>OX345694.1:27500-10027500 GCA_947044815.1 Apomyelois bistriatella
CCCTGAACCCTGAACCCTGAACCCTGAACCCTGAACCCTGAACCCGGGAATTATTTCTTGGATTGTAAGTTACATTATCTTAATAAAACGAAACCATAGCGAGTTTTTAATTTTTGCAGCGCCATCTCGTAGAGCATATTGCAATTAGTAACTATATGGAGCTATAATTAATTAATGTGATTAAAACTAAGGGGTCATCCATTAATCACGTGATCTTTTTTTAAGTATTTTTTAACCCCCCCTCCCCCTTGGTGATACATGGTGAGGTTTAAGTCTACCCCCCTGCCCCCACCCCACAATATCATGTGTATTTTAGTATGAACCTACAATATTTTTTCTTTTGAGATTAGGTGTTATATACATCCATACTAATATTATAAATGCGAAAGTCTGTCTGTCTGTCACCTCTTCACGGCTAAACTGCTGGACCGATTGTGATAAAATTTGGTAGGGATGTAGTTTACGACCTGAGGTCAAACATAGGCTACTTTTGGGCGCGATATAACCGAGTCCCACGCGGGGCGAAGCCGCGGGGAACAGCTAGTATAAAATAAAACAGTAAAAACATTTTGTCTGTACATTTAGTATTTTTGTCTGAATATATACACTTAAAATTTGTTTTTTTTTTTAATTTTATGTCTGTCTGTCTGTCTGTCTGTCTTTATGTATTATCACAATTATCTTCAAAAGTACTGAACCGATTTACTTAACTTTCACCAATTACTTTGTTTTATTTCAGCAAAACATTTAAAGTATGTTACATCTCCATGGGTTCATTAAAAAAAAGTTATCGTTATTTGAATGAACTCAAGGCAATTGCTATATATTTGCAGGCAAAAATGAACTTCAGATCCAGAACCTTAATTACAGCAGAGGGATTTTTGATAACTTGTGTTTTTAGTGAGTACTGATTTTTAAATGACGGTGGCGCTAGTGTTCACCGAGGTACCTTAACTTCAGATCCAGAAACTTAATTATATAACACGGATTTTTGATACCTTGAGCTTTCAGTGAATAATAATTTTTAACTGATGGTGGCGCTAGTGTTCACCGAGGTATCACAATAACTTGTGTTATCAGTGAATAATGATTTTTAGTTGATGGTGGCGCTAGTGTTCACCGAGGTATCACCATAACTTGTGTTATCAGTGAATAATGATTTTTAGTTGATGGTGGCGCTAGTGTTCACCAATATCTTAATTTGTTAAGTTTAAATTTCGTTATTTTCCTCGAAAATACTTTACAATTATTATCCAAACATGTCACGAGTCACCGTCCCCGTAGTCACACGATGAATGAGGTTAGTTCTCAAGTCTCAACTGATTACAGACACTGTTGGCGAGTACCTAGAACTAGAACTAATAACAAATTCACTTTGTTTTAGGTTTCTGTCGGCTCGCTCGCTGAATCCAGTCATAATAGAAAAATTGTAGTCTATGTGGCGCATTCGTGAGCAATCCAAGCGGAAGCATTAAAACCAAAAAACCACAGCGCGTTCTCGTATTGAAGCGCTCCATCTATCGTCGAGTTTTGTATTTTATAATGTGTGTAAAGATTTATTTTTAAACGTTATTTTCCGTTCTTTTTCAGTTTCTAATAGTTTTATGTATTAACTTTAGTAAATGGTATTGTGTATGCTATATAATAACAAAGTCGAAGTTTGTTTGTTTCTTCTTTAAACTTTATGGTTTGGTATTAAAGTTCAAATTGACTATATAGTCGATATAGAAAAGTGTTGATTATAGACTTTTTCAGACAATTTTGTTCATCATTTCAACCAGTGTTGTAAATCAAGGAATACTATAAAAAAACAATTTGCCAAATCGGTTCAGCTGCTATATATTATACTATAATATTATACTATTATACTATATACTAAAAGCCCCCCAATACAACCTCTCGTCCGGGCAATAACATCTAGTCCACGTGGGGGGCGGGCAACGGGTACAGTGTAAACTTAACCGGCTAACGAGGCTCTGGACACCATTTTAAAAAATGAGTAGAAATTTGAGAAGTATGCGCATAGGGTCGCTACCCGGGGGCCGCCGGGGCACGTCTGGAGCTGACGCTGGACGTGACAGCATGTGGACCGTCAGTGACCCTCAGCTGAACAGGCGGGCGGGGGTCGGGGGGGAACAACCCGAAAATACCACAGCCGAACTTATCAGGGATACCGACTACACTTTGCAACGCGAGGTCGATAATATTGATTCTAATAGCGATGCCGGTGCGTCGGATATGACCACTTCAAGCTCTAACACAGACTTTATTAGAGATGATTCCAGGAAAAAGTGGTCTGATATCGAGTTACAAGAATTGCTACACTGCTACTACAAAGCTAAATTGGGAGGGGCTGGGTACATCAACAGATTAGAAAAACTATTTAGAGAAAGAAACCCGAACAATCCTAAAATTCACAAATTTACCGGTAGCTCATTATCCAATCAAGTACGCAGCATACTCAGACAAAAGAGATTTAGCGAAGACACACTTAAACAGATACAACAAAATGCGGAACAAAGTCAAACACAACTTCAACAAACTTCACATTCACACACCGTTATACCATCTACGATAACCTCTCATACAGAAACACTCACTCAATCATCAATAGCATTACAAAACACACATGATGAACAATTGGACTTAGAACCTGAATCCTCCCGTAGCGCCAGTCATGATTCTAGAAAAAAATGGACAGACGAAGAACTTAAAGAGCTTATGTATTGCTACTTCAAAGCAAAAATAGGCGGATCAGGATACATTACTAGGTTTGAAAAAATATTTGAAGAACGTAACCCTAATAACCCCAAAATTAATAAATTTAACGGGAACACATTATCAAATCAGGCACGCACTATAATCAATCGGAAAACACTATCTATAGAAGTACTCAACGAACTACAGCATAAAGCAGAACAATCAATCACACAGCACACAACACCAAACGTACATTCAGACATACACACAAATTCACAATATGATAATCCAGACATGCAGTTTCCTTCTCCTGAAATCACAGAAAACATACAAGCCTCGCATGAGGAATATCAAAATCAAGACAATACAATCCCTCTTGTAGACAATAACCTTTACAATACAGACACAAACAATGACACGGACCAAATAACAGAGAGTTTCAATACACAAGATCCCTTAATATTAGACTTACTGCAAAATATTGCTGAGACAAAAGAAACAAATATCCCAGACCGTCTTGTTCTACCTAAACCAAAAATTAACAAACAATTTCTCTCTAATTTGCATAAGTTAAATAAATATTTACCCAATCTTTTTCAAACAGAGTTATCACTTCGAGACACAAACGATATTATATATGCCACAGCAAAAACGCTAGTAATTGCAAACAACCAAAAACTTTACAAAATCGCTACCACACTTAAACCGCGTAAAGATCCACCATGGAAGAAAAGAATAATCACCAAAATAGAAGTATTGAGGAAAGAACTAGGACGCTTAGTTGAAATAGAAAACGGAGTTGACACACGAAAGATGATAAAAATAAAAAACAAACTATATGATAAATACAATATTTTCACAAATTCTGACCGCGATCAAATCAAAGAGTTATTGAAACAAAAAATTAAGGCTCTAGCTGGTAGAATAAAGCGCTACGAAGACATGAACACTAAACAGACACAAAACAAAATGTTTGAAGACAACCAGCACAAACTATACAGAAATATTTCAGGATCACAACAATTACCTACTAATATACCAAATCAACAAGAAATAGAAGATTTCTGGTCACCCATATTATCCCAACCGGTACCATACAACACACAAGCTCAGTGGATATCTGAAATAGAAAACACAAGCAATATTATACAAGACGAACAGACAACTGAAATAACACTAGAACAAGTAAGAAGCGCTACACAAAAAATACATAATTGGAAGACACCAGGAATTGACAAGATACATAATTACTATTTGAAATATTTGACAAATACACATACATATCTAGCAAATCTTTACACACGAATAATTAAAGGCGACGAAGAAATAGAAGAATGGTTCACCACGGGACAAGTCATACTAATACCTAAAAATAAAAACACTGAAGACCCCAAAAACTGGCGACCAATAGCATGTCTTCCAAATATGTATAAACTCCTAACATCCATATTGGCAAATGAGTTATACATGCACTGTGACAAAAATAATATTATCGCTCCTGAACAAAGAGGCTGTAGACGACGTGCACGTGGCTGCAAAGACCACCTGATGGTTAATAAGGCCATACTTGAGGACGCTCATATGGCGCAAAAAAACCTAAGTATGGCATGGGTGGATTACCAGAAGGCATTCGATAGCATGTCTCATGAGTGGTTAATAAAGACACTAGATTTATATAAATGCCCAAAATACATACAAGATTTCCTCAAAGTAGTAATGCCTAAATGGAAAGTTATTATGACTGCTAGAGGAGTAGGGACCTCTGTAACTACTGAACCGATTTATATTCGCCGCGGAATATTCCAAGGTGACTCCCTATCTCCTCTTCTTTTCTGTTTAGGAATCAACCCACTATCACAAATTTTAAATAAATACAATAATAAAGGATATAAACTTAAGGGCAGTGTATGGGTGAATCATTTGCTGTATATGGATGATCTAAAATTATACGCAAATAATCAAAACAATTTACGTGTATTAATAGACAGCACAGAAATATTCACAAAAGATATAGGAATGAATTTTGGATTGAGCAAATGTAATGTGTTGCATTTACAAGGCGGTAAAAGAAAAGAATATGAAGGACAAGGCCATGTACTACTGAGTGGTGAGGTATTTGAACACTTGAAGGAAAGCGATAAATACAAATATTTAGGAATGCATGAAGGAGGCAGTATAGATCATGACACACTTAGAGAACAGATACAAAAAGAATATTTCAAAAGAGTAAAAAAACTTACCCACACACATCTTAACGCTAAAAACTTAACACGTGCTATCAACACCTTTGCAGTTCCGGTACTATTATACTCATTTGGAATCGTCAATTACAAAACTAGCGACCTTAAAAAAATAGATATTAAAACTAGGAAATTATTAGCACTTAATAAAATACACCAACAGAAAGCAGACATAGAAAGACTGTATATACCAGTAGATGAAGGAGGGAGAGGGTTAATAAATATTGAAATGTTACACAAAACTCAAGTTATAAAATACAAACAATATTTAGAAAAAGAAAATGATTACTTGATAGCCGCAATAGTACAACACGATAGAAATAGAACTAAATATTCCATACATACAGAAGCTAACAATAATTTAAATGAAATAGGGTTACGGAACAACACCAACTATACTGATACACAAATCAAAACAGCTACACTAAAACATCGCATTCAAACTTGGAAATCCAAACCACTTCATGGCCAGTTTTACAACGCAGTTTTAGAAAAAACAAATATAGACAAGGAACTCTCATTTGCCTGGCTAAAAAAACAACAAGTATCGTCCGCATTAGTTTCGTCAATATTCGCCATACAAGATCAAGCTGTTGCTACCAGACAGCACGAAAGAGACATAATGAAAAAACCCGTAGACGGCAAATGTCGTCTATGCATGGTTAAAGATGAAACCGTCCAACACCTTATATCAGGTTGTGAAAAGCTAGCTGGTAGCTACTATGTGAAAAGGCATAACAATGTAGTTCAGTATATATTTTGGACATTAGCTAAAAAACACAAATTCGAAGTCTCCAAATTCTGGTGGAAAGAAACACTAGACCAACCATTAGTTATTGAGAACGATGAGGCGAAGCTCATGTGGGAGATACCAGTCCAAACAGACAGAACAGTAACACACAATAGACCAGATGTTATATATATTGACAAACACAATAACACAACACACCTTATAGATATCACAATACCGTCGGATTATAATATAGGAGCAAAAGAAATAGAAAAACTAAGTAAATACCACCTTCTCAAAACCGAAATAACCAGATTATGGAACACCAAAACAACAATAGTACCCATAGTTATTGGAGCAACCGGAATAGTAGCCAAAAGCCTACGACGGTACTGTGATATCTTAGACTCGCACATAGACATTACAATACCACAAAAACAAGCAGCAATACACACCATAACAATAGTCACAAAAGTTCTAGGTGACACAATCTTTGTGAATGGGGAAACTGAATCTCCCTCTTCCTGAAGGTTTCAGGACGGGAGTTCAGAGGAGAACCGACAAGGGTCGAGAAGGTTAAACCTAAGAACGATAATATTATAAATGCGAAAGTCTGTCTGTCTGTCTGTCTGTCTGTCTGTCACCTCTTCACGGCTAAACTGCAGGACCGATTGTGATGAAATTTGGTAGGGATGTAGTTAACGACCTGAGGTCAAACATAGGCTACTTTTGGGCGCGATATAACCGAGTCCCACGCGGGCGGAGCCGCGGGGAACAGCTAGTAACAAATAAATCCATACTAATATTATAAATGCGAAAGTCTGTCTGTCTGTCTGTCTGTCACCTCTTCACGGCTAAACTGCTGGACCGATTGTGATGAAATTTGGTAGGGATGTAGTTAATGACCTGAGGTCAAACATAGGCTACTTTTAGGCGCGATATAACCGAGGCCCCCGCGGGGCGAAGCCGCGGGAAACAACTAGTAATATAATATAATAATATTATAACTAAAAAATAATATTATAACAAATTACAAACAACATTCTAAAAACACTTTTTTTACAAATTACAAACATAATTCTAATAACACTAAATACTCTGTTTGCTGCTAACAATTATTAGTAGCAATTGTTAGGAGCAATTTTATATATCATGAGAAATGCCATCTAATCTAAAAATCTAGTTTATTTAAGTATTTTTTTTTATTCTACTGATTTAAATAAATTTCATACGGGTGAAAATACCTGTAATACAATGTAAAAAAATAATTTCACCCAGTGTCTGACACCGAGATGTAGCCTATGTTTGACCTCAGGTCGTTAACTACAACCCTACCAAATTTCATCACAATCGGTCCAGTAGTTTAGCCGTGGTGACAGACAGACAGACAGACAGACAGACAGACAGACAGACAGACAGACAGACTTTCGCATTTATAATATTAGTATGGATTAGTATGGAAGTATGGATTATTATAATTTTAACCATATGGATTTTAAATTATCTGAAATAAAACATATTTGATTTGATTTGATTTTAGTTTGGTTTGGTTTGGTTTGGTTTGGTTTGGTTTGGTTTGATTTGATTTGATATAGTTAGTTGACATACCACAATTAAATATAAAAACTGACATTGCATTGTACGGAGTCCTCTCCCCGCGAGTTCAACTCGCACTTGACCGATTTTTTATTCGACAAAACTGGGGAATTGCATGATTTTCATGCGACTGTGGCTCTTGGCGAGAATCAAGTCTCAAAAATTGCACCTTACATAACATTTACGTCACAAAACTGCAAAAATTTCCGACGGCTCTCAGAAACTCATCTCTAGGCAGGCCCGAAGCGAGATGTTGGGCCTACTTAAACGGATCATGGTAACACTCTCTTCATCTATGCGTTAAAAATGTCATAGTTGTCAAAGTCAAATAAGGTAAACGCCAAAGACGCGGCGAGGTGTCAAAGTCGATCAATTAACAAACTTCAATCGCCTACGAGATGTCAATAACACGTTGCGCGGCCGCGCTGGTAGCGCAGTCAATTCCGGTTTTGTTATCGGTGACGAAGCAGCCGCTGCTACGCGGAGGTATCAGTGCTTGTGCTAGAAGTGTGGACTGCTGCAGATTCACGTTCTCGTCAGCTTCACATCACCACAAAACCGAAACCAGAATGTTCATCGCGGAAGAGAGAGGATCGGCCTATTCGCCCGACTACCGGGTCTATTTCAGTAAGTGAATGTTTCGAAGCTAACATCTGCTGAACTCGATGGTAAAGGTCAACCGTTAAGACATAGGAATGTATTCTGAAAAATACCTAAATTTCGCTGTTTGAACTTTCGTGACTAGCTATACTTTACATGAATAGAATTCATCAGCAGCGCATGTAACTTGCTTGATGACACATTCCTAAACAAACTGTATGTTTTGATTCAACTCTCATTTCACTTGCTTAATTTAAAAGTGTGCCAATTGACTCATAAATACTTACTACATCTTTATCTATGTGCTGGTGGTAACATAAACAAGTCAAGGTCATGCCTTCTTATCTATAAGCAAGTGTTAAGTATAATGCATACAGGAAATATCATTTCTCTTCTATTTATATTTCTGATATGTTTCCTCAGTTAAGTACATATTAATCAAATTTATTATATGCATTGTGTCAGTTAGCAAGATGTTTGTTTAGTTAGATGGTTTAATTTTTTTTATTCTTCCCTAAGTAACTTTAAAAATTAGCTAACCTAATGTTGTATCCAAATCTAAAATAGCAGTACCTATTGTATTTAAAACTGATATTTATCAGCAGCTGTAATAGCTGATGATTCAATATTTATAGTATCTTAATGCAAAAATAATCAGTTTATTTAATTGATTTTAAATTAATTATTTATATTAAAATAATAATTGGTATACAATTACCTCAGTTGCTTGATACTGAACTCTGCAGAACCTTTCAGCATATTGTGTTTAATGTTTCTGATAAGTTCTTGCCCAAAATTGTTACATATCAATAGTTTTTCTAGTGTGTCTGGATTTTGCGGGTTGAGCTTAGTAACAGTCATATAGAACTGAATACCACTTTAGTCTACCTGTGCCTGTCGTACCTGTATAGGTAATTGGACTTGACTTGTGTATGTCTACCTGCTCTAGACCTTTCGGATTTCCAGATTTAAGATTTACAATTATTTATATATGTGATATTGTATATGGACCCTGAATACCAATAGGAATCTACAAACCATGCCCTTAGATTCCTATTGGTAATATGTACCTATTTGGGTAAGGAACTTTATAAGGCCATGGCTTTATTAAACATTTTTTTGCAAACCCTTATCATATTACAGCTGTTATATTCACAGAATATGTATGTACAGGGTTATATATCAACTATACTAATATAATATAGCTGAAGAGTTTGTTTGTTTGTTTGAACGCTTATAACTTGGGAACTACTGGTCAGATTTGAAAAATCCTTTCTGCATATAAAAGCAGGGAAGGTTATAGGCTATAGTACATGTACACACCAAGGGTGAGTGAAACCGCAGGGAACAGCTAGTGTGAGATAACTTCATGAAAATTATTTTGTAAAATTTTTTTTTTTTCATATTTGAATTCTATTAAACATACTCCACTCACACTTATTTTTGGTTAAAATAAAATGTATTATCCATCCATCTCAACAAAGCATCAATGACGTATCAAAAGTTCATAAAGAATCAAATATTCTATTCATCTACATAAATTTTTATTGTTTGCGGGGAGATATTAATGCAAAAATATTTTTTAGGGTTCCATACATAAATGTAAAAACGGAACCCTTATATATACAGACGCACCTTACATATAGACAGACGCACGAGTGAACCTATAAGGGTTCCGTTTTTACATTTTTGTACGGAACCCTAAAAAACTAACATTGGCATTGTATGGAACCCTCTCCACGTGAGTGCAACTCGCACTTGACCGGTTTTTTTTTGTGTAGTGATAGTGATAGTAGGTATTTCAATTATAAATCTGTCATTTGCAGAGGACGAGAGCGGGCCTATTTCGCCGCTGCACGACATCCCACTGTGGGCCGACCGCGCCAAGCGGCTCGTCAACATGGTGGTGGAGGTGCCGCGCTGGAGCAACGCCAAGATGGAGATCAGCCTCGGCGAGCCGCTCAACCCCATCAAGCAGGACGTGAAGAAGGGCGCGCTGCGGTTCGTCAGCAACGTGTTCCCGCACCACGGCTACATCTGGAACTACGGCGCGCTACCGCAGACCTGGGAGAACCCGCGGCACGTGGACCCGGGCACGCAGGCGCGCGGCGACAACGACCCCATCGACGTCATCGAGATCGGGCAGCGCGTGGCGACGCGCGGGGACGTCGTGGCCGTCAAGATCCTCGGCACGCTGGCGCTGATCGACGAGGGCGAGACGGACTGGAAGCTCATAGCCGTGGACGCGCGCGACCCCGCCGCCGCCGAGCTCACGGACGTGGCGGACGTGGAGCGCGTGTTCCCCGGGCTGCTGCGCGCCACGGTGGAGTGGTTCCGGCTGTACAAGGTGCCGGATGGCAAGCCTGTCAATCGGTTCGCGTTCGATGGAGAGGCGAAGGATAAGGAGTTCGCTTACAAAGTCATTGATGAGGTTGGTTCTACAATGTGGCAGGCACTAATTATTGCAAGCTGTTTGTTGCCTGTGTTTCATCCGCACAAAACTTAGTAATATCAAAAAATTTGAAATTAATATAATTGTTATTATGAATTGCAAGATGTTATCAATAGTAATATACAATTGTGTTTTCTCTTGTCCAACTACAGAGTGAAGCCATAAAAGTAGGCTTTTTATGTTTCATCTGTGTCTATGTGTATGTACATACATACTGGATAGAAGAGAATAAATAGTACTCTTTATTGCACCCACATTGCATCAAACAAATCATTATAAAAATGTTTTAGAACTCTTCTTTAAGAATGCTATTACTGGTGGAGTATCCTTAGCTACTAGTTTCAGCACTTGCCAGGGTAAGTTCTGCTTCTGTGAATGTGCCATCTGTCTCTATCGTACATTTTAATGCGGAAACCACACGTCGGCCTTGTGTACCTTTCAATTATTATAAATAGTTTTAACAAACAGTCTCGTGTCTCGCAGGTCCACGAGTTCTGGCGAGCGTTGGTGAGCGGCGAGGTCACGGACGCGGCTGATATTTGCAAGTAAGTATCGATTACTGCCTAAGTCCATTGTCCAATATATAGCTAACATACTAAATGTTGTTTGCATTTTATAACATTGTGTTGGTATATTTTTGAAAGTAATTTTCTAAATATATAAAAGGAGAAACTGACTGACTGACTGACTGACTGACATATCAACGCACAGCCTAAACGGCTAAACGTAGGCACTTGAAATTTGTAAGTAGGCACTTGAAGCTTAGTTGCAACAGGATATTGCAGAGTTCCCACGGGATCAGGAGTTAGCGGGAAAAGACTTGTATGAAAAAATCGAAACCGCGTAAGATAGATGATTGAAATTTGGCATGCAGGTACCCTAATGAACGTAAAGCTTACTTGCAACGCGATATTGCAAAATTCCCACGGGAACGGGAGTTATTGGGAAAAAACTTTTGTATGTAAAAATCTAAATCACGTAACATATATGTTTTCAATCTAGCATGCCCGCATACCTTAGTAAATATAAAGCTTAGTTATGGCTGTATTTTGAAAAAATTGTATGAAAAAATCTAAACTGCATAAGTTAGATGCTTGATATGAACAATGGGACAAACCGTCCCCAAAACTGTAGCACTTTAATACCTCCCTTAAATGATGCACTATGCTACTACAATCATTTTATTGTATGGCAGCTCAAGTGCCACATGTCTAGAAAAAAAGTTGTATAAATAATAAAAACTCATAATTCTTAATTATTAATCCTCAAAAATGCATATTGAATCACTTTTGAGACACCGTGCCGCCGCCGGGGCGCAGTGTAAGAGGTGAGGAGAGGGGCAGTGGTAGTTCAACTCGTCAAACCATTTTGAAACATAAACTCATAGGAATAGGGTTTATCCGCCCCTTTGCCTGCGGCGCGCCTGTCATGTGGAACTGCTTAGTGAGTGCGCGTGTTTATATTCAATCCTAACATTGTAACGACTTTGAATTTGATATTTTGATTTGCTTTTTTCCCAAAAAAAGTAAAAATGAAATGAAATGTAGTAAATACTCACTCATTTTCATATGTTCATTCGTCCGTACATTCAATGAATCTGACTATGGTGAAACGGAGTCCATTCATTTTGTCCCATTGTTTGAAAAATAAAATGGACCTAATTTTTTTTTAGTAATTTTCATTCATTCACTCACTCATTTTCATATGTTCATTCGTTCGTTCATTCAATGAATTTGACTCTATGGTGCTACAAAGGTGGGAACTGAGTCCATACATTTTGTCCCATTGTTCTTTGACATGCATATACCTTAGTGAATGCAAAGTTAAAAATTTCACTGCGAACGGGAAGCGAGTTAGTGGCTTGAGCTCGCGGTAGTGGCAACCAAGAAACGTCGATGCCGCGGCGGCGGTTGTTGGGCGGCGACAGCGGTGGCGAGGCACTGAGTGGGGGGCAGATACCCGAGTGAGCAACCGGAACGCGGCAGACGCGTGAGGGCAGACGTCGTTGATGGTCGTGTCAAATATTGAATTTTGCGGGCAAACTTTTCACTATTCTTGGATGGTTCAAATCTTTAGTAGGTAGTTTTCTGTTGTAGATTACTGTTGAATTTTCCAGGCGTTTCACGGCCCTTATTCTTAATTGTCTTATAATTTTCTGTTGTAATTTCTAAATTTTGTTTAAATAATTGTAGGTTATAAGTCTTCACGATTTCTTAATTTGGTCTTAGGTATTTCGCCATTCTGGGATGCTTAAAATCTTAGTAGTTTTCTGTAGTAGTGTTTCTTTTTTTGTTCGTAAAATAAATTGTAGGTTATAACTATTTTTTATTTCGGTTATTACGATTTCTTATTTGATTTTTAGTCGTTTCTTATAAACTAAAATAATGTTGGAATAATTGTTATCTCTTCGTATCTTTTAAAAGTATCTTTAAAAATGAAGGTAGAAAATATAAACATTAACGGAGAGATAGTGCCACAATTAGCAGTGGAAATAAAATGAGATGGGGCTTGCCTTTATCATAAACTAATAATCTAAAAATTAATAACAATTCATTATTCAACTGAGCTACTTATACTATAACCTCATTAAAAATAATAAAATTAAGCATTTTTTAACCTTTCTCCCACACACACAATGATCTCTGTTATATAACACGCCACGCGGACGAAGTCGCGGTCAAAAGCTAGTAATATATAAAATGTCATTCTTAATTTCAGTAGGTACTTATATTTTGTTACTACGAGTTATTAAGTTAATTGTTTATTTATTCAGGTTTTACTTTGTGGAAATCAAAGATACATGCACTTCGTATCAAATTATATCACTTGTTATCACCTTCTTGGTTTTCTCCAGCCAGTGACAAGTTATAAATTGTGTCAATATCGCAACTTTGTATTATAAAGTACTTATAAAGATTAGGAAAATATTAGTAGTCGAATTAGATTGGATTTTGCGGGGTTTCTATATATGGTGAGGCGTGCGGTAACGCTCGTAACAGTATCAGACAGTATGAATCAGTAAAGTATTTCTCAAATCGTGTGATTATACTATTTTCACTTATTTTTTTGAGTAAGATTTTCGGTCATCATCATATCGTGTAGGTTACACGGTCAATTGACTCTGCACATCCAGTTCTTCGTTTAACAACAACCAGATGCGGCCGGGACAAACAACATGGTGATTCAAGTCCGCAATGTTCTAACCGAACTCGAAACAATTAAACAAAGCCTACCTACTTTGTTTAATTGTTCACAGTTCCCCCAATGTTCGAACCCACCGATTTCGATTTAACTCGCGAATGTTGGTGGTATAATCGTGATGTGTTCTCTAGAACGAACGTGTCGTTGGAGTGGTCCAACAGCCGCGTGGAGCGCGCGGAGGCGGGCGCGCTGCTGGCGGCCGCGCCCGCGCGCGGGCTGCCCGCGCCGCCGCCGCCCAGCGGTGAGTGCTTGTATACGCAGTGTGACCGTGCGTGATGTGTGACGCGGTGTGTACTCCTCTAGCACGAACGTGTCGTTGGAGTGGTCCAACAGCCGCGTGGAGCGCGCGGAGGCGGGCGCGCTGCTGGCGGCCGCGCCCGCGCCGCCGCCGCCCAGCGGTGAGTGCTTGTATACGCAGTGTGACCGTGCGTGATGTGTGACGCGGTGTGTACTCCTCTAGCACGAACGTGTCGTTGGAGTGGTCCAACAGCCGCGTGGAGCGCGCGGAGGCGGGCGCGCTGCTGGCGGCCGCGCCCGCGCCGCCGCCGCCCAGCGGTGAGTGCTTGTATACGCAGTGTGACCGTGCGTGATGTGTGACGCGGTGTGTACTCCTCTAGCACGAACGTGTCGTTGGAGTGGTCCAACAGCCGCGTGGAGCGCGCGGAGGCGGGCGCGCTGCTGGCGGTCGCGCCCGCGCCGCCGCCGCCCAGCGGTGAGTGCTTGTATACGCAGTGTGACCGTGCGTGATGTGTGACGCGGTGTGTACTCCTCTAGCACGAACGTGTCGTTGGAGTGGTCCAACAGCCGCGTGGAGCGCGCGGAGGCGGGCGCGCTGCTGGCGGCCGCGCCCGCGCCGCCGCCGCCCAGCGGTGAGTGCTTGTATACGCAGTGTGACCGTGCGTGATGTGTGACGCGGTGTGTACTCCTCTAGCACGAACGTGTCGTTGGAGTGGTCCAACAGCCGCGTGGAGCGCGCGGAGGCGGGCGCGCTGCTGGCGGCCGCGCCCGCGCCGCCGCCGCCCAGCGGTGAGTGCTTGTATACGCAGTGTGACCGTGCGTGATGTGTGACGCGGTGTGTACTCCTCTAGCACGAACGTGTCGTTGGAGTGGTCCAACAGCCGCGTGGAGCGCGCGGAGGCGGGCGCGCTGCTGGCGGCCGCGCCCGCGCCGCCGCCGCCCAGCGGTGAGTGCTTGTATACGCAGTGTGACCGTGCGTGATGTGTGACGCGGTGTGTACTCCTCTAGCACAAACGTGTTGGAGTGGTAGTGGATATAATCAGTCACTTTCTCCCAATGTCATGCCCGGCATTCTGTGTAATCAGTCTCGGTTTCGATACGATAGTGAATAGACGCTTACTTGCAAGAAGTCAGTGGCTCTCAACCTTGCGCGACTCTAATTTATTATAATTGTCACGATGTATACTTGTGCGAGTTGTGGTGCTCGTCATACAGAGGGTACATTCTGCAGTGCTTGTAAACAACACTTCGACTTCCAATGCTCAGGTGTTACTGAGGCTGGATATCGGAAGCTCGGTGAAAGGAAAAACGCATGGCGGTGTCCCAAATGCAAATCAGCACCGATAGGTGGTCAATCTGGTGCAGTGTCTCCTCAGCCCAGTCAATTGGACATGATGCAGGAACAACTTAACAAAATCATGTCCCAACTTACTCCACTGGCATCTCTTGTGGAGGATGTTAAAATAATAAAGCAGGAGATAGGTGGCCTCAAAGATTCCGTGCATTTGGCGCATGAGAAAATTACTAGCTCCTGCGATAGGATTTACTACCTGGAGACAAAGTTTGAGGAGGTACATAGGGTGGCTGTAGAAGTACCAGCCTTGCACATTGAAATAGACAGACTCAACAAAGAACTACGAGACAAAGACCAATGGGCAAGGGCGAATAACGTAGAAATTAGAGGGATCCCGCTGAAAAAGAATGAAAACTTATATGAGATTATCAACAATATTGCATCATTGTGCAAATTCTCAGTGAGAAAGGAAGATATTAGCTACATCGCTCGGACCCCTACCCGGAACCCTGCTTCTATTAAACCTATTATAGTGGCTCTTAATAATCGATACATCAAGGAAGAGTTTGTGGCGTTGGCAAGAAAGAGCAAGGAACTAAATTTAATTAATTTGGGATTTTCGACAGCAGGGAATTTTTATGTCAATGATCACTTGACACAGTTCAATAAAGATTTGCTGAGGAAAGCGAGAGCACTGGCAAAGGAAAAAAACTTCCAATTTATTTGGGTCAAGCATTGCAAAATTATGGCCAGAAGAACGGAGACAACACCTATAATTTTTATAAGGAACGAAAAGGACCTATTAAAAATAGCATAGTTAACTTTTTTATTATACAAAATTATCCAATTTTCAAACTTTATTTTTATAAAGAACTAAAGGAACCCACTAAAAACATCTTAATTTACTTATTTATTGAATTTATTAATTTACTTATAAAAAATTTGATCAAAGAAAGTTTGAGAACCAGATGTTGTTTACGTGCGACGCGCTCGGAGTTGATCGGAGTAGGTAGTGGCATCAATTTAAACCTACACGGCGTAAGTACGGGGCCTTGTTTTCAAATATCGCTAGTGATTGTATGCACAATCGATGCAATTGTGGTCAATACAGCTTGCTTAGATTCTGCGACGTATCTGCTACCGACTGTGGCTCATATTGGTTTGGAATGCAGGTGGCTTGGTAAAAATTATATTTTGTTATTGAATAGCAATTTGCTGTATGTATTCTCGATCGCTTGCGCTAATAGTAATTTTGCGTATAAGCCAAGATTTAATACTTTGATAGATTATTGTTGTAAAGTTGGCCTAGGGCAACATATATTGCAGTTAATTTGTATAAATTGTGTTGGACTAAATAAGTTACAGTTGTTTTGTATGACATGGGTGTTTTGCTTTATTTTGTTTTGGTTTAGCTATAGCTTAACCGTTTCTTAATGATAAAATTAATGTTTATTACCAAAACACCCGTGGTCTCCGAAGTAAAACACATAGTTTTAAACGTAACTTATTATTGAATCAATATCATATAATTTCGATAACAGAATCTTGGTTGAAGGATGGTATTAGCGATAATGAGCTTTTTGACGATAGATACATAGTATGGCGTCGTGATAGGGATTACGAAAATACTGGGGAGTTACTTGGGGGCGGGGTGCTGTTGGCCGTACGTCGAGATATAACGGCGGTAGGTCGACCGGACTGGGGATCCTCAGCTGAGGATGTATGGGTAACAGTCACACAGCGGTTAGGAGACCGCCAACTTAAAAATATCCACTTTTGTACGTTATATCTATGTGATGAAAATAAAGGTTATTCATTTAATGCACAATTAAATAACTTTGCAGACAAGCTGTCACTCATTGTAAACTCTAATCCTAACGACTATTTTGTAATATTGGGTGACTTTAATCTCCCCAATGTTGACTGGTTTTCTGATGGGGGACAATTGCAACCATCCGGCATATCTGGTGATAGTCAAGTTTATTTTTTCGACACACTTTTAGAATGTAATTTAACACAATTTAATTCATTTCGTAATGTTAGTAAAAATCGGATTTTAGACTTAGTATTATCAAACAACGACTTGTCTGTGACGTGCTGCGATGATCCCTTAGTGCCGGAGGATGTTCATCATAGGACTCTCAACATACAGTTAAATTTTTCATCTATCGAGACTCTCAAGGTCGTACCAAGAACCAAATACTTCTATGAATCAGGAGATTACGATAAAATTAACTTATGTTTAAATGAAATAGATTGGGATAGTTGTTTGAATGATACAGACCTAGATAGTGCACTCGCTTATTTTTATCAGTGTTTATACGACCTAAGAGACAAATATATAAGACGCAAAATTATTAGTTCCACTTCTTTTCCAGTTTGGTATAACGCATCTTTAAAAAAAATCTTAAAAGAAAAATTTAAATTTTTACAAAAATTTCGGAAGTATGGTAATACGACGGACTATGATACTTTTACCCTATTGAGAAAAAGAGCTAAATTATTGGAGCAACAATTGTACAAGGAATACATTAAGACATTGGAGATCTCAATAGGAGAAAACCGTAAGCTATTTTGGTCATTCATTAAATCGAATAAAAAAGGTGGCAATTCTTTGCCCGCGACTATGAATTACAACGATCAAACGGCGAGCACCGGTGAAGGTGTCTGTGACTTATTTGCGTCTTACTTTCAGTCCACATTTCTCTCGAATACTCCCGATCAGATTCCTTCATCTTCTTCAGGCGATGAACATAATATGGTTACTGGATGTGTCCAGTCTATATGTGACATTGAAATCGACCCTGAAAATGTGTACGAGTTGCTTAAATCGATCGATTTAAATAAGGGCCCGGGACCTGATCACATTGCTCCGTTGTTTATAGCCAGATGTGCGAAAGCCCTCGCAAAGCCCCTTACCATACTCTTCCGTCGATCAATTAAGGAGGGTACTGTTCCTAGGATATGGAAGTCTGCATTTATTACCCCGATCCACAAAAAAGGTAGTAAAAGTGAGGTGGCTAATTACCGCCCGGTTTCAAAATTATGTATTTTTGAAAAAGTCTTTGAACGTATTGTCTACAATTAAGTATATAGCGCCCTCTCTAATACATTTATAGAGGAACAACATGGATTCTTGAAAAATCGTTCAACCGCATCCAACTTGGTAACGTTTATTGACTACACAACTGAGAATATGGAGTCCGGGGGACAGGTGGATACCATCTTCACCGATTACAGTAAAGCATTCGACCGTATTGATCATTTCACTTTGCTACAAAAGCTTTTTTCATGCGGAATACACGGAAATTTATACAGATGGTTCACCTCATACATAGAAAATCGGTCACAGGCTGTGGCGGTGAACGGTTACACATCTGGGTGGAATATTGTGCCTTCCGGTGTGCCTCAGGGGTCGTTGCTTGGGCCTTTGTTGTTCAATATCTTTATTAATGATATAAAGTACTGCTTCGTAAATTCTCACTTCCTATTGTACGCAGATGATATGAAAATATTAAAAAAAATTGATAATTACGACGATTGCTATCTACTGCAACAAGACCTTCAAAGAGTTGAAGAGTATTGTAAACTAAACAGACTAGACCTTAACGTATCGAAATGTCATGTTATTACTTTCACTCGGAAATCTGTACCAATTTCATATCAATATGAGCTAAAGGGTCATATACTCAATCGTGTGGACAAGATTCTAGACTTAGGAGTGCTGCACGACTCAAAATTGTCATATGAGTTGCACATAGATCACATTGTCAAAAGAGCTAGTAAGTCGTTAGGATTTATTATAAGATCATGCTCTCAGTTCCCTAGTGTAAAATTAATCAAAATTCTTTACTGTTCATACGTACGCAGCATTCTGGAATACTGTTCTCAGGTATGGAATCCGCAGTACGACATTTATATCAATAGGATTGAATCCATACAGCGTAGGTTGTTGAGATACATACAGTATAAATGTAATATTTTTATTGATGTTTATGAAAAGAGGTGTAAAAAATATCATCTACTCCCGCTATCACAGAGACGTAAAATAGCAGACATCGTGCAACTTGTCAAGATAGCGCAGTCGAAGGTTGATTCGCCGCACCTACTTTCAAGAGTAAATTTAAAAGTTCCAAATAGAAATTTACGACACCATATCACACTTTCTATTCCGTACTGCCCTACAAACTACAGAAAAAATTCCTTCTTTTTCCGGTCCTCCGACGCTCTGAACAAATTGATCAATAATAAAACTGAATTAGATCTCTTTTATTCAACTATTAGTAAATTTAAAAACATATTTTATAAACAATGGTTTGACACGGTTCCTTAAGTTCTGCCTCATTTTTTATAATTTAGTTGTTGTTAAAATGCTGCTTTATACATGAGTACCTACATCATTGCACACTAGTACTAGATACACATTGTTTGATTACAGGATTGTAAGTAAGTTTTTTGAAATCTAAATGCGAAAACTTGTTGATGGTGTTCTTGTTACCTTGTTATAAATGTATTCAGTCATATTTAAACACTGTAAGTTTTCCAAATAAAATAAAATAAAATAAAATAAAATAAGTATTTACTTAGTACGTGGTAATGATCCGGCAAAATATTGTTTTCTCAAATTTAATATATCATGTAAGTGTTTATTTCCAAAACTAAAATAAAATAAAATATTATAGAAAAGCGAGTGCAAGGGCAAAGGAAATAACTCTTTTCGTGAATGCTGGTGGCTTCTTAGATTTCCTACTTATGTAAAGAATAGATTTGTATCCAAAAGACTCTTAATATATAAGTAATTGGGTATGCTAAATTTTTTTAACACACTAAAATACGAAAACCATTTCGAGATATTTTGATTTCATACCATATTTTTGTATTTTCGACAAGAAAAGTACATTGATTGCGGTAAAATATTCAAAAATGCCGTGGAAGTTGTAACATTCATTCGACACCTAAATGACGTCATTACGCAAATAAAGCTGCGTCTTCGCTTTAATTCTTATCCTAAGTATGTGCGTGTCCACACTTCGTATTCCGACTAGTGTTGGGTAGGACGTACAAGAGGCGGTACATTTGTCCCGTACATGACTTACAAATGTAAGAGTGCCTCAACATTAAAAAGTGTACTACTTCAAATCTTATGACGCGGCTGTCGCGGTCCTCACTAAAGTGTACTGCTTCAAATTTTGTGTCGCGGCAGTCGCAGGACGTACAAGAGGTGGTACATTTGTCCCGTTTATAACTTACAAATGTAAGAGCGGCTCAACATTTAAGTACACTTTAAAAGTGTACTACACTCAAATCTTATGACGCGGTTGTCGCGTTCCTCACTGAAGTGTAGGGACTGCGTCTTATGTAGCGGCAGTCGTGTTCCTCGCTCCACTCTCCGCCGCAACGAGAGGGAGCGAGACACCATACTAGGTTTAGCGAGCGAGAGTGAAATATGTTGTTGTGGACAAAACACAACACTGTTGCACGAGTCGTCATATGGGACGAGTTTGATGAGCAAGTGGGTGTTATAATGCAAAACATCAATCCGACTGCAGGAGGTATTATTGAAGTCGATAAATACCTCAAGGAACCCCTGCTGCCAAGATCCCAAGATCCTGCCAAATGGTGGTTGGCTATAAAAGACGCCTATCCTAGGCTTTATAATTTATTTTTAAAAAGGCTGTGCATTGTTGCCACTTCTGTTCCTTCTGAGCGCACCTTTAGTAAGTCATAACCGACAGAAGAAACAGACCAAGTGGCAACAAAGTTGAACAAATATTATTTTTACATTCAAATATGTAGTTTTTTAAGCATGTGCACTTTTTTAATATTATAATTGTGCTATAATATAGATTTGTTTAATTTTTTAATTAACCTTCTTAAAAATTAATAATAAATGATAATCATTTCATATTACTTTGCGACATTGAATATTTTATTAATATGTCATCTATCAGAGTTCAGACAATATGTCATATTTGTAAATATACTTGTACAAACTCAGGTTCTAGTACAAACTCAGGTACTGGTACAAACTCAGGTACTGGTACAAAATCTAGTACTGGTACAAAATCAGGTACTGGTACTATTAATTATTTGTGTTAGTACAAATTGTTGAGCTTCAGTACGCCTCGCCTCATTTGAAGTAGGACACTGTATTGGCTCATAGCAGAAAAGTGGCTACTCTTACAAACTCTTTTTTAAGTCGCGTCCTACCCAACACTAATTCCGACTAGGATTACGACCGTAAAAACGAACAAATTAAAAAAAAAACCTATGATCTTTCAATGTCATGTCAAGTCAATCGATTGATTTTGATTTGATGTTTCGGAGTAGTTGGCGCGATAAGACGTGTTTCTGGTGGCTTACCACCATCTCTTAAAACCATGCAAGAACGATTGAGTAAGGGAGATGTCGCCTTACGTCATGTATTGCGCTGTCTCGCTTACTCACTGGAACTTGCATGATTTTTAGATATGATAGTACAGAAATACCGATCCCGATTATGATAGTAAGAAATAGAAAGATCTGGGGGGTTACCACCATCTCTAAAAACCACCATCCCAAAAATCTTGCATGGTTTTAAGAGACTATAGTATCCCCCTGGTGGCCTACTATTATCTATCCAGTTGTCTATCCAGTGAGTAAGAGAGATGTCGCCTTACATCATGTATTGCGCTATCTCGCTTACTCACTCGTCCTTGCATGGTTTTAAGAGATGGTATTAAGCCACCTGACTCTGACTATAGACTTGACTGGGATAGATTACTGACTTGACGTTTTTGACTTGATTAAAGTAGGAGTGAAGAAGATTAAAATTTCAAGAAAGGCCTTAATGAACTTGTTTCCAGGGCCGTAAAATTATTGTAAAATAAAAGGCACGTTTGTTTTTATTGTGACCACACTGTGGCACTATACTATATAATGGTAACATCGTCTAGTAGAATGACGTCAAGAACTATAAAACTTTAAAAATTCATATAAAATTAATAATAATAATTTAAGCGAAAAAAATCAAATTAGTTTCCTAAAATAGTCTAAACTTTCAGTTAAAAATATAAAAAAAAATCATTTTTTTAAACTTAGCATACCCAATTGGAGAAAATCTTAATGGAGACTACTTTATATGGCATTTAATAAATTTTCAATAAACAATGTTGGTTATATATCACTTAGCATGTTTGCTATCACAGTGTTTTTTCTTATACTATTAGTTATTATAGGGTCATTATCATCACATTCTGTGCTAATGTCCCGTGTTTCCTTGCAGTGGACAAGTGGCACTTCGTCTCCAGCATCTAGTGCGGCCGCTCGCCGCTCGCCACTCGCCACTCGCTGGGATACGCTGTGATGTCGACTCTATTTATTTATAAAGGCCACGTCTCGATATTATTTAAGTTAGCAAATGCTGTGAGGTATATGTGTAAGTGTACATAATGTGTAAGGAAATACACGGATACTTTATTTAAAAATGTGCTTTTATTTAATAGTACATTATTGTCTGTCGAGGCCAAAAATTAAGGAATTTACGGCCGAGTTATATTGCAAGGCCGAAGCGCAGCTGAAGACTTGCCAAGTCCTTTTAATAGGACGAGGTGAAGCCGAGGCCTTTTAAAAATACGAGAACGTAAATTGCAATTTCGGCCGAGGCTTGCACGATACTTTTCTTCCTCTGACTTCCACTTGATACGAAACAACATCGTATCAAATTTTACAATGGCGACAACAACAAGCCAGCGCTCGCATCGTTCTTTTTTTAAATAAATTTATGAAAATGTTTATTTAAAAAACCTCCATTAGCGGCCGCCAATAAAAAAAAATTTTATACATTGTTGTCTTTGGCCAGCAATGAGCCTAGTGACTGACGTATTTTTTTTTGAATAATGATGCTATTTACGAGCAAGGGCATAGAACTAGGAATCGCGCGCGGCTGTAACGCATTTTTTTTTTTAAATCTTTGATCAAGAGGAAGAAAAATCATATATTTATGCAAACTTTAAATAATTAAAGTATTCAAATTATTATCTTATCTTTATATCGGTAAATCATATAATTATTCAACCAGATAACAAACCGACATCCTTTTGCAGTAATTATTGGCCGTCACTATGATATTTTTTCAAATCTCAAGTGACAAATGATATTCACTTTCCTCTACAAGGAAAGCGCTATAAAGATAGTGATAAAAATGAAACCCACAATGTATTATCATAGCTTTATTACAGAACCTACAGTGTTGAGATTTAAAAAAGTGCAAATGATGACTTAACCGTGAGATCGCAGCGCCCTCTACGGCGGCGGCCGCTCGTTCAAACAGTATCATAGACTACAACACATTCATAATAGGAAAACTTAACTATAGGAGTACTTGTAAAATACATTCATAAAACATACAATAAGGTACATTTAAATTTTACTAGAAAGGGTAAGTTCAAAATCAAATTCTAACTTGGTAGTCTAATTTGCAGTGTCCTTATTCCATGGCAGCTTGACAAACAAGTTACAGGATGGCGGCTACAAAATCAATCAATCATCGTTAATATAGGATACACTACATATCATAGGGGCCGAGTACGGGCGTCTCAATTTCCAAAAAATACGGCCTTTTAAACATATAACTCTTCACATTGATTGAGTAGCTTTAGTTTTACAAATGAAAGAGATCACTAGAGTGGACGCTATGAACTATTTGTCTATCGTGGGGCGAAGAAGTATAATATCCATGAATGAAACTGACGGCTAGCGATGTGCTTCACTATTGTGATCAAACATTTATTTTATCTATTTTGCTGGTTTCCCTTATACCTACCTATTTATGTTGTACAAAGAATATGTTAGATTAATTCTGCTTTTACATAAGGGAGTTATTATACAGGAGTTATTACATTATACTCTCTTCACCGTTTGTACCTTTTTGTTATTATATTTGTCCTTGCATATATTTATGAAATTTAAGTGCAATCGAGTTTTGATTGTATATATACTGAGTCAAACTGTGTAAATCCTGGAAGGCCATCATCATCTCGCACCTGTTCGGTTGAAAACGGACGGCTTAGTTAGTAAGTACATACGTAAGAAATGTTAGGCCCCTTATTTAGGCGCGCGCGATCCTTAGGTCCATGGTTTCTAAGAATTAATGAGTAGTTATACTTACATAATCATCTATCCCCTACAAACAAAATATTAAACATTTAAGAACCGTTTTCAACATTTCACTCTTTATTCTAAAATTTGGTGTGTTAACCAAATGAGTATACTTATCACAAACAAGGATCAGTGATCCATTTTACTAATTCGCAAAACGTAAATAATTAATTTAGGTAGGTACCTACCTAAGTACCTATATTGCTGTGATGCCATTATTTATTATGTGATGGCATTTTCATAAATTGGCTATTTCTTGTTAGACTAAAGAATAAACTAAGTAGTCTCGATTTTTTTTATATAATATTAATCAAATCTAACTAATATCTTATGAAAAAATCAACCGTTACGGAACACTTAGCTACCTACATTTACTGTCGAAGTTCGGTCTGCAACTAGCCAGTTTAACTTAGACCAAGTACCTATAGTGTCAGACAATGCTTCCTATTTGTATGTGACCTGACCTACATTCTAATATATGATGACTATCGGAAGTGACCTTGACTTGTACAGACCGAGGACTGAACGCTGCAATTGGCTAGTCAACTTTTTTCACGATGCTGTCTAATTCTCAAATGATTTCGAGAAATAGACTGAGTCAATCAATAGATTGCAGTATAATCAGATTGCAATGTATAATCTAACCATCTACATTATAAGGACATACGTATGACGTCACTCGTACCAATCAATTTTTCCTGATATGAAAGTTGGCAGCACTGCAAACCTAGCCGCCGATTGGTTGCCAAATGGTGTGAAATAAAAATTGAATACAATTTTAAGATAGTTTTTGTTAAAATTGTATTTTAAATGGTTTAACAAAGCGAAACAAAATACTATCAATTTTAGGTCGACTAGCCAATTCGCAATTCGTTCTAGTGTGTGAAAAGTGGCTACCTCACCGGTTTAGAACATAACTCCACATTATTGCTGTTTTAAAACTGTAGTTTAATTTATTTGACGCTACAGTTTTAGAATCCACGCTTTCCGTACGTACTGGTACAGTTAAACTACATCTTTGTCGCTACCGCTTATATTAGCATCATCTATCACCACACCAGAAACTACAAAATAGCGTAACACAATAATTAGGTCGGTATGATACGTTATTTTATAGATTGACTATAAATTGTTACTTTCGTTACATACTTAACTTTGTCTCTGCGGCAGTTAACAGTTTAAGCACTTTAGCTTTTGGGTGATGCCGTAATAGAACTTGAGGGATCATTCTTACTAGTTCTATTGGCAATTAGTTCCATGTATAAATAGTGAGATTTTTATACCAATTAGTTTCATGAACATGATGGAGATCTGCGGGAACTGTACGCCATTTGGCAAGTTGTGGCGAAGGACAGACCGACATAGAGATCCTAGATTTGGAGGCCAAGTCTCACTTTCTGTCGCTGTGCTATCTTAGTTTTATGCACTTAAAAAGACCATGGATTGCAGATAATCTCACTAGAACTGCCTCCGTGGTCCGTCTGCTTCGGAAGGCACGTTAAGCCGTCGATCCCGGCTGCTGTCTGGTGTGCGTTCATTATCATAGGTACTATATTTATGCGAAATAATAGTTGTATGGAAGTAAATGCCTGTGGAACTAGTGAGGACGATCGACCGTGTGTGTGTGGTGTTGTCTCGTGTCTCGTCTAGAAGCGCAGCTCCTGGTCGCCGCTGCCGGCCGCGTCCTCGTCGTCGGCCGGCGCGCCCTCGTCCGCCGTCTCGTTGCTCTCCACCGACGGCGACGACTTGTCTCCTGAAACGATACGTGTGTGGTTATTGCATGTAGTGTGTGTGTGCCAGTGGGTGTGTGTGACACAGTCAGTGCATGTACCGGGGCAGGCGGGCGCGCCCTTGCCGCGCGAGCCGGGCAGCTCGACGCCGTGCGCGTCCACACACCAGCACACGCCCAGCGCCGCGTGGCACTGCCGCGGCCGGTAGAACCCGCGCGCGTCGCACGCCGGCACGTACGCGCCTGCACACAAGTTAAGAAACTTACAATACGTTACATAGAAACAGATACAGTATACGGAACAGATATAGATACAGTTACCTGGATGTGGGTCGGGGTGAGCCCTCGCAAGCGCGATGCAGGGCCGGCTGGCGCGGCGCAGGCAGCCGCACCACGCGCCGCGGGTGAGTGCTCCACCCCCCGCGCCGCGGGTGAGTGCCCCACCCGCCGCGGCCCCGCCCCCACCCCCGCCGCACGATGACAGGAACGGCCGTAAGCAGCGCTCGCGCTCGTCGTGTCCTGATGCAAGACCATCATTAATAAACGCCAGTAAATATTTTTCTTTACAATTTCATTAACAATTTACCTTTATTAGATACCTATGTTTATTAATTAGGGCTTAGTAGTCTTGTAAAGGAACATTATAACATTAGAACAACAACTTTAAAACTACTAGGCCTGCTTGTTAATAAGAGAACAATAGCAGAACAAACTCACTGAGCGAATACAGGTTGGCAGCAGAGAGCAAGCCGTCCCCGTCGGTGTCGAGGTGCGAGAACATCCAGCGGACCTCGGGCTTGCAATCCACAGGGAAACCTGCAATGGCAAATATTAACTCCAATGTAGGTACTTAGATACATCTTTCACTTCTTAAAGAACGATAAAAAATGTAGAAGTACGTTTTAAAAAATTGACAAATCAGACCTTCTTCAGGTGCCGTCGTCGCCCCAGCTTCTTCCATTAGCACAGAAAACCAATCTAGTAATCGGTTTGCCATTTTGTCGAGCGCACAACCTTCCGAACCTAAAATTACATAATACGTAAGTACGAGTAGTTGACGCTGTAAACATTTTTCGAGAAAAATAAATCAATATTACCTTGGGAGAGTCGCCGCCGAGACGATCGTTCCGAAAGCACTTCATTGTGCCCCGAATCAGATTTCCGTCGTCTCCAGTCCTGGTCAAAGTAAAACATTTAATATATACCTAGCTCAGAGATGAAATAGTAAAAGTTTAATCGCCAGGTTGTAATTGTAACTGACTCACATCATCGTAATCATCGTTGCGCCGGTGCGCGCGCGCCCGCCGACACGGACAGAAGCCGTGGCAGGCGAGCCGCACGGGCCGCGCCGGCCGCCGCACGCAGTTGTGCAGGTCGAGGCGGCACAGCGACGAGTACGTGCGGTTGTCCGAGCCGCACAGGAAGCGCGCGCGCACGCGGCCCGGACATCCTACGCATCTGGATAGAGAACAGGTACACACAAATTCGATTTAGCGAAATTTTTAGTTTATCGTTGAAAATTATTTATTTTCATGGAGAATCAACAGCTATGAATATACAAAATATGAAACAATTGAGTCAATTTAAACAGTTTGAATTTTATCTCAATATAATTCGAGTTTCATTCCATTGCCTCTTTTGTGTCTATGGTAAGCACACGAGATCACGCCCTATTAGGCTATGAGGACAGTGACCAATGACTACAAATATAGTTGAAGATATAAGAGAAGAAGATGAACACCATACGCAATGCCCTAAGGTCCAATACAAATGTCCAAATATCATTAATTCAACAACGTCGGCGCATAAACATAACGATGTTAATCAAAGGGAAATGAGTGGATCTACGGTACCTTTCGGGCTTAGATTCTGGGTCGGGCGCATCCAGCAAATCTGGCGTGTCGATGCGCGCGCCGCCGTCGTAGAACACGTCGTCATCGCCGTCTCTCTGCCACGCCGCCGCCGCCCCGCTCGCCGCCGCCGCCGCGCTCGACGCAGCGCTCGATGTGCCACTGTCTTCTTCCCATAGGCTTTTTGTTGTAGTGGACGTTACAATCACGTCACTGAAAAAAGAACACGGAATTGTGATTACCGTTTTAGTTTAAACGTTAATAACCACTCAGTCATGTGTATCGGCCGGCACTCGCAAAACGCTAGAAAGATTGACGGAAAATTCAAATCAATTCAAATTATAATTTTTTTCATCGATTTTTAATTCAAATTAACAGTTATTGATTGGAATGTTTCATTATCGTGTACGTTTTCTCGGTTTCTTACTTTGCCTATTCACAAGAAAGAATTGAGCAATATCTCACCCTCTGCGCAACACGTCCTTTTTGTTGACACACAATGCGGTGAAGGTATCCCGCAGCAGACACACTTCACGTTTCTTACAAACCAACGATTGACATAGCGAGTCTGAAAAGAGAAATATTTAGTTTATGCATCGGGGATTAAATACACTCATTGATAGAAAAAATTGCGACCGTTGATTGTGAACGAATGATGAACGGTGATTAGTTGCGTAGAAGAACATCCATTTACCGAGGGTCTTATGACCTAAAGTAGGTATGAGAGATCGTCGCCGTAAAAGGTTAGTTTAGATACGATACAAACTCATGGTAGCTGGTTGAGGAGTATAGCCTACTCCGGAGACTCATGGAAATGTCAGCTGGTCAGCCTAATGATGCTAAAAATTTAGCTGTGATTTTCTTTAGCGAAATAATGTTTTCAACAGAAGAATACTCTTAAATCTAATTTATTTTACATCGAAACTTTTATCTTAATAGGTAGTGTCGATGTAAAATAAATTTTGTATTCATAGTAAAACATGGATACAGCCCATCTAATTACTAAATAAGTACCTACCATATTACAACAGGGTTGCAGATTCACTGCTGGCTTGAATAAGCTTGTTGTTGATGAATTGAAACTACGAATGAAAACAGTTACTTTTAATACTAACTTTGAGGGTCGTAGATGTAGCGCCGCGGGCGCCTCACGTGTGCTGCTCCGGTATTTGCGTCCTGTAACCAAATAGTTGCCACACGTTTGCTTAAAAGTATTAAAAACAACCAACTAACTAGGAACAAGCACCAAGTAGTACCAACCACTGAAGTTTTAATATTCTGTGAGTACCAACAAGTAAACACCTATCTATAGTATAGTCAGTTAACCGGACTTCTGCGCGCAGGACTGCTTGTGTATTATTCACAGTTAACCTTCACATTGAGCATAAAGCATTTATAGCTAAACAACACGGACTACACCCATGTCTATACATAGAAACATATTCACATACGACAACTGTGAATACTTACTTACTTATATGATTATCTTTAGTAGGTGCTTTGATATTATTGCACCTACACTCATCCAAGTATCCGCAATGCTTTACGCTATAGGATATTAGAATAAGACTGTTGTTAAGTTCAAGATATTGTTAAAAAAATGTTGTACAAAACAATATGGCATCGTAAATGAAAGCAGTCAGATCGGTTTAGGATCAGACCGCGATAGCAGCCTCCGCGCGCCCGCAGGACCAGTTTTAGCGGGCGGCGGGGCGCGGGCTCACCGCTTCGTCGTCGAACTCGAAGTCCTGGTCGCGAGCCGCCCCGACCGCCAGCAGCGCGGCCAGCGCCGCCGCCGCCGCCCACTGTCGCGCGCGCATGTCTCACAGCCAGCCTCACTCCCGCAGCCGGGAGAGCGCACTGCCGCCGCCGCGCCCGCCTCGCCGCCGCCGCCCCAGCCCGCGCCGGCGCGCTCCGAACCTTTCTCCTCCCGCAAACCACCACCCCCGCTTTAGCTGCAAGCCTTTGCGACCTTTTTGACTGCCGCATACCTGACGTTGTTTGTAAACAATCTGAAATTTTTTGACCTCTGGGATCTGACTAAAAGTTTTTCTTAAAGCCCCAGAAAATGTCAGCAGAGTTAATTAAATTTTCTACTCTGTGGACTTTATTTTTACAAGACTGTTGTAAGATTTTTTGTTATTAGAATGCAATTTTTTTTATCATCATTATCCTTGCGTTTTCCCAGCTACGTCTCAAGTAGTATTGTGGTATTGCCTGGGTATTGCTTAGGAGCCCAGGCCCAGGGTCCGCCCACTTTTATGAATAGCTGTCAGACTAGTGGCGGATACCACCAATAGCAGCATTTCTAAGGACGGTTGACATCAAGTCATAAAAATACTGCCCCAACTTATTTTATTACCTGACTCCAGTAAAGCCAAAAAAGAGGGATTGACCTGTAATGTGTGTAACTGTATATCCGTACAATAAAAGACGCCTTAAGCGATTTTGATAAATAACACTTAGGTACCTACCTCAAGTCCGTCGTAGTTAGATTCGTATGTGATGTGAAATGGGTAAATGTGTAACGTGCATCGCAGTTACAACTTTCGCGATAACGTACATCTCAGTCAAGTAGTATCGCAGTAGCATTCATCGATGTTTTGTGCATCGCGATAAGCAAAATAGTACTTACTAAAGCATAAAGGTACCGTGCAGTACAGTAACCTGCAAAAGTAGGTACAAACTCATAGGAATCAATTCAATTTTTTTCCATTGCCCCGCCAAATTTTTTTGCAAAATTTTAATTTGGTATATACCTACCCATATCTAGTACCTAGGTACTTGGATAGATAACCATTGGTTCTCAAAGAAAATAAAAATAATAAAACAAATAAGTACCTACTTACTTACCTGTTTACTTAACTAAAATACCAAATACCTACCTACTTAGTAAATTTATAAAGCTCCTTGTGATAATATCGCTGCACTGCATTCAGCCAGTGCGAATACGATACCTACTTTTAATCACCCTAGGTATATTATGCACTTTTGCGGATGACTATATACAAATAGACTTTGTGGCATAATGTGGTCGAATGCTATAGAAACCTCGCTCAATAGGTGAGTAATGTTTATGGTACAGCCACGGTGCCCACGGTACATACAGCATTCATTGCTCCGCGTAGACGAAGCGACGGCGAGTCTGGGTGGCGCCGGGCGGCGCGGCGGCGGCGGTGGCGGCGGCGTCGAGATCGATACTCAGTTCCGACGAAGGCATCCGCGGTCCGCTCGCAGATGACACTCTCTGTACTTGATTATTAGAGTACGTACCTACCTACTTAATCCAATACATCGCGGGTATAACAAAAAAATAAAAACTTTACACCTTAAATCCTATAGATAAATTGATGTAAGTAGGTATTCCCATTGTCCATATGCCCATTATGGGGACAACGGCACGCCAATCAATACTTCTATACAATATTATAAATGCGAAAGTGTGTGTCTGTTTGTTAGCTTTAACGAATAAACCGTTGAACCGATTTTGATGAAATTTAGTAGGATAAAGATGGACCATGCATCGGTTGTCTGCCTTTTCGCCGAAAATTGGTTTGCTGATTATCACTTCCCAACTAACGTTTTGCAGAATGTTAATTCGCCGAATAATCATTTGCCAACTTATCATATAATTTTGTGTTATTTCCCAACCTCACAGTTACCAACTGCACGTTTGTTCTGTTTTTTATTATGACACTTTTCAAAACGCCAACTTTTAAGTAGCAGTATGTTTTAGTTAGCGTAATACACATTTAGTTGTTTATTGTTCACTAAATGTTTTATTAAGTAGGGTTTCGTTTAGTAACTATGTAATATAATGTGGGTAAGCGTGAACTTATTTTTATGACAATGTAGGTAGGTATGAATAAATTGACTCATAGGCGATAAGTGAAAAATAAATTTTGAAGAAATTTATTTACAAGGATGCCATTTTCATTTGGGGCAAATTATATACAGGTTGTTATTATTATTTAAATATTTTTTTTATATACAGATTGTTATTATTATTGTTTTTTTGTTTATGTTTATTTTTCACTAGATTTTATTTTATTAAATTAAAAATGTCGGTTTCCTTTTGCAAAAGCGATTCGTTTCTGGCACTTCGCCGGCCGCTGCCGCGGCACGCTCGCTGCGCTCGCTCGGCTCGTGCGTTGTTTGACATACTCTAACCTAACCTAACCTACCTGGGAAACCAACCTACCTACTTAGATTTCTGTTGCTTAACTTATTTTTATTTTTTCAGACAAGTTCAAGACCAGGGTTTCGCCAAAAGATATGCAAGCGACATACAGTTTAATAAAGAGGTAAAGTGTTTGTTAGCACTCAGTTTTCTTGAGGAATCTGAAATATACTTACATTTCAACAGCATCCTAAAAAGTTTTAAAGATCCAGATTGGCAACAATTAGCTCATTGGTTCGAAAAGAATTATGTACACGGTACATCAACCACACAACCTAAATATCAGCCTAGTTTTTGGAGCTGCCATGAAACAAACAAAATGAATATACCACGAACACAGAACTCTGCCGAAGCCTGGCATAACAAAATAAACAATATTATTGATAAAAGTCACCCAGGTGTATATGAATTGATAAAACAATTAATAAAGGAAACCATTGCCAACGAGGGAGAAATAGAAAATATATTAACCGGTGCCCCACCACAACCAAAGAAGAAAAAGTACTTGGACAAAGAAGAAAGAATCAACAGAATTCTTGAACACAAATCTACATACTCCGAGGAAAAGTTATTAATGTGCATTGCTGCGAATTTAAAAGTGTAAGGTTATTTTTGTGATTCTGAAATAAAAAAATGCATGTAAAAATTTGTATTTTTATAATAATAACAATGTACGAAAAGGGAACTGTCACACAGACGAAACGTTATTCGTCTAATAGTTGCCTGGCCTAGTGAAAGATTTGACAAATGATAAATGTCCCAAACGTTTTGTGTCATTATAATAATCAGCATAACAATAATTCTACCAAATGAAACGTTGTCATACAAAAATTTGACAATCGTTAGTTGTCAAAGTGAAAAATAGGCGAAATGTTGGTTGGCAAGTGATAATCGGCCAAACAATTTTCGGCGAAAAGGCAGGATCCCCCATGCATCAAATATAGGCTACTTTTGAGCGCTATATAACAGAGTCTCAAGCGGGCGGAGCCGCTGGCAGCAGCTAGTTATAAAGGAAAGTAAAGGACTTATAAAAATAAATTATAAAAAGTGCGAGTCAGACTCACGCCCTGAGGGTTCCGTACACTACACAATACTAAAAGTATTCCCTTATCAGTAATCATGGGCCCTAGGCCCTAGCGACATTTGGCGCCATTTTAAAACACCTTGTACAGCTTCCAAAATAGTAAATACCGAAATCATACCACTACTTGATTGATTTTGTTCAAACCAATTTTCGTTTAAAGTTGGTATTGACATACTTACTTACCCATTTTCTTTTAAATTTTTCACTGCATAATCCATATCCATACTTCCATACTAATATTATAAATGCGAAAGTCTGTCTGTCTGTCTGTCACCTCTTCACGGCTAAACTGCTGGACCGATTGTGATGAAATTTGGTAGGGATGTAGTTAACAACCTGAGGTCAAACAGTAGCCTATACTTTTGGGCGCGATATAACCGAGTCCCACGCGGGGCGAAGCCGCGGGGAACAGCTAGTAGTTTATAAGTTAGAGGGGGGAGAAGACTTTACAACTTTACAAAAAAATATTTCTCAAAATATTAGAATAAACAGGAAACTGTTTCAGGAACCTCCATATTATTTTAGACTAAAGTATCCGACGATACTATACGATGTTTAAAAAACATCAAAATTCATCATGACATGACGAATCTCAACGATAAAGAGTTCCGTTTTTGCCATTTTGCTACTGAACCCTAAAACTTTTAATCATATAAGTACTTTATGAAGTATTTGCTATTCTTATATAAGGTGGACACAAATCAACTGCAAATATTTTAAGGGCAGATTCAGACCACTAAACTGAACAACTTTCCCAAATAAACTTATGTCAAAATACGAAAATTTATTTTTCACTCTCCATACTAAACTAGATCAGCTGATTCTCAATTTGTATGAAAGGTCAAAAAAATTTTTTCGTTACATTCACCTTATATAAACAGGAGTTGGTACTTATGTACCACAGATAAACTCAGTATAATATTTTTTATTATATGATTTTTTAAGATTTATTGGCTGAATCGATTTTGATACGACTCACAGACAGCTAATGTTATAAAGCCTTACTTAGCAACTTTTATTTTAGATAAATAATTACATTTTTTAGCAATAAAAATACTCATTAATTTAATTAATCCCAACTAATATTATAAATGCAAGTGAGTTTGTATATTTGTTTGTTAACTTTTCACACTCTATTGACTGAACCAATCTTTCTTTCTTCGCATACATATAGCTAGGAGTATTGAGAAGGACAAAGTACCTTTCATCCCGGGAATAAGCACTGTTCGAAGCTGCGGGCGAAAGCTAGTTAATTAATCAATGTGGACAACGGTTAGTTTCTTAATTATTATTATGTTATATTATTAAATACTGGTTCTTTTATGTGGTCCCTTACTGTGGGCCTCAAAAGAAAGCTCAAGATCGCCCAAAGAGCCATGAAGAGGGCTAGGATCGGTGTTACTGTACGAGACTGAATCAGAAATGAGGAGATCCGTACAACAAAGGTTACTGATATAGTCCAGCAGATCAGCTCTTTTGAGTGGCAATGGGCACAGAGCACATAGCACAATTAACTATTGGCCGATGAAGCAGAAAGATACTTGTATGGCGACCACGCACTGGTAAGGGCAGCATCGGACATTACCAAACAAATTACTTGCCTGCAACCTTCTTCAGGTCAGATGACCTATGTCCAGAAGTGGACAGCCTGTGGCTTAAATGATAATTAAAAACAAGCTGTTGCTCTGTATTAGTTTCAACAACCTTCTTCAAGCTCTCCTTTCATTGCAAAGTAATCAGTTTCTATGGTTCCCAGTTAGCACATTGAAACAAACCCCTTCACTTTATAATATATAATTTAGTGGGCACAAGAAATATTTGGATGAAGAATAGGGGAAAATATTTCTGGTACCAGTTAATTGAAAAAATTGGTTTCAAATTGTTTATTCTCAATATAGGACTTTCTTATCACTTATTACTTAAATTAAGTTTACCACCTGTTATAAACTCATTTTAGATTTTACCTTTTTTTATATATTTTTAAAAGAAATTCTAATTGTCACGTTTTTTAGTTGTTTTTGCATCATATTTTGTCATTCACCTGTCCCGTAGGTAAGTTCTATCCATTTTCTTTTCATTAAAAAACCTTTTATCAACATAATCCTTTTATTTATCACACAGTTAATATATATACAGTCCATTCCACAACATTTTGGTCCTTTCTCCCGTCGTATCATAAAATTTGAACCTCACTTTACCTTTTCGTCCATTTGTCACTTTCATACATTTAGTTTTCATTTAATGATCACTCGCAGTAAAAGTAGAGCAATGGAGCCACAAGCCACAAACGATATTACCGCTCCAAGAAATTCTGCTCGTGATGATGAGGCTGCCAGCATGCGTTCTGCGGAAATGTCCTCTGACCATTCATCGTCTACGGCAAGAGCACGAAAAGCTGCTGCTGTGGCAGCTTTCAAAAGAAAGCAATATGAACGTAATATGCATGAGTCTAAACGATTAGCAGAACAGTTAGCACAAGTGGAAGAAGCGGAGCTTCAAGCGGAGTTGGAGCAGATTGACGCAGTGGCAAGCAACCATAGCGGACGCTCTACTATCAGCCGCAGTCGAACTGAAAAGTGGATAGAAGAACAAATGCAGGTGAATCGATCCAATATACCTAATTCTATGCCTCAGGTACCCAGGCAGGCAATTTTATCGCCGCGTCCCTCTTACGTGGGCTCTGCAAACTTAAATTTACCTGTTGTTACATCAACAGTTAACATGCAACAAGCGCCCGGGACGGCTACAAATCTGCCACTACAGCCTACTGACGTGGGTCCTGATAGCACGTTATTATTAAAAGCTGTAGCCGATACTGCCGCCGCAGCAATGGCATTGGCTACTGCTAAATCGAAGTCCAACACCAACATTCATTTGGGAATATTTAATGGGCAAGCAACACAATGGCTTCCATTTAAGAAACTTTTTATGTCTACTAGGTCTCTTTATTCTCCCGCAGAAAATGTGGCACGTTTACAAAATGCCCTACGAGGCCCAGCACGTGAAGCCGTATCTTCACTCCTAGTATCTGCGGATGAACCAGAAGATATTATGAACGCGCTCGAACGTTCATTCGCTCGACCAGAAATGATTATTTTTGGGGAATTGCACATACTTAAATCTCTTCCAAGACTCAGCAATGATTTAAGAGAGATAAGTACAATCGCAAACAAGGTACGTAATAGCTTATCTACTATTAAACTTCTTGGTCAAAATGAATATTTACATTCACCAGAAATCTATTACTGTGTTTTAAGCAAACTCAGTCCCATCATAAAATTGAAATGGTCTGAATACGCTTCTCTAATGACCATTTCAAATCCACATATTTCTAAGTTAGAAATTTTGTCGGAATTTTTGACACAGGAACATGAACGTTATGTCAGGTTTTCGTTATCACCAGAAGTATCTACAACGAAGTCATCAGAGTTTACATTTCAAAACAAAAAAGAAAATATTCATTCTGCTACTGAACATAAAAATAAATTGCCTAATTGTAGATTTTGTAATAACTCACATCATATTAAGAATTGCAACGAATTTTTGTCTCTTGAAGTAGATCAAAGATGGCGTTGGTTACGCGAAAATAAAGTATGTTACAGATGTCTTAAAAATAATCCACATCAATGGAAAGCATGTAAAGTAAATCCTTGTGGAATTAACGGTTGTGTTTTCCGACATCATCCACTTCTCCATGGTCAAACTCCTTCGCATAATAATAATTTTTCTTATTCTTTAGAAAATCGAGAAACTCCTTTAAATCATGATTTACCTTCTAGTTCAACGGAAAGTCCTACGGAAACGAAGATGTCCATTACGGCTACTGGTATGCAGCAATCTGATGTAGAGATTCCTGCGTGTCAACGTGCTTTACTCAAGATCATCCCGGTGACCGTTTCAGGTCCCGACGGTAGTATTGATACTTTTGCCTTACTTGATGACGGAAGTACTGCCACGTTAATAGATAGCAGCATGGCATCACGCATAGGGGCTACCGGACCTGAAGAGACTGTAACTGTAAATTGCATAGGAGGTCTTTGTAGAAATACAAAAATTTCTTATGTTAATTTCAGTATCAAGGGTCGGTACACAAGCGAGACATTTTTAGTCAAAAATGCTAGGGCTATTGATTCGCTTTCTTTACAGCCTCAAACTATTTCTCAAAAGAGTATTAGCAATTTATCATATTTAACTGACATCGTTGAAGTTTTGTCTTATACAAATGAAACTCCAATGATACTAATTGGTGCTGATCAGTGGCATCTATCGATAACTAAAGAGGTTAAGAAAGGAAATCGTAATCAACCTGTTGCTTGTCTCACAGCATTAGGTTGGGTTTTATATGGTATACCATCAAGTAAAACCAAAATTGTCAATTTCTTTAACATTGCAAATGCAGTTACCTTACCTGATAATGACTATTCATTACAATCATTGATAACGGAAAATTATAAATTAGACGCAATAGGTATTTCTAAACAAGAAACTATAATTAGTAAACATGATAAGCGTGCTGTTGAGATTATGGAATCTACTACTAAACGATTACCTACTGGACGTTTTGAAGTCGGCCTAACTTGGAAGGATAACATTACATATGTCCCCAATAGTTATGACCAAGCTTTATCACGTTTTTTAAGCTTGGAGCGACGTATGTGTAGGGACCCTAACTTTAAACATGCTTACAATGCATTTATGCAAAACATGTTAGACAAAGGTTATGCTGAGGAATGTCATTTAAGCACTTATTATAACCCTAAATTTAATTATGATATTTCTCAGGGCATTAGGTGGTATTTGCCTCATTTTGGTGTTTATCATCCTCAAAAACGTAAAATTCGCATTGTTCACGACGCCGCAGCTGTGAATAAAGGGATAAGTTTAAACTCTATGTTGCTTCCTGGTCCAGACCTACTACAGTCACTATTGTTTATTCTATTTCGTTTTCGTGAAGGTAAAGTCGCCTTGACAGCTGATATAAAAGAAATGTTTCCTCAGTTTCGTATTCGAGCAGCTGACAGGGATGCTTTAAGATTCATCTGGAGACCTACATCTGAGGCAACTACTGCAACACAACCTATAAGGGAGTATAGAATGACTTCAGTTATATTTGGTGCATGTTCAAGCCCTTTTGTAGCGCAATATTTAAAAAATAAGAATGCAGTTGCATTTCAGGATGAGTATCCTAAAGCTGTAGATGCTATTCTACATAATCATTATATGGATGATTATTTGGATTCGCATGATAATATTGACGAAGCAGCACAAATTGCTGCTGATATTGTAAGAGTTCATAAGGCTGCATGTTTAGAAATGAGAGGGTGGATTTCTAATATTCAAACTGCTTTAAAGTTCATACCCTCAGAATTGAAAGCCACCCAATCATCAGAGGTAGATCTTTCTTCCAATACGAATACAACTAAAGCATTAGGAATAGCCTGGGATCCATTCAAAGATTTGTTAGGTTTTAGAACTGGCTTAAACGAAACCATGCCTCTTGTACTTACTAAGCGAATAGTAGGGGGAACTGGGGCAGAATGATACAAGGGGAGCATTGATTCACCCATAGTATCTCAAAATCTACGAACACAATCGATGTGGTCACATCACTAAAACGTGTCAGTACGTGCACAAGCGCTGTCATTGTGACCCCGCTCTCCGCCAGTTAGCCGTTTGCATTTGGCGAGGGAAGGCGTGTTTGCAGTGCGTCGAACTAAAAATTTTGGTCGAATGTAGCCGTGTTTTGCCGAGTGTTTACGTACATATAGTATTAATTGAATATTACCAAAGGTAAGTGATTGTATCTATTATGCAGGTTTACTTGTTATTCTTATAAGAGATTTTATGATTTCAACAGAAACTGAGTTTGAAAATAAAACATCCGTTGGGGTACTTTGATACAGAATGGCATGGGGCACTTTTGGTCGTATCAAACTGCCCCTAGTTCGAAGTTATTACAAATTAGTTGCCACCTTCTACTTCCTTTACATTTCACCTTTGTTTCTTTATGGATATTTTACATTATTACTCGTAGCTACTTCCATACCAAATTTTTACCCAAATTTGTTTAACCATTTTATGTACCTATGTTATTTTGGCTAATTATTTCCAGAAAATGGTTCGCACCTATAAACCGAAGACTGATCGAAGTAACATAGATGAGGAGAAGGTTAAAGCAGCCATAGATGACGTTTTGTCACATAAATTATCCATTAGGAAGGCTGCCGACAAACACAACATAAAAGCTGCAACCTTGCAGCATCGTATTGAAAAGTTTCGAAAAACTATGGACCAAAATGACGAGTCATCTTCAATGAGCTATAGCTCCAAATATTCTGTAGCACAAGTATTTTCAAAGGAACAAGAAAAAGTCTTTGCAGAATATCTAATAAATTGCAGTAAAATGCACCATGGGTTAACTTTGCAACAGCTTTTGACTCTTGCGTATCAGTTTGCTGATTTTTCCAACTGCAAGTATCCAGAATCATGGAAAAATAACGGTCGTGCTGGAATAGACTGGGCAGCAGGATTCAGAAAAAGAAATCAGGAGTTAAGCCTTCGTAAACCGGAAAATACCAGCGCTGCAAGAACATTTGCGTTCAACAAAACTGCAGTGGCAGATTTTTTTAATAATTATGAAGAAGTTTTGACACGTTACAAATTTACACCTGATCGAATCATAAATATTGACGAGACGGGAATTACCACTGTTTTATCTGCTCCTAAAGTTTTGGCTCAAAAACAACAAAAGCAGGTTGGACAAATAGTAGCATCTGAACGAGGAGAACTGGTCACATTTTGTGGCATAATTACTGCAATCGGTGGATCTCTTCCTCCTGTGTTTGTTTTTCCGCGCGTTCATTTCAAAGAACATTTTTTGAATGGTGCTCCTGAAGGAAGTCTTGGTTTATCAAACAAAAGTGGCTGGATGACTGCTGCGTTGCATCTAAAAGTTTTAGAGCACATTCAACGCCATACTTTGTGCACTAAGGAGAACCCAATACTCGTCATATGTGACAATCATGAATCCCACATATCTATAGAAGCAGTTAATTATTGTCGCGACCATGGTATTGTCTACTTATCACTTCCACCACATACTTCACATAAACTTCAGCCGTTAGATATCAGCGTTTTTGGTCCTTTTAAAGGAAAACTTAAAGTTGCTTTCAATGACTGGCAGGTCCAAGGAAAGACTGTGTTAATACAAAACGTCGCTATGCTTACAAAATCGGCTTTTATGGAATCTTTTACCCCACGAAACATCACAAGTGGCTTTGCAAAACCAGGGATTTGGCCTTTCAACAGACTTGCATTTAGCGACGACGATTTTGCTCCTGTAGAAATTTACGCAGAATGTTCTCGAGACCAAAGATTTGAACAAGAAAACATATTTACCCAGAATAGACATGAAGCAGTAACAGCCGATTGTGAACAGATGGAAGCACAACAAACTGAAGACGTTTGCGAAGAACCTGTCACATTCGAGCGCCCTGGTAGTCCAATTGAGGCTCCTTATAATATAGATCTAGCAGGTTCTCCGTCAATAATACCACCCCATAATGATGATATTTTTATGGCAAATACTGATGAAGCCCCTCTTGTTGAGGCTCGAAATGAATTTGAAGTCTCTGGGCATAATAACGATGTTCCTACAACTTCTAAACAAATATTTTCACCTGAAGTAGTGCGCCCATATCCAAAGAAGGACAAGACAATAGTGTCATCAAGAAAAGGAAAAGAGAAAGGGAAATCCAGAATATTTACCGATACGCCAGAAAAGGATAGATTACAAGGCTTGCACGATGAAAAAATGAAAAAACAGCAAGATAAGATTATGAGACAGCGAGCTAAAGAGTTAAAAACTGCAAAAAAATTGTTGGGTATAACGGAAAATAAGAAAAAGAAAAAATCTCGTCGCCCTCCAACTCCTTCATCTGAGACTGACTGTAGTCTAAACGATTCAGTAATATTGAGTGACGATAATGAAGAATTTGAAGACTTTGAGCATGAAGAGGAGAATTTTGACGCACTTCCTAACCCTGCAAATATAAAAGTTGGAGATTTCTTGCTTATCAAGTTTGAAAAGAAAACTACAGTTCTTTACTATACCGCCAAAGTTATTTCAAAATATAATTTGACAGAATATCACGTTTCATACCTAAGAAAGAAACCAAGATCTTACGTGTTTGTTTTCCCGAATCCAGAGGATACCGCCAGCGTTGATTTTAAAGATGTAGCCCTTCAGTTACCCCCACCAACTTTTTCAAAAGGTACTACGGCTCGCACAGCATCCATGTATAAGTTTTCTATAGATTTAAGTCAATACAATTTGCAGTAGAAGAAGCTTAATATTTTAGAAGAGTATATTTTTGTAGCAGTTTTTTTTTGTTAAGGCATAAGTGTCAATTTTATTTTTTTATTTTTTTATTTAGTATTTTATTTTTGTTATTAGTGTATTTCCGATTTAAAGTATTCAAAGGATACAGGGTAAAAATATATAAATATAAAAATAATAGATGTTTAAAGAGTGCTTTATGAAAGGTAAAGTTTAGAAAATGATTGTAGTATTAGTTTTGTATTGAATTTTCTGGTTAATGCTCAATTAATGTAACCAAAAAGACTGATTAAACGATCTCTGATAGTTAAACAATGGTTTTATTATTGATACTATTCTAAAACTACAAATACCCTACAATTTCTACATAGTATCAATGTACCCCACACGGTGTATATAAGTGCCCCGTACATGGGGCAGATTGAGTCAAGTCCCATTTTTTAATTAAATCCTTATATTTCAAAAACTATTAGACTTAGTACAATGTATACCTAGTATGATAAAGCTGAATAATTAGGCTTTACAAAACGTACAAATAGTCTTCGAAATGTCTTTAATCAAGCAAGATATTTAAGATTGAATTTTCCTGTACCAAACTGCCCCACTTTCCCCTATTATCACATTTGATGCGTATTTATGATCCATTAGGACTACTTAGCCCAATCACCATTCAAGGCCGTATAATATTCCAACAACTATGGAGGTCAAATATAGATTGGGATACACACTTTCCGCCTACAATTGCTTTGAAGTGGAAAGAATGGTTTAAAGATCTGCATGTGGTGTCTTCAATCAAAATTCCTCGATGGTACGCTAACGAAGTTGGCGAACCGTATTACAGGGAATTGCATTTATTTTCAGACGCAAGTGAACTAGCTTACGCCTGTGTTGCCTATTGGCGATTTTTTTATCCTGATGGAAATATCAAACTTGCTCTCATTAGTAGTAAAGCGAGAGTGGCTCCTTTGAAGCCAACTTCTATTCCGCGTTTAGAGTTACAAGCTGCTTTAATTGCCTCTCGTCTGGCTGTAACCATTCGTGATCAGCACAAAAAGAAACCAATTCGTACATTTTTTTGGACAGATTCTAAAACTGTTCTTGACTGGTTACGGAGTGATGCGCGGACTTTCAAACCTTTTGTGGCTCACCGAATAGGAGAAATTACTGAAAACTCTTGTATACAGGATTGGAGGTGGGTCCCAACAGATTTGAACGTTGCTGACGATGCAACACGTCTAAAACCACTTATTTTAAAAACTGAGCATCGTTGGTTTTCTGGGCCCTCATTTCTCACAAAATCCCCAGAAAACTGGCCTGTGGAACATTCATCATTCACACCAGTTCAAGAGGAAGTCAAGCCTTCTGAGCTCGTGGGGGTGATGCAAAGTTCACTTTCATTGCTTACAGCACCAATTACTGCTGACTTTAATCATTTTAGTGATTGGCTTCGATTAGTACGTGCCACGGCTAGAATTTTACAAGCTGTAGCCATTTTCCGTGGCATTTATATTTTTTCAATTAATAATCGTAACACAACGTCGACTACTCTTGCACCATTAACAGCAGATCTAATTTCATCAGCAGAGAGGCTAATTTTACAAAGAATACAATATGACAGTTTTAGAGAAGAACTGCAGTGTATACTAAACCATCAACCATTACCAAACGGAAGTCGCCTGTTTAAATTATCACCAGCTTTTGGAGAGGACGATTTGTTGCGGTTGCATGGGAGAATAAAAGCCGTGGAAGGTATTGGAACAGACATAAAAACTCCAATCATATTAGACGGTCGACACTCAGTTGTCAAATTATTAATTCACCACTACCATAAGCGATTTGGTCACGCAAATAATGGATCCGTAATAAATGAATTACGTCAAAAATACTGGATACTGCACCTAAGGAATACTGTCAGAACTGTAACGAGTAAATGTTTATTCTGCAGGATCAGAAAATCTAGACCTTTGCACCCACCAACTGGAGATTTACCATCGTTCAGGTTAGCCCATCACCGTAGACCATTCACTTTTACTGGCGTTGACTACTTTGGGCCCATTAATACTACAATCGGACGTAGACATGAGAAGAGATACGTTGCGCTTTTTACATGCATGACGACGCGAGCAGTCCACTTAGAGCTCGTACACAGCCTATCTGCAGATGCTGCCATCATGGCATTGAGAAGATTTTGCTCTCGAAGAGGATGTCCTGATACAATTTACTCAGACAACGGAACGGCCTTTGTGGGCGCTAACCGAATATTGAAGGAATTTTATTCTGAAAATATACAAGAGTTTGCAGCCAATAAGTGCATAAAATGGAAGTTCATTCCTGCTGCTGCTCCGACCTTCGGTGGCTGTTGGGAACGGCTTGTAAGAACAGTCAAAGTTGCTTTAAATGCCGCACTTCATGAAAAAGCTCCAAAAGAAGAGGTTCTTCTAACTCTACTGGCTGAAGCTGAAGCAATTGTTAACTCCCGTCCATTGAGTCATGTATCGACAAATAATGAAGATGACGAATCGCTAACGCCATTTCATTTTTTAATCGGTTCGTCGTCAAACCAGATGCTCCCAACAAATTTAAATGATGACGATCTAGTAAGAAGAGCCGATTGGAAGAAAGCCTTAAGACTTGCTGACCATTTCTGGCAACGTTGGGTGAAAGAAATTCTACCAACCATGCAACTGCGAGAGTGTGCCCAACGTGACTATTCGGTGAAAATTGGAGATGCTGTTCTTATAGTAGACGAACAATTACCAAGAGGCGTATGGCCAAGAGGACGGATATCAGCTGTATTTCCCGGAAAAGATGGTATAGTCAGAGTAGTGGACGTTGATACAGTAGCAGGTACACTTCGCAGACCTGTCAAAAAGATTATTTTATTACCTTAATAAATACTAATTTTATTTACCATTTAGGCATTTACTTATGTTAATCTTTTAATTTAATTTTTAAACTTGGCTCCTCTCTTAGTTAAGTAGTTTATTATAATTGTTTTTCATTCTTGTTTTGTCGATTACTACAAATATGAATAATCTTTGTTAAGTAACTAACACTTTGTGATATTGATTTTTTATTATTTTTAACTACCTGTAATTCAAAACTTACCTACGTTACTTTCAAATTGTCATGAATTTTATTGTTTATATAGCTAATTTTCTATCTCTAACCTTCACTTTGTTGATTGTTAACTTGTTTGCAGTAGGCGAAGGGTTATTCTGTTTTGATGTTAACCGTATACCTACGGTCGATATAATTTTTCTTTTTTCGATGTTAACCCTAAACTTACGGTCGATAGAATTTTAACCTTAAGTATATTATTTAAATTTGTGCACTATCATGCACAAGGGGCCGATATGTTATAAACTCATTTTAGATTTTACCTTTTTTTATATATTTTTAAAAGAAATTCTAATTGTCACGTTTTTTAGTTGTTTTTGCATCATATTTTGTCATTCACCTGTCCCGTAGGTAAGTTCTATCCATTTTCTTTTCATTAAAAAACCTTTTATCAACATAATCCTTTTATTTATCACACAGTTAATATATATACAGTCCATTCCACAACACCACCACTTCTGAACCCAATTTCCATTTCCGAATGCTAAATATATAGGTACCTAATATGCATTCAATTTGCAAATCAAGATTTGTATTTATGCACCTATGCTGTTCATTCATCATTTGAGATTTGGTGCTGGAGATGCATGTTGTGTATCCCCTAGACGATGAATTATGTAGTTCTTTTTGGGCTAGAATAAAGTTTGATACTAAGAGGAGATTGATGGTGTTGGATCTATCTATCTATCCTACACTGAGGCAGTACTATTACTTATTCTGTGACTAAGGCCTGGCGAAATAAAAATTTTAAGATAATTCAGTACACTTATATTTACATCTAAGAAAATCAAATTCATACGAAATAAATTAATCGTGATATTCTATGAGTTCAAGCTCACTTTTCTTCTTCGAGGCCCTCAAACTTGCCATTGTAGTAGGGAATATTAGTTACAAACACCTTCCAATCAGTAAAGTATAGCAGTGTAACGAAGGCAGCTCCTCCGAATCCCATGGCAGTCGTTGTGAAGGCTGCTGCAATTTCGATATGTTTTTTTCCAATGCGGCCCAACATATTGTTTTAGCAAATCAAAAAATCTTAGTTAGAATTAGAACAACCAACCCTTCACTGGTAATTACGTAAATTTATGACAAGTTGAAGTCGTTGAAGATTATATAAGCTACCTACACATAACCTCTCTTTTTTGACATTGGTTTGGCAGGCGAATTCATGGCAAATTGGTTTATTTGACAATGTATGCATGACATTGACAGTGGCATTATTATATTTTTTCCAGGTGGCCTACTACCGTACTTACTACCATCTCTTAAAACCTTTCAAGATCCAGTGAGTAAATGAGACAGCGCAATACAAGATGTAAGGCGACATCTCGCTTACTCACTGGATCTTGCATGGTTTTAAGAGACGGTAGTAACCCCCCAGTACCTAAGTTTCTGCATGAAAAGGCATGACAAACGTGTAAGCGAGATGACGCCTTACATTGTATAATTGCATTGCACTGCTGCTGTGGCTGTGCTTGTGCACCATTGGGCTTAGCCGCCGCTTACTAATGATGGTAAATCCCCTAGATATAAAAATGAAGAAAGGCCTTAAAAACTCGTATCCAAGTCTGTAAAATGTTCCATTAAAAACTTTATAATAACGGACGTTGGTCTGTTCTGTCACTGCCTGACGTTGATGTTTTGCAGCTGTTGTAATTGTAACGATCAGTCAATTGCTTCCACAGTGCTGTGTTGTTTACTTTCTTGTTGTTTTGTTTCATGTGTTTTGTATTGATTGATTGAGGAGTCATAATAAAAGAATAATATAATTGCTGCGTGGTTTTCTGAGAAAGGGAGATTTTGACATCAAGACGGCGGAGAAGGCCGCCGAGGCCGAGGGGCGGCAGCCCCCGGAAACGATGTGGGACTCTTCAACGTTCCTGGGCGCGTTGACGCCGAAGTTCTACGTGGCGCTGACGGGCACCTCGTCGCTGATCTCAGGGTTGATACTCATCTTCGAGTGGTGGTACTTCCGAAAGTATGGCACGTCATTCATCGAGCAAATGTCGCTGACGCACCTCGGGCCATGGCTCGGCGGGAGCGGTGCGGCTGAGCCCGAGCCGGCGGGCGACTGCAAGGTGTGGCGCAACCCCATGGCGCTGCTGCGTGGCGCGGAGTACGGCCGCCTGTGGAGCGAGAAGCGCCGCGCGCCGCTCACCTACTACGACATGAACCTGTCCGCGCAGGAGCACCAGGCCTGGTTCTCATGCGGCGCTGAGGTGGGCAAACACGCATTGACTCACCACATTCATTTTCTCATTGGATTTAAGATGTAATTTTAAGCCCTTTTAACCGAAATTTAGCTATCAGAGGGAAACCATAACATTACGCAGCACCCAGCTATTGTTTGGCTAATGAGTTTAAAGGATAAATTATAATTTTGTTTTGATGATGAAGATTTTGATACTAAGAGATAGATATGCAAGTAGGTACACATAATTTACCGACGAACATGGTATAAAACTACCTATAAGTTGTGAAAAAATTTAACTTTTATGTTTCTGATGGGTTTGCGACAAATACGTCATATAACAAAGTTATTCTATTGTGTCTGGATTCCTCGTGCCAATGGGAGCAGAAAAATTATAAAAAGAACATCAGTGAATTTGGTGGTTTGAGGGTTTGTAATGATATTAAAAAAAAGAAACAGTTTTGAAGTTATTTAAGAAATATACCAACAATTCACCACCCCTGCTGACCCATGAAGTAACTAGCCTAAAATAAAAAATGATATAGTAAGTAGTCTATCCTTAAAGATTATAAGACAACCTATAAAAAGTTCATTCAATTAGTTATTTATTATTATTTTTATTATAGAAATGTACTCAATGTGGGTTTAACTTACACTTGACATGTTGGCAGTCAATATGGTCCATGAGAGATGAGCATGCCTATTTAGTCACCATAGCCTAAGCTCCTAATACCTTGAGTGTCATTAGCCCCCTGCAAACTTGTGGCCACAGTACCCAGTTTTTTCACTGACTTGATAAATCAGAATACAACAATGCAAACACTGCTGTTTGTGATGGCAAAAATAGGTGGGAGGAGGTACGAGGTAGGTAGAGAGTGACCAACACATTTTTGGTCTTGTATTCGTTTTCACCTAGCGGTCTCCACTCCATCAGAGCCTTGCACCATAATCCATTGTTCCTGGTAGTCCATTGCCACTTAAACTTTCCTACTTGTTGGATGGCGTCTGTGACTTTGCTGTGTTTTCTAAGACACTCGTTCTATTTTTAGTCTTAGAGAGTGACACCTGCAACACCCTGATAATTGCCCTCTGAGTGAAACTTAGTTTTTTTCAGTATCTCTTTCGTAAAAGTCTAGGTTCCAGCAACTTAAGTGCATCGCAGAATGCATTAGACGTGTATGCAAGCTTTTTGTACTGGTGTCAAGTTGATTTTTTATTATATGATTTTTGAATAAGCTGAGGCTGCCCAAGCTTATTAGTCTGTTAATCTCATTGTTCTGGTTTTCCGTCCTCATTATGATTTCTAGACCTTGGTCTGTATCTTGTATCTTGATGTAATACATAAGTCTTTTGCACACTTTCAAGCATATAGAAATTCGTTAAAAGTTTGACTCCGGTTAAAGAATTCAAAAATTAAAACAACTAAATAAATGTGATAGGGCCCAGCGGAAGAGGCGATGGCGCGGGCGTGGCGCGAGCGCGAGCCGGAGGCGCGCGTGGCAGCCGCGCGCGCCGCGCTCGCGCTGCGCCCCGACTGCGCGCCCGCGCTGCTGCTGCTGGCCGAGGAGGAGGCGCCCACCGTGCAAGAGGTACACAACTGCCGTTAGACTGTTGATCGAGTTCGTGAATGTAGTAAGTGCAATAGGTGTTTGTCCGACCAGGCGGAACGCATCCTGAAGCGCGCGTGGCGCTGCGCGGAGGCGGCGTGGCGCACGTCGGCGATGAACGCGGGCGGCGCGAGCTCGGAGCTGGCGCGCCGTGACGCCGCCGTGCTGCTGCACGTGAAGCGGCGCTGCGGCGTCGTGGCGCGCCGGCTCGGCCGCCTGCGCGACGCCGCGCGGCTGTTCCGGGAGCTGGCGCGCGACAGCCCCGCCGCGCCCGCCGCGCCCGCCGCGCAGGCGCACGAGAACCTCATTGAGGTGCTGTTGGAGCAGCGCGCGTACGCTGACGTGCAGGCCGTGCTGGCGAGGTACTTTATTATTTCATTATTATATCATTACAGATTTATATCTATCTATAAGTATATGTAAAAGAACAAGGGTTTTTGATAAATCAACGCCCAGCCTAAACCATAAAAGCTATAAACTTGAAGTTTGGACCGAAGTTTTATGTTAATACGTAGTGCTCAGATAAGAAAGGATTTCAAAATTAGACCCCTAAGGGGGTTAAAATTGATGGCAAAGTTTGTATGAAAAAAAAAAATCTTCATCGATTTACTTGAAACTTGGCAAGAATGCTTCTCAACAAAAATAACCAATGACGTGTTTCAGCGTTTTTTTAAATTCAACCTCTAAAGGGGGAAAAAGTGGGAGGTAAACAAATTTATCATCACAAAACCGAAATTATAAAAGCTATAAACGTGAAATTTTGGTTAGTGTCTTCATAATACTATATACTGCCCACATAAGAAAGGGTTGTTCACAATTTCAACCCTAACATCCAAAAAAAGGGGTGAATTAGACAAATCCCATTTGAAATTTCGCCAGTTACTAGCAACGTATGTTGGCCTATCGGTAGAGGTCGCGGATCATATTTTAAGTACAGGGTTCGAATCCTGCTAGACATGACTTTTTTTTTACTTACTTTTTTTTCGTTTTGTATTAGTCTTTTAGAATTCTATATTTTTTTAAATATTTTAATAAAGAAATATTTCAAGAAAGTAGCTGGAAGTAGCTGGATCGAATTCTGCCACAAACAATAATTTTCTGTTTTCGTTTTTATTTGATTTCTAGAATATTTTTCTTACTTTTTTTTAATTTTGTAAAGAAACGAATAAATTCATTTGCAAATTTATTTCCGGATAAACGATATCGCAACCCCAATCAAATCATATCTAATAGTTTGTCATTGACGACATTGAAGAAGAAGATTAATCAAACGGGTGACTGGTAGAGAACGCTCTTAGCGTTAGGTCCGTTAATATATAAGTATTTTGTACCTACTTATCTATCTATCTATACATAGGTATAATACAGTAAAAATCGAGTGTCTGTACATTAAATAGTTTTCTAAATAAAAAACTGATACGGGGCGATTGAAGAAGAGTAACAGAAACCAAAAAAACAATTTTTGGTATTTTTGTCTGTCTGTCTGGTACGTTATAAATTCAAAACTACTCAACAGATTTGAACGCGGTTTTCACAGGTGGATTACATATAATTAGGAGCGTTGTCAATACTTTGTTTCGTCAAAATCGGTTAAGGGAAAAATAAGTTATGGTCAATTGAAGTTTACTTCTAGCACTGCTTCAAAACTTTTAAACAATTGAATGCGGTTTGCATAAACGTATTTAATTTAGATAAAGCTAGAATATCTGCTTTGTTTTATCGATATCAATAAAGACAAAACACACTGCAGTCTCTATTAAATTTTAATAAAATAACACATTGAATGTGTGTGGGCGTATCATTTAGTTGCATAAAATTTCAATAGATGGCGCTGACTTTAATTGTTTTTTCGCATATGGTATAGCAGATTGAAATTTTTCCTTACGGCAAATAATTCTAATTATTTAAAAAAAATGTTGGTTGTTGACTTAGTTCTATTGGTTGGTTTGTTTATCGGTCGTATGTTGTGTTGTATTGTAAGCTATTTGAATTGATTGGTTAGTTTGGTTTAGCTTTGGTTTAAAAAATAATCAAATCAGCAAGTCAGTTCAGTTGTTGCTTGACGGGACACGGGGACATACGGTCGTGTCGTAAGGTCTAATTTAACTAACTTATCACTATTTATTGAGATTTTCTCCACTTTTCACGCCCACTTTAACTTTAGGAGTGGCTTTTAGGTTTTAATGACCCTGTAATAGGCTGCGTCTACTGTTTTAGAGACAAAGATGTGATAGTATGAATGTTAATATTTTCAGTTTGATATTGTAGCAATGTAATGGCTTTATAAAGTTGGCACGGGAATAGGATACTATACTTATAGATTTAACTATAGGTCTGGAAAGTTGTAGTTTCCACAGGTTACGCAAAAAGCGAAATACACGCGGGCGGAGCCGCGGGCAACAGCTAGTTCAATACAATAGAATAAACACAGTGATTTACGTGTATAAAAATTTGGAGGGAAGCGGAAGCAAAAGCCTTTTTGTACATTTGAATGGAATCAGGAAATAGCAATATATAGAATGTTACGCGGCACCCAGGTACGAGGACGTGGGGCTGCCGCGCTCGGCCGCGCTGGTGTACACGGCGGCGCTGCTGCGGGCGCGCGCGGCGGTGTCGGCCGCCGCCGCCGCGCCCGCCTCCACAGCCGCGCGCGCCGCTGAGATCGCCGCCAATGAGGTATGGCGATTGCCGACATTAGTATTAATTCTTCTTCGTCCATTTCCTCTTTTTCGTCCGAGTATGTTTTCTCGGTTGCATCTTTAGCTTACGCTTCAGAGCCCTGGGTACGCTATTAGTCATGTTTCTGATTTGGCGGAACTGGTTATTACAATGGAGCGACTGCCGCCTGACCTGCGTAACCCTTTTTACAGGGAAACCAGACCAACAGAAAAAAAAATCAGGCTGCCTAAAGGCTTCTGACATAGCCTAATGTCTTCGTCCATTTCCATTTCTCTATTTATTCAAGATCGGTACGACAGGTCGCTCTTCTATTTACCTCTGTTCCTGTTTGCTTTTTGCATTTAGTCCACCTATTGTGTGATACATTGTATTTTTATGTAGATATGTTCTTTTTGTGCAATAATGGTTGAAAAACACACAACAGAGGAATTAACCGTTAATATTTCTAAATTTTGTATTGAAAATTAATTGAGTGACACAATATGGGTGATTGGGTGTCTCCAAGAAGGTTGTGAAAAGATTCCGCTAGGGTCGGCAACGCGCTAGCAATGCTCTTGATGTTGCAGACCTCTCATGTGCTGCCGCTTCGCATCAGGTAGTCTTATTACTAGGTATAAACAAAATCCTCTTACAAGACTAAACACTAGTTGAGCACTACTTGGACGTCATGAGAATATTACTTTTAACCAGTAACTATTTATCAAAAAAATTTACAGTTGATAGCCATTTTCAGAAGAAGAGTGGATGCTAATCAAACATCTTTTAAAAATTGTAAAGTTTGTTCTCTTATAATTATTGTTGGTGGATCATCGTTATATGAATATCAGGCGTTGCGACGTGCGATCGAGTACAACCCGTTCGTAGTGGACTATCTGCTGGAAAATCGCTCGCTGACGCTGCCGCCCGAGCACGTGCTGAGGAGAGGGGACAGCGAGGCGGTTGCTTACGCCTTCTTCCATCTTCGACACTGGAGGTAAGTTGCGTGTGCGTTACTACAAACAGTCGTATATTTATGTAAGGTATTAATGTAGCAAAATAATGGCCTAAGATGTTTCCCCATTCAATAACGCAAATCAGAGCGGCCGAAACGCTTTCTTTTAAATGTTAAATAATAGCTTGGAGTCATGGTGCACCTCCAGATTGCTCAACACAGGAAGTCAGTCAGACAGACAGTTAATTTTCGTTTAACATTACTTTTAGATAGATAAAGATCCAAATAATTTGATAAGTAATTCTTGGAAGTTTTGTAGAAGTTCAGCACCAGCCTCTGATGGAATGATCGAAAATATTTTCTGAATGATGATAAACGATGTAATTTACAAATACTACAAAGAACAATGGCTCTAGAAGTCAACCTTGTGGAACTCCATTGGGTTCATATATCTATCTAGATATATAGCTTCTTATGACTACTGTTTGCGAACGATTGTCTATGTATGAAGTGAGCCACCTTAGAAAATCATCACTGATATCGATATTGGATAGATTTTGCAGTAAAAGATTTTGTAGATTCAGTGTAGTAAGTTTAACTGTCACGTGGTGATCGCCCCGCAGAAACGCGGAGGGCGCGCTCCAGCTGCTGGAGAGCGCGGCGGCGGCGGCGCGGGGCGCGGGCGGCGCGGGCGGGGCGGCGGGCGCGGGGGGCGCGCGGCCCGCCTGCGCCGCCTGCGCCGACCGCGAGCTGCTGCCGCCGCACCACGACCACGCGCGATCTGGTAACACGCACTCATTTTATATATTCTACGCTACAAATCAGTATTTTCAATTTGATTTTTAACAGGTGTATTTTGCTCCAATTTTACATGTTCTACTCTGGTGTACACTAATTTATATTTTTAATTTTATTTCTCGTTCGGACTGCCCGATTTCGGTTGTTCTAAAGTTAAGTTGTGCTCGTTGCAAATATTTGTCCATCCAAGCAGTAAGACCTGTACGAGTATGTGGTACAGGCGCGGCGGAGCGCGCGCCGGCGCTGCTGCCGCTGGGCGCGGCGCTGTGCGCGCTGTGTGCGCTGTGCGCGCTGGCGGCGCTGCACTCGCCGGAGGTGGCGCTGGCGCTCGTCAGCGACGCGCTCAAATACCTCGACCCGCGCCTGTTGCGGGACTTGCTCTCTGCCGTCTGAACACACACACACATACACACTGTGTGCGCTGCACTCGCCAGTCACTAGCGTTAAACACGTCACGATGTCAGACAAACTCAGGTCACATTTCGTTAAATTAATAATAGAAACATAATAATAAATTATTTATTTTTAAGGTGTTGACTGCGTCGATGAATTTACTTATTATGTGAGAATGTAATTTTAAGTCTTAAATGATCTGGACTGATATGTTTTCGTAGATTCATAGTTTCGTAGTATTTTTCTTTCGTTTAACCCTTTAACCGCCAAAGTTTGATGTTTATTTCTCTAATATACACTTTTCCTGTTGCGCTGCAGGAAATATTAAAACTACCGGTCAATAGTTTAAAGAATGTGCTAGAAAAATTAATGTATTACTATTAATTACTCTAATTTCGTGCAATAAAGAGTATATCTTTTGTATTTTATTGGTAGGTTTCTAATGTACTTAGCTTTTAAGTAGACATCTATTTAATTTATTTTACCAACATGACATTAAGAATAATAAATACAATATAAAACTATTTATCTGTCTTTTATTAATTTACCAAAAATTGATTCATTTTGAAGCATCCTCGTACTTTTCTACAAACGTAGCTGCTATAAACTGCATTAGCAATTTTATTTGAAAAACTGTAAAGCGCTACTAACGCATAGTTAAAGTTTAGTGTACCTACACTGAACTTTTAATATATAGTCCATAATAAACTCCGTAGATTAAGTGAGTTAAGTTAAATTTTTGAGAGGAAATAGAATACTTAAATGCAAAAGATACAATGACATTGCTATTTTTACGATCCGACCGGTTAAGACTGAACAACTGCGGAAACCGACTGATCAACTGTTTTGTTTATCACCTTGATGGGTGACCAGAAAGAGGTAAGAAACTACCTAATAAGACCGGTAGTAACACGGGCAACAAAGGAAGCAGACGACCTTTGTACAAAGACTGATAAAAAAATATGCATTATGTACCTACTCAATTATCGAAATAAGAAAATATTAATAAAAAATAGATATTATACTTATTCATTATTATAAATCCGCCCACTTACACGTTAAATTAGTTGTCAGCTCTAAATTTGTTTAATTTATAAAGTGACACGGACTAAATATTTTTTTGGATGGACGAAGATGAATTGGTACTCTTATCCATTATCTATCAAACGAAAACAAATGATCCTACTGATTGAAAATGTTACAAAGTTATGAAGAGAGCGCAGCGCTTCAGCACTTCAACATCCGAGCACAGTGTCCGGCAGCCGGCAGTGAGCGGCGCGCGTCCGCCAGAGCAGCCGTCCGCGTCGGGCGCTCCGATACCGGACCGGCAAAGTTCGCGGCACCGAAACTATTTAGTGCACGCGTACTAAGAACTTTGTTTTAAATAAATGTTATCCAGTAAATAAGCAGGCGTGTATTGTAGATGTTTGTATAGATTTTTTTTTTGCGCATGACAAGTATCAAAATCTTTTCAGAGATAAAATCCTACTTCACTATATTCTTGTTCTCTTACTTATGACGAGTTCAATAGTACTTTGGTATCCATAATCAATTGATGACATATTAGAGAAAAAATTATTATGTTTTGCTCTACAAAGATGTCATATGAAAAAGATATTAAAAAGTTAAGTACCTACTTACATACTTTTTATGTAGTAGTTGTAATTAGTAAAAAAATCTTAGAAAATATTGCGGGTTTCACGGGATATGTAAGTACCTAATTGGTAATTTGGTGTAAAATATCACTGAAATAATTTCTTCCATTGTAAAAGAGTAGTTAAACAAGTTGAGAAAAAGTTTTCTATTTCGTAGACATAAAGGTCAAAGGTATTAAGAATAGTAGAACTTTTATGTATTGGTTAGATTAAAAGTGAAACAAATACTCGCGATGAAGTAAAGATCGGTCGCCGTATATGATATTGGCCATAAATCATTTGGCTCTACCCATTTCTAGTGCTAGAGTTCCTTAAAAACCTTAACACTTTCCATTCAGTTCAATGTAACTGGACTAACGCATGTAAACAATATCTGTGATGGGTCGAGTGTGGTGAGACAACTCACCTTAGTTGTGGATGTGGTGTTGTGACCGCGATGGCGGCGCGCCGCCTCGTGCTGAACGGACTGACGGCGGAGGTCGGCGCGGTGCCGGAGCACGCGCTGCCCGGCGACGTGGAGAAGGACAAGGGAGATGGGTCGCCGGACTCGCTGGAGTTCTACCACGAGCTCGAGCTGTACCGGCAGCTGCTGGCGCTGCCCCCGCCCGCGCCCGCCCCACCCCCGCACTCGCCCGCCGCGAGGAGAGCCAGGACGCCGGATCCGCAGCCGGCTGCTAAGGATCATGGTGGGATATCTTTAGTTGTAGATCTGTTAAATCAATCAATCGATGAAACGAATTAAAAGTGGGAGAGACTGAAAAAAAATCTATCAACACTATTTTCAGTCTAATTTTTCAGCCTATCTAAATACTGAACAAGATTGAATAGAGCAGTAACAGATTCGAAAGTAAGAGTCTTTTCTCTTTTAATCTCAAACCTGGCACCGTAAACTGACTGGCATACCAGAATATATGAGTTTAAACCGTGCAGGGTGATGCCATACACAATGTTGATAATGATCCTTCTCTTCATAGGTACTATCACGTAGGTAATAATAAGACTTCGCGTAGAGTTTGTGTAATTAACAGATAAATTATATAAGTAGATATACTTATATTTTCCGTGGTATAATTAATAAACTAGTATGTAGTTCTCCGCGAACTTAGACTCGCGATATCTAGATGGCGCTATCCAGAGTAAGAATGCGCTATAGTTTCGTTTACTATATGATAGCGGACATTTTTTATTAACATTTCATAAACTGCTGATGCTGAACCGATTTTACTGCCCAACGAACTTGAAAATTCTATTGATATTTCCTACATGTCTTCTATCTAACAACAAAATGAAATCAAATCTGAAATTAAATAAGATTTAAAAAAATTGTTCAATGTGGAGATAAGTAAATAGGTAGGTATATCTTACACAATACATGGCTCTACAATTCTCTCCATAAATTATAGTTAAACCTATAAAAGTTTAACTATATTTTGCTCAACTTGGTTACAATTGGGGTATAAGCTGTTGGGGAGAAAAAAAGGAAGAAAACAATATCTCACCAACGCCGTTCCCCACAGAGCCGCCGCCGCGCCGCAGCCGCACGCCGGGCGCGCGCCGCGTGCCGCGTGCTACCGCCGAGCAGCCCGTCGCACGCGCAGCTACGGTGAGTCTCATGACCTCATGAATGAAATTATTTTTACTTCTTGCTCGGAAATAGATTCATTATTAAAAAAAAAATACGTCAATAGACTTATTGCTGTGCCCCTAGTATGAGTTTTTCTTAACGCAGGCGCTAGCGACTGGGTTAAGATTTTGTATGGAATTTCTTAGTTGCCTTACTATCCGCCAGAGGCGCTGTACAGGTTTGCCATACTAATTCGCTAACGCAGTCGCTAGCGTCTGTGTTAAGAAAAACTCATATTAGGGGCACTGGCCTATGATAACAATGGAATTAAAAAAAATCATTGCCGGTCGCTAATTGAGGTTTTTTAATGTACACTTTTTCATATACTAGGTTTTTTAGTTTCACTCTGGCCAGCCTACCAAAAAAATACCTATTCTAGCGGTCGTTACTGGAAATTGCTGGACACTTTTGTTAAGTTGGTACTAACCACTAGTTCTTTTATCGTTTAAAAATATGTAGGTATGAACATTTCAAAAAGTTTGAAAAAAGAGAATACAGCGAATGTTGGCTTGTTGTTGATGCCATTTTAAAATTAGATACGATGTTGTTTCGTCTCAAGAGGATTTCAGAGGAAGTAAAGTACCATATAAACCTCGCTCGGCCGAAATTGTCATTTACGTCCTCTTATTTTTATAAGGCCTTGGCTTCGCCTCGCCTCGTTAATGACGATATTTTGCCCCGTGCCGGAGCCTCGCGTTGGAGGTCTAGATCTCCACAGCAATCCACGGGGCAGCTCAACATCCAAATGTTAAGCTTTTGTTTTTTTTGGTCAGATTGACTACGTCCTCTGGATTTGCAAAATTTAAGCCTAATTCTATGTATAGACATACTTGCGTGAACAGAACGTTTGCGTACGCATTTGCAGAGACCTAGCATTGCAACGCCACCTGTTGCGCTCCCTGGGGACACTGGCCGCTTGTTCCGTTCGTCTCGGACGCGAGATAAATGGGGTTTGAACTTCTGACTTAAACCATGATGAGTGCCTGAATTTCTTTGAAAATTACTTTATTGAGAACATAAAAATAGTTCTCTGCTAATATAAATAAAACGTTTTATGTTAATAATTAAAATGAAGCTTTGATTCACATATCTCGCAGCTTTAATAAAAGGCAGATAAATGTTTAAGGCCCTAAAATTTAGGTAAACTGCAAAACTCATTTTGCAATGTAAAATCACACTTTAAAATGTATACTGAAGTAAACTCTTAATGAACCAGCTGCATATTTTAGAAGTATTATTATAAAGTCCGCAGTGAATGAGGGAATTTAATTTATGAAGTAACAAGAACACCGCATTCGACATCCTCGGGGTGGTCAAACCATCGCTTTTAATCCAGTTCATAATAACCAAACCTTATTTCTAATGAGCACAGTTTTTTGAACATGTGTCAGGTTAAAATTATAAAATATCACATACCATCCATGTTTACCATTTTATACACTATCTTTTCTCCTTTGAGGCTGCGACACGGTGATTATTTGTCATTGGTTTGGTGACATTTTTATATGAGTTGCATTATGAGTTGGGAATGCTTTTGTTGATAGAATCAAGTCAGAGACTTACAAAAAATAAGTCACCTTAAATGATTCCGTGCTTCGGAAGGCACGTTAAACCGTTGGTCCCGGCTGCCACCTGGTAGTCGTTAAAAGAACCACGTCAGAGGCCAAAAGGCGGTTTCGAAGAACACTGACACCAGGATGTACATGGTCGATTGACCATGTCACCTACACGAAATAATGATGGTGACCTTAAATGGTCAGAAAGATCTGGAATGAGACCACTTACAGGGTGCAGCGTAGGCTATCCTACTACCAGATCATCCGACGATTTATTTATGATCGCCAAAATCTGACAACTGACTAGCTGAACAAAAATGAAATAAAAAGCACAAAAGTCAGCTAAAAAGTTTAAAATAAAAGTGGTTATCAGCTTGCATAATTTATTGTTTTAATCTGAAAATGTGGAGCTCTAATTACCGCGAACAAGTCTGACGTGAAAAGGCTAAGTTTACACGAATTAGCCAATAGTTAACGACACAAGTAGCGCAATATATTTTTTTATGTAGCTAGGTACTCATATTGTTAGTTATTAATTGAATTCATACAATTAGCTGCTGGAAGCATATTTGTCTTTATAATCTCTACATTTTTTCCTTACTAATAAAATATGTAAACTGTTTGCTTAATGATAACCTTAATAGATATACATACAGCCTAAGCCAAAAGCCATAATCCATTTTTTTTATAAGCTATGAAATTTTATGCAAGTTATTACAAATAAATCAGCGATCCTTGTCACAAATCAAATTATTTCGCATAAGTGCACTTTGAACGTGAAGTCAAAGAATATAGACATTCAGCTACTAAGTTCACGTAAACAAGGCATTTCCTCACTAGTGAGCATACCATACCGTCTCATAAATTGGGAACTCGTTTAGCGGCTGCGGTTCCCGACGTCGGCTGAAAACTAAAGACGTACAGACACGTCACCCGAGAAGAGAACTTAATTAAAATCCGAGGAAATAGCACTAAGTTTGGCGCAGGCGGAGCAGGAACAATGCACACGTTCGCATATTTACGGTATAGTAAGTTCGTACACTTTTTGGCTTAAAACTTCACACATGCAAGTGTAAAGCATTTGAAATGCACCTTTATTAACAACGTGGACGCGTTACATACATATGTATGTATCTAATGCAAACAGCGTTAAATAATTGTCTATTAACGGTGTGATCCATCGTAAAAGGCGAATATGGAAATAACAAATGCTTAATGATTTTGTAAGTAGTTTTGTTCGACTGGAAGTGAATTTTACAAAAGCATCACTAACAATTGTCAGACTAGCGGCTTGTAGTAAAAATAATAAGTTTTTAAGTTTTATCTAATACCTTGTAACGGCACCCCTTAATATACCTAAATATACATACATATACCTAACACTGCACACCAAATCTATATATAATTACTACATGCTTACTCTCCTAAAATCCTAATCTTAAGATGCTCTAACCTACTAATTAATTTTTATTATTAATTTTACAATATCTATTTTTAAAATATCTATTTATTTTAAATATCTATTTGTTTTAAATATCTATTTGTTTTTAAATATCTATTTGTTTTTAAATTTCTATTTGTTTGGCTTGAAAATTTGGCTTGTGATATCTAGTGGAGGAATACCCTGGTTGCAATCCGAAGCTTAACCAGATCCTTTTAAGAGTATTATCAATATCTATAAATACACAATGCTACTAAATACTAACTTTTATTTACCTAACTCTCACACTATCTCCTCAGCTACTATTAACTTATTTAATATCCTACTCAACCAATTACAAAATAAGAGCTTTATCAAATTTGATTTAGTGAATCTACATAGACTTTCATATTAAAAGTCCTAGATTAGACATCATCCTACATGTTCTTACTAAATCATTTGTCAACCATTATTAGAAATTGACCTATTTTATTGGACATTATCCTACTACACAGAAGAGGTGTTCACCTACACTAAATAGTTAAGTTATTATGCCCGGATTTTTCTAAGTCTTAGATTATAAATCAATAGTCTTATTGTTAGATAGATGTAGGTCTCTTAAACAATGTTGAATAGTTTATTAAATCTAGTAATAATCAATCTAGTAAATATCCATACTAATATTATAAATGCGAAAGTCTGTCTGTCTGTCTTTCTGTCTGTCTGTCTGTCTGTCTGTCTGTCACCTCTTCACGGCTAAACGGATGGACCGAGTGTGATGAAAATTGGTAGGGATGTAGTTAACGACCTGAGGTCAAACATAGGCTACTTTTGGGCGCGATATAACCGAGTCCCACGCGGGCGGAGCCGCGGGGAACAGCTAGTAGACTTATAATTAATATTACAGGTCTACGGAATATTATACAAATATGAAATTTCTTCTTGAAAGGTATACTTAATATTTTCAAATGATGATTAGCTCATACATATGGGTTTTTGCAGCAAGGGCAGAGCACCGCCACCGCTCATACCGATAGTCTTCGTCACCTTACTTGGCCTGACTTCTCCTGCAACCCAGCCTTTATTGTATTTATACAAAAGACCATTCTACTAATAGTCGGTGAAGTTTAAGTAAGTCAGTACTGTATACTTAAGTGGATAAGAGGAGAGACAAAGTGTCTCCAAGCGCTATCCCAACACTACAGTGTGTGATTTCTTCAACATCACTGCGATATTTGCTGAGCTGTTTTAAATAATGAATTTAACTTAATACAAAATATAGACTAATCTTATGTCTTCATATTTTGCTATCTCAAGACTTATTTTATGTTTTATGATTGAATCCATGAAGGATTCAATCTTACAATCCACTCCTATAGATTGTCTACTAAATTAATATTTGTTAGGATAACTAGATTTTTAGATGAATTTAATATGTTTATACTAGAACGGAATACTTTAGTAACATATGCAGAGATCCAAGTAATATGTAGATAATTAAAGTAGGTAAATGTTATAAGAAGAAAGTATTTCTCATTTAAGATAGGAGAAGATAGATCAGGTAGTAAACAAAATATTATTAAATCTGATATTCAGATTAGTAGTTTAGAACCATAAGTAGGTTAGAATATAGTATTATCCAAGATATCTGATTAATAAATGAGATTTAGTTAAACTATATTGTTCTTGTTCCCTCCATGAAAATTATCATTTATATGTAGGTAGTTTTAGAGTGACATAACTCTGCTTAGGAATCTTTTCCAAGTAATTTATAAATAAGTGAATCAATCTTACATTCACATGAGTATTATAAAACAGGATCAAACCCATGGCAAAAGCTATGTACACTATCAAGTAATTAGATGAATTTAATAATTATAGAAGGTATCCAGGAAAAGATGTGTCTCATGGGAAATCTCATGAAAAGCAAACTTATCTCACCGCTTCTGCATTTGGAGACAGAGGTTCGCTTGGCTTGACCATAGCATCACCAGATAAGACCTCCACACTCAAGAATCCCTCCAGGAAAACCAGATAAACATTAAAGTAGTATTCTCACAATTGTTATTATTTTCTAGAATGAACAAGACAATTATAAAATAAGTAGGTAGATAATATTGTTTGATACCACAATATTCTTGGACAATTCTGATATCCTCGATAGATATTTATATTGAAAATAAATTATTTTACTTTATTTGCAAAGAAACAATATCATAGGGAAAATAAATTTTATTTTATATATTTTTTTCTTTTGGAGCGTGGCCATTTTGAATATGGAGCCTAGGTTCGCTTACCCCCATAAATTATAGTTTTATGTCCTTGGAATTTACTAATTTCACAAGAAACACAAGGTTTTCCACTATTATTTTCGCACTTTTCACTACACTGTCGATTGCCGTAACGCCTACTAACTATACAACCTATTTCCTAGAACTATGCCTATACTAACTATCCACTACCATTCCCTAGAGCTAATCGCGTCATTTCGAAAGTGTGATATGTGTAAGTCTGATTCCGGTGTAAGAATCAGGCTGTCTAAAGCTACAGAATAAGCTGTTGAGAGACTTTCTCTCGCTAATCTAGATATTTGCTCCTAATCACCCTAGCTCTGTAATAGTCCACTCGACCTTAGCCAAAGCCAGTGAACTCTAGTCTCACTACAAACTGGATTGGGCAGATCCCTCCTAATTCTAGCAACCCGTGTAAGTAGGTCAACCTTTATGGGATAGGATCAGTTGACCTAACCTGGTGATGACTGAAGCCATGAAGCGTTTAAGGAACAACACGACCGAGAGACGCGTACTTAGACGGACTCGCATGTATATCCTTCCCCGCTCATCCCTTCAGGTAGCTAACTAGACTCTGAAATGCGAGTCCCAAAGCCTCGCCACAAGACTTTGTCTTTCTACCTTGTCACACAGTCAAGCCTTTAAGTTAACACCGCTGGGTTTCAGGGCAAGACTGATGACCGTTGATAGCACCTCCCCGATCATAAAGCAGATCTTAAAAGAATTTTCTTCATAAAACCCCGAGACGCCTGGATTTAGGCTATCCTCTAGGTCCCATGAAAACTAACCAAAAATAATCACGAAAATAACTAAAGTGTACTACAAAATGGCGCCCTTAACCTCAGACCTGTTATACTCACCATGAGGTCTGTAATTAAGACGAATAATACTAAACTACCGCGAATCTACACTGCCCTAAGCTAAAAATGTGCTATCAACCCCACGCAAATAACTTCTTCTTTCTTGATTATAAAAATACTTTACAGAGAAAATGTTGACGATCTTCTTGTGTTTTCTTCCGAGTTGAGTCCCCAAGTGTCCGAGAATAAGAGTCCTCCGCAGCCGTCCAAGAAAAAGTGATCCTTGCGGCCTCCCGCAAGCCTATTTATCACCTAACCCCGTACCTCATCCCCCGTGACGCTAATGTCCATCTACCGGCGACTCGTGAGATACTCTTTATTCTATTTTGTACTTAAATAATTTAAAAAGCTAAGCCTGTCCCATTATACAAGATTTAAAATTAACGTACAAATTTTATAAGTAATATTCATCATTCATTGATGTATAAATTTATTAAATTATGATATCATCATAATAAAAGTTAGTCAACATTCACCGCGTCCTCGACATATTCCGTTTCCAAAAGAGGCTTCGGTTTTTCATGACTACCTACATTCATCGCGTCCTACTATACGTTCAATTTTTAAACGAGGTCATTCGTTGTTCGCGACCAATACATCTATTTTTAATACTTAATTTCAGATAATTTAAGTTTTTAACATTAAATTATTGATATTATATATTTGTCATTTCATTATATATTATTGAATTCAAGCAAATAATCTTATTCTAAACAATTAATATTTATTAAAACCTGAATTGATCAATCGCGCAATCTTAATTTCCGCGGCGATAGTTTACCACATCTGTCACCAGATGGAGCAAAATTTACCAATGAAGTCTTTTTATCTTCTCTTTAAAATCAAATTAAAAGAATATAATCAAACTACTAGCAATTTTATCTCTTAAAATTCAAATCCGAATATTTAAACTCAGAAACAATTCATAAATAATAGTTACAAATTAAATTTTCCTTGCGTGATGAACCATCACTAACGTACAATGTTGCTCCTCAATTAAATTTTCCTTGATTGATAAATCATCACTAACGTATAGTGTTGCCCCCTCATTAATCTAGACGGAGTGAAATATAATATTGTGCATAAGCAAAAGTTACTGACTTTTCCGTAGATGGCAGCACGCGTATTTCTATCCTTATTTTATATTATCTATGGATTACAATTAAAACTCCAATCAAAAGCGGAATATTTGAGAATGAAACGAATGCACAAATAAGTGTTTCGTTACAATCGACCCCTAAATTTTACGCAGGTTGGTAATGAAAAGTATCAACAACGTAGTAAAATTTAACTCTCTCTAATTCTCAAATATGACAAAGTTTAAAGTACATTAAAACTATTAAACAAATTATTCGAGAGGTTCACTGACCCGCTACATTAAATACAGACGAGAAGGCAAAACATTATAGACCGAAGAAGCATTTTCCAAATGGGAAAATTTTCAAATAATTAGAAATACTAACAACTCTCTTTTTTTTTTTCTTTTTTTTTTTTTTCGAGAGCGCCTAACATATTATTTACCCAAAATCACGGAACGGTAAAATGTGCCCTAGTGTGTGTGTAACAAAGAGGTTATGTGTATTTAAACCAAGGAAGCATCAGAATTTGAACAAAGCGAGTTTTCAGCGGTTACTTTTGTCAATAAATCGCATTCGCCCATCACCAGATCAGACAATAATCTGCGAGGAAACGAGTTGTGAATTCGTTAGATCTAGTATCACATCAGACGTCCCTAAGATCGATTTCAATCTTACAAATCAATACATTTAGTTACGGCCGAAGTCCGACAAATTATGTCTACCTTTAGGGGTTGAGTGACTATTACAATCCATATAATCAAAAGTTTGCACAAATCTCAAGTCCAACCCAACATTCCCTTGGAGCATGTATAGTGTGCAATTTATCATAGCTAGTCTTAGCTTCTTGTGTAATGCGGAATTACATACAGCTGTCTTAACACTGGGAAGTGTATATCTTTTTTTTTTTTTTTTATATACACAATTTCTTTATCCTAACACCAAATTTCCCACTGTATGCAATTCGTTTTTTGTATAAGTGTCAGTTCCAGACTCAGGCAAATAATAAAGTAATCAGGTTTCACTGAAATATAGACCATGGCCCGTTTTTTTTTTTTTTTTTTCTTACCATACTTCATATCTTTATTAACATTCTTCCACATTCTCTATTTCGCACCACCATAATCTACATCAAAGCGTTCCCCTGACCACGTACATAAAGTGTAATTAAATTATTAATGTTATATATTTATTGTTCCTCAATGGTAATAAATATATTTTAAGATTATAAAATTATAGTTTAATCATTTAAACCAATCTCTAATGAATGCCAACTCCCTGTATAAAGCAACTACGCCATGTTTTTTTTTTTTTCTTAATTCTCAAATTCTAAATTTATATTTACGCCATACTACGCAGAATGCAACTTACGCTATACTACGCAAAATGCCAACTTACATTATTCTACGCAAAATGCGAACTTAAGCTATCGCCATGTTTAACTATCTACGTCAATATTTTGCAAAAATTATCTACGCTTCGCAAGCACCTTTGTAGAAATTTTTGCTTCAAAAAAAATTATTATGTTAAATTAATACGCCAAATAGCAAAAATCAAAAAATTTACGTTGTGTTGTGATACCCCTCACATTTACCTCTTTACTTTTCAAAAGTCTATTTCACTAGTCTTAACATCGGTCTACGGTCAATAACTATTACTTACACATCAACCCTTATATTAACTAGTTCAGATTATTAAATCAAATTTTTTTCTTATGTTGAGCAATACAAAACTACATTTCACTAAAAAAAAAAACCACTACTATTCTTTAACTTACTTAAATGTTTTCAACTAAGTAATTATATCTTTTTAAAAAAATTGGTTATTAAACCCCCCCGGAAGAAAAGCCGCCAACACTCCCCTCTATCTGACCATATTTACTCAACTTGTTTGAATTATATAGCATTCTCCTCTTTTTTAGAGAATATCAATATTTATTTGAAATATGTATTAATTGTTAAGTAAGTATTGTGATTTTTTAATTATTTTTATTCCTTTTACGGACTAAAATGTATAATTTGTTACAAGTTGTTTTCATAAGTTCAGATAGGCTTTTCCCTTGCCCAACAGGCTCTATACAATACTACCCCAAACTTTATTTATACAATTATTACACAAAACAAAATGTAATTGTTATTAATTTTTTTCTACAGAATTTGTGACATTTTCTACACTTTACTAATAACATTACCACACAATTCAAACATAATATCTAGACAAATGAATAGCATTAAATTTACCTCTTATTTTATTTGTTTTAGGATCAGTTAACAAATAAACATTTCTATACGGGTTGACTGCAACCACATAAGGACCCTCATATAACGGTTCAAACTTTTTAGTTATTTTTAACTTAGCATCAGACCTATTCAACCTTCTAATCTTTACTAATTCTCCTATTTGATATTGTATAATATGATATCTTTGATTAAATTTGTTTTGTCGCACTAATCCCGCTGACTTTAAATTCTCAAGAGCTTTCTTTCTAATTTCTTCTATATCTAGTCGTTGAGATTCCAAATCTAGCTCACTATCGAAAGAAAGACAAGTGGACACCCCATATAAAATCTCACATGGGGTGAACCCTGTGCTATCGTGGTAGGTATTATTATATAACAATTCTAATTTAGGTAAAACCGAAACCCAACTTTTATGATTTTGTCTACAATATGTTCTAAACAACCGGCCTAATTCCTTATTAACCCTTTCTGTAGTATTAGGTCGAGGGTTCCTTACTGTAGTATAGATTACTTTTACCCCTTCCTGCTTCATAACTTCTTTCCATCTTTTACTTGCAAATTGTGAACCATTATCAGACATTATCGCTTTTGGCTTTATTATCTGAAAGAATTTCTTTACTTTGCATATAACAGATAATGAAGTGGCTTTTCTAAGGTCATAAAATTTTACAAACTTACTAAATGAATCTTGTATAACAAGTATGTAGCTCATTCCGAATTTTCCCTCTGGTAATGGTCCATACAAATCTATCATAACTATATCCCCTATATTCTCTATAATAATTGAACAACATGGTCCTACATACTTAGTCGTGTCACTCTTTGTGATCTGACAATCATGGCATCCCTTGACTAATCGTTTAACCCTTTTAGTAATTCCCTTGAAATAAAATCTATCCCTTACATATTTTATTACCTTATAAGTCCCTTGATGCCCCATTTCACTATGAACTTGAAAAATAACCTCGTCTACAAGTAATTCAGGTAAAAATACTACAGACTTCTGTCCTTCCCCAGGGGTAAAATATAACAAGCCTCCCTTTACCGAACATCTTTTTGATAATTGATTAGACCGCTCTGTTAAATTTTCTTTATTCCTTACTTGTTCTATTAATTTATTGATTTCTACATCTTCCTTTTGATACTTAGATAGTTGCCGTAATTTCTCAATTAAACTTTGATTACTATTACTCTCGGTATACAAAACTCTTGGTTTATCTACTTTGTCTTCTTGTAATAAATCCCCTTCGGGTGGGTATCTAGACAAAACATCAGCTATTATATTATCTTTCCCCTTCACATGTTGAACCTCATATTGGAATTGTTCTAAATAGTTAATCCATCTAGCTACTCGAGCATTAAATAGTTTACAGTTTTTTATGAAAGTTAAAGCCTTGTGATCAGTTCGGATAATAACCTTAGTTCCTCTTAAATAAGTTTCAAATTTTTTTGCTCGTCTAATTGGTACAGAAACCCTGCCAAACCAACCCCTGAACAATCTGTTTGTAGGTAGTAAGGTTTAGTGAAATCTGGATGATTTAATTGTACAGTTTTTATAAACAAAGATTTTATTTTTTCAAACGCCGTTTGCTCTTGATTTTCCCATTTCCAGGGTTTTCCCTTCTTTAATAATTCGCATAGAGGTTGAATAAAATAACTATACCTTGGTATGAATCGTCTATAAAAGTTGCACAATCCTAGAAATGCCCTAACCTGTTTTATTTTTCTTGGTACTGGGAACATCTGAATTGACCTTACTTTTTCTGGATCTGTTTTTAGTCCTGATGTTGATATTATAAACCCTAACATTTTAACTTCCTTACATAAAAATTCACATTTCTTTAAATTACATGTTAACCCTGCTTTATTTAATCTAGTCAAAACTATATCTAAGTGTTCTAAGTGTTCTGACAACGTTCCAGTTGTTATTATGGCCAAATCATCCAAATAATTAACGCAAAACTCCCTAACTTCATGTCCCAAAATAAGATCCATTGCTCTACTAAAACTACCCACTGAAGTTTTTAACCCTTGAGGTAAAACATTGTAAACATACGATTTACTGTTAAATGTAAACCCAGTGTACTTTTTACTTGATTCTGATATTGGGATTTGAAAATAGGCGTTATTCAAATCAACAACACTTATAAATTTAGCCCCTTGAAATGAATTAATAACATCTAACTGTAACGGTGGTTTTTCGGTTTCCGATATCATATATTTATTTATTTCTCTAGCATCTAATAAAATACGGATAGTTCCATCTCTTTTTAAAGTGAAAGTGAGAGGACTACAGTATGGGGTTGAAGCTCTACTTATAATACCTTGTTCTTGCAACTCTATTAATTTATTCTCTATAGATTCTCTATAAGCATAAGGGACTGGATAAGTTTTCTTAACTACAGGAGCATGAGGTTCCATCAAAATTACATGTTCATAGCAATTGGCTCTACCTAACCTAGATGAGAATAAGGCTTCATGCTTGGTTAATACTCTTTTTAAACCTATTTGATCACTTTCCTTTAACTTTAATTGTTTTATTATATTATCAATTTCTGAATCTACATTTTCCCCTACATTTTCTGAAATTTCCAATTCTTCTAAACAATTTATTCTTGTACCTTCGTGAAATTTAAATGAACGTTTCTCACCCATAATCGTTATTTCCAATCCTTCTTCCCCTGTATTTAAATTTAAAGTTACCTGATTATCTTTCATCCAATCAAACCCCAATATCAAATTGGTACTAAGCCCCGGCACTATTAATACTGCTAAATCTCGCTCAAAATTTCCTATCGTCAAAGGTACCAGTGCCATTTTACGAATTTCAGCATTTTTGTTGTTTATCGCAGTTTTAATTATCAAAGACCTAATAGGCATTGTTGATATGTTTGGGTTTTTAGATTTTAACTCATTCCAAAATTCTTCAGATATACAAGTTATGTCGCTACCAGTATCTAATAAGGCAATGATTGAAGGCATTTTATGTTCTTTTTTTTTTATATATATAAGGTCAGATCTTAGCACAATTCAAAAATTTTTATTAAATATTGCATAGTTAGAGATTATTATGCCTTGGCAACACTTAATAAGTATTGCCAATGCACGACCCCACTCCCTTATACCCCGAGTTTATTTAATCAAAATAATTTAACTAGTATATATTTTTAGAGAGAAGCAAATAGAATTGCCGTTCCTATTAACTTAAATATTATCATTACCTAAAAGTTAAGTTATTTTATGAGTTTAGGATAGATAGATAACATCTAAACTTGTTAATCCAATTCTTATTTATCAGTAGGTACTTTACTTATCCATGATTATGATAAACAAGATCCTAAAATTATCCCGTTAAAACCTCCTTTTTTTTTCAGTTAACAGGACAGAAGAATTTATTATTCCCATAATTTTATCTAGTTTAATCTAATAGCTTAATAATTCTATCATATTTAAAAGCATCATCGAGTTAACTTAAATTACTTTTAAAAGTATCTACTATACAAATATCATTATCATATACAAACAATTCTATTTGCAAACTCCAGAATAAAGAGAATAAAGAGATTTTAAGTATAAAATTGATATTTAGTCATTGAATGCATACAATCATTCATAGAGATCCTATGGTTTATAATTTCCTTTGAAATCATTGTTTTAAAAGTAAATCTTAACCCAGTTTCTTAATAAATTTAGATTAGAAACTTAATTATTTTATGAGGCTAAAATTTATTTAAGTAAACCTAATATTTTTTTTAATAAACCTTTAAGTTATTTGACTTAAAGTTTCTAAATCTAATTTAAAGTTATAACATAAAATATCCAAAACAGGACAAGCATCTCTATCACCGCATTAATAAAGACTGGCAAAACGCTAAGACGAAAGTTAATCTAAGCCTCAAGGATATACTAGTGAACTCAAAACTGTATGTAAACCTAGTTTATAAACTCATTTTGTTTACTATACTTACTATTTTGTAGTATGTAAACCTAGTTTATAAACTCATTTTGTAACTATACCAGCAATAAACAAGTTTAAAACTTACAATAAGCAGGCCTAATGCAGTTCCAATCTATACAATCATGTAAACTATTAATCAGAAACCCAAATCATAAGATATTGTCAAACTTAGGCCATGTAAAAATCTAGATGTAACCATATTCACTTCACATTCACAGAACAACAAACAAATGTTGTGTGAATCACTATTTACGGCTACTTGAAAAACATTTATTCAATCACTAGCTGTTCCCCGCGGCTTCGCCCCGCGTGGGACTCGGTTATATCGCGCCCAAAAGTAGCCTATGTTTGACCTCAGGTCATTAACTACATCCCTACCAAATTTCATCACAATCGGTCCAGCCGTTTAGCCGTGAAGAGGTGACAGACAGACAGACAGACAGACAGACTTTCGCATTTATAATATTAGTATGGATATCTAAAGTTCTCTGAAATAGTTACTTAGTTTTATTCACAGTTTTATTTATTAACCAACTTTTGAAAACTTTTCAATTCAACCGCAAACATTAAATTTCCCGACTGACATTTTTCTTTTCAAGTCCTATTTTTAATTATTTTACGGCACTAGAGACAAGGTGTGACCTCTTGTGGTTTATAATAATAACAAGCTAAGGTTCCAAGTACTTGAGTCAAGCATATACTAACTACCATGATCATTCAAGTAAAAGGTTAATTAAAGTTAATAAAGAGCTAATAGTATGTTTTTTTTTTTCTAATTTATTCAAATTAAATTAAAATAACCTGTATATTTTTCATAATATTATAATTAAAGATATTAAATTTTCTCTTTATATTTGTTAATTAGCTATAATGAAATAGATATTTAAAGCGTACCATAAACTTGCTTCAAGTAAAATTCTTATACCATGAGTTTATGCAAACACGGTTCATAGCGTAATAAAATTAAAAGATTAAGTTTCTAGAGAAAATTACAAAGTTGAATATATCTATATCAAACTAAGTTATTAAATTCATGTACACCTACATTTATGAACACATTATTTACAATACAATACCATAGTATCGATATTGTATTTATAGTTGTTTTGACAACATAGTTCAATCATCTAACCTTTCTTTGAATTGGACTAGATACTGATAAAGTAAAGCCCGCATAATCAAGCTTTTTCGGAAACTGTCATTGTCATCTGTCAATGTCTGTCAAACCGCGATTATATTCTATTATTTTCATAACCTCATTTCGTTTATAAACAACTTCTAGTCTATATTACAACAAAATAGTATTTAATAGAAAATCCAATGCAATAACTTTATAATGTATTATGATATGATTCAACATACCCTACAAATCATTTATATCGTAATGTCAGAGTTATGACAATATTCTGTTAAGGAAACTTTCCACAATCAATAGTAACCATTATCAGTAATCACCAGGTAATGTACCTATGTATTGCAATACTGATATTTTTCTTGGACTGGTAAAAATAAGACTAAAACGGAAAAGTACTTTATACGTGTTTTTTTTTTTTAGATTTTATCAAAAATTAACTCTTATGGACAGTGATCTCCTACCAACATGAACATCAAAACATATGCAAGACTGTAATCTTACGAAGGATTACTGCAATAATAAAAATTAAGAATGGATAATTCGTTTCTCTAATAGATATTGATAAACTCTCTCAACGCTCAACGGCCCAAATTGGCTGACCCACGAAACTACATGAACTCAGCCGTTACTATAGCCAAACAATAGATTTTTCTAACCTATTCTTTATACGATTATTAGAGCTCTATTTTAGTAAGTATATAGTGTATGTTGCATCTTGATTCTATTCTATCAGTAAAACTAGTAATGAAAACTTAATTAATATTCTGAAATACAATACTATAGAACTATCAGAGTCCTGATTTATTTAAATTTTGATTAATAGAATACTATAGATATTTACTTTCAATATGATTAACAGGATAATATTGATAACGAATTTTAGATATCCTGGTCACGGCACCAAATTGTAACGGCACCCCTTAATATACCTAAATATACATACATATACCTAACACTGCACACCAAATCTATATATAATTACTACATGCTTACTCTCCTAAAATCCTAATCTTAAGATGCTCTAACCTACTAATTAATTTTTATTATTAATTTTACAATATCTATTTTTAAAATATCTATTTATTTTAAATATCTATTTGTTTTAAATATCTATTTGTTTTTAAATATCTATTTGTTTTTAAATTTCTATTTGTTTGGCTTGAAAATTTGGCTTGTGATATCTAGTGGAGGAATACCCTGGTTGCAATCCGAAGCTTAACCAGATCCTTTTAAGAGTATTATCAATATCTATAAATACACAATGCTACTAAATACTAACTTTTATTTACCTAACTCTCACACTATCTCCTCAGCTACTATTAACTTATTTAATATCCTACTCAACCAATTACAAAATAAGAGCTTTATCAAATTTGATTTAGTGAATCTACATAGACTTTCATATTAAAAGTCCTAGATTAGACATCATCCTACATGTTCTTACTAAATCATTTGTCAACCATTATTAGAAATTGACCTATTTTATTGGACATTATCCTACTACACAGAAGAGGTGTTCACCTACACTAAATAGTTAAGTTATTATGCCCGGATTTTTCTAAGTCTTAGATTATAAATCAATAGTCTTATTGTTAGATAGATGTAGGTCTCTTAAACAATGTTGAATAGTTTATTAAATCTAGTAATAATCAATCTAGTAAATATAGACTTATAATTAATATTACAGGTCTACGGAATATTATACAAATATGAAATTTCTTCTTGAAAGGTATACTTAATATTTTCAAATGATGATTAGCTCATACATATGGGTTTTTGCAGCAAGGGCAGAGCACCGCCACCGCTCATACCGATAGTCTTCGTCACCTTACTTGGCCTGACTTCTCCTGCAACCCAGCCTTTATTGTATTTATACAAAAGACCATTCTACTAATAGTCGGTGAAGTTTAAGTAAGTCAGTACTGTATACTTAAGTGGATAAGAGGAGAGACAAAGTGTCTCCAAGCGCTATCCCAACACTACAGTGTGTGATTTCTTCAACATCACTGCGATATTTGCTGAGCTGTTTTAAATAATGAATTTAACTTAATACAAAATATAGACTAATCTTATGTCTTCATATTTTGCTATCTCAAGACTTATTTTATGTTTTATGATTGAATCCATGAAGGATTCAATCTTACAATCCACTCCTATAGATTGTCTACTAAATTAATATTTGTTAGGATAACTAGATTTTTAGATGAATTTAATATGTTTATACTAGAACGGAATACTTTAGTAACATATGCAGAGATCCAAGTAATATGTAGATAATTAAAGTAGGTAAATGTTATAAGAAGAAAGTATTTCTCATTTAAGATAGGAGAAGATAGATCAGGTAGTAAACAAAATATTATTAAATCTGATATTCAGATTAGTAGTTTAGAACCATAAGTAGGTTAGAATATAGTATTATCCAAGATATCTGATTAATAAATGAGATTTAGTTAAACTATATTGTTCTTGTTCCCTCCATGAAAATTATCATTTATATGTAGGTAGTTTTAGAGTGACATAACTCTGCTTAGGAATCTTTTCCAAGTAATTTATAAATAAGTGAATCAATCTTACATTCACATGAGTATTATAAAACAGGATCAAACCCATGGCAAAAGCTATGTACACTATCAAGTAATTAGATGAATTTAATAATTATAGAAGGTATCCAGGAAAAGATGTGTCTCATGGGAAATCTCATGAAAAGCAAACTTATCTCACCGCTTCTGCATTTGGAGACAGAGGTTCGCTTGGCTTGACCATAGCATCACCAGATAAGACCTCCACACTCAAGAATCCCTCCAGGAAAACCAGATAAACATTAAAGTAGTATTCTCACAATTGTTATTATTTTCTAGAATGAACAAGACAATTATAAAATAAGTAGGTAGATAATATTGTTTGATACCACAATATTCTTGGACAATTCTGATATCCTCGATAGATATTTATATTGAAAATAAATTATTTTACTTTATTTGCAAAGAAACAATATCATAGGGAAAATAAATTTTATTTTATATATTTTTTTCTTTTGGAGCGTGGCCATTTTGAATATGGAGCCTAGGTTCGCTTACCCCCATAAATTATAGTTTTATGTCCTTGGAATTTACTAATTTCACAAGAAACACAAGGTTTTCCACTATTATTTTCGCACTTTTCACTACACTGTCGATTGCCGTAACGCCTACTAACTATACAACCTATTTCCTAGAACTATGCCTATACTAACTATCCACTACCATTCCCTAGAGCTAATCGCGTCATTTCGAAAGTGTGATATGTGTAAGTCTGATTCCGGTGTAAGAATCAGGCTGTCTAAAGCTACAGAATAAGCTGTTGAGAGACTTTCTCTCGCTAATCTAGATATTTGCTCCTAATCACCCTAGCTCTGTAATAGTCCACTCGACCTTAGCCAAAGCCAGTGAACTCTAGTCTCACTACAAACTGGATTGGGCAGATCCCTCCTAATTCTAGCAACCCGTGTAAGTAGGTCAACCTTTATGGGATAGGATCAGTTGACCTAACCTGGTGATGACTGAAGCCATGAAGCGTTTAAGGAACAACACGACCGAGAGACGCGTACTTAGACGGACTCGCATGTATATCCTTCCCCGCTCATCCCTTCAGGTAGCTAACTAGACTCTGAAATGCGAGTCCCAAAACCTCGCCACAAGACTTTGTCTTTCTACCTTGTCACACAGTCAAGCCTTTAAGTTAACACCGCTGGGTTTCAGGGCAAGACTGATGACCGTTGATAGCACCTCCCCGATCATAAAGCAGATCTTAAAAGAATTTTCTTCATAAAACCCCGAGACGCCTGGATTTAGGCTATCCTCTAGGTCCCATGAAAACTAACCAAAAATAATCACGAAAATAACTAAAGTGTACTACAAAATGGCGCCCTTAACCTCAGACCTGTTATACTCACCATGAGGTCTGTAATTAAGACGAATAATACTAAACTACCGCGAATCTACACTGCCCTAAGCTAAAAATGTGCTATCAACCCCACGCAAATAACTTCTTCTTTCTTGATTATAAAAATACTTTACAGAGAAAATGTTGACGATCTTCTTGTGTTTTCTTCCGAGTTGAGTCCCCAAGTGTCCGAGAATAAGAGTCCTCCGCAGCCGTCCAAGAAAAAGTGATCCTTGCGGCCTCCCGCAAGCCTATTTATCACCTAACCCCGTACCTCATCCCCCGTGACGCTAATGTCCATCTACCGGCGACTCGTGAGATACTCTTTATTCTATTTTGTACTTAAATAATTTAAAAAGCTAAGCCTGTCCCATTATACAAGATTTAAAATTAACGTACAAATTTTATAAGTAATATTCATCATTCATTGATGTATAAATTTATTAAATTATGATATCATCATAATAAAAGTTAGTCAACATTCACCGCGTCCTCGACATATTCCGTTTCCAAAAGAGGCTTCGGTTTTTCATGACTACCTACATTCATCGCGTCCTACTATACGTTCAATTTTTAAACGAGGTCATTCGTTGTTCGCGACCAATACATCTATTTTTAATACTTAATTTCAGATAATTTAAGTTTTTAACATTAAATTATTGATATTATATATTTGTCATTTCATTATATATTATTGAATTCAAGCAAATAATCTTATTCTAAACAATTAATATTTATTAAAACCTGAATTGATCAATCGCGCAATCTTAATTTCCGCGGCGATAGTTTACCACATCTGTCACCAGATGGAGCAAAATTTACCAATGAAGTCTTTTTATCTTCTCTTTAAAATCAAATTAAAAGAATATAATCAAACTACTAGCAATTTTATCTCTTAAAATTCAAATCCGAATATTTAAACTCAGAAACAATTCATAAATAATAGTTACAAATTAAATTTTCCTTGCGTGATGAACCATCACTAACGTACAATGTTGCTCCTCAATTAAATTTTCCTTGATTGATAAATCATCACTAACGTATAGTGTTGCCCCCTCATTAATCTAGACGGAGTGAAATATAATATTGTGCATAAGCAAAAGTTACTGACTTTTCCGTAGATGGCAGCACGCGTATTTCTATCCTTATTTTATATTATCTATGGATTACAATTAAAACTCCAATCAAAAGCGGAATATTTGAGAATGAAACGAATGCACAAATAAGTGTTTCGTTACAATCGACCCCTAAATTTTACGCAGGTTGGTAATGAAAAGTATCAACAACGTAGTAAAATTTAACTCTCTCTAATTCTCAAATATGACAAAGTTTAAAGTACATTAAAACTATTAAACAAATTATTCGAGAGGTTCACTGACCCGCTACATTAAATACAGACGAGAAGGCAAAACATTATAGACCGAAGAAGCATTTTCCAAATGGGAAAATTTTCAAATAATTAGAAATACTAACAACTCTCTTTTTTTTTTTCTTTTTTTTTTTTTTCGAGAGCGCCTAACATATTATTTACCCAAAATCACGGAACGGTAAAATGTGCCCTAGTGTGTGTGTAACAAAGAGGTTATGTGTATTTAAACCAAGGAAGCATCAGAATTTGAACAAAGCGAGTTTTCAGCGGTTACTTTTGTCAATAAATCGCATTCGCCCATCACCAGATCAGACAATAATCTGCGAGGAAACGAGTTGTGAATTCGTTAGATCTAGTATCACATCAGACGTCCCTAAGATCGATTTCAATCTTACAAATCAATACATTTAGTTACGGCCGAAGTCCGACAAATTATGTCTACCTTTAGGGGTTGAGTGACTATTACAATCCATATAATCAAAAGTTTGCACAAATCTCAAGTCCAACCCAACATTCCCTTGGAGCATGTATAGTGTGCAATTTATCATAGCTAGTCTTAGCTTCTTGTGTAATGCGGAATTACATACAGCTGTCTTAACACTGGGAAGTGTATATCTTTTTTTTTTTTTTTTATATACACAATTTCTTTATCCTAACACCAAATTTCCCACTGTATGCAATTCGTTTTTTGTATAAGTGTCAGTTCCAGACTCAGGCAAATAATAAAGTAATCAGGTTTCACTGAAATATAGACCATGGCCCGTTTTTTTTTTTTTTTTTTCTTACCATACTTCATATCTTTATTAACATTCTTCCACATTCTCTATTTCGCACCACCATAATCTACATCAAAGCGTTCCCCTGACCACGTACATAAAGTGTAATTAAATTATTAATGTTATATATTTATTGTTCCTCAATGGTAATAAATATATTTTAAGATTATAAAATTATAGTTTAATCATTTAAACCAATCTCTAATGAATGCCAACTCCCTGCATAAAGCAACTACGCCATGTTTTTTTTTTTTTCTTAATTCTCAAATTCTAAATTTATATTTACGCCAGTCGCCATACTACGCAGAATGCAACTTACGCTATACTACGCAAAATGCCAACTTACATTATTCTACGCAAAATGCGAACTTAAGCTATCGCCATGTTTAACTATCTACGTCAATATTTTGCAAAAATTATCTACGCTTCGCAAGCACCTTTGTAGAAATTTTTGCTTCAAAAAAAATTATTATGTTAAATTAATACGCCAAATAGCAAAAATCAAAAAATTTACGTTGTGTTGTGATACCCCTCACATTTACCTCTTTACTTTTCAAAAGTCTATTTCACTAGTCTTAACATCGGTCTACGGTCAATAACTATTACTTACACATCAACCCTTATATTAACTAGTTCAGATTATTAAATCAAATTTTTTTCTTATGTTGAGCAATACAAAACTACATTTCACTAAAAAAAAAACCACTACTATTTTTTAACTTACTTAAATGTTTTCAACTAAGTAATTATATCTTTTTAAAAAAATTGGTTATTAAACCCCCCCGGAAGAAAAGCCGCCAACACTCCCCTCTATCTGACCATATTTACTCAACTTGTTTGAATTATATAGCATTCTCCTCTTTTTTAGAGAATATCAATATTTATTTGAAATATGTATTAATTGTTAAGTAAGTATTGTGATTTTTTAATTATTTTTATTCCTTTTACGGACTAAAATGTATAATTTGTTACAAGTTGTTTTCATAAGTTCAGATAGGCTTTTCCCTTGCCCAACAGGCTCTATACAATACTACCCCAAACTTTATTTATACAATTATTACACAAAACAAAATGTAATTGTTATTAATTTTTTTCTACAGAATTTGTGACATTTTCTACACTTTACTAATAACATTACCACACAATTCAAACATAATATCTAGACAAATGAATAGCATTAAATTTACCTCTTATTTTATTTGTTTTAGGATCAGTTAACAAATAAACATTTCTATACGGGTTGACTGCAACCACATAAGGACCCTCATATAACGGTTCAAACTTTTTAGTTATTTTTAACTTAGCATCAGACCTATTCAACCTTCTAATCTTTACTAATTCTCCTATTTGATATTGTATAATATGATATCTTTGATTAAATTTGTTTTGTCGCACTAATCCCGCTGACTTTAAATTCTCAAGAGCTTTCTTTCTAATTTCTTCTATATCTAGTCGTTGAGATTCCAAATCTAGCTCACTATCGAAAGAAAGACAAGTGGACACCCCATATAAAATCTCACATGGGGTGAACCCTGTGCTATCGTGGTAGGTATTATTATATAACAATTCTAATTTAGGTAAAACCGAAACCCAACTTTTATGATTTTGTCTACAATATGTTCTAAACAACCGGCCTAATTCCTTATTAACCCTTTCTGTAGTATTAGGTCGAGGGTTCCTTACTGTAGTATAGATTACTTTTACCCCTTCCTGCTTCATAACTTCTTTCCATCTTTTACTTGCAAATTGTGAACCATTATCAGACATTATCGCTTTTGGCTTTATTATCTGAAAGAATTTCTTTACTTTGCATATAACAGATAATGAAGTGGCTTTTCTAAGGTCATAAAATTTTACAAACTTACTAAATGAATCTTGTATAACAAGTATGTAGCTCATTCCGAATTTTCCCTCTGGTAATGGTCCATACAAATCTATCATAACTATATCCCCTATATTCTCTATAATAATTGAACAACATGGTCCTACATACTTAGTCGTGTCACTCTTTGTGATCTGACAATCATGGCATCCCTTGACTAATCGTTTAACCCTTTTAGTAATTCCCTTGAAATAAAATCTATCCCTTACATATTTTATTACCTTATAAGTCCCTTGATGCCCCATTTCACTATGAACTTGAAAAATAACCTCGTCTACAAGTAATTCAGGTAAAAATACTACAGACTTCTGTCCTTCCCCAGGGGTAAAATATAACAAGCCTCCCTTTACCGAACATCTTTTTGATAATTGATTAGACCGCTCTGTTAAATTTTCTTTATTCCTTACTTGTTCTATTAATTTATTGATTTCTACATCTTCCTTTTGATACTTAGATAGTTGCCTTAATTTCTCAATTAAACTTTGATTACTATTACTCTCGGTATACAAAACTCTTGGTTTATCTACTTTGTCTTCTTGTAATAAATCCCCTTCGGGTGGGTATCTAGACAAAACATCAGCTATTATATTATCTTTCCCCTTCACATGTTGAACCTCATATTGGAATTGTTCTAAATAGTTAATCCATCTAGCTACTCGAGCATTAAATAGTTTACAGTTTTTTATGAAAGTTAAAGCCTTGTGATCAGTTCGGATAATAACCTTAGTTCCTCTTAAATAAGTTTCAAATTTTTTTGCTCGTCTAATTGGTACAGAAACCCTGCCAAACCAAACCCTGAACAATCTGTTTGTAGGTAGTAAGGTTTAGTGAAATCTGGATGATTTAATTGTACAGTTTTTATAAACAAAGATTTTATTTTTTCAAACGCCGTTTGCTCTTGATTTTCCCATTTCCAGGGTTTTCCCTTCTTTAATAATTCGCATAGAGGTTGAATAAAATAACTATACCTTGGTATGAATCGTCTATAAAAGTTGCACAATCCTAGAAATGCCCTAACCTGTTTTATTTTTCTTGGTACTGGGAACATCTGAATTGACCTTACTTTTTCTGGATCTGTTTTTAGTCCTGATGTTGATATTATAAACCCTAACATTTTAACTTCCTTACATAAAAATTCACATTTCTTTAAATTACATGTTAACCCTGCTTTATTTAATCTAGTCAAAACTATATCTAAGTGTTCTAAGTGTTCTGACAACGTTCCAGTTGTTATTATGGCCAAATCATCCAAATAATTAACGCAAAACTCCCTAACTTCATGTCCCAAAATAAGATCCATTGCTCTACTAAAACTACCCACTGAAGTTTTTAACCCTTGAGGTAAAACATTGTAAACATACGATTTACTGTTAAATGTAAACCCAGTGTACTTTTTACTTGATTCTGATATTGGGATTTGAAAATAGGCGTTATTCAAATCAACAACACTTATAAATTTAGCCCCTTGAAATGAATTAATAACATCTAACTGTAACGGTGGTTTTTCGGTTTCCGATATCATATATTTATTTATTTCTCTAGCATCTAATAAAATACGGATAGTTCCATCTCTTTTTAAAGTGAAAGTGAGAGGACTACAGTATGGGGTTGAAGCTCTACTTATAATACCTTGTTCTTGCAACTCTATTAATTTATTCTCTATAGATTCTCTATAAGCATAAGGGACTGGATAAGTTTTCTTAACTACAGGAGCATGAGGTTCCATCAAAATTACATGTTCATAGCAATTGGCTCTACCTAACCTAGATGAGAATAAGGCTTCATGCTTGGTTAATACTCTTTTTAAACCTATTTGATCACTTTCCTTTAACTTTAATTGTTTTATTATATTATCAATTTCTGAATCTACATTTTCCCCTACATTTTCTGAAATTTCCAATTCTTCTAAACAATTTATTCTTGTACCTTCGTGAAATTTAAATGAACGTTTCTCACCCATAATCGTTATTTCCAATCCTTCTTCCCCTGTATTTAAATTTAAAGTTACCTGATTATCTTTCATCCAATCAAACCCCAATATCAAATTGGTACTAAGCCCCGGCACTATTAATACTGCTAAATCTCGCTCAAAATTTCCTATCGTCAAAGGTACCAGTGCCATTTTACGAATTTCAGCATTTTTGTTGTTTATCGCAGTTTTAATTATCAAAGACCTAATAGGCATTGTTGATATGTTTGGGTTTTTAGATTTTAACTCATTCCAAAATTCTTCAGATATACAAGTTATGTCGCTACCAGTATCTAATAAGGCAATGATTGAAGGCATTTTATGTTCTTTTTTTTTATATATATAAGGTCAGATCTTAGCACAATTCAAAAAATTTTATTAAATATTGCATAGTTAGAGATTATTATGCCTTGGCAACACTTAATAAGTATTGCCAATGCACGACCCCACTCCCTTATACCCCGAGTTTATTTAATCAAAATAATTTAACTAGTATATATTTTTAGAGAGAAGCAAATAGAATTGCCGTTCCTATTAACTTAAATATTATCATTACCTAAAAGTTAAGTTATTTTATGAGTTTAGGATAGATAGATAACATCTAAACTTGTTAATCCAATTCTTATTTATCAGTAGGTACTTTACTTATCCATGATTATGATAAACAAGATCCTAAAATTATCCCGTTAAAACCTCCTTTTTTTTCAGTTAACAGGACAGAAGAATTTATTATTCCCATAATTTTATCTAGTTTAATCTAATAGCTTAATAATTCTATCATATTTAAAAGCATCATCGAGTTAACTTAAATTACTTTTAAAAGTATCTACTATACAAATATCATTATCATATACAAACAATTCTATTTGCAAACTCCAGAATAAAGAGAATAAAGAGATTTTAAGTATAAAATTGATATTTAGTCATTGAATGCATACAATCATTCATAGAGATCCTATGGTTTATAATTTCCTTTGAAATCATTGTTTTAAAAGTAAATCTTAACCCAGTTTCTTAATAAATTTAGATTAGAAACTTAATTATTTTATGAGGCTAAAATTTATTTAAGTAAACCTAATATTTTTTTTAATAAAACTTTAAGTTATTTGACTTAAAGTTTCTAAATCTAATTTAAAGTTATAACATAAAATATCCAAAACAGGACAAGCATCTCTATCACCGCATTAATAAAGACTGGCAAAACGCTAAGACGAAAGTTAATCTAAGCCTCAAGGATATACTAGTGAACTCAAAACTGTATGTAAACCTAGTTTATAAACTCATTTTGTTTACTATACTTACTATTTTGTAGTATGTAAACCTAGTTTTTAAACTCATTTTGTAACTATACCAGCAATAAACAAGTTTAAAACTTACAATAAGCAGGCCTAATGCAGTTCCAATCTATACAATCATGTAAACTATTAATCAGAAACCCAAATCATAAGATATTGTCAAACTTAGGCCATGTAAAAATCTAGATGTAACCATATTCACTTCACATTCACAGAACAACAAACAAATGTTGTGTGAATCACTATTTACGGCTACTTGAAAAACATTTATTCAATCACTAGCTGTTCCCCGCGGCTTCGCCCCGCGTGGGACTCGGTTATATCGCGCCCAAAAGTAGCCTATGTTTGACCTCAGGTCATTAACTACATCCCTACCAAATTTCATCACAATCGGTCCAGCCGTTTAGCCGTGAAGAGGTGACAGACAGACAGACAGACAGACAGACAGACAGACAGACAGACAGACAGACAGACTTTCGCATTTATAATATTAGTATGGATATCTAAAGTTCTCTGAAATAGTTACTTAGTTTTATTCACAGTTTTATTTATTAACCAACTTTTGAAAACTTTTCAATTCAACCGCAAACATTAAATTTCCCGACTGACATTTTTCTTTTCAAGTCCTATTTTTAATTATTTTACGGCACTAGAGACAAGGTGTGACCTCTTGTGGTTTATAATAATAACAAGCTAAGGTTCCAAGTACTTGAGTCAAGCATATACTAACTACCATGATCATTCAAGTAAAAGGTTAATTAAAGTTAATAAAGAGCTAATAGTATGTTTTTTTTTTCTAATTTATTCAAATTAAATTAAAATAACCTGTATATTTTTCATAATATTATAATTAAAGATATTAAATTTTCTCTTTATATTTGTTAATTAGCTATAATGAAATAGATATTTAAAGCGTACCATAAACTTGCTTCAAGTAAAATTCTTATACCATGAGTTTATGCAAACACGGTTCATAGCGTAATAAAATTAAAAGATTAAGTTTCTAGAGAAAATTACAAAGTTGAATATATCTATATCAAACTAAGTTATTAAATTCATGTACACCTACATTTATGAACACATTATTTACAATACAATACCATAGTATCGATATTGTATTTATAGTTGTTTTGACAACATAGTTCAATCATCTAACCTTTCTTTGAATTGGACTAGATACTGATAAAGTAAAGCCCGCATAATCAAGCTTTTTCGGAAACTGTCATTGTCATCTGTCAATGTCTGTCAAACCGCGATTATATTCTATTATTTTCATAACCTCATTTCGTTTATAAACAACTTCTAGTCTATATTACAACAAAATAGTATTTAATAGAAAATCCAATGCAATAACTTTATAATGTATTATGATATGATTCAACATACCCTACAAATCATTTATATCGTAATGTCAGAGTTATGACAATATTCTGTTAAGGAAACTTTCCACAATCAATAGTAACCATTATCAGTAATCACCAGGTAATGTACCTATGTATTGCAATACTGATATTTTTCTTGGACTGGTAAAAATAAGACTAAAACGGAAAAGTACTTTATACGTGTTTTTTTTTTTTTAGATTTTATCAAAAATTAACTCTTATGGACAGTGATCTCCTACCAACATGAACATCAAAACATATGCAAGACTGTAATCTTACGAAGGATTACTGCAATAATAAAAATTAAGAATGGATAATTCGTTTCTCTAATAGATATTGATAAACTCTCTCAACGCTCAACGGCCCAAATTGGCTGACCCACGAAACTACATGAACTCAGCCGTTACTATAGCCAAACAATAGATTTTTCTAACCTATTCTTTATACGATTATTAGAGCTCTATTTTAGTAAGTATATAGTGTATGTTGCATCTTGATTCTATTCTATCAGTAAAACTAGTAATGAAAACTTAATTAATATTCTGAAATACAATACTATAGAACTATCAGAGTCCTGATTTATTTAAATTTTGATTAATAGAATACTATAGATATTTACTTTCAATATGATTAACAGGATAATATTGATAACGAATTTTAGATATCCTGGTCACGGCACCAAATTGTAACGGCACCCCTTAATATACCTAAATATACATACATATACCTAACACTGCACACCAAATCTATATATAATTACTACATGCTTACTCTCCTAAAATCCTAATCTTAAGATGCTCTAACCTACTAATTAATTTTTATTATTAATTTTACAATATCTATTTTTAAAATATCTATTTATTTTAAATATCTATTTGTTTTAAATATCTATTTGTTTTTAAATATCTATTTGTTTTTAAATTTCTATTTGTTTGGCTTGAAAATTTGGCTTGTGATATCTAGTGGAGGAATACCCTGGTTGCAATCCGAAGCTTAACCAGATCCTTTTAAGAGTATTATCAATATCTATAAATACACAATGCTACTAAATACTAACTTTTATTTACCTAACTCTCACACTATCTCCTCAGCTACTATTAACTTATTTAATATCCTACTCAACCAATTACAAAATAAGAGCTTTATCAAATTTGATTTAGTGAATCTACATAGACTTTCATATTAAAAGTCCTAGATTAGACATCATCCTACATGTTCTTACTAAATCATTTGTCAACCATTATTAGAAATTGACCTATTTTATTGGACATTATCCTACTACACAGAAGAGGTGTTCACCTACACTAAATAGTTAAGTTATTATGCCCGGATTTTTCTAAGTCTTAGATTATAAATCAATAGTCTTATTGTTAGATAGATGTAGGTCTCTTAAACAATGTTGAATAGTTTATTAAATCTAGTAATAATCAATCTAGTAAATATAGACTTATAATTAATATTACAGGTCTACGGAATATTATACAAATATGAAATTTCTTCTTGAAAGGTATACTTAATATTTTCAAATGATGATTAGCTCATACATATGGGTTTTTGCAGCAAGGGCAGAGCACCGCCACCGCTCATACCGATAGTCTTCGTCACCTTACTTGGCCTGACTTCTCCTGCAACCCAGCCTTTATTGTATTTATACAAAAGACCATTCTACTAATAGTCGGTGAAGTTTAAGTAAGTCAGTACTGTATACTTAAGTGGATAAGAGGAGAGACAAAGTGTCTCCAAGCGCTATCCCAACACTACAGTGTGTGATTTCTTCAACATCACTGCGATATTTGCTGAGCTGTTTTAAATAATGAATTTAACTTAATACAAAATATAGACTAATCTTATGTCTTCATATTTTGCTATCTCAAGACTTATTTTATGTTTTATGATTGAATCCATGAAGGATTCAATCTTACAATCCACTCCTATAGATTGTCTACTAAATTAATATTTGTTAGGATAACTAGATTTTTAGATGAATTTAATATGTTTATACTAGAACGGAATACTTTAGTAACATATGCAGAGATCCAAGTAATATGTAGATAATTAAAGTAGGTAAATGTTATAAGAAGAAAGTATTTCTCATTTAAGATAGGAGAAGATAGATCAGGTAGTAAACAAAATATTATTAAATCTGATATTCAGATTAGTAGTTTAGAACCATAAGTAGGTTAGAATATAGTATTATCCAAGATATCTGATTAATAAATGAGATTTAGTTAAACTATATTGTTCTTGTTCCCTCCATGAAAATTATCATTTATATGTAGGTAGTTTTAGAGTGACATAACTCTGCTTAGGAATCTTTTCCAAGTAATTTATAAATAAGTGAATCAATCTTACATTCACATGAGTATTATAAAACAGGATCAAACCCATGGCAAAAGCTATGTACACTATCAAGTAATTAGATGAATTTAATAATTATAGAAGGTATCCAGGAAAAGATGTGTCTCATGGGAAATCTCATGAAAAGCAAACTTATCTCACCGCTTCTGCATTTGGAGACAGAGGTTCGCTTGGCTTGACCATAGCATCACCAGATAAGACCTCCACACTCAAGAATCCCTCCAGGAAAACCAGATAAACATTAAAGTAGTATTCTCACAATTGTTATTATTTTCTAGAATGAACAAGACAATTATAAAATAAGTAGGTAGATAATATTGTTTGATACCACAATATTCTTGGACAATTCTGATATCCTCGATAGATATTTATATTGAAAATAAATTATTTTACTTTATTTGCAAAGAAACAATATCATAGGGAAAATAAATTTTATTTTATATATTTTTTTCTTTTGGAGCGTGGCCATTTTGAATATGGAGCCTAGGTTCGCTTACCCCCATAAATTATAGTTTTATGTCCTTGGAATTTACTAATTTCACAAGAAACACAAGGTTTTCCACTATTATTTTCGCACTTTTCACTACACTGTCGATTGCCGTAACGCCTACTAACTATACAACCTATTTCCTAGAACTATGCCTATACTAACTATCCACTACCATTCCCTAGAGCTAATCGCGTCATTTCGAAAGTGTGATATGTGTAAGTCTGATTCCGGTGTAAGAATCAGGCTGTCTAAAGCTACAGAATAAGCTGTTGAGAGACTTTCTCTCGCTAATCTAGATATTTGCTCCTAATCACCCTAGCTCTGTAATAGTCCACTCGACCTTAGCCAAAGCCAGTGAACTCTAGTCTCACTACAAACTGGATTGGGCAGATCCCTCCTAATTCTAGCAACCCGTGTAAGTAGGTCAACCTTTATGGGATAGGATCAGTTGACCTAACCTGGTGATGACTGAAGCCATGAAGCGTTTAAGGAACAACACGACCGAGAGACGCGTACTTAGACGGACTCGCATGTATATCCTTCCCCGCTCATCCCTTCAGGTAGCTAACTAGACTCTGAAATGCGAGTCCCAAAGCCTCGCCACAAGACTTTGTCTTTCTACCTTGTCACACAGTCAAGCCTTTAAGTTAACACCGCTGGGTTTCAGGGCAAGACTGATGACCGTTGATAGCACCTCCCCGATCATAAAGCAGATCTTAAAAGAATTTTCTTCATAAAACCCCGAGACGCCTGGATTTAGGCTATCCTCTAGGTCCCATGAAAACTAACCAAAAATAATCACGAAAATAACTAAAGTGTACTACAAAATGGCGCCCTTAACCTCAGACCTGTTATACTCACCATGAGGTCTGTAATTAAGACGAATAATACTAAACTACCGCGAATCTACACTGCCCTAAGCTAAAAATGTGCTATCAACCCCACGCAAATAACTTCTTCTTTCTTGATTATAAAAATACTTTACAGAGAAAATGTTGACGATCTTCTTGTGTTTTCTTCCGAGTTGAGTCCCCAAGTGTCCGAGAATAAGAGTCCTCCGCAGCCGTCCAAGAAAAAGTGATCCTTGCGGCCTCCCGCAAGCCTATTTATCACCTAACCCCGTACCTCATCCCCCGTGACGCTAATGTCCATCTACCGGCGACTCGTGAGATACTCTTTATTCTATTTTGTACTTAAATAATTTAAAAAGCTAAGCCTGTCCCATTATACAAGATTTAAAATTAACGTACAAATTTTATAAGTAATATTCATCATTCATTGATGTATAAATTTATTAAATTATGATATCATCATAATAAAAGTTAGTCAACATTCACCGCGTCCTCGACATATTCCGTTTCCAAAAGAGGCTTCGGTTTTTCATGACTACCTACATTCATCGCGTCCTACTATACGTTCAATTTTTAAACGAGGTCATTCGTTGTTCGCGACCAATACATCTATTTTTAATACTTAATTTCAGATAATTTAAGTTTTTAACATTAAATTATTACCTGATCAAACGAACTTTTTAGTGAAGTTCGATCTTAATTATCCAGTTTTCGCCGGAGAGATTTATTTTTATTTACCTTGTAGTACCCTTAGTACGACTACCCATTACCGCACACACCTTTTAGCGTAGTAGAATAAAAAATTAAAGTGAGGGTACCCCCACTATTCTACCACACTATCGTCGGTCAGCCGACCAAGCTCATTAATTTTAGAGAACAAGCGATTAACTTTTTTGTTAAAAACATTGACAAGGCATAGGGACATAATCTGAGATTAGGGTTGGGAGGGAACTTAAATCTCTCCGGCGAAAACAGGATAATTAAGATCGAACTTCACTAAAAAGTTCGTTTGATCAGGTAATTATCCTGTTATTCGCCTTCGAGATTTATTTTTATTTACCTTGTAGATGTTTAGAGAAAAAAGTCAATGTTTTTGAGAAAAAAATATATATATAATCAACAATAAGAAACATAAAAGTAAACATTTTAACAATCATTAATGATCGAGCTTAATAAATTGGTATTCTCATCAGCTATTGGTCTATTATAATAGTTTGCGAATACCGTTGATTGTCCCGTCCACCCAGCACACCGACGGATTGTGTCAACACTGACACCAGCCCGAAGCGCAGCTGACGTCGCTGCATGTCGGGTGCTGTGTGCACGGAACAAAGTGGTGTCGACACCACTCTCTTGAAGAGTCTGTTTAATCCAACGCCCTATGGTCTGGGATGAGGCAGCTCTGTGTGGTTTCTTATAAGTAAGAAGTAACTTACCCTCAGATATTGGACGAATAGAAGCAGTAGCTGAAATGTATGCTATTACTGTGGCTGCAGGGCAAATACTCGGTCTTTCATCAAAAAATGGCAAATCTAGAACTGGCTGAGCTCTGCCTGCAGCAGAGGTTTTGACTATATCAGTGATCGTGATAATCACTCTGTTATCATATGTACTGATATTAGATAATCTTATTAATGAAAGTGTCTGAGTTCTTTGTCCTGTAGCCAAAGCTAACAAAACTGTACATTTACGTGTAATTCTTTCTAGACTTATAGAATCATTAGGATACAGTGAAGAAAGATAATCTAAAACAATATTAGGGTTCCAAGTGATATTATAACGAGGGAATGTTGGTTTTAGTTTGAACACTCCTTTAAAAAATCTTTTTACCCTTGCATCTTCACCTAAACAATTTTTAGAAATTAAAGATATTGCTGATCTGTGATTGTTCAGCGTACCGTAAGATGCACCGGAATTAAAACTCTTAGTAAGAAAATCTAAAAGTGAACCAACGTTTACATTATAAAAATCAATATTATTTTCTGTACAGTAATCCCACCATTTTTTTAAACTACAAGAGTATTGGGTTTTTGTATTTTTCGAAATTGATGACATCATAATATCTATAGCAGAGGTTGGTATGTCTTGTTTAAGGAAGGCTTGCCGCATACAATGCTCGCTGCCAATGAAAGGTGATGGTGTAGCGGGTGTATTTTTCTGAAAACAGAAGATAATAAATTTGTATTAGGAGGAATCAACATGATCTCCGTTATGCAAAGAGCAGTAAATAGAGGGTACCATGGCTGTGAGGGCCAATATGGTACAACCAATATACCCGTCGCACCATCATTAACAATTTTATTAAGAATTTTTAAAATTAGTGAAAATGGTGGAAAGGCGTAGAAAAAGAACGAACACCAATTAATAGTAAAGGCATCGACATTAAAAGCATATGGGTCTCTCTTCCAGGATATATATTTATCACATTTCGCGTTTATTCGAGAAGCGAAGAGGTCGATGTCAGGATTACCGAAACGACATACAATATCTTTATAAGTTTTATTGCACAATTCCCACTCTGTGTCAATGTTTAGACGCCTTGACTCATAATCTGCTTCAGTATTGTGTGATGATTTTATGTAAGATGCAAACACATGAATTCTTCTTGCTTCGCACCATTGCCAGATTTTTCTAGAAATCTCTGCTAGGTGAAGAAATTGAATGCCACCCATCCTATTTACGTACGAAATAGCAGTGGTATTGTCAATGCGTAGAAGGATTTCACAGTTACTTTTTTCGTGTGCAAAAGATCTTAACCCAAAAAATACGGCTAACAGCTCCAAATAATTTATATGGTTGGTTTGTTCGGTGAGTGTCCAATAACCACCAGTCCGCTCGCCATTGCAGGCGGCACCCCAACCCGTTTTTGAAGCATCCGAAAATATTTCGAGCGAAAATTTTCCACTTCGAATAGGATTATTGGAGGAGAGAATATTATTCTTCCACCACAGCAAGTCTTCATAAAAATTATTTGGAATATTCATTGTTGCATCATAATTATCGTCATTATTAAGTAGAGCCAGATATTTTTCTCTTTCAAAAATTTTTGTGTACATCCAGCTATACGATACGGCTGGACATGCAGCTACAAGATTACCCAAAAAACGAGCAAACTCTCGAATCGAAATAATTTTTAATGAGAACATTTTTTCGATACGCTTTAAAATATCAGACTTTTTATTTACGGGTAATTCTAAAATCATTTTTTCGGAATTTAAAATGAAACCTAAAAATTTACATGATTTGCTAGGTGTCAAGTCAGATTTTTTATAGTTTATTACGAATCCTAGATCTGTCAAACATTTTATGGTTTCGTCAACATTTTGTTGACATTCGATATAAGTTTGCCCAAAACACAAAATATCATCTAAGTACCTAACTGAGAGGTACCCCTTTGATCTAAGGTTCGTAATCACAGGTTTAAGAATTTTGGTGAAAATATATGGTGCCGATGATAGACCGAAAGGCAGACAACAAAATTCATATAAGATTCCATTAAAAGAAAAACGTAAAAATTTTCTGTGTTCTTCATGGATTGAAAGTAAAAAATATGCTTCTTTTAAATCAAGATTTACCATAAAAGAATCTTGTGTTATTATTCTGGAAGCAGTTCTGATATCTTCCATTTTAAAATGTTCATTGTGAACAAACTTGTTAAGTTTTTTCAAGTTTAATATGAATCTGTAACCACCGTCTTTCTTGGGGACAAGGAAAATATCAGATATGAATTGATCTTTTACGTGTGAACATTTCGAAATAGCTCCAATACTTATTAGACGAGAAATTTCGGAGGTAATAAATACACTTTCTGTGGGTGAAAACACCCGTTTAGGGTATGAATTTGGATCTTGCACTGGTATTTCGAAAAATGGAATCTTATATCCGGATATAGTACTTAAGATGTATTCATCATCGGTAATAGAAGACCATGCATTGATAAAATATTGTAAACGGCCGGCATGTACCTGAAGTGACGGCGGCAGCGTGGCGACTAGCGTGTCGTCTCCGTTGTCCGATCGGTCGCCGTTCTGGTCGTCTGAGGCGCGCTGTGTTGCTGCGCGGCTGCAGCTGGCTGTCGGCGGGACGCTGCTTGCTGGCGACGCGACACCGCTGACGACGGTTGGAATGAAGCGGTTCGCCGGCGGTATGGTCTCTGTTGACCCCCGCCTCGAGTCACATACGATCTTTGTGACTGAAGTTGACGGCTGCGAGACGAAGGTCCTTTGGAGTTTAAATTAGTAGTTGCGGGTGCCTTAATTAGTTGGCCAGTCTTACGAATACCTCGGGAGTTCTTTACTAACTCTCCTATCTTATCGCCAAATAGGAATTCATCTCTTTTGCGATCTTTAAATGTCTCAGTAAGCTCCTTGTCAATAAGTGGCATAACCAGCGACTTCCTGGTATCAGTTTCGAGATAATGAGAGTCTGCTATTATTTTACTTGTATCAGATAAAATAGACAAAATTTCTGCAATTTTAGGCTCTTTACACAGAAGCAATGAAATCGCTCTGGTCAATCCGCTCAAAGCAGACCCCAATTGATCTTGTTTTTTAAGTAGCCGTTTATCACGAATCCGATTAGACTCGCTAAGCATGGCATTTACCTCCGCGTTCAGAGTAGGCGCTTTGATCAAAGTCAAATTTTTGGGAAAAGGGAATTTCTTTAGAAGACTTTCCTTTTCCTCTTTTTTGAGCCCATTAAGCAAGAGCGGTTTAAGGCGCATAGCAACTTGATCTACGATAGGTTCGCCCCAGTCAGTCTTTTCTTCTTCGAAAGCTCCGAGAGCTTCGAGGAGTTGCGGATCCAAGTTTAGATTTGGAACGGACATACCATCACTGGTCATACCATCTCGAGTTTCCTCTGCCGCAGATATCTCTGTGGTAACTGCAGGTTGAGTAGTTGCAGAGGAAGGCCCAGGCTCATCCGGTACAGCGATAATTGCAGCTGTAGGTGAGACGGGCGTATAACAGTAGGTTGACGACGGGTAATCTTCGTAAACAGTAAATTCTTCTTCTGGCTCCAGCTCTTCTTGAGGATCTGAATATTAAAAGAGTAGCGTTGTAAACGCAAGCCAGGAAAAAGTTTTTTATTATTATTATTATTATTTATTGCAGATGCATACGCAAATTGAAAATAAAAATAGCTACTGGTTAACATCTCGTGTTAACTCGGAGCAAAAATGGCTACTGGTTAACATCTCGTGTTAACTCGGAGCAGAAATGGCTACTGGTTAACATCTCGTGTTAACTCGGAGCAGAAATGACTACTGGTTAACATCTCGTGTTAACTCGGAGCAGAAATGGCTACTGGTTAAAATCTCGGAGCAACAAGTAAAAATAAAAATGTCAGTAGTTATAAGAGTTGAAGCATAAATTACTAACCTTCAATTTGTTCCTCGACTTCTTCAAACACGATTCTTCTCTTTTTATTTAACTTCGATTCATATTTTTTCAATTTCCTTTGCCAACGCTCCTCCTTGGACTCACTATGAGAGCGCTTGGACATTTTTTTTTTTTTTTTTTTTCGTAATATGTAGGACGCGTGCGGTTGTGGCGCGTGCGCACAAAGGAATGAGCTTGGTCGGCTGACCGACGATAGTGTGGTAGAATAGTGGGGGTACCCTCACTTTAATTTTTTATTCTACTACGCTAAAAGGTGTGTGCGGTAATGGGTAGTCGTACTAAGGGTACTACAAGGTAAATAAAAATAAATCTCGAAGGCGAATAACAGGATAATTGATATTATATATTTGTCATTTCATTATATATTATTGAATTCAAGCAAATAATCTTATTCTAAACAATTAATATTTATTAAAACCTGAATTGATCAATCGCGCAATCTTAATTTCCGCGGCGATAGTTTACCACATCTGTCACCAGATGGAGCAAAATTTACCAATGAAGTCTTTTTATCTTCTCTTTAAAATCAAATTAAAAGAATATAATCAAACTACTAGCAATTTTATCTCTTAAAATTCAAATCCGAATATTTAAACTCAGAAACAATTCATAAATAATAGTTACAAATTAAATTTTCCTTGCGTGATGAACCATCACTAACGTACAATGTTGCTCCTCAATTAAATTTTCCTTGATTGATAAATCATCACTAACGTATAGTGTTGCCCCCTCATTAATCTAGACGGAGTGAAATATAATATTGTGCATAAGCAAAAGTTACTGACTTTTCCGTAGATGGCAGCACGCGTATTTCTATCCTTATTTTATATTATCTATGGATTACAATTAAAACTCCAATCAAAAGCGGAATATTTGAGAATGAAACGAATGCACAAATAAGTGTTTCGTTACAACCTTATGAAGGAGAAAAGACACCGCATTGTAGCGGATAGCTCTGGGCTTGGCGAAACCATACCTATGACATAAGGGGCATACATTACAATCCAACGCAACCAGGATAGCATTTGTGATGGCTCGGGGTAAGCGAAGCACTTGATTGTTTCAGACATGGACATAATATTACTCGTCAAAGTTTCTTCTAACCCTGTTAAGCTGAAGGGAAAAGCTGATAAATAAATACAAAATCTTGATGAATCTTTTCGTTGTAGATATTTATCTAAGAACAAGAAAATATTTACAAATATATGATTTTATATTCTAACGATAACTCGTTTCAAACTCGTCTAATTAAAATAATGTTTTAATAATGAAATTTAAAGTTTGAAGAATGTTCGCCGTGCGCGCTATCGAAGCCTCTACTCGTCCGATTTGCATAAGTTTTAATCAGAGAACTTTTGAACCTCTGAGATCGCGACACGGCTCGCAGACACTCCTGCAGACACTCGCCGACACTCGACACACTTCGAATGGTCGGAGCTAGAGCACGTGACAATTAATTGTTATTTTATTTCCCTGAAATAGGTTGAATTTTTCTTTTGCTGGGTTGTTTTGTTGCTATGGAGCGAGTCAATGCCAATATTTTTACTGAAGCTATTGTAATGTGTGTATTCGATAAAACGTCAATTTTTTTTAGAATAATTAAAAACTGACTAAACCTCTCAACTTCATGTGATTTCAAATACGCTTTTTAATATACATTTTTGGAAACTTTTTGTACGAAAAAAGTTGTTTAAAAAATGTGAGAGCTATAGATGAGCTAACTATTATTACGTTACTTGTGATTAATGCTTATACATTACTTAAAGTTAACTGCAACGAAGTTTCAAAAGATTAATATCAATACGAATTATAGAGGATAGATTCCAGTGGCCTTTTACACCGTAATACACCAAACAAAATATAACAAGCGCTGATATTGACGACATTCATCGAGCTAGTCCCTTAAAGCAATAACTGACACACTATAATAGGACGTTAAGCAGTTTGCCGTATCCTCGTGTCGGCAACTCATCGCGGACACAATACGTATCAGCGGGAATGGCGCGGGAACGACGCGGGAACTGCCAGAGTTTCCGCGTCGCTGCATTATCGGATATAAGATTGCAGTCGCGTGTCTTCTCCACGGTGCCATTATTTGTTTGAACGACAGTTTTAGTTGTCGCATTACAAGTTTTCTAACTTTTAACTGCCTCGATATAGATAGTAGAGATGGAATAAATTGTAAAGGTGTAAGTCCAGTACGCTGCGACTTACATCTCTAATAAGATAATGCTGCGACGACAATGAAAAAAAGTAGTTTCGTTCGTATAGTGTGGGTAAACGGTATTAGGCCTGTATGTACCTATCAATGTCAGTTTCTTTTTTAAATAAAATTTTATGCATTTTTTTAAATTTTCTATTTAACACGTTGGCGGACGGTTTTGAAAACACAATAGAAGTTAAATTGTTATAACGTCTATAGACGGCGTGCGTCCGCTAACGTTTTAATTAGATATTAGGCTTGCACCTAATCACATTAAAGTCATAATAAAACAAAATAAAGAAAAACATATAGCATAATGCCCGTGCCGTGCGATTATAGAGGTATAAAGAGGGTGAAGATTGTAGCAGAGATCAATTCGAATATTTCGTCGTCCTTATGGCACACTAATAGAGTCTGATTTAAAATAATAGTAAGTATTTTCAGAATTTCAGAAATCGGCAGAGAACGCCAACATCTGCCAAACGTGGACAAATGAGATGCGTCATGCGACTGCAATGCGATACAATATTTCATTGTTACTATAATATTTCCTATAAATTTATCTTTTCCGACTTATACAGTTTATTTACTTCATATCAATAAGGTCACCTACTTACATAGGATGTTGGATGTACTGCATGATATATTTTTCAATTTGAGATTGATTCGTTAAGTCGTGTATTGCTCTGAGAACCACCCACTCTTAATTCTACGAGATACTCATCCCACGATCATGTTTGGATTATAAGAAAAATGCTAATTCTTTTATTCATATACATACCAGAGAATATATTTCCAAACTGCTTCTCCACCTCTAGACGCGGATGAGTTCTATAGATCATTGTTTGTAAGATCTGCGTGTCTGTCTGTCTGTAGTTAACTTCAGGGGTTTTCGTATAAATGTTCAATTCATCCGCATTATTTTTCCACTATAATACATGCTCGTTACTGATAGCCTGTGTGATGCGAATGCGGTTCATTATCACGTGTGAATGAGCATTCATTACGAAGGCGGAGAAATGGCGGATTCTCCGCACACTTGTTAAATCTATTTGCTTTAAAAAATGTAACAAATTATCATAATACATTAGAACACGTACTGTCTCTCTATAAACTCTTTTTTTTTATCACAGCTTATAAACGGTTTCTGTTTCTTGCTTTGGAGTTAGACGCTAAATTGCATACGAAGTAAAATAACAAAATTTTATCCTAATGAGATTCTTATTTGATTTTCATTGGTGTACATAGTTTAGAAAATTGATCATTTTGTAACTGAAAAAAGATTGTAAATAGTTTGAATGACATCGAACCATCGACAGATGCAAGAGTAGAGACTGACCGAGTGCGAACAAGTGCGTTGTAAGTTATTCTCAAACGCTGGAGAGCCTTTGACAATTACACGTGGGCGGAGCGGAGCGGGCACACAGCGGGCGGATGTGAGCGGACACCCGGACACATCTCTATAGAGGTAATCAGGACGGATTGTGTGCGCTGCTGGAATTCAGAGAGAGAGAGGCGAGAATATGACGTTCTTTTACGTGTATTTTGAAACGCTAACATCAATATAACTGGTTTGCATGACAGAAAAACTGTTAAAGCCATTAATATTTTATGAGTTATTATTAAAACACTTATGTATTTTTTTTAACATTAACCTTATTGGGTATCACATGCACATAGCCCGGGCAACAGCTGTGGTAGTTTAAAAGTGACTAATGCACAGTCAAAGAGGGAAAGAGAGAGATTATTTTTATGTCTATAACTTTTCATTATCGTCCTGAAAAAGCTTCATCAACTTACAAAAACAAATGCAAATACACAGAAGATCATTATTTTAACACTCTTCCTTTAAATCAGGAAGTTGAAAACAGAATACTTCAAACAGTTATCAAAAAGCAATCTGAACAAAATGAATGGAAATAGATGACCATCTCTAGCTCTCGGCGATGCTCGCCCGATCTCACTGAAACAAAGACGACAGCGATCTGTGAGATTACTGAGAGTCTGGGACACGTGGCCGATAGTGCGCTTTGTTCCGGATTTTTGAGAACAAGTTTCTTGGAGCGGTTTTTCTATCTTTTTCATATTTTTGGTGGCTAACAGATATCTAATTTTTCATGTAGCTTAAAGGCATCTGACTAAGCTTAACGACAGCTGCCTTCTAGCAATAGCAAATGACTGAAGTAAAGTTATGTTTGTAACACTTTAAGGGTTACATCCTTATTGCTTTGCATATTCTGTTCTTTTGTACAACCTTTCACCTGACTATTTTGGTAATTGTTGAGGTATTAGATTGTTCTCACCTTACATATATAGATACATTTGCTTTTCACCCAAATTGGTCATATTTAAAATAGTGTAAAGCACATCAAGTAGGCTTTTTGATACACACTTTGTTGTTACCTTGTTTAGTATCCACATTGTATATGCTACTATGTTGCAGCGTATCATGCATTTGTCATGGTACCTATAACTTATTTTACAGATTAGATTGATAATTATTTAAAAACATAAATTAATTAAATTAACCTTTACTTTTGTTTGGTTACCTAGTGAATCTGACACATCAAGCAAAACACCGGTTTTGACGTTGACAGTTCGCAGTCATCGATTAATTATACGGCGTTTGCTCAGGGTATTTAGCCAGTTATCGAATTTAGCTTTCGTGGATATTTTAATTGTCAAAGGATTTTAATGTATTTTTCGATTAGGATTTAATCCACCTCGTCCTGTTTAGTATGGATTGATAAGACTGCGTTTCGTTTGAATAGGTGCATTTTTGTGCTTTGATCTTCAGACAGTTTGTCTATGGTATAAGTCTATGTCACATCCTTGCACTGTGGCCTTAACCTACAATTTTGGAACGGGACGCTTCTTTTCGGGCCGCGCCGCGTAGGCGCATGCACCCTTGTTTTGGCCAATAGGTAAGTCAAATATTTATAGATCATCTAGATCGTTTTGATATTGTTCAAGCATAGTGTATTACATTTCGTTGTTGGTTTTGTTTTAGTTCAGAAGCCATACCTGAACACGCTTTGGACGATGTGAAGTCGTCAAACCGTATCATGACACCCAACCACCAGAGAATAGTAAGTTGCCTTCCGAATTGGATTTCTTCCAACCTAAGCTAAAGGTTGTCTTTATGTAGTGACGTTGTTGTTAATATTGTCGGTTTTTTGTCCACAGTTTTAGTAACACACCACACATGTGACCATGTGCACACCTGCATTTCATTTCTTTAGATGGACCCGCTCATAAACGGTATGTCTGCACCAATTTATCATTGTTAGGAATCCAGTGTAACTGTACAAATAGCATAGATACTGTGAATTCCAAATTTATAACCTGGAACTTCTCTTTTGTTCCCAGGGTCCTTATCCAGGGTTTTTATCCTGTATATTTAAAAAGGGTTTTTATCCAGAGTCCTTATCCAGGGTTTTTATCCTGTATATTTAGAAAAAGGGTTTTTTATCCAGAGTCCTTATCCAGGGTTTTTATCCTGTATATTTAGAAAAGGGTTTTTATCCAGAGTTTTCATCCAAGGTATTTAGGATGTACCTATTTCAACGGACATGAACACTTCTTTGTGATGTACCTGTTTCCATCACTTTGAGATGGTCTTGTATACTTTAATCCTGCATCCCTCTTACTAGGACAATGGTAAAACTTTATGTTATTTATTCAAGTGTAATGGGGCTAGTGAACCCATGATATAACTTGCCTGTTTGTATAAACTTGAGGTTGGGCTTATAAACCCACTACTGTTATTCAATGTTATATAGACATATATACAAATAATCTGATGTTTTGTGTCTAGATCATAAGACTATTTAGTTAGTACTTTACCTTAAGATTACCTATTGATAGTGGTTGTACTGTTCAACACGGTCGGGACCCCTGTTGACCTATGTTACCTTAGTATCAATAAATAATATGGTTGTTAACATAAACTTCTTTGTTTCATTTAAGTAATTCATCCAGCTTGAGTGAGGACTGTCTGGCGCCCTTTCACTTCATAAATTTTGACAGTTCCTTCGCCTCCGAGGGTGGCCTGTTTCTACGACCCATGCCCTGGGATCTCATTCGGTCAGTCATTTTAAATTGTCTAGTCTCATGTTCACCGACTGGCTGAGCCTGCCGAGATACTACACCGTGGCACTCACCATCTGAGTCACGCATCCACTGAGGCCCAACTGAGAGGCCTAATAATAATAATAAAAATAAAACATATTACAGTGGCGATCCCAACGTATAGGCCTCGGATGAATGAATTGCTTAAATGAGTATTATTTAAAATCTTGTCTTAAGTATTATATATACTTGGTAATACAGTAGTGTTTCTACATTTTACATAATAATATATTCTCTGGTTGGTATTGGTATTGTGTGGTTTTTAATTTTTTAAATGGAAAAAAATTTTGTGTTTTTTAATGTGGTGTGTTACTTACTTAATGACCTACTGTGTTACTTAAGGATTGAAACCTTATACATAATAACTACAAATTTCATTTATAAACGTTTATATTTGCATTTTTGGTTTACTAAATATCATAACTGTTTAATAAGACAGTTACAGTGTCTTATGTTAATATAGTGAAAACATATTTACTTTTATTAAGTGATTACTTTTAGCGGTATACTGTTCTACTATACTTACTGCTTATCTTTAAACAACATACATTTATTTACTTCTGCGTATTTTGTGCCTTTAAGCACAACTGTGTTATTTACTTTATTGCTAATAGCAATTACTACAAATTATTTTATTGCGTTTTTGCAAATCAGACTTTCATCTGTTTGCATACTACTGCTTTTACCCGGATTTGACAACATTCTGTGAATAAATTTGAAATTCAAAAACAAATGTGACTTAAACAAGGTTTGGTGATTTAAAAAAAAAAAAAAAAACTAAACAGTGCTTTTAAACATTATACTCTTACACCCTACACATTTATACGTTATACAATTACAACGTACGTTTGTTTCTTTTTGAATACACCTTGCACATTACACTTTTATCATGGATTTTCTGCAAGCTGGTGTTAAAATTGATCACTTACTTAAAGATGAAATTTCTCATGAACTATCAATTAGAAATTTCCCTGTCAATACTTCTGCCAGACGTTCTAGCCTTTGTCAAACGTTAAAACAAACTGCGTCTTTTGTTAGAAGAGGTAGCTTGATGGTCACCGATTTGAAACCTAGTGAAGTCAGTGCTGAATTGGACATTTGTCTACGAAAGGTTGCTGATATTGAAAGGGACATAAAGGATGATCTGTCGATTTCTACCACTACTCGTTTGATTTCACGTTGCAAGTATATTTTGTGTCGCGTTTCACGTCTTGATAGTAACCTTGAATCTGTTCAACAAATTAAGATTAGCATCAATAAGTTATTAGATCGTTTGAAAGATACCTCCGAATTAAGTTCTGATTCTAATGATGATGAAGATTCATCGGTAGATGATGAACCTGTTGTGCAGAAGATTATTTATAAAACTCAGCGGAATTTTAACATCAATTCTTTAAATTTAAAATATACTGGTGATACTTGTGTCCGTACTTTCCTCACTCGCTTGGAAGAACTTCGCGTTGCTCGTAAAATTTCAGAAGAACGTATTTTCCGTGGTTTTCCCGAAATATTGGATGGTACTGCGTTAACTTGGTTCCGTGCCAATCGTTCTGCGCTCACGTCTTATCGTGATGTGGTTTCAGCCTTGAGAGAAGATTTTGATATCCTCGATTTGGATTATAAACTGTTAAATGAGATTCGCACTAGAACTCAGTCTAAGAATGAAACTATTAATACCTTCATGACATCTATTTTAGGAATGTGTGAACGTTTAGAGAAAAAGCTTTCTGAATCTGATAAATTAGATATACTCATGCGTAATATTCGTCCAGATTATATTAAAATTTTAGCGGTACAGGATATTACATCGGTTTCTCAACTGAAGGACTTGTGTAGACGTATTGAACTCGCAGAGGATAAAACTGTTAAATTACATGATCACTCCAGTGATAAAGTTAAGGCTAGTGCATCAAGTACTGTGTCTCATCCTAAACGAAATGTCAAATTTAATTACTCTCAGCAAACGCCTAAGAATTTTGTAGATGCTGTTGATCGTTCTGATTCCAAACAACCTTGCTTTCGTTGCGGTCTTACTAACCACCCTACTCGATTTTGTAAAACATCTCGTGCAACTGTTTGTTATAAATGCGGAGAAAAGGGAGTTCGTACTCCTGATTGCCCTAAATGTAATCCTAGTTTAAAAAACTAGCTAGGATTGTCTCTTCTAAAACACCTATGCCTTCTACTCCCTTACTTTCTGAACAGACAATCCATTTTAACCCTCCAAAGGGAGATACCCGTCTTTATGTATTGTTGGACATTTTAGATTTGAAGTGTAAAGCATTAATGGATACTGGTGCAAATAAATGTTTCCTCGGGGCTAATAGCCATGCGATATTTGCGTCTATTGGCATACCTATTCTTCCTCATAGTGAACCTTTGCACTTACGCGTAGCTAATGGTCAAGAACTACTTTGTACTAAATACATGACTATTCCTGTTAAATTTAATGATAACATTCAGTTAGTAAATTTCAATATTCAACCTGAAATTACTACTCCTATAATTTTAGGAATAGATTTTTTGAGATTATTTAATCTTGCTTCAGAGCTTATTTCAAATATAGATTCTATTGCTAAACTTGATAGTCTTACACCTACCCCATTCGAATCTGGTCTGAACGATTTTGAATCTTTAACTCCTGAACAAAAACTTAAAGTAAAAGAAATAACTAATATTTTTTCACAAATTGATACTGATAAGGTTGGTTTAGGTAAAACACATTTAATACAACACGTAATTAATACAGGCGATGCTCGCCCAATTAAACAAAAATATTATCGTTTGAGTCCTGATAAACAAGCTGCTTTAGAAAAGGAATTAGTTCGTATGCTTAATGAAGGAATAGTTGAACCTTCGTTTTCGCCTTGGAATTCTCCAGTAGTTATGGTTGAAAAATACAATGGTACTCTTCGGTTATGCCTCGATAGTAGAAAGATTAATGCCGTTTCGAAATCTGACGCGTACCCTTTACCTCATGTAAATTACATCTTAGATAACCTGCGAGATGCCAAATACCTCACCTCTTTAGACCTCAGCGCCGCGTATCATCAAATCCCCTTAAGCGAAAAATCTAAAGAAATTACTGCTTTCACCGTCCCAGGAAAAGGTCTTTTTCATTATAACCGTATGTGCTTCGGTCTTGTTGGAGCTTCAGCTACTATGCAAAGACTTATGGATTCTTTGTTTACTGCTGACTATGACAATAAAGTATTCTGTTATGTCGATGACATAATAATCTGTACAGCTGATTTTGATGAACATTTAAGCCTCCTAAAGGCAGTATTTGAAAAATTGAAAGCTGCTAATCTGACTATCAATATGAAAAAGTCCCTTTTCTTAAGATCAGAATTAAAATACCTTGGCTATGTTGTAGATAGATATGGTTTGCATACCGACCCTTCTAAAATTGATGTAATTCTAAATTTTCCTATACCTGAAGATGCTAGGAGCGTAAAACGTTTTTTGGGCGTATGTGGTTGGTATCGTCGTTTTATTAATAATTTTATAAAAATTGCCCAACCTTTGTCTCGTTTAACTAGTAAAAATGTTAAGTTCGCTTGGTCTGATGAAGCCAATGAAGCTTTTAATACTTTAAAAACTGCTCTTGTATCTGCACCCATTTTAAAGTGCCCTAATTTTAATGAGCCTTTCTATATACATACTGATGCATCGTCGTATGCCATTGGTGCGGTTTTAACCCAAAAACATGATGGTGTCGACCACCCGATAGCTTATTGTAGTCGTACTTTGAATAAAGCTGAAATTAATTATTCCGCTACTGAACGCGAATTATTGGCTGTTCTTTATGCCTTAGAACAATACCGCGCTTATGTTGAAGGCAGAAAATGTTATATTATTACAGATCATGCATCTTTAAAATGGTTCTCTAATTTAAAAAACCCTAATGGTCGTCTAAATAGATGGGCCTGTCGTCTCAGTCAATTTGATTTTGAATTAATTCATCGCAAAGGAAAAGAAAATATTATTCCTGATTGTCTTTCTCGCATTCAAATAAATGCCATAGACCTAAATTCCATACGTGATCCTTGGTATTTAGATTTATATAAAAATGTTTCGGATAACCCTTCCATGTTTCCAAATTTTAAAATCGAAAATGATCGACTTTACCGTTTCTCAAAGAATAAATACCGTCTAACAGCTCAATTCGACTGGAAGCTGGTAGTGCCTTATGAGGAACGGAAGGAGATTCTTGCAAAGTGTCATGATGACGCTACTTCTGGTCATTTCGGTATATCTAAAACTCATGCTAAAATTGCTAATCTTTATTATTGGCCTACTTTACATCAGGATGTTAGGGAATATGTAGATTCATGCGAAATTTGTAAAACTTATAAACCTGTTAACCTTGCTCGTCCTGGACTGATGGGTAACCCTCGTCGTATTTCCGCACCAGGTGAAGCGTTTTCTTGTGATATCTTGGGTCCTTTCCCAATGTCTTACTCCAGAAATCAATATTTATTTGTATGTTCCGACTATTTTAGTAAATACGTCACTTTATTTCCACTCCGCAATGTGGTTGCGAGAGCAATAGTTAAATGTATTGAAAAGAGTATCTTCTTAGTCCATGGAGTGCCTAAGTATATATTTTGTGATAACGGAGTCCAATTCACTTCTAAAGATTTCCGAGATCTAATGGTTAAATACAGCGTACCTCACGTCTTTTACAATCCTAGGTACCATCCCCAGTGTAATCAGACGGAACGTGTAAATCGTGAACTTGTAAGAGCCATAGCTTCGTATGTGCGTTCGGATCACCGAAATTGGGATAAGAACGTAGCTGAGATTCAATGTGCTTTAAACACGGCTGTTCATGACGCTACAAAATTTTCTCCGTATTTCTTGACTCATGGACGTGAGATGATTCTTGATGGTTCGTTCTATAATTCCCCTGATCCAGTTGACAGGAACAATCTAATTTCTGACACTGTCAACCACTTCTCGGATAAACTAAAAGATTTAGAGGGGATATTTATTAAAGTACGCCAGTGTTTGTTATCGTCTCATGAACGAAACGCACGTTACTATAACTTTAGGAAGCGTCCTCTTGAACTTCAAGAAGGTCAGATTGTATACAAAAGATGCTTTCATTTGTCTAACGCTGCCAAGCACTTCTCTGCAAAGTTAGCCCCCCGTTTTGAGAAATGTGTAATACACAAAAAATTAGGTCCCTTGGTCTATGCTTTAAAGAACCTTGAGGGCAAACTCCTTGGGAATTTTCATATTAAAGACATTGTTCGTCCTGGCGAAGCCGCTCCATCCTCGTAATGATGGTAACGTCTGTCGCCTGTTCGACGCTTGATTTTGTCTTCTTCTTTCTTTTTGAGAGAAAGATGTTGTACTCTCATTCCCGTCGCCTCACTAGGCGACAGCCTGATTTTTACTGCTTTGTCTGTCTTTTCCTCCTTCGCATGGAGAGCAGCTGATTTATTTGTATCCTTGTCACCTTATAAAGTGTCAATCGGATCTTATTTTATTATGGATTTAGTGGTATATCCCACTCCTGTTTTATGTGGTACTTGCGTGTTCCAGTCCACGACTTTAGATTGATCTTTCAATCCTTGATGAAGAAGAAATTGTTTTTTTTTTGCATGGTTCTTGTGTGTTCCAGTCCATGACTTATCTTCCCTCCAACCCTAGAGGTTGCTTTGTTTTGAAATCTTTAAAGAATGTAACTGTACTTCTTACTGCGGTTCCATTCACATTATCATCCTACTGAAAGGAGCAAATTGGATGCTCTCTCCCAGTCCTATAAATAGTATTGAATTTGGTAGTAGAGAAATGTCTGATTGGTAAATAGTCTTTCTCGACACCCATTCAGCCTTTAGATTAACTACGTTTAATATTAGGGCTTACTCGTTGTAAGGGCTTGTGAATAGTTAGAAACGGATCCGCTTAAGTTAGTAGTAGTAAGCGCTTAAGTTAGTAATAGGTAAAGAGTACTCTTAGTTTTAAGAGGTGATCACCATAGTTTTAGAATCTTTGTTAAAAAAAAAGTTGAATTTACATTTTGTACTAGGATTATAAAAGTACATTAGATAATAGAAGATAGTTCTTTAGTTTCTAGGACAAAATTTTTAAATTTTCCTCAATTTAAAAATTTTTACCCGGGAAAGAGGGTACTGTAACACTTTAAGGGTTACATCCTTATTGCTTTGCATATTCTGTTCTTTTGTACAACCTTTCACCTGACTATTTTGGTAATTGTTGAGGTATTAGATTGTTCTCACCTTACATATATAGATACATTTGCTTTTCACCCAAATTGGTCATATTTAAAATAGTGTAAAGCACATCAAGTAGGCTTTTTGATACACACTTTGTTGTTACCTTGTTTAGTATCCACATTGTATATGCTACTATGTTGCAGCGTATCATGCATTTGTCATGGTACCTATAACTTATTTTACAGATTAGATTGATAATTATTTAAAAACATAAATTAATTAAATTAACCTTTACTTTTGTTTGGTTACCTAGTGAATCTGACACATCAAGCAAAACACCGGTTTTGACGTTGACAGTTCGCAGTCATCGATTAATTATACGGCGTTTGCTCAGGGTATTTAGCCAGTTATCGAATTTAGCTTTCGTGGATATTTTAATTGTCAAAGGATTTTAATGTATTTTTCGATTAGGATTTAATCCACCTCGTCCTGTTTAGTATGGATTGATAAGACTGCGTTTCGTTTGAATAGGTGCATTTTTGTGCTTTGATCTTCAGACAGTTTGTCTATGGTATAAGTCTATGTCACATCCTTGCACTGTGGCCTTAACCTACAATTTTGGAACGGGACGCTTCTTTTCGGGCCGCGCCGCGTAGGCGCATGCACCCTTGTTTTGGCCAATAGGTAAGTCAAATATTTATAGATCATCTAGATCGTTTTGATATTGTTCAAGCATAGTGTATTACATTTCGTTGTTGGTTTTGTTTTAGTTCAGAAGCCATACCTGAACACGCTTTGGACGATGTGAAGTCGTCAAACCGTATCATGACACCCAACCACCAGAGAATAGTAAGTTGCCTTCCGAATTGGATTTCTTCCAACCTAAGCTAAAGGTTGTCTTTATGTAGTGACGTTGTTGTTAATATTGTCGGTTTTTTGTCCACAGTTTTAGTAACACACCACACATGTGACCATGTGCACACCTGCATTTCATTTCTTTAGATGGACCCGCTCATAAACGGTATGTCTGCACCAATTTATCATTGTTAGGAATCCAGTGTAACTGTACAAATAGCATAGATACTGTGAATTCCAAATTTATAACCTGGAACTTCTCTTTTGTTCCCAGGGTCCTTATCCAGGGTTTTTATCCTGTATATTTAAAAAGGGTTTTTATCCAGAGTCCTTATCCAGGGTTTTTATCCTGTATATTTAGAAAAAGGGTTTTTTATCCAGAGTCCTTATCCAGGGTTTTTATCCTGTATATTTAGAAAAGGGTTTTTATCCAGAGTTTTCATCCAAGGTATTTAGGATGTACCTATTTCAACGGACATGAACACTTCTTTGTGATGTACCTGTTTCCATCACTTTGAGATGGTCTTGTATACTTTAATCCTGCATCCCTCTTACTAGGACAATGGTAAAACTTTATGTTATTTATTCAAGTGTAATGGGGCTAGTGAACCCATGATATAACTTGCCTGTTTGTATAAACTTGAGGTTGGGCTTATAAACCCACTACTGTTATTCAATGTTATATAGACATATATACAAATAATCTGATGTTTTGTGTCTAGATCATAAGACTATTTAGTTAGTACTTTACCTTAAGATTACCTATTGATAGTGGTTGTACTGTTCAACACGGTCGGGACCCCTGTTGACCTATGTTACCTTAGTATCAATAAATAATATGGTTGTTAACATAAACTTCTTTGTTTCATTTAAGTAATTCATCCAGCTTGAGTGAGGACTGTCTGGCGCCCTTTCACTTCATAAATTTTGACAGTTCCTTCGCCTCCGAGGGTGGCCTGTTTCTACGACCCATGCCCTGGGATCTCATTCGGTCAGTCATTTTAAATTGTCTAGTCTCATGTTCACCGACTGGCTGAGCCTGCCGAGATACTACACCGTGGCACTCACCATCTGAGTCACGCATCCACTGAGGCCCAACTGAGAGGCCTAATAATAATAATAAAAATAAAACATATTACATGTTTTGACATCGTCGACTGCATTATGCTAAATTACAAAGAACATTAGTAAGTTGAGTTTATTTTATTTTGAGCTTTAGTTTGTCGTATCAACATAAACTAATTTGTTGGCGTTTAAAATAAATGAATACATTTCCAAATGAGTTGGACCAAGTTGTCAAATGTCAATATGGACTCGTTGATGTCTTTTATTCGTGATGACTATGATTTAAGAGTAACTTCAGAAGTTTATTTGATACACTATGATTTGAAATAGTTTTAATGAATAATTTCAATAAATAAATCATAGAAGTTACTCGTGGGGTTAATGATTAGAGGAAGGAAGGACGGACGGACCAAGGAGTCTTAGTAATAGGTAGGGTTCCCGTTTTTACCATTTGCGTACGGATCTCTAGACGTGCAAACATTTAAACTGATTTCTCGACAATACATTCAATGCAATTAGCTGTTTATTGCAGGAAGTACACGATGTTATATACCTATATGTTATATTTTTTTATCATTATTTGTCATATTTGTTTGTGCTAATGTAAAACAAAGAAATAAGATTCTAGACTAAGATTATTAAAGATAACTATTTTAAAACGTAAACATGATTACGTTATAGGTAGATTCAAAGTCTATTGCACCAAAATGTTGGTCATGCACAAGCTGCATGACAGTGGTAGGTATGTGCTAGACAAGTACAGTCGGGGGGCAGATAATTCTGACCCCAGTCATTACGGTTGGTACGGTAGGAAGGTCAGATTTATCTGCCCCCGACTGTACATTGATAAGTAAATACGATGATCAGTAAATATATCCTTTATTTTAATCGACTTTAAAAAGAAGGAGTATTTCAATTTGACTGCAGGTCTGTTCTTATCACGGAAATTATGTAATGTAAACAATGTAAATTATTCCGTTTTATTTTCTTTGTTATATGGTAAATACTAACCCATTATCAGCGCATTATCACAAGCTTAAAAACAATAAATATCTCGAGTGATACCGATCGTTCAGTTTATTTAAGTTAAATTCGATTGATTTTTAGCCAGTATGGTTTTAAAGGCCAACCTGTGATATTTTTTAAATAACGAGATTTACCTATTATATTTTACCAAGACAAACGACAATATCGAGATTATAATAAAGATAGAATATCTCAAAAACTTTAAAATATCAATATTGCCTAAATAGTGAAAAAGCCTATAAAACAGTACGTACTGTTACATCCCTATATTGTAGGCCTTAGTGCAGCCCTAGCTGCCTTCATGCTGAGTCAGCCCTCTCTCTCTCCAGGCTAGCTCCCAAGTCCATCTCGCAGCTCAGTTCGTATTTGGCTCTCATCCAGCGCGGTTGCCTTCGGACAAAGATACTATCTATTGTCCTTTTTGCTATTAAGTTCTTAAAGATTAAAAATAGTTTTTTTTTAAAAACGAGTTTTCCATTTTCCGCGTAACATTTGGTGGCAGCGGTGGGATTCGGAAAATCCAGTAGCCCGGCACCGCCGCACGAACTCATTCCGAATTCCCGAAAAATCTCAAAATAAAAAGAAAAACTTTTAACCGTATCCAGAAGTGAAAACGTTCTACTAATCTCAACGAGAGCTAATCCTGTGAAAAACTTGTGAAACCTGTATCCTGTAAAGCATCAATCCAGTCAATCAACCCGGCACAACCAAGTTGAGTTGCCCATACATATTTTTCAACGAAGAATAGCCGTGAGTCGCAGCCCGTACGTGCCTTATCACATTGGAATGTATCCCGTCGCCGTCGTCGCGCTCCTGGGTCTCGCCAGTGCTCTGTGAGTCTTTGGTCATTGTTTTGTCTAGACAGCCTTACCTAGAATTCCGTCTGGTTTATAGTACTAATTATTAATAACTTTCATCACGTCTTTGTTGTAAAATTGTACCTCATGTTTTGTATGTAAATATAATGCCAAAAGTACCAAAGTCTGAAGACGACGCACAAAAGTTACGCATTGAGATCCCCGATTTTGAACAAATTAAAGTAGATACAGAAGTAAAGTCGCCTACCACTTCTCCACGTATAACAAGGAAAACAGCTGCAATCCTCGCCATGTCGGAGTTAGAACTCAATGTACTATTCAAGTTTATTAAAACATATGACGGAAGTAGGGAAACTTTAAACTCATTTCTTGTTAATTGCGATAACGGTTTTAGCCTCGCTACAGAAAATCAAAAACCTATTTTATTTAAATTCATTCTCAGCCAATTAAAAGGAAAGGCTGAAATAGCCTGCTCTATTAAGGAGTTTGTAACATGGGAACAACTAAAGGATTTTTTGAAAACCCAGTTCAGTGAACGGAAGCACTACTCACATTTACTTACGGAACTTCAGGAAAATAAACAAGGTCCGCAAGACAGCGTTAGTCAATATGCATTACGTACAGAAACCTGCCTCTCACAGTTACTCACAGAAATATCGTTATCGAATGCTAAGCCTAAAGAATTGCCCGGCCGTACAGCGGCTATGGAGGATCTCGCCCTCCATCACTTCCTTATGGGGCTCCATCCCCGTATATCCAACATTGTGAGGTGCAGGTCACCACGTACATTGAATGAAGCCATTAACTTTGCTATTTCTGAGGAACGAATACAACAAACGTTATATAAACGTTCTCAACCAGATCAGAAACCTAACAATAACAATAATAACAACAATAACCGATACAAACCAAACCCTTCCACTTCTAGGCAGATCTATAGTCCTTCCTCCTCTTCACAAAAGCCTTCTAGCCCTGCTCCACAGAGAACTTCCAATTTATTCTGTCGTTATTGTAAGGCGACCGGACACGACATCTCTACTTGTAGAAAACGTGAATACAACAATAATCGTTTCCGGGTTCAACAGAACCAATCGACCAATCAAAACTTAAACAGGCCATCACCTAGAGTGAATTTCCTTGAACAACCAGAAGAGGAAACCGGTTACGATGAGGTAGATCTCTCACTAGCCAACTCGGACAATTTAAACGAACAGTAGTCTCGCCACGGTGTCGCTCGAGACCACATCTAAAAGCCGACACCCTCGCTCACTCTTCAAAATCCAGGGACCACTCGGGTAACCAGCCCCAAATAAGCGCCCATTCTTCTAAAATCATGGACCACTCGGGTAACCAGCCCCAAATAAGCGTCCATACTTCAAAACCCAGGGACCACTCGGGTAACCAGCCCCAAATAAGCGTCCATACTTCAAAATCCAGGAACCACTCGGGTAACCAGCCCCAAATAAGCGCCCATTCTTCTAAAATCATGGACCACTCGGGTAACCAGCCCCAAATAAGCGTCCATACTTCAAAACCCAGGGACCACTCGGGTAACCAGCCCCAAATAAGCGTCCATACTTCAAAATCCAGGGACCACTCGGGTAACCAGCCCCAAATAAGCGCCCATTCTTCTAAAATCAGGGACCACTCGGGTAACCAGCCCCAAATAAGTGCCCATTCTTCAAAACCCAGGGATAATTCGGGTAATCAGCCCCAAATAAGAACCCGACAATCAGAGTACACCTCTTGTATCACCAACCGAAAGTCCTCTCAAACCTTAGTTCCTAATTATATTAATAAGGACATCTATGAGATCAATATAGATACTACCAAAAGACTCTTACCTCATGTCTTAGTAGAGTCAAGTGTATCAGAAATTCCCTTATCCTTATTAGTAGACTCAGGGTCTTCCATATGTTTAATAAAAGAATCGAGTATCCAGAAACATCAGAAACTAATTAAGGAGTCTATCAAACTTAAAGGCATTGATCCTGGGGATGAACCTACTCAAACTGAAGGACATTTCCAACTAAGATTAAATTTAAAGAACAATAAATCAACCTCATTCAAATTCCACGTTGTCCGAAACATTAACTTACCTTATGATGGTATAATAGGCACCGACTTTCTTACTACTTTTGGTTGTAAAATCGATTATACACATGACACTTTGAGAATAGGGAAATTTGATATTAAAATACACTTCTCTGAACCATTTTATATTATCCCTCCACGTACCGAAGCCGTTATTGAATGTTCAATCCAAGAAACAAATCTCAAAGAAGGTGTTATCACGGATCAACACCTCTCCGACAATTTGTTAATAGCCAACTGTATAGTTAAAATCAAAAATAATAATCGTGCTAACTTAACCGTTGTAAATACTTCAGAAGATTATCTTAATGTAAAAACTAATCTTAACCTAACCGTCGAACCCCTATATTCAACAGCATTTTCAATTAACACGGGTATTTTAGAAACGTCCAAAAGAACTCATGACGTAATCCATTCATTGAGAACAGAACATCTTAACCAAGAAGAAAAAGAAGCCCTTATAGAACTCTGTTCTCAATATTCAGATATCTTCCACTTACCCGAAGACCAACTGACGTACACCTCAGCAATCAACCATCAAATAAAAACTACCAGTGATATCCCGATTCATACTAAATCATATAGGTTCCCAGAATGCCATAAAAAGGAAGTTGAAACACAAATTAACAAAATGCTTGATCAAAATATAATAGAACCTTCCTCCTCTCCTTGGAGCTCACCCATTTGGGTAGTTCCTAAAAAAGCAGACTCCCAAGGCAAAATCAAATGGCGGATAGTTATTGATTACCGAAAATTAAATGACGTCACAATTGGCGAAACCTATCCTATCCCGCAAATCACAGAAATCCTTGATCAATTAGGAAACAGCAAATACTTCACGACCCTTGATCTCACTTCCGGTTTTCATCAAGTCCTCATTTCTCCCGAGGATGCTCCTAAAACAGCCTTCTCCGTACCTCAAGGACATTATCAGTTTAACCGGATGCCATTTGGCCTTAAAAACGCACCGTCAACCTTTCAGAAATTGATGAACAATTGTCTCTCTGGCCTACAAGGCACTCGCTGCTTTGTCTATCTTGATGATGTAGTCGTGTATAGCCACGATTTGCATTCTCATATCGATAACCTTAAAGAAGTCTTTGACAGAATCCGAAATTTTAACCTCAAACTACAACCAGAGAAGTGCGAATTTTTCCGTAAAGAGGTAGCCTACTTAGGCCATGTTATTAATCAAGATGGGGTCAAACCAAATCCCGATAAAATAAAAGCGGTAGCCCAATTTCCTGTCCCTGAATCCCCCAAAGACATCAAGTCGTTCCTAGGGTTAGTCTCATACTACCGTAGATTTATACCCGATTTCGCCAAATTAGCTAAACCATTAACATCCCTCCTGAAGAAAGACGTCCCATTCGTCTGGAAAAATGAACAGCAGCTTGCCTTCGAATCCCTTAAGGATAAACTCACATCAGCCCCAGTCTTGGCGTACCCCGATTTCACGAAACCCTTCTTACTAACTTGTGACGCATCTAATTACGCTATATCAGCGATATTATCCCAGGGTCCCATAGGGCAGGACCGTCCCATTGCATTTTCATCACGCACTCTTAACAAAGCGGAGTGTAATTACAGTGTTACCGAAAAGGAGTGCCTTGCAGTGATTTTTGGCACCAAAGTATTTAGACCGTATATATATGGTCATCGTTTCACTGTTCTTACCGATCATAAACCCTTAGAATGGCTATTTAAATGCAAAGATCCGGGGTCTCGTCTTATTCGTTGGCGCCTAAAACTCGAAGAATTCGAGTACGACATTAAATACAAAAAAGGTAAAATCAATACCAATGCTGACGCTCTATCCAGATATCCTGTTAATCCAGTCCAACCAGAAGACGCACAAGCGCCAAATCCCGATAAAGAAGGAGAATCTTCTCATGAATTGGATAAGGACCTCATGGACCTACTAATATCACCACCATCATTTAACCCCGATGAGATAGAGTCGCAATCCTTCGACCTTCTTAATCCCAGTGAAGTTATACCACTTCCCGAAATCAATCAACCTATTCCTGATTTCCTCGATTCTAGCGAAGATATTTTACCCTCTGCTGAGATGAACCTTCCACCCAACATACCCGATTCCCTCAGGGAGGAAATCGAAAGTGAAGGAACCAACCTACCTCAACCTATCCCGGAACCTTCATCGATTCCTGATGTACAACCCGACATTGTCGTAACGCCATCCTCTAGTAGTCTAGACTCCCCAAATGACGATTATCCTTCTTTCCTAAAAGCCATGGCAACTAAAAACCTAACCTTCAATACAAACATTCAAGAACATAATCAAGATATTACGAAATCTGAACATAAAATCATTATCCTACCCACCTCGATAGACCTTGACGAATCTAACCCTTTTATACAAAGGATTATAGATAATATTCCCGATAGCACAGAATTCCTAAACGCAGAAAGAACTCTTAATTCATTTATCTCTTTCACTCAAAGTGAAAAAACTTACTATTTCCTCTTTTTCAAAGTCTACCACTTTGACAAATCTACCTATAAGGATATTTACGATAGTCTTAAATCAGTTCGAAACGAACTAGTTATTAAACTTGATATTAATTCGAATCCTAACATCGCTATAACAGACTTTAAAAATCCGTTTGACACCCATCAATTCATCAAAATTTATAATATGCTCCTCTATTTATTTAATAATACTAATATTAATATACACATATTTAAAGATAAAATAATATACCCATCACTTTCCGAAATTCCTAAAATCCTTAAAGAAAATCATAATATCCCAATTGCTGGTCATCTGGGCATGAACCGGATGCTACAGCGAATCCAAGAAACCTTCTACTGGAAAAATATGCGTAGTGACATCGAATCCTTTGTAAGGAAATGCCCGCAATGCCAGACTAATAAAGCCCTTAGACAGATTAATCGCGCCCCCATGCAAATAACCAGTACATCAACCGAACCCGGTCAACGGATATCCCTTGATATCGTTGGGCCGTTACCTGAGGCAGGTCCTGCTAAATTAAAATACATACTTACCATTCAGGACGACCTTACTAAGTTCTCTTCTGCATACCCCATTCGCAGCACTACAGCTGAGGAAACTAGTGAATGCCTGCTCCACTATATATCTATTTTCGGTATTCCCAAAACTATCCTTACCGACCAAGGAACCAACTTCACGTCCGATCTTTTTAGGAAAACCTGCGAATTCCTTAAAATAAAGAACCTTTGGGCTTCCCCATACCATCCACAAACCCAGGGGGCCCTAGAAAGAAGTCACTCCACTCTTAAGGAGTATCTCCGATCCTACACTGATGAAGGACAAACAAATTGGCCTCGTTATGTCTACACTGCCATGCTCACTTATAATACTGCTGTTCACTCTACAACCCATTTCACACCATACGAACTAATGTTCGGTAATAAACCACTTATCCCGAATTCCATTTATGAAGAATCTCCTGGAGCTACCTACCCCGATTATGTGCGAATGCTTCAAAATAGGTTAAAATATTCAAGAGAGAAAGCTCTTGATTTTATGAGAAAGTCCAAAGAAACCTCTAAAACCTATTATGACACGCGAACTCGGGCCACTAGATATAAAGCTGGAGATTACGTGTACTTAAAAAACCACCTACGAATGCGTAAAGCACTCTCGCCCCTTTGGAAGGGTCCTTACAAAATTGTAAAAATTAATGGTAACAATACACTTACCTTACTTATTAATAGACGGCATGTTACGCATCACTTCGATCAAGTGAAGCTAGCCAACGTCGAACCAAACCTGTAAATATAAATACACATAGTTAGTTAGATATAGGAATCAGTATATACTCACCTTGTATCCCGTACTCCGAGTATATATATATATCATATATACGTATAAATTAATATAATCGTTAACATAATCTAGGTTAGATGTTAGTTTACTTACCTTTACTTACCTTATTATTATTTACAGTTCGGCTCGAGAACAAAACCGTCAGGATTTCATCCAGCCGATCACTTCCAGTTCAGGCCTCTACTATGATTACCTAGGGAAAATGAAAATAAATAATGTCCATTTAAAAGTAGTTATACCGATAGATATAGCGCATTTCCGTCCACATGTGGAAAATATTAGAGTAATCCTAGGAATTACAAAACAGTTGTGCCATGAAATCCACGTTGCACAAATTGGCTATGAATGTAGTAGCTGGCTACTGCCGTTAATAGCGCGGTTTCAGGACATGAGTAGAGAGTTTGAATCCATTTCCCATTTGATAGATAAGAGAAATAGACGCAGCGCCTGGATAGGTGGTATCGGCACTGTTCTTAAACAGATCTTTGGTACTTTAGACGATGAAGATGGATTGAAATATGATGAAGCCATAAATACACTTCAAAATAATGGCAAGCAGCTAACTTCACTAGTGAAGGAAAATATTCTTATAACCACGTCGGTACTGTCACATTTCAATACCACCTTACATCGAATATTAGATAATGAAGCAAATCTCAATAAAGCTATCAACGAACTCACAAGCAGCGTTAAAAATATAACCGAAATTACTGACAAGCTGCAGGTAATTACCAACATTAACGAAATGATCGATATGCTGGAAACGTCAATACTTACCCTGTCCTTCCAGTTGGAAGACATAACTAACGCCATCCTATTTAGCAGTAAGAATGTATTGCACCCTGCTATTATTACACCAAGTCAGCTACATCAGGAGCTCGTTGATAACTACAGACATTTGCCCGGTGATCTCGAGTTGCCTGTAAACTTAGACATTAGTGCTATACACCTAATTTTAAATATATCTAGTTTAGTATGTTACTATGTTAATGATAAAATTATATTTGTTCTCCAAGTGCCGCTGGTTAATACCAGGGAATATGTACTATTCCATAGTATGGCACTTCCTACTCCCTATACACCTAAGGCACCAGAAGCGTTTAGTTTAATTACACCTAATAGTAAGTATATAGCAATGACCAAAGACAAAACTTATTACTGTACCTTCGACAACCTGGACATCTGCAAAACCGTATACATGGGAACCCTAATTTGTGATGTTGAGAACGTGTACTCTACCGACGCAAAACCTACCTGTGAAAGTGAGTTGTTGTCAAAAGTGATCAGTGAAAAACCAGTGCAGTGCAAAACAAAAGTTCTTATGGGAAAAGTGGATCTGTGGAAACCATTAGCCAATAATAAGTGGATATATGTACAATCGGACCCTACCAAAATCGCAATAGAATGCCAGAACGCTCAATTGTATGAATTTAGTATTTTAGGCACAGGAATACTGAGTATTCCCAAAGGCTGCATTGGGTACTGCAAGAGTACTACATTAATACCTAAGTACAATCTTCTCAATATTACGTCACCCATAAATCATATGCCTGACTTTAATTTAATCAACGACACTTGTTGTAACTTAATTAAATTAAGAACAATAATAGATGATATGTCCCATAAACATATAGATAACATAGACCTAGATGACCTTAATCTAGAAAACAGAAAGTTTGATTCAATTCTGAAAGACTTGGACAAAATTGACTTTACCCAGAAGCAGAATTTTCTAAACCATGGGGCACATTATTCTATTATGACTATTATTACCTTTATTGTTATAATTTTACTATTATGCTATTTTACGTATAAAAGGTTATGTAAATCCGATGGCAACCGACTCTGTCCAGTGAGATTTAGTAAGAATAGTCCAGCACCTAAGCAGTTTTCTCCCGAGGACATACTGACAGACATACATACAACAACCCCTGAATCAGAATCTAGCATCCCTATGGCTCCACTTAGGACTAGAATATAATAGAGACTTTGATTAACCCCAAAGTCTCCACTTAACGGGGGAGGTGTTACATCCCTATATTGTAGGCCTTAGTGCAGCCCTAGCTGCCTTCATGCTGAGTCAGCCCTCTCTCTCTCCAGGCTAGCTCCCAAGTCCATCTCGCAGCTCAGTTCGTATTTGGCTCTCATCCAGCGCGGTTGCCTTCGGACAAAGATACTATCTATTGTCCTTTTTGCTATTAAGTTCTTAAAGATTAAAAATAGTTTTTTTTTAAAAACGAGTTTTCCATTTTCCGCGTAACAGTACGGTTCCTCAGTTATAACAAATAATTATATAAGTCAATAAAAACAATATATTTTTTGCCATGTTGTCCATTGTGCGGGTTTCTCGACGGCAAGGGAACAGAGGTATTTACACCTCGAGATATAGTGGAGTATATCTTGCCATAGTGTTGGCTAGTATTCTCGGAGCTACCCGTGGTTTAGATGATATCAATATTTCAATTGATGTTAATACTGCAAACGAAGTCAACCGCGTAGTCAATGAAAATCGTATACGTAATGTCGATGATGTTAACAACATCAACTGTGTAATTAATGTGAGGGGTCAAAGTAATGTCAATGGTGTTAATAATGTTAATTGTATAGTTAATGCAAGAAGTGCAAATAATGCTAAGTGTATCATCAATTTGACTAACATAAGCACTATCAATAATGTGAATAATATCAAATGTATAATTAATGTAACTCATTTAAATAATGCAAACGGTAAACAGTGTGAATATCATCTGTATGATGATAATAGCAGTGTGAACAATGTCGACTGTATAATTAATGGAGAGATATTCTACTAACTGAACTGACCTTTTTTATGTTTCATTATGTTTAACGTTTATTTTTTGACTTTCATTTATGAATTTTTCGTTTATTGTTTGTATTTATCAGAAAAAAGATGTGAAGCATTACATCACTTATCCTATTTGTCTATTTATTTTTTCAAAACCTGCATAGTCTAGACAGGTTAATTAATCAAACATATAAGTAAATTAAGGAATCTGCCACTTACTACTACTGTATTTTTGCCATAACAAATCAAATCACTTTTATTTGCAGTAAATAGGGTTTACAATGTTCTTAAAATATTTGTGGGTTAGTGCTTATGTCCTATTTAGACAAAAATATTATTATATTATTAGCATTTAGTACATCGATTGTAAAGCTAGCATAATATATACTGTGTAACTCACAATTATTTTACTATATTAAACATTTTAACAGCTTTTTACGGTGGGTATTACAGTTTTCTTGAAGCCAATTACTTAAGTAGGTTACATAGTATTAGGAGCGGCAGCTGATAAATTGGTTTTCGATCGAGCTTCTCCCTTTGCCGGCTTCTGCTCCAGGAAGTCTAGCTCTACCATCAAAACTGTTTGATTTGATTTATTTTGTTTTTTACAGTTTTAAACTGCACTGATTTCTTTAGAAATTCTTATTGGAAGGTGTACTGGCAATAAAAAAACCCTATGGTTTTATAACTTATAACACTATTATTATTAAAGGAATACAAATATAATTAACATTGCTAAGAACTCGTGTTTAATTTAATTTCCCTTCGATGAAGAGAAAAATAATTTGTATGAGTAATGCAGTCCAGGTGTGAGCGTAGAATTATATTTTCTTTATTTACGAGAGATCTCTTCAAGGGATGAGTCTGTCTTTGCATTGTTTAATGTATTGATTATATACTTTAATTGAAAATATTGCGATTTGTATTAATAGAAACTTGTGGATACGGCTGGAATTATATCCGACGACGCACAAAATCAACAATAAAAGTAAAAATCTTATATAATAAATTTTTCACCGTTAAGTTGGTAGTGAGTTAGATGTATTCAAAATCAGCGACCTCCACCCGCCCTGCCACCAATATAAACAGAGCATGAAACATGAATAATCAGCGCGAGGGTACTTACCACCCACACGACAGCAGCAAAGTGGCCAAGTAGCCGGCAGTATTTATTTATTTAAAACTTTATTGAGCCCAGAGATACAAAAGGTAATCTTAATGTTTTGAGCATTCTCTGCCAGTTAACCTTTGGAAATTACAAATAGATAGAGTGTAGGTGTTAAAATAGGAGATAAAAGTTGAAAAACAGCAAGGTTTCGTTTTAATTAATACTATAAATAATACACAAATACTACAAATAATAGCATTCACAAAGATTTAGCCACTGGTGTTCATACAATGATGAATATGGACACTGGTACGCTAAGAAGGTTGCAGCACAGAACAGCAAGGGAAAAATTTTACTCAATTTCTTACAAAGAAAAAAATTAGATATCACATATCAGTTAGAGCATAAGGTTCGAAATTCAACTGGGAAAACGTTGAAAGTATCAGTATAACACGTTGGAAGTAAACGACCCATTTAAAACTTCTATTGCTAAGTATAATTACGAATCGGAAGTGTGCGTTTGGCGACCGTTAAATATTAACTTTAACGTAATGTGCAAATGAAAGGGAACTTATTAGGTACTTCTATATTACTACAACTATATATTATTCTATTTTGCTAACAACCTTGCGACCAGTAGCCAAAATATTACACGGATTGGACATATATTAACTTAATTATAACATTAGAATATTAACTATAAGATAGTTAAGCTGGAAATGATGAAAATGGGTGATTATGTATGACTATTACATATCTCATCAAATACCTAGTTATTACGTGATCGTTGAATAATTCACCGTTCAACCCGTTCAGGGTTATAAGGTTGATCGACCCGCTCTGGTGCCGTGTTACTTTATTGCTTCACTTGTTTTTTCGTGTCATCATCCTCGTCTCAGAAAAACTTTTTGTTCGTTTTAATCCTTATAAGCTATAGTTTTTCGAAAAAGTCTGTGATTAGTAGATGATACTCGTTATCATTTATGTGTAACCGCTTAATATTTATTTCCCATATTTGACAGCGGGAGTAGTCGGTAGGCCGCGCCGGTATGTAGCAGGTGCGCGCTAAGGCTGCACTTTATAACAATCAAAGTTTAAGCCGCGCCGTAACGACTGCGCCACTAAATCAAATTTATGAGATTCTCTTGAAAGTATCTATTACTCGCTGCTTTTAACGCAACCAGGTGCTTTAATGTGCAATGGTGTTTGAAATGAATGTCTATGTTATAAAGGTTTATTTATTTGTCAGGAAAACCAACAGTTATTATACATACATACATATAATCCTCTTTATCCCATGCGGGGTAGACAGAGCCTAGTGCCATAAGACCTTAAGCCACGTTTAGCATAATGGTAGTTGAAACAGGAAATCAATAGTGATGGTTTGCCAGCCGCATCGCCTGTGTAATGATTTCCCCATTCGGCGATTCCCTCAAACGACTTTTACGGCTTGCGCGGGAAGAGACGCAGCTGTTACAAAACAACAAACAGTTATTATAGTGTTACAATAATTAATAATTGATTTATATTTTATTTTGTCTCATGTCCTATGTGGACTGATCCATTTTTTTTTGTAAAAATCTGTTTTTTGGGATTACTATGGATTTTGTGGATTTGGAATTTCTTAAGACTTTAAAAGAAAGAGCTAGAATTAATATTCTATCTATATAATATATATTCTATTATATTTATGTACAAAGATAGTTCAATTACTAGCTTAGATAATGTTCAAAGGCTTAAGGTTAATTTACAAGAACGTAGACGACGACGCTACAATAACAGAACACAGTAAAATCATACAAAATTGGAGTATTCGCGGAAATGTGAAAAGCAGGAAAGCCGCTTAGCTCGTCGTGTCGTTCCCTATATCTTGTTCCTTGGTTATTAGCTAACACGTCTGAGAAATTGAGTGCGGCTGCGCCATCATAGAATTGAAAAGCAAGAATGGATCTTTTCTGCATTTACTTTCAATGTTGCTAAAATCAGTATATAATACATAACCCTTTATTTTATAAAGAAGTCAATTATTTTTAGAAAAACGTTTATGTTTTAGTTGTTTAATTTTTTTATACAATTTAATAGAAAAACAGTCATACGCCCAAACTGATGGAAGTGCATGGTCGTCTGCAACGCCAGAGTGTCATTACTTACCATCAAAAGGTCGTAGACTTATTAACAAAGTTAAAGCACCGTGTGAGTTTTGGCAACCCCTGGAATGCTTCAGTAGGATCAACATTATTTTCGTTATTTCGCATAACACAACATTGTTTGCGTTTAGTCTCAAACATAAACAAGCACCTACTGTACTCGAAAATTATTTTAAGGAGCGACACAGAGCATTCAACTGTTCGCCTGATGCAGAATGTTTCCAACGAATAAACAAGAATTTCTGTTATCCCAATAGATCGGGCACCCGACGAGCTCAGGCGTGCTCCTTCCCGTCCTAAGACAACAACTCACTATTTATGTGCAAACTTCACTGCATCGATCAATCAAAGAACATATTACAAAAGCTTTAATATGTATTAGAAGTTAAACGGTTACCTCTTCAAGATACAGAAGACACAATGTTAAGACATTTTATGTAATTCTTATCAAAGGAGATGACGTTTCAATTTACTTTGTTTTCTAATCGATGCTATAGTTTCTTTCATTGTATATGTTATTTGAACAAGGGATATTCCTCGTTTCAATAAACGTACGTTTCTATTGGGACTATCTGGACTTAGATGAGATCCTGTATCTGTATAACGAATGCTTACTTTTGGTTAACCGTTATCCAATTTTAATGAAACAAAATCAACATGTCTACAGTCTCTACAGTTATTAAAATAATCAGGGTGATAAATTAATCTGATAAATATTGATAAATTCGATCAGTGTATATTGTTTGTCAAACGTAAATAAGCAGAATGTCGATTGATCTTATTTAACGAGGTCGGGCAATGATCTGGGAACATTGAGCGGCGACATTAGAAACAATAGGGATCCCGCGGGAAATCACACCGCGTCGATTGCTGCCGACCCGATTTCTGAACATTCGGTGGTGGAACCATTAATACAAGATATTAAATCATAGAGTTTACAGTTCAAAATAAATAAAAATAAAAATCTTTTATTTTCAGATAACATGATCCATATTTGTTAGTAAATCTTACGCTATGTTAAGACAGAGAAATTAATTGAGAGAAAATAAACAAATTATGAAAGTGGAAAAATGGAAATTGAACAGGAGCGTTACGAGTATACGTAAGCCATGTGAAGTAAAAATAGACCGCGTTCTTTCTTCTGTGAAAGATGCCAATGGATCATATCTCTCTTCTACTGGTGGCCATTCTCAAGCATACGTCAAGCAGGCTGCCAGTTATATATTAATATTAAATATAAGCAAGCATACTTTATGTATATTTTTTTTATTTAACAATATTTGTACTCATTACTCGTAGTGCAAAAGGGATTTGATATCGTTGAATCGGGCTGAAAATCGAAGTCTTAAAATATTAAGAGGCGCTTGGTTGGTTTAGGAGCGAGTAAGTTATAAACACGAAACAAGTACTGGTCTAGCAATCATCGTTATCATCTTGATGATGACAATAACGCAATCTTATTTTATTATAAGAAAACTTTTATTATTGATTATTCGTTTGACATTTCTGTAATAATAGAGTTGATTTTATGATCTTATGTTTGACATGTTTTGTAAATTAATATATTTTTTTTAATTTGGTTTTTTAGACATGGAAATACCATTGTTAATATTTGTATGCCCTCACAAGACTACAATATTGACTTTGCAACACCCCACAAGGGTCCATGTATTTTTTCCCATCAAATGTATGCATGAAAGCTAAATAAAGAATAAAGGATCTCTGAGGAATAATTTTGACCCAAAATAGAGGCCTTAGGGTAGCAAATATCCCACACGTCTCATCTGTGTCAGAAAACAGATATTTGCATAATCCAGAACCATTTCTTGTTAACTGTACCTACTGCTCTTGTAAGCTGCTTATGGTGTACAATTTTCTTAAGAAAATATATGATTTTCTGATTTCAGCACCACGTAAGAACATAGTGAAATCATTATTGATACTTAATGGTAAAATATTTGTTTACAAGTTTTGTCCATTCTGTATACATTGGTAACTAAGTTGAATTGTTTCCTCATGGTGTAGCAAGAGGAAGATTTCTTACTACCGCTTTTAAAGTATACAGTGGTGAAGAAACGGCCCTTAAAACTTCTTCACGCCCCAAATTAGTGTTTTGCTGCACATCATGCCAAGCATACCTAACAAGAATGGCCGCCTCTATTTAGAATTGCTAAATACTTCCTAACTATTAAACTATTCGTTAAATTTTTGGAACTTTGTTCTAAATGGAATTTCAAATTCAAATTCAAATTCAAATTCAAATATGATAATGTTATGATAATGTTGTGTGAGATAGTAGGTTAATTAGTAGGTTAATTAGTTTGCAACTCCAGATTTTTTATATATAGTGGGCCACAAAGATTATGTTCCCTAGATAAGTGATAAGAGTAACTCAGTAAAGGTGCTTTTAACCCTTATCTGGTGTACATATCTATGTGGCCCACTGTACTTATGAAAGTTACACATAGTACATGGTGCTGATGGTAAAATTGCAAGAGGAAAATCATATAGGTATGATCATGGTGCGACACTTTTTCTAACTTCGGTGTTCTGTCGAATATTCAATAGATAGTTACATTAATTCCTACTATTGTACTCATAGTGTGATAATTGTGTAAAACAAAATACGACGTGAATGTTTCTACTATGTTACTTCGGTTGAAGCGAAATTGGTATTCTAGTGAGCTTACATCTCCATATTTCTCCTCCGCTTGTGTTTGCGCACAGTCCGCATTCTCCGCAATATTAAGTACTCTCCAAACTGTCGCAAATTGCTGGTTATTACAGTACCACTGGCGACAGTGTGTCTCGGGTATAGATTATGAAATCACAGAGATATGTCATGGGTACAGTGGACATAGAAAAGTATACCACTTTAATGTTACACTGAAGTTGTCCATGGATATATTAGGCATCATGTACAGAAATGCCAATAAAAATATAAAATAATTTCAAATTTTACAAATATACGATAATCACAACTATACTAAAAAACATGAACCTTGAGCTGTTTGAAAACAAAAGATTTTTATTAATTTATGATGAAGTAAAGTCCTACCTGCTCTCAGCCTTTCTGATACATTTAGCACGCGACACAATGCGTTAAGATGGACGTTGTGATCATCAAGAAAATCTATACATGCTATTTATCTTATGATGTTAAAATGCACAATGCCTATCAAACAGACAAAAATGATACGTATGCCATTATTATTTTTCTATAGTATACTAAAAAACTACATAAATTTGGCCTAGTAAGTTGCAACATTCTTGGCCGAATCAAGAGGCCACAGTCAGGTCACTATTTGTACATGAGAAAGGATAGCTGGGATACGACAGCAGTAGGTCCAGTACGTACGCCATTCATAACTACATATTTACCAATTTATTTATAATTTTTTTATTGTGAATAATAATCACAATACTTTTAACTTTTTAAATTAGATTTTGTGTCACATCTCCTTTTTCCTCTAATCTGAAGTGTAGTTCTATGCTTGACGGGCGGATGTGACATCACTGAGTGCCGAGGTCTGTGACGATGCAGGATGCCGAGGATATTAATTATGATTATGTTGTATTGTTCACTAGACATGTAATAAGCGAGCGACGGAAAGTAGTTTAAGTTGGGTGTCGAGACTGAGAAAGAAACTCATAACGCGAGATCGTCATAAAAGTCTTGCAAGTCTGGAGGACAGTGGAGTTTGAGGGAATGCATTTATAGCATTTGTTTAGTTTAATATACGGTTTATTGCATCAAAACAAATGTAATCATGACAAAATACTTAAGTTAAGAAAAGGCGGCATTCTCGCACTGCAATCTCTTTCAGGCAACCAATTTGCTATAAAGAAATACATACCTCTACAATTGCGATAGTCTGTATGACTTTCTGTTTGTCCGTTACGCTTTTACGGCGAATCCGATGAATCGATTTTAATGAAATTTGGTATGGATATAGTGAAGGAACAGGAGTCAAACACAGGCTATTTTTGGGCGCGATATAATTGAATCCCATGTAGGCGCAACCGCGGGCAACAGCTTGTTAAAATATAAAATAGGTGGATGAAGTGCATCTGTCAAATATTATCGTACATTTTTAGTTTTATTTTTCTGTTATCATAGCCTTAGTGTTAAAAGACGTTAGTTCAAACTCAGCTCAACAAACCTGGGACTACCTTGTGGCTTCCTAAACCACCGGAAAATATCATTAATACTATTGAATTTATAAAAATAGTGGACAGTATGATACAGTAGGATGAAATACAAATACGAAATTCGGATATATTAGCAGTGAACTGCAGGCAAATGACAGTTATGAAGTATACAAAGCCGTCTGTATACTCTGTATTCACGACGTCAAGGTATGTTAATACAATTTATCTATTTCTGTGGTAAAACCAGCTAAGGCTTTGACGATATAGTTTTTCAAAATTTCCATTTTTGGATAAAAGTATAAATGAAATCCGGTCAGTAATTTCGCTTTCGAAATTTAAAGTGCTTTATTTATATTTCTTATTGAGTTTATAGATCGATTTATGGAGTCCCAAATAAAAGCGATTTTTTGAAAAACGTGTTTTAACATGTTTTATGTACAGTGAGCCGCAGAGAAATATGACCGCCTTTCAATAGTGATACTTGTGGCATGGGGTCAGATTTCTCTGCAGCCGACTGTACTTATGTATTTGAGTATTTTTAAAGTAGGAAGGTGTGTCCTATGGGCTTTGTAGCAACCAGCAACCGGGAAATTTCGAAACTATGCTGCAGAAGTTTAAATAATATAAATTATCATACCAATCGGTTTTGAGGTAGTATCGACCGTTAATGAACTCAAACTCCCTAATAATTACTAACCACAATGAAAACGCGCCCAAATAATCCCCGCTTATTACAAAGTTAATTAAAATTCCTCAAATATATTTACGAATAATTTTGGCGACATTACACGAGCGGTAATAGGTCCTTTGAGAGCGCTTGGTGCTTGTTTGTGGAAGATTATAAGGTAAAGTAAATATAAAAGGGGAAACAGCTGAGAGAATACAAATGATGAACAAAAACACTTCCATTAGTTTATTATCTCTTATATATTAGCGCTTTGGAGACCAGCCCAGTTTTGCTGCATTTTCTCCTCCACTTGGTTATGAAACATTGCATAAAAAAATTAGTACTAGCGCTATCTACTTGTATAATCAGATAAAAGCGAGTAAAAACATTACGCTGCAATGAATCTTCAGGCGGGGAGTTTCGTAGCACACGGCTACGACGTAGCGGGCTACGTCGTCGTAGAAGTCTACGACGGGCCGTCCCGAACAAAGCGCGCCGCGGGACGTCCCGGCGATACAAAGCGAGACAATGGAACATGCACAATAGCAAATTATTCACGACAACCATCTTCTTTGCGCTTTGAACATTTAACTTGTTTTGATGATCTCTTTATACTGAACAAGTGAATCGAGTTCTTAACGACTGTCGTTTGTTTGTAAGATTGTTTACATATATTTCATCTTTTGAATTGTAGAATTTTATTATTTTGAAACCATACGCAAGACTTGACAATTTAATCTTTATGTTGCTATAAAACCTATATATATATTTACTTTAACACGCAGATTATACAGTCGTTAGATATCAGCCGAATGGATATAATATGTCAAATTATAAATAATGTGTTGTAATAACTTATTAAACCAAATGAAGGTCCGCAGACAGGCGCTGGTTGCAGGCCGCTTCCAACCGGTCATTTTGGAAATCCTTGGGGGAGGCCTATGTCCAGCAGTGGACAGCCTGCGGCTGAAATGATGATGCTGATGATTAAACCAATAATTTTATGTGATGATTTTCTACAAAACTGTGTTTTTATTCTAATAATATTCTATCTGGGTATTGGTACTAGCAGTAAAAAAGTCAAATTAGTTTGAATAAAATACGAATACAAAATTCTTTAATTTAGCTGTGCGTTGATTGATCAGTTAAAACGACTAATTTGTCATCATCGTGAAACCGTCGTACTTTTATTCGATACTTTTTATTTTCGTTGATTAACAAAGTTTTCTAATAAATGAATTTGTACATGCAATGTTATCGATTTTCAGTTGAAAAATAAAGGATTTTTGCGTTGCATGTAATGGGGGCTATTTATAGACTCATCTCATTTGTTGAGATTGAGAGGGCGGTTATGTGGAGGTAAAGAGGGAGGGACGGTCACCTGCCAGCCAGACTTATCACATAAGTTACCTGCTTGTAAACCTCTCAGTATTAATTCTTACGAAATACTGATGATAAAAATATTTTTCAAACTATGACGAAATTCAAACACTTTCCAAACATAAAAATCTTTAAAAAATACCATCGAGTTTAGACGAGGGTGTAATATATGGTAAGTCCGTCATAAATACTATCAAGGCGAAATGAAAATTATCTAGATATTATTTTTATATTGTCATTTTTTAAATCCATTATTGTATCTAGAAGGAGTTATCTTACAAAATTAACAACAACTCACATTTTCATAATCCTATCAGAAGCATCAAATACGTGTCTCAGCTTTGCAGCGCAGAGTCGCAAATTGGCAGCCGATCGCAGCGTCGCGAGTTGCCAGCTTGCCAGTAATGAGGTGCCGGCGGAGCGGAATATAACGCGCGGTTATTTTCTACTCCGCCGCCCAAGAACAACGCTGTTTTAATGTTCTGTGTACACTGGGTAATAGGAATCTGTAATCATTTATATGCTCAATTACTATGTCTTCTAGGTTTAAAAACATTAGGTTCTGTGTGTGTCCTATAAGGGATCTTGTTCATCGGTCCCTCACTGCTTAGGATCGTGACCACATATTGTTTCCAAGCTATGCGATTATCAGTGCTATGAACCGCTATATAAATTCTAATTCTCAGCTGCTATCCTGACATAAAATATTAGAGATGTGAAAATATCTATGTCAGTGTCGTGAAAAGTTTCTTCAGTGTTGGCTCGCGTGTGCTTATTCTGTGTAGCTCGGTATTGCAGACTACGGCAACTATTTTCAAACATTTGCAATTATAGGTCATTGGTTAAGACGACTTTAAATAATATAAAAAATATATGAATGTATGTTATATATAGGCAAATATCAAAGAAAGTTGCTGGGTACTACGAGACCTGACGACTGAACAGAATTAAAACTGTAATTTGTGTGTAAAAAAGTTCTTTTAAATAAAAACTGACCAAATTTAAACGGATTACAAATATGCCAATTCCTGTCACTCTCCGTGGTCTACGTGAATATTTTCATCCCTAAGAATTGTTCCAAATATCAATGTAACAAAAATAGTGCAGACTCCGTGGGCAGTCGCAAATTGATTCGCTTCCAGTTATAGCAACAGTAAACCAATTATTGTTACGTGGGAGTCGGCTCGGAGATACACACAGCTGCAAATTTTGTATAAATATTGAGTACACCAGTGTGTGGTAGGATGTTAAGCTCTGACTATATTAATGCTTTGACGTCTTTCGTGGCGTAATGGTTACCACATTAGTCCGCTAATCTGAAGGTTTTGGGTTTCATCCCCAGTAAGCTCGAACAAGTTGAGAATGACCTTTTAACTTTAGTTATTTTAAATTTCAGTTAAATTTGGAGTGAATGTACTAAGGAATAGCCCAACAAAAGTATATGCAGACTAATTCTAATTTATGGCGATCAAGATTTTCAATTTAAAATTTTAAAATTCACAATATAATTTATTAGTAAAGCCAAGCTATTGGACCCGTGGTTAGAATTTGCGTCCCGTGTTTGTTTAGTGAGGTGTTCCATCACGCGATCGCAGGTTGTACACGGGGCACGGCACGGCACATCGATCACAATCCGTCTCTGTTAGCCGACACACGCCATGTCGATCGCAGACTAACATCTGCATAGATTCCGTATCTAGCACTTATTATTACCTTTTGCCCGGAGAAAGAGAAATTTGTTCGTCGTTGGCCCGATGACCACACAGTGGAAAATGTCTTTATATAGCTATTGAAAAGTGAGATAGGTGATAATCATTTAATCCGATATGATAAGGAAAGCCGACCCCGCGTGACGGGAAGTGGTAAAAACAAATACTAAAATATTTTGCCCGGGAATTACCTCTCACGTACCACTTTGCTAAATGCGAATAAAAAGTAAAAAAAGGAATATCTGTTTCCTAACCTTATTCTTTATCTATAAAATATAATTTATAGATAAAGAATTATGTCTTACCAATCTCGTATGTAAAGTACGAAATAACTTACCGGTCATCATCAGTTTAAACAGAGAAATACATGAAATTACCGTCTAGAGATTCATATGTCTGTGATATCGATATAGCCGACGAGTCGTGTACCTGAACTAGGAAATGAGTTTCGGAGATCGACGTACGTGGCCGAGGGAAAATTGTTTCAATTCTGCCTTATCAAGGTATATGGATACCGGCCTCTCAACTGAATGAGATAATGGTGAAAAATGAGTTGTGTAAACGCCAATATAACATTAAGTATTTGGTGCATTAAAATAAATATAAAAGTGCCAGTAAACCTTAATGATTATTATTTAGATTGCATGTTTTTGTCAGTTCAATTAAACATCTACAGTTGAAGTCATGGCTGCAGCTTTTGATCAATAATAAGATTTTAAAAAATGATTTCTTCCAAGTAATCTAGACATTACACTCCCGGAATAAACATATGCAACAAGCCAGAAGTAACTTCCTCCTGAAGTTGCGTCACAAACCTCGAGAGTTGGCAGCGAGACACACGGACGGACACGTCTTCCTCTGTTTGTAGTGAAACTTGAGCGATCTTTGACTGCACAGCATGCTCTATTTGTCGACACAACAATAACAAATGCCCAGTAGGGTTCCGTACATGAAATGTGAAAATGGGACCCTATAAATAAGTTTCTGTTATGTTTCCCAGATACATCCTTAGCTGATGCTTTTGAGCCCAGGGTACGCTTCTATCATGGTTACTGCCCTGCTGCAGTCGACTGCGGTCATCTCAGTGACCAACCAGACCTTGTATCGTGTAGTAATAGGATCTTGATCGGGGTGTGCCACATTTTCAGTCTGTCAGCGGGTGGTATCATCGCACGGTGCTAGCTAGGGACTTGGAATTTTCACCGATTATGTATTACTGTTGCCACTACAAACAATAACAAAGATTAAATAATGTTTTATATTGCGTATACATAGTCAAAACAAGTTTTTGCGTACAGCCTTTAAATAGACTACAAGATACCCTTGACGTGTAGAGGGTACCCAATGGCTGCAGTATCTGAGTGTGAGTAGAGCAAGTCTAATTACAATTATCTGCCATAATCCTTATTACAAGTACTTAGGTATTCAAATTCAACCAAGATCTATTGTTATGAACTTAACAGTTTAATCCTATTATTTTATTTATTTATTTATTAAAACTTTATTGTTCCATAAGTACAAAATACTTATACAATTGGCGGACTTAATGCTAAAAGCATTCTCTACCAGTCAACCATTGGGAGAAACAGAAAAACTGTGCGGCGCAAAAAAGTTACAAGGGAAAATAGGTACTTAAAAATAAACAAATTTACCACGATGGGTATTTTAATGCATATCATATTAAACTACGTAACATACATACACAATACATAAATATACATACTTATACCCTTACTTATATATCTACATATATTAAATATATATATAAATATATATATATATATATATATATGCACATACATACGAGTATATAAATATACATTATATAAGCCTACATAAATACTTTTACGAAAACTTTCACAAAGAACTTTCACACGCAGAAGTGAGCATGAACTCTTTTTTTAAAGGTAAATTTAAAAGAAATTTCTTTAAAAATATCGGCAGGCAAAGCATTCCAGAGTCGGATGGATTGTAATGTGTAGGAATATGCCATAAAACTACTGCGAAATAACGGAATAAACAGCAAATGAGAGTTAGAAGAACGAAGCTGTCGGTCGTGAGAGTCTGCAAGAAATTTGAACTTACATTTTAAGTATTCAGGTGACTGAGGATTCGTAATAATCGAAAAAAGTGTACACAGAAGCCTAAGTTGTCTACGTTGACGAATTTGCAGCCATCTAAGCTCGGAACGATAAGACGATATGTGGTCATATTTACGGAGGCAAAAGATGAAGCGAATACAATTATTAATGAGACGGTCTAGCTTATTGAGGAGATCTTGATTAAGGTCCGGATAACATACATCAGCATAGTCCAGAATAGGGAAAACTAACATTTGGATTAATAGAATCTTAGTCTTGATGGGTAAGAAGTTTCTGAGCCGATTCAGTTGCTGGAGAGTAATATTTATAGAGCGACTGATTTCAGTGACATGAGCGGTCCAACTGAGAGTGAAATCAATATAAAGGCCAAGATTTTTTACAGAATTATGGAAAGGGATAACGTTGCCATTATAGGTGATTGATGAAATAGAACTAAGATCAAGCTGATTAATTTGTCTACTACTACCGATAATTATTGCCTGACATTTGGTGGAATTGACACTGATTCCAAAGTCAGCGGACCACGATGAGACAGCTAACGGTGCTGAGTTCATCCTGGCGATTGCCAGATCAATATCCTCAACTGAAGACTGTGTGTAAACTTGTAGATCGTCAGCATAGAAATGGTAAGAACAGCCAATGAGAGAAGAAAGAAGGTTTATAAAAATAGAGAAAAGTAAAGGTGAGAGAATGCCACCTTGCGGTACACCGGTAGAGAGGGTATTCCAGTCTGACAATTCACGGTCCATGCGAACTGCTTGTTGGCGGCCACGGAGGTAATCAGAAAACCAATTTACTACACAGGGAGAGAATCGCAGATGTTGAAGAATAGCAAGAAAAATATCGTGATCAACCATATTGAAAGCGTTCGAGAAATCAATTAAAACAAGTATGGTGACCATCGTACTCTCCATTCCTAAACGGATATCTTCAGTGACTTTGAGCAGTGCAGTAGCAGTGCTGTGACCAGGACGAAAGCCAGACTGAAAAGGAGTAAGAAGAGAGTTAGAAAAAATAAATGAAGATATTTGAGCATGCACTACGGCTTCTTGAACTTTGGAAAGAAATGGGAGAATGGAAATAGGCCTGAAATTATTTAAAGCTTGAGGGGATGAAATTTTAGGAAGAGGGATAACAAACGCTTTCCGCCAAATGGAGGGAAAGTTGCCAGTGACGAGAGAAAAATTGATTATATGAGTCAGAATAGGCAGAAAGTCAGAATAGGCAGAATTATTGAAGGTATATATAATACGCAAAGTTTCCTGTATTTTTGTTTATCCATCACGTTTTTAGGGCTTGACGAAATAGGCTACTTTGATACCTAGGTGGGATTAATTCGTGATGAATATAGCGTACTTTTTAAATTTGACTTTTTTTTTCTCCAGAAAAACAAATTGTTGGAAATAAAGCTAGTACCGACTAAAGCAGAGTCCTGACGTGTGAAATATGTCCAGTATTACGTGTGATGGCCGCGGTCACCGCCGCAAACTGATCGCGGTCATTAGCCAGCCGAGACGGATCGAGTGGCCGACGACTGAACTAGACACACTTTGTCACAAGTTTCAACTTGTCTGTAAGAACGAAAGCTTATTTAAAAAATTAAAACAGATGTTTTTATTGGGACTTACTTGACTTTATACAGGTTCAACTGCCTCCGTGGTCCTGTGGTTAAGGCGTTTGCCTGTAGACCCGGGGATCGAGGGTTCGATTCCCACGAAAAGCATACTTCGTTTAGTTGTTTCCAGTTTGGTTAGGATACTGCAGGCTTGAATCATTTGATTGTCTGACAAGGCGTTGTCAGTGGCTTCGTATAGCCCCCCAAGCGTGCAGGTGGCTGGGCACGCAGGGCAGGATAGCAGATGTCCCATGGTCTGGGGAGAGACACTACACCTGCAGATATCCTCTGAGCTGTACCCTCATCTGTACGTACATGTTGTCCTTGCTAAGGCCAACTTGGGTCCGGAGTTGTGTCTATAAGAACTTAAAGGTTAGCAGTATATACGTGGCTGACATAAGAGTATAATCCGACTTAAAAAATTGTCCCTACATTCAAATGGACGGAAAATAAGCCTGATGTCCACGAGGGAGTGACGTGCCGTCTGTCACTCCATAATTCGCATATTGATGTAATCCTGTTCAATTCAAATTCATATCGCAAATGACTATCGAGTTACACGATATACTCATGACGCTTCTGTCCTATTACAGACTAGCAAAATACCTAAATTAAATATCATTTACTATTGTGAAAGCATCTTATGCCGATTTTTGGGTTGTGTATAATACAAGGTATGGTTATAGTTTTGGCGTTTCTAATTCATCATGTACGTCCGCTTGTTAATCCGCTTAGCTTAAAAACTGTAAGTACAAAAATATTTTACATATGCAAAACAAAGTATACACACATATATACATACTAATAATTTATGATAAAAGAAAAAAATTAAAAACAGGTATGTTTGTAAACAACTATATGTGTAAACTTTCCAGTAAAACGAAATTTCATTTCGTTTCATTTCAAATAGATTACTTGTTAAGCAAACAATTTTTGGTTTATGGAAAATAGTTTACATATATTTTAAAAAGTGTAGGTTTAGTAAATCTCTGCCGCACGATTCGCCGCCCCCGGAGCTAATCTACCGCGCGAATTTATTCCTGACTTTTTCTCGAGAAAGTTTTCTAGTTGCAAAAACAAACGAGTTCTTGAACACTATATAACCGCAGCTGGCACCAAGATCACTTGCGTGAGTAAACTAGTCAGAAACAAGTAATGTTCCAAGTACATTATAATGAAATTACAGAAAGTTTCATTGTAATTAAATAAGATAAAACACGTAAGAATAAGGATGTAGAAAAGTGATGCGAGTATAATAATATACATACAATATCTTTATAATAAGAATCCGGTCGTTAGGTCCGCATTATGCGACGTTCCCAGCCGTCAGTCAGGCCCAACTATTAATTAATCTATGGTCAGGCACCCGATTTTAAAATTAGGTGGTTTTAAAATGCAAGGATTATTTACGGTTTTTGTTTAAATTCAAAAAGATTATTAATATTATGACTAGCCTAGCCCATTTTTCCCAAGGAGCCCGGAGTCTAATTAAACAATTTTTTTCCTTCATGAAGTACTAAAGTTGCTACCAACATTATTTTTAAGACCAATCTATCTGACGTTCACTTGGTGAGATTGCTATTGTTGTTGAAAAGTATAAAGAAATAGAGACCAGTGTTTTTCTAGAGAAGAGAATAATCTCTTCTTTGGCGATATCTGATAATTGAACCCTATTACAACTTAACAAGAAAAATGAATTGTGCAAATCGCACCACGAAAATTAAGCTTAATTTTCTGAACTTATATATTTTCTGGAATGGAGAAAAATTGTATTGAAAATATGTTGTCGTATAAGCTCCACCACTATTGTGCACTGTGAGAAATATATCGAAATCTTAACTACGTTCAACGCAAGACGAGGATTTCATTTCTCCAACACTCACTGGTTGAGATTTCAGTTACTTTTTATCCGTGGAATTCAGCGCGATAAGATTTTAAAAGAATTTAGTATAGTCAGTGGCGACAGTTCGGTTTATTTTCTAGGTAAATGCTCTACACTCTACATTGATATTTGGAAGGTCTTTTTGCATTAATTGTCTTTATGGTCTAGTAGTTAAGGCTTTTCTTGATGATCCTGAGGTTATGGTAATAAATGAGTGAAAGCATTAATTGCTCATTTGTTTTCAGCTTGGTTATTCAAATGACATGAAAAATAAGATTCGCATGTCAAGGCTAATGTTTGGTTGCGGTCATCAAATTAATCAGGTCAAAAAAGTGACACCTGGTTGTGCAGGATCCATTGACCTGGCAATCCACACGCTGATTTGGAAAGAAACTCGCACTAGAGCATAAAAATATTTTATAATGTCTCTCACCATTTCTTGCTACGACCAAAATAATAATAAAATTATTAATAATGTAATTTTGATGCAATTTGCTTCAAAATGTACCTACCTATTTATATTCTGCTTGTAATAAAATTTGTTTAATTTGAACCTGCATATTCTGTGAAATCTTTACATCCTCATATAAACGTAACATTCACATTTTTTTTTATTAATGATTTCAGACGAAATAATTTGTTTGGTTTTTTTATTCGAACATTCTATTTCATCATATTTTCTTAGCTTAATTATTTAATGGAATAAAACATATCAGATATCGGCTCTTATGATAACATCAATTCGTATTTTAAATCCGCTTACCGACCGTACTTGGTCGCATGAATAAAATTCTAGTAAATACTACCAGTAAATACCTTCTACATGAAACTTTACCTGTGAATCTGTATTCGTTAAAGTTTAATAATATTTATTGCACCAAGTATCGTGGCGCTGTCGTCCGGCAATATCATTGTATATTGCTAGCGATGCGCCGATACTTAATTGGCCGGCAGAATTAATATTATCGACAGCAGAACCAGGGTTATCGTAAACTTGCCACAAAGTTAATTCGTCACGAAAAAAAGTATGCGTAAACTTGCCACACTTTTATTTTTTTATAGTTAATTCGTCACAGTCTAATATTTAGTATAGTAAATTCGTCACACTGATTATTTTTGTACAGACAGCAAGAAAATTAAACAAAAATTTAAATAACAACATTTATTTCTTTCATCACAGTTTTGGGATATTAACCTTACCTACATCTATTACAAAAATCACAGTTCTATCTGAATGATTTACTTAAATATTACGTACAAATATAACCAAAGAAGAAGCAAACAAAAATAAATTTGCTGTTAATTTCTAGGAAGGTTCTCAAAATTTACAGCTGTTTTATTTAAAATATTATGTAACAATTTGTAAAAATCACAGTTCTCTTTATAAATAGAAAGCGGCTGATTTGCCTAGGTAACATGCACAACCTACCTACTACCTACCTACCTTATTGATATACCTTACGTGTATAACATAAAAAAAAAAAAACAAAATATATCTACTTAATGAATCACAGATAAAATCACAGTATTTTTTGTCATAATTCATCACTTGCCTTCCCCTAAAATCAAAGATTAAAGTCGTAATTTAAAACTTAAGTATAGGATTAACTACATCTATGTAACAAATTAGAACAACCTACAATAAAACAATAGTAAAAAGAACTTTTATTATATAAAGTAAAGATATTGCTTTTTGTTTATAACATTAGTTTTCCTTTGAAATCATACATTAAAATTATTAATTTAAATCTTAAATGTAGAATTAACTACATCCATGTTACATTTCTTTAAAATGCTGCATATAAGAAATTTTCAATATAAATTCAGACAGGGGCATGTTATTATAATTTTCTAAAAGAGTTTTTAACTCCCTGTCATATGCAATTGACCTGCGCGTTCTTAAGTTTGATGGTATGGCTAGATTCAATTTTTTTATTTTAGTATCTACATAATCAGCTTCCTTTTTGAGTGTTTCCAGAAACTGAAGCATTCTAGGTTTTTTTTGAGGCATCATATTGTTCAAACGCTTATGCCATGCTTCTGCGAGATTTATTGTCCTATGACGAGAACCATGTATATTCCAAATAAATTGTATATTTTTATTTTCTAACCACTGGGATACGAAATAATCATTAAATGTTGTTACTGTTTCACTCTGTGGCGCATCTTCCATAATCCACAACCAACCGTCTTCAATGTCTTCTAGCTTTACATGCGCCAATGCAGCACACAAAGCCAAGTGTCTCTTTTCGTTGATGCTGTTCATATTTAAGGCGTGAGCTTTTTTAGCCAATGCTTGTTTGAAGTGGAAGTTACATCCTTGTAGTTTAATATGTGGAAACATTTTTTTTATGACGTTGATAACTGCAATTTCAAAATCGACAATCATTGTCACCGGGTTCCAATATGGCAAATTTTTCTTGAGAGCAATAAAAAGTCGCTCATAAGACCGTTCTTGCTTATTAGGCATTAGAACGTATATGAGAGGAACTACGTTTGTAAAGTTTTCGTCACTTCTCACATCACCATGTATGCAGTAAAGCTGATAAAATGGTTTACAGCAGCTTGAAAAAGTTCCATCCGAAAAATATGTTCGAATATTTCTTACAGCTTCACGAGCTGTCTCAGTACAGAAAGCTATTATTCTGTTCTCAGGATCACTGTCGTCGTCAAATAATAAAAAACAATCTGTATATTTGAACGGGATTATTACATCTTCACATTTAGCAAAATGTGTTTTGGGTACGTTTAATTCACGATTCCTTACGATATAAAGTGATCTTGAAAAGTGTTTAAATTTCGGTAAGGCACTTAATAAATCGTAACCCGCGTCTTTTTTTGGTTGAAAAACTTCTTCAAATAGTTGAGGCATAGGTGTGCTGGTGTTTGCTGCTGCTTCTTTACAAAGATTCTTTGTCTTGATAATCTCTGTTTTCACTACATTTGGTTTACACTTATGAGCCGCTTCATGCAAAACTCGAACGCTATGATTCTCCGAAATTTTTATACTTGCACTGCATGCACGATTCGTACATCTCCAAACAGTTCCAAGCTTAGTTTCCCGATGAAAGGTGTACATATAACCACCTCTCACAAGCATTCTCCGTCCCCTTTCAGTTTTCGTAAATGTGACCTGAAAAGGTGTTGAAATAGTATCATAAATTTATCTATACTTAATACTATAAAGAGGAAAAAAAGCTACTGGACGGAATTTGATAACTCTTTCAATATAAGAATACTCTTTACTCTTAACAACAACGGAAATAAATGCCGCAATTGAAGTCACGGGAAATAGTCAGCATTTTATAAAATCACCATAAAAATTACTACATGCTTTAAAACTAAACGGGTATAGTATAGAAATTTGTAACTGTGTTTGTCTACAGAAAACAATAAGCATAATACATGTCAAATTTCACAATGTATGATTAATCACACCACCGCTGGCGTCTGAGCCGTCGGCCATTTTGTTTAAAGTTTGTCATGCGTCATGTCTAGTTAAGACAAGCAGCATAAAACGGTATGATTTAAAATTATATCTAAAGTTTTAAACTGTACCTTTGCTAATAAATAAAATAAGAAATGTGACTCTTTTATTCAAATATTTATTTAATTATAATTAATAGTTCGTATTAGATCTAGTGCAGTTTAACTTGCAGATTATAATTACTAGAATCAATTAAATAAACACTTGATTAAATTGACATTGCTGTGAAAATAATGAGGGGTCAGTTAAGTATTAATTTTGTTTTAAAACCATAGGCTATCTAAAGTTAAATTAAATAAAATCATTGTTTAATAACTGTTATTAAAATCGAACTCCTTTTATATAAGAGCATTTGAGAGATAAAATAATAAACAAATAGCACATATTTTTTTTTGTATAGAATTAAATTTAAAAATACTTACACCATGTCCTCCCGTACTTGTTCCCGGCTGATTATCCATTTTTTCAAAGATGCACAAATTACAACATTTAAAATTGCACAGTAATTTTGCAAAACACGTCACCACCCTCTCGCAAGGTCATGTGAGTCACTGGACTGATAACAAGAATGCATTGACCGAAAGGGTTAGTTGTTACATTTAGAAAGAGATAGTTGCAGCGAGCGAGAGAGATAAAAGCATGTGCAGGAGTGCTACCTAGCTGTCTGATTGTAAATTTTCTCATCCTCATATAAAGGATTATTTAAAAAGCACCAACAGCCTCCTAGGGTATGAATGAACTCAAGATAACTATCAACATTTTGCAGCTAAAAAAAAAATGATGTCCTATTTGAATTGATCAAGTGATCATTAATTTATTCAATAATAATTCATACATTGCATTCCAATACATAGATCACATGACAATAGAAAAATAAAATTGAGTAATATAGAAAATTAAATTATATAATTTGGCCATCATTAAATTCAAATAAATAAACCCCTGTATGTAGTTGAATACTTTAGACATTTGTAGTAAATAAATGTATTTAACTTGTTGTCCGCTTCAGTTCCGCCCATGGTACATACCTTCATCTTTACAAGAGTGGTTTTTTTTTGTAAATCTAACCTGTCGTCATGTCATAAAACCAAATAAACAAACTCTTCGGCATTTTTCATATTAGCGTAGATTTAAACCACTAAATAAATAAATCACTTTGCTTGCTGTCGGTACTTTGCTAATTGTGGCAAATTAACTATAACGCATACCTACCTGTGACGAGTTAACTAATACTTTTTTATGCATGTGACGAATTAACTTTGAATGTATGGAGTTTTAAAAACGTGACGAATTAACTATGTGGCAAGTTTACGATAACCCAACTTTGAATGTATGGAGTTTTAAAAACGTGACGAATTAACTATGTGGCAAGTTTACGATAACCCCAGAACCATACTTTGACAGTTTATTATTATAATCATATCTACTTTCTACGTATCTTCATAATTGTCAAAAAACTTGTTGTAAATGTGTGCATTGTTAAGTTGAATAAGTACAGAGTTTTTGAAAAGAAGCCGAAGAAGTATTATAATGTAAGAAATAACAATTTAATGACCGGGAACATGGGATTTTTCAGCAGCCGACTCTACAAAGGAAAGCAGATAAAACACGATATAATGAAATAAATACACGTCAACATTATTAAGTAAAATATGTTAAAAATCAGGCATGATAGGTTTTTATTGATTGTCGAAAATAAAAATCTGTCTTTGTCTATTGTTCTTTATGACAATAAGATGGTAAAACACGCTTTGGCAAATCCCTATTTCCACGTTCAATTTGGAGAGCGGCAGTAATCAAAGACCTTTATGTCAAACGTCGTGTAATCGGCTTACCGGGGAATATAGACTCGTCGCCATCGGTGATACCACTTGAAATACGATTCGTAACATATACCGCTTCTTTGTTAAACATTTTTTTGCTTGTTAAATAAAGAATTTTTAGGATATACCATTGATGTCAAAGACTATATGCTGGAAAGAGATATGAGAGCCAAACACTTCAAACGGTTAAAACAGTCTATTTGGTATAGAAAAAAAACTTTATAAAAATAATTTACAATTAAAACTTACATGAATCGTGTCTGAAATTCAGTTTGTTTATCAAAAATCTGTGTTAACACTCGTTGCGGCCCAGGAAGTTATCTAATTAATTTGTTGGAGCTCGCTCGACACGCGACATGACACGAAGGAGATAACTGCTGACGGACTCGGGGCTTTCCTAAAAATTGTTAACTAGCTGATCTTCGCGAGTTCCACTGCTTGTGGTGTGTATGTACTACCCAATTACCATCTCCAAGAATCAGAATTTTAGCAGACGTTTATAAGTATTTAAGTAAATACTTCTTCTCACTTCTTCTTCTACTTCTCACGACTTCCATACACTCAGAGAGTAAGAATGTGGTTTATATTCTTCTTTTTCTTGTTGAGTCGAAATGGCTTAATTAGTTTTGACCAGTATGTGGATACGTCGACTGCTCTGTTGTTGGCTGCTCCTAGATCATTAACTGTTTTTAATATTTATTTAATGGTTTAGACTAATGTTATTACTGGCCAGATACTCCGGATGAAATAAAACAGTTCCATCGAGTCTAGAGTGTGCACAACACTGGCCGCCAACACAACGATGTCGAGGGACACGCGTCCGAAACAGACGACACCGCAACCGCAAGCTCAGTTTCCAATTAAGAAAAATACATTTTATTATTCAGCTTTTGTTGTTTAGTAATTATAACGACCTCGACCTAGGCTTATGCCTAGGCATGACTTGAGATGGCGTCTAATTTTACTGTTACTTAACATCGACACTGCAATTTATGTGTTCCTACAACATCCTACAAATAAAGCATCTTGAATCTTTAAAATTATATCTCTAATGATATTTTATTTATATTTTTTACTCAAACAATTGAAAAAAGTCTTCAGTTATCCTTTTCTATGCACCGCGTCTTCCTATGTTATGAAATAGAATTTGTACACGGCTCACATTACTGTCATGAAAAATTACACGATATAGAGGTAATCGTGTAATTTTTCATCGAGCAAAGCCAGTTTACTCTGTTACCTTGGTGTTAAAAATATTTGTAACCGCCTCTCGACCTTTGACTTAAACCACCACCAGATGGCAGTCGGGATCAACAGCATTAAAATGCCTTCTAAATTAATTGAAAAATACTGAAACGATTTTCAGGTGTAAGGAGCAAAATGCGGTACTTTATTTTTAGGATACCTAAACATTTAATTGTTTATTTGTTTTCTACATAACTCCATATAACAAAAAATGCTGTAATACACATATACCTCTAAATACAATTTGCCACTAGCTTCAGAATACTATTTTTTTGTTTAAACTATTAAAACACAAAAGAAAATATATTTTGAACAATAAACACAAGTGTTGGATACGAGTTTTACGAGCGTCCATGAAGCTACAACTTTATTAATTTAACGCTTTTGTTTAGGATAAATAAGAAAAAAAAGCGAATCTGGTTCGAAAGTTTTGTTAGCTCAGAGTCTAACCACCATATTAATTAAAAAATTACGAAGATAATAAAAATGATTTTGAAGTTTTTATTTTTCAAATAATATACCATCCAATCAATAAAAAGGTTATACCAAACTTATTTCTGTCCGCCCATCGGCTCGCAAATACGGACAAAGCTTGAATGAGTACCTAATGGCTGTAACAATGGTAGCCCTTCGACCTTCTCCCAAAATAATTATACGACCTGTGGCCTCTTATAGGTCGTTCAGACAAAAAGGAGCATGCAAATTATACCTCCGGAGCAAATTAACATGAGTTATAAAATGTTAAAGCGGTCTCGAAATGTCTCAAGTACTATAAAAGCAAAAAGCTTTTAGTGCTGCTACTGCCTCGATGATCTAGTGGTTAAATATTCGGAAGTCATGGGTTTGATTCCAATGGGAAGCATATTTTGTTATTGCCAGTTCGGTTAGGTTATTGCAGGGCTGAATCTCTTGTTTGTCTGATAACAACGATGATTCCACCGGAAGGCACATATAGTCGTTGGTTCTAGCTGCCATTTGGTGATCGCTAAAGAAACCACGTCAGAGGCCGAGAGGCGGTTCCATTAATTCTTTTTTACAGATGAAAAAATTTCGGTCTCGGGCCTGTTGTAGACCATACCACCCAATTTATAAGCAAGCATAAATAAGCCTCTCAGTGTACAGTCAGCGACAGATAAATCTAACCCCCCTACCATATCTACAATATGGGCTGGGAGGTCATATTTATCTGCCCCCGACTGTACATTGCGAAACATATATAAGAATACCACTTTACCTTCATACTTACATCTAAGATAGTATACTATGTGGCCCACTGTACACTGCTGCGGTAATCTTGGTAATGTTCAGTAACAAAGGTCAAAGGACGTTTGACTGCGGTTTGCAAATGTAAAAACTACCTTACCCGTTTTGTCGACGTCCGGCTTTTACGTTTACGACTTGCACTTTGTTCTACGTCGGCGGTGATTGTGGGATTGTCGGGTTGTTGTAAAATTAACAGGTCGACGAGCCCTCTCCAGTATTTGCTGTTCAAATTAAGACAATCTTTTTTATTTCTACAATTTCTGTTGTCTTTATTGGATCAATTACATAAATATTAAAATAATATTTTTTTATTTTATATTTTTAATTTTGTTTCTCATTTTAAGGAATTGTTCAACTTTTTAGTACAAAAGTAGTTATTTAAATACTTTATGGCTTTAAATTACATTTATTTCAGTATATATGTCTACACCAGTAAAATTTCATCTTAAACAAAGATTTTAAGACCATATCAAGCAGAGAAGTGATGCTGTTTTCCAGAAAATTTTATATAAATTTCTTGTTTATCACTTAAACAAACATGAAATCGATTTCATCAGCGTCAATCTTTATAAATATGAAAATCTAACTGATCAGCACCAAAACCTCTATAAAACACAACAAAGGCCATAACTGACATGTATAGCGAACATAACCCCCGAGTATTGTAATATCGTTTCTGAGATAAGATATAAAACATAAAGCCGTAAACTTGGAAAGCGAACTATCGCACAATCTGACCGACAGTATTTTTATCGATACTCAATAACCCTTGAGAATCGAACCCCCTCGAGGTCATCAATCATTCTATTTATAGCCCGCAATGTTGTCCCAAACAATAATCGAATAATTCAATTAATCACTTCGCGAAATGATCCGTTTGGACTGACAGTATACTTTGGACCCAGGTGGATCGCGCGACTGATTGGTATTAGCTGACGTTGTCAAAACATTTTACTTACTTTGTTTTTTGTCTTTTAGACGTATTCCCAGTTCACCATTCTGAATTATTGTACTTTGGAGGCCCGAGGCCATTTTTCCATGGGACATTTGAACAAATTTTCGGATGACACTATTTTTTCAATTCGGCATAGCTTTTTACGATTAATCACTTACTTTACTATTAACCTGCATTGAAATGCAGTACAAGGTAAACTTTTGTAACTTGGGCGCCGTTTAAGATATGCACAGGTAGAATTAAAACATTTTGATAATATCAAACGTTTTTGTAGTAAAGTTATTTTACTTCTATACAAATATTAAAAAGAGGAAAGATTTATATTTTTCTGTGTATGTTTGTAATGGATAAACTCAAAACTAATTAGCCGATTTTAAAAATTATTTCTTCATTAGAAAGTCACATTTACCCTGGGTGATATTAGGCTATCTTTGTACCACGGGCAAAGCCGGGGGACCTTTAGTTTGTTATAAAATTATATTACAGACTCTAATCGGAGTTTACATATCTAAATCGTAAAACTACTTGTCCCGTGTCGTGTCTCCCATATCACGGCTGAAGCGGGGTGTGGTGCGGGGTGCGGGGGTTTATTTACAGAAGGACGGCGAACACAACAACAGGGATTAATTTCACGCTATCACATCACGCGGCAACGTCTACCTTCCAAGTTCTGATATTATGCTTGGTAAGGGTTTAATCCACTAGGTATTTTTAGTTAGAAATTTTAGTTTAACATTTATTGTTAAATTCAATTTAAATATTATTTTAACTGCCTCCATGATCAAGATAGTTAACGATATCTGATCGTTATATTTGATTTTAAATAATTTAGAGACTTGAAGAATAGATCCTTTTTAAGCGTCACCAGGAATTGACATAAGCTGCGCTAAATCACGTGGTCAATGTTATATTAATCCCATACAATTTGTTATTGTTGACATTTCTTAACGTTTTGAAATTTTGACTTTAGCAAAGCCCCCAGTATTGTTTTTTTCGCTGAATTATCTTAACAGGCAATCAGGTGATTCAAGCACAAGCTTAAAAATTATTGATGGTCATCCATCTAACTCATCATTTCGTCTCAAAATTTCCTATTCAAACACTATTCCATATCGTTAACTATAGTTCACATAGGATAGTATATGAACGGTGACAAATCGGAAATAAGTAGCGGGGCTGGGTGGGGCAGACACCCGTTCGTAGTACCCCTCTCTAAGCTGATAGAGTGCGCTAATGGCCGGACGTGGAAAACACCTTGATTCATCTAATATTAAAGACTTCACCGACATGCTAACCCAAAACTTGAGTATACAACATCGAAAGTATGGAAGTAATCTTTGTGGCTGAGTCCTATCTGAGGCTATAATCTCATTGGAGATCGTCTTTCTGTTTACATCGAGAGGAAGATAAATATTATATTGCTTAAAAAATCTACGAAAAAAATTTGCTTTTTTTCAAAAAATTACTCTTATCAATAACAAGTCTCTCGAATGCTTATACTCTTATACTCGCACCTATCATTTTTTAATCAACTATCTAGTGTCCTGTAAGAAATCGCTAATACGGACAGCGATTAGTTTGCCTTTTGACCTTTTGTTTTATTTTATTTTTTATGTTTTGAACTGTGTTATTTTAATGGCACATTAAAGTATTTTTCCTCTACTATAACGCACATTAGACAATTTTATTTCCTGTATGTAAAAATAATTCACTATTTGCAATTTCTTTCCGAATAATTTCTGTAATAAACCTAAGTAATGGTATATACTTAAACATTTTACTGAGAAAACTAGCGAATGTGCTGCTTTTGTGACCTATGTCTCATATTCCAAGAAGCTTTATCTCTACATATCATTGTGCTCGTGTCCTTTATATTCCACCGTGTTTTCTTACAAACGTAAATCGTGTTTGGAAGTTAACACGAAGTATTTCGCTGTGAGTGTTGGTTATCAAGGAAAAACAAATCTTGATTACTTTGAGGCTTGTTTTCGTCGTTGTCAGCTGTTGACGGATACATAATATCGAGGCAAGTTGAAGAATTCTCAAATTATTTCTAGATTTCCAATAACCGATTTTCTTTATTATTCCTTTTATTTTTGTGTTTTCAGAAGCAAGACTTTAACCGTCGTACTACAAAAGCAGGTCTAACTTTAAAACTAGGTTTAGACCATTACCGCCCAAATCAAATTGACATCTAGTAATATTACACTATCTCAGCTTTCAATATTAACTTGATTTGGGTGAATAATAGTTTAGACCTAGTTTTAAAGTTAGACCTGTTTTTGTAGAGGTAGTAAGACTGTAAGAGTTTAATAGCGCGTGCAACTAGGACACACGCTCGGATGAAGAAGAATCCCAGAGAGTACCCAGTTTAACAGCTCTATCAAAGCCATTCCTTTGATTTGAAAAATCAAAGGCGTGACTCAATACTTTCATGCATGTTTTAGTTTTTAGGGTTCCCTACCAAAAGGGTAAAAACAGGACCCTATTACTTACTGTATACTTATTGAGGATCATTAAAGCGATTCTGTGTTAATTTTAACGTAGGTAAGGTATCGCACATATGTTTTAAGATAATCGTTATCTCAGTGCTTTCATAAGGTGATATAACCTTTTATCCGATTTGTCTGGTTGTATCTATAGTGTAACGTAATCGCGTTTTAACAAAACTTAATTTTGTCAAAGCGTTAGGGCTAGGTCGTTATGTGTCCTAATCTCACTTGTTTCAAATTACATTTTATTTATATGGTTATCGTTACATTTATATGTTTTCTATCTCGTTACATGCCTTAATCTCAGTCCTTATTCGCTATTTGCTTAAACCGCGTTTTGAGCCATAAAATATTTTTTTCATAAAACCTTTTATATAATATTCTAACTTCCATCTTTACATATAACTTAACTTGAGGAATGTGACGAGTAAAGTTGTGCACAGCCGTCTGCAAGCTGCCGACGCCAACTTGTGCATTGTTTGTATGATGGAGTAACCACAAGCCTGCGATATAACACGCGTCACAATAAATGTGTACTTATACTTACACTAATGTAGGAAGCTAAAGTTTCAGGGAATACTTACTCCCTCTATTAATTTATTTTATCTTAGTGCCTTTCCGGTTGATTCCTTGGCTGACTGCCGCTTCACAGGGTCAAAGGAAATAATTACCATCTATTTTAATTTAAGAGCTGTACCGGTCCTGAGGCATTTTACAAACTAATTTCAAGATCAAAAGTTCAAGCAGCCGTTAGTTATTTTTATTAAAAAAGGCAAAAAAATGAGTAACCTTCTGTGTTGTTTTCATATAATATTAATTTCGTTAATAACTACATAAAATTAAGGTCACTGTTGACCCAGATTTAATTTACGACGTTGATTCAGCCCACGCATTTCTCGTTCAGTTATTAATTCTTCGACTATATTTACTTACGACTATAACTTTGAGTACTTTCCCATTGGGTGCCATTGTTTATTATTTATATTATTATTATAATATTATTTCAATTAATCTAAGATATTTTGTGTCGATGGTATCATATTTTAGTCATTAATTATAGGTCATTCATAGTGCAGATATTTGAACTCAAATTGCACGATTACAAATGCGTCATATTTCATGAGGAGATAAACCATACTCCAAATCAAAAACTAAAAATATATATCTAAATATTTTAGATTAGACTTCTATCGATCGATGAACTATTTGTAGCTTAAGCGACTATGAACATGCAATTTAGTATAAAAAACCACATTGAAAAACAAAATTAAATTAATAAAATATCTAACGTAGTTGTTAAAGTTATTTTTGTAGCACTGGCGTAGCACATGTCGTAGGCGTCGTAGCAATGTTGTAGACGATGTCGTAGCCTAATAATAATGTATGCAGATTTTCCAACAGGATTTTTGTCAAAGAATATAGAAACGGCAGCCTGCCGTCACACGATTCCAAAAATCTATGATTGTTATTGTCTTAAAATTGGTCAGTCCAAATTTACACGATCCGAATTAAAAATATAAATAAAGCAGCTTGGCTCTACCCAAAAAATTTGTCTGTAAAATAATGCTATTTGTGCCTTACATTCGTATTTTTTACAATAACAATCAATACATATCACTACATAGTATAAAATAAAGTCGCTTTCTCTGCTCTATATCCTTAAGTATGCTTGAATCTTTAAAACTACGCAACGGATTTTGATGCGGGATTTAATAGATAATGATTCAAGAGGAAAATTACATAAAAAAAAGAAATCCGCTAGTAATAAATAAATCACTTCAATGACGATAATTTCCTTGATTAAAAGAACTTATATTTCAACCAAAGTGGATTTCCACGACACTATTTAGTCTTACAGTCAACTGATAACCGTCTCCCCGCGACACCGGAGTCTCCCGGGCGCGGAAGTCTACTCTGATATTAAGCGAGTACAGATAAATTGGAACTTATCCCTCGGGATGCCAGCTGAAATATTGCGCTGGCTATTGTAAAGCTCAAAGTGAAACTTGGAATTGAAGAACAGATTTATTTTATACAAGCCGTGTCCCGCGGTTACATTTGTATTTTGTGCTAGCTTTCACCCGCGGCTTCGCCCGCGTGATTTTTTCTTGAGAACAGTGCTTTTCCCGGGGTGCAAGGTACCCTATTTCCTTTTCAATACTTCTAACTATGTGTATGCAAAATTTCAGGAAAAATTGGTTCAGTATATAGGGTGTGAAATCGAAAGAAACCTATAAATCAACAAACAAACTCACTTTCGCATTTATAATATTAGTTGGGATAGTTCGGATGAACTCAATTCCTACATTATAGGTCCTAAATGGATGGATAGGATGGGCTTACGTCTACGCCCTTGTAATTGTGACTCCATCCACATTACATCCGCATTATAATTATGAATATGTTGTTATTGTCGAACTCAATAATATTTGTTAAATATGTAGGAAACTTGTATACTATCGATAAATATTGAAGTGCGATTCGATGTCGTCGCCACGGATCCTAGGGGCAACATTCTCTGATACTTCCTAACTGAGTTTTATTCTATAAGAAACATAAAATAATATGAATATGCTTGTTTTCCGTAGGTATAAGTAGAGACTGTGGCGACACTAGCGCCACAACAATATCTACAAAGACGCACCACAGATGGCGTTAAAAGCAACAATCACAGAATTGCATACAAGATGGCAAATTACTATAAAAGTCTAAATCGCGCTTGCAAAGTTTCTACGGATTGGAGCATAAATACAATCTCCGACAAGACATCGTCGGAGCCGCGGTTCCCCAGGCATAACACCAGGGCCTGGTGGGAAGATCTTCCCTTTGTGGCGGTCGAGCATAACACTATCGCTCCCGTCACACACATCAAACTGACCCCGACGTGATTGGAAGCAGCCTTCTCCATCAATATTCTCCGATCCATCATCTCGCTACCTCTCAAGCTTCAGCAGCCAGCAGTCTCACAGCAAGCCAACTACGATGGGGTATCTACAGGTCCAACGCAGCCGACGTACCGAGCTTCCTGGTCCTGCAACCACCCTCACTTCAAAGACTTCAGCGACCGGCACATCCACCGCAGCCCACGCCTGGTATTCATCGGCCGGCCACCGCACCAGCGTGGCAGTTCTGCAGGACATCTACCGGCGCCAACAAGTCATCGCTCACTACAGTCTCGACTCACCGCAGACTACGAGCAAGCAGCAACAACGTACTCGACTCACTGGGACGTCAAGCAACTGGCACTTGCAAGCTAACATCATAAGCACAGACTGCACATGAAAATTTATCAGACCTTCGGTCTTGGAAGGGAGTCCTGTGGCGACACTAGCGCCACAACAATATCTACAAAGACGCACCACAGATGGCGTTAAAAGCAACAATCACAGAATTGCATACAAGATGGCAAATTACTATAAAAGTCTAAATCGCGCTTGCAAAGTTTCTACGGATTGGAGCATAAATACAACCTCCGACAAAACATCGTCGGAGCCGCGGTTCCCCAGGCATAACACCCCAGCCTGGCGGGAAGATCTTCCCTTTGTGGCGGTCGAGCATATAAACACTATCGCTCCCGTCACACTCTCCAAAAGACTTTAAATTTGATTTTACCTTTTTTTAAGAAATCTGCCATCCTTTTTGCTGGGTGTGCCTTATTAGCAATGTGATTTAATCGCGTTATAACAAAACTTTCTTTGAAACCCCCTTTCTGCGTAAAGTAGGACGGACCTATTATGGCATAACGGGCCTCCTATATCACTTCTGTGAGAAACTACAGTGCAGCTAGATTGATAGATATACTCTTTATTATACCATTATAAATTATACATGCTGACACAAATACAAACAATGTATACAAAGGCGGAGTTATCGCTAATGCAATTTCTTTCCCCTTAGTCCCATTTCGTAGCCAGATTTCGTAGCTGGCTTCGAAATGTTCAGCCAACTTTAGGGTTTATGCAGTTTTGTTTTTAAGACGTAGACTTTTCTAAGAGTCAAATATGTGTTACAGAGAGTCAAACTTCTGCAATTCAAAAATATAAGCGGTTCTATAAGAAACAAAGCAATCATGATACCTCACTCCTGATGTCTCCTACTAGTGGTAGTACTAGTTTGAGAGTATCTGAGGGTGTACTATTGGTTACCATCGGAGTGCATTTCGATGTCGTCGCCGCTAATTCCCGAAAGGACGCGCACTAACTTCATTACTGTGACGTCGTGAGGAACTCCTAGTTCAAGCTTTGTTGTCTGAACGAATTAGAATGATCGGGTGATCCCTCCGATCGTAATTGTTACACAAAGGCTAGTTCTCGTTTACTTTATAAGTACTAAATGTCTTTTCATAGATGACAAAGACGCTAGTTCGTACATCTCGAGACTTAAAATTCATAAATAGTTAATATTTTTACTTAACCAATTTAATATATTCGTATTTATTTTAATTAAATGTGCTGCTGTGCACTACCATGTAAAATCCGATCCATACCTCTACTTTTAATGAGAAGAGAAAAATAAAAACCAACATAAAAATTTAACTGATATATTAGTATGCCCGAATATTATCGTACCCTTGCTGAATGTGCCCAAAAGACAAGTAATAATGATGCGACAAGAGCTAACGCCCTGCTAAGAGATAGAGCAACAGAGCAACAGATTTCATATAATTTCAATGACGTAACAAAACCTGCCTTATTTTAAAACACGTTACATTCTTGAAAGTTAATATCAAACTTGCCTGGAGTTGAATGGCGTGTAAAGGGATTTCGGAAATAGATTCTCATTGTTTTTGCGGCGCCCGCGGCCGCGGCTTTGTGCTAACACGACTAACAAACGGGTAATTGTTTCGCAAATAGCGCTTCTTTGAGGACGCTCCTTGAGATGCTTTTTGTTAGTTAAAGCGAACATTTATTTTTGATACTCGTTAGTGTTCTTGTTCCGCGCGAGGAAACTGTTACGTTTAAAAATAAAACAATGTTTTATCTAGGTAATATTGTACAGCTATATTTATACAAACAAAGAATTCATTTTGCAAAACCAAAAATTGATCAGGCCATAAAATTATTCTCCTTTCTTCTCGCGACACATCCATCTCCGTTATGGTAAAATAGTAATCACCAGAATTATTAACTTTTTTTGTCGGACAATAAAATGATTTAAAACTGTAGTATCCTAAAAGACTGAAAGTAACTTGTTTTGTAAGCTTCTCATGGGTTTCGAATCCACCTCAAGATCGTTGGTCGAAAGAGCACTAGGCCAGTTATCCATCCATCATGTACTGCAGTTATATCTTTGGCATTTTTACTCCCCCTCCCAAACAAAATCCTACAAAAAAATAAATCCTTTTGGTAGGTCGGTAGGATAGTGATGGGCGGTGTCGCGACAGCAATTTCCTTTGCTTGAGTGAGAATGCTGACCGCACGACAATGCACTATACTATACATGCCAAAAAGAACTTACATCTGGAAAATATCTCAAAAGCAAGCTATTTTTTAATTTGATGTCATCATCATCATTAAATCATTATTCCGGTTTCAAGACCCACTAAATGCGACATCTTTTAGTATCCCATAGAAGATAAGGAATTATACTTTCTTAAACCTCAGACCACACATAGTGCATAGGAAATTTAAAGAAAAAAATGGTCAACACAGAGATAATGTCAACGCAGATGAAATTTAACACACGGCTTATTTACACGTCTTTGCGATGTCCCAATTTTAATTTTCTTATTATTGAATCTACGTATATACTTTTAAATGAATATTAAATCTCGTACAATGCAACAAAATAAACATCGTATAATGAAACATCACGCGCAAACGAAACTAAAACAAACAATCCATTTAATTACACGCGCTGTCTCGTTGTCTTTGGACATAGAAATTCGTCTGTTCTTTATGACGCGGGCCCGCACGGCAGTGTGCGGTCACCTTTATGTTGGTTTCAGTGAAGAATGCTGCTTGTTTAATCTTTGTTTTGTAATCAACCAACTTTAGAAAAAAAAGAGGTTCTCCAAAATGCAGGAAAATCTCTCTTTTGAGGCAATTCTTAAAACTCCGTCGTTGTTAAACCTATTGTAAAATTTCGTTTGAAGGAATATAGTTTTAATTTATCATAACGGCTTTATTAGTGTGATTTTAAAAATTATAACAATAACAAATATGTCATCAATGGCAACGATACAATATTAGTTTTTTTAACCGCGTGTTGGGTAATGTAAAGATGCTCCAATTTAAATAGGTTATTAGGAATTTTAACAAATCAAATAACTCGATCATTCACACTCAAGTAACTGGGACGTTCTGCTTATATACCTAACGTCATTGCAGTATTTCTTCAATATGTGTAAACAGACATACATATCATCTGATAAAAGCGGTTTAAGCCAGATAGAGTCGGCAAATTAGACAATTCATTCCAAATAAAATAAGGCAGAGGCACTTTCTATTTTACACTTAAATTTAAGCTCTCTGCTTTACCCATAGGTTGACTGTTTGATAATGCTTTTAGCATTAAGTCCGCCTGTTGTGCTTTACATTTGTGTTTTGTACAATAAAGGTTAAATAAATAAGTAAATAAATGAGTCTTCACTTGTACTTGCCGCATTGATTAGGACCTAAATAAAACAATTTTGTATGAAATCTCCCTATTCATCGTTACGATTCAATAATTGTTTCAGATTTGATAAAGAATTATTACAGTACAATCATGAGAGCAGGATGTCAGTATTTGTGTATCAAGTAGAGTACAGCGTGCTCGGCGCGATAACGCCGCGCCAGCAGCGCAGCGTGCCTTCTCTTCGGAACATTAATAAGGTGCAGCCGAGAAACCTTTGGCTACATACAAAGATAAAAAATATTATCCCATTAATTTCACTACGTGGATAACATAATAACATTCACCCAAAATATAATGGTGTATTTTTTTGAAACTGTCTCTCAAATTGAAGTGTTTGTTTTTAACGATTATCCAGTAAATGAAGAATTTAAATTTAAGATGTTTGTTTTACCAGCAGCCAATCACAGCTAGGAGTTCCTTTTGATTTGACCTCTAAAACAAATCCAGAAGAAGCTCCTTTTTTTGTAGCTTAAAGTGACGCGTAGTTACAGATCTTAAATAAATGCTTGACGACAGTTATGGCCCACAGTATTCAAAATTCGAATCCCTGTCATATAGATGAAAAAAAAAACCTTTTTCAAAGTAAAATCATCATTTCCATTTTATTATTAAAATGGTGCAAAATGTGCTCATCGATAGACATTTAAAACGATGATTCAATAGAATTTGTGTGGTCAAGCTTGAAAATGTGTGTGTGTTCTATGTAAGGACTGGTAGTGTGTGCAGGTTGTAAGTAATTAACACTTTCGCTGACAGTAACGCCTCTCGACGTAGATGACAATTAACTGTTATTGTTATCTCGTTTACTGTCCGTGAAAGTGTTAAGCAGCATTATCTTGACATATACCAAGAAACCCTGAATATTAACTGAAGCTAAGTTTCTGGAAAACTGTATATTTAATGAAAACCACGTGATTTCTAAGAGGAAACATTTCCGTGTTTCAAACACCGCGTTTTCACGTAGTTTCATTACTATCTACATGATCTACTTCAACAGGAGCTTGTTCGAGCTAGGCTATATATACAACAGCCACCAACTTCTTGTAAACTAACATATTTTAATGAAGATTTTGCTTGAAATTTGCTGTGGGAATAGTGCATTAACACTACTAAAGAATACACTAAATTATGTGTCTTTTTATCTGCTATTTATTTTATAAGAATAGACTTTATTTAGTATTTATGTAACTACTAGCTTTCGCCCGTGTATTTGCCCGCATGAATTTCCCTCTGGAACAGTGCTTTTTCCCGAGATGAAAGGTACCTCCTTAAGGGTATGTCCTTCTCAATACTTTTATTTATGTGTATGTAAAATTTCAGGAGAGATAGAGCGCGAAAGCGTAACAAACAAATAAACTCACTTTCGCATTTATAATAATAGTTGGATTGGATCGATAAATGAACATTAAAAAATCACATTTAGACCAAACCAATAGCGCTTGTGACATCACCCGCTGGGTTCATAGCCGCGACACTGCTCGCTCACCTGTCCCGCTGAAATTAATGACCATCTCATACCGCCGCCGCCGTCGCAACACATCAATCATAACGTCTTATACTTTTAAAACTATTCCGTCGCAAGTCGCGGATTATATGCAAACTCATATATTATGAAGAATGCGCGACCTAACGGTACGAGTTATCTGCGTATCAAATGATAGACATACAAGTGTAATCACATATGGTACGGGGTAGTAGATAGTTCCCACATATAGGAACTTAGATTAAGCATTAGTTTACCTTATTTTAGTTATTGATCCCAATCCTAACTAATATTTTTGTTTTGTTTGCTGTTTTATGTTATTTTATTATTTGTGGTGCAATAAAGAGTATTTGTATTGTATTGTAATATTATAAATGCGAAAGTGAGTTTGTATATTTATTTGTTTGTTTGTTACCTCTTCACGCTTTATCTTATAAACCGATTTCCTTGAAACTTCGCATTCAAATAGTTTGGAGTACTGAGATAGACATTAGATACCTTTCATCCCGGGAAAAAGCACTGTTCCCGTGGAAAATTCACGCGGGCGAAGCCGCGGGTGAAAGCTAGTATTACATAAGTTGTATTGAGTTTTTTGATTTTATAACATCTCTGAATGATTAATAATCTGAAATTTATGATACTACCTTAATGACAAACCTTGGCTAGTGACAAAGTAAAATAGATGAACACAAAATGAACCATATTACAGAATAGATAAAATTGTAACGTAATCGTTACAATTGCCTAATTTAATGTATAAAGTTTACAATAGTCTACTATTCCTTTGTAGAAAATTCAACTTTTAGATGGAGCGAAAGTAACAGTTTTTCAATTCAATGAAAGACATCAACGGAAACATCCTATTAAGCCATTTATTGTACTTATTTTATCATACGTGTAGTATCCGGAGATTATTTTTTGAGTGAGTCCATTATGTGAGGTTTTCAATTTGCCGCTCGTTGGCGATCGCCGGATTATATCGCACGCGCCAAATGTTGTGCGGACCTACAAATAAGCTGCTCCGTTATAATGAGTTGGGATTTTGTATACACGGTCGTATTATTTTACACAATGTCGTATTAAGGATTTTTGTTCATAAAAAATGGGAACAAATGTACTATATAATATACTATAGTAGAATACTTTTACATTCATGTTAGAATAAATACACTACTTAATTATGCCTGGACAAACTATTCCAATAGTAATTAAAAATACTTTTATACGTAAATAAAATTATTTATTCTCAATATACTATGTTCTTATCACTTATTCATGTAAAAATAATAAAAAAATCACGGAAACCAACTTGCTGCCAGATTCATAATGAACTACAAAAATTAATTAGATTTAAAATTAATTACCCTTTGTCGCGCCGCTGCGTGCGACGTCGCGTCGCCGCAAGTGACGCGACAAGCTGGCCGGCAAGTGCGTTAATCTCGTTCATTAAACGCTGTATATGCAAAATGTTTGAAGCGAATTACGCGATTATCAGATTTAACTGGCGCGAGTGCCACACGGCTCTGGAAATAGAATTTCCAATGTGGGACACATATTCAACTGACAGGAAACAAATTATGTTCATATTTTGTCTTCTCTTTATTTAGAGTTGGTCAATAACGTGCTCCAGATAAGACTTTAGAGAGCAATAGACACGTTTTTCTAAATCTTTATTTGGATCAGCTTGCAAGAGCTCATCATCGTAACTCAATCAAATCTCTTCTCGGATTTATTGGCATGCATATTTGAAGAGGCAGCAGAGTCCCTCTTTTTTCTACCCATACATTTATACAGCGAATTTTATCAATTCGGTTCCGCTGAACCGGTAACTTCCTTAAAAACGATCTTAACCAGGTATTCAGGTCCCTAAAATGGACCGCTAATTTAATTTACCTGATTTATGAGTTAGTCTTTAAACGCCTGCTGACCAGTGTGTGTTGGCGAATACTTCCTGCCAGATATGCCTCAGCTCAACAATTAAATTTCGTGTAGTTGTCACGGTCAGTCGACTGTGCACACCCTATTATCAGAGTTCTTAGGAACCGCCTCTCGGCCTGGTTCTTTTAACGACGAATGGAGTACACCATAAATTTCGTTCAACTCAGCTTATAAAATATCAAAATGTCTTACAACACAAAGAGTCAATATAATTACACGCTTTAAGCAGAAGTAGATTGAGACTCCCTTCTTGCCTCTGTAAGAGCTCTTTATAATACTCTCAATAATGTAATGTGAACTTATTCCGATCCGAGTTCTGAGGCAAAGTTGCGGACGCGACAAGCTAGTTCTACAGAAAACTGATATTAAAAATACCTCAAAGAATGTCGGATTGTTACTTTTTAGCTCGTATCTTGAGCGTAACATAATTTGAGTGGCTCATGAGCAAAAAGTTATTCTTCGTTAAAGTTTCAATAGTTACAATTAAAATAAGTACTTTTGATAAAAATATACGATTTTATGAATGATTTATTAATGTGTTAAAATGAGTGTTGAAAAAAGGTATTTATAAGAAATAGTATGAAAACTTAGATAAAGCAACATCATTGAAAACCGAACTTAACAGGTAGAGATACATAAAATATTTAGGTGAAATTAAGTAAGACAGTAGATGAGTTTCTATGGGACCGTGAACCCTTTTAAATGGCGATAAGCAGTTTTTAAATAATAATTTAGTATTGTGTTGAAGAGGAGGAAGAGGTAATATCTTAAAGTCAAAGGAAAGTCAGAACAAATGGTTCTCAAAGTGTGCTGACCTGCGCCGGTCCGTATCGGGAACTAGTTGGTAATTTCATTACGCCGCAGTAAGTTCGGGTGTTCACAATTTATGGCCTTCGCCGGAGTGACTCGGGAAAAATGGGCCGCCGGTGACGCACTTGTTGAGCTCAGTGAATCCCCAGTCTCCCTAAAGACGCCCATCAGTTAATTTTATAAATAAAGATTTCATTCAAACACCATTGACAAGTTTCCTCTGGGTCTAAAGGAATCTGTCTTAGTTTCATATCATGAAAAAGAATGTATTAGTAAATTTTTGTGTCATGCCATTGTTCGTTACTTAGTTCATATCTGGGAAGACTTCATTTGCTTTTTCTCATTTCAATTTCAAGCTTATTATTTAGACGATTTTTTTTAATAATTAATCCATGAATTTGAACAGGTAGATAGGTTTGCAAACTTTTAACTCCTTGTTTGAAGTAGTAAAAACAATTTACTGCATTTCAGTGAAAATAAAGTCATCAATACGAAACATCTACTAATATCATAGGTACTATCATCTAAAATCAAACATACCATCATTGAAACCTTTCCTTTACATTAATTTCATCAAACTTTGAGAAACGACATCTTACAAAAGCATTAGCATTTTCGTTATTTAGAAAGTCAAGATTACTACGTCTCGTTTCGTTTTGTCTGTCCGTGGGCCAAAGAGCGAAAACACAGAATTAATTAGTCGGCAGTCGGAGCGCCGCGCGCCGGAGTTCTACAGCTGTCGGCGACAGCGCCGGAATTGGAGATACGATTGGTTTTTTGGAGTTCTCAAAGGAACGAAACACTAGGTTGTTGTCAACAAAATGCTGTTTTGTAAATTATTGTAAATAAAAAAAAATATTTAATAAAAAATAATCGTGCGAAACTCGGGGGCCGCGGTAAAGCTATTGCATACCATTTTTTATCAACTTATGCAATAAGTACGAACGCAGGTAGGCGGAGTGGGGGTGTTAGGTTTTATTTAGGTTATGGAATTTCTTGATTCGGTCGCCGCGCTTAAAGCCTTAGTAAAAACTATGCAATAGCTTAAAAAAACAATAAGTATGTGGAAATTGATTGAAGACAATTCTTAGAACTTGTGAAACTGTTATTTTCATAGGGAGTAAGGCCAATAAACAAACATACGTATTTAGATCGGTGGAATGTCAAAAGATAGGTATTGACCTAAAATGAAATAGTTGCACTGTGTATCTGTCTCATATTTGGCGTCTGTTCAACAATGCTTAGTGTCAAAAGATTTACGCCTTAGCATGAATCATGATGTACACGTAAGCACATCAAACAGCCTTATCACCGCCTCGGCTAATCTTGACTGACGTCGGACTGGTTTGAACCGGTTATATATAGCATTGCCGTATTTCAGGCCTGCTAATTCTGTCTTATTAAAAAAGAATAACACTAGAAAACAATCAGCAATGTATTCTGAATCTTGAATTTGATCATTAAGATACTATCTACAGATATGCCTAATTTTAATTTTGAAAACACTGCGAAGAAATAATTAAGTGCTAAGTAGCACCTCAGGGAACTATATGTTTGCTTTTTTGAACAAGTTGTGCTCTTAATACCATAATCTATCAAAGGCAATGAAGCAAGTTAAAACTAACAAAGTATGAGTATACAAAATCGACACATTATTCAAATTAAATATTGCCAGTCATTAATTTTTAAGTCAGTTGGATTTTAAAATAATTATAAAAGCTAGCGAACGATTTCATTTGCATCATGTGGCTGATTAATAAATTTGGAAATATAAACGATGTATTTACATGATTTATGACGTTTTGTAAACAGTCACTCATATGAAATTTTAAATTAAAATTAATATCTTAAGTCAGTCGAGCGTAATTGATACAAATTTTTGGTTACAGTTTATTAACTGAATGAACCAAACTATTTATTTAGTAAAATTTTTGATTGTTAGTCCGTTTTCTTTTAGAAGTTTTAATTATTATTTATTCAGTGAAAACTTGTAATTGTCTAACTTAACACAATATTGTGATTGTGTGAACTGTAAGTTTTACGAGTGCAATAAAACAAAAATAAAATATGTGTGAAACTAAGTGACCACCTTCACAGCATAGCTTGTGTGTACACACATGTTCCAGTTTCACAAATATTGTATAACGTTTACTGAAAAACTATATCCGGTTTGTATGTTTGCTGTTTTTACATATTTTGGCCATTCATACATATTAGGGCGGCAGTTCCCGTAGGAGGTGATTCTCAGCGATGTTTCAACGCTTTAACCTGTTTGCGATTTTATGCTAACTGCTTACTGACAGTATTTCTGAGTTCCAGCAGAAAAAAAGATATTGTGCTTCCAATTTTTTTCATATTAAATAAACTTTACGACCTCCGTGGCGTAATGGGGTTAACATGCCTGACAGCTACGCGAGAGATCCCGGGTTTGATCCAAGGTCAGGTCAATATTCCTTTCTTTTAAATTTACCTGATTGGCCTGGGTCTTGGATGTTTATCTAATATTTATTTGATATAAAATATAGTATCGTTGAGTTAGTATCCCATAACACAAGTTTTGAACTTACTTTGGGGATAACTCAGTGAGTTGTCTCTATATATTTATACTATTTTTTTTAATAAACCAAACTAAATGATAAATTCAACTTATATCTAACCTTACACATCACACTACACTTTCGCCACCTAAGTCCTAAAGATAGCGTAGTTGTGTGTGGAAAAATTATTTCTGCTTTTCATCATTATTATTTGTTTAGTTGCATACTTTGTTCAGTTGTTTCCAGTTTAGTTAGGACATTGCAGGCTTGAATCACCTGATTGTCTTAAAATAAAGATGGTTCCGTGCTTCGGAAGGCACGTTAAGCCGTTGGTCCTAGCTGTCATCCGGTTGTCGTAAAAGGAACCACGTCAGAGGTCGAGAGGAGGTTCCGAAGAACTCTGACACCAGGGTGTGCATGGTCGATTGACTGTGACGCCTACTCGAAATGATGATCATTAATATACTTATAGTAAGTTATACTTCGTTTCGTATCGTCAAAGTAATGTAGTAGTATAACAGTTACAGTAGGTAACACGGACGATGAAACTGAAACCCGCGAATGACTGCACTCCAAACATGAATTTGTTTTATTCGTAAACATACGACTCTGATTTATCGAGTAAATGTTTATTCTTTGGAATGATGTTCGTCTGTCGTTTAATGGTGTTTAAACTCTATGTAATGGTAAATGGAACAGCTATTATTAAAATACATATTGAATAAACTCGAAACTGAGAACAAGTTTTTCTCATGCTTTCGAGAGAGCATCTTATTCGGGCCGTCGCTTGGCTGGCAATGTAATTGTTTTTAAAAAAAGGGAGTTTGTAACAGTGTTGCGTTTAACTGTTAAGGTTGCGAATAAAAATTACTAAGTCCTGTAACGTACTATTTTCTCTCATTCGTAGCTTTTTCTAACGCTTTCTAAACGGGCGAAATTCAATAAAGCTTTGCTATTACTATTACTATAAACATCGACTTTTTTAAACTATAGACTAAAATAAAAGTGCCGGTGGAATTGTAAGTGCAAACTACTGGTTGCGGACATACTGGGACTAGTAGCTATACTATTTACTAGCAGTAGTTTGCATAAACTTACTACGGAAGTCGAAGAACGGAAAGGGATTAAGTAAGAAAATCTCAAAAAGTAAAAAATGGAGAAACATCGAGGCATCAAATACCTTGTATAATATTAACTACACAGAATGCAGGACATTGCCTTTAGTCCTTCATATTAGTTGTGATCTTTAATTAAAAGATTTTTTTCCTAGCTGTATGTTTCCCACTATTGGGCAAAAGCCTGTCTTTTCTTCCATGCGTTTCTGTCCTGTGCTGCTTTTTTCCAATCCTTAAAAAAGAAGAACAAGATGGTCAGATGATTTAATTAATAGAAATAAAGGCTAAAATTTCAAAACGAATATTGAAATAAACCTTCTAACTTTAATTTAAACCAGTACTTATTATTATTATTTTACAGAGAAGTAATGGTAATTTCTTAAAGCTTAGGCAAGAATTTAATATTTATAAGTCATAATTTCCTCCGAGTTACCACTGTTCTCCGAGTGTAATACCGCCATTACCATTTACGGAAGCGGCTCCATTACAACTTAAATATTAACTTATTTAAATAATAATTATTTGCGTAACATTGCTAGGTAGCATTACTCTCTATTTCAAACTCAAATTCTTTAATCACGTAACTATACGATCCAATTTTGTTAGTACAAAATTATAAGGACTTTAGGTTTATGTTAGTACGTACTTACTATTTAAAAATTAGAAAATGTTTAAAAAATTTCATTGAGAAATTAAATATTATATGTAAGGTCAATTTGATGACCTCTGTGGCGAAATTATTAACACGCTACGCGCTTATATACACGCTTCTGGGTTCTTGAAAACTACTACTTACTTACCCCGCTGTTGTATACTAAACCCAAAGTAAATTTCAAAAACTTGCTTTGGGTTTAGTTCAATCTGAGTGATTTGTACTCCAACTATATTTATTTATCAATTAATTAATGCTAACTACTTTCATCTTGTCTATGGAAGCTCAGGATAGTGTAGACAAACATCTTACAAGTTTCAAAGCATAGACACAATTTTACTCGATATGTAATTCTCATAGTTCATCTAGGTCTAGGTGAAATAACTTCTAGGTTATAGGTTAGGTTAGGTTAAATAACATCTAGGTCTAGGTGAACCACGGGCAATAAACGGAAGTCATTGCTCTGTTGGCTATTTATTTATCACAAAATCCACAGCTCTTAAACATTTTAAGATAGTTCTTTAAAATACACTGACAGCCCATAACGGATTTACATTGTTTAGGTATAGATTATAACACGAGAAGAAATTTAAGACAATATGTTTAGACGTTAATCATAACAGATTTGATACGCTTGTAATGAGATAAAATTTCGTACTTATTATGTCTAAGTTATAAAAGTTGTTTTAAACATGAGTAAAAAGGATACTAACAACAAAGTAATACAAAAATATAGCTACCTACTTACGTACAAAGCCAATCTTTGCTATTTCTACCCAATATATGATTTATGGACGGGCGTCGCGTGTGTGAACAAAAACAAGATTGGCCGTCAGCTACAGAAAGGATTACACAAAAACTTGTGCGTCCGATAGCCGAAAATCAGCGGTCACCGATGTCACGCCATATGACACGGTGAGTTTTGAAGACATTTGTCTTTTACAGATGTCGCATTAATCGTTAGATATGTTTTCTGTGCACTATTGTATTTAGACCCCCGACGTAGGATGAAGGGTGTTAAAAGTTTCGAGTTTGTATTGGGATACAATCGGAAAAATAATGCATATACCGTCTTCTTATAATTATCATGGCTATATTCACGGGTCTTCTGAAGTAAAAAAAAAATAATTTACACAGATTGTTAATTGATTTCTTGGTACAATTACAATTGAAATATTTCTTTTCTTTTAGCATTGGAGCTTGTAGTCGCTGTAACCGTTAATATGCTCATATTTTGTTACCACTAAAGATTGTTTTTTCCTTGTTCAAATAAAGCTAAAAAAATCTTATTTATCACAACTAAAAAAAAACAAAATGTAAATTATGCACCACAACTAATTTGAAACAAACGATTCATTTACATAATTAGTTATATTTTTAAAGAGACTCGTAGCAATAAGCTCTACGGCGTAGAGCGTGCTACGCCGTAGCTCGACGGAATTAGTTATTTTCACCGGGCGTGTAGTGACTGCGCATAGCATTAGCTGCAAGTAGGAATATACGTCGGCTCGAGTCAGCGCGAAACTTTGCTCTGAAATTTCAGAGGATCTATCTCATCTCCTACAGAAATATGTGATTTTTAATAATATATTTATTATAGCGCTTTTGTAGCTGTAGCAATAGAACTAGCATTTTTAAGAATGATTTACTTTAAGTACGCAATCCACCATATAAATAAATTTAAATCTTTTTTATTAGTTTTGGAGGAAAATATGAAAATTGAGTATAACAGAATCTAAGCTCCGAAGTGATGCGGCTAGGGATGCAACTGGGATACACAGGGATAATTATGATAGAGTAAAATAAAGATTATCAAGTATACAGTCTACGGCATTAATATTTAACAGCCACGATTCATATTATGTCAAGGATATAAAGTGGAACAATTGTCATAAAAGTGCACGCTTTCATCGTATTATTATATTTTCCAATATACAGCCTCCTACAATGTTGCCGGTCACAGTCCCGTGAGTGAAGGAATTTATATTGTTCTGAGCTTCCGCGCAAACACACTGACACGCGTATAACTTCACGTCTGTTGTTTTACAACTGGGACTCTGAAGACTGAAACAAATGAATATAATAAACTACTACTGCGATTTTATTCCCGTGAGGATTTCGGGACCCCTGCTAGACCTCAAGCAACTTTAGGTAATTTTGATGACGAGGTTTTTCGTTGAATTTGACTGGACGAGCAGCAATTGAGAAGGTATGTTATGTCTACTCCTTGAAACAATACAACATTGCTTTAGAACGAGAAAAAAGCGTGCCCTTGGCTCTAAGCTAACTGGGAATCACAATGGGAAGTAGAAGAAGATAAATAAAAAAACATGTAATTAGTAAAAAAGGCTCTCATGGCCAGATCGTGAGATTCCACCACAGATGTGTGGGACGACGTCGGGGGAAATCCCGTCACGCACGGCGGTGGCCGGGGCGACGGCGGCGGTCGGTACTATGAATATTCAGGAAGCGCCTGATGCATAGTGGCACAGATTTCTTATTGATGTTATGTTGTCAATTTTATACATTAGCTATTGAAAATAAATGATTATTTAGTTTAGTCCTTTCTTTCCATTTTTAATATAGGTTTGCCTAGATTTTTTTGATGCTTGTGCTGGGATATCAATCTAACAATCTTTGAGGACTCTTGAAGAAATTGATGCTATGTGAACGTGATTCTTGAAAAAATCTCGGCTTTATTAACAGAGTATTCATGAACTTATAGAATAAGGAATTCGCATGTGCTTCACATGCGGACACTTGTATCGTAATCTTTATTATACTTTTTAAAATAAATAATGATGACTTATCATACATAAATATGTGTTTAAAATAGGCACATGGTAAACAGATATTTTTTTACAAAAAATCTTAGTCTACGCTAAATGTTTAAAAAGTACAGCCATCACGATTCTAATCATAAATAGATAAATAGATAGGTGTTAGTAATAAAAGTCGAAAGCTAGATATACCGTTACCAGCTCTGCTGTCAACGAAACGAACAACTTTTTGTTCCGTCAAACATATTTCGCTGCTCCACTCGCCATACCAAGTTATTGCTGCAGAGCTAACTCGTAAATTGCAGTGTTTAGTTTATCCATATTTAACATAGCGGCATGTTAACGAGTACATATTTTATTTTCACCTACTAATTTTTAATAATCATAAAACGTCACGAGCGAGAGTAATATAAAAATAAACACACTACATACGCTATTATTATAGAATTGAGCATCGGAAGTTTCTGTTGACATGACAACATCAAAAAAAGTGCAGTGGTATGAATTTAAAAAACTTAAATAAGTTAAACAAAAACATCTAAATTATTGCAACGTAAGATGTCTATGCTGAAATTACCACCAATTACTTTACAAAAAAAAAAAAAAAACACAAAGAGAGGAATAGAGTGTTTTTTCAGGCGTCAGGAAAGCCTCACTTAACGACTGACTTATTAAGACAAATGGTGTCAGTTAACAAACAAATATTAATAACGCGTTCGGAAATGCTCAGCCGGATAATGTTGTGGAGATAGTGATTTAGAAGGCCTTTTACATCCAATAACACGAAAAAGTTGGTTTTAGCTTGTTTGTGCATTAGCTCTTAGTGTTTGTGTTTCGTAAGTTCCAATATATTTTTTTGTTTTCTCTCATCATCGTCGTCTGAGCGTATCCTAGGCTTTACGTCAGAGCATAGGGTCCTATTTTAATCATGGTTCTGAATTTATTATGACAATGATACGACTGTCGTCTGACATCAGTAGCTCTATGTACAAGAAAACCAGACCTAAACAAATATGACCCGGGTGTATTAGTGTATAACGTACAACACTATCAGATTTTTCAGGCTGCCGAAAGACATCTGATATATATTCTAAAGATTCCCATCTAGCGATAATAGCCAGGACCATCATCTTAACGGGCTTACCCGTAATAAAACAAGTTAATTATGATATTTGGGAAAACTATGCGTGTCGCCATACCCAACAACTGACAGTATGATCGTGACTATAACACAGCCTCTGCAAGAATCGTCAGTAAAAGGTAAAAAGATATGCTGGCCAATGATGTGTGTTGAGAAAACAAACTTAGCTTCTAGTTTAGCATGAAAAACGGATATAGCAGATGCTATGAAATTTCGTAGCTTATTCATTCATCTTCATCGTTTTTTTTTCAAATTAAATTTGATTATTCTCATTATAGGATATTCTTATCACTTATTGACGTCAATCTTTACTTATATTATTAAGCTGCATCTACTACGACATGTTCTATACTGTTACTACAAAAGACACTACAATTTTGGCATGATCGAATTCCAAACCATTAACCGATCAACAAGATTAAACAAGCATTTATTTACTTAAACGGCAGTTTTTAATAATTATCAAACTGAGGTTTTATTTTCCATATAAGATATTGGTAAACTCGGATCTAAGTATTATTATGAAGTGCTATGGTTTCAGAGTTATAATAGTTCCTTTTTGTTGGAACTGAATACACATCCGATTTCTGTGTGACAAGGGTCACAATACTATTTTTTTACGTTTTGAATGTGATCTAGGTAACAAAACCCTACTATAAATATGTTTTTGCTTTAATTTACCTTAAGATTCGCTGGAAGACCCAACATTAAGTAATTTGTCCGCTTTTGTACTCATTTTGTTCTTGATTATCTATGACCCTCATATACTCACTCCATTAATAAACCTTTTATGGTAAATTGCTAGACTACTTAAGCCGCGTTTTACTTAATTTATAATAAATAGTTACTCATGTTAATATTATTTTTCTATACCCACAATATAAAAAAAAAAACCTTCGAAAGAAAGCAGAGGAAGTTTGTTTATTTTACCTTTATGCTGAAACGTGGCTGAAGCCAAAATATATCTATCGGCAGCAATTCCGTGCGCTTGGTTGGCGGGAAACAATATCTCGTCACGCGGCCGATGGAAAGAGGAAAAAAAACAATGGAAAAATGAAAAATAAAACGATTTACTTTGAGAGGCGCGAGTGTGTCGCTCACTTTATATTTTCAAAATATTGCGAGCGTGGACGGAATTAGATACTAGTGTTTCTCAAATAACAGCCGCTAGTGGATTTAGTAAGGATTTAGTGTTGATATTCGTATATTATCATTCTATTTTTCAAATCATTTTTATATTGTTTACGAAGATCACTTACCGTCAGGTGGGCTGTATGCTTATTTACCTACTATATTGTAAATAAAAAATATTAGTTACTAGAATAGATTTACTTAAAATCTAACGAAAAAAAAATTAAATTCTGTCACTTTTATAGTATTGATTATTTTCAGCTCCTCGAAGACCAATGCTGGACATAGCTACCCCTTGTTATAGATTTCGTATCTGACCTATTTATCGATTTTTTTAATTTTTCTATATCTTTATGCATAAGCTCGATAGTTAGCTACTACAATATCTCTTCCAAAGCAGTAAAAACAACACAACAGAGATTTTCCTATAAATATAAAGACAAGCCTATTTATAAAGTGTCAAACAAATGGTTACCGTAGACAAGATACGCGCATGGTCCCAAGGCATCGGTTAAGTATAAAATATAGGTTTATTCTCACAAAAACTGGATGGCTACTATTTTCAGTGACCCCGACCTCTGTGTTTGTTTGTTGCAGAACATCGATTGTAGAGAAAACGCTTCACTTACTTACTGTGATGGTTCGCCGACCAAAAAGTATCTTTCTTGACCTCCGACACCAGAGCTCTCGACCGCTCTCTGCTCGGTGCCTCTTCTTGTCAGTCGACATTTTGAAGGGCTTTCAGGTCCTTTCCAACTATATCACTTCAGCGATAACAAGGACGACCGACTGGCCAGTTAAAAGATATAAAAACATAAGGAAAGGTAAGGAAAAACTTCACATAAATAAAACAATCTGGTGACTCAAGCTTGCAATGTATCTATGCTGCCACACAGGTGGTATATCTTAGATGTTGAAGGGTATATGAGGTGATTGTCAAAAGAATAACAACAAAAAATAATTAGACTGAAAACAAGCCGTCGCGTCGGCGACAAACGATTGGTGTCAGAGTTCTTCGGAAGCGCCTTTCGTACTCTGAGGTGGTAGAGGCGGACCGTAGACTAGATATCCATTTTTGTCGTTTTAACTTCTTGATCCTGCAATGTCATATACTATTTGACGATATTATAAAATATTTACTGGCTTAACTTCTTCTCTCTCCATGGGTTGTGTCTGAGACGTATCACAATAAATATTCAGCCGGTTGGAGCGCCAAGCCGCCCATGCATGTAGATTGCTAATAACTTTTTATTTTGCACTCAAATCGCTACTTTGGAATCATCATTTATTTCTAGCACTACTTTAAGTGCCTCGTTTTTGATAAAGATATACATAAAATCTGATTTCTTATAACAGTACTCGTAAAAATATTATAGAGGTATATCTAAAAAAAAATATATTTGTTTCATAAGTATCTGTTGTGTGTATGTTTTAACGTTCAGTCAAAAATAAAAAAAAATTGTGCCTATTATAAAAGAGATACATAATAAACATATTTATAAATAATATCGGTAACTCGTCATAAACTGTGACGCGGATATCAACGCCGTTCCGTCCGTTCAAAAATACAATAACTTGTATCTACAAACAAAAGAAGTGGTCTATTATTGATCAGGTACACGGAAATTGGAACCAAAAGTGCTGGCGGTGAAATGTTATTAATCATCTGAATCGGATTACAGCCACGCTCAGAAATGTAGAAGTTTATGAACCCGACACGGTCATCAATCAATTACATAGTTTGAACGCGTCACGTGCACTGCAACAACAGAGTAACGAGGTACTAAGTCAACTAACCAGATACTTGAACTAAAGTTTAATATTCTAAACTAAAATTCAAATGTTCCTTTTTAATAACTGAGACATTAATCCTTTCATTATGATCTAATATGTAACAACATATGGCGGTATGCGCAACGTAATAACATATTTATATTAATAATCGCTTTTTTTTTAATTTCTTAGGAAAGACGGTTGACTATCTTTTTTTATTGTGATAATAGAAAAGAAAAAAACACAATTATAAAATTTTGTTTTTTATTAAATTTTTATTGATGTACACATAAAATAAATTGATTCATTATCGTGTGATTAAAGAGTAATATGAGCATCAACAGGTTTTCAACTTTTTATTTTTCTTCTTTGAACTTTTGTCATAGAATCTGTAAAATATTATAATCATTATCCTAGCGTGTTTTACACACCTCAGCTAAAGTTTTAGAACCCGAGCTCATATTAATCATGGTCCTAGCTAGATACAACCCTTTTGACAAGGAATGTAGATCAAAAATATCATTAAATCTGAAAATTAAATAAAGTTTTTTAATTTCGAACTTCCGAAAGCACCGAAGCACTAATAGCGGAGTAGCGCCGTCAAAGGATATCAGGTTTGCCGTACATTGGACTCGTAAAATGAAAATGGCTATAAACGTCGCGCCGTCTTCGGAACGGGAGTTATTTAAATCTATCGGTTTGGTTACCGTCGATAAAGTGAGAACCTCGCGTACAATACCGTCCCATCTTCTTAATGTATTTTCTTACGACTTTCTTACTCAAAAATAAATAAATCTTATTTGAGAAGTTACAATGAAATTATTTAGCTCGTTAATTTAATTCTTGTGTTCCGTGTGTTTGTAAAGATTGTTTTGCGATTTTGTGCTGACTTGAATATTGGCATTTCTATCTTAAAAATCTCCTTCATACTTTGGAAGGTATGTTAATAAATAGCGTCCCAAATGCGGATATTGCAAATTTTAATCATGGCGAGAAGACGGTGTCTACTTTTTTTGATGTCGTGTAATGTTTTGCCACCCGCAAAGTTTTATTTATCAGAAAAGACATCTGTTTTTATCTAAAATTATACTGCTAATAGTTTTAATAGAAACTATAACCTATGGAGCTTGTGGACGCCTGCAACATCAGGACTGTCACTAGCGCGTTGCCAACCCTAAAAGAATCGTTTCACTTCCTTCTTTAGTGCTCCCATGCTGTATAATTCATTAGGGTTGCTTGAAAAAAAAAAATTTTTTTTGCAGATTTTTCTCAACATTTATACATACATATATTTATACAAACTTTGAGTAAAATCTACACTCTTATCTGTGAAAGTCTCGAGTAAGCTCACTTGACGTCAAGAGCGAGAGTCGTAAAGTTCAATTACGTAGATTCCTTGACTTGTAGTGTTTATATCCGTTAGCCGTCCGAGTGACGAGGGTCCGCTACTGGGTGTTTATATGTTTTCTTTACGCCTATACGGTTGGTTAAAACAAAAGAAATTTTTGCGGTTACGTCGAAAACAACGAGATATTTTTATACTTATCACTTTTTATTTGAAAGGTTATCTCAAGTCGTCTGATGAATGTTTCAGAGGGAAGGAAGCCCATGTTCTTCTTTCAGCCCAGGGTCCAATTTAAAGAAATTTATTTTTGTTTTTTCTCCACTGTGCTATTGTTTTTAAAATAATTGGATATTTTTTTAAGATCGCCTACCTGATTTCACCTTACCTTGATAATTGTTATTAATGGCTTCCAATTCTAGTCGAAAAGATACAAACATATTTAAACCTCTAATAATGCCATAGTTATATTATCCTTAAAAAGAAAAGCAATGGTCCATTTAAATAAAATACATGGAAACCAAAATACCAAGGTCTAAGGCTCCTATGTCTTGTTGTTTTCATTGAAAATAAGTTTATCGTATCATTAAATACAGCTACAACTTGACCGTTTACCGGACGGCGGGCATCCGGCTGCTGATGGCCCGTAACGAGCCGGTCTTATCCCCCACTTATCAATTAATGACCTCTCCCCGCACCGCTCTGCACAGCGCCGCACGATTTACTGCCGTTCCGGATCGTATAGGATGATATCAACACTTAAGGTCTGATTCATTAATCGAGTAGCACTTTAAGTACCATTAACGCTGATTGTTGATAAGATAAATAAGGGTATGTAATTGAAACCTCATGCAATAGTAACATAGTTCTATTTTTATTAATTATTTATGTATTTATTTACTATTATTTATGTAAAATGTATAATATATACAGGATACTCATATATATATAAAAAACCCGGTACGTGCTTCACTACTTAAAAATGTGATAAATGAAGAACCGTTCGACTGATTTGTGCAAACTTCACATAAATCATCTACTAAATAGTCCGAACAAAGCCTAAACATTTGATTTGCATAGGTGAGCCCGTTTTGAGTTATGAAATTACAACGAAAAGTGACGTTGATTTTTATATTATAAACTAGCTGTTGCCCGCGGCTCCGCCCGCGTGTAGTTCGCTTATTGCTTAACCTGTGGAAACTACAACTATCCAGAACTATAGTTAAATCTATTAGTAGTATCCTATTCCCGTGCCAATTTTATAAAGCCATTACATTGCTACGATATCAAACTGAAAATATTAACATTCATACTACTATCACATCTTTGTCTCTAAAAGAGTAGACGCAGCCTTTTACAGGGTCATTAGAACCTAAAAGCCACTCCTAAAGTTATAGTGGGCGTGAAAAGTGGAGAAAATCTCAATAAATAGTGTTATGTTAGTTAAATTAGACCTTACGACACGACCGTATGTTCCGTTGAACAACAACTGAACTGACTTGCTGATTTGATTATTTTTTAAACCAAAGCCAAACCAATTAATCAATCAATTCAAATAGCTTACAATACAATACAACAAACGATCGATAAACAAACCATCCAATAGAACTAAATCAACAACTAACATTTTTTTGAAATAATTAGAGTTAATTGCTGGAAAATTTTCAATCTGCTATACCATATGCGAAAATTAAATTAAATTCAGCGCCATCTATTGATATTTTATGTAACTAAATAATACGCCCACACACATTCAATGGGTTAATTTTTTAAAATTTAATATAGACTGTAGTGTGTTTTTGTCTTCATTGATATCGATAAAACAAAGTAGAAATTGTAGCTTTATCTATATTAAATACGTTTATGTAAACCGCATTCAACTCTGTTTAAAAGTTTTGAAACAGTAATGTCGTATGGACTATTGCTTTGGGGAAGGGCAAGTGAAATAAATACTATCTTTATTTTGCAAAAGCGGGCAATTCGTGCCATTTATGGTTTAAGACCAAGGGAGTCGCTTAGGGAGTTGTTTAAGGATATTAATGTTTTAACTCTCGCTTCTCAATACCTATATATTTGAGGTTATTATGTATACCAGGAGAAATATTTCTTCTTTTAAAAAAATTTGCGATGTTACGGATAGACCCTTACGGAATAAAAATAAATTATATCTCCCATCATATCGGCCAAGTAGAGTTAATGACTAATTTTTGGGTAACTGTATACACTATTACAATAAGCTTCCAGAATCGGTCCTTAGTTTGCCTGACCGAAAATTCAAAGCACATGTTAAGAATTTACTTTGTAAAAAAGCCTATTATAGCGCTCATGATTTTTCGCAATGACAAGGATGTGTAACTTAAGCTTGGTGCGGAGTCCTCCAAACTATAGCTAAAAATTGATCATATGTACATTCAGTACATTATTATTATTATTATTTTTTATTATATGTATCATGACATCTTTTATTACTTGACATTTTTATTAAACTATTTCAATAATCCTCAATATTTATTTAATAATAAACTTATGGTAATTATAAAAATATTCAAATGTAAACTCGTCTGATTTGACTCAAATTTTGTGAATTGACGTTTTTGAAGAAAATGCTGCTGTGGAGTTTGTGGCGCCACTTCTTCTCCACTTGCGCTTTGGAAGTGGTGGTAAACTTAAAATAAGTAACAATTGACGTCAATAAGTGATAAGAATATCCTATATTGCAAATAAACAATTTGAATTTGAATTTGAGTGCTAGAAGTAAACTTCAATTGACCATAACTTCTTTTCCCCTAACCGATTTTGACGAAACAAAGTTTTGACAACGCTTATAGGAGCGTTGTCAAAACTGTTGAGCGTATATGTAATCCACCTGTGAAAACCGCGTTCAAATCTGTTGAGTAGTTTTGAAGTTATAACGTACCAGACATACAGAAATACAGACAGACAAACAAAAATTCCAAAAATTGTTTTTTTGGTTTCTGTTACTCGTTTTTAATCGCCCCGTATCAGTTTTTTAGAAAAATATTTAATGTACAGACACTCGATTTTTACTGTCCTATTATATGTATAGATAGACAGATGAGTACAAAATCCATATCCATACTTCCATTTCCATACTAATATTATAAATGCGAAAGTCCGTCTGTCTGTCTGTCTGTCACCTCTTCACGGCTAAACTTTGACCTAGTCAAACATAGGCTACTTTTGCGCGATATAACCGATTCCGCCGGAGCCGCGGGGAACAGCTAGTACTTATATTAACGGACTTAACGCTAAGAGCGTTCTCTACCAGTCAACCATTTGATTAATCTTCTTCTTCAATGTCGTCAATGACAAACTATTAGATATGATTTGATAGGGGTTGCGATATCGTTTATCCTGAAATAAATTTGCAAATGAATTTATTTGTTTCTTTTCAAAATTATAAAAAATTTAGAAAATAATTCTAGAAAACAAATAAAAAACGAAATCAGAAAATTATTGTTTGTGACAGGATTCGATCCAGCTTCTTTCTTGAAACATTTCTTTACTAAAGTATTAAAAAATTCTTAAAAATTAATACGAAACGAAAAAAAGTTAGTAAAAAACAGGAAATAAAAAAAGTAAGTAAAAAAAAGTCATGCCTAGCAGGATTCGAACCCTCGACTTAAAAATATGATCTGCGACCTCTACCGATAGGCCAACATTTGTTGTTAGGGACTGGCGAAATTTCAAATCGAATTTGTCTATAGGTACGCAAATTAATTCTTTTTTTGGATTAAGGGTTGAAATTGTGAACAACCCTTCCTTGTGTGGCAGTATATAGTATAATGATGACACTAACAAACTTTCACGTTTATAGCTTTTATAATTTCGGTTTTGTGATGATAAATTAGTTTACCTCCCCCTTTTTACCCCTTTGGAGGTTGAATTTAAAAAAACGCTGAAATACGCCATTGGTTATTTTTGTTGAGAAGCATTCTTACCAAGTTTCAAGTAAATCAGTGAAGATTTTAATTTTTTTGTATCAATTTTAACCTTATTTATTTATAATTTTAGGGGTCTAATTTTGAAAAATCCTTTCATATCTGAGCACTACGTGATAACATAAAACTTCGGTCCAAATTTCAAGTTTATAGCTTTTATGGTTTAGGCTGGGCGTTGATTTATCATTTACCCTTGTTCTTTTATATATAAGTAAACATATTGTTTATTTATTAAATCAAAGTTACAATGCAAGAATAAGTACAAAAATGAATCCACAATAAGCTTCGTCAATATAAAGATACATTATTAAATCAGCAACAAGCTTCGTCAATATTAAGTGTAATCAGCCACAAGCTACGTCATGCAAATTTTAGTCTAAAAGGCCACCCCGCATCATTCCCGGCCCAAAAGTTCCCATAATACTAGCTGCATTTCCACGTTGTATGGAAATCGAAAGCCTTTGGGCCAAGTATGACCCGGACTGCCTATCATTGGTCCGCTGAACAATACGCCGACCCAATTCTTTTATAAATAACAATGCTTCGGATCCCCAGGCACCCGTGGTCTCAAAAGCTACAGGCACAAAAATGTAAGCCGATTTTAAACAAGCATATTTGATATGTTTTTGTTTAGCAGCATTTTCTGCCGCTGATCTTGCAGTTCTACTTGTTTCTCTAAGGTGAGAAGAAGCAAACGTACTCACACAGGTGGCATCCCAAAGCAAGCATCTACCCCTTTGCCAAGGAACCAAAGTTAAGCCATCAGGACGCTTACCATCAGTGCGACTCAAACCGGGAGGTTCCAAAATACAGGGAATGTTAGCGCTAACCATTGCTCTACGAATAATATCGTTTAGAGCGTGATGTCTAGGGAATCTCCCAGCACTCCTCAAGCAACTCAGACCGTGATGTCCCTTAACATCTACCGGAGATCCACAAACACATCTATGTTCTTCACAAACACTGCATCCGAGCCTCAGAGCTACAGCTATTCTTAGAGAGTTGTCATCCATCAGGGTTCCGAAATGAGGTGATGGCAGGGCATGAAGCCACGCACCCGATTCCGGTGTCAATATAGATTTGATCCTAGCCATGTCAGCCCCTGTACTATTAGATAACATATCATTCACAACAGTTTTAGCAATTAAATCGTCCCAATTCCTCTGCACATGCAGCTGGTCGGGTAAATTCTGTCCCACACATCGAATTTGCCACTCAGCAAGGGCCTCACTAACAAAGGGTAAAGTGAGCTCATCGCCATTCACGGACAAAATACGAGCGACGAGCTCCATCACCCCATGCGATGAAGCCAAAAATGCTGGCAAGCCAGTATCTTGAATTCGACGGATGCCTAACCCACCATGTCTGATAGGCAGAGATGCCTGCCGCCACTGAGAATCTTCTAAATGTACATTAATGATGCCCTCGAGTATGTTTTTCAGTGTGTTATCTACAACTGAAGTTTCACTTGGAAAAAGCCACATTGGAGCCGTTCTTAGAGCATATGTTAATTTGGGCATCGATAAACAACTCTTAAATAGAGTAAGTGCAACGTGTGCGGAGAGACTTCTTAAAGTGGTTTCTGATTTCAACAAAACATTATTCTTTTGCTGAATTGCAGAAGGAATAGCCTCTGAAAAAATTGGGGCTCCCAACAGAAAAAAATTACTTTTATCCACTATCTTCATGCCTGGCAGTATTAAACGTAAATTATCTACTTGTGAAGAATCAGAACCACACGCAAAGACTTCACATTTGTCTGTATTTAATTCGAGACCCAGTTCCTTAAATTTCTCAATAAGTGCACAAAGATCCCTTTCAACCACAGATACACTACCCCCAATCGTACCGTCATCAAGGTACCATAGGTTTAACGGAGACTCAAGACTAGATATAATTTTATGAATTGCCAGACTAAAGATAAGTGGGCCCAGAGGGTCTCCCTGCTGCACACCCACTTGTGATTGAAGTGAAGAAGTACCGAAAAATAAACGACTTGGATAGAAGTAACACTGATGCAAAAATGGATATAAACTGGGAATATTTTGGCGTATTTCAGCCAAAAGAACATCTCTCTCCACACTATTAAAAGCATTTCTTAAATCTAGTTTAACGATGACATCATCAGTGCCCACTTTGGCCGTTGAAAATGCTCTAGTAGCATGAATAGCGGCCTCACATCCCAACGGCGTACCAAACCCCAGTTGGTGGGGTTGAAGAAAACTTGAAGAAGCAGCTTTAACTGCACGGCAACCCAACTTGGCAACCAGACGACGGAAAGTATTTCCCACTGCAATAGGCCTAACCCCTCCATCTTTTTTTGTCAGTGCGCATAATGACGCACCATATAAAAAGGGACAAATTTCCGGATTAAGAAGTCCCTTTAGCAAAAAATTGCATAGCCTCGTAATAGTATCAATGAGACGAAGTCCATTATCCCCCGACGTCGGAGTGATAAGTTCCTTAAGGTGGTTGGGTCTAAGCCCATCCAAACCAGCAGCTGAGCCACTGTTAAAAGAGGTTATAGCTTCTAACACATCGTCATTGGAGACAACAAGAAATGGATCAGAGTTACTTGGTTCCGGAGGATATGAGAGTGAACGCGAAGGGGCAGGATGTTTACTAGTCAGAGAATTTAATGTCTCTGTGTTATTAGGAGCCAAACCAAAGTCAGATGTTAAAATTCTAACTGCCCCTCGTAAGTCTCCATCGTACACTTTACTCTCAATAAGTCCGCTACGAGACGCAGACCTCCCGAGCGCGCCGCTCACCCCACCATCCAAAGATACAATATTATTAGAAAATCGGCTTACATTTTCCTTCACTTTAGTGGTGAGAGACCTCTGGTCACTGCCATCTGGTACTCGTAAAGCAGTAAAAGCAAAAGATAAAAGAGCTAACCAATCATTTTTATTATTGGTCTCTAGGCACTGTTCAATTATTTCTAATAACTTTCCGGCCGCAACATTCCGGGCTCCCTTAGGTATATGTTTAAGTACCTTTGTATTTTTTCTCAAACGAGAAAGGTGCTCAAAGCCCGAATCAGCTGTTGTTGATAACACTGGAGGAGATACCTCTGTCGAGGTAGTTTGCTGAGAACGGGCCCTGTGTACACGACCTATATGGACATTGAGACCACGGGGAGCCACAAACAGTCGCGTAGAATCCGGACAATGTGGACATACAGTTCTTTGTGTATGCGATCTACTACTACTCATTTTACATAATTAAGTTGTTTATTGTCTCAAGTTATACAAATAATAATGTTTGCATAAAAAATCGAAACATCAAAATTTATACAAACACTCAAAATTGAAATCACATTAAATGTAGACAAAAAATACAAAAAGATTTAAAAAAAAAATTTAGGTATTAATTAAGGTATAATTAAAAAAAAAAAAACATTAAATAAGTACATTAAAATATTCACTACAGTTTCGTCAAAAAACAAATAACGTGCATAAAAAACACAAATACAAAAAATAAAATAAAAAAAAACCTTATATCCTACATAAAAATAATAATTAAAATAAAAAAGTCTTTAAAGCTGTAATAATATTTCCATTAACGGCCCGGCCCGCCTGCCCAACGTGAACACTTCTTGGAAATCTTGTTTGTGGTACTCCAACATAAATAATTTTTTAAATTTCTTAAATTATCCCTGCCGTGAGGCTCGAACTCGGGGCTCCTTAGACTGACCGTATCGTTTAAGGCAAAAACCTTGCCAACCAGACCACCACGCAAGTTGTAGATATATTGAAAATTGATATCTAGAAGCAGTTCATCCGTAAATAGTTTTTAATTTATTTAATATATGGCGTTCTGTGATGGTATATGGTATAGATATTAGTACTATATCAAATATGTTTCTTTTAACCCAACGATTATTAAGTACAATTTATTCCAAGGGATTCTTTAATATATTTTTTCAAATTGCCTGGTTTCTTAAATAAGTTATTTTATAGAGATATCTAAGTAATGTTTAACAAATCAGGTTTCAATATAAGATTCCCGAAATTACCATTTCAGCAATGATCCGGATGAAAGCTAACCCATTATGTCAGCAATAGTATTCAAATAACAACCAATATTTCTCTACCTAAAGGGTTCAGTGTTGTTTACAAAGGAGATTTTCATTCAGCTTGCGTGCCGCGGGCGCCGGATAAGGCCGGCTGCACACGGCCCGGTCTCTGCCGCCGGCCTATTGTACCTGCTTGTTGTATACGGTATTTGAACCGAATAACCCCGCTTAATGTTGACTGACGACGGGGTGAGCGGTTACGACGAGAATACTTAAATCGATTTACGTATGTAACATCGGCAACTAAATAGTAATTTTTTATGAAACTTTAAGGTCATCATTTTCTCTATAATTAATGTAAGTAATCAATGTTCAATATCAGTTTAATCACTTTGTGTCAGTGTAATCAACTGCCTCCATGGTCCAGTGATTAAGGCGTTTACCTGTAGACTCGGGGGTCAAGGGTTCGATTCCCACGGGAAGCATACTTTGTTTAGTTGTTTCCAGTTTTAGGTGATTGCAGGCTTGAATCACCTGATTGTCTGATAATAAAGATGATTCCGTGCTTCGGAAGGCACGTTAAGCCATTGGTCCCGGCTGCCATGTTGTAGTAGTTAAAGTAACCACATCAGAGGCCGAGAGGCGGTTCCGAAGAACTTTGACACCAGGGTGTGCATGGTCGATCGACCGTGACGCCTACTCGAAATGATGATGATGATCCCTTTAAAAGAATTATAAGTGAAATAAAAACGTTATTTATAATTGACTGCACCTTGTGAATGCAACCAGGATAAGGCTATGATAAGGAATATTATCTGTGCTGTGTCCTTCTATCGCTGAATATTCATGGCCCCTTCCAACCACCGACGCATGGCCCGTCGCCGGCCGCGCGTGACGGGATTACTGCACTCCGCACATCTGTACGGCTTATGGCGGAATCCCCCGGACGGGGCGGGAATATCGTCTGTCCTGAAAGATTTCACATGGCAAATGTAAATACACCTGAAAATTTTTTCTTCAGTACAGAATATGTTCTGAGTTTAGGAAGTAAAAGTTGTGTAGCCTAATATCAATCGTAAAATTGAGGTTATTTGCGATATGGATTACGTTAAGAATGAAAGTTATTAAAACTTTTTTTTTATTTATTTTATATATTTTATGAGGCACATAAAACAGGTTACAATTAAAATAGTATTATACAATAGCAATTAAAAATGCATTCTTAATCGCAACCCAAAAGCACATGTGTACAGATAAGTTAGGAACAAAACAAAGGTGACATAAACTTAGTGCTAAAATATAGCCAACCAAAAAAATATTTTCAGTTATAATAAAATAAAAAATAAATTTTAATAATATACTAAACTAATTACCAATAGGTCGTTCCGTTATCGCTCTATATAATACAATTCAGTGTAGTGTTTAGCCTATTGCTTTTCTCTATTTATTTTTACAGGAAATAGTCAGTGACTAGGTTTCTTAATGTGTGCTATAATATTTATAAGACAAGCAAAATAAAAAAGGAATTGACAAAAACAACCAGGTTTGAGCCGGAGATAGCAACATAAGACAGTAAAGAATTACTATTAGGGTCACCGTTTTACCCTATTGATACGGGACCCTAAAAATAGATCGACAAAACAGATAAAACAAACAGGTAAACAAAGGTGGTAGAAACCACTAGTAACGATAAGGGGATGCAACTTTATCATTTTCCACGTCGCCGCCACATGGGGCTTCAGCTGCAACAGATTGTACATAAAGTGCACCGGTTCGTGTCATCTTTTCTCGAAAACACATTCTTTCCGCGTTTTAGTTTTGAACTAAGTGAAATAAGTTGGTACTATCTATTTCGACTATATTATTACCGTTGCAGTATCTATGTTTATGTTTTATCGCATTTATAACTTAGCAAAAAACATAATATTTGAGTCTACAAGAAATAGTTTTGCATTAGCATGCTATACTGTATAACGAATTTCTGAGTTCTACGGCGTAGCATGCTCTACGGCGTAGAGCTTATTGCTACGAGTGCTACAAGTTGAGTAAAACAAGGTTTTAAAAAAGAACTAATTGTTTATATTACAGCATAATCGCATAATAAATTACACGTATGGGGCGCCACGTAAAAATAAACAATTGAACCTTTATGCAAACACTTTAGGTAGTTTAAATGTATATATGGCTCATTGTACATAATTGTAGGCTTAATGTCTTCTCAAAAAGAACACCCTATATTTAGAATTAGCTTAAATAAAAAACACTCACTTTTAAGTAGCAAAGTAATCTGAAATTCAAATATTCTTCTCTCGAAAATTTTGTAAGGATCTTGCTCGGTGCGCTGCTGAGAAAATGTTCACATCCTGCATATCAACAATGTATGTCGATTACACGGGTCACGTCTGCCGGCACTGAACTCCACTCACCTCTGTCGCAAATTAGGTAGAATATAGATGTAGCATATTTGTAGTAACATTCAATAAACGTACATTTATTCATTCATTCATTCAGTACGCGGTCATTTTCATATCATGTGTGTAGGTCAATTAACCATGACGCTTTTATTTATTTATTTATTAAAACTTTATTGTTCCACAAGTACAAAATACTTATACAATTGGCGCACTTAATGCTAATAGCATTCTCTACCAGTCAACCATTGGGAGAAACAGAAAAACTGTGCGGCGCAAAAAAGTTACAGAGGAAAATAGGTACTTAATAGCTTTTGTGTCAGTTCTTCGGATTGTCTTTCGATCTCTTACTTGGTTGAAACCAACGGCTTAATGTGTCTTCCAAAGCACGTAATCATCTTTATTCATCAGACAATTAGGTGATTCAAGTTTGCAATGTCCTAACCAAACTGGAAACAACTAAACAAAGTGCTTAACGTGGGAATCGTACTCACGACCTCCGGATTATCAGGCAAGTGCCTTAAATCACTGGATAAAAAGATTGTTGCTCGATCGCATAGTCACTATGCAAGTTTTCATCGTAACGTCTGTTGTATGCGCTTCGGCCTTTTTTAAACAACCAGAGTTCCGGAACCTTTTGATTTACTCTTGCATGTTCACGGCCTACCGAATGTCCAATATTATCGTTTGTTTTTGTTGCGCCAATATTATCATCAATAGCGTTTCGTTCAATGTCGTTTGTATTTTATAGGAATTCTGAAGTGAAAATCTATCACTTTTCCAACGCTTTTCTGGTTGCATTGCAAACAGGCTAAGCAGTCGTGCAGTGTTTCAATTTTTCTTTTATATGAAGCCCTACTTATTTCAGACATGTATTTTATTCGTTTTTTTTTTATTATTAAATAGACAAACAGGCATATGGCCCACCTAATGGAAAGCTGTAAACGTAGCGTATGAGACACCTGCAACACTAGGAGATTTCAAGCGCGTTGCCGTTTTTAGGAATCAGCAGCACTCATGTACTTATCTTCTCCAATCTATGTTTTACTGTCTTATCTTCTGTGTACAGTCGGCTTCAGAGAAATCTGACCTTCATGTCACAAGTATCACTATTGAAAGAGGGTCGTATTTATCTGCAGCCAACTGTACATGAATTTGTAAATTGTATAGAAGAAAAATGCTATGTATTCATTTACATAAAAGTTTAGTGCAAAATATAAGCCCGTACATTTGTGTAAAGTAGGTTATGACATAACATTAGCAAATAGCCTAAACGTGGACATTCTAGTCATTGTAGTTAAAATGTTGTGGCTACAACAACACAACGACATGCAAATGAGAGGTTGTAGTTTTTCCACATAAGTTAGCGAGTGTTCGCGCTCACTTGTCCATAAACCCGGCGCGGTATATATCTTGTCCTATTTGGCAACGGTATCTGTGTTGGGCATCTGTTTTGCTGGAAAGTTCATTACGGACGTTCATTTGGCAACTCTTATTATTATTTGTTTACGATACGAACATGCCAGGTTCGTTAATCAACAAGTTTTAACTGCTATTCATCAATTATGCATTCCAAAGGGAAATCGGCAAAGTGGCCATTTGCTTACTACGTGGGATTTGTGAGATGCTCCTTAATCACATAACATTAATTTATATTCACTAGTTGTTGCCCGCAGTTTAGCCCGCAGTTATATCTCTTCAAAAAGGAAGCCTATGCTTGTCCAGCGGTTAATCCGTGAAAGCGTAACAGACTTTCGCATTATTAATATTAGTAAACGCACTGGGTAAAAAATTCGTTAGCACATTAAACTAAGCAAAAATACTTACATTTGTGTAATGCGCTACTGGTTTTCGAGTGCCGCTCTGAATGTGTTAATTAAAAAGTAAAAATCTGGCTAAAGTAGGTCGAGGAGTTAAATTATTCAGCAAGTGAGTATGGTAGTTTGTAGTTACGCCTCTACCTTGCGTTTGATATAATTCCGCTGGGCCTCGTTTGGTCTTAAGGTGTTTACATAGACGCGTCCCACTCCAGTTTTCTTCATAATCTGGAAGCACCCCACGATCAAAGTAAACTGTTATAAGACTTTTATATTTGAATATTCAAAATAAAAAATATTGAAAAAAAGTAATTCAACATCACTTTGTAAACTTTTACTATTTTGCAGACCTCGTCGTATTAAGTCACTTCTTAATTCGACGTAATCGCAGACCTTTTAAAAAAGACATTACCAGTACCAGAAATAGGCGAGACAAAAGATAGGGGCTGTAAGGATCGTAGAAAATGAAATCTTTACCCTATTCGTCACTTGTACGTCGATCAAATTAACCTTGACCTTGTACCTGAGGACGTCGTGTAGAGGTGAAAAACGTGTCGCAATTGATGTGTGTACAAAGCAAACTATTGTTGGACTCAGTAGTGGGTGGGCGTCGGCCGGCAGTAGTTATCATGAACTAACTGGTGGCGGAACATGCACTGTGATTTGGTAAGCACTTATAACTTCGACTTCAGAAATGTAACGACTGAAACTATTAAATATCTTTAGTTTCTGCCTACTCCTACAACAAACAGGCCTGATGACATGTAAGTTTGTAAAATATAGTAAACTAGCTGTGGGACTCAGTTATATCGCGTCCAAAAGTACCCTATGTTTGACCTCAGGTTGTTAACTACATCCCTACCAAATTTCATCACAATCGGTACAGCAGTTTAGCCGTGAAGAGACAGACGTGACAGACAGACTTTCGCATTTATAATATTAGTATGGATTAGTATGAATTGTGCAAATGTTCATCTTTTAAAAGGCAGGACAGGAGAGCACATCTGCTCAACAAGTGCGCCGCCGGCGGCCAATTCCCAGTCACTCCGGAGAAGACTGTAAATTGCAAAGTTTGAACTTATTGCGACTTAATAGAATTACGAACTTGTTCGGGACAACTCGGCCGGCCAGCATTCTTTGAGAAGCATTTATTCTCATATGCTGCGAGTTCTAAACATTGATAATACAAGATGTCTTGTATTTCTTAAACTTTATATGAAGTAATTATGCGTGTTTTTAAATTCCAGCGTTTAAACGTATTGTCTTATTATCTGATATTATACGTTGTTGAAGGATTTCATTGGATTTTATACTGATAAGAATAAAAATTATATTACGACATTGCATCCTCCAGATTTATTTATTCACTAGGTAGTACACTTCTTAATGTACTAGGCATCGCGCACAAATAGTTCAGATACATATGTATATATAAAGGAAATCTGAAATAAAGAGTAATGAAATGATTAAACCCTCCCCACCCCGCAGCACCCGAGCCGCTGCGTCCGATTGTGCCAAACTTCATTCGCTTCTTTGTGCGGGCATCGCAACATTGTATTATTGTAAAGTAACTTATTTTGTTTCTTGCATATAAGTTTCGTTTTATTTTTTTATTGCAAAAAAGTGTTTTTTAAAGTGAAGTGAACGATGGGAAAAAGAAAACATAGCCATTCAAGGAAAAGACGGGAGAAGCGTCGGCGACATTCAGATTGGTCGTCATCTTCAACCGAAGGTCGGTGAATTTCAATAATGTTTACTTTATTTTAATTTCAATTGCAATTGTTTTTTTATTTATTTTTTTCATAGCATACCTAATAAATTCATTAGTGTTAAAACCATATAATTGAGGTAGACTCCAATCAGATAAATTCACCTCATTTATAATTTTCTTCTACCGTCAAATTCAGAACATTTTTTCTTTTATTCTTTACCCACTGTTCACGCGATAACTGTTACGTAAACAAGTAAGATTACTTAAATGCATGCATAGGAAATTCACCTTTATTTCAAGGACAAGGATTTGCCTCATATCACCATTTTTAATTAATTATGGGTTATAATACCTCGTGACGCGCGCACGAGTATAACTCCTACGTAGTCTAGCGGCGTAACGGGCTTACGTTCCATGACTTTTTTATCTAATTTTGCTACACACCATGACGTGCTCATGGAGGACACCATTCAGTCCAGCGTCATAACGTGCTTATGACCAGAGACTTAAAATATATATATATTATTTCTGTATTATTACAGATGGGCATGGTCAAAACCATCATAGTTCAAATTACTATGAACGATACTATCCGGGACAGGAACCATCCCGGTCCCCAGATATAGAATATGAGTGCCACAATGTGGACGACTCCGATGCCTCATCAGGTGTAGCTCACGGGTCTATCGTGGACTACATAGTGCCTACTGCTGGCAACGAACCGTCAACTAATATTTCTGGAGAGCCGCAACCAGGCCCCAGTTCCATCTTGGTCGCTACAACGCCGAGTGGAAATACGGACACAAATCCGCTACCCCCGGAAATTTTAGAAGCTCTTGGAGATCCTAAAAGTAAAGAAGAGGTATTTGGTCCAAAAATACCAGAAGATATCTCCAAACGCTGGGGACGGATTTTGGTAGATGGCCTCACCAAAGACCAAAAACAAAGTATCTTAGAGAAGTCGTTAATACCTGATAATTTTCGGTTAGCAAAGGCACCGATATTAAATCCGGAACTGATTCCCGTATTAAATGAACAAGCTCGCAATCGGGATAAGGCCCTAGAAAGATCTCAAAAACAATTAGGTGTCGGTATATCTCGGCTAACAAACCTTGCCGCCAGTATCATTGAAGGAAATAATGATAAAATATAATTATTACGTCAAGTATCTGAAGCAAGTCAAATATTTTTAGACTTACACTACGAAGATACTAAAAGAAGGAGGAAATTGGTAGCGTCGTCGTTAGACAAAAAATTTCTTAACATGATTACTGACGTCAAAAGGGACACATTCCTGTTCGGGACCAATTTGGGTGATAAAATTAAGGCCTCGAAAACAGCAGAGAGATCTGGTCTTCAAATCAAACGTAATGATGCTGCATCATCATCCTACAAGAGGAACAATAATCAGGGAAATGCGAGAGGCCCACCCCGCTCGACAAGTCAACGTACGTACCGGCAGGGTGGGCAGAAGAACCGTTATCAAACATCGAATCGGCGAGCCCCGCCACCAGCCCGGGACCGGCAGCCACGAGCTCCAGCCAAATCGACCGACAAGAATTCCAAGGCTCGGTAGAGGTACTAAACCTTGCAATATCTCATGCAGGTAGATTACGTCACTTTTATACGAAATGGGTATCTATCACAGATGACCCTACCATTTTAAAATATATATCAGAAGGTTACCTCATAAACTTTGACGGTCCTGTTGTCCAGAAATCTGCACCAATTAATAATAACTTTAGCCTAACCGAAATAAAGCAACTAAACTTAGAAATTCACAAATTAAAAGAATTAGGAGCTATTGTCGAATGTCACCCACATCCGAAACAATTTTTATCAAAAATATTTCTTACTCCGAAACCGGATGGCTCATTTCGCTTTATTCTTAATCTAAAGAGCCTCAATAAATTTATTCCTTATACACATTTTAAAATGGAGGACATTCGAACAGTTACAAAATTAATGACCCCGCAGTGTTTCATGGCTACAGTTGACCTCAAAGACGCATATTTTTTGGTACCTATAAACAACAAGAGTAAAATTTTTCTCAGATTCAATTTTGACAAAACATACGAATTTCAATGTCTTCCATTTGGTCTATCTACTGCGCCACTGGTTTTCACAAAACTATTAAAACCTGTAGTCACTAATTTGCGATCTCAAGGTCTAATTATAGTTATATACATAGATGACATTATTTGTATAGGATCCACATACAATGAATGCGTCGACTGTGTCACAAAAACAGTAGGATTGCTCGAGTCATTAGGGTTTATTATAAACATGAAAAAGAGTAAACTAAAACCATCACAAAAACAAACATATTTAGGTTTCGATTTAGATTCTACAACTATGAGTTTAATATTACCCCCGAAAAAACGTAAAACCATTAAAGATCTAGTACTTAAAGTACAACATCAAAAATCAATTGTTATAAGAGATTTCTCTAAACTGTTGGGATTACTATGCTCAGCCTGCCCAGCTGTCGCGTATGGATGGCTCTATACAAAGTGTTTCGAAAGAGAAAAATTCCTTGCATTGCTTAAATGTAATAATGATTATGACAGCGTCATGTCTTTAAAACCTCAGTTAAATTCAGACTTCTCTTGGTGGATCAGCAACATAATGAGTTCCAGTAATCCTATTCGCGAAGGAAAATATGCGATAGAAATTTATTCTGACGCCTCATTAACGGGTTGGGGAGCTGTTTGTAACAACGAGAAAACTAGTGGTTTTTGGGACACAGACGAAGTAAAACAACATATAAACCTTTTAGAATTGTTAGCCGCTTTCAATGGTCTTAAATGCTTTGCGAACTCCTTAAGTAATACCGAAATACTATTACGCATTGACAATACAACCGCAATATCATACATTAACAGATATGGCGGTGTCCAATATAAACACTTGAATGATCTTACACGAAAAATTTGGCAATGGTGCGAACAACGACATCTATTTATATTTGCATCGTATGTCAAATCGAAAGATAATGAAGCAGATGAAGAATCGCGACGAAGTAACATTGACACAGAGTGGAGTTTGTCCCACTCAGCGTTCAATAAAATCAAACGAAGCTTAGGCTGCCCTGAAATAGACTTATTCGCGACTAGGTTAAACGCAAAACACCATAAATATATTTCATGGAAGCGTGATCCAGACGCATTTAATATAGATGCGTTTACGATTAACTGGGGTGAATATTTTTTCTATGCTTTCCCACCTTTTTCTCTTATATTAAAAAGCTTACGAAAAATAGAGAATGAAAAAGCAGTGGGCATCATGGTAGTCCCATACTGGCCTAGCCAACCTTGGTACCCGCTGTTTTTAAAACTTTCATGCTCTCAATTGGTATTCTTAGGCCCAAGCTCTGAGCTACTTACCTCTCCTTTCAGGACACGACACCCTTTATGGAAGCGTCTTACCCTGGTATCATCAATATTATCAGGGGCGCCTTCATAAGAGAATCCCTCTCGGAGTCTACAATAGACGTCATGATATCTTCCCTAGCGGAAAGTTCGATTAAGCAGTACAACGTCGCCTACAAAAAATGGTGGCTCTATTGTTTACGACACAATAGTGATTGTTATAATAAAAATATACCATTCATCTTAAATTGTCTTACGGAACAATTTAAAAGTGGAGCTAGTTATTCTACTCTGAACACATTTAGATCTGCGTTGGGTCTTATTTTAGGTAAAGAAATAAGCGAACATGACCGCATTTCTAGATTTTTAAAGGGAGTTTTTAAAATAAAACCATGTTTACCTAAATATCAATCAACATGGAACCCAAATTTAGTATTCGATCAAGTTAGCAGTTGGTTCCCTAACGAAAATTTGAGCTTAACTCAAATAACAAAGAAGTTGGTAGCTCTCTTAGCGTTGTCAACCGCACAACGCGTCCAGACGCTATCTTTGATACAGTTGTCTAATATAAGGATCAACGCAGAACTAAACAATATCGAAATTGTTATCAATAACCTCATTAAAACATCAGGACCTGGTAAACCCATGCCGCGACTAATAATACCTTTTTTCTCAAATAAAGAATCAATTTGCCCCGCAAAAACTTTAGTCTCGTATATCGAAATGACGCGTCAGTTTAGACAATTCCCACAAACCGATAGACTTATTTTAACCACAAAAAAGCCTATCCATAATGCCAGTGCTTCAACAATAAGCCGGTGGATAAAGGCAGTGCTCTCTGATAGTGGCGTAGATGTTACTATCTTTTCTGCTCATAGCACACGTCACGCTTCGACGTCGGCGGCTAAAAGAAAAGGCGTATCAATAGATTTAATAAAAAGAACAGCCGGATGGACCGGTAATTCATTAGTTTTCGCAAAATTCTATAATCAACCGGTCATCGAAAACGAGACTTACGCATTTGCGGAGGCAGTATATGAATAATAACTAATTATCTGATGAGGTTCATATACAAGTGTATCTATGTATTAAGAATGTCACTTAACTTAAATTTGTTGATTGGTAAAAATAATAAAAGTACCTAAATAAAAATACAATCTGGTTGCATTACATTAACCATATACCTAGTTCCCTCTCTGAATAATCTATTTCGCGTTTAGCGCTAAACATCTACCTAGTGAATAAATAAATCTCGAGAATGCAATGTCGTAATATAATTGATGGTTAAACAAACTTACCTTAAGTGACGTTTGACCATAATTATATGAGACGTTGCATCCGAAGAGATTTATCACCCGCCCTACCCGAAGATTCTTTAATTTACCACTACTAGAATCACGCCCTTCTATATAAACGCGAAATAGCCAGACTCTGAAAATAATGAAGTTTGGCACAATCGGACGCAGCGGCTCGGGTGCTGCGGGGTGGGGAGGGTTTAATCATTTCATTACTCTTTATTTCAGATTTCCTTTATATATACATATGTATCTGAACTATTTGTGCGCGATGCCTAGTACATTAAGAAGTGTACTACCTAGTGAATAAATAAATCTCTTCGGATGCAACGTCTCATATAATTATGGTCAAACGTCACTTAAGGTAAGTTTGTTTAACCATCAATTATGTTGCACTTTTGTCATGTTGCATGGTCACCTCTAACTCAATATGTGCAATTGTGCATGTGTCCAATGTGTGATACTCTGTTTTTTATCAAAAAATAACGTCGTCTTGAATCAGGGGTCTTATTTATGTTTTGATTGGTTTATGTTACGTTAGTAGATCTTTTGGTTTCTCTTTATATGAAAAGAATCCTCAGAAATACATTGTATATGCATTTTAGTTGTAAAGTAAATCTTCTCTTTATTTAAATTAAACTATTTTATACGGTTTTCTATCGCGTTTATTGCTTACTTATTTATACCTAACGTTTCAAGCACTTTACAGAGCTCATGGTCGCAGGCAGACTGAGTTGACATTGAAGTGCTTGAAACGTTAGGTATAAATAAGTAAGCAATAAACGCGATAGAAAACCGTATAAAATAGTTTAATTTAATGTGTAACAATCGCGAAAACATAAGAAATCATTATTCTCTTTATTTCTTATAAACTTTTTTTTTTGAGCCTGTTACGACATCTGTAAGAAGAGATATTATGAAGATAGATACCAAACGGCTAGGAAATAGTGTGGCGAATAAAATCCACTGTGTCATCAAAACTCCATTTTCATTATCGCGGCGACACAGCGCTGCACATTGTTTACTTGACAACTAATTTTGAAACTGTCCTGTTTTCGTTTGATGTTCGTGGTTATTTCGCATAAACAGTATCTCTACTGTGAGTTTTATAAATGCAGACGTTAGTTAGGTTTTAATTGAATAAATTACAAATCGAATTCCTTATGACAAACTCAATTGTTTTTCCTTTACTTTAAGATTTCGTATTCCTTACGCCAGGTTCGCCAGAAATGCTAAAACATGATTTAATATCATGTTTTTGGCACTCCTGCATTTTTTATAATTGAAGCCGCTTTCATTCGGAAAATTCTTGAAGGGGGGTTATGTCCAGCAGTGAACTGTCGGCAGGTATAAATCAGACGTCATACGCTCTTAGGAATACTATAATTGGAGAAAACCGCCAACAGTCGATTGTAAAACAAAAACGCTAAGATGACAATGCTGAAAGAAAAATTAGCAATTTTTTGTTAATACAGCTAACAGCTCTACTGAAAAATGTACGTGGTAGAGCAAAGTTTCTATAACCGATTGATTGTTTGGCTTATTTAAGATCTAAAAAAAGATAACTAGATGTAAGTCACTCAATCTTTCTGTGCAAGGAAGGCAAGCTCCTAAATATTAAATTTTATTCGCGCCTAGCCATTAGCTCACTGTATCTCACCTGCGACTGTTTAACTTTTACTTCCAAGTCTAAAAATAAATATTATTCTGTAGATATAGGCCACAGAAACTGTTTCGTCTGAATCTTGTTGTTTGTAATTGTACTGGACTCCATGATGTACTTTTACAACACATATCCGAAATAGAGCAGTTTCTCAACTGTCACTTGTCGGTAGAGTGCTTAACTATTAGTCAGATTTTTTTTATAATATGCTTTTTTATAATTGTCAAATTGAGATCTCTAAATGCTTAACCAAATAGACTTAAATATAGTATCCATATTTACACAAAGAGCTCATAATAAGGATCCTACAAAACGATACCACATGGCCAAACTACCAAATAGGTAATTACCTAACAGAATCTTATTCTGGTACATAGTAATATGTCTATATTAATTCAAAAAGGGTACAAGCGTCTTCTCCCCCACCCCCACCCCCAGCTTATTTCCGATGTGTCCTCGTCGGAGCATAACTCAACAGTTTTAAAATTAATTTTATATCTCCAACGTGAAATACGGCTTCGGACGTCGGATCACGATCGTAAATTTAAAAGGAATGATCAGTTTATTCATTTGCCTGGAAAAGATTCATATTTAACCTTTTTGGTGGGATCGTGAACCGCATCATATTGTCGTTATCCTTTTTTCCTGATTCATTTATTCATATCGTGGGTTAATAAGGTCAATTGACTCTGTACAGAGTTTTCGTAACCACCGCAACCTCCGTCGTGGTTTTTTAAACAACCACCAGTAGCAGACTGGACCACTAAATACCTTTTCTTCGTCCCATCTTAATGCACCTTCAAAACCACGAAATCATCTGCGATTGTCTTTATCCTCAGACAATCGAGATAACGAAGATAATTTAATCTCGCAATGTCCTAACCAAACTGGAAGAAACAGCAAAGGAAGGAACGTAGGAATTAAATCTACAACGGCCTGCGTAACGTGCCTAATCACGCTTGTAATATTTTGTGTCACTCTCCTAATGATAACTCATGGCCAAGGAACTTTCGCCAGAACCTATCATTATCATCATTTCAAGATGATGATGAGAAGTCATGGTCAATCGACTATGCACACCCTGGTGTTAGAGTTCTTGCATACCGTCTCTCGGCCTCTGACGACGTGGTTCCTCTAACGTCTGCCAGATGGCACGGGATCAACGGCTTAACGTGCCTTGCCGACGGAATACAAAGAAAGATTCTTGCTTTGCTAAAAAACTGCTATTAATTAAACAAAACAAACCAAAACATCTCCACTAACTCTGCTGCTTGGGGATTGTGAGGTACCCAACGAACGAAGATTACCTCTAGTAATGTACTAGAACTAGTCCAGATCAGTAATGATTCTGTTTAGACGTTGGTGCACTTTTTTAAATTAAAATAATAGACTCGACACAAGTACCAAATAGATAAGTCTACACGAGCTAAGCTGCAGGCGAAAACTAATTAATTAAATTACCCATTACTTCAAAGTTATTTTCAAAAGACCTCCCAGATAGCTATATCCCAGCTACATGACCCTAGTAGTTAACGTTATCTACAAAATGTGTTGTTGACTCGTATCTCGAAACTTTGTAGTAATATCAATAAAACCAGCTAGCTATGAAATGAGTATCAGTTAAGCGCGTCACAAACCCGGCTAAGCACCGCCATATCTATTTTAGTACAAACAAGTCACGACCTTCTTAAATGCTGGTCTGGAAGAAAAAAATACTTAGAATGTACCAGCTGCTTCTCTTCTAGTGGTTGTAAAAGGCAACTGATACATTTTTATTATTTATTTATTATAACTTTATTGTTCCATAAGTACAAAATACTTATACAATTGGCGGACTTAATGCTAAAAGCATTCTCTACCAGTCAACCATTGGGAGAAACAGAAAAACTGTGCGGCGCAAAAAAGTTACAAGGGAAAATAGGTACTTAAAAATAAACAAATTTACCACGATGGGTATTTTTAATAAATATCATACTAAACTACTAACTTTATTATTGGGTATCAAACTAGTTCCGCGTGAGTCTTCCACTTTATGTAATATGTTTAAGCTCATTATAAGTGAATTTGAAGATTATTTTATGAGAATAAAGTTCTTTAACCATAACTGAGAGAATCGGCGAATAGGGGACTCATGACATAGGAGCATATCACACATATTATATACAAAATTTTAATGCTAAAAGCTCTGCTTATGCGACTATAAAAATTAAAGTGTTATTTAAATCGTACAAACCGAGTATAATAATATATTGACAAAACGGCAACTGGCGTTGAAAAAGAGGCGGCCCGGGAGTCGTCTCCATTTGAAATATCTCATGGAAAAAGCGCCGGGATATAAACACTAAGATGCATGGAGTAGTATATAGTGAATACTTTTTTTTTTTGTGGGTAGTTGAAGGCACATAACTTAAAAAACAGCTGATCTAATATTTATTTATATTTAATTATAAACAATACATATTTTTCAATTTTCATACTGTAATATATACAATAAAAGTGACTAGTTTATGAATTTATAATAGTTTGCACTAACCTGCCTTTCTGGACATTCACATACACATTTCCTTAAACACTATGGATACATTACAATTGGATCAAGTTCAACAGACACAGAGGCAACTGGAGGCATCACTTTCAAGCCGGATGGCTGAATTTGAAAAGAGGCTCACTACATCCTTGCCCGCCGATGTTGGTCAACTGCAGCAGGAGTTCTCCGACTATAAGAAACTTGTTAAATCTATATTTATGTTACTGAGACAGCAAATCTGTGACGTTAATAGAAAAGTGGACATCATCGAGATGAGAAGCCGGAGAAAGGTGCTGTTATTTAATGGTATCCCTGAAGACACTAATGAGGACATCTCAACAACTGTGTGCAATCTTCTCACAGACAAATTGAAGATGGCTGACTGTAGGGCTCAGATAAAGGAGTGTCATCGTATTGGAGCTGGTAAATCTGACCGTGCACGTCCTGTCCTTGTACGCTTTCAGACTGTAGAGGCCAAGAGCATGGTTTGGAATAAAAAATCTACTTTTAAGGGAACTCCAATTAATTTATCTGAGTTTCTCACACGCCCCAGACAGGACGTTTTTCTGGCTGCCCGATCACATTTTGGAATGAGGCGATGTTGGACTCTAGATGGAGTTATCAACATTAAGACACCAGCTGGCGATCGAGTGAAGATAACGACATCCTCGGAATTGACTGCTCTGATTGAGAAGTTCCCTGTAGGTGAGGCTAGCGTTGAAGTGGATCCGAATTTAGCGGTAAATCAGGAGCCGACGAAAAAGGCCCCTACAGCAGCAGCAGTTAAGAAGATCGTTACCCGGCGGCAAGCGCAGACAGGTAAAAAGTAAAGTGTGCCCGGTCCTTCCTCGGCGTTCCTCCCTGACTCGGACATTCAAGTCATTGTTTGCTGATGGCGGTCCATTAAATTTTTTGTCTGCGGTTTGCTTGTACCTTTCAGACCGTACTTGACTAGTTGGCTGTACCTTTATGTACTTAGTTATAAATTTTTCTTAGTTTGATTTAATACCACGTATATTATGTGGGTATTACAGTAAAATTATATTATTTAAAGAAAGACACGACGGGTAAACACAATTTTGTTTGTTTTGTTCACATTCACTTCACCTGTCATTTGAACTCTTGTCATATGTCAATGTCACCTTAACCTCTCAAAAACTGTATTCTTTTTTTTTTTTTAATTTTGTTTTTTTTTCTTTCTTTTGTTTGATTGTGCCCGTTCCATACTGGTGTTTGTTTACATATTTTTTTTAAACAGGTCCAGCTGGCGGGTTGTGCTTTGATATTATTTGAGACCTTCACAACAAAATTATTTATTTGTATTTATAAAATATTATTTATAATATATATCTTATTTATAATATATATCTTACTTACTTATGCAGCAACCCGATAGTAATAATTTAAATGATTCTTTTTTCTCCGCCGATGAATCTCCTGATTCCAGCTTTGCTTCTTGTGAATCTTCAGATACCCTTGGAACTTTTGTTGACAACGTATTCCACAACTTCTCTCAAAACTTTAATGTTTGTCACATCAATGCTCAAAGCATTCCCGCTCACTACACCGATCTTGTTGAAGCCTTTTCTTCAAAGCACCTAGGCGCACTTCTCGTCTCAGAAACATGGTTGAAACCAAATTTACCATCCACTAGCTATTCGTTGCCCGGCTTCGTACTCATACGAAATGATCGTATTGGTGCTAGGTGTGGTGGAGTTGCCATATATTTGCGTAGCGATATCAATTATCGCATACTCTCTATGTCACCGTCCGAATATTCAGGCTCTATGGAATATATTCTCTTAGAAGTCTCAATTAAAGGTGTAAAAGCCATTCTTGGTATCTTCTACCCTCCCTCTTCTAAAGTTAATTACTTTTCTACCTTCGAGTGTATACTAGAATCGGTTTGTTCGGACTACTCACATCACCTGATCCTGGGGGACTTTAATACTTGTCTCTTAAAAGACGACGACAGATCTTCCACTCTTGTTAATATTGTTAAATCTGTCAACTTCTCTATCCTCCCATCTGACGCTACTCATTTCACGGAATTCGGACCTACTCTACTTGACCTTATAATAACTTCATCGGAAAACCTCGTTGCCACCCATGGACAGACTCCAGCCCCCGGGTTTTCTCATCATGACCTAATCTATATTTCCTATAAAATAAAGTTACCTAGAACTAAACCCAAAACTGTTTATATTCGTTCTTTTTCCAGGATAAATAGCAATGCGCTTAATACCGATGCAGCTAAAATTGACTGGTCTCCAGTTATGACTGCAAATACAGTAGATGAAAAAGTCTCTCATTTTAATAATAATATTTTGTCGCTGTATGATGTTCATGCTCCAATTAGAGCCGTCAAAGTACGTCGCCCGCCCGCTCCGTGGATCACTGACGGAGTGCGCATTGCTATGAAACGAAGAAATCTTGCTTTTCGAAGGTTTAAACGTGAACGTACAGACGAAAATTGGTCATTGTATAAGGTTGCAAGAAACCGCTGTAACCAGTTCTGCAGGAATGCTAAACGCCGATATTTTATTGAAAATATTGTAAATGTATCTCCAGCTAACCTATGGAAATTTCTTAATTCTCAGGGCATAGGCAAGGTGAAGAAACATTGTTCTAAATTACCATTCTCTTTAAATGATCTTAACAATCATTTCTCTTCAGTTCCACTCTTGGATAATAATGTTAAAAAATCTACCATTTCAGGTCACTGAAGACAATGTTCGCAAAACCATCCAGACTATTTCTTCCAATGCTTCAGGGCCAGATCAAATTAACCGTGTTATGTTAATGCCAATCCTCAGTATTGTTCTTCCAATTATCACGCACATAATAAATACTAGTCTTTTAGAAAACCATTTCCCTTTCATGTGGCTTGCTGCCTACGTGCGTCCACTTCCTAAAATCCCTGATCCCATCCAGTTAAATGATATTCGTCCTATTTCCATCCTATCCTTCTTGTCTAAGATTCTAGAAGCTACTGCTTTTAACCAACTGTCTAAACATCTACTTGAAAACAATCTGCTCAATACGCATCAGTCTGGTTTTAGACCGGGGCATAGTACAACCACTGCTTTGATTCGAGTAACTGATGACATTAGAGCAGGGATGGAAAATAAGAAGGTCACTATTATTGCGTTGATCGATTTCAGCAATGCATTTAATACTGTAGATATCGACATACTGCTTGCTATTCTTTCGCGCTGTAACATCTCGTCTTCAGTGATTGCTTGGTTTAGTAGCTATCTTCATGGACGCTGGCAGCAGATCCGCAACGGTTCGGATACTTCCGACTGGTGTGATCTAAAAGCTGGTGTACCACAAGGCGGTATTCTATCTCCGATTCTATTTTCTGTTTTTATAAACCTTCTCTCGCATCAACTTTCTTGTTCTTATCACTTCTATGCAGACGACTTGCAGCTTTATACAAGGGCCAATGCTGATGATATTGACCAGTCCATCTGTTTGCTGAACCGTAACTTGAGCAGTATATTGGAATGGTCCAACAATTTCGGAATCCGTGTCAACCCCAAAAAATGTCAAGCAATAGTGGTGGGCAGCACATATCAACTTAACAGCATTGACCTACATTCTCTACAACCACTATTATTCGACGGTGCTGAGATTCCATATAGTCCAGTAGTGAAAGATCTTGGTCTTCATATTGATGAAAAGCTCTCCTGGAATTCTCACATCGTTGAAGTAAGTCGTAAGGTGTATGGTACTCTCCATTATTTGCATCGCCTAAAAAACTTTCTTCCTATTAAAACTAAAGTTATGCTGGCTCAAGCACTGGTACTTCCTCTTATTGATTACGGTGATGTGTGTTATCTGGATGTAACTGAACAACAACTGAACAAATTGGAACGCCTTGTCAACAATTGTATCAGGTTCATTTTTTGTCTCCGGAAATATGACCATATTTCCGAATACCGTTCTGAGCTGAAATGGCTGCCTATCCGTCAACGCAGGAATTTACATATATTATGTCAACTCTATAATATTCTTAGTAATCCACTCACTCCCAATTACCTTAAATGTGATTTCAAACTTTTAAGTTCCAATCATGATAGAAACCTGCGTTCTTCTAATAATATGTCTCTTGCAACGCCTTCTCATCATACTGAATTTTTCTCCAAATCTTTCGCCGTGACCGCAGTAAGACTTTGGAATCGGCTTCCAGAATCGATTAGGCAGGCCTCCAGTCGTGCTACTTTCAAAAAGCTTGTCTACAAGTTCCTACTCTCAAAATTATAGGAAGCGGAAAGGGAGGGGAAATTGAGAATTGCTGCTATTGTTTATTTTGCTTTTAATATATTTTTTTTACTATGGCTAATATATTTTATGATAGATATATATATGTATTAATATGTATGTATGTATGTATATATATATATATATATGTATATATTAACTATTTATTATGTATGTTATGTAAGTTTATTATATTTGTTATTTAAGTAAATGTTATTTTTGCACCCACAAACTGTTCTCTGCTTGACCCAAAGGTTGACTGTTAGATAATGCTTTTAGCATTAAGTCCGCCTATTGTATTTTTACAATAAAGTTAAATAAATAAATAAAAAATACTCAAATCAAATAAATAACTCATCGTTTTGCATATAAAATCCATTTCCTTGGAATGAGTTTAAGTTCGTAATTCAAAACTTCAACGTACTAGATACATAAAGCAGTAATTCGTATTCTGTTTGTAATAACATGCACTGCATCGACAATAAACTCGATTTAAAGTTTCCACTCGATCCTCCATCGTCTCAGTTCCCCAAAGAGCATCGTTCAAAGACCTACCTATGCGAGTTGTGGCCACCTGTCTTGCGTGACGAGTTTGCGAGTTCAGTTGGTAGGTATCCTGGCGAGTTAATCTTAAAAGTTGCCTTTTTATGCGGTATTAACAGTGAAAAAATGAGTTTTTATTGATAGATATCTAAGTGTTATAATTATAAGCGTATATTTTTATTATCTACTAGCAACCCGCCCCGGCTTCGCATGGGCATAAAATCCTTCCTCTTGAATCACTCTATTTGTTAAAAAAAAATCCGTATCAAAATCCGTTGCGAAGTTTTAAAGATTTAATAGCATACATATGGATATAGGGACAGAGAAAGCGACTCTCTTTTATACTATGTAGTGATTTATCTAAAGCGTACCCTGGGCTCTGAGGCGTAAGCATCTGCAACTAAAATATGTTGTACACTGGGCCACAGTTATGTACACCACATGAGAGGTACATATCTTGGACCACTGTACTAACCTAATTAACTGTTTGTGTCCTTATATAACTTGTAAAAATAACAATTACTACTTGTATCGTCACGATGATCGAAACCTCTAAAAAATAACATTACATCATACAATCATGAACCATCATCCTTGAAGAATTTACCTAGAAGTTGGCAAATTAAAGTGCATAACCACGTACCAAATAAGCTTTCTAAGAAAATTCTTTGAGATTCGCTCACTCATAGAGTGCCGCGAAATAGGTCGACCAATTCAATTGCACTGCTCACTTTAGAACACTTCAATTTCTTTAGTTGTCCTTACTTCTTCTTGTTGAGCTAAAATGGCTAACCTGTTATATATTAAGATAAAATTATTTTTGGCCAGTATGTGGCTATTTGATTGCTCCGTAGACGTCACTTATCTTTCTTTTTTGTACTTAACTAATTCAAAACTAAGTGTGGATTAGAAGGTCTACCAACCTTGTACACCCTGGTGTCAGAGTAACAATATTATCTGTGAAGAAATAACTTCAATATTTATTTACATTTTATATATGCTATAACTTACAAGACAATTACAATAACTTAAAAAAAATAAAACTAAAGACTTAAATAATACTAAATAAAAATAAAACAAAAACAAAAATACTTACCAAAAATCATAGAAAAGGTCCATGTGGCAATATTCCGAAGATGCTGGCAGCATTTCCTCGTTGGATTGCCAAACTTATTCGTTGGCCGAGGAAAGCGCCAGCTCTTCGGTCTCCCGTCGCATCAATAAGCCTCTTATATATATTAAGATATATAAGAGGCTATATATATCTTATATTATCTGTTATTTTTCAAAATCGAACTCGACAAATGTGAAGTTTCAAATTTCTAGGCAGAAAGTGTAGGTAGACACAATCTTGTTATTAAAATAAAAGTAAAGATATACATAATGAAGATACCATTAAGTATATTTTTACTTTTATATTATTTTTTTAAGAATAATGCAGATGCAAATTGAAAAATATTTCCTATTCAAATAACTGTAATTTTTTTAATACAACAGACACGTCGGGAAAATGGAGGTAGGAATTTAAACGTACAATTTTGGTTGATTGGTAAAACTTCATATTTCATGTAGCTGTTGATTTTAATTAATAACAAATTTTAACAATACAGTAAAATAAATTATGGAACGATCCAATCTGCAATCAGAAAATATAACTTGTAATATAAACCAAACATTATTTATTGCGTCAGTTAAATATACAATGAAGGAGAAATTACAAATATGAATTATTGGGTGGCTTTTTCTCTAAGTGCAGTCTCTTGCAAACCACCTAAATATAGTTAGAATGATTGATGACTAAAATAAGTTGCGCAGAAAATTATAATCATGAATAATTTGCAATAAATATTAACTTAAAAAAAATTTATAAGACAATCAAATTCGGGTAAAAAGAGTGTGGAACATAATATAGAAACACACAAGAATGATATGACCACATACAGAAACCAAGCCCATAGAAATCTCCATTCATAGAGAGCAAGGGTCTCAGAACTTTTTACTACTTGTCTACAAGCAACTGATTATTACATTCAACAAACACTCGATCATGTGTACAGTGGGCTATATATTTAACCACCTTACACTAACATCTTACGCAGTATTATTTTCTATGTGCCCACTGTACCTAGCTATGCAAACGATTAGAATCCACACCCACGTATACATGTTAATTGAAATTCCAGGGACCCCAAAAACCAATTTACTAGTGGTGTACGTAATGTACTCATCACACACGATCTAAAAGCTCCCGTTTGCCAAACTACGGTTGTGCATACCGCGAGTGTGAAACAGAATCTTTAATCGTTTCGCGATTACATAATCGAATGCATATTTAATGAATTGCTGATAGAATTTAGGTGTTATGTAAAATATTACATAATTTTATATACTACTAGCTGTTCCCCGCGGCTTCGCCCCGCGTGGCAGTCGGTTATATCGCGCCCAAAAGTAGCCTATGTTTGACCTCAGGTCGTTAACTACATCCCTACCAAATTTCATCACAATCGGTCCAGCAGTTTAGCCGTGAAGAGGTGACAGATAGACAGACAGACAGACAGACTTTCGCATTTATAATATTAGTATGGAAGTATGGATATGGATGATGCCCTCTTCATCGAGGGCAAGGGCTTCGTCCGCAAGACTAAATTTCAGCTAGCGGAAGCGCGCATAATTATTACTAGGGAAGTCAAGCATTTGAGAAAGTTTTAAGCAGCTAGAACAGTACAGCTCATCGCGGCTATTAATATTTTACATACAGTGTGCGTGTAAAAAGAAAAATACTTCTTTGTGGATTTTATTTCTTAAATTTATCTTTAAAGATTAATAATTCTGTCGAAGCAGACGTTTTTCAAACAAAGGCCAACACATACAAATAATAAAGGCCACACATTAAAGGTAAACACATGTTAAATTAATACCTAAAAGAAAATCGTTATTGAATTACGACATTTTGTAAGTAAATGTTATAAGGTTTCCAATTACCTTTAAAAGACATATTTATTAAAAGTCATTTTTAATACGTACGTAAATTTTTATGAATATTTTAGTTTTTAACAGATGATTAAAATTTCGATTTCATTCTTCCTGCACTACCTCCGGTCAAATACAAATGTCTTTATTGTGAACCTATGTTTTAAAAAAAATAAACGTTCACATTGAGATAATTAAAAGGATCAGGTTTTTACAATATTTTGTTTTTTAATTTGATAGAGAATTATTATGACCGTTCATTCTCCAGTAATGGAAAAAATATAAAATAGGAGATGATAATTTATCTCTTAGTGTCTTTCTTACTACTCTTAACTCTTAACTGTATGCATTTAAAATTGGTTCGGTATATAAAACGTGGAGAGGTAACAAACAAATGATTATATAACTCGCATTCGTATTTATAAAATAAGTTAAATTTACCTAAGTATACTCTCATCTAGTTTGCTTATCCTGATTAAATTGTATTTGCAACAAAATAAAGACACCTCGGCTGTCAACTTCAACCACAATTTACGAATTTAATTTGGGCAGAGCGCGGTTCTAATGGTCTCTCGGTTATTATTCTAGAGTTTATCCAAAACAGACCCGTGGGGCCGGCTTCGGGCTTTGTTTAGTGCTCCACTAATTATTAGCTTCTCTTTAGCTTTAAACTCTATCTGTTTTAGTTTGATTAAGTTTTTTGAGAGTCGTTTTTCAATTGTATTTGAAAAGAGAGAGATTATAATTTGATAAGAGTATATGAACGTGGTAGATCCACATCTCTTTTTTGAATTTTGGGTCCAACCTATAAAAACAAATTAGTTTTTAATCTTCTTAAAATTACCACAACAAACATCAGTCTGATTAGTATACTCTAAAGTTGTGTTTTGCATCATTAGTTCCGTCGTAAACCACCTCGGAGAGTGTCGCTGTAATTGAAGGAGTTATAACCATCATTCTTTTACATTTGTTGGGACTTGGACATTGTGCTTGTACGCGACGAGAATTCCCGCGGGACGCAATGCTAGAATAATATTACTTTACGGCACGACGACCCCAATTACGTCTCTTGTTATTTGTATAATACTTAATGTAAAAGCGTTTTAACTATAATTTATTTTGTCATCTAGTTTAATTAACTTTTGGTCTGCTCCTTAAAAGATTAAGCTAAAATGTGTTTTAATTATGTTATCCTTATCATTTGCGTAAGCGTCAAGGGCGTATTGCATAAACCCCTACAAACACTGGCCTAGAAGCCAGTGTTTGTAGGGGCTTTGAAATAAAAACTTTAATGTGTTTTTAAACATTTGAAACTTTGTCTGTCTTAACACCAATATTGCTTATCATCGTTAAAACTTTAGCTTCGAGTCGCGACATTTCTAAATCAGTGCTCATAGGGTCGTTATAAAATAATTATTTATTTTATCTTTCTTGTTCAAAATACAAACTTTAAACAACAGAAGTCAATCACAGAGTAAATTTAATCAAATTGGGTTTTATTGGTTTTATGAACCTGAACTACGAAACAACCGACAAGGGATGCAACTGAAAAGGCGCTAGGATGAAGAACAATAAGAAATCTAATATTGATGTAATAATAAGTTCCATAAAGCCAATGTAGCGATCGGACACTCAATTTCAATCAGCTCATTTCGAAGCGAATGAGGCTCCATTGCGAGTTGTGCGCTGAAATAGTTTTATTGTCATTTGATAACTGCAGCTTCCATCCCCATCGCGGCCTGAATCACATGAGTAGACATACGAACAGGGAGTTCTAGGGAAGGTGTACCTATAAATAGAGTCTCATGGAGCTTATGCGTGTTCGTAATGATAGCACGTGTCAAGAGTAAGCGTGGCATTTTTGGATTAATCGCTACTAGTGGCATTTCTATCTTGAGCTCCTCGGTGCTTCAAAATGCACGTCAAGCCATTGATTCCGGTGTCATCGCTAGATGACAATTAGCGTGTGTTGGGTGCCTTTATGCAGCCTTAAATATCTGATAGTTGCTCTATTATAATTTTCAGTACCTCTAAATTTGAGACCATGGTTAAAAAGCATTCCATAGACGTGTCATAAGCTGAAGCTCGAATGATATGATGATGATGACATACGAAAAAGGAGTAAGTTTCATATAATTGCTCTGAGATCGTTTGAGCACAGGACCTGTCTTAACGGAGAAAAACAGGGTTTTCACTCCGTGAGTAAAAAGCCATCAATAATCTGACTGTACACGCAGCGCTGATCCTAATAGTGTGAGAGTACCGACCTCAGCACTTGTATAAAAACTCCCTCTGTCTGGAATATTCATGTCGCTCTCTGAGCTCGGCTCACGGTGCGGTGCCGAGTGAAGTAGATATTAAACGAAAGATAGTTAATTGAAAATATATCTCTTGATATTACGGGAAAGATTTCATGCTATTGTGGAACTTTTAGGGTTCTGTACTTCATAATTATGTTTATTAATCGGTCCAGTCTATTATAAATGCGAAAGTGAGTTTGTTTATTTTTTGTTTGCTTGTTTTTTACGCTTTCACGCCGATCTTGCTGAAATTTCGCAAAATGTAGTAAGAAGGACATAGGGTCTCATTCCGGGAAAAAAGCACTGTTCCTGAGGGCAGAAATCGCGGGCAAAAGCTAGTTGAATATAACTTCATTATTGAAACTTGTATGAAGTCGTATTTGTAGAGTTACCACGCGCTATGAGTTGGAACACTAACCCTCGAATATAGATTCTAGTAAATCTCGACACAGGTAAGTGCATTCACTAAAAATTGAAATAGTATTTTTTATAAGTCCATTGATAACTAGAATTTCCTTAATCTTATTAATAAAAATCTTATTAATAATTCTTCGTACTATTATCATGGGTATGAAAAATATATTTTTTTTTATTATAATTTGTACGTTATTATATATAAAAAATCTTATAATATACCAATTAATATAATTATACCTCTAAAAAAAACCTTTGAAAACTTTTTATGGAATATTTACCTATGAAAATAAATATTTTTATTCAGAAACTTACATACATACATATAATCACGTTTAGCATAATGGTAGTTGAAACAGGAAATCAATAGTGATGGGTTGCTAGCCGCATCGCCTATGTCATGATTTCCCCATTCGGCTATTCCCTCAGACGACTTTTACGGCTTGCGCGGGAAGAGAAGCAGCTGGTACATTCTATGTTTTTCTTTTTCTCCCAGACCAGCATGGAAGGTTCAAAAACTTATTTATTGGTATAGGTAGGTTGACTAGAAGAGATTGCTTTAGACATAATTCCACTTTTGTGCCTTCTGTTTTGGGTCGTTTTTGTATTTTTTTATGGTGTAATAAATAATATTTCTATTTGTATTTACCCATTACCCAAACAACACTTCAAGCTTAAACCCATCAAGATGTAGAACGTGTGCCCATATATACATTTCAATCGTTTTTCCTAATAGCAGATATTATGAGACGAAATACGGTGAGGGGCCAATATCGGTGAGAGCTCGATAATGCCTGAGAATAACTGCCAGACTCTCGAGATATTGACATCCTCCAAAAATAACATTAATCGCATTCGTACTTCACGGGAATACCTCATGCCTCCTGGTGATCATAAGAGGTATACATTTGATGTGAAATGGGATGAATTTAATAGTAGTCATTACAACTTCGGAGCTCTCGCTACTCAAGAGGTCCCAGGTTCGATTCCCGGTCAGGTCAAGATGAAAAATGATCTTTATCTGATTGGCGTGGATTATGGATTTTTATCTATGTATGTATTTGTTATAAAATATAGTATCGTTGAGTTAGTATCCCATGACACAAGTCTTGAGCTTACTTTGGGGCTTACTCAATCTGTGTGTTTTGTCCCTATTTATTTATTTGTGAACGGTGTTAAAAGATTATTTCAGACGCTGCTTGAGTATACTATTCTGCAATGCGGTCGTGATACTCTTGGTGTTGCAGGCGTCAGGTAGACCGTAGGTCTGTTTGACGAATCATTGGAATAAAAAACCCTCCTTCATATAAAGAAGGTATCTATTCATTTGGATAAGTTGTTTACTGCACATATTTTTCACGAGCTTATATATTATAAGTTAGTAAAAAAAAATCAATAATCATTTATATTTCGTAAACATGTGAAAATAAGGATGTCAAAAATAAAATAAAACCATGCTACGTTAAATAACTTAATAAAAGCAATTTAAATTAAATCTTAAAATAGCTGTTCATTACATCCCAGACCTAGATCAATACGCCTACGTTCCAAGGGTAGTCCACGAATCAGAATGCTTAAAATAGGTATTATGATTTCATTGCTATTACATTATCTAAATATAAAGCGCCTGCGGTAGCCGTAGTACTGTGAGAAACCTTTGTGAAAAATTATAAAGAGCACTAGAAAGGGTAATTGTCCCGCAAATAGCTTTCCTTTGATAACATTATGTTTTTGAAATGATTTAACAAGATAAAATTAGATAGAAAATAGTTAGTCTTATTGCGAAATATACATACATAGCTCGTTTTGTGCTGAACATTTTCAAACTTCATGTGTATTGTTTGAGTGGTTCTGTGCACGTGGGAATAATTAAGTTAAAATTCGTCAAGTTATAAGAAGCGTTAATTATTGTTCCTTAGATTAGAATAAAATGTAAAAATACAAATATAAAACCTACCTAGCTAAAATTCGAGCTGAGATTTAATCCACATCCACGGTAGTATCGAACTAGCCTAAAACTATAGGTAACCATATTCGATTAAATTTTAGCCAGTAGTCAAAAATATAAGTCAACTAGCTGTTCCCCGCGGCTCCGCCCCGCATGGGACTCGGTTATATCGCGCCCAAAAGTAGCCTATGTTTGACCTCAGGTCGTTAACTTAATCTCTACCAAATTTCATCACAATCGGTTTAGCAGTTTAGCCGTGAAGAGGTGACAGACAGACAGACAGACTTTCGCATTTATAATATTAGTATGGATATGGATATGGATATGGAAGTATGGAAGTATGGATTCCTCTCACCAAAATCTAACTGCATATAACTTTCCCTCCACAGCAATAAACAAATAACATCTAGACACGCGGCAGCGTGTCAAGCCAAGTTCAAGCAAAGGAACTGGCTAGCCAGCGCCGAGTGTAATATTACACGAACCACTTGGTGCCACTTTTGACCCTTCTATAACTCGAAACCTCTTTAATGTAAACACATAAAACTACGTGTGTTTAATAAGATCCATCAGGACATGTAGAAGCCCAAATTTCATGAAGCTAGCTCAAACGGTTATAAAGATATGAAGGTCAAAAAGTTGTAAATTTTAGCACTGACTGACTGACTTATAGTACCTAAACCTAACCTACTTCCAGATGACCTAGAAGGATGAAATTTGGAATCCAGCTCGGAAATTGTGTGTAAGCGTAGGAAAAAATCAAAAAATCAAAAAAAGTAAAAAAATAAGGGGTGTCCCCATACAAAAAACTTGTAATACCTACGCGCTAAACAACCGGCCAACAACGGTGTGTCAGCCAATCAGCGTCACGCTCTGACTTATGGTACAAAATTATAAGCGGTAGCGATTTACTTAAAATTTAGCGGGTCGGTTGGTTTATACCTGCATAGTAGTTATCTTATAGTCCACGGCTCACTAAATTAACAAAGATCAGTGCCCAAGGTTCGTTTCTCTGATTTCTTTTGAAAATAAGAAATAATATTTTAAGGTATTAATTTGTTAGTTCGAACTCTTTGTACCCTAAAAGAAACTCCAATGTGTATGTATACCAAGGTCAAGGCAATAGCGAAGTCTTATTGGTACCGATATATGTATGTATTGACTAGTCTAAGAAGGCTGCTTGAACTCGCTCGCGCCTTGCACTTGTGCGCGGCTCACAGCGCTATACGACTTAAAATGCGAACGAACCAAAGTATGCTCTTAGCGGCGCTCATTCGCGCCAGCGTCCTCGTTATGCCCGGTTGTTTAGCGGAAACCCACCTATTAGATTGCGTTTAATGCTGCGTCGTTCGACTAAATTTATTTGAGTTATAGCTGGAATAGTCCAGATATAAATTATTCCTTTTTAGTATTGTACTTTAACGGCATTTGTGAGTTATTTAATATTACGTTAATCGTTTCTTTCAAAACCTCATTTGTTTGTAGCTCTTTTAGGTTAATTTGTCACGCAAAAAAAAACATTAAATAGGAATACTTGCCTAGTTTTCTTTACAAAAAGTAATGATATCCCACCAAAAACATAAATGTAAAAAACGAGAGCCAAGTTCAATACAAAAATTATGCTTGGCGGTGAGCTTCGCCGCAAAAATAATGGCGATCTAAATGAGTGCCAAGTTCTATGCAAAATCGAAATATGTTTTTATAGGAACAAAATAACATTATGAACAAGTATTAAACTCTATTTCTTTGCTTTATTAGATACCTATAACAATTGCTGTTATTTAAAAATGTGAGATCTTGAAGTAGGTCAGATTTGACTTGGCCAGTTTTCATTACATAAGTCATTTTATAAAGTTATTCAACATTTTAATTGTGTTAAAAACTGAAACTCTTTTTACGTGAAAATATGGGTAAAATGAATTTTCTCAGACATGGAATCTAGCTAGATTATCTTTTAGACTATGTATGAACTTATGTTTAAAATTTCAAAGAAATTGTTAGATCCGTTATCGAAAACGCGAGTACAAATAAATTTATTTCTTATGGACCGAGCGAGCGAAGCGAGCGAGTGTCTCCATTTCGAGACTGGCAAATTTTGCTTTTGTCCGGATGTCTGTCTGTCTGTCTGTTTGTTCCGGGCTAGAGGTCGCATTTCTGAACGGATCCTAATGAAACTTGGCACACGTGTTCCTTGATTTATTTGTAATTTTTTTGTCGAGAGCTTTTTTTGATTGGAGGGAAAATGGGGGAAAAAAGGGGGAAAGTTTTCTGTGACGTTGTTTACAAACGGATTCTACTGAAATTTGGCACACGTGTACCTTGATTTTTTTGAAATTTTTTGTCAAGATCTTTTTTTGATTAGAGGGAAAATGGGGGAAAAAGGGGGAAGTTTGCTTTTATTTTTATTTTTTTTATTTTTATTTTATATATTTATTTGGACCGTCTGACCAGAATAGGTAGTAACTATAGAAAAATCCTTCTTACAGAATGGGAAATACCTATAGTTATGAAAAAAAGGAAAAGGGGGTTGGTTAACGGAGGTGTATCGCGAGGTCTACTGTTCACAGAACCACTAGTAAATAAAGTATTTCTCTATAAGTAAATATAAAATAATTAATTATTTTGAATTGTTTATAAATTATATATTGTAATAAAAGTAAAACGGCAACTTTTGCCCTACATGTCCATGCAGTGCCCTTGCAGGGCGTCACTTTTACTATATAATATTATATATTGTATAACACCTTTAAAATTTATGGCAAGCAATAAAAATGAGAATCTGAATCTTATTTATATATACATAAAAATATTGCTTGTTTAACTATAGGATATACAAATATTGCTCATTTAATAGTATAGGATTCACAGCGTTATACTCTAATAATAATCTTTTGAAACAGAATAGTGTTGTTCAATCTCGAGCTCTATGTTCAAACAATTAGTTAAATTAAGACAATATTTATTTATTTATCTTATAAATAAAAGTATTTAAGATACTTAGATGATATTATAAAGAAATCTGCAAAAAAATGTGATACCATCCATAATCAATACGATTGTTTTAAGCATTTACCCAGACTGAATTAATTTCGCAAAGCCCTACATTTTTACATTTGAATTAATTTGATTGGGTACATTTGAATTTCTTTTAAGACCTTTAACAGGATGCTGGTAAAATTTATAAACATTGAATTTTGTCTATCATTTATATTCTTAGTGCCCGTACCTTGCCATAAAAACGCAAGTTTCTTAAATATTTCGGTCCGCCAGCGTCGCAATATGGCGGCATAAGTTTTAAGTGGAATTCCTGAGAAAGGCGTACATCGTTTAATTACACTTTGCTTTGAGAAACGACGTAAAGCGAGCTTGTTTATGACAGTCTTGGAGTCGAGTCTTGCGCGAGATACTCTTGTCAATTCACCTCACAATTTAAATTATTGTATTGTTGGAAGTACCTGAATATAGTTTAAAACATAACATAAGTAATAAGTAAAATATTTGATACTCTCCACTCCACACACTTCCCAATGATAGATGTAATATAAAACATGTCGCGGAGATTACCCCCCTATTGTTATTATTTCGTGTAGGTTTCACTGTTGATCGACCATGGACACCCTGGTGTCAGAGTTCTTCGTAACCAATTCATATAAAAACAACCGTTTCTTAAGCCCACTTTAACTTAAATATTACTTTTAGTCCCTTTCTATCTTATCGATATTTAAAGTGAAAGAACGAGACAAAACATATTTTAGTTAAATTAAGCTTCATGAACGTTTGTAATTTTTGAGGAATAATAATTATTCATAAAAATAAAGTAAAATTATATATGGAGTTTTGGCGGGAAGATAGAAGTCACAAAATTGCGCTGTTTTATTTTCCAAAATTTATGAGTTTTCGAGTATGTATTTGTGCATTATAATGGTGGATTATTATTCGCTAAGTGTTCGTGAACAAGTATGAGTGTTGGGAAGTGGTACAATGTCGTATAAGTGACTTTAATCCTTGTCACCAAAAAATATCCAAATGCTTAGCAAAATTCTTCTCCCGCTTCACTTAGCCATCTGACTTGACTAAATTGTCTAGACATGACCGACTAGTCTTGACTTAACCCTGTGACTGACTTGACCAAATAAAGAACTTGAAGAACATTCATATAAAACTTGATACTGGTAAAAATAAGCTATAAGTTTGATTGCCATTTCGTGGTTAATACCACAACAAAGAAAAAAAAGTATATATGCATGTATACTACTAGTGCGGGAATGCAAACGCTGTCAATGTGGGTAAATAAAGGTTACAGAAGTCAAAAGCAAAAGCTTAAGTGTTTTTTAAGTCATTAATTTTCTTATATAGTACTTTAAGTTCATCTAACAAGGGATTTACAACGTGTAAATCGGATCTTAATATCGCAGGATGACACCGCATCGAACCGCAATTACTTACAGTCCCGAGGCGCGCAATGAGCTCCGAGGAACTCGAGGCTTATGGTGAATAAATTGCCTATCATCGTAAACAAAATTGGAGCAATGTGGAAAATATGGAAGATAATTTGCTATCTTCCAATTTCATTTTTTATTATCTTTTATTTAAGTATTTATTTTTATATTATCTTAGTTTAAGTTAGTTTATTTGTATTTTTAAGTAAATTAAATTTATTTTAATAAAAATGAGTCACATTCAAATTTGATATTAATTAGAGAGAAAAAGAGAATTGTAAAGTAAATATTACAAATTTAGCATAAACATTCAATATGGCTATGCAGCCTTCTTGGCACATTACCAAAAGTGGAGCCTTTAACGGGATTATGCAATTTATGTTGATTATTTATTTGTTTTTTTTTTTAACTATTACAATTATTTTTAAGTATATAGTTTTTAGGTTTAATTAATAAGTGAACAAATAATCCATAATAAATAAAATATATTAAAAAATATTAAAGATAGTTTGTTAAATATTGCAAAAACAATTGGACATATTTATTTTAATTTTGACTAGTTTTATGAAAGTTCTGTAGGAGTGAAGGGCTTAAGTGATTTGGTAGGTTATACCTAAATCTTTACACATTTGGTAAGGATATTGCTTAATACCAAATACCCTTTGTAGGAGTGTTTCAACTTTGAACAAAAAAACGTAGGTGTCTAAATTGGCTTTGCGGAGTATTATCTATGTATGTATAGGGATCAAATGAGATTGGTTCGAGAGACGCAAAAATTTGGAAACTTTGCAAAAGCTCAACACTTAGTTCTCCTTTTGTACACATAAATAATTCGCCATAAATATTTTAGTTAAAATGTTCCAATTGCCCAGTCGTCTTTGATTTTTCACGGTATTTAAAGATCTCAACTTCTGAACTACAACAAACGTATGACCTATAAATTTTGTTGCGTCACTTTCTTGTTTGTTCAAAACATCCAAAAGTTCAAGCTTAATAAAATCGGGACCGAACTTGAAACGAACAAACTACCAGACTTCTGATACTAAAAAAGAAATAGCATTGTCTCAGATATAACAAATAATTAAACCCAAAAATACATTGAAATATACACAAATTATTAAAACTTAAAACTTTCGTTAAACAGTTACAGTATATAAATATGCCTCGTTAAAATTAATTGTCCACCATATTTCAGTCTTAACGACAACCTTGCAAATTACCTGACCCAAAGGTTGCATTGCAATCATAAGCCTCTGAGACAGGTATGACCCAGACTAACTCCTCCCTATAAATATCCTTCACTTGCACCCGTGGTCTCAAAGCCGAAGACACAAAACTGTAAGCTGGGTTGATAGTCTAGGCAGACACATTTGGTGTGTTTTTGTTTCTTACCTTACCTTATCAATATGGAAAAGTAGCCACACAAATGGCATTCTCTAAAAGGGATCTACCTCTTGGCTTTGTGACTGATTAACCGACTTAAATAAAAGGAGGAGGTTCTCGATTCGTCGGAATGATTTTTTGTTAATGTATGTTACCGGATTACTCGGAGACCCCTGGACCGACCGATATATAAAATTGATTTTTTGTTTGTGAGTGTATACTTTTATCAAGCCATTTCGGTTGTTTATAATGAAATAATTTTTACAAAGTACAAGGTATGTTAGCGCTAATTAGTCCGGTCAAATTAGACCAAAAAATTAGTAAACCCACGACAAATTCAGGGGAAGCTGAAAATTCTTACAATTGTTTAAATCATAATAATAAACATTGTCTTAAAAGTCCCAATCGATTCCATGTAAGGAAAAAAATTTAGCGGGGTAAAAAGGTCCAAAAAATGGGTTTTTCGCGATTTTCTTGAAAACGGTGAGTTTTATCGCAAAATTACCTTAGACATAATTTGTAGATCAGGAAATTCCTATAAAAAAGGTATTAATATTTTTTTTTCTTAAAAGCCACCGCTTCTGAGATATAACGATGCAAAAAATTGCAAGCGTCATAAACGCACACGTTTCCACGCCACCTCCGAGGTAGTGTACTTAGCGCAAGTATATGGGCGCGCGCTTACAAGTTGCAATTTTTTGCATCGTTATATCTCAGAAGCGGTGGCTTTTAAGAAAAAAAATATTTATACCTTTTTTATAGGAAATTTTCTGATCTACAAATTATGTCAAGGGTAAATTTGCGATAAAACTTACCGTTTTCAAGAAAATCGCGAAAAACCCATTTTTTGGACCTTTTTACCCCGCTAAATTTTTTTCCTTACATGGGATCGATTGGGACTTTTAAGACAATGTTTATAATTATGATTTAAACAATTGTAAGAATTTTCAGCTTCCCCTGAATTTGTGAAGTTTATCAAACATTATGGAGGATTATGCACTGCAATGGAACGAGTCGTAGCAGATGTAGCCCGCTGCAACATATCGTAGCCACGTGCTACGAAGTTTTTTAGATAAGGAAAATGTCAAATGAATTGCTTAGTTGTTTTTTTATTACTTTTAGAGATTTTTAAAATATGTATATTACATACAAACACATTTTCCACTGCTGTGAAAATATGTAGCTATTAGTTAAGTTATGTTAAGCGGCGAAATGAGTGTGAGATCACCGTTAGTACTATTATCTATTTTGAGGCGAAGGTCTTCGTGGGACTTATTTCGAGAGGTAAAAATTAAAAATCTGGCATTTTGCTTTAGTCTTGTAGGATTTTAATATCTAACATGCAACTAGTTCTTCAGAAGTAGCAAATCAAACTACTTAAAATAAATAATTTGATTTTTTTTGTTATTTCGAATTGATAATTCTTTTTATTAATTTGATTTTATACCCGCAAGCACACACATAACGTGCTCTAAAGTACTTCACAACGTGAGGTATAACGATTTATTTTTTACTTACAAAGTGAACTTAGAAATTGAGTCATGAACTCTTCTTTTAAAAGTGCAATGGCTACATGTGCTAATAAAGTTTAATATTTATTTAATGTATGGATTAGAATATTTAGAATTCATACTTAATATTATAAATGCGATAGTCTGTCTGTCTGTCACCTCTTCACGGCTAAACTACTGGACCGATTGTGATGAAATTTGGTAGGGATGTAGCTAACGACCTGAGGTCAAACATAGGCTACTTTTGGGCGCGATACAAACGAGTCCCACGCGGGGCGAAGCCGCGGGGAACAGCTAGTAATAAATAATTGAAAAATTAATTATTCAGTGATCATGACCCATAAGGTAATAAAACTTACGCTATGTTAGTAGTATATAGTACATTTTTTTTTTTTTATTTATTTACTTAAACACAATATTTACAAATACAATTTTGTTCATTCTACAATGCAATCACAATCTCTTTCGAGATTAACCGTGCATCGGTAGTTGCCTTATTGTTGATTACATGAAATATTTATCAATTAGATCGAATTTACAACTATATAATATATATATATATATAATAGTCATCATCATTTGATCAGAATGGTGGCAGATAACACCAACAACAGCATTACCAATGATGGTTGATGTCAGACGAGACGCTGGTTACAGAAATAATTCACATTGAACATAAATAAAATTTACACAAGAACTTTCTTCAATACATTATTCTGTCCTTAATAAAGTCAAAGATTTTAGTATCCCAAATAACTTGTAAAATTTAAGAAACTTTTAACTTCATCAAATTCCTCAAAAGAGTACTAACTGAATTAAAGAGAAATTGTGATTGGATTATAAACTCAAATCAATTTAGATTTCTCGGTACGTTGTAATTCAAGTACATGAATTTTTGATGCCTAACAAAATTATCATAATTATTCCATTCGGTGGCGAAGTTCCCAAAAATGTATAAACATGGAACCGAGAGTTTAATCAAACTAAGTTAGTTAGGCGGTGTTTAGCAATGCAAAGTGAGCAGACGGTCCTTGTTTATAGGGTAGATATTACAGTGAACGGTGTGCACAATGTAGTGTAATGAGGCAAATAGTGTCAAAGCTGTCCTTGTTTCTCTTCTTAAAAGAATAGACAACTCCTTTTCTTCGAGTGGAAAAATGGTGAAGCGATTATCAAAGTTCTTAATTTCCTTGTCACTTTTTAAATAGTGCTGAATTAAATGAAAAGAAAATTGAAACAATTATTACAATTATTATTTTTGTCAACTATGTATTAGTAATAAAAAAATCATCATTATTTCGTGTGGAAGGCACGGCCAGTCGGCGTGTCGATCTGACGTGGTTCCTTTGACGACTACCAGATGGCAGCCGGGACCAACGGCTTAACGTGCCTTCCGAAGTACGGAATCATCATTATTGTCAGACAATCAGGAGATTCAAGCCTGCAATGTCCCAACCAAACTGGAAACAACTAAACAAAGTTTGCTTCCCGTTGAAATCGAACTCACGACCCCCGGGTCTACAGGAATACGCATTAGCCACCGAACCACGGAGGCAGTAAAAAAATATCTACTACTTAATTATGATAAGATTAATTGAATATGAATAATTGAACTCGAAACGTACTGTTTTACACCTCATATAGGTATGGTATGTACCTATTTAAATTTTATCAATAGTCTAAATTGTCATTATTTTAGTTGGATTTTTATAACGTTCTGATTTATTGTGGAGGAAAATAAACATATTTTTTATTTTATGGTACATATAATTAATTTACGTATTTATTTCGTACGTTTTTTTTTAAGCTAAGATTTCCGATTCCAACTTTCGACTCCTTATGTCTTTAATGAAAGTGGCATTAGAATATCTTACGATGTAGGCACCACCAGCCCCCAAGATCTTGCCTTTTGTATGAAGTTAACGCCTTGTTAAAGCTCGTTGTCCTTGCGGGCAGGGAGAGTGGAATTTGTAACCAGCAGCTATGTAATTAAGTCTTATTAATCTTTAATTTTTATAGCTATTGCTTAACAAAAGGAGATTTTTATCATAGCTCAGAAAGAGTCCCTACAATGGTTGTATATACAATAATCAATAAACAGATAACACAATCAAAGTAGAATGGCGAGACGCGAACATCCCAAGTATTTATATTGGAGCGAACAAACGAAAAGTATTCACAAGATTAATAAGCGTCTCTCAAACTGAATTTGCTGAAAGTATTACATATACATTACTACTGAGTTCTATAAGACTTCAGCTTACTCTTTAAAGCCCAGGGTACGCTATTAACCATGGTCCAAGATTTGGACTGCCGGCTGATTTTCATAAACCTTGTTATAGGAAAACCAGAACAATATGAACATGTTCTGTATGTGTTAGTGGCTAATACTGCCAGATTTCTCAGCCCAAAGTTCCCATTAGTGGTGCTAAATCAATATTAGGTATAATGACTATGCTATTATTATTATGACAAGTCCAATATATCTTTCGAAATGAAGATCATTGGATACTAAATATGCATATTTCATAAGCAGACTTGTACCATCATAAGCTGCTTACAGCGTGCGGCGCGTACCGTCATCGGCAAATTGAATTGTATCAAATTATGTAAATTTTACAACAAATAATTAATGCCTACTACGTGTAGTATGATTGGTATTGTCTATTAGTATTTTCGATAAAATAGATGTAAAATTAATTAATTCCCAAAGTAAATATTTCGAAATTAAACGTAAAATTGTATATCCACCCAGACCCATGATTAATTGCGTACTCTGGACTCTGAAGCGTAAGCTGAAGATATAACCGGGAAACACGCTCGGACGAAGAAGAAGAAAACCAGCCAAGTGCGAGTCGGACTCACGCACGATAGGTTCCGTAACATTATCTAAACAAACTAGCAATAAAAACACGTGTAGTTTGCGAGCCCTACTTAAATATTATATTTTACTCTGTTTTTATAGCGGCGACAGAAATACATCATTTGTGAAAATTTCAACTGTCTAGTTATCACGGTTGATGAGATACAACTGGTAACAGACGGATGAACGGACAGCGGAATCTTAGTAGATAGATAGATAAATTATTTATTTGTAGTAAAACAACACACACCCAAAAATTCGGAGAATACAGCAAGATAAAAAAAAATGCAAACAGATTTAGTTGTCCGTACATAAGTATGCGCGTGCTGCAACAATACAAAAAGGCTATAACTCAGCTATTATATTATCCAGAGGACAATACACTGTTTTTCAGTTGTGACCTGAAGGCAGGTAATAGGGCCCCGGTTTTACTCTTTGTGTACGGAATCCTAAAAACATATGAGAATAGGCTGATGGTATTGTGGTCGACTGTACTGATCGAACTGGAAGTCGGGATCAGCAATCGGCGCGTTTTAATTTCCCTCGGGAGCGTCACCGTTATTTTTAATGCCTCTTCACAATCATCCCACATTATTGCTGTGTCAAGTCAAAGCTTCTCTCTCAATATTGTTGAATCCCTCGTGAAAAATACTACGTGTGATCGCTACTAAGAGCAAAAAGGGAGTCATTAGGAGTACCCGAAATCGGCGAGCGTGTATGGCTAGAGTGATGAGTGTGGAGGAAGCGTTCGTAGCCAATGGAAATCTACCTATCCCTAGGAGAGACATGCGTGATGATATGCATGTATGTAAGTATAATGTCAAAATACTGAAGCAATCTCATGGCATGAAACACGAATAACTTTAGTTTGATTTAGTGGTTAAGTCGTTAAATTTCGGCTTAAACTTTGTTATGAAGTGCGGCTTAGCGGGCTCTAACTATAAACCAGGATTGGCTCTTATTCCGCCCGCTGCGACCGATGCCAAATGCGAGGTAACCAAACTTTTTAATACATTTGAAACATAGGTTTTACTCTTTGTTTTACTAAGTTTTATTATGTTATTGGGTGGTGATGGCGGTTTTATAGTAGTGCGTTACCTAGTTTTTATCTTCATAGATGTATCTTTTAGCTTACGCTTCATCAATCATAGTTCTGATTTTGCGGCACTGGTTATTACAACGAAGCAACTGTCGTCTACCTCTGTAACTCTTTTTAATGTTGTATCTTTTGTAACATGATCCGGGGGTGTTAGTGGCCAACACACTCTTACTGATTTTTCAGGCTTCTTCAAGACATCTGCCACAGCTAATAATATATGCTTAACGTGACTTCCGAAGCTCAAGATAGAAATGCATAGATAAAAAAAATGCCTGGCGTCAAAACCGCGCGCGATTTCTTAATTCTATCTACAAATGCCACTAATGCCGATCAATACAATAGAAGGCCGGTGCATACGCCATTGCTGGACGCGCGCTATCGTTTCGAACACACACACCCCACTAGGCTATTGAGCTCCTCTTGGTGGTATTTTAGAGTGATTTTGGTTAATGTTCTTACAAGTCAAAACTAGTAACTGCACTGAAGGTAAACTTTGCAGCTAGTGGCAGGGACATTATAGTTGAAGGATAAATACTTCCTTCTGACTTATAAGGCATCTAGATAATGCCATGGAGCTCCGAATGCAGCTGAAAACGTAACCGGAAAAACGCTAAAATGGGAGAGACCATTCCTACTGACTACATGCTTACTGGACACAAATTTCATTTTATTTTTTTATTAATTTAATCTTTATTACATAGAATACAAACTGTAAAGCATTATCTAACAGTCAAACTTTGGGTAAAGCGGACAGCATGAATGTTTTACGTAAGAGAATACATTCCTCAGCACGGTTATGCATTATAAAGTTGAACCTCGGCAGTTGTCGTCACCTGCGACTCCTGCGAGCCAATAAACCCTCATCAGAATCTCATTCCGCAAGTTGATTTACTCCTGGTTCCCAAGACTGGGAGTTCAACACTCGTCACGTGAGTTAAATGTTCCCTACGTGTTGTAAACTGGCGTTTTCATCGTGATTGTAAGTTTTACTTTATCACTGAACAGTGTCTAGCTTAATTTGAGTTTGTGTAATGTAAATTTTTCTGATATTTGTTTTTTTTAAGGCCTTTACTTATAGATTACTACTAGATTATAAGATCAATTGACTCAATATACTATGATATCAAATGGGTCAATCGGTATGTCCTGGTATCATTATTTCCAAGGTATTTTATTAACACTATAATCGTTTTTTGTAGCCCCCTTGGAACCCTGCAGACCCTAGTTTATGCGTTTTTCTCGACTATCTCTAAAGCTCTGATGTTTAAAACCCACGCCTATTATGGATATATCAAAACAGTATCTTCCACTCGCCCGAATTATCATACTATCATGCGGGTCACAAGGTTAATGGACCATGCACACCCTGGTGGCAGAGTTCTTCCGCCTCTCGAATTAACAGGTTGGAAATTGTTTTTTTTTTTTGGGACAAAAGATCATATCAGTAACGAATGGAACTTACTAATATTACTTCTACTTAGTTCAAAGTTTCGATTTGTATAAGTCATATTATTCAATGTTTATTATTTTAAAAATGTTTAAGCGAGCAATTTGGTAAATACTCATTTTGATCTAGATTTATTTACAGTTGAGACCACTTTCTGTACATAGTTCAAACTTATAATTCAATGGTGGCCTACTAAAGTTCGTCAGTTATTCTATTACTGCCTACCAAAGTCAGTGTTTGGTGTTTGCCTAAAGAGCGACATCAAACTATTTGGCAGTAGTTGTACCGCACATATTTAGCCACATCTTAGTCACATAGTTTGAGTCGCTTGCTAGAATCCTTGCTGTTAGACGGGAAAAAACTATTTTATATTTAATTTCGAACCAATCCTACCGATTTCTATTATTCTTTAGCCATGTTGTCACTTGTAAAAATACATTGATAAAATTAATTATTTTAATTTAACGTTAATAATATAATACTTAATCACCCATTTGTCTATATCATAATCCAAGCGTGTAATTGTATAATTTGATTGTTGTCCTAGATTTTTACGATACCGGTTATTACAACGGAGTGACTGCCATCTGACCTCCTTCATCTTTTTTTACAGTGATGCTAGCCCAATAGGCACACGACACGATATGAAATTAAAATAGTTTGTGTGAAACATATTATGATAGTGTGTTGAGGTCGCCATTTGAATACTTTTTGCATAATGTGTTCTTTATGAATTTGGTAGTTCAATAATGAGTCAACTAAACTGAATTTATTTTTGCATTTTGAAATTGTCGCCGCACATCAGCTGACAATGAAAAGCTTGTTGGTCATAGCATAAAACAAAGTATTAACGGAAGTACAGCTTCTCGTGTGTTTTATAATTTAGATTTAATAATTTTAACAAAGTTTTTCCAGAAAAAAGGTTAACATTATTTACTTTGTAGTGAAAAATAATAATGGATTGCATTTTTTTTTCATAACTATCACTAGCTAAAAGGACAGGGGCCAAATTCTGGGAAAATTGCAGAATTAAGATTGTGTTTATGATATTTAATACCAGTTGACACATAAAGCAAAATATATAAAAAGTCAAAGACCCTAGCAATAGTTCTATCTTATAGAGTACATTATCTTACAGATTGATACATTAAACGTCTGGTAGCGGCCTGCACCTTTTGTTAACTAATCTTCAGGCAGATATTCTATGACAAGTTTTCTATATAAATCAACCTTAATATCTGTATAATATTTATTTTGTGTGTGATACCAAGCATCCTCTTGTTCCGACCTTGGTCCGGTCCGACCGGTCCGCCTGCGCCCGCGACCCCGCACTCCTGCGCAGAACAAAAACCTCCGTGAACGCGGCAAGGAAGCCTGTTTGTTTCGCTAATGCCAAATTATTTCGAACTTCAGTACCTTAATTCAAATATTAAAATTCTTAAAAAACGTCATGTTCGATTGTTGAAAAAAACTAATTTAATTTTGTTCTCTTTTGTTTATTATTCGGCGTTTTGTGTTAGTGAGTACACATTTAAATGTGGTGATTTCTAAAGATAATGTGTTATTATTGTGTGGTGTTTACTTTTTAATGTGATATGATTGTGTGTAGTTTTAAGTGTAGGTGATGTAGAAGATGTGTGAACAACGACATGTTACCAGAGAGATGAGTACCCGACCAGCCAAGGTAATTAAAAAAAAAACATATTTGGATATAGAATACCTTTGACTTCTAAGAAATGAAATCATATTTCTCAATGAAATTCGATATATCAGTATTGCAAAGTATCATTTATAAACGAGAGCTTTCCAAGTTACGTTTTTCTTCCTAGAAAGCTTACAGAGCCAGACATCAGAGCTTGAAACTAGATCGGCAAGAGAGCTTACAGGAACTATTAGGAAATGGAAAAAGCACATTTAAAACATTTTTAAAGCAACTTAAAGTTTCTATGAAGAGGTCTTAAAGATGATTTTCTAAAAACAGTTTGTCTTATCTTAATTTAAAAATAAAATCTATAATTTTATCCATAAAGTATTTTCAAAGTTTGTGCCATTTAATTCAAATCAAAATCATAATTTCATGCATAAAATAATTTTGAGCATAAATATATTACCAAATCGTTGTTTAGTTTTAAAGAGAAACCCCAAAAAATCGTGTTTATGTGGACCCAAAGATCTACACTTGGAATAAAAAATGTATTTCTACTAACAAAAAATAATTATATCAAAACAATAACTTTTAATAAAAATGTTTATTAACAGTAAGAATTCTTACAAATCGTTGGAAAATCCAATTCGCTTTGGATCGTCCATTAAATACGTTCTTTAAATCTAATTATGATACAACGAGAGCGTTAAATACAGTGATCAAAGTCACGGTACAATCTATAGATATTGCTTGTGCCCTAATTGTTAGTCCAAACTTCAGCGTGCCAGCTTGAAGCGCTGTTCCGACTTAACAGCTTGTTTTGTTCCAATTCAAACGACAGTAAACATAGACTTTATAAACTTGGGGATTTCGGTCGTCAATTTTAAGTTGATACTTTTATCGCCATTTTCATAATTTTACCAGGAAGTAAATTTTAGTTAATTGAAATTAAGTATTAAGCGGTGTTTAAACCGATTGCAGCGAAGCCAAATAAAGGGGTCATATGTTTGACCTGTGTGTAAGTATGTATATGAGTATGTCTATTGCCCATCTCTACTTTTTGCCTAAATGCTATCTTGACGACTATTGGAAAATTTTAGTAGCGTTACTTTATTTTGCATATAAAATTATAAATACAGCGATTACATATATATATTATACAGCGTGCTGATTGACAATTTATACCTAATTAGAATCGCAAGGTAACGCTGATGGAGCTAGTGCGGGCATTCTGGAGCGAGCCCTAATAATATCTATACCTGGAGCTAATAATTGCTAGTGCGCTATAAGTAATTATTCATAAAAAATGCAAACTGCTCACACTTGACACATTTTAAGTTCGCGACAAACCGGCAGCTATTTGACCACCCGTGCCAAGCCGGGACAGAGAGCTAGTAATAAATAACTCATCATCATACCCACCTACGACTACCGGGTTGTGGCCTATCACATTAAACAACCAGTTAATTGCTTCGGTCCTTCCTGGTGTGACCCCTGCGCAGGTCGGCATCCCAGCCACTGTACTGATGAGTCGGGTCGACAGATACATCAATTTTACGACTGTGCGTCGCCAATTACGCACTTTATACTTAATTTGAGATTATAAAAGCTGATGGTTAAGGAGTTTAAATCGTTCTTAGAAAACGTATTCTAACTTTAAAATGCTTATTATCGTAACCGTCAGAATGGCTGGTTGCCTATGGCATTTGGCTGTGAGAGTTTCATCAAAAATTGCTACATATTTGCTATTAATTGCTATATATATTAAATAATTGCTACATATGAATTGTATTGGCAAATATGTATATATATTTTTTTATTCGGACTATATGTATATATATATACTACTAGCTGTTGCCCGCGGCTCCGCCCGCGTGGGACTCGGTTATATCGAGCCCAAAAGTAGCCTATGTTTGACCTCAGGTCGTTAACTACATCCCTACCAAATTTCATCACAATCGGTCCAGCAGTTTAGCCGTGAAGAGGTGACAGACAGACAGACAGACTTTCGCATTTATAATATTAGTATGGATAAATGCCTCGCACGGGAATTATTCCTTTCCTCCCTTGTATAACAATCTACTATTGCTGATAAAATTTGTCAGGCGCTTCTACCGAACAAATTTTATAAATGCTATATCTTCTTACGTGATATATATACGAAGATCATACTCCAGCGTATAAATGAAATAATTATGTAGCAATTATTGCCGCTGAATGTTTATAGAAACACTGCAAATTTGCGCCGAACGAGGAGGTGACCAGCCAACCTGACGTCAGAATGGCTGGTCAAAAAAAAATCTGAGATCTAAAATAATATCATATGTAGCAATTATTTAATATATATAGCAATTAATAGCAAATATGTAGCAATTTTTGATGAAACTCTCACAGCCAAATGCCATAGGCAACCAGCCATTCTGACGGTAACTTATTATCACCTTTGTTATTGACCAGCCGCCAGTCGATCCTACCCGCAGTGGATTGTAGACTACTTTTCTGGTTTATCCCTATTTAAAATGCCTTCATCTTATTATTTTTTTTCATGCAGAATGCAAGGAAGGTAGACACTGAAGACCCTGGTATCAGAGATTTCGACATCTCAAGAGACCAATGCTTATGATGTGGTATATTTGAGCAGTTGAACCAACTGCTTAACATGACTTTCGAAGCACGTAATCATCTTTTCTTAAGATTCAAGCATTCAAAATATTTAACAAACCGGAAACAATACTTAATACATGTTTCCTGGAGATTTTTTTACCCACAGAGATGTAAGCAAGTTCCAAATTTAAATTTTTATTCTTCGTATCTATACGGTTATACACATATTTCGGTCGGTCCAATACAAGCCACTTTATTGGCTTTTTCAGAGAACACACAAAATTTATTGAGTTCTTTTTGTTTCATAAAGTGAATAAACTGATATCTAAATTCTATTACGTTAGATTGCTATATCTCCTTGTAAGACTTTGATTGTTTATACCTATAACCAAAGATGTAAGACTACTTCCAAGTACTAAACCGTTCGCTAGCCTCTTCACACCCTGATACGACACCATACCTAAAAAAAACTATATATAAATGAATTATCTTTTAAAAATCAAGAATTTTATTTTACTTGTAAATTTTGCAACACTTTAAAATGCTAATTTCGTTTGGCATATAATTTTAGGGTAACAAGGAGCAATATCGAACAAACATGTTCGGCGCGGCCGTTGCCTTTTATGGCACACGTGTGGGCGACGGGGACACGTGACCGATTTCTGGGAAACATCCCAATATAACAGTACATTGGAAATTTGGCGCGTGCCTGTACCGAGCCATGCCTCTCTGTAATGTTTCAATATTGGTTGGTTCTAAAGTAGTAATGGCACGTATGCGAAATATGGACTTACTTTTTTTGTAAAAAAAAATAATTTTATAACTCATTAATTTCTTGTAGGTCAATCAAAATCGATTGAAGTTAATCCTTGTAGGTCGTGTTTACTACAAAAGTTAGTATCCTTCAGCTCCTATTATAGGTATATGAGCAAACCATACGGATTGAGCTAGCCCAAAATTAAAAAGATCATTTCATTTTTGGGCTTTTCCTGGCTATGGATCGAACCCGAGAACTTCGGTATGATAGCCTTGCATAAGGACCACTAGGCCATAGATGACGTCAAATCAACATAAATAAAACGAGTGCGTTCAATGATTGAGATTGTGTATCAAAATTAAAGCTCATAATTAAAAAACCTCAAATAAAAATAAAAATGACCAGGGGATTAATTAAGTCGAGCGATTTATTTGAGTAATTGAGTAAAGAGATGATTGTCGATTCGTCATTCATTTGGGATTTAATGAATTGAAACGATCGACGGAAAAATTATCAGAAATGTCCGATTTTTAATATTACTTTTTCTTTTTTCAAATATTGATTTAATGTTGCAAACAGAACGATCTAACTAGTTTTTTATTTTTTGTATTAAAAAATAAAACATATTAACTATAAATTAATTAAGTTTAATTCTCTATATAAAATTATTACGAATTTTTAACAACTAGTAAATGAAGACACTTTTGTTTAAAATTGAAATTGATTGCTCTAAGCAAAACCTATCATTTATACACCTAAACAAAAAGTTTGTAAAATTAAGCTCGATGATAAGCAAGTATGTATATATAGTGCTTCTGCTTACAAGATTCGACCTAAGTTACCAAATAACATAGCCAATTCAAAAAGAGCTTGTTATATATTGAATCGAAAAGAAACAAAAATGCCTTTTACTTAACCTTGAATTCCAGTAATAGAATAATTAATTGTCAAGAGCTCTACCTTCAGCCTTCCGAAGTGTGTCGAGTGCCTGTAGAAGTGTCTAGAAGTGTCGAGAAGTGTCGCGGTGAACTTCTTTGATTGTAACTTATGCAAATATGATTCAATAGACATATAACACTGTCAAGTTAACTCGGGACTCAGCTGGAATGATTTTGACACGTATTGTTATAGAGTTAAGGTATATCGAATCCAGAACCAGGTCTCGAGTTAATGCGACCGCGTGTAGACGAGTGGGGCTTAGTAGTTTGGAAATAGATATATAAAACTAAATTACTTTATCATTGACTTGAACATAGCCAGTATTTTGAGCACCTTGTTTTGAATTGTAAATGATTAATTTTATATTTTCATTTTAAGGTTCGGTTTAGTTTTTTTTAATTATTTAATAACAGTTCTATTTGTTTCTTGCAAAACCTGGTCTCTATGTTATTAAATATTTCTTGTGTGTTGATAATCAGAGTAGTTCAATAAAAATAATTAACTTTATTGCAAAGTTTGACCGGTTTTTGTATATTATTAAATAGTAACTTTCGTTATTGTCGGGTGATTTTGATGCTTCAAAAATAGGAAATCTTTAAAAATTTTGGTATAAAGTAAAAATTGACAATACTCCTAACCCCAAATGACCCGAGACTAACAGAATTATTCGAAATCACGATGATTGCTAAGAAAAAAACATGAAAGTGATAAAAATAAAATGATTGGATAAAAGTAACTGTCGTAATGTAGTTCGACTAATGAGTTCAATGTACTGCGCCCAGCGGGGGCGGAGGAATTCTTATGTAAATGACTAAAATTTGCAAGGTTCGGGGTCATTATCACCGGTGGATTTATATGCTAATGTCATCAATATGGTCTTGTTTTTATGGCACTAAATAGATTGCTTCTTTTAATTAAATGCGGCGGAGACAAAAAGGAATAAGGTTATGTTTTTGACTTGTACTATTTAGGTAACTTTGAGACAACTGTTTACTTTCATACAGATTTTTATGTATTCTCTTTTACATGTAGCTTGTAAAACCCAGTAATATTGATCGGAACAGCAGCAAGTTATGGAGACGCGCAATATTGGTCGCAGATTGACGACACCAAGTTATCCGGTACATCTGTGTCTCCTTAACATATCGGCCAGGCGGATTTGAACTTTACAAGCTAGGAATTAAGTCTTATTTAGTTAAGTTTGTAACCGAAAAGGAGGTTACGAGTGTTACGAGCCATTTGTCGCCGTAGTTCGGGAATGTTTTGATTCATATCGCAAGACATTGTTGCCTCTTTATGAAGAAACAAACGTATCTCTGGTTTATGGTGTTGTGTAATGAACGAAAAGTTATGTATTTTATGTATATCAGTCAAACAAGATAAATAGAAAATCCTTGCCATGTGATTTCCAGGGTGCAAAGGTTAGGATGTTTCATTTCTACTATATTATTAGTATTTTGCACGAGCACGCTGCCAACTAATGGCTTGGAATCTTTTGCGACAGAACGCAGTACTAATTTTAGTGCCTTTATAACAGGTAAGAAAATAATATCATGAAAGTAAGGGGTATGAAAATACAATGTCAAGTTAGTAACTGAAGTATAGAGAGAAAAAACATTGCAAGTTAAAATTTACAATTGATCAATCTAAGTAAACTAGGTCAGTTGATAATCACTCATTTCGCCTTGATAGACAATCTAACGCTTAAATACCCTTCCTAAGCTAATAATATACATAATGGTCTGACAATGACACGCTCTGTGGCATTTAGGTATCCTGAATATATACGGAAGAGAAAGAAAAAAACATACAACTTGGTTGCGATCAGGTGGGCCGTATGCCTATTTGCCTAATAAATTTTATATTTTATAAAAAACTAGCGACTTATAAGATTTAATTTTTCAGCAAACTCAATCGCCATGTTGCAAATGTATCGCTTACTTTTTTGCTCGTTATTTCATTGGAACCTGAAAGTAACGTGTACGTAGACTCATTTAATTACAGTTGCACCAATATTTTTCAATGTTAGTAAAGGTCAGTATAGACTATCACTTTTAAATGGTTTAATTTTTTTTAAATGCACAATGTCCAGTGACTTACCACAATCTTACCTGATAGTGAATGCTCTAGATCTATAGATCTTTGCTTATCTATCTTAAGCCTGAACCTGGTGTTTGCTTCTTCTTTCAACTAAAAATATCGAGATTTAGTTCCCGTGAGAATTGTGGTTTAAAGCTAATATAAAATATTTATACTTTCACGAATAAAATTCCAGCCATAGATTAGCTATTCAACATAACATTCAATGTAACCTTCAAAGTTTGAGAGTTAGGCTTTTAAAATAGTTTTCTTTTTTCATTAAGGTGTTACTTTGCCTCAAGTGGGCTCGGCCGCCTACCTACCAACATTTTTCTTTTTCGGAAGTGCTCTAGCTGAAAGTGGTAAAAGGGAATAAAAGAGTATTTTTTTTTTATGTACAATACGACGAAAATCATCTGTTAATTTTTATTAATAAGTTGAATAGTGTATACGATGCTTAACAGCACCCGTGAGCCCTTAATGAATTGTCGCAACTGGGTCAAGGGGCGACAATTATCGACTCAGCTTTAAATTAACGAAGGATTGGAAAGAATGTGAGTTTGGACGGTGTTCAAATTAAAGATTTTTCTCTCGTTGTTCCCGTGACAACCTCCCACTCGTTACCGTTACGGTTTACGCGCCGATTCTCGATTCCGTGATTCGATTGTCGATCCAGTAATGTTCTCTCGGGTCGAGTTAATAGGAATACGATTTTTATTTGGTTCGAGATAAAGTGAAGATGGACTCGTTACGGGCTACATGTGTAGTGGCTAAGTGACAAGAGTATTGGTAAACACAAAGAATTTTAACAGAGATAGAACCTTTGTATAACTTTTTAGACTTTATATACATATTTGTAAGCATACTTTTTCTTAACGTGTCGAAGTTAACCTTAAATACTCTTAGATACCTAAAACTGGGCCATCCCTACAGCGTTCTCTGTAGCCTTGTACAAGTCCTCCAGCGTGCAGGTATCGGGACACACCCCGGGCACTTAAAAAGATGGTCCATCGTCTGGGGGGATGCACCACACCCGCAGGTGGTATCTTCATCCCTTATAAAGCACACTAATTTTTAAAAACAAATTATGAATGTGTAAAATGTAGTGGGTAAAAAAATATATAAAAAAGTTAGTCCATTATGACAGTTTTCAATAACAGATAATTAATATTGAAAAATCAATCCTACTCTGGGAAATAAAATGGAAATGAAACCTGTATTTTTTACATTATTTGGCCTCTGAGATTCCCGCCAAAATGATTGAACCCCGCATTTACATGTGATTGGCTGCGTGATGGGAATCCGATCTCGCGCTTGTTTGCTCGCGCCTAACAAACACATAATGAGTTTCTATTGAGAACGGTTTGTGAGTAGGTGAAGTTGAGCTTTGGTTTTATTTTTTACTAACTGTGCCCGCGACTATTGCCGTGTGGAATTTAACAAAAATGTATTGTTCACTGCGCAGAGTAAACGAAATAAATCAAAGCAAACTACGGTTATTATTACATTAGCTATCTGCCAGTAAAAGTCCCGTCAAAATCGATCCAGCAGTTCCAGAGACGGAACAAACAGACAAAAAGACAAAAATTGAAAAAAAAAAAATATTTTGGTATATAAACCGTGTGCATTTAGTAAAAGCTTTGTATTAAGAGTATACAATTTTATTTATTTATATAGATGTAAAAATTAAGTACATAAAATTGTATGTTACAATCTAATTATTTGAATATACTCGTAAATTATTTAGCATATTATTCGGAAGTACGTTCCGAAGGACGCACTTATATTTGATAAGTAAAGAAAAAAATAAATCAGCAGGTAACATGTAAATTGTGTTGTGAAAATGAAACGTAGATTTTTTTTAATATTTTGATTTGTTACTTTTTTGCACCCTACAATTTTCTTGTTGTAGAGAATGTTTAAACTATACATCCGCAAATTGTGTACTTAAGTATTTGTGTGTACCTATATCTAACAACAATAAAGTTATTATAAATTAGAAATATGGTTTTCGAGCCCAATATTTGCAAAGAGAAGCGTCACAACAACAATAACTAAAATACAAATAATAAGTCAATGCTCTATCAAAAGTAAACAAACAACCACTATTCCGAAAATATCTATCCCATTTTCTTACTTTGAGAAAGGACAAATAAATAATTCCGTACCATACCATATATAAAACAGAGGTAGGTTATTGGGATACAACAACCCCGATTAGCGTACACATAACTGCAGAGTTTGATGTACATCGTACAAAACTTAACTCTACAGATGACTAACTGTACATAGAATTAGAAAATCACGCCCGGATTTTTTTTTATCTATGTGTCTGTACGAACAGGGTTAATATGACTATTTTTTCTTAGACGTCGTCGAGATGGCAGCCGTGTTTTGAAGCACAGATTCATCTTTATTATCAGACAATCAAGTTATTCAATGTTGTATATCCTAAACGAACCGAAATCAACTTGAAAAAGTGTGATTCCCATGGGAATCAAACCGACGACCATTTGCATATTAAACATTGGACCACAGAGGCAGTTCTACAGACTTGAGTACTGAACAAGCGATCTGATTCAATAATGGTAGAAAGTGAAAATCTCCATATAACATAGAAACAAAAAAATTTGATACTAAACAATTTAGTTTCACATTTTTTCAATAACAATTAATTAAAAAAAAATGTGCTCAAAAGCTGAAATACAACAATCAGTCCAAAAACGAAACATATCGCAATAACCCGTCGTCTGCAGCTACAAAACAAATGAACAAACTTTGACGTCATATGTACCGAGCTCATCAGCCAGCAAAACTAGGGCAGAACAATAACAGAAATCGAGATTATTTCCAGAATTCACTCAAAGTGGGCCTGAGGACTGATGGGATGTGAGAGGGGGATATGATTACAGAAATTATGAGATATAGTTCGGTATTCTAATCTTGTTATCGCCAATCAGCTTAACTTTGGCAGATACTGATCTGACCTGAAATAATATTTATACGCATTATATTATAATGCGTAATAGATAGCAATTTATTACAGAATGCTGTATTTATTACAGAAAAAGGATTAGTTTAAGACTTTGAATTATTTATATATTTTTGAAGAATAAATTAAATAAAAGTAGATCATAATATAAAAAACATGATAATTGAAAAAAAATTACGGGATTTCTAAACAAAAGTGTATCATTAATATTAAAACGCAATATGTAATTTGTGACACAAATATAGAATCGCAAAGGCTGCCATTATGATGCTGTGATATTAAACCCTTCGTAATAGAAACCGACTCGTGATTTTTATATAAATGATCGCTACATTTCACTTTAAGAGGTGTACAAAAACTTTAAGATAGGTGTATAACTAAATTATTCATCATATTTAGGAAACATCTTTAAAGAAAGATTACTTTTTCATAACACATTAATAAATTAAGTAAATTCTATAAATATTAATGGCAAATAAACCAAATAATCTTTATTTCTCTGTGATCTAGGTGATCCTTGTAACTAGAATTCCAGCCCTTCCCCGCGCCGTCAGGTGACATCGCGTACCTTCCCCAAATGGAAAAGGTTACCAAACATTTATCCCATTCTCGTTTAAATGTATCAGGTATTTTTAGGAAATGTGCATTTTTTATAAATGTAATTCGGACTGTGACTGTCGAGTAAATTATTTTGGGAAACACAGAAACATTGATTCGTAGGAACCATATATAGTTTTGTCTTTATTTTCAGTAAATTATTATAATATTTATGTTATATATTTGTATGTATGGATAAACTATTTATTATGAATGTATGTAAGTTTATTATATTTGTTATTTAAGTAAATATTATTTTTACACCCACTAACTGTTCTCTGCTTGACCCAAAGGTTGACTGTTAGATAATGCTTTTAGCATTAAGTCCACCAATTGTATTTTTGCAATAAAGTAAAATAAAAAAAATATGTTTTTGCTTCACAAACAGATTTGCTGCTGTTAAATATATGGTTAACCCATAGAACTAGGAATCGCGCGCGGCACTAAGGCATTTTTTTTTAAATCTATGCTTTAACCTAAACCCTACTTGCATAAAATTTTGTTTGAAAGTTTTTGTTTTACTACTAGCGCCATCTTGCACCGCTACGTTATAAGTTGTAACAGGCAACAGAGCTGGCTGAAGCACCCCTCTGAAATAAACGACTATCCTCTACAAACTCAGTTCATGAACCTGACTACGATCACAACGAAGTTTGCGCTCCACCCAACAGATGGCGTTGCATTATAGTTTTACTTGTAGTTTTTTATCAGTTGTAAAACTTGCAATTCTTTTATCAAAGTTGCAATTATATTAGCAATTTTTAAATTTACATTGTCTTTGTCTTTGGAGTATTTACATATTTTTTATACAATCTATTAGGCAAACAGGAATATGACCCACTTGATGGTAAGTGGTTACCGCCACGGACGCCTACAACTCTTTTAAACAACATGTACACAATTCAAATAAAGAAAGAAACAATACAATTGCTGCCTATTTAACATTATTCTTTTACAGTTTTTTTACATTTAACTAGCTGATGTACGCGTCTTCACTCAATACAGTGAAAATACCACAGAACTGTAGAGAGTATTTGGATAATAAAAATTTCGGATAACTTCTATTTTCTATGGTGATTAATTATTAAATAGAAGCCTGTAATTTCCTAAAGACAATTATTTACTATTTACTTTGTATGCAAACATGGCTACGGCCAATAACCAACTATAAGTGTATTCTATATCAAATTTTATTTAAATCATATCGGTTCTTTAGGCGTTCCTATTGGTTTGGTTTCCCTGTAAAATTGTGACGGGGTCCAACGGCAGTCACTCCATTGTAATAAGCAGAACCGCTAAATCAGGAACACGATTAAAAGCAAACAGGCAACAGGCTCGGAGAAAATAGGTTGTTTAGGCATGATATCATAGCAGAAAACATTAAGGAAATGAAATCAATGAAAAATTATTTTTTCTAGAAACATAGTCTCACAGTATTAATAAAAACTTAATGCTAATGGTGTTAGTAACTCATTAACTAAAATACAAGGATAAATTTAACTATGTATCCCATTGCCTTACCACCCCAGCTGAAGTGGCATGACAATGGTTTACGTACAGACAGTCGAGCCTGCTCGCGACCATACTTAGGATACTGTTGCCGCTCTCCCGCACGCGGCGCAGCAGGGATGCGCATCTCTTGCGCATTGTAGACGATAGTAGTGCTGGATCGTTTAAATAAAACTCCGAGCAAGGGCACACGCGGTTTATTGTGAACAAAAGCGGCAACGTGCGGACGCGCCGAGGGATTGATACAGACTGTTTTGTGAGGGCGCGACTTAAAACTAGTGGTACATGGTCATTCTATTAGAACAAGTGAACAACGTTATTATACTGAACGCGAAGAGCGTTGTAAGATTTTCTATCTTCGGTATATTACCATGATCCCTGGCTCATTACCCATGTTATTATTATTATGCGGTGAAAATATGCAATAGACACTAATCCCTGGCGTCGCGACGCCTGCGGTGACGTTCCTAAGTTTTCTGCGACCGCGGCCGGATCCAATTTTGGTGTGTTTCGTTGTTATTTTTCATACAATTAGCTAAGCAACCAAGCATATAGGCTAAGTTAGATGGAAGGGCATTATAGAGTCGTATTCAGAAAGTTCCAAGGACAGCTGCCTGCTGAAACTGCGCCACACGTCAACGACATTCTAACTTGTACTAACTAGTTCTAAATTGTTTATTTTATACAAGTACTAGCTGTTCCCCGCGGCTTCGCCCCGCGTGGGACTCGGTTATATCGCGCCCAAAAGTAGCCTATGTTTGACCTCAGGTCTTTAACTACATCCCTACCAAATTTCAGCACAATCGGTCCAGCAGTTTAGCCGTGAAGAGGTGACAGACAGACAGACAAACAGACTTTCGCATTTATAATATTAGTATGGATGTATGTAATTGGACACAATCGAAAGTATTTACATTTATTGTTTTATGACATATTTAGTTTTAATATTAATTCAACAATTTAAAAAAAAACCCAAGGTCTGTGTCACTAGCGTGCTGCTGACTTGTTGCTTATGTAATTACATTATTATTATATGTTATGTATGTTAGACTTTAAGATATTTATTAATATGGGCCAATAATGTAAATTTTGCTGCCTGAAATAAATGAATAAATTAAAAATATTACTTATGTATCTAGAGCGAGAGCAGAAAATCAGTACTGGATAGAATACGCAACTGATAATCTCCAGAAATACTAGCTGAAATATTATGCCATAAAAATACATCTGTCTACTTATGTGTGTAAAAGGAGCGAGAAAGAGGGCAAAATTAAGATTACTCAATGTTATGAAGTAATTTAAAACGTAAACAGCTGCAGATTAGACAGACACGACATCCTCAGAGCGAAGTAAAAACGAGTAGTTTTAAGACGGACTCTGTCGCAAGATGGCATTCTACTAAACAAAATGATGACGAAATAAATTATTAAAATAAAATATGACCCGATCATTTAATTATTTCATTTAACAAAAGTTTTTAGTGAATTTCTTTCTTACCTTTATGTGATTTGTATGCCAAATCTGTCTCTTTTTGCTTAACATCGACACTGTATGTAATTTATCTGTATGTTACTATAATATGTCCAACAAATAAAGCAACTTGAATCAAAAATCTATCAAAAACAAACACGTACAGACTCCAATCACTCCTTTAGGTTTGCTGTCTTAAATGTATGTAGCCTCAAGAGGGAACGTCAGAAAACCTAATTCCTGTTTTACGTACTGAGGACGCTCGCTCATTTCCCTGGCGGTTAGACGCGAGTCTTGTTTCAAAATGGTTTCCAGCTATTGTGCTTACTAAAGATTTTTCTTTTGTTTTTTTTTTTACTGATAAAAGAAGCTTGTTGCCTAATTAACAATAGATTAAAGAATTTGACCGCGCGCGATTCCAATTTCTTTGTTAATTAACATCCTATTTATTCTTGCTTTATAAAAAAGAACTGTTCATTATTAAAATGAAATTACTTATAACCATAAAGATTTTGAACAGTTTAACGTAATTGTGTGTCTGTCTGTGGCATCATAGAGCTTAAACTAATGGGTCGGTTTCGATGACTGTTTTTATATTTGAAAGCTGACTTGATTCAAATAGCTCTCAGCTATATTTTGTGGATATCTTTTCAGCCATTTAAATATATTCAGCCTGATTCCTACAGACTACAGGGTTTCACAAACTTATATACTTACTAGAGGTATATAGGCCCTAGAGGTATAATGAAGAGAGTTAGATTAGTACTAGTGCAACATTTATTAAAGGACCTGACTTTCATTTAACTTTGTTAGTTTAGTGAACATTTTGTATGATAATGTATTTTATTTGCATCATTCAACGTCTGTCAGTACTCAAGTTTAGCAGTTTACAAAATTTTACGAGTTAACTTTAAAGAGCAATACTCTTATATTGACTAATGTCACAGTAAGTAATTCATTCATTGACAATTATTTTGCATGAGAAAACTTATTTTGCTTAACTTATTACGTTTACGAGTCATTGTCATGTTATTCCACGTAAACCTAACCAAGGCATACTTACTTGTGAAGTCACTATCACTACATAGTATAAAACAAAGTCGCTTCCCGCTGTCTGTCCCTATGTATGCTTAGACCTTTGAAACTACGCAACGGAATTTGATGCGGTTTTTTCAATAGATAGAGTGATTCAAGAGGATGGTATATATTGTATGTATAATATATTTCTTATACAGCATTGACCCGGGGCGGGTCGCTAGTAATAAATAAATTAACTCTTTCCAGTTGTGTCACACCAGTGTGACAACGCATATTTTTCTTCCTCATCGCCATACCGTGAATAGAGAACACCTTTTGTATCATAACATAGTGTAGTGCTAATGCTAACTAGTGATAATTAAAAGTAACAGAGATATGTCAATAAAAAAATAGATTGCGATTGACGAAGCCTCATAATGATTTTCGTAAAGTCATAAGTTCCAAAGACATCCATGTTAATAATACAATTTTGTCGGCAGTACCTGGGCTCGTTCGCGGTGGACGAGGGCGAGGCGGCGGCGCGCGCTGACTCGGTCTCCGAAAGGATACAGCTTATGAAGGTCTGTGTTTTATTCTATACTATGTATCAAAATGTACTTAGTGTCAGCGGACTGTTGATCTTCATCAATGATCAATATTTTCACAATTTTGATAAGTAAATGAAAATGAATGATCAATATTTTCACTCTACTCTCACGGGTCTACTGGAAGAGATTTCTATTGAAATAAGTAGTACCTTTGTACTTATTGAGTTTTATATTGTATCCTATATTCGTACTTTTAACCGACTTCATAAAAAAGGAGGAGGTTATCAATTCGTCGGAATGTTTTATGTTTTTTGTGTACATAAAGATATAAATAAATAAATAAATAAAAAGGAATGATTAATATTTTCACTATTTTGAGGACTAATAAATGAATATGAATGATCAATATTTTACGTGATTAGTTATCTGTGTATCGGAAATACTATTGATTTTATGAAAAAAGACAGGGCAAACTATTATTGCGACAGATGTCATAGGGCATGAATAACGAGATGTAAAAAAAGTGATTTGAGCAGAAAGATAATATAGTAATTGCGGTCCTTCACTTATAGACAAATTTTATAGGCTTTTTATGCGTCTTTCTTACGAAACCCACCAACAGATTGACAATTCACGAGGCTTCACGTCATGATACACCTCTCTGAATCATAATATTGTAAATAGTCATCAAAAATTAAAATATGAATTAAGACGTAAGAAGCAACTAACAGATTCATCATCTCACAATTACAAACAGTTCTTGAAATGCTCCAAAGAAATACTTTCTCTTTGACGTCCGTCTCAACTCAACCTTAGCTGCAGCGACCCGAATTGTCCGTCGGGTCGTGTCCTACATCCAGAATCTGTATTTGACCGTGTCACCAAGACTTCGCGCTTTGTGCGCTACGCCGTAGACAGCTCGTAGCAAGTCTCATTAGTTTCGTAGCACTTTGAAATTTTCATGACCTAGTGTTGTAATTTAGGGACAGAGTTCAAAAGGTCTTACATATTAGACCTGGAGTTTTTTTAATTTCACATCAAATGCATTTATTTTTATTTTTATTTTATAGCTTAAAATTATTTTAATTTAAAGCATTTGTTGATGTTTTTGGTTGAGAATTTTTACTAAAAAAAAATGACAGGGTATACATACTTTTACTATTATACTCTAGACACATTTTAACAGCACTTCGAGACAATAGGACATATTTCTTTTATGTCAAAAATAAAACGACTAGCGATGATCTACACTAGAGCTGCAGACTTTTTTTTTCTAGACTATAAGACGAATGTAACTTTAATTTACGCAATTTGAATACGAACCGTATTCAAATTGCGTATGTCTTTTCCCCGCTACAATTTCGACGTCGGCAGACGACCCTCGCGCGTGTCGTTTTTATGCAGATTTCCTTCGAGGCATTGCAGTACGGAAATTTATTCATTGGCCCATGTGTGGTACGAAATGATTTGAGTGTACCTTTATCCCCGCTCGAGACATTTATACCAAGTAAACACGATAGACAGTGGGCATAGTGAAATGTATCACTTTACCCTTAAACTTACACCTAAGCTGGTATACTTTTTATATCACCCGCTGTATATAGTGTTATTAAATAATTTATTTTTTCAACGTATAAATTCACCTTTTCTAATAGCATTTTTAACAATAATTTGTATAGACAAATGCTCATGAATATACATAAATCGATATTCATTCATTCATATAATCACGACATTATCCCATACGGGGTATAAGTAGCCTAGGGCCATAAGACCTAAGGCCACGTTTAGCATAATGGTAGTTGAAACAGGAAATAAATAGTGATGAGTTGCTAGCCGCATCGCCTATGACATGATTCCCCCATTCGCCACAATTCTCTCTATCTTTCATCAATCATATTTTTAAATTTTGAAGAAAAATGAAAGGCTAACCCCTTGTAGCTAAAATGTCATCTTTTTGCAAGTCTCTCTCATCGTTTAAACTAGCCTTTATCAGTAAACCGCGGAGAGATTGCCCTCGCTCGGCAAAAAGGCCTAATGTACCACAGCTGAATTTCTTCAGCTGTGTAGGCTCGTTGCAGACTCCGACGAAACAAGTGCCTAGTTCAAAACTTCTTTTTTGGCACTTAAGCGTTTAAGCTTTTAAGAAAAGTATAAAACACTTTTGTAAGTGTAAGCTTTTGAAGTTATGTTTTATGAGTATTACTTATACAATAGTTTCAGAACCACAGAAGCAATTAGCTTCTGTGGTTCTGAAACTATTGTATGTATGTATAGTACAGTTCGGGTAACGCGGCTTCAGCCTTCCCTTCTGTTGAAGTTAGAAGTCTTCGATATTGTAATGTGTGGTATGGCTAATGAAACTTTAAGCATTTCCAGATGATTTTCTGATTATAGCCTCGTAACAGATTTACAATGAGGAAATTTTTGAGAATGCAAATTCTTATAAATGTTCGTCTTGCCGAGCGTAATTATATCACAAGTATATAGTGATCTAAAGGTGGACGTTTAAATAATTTACGTATTATTTCCTGCTTGGTTTGAATTGAAATGTGTGCTTTAGACAGTTCTAGCTCTATAAAGTTACAAAGCGAGTACTAATATTGGCATCCGTGGGAATTTCGGGAATTTGTTTCATAGCCTGCAAAATATTATATTGCTTACCTAAGCATTTTGCAATAATTATCTACCTCAAAAATAAAACATTTTTGTCGTTCAAAAGATTTCAAACTTTTTTCATAAGCACCCCTATCAAATTAGCCCCTTGACATGAGACGCTTGGCTGGTCAAAAACTACAGTATTAGCGAAGGGGGCACACAATTAGTTTGTGCTCTAAGTACACTATGGGCCCTAGCTTTGAGTTGACATAAAAGTATCAAGAGCCTTGTACACCGCTCAACAAGGCGTTAAAAATGCGTTCATCTTACATGCAGAAGAATAAAGGCACACACACAAAACTCATTTTTTTTATTAAAAACGTGCACTTTTTCTAGATGGGTAAAAAGGGGCAGGGTCTGTAGAATTTAGATATATAGGTATATTAGCCTGTAAGCTATAATCGAGCGCATCAAATAAAGATTCAAATTTTCAACATTGAATCTATTTTTTTGACATGTCAATCCCATCGAACGTAACTAATATGTTATTAATAAAGAAAGTAAATACAAAATATCATGCTTTTTTAAGTTCATTACAAATTAGAACTTCATCTCAATATAAGAATATCTGTTGTCAATACCTAAATATTCCTTGAGATTGTATGTATAAGCAAGCAAGTTAACAAGCCATTTATACAGATCCTTCTAACATTTATTTTTACCTAGCTTTTTAATTTTTATACTTTACTTAATCACCGAACAATGTAACGATAGATATGATGGTATATTGTATAGTAGGCATGAACAGTTCTTTAGAGCCGCCCTGTACTCGGGCTGCTCATTCTAAAACCCAGACTATTGTGCCATTCGAGTATTTTTATTTGAACAAACCTCCCCTAGTCCTTGATGTTTGATGCGTTCCTCTTATGCGGAAAAGTGTACACCCCTTTTTACGACATCAACGCAAAACTAAATATGATTTTACTTAAAATGATCAAGTATGAGAATAAGAACAAAATTTACCAAATACCTTTTAGCCGACGTATTAATAAAGTTTAATCAATAAATCCATACTTCCATACTTCTGTCTCTTTATCTGTCTATCTGTTACGCTTTCATTGCTTTACCGCTCGACCGATTTAAATGAAATTTGGTATGGATATAGTTCAGACCCAGGGATAACACATAGGCTACTTTTAATAATATAACCAAGTACTTCGCGGGCGAAGCTGCGGGCAACAGCTAGTACCTAACAATTAAAATTTAAATAAAATGTGTTATATAGGGTGGCGCCATACAAGTCACGACAGACGACGATCTTTGAATTTGTGCACCAAGAGACTGTCGAAAACGCTCGTTTGGAACTCACTGTGTGCAACAACCAAAAGCGAAACATAAACTAGAATCACAGCGTTCGATATTGACACTTGTCTTAGACAGACTGCGTCGCAGACTACCATAGATTAAAAAAAAAATTTCAGCGCGATTCGAACTTCTTTGCAGACTACAATAATAAGTTAATGATCGTTAGCAATAAAATCAGGAACCAACAACTTTACTCATTATAACGCGTGAAGGCGATCATGCAAGTCAAGGCCACGCTTTAAAATATTAAAAGACATCAACAGTAAAACAGTATTTTTTAGGGTTTCCCGAAAGGTTGTAGTAGGAATTCGAGCCGCCGGCTACATCGAGATTAATCCAGGGCCTCCCAGACGACCACTGGGCGTTTCACATAGAATAAATACACCAGTAGTTTACATATAAATTAAATCCTGGCTTCAGTACTCCGAGTTTTGGAGTGTTTGTTACTCTGCGTGCGACCTGATGGTTGTATCTTCATCAGAGGCCCAGACTGACAAAGCATTATTATTGGTTTAGCATGAGGCTGGGCGTGCAGGGCAAGACAAAAGTTATACCATGGTCTGGGGAAAGATACCTACACTAGCGGCGGCAATTCAAGCATACATCATTTAGACGATTTTCATAAGACATTTTTTAATAATTACATAAAAAAAAACAAAAATTGGAAGTCACAAGCTGCAATTATTATTACAAAGAAAAATGAGAAACTACTAACTCTCTGCGCAGTGGCAGACCAGTGATGCCTCTTTAAGATCTTTATCTCATCTTTACATAGAATTTTTCATTTCCATGATGTTAACTTACTATACTGCACGGCGATGTCGGCCGAACGTCTCACAATCAAAGTATTTTTGCAAACGCCACAATGCTGCGCCTCAGGGAACAATGTCTTTATTTAAATGGATAGCTCATTTTGTGTACGCTGTCATTGAACCAAGATTGTCTGGCGGCATTTAAGTAATTAGAATTGCCATAAAAAAACATGCTATTACACACTAAGCTATTATATTTTTGTGTAATAAACGGAAAAAATTTCAATATCTTAGGTTAAGCAATGAATAGTATTAAAAAATTGTTGATCATTTTAAAAGTTTAAATGGTGCTTTAAAAAAACAAAACACCACTTTTGATTAAGAGTAGCTTTCCTCATGCAGTCTGCCATATTTTGTGCTTTATAATTTGTATTTTGTACAATTAGGCTAGATAAATAATTATATAAATAAAATAAAATATTACAAAAACGAACGACCCTACGACTAAGGCTATAACTTAAACAGCATTAACATTGTTGAAAGAAGTAAAAAAAGGCTTGCTAACTTTGTTAACAAAAATTTGCTTACCGAAATACCTCTAGTTTTATATTATTACTATTAATCTAAATTCTGAAATCAATCTGGAGTATTCGGTATAGCATTTACCCTTTCATATTGCTTTCGATCTCGGCGATCCTTTACATGGGTCCTCGTTATGTGAATGTGAGCTAGACTATCGAAATCCTTTGGAATTTGGTTTTATGATGAAGAAACCTAGAACAAAACCTTTTCTCTATATATCCTTCCAGAACTGTAGCCTTATCTATCAAATTTCTTTTATATAGAAAGTCATGTCCGTCTGTGTATCCCAAACCCTCGTACAATCTCCTGATTACTTGAGCTTGATGTCCCCTGTCCGACTGTTTATACAAAAGGCTGGCCAAAAAGGCCTCACGGTCTAGTACACAATTGTCATGCCAAAGTAATGGTGATAGATTGTGCACGTGACGAGAAAGTTTCTTGTGACTTTGGGTTGTGCATCTTGTTTTATAATAATGTGAAGAAAATGGTTTTCTTTAAATGTATGTTACTGTGAATATATACTAATAGTGTTTATATTTTTTATTTATTTGCTTCTTCAGAGATTAGCTAATCGAGGTATTTCAACTTGTAAATAAAATTAATATTGGTCTACTTGCATAATATTAGACTTAAAAAAGAGAGATACTACTAGTATGAAAATATATATTTATGTCCAATTGTATAATATTACTCCTTACAAATATAATTTTCTATAGTCGGTTCGTAGTCGGCTCACTAAAAACCAATTCTCTGCTACTGATTTCGTTATCTGTGTAGTGTGCTGTCTATCTTATATGTTTGTCTGTAGTTTTATTTTTCAAACACTAATCATACTGCACAGCGCTCACCTCAACCGTAGATATGTTTTGCCTCAAACCCAGTGGTTATCACAGTATGAATAATAAAAATGATTCCGTGTATCGGAAGGCACGTTAAGCCATTGGTCCCGGCTGCCATCTTGTTAAAAGGCACCACGTCAGAGGCCGAGAGGCGGTTCCGAAGAACTCTGACACCAGGGTATGCATGTTCGATTGACCGTGTCACCTACACGATATGATGATGATCACAGTACGGCAATCACATACCAGACTCGAGCCGCTATCTCTCGGCCCTCGCCCACGAACCGTTAAAAGCCTCATTGTAGATTTAATGGCCGCTAGCGCCGATGTTTAATCTGCGTAATGACACGTCGATGAAATTGGTTTTCAAGTATCGAGGGAGAGTCGGAGGGTTTTGGAAGTGCTAGTAATAAAATTATATACTTAAGTCAATAAGATTGTTCTAAAAAAAGTATTGAAAGTTATATAAAATTTATATTGTCCAATAAACTAAAACCTTAACAAAAAAATACAATAAATAAAAAATGTCCCGCAAATCATAGCCATATTTTAATTGTTTAATAATATTGATATCTGTTTCGGATGCCGAAGACCAGAAAAAGTGGAGTAGAAAAAGCACACAGGGCTTCGTAGCAGACAGCTGAGCAAGCAACTGGGAAAGCCCTAAGATGAGAGAAAGTGATATAAATAATAATAATGCCAATCCAAATGGAAAATTAAATATTACATTTTCTGAAGTTTAATAATTTAATATATAATTTTAATCGCTATAGCAAATCGAGCCCTTAAATGTGTTATCTGTGGGTGTACCTCTAACGTCTTACTCGGATGCTGTGCGTGTTTGCTCATCTCCTGTTGATGTCTAGGCATTACTGTAGATATCTACACATTTGTTTTGGAGATATAAATTGTTCAGTCTTCACTCACTGTACAACAAGAACTAACTAATTAAACGACTGTGGGAGTACATAATTTTGCGGTACTTGCTGTTGCCTGGGGCTCTACTTCCGTGGGGATAAAATATAGCCTATGATGTTCTGAAAATAAATAAATTAAATAAATAATATTATTTTACAGAAGTAACAAAAAATTATATCAATTTAAAAACGTCATATCAGCAATAGCAAAGGAATCAGTTTTCCAATACGGACTGGCTGGCTCTGATAGCCCATCAACCTTTTCTCTGAAAATAAATTAGGCCCATATTTCTGGACCTTCGGGCTTCGGTAAGGAGACGTATAAAGATGTTGGCTGATTTGTTGAATGACTCCGATCGCTGGGCCAATGCTGTAAGAAATAAAACTACTCAAATATTTTTATCTAATGGTTAAGCCTAAGCATTATTTACCTTTAGAAATACATATTTTTATAAAAGGCATACGCGCAAATTATAGGAAATTAATTTACTCATTCATATCGTCGTCGTCATATCGTGAGTGATGCTTTGTAATATATAATATTTTTTTATTTTATAAATCTGTTTTCTCGTGGTCCCAGCATTGATGGGTCCACGAGGGAGAACTATTTCACGTAGTCCCATTTTTGTGTACCTACATTCCTGTATATAAAAGTGCTAAGGCTGCGTTTCCACCAGACCTGTGCGAGGATGCTTAGCGAGACAAGCCTAGTCAACATGCTAAAATGTCTGTGCAAATCTCCAACCTCCCTCACCGAACGTGACAATCGGCCACAAACAGCTGTCCTACAAGTTTTAATGCGCCCTAACTAGTTCCATGTGGTTTTGTGTTGATTGTCTCTTGTCTAGTAGCCATAGAGTAACGCGGGCATTCGTCGTGGAAGTTCGTGTTGGTCTGACTTACCCATGTAAGTGTAAATTAGTACCTAATATTGATTCCATCAGTCCTTAACTATATTAAGTTGATTTCCATGGGCTTAATTTTTTCCCCTCTTACTGAAGGTACTACAAAATCAAAATAAGTATCAAGTTATGCATTAAGTTCGCCCATGCTACATGGTAGGCGGAGTACATGGTAGGAGGGTGTCAGGTATTTTCGTTACGGAATTTCTCGATTCGCTCGCCGCGCTCAAAGCCCGCGATAAAAGCTTCAAAATTCCAGCAAACAAGCACTAGAAACTCAAAAACAAAAAGGCAGTTGGCATGTACTTATATTTTAGTAAATCAGACATTCAGCAAATTCATTTAGTCTTATAGTAAATTAGTAGTCGAATTAAGCTTAATACATCCAACACAAATCGTGTTTTAAAGCAATCCCTGTACAATTAGTGAAGACTGTACCGTTCGCTCGCTCATTACGAGGAGAGGTCCCAAATGAGTGTGCTTGACAAACACTGATTTTGCCGAAAACTAAGCACTAATTTAAGCGCGAGCTTGCATACAAAAATAAAAGGTTGTATTGAATTATCTGTGAACACATATAATTTGTACTTTTTATTTTATTTTATGCGTTAATGAAATAAACAAAAATACTTCAACGTCTAAAATTTACATGTCGTCAATCAATAACATCAGAAGATCTATCCAGCTGAAATTTGAGAGTTATTCACTAGTCAAAGGAGTCCCTTTAAAATTTTATCTTCCGTTAGCCTTTTTACATTCAGATACGAAATCTCTCGCACATTTTGTTTATTTGTTCTACGTAACCCCTTCTTAGTCTTTTTTTTTTCCTCAAGTAAGAGAAACCCGGGTGAGAATAGGCAATATTTGAAACCAATTTACTTTAGTTCGTGTTAATTACATGTATAAATGTTGCGTTTGGGTTTTACATGTATAGGTAAGGTATACGGGTTACATTTGCTGGTTCGAAGTTGCAGTAAACGATATGCTATATACTTATGTTATAAATGCGAAAGTATGTCTGTCTGTCTGTCTGTCACCTCTTCACGGCTAAACTGCTGGACCGATTGTGATGAAATTTGGTAGGGATGTAGTTTACGACCTGAAGTCAAACATAGGCTTTAACTTTTGGGCGCGATATAACCGAGTCCCACGCGGGGCGAAGCCGCGGGGAACAGCTAGTAACAAATATTTTTATTGCATCTTGTTAAGACTCGTACCGCCATCTACATCGCCAGCGAGGAACTACCGGTTGACACGACGTTGGCGCGCATTGCATTTCGTTCGATGTTCATTTCACTTGCAATCCGAATTTTGAACGCCTAACCCGCTACACTTAACTTGTAAATTTTATTATTGAAAAATAAACGTTTCCGTCAATTTAAATAAAATCAAATTATTGAAGAGCTCCCGTCTCCCGCTAAAGTCAAAGTCGTAACATATCCTTCAGAGCCGGATCATCAAGAACAGCGACCAGGAATCGAATCCTTCGCCGTTGACCAGAAACGAGGAGAGAGCTTGGATTTGAAAATTAACGGAAACCAGAAGCTGGAACATCAATAGCGGTTATCATCGGGACAGTCGTATCCTTTTTAATCACATATCCAACATTTTTATTTGCGTTAATACCGTGTTTGATTTGTTCTGGTGATCTAGGTGTTTCGTTTAGCGGTTTCGAGTGGTATTTCAAACTGTAAGTACTCTTGCTTCCCTATCAATTCCCGAAATGTGTGAAAATGAGCATAAACTGGGTTCTGAGGCGACTGGCACACGTTCCAGATCGAAATCACCTCGCCCAAATGGTTCAAATTCAAATTCCGATAACCGTCTTTTTGAATTACGTAAACGTCGCGGAGTTTTCAAGGGTCGTCTTACTCATTTTGATAAATATATTTCAAATTTTAGCTCATCTGAACTCAATTCTCAGGATTTAATCGAATTAAAAATGAGATTTGAGTCGATTTCGGACATGTTTAAGAATTTTAGTATTTGCCAGAGTGAGATTGAAGATTTGATAAACGAAGATGACCTAGATGCTAACTTAGAATACAGAGAGAATTTTGAGTGCATTTATTATAAACTTGTTGCTGCTGCAAAGTGTATAATTTCGCAAAACGAACCAGACAATAATTTTAATTCTCTACCCTCAGATTGTTCTGTGAAGGTAAAACTGCCTCAAATTAAATTGCCTACCTTTGACGGTTCATACGATAAGTGGCTTGAGTTTAGGAACTCCTATTTAACCATGATTCATACTCGTAATGATTTAGATCCAATTCATAAGTTCCATTACCTAAGATCATCTCTTAGTGACACGGCATTGCGGGTAATCAGTGCGTTAGAATTTACAGCGCCTAACTATGTCCACGCGTGGAATTTACTTGAGGAGAGGTTCCATAATAATCGTTTGTTGGTGCAGAATCACATTAAATCGTTGTTTACTACGCCGTCGCTTAGTAAAGAATGCCCGACACAGATTAGAAATCTTATAGATGCGACCCTTCGTAATTTGCGTGCGTTGCAATCTTTAGAGGAGGCTACCGAATCTTGGGATACCCTAATTATCTATTTAGTTGCATCCAAACTCGATCAAGCCACAGAACGTGAATGGGAATCTCGTAAAGGGTTACTTTTATCCGATTCGAGAAAGGGTTCAGGAAGGTTGACGTTAGACGATTTGATTACTTTTCTTAGAAATCGTGCTGACATGTTAGATATGATAAAATCAAATAGTTGTAAGAGTCTTTCGTCGCCAACCAATCCTAAACCTCGAAGCGAAATAAAACACTCCGTCGATCATAAGAAGTATGTCGAGTCTACATATAATTATACATCTGTGGCGTCCGCTAAGAAGAGCACATCGGGTAAAGATAACGCGTACCGTAAGCAAGGTCGAACTTGCATTCTATGCGCCGGTGAGCATGTTCTTTATACGTGTGCAAAATTTCTTAATTTGTCCGTCCAAGAACGATGGAATTTCGTAAAAAATAAGAAAATTTGTCATAATTGCATTCGTGAGTCCCATTCTACAAACGAATGTTCGTTTGGGCCATGTAAATTATGTAATGATAAACATAATACGTTGCTACACATTGATAACGCTGCATCTTGTCATTCGTCTGCGTGTACGACGCAGAATGCATCGCTACAGCGGCAGTTATCAGGTATTACGTCACGCGCGCAGTCAGCTGATGCACCTGACTCGATAGGTGGTAAGTTAGATGAATGTCGTAATGCGATGATGTCCAATTCGTTACAACAGGTTTTATTGTCAACCGCGCTAGTCGAGATAGCCGATTTAGATAATAAATATCATACGTTTCGCGCCATTCTTGATAATGGTAGTCAAAATTGTCTAGTGACAAAACGATTATGTAATATTTTAAACGTACCAGTAATACAGTCCACAATCCGTGTATGTGGTGTAGGACAAAGCGTTTCCCAGTCCACCCACGCATGTAATATTCATATGCGATCGAAAACATATGATTATGAAACCGATATGAGATGCCTAGTACTACCTAGCATAACTTCGAAGTTACCTTCCATAAATATTGATGTTAAGTCTTTTGGTATACCTAGTTATATACAATTGGCTGACCCAACATTTCATGTCACGTCAGAAATAGATTTGTTGATAGGCGCGGATGTATTTTGGGATCTTTTAAATGATAACAAAATGCGACTTTCGTCCGGTCCTTACCTACACGATTCGAAGTTAGGGTGGATTGTGTCCGGTCCTATTACCAAATCGTATAATATGGAAAACGTTAATTGTAATATTATGCAAATTGAGTCGCAGTTGCGTAAGTTTTGGGAGTTAGAAGAAATACCCAACCCTCCTAAAGTTATGTCTAAAGATGACAATGTATGCGAAACATTGTTTAAGGAAACTACTGTCCGTGATGAAACAGGTAGATTCTCCGTAAGAATGCCCTTGAAAGAATCAGCTGATTCTTTGGGGGAGTCATACAGCAACGCTAGGAAACGTTTTTTATCGTTAGAACGGAGACTCGACCGTACGCCAGAGTACAAACAAATGTATTGTGACTTTCTTCATGAGTATGAAGACTTAGGACATATGAGTTTAGTGCCAGGGGGTATAGAAAGCGTAGATAAACCATACTATGTTTTGCCACATCATGGTGTTTATCGTGAGAGTAGTACGACAACTCGTCTTCGCGTTGTTTTTGCGGCAAACATACCTACGACCTCAAATAAGTCACTAAATGACATACAATACGTTGGTCCAACTCTTCAGAGCGATATATTTTCTATTTTACTCCGTTTTAGACAGTATCAACACGTTGCTTGTGCCGACATAGAAAAAATGTACAGACAGATACTCATTCAACAGGACCAACGAAACCTTCAACTTATATTATGGAGATCTGATAAAGACAAACCAATACAAGTGTATCGTTTAAATACCGTTACGTATGGTACCACGTCTGCGCCGTACCTGAGTATACGTTGTTTAAAACAGTTGGCACAGGAATGTAGTGATGACGTCATTGCACAAGTTATTGACGAAGACTTTTATGTCGATGATCTGATTACTGGACATGACGACCGACAGACTTTATTGGAGATTTGTGACAAAACATCCAGGGTTCTGAAAAGTGCTTGTTTACCTTTACGTAAGTGGATATTCAATTCCGCAACATCAGCTAACATAAAAGACTTGGCTATAGGTGAAAGCAGCAACTCAAAAACCTTGGGTCTAGGCTGGTCTAATATAACCGACGAATTTAATTTTACTACCCAGATAGATAGCCACAGTTCTGTAGTTACTAAACGTCTCATGTTATCAGTTATTTCTCAAATATACGATCCTCTAGGAATTTTATCTTGTGCAATTATAAAAGCAAAAATTATGCTTCAAAAATTGTGGCTTTGTAAACTAGACTGGGACGACGAGGTCTCGGCTGATATTGCGTCACAGTGGCAGGATTTCATTTCAAACCTAGGGCACTTGCACGATATTAGGGTACCGCGATGCGTAATGAAGGAACCTTCACGCTATAAACAACTTCATATTTTTACTGATGCGTCTATAGAAGCCTATGGTGCATGTGCGTATGTACGTACCTATAACGAAAACTCGCCTATTACAGTACGTTTGTTATGCGCAAAGGCTAAAGTAGCACCACTTCGATCCGTAAGTGTGCCCCGACTTGAGCTGTGTGGAGCTCTGGTTGGTGCACGACTGTACCAAAAAGTTATAAATTCTTTACGTCTGCATTTTGATAAAGTTTATTTTTGGACAGACTCCACTATAGTTCAGGGATGGGTTCGTACATCTCCACACTTATTAAAAACTTTTGTGCAAAATAGGGTGTCGGAAATAAACACGCTCACAGGTGATAGTATATGGCGTCATGTTCCAGGTATACAGAACCCCGCTGATTTATTGTCGCGCGGCGCTAGTCTTGAGTCGCTAAAATACGACGACACGAGCTTGTGGCATAGCGGTCCTGCATTTTTACGTGAACCCGACTTTAACTGGCCTAGTAATAGCGACAATCAAATTAATGTAGACCTACCGGAACTAAGATCGCAGGCAGTGTCTGCAGTAATTACACAAAATAGTAGTATCATTGATTTTGATAGGTATTCATCATTCCATAGGCTACAACGCATAGGTGCATATTGTTTGCGATTTATACATAATGTGCGCCGGCCGGCGAGCGATCGCAAAACCGGTTTTTTAACTGCAGATGAGCTTAGACTGTCAGTACTCGCGTTAACTCGTATTGCACAACAGCAATCGTTCGGTGAAGAATATTATAACCTTAAAAATGATTTACCTATAAAGATTAAAAAGTGTAAAACGGTTAATAAAATTAATGGATTGAATATTTTTTTGGATCGTGATGGTATTATACGTGTTGGTGGTCGGTTAGATAACTCGGAACGTTTTAGTTACGACAAAAAACATCCGATGTTGTTGTCAAGTAAACATAGATTTTCTGTGCTTTTGTTTACATACGAACACAAACGATTATTACACGGTGGACCTCAGCTTCTTGTTTCTACCATGCGTGAACGTTGGTGGGTGCTTGGAGCTCGGAACTTAGCCAGGCAAGTGGTTCACAACTGCGTCACTTGCGCTCGTTTTAAAGGTAACAATTACACACCGCTCATGGGTAATTTACCTAAAGAAAGGATCGAAAGTAATTTTCCGTTCATGGCTTGTGGGGTAGACTACGCTGGACCAATGCTCGTTCTGGACCGTAAAGGTAGGGGTGGTCGTGTCACTAAAGGCTATATTTGTCTGTTCGTATGTTTCACAACTAAAGCCTTGCATTTGGAGTTAGTAGGCAGTTTATCTACGCAAGACTACCTGTTAGCTTTTAAACGTTTTGTATCACGGCGCGGCAAACCGTCCGTTATATTTTCCGATAACGGAAAAAATTTTGTAGGCGCTGAAAAAGAGCTTAAAGCAATTATTAATAATAGTGCTCAAGATGTTTCTGATTTTGGCAGCGAGAATTCTATACAAATAAAATTCATTCCCAAATATTCAGCACATTTTGGGGGTTTGTGGGAAAGTGGGGTGCGTAGGTGTAAGTACCATTTGAGACGCGTTATGGGTAACGCTAGACTCACTCATGAGGAATTTGTCACGGTATTGACTCAAATAGAAGCCGTCCTCAACTCCCGTCCTCTTTCACCTTTATCCGCAGATCCCAACGACTGTCTCCCGCTCACACCGGCTCATTTTTTGATTGGTCGGCCGCTGACTGCTTCAGCCCCGGAAGACCTGACCTCGACTGCTGTCGTGCGCTTGGGGCGCTACGATCGAGTGGAGCAGCTACGTCAGCACTTTTGGAAGCGCTGGTCAAAGGAATACGTATCGGAGCTTCAAAGACGAGTCAAATGGCAGACCAATGGTGAAGATGTCAAGCTGGGCAGCCTTGTAATTATCAAAGATGATAACCTTCCACCGCTCAAATGGAAATTGGGACGTATTATCCGTTTGATACCAGGAGATGATGGAATAACGAGGGTCGTCGACATCATGACTGCAAAAGGGACTATACGAAGAGCCTGTACCAAAATCTGTCCCCTACCCGTACAAACAACAGCTGAAGAACCTGCTTCGTGTTGCAGCCCTTCAGTACATGCGTAATCTACAGTTGGAAGATATCACATTCTTCCAAGGTGGCCGGTATGTTAAGACTCGTACCGCCATCTACATCGCCAGCGAGGAACTACCGGTTGACACGACGTTGGCGCGCATTGCATTTCGTTCGATGTTCATTTCACTTGCAATCCGAATTTTGAACGCCTAACCCGCTACACTTAACTTGTAAATTTTATTATTGAAAAATAAACGTTTCCGTCAATTTAAATAAAATCAAATTATTGAAGAGCTCCCGTCTCCCGCTAAAGTCAAAGTCGTAACACATCTTTAACCCCTTACATAGACAGCAGATAAACTTAAGATGGTATAGAAACCCAAATTGAGCCTTGGCCACCAATGATTAAAGATCGGGTTAAGCTTAACAGATAATTTAAAGTATTAATATTAACGTCTCAAATAATGTAAACTCAAAATAATGTGGTTTTCATTGTTCAAGGTTCATAAAAGATACATTTCTGATCTTTTATTCTCTGAGAAAAAATACCAAATCCTATTATACGGTAAAACGTCGAGTAAATCGTAAAAGTTAATTCAGGGGAAGCTTTGCGGGCTTTCGTCACCGACTACGTAATAAAGTAAACTTTGAATGTTGGAAGTTATCGTGACGGGAAAACATTTTTCTTTGTGATTTTTGAATTATGTGGATGAGGGTAAGATATTAACTTCTTTAAATGTTTCAGCTTACACAAGTCTTTTTTGTGATCTGAGATATTGTTGAGGTCTGAGGTTCATGACCACCGCATCCAAATTGGTAATAAGTTTTTTAGCAGAACCGTCCTGGGTCTATCTAGTATAATGGAACGTGTATGTTACGTTTTAAGTCAACAAAAGATCTACATTTTTCTTATAATTGGTCTTTTTTGATCCCGAGCGAAAGGCAGTCATCGTAACTTATTTGATCGTGATACTTCGAGGGTGATACTAGTGCACTGCCAACTCATGTGCATGTTCTACACAGTGCCCAGCAATTAGGAACTTGTAGGAAAATCAAAGAAAGCGCGACTGGAAAGAGCCAAGCACTTATGTATAGCACTCTCCCGAGATCAGGCTCGTATTACCGAAAGGTTGGTAGAGCCTTGGGACGTGGAGTATCCAGTGATTTCACTGCCTCTTACCCTCCACATTAAACAAATTATTGTTAGCACTGCTGTTTGGTTGGCAGCAGAAACAGGAGAGAGAGAGAGATACACAAGCAGACGACCTTTGTGTAATTTAGACCTTTCTATAGTTATAATATTAGCAAATCTTTCTTGGTATCCCTGGTACCAGATTTTATAAGCTCAAGACATCTTAACATTGACTATGGTAAAGCGCTTCAAATTTCAGTTTTCTTTAAAATAGAAACAAGTTAATGTAATAAGTGGATAAGAAAAGTTTGAATCTCATTATTGCACAAAAACCTCCAAAAGTTTCCTTGAGAATCGTTACCGTTTACATGAACTGCGAGCTTTCGAAAGCTCCGCCGGCTGTGAAAATAAAACTTTCCGCATAACATCATAAGTAAGCAAAAATCGGTCGACTGTATAAAGCCTTCGTTTGTTTCTGAAAAGTGTGGCAAAATCTTACTTTTATATTTCATATCAGAGCCTTCTAGAAGATACTTAGTATAACAAAAATAATGTCTTTATTTTCTTGCAATTAACTAGTATTGGTTTTTAAGGAAAGTAATAGATAGGGGATGAGGTCCTCTCATTTTAAGTATCAACCATCTTCATGTGATAACAAACTAACAAACAGAAGGGTTGTTAAAGATTTTCGTACCAAAAATTGAACAACGTTTTTCTCTAAATCGTCTAAAATAAAACAAACCATTCTAATCGAGATCAAGTCCAATGGAGATTTGGTCCAATTGCAATTTAGTTGTACTACTTCTCGATATGACAAGATAGCCGATCTTGTCATATCGAGATGTAGTCTATAGATATTTACCCATAATAAAGACGGCAGTAGTCGGACGGTTATTTATCGACAACTTTGATAGTGAGTCTAGTTGCAAGATATCCTGCACTGGGTATAGCCATCGTCAAGCTAGTACTATTTTGGTTTGCTCCTTCTACCAGGCCATAAGGTTAAATACTTGAATCTAATAGAACTTGGTGGTTTTCGTAAGATGTGAGTGAACCACCGTAGGCAGCAAAAGAGCGGAAAAATTCCCCAATTTTTCCAAGGTATATTCAAAAGTTTCATGAAAAAAATACAATGATTTTTTCTTGTTTTTATAAATAAAATGGTTAAAATGGAAAAATGTGAAAAACCGGTGAAGTTTTGAGTTTTTGTGACTAGTGAAGAGTGAGCAATCGATTTTTAGAAGTTGCTATATGCTATGAGGAAAGTATTTATGCCCATGCGAAGCCGGGGCGGGTCGCTAGTTTACTAATATAACAATACCTTTTAAATATAAAACGACAATCATACTCATGTAAATCGTACATAGCTTAGATGATACTTATAGATAGATGCACAGTTATATTTTTTTACGTTTAAACTGTATAAACGAAATTTAAACGATTTCCTCATTTTCTCGTCCGCCTTCGACAAATTACGGCTCAAGGAATCGGAAAATGGTTCGTTTGGGAGGCGGCCGCGTCTCCGATATCCGAATCGGTCATCCGATCTGTTATCTCGACCTCGACAAAATGCGTCTTATCTTGTTCCCGTTCCTGCAGGATTGAATCAAGAGACTATTTCTGTTGCGAATCACATTTTATAGAGAAAACATTACTACAGAGCAGACTACGTCTTACTAATATTTTAAATGAGAATTTTTGTTTTGATGTTTAATACTCGATCTTATGATAACTTTATGCCTCTCTTACATACACAAATCAAAAATGTAATCATCGATTTGTTCGATGAACATATCCCCAAAATGCATCAATGCTATTGTCATTTGTTTGTTGTCAACAAAAACAATTTTATGATAAGAGAAACTAAATAAACATTATAAAAAAGCTAAAACACTAAAAACTAAATAAACACTAAGTATAGCATATTGCAGGCAAATTTTTTATGTTGGTACTTATTTAAAATCTATATTATGGAGTATAGGCTTTTTAATAATAATTTCCTTTGATACCTTTCGATCTTCTGTCTACTTTTCTTCCCTTTATGTTTAGCCATTGCAAAAAGTGGTTATTCATATAATCACACCAGAAAATTGATCAAATATCACACACTTTTACAGTTTTTCATGTTCACAACGTGATGTAAGTGGGCGACATAGATAAGTATACCTGACATCGCTTACTCTTTCTAACTAAAGTTACCACTGTACAAGTAATCAATTGAGCAAGAACCGCAATCTCTTTTTAATGACGTTTGCTGTTCCGCTTACACATTGAACACCCTTTGAATCATTTTGTACGTTCTGGTACAACCAGCTAAGTGGAGTTCTTATTTGAGGAGCATGCTTTAGTTTTCGGATTATAACACAAAGGCTAAGTTTAATCGTTTCTGGTACCCTATCTCTGCAAAGCTGTGATAATAACATAGCTCTTTTTATGCCTTAACTTATTTGAAATAAGAACCTACCTATTTATTGAAAGAATAACAGATCATCATTAAAACATCACTATTAGTAACTAACAATTTATTCAAACAATAATTTGAAATACAAACGAAAACAAACAATCACGAAATGATTGTCATTCAAACTGAAAAGTGAGACGAGATATTAAAAATTAAATAAATAAATAAATATATGGGGACAAATCACACAGATTGAGTTAGCCTCAAAGTAAGTTCGAGACTTGTGTTATGGGATACTAACTCAACGATACTATATTTTATAACAAATACATATATAGATAAACATCCAAGACCCAGGTCAATCAGAAAAATATCAATTTTCATCTTGACCTGACCGGGGATCGAACCCGGGACCTCCTGAGTAGCGGTCAGGCATGTTAACCATTGCGCCACGGAGGTCGTCAAAATTTTTCTTTACCTTATTAAAACAAGTAACAAGTTCAACATAAAATTGGAGACTTTAATTAATTTCTTTGTTAATTAAATCAGAAGAGACGTGGAGTGTGTTCTAAGTGGGAACACCACGAGATTCAGAGTGCTTGAAGATTTGACTACGACTTTATACAACTTCTATCAACAATCTTGTAAGAAGACTATCAATCATTAAATTTGTACTAAGGTGCTTTAAATTAATAGAATGTGAGTTTAAATTCGAATAGAGGAGCTTCTCTGGAATCAAATTTTTATCGAAAAATTAGCTGATTCAAGCCTGCAATGTCCAAATTAACTGGACATGTAACTTGAAGAAAGTATTCTTCCCGTGGAATTTGGTGATATATTTTTTAAATATACATAAATAATTATCAGTTATCAATGAAAAAGTAATCAGTTTCACCCGTTCTTGGTGGGTGTATATGGACGACTTTTAATATTCCTCAAAAATCAGGCATACAATATCAAAATGCAGAAAGAATTTTCAAATCGGACAAGTAGGTCAACCGATCATTCTGGACATCCTTGGGGAGGCCTATGTCCAGCTGTGAACAGCCTGCGGCTAAAATGATGATGGTAAACGTTCAATGAAATAAACAATCTTTTCCGTTTTATGATATACTTTTTATGTTTTACTAACAAAAAATTCAGCTATTTGTTACTAAGAAAAAGCTGAATTTATTGAACTAATGAAAAAAAAAAGTCTGATTAAAAAAAAAGGATAATAAAATGTTTTCTACATTAAATTGTCCGTTAATAAAGCGACATCGTAAGCCAGGGATAACAGCAAGTGATTCGTTAAGCCTTTCTCAGCTGTCGACAAAGACACGATAGATAACGAAGGAACCATAATCACCTAAGTCGACAAGAAAGCCATATCTAGAACCAGACAACCTACAGATAATACTGTTCTACTCAAGAATTTATAATTAACCGACTTTAAAAAAAGGAGGAGGTTGTCAATTCGTCAGAATGTTTTATACTTATATATTATCCGTATCCATAATTGAGTTTATTACGCACTAGTGCATTTTCTTAACCATTTTTTTTTATTTTATTTTCACCAATAGAAAGTTCTAAAACAAATACCATTTTGCAAATAAATAGGCTATTTTGATATATGGTAGATCTATCAATAAAATTAACAACCCTGATTAATTTAATAAATTTATTTAGATTTTTTTAAGGCTGCGTACCCGCCCGGGGTAAAGTAACTTGAAGATGCAACTAGGAAACACGCTCCGATAATGATAATGAGGCTACGTAATCAATTAAAACCTTTATAGTGGTAGTTTTGTTTTTTCCTTCGACAAGATTAGAAGCATATTATATGATAACGTTGACCTTCAGAAGGCATTTAAACTTTTGCGTTCTATCATATAATTCCTAACGTCAGATGAGAATGACGTCATCATTACCTCAATTTGAAAATAGATCTAAAGCATCCATCTCGAAATAACTAAATGGTAACTTCTATTGCCATATACACGCTAGCCGCCGCCGCCGCCCGTCGGCGTCGCGCCCAAACAATAAAACCTAACAGTCGAAACACACGCGAATATAAACAGAAATACGTGTACAGTGAACGTCATAAATCACATTTACTTTTTTCGTATGCAATAAAATATTTTTTTTAGTAAATAGACTAGACATATGTTAGTTGTTTTGGAACATGGAAGGGCCGGCAGTGTCTAGCATTGGACGCAAATATGCTTGTGCACTTTGACTTTGTAAAGCTAAATATGTATGTATAGGGTGTCAAATTTCAAACTGATAAAAACATTTAAAGAATGGGTTGGGCGGCAATAGACCCACTCTGGGTGGAGGACTATGGGAATCATAGTTCCGTGGATCCCATGAAGGATAAACATCATGGATTTCAATCGATCACGACAAAATAGCCCTACTGTTATTGTGAAGAATATCGTAGTCATTTAAAAAGACCAACGATTCGCTTAGAAAAACAATGTATCAATCTTCGCAACTTTTCTAAATTCAAATTGTTTATTTTCAACTAGCTGACCCGGCGAACTTCGTACCGCCTTTCTTAATATTTTTTTCCGTAAGAACCTTGTACATAGTATTAGAAAACTACAAAAAAAAAAACAGCCAAATCGGTCAAGCCGTTTTCATGCTATGTCGTGACAACGGAAAACGGGTTTCATTTTTATATATATAGAAGATATAGGATATTTTTATTATTACTTATTGGCGTCAATCATTACTTACATTAAGTTTACCACCACTTCCAAAGCGCAAGTGGAGAAGATGCGGCGCAAAAAACTCCACTGCAGCATTTTCTAGAAAAACGTCAATTTACAAAATTTCTGTATAATTTTCTTGTCGACTGTACCCGTGAAGGTCGTGACATATTTATCGCCGAACTCTTAATTTCCTGCCGTTAAGTACATTACACGCCTCGTTAAGTAGTAGTTAGTGGCGACCTCAGAACTACTGTAATGATGAGATTGTTTGATAGGGTTTCAATTTATATTCATAGGTATTAAAAATATGTAATTTATATAATTATAAGTACAAATACAGTCAAAAATAAAGTAAAATAATAACGAATGTTTATTTCTTTAGCACTTGTAGGCTGGGCCAAGTTAAAGTACGGAGATTTCTTACCAATCAAGAATGTTACATTCTAGTGTTTAATTTTTATTTTTTTACAGTTTAAACTTTGTGTTTATAATTTGTATAGTTTTCAGCTGTAGAATAATCACTATATTTTTAAAAAGGTGACCATGACCTAAAGAGACCAAAATTGACTTTAACCCCTTTTTAACATAAGCGAAAGTCCATTAATGAACTTAAGCCTCTAAACACTGATAAGCATAGGCCTCTCTTATCAATCAAATCAATCTCACCCTACGAAATAATAGAAATAGGTATTTGACTAAAATAAACAAATAACATCTATAAGTACATAAAATTGCTGAAAATGTATAGTTGAAAATTAAAAATGTACATTAAAAAAATTCTAAAGAAAACCCAAACTACTACAAAATATTTCAATATTTTAGTATATTGATAAATTCCAAAAAATAAAAAATATAGAATAATGAGCAAACAAATACCCCGACAGCTTACAGAGTAGGCTTTGGGCGGGCGGCGAGCGAGCTTTCAGTCTGGCTTCAGTCGTAGGCCGATATGCGCGTCGCGTTGTAGCTTTGCCATAAAAGCTTTCGTCAAGTTTCGACATTTCACGTATTATTTCGAGGATTCTATTGTTTTTTTTTATTTTATTAGTTCAGAAGAAATTATGCATTCGCAGTTTTAATATATTTAGGTAAGGATTGAAGCATTTTTAATTATTTTAATATCATTGAATATTTTTATTTATTACTTTTATTTACAATTGAAAGATATAAAAAAGGGCAAACCAATGCTTAACTTAACTTATGTCTATATTGGCCACGTATTTTTATGGTGTTTAAAAATTGTTAATTAATTATGTTTATCACTTGTAAAATGATAAAAACCTAGACAGTAAGTTTCATTTATTATTAAGCTAGCTGTCAAAATTTACATACACCCATTACCTAAAAACATTTTCAGTTTATACAAAGAGTAATAAAACCTTTGATGACGAGACTGGCACTTTTTCGAAGTAACCCTTAAAGATTTGATTGCTTTTAAAGCCTTGTATACATTGGCTGAACGTATTTGGCTCAATTTAGACATTTTCGTTATCTTTTCATTAAGTCGCGGTGTTCTGATTTTTCCTAGGACGATTTTTGTGGTGTAGTAGTTAGTTAATACCTTTGGAATATTATGAACAATTTTTAATTAAAAAAAATGGAGAATATGATTCTGATAAAAACTTCATATTACCCTCATAAATATTCTACCCAATCAGGAGTATATTTTTCCGATTACAAAATATTTCAAACAGCGATAAAATACGTTTTATTCGCATAAATCTCTGATAAAGCCGGAAACAAAGTTACCGCGACACTCACGTAGACCTTGATTTATAGTCTCAAGGGTCATATTTGTGTGTCTTGATGACAGAGATAATATTGTGCGTTAGAAGTTAGTCGGTTATGGGACAACTTTACTCATCGTAACTTGTTACCTTCACAATAGGGCTGCCAAAAAAATCCTACAAGAATATTTAAAACTAAATACGAAAATAGGAACGGTTATTAATAATTTTAAATTATTAATTGTAACTATTTATAAACAGTAAAATGATATTTTTAATCAATGTTTTAAAAATGTTGCCAACCCTACCACAATTCACGACATCCGCCATCAACCGCTTTAATTAGCCCAGACGGAGATGAAAGCTGGCAGGTGACACTTGGTTTCAGTAATTTAAGAAAAATAAGGCCCCTTCTCATCTCTACACCCTCACTCCACGCCTTCACCTTCGTGATTGCTGGGAAAATCACTGATAAGAATTGTCTTATAAGACAACTAAATAAATATGTTTTCCAGTTCTGAAGGCGATTCGAAAGTTCTGTCGGCTAAAGCTGTAAAATTTAAACTTCTTGTATTTGATTATATATTTTTTGGTGTTTTCAAAAGTAGTTGGTATTTCAATTTTTCTTCATGAAGTTACAGTTTTGTTTAAAAACTGAATAGCAATCCATTAAAAATTTAACTGATACTTAATCAACTTTTACACTTAGAATTGACTTATTTGACTTTACTTATTATAGTCCTATGTTGGGATATCTGAGCTAGTGACTCTTCATCGATCTATCTTAGGCTTCACGTTTATTTCGCTGAAGGACTTGTCACTTCTTTAGTATTTTAAACTAGCTGTTCCCCGCGGTTTCACTTGCTCTTGGCATGTATGTACTGTAGCCTATTACCTTCCTCAAGAAACAGACTATCATATGCAGAAAGAATTATTCAAATCCTACCAGTAGTTTTCAAGTTATAAGCGTTCTAACAAACAAACTCTTCAGCTTTATAATGTTAAGTGTAGATTTATGTTAACCTTATGTCTTTTAAGGCAAATCTCGTTAAACATTTCCATTGAATCTTCGCCTGTAGCAACCACATTTTCGGTTCCAAAAACTTTATTTGAACACCCTTTGTTGTTCTTTGTAAAGAACAGGGATTTTAATTATTACTTTTGGTAGCGTTTAATCTTCAAGCGTCATGCATCGTCATTGTTTTCGGTTGAGATTCAAAAGATATGGTGTGATTGTGACAAAAAAATTCCAGTATACAGATTAAAATTTCACATGGTGTTGCTTTTGTTTGGTTTTCTACTGAAGAACTAGGAATTTTTTTATTTAGGAGCTAGACCTTCAAAATCTGCTTTTGAGAATTTTTCATTGATTTAACCACGGCGTCGGAATGACTACTGATGAGCTAAGAATCCAAAAAAAAAAAAACAGTGTTGCTACCACACCTGGAGTTGATATTTTATACATCGTTTTCCTTTTCGTGTCTTTGAGAATATTCTGTACTGTGTAGTACTAACGTGTTTGTAATAAAATATTGTTAAAAAAGCAAGAAAGTAAAAAAATACAAACACTGGATAGTAACTTTCCGATTGAGACTTTTCCCATTTTAGTACAAGTTCATCTACATTATGAGTCCGCGGATTTTAATAAAAGACATTTAGCTTCTTTTGAACGCTATATTACTGGCCTAAAATACGTAGCTAAGTAAACAAGACAATTCGAAATATAATAATAATGAGTTGGCATTAAAAAAAAAAACATATTCTTTACAATTCAAAATGATGAGATTCCAAATATTTCGAACATCTTAAAATTAATAACTGCGCCTTGCCCCAAACGTATTTCCTTATTCTTCATTTTAAATAAATCATTATCGTACAATAAAATTTGTTAGTTGAATACCTAATAAAAGACGAACGTTGCAAGAATAATCTTAATTTCATAGTAAATAGATACTAAAATAATATAAATATTTAAACGAGTCATTGTTTCATGAGAATTAATTTTCATCACAAAAAATTAAGTGTCTGCCCTAAACTTACTACAACGCAATTTACGAGAATCTTAAACTTGCGTGTACAGTGTGCCACATGAAAATTTTACCACTTTACCCTAATACTTGCACTTTAGGTAGTATACTTTCCTACATAGGCCACTGTACAAGCTGGCTTTTGGGCCACGTCACAGTACGTACATAATTCAAGCCGCAGATTTATTTTGCATGCCCGTCTCAGACACGTTCTGAATAAAAAACAAATTATGTAAATTCCGGACCCACACCGGTGCCCACCATTTTTAAATTATTGCTGTATTTTTGTATTTATACGTACATAAGGGTTCATAAAGGACTGCTTCAACTAGATCCTCACTGCCCAGTATAGGGAGAAATAGCAGAGTTTGAAGGAGGCCTACACCAATTACTTGGTAGACAAAGGTTAAAAAGAAAAGGGTTTATAACATGTATCGTACTAGACAGAATCTCAAGTTGGTAATCCTTTATAGCGTTAAAAATAAGGTATTTAATAGTATACATTTCTGAAAAATAACAAATCAAACACTTCTTCATTATTTATTAAATCTAAAACTTATAAGCGCTATATCGGTTGCAGTCCAAGTTTGGTATTAAGGCGTATGTTATATTTCTATAGAGGCAACCATTTAATTACAAAATTTTTAAAATCTGCCGTTTAGCCTATAACAGACAAAATTGCTGGATGCATCGGAAGCTTTAATAGATTATAACTATTATTATTAGTTTATTTTATAGTATCATGTTTTTACAATTTATGCACAGAACCATATATTAACAGAAAATAAATTATCTCTATAAAAATAATCGTAAAATTTTAATACATATTTTATTGACATTTGCAATAAATACTCGTATTGCATGTTCCAGCCGAGCCGAGCAGAGTGCACTCAGACATCGTTTAATGCACAGAACGATTAATGAGTGCTCTCCGTTCTAAATATTGTCGATCCGAGCGATTATTTGTTGAAATCGATGCACGAGTATGCATTCGCGAATATTGGCTTTAGCGAATAAGTATAAATTTACTTTAGTACGTATTCGCTTGATTTTGTTTATTTCATCTGTTTACGCTGCCATAAAATATATTATGAAGGATTTTTTTTTATCATTATCATAATACAGCGTGGATTACAGGATCAGTAGACAATGCTTACCTTGGTGTCAGAGTTTTTTGGTACACGTGTTTAGTAACTAACGAATACAAAAACGAAATTGTTTTAATGTTTCATACAGTTTGAATCAAGAAAATCCTTTCATGCGAAAATTGAATGACGACTTTCAGTTTTTAACAACTGTGAAGAGAATAACTCTACCTTTTTACGTAAGGCAAGTTTGGTAGTCCCTTCTCTTGCTAAGGCTACTAAACAATTCGAAAAAAACCTACGTAATATTACCGATGTAAATTAGTGAAACTGTTACAACAGGTACTATTCTGACCACTTAAGTTAGTTCTTTAATGCAGCAAGTATACGTTTTACCCACCCTCCTCGCCATAATTCAAGGCTAGCGTTCGTGACCTAACTTTTAACTGAATTAAAAAGCAAGGTCTGAATAATCTGCAGGGTGGTAGGAAAGTGAAACGTTTTGCGCCGACCACGGCACTACACAACTCGGGCACTCTTTACTAGCGGCAGATTTCACGAGCGGAATTAAAAATGGTACAAGTCACGGACGTTTTGAACAAGTAAATTATTTAAAGGATGACTAAATAAACTGATTAAATTGTAAATTATGACGGTACTTTATAAATTAAATCGCATGATACTAAAATTCACACTATAACTTTCTGTGGATGTTGTTGAAGGCCACTAAGGCATAATTTTTTTCTTTGTTTTGTTTTTTCAGACATTCTGACTACTTATAGTTCCATTGAGTGTACAGTACGGCAATTAATTTTAAAAACAACAAAGAATATAAAAATTAATCCAAGAAGTTTAAAATTTACAGCCATAGCCGACAGAAGATCCGAATCGTCCTCGGGATCAGAAAATATGTTTATTTAGTTGTCTTATAAGACAAGTTTTTATCAGTGATTTTCCCAGAAATCACAAAGGTGGAGGTGCGGAGTGTGCGGATGTAGAGTAGAGATGGTCGCCAACTGTACATGGTACGCGGACGACGATCTTCCACTTATAACATGGAATTTGGAATCGGGCGCGGCCAGGCAAATTTCTTTTTTAATCTATGAGTTATATACACAATCGAAGTTATTGAAATTATAATTTTTATACATTATTTTTGATATTTTTGAATATATTGTGATACCAATAGTAAATGAATTTCAGTGGTTCTTTCAATAAAGAAAACACAATTTAAGGTTAGCAATGCTGAATAATTCACTCAAACATACAATTAAGTATTTATTAACAAACAAACAGTTAAGCTGCATTTATTTTTGTTTTTATTAATGCATATAAATCGCTACCGCATTCGCCTTAAGCCGCACTTCACTGTAAGAATCCATTAGTGCTAGCGCGTGCTTACATCGAGGACGCGCGAACAGGCACAGCGGATTGGCGATGAACTTTTATAGCCATCTGTCACTATATTTGAGTCCAGCTGCTGCAAACTTAGGCTTTACTTTAGGTTTTTGAAAAACAATGAAATAAGCAGTTGAACATAGTGGGGTCCTTGAAGAGCATTTTCCTCCTGGCCGACGTCGGTCAATAAAGACCTAAAATAAGGGTGACTAAACTCCGTTTTAGCTTAAGCTTTTGGCTTATAACCATACCCCTAAGCTGTGTATTACACAGCCTTTGCTGAGGATGTACTGGAGGATATAATTGAGGTTACTTATTAAAGTTATAGAGAAACTCAATATCGACTAATTCCAGTTAATTATTACGAGATCATTTATCGAAAGGCAGACGTTACTTCTGCTGCTCTCTCTCTCTCTCTCTCTCTCTCTCATCTTAGCTTTTTCCTGATTGCTTACTGCTGGTATACCAGCCTAGAAGTAAATTGTTTAGTTTTAATTATCGATTTTGTGTTGACAACATTTACCAATAATAATAATAATCAAGGATGCAAAGAGCAGCTCATTATAGACACTATTGCTATGAAACAAGCCGGATTGAAGAAGAAGGATATTAGTACAATGTATGTGGATTATAGGAAAGCATTCGACTCTGTACCTCACAGTTGGCTGCTCTTTGTACTCCGTTATTACAAAATTCACCCAAAACTAATATGTTTCCTTGAAAATGTAATGCAACACTGGACAACCAAACTAAAAACCACAGGACCTACCCCTATAGAAACACAACAGATCTCTATACGCCGAGGTATCTTTCAAGGCGATGCACTCAGCCCCTTATGGTTCTGTTTAGCATTAAATCCACTCTCACATATGCTTAATCAGTCAAACAGAGGTTACACTATAACATCACAACTTAAAAGCTTTAATCTTACACACTTAATGTATATGGACGACATAAAATTATATAGCAACACAACGGAATCCTTACACCATCTAGCAGATATAACACAAACCTTCTCAAACGACATTTGTATGGAGTTTGGGATTGATAAGTGTAAAACATTTTCAATTGAAAATGGTAATATAACATCACATACTTACACGTTAGAATCTGGAAACGTAATTGAACCCTTAGAACCACACACTTCATATAGATATCTTGGCTTTCAGCAAGCTCGACAGATAAAGCAAGATGAAACAAAAGAAGAAATTACAAAGAACTTTAGGCACAGACTCAACATCCTTTCCCGTTCCCAACTAAACTCCCGTAACTTGATTAAAGCGATAAACTGCTATGCAATTCCCATCCTCACTTACTCTTTTGGTGTTATTAACTGGACTCAGGGCAATTTACTTAGTTTGCAGCGTAACATAAACACAATCTTAACATCACACAGAAAAAATCACCCCAGATCTTGCTTACAAAGATTAACATTACCACGACATGAGGGAGGCCGAGGTCTAATAGATATTACAAATTTGCACAACAAACAAATAAAATCACTTCGCAAATACTTTCACACACGCCTAGAAGATTCCGCACTACACGATACTATAGTCAATGCTGATAAAAACTTCACTAAATTTACTGAATAGGAACACGCAACGCAAGGAACAAATAACTGAGATAAATCAAAAGATTTCAACTTGGCAACAGAAGTCTCTTCATGGACGACATCGACACGACCTGGAACAGCCTTACGTCGACAAAGAAGCGTCGAACTCCTGGCTACGGCGTGGAGAACTGTTTCCGGAGACGGAAGCTTTTATGATCGCAATCCAGGATCAAGTGATTGACACAAGGAATTACCAAAAGCACATAATACGCAATAATATACCCTCAGACACCTGTAGACACTGTCACGCCAGCTCCGAAACCATACAGCATATTACATCTGCATGTAAAACTCTCGCACAAAATGACTACAAGCATCGTCACGATCAAGTGGCTGCTATTATTCATCAACACTTAGCACATAAATACACTTTCATACAAAAGAAAATAATAAATAATAATAATAAAATAATAAAAATAATAAAAAGCCTTTTATTTCTTGCAATATAGGTAAAGCAAAAACAAATAAAAAATCAAAACAAAAAAACTACTAAAAAATAATAATAATAATAATAATGAAGTTAAATAGGTTGACAGACACGCTATAAACTATGTACCATTTTTTAGTCTTAAGTTAATTTAACAAACATAAATGGTTTTATTTACTATTATAGTAATTTTACATTTAATATATATACAAAACTTAGTTAATAATATCTATAATCTAACTATATTTGCAGTTTAGTCTGCAAGAACCCCTCTGCAGGTGAAGGCCTCCTCCCAAGATAACCAGTCCTCTCTGGACTGAGCAGTGTGGATCCAGTTTGTGCCGGCTGTTTTTATGATATCGTCTACCCAACGGGCATAAGGTCTCCCTTTCTTTCTTTTCCCCTGGGGTCCCTTCCAGGTAGTCGCAGCTTTAGTCCATCTTCGGTCTCGAATACGCGCTACATGTCCAGCCCACTTCCATTTTAGTCTTAGAGCCTGTTCTAGACCGTCTATGGCGTTGGTAATATTTCTTATTTTGGTATGACGAACCTTTTGGAGTTTTCTTATGTTCAACATGCTGCGCTCTATCCCTCGTTGACATGTTCTTATTTTTTGTTTTACCTTAGCAGTGAATTTCCAGGTCTGGCAGGCGTACGTGAGACATGGAAGAAGACAGGAGTTCAGTACTTTCGTTTTAATTTTAGTGGGCATATTACTTTTGAATACTTCTTTTAAACTCCAGTACTTGTTCCATGTAAGCTGAATCCTGCGATCCACTTCTTGCTCGTTGATGTTTCTGCATAAACTTATTTGTTTGCCTAGGTATATGTACTGGTCGGTATATCGAAGTGGTGTTCCATCGACGGATATTTGTATCTTGGTGCTGTTGCTCATAAGCATTGTTTTTGAAAGGTTCATTTCTAAACCGACCTTCCTACTATTCTTATTTAGAGATTCTATCATGTTTTGGAGCTCAGATCCTGTCTCTGATAGGAGCACTAGGTCGTCCGCAAATCGAAGGTGACTAAGATATTTATTTTTAATCTGTATTCCTTTTTCATTCCAATTTAGTCGACATATTACCATTTCGAGAACAGCTATAAATAGTTTTGGGGACAATGGGTCCCCTTGTCTTACCCCTCTTTTAATAGGGAACCAAGGGCCAAATGTCTCCAGTTTAACTCTACTTTTGCTGTTGTTGTATATACTTCTTATCACTTCTATATATTCTTTTTCTACTTCCTGTTCGTTCAGAGTTTCCCATATGCTTTCATGTGATATAGTATCGAATGCTTTTTGGTAGTCGATATATGCAATGTAGAGAGGCTTCCTTTTTTCTTGATATTTTTCGATAATAAGCTCAAGTGTGTGAATATGATCGATGGTAGAATATCCTTTTCTAAAGCCCGCCTGTTCGATAGGTTGTTTTGTGTCTAGAGTAACACTTATTTTCTTATTTAAAATGGAAGAAAAGATCTTATAAATACAGGAAAGTAGGCTGATGGGTCGAAAGTTACCGAGATCGTTTGGGTCCCCTTTTTTGTAGATTAGAATTATATTCGATTCTGACCATTGAGTGGGGGTTTGTCCCGTTTTCAGAATATGATTAAATAAATAAGTTGGTAAGAGGAAAGGCGACTGTCTCTGCAGCCGTTTTTAGAACTTCATTGTTGATATTATCCGGTCCAGGACTTTTATCTGTTTTTAATTTTTTCAGCTCTTCGATGACTTCACTTACTTCGATGCTGGGTACTTCTGTTACACTGCTGGTATTCCCTTTCTCTCCATTAGTGTTACAAGTACTGATCCTGGTGTTATGCAGTATTCTGTCATTACTGGAATATAATTTTTTGTAGAACTCTGTCGCTACCGATATGATGTCACTGCGATTGTTTACAGGTTTTCCTTCTTGTTTCAGTTCGTTTATCCAAGTTTTATTTTTTCTCAGTTCTTTTTGTGCTTTTTTCATACTACCTGATTGATTAAGGTACTTTTCTATGGTTTTATATCTATGATTATTGTAATCCTTTTTTATACATTTGCTGACTAGCTTGTAGAGTGCAGATATTTCGTTTTTAGTTGCTCTGGATTTGTTTTTTGATTTTTGTAGCTCTTGTCTTCTCTTTAAGAGTCGTAGAGTTCGTTCTGTCAGTATGTTATGACTTTTATTCAAATTAATTTCCTGTTTGGCATTGATCATACATGTTGTGATAATTTTAATTAAATTATCATAGCGGTTTTGACAAAAGAAAATACCTTATTATAAATACAAACCGGAAGTCATACACGAAAATAATACACACAGAATATATTGGGATAGAACAATTATTACTGATAAAACGATACATTTTAATAGACCTGACATCACACTTCACGACAAAGTAAACAAAACAGCATTCCTAATTGACATAGCCATTCCAAACACTCATAACATCCAAGCTACTATATCTCAGAAACTTACCAAGTATCAAGACCTAGCAATAGAACTAAAGCGCCAATGGAGAGTAGAGATAGTTCATATAGTTCCGATTGTGATTTCGTCTACAGGTATCATACCTAAAACTTTGCAAAGAAGCCTGGATCTGCTGAATATCAATAAAAATACTCTGAATATACTACAAAAAGCTGTAATTCTTAATACTTGCCGCCTCACTCGAAAATTTCTCACAACATCATCTGTTTCCTCCTCTTTTAACACAATTACCTAGTATCCCCCTAATTTACGCTTGGCTATGGCCCGTGTAATTAGGTACACCCCTTTCAAGAAGGGAGAGTAGAATATACACATGCAAAATAATCAGAGTTAGAAATTCGGCTTGCGATTGAAAAATACGCTATGATGGAAGATAGAAGGTACTACCCACCACGAATAAAACCCGATTATCTCATAAAAATGAAAGTAATAGATGCTTATAAATCTTGTCGTTGGATTTGTTTTCTCATTACAATAACATATATGCCGCAGTAACTTATACGATAACTCACAGACTGTTTACAACTTACATTCTATTCTCCTGTTACCGCGAGTGATTGTCATCCCCCATCCTCCTCCCCACTCCCCCTCGTCCCACACAATCGTCCCGACGAGCTTCGGTAGAATTCATTTAATTAACCTTGAAACTTCTAATGTATTTCGCTGAGTTTCAGTAACAATGATACTGGTTCGTAAATCTGGCGTAATGCTTTAATCGTGGAATTTGCTTGTTTTTCAATTTAATTTACTTTATAATATTCTTAATTCTCTATATGTTTATGGAAACCGATTAAGTTAGAATGAAAGAGTTGACACATAGAGATGGTGAGTGAGGCAAAACGATGATGTTGGTAGTGATGACGACAGATTAAAAAATAATAATGAAGATTTGAATTTTCATTAATTAATTGCAAGAAATTTTCATTAATGATATTATAGTGCATGTATTTTGAAGGCTTTAATTAAATACGTTTATGTAAACTGCATTCAACTCTGTTTTAAAGTTTAGAAGCAGTGCTTGTAGTAAACTTCAATTGACCATAACTTCTATTTCCCTTAACCGATTTTGATGAAACAAAGTTTTGACAACGCTCCTAATTATATGTAATCCACCTGTGAAAACAACGTTCAAATCTGTTGAGTAGTTTTGAAATTATAACGTACCAGACAGACAGAAAGACAGACAGATAGACAAAAATTGCAAAAACTGTCTTATTATATGTATAGATAGATAGAAAAGTACAAAATGCTGGTAGTCGTTAAAGGAACCACGTCAGAGGCCGAGAGGCGGTATCGTAGAACTCCGACACCAGGATAGGCATGGTCGGTTGACCGTGACACCTACACGAAATGATGATGAATCAAAAACTAAACAGAGTCTATTTCCTGTAATTATCATCATTTAGGGTCGAACATTGGTACCATTTAAGCACACTGTCGGACACATCCTCATGGTAGTATTATGTCATAAGGGATACGTAAATTTCTTGAACTTTACTCTCATTATTCACCATTACCCTTTTTACGACACACGAAGTCGTGCATGCACTGCATAAAGAGAAATGTAGAGGCATTCGCCCTTAACATCGAGTGAGGTTGACAGTTTGTATGCAAATACCATACTGTATGTCGTGACCTTGCCGCATGGCGCGTCGTTTGCGCATAGCAATATCTCATTTATTTCAAGGGCGATAAAGTTTATTATTGCGTAACAATGGTTGATAGTTTGCGGTACGGTAACACGTGCAGGTAAATTGATAAAGGGGTCCAAGTAAAGTGATGGTTATCAAAGGCTTCCACGATAGTATACAAACTTGGAGAATGTCGAAGGGTGAAGGCAGAGTCATCAATTTAATGATATTCTATTGGTGAGGTGAATTTATAGCAGTACGAGATTGTTACGGTTCGGCTTATCACTAATGCGTATTTTTTTTATAAACTATAAAATGCTAAATACATCATTCATCTCGGTCTTATTGTCTTTTTTTTTATATCTGACCCCTCAATTAAGTCCAATAGTTCCGGTTTAAAACTATTTCTCATGGTTATTATAAAACGTAAAACCAAGTGAAAATGATAAGTTTCAAGTCTCTATCGTAGTTCATGAAATACAGACCACTTTGAACGTTGTATTTATTGTACAAAATCCTAAAAGCTGTGACAGAACTGATAGATGGAAAGACAAACAAACGAGTGATATTATAGGAGTTCCGTTTTGTCATGATTATGTTAGGAACCACAAAAAAAATCTGTAATTTTTTTTACATACACTTCTATACAAAACCAAGTACTACGCTGGCTCTACCTCCGCAACTACCTCTACAACGGACATAACGCAGGTCGTGACTCGAGAATTTATGTCACTTTGAGCACAGTTTTAATCATAAAGTTACCGAATAGTTCAACTTGGTAAATTTATAAAAAAGCTGTCAAAATTTTGCGTTGAGTTTTGATACATTAATTTAAATTTTGTAGAAGTCTGTAGTTTATGAAGGGAATATCAACATTCTTATACAATGAAATATGTAAGTACACGACTAAGGAAGAGTTCTCAAAATTATCTTCTTTTTCTTGTAGAGTCGAAATGTCTAACCTTTCACCAATTACCTAGTGTTAGTTTTTCAAAAAGTCAACTATATTATGAAATGATGAATTGACTGTGTTTAATAATTCCTTAAACTACTTCTGAATTTACGGAATTTTTTCGTTGTCTAAAGTCAAATTTAGAAAAATCAAAAATATAAGCAGTATTTTTTTTTTTTTAATTCTTCCTACAAATTAATACCATTTCGGAACATAATGTTGAATTCTTTAAATACATTTACAGATTTAGATACTTTTTAGTCATTAACATAAAAGAAGAAGACTAATTTTGATACAGAAAATCCAAGTACTGCGCATATAGTTCTACTTAAACTTCCCCTTCGTGTCAGGTAAATTATACTTGGTGGGCAGTCGTTACGTTTAACTGGGGCCTCTTAATTAAAATGTGTAATGAGGGACGCTTACCCTACCACGTCCCCTCTTATCTCTCACCCTGAATGATAGTCGGGTTTAGTGACAGTTGGGGAACAAGGTGAAGTTGATAAATTAATTAAAAATTTACATCGGAATTCTCGTGTTATCATATTTGACAGAATTCATCAGCAGATGAACTTTTTTCATAAGTATATTTCATATGACATGTGACGAAGTCCATAGTTGAGGGTTATCTGTATGCATATCCTATACTATCAATTGACCAATATTTTGTATATATATAAATTTGTTTGTACTCACGTTTTCGGAACCGGCTCAATTGATTTCTTTGAAATTTTAAACATAAGTTCTTACATAATTAAAAAGACAATATAGCTAGGTCCTATGTCTGAGAAAATTCATTTTACCCATATTTTGACGAAAGATTTTCTGCATAAAACGAGTGAAGCTCGGTCGCCCAGGTACTTTGTAGTTATGTCCACTCTTCATGTGGTTTATTTTTAATAACTTTTTTGTAGTTTTCTGCTTAAGAATGTACCACCTCTTTAGTTCTTGGGCCTAAAGTCCACTTATAATTACAATTGTTCAATATTAATTGAAAAATTAACGATTTAAATTTTGAATGGTGTCTTCATGTCCGTTATGTCCTCAACCCCGCACTCTACCGGCCCACTGCCACGAACAAGTGAAGATTTACGGGTTTGCTACCTGTTAGTTGTTCCCACAACAATGCTTTATCATTTTATCCGGAAGTTACTGAACTCTACTTAAAAAGATTTTTCAGTAAAGGGCCTCATCATTTGCTAGGACAGGATTTGATAGGATAGAAAAGTTTCCAGGATAGACATAACATTCTGCTGATGAACGCGCCGATGTTGCAGCCCTAGCCGCACCAATACACCGTATCTTGTCCTGATCGAAAAGTAAATTATATTCTTACTCTTACCCTTTTCTGCCAAACAGATATTATTTTAACTTCATCACAAAATATGCAACTGGTTACTTTTCTGTTGTTAATGATTAAAAACCACGAGGCAAGGGACGTCTTCAAGGTACTCATTTTGTGCAGGACATATCTTAGTGGAACCGGTAACCTAACCGTAAAAAAGTGTTGCCATGTACGCTAATTATTTTGTCATTAATTGTCAACAGGAGAGCGCGGAGGCGACGCCAGTGCTCGTGGTGGTATCTACCACGGGGGTCAGGGTATGCGACCCCGCGGATCAGGTAATTTAAATTACCTTTATCTTTCTTATTCATTCATGTCATAAGGTCAATTGTGTTCAAATCAAAATTGTCATTCAAGCCTGCAATGTGCCAACAAAACTGAATACACCGTGATAACAAATGTATCGTGGCAAAAACACGAAAAGGGAAAAAAAAAACAAAATTAGGTATATACAACATTTTTGTTACATCTAGGATATTTATTTATTTACTGAACCAAGACGCTGGTACCACTTAGAGTGTGTGCTCTGCATCCTCCGCACATATTTATACGGTCTGTCAGTTCTCTTCTATCTTATTATTTTATTATCAGACAATAGGTTCTGACACACAACATTATAATTCCAAGCTGACCCATCGTCTCTGCGCAGAGTGTGCGCATGACGCATGCGCTGCGGCGGATCTCGTACGCTACGTGTGAGGCGTCGCGTGCGCTGTTCGCGTTCGTTGCGCGCGCGCCGCACCCGAATCCAGACCACTACTGCTACGCGTTTGAGACTGACACGCCTGAACAGGTGAGATATCTTTTGTATATTATTTATTTTATTAATAAAAGATAAATTAACTATGTTCACTGTAGTATCAGAATTTTAAGGGCAACGGAAACCTTGTTATAATCACAAACCAGCTCATTGTTCTGTCCATACATTTTCACAAAAATCTTTACCATTATGGTTTCGCTTAACCTATATTGCTCCAAAAATAACGATCTTTACTAGGTATTAGGACCCTAAAGTAATCCGCAGTTTTAAATAACCAGGTTATAAACAGTTATTTACAGTTTTATTATGGCTAAACATGCCTTCTGAAGTACAGAATAATCATCTTGCTTATTAGATAATCAGACGATTCCCATTTGTAATGTCCTAAACAAAGTGACAACAAGTTCGCATAGCATGCCAGTTATCAATCAACAATCTTCAGGTATTGTAAACGTGCGAAATATTTAGCCACTAAAGCAGTTATATTGATTCAACTATGTTCATTCCACAAAATAGTCATAAGCACAGGTGTTTCAGTACTAAATAACATAGCACGGGGGAACTACCTTTCAATAACATTTAAGGAACTGTAATGGCGACTGCACCTTCGACCCGACACTCTCTGTGAAAGTAATACATTGAAAGATGCAATTTCGATGCGACGGATGCAGTGGGACCTTTGCCTTGCGCTCTGGGGAGCAGAAATTCAAGTGTGTCGATATTGTCGCGCCGCTGAAAATGTATAAGGTTTTAAAAATGTACTTAAAGGTTTATTTTTTCGATAGTCATGGTGTCTATGTGTTAGGTTATCGCGTTATTGGTGTGAAAAGATACCCCTTCTCCGTGGTTTAAATCTTCTTGCTATTTTCTTGAAGGATTTCAACAACAACCGCATTTAAAAGTAGAATTTGATGTAAAGCAACGGTTTTTTTTTTTTCATTTATTTTTATAACTACAACTATACAATTTTATGGATACATAATCTGCCAAACTGCAATACAGTTTGTCGGCAGTGTTCTCGTGGAACTAAAAACAAAAATTCTTAATTAAACAACTAACACGAAAGAAAATGATAATATTTACTTCCACAACAGTAGTTTACAACTAAGTAAGTACCTCTTTCTTCTTAAGTTAGAACCTTCCACCTACTTTTAAACTGATATAACTATTTATACATTTAAGTCATGTTTTGTTACTATACTAACTACTTTATATCGAATAGTATCGTTGCAACTTTTGGCCAACCCAATCCGTGCGATTTGTCTGTTTATTTATTTATATGTTAACCCAGTTCATAATCTTTCAAAATTTCATTAAAATCCGTTCCCCGGTCAGTTCAAGCTAAAAAAATAAAAAGTTAAAAAACAAAACAAAAAGATATGACTCTTTTCAGACCGGCCCGGGTCCCGGACGCTCATATATATATGTATTTATTATTAAACATAGTATCGCTGAGTCAGCATCCCACAACACAAGTCTCGCTTCCACCCCGGGGCCAACCTGATCCATGTGACTTGTCCCTATAATATATATGTATAGTAACATAGATCCAAACATACGTCCATCCAATCAAAGTTTGTATGAACGCATGCATATGCACTTAAGTATTCACCTGATCGTGACAACTCAAAAAATGTCATTTTTACATTGCCTATGGACATGCTGAGAGGTAATGTTTTCTTAAAATAGATTTTAATATGTTCTTACTACCAGCATTCCTGACCTTTTTATTGATATCTTGTGGTAGTTCATTCAAATACACGGGCGTGGTCCACTTTCGTTCACGTTTACCATAATAATTGTTTACCTTAGGAACCACTAACTTGTATTTTTTTGATAGTCGGGTCGGATACGTGAACTTCCTTTCCTGTTTATTTTCCGTCTTATTATACTGTTCAAGGATTATAGCCATTTTCACTTTTTCCTCCACTGGTAATATTTTGCATATTTTAAATAACTTTTCATAACTCTCTATAGATTTTTTAACGTTACCTGGAACGAGTAATTTCAGCATTCGTATTTGTAGCTCCTTAATTTTGTTCAGATGAACAGGAAAGGTAAGCCCGTACGCACCCAGCCCATAAGATATCACAGCATCAGCTAAGGCGTAATAAAGTAAATACATAATGCCCTTAGAAACTACATACTTAAGATTATTTAACTTACATAATATGGACCGCAATTTATTACACACTGAGTCTACGTGGTTGTTCCATCCAAAATGACAGTCTATGATCACTCCTAAGTACTTATAGGTAGTAACTCTCTGTATTACATCACATGTACAGTTAATTCTATTTGTATTGTAATGTAGACAATCATATGTATGACCCTTTAATTCAAATGTTAAATCTTTGTTTTTGTTATAAGGCGACCTAATATACATACATTTTGTCTTTGTGATGTTAATAATAATCCCATTATCATGAGCCCAACGCACCACGTTATCAAAATCATTTTGGACTAACCTTTGTATGACAGACTGGTCTTTATGGCTACAAATAATGCACGTATCGTCCGCGAACATAAATACACTACATTTTTTTACCACATTAGGCATACTGTTTACATGCATTTTGTAACCAGTCGGACCGTATACCGAGCCAGTCGGATCTCCATATTTAATATCGCCTTTTGCACTCACCGCACCACAAACGCTCACCTCTAACTGCCTTCCCCTCAGATATTCCCGGAACCAGGCGTTCATTGGGCCTCTAATGCCACATTCCTCCATGGACTGCAATAACCCGTCGTGATCGAGGGTATCGAAGGCTTTCTTAAAGTCAATAAACACTGCCACTACCATTTCCTGTTTGTTTAGTGAGCCATTAACTTCATCAACAAATTTAGACAAAACACTAGCAGTGCTCCTATTAGGTCGAAAGCCGTGCTGTGCATCACAAATAATATTGTTTCCTTCTAAGAAATTTGTAATCTGACTAACTATAATTTTTTCCACAATTTTGTTAATAACATTTAATATGGCTATCGGTCTATAGTTTGTATATTCTGTATAGGAGCCCTGCTTGTGAATTGGCCTTATTATTGCCATTTTTAACTCACTCGGATACACTCCTTTTTTAACGCTTAGATTAATGAAATGTGCAATGACAGGTGCGATTTTGTCCTTTATTAGTTTCAAGTCTTTGGCTCTAATTCCATCAGATCCCGACGCCTTATTGCAGTCCATTTTATCGATGACCTTTACAACGTCCTCGGGCAATACCCTATTGAACCTGAAACTAACATTACTTTCAGATACATATGATTGTCTATTTAGGAACAACTGGTTACACTTGTGTTTGTTCTTAATATTTTCTATTTCCTGTGTAAATGTTTCACAAAAAGAATTACAAACCTGTGATTTTGTTTCCGTTTTCAACATATGCCTTTCTACCACACTGTCGACCGACAATTTATTTCTACCTAACCAATTATTTACCTGGCACAAGATTTTTCTCAAATCACCTTTACAATCTTCTAATTTCTTTTTACGACTCCTATTCTTAGCATTATTTATAAGTTTATTTGTATAGTTCCTGTGCCTGGTATATTCTAATCTATAATTATTATTTTTTGGATCTGACTTCCATTTTCTAAATAAACAGTCCCTTTCTTCTATCATATTTTGCAAGTGAATAGTAATCCACATATGGGTATCTCTTTTACTCTCACGCGTACGTTGAAATGTACATATTTTATAAATATTCTCAAATACTTCCACAATTCTACAGTAAATTTCAATCGGATCTTCTAATCTCAATAAATCTAACCAATTAATTTCGTTTACCTTTTTTGAAATCATTTCTTCCTTATAGAACAACCTTGGAGTCGTGTTTGTTGTTACCTTATCTAAACCCATCGAGAGCCCTATTATGTAATGATCCGCTATCTTACTCGACACAACATAGGTATTGATATTACCTGACATACTAGTTCGAACAAAGACGTGGTCGATGCACGACGCCACTCGCTTCGCCGCAACAATACACTCCCGAGTCATATCACGCACACCGCACTGCATTCCCAACTCACTTAGCCCATTTAAATACCTATTTGCCACGGGTTCGGGTACCTCAAGTTCTTTTTTCGATATGTTGATATTTATGTCTCCAATTAAAATTAAGTTATCACGCCTTACTTATTACAACGCCATTGGTTCGAGGCGGTCGGTATATAACATAGATATGTGTATTATAGTCTCCCGCCTGCAATTCACCGCTAAGTATCTCGCACTGAGTCATGGTCAAGGGCGCTTCTGCCGGTTTAAATGAGATATTATTTCTTACATACAGTAAAATTCCTCCGCCACTTTGTGTCTCCCTTGTCCATGAGTAACTATTGAAGCCATCTATTTGGTACATACTTTCCTCGTCTTTTCTAATATTTATTTCTGTTAAACATATTACACTCAAATTCCGAACACATCCTTTTATTAAAGTTAATAACTCGTGAAAATGTTTCCTTACTGAACACAGGTTTACATGTAAAATGTGTAATTTATTAGTCTGTCCGTTTATTGTATCATGCCATGATTTAATGTCTTTATAGTTGTTATATGCTATGTCCTGTGGTTTGAATTCCGGAACAAAGTCGGTTGACATAATGCACTAAAACAATGTATTAATTTATATTTACAGTATATATACAATTAAATATTATTTGTTTCGATATATGACTTAATATCGCTTTCAAAATTAATCTGGTATATATTTTTTGCATTTTCATTTTGAATCCATATAAATTTATAAAGATCTTTCAGTTTAGTTTTTACACTCCAGAATAGTTGGCGTATTTGCCTGGTGAGATGCTCGTTAATGTAAATTCGTGAGTTATCAGCATTCTCAAATACAGAGCCATTTGTAATTTCATTTTTTCTACATTTCAGCCACTCCCAACGGGCCTCTCGACTTTTTAATGACACAATCAATGGCCGTGGGCCTTTTTTATTGTCACCTGGTACTCTCCATGCTTTTTCAATATCTTCCGTTTTAACTCTTAGCGCCTTTGCAATTTTGCTGATTGTTGCCATGGCATTTTCTCCCTCTTGCTGCCGAACATTAATTATTTCTATTTTTCTCACCAATTCCTTCTGTTCAATTCTCATAATTCTTTCTTCTAATGCTTTATTTGCTTTTTCAAGGTAAATATTTTTTTGTATAACATCTTTCAGTCTTTTTTCTTGATTCATAGAAACTTCTCTTATATCTTTTTGGCACTTCTCCATATCTACAAACTTTTTACCCAAATAGTCTACTGATTGTTCCATTTCTTTACTTGTTTTTTTAATGTCGCTAAGCTCATATTTTATATCTGACATTTCTGTGTGAAGACCTGAGAAACGAGCATTTTGTTCCTCTTTCATTGAGATTAAGACCGTGCTCATGGTCTCCATCTGCTTTTGGAAAGCCAGAAGAGTCTTATTAATTTCGCTAGTATCACAGCATGATGTCTTCTGACGACTATGGTCGTGTGATATGCTCGAATCACTATCTTGTTCATCAACAGATCTTTTCTTTTTTTGCCTAGAATTAACCCAATAATCTATGACCCGATTTTTATCTTTTTGTTTTGATATATCTGGTTCTGAACCAAAATGTTTCTTTTCCGGTGTACGCTGCATTTTAGCTGCTGCCATTTATATACCTAAAGTTTTAAGCTATTTAAGTCGGACGGACTGGCTTCGTACTCGTGGTGTCCTTTTATGGTTGGTTGCATGTCTTCATATATGTAATGTTTTGAGTATGTACCCCATGGAGAACTTAAAAGCGGATCCAGCGGCAGACGCGGTCGAAAAACGCTAGGATAAAAATGTTTTCTGATAGAGCTAGTGCTAGGACAGTTGAATACTTTTTACCAGACTATTATCCAATTGATTAGCGTTGCAATCCAGCGAGGGTATCCAAATTCAAGTATACAATGCCTCAGTTTTTTTTAATAACAGTTCGACGCGACGCGAAACCTACAAAATTAGGGACAATTGTCAAAATTGTACATGATAACCCTAAAGAACTTAACTCATACAAATATTTGTACAACCCTAGCGCTTTCATTGAAGTTAGATTATAGTGTTAAACTTAGTCTAGCGCATTCACTTAGCTCGCATTGTCTTCCCAGCCTACAGAACAACTTGAGACTTACCTCGTTATAACGAACTTGCCTGGATACACAAACTGAGCTTAAATATAATAATCAATCATGAGTAATTTAGAAAATTTGGCTTATCTGCTTCAAATGGACTATTTTGAATATAAATTAACTAGCAACACGCCTTGGCTTCGCATGGGCATAAAAACCTTCCTCTTGAATCACTCTATTAAAAAGAACCGCATCAAAATCCGTTGCGTAGTTTTGAAGATTTAAGCATACAAAGGGACAGAGAAAGCGACTTTGTTTTATATTATGTAGTGATAAATACCTTTCATGTTTCAAATGCTTTTCTCATAATTGTAAGCATTGTTTCTGATTGCAACATTAGGAGTCTGGGATTTAAGCTATGTCTTAATTTTATCATACAAGATACGTAAAACGTTTATATGTTTTGCGTAATAATTATTATTATTTACGATGCGCCTATTTGACGTTAACCCTCATTGAGAATGCTGATGCATTTTTTATATTCTCAGAGCTACGAGTCAAGTTAATTAGGACTCTTGATTTTTTTTCTTTCTCTTTTTATTACAACTTCTGATTTGTTCACCATTTGGTTTTTCCAATTGCTATGCTTGTTTACTTTGTAGTTCATGGTCTGGTGTACTCCTTATTCTGATCACTTTGTTTCTTTTTCTGCCTTGTGTTTTCTTAGTACATAGTATATAATATGAAGGATAATTCATACAAGTAAAATTTTTTTATCATTCAAAGCATAATTTTGTAGAGCTACCGTAACCAACATTATGTATCCCACATGTGCTGTTATTTATTAACCTAAGCGCGATATTTCACCCGCATGCAAACACGTAATAAACTGTTATTAATGCAGTTCCTTAGAGCCATATTTCATTAAGCCTTCAGACTATAATTTGCGAGAATTTCGAAAGATTTGCGGTCGGCGTTACGTGAATGTAAACGCTGAGTTAGAGCTGATACGATCTGTTATCGATTTTAACAAATATGTTGGTTTAAAGGCAAATTCATTATATCTGTCCTTCTTTCAAAATTATCGCCCTTAATTAGGCAGTTATAAGTGTAAGAGACAAAATGTTATATAGTATGTTTGTACCGCGATAACTGCCAAACCGATGATGAAATTTGGTATCAATATAGGAAATATCAATAGTTTTCAAATTTTTTGTGCAATAAAATCGATTTAGTAGTTATTGAAATATTAATAAAAATATCTGACTTTGGATAGCGCCATTTAGATGTTACTTAGGGAACTGAATTGTGTTAGAATAATGAGTTCGCAATGAACTAGTATTGAGTACTAGGTTAATGACTGGCCTTTTTCAGACTTTCTGTTTCAAAGAATCTGACATTATTTGGACATGTCTCCTAAATAAATTGCAGTTTTAAATAGAGTATGGACAAATACAATTCAAAATAAAAGTCAAAAATTCTGAATGGAAGGGATAAACACAATTCATTGATCAACACGACGATCACAACGACACAACACGTTCGTCCAAGAATTCACGACGACCATTCGTGTCGCGTGACCGTTCAAATCGATCTTAAAATAACAAGTGATCTGTTGTTAAGCCGATTACTGTCACATTATAACAGACTCCAACAAATAAAGAAATAATTGATGATGGTGGTATAGAGCTTATACTAGCATTCAGTTTATTTTTGTTTTATTTATCGTCACATTTACACAAATAAACTTTTTGATAAATAGAGCACAGAGTTTTTTTGCTTTGATTTAATAATAAAATTATAAGTCCTTAATTTAATTTTATATTTAAATGTATGCGAAATATTATCTCATGGGTACGAACTAAGTATAAGTTAATAAGTAAAAGTACTATGAGTATTTTGAGACTCTTCTACTGAATACTTATTTATTTGATCTAGAGTTTATAAATAAAGACGGCTAAAATTAACAATATATATATAGCATATTTTGCATGGAACCCAAATTTCATTAAGGAAATATATACTGTTAAGTTACTCCTATTAACACCAAAAACCTGTGTGTAATAGTTTCGTCAAATCGGTTCAATAGTTTAGAGAAAATTACCCGGCACAGAAGCGGACACATTTTTTAGGTAGTTTATTTATTTATATGTTATAACCTAACCGCAATAAAAGTTGTTACATACTTCCATTCCGTCTTGTTTTTGCTTACTGTTTACTTAGCCGGCTTTTGAAACTCAGCTTGCGCGCGCGCATTCCACCACGACACGACCGACCTTGCGGCCCCGTGCCGCCGCCCGCGGGAGTGCATTCCAAACCTCTCTATTGCCTTCATAATACACAGAGAGTACTTTCAAACGTCAACTATCATTCGATTTTAATTCCTTTTGCTAGCCATAACTCAGCCCTTGTCCCGTCAGCCCCATTCACATGTCATCGAGTTAAAAATACACTGATGAATTACCAGCCATTATGTTAATCTCTTTCAATTGAAACAGACCTGCCGATTACCGGCTATTAGTATAGAACATAAATTGAATCGTCTCGGACAGGAGGGACTCATTAAATTATCGTTAGCTACCGAGGTCGTCAACCGTGCGGAAAGTTGGCAGTATAAAATAAATGAAAAAAAAAAGCGATATACGACACAGGTGCGCGGGCGCTCGCATTTCCCATTGTACTCGCGCCACTTACCATGAAGGTTTTACTAGTCCCCCGAACGGGTTCTGTTGCTATATGTGATGGTGTTTCTTTGCCCTGTACTTACTAACTTGCTCAGTGAACGTTGAGCTTTCGACCGGCGCGCACGCCTCTACGCGTCAGCTCCGCAATTTGGGGAACTCGCGTGTCATCAGAAACGTGGTTATATTATAGTGATTGATTATCTCATGTGGAAGTGTCTGAGTTCAGTGAGGTGTGACTGACCTGGGATCGTAGATTATTGTTTAACAATCCGTGGGATCACCGCTGGTATGCAACTCTTGCTTTGTATAAATGATCTGAGTTATGTCGAGAGAAATTCCTGTTTTATTGTCCGGTTAATAATGTTACGTTTGCCATAAATTATTTATGGAAATACTAGTTTTTGCAGTCGAGTGACAGGTTATATCTTAGCCTATTTAAGTGGCTTATCTGAGAATAGAGCCGATTTATTAATGGTTGTTACATTATTCCGACAAAGGCTGCGGGTGGTCAACAAAATACAGTCTACCTGATCTTTTAATCACTCCCTTTCGAGTTTTTGCATTCGCTCCCTTTGTTCCAGATTCTATTGTGTTTAAAAAAAATTTTTGTCTACTTTACTAGTTGTGCTTTTACATTTACTTTTAAAACAACAATCTGTATTGTTAAGCCGATTTGGTTTACTATTAGAATTTTATGGAGGATCACCCCAAAAGTGGCGGCCTAAGAGCAAAATGTGATCCATTTTTTGTGCTATTATTTGTTTATCATTTATAGTTACGTTTACCTGACAAACAGGACCAAAGAATAACACTAATAATTTTAAGGTATGAGTTGTATAATTAAGTAATGCCGAATAAATATCTGGCGAAAGTCAAGTGATCTATATAGAAACTTGTCGCTATGCGCACATAAAACTAATTCTATTTATATTATCAAAATATTTTTTTAGGATTCGTTAAGGTAGAGAAAAAGTAGGTTCAAATGTAATTACATTACCTTTGTATAACATTACCTTAATACATTTAATCTTGAAATAAGAACAACTGCATTGCTGATCATAAAACCATATTATAATTACATTTTGGATTGCATTTCTCATAATATGAATAAATCCTTCCTTCGCGTCTGATGTTTTATGTAAATCTAGAAATATATCGTCAGGAATACACTAGAATGGGTCTCCCGCAAAGAGCGCTGAAACACGACACCTCGAGCCATCGGCATTTCTCGTAAACCACGCTTGCAATAGCCATTTGAATCACAAAGCTTATGGCTGTGGTTGCAACAGCCTAGCTTTTGAAAAAGACATAACAAATCTCACAGCTTTATTCAAGAATTCAACTCTTATAAACAAATGGAGTCTGGAAAAGGAATGGGTTATTATTTAAAGCATTTCAGATAATTATATGATTTTAAATGAAATGAAGTATGTTGCGGATAAATTTTCAAGTTATGCATTTTACAATTCCATCTGTTGGACCACCTATTGTTTTCTAACACTAATTTTTACCATCCCTTTTTTGTTGTACGCTTCCTATTGTTTAGCAAACTTTTGTTGTACATACGTTTCCATTCATGTTTTCACTACTTTGTTTTGTTTTGGCTCATTCATCAGTACCGTTGTGTATATTTTCTTTGTCATTACGAATTTTAAAGGAATTTTAACAAACGTCGCGTTAGGATTGAATTGATCAGTTGACAGAAACAGTATTAGTATTTGAATGTTGTTTTACAATTCAATTGACGAAATTTTCGATCTTTCCCTTAGAATAAATTTATTACGAACCGCACATACATACATTATCTATTCTGTGCACAGATTTTGTGCCTATGTTTCAAAGTTATGGCAATTTCACACTAGATAGTCCGACGAATCGACGACTTTATTATGGTCTGATGAAAATGATCTATGACGGAGGCCTAAGCAAGAAATGATGATGATGTTTACTATAAAGCAAATAATTTTTCTTGTCATAAGAACATTTTCTCAATTTTAGTTATTGTTAAATACAGTACTATCTCTTGTATCGATATCAGTAACAAAGTTATTCGCGTCACGTTCTTAGGACGTAACATTTGTTAGTTACGATTCCCGTGGCCCGTCGATCTGCATGGCCGCGGTTAGTGAATATCTCATTATTGTCATTCAAACGTGAGCTGGCTGGTGACTGCTCTTTTCACACTGGTGTTCCATGTTATTATGTTGCATTATTACTTGTATGACCATAAAAAGTTATGTTATTTCAGGATTTTTTTTCCAAATGTTAATTCCAAATGTAACAACTTAAGTCTTTGAAACTGAACTAAAAGAAACTTGATGTTTGCTTTAAATTACAACGTACAGTCGGCTGCAGATATATCTGACCCCAATGCCACAAGTATAACTATTGAAAGGGGGACAATATTTCTCTGCAACTCACTGTACATTGCTGTTGGTCATATATATAACAAAGTTAGTAGAAATAGATTTATATATCTACTTCTATCCTAATCGTCAAACTACAGAAGCTTGTCTGTACTTGACTGTATCTCGTCACGGCCTCGTTAGAGTTAATTAGCGGCTCATCGAGTATCGATACAGCATATAGTATCGATAGCATCGATACACCGGTAATTACCGCGAATAATCGCCAATAACACGCTGATTCGAGAACATGCGAGGTTCGATAAATTGTGATTCGATCGTGAGCGTTCGTGTTTGAATAAATTGTTTATAATGTCCGCCGGAGGAAAGAATGCGATTGTGGGACGATCCGTTATTCGTTCGATGTTTTTTTATTATAAAATATTAGTATAAAGGAAATTTGTATTTTGCTTTACAAAGAAATAAATGATCTTTGATGTTGATTAAAACACGGCCACCAATACAGTCTGTAATACTATCTTAGTTAGCTCGCATTTAGCAGTAATATTTTACCAAAATATTCGAGAAAAATTTTGTGAAACGAGGTGATATATATGTTCTAATGTAAGTGTACAAAAACAAAAATACTAAGTACTTACTTAATTTAAAGAAAAATAGATGATTTACAAACTAAAGTAGTGAGCTGCGAAATTAATTCGTCTTCGCATGTAAATGATGGTGTTTATATTTTCTTGTTTCTTCCCAATTTACATCAATCCATCAGATAAGTCTCCCAGCGGCGATGTGTTACGGGAATTTGACTTCAACATTGTTGCAACATGCAAACAATTCAAGGAATCATTGATAGTGAAAACTCGACGCATCGATGATTTACCTCATATGAAACTTTTATGTTATAGTCCACTGAACATAGCAGTTATAGAGTGTGTGAGCTTGAACCTAAGCAATTTCTTTAGAAATTTGTTGAATTAACTGTGATCAAAACAAAAATTCTATATCAAGAGTAAGTGATCTGTGCAATTGAGTTGGAATGTTATAGGAATCCGTAACCTAATTAAACCTAATAAAAGTAATGTGACACTGCTGGAATAAGTCCCCCGACATCACTAAACTCATTTGAAATTGTTTATATCTTATTCATACCTTTTCTAGATTACAAAAACATGAACTGTGGTTACAAAAGTATGCCATAGATTTAATATTAAATCTATGCCAAATAAAGAAAACATTTTTATTTTTGTAAATAATAAGTGTTTAAACTCTTATCGCGATGACGAAAACGTTAATAAAGTTGTAGATAAATATTTAAATGATTGATTATAAAGATACTAATGTATAAATGTCCAACTAAAAACTAGATAGCTTCCGTTTATCAGACAAACTAAAAGGAAGCTATCAATAAATGCGGTGGATCAAAGCTGCGGTAAAAATAACTTTATTACTTCATATCCTTTGGGATATGGCTAAATGGGAGAGAGATAGAACAAGAAAAGTATAGAAATAGCGTTTTGTACAGTGTCACGCATAAGTATCATGAAGACAAGAGAGCATAAAATATATTTTTTTAAATAATATAGGCGAAAAGTAAAATCACAAAACTTTATTGTCCTGTGAATTTATGTGGTTCTCGTTAAAATTATTGTTATAGACACTAACTGATAGAAAGCGGTTTATAGCATCACTTGGTATGTGTTGAGTTTATAAGAGACTAATATTGTATTTAAATAATGGAGCTTTTTTATATTCCGATAAAATCATAAGAAGTAGGCCACATAGATCAGATACCATAATAAGTGTAAGTATACTTTTTTCTGTTGCTAATTTTAATAAATAAACTAATACGTTTACCTTGCTTATGGAACAATCCTCCTCCCCCTCACTGCTGAGGATCGTGACCACATAATGTGCTTTCAAGTTATGCGAACACTAATGCTATAGAAATATTAAATTCGGTAAAAATAAGTAGGCAAATACAAGTATTAAGTAGTTGTTGTAAAGAATAACCATGAGTTTATTTCTATACTTTCAATTTCTGTGTCAGGATGGGAATAGATATGAAGCAGTTTGATGTCTGATTACGCTAATTGAGCCAATTTGTTATATAAACGTACTTAGAAGAGGGTAATTACTCACGTTAATGACTTAACTCAGGATAAAATATAAAGAGGTTTATTGTCCTACAAGTATTTTTACAAGCCTTCATTAATTTAATCGGAAGTTTATTTTGTGAATTGACTATTTGCAATCAACTACTTATATTCTTCGAAGTCAATATTTAGATGTTCATGATCCCTATGTCAATTTTTATGCTGAACGCAGTGTCTAGCTGGCTTACCACTATCTCTTAAATCCATGCAAGAACGATTAAGTAAGGGAGATGTCGCCTTGCATCATGTATTGCGCTGTCTCGCTTACTCACTGGATCTTGCATAGTAAGCCGCCTGTACCCGTGTTTATTTTTTCTATGCCCATGTGAAAAAAAAAAACATACAAAGTAAAAATTTGCAAAAATTTCCGGCAGTCCACCGATATTCCCGTCATTTCATTCCTCTCAATAGAGTACATCAAAAATCAATGTTTTGGTTAAAAACTGACGCATAATATAGCGAAAATACTTGCTTATTTGAAAGTTCTCACGACATATGGTTCTAAAATCTCACAGTTAGTCTCTCAAATGGATAAAAAGCCTTCACACTTTAACTATCAATTTAACGGTGATTTCAGTCTAAATACAGTGATTATCCGCCCCACTCAATCAAGTGATCTACAAAAACATCGATAACACTAACAATTTGGAACGATTTTGGTGTAATTTGTAGGACGTAAGTGGGTTGTTGGATCAATGAGCTTTGGATTTAATAACACGTCAATTTGCTAAATATTGTTAGATTAAGCTAAAAGAGAGTTATTAGAATAAGTTATCACCTTTAGAGACACAATAAAGTAAATAATCAAATAAATAAAAAAATGTTATTTGCGCTGGAGTGACGATTTAAGCAAATTCGAGCGGGTTGGAGGCGTTGAAATAAAAAGGTTTGGAAAAGGTGGGGAAGACCTTTGTCCAGTAGTGGGACAATATAGATAGGTTAAAAAGAAAAAAAATCAAATAATAAAATACACTCGCCTCTCTTTCCCACATTTGAAAAAAAAACCAAAACGAAGTTTCTGTAGGGAAGACAAAAGATACAAAATGTGGGATATCTAATCCAACTAATAGATTGCCCGACAACTCAGTAAAGGTTGCAGGAAAACGCTAGTTTGAGGCTGCTTCGGGTGTTTCAAGAGAAGATATGGGAGTGAGCCTTTTTTATTGCAGCTGTAATATTTTTTTATTTGGTTCAATAACAGATTGTTACAAAATATGTTTATTTATTTTATAGCACATATTTTAAACTGCAGGCTCAAATAATACTACAGTAAATTAAGGGTACATTTTGTTTCGAACTAGACTAAAATCCTAAGATATACCTATGTGCATAAATGCTTTTATGTAACGAAAAACAAGATTATATAAAATAAGGTGTATCAATAACAATATTGAATTATTATAGTGCCTATACATAATTAAGATTTTATGTATGTATATTGTTATTATAATAAAAAAGGCTATAACATTTAAAAAAAAAACTAGTTTCTATAAGTACTTCCACGTATTATCTAATTAAGTTACTGCATCAAATAGAAACAAATTTCTAAGAAGCGTAAAGAATTTTGATTGATTCAGGAAACAAATAGTTACTCGGGTCGGATACGGGCCAGTCATTAAAATAGTAGCGTGGGGTGTGTTTGTGAGTTATAAAGGTGTGAAGCACGGGAAGGGATCCCCGTGGCTGGAGTATCGTGGGGGCCATTTGTAATCGCGTGTAAACATCCGGTTTGGTCAGTAAATGTTTTAGATTAGAGGTTTTAAGTCTTGAATCTATAAGTTGAATCACCGAATTATATATCAAGTGAAAGTTAATATGACCATGAAAGAAAATTATATTAAAAACGAATATTGGTAAGATGAATTAAGAGTTATATTAAAAGGAATTCCAACTAATATTTTACATGCGAAAGTGAGTTTGTAAAAGTATAAAATAAAGGATAAGATTCTTTTTCTCATCATATCACACTATTTCTTTGGATGTATCTCAAAACGTAATAACTTGGGATCTGAGGTCCACCAAAAAAGCAACCTGCCAACGCTAGATAACAGTATTTAGGCTGTTTCTTTCTTTTCATTTTCTAGGCTATTTAGCAAACTAAATGTGACAGTGTAGCCCACAAACATAAAGGATTCATGATTCTATTGTTCCTATTCATCTAGCGACATAAAGCCTAACGTATATTCCGAACATGATGTTTAAATCAGACGGTCACCATCGCTTGACACGCATGATCGTTGCAAACACGCATGCTCCGCTAAGCTATCGAACTTATCCCATTAACCTGATGTATCCCAAGTGATATGCGTACTTAAAGAAACCCTAATCGAGATATAAACTATAGCGAGTGAGGTTATCGGGCACGACCGGGCAGTAATTGGGATTTATGCCGATCGAGGATCGCTTGTGTCGCCTCTAATGTGGATTTATTGGTGGTGGTGTGTAAGCCTCTGTGGTTCAGTGGTTAAGGTATTTACCTGGCCCGAGTTCGTAGGTTCGATTCCCACCGGAATACTTTGTTAAAAAGTTGTTTCCAGTTTGGATAGGACATTACAGGCTTGAATCTGATTGATAGCTGATTTTCTGATAATGCGGATGGCAAGTTAGGTAGTCAGCCGGGAGGCTGCCATCTGGTGGGCGTTAAAGGAATCACGTTATAGGCCGAGAGGCGGTTTTAAGTGACTCTGAAACCAGGGTGAGCATGGTCAGTTGACCGTGTCACCTACACACCTACACGAAATGATGATGATTGATGGTGACGGTCACAAGTTTTTAATTGTCCTCGCACATTTTACTTTGAGAAAGATCATATACATAACTTAAACTTCCTACACCGGTGAACATAATCAACCAGAAGAACGATTAAATATAACCTAGTTTTAACATAAGACAGGGAGAGGTTTATTCGTAAACCGGATACCTGACGGCCAGTTAGTCTCTACCACAAAGAGCTTATTTAAAGCGCAACAATTATTAGTATAGACAATTAAACCTTCAAGGACATGGGAGTTGATATCACAATATGGCTAAGTACAGCTTCCGTTTAGCCTACTTTCAAGCAAAAAACGGCATTCTATTCGCTTATAGACCGTCAGTAAGTAAATATAAACTAGAAACTTTGCACATCAAATGCCCTCAACAGAGCATACACCTTTTGTCGTGATCTTCATAGAAACCTCTAATTATAACGTAATAGATTCGTTTTAGTCGCTTTGCGATTTTAGTCATGTAAATTCTTACTGTATATATACTCTCCTTACTATAAGTATATAATCATAGAAGATATATACAATAACTAACTGTTCCCTGCGGTTCCATTCACCTGCATTATGTATGTATTTAACTATAGCTCATAATCTTCCCCAAGTTAAACTGTCATATGCAGAAAGAATTGTTAAACTCCGATCAGCAGTTGTTAGCGTTCAAACAAACAAACTCCTCAGCTTTATTATATTAATATAGAAGTATAGATTAAGCGAATCAAAGAAAAATTTGCAAGTTATAACAATATACAGTGTGTGTGACCCTACTCGTACCTCTCTTAGAATAAACATCTTACTATTAACATAATTTTTAAGTCTGTGGAATCCAAAATAATATCAAGTAACGTTAAAGGTACCCAAGATATTCTGGTCCAACTTTTGGATATCGGACGCTCGATCTCGCTCCAGACATTTGAGTCTGGTTCTTGGAAGAGGCAATATTATACCTCGGATCGAGAATGGCTTGGCCTCCCGCAATGTAGAAATACGAGTAAGGACCTATTTCTTCAGATAGTTGTTATCAGCAACTAATTAAACTTTGATTGTTATTCCTACAAAAACTATGGCATAATTAATATGCTTACTTTTAAGTGTATAATTGTAAACAAAGAAAATGTATTTTTAAATTTCAAGTTTAATTTTGAACTAACAGATTGCATAACTTGTTTTCAAATTAAAAAAATATATTTATACTTACTTTAATTTTACAACATTATAATTAATAAATAAATAAACTGTAAATAAGAAACTAAACTATATTATAAACTAAAACCTTTACAAAAAATAAGTATAAATAAAACATGCCCCGTAAATCATTATTTTTAATCAGATTGTAATGAATAATTTTTATGAATATCATTTTAACTACCATATTCTATTCTAAATGTTTCCATACCAGCAGCCGTTAGACACAATTTTTGTTTTAGGGTTTAGTAATTATTGTTTTTGGCTGTTAGATGGCTGTAAACCATACTATCAGATGTTGAAATTTTTACAGAGTAAAGAGCTCTTTTAATTATTAATTTTAATGTTTAAGACACGTTAAAGGTTGCTGTTAGTACCTTATTCCTCGGTTTGCGATGGTTTATTCATTAATTATTAATAGTGAGTGAGCTGGTTATTAATATAAGTGATTGATATCATCAGCTGTTTATTAAGTTATTGATCTCGTATCATTCGTATGATCTGTCTGTCTGGTAAGCTTTGCGTGTCAATAACAAATGTGCCACTTTCCCTTGACCTATTGGCTTGAAGGTTTGTCAGAATATTTTGTAACTAAAATATGAATATTATCAAGGCTTTATTTATTGTTTTTTGATCATGATATTAAATATTATATTTATATGCTTAACATTTTATTTAAATATTATTCATTGTATAAATTTATACTACTTTCCTCGTAATATTAAACCTAAAAATAATGCATTTTATTGATTTATTTTTTTATGTACACTACGAATATAAAATATATAATGTTTCTTTTAAAAGCTTATAACTGCAGAACTATTAATTTATCGATTTGAAAAATATATCTGCATATTTTAGGAGGTTGAAGGATAGTATATACACACCAAGGGCGAGTGAAATCACAGCAAACATCTTGTAAAATATAAAATGTCGCAATCGCATGTATACCATCAGGAGTTACGTAGAGCTATAATGTAACTTTTCGCTAAATTTACTGTTGAAACACAGAAAAGTTTGGTAACATTCAGTTTACTTCAGATTGGCTAGAGTGGTCTATTTATATATATATTTCCTTAAAAAAATCAGCAGGATGCCACAGAAATTTCTACAAAATAAATCCGTTTTAGAAGCAACATTCTAAACAAATCGTTTCCGCGCTGCCGTCTCCACAAACAAACACACAGTTTCACGCCTTCAGTGGAATCTTGTGTGGTCTGGACGTCACACATCCCTGTTTTTTGTATTGTTTCAAAATAGTCTCCCTTTTGTTAATGAGGTGATAACTACTTATTTACTTTAACATGCTACTTTGTACCTAACAGGGTTTATTTAGCCCTATCTATCGGCTTTTCTTTTTAAAATTGGTTTTATCCTAAGAATAATTTATTTGTTCCCTACTTAATGGATTTTTCTGATCTGCATAATTATGTTATTTTGTATTTTAAGATATCCCTGAAATTAGTATTATTGTACCTATTTGTGTGTATTTGTTTTTGCGTTGCATTGCAATATGCAAAAATAGTTTTGTAATTTTTTATAGAATTTGCTCTGGATTTCGTATAAGGTGATAACTGAAAATAATGCCCAATATGCTTGTACCTACCTAAACTAACTTTTTCAAAGCTTTATTCGAGTACACTTATTTATAAGTCAAGGTTTTTTGCTTTTTATAATCTTCATAGTATAAAAAAAACCTCTTAATTTTTTTCATGTTTTCGCACACGTAAATATAAACACATCTATTTTCCTCACACGAAACAACCGCCAGGATTGTTTCGCCCCGGCCGGATTGGCCCCGTTTCATTTACATTTTATTCCGCTCGCGATCTCAACCGCACTCATTCAATTCTGGGACAAACTGAAAATGATATTGTTACATAAGAAAACAGTCTGACGAGGTCGGGAATAGAAAACCAGTAATATGACAACGATTTCTATTTTCTATTAAAGATAACATAGTTTCGCGTTGTGTAACGAAATAGGGCTAAGGGATATTTTCTTTGACATAATCGTGTCATTTAAAGGATAATTTCTAGCAAATATTTTGTTACATAAATCGTTATAGTTTTTTTCTTCCACTTTGTCTTGCAGTTAAAAAATAAAAAAGCAAAAAAATTATAATTACCCTAAATAAATTCTTTATTCTTTATTTATGTAATTCGTTGACAACAAAGCCTGTTTGATAAAAGCGCATCAATGTGTCGTTTCGATTACTATACAAAAATAATATTTTAAAATTTAATCAACAAAGATTTAATGAAACAAGAAGGTCTGAACTCGGACGAAACAAATTCAGAATACTAAAGAATTCACAAATTAAATAGAGTATACGTGTGGCGCCTCACGTACGTAGCAACAAGTTGAAAACTGTATTATAAAGTACACTGACTAGTCTATAACTACATTTGATGGAGCGATCTCTCATGCAAAGTCACTAAAACATTATTTGAACATATTTTTATACCATTTAATAGGCAAACAAGCATATACATAGTAGCCACGTATTAAGAAACGTTTGATAACCATTTTAACTAAAATTTGTTTTGGCTTTTTCTCTTATACCTGACACTTCATTTGAAAGAACGAGACGAAACACATTTTAACTAAAATAGGCTTAACAAACGTTTCTTAATACGGGGGTAGTAGTACTACTAAGTTATGAAAAGCTGGTATTCTTCGTATTCGGTTATTGACGTAGGCTTTACAATAAAAATTTGGTATTCTTAGTATTTGGTATCCAACGTATTTTTTTAAAGTAGTTGGTATTTCCCAGGTCAAAGCTAATTTAAGAGTCAAGCTATTTCGACTTGATAAGTAGAAGAAGATAACAATCAGTCTTAACATATCGCAAAGATTTTAGCTAAAATAGTTTTATCTGTGCTCTCTTTATTTTCATCAAACGTAGCGGTCTGCCGCTTTTAATGAAATATTATTATTTATCTCCTCGAGCCGGCCCTTTGCATAGTCAATTAACTCGTTACATTTGTATTCATATGATAGCACAGCGCTTTTGGCCTTAAAATATTTCCGGACTTTATGTTTACGATATGTATAAGGAATTGACGTTAACTCTGACTCAAGGAATATAACTAAGTACTAGTTGGATTTGCACAAATTATTCAATACCACCTATTTCAAATCAAACGAGGTTTTTTGTATGAAAAAGATCTCGTTTAGATAAATACCTCTTTGTATTTAATAACATTTACTTAGTTTTTACAGGATAAAAAAGTATACAGAATTACTAAATTTTTACATTTTTTTTTAAGTTTAATGTTTTGTTTAAGATTCTAATTTAGTTCTAAGAATTCAGTCGTCATAAGCGTCAAGCGAGTGACGCGCGACGGGTTGAAAGCTAATTCCTCCCATTAAATTCCGTAGATCCCTATAGACGGACGTTAAACTGGTACGTGACATCGACAGGACCCCGACCTGGATACAAGGACAAACAGTCGTCTTCGAATTAGCCAAATTATTAGCTTTGAAATTCAAGATAACTGAACAAAGTTGTGTCGTCTTCGTGTTGGAATAATTCCATTTTCGAAATACTGGTATCAAATTGACGCTGAATTCCGAAGTTTACTCGCGACATTCCCAAGTTCCGATAGAGAAGGGTTACTAATCTGATTATTGGCTTTTTGGAATTCGAATAGGCAACTTTCAAAAACGTCCGAGTATCTCATGAAAGGTAACAACGAAAATGAATCAAATTTTAGTACTAAGTTGTCAATTTGAATTGTATATAATTAAAATTTATTGAACAACCCTACAGTCGTATGTCTTCATACGCGTCAATACTTAAACCATTACTTACATTCACTCTTTGATTGATTACACAAATTTCAATTTTGTAACTAAGTTATTATGTATAATATAACTTTTGGCCATGAAATATGTTTAATCAATTAGTTTGGCTATGTCGTAACAAAAACGTGTTAGACTTTAAGTGTGTAATATTATGATATTATGGTTTTTTAAAGTTTTAGTGCAATGAAGAGTTTTGTATTATATTGTAATATAACAGCCAGACTCAAAATTCAATTATCAAAATAGTTTTGCCCATCACAAGCCTCTCTAATAAATAAAATTCAACAAATCAGATTAAATTGATCTCACAATAAAAGAAAACAGGTGTTAAAGAAATAAAACACAGCATGCAAGTAATCAATATCCCTAGCAGATAAAGCGATAACATTCTTACGTTACAATCATGGCCGGTAATCTGTAATGTCGATGTTTACACAAAACCGACACAGATCGCTACTTTCAGTAGTTCCTATGATCAAGCCGTCACCCAGCGATCATATTGCCACAGCTGTTTATTTATCTAATTACATGGTACGAGGTTTCCTGGAATCATTCAAATTGAATTGAACTCTCGAATATAAACATTAGAGTCTTAAGTCGATTGTGAAGTTTCGTTGCTTCAGGCAAGTGAATTGCAATAGCCTGCTATGCTACTGGGGAACAGTTCCCGATGAAAGATGGCGGAAAACTAGTTTTGGCGGACGCAAGATGCCAACACCGGTTATTTATTTGAAACTATTTCTACAACCGGTAAGACTGCACAAATTGCTGAACGCAAACGCACTCTGTTATTATTGCTAGTAATAATTACATGTATTGGTTTTAGTATCCAGTTTTAGTGTATATTCAAGAAAGTTGCATTTGTAATTGCTGATTTATGGAATGACATATTTAACCAGCGGTAAACGGTGACCAGACAAACAATTGAAAAACCATTGTACTTATTTGCGATTGCGGTGTTCAATCTACTGAGTGATATTCATTCTCCAGCCATTTTTATGAGTATACTAGACGTTTTCATCTATTCATTATTTGTATAATTTGGTAACTTATTTTTTTCCTCAAGTACCAAATAGAATGATAATATTGCGTTAGCGGCTTGGTATTTAACAAGAAAAAGATTTGAATAATTTGGAACGTTGAGTTAAGAGTTGAATCCTAAAATTAGTTATATTTCACAAAGTCACTATCAACAGCTATTTTGTAAAATGGTTCTCATCCTATAACAAATGGTCCGTGGGACACTAGAGCAAATATATTTCGAAAAGGCTTATTGATGTTACGTGAGACCGAAGAGCCTGGCACTTTCCTCGGCCAACGAATTAGTTTGGCTTTTCAACGAGGAAATGCTGCCAGCATATATACGGTACAATGCCATAGGGACTAGTTTGTTAATATTAAGTTTATTTTTGATAATTTGTTTTAGGTATGATTTTGTAATATTGATCTATTAAATAACAAATTAAAGTACTTATCATATTAAATCATATTAGCTATCCGACCGAATTACCCATTCGTGTCTAAGCTATGGCACTAATCACGGTAAAGATAGGAGCACCAACCCCGCTCCTATCACTGGGATCCAGCCTGAAGCGTACCAATCCCTCGTCCGTGCCTACCTATGCTAATCTACAGTTACATTTGAACACATATTAAAATTATCAACAGCATATCATATCAATATCAAATACTAATCAAGGCCATGTTAAATCACTAGAGCACAATACACGTCTGCACCGCTCGGCGAACCCAAGGAGAAGAGAGCGTTACTCTCATACTCACCCCGACACTATTACCGCCAAGGGGGGTTTACCTGTAGTGGGGAGATATCTGTCACGTGATGTTACCGGGCGCTAACAATCATAAAATAAATGCTTTAAAAACATGCAGCTTTAAACAGATGAAGTGACGAGTTAATGCTAACGCTATGTAAATTGTACTGAGAAGGGTCGTGAGGTCTCTATTTCCGCAATATTGTCCGCATAACGCAATCGAGAATAACTTTATTGTGACGTCAAAGTGGTCGTATTGTCAGACAATTGAGGGAAATGTCCGAAATCGAATTTTACGACAAATTCTCTGAGATTTATGAGTTAAGCAATCGAGTTTAGAGGCGGCATCGTAAATAGGAAAATAAGGATTTAGATTGTTCTACTTGCTTTCTATAGATCTTACCATATAGAGACATCGTAGGAACCAACTAAAGTGCAAAGGCACTACCTACCTTTTCTCGAAGCGCTTCGTTGTTTTATTAAACCCTACTCAAAATAGTAGGATGCGATGGCACAAAGGTGACTAAAACTGATGGCTCAAATTTGATTTTGGCTTCCAATTCGCCCCTATTCCGAGCAATCTCTTGCTAGTTGGCCATACCGACTTTAAAGTCAGTGATTCCATCAGATTGATAGAAAAACTGGAGAATTACTAGATAAATGTTTGTGTAATCGTTTTCAGCTATTTGCTTGTTCATTTTGAGTACGTCAACTAGGTATATCCAATTTCGCATCACCGAACATAAAGGTGGCTAAGTACTTCTACGTGTCTAAGTATTGGACAAATTCGATATTGTTTAGTCTATAGTCATTTTGACTCTGATTTGAAGGTTAACAATATTGATGACTGTACATACCATTTCCGTGCTATGCTGACTGGCGCCGGCGCACGCTAGCCGGTAGCGGCGCGGCGCCACGGGCGGTGTTATCAGTCCATCTTGATTACATAATTAGGAATGCAGCTAGTATGCCTCCGGAAGAGCTCATATGAACGGTATTTAAATGATACATTGATTAAATACTGCATCAAAAGGCTACCGAATATCGTCATATTAAATATGGAATACTTAATTTTATAACGGGCCCACCTCTTCTTTGTGCATGCTACTAACAACCGACTTCCAAAAAATAAGGATCTCAATTAAGTACTTTTTTTATGTTTTTTTCCTCATATCTCCGACGTTTCTTGGCCGAGTTATTTTTATTTTAGAAGCCTACTATTAGACAGTGTTGGCTACTTACACACCCGGATCGTGGAACTATTAGTCTGGTTTCTCCATAAAAAGGGTTAAGGTAAGACGGCAGTAGTTAAATTGTAATAAACAGTACCGCCAAATCAGGACTATGATTAAAAGCGTATGTACCTTGGGCTTTAGAGAATACGAAATGACCAATGCTATTTTAGCAGCTTCTCTATTCATTCATTCATACTATGTGGGTGAAAAGGTAAATTTATCCCGCACAACCTGGTATCAAAGTTTTTCCGAAGCACGGATCAGCTCAAGATTACCACTAATGGCAACCAATCCAAGCTCGTCCACACTCGCCGTCACTTGATATTCACTATCGTTCCGAACAGGCACGTCCGCGCTAGGCTATCGAGCTCCTCAAAGATTTTACGAACATTACTTATTAATTTATTTACTATGCCGTTCACGTAGATAGCAATCTTAACCGAGAACATTAAACCACGTTCATCTGACACAATCTCCCACTATTGTATTCCTATATTTGACATGTGGAAGGTTGAAGTGAATACGACATGACGAATTTTGTATTGTGTAGTATTTTCTGATAATTTTTAGAATACTCCCTTTTTAGTACTCTTCTCTCCAGGCCAGCGAAGCATATGAATGGAATTGATGATATAACTAAAGGTAATAAAATTGCAAATGCTCGAAGGCACCCAACTTAACTGACCACTGCCATATAGTCTTAGCAGTCAAAACATCTAATTAAAACCAATTGCTAAATCAAAATTGTTCTGTTCGATCGCCCACATTGCTCCACTAACATCGTTATCGAACACAGAATTATGATGACAATCAATTTTAAACTCATTTGCATGTCAAACCCGATTCAACTCTCTATCATTTGTGTGTCAGATGTCGTGTCATTTTCATGTCAGATGAATGATGTGGAATGTCTTCTAACTGTTGTATCTCTCCCTCACTTATATTTTAGCGTATAGCCAGTTACGTTCCTCAATTAGTGGCATTTGAGCCCAGTGCACAGAATTAGTAATATAACTAACGTATCATGGGTACGCTTTCCTACTTTTCCCTTTTTGCTTCGTCCGCTTGTGACTTTGTTATTCTCATTAAAAACTCAATAATTATTTCCTTCTTTAAGGTGAAATTTATATTTCCATGAAGGTTCAGTAATTAATTAGCCTAAAAGTAACATAAAAATAGATACCCACTCTTTTGAATATATATTTTACTAGGTATTTTGCGGTTATGTTGAGTTAGTATCTCTATATACTTTAGAACTGACTCAATCTGTGCGATTTGTGTTTATATATTTATTTATTCTTACTATTTATTTAATTATGCGTATACATTTTTTCCAGGCGGAGGAACTGAACTCTCTGGTAGGAGATGCGTTCCGAATGGCGTTCGCGTCGCAGCTGCAGCCCTCCGCACCGCTTTGGGTGAGTCATCATTATTACCATCATCATTAACATCGTCATTACCATCATCAACATTCTAGCTTCATTCTGCTTCGTCTGAAGCCCTTTTTATTTTTCCTAAATCAAATGTTGAATTAAATAAAATTGGCATAATTTTGTACATATTTATCAGCCGACTGCCAATACTACATTATGAGTATGCTATTTTTGTTGGTTGTATGTATCTGCTATCAGTTACATAGAGCCACATGTAAATTAAGACTGTCTTTTCCCTCTCGTTGTCTCTTTCCAACTCACAGGAAGAGAAAAAGTGAACTATTTTAAAACTGGAGACCTCACTACTCATCTGTATCTTTCGGGTTACAAGATCAATTCGTGGGTAGATAAAACTGACCCCAATTACTATGACAATTGCGATAGAGAGTCACTTTTTTATGCATCCAACTTAACTATTTGGAATCATACGCATACTTTACACGACATCATAACAAATAAACTTTACCTGTTATAAACCACATAAAATAAAAAACAAAGTTAAAACTTAAGAAACTCCCCTCGACTTGCTAAGTCCAGGTAAGAACATCTCAATTTATTGTTTTAATACTTGGTGCAGCGTTCGCAGGTGCACACCATATTTTTCTGATGTACGATCTTTGTATAGCGTTTATAGTGTTAGTGTAACAGAAAAATGAATATTTACTGCTTATATTATTACGCTTTTACGAAAACATCTCCACTGGTAATAAATTATAGGAAAAGTACTTTAGTACTAGTGTTTTCAAAAACACAATTATGGTCAGTTATAAATCGCGAGCTTTGAAATCCTTGGTTGATTATATTGCATTGTGTATCTTCTTTAAATCAAGCTATTTGAGAATATTTTCCTTATTATCAGCTTTGCAATACGAATCTTCAAGCCGCGGAATGCGGTCGGTAGTAACACAGAGTCACGGGAATGCGTGGTCAGAGTTCACTAGTTGTTGGGTTCGACTGTATCACGGCACCTAACAAGTAGGTAACGGGATACACGATTTAAAATAAAATAAAATACACTTGAAGGCTTCTGTATGTGGTTCAATACAATATAAATACTCTTTCTCTCACAAAACAATGAAAGTACATAAAACAGATTTACTTAAAGTAGTGAAGCACAAAGGCGGACTTATTGCTAAAGCAATCTCTTCAAGTCAACCTTAGGGTTCTGTATTACCAGTTGTTGTTTTTTTTTGGGTAAAATTTGCACAGATTTATAGTATGATCATGAATTGTTAAGAGAAATAACCAAATGGAGGCATACAGTTACACCTAGCCGCCTTGTAACACAAGATAATGTACTCACTTCATTGTTGGGCCAATCTTCTAATTCCCATAGACAGAACACAAAGAGACGTTAAAATGTGGTTTACCAACCATAAAACCATTCCCACCTGCCTTCATATACATTTGAATATACGAGTAGAAAGCTTAAACCTTTTAACTTTAATAATAATAGTAGTAAATTTATTAACTGCGCAGTTTCCGTTCAAGTTCTACAAGGGAGAGAGTTCTACATTTACTTGTACCTACCCTCATTTTAAAAGATGTTGATTTTACTAGCAAACTTACTTTTAAGACTAATGTTGCCCGTAAAAAAATTACATCTACTGTAAAAAAAATTGTTCGACATATTACTTTTTACGATATTCAGAGAAAGCAAAATTTACTAGGTTTGACCTAAAGTAAACACACTGCAATATGTTTAGGAAATGAAGAATCTTGAAGTTTTACCATACTTACAGTACCTGGGTAGCAATGAGATTTATTCATCGTAATTTAAATTAATTAAGGTCAACGACCGTAAGGTACGATTGCACGGACATACTTAAAGTGCCTCTTTTACTGTCAGACACGACATTGCAACGATACGACATGGGCAACTACTACAACACAACAAAATACACAAAATAGGATAATTTAAAAAAGTACCAGTGGGGATGTCTTGTATAAAATAGGGGAAAATATCTCTACCCTCTTTTTTTGTTGCTTTTTTATTATTCTTTCACTACCTCACGAGCACAAAACGGAAATTTCACTTTGTCAAAAAAAAAAAAAATACAGTCTTTGCGACTACAACATCGTTGCCGTGTCGTGTCGGCTAGTGAAAGTAACCCTCTTTAGCCGGAATTAATCGCGGCCCTTGTCTCTCTAATTTATTCGACGCAAACCAGCGCGGGAATGTCTTGTTGTTTAAAACTCACAAACATGGTGGATAAGACAATAAATTTCATAGGCTTGGTAATTATTGCAACCAGAATATAACGGCGAGGTCATTTGATTCTGATATCAGACACAGAACTCTTAATTTGCAACCTTTCGGCTGCAAATTAAGCTGTCTGAGTCCAGGATCTATTTCTCTGCTCTTGGCAAGACGAACGCTACCACCAAAGTGCTTTCATCTTTTGTGTGCCGTATTTTAAGGGCCTTCTGATTACAGACTCTAGACTACTCATCATCATCGTCGTCGCTGTCTATTGCTGAAAATAAGCCTTGCCCAAGAATTTCCAGGACGACCGGTTGGAAGTGGCCTACATCCAGTGCATCATCAGGTTGGTGGGTGTCCAACGCTGCACTTGCTGGTGCGTGGTCGCCATTCGATAACCTATCTGCCCAATCGGCCATCAGTTCATCACGCTATGTACCCCAGTGTCAATTCAAATAGCTAATCCGCTGGACTGTCGGCAACCTTTTATAGACTTCTCCTTCCAAACTTATTTGTTTTCCTTTTTCTAACTCATTGATGACGCGCTTTTAATGATAATTTATTATTTATTAAGGTGATTCCTAACTTTATAATACAACTGAGATAATGCTGAGATGACGACGGGAATCACGTTTTATGAAACAATGTAATAAAAATTTGGCAGCTGTTTTTCTGCGGCCAAGATCCACTTTAGACCAGCGGAGTAAGGATAAGTATAATAATAGCTTAGGATAATAAACTACTTCTTAGTTTTTTATCCATCCATTGGGCCAAGGTATCTCCATCCTTTTTTCAAGCTTTTCTTTATTTTTCCACCTCCATCCATTTGTCTCACTACAATGCATATTATTCGTGCTTTTCCTCTTAAAAAAAGCGTAAAGTCAGACATCTTATCAGTAACTAGCGAATCGGGCTCTAAATTCCAAAGTCAATCTGCTATTCTGCGGTAACGCCTTAGCTCGTGCCACCGCTAACTACAATAAAAGTTTACGACATCCTTCCTTTGTGACTCCGACTTGTTTGAACTCCAGTTATTTAAATTTCTTTCCACTTTCTCCGAGTGAATGAAGATAAAATAAAAATAAATTTTAGGGCCGTCGTGACGTAACTGTGCGTTCTCATTTCCTTTGCTACTGAATTTACGATGAAGTCAAAAAGGAATTTGCCATTCGCAGTTTAAAAAATATTTATTTTTTAATTTGTACTCTTTTTGGAGCCAATGGTAAATTTTCCTGCTTTTTCTTCTCCACTTAGCACAATCATTAACAGCTGTAAGTCCATTTGCACCTTAAATCAACCAAAACTTGCGAATTCTAGCAATGGCCACGAAGCATTCTTTTTTTTCTCTATTGTGAGAAATATCTTACATAATAAATCAGTACATATTATTAGTATCTGTGTACACGGTTTTACTTACTCTAATGGCTTAACTTATGAAACTGTACAAAAAGAAACACAGAAAGATTTATTTCAAATTTGACTGGATATTCAGAGCATGTACCAGTACCTATGCGCAAATTTACAGACAGTCATCAGCTCTGTATGTTAGTACATTAGGACGTATAATACGAGTATATACTTTTATCCTTAAGTCTTCTCACTTTCAACCCAAGCTATAGTATCTTATTTTCTTTTAAAATGGTACTATTCACGTTATAAAATTAAGTATATATTTATGACAAGTTACTGGACAGGTAGTGCGAAACCTTAAAACAAACCTTAAACAATTTTTTATTGATTATCATTCACCTTGTTCCTTAGTACCCATATCTCCGTTCATGTTTCATCGCAATACGCCGTAATGGGAATACCATGGAGTCACTTTCGTTTTGCGACAGAGACAGTAAATATACCATCTGGTAGGTGCGAACGAGACAAAACACAGCGGACACGCGTATTGCCGTGCCTAGCGCCCATAAGACATGAGTTAGGGTGACGTTTTTAATTGCCTGAATGCTTCCACAGAAAGTGTTTTGGTTGCCTATTTCTGTTATTTTAAAATCTTTATAAACCGATTTAAGGAGTACACTGCTTGGGTATATGATATTGATGTCTATAGTGACCGATTCAAGCGGTTATGCATCTAGGATCTTTATCTTCTTGTTTTTCTTAGCGTGTCAACCATAGATTTAAAAAAAAAAATGAGTCACGTGTCAACAGTTACTTTAAATACCTTGGATGCCCAAAACTGGACAGTTACAGCTTATCTTCTGTGAACTTTTTCCTGTCCGAAATGCTTTAAGCTGTGTTATGTCTAAATAAATAATAATAAATAAATAAATATAGACAAATCACACAGATTGAGTTAGCCCCGAAGTAAGTTCGAGATTTGTGTTATGGGATACTAACTCAACGATACTATATTTTATAACAAATACATATATAGATAAACATCAAAGACCCAGTCCAATCAGAAAAATACAATTTTTCATCTTGACCTGACCGGGGATCGAACCCGGGACCTCTTAAGTAGAGGTCAGGCATGTTAACCGTTACGCCACGGAGGACGTCAAAATGTTTCTTTGAATTTTTAGTTAAGCAACTAATAAACTAGCCATGTAATAACTAACTCAAGATTAGAACACTCTTTCTGCTCCGTTAGAAGTCGTAAAAGCTAAGTTAAGGACAAACACAAATATTTTCCTAGTAACGATTCAGTAATTTCACTGCTTTTTCCCTTTGAAGAGGTGTGTGTAAGAGACGAAAACACATGACCTTTGCATGAAGATTTACATTTAGTTCTAAGTTTCTCGAAACTTTATCCATTCAAGTAGGTATAATCCCAAAAATTATATCCTCGACGCAAACGAGTAAATTCGGGAACTAAAACAAGTACTTGCAGGAATAAAGTAACATGAAACATCTGTTGAGGAATGCTTTTAGAACGGTATTTGAGATAATTTTGAAAGGTTATGAATCATTAAGATATGACGAGTGTTGTTTAATATTTTCTATTATTATAGAGAAATCATTAGGCAATGGAGTGATGTGTTTAAAAGGACTTTGTTTTATATCTTTACTAGGGAATGCGGTATCGATTAGCTTTATAAGAGTGATCTACTTAGTACTTAACAAATAGGTATCAGGACTATGGGTCGTATGTTTTATAGTCCACTCAATAAAATTAAAAAAATATAAAAAACATAGTCCTTAATTGGGTGTCGATATCAGAGCTATTTAGATGTTGTTTCTCCAATAAGCTGTCACTTCTATCAGCACTTTGTGTGATCGTAAGTGATAATAAGGTTTTATTTTGCAGCTCATGGAACAAGAAGTACAAGTATGTATGTACACAGTAAATATTTAATTTACCTATTTATTTCACTAAAAACCTTAAATAGGTAAGTGTATATGATAAAAAATAATCAAGATAAATTACTTAAATTAACCAGACGAAAAAATCTGAACCTATTTAACATGCTTATCACAGTAATTGAAAAAGTCAAATAACTTTCTTCTTCTATCTAAAGTGTAATTAAAATATAAATGTAGAGAAAACAAAATTTAAAGCGTTATTATGAAAATAGCGTACTTAATAAATTCTGTTGCTCATAAACTAAGTCAAGTAAAACAATGATTTATATTCTTTTAAAAGATCGTAACTTTGTCACAATAATAAAATTATAGAGTACAGAAATAACAATAAAAGCGACTTGAAGACGTTTTACGACTAGTAAATTATACAAAAGACATTTTCTACAGAGTAATTAAAAATATGGTAAATTTATTTATTTATTCTTCGTGTGATTTACAGCTTATTGAATAATTAATAAATTAAATGATTAGTTATTTGCTGATTACAAATCTTTACATATGAAATTTCTCATTATATACGTTGAAAGCGACCTAAATCCACCGCTTGCCTGCGTCCTTCTCCAGCAGTGCAATTTTTGAGAAGTAGTTATGTCGATTCATTCTAAACTAAATGATTAATCATTCGACTCACTGAACTTTGATTACGAGGCCTGTGACCGTGGAAATCCTAAATAGACAATGAACTTATCATATTTGAATGTCCTGAACACCAAATACAAGGGAGTATCGCCGTAATTCAAAGACCTCAAGTCACGAGCAAAGTTGTTGACTATTTAAAGGAAGTAAGCACAGCAAACAGGAGGGCCTATTATGTCATACATATCAATAGTACGCCAGGTCGTCTGACCATCAATTCGGGTAGTGTGTTCGACGCTTCGCTTGCTCAATTAAAAAAGTTAATGAAAAACACTTTTAACCCAAATATTATGAATAGAAGTCTTGTACGAAAGCTAGTATCCTAACTTCCTAACTAATACGAAAGTGAGTGGTTTGTTTACTTTGCTTTCACTGCCTATCTACTTCACCAATCTTCCTGAAATTTCGCATATACGTAGATAGAAGCATTAAGAAGGACATAAGATACCTTTTACTCCGGGAAAGAGCACTGTTCCCGGTAAATTCACGCGGGCGAAGCCGCAGGCGGAAGCTAGTAGAAAAATATATGAAGGCTGTTAACATCGCATGTGATGATAAACTAAATCAGAAATATGTAAATCTGCGCGATATCGCGGCAGACGAGCGAGCGGAGTCATCGCCTTAAATTAAATTTTGGTCGAGATGGATCCGTGAAAACATGTCTGGTGGAAAACATGTGTTTTTCTTTGTTTTTCTTTCAAAAAATTGGCAACGTTTAGTTATTTTTTGCGTAAAAATAATAAAACATCTAAATCATTTGTTCTATTTTAAGTTTGTATGTATTCATTTTAGCATGATTATGTTCTTACTTGCTTTCGTCGAAAGCTTCGCCCGCGTGAATTTCCCACGGGAAGAGTGTTTTTTCCCGGGATGAAAGCTATCCTATGTCCTTTTCAATACTTCTATCTATGTGTATGCAATACTTTAGAATAAAAACAAATGAACTCACTTTCGCATATAAATTATTAATATTAGTTAGGATATTAGGAAACACGTATATTACCCCTTATTGTTTCCTCTCTCTGGTCTATTGAAATAAATTTATTCAGAAATTAGCAGCTCACTGATACTGTTTCTTTTTTTTTATACTTATAAAAAATGATAATAATAAAATTACGAAAATTTGAAGGAACAAACATACTATAATGTACATCCTTGTAATTAAATTGCAGCCAGAGGCCATTTAGATCAACGCAAATAACACATATATATTTTTTCGGAAAAACAAACAAATTTTCGTTTCGTCTCCAAACCTTTTGCCAAAATCTCAGACCGAAAGTAATCTCGGCAGATAGAAAACGTGCCATAGTGCCGTAGAGACGACCAGCAGACGATAAACGAAATTGTACGGGCTAATATTGTCCGCTTACAAGATATCCGGCTGTGTTGTGTGTGTTTCGTGGTTTCATTCTTTTGTGTAAATTTGATTTAACGCGATCAAATCAAACGATAAGCATAACACCCGGCACATAAATTGGCCACAAACGGGAAATGCGCACGTTAAAATTTGTATGAAAATCGGCTACTGCGCATTAAAGGTCACTTCAGTTTATTGCCAACTAACAATACGGGAACTATAGGTAATAATTGATCTATATGAATATGGTGTATTTAGCTAGCTGTGTGATTTCTGGCATAGATCATACTAGCAAGAATTTTTTAATTTTATTGTTTTTTTTTTGGAGAATCGTTTATTATTATTATTAAAAATAAAAGTAATCAGTTACTAACGTTAACTTTCTGTCAGTAGAAATCTCGTCAAAATCGGTCCAGTTGGGTTAGAGATGACACAAGTTTAGTTTTAATATCGCATATACTCTTATAAGATATAAAACCATCATATGCATTTTTTGAAACTCTTATTACACGACACGACTGAATTTGACATTATATACAAGTAATTAATTTTTATTTAGTAAATAACTGGATGTTCCTCGCGGTTTTACTCGTTCTTCGTATGTTTATAGTATAAATGCACGGGCGCATAGTATAAATTTTATAATATAATCTATAACCTGCCCCAAAACTCAGGTAGTCATATTTATGCAGAAAGATTTTTTAAATCTGACCATGAGCGGTTCCTTAGTTATCAGAGTTCAAACAAACAAACAAGTTATTCAGCTTTGTTATATTAAAACTAGCTGTTCCCTACGGTTTCATCCGCTCTTGGTGGATATGAACTAATATAGCCTATAAGCTTCCTCAAAAATCAGGGAGAATAATGAAACAAAAGAAACGGGCTATCAGAAAGAATTTTTGATATTCGTCCAGATGTTCTAAAGTTAAATACATTTAAACAAACAAACAAGCTCTTTAGCTTTAATGTTATAAGTATAAATATAAAAAGGAACATTAGATTTAATGATGTAAGTTAGTTTGTAATGTCCTAATCAAGATTTTATTACGAATCACATTCAGAAGTTAATCACGTATTATTTTGCGTTGGTATTTTAAGTACAGAACCGTGTCACAAGCTCTCTACACATTAACCTCAGAGTTTTACAGCAGTAATATTATTTTACCTGGGATTTTCATATATTTTTTAAATACATTAGAATCGGTCCTATTAGAAATTTATGAGGGAGACCTATGTTCAGCAGTGGACGTCTTGTGGCTGATGATTACATGGCATATACTAGAAAAGCTGATGATCTTCCAAAGGCAGAAAACAGACTCATTGTGTGTTACAGATTTTTCAAAAATAAAAGTTTAAATTGTTATAATCTTTCATGTTCGTTTCTTGGGGTGAATTAAAAAAAATAAAAAGGCCAAAAATATAGTTTCAATCATAATACAGGGTCAAAATTTGCGCTATCAAACTAGGATAGAGTCGTGGATGACAGTATTTATCTTTTTTTAAATCAAAAGATTCTCTTGACATTGACCCACGCCACAGGGGCGGTGCGTGTCACCAACTAGTTAGTGCGTTAACTCAGTACCCCAATACAATAAACCACAGATTGCTATTTGGATCCGTGACTCTGTTCTATTGGCAAAAAACACGCGATCGATTAACTTCGTTATTATTTTGATTTAAGAAAAGAAGTTACTTTGCAGAACATTTAGTTTAAAGGAAGTGGATTTCACCAATAAAATGACTCCCAAGGAAATTTGACGTCAGGCAGGCCTATCAAATCTAGTCAATTTCTAATTATTCATAAGGAGTGTCTCATAAAAGAGATTATTATGAGTACATCGAGTTATAGCCGATTGGGCGTTAATCCCTAATTTGGTTTTTTTTCTTTGTAGTCGTTTTGTATGCCGTGAGTAAAGATGATCGCTGAGCTGTGAACCTTTTAGTCATAGCTGTAGCTTACACTTGCTAGTTTTAATTTTAAATTCACATTTTTATATGTCTCACATTGAATTGAAAAAAAAAAACTAAAAATTAAAACAATATGGTTTTGTATTGCCAAATAATTCATCCATTAATTAATTCATATAATAGTCTTCAGAATCTATATATATAAAAGAAAGTCGTGTTAGTTACTCCACTTATAACTCAAGAACGGCTGAAACGATTTAGCTGAAAGTTATCAGAGAGGTAGTTTAGAGCCAGGAGAAGGACATAGGGTACCTTTCATCCCGGGAAAAAGCACTGTTCCCGAGGGAAGTACACGCGGGCGAAGCCGCGGGCAAAAGCTAGTTATAAATAAACAAATATGTAAATAACACTTGCGTGTTAACATTAGGACATTAAAGAGTTTGAAAACTTTTAACTTCGACACTAAAATAAAGATTTAAAACAAATATAATAGATAGTTCAATTTTTGAGAATGTCCAAGCACTAGGCTTGGACTTGAGCAAATCGCGGGGCACAGCTAGTGAAGTAGTACTTTAAAATAATTCGTTGAATAAAATTTTTCATTCTGCCCAATCTTTTATATATATATAAAAATGTCTAGCGATTGACCATGATGCCATCTGATGTTAAATGCAGATGCGGTCTAAGATGGAGCTCGCTGGCATATTAATAGCCTATTCACTCTAGCCTTTAAAAGACCCAAATTGTATGTGTCCGGGAATACGTCTGCCGGCAGGGAGTTCCACTGTTTAGCCGTGCGAATTATAAACGAGAATGCAATCTCTTTCCGTGTTGGTTCTAATCCACATACAATTTCGTACAGGTAATACAATAAACCACAAGAGTAGACATGCTAGCTGCGTGGGTTGGTACTGGCAGCAGTCATGCGATATACACGTCGATAAACCAAGCTTCCCTGTGTCAGGGCATTCAGTTCCACTGGCCTGATTTCCCTTATGTTTTGCAGCTTTTACTATATACCTTTTTAAGTTTCTATTTAGTTTTTAATTTAGTTTCTAAAAAATTGTAAATTATAAATAACACTATTGACTATAAAGAAAATAAAATAAATATAATATCATGTTAAATAAGAGAGGAAAATCGATACTTTGGGCAAGTTACTTTCAGTTCAGTATACACCCTTTTTGTATTTTTAATATCAGTTTAGTTGATCCATTATTGAGTGTTAGATCTCTTATTTTATGTATATATTTAAAATAAAATATAGCGTTTTGATAATAAAAGTATACTTTATATATGTAATAAATGACGTCAGTAAGTTATATGAATATCCTATATTGAAAATAAGAACAAAAAAATTATATGAATACTACTTTCAACTTAATTTATGTGGTTTTGTTTTCATGCTTTTTATTACATAGGCCACGTTTTAGGTTTTACGTTTGTAGATAAACTTTAAAGTAAGTTTAAATAAGGTACTCAAACATTGCTAAAATTTTCGGCACCAGATCTGCTTAAAAACTAGGTGAACTACTTACCCGGGTTTTCAGGGTCCCACCATTAGCGGCACAGCTGCATTTAGCGCTAAAAAGCGCATTTAGCACTCCAAACTCACTAAAACACCCATTAAAGACTACTCTACACGTCCCTCTTTCCCAGAAACATTGTTCTTACTTTAGTTTGAAAATTGTACAATGCAAGACATAACTATTTAGATGAATGTGATGCTGATGAAATTGATGACGAAATTGCAGTCCAAGTTTTGATTATTTTTAGACTAATTAAGAATTTCAAATTTGAAAATATATTTATTCTTATAGATTAACAAATTATAACATCTAAAAATATCATAAAACAAAATAAACTGGTACCTCTACGAACTCTACAAATATTAAGATAATATATAATTATACAAGTTGTTAGGTCTCAGCTTACAAGACAACTTGTCTAACGTAAGTGTTATGTCTTATAAGATGTCTTAAGCTGCGTTTGTCAGTTTCTTACAACGTGAAGACTTCAAACGTCTCTTAACATTGTTGTCTTCAGTAAATTACACATCATGCGTTTAGTCTGTCTGTCTGTCTGTCACCTCTTCACGATACGCGGGTGGAGCCGCGGGCAACAGCTAGTATGAAATAAATAAACAATAATAATTTTAAAAAACTATTAGAATGGTTTTGATAATTGCGGCTACGAGGTTTTACGGCTTGGGACACAATTTGACACAAAACTAATATTTTAGCTGTATAAAGTTCCGTTTTTTTTGCCAACGACATACTGCGTATCGTCCATGTCTTTATCCCATATGGGGTATACAGAGTCTAGCGACATAACCTTATACCACATTTAGTACGGACTTGAACCAGGAAATTAATAGTGATGAGTTGCTAGCCGCTTTGCCATCTTATGTCATTATTTCATCACTATTACGACCTACGCAGAAAGAGAAGCAGCTGATACATGCTATATTTTTCTTTTTAGTCAGATAAAGAAGAGAATGAATAAACTAAATGTTATATTCCTCTGAAATCGTACAAAAAATACCTTGCCTTCAACCCTGCGTGCGATGTCTCCTCTGGGAGCATTCGCGAGATATCAAATATTCAACGCGCCAAACGGGTTACACTACATTCGTATACGTACAGCTACAGTTTTTGTAGTGGGGGTAATGTGTTAGTGGGCCGTGAACTGCGGGTTTATTTTGAAGATTAATTATTCGTCTGTGGGACATTTGATTAGTATTTAACTAGCATTGATTATTTATACCTTGATCATTATCTTTCTAGCGTTTTTCCAGTTGCATCGCAAAATATTTTGACTTAAATTACTATAGTCCAGTATGTGGCTACGTTGATTGCTACTTAGGTTATTGGATGTAATTATTTACAGTCTCTTACTTTGAAACTGGTAATGTAGCTATTGCAAAGTCGTAAGTGATGGCATACCCTCCGTGACGTTTCACTATGAACAGTGACGGCTGAAATTCAGTGTCGAAATTCTCCAAGAACTGTCCAGAATAATACTGAGTCGTCACCTATTGTAATGTCTACATAGTAAAAATGGCTTTATAACATGCCCACATAAATCTATTAGGTACAGAAGCAATTAAGTGCGTAATAGTTCTAAAAAGGTGATTTCTTGTGCAACCTGAAGCTAATTCAATTATAAAGTGGTTATTTGTCGACCAATAAAAAAGACATCAATCAGAGTGCTCACTTTTTGTGCACTGAAATGTATTTGACAAGCAGCGTAATGATTTGAGACCAGATTATAAACCTTTTAAAAATGGTAATCTAGTAACCATAGTCTGGATAGTATCTAGTATAGTATGACAAAAGTGATGAGTTTAGATAGATCAAGGTAGATCTATGATGGTAGCAAGTAATGTTAATTAAATGGTTCGTAGCTTAAAAACGAAGACACAAATATCGATACGTTATTAATATTTACCTATTATAATTTTTAACGGTCGGATGCCAATATTTCTAAGCATTACGGTAAGGAAAGGGGGTCAGTTTTATCTGACTGTACAATAAAGTGTTAGCTAACAAACATCGAAATAATAAATTAAATTATGTTTTATTTTTCGACATGAGGAATCTCAAATCAAAAAAGAAAAAATGTTTTACGTTCCAATGCTGCACATGTTTTTGTCTTAAACTTAATTTACGATTTGTTCAATTCGAGCATTTTGATTGTTTCTCGTTTTGGGATCCTTCTGAACTCAGCTGATTTATAAGTTTGTTCACTTTAGTTCGGATAACAAACAAAAATAACTTGTCTTGTCTGGTGTCGAACGACGAAGGGGAAATTTGTTTGTCAAAGTGAGAGAAATAACATATTTTTATTTAGTTTAAATTTATTTAAATAGCTGAAATACAATGAATTATTTTCAAGTTAATAGTATTACTTTGGTAAAAGCCAAAGTAGATATAAATTTGTATAAAACAAGGAGGAAAATTTGTTAGCTTGTCGAATTTGTTTCGATCAATACTTAAGTGGCATGTTCACTGCACTATCGTAGACCCTAAAACTCAACCTTAAATAGGTCCAGTGAGTTGGGACATACCAATTTTGGTTGGCCATAGACTAAGCATTTACGCAGGCTGTCAGCCAAGAAACCGCACCTTCTGTTCTTCTGATGTCTTCTAACACCAGCCCAATGAATTCCTTCTCTTTTACTTATTCGCCTATACATATAGTTTGTTTCTTTAATTTCAGAGTAAGGAGCTAGGCGAGTGCGGCATGGGCGTGCGAGCACCGGATTCCTTGCCTGGTCTAACGCATCACTACCCTCATTGCGGAGATCGGTAAGTATTCAGTTCAGACTGAGTTGCCTGAAGACATATAACTTGTTAATTATAATGCTTAGGCCTCAAAACACTACTCTTGTTCATTATAACTAATGTGGCATCTGGTGATAGAAGCCACGGTAATGGCATTTGTGCCTCACAATTGCAACGTCATTAAAATTTTCTGATGACGACTGGCAATACGGCTTTACCAATGATTACTCTTCCAAACCACGGAGGCGTTTATAAAAATAAAATTATCAAAAGATTACTCTTACCATTTTTCAGATCTCCATCGAAATGCGACATAATGGGCGTGCAGAAGCTAGTGAACGAAGTAAGTCCCAGCAGCTCAGAAGAATCGAATTCTCCCACCGAAATAAACTGTTACCGAAGGTTGGGTGACCGGCCGCCCCTCATGAAGAGAATCGCGATGGGTTTTAGTGGTGCGCTTCTGCAGCCTTCAGACGATGACTCCACGCCGCTGGTTGCAGACACGCCTACCACGTGAGTGTCCTTAGAAACTGCTTATTCTTATTCAGATTATCTTTTTATTTCAGTTAGACTGATGAGACGAAAAGGTGACCTTGTTTTTACACTCCTTAGTTTAAATTGATAAAAGGCCTATTTAAATTCAATTTTTTGATTCAGCTTTTTCCTGATTAATTAAAAAGTAATTGATTAAAAACTGATAGTAAGGTACAACATATGCATTTTCAATTGGCGACTAATTACTTCATGTGGCCGAGCAAATTTGGATTTTTTTAGAAATCAAGTACGTGACTTTACTTTTGCCTAACACTCAACCTAAGTAACCAATCTGTTAAATAATGTTTCAGGCCCACAAACCTGCCTCTCTGCCTCAACGGAGGCTACATCAACGAGGCCTCCGAGGCCGAGGCCCGGACCAGGGAGAGCAACCGCGACCCTCCCATGCCATTGCCGAGGAGAAACGACAGCTTGCACAATGAGCTGGATGCAGACTTTAGAAGATGTACTAATATAAGAATAAATAAGTAAGTTCAACTGTGTGTACTTGCTATGAATAGATTAGTTAGAGTAGATGAGAGAAAAATTAATAGAGACTGGTTGAAATTCAACTATTTACTGTCTACTAAATTCGTCTAACCCATACACTAGTGTACACTCTTAAGATTCGTTGGAAAAACTGGCATTGTAATCGCACAATAGTAGATTGTTATACAAGGGAAGAAAGGAATAATTCCCGTGCGAGGCTTTTAGACGGCTATAGTCCGAGCAGAAATTATTCCTTTTACCCGTGTTAAACACTACTTTTCATTTCGAATATAAGGAAAGTAACAAAAGTAGTTTTTCTAAAATTAATCATAATAAAAACATGAGAAAGTACCTACTTAAATTAAATTATGTTGGTAACTCAGTTTTAAATTTTAAATATGGAACTTACCGCGCGCGTTGAGGGGGCCTCTCCGTTCCGCTTAAGATCAGTACACATCAAGAACATTGCAGAGGGGTTACCATCAACTGTTTTAGCAAATTTAGTTTTATCAGAAAAACTAAAACGCAATAATAAATTAACTTCTAAACGTGAAGTTCAGGACCATCGCGTTTGTATTAGTATTTATTTTGCACTGTATGTCCATATTTAAGAAGTTAATATTTTAGTGTTATCAGAAAATGTTTTGCTCTTGGTGAGTGCTGACCCTAATAAGTATTTTTTAAATTCACATTGGCTGTTTATACTTTCACGTTTTTTTTTATGAAATTTTTCTTTATCAATTTCCTTCAAAGTCAGACAATTTTGTTCTATTTTGACATTTCATTGCCGCCCTAGGGAAGAAAGTCATTACTATGGGTTTTTTCTGCCCGTGGGAGGGCATGAAGCGTTTTCCACCCTATACTCAGATCAGGAAAACACTACTTTCCGAGTATGAGAAATGAAAAAGATAGTTCTTCTCTGGTTTCAGCGGTTCCAGCTTTCATCAGAACTCAGCCATGCTTTGATGGCACATCGAACCATTGAAAACTAATTGACGGCTATTAGAAAAACCATATCATGAGCAGATTATAATATCTGACTCCAAGTTGCAATTCATGAAATCCATTTAATCAGCAGTTAAGCAAACTTATATATAGCATCGATCAAATATTACTAAAGTAGGTAATTGTAGTTATTTATATTTTCAGTTATGAGCTATGAATTTCAATGATTTACAATGGATTTTGTATTTACTTTCTAGCAGTCCATCAGGTCCCTGCAGTCGAACTACATCATCTTCATCAGGGGCCTCATCTTGCGGCGGCGGGGGCTCACACACATCAGGCAACAATAATGTGCCTCGTGCTGAACCAGAGTTGAGGCACGCACCTTGGTTCCAGCAAGGAATCCCTAGAGAGGTAACCGTCCTTTTAAAGTATCATTTACTAAACATGTACCAAAAAGAAAGAAGTGTACTGCGAGATTATATTTTATTTAACCTTTTTTGTCTCATTGCTAGGTCAACGGTTTTCCTTATCTCCATCCAATTTTCTCTAATAAATGGAAATCATCACTTCCACGCTTCTCCAAGGAGGCAACTCCTTTATGTTTTTAGGTCATCAAGTATCCAAGTGGTTATTGATATTGCCCATCATTCAGGATAAATGCACACAGCTAGACATGTTAAAAATTTCTAAACGGCCTCGCTTGAACTTATTTTAATCCCGCAAACCAAATTCTGACTGAGTCTAGATCATAATATTGCCGGGCATGGGCACAACATTGAGATGATCGCTACATCGCCAACCCTCCATCGATGGATTACCGTAGCGAGACCCCGCTATGTCTTAACTATTGCATTTTCTTTACAGTATTGAAATTAAAAGCTTATAACTTCTGGAATAAAATCTTATTATATAAAATATTTAAGGTAGATATTTATTATATTTTCCAGATCGCATTAGAAGTGTTAAGTAGTCAAGCAGTGGGCGCTTTTCTCGTGCGAGGCAGCACCACCCAAGCAGGTTGCTACGCGCTCTCTGTTCGAGTGCCCAGAGACTTTCAGCCTTCGGGCATCGCACATTATCTTATATTACGGACGCCCAAAGGGTATAAGATAAAGGTGAGTCAAAAGTTTTAATGATAAGGACCAGACTGTTACGGAATGATTTAATCAATTTTTTTTTTACTCGTGACTTCAAAGACATGAGAATTTTGGAATAAGTAAAGTAACGTAAGAATTATTAGAAAAACGATTCAAAGAAAGTATGAGTACGAAATTCTCGTTCTTAAGATACAATAATCATATTTCCATAGAAATCATTGTAACCAAAAATCGACTATGTTTATCTAAAATTCCAGGGCTTCACCAAGGAGTTCACATCTCTCTCGGCACTAGTAACCCACCACAGCGTGATGCCGGAGTTGCTGCCGGTCCCGCTGCGGCTGGCGCGCGCGCCGCCCGCCCGCGCCGCGCACCGCCGCGAGCACGCCGACATCGACGCGGTCGCGCCGCACTCCACTCCCCACCACACGCACCACTCGCCGCGGCACGCTAACACTACTCCCCACCATCATTTGCAGAACTTCCTCGCGCAACTTGACGTGTAGTGATTTTGTAAAGTGTGTTGGTATTTATTTATGAAATATTAAAAAATTGAAATTTATCGCCCTGTGTATAAATATTTGTTATTTATACAAAGGTTGATAAATTTCCATCTCGTCTCATCGCTCGAGAGATCATAGTCAAAGAGGCGTCTTTGATAAAAACCAATCCAGTTTAGAATTGAAATTTGTTTTAGCCAATAAAATAAAATGAATCCCAAGTTTTAAAATAACAAAATAGATATGATACTAAAATAACAAGTTACTTTTTAATAACATGTTCCAAATCTATAATTTTGGACTAAGTTCAACACGCGGTCTTTACTATTTATGAATAATGAGATAAAAAAACAGACATTACAATTTCACACAACAATTTCATCGTAGGGCGAACCGATTATGAAATAAATATTGTTTTATTTTTATCTGTAGATATCTTTTTTAGGCCTGCTTTTAAAGAAATTTCATATCTTACTCAATTAAACTTGTTCTAATAAAAGTTTACACAAATTTGTATTTTATTCGTAATATTAAAAAAATGAGACTATAACGACATACGTAAAACTGATCATTTTTATTATGATACTTAGTAGGTATACAGTGTTCCATATTAATTGGAATTCTTTCAATCATGATTTTAGACAATCTTTTATTTAAGTGAGTAATGACCTAGTCTAAAAACCTTTTTTTTTTCTCATAAAAGAATTACAAATAAAATTTTTGGTATATAAAATATTATGATTGATAATGGCACTACTAAAAGAAAACAAATTAACACAATCGTGCCTTTTTTGAAAAAAATAGAAAATAAATCATTTAGCATTTAATTTCTTCTATTTATTATTGGCAATACAATTGAAATGATCTTTAATAGCAGGCTATATGAAAATGTTTCATAATATGACTCAAGAAACATATACATTTTTATTTCTTAATAGATGAGACAAAACAAAAATATGAATACAATATTAATTGTATTTGTACTGAGAACAGGCTTAGAAAATACGCAAAAAGGTAATTTCTGACCACTTATTTTTGTTTTATTAATTCAATATATATTTTAAATAAATAAAATAAGATGGCCATTTTTCGTAAAAAAATAATCCACAATTTATTGAAAAATCATATAAGGTTTTTTAATGTTGACAAATTTAACAAGAACAATTTAGCGTTTTTATAAAAGTCATTAATTATTGTGCGTTGTCTAGTTACTAGTTCCAATACATTATAATATAATAAATTGTGATATCATCATAGAATGTGTAAATGTATGTAATATATTGGATGTTTATGGGTTGTATGTTTTGCAGATTGTAAGTGTAAAAAGACTTGTCGTATTTGTATGGAATTAGAGTGCGTTTTGTATTGAAGACAACTGATGTTGAAGGGACTTTTGTGTTACTGCTTAAACTCGGTCCACCACATATTATGATTAAATTTAAAACAACGTTTTACTTAAGTTCAGTATAGTTATAATATTGTAAGTACCATACGGATTAGATTTTTTATTTTTATTTTGAAATATCACTTAAGGCGTATTCTATGAACTGTCAGGAATATAAATTCTGCGTATTACTATCAGTTGTTTTCAATTTAAAATTCGAATCGTTTTTAGAATGTTTTGGCAAGAAACATTATTTATTAATATTAATTTGCGCTATAATATTATCGTGTAGGTATTTTCTAGTCTTTAAAAAGTGTACAGTTGTTAAAGAGAAATTGTAAAATGTTTAAAGAGCGAGTTGCCGCTGTGTGCTGTAAAATATATCACACAAAAAGTCTTGTGTTGAGGGTCACGATCCATTTTGGGTCTTTAAGCCATCAATTAGTAATTTTTTTGTAAAATTCAGATTTTTAGAAAATATCGAAGTTTGATAATTTTCAGCAGATGGCGATGAAAACAAGAATATTGTAATGTTATCGAGTTGCCTTTTAGCGAGTACCTACATAGCTCCATGCAATCGGCGGGGTTTTAATGAGGTAACATACCTTATAAATACTTTATTATTTATGTTTTGAAATCAGCATTTGAAAAATGGAAATCAGTTAAATAATAGATACATTTTTACATGTCTGCAATTCTGACCCTAAAAGTCATTTCAATAAATCGATGAAGGAGGGCTATATCTCTTTTTTATATTAATGTAAATTTCAAGAATTAACGCACTTTTTAATTTCATAAAAATATAAGTTCCTCTTTAACCTCTATGGTTGCATCGTTTGACACTGCCTTAGCACGATGTTGTATAAAGTGATAAATACATTATATCAGTAGTTTAGTCTGTTGATGTTTTAAGCAAATTGCAGGCGCTATATGGTTTACAGCTCGATTTCACTGAATTTATTTTAAGATTATTTATAGTAGCATCGATATGTTCTAAATCAGGTTTGATAACCTGCTTTTATGAATTCATTAAAGAAACATTGAATATATTTTTGTTATTATAATATACTTGAATTATTTCATATTGTCCCAGCTTGATGTCATCAAGTACTTTTGGAATTGACTATAATGTCATCAAGATACTGCGAAATTCAAGCTTTACATGTTTCATTAATTTATTTACCAATTAATTTAAGAATTACCTACTTAATTTTGCCGAAACCCAATTCTGTGATGGATGTAAAAAGGTTTAATTCAAAATGATTTAATGTGATTAGAGCAATCATTATAAGAAACAATTAATCAAGAATTAGTGCAAAGTTTATTTACTTATTGTTAGTAAATATAGACATACCATATTAAATTTCTAACCATTCCCTTTTATTTTCTACAATCATTGCCTTGTCGGCCCCAAATAAGTTCGAATCGCGCTCTCTTTTAAGTGACGCAATTTTTTTTTTTTTTAATCTATGGTTCTCCCCATACTTATTATGGTGGAAATCAGGAAAAAAGTTAAATTATGTCTGTAATTACTAATATTGTACTCTGCTTAAACGACTATAAAGAGGCAATAGTATTCAACTCATATTGTACACATATAAACTAGAAATATTGCTATATCATTAAAAATATGAACGAATGCCACATTATGAAAGATTTACAGTCGATACAACTTACATTGGTATACTTATATGTAAATGTATGCTTGACAAAGAGGTTGTTTCAAAATTTGTTTGGGTAAATTACGTTCCCTTGAAGATTGGTTGCCACTACCACCGTTTTAAGTTGTATCGTCTAGTGACTTAAAACCCACGGAACTAATTTATTTACCTATTCATATCATAAATAAAATATTAAAGATTATAAGTGGTCTTGTTTCATTCAACTTTATCTTGTTTCTTAACAGTGAAGAGTATTGAGCGTAGTAGTATTTTTCTTCTTGCTCTTCTTTTAGAATTATTATTCACAAGAAGAATGGTTTTTATTTTAAATTTACCAAGTACTTGGTTATCTCTATCTATACTATTTGGTTTTATATAGATTCCTTTGAAAACTTTATTTTTAACTGATCTAGCATAAAGAGATAAGAGTTGTGACTAAGCTCAAAGACTACCATCTATCGGTAGCAGCAAGCGAATGCAAAATTTATTAGGATAATAAATTAAATTCATGATAATAAGATATTTTATTAATTCTTATTGAAATGGAATTCAATTAATGAATGAAAATATGATTTTTCTACAAGTATATAAAAGGCTTTGATAAAAGGCAACAACGAGATGGTAACTTCTTAGTCTTTGACGCCATCTCTTGATAAGTTTATGAACTGTTACTAGGACTAAAAAACGGAGTTGTAGAGAAACGGTTCACTTTTGGTTAGAATAAAAATGATGCAAATATTTTCAGTAAAAGTATATAGATGGCACTACTTCTAACAAAATGTCTTTTTAATTTACTACACTATAGTTATTTATAGAGGATAGTTATTGGTTCGCTTAGTCTTTAAAGTGTGGATTGCAGAGTCAACCGACCCTTCACAACCTCGTATCAGAAATGGCCGAAATGGCTTTTCGGCCCCTGATGTGATTTTTTAAAGACCAAAGACCAAGCTAAAGTTAGTAATAAATAAAATAAATTAGTATGTACATAAAATTTTACTGAATTTAAATTCCACGTTTATGAATAATTCAACAGTTCCCTCCACACAAATTACAAGTGAACAAAACAAAGATAACAACACAAAACACATTTAAAAGAAATGCAACAAACAGTGGAATAAATATGGAGTTTTATGTTACAACTACAAGCTTCATGAATAGCTTCAGTAATGTCCATAGTGCTAGATATCAGCCTAAAGCAAAGCGGACTCATACTGGCATACAAAATATTTATTTAAATAAGTTGTGTTAAGTAACATGGCACATGGGTACGCGAACCCGACTTCCCGAGCTGCTACTTACTCAACCCCTACCCCTCCGAGTCAGTAGTATCCTAAAACCTCTTTCCTAACCTCAAGCCCAACCTAATCCTATCCTTTCCTAGCTTAAAAACACTTCTGATGGGCAGCAGCGTCGGAAGTCCTATAAGCCGCAGAAACTGTGCTCGCCAACGCGCTATGATCTAGTAGCATAAACATTTGTTATCAATAATAGCCTATTCTGTATGATCAGATATTTGCTTAAAATTATTTTCAAGCAAATATCTGATCATCTGTCCGTCAACTGACATCACGTGAATTTAAAAAAAATTGAAAACATTGAAAATGATTTGAAAAATATTGTCATTACGGAATCCGAGGACAGGCTTTGATTTGGCTACGTTCTTATCTTCATAATAGATCTCAACACGTAGAGATACATAAAATTGACGAAAATAAACATGAAGCAATCTACAAATCGAGGTCTCAAACAAATAGAGTTGGTGTCCCTCAGGGAAGTATTCTGGGTCCAATGCTTTTCTTGATTTATATAAATGATTTACCTAAAGTCACCAATTTTTATTGTACACTCTTTGCAGATGATATAGCTGTAATAATCTTTGACAAAAATAATGATTTGAATAGATATAATAAGGACGTAAATGATACTGTTAATGACATAATAGATTGGTTGACAAATAACAATTTAAAATTTGATATCGCTAAAACAAAATTTATTCAATTCCATAATATACGTAGTAATTCTAAAAGAAATTTAAATGTAACATATAATAAATACGAAATCATTGACGAAACAAAGTGTATAACTTTTTTGGGAATAAATTTAGACAACAACTGTTCTTGGAATAACCATATTGAAAGTGTTTGTAATAGAATTAATAGGTTTTCGTACGCACTTAGAAGGTTGACAAAAGTAGCAAACAAGAAAACGGCCATTCTTGCGTATCACGGTTATGTGGCATCCCGTCTAAGGTATGGTTTACCCTTATGGGGTAACGCCTCTACAATTAACAAGGCTTTCATATCACAAAAGCAATGTATACGCGCAATCTTTGGAGTATCATCCTTAACAAGTTGCAGAGTTTCAAAAGCTGAATTTGCTAACCTTACCATGTATGTACATATATGAAATGTGTATATTTGTTAAATCGAACCCTGACTTGTTTAAAACCAGTGGTGACTTGCCAAGTAAATATACTAGGAGAAATCCCCAAAGGCTGCTGGTACCTTCTATGAGAACCCACATGTTTAGCACAAACTGTTATGCCATGGCAATAAGAATTTATAATAACTTACCAAAAGAAATTAAGGAAATACATAAATTTACATCATTAAAACGTAATTTATTCAACTGGTTGGTCCAAAAATGTTTTTACAGTATTAACGACTATTTTAAAAAGTAATCAATTTGTATGCATGTAATAGCACAGAACTAATAATGCCTAATAATACTAATACAGCGCACTGAGCAACATTACTCATTATAACTATATTTGACATTGTATTGTCTATTGCATGTCAGAAATGACTAATGTGTGAAACAAATGATTATTATATTTTCCAACATTGTTATGTACCACATTTTAAGCAATAAAGTATCATTCATTCATTCATTCATTCATTCATTCATTCATTCATTCATTCATTTAGCGATTTATAAAAAACCTCAGCGTAAAATATATACACACTTTGCAAAAGGGACTACTGCAATAGAATTAACAACAACTAGTGGGCAAACAGGGAACTTTGAAAAGCGGAGCACAACTCGACGAAGCAGTGGGGCGTCCCGGGGTAAAGCGAGTGTGAATATTGTATTGAGTGTAAGGTGCCTGCTCGCTTTAAAATGTACATGTCTCAACTGAAATTTTAGAACGTTATGAGACTTTCTTGTTAGTTTCCGAGCGAAGTTAAGCAGAATTTACAGATGCTTCTTCATAGATGATATTTAATTCTTTTATACAGTCATCATTTATTCATAGTCTATCGAATTAACACAGTTTGCAGTCAGTTTTTTTTTAATTTTGGCATTATGTAAAATTGTAGGTTCTTATTAAATATGGTTCCTAGTAAATATAAGGAAGTATCTTAGATTATTAAGGATAGTATATCATTTTCCAATTTTCCGAGTAGTTTCAAAATAATTTTCCGCGTAGATATTCCAACTCCAAATGGATTCGTATATTGTTGTGGAAGGACATTAGCCAAACTTGCAAGGAATGCACTGGGACAGTTAGTGGCGCAGCGGTGCAGTAATGACGTCATTAAATGAACTTTTACAATCTAAACTATCTTTGTAGTAACGCTTGCCGAGACTTCCTAATGCTGAAGTTCTAAATAGATTTTATGTTTGTCTTCGTATCTGTGGTATGTTTGGTGGTGTGCTTCTAACCTATATCCTGAAATATAGTTTTTTGAAGTATTATGAGTTCATACTTTTCTATTTTTACTAGCTGTTGCTCGAGGCTCCACTCCCGTGGGAATTCCGGGATAAAATATAACCAATGTGTTGGTCCAGGGTTTAAGCAATCTCCATTACAAATTTCAGCCAAATCTGTGTAGCCGTTCTTGAGTTATAAATTGTGTAACTAACATGACTTTCTTTTATATATATATAGATGTAGTTCATCTTTAGTAAGATATATTACCTACATTTTATATTTTAGAAAGGATTAAATGCGTCAGTTTGACAACATATCAAATTATTTTTAAATCAAATGCCTTCAATACTAAACTGTTTAACTCGACAATCCTGATAATGTGTATGTGTATTCTCTATACACGCTACAATTGTAAACATTGTAGTTGAGTACCCAATAAATTAAAGAGATACGAATGTTTCTTCAAAAGTTTATTCCGATACAATTATAATTTAATAGACGTACACAGTACAATCGTTGTTTGAGGACTAGCGAGCCTAACGTTGCGCGTCACTCCAAAACGCTGTACATTCAAAACGTTAGGTCGCCACAAATATTACTGTCGGTTAATTTGATTTATTTAGCATAATATGATAAAAAAGAAATGAAAAAGCAATAGAGATTATGTTAGAGATCCGCAAAAAATATCATCCTGGTGTCTCTTCCCAGGCCATGACACATATTTTACATTATGTGGCCCACATTTATATCGAGGACCTATACTAAGACAAAGTTTTAGTCCTCACAGACATAAATAGACAAAGTCCTCTCACTGAGAAGAATTGCTAATTGAAAATGCTCTTAGTCCCAGACTGAGTTTAAAATAAATACGAGTATATAGAACAAAACAAAGCTCTTTATAACAATAACCTATCTCAATACGAAAATCGTATAACAAAGGGCAATGAACCACGCTCAATTAAACGTCTTCCGAAAAGTTAAAAGCTAATTAATTGAGCAGATTGCACTAATTACAGGTAATGAAAAGGACCGTCCGTTTGTAATTGAACGGAAATGTGAAAATCTAATGACGTTTCTTAGAGCTGCGAAGACATTTTGTATGCTTATATATTAAGGATTGTTTTTAATAGCATTTTTGCTTATCGCCATTACACTGTAAATAGAGAAGATGAGGCGAAACACTTAAATATTGGTCCTATTTCTAATGGAGTGGGGGTTGTTAGGCCAATTTATATTATAAGACATAGCGTCAATTATCTCATGTGTTTTAATTCTACACGCGGTATTTTTAGTACATTTAACGATCGAAAGCTTGACTAAGTGAGTATGCGTCTTGCATAATGAATGAATGAATAAACACTTTATTGCAATAATTACATAAATACACTCATTGTACATCATGTAAAATTAGAAAGTGCGTCGATGTTCATAATGGAAAAATTTAAAAAGTAATGGCGTTGGGGGCCAATGACACAAATATCATAAATAATTCCAGTTGACCACCGCCATTGAACACGAAAGTAGGGGTAACAATGGTAATACGCGGTAAATATAACTTCGTCACACCTAAATCTAATTAGGGCGATAGATACAAAGCTAAGAGAATCAGATAAAGCAAGGCTTTGAAACCTTTCTTTTCACTTTCATTCAAAAAATTTTCGCTCTGTGGGCGTACTACGCTCACTGATTAGGGGCACTCTGAGTTCGACAGTACTCATTACCCTAATGGCCGAGGAGGTCCTGAATTACGTGAGTGAAGCACCTTTGTCCCTTTCAATACCGTCACATCTTGATTTGTAATCGCATTAGCGACATCTTTTAGCATGTAGAGTAATTAGATTGTAATGAATATTGATAATATATTTGCTTCGATTAGTTAAAGATTTTGTGTGAACTATAACCACTATTTTTTCCACTGCTCAACTTGCGTGCGTGACTCGCTTGACAAATAATTTGTACGCAATTCTCATTTTACTTTAAGTACTATGAAAAGGCCAAGAGTTGCTCAAAGCTTTCTAAACCTAATTCCATTTTTTCCCACAAAAAATACAGCCCACATTCGACCTCTTCACATTAGGTGTTGAAAGATTATTTCGCCTTTTCTAAACACCCTGCTAAAGGCCGAAAAGGCAGTAAGCCGGCCAAATCCTAATAGACTCTAGCCCCTTATCACTATTTATGATTTTTCATTTCCAATTCCTCTCATCACACGTAATCCCATCACGTTAATAAAACTGGTATTCGGACTTTGTGGGTTGAAATGTGCGAAAGAGAAAATAGGTATTTTATTACTGTACCCAAGTAATATACCAGAATAAGTAATATGCTACGTCGTTGGGTTACAGACTCGTACTACCTACCTATGGGTACTAAATTATATTCTTCCATTTGTCCAGAAGATTCAAAAGCTGCTTTGAGATAAACAAACAGACACGAGTTATCCGAAGAGGTTTCTTAATGCTGTATCATTCTGTCTGCGGAAAATACAGTTCTTCTTCTTGTCAGGTTAAAGTTACCTTAAACTGCCCACAAGAATATTTTATAAATACCTAAAAATACACGAGTTTTATTTAAATTCTCCGCTATCAGTATCACCGGAGAAATACAGAATAATAATTCTAAAGTAAAGTATGTAAATGACTCACAATTAATATTTTTATACTAGTGCCTGTCCACTATCTGTGAAACATAGAACAATGATGTGTTAGATTCGTCACAAGTTTTAATTTTAATCTTTTTTATTTTGTTAAAAGATAGAGCTAATATGAGTGCGATAGAGTTTTCCTATTTGTGATATAATTAATTTTTTTTTATGTATTTTGATTTGATTCCAATATGTTACCGTTAATTATCGTTTCACTGCTGAAGAAATCATATAAATCTTTACATTTTTTTTGCGTTGTATCATGCACTAGCTGACGCCCGCGTGGGACACTGTTATATCGCACCTAAAAATTTTCTTTTTTAAATTATAATTTACAGTTATCACAATGCTTCAATGGTTTAATTTTAATACTTTACCAATTATTCTTAGTAATGTCAGTATTATCTAAACAAAAGAATTTTCTCACTAATTTCAACCTCTTATTTAATTGTACTACTAGTGTAGTATTCTGCAATCTGTAATTACAGAAAGTACTACTGATACATTGAGATTACGACAAGTCTAACCATTTTCAGTCTATGTATCGGAATGGCTTCAACCCTTGGGACCTGTAACATGATCTTGGCAGTTTCCAGTTACATTTTATTGGCTTCGTCTTACTTTTCGATATAATAAGTGCATTTCCTGAAAATCCAACAGCGTCCCTCTTATTTCAGTATGTAATAAAATATGATATAGTATCGTTGAGTTAGTATCCTATAACATAAGTTTAAATCTTACTTTTGGGCTAGCTAAATATGTATAACAAGTCCATATAGGTCTTCTTTATTTAATTATATTTTAATGAGCTAGTAGGAAGATACATTGTAAAACAATGTTTAACGAATATCTTGGTATTGACTAGCACGGTGAATTGGTGACCAATTCGCCACAAAAGTTATTTTTGCTTGAAAAGATCCTAAATCCTGACTTGAAAAATTTATTTAGGGTTTTACCATAAAAAACAATAATAATAGATGTAGTATCAAAAATATTTTGCACGATTTATAACACAGCATTAATTGATCTTTAGGGCAGAAGTTTAAATATATTTTCTTAAATTTTAGGGCAGGAAGAAGTTAAAAACTTCTAAAATTTCTAACTCGTCTTCATTCCAACCAAGCTTCAACAGATTCATTTTTCTGCCAAGCAACGAAGCTGCGTCATGTCTAACCTAACTCATGTCTATGTTAGATAGCTTCATCCCGCGGGAGTGCTTAGTGTCGGTTCCTGCCAGTTCTTATATTCCGAGCTTCATTTCCCTGCATTATATCGCGGACCGTGGAACTTGTGTTCGAGAAAATTACGTTTCGCTTTAACGTGTTTCGGCTCTCGTGAATTTCGCTCGAAACAGCTGGCACTGGTTTTTATTTCCACATTAAAAGTGAGTACTAGTGTGGTAGTTATTTTTACATTTTCTTTCGATTGTCTTTTTCATGAGATAAATTAGAATATCTAAGTTTTTTTTCTAAAGTCAAATATACGGACTGCAAAAGATGTACGCATTTACCGTAGTCTAATTTACGCTGAAATTGGTTCAGTAGATAAGACGTAAAAGCGTTATAAACAAAAAAAATAACAAACTCACTTTCATATTTATAATATGGGTTTTTTATAAATATAATAAAACTAGCTGTTCCCCGCGGCTTCGCCCCGCGTGGGACTCGGTTATATCGCGCCCAAAAGTAGCCTATGTTTGACCTCAGGTCGTTAACTACATCCCTACCAAATTTCATCACAATCAGTCCAGCAGTTTAGCCGTAAAGAGGTGACAGACAGACAGACAGACTTTCGCATTTATAATATTAGTATGGATATGGATACTGACTTGGATCGCCATGCCAACTAGTAAATGTTTTCACTTTTGTTGACACTAAATACATAACATTCCGCCGAATCGATAACCTCCGTCTTTTTTTTAAGTCGGTTATAAAGTAAAAATAAATCGTTGTAGTATGTAACCTGATACAAAGATTTGACTGCTGACTAATGGTCTGCGCTGCACTCATAGTGCATCAGTGTGGTGTCGCTGACAATGATCGATTTTGGCTGGGACGAGTTTTATCTAGAGATAAAAATAAATGTATTGGGACAGAAACTCATTTATTTATTTCATTTCATGTAATCTCAAATTTATATAAAAATTGTAATAGCATATTTAGGAAATTATTATTTTTATTTATTTAAAACCGACTTTGTGAAGTAATTTATAATATATTTCTTTACTAGCTGTTCCCCGCGGCTTCGTCCCGCGTGGGACTCGGTTATATCGCGCCCAAAAGTAGCCTATGTTTGACTTCAGGTCGTTAACAATATCCCTACCAAATTTCATCACAAACGGTCCAGCAGTTTAGCCGTGAAGAGGTGACACTTTCGCATTTATAATATTAGTATGGATTTTTAAAAACTGACTACAATAAATTTTAGAAATAGGCGATATTGATCCCAAAAGTCATTAAGCTAAGAAGCTTTTCAAAATGGTTCATTCGCGTTTACCGTCGGTTACAAGTTCAATTAACTCAAGCAGTTTAAAACAGCCAAATCTGTACAGCCTTTTTCCTGTGAAAGAGTAACAAACATCCATACATTTTTTCAATATAGGTAAATATCAATAAAGTTGTTTACAAATAAGGTAATTTGAAAAACCATTTCAATCTAAATTGTCTAACTAGCAGTAACACAAAGTAACCACACAAGTTGGTATGTGTGATGAAGTGAAAACTCCCCTACATATTCCCTGCACTTTTCTAATGCACCGTAGCGATCATATTTCTTCTAGATGTGCGATACGGCAGCGGGGAAAGATGGCCGAAGTGTGCACTGCATAACATACTGTAGTGTTTAAGATTTAAGACATGAAATGAAATATACTACTTTAAAATAACAAACAATTGGATTAAGTCCGCGGCTCTGTCTGCAAAGTAATTAGCTATATCGTATTAAAAAACGTTAAGGATCTTAGTCAGGTCGAACATAACACACCAAACATAAGTCCTTAAGTCAAAAGCTTCAAAAAATAACCTGAAATATTTAACAGCTTCTAAATTATATTTTTAGTTGCAAATAGTCGCCTATAGTTTGAGTTCAGTTGTTCTTCTTTTTTGAGTGCCTCTCCACTCAAAAAAGAAGAACAACTTATAGGTGGTTGGTATCTAAAGAAAGCCTAAGCCTATAAGTCCGCCATTACATGTTATGTAAAGAGGTTTATTATACATTAATCAAACTCCTCACTTATATTTAAGCTTTAACTATACCTACATTATTTGTCCTAACTAATATTATAAATGCGAAAATGAGTTTATTTGTTAGCCTTCACGCCCTATCTACTACATCAATCTTCCTGAAATTTGACACACACATAGATAGAAGTATTGAGAAGGACATAGAATACCTTTCATCCCGGGAAAAAGCATTGTTCCCGTGGGGAATTCACGCGGGCCAAGCCGCGGGTGAAAGCTAGTATGAACATAAACCCCGACTTTTACAAATATTTGCGTTTTGAATCCTAAAAATCCTTTTTTTTCTACCAACTCGATAGTCGTGCGATTTAGTAATTTATGTGTGAAAACCGCAGTTTGCGTCGCAGAAAGACGGAAAGCTAGTGCAGTTTCGACGCAGCTGTCGCCATAGCGAAACGCTAGAAGTGGAGCATTATTCTCGTCTATTTTACTTACGTTTTAGATTAGCAATTTAAATCTGATTCTATTTTTTTTTAAACCAGTTGTTTCTTTTTTTTTAAACAATGCTTATAAAGATGGATTGTTACGTATTCATCCTATGACGTCTCATCCTACTCATTATTATTTCTTTGCTGATCCTATTTACGATTTCCTAATTCTATGCCTCCGACACTAGAGCCTTCCACTGTTTCCTGCTCAATGCCACCTCTTCGGTCGGCTTTATGGAAACGAAATATTGGATTATACAATTAGAATTCCTTTAAATCTAACTTGTTACATCGATTCTAAATTTTCGAAACGATATCCCAAAGGAACGGAATTCAGTTAGCTCGGAGACTAACAAAATCAGCGTCTACATTTCGCCGGTATCGGTAACAGCGTGTACACAATAAAACTAATGCAATACATGTCCAAGGACCGACGTCCCGATAGAAACGGGACGGGACGGGACGTATCGGCGGAAGAGTGCAATGGCTCGTTTTAAAATGCAATTACTAAATTGCTGGGAGGTTCATTGTCTAATATTTGAATTGAATTTAATATATTTTACTTTTTTTAAGCTTAAGGGCTCGGAAAACTCGGAGGGATCGGAAATTTGGTAGAATAATAAACCAGCTAATTTTTCTATATAATTTTACAGCTTACAATATCTCTATTATCTACAAAGTAAGTATATCGTGCTTCAGAAGGCACGTTAAACTGTTGGTCCCAGCTGCCATCTGGTAGTCGTTAAAGGAACCACGTAAGGGGGCCGAGCGGCTCCGAAGAAATCTGATACCAGGTTGTGCATGGTCGATTGATTTACACGAAATGATGATGGTCTATAAAGTTATTCAGTACATTTTTTTTATTATATCATGACATCTTTTATTACTTGACATTTTTATTAAACTATTTCAATAATCCTCAATATTTATTTAATAATAAACTTATGGTAATTATAAAAATATTCAAATGTAAACTCGTCTGATTTGACTCAAATTTTGTGAATTGACGTTTTTGAAGAAAATGCTGCAGTGGAGTTTGTGGCGCCACTTCTTCTCCACTTGCGCTTTGGAAGTGGTGTTAAACTTAAAACAAGTAACAATTGACGTCAATAAGTGATAAGAATATCCTATATTGAAAATAAACAATTTGAATTTGAAAATTTGAATAAAGTATAACAAGCCCTATGACGATCCCTTAGGAGCACGGATCCTCAATGCGATGTTTCAGTGCTCAGATCTCACAGTAACATAGTTACCTAGTGGTATCAAACCAGAACAAGTAAAAAAAAATATGGTTATTACTTTACATATGTCAAGCTACGTGGCGAAATGGTTGACATGCCTGCCTGCTACTCAAGAGGTCCCAGTATTGATCCCCGATCAGGTCAATATGAAAATTATATTTTTCTGATTGGCCTGGGTCTCAGATTTTTATCTACATATGTGTTAGAGAATTAAACCAAAACTGTATAATTTGTTATAAAATATAGTAAACTAGCTGTTCTCCGCGGCTTCGCCCCGCGTGGGACTCGGTTATATCGTGCCCAAAAGTAGCCTATGTTTGACCTCAGGTCGTTAACTACATCCCTACCAAATTTCATCACAATCGATCCAGCAGTTTAGCCGTGAAGACAAACAGACATACTTTCGCATTTATAATATTAGTATGGATTTGAGTAAGTATCCCATAACGCAAGTCTCAAACTTACTTTCGGTCTAACTCAATCTATGTAATTTGTCCCTGTATATTTATTTATTTTAAACCATCTTGTTGTCATTTGTCTTATTGTGTGCCTGCTAAAGTACTAAGTTACTACCTACATCATTATCTTAGATTCAAGAGCTAGGCTTTATGCAATATATTATTGTGTATCTTATTACTGTTTACCAAGTAACGCCAAAAGGTAAATATATTTAATTCTTGATTGGTATCACTTAAAATTCAAGTGAAATTGTTTTGATTAAAATAAAAATTTCCCTCGTGCTTAAAATACAAACCTCTCCAAACGAAATAGGATGTTAATGCGCACTGAACTCGCAAATAGGTTGCCTATTACAGCATTTACAGCTATTTCCCCAAGACTTATAAGTCTCTGGGCACGCGTATAAATATTTATTGTTCCTGCCCCGAATAACGATCGCTTTCCAACCTTTCTTTCATGTTCCTTTTTGTTACATTTATGTGATTATTCTATTTCCCGTGTAAATTTAACCTACTTTTACATTATTGAGGTCGTAAATTACTTGCGCAAATATATTTTTAACTGTTACTCATATACTTTTTTGATGGAAGTTATTCGTTTGATACGTGTTACACTCTTCTTTGTTTTGTTATTCAGAGGTGTTGAATTCGAATCTCATGTAATCATTATTATCACCAGGTTATGAAATTGAGATCAGTCAAGGATATTGTGGGCTTAAATCAAAAATATTGTCCGTTTAAAAAGACGATTACGTGTTTCGGAACGTGCATTAAGTATTTCTGGCTATTATCTCCTGGTCGTAAAAGAAGTCAGAGGCAGAGAGACGGTTTTAAAAAACTCTGATTCCAATATGTGCAGGGTCAATTGATCTTGTATCTCATACAATAGGAATAAATGATTTAATAGTGATCCCGGTTGCATTCCAAGCCGTTATACTTCAGAAGCCGATCTCTACATCATTCCTCTAAGAAATTACATTACATCCAGACTACAGTAAGCTGAAATTCCCAACCATCTTGCTGATATCGCTGCTCTGGTATGGCTGTAAAGAGCTTGAATCTGTGATGAGATTTTCAACTTTAATTCTAATGCTTCAATCCTATACTCGACAAGTAACGTTGCACTATAAAGCGAATGCGGAATAATAAAAACGACATTTACAGTAAGGTTGCCTGCTTAGATACCTCATAGTTAACTATTTTTGTCGAATAATAGTAGTCCTTTTTCTTGTTTGAAGGGAGATAGAGATAAATACACTTCTGGGTATAGTGGAGAAAGATTCAAAGACAAAAGTGGATAGCACGCAGATAGGAAAGATATAGAAAAAACTCTTAGTTAAGTGTGAAGGGTCAAATGATCTAACCCATATGTCATTAACGAAAGCAAAGGGTACGGAGGAAAAGGAATTCTTATAAAACCAAATGCCAATATTCGAACGTGACTCATGCACTCTTCATGCACTAAAGGCTTGAAACCACGTAAGAGTTTTAGCGACGGTATTAAATGTAAAAAAAAAACTAACATCAGTGTGTGTAGTATTGTTTTGACTTTTCAGTCTATACGATTACACTTGTTATTCGAGAACAATAAAAATAAGACTGAGGACAAACTCGCGTCTATTTTCTTCGGATTAAGGAGTAAATGAAGAAATTTTCTAGACGCAACGTCCCAGTATACACGCAGTACACCTCATAAATGCCTCTGTAGTCCAGTGGTTAAGGCGTTTACTTTTAAACCCGTGGGTCGTGAGTTCACTTCTTATGGGAGTTACACTTTGTTGTTATTTCCAGTTTGGTTACGACATTGCAGGCTTAAATCACAACAAGGAAAGCCGTTGATCCCGTCTGCCATCTGGTAGTCGTTAATAAACCACGTCAGAAGTCGAAAAGCGGTTTCGAAGAACTGATACCAGGTGTGCATGGTCAGTAACCCACACGATATGATACGATGACGACCTCAAAACACCTCATAGAAGTCGTAAAAAAAACTATTTAATGACAGTTTCAAACTCGCTATTCGTCTACTACCCACGTCGCTACGTATCTCGCGGGTTCGTGTCATCTAAGTTTGTGCTTCTAATCTAACTTGACGACATTATTATATTCTCAGACATATTCACCCGTATTGTTATAATTGCATTGACTTGACAAGAAATTTCTACTATGCTGTTATCTTGCACATTTTGTTATATAAATTTCGTCGTGATAATATAGTATTATCATCTGGAGTGAAAGAAAAGCAGTGGTTTAACAGGGTCGTAGTTTTTATCTCAGTCTTTGCAGTTGAATACTAGATCGTGTGGTTTGGAATTAAATTCCCTCTGATATGACAAAAACATAACTAAAGACACAACTTTATAAAAATATTGTCTGTTTTTTGTACTTTTCAACTTTACTTCTTTTTACAAGTTTTGAACTTACTTTGGTTCTAACTCAATCTGTGTGATTTGTCCCTATATATTTATTTATTTTATTTCTTTAACTACTTAGCTCAGTTTTCACAGATGTATCAATTGCAAAAGGGCTAAAATATGAACGGCGTTAAGAATGAAGAAAAATATGTATATAATGTTTATATTTACAGCTTTCTTACCTGTGTTTCACAAGTAAGTATTTTGATTTGATTAAAATACGTATAAATGTGCAAGAAAATCGCTAGTAAATAAAAAAATTGGTATCTGAATATGTGTTTCTATAAATACATTGTGGCACAGTTTTTATATTCAACCTGCATCATAACCGAAGCGCATCGCAGTGTTCTTTCTTAAGTTAAATTGAAATTTTCCCGGCTCGCGATCCCACGGAAAACTACGGTCAGCCGAGAGAGGGTGTTATAAACTTATCTTAGAACTCGATATTATGTTGGAAACTTCTTTAGTAGGTCATTCTTGTAAATAAAAAAAACATGACTCAATAAAACCTTTTTTTTTCGTTAGAAATATTGGATCTTTATAAGTCTGATAACCAGTTGCAATCTAACGCTTCAGAGCAAGAATCCTCAAATTATTATTTACTAGACAGTAAGTAGAGCGACTGTCATCTAACCTTCACTACCCTTTAAACTAGGAAAGTAGAGCAATAACTTTGTATCAAAATTATTTTAATACTCCTGCAAATATAATTCTATTTTTTGTATATTAACAATTCATAAACACGACAGAGGTTATCGATAAACTAAACAAACAATAGCGTACGAGTGATATTATCTCAACAAGATACAAAATCCGAGTTATTTTAACAACAGCGCACTCAAACGCCACTCAAATCCGTCTGAAAGTCATCTCTTTGTCTAAAAGCTGATGGAATATAAGTCGTGTTGTTTTTGTTACCAAAGCGTTGAGACGTGAGACATGAGTTGTTGACATAACAACAATGTTTATGTACAAATAGTACAGGATCCTACTGCTCGATTCTGCGGCTTTCCATTTTTTTGATACATACATACATACATATAATCACGTCTTTATCCCATGCGGGGTAGACAGAGCCTAGGGTAATAAGATCTTAGGCCACGTTTAGCATAATGGTAGTTGAAATAGGAAATCAATAGTGATGGGTTGCTAGCCGCATTCTTCCATGCTGGTCTGGGAGAAAAAGAAAAACATAGAATGTACCAGCTGCTTCTCTTCCCGCGCATGCCGTAAAAGTCGTCTGAGGGAATCGCCGATTGGGGAAATCATGACATAGGCGATTTTTTGATACAACCAATTTTAAATGAATGTTAAGGAAGTATGCAATGGATTAGGGATAGGTTACCTAAAAAAAATTTCCGCAATCACCTATTATTAATTTTGGTTTATTGAACCCGCAAATATAACTTGCAACTATATGTTTTTAATGAGTTTCACGACATTTGAAATATAATAATGTCACAAATTTAAAAACAATATGGTTGTCAGCACTCACTCAGCCGCAGCTTTAGGATTGTCAGCTGTAAACAGGTATATAAGTGTTAATTGTTTACACTCACCTGTTTTTTTGATTAGTTTTCAATTTGTGACATTATTATGATTCAAATGTCGTGGAATTCATGAAAAAACAATTGCAAGTTATATTAACATTCATTTAAAATACTGCAGAATATAGCAGTGGGATCTGAGACTATCACGTTACAAGGTTATGAACAGTCAATACCGCTGACGAGTAAGGCTTTTATGTTTTGTACTATAAATTATGTAATGACAATAACTTTACGGAATCTAGCAAGTTACGTTGAATAGCTTTGCGACTCAGTCAAGGCTGAGTAGCGAGGCAAGCCTGAGAGGCTCGACGTCGGAAGGATATACTCGCTAATATTCACAACCAAGGATGGAGATTGTAAAATGGAGGAGAAAAAGCAGGAAAATGGTCCCTGGGAATGCGCTAAGATAAAAGAGATTAATAAATGCATGCAAAGAATACGCTAAAATAAGATAGACGTAAATTAAACATTTAGTGGGATGGGGGTATATGAATGAATAAATGATATTTTTATTTCAAGTAACAAACTCATTTTGTTATTTAGTTCTTATTAATAATGTTAGATAGAAAATTTAAAGTGGCCATTCCGGCACAGTCTTATTACTAATTCTGTGCCGGCACCACTCCCTCACTTAAATAAAAAAAAATGTAATAATTCATCTTATTTACATTATAATCTTACATTTTAAACTGATGATATGTATGTAGGTATGGATATGTATATAGGTATGTAGTCTATAGGTATATATATATATATATATATATATATATATATATATCCATGAATATGAACAGGTATCGACAAGATAACTTTTACTAATGTACGAGTACAATATATAAGTATGGGTTATTGGGACGACAGCGGGGCGTTTGGGCGAATTAAAACTAGACTATTATCAAAACTAGACTATTTTAACATTATTTTTAGTTTGAAATATAATTTATTATTTCTAATACATATGTGTTGACTAGACTAGAACTTTACTAAGAAACAATTTTCGATCCATGAGGTAGAAAATTAACATCCTTTAAACGATTTGCTTTAAAATCTACTTATCGGCAGCAAACTCATAAGCATAACTTATAAAGTATACTTCTTATAAGCAGAGACTATTTAGCGAGCAATTAGCAGATTTTAATTAAAAGTCCACAACAGACTCTACTTTATACCCCACTCTATAATATTAATAAGTGATTTTATTTACCGGCTGTTTACCTCGCGTGTATGTTGCAATTTGGTTTAGTGAATTGGATTTAAAGCTGATTTTCTAGTTCAGTGTTTTTGAGTTTGAATATAGAACACCCCCTCTCATACTGTGGTTCTCGTGAGGGGATACTAAAAAAAGGGGTGCTACTCTGTCCCACTAGTAACGGAATCCGCTAATGACAGCCTTCTCTAGGAGGGTTGTTGTTTTTTTTATACATATTAGTAGGTAAATAGGCTTACGGCCTGATTACAAGCCCGACGTCGGCCAGGTGGCCTTAAAATTAAGCCGAATCTATTTATAATATACTAGCTGTTGCCAGCGATCTTTAACGACGATGGTCTTTTCCGATATCCATACCAAATTTCATCAAAATCGGTCCAGTGATTTAGCCGTGAAAGCGTAACAAACAGACAGACTTTCGCATTCATACTACTAATACCCTACTCTCATATAAAAACACTGTTCTCAAGGAAACTTCACGATGGCGAAGCCGCGGGCAAAAGCTAGTATAATAATACTTCTCGTTTTATTTTCGTCAAACGTCTCGCCAAGAGATGACGACGCAGCGGTGGCAGTTTATTGCATTATGTAAGTTTATGAACACAACATTGTATGTGGAAGTTACAACCAGTGTCTTAAGAAACTCTTTAATCTTAATTACTTACTCTCTACATGGTAGTCTAAGTATCTGCCTTTATTAAAACGAAGCGTTAAGAATTTAATACATTTAATACATTACAAAAACCTACTTTAGTATTTTGTATTAAGCTTTGTCCGTTGTTAGCTTGAATTTTGTTGCTCTACTTTCTACAATGGCTCAGCAACTAAAAGGGCTAACTGGCTTTCAAATATTTCTTCTTTTTTATTTTGAACACTGGTGAGTGACTTAATCTTATTTTTTTCCTTTATTTATTATAACTTTTATTTAATTATTTATTAATTACTGTCTTATGCGATCTCTGACTGAAATGATAAAAGGTGCAAATGTAATTAAGCCCCGCATAAGTTCTCGCCTGTACCAACTGAAATTCCTACATTTTTTGAAGAGTATAATTTCGTCATAAAACCTAGTATCAAGTAAATTAGTTTTTTCGACTAGATAACTTTACTTGTACTTTACAGGAAGTGTAAAAAAATTCAATTATTGATTTTAGTAAAAAAAAATTAAAAATATAACAAAAAAAAAATATGCAATCCTCTTGCGGCACAAAAGCCACTTGAACAGTTGTCAGATGAGGTTTAAATCTCTAATTGTGCTAGGATATGGTCACCTAGATTACTATTGCACATGCGCTCTATTTTCACGATATTATAAATATAGGCTTAGGATTTATCAATGCCATACAGGGATGCCCATGTTTAGCAGTAGGGTAGTAAAAGATGGTAATAAAAATATTTAGAAAATCAAAAATATGTGTGTTTTCACGTTTGGATCAATTAAAAAATAAACTGTAGAATTGTAGATCCCTTGCAACCGTCAGACTCATTTGCCAGCTTTTCAAATAAAAATATGTTTTTACTATTTGAAAGGGATTTAAGTGTTGTGAATTTCCACTCTGTTCAAAAGAGTGAGGTTTCAAGTTACGCTGGTCGTTCTGCGTGTGGTATGAATGGGCGTGAGTTTACGAGTTATACTGAGAATAAAATTTCCGGGGCATTAAAGATTGTTTGCAACTATTTTTATATGCAACCCTACCATTTCGTGTTATTTTTATTGCAAATTACTTATAGAACTGACAATATTTTTAGCTATCAGACTAGGTATTCCATAGATTAAAAAACCGCGCGCGATTTTCAAATTTTATGAGGTATACCGTCTATGTGTGACAAGGATATACTTAGATCATCCATCTCTTTTTGTTGGTGTCGTGGCTGCCAGTGGTGTTATGTACTAACAGTCTAAATCTTACTTAAAAGACAGGCATTAGAACATACGACAAAAAAAAATATCTGTCTTGAAGTTCCAAAGATATAATCATTTAAACTTAATTATCTAACAAATTTTATTTTTAGCATGTAAGTTAAAAATCTGTTAAATTTTAACAAGTTATATTGTATAAAGCTAAACAGTTTGTTAATTTTATGCACGCGAAGCCCTAGAAAACGACTTATTTTATTCTTATTTCGCTTTTCAACTGTTAACATTGAAATAACGATACATCTGTGTCATCTCAATACTTTTAAATATTATCTCTCTATAAATATCCGATATTACGTTTACAAGTAAGCGTATTGAGGTTCTGTGGCAGCAGAAGGAAGTTATTACCGAATATAAAAATGTTAGCTTTTTCTCTGCATCAAAAAATTATCGTAAAAAATTGTGTTTGAAACGATTTGTTTGCGCTACTCATCTTTTCCTCGTGTTCTATGAAATTTCTATACATATATTTGATTTGATTTTGTAATTTTTCTCAGTAAAAATTTCTTTAGTCTTTGCTTATTGGTACTCACACGAGTAATAAAATTAGTCTTCTTCTTAGTCGGGCACGAGCACATTGCACGGTAGTCGATCCGGTAGTTGTTTTGATAAGGCGATCCAACGGAATGGGGATCGAATGGATCGCATGAGGATGCCTTCCACACGGCCTTGCACTACAAGTCTCTCCATGGAGTCCTCATTCCTGGAAATGTGTCCAAAGAACTTCAGGCAGAATTAAATGAGTAACCAACAATAAAAATAAATAAGAACCTACCTACAATAACGTGACGTGGTTTCATGAATGATCCCAGATTGGAGTTGAACCAAGGTTTTAATGTTCAATATAATATTATATATTTTTAAATACAGTTTTACTTTATTAATTAATCACATTTGCCTTCCTTGAGAAATGCCATTAAATTTTGTTAAGTTGACGGAAGGCATGAGGTTTAAAACAACACCACACAAGCAAACTACCAGAATCCACTTCTTTTTCTTCATCTAAGCGCCTGTTTGCTACCTCATCTTGCTGATTCTGAGCCTAGGGCAGGCTTTTCTACTATTTTTAAAAGAATGATAAATTATACACACAAGAATACATCAAGATAAAAGACAGTACACCAATAAAGAGTATTAAGCGCGGTACATGTTTATTGCCACAACTTCGTTAAGAATTAAACAAAGTCTTTAAAAATTCACCATGGAAATTTTAAATCTAAAAATTAGCATTCATAAAATTCATGAGACCCGAAAGTTGGTTAGTCTAAAATTATTCAGATGTATTCTGAGCCGACTTTTATAGCTATGCAGATCTGTGGGATGAATATCTTGGATTTCATTGAGGTAGGTCAGCTCAGTCTTATTAGCCCTAAGTATAAACATACATCAACACGCCTATCTCCCGTAGGTAGAGACTAGAGATTTTTATTGGCTACGATTCTTACAAACCTTCCTCCCTTTCTGCACACTCATCACTCTCGTTATACATCTCCCAATTTCGGTTATTCCTAATGTCTCCCTTTTTCAAAAGGTTTGCGATTTTGTCGCAGTATGTTTTTCGAGGCCGACCCTGATCGACTCTTACAGCCAACTCTGCTTTTTATATACCCTTTGTCAGCCTCTTTTCATTCATTCTCTCTACATGTCCAAACCATCTCAACAAAGCCTTGTTCTTAAGGTTATAGTCAAATCTCCGCACTGCATGATGGTATCTGACTTAGCTTCACGATGGACATATAGAAGCAGCAGGACCAAAGGTCAAAGACACATTATTATGAAATAAGAAATCCGTAATGTCCCTCCGTTAAAATAATCACAAAATGCTATCTTCTCAAAGTATTTTAATCATTACTTTATCTCACACGTTCATTGGCTCTTTACCAAGAAATAATGACTTTATACGTCTTCAACAAGACTGTAAAATTTTAATTGGTTGATCGGAATCTGCTCAGACGTAATCGTGTTTTAACGAGCTAATCAAACTTCTACTGGGGAAAAGGGAACCAATCGTGGTCCCATTAATAGGGATTCAGGATAAAACTTGTGATTTTGAAGAGGATTGGGACTCGTGTCGGATATTGTTTTAAAAGTTGTATAATTATAGTATTTGAGGATAAAATCTATATCAATTGAATGGTATTGTTGATTTGATGTTCATTAACTATTCAATTATTTGAATTGTATATTTTTTTTAAATCCGTACATAAAGTGTAAAAATGTATGTCTATTAGGCCCTGTACTAGTGTTAGTTTTTAAGCTGAATGCATTTGCGTTTGCTGGCCCTTAGTCCGTCTTTTGCCAACCGTGCGTAGTGTATATTCTACGCAAGGTAGGCAAAAGGGGACTAAAAACTTAAGGGTTATTTGCTACCGTATAGATTCAACGGTATTATAGAGGTATTGTGTGAGAAAAGATGTCACAAAACATCCATCTATGACATTTTATTCCATACTTATAAATGACAAAACAGAACTCTCATAGGACTACTAGTATGTAGTTTGAATTGACCTGGCCGGTGAATAAATCTCAAAATTTTGATTCATTTAAATTTCATTTCAATCATATCATCCAACGGTTAAGACTCAATTTCGATTCTTATGATTCATAAAATGTGACGACTGGTACAACTTTCCGAAACGTACAAAGTAACTCCTTAAAGTTTTTCACAAAGGCGTACTGAGTTCATTTCTCAGGAACAAAGTACTGCAATACAAATGGATTGCTCTCATCTAATATAGCGATCCAATCGCGACGGGAACAATAGGGTTGACACAAACAAAATCATTCACAAAATAAATTTCCAACAACAAATTATTTCTTGTCACAATTTACAAAATAGACGAGTATTTTGGATTTCGAGGATTTTCCTTTACCCTAATTAAGGCTGATTTTATAAAGCTAGCTAACTTGCTGTTTCCCGCGGCTTCGTCCGTGTGGGGTTCTTTTATATTGCGCCCAAAAGTAGTCAATGATTGATCTTTGTTTGACCGCATTTTTTCCACGTTGTTCCTATCCACCCTAAGGTTGGCTGGAAGAAATTGCATCAGCGATAAGTCCGCCTTTGTACACATTGTTTGTATTTGTATTCAACATGTATAATTTGTATGATAATGGTACAATAAAGAGTATATCTTTGTCCTTGACTATTTTCATACCAAATTTCGCCAAAATACGTGAAAAGACGTGTGAGCATAACAGACCGACGCGACGGACAGACTTTTGTATTTTTAATATTAGTATGGATAAATATATTGCAATATTTCTGCTCTTTTTGGTCTCAGCTTATAATCTAACGTGTTTGACAGCAGATTAATTAAATTCCAAGTATTCTTTTTTTGTTTAATTTTTAACATTGATTAGTAACACCATGTCAATTTATTTCAATAGCTCTTGCCGTAACACTATGGTAGTTATTAAGAGCTGATAGAATACTCCACTACTTGATACCAAATTTTGGTGTAGCGGAGAATTCTATCAGCTCGTCTTTGTATCGAACCAAAGGACTAAATGACACTTGCCACTTGTAACTCTCAAAGCAGTGGCCTGTATTGTGCTGTGATATATTGCTATTCTCCATAAAGAGATTTTACGATCCTAGTTCACTTTATTTTTAGCGTACACGAAGTATCGTGTCACTGGGAGTAAAGTCCGAAAGGACTCGAGTCTTTTGTCGCTGGTGTTTTATCAAAAAAAGTAGCCATGGTTAGGGTTCTGTACTGTATAATAAATCAGATCAAGGGTTCTCTGCCTTATCAGAGAAAAATATGGCCTATTATCTCTTGCCGGACAACGTTTCTATATTTTACTTTGACAACTGATGATTGTCAAATTTAAGTGCATTGTTGGATTTAAATACCAAGGGTATTAGTTATTAAAGCTTGGAATCCATGTAAAGATAAGAATTGTTGTTTGGGGTTTACAAGGTGAGGTCCCTTGTAATTTTTAACTAATTAATAATCTGTTATATACTATTTAATTTTCTCTTTTAAAATTCAGATGCAAACATTTGTTTTTTTTTCTGTAGAAAATGGCCGGTAATAGATTACATGAAATATTGATGGAAAAATCACGCAAAAGAGTTCAAATAATGGTATTAATAATTTGTTGTAGTTTCTGTTACTAAATTACAACAAAATGCATCGTGTGTGAAAATAATTTAACTGACATTCAAGTCTAGATATATACATAGATAGATTACTATTTATTGTACCATTAACATACAAATTAGAGATGTTGATACAAATACAAAGAATGTGAACAAAGGCGGACTTATCGCAAACGCAATTTCTTCCAAACTTAGGGTGGATAGGAACAATGTGGAAAAAATGGTCTATGAGATAAAAAATGTTTTCGAGGACAACCCTGCAATATTCGATTGTCGCATGCCGCTCACGATCAGGAGATATGCGATCACGATCACGATCACGCGACGCGGAGAAAACTCCGTGTACTTTATTGAAAAATCGATTAGAAAAATTACTGCCGTGGTGAATATTTTATTACCTACTCATCTCTTAATTACTTTGCTTACCTCTTAATTATTTTGTCTGCAGGCTTCTCCAGGGATTTCCAAAATGACAGGTTGAAAACGGCTTGAATAGAGCGCTTACTGCGACCTTCTTCAAGTTATATGACAATCTGGTCGTTGGATGTCTGACTTGCTGAAGCGTGGTGGCCATTTGAGACTTTTCTGTCCCATTTGGTTCTCTGCGCTCCACTATTACTTCAAAAAGGTAATCCGCTTGGCTATAACTTTTGTTCTTCTATGGACATCTTTATTTCTGTTTCTGTCTTGTAGGGAAAAACCAAGGCATAGCTGTGTATATAGCTTTTTTGACCATTTTCATAATATATACCTAAAATGTTAAATGGAAGAATTTATAAAGCTTGCACTCGAGGTATGAGAGATCTCTGTGCGAATGCCATAAGGCATACATGATCAAAGGTGAGAAGCCCATTTCCTTAGTATATCTTAAAAAAAAAACAATGCTTCGTTCGGTTGATACTGATAGTTGTTTTATGAATTTATTTATGAATAGAGGTAATCACTTAATTGACTACTAAAGTTGAATAAACTAAACATAACTAAACCTAGGCGGCCTGACATTTGCCGTTAAGATCTCAAATAACCTCACCGCACTATACAAACAGAAGTAAACAACCATAAGTGTTTTCAGGAAGATGTTTCCTCTATCGCCAAGTGTAATATCTTTGCAAACAATGCGAGTAAACAGTGTCATTATTGAATGCCGCTGTCAATCGTGGCTGTTTACATATTTGGTGTTCGAATAAATCCGACAGTACATTTTTGCGTTTATTTTTTTGCGGTAAAATGTTCTTAACATTTTTATTTTTATGTATAAGCTTATATATCATCATCTCGAAATGCTGTATTTTATGATATACTAGTTTTTGGCCCCAACTTCGCACAGTTATCATACTCAATTGGTCAAACGACTTTTGACTCGTTGTCACATTCATTTTGTCCCAAGCGTAGAATGGATGTATAAAAATTTACCAATTTGATTTTTTTTAATTATCAAAGCGTTTCTTGAGAACTTCTTACAAAGTATTAAAAATTCAAAATTTAAAAAATATTAAATTATTTAAAGTATCAGGAGGATCTAGATAACACGAACTGGCTAGCTTGGTCTTCAATTACTACTAACTTCTCTTCAAATATGTAAAACCTTAAACCATCAAGCCAACCGGAGACGCTCTGCGCACTTATTTCTAGGTGTAAAAGATATAATCTAAACATGTCAGAAGTAAATAAAAAAAGTATAGAATAAAGAAATAAGTAAGCAAACAGCCCAGTTAATTGACACTTCCATTTGAGCAGGCTCATTCGCTGGCTAGCTGGCACAGCATGCGAGGCACGGCGGACGATAAACGGTCACGTGTGACAGCGTGAGCGGACTCAGCACTCGCATACCTACATCGACTGAATACAGTGCGAGTTTTAAAGAACACAATAAGGCTTTGACGAAAGCGTCCATGAAAAGACCGGTGGGTAGTTTCAGGTATCGCTGAAAAGATTGAAGTATGAGCTGGAACACTTCCAACGAGTGACTGGCGGGAGGAACAGGTAGAAGTGCAGAAGTCTTGTGTCGTCGAGCCGAAGTGAAACCTGTGGGTCTAAAATCGCCACTTTAGCAATTCATCTAATGGAATTCATATTACAAATTCCTTAGCAATTCTGTAGCAATTCTTCTATTTTTTGTAAACTGGCCAACTAAACATTGCAATTCCTCTTCAAAAAAATTGATAGAAATAGGAATTGCTAAAGAATAGCTAAGGAATTCGTAATATGAATAATTCCATTAGATGAATTGCTAAAGTGGCGATTTTAGACTCACTGGTCTCGGAGTAAATGAGTCCTCCTCTAGCTTGATGGGAGGACAGCATGAAGAGAGTAGCTAGAGATATATTTTATAAATTGCAGAAAAGAAAAATTGATAAATACCTTTATGGTGCATCTAGCAGATGGAAACCAAAGTTAGAAAAAATAATTCAGTCAGCCAGAAAGAGAGAGAAACCGATTTTTTTTCTCATTCTGTTTTAAAAACTGGTAGATTGTTTAGGCGGACTCTCACATAGATAGGTACGTTGTAAGAAATATCTAAAGCAAGCATACCTATTGTTTGGTAAAAATAATTATTTTGTACTTTCTAGCTTTGAATGCGTTGCATTTTTGCAAGGCGTTTAAATGATTTATCATTGTCTTGAAGTTAGTATTTCATGGATGTGGTAGTATGGGTATTTGAAGTTTGATGTAAAGTTGGTATTATCCGTTTGTGATATTAAACGTCGAAATGCTCATTTTAATAACACGATATATGTAGAATAGAATAGAATAGAAAAACTCTTTATTGCACCAAACAAATGTATACATAATTTTGTTAAAAACTAGGTAAGGTACAAAGGCGGACTTATCGCTAATGCAATCTCTTCCAGTCAACCTTAGGGTGGATGGAAAACAAAACCAAGACAAATCAAAAGGCGAAGGCGCAGTATATATACGTAAATAAATATACACACAAAGATATAAATATAAAATAATATAATATAACCTACACATACTAAATAAAAATAAATAAAAACAAATATATATATATATATATATATATATACATATAAATATATATACTACATATAAATAAGAGCATACTTAAATATCTCAATAAATAACTGAGCAGATACAAAGCAAATTAGGACAAGACAGAAAGGTAATGGGATTTGACGAGATTTTTGAACCCGGTCAGAGTCTGAGCTTTTCGGATTTCAAGCGGGAGGGCGTTCCAGAGGAGAACTGCTTGGACGGAGAAAGAGTTAAAGAAAAATTTGGTGTTTTGCATTGGTACTCTAAGTCTAAGAGAGACAGAACTACGTAAATTACGGTCAGCATGCACATCATGGAGATAAATGAAACGATCCTTCAGATAAGGTGGAAAAGATGGATTGAATAGAACGGAATATAGTAAAGACAAGATATGAAGGTTGCGACGAAGGCGAATAGGAAGCCAATTAAGTTGGGAGCGGAAGTGGGAAATATGGTCATATTTACGAACTCCAAATATGAACCTAATAGACAGATTCTGAAGACGTTCTAGTTTATTTAGCTGTTCCTCGGTGAGATTAATAAAACATGAGTCAGCATAATCAAGAAGAGGGAGTAGAAGGGACTGTGTCAGCGCAATTTTGGTATCAAATGGTAAGAAATTCCGGAGTCTTCTCAGAGAACCAAAAGCAGCAAACGTTTTTCTACTTATTTCTTTAATGTGGTGTGACCAAGAAAGAGTTTTGTCAAATACCACTCCAAGATTTTTCACCGAATCACTAAAAGGAATAAGCTCATTATTGAAAATAAGGGAAGGTAAAGTACTCCAGTCAATACGAGAAACGAAATAAGGACTACCAATAATAATAGCCTGAGTCTTGGAAGGATTAACCCTTATACCATAAGATCTACTCCAATCAGATATGCGCTGCAGATCATCGTTAACGGTAGCGATCGCAGATGGCAAATCAGAGATAGTAGATGTAAAAAACAATCGCATTAAAATTTTAAGAGTATCCTTGATTTTTTTAAGAGTTCGTCATCAGTTCCTAATCTGATAACTATGGGATCATATGGAAAGTATACTCTTTCTAACAAAAAAATATTTTTTCAAATCGGTCAAGAAGTCTTCAAGTAATCTAGTAACATACATAAAAAGTAAAAATAAAACATTCCGTAGAATTTATATACTTCACCTTTTTTTAAGTCAGTTACAAATACTCAAAGTTAATATACAACGCGCGCATAGCCGTAGGCAACAGTCTGTTTATATTAATGTCGATGAACTTTATCAATCAAATCTAATTACTGTTTGATGTTACGATACACAACATTATTAAGTTACCTATTGGGTTAATGCTAGGGATATGAATGAGATGTTTTAGCTAAAATTAATTAAATTTTCCAGATATTTCCAAACACAATCAATATTTGAAGATCAAGGTCTGTCGAGTTGAAGGATATAATTAGACTCGTAACTTTGGAATATTCAGTATCAAAATTTGTTTAATAATAAAATATCGTCTGAAGTCACTTATTATCAAAAAATTGTTATTATTTGGAATCAAATTGAGTAGTAATCATATCTGTGTCAATGTATTTTATTTCATGGTGCAAAAAAGCGTTTGTTATTGTTGTGTAAGTCAATGTTAAAAGAGGAGCACCAACTTTAGCCGAATGAAGTGTAAAGGAAATGGCGTGAAAATGAATTCTAGAGTATGTGCACGAACTCATGCATTTGATACATTGCCGCGCCTTTATAGACTGTTGGACTTTTGTAAATCTAGGCTTATATGTTTTACTAGCGACCGACCCGGCTTTGCATGGACATAAAAACCTTCCCCTTGAATCATTCTATCTATTAAAAAAAGCCGCATCAAAATCCGTTGCGTAGTTTTAAAGATTTAAGCATACAAAGGGATATGGGACAGAGAAAGCGTCTTTGTTTTTTAGCATATTGGTAGTTGAAATAGAAAATCAATAGTGACGGGTTGCTAGCCGCATCGCCTATGTCATGATTCCTCCATTCGCTGATAGTTGACTTTTACAACCTACGCGGGTGAGAAGCAGTTGGTACATTCTAAGTTTTTCTTTTTCTCCCAGACTAGCATAGAAGCAGTTTTAGAGTATATAGACGTAATCGATCGATTTGATTGGTTTTGATACGATATCGCTTGTCATGCGATCGTGAACGCAGAGCTTGAATTGGTTGCTTCTAGTGGTATTTCTATCTTTAGTTCCTCTGTGAATTAGAAAGTACGTTAATTCGTTGGTCTCGGTTGTAGCCGTTAAGCTGTGTCAGTTGCCTTAAGGAAGCCTGAAAAATTTGACAATTAATGTGTACACCAAATTTTGAAAAATGTTTTATAAAAGTACTAGGCTCTGAAGCTTAACTGCAAAACAAGCTCCGATGCGATGAAACCAATCGATTTATATTTATCTCAATTTATTATGTTTTTTTAAAACATATATTGATTAATTTTATCGAAATACACTAGAAGAAAAGCAACGATCATATTCTCAAGTTTTCTTTTTTTATAGACCAGATAAACGTAGATAAAAAATATATGAAACATAAACAAACCCCCGTTCAGAAGCTAGTCGCCAAACAATGCCACCGTCACGCACAAAGTTTCGCAGAAAGTTGAGAAAATCGCATTAACCCGCCGTCAGGCTTAGCAACAACAAAAAGAGTTAATAAAAGACTTTTATTAACTTTTATTAAAAGTTCGCGCGCGGACTGTCGATAGGTTTTAATTATATATGACTAGAGGAACTGTTTATGAGATTTTAGGACTAGTGATTTTATTTTAAAGTAAGTTGGAAATAAAATCAAGAAGGAAATATTAAAAATGCGCTTTTTATAATATTTTATGAGTAAAAAAATGCGTTTGTTTATCATTCTAAATCTCATGTTTCTGATAGCGGTAATAATACTATTGACACTGATTATATATTGTAGACCATTGTAGTACCAACTCCTAATCTATCTAGCATTGCTTTTCTGTTTGTACCTATAATTAGTAAACTCTTAATAAACAACAAAAAAATTAAAACAAATAAAATGTAATGCATAGACGATGTATAAATTTCAACAGACAATGAACAACAGTGCTGTTTGTTAAATCTGTGTTTATCAGTGCTCGTGGAATGAAACATTGGCGCATACAATCTACAAAGCCACAAAGTAATTTGGAAAAAATATGAAGTTGGCATCACGTCAAAAACAGCTATAGCCGACTGAAACGTACGTCTGGCCGTTGATGTTAACGCACCTGGACGGGACAAATGAATATTTTTTTATAGGATCTTACCAGAATTTGTGTCATAGTATTATGTTTTTTGGCCAGCAAGCGAATGGACCTCTTTGGAGCAGCGTACCCTGACCTGGAGGACTATAGGCACTTCGCACCAGGTGATGTTCTGAAGCTCAGGCAGTCCTTCTTCAGATATCCCAGTGTGGCTGAGTAAGGGATGGGGTAAGTACAAAAGGACCCAAAAGTTTGACGTGCTTCCTATAATTTAGGACCCATATTCAAGATAAGATTATTATTTTCTTCTATTATTTTTACTTCTGGTATCTAAGTTCTATTGTAACTTTATATAAGTGAAAACTTGTAATCGGCCATATTTACTTCTACTTTATTATTGATTTTGCTGTAAGTTTTCCATAAATACATTTAAAAAAAATCTAATTTAAGAGCATAACCTTTTTATTGACTTTATTAGAAGCTACTTATAGCTGGGGCTTATTTTGGTCTATCATTTTAGGATTCAATCAATCTATATCACTTGTTTAAAAGTCTCCTAATTCAAGTAAGTTAGATATTGCAGGCTATTATTATAAAATCGTTTATTTATAACAACATTTCATTAACAAAAACCGAGCCACGAAAACCTCGTAGGGTTTATCTACGGGAAGCAGGAATTAGCTCTTTTTTCATAAATAATATGGTTTTAGGTTTCACAAGTATACAATAGCGCGGACATCCGAGTTGCTCTATGTGAAGTCCCAATAATTTGAGGCATATAGATCCATAGATCATAAACAAAGAATTTAGAATGGCGCGCGGTTTGACGCGACGCATTTTTTTAAAATCTGTGATCATAAAACATTGACCTCGCAAATTTTATACAAGCATATTACATTAATTGAATTGTATTCAAAGTTATTACCGTATTTACAAAGGATTGACTAGGTTTCATCCCTAAATTCCTACCCAAATAAAGCCCCTTCCATGTCATAGAACAAACTACTTTATTAAGATCTCCATGGAGTTCTAAATATTTCTTCACTTTTTTGCTCAAGTACAAAGTAAAGGATTGCGTATCATATCAGAGTGACGTTGACAAATATAGCGGGGCGTATCTAGCGACATGTTTCTCAGTGGAAAACCATATAAAGGAGTGAAGCTTAGGGATCGCGACCTCGTTTTCAATGCTCGCTACATTTGGCAGGCGCTGGAGAATTTTAAAACAAAGCCGAGAGAAGTAGGCCCGAATCCAGCTTCAGTGGGTCGGAAACTGACGGGTGACCCTCGAGGCTTGATGGAGGTGTTCCGCTTTTATTATCCGTTTTCACAGTTTTGTATTGCATGTTTTTTGAGTGACAGTTTTCTATGTTACTACCTCTGTGGTCCATTTCAGGTGATACCTCGGCGAACACTAGCGCCACCGTCATTTAAAAATCATTACTCACTGAAAACACAAGTTATCAAAAATCCCTCTGCTGTATTATGGTTCTAGATCTGAAGTTAATTTTAATCATATTCAATTATTAAATTATAGTTCCATATAGTTCCAAATTGCAAAACTGCTAAATGTGGCCGTTTTAAGCAATAATGCAATTTGTAACTATAGGGAATTATAATTTAATATGTTTAAAATTAACTTCAGATCCAGAACCATAATTACAGCAGAGGGATTTTTGATAACTTGTGTTTTCAGTAAGTAATGATTTTTAAATGACGGTGGCGCTTGTGTTCACCGAGGTATCACATTAAGGCGATATCGTGAAGATTAAATTCCCTCAATGAGTTTAGGACATACAATACTGATATCACCTGATTGTCTGATAATAAAGATGATTCCGTGCTTCGGAATGCAAGTTAAGATTTACAATGCTTTTGCTATCGGACAAAGGTAAGTATGATTTTTCTTTTTTGATATTTCTTTAGTCTAACGATATCCACAAGAAGAGAGAAAGAGTGCTCTATTTTAGGCAGAAGACAATGCAGCATCAATTTTGGAAGATTATTTAACATACTACTAGTCAAAAATTAAAGCAGACTGGAATAAAAACACCACAAAGTTATAAATGAACTCATATTGAAACAATAGGCACCGCACAGGAAGCGTCACGGGCGGCGCACCTGTGTGGCGCAGACTGTTAAAACTTTATCGCAACCTGCATAATATCGGTGTCATTAAAAACTTCTCATATAACTTGGTAAAGCCTCTAAATAAAATAATTAATAAACAAAACTTGTTTAATTTATCTACAATAAATAAATAAATAAAAAAAACTTGTTTATTTTATGACCCGGGGCTTTTTTCATATTTTATACACAACGCCACGGCAAACTGCCAAAATAAAGGAAAACAGTAAGAGATTATTTTTTTTTATTCGAAAAAAGAATTGATATAAAAAATCTCCAAATACTTAGTTCTTTATTGCTCCCTATATTACATGTAGATTATACACAATTACAATAGGTACAATACATTCTTCAGTCATTCTACAGTCAAATAAATCAAGGAACACATATGACAAGTTTTGTAAGGATCCGTTAAAAAAACGACTTCACGAAAAAACAAACACCGCTGCCACAAATCCTAACACATTCCCAAAAAAGAGCAAAAAGTTAAAGTTCTTGTGAAAGATGGACTAGATGCTAGATCTGATTAAAATTTGTGGTAGCTTTGATGAACGTTTGCCCATTCCTTGGTTGCTGCAAACTTATCAGTACTAAAATGGTTCCTATAACGAGATTTATCGTAATTTGGAACCGAATCGGTTAAAAGCGGCTTGCAACTAAAATCATTTTGTGACCATCAAACAATCAAGCACATCTCATGTTCGCTGGAACATTTTGAGGCATGTCTGAAAGAATCAGACACAACCCCTTAGTCCCATTCTCACAGTCACATCATAAATATAGATCTTCCTTGTATTGCTTTGGTTTTCAAAAGCAGTCATTCCATTTAAATACTTGTTTCTACATAAAGAATTGAGTACATATTAAAAGAATTGAGTAATAAACAGTACCGCCAACGCTAGGACCATGATTAAAAGCGTTCTCTAGGCCCCAAAGCCGAATGATGATCACAATTTGATAAAACATTTTAAAATGAAGCCAAAAGAATTTTACACTTACAAGACAGACTACAAGATCTAAAATACATGTTTATGGTATGCTAAACATCTTGTCTCGAATTCTTGGTCTGGTAATAAAATAAAACAAAAGAGCGTCGGGGCGCTTCTTATGCATAGCAGACGACGTACCTATCTAAATGTAAAAGCTACCCATAGAGTATTATTATATGAGATAGAAGACGGGTGTACAGTACATGTCTGGTAAGTATAATTTTATTTCGACAAAATTTCAGATTTTTTTTATCGAATTGTGATTGATCATTATTATCATAATCCAAGCGTATTTTTTAAGTTAGATCTTCTGATTACTACTTCTACTACTACTACTGAAAGTGAAAACTTATTTATCGTCTTTATGCACTTTTTGGAATGGGTTACCTTTTAAACTCGCGTCAGAACACGTGACCTGATTGAAAATTCGTAAGATGGAGGGAGATAGACCGCCGGCTCAGCGTAGGAGAGCTAGTAATATCTGTGATACCGAAGATAATTGATTTTATATTATCTATATAAAGTACAGTCGGGATAGATAAAACTGATTCTCCAGTAACTATGACATAAACGGTCACTTCCCCCAACTGTATATTCGAAAAACATCATCCACATTCCAATGATTCAATAAAACCATTGAATTTTACGAATTCACGAGCTCACTGACATTTGTAACACATATTCCAAACCAAACAGTGTGCGAAATCGAGTCTATTGTTCATCTACTACATACCAGCATCCTAAATCAATGTTAGCACCGAGATGTAACATGAATACTTTAGTCGCTCACAAATCACTGATTCAATATGATCCATATGTCAGGCCAGAGCATAGTCCTTCGTAATAGGGTAAGTGTTTGCATAAAGAACGCTGGCGCATTCGACAAATCATTTTTCGAAGGGTCATGCTTATGTATGGGGTCCGAAGGGTAAGGCTATGGTTTTTCCTTTGTATCTACTTGATTCGTCTCTTGTAGTTTCATGTTTTTGTGAAAAAAAAAACACTGGCTCTACTTATCTTGCTTGAATGTAAATTTAAAATATTTTATTTATGCAGTTGTCAAATATTGGTTAGCAAAAAAACTGACGATTAGTTTTGTAAACATCATTAATAAACGATTTATTTTTAGTCACAGGAAATACCTATTACATGCTGATCAATTCTTTAAATAATTTGATTCAACTTCGTTTTTGACTCAAATGGTGAATTAAAATTAGGAGCAGTTAAATAAAGTCCTGTAAGGTACTTCATATATCATACAAATTAAGTTAAGGTTGAAAGCAAACGAAAGCATTTTTACTTAGGACTTATTGTGTTAAATAACCTTAAGCTCAGTTTTCCCACTTTGGGACAAAATTTTTCAATTTGTCTTTTATTTTGATATTTGTAATAAGAAAAACGAATCATTTGACGTTGCAAAGATCAAAATGCATTACCATTTAAAACGACAAGTATTTTAAAGAAACTTGCCAGATTTTCTAAAGGATCCAACTCAATGGTCCTAAAGGAAAGTCGTTCAAGACGCCTGATTTATGGACACCCCACGTAGGCTTTATCTTATCGTGTTTGCGCCTACTTCTGTCGTGTAAGATATTTAGGGAATTGATTTGTAGGAGCTTCCAGAAACGGTCCAACTTTTCTCGACGACGCACATATTAATCGGAACTTTCAATAATAATTGTTATCTGATACAAGTTTGGTGTATCCCATTATATTAAACTCCATCAAACACTTTTGAATTTCGGCTCTTTGATTAGAAGCCCAGGGTCCACTTTCCTGTAATTTTTCGCCTACCACTGCGATGACAAGCCAGCACTTTTTGAAGCAGCAGTATGAGACAATGCACACCGCTCGCGAGTTATACCTAGGGCATGTGTTACCAGTAAAACCAGATTCTGGGATAAACTAGTATTTCCTAGGCCGAACTAATTCTCTGTTGATACCTAGACCACACTAGAACTCTAAGTAAGGTTTCTCAAATTTGGAAATGTTGTCGCTTTAGTGGGCGGCTAGTTTGGCCTTGGGAATCGGGAAATAGAGTTTGGCCGGTAATACATGCATGCACCTCACATGCACATTATGCACATAGATGTTTTTTCTCTAGCCATGGAAATTTAAAAATGAATACCAAAACACGCCTAAACGCATCCCATTGAACTGAAAATTTATCAGTACAGTATTATTACATTAAATCACTCATAATTAACATAACGAATGTCTGATAGCATGACATTCATTGCATTTAGATAACGGTGTGATAAATACCCGTCGCGGATGGGCGGCCATGATTTTGCAAACGTCATTATATTGTTAATTAGCTGTCATGCTACGTAAGATATTGATGGGCAATGCTATGTTGGTGCTAAGTAAGGGTTCAATAAACTATTTAACAAATGGTTTTATTTGTATAAAAAAATTGGAAAAACATAGTTCACAATTTATGGAAGGACATAGGAACATAATAATTTTGTCAGTCAAGATTGAACCATAACAGATTAGAAAATATGAGCCAATTTTTAGTCTGCGGATAAACTAAGGTTAGTAAGATTATTAAGCGCAACAAAAACTATATTATGTGTGTCTCGTTTTAATTCTATATTAAGCGAGAACAGCTTTAAATAGATTTCTAATCAAGCGATGTTGTTGATAACACAAATAAGAATACTAAAACCGATAAAGGAAATCTATCCACAAAGACCTACTTCTGAGTATAACATCTCTGCCTTTGAATATTCTGAGTACAAATGCCTGATTTACCCACACGAGAGAAAAACTCAATGATTTAACTCAAAATTAAAACTCCATATCGAAATGTAACAATTTAATCAGTTGTAAAAACGTTCCAACCAATCTGACCAGATTCGCAAACTTTTTAATTTAGCCCACGCCCTTATCGAATTGTACCTTCACGAAAAAAGCAAAGACTTAGAAAATAACACACTAATAATATTTAGGAAGTCCATGGTACGCAAACCTGACACGTCATCGTAATTGACTGCTTATTTTAAAGCGTTATGTCTTTTGTTTTCCCTCCTAGAAGGAAATAAAATAAAACTGGGTAATATTTTATGACTTTCATAAGACATTGACATTGACTTTTTATTATATTTATTTGCATATCTTTTAAGAACTGAAACTTCAACCGAAATTAAAGTAGCGGTCATCTATACGAATACAATAAAGCTTTATTTATGATTTTATTTGTTATAATATTTATAACTCTAGAACTTCGAATACCGATGGCTGATGGGGCAGAAAGGTTTTTGAATAAAAAACACGTACCGGTAAGCACAGCGTTAGACACCTACCGACCAGATGGTCAGACGATCTATAGAAGGTCGCAGGCAAGAACCGCATGCAGGCCGCTTTCAACCGGTCATTCTGCAAATCCTTAGGGAGGCCTAACAGCTTGTAACTAATAATTATTAAAAAAAATGACCATGGCGTCTTTATTTTTTTCTGGTCCGTCCGAGTGGTACCGGGCAAGTTGGAGTCGGCTTATGAAAAACTTCGGAATGAGTTGGACGGAGCGGACTTTCGTTCTAATTAATATTGTTGCTACCTTTGTTTTATGAGAACTGATTCGTGTGGATATTATATTTTTCATATATTCGTTACTAGCTGTTCCCCGTGGCTTCGCCCCGCGTGGGACTCGGTTATATCGCGCCCAAAAGTAGCCTATGTTTGACCTCAGGTCGTTAACTACATCGCTACCAAATTTCATTACAATCGGTCCAGCTGTTTAGCCGTGAAGAGGTGACAGACAGACAGACAGACAGACAGACAGACCGACAGACAGACAGACAGACTTTCGCATTTATAATATTAGTATGGAAGTATGGATTACTTGTGCTTATGTGGCTGACAAATCCACAAAAAATCTGCTATATAGCAACCGCTAAAATCGAGAATCTAAGAATAGCATACTTTCTCTGTGTATACCTACAACAAAGAAAATTTTCTACGAATTGGACCTAACTATATATGAATTCCGAGAACACATCGACACAGCTGCTGTTCCAAAGGCGTAATACCTTGGATTGCCAATATGTGGTAGCTTCAGAACTGACATTATTTTAGAACTATTCTCGCTAAGTCGTTTACCCATCTACTTGGGGTCATCGGCCGAATGGCAGTGCGTAAAATAGGCCTTTGCTTTTTTTATACATTTTTGTATGATTTTTTTGTATATATATATATGATAATAAAATTAATATTTTTTGCTTCAATGCAATAAATATATAATCAATAATTATTTAAATATGTAAATTGGTGTGTTAACAAATGGTAAATTGTTAATTAATGTTTAATAAAACTTGATATGGTTAATTAGACTGCACACAATTTGCCGGCAGGCAATCGTGCATCTGTTTATTATGAACAATATTTTATTTATTTTATTTTATTTTATTCGGAAAACATACAGTCAATATATCTAAATATAAAGCTATTTATAATACTAAAGACCATTTACATGTTTTCGCATATAGATAGCAAAAGTGCTTGTTTGTTTGGTATCTGATTTAAGATATAATCGACAAGTAATAAAAATAGAGACCAAAATGTTGTACTTAATAAATTACAACAAAAAATAAACTAAAAAAAAAAAGAAAAGAAGTACCTAAATAACAACAAATAAAAAGCCAAGTCTAATTATTGACAGAGTGAGAACCATTAAACCACGACCTATAAATACTGTTTTTGAAACATCTGGGGGTGGAATTAAACAGATCCAATTCAGGGCAGACAATTAATTTATTAAGTTCCTTTGCTGATCTAACAAAAAACGAGTTTTGCCTATAATTAGTCAAGCTCTGTGGAATAGCAAGAATCGAAGGAATTCGAACCGATCTATTTGGTACTTTAAGTTGCATTTTCGCCAGCAAAACAGGGGTATCTAATAAACTTTGAGCAATTTTGACCAATACAGACACATCAGCAATTTGTCTTCTAACTTCAAGAGGAAGAAAATGGTGCCTTTTACACATTGCATTATAACTTGAGTCATAGGATTTTGTTTTAAATTGCACAAATTTCAAGATTTTTTTCTGAATGGCTTCTAGCCTGTCGACATATATATTATATCTCGGGTTCCAGATCTGAGAACAATACTCAAGGGAGCTACGCACTAAGGCACAGAATAGAATTTTGAAAACTTTTATACTTCTAAATTCAGAGCAGGTTCTTTTTAAAAATCCTAAAGCTTTATAAGATTTTTGAACTATATGATTAATATGATCTTCATAAATCATTTTAGAATCATGTATAACGCCTAAGTCTCGAATTTTATCCACCTTTTTTAAGTCCTGACCTTTTAAAACATATTTAAAGTCTATTGGTTTATTTTTTCGAGTAAAGGACATACAAAAACATTTATTAACATTTAAATCTAATTTATTGATTAGGCAATATTCATCAAATCTATTTAAGTCTTCTTGCAGGAGTTGACAATCTGCTTGGTCATCTATTTTTTTATATATTTTCATGTCGTCAGCGTAAAGTAGTATATTAGAATATTTAAAACAATGTTTGATATCATTGATAAATATATTAAAAAGCAATGGCCCAAGCAATGAGCCCTGTGGGACTCCAGATGGTACACTTCTCCATGTAGAGATGAAACCATTTACTGTTACAGCCTGAGACCGATTTTCTATATACGAAGTAAACCATCTGAATAGATTGCCATGTATACCCGCAAAGTGGAGTTTTTGAAGCAGTAATTTATGATCAATGCGGTCAAATGCCTTACTATAGTCAGTAAATACGGCATCGGCTTGACCTCCACCATCCATACTATGTGAAATAAAATCGGTAAAAGTTAAAAGATTAGATGTGGTGGAGCGTTGTTTTAAAAAACCGTGTTGTTCTTCAATAAATGAAGATGATAATGTACTATAAACTTGTGTATGTACCAATTTTTCAAAGATTTTCATGAATATACATAGTTTTGAGATCGGCCTGTAGTTTTTGATATCATTTTTACTAGCACCTTTATGTATAGGCGAGATAAATGCGCATTTCCATATTTTAGGTACAATTCCTTCATTAATTGATCTGCTAAAAATAATTGAAAGAGGTTTAATAAGAGCACTTGCACAACCGACAACAAATTTAGCTTCTATGTGGTCTGGTCCTGCACCTTTGGATACATCTAAAGATGTCAATAATTTTAGAAGTGTAACGGATTCGATTTCAATATCAGCAATGGAATTTCCATTTGATGCAAGACCTTCTTTAATAGGCGTTAAAGGATTAGAATTACTTGTATTCAATAAGTTAGTGAGGAAATTAGATTGAAAATAATCGGCAAACAAATTACAGATATCCTCACCGTTATGGGCAGAATGATTTTCATACGTTAAAGTTGAAGGTAGTGAATTACTACCATTCTTAGTTGATTTTATGAATGACCAAAATAATTTAGGTTGATTTATTATAGCCTCGTCTGTCTGTTTTAGATAGTTATCGTAACATTCATTCTCTAACCTTTTAGCTCTTTTTCTTAATAAATGGTAAGTATCACGGTCCTCTGTATTTCTATATGTTTTATATTTTTTATAGTATTTAAACTTTTCTTTTAATAATTTTTTTAAGGGCGATGTGTACCAAAAGGGAAATTGTCCAGAGGTTATAATTTTACGAGGAATATACTTATCTCTAAGGCTATATAAATAATTATAAAATACATCAACGGCTTCATCAAGGGTATTATTGTACAGACATAGATCCCAGTCAATTTCGTTTAATGATGTAATGATATCGTTAAAATTCGCTTTTTCGTAGATATACTTATATCTAGGTTTACTACTAAGCGTATCTACACATGAATAATCTAAATTTATTTCTAGCGATTTATGATGGGGATCTTCAGGCACCAGAGGATCGCTGCAGGGAGTGAGACTTACTTTTTCATTAGATAACACATAGTCTAGAATACGATCATAAGTAATATTTCTATTAAAATTAAATTGAGTCAAGTTACATTCCTCAAGTGTGTTAAAAAATAATAATTGCTCTTCTCCTGATATCCCATTTGGTTGAAGACAACTGAAATCTTCCTGCCAGTCTACATTAGGCATGTTAAAGTCACCCATAATTAAAAAAGAGTCGTTCGGACACAAGTTGTAAATAAAAGAAAGTTTTTCGGAAAAGTTCCTTAATTGTACATTAAAAGAATTACCTAATTTTTCGCTACAGAGATATACCGTACATACATGTAATTTTTTTGAATCCTTGGTATGACTTTTATTTTTAAGAGTGATGGTAATCCATAAATCCTCGGCCGAAGATCGCCATTCTGGTCTTTCGATGGCTGCTAAGTCGCGATGAACCGCTAGAAGAATCCCCCCACCATATAATTCGCCTGTCGCATCGTAGTTCCTGTCCCGCCTGTATACTACATAGCGATTATCAAATAGTTCACTGCTACCTATTCCGTCCAACAACCAAGTCTCAGACAAGGAAATAATATCAAAAGTAGATAAATAAAGATTTCTTTTAAAAATATGTGTCTTAGTACGCAGCCCCCGTGTATTCTGATAAAAAATATTTAGATTATGGGAATACATTGTTTACATACTAAAAACAAAATATCTAAAGTGAAACTTTTTATCAAGGACAATTCAATACACAGGCACATGCGAGTATTATGTAAATATATGACCATAATAATGATTTTTAATTGGCGAAGTAATCGGCAGTTTAGAAATTTAAGCATAGATAATAATTGCAAAAGTACGATTTCAATGAGTGTCAAAACAAATAATATCCGTGCCTTGCATAGACGAGCGATATGCAGGTAAATATAAGCATTATAAAAGTTTGCAAGCAAATAAGAGCGTACGATAGTTGCGTACATATGCATAATGTTTCTACCCACAAGCGAAAACAAAACCCGGTTGGCCGCCCCAGACCGAATGACGTTGCGAAGACAACAAAAGGCTTGGAATGCGCGTATGGTTCTCAAACCGTCAGAAGTTAATACAAAGTTATTCAATAAATAAATGAAAGTTTGAAATAATGAGACTTTGACTAAAAAATAATAACTCAAACTATTTTCGAGAGATCTTTTTCGGATTTTATAATAAATATTGGCGAAGTATCGGACTTCCTGGCCATGATTTTCGAATGTTTCACCCAGATATATCGAAAATCCTTCTCACGAGCTAGAGTTCTTGCTTTGCTTAAAAGGACTTTATTTTTTTGAGTAAGGTGGTCATTTACATAGATCTGCCCAGATCCAGCAAAACCCAAATTGGGTAGGGTCAGTCGTTTACTTTTACGTGCAGATGCCACCAAGTCTTCTTTAATATATCGATTATTAAAGACAATTATTATCGACTTATCAGCGTTAGGTATTCTAGTAGGAATCCTTGCTATATAATTTATGTCCTCCTTTCTAACGGGGAAGTCGCTCAATTCGCCAATTTTCAAAGCAATCTCGTAGAGGTTTTCACTTTTCTTTTGGGGAATCCCCCGAACCTCCACATTGTTTGCCCTCGCCCACTGGTCCCTTTCGTCAATAGCTTGATTCAGCCCTTTAATCTCCGCCTGCAGGTCAGCAACCTGATCCGCAACCTTTTCGACATGCGAAATTCTTACATCCAAAGCTGTGACCGCCCCTGACAAATTTCCCATATTGTCGTGCGCCATTTCAATTGAGGCTTTCAAGTCGGAGATTTCAAATTTTATGGCTTTGACGTCTTCCATAAGGGATTTTAATGGCACTAGTTGAAAAGCTATGTCATTAAGCTGCTCCTGAATCCTGTCTAGCTGCGTTGGCATAGGGGAGGTTGCAGCTGATGCGGGCGATGTACCAGTCTTGCATGAAGAACAGCGCCAAGTACTTTTCCGCTCTGCCCCCAATTTCCTATATCCAACTTCCGTGATACCGGCACATCCAAAATCATATTGCTTCTTGCAAGCACTGCACACTGGGCCATCTGTGTGTTGAAGCTTACAACTCGTGCACGTAAACATCGCGGTGACAGACCAAATATAGTTTGAGAAGCGCTGAGTTTCCGATTACCAACAAACAAGCGCGTGCGCTCACTAATAACGCCGTGCGGCAACTGACTAATAAAAGATATAATTAGTAATTTCAATTTAATGAGGCCATTAATCGATACAATTATTAGAAATTTAAACAGTTTGTATTAATAAAGAGTTCTTGTTATGTTTATCTACTCTGTTTAACGTGTTAGTTCAATAATTAAATTAACAACAAAAGTTTTTAAAATAAAAGTCATCGAATTACTCACTCAGTAGTTCAGTGATTTTAATTAGACACTAAAAGAAATATTTTGCAAAAAATGGTTGAATTTGCTCTTTGAATTTTTGGACAAGTATACACTTAAGTAAAGGTTCTGTATTATAACTGTTATGGTAAAATTCATCATCATCTCAGCATTTTTCTGGTTAAGGCTCATCCATGGCTTTGAATCCCAGATGCTTTTAAGATAAGATAAGATAAGATAATCCTTTATTTGCAATAAATAGGGTACAATGTGATGTTCATAATAACAATTTAGAGTCCTTAACCTATTTAGCCATTGTCCACAGCATGCAAAAATACATACAAATTGATAAAAATAAAAACATCCATTAATTCATAAGTAGGTAGTTAATTAGTACATATAATTGCAAACAAAACTAATCTATGCATCGTCATTTAGAAATTCGTCTAATGTATAGTAACTTTTTTCCAGCAACCAACTTCGTAAAGATGATTTGAATTTATTTAGCGAAAGATCTTTTATTTCTGCTGGAATTTTATTATAAATTTTACTGCACATAACAGAGCAGTTATTGCTAAACTTTTTTGTTTTTGGAACTACATCAAGAATAATCCTATTTCTATTTCTGGATGACCTCTGATAGAAGTCTTTTGCTTGAACAAAATACTGAAAATTCATTTTAACAAAAACACTTATTTCAAATATGTATATGTATATTTTAATACTCAATGTCTGAATTTGTCACTTCATGAGGTACCCGCGAAATAAAATTAGGTAATATTGTTATGACCGGCCGCCTGCCTGATGTTAACTCTCGTAAGGAATGTTATTGATAGTGAAATCCGGATTTCGCCGTGGAAAACAGTCAGAAAGAGATAAAAAGGATATTTTATGTTTGTCTCTTTAGTAGCCTTTATGACAATAACTAAAAAGAGAGGTAATGTCCATTGTCAAGTTGTTTTTAACCATTAATTGATTTAAAAAAAATATTGTATCTGCACTGCGAGATTGTGTATTACGAAACCATGAATATTATGAAACAGTTTCACATGATATCAATCGACATTTCCTATTACCTTATTTTTCGTAATTTTACTTTGTATCTTGTATAATTTTATAAAAACGACTTTAAGAAACTGCTTATTTGATAAATATATTTTTCAACTTCTTGTGAATTGAATAAACAAAATAATTTTCAAACTACAATATTTTTTATTGTTCTAAGTATTCTCATGTACATATAGATAACTAACGTAAATTGGGTCCGAATATACAGCTATTTAATATGATTTAAAACATCCATGTAGTGTGAGATAATGTATGCCACTGTATTTAATTTTAGAACTTATTACATTGACTTAGGAACCGATGGTTATACATATGAATGCTCGTGCCTGTACCACGTTAGTCCATGACATTTTCATGTGAACGGCAAGCGATAAAATAATGTTTGTGTTGTAATGCTAGCTCCAGGCCAAGTGCATGCTAGCTCAGGGCTGCCAAATAAAAAAAAGATTTTTTTTGTTTTATGTATTCATTATCTGTGTTATTTCAAACTGCTTTTAGGTCTGTGTCAGTAAATTGAAAGTATAGTTAAATCAGAACCGAATTCGAATTTTATATCTATTGTAATATAATAACTTTTTTGTATCATATTATTGAATTTCCCTCGGGTGCTTTTTCCCGAGATAAAAAGTACTCTACCTTTTCAATACTCCTAGCTATGTGTATGCAAAATTTCTCGAAGATTGGTTCAGTAGATAGGGCGTGAAGAGATAACAAATAGACAAATTCACTTTCGCATCTATAATATTACTTAGTTGGATTTACCACTTAATTATCAATTGGTAGAATTATTGTAGGTTTTCCTGTAATCTTCCGACAATGAACTATAATTGGTATATTTTTCATAATTTTAGGCTCGGTCAATTTTCGTCTTCTTTAATGAATAAAATCAAAATATTTATTTACTTTGCACATTCTGTGGCTGTGCTAGACGAACAGACAGACTGAGGATCAAGAAGAGTTCCATTTTTTTATTTTTGTACGAGACCCTAACAAACGATAATTTTTAAAAATAGACCCCGACTCAGCATATGCTAGAGGTACATAACATCCAGCGCTGACCTTCCATCGAGATCTCTTTCTGAATGACATCACGCACCAAGTGCGACTTGTGCGTGAAATTTTCTTTTTTTTTATTAAGGTTTTTACACAACTCAACGTCACAATATATATCAATAATGTTAAAATGAATATTACATTATATGTAAGTACACTAGTCGTATGTCCTATTATTTAAGCATTTGTCAACCCTAGCTACTCGGGTTTAGGAAAAATATGTTGGAATACGTATCTCTATGAATACATTATGTTCTACTTATCCTTCCTTGGTAACGGAACGCTGGCTACGCTAGGATGTCTGAGAGGTTACGATCAATGGGCTTGAAAAATTACATTATATTTTATTTTTGGTATTGAATAAATAATATTTATATTTTATATATAACTAGCGACCCGCCCCATCTTCGCATGGGCATAAAAACCTTCCTTTTGAATCACTATCTATAAAAAAAACCGCATCAAAATCCGTTGCGTAGTTTTAAAGATTTAAGCATACAAAGGACATAAGGACAGAGAAAGCGACTTTGTTTTATACTATGTAGTGATAGTGATATAAAGTAAACTATGAGCATATTTATGCTTAAGTTTCAGAGCTTTCAGATTTTTCAGTTTTTTCAGAGGTTCTTATGAGTTGAGCCCTTCCTAGGTCTGTTGTCTTCTGTCAGCGTTTTCACATCTTAATACCCCTTTGTGTTGTATTATTTTAGGTTGTACTGTGCCAGTTAAACTCGACTATTTCCTTCAAGTGATACACTGTGCTTTTATCAACCATGACATTGGCTTAATCATCGTTTGATTAAACGATGGAGTCATAAAAAATAAAAATCGAAATAACATCGACCCATCTCGTACAAGCGACACGCCATCACATCTCTAGCAGCTGCACTGACTACCACAGACGATAGGTTCCTTCAGGTTTACGACATCGTCAACGCGTTGTTGTCTAAGGTGACTCATACATACCAACAAGTTAGCTGTCATCGTGTATTTGTATTGAAATATGATTAACTGTCATAAATGTTTTCATAATACCTCCTATTTCTAATTAATCATTATCATATTAATATATATCTATATATAATCATCTGTCATGCAATCAAATATAATACAAACAAGCCGCAAACAATCTGAAAACAAAACGTAGTAGAAAAACTGCAAATTGATTTATCCAAACGCAGTAACAAACTTCTTAATGCCGCTATTCGAGTCCAAAGAAAATATATATTTACAGGAAAGTTCTTTGGCCAATTTATTTTCTGTGTAGAGCCGTTCGTGGGCTGAATTTTTCCGAATAAATCCCTTAAGATTCGTTACAAAGAGTTTCATTTGCATGTAGCCTATGACGCGATCCCAGGCGATGGGCCACGAAATTGGAGGTTTTTACTAAAGTGGTGATATAATACAGAAAGAAACTCAGTTTAGTATTGTTCCCTGAGATTTAAAAAATATGTTAAATATCAAACACATAAATTTATTTACTAATTTTATTCACGATTCCGCTGAACTCAATAGCATGTGGTCTTAGCTTGCTAGCTCATTAATAGCCTCGCTATGGCCTTCAAAAAACCAAAGTTTTGTGTTTCCAGAAATACATCACGTCTGTTGGCAGAGAGTTGTGGAAATGCCTTAAGACGATACCTTGGTGAACACTAGTGCCACCATCATTTAAAAATTATTATTCACTGAAAACCAAAGTTATCAAAAATCGGTGTTGTCTAATTAGGCTCCTGGATCTGGAGTTAATTTTAATCATATTAAATCACTTTAACAGTTTTGAAATTTGTAACTGTAGGTAACTATACTTTAATAATTTAAGATCCATAATCTTAATTACATAACACGGATTTTTGATAACTTGTGTTTTCAGTGAATGATGGTGGCGCTAGTGTTCACCCAGGAATCACCTTAAGTTAAGCAGTGGTGCTTTAACATTAAATGAGGATGCAAAACGAAATTATTTTTAATTTGGATTTGGATTTCGAACATGGATGAAATCCTTTTCATGTTAAAAAGGTAAATAAATAATCAGACCTCAGGATCCGAAAGAACAAAGCTGGAAATAGACATATGCAGTATTGAAATATGTTGTTTTACTTTTAACCATCTAATAGAAATTCCGCTTGTTTCCTGCCCGCACTCAACAGATTTATTATGGCAATTAAACTCGCCGTAAGTTGACAGTTTTCCTTTGTCTCGGCACAGAAATGAATGGGCGACCGCGGGCTGCCGTTAGGCTTTGAACCTGCCCACAGAGTACATAACAGCATTTTTAGGTCACGAACTTAAAACCGCACACTTATACGGCACCACATCGAAGTCACTCGCTTGTGCATGATCGTTTGAAAGTTTTTAAAGCTGTCTATGCGAGCTTGGGTAAATATTGCCAATGCGCTGCACCACCGAAGCAGCCCCATCAGCATTCCGAAGAGTCTGAACCCGTTATACTCGCATGGCTTCGAGCATGCCCTGATTGTATCTACCCATAGAATTTCTTTCGTCCGAGCGTGTATCCTGTTTTCAATTATTGTCCTGATATAGCGGTACTGGTTTTTACAATGCAGCGACTGTCGTCTGACCTCAATAACCCTTTTTACAGGAAAATCAGACTAGGAACATGATCCGGGTGTGTAACTGGCCTACACTTTCAGATTTTTCAGGCTGCTTAAAGGCATCTGATATAGCCTAACGACTGTCATCTACCGAAAATAGCCGTAATTAATCGCTTTACCTGCCTTCCAAAGCACGGAGGAGCTCAAGATAGAAAATGGCCATAAACTGCAACTAGAACCATGTACTCTTAGTCTGCGTTCGATATCCGTATCATGTTTTAATAAATAAAAAAGTAAGAGCACACAAAATAAATTTTTAACAAGTTCATATACTTCTAAATTAAACTATTTTATACGGTTTTCTATCGCGTTTATTGCTTACTTATTTACGCGATAGAAAACCATATAAAATAGTTTAATTTAATGTGTAACAATCGCGAAAACATAAGAAATCATATACTTCTATTAATATAAATTATTTCCATTAATGTAAACGCTCTTCAACTGTATTAAACTGATTCAATTCTGGGTAATTGTAACGAATGCTCAAAGTAAATACGATCCAAGCAATCATTCCCACTCGTAGACAAGTCGGCCATGTTTCATTAATGGCATGCACAGACTTCAAACAATTACAGACAGATTGTCATAAAAATAATAGGGAAGTTCGAAAATACTCGCCTTTGTGTGTGTATCGCGGTGATGCCTAATAGCAATTGGCGTTAGCGTCACAAGTTGGTTTAGTTGTGTGTGTGAAAGCCGTATACGACATGTGAAACATTCATAGTTTGAAGGCTCGTGTTGTATAATAGACTATGTCTGGGGTTTTAATAAGCCTGTGTATATATTTTACTACGTCTGGAGTTCTTTTAGGTCTGTGTGGCGATGGTAGTGATTCGAACGAATTGTTGATTTTAAATCTCTCAAAGGATACTGTTGCCACAGAGAAGATTAACATTCATTAAATAAATTAAACTTCTGAAACACTATAGCGGAGCTCGATTAAATTATATTTATCGTAAATATTACATCTTTTCGTACTAAATATGGTTTTATCAGCTTGTTTATTTTTTATGCGCAAACATTAATACTTTCTGAAAAGGATTACAACTGTTTTACAAAAGTTATAGGTGTTATCATGATCATGCATGTCGAGTAATAATTTGAAATGAAACAAGAAATATATATTTTCTTTTTTAATTATAAATATAAATATATATATAGGGACAAATCAAACAGATTGAGTTAGCCCCAAAGTAAGTTCGAGACTTGTGTTATGGGATACTAACTCAACGATACTATATTTTATAACAAATACATATATAGATAAACATCCAAGACCCAGGGCAATCAGAAAAAGATCTTTTTTCATCTTGACCTGACCGGGGATCGAACCCGGGACCTCCTGAGTAGCGGTCAGGCATGTTAACCGTTACGCCACGGAGTTCGTCACGGAGGAGGTAATTAATTTACTCACTTACTCTTCTGGCTCAGTGACCCGAAGTAAATCTTGGCTTCCGAAACGAGAGTTCACAGCGCCCATCTCACTACTGATTTTGTTACAGCTACATCATGCTACTACTATATAGCTTATTCAAAGCTTTTTTTATAATTAAGTAGTTGTTTCGCCTGTCCGTTAATATCTTACCTTTTTCAAAAATCAGCCTATGATATGCAGAAAGGTTTTGCAAATCAGACCAGTGTTCAAAAGTTATTATCAACTTTTATTAAAATCAAGCAAACAAACTCTTTAGCATTATCATCATGACCATGCACACCCTGGTGTCAGAGTTCTTTGGAGCCGCCTCTCGGCCCCTGACGTGGCTTATTTGACGACTACCAGATGGCAGCCAGGACCAACGGCTTAACGTGCCTTCCGAAGCGCGGAATCATCTTTGTTATCAGACAATCAGGTTATTCAAGCCTGCAATGTCCTAACCTTAGTTTTATTATAAGTATAGATTCACAAATATTTTGATTTCATCAATTTTATTTGGTCGATAATATAATTCCCAAACTAAATAAAAGATGTCTCGGTAAACTGTCTGAATAAATAAAAAATCAACATTGATCTTGTCTATGTTCTAATGGATTCATTAGAACACACAAATAGTCTGAATAATTATCAAGATTCGAGATGAAAGGAAAATTGATTAAAGATATTCTAATTTAAAACTAGCTGTTGCCTGCGGTTATTTCATCATTCATCATTAGTGCTAACCATTATATTATTATGTAACTACTACCTTACTATTGGTTTATCTACAAGATTATGGATTTAATAAGCAATTTCCCAACTCCAGCTGACCTTGGTTTGTTAATTTCAAATATCTCTTAATTAACACTGTAATTGGAGGTATTTATTTTCGAATGTCGTGCTTTTAAATAACATATTAAAAACATAGTTATATAAATATTTTTCAAATTGAATTTCTAGGGAGGATTGGGTTTAGACAGACAGCCGGTTCTCTTTCCATAATTTCAAAACGTTACTCTTGTTGGTGGAGTAATTTCTATTTATCTCTCTCTCTCTCTTCAGGCATCTGTTTTATATCTCTATACAACACGATTTCAGTCTTTTCCTATATCCCTTATTCAAATTTATCATCATCATCATTCAGAAATCAATTCGACATTCAAAAATAATCTATAAAAAAAGTTCCTTCTGCAAACGTGTTTCGAAATAAAATTAAAACTCCTCCGTAACTTTGGTTTTCCTTATTCCGTTTTAGAAGTATTTTTAAGCATTTACTTGTTTATTTACAGGATTGTGTTTCTTCGTTCACAGCAATATTATAACACCTGTACGTGACTAAGATATCAAAATTCCAAATGCATTGATCGTTAATATTCAGCGACGCTAGTCAATAAAACGTGTTTACGACGCGGTTGCTCGGTATTGAGCCGGTTAATATAACGGGTACGATACAACACTATACATTACTGTTTTGATTTCATAAAAATGTCATTTACATGTGTTTTCAGCTATTTATATATATTGCAAATCATACTAGCGGCTTTAAGCTGATGTGGACTGGAATGTTTTATTTTATTTGTATACTTATCATTTGATTGCGTATCTTAAGTGGATATTTTTTTAATAGCATCGACTTTCCGCAAATATTATAATTTTTAGTATATATTATTGGAACACACTAGCAGATTTTTTAAGCTGCTGAAATATATTAGCATTTCTCATAACTTTTCTATGGTAAGTCATCGAATGAAAATTAGATAACAATTTCTTCCTAAAAAAGGACTAAAAGTTCAATTGATCTTGCACACCCTTGATTAAGGTTTTCATAACTCCACTTCCTCAAAACTATTTTTATTTAGATAAAACATTATATGTCATAGCTATTACATCCCGCCGGGGTAAGAGACTTATATGATTTATGCAAAATTTTGTTTGAACATATCGCAGCATGGATCAGTTTTATGGAGAGCATAGACGACGTCTACAGCATATCGCTGGCTCGTTACATTGTCTGCATTTTGAGTGTGAATAATGTATTATTTACTTGTAGACTTTCGCATATAGGTGGTTTGCTTAAGGCCACTATTAGATTATCATATAAATATGATCATAGATTGAGTCATTTATAAATGAAAAACATGACGGTATAGTGTTAAATATCGTCTATGATCAAAGATATGGAATTTTTTTTGTTAGCTAGCGTACTAGTAGGATCATATCTGTAATAGTCTACAAACAACCTCATAATATGTCTTACTCGTAGCACTTCAAAAATCCATATATGACGTTTATATGATCATTGTATTATATTAAAACGAAGAACGTCATCATTTAACTATGATCATAGAATTTGACAGATATGGAATCATATTTAGATAATTTAAATATTATAATTGACCGAGCGAGCGAAGCGAGCGAGAGTCTCCATTTCGAGACTGGCAAATTTTGCTTTTGTCCGGATGTCTGTCTGTCTGTCTGTCTGTCTGTCTGTCTGTTTGTTCCGGGCTAGAGGTCGCATTTCTGAACGGATCTTAATGAAACTTGGTACACGTGTTCCTTGGTTTATTTGCAATTTTTTGTCGAGAGTTTTTTTTGATTGGAGGGAAAAGGGGGGAAAAAAGGGGGAAAGTTTTCTGTGACGTTGTTTACGAACGGATCTTAATGAAACTTGACACACGTGTTCCTTGATTTATTTGCAATTTTTTGTCGAAAGCGTTTTTTGATTGGAAGAAAAATGGGGGCAAAAATGGGGGAAGTTTGCTATTTGTTATATTGCTTATACCACTGGCCGCATGGTACTTGTTCTTTTACAACTTTGCGCTTTGAATTTGTTTTCGGTCTTTTATTTTTATTTTTATTTATATTTTTATTTATATTCGTTCCCTCGTTTATATTTTTATTTTTATTTTTATTTTTATTTTTATTTTTATTTTTATTTTTATTTTTATTTTTATTTTTATTTTTATTTTTATTTTTATTTTTATTTTTATTTTAGTTTTATTTTTATTTTTATTTTTATTTTTATTTTTATTTTTATATGGCACAATAAAAAAATATAGAAAAAATCCTTTTGAGAATATACGAGGGAAAAAATTAACAGAATAAGAAATACCTATATATACTCTATATAGAGTAATAAAAAAAACGAAAAGGGGGTTAACGGATGAGGTTCGCGAGGTCTACTGTTCACAGAACCACTAGTGTAATAGAAGCGTAAGTACTTCACTGTTACCTTTTCTGCTGTCAAAAGTTTACATTGTTGTATTCTGGCTTGAAGCGTAAGGAAAGTAATAAATTTAGGCTCTGTGACGTAAGATCCCAGGCCATGAGACCATGAGTTGGCTGCTTGCGATAACCCCAAGTACCTATATAGTGAGTGTCAATTTAAAATAAGCAAACATCTTAGTTTAGGCAAAGAAAATATAAACTACACGAAGTTTAGGCACTTTCTAGCTTTAAGATTATTTCTCTCATCTTAGCGCTTTTCCGGTTGTGCCTTCAGTTAGTTGCTTCGGACCACTTTCTTGCTATTTCCCATTATTGTGCGGTCATTGACATCTTTTTAGCATTAGAATTGAACATTCTATTTTATTCTGAATACTTAAGACAATTTATGGAGCAAACTCAGGCTTTATATGTCTCAGCCTGTCCAAAATTGTTAAATATTTACATTCAAAGAAGTTGTTTGTTCTTGTCTTTGAAATTTCTCAATGTCATGTCTATACATTGATTAAACAATAAGAAAAAACAGTGGCATTCCAAGAGAGTCGACGGGTGAAAATTGAATGTATTTTTTTGGGTATTGATGACGGTGTCGCGTGTTAATTGTTTTTTTTTTTCAATCTCAAATGTGTCAAGAACTATGTCAAGTTTAACTTCAAAAAAAACAATTGAAAAGGTAAATGAACGCCTGCTCACTAAAATTTACTAAGTAATTTAACAAACTAAAAACTTCCTTAATTTTCTTCTAAACTAAAGTAAGTACAAAATTAAAAGCGATGTAAAACTAACAAGAAACTATTAAACCCAAGCGTGTTAAGTTTTGAACTAGTTCGCTCCATCACGCGCCATTAGCCGCTGCAGCGCTGTGTGGGAAAGCGCTGCAAATTGCTGCAACCGCTGACGCTTCGCGGCACATTAGTTTCGTATGGTATGGTGTACATTATGTATGATTCATATTGAAATCGATCTTGAAATCTGATCAATTTTTAAAATAATCATCTTCATTTAATGTAGATGATACGTTTGATCAATCATGCACACCCTGGTGTCAGAGTTCTTCGGAACCGCTTCTCGGGTTCTTGATTGGCGACCACGGACTGGCAAGTGCTAGCGTCAGATACCCACCAACCAGATGGTCTGATGACGACGATGAAGAGTGCAGCGAAGGCAGGTGCTGGATGCAGGCCGCATCCAACCGGTTGTTCTGGTAATCCTTGGGGAAAGTCTATGTCCAGCAATGGACAGTCTGCGACAATCATGTTAAATGATGATATATTACAAACCATGAAAATACTTTGAAATATTTTTTATTGCACTTTGTTTTACATTGTGCTTAATGCACTATTGATTTTTAAACTAACCTAGCTGCACGAATCAAAGTGAACACAAAACGCCATTTTTCCGCCATGTTGCGCCGCGTTATTCAATTAGTTTCGGGTTTATCAGCGCGTGCTATCTGACAGATACATTCACTCGCAAATTTTGGTGATTGGCATGTGTGGTTTGAAAATATTCAATTTAGTATGTGATAGTAGTTGGTGGGTCCGACGCTGAGCTTGCCGTTGCGTGGTGGCCATTCCAGAGCCATTAGGTTAACGTTTTATTGCGCTATGTGCTCTGCCTACTGCCATTTTAAAGAACTATGGGCTTAGCCAAAGTCACAATCGCAAAACGTTAACGAGGTACGACAAGAACAAAATGTATGGGATTGACATAAGATTGACCACGTGATTTACCGTAGCTTATGCCAATCCCATACATTTTGTTCTTGACGACATTCGTTAGCGTTTTGACATTGTCACTTGGCTAAGGGTGCTAGTCCGCTGGGTTTTGTCGGCAACAGGGACAATCGGGTTATTCAAGCCTGCAAGATTCTACTGGAATCAAATGTAGATTCATTCAAAGTACACTTTTATTTAAAAGAAAATATTTTATTATTATTTAATTTTTGTGAAAAAAAAGGCTTAGAGGTAAACTCGAATTTAAATGGTTTTCGCCATTCAAAACTATTCGAGTTTACGCTTTATCCTGAAACAAAAAAGTACTTTATTATTATGTACTTGATAAATGTTCTTTATTTTAAACAATGTATGTTATCTCGAGAACCGAACACAAAGTGTCTACAAATCAATGTGTAATAAATTAGAATTAAACAGTTCCGTGCGAAGTTCTAAAGGAGTATTTCAATTCAATGTGTGCTACGCCGTAACTCGTAGCTTTGCTACGTCGTAGCAAAAGCTACGTTACTTCGTAAACAGTCGTGTCGCTACGCATTTTCTATAATTAAACATTGTGGCATTATACTATTTTGTTTGTATAAATTACGTCTAAATTGAACTGTACAGAATGTCACAATTTGTGTTATATGGATCTCTGTAATAATATCTACAGATATATTTCCAGTAACATAATTATTATTTCAAGTGATGGGATCTCTTATGCAGTAAACACTATATTAAAAATTATTTGAGCAATGAATTTAAAATGAGACAAGTATGACATATGATAGTCAAGAAATCTCAGCTAAGAAAAGATTTCCGAAATTTTTTACGAAGTAATGAAATTAATTTATTTATGCATTATAAATAAAAATCCTAAACCCAGGATAATCAGAAAAATACCAGTTTTCATCTTGACCGGGAATCAAGCCCGGGACTTCTTGAATAGCGGCAATATGAATGAAAGGGAAAAAGAAAAGCTCGTATTTATTTGTTAATCACTACTTAATTTTCACTCTATAAATGATATGGAGGTTCCTAAAACAGTTTTTTGGTTATTCCAATATTCGCTCAAATATCTTTAAATTTCGCATAAACGTAGCTAGAGGTATTGATAAGGACATATTGATAAGGACCTTTCATCCCGGGAAAAAGCACTGTTCTCGCGGGAAAATTAAAACGGGCGAAGCCGCGGGCGAATCTTATCGTGTAATCAACGAGTTATTGGAACACTAAACAAACACTCTTATCAGTTTGAGTTCATCTCCCGTTATCTGAAGTGTAGATACTTCTCAAAATTAATTACCGGCGAGGGCGGTAGCTTCCTGTCGAAAGCAATTACAAACAGATTGATTTTGAGATATTACATTGTTTGATTTCTTTAGAAAATTCGAATAACAGAGTATGTAATATTGTTGATGTACTCATTTAAATTCGACCAGCTGATTTGCGCTTATTGTAAATCCCGCTAATATTATAAAGGCGAAATTTGAATGTTTGTTACTTTTTCACGCTCTTCGGCTGGGCCAATTTTTAATAAATTTGTTATCCTGTAATTTGGATTAACTTATAAGGTACTTTTTATTCCTAAAAATATGCGGTTCCCGTAGGTTTAGTCAAAAAGTCTGAAATAATAAAACTTGAAAAGTTCCCTCGATTTCTCCATGATTCCATCATCAGATCCTGACCTGATGAATATGGGACCAATTGAAAGTATAACCCTTTCAAACATAAAAATATATTTTCAAATCGGTTCAGGTATCTTCAAGGAATCCGGTAACACACATAAAAATAAAACATTTTGACGAATTGAGAGCCTCCTTCGTTTTTTGAAGTCGGTTAAAAAGAAAATTAACCTTTGTTGATACCTTCATTGCCATTAACAACATTAACGGGAAGAGAGAACTCATAAGATAGAAACCATACAGCTGTATTTATATTTCTTTATTGAATTCGCATTTTGACAACATAGAAACAACATTATCACTAAATCAAGATTAAACTTAAAAGCTCCAATTCTCGTACGTGGTAGTAAATCCACATTTGCCGTGATACCCAAAGCCGCATCTGTTAGAACTTTTCCTTTCAACCAGGTATAAGCGTAATTGATTGTCTAAGCCGTAACAGTCAGCAGTCTGCTTGCCGGATATTGTTGGCAAAAACTCTACGGGCTGTCCCGACTAGTGTTGTGTCGTGTGTTTGAAATGTATCGATACTTTTGATCTTAAGTCACAATTACCTACGTATTAGGATTCTTGTTTTGAATATGTTAGTGAAAATACATCGGGGTTGCCCGATTAGGATTTCTTCTTAATTGTTTAAAATAAAGCGATACTGATGGCAAGCTACGCGAAAAACTTCGTCCAAAAATAAATTTTGAACATTACGTGTTGTGATGCTCGCATAGAAATAAGTTATTTATACTTGTTAGTTTTCATCATGAAAATTATTCATTTTCATCAGTAAATGTAGTTGTTTTTATGTCCGGTTAACAACATGGCATTGACATTAATTTCTATTGACATCATATGTTGTATTGTACTAAAATACGTTACCAGTTATAATAAAGCTCAATAAAATTTATATCTTGTTCTTTTAGTCCCCATTTCTGATCTCAATTCTTCTTGTATTGAGTATTGTGGTTTTCTAGTCATAATACTGTATTTAAATTATTACATCGATAAACGTACAAGTGACATCTCTATCATACCACCTTCCCCCAGCTCACACTCCCCTTCTGTAATTAACTGCCGTGTTTGTCTTTCACGCCGACAACCCGTAACTAGTTTGCTTTTTGTAAACTTTATAGTGTGGTAAAACTAGTGGAGCGAAAGTTGGAGATTGGATTACTTCAATGATGGATTTTGAATTACTTAAAATGGTTTTTTTTTGTAAATACTTGTATATACCATATTATATTATAAAAACTTCATTTTAATGTTTATTTTGCTTTTATCATAAAAGCGAAATTGGACACATTTGTATTGAGCTTGACGTTGAAGCTTGATAGTCAATCGGGGAATACGTATACGTAATGCCCGCGTAAAGCGTGTCAAGCGACAATGAGCGCGATATCGAGAAAAACTAGTTTAGATTGGTCATAAAAAAGATCTCCTCGTCTGTCATCCTCCTCTCTCCCCGTCTGATCTCCGCTGCTGGTGACAGGAAGGCTGGCTGCTAACTCGCCCAATGGATAAGTATTGCTATACAGCGGGGAAATACGGCCAGCATTCTTTCTAACATGCCTCACGGGCATGATTTATTTAATGTTTAGTTTCTTTTTATGTTTGTTTTTTTTTTGTATATATTATTATAAGTATGTTTATCTCTAATTAATTGAATGAGTCGTAGCAGAATTACAAAGAAGATATATGACCTCGTTATAGCGTTATTTTTTCTGAAATAAATTTGATGATGATTTTTGTTTGGGAAGGCCCTTTAAAAGCAAAGTAGTGATAGACAAAGATGCATGATTTGCAAGATAAGTCAAACTCTTAGTATAAGAGTAGCTCTAGTATCAACAGAAGTTATTGTTAAAACTCTTTGGTCTAAGTACATAACGCTATTAGAGCTAATATCCTGCCTCGAGTCTGCGAGAGTACCAAAGTTTCCTGCTTTTAGGTCTATGGTTCTCTTCCTTCCTGAAAACTGTACCATACACGCTATGTAATGTAATATCTTGTAGGTTTTATTTCGTAACCAGCTGATACTTACAGATTCACTCCCCAGTGGTGTGTATTGAATATATAGCCTATAACCTTCTCCAAGAATCAGGCTATAAGTTTAGTAAAATTTATATCTAAATATTACTGTTAATATTTCAGTTATGTAACAATTTAATATTACATTTACACGTTATAAATTTGGCTATGCTATGCAGAATTGATTTTTCAAATACGAATAATAGTTCTGAAGTTAAAAGCGTTCAATAAAACACAAGTACAGATATATATATATATATTTAATTAAATCTTATTTGATCGATTTAATAATAATGACGTCACTATGATTTGTTTAAGTGACTCTCACTTAGCTTAAAAGTTAAAAAATATAGGCCATTATGAATCAATAACATATACAATGCCACTTTTAATTATAATTTTATAACTCAAGAACGGGCTCACTAACAAACCAAATGTTTGTTCGGACTATTAAGTACTTAGATGGTGGTGAAGTTTGCACAAAATCGGTCGAGCGGTTCTACATTCACATTTTTTGAATTTGAATCGTACGTAGCCGCGGGCAAAAGCTAGTAAATTATAAAATTAAGATCAAAAGTGGTTCTTAAATACATCTATCTATTAATTGCGTTTAAATTTCAAGAATTATTTAGCCGAAATGCTTCTGTAAACGAAAGCAAAACAGATAAGAGTCAAGATAAACAAATTATTTAATTTGTTCTTCGGTAATCCTATTAAACGGCCGTTTCTTCAGTTTACTGAATTGGGATCAGAATAAACCTTCACCACAATTTTGTCTCAAATATTTTAATGTCAGCTGAAAATTCAAATGTCTTGGTTTCAAATCGTTTGAGCAAGAAAAAAAATGCTTGCTAAATTACATTCGATGGAACTTATACTAACATTAGCTTCCGCGTGGATATCGGTTACCAAAACCAAAAGTACCCTATATTCATCCTTAGGGTTAAAGGTATTTTCATGTCAAATCTCATTTAAACCCATCGCTCTGCTTCGAAGTGAAAGATTAACAAAAATTTAAACACACTCTAAAATCATACTCTAACAATAGAAGTATATAAGTATGGGATAATAAAGCTGAAGAGTTTGTTTGTTTGAATGCTTATAGCTTTAGAACTGTCAAGAAATTATTTCAGTGTATGATAGCCTGGATTTTGGAGAAGGTATAGCTGCCTCTGTGGTCCAGTGGTTAAGGCGTTTGCCTGTAGGTTTGATTCCCACGGTTAGGTCATTGTAGGCTTGAATCACCTGATTGTCCGATAATGATTCCGTGCTTCGGAAGGCACGTTAAGCCGTTGGTCCTGGCTGCCATCTGGCAGAGGCCGAGAGGCGGTTCCGAAGAACTCTGACACCAGGGTGTGCATGGTCGATTGACCGTGACGCTTACTCAAAATGATGATGATGAGCTATAGCTTTATATGACGTATGTATGTGTAAGAAGGGCGAGTGAACAGCAAGTAAAGAAATGTTTTGAACTTCCTAATATGATATAATTAAGTTTACAGTTTAATAAGTAAAAATAAAAACTACAAACTAAAATAACTAATATTAATAAAATTAAAACTAAAACTGAAATGACTAAAATTATAAATAAAACTTAAAATCTAAAAATTGGTGTTCTTGCGGCATGGTGCCAAGAACCCCAGCTGCATTCCCGCGCTGAATAGCGACTGCTATTCTCTGCGCGAGATATGAGCTGATATAATTTATTTAATCAATGACGCGGAAGACCAGTGTCGTGGCTCGTACCATCGTCCACGACACATGCTGAGCGGGGGCCCTTTTGGCGTTTGTATATTAAATGTTTGTAGTTAATGCTCAGATCAGCCAAATAAACTATTTTTCTTTCTTTCTTTTCTTTCTTTAATTTATACCAACCAAGAGTATAGGATCAATTTGATCTGTGACAACCTCTATAGCAAATGTTCAATACGCTATGAGTCCACAGAAATGTTAATTCTGTTCATTTCCAAGTCACAAAAAGTAGAAAATGGCCTTTTCAAAGTGTCCTAGTTGATTTATGACTATACATTAAAATAAAACATTAAGATAAAATGATAGGAAGTAATTGGAAGTGTTTGAAATGTGGTAAAAGAGCTTTAATAACGGAAATTGAGAAAAGAAGAGGAATAATGCGACAACAGCACGACGACTTTATGAAAAACATTATCGAAGAAAAAATAGAAGGAAGACAGGGAGGAGGTAGACCAAGAAGGAGTTTTATAGAACGAATGAAGGATGAAGCGGGAGTCGTGTCGTGTCAGGAGGTGAAAAGGCTAGCGGAAGATAGAATCACTTGGTGGCTTACTACCATCTCTTAAAACCATGCAAGAACGATTGAGTAAGGGAGATGTCGCCTTACATAACGTATTGCGCTGTCTCGCTTACTCACTGGATCTTGCATGGATTTAAGAGATGGTAGTAAGCCACCTGGAAGAGACTCCACTGACTAGACTGAATTTAAGAGTACAGCTCTTAAATTTTAGATAGATATATAAAATGTATTAATTATATTATGATTAATTACAAAAACAGAAATACAAAAGCAATTTAATACGACGCACGAGTTCAACTCCGTCAGAAATAATACCTACTAAGAAGTTTTATTAATTACTGTCTCCCTCTAAGACTGTACAAATATTTATCAATTAGATGAACACAGAGGCCTGTTAAAACGAGAAACAGACAAAATAATATCGGTGTTTAATTTCGGTATTCGTAATAAATGTCGTTGTTACTCTGTGGCCATGAAAAATGCGGTTTGCCTTAAACCTCTGACGATTTTATTGTAAACTAGCAACCCTCCCCGGCTTTGTACGGGTATAAAAACCTTTCTCTTGAATTGTTCTAGCTACTAAAACAAACCGCATCAAAATCCGTTGCGTAGTTTCAAAAATCTAAGCATACATACATAGGGACAGACAGTGGGAAGCAACTAAACAACTGCTCGCTATACTAAATGATAATGATAATGATGCATGCCAGAATTCTAGGTGTATATCCTCTTTTTATTAAAATTCCTGGTGAGGGTAGATGTAAACCAAGGGAGATTTAAGAAAAATGTCGCCTGCTTTACTTTATACCCAATCGGTCACTGGTAGCCGAGTAATGTTATAGCTTAGTTTGTTCCTTGTCTTGAGAGAGTTTTCTCTGCCACGTTTGAGAACTATTTGATGTAACTGTATCACGTTATGTTTTCATAATAGCACTTTACTAATTACACCCTCAGCTGGTTGTGTTGAAGCCCAGACTTTGTATATGGAATACTAATAACTCTCTTCCTGATCAATTTTGCTCACTCTATTACAAGAAATATGCGCATTGCGCACCCATCTGTTTACAGCATTAAATGAATAAATAAACACTTTTTTGGCACAATAAAGTGTTTATTCGTTCATTCATTACATAGATACTTCATTGAATTGTACAGGATCGTAAATTAAAATTAGTACAAAGGCGTACTTATCGCGAATGCAATTTCATCAACCTTAGGGTAGAGAAACACAAAAAAACACTGATTTAAACAGCATTGAATTCTGAATCATTGTTTTCTTTGATTTCGTGGCCACAACGCAACAACGAAATTGTCTACTTCCAATACTCAAGATGTAATGGAATTTCAGAAACGCTACCCACCTTCTCAAAACATCATAAGATCAAAAACTGTATTTCAAATATACAACTTATTAAGCTCAAAACAAGGTTCAAGTCAGATTGGGAGAAGTTTTAATCAAAATCTTATAACTCGTGGAATTGGCAGTAACATTAACAGATTATCCGAAACAAGTGACGAGTCAGATAACAACTAAAGTATTTAATTTAAACTTTGTGAGTTAACAAGCGAACTATCTTATGAGCTTACAGACCTTAGAGACTTAGATACCTGTATGGGTTTTGTTGTACTCATTAGTAAGCCCATGTTTCTGCCTACTAATATCTCTAAATATCTTAAAATATTTAGAGTTCCGTACTTAAAGAAGTAAAAAAGAAACATTTGTAGAATCACTTTATCTGTCCGTTCTGTTGATTGTTAAGACTAGAAGTTCAAATTTACGAAAAAAACCTAAGATACAGTCTCTTTTGAATAATACGCCAAAGATTTCAAAAGGAGATCGTAAACTATGGAGCAACATTAACTATCATTCACTCATCAATAAAATTTAGTAAAAAGCAGAATAAATTCTCAAAACTTGCACTTTATTGTGTCATAGCAAGAAGCCTTAGATCATTTCTAAGCAAGAAGCATAATAGATATTATGCCTTTTGTGTACAATTTGTGTATCCTATAGGTAATGGTAAGAGATTAATAGCATACATAATATGTATGCTATTAATCTCTTACCATTAGCACAGTCTACTCAAAACAACAATCTATAGAGAAAGTTAACGTACGATTCCAATGGGAACACAGACACTACAGACAGTATTGATAAATGCTTCACTTTAATAATTTTAGCACGTTTGCAATTTAACATCTCTACGTGAGTTTCCTTTGTCTATATCTCATTTAATGCGCGTATTTTTATAACTATATAAGCTAGAGTTTTTAAATATGTGAACTACAATTGCCATGCCGCTTTACCCGTTTACTACTTTTTGACTTGTCCTACAGGCCTGTTAGGGTTGCCTGTAAGAGATTGCTTTTGCGATAAGGCCGCCTTTGTACATTAAATTACCTTATGTTTGTTGTCATATTTTAATCTTGGTGCAATAAAGAGTTTTTATTATTATTTTTATTATTATGGCGCCAAAGGGACAAACAAGTTGATGGATAAGAATGGATATTCCTGTAAATGATCTTACAAACAAGCATGTTGAAGTGGAGTAGCAAAAAATAGGTAAGTGAACCTAGGGATTTTTTGCGATCAGCTACGGATATAATCAGAAAATCATAATGATAGGGAAAAGATGTGAATTTCAACCCGATAATATAATTTATTGGTAAAACTTGGTTCTGATGAACCACTTAAGATTTGACGAAACTATTTAATGTCTTAGAATTCGGTTTAGATATTATTTTACCAAAATATTGTAATAGTGCTAGTTACTATGCTGGCTAAAAATTTTAAATGGATTCAAGAAAATTCGTCATATTACATTATTATTTTTAAAGGCATTCTCATTTTGAATCCATATTCCCGAGTACTTCAATCAAGTGTACCTTTATTAGCAGATTCTGATTTTATTTTCCTGGCTGTAACAATAGCATAGGTTTCAAAAGAAAACACGGATGTAACTGGCACATAAAAACGGTATTTGGATAAAGATACATTTTAAAGTACTGGCCACTAATACACAAAAAGAAAAACAAACAAATAACTTAATTTAAAATAAAAGTATAACATGTTTCTCCAGCATTATAGAGTTATTTATTCTGTGTTCAAACTAATTTTATCAGAGGTATTGGACGGCACGAGGTAAACTTGTACTCTCATTTACATCTACGTGTTTCGCGACTTCAGCTTAAAGTCGGATGAATAACAACTTGATGTTTTGATGATGTTGTTACGAAGGGTTAAGCTAAGCTCTTGATAAAGGTAAATACTTTATGTACTCCCTGTGTGTACTCCAAATAACACTTTATAGGAGAATAGTCTTCATTCAGATCATTATTTTGATGGAAAATGGAAATCTAGTTCTCTGCCTATCCCTACGGGAGACAGGCGTAATTATATGTATCATCATTTCTTGTTGGTGTAACGGTCAATCGACCATACATACCCTGTTGTTAGAGTTCTTCGAAATCGCCTCTCGGCCTTTGACGTGGTTCCTTTAACGAGTACCACTTGGCAGCCGGGACCTACGGCTTAACGTGCCTTCCAAAGCACGCCAAGATTCAAGCCTCCAATGTCCTCATCAAAGTGGAAAAAACTAAAATCATGACTTATTCAAATCGAATCATTTCGACCTAATCAAACAATTCCGTAACGTTCTTTTTTATAATAATGAAATTATTTTCAAGCAAGAGGAACAAAATATTATTTTAAATAAAGTGTTGCTGTAAGACACGAGACAAAATTTTAGTTTCAAAATTCCTAATCGAGAAGAATGCATCTTGTAGTTTAAAATAATATTTTTCTAAAAAAGAATTTATTTTGTCCCGGAATGCTGAAATATGCTTTCGACGGGAGTAGGAATAAATAATAAAATAAATATAATAATAAGAGACCTTTGCCTGGAGACGTCCCTGGCAGGCCAGATACGGACTTGGAGAGTCGCCAACCGCAAATGCTGTGAAAAATGCCATATTTTCTGATACCTCCTTTGTTTTGCCGAGACAAGGCAGTATTGTGGAATTCATGTCGTCAATAGAGGTCGGATGTCGTGTCGTCTAGTCATTACACTTTTCTTATTTTATTTGTAAGAGAGCGTATTTTTATTGTTCGAAATCTCGTTTATTAAAAAAATATAAATAAGTAATTTTGATGGTATAAGTATGAAACCGCCAAATCTACGACCACGAAAAAGCGTTTCCTAAATAAAATATGAGACAAAATTATTGTCTTAGAGTTCGCTAACGATTGGAGGAGAAAAGAGATTTTGGGAAGGTCAATTTAACAAACCTTTCGTCAAAGTTTAATAATTCTTTATTCACACACTAAGATTAATTACCTACAATCGAAGTCATCAGCATTATACCACTTGCATATTTAGTAGCCTGTTTCAAAGTTGATATTACAAACAAGTTATTTAAATCCCATACATTTAAAGTTTATTCGTTATAGATGCCTACAAAAATAAATCGAATAATGTCATTCCCAATCTCAATGGACTTACATCAGTACTTATTATTTCCACGTCGTTTCACGTAAAATGGAATTAACTGAACACGTCAATACTATTAAACCTTTCCCAAACAAGTGTAAAAACAGCCAGAATTTGAAATAATCGTTTGAACAGTTGAAAGAAGAAATACGAGTAGTACCGTACCGTTTGAGTTGCCCGCAGCTGAGGAGATACCAATTTTGGAGAGGTGCCAACGCGAGGCGGCAATCCGTATTCGCTCTAGTGTGACAGCTGGATTTAGTCGGATTGTAGTTTCGATGTTGCAATGCATTGTAAGATATGTCGTAAGACAGCATTCAATTATTTGCGTTATTGTTAGCTGTAAAAGATCATTTACAATATTACAATGTGTGGGATAGAAGGGAGTACCCTAACTATCTATCTCGCACATTGGTAATATTTGGCATACTAATTAGTGAGACCAATTTTCTTATTGGTAGGTAACGCCGAAGACCGGGCAAAGTGAAAGAATAAAAAGACAAGTGTCCCTTAGACTTTCAAGCAACTTAGTGACTTGATTAGGTGAATTAACTAAGGACACAATCGGATTTAATTATAATATATAAGAGTGACAATAAGTAGTTTTATAAAATATTTGAAACTTGGGAAGGGCGAAACTATTTGTGTTTGCGACTTTAATTGCACGATATTTATTATCACATGGTGTAAATCTTTGTACAAAGATTTTTTTTTTCTTGTTTACATATACATAATATGAAGTAGAAGGATTACATAAATTGATTATTTTAAGGGTTTTAAGATTGTCTGCTAACCTTTTTCTATCGCAAAATAACAGTGCTTACATTGTAATTCGGCAAGCAGGAGAAAATCAGTGAAAGGACTTGACGTATCACTCTAGACTACAAGTTGGCAGCGTATTGTATCATAAACTTTAAAGTCTACTACCGCTATAATTACCAGTAAATAAATAATTGATTGAATTAAAGATAATTCCTGATAATCCTAATGCAACCTCGCCGATTATAATAGTTTTTGCTACACCACAACTGAGAATCATTGTTCAAATATAACAGTGGTATAACTCCAAAGTAGTATTTCTCAGATCTAGTCTATCCAGACCAGACTTCGTCTCGAGATCCACAGAGAGGGTCCCAAGGCGACGATGTATCAAACGTAAATTTATGGTCTGTGCATGCATTAATGATTGTTTGCAATAGACGATTCGACTGTTGAAAGTTGCTGGAAACAACATAACTGCAGCTGTTTAGAACAAAAGAGAATGGCTTAGACAGAAAGAGAGGCTTCTGCCCAAAACCTGATGATGATGACTGCACGATACGATTCGGATACAGGAAGACAATTAGATATATTTTTTTAACAAAACAAAAATGACTTCAAAACGGAGCATGCATTATACAAGACAGTCTCAAAGGACATTGCAGGCTTGAAATGAAACACCCGATCGTCTGTAATAAGATTTTTGTGCTTTAAAACATACTTTATGTTGTTTGTTGCAGTTGCCATGTTAGTAGTCATTAAAAAATACGTCAGAAGATAAAATTTTTCGTCCGAGCTTGTTTCCTGATTACACTTTCAGAGGCCAGAGTACGCTTTAATCATGGTTTTAATTTGGATGCACTCTTTATTACAAATTACTGTTTCTGTCTGTCTGATTTGGAAAAGGGAGTAGTCTGATCGGAAAGTGTGATGTTAAGCTTTTACGCGCTTGAGTGGGCAGCAATGGAATTAATTCTATTGGTCCGTGTGTTTAGTGTAATATTGATATATTGCATTTATAAATGTATCTATGTTGCTGTCTTTGTTTATTAAATAATCAAAGGTGCTGTATGATTAGAAACAGATTATCCTAGAACGAATGTAAACACGACTTTTGGTACTCTTAATATATATCTTTTTTTGTCTGCAATTTGGCCGCATAATGTTTTTCGATGCGGATCGATTGAGTGAACGATTTTCACAGAACTCTATTTTGTATACTACTTTTTGTAAGTCTTTTTTAGCTATATACCTTCTATGTCCAAGCTATCTCAACAACTCCGAAACATAATTTCGTGTACGGGAAACGGTCAATCGGCCATGCACACCCTGGTGTCAAAATTTTTCGGGCCCACCTCTTAGTCTCGGATGAACGACTACCAGATGGCAGCCAGGAGCAATGGCAAAAGCCCAAAATCATACAATAAAGACTTAAAATTTGTTTTTGTATAAGAGCAATGTTTGCATACACACAATCATTAAAACATTTTAACATTCAGTAAAGGTTACTTCCAATTCTCTTGACCTAAAACGATCTCGACTGAATATCCGCTATCGACCAAATGAATTGCATACAAAGTACGCCCATTAAAATGATAAAGTATGGAAGATGGATGCACATGAATACGATTAACATGAATTCTATTTTGTTGAGTTTCTTGATATAAGTTTTAACCAGGCTAATTAGGACACATGACCCAATTAGCCTGGTTTCCCTGATGGTGATTTGAATTGCCACCAACTTCACAGAGGTAGAAAAAAATTTAGACACCTATCTGACTCTTTGTCGTCTTTTATGATATACACTATCACTATATCACTATCACTACATAGTATAAGACAAAGTCGCTTACCGCTGTCTGTCTCTATGTAAGCTTAGATCTTTGAAACTACGCAACGGATTTTACTGCGGTTTTTTTAATAGATAGAGTGATTCAAGTGGAAGGTTTATATGTACGGTGCGGGTCGCTAGTTTATGATAAATACATAAAGAAAAGAAGTCTAATCTTAAGCCACTGTGGCGTGGCTAAATAAAGGCATATAATACTCCAAATATATTCTTACAACTAAAAGTATAAAACACAGCGTGTTTCGAAAACTGACACTACAGAAAAATAATTGCACTCGACAATACAATGCTTTACTCGAAATAATTTACAATTTCATTCTCCAAAACGCAGAACAATTAAAATGCGCCGTACACCATGTAGTCCCGTGAACAATAAGAGGAAAAGAAAAATGCTTGTTTTAAGACAAAAAACGTTCCTCTTACAAAAGAAACAACTCGTAATTAAGAACCTCCGAAAAATCCACGAAAAACCCTTTAATTAATAACATTTTATGTACAACAATAAATTAATTAAAATTAATAGATAAATATTTAAAAATATAGAAAAAAATATGATTTGTTCTTGGGGTACCTACTCAAATAATAGCAAGAGGTAGCGCAGAACAGATCGATCCTTATTACCAAAGGACTAAGACTCCCTTTGGGTCGCTGCATCGTCTTAGCTACTAAGTTTTCCTTATCCATCAGTCTATCTGAGGGATGTATCTCATGAACTGTAATAAGCTGATAATTGAAATTCAAGCAGATTAAGTGCTAGCTTTAGCTATATCAACATAATATATTCAAGTATCGCACAGCTGTACTATAATAAGGCTAATGTTATTTTTTTTAAATCACCAGGAAATACTGATTGAGTTTGTACATACTTAAAAACATATAATCACGTCTTTATCCCATACGGAGTAAAGCCTAGGGTCATAAGAACTAAGACCACGTTTAGCATGATGGTAGTTGAAACAGGAAATCAATAGTGATGGGTTGCTAGCCGCATCGCCTATGTCATGATTCCCTCATTCGCCGATTCCCTCGGATCATAATTATTTTATTAATTAAGCCGCGGGAGAAAGCGAGTAGATACAATGTAGAAGGCGCTTATGCATCGTCTTGTCTCATTCAAAAATCTCTTTTTACGAAGTAAAAATTCCAAGAGGATGCAGGTGCAAAGCTTGTGTTCGAATCCTTATTGCTCTTTTTAGGGTTCCGTACTCAAAGGGTGACTCCGCTGTCCGTCCGTCTGTCATCTCTGTATCTTATAAAACATTATAGCTAGAAAGTTGAAATTTTCTCAGATGATGAATTTCTGTAGCAGCTTTAATGAAAATTACTAAGGAAAAAAATAAAATAAATATTTAAGTCGGGCTTCCATACAACAAACGAGATTGTTATCGTTTTGTATAAAAGATTATAGTACGGAACCTCTCGTGCTCGAGTCCGACTTATTTAGGTTATTTTCATACATATAGAGGCAGTGCAATTATCTTTGCAGCAATAACATAAAATAATATCTAAACAAAAGCAGTTGTAAGCGAGCGATGATGAAATCCTTTTAAACGCCGGTTGTAAAGAAAGAGCATTAATTTTCTAGAATTTTTATCTCCGACTTTTTCTTTTGACGTAGATGTTTGAAACTCAAATACTTAGTTGTAGGAAATTTGTGAAAATATTCATTACTGGATTTTTTATTTCTTTATTACTGAATGTATGATGTAATACATTATGTAGATAGATGATACATACTAAGATAGGGACAACTTAAAAGAGATTATTCGCTCCGAACGTACACTTTTTTATTGTTTAAGTATACTACCTAGATATAATGTCAATTATTTCTAATTAAAAGAATGAAGACAATATCCCTTAATGTTATATCATACATGGTTAGGTATTTTAAACTTGTTTCTTTGATAGAATTAATTTAAAATTTGTTAGGTTACTTTAATGGTTTTAATTTAAAATTTGTGGCGCATAAAAATCTCATTTCTTAGATTTTTGTTGCTTGCTACTGTGTCCTTTCGATATTCTAAGTCGATTTTAGGTCATTATTTTACCACGTTAGGCACTCTAACAAAGTTTTGTCTTCGTCTGGCAGGATCGCCATGTGGAGACGAGAGTAGAGACTCACATTTTGACTAAATAATTTATATTGTTTACCAATTTCTTACACTTACATAACTGTTAGGTAGCGCTTTGTCTGTTCTTTATCAGAACGCTGCGTACTGCATACTCAATCTATTTCCAGTAAATAACAATTACCCTGTTTTTTTCAGTAGGTACCTAGTAAAATTAACTTAAGAATATCCATTTTTTCTAAGTCCAAGGCAGCATCTTTATGTTCTGGAGGCCCATAAAGCAGCCGGTTCTCGCAAAAAGGCAAATAAAAAATGGAATAATAACGGTCGACCATATTTACATAATTAGAGAGCGAGGTGCGTGAAACGAAACGCCGCACTGGCTTAGGGTGGCCACGCATTGGGAATTCGTCGTTGTAGACACCACACATATGTCAGGTGTATGAAAAGAGTAATGAGTGTGTAGGAAGCAAAAAAGGCGAGTCTAAGCATCGTAGCAAGTGAGAATCATGTCTCTTACTATACCACCGTGGAAAAAAGGCATAATAAATTTGTTTATTTTTAAGTATTTTCCCCATTTACTTATTAGCACTGCTTTTTTTTTCTGTTCCTCCCAATGAACAATAAAGTTTTAAAAAATAAATAAATTATGATATTGGTCTTCCTGCTTTGGAATGTAGGTTCAAGCCGTTGATAATAACAAATTCAAATGGCTAAAACATGTTTTGATTTCGACCGCTTCTTTTTTTCGATTAGCCAGTCTTTGCCATTTGTAGTGGCAATCAATCCTAGTCAGTCTGATGCTTCATATTCACGATCATTACGTTATCATAATGGACCGCCAAACTACTATCCTCGCTCAATTTTTTTTAACTTATTTACTACGATAGCTGTAGGTACCAACGTCACCATCTCTCTATATTCATCCTCTTTTTTATCTATATTTATGTATGTTTATTTTATTGATTATATGTGTTAATCTAAGTATGTTTATTTAGCTGTAAGTAGTATAGTTTTCTGTCATCCAAGCTTAAACTAACTTGCGCCTACTAAACTTTTCTGTTTTTCCTAATGGTTGACTGGGAGAGAATGCTTTTAGCATTAAGTCCGCCAATTGTAAAAGTATTTTTACTTGTGGTACAATAAAGCTATATAAATAAATAAATAGCTCATTGACTTAGAACATCCGACACAAAAGACATCTCTAATCTGCAAATAAATCTATAAATCTATATCATTTGTGGTAGAGTGTGTACCAGCCCTAACTGTCGTTTGCGGCAGCCGTGCGCGATGATCGCTGAATTATGTACTCAATGGAGGATTTACGCCGCATGTTGTGACTTTTTGCGAAGCGGGTGTGGAATTTGTTATTCCACAGGTGACGGTAATGTTTTTAAGTGTTCGAATTCGTTTTGGTTTCTTATTATCTTAAATCTTTCTTGTGGTTTGTTTCTTTTAAAAGGGTTTATTTTAAATCAGGCCCAGCTTCAGCTAAGGCTTCCTTTCTTGTCGTAAGTGTAAATAAGTGATCAAAAGGGTGTGAGAGGTTTCTTTGCACCTCTGTCCGAGTTTTGGTGGATTCTATCATTCACAGCATTCGTATTTTGTAAAAGTATGAATGACTTCTTCAGTTATAAAAATATACACATTCATATTGAAATACTAGCGGTCTTTGTGGATGAACTATAATAACCTTTAACCTTCCCCGAGAACCATGCAATGACTAGCAGATTTTTTTTAATTCGACTAGTAGTTCCAAAGTTAATTATAAGCGTTCAAACCAACATACAGACAAGTAGATTCCAAAAGTAAGCTATAAAGTAAAAGTTAAAACATTGTTTGAATCCGGGAAAATTCTGAAATGATGATATTAATGGAAATCCATAACGTTATGACAACTCCTTGAGAAATGCAAGAAAATCGATAGTTTGCTATTATTATCTCACTACCTTATTATTAGCAAAACGTATTAAATACCAAAACATTGAAGTCAAGAGCTTGATGAGTTAAATATCAGAACTAGTCAAATGGAAGTATAGCCAACTGCATTTTAAATCCTACCTTAATTCAAAGAGCTTAGAAATTAAATTTGGAGTAAGAAGATTTCGGCAATAGTTGGATAATATCAGGTATTCAGCCGGTAACGCGATTATTTCGCGCCTCAATGGCTTCTGATCAAATTTGAAACAGAGTAGAGGTGAAGGGGGGAGGGAGTGTTTGAGAATTCTGAATGCTTTGTTCGATTGTTTATAAGATTATTGATAATCTTCTTCATTTGATCGTGTTTCCCGGTTGCATCTTCACTTTACGTTTCAGAGCCCAGAGTACGCTATTAATCTTTTATATGCGCACTTGTATATATGCAGCTATGTATTTACCTGTGAAGTGACGTCTCGAAAGCAGTAATAAACGCGCATCCAAACGATACGGTTATTATAGTCAAGTAACGTTAATCAGCTAATATAATAATATAAAGATATAATATTATGAAATACTATGTAGACAAATAAAATCAATACAAAAACGGTAGACTGAGGCTGTGCCGATCTTTGAAATAAATAGGTATCTACTTGATAAATTGTTGTAACGCAATTGGAACATTTCCACATTTAGGTATTTTTTTCAGCAGACGCGTCCAAATTTGATTTTCCCTTACAAATTGCATCTTTTGACGTACGTTTAAGATATTGCGAGTCCGTATCCAACGGCCGAATTCAATTTCGTGTCGGGATTAGGCCGAATTAAATAGATAGGTATATTAAGATGAAAATGTTTCAGTGACAGCTTTGTATAACAAAACCTAACCTTTTCAAGCGTGTTTCCTGATAGCTTAGTATAATATAAAGTGTGTTTCCCCATAGCTTAGTATAACATCAAGCGTGTTTCCCAGTGGCTTACGCTTGCTCTTCAGAGTCCAATCTCTCTTCTTGCGCTTCAAAATCTCTTTAATCATTGATCCCAGTTTTGGTGGTACTATAGTTACTACAATAGAATGATTGCTGTCTGACTTTTTGACCTTGATATATATTTTTTTATAGGGAAACCACACCAAAAAGAACATGATCCAGGTGTATATTGGTTAGGAGTCTTGTTATTGGCATAGTCCAACATTTAAATTATGTTAAAATTGTAACATATAATGCTGTAAGATCACCGAAAAACAAATAAATAAGTAAATTAGTAGCCATCACAATTTTTCAGACTGTCTTAGTCTAGCCATATTTGCAGCGCGTTTGAAAAATATGCAGTTTCCAACTAAAAAACAGGTACTAATATATAAAAATAAATCTTTACGAATAACTAATAATTTTTCACAAATTTACCTAACAATGCGCATTTTTGTTTTTTTATTATTATTTTCCATCCACCTTAAGGTTTACTGGAAGACATTGCAGAGATCAGATTAATTAGTCTGCTTTAGTACCTTAGCAAGCTTTGAAAACATGTCTAGTCTTCATTTATTTGATTGTTTTTCTTTTCTATTGTATAATAAAAGATCAAAACGTAATAACCAACATCTGTCAAACGTTTACAAACTATGCAACTTTTCCAATATCCCAGTTATTTCGATCCTGCCGGGAATTTCAGGAATCGCAACACCGGGTTCATAAAAACTTCGTTTGTTGCACTGCAGTTGATATCTATTGGAATGTCATCGCTGAGTTACGAAACAAGAATGTATGCGATAAGTAGTGATGTGGTGGCACAGAATTTATATTTGTACCTAACGTAGTTTAAAAAAAAATGTAAATATTTATTTGGTGCAAAAAAATTTTCTTCTTATTCTAACTAGGTATATACCTGGTAAAATAGAGCCATAGTTTTCTTAAAAAAACGACCACAGTCGCTAAGAAAGAAATATTTAATAGTTACATATATAAATTCTTATTCTTTAATAATAAAATTTAATTTATTTATAAGTACTTATACAACAACTTAATTAAAAATATAACCAAATAAAAAAAAATAAAAAGAAAAAGAAGAAGTGTAATAATACATTAATCTCTTTCCTAAAATTATTTCAATGCTCAGTTCTAGAAGATATTGCAAGTTACCGCAGAATGAGACCGCGCTCTATATAATCAGCTTCATTTAATGGAACCTCTTCAAAACTAACTTTACCCGGCGAAACTTCAACTCGTTTAGGTACAGTATTAAAGAGGTAGTTTTGAAATTTTATCTTTTTTTTTTAAAGTTGTGAAAATTTTTGATTGGTCTTTTAATTCTATTTCTGAGGAACAAACAACTTTTTGATTTTAATTAGAAGAGTTATACCTATGTATTGCAGTTATATTGTATAGCTGCATTGTTTAAGGCTTCTTTATTATTTATTATTATTTCAGCAGGCTGTCCACTGCTAGATATAGGCCGGTAGGACAAGAAATCCTTTGGGGACCAAGGATTTCCAAAATTACCGGTTGGAAGCGGCCTGCATCCAGCGCCTGCCTGCGACCTTCTTCAGGTCATCTGACAATCTGGTCGGTGGGTATCCGATGCTGCGATTGGCGGTGCGTGATCGCTATTCGAGAACCTTTCTACTCTATCGGCTATCGGTTCCTCGCGCTATGTGCCCCACCCACTGCCACTTCAAAGAGCTAATCCGCTGGGCTATGTCAGCAACATTTGTTCTAATACGGATCTCTTCATTATTAAGTGCCTTCTATTGGTAGCTACTAAAAGTTGGTCATCAGTACCAAAAACTAAACGATTTATTTAAGTCTCTTATATTTTTATGTCTTAAATACACCTCATTGAAGAAAGAAATCCCTAATAAGTAACTCTTACTTTTCAAGAAATAGAAATCCTTAATGGTTTCTTTAAATGCCTTAATTTAAGGAAAAAAGCCACACTTAGAGATTGTGGAAACCCAATCTATGAATAAGATATTATGAAGAAAACATAACGAAATGAAAACAGCATTTCATAACTCGTTAATAACGGAAAACAATATAACACTGGGCAGTTAATTATTAATGTAATTAAAACAAGCAGCTTCCACGAAACGGGAAACGGAATGGTGTTATTATAGTGTTATTTACCGACATTAAAAACAACGTTTTCTTATATTACTATAATGGGGCGCTGTTGTATATATTTTGTTATTAAAGTATTGGAGTTAATACCGTCCTTAATTTATTTATTATGTTATCTCACTTTCATCACTAATGATGTAATTAATTGTATGCTGTGACTTATGATGACAAGTGAAATAAGTACAAAGAAAAGAAACTGCCTTCGTGGCTAGTGGTTAAGGCGTTTGTCTATAGACCCGGGTTGTGGGTTCGAATTCCACGTGAAACATACTTTGTTTAGTTGTTTCCAGTTTGGTTAGGACATTGCAGGTTTGAATTACCTGATTGTCTGATAATAAAGATGATTCCGTGCTTCGGAAGGCACGTTAAGCCGTTGGTCCCGGCTTCTATCTGTTGGTCGTTAAAGGAACCACGTCAGAGGCTCTGACACCAGAGTGTGCATGGTCGGTTGCCTATTCTAAATGATGATGATGATGAGTACAAAAAAAAAAACAAGAAACTTGAAACATTTTGTTGCACACATCATCATATTACCTTGGCATCTATTTTGACATCGCATATTCCTCAAAGTATTTTCCTTTTAGCCGCTATAATCCAAATTGGCAGTTATTTTCTTTCAGGCAGATCTATTTTGCGCTTGGTGTATTGCAAATGCGTCTTATACGTATAACTTACTTATTTACTCCATTGGCTCAGCAACCCAAAGTAGATCTTGGCCTCCGAAACGAGAGAGAATCTCAGTTTTCTATTCTGCGCTATGGTTTGCCAGTTTACAGCGCCCATCTTACTCAGATATTATGATTAATATATAAGATACTAGCGACCCGCCCCGGCTTCGCATAGGCATAAAAACATTTCTCTTGAACCACTCTATATATAAAAAAAACCTCATCAAAATCCGTTGCGTAGTTTTAAAGATTTAAGCATACAAAGGGACATAGGGACAGAGAAAGCGTCTTTGTTTTATACTATGTAGTGAAGATATAATTATATTTCTAGCTGTTGCTCGCGGCTGTGCCCGCGTGGTACTCGATTATATTGCTCCCAAAAGTAGTCTATGTTTTACCCATGGTCCTGGTGGATAAAAATAACTTACAAAACTTATATACAAGTTTGTAAATCTAAAGATTTCTCCCTACACCTCTAAGGAAACTAACCGGACGCTAACTCCTTTTCACAAATAGTTGCAGTGTTTATAGGTATGAGTAGGATGGGCTTCCTTCTTATTTAAACAATGCCATCTTCTAACTTAAGAGGTATTGTGTGCGCTCTACAACCGGGTGAAAATGGATTACAGGCAGATTAGAGATTTAGTACGGTAAATCTGTAAAGCGCCTCTGGCGGATAGTAAGGCAACTAAGAAATTCCATACAAAATCCTAACGCAGTCGCTAGCGTCTGCGTTAAGAAAAACTCATACTACACTTCCCTCCACCTCCCATAATTTCTTCTTTCGAATATTTATGACAAAAACAGTAAAATTTTATTGCACTATTTACAATAACACATCATAATTATAACTAAAATGTCTGATACATCTACTTTACTAAAATTAACTAAACTGACTAAGGTAAGAAATAGATCAACACTAAATTTAAGTTAGATACTTATATCAAAATAATTAAAATATTCTCTTCAATTTAACTAGTTTATTAAGGTATAACACACTTTATTGCAATTTAATAACACATAAGAATTACATGACGGAAAGCAGTTTGTTATGTTGTTTCCAATTTGGTTAAAACATTGCAGGCTTGAATCACCTAATTGTCTGATAATAAAGATGATTCCGTGCTTCGAAAGACACGTTAGTCTCGGCTGACATCTGATAGTTGTTAAAAGCATGTCAACTCTGGCACCAGGGTGTGCATAATCGATTAACAGCGTTACCTACATAAATTATGATAGCTAAGTGGAATTTCTTCCAGGTAACCTTTAGAAATATTTCATTAGATTGACAGATGGTAGAGGTAGACTTTCACAACATACATGGGATAAATAATGTGTCTTAATTCTTGAACTGTAAGCCAGATATACATAAATACTCCTTCTATTCGTCTATTTAGCACTAGGAAATAAAATAAATCGAGTCCAGTATGTATTGCCACAGATAAAACCAAGCAAGCTTCCTTTCAATTTACGAGGTCACAAACAACATGGTATCTCCGACTAGTAGACAGATGGCTGACAACAAATTACAGGGCATTATTCGATTCCAAGAACTTGAAGCGTAAACAGGACAATTATTGTTTTGCTCAGTAATTAAGTAAATTGAGCGAGCTGGCCCTGAATGTTATATTATATACTTCATTTGGTATTCACTCAACGGTAATATCTATTTATCTTTAATATATATATTTATATAAATAGGTTCACATAGATTTACAAAGTAAACAGTTTTTTTACAAAACAAAATCACCTACCTTTACTTATCCATACTAATATTATAAATATCAGTCTGTTACAATTCACAGCTAAACCGATTTTGATGAAATTAAGTTTCGATATATTAGAACTAGGGGTCGAACAAAGGCCACTTTCGGGCGTGATATCCTAACACCTCTAATGACTAATCTATTTATATTCTGGTCTATCGAATCTGCAATAATTGGCGACTGAGATTTTGTAAAACTGCTTAAAATTATAAAACCTAATTGTTTACCAAAGCTATTTTTCATCAGCAATGAAAATAAGATATGCTAAAAAATATCTGATGTTAAGAAACATCTCTTCATTTACTTATCGAATAAACATTTGTTTTCCCTTGATCTAAAGACAGAATCAGATTGAAAACTCAATTTGGAGTTGAACACTCGATATCGGCCTTGAGTAACGTTTCGATAGAACGAGAAATAAATATTACATCGCGATTCCGAAACGCGGGTACAGTCGAGGGCGAAAGTGAATAATTAATGTAGTGTTAGAATTATGGCCGTTTTCAGCTGAGGCATTGATTTGAAATGTTGAACGGAATATCTATATTATTTCACAGAATGATACTTTAATAGATCACTTTGCAACTCAATTTCTCTATTGGTTATCGAGAAATGCATTTTGCTATCTGCATTTTTTACTGTATTTTAAAGCATTTATAGGAATATAACATTTTTATATTATTCGAAAAAAAAAACAATTAAAATGAAAATTTGTTTTTTTTTTCAGTTCATTTACTTTTGAAATGACCTTAGAAATGACTTGACTTTGAAATTATTTTTGACCGATATATGGTCACGTTAATTTGAGCTAATCTCTAATCTAATTCTAAAAGCATTATTGCTCTTAATAATGCAAATTTTAGACAACAAAATGACTAGATATCTAACAATTGTGCCAAAAGAATCCAGGAAGCAGGTCGTCAAAAGCGTCTTTAGGTTATTGTTACTACGCTCCAATCCAACGCGTGCCAAATTATTTAATGCTATCATTCTTCGTTATACCTAGTGTTATATAACTTTCAAGTTTATAATTAAAAAGGTTCATGAGTCACAGACCCCTGATTGACAGACGGACTGAAAGAGAATCTGCGAAATTGCAAGTGCTTCGAGTTTCTTTTGATAAAGCAATAAAGAAGAGTAATGGGACACTTACCATTTTCATCTATTGGGTATGGAACTCTAATCAATATTCTACACCAACAATCACAATATCTTTATAAATTAAAAATGCCGTCTGAGCTTTTTTTCATCTAAATCCTTTCTCGATAGGACTTATGCGCATGATTGTACCCAGAGCGGCTTACCATCCGCTCAGCAATAATTGCCCAGTTTGTTTTAATGTCACTGTCTATATTTTATGTGTTAAATTAATAGGGTTCTATAGGCCTAGATAAATTCTACACATGGATATTCTAAATTCTGGTAATTAATAGATTCTAAGGGTTTCTTTATATTATAGCCAGCAAATAGTCTTTTTATCCCGAAAGTCCGAGAAATTCCCTTTACGTGCGAAGCCGCGGGTAAAAGCTAATATTAAATATTAGTCTGCTATTTCGTGCTGCTATGAAATGCACGTCGTAGATGAAAACATTTCTATAGTATATTTTATAATATTTTACTTTCATGCACTCAAGAACAGTTCACAAATTAAATACTTGGTTGAAAGAAGCGAAACAAAATAAAAAATCAAGTTTTCCATTAAGAAACTACGATCTGAAAGCGGTGTTTGCTTTCACGGAATGAAAGCGTTCAAAATACAGTTCTCGGTGTTAACTGTAGTTAGTTTGTTTTTAATCACTTACCAATGGAGGGATATTGAATTTGAATCTGATTGCTCGAAGAAAGGCGTAGGCGAGTGTATTTACTTTTTGATTGGACTTGCTTTTTGGAAAAAAAAACCATCTTATGTTTTCTTATGCTGAAATTTATACTAATATAAATATAAAAGATTTAATTGTTTGTTTGTTTATATCGAATAGGCTTCGAAACTACTGGATCGATTTGAAAAATTCCTTCACTGCTGGGAAACTACACTATCTCCGGGTGACGTTACAAAACACAAGCTAGTCTCTCATAATTGTGGTTAAAAACCATCTATACTATATATAGTGAGATATTTCTCACAGTTTATTTTGCACATAGACCTGGCGTCCTAAAATCCCAATATTAAGTTTTTATTCTGAAACTAACGAGCAGTAGGTATATATACAATGGGGAAAATCCTTTTCAAGACACTCTTACGCTTTTCAAAAGCACTTTTATTTCAAACACTTCAATGATGTTGCTTGTTTTTATTTTATGAGTTTTTCATACAGCGTTGAATTCAATGGGCGACTTATAAAAAGGGAAACATATAAAGTAAGTACAATAAACTTTAGAAAAAAAATTAGTGGGAAAATATGAGATTTTTATAGGTAGTATAGCTACTATCCATATTTTTGACATCATGAAATATTCTTACATAATCTTATGACTTTTAGTTTCGCAAGTAATCTAGTTTTATAAGAAAATTATCGAGTACCACAAAAATATAATATGGAAATGTCAAAAAAATATGTTCCTTTCATTACATTTTTTGACAATACTTTAAGAAGGCCTTCCACAATTGACACCATGGTGCCAATCCTATGAGGGGTCAATCGATGAAAACCATCTCTGATCATGCAACAATAACTTTGTGTTATTAAACTTTCATTTTTCTCAAAAACCTATGAAACAAACTATGATTTAGGATTATATCGAAATGTATTCTAGACGCCAGATTGTCTGAAGGATGAAATTTTATATTTACATAATTCTAGAGAGATGCTGTCATACATGAAATATGTTATCAGAATTTAGAATATATGTTGAAGACTAAGGCTTTTCCAAATATTAGTTTAGTAGATTTTTTGTCGAAATGACGGGGTAACGGAAAACAAAATAAAGGATATAAAGTTGGAGTCGTATCGTATCGGGATGTGAAAAGGCTACCAGAAGATATAAACAACTAGAAGAGACTACAACGACAATAGAGACGGAGTTATCATCTTCTTCTTCTTTTTGCATCATTGACATATACTAAATATGGTCACTTCAATGGCTTTCCTATTTGCTTTCATAAAGTATTCCTCTGAACAGAGGCGGGTCACGACAATAGCGTGCCATATATAGACCAAGGTAGACTGAAGGAGGTATGAGGGAATAAATACAAGAAAACAACCTATGGGTCATTGAAGTCTCAACCATTTTTGCCCATTGCCAAACAGGACCCTATAATAAATTTCAGTGTATTTTTAAGTAAATATTTTTACTCTTTGTAAACGAGATAACAATAACAGTTAATTGTAACCTACGTCGAAAGGCGTTACTGCTAGCAAAAGTGTTGACAAAATGTCTAGACCTAATTCTATCCTTTTATGTCATGTTGATTATTTAAATAGACGGAGAATGTCCTATATCATTTTCAATTAACTTTGAACTGGGCTCTCAATTTGTCTGTTTACATTCCTATTCCCCGTCAACTGTCAATTGTCACAAACAGCTGTCCCAATTTCACCAATTTGTAGCCGTGTCCCGCAAACAAGTGCCTCTTTATGACATGAGGCTCCTCGGTGTGGGGCCCAAAGGAATTCTAGAGCATTGTATCGTTGTGCCCCGAACAATACCCGTGTAGCTGTTAGATTGCTGATTAAACTGATAGTAGGATCCTTAACACGAACTAGGACGCGGCTACAAATTGGTGAAAATGAGACAATGGTAGATTAAGACTATGTTTTGCTAGTTATAAAGAAATAGCTGCAAAGTGCCAGTTGAACTCACGTTAAGAAAACGAGAAAATATTTTCGTATAGCTTTTTCTGTATGAAGACAACCTCCGTGACGTAATGGTCAACATGCCTGTTCGCTACTCAGGAGGTCCCAGGTTCAATCCCCGGTAAGGTCAAGATGAAAGATGTTTTTCTCTGATTGGCCTGGGTCTTCGATTATGATTTATTTTTATTCATTTTATTCATTTAATTAATTTACATTGAATAATATATTATTATATACGAAATTATAATATAAAACTGTTTATTTAATGGACACAAATTAACAATTATTATACAATCTTAAGAACTATCTATATACACACTTAAAGTTAAAATATATATACATATATATACATAGAAAAAAAAAAACAAAAAAAAAACAAAACAAACATACAAAACACTACGCATCGAAATACTCCTCCGCATCACTATCAACTGGAAATGTGCCCAGAAGGCTGGCAGCATTGCCACGCTGTATGGCAATGCTTAACCTTTGAGCCAAATATAGGCCAGCCTTCTGGTCACATGAGGCGCCGATTAATCTTTTGGAGAGATCTCTAAAAAGAGAACGCGACTCGGACCCCATGGCCCAAGGGTCTCCACCCCAAACGGCTCAAATATGTAATCTCCATTGAGATTACTATATTTACGCCGTTTGAGGGTTTCAGCTGACGCAGCAGCAGCGCCAGCGCACCCTGCGGTGCTTGGAACATGTGATGGCGCAAGGGTGTCGACGCATGTCGCGTCCCACACCAAAGGCCGACCCATATTCCAAGGCATTAAGGACATACCGTCTGGTCTCTTTCCATCGTCGCGTGCGAGGCCAATAGGTTCAAGCACGGCCGGCACGCCGGCGGTAGTCAGAGCACGACGGATTATGTCGTTAAGAGGTGCGTGCCGCGGAATGCGGCCAGCGCTCCTGCTGCACGATAGGCCATGATGTCCGAGGGCATCGACGACCTCTCCACAGTGACAACGATGCGGAGAAACACACGGGGCACCTAACCGCAAGCATGGGGTCCGAGTCGCGTTCTCTTTTTAGAGATCTCTAAAAAGAGAACGCGACTCGGACCCCATGGCCCAAGGGTCTCCACCCCAAACGGCTCAAATATGTAATCTCCATTGAGATTACTATATTTACGCCGTTTGAGGGTTTCAGCTGACGCAGCAGCAGCGCCAGCGCACCCTGCGGTGCTTGGAACATGTGATGGCGCAAGGGTGTCGACGCATGTCGCGTCCCACACCAAAGGCCGACCCATATTCCAAGGCATTAAGGACATACCGTCTGGTCTCTTTCCATCGTCGCGTGCGAGGCCAATAGGTTCAAGCACGGCCGGCACGCCGGCGGTAGTCAGAGCACGACGGATTATGTCGTTAAGATGTGCGTGCCGCGGAATGCGGCCAGCGCTCCTGCTGCACGATAGGCCATGATGTCCGAGGGAATCGACGACCTCTCCACAGTGACAACGATGCGGAGAAACACACGGGGCACCTAACCGCAAGCAAGTAGCGATTCTGAAGGTATGGTCGTCCAACATAGTGCCTATGTTGGGCGACGGGAGTGTTTGCAGCCATAAACCCGACTCCCATTCTCCCACAGCCATTAAACGAGCACGGTCAACCACACTGTAAGAGGAATCCAATATATTCATTTACATTCAATTACAAAATATGATAAAATTTGGTTCTTTTCAATGTTGCATAAACCAATGTTGGTTTTTTATATGTATTATAATTTTTTAAGATATTAAGTTTGGTATTTATTTGTATGTTACTTTAAAGTAGAGTATGTAATAATTATATTGTATTTAATAATTGAATATGATTAAAATTAACCTTTTTTATTATATTAAGGTGTATCCATACTTCCATACTGTCTGTCTGTCACCTCTTCACGGCTAAACTGCTGGACCGATTGTGATGAAATTTGGTAGGGATGTAGTTAACGACCTGAGGTCAAACATAGGCTACTTTTGGGTTCGATATAACCGAGTCCCATGCGAGGCGAAGCCGCGGGGAACAGCTAGTTTGTTATATTGTATCATTGTGTTGGTATCCTATAACAAAAGTCTTGAGCTTACTTTGGGGGTGGCTCAATCTGTGTGATTTGTCCCTATATTTATTTTTAAATTATTAGCTTCTTTCAATTTTTTTATTATTATTCTAAGGTTTCTACACAAAAATGATGTTTTTATGTCGTTAATAGTCAGCGCAAGAGGAGGCGCTGAGCAGGGAACGGTGGAGAGCTCTGGTGACAGAAGCTAAGAACCTTTTTGGGTCACTGAGTCATCGCAGTAAGTATGTCGTTAGTAAGTAACAAAACTAGGACTGAACCTTGTTATAGAAATTCCCCTCAACCCTTCTTGAAAAATATTATTGTAAATGAAAGGCCAGACAGTAATATTAATCCTATGAAAGATATTTGTCTTTTCATGCCTTCACGACATACAGGTATGTAAAAAGAAGAGGTACTCTTTATATGATGTGGGATTTCAGATAAATAGATAGATACTCTTTATTCTATATCTCCATTAACATACAAATTATACACATTGATACAAATACAAACAATGTGTACAAAGGCGGACTTATCGCTAATGCAATTTCTTCCGGCCAACCTTAGAGTGAATAGGAACTACGTTGAAAAAGTAAAAGTAGTAAGCAGTCTGAAAAATCAACAGTGTAGGCTCTAAACACACTCGATTAAGAAATCTATATAGTAATAAACGCAAACATTTAGCCAATAACCGAACCATTACGACTCAAAAGCATTATACCTAAATCCATACAAATATGGCTATTTGATAACTTTTCCTATCCCCAAAGTTGGTGTAAACATGTTTTCAGTCCTCTGTCGAGAACCCGGCGGCCCGACATTAAAAGTAGTTCACATTTTGTTGAGAGGTGTTTATGAGACAGCTGTTGTTTCATGAATGCGATGGTGATTGTAGTTTCATGTCATGTTGTTTTTTAGAGTTCCGTACCCGTATTAAACCAAGACCTATATATATGTCTCTCTCTCTGCTATCCAAATAAAGCCACATTAAAAAAAAATGTCTTGAAAAATTAAACTTTAAAATTCGTAAAACTGCAAAAACTCCGCATTGATTGATGTGAATGCGGATGCAGATGTCTGAAATAATGCGAATATTCCGAATTTGCGGATGCGGATGCGAATATCCGTTGCATCCCTGACCCAGGCACTACGCGAATCACGGGACAAGTGAAAATACACCGAAATTGACAGTCACAGCATATATAATAGTACTACTAAGGTATCAAAAGTTGGTATTCTCATTATTTGGTATCCTACGTATTTTTAAAGTAGCTGGTATTTCCCGTAAAGCAAAAGTGGTGCTTCGCGAAGCTGGTATTTCACGGATGTTGTAGTATGAGTATTTGGAATTTATCGTAGAGTTGGCATTCTCCGTTTGTGTAATAAACGTCGAAATCAAAAGTCATAGACAAAAGTATTATTCATATGAAAACTGTATATTATTCATTATTTTATTCAATCGGTAGTGTCTATGACATTTTTTTTTCCTTATTATCTTCCTCAATTTGCTAAACCCAATCGTGTTATGTGCAAAAAAGGCTATTTTCTCGGCCTACAGGTGCTCACGGATTCAGAGAACTCCTTTATTGGATCCGCAAATTGCTTTACGTGAAAATTGCCGAAAACACGTTACTTTCTCCAAATGTGTTTCGAATAACGTTCAGTTAAAGTTCGTTTAAGTGATATTTTGTGTACTCTAATTGTAAATTATTAAATGCTTAGTGAGGTAGTTTTAACAATTGGGAAATCGGAATGAAACACTTGAATTCAATGAAAAATCCAAAGAATTTGTAATCGCGCGTAGTCTCATTTTTTTTTATCTATGGAAAAATCAATAAATCCAACATGCCTTATTATTTTATTCAGACTTTCATTGGTTTCATAATTTATTTATACACATTTATTACTATGGTACAGTAAAGCTGCCTTGTATGTTTCGTTTTGAATTTTTGGTTTGTATATATCTTCACTGTCACTACACAGTATAAAACAAAGTCGCTTTCTCTGTCCCTATGCCCCTTTGTATGCTTCTTTTAAATCTTTAAAACTATGGAACGGATTTTGTTGATGCGTTTTTTTAATAGATAGAGTGATTCAAGAGGAAGCTTAGGTTTTTATGCCCTTGCAAAGCCGGGTCGGATAGATAGTACTTTATATTTGTGAAACAAAGAGCTTTTTTCGTACTGAAGTTAGAAATGAATTTTATAACAAACATTATTTTCGATTTCAGTTATCAAAGTGGTAACCATGATTGTAAAATCATAAAAAATAACGTTTTTACGCCAAAACACTGGAGTTGATTTGTGCGCCACAAGCAGCGTTAACAGCATCACGTGAAATGAACACCACACAAGGGAAATAAAAACAATTCAGCGAAATTTAGTTACAGTTAACAAGTTGGGAACAAAATTGCATACGAGACGCAAGAAACTTGTCTGAGGAGACGATAACTCATGTCTGACGCCCATAAATCATAGACGAGGGGTAACAGGGCGCGGGGGATGACGTGCTTTTTATGTGTTATTTTGGTTAGAAAGGTTTTGATAGTTTTGTAGTATAAAACGTAGTGTAGTGGACCTTGAAGATGAACCGAAAAGTGGTTGAATTTGGCCTCTCGCTGGACTAACCACGGTTTTCAATGTTGCCATATTATATCAGTTACTAGCGACCTGCTCCGGCTTTGCAAGGGTGACTCTATGGATTAACGAGATTCCCACTGTGCCTATCTACTATCTAGCGAAACCACAGCCAAGGGAATGGGCTTGGGAGAATCAGCAAGGAAAGAAGACCCTGTTGAGCTTGATTCTAGTCTGGCATTGTAAGGAGACATGAGAGGTGTAGCATAAGTGGGAGATCGTTCGCGGTCGTCGCTGAAAAACTACTACTTTCATTGATCTATAAAAAAAACCGCAATAAAATCCGTTGCGTAGTTTCAAAGATCTAAGCATACATAGCAACTTTGTTTTATACTATGTAATAATAGTGATAACCAACTGAAATATCAATCACTTATCAAGGCAAAACTCATTATCATCATTTCGTGTAGATGTCACGGTCAATCGACCATACACACCCTGGTGTCAGAGTTCTTCCAAGACGCCTCTCGGCCTCCGACGTGGTTCCTTTATCACGAATCATATTCTTGAATCAATTTGTTATATATTGTTATAGCTTGATGCAATATTTTGTACAAAGAATAAGTTAAGCTACAACTTGGAAAATGCTTTGAAGTAAGGTGTAAAATAATAAAAAAACAAAATTATTTATTCGGTATCAGAATTATAATATGCGTTCGGGGATACCTTTTAATGGTGAAAGACACTTGTGATTGGAATCCCCGGTTAAGGCTAGCTATTTGGTTTATTCTAAACCACACGAAATATATTAAACTAGCTGTTCCCCGCGGCTTCGCCCGGTCATCGTGAGATGTTCCAAAAGTTTTGCAGCATTAATACTTTGCATGAAAAAAGTATATTTAAAGATGCTTGTCATCTAAAAAATCCAATGAAATTTAGTGTAGTGAGGTGGCACAACCTAGTCTTATACCTGGCCTCTTGCATAAAACCTTATAAATTTAACTTATAAAAAAAAATCCTGGGTAGAGTTTGCGTGCGATTTCTTTATTCTATGATTATCAAAATGTAATAAATAGCAAGCTAGAGGTAGTAGTCCCATCGCCTTATCAATATTATATTAAACGACGTGGTTCCACGATATAAGCTAACCCAACCAATCATTTATGATAGAAACTGACCGCTAGCAACAAGAATTGTCGATCGTCTCACAAAATAGTCGAGATTATTCAAACATCCGATAAACTATCGAGGATACCGAACTGTCCAAGAGTCCAAAAGGAGCATTGTCATCCGAACCGCCATCTATCATGTGTCACAAACGATCGCGGTCAATCTAAGTGAACCTTGCGAAGTGGCTGCGAAAAGGTTTATTGTCGACTAGCTTTTGCATCGTGCTTCAGTTGAATATGATGGGACTTGATAAATGTATGATTTAAACTCGTGTCGAAAAGTGTTCCGTAACTAAAACGATTATCTGTTGTTTTGTTTTTATATAATTTGTTTACAGTAAAAAAAAAATCAACAAGCATTTTTTGTTTTTAATTTAGAAACTGACATCAGACGGCTTAAAATATAATACAATGGCCTCTTACAAACACGAAAACAAACATCACTTTTTTTGTTCTAAATATATTATTATACTGGATATACTGGATAGACTTTTAAAATTAGTAAATCATCTGTTTTGTCTTCGTAACTTGGCAATGGGTGATTATTCTTAGAATAATAGTACTCTTGCACACCAATTTATTTATGTTTATCTAGTTATCATAATTATTATTTGATTGGATACTTAAAGCCGTAAGATTATTTTATCTCTCAACTGCTTTTGAATTTGTGTTAAGTAAGTAGATTATTGTTAGATCAAAATATAAGACGAATTTTTAATTTTAGGACGATAAACTACTAATAGTTTGTTTTTTATTATTTCTTCATTGTATTTTTTTGGTGCAATAAAAATAATTGTCTTGTCATAGGTATTGTGCGTGCAAAGGCTTAACAATTTGAGGACTCAATCGGAAACCAACGGTTTTATTATTTCGCCCTCAAATATTCTGATGACCTCGTAAAAATAGGGTCGCGTTTATTTCTTATTGAGGCCATGACAGAATCTATCTTCTATCTATCTATATATATAAAAGCGAAAAACACTCACTCACTCATCACGAAATCTCCAAAACTGCTGAGCCGATGAAGATGAAATTTGGCAGGAAGGTAGATTGTGACTAAGAGACGTCCGCTAAGAAAGGACTTTTGGGAATTTTATCCCTAAAGGGGTGAAAAAGGGGTTGCCAGTTTGTATGAAACTTCGTCATTTTTGAAGTGAGATACATGAAATTATTAATTAACATTTGAAGTTGGTAAAAAATAATAATGCACCAATCAGATTTTGAAAATTACATCCCTAAAGGGGTGAAATAGGGGTTGCCATTTTGTATGAAACTTTGTCATTATTGAAGTGAGACACATGAAATTTTTAATTTGAATTTGTAATTGGTAAAAAATAATAATGCATTAATCTGATTTTGAAAATTACATCCCGATAGGGGTGAAATAGGGGTTGCCAGTTTGTATGAAACTTTGTCATTTTTGAAGTGAGATACATGGAATTAAAATTGAAAATGTCTTTTGGTATAATATTTTCTATTGAATTGTATTGTATGTACACAACATATTGTAAAAGGATACAATACATAATAGAAGATAGAGTGCAAAGGTTTTATTTATTTGTCAATATTATGAGTTCAGTAATGTGTCAACAGATGGCGCCACCATACATTTTAAAAGTCGATATGGTTTGTCGTTCGCATTTAATCATCATGTGTAGTAATTGAAAAGTAATAGTAGGTACGCAAATTCACCCCTTTTTTGGATGTAAGAGTTGGAATTGTGAACAACCTTTTCTTATGTGGGCACTGTGGGCAGTATATATAATAAAGACACTAATCAAATTTCACGTTTATGGCTTTTATAGTTTCGGTTTTGTGATGATAAATTAGTTAACCTTCCCCTTTTTACCACTTTAGAGGTTGAATTTCAAAAAACGCTGAAACACGCCATTAGTTATTTTTGTTGAGAAGCATTCTTGCCAAGTTTCAAGAACATCAGTGAAGATTTTAATTTTTTTCATACAAACTTTGCCCTCAATTTTAACCCTTTTAGGGGTCTAATTTTGAAAAATCCTTTCTTATCTGAGCACTACGTATTAATATAAAACTTCGGTCCAAATTTCAAGTTTATAGCTTTTATGGTTTAGGCTGGGCGTTGATTTATCAATTGCCCTTGTTCTTTTATAGAAATAGAAATTATATTAATCTACTAACTAATTAGAAATGAATACAAATATACTTAAAGACCTAAAGTTTATTTGAGAAACCTTACAATATATTTAAAATATGCAACTAACTTATGGAAAATAACACAAAGATTTACCTATTTTCAAGCTACTATTCGAAATCCGGATTCCGGAATCCGGAAAAATACTTTTCAAACTTAAATTAAACGAATCAATGAGTAGTCCAAAACGCAGACAATTAACTACATACATACATTATAATGCCGCAATTACCACTCCATACTCCAAACAATTCCAATTTAATTTTATTATTGTATATTAAGCAGGTACCAAATCGTCTAAACACACAATCAAATCGTTAGAAAAGCAAAAAAAAATTAATTTATTTATTATGAATTTTGAAATTTTTTTGATTGTTGATTTAGTTCTATTGGTTGGTTTGTTTATCGGTCGTGTTGTATTGTAAGCTATTTGAATTGATTGGTTGGTTTGGTTTGGCTTTGGTTTAAAAAATAATCAAATCGGCAAGTCAGTTCAGTTATTATTTGACGGAACATACGGTCGTGTCGTAAGGTTTAATTTAACTAACTTATCACTTTTTATTGAGATTTTCTCCACTTTTCACGCCCACTATAACTTTAGGAGTGGCTTTTAGGTCCAAATGACCCTGTAATAGGCTGCGTCTACTCTTTTAGAGACAAAGATGTGATAGTATGAACGTTCATATTTTCAGTTTGATATCGTAGCAATGTAATGGCTTTATAAAATTGGCACGGGAATAGGATACTATAGATTTAACTATAGGTCTGGATAGTTGTAGTTTCCACAGGTTACGCGAAAAGCGACCTACACGCGGGCGGAGCCGCGGGCAACTGCTAGTAAGACTATAAACTTATTTTTCTGTGGACGATGCTTGAATATTAAAAATACAACAAAATCAATAAATAAACCAGACCTTTTAATAGTCCGAGGGATGACCCCAGCAGTTATCTAGATGTATCAAATAAATAAATATATAGAGACAAATATACTGAGTTAGCCCCAAAGTAAGTTCAGGACTTTTGTAATGGGATACTAACTCACCGATATATAAAAATCATAAGGCCTTTTAGGCAGTACAAAAAATCTGTAATTTTTACTCATAGCCTCCGAGGAGCCTGAACAATTTGACTTTTGACCTATCACTGTGCTGCGTGGAGTACAAGGTGCTGACTGTCTTTTTGCTGACAGGTTTGAGCGTTTGGTGAGAGAAATATTACTATTTTGTACAAAGGATGAATGAATCTGTGTTCTACTTTATGTTGTGCAACGCTTTGGTTGTTGAACTGTAATTTCGTATAATTTTTCTATGGTTGACTTAATAAATCACACACCCAGATTATAATCCTAATGGTCTGTTTTGCGTGTTAAAAACGTTGTGTATGTCAGACGGCAGTCGTCCACTAAAACTTCCCGTTTTTCGCGGCATTCAAGCTAAGCCAGATGCATTTAAGCAGCTTGAAAAACTTGTAACCTACTGGACACTAATAAATGCATTAAAAATAAAAATAAAATTTTTACCTCATTTTTAGGGTATTCTACAGATATAAAAAATGTCTGGCGCGCACGCTTTTTCCTATTTTTATGGGTGTTACAATTTTTGTTTTACACAGTTTTTTGTTTCACCGACTACAAAATAACTCGTTTAAGAGTTGCAATGACCCGCTTCAAATATGAAACAATATTTTCAGTCATTTTAGAGTTGTATAGTTCGCAATATCATTTTCTTGTCAACTGGCTTTCAATTCTTGGAGTTAGTAATGAAAAACTAACTAGAAAGAGAATAAAATAGGGAAGTTTTTGCATTGATGAGAGTGTCATTATAAATTCATTATCATCTTTATCAGTCTACAACCCAGTGCTATGCATAAGCCTCCCTTTGCTGTCTACGCCATCCTTGCCTATTCTGAGCCACCGAAATGCATTTGTTGTCAGCAATTTTCCTAAAATCATCGACCATAGCCGGATGTCCAGTACTTAGCTCTATTTCTATAGTTAACATACTGCATTATGAGTTAGTTGCGTTGATTGTTTGATTATGACACCCTAACACAACTGAGCCAAACGCCCAAAGTGATTTCAATTCTGGGGAGTGCCTCGAAATTGTATTAATCCCACAGAATAGCAAGCCTGAGGAGCCTAAACAGAGCTCGTAGTCTCTCAATAATCCGTAAACGGCTTAAACAGTATGCCTACATAGAATATAGAATCAGGTAGTATATACATTTAGGCACAATATTGTTTCATAAATATGATTCTTCTGGCTTTGAATATTTTTATTTATTTATTTAAACTTTTTTGTACAAAATACAGTTGTATAGAACAATAGGCGAACTTAAGCTAACAACATTATCTAACAGTCAACCTTTGGGTCAAGCAGAAAGCAGTGTTTCAAATATACCCATAAATATTTGGAAAGAATATCTTTAAAAGGTAAATAAACTAAATTAAAATCTACCGCATACCACACATTCAATTTAGCAAATAGACAAACTCCGATAGCAACTACCGTTTTTTCCTAGGTTAATATTTTTTTTATTTTGAACATCGACTTTCTCAACTTCGACTATACCAAACTAATACCATTGTGCATGCGTCTTACGATAACCTTTTAAGAAATTACAACTTTATATTGCTCTTTGTTTATCAAATAAAAGACAAATTTAGTTTATTTTCTAATGACGAAAATTGCTACTTTGGGAGTACCCAAACCAATGTCGTACCAACTGGCTATTTAATTGCGTATCTCCTTTATCCATTTAAAAATAAAAAAATTGACGCAATAAGGGAAAAGTGTTCCTTTTTTAAATCAGAAACCTAATGCAAAATAAATAAAATCCTTAATGTCAGTTATTTTATCCGACAAAAAGAACTCTGATATAAAAAATCGAAGCGTGATAACAAAGATAACAGGAAAGGGTTCGGATTATTGCTGAGTGGTTGAGTTGCTCCAGTGCCCCTTAACAAAGGGGCTTACATTAGCCCCGTATAAAAAGGGTCGGCGAAGTAACAGTTTTGACAAAACTTTTTATCAAAAAACATCAAACGATATACCGCAACTATCATAAATAAATAATTTAAAAACAAAACGAAACATTTCATAAAAATTATTTATACATCGCGCGATAAGCCCTTTTGTTTTTGGATAATTACTTTATACCTAGTGAAGTGTAAAATATGTTGTAGCTTGATAATTAACAAGGAGATTAATTATTTTGTATGATGTATGTAACAAAAGAAGCGACTGAATGTAATGTTCCCTTACACATCGAGGTGCAGTGTAAATGTGAAAACGTAGTACGAGCGGTTAAGATCCTCTTTGAATTGCTAAGCTATCGTAGTTTAGTAAGTGAAGAAAATCAAAGACGAGATAAAAAGAGAGAGATAGCTGGATTTTAAAATGATCGACCATCATCTTTTAAAAGTAAGAATAAGAACTAAAATTAAAAAAGAAGGTTTGTATGGATTTTTGTCACTCTTTTACAGGAAAACGGCTGAACCGATTAAACTGAAATTTGGAACGGAGATTGCTTAGACCCTGAAACAACAAACAAGGTATATTTTATCCCAGAATACCCACGAGAGTGAAGCCTCGAGCAACAGCTAGTATATAATATTTTTTCGATTTCTTTCAGACAGAGTATAAGCTAATCATGTTTGCCTATTTATTAGTTAACAATATAAAAATTCCGACGAAATGAGAATCTATTGAAGACAGTTAAACTGTTCCTAAATTAAACTGTCTTCAAAACTAGTTAGATAAGCTAGAAACAGTTGACTTGTCAGCTCAAATAACGCCTTTGAATACGGACGTTTGATGAAATTAGTTTTATGTCTAAGCGAGTCAGCGCGGATTACGAGTGACGTTAGCCAACGTCTCAGGTAACGTTTGCAGTCGACAGTCCCAGACGAAGACTGGAGCGAACGTATGTGGTCTACGTCTGGCTAATTAATTGGTTTTACAATACGGCGTGGGTTAAGAGATAAGCGGAGTGGACTCTCTACTCTATTATAGAGAAATTACATAGAAAAGGATTAGTTCCATTGTCGTTCTGATCAGTACAGAATATTCCTCATTGTCATTCACATGTGTAACTATTGACGCGTTTGTATATTAATAAATGATTGAACCTATTTATCTTTACCTACTAATATCTTTACATAATAGATATTGATAAATAAGCTTCGCATACAAATTGTAGATGAGGATTTACTATAACAAAATAAGCATAAAAATATAATTTTTGTAAATTTTCATGAAACTGAATGGATGTATTTTTGGAGGTTTAACTTGAAACGCTACGATTTACAACAGTACACTATAGAATATTAATATACTAACTTCCAATGTTTTAATCAGTCTTAGTCACGAGTACATTTGATTAGTTAGGTATAAATTGTAAAAATTCAGTCAATGAAAGATCACATCACATCCTTTATTTCAGAACCAATATTCTTCTTTTGTACTTTCGTCTATCATCTCAGATTAAGTGCTATCAAATATGACGCTGTCTCTTCTCATTTAGACCAGAACAATAATCCGCAACGTTGGCCGCGTTTAGAATTTGCAGCATTAATCTGCTGTAGTTCTGGAAGTTACAGAATTCCAGGCACGTGCTATTTACCTGCCAATCTTGTTTGAGCAGTGATATACTCGTGTTAGTTGCAAGACACCACAGGCACACAAGATCGATTGACCACTCGGTCAATCGACCCTGTATTATTGTTCAAAAATGGGACATTGCCACTGTCATCATTTTTTATAGTACTAGTTCAAATAACCTTGCACGCGTAGGTATCTGAGGTTTTCTAATCGAATGAAATTCAAGTTGGCCTCAGTAAACAAATGGTTTATGTTTTGGTTTTTTTCGGGAAAAAAGTTTATTTGTAAGTTGATTAAATAAAAAGATACCCTACAAGGCGTTTATTTGTAAACAGGTTTCTTTTTTCCTTTGAAAGATTTTTGTAAGCAATTGACCTTTATTGAAAAGTGTGTCGATGTTCTTGTGATTTGGCGTACGGATTCATTTGGACCAGTTTTCATTTTCTAAATATTGTTCAAATGTTTTCGTTATCAGCAAGTTAATTCGCAACAAGAGTCTTCTGCGGAGCCTGGTAAAAGGGGAAAACTCAAAAAAGTGCTGGCTTGACGTCGCGTGGCGTGAGATAATCGCGCAAATGGAATCACTGCCAAGGATGTCAAAGATAAGAAACCGGACCTAAGGGTCTGAACCAATCAGCAGAGAAAGAAAGAGCAAGGATGAAGAAGAAATGATTTCGTTCTGAAATGCGATTCGTTTGTTGAAAATGTCCAGCTTTAAATTTATTTTAAACTTACCTTTATCTATCTCTGTCTAAAATTAAAGAGCTATATTATTGTCGGTGAAGTCTCTTCTGCTAGCATTTTCAGTTCCTGGTACGACACGACTCCCACTTTTCCTTTATTTGTTCTATAAAATTCCTTCTTGGTCTACCTCGTACCTGAATTCCCTATATAGTGCCTTCCATAATGTTTTACATAAAGTTACATGCCGTATTAAATGTCCCAAATTTTCCCTCTTCTGTTCTCAATTTTCTTTATTAAAGATATAAAACGTCTTCTGTTGTTTTTTATCATTCCGAATGATTCTCTTTATTCCTCTCCAGCACCACATTTCAAACACTTACAATTTCTTTCTTTCCTTCTGAGTTAGAGGTCATGTTTCACTGCCATATAAAACTATACTCCAAATATCAGTCTTTTAAGGGCTCTCTTGACACTAACTTACTTACTGCGATGGCTCGACGACCCAAAGTGAATCCTGGCCTCCGACACAAGAGCTCTCCAATCCTCCCTATTCTGCGCCACCTTTTGATATTCTCTTTGATATTTGGGACAAATTAACCTTTAAGTCAAAAACATTTTGCAGCTGATTTTATAAAATTTTACACGCCCCAACATTGAAATCAATTAAATAGTTTTCAGAACTCGTGACTTTAATCTGCTAAAGATGTACGGATAAGTCGGAGAATTTCAGGCACGTGCTTACCTGCCAATCTGGCGGCAGTAATCTTATTGAACTTAAATTAATCTGACGTTATCTGAGCAAAAGTTTACTATAAATAAGTATTAAAGATTGCAGAGGTTAAACACAACTAACAATCACTTAACACGTTAGTTTTTGGGGTAAGTCAGATGGGAGAACAAAAATATATTAGTATAATGTCTATAATGTTTTTAAATTGATTTAGAAATTTTTTTCTTCGTCCGAGCATTTATCCTAGTTGCAACTTCAACCTACGCTTCAGATTCTATGGTGCGCTTTAACCAGCTCCTGATTTGGCGATTCTGGTTATTACAATAGTGCGACTGGTGTCTGACCTCCGTAACCCTTTTTCCAAGAAAACGAGACCTATAAGATATATGCTATGTAATATGATATGCTAAGTAATTGTTCGAGATGCCCTAATGTATATAAAAGCATTTATAATAGACACAGAATAAGAAAATGGCGGCCCTCAATTTTATATTTCTTTTCTATTAGAGCTAATTTGAAGACAGTACTGGCACAAAATAATTTAGAATAAAGAATACGAAGTATTTTTTTAAAAGAAATAAAACTTGCGCGATACCGAAGGATCTGGTTAAATTTAATTTCCAGTTCTCGCTTCGTTTACTATTGGAATTCTCCCAACTTTTTAAATATTCCATTCTTACCTTACAGCACTGAGTAAAATGAAAAACGTCTGACACAGACCAGGTCTGTGGTAACTGACCTTGCCTTAAAACAATTTAGTTATATTAAAATCTTTAATTTGATTTAAACTTTTTCTAAATTATTCACATAATTATATTTTTAATTTGTTAAAAAGTTTCATATTTACTGAAACGATCAGGTACATTACACATAACCGGTACGTAAATCTTGATCATCTTAGCGTATTTCCTTGTCTTACCCCCGTATTAAGAAACTTTTGATAAGCCCATTTTAACTAAAATATGTTTTGGCTCTTTCTCTCTTACCCGACACTTTACGTGAAAGAACGAAACGAAACACATTTTAGCTAAAATAGGCTTGACAAACGTTTCTTAATACGGGGGTTAAAGTTTTCTCGCGTTATTTTATTGTGTTCTAGCAGCAAAGCTAAAAAATATTGAGACCTGTGGTTGATCTTAATTGCATCATAAGACACTTACTGGAAGATAGAGGATTAATTTTTAAGACAAATGTGGTCACATCGACCCTAGGGCATCCAAATACAAATTATTTACAAGATTATGTATAAACCAACACATAAAAAAAATAGACCAAAAAAATCACAATATATTAAAAACCTGTGTGCGAAAGTAAACAGACGTGAGGATTTGATTTAAATTTGACCCATTGACATGACCTAAACCAACATGGGAGTTAAAACATGATCTAAAAATAAGCCAGCATTTCGGGTTTTCAAACATCAACCAAAAGCAAATATAAATTTAAAAAAAAATGAAAAATTCCTTCTTTTTTTGTTTGAAAATGACGCTCTTTTGTTTGTTTTGACTGAAATAACTGGAAAAATCTGTTCATTGTGTTAAAAAATAAGGGTTTTGATTTAAAATGCGCTTGTGAAATAATGGGCATGAATGAATGAATAAACACTTTACTGAATTAATTACATATATGATGTATATATGTAATTAATTGGATTGCACAAGATCGAAAATAAAATCGCTTATGAATGCCATACGTAATAATGACGTGTGATAAAATCACCTTAGTAGTAACTGCAAAATCTTTACATAGTCGCTTTCCGCTGTCTGTCCCTATGTATGCTTAAATCTTTTGATCCGTGTTTTTTTAATAGATAGAATGTTTTTTTATGTAAGTAAAACCTATAACATTGCACTCGTGCGACGCCGGCGCTGGTCGTTAGTTAAATATAAACAGGGAATCACGTGCTAAAAATACAATAAATCACACACAAGAAGGATAAAAGTAATTGACTTATACAAAGTCGCTTGCAAAAGCTCTCGCTCCCTTTACAAAGTACAGTTATCAAGGACACCTCTTCAGATGTAAATGTCGACAGATTAAATCTCCATTAACCGTTTTCAATGAACAATCCGACGCTGAGATACTCGTAAACATTCAATATCACTTTATTTCCAGAAGGTAGACATTCGATTGAATTATTTAAAAGCTAGCTATTGCTTGGCTATGGCTCCGCCCGCGTAGTAGCTTCTTATCCATGTTTTTCACACATGAAAATGATAATGAAAAATTTAAAAATGTTTATTGTTTTCACTACAACGTGGTTTACAAAACATTGTTAGGACTGCCTATTAAGCGAGAATGCTTGTGTCAGACAGACCTACTCCTCTACTTATCAATACATCACAACATTATAGGAAAGACATAAATTGTTTACATTATTTATCATTTAACATGCAAGACAAGTAAATTGCCATGAAATCTGACACCAGGGTGTGTATGCTCGATTGACCGTGACGCCTACTTGAAATGATGGTGACCTGATATTTAATATTTTATTATTATCCGGATAACTATATATGCTTTTTATTTATTTTATATGTATACATATATAATTAAAAATTTATAATCACGATGCAATTGTAAAGTAATTTTCAGCTACGTAGGCGCATATTATATTTAAAAACTCATTTGCACTTACACCAATTTGCTCTTCCAATAAACATTTCAACCTGTGTTTTCAACATTTCAATTTACGTATCAATCTGTTATGCAGTTCTGTTCATGCAGATTTCTTCATCAATATTATTTTTACTGTATTAAATTACACTGTGTTATAAGTGCGGAACGGTTTAATATTTATAACAAATCATGACCACTGATAGTGCTTTCATTTGACAAACATATTTCATCACTACCAGCTTTAACTTTTGACGTAAAACAATAACAGTACAAATACATTTCAAAATGATGAATATTGTTTTAGGATTTAAATAAAACGACTCAAAACTCAATTCACCTTGACTTTACTTTTCTTAACAAATAAGTTGAGTAATCTCCTAACCAATATAACTAAAGCAACTAAAGTCAAAACCACAGCTCCTAACAAGACCACCAGAACGTCGATCATCCAATACTCAGACCACGATACGTTTGCGGAGGCTGCCCGTAGATGGCGCGCACCGCCGTGCCTTAGTACGTATTCTGTCCACCAGACGGCGCGCTCTATAGGTTTCTGCGGCTGGTCGTACCAGATTGTGCGAAGTTTCACCATGTTGTTTTTATAGCTGAAATTTTAAATTGCATTCATTATTATATTGTTTTCATTATTAAAAGGTCCACCGGGACTTCTATTTTTAAAATAATTAACTCACACTTGGTGAGACGAAAGATTTTCATTCGATTCACCGGATATGTCGAATGAAAATTATAAGATTATTTAAAATTAAATTGATTTATTCATATTAAAAATAGGTGAGTAAACATTTTATTTAAATTCATTAAAATGTTTTATAGTAAAGCATATCTAAACAACGACTTATTGATTATTTCTTCTTTTTAGTTTTGAGTAACTTTGGAATAGTAAAATGTAAGTCCTCACACATTCTCGTTTTAATTTATTAACTGCTTAATCTAATTATATCTCAGTATATCTTAATTTACGATTTACATAATGTGAAAATTTGCATCATATGACCATTTTTTACCGAACTGTATTGCTCTTATTTTATTCCCTGCTTGTTGTTTTACCATCGATAACTTTATCACCCTTATCATTATGTCATGTCTTAAAGAGATTGCGTATGTGATAATACTGTCTATTACATTATCCTTGATAAGAATATATGTTTTTTTAATCATATTGATGAAGAGTATTACGGATAAGGTACATTATGATGCAACATGTTTTAGGTATATGAAATCAAGTACACATACATTATTTATTTACGGTGTACTACAGAGAAAAGTATATACCACTTTACCCTAATACTCACATCTGATGTGGTATGGTTATATATGGCTTATGTTTATATATTTCAAAAAATTGTAAATTACTCGATTCGATTTCTATGATTTTTGATAAATTGAATGATTTGATTGTGCCATGTTACTACCAATAACAAATTCAGACCAATAGTAACATGATCAGGTTGTGTTGTAGCCAACACAGTAATTTTAGACAATTTAAAAGCTAACTCATTTGAAACAGCTTAACGCCATTCAGCAATAGCAGCTTTGGCTTACGCGCTTTATAGTGTTTTATTAGTTTGATTTTGTAATTACCTTTTGTCATTAATAACGGTCTCCACTGCCTTAGTGATATCATCAGCGGTCATGGTCAAGGCGTCTAACTCAACGGCTATTCCGAGTTCGACGAACTTATTCACATTGTGCCACTGGTCGTTCATCAGTGGTATACCAACTAGTGGTACAGCAAAGTCAATGGCTTCGTCAAAGGATTGGAGTCCACCTTGGGTTACGAATGCTTTGATGTTTGGATGACCTGAAAATTTTGATGATAAACCTTTAAATGTAACTTGCTTATGTGATAAAAATGATATGGCATAATCTATATTACACAGAACGCAAATATAATGAAAATAATCACCGAGAGATTAAGATAAGAAATGTTAATTAAGAGTGATACTAATACTTAAGTCAGAATATTGATACAATTTTAAAGGCATCTTAAACTTTAAGTTTGATATCCTCAACTTTTGCAAAGCCATATACTAAAAGATGTTGTATTAAATCTTATTGGTAATTTATAAGATAGGCCTATCTCCGGCAGTGGACTTCTTGTGGCTGAAGTGATGATATTTCACTTTCTTTTATTCCTTTTCTGCTTAGCGAATAATATTTGTGAAGATCAAACCTCTTTTCTTATTAAATTTCTAAACAATATAAATTATTTACCTAGTAAGTCTCTCTGTGGAAACCATTTTTGTATTTTCATGTTCTTTGGCTGATCCTTCAGATTATCTCCGTCAAATTTCCACAGCACATTATATGGTAACCTTCTGAAGCCTTCCAAAAATGTATTTAATAACTCCGCGTCCATATTTTCCGGTTTGGCGTTACTCCCGAAACTTACGTAGACGACGCCCTGAGGTGAATTGTCTAAATATTGTTTAAGGTCCTGCAACAATAAACTAAAATAAGTTTATATTGTTTTTACCATAAGATCAAAGTCACTAATTTATTTCTTTAGGCTGCTACTACGAAATCCTTAACTAATGAAAACTTTTAAAAAATAAAATACCTACTTAGTTTAAGACTAGCTCAATCTGTGTGGTTTGTTCTTTATTCTTCAAACTAATGAAGTTTATTATCTAAGAATCTATGATTCATCTTCATAGCAAACATGTACTAGCATTAATGTATGATTGCATCAGCTAAAAGTAATTTGATTTTAATGAACGTACTGTGTATGAAACATAAAACAAAAATAAATCGAACCTCGGAATATGTTGTTGTTATTAAATATAATTAAGCATTATCCCTGTTCCATCCCAAGACATAATTTTGAACCCAAGGTTCGAAAATGTTTTGTTTTTAGTTTATCCCTTAATTATAATAAAATATTAAATTTTAGTTAAGTATCCATATATGTTTTTATTCCAGATGTGTTTTGTAATAATGAGTTATTTTATGATACAAGTAAACGATCAAAAGACATTTTTAACGATCAACTCACCTGTGGCAACTCTTTTACTGGTTGTAAATGAAGAGCTCCTAAATGAACTACATTTGGAGGTACAGGTCTATTGTGAGCGATAATAGGATGAGAGTTCAAGAACGTAAAGTCTATATTATTTTGCAATTCATGGACAGTAGGCGTTTCAGGTCCAAAATTATCTTTCAAGACTTTATTTTGATACTGATCAATAAGATTTTCCGAATGCAATAATCTAAATTCTAAAACAGTTTCTCTTATTCTATCCCAGAATGTATAATCTCTGAATTTAGTTCTTTGGAGATGTGGATAAAATATTGGGTGTCTTGGTGCTCCACCAGTTGAATCATAAACTTTATGAAATCCATAAAAAGAGCACAACAAAATTGTAGGAGCTTTGAATATGTGACTGAAAATCAAAGGATACTCTAAAAACGCTTCAATCACCACTAGATCAAAATGTTCTTTGTCATCAATCAACTTCTTTACTGCAGGATTTTGGAATTCTTTGGCAAACATATTCACAACAGACTCGAACAATCCAGTCAATTTTTCTGGTGACAGGTCCTGTACCACACCTCGCTTTAGCATTTTACGAGGATCAGTATTCATTATATTCGATTTGACTTTATAAACTTCACTAACATCTATTTCGGTTATGTTTGTAATATTTTCTTTAGAAAACCTGGGATTAGGAGTAATGATAACAAGCTCATGTCCATTCTTAGCTAGTTCCTTAGTATACGCTTGAAAAACCACTTGATGACTGACTGAAGGCACAGGAAATACTCCTAAAATTCTTGCTGAATGTACATTATATACTAATGAATTTAAAAGCACCCACGAGACAAAAAATTTATAACAGAGATTCATAATGGATTAATAATGAACACAGTTTATTGTCGTACTAACTAATAAATGAACACAACATGTCGCTAACGGATGTGATGAATAACTAAATACGACTGAACTTAGATACAAGCGAACAAACACTGATCGTGGATATATTTTTAGCACATGCTTGACTAAAGTCAACATTAACTGAAGTAATTCTGAACGAAGCATTTATAGGTGTTCGTTATCCTGTTATCACATAGTATGGCCTTTGAATAATCAAAGAGTATGACAAACATAGTACAAAAAATGAAAATCATTCACAAATCTAATATGTAAGATAAAGTGTCATATTTTCAAAATAATTTGATAATGTAGTCTTTTGGTTTGATATATTATTTTATCTTGCTTCGCGACTGATAACTGTGATAAAAGAACTCAAAACGATGCTTGTTTCTAACATTTTATTCAAAATGTTTATTAAATTTCTTTCCTGTTTTTTTTTTTTAAGTTTACAGTGTGACATTGACTTTATGTACTTTTATTTAAAGGGGATTCTGATGAACAGATGAGTTCACGGGGATCCCCTGGGGGATCGGGTCAGGGGATCTTAGTGGACGAAACGATCAAATCATAGGTTCAAAAGGGCGTGCGCGCTATTTTCTATTTCTATGTATAAAAAGTGAATCTGCATCATATGTCAGTTCAAACTTTACGAAAATTTGCAACATTTATAGTTATATTTTTTTATTGATATAGCCAAAAGAGACCGTAGACATGAGTATATGTTATGAATTTCAACTTGATTCGTACATGTGTGCGATCTTTAGAAGATAAAGTTTGACAGACAGACAAACGGACAATAAAGTGATCTTATAAGGGTTCAGTTTTTGCTTTTTTAGGTACTGAACCCTGAAAACTAGCCATCACGCACTGGCCAGCAGCGTGGCATTTAAATGCTATCTCATGCATAAGATGGCACTCGTGCGCCTATTGTTTCAAGTAGTTTGAGTCGATAGACAATTATTCCATGACATTATCATATGACTCACCTTTATAATGGAGGAAAATAAACGTTTTTATAGCATCACCATTTGTTGCATTACGGTATTGTTTATCATTGATTGACAATATACTGAGTTTTGCTTTATTTCAAACTAGCGACCCGCCCCGGCTTCGCATGGGCATAAAAACCTTCCTCTTGGATCACTCTATCTATTGAAAAAAAACCGCATCAAAATCCGTTGCGTAGTTTTAAAGATTTAAGCATACAAAGGACATAGGGACAGAAAAAGCGACGTTGTTTTATACTATGTAGTGAGTGATAGTGAAACTTAACATTAACTGTTGTATTACATCCAAAATCCGTTCTCTGCTTAACCCGTTCTGAGAGTTCTGAGGTTCACTGTTATAAAATACTCTTAGAATTTATTAAAGCCTTTTTTGCGATACTAGTTAATTGTACTTTGTTCAATAAAGAAAAAATAAATACTATGTATTGATGTATTTATCTTTACGAAAGGAACGAACCATCATGAAATTCACGTAACAATAGTTTTTTAGATTGTGTCTGGAATCTGCAAGCCAAACGATTAAGCTAAATATATATAATCTAAACAAACATTAAATGATAAAACAATTATTCTTCTTCTTCTACCGGCCTTTTTCCCGTTTTCATAACGTTATTGTCACTAACTACATAATAAAACATTTATTATAAACGATTAAAATGCTCAACACACAAGCCTCAGGACGGTATTAGAACCTCTAAAAAAACAATCGATTAGAACGTGTTTTTCCCGTATATTTCACATGGACATGTTAAGCGATGCACTCAAGTCCCGATGCGCAGTTTGGCACACGTCCAAGGTCCACGAGCGCCGCTCAACCGAAAGCTCGTTTGGTATCAACTTAAACTTTTACGTTTCTAGTTCACCACTTTACAGTTCTCTTTACTGCTTGCGGATTATTGAGATTTTGTTTCAGTATATTTTGCAATGGTCGTATCCTGATTCTCGTTTTGGTGTATCTCGGGACAATAGAATTTTAGTGTAAATCAAGAGTATTTTTATTTCTCTTAATAATGTAGGATATTTATTTTAAAGAATTTTCACAAGACCTTAAATTAGATTTAACTCAAGAATTTAAGATGGTCACATCTTGAGTTATGTGCCTAATTATTATTGAACCGCTTTGATACAAGCATCTCTTAGCATTGACTAAATCTAAATTCATGTGGCTTATAAATAATTTATCAAATTAAAATAAACGTTAATATTATTTTTTGACGAAGCTTTCTTGCGGATACTGTTTATTATTTCTTTTGATGAAGCTTGTGCTAATATAATTTTCCTAAAATTTGACGAGATATGTTGCTGATAAGTTTTTCATTAATAACGAAGCATGTCATTATAATAAACAATGTTTGCATAATAATATCATCGTCAATATTGTGCAGTTAATGTTATGTATGTAAGTAGTGCAATAAAGTGTTAATTCAATGTTTAGCTTATCAATGTATGATAGCAGCTGGGGTCAACGACATGACGTACTTCTGAAGCACAAACGAGCTCATTGTAACATGCCATGCAGAAATCGGAACCCTAAATGTTTATCCAGGTTTTTCTGCATATACCTTTTTATAGCAACCTTTATCATTAGGGTACCGCTCTACCGGTATATACCCAAAAAAACAGTGTTAACTATGTATTTAGTTCTTTTATTTAACAGGAGATCAAAGAGCTCTGACACTTTCCTTGGCCAACCCATTAGAGGTAGTCCACTTTCAGCACCCAGTTATTCAGCACCTGCACATTCAGCACCAAGCCTAGTCTACTTTAGCACCTATTGATAGTTTTGACAGGTGCCAAAAGTGAACACAAATTAGTTTGACTATTCAACGAGGAAATGCTGCCAGTGTCTTCGGTATTATTCCTCAGGTACCATTTTTATATTAAGTTTTATATTAGGTTATCTTCGTTATTTATACTCATATTAGTTATTTATTTTTAGTTTTCAAAAATGTAAAAGCCGTTGTGTTCGGTTCTTAATTATACTGGTTTCTTGCTTCCTTGACTGTAAGTCGCAAAGACGACCAATTCAAATCAGGACATGCCAGTTGCTTGTAACGCACGATTGCTTAAAACACGTGCTATTTATTTTTATTTATTTATTTATATATTTATTGGTTAAAGGCAACACAAAAAGTTAACATAAATAAACAATATTTCTATGGGCCTTAACCATATAAAAATATTGAGTTTCTCACACAGAAATACGTCTAATTAATTAACTAAAGTAAGAGAGATGACAACAAAGGACCGACCTTGTCGTGGAACGTCAATATATAGTCAATACTCAGACATTTGTATACAGATGGATGGCAATACATCATTTAGCCTTGAATAATGTGACGATTTATTAGCATGTTCTGTTTTGTGTTGGATTTGTGTGAAAATATTTTCTGTACCTAAATCAATCACGTGAATTCTGTTTGCGTATGTGGGTTTCAATGAATATCCTTTATGAGTAATAGGGAGAGAAATAATGAAATCATATACCTAAGTATGATGTATTTGTGTAGTGATCAAATCAAGTTTTGCACTGATACTATAATGGTTTTTGTACCTATGTGATTTGTATAGTTTTCAGAATAGAAGAATAGAAAAACTCTTTATTGCACCAAACAAATGAATACATAATGTTGTTAAAAACTAGGTAAGGTACAATGGTTCAGTTTGATGCTATGGTGTCTTTTCTAGATGAACAATATAAATTGAAAGAATGAATGCGATTCCAACGCTCACCAACAAAAATTAGCTTATGCAACATTGAAAGGAACTAAATGCATTCATTATTTTGTAATGAATTGTAAATTAATTAAATAAAAAAAATTGCGGCACGTGGCAACTGCTGCGGTAAAGCTATTGGATAGCATTTTTAATCAACTTATGCAATAAGTACGAACGCTCTTTTTTCGGTTTAGCGCATGAACTGCTACATGGAAGTATAGTTTACGTTAATCTGTAAAATTATACTTTTTAGATAGTGAAAAGTATTTTTTTTTAAAATAGTGGTACCGAAATTTTCACTTTTGTTTAATGCACCTAGGTGCTTTACACAAATTTGCAGTAATATTTTTTTAAGCAGTCGGTCTTTCTTGCTCTCTTATCGCCTATTCCCATATTTAAAAAAAGATTGCCTGGCATCAAACCTGGCGAATTTTGTACTTCTATGCCTATTCCGTTTTAGACCTAGTAGTACAATTTTGATAACCACGTATTAAATTAATAAAAGTAAATCTTAGCCAAAACTCTCCTTACAAAATGTAATGTTTTGTGAAACAGTCCCGAAGTAGACTAAAGTATGAAGTCAGGGAGTAGTTAGCGGTTCGCGTCGTGGAAATAATTAGCTGTAGCGGGGAGACCTGACAGCCATGCTAAACTAGTGCTTGGGAGAGGGGCCACGAAACTTGTACTTACTTCATAAACTATTTTAAAACTCATTTGTCAGCAAAGAAAATCTACAAGTTGGAATCAAACTCTACCTGACAGCCATGCTCTACGAGCCTCGTAGTTATGGTGGTTGAACCGTGTCACCTACACAAAATGATGAATTTTATTTTTGACTAGCTGTAGCCCGCGACTTCGTGCGCGTGGACTTCGCTCTTGCTCCCGTGGGAACAATTCCCGAAATTCGCAACTATTCTGCAAACTTTTTATAAAAGTTAACGGGGATTCCTGGGAAATCACCGCGGGAATTTCCCAGGAATCCCCGTTTTCTCGTATCTTTAATACTTGTAATTAGTTTAATTTACATCAAAAGCCTCAGGGTAATTTCCAACGAGTAAATGCGCTTTGTCTAGATAAACAAGTATTGATACAAGCGATCATCTGTTTTTCCATCATTTCAATCTAGCTTAATGTCTGTATGTAATGTATGTATACCTTTATCTTGTTACCGAGAATTTCATGATTCAATTTACAGGTACATCTAAACTACAAGAGACCCGCTGTGTATTACCTTACCCTCAGGCAAGAACTATGTTCAACTTTCAAAACAGGTTAAATGTTCAAACTGATACTTGGATGGCCGCCAAAACTATTGGAATTCATGAAAAGTAACCTCTAAACTCGAACCTGATAAAGGTCTTTTAAATTTCGTTGGGGCTACTTAGTAATAAAAAGCAATAGTCAGGAAAAATATAATAAGTTAAAAAAAATGCTACTGTCGCCATGACTCGCCATAAGTAAGCACATTAATTAATACGCAAGTTAAATATCCGTATTATTTTATCTAATCGCAATATTTTTTTCGGTTGCTTCAGATGCCATAATTTGAAAAGTAAATAAGGACATGTGTTTATGTCTCTTTTTTTAGTGTACCTAAAGTTTAGACTTAATATTTTCCCGGCGACTATCATCTTAAAAAGCGATAAGGTATATAAAAAATACTAAAATAATTAGAACATTTTCATGTGTAATTTAATTTCTTTAAAAATTAAATTACACATGAAAATGTTCTAACATAAAACTAAATAATTAAAAAAAAAAAACTATACTAAACAAAATATTGAACCCCTAAAAATCGGCCATCACGGGTAAGGTACCCAAGGGACTTTGTACCAAATGATCACCGGCACTTGGATCTCGTTCTGAAAATCCTTAGAGGCCTATGTGTAGCAGTGGAAAGCCTGCAGCTGAAATGATGATGATAACTGACCTCTGCTGTAGCCTCAGTTACGAGAAGTGAAAAAGTGGATAAAATATTAGTTTTAATTGTTTAAAATATTTTCAAAATCGTAAATTTCGTGGCCCATGTAGCAAAAAAGCCAAATTTTCATTAAGAGCTGTACTGCGCTGGCGACTATAATTTCTAATTAGAACATTAAGAGATGTCGCGTCAAGTGAACACGACTCGACATTATTCACCATTCAAGCTCTAACTTTGTCATGTTGCTTTGATGACGTAATTTGTCTGCTTTATTTTCATGAATAGGTTTTAGATTAACTAATTTTGCACATGTAAAATACATGTAATTTTGAAAGAAATTTCTTAGCTACCCGTCTCGTCAAAGCAACTTTTAATTTTATTTAAACATAAATTGTACCTAATATTACTATGAATTATTAATTTTTTTACGCCCAGGTATTAATTACACACCAAAGAAAAATATTTCACGCCAGCCTGGGTGTTAAAAGTTTGTATACTTAGCTCTAATCCGTTTAAACTTTGCACTTTGGGCCTAACTTATGTAGTTTTAAGTAATTTAGACGACAGAAGAAGAAAATTTTCATGCAATTTATTCATTCATTTATATCTTATTTGTTGAAAATTAATTGATCCTAAACATTTGTCTGAGTTGATAAAAATTGTCTTTTAAACTATATATTATCAAGGGAACTTAATTAACGATTACGTCTATGATTGCAGCAGCAGTGTCATTCCTAAGAATTGAGAACCTCTTCGTTTAAACTCTGTTCACAAAATCACGCTGTATTCAACTACGATGTTATATCACTCAGTGTACACAGGAACAGTGTTAAAATTTAATTCTGAATTCCCCCGACAGATTTAGCATCAATCTCTGGTTCGACAAAGCAGCTCATTAAACTCCTACACTGATTGAGTGGCTCTAAGAAATCGATCCACTCGCCTCCCTTTGTTACTTTGTTGAGAAATTTGTTTCCACCTGAGTGAACTAGATTCATTTGAAATTTAATTCCAATGAAAAAGTGTGTAATTATAAGCAGAATTCCATTATCATCTTGTCAGTGGTAGGCTTTAGTACAAAAGTCGTCTGCGTGGCTCACTTACTTATTTCTGCCTACAAATTGCAGTGCTTGCATTGTGTTTTAGGAGAGAAGGTAGAGAAGGAGTCAAATTAGGTACTGTTTCCAAATATAGTCGGCAGCGCGACAATGATTAGATTAATTCGATGCTATATCAAGCCGTATGGATTAAAATTTAAGGTTGAAAAGCGGTCTCTCCCTTTTTTACTTCGTGGGATATTACATAATTAGACGTTTATTAAATTTGACATTATTTCTATGACTAACCACTCCAGTAAATCTTCCTTGAGAAGGCTTTTGTTAGAGGAATCTACCCCAATCGAATTGAACCCACAAAAAAGAGGGTAGACTCAAGCTGGAATTATAAAGTTAAGATTAATAAATGAAAATTAGAATCATCATTTCCACTTAATAAACCTTCGTCAATCCCAAAGTACATCGAGGTGGAGTATCGGCAACGATTTAATATTCCCTCAACTAGATTTGCATACTAGGCCAATATGCAAAAGAGACGTGGACCTAGAATTAGCAACTGGAGTTGAAATAAACTTATTTTTTCCTGGTCGTACCCTCAAAACCGATCACACACCAATGCCCAGGCGGATTAGCCAGTCACAAATTCAAAACGTTAACGAATGTTGATAAGAATAAAATGTATGGAATTGCAAGCCGCGCTAAATCATGTGGTCAATCTTATGTCAATCCTATACATTTCTTTTCTTTCATTGTTCTTGTCGACATTAGTTGGTGATTTAAAATTGTGACTTTGGCTGAGCCAAAGTCACAATTCTGCTCTCCTGTCTTTATTATTACATTATCATCTTTAGTATTAAGACCGTTTTCACGAAAGTCCTTTCTGTTCAAACCTTGTTGTCCTTTTTGCAAGGTAGGAGTTGAAATAAATTAAAAATAAATAAATAAATATATAGGGACAAATAACACAGATTGAGTTAGCCTCAAAGTAAGTTCGAGACTTGTGTTATGGGATACTAACTCAACGATAATATATTTTTATAACAAATACATTTACCAAGACTCAGGTCAATCAGAAAAAGATCATTTTTCATCTTGACCTGACTGGGGATCGAACCCAGAACCTCCTGTGTAGCGGTCAAGCATGTTAACCATTACGCCACGGAGGTCACCAAATATAAATATAATATATATATTACTCGAATACAATTGACTACTTCTTTCCTGGTTAAGTGTTTCCATTATAACCGTATGTTTGGATACCATAAGAATCATACTTTGTTCAAATTATATACTGTTGGATTAAGAACATTGCAGATTTGTATTATCAGATTGTCTTATAACTACTTATAAGAAAGATGATTTGGTACTTCAAAAGTTCGAAATGCTCGATAAATCGATGGTACCGCTAAGGGCGTGTTGCATTTTTGGTAGTCTTGAAAAATTACGTCTAAACTTTGATTCTTTATTTATATGTTTTTAAAGAAAACTTGATCGTGGTGTTTCATGGCTATAGTTTAACTTATGCCAAAATTTAAAATTTCATAAAACTTCCATTTATTTTTTATTTCTTTAATCCTGGGAAGACTTTACTTGCATAAAAAGTGTACAAAGAGGCACATCTATTATTTATTAATCTACAAATTTGGTCATTAATTGTGCCAACTCGAGCGTCGGCTGTATCTACGTCCCATAGGTCACCTTTGTTTTCACTGAAATTATAAATTCGATGAAAATATATTAATCTATCTTCGCTGTCTATACAGATACATATAATTAACTCTTTCGCGGACAGTAAATGAAATAACAATAACTGTCAGTTGTTATCTACGTCGAGAGGCGTTACTCAATGTTAATGAAGATGATGAAAATATGAGCTTTCTTAATACTATAGGCAAAATAAAAAACAAACACATTTTTTTTTCATTTGAAATACCAAAAACAATGCAAATTTTGATCAGAGCCTGGTTGAGGTAGGCTCAGGACTGTAAATAATAACATGCACGAGGAAATTGTTGCCTAAAATTTAAAATAAAGATCCCTTAAAATTAATCCAATCTTCCAAGCGAATTTGATAGCGCAGGTTGTAATTACGTACGACAAAATGTAATTATATAATCAAGGTAAGCATTATATCATAATTAAGTTATATCCGTGTTAACTACGCTAGGAGTTTTAGGTTACGAGGGCAAACCCCGACAGGATGGATTTCAAGGAGACGTCATTAGGATAATTATATAACCGTAACTATTGTATAATGAATTAATAAGTAAATATCTATAAACAAATCATACAGATTGATTTAGCTCCAAATTTAGCTCGAGAATTTGTATTATGGGATATTTATCTACCGATACCATATTTTTTTACGAATAAATACATAGATAACACAATATCTAAAACCCAAAAAATAACAACTAGCAGACTAGCTGTTGCCCATGGCTCTACACACGTAAGGCTAGAAAGGCAGCGGGTTTTTAAATTATGCATTTATTTTTAATTTTCAATATAGGCAAACAAGCATGCCAGCAACACTTTAGCTGTTCAAGAACAAATCATAGTAAATAAAAAATTATTACTAGAGTTCGACCAAAATATGTATTATAAAATTTGCTATAATTTTAAATATTTCATTTAATTAAACAAAAGTATTGAAAAGGATGAACTTTTAAGAGGAACAAGATAATTTTGAAAAACAATTAAGAAAACGCTAGAATACTAAAATTATCAAAAACGAACTAGAGATAAAGAAATAAATTACATCTAAAAAAAATTCTGAATAAAAAATATTAATACAGATGGATGGTTGTTTATCTACTACCCACGCAGAAAGGTATCATTATATTTGTTTCTTAGAAAAAAAGGACAGGTAATTGATATAAGAAGACGTGTTTTCAAAGGATGATGGGGATAAACGTATAAGGTAACAGTGATTACGTAAGAAAATTATGAAAAAAGGTTTTTTTTTCTGAGAAAATTTAGGAAAATTAGAACTTGTGTTTGCTCGTATTTTAAGTTTATTATACGATACTAATTGTCATAAGTTTAAAATATTATTTGTTAGGTTTCAGAGTGAATTTTTTTATAGGTTTAAGAGTTTAATAGGTTTTAGAGTGAGGTTTATAAAATTAATTTTACTTTGATGATAATCATTTTATAGCCCATTGAAATACTAGGTGTTAATGAAGGGATGAGCTTACATTTTTAACATCAAAAAACCAAGAGGTATGTAAACCATATTGGAGATATTTTTCCAGCAGTCAGTACTGAACAGATTTAGAGACAATACTACTATGTTTGATAAACTTATTATTTAACGCTTGCATAGTATTTTGTTTTGTTATAGCCTTGTTCGATTTCAGACTTCCCGAATTTTAAAAACATTTCATTGTGTTTTTTTTAGTTGTTGAATTAGGAAAAACTTGTATTGAGGTAAACGTCTAATCTGTACTACTTATAACTCTGTGACGTAATGGTTTGACCTGCAGTTGCAGCCGACAAACTATTCCAGACGGACTCCAAGTTGGCGCTTCTTGCGAGGTCTGTTCGCCATTTCGCATACTTGCTGGTTATTGATCGTTGTGATTGCTAGAGTTAGGTCCTTAAACGAAAGGTCCTTATGAATAACTCAGAGAAGATACTTAAATGTAATGAGCTCTCTTTTTCTCTTTCATCTTAGCAGTTTCCCGGTTATTTCCTCAGGTTGTTACTGAAACTGCTTTTATAATTTTACTATTCGTCACACATCTATCTGTTTAAAATTTAAGAGCTGTGCTCTTTTCGGCGAAGTCTCTTCCAGGTGTTTCTATCTTCTGCTAGTCTTTTTGCCTCCTGATACGACACGACTCCCACTTTTTCTTTTATTTATTCAATAAAACCTTCTTGGTCTACCTCTTCCCCGTCATTCTTCTATCTTGCACAAATAAGTAAAATTAAATTTAATGGAAACCGAACTGCGAAAAGAGACAGCAATGCTTTTTTACCACTTATCTTCTAAATTTATGCGTCTCTCTTACATAAACAGGGGGATCAAGGCAATTAAAAGGGCACAATTGTTTAAGTTGGGAACTTAATTAACATTTTTTAGCCGTATCTCCATTACGCGCAATTTATTTGAATCTGAGAACAAGTATACAAGAAAAGTGGTACAGAATTGTCACGTTACATGAAACGATTTATATACTGTTCAGGTGGCTTACTGTCATTTCATAAAACCATATAAAAACGATTGAGCAAGGGAGATCGCTATACGTAAAATATTGCGCCGTCTCGCTAAGTCGCTCGATTTTGGATGGTTATCAAAAACGATGGTAAGGCAGTAAGAAAATAAACAAGTAAGGGCAAGAGCCTACCCTACAACTTATATTTTAAAATGTGATTGTCAAGGACTATATAGATGGCTTTGTAAACGATCCGACATTCTGGTCTCATATTTTTTAAATACAACCTAGTATACAAAGAAGCATACGGCCCACCTGTTGATAATTTCATCAATAAATTAATCTGGGAAAGTTCTTAATACAAAAATTACTATGTTCATAAAATAAACTTTAACCTTAACAAACACATCTACATCATTGGATCGATTTGAAAAATTATTTCACCGTTGGAAAGCCACACTATTGCCGAGTGACATAGGCTATGTGTGTACCACGGCCGAAGCCTGGATGAACTGCTCGTATTTTATAAAACAACTGGCTGTATGGGAAGTAATTTAACATTCTTTAGAAATTAAAATATTCAATGCTAAAAGAATTTTTTAAATCCGGCCCTATACTGAACGGATTTCTGAGATAAACGCGTTCACACAAACAAACACTTTTTTTTATTTTAGATCAAGTACTGAATGCCGAAAGAAGCTCATTAAAATTATTTAAAACTGATCTTGGGAACGGAGTTTATTTTTAAATATTAGTCGTGAAACTAAAACGCGTGCCTCATATGTAATGTCCATATTTTGTGTTGGAGGTAATTAGGAAATTTCTACCTTGTGGCTCAAAATCTACGAATAAATAGGTTTAGCGAAAGAAAGTCTCATCATTGTACATATAACAGTAAATTATATCTAACCAGCTTTTGGCCGCGGCTTCGCCCGCGTAAAATTCCCTCGGGAACAGTCCTTTTTCCGGGATGAAAGTCCTTCTCAATACTTCTAACTATGTGTATGCAAAATTTCAGGAAGATTGGTTTAGTACATAGAGCGTAAAAGCGTTACGAACAAAGTAACACGCTTCCGCTTTTACAATATTACGTTTGCCTGAGAAAACGTCTCGGAGTCGTCATAATTTCTATAAGTCAAAGAGTTGGTAGCAATGGCAATTGTAAATAGTCTACAAAAACAGCTTAACTATAATAAGATAATCTAGCCAACACATACTCACTTAACAGTAGTTACAGTAAAAATGCTAGCTATTTTCAAAAACACCCAGCTCATTTAGCAACCGCACTTCATTCATAAAAAGCGGCTTTTGGGCTGCAAAGCGATGTTTTTGCTGCAGACGATTTATTTAGCGCTTTATACGGAACATTCGTCACGTGTCCCAGTACATTAGACCGTTCAGGTGTTTTTGTACTGACGTGGGCGAACAGATTTGCAAACGTCATTTCATGAGCACTCTAAATATATTACTTGGCTTGTGGAGTTTATTTCAGGCACAAAAGCTATTTATTTTTAAAATTTCGTGGTTAAATTTTAAAAATTTAAGTCTTTAACTTATACTTCAGAGCCTAAGGTACCAATAGGAACATGACCCAGGTTTGTTAGTGGCCTAGATTTTCAGGCCGCCTAAAGGCATCTGACAATGCCTAACGACTGCTATCTACCGATAACAGTCAGGACCAAGCACGGAAGAGCTCAAGATAGAAATGCCACAATAGCGACCAATTCAAACATGGCCGCTCACTTGCTGTCGCTGACGCGCGCTATCGTTATGAACATATGCGCCGCGCTAGGCTATCGAGCTCAAAGAAGTTGGAATCGCGCGCGGTCTTGACGCAATTTTTTTTTTAATCTATGATCGAGCTCCTAAATAACTGTACCAAATCAAATTTGCTAGAAAACGGTTCGAAAACGCCAAATTTAACTCGTGTAACTTTGTTACCCAAAAACAAAGTTTCCAACTGGACAGTGCACTTTTGAAATGAAAGCTTTTCACTCGTATTAAGGTCCATTGAAACCTCAGCCATCGCTAACCTAGTTAGAGTAACAAGATCATGTTGTTTCAAACACAAAAGATTTCACAGAGTGCCTGTGTAATACTAGTCCATCTGTACAACTCATTGCATGTCACGCTGTCCAAGCACAGCAATATACACTTTGATGACGTCATGTTTAGGACTATATTGCTTTGCGATTGAGTAGCTTGCCGTGCTGTTGTCAGTAGTGTCGAATGATCCAAATAGGATACGTTTTTATTGTTTTCGTTTTGCATAGCAAACTAACTGAATTCCTTAAAGCTTTAAGGAATTCAGTTATTTATTTTTTGTAAAACGCTTGAAAATCAGATTGTTTCAAATTTAAGTTTAAAACTCTTAAAAACTTAAATAAATTTAATGTTTAGGGTTGATTTTATGATATGTGATTAGTAGCTACACGGAAAATGTGTTTGATCATTGTTTTTAGCTTAACTAAGTATTATACCGTTCTTCTTCTTAGCGAGTGGACCGACTGACTTAATGACGTTCATCAAAAAAAGACAGTCATAGTATATAAACAAAGAAACTTCATAAATATATATCATTGGTTTTTTTATTATTTTTTAATCTACTTTTAAAAAGGAAGTGAAAATTCTTTTATATGTTTTGCATCACACATAATCTATGTATATAAAAGAAAGTCGTGTTAGTTACACTATATAAAATTCAAGAACGACTGAACTGATTTTGCTGAAATTAGTTGGGAGGTAGATTAGAACCAGGAGGAGGACATAGGGTACTTTTAAACCCGGGAAAAAGTTCCCGAGTGAAGTTCACGCGGGCGAAGCTGCGGGCGAAAGCTAGTAAATAAATAAAATCAAGGAGAATGATTACGATGTGATTTCACCTATTTATAAAGCTATGTACACACGCAGGTGCCATTCGGCAGTCGTTAATCACAGGCTTATAGAGCTCGTCGTAATCGCGATTACCCGCGGTCGTCGGTGTGAGTGCAGCTTTATTTATGAGCGAGCGGAATGGCCGCTTAGCGGTGGATTTACACACGCGAAATAATTATCTGTGTAAATAACTAATTAGTGGGATAATCCTCTTGTCTGTAAGAGTATATACAAAATAGAGTGTGGGGGATATATATATTGCTCCAATTCGACGGAACTTTGCAAGCGCGATTTAGACTTCAAAGAAATTTGCTGTCTTTTATGTCATTCCTAGATTCTCGCTTTTAACGCCATATTTTGTGCATCTAAGTAGTTATTTGTTGTGGTGCAAGTGTCGCCATAAAAGTAAGAATAAAATTAAAAAATAGAGTAACTTTAATACCGATTCATAATATTTGGCTGGCTTATTTCTTTTGAGCTTCGAATATTATAAGCAAAAAAATATTTAATTACGATTGAAGCAAATAAATACACTGTTCTGTATATTTGATCTCAAATAACTGGTTTATTTGTCTGAGCAAATGGCGATCAACATCCATGTATCAAGTAAATCAAACCTTAAATCCCTATTAATAAGCTTGTAAAGAAAACTGAAAATAAACATTATACCTACAAACAAATACACTAAATAATAAAAAGGTTATAATAATGTATAAAGCCTTTTGTATAGAGCCTGAACGAACAAACTGCAGAGTTAAAGCGGTGCAGCGGTTGCATTTAAGTGCGAACGCGAGCGATTTCACTCGAGCCCAAGCCGCCGCGTATATGGAAACCCTTCCAGTATACAGAACCCCAATAGAAGTATTGGGGTGCCTTTACTAGATTAAACGAGGCAATTTTAGAGATAACATGCTACCCTGCTTTTAGTTCTGTAATGCGGGAGGCTTTATCGACGCAATATTAGCGTTATGGATAGAAATTCCTACCACTAGTTACTCAGGTTAGCCCAACTTGTTTTTAATTCTGTAATGCGGGAGGCTCATACAATGATTACGTTAATGATGTGAATTTCTACCTTAGTTCGGTAAGGACTTTAGTTAAGTAAACGGGTGAAGAAGTATTTATGAATACACAGATTAATGGCTCGTTTAATTTTAACCAAATCTTTACTTAATAGTTGCGTGTTAACGATCACTTAATAGTTCTAAGTCATAAGTAGCTAATAGCGAGCCATAAGGAACAATAATAAATATCATATAGGTACTATAGTAAAAAATATTTATAATTTGAGTTGCATAAAATTATAAGTTTATATTTAATAACTTTTAAAAAAAAAAAGACTATCGAGCATTAGGCATATTTATGTTTATGTTTTTAATCAACGAATGAATATTTTTGGAGGTTTCCCTGCAGAGATGCGGTTTTTAGACTTTCTGCCGACGCCTTTTTCTTTACGTCTGCTCACTGTCTCTCTCGGCACGCAAGAGTGCTGAGATCAGGGAGCGTAGCGCAGAAATTCCTCCCGCGCGTCAGATCGCACCTAACCCAAGTACCTACTTTTATGCTTTCTAGGGATCTGAGTAGTGGAAGTACTTTTAATTCGAAGTCTTGAATACTACAACAGAAATAATACCCGAACCCAGATCGGTTGCAACTCTGAATAGTGGAATGGTTTAAGGAGACTTTTTGTGAATTCATTCTAGTAAACCAGCCCGCATCTCAGAAATACGGGAGTTCTTAATACTGGAAGGGTTTCCATATACGCCACGCGGCCTGCGCTTGTTACACAAATGATTTTATTTCAGCACATTTTAAATGTCTGTGGCTATGTGGTGACGTATCCTCTTTTACAGTGGGAGACCAAGCCAAATAAGCTAGCTTGATATATGTTTTAACCATATGTATCGGTCGTTGGTTGTAACTAAATTCTCAACTGTGCAGGATTCTAAACTATCTAGAGATGTAAGGAAGGAGCCTCATTGTGTTGCATAGTGCGTGTATGTTTTTCGTCTTCAAACTGGTTGCGACAGAAAAAAAAGAATAAAGTGTAAACTCTGATGTTTAAATTTTCCCCAAACTATATACTAGGTCATAATAATAATAAACTCCTCACCCCAGCCTGCGCGTGCGCCCGCGCGAACGCCGTCTGCACATTCAGGATGCAGTCATACAAGCCACACGACCGGAGACGCCAGGCATCGGGAGCCATCACTGAGCGCGCTGCCTTTAAATTCATTATACTTAACCCATGTATTGGAAAGAGAGGTTCAAAAAATTATAATGACTTTAAAAAATAAAAATAGCTATGGCGTAGATGAACTACCCAGCAAACTTGTTAAATCTTGTGTTACTGAACTGACTCAACCGTTGACTAAATTAATAAATAAATCGTTTGACGAAGGCTGCTTTCCGGATAAATTAAAAATAGCTAAAATAAAACCCATTCTTAAAAAAGGATATGATTCCAAAAACAAAACAAATTACCGACCTATAGCATTACTATCTATTATTTCTAAAATCTTTGAAAAGGCAATAGGATATATAATTTTCTTGAAAAATATAAAATACTCGACGAAAACCAATTTGGATTCAGAAAAAATAGATCAACGAGACTTTAGCTGTGTACAAATTCCTACAACAAATATTAAATTGTATCAATGAAAAGAATTACGCCGTAGGTTTATTACTTGATATGACGAAAGCATATGACATGGTTTCACATACAATTCTTCTTCATAAAATATATAATTCTGGTATCCGCGGTCGGGCATATAAATGGTTAAAATCATACCTTACAGACCGTAAGCAATATGTAGTAATCGACCATTATAATCAAAATACATACGAGGCACAAACAGTAAAGTCTAAAATACGAACCACTAACTGCTCAATCCCACAGGGGAGCGTCCTCGGGTGTATATTGTTCCTTATATACATAAACGACTTGCCAAGATTATTCCCAAATCACTTATGTGTCATGTTCGCTGACGACATATCGCTACTTTTCAAATGTGAAACAGCAACAGAAGCTAACAAAATTTTATCGGACAGCATTTATGTCGTAAATACATGGCTAAATTCACAAAATTTAGAAATAAATACTAAAAAAAACAAAATAATCCAATTCCACCCTCGTCAAAAAAAGGCACTATCCCTAAAAATTACTTTGCATGACCAAGAAATAGAAGAAGTTAACAATTTCAAACTTTTAGGTATAACGATAGATTCCTACATAGACTGGAAACAACATGTTAGTAATATTAAAAGTAAACTGTCGAAATTCGTTTATGCACTTAGCGTTTTAAAAGTAAACACAGATTATAAAACTGCTTTAACTGCATATTATGCCTACGCGTACTCATGGTTAAAGTATGGGGTCATACTGTGGGGCAACAGTGTAGATGCAGATGACCTTCTAACTATTCAAAAGAAATGTTTACGAATATTGTGTAACTTACCATACAGACAAAGTTGCAAGCCGCACTTTATTAATCAGAAAATACTCACTTTACCTTCTATATACATCCTCGAAATATGTACATTTGTTAGAAAAAATGCGTCCCTTTTCGAACAGTTAAAAGACAAAAATAAAATTAATACGCGACAAAAATATATACTAGCACTGCCAATTTGTAATCTAGCTATGTTTAGCAATGGCCCTTACGTGAGCGCAATTAAAATATATATATAAACTGCCAAAAGAGTTAAGAATGGAAGAAAACAATAAAAACTTCTTTGCAAAATTAAAATTATTATTGCTTAAAAATGGTTATTATATGGTCGAAGAATACCTCAATGATAAATTTGATTAATATATCCTCAATCTCCTTTTATTGATATTATATACTTTATTATTTAATTTATTTTTATGACAACTATTTCATCCAACATTTAAAACTTTTATTATTAATTCATTTGACATTTCTGTAATAATAGAGTAGGTAGATATTATAATCTTATGTTTGCAGTTTGACATGTTTTGTAAATTAATATTATTATTTTTATTTATTTTTTTTATGACATTAAAATGCAATCTTTTATATTTGTGTACCCTCACAAGACTACACTATTGACTTCGCAACACCCTACAAGGGTCCATGTATTTTTTCCCATCAAATGTATGCATGAAAGCGAAATAAAGAAAGAAAGAAAGATCTTGCAATCATACCTCCACAAAAATTAAAATAATTTGACTTCTTCCGACTCCCTCGGGAAGATAGGAAATGATTTAATCTTGAAATATAAATCATAAATCTGAACGTAAGTACTTAACAGAATATCTACAGTGGGCCACATAGTAAAGTATACCACGGTATGGTTGGCCAAGTGGCCCATTGTGCATATTTTAAGTTCGTTCAGCGCGCCGCAATCTACAATGCACTCGGTGCAAATGCATGCGAATTCCTGCAAAACCGCACAGTGCCGCGGAATATGTACCATAATGGTCGTTTTAGCATGCCGACTGAGAACTTAACGTATTTGGGATTGTTTTTGATTCAGAAATGTAGTTTTAGGCTGCTGATCACCCATGATTTCAATTCATGATGTAATATTATATCATAAGGTGTGCATTGTCTTTTAGACCGTGTCCCTACACGAAATGTTGATAGGGTAGAAGAAACGAATTATTTCATTTCTTAAACAAACAACCGTGAATGCCCAGCTCACTTTTGTAAATTGAGATTGCTTGATGTGATTGCATTTAGCATTTCTTTGCAAACCTCTGTGGTTTATTGAAATGTGTCAAATCAGATGTTTTGTAACAGTTTTGTAAAATGTTTAGTAAATAAATAAAATAATTAACAAACGATTATGGTCGTATGTTGTACTCGCCATTAATTGGCAATTACATATAAGAAAATAGTACAATAATGTAAGTAATATAATATGCCATATGTAAATGCTATTATCGTGTCTTAATAAAAAAAATAACTTACAACAAAAGTGTAATCTAATTTATTTTCTTGATTTGGTTGATTTTATTTATTTGTAAAAGACTATTTATAATTTGTAGTTCAAGAATAATTTGGGTAGAGAAAATCTTCAAATCAGTAGTCTAACTTCATTTAAAAAAAAATTGGAATTTAAGACAAAATTACAGTAACATTGATACTTTTTAAAATTTAATTGGGAACATTGCTATTTCGCTCGAAATGAACAAACAAAATTGACTTTAGTGCTGACCCAGTAGGCACCGCCCGAGACGCGGATTGAGCAATCTGATATAAAATCTCATTATTATTGTCAAAGTCTTATAAAGTTCTTCAAACATAAACATTTTTGAAACGAAAACTAAGTTAAAATAGCCTAATAAAGCACCAGGCAGATTCTTGTTTTTCGCTTTTAAAATTATCTTTACTAAGGTCTGAGGATTTTTTTGTTTTAATACTCTTAATATTCAGAGCTTTTATAAGTATTATTTTTATTATAGTTTTGTAGGTGTCCAATTTTACATAATCATAATATGAGTTTCTTAGGTGTGCACTTATCTCTCTGATTACTGAAGTGGTTTAATTTTAGTTCTAGACTTCTGAAAAAGAACGGCCGTCCCCTTCTTTTTTGGTACAGATTATAGGATCTTGTATATATCTTCGAGTGTATAGTAACACTCCCAGATTACGGTTCTTTATACTATATCTATTACAATCATCAAACTTTCGACGAGCAATCGGCAAACTTTATAGGTCGGTTTGAACGAAACCGGCAAACATTTGGTTTTGTTTCGCGCAGTGTAAACGGAACCCGAAGCTTGTCGCGGCGAAATAGTTCTTCTGAAACCACTGACCTTTGTTACTAGACTAGCTGATCCTACTCGTGATGTGTATATAACCATAGCGTATAACCTGTCTCTAAAAGCAGGCTATAATTTGCAAAAAGAATTTTGTAAATTTGATTTTCTAAACCTATAAGTGTTTGAACAATTGAACTCTACGGATTTTTTCATATAATTATATAGAGTAGCTTAGCAAATCAACAGCGATTGAGACATGAAACACCTATCCAGCTCAAGAACGAATCAAGGCATATCTAGGTAAGAATTTTACAGGTCATTGTTGGAAACTATTCAACTTTGAATTTGCAGTCGCCATAGCAACTGTAAAGAGAATGTTAGGATGGACGGAATGGACATCTGCTCCACGAGAGCCGAGCGCGCATATTTAACAAATATTTCTGAATGAATCCAACGGTTCTTTAAAAATTCTTACTAGAAATGAAGAAAATTGATCAGGCATGCATGACCCATATGATATACGTACTTAAATTGTATGAATGGCTTTAAGGAAAAGATAGAATATCCGTTCTTTGATCGTTTGACTTGTAGGTTGTAACAGGGCAAAATTTTTAGGTGTGGTCAAACTACTTCGGCTTCGTGGAAATGCGATTCCTCGAGCCTATTTGGCAAATTAGTTTGACCATCGGCAACAAACAAAATTTCTGATAAATTATAAGAGAGATTCAATTTAGTTTAAAGCTATTTATTTATTAAATTCAATCTCTCTTATTCTTTTATTTGCTCTGAGTTTGTTTGTTGAGCACCGATGGCTCAATCAGCCTCCTTTTATATATATTTTTATACTTTTTTTTTTAAATTTTGATATGTCTGAGTATTTTTTTTCCTTGGATGTAAGTAAAGTTCTGCCAAATAAAGGCTGTGTTTTAATTTTGGTTTTATTATTACCATTAAGACGCCGAAGCTTTTTTCGGCGTCAACATTGGATGTGGATGGCATGGATGTGGCAGGTGTTGACTTTCACGAGAGCGACTGCTGAAGACATGTGCGTCGTCCAGCAAACGCAACTATTGGCAAGTAAGGTTGCCTTGGGTTCTATAAATATTGTATTTATAAAAAAACTTGATTTCATTTATAAATTAACACTTTTGCGGACAGTAAACGAGATAACAATAACAGTTAATTGTTATCTACGTCGAGAGGAGTTACTGTCAGCAAAAGTGTTAAAGGGCGGATTTAAATCGCTTGGCTTTCAAATTAGTTGCAAAAAAAGTGGTTATCTGTCAACATCAATGCTTATTTGATTAATTTCTGTTATCAGAGTAAGCCTTATAGCATTAAGTCCACCTAATGTAATATTTTTAAGCGCAATAAAGTTCAAAAAAATTAGGTAGTGGAAAGAGTAGGATGAGGAAAGCATAAAATAGGTAGGAATAGCTTCCATTTAGATACCTACACTTAGCATTGGGTGAGTATGGGCTGGAGAAAGGAAGAAAAAAGTTTGGGAATTTCACTATTTTCACAAAGGTCAAAGAGGTCGAAACCGCCAAAAGACTGTTTCATTTCCTAAATATCAAATCCGAATAAGCTAAAACAGAACAACCAAAACTTCATTAATAATTCTCGTCCGTTTTCAATATCCGAGCACTATAGCAGATAAATAATATTTTTGCCTTTGACATTTATTTCTCTTAATTCAAAACAACAGATGGGCTAAGTTTCAAATTCCTTCTTTGTTTTCTTTTCATTTTTCATTCTTTTCATGTGAGTTAGTGGAGTAATATTACATCTGATTGCTGTAAATAAGGAGTTTTGTATCAAGTAATACGTCCACAGGAACACCATAGTGAAAATGTCATTAACAGGAATGATTGAAACTACATATTAAAAAAAAAAAACATACACAAAAGTTACTAAAAAGAAAATACAATATAATAAGAAACTCTTTTAGCCTCAAATTTTTACGAAATATATGGAAGTGCTAATAAAAACAAAAAGGTTCAAGAATCATTTAAAAGTAAAATAGTCATTTTATAGTGGAAATCACTGGACATATTTGTTGGAACTATTGTGAATGGTGAATAAAGCCTCTCAAGTTTCATCAGGGTGTTTTATCTCCGAATTGCGAACCCCCAGCTCATAACACTATACAAAACGTATCTACTGTATACACGCTTAATAATATATATATTACTAAAATAAAACGTATAAAAACACTAAGCATCGAAATATTCCTCCGCATCACTGTCAACAGGAAATTTTCCCAGAAGGCTGGCAGCATTGCCACGCTGAATGGCAATGCTTAACCTTTGAGCCAAATATAGGCCAGCCTTCTGGTTACATGAGATTTAACCTGCATCGGAGTTGTCATATTGTTTTAAACATAAATAAAAGAAAATTATACATTAAAGGTTTTGACAGTTCTCTAAAAATAGAACGCGCACTCGGACCCCATATCAATTAAATAAAAGATATATATTCAAAATTTCTACGGGATTAGAGACCTGCGTAAAATCTAGTGATAAACACAGACGAAGCTCTCGACAAACCACCCTCTTTGTACATTCCTATCTCATTGTGGTGAACGTTCGCTTGCAGAGATGTTAATTAATTTTGGTGAAACCGACTCCGGCGGATTTTCTAGTCAACAATTAACGTGTGCAAATGGTTTTAAGTGATTTAGGAATGGAAATATTATATTTTATTTCAAGACCGCTGTCCGTGGACATGATCTGCCATGGCCTACATGGAAGTCTTTAAACAGACTCCGGACCCAGGTTGACCTAAGCAAGGACAACATGTACAGATAGGGGTACTGCTCAGAGGATACCTGCAGGTGTGGTGTCTCTCCCCAGACCATGGGACATCTACTATCCTGCCCCGCGTGCCCAGCCACCTGCTCGGGGACCTATACGAAGCCACTGACAACGCCTTGTCCTCACAAATATAAATTGCCAGAGACGACTCGCTAAGAAGAAGAAGATATTTAAGTGATCGACTACATATATATCATTTTGCATGTTTTCCGCAGGAGTAGGCAGTGACTAGAGATTTCCATTAGCTACGATCCTTACATACCTCCCTAATTCAGTTTCTCGATGTGGATCTTGGCCTCCGAAAGACCGCCACAGTTTTCTATTCAGCGCGATGGTTCACCAATTTACAGCGCACATCTCACTTTGATATAGATATTATTTTTTAATCATCATATTGCCTATTTTTATATTGTTACATGTTGATATTAAGAAAGTTAATATTGATTCAACTTTCATTTTATTATATACCAGCTGACCCGTCGAACTTCGTACCGCCTGAACGAAATTTTCTCAGTGTTTAAACCTTCCATGAACTTCCTAATTTTTCAAGACCAAAATTAGCCAAATCCCAGCCATTCTCGAGTTTTAGACAGAATAACGAACAGCAATTGATTTTTATATATATTGATAAGTTCTAAGAAACTAAGATCTTCAGTTTCTCGTTACTACCTGTCGTCTGCAATGTTAATTAATTTTAGTGCAACCCAGTTTCTGGAGTATTGATTTCAGTCACGTTTAACTTTATAGATGTATTTATTCATTTAACAAATTTATAAGACAAAATACCTGATACCTGTCTATGTAAAAATAGGAACGAGCTTAGCTTGCCCGCCCTAAGCCAAGACGAAGGCAGCATGATGGGCACAAAGAAGACAAGAGACGTATAAGAAATCATACTCGACGTGGTCCTGATTTGGCGATACTGGTTATTACAATGAAGCGACTGCCGCCTGACCTCCCTAACCCTTTTTATAGGGAAACTAGATCAGTAGGAACATAATCCGATTGTTTTTTTTTTCAGGTTGCCTGAAGGCATCTGACATAGCCTAACGTTTGCCATCTTTCGATAATAGCTGGAACGCCGTGCTCTTCGAAGCACGGAGGGGCTCATAAAAAAAAATCCACTAATAGCAACCAATCCAAGCATGGCCGCGCACTCTAGCAGGCTATCGAGCTCCTCTAATAGTAAAAATGTAATAAATGTTTATTTAATAAAATCTAAGTTCTTAGAAGACAGTCTCCAATTTCGCAGTTTCTCCTGTCGTCTGCAAATGTTAATTAATTTTAGTGCAAGCCCGACTCGGGGTATTGATTTCAGTCACGTTTAACTTGGGAGATGGCGCTAGTGTCACGTCAACATCGTATCTACTGTTTATTAAATTTTAAAAATACTACTTCTACTATCTCAGTCCGGAAATAGACATAAATCAATGACTTATAGTGTCCGTGAAGTGAACAAGTGTTATCTTGGCTATAACTTAAATAATAAGACCTAAAAATATAGTAATAGTCACACCAATATCAAAAAAGTACCAGTGTAAAGTATAACTCATATAATCTATATTTTTCTAGTGAAGTAGATACTTGACTAATATTTAATCATTGCGGTTAAAAATAATACAAAAATTAACAATATTTTAATAAAAATAAAAACCCTGTGGTGGTGTATGTAAAATAAATGTGTTGGGTATAACAATCTGCTTATTCAAACTCCAAATTCCTAATACTGAGATTTATCATTAGAACCAATACAAATTTTTGTCAACTACAGTATAGAAGCGTTGGTCGAGTGGTAGCATTTTAAGCATTTGACTGGGATGAGGTCTTATGGTTCAATTCCCAGCACAACAAACAAAAAATTTTTATGTGATAAAATTGTTTGTTTTTCATAAAAAAAATAATATCATCTTTTACCGGACCGTAAGTTTGCACGCTACGACAAATAGAGGGCGCTACCAGTAACTTGATTGAACAAAAACATCTTTAACCAATATGGAAAATGTGACATTACGAAAGCATCAATTAGTACGTTCCAAATCGGTAGAATCGATGAATAAAAATGAATCACTAAATAGTACATTATCTGAAGAAAATATTTTGGGCAGAAGCTTAGACCTATCAACCAATCTTCAAAGTATTCATATGAATGAGATGAAATCGGAAATAGCCCGGTTAAAGTGTGAACTGATAAGTAACCAAAACGAGTTAGATAGAGTTATATTGGAAAATGTAGACCTAAAGAAACAAAACTTACAACTAATTCAAGATAATAATGTCTTAAAAAATTTATGTAGAAGCCCAATATCCTCCGTAAGAAAACACATCTGTTCAAGTCGAAAAAAAAACCTTAGACGCAGGTTAACAGACAGTTTTATGGAAAGCCCATCAGAAAACAATCAAGAAAATAAATTACACAATGATTTAGACAATTTAGAACTGACCCAGAGAGAAAAAATAAAAACATCGGAAGAAAACTCAATACAACCTCAAAATAAAATGTCTTTAGAAAGTGTTACCAACCAGGCGAAGAGTAAAAATGATCATCGAAAGGAAAACCATAGGATCTTCATCTTTGGAGGTCAACAGTGCAGCGGTTTGGCGCTTGCAATGACAAAATTTAGGTTACGTAATCCATATAAAAATTATAAGTTTATATCAATTGTAAAGCCTAATGCCAAGACTGAAGATATTCTCGTTAGTTGTAAAATGTATGATATTTCTGTTAATGATAGGATTATTATAGGTGTCGGTGAACATGATACGAATCCAATAAAAATCATGACTGAATTAAGTAATTTTTTGAAAACATTGACTTGCCCTATATTTGTTCTTAAGATTGTTAAAAATATCAGTTTGAACGAATGGAAATTAAACAATATGATTCAAAACATTTGTAACCAATTTGTAAATTGCAGATTTATTAATTTCAATGATGACTCATCTTATGAGTCGTTTCAAAATGTACTACTATGTAGCAAAATAAGCTCTGTTTTGGATGAAGTTGATTATTATGAGCAATTTTTACCTTTTATGTTGAGACCAAGACATGTGCGTTCAGGGTTGAGGAGTAGGCTAATTAATGTTACACGCAGAAATAACGGTATTGGTTGCAATCAAAAAGAAATGAAAAATAATAGGCTTACAATGGAGCAGGGTACGCAAACCGATTTGATAGTCAACCCTGTAGTGTTAGAGACCTCACATGGAGAGAGCTATTTTTTTCGTGCCTCAAAATGTAGATGGAATTTTCTTTAGGATCTTGCACCAAAATATTGCGGGCTTGATAAGCAAAGCTAAACTGTTTGAAATCTCACTGTTGGAACTCTCTACGCAAGGCAAAGCTCCTGATGTGATTTGTGTAACCGAACACTTTGTGTCTAAAGAAAATGAAAGCATGGTGAACATCCAAGGGTACCAATTAGCAGCTATATACAGAAGAAAAAATACAAAAGATAATAGAAACAGAGGTGGTACTTGTATCTTAATAAAAAATGGGATTGAGAATAATAGATTGGATTATGACGATATTACCATGGAAACAACGTTTGAATGTTGTGGGGTACACATTCCTAAGCTAAAAATTTTAATTATTTGTCTTTACCGAACCCCTGATTCAAAGGTGGATATATTTCTTAATAAATTAGAAATTCTACTAACAAGACTACGTAATAAATCCACTAACGCAAAAATTATAATTGCCGGTGACTTAAATATAAATACTTTAAATAAAGGCAGTAGTACTCAGAAATTTCTGGATTTAGTTAGTAATTTTAACCTAATTTTACATATTAAAGAACCCACTAGACAGGAATCATGTATTGATCATATTATTAGTAATGTTATAGACGGCAAGGGAGAGGTAGTGCATTTAAACTTATCCGATCATAACACGGGTCAAATGATGAGCTTTTCTATCACACAAAAGCTGGAGGTAGAGGATTCCTATTATCTGTACCAAAGAGATTACTGCCTTGAAAATATAAAAAAGTTTAAGGAGTGTATGGAGAGCCTTTCTTTCTCCGAAGTATACAATGAATCTGATCTTAATTTGGCTTACTGTAATTTTCAAAATTTAATCTCGTTATTTTATAATTTGTGCTTTCCCATAATAAGAGTTAAAATTTCCACAAAGGTCCAGAAAAAGAAATGGATAAGTAAAGGTCTTCGTGTGAGCTGTAAGACAAAAAGAGCTCTTCGTTACAAGTATTACTCGAATAAATCTAGTAAAAACTTAATGAAATACAAAGATTATAGTAAACTATTACGGAGATGTATTAATTTATCTGTTAAAAATTATAATCACAGGTATATCGAAAATTCAAAAAATAAATGTAAAGCTTCATGGAATTTGATTAAAACTGAAACGGAAATAACTAAAAAGCTAGAATTCATAAATAATATTAAATTTAATAAACAAACCATAACTGACCCAGGTGCAATAGCTAATATTTTCAATGAATATTTAATAAACTTAACTAACAGACATAATGTAACACAATCTACATGCAGGGCTAGCAATTGTTATAGTATATTCCTTAAACCCATTAATGAGGATGACATTTATAGAATTATAATGTCCTTAAAAAACACGAATGCTGTGGGGTGGGACGACATATCGACGAAAGTTCTTAAGGCATGTTCTAAACAATTGGCCTCTGTGTTAACATACCTGATCAACCTATCTTTTTCAGAAGGATGTTTTCCCACTCTACTTAAAAAATCTATCGTAAAACCAATTTTTAAAAAAGGCGATAAAACTGATATTGGCAATTTCCGACCCATTACGTTAAACTCTATTATTTCTAAAGTTTTTGAAATTGCATTTCAAGCTCAGGTCCTAGATTTTTTGAATAAACATAAAATTTTAAGAGAGGAGCAGCACGGCTTTAGAAAAGGCAAGTCTACAACCCTCGCCGCTTTCAACCTTATATCCCAAATCGTTGATAGTATGGACGATGGGAATTCAACAACAGTAGTATTTTTTGACATGACCAGAGCATTTGATCTAGTATCCCATGATCGACTTCTAGAAAAACTTGAGAAATATGGTATCAGAGGTCCTGCGCTGATGTGGATAAAGTCCTACTTAAATGATCGATCACAATGTGTCCAAATAGCCAACCTTAACAAGGATAAGGAGGTTAATACATTTAAATCTTCTTCTAAAGTAAATAAATTTGGAGTTCCACAGGGCAGTGTACTGGGTCCATTATTATTTAACATCTATATTAATGACCTACCAGAAATAACACCCCACCCTTGTATTTTATACGCCGATGATATATCTATTATTATAAAATCTGAAAATAAAACTGAAATTGAAAATATAATTGACTTAGTAACTGAATGGCTTGAAAATAATAATTTACAAGTAAATTTGTCAAAAACTAATATAATTCAATTCAAATATTATCAATCAAATCGTAATCAATTAATATTAAATTATAATGATCAAATTATTTCGGACGTAAATAAAACAACTTTCTTGGGTCTTGTACTGGATAAGCATTGTGATTGGAAAGCTCATGTTGAACAAGTTTGTAAGAAACTGAATAGATTCGTGTATGTTCTATATCGGCTGTCCAAAACATCATCTCAAAGCACAGTGTTGTCTGCGTATCACGGCTATGTGAGCTCTGTTCTTAAGTACGGTCTAATTTTGTGGGGGAACTCGACAGAGGTAAACAAGGTATTCCTTGTACAGAAGAAGTGCATAAGAGCTATGTGTGGAATAGCCCCATGGCAATCTTGCAGGCCCCTGTTCAAGAAACTCGGTCTTCTCACTCTGCCCTGCTTGTACATTCTTGAAATTAGTAAATTTGTCAAATTAAACCCAGAATTATTCGTAAGAGCTAGAGACATATATCCTAGGAATACTAGAAATCCGGATAGGCTAGTTTTACCGAAAGTTCCTCGAACGGCTTTATACCACAAAAGCTGTTACGCAATGTGCATCAAAGTATTTAATGCCCTTCCTACAGATATCAAGACACTTCCAATCAAAAAATTTGTAAATAAAATTAAGGAAGTACTTATTGAGGGTTGTTACTACTCAGTGAATGAGTTCTTGGTAAGAAACAATGTATAAAGTCTGGAACATTTTTTGGATTATTTTTTTGACATTATTATTTTATTACGTGCAATGCTAATTTAATTAATTTGTCCACTTATTATAATTTTAATTATGACTGATATATCATAAACACAGTATTATGTTGCTACATCAATGTATTGCCGTTCCGTTTGACGCAGAATTGATGTTTGTTATCGGTAAGAGCACCGTTCGGATTACTGCCGCGCGTCATATGGCCGAACGCGTGACACGTTTTTTAGCGTTCCGTCCCTATCATGATTATCTGGTAAGTCTTTACGCGAATCTTCACAGGGGATGTAGTTTGGATGGGCTTAAACTGAACCATGGTTATAGAAAATCGTATAACTGCCAGCATTATAATTACTGTGTATTTGTAACAGTGACATATACATTCTATTGACTTTTATATTTAACAATTTGACGATGAAACTGAAAATGTAATTGAATTATAGATCTTAATTAAAATCTACAAGAAAGAATATATTTGCATGCTATTTTGGAAGCAAAACATGTAACAGCACATACTTATCTACTGTAACATCTTGTACTACCATGTTTTAAAGCAAATAAAATGATTTGATTTGATTTGATTTGATTTGATTTGAACTTTAACAAACAGAGAGATAGAGTAATCATTTTGTTAGAGTTGCTTTCAAATTTTACCTTTATTCCCAGCAGTTTGGTAACATTTTGATTTTTTAAAAGTAAAGTAAGTACTCGTAGTTAGTCAAAAGCATATTATTACATCATAGTCAGTTAAAAAAGAACAAAAAAAAATGATGTCACATCTCTAGGTACCTACGATAAACAATTATCTTCACCATCATTTCAGCCGCATACTGTCCACTACTATCTCCAAAGAATTTCCTTAATGGCCGGATGAAAGCGGCCTGCATCCATCACTTGCCTGCGACCTTCTTCTGGTCATCTACTATCCGTCTCACCGAAGGCCCCTGGTTTGATCCCCGTTCAAGTCAAGTTGGAAAATGGTCTTTTTTAGATTGACCTGGATCTACTATCTCCCAAGAATTTCCATAATGACCGAATGGAAGCAGCCTATATCCATCGCCTGCCTGCGACCTTCTTCTGGTTATCTACTATCCGTCTCACCGAAGGTCCCTGGTTTGATCCCCGTTCAGGTCAAGTTGGAAAATGGTCTTTTTTAGATTGACCTGGATCTACTATCTCCCAAGAATTTCCATAATGACCGAATGGAAGCAGCCTGTATCCATCGCCTGCCTGCGACCTTCTTCTGGTTATCTACTATCCGTCTCACCGAAGGTCCCTGGTTTGATCCCCGTTCAGGTTAAGTTGGAAAATGGTCTTTTTTACAATCTAAAAAAGCCTGTATCCATCGTTTGCCTGTGACCATTTTCTGGTCATTCTCATCTGTCTAACGGTAGGTCCCTGCTTTGATCCCCAGTGAGGTCAAGTTGGAAAATGGTCTTTTCAGATTGACCTGGGTCTTGTATGTTTATCTATATAATACTAGCGACCCGCCCGGCTTCGCATGGGCATAAAAACCTTCCTCTTGAATCACTCCATCTACTAAAAAAAACCGCATTAAAATCAGTTGCGTAGTTTTAAAGATTTAAGCATACAAAGGGACATAGGGACAGAGAAAGCGACTTTGTTTTATACTATGTAGTGATGAAATAAAAGTTGGTATCCAATAACACAAGTCTTGAACTTTGGGGCTCGCTCAATCCATGTGATGCGGCCATATATATTTATTTATTCTCTGTACTAAAAATCCATTGAATTGGATTACCAGTACAGAGATTAAACGCTTGCAATCCAGGCTCTGACACAGACGGATGATTTTAATCAGGAAGCCGGCAGCGTGGCTACATCTCGGAAACCTGGATTGAATTTGCTTCATCATTTCAGCGTTTTTCTGGTAGCATTCAAAATTCCAGAGCCAACTACGTACCCTGAATAAACACGTGTCTTAATTATTTTTCTGTTCAAGAACAACTATTAACAATTAAATTGTTTTATCTTGTGCTGAATCTTACTAATATTATAATACGAAAGTGAGTTTGTATTTTTTTATGTTTGTTACCTCTTCACGCCCTATCTACTGAACCAATCTTTCGAAATTTTGCATACACATAGGCTAGAAGTATTGAAAAGGACATAGTGTACCTTTCATCCCAGGAAAAAGCACTGTTCCCGAGAAATATTCATGTGGGCGAAGCTGCGGGCGAAGGCTAGTGTTCTATGAATAAGATTCTATGAAAGAAAACATTAGAAATTCTGTTCTAATGTATGAACATAAAGACGGAATTGAAGCTGATTGAAACGGGACCAACGACTTAACGTGCCTTCTGAAGCTTATATCTATACTGTCAGACAGTTAGGGTAAAGTTGTATACTTTTAAGCGTCCCACTGTACATATTATTATATGGCCGAATCTCAGAACAATTCTGTCAAACCGTACAACATCACTTAGTTGATTCTGGAAGCTTCTGTAATGACTGCAGAGAGAATTGTATACGATATACTCGTTGATAACAGCATTAATGTGATATTAGAGTAATTACTAAGCTGGATTCCTCTAAATACATGCTAGATTATCATATCACATCACAATAATTGATAACATAATCAGTCTCCAACGGGTTGTTAACTAAGTAGTTGGTAGTGTTGGGAAAACAAGTCACGTTGTAATATTTTGGCGAAGCTAATGAGACAAATTGAATTTGTAATCAATTTTTTTATTTAGTCTTTTTATATGTACTTGTTCTCATTATATCTTTTATATCATATAATTGTTTTTGCCAAAAAAACCGACTTCAACTCCTCAACTAAAAAGGATGAAATAATTAATACATTGTTTTTTAAATAATAAACAAAATATATATAAGATAAATCAAATTATAAATGAATTACACAAACGCATGTGTTGCTCTGAAATTAAACAAAGATTTATTCAGTATGTAAGAAAAGTACAAAATACATTGTTTAAATAAAATGACTATTATTTTGTATGTACAACATACCTGAAATTAAACAAAGAAACAACATTTACGTTCATTATATCCTTCTCTCTAGTTTCTTTGAATAATATAAATAAAATACAATTTTCACCATTTACTTATTTTGTTTTACTCTGACATGTTTTCTGTATACTGTCAATCAAGTCCAATCTATGGTATCTACTAAAAAGTATTTAAAGAATAGATTCAAAACTCTTTTCTTTACATCTCCCCCCATAGGGAAGAAAATTTTCTTAAAAATTTTCATTATAATTATTTCTGCTATCTTCATCATCTTATGTGAGAACTGGAATAAGTTTAGTAATGTGGAAAAGGGTTGATTCTATTTTCTTGTGACCTATATCAATTCTATAAATTGAGTTTGAATTTTTTTCAATAATCCTGTATGGTCCAATTTTTAGTTCATCTAGTTTCTTTCTATTCAACTTGTTTCCATTCTCTACATAAACCATATCTCCAACTTTGAAATCCCAATATTTACGGTTTTTATCATATAATTTCTTATTATAATCATGTGATTTCTTTGTATTTTCAAATGCGATTCTTTTATCTCTTATCCAGTTATTACACGAGTTATTTTCTTTTAATTCCTTAGGCAACATTGTTACATCCGTGCCATATAAAAGATAAGCCGGTGCAAAGCCCGTAACCGAGTGATTAGTTTCATTATATTTATCTATGCATTCGTGAGCAATGGTTGTCCAGGCTCTCTTATTTTCACTTTCATTTATTCTGCATCTTTTTTTATTCACTAAAGTTTGATTCAGCCTCTCATTCAAACCGTTAGGAAATGGCGCATTTACAGCTGTAAATATAATTGGTATCTGTTTGTGTTCCAAAAACTTTTTGAATGCATATGAATTTATACCGGGGTATTGATCAGTTAGAATAACGCCAATATTTTCAGTATCTGATAAATTTCTAACAAGTTTTATAAAATCATCAGCAGTCTGTGTTTTTGATGTAAGAATAAATGCATATCTGGTAAAATGGTCCACTAGTAAATGTAGATATTTCTTAGTTGATCTTGAACCTCCAAAACCCCCAATAGTATCAATCGAAATTATTTCAAAAGGTTTAGTGGCAGGACCTAAATGAGACATGTAACCAAATTTATCATATCCTCTTGATTTATTTTTGATGCAAATATCACAATTTCTGCAAATCTCTTTAATGTTTTTCGACAAATTTTCAGCTGTATAAAATGGGCTAATGGTCTTTATCATTTGCCCAATCCCAATATGACACATATCCTTGTGCACTTTTTTCAAAAAATCCAAACTAAATTCTTCAGAAATAATGATCTTCTCTTTTCTACCTACTTTTTTAAAATATAATTTGTTTTTCATAATCAAATTCTTTTTATTACAGCATAATATTTGTTTATTTTTTTCTTGATCTAATATAATTTCCTTCAATTTAATTAAGTTTACCACCTTTAGCTGTTCATCATAGTTTGTATTTGACTCCAGTACTGGGTTTCTGCTAAGGCAATCTGCTTCTAGATTTGTCTTTCCCGGAGAATACTTTATTTTAAAGTCATACTGTGATAAGTAATATGTCAAATCACCTAGTTCCTCATCAGTTCTTGATTTTAAATTCATATTCTCTAATGGTTTGTGATCTGAATAAACTGTAAATGATTTTCCAATTAACCAATATTGCCAGTATGTTACTGCCTCTTTAATAGCTAAACATTCAAGGTATATAGCCTTCTTTTTCTTTTGCGTTTCATTAAGTTTTTTTGAAAAATATGCTACAGGTTTCTCTTTTCCATCGAGTTGCACTTGCTTTAAGACTGCTCCTACGCCTTCTATTGAAGCATCCGTATAAATGTTTATTGGCAAATCTAGATCAAAAATTTCTAAAATAGGTTGAGAGCATAACAGATTTTTTATGATTTCAAACGATTTTTTGCATTCATCGGTCCAAATAAATCTTTGGTTTTTTCTGAGTAGGTTATTTAATGGTTCTAAAATTATCGAGCATTTTGGAATATATTCACAAAAAAAATTGATTTTGCCAAGAAATTGTCTAATATTCTTTTGTGATTTGGGAATAGGAAAATTCTTTATCGACGTTACATTATCCTTCAATGGTTTCACAGAATTATTTTGAATCACATGTCCTAAGTATTTGACTGAATTAGATGCAAATTTGCATTTTGTAAACTTTAACCTAAATCCTTCTTTTTTAATCGCTTCCAACAATCTTCTTAAATGATCAACATGCTCCTTAAAGTTCTTAGAAAAAATAAGAATATCATCTATAAAGTTAACTGTAAAATCAGTTAGTCTATGTTTCCTCAATATATTACTTAATACCCTTTGAAAAATTGCCGGGGAAGTCTTTAACCCAAAAGGTAAACAAGTCCATTGGTAATGTCCGTCTTGTGTTACAAATCCCGTCTTTTTCCTGTCTTCTACACGCAATGGAATAGACCAAAACGCAGAATTAATATCCAAAGTAGAGTACAAATTGCAATTACGAGTCTTAAGAACTAAATCTTCAATCAAAGGGAATGGTTGAGCCTGAGGTATTACAATTTTATTCAAATCTCTGAAGTCTATACATAACCTTAACTTCTTGTTATCTTCTTTTTTAAAAGCTAAAGTTACTGGTGCTGTAAATGGACTATAAGATTCTTCTATTAAGTCATTTTCAAGTAATTTTGCTATTTGTTGTTTTATTTCTTTCTTATCTTCCACTGTGCACCTATAAGGTCTTTTACAGCAATATCTATCTACTAACAAATCTATTCTAGCTTCATACCCATTTACTGTCCCAATGTCGTATTTGTCCTTTGCAAAAACTGATTTATATTCATCAATTAGTCCAATTATTTGCTCTTTTTCATATCCTTCTAAATTATCTATTTGAATCTCAAAGTCTGCTTTGACATGTTCATTGAAATTTACCTCATATTTTTTTAATGTGTAGTTCTCTTTAATTTTATTTTTTAAAGTGTCATTCTTTTCATTTACTATATTTGGAGTAATTCCTATCTTATTATTTAAGCATATTTTCTGCTTAATTTCCAAATTTTCAGTTTGTATTAATTTGAATTGTTTAATAAGATCCAATCCGATCAAAAAATCATAGCAAAAGTTTTCTTCGTCAATAATGAAAACATCGGCTTGTTTTTCTAGTTCAAATAAACTTATTTTCAAATTTGTTAACCACTCGTTTTTTTAACACCATTAATCGTGATTAAATTTGCTTCGTTAATATTATTTTCCTTTTTCTGAAGTTTTAACAATTTGGAATTTATCAAAGAAACGTTTGAACCTGAATCATAAATTCCATTTACTTGTAATTGATCGTTTAATAGAAGCTTCACAGTGATTAATGGTGTTACTATTAGTTTTTTTGATCTGTTTCATTTAATTCTGCTTCTATAACCGAATTATTGACATGTCTTATTACATTTTTCTTTGTCATATTATTATTTTCATTTGGTTTGAACCAGCACAAAGATTCAGGGTGATAACGTTGGCCTTTGCTTAAGTTTTCACATATTTTACATGCAATCTTTTCTTCATTTTTGCCATAAGTCTTCTTGTTTTTATAATAACTTCTAGACAGAAAACTTTGTTTGTTTACCAAATGTTCATACTTGTTTACTTCATTAAATAAATCCGTAGTATCTTTCAATGTTTCACGATCAATTCTATTCAATATGAAACCTGGTAAGCCTGTTGCGATAAGGTCTACCAAAGTACCTGTATCAATTTCGGATCTCATTTCAAGTAAAAGTCTTTCTTTTTTTATTGCATAATCTAGCAAAGAGCCGTCTTTGTATTTGAATAACAGTGCATAAGTGACTGGGTTCCATCCCTTATTCGCAAAAGTTTCACAGAATTTTTGTTTCCATGTAGCCCATTCAGAATTCAGTGTCAATTTTATTATCATAGAACTGTACCAATCCATGCAACTTTTATCCATAAATAATCTTAAAATTTCAATTTTTTTGTCATCTGTCGTCACATTAAAACGTAGACACTCTTTTTCAAAAATATCAATCCATAGACTAGCATTAGAATTTTTAGATGTGAATTTCTCAATGACAAATTTTTCAGATATTTGTTTTAAATTTTGAAATTTATTTTCATAGGTATTCTCTACCAACTTCTCGAATAATTTTTCCAAAGTTCCTGTTTCACACTGCTGCCGTGTCGGCTTTTCCGTTAATTCTTCTAGATATTGATCGCCAAATTGTAAATTACTCTCTTCGTCAAAGTAAATTTTAGCTAATTCATCTGTCATTTTTATCCACACTCTTTTAATCTGATATCTTTTCTTTAGACTACTCTTAATCTGGTTGTAAGTATTCGTTTTTATTATTTCTTTATGATACCCAGCCGCTTGAAGTTCTTCCGGTACAACATATGTTTTTTCATCCGGAGTAGATATGGAAGTAATAGAATAAATGTTGGACTTACCACCACTTCCTGGTAATAATGTGAATTCGAATCGAAGTTTCTCCATTTCAATAATAAACAAAATGTTGTTTTATAAGATGAATCAAATTATAAATGAATTACACAAACGCATGTGTTGCTCTGAAATTAAACAAAGATTTATTCAGTATGTAAGAAAAGTACAAAATACATTGTTTAAATAAAATGACTATTATTTTGTATGTACAACATACCTGAAATTAAACAAAGAAACAACATTTACGTTCATTATATCCTTCTCTCTAGTTTCTTTGAATAATATAAATAAAATACAATTTTCACCATTTACTTATTTTGTTTTACTCTGACATGTTTTCTGTATACTGTCAATCAAGTCCAATCTATGGTATCTACTAAAAAGTATTTAAAGAATAGATTCAATACTCTTTTCTTTACATATATAGTGACAAGTCACACAGATCAAGTTAGCCCCAAAGTAAGTTCAAGACTTGTGTTATGGGATACTAACTCTACGATACTATATTTTATAACAAATACATATATAGATAAACATCCAAGACCCAGGCCAATAAGAAAAAGATCATTTTTATCTTGACCTGACCGGGGATCGAACCCGGGACCTCCTGAGTAGCGGTCAGGCATGATAACCATAACGCCACAGAGGTCGTCAATCGTAAATATGCTTCACATCAAACATTTTAATAAATCTGAAGTCGGTGCCGATTATTTTAATAAAATATGCTAATTAACGAGCCAGCAGCTAGTCCACGAATTCGTAAAATTTTTACCAACTTCAAATTTATTAAAATGTTAATTGATTATATATCAAAAAATACCCATGCCCAATACAAAACTTGAAGAGTTACCTCGATTTCTCCATGATCCCATCATCAGATCCTGACCTGCTGAATATGGAACCAATTGAAAAGTAAACCCTCTAGAACAAATAAAAAAATTTTTCACAACGGTCCAGCCGTCTTCGAGTAATCCGGTAACATACATAAAAAAAGAACATTCCGAAGAATTGAGAACCTTTTTTTTTGAAGTCGGTTAAAAAGACAACTAACGGATTAATAGAGCTTTAAATTTAAAGTTTATTTATTAAATTGTAAAAATCACAGCCTCCATTACCTAATGGAGGCTGTGATTTTACTAATTAAAATGTTTTCTACCGATACCTTTTACTTATATTATTAAGCTATAAATTATCATCAATGAAATACGCTGTAATTTTTTTTAAACTTTGTAATTATTTATTTTTTCCGCCATTTACCACACAACGAGGCTTTTTAAGGACACTACGAAAGTCGCTTTGACCCTTTTACGAGTATTTTGAGTCAGTAATTATTGCCATTTCATCGCACCGCGCCGTTTACCGCTTGCTTATGGTGTTTTTATGTCAATGGGTTTATATAATCAAATCAAAAAGCATTTATCATCAAAAATCAGTAATTCAAGGTTTATTTATTTATTTAAACTTAATACCAACAAAAATAATTACACAATTGGCTGACTTGATGCGAAAATGCGCACGTGACACTCCTAGTGTTGCAGGCATCCTACGGTGACCGCTTACCATCAGGTGGTTCGTATGCCTGTTTGCCTACTAAATTGCATATAAAAAAGAGAAGCATTTTCTACCTCAACATCTCATAAAATCGAGTCTTATTTAAAAACTCAGAAAAGGCTCGAATCTTGCCCAGCACTAGTGGAGTGCGAGCGTGCGACACATGTGATGCATCGTTAATACGAACACGCCGAGATTCCGTAACTTTGTCTCCTAATTGTGGAGCAAGGGGAATCTAAAGTAGGCTTGGTGTGTAACTGCCTATTTTACTTAGGAGCAATTTACTGAAATTACCAGCCTGACAAGAATAATACACAGAATAATTGGTTTTTCGATACGTCTTTGTACATAGAAATATGGTGCAATAAAGTTTTACACATTTAGCCAAAAACTAAATCAAAGCTATTGTTTTTTTAAAAGAAGAGTTTTTGCGAAGAATCGTTACTCAGTTATCAATTTTATTAATCTTAATATGATTCCGTGTTTTGGAAGGCACGTTACGTCATTGGTCTCACTCAGTTGCCATTTATTGGTCGTCAAGAAAACCAGTTTAGAGGCTGATAGGAGGCTTAGAGGAACTCTGGTATGCATCTGGCATCTAGGTGCTGTGTATGGTCAATTGACCTTGCAATCTATTGATTGATCGAAATAGAATTGATGATGAATGATGAATATAGATATTTTGAACCATAATCCCAGATACAGCGGCACTCTTTTTACATGAAAATTAATTTCAAATTAACCAGGACCAAAAATAAAAATGTATGAAAAGCAAAGAATATGAAATAAATAATGATTGTTCTGTCCTGCCACTCGGACCAACTAAACTGTCAATTGTGCTTTCTTGTGTGGTTATGTTAAATTTCTATGAAACCAATCTTAAAGGTTACTTTTTTCAAAAAATAAGTCACTAAGAACATGTTAATTAAGTCACGTTCATAAATGCACTTTAATTAAACTGAAAATGTTACGTCGTGCCTTGATAAAATACTGAAACTTTCTGATAATTATGTCTTATTGTAAGCATTGGTACGACTTCCGCCAAAGGAAAATTAATTAATATGATAACAGTTTTTAGATTAGTTTTAGAGACGTTGTTATAATACATCTTTAGTAGGTCTTTTCTTCTTCTTTTCGAGTCAATGGATATATGGGCTCTATACTGACTTTGCCCAGTACTTGGCCACCTCCAACGCCTAGTCGTTCGCCTCGTTCAAGTCCCCCATTGTGCAGGAGACAGGGCAGCTAGGGCATGACAGAAGGTGAGCCATAGATTGCACCGCGCCGCAGTCACACAGACTGCTGGCAGAGAAACCCCATGGTATCTAATATGTCATCACCACAATTATTAGTCATATTTCCTTTAACTTACTATGATGGGGTTGGTCTTACTATGCGCTCCTCCATGTACTACCCAGCCCAAAAGTGTAAGAGTTGCGACTGGTTGGTTGCGCGTATCAGATTTTATTTCTCGAGCGATAGTAAGATGCCAATCTCCTGCACCAATCAAGACAATGGGGTGCCTTCATCAAAGGACACCTCTTGTTGATCTGCTATATCTTAGGGATAACAGGGAGTTGTATATTCTTAATGCAAACATCCTATACCTAGTTATATATTCAATATATTGTATTATATTTTCAGTAATTTCGTCAACTAGAGCCACCTTTTCAGAAGGGTTTCCTCAGAAATGTCGCAGCCTAATAATCTATTCCATCTATTTCTGGGAGAACCTATTATTTGTTATATCAAACTTCAGATATCCAATTTCCCGATCACACGTTCGATGTAAGCTATAAAGGTTTGTCCCAACTAGTTTTCCGCGAAGTTGCCCTTATGGACGCTAATGTTTACGACCACAAAGGATTCCCAAATCTCGAGGGCACCGGAATACATTAAAAAAAATCGAGATAAAAGAAACTTGCGTACAACAATAGCCTTTAGGAAACGCGACATCGAATCACTTGACTTTTCATTCGATATTGAAATCTATGAGAGTATCTTACAGTTGAAATTTAAATGGGGCGGTTGTGTTTGATTTTGAATACAATATCAGTTGAAAGGATTGGTGTGTAACTTCGTGAAATGAACGTGGGATGAGATAGTTTGTGGGTCGAAATAGTTTGTATTTTATGTGATCTTGTACGGGTATAGGTATTAACAGTTTTATTTATGGATAGAAAACATAATGAACTTAAGGATTTTCAGTTCAGAATTTCAAACATCAATGTCCTAACTATGTCTGTATTTCAAAGATTAACATGTTTGTCCAACGATACATTGATCAAAAGTTTACCACGGAAAAATAAAATAATACCAATGAAAGTACCTATACTGAAACAGTAATTCCATGTAGTTTGTTATTTTTTTAATAATATATTTGTTTCAGCCAACTCTGCTACCAGAATGTTTAAATTTGGCAGTGGAAGCGTGAATGTGGTAGGAAAGTTAGGCTGATCACTAAAAATAAACAAAAGAAAAGTACCTTACGCGCTTGGGCGTGACTTGCTTATTAATCCGAATTAATTAAACCCGTTTAAGCCCCTTCTCATGAGATTCCTACACATCCCCTATTAATTCGGTGTCGATCCAGCGGAGCACGCGAAGTCAGGGTAGAAGATGGGTCTCCACACAGGTTATTTCACTACCGAGTGTTCAATTGTCAATAAGCTTTAAACTTTTATCCACTAGGCAACCGGGCCTCACTCACGATATCAATGCGCAATTATTCCCGAAGATTTAACGCGAATCGTATTAGAATAGTCTATCCCGAGACTTCACAGGTAGTAACAAAGAGAATGCATCTAACCGCGACCGCGCAATTATGCAGACTGCCAACTGTCATAGCGCCACGCGCGTCCAAACCCGGTAGGGATGTACCAAAACCGAAACTTGTCGACTATCCGAATCGAGTAAATTCAACGTGAATATATATTTGTCTGATGAATGTTTTATCCGAAACATCCCCCGCCCTGAAATGTATCCCGACATTTCACTAGTAAACCATACTAGTCGTTTGATGGAAGGCGGGCCAATGAAGTGAGTGCACGGGTCAAAATTGATCCGTCTACCAAAACCTCGGCAACTCGAGGGATTCCGTCCGTGCCTGGTATCAACTTTAAAATGCGGCCTCGCCGCCAGCACAGGGGGGCCAAATTAGGCTCCTTCATTAAAACAATGTCGCCCTCTACCGGAGGGTTAGTATGATCCGTCCACTTGACTCGCTGCTGCAACAAGTGGAGATATTCGGCAGACCAGCGCCTCCAGAAATCCTGACTCATCTGTTGCAGCATCTGCCAACGCGATAGCCGAGAAGTACCTTGATCCCGCCAAGGATACTCTGGGAGGGCAGTTACCGGCTGCCCGATTATGAAATGGCCCGGTGTCAACACGTCAATATCATTTGGGTCCTGAGACACTGGGCATAGTGGACGGGAGTTCAAAGCGGCTTCCACCTTACAGAATATGGTGGCCAACTCTTCAAACGTAAGAGTGGTCTCCCCCACTACTCGCCGTAAGTGTGTCTTGGCCGATTTGACCGCGGCCTCAAATATTCCGCCCCAGTGCGGACAGGCTGGTACCGAAAACCGCCATTCTATGCCCCGTTGGGCACAGCCCTGCCCAATTTGGTCACTGTGTTGTTCCAGGAACTCAGTGACGTCACGCAGATAGTTTGCAGCACCCCGATAGTTCGTTCCGTTGTCCGACCGGATCAAGGACGGCACTCCACGCCTTGAAACGAATCTATCCAGGGCCGCGACGAAGGCCTCGGTGGTCAAACCCGACACCACCTCCAAGTGCACCGCCTTGGTCGCGAGGCACACAAACATACACAAGTATGCCTTGGTCAATTTCCTGTTCTTGACCGCGGCTGACTTTATCAGAAAGGGTCCCGCAAAATCCGTGCCGACCCCGACCCACGGCCTCGTGTATTGTACCCGATCAGCCGGCAGATCACCCATCTGCGGCTGCATGGTAGATGCCTTTGTCCGGTAGCATGCTACACATTTGAATATAACGCTCCTGACTGCTCTCCTCGCGGACAGGATCCAAAATTCCCTTTGTAGAATTGCTAACATCGCACCTAGTCCAGCGTGCGCGTTGCTAACATGACGGTGTGTTATTATGAGCTCGACAAGGGCCCCGCCCTTGGGAAGTAGTAAGGGATGGCGTCTCCCGTAGGACAGGTCCGACTTCCGGAGTCTGCCCCCCACGCGGATTAGACCATCCTGATCAATAAATGGGTTCAATCTGGCGACAGCACCCTTCAACTTAGCGCGTCCCGAGTGCAAGGCTTGAAGCTCAGGCTTGAACCTGTCCTCCTGGACTAGGCGAACCAGATGACGCATAGCAATGCGCCGATCCTCAGCGGTCGCGACCGGCGCGAGCCTCTTCTGCTGGGGATGGCGACAATTGTGGATGAACCGCAACATCCAGCTGGTGACACCCAACAGCTTGTCCAAGCTGCTGTAACGGCGCAGCAGCCAGTCAAGATCCAGCGCGGGTTGCGCCGTCACTGCGTGTACCAACACGCCTGGCAAATCCTCAACCAGGCCTGGCTCAGGTGTACTCGGCCAGGTCGACTCTGGTTCCAGTAACCACTCTGGTACCCACCAGAGATGATGACGTATGAGTTCGGGGGCGGTGCAGCCGCGTGAGGCACAATCAGCCGGATTGAGCTCACCGGGCACATGTCTCCAGATTACTGTAACGTCCAGGTCCTGTATCTGGGCCACCCGATTTGCCACAAACACCTCCAGAGTGTGTGGCGCCGCCCGTATCCATGCCAATGCCACTTGGCTATCCGACCACGCGTAGGTATCCCTGATGTCTACCGTGGCCGCCAGTTCTTTGCTCACGTGGCCGAGGAGTCGAGCCAACAAGTGAGCCCCGCATAACTCCAGTTTCGGGATTGTGAGTCTGGCCTTGATGGGAGCCACCTTGCTTTTAGCCAGTAGCAATCTGACCTGTACTCGGCCCTCCGAGTCTGAGGTCTTTAAGTACACGACTGCTGCAAACCCGCGCTCTGATGCATCACAGAAGCCATGTAAGCTCGCACGGTACCTACCCGGGGGCAAAATGCACCTCGGCAGGGCCACCTGATTGAGCTCTCCCATCGTTGTGACCAGACCCAACCAGTCATCAAGCGGGCGGCCATCCAGCGGCTCGTCCCACGAGACACCCAATGTCCACAGTCTCTGTAGCAGGCATTTGACAGCAAACAGGACCGGGCAAATCCAGCCATTGGGGTCATACATCCTAGCCAGAGTAGACAGACATGTCCGTTTAGTCCAAACCTTCAGGGGATCCAATCCAACTCGGAAGGTGAAGATGTCTGCCACAGGTTTGTACTGAATCCCGAGTACAGCAACCATTTCAGGGTTTTCCTGATCCTCAAAGAGGTGCGGATTCTGTTGGTGATCATCCGGGATCCCTTCCAACAGACGTGGGTCATTCGACACCCACTTCCGCAACTCGTATCCTCCAGTGGCGAGGAGGGCGATGAGCTCGTCCCGCAGCCGGATCGCCTCCTCGATTGTAGCCCCGCCCGTGCACACGTCATCAACATACAAGTCACGTGACAGCACGGCGGCGGCACGTGGAAACTGGCTTCTCTCCTGCTCGGCCAATTCCGTAGAAGGGAGACGGCCCACGACGGTATCCAGCACCGTCGCCGAAGCCCAAATTCTCCATCTCGTATCCTTATCTGCGGAGAATGCGAAGTGTGTTCGTCCAGTAACACCTGGTACCTCACTACCTCCGACTCCGCTCATTCCCGTGACTACGGAGTGTCGGGGTAGGCCCAGTGTCTTAGCAACCCGAGTTGACACCAGTGTACCCTGGGCCCCTGTGTCCAAAAGGGCTCGTATCCGGACGTAGCCCTCCTGAGGGCACCAAATGCGGACCGCCGCAGTTGGCAACAGGACGGTAAGAAGTTCTGTTGCCTTATGGTGACTGTGGCAAGCTAGTCACTCGTTGTACTGGCCCGCGGGGGAGGGCGGCCCCGCCCAGTAGGGCGTGCGCAACATATAAACACTTTGAGGCGGAGCATATCCCGCCGCCCTCCCGTACCGATGATACGGGGGGTGGTACTCCAGCCTCGGGTATTCGTGGAGCGGGGGCGAGAACCGGTTCGCCCTTGACTCCTGCACCGGCTCCCGTGCCGGTAATTGTGGCCTCTTCATAACCTGGGACTGCGGCGCCTGGGCCGCTAGAGTCCGGACTGCAGCCAATCCGGTGGCTGTCGTCGGCCCCTCCTGGTCGACCTGGGTTGGGGCGTTCGCCCTGTCTGCGCACGCAGCACTTGGCGAACCTCGACCAGATGACCTACCACTTCCAGGTGGTGATGCTCTGGAGCCCCCGCCCGTTGGGCGCTCCACTCTCGGTGGGTAGCCGAACCTTCGATTATACAGAAGGGTATGGTGTGGTCCTCCACACCTGGGGCACGCTGTGGCCCTGGGGCAGTCCCGGTACTGGTGACCCCCCAGACAGCCGTAGCAGCGTCTCCCTTCTCTCGCCCTCCGGCGGCGATGTCCTACGGACAGTTTGATGAACTGTGGGCAGTCGACCTCCCGATGGTGCCGCCCACATCCCAGACAGCCAGTATCTGGTGCTCCAGCTGTCACCGCATAGGCCTGCGTCGGCCCTCTGCGCTGCCGGGGCCTTCCCGTTCCCGAGCCGGGCGGAGTGCGTTCCGTCGCAGTCCTCCGGATCGTTTCCACCGAGGTCTCCGCGACCCTGGCCTCCCACTCCAGGAACTGGAGGAGATCGTTGAAGGTGGGGAGGTCCCGACTCCCAGCCACTTGTTCCCGATCGAACCGGGCCCGCATCTCGGCTGGAATCTTATCCAGCACCAAGTGCAGGAGCAGATAGGACCACTGGTCCACAGGGAGGCCGAGCAGCCGCAACGTGTTGGTCGCGACCTTCACCGGAAGGAGTATCTGCGACCTCAGCTGCGAGCGGCTGGTCACCCTTGGCAGTGTCAGTAGCTGCCTGACATGCGCGTCTGCCAGTAGACGCGTGTTTTGGTACCGCGATTCCAGCAGCTCCATCGCGGTATTGTACTGGTCACCTTCAAGGGGCAGGTGCTGGATAAGCGCCTTCGCTTCACCACGCACCGCCGTCAACAAATAGGCCAACCGCTGGACCTTTGTGAGATCCTCCCGTTGATCCACTAGGGAGGTGAACATATTCTTGAAGGCCACCCAGTCCTCCACCCTGCCGCTAAATTGCGGCAAGTCCAGTGTGGGGAGGCGGCCTGTAACCCCTTTTCCTGTGGGGGCCGCGGCTGTCGTGTGGGACGCCGACGTTCCTGATTCGGCCCTCCCGCTGTCCAGTTCCCCGACAGCCTGGATGACCTCGTTGTAGAGCTCCATGATCTGATCAAGGTCAGAAACAGCCTGATCTCTCCTCTTGGCCCCATCAGATCCAGATTCTGGGTCATCCGCATCCATCAACACGTGAAGGGCACCTTCGGCCCGAGCGAGGCGTTCCCGAGCCTCGCTGGCGCGCTGCCTGAGCGCGATCTCCCTGTCACCACGTCCTATCAGCGATCTGACAGAGCTGAACCACCTCAGTTCAGCCGAGATGAGGGTTGTTGGTTTCGCTGGTGCCATCTCGCTATATCCAGCAGTGAGTCAAGTACCCAAATAACACAATAAGGAAACCAAAATAACAAAAAACAAAACAAATAAACAACGGCAGTGACAGAATCCAGCAAGTCACAAACCGGTACACTTATTTAAAATAAACCGAAAAAATAAATAAACAAAACAATATATTAATGCTAGTGCATTAATATATTGTTTTGTTTATTTATTTATTTTTTTAGTTTGATAACCGAGTCAAGTAATATTTAATGTTAGTACATTAAATATTACTTGACTCGGTTATCAACAAGTGAAAGCAAAATATCAATTTGTAAACCCGTATCGGAGCCCGTATCGGAATCCGTACCGGATCCGTTCCGGAATCGATAAATCAGAATCAGAATTTGATGATAGTACAACCCTAGTGCATTCCGATGCACCGACCTACCTTCGCCAATTTTTTAATCTTTCACCCGCGAGATTATTTATCAAAGTAGATTCCTAGATTTTACTACGGAAACTACGCTCTGCTACCAAATGTTTCAGCCAACTCTGCTACCAGAATGTTTAAATTTGGCAGTGGAAGCGTGAATGTGGTAGGAAAGTTAGGCTGATCACTAAAAATAAACAAAAGAAAAGTACCTTACGCGCTTGGGCGTGACTTGCTTATTAATCCGAATTAATTAAACCCGTTTAAGCCCCTTCTCATGAGATTCCTACACATCCCCTATTAATTCGGTGTCGATCCAGCGGAGCACGCGAAGTCACGGTAGAAGATGGGTCTCCACACAGGTTATTTCACTACCGAGTGTTCAATTGTCAATAAGCTTTAAACTTTTATCCACTAGGCAACCGGGCCTCACTCACGATATCAATGCGCAATTATTCCCGAAGATTTAACGCGAATCGTATTAGAATAGTCTATCCCGAGACTTCACAGGTAGTAACAAAGAGAATGCATCTAACCGCGACCGCGCAATTATGCAGACTGCCAACTGTCATGGCGCCACGCGCGTCCAAACCCGGTAGGGATGTACCAAAACCGAAACTTGTCGACTATCCGAATCGAGTAAATTCAACGTGAATATATATTTGTCTGATGAATGTTTTATCCGAAACAATATTAAATTATACCATGCAATTTTAGTGCGTTTAAGATTATAAAAAACAGAGCGTGGCATTAAAAATTAATTTATGTAAGACTAGCGACCTGCCTCGGCTTCGCACTGGTGCAATATTATGGGTTATATATAAAAACCTTCCTCTTAACTAGTCTATCTATTAAAAAAACCGCATTAAAATCCGTTGCGTAGTTTAAAATATCTAAGCATACATAGGGATAGACAGCGAAAAGCTACTTTGTTTTATACTATGTAATGATAATGATGAAACCGATTGTTTTAAATTCAACATCACAGTCTTTTTCTTTCCAAGTCAAAATGGCAAACATTACAATGTCGGCGTGCCGCCATTCCAAATTTCCATTTCGGAAACAATTGGGAACAATACGAGTGGAGCGTAAAATAAAACGCGCGACATAAGTTGCGTTTGAAAAGATAATAATAACCGAACAGTTGGCAGGCGACAATACCCTGGTAGGCTATCTGTGTGGTACAAACGTAAAGCGGTGAGCGGGTTTAGTTTTGTTCTTTGATAGTGTTTAATTTACAAGGTTTTTGACATAAAGGAAACTATTGAAAAGGTAATATTACTTTGAGCTTACTTTGGCTGTTTATCTAAATAAAATATCTAGTGGTCCTAAAAATATTTACTATCAAAAAAAAATATTATGGAGTTTGTTTGTTTGTAACGTACACACTGTTTTACCTCATTACAAAATCTATGTACACAATAATTATTACAGTTGATTAACCATTCCAAAATATTGTTGATTAGGTAAGTCATTTTCAACCAAAAAGGAATTTCTTGAAATACTGTGAAAAAGTTGCTGGAAAGGTGATAAAGCGAAACAAAACAAAGTAATTTAAATTATGCTTACGTAATATTATATTATATTAATGTCTAAGCATAGAAAATAAGTGTGTCAAATGTATTAGATGTAATAAGTAGCAACTAAGAAATTATGTAACACCCAAATGTATTAATAAAAAAGAAGTGTATACCTTAAATAAAGAAAAACCCTCGAAAAAACCCATAGACATAAGACAAAAATGAAATAAAATAAAAAGTAAGAATAGTTAGAATATGGGAATCCCACCCATCAAGAATGAATGCGGATGAATAAAAGAAAGAAAAAGTATGCGGAATGAGAGTACGAGAGGCATGAAATGCGAGAACTGGTATGAAAGAGGACAGTTATAAAAAAGACTCCAGTAACCGTACTGGAGGTACTAGTAATAAAAAAAAAAAAAAAAAAAAATAAAAAAAAAAAAACCAAAAAGGAAATTATAAGCTATCGCTATTTTATCATCATCAGCCGCAGGCTGTCTACTGCTAGACATAGGCCTCCCCCAAGAGTTTTCAAAGCGACCGGTTGAAAGCGACCTGCATTAGGATGCAGTCCTACCGACCTTTTTCAGGCTTTTTGCGAACACTAAAAGCTACTTTGAAACAAATACTTATACACAACCTAACTTTCCTTAATCTATAGCACAAAAAGCCATATAACTCTTTGCAATATGCAACTAAACCTTTTGTCTTTATTTTTTGTAAATCACTTTTGCTAAATCCAGTTAACTTCATTAGTATCTTGTCAAACTTTGTTTATTTCTCAAATAGCCGAAAAAGTTAGGTGAAGTATTTTTTTCAGTGTAGAATATTATCACTTACACCAAACACCTTAGCACCCAGCGAGCACATCGTAAAATATTATTTCATGCAAAAACGCTCCCTCATACAGTGCATGATAATTGTTACGGCCAGTATGAAAAGTTACTTTTGGTTTTTTTGCGGCGAAACTGGTGGCCGCCGCTCGGCAATGGATGTAGCCATTTGGCGTCTATCCAGGTTACTAGCAGTGTCAGTTAAAGTGGGGTTAACATGCTGGATGGGCTTGCACTAGTTTTGTGATTAAATTTTGAGAGAAACTAAATACAGTCGAACTTTGTTACGATTCTAGTCCGAAGTAGTTAATACCGCTTTGTTTAGGTTAAGTTAAAGCGTTTTGATTTTGAAATCTCAACTACTTGTCGTGTTATATGAAATTCTGTATTTTCTGAGATTTATATTGGATATGCAATAATTGTATTGATACACAGCCTTGAAAAACAGAGATATAACTCACTAATACGACGCTTATTTTATTAACTCTAACTGAAGCTCTAACTGAATATAAACGAGTTTTGATATGAATAAAAAGATTAAGGTAGATATTTTTTGGTATTTAAAAAAAAACTGCATTGCCTATTTTAAAGAAAAAAAGGGCTTGTCGTGGGATTAGAGTAGTGAAGTTGAGACAGATAGAGTCAACACAAAAAGAGAAAAATAACTTAGTAAATTAGATGAATAACTATAGACTTTAAAAAAAATAATTTAATAATATTATGTGGACAAATTTCACAGTACATAGGTATATACACTATCATGAGTGTCTTCCGCAGCGGTAGACAGAAATTAAAGATTTTCATTGACTACGGTTCTTACAGACTTCTCTCGCTTCCTCCAAAGTAAGTTCAAAATAAAGAAGGTAATATTGTTCTGTGCAAATAACTCACCCAACGGAGGTTTTCCTGTGTGTGGCAAATACTCATATACATGTATTTGTCAACCTTCTGTCTAAAATGTTATAACAGTTTATAACCTGCTTATTTTTAAGGTTCTGTTTACAAAGTTTCAAAACGGTACCCTAGTTAGTTATAAGCCTTTTCGGTCTGACTACATGTGGGCTGTATTTCACGAGACAGTTCACGAACTAATATAGATAGAGACTTGAAATTTTCGAAGGTAATGTATTTCCTCTTCATTAGTGAAGATGAATTATATTTATTTATATTTTATAATCAACATCGTAAAGATAACGTGCGTCAAACAACAACGATTGCGCGACCTAGCTTGAATTGATCGCCATTAGTTGAATTTCCATCTTGAGGTCCTCTGTGCTTCGGAAGGCAGTTGTTAGGCTATGTCATATGCCTTCAGGAAGCCTGAAAAATCTGACAGTGTTGGCCACTAACATACCCGGGTCATGTTTCTGTGAGTCTGGTTTCTCTGTAGACAATCCTGTCTACGACGGAGGTCAGACGATATTCGCTCCATTGTGATAACCAGTACCGCCAAATCATAACCATGATTAAAAGCGTACTCTAGACTCTGAAGCGCAAGCTGAAAATGCAATCTGGTACACGCTTGGACGAAGATGTTTTGTAATCAACAAGACCTCCTTATTTCACTAAAGTTTATTTTATTACGCCAGTTTTGGACGAGCCATATTTTAGGGATCAGCTCGGAAACAATAAACTCAAGAATTAATTTCCCTGGTGTGCAGTTTACTTTTTACTAAAGGTGGAGGGTAAAATTTATTTTTATTGTTTATATTATAATATTATAAAGAAAAATATTTACCATATAAGTACAGGGTTGAACTTGACTTCGAACGTTAATTAGCGCGATTGCTCTGCAGTCCGGATATGAAAAACATGTCTAGGTTGTATTGTTGATCAAACTAAAATGTCTTTTAAATTCGCGATACTGAAGTTTATTTTCTCTTGTAAGTAAACTGACTTGTAGATAGTATTTCTATCTTTTTTTTCTTCTTTTCGAATCGCGCTGTCAAGTGACGCATTTTTTTTTATCTATGCTTGACGTTTTGAGTTAACGACTATTCGAAATACTAATCCTCTGAAATCGAAATTGAAAATGCCAATCGCACCTATAAATATTATTTTGCACTTGTGCCTTTGGCTTAAAGGGATTTGTCTTGATTATCCATGATATTCATTTTGTTAAGTTTGCTATAAATTCAACTAATGTTATAAATGCGAAAGTGAGTTTGTATATTTGTTAGTTTGTTGGTTTGTTACCTCGTCACGCCCTATCTGAACCAATCTTCGTGAAATTTCGCATACAAATAGCTAGGAGTACTGAGAAGGGAAAAAGCACTGCGAAGCCGCGAGCGAAAGATAGTTTAACATAAAATTCATGTAAAACTGCTAGCAAGGCGTTAATGCCAAATCTCGTTTGACAATTGAAATGAATAATTTACGGTAACAATAGTAAGAAGCTCATTCAAATACCCACCTCACCAACACACCTCGAACCATCTCTTGCGAGGAATCCATACGCGAATAATATATTGTCGTCATATATCATGCTAATGTATGCCCGCTTACCAAGCTGCGCAGTTACAAAACCTAAGGCTGTTATAGATTTCTTTCATGTGTGAAAAATTGAGACGAAAATGGTAATCTATCTCAGCTTGTGATATAAAAATGTTCGATTGCAACCCGATTTTTTTTTTAATTCTTATTGTTTGTATTACAAAATTAATTAAGCCTGCTCACTCTGGTGTCAAAGATTTTTGAAACTGCTTGTGGTACAGCAAAAGTGGGTGTTCGCTGATAGCCACAATTCAAAAGTGCTTAAGGTTATAAAAGAAGTTTTTGTCAAGATATATTTCCGTTCGGTAAAAAATCATTGGAAAATGTAGAGCATTTGAATGTTGAAAGTTGTGTTTTAGGAATAACAATATTCAGCATCCTTTATTCTGAGGTAATTAACATAACTATTAGACAGCAATTTTATTAACCTAATTGATAATACACAACAGCATCCTTGTATTGACGTGTTGTATTTTCAAGTAGACATTATTCGAGACAAGTTAGTTATGGTGTTTGTAAATTTGCTTCCAGGCTACATTCATTAGTGTTCCCTGTTCAGCGTCATTTAGTCAGGATTATTATTTATATTAAACTAAAAAACATATATGAATACATAAAACTTGTATTTTATTATACAAATTTTCTATTTCTTCGTATGGTTAATAAGCACAGAATTTTAGCATTAAGTCTGCCAATAATACAAGTCTGTCTGTCTGTATGTTGAAAGAAAGTCTATCTGTCGGTATGTTTCGCCTTCACGGCTAAATCGCTGGACCGATTTTGATGAAATTTGGTATAGATGTAGTTAAGGTCAGGATTAAATATAGGCTATTTTTGGTGTGATATAACTGAGTCTCAGCCGAGCCGTGGGAAATAACTAGTAAAGAAATAAATTATAAGACAAAAAATTATTAGATAAACATATAGGTATTGAAAAGTGCAACCTTTGGAAGTCAAACTTGAATATTTGTAATACCGCCGAGTAAAAGGGTTAAAATTATATAATAGAAGTATTTTAATCATTTGCATCAATTACCAAAGATAAAATTAAAATACTTATTACATTTACATTCATTTCCTTCAGACACTATTAATCCTTGTGCCCAGAACAGGTATCCTTATTATATTTTTTTCAATACAAACCGTGCAGGTTTCCAAACCATGCAAATTTCCACCATGCATGTATTTAATTAAATAAGAGCATTGATATTAATATAGATAGATTAAATTCTCTAACAACGCAAGATAATTATTTGCTTAAACACTAATAGAATAAAGCCAATTTGGCCACTCGCCGGCCGCAAACATTTGCAGTTCAAACAAACACAATCTGATTTCAATCACGGCTGTACACACCAAATGTTATGTTCACACGTAATCAGGCAGGGACTGTTTAGTTTGATGCCACTGTTCTATTAGTATATTATTATGTACCCTGCTAATGATCTATCTAAAATTTAATTTAATTTATTTAACTTTATAACACAGGAATTAGCCTGAGGCTTTATCTACCAGTCAACCAAATGAGTGATGCAGAGAAAGGTAAGGGTAAAATTAAAAGGGGTAGAAGTAGAAGAGTAAGGTAAAATTTAAATCTGTATTTCAATATGTAAGCATAAATGGTAAAACACTTTTATTTATATATTTTTTTACCTTAAAAGGTATTTTAGTTGGCATTGATGATGTGACCTAGCTGACCAAACTCCACATTTTTGTATCCTCATCATTTCTCAGGTGTTATGGTCAATCGATTATGCACCTGTGACGTGGTTCCTTTGACGACTATCAGATGGCAGCCGGGACCAACGGCTTAACGTGCCTTCCGAAGCTAGGATCTTCATCACCTTTATTATCAGATAGTCTGGTGTTTCAAGCCTGCCTAATTAAACTGGAAACAACTAAATAAAGTATTCTTCCCGTTGGAATTGAACCGACGGCCCCCGGGTCTATAGGCAAACGCGTTAACCAGTTGGCCACGGAGACAGTCCCTTACAATTTTTTATGACCTGAAATCAAATGATGGCATATCTCTTGGAAGATCTAAATCAGCTAAGATCTAGCTACGAAATGGAACTAACGCCCGAATACTCAAAATTTTGCGAGCTGCTCAAGTATCATGCTGTCGCGCTGAACGTCAACGATATGACAGTGACAGCATGATACTTGAAAAGCTCTCAAAATTGAGTAGCGTTTGAATATTCGGGCATTAGGGAACCTATTTGTATAGAACAGAATTTATATTTAACATACTAATCGCTAATTAGTTAGAGAGCTACCTTAAAAGAAGAAGAATTGACAAGGCAATGTCAATTGATACAGGTCAAATCTATCCTTCATATATTTCAATACTGGATTTAAGACCCGTTCGCCAAACGTCCATTTTCACTCGGCTTTGCGTCGACTTACGGATTGTATGAAGGAACTCGACAACCAAGGATTTGTGCGGATGAACACATCAAAATGATTTTATTATAGTGTTGTTTTTAGTAAGTAAATTGTCGATAGTTTATCAAATCTTCTTTTCACACACTTCTTTTCACACACTTCTTTTGACACACCAAGCAATCTTGAAAATTAAAAGAAAATATTTGTTATGTTTTTTGTTTCTTTATTTTTACAAAAGACAATTTCAATTTCGAATTTATAAAATAAACCAAATAGATATCTGCAAAAATAAATAAAATTTCTCATTTTACTTAGGTAAAATAATTCCAGACTTTCAAACTACCAGAAAAAAGGGTCTGGCAATGGGCACGTGGATTAAATTAAAGAATAAAATATTGCGTTATTTTATTCATTGAAAGATATTCTATCATCCGATTTTGTTTTAAAAATTGTTTTTCTAAACAATTAATATATAAAATTCGTGCTGCTGACACAGATTATGTATCATTGAGCACGGATGGCTCAATCATTTATGACTTTGTTTTTTTTTTATTTGATGCCTTTTGTCTTTTGTTTTTATTGGTGGTAGTGAAGGTGCCAAATAAAAGCTCTTTAGATTAAGAAATACTAGTATATTATATCCTCCCTAGTCTGTGATTAATTTCAATGAGAAATTAAAATTAATAAAATTCAAGTGAGTGAGTGCCCATACGATAAACATTATTTTATACAAAAACCATTTCACATTCCCAGAGTGCACTGGTTACTGACCTCTTGAATTAATTTCTCCTCTTCGAATCCTCATCGTTATCTGAGCGTGTTTCGCAGTTGAATCCATAGCTTACGCTTGAGAGCCAAAGGTACGCTTTTATCATGGTTTTAGATAGAGGAACTGCCATCTGACCTCCGTAACCATTTTTACAGAAAAATCTATTCATATAATATACCTTATTGTAAACATATTTGAGACAATGAATGATAAGCACTTATTAGGTAAAAGTGTTAAATACCTAACTTAGTAATCTGAGGATAATGGTGCTGGTTGTACAACTATACATACATTGAATTGTTATGTGTTTAATTGTTATCTTTTGTACAATTGTTTATTGTCCTAAATAAATAAAATAAAAAATAAAATAAAACATACCCCTTCCTTGCAGTCAGATAAAAATGGTTTGAAGCGATAAAGTATTTTCCTTGTTATATTGTAACTTATAGAAATGTGTTCTGCATTTCCCAATAACAATAATATGCTTCAGTTTTACTGTGTTTTTTTTTTTCTCTCTTTGATCACACTTTTACCCAATGCCATAAACTTTTTATGGAACAAATAAAATATTTATCGCGTCTCGAGCGCCGGAATAATATAAAGCAGCTAAATGGATGGACTTGTTGTCTCTTTCTTATTTGTACATAATATTTCATATCTTAGTAGCTTTTAGCCATTGAAATGCATATTTTAAAACAAGTGTTTAAATTGCAATAAATATTTTCAATTTAAGTCTTTTCTTTTGATCTAACCTGACCTTTCGCGTTCAGTTCATAGGGTTTACCAAAATTTCTCAAACCAAAGTTACCCAAGTTACTGTCTTATCACATCAGCTTTTTGCCGGTAAAAGACCAGTCAAAATCGGTCGATACAGGAATTCACTGGAACAGACAAAAATTGTATAAAAAAATATATGTTTGCATCAATCATTGTACTAGAAATTTGTATATAACATATAACATACAAATATACATATATGTTTGTAATTTCTGTATTGTATATTTTTACTGGAGCAATAATGAATTTTTATCTTCTCATCATCTTTACAATCCATATGCAATAAGTAAAAATCAGTTATTTTGTAAATTATAAACAGACACTCCAAGTTTATTCATTTGTATAGATATATTATTTATTTATTTATTTGTTTTTCGGGTGTCTTACAGCTTAATATAGTATAGTAGGTATATATTACAATTAGAATGTTGAATGGATAAGAACTACCTACATTTTTCATAAACATTAGAATTTCAAAAGTAGAACGCCTGAAAAGTTATGTAACGGCTCCCTAGTTCCCTACACTCGTTCCTAACACTTACCCTTCATTTTTAATAACTCACGTGCAACTACTCCACAAATCCGACACCCGAGACCATTTCGCGTGTAAAATGCTGCGTCTTAAAGTTGCACTGGATTTCTGTTCGTTTATATGTGTTACACTGACCTACAATGATAATAGACTTGTAAACATTACGATGTCTATTTATGGATACAAAATTAATAGATTTATCAAGCAATTTTACCATACTCGCTGTGTCCGGTAAATAGCTTCGCGAGCTAATTATTTAAATCCCAACTAATATTATAAATGCGAAAGTGAGTTTGTATATATATTTGTTTGTTTGTTTGTAACCTCTTCACGCTCTATCTAATTCATGCGGCCGAAGTCGCGGGCAAAAGCTAGTAATCAATATGTTGGAGTAAAAAGATAAAATTAAATACGGGTCTAGAAAAGAACAATAAAATAAACATAATTAAATCCATTCACCGGAATTGTATACCAGGTTATCAGTTACCGTCAGCTGGACCGTAAACCTTTTTGTCTATATATTTAACACGTTTTATGCATCTCATTTTCTATTAGTTTGAGAGTTTTTATTGTTTAAGTCGATTCCGTGCTATGGTGGGCCCTGTTGCCATCTGGTACTCGATAAAGGAACCACGTCAGAGGCCAAGAGGCGGTCCCGAAGAACTCTGACCAGGGTGTTATGGTTGATTGACCGTGATACCTACATGAAATTATGATCTTCTTTTCGTGTCAATGACAAACTATGATAAAATGATGATGATTACCCAGTTTTATCCTTAACTTACGTTACGAGCCCAGGACAAGGAGGCTGTATGTAAAATGGATTTTGCGGTATCTATTTCTAAGTTGGTCAATGTTTACAGAATTTCTATCCCTTTCACGTGTAGGATTATATTCGCAGTTTAGCAGTTTCAAAGCAAGAACTTGCGCGTGTAATAAGCTAATAAAATTTCACGCTACTATTTAGTAGTTTACCTACATTTTATTCACAAAATTTCTAATATTTTATTTTCAATGAAATCATTTCAAATATTTAAAATCGAATTAATACATAGTACAACTAACTGCTATGGTGATCCTTGCAGATTTAGTATGATGAAATCATCACTTAGATCAGCTGAGTAGACCTGAGTCACTACGGTTTCACAGAAAACTGACTCAAGAATTCAAAATATCGCCCATGATTTAAATACTGCTTTATCCTTTTGTTGCATAATATCTATTATTTTCTACACAATAACATAGTTTTGAAGAAGCAAAAAATAATTCTATTTTAAGTATCTCAACGGCGAAAACAACTTATAAACTATACTGAAATCTCTTTGAAATTCCCTTGACAAAGTGTGCCCGTGAAAACCGAAATTTAAAACTTTAAGAACGCGTTTAACACGGAATGGGATGGAAGTCGGTTTTAGTAGGTAAGGGTTTCTTAGAAACGCGGCGACAAACTGACGGAAAACTATTCTTTTTAGTGGGAAAAGTCTGACTTGGCACGATTGCTTTACTGTACCCTTTAAACGACTATTACCAGTTGGGCTTGTTTTTTTATTTGCTCAGCTGTGCAGATGCGAGTTAGTTCAATTTCAACCACAGAAGTAATATGTAATAATTTCAATCTGGAATTGAAATTGCTTTTATGCGTTTATTAGTGGCCAGTCACAGACTTCTAAATGGCCAGACTCATATTTGGAATGTTTAATGCAAGAAAAAAAGATTTAGAATACCGAATTTGTGTGTTACAGATTTTAAATATATAAGCTTAAATAATACCAAAGATAAATTCTAACAAATTCTTTAGTTTTATTTTAAAATGCAGAGTAAAAATAAAGATAGATATCACATTACATCGCATATAGTAATTTATGCATAAGTTTTATAAAATTTTTGTTTTGATTAAATTAATCAACTGAATATTGCAAGTTAATTTATTATGCAAATTGAAATTCAAACTGATAATTACGTATTAGTGTCAGCTAACGCGAAAGACTAAAACAAATACTAATAGAATTAATGAGTGTTTCCAAGAGAATATAAACATCAATCGAATGGTGTAATTATGTAATACCCACACGTGTCCTTTATTTTGTATTGCAATTTAGGTGACTATTTCTGTTTTACAATCGAGGTATAAATACCAATGATTTAAATAATGGATATGGACCTACTGAAACATTTTCGTATATTTCATAATATTTGTAGTTTTACTAATTATAGTATTAAACCAAACAGGAGACGGCACGCGCACCTTTTTCTACGTGAAAAAGTTAGAAGTAACAAACACAATAAATATTAACGCTAATGCATTATTCGATCACTTCTCTACGCACGCACACACTTGCAGAATTATCCAAGACAAGTAAAATATACAAGCACACAAGCAGTATAACCGGCGGTCTTATCCTTTTGGTAGTGGGGGTCACCTGTCAGTGGTTACTCACGTCAGTTTAATGTTTTTAGCTTTAACAATGTAACATGGCGTTTTGGGGCAACATAAAATTGATTCAATCTCTTTGTTTTAGGGGTTATAGAGCCAAAAACTAGTGCTTTTATGTTAGCGCCCGGTAACATCACGTGACAGGTATCGCCCCACTACAGGTAAACCCCTCTTGGCAGTAGTAGTGTCGGGGTGAGTATCAGTGTAACGCTCTCTTCTCCTTGGGTTCGCCGAGCGGTGCAGACGTGTATTGTGCTCTAGTGATTTAACATGGCCGTTATTAGTATTTGAAATTGATATGATATTGCTGTTGATAATTTTAATATGTGTTCAAAGTATTACCGTAGATTAACATAGGTAGGCACGGACGAGGGATTGGTATGCTTCAGGCTGGATCCCAGTGATAGGAACGGGGTTGGTGCTCCTATCTTTACCGTGATTAATGCCAAAGCTTAGACACGAATGGGTAATTCGGTCTTAGCTAATATTCATCGTGATGTTGCCCTGAATATTGTTATTTATTTAAAATGCTATTGCACTTAAAACTACAATAGATAAGTAATAATAAGCTCGATTTTTTTTTCTTTCCTACTGGAAGTTGATATTATTTATTTTTAATAACTGTCAACAATCAATAAAGTAAATAAATAGTGTCTTTAATTTTGTGTCCGAGACTTGTTTGCAAAATACATTCAAATTGATCGACGAACTGACTATCTATGTCAACATATGTCGCATATAGTGCATATTCGTCGCATATTTATGATAATAATTTAAATACGATATATTCATATCTCTTTGTCAAATCACGTTAAACATTGTAAAAATAAGATACTCAGTTATTTAATGTAAATTAAATGTTTTTCTTATAACAAGTTTATAACGTAGTTTAATAATGAAACATATAACCTTATTTAAAACTATGTACATGTAAATTTTAAACAATATATGTTTCAATATGTTGATTGAACATTAGACTTAGGATAATATAAGACAAGGTAGTAAGTAAGATAAGTATATACGACTTCCCTAAATAGTATCAACGTCTGACATTTGCCAGTCGGTAAGTTTATCAACACAAGAGGGCTTAATCACATATATAGAGGCAAAGTAAGCAACCCACTCAAGTTTCTCAAGTATCGGACCTCGATAATCCTTGAATTACATGACGCCTACACTAAAACAATATCAAGATGGTGGAAGATAAGAACGGGCAGCGACTTGTACATCACTATCACTATCACTACATAGTATAAAACAAAGTAGCTTTCTCTGTCACTATATACCTATGTATGCTTAAATCTTTAAAACTACGCATTGGATTTTGATGCGTTTTTTTTATAGATAGTGATTCAAGAGGTACGTTTTTATGCCCATGCGAAGCCGGGGCGGGTCGCTAGTAAAGTATATAATGATTGTATTATATACTAGTTGTTCGAGCTCCGCTGACGTGAGAATTCCGGGATAAAATATAACCTATGTGTTATTTTAGGGTGAAGCAATCTCCATTCCAATTTTTAGCCAAATCGGTTCAGCCGTTTTCCTGTGAAAGAGTCAAACGTCCATTCACTTTCGCCTTTATAATATTAGTAGGGTTTGTAGAAAATTTTATTACAGGATCTAGACGTAGAGGAAGACCAAAAAGAGATGCACAGATTATGAAGATGAGAAATATTACCAAATCTCGTATTGTTTTGGGATAATAAGTACTCTCTGTGTTATTTCGTGGTATAAGCTACATCTATACCAAAATTTTCTTAAAATTGGCTCAGTCGTTAGAGCGTTTGAGCGGTTAAATAGGTAAAAAGTAACATACCAACTTCCGCTTTTATTGTAACGGGATGGGATTTTTACTTTTAAAAAAGTTTTTAATTCTTGTATCTCAATTATACTTAAAATTTTCAAATTTTTGGCTTCCTTCAGAGCAAATTATTATTGCGGAGTAACAAAATAACCTTTGCTTTGTGACAATATCACATCCCTCACGACGTCGCAGAAAGGACACCCAAGCCACTCAAATCCTATCGGGGATTACCTCTCCAAAGGCTTAAGATTTCGTCCCTTCAAGCGACGTGTCGTGTGACGCAATAGAAACTAAATGTATTAAGGTTACGAGGTGAAAACAAGGATTATGTTTAAAGGAAAAACAGGATAGATACTTCTAAAATAATCGTAACTGTATTTTTTTAAGCCAGTATGGCAAAAAACCATTATGTCGATTCATTTACAATTACCCTGGGGATTAGAGCCCTAAATAAAAATGCTAATAATATAATTATAGTACATATTTAAAAATTAAAACCCCACATACAACTATTTGATAATGTTTGATTAATATTATATTATTATATTTGATATATATTATATGAAAAAATTAAACGAATTTTGAATTTTATTTTATGTTTATATGCGGTAATTAGAGATAGGAATGAGCATTCTCCTTTGTTTGCATAAATTTCAATCACTAGACGAAATAGTAAAAATATTTTATTTATTTTAATGAAGAAACAATAACATTTTTAATGTAATAATTAACCTAATTAATATTGAGTCTCCCTTACTGATTGAGCGGTTAAATAGGTAAGACTTTTATATGTATTTTTTATTTACAAACTAAGTTTTACTAACATTGGCTAGGTAAATTATTACTAACAGAACTATGGATCTATGTTGTTGAAATAAACGTTATTTATTTATTTTACTTAAGTACTGTGCATCTTAGAAAGCCGTACAAGCTTCACGATTTTTTTTAATAATCAATGTATAGTACAGCAACAAAAACAGACGCTTCAATTTCTATTTTTTTGTAAAAACAGATAAATCTATTTGTATATCGACATAGCTTCAAATTTCTATAAAGAAATAATAATTCAGTAAATCTCTCTCAGTCGTTTTAATTTGTGCAAGTTTTAATTAAGATTAAATTCTTGGTAGCTGTAGTGTTTCTCCCCACTGTAATTATTTTTCTTGTGCGTTAGTTGAAATTAAATTTGAGGTTTATTATGATAAGACTAAAAGGTTTTAGTTTTACTTTAGAATGATAAAAGCTTAAATATTAAAACAGAGAAGCTTCTTTTATAAAACTAGCTTTTTTAACTTTATCTAACGTACATAGAAGTAAAAACATTATATTTGCTAAACCTTTTGCTTGTGCTTTTATGTATTATTTTTTTAGTAAGTGCAATAAAGAAATTTACAGGCCAACAAACTTTTGATGATCGGCAACGCGACTGGCTACGGTAACCATCTCACAAGGTGGGCCGTGTGTGTGTTTGACTACTAAATGGTATTAAAAAAACATGTGAAATATCTTTCTCTTTTATCAAATCGAATATGAATTGCAATTCGACCTGTGGGTCTAAAATCGCCACTTTAGCAATTCATCAAGTGGAATTCATATTACGAATTCCTTAGCTATTCATTAGCAATTCCTATTTCTATAATTTTTTTTGAAGAGGAATTGCAAAGTTTAGTTGGCCAGTTTACAAAAAATAGAAGAATTGCTACAGAATTGCTAAGGAATTCGTAATATGAATTCCATTAGATGAATTGCTAAAGTGGCGATTTTAGACCCACTGTTCTAAATAAGTTTCGAACTTTCTGCACTACCTTTTTTGTCAACAATCACTTTATATTTAGGTTGTCTGGAAGAGATTGCATTAGCGATAAGGCCTTCTATTTTATTATCTATGGTTGTAATTTCTCATTGTATATTTTTAGCGCAGCGTCGGACCGACCAGATGGTCAGATGACCTAAAGAAGGTCGCAGACAGACGGTGGATGCAGGCCGGTTCTAACCGATCGTTCTGGAAATCCTTGGGGAAGGCTTATGTCTAGCAGTGGACAGCCTGTGGCTGAAATGATGATGATATTTTTACTGGTGCAAAAAAGAATTTTTGTCTTGTCTTAAGTTGTCAAATCGTATATGATTGCTAATGTTCATGGAACTTAATCTGCAAAATAATAAATTTGAAAATAATGCTGGCCACTAAAAACGAATATAATTAGCATTTAATTAAACAAAAAAAATCCTTTCAAAAAGAGAATGCAATAAAAGTAAACATAATCATTTTAATGAAACTCGACAAAACCCAGTGCACTGCTAAGCCAAGTCTCTCTACGTTATAATGACACTTGGTCTTTGTTCTCGGGTCGTTAAAAACTCAAAGCTCCAGGCCCGAGGATGTAGTCTGTTTACATTGTAACAAAACAGTCGAATTAATTCTGGAATAAAAATAAAACCGGCCAAGCGTGAGCTAAATTAGCGCACGAAGGGTTCTATATAAGAAGCTTCTGGGAATCACACGACGTGAGTTATAATAGTTTTTTTTTTTAGGTGATAAAATGATGTGTTTCGTGAAGTCTAATAGATTCAGACGTTACTTTGCGAAGGTCAAATTTACAAGTACATGCATAGTAAAATTAAAAGTTTATGTATAGCCATGCTGAGATTAACAGTAGTGGGTGGGAGCCGGCCGGCAGTAGTTTGCATGAACTAACTGGTGGTGGAAGCGCGCTAAGTAATTTTGAGAAATCAATAAACTTAACCGTTACTTAATCTTTATTAATTACTAAAATGACTGCAAGCCCCGGTATAAGAGTACATAAGAACCGCTTCGCAATATTAAAAATAGGCTTGTTTCCATTAAGAATAAATATAATGGATAGGGGTTTATAATGATTAATTATATTATGGAGAAAATAACAAACAATTTTAATTATTAAAAGCGTTAAAGATTAATAATATTTTTTAAAAATAAATTTCGTAAAATGAAACCTTTAGTCACGTGACAGTGAACACCAATCAGAAAGCGTTACGTCACGCCGTGCGAAACTCCAATCTTGTCTTTGACGTTTCGAGTATCACTACCGGTTCTTTATAAAATTTTGGTTTTTAACAACTAATATCAAGTTGATACAGTTTTTGTTAATTATAATTTGAAAGAATTAACCATGGAATCTGGATTCAGCAAAGCAGACAGTAATAATTTGCCCAGAATCGATGCCGTTATGCTTGGAAATTTTTTCGCGTCGAACAGTAACTTTTGCTCATCTGAATTTCGCAATGTTAAAACTTCCTTGTAAGTATAAAATATTTATTATAAGCTTAAATGCTATGTGATATTTCAGTTCGGTACACAAGAACTTAATGTTGTGATGTACATTTTGCAAGATACTGTTTACTATTTTACTGTTCCCTTCATATGATACTCCATATAATTAGTCATATCATTTGGCAACTAGAATAATAAAAAGAGTATGTTTGTAACATTAATTAGAAAACTAAAATGAAACGTTCACTCCTAAAAGTGAAACAACTTAACCTGAACTCATGTATTTATTATTTAGAAAATAGGGATTCTACAAAACACATCTAGTTTGCTCGAATTAAGTCCTAATAGATTGTATTGTGTGAAATACTTAATCAAAATGATCTTCACAAAAATACATTCTTGAACCTGTTGATAAAGTTTGTTTGTTTGTAATATCTTTATTGCTTTAAAATACATAGTAAATAGAACATTATTAAAATCAGAAGACAATGGCGGACTTATCCCAGGAAGGGATCTCTTAGCATAAAGTATGATCTCTAAAGTATGAGCATCATCTCTTCTTGCAAGTTTTAGCCACTTTTTCCGTATTTCTCCATTGTTTGGAACATATATAAATAACTTGTTTGGCGTTTTTATAGTCGTGCTATCACACTGGGGCACTATACAGTACTTATAATATGAGAAATTTATTTTTAAATGATTAAAACTAGCTATAACGTACGGAGACACGATCGCTCTTTGGTTTGTTTCGCACGGCGTGACGTCATTCAAGACGCCATGACAGTCTTGTGCGTTTTGGAACCAAATTGAAAAATGGTTTTTTAAAACGCGAAATTTATAATGTAAACGCTCGATTAAAAATAAATAAACCTTTTTTTTCGATAAAATGCCTAATAAGCTACAATATTAAGCAGTTATTGAAATTTTGTCAACTAGCCTATTGTAAATTTACAGGTTTACAGTAATGTAAAAACTAATACTTACCGAAAACTAACAATAAATTTAAAACTCGCTTCTTATCCCCACCATTTCAACTCCATCTTGTGATTTTATGATTATCCAAGGATTATGAAACCTTATTTCTGTTTCCTTTGTGTTGAAAATGCGACACCCTTTACATTTCCCGGGAATTCCCAGCACGTCCGCAATGAATTACAACTAGACGGCTCAGTCGACTGCCTGAATCTGGAGTCGACACTCTTTACAATAATAAAACCGGCAAAGCACGAATTGTATTACCAAAGTATTATCCACATTTCTTAGAGAATACTAGACTGTTTTCGGAGCTCAACTAGTGTAGGAATCAGCTTTTCTCTTTCTCAGCTAAACTGAAAGATGCAGGCTACTTCGTTTATGATACCTTCAGGGTCGACATTGTGCTCCTGATATTTTCGGGTTTGCGGACGTTCATAGGCTACGGTAACCACTGTCCATGAGAAAGACTGTAGACTTACGTACCTACTCAAAAGCATTTTAAAATTGTACAATACAGTCACTAACACGCATTGATACTCATTACCTCAAGGGGTTTTGTAAAATTTTCCTTCGTCACTTACTCTTTTAAACAATGCAAAAATTTAATAACCTATTTGGTGGTGTAATTAAAATGGTAGGACCTCAGTAATATTACAAATGACAAAATACTTAATACACTAGTAGGAAATTCTTAGTTTTACAGCTTTATTTTTAGTGACTGTAAAAAATGAAACTAAGGTACTACCATTTTTCCCAAAGTTTGTTAAAAATATTTACATTATGACACAAGTGTGCCAAGTTGGTCGATAAACACGAAGTGATGTTATAAGTAGCAGATTATAAAGCAGCTTAAGATATTAGCTTGGCTTATATAATCGCGTAAATATGAGCTCATCTTTGAATAACCAAATTAACTATAAAATTGTCGTATAAACGTAGTATCTTATCCTCACATCCATCAGAAGCAGGTGCCAGTTCCGAGCCAGTTTGTTCACAGTCACTCACTTCACTGCAATTTGATGGCGATGGATTAAATACAATCGCTGTCCAGCTTTGATTGATTGCACTGCCCGACCTGAATCTGAAATCTAGATGCCTAGGTACTCTGGGAAATGAATGAGATATGAATTACTGGTAATATAGTGCTGTTTCGGCACGTTTGTCATTAAAACAGAGTATTAGATTAATGGTAAGGTTTTGAAGTTTTGGAGAATAGTTTTAAGAAACGCGTGTTTTAGCTTCTTCTTACGGAAGCTAAAGAAGCTCGCTTGTTATAAAGAATATCATTAATGTTGAGATACTATTAAATGAACTATAAAGTTATAGCAAATTTCAGCAAAGGCAGAGTTATCTCTGCCTTTATTTTGGTAATGATTCTGTATGATACATCTATGATCTCTGCTTGACCCAAAGATTGACTGTTAGATGATGCTTTTAGCATTAAGTTAGCCTATTGTGCTATACAATTGTATTTTGCACAATAAAGTTTAAATAAATAAATACAACGATTTATTTATACGGTACAGTAATAAAGATAAGTTAAATTTAGACATCGTCATTTGTCAGTTCAGTTTACTATTTATCATCTGCCTTACACTACCAAACATTTCATCTATTTGTACCTAATGCTTTACGAAGTCAAGTCGTTTTCTCCAAATGGAAGTTCTAACACTCCTAACAGGAACAAATTGAGAGAACCGATAGCCGTTTATTCTTCTCATTTTTCACCTATACCTATCTCTTTTGCGCACTAAACAGCGCTCACCTCATTTGTTCGTTTAATCGAGAAGAAGACTCGATATGATACGATAATGTACCTTTACATAAACATCTTATCTCACACCACAGTGTAAAATATGTCATCTATAATAAATAATGAAATTCACGTAGTCAACTAAGCTACTCACTATTTTATTATACTATGGCACTCGATAAGTGTTCCGTAGATGGCTTACAACGAATTCAGCTTATATTTCTGCAGGAATTGCGATTTGGAACACAATTGGCGCATTAAATTTGAGTTCCACATGCTCTTAACGGGTTTTGTTCGTTAAAAACGTATCATTTTGAATGTGTTCGTAATTCCTGGCACAATTTGTTCCGAATTGGTAAATAAAATAGGTAGCATTTGTTGTGAAATATTTGAACCATCGGAATACGAAATACAATACGCTTTGTCATGGAATTGGCAAGGAATTGTTTTAGCTGCTGTTATTGATGGAAAGTACAACATTATGTTGGAATAAATGTCGAAATTTGTTGTGTTATATTAATAAAAATCCTTTATCTTCTCTCTATTAGCAATACTTAGTTCAGTTTTATCCTTTGGAGCAGTGATTCTGAAAAAAATATCTCAAGAGAACATAAGCTGATTAATTGTTATCTACTCTGATAGCGTTACTGTTATTTAGTTTCACGATATTGCATTTTTATCTATTAGGTCTTATCACCCAAGGCCCTGTCTACCCCGTATGGGATAAAGACATGATTATATGTATGTATCTATGAGGCATATAGATATAATTAAACGGTAAAAGATCACAGTACCATACCATGATTGCATAGATAGGCGACACTATAGAGAACTTGTAGGGAGATCAAGCAGGTGCGACTGGAAAGAGATGCGAAATGCTAGTACAGCGCACTCTCCCGAGATTCGGCTCGTATAACCGAGAGGTTGGTAGAGCCATGGGAGGTGGAGGGAAGTGAGTACCATACCATGACCTTATCTTTTTTAGCGTGTTGACTCTAGCACCATAGCGTACTCTGCCACAAATATAAGAAATATCAGTCGCCTCGTATAGGTTTCTCTTTGGGCTAGTCGCTGGACATAAAATTGTATCAAAGTTGGAGGAGAAATACCGCCGTGACAACCATTTTCCAAATTAATATGCCTTAAATAATTAAAGGCGTTTTAGTATAATACTTGCCTGACCTGAGTTTCATAATTCTATAACGACCAACTTTTGATAAATCGATTAAATAATCAAATTTCTAGGTACAATATTTGCAGACGACAATTTTTTAATTAATTTTCGTTTTTCCAGGTAATAATTATTGAACATAACAATTTTGTAGTTTTCAATAGCAGGCATAACAGGTTCATTAGTAGCTTTTGTAATGACAATTGACGTCAAGCAGTGACTGATCATAAATTGTAGCAAATCTTAGAAATAAATTGTTGACGTAACTATCTTATTTATTGATTAAAGATTAAAGACATATACCTAATCCAGTAACTTAATCCTAAGGTTAACAGAAGCACAGACATTTAAATAATGTATGTGCTTCTAGCTTCATTCATTATTTACTATACTATACTACATTTAAACATATTGTTAACATGTGTTGCTTTTATATTATTTTACGTTTAAAAAGTTTGCTTCTCAACCAATCTAGAAAATAATGTATGAAACGTAGTAATATCTACATATTCAACGCTCTGAACGTTTCTTAGCGATATTTTTAAAGAATTTAAATCATCGCAGCAGCTAGAACGGCTCTATCGCTCCATTTCCCATCCATTCCGCCAATGGGGTGGGGTGCCAGTTTGGCAGGGAAGCTGGTTCAGAGTATATGAGAAAAAGACGACCGTGTTGCGGTAAGAGGCGTGTACGGCGCCATTATTGTGGATTAAATGACGGGTGTGAGCGATTTTGTAGGTAACTTAAAATACTAAGATGAGTAGGCAGATAAAATCTAACTCAATCAGCTAGCTCATCAAAGGAAGGTGAATCTTGGCCACCAAAATGATAATTATTTACTGCACCCCAAAGAGGAATTTGGCTTCCGAAACCAGAGCTCTCCAAAACGTAATCAGTGTCATCTCTTGCTTGACTGCGTTTTCAAGGACTTTTAGGGCCTTTTCGAATTCATTAATCTAGCAGCCTGGGATGATAAGGGTGACATTGTGCAATCAAGAAAGCGGACACAAATCAGCCGAGTAACTTTTATGGTGCATTGAGATTTGTTAACACTCTTAAAATACTACTGAATCATCATACCCACATTTTACAACACAAAAAGAAAACCTACTTTCACAATATCTATTGAAACAGCAATATAACAATCTGAAATACAGTTACATCTAGTTTATGCAACAATTTAACTTAACGTAAACTAGAAAATAAATAGGACTAACTATGCAATTTTTATATCAATCGATATCATTTCGCCTCCGCTCTCGCTATCTCCTATCAACTACTACACGATCGCGAGACCCAATTTCGTCGTAACTGCATCGCTTGGCGCGCCGAGTGTAAAAGTATCGTCCACATAAAATAAGACGGAGCTTGCTGACTCTCATTTGCATACGGTCATTCGAAATGTTGCTGTTTCGTTTCTTTATGGGGTTATAAAAAAGTATATTATTTGTGTAATGACTTCAATAGAGCATGTTCAGTGCTGGCTAGGTTTGAATACTGTGTTGAAAATGCTTAGCACTCTGATTTGATTACCCCCTCGTATTTTTATTCTATGCCGCCGGGCTCTGTAGCGTCTGAGCATATTACTGGCTGGTTGATTGGATGAAAAAAAAAAGTGACGTAGTTAAGACTATGGTTGATAAAGTGAATAAGGATTGTAATCTGTTGTGTTTACTTTATTAATAAATAAAAAAAGACTAATTCAGTTCACAGAGCGCTACTCATCTATTTGTTTAATCTATTGACACATAATAAATAAAAGTAGGTATAACCTGGGTCCCAGCAGATGGGTAGAAAAAGAGGAAGGCCAAGAAAATTTTTCGTAACTCTACAGGGACATGCAATAAAAAAGTGGAGTCTTTTGCCCAGCAGTGGGGTACATAAAGCTAAAAAAGGTATTAGACAAATTTTGATTCATTGTTAACCCAGTTTTATGAAAACATAAGTATATTTAGACTTAATAGGAAATAAAGTAGTCGTTCTCTTGTTTTACAACTAAACTGCTCCAAAAACGTGCCATTTAATTTAGATTTATTTGCATCTTTATCCATTAAAGACCGCATTAAAATTAATTTATTACTTTAACGGTTAAAACGAGCCAATTTGGGTTGATCTCTTTTACATGACATGGTATTGTATTATATATAACTCTACTTATAAGTGACCTATTTTTTTATTTTATATCGCAATTTTTTTTTCCCATGGGAATAGTTACCGTGTGGAAGTTAACGTGTGTAGTTAGCGTATACCGGGATGGAAGGTATCCTATGTCCTTCTCAATAGTTCTATCTATGTGAATGCAAACTTTCAGGAAAATTTATGCAGAAGCGTAACAAACAAACAAACGAACTCATTTTCGCATTTATAATATTAGGATCAGGATTATTTTACAATATATAAAACTAAAAACTTAACTAAATTTTTTTATAACGGTCTCCCCCATCTCCTTAAACTTAAAAAAATAAGTAATAAAAACTCATAACTAATCTAAATTTAAATTAGGTGTTGTCTGTGTGGCGTGATACCATGAACAATACAAACCATGCTCGTCTTCTCCTAATTCACGCTCATAACAGCCTTTCTCTCATAAATGTTTAAAAAGAAAATGTAGAAAGTAAAACTTATATTAAGAATGGCTGCGGGAGTGCGGGTGGCGGAACCAAATTAAATGTAAGTGCAATTTATAGATATTAGCTGCCAGCCGGAGTAAACTGGGCTTAAATGGAGGCATAGTTTTAAATAACGGGAGAAAAAAGTGCCGCTTTGCCTTGCCATTTTGTTCAATTTCATTATTTTTCAAAGCGTATAAAATTCAAATTGTGACAATTTATCTGTTCATTTTCTAGTTACAAATTACTTGATATTAAGGTGTTGGATGTGAGGAGCCCGATATCCTATATAGTGCGTGTCAAGCGACGACTAGTATGCGACTAATGTTTGGATTGGTCGCCATTAGTGGATTTTCTTACTTGAGCTCCTCTGTGCTTCGAAAGGCACGCTAAGTCGTTTGTCCCGGCTGTTACTGATAATTGGTCGTCATTAGTGGCTTTTCTAACTTGAGCTCCTCCGTGCTTCGGAAGGCACGTTTAGCCGTTGGTCCCGGCTGTTATCGATAGATGGCAGTCATTAGGCTATGAAAGATGCCGATTGGGCATATACTTTGACATATAGAACGCAGTATATAGCTAAACGTTATTTGGAATTTAAAAAAATTGTTTCAAAATTTAAATTACTACAATCAGCCAGTGAATTCCTCAATCAGGAGAAGTACAGAACATTACAGCACAGCAGGTGACATCAAGGAACATTTTTGCCAAACGTCACCGAGGCGCATTTGTGGCATTACCATCGCAATTATGCCGTCATTACGTGTGGGCCACGAAATTAGAGATTTGTCAGACATTTGTGAAAGAATTCATTAAATCTTCAAGCTAATGGTATTTTCTCGATAGTCATTTTAAAAATTTTCTCAGAATTAATGCTGACATTAGAGTAAAGATATACGGATACTTTACTATCACTGATTTAGGTATATCGCTTATAAGCAGTATTTGATCTATTGTGTCTCTACAGATTTAAATAATGCAAAGGATAAAACTGAGTAATTTATTTCATTTATAAAATTTAGTAGCCATACTGGCAAATGGCCCACCTGATGGTTATGGTCACCTTAGCCCATGGACGCCTGTAATACAAAGAGTGCCATAGTGTTGTTACACACACTTTTTTTAAAGGCCCCATGTTTTAGTTTTTAGTAAAACCCATGGCAGCTCATTTAACATTTTCAGCGGATCCGGAAAAAAAATCATATTAAAATACACACACAATAAACTAAATAATCTTAAACACGCATTAGCAGCTAACCAAACGACACGCCCAAGGTAACACAAGAATCAATCTGCTGTAACTACGTTGATAAACAATTTTTTTTCTACATGTACGCTCTCATAAAAAAGTATAAGTACCGTTCCATAGGTCAAAGTACCTAAATCCCAAATGCATTACGAGGGGCATGCCAAAAGTAATTAGATACTCTTTACTCAATAACTTGATACTGGCAAGTTATACACCATCATATACACTTGCTATCTAGTGTTAAATTTAAATATGGAACATATTTGAATTCAAATATTTTTTCATTTAAATGATTATTTTTTGTGAGAATCTGGCGGGAATTTGCTTGCAACAATGGAACTCAGTCGACGTGATTTTCGCGCTATGATTTATTATGATTACAAAAAAGGTTTAAAACCCCAAGAATGTTTTGAACTTTTGGTTTCTACTTTTGGGGAGTCTGCTTGTTCACGAGCAACAGTTTTTAATTGGTTTGGTGAATTTAAGAGAGGACGGGGAAGCTTTGAAGATGAAGTGAGGACAGGTAGGCCGCCAACCGCAGTCACACGAGAAAATGTCCAAGCAGTTGAAAAATTGGTCCGCGAAAACCGACGAATTACATATGTAGAGCTTGAGCGAGAGCTGGGCATTGGATCAGCAGCAATGCAAACCATTGTTCACGATCATCTTTCTCTCCGTAAGCGTTGTTCAAGATGGGTGCCGCACAAATTGACCGATGAGCAGAAAGACCGCCGTGTAGATTGGTGCCGATATATGATAGAGAAATTCGACGGAGGTGAGAAAAAAAACGTATATGATATACTTACCGGTGACTAAACATGGCTGTATAACTACGACCCCGAAACAAAACGACAATCGACTGTATGGTGCTTTGATGATGAACCAACACCAACAAAATGTCGTCGTGCGCGCAGCACGCAGAAACAAATGGTTGCCTCGTTTTTTTGTAAGACCGGTCATATCGCTACTGTAGTATTAGAAGATCAAAAAACAGTTAATTCTGAGTGGTATGTGTCAGTTTGTGTCCCAGCGGTATTATCAGCTTGGTGTGACAAGCGACCGAAGTCAGGAATCCGGCACATTCTCTGGCACCACGACAACGCGTCGCCGCACACGTCGGCCAGAACGATTGATTTTTTTAATTCAAAAAATGTATCTATTCTACCTCACCCACCATACTCCCCTGACTTAGCACCTTGCGATTTTTATTTGTTCCCTCAAATTAAAGAAAAATTGAAAGGTAAGAGATTTGAGAGCAAGGAAGATGCACTAGCTGCCTACAATTTCGAAATTTCCGAGGTTTCTCGAAAAGATTGGTTAGAGGTGTTTTCCAAGTGGTTTAAACGCATGGAAAAATGTATACATGCCCAGGGTGAATACTTTGAAAAGATAGATATTAGTAATAAAAAATAAATATTACAATTTCCGAGTATCTAGTTTTTTTTGGCATACCCCTCGTATCTACCAATATACCTACTACTTCTTATTTATATAGCGTTATGGAAATTTGAGTAACTCCTATCCGTCCCGGTGAGCCTGCCCCTGTGACGGGACGGTTGGGATGAATACCTACTTGGTATTTTGGGTGCTAGTACTAATGAACATGTATATCTGTTATTTTAAATGTATAAGTAGTTTTTGTATATAATATAATGATTTTGTACCAAAAGTAAAAACTGATTGTACCTTACAAAAACTTTTTTTCAACTCTTCCTACTTCACATTACCGGGGCATATGCTACTCGGTCTTTGCTAACCGCCCCGTCCAAAACACACATCGGGATAGTCGATACTTAAACTGTGACATCTACCCCGTTGGTCGAAGGGGCCGACCTACCGGGGTCGACGAAAGAATTTTTTCGCAACCGTTCCGCCACCGCGCAGACCACCGGGGCGGTTGAGAATTATTTGTGCCATCGACCCTGTTCTTTGCCGAGACCGAAATACCGGGGTCGATGATCGATTCTTCTCAACCGTCCCGTCAGGAGTTACTCAAATTTCCATACCGAAAATCTACTTTTATTCATGTTTTGTGGCCCAACCAGACTCGTCTACACCGCAATGCAAATTATAAGGTTCTCTTCAAAATTTCACAAATTTCAAATGTCTATGGTTAACTGTGATAATTTTTGTCAAAATACCTGTTTGTATCTGATACTCATTATAAACTCATTGTAAATTAATATAAAGCTTTGTCGCTAGATTAATCATTTACTTTGTTGAAGTTGTAATCATAACCCTCTTTTCTTTTTCGCCGTAGTTAGGTAAAAATAAGTTTATTACTTATATAGCACCTAATCTAGTATAATCTTAGTAGTTCTAAAAAAAACTAAGCTCTGAGCATTTTTAATAAATTTTCCTTTTTACAAATTCATGTTCTAAATCTAAGTCACACATACAAACTTTTTGGTGCAATATAATCGAATACTACGCAGGCAGATCCGCGGGCAATAGCTAGTAAAAAATAAGTTGGTAAGTATCACTACATAGTATAAAACAAAGTCGCTTTCTCTGTCCCTATGTCCCTTTGTATGGTTATATCTTTAAAACTACGCAACGGATTTTGATGCGGTTTTTTTAAATAGATAGAGTGATTCAAAAGGAAGGTTTTTATAAGAAGAAATTGGAAAAGAAGAAGGAACTTCAAGCAAGCAACGAAAGATAAAATTCAACTAATAAAAACTACAACTACTACCAACAATAGTACTTACTTACCCACAGAACAGAGAAATTATCCGAATAGAAATGTTTTGATGCGGATTTAGTTCCAGAATCAGTGGGGCAGCGTATTCTCTCTTCTTATCGTTAATTAATGCATGTAAAGTACACCTTATTAGAAATGTATTACGTTGTTTACAAAAAAGCCACCTAATATTTATCGACTAATAACAGTGGCAAAAAATGACGTAATTAAATTCCCCGCCCTTTTTTTTCTGTGTGAAATGTTGTCTCGCAAGCCAAACTAGTGACAAGTTTTTCGTGCGCTAAATTCTGTGTACTAACCTATAAAAAACACTACAACTAATAAACCTTCATTTTAATACTACTAGTGTTACTTTCCCTAGAGATACGTACAAAATCGTGAATAAGTCTAGTAAAAAATGTTCCAATTACATCCAGAAATTCTTACCTAAATATCTGAGGGAAATAATCTCGCTCATATGATAGGTGTGACGTCAGCGCAGCCATTATTACGTCATAAGTCACGTCGGCCATTTTAATTCGGCCGGAAAGTGGGCATACATCATAGTCTGAACCAAATGCTTAGAAGTTCTGGCTTTTGAGGGGGTTTAGCGAAATATTTTAATGGAAAAATCTGTGCCACCAAATGTAGCTCAATGTTTTTTTCGTTGTTTACCCAACTACCAGAAGAAGGGTTATTGATATGTATGTATGTTTATCTGTCACTTTGTTTTCTCGTAACGGCTTAACCGATTTTGAAATTTGAAATTATGACGTGGACTTGTCTAAATTGCGCGAGTGTTACTTAGTCTCCCTCCCTCTCATTCTTTTGCTTTCCTGGTTGAGTCCTTGTTGGTTGCTTTTAAGCCCAATGTCTTAATGTAAGAAGATTAAAATTAAGCAAAATGAAGAATTTTTTGTATTAAAATATTTATGCATTTTATCTCCTGGGTCTGCTGAGATTTATTTCGAAAGTTTGAATACTATGACTAGCTGTACTGTCTATGAATATGATACAATGATTTAAGTTAATAACTATTAATGCCGAAAAGGATCATTTAATATACAATAATGATTGTTATCGACTTCATGAAAAATAATATTATAAAAAGGAAAAATAAATTTTCGTAAAGTAATCCGACCGTCTAGTTATTTAATATTATCAGCCACTAAAATCAATGAACAGATTCAAAAACATTTTGCAGATAAAAAAATAATTCAATTTATTATGTTTGTCAATAATAAATATGGATATTTATTCAAATTTCCCGCTATGATAATATTATTATTTTTACAATTATCCTGCTAAAATATTTCTTTAGTGATGAGATGTGATGTGTCTCCCTTTTGTTGCTGGTACTTTAAAATGGAAGACCAAATCTGAAAGAAAAACATGTATCAAGAAATAAAGGAAATGATAGACAAAAATGGAAGTAACTACTGACAAGACTAGTACTTATATTTATTACAATGGAATTAGATATTTAAAAAAAAATATTCCTTTTTTATAACATAATAGAGTATTTGTGATAATACATGTATAATTACAGTCAATACAAAAGCAAAACTATACGTATGAATGTTAGAGGTAGCAAAATATCGTATTATCCATTTGGTTTTACATCTCAGTACCATTAGTGCATCTCATAAACAGTAATCGCTAAACAGCGCGATATTAAACACTAATTCGCAGCTGAAGCAATAAAAGGTCCGATATGAGCGAAATTGGCCGACATTGATACTGGCCGACGGCGATATTAGCCGACAGGATACGCCGAAACTGTTTTGAATTGATGAGGCTTGGTACTAATGATTATTTCTTGTTTTGATGGCCATTCATTGCCATGTTTTAAGAGGAGAGGAGAAGAGGGCCCTGTAGGTTTTTTTTTTTCAAACCATTTATTGTAGACTATAGATTACATAAGCTGATACAATTGATAGAATAGGTTTGACTAATGTCATACCTCTTGACAGACAATGAAATATTCTTCAAAGATTTTTTTTTGTTATTGCCATGTGAAAAACCATAAAAAGTCTTTTTATTCTGTCATTATTAATATCTATTTATTTTGATACTTTGTATTTACTAGAAAAGGAATTAGTGACTAGTCTGTCTTAACCTGACAAAAATCTTGGATTAGTGTTTGTACAACCATACATACATATTGTCATCACGCATGTTTCACTACTAGCTATATATAGTCATGTATATGAATCAGCGATATTTGCATGAAAATAAAATTAGAAAAACTATTATTACCTCAAATTTTAGACCTGCGTTTTGATCGGTAGAGTTTTTTCTATAAGTGCTTTTGTCTGACAGAAAATCTGTTAGCTCAAAATTTATTATTGCATTCTTACATTGTCAAGAATGATTTTAATTAGGCATACAAAATTGACATAATTTCAATTTCGCAAAATTAGAATCAAAATTTAATTCGCAAATCACAAAACCCATTCCATAAAAGGACTGAGAATTTAATAATATTTAATTAATCTTATTTATTCCACTGGAAGAGAGGAATTGAGCTATTTCCATTCATATTATACCGTAATTTGCGGTAAATTTATTAAGTAAGCGTGCATTGAAAATTGTACTTAAGGGTTATTATATTTGTTCAATTTCATTCAACCTATAACAAAAAGGATTCTAACAAAGAATAATATAGTACTAATTTAATGCTGCTTAGAGTGTAAATTTGTTTTAAATTATTTATTTAATTTTATTTATTGTTTTACACCTTATCATTACAATTTTACCCAACTTGATAGAGTAGGTAATTATTTACAATTAAACATTTATCATATTAGGTATAATACGTTCATACATCATTGCTTTTGAAAATCAATCGATGTACAGTTGAATAGGTATATTTTGTTCAAGACCCCATTCAGAGCCCTAAGCGCTAATTGTTGCACTAGGAAACACGCTCGAATGATAATTATAAAATAAACGCTGGATGGTCAGTATTAATACTTATTTCCTCAAATACATGTATTTATTTTGTGAAAACTAAACGCGGTTTGGCGGGAAACCGCAAATTGGAAATCATGCGGAGCACAACCAAACACTAAACCGTAGGCTAAAATGCGGTTTAAAACAACCTATATAAACAACTTATATTCGTTACCAGTTTTGCAACACAATAATACCTTATATGTCCACAATATGTAGGTATAATATCAATAAAAGTTGTAGGCACGCGTAAGATTTTTATATGATTCCGTTAAGCAATTCTTTTTCTTTTCGAGTTGAAATGGCTTGACTTTTAAGCCATTTCGTTCTTTCTTGCACACCCTATATAATTGCATTTAGGAATTTAGATGGATAAACCCATTTGCGTCTCAAGTTCTCTCTGTTACCAAAGCAGGGGTAAGAGCAGCAACCGAGGAGCTCGATAGCCTAGTGGGCTATCTTGAGCTCCTCCGTGCTTAGGCCGTTGGTCCCAGCTGATATCCAATTATCGATAGATGGCAGTTGTTAGGCTTTGTCAGTTGCCTTTAGGCGCAGAATCTAATAGTGTTGACACGCAACACACCTGGATAAATGGTTCTATTGGTCTAGTTTCCAAGTAAAAAGGGTTACGGTGCGTGCTCTCACAACCAAGGGTGCCGATAAAATCAAGAAAATTGAAGTAAAAGAGGCAGGAAATCGCTGAGCTCCGAAGCAACTAGCTAATGATGTAACCTTAAAAACACTAAGATGAAATAAAAACAAAACTGCTTGAAATGTATAAGAAACTAAGTAAGAACAACTTTTTATTGCACCATAGGATATACAAAGTAAAATACATTTCGCGAGTGCGGTAAAAAACGCCAACAAAATATGTCACAAATATAACCTGCGTTTTTGAGTCTGTCCGTCCGTTGAATGAAATTCGGAGATAAAGCGATAATAATAACGCCTGTAATTGCGACGCGGCCGGCCGTGAGATTCGAACCTGCGTACCGCAAAACGTGGTTCTTTGATGTTGATGAATATTTGTCATTCGAAAAAACGTAGTTTAATAGTCAAGTTATTGAATAAAATCTCTATTATTTTAATGAAAAATCCATATACAGTTTGTGTAATTTAAAAATTGGCTGCACAAGCAAGCACAACACCCCGACAGTTTCAAAGGTCATGGAAAGTTTCAGGATATGGCGGGCATATGACCAGCCATTTGAGCGTAAAGTATTAACAAACATTTTCCTTTATTAAATAGTTTTTGACCGAGGTTTAACCTGCGTAAATATACCTAGGGGACAGTCCTTTTTTCAGGGATGAAATATATCCCGTGTCCTTCTCAATACTTCTAACTATGTGTATGCAAAATTTCAGAAGGATTGTATCAGGGCGAGTAAGCATAAAAAACACACTTTCGCATTAATATAGTAGGAATAGGGATTAATGGGATTTTATTTAAGACGTAATATCATGCAACACAACAGAATGCCATTTCACAAAATTATAAGACATTACATAACTAAGCTAAGAATGTTAGCAGCCACAATTCTACAACGAACTGGTTCTAATTTGTTCCTTGTTTGTTTTATAGCAGCGACATTATTTTAATTAGTATTTCGTGGAAATATATAATTAATTCTGTGAATGCGTAACAATTGCGTTTGTAGCGCTTCTTGACACATGAAGCTGTAAAACGCTCTTAAAAAAAATTGGGCAAGTGCAAGTCGGACTTGCACACTGAATTTTGTGTCACTACACAATCCTGAAAGTTAACTCAGTTATTTTAAGATATAATTATATATACATTTTAAGAGTAGAAATAAATCGGGCCAAAGGCGAAGTACCACCAAACTAAAACCATGATTGAAAGCGTACCTTAGGCTCTGAACCGAAGTTGAAGATGCAACTGGAAACACGCTCGGGCGAAGAATCCTTTTCGCCATAGCAAGTTGATTCTGTCAAATTTATATTTGTAGACCAAAACTCCGCCACTGACAGAGCGTTGTTAGTGGCTTCGTGTAAATCCGCAATGACAATGACGTACAGAATGGCTACGCACACCCTCACACCAGAATACTTGTACCGTATCAGAAAATCGGGCCAAAGGAGCTCCGGAGTAAAAAACTGATAACGCAACCTGAAAAATAAAGTTACATATCTGACATGCAATTTATTCAGCTCTTACCATAATTCAGCTACATAATAAGTAGGCAAACCGCTCATTTGCCTCATATTTCTCGTCACTCCAGAGCTTTATAATATGCAATGCACCGGTAAAAAGCGGTAACTAAAGTGTCAGTCTACCGGAACTTATTGCATTCATATTTAATTAGAAATTATACCAGAATTACTTACAACGTGCAATAATTTATTCACGCCTTCGCATGTCCAGTTCAAAGCAGGCATTAATATAATTTCTAGTAACAGTGGCCTTAATAGCGCGATGGAGCTTTGTAAACGAAATATATGCTGCTAATGCTCGACTATTATGCTTTTAGCGTAATTGCACGTGTTAAATGTGAGTAATGGCATTGCGGTCGCACTTATGTATTTAAAGATGTCTGCTGAATGCAGAAACTATTAAAGAAAGAAAAATAGTTATTTTTAAGAATGGGATAGGATCGTTGCGTCATAGCAGTCTATTTGGGATATATAGTAGGAAGACGGCCAGTCGGCCGATCCAGATATTGCTGTAGCAATGCTGTGCAGGCTGACCTGCGTGAGATGTGCGCTGAAAAACTGGCACACCATCGCGCAGAATAGAAAACTGTGGCGTTCTCTTGTTTCGGGGGTCAAGATCCACTTCGGGTCGCTTAGCCAGCGGAGTAAGTAAGTAAGTATTTTTAAGTGAGGAAGATCGAATAAGTGATGTTTAGATTGTTTGTGCATGTAGAAAAAATGGATGACACTGACGAAAGGTATATAGAATGGAGAGTTGGATAGGAGAGTAGGTCAGGGTCGCCCTCAAAAAACATACCGCGACAAAATCGAAGACCGCTTCAGCAAAAAAGCAGACATTAGGAGTACCTACCCTAAATCGGCGTGTATTTATGACGAGAGTGATAAGTGTGGAGGAAGAAAGGGGGTCTGTAAGGATCAATGGAAATCTCTAGTCTCTACCTACCGTGATGATATATATATTTGTATGTATTTTTAAGTATTAAGCCATTAGTCCTGGCTGCCATCTGGTAGTCTAGGCGATTTAGAAGAACGCTGACATCAAGATGTGCATGGATTAATTCCAGTGCCGCCATAAATTTGCTGAATTTTTAAAAAAATAAAGCAATAGTATGGGCTATATTCTTTAAAAAAAAAACCTGCAACTCCTCGATTAAATTAAGATTTATCGCAGAATCCTCTTCGCAAGAATTTTTAAATCTCGAGGGATATTGTAGATAAATAAAGTAGGGATGGCACCCCAAGCTTTGTACGTTCAACCTTGTACAGCCTCCCCTCTTATCGCGCGTGTGATCATAATGATCATAATATATACCTTGAGTACATACGGTTCGATATTTCAACCTGACACGCATTAATTTTGCCAAAAATTAACGTGTAAACGTGCATGATTCTATGAAATTACTTTTTTCTGGTGTTCTTCTTCTGTTCTCGCTTTTTCTCTAAACGGGGCGACTCCCCTAACTTTTTTTGTAAATCGGGTTATTTATTTAAACTATTTATTTATTATTGGAAACGGTGTGACCCCAAGTGATAGTCTTTCTCTTTGACTATCATCTTTAACTATATATCACGCACCGCTTGTCCAGCCTTTCTTGCTAATATTTTTAGACATAATAGTAGTTAGATTTGAATATGCAATTAATATCCTTATTTTTTGAAATAATATAAATTAATTGATGCTGCCTCTATTTTGCTTTTCTGTGACTTGTTATCATGTAGTTATATATTATAGTTGTTATTGCTTGTTAAATTAACTGCAGCTAAAGGCAGCTAGGATCTACACCGTCGTGATTTTTTTTATAAATGTTGCAATCTAAATACAAAAATAAGTATAAATAGGTATGTAAATAAATTTGACCATTTTATTAAATTCTCCATAACGTTTTTTCCCGAATATAATTCCGTATGTTTCCAAAATGAAGGCAAAGTATCGGCGTCTCTCGAACAGGGCTGATAAGCTGATGAAGGGCGGATAAGGAGCACGTTCTCCAGAATTAACAAGGGAACTTTGGTTGCCCGTTATTGTACTCCGCCACACTGGAGAATATAGATGCTGACGTAAGATCTTTTTTTTGCATCTGAATAAAAATATATTTATGTAAAAGTGTGTACAGTATCTGATGTGTAGTATTTTTTTATGACAGACCGTCAGAAGATTACCTCTAGTTAGATGGAAAAAAAGCATGGCAAAAGCTAAAGGTAGAATGAATAGACCTAGAGACGTAATATTTATAAAGGATCGGTAATGCACATATTATTATGTTACTACTGGAGTTGGAGGCGTCCAAAAATATAATAAAATATACTGATGATGATGATATAGTTATGATTCTTAGCAGAGAGTTGCCAGTAAAGATGTAACTGGCTTAAAACTTTGATTACACAAACCAGTAAGAAGGCACACTACCCATACAGATACTTACTAATATTATAAATACGAAAGTCTGTCTGTCTGTCCGTCAGTCTGTCTGTTTGTTCCACTTTCACGGCTACATTTTTCATGAAATTTGTAAAGATAAGTTTAAGACCGGGGGTCAAAGATAGACTACTTTTTGGCGCGATATAACCGAGGACCACGCTGATGGAGCCACGGGCTACAACTAGTTCTTTATAAAAGTCCACTAATATAATAAGATACCACTAATCCTTTTCTAGATCGGTTCGGAATTTATGAACACTAAACAGTATGAAACAAATATTAATAAATAAACTTTGGTAAAAGTAGTATTATTGCAATACTTCGAGCTCAATAAAGACAAGACACGTTTCCTTATTAAGACTTTTGGCTGTTAATAACTATGATAACCTTACCTCCCATGGGGGGAGGGGGGACGTGCTGAAATAATATATTCTCTCTCTTTTTTTTATCTATGATTCTCATTTATTGTTTTTACTACATTGAAATCTTGTGTTGTCTTTTGCATTTTGTCTTAATATAAGAAAAAAGGAGTTTTTTTTATGGTTAAAGAACTTTATTCTCATAAAAGAATCTACAAATTCACTTATAATGAGAACTTAAAAATATTACATTCAGTGGACGCGTCGCGTACAAAAGGTCGGTAGGTAAACAAAAAACAACTATTCGCTGCGTTTTTTTCTCATTTCTACAGTATTTATGGAAAAATTTCTTAGTTATTTGTTTCAGAGAAACAATTATATATTTATCGCACAAAACTAAAATCTGATTGCGGCATGAAAACGTACAAAATTAATTATATTTAATTATATGTTTTACTGTAATTATTTTTTAAAACCTAATCAAAAACGCTAAGAAGAAAATTAAGTTATGCGCCAAGAAGACGAAGAAAAAGAAGACCTTATAGATTTTTTAACATAACACTCGTACTATAAAAGTAGAATCCAAAACATTATTTTGTTTTTTATATTCAAGATTAATTCATTTAAATTAGGTTCTGTAACCTAAAATTGAGAAAAAAAATTATGTATATAACAGAACCCTCTTTTTGGGTTCAAAAGTTGGTTAAAATAAAATGGATGCATTATGCTAGGCTGCAAACGTCGCAAGTTGCGCGACACAGTTGCAACTTGCAACGTAATCCTTGTTGCGACTTAACACAGAGTTTGCCCATAGCTACTGTGACCAACATTTCAAAAAAATATTATTTGGTTTAATTTGATTAGCCTTTGACCTCAATAACTAATCCTTTTTCTCCTTTCTCAGCTCTGTGTTACGTTAAGTTGGGTACAGGTCTCTTCATGTACTTTTCACTTCACCCAGTCTTCTGCTGTTGTCGCATCCTTCGCCCATAATTGTTTTAATTTTATTGTACTTTTAAAAATACACAGTGCCTTACGCGTGTGGGCAACATCTAGTGTAGGTATTATAAGCGATTTCGCTAATAGTACATGTGGGCGCCGTTCCTATTATGTTTGATATAATTTACCTAAATAAATTAGTTCGATAGTTTAATTGTATTAATTTTACGCTAAAATATGTTTTAATGTGAATTCTGTAATAACATTAAGATTTATATGCATATTGTATTTTTTAACATATTTTGTTGTAATATTGATTTATTAGAGGGTAATTGTGAATATTGTGAATCACGTGACTTGTTTTGCGCAACAAGTGGCGTGAGCGAGGTAGTGGTGGTAATGGTGGGAGTAGTGGGGTTATTTGTCGATTAGTATTTAAGTCGAAACACCTTTTGGTGCGAGATCTTTTTCATTTTACTATTGTAAGCTGTTACTCTGTCCGAATTATAAACAAAACCGTTATTTGAAATTAAATTGTTTCTTTTAAAATACCTTATATGGAACCTGGTGACCGTGATGCTGGTATGTCGCCGACAGCAGCGGTGGGATCACAATCCCCTACATTCAGAACCTCCAGCAGGGCGACAACTCAGCCTGAACCTACATTTTCTATGGAACAAGTGATGAATTTATTGACGAATGTGACGAAACGGGCGGCTGAGAGCGCGGTTACAGCCGCAATGTCCGCTACTTCTGCTCCTCGTGATCGAAGCAATTTCTACCTGCCGCCGTTTGATCCAGATGTTCGTTCGCACGATATTAGAGATTGGTGTGCAAATGTTGACGAGACTATTACTACTTTTAATATTTCGTCCCAAGAAGCACGCATGAAGGCTATTCTTCAACTGAAAGGACGAGCTAAAATATGGGCTGATACCTGGTCCCTACAATCTACCACATGGGAACAAGTAAAAGAAGATTTGATGCGGACATTCGGGAAGGAGTTCCGGTATGCAGATGATGTGCAAAAATGGCGTAACTACACATCAGATTCAGCTGTCAGCTACGCCGAGTACGCTACTACTGGATGGACACTCTTCAAGCGGGTTCGGCCTGAGGCTTCAGATGCTGAGGTGATCGACGCTCTGATAACAGGTATTTATCCTGAACATATTAGATCAGAACTACTTAGAAATACACCTGACTCTTTGCCTAAGCTAGTTTCCGTTTTAAAAACTTATCGCAAGCGAAAGCTTGAAATTGTAGATAAATCTAATTACAGTTATAATAAAAGACCGCGGGAATCTGAAACATCTATAAGAAGTGACCAAACTGTTACTTGTTTCAAGTGTAACAAACCTGGGCATCGTTCTCACGAATGTAAGCAAACTACTGTCCCATTATCTACATCAAATTCTCAGTCTAATTCCTCTCTAAATTCTAATGTCTCTAGTAATTCTTTAAAGTCTGTCGAGTGCAAATATTGTCATAAATCGGGTCACGCAGAAAAGAATTGCTTTCGCAAACAAAATGATGAACGTAATTCCAAAAGTAAATCAGTAAATTTTTGTAATTTGGTTAATCAAAGTAACTACACAGGTTAAAATAGGCTCAAGGTTTAGGAATGCTTGTTCTATATATGCGCTAATTGTTCATCAATTCGGCAGAATAGCTCTGGTTCAATTCCAAAAAAAAAAAAGAGAGCATTGATGTGGTTTTTATGGGTATTGGAAGCCAAACCATTACAACCATTATTGAAATCGATGGGAAAGATGTAGAACAAGAAGTTTATATAGATGGATGCACAAACTCATTTTGACATTTGATTGTTTATGATCTTTTGCAAATTCCTGTTCTTAGTCTTACTTTAACTATCTCTGGAATTCCAGTTAAATTTAAAACTGGTAATATTATGAGGGCCTGTAATGAGTGTAGTAGGTGTGAACTCCCCTTTAAATTTGATACTGCTATTAAAGATCAAAATTTACTTTAAAAAATAAATATAAATTATTATAAACCAATTTAGGCAAAATTTTACAACCAGTACCTAATACTGTTTCAAAATTTAAAATTTTAAGTATATTTCATACGGTGCATTCAGATACTACTGGTCAAATGAAGGGAAAGCGTGATCGACCTGAATATGCGTTAGTTTCTACAGACTATTTTACTAAATACGTCCGTTTAGTTTATTCAACCGATAGAACTTCAGATTCAGCTATAAGATGTTTTTGAGAAGTCATTTCTATATTTGGTACTGGAATTATTACTGATCAAGACAAAAGTATGTCTTTCTTAGGTTTCAAAGCTTTGCCTAGTTACTTAAAGAACATAATGTCACAGCTAAAGGCGCTAACAGGGCTTATAGTCAAGTAGAACGCATTATGAAGGTTACTAAAGATAATGTCAGTGGTGGAGCTTGATAAATCTTGACACCATAGAATTCAAGTATCAAAAGAACACGCAAGTCTTTTCGAGTTATTATTTAACAAATAGTGCTCTCTACCCGCTATCAAGCTTCTTCAAATTAATAATGATGAACCTGTAGAAGATCTTATTGCTGTTAGAAATACGTGTAAAGATAGGATGGACGAGCGATCTATTCAAGACAAAATTTGATTTAATAAAGATAAAGTTGAAATTAAACATGTTAAAGTTAGAGGTTGTGTTTTGATGCGTATTCATGAACGTCATATTACAAAATTAAAATCTGAGTTTGAGGGTCCTATGGAAATTTTGGGAGATTTTACCTAATGATCGTTATAAATTATATAATTTTAACCTGCTGGAAGAGATTTCTTTAGAAAAGAGCAGAACCTTGTACTACGTTCTTCATTTTATTCCTTGTAAGTAAGTTCTTTGGGTTCATGAATTTGGTAAATTAATTAATTGATTAAAGCACGTAAATTTAGGCGGATGTTCTAAAAAGATCCCTAGTCATGACTTACTAAGGTCTGCCCCCAATGGGGAAGCCGATCCATTTGATGATAGTATTTAAGTAATCCTCCGTGTGGGCGGATGATAATGATAGATGATGAACCTGAAAAATAGAACTTAAGAATAATTTATTCATTCATTATGGACTGCTAGTTGAGTAAGTTGATTCCTTTGATGATGTAAAAAAAAAAAAAAAAAGGATGTTGTTGGTAAATTTGTTTATTTCCTTTCCTCATTTCCTTCCTGGCATGGCTGGCCACCATGCTTTCCTTTTCCCGGTCTTGAAGGCTAGATCCCAGGATGGGTGATGCCTGTTTATGTGTGGCTAGATCCCAGGATGGGTGATGCCTGATTTTTGTGTCGTGATGAAACTATTATCTAATATGATAATAATATGATTCAGCGCAGAGAACGCGCTGGATCAGAATGGCCGTGTGGGCGCCGTTCCTATTATGTTTGATATAATTTACCTAAATAAATTAGTTCGATAGTTTAATTGTATTAATTTTACGCTAAAATATGTTTTAATGTGAATTCTGTAATAACATTAAGATTTATATGCATATTGTATTTTTTAACATATTTTGTTGTAATATTGATTTATTAGAGGGTAATTGTGAATATTGTGAATCACGTGACTTGTTTTGCGCAACAAGTGGCGTGAGCGAGGTAGTGGTGGTAATGGTGGGAGTAGTGGGGTTATTTGTCGATTAGTATTTAAGTCGAAACACCTTTTGGTGCGAGATCTTTTTCATTTTACTATTGTAAGCTGTTACTCTGTCCGAATTATAAACAAAACCGTTATTTGAAATTAAATTGTTTCTTTTAAAATACCTTATATGGAACCTGGTGACCGTGATGCTGGTATGTCGCCGACATACACTACACACCATCTGTGCCCCTAGTATGAGTTTTTCTTAACGCAGACGCTAGCGACTGCGTTAGGATTTTGTATGGAATTTCTTAGTTGCCTTACTATCCGCCAGAGGCGCTGTACAGGTTTGTCATACTAAGTCGCTAACGCAGTCGCTAGCGTCTGCGTTAAGAAAAACTCATACTAGGGGCACAGATGGTGTGTAGTGTACTATTAGCAAAAATAGATGTTGCCCATCCGCGTAAGACTCGGTTATATCGCCCCAAAAATTAGCCATGACCCCTGGTTCTAATTTTTTTATCAAAATTGGTCCAGCAGTTTAGCTTTGAAAGCTGACAGACAGACAGAGTTTCGTATTATAAATTTGGATTAAGACCTCTGATGTGATGTGTATCTATATAGTGATAAAAAATGAAATAATAATTAATTTGCTACACAACATGTTACAAGATTACATTAATAACACATTATATATTACACATAACATATGATTCAGATAGCTTACAACTAGATATTCATTGTGACTTCCTCACTAGGGAAGCCAATATCGAGAAAGTCAAGTCCATACTAATATTATAAATGCGAAAGTCTGTCTGTCTGTCTATCTGTCTGTCTGTCTGTCTATCTGTCACCTCTTCACGGCTAAACTGCTGGACCGATTGTGATGAAATTTGGTAGGGATGTAGTTAACGACCTGAGGTCAAACATAGGCTACTTTTGGGAGCGATATAACCGAGTCCCACGCGGGGCGAAGCCGCGGGGAACAGCTAGTAGTCTATATATACAAACGCTGAGCTCTGGAAATAAATTCCGAAGCCCTTATCTCTATAGTCTTAGTCTAATGAAAGAACGTTTTGGTAATGGTAGACTTAACAAAACCATTTAAAGTTATCAATCTGACGCATAAACATAATTATACAAAATAAAAAAGGTCTGACCATATTTTATTTTATTCAAAATAGATCCCCCCTGAAAAGCGCGTTCAATCTCACCGTTCTTATAAAATTCAAAATGTTTGTTTTTTCCTCAATTACCGGCTTAGAAAGTATTCAATTTATTTTTCAATGGAAATGCAGACGTAGGGAAAACAATGGAAATGATCTTTCAAATTAATAAAGACAGTCGTCGGAAGAAAATGTAAATAAAATGTAATTCATCTGAATTAGACAAGATTGGAACGAGACAATGACAGACATACTAAGTAATGCAAGTAAAAGAATAATGCGAAGTTGATGTTCTTTATTAGATATTCTTGTTTTCTTGTTGTTTAATTTTGTTGTCATTTTTGTACTTAGGTGTTTGACAACGCATTTATATTTTTGAGTAGGTAATTGATTTTTTATATATACATTAACTGACGCGTGTCAATTATTTAAGATTAATTTATTTATTTAACTACTAACTATTTTCGTGATCTAGGGTTAAGGCCTTGCCTATAGACCCGGGGGTCGAGAATTTGATTTCCACGGGAAGTATACTTTGTTTAGTTGTTTCCAGTTTCGTAAGGACATTGCAGGCGTGAATTGTTGATAATAAAGATGATTCCATGCTTCGGGAGGCACGCTAAGCCGTCGGTCCCGGCTGCCATCTGGTAGACGTGAAAGGAACCATGTCAGAGGCCGAGAGGCGGTTCCGAAGAACTGACACTTGGGTGTGCATGGTCGAATGACTGTGTCACCTACACGAAATGATAATGATGAGCTTGTGGTGACACCATCTCAATCAAAAAGGCCGATTTTGTTGATTGAATAGTTGAATGACGGGTTTAATGGTTCATTACTATTTATAAAATTTGAAGATCTGTAAATTCGCTTTAAAAAAATTTGTTCATTTGTTACTTTTTTCTCTATCCTCTTACGATAAAAAGACACATAGCTCTTTCATCGAGGGTTAAAATATATTTTATGTAAAAAAAACATCCAAAACCATACAAAACTTTAATCAAACGTAAAAACTTCATACTTTTGACGTTTCTCAGTTGCGTTGCATTAATTTGAAAGCTAATTTAACCTCTAAATTCCTTGATTTATCAATTTCATTGTCGCCCTACACACAACAACGTGGCAAGCCAATAAGGATTACACTAAATTGTACTTAGCAGTTTAAGCACAGTAGTTTTAAACGACGACTAGTGTCTGGTTACGCTTAAGCCTGGTTTAAACTGATGCGGTTAACCATTGCCTTGTTGTGGACAGATTACAATACGAGATGGAAGTCAGGAAATTTAAGATCTTTTTTTATATACTTGATTTTAGTAATTTTTCTTTATTTTCAAAATTTTTTGTGTATTATACTGTATGTGAAATTAAATTTGTTTTATATATTTTTTTAATAATTTTGTTACTGAAGTTGATGAAATAATATCTATCGTTTTCATTTCGGGAATTTGTTTTGCAAGGTTTATAAAATATTTAACGTGGCTTCTAGGATTAACATCTTTAGGTTCTGTCTATATCGTAAGCTTATCGCTTACTATATAGACAGAACCTAAAGATGTAAGATTATGTATAAATGTACAAACCCAAGTCTATATCAATATTAAATTCTTCTATAATAAGTAAGTACCTGGGCGACCGAGCTTCGCTCGTTTTACTCAGAATGTATATTTGCGTGAAAATATAGGTAAAATGAATTCTCCCAGACATGGAACCTAGCTAGATTATCTATTTGACTTTGTAAGAACTTATGTTTGAAATTTCAAAGAAATCGTTAGAGCCGTTTTAGAAAACGTGGGTACAAATTAATTTACAATTTTATAAGGTACAAATATTGCTCGTTCAATAATATAGGATAATTTCAAAATACCTAATGACATAGAATATCTTATTTTACTCCCCGTTCGATGTTTCTGTTCGAAACTTTGTTATTATTTTCCTTGAGCTTAAACATTACTTCATTATATTTTTAGTCCCTAATTCCATGGCTTGTAAAACTGACACGTGTATTTTGTTCACAACACGTTAATCTCTCGCTTGAACAGGCTCAGATTTCCTTAAATTCACCTCCGTTCTTCAGCCCAACACACAACTCACGAATATCCTCATTTGTATGCCGCCATGACAGGATCACATTAACCAAATTATTTGGGAAGTGTCTTCACGCGTACGCTGTCGTAAATATACGTCATTTGTGAATATAATGATGAGCCGTATTTTTTGCGCGACAATGTACGAAGTGAATGTGTGAAGTGAATTATGGAATCGGGTTTTTGTGTCGGCGTAATGTAAATATCACATTATTTTAACGCTCGATTAATCAAAAGGCGTTTTTGGTTCGGTATAAGTTTACTTTGGCCTTATTTATTGTGCCTTTCGAAGCACGGAGGAGCTTAAGATACAAATGTTACTAGTAGCAACCAATCAAAAACCATCACTCGGCCTCTGACGAGGTTTCTTTATAGACTTTTTTATACTACTGAGGCAATCAGACCTACGGCTCACTGATGGAAAGTGGTTGCCATATTCCATGAACGCTTGCAACACCAGGAGTGTCACGAGTTCGTTACCAACCTTGGAGGAATGTTTTGTGCTTCTTTGAAGGCCGTCATATTGTAATCATTTGAAAAAATCAGATAACAGCCGGGAACTAGCTTAACGTACCTTCCCAAGCACTCAAGGAAGAAATATTATAAAAACACCTAACAGCAAACTGCCAACGTATAACAATGTTTGAACTGTAACAACTTGTATACAACAGCGCGCCAATATTTCAACAAGGGCAGAACTCTCATAAAATATGAATAACAATTTCCATTGTGCCGGCTAAAAACTAAACCACTTTTTCAAACAAAAGTAAAAGTCGGAATTTTTTCGATGGGGTATTGAATTTTTGACAAGGAACACAATGTTCTGAAAAAATTTCATGGTTCTAAAAATAATATTGAAAAAGGCGGGATAATTTTTTTTTATTAAATTTTTAATTTTTTCTACACTATCGGAGTAATTCCCTTTTTTCTTCCTTGTTACGACGACGACTAATATTTTTTGCTTTATTTTTTTTACATTAATAATAATGACACATTTAAAACATATATAACCTTACTGAGACTAAGCTTCGATCTACTTGAACCTATTTTGTCTTTTAGCTTGATTTTCGTTCCTTTCAAATATTTCCCAATTAGCCATATCAAATGTCTCAACTTTAATAATTTGCTACATTTTTTGTCTTTGTTCTAATATAATACGTTTCATTGTTTAAATATTTTATTAATTCTATTGTTACAAACTAATTATTAAAACCTTAATATCTGCTAAATAATACTAAACTTAAATTAAAAATAAAACTTTATAACGTAGTGACCCAGGGTGACCCTATAGACGCAACAAAAATTATAAATTGCCGAGAACGTTATTATATTATAACGTTTCATTTATAATTTTACACTGAATTCTAAGTATTGACTATAATAATAAAAAAACACTTGATTTTCTATAACTGTTTCTAATATTAATGTTTGCTAAGTTTTTATGATTTTAAGGCTGAATGAATAGGATGAATAGTATTAATTTGTATTAAAATGTTGTAGTTCTTCTATTCCGAAATTTCAGCAGTGGTAAAGCTCCGGGCAAAGTTTATTTATAACTTTAAAATTATATAATTTTAGTAACAAGTAAGATTTACCAGTAAAATCAATTTTAGTATTCCATTCTTGTTCGGGACGCGAGCGAAATCAGCCCGTATACCTTCATTTAAACTTTTTAAGTAAAACCAGTTCAACACAGGTCAAATGTACAACTACAAGGGTTCTGTACGATTTCAGTTTAAATTAATAAAATAAAACAAAAACAATAGTTCTAAATTTTATTATTATATTTCTTTTTTTTTAATGGTACAGTCGAAAGTCTCCGTGTAAAAAGGGTTATGGAGGTCAGTCGGTAATAGCTCCATTTTATTTAATTTTTTAAAACTTTATTGCATCGAATACAATTTTATCGCGCAAATGGCAAACTAAAGGCTTGGAACATTGTATAACAATCAATATTTAGGTTAAATGTACTCGGATATCGAAGATTCAACTTTAAATATTCACTATTGTACTACATTTTTAAATATTTATCTTCTACGATACAAATGTGTAGAAATGGACATCGAATGTTTCATGATGGGGTCTCATATTCACCATTTGGAACCCTAAACAAAATTGGATGAAAATTCACGAAGTAGGTTTTTTGCTTGTAAAGATAAATACTGTATCTTGTTGGAATTCTTTACAATGGATAAACTGGTCTTGATTCTGAAAAGGAGAAAATTTAACTGAGGAATTCTGTTAATACCTAGTTTTTTTTAAGCCACGACAAAGATAGAAGCGCGGTCACCTTACAAATCATGCGCCATCTCGCTTACACACTCGTCAGATTCAGATTGTCTTCTGTCATCATTCTTCGTTTGTTTGTGATGACTCATCAATAGGTGGCGGCTGAAAATCAGTGCTAGACATCCCTGCAGTTTTACTGTAATCCTGATATCCCATAGATATTTTTGTCACATTTCATGTATGTTTATTTGTTATTTTTGTCATGTATGCACGGAATCATCTTTATTGTCAGACAATCAGGTGAATCAAGCCTGCAATGTCTTAACCAAACTAGAAACAAAGTATGTTTCCCGTGGAAATTGAAAAGTTAAAAAGTTAAGTAAAAAGCTGAACTGAGTGAGTGAGATTATTAATCTCTCAGCTACTCTCCGGTAGCTAACGAAAGACACACAGACACACACACACTTTTTCTGTTTCTCCCAATGGTTGACTGGTAGAGAATGCTTTTAGCATTAAGTCCGCTAATTGTATAAGTATTTTGTACTTATGGACAATAAAGTTTTGATAAATAAATGAATAAGAGACACTATACCTAATATGTTAAGCGGCCACTAGTAACCTCTTGGGTGCTAGCATCAATGAACTAGCAAATTCTATTTAAGAAACACAGTGGGATCGTAATTAATCACGTCTTCGTCCCATACGGAATAGGCAGAGCTAAGGGTACCTTAGACCATGTATAGCAATGATGGTAAAAAAGAAATAAATAGTGATGGGTGGCTAGCCGCATCGCGTCTGTCATGATTATAATCTCACATGACTCGATAACCAAATTTATCTCTGCTAACAAGAAGTGGCATAGCGCGCGAAAAACGTGTCACTAGGTTGGCTTGCAAGCCAACGTGAAGCCAAAAGCAAAATGGGCCGGGAATTTGATTGCGTCATTTATTGCCACTGTTATACCATAACCCATTTCTAATAAGGTGTGTTTTACATGGGTTTACATGTACTAATTGAAGATAAGAAAAGAGAATACACTGCCACACTGATCCTGGAATTAAATCCGCGTCAAAACATTTCTATTCGGATAATTTCTCTGTTCTGCGTTTGCTAGCCATAATTTTAACCTGTAAACCCAACACTTTGTAATGAAGAGTCCGACAACTGTTAATGGTCAATTTTACTCGCAAACAATATACTATGCGAAGTTCACTGAACCAAGTGATTTACTCTTTCCCGCCAAGAAATTTATGGTAATTGCCAGTGAAAGTTATGATTTATGAAATCGCAATGTTCAAAACAACTTCACTTGCTCATGTTTTATTTGTATGGGAGTTTAGAAGATCGGATGATTTGAGAAGGGTTAATGATTACACTTTTGTCGTACAACAAATCAAACAATCTTACGACTGTTTCATGATAAGCTCTATAGTCGGTAAATATTTATAGAAAGAGTATCAGACGTGTTGGCGATATTAGGGTCATTAATGAATGCTTTTAAGGTAAGGGATCATATTAGAAGAGAAAACAGATCAGTAATAACTTAGAGGAAAAAATTTAACAAAGTTTACTACTAATAACGGAGTCGGGTATCGAAAGGATACACATATAATAACATGGAACATATTTAATGACTTTTTAATGTTTTTTTTTTTTTTTTTGCAATAATGGTTATTTGTGTGCTCTTACAAATCTAAATCTATGCTATTGCATCCTGTTGAACCAATTTTTTATAGTTTTTAGCTATTGACACGGTAGAGTAAGAAGAAGAGGTATAAACAAAATTTTGAAGTCTTCCAGCTTAAGTCTTCGTGTCGGTAATCAATCAAAGTACAGTACAGATACAATAATTAAATTGCAAACATACCTGTATACGCCGTAACTGGTTTCAATGCATGGCAAACGCAATAATCTCTAATAATATTATCGTTACCTGGATATTACTGTAAGATAATGCAGTACGGGCGCTGTAATATTCCATTAATTCCATACTATCGTAAACCGTTATTAAGTTCAGACGTGTTAATTATGTTTTATTAAAATAAACAATTACTTCGCAACTGTGGCCTAGATTTTCAACTGCGTCATTTATCATAATAACTTGTGCAAAATTCTCTTAGTGTAATGTTTTTATCTATCAATTTGTGTTGTACGTTTTAAAAATAGACTAAAATGGAAGGCAGTCCGTTTAATCGGAGTGATTTAACACGCCGTAGCCCGCCGTCCACGCCCACCCCAGCGCCAGTGTTCCTTGAGGAAGCGCAACCTGAAGTTATATCTACTATTGAGATCCAGTCCTGGATGACCTCCATAGAACAGTGTCTGAAGGAAGTCTGCAAAATTTCAGCCGATGGGAAACTGAACTCGGACCAAAAGCTAAGAATTAGCAATTTAAGTAGGAATGTAAGCCATGGCACATCTCAGATGGCAGTGCAGTACCAAGCATTGAAGCAGAAGACAATTCAATATCATACCACCATTCTAGCCCTCAAAGAAAAGCTTAATCTGTCGCAAAGTCTTCAAGAGCTCAAATTAAGAATTGAAGAAACGTCGAAGCCCACCTCAGGAAAATCTTTCGCTGATACAGTAAAAATGAGTTCAAATAACTTTATCCAGCCCCAAAAAGTAAGTGCCGTAGCTATATACCCCAACGACAAACTAAAAACCAGTGAGGAGACAAGAACGCTAGTCCAAAAAATTATTAGCCCAGCACAGATGCATGTTCGAGGAGTTAGGAAAACAAGAAATGGAGGAGTTATTATTAGTACGGAGAACAAGGCCGACGTTGAAAAACTGAAGCAGTCTACCCAACTGAAAACTTCTGGTCTCACTGTGGACGAGCCGCATAAACGAAAGCCCAGAATTGTAATCATCGGAATCCCAACATCTATGCCGGAAACGGAGGTTTTTTCTTGCATTTATGAGCAGAATCTGGCAGACAAGCTAGTCGATTGCTCTCTTGATCATTTTTTGTCATCTACAAGACTAAGCCATAAATCTGGGAAAAAGAATGGCGAGACCTGCAATTTTGTCATTGAAGTTTCTGCAGATATACGCAAGGCCTTAATCTCTAAAGATAGAGTTTGCGTGAGCTGGTCCTCATGTCCTGTGAGAGACTTCACGCTGGTGACCAGATGCTTCAAATGCCAGCAATACGGTCATGCGGCCAAAACTTGCAGGGAGGTGGTCAACACTTGCAGTCACTGTGGAGTGGTAGGCCATTCCATAGACGAATGCACGAAGAAGGGAGACAAACCAAAATGCGCGACCTGCCTTCGCTTCAAAAAGCCATGCGACCATAAAACAGGTGACCCAAATTGTCCCGCAAAATTGATAGCAGAGAAAAGGTATATTAATTCTGTAGACTATGAAGGCGCCTAAGAGCGCCATTTTACAAGTTTCTTTAGATCTTAATTTAATTTATTTTATTTTTTAACTATGGATAAGTTTATTTCTGATTTAGATAATTTTTCTGTTTCCGAATCGAAAACATGTGAGATCGAATGCTGCAAACAATATCTATCCTCTTTTAGCCATCCACTAACACTCATAACACAAAATATCCAGAGCATATTTAAAAATTTTGACAACTTTAACGTACTTTTACATAGGCTTAACATTGACTGTGACGTCATAGTGTTAACTGAGTGCTTTCTACAAAATCGCGGTAATGTACCCCTCATGCAAGAATTTAATATGTTTAGCACTTCAGAGAATTTCAATAAAAATGGCGGGATTGTAGTTTATACCAGAAACACCCTGAATGTCGCAGTAGAAGAACCCATTATACTAGATTGTAATCGGCTACTAATAAAAATCGGCTCAGAAATTGCCATAATAGCTATTTACAGATCCCCGTCTCATACAAATACCACCGATTTTACAAAGTCATTAAATGAGACATTGCAAAAATTATCAACTTTTAAACATGTAGTTGTAATGGGTGACATTAACATTGACATAAACCCGGATAACGGCAATGCAGATGCTCTGGAATACCTTAACCTATGTGCTTATCACGGCCTACTTCCTGCACATTCTTTTATCACTCGCCCTAAGAGCGGTACTTGTTTAGATCATATCATGATTAAAACAAATTATCGATCATTAGCACTTATACCTAACTCAAGCATAACTGATCATAGAGCTGCCCTACTAACCCTAAATCGTAACTTATATAACCGTTACCAAGCGCAAATAAAGACTAAATTAAATTACATTGGCCTTGAAGACGATTTATGCAACATTGATTTTGACCTAGTCTACAATAACGCTGATACGAACTCTTGTTTGTCACAACTAATTCAGAATATCCGTCAAGCTATAATTAAAAACACAAGTACAGTTTATTTAACAAATAAATTTTTTAACATTAAACCCTGGATTACACCAGGGCTAATTCGTTGTATGAGACATAGAGACAAGTTACATAAAATAGCTACCAATAATCCACAAAATTTGGTATTACAAATTTCGTACAAGCGTTATCGTAATTTTTGTAACAAACTTCTAAGAAAAATTAAATGCAACTACGAAAAAAATGAATTATTAAAAGCTGGTAGCAACAATAAAAAAATATGGCAAAGTATTAAAAAGATTACGTATACTACAAAACAGCATGAATCATCTTCGAGTTTATTACAAGTGCACGCGTCACAGCTGACATCTGCAAACATTGCAAATTCCTACTTTGTAAATATAGGTAAAAAATTAGCGGAAAAAGTGAAAAGACAATCGCTCTCAACGCATTCTAGATCAATATCATATTGTACTCTCCAATCATTTGTGATGCTAGATACTGATGAGGCAGAGGTAGAAGCGATCATTTTAAGCTTAAAAGACAGCTGTGCCGCCGGGTGGGATAGTATATCTAATCATATTCTCAAAAAATTTAGACATATTCTAGTTCGTCCACTGACTCACATCTTTAAAAAATGCCTATCAGAAGGAGTATTTCCTAGATGTTTAAAAAAAGCCGTCGTGGTTCCTATTTATAAATCAGGTAACAAAGAGGAAGTCTCTAATTATAGGCCTATTTCCTTACTGCCTTCGTTATCGAAAATATTAGAGAAAATTATAAACAACAGACTTGTTAATTATTTGGAAAAATACAACCTGTTATCGAAAACGCAGTTTGGGTTTAGGTCTAAATTATCAACAGCAGATGCTGTCCATAATTTAACAGATTATCTAGTTAAGGAACTGGACAGTGGAAAACAAACATTAGGTATTTTCCTGGACCTTGCCAAAGCCTTCGACACAATTTCTATTCCCATTTTATTGCACAAGCTTGAAAACATAGGTATAAGAGGAAATGAGCTAAAACTATTTGCAAACTATTTACACGAGCGTTCTCAATGCGTCAAAATAGGTAATATTTTCAGCTCAGATCAAGAAAATAGTTGTTTTGGAGTTCCCCAGGGGAGTATCTTAGGTCCGACCTTATTTTTAATTTACATTAATGACTTGTGTAACTAAACCGTTGAAGGAGGGAAAATAATTTCGTATGCTGACGATACTGCTCTGGTTTTCTCTGCAAATTCTGTGGACGAAGTTTGTAAATTTGCGCAACAAGGATTTAATGTGGTAAATAACTGGCTTCGGGAACACCTACTAACTTTAAACACAGATAAAACTAATTTTATTCGATTCTCCATGCGCCATTCGCGCGCAACCCTTTCTAACTTAAAAATATGTGCACATCACTGTAGTAACCCTAACACCGACACATGTGACTGCCCGGAAATTGCTATTACTGACAAAATTAAATATCTGGGAATTGTAATTGATGACACACTTTCTTTTAATCAACACATAGAAATTTTAAATGGTAGAATCCGTAAATTAATATTTGTTTTTAAGAAACTACGGTCTATTGCTGACTCTAACACAATCAGACAAGTGTACTTTGCCTTATGCCAGTCAATTTTAACTTACTGCATTACTACATGGGGAGGCATAGCAAAAACATCATTACTAACTATTGAGAGAGCGCAGCGAGCCATCCTTAAGGTTTCCACTTTTCGCCCTTTTCTATTTCCTACTGAACTTCTTTATAAATATTGTAAGGTACTAACAGTTAGACAATTATTCATATTAAGCACAATCCTTCAACAGCACGCCGCACTGCCATTCAGCATTAAGTTTAATGACAAAAGACGTAAAGATATTGTTTGCTCTACACCAGAAACAAAACACGCATTCACCCATCGTTTCTTCATGTTCCTTGGTCCACTCCTTTATAATAGACTTAATAGTAAACTAAGTTTCTATCCCTTTACTTATAGCATGACTAAGAAAACCCTTATAGAAACCCTCCTAAATATGTCCTATGACGAAACAGAAGAACTACTAATAGTTTTAAAATAATTTACTTATGGCTTTTATTTTTAACTATACTATAACTGATATTTTATGTATTAAGTAGTTTTGTACAAGTAGGTATAATTTAATAACTTAATTTTTTTCTTTAATTGTTTACTGAATTTATTTTTTCCTTTTACTGTCTGAAACACAGGATAATTTTTTATCCTAGCTCAGACACCCTTATTTTTATTGACATTTATTTAATAGCTCTTTTGTGAAAACTTTTTTGTTTAAGTAATTTGAATAAAGATTTTATTATTTTATTATTATATTATATTATTAATGTTCGATAGTCATGAGTGTGTTTATGTATGTATAGAACTAGTTATGTCTGCAATTTTTTACGGTGAAATAACCTATATTTTGGGAAATAAAGCCTAGAATGATCCAAAAAGGCGACTATAAGAGATATGGCGCTGAGATGAGATGCAGAATCAAATAGAAAAATACTTTATTGCACCAAACATAGTATAGATTAAATGTTTACATACTATTTATTTTTAAACTAGGTTAGGTGAAGGCGGACTTATTGCTAGTGCAATCTCTTTCAGTCAACCTTAAGACGTGGGGAAACCTATCTAAACATACGGATTAAGTTCTATACAAAAAATAACTATATAACCAATGTAACATACACATCTATATATATAAAAGAAAGTCGTGTTAGTTACACAATTTATAACTCAAGAATGGCTGAACTGATTTGGGTGAAAATTGGTGGGGAGGTTACTTAGAACCTGGAGAAGGACATAGGGTACCTTTCATCTCGGGAAAAAGCACTGTTTTTGATGGAAGTTCACGGGAGCGAAGCCGCGGGCGAAAGCTAGTATTATATAAAATTTCATACATAAATACAAGAGGAGAGCTCTGATGATGGAGGCCAAGATCCGCTATGGGTTGCTGAACTATCGAATTAAGTTATTAAAAGGTAATATATTGTTAGGTAAGTAATTAAACAATACATTGGTGAAAACTGCCATTAGTTCAATGCATCAGACGCGTGTACATATATATTTTATACATTATTCGGACAATAATTCCGAAAACTGAAACAGTATTTCATCAGTACCTTAAATATAATGAAATTACTTACACAATTTTAGTATACATAGAGATAAGAGCAAAATACCCTTTCTTTTTCGTAAGTACACATTTATAATAGATTTTACTAGTCCTAATAACGTGCTCCCCAAGCTCGGTAAGAAAATATGAAGGGGCATTGATTAGAAAACTGTCACTTTGGCCCTCGAGCCACGCCAAGAGCTCCTGCATATCATTTGAATACATCATCTGGTTATTAAATTAAACTTTCGAGGGACTTTTCTCTGAAATTTTTTTAATATTCAGAATACCTGAAAATCTTATTATAAGGCCTATTAAGTTTGTAACAAATGTGTTGGTTATTTTGCTTGCTTGATTGAGCATTAGCGATGATTATAAGTTTTTTAAACATACGACCGACGTTTCTCTCACGTTTTAGAGTTGCCAAGTTAAATCATTCACTTTGTTTGATTATAACTTGCTCGACTTTACAATAAGCAGAGTAAGTATGATAACCTAAGTTATTTTTTAAAAGTGTCTATGGTTTGTGGGTATTTGTCATATTAGGATTGATGATTGCATCAAGCTACGAACAACATTATATTATTCGTAAGAATCAAGCTCATTCTCATTAAATTTGAGAGCTAGGCTCTTGTCAGTGGAGTTCCTTCCATCTCTGTCTATCATTTGCAAGTTCCTTTATTTCTTCATACGACGACGTTTGTCTTCTCCTTAAATATCTGTTTTATACAGATAGGTATGCATCGTTCTACCTGGACTCTTTCTTCCTATAACGTAGGGAAAATTTACTACTTAAGGTGTGTGAGGAGAGAAGATAAATCCAGGTTTCAGCGAATCGCACAATATTTATTATTTCTACTTTACAAATTTACTCTTAAGGATACACGTTAATCAATACATATAATAAGACACTAAAATGCGAGTGTCTGTACATTTAATATTTTTCAAAAAAACTGATTGAGTGCGATTAAAAAAGAGTAACAGAAACCAAAAAGACAGTTTTTGGAATTTTTGTCTGTCTGTATGTATGTATGTCTGTCTGGTACGTTATAACTTCGAAAGTACTCAACGGATTTAAACGCGGTTTTTACAGTTGGATTACATATAATTAGGAGCGTTGTCAAAACTTTGTTTCGTCAAAATCGGTTAAGGGAAAAAGAAGTTATGGTCGATTGAAAATTTACTTCAAACACTGCTTTAAAACTTTTAATGCGTTAATTTGCGTACCTATAGACAAAACCCATTTGAAATTTCGGCAGTAACAAGAAAAGCATGTTGGCCTATCGGTAGAGGTCGCGGATCATTTTTTTAAGTAGAGGGTTCGAATCCTGCTAGACATCACTTCTTTTGTTTTTACCCTTTTTTTGTTTTGTATTAATTTTTTAGAAGTCTATTTTTTTAAATATTTTAGTAAAGAAATGTTTCTAGAAAGTAGCTGGATCGAATCCTGCCACAAACAATAATTTTCTGTTTTCGTTTTTTATTTGTTTTCTAGAATTATTTTCTTACTTAGAGAAAGCTCTAAGCGTTAATTCCGTTAATATAAAAGTATTTTGTACTTATCTATCTGTACATATAATAAGACAGTAAAGATCGAGTGTCTGTACATTAAATATTTTTCTAAAAAACCTCTACGGGGCAATTAAAGAAGAGTAATAAAAACCAAAAAAAAAAAACAATTTTTGCAATTTTTGTCTGTCTGTCTTTCTGTCTGTATGGTGCGTTATAATTTCAAAACTACTCAACAGATTTGAACGCTGTTTTCACAGGTGAATTACATATAATTAGGAGCGTTGTAAAACCTTTGTTTCATCAAAATCGGTTAAGGGAAATAGAAGTTATGGTCATTTAAAGTTTACTACAAGCACTGCCTCAAAACTTTTAAACAGTTGAATGCGATTTACATAAACGTATTTAATTTAGATAAAGCTAGAATTTCTACTTATATCAATAAAGACAAATACACACTGCAGTCTCTATTAAATTTTAATAAAATAACACATTGAATGTTTGTTGGCGTATGATTTAGTTACATAAAATATCAATAGATGGCGTTGACTTTATTTTAATAGCAGATTGAAATTTTTCCTTACGGCAGCAATTAATTCTAATTATTTAAAAAAAATTTGGTTGTTGATTTAGTACTATTGGTTGATTTGTTTATCAGTCGTTTGTTGTGTTGTATTGTAAGCTATTTGAATTGATTGGTTGGTTTGGTTTGGCTTTGGTTTAAAAAATAATCAAATCAGTGTTTGACGGAACATACGGTCGTGTCGTAAGGACTAATTTATCTGACTTATCACTATTTATTGAGATTTCCTCCACTTTTCACGCCCACTTAAACTTTGGGAGTGGATTTTAGGTCCTAATGACTCTGTAATAGGCTGCGTCTACTCTTTTAGAGACAAAGATTGATAGTATGAATGTTAAGGGCTCCTTCTTCAGAAGGTCCGTTGTCCGTAAGCCGCGTAGTCGCGGCGCTCACTCATTTTGTAGGCATTTAGACATCATATTTGGGAAAATAAGACTACAAAATCTACTTCAGCGATTTTCACTATATAAATACTTTATCTAAAGGCTGGTATAAAAAGCAGGACAATAAGTTTATTATTTTAGGCATAGTATTGAAAATAAACTTCCAAAGGAGGCAACTTAGATTTTTCTATCGAGCGAATTTTGTCTGATATTGTTACTGTTACTGTAAGCGAATTTCACTCTGCTAGATCCTCAACTAAAAACATATATTTTTTTCAGAATTTTACGACTGTTTAATACTGATTCCTATTGATTTCAAAAACGGTATTTGAGAAAGAAGTGGCCCTAATATTTAATGATATCGTAGCAATGTAATGGCTTTATAAAATTGGCACGGGAAAAGGATACAATAGAATTAACTATAGGTCTGGATAGTTGTAGTTTACACGCGGGCGGAGCCGCGGGCAACAGCTAGTAAGAAATATAGACAGGGGTCGTGAGATCGAAGTAGGCACGAGATCCAGTCAGGCAGCCGCTATGAAATAGCCAGCCACTTAACTTAGAGATCACGAGATGATCCGCAAGGGGTCTTCTGGTGGACGCGCGCAGACATATATATGGCCCTCGGGGTGATGCGGTGCGGGGAAGCAGGGAAGCGGGGAAGAACAGCCGTTGAAGAATGCACGACGTCACATTCCTTATATATTTTCTTCAATGATGTTGTCATATTAGGTGTCCTAACATGTTTCCTCGTCTGTTTTCAATCACTTTTAAAGCATCAAGCTATGTCTGTCAAATAAACATCCCGAACGCAAACATTAGACAGAAAGGATGGAGTTAGAAGCATTTAGCGCTAAAATAATGGAATTTTGCGTCTGTACAGCTGAACACACTCTTGTGACACACTACACACACATATTTGCGTCTTAATTATCCCTTATACAGGTCACAAAGAAAAGACTCTCTCTCTTTCTCTCTCTCTTAAATAATGTATTAATAACTTAAACTTTTATAGTACCCAGTAATTTTACTTCCTCATTCCCTTCCAACCTGTACAAAACAATGCAATCACTGCTGTTTGGCGTCAGAAATAGAAATTCTGTAATCTGTGGTATATTTCAGTGAGCAAAATCCTAATAGTAAATACGATATGAAGCTTGATTGATGATATTTAGCGAGTGAGCAATGCTAATGCAGGAGCCAACCTAGTCGAAATAATGGGCTTCTGGGCACCGACTTCTATTGTATAGATAGAGCGATTTCAACAGTACTGGCCACTTATATTTTCATAAACAAAAAAAAAGCTAAATCTTACTTACATACTGTGATAGCTCAGCGAAACAAAGAGGTTATGGCCTCTGGAGCCAGCTCTCCGGCGTTCTCTGCTCTTGCCAGTCGGCTTTTTGGAGGGTTTTCTAACTTCAATACTCCACTCTAACCTTAAAAGTAAAACTACATAAACAAATGTATAAAATCTATTATTTATAAATAAATACATACAACTTTTTATTTTGAACAATAGACTCAGAAAATTATAGAAAGATTGAAAAAATTTGTGAAATATTATGACTGGATGCGAGCCGCTTCGAATCGGTCCGATTGTAAATCTAGGTGACCTAGGGCCAGCAATGGACGTTTTATGGTTGATATAATAGAAGTAAAACTTGACCAGATGTTGTATCACGCGAATGTCTGCTGATGCGATGAGAGAGAATAAAATAGTTTAATTTTTTGTAAGATATTAAGAAAACGTTACATACCAAATGATTTATTTAGTATTTTACTGCAAATATAAGTCAATGTTTCTGGATTCAGTGTACATACCCTGATGTGTTTAGTGTGTGTGATGGATTCCTGATTTTGTATGCTTGGTGGGGTGAGATATGAGTTTGTTGGTTCTTTTTTGTTTTTCAAGAAAAAATATCGCCTAAGAGCGAATTGGGCAGCGTCTAAGTTCGTGTAACCTTTATTTTATTGTACCTATTTAAAAAAATGTTCCACGACTTAAAACTTACATATGAGTTTGTTTGTTTTTTTTGTTATTCAAGAAAAAAAATCGCCTAAGAGCGAATTGGGCAGCGTTTAAGTTCATGTTTAACCTTTAGTTTATTGTAACTATTTAAAAAAATGTTCCACGACTTAAAACTTACATATGAGTTTGTTTGTTTTTTTTGATATTCAAGAAAAAAAAATCGCCTAAGAGCGAATTGGGCAGCGTCTAAGTTCATGTTTAACCTTTAGTTTATTGTACCTATTTAAAAAAATGTTCCACGAAAAAAATTTATTTTTATTTATTTTTGTATGAGGCTTAATCTTAATTATCATTTAAGGGTACCTATATTTCCCCAAGTATTGATGGGCCAAAACAGTTAAAAATCTAGTTGCCAATCGTTTTTTACCGTGGTTTACAAAACACGAACGTTTCCTACCTTGGACGTGGTTTGTTGTTTATGTAAAATAACGGAAGAAAACGATTGAAAACTAGAGTTTTAAAATTTTGGCCCATTACTATTCCCAAGTCTTAGGAGCCCGAGGTTCACTAAATCGCTATCTCCAGCTGCCATCAGAGTTTTTGATCGGACCGAGGATTTTGAGGAAGATTTTATGCTCCGCTATCAGAAGCTGGTTTTCCTCTACAAGTGTCAGCGTCCAGAAGTGCTATTTTTGAGAAGTATGACTCACCGAAAATCGGTGAGTGGAATGATTATCGTTCGAGTCACCGGTTGTGTCGCATGAAGATCATTCGAAAACGAACAATCATCATTCGACTCACCGGTTTTGGATATATATACATACATACATTTCAAAAATAGCACTCCAAGCCTGCTTTCACTACTGTGAGTAATAATAAATCTGGAGCCGATTAACCAAAACTAGCAAACTAACCCAAACTGGATACCATTTCACAAAATACATTTTTTGATAGGATTCGAGCCTATAAACCTTGGGTTTTATGGCAAGCATCTTAACCACTGAACCACAAAACACACTGCTCGAAATGGAAACTTTATATTTTCAATTCTCCTTTCCTTTCCATTGTTCGCGCTGCATCTCATTTGAATACATTATCGGATTTATTAAATTAGACGGGATCTTATCTGGCTTAAAAATGTACTTTATTTTTCTATAAGAAAAGGTTTACATTTAAAGATTTAATACCACAACCCTAATTATGATTGTAAATTTAATTTGATTCAATTATATTGTACTAGTTGTTGCCCATGGCTCCACCCACGTGATACTGCTTTACATCGCGCCAAAAAGTAGCTCATGTTTGACACCCGGTCTTTAACTATATCTATGCCAAATTTTATCAAAATCGGTTAAGCGATTTAGCCACGAAAGGGTAACAGACAAACAGATAGATGGACAGATAGACTTTGCATTTATAATATTAGCACAGAAGTACGGATAGCATTGGGTACGCAAAAAGGCACACCACCCACCTGATAGAAAGTTATTTGTTTATATTTTTTAGTTATAACAACATCATTAACATTTCAATATTGGTTAAGTATTGTCACAGGTTTAGGTATAATCTTTAACAGTCAACAAAATCAACATTTTTATGAGGACCACTGTACGTACATGTACCTAGGTCTAAAATTAGTGATTTCAAAAAAGGCTAGTAGTATAAAGCATAAATAAACATAGAATAATTCGTATCTAGATCCGCAATAAAAAAATATGTAGTTTCTTTATTCGCTACAAAAGATTAAAAAAAAAGATATTTGCTACATAAAAATCACTCGGATTATCTCATTTGACGTTAAACTGTATCGTCGAATTACTACAGACACACGTCGTAAAAACTGTCAAAAAGAACAATAAGTAACTCAACTACGAAAAAGTAATGGATGCATCCGATTTTTCATTTAGAACGCATGCGCCAACTACCAGAATCCTTGGCCAGCCTCTTGTTATACCAGCCAGCCAGTTCGTTATCGGCTCGAGCGGGAATCTATTCGCTTGCTATTTTCCGAACATCGCGCGTTCGTCATTTGAAACTTTGTTTTTAATTTGAATTACCATTACTTTTTTGTTTGTAACTTGAAGTTTTTTTTTCGTAATCTTACTGACCAGTGTTATTATTTTGTGGACATGAGTTCGCACTTTGTGATGTGTTCGATGAAGTTGAAGATAGTTGTGTTGGGAATTTCAGTGTTGTTCCGATTCACGGATTCCGTTGGTAAGTTTTGTTAAATTAATATTTTATTTACCTATAGCAGATAATTTAGATGTATAAATAATTATTTTTTATATATATAGACTAAAATATGATGTCGCAAAATCAAGTTCTCTTGTAAAATATTATTATTTCCATTAGGCTGTTTTTCACCAACAATTTCTTATTCAAAACTTATTATAATTACTCGTTTTGGATTATGTTTTTTTTGTTAAACCATGACGTTTTTTTTCGATTACTTCAGTTTTCGCGATAAAAAAATTGTGTTTTTGTATTTTACTGACATTTTTAAGTCCTTGTGTAACATAGCATTTTTTGGGTTTGTCACAAAATGTTTAAACGGATCCTTCATTATTAAGTCTCTGCTGTGCGTGTGTTTTGGAAAGACTTGAAAATTTTCCAGATGATTTTGTGCATTTATGTATTTAGAAACAATTTTACCGATAAACGTAATAACATAAATTACATAAAATATTTTTCTTACAAGATTTTTATAAAACGAACAATATTTCAAACAATGATGATTTCGATGGTTTCCGACTTACGCTTGACCAGTTTTATAAGTCCCTTTTGACGCCCCGTAGTGCAGTGGGTCTCAAAGATAAAACCTAATTCCACCTCAGATGTGAATGTTAGGGTAGTGTGGTATTCTTTTAGTACTCTGTGGTTTACTGTACAGTCGTGTACAGTGAGCTGCAGAGAAATATAACCCCCTTTCAATAGTGATACTTGTGGCATGGGAGTCAGATTTCTCTGCAGCCGAATGTACATTAGGCTTTTTGTCTTCAAGAGACTAACAATTCTTTAAGTATTACTAAATGCACAAATAGGCAGTGCAATTACTGGTACTGTCACGTAATGTTCTAGGGCTTGAGGTGGCAGCACTTATTACAACCTAGGAGGCTACGGTGACCGCACGACTTCTTTCTCGCTGGCCAAATCGGCCAAGTGCGAGTTGGATTCGTACCTTGTGGCTGTACCACAAAACTTGGTAATACTGAGTCTTAATAGAATAGAATAGACATACTCTTTATTGCACCGAACAAATGTTTACGTTTTTCTTTAAAAGTAGGTTACCTTACCCAGGTCTCTTAGTCCTCTACAAAGGGGTAGTTTAAGAGTTTGGTTTTTCTTACTAAAAAAATTAAATTTTTAAGATCATATCTTTTGATACATATGATTTCAATTTGTTGTGTTAGCCCCAAAAGAAAAGATAAAAAGATTTATTGTCGGTATTGAAACGTTGCGACAAAATGGCGCGTATTACAAGCCAAATATTTTGCCAACCTCTTCTTCTGTCGTGTCAATGGCTAAAAACTCTGATTGTGGTGTGGAGATTGGTTCACTAGACTGCGTTACCGAATAATTTTTTCAACTGAAATGAATGAATAAAAAAAGGAATTAAGAACAGCAACTTAATGCGTGTGTACTGTGTGAAAAAGAACATCGATTAGTAGAATGACTGATAATGATGAAGCCGGGGCGGGTCGCTAGTCAAATATAAATTAATACTGTAATAATGTTAAATTTTATACAGTAGTAGGGTTTAATACACAATGGGTGAAATTGATGCCTAGACTAGGTACATGCGGTGTTACGTGGTCACATTAGATTTCTTTTTTGAAGTCGGTTAAAAAAGCTACAAAAATTTTCCAGGTAAGAGTCTGACATGACTATTGATACAGGTAAGAAGAGGTACCTAATAAGTAATTACAAATAGTTTTTTTTTTATAGTTTCATTTCTACTCTTATTTTATTTCCTCTTGTTTTATTTCCATTTTTCCTAATTCAATTTTACCAGAGGTCAGTTTTTATTTTGTATCAAAAATATATGCATAAAGCTGGTGTGAACTAGCAAAACATCACCAATACAATTATTAACAAAATTAACCAAATATTTTGTCATGAAAACAATCTTGCAAATTCAAACATAAATTTAATAAATACAAACAGAAACAATTAAATTGAATAATGGAGTACACCCACGACCGGTTATTCCGATTGGGTAAACGTGTGCAAATCGAATTGAAATCCCGAAATAATAGCGGCGATTAACATGAATTCCGATTAAATATGTCGAATAATTTCGATAACCCCCACTCTATATGGGTCTGCCACTGGGACACACACACATACACACATAAAATACTTGGACTGTTAAAAATAAATGTTAATCAGTCCTAAATTAAAAAAAACATGACTACCTATTCTATAGTTACGTGAGTGCTATTATTTATTCTGTGCCATCGTCTACAATAATGGTTAAGCTAGTTATAATTTTTACTGAATACAACGTGTGTTTAATGGTATCATTTAAGAAGATTGCTGTATATCAACTCCTACATAAGATCAATTTTTATCTTTACATAGTATAAAACAAAGTCTGTTCTCGCTATCTGTCCCTATGTATGCTTAGATCTTTGAAACTACGCAACGGATTTTGAAACGGTTTTTTTAATAGCTAGATTGATTCCAGAGGAAGATCTTTATAGCCGTGCGAAGCCGGGACGGTTCGCTAATTCATTATAAATATCTTATTTACTACATAAATTATTGTGCAATAAATCATCCATACAAAAAAAAAATCAACTTCCAACTTCTTTAATACTGAAAAGAAAATCTTTACAAAATAAAACTCGTTAATTCTACGCTTTTCTCGATCATCGGACGCCATTCGATAGCTACGTTTCAATCGGCTCGATCTCCACTGAATCAAGAGTTCGAGTTCGAAATTCAAAGAACTGGTTTTTGAAAAAAGAATTGACGGTTTCTTTCATAGAGTTCAATTGGTTTGTTTCAATGGACCGGAACGCAACATCACTTTTTAATTACTTGGATATCTTTGACAACAGATATTCTATGTTTTTTTTTTCTTTAGAACAGAACCTTCTAAAACATAAAGAAGTGGTTTCAACTCTAAAAAATGTATGTGCATAGTGTATATACTTCAAAAATTCTTTGTTTTCCTGCAAAATCGACTATGTTATTATATATCATAGTTGATTTTGCAGAAAAAAAAGGAGTAAACTATTATGTTTATGTTACAATGGAGCGACTGCCGTCTGTCAATTGCCGACTCTCAATCATCCTTTTAATAAGGAAATCAGTCAATAAGAGTTGTGAGTTGTGTTAGTAGGCAACACTTTCAAATTATTCAAGCCGCCTAAGGCATCTGATACAGCCTTCAGCCTGTCATCTAGTGATAACAGCCGGGAGCAATGGCTAAACGTCTTCAGAAGCACGGAGGAATTTAAGACTGAAATGCCACTAGTGGCAACGTCTTTGAAGTGGCAGTGGGCTGGGCACATAGCGCAACGAACCGATAGCCGATGGGGCAGAAATGTTCTCGAATGGCGACCACGCACCGGTAAGCGCAGCATCGGACACCCACCGACCAGATGGTCAGATGACCTAAGGAAGATCGCAAGCAGGCGCTGGATGCAGGCCGCTTTCAACCGGTCATTTTGGAAATCCTTGGGGGAGGCCTACGTCCAGCTATGGACAGCCTGCGGCTGAAATGATAATGATGAAGATGGCAATGTCTAAGTCAGCCTATGTTAAGCTATCAAGAATGCACTAAAAGGCCTTCAAATAAATCTGTCTACTTCGCAAAAGGTAGAATATAAATGAAACCATCACAGGTCCTAGGCAATTAAAACCCAGATATAAATCCGGACGTAAAATTTTATCCCCAAATAAAAAACGTCCTGTATAATACTTTGTACCCAGCCGTAAATCAAGATGGCGTTTTAAAGGAGCCCCGATTGCCGACAGCGTTCGTAAAAAAGTAAAATGTCCCATTCTGATTTTAGCTGACACCAAAGAAATTTTATTACGTTTCATTTCATCTGTTTGTGGCTTGATTGTCATCGAATTTCCATTTTTGATGGCCATTTGATTGGGCTTTTGAAAATTCAATCTTTTTCTTTGTCATTATTAAGTCCTGGTTGAATTTTCGTTCTAAATTTGAACCTTTTATAACATTTCAAAAATTAATTACTAATATAGTATTCAGGGTTCATTTTTACTCTACTACTCTTTTACTTAATAACCTTTATCAAAAATTTTATAAGTTTGTTATTTTGCTTCATAACTATCTTTTTTAGTCAGCTTGATAGAGAAAGTAGAAACATAATGAACAATATAATTGGGATGCCACTTAATTAGAATATTTTATGAGATCTAGAGTAAGGTGTAATAAATTTATATACCTACTACCTAAATACTGCAAGATATATATATATATGCATTAAAGAACGGCTGCAAAATGAAGACAGATAAGGTAACCCGGACCTGCCGTTTAGCGCTAATGACTAAGAAAAATCGATAGTATATGATATGATTCAGGCGATATTTACCTTTACATAGGTACTTAAAGGGAGACGATATCGAGTACCCAAAATCTGTGAGCATGTATGACGAGAGTGATGAGTGTGGAGGAAGCGAGAGAGGTATGTAAGGATCATAGCCAATGGAAATCTCTAGTCTCTGCTTATGGAGACAGGCGTGATGATATGTATGTATGTAGTCCATTGTACGATAAAGACGTAATGGTAGTATGGGGCAAGCTGGTATAATTAAAATGTTCCTACATAATGTTAAACACCGCTATTTTGACAGTAACGCCTCTCGACGTAGATAACAATCAACTGTTATTGTTATCACGTTTACTGTCCGAGAAAGTGTTAAGTAACTATTATTTTGAACCCCAACAACAAGCCAAATTAGTTAAATTATTTTAAACGTTGTCTGTTAAATAACCAGGCATCAGAAAATACATTGTTTTGTTGCCAGCAATTTAATTTAATAAATAATTTAAATTTTTGACAATCTTTGTAATGAAAAAGGTTAATGACTGATAATAAGACATATAAGGAGCTAGAATTCCTAATCGTAGCTAATTCAGTACACCCCTGCAGTCACTTGACACACACGATCGTAACGAACACGTATGCCTCGCCACTCATTGTCTTTCAACATCATCATCATAAATTAATGAGGCTCTTTTCGGTGGAGTTCTTTCCACTTTTGTCTATCTTTAGCAAGTTCCTTTATTTCTTGATACAACACGACGTTTGTTTTCCCTTTTGTTTCATATAACTATGCCTTGGTCTACGTGGACCCCTTCTTCCTTCTATCTTTCCTTCAATGATGTTCTTCATCAAATCATCATGTCGTATCAAGTGTCCCAACATGTTTTCTCGTCTGTTCTCAATTACTTTTAAAATGCTTCTCTTTTCTCCTACTCTTTTTAAAACCTCTTCTATCATCCAACATAATCATAAAAAAACTATTAACTAGCGTAATTTCACTAAACCTCAATTAACCAAATAAACCCTAATTTACCTTATTACGTCCTCTATCACCACTGCGGCAAACTAACAAATCGCCAAGCCACCTAACCCACAATACGTCAAGTTTCCCTACAACGGCTCTCAATGACCGTAATAGACCAACAGGGAAAGGGTGTGTGAGGCTATTTGATAAAATACCCTTATAAGCCTCCAGAGAAATAACAATGGCGTTGATAAATAATACTTGTGTTTATTTCACTGACTCCGCGTAGACGAATGGGTGTTTTTGCTGGAAATATCGTGGCCGTCGGTCGTATTCGGCTTTTTGTAAATGGATTTATTTAAATATTACGTTTATGAGGGTAAAGGATTGAAATTAAGTGTTTGTTCTTTTTTTGTTGTTGAGATTTTATGTTATGAAGTGCAAACAAATTTGTAGCGTACGTAGAAAATTTTTGTTTTAATAATAAATCAATTACATTTTGTTAAATATTTGAGGATCAGTGTTTTCTCAAGCTTTTTTTTTCCCCTCGTTCGTTCATTTTGTGTGGGTGCCACGATCAATATTTTCCCCTTCTAAAGACATATTCATTAAAAAAACTGACTGCTTGTTTGGTATCAACTCTTCATGGAAATGTTTGCTGATTAAGTTTGCCAGTATAAAAATTGAGTTCATTAATTACCTTTTTCAATATTTTATATATTAATATATATAGCAGATTTAAAAGGCTTGTTTCTAAAACTGGATACGAAGGCATATGCCAATAGTAGTTTTTCTATACTTAAACTTATAGAAGTAATTAGAACGGCTTACAAATCTAAGTGACAATTAATTTTGACATAGCAATTCATACTTCCATACTAATATTATATGATAACACTACTAGGTACTATATTTTACTAATATTATAGTCTGTCTGTCTATTCATCTGTCTTACGGCTAAATCGCTGGATTAATTTTTACGAAATCTGATATAGATACATTACAAACCAAAGGTAAAAGGCTACTTTAAGACGCAATATCACCGAGTACCACGCGGGCGGGGCCGCGGGAAACAGCTAGCAGTTTATAAATGAACACTTCAGTCATTAAATTAAAAGCCTCTCATTCGTATTACGAAGCTAGTAATTTAGTAAGCATACTATCAAACAGAGTTAGTACCCGACTGGATTGCTCGATAGCAGCCATCAATTTGAGAGACAAGGCATTTATTAACTACTAGCTTTCGCCCGCGGCTTCGTCCGCATGAATTTCCCGCGGGAACAGTGCTTTTTCCCGGGATGAAGGTACTAGGGTACCTAAAAGTATTGAGAAGGACATAGGTGTCCTTCTCAATACATCTAGATGTATTGAGAAGGAATTCGAATACACATACCTAGGTATGTGTATTCGAATTCTAGGAAGATTTGTCCAGTAGATAGGGCGTGAAGAGGTAACAAACAAAAAAACAAATAAACAAACATACAAACTCACTTTCGCATTTATAATATTAGTTAGGAGTAAGAAAATAGGCGCGAAATATAAGCTTAAGCGGAGACTTTGGCATTTATAATAATACTAGCAGTCTACCCCGACTTAGCCCGTGGCCTATGACACTTAGAGATAGTGTGGCTTTCCAACAGTGAAATAATTTTCAAATCAGTCCAGTAGTTTCGAAACCTATTCGATATATATAAACAAACAATCAAAAAAAAATTTAATAGACTTACTTGTCCCACTTCTGCTGGGCAAAGGCCTCCCCTCTTGTCTTCCACGCGTCCCGGTCACTCGTCACTTGTTGCCATCCAGTCTCGAATGTGTCCAGGTCATCCCGCCATCTCTTGTGTGGTCTGCCCCTCGGTCTACGGCCTTCTGGAACCCAGAATGTTGCTAGTCGAGCCCATATATATCTCAATCAAATATTTCTTCTATATTAGCATATAGTAGTAGAAGTATTTATGGATCTAATAACAACCGAGACCAACGGCTTCATCTTATTAATTAATAGCGACCCGCCACGGCTTCGCATGGGTATAAAAACCTTCCTCTTGAATTACTCTATATATTAAAAAATACCGCATCAAAATCCGTTGCGAAGTTTTAAAGATTTAACCATACAAAGGAGACATAGGGACAGAGAAAGCGATTTTGTTTTATACTATGTAGTGATAGTGATAGTGATAGTGAGTATCAACTCAAGGTATGAATATGAATTTCTCATCATAATTTACATAAGCTAAAAAAATAATAATTTTAGTTTTACTAATTACACTAACTCAAATACAGTAAACATAACTCAACAATGCAGTTCCCAGAGCACTGTAACGGAACAAACGCAAACAGAACGATACGGAACTTCGGAACAAAGTTTTTGTTCCGCGAAATTGCAGTTCCTGGGTTTGCTTTACATTACTGGACAGTTTCGGAACTAGTGCACAAATATGGTCGGATGGGAATTGTTAGTTTTCATTGAAAACTCTCGTTTTTATTAGTTTAGTATTTACGGGTTAACTTTAGTTGATAAATTTATTTAACACCATTTGTTAAATATTTAACATGTTGTATAACTGCCTCCGTAATATATTAAAGTAACCTTCGTGATCCAGTGGTTAAGGCGTTTTCCTGTAGAACCGGGGTCGTGAGTTCGAATCCCACGGGAAGCATAGTTGTTTCCAGTTTGGTTAGGACATTGCAGGCTTGAATCAACTGATTGTCTGATAATATAGCTTAAACCGTTGGTCTCGGCTGCCATCTGGTAGTTATTAAAGGAACCACGTCAGAGGCCGAGAGCCGCTTCCGACACCATGGTGTGCATGGTCGATTGACCGTGACGCCTACTCGAAATGATGATAATGAATATATTATTTTTTGTGGGGGTATTAATCCACGAAATGGCAATCAAACATAGCTTATTTTTTACCAGTATCAAGTTTTATTTAAATGTTCTTCAACTTCTTCTTTTGGTCAAGTCAGTCACAGGGTTAAAGCTGGTCAAGTCAGAGGGCTAAGTGAAGCGATGGAACAATTTCACTTAGCATTATCTTGGAGATTTTGGTGACAAGGATTAAAGTCAATTAAACGACATAGTACCACATCCAAACACTCATGCTTGTTCACGAACACTTAGCGAATAATAATCCACCATTATTATGCACAAATACTTGAAAAAGCATACATTTTGGATCAAATCTCTCAATATTATCCCGCCAAATCTCCTATTTATCTTGTTATAGTTTTTCGGCAGGAAATGATTCAATCAGTATTGCTTTTAGTCAACTATCGATAGCGTATCGATAGACTGAGAAAAAACAATACTATATAGTTTTTGATACTATCGATAGTATTGTTCTTTATTAATAATATCGATACTGTCTAAAACTACATAGAATTGTTGATAATAAATATAAAAAGTAATGGCCTTTTTCGATTTAAATTATCGAGCTACTAGTTTCAATTGTGTAGGTGACAAGAAATATACTGTATATATTTTAGTAGTTAGTATAGTTCAAGCGGTTTTTCAGCATCTTTAGCTTACGCTTCAGAGCCCAGGGTACACTTTTAATCATGGTGTGTGTAATCATCATAGTAGAGCGACTTCCGTCTGTTACCTCGTTAAGTTAAGCCTGTTTGTCAGATAATAAAGATTATATCCGTGCTTAGTTAGCACGTTAAGCCTTTGGTCCCGGCTGCCATCTGGTGGTCATTTAAATAAGCCATGTCAGAAAAAGAGAAGCTGTTTTTATACTATGGTGTGCAGGGTCACTACTTTAAAACTTACACGATATGAATCATTTAATGAAATGAAAACTTCAGTCATTATACAATGACAGATAGATATACTCTTTACTGTACCATTAACAGTATCTGGACGACCGAGCTTTGCTCGTTTTATGCAGAAAATCTTTTAGCGTTAAAATATGGATAAAATCAATTTTCCTAGACATGGAAACTAGCTAGATTATCTTTTTGACTATGTAAGAATTTATGTTATATATTTCAAATAAATAATTAAAACCGTTTTCGAAAACGCGAGTACAAATAAATTTATTGCTCGTTTAATATTATAGAATTCATTCATACATAGTATAGGATACAAATTAAACATGTTGATACAAATACAAACAATATGTACAAAGGCGGACTTATCCATTCATTAACCCAGTACCCAATTTAAATAAAATTCACACTCGACGTGCATCAATGACGTTAGTTCAATTCTAACTGCAGTTAAAGTTAACTGCCCAATTTGATAGTTCAATGAAAAAACGCGTTGAAATACTGGGAAACATAAATGTTGGTTTTTCATCTATTGAATTTGTTTGTTTTTACTCTTTCCGTTGATTGTTGCTTTTACAGAAAATTCATTTTGATATTTTATTGTTTTTAGCTATTTGAATATTGATGTAAATTTCATGCTTTTATGTTGATTATATTTTAAATTTAATGTTGTAAACGCTAATCTTAACGTATTATTCAACGACAACTGATTTTGATAAAAAAAAGTTGCCTTTACTTTGGATTTTAAAATCAAACAAAAAAATGTTTATTTTTTTTTTACATATCTATTTTGGTGATGTTTGTTGTATTTTTTTTTTCTTATTTTTATACTTGTATTACACAAACACATTGTATAAATAAATAAATATTATAGGGACAAGTCACATAGATCAAGTTAGCCCCAAAGTAAGTTCAATACTTGTGTTATGGGATACTAACTCAACGATACTATATTTTATAGCAAATACTTGTATAAATAATTATCCAAACCAATCCGTTAAGATCATTTTTCATCTTGACCCAAACGAGGATCGAACTCGGGACTTCCTGAGTCGCGGTCAGGCATGTTAACCATTACGCCATGGAGGTCGACATTGTATAGCTGTGTAAACTCGATTGGAATGATCCAATAACTGAACTAAACGAACGTACTTACGTGTACTTACCTTATTAATAAAAAAAATTAAACATGTTTTATCCAAAAACATATAACTAAACTGAATTTTCTTTAAACCAATCTGCATTTTTTATGAGCTGTCAAGTTATATGGCATATGAAGGTATAAAGTCCAAAGAAAATTTATAAACAAGAAACAGTTTTTACTACTTGGGCATTACTCTAGAGCTTAAACCAAACTTTCGTTATAAAAAAATGTTTAACTAAAATTAGCACCTTAAGATGACCAAACTTGTTTTTATAGCTAAACTTTTTACACCGTAGACAAGCTACGAATTTTGCTACGGCGTAGCTGTATTCTACGACACGTTGCTAAGCTACGATATTCGCTACGGCGTAGCGGATTCAACGATACGTAGACAAGCTACGGATGTAGCTATGACATAGCATCATTCTACAACACGAAGAATAGCTACGATTTGACTACGACATGATAGTATTCTACGATATGTACAGAAGCTACGATTTATTTGATTGTGTTAAGACGATACCTCGGTGAACACTAGCGCCACCATCTGTTAAAATCTTTATTCACTGAAAACACAAGATATACAAAATCCGTCTTATGTAATTAAGGTTCTAGGCTCTGAAGTTAATTTTAATCATATTAAATTATAGTTTCCTATAGTATCAAATTGCAAAACTAGTAAAATTAGCTGTTTTAAGCAATATTGCAATTTGTATTTATAGGGAACTATAATATAATAATTTTATATGTTTAAAATTAACATCAGACTCAGAACTCTTATTAAAAAAGATGGATTTTTGATAACTTGTGTTTTCAGTGAATAATGATTTTAAACTGATGATGGCGCTAGTGTTCACCAAGGTATCATCTTAAGGCTGCTGATGGTATTTCAATGATTTTCGAGGTTCTAATGTAACTTATGGATAATAGCAAAAAAGTTGCGCAAGGATTTCTAATAATCTTACTAACAGAAAGATAAATTATTTTTTCTGTGTTTTTAAAGTAGCTAGCGCTGGTAGCGGCCTTAACTTACTTACTTACTGCGATGGCTCGACGACCAAAAGTGAATCCTGGCCCCTGACACAAGAGCTCTCCACTCCCCCCTATTCTGCGCCACCCCTTGCCAGTCGGCTCTTTGAAAGATATTGGGACCGGTCAGGGATCTGAACGGCAGTTGGAAATTGAGAAGGCTCCGCATTCCTTCTCATTGGAAGAATAGCAGCCTTAATATCCTGATCTAAAAAAAAATTAATTTAACAACAACTAGTAACAATTTTTTTTAAGTAATTGCCGCCACCTAGTAACATGAACACAGCATTTCCTATTAATTCTACACCTGTTACTCCAAGCGTGCGTCGTCGTTTACAAACCAAGCGTTTTATCTTCAACCCGCCACAAACAACAGTAAACTCGGCGATAAGTTAAATGTATTGTTACCAGTCATTGTTCCAGTCATGCCTCCAATTAGCAAACAACCTTTACTTTAAATTCGGCTTAGAAATCTGGTTTAACTAGCATTTATACTTTTGACTTCAGATTGCAGTTGATAAAATATTACATACATATAATCACGTCTTTATCCCATACGGGTTAGATAGAGCCTAGGCCCCTAAGATCTTAGACCACGTTTAGCATAATGGTAGTTGAAACAGGAAATCAATAGTGATGGGTTTGCTAGCCGCATCGCCTATGTCATGATTTCCCCATTCGGCGATTCCCTCAGACGACTTTTACGGCTTGCGCGGGAAGAGAAGCAGCTGGTACATTTTATGTTTTTATTTTTCTCCCAGACCAGCATGGAAACTAAATATAATATAAAAAAAATATATTTTTAAAAACTTTACAGCTTATATAGTTTAACCTCTCATTATGAACCTCAAATGCTCGTGAATATTGAAGTTAAATCGAATTTTTAACCACTTTTCTCTAGGAATATAGAATGGACTCCGCGCCATGGTTTTTCCAATTGATTAATTATAATATCATGTATTCGAAAGGGCATAAATAAATATCTATAGCAGCACGCTTTTGATATTTCTGTTATTATAATAATATGCTGCGTTTTATGTTTTTTTTTCACTTTTATCCGCGCTTAAAGAATACTTTAATAGAAATCCTGCGAAAAAAATTAAGTTTTAGCAATAGATTAAAAATATTTACCTGACGTAATAATTCTATGGTTTTAGCAATTAAAATTCACAAAATTTGCCAGCTGATCGACCATAGAAAAGCGAATTCTTAATGATAACATTTCGCAATTTCGTACTGAATCCTAATAATAAATTAATTTGAGGTCTGGAGGTAAAAAAATACTGAATTATTTTTCTGTGGTATGCTATTTCTGAAATTGTGGTATTTCAAAGATTCGGTTGTATTTCCTTTATTTTGCCTTCCATACTCTTGAATCACTCTATCTATTAAAAAAACCGCATCAAAATCCGTTGCGTGGTTTTAAAGATTTAAGCATACAAAGAGACATAGGGACAGAGAAAGCGACTTTGTTTTATACTATGTAGTGATTCAGGAAAGCGCTTTGTTTTATACTATGTAGTGATTCAGGAAAGCGCTTTGTTGAAAATATTTAATAAATTTTCATTTAGTGCATTCAAAGTTTAAGAAATATATAAAACTATATATTTATTGATAAATGTTTCAAATAAAAATAAAATCAATACAAAGTACCAAATAAATAAATAAACTGAATTCCTGCTTTCTCTAGTAATTTCACGAAACATTGAATATTTTCCTACAATACTGAAAAAAGCTTTAAATACATATTCATGAGAATTATTAATTTATTTATGTAAATGTGAAATAAAAATTAAGTAGAATTTCGGGTATAAACGTACATTTTGTACGTTAATAAAATATTTCACGTGTAAAAACAATTTATGTTTTTTTATTATTTTCGAGCAGCTTAATATATTTCAGCAGATATTCGTTAATGTAGTATCGGTTTACTTATTATATTTATAACAGTTATACAATTCGAAAACCCACTAACCCAGCTAATATCATAATTGCAAAAGTAAGTTTGTATATTTGTTTGTTATCTCTTCACGCTTTATCTACTGAACCAATCGGCTTAAAACTTAAAAATAAAATAATATAATAAAGTCACATACAAAGTATATATACTACTTAATTATGTACTAGCTTTCGCCCGCGGCTTCACCCGCGTGAAAAGAAATTTCAGAAAGATTGGTTTAGTAGATTGAGCGTGAAAAGGTTACAAACAAACGAATATACAAACTCACTTTATAAAATTAGTTAGGATTCTTTATCAGTCAACCATAAGTGTATATTCAGCACCCTAAAATAACCAAGATTTAGAACACACAAGTTAAACTTACAACTTATAACACTCCTCATCTTGTGTAAGGGGTCAGGAATACTTTCAAGTATTCTACTGTCAAGTTTTATTAGAAAAAATACCCGACAGCCATTTATCTCGGGATGCACAAAAGAAATCTCCAAAGCCCGTTTCACTATTGTCGTACGTGATAGAAATCGCGAATGCCCTTCAACTGGGTCCATTTATTACCACAAAAAAAGGTCAGCTCCAACAATTATATGTCAAAGTGTCTTTTTGATGAAATGAATGGTTTGATAGAATTGTAATAAGTCAATCATTATAGTTTCATTTCAAATTTAATTTTCGCATGTATGTGTTATCATAATTTCGTATGGTACATACATACATATAATCACGTCTTTATCCCATGCGGGGTAGACAGAGCCTAGGGCCATAAGGACTTAGGCCACGTTTAGCATAATGGTAGTTGAAACAGGAATCAATAGTGATGGGTTGCTAGCCGCATTGCCTATGTCATGATTTCCCCATTCGGCGATTCCCTTAGACGACTTTTACGGCTCTGTACACATATTTCTCAAAATTACGAAAACGTAGTATATAATATTGTGATGGGTATTCGTATGGTATTCATTCTGTATGGATCAAACCAACTCCTATATCCACATTTCTCAAAAAGCAGTGATGGATGTTATTAAGATAATTTTTTATTTATTTATTTATTCCATAACAAATCCATTGTGTCGGAAACAAGTAATTTACAGTATAATTATATTTAACATAAAGTTTAAAAGTAAAAAAAATGAAAGCAAATAAAGTATACCTTTGAACCATACATACATACATATACATATAATCACGTCTTTATCCCATACGGGGTAGACAGAGCCTAGAGCCATTAGACCTTAGACCACGTTTAGCATAATGGTAGTTGAATCAGGAAATCAATAGTGATGGGTTGCTAGCCGCATCGCCTATGTCATGATTTCCCCATTCGGCGATTCCCTTAGACGACTTAAAAACATTAAAAACTTATTAATTAACCTTTAAACCATTGACACGAAAGAATCAAATTAGTTGAATATTTCGGTCCATCTCAGGTACTTTATAGCGTGTCGGACGGAAATTACCCTTTACATAGTGAAAATGGTTTTAATTTAATATTAAACGCTCCATTTTTTTGTCAACCCTGGAATTCCGGTGATGTATGAGATAGGAACCTAAAATTTTTTAATCATAAAAGCCGAGATATGAAATACGAAATTAAGAAATGTTTGCAATAATTTCGAACATTCGTTATTCAAGCAAAATTCTACCGATCCTTTTTAAAAAAAAAAATGAAATAAGGATGGCTTAGAATAAAAGAATAGAAAAGTTCTTTATTGCAATACACAAATGCATATACATATATTTTTTAAATTAAGTTTGTATAGAAAAGACCTAAGGCTAATTTTAATCGTGATTAAGTAGTTATACAAGCTAGTTTGTAAATTATTGTAAGTAGTACAAGAAGTGACAATTCATTCATACTTTTACATTGATCTTGAGTGTGTAGGTGCAGTATAGAGTAATATGGAGTCCATGTAGTCATTGTTACTCGAAAAGTAAAAGTAGATGTGAAATAAAATACTTTAAACTAACAATTTCCCGCGGTTTCACCCGTGTAGGACTCGGTTATATCACGCCTAAAAGTAGCCTATATTAGACTCCTGGTCTTCAACTATATACATTGTAATACATACGAAATTTCATCATAATCGGTCTTGCAGCTTGGCCGTGAAAGCGTAACAGACAATCAGACAGAATAAAGACTCGTATTTATAATATTAGTATGGTTTAATAAAGAATTTCCAAATCACAATTCTTAGTATTACTAACATTTTTCTCCTGTCGAAGTTGCACAGACTATATAAATCAATAAATTTTATCTTAACACATAAAGTGACCCTTACAAAAGAGGCCGTAAATACAAAAACTTCACACGTACGTGCAAGCAAGCGGGACAACGGTCCGGACGCGACCTTTATATACCAACTAGCTGTTCCCCGCGGCTCCGCCACGCGTGGGACTCGGTTATATCGCGCCCAAAAGTAGCCTATGTTTGACCTCAGGCCGTTAACTACATCCCTACCAAATTTCATCATAATCGGTCCAGCAGTTTAGCCGTGAAGAGGTGACAGACAGACAGACAGACAGATAGACAGACAGACAGACAGACTTTCGCATTTATAATATTAGTATGGAAGTATGGAAGTATGGATATGGAAGTATGGATGTAGCTAATAAAATAACGTACATTTTATGTAGCTGGTTGGTTTTGAAACATTATTATATGCAATTGAGCCAATAAAAAAAATCTATTATAAAAACTGTGCTGTCCAGGACTTTCCACGGTAGATTTTCTAATAGGATATTAATATTATATAATAATATTTGTTTATTCAGATAACTTTGATCCATATGTCAGTAACAATAATACTTAAAACTATGTTAGTCATTAAATTAAATTACAAAGAAACACAATCTATTTACCAGTGCCCATTAATACATTGCTCCAAAATGACAAATATATATATGCGCTTGACAAATGAACTATTATTATATACTCCTATTTACGTCTAAACGTCTATTCATAAAAGTATATGCCAAAATAAATTCACGTAAAGGAATCTCAAACAAAAGCTTCCGAATATCGGAAAACGATGAATGTAGACAGTCGATTAACTCAAAAAAGCTTCAAAAAGCTGGTCGATTCTCACCCACGATTGTTCCGACGGAGCTTTTGTGAAATTTATTGCCTTACCTTTCAGTTTTATGTGTTCAAAAAAATGGTACTCTAATCTTGATGAATTATACAAAAAAATAGTTGTTGATATTATATCGCAATAAATTATGTATAAAAACCACCAGCAAATAACCTTTCTAATATAAGTAAAATAAAAACAAAAATATAAAAAAAATCATTATTTTACTGCCTTCAATTCCTCATATGAATATTGTGGTGGAAACCTATACCACCACTAGTTATTACATATATAAATCTGATAATTAAATTTCTCCAGTTACATTCTTACATAACAATATTTACTTAAGTTGTTTTGTGCAATAAAGATTACAAAAAAATTTTAAATTGTTTTTTATGACATCCAACAGAACACGTTAATTGAATCACCTAGTCAATCACTTATTTCAAATTAATAAAATAAAATGAGTCCATAAATCATCTAAGAAATGGTAGCGTTCGATAAACGCGTCTATCACAGGCTTATAAAAACTCCAGACGTTGTTTCATATACAACACCAGCGATGCCTGCAAACTATGGCCGTTACATTTGTCATATACTTTCACTCACACAAATAAACTAGACACTCGCCAATCGCCATTGCGCATCATTGCGGTACACACATATAGGCGGTATTTTTGAGTTTCACACGATCCGTCTGAAGTTTTTTAAGTCCTTGGCGTCTACCCGCTTCACGCAATTAAGCTGACAAAAGGCAGCCTTTGAACAGACGAACTGACAAAATCAAAGTCCAAATTAACTGACAGATTATCTGTTAAGACTTTGTTAACTCTATTGTTCGTAATTTAAAGGGTAAATAATCGGTATCAGTCAGATTTGAAGGTATTTGTTTTGTGGACTTCGCAAATAATTCTAATCCTAATATTATAAAGACGAATGTGAGTTTGTTTGTGACCTCTTCACGCACTATCTACTGAACCAATCTTCTTGAAATTTCGCATACACATAGCTAGGGTATTAAGAAGGACATAACCTTTTATCCCGGGAAAAAGCACTGTTCCCAAGGGAGTCTCACGCGGGTGAAGCCGTGTTCGAAAGCTAGTGTTGAACAAATGAACAGGTAGAGAATAGATTTACTATTGTACTGTACCGTAATATCTTCTCGTCCAAAATACCTCAGTGCCTTAAAACTAAGGTCTTCAACCAATGTGTTACCAGTGATGACATATGGGTCCGAAACGTGGTCCCTTACTATAGGCCTCATAAGAAAGCTCAAGGTTGCCCAAAGAGCTATGGAGAGGGCTATGCTCGGTTTTCCCTTCGAGACCGCATTAGAAATGAGGAGATCCGTAGGAGAACAAAGGTTGCCGACATAGCCCAGCGGATTAGCTCTTTGAAGTGGCAGTGGGCAGGGCACATAGCGCGACGAAACGATGGCCGATGGGGCAGAAAGGTTCTCGAATGGCGACCACGCACCGGCAAGCGCAGCGTCGGACATCCACCGACCAGATGGTCAGATGACCTAAAGAAGGTCGCAGGCTGAAATGATGAGTCGGGTTACAGATAAATCTGACCCTCCAGTCACACAGGCAAGTACGGTAGGAGGGACAGTTTTACCTGTCTCCGACTCTACATCTTATCAAAGTTTATTATTATTATTTTTATTAAATCATGACATCTTTTATTACTTGACATTTTATGAAACTATTTCAATAATCCTCAATATTTAATAATTTATTAATAAACTTATATATATTTTTTGAATTGACGTTTTCGAAGAAAATGCTAAAGTGGAGTTTGTGGCGCCACTTCTTCTCCACTTGCGCTTTGGAAGTGGTGGTAAACCTTAAATAAGTAACAATTGACGTCAATACGTGATAAGAATTTCCTATATTAAAAATAAACTATTTAAATTTTGAAATTTTAAAGACAATATTCCATATTGTGTTTTCTATGGTGCAATATAATAGTATTTTTTTGACTATATTAGTCCTACTTCGTAAGACCATGGTTCCCGGTTACATGTCTTCAGTTTACTCTTCAGAGTACGCTATTATATATGACTATATTAATAATTTTTCTAAAATCCACTTCTCGTTATTATTACCGAACTATCTACATTCAAAAATTAAAAAGAAAGTTATTGATAAACAAAAACTGCACTTAATTGTAAACGAATCGGACTTATTAGTATTAATAGTCTTAACGTATTAGGCTCACAAAATTTAAGACTCATCGACGGGACAACGAAGAAAAAGAGACAGCATATTAATATGCTGATTAATAAGTCGTTTTTATATATTCAAGTAGGCAGAGGGCTGGAAAAGATTGTATTAGCAGTTTGTCCATCTTTGTTAGGTACAAAGGTATGGTAACTTTTGTCGCACAGATTTTCTGTTTCTCCCAATGGTTAACTAGTAGAGAATACTTTTAGCATTAAGTAGAATAAATAACATAGTTTATAAAAAGATGTATACATTTGTTTGGTGCAATAAAGAGTTTTCTTATGCTATTATATTCTCACTTATTCAGATTAAGGGACAATATCCTGAATCACAGCAAGGGTAAGCGCCCTTACCCTCGCTTGGTATAACAATCAAGGTTCTACCTGGACCCCTTCCGAGCTAACTTAATGGTAATAAATGCTACTCGGAATCAAACAGTTCCATTCAACAAACTTTTACTAATAAAATACACTTCTGTATAATTTAATCTTTGAAACGTCGATTTAATTACCATCGAACTAATTTAACTTATACGACAATTGTTTGAAAGGATCGCCGCTCAAAGACCAAGGAAATAATGACTTTAAAAACTTTAAAATAAAGCACAAAATTCAGTTCGCTTATAAATCTAACTTAATTTAATGTAATATAGGTTCGCAGTTTAGTATAATTACTTTCAGCGTATCGATTTTCTCGCCAAGTATTTGAAGTGTTATTAAGAGATTTGCATCTCTTGATAGGCCCGTGAAAGTTAATTTAGCTAGCTGTATCCCGGGCCTTATAAACTGACATACTGTCTTCTAGTCTTGACTATACTTACCTGAGTCACAGTTTGTTGTTTACTTTTTCTATATATATGCCTAAATTGGTGACTCGACTGAGGCTCTTTTTAGTCTTTACCAAAAAATCATCATTTTATCTTTAACCATTTAGATTCTTAAGCCATAAGGCTTTAAATCCTGGCATCTACTTAAATCTATATCCCAACGAATATTATAAATGCGAAAGTGAGTTTGTATATTTGTTTGTTTGTTACCTCTTCACTCCCTATCTACAGAACCAATCTTCCAGAAATTTGAGAAGGACATAGGGTATCTTTTATCCGGGGAGAAAGCACAGTTCCCGAGGGAAGTTCATAAGGGCAAAGCCGCGGGCGGAAGCTAGTACTTACATAAAATTTAAGAGCTGTACTCCACTTGGTGGAGTACTAGCCTTTACACATCCTGATACAATGCGACTCCTAATTCTTCCTTTATATTTTCTACCTAACTAATTTTACTTAATCGTCCTCGAGACGTGAAATAATGTATTTATTTTTCGAGTATATCGTAATTTTCTACAACAATATATCCCACGGTTACTGACACACGAAGCCATTTCCAAAATGAACAATAACTCAAAAGCACAGAGATAAGTATGCGATAAATTCGGCTGAGCGAGCGACGTTCACGGCACGCAATCATGTGTAAAGAGCAAGGAATTAGGAAGATACGATGAGATACTCGTAAACGAAGAGTAAATTTAATTGAATACGGCAATATTCTTAGGTTTTTTTTTAAATCCAGTTACCAAAATAACTTGGTAAATTTGTTATGAAACAGCAAAATCATTAAAACTATGTCATCGGAGAAAACAAAATTAAGATTCTGCTTTCTACTTTAAAGCGGTCATTCTGATATTGATGACATTTTGATACAGGGGACATTTTGATACAGTGGACATTATGCGACTGAAGGTGTTACTCGTGCTTTGACCCCAGTGTCCATATTTTTACATAATTATTCAACTAAGCAAACGAGCCTTATAAGCATCCTCTCTCTCACTAGCTGGACTGTAAAAGATCCCTTTCTAGGATAAACCGCCATTGCAATTCTGTTTTAATCCTATGTTTTTGTATTTAATTTTATTTTAGTACGAGTACAATAAGATTGTAATAAATAAACAAACAAAAAAATAAACAAACTAATATTCTCTATAAAACGAGTAACATTCGAACTATCCATAAATATAACGAATGATTTATTTTTATTTTTAATACTATAATTGCCACATCAAATTCATGACAGCATCTACGAATATGCGTATATCAAGTAGCAACGATATTACGCTCATATAATTACCGCGCCCTGTCTGAACATAGCTGAGCGCTCGTTTATCACACAAACTACTCGTTTATTCATTTGACGCGTTGGAAAAAGGTATGTACAACCTTTCCCAGTTGGTCGGATAAATAAATACGCGTTTTGGTGTAAATTTTCTAGCACAAATATTATTTTCTGTTTGATAGGTATAAAGAATTGCTTAAAAAGACTTGGCTGAGGCTTTCATCATCATCATCATCATCATCATTTCAGCCGCAGGCTGTCCACTGCTGGACATGGGCCTACCCCAAGGATTTCCAGAACGACCGGTTGGAAGCGGCCTGCATCCAGCGTCTGCCTGCGACCTTCTTTAGGTCATCTAACCATCTGGCCGGTGGATGTCCGACGCTGCGCTTGCCGGTGCGTGGTCACCATTCGAGAACCTTTCTGCCCCATCGGCCATCGGTTCGTCGCGCTATGTGCCCTGCCCACTGCCACTTCAACCAGCTAATCCGCTGGGCTATGTCGGCAGAGGCTTTGGCACTGACTTAATTTAACTACTTGATTAGTTTAAGAATAACCATTCTCTTAATATTTTGCAAAATTGAACAAATGAATGATGGAAAAAATAATAATAAAGATATTTTAGAATGAAATATGCCTCCACAAAGAATTTGAAATCGCGCGCGGTCTCTGTACGAGGCAATTTTTTTTTAATCTATGAGCCTTCATGACATTGTTTGACATTGATTTTTAGATGTAACGACGCGACCAAGAACCTATACTTGTATGCCATAACGGTTAGGCATGGTTTTTTTCTAATAATAATTTGTAAAACCTTACTGTACAACATGTTTACAAGTAATAAATGAATTTGAATGAATGTTTCTTCATTAACATTAGATTTCTAATTTATCATCATCCAAATTGGTAGCCGTTGGGAATTAAAGGTTCTTGAACAGCGAATTGAACAGGCAAACGCAAAATGGGATATACATCTACCAAATATTCTATAAAATTGCATTAATGACGCTGAATGCAGCCACTTCAAAGCATTTGGTTGAGTAAAAACAAGTTGGATAATGTATAAAAAATATTGTGTGGTCACCTTAATACAAGAAATATAATCCCGTTCGAGGAAAAATATGACGATGTTTTTCTCAGTATTCACCCACACATACGTATACATTAATTAGGGATTATCATGGGACTTCAATATTGCCAGGATTTTTTACCTCCCGGGAAAAAGGTGTGTCAAGTTACATGTACAGTGGGCTATATGAAAAAGTATACCATTTACACTTACACCTTACACCTTGGGTAGTATAATTTTCTGTTTAGCCCACTGTACAGTGGAAGGTAGACAAACTTGACTTTGGGGCTAACTCAATCGGTGAGATTTGTCCATATATATTTATTTATGTTATACTCTTTATTTGTGTGTTTTTTATGTTTTAGTCCTGTAGCAAAATATTTTTTTGATTTTGTGTCATTTCATTTTTCATCTTTACACGCTTCTCAAAGTACATTTTAGTTAATTTATCTGTTAATGTCACATGAAAGGATACATGTATATATTGTAATTTATAACTGTGATCCCTACGATGACAACTTCGAACACCCAGGGATATCCAAAACTTTCCATCGGGTCAAGGAATCGATCAAATTACTAATCCCTGTGTTCCGATATCATTAATAGTTTGACGAAGGGATTGCTAAGTGTGGTTTTGGATGAAGGGCGGTGAATATAGTATGCGGTTTAATTATTCACATACATATGCCGGAATAAGATAAATATACTCTTTAATGTACTACTAGCGACCCGCCCCGGATTCGCATGGGCATAAAAACCTTCTTCTCGAATCACTCTATCTATTAAAAATACCGCATCAAAATCTGTTGCGTAATTTCAAAGATTTATACATAGGGATATAGGGACACTGGACAGAGTAAGCGACTTTGTTTTATACTATGTAGTGATAGTGAAGTGATTAACATTATACAGATTTTTGTATAAATTCAAACAATGAAAATACAAAACAATTGAAGAAACTGTATGTTCTAAATCAAAATCAAATCAAATGTCTTTATTGTGGTAACACAGGTAAAAAAGTTCGTAATAAAGGTAGTTCTATGTAACACTGTGACCTGTCATTATTTGACGTACAACAATCTAAAAACTCAAGAGATTGTATCTAAATTTACAATACAATTCCAATCAAAATCTTAGGGCTAATACATTCCAATTCAAATATTAACATGAAAAATAAAACTAAATAAATATAAAATTGCAATGAAAATTAAATAATTGTAAATTAACGTCATGTCAATCTATCATCTAAATTCCTTTAAATTATAATAACATTTGTCTGTCAAAATTAATTGTAATTCTCTTTTAAATGCCTCTGAATTTAATACTTTTATTCGCTCCGGCAGTTTATATTCTTATCAAAGAATTCGGAAATCGTGCGCGGCAAGGCATTTTTTTTTATTTTGGTTCTTATAAAATTAATTATTATTGCTTTACTTTGCAGCTCCACCCACCCGTAGTATGTATGTTTGCAATGAAAAGGCGACTTCAAAGATATACATCTATATTTGGAGGTGTTTTTGCAATTGGAATCGAATCAGTTTTTTTTAAAAGAGCTAGTTGAAATTAATAAATAAATAAATAAATATATAGGGACAAATCACACAGATTGAGCTAGCCCCAAAGTAAGCTCGAGACTTGTGTTATGGGATACTAACTCAACGATACTATATTTTATAACAAATACATATATGACACATATACACAAAAAAAAATGTGCGTTAAAAGAAAATCCTATTGAATTTCACTCCATAACCGTGTTTTCGCCATATCGCCACTGACCACTGCCAGGAGCGGCCGTAACCCATAATAATAAAACGTAGTGTACCATAACACAGTCAATGGTTCACGTGAGTGCCTATAAGCATTACTGTTTATCTTCTAAATAAACTCCACATTTAGAACATAATAAAAAGGGGAATTAATATTTTTGGTGAAATATTGTGCTCTAAGATTATATTGATTTTTAGCAAAATCATCCTAAAAATAGCCTTATTGCACTCCAAGCTGTATTGACCACAGTGTAATACTTAAGATGTAAAAATAAATTTGAAGAGAAGATTTCCGATTTTGGTTATATCTGCCAAGACAAATAGTCAAAAAGAGGTAAAGTGGAAAAAATACCGAACCAAAGAGGTAGTTAATTTGTACTCTGTACCCCTATTATGCGTATAATGCAGATTCTAGTAACTGCATAAGGATTTCATATGGAATTTCTTAGTTACCTTACTATCCGCCAGGGGCGTTGTAAAGGTTTCTCATACAAAAGCGCAGACGCAGTTGCTAGCGTCTGCGTTTAAAAAATCTCATACTAGGGTGTCAAAGTTTTTCGAAATCGTCACTCGGCCCTCTAACGTGGTTTATTTTACAACAACCTTATTGCAACTATTGTATGTAATTATTAGTACCAAGCAACGGCCTAGTACGCCTTCCAAAGTACGAATCATCTCTTTAGTGTAACGAGATTTAATTTGCTAAAGATTGTAAACAATTTGTAAAAAAAAGTATGCTTCCCGTGGGATTTGAACTAATAACCTTCGGATTGCAAGGCATCCTAACACGGAGGTAGTATACAAAGAAAATAGGGATGACGACTGGGTAAAGAAAACGTAATTCTACTTAGTCCGTCAGTTAGTAAATAAAAATATATAACACCCATATTTTTTGTTATATCAAATTAACAAATAATTAATTAGTTAATACGTATTGAATTGGGGATTGGGGCTCACTACGTCATAGCTAGGTGTAAATTTTACCTAGGGGTGACATCATGCGACATTTCAACTTAATATATCTCCGTAATTTTTTGTATAAGTCAAAAAAGAAAAATTACGTGTCCAATACTTTTCAATAATATACCTGATAGACAAAGAAAAAAAACTTAGTCATCATCCCTATTCAACATACGAGCTAATAAAATATCATTAAAATTCGCAGCCCCTCCGTAATGCATAATTCACTGACAATATTCAAATGTTATATTTGCCCTCGTGGGAACGATTTGGTAGGCATCCAATTTGGCCAGTCCTGTTATCCATATTTAAAACACATGTCATGTATGACTGTCCGTGTTTTTATGTTTATGGGTATGAGTATTGCGTTGTCGGGTTGTGTCAACAATTTTAATTAAAAAAATACATTTTGTTGCTTACGACCTGACAGCTTTTTTGGTTAGTTAGGCCTTTCGAATATGTCATCGGAAATTGGTTTGAAAGTAAACACAAAAGCTTAGGTTAGGTTAGGAGAGCTTGGGGTGCTAAGTGCAGGAAACCTCCTCGAGCGCCCAGTCACTTGAAAACTTTGCGTTCTCGCTTGATTCAAACGGATCCAGTGAGAGAGCGGGTTGACAAGTGATTTGGGACGGTGTACCCTGGGCGGCAGTTAATAACTCCCTGATATTCGGGGTCTTATTGACTGTCGGCCAATGTCCTGCTAACTGTGGGGCACTCCCCCCATCTTTTAGTAGATGGTGAGCGGATGCCCCACCCCGAGGTGGGGGCCTCCTTCTGTGGAATAATTATTTCACAGAGGGAGGCCATCGTTAGGGAGCGCTGGGCTCTTGCCCAGCGCACTGGTTGGGGCCGAAAGGCCAGGCTGGAGGGCGTCGTGGTAGAATGCTAACGCGACCCCATGGCGCCCTCAACGGCCAAGTGCGGAAACGCCGGAGGGGTTTTAGTGGGTAGTCTGGGCTGACTAGCAGCTCAGGAGTCCCACACTCTGTGCGTAAATGCATTTCCCCTCCGTTAACAAAAAAAAAAAAAAAAAGGTTAGGAGAGCTTCACTGAATAATTTATACATAACACATTTTATTTCTTAAGGGATGGACATGGTATATTTAAGTTTTCGTCACAACTATCAATTTTGTTAATTTAATAATAGCTTTCGCCCGCGGCTTCGCCCGCATGAATTTCCCGCGGGAACAGTGCTTTTTCCCGGGATGAAAGGTACTCTTTGTCTTTCTCAATACTCTTAGCTATGTGTATGCGAAATTTCAGTAAGATTGGCGTAATTTCAGTAGATAGGACGTGAAGAGGTAACAAACAAATATACATATATACTCACTTTGTGAATCAAGATCTCGATTGTTAAAACATGTTTTTTTTTGCTGTTGATAAATAAATTATCAAATTTAGCAAGACAACTCACTGATTGTCCTTAATAGATGGCGCTAAAGTTAACTAAATGAATATACGAGTATTATGTTTATACTTCATATTGGCGCGTTTTCTTTGTGTGATGTAGTGTAGATCTTTATTTATGTACTCTGAGGTCATTCATAAGATGTAGCTTAACGCATAAAAGCGTAGTCCGCATAATACAGTATACCATCGTATCAAGAACATAATGTCTCATTTTCTGAGCAGTCATGTAAAAGGGTTGGACGACGACGGAATAGAGCTCATATTTTTGCAAATCCTTCAATCCCAACTGGCACTGAGTCCTATTACTATTAGATAGCTCGTAAACTAGTGATGCATAACTATCGATAGTTTGACCATCGATGGTTGCCCTTGGAAAAAGTTTTTGGAAAGAGGCGGGAGCGATAGGGATATGCTCGACCGCCCCAAAGGGAAGATCTTCCCAGCAGGCCGGGTGTTATGCCTGGGGAAACGCGGCTCGGACGATGTTTTGTCGGAGGTTGTATATATTGCTCTAATCAAACCAATAGCCTCATAGTGATTTGCATTCTATTATGCAATTCAGAGATTCTGGCTTTTAACGCCATCTGTTGTGCATCTTAGTAGATATTTGTTGTGGTTTCTTCATAATTGTATAATATTTTTTTTACCGGTATACATGGATATTAATAAAAATATCGATAGGACTACCGATGGTATTGATAAAATCATATTTTCAATCGTTAATAGTTCACAATATTATTGATGAAATGTAAAACTATCAATGTTTTCGATACTATGGAATTAAGTTACGATTTATAGCAACGATAGTTTTCAATGAATACTATTGAGAGTAAAGGCACAATTTAAATGAAAAACTAGTGCTAGCTAAATCACTTTCGATAATATTTTAATTGGTATACAGTTATAATTTTAAGCTAGCTAAGACATCATAGTTCTATTGGTAGGTTTATCGATATTGTTCCTTACATAGTCACGATGCTGTCGATAGACTATCGACATTTTATACTATTACTTGCGTCACTATCGTAAACTCAATGAAGCCATCTTTCATTTATGGGCTCAAAGGATTTGATTTAGGTCCACGTCAAGAAGCCTATCAGTTTTTTAGAGATTGGGTCGTGGATTGTTATTCATTTTTTATTCTGTTTTTTTTTTTATATAGTAAAGGATAATCAAACAGGCTACTTACGTATTTATTTGGTCAGTGTTCGGCAATTGACCACGACTCCACCCGATGGTAAGTGCAGATGTTGATTGACGTGGTTTTTCTTTTTCAATAGCTAGAGTGATTCCAGAGGAAGGTTTTTATAGCCGTGTGAAGCCGGAGCGGCTCGCTAGTTAATAATGATTAATTAGCTTGCTTTTGTAAAGAATATTATTTTTCATAAAAATAAACAAGTAAATATTGTTTTTAAATACAGTAAATATTAATTTATTCAACATATTGATTCATTCTCCAAAAATTGTCATCCGATGTTTCATTATTCCAAAATCCCATACTTGTTAAAACAAAATATTGAATTTCGTAATAATTATATTTTAATACAGTAGATAAATGGATGTTGAAATACATCGAAGATTACATTATTGTCATTCGGTACATTATAATGATTTACCTGATGGCCATTCAGAAAAATTAAACGCACAGATTATATTATTATGTACTCTATGCGGTGGTGATAAAGGTGCATTTTTGATAAAAGGTTGATATGCAGGTTATTGAACCGCTTGCTAATAATAATGCCCTATCTCTTCATTACAGCGAAATTACTTCCAGTAATAAGATATTTGTTATAGTTGAATGATTGCGAGCGTAATGAGAAAAATTTGAATCCAAGATTCAGCTTTGAAGACCAGAGTCTGCTAAAATAAGATGTCTTAGACGTAGCTTTTTTAGATGGAAAATTCACTATGTTGTCAATTGAACAATATGTTAGTAAAAGTTAAAATAATACTGATTTCACGCTTCCCATATAACTTTTTTTTTTTTGTAAATTTGCTTTAGTTTTTGTATAAGTACCGAATTTCACAATTTACGTTTTCAATTGTTTTATATACGTCACTGTTTTTGAAACAATCAGTTTATTTCTTAATTTCATCGTAACATAACAATAAAAAAATATTAAATCCTATCCTATTTTCAACGAATTTTATATTCAAATAAACAAATAAATATTACTTCATAATTAATGCTGCTGAATTAATGTCAGACAATTTAAAAACAGCTTGACCTACTTGGCCAGGTTTATTTAAACATTTTTAATACCAACATGAGTTAGTAAAATAAAACATTTACATTTTATCTGGCCTACTTTGAATCACTTGACTCAAATCCAGCCCAAAACAGAGCCTCACAAAGCGTCTGAAAATGTACGTGTTCCGGCTCCACGTCGAATTTAATCAAAAGCAATTTATTAGATGCGGAAACTTGCGAAAGTTTCCGGGAGGCTTTAAGAGCGTCACAGTTACCTAGTATCAAGCGAAATATTTCCTAAGCAAATTTTTTACGTTCGTTCATTCGTTTATTTATATCTATCTATACATATAATAAAACAGTAAAAATAATTTGTACATTTAATAATTTTGACTAAAATGGATAGAGGGACATTTAAAATAAATAATAGAAAGCAAAAAAAAATATTTTGAATTTTTTGGCTTTCTCTATGTACGCTTATCTCCGAAAGTACTGAACCGATTTGCTCAAAATTTCCACAAATTGTTTTGTTTTAACTCGGAAGAACATCTAAAGTTTATTTCATCAAAATCGGTTCATTAACAAAAAGTTATCGTCATTTGAATGAACCCAAGGCATGTTTGATTTCGAACGAATGTTCCAAATTGGATAACTATTTTTTGTGTAAATTATTGTCACGATAAAGTTTGTATAAAAGAAAAGGGGGATTCCGGGTAATTCCCGCGGGAATTTCGGGAGCTATTCCCGAAATGCCCACGATGACGAATGAATGAATGAATGAATGAATGAATGAATGAATGAATGAATGAATGAATGAATGAATGAATGAATGAATGAATGAATGAATTTTATTGCTGCTATAAACATGGTAAAAAGTTATTAAATATAAAGTAAACATATGTATCACACGTTTAGTCAATAACTGACATGCAACAGACTATGTCAAAATTATTTAAATTAAAATTCTGTTAACAATTATTATTTACTATTCATTAATGTCAATTTCAATATCTATTCATGTCAATTTACAATACCTACTCATGTCAATTTATGTTAATTTTACAGTCAATTATTATAGTTCTTAAATCTAAATATTCCTGTACACTATAAAAACATTTGTCAACAAGCCACTTATAGAGTATCTCCTTAAATTTTTTTAATGGTAGTTGCCTTAATTCATCCGGTAGTTTGTTATATATTTTAATAGCCATCGCATAACAATTAGCACTATATAAAGCTGTTTCCCTCGCAGGGTTTACTAGTTTATCCGGATATCGTCTTCTAGATTTACTAGGAATATCTTCAAAACGTGTAAATAAATGTGGATAAAGCTTAACAAATTGACAAATTTCAAAAATGTACAGACACGGCAAAGTTAACAAATTAGTTTTTTTGAACAGTGGCTTACAGTTAGTTCTTGGCGTGGCATTAAATATAGCTCGGACACATTGTTTTTGGGCAACAAATGCCCTGGTTGCTTCTGCACAATTACCCCACAAACATAAACCATATCTTAATCTGGACGCAACATATCCATGATAAGCTTGTATGGCTGTTTTTTCACCTGCTATGGTAACCAAGCGTCTCAGTGCATATGTAAACCTATTTAACTTTTTACATACAACGTTAACATGTTGTGACCACATAAAATTATTGTCCAAAATAATTCCCAAGAAAGTGGTGGTTGTTACTTCGGATATGCTTTCATCATCATGTTTTACATCTAGGACTTTGGTATTTTTATTTCTTTTATTGTGGAATTGTATAAGTTTTGTTTTGGAGATATTTGCCTTTAAATTATTATTTTTGAGCCAGCATATCACGTCTCGTACTGTGTCATTAATGTCATTATTGTAATTATTTTTAATGTCAGGTATAATTATAGCTAAATCGTCAGCAAACAGCGTACAAAAATGATTAATTGCTTTAGGGAGGTCGTTTATATATATTAAGAACAAAAGGGGTCCCAGTATACTTCCCTGAGGGACACCAGTAGTATTTATTGCCCTGTTGGAGGTGTATGTTTCTTCGTGTTTGTTAAGATTATTAATCGAGTCTAATTCCACATACTGAGTTCGATTTTTTAAATAGCTTTGGAGCCAGTTTAATGCTTTACCACGTATACCATATTTTTCACATTTGGACAGAAGCTTATCATGAGACACCATGTCAAATGCTCTGCACATATCAAAAAAAACTGTAGTAGTAGCTATTCTTTTATCGACGTAGTTCATAAGTTTAGTAACGAGTTTAAAAGCAGCTAGAGTGGTTGATTTGCCTTTTTGAAACCCATTCTGCTCCTCGCTGATTATATCATACCTTTTGAGAAATGCTGAGATCCTATTATGCATTGCCCTTTCATATACTTTTGATAATATAGGCACCAATGATATAGGCCTATAGTTTTCGATACGCTCTTTATCATCTTTTTTAAAGACAGGTTTAATTTTGGACATTTTAAGCGCATCAGGGAACACCCCCTGTTCAAATGAAAGATTTATTAAATAACTTAATACAGGAGCTACAATGTAGGAAACAGTCTTCAATAAAGATGTGGGAAATCCATCGTAGCCTACTGAATTAGTATTTTTTAAAGATTTTATAATTTTAATAATTTCAAATGGATCTGTTGGAAATATAAATATACTGTTATGATTAGAATTTATATTATTATCGGATGTCAAATTATTATAATCAGAATTCTTAATAATATTACTATTAGATGTCATTTTATTATTATTATTATTCGATGTCATATTATTATTACTATTCGATGTCAGATTTTTATTATTATTTAAAGTCATATTTGTATCATTATTTTTAGTCAGGTTAATAAAATAATCATTAAAGCCATTAGCAATATCAATGGGATTAGTTAGTGTATTTCCATTGTCTACTATTTTATTAATTGATCCTTTAGGGTGGTTATGTGCTAGGCTCGTTTTTATTACATTCCATGAAGATTTGCAGATATTTTTTGATTTGCTCAAATATTTGGAATTTCTGAGACGTATTGCAGTATGAACACATTTTTTTAGAATTTTACTGTACTTTTTATAATGTTTTTTGCTTTTTAGTGTTTTATTTTTATAGTAGGTGAATCTTAAATTCCTTTTTTTGGCACAAGCTTGCTTGATACCGTTTGTTATCCAGGCATTTGAGTTCTTTTTTCTCTTAATTTTTTTTATGTATGTTGGGAAACATAAATTTAGGTATAATATTAATGTATTATGGAAAGTATTAAAAGCCTCATTGGCATCTGAAGTCTCATAGACTTCTGACCAAGATAGACTTTGCAAACATTGTGCAAACTTCTTAACATTTTCCTCATCATCAAAATCACGATATTTCCTAAACCAGTATTTATGTGTATTTTCTCTTTTTTTAATAGGAATAGTCAGGGTTTGTGCCGTATTATGGTCAGAAATCCCGAGAGGGTGTAATTCACCAATAGCATCGTGTATATTGCTAATAAATTGGTCCAAACAGGATTTTTCTCTCGTTGGTTCTTGTATGTGAACCAAGTAATTATTTGATTTTACTATTCTATCAAATTCTTTAGTTTCATTGTTACTTTTAATGATATTTATATTAAAATCTCCTCCTATTATTATTTTCTTTTTTGTCTTTTTTTGGAGTTTTTCTATAAGTTCCTCGAGATGACTTATAAATACATAGGGATTCGATTTAGAATTTGTTGGTATTCTGTAGACACAGATCACTAAGTTATTATACTGCGTTAACTCAACTCCGCAACATTCAAACACAAAATCTTTAGCCATTTCCTTTAGAAATGAAATAGGTTTGAATTCAATGTCATCTTTGCAAAGGATGGCGGCTCCGCCACGCTTTTTTACAACTCTAGAATAATAATCTGCTAGAATATAGCCATTTAGCTGTATGTTAGCTTCTGTACCAGCCTTAATGTGGGTTTCAGTTAAGCAGATTACATCAATGCCCTTATTGTCTTTGGAGAAACTATCTAATTCTATTTGTAATAAATCGCGTTTACTAAGAAAACCTGACATGTTTTGGTGAAAGATAGTAAGATATTCATCTTTAGTCACGAAATAAGTTACGCTTCGGTTTTTGTAAATTTGATGTAGTGCTAGAACCATTTGTGCAGTCATTAGTGTTGCGCGTTAGCTTGTCATACTTAAATCTATCAATAAGGGGAAAATAATCTAATATAGTTTTTTGAGTGTCTTTTTTTTTGCCATGCATTTCTTTTCTTTCCGTTTTGCCTGGTTTTTTCGTGAATGTAAGAAATTTTTGTTCATAGTCAATATAGTCAATAGTTTGATTAATTTTTTTGCATATTTCCTTAAGAGATTTGGTTTCTGTATAAATGAAAGTAGAGTTAATATAATTATGTGATATAAGTTTAAGTTGTTCATTAATTTTTACCTCATTAAGGGAATTATTTTGCACCACACTAATAACCAATACATGGATGTTTCTGAAATGTTCGAATATAATACATAAATTTGACATAATTTTTACAGGGTTTATATCATTTTCTCCAATACAGACAATTACTTTGTCATTACTATTTACTACGGTATTCCTACATCCGTTGGCTACCTCTTCAGATAGTGCGTTTGGTTTTGTTAATGCAGCAATAGAGTAATTTTCATATGGTGTATCACGGCGGGATTTTGTCAATTCAGATGCCAATCCGACGAGCTGCTGAGTGCTGATGATGTGAATAGTTTTTTTCTTTTCTTCATTTTTATGAACTAGGCCATCTTTGAATACTTCTAAAGCATTACCTTCAACATCTTGAGTTTCATCATTCATGTTCACCAGAACAGGAGCTTTTTCTGAAATTACTCCATTATTCGCAGTATTGTTTAAAATAAGTAACAAATGACGTCAATAAGTGATAAGAATATCCTATATTGAAAATAAACAATTTGAATTTGAATTTGAATTGAGAACTACTCATAATAAGAAGATGTGTCATCTGAAGTGTTTCTTTATTGCATCTCTAGTTTACGCTTTAGAGCCCAGGGTACGCTTTTTAAATCATGGTTTTTTTTTTTTATTTGTTATAACTTTATTGCACTAAAACAAAAGTGAATACAAAAGCGTAGAAATAAAACAAAAGTACAATGGCGAACTTATCTTAGAAAGGGATTTCTTAGAGTTAACCAGCGAGTAATAGAGAGGATGCTTATAATCTTGTAGTAACATGGTCTAAGATTTGGTTTGGCGATAATAGTTATTACTATAGAAAGAAGTGGGGATTTACTGATGATGACAGGTGTCTATCTAGTACTCAAACCATGACACACTTGCTGCCGTGGCCTGCCTTTGCCGCATCCATTGCCCCTAGTGTGAGATTTTCTTAGCGAAGACGCTAGCGACTGCGTTAGGATTTTGTATGGAATTTCTTAGTTGCTTTACTATCCGCCAGAGGCGCTTTACAGGTCTGCCGTACAAAATCGCTAACGCAGACGCTAGCGACTGCGAAGAAAAACTCACACTAGGGGCACTGTTCTGTGGACGACTTGATGGAGTAAAATCGGCCATTGGAGTGGCCTCACACTAGGGCTAACAATATTTAGTAATTTATTTTTGATACGAAATGAAAAAAGAAAAAATTAAAAAACAATAGTTATACCTTAGGAGTTGAACAACGAGGGATAAACTATCCAAAATGCTGCTTTACTTTCATTATCCCTTTGTGTAACATTATGTACGCCTGTATGTTACAAGCAAAGCGTATCTCCAGTTGTAGCAACAAGGCTCTTTGATGTTGCAACTTGTGGAAAGATATAAAATGCATAAAGTGCGACATATAAAATATTCTGTTGGATTGCATTTGGTAGAAATGTTTTCGCTGTTGTACTCTACTTATATTTTCGATAAAACACGTTCAGTGTTGATGCTTTTATAGAAAAAAACGGTGATATTAATTTGATTTATAATACTTTGCTTTTAATGCTGATTTTAACGAAGCATGTTTTAAATGATACGAAATGAAAAAAAATTAGAAAAAGATGCGGTGTAAATGAGGATGTAGTGACAAAGATAGAAGAAGGGATGTTGAGACGGTTTGGACATGTAGAGAGGATGGATGAAAGGAGACTGACGAAAAGTATATACAAAGCAGAGTTGGCTGGGAGCGGCGCTCAGGGTCGGCCTCGTAAAACATAATGCGACCAAATCGCAGACCTTTTGAAAAAGGGAGACATTAGGAGTACCCGAAATCGGCGAGAGTGTATGACGAGAGTGATGAGTGTGGAGGAGGCGAGAGAGGTATGTAGGGATCGTAGCCAATGGAAATCTTTAGTCTCTGCCTACCCCTACGGGAGACAGGCGTGATGATATTATGTATGTATGTATGTATGTATGTTTTAAATGAAAACGTGTGAAATTTTAACGAATATTTGGCGCTTTTAAATGATTGTATTTTTCATTTAAAGGGCTCGCCCTAGGCCAGCAAAAATTTATATGACGCGGGCAGGACGACGGATGGTCTAGGCGACTTTTTTAGTTACCTATTTAAAAAAAAAAACAATTAAAATGATCACTAACTTATGTGTAATACAAAATCAAAAATTCAAAGTCGATCCATTGTTTGCATTGAGGATCGTCCTGTGACCTATAAAGGACCTAATCTAGCAGTACATATGTGTCTTTTTATTGGTATAAAAAATTACTTTATGGTTAACGTAGTTTTAGAGCTACTTAATGATAAAAACCGAAGCAGCTCAAACAAAAAATTCTGACAATATCAGCCAACTGAATTGTATTTCTCCAAGGAACCGACACTACCTTTACGTTCCATACCCTGGCTATCGTCAGGGGAGTGATCGGGGACGTTTGGTCACGTGTCTAACATATTATTGGCAAAACCCCCAGAGCCCACCCCCGGTGAATAAAGAAGCAATGAACAGTTTTTTATGTTTGAATTTCTTGAGGTAAATTACTTTTGACATATTTTTTGGTAAATAAGAATTTTAACAAAATGTAATGTTCATACTTCCATACCAGAATTGTAGTTGGAAAATCTGTCTGCTATTATTATAGGGTACTAAAAAGTGTATAGTACTATCTGTTGCCGGCTTCGCCCGCGTGAGACTTGGTTATATCGCGCCCAAAAGTAGCCTATGTTTAACATCTGGTTCTAAGCCCAGGTCCTTTACTATATGCATATCAAATTTCGTGAAAATCGGTCCAGCGTGAAAGCGAAAGCGAAACATAAAGTCAGACCGATAGACAAACTTTCGCATTTATAATATAACTAGCTGACCCGGCAAACTCCGCACCGGTAAACGCATTTTTCTTACCGTTTAAACCTTCCCTGAACTTTCAGAAATATTGCAAGACCAAAACTAGCAAAATCAGCCTAGCCATTCTGAAGTTTTAACCAGACTAACGAACAGCAATTGATTTATATATATATAATAAGGATTTTAAAAAGAAAAGCGGTCTTTTTTATCCAGCACAATTTACTGAGGATGCGATTTCCTGATTACGTTTTCTTACACGTGATGAGAGAAAGAGTCAAGGGAGCGATTATAGACGTGACAAATAATAGGGGGATATACGAGTATGAACTTCGATCAATCTCAAATTTTTCACCTCTAGTATCAATGGCTAAAGCTATATCTAATAAACCTTTGTGCATTGTTTTAGTATTGGTTATTCTGAAATTAATTCCGGGAAATCTTAGCAAATAAAAATTGATAAAAATTATGATGATGTATATGAAAATAATATTTTGATAACACAAACAGATATTGATGTTTAAATTATAGAGCTATAACAAATACATAAAAATATAAACATTCAAGACCCAGGACCATTTTTAAAAGGTTCCAACTTGCCCTGACTGGGTAATGAACCCAAAACCTCCAGAATAACTACTTAGTATGTTAATCATTACACCATGGGTGTCGTCAGTTCGGGGAACACACCGAGAAAAAACTAGTACGAATTAAATCCCAACAAACCAGATCTTTCATAAACTGCGACTAACTTAACTTTAACTTCCAGTTAAGTTGAGATGACTGCACCGACCAAGTTGCCGGCATGGATTGACGAGCGAAAATGTTAATGTATGCCTAACTTTTGGGGCATTTATTGAGTTTTCAGTTTTAAATTTGTTATCATTGAGCGTTTGCGGATTTTATAATTAAACTATGACCCATACGTCAGTGAAACGCTTATTGTTTTTCATCCATGCAACTATCTTAGACATACAATAAGGAATCCATACTAATATTATAAATGCGAAAGTCTGTCTATCTGTCTGTCTGTCTGTCTGTCTGTCACTCTTCACGGCTAAACTGCTGGACCGATTGTAATGAACTTTGGTAGGGATGTAGTTAACGACCTGAGGTCAAACATAGGCTACTTTTGGGCGCGACATAACCGAGTCCCACGCGGGGCGAAGCCGCGGGGAACAGCTAGTTATATAATAAATTCAGACATCATCATCATTTAATCTCGGCAGTATCGGTCAATCCATGCACACTCTGGTGTCAGAGTTCTTCGGAACCGCTTCTCGGACATTACTTAGCGGAAATCTAACTGACAAGTGCTTACCAAATTACTTTGCGTGCTTCCGCCACCAGTTTATGCAAGTAACTGCTGTCGCCCACCACATACTGTCAGAGTTAATGTTGGAATGCAAAACATAGAACTAGGAATCGTACCTTGAAGCAGTGCAATTTTTTTTTAATCTATGTGGCTAAAGCACGCAATGTAATTTGGTAAGTACTTGAGCTTTTCTAAGGTTAGCTCTCCTTGAGCCTTAAAGGTGGAATTAAACACCAATCAGATAAAAGTAAAACATATTGTCTACGTTTTCCTAATTTTGAGAAATATGTGTACAGAGCCGTAAAAGTCATCTAAGGGAATCGCCGAATGGGAAGATCGTAATAATCGTAATAAATAAAATATATTATATCGCGCCAAAAAGTGGCCATTGTTTGACCGCTGGTCTTTAACAATATCCATACCAAATTTCATCAAAACCAGTCCAGCTGTTTAGCCGTAAAAACATAGCAAACAGACTGACAGACGGACGCATGCAATTTCGCATTTTATAATATACTAGCTGTTGCCCGCGGCTTCGCCCGCGTGTAGTTCGCTTTTCGCGTAACCTGTGGAAACTACAACTATCTATATCCAGATCTAGAACTATCTATATCTATATATATCCAGACCTATAGTTAAATCTATAAGTAGTATCCTATTCCCGCGCCAATTCTATAAAGCCATTGCTACCGCCATTGCCGTAAGGAAAAATTTCAATCTGCTATACCATATGCGAAAAAATAATTAAAATAAAGCCATTCTATCCATCTATTGATATTTTATGTAACTAAATTATACGCCCACACACATTCAATGTGTTATTTTATTACAATTTAATAGAGACTGCAGTGTGTTTTTGACTTTATTGATATCGATAAAACAAAGTAGAAATTCTAGCTTTTTCCAAATTAAATACGTTTATGTAAACTGCATTCAACTCTGTTTAAAAGTTTTTTTAAACTTCAATTGACCATAACTTATTTTTCCCTTAACCGATTTTGACGAAACAAAGTTTTGACAACGCTCCTAATTATATGTAATCCACCTATGAAAACCGCGTTCAAATCTGTTGAGTAGTTTTGAAGTTATATCGTACCAAACAGACAGAAAGACGGAAAAAAATTCCAAAAATTGTTTTTTTGGTTTCTGTTACTCTTCTTTAATCGCCCCGTATAAGATTTTTAGAAAAATATTTAATGTACAGACACTCGATTTTTACTGTCCTATTATATGTATAGATAGATAGATAAGTACAAAATACTTACCTAGTCAGGTCATAAATTCTGTCACATGTTTAATATAAAATAATTTAAATAAGTTTATTCATTATGTAACCATTTATATACCAAAATGAACTTAATAAAACATAGATTCTTATGACAATAAAGTTTATTCAAAATGACCTCCGTGATTTGAATAAGGGTCTTCAATTTGCGCGGCCAGTCGTCTATCGCAGCACGAACGAGGTCCATGTCAATATCGGCGGCTGCCTTAATCAAGGATGTCTTGAGTGACTCCAAATTGGGATGAGGCTTTGAGCACGCCTTTTCCTCCAAGTGTTGCCATATCTTGTAATCTAACGGATTCAAATCTGGACTGAAGGAGGGCCAGTCTTCGTGCCGGATGAAGTCGATTTCACGCGCCGCCAGCCAGTCTTGTGTGCTCTTCGCTCTATGAGCTGGCGCCGAATCTTGTTGGAATACCCAGTGCCTGTTATTGAACATGGTATGAGAAACAGGTTCCACAAGGTTCGTCAGGACTGTATTTGTATACACAACTGTATTCGTTTTTACACCATTCGCACAAAAATGTACCTCTGTTAAGCCCCAATAAGAAACTCCCAACCATACCATGAGCGAGGATGGAAAATGACCTCGTTGGACACGCGGATTGCGGTTTCTCGCTTCTTCACTACTGTGTGCGTATACCTTATCATTTTGTTTGTTGTAGCTCTCTTTTAAGGTAAAAATTGTTTCATCCAAAAAAAGAATTTCCCGATATTTTTCCCGCGTACCGCTTAAATAAAGCGCGGCATCTCTTCAGACTCAGGTGCATTAGACGAGCATTCAAACGATGTCCTGTTTTTCTTCGATATGCCCGAAGCCCGAAGTCTTCATTTAACACCCTTTTCACCGTGCTTCTGCTTAACCTCATCTGAATGGTCAACAGTTTCTGCTTACGTTTGGGTTTTCTTTGAATTCGCGCCTTTATAGCTTTTATCACTGCTGGAGTCCTAACAGACCGAGGGCGAACACTTCTTGACCTGTCATCTACACTAGAGTCTTCATTGTATCGTTTGATGGTACGATAAACGAATCTTTTGGTTATATTCAAATTTTTCAGTATGTTAAAAATTTGAATTGGCGCGTAACCGCAACGATGCATCGCAACAACTGCAACACGGTCTTCTTTAAGCGACCACTCCATATTTAAAAATGAGTAAAATTCTAAAAAGTATGCATTTTTATTTTCATAAACAATTGGAAATCCGAATTAAATAAACTTTTTTGTGGCCAGCATTCTAAAAGAAAAGTTTTTACTGTGTGACAATACTTATGACCTGACTGTGTATATATTAACGGACTTAACGCTAAGAGCGTTCTCTATCAATCAACCATTTGATTAATCTTCTTCTTCAATGTCGTCAATGACAAACTATTAGATATCATTTGATTGGGGTTGCGATATCGTTTATCCGGAAATTAATTTCAAAGAGGTAATGCCGTCAGTCTTTTGGGTACTTTACCATGTGATGATAGTGACTGGGCTCTATCAGTGAAGATGGGTAAATCAGTGAAGATTTTAATTTTTTTTCATACAAACTTTGCCTTCAATTTTAACCCCCTTAGGGGCCTAATTTTTAAAAATCCTTTCTGATCTGAGCACTACGTATTAACATAAAACTTCGGTCCAAATTTCAAGTTTATAGCTTTTATGGTTTAGGCTGGGCGTTGATTTATCAATCACCCTTGTTCTTATATATAATATATATATATATAAAAACACTCACTCACTCATCACGAAATCTCCAAAACTGCTGAGCCGATGAAGATAAAATTTGGCAGGAAGGTAGATTGTGACTAAGAGACGTCCGCTAAGAAAGGAATTTTGGGGATTTTATCCCTAAAGGGGTGAAAAAGGGGTTGCCAGTTTGTATGAAACTTCGTCATTTTTGAAGTGAGATACATGAAATTATTAACAAACATTTGAAGTTGATAAAAAATAATAATGCACCAATCAGATTTTGAAAATTACATCCCTAAAGGGGTGAAATAGGGGTTGCCATTTTGTACGAAACCAGATAGACTACATATGTGTAAACTATAGATATCGCAACGCTGTAACAAGCGTTAAAACGTACCCGGGAGCCGACATCGATTCGGACCATAATCCCGTAGTTTGCAAAATTAGGCTGAGACCAAAGCGGGTTCAAAAAGGTAGAGCCAATAAAGTCCTCAATTTAGAAAGACTTAAAGATGACGAGACTGCTGATCTCTTCTTACGCAAGACTGACGAAATCATTCAGATTGATACAATGGACAGTGAAGAGAATCAGTGGCAAGATATTAAAAAGACCATCCTTGAGGCAGGTAGAGAAATACTTGGATATAGGGAGTGCAAGAAGAAGAAGCACTGGATAACTGATAAGATTCTTGATCTATTTGATAGGCGGAAAGAAGCGAAGTCCAACCCAGAGGAGTATCGCAAAATCAATGAACAGTTGCAAACAGAGATACGCGTAGCAAAGGAAACTGAACTGGTTAATAAGTGCAGTCAGATAGAGCACCTCCAGTATACAAACCAACATAGCGAATTACACAAAGTAATAAAAGAGATGGCGGTTGGTAAGGAATCCTATCCTAATCCTATTTTAGAAGAACTGAATTATGCTTTGGATGGAATGAAGGCAGGAAAAACTGCAGGAGAGGATGGTATACCCATGGAGCTTTTACTACATACGGGAAGTAAAATTAAAGCCAGCATGCTAAACCTGTTCAACAGGATGTATGATACAGGCGTGATTCCCAAAGACCTCCTTCGTTCTACGTTTGTGACCATTCCCAAGAAGCCAAAAGCAGTAAAGTGTTCTGACCACAGGACTATAAGCTTAATGAGTCATACTATGAAGGTTTTCCTGAAGATTATCTACAACCGTATTAAAAGCAAATGCTCAGACAGTTTATGTCCACAACAATTTGGGTTTAGAGCCGGTATGGGGACTAGAGAGGCAATATTTGCCGTTAACATCTTGGCCGAAAGAGCACTCGAACACCAACAAGAAGTATATCTATGTTTTATAGACTACGAGAAGGCGTTTGACCGAGTCCAGCACAGTAAACTAATGGAAGTTCTTGGCAAAAGAGGGCTGGATGGAAAGGATCTCAGAATTATTGGAAACCTCTATTGGAATCAAGAAGCTGCAGTACGAGTACAAGGTTTACTGTCAGAATGGAGACCGATAGCTAGAGGCGTCAGACAGGGATGTATACTTTCCCCCCTCCTGTTTAATTTGTACTCAGAGGACATCCTAACAGAAATACTGCACGAGGAACAAGAAGGGATACGTGTCAATGGAGAGATGGTCAACAACATTAGATATGCTGACGACACTGTGCTCATCGCAAGCTCTGAAACTGGACTACAAGCTCTTCTGGAGAAAGTAGCCACTGCAGGCGAAGCCATGGGACTGTCAATTAACGTTAATAAAACTAAGTCTATGGTTATAGCGAAAAATCAGGCGGCCGCTCCCAATATAATGCTTTGCGGGATATAAGTCGAAGGCGTTCAGAAGTTTAGATACCTGGGCCGTTACTTCACATCTACTTTAGACCACCAAGATGAAATGAGAAGTAGGATCGGACAAGCAAAAGCGGCGTTCTTCAAAATGTCCAAGATACTGTGTGACCCAAAAATCTCATTCCCATTGAGACACCGCGTAATGAAATGTTATGTTTGGTCTATCTTGTTATATGGATGCGAGACATGGGTCCTGAGAAAAGATAGCTGTGACAGACTACAGGCTTTCGAGATGTGGTTATTGCGCAGAATGTTAAAGATACCGTGGACTAGTTTTACATCCAATGTCAAAGTGCTGGAACGAGCCAAATGTAAACGCGAACTTTTGACCACTATTCGGAAGAGGAAAGTTGCCTTCTTTGGCCACATTCAACGGGGACCCCAGTTTGAATTTCTAAGACTAATTTTAGAAGGCAAAATTCCTGGCAGAAGATCTCCTGGCCGTCCTCGACGAAAGTGGATTGATGATATAAAAGATTGGACCGGACTTCGATACAATCAACTAAAAATAGCGGCCCATAGCCGGGAGGGTTTCCGTTTGCTGACCTCCAAACTTCAGTTCGAAGATGGCACCCCATGATGATGATGATTTTGTATGAAACTTTGTCATTATTGAAGTGAGACACATGAAATTTTTAATTTGAATTTGTAATTGGTAAAAAATAATAATGCATCAATCTGATTTTGAAAATAACATCCCTATTGGGGTGAAATAGGGGTTGCCAGTTTATATGAAACTTTGTCATTTTTTAAGTGAGATACATGGAATTAAAATTGAAAATGTCTTTTGGTATAATATTTTGTATTGAATTGTATTGTATGTACACAACATATTGTAATAGGATACAATACATAATAGAAGATAGATAATACATAATATTAACAAAAAAATAAAGGTTTTATTTATTTGTTAATATTATGAGTTCAGTAATGTGTCAATAGATGACGCCACCATACACTTTAAAAGTCGATATGGTTTGTCGTTCGCATTTAATCATCATGTCATTGTGTTATAATTGAGAATTCAAAATAAATAAAATATTTTTTTTTTATTTTGCTTTTCTAACGGTTTGATTGTGTGTTTAGATGATTTGGTACCTGCTCAATATAAAATAATAAAATTAAATTGGAATTGATTGGATTGTATGGAGTGGTAATTGCGGCATTATATTGTATGTATAGTTTAATGTCTGCGTTTTGGGCTACTCATTGATTCGTTTAATTTAAGTTTGAAAAGTATTTTTCCGGATTCCGGATTTCGAATAGTAATTTGAAAATAGGTAAATCTTTGTGTTATTTTCCATAAGTTAGGATTTTTTTTTAGTAGAGGGTTCTAATTCTGCTAAACATGACTTTTTTTTACTTACTTTTTTTTCGTTCTGTATTAGTTTTTTAGAATTCTACATTTTTGCTTTTAATATTTTAGTAAAGAAATGTTTCAAGAAATAGCTGGATCGAATCCTGCCACAATAATTTTCTGATTTTTTTTTTTATTTGTTTTCTAGAATTATTTTCTTACTTTTATTTTAATTTTGAAAAGGAATGAATAAATTCATTTGCAAATTTATTTCCGAATAAACGATATCGCAACCCCAATCAAATCAAATCTAATAGTTTGTCATTGACGACTTTGAAGAAGAAGATTAATCAAATGGTTAACTGGTAGAGAACGCTCTTAGCGTTAAGTCCGTTAATATATCAGTATTTTGTACTTATCTATCTATACAGAGAATAGGACAGTAAAAATCGAGTGTCTATACATTAAATATTTTTCTAAAAAAACTGATACGGAGCGATCAGCAAAAAAAAAACAATTTTTGGAATTTTTGTCTCTCTGGTACGTTATAACTTGAAAACTACTCAACAGATTTGAACGCGGTTTTCACAAGTGGATTACATATAATGAGGAGCGTTGTCAAAACTTTGTTTTGTCAAAATCGGTTAAGGGAAAAAGAAGTTATGGTCAGTTGAAGTTTACTTCTAGCACTGCTTCAAAACTTTTAAACAGAGTTGAATGCGGTTTACACAAACGTATTTAATTTAGATAAAGCTAGCATTTCTACTTCGTTTTATCGATATCAATAAAGAGAAAAACACACTGCAGTCTCTATTAAATTTTAATAAAATAAAACTTTGAATGTGTGTGGGCGTATAATTTAGTTACATAAAATATCAATAGATGGCGCTGACTTTATTTTATTTATTTTTTCGCATATGGTATAGCAGATTGAAAATTTCCTTACGGCAATTAATTTAAATTATTTAAAAAAAATTTTGGTTGTTGATTTAGTTCTATTGGTTGGTTTATTTATCGGTCGTGTTGTATTGTAAGCTATTTGAATTGATTGGTTGGTTTGGTTTAGCTTTGGTTTAAAAAATAATGAAATCGACAAGTCAGTTCAGTTATTGTTTGACGGAACTACATACGGTCGTGTCGTTAGGTTTAATTTAACTAACTTATCACTTTTTATTGAGATTTTCTCCACTTTTCACGCCCACTATAACTTTAGAAGTGGCTTTTAGGTCCAAATGACCCTGTAATAGGCTGCGTCTACTCTTTTAGAGACAAAGATCTGATAGTATGAATGTTAATATTTTCAGTTTGATATCGTAGCAATGTAATGGCTTTATAAAATTGGCACGGGAATAGGACATTATAGATTTAAATATAGGTCTGGATAGTTGTAGTTTCCACAGGTTACGCGAAAAGCGACCTACACGCGGGCGGAGCCGCGGGCAATAGCTAGTATAATATATATATATAAGAAAATCGTGTTAGTTACATTATTTGTAACTCAAAAACGTCAGAACTGATTAAGCTAAAAAATGGTATGGGGAGAGGCAGCTTAGTACCAGGAAAAGGACATAGGGTACCTTTCATACCGGGAAAACGCACTGTTCCCGAGGGAAGTTCATCGGGTCGAAGCCGCAAACAAAAGCTAGTATTAGTATAAATTGACTACAGTCGCCGGTACAAAACTTTAAATTACAACAAATCAAAACTAATACAATTTTAAAACTTATAAAATATCTAAATGAAATATTTTTTTTCACTACTAAATCAAACAAATTAAAAAATCAACTCACATCGAGCTTTAGTATCGTCAAGCGCACTTCAAATAGGGTTAAAACATGTTTAATATACAGTTGCGAAGTTTATAACCGGTCCTTTAGCACGTCCGAGTTCTGTGTCCCGGACGGGTGGTCGGTCCGGCATAATTTCCGGACGATACGCCACCTCCGGTGACCGGCCGTTTGTTTTCTAAACTCGTTATGTTTTTGTATTGACTGAGTTATGCGTGAGTTTTTTTTGGGACTTTGTGAAATTTACTTTTGTTATTTTTCGTCCCCCTCCATCAAAATCTCACTTGTTCAAGAAAAGGTCTCTAAAATATTAAAAAAAATTAGCAGGTCGCCTCTTTTTATGGTTGTAGGTATAAGATAAAATATCTAAAAAAAATATATACGAGTATATAACTTACATACGGTGAAATCCATACAGATTGAGCTAGACCCAAAGTAACTTCTCGACTTGTGTTATGTGATTAACTCAACAATACTACAACTTAACCAACAAAGACCTAGATTAAACTGAAAAAGATCATTTATAATTTTGACCTGACCGGGGATCGAACCCGGGACCTCCGTTAATACTGCCTATCATGATGACCACTAGGCCACAGCGGTCGACAAAGAAATTTATATTTAGAAGTATTACTTGTTTCAGATCTACCACGGTTCGTCGGCCCGGGGTCAAATGTGACTGTAGCGGTGGGACGCGACGCAGCCCTAACTTGTAGGGTTGACAATCTTCAAACATTTAAGGTAAACATATTTGTCTCTACATAGATACTTAATGAAAATGGTTGGTTAAAAAAAATAGTTTGAATGAGATCGTAGAAAGAAGGATGCAGATCTATCAACCGGTCGCTATGTTTGGTAGGCGACGTTTATATCCAGCAGTGGACTTATATTAGATAATATCCAAAATATTAAAACCTTTAGATTAGTTTCTTGTAGTATACATTTAAAATCGTTTGGGCTGATTTAAATATAATTTTATCATTGTATATATGCACCAATTACATAAATAAATAAGTTTGACAAGGATAGGAAGATAATCTAAAACATAATAATAAAAAAATATTGTTTAAATTACAACGTCATAATGAAATTGCACTTAATATTTTTAAATCTAAAATTAGTTCATCTTACTTACATCTTTAGTTTTGTTTCTATCTTACTTTATTTTGCAATTGTATTTAAGTGGTAACATGTAAATGATCATGAGTCACGGAAGGATAATTCTGAATTTTCAACAAGATTAAAATCCTGGGCATTCTTTATAATAAAATATTTTCTACTTAAAATAATAAATACACTATAAAATCAACGAAATAACAAAATGCTGTCAAATTTCCAATTAAAAGTTCCATTATATTACTCAAGGCTTTCACGAGTCGCAGCTTTTAAAATAGGAACGCTAAAGCTCGAATTGAAACAAATAGTCTCTCGAGACTTACCAGGGTTGTTTTTGACAACTTTTTATTGTTATTTACAAAAGATTAAAAAAAATCTAATGTCTGAGGCCAAGACGCTCTTTGGGTCACTGAGCCATCGCGGGCACTTCCCTCCACCTCCCATGGCTCTACCAACCTCTCGGTTATACGAGCCGAATCTCGGGAGAGTGCGCTGTACTAGCATTTCGCATCTCTTTCCAGTCGCACCTGCTTGATCTCCCTACAAGTTCTCTATAGTGTCGCCTATCTATGCAATCATTGCATTTTAATAACTCGCGGGCAGTAAGATCATAATAACTGAAGAGTTACTTTTGCTTGTATTGTTAAATATTAAGAGAGTGGTATATTCTTAAGTGAAAGTTACAAGGCCTTAATCACTTTTAGTACAAGTAAAAAAAATGTGAATGAGCCTTATAAATTTCAAAACACTGTAAAATGTAAAATTCAAATCATGTTCAAGTTAATTAATTTGTATAGAATGAGAGTGACTTCTAAGGACTTGAAACTCTCAAAGGTCGCTTTTATTTATTATGCAACAACTTTTTGACATTAAGTATTTATAAGATTTGTAACAGAAAATTTAGAAACCCCCTTGATTATATTATTTATTTAAATAATTATATCGTTTTTTAGAGATTTTGAGTTAGCTTTTATTTTCTCTGTGGTCTAGTAATCAAGGGCCCGGTCGTGGTTTCAATTCCCATAGAAAGCATACTTTTTTAGTTGTTTTCAGTTTGATTGACATTGCAGGGTCGAATCACCCGATGGTCAGATAATACAGATGATTAAGTACTTCAGAAAGTACGTCGCAGGTCCTAGCTACCATCTGATAGTCGTTAAAGAAGCCGAGAAACAAATCATAAAAATTCTCACACTAGGGTATGCAGGCACTAATACAAATTTAAACAATGTGTACAAAAGCTGATCAGCCTTTGATAGTTAGAAGAAATTGGATTAGCGATTAGTCACCTTATCGCTAATGCAATTTCTTCTAGCTAACGTAACTGATAAATACATTTTACCTATTTCCTCAAAAGAAACATATATTCGCAGGTGGCGTGGCTCCGTGTGGACACACAAACAATCTTGACTATCGCGGGCCACGTGATCACCAAGAACCACCGCATCAGCGTGAGCCACGGCGACGGAGCGTGGACCCTGGGCCTGAAGGAGATCGGCCCCACGGACGGTGGCCGGTACATGTGCCAGGTCAACACAGAGCCTATGATGAGTCAGACGCACCTGCTTCAGGTTGTCGGTCAGCAGACGTTTCTATTCATTATTGTAGATTTAAGATTCAAAATGCTTTATTAGTTTAACATATTATAGTAACAAACACATAAATTACATGCAGTGCATTAAGCAAAAACAAACTGATAAACGTGTTCGGCATACAAATTACAAAATATAAATTAATGAATTTTTGTTGATAATTCGTCAATTGATCGTTAATTATTATGATTAAGATTTCGTTTTACTCGTAATAGACCAGGAGCTATATTTTTTGAATTTGTAACACTCGAAATTAGGGACTATTTTTAGATAAAGAAAGTAAAGAAGTGTCTTGTCAAACGCTACTGTATTGAATAAGACCTTTCTCATTGAATTACGAAATCGCGGTCTCTAACCGTACTATTTTTTTAATCTATACTTTTCCAAATACGTTAAATAAATGACGAAGCAGAACAAAATCATAAGTAACAATACACTCGCAATACTGGCCGGAAAGAAAATGTACGGTTCTCTGAATTCCTACCAGCAATTTACTTTGAACAAATGCATTTAAATTCCAGAGACCACGCCACACTAGAGTTCCGTAATTGTGATTTCAGCAGATAGCAGATACCGTGGCGAGGGCATGTTTAGTCATAAGTGGATAATGGCGTGCAGGAATTTGGAATTCTGTGTTATGTTTTTGGAAAATTGCTGCCGGAGTGTATGGCATATACTTTTTTTTTAAATTACTGCTTGTGTTTTTAGTATATTCTGTGGCTGAAGACTTAGGATTTTAGTGTTACGATATTCTTAGGCAAGTATTACTAATATTAGAAATTTAGATATTGTGTCGTATAAAACAATTATTTGGTCACAATAGTCAGTACTAAGGGACCGATAAAGAAGAAGGTATCTAAGGCTACGTCCAGCAGTGGACGTCCAGTGTCTTTAATGATAATAATAATACATTTTTCAATTATCAAAAAAAAAAAAAAGATTACACATATATGGAATGTGATCTCTGCTGTACTTTAAATAATATTTTTTTAAGAGGCATCATTTATATTGATTGCTTTATTCTTAAAATACCTTAATTATTTTTTATTTAACATAATTGCATTAAGTACTCTACTTGACTTGAATAAAAACACAAATTTCATTTCACAGTGCCTCCAGATATTGACGACGAAACGAGTAGCAGCGAAATAATAACAAAAGAAGGCGAGAATGCTGCCTTGAGGTGCGCCGCTTCTGGCGTGCCTCCCCCTAATATACTTTGGAGGAGAGAGGATTCTAGACATTTCAAGATAAACAATGATACATTGGGTAAAATTTATTTTTATATAACACAAAATACTTCTTAGTTCAAAATAATGTGAGCCTTGAATGGTTTCACTCTTTAGTTATTCGCAATTTCGTGTGTCGCACTTCCGTGATTCACAAATTGGTGGTGTCGCAACTGTGTTATAATGAAGCAGAATACCACATGGCTAACTTCCAAAATTTTTGATCTTTATGAGTTATTAAAAGAACAAGGATTTATTTTACTCGCACTAGCAAACATGTAATAAAATGTTTTCGTTCGTTGTAGATGAAGCTGGGTTTTAGTTTAAAATGTTACAATTACTCAAAGTTTTAAAGAAAACAGCAGCGCTCATATCAATATCCAGTGAAATAATATTACAGTTTGCTTTCGGGTATTCAAATTATTATTTTTGTATATCGCAGGGTTTGTTGCACTGTTTTAACTCCTACTTTGAAATAAACTAGTGGTTTTACATTCTCTGTATTGTCGACACATGTGAATTTAAATCCACCGAAAATCCAAAATCAGAAGAGTTCCACTCTATATAGCTATAAAAACAATAAACAATGTAATATTATACAAAAGGTTGTACACGTAAGTCGTTAAGACCCGCAAAGGGAAAGAAACCTCAGCGTCCCGTATCGGATATCCGGTAAATCTCATTAGAAGCGATTACAGTTTTTGTGAGCCGGGTTCAAAATGACGAGGAATGAGCGTTTAAGCAGTATAGTACACGTATTTAATGCAAAGCCTTGTAAGTATGCATGGATAAGACATTAATTAACAGTATAAAAATTCAAGAGACTTACTATTACTTCTACTACTATATATTAGGTACTAGCTGTTCCCCGCGGCTTCGCCCCGCGTGGGACTCGGTTATATCGCGTCCAAAAGTAGCCTATGTTTGACCTCAGGTCGTTAACTACATCCCTACCAAATTTCATCACAATCGGTCCAGCAGACAGGCAGACAGACAGACAGACTTTCGCATTTATAATATTAGTATGGATTACGTGCCACTATGAGTACAAGCGAGTTCTACTTTTAAAAGGAATGAGTAAGCAAGATGGCGCAATTTATTATTAAGCGTTTCTTGAGGACTTTAATATTTAATGAACACACCTTATGGATTTTGAGCTGCCTATGCGGTCCAATGGTTAAGGCGTTTGCCTGTAGACCCAAGGATCGTAGATTCAATTCCCACGAGAAGGTTACTTTATTTGTTTTTGACAGTTTGGTCACAGAATACCTAATAGTACTAACGTAGTTGGGTTAGGACATTACAAGCTTGAATTACCTGATCGTCTGATAATGAAGGTGATTCCATGCTTCGGAAAGCACGTTAAGCCGTTGATCCCGGCTGCAATCTCGTTATAGAAACAAATCAGATACCGATAGACGTGGATTCGAAGAACTCTGACACTAGGGTGTGCTTGGTCGGTTGACCTCAAAACCTACATAGATAGTGATGAAAAGCCGTCTAACCTCCTTTAACCTTAGTACCGCATTTTGAAACCACCGAAATGATGATAAAGTAAGAAATATACCTATTTAGGTAACATCAAAAATACTGAATTCATTATATCCACAATCGCGACACTTGTGACATTATATATGTTATCTACAATACTTCATTTTTTAAATCTATATAAGTATATCATAGAACTAGGAATCCGAGGCAATTTTTTTTTAAATCTATTCATTCGTTCATTTTGTGTAGGTGTCATGGTAAATTGACCGTGCACACCCTGGTGTCAGAGTTCTTCGGAACCGCTTCTCAGCCTCTGACGTGGTTACTTTAACGACTACCAGATGGCAGCCGGGACCAACGGCTTAACGTGCCTTCCGAAGCACGGAATCATCTTTATTGTCAGACAATCAGGTGATTCAAGCCTGCAATGTCCTATCCAAACTGGAAACAACTAACCAAAGTATGCTTCTCGTGGGAATCGAACCCTCGTCCCCCGGGTCTATTGGCAAACGACTTAACCACTGGACCACGGAGGCAGTATTTAAATCTATGATATATATAGACCATATTTACAGCAATAAAAAATTCATTCATTCATACATACATTTTAAAAGCAAATAATAGCTTACATTCAATTTGTCTCCTCAGTCAGGAAAGTTTCCCTTTCCGCACCACGGTTATTCTGCCTGGATTTTGGTCTAGACATACTATTTATTGCTTTATGACGTTGCAGTCAGACGATAAAACAAATTAAACTGGTCCGTGTTTCGAGTTGAATTTGAAATCTGTCTCGTTTTTAGTCTATTTTGGAGTGTTACGAGCAAAATATTTGAGTTTTAATTAAAAGTTTGGTTTATATTTTAGTTAAAATTATTGGAATATACTTGCTGTCTTTCTTACGATGTAGATGGTTATTGGTATATAAAAATAAAATAACAAAGCATTTGATTATAAAAGTTTGAGCTGCCTCACTTTGAAATTAAGTAAAGGATTCAGCCTTAATATAATTTATTTATTAATTAATCTAGGCACATAAAACAGGTTACAATGAAATTAGTACTATACAATAGCAACAAAAAATGCGTTCTAGATCGCAACCTAAAGCATATATGCAGAGATAAGTTAGGAACAAAACAAAGGTGACATAAACTTATTGCTAAAATCTAGACACCAAAAAAAATATCTTTAGTTTTAATAAAATAGAAAATAAAATTTAAATTATAATATAATGGAAAAATATAAAATAATAACTCCTAGCAATATATTAGAGTTACTAAGTCTAATCTCCTTTTAATTCTTTAATACACTGGGTGTTATAATGTTATATGATTTATCTTTGCCACATTCTAAACACTTGTAACTTTCACATAATTTTTTATTTTATTTTTATTTTATACATATAAATATAAACATTTTTCTCTACGGAACCATGTTTCCGAGATGATAAGTCATTGAAATCGGGCTACATGTCGGCCATCCTAAATCAAACAAAAGTGATGATGGTGAACTTAAAACAAACATTGTTCCAGTGTCAAGATGGACTGGTTCCTGGCTCAACCTCACCGGAGTGGAGCGAGTGGCGTCGGGAGCGTACCTCTGTATAGCTACAAATGGGGTTCCTCCCTCAGTTAGCAAGAGGATCCTTATAAATGTTATGTGTGAGTACATTAAAATATGTAATTGGGATTTAGAAACATGTAATTAGAATTTAGAAACAGGCTATTAAAATTATGAACATGTGATAAAAAAAATGTGAATCAGGTTTAGAGCAATATCCTCTAAGATAATTAAAGTACTTAGTCGAAAAAGACCATGAGTATAATAGAGTTGCAATGCTATTAGTCTCCTTTGGTAGTACAGAGCCTTTGTACAAATGTCGTCTGCTAGGGTACCTTATTCTTACGTAGTATGCCGCCAAAGCGAAGTGCTTATATTCTTGTGTTTTGGTTTGGTGGGTGAGAGATGCAGTAAAGTTACTAACAGGCACATCTTAGATGAGTTGGAAGTGACATTCATAATATTTTTTTAACAGTTGCCCCGTCAGTCTGGACTGGCCGAGTTGCGTTGCGTGCGCCAGCAGGTGGCGCTGTATCCCTGCAGTGTACTGCTGAGGCATACCCAGTACCCCAAGTGTATTGGACCCTCAATGACAATAGACTTGTTAATGGTACGTCAATAGTTAATAATACTACTTCTTATATAAACAACAGCGATGACGTTAGTTTGACTGCCAATAGTAAAAATTTTACTGCTAAGTCTGTTCTTGGTCTTGTCGAAGATTGGATTTATATACAATTCTTAGGAACTTTAAAAGCGCGATTCATCTTTTGGTAACTAATTTAGGCACCATAAAGGCTACGCCATGTTTGATACTGACAGAATATAAAAAGGAAATAATGTTGAAAAGTCTACATTGACGATAGTTAATTTAAGACAGTCAAATACATATGATGAGGTAGTAAATGAGTGAACTTCTTTATATTTATTCAGAATATAACACGTAGTAACTTTCAAACGCTAGCACCGCATCTTACATTAAACTTAATGTTGGATTAACTGGTTGCTTCGAAAGTAGCTGAAATTTGTCATTTCTAAAGCGCCAAGATGAGAGAAAAAAAAATATTCTTTTTTTTTCTTCGAAATTTAAACCGTATTTTTGGAAATAGTAGTCCAAATTGCTGCAGCTCCATACGCTTAACAGATTTTTCGTCCATCACATATACATACGCACTCAATCTTGTCATATAACTTATCTTGAAGGTATATCAACTTGCATATATTATTATGTCCAGGATCAAAACACAGACAGAGCATGTCTTCCCGAGGATACCGGCATACTGTTGAGCTGCTGGTATCAGAAATGTCGCGAGAAGACGCTGGTGCTTACCGATGCCACGTTGAGAACAGCCTTGGCAGAGCTCAGGCTGAGCTGTTCCTGCACTGTGAGTAAATTTACATTAGTATGGTCACCATCATCATTTCAGCCGCAGGCTGGACATAGATACCCCCAAGGATTTTCGAAATGACCAGTTGGAAGCGGCCTGCATCCAGCGTCTGCCTGCGACCTTCCTTACGTCATCCGACCATCTGGTCGATGGGTGTCCGATGCTACGCTTGCCGTCGCATCGGACAACCATCGACATCGTCATTATCCAAATTAGCATTTTTTGCTACTGCTGAGTATAAGCTTTTTTTAAGTAAAACTGTATATTCGGAGAGGAGTAAGTCTACAAAATGCCACACTAGAAAGTCATCATATCGTTTGGATACCAAGTCATTTAACCAAGCACACCCTGGTAGCAAAGTTTTTCGTTACCACCTCTCGGCCTCTGACGTGGTTTCTTCAACCTCTATAAGACGGCAGCCAGGACCAAGGGCTCAACGACTGAACCATATCCAACGATATGGTGATTCAAGCATGCCATTAACAAGCTGAAAACAACTTTAAAGCATTGGGAAACTGTAAGTGCTATCAGTGTCTTTATTCAATAAATAAATTTATAATGAATGCTTCCCATGGAAATCAAAACCCTTCAGATCCTTAGGCAAACTCACTGGGATACATAGGCATTGTAAGTTAATCATTATTAATTAGGTCGTCATCTGGTCAATCTGTCTTTTTTTTCTATTTACCTGCCCTATTTGCTATTAAAATTTGTTGAGCATTAGTGTCGTGTAAAATTTTCCATTCGACGAGGAGAAATTATCACATTGGCTTATGAGTATTAGCCAGTTATTTCTATAACGTTTGCTTAGATAAACAACTTAATTACGGTCATTTATTTTGTCAACATGTGTACAGTTTGGATGATATTTTGATATGCCATATTTATTTGTCTAATATCTAAATAATTAGTTTGTCTAGTAATATTTAACTCAAATTACGATAGGGTACTGCTGTATTTACCCGTAAGCTTAATTTCACGCACAAATCGTTAATAGATTAGGTGCCTAATAACATTGAGATTAATTAAACATAAGGAACTTATTCTATGATCCTAATTAGTTTTAAATGTGCCTTCTAATTCACTGAAAAACTATATCATAACAAATTAATCATTCGGCGTCGAGCAATACAATTATTGGTCATGATAGATTGATTAACGTTCGTTTTCAGTAATTGTACTACTTAGTTGCTCTTGTTGAAAAAAGTCTGGTGTTTCGCGTACCTTTATGACATTTACTGGTTGTTGCGTGGGACTCGGTCATCGCTCCCAAAAGTAGCCTATGTTGACCTCTGGCCCTTATATCCATATTCCGTCAAAATCAGTCCAGCGTATTAACCAACAAAAGCGTAACGGACTTACTTTCGCATTTATAATATTAGTATGGATGGAAGTGTGGATGCAAAAAAAAAGTAATAGATAAATAAATAAGTAAATATATAGGGATAAGTCACACAGATCAAGTTAGCCCCAAAGTAAGTTCAAGACTTGTGTGATGGGATACTAACTCAACGTTATTATATTTTATAACAAATACATATATAGATAAACATCCAAGACCCAGGGCAATCAGAAAAAGATCATTTTTCGTCTTGACCTGACCGGGGATCGAACCTGGGACCTCCTGAGTAGCGGTCAGGCATGTTAACCATTACGCCACGGCCAGGGCCAATGGGTATAACCCAGGGCGTGGTGGTGACTGGGATTAGTCGCCACTAAGAGCATATTGTATGAGCTTCTGAAGACACATAAAGCTGTTGATTATATTTGCTATATGGCAGTCATTAAGCTTAAAGGTAAAACTTTAATAGTTTGCAAAAATCTGATACGTGTTGGTCACTACTAAGTACCTCAAAAAATAAAGAAGAATTGTACTAGGTACCAGGAAATACAGCTCTTATTAACTGTAATTATAAAGTCCATCTTTTTCTATTGTAAAATTATAAACAACACTGTTATTCTAAAAGAGAGTTTATTTTAGTGTCACAAGGCGGTGTTTTGTCCACGTAAGATGAAAACTTTAATTTTATAGGTGATTGTTGAGATTTTCTGTCGCGCGCAAAACTCTTGATTTTCTCTGGCCTTTGTTGAGTTTGTATTACAGCAGCGGAAACTTTGTATTATTGAGAATAAATGTTACTTTCGAGAAATAAATACAATGGCACAAAAGTGGAATAAAGCTTGATTTCTGGAATAATCTTTTCCTTATCTCAAAAAACCTATATTGCAGTTGATGACACAACAGAGATTGTATTGATATTCTTCAGAGCCCTTGGTTTTAAGATTAACCATATCATAGTAGTCGCAGTAACCACTTTTCATCATATATCACTTTATGTTACTCTTGTTTATTAAAAACATAAATAGGAAAAAATATTTTTCTACTTTTATTGATCTAAGGGCTATTGAAATGATTATAACTACGGTTGACTGAAAGCATTGTAAGTCTTATGGAACAATAAAGTTTCAATAAATAAATAAAAATAATAAGATTTGCCAAAGTGACATCCATACTAATATTATAAATGCGAAAGTCTGTCTGTCTGTCTGTCTGTCTGTCTGTCACCTCTTCACGGCTAAACTGCTGGACCGATTGTGATGTAATTTGTTATGGATATAGTTATGCACTAGTCAAACATAGCCTACTTTCGGGCGCGATATAACCGAGGCGCACATGGGCGGAGCCGCGGGCAACAGCTAGTAAGCAAATATAAATATAACGAGCAGACCTTTATCACTTACTGACTAACCTACTGTCATAGCTTAGCTACCCAAAAAGTATATTAGTGTCGGCACACCAGGTGGCTTACTACCATCTCTTAAAACCGTGCATGAACGATTGAGTAAGGGGGATGTCACCTTACATCATGTATTGCGCTGTCTCGATTACTCACTCGTTCTTGCATGGTTTTAAGAGATGGTACTAGGCCACTTAAGCTTCAACTACTCCCTGCTCAGCGCCTCCACTTCCAGTCGGAATATTAGAGGGCTTACAGGTCCTTTCCAACTTCATCACTCTAGCGGTACCTAGACCGACTAGGCGCTTTCCATTTGGTAGATCTACATTAAAACAATAAAAACCGGTCAAGTGCGACTTGAACTCGCGTGGAGAGGGTTCCGTATAATGCCAATGTCAGTTTTAAAATTTATTAATTGTGGTATGTCTACAAAAAATTACTACTATCGCCATCTAGTGGTGTTTTAGTGAACTATTACGGTTTATATTGAATTTACCACCTAATCGTCAATTGACAGAGTTCTTGTTGGTTTTCCTGTAATCTACAGGCAATGAACTATATTTTGTATTTTTTCCAAAATTTTAGGCTCAGTAGTTTCGGAGATTAGTGGTCAATTTTCGTCTTCTTTCATGAATAAAATCAAAACTATTTATGTTACAATAATAACGATTTATTTTACAAATATATTTGAAATCCTCATAACGGGCCCTTTCTTTTGATATATAACACGGTAAGGTTTGCTAAACTTTTTTTTTAAATTCCTAATTTATCCCCCGAAAATGGTACTTATTCAGATTCAGATTCAGATTTTATTGCTTGTCACAAATTTTAAAGGTGTTATACATGATATAATATTATATAGTAAAAGTGACGCCCTGCAAGGGCACTGCATAGACATGTAGGGCAATAGTTGCCGTTTTACTTAAATATAACAATAAATAATTTATTAACAATTCAAAAATAATTCAAGTATTTTATATTTACCTATAGAGAAATCCAAGTATTATATTATTATAAAAATTCATCATCAAAGAATTCTGTTAAGTTATAATAGCTTTTGTTTATTAAAAATACTTTTAATTGTTTTCTAAAAAGGGAGAGTTTTTTTATATCTTTTAAATTGTTTGGGATGTGGTTGTATATTTTTATAGCCATGTGGTGTGGGCTGGACGAAACCAGTTCCATTTTTGTAGTTGGGATTACTAGTTTATTTTTGTATCTATTGTTTCTTCTATTATTATTATTTTATAAAAAATATTTATTTACTTTGCACGTCATATGTGTTCGGGTCACAGGATCGCGCCATCCTACCAAATTTCATCTGTTTTGGTCCAGTAGGTTCGGAGAAAATTGGCTGTGACAGACGGACGGACGGACAGACAGACGCACGAGTGATCCTATAAGGGTACCGTTTTTACATTTTTGTACGGAACCCTAAAACATACTAAAAGTTTAACTATGACTCACAGTCATCTTTTATGATATTAAGCAGAAAAGAAACAGTATTTCAAATTAGCAAATCGTTTGATATTCCAAACCTTAAATGCTGGATTCTCGTAATCACATTCACAAAATAAAATCCCAGGGTCCAGGTGTCCCCTAGTAACGTCCCTGTTTATTGGCTCCATTCCAAGCGTCGTCCATTGGCCATTTGTTTTAATTAATGCGAGAACTTTGCGATAAACGAAACTAGACATTCATTGAAAGAACTTGGGAATTGTCGCTTCCCCGCTATTTTGTTTCTATCTTTTTATTTAGTTTTGTATTGGATCTGGTTGATTTTTTTTCTATTTGTTAGATTATGTTTCAAACGTATATTATCTTATTACTTATTTTTATTAATACGGTTTTTGTTGGCACAATCTCGTCAACTTTCAGTCAATGGCCTGTGAGTTTGCCATATAGCTACATTAAGTGTTATAAATAATTTATAGTTCGAAAGTATGGAAAACGCTAACTGCAAAACTCGAGTACGGCTGGACGGTTTAGGCATGTGGTAATTTGTCAAAAGATTTAGATTTTTTTTCTTGCTTATAATTAGCTCTACATGGTTGAAAAAATATTTTTGTTGTGGTATCGATAAAAACATAATTTTTTAAAGTATATTCATCCAATCATAAATTGATTAAATGCTTTATTGATAAGTTATCAGATTTAGTTTAGTTTTAGTAGTGACTGATAGATGACGTTAACACTTAACATGTCCCAGTAAGAGCAGGACTCTATCAAGACTAAAAAACGGCGCGTGTCTGGTATGGCAGTTGAATATCTGTAACTATAGTATTCTTTAATCTGTGGTTTAGGGTAATTTTGGTTTTAAAGTATTTATGGAATTCCAAGGAAGGTGTATGTACCATAAAACATTTTTTTTGTCGTCTTTTAATGTGTTCTACTACTGGGCACAGGCGTCCCCCCTTCTTCTCCATTCATCTCTGGCCACTTGTCCAAAAAGTTGTCGAAACGTCACGCCATCTAATCCTAAAAACATATACAATAAAAACCGGTAGGGTGAAGCCGCAGAAAAAAGCTAGTTAACAATAAAATATCATTTTTTTTTTTTTTCTCCTTCTCAATATGATGATTATTATATCAAATGTATAGTATGACCAAGCCAAATTCAATATTTTTCATCTTTAATTTCAAATTTTTAATGTTTCTACCACATTAAAATCAATTGCAAAGTGGAAATTAAATTCATTACACCAACAGCAATGTAGATTATAATGTCAATAAACAAATCTCGTGAGGTTAGAAACAAATGTTTTCAATAATTTATTAAAACAAGCTATATAAATTTAGCGTTAATTGTAATGGGTTTACGTCAATTTGGCTGTATTACTCTGGTCTGGTCAAAATTCGGAAATATAGTCAAGCACTTTGTACAGAATAACAGATTTTGTAAACGTATGCTCTAATCGTATCTTTGTTACAGTGTTGACGACAACAACGACAACAACGACGACGACGACGACGACGACGACGACAACAACGACGACCACGACCACAACACCACCGCCCACGACTACGTCACATTGTAAGTTTGGTTCAATTGCTTCTTCTTTGGCCGAGCATTTTTCCCGGTTGCATTTTCAGCTTACGCTTAAGAGCCCAGGGTACGCTATTAATCATGGTCCTGATTTGGCGGAACTGGTTAGTACAATGGAGCGACTATTTTACGACCACCGTAACCCTTTTAACAGGGAAACCAGACCAACAGGAACATGACCCGGGTGTATAGTGGCCAACACTGTCAGATTTTTCAGGCTGCCTAAAGGCATCTGACATAGCCTAACGACTACCAGCTATTGAAAAGAGCCGGGACCGACGGCTTAACGTGCCTTCCGAAGCACGGAGGGGCTCAAGATAGAAATACCAGTAGCGGCGACCAATCCAAACATGGCCGCGCACTCGCCGTCTGCGAGTCTCTGATTGGCTTGGACCTTGGATTGTTATCTATATAAATAAATATATATATTTGTTCTTAAATATGGTATCATTGATTAGTATCCCATAACACAAGTCTTGAACTTACTTTGTTTCTAGATTAATCTGTGTGATTTGTCTATATGTCATCCCAAAAACAAGTCACTTAAACAGCTCTGGCAGAGGCCATATTCAAGTTGCTCATGAACCTTATGGTGCAGATGTACCTACCAAGAACATGATGATTTTATTAGAGGTAGATTTTTGTTTAAAATATCGTCTGCAAGGTTGGGTATTGGTACCTTACTTTCTTTTGTCTTATTTTAAAGATCAGTTAGGATTTGTGGTGTTGTTTTTATGTCTCAAGGATGAGATACAGTGATATTAATAAAATTATCACTTTTCTTTTCTTAAATTTGTGAGAAATGAAGTACATACCTTACAAGATACTTTATCAAATTTGCATTATAAACGAAATCAATTTAATACCACATTCACGAAAAATAATTTTCACAATAATTTTTTCAAAATAATTTTTGACTCCCGTATGCTCGCCTCATCCTTGCCCGTGTGGCAACGACGTCGATCAGTTTGGGCATCATGGTCTACATTGTCACTTCAGTGCTGGTAGGCTACCTCGACACGGCTCTCTGAATGATATTATCAAAAGGGCTCTTGCCACCATTGACGTACCATGCACTTTGGAACCCCGAGGTGTAGTTCGTGATGATGGCAAGAGGCCCGATGGTATGTCATTGATCCCTTGGGATCGCGGGAAGGCTCTAGTCTGGGATGCTACATGCGTCGATACCTTCCCATCTCAAGGGATCTTCCGTGAGAGCTGGGTCAACAGCTGAAAGCGCTGAAGTCGCTAAGCGGCGCAAATATGCTTCTCTTAACCAAGATTACATATTTGTGCCGTTTGGTGTTGAGACGTTTGGACCTTGGGGCCCTAGCGCAAGAGATCTTTTCAAAAAGATCTCTCCGCGACTGATCGCCGCCGCTGGTGACAAGAGGGCTGGCTGCTTCTTCGCCCAAAGGATTAGCATAGCTATCCAGAGGGGGAACGCAGCCAGTGTTCTTGCTACTATGCTTCACGGGCAAGAGGACGAAGCATTAGAATTTTAACATATTCTATTTTTTTTTTTTTTTATTTATTTCATTTTTTATTTTCACGTATCAAAAGTTTTTTTATGTTGTCCAGATTCTATGTATCATATAATTAAACATATTGGTTTGTTTATAGATGATGCAGAACTTCATTTAGAACAATTACATCGAGGAGTGCTGGAAGACCCTGATCTGGATAATCCTTATATTGTTCTAAGTCAACACCAAATGCAAAACTTAGGTAAGTTATTACTATTAAGTCGATCACGATATTTTAAGCAACTTTTTCAAAAAAACCTTTCCGAATATTCTTTATTGATTATTTACCCAGACGACCTCGATTTGAAATGAGGGACAGTCTCGTCTGATGAAACAAAGGACCAGACGGTTGTAATCTATTTGAGCTCTTTGATGAGTTGTAGAATAATTTTCAACAATATTTACAGCTTATTAATAACATTTTTGGTTTTAGTTATAAAAGTATAATTGTAGTCAGTGGTAGACTTAAGTGGGGTTGATATAATGATTCTAAATTAGTAAGGTGATGAAATTTGTGCCCAGTTTCAACATCGTTTCATGTCAATGACATGGTTAATAGAACATGCACACTCTGGTGTCACAGTTCTTCGGAACCGCCTCTTGGCCTCTAACGTGGTTCCTTTAACGACTACCAGATGCCAGCCAGGACCAACGGCTTAACGTGCTATCCAAAGCACGGAAACTTTCAGACAAGATATCATGTTCAATCTTTAAGCTGTCATAATTATATGAATATGAATCTGACTCTGTCCTTTTTTTCACAGAAATGGTAACAACAATGTGACCAGAGGTCGTGGGGCGAGGCCAGGCCCCTTGGAGCGAGGGCTGGCCACCCCATGACTCTTCCCCCTCAAACTACATGCAAATCTGGACTCTATTATTATTAGTAGTAGTGGTGATTGTGGCGTGATACGAACAGTAGTGTGGACTGAAGAAATAAAGGTTGTTTATTGTTTTATTTTGCGGTATTTCAGGTCATCTGCCCTGACTGTACATCTATGTGAAGAAATAGTGTGTTTTATCATAAGCCTAAAATTACACAGCGGCATAATACAACGACTGTTGAAACCCTATAATTAAATGTAAATATTAGTATAAATTTATATAGTCTAGATTAATCGTTAAGAAATGCTGTAAATAAATTTGCACAAAGCTAGCCATATCAAATTTATAGACACTGGCGATGTGTAAAAAATCGTTGTTAGATATACCCAAATTGCAGATAGTTTTAATTATATTTTTTTTTATATTCTGTCATTGTGATCCCACCTGATATTAAATGCAGATGTGGTCTAAGATGGAGCTCGCTGGCACATTAATAGCCTATTCACTCTAGCCTTGAAAGGACCCAAATTGTATGTATCCCGGAATACGTCTGCTATGGCAGGGAGATCCACTGTTTAGCCGTACGAATTATAAATTTTAATGAGGATGCAACACATTTTGTGCGAGCTGATGGAATCTCGACAACATTTAACGACGTACATTAAAACCTTAATTTCAACCTCATAAATTAAACCCCCGAACTTTACCCAGCTTATATTAGTCTCATCGCGCTGCGTTGCTTCTTTAACATTTTGAACGCCACAATTGCAGACACAATAGTTATTCAATTGTTTGTCGGTCACCGTGGGCCGCTTGGCGTTCGAAGTGTTAAATGACCTTGGATATTTTATTGCACCATGTACCTGCCATCCATAGACTACGGTAACCGCTTCCCATCAGGTGCAATACTTTGAGTATGTTAAGTTAGATCTGGAGGCAGTAGAATTTTATATTATTTATCTTATTGATAATTTAAATATTGTGTTTCATTTTTTTGATAATTGTATGTAGTACTTCTTAACAAATACAATCGACATTTAAAATGAAACTGAATTGTATAAATGAAATGTTCCGTTGTAAAATAAACATTCAAAATGTTAATTCGTTTTAATTTTTTTCTTAATTGTTAACCTAATCTCATGTCATAAACTATTTACCAGATTTAAATAATAAAAAAAATACCTGCTTCATAAATTTAGTTTAAAATAAAAATATAATTTAAAAAAAAATATATTTTAAACAAAGTGTTGATTACTAATAGAAACTTTTTGATATACTTTATTTTTTATTTTATATCTGACTTTGTCAGTTGGTTAAATAAAAGAAATTTTAAGAGCAGCGCGCGATCCCAAACTCTGTGATTTCATACGAACAAAAATTTCTAGAAAAAGACAATGTTTTTAAACCGTTTTCAAGTAAGATTGACGTAGGAATTGTAATTAATACGATGATGATTAAATATCCCATCGGAATAGAACCCAAATATTATCCAAACACCATTTTAATTCACCGTTGACCCGTCTTATACGTTCATTACTTTCTTCGATGACAGTTTTCGCCATTTTCACGTCTCTGCCCTACTTTCGCTCCATAAGCCCTTCGGGATGTTTCGTGAGGAGACCCCATAAAGGATCACTGGCGGGATTAAAAAGCTCTCACACGTCATTAAAAGCTTAAGGCCGGTCATACAATATTACTTTTGGTCCCCCTAAATCTTTAATACAATGAATATTATCTGTGTTTTTCATGGTTAGGTGCAATGTGCGTCTTATTATTTGGTTCTGGGTTCGAATACCATGGGTCAGTAAACACAGTATTAAACTATACTAATAGAATAAAAGAGATTATTAGTTTAAACCCTTAATAACTTTAGAACAAAATTATTTTTGTGATAGCCTGATTTTTGGAAAAGGTTAGGTGCGAATCAGCTAGGCAGTAAATAATTTTCGAAATTTTGAAAACCACAAGCAGAATAATTTGTTGTCCAACTCTACCTTAAATACAATTGGATGCCCTGAAAACTGTGCGACCCTACAGCATTCTCCATAGCCTTGTACAAGTCCTCTAGCGTGCAACTATTTGAGCACTCTTGGGCACGTCCAAAAAGGTTTTCCTCCCATCTCTCGACATGACCATCCTAACCTGTAGCTACCAGCTTCTCTTAATATGAGTGCCACTTTCAGGCTTCCTCTTATTAATACTCCTACCTTATTTTATCTAATCTTGAAACTCCCCACAACCATCTCAACATTCACATTTCTGTATGCATTCTCCTTTCATCTGGCCGCATTTTGACGTGATAAGTGTATATGTAGGAGTAGAGGAAGACAAAAAAAACAACGGATGGATTGTGTGAGGGGGATATGACCAGGAAGGGTGGTGCTTAGCAGAAAATGGCTGGAAATAGATCTAAATGAAACTTACATATTATGCCGACCCCACATAGAAAAGTAGGAAGGTAAAGGAAAAGGAAAAGAAGATGTGTATACTCGGATGTAACAATTACTTAATCCAGATTTTCCTAGAAAATATTTTTTCTATGTTTAAATAATGTGTGAACGACCAGCCTAAGAAGAACATGAATCCTGTACAATTTATCGCTCAGGTGCTATAAATACTGAGCCATTAGCGAAGATAAGTCTGCTTTATTGTAATTTTATGCCGTACATTAGCGCCCTCTCGCGGACGCATACTGCCAGAGTAATTGGGTAATATTGCAAAGGATTTTTTATCAATTCATTCATGATTTAAGACCTGCACTTATTCCGGATTAGTTTTTTCTGTTTTTTGTTAGTGATGATGTTTTTTTTTATTTACTTAATTGATTATACTTTATGTATATTTATTTCAATTTATATTTTATCACACCTGGTTTCCCTACAGAGAAAAAAACGCTTTCGAAGTCTGACCTCCGCAACCCTTTTTACAAGAAAACCAGACCCGTAGTAATATAACCTGGGTATATTAGTGACCAACAGTGCCAGATTTTTTCAGGCTACCTAAAGGCATCTGACATAGCCTAACGACTGCCATCTACCGGTAACAGCCGGGACCAACGGCTTAACAAGCCTTCCGAAGCACGGAGGAGTTCAAGATAGAAATGCCACTAATGGCAACCAATCCAAACATGGCCGCGCACTTGCCGTCGCCGTTGCTTGACGCGCGCTATCGTTACGAACACGCGCGCCGCGCTAGGCTATCGAGCTCCTCAATATGTTTGTAAGTTCCTTATTGTATACTAGCTGTTACCCGCGGCTCCGCCCGCGTGTTGGTCGCTTTCGGGTAACCTGTGTTACATTGAAATGAAATGACGCGATCGAAGTAGCCAGGACATTATTCAAATATAAACAAATATCATGTTTCAGAGTTAAGTTTAAAGAATCTCTTTGTAGACAACATTAGCAGTTCTTCCCTCAGTGGCTAATAAAAATAGATTTTCGGCGCTACTGACCCGCGAGCAAGCCACATACAGTTGTCCATGCGAGAAACATCTTGTTCTTAGGTCGATGCCAGCTGCTTTTAGGGTTTGTCCCTTCGACTTATTTATCGTCATGGCAAAGTATACAGCAACTGGAAACTGGGTGTGTTTAAATTGAAAGAGGTAATTGTTGGGGATGAGTGGTATTCGAGGTATGTACACCGTTTCGCCTGAACCACACTCTGTGAGAATTTCGGCCTGTATTAAGTTGCGCTGCAAAACCGTTACTTTGAGTCGGGTCCCGTTGCATAGTTTAGGTGGAGAAAGATTTCTTAGGAGCATAATGGGAACGCCGACTTTAAGGGTAATGTTATGAGCAGGAAGACCACTTGCAGCCAATGAACTCAAAAACTCGATAGGGTAGGTGGTAGCATCATCCTGATGCACAAAAGTGTTATATGACGTGTAAATCACTTCATCCCCGACAATTTCCGCCAAAACCTTGAGTTCCGGTAAACGTTTCCGAAGCCCGAGATGACGCATGACGCTCGCGGTCAGTGGACAACCGAGACTCTCTGTCAGAAGAAGTTTCTAAAGACCAGACAATGCATGGCGTTGCCTATCTTCATCGAGTTGCATCTGTCTATACGCATTCGATTCTTGAGATCTAGCTAACCTTCTGCTTTTAGCTATTCTGGAATGATGCGACAGATTAGATCGTTTCCTCCTAGGTATTATTTAAAATAATTAAAATTCTTTATATCAGGTGAATTTAAATCAACTGCAAATATTGTAAGGGCAGATTCAGACAGACCACTCAACTGAACAACTTTCCTAAATAAATTTATGTCGAAATAAGAAAAAAAATTTTTGACCTCCCATACAAATTGAGAATCAGCTGATCTAGTTTAGTATGGAGAGTGAAATATAAAATTTCGTATTTCGATATAAGTTTAAATAAGTTTATTTGGAAAAGTTGTTCAGTATAGTGGTCTGTATCTGCCCTTAAAATATTTGCAGTTGATTTGTGTCCACCTTATATACGACACGATCGTATGTTCCGTCAAACAACAAATTCAATTTTCAATTCAAGCAAGACAACTAACAATAGCGAACCGAACCGTCCTTTTACTTTTTTTTTTTTGAATAATTTTTACGGCCATGGAATCTAGTCCTTTAAGGCCTTTCTTAAATTTATTAATCTTCTTCAGTCCTACTTAAGTCAGTCGAGTCAAAAATTCAAGTCAAGTCCAGTCAAGTAAGTAAGTCTAGTCTGAGTCAGATGGCTAAGTGAAGCGGTGGAAAAATTTCACTTAGCTATATCATGGAGATTTTGGTGACAAAGATAAAAAGTCACGTAATCGACACTGTATCACTTCCCAACACTCACGCTTGTTCACGAACACTTTGCGAATAATAATCCACCAAAATTGTGCACAAACACTCAAAAACCCTAAGCTTTGGAAATTAAATACAGCGCGGACATAGCAACAGTTTACTTTCCCTCCAAAAACTCCCGTCCATTTACCAAACCAATCAATAGACAACAACCAAAGAATCAAACCAAAAGAACCACAAAGACAAATACCATCAATTTTTTTAATTAGCCAGTTTTGATTTTAATCTGCTATACCATAATGCCGTATACCGTAACCATAGCGAGTTGTAAAGTGAGTCAGCGCCATCTATTGAGATTTTATGTTACTAAATTTACGATCAAATTCAATGTGTTATTTTATTAAAATTAATAGGTGCAGTGCGTGTTTTCGTCATTATTATATCGTCGTTATAAATTAAATTAAACGTAAGTAAACGCATTAAAAGTTTTGAAGCAGTGTTTGAAGTAAATTTTCAATCGACCATAACTTCTTTTTCCCTTAACCGATTTTGACGAAACAAAGTTTTGACAACGCTCCTAATTATATGTAATCCAACTGTGAAAACCGCGTTTAAATCGGTTGAGTATTTTTGAAGTTATAACGTACCAGACAGACATACATACATACATACATACATACAGACAGACAAAAATTCCAAAAACTGTCTTTTTGGTTTCTGTTACTCTTTTTTAACCGCACTCTATCAGTTTTTTTGAAAAATATTAAATGTACAGACACTCGCATTTTAGTGTCTTATTATATGTATTGATTTTACTGGTGCAATTAAGAATTTTGTCTTGTCTATTTTAAAAGTTTAAGTACACTAGCAATATGCTAGAGGAGTATACTAAATAAAGTCATGTAAGCTGAGTCAGTAAAGCAACCGTCATGACTGAAAGAATGGACAAAAGAGAAGTAAGTATGTGAAATTTCCTGTGCATTCCTGTCCTAATTGTAATATAGATAATGTTTTCGTTTGAGTGGGTCAAGGAAGGGTTTTATTTCGGTACAAAACGACTATTGGCGAGGACCTCTGACGCTGCAGAATTACGCTTATAGAAAACAATAGGGTATCAGAAAAATCGGCTTGCATTTTGGAATGTCGGTAGATAAGCGGCGTGTTTTAGATATCCCAACTAATATGATAAATGCGAAAGTGAGTTTGTATATTTGTTTGTTTATTACATTTTCACACCCTATCACTTATCCCGAGGAAAATTCATGCGAGCGAACCGCGAGCAAAACTGCGGGCTATAGGCTAGTAATTTATATTGGTAAATATTTTTTTTTAAGTTTCAGTCATGATTGGTTAGTAGCTACCTCTTTATTAATTTCCTTCTTAACTAAATTCATTTGTTTATGACAGGATCTGTTAACTAGTATATCTACCTTAGATATATATTTTTGAAATACGACTTAATAATATTTATTTATTAATTTATATACACTTGAATACAAATATAGGAAACCTAAAATTACGGTATTGAACACAGTACTTCTTTTTCTTCTTTTAGAGTCAATGACAAATTGGTTTAGTCGAAAAACGCCCGATTCTTAAAATGACTACGTAGTCTAAAATTGACCAATTCTTTAAATGTCCAATTCTATAAATGACCGATTCTTTAAATGTCCGATTCTTAAATATTGCTAGGTATGGTTAGCATGTGGCGACCGATCGCACGCTACGACTCGCCTTCAATCATGTCCATCCTCTTCATATCACAAACTATTGACATTTCATTAGAAGAATAAAATCATCATCGACGTTTGGACTAGCAAAATATCTGTCAGCAAATTATATTATATGAAGTAATTTAGCCTGGAAATCTTGTAAATATTCATTGTAAATACCTACTACATTAATAAATTAATAGCAGGAATAACCGTTTCATCATTCGCTATAAGCTGTGCTAGGGTGCTTCTAATTTCTATAGACATTTTTTTTCATTTCTATTTTTGTTCTGTGGATAGGGTCTAACGTTCCTTTTACTTTGAAGTAGTGTTGCTATTTTTTTACTTAAAATACCTCTTCGTAGAGATATACTAACAATAAAATAAAAGAACAAATTGTTCACGCTGTCTACTCAAGTGTATAAATATCATTGGATTAGTCGTTCGTATTTTAGCCAAATTTCCACTGCTGCTATGCTATTATGAGCGTATACATATACTAGCGACCAGCCCCGGCTTCGCATGGGCTTAGAACCTTCCTCTTGAATCACTTTATCTATTTAAAAAAATAACCGCATTAAAATCCGTTGCGTAGTTTTAAAGATTTAAGCATACAAAGGGACATAGGGACAGAGAAGGCGACTTTGTTTTATACTATGTATTGAAAAACTAATGAAAAAAAAACTTTTTGCCAAAGGGTTTTGTGTGAGAAATGTAACTCAACAACGATTTTTATTTGATTTTTTATTGCGCTATTGCCAGAAAGTCCTATTCTAGCAATTATGGGGACTTTATTTTTGATTATTCATTTACATTCATGTCAATAGCACTGATTAAATTTTGATTATGAAATCAAAAGTTCATAAGTTTTTACTAGTACAGTAATTTCGTTTATATGTTGATATAAAACGAAGCTAAGTACACGATCATAGCGTAGCCGAGCGAAGCAATGGATCTTTACAAATACAGACGAAATACAAGCTCTTTGTAAAATAAACACGATTAATCCAATACACAGAAATAAATTGAATTGTTCGCCGAGTAAATATTTATCAGAAACTGGAAACATTTTAAAAATCATTCAGAAAACATGAAAACTGATGGAAACATTATCAGCGGTATTATGTATTGTAGATACGAAATAAAATAATTTATTTATCGGATTTCATCGGACATGAAAAAAGGACTTGCAACTATTGATTTAGACTTATACCATAACATATAATATATATATATATATATATATGTTATGTCACAGCAAAAATTATCCTGAAAACAAAAAAAAATTACGTGCGGCACTCGGGGACTGCCGCGGTAAAGCTATTGCAAAGCATTTTTTATCAACTTATGCAATAAGTACGAACGCTCGGCCGAGCTACATGGTAGGCGGAGTGGGGGTGTTAGGTTTTATTTTCGTTACAGTATTACTTGATTCGGTCGCCGCGTCAAAGCCTGCGATAAAAGCTATGCAATAGCTTAAAAAAAACAGCAACATATTCAATCTCATTTGTTTAGTTAGACACCACGATGACAAAGACCTAAAATGTATTACACCTCTCTTTCTTCGGGGAGTTAAAAACGTTTTCTTGCATTGTCTGATTGTATTCAAAAATCTCATTATCCAAACAGGATTGCGTGACCTTTCAAGTAAGTTCCCTACCTCTATATTCGGACACGTCCTAATTAAGGTTCATGTCACAACACGCCCTCGGCTTCACCTCTCTGTTTACCTTTGTCTAATCAAAATGTTATATGTGCGAGGAAAAATGAAATATTTTTTGGGGACAAGTATTGTGGTAAGATCTGACAAGTAAAATTATTTTTCCAGTGTTGGGTTTTCTTGATTAAACTTCTTCATTTAGTCAAGTCAAAAAGTAAATCTGTAGTCTATTCTAGTCAGTCAATTTAGTCTAGTCATAAGGCTAAATGAAGCGGTGAAAACATTTCACTTCAGTTTCTTGGAGATTTTGGTGACAAAGATTAAAGTCACATAATCTGCACTGTACCATTTCTCAACACTGACACGTGTCTCGAAGACTTAGCGAATAATAATCCACTATTATTTATTATGCACAAATGATCGAAAAAACATACATTTTGGAAAATAAATTCAGCGCAGATAACATGAGTTTTGTCTTTCCCGCTAAAACCTTTTCTCCTGGTTGATGTGCTCTGGCTTCCCTGTAAAAAGAATTACGGAGCTCATTGCAGCTCCCTTAGAATACCATATTATAATAATATTATAATGAAAAGGCATAAGTTACGCATTGGCACTGATGCAGTATCAAAAAAAAAAAAATCTACAAATTTAATATGAAATCCATTCCAAATTCGAACGCAGTTCAAATCTAGAGCTCACCATGATTTCGCGTCATTCGGATTTCATCACGGAGCGCCGATGAAGTTAATTTTGTATCGTCCCTCATTCCCAGATCGTATTTCGCACTGGCTGTCCAATAACGTTCAATTTTACAACTTGTATACTATTTCCTACTGATAATTCATTATATGTGCTTTAAGGTTTTTTTTTTACTTTATTACAATGATGTAAAGAGCGGACTTAAAGCCGAAGGCTTTTTCTACTACCAACCAAGAGGTGGTGCGAAGAAAATAATACATTTTTTTTCTTAGAAATTCTTTCTTTTTTTCATCTTTCTTCTTTTTTTTGATTCTTGACCTAAACATATACTAAATTATATTTACAAATAAACAACGTACAAATAATATCAACTTAAATCACTACATATTATAAAACAAAGTAGCTTTCTCTGTCCCTATGTCCCTTTGTATGCGTAAAGCTTTAAAACTACGCAACGTATAAATAATATACTTCATCTAGTTTTACAATGCTTTTAGTTGGATTCGCCATACACTAGTCAAAGTCAATATATAGTCTCATTCAAATATATTAATATGACTAAAAAGGAAGAAGACTTATTTTAACCTACGACTATCGAGACTTTAGGACATATCTGAACAATTGAATTAATAAAACAACATGCATATCACCAATCCATGCAATCCACTTACATTACGTAACGATATTTATAAAAATGATTTGTAAGACCTTACTGTTAAACCATGTTAACACGAAGTAAATGATTTTAATTATCATCTTAATAGAAAACTTCAAATAAATTTCTGCAGCAGTGTAGGAAGGCATTGGAAATTTAAAATTTCCTCAAAAACGCCAATATCGACTCATAACAACATTAAGCAACCCTTTCGCTTTCAAAGGCCCGTTAATTCAATACCGACGCCACCATAACTCAATTTCATCGCTCCATCTCCATAAATTGGCTTCAACAATAGCTTTCTGTAGTCTACATTCAGGTCGCTGTCATCATTTTCATCTATTGTTTTATTGAAATCGAGATCGTTGAAATTGCTTAGGTGGTGATTGTCTGAATAAAGATAAAGAAACAATGAAATTATTCCATACTAGCTGTTGCCTGGGGCTCCTCACCCGTGGGAACTCCGAATAACTATAACTAAAAATATAGCTTTCGCCCGCATGAATTTTCCTCGGGAACAGTGTTTTTTTTGGGATGAAAGGTAACCTTTGTCCTGCTCAGTACTCCTAGCTATGTGTATGTGAAATTTCAGGAAGTATGGTTCAGTAGATAGGGTGAAGAGGTAACAAACAAATATACAAACTCATTTTCGCGTTTATAATATTAGTTTGGATAGATAGGATTTGTTGTTTTAGGGTCTAAGCAATCTTCATTCCTTTCAGCCAAATCGGTTCAGCCCTTTTTCTGTGAGACACACAATTTTTTTTCTGTAACAAACATACACACTTTCACACTGAAAAAATTTCGCCATTATAATATTAATGAGATTATAATCAACAGTGTCATAAATGAAATGTAAGTCCAAAATTATTCGAGACAAAAACCTTGGACAGGAAATGACCCAACTTATTATTACAATAGCAAAGCAAAAACTACTTAATCCACTTCTGTTCAATACAGTCGGACCTTGCTTTCACCGCATGAGTTGATAATAAAACACAGAGAAAAGAATAATATTAAATTATTTTACCCGAAATTGAAGAAAGAGGAGGAATCCATGTTTATATGAAACAGAAAAATGAGAAAACAAATGTTGTGTCGTATTAAGAAATAAAGGAACTCACAAATGATAAATAGGAAGGAAACCCGCCAACAGGAGCCTAGCTCTTTATAATGATTTAGTAAAATATCTCAGATCACAATTTGCAGTATACCTCAAAATAGATTAAAAAAAATTGCCTTCGCGCGATTTCCAAATTCTATGGTCAAAATATTGCCGACTGCGGCTGTGGTGACCGTACGAGCCATATGCTTGATCGTTATCATTTATACGTAAAAAAAAAATACTCTCCAATATACCATTATATTCCTATCTACTAAAAAATACAGCTCAATTAAGAATACAAACAGGAAATTAGTGAAGACCTCATCATTTTGTATGCCCAATTTATCGGTTGTTAGTTTAGGCCCTCAAAGACTTGGGAAGAGACAATAAGGAAATGGATTTTGTTATACCTATTTGGTTTGCTATCAAAACGTTTGTTCGCCGGACTTATATGGACAACACTGATTAGAGAATACTTTACTAGTATATTAATGCAATTCAATAGATGTACTATATATATGTAATAAGGTGGACATACATACATACATACATATAATCACGTCTTTTTTCCCATGCGGGATAGACAGAGCCTAGGGCCATAAGACCTTAGGCCACGTTTAGCATGATGACAGGTGAAACAGGAAATCAATAGTGATGGGTTGCTAGCCGCATCGCCTATGTCATGATTTCCCTATTCGGCGATTCCTTCAGACAAGGTGGACACTTAAAAAATAAGGGCAGATTTAGACCGGAAAACTTAGTGCGCACGATTAGTGAATAATACTACGCTATTTCATTACAATGAAGGCTGACTTTTCTATAGTAATACTGCCTCAGCACTAGTAACGTGATCACAACTAGTTCTCAACGTTTTTTTACTATAACGTTTTTTTACTGTAACTCTAGATTTTCTACCATGGTTTGTGTGATTTACAGTAAAAAATGGTAGAAAATGGTATAAACTAAATTCAAAATCACTAGTCAGCACTTGAGCGGTCATTGATGGCCACGTTACGTTATGGCTTTCATTATTTTCTTTGGTAGCTTAGGGATGATACAAACTATATAAATTAGTATAGTATAACACACGTACGAGAGACATGGGTACATCAAGCAACAATCCAAATATAATATAACTTGTACCCTTGGAGCGAACACGCTCAGTATCTGGACCGGTATTGTGCCGGATAAGGACAGTGCTTGTCTTAACGTTACCTCTACCAAACAGAGGTATCGTTACTTGTCTAGTTATCGTTAACACGGGATATCGTTAATTTTCACCCATATTAACGTTAAAGTTAACGTTACTTTCTAACAAATGTAGAGTAAAAACATGTAGATATTATTTGTAATTTTATTAAATTTGCTAACATTCACATGTCTTGTAAATATGTCTAAATACTAAGATCTATTTATTTATTTAAAACTTTAGTGTACAAATTAAAAATAAAATGTACAAATGGTGGACTTAATGCCATACGGCATTCTCTACCAGTCAACCATTGGACCAAGCAGAAAATCTGACTGTCGGCGATTAATGAATTAAATACATATTTTATGATACCATTCATTTATAGAAAAAAAAATACTAAAGTATGTGTACTAAATACATCATATATTTATTTATTAGAGTTATGATTGTAAATTAAAATTTCTTGATGACTAACGTAATGCTTCGAATATATTATATCTGTAAGTTTATGTGTTTGCATGAATAAAACAAATTAAAATAAATAAAACAGAACAAGCCTTGTCTCTATCCGGCATAATGCCGGTCCGGCTTCAGTGCGTGTTCGCACATAAAGGGCAAAAGGCCCAAGATCCGTTCAGAAATTGTTCGAAAGCAAATCCCCTACCAAATAACTTCAGTACGTGCCCAGTTACGTAGATTTAATTGCCCGAAACAGATACCTGATCTTATCGTTGATAATCTATTGGATCTAATTAAGGTCGGATATGTTTGGCGATCGTTTCGGAAATTACCTTCTGACCTTCAAACTGTTTTGGCTGATATTTTCCTTATGTCTGAGGGCATAATTATAAGGATATATGGCCTTACAAGTTACGGATAGAAAGAACTAGCTTCTTAATTATGTCGTAAATTTTCTGTTAACTTCGTTATTTGTTAAAATTATATAAGTTATGCGTAGTTAAAAAAAAAACATTTTAAATCGAGGCGTTTGAAACTAAGGGTACCAGTACGTTAGTGTCTATTCTGTGGTACTAAGCAGCTCAACACATCAAACTCAGTAAGGTGGCACCGCATGGCTGTCGATATATAATATTTTCTCTGTGGCATACATTTGGAGCACCGCATTTAGAATCCTACTATGAGAAGAATGCATTTTTGAATAAAAAAATGTGTTAACCTTTAGGAATAACGTAATTGTACTCTGTTACTTGAGATACAAGAAAATCTCAACCTGTATTTAAGTACAAAAGGACCCATTTGGGGTCGAGGTGCTTCCTGTAATCTAGAACCCCAAACAAGATAACCTGTGTTATCCCTTCTCTAACGACAAATATTTAAATCGCAAAATGCCAAATTTTTGTCAAAAAAATCTGAAAACTTTAAAAATCAGTGGTGCTCCGGGAAAAAGAAAAAAAAAATTGTATTCTATAAGGTATTGGTTACATAACTGCGTCGCGTTAATTTCTCATTTCTAAAAAACTCAACGCGCTTAGAGTTGTTACATGTTTTCAAAAGACAGTTTTCTGTTTACATTATTAAACCACTTGACAGCCTCAAACCCAACACAATTACTCGAGGTGGCCGGAAATGACACGTATTTCATGGGCCCAACAAAAAACAGCCGGAAGTAAGCCGCCATTGTGCCCAAACGTGTTTCAGAAAATGGCCGCCGCGTTATAAGTAAAAACTTGCGTCTACGTGAGTCCGGACATGCTTTTATTGACCATATTTTTTTACAAATTCTATGTTCACATACAAGGGTAGCGTTATTTATTGCTTATTTATTATGTGCTTTCATATTATCTGTCTTTTGTAGGCACTGAAAAAGCGAAAAAGGGTATATTATTTAATCCGTCTGTCTATTTAATAAATCTATACTAATATACCTTAATAAAGCTGAAGATTTTGTTTGTTTGTTTGAACTTGAAAACTACTGGTCGGATTTGCAAAATTCTTTTTGTATATGAAAGCCCAATTCTTGAGGAAGGTTGGGAAATAGCTAGTTGTGTATATAGGTATCGTATAATAAAAAAATATTTGAATTAAAATTTAGGGACAAATTACATAGATTGTGTTAGCCCTAAATTATTGAGATTTGTGTTATGTAATACTAACTCAACTATAGAATAAGTCATATCAATTACTTAAATAGATAAACATCCAAGTTGAGGCTAATCAGAAAAAAAAATCATTTTGATTTGCCCGGGGATCGAACTGAGGCCTGAGTAGCGAAGGGTTAGCAGAGGGCTTAGCCAAGTGATGTCGATCGCTCAAAGAGTTTCTAATTTTGACCCCTGTAAGAGAGATATATCGCTTACTCACTTGTTTTTGGGTGGTTTTTAGTAAGCCACCTGGGGGCTTAGCCAAAGTCACAGTCTCAAAACGTTCGATAAGAACAAAATGTATGGATTTGACATAAGATTGTCCACGTGATTTAGCGCGGCTTATGTCAATTTCATACATTTTGTTCTTGTCGACATTTGTTAACGTTTTGTGACTGCATCTTTGGCTAAGCCCCCTGATCTTTAACTATATTTTTACTAGCCCAAAGGTCAGATAGACAGACTTTCTCATTAATAATATTAGTATAGAAGTATGGAATACAAGATATAATGGTAACTCCCCAGAAACTATACTGCCCTTTAACGCTGTAAGTGACGCCCAACCCTTCTACATCAAAATGATGGAGAGGAGCCAAGATAAATGCACACAACTTGGCACCGTCATTGCAACGTCTCATTTGCCAAATCGATGTGGTTATCTAACACAAGCCATAGATTTATAGCTTAGATTTAGATATAGATAAGTATCAGCAATATCGTAATTCTTATGAATCTTTTTTTCACCAATATATACAGTTACAGATTATTTCGCTACAACTTAGAATGGATCAGGACCTAGAAGAGCTAATACTTAAAGCAAATTCTCCAGGACGCTCGATTGTGGACTGTATGTATAGCTGATTAGATTTTAATTTACACGATCAACCTCTGTGTAACCTAACGGTTTCATGCTCGGATACAATGACAATTTTCTGTAAAGAACTTTCTACTAGTGTTGCCGCTCGATAGTTGACTATTGATAGAATAACGATAGTTTGATTGGTTTTTTCTTACTTTTGAGAAAAAACACGATACTGTCTTCAGATCTTCGATAAAATCCCCGATACCTAACATTGCTTCGCAATATTACGTAAACTTTCGATACTATCGATAGTATTGCTTTGGAATATTTGATAATCATTATCGACTGTACAAAACGATATCAATATCGATAGTCTACGTAATATTGATAGCATTGTTCCTTATCAATAATATTACCGATAGTATCTATACTATCGGTAGACCTACCGATAGTCATGTCTATTAAACTATCGGCAACACTACTTCCTACATGAAAAATATATTAACTCCTCATTTACTTCCCAATTTATCCATTCAAATTACACCCAGATCTCCATTACAGTCACCCTTCATTAACTCATTAACTAAAAGGTCAACAGCCACTGGCTCGGTACTAATTAACATTTTAATTGGGGAAGGATACAGAGGAAGTACTTCAACTTGTTCAAATGTTCCGCTTTTAAGGGTCAGTCAAAAAAGCGTACGGTAAGAACTAGGCTTGACCTTATTAATTTCTTATACCTTTACTATATATAAGTGCAAAAGTTCTTGAAGCTAGATACTTTAGCGAGGCATGCGTATTCAAAACCATCCTGCGCATCAAGTGACAGCAAGTTAAGCCTGACTTGGATTGGTCGCTGCTAGTGGTATTTTTCTACATTGATTCTCCTCAGTATTTTGGAAGGTACATAAAGTCGTTGATCCCAGCTGATATCGCTAGATTGCAGTCGACAGGCTGCAATAGATTTCTTAAGCAGCCTTAAAAAATTGTTAGTGATGGCCACTATCACATCTAGATTATGTTATAATAATTGGTCTGATTTCCTTTTTTTTAAATAAGACCAGATAGCAGTCTATCCATTGTAATAAACTAAATGCCAACTATGATTAAAGCTCTGGGCTTTGAAGCACAATTTAAAGATGTAACTGGAAAACACGAATCAAGAGGTTGTACTTCACAAGTGAATGAATAAAATAAAGACACAAATTGAAAAACTTCTCATAACTTCTAAAGTGAACATCTAAGGATAAAAATTTAAAGTAAGACTAGTAATGTAAGCTATATAATCAGTGTGAAAATTTTCATCCAAGAATAAAAAATCTAGAGAAAATTTATAAATAGCATACATACATATCTATCGTAGCGGATTTTATTGTAAATGAAAAAAAAGAGGAAAAAGAAAAACCTCCAATCCTCAAATCATTTGATCGTGAGCTGAATTCAGAAGTCGATGGCCAACACTCCAGAACTTAATTTAAACTTCCGCAGATTGTACTGAATCGGAATGCTTGAATAGTAGTTTATTAAAACCTAGCCAATTAAATGTAAATCGCAATAAAAGAAAAAAAAAGAATCCGAATCTATATGCGATTTTAGAGTCAGAAATTACAGGTTTACGGAGAAGTTTAACAATTATAAAAAATATAATTTGTAAAAAAAAACAATGATAAAAATATCTGTTGGTTTCTTCTTCAGTTTAGTATACCAGATAAAAGTCAAAAATTTTAATAACTGTTTTAAAAATATTTGACCAAATTAAAATCTTTATAAAGTATTGAAAAAGGCACTACCAAATGTAAAGCAGCTAAGATAGATGATTCCGTGCTTCGGAACGCACTATAAGCCATTATTCCCGGCTGCCACCTATTTGCGTGCAGTGATAATTGACCTGGTAAGTTAAAAATATTCATAAATATAGAGTAGAACATAAGTTATATAAATAATCACACACACTACATACATAAGTCAACTAATACAAAGTATGTTTTGTCTGATCTAATTTTCATTCACTTATATACATATGTGTGTGTATATTTATGTATGTAATATAAATATTCAGTCTAAATATATGTATCAGTTTATTATAAACTAGCGACCCGCCACGGCTTTGCATGGCCATTAAAACCTTCCGTGTAAATCGCTCTATCTATTAAAAAAACCGCATCAAAATCCGTTGCGTAGTTTTAAAGATTTAAGCATACAAAGGGACATAGGGACAGAAAAAGCGACTTTGTTTTAACTATGTAGTGATGAAGTGACAATATATTCATTTTCTATATGTACGGTATCTTAATTATGTATGTAATTAATTAATCGCCGACAATCACATTTTCTGCTTGGTCCAATGATTGAATGAGAGAATGCCATATGGCATTAAGTTCACCATCTGTTCACTTTATTTTTAATTAGTACAAAAAAGGTATTAATAAATAAATAAACGTATTTATATCCCAGACCAAACAGTTAGGAAAAATTGCGAAGATTTATACCAATTTAAAAACGAATTTGAATGTAAATCTTGCTTATGGAACCCAAAATTTAATTACGTACAAATCAAATCTCGAATTCAATCTTTAGCGATCTTTTGTTACCTGAAAAGGGAAGACTTTAATATCTTTACATCGATCATTTGTCAAGCGGAGATTCCTCCCCGTAATTTAACGGTCCGCGACGTCAAATGTGGACGGTTCGGTTTTATTGGATATCGGCACAACTTACAAGCGGAAGAGATTCGTCAATTGAGATTTTGAGGTACTACTAATGTCAATTCTTATTGAGATCGCCAAAAATAAAAATACACAATCACCTGCAAAGAGATTAATATGCATCTTCCGATTTTTGCCTCGGTAAGAATCACAAATTACTATACGATAATTCTAATGTTCGATATAACTGGCGCTATTTCCTTGGGGTTTCCTGTTGCACACTATTATATTCGAATGAGACGTCAAATATGCAGAATTAGGTTTGTTACAACAATGTAAGTTACAGCTATCAATTCATGAAGTCAGCGTGAAAAAAACTATTTTTATAAAATAATAACTACAACTGAAGAAGGGGTTCTGTTTGTAGAGCATGTTCTTTCTGTAGGTTTTCTAAAGGCTGTACGGAATCGTAAAATGATGATTTACTAATTTGGCTTACGAGCTTCTGTTAGAGTAACACTTGGTTTTTTGGAGAGAGAAGGGAGCGACAGGGATATGCTCGACCCTAAAAGGGCCCTTTTTAAGGAAGATTTTCCCGCCAGGCAGGGTGTATTGCCTGTGGGCCGCGACTGCGACAATATCTTGTCGGAGGTTGTAAGGTCCAATCCGCAGAAACTCTGCAAGCGCGATTTAAAATTTTAATAGTATTTTCTGTCTTGTATGCAATTTCCAGATTTTCGCATTTAACGCCATCTAATGTGCGTCTTAGCTATAGTTGTTGTGCGTCATAGCTATAGTTGTTGTGGCGCTAGTGTCGCCAAATTTTCTGTTTTCCACAAATCACTTGTTACTTGTACCACACCAGAAGCCGGTGTGGTCGCGAAGCGGAAATGCGTCGTGATTGTCAATCTGGCGCACGTCTCACCGACACTGTTATTTTATGTATTTGTTGGTATTGTGTGGCACAGCGATATTTTACTTTAAACGGTAGGGAAATCCTTTGAATAGATATTTGGGTCGTATTTTATTCTTTATAAGTATATTTGTATATCTATTTCTTTGGCTTATTTTTAAAAAAGGAGATTTAATAAATTTTGCTTAAAAAATCGCAAAAAAACATATAGCTACGAAAATTTCCTTAGCACTTAAATGCTACATTGGTTATTCTTCTTTTGCAACTAGTTGCCAAGAATATAAATTCCTTTTTCTTAACTGGTTGTGGAACTCAGTTGCATTGCGCATGGCGGCCAGAAGAGCTTGTTCGTGTTGGATAGTTTTTCTTGTCACGTTTGCCGAGCTGAACAATTGAAAAGTGTAGAATCTACCTATAAAATTATGCAACACCATGAACAGGGGAAACTCGGGGCTTGAAACCCTTCTTTAAGGTGATACCTCGGTGAACACTAGCGTCACCGTCATTTAAAAATCATTACTCACTGAAAACACAAGTTATCAAAAATCCCTCTGCTGTAATTAAGGTTCTGGATCTAAAGTTAATTTTAAACATATTAAATTATTATTCCTTATAGTTACAAATTGCATTATTGCTTAAACGGCCACTTTTAGCTGTTTTACATTTTGTAACTATATGGAACTATAATTTAATAATTAAATGTGAGTGTTCACCGAGGTATTACCTTAAAGCTACTTAGCGAGTCGACTCTAGCTAATTTATATTTGTGAGAACCAGAACCCAACTAACAAGGCATTGTCAGTAACTTCATACAGGTCCATAAGCGTGCAGGAGGCTGAAATGAATTCATAATTCATTCATAATCTTACATTCGTATAATTTATATAGTATATATTAACTTTATACTTTAAATTTAATATTTTTCAGACACTGTTTTATTTATGTGTCTTACGAATTTTATGAAAACATTTCCAATAGATTTTTTTTTATTATTAAAACAACATCAAAGTGATTTGGAAACTCCACTAAGGTTTAATTTACTGGCATACGTTAACACTTATCTTCGCAGAGCCAAAAGTAATTAACTAGGCCAGGCCCAAATATATTAATCTGGGGTCGAACTTAGCGTAATATATTAGCTAATATCCTGTAATGAAAGTCTAGCGTCAGAAAGATATTTGGTGTTTTATATAAAATATATTTAATTATTTTTATGAGTACGTTCCTGTCTTCGTGGTTAAGTGGTTAAGGTGATACCTCGGTGAACACTAGCGCCACCGTCATTTAAAAATCATTACTTACTGAAAACACAAGTTATCAAAAATCCCTCTGCTGTAATTAAGGTTCTGGATCTGAAGTTAATTTTAAACACATCAAATGATTAAATTATAATTTACTATAGTTACAAATTGCATTATTGCTTAAAACGGCCACTTTTAGCAGTTTTGCAATTTGTAACTATATGGAACTATAATTTAATAATTGAATATGATTAAAATTAACTTCAGATCCAAATATATAATTACAATTTAATTTTTGATAACTTGTGTTTTCAGTAAGTAATGATTTTTAAATGACGGTGGCGCTAGTGTTCACCGAGGTATCACCTTAAGGAGTTTGCCTATAGACCCGAGGGTCGTCGGTTCGATTTCCACGAGAAGCATACTTTATTCAGTTATTGTATACAGTTTGGTTAAAACATTGCATTTTATTTATTACTTTGATTTCAATTTTCAATTTATTTCAATTTATTTATTGCATTCACATTGTACAATAACAGTTATAACTAGATAGTATACACTGAAGTCACTGTCCTTTTCAAGTAGGTACAATATGAACCCTGTCGGGCGTAGCAAATTGGAAGTGGAACGGCAAGCGGGTAGTGGATAAATAATTATTAATAAGGTAATGAATATATGTCCAATTATTTTTAGATAGTTATATAAGTGGTATAATTTAAGTAATTTTATTGAATTATTATAATAATTGTAAGAATTAATGTCCAAATTATATAATATGATTTAACAATTAGGTGTCTGAATTAAAATAAATATTTTAAAATGTCCTAATAAGAGAATGTCCAATTAATTTAGGAATATCCAATAAATTTATCGTTAAAAAACTCGTCAATTGTATAATAAGTTTTATCTATCAACATTAATTTTAATTTTTTAATGAAAATGTTATTTTTTTCTTCAGTCCTTAGACAGTCGGGTAAAGTATTATAGTCATGGCTAGTGGTCCAGAGGAAAACAGTTTTAACGTGGAGGTAGGTATCACTAGTTTATTTTTCTTTCTAGTCGGATATCGCCGCGGAAGGTCTTCTTTTCTCGTGTAGAATTGGGGATATCTGCGTACAAATTTGCAGGCCTCTAATATATATATCGATGGCAAAGTAAGTATATTTAGATCCTTAAAGTGTGGTTTGCAAGACGATGTCCCTTCGATATTTGTAATAATTCGTATGCATTTTTTCTGTAGGACTAAGAGTCTATCCGCGTCTGTACTATTACCCCAAAGTATAACGCCATAATTCAGCCAAGAATATGCGTATGCGTAATAAGCTGTAATAGCGGTTTTTTTGTTTGTAGTTTTTTTTTTTTTTTTTTGTAGTTTTTTTTTTACATACATACATACATATCATCACGCCTGTCTCCCGTAGGGGTAGGCAGAGACTAGAGATTTCCATTGGCTACGATCCTTACATACCTCTCTCGCCTCCTCCACACTCATCACTCTCGTCATACACGCTCGCCGATTTCGGGTACTTTATTACTTTGATGATAATCTAAATTTAAATATTGTACTTATGCATTTATAATTTAATATGGACTGTATTTGTCTGAAATAAATATTATTGCATTCTTGAATCATCTCTCAAAGAAAGGTAACACCTTTCTATTTTTAAATGTTTTGTCATGTAAAAAAACCAAACATGAAAATGAGCTTGTACTAGCTCATATGGTATAATAGATTCTATTCTCTCAGAGAAAATAAATGCAGTGTATAAAATACCCGTTAAAAATGTAGTTAGAAAAAAGAGAAATAAACGAAGAAAATAAAAAAATATTAGGTGACAATAAAAATTTGATATATGACAGCATACAAAATTTAATTTTTTTAATAGAATTCTGCATAAAATAGGAATCCAATAAGCATAAAACAATTTTTAATCGTGAAATTTGGTACAACACTCGGACAAAGGAAAATCTTTGTTGTTTTATATACACACATTGTGCATTTTCAAAGAGAATCAATTTTCTAAACTACGTATTCATGGCTAACAAAGGCCAGATGAATTTTGTGGGAGTTTATTGAATATTCCAAAACTGACTACCACTCTACACGGAATTGCTCAGCGCTGTTAGAAAAAAATTCATTGAAAAGTTGTTAGAAAATGTGTAAAAGTTATGGACCTTGTTATATGAAAAAACTGTTTTAACGAGAACGCGTAAACTGAAAATATTTTTTACGGAATTCCATTTGATTTTTAAGCGTATTTTCATCCTTTTGAGTCGAATTAAAAATAATCTGTTCATGGCGTTTTCGAACTAGAAATTTAGGTAGGTAATGACGTACGTTATTCAATGTATATGAAACTAGTTGCTTTTAGTATTTTTGCTCGCATATTACTATACAGGGTTAATTTAAATCAACTGCAAATATTTTAAGGGCAGATTCAGACCACTAAACTGAACAACATCATAGTTTATAGCCATTTTTAACCACTTTCACAAAAACATTCAAGAGTAATTTTTAATATGTTACGTCTACTATATGAGTAAGTAAATATAACCTGTCGCATTAAATATGCCCCAAGTTTATAATAGAAATATTTAACAGGAATATTTTGAAGGTTTTACAGCGATATTCCATAATTTAACTCACCAACATGTTTAAAAATATATGAGGCTTTTATGATAATATTGCGAATTTCACTGCTTATGAAACTGTTTTCGGAGAAGCGTCTCTTGTGAGCACTATATTAAGTACGTTATTGTAGATGGAATGTGTTGACGAAATTTAATTATATCGGCTGTGAGCTGAAACGGGGTAGGATTTTAAATAACTTGAATTTTTTTTCTACTTTTGATCGTTTGATAAAAAGCGCTTTGCTAACATAATAAAGCCTAAACTAGCAACACAAAGAATAAGATTAATTAAAATTTGAAATACGTTTTCTAAAAACGTATAAAATTTCACTATCAATTTCATGATGAACACTTACAATGGCTACCGTAGCAGTTTAGCACAGCCTGAATAACAGACGAAACGCCAAAAAAAATACTGAACATTACAGTCATATAGGGACATAATCTAGAACATTAGCAAGAATTATATAAAAACCATAGTGATTTCTTATATTAAATTAAACTATTTTATACGGTTTTCTATCGCGTTTATTGCTTACTTATTTATACCTAACGTTTCAAGCACTTTACAGAGCTCATGGTCGCAGGCAGACTGAGTTGACATTCGTCTGTGTCATTTGTTTCTGATGTCACAAGAATACAAAACCATAGCTCATAAATCATTGAAAACTATTTCGATTCACACAGTATTGGCTGACAGTATCAAAAACACTTGTAGTCTTCCGATGAGTTTGAGATTTTATTAAATTGATAACTGGGTCCCAAGCTGGTGGTACTTGCCATCCATCCTCTCTATTGAAATTAAGATGTTTTTTAATTTCGATTGATTCACGTATCATCCTTGGTATAAATCTGTTTTCTTTTGCAAGGACTTGAGGATTATCAAAACGCATGTAGTGGTTGGATTTGTCAAGTGAGTGTTCACAGACTGCAGACTTGGTGAGCTTTTTTCGACCATGAGCTCTGTAAAGTGCTTGTAACGTTAGATAGAAATAAGTAAGCAATAAACGCGATTGAAAACCGTATAAAATAGTTTAATTTAATAAAAACCATAGATTAAAAAAAAATTGCACCGTGCACGATTCGAAATTTTTTGATAAAAACTTATAGGTATCTTTTTTGGGGTATAATTTAATAGTTCATTCATAGTCGCGTCATTTCTGGCCTCAACAGTATCGAGGCCAGAAATGACGCAAGTATATTGCAAGGTAAAAATATGCCAATTGAAAAAAAATTGGAAAAAGATCATACTTGGTCCCCACGGACCTAATGTTTCAACGCCAATGTGTCTTTTAAAATAACCAATTCATCAATTATGTTGATCGCTTTAGAAAAAGCGCTTAAGTAAAACCATATAGGTATTCAGAATACTATTTGCAAATACGCATGCACTTCGACTAAGGTGCATTATGCAATAAATCCAACTAACTTTCAGCAAACTTGAGACCGATGCGGAATTCTCGCATTGCGCCGCACAGCGTTCCTTTCTACGCAAATTTAACGTAAATTCTTTGTAAGTGAACGATCCGCGTGGGGGGAATACTTAAATAATATTTTGGTTGGAGTTATGACGAGATTTTGAATATTAAGTTGAACGGTTTGAGCACAGAGTTTATATGTTTTGGCACTTTATGAGGTTACCATCATCATATCGTGTGGGTTACCAGGTCAACAGACCGTGCACACCCTGACTGACCTTATGAGATTTAATACTGAAGTAAATGCTTACTGTTTTTATTATACAAAGTAGATGATTTCCAACCTTTCACGAATCCGATTGATATTAAGTTTGGTGTGTAGTTATTGCAATGGTATTTATAGCATCAGAAACTTTTCGGGATACTCTCCTTAGCAACTTAAAGTTTCTTTACGACTATCAGACAGCAGCTCGAACCAATAATGGTTTAACGTGCCTTCCGAAGAACGGACGGATTTATATTTATAATCAGACAACTAGGTGATTCAAGACTGCGTTGTCCTAACCAAACTGAAAACAACTGAATAGTTTCAGTTTCAGTGTGAATAGAACCCACGACATCCGGGTCTTCAGTCAAATGCTTTAACCACTGGACCACAGACGCAATTGTTTTTCAAAATAATGTGAGTAAAGTCATAATTTTTCGCACTAAAATATTCAGTGTCAGCCAAACAAGACAATGTATTTAACGAAACCAGTATAGTAGATATAAACCGACGTGATTTATTGCTATCCGACCAATAAGGAAAGACGCAATATTTTTCCTTTGCGTATTTGGTGTTCTTTATATGTATTACGGAATTTAAGGTTTATTTGTTGGCTTTAATTTGACGTATATTCTATACTTTAGTTAAATAATATTTAAAATATAAACAAAAACATGATATGGCCGGTAAGAATTCCATTAATTCTAATGAATGGACAGAAGCAATTTAAATTTAATAAACGAGATAGTATAACTTCATCAAATTTAGTAGAGCTGAAACCTTTAGTAAAGCTATAGTTAAGTTAACATACTTAGTACAGACAGATAACAAGACTAACATTGTTGTGTGCTCGTTCGAAGAAAGGGGAAGTTATGAAATTAGTGAGAATGACGTCAAAAGATTCTATGGCAGCGCGCCAGTGGTATTAAGATGCTACGTTGTATCTGCTACGACGTACGTACATCGTAGCAGCTTTTCGTAGCATATTACGTGCCTGTATGATGTAGACTTCAATATGGCCTTTACAATTTTTTGAATAATTATTTTACTTCTACTACCTATTTAACTTGCCATTAAAATTATTTTTTAGTGCCATAAAGATATTTTTACTTACTTAAATATTATAAAAAATATTGTGAATACCAATTTTTATTGTTAAGCTCCTGTTTGCGACAGATTGTATCTCCATATTTGTCATACATAAATTGTGTTAGTATTTTATGTCAGAAGATAAATTTTACGACTGTGACTTATCATGTGGATCAGAAAAATATAACTTTTGCCAATACACGGACAGCAGTTTTATGTTCTCACTAATTTTATGAATGAATCGTTGCTTTTATGAAGCTACAAACATGTAGTTTCCACAGAAGTATTTACTCATAACTTGTAACTAAATACGTTGCGCGTGCGGCAAGATCTATGTACCTATGCGTACTTACTATTAGTACGGTGTTGATGACTGTAAGTTTTTGTGGACGTGGAATTTTTAATTTGATTTCCTAAAAAAAATTATACTATTATCTGTGTGTCTTGACCCTATATATTAATTTATTTATTGTTTCTTGTATTGCATACGTATCTAGCAAAACAAGATTTTAATACGCTATTTCTAAAAAAAAATTCTCTTTAAATGGTTAAAGAAGACACACTCAATATGTAAAAAAGTACATTATTAAAAGAAAATATACATTTTTGATAGGAGTGTGAAGGATAAAATGAATAGGTAAATTGAAGAAGCTGGCATCGGAACAGGAAATAGACGAAGAAGATTAAAGTAAGTGCTTACAAGTGGTTAGTACCTACTTTATATGCACAAAGATGTTTTGTTTGAATACAGTTTGCAAGGTGCCGTGCGTGTGTGCTTCAAATGTTTCCACATAACGATTGAATGGGTTATTGAATAAAGTTCACATTGAGAGAGTTTACTCGTTTGTAAATGGTGAAGGAAAGAGATGACTTGTATCTATAAAAGCAATCATTATTTTAGAATTCGTTTGTTGTATAAATTAGGTTTGAAAATATGAAATCACGGCCGGTCACTATCACTACAAAGTATAAAAAATCGCTTTTTCTGTCCCTATGTCCCTTTGTATGTTTAAATCTTCAAAATTACGCAACGGAATTTGATGCGGATTTTAAAATAAAGTGATTCAAGAAGAAGGTTTTTATGTCAATGCGAAGCCGGGGCGGGTCGCTAGTCAATAATAAAAATAAATAACCTCCGCTTCTTACCGTTCTATGCAAAATGACTGTATTTCAATTTGATGGATTAAATGACAGTTAAATTAGTAGGTACGGTAACAAAAGACGCGTGAAACTAAGTAAATTGCACTATTTCTAGATACTAGCAAATGACATTGATTCTTTTCATTCATTCGAGCATGTTTTCCAGTTATGTCCTAGTTTATGCTTTAGAGCCGAGTGTTCACTTGAATATGTCCATGATATGGCGGCTGTGCGGCGGTGGCGAGTAATCCGTCATTCTATTCCGCTTGAAATGAATCCGCGGATTGTTTTGACGGATGGGTTTTTTTTTAATTTTCATCTAACAACCAATCCCACTCTCAAAAATCTTTTGTTCAAGTCGAATTGTACAGTTATCAGCAAAAAAAATCCAATCAGTCACCTGACGAGACAGAGGCCGAGAGGCGGTTCCGAAGAACTCTAACACCAGGGTGTGCATTGTCTATTGACCGTGACGCCTACATGAAATGATGACGAAAACACCGCTGTCAAGTTTCTCGAAATATTTTAAAATTTATGAGACCAGTAGACTCGCATTATAATTGAACAATGTGAACTAGAAGCGATGTGAAATCGGCTTGAAATTCAATATAGTGCGGATGTAAGTTGAGATCTTGGATATTGTGTGGGTGTCGATATATTTTATCATGACTGATACGGGTTTGATATATCGGCTTTGATTTTAAGCATGTGCTCTCATTCCCTAAGAAAAATATTTAGTTATTTTTTTTGCCAACAGATGGCGCAACAAAGATTGAAAAATTATGATCCCATTTATTATTTAAAAAAAAACAGCGTTAAAAAGTTCTAAGTGCTCAATATAATTTAAAATATATGAAACACATAAAAACGACAAATCTAAAATAATAAAAATATTTATCCATTATTACGAGAATTATTGAGATTATTTTACTCTCTATACCTCTCTTTATATAGAGTTTTTGGTCGCATCCTAAGTTTATCTTTTTTTCTAATTCAAAAATATTTTTTTTAAAAACTTTATTGTACAAATTAAAAATTAAGTGTAGAAATGGTGGACTTGATGCTATATGGCATTCTCTACCAGTCAACCTTTGGAACAAGCAGAGAATGTGATGAAATTTGTCGGCGATTAATGAAATATTTACATATTATTTATAACCGTGTATAAAAAAAAAAAACTAAAATACTCATTCAAAGACGGGTAACAGGGGGATCTGTAACTTTGGACTTAAATTCTGTTATAACTAAGTATAAATCGTATACACGCGAATCCATCTCATCGTTTCCTATACACGTGCCAATAAGCAATCCATCACAGCGAATCATAGCTAGAAAATGGTATTTTGTATTGAACTTATCGACCACAAACTTGGAGCATTGAACCAAACGGAGTGGCCACTAACAGGCTAACCCTTCTGCCAATAGTATAAGACCGCCAGTCATATTACTTGTACTTAATGTGCATGTATTTTTGTGTGTTGGATAATTTCGTTAAGTGTGTGCGTAGCGACATGATCAAAAATGCAGTAGTGCTAACCTTTTTACCGGAGGACTATGTCAGTTGTCGTGTCCCTAGCCCGAGTAAAAGTAATAATGTATTGTTTTTGGTCAGAAATATTCGACGCTCGCGAAATAGACTCGAAATATTTGTCGGATATACCCAACGTTTGCGGTTAAAAGGTTAATACTTATTGTGTGTCTTACCTCACCGCGCACGCAGAATGTGATAGACTATTGCCCGTTCAAAATAAATTCGCGTGGCGTATCCGGTTGGTTCAATGCTCTAAGACAAAATCCCTTCGAACCGTAGACTGTTTGCTTAGGATCGCTGCCAACTATTGCCAAGATTTGGTAAACAATACAGAAGAGTGATTGTATGCAGTTCTGTGTGAATTCAATGGAAGTATTGGTTGTTTGTGTTGTATGCTGATCGTGTAATGCTTGGGTAAATCATGATAATCATCATCGTCTTATAATTTTCCCGTTTGCATCCCAAGCATGTCTGTCGATTCTATAAATTTAGCCTACAAGATCTTTTATTGATTTTTACATTATGAGATTACCTATTGTATTTAATTACGTAAAAAAACATGGCCCTTTGCTATAAAACTTTATTTCTATTTCCTGAGGATAATACTCGTTTGTTTCACATGGATAATCAAAAATTAATCTTCGATCCAGATGACGTATAGAGACGACAGACTAGCTAAACACGTTCGTCACGATTGTGCTTGTCAAGTGACGATGAGTGCAGTTGTACTTACTACTCGACGACCTCCGTGGCGTAATGGTTAACATGCCTGACCGCTACTCAGGAGGTCCTGGGTTCGATCCCCGGTCAGGTCAAGATGAAAAATGATCTTTTTCTGATTGACCTGGGTCTTGGATGTTTATCTATTATATATATTTGTTATAAATTATAGTATCGTTAAGTTAGTATCCCATAACACAAGTCTCGAACTTACTTTGGGGCTAACTCAATCTGTGTGATTTGTCCCTATATATTTATTATTTATTTATTTATTACTTAGATTGATCACCACTAATGGCATCTCTATTTTGAGCCTGAACAACAAACAAGGTTGGCATATGTTGCAATACATGGCTCCTCAAACCATGATACATCTTTTGTAGGGTTCTTGTTGCCTTGTGAGTAGTAATAAACAAGACCTCATAATCTGCCATTTAAAGTGGCATAGAAGTAGCAATTTCTAGATTATCACAATTTAGACTGTCATGAGCTAGCCGGCACGAAAACAAGAAGAATCAGCTGTAAATGCAATTAATAAATGATAAGATCAGGAAAAATAATGAATTCTAAAATATTCCATAGATTAAAATGTATAAGAGTGGATATTAAAAACTAGAACTATTAGTTACCTCTCCAAAAAGCTTACAACGATAACGTCGTCCCCTTCTCCATCACGTCCACAGCGCTTAGAAGATTAACAGGCGATCCTAACCCGGTTTTATCTCCCGGCAGCCATTATTCTATGGATTGCGAACCACACGATGGCCGAACCATCCATTTATGCTACTTTCATGCAATGATGTTTTATTTTTAGATGCGTCGCAAGTTTTCGGTTTTACATCATGTTTTTTTGGTAAGTTGTTAAGTTCTTGTCTGCCTGTTAGGACTTATTTTATAATTAACTAGCGACCCGCCTCGGCTTCTAATGGGTATAAAAATCTTCCTTTTGAATCACTCTAATCTATTAAAAAACAACCGCATCAAAATCCGTTGCGAAGCTTTAAAGATTTAAGTATACAATGGGACATTGGGACAGATAAAGCGACTTTGTATTATACTATGTAGTGAGATGCTTTAGTTTGCAAGTTATTTATTTTATTGTAAACTATTTTATATTATTTATGTGCAACCTTATTGTGTAAAAAACGTTTGCGTTTAAGTGCTATAAATTTAAAACTGTAATATTAGATAATTTTATTCAAATATTATGTTTTTATTGCCGGGTTTTTTGGTTTAATAAATTATTTTGAAGTCTACGAATTATAATTAAACACAAAGAATAAAAATATCAATATGTTATAATGTAAACTTAACCGGAAAGAGATAAAAGATGTGCATATAAAGATCAAATAAAATTGTTGTATGATTTGATAAGAAATAATCTACACTGTTATCTTTAAATAGTAACGTTAACGCATCTACCCCGTATTGACATCAATGACTTTCACCCCCATTTCCGAAATAAAATGTTCTCACAGTGTTTATCGGCAAGGTCCTGTATATCGACTGTGAAAATGGCTACCCGAATAAACTGTTAGAACATTATGTAAGCTTTTTTATTTAATTCACAACTATTACATATAATGTGAGTTATTTGTCTATCACTGCGTTGTGATAAGTTTCTTCTCTTTCACTCTCACCTTAGCGAATTTTCAGTTGTGTCTTCAGATAGTTGCTTCGGAGATCATTCCATCATTTTTTACCCGACTACGGCGAAGCCAAAAGGAAGGGTAATGATTTTGGCAGTCTATGCATGTATATGTAAGTATGTATGTATGTAAGTATGTATGTATGTATGTATGTTCCACCGTAGCGCCTAAACTACTGGACCGATTTTAATGAATGAGGTGTCAAATGATTCGTAAAAATAGCGCGGGTAACATAGGCTATATAAGTTGTGTAAAATTTTTAACTGACGGTATTTAAACCTTAAATTCTAACCTCAATTTTTTTTTAACTGAGATTGACATCACGTGTTTGGTATCAAAGGAAAGGTCTTGACGAGCACATTACAAATATGTATATAATTCATATTGTTTAAGTTAAAATATAGGTAGAAATGTTAAACATGCATGTAAAGTGGTATATTTCACGCGGTCCAGTCATTTCCGTCCGGGAAACGGAAAAGTATTAAATAAAAATTAAGTTAAAAAACTATAAACCGACTACGTGGTGTCTAAAAAGGATGAAACAAGGAAATTATTGAGATATAAATCCAGAAATGTATAGGTACCAAATGGTCATCGTAAAGCCGTAGTCGCGCCCATTAAGTATAAATGGATGATAGGAACACCTTTAAACGAACATTATCGGTATACACTATACAGTGGGTGCGACCACGGCATTACGATGACCATTTGGTACCTATACATTTCTGGATTTATATCTCAATAATTTCCTTGTTTCATCCTTTTTAGACACCACGTAGTCGGGTTATAGTTTTTTAACTTGATTTTTATTATCCTATGCATAAAGCATGATAATCGTTGCAGAACCTCTGTGCTCCTTATATTCGCTATTCTTATTTTTCTCCTCCCTCTAAATAAATATACTAAATAAACAGATGATAAAATAAAATCGCTCATTGCATGCAATAAGTCGACGCAACCATTAAAAATCTTGTGATCATTAAACAAACTAATGAGAAGGTTTCTAAGGTTTTCCCCTACATTTAACACCTTATACACATTTATTTTTTAGCCTTTGTACACATTGTTTGTACTTGTATCAACATGTACAATTTGTATGTTAATGGTACAATAAAGAGTATATCTATCTATCTGTCTAATGGGCAAAAAATCGATCAACCTTCTCCCAAGTTTTCTGAAATCTCTCTGATCTAAGCCTGTGATTAGTGGCATCTTCTTCATCGCCGTGTCAATGACTCTTAAATTTTGTGAGCTCAGTACGTTGTCACTTGGGTCGCACCAGTTTTCGTAGCAGGGGTATGAGTAAAAAGACAAAAGGTTGGGCATTGTTTGCACTGGCTCTCCGCACTGGCATTGTAGGCTGTCTGAATACCCCCCATTTCTGCAGGATTGATTCGTATTGGCCCACCTGGGTGCGCAGACGGTTTAGGGATCTCTATATTGGCCATGGCTGTTTGGGCATTATCCATTTAAAGCTGAAAGAGTGGAACATTATAATTTTAAAATTTTTAGTAGTTTTTCGCATCAAATCATAAGCATTTCATATTCAATTTTAGCTACAAAAAGTTACGCACTGATACGGCGTTCATAATAAACATAAAATGGAACTAATCCCGCCGGTCGTAAGGCCGATGGTTCTCAACCTTTATTAACTAAACGTTTTAATATCTGCACTGGTTTACGACTCACATTCGCCTTTTATGGCGGCAGAACGCCGTCACAGGTTTTGAAGACGTGACCCTCCATACAACCAGATAATAACTGAGTATAAAGTTTAATACTACATCTAGCACATTGAGTTAACAATTTGAAAATTTTCACAGCTACTAAGTAACGCGAATATCTGATTTCTTAAGCTTGCTTTGTCAGCGAGCTAATTGACCTCTTTGGAGCATCGTAACCTGACTTGAAAGACTATAGGCACTTCGCACCAGGTGATGGTTTAAATAAATAAATATATAGAGACAAATCACACAGATTAAGTTAGCCCCAAAGTAAGTAAGAGACTTGTGTTATGAGATTCTAACAATATTTTTTAACAAATAAGTACAAGATAAAACCCAGACCAATCAGAAAAATATAATTTTTTATCTTTATTTGACCTTAAAACTCATGCAGTCTTCAGAAATCCCAGTGTGGGTAAGGTTTTAAGGACCCAAGGTTCGATATTTTTCCTTATTTTAGAACTCATACATAAGATAAAATAAAGATATCACATTATTTCGATCGCGAACATAAATTTAACAAAATAAACAGCGTTATTTCGTGTTCCTATTCCGCCGCACTAAAATACCGGCTTTCCGACGCCCGTACGGAATATTTTTATTATAAAAGTGCTGTCCACGAGTTCTCAACTAATTTGCCAACTTTTATTTACCTGCGACCGCCGCTGGCGAAACTGCCGGAAAAAAAGGAACGTCGGTTTTTGCTTTTTCGCAAAATCACCCAATTTTACGGCATTGAAATCTGAAATAGGTCCGATCGAGTGCAAGTTGGAATCACACTATAAGGGATCCGAATTTGTATTTAGGACTTATTATAATAAAAGATAAGATAAGGAATGAGTATGTTATAGGAATTATGAAAGTGGCACCCATAAATGAGAAGTTAGAAAGCTTTAAGTTAGGATGGTAGGAGTTTGTTCGTTTGAACGCTTTTAACTTGAGAACAACTGGTCGTATTTAAAAAAAATATCCATGCATATTAAAGCCTAATTTTTGGAGGAAGGTAATTATAGGCTGTTTACAGCCTATCATCACCTTACTATATGTTCTAACATACACACCAAAGGCGAAATCGCGGGGAACAACTAGTAAATGAATAAATTCATTATTTTATACGGCAACTAAAATGCATATATAGTCTTAACCTATAACAGTTTATAACATACATACACTCCCTGACAGACAGATGGATCCCGTTTTTACACTCTGTATACTGAACCCTAAATGCACGTACTACATAATTTCTATACTTGTTTATTTAATGCGACACGGATGGTCTATCTTCCTTATAGTGAAATAGTATGACCGAAATTACTTTTCATTAAATTATTTCGCTTAACCTTTCTTCTTTATCACATGGTTTACAAGTTATTTTCTCAGCCTTCGCCCAAGGTACACTTTTATTATGGTTTTACATACGACGGCACTAGTTATTACAATGGTGCAACTGTCGCATAGGAAGCGCATGCAGTTTGACGCCAGACAATTTTTGCTAATTGTATTTCTTCCATGCTGGTCTGGGAGAAAAAGAAAAACATAGAATGTACCAGCTTCTCTTCCCGCGCATGTCGCAAAAGTCGTCTGAGGGAATCGCCGATTGGGGAAATCATGACATAGGCGATGCGGCAACAACCCATCACTATTGATTTCCTATTTCAACTACCATTATGCTAAACGTGGCCTAAGATCTTATGACCCTAGGCTCTGTCTACCCCGCATAGGATAAAGACGTGATTATATGTATGTATGTATTTGCGATGAAATTCAACGATATTGCATAAAGCAAGATATTTTTTATGTGTAGAAACCAATGCAAATTACATAATATTGTTCTGAATAACATAAGTTATCGTTGTCTAATGTTCTTAATATCGAAGTCTACCTAAATAGTCAGGAAGTTTTTAAAAGGTCTGTGGAATATTGATATATTTCTAAAGTATTACTCTACCGTAATCCATCATTGTCTAAAACTAATCAAAGTTATGCTCGACGTTTCACAATAACATATTAAACGTAGACCCTGTTTCAGTTGGTGACTTGTGAGTTGAACAAGGTAGGAGCAACTTGGATGAATAATATGGTGTAATTATTTGAAACTTGCTTTTGTTCATAGTTTCATCATATTCATACATAGGTAGGCTGGAAGCATACTTAATATAAGTTGTTTCCAGTTTAATAAGACATTGCAGACTTGAATTAGATTCCCTGCTTCAAAAGCACGCTTTGGTATTGGTATTGACTGACATTTTGTGTTCATTAAAGAAACCATATTATCTAGAAGTGGTTTAATAGTGCTGGTCTTGGGGTATTTAATGTTTTTGACCTTGTAAACCATACGTATTCAATGCCATATTATTCATACATTCAATTTAATGCGAATATTATCACGCTTGTTTCTTGCAGGGCTATGCAGACTGTTGATTTTCACTTGCATCGTTCAAACACTATACATTTTAATAGAAATTATAAATAAGAATGTTACTGCTATTCTGAACATATACATTTTTAGTATGGCGATAGACTAAGCAGCCGATTTTGATCCCTCATTATTTTTTTCGAGTGCTATAATAACTTGCGACTTTCTCTGTAGTGTCAATTGCTTAAAACTGATAGGTGTGGACCGGGAAGATACAATATCTTCGGCATCGCCAGAAGCCATAGCTAAATCACCCTTTGTAAACAAAACAAGAAGCAGGTGACTGGTAGACAGAGTATGACACTCTGTCTACCAGTCACAACATTTTTCTGTAGGGTATGACACTCTACAGAAAAATGACAGAGGTCGTGGGGCGGTTTTCATTATAACTTATTAATTACCATCTACTTGACATTCATATATTAAATGAAAGTCCCTAATTGTCTGATAATAAATGATTCTTTGCTTCGGAATGCACGTTAAGCTTTAGGTCTCGGCTGCCATCTGGTAGTCGTTAAAGGAACCACATTAAGAGGTCGAGAGGCGGTTCCAAAGAACTCTGAAACCAGTTTTTGCAAGGTCGATTCAACGTGTGAACTACACAATGATGAAATAAAAGTAAAATTGTAGGTATTTTTGTAAATTGATGTAATTAATTTATCAGAAAAATGTCACAGCTTAAATAGAAATTTCACATCTACTGACTCCAATTATAATTTTAGGAACCTGTCGTTTTTAATTAGAAAATGTTTTTGAGATGGGTCAGACATTTTATCAGCATTAGCTGATTAGTACGCACTTAGTTATTCATTAATTCGTACTAGTACATTTTGACAATCATGGTTTTCTAAAAGGACTATTTTGAAGGATTGGAGGTTTTCATGAAAGGTTCTGTTACTTGTAGTTTTCAATAATACCTTGTGCTTTTCAACCTTAGCAATCTTTAGTTACTAAAGATTAATTGCTTGGAATGCGACTGTAAAAGCACCTATACTGAAATAACGATAATAAGAAAATGCAATTTTTGTGTTAGTTATTGTCATGACAAACTTTGTAAAACAGGAAAAGGGGGATTCTCGGGCAATTCCCGTGGGAATTTAAGGAGAAGTTCTCGAAATTCCCACGATAACGAACAGTAAATAACAGGCAACAGTTAGAAATATATATAAAGAGAAAGTCAACACATAGAGAGAGTTTAATACACAGCAATAGACTTCGATTCAATTCCCGCTAGACTTTACCTCGAATGAAATAGTTTTACCTACAAATAGACATAAAATTACAATGAAAAACTTCATAAACAATATTAATAGACACTTACGCATTCTTACTATAGTTTTATAGGTGATCTATGAACTGTTTTCTCAATGTTTTTACACTAAATATGCAGAGCAATTTGAAGATGGTCTTCTAAATTTACATTAGCAGATTATTTGGATTTTTATCCACCGAGTCGTTTTATAAATTCATTGCCATTTAAACAATATAACATTTTTTTACACTAGTTTCAAATTTTAGTGTTTTCGTATTTAGAAGACGTAGACTTATAATAATGTTAATAGTAACAGCAGTATAGTTTTTGGTTAAAGAATAAAAAAATAAAATGCAATATAAAGGCTTCAATTTTTTTTTTTATTCATATGCAACACAATTCCTTATCAGTTTAACAGAGTTGCCGTGTTCCCAGCGCAATGAGCAATCAAAAATGTACTGTTTTAGGTCGGCAATTTCTGACAATCGCGAAATTCGGAAAACTTTTTCATGATAAATGTTGATAAGAGGGACCATGTGATTGAGGCTGTCAAAAAGTTATAAGATCTCATGTAAAGTCAAGCTTTTAACTCTTCACGTTCTAACTCTACATAATCATTCATCATTTCATCTGCAGTATCTGCAGCTGGACATAGGCCTCCCTCTAAGATTTCCAGAACGACTGGTTGGAAGCGGCCTGCGTCTAGCGCCTGCCTGCGACCATCTTCAGGTCATCTGATCGGTCGTCCGACGCTGCGCATGCCGGTGCGTAGTCGCCATTCGGGAATCTTTTTGCCCCCATCCACTTCAAAGAGCTTTGCTGAGCTATGTCGGCAACCTTGTTCTCCTACTCGACAAGGGCTTCACAAACTTTACATCTTAGTCAAAATATGTGCTTTCATTACACTCTTTTCTTTACCCAGGTTAAGTACCTGCGATGGCTTACTCAGAAGTTAAATTGGCTGTCAAATAAATTATTAAGGGCCAATTATGTTCTGTTCATAACACGGGTTCCTTTTCAGAGAGGCAAACTCCATTATCATTAAAACAACCTTTAAATATTTAACTGTTTAAGTAACTTACTGGACGTTTTGCCGGGTTAAATTAAAGGTTCAATATAGACCCGGTCAAACTTTTGTATGTTTGAAAAGTTTAGTTTGTTTTAGCGGAAATTGGTGACTTTAGACTGAGTATATTTCAATGTGTTAATGAAGCTTTGATGGTGCTTGTATACCATTATTGTCACCAATTAATATCTTAATTTCTTTATTTATAGACATGTGATAGATTACTTATTTACGATTGACTAAAAAATTCAATTTTATACATATTGCTTGTGACTATTTTTACTATAAAATATAATTTATTTTGTACCTCATTTGGCAAAAGATAAACAAAATAGGACCACTTTGTTGTCTGCCTGTCAATCTGTCTATCAAGACCCTTTCCTCAGGAACATGTTGAAGTATCAAACTAAACTTATTATCAAATACCAAGTCTGCTTCCCCTTGGTGCAGTGATAACGATAAATTAAATATCTAACACAATTAGAAGATAAATACAAATTAAAATACAAAACAACAAAATACAAATAAAAGCTCATATTTTGAAGCTCATATGTAAATCGAAACTACATTATCATAAAATTTGGCAAGAAACATGGCCGATTAGAAAATGTTAAGGAAGTTACCTACATCACTTAATATTTAAGGTACCAATTTCCTAAAGCAAACCAGGTCAATAAAAATACGCTTTATTGTAGTACCGTAACAAACTGGTAGGTACTTTAGAAATTATCCTTCAACAAGTAGAAAGCGACAATAGCATGGGAACAAAGGCTTTGTATCCATTGTGCTAACGAGGTGGAAGCGAAACACACTGTTGTCGTGTTTACACTATGAGTAAAACGGCTAAGTAATCTTTGTTTACAGACACGATTTTGTAAAATAATTCTGATTCACTGCACAATATTCTTACTAAATAGTGCAAAGGTGGCGCTGAAAACGAAAATCACTGGCATGGGCTTAGCCAAAGTCACAATCGCAAAAAAACATTAACGAGGAACGACAAGAACAAATTGTATGGGATTGACATAAGATTGGCCACGTGATTTACCGCAGCTTATGTCAATCCTTTACGGCAATCCTCTCAGCCAAAGAAAAGTAAAAGAGCTAAATATTATAAGCGAAATAAAATATAGACTTCGCAGGCTTGGAGAAAGACCGAAGAAAAAAAGCGTTTTTGGAAGGCCAGAAACTGTTAACAGTACCAGACCTCAATTTGAATTAGATTGCATACACGTAACCCGTGTATACTAGATTACTTATGTATATGGCAAAGTGGGTTACGTAACTTTTCAATAAGGATATTGTCATGCGTTCGCGCGATCCCAAATCTCGACCCTATAAATAGTTAACGAAAGAACAGGTCCAAACAAACAAATTGAAAACTGATGCAGCGCGCGTAAAACAATAAATAACATTGTCCTGAATTATTCCGCGGAGCTATCGCGCAAATAAATACTGTTACGTATTTTATCTATGGTTTCAATAATCTATGGTTATTTGTTATACACCTGTCAAGTCTCAATAAACAGTCTGTACTAAGCATCCGGGGTTCTCACTTGTCTCCTCAACCCAACCAACCCCAATACGTAATAGTGGCGACGAGTACGGACCGACGCGGCAAACAATCAAAATGGCGGCTACAAATTTTGGAGTTTTGGCTGTTTTCGACCATGAAACGAATACATGGATTACATACAAACAAAGAATAGGGCAATGGTTTATCGCAAATGGGATCGACGCAACTTCAGATCCCACGGGCAGTAAAAGGAGAGCTATTCTACTCAGCGCGTGTGCGGATCATACCTACAAGTTGTCAGCCGATTTGGCGTTACCGAAACTATTGCACGAGTTACCATACGAGGATATCCTATGTTTGCTGGACGATCACTTTACTCCAAAAACGTGCGGATTTGGGGAGCGATATCAATTTTATGCTGCGACTCAAAAAGACGAAGAATCGTTTGTACAATGGGCGGCACGTCTGCGCGGACTCACAATTCACTGTGGATTCTTAAATGTCGAAGAAGCACTGCGTGACCGTTTCGTCATGGGGATGTCGGCGGGGCCGGAGCGGGATAAACTTTTCGCTCAAAACCTAACAGAACTGACATTGGCGAAAGCGGTACAACTGGCAGAAAGCATACGCTGCGCTCGTCGTGGATCCGCGGCAATACTTCCACCTCAAGAACAACAGGTGTTAAAGATGGAGCGTGCGGGTAAAGGCGGCGATGTCGTCAGCGGTACCTTAGAACGGTGTTCAGTGTGCGGTTATAAAAATCACAAAACCTCAGAGTGTCGCTTTGCAAAGTATAAGTGTCGTAAGTGTAAGGCGCAAGGTCATTTAGGTAGGATGTGTCAAAAAGTGAACTATGTAACCAAGGATACATACGAGAGTGACGGAGACGATGGTAAGCTTTTTAACATTTGTACTTCAAAAGGGGAACCCATGACGGTAAAAGTATCAATGAATGATATTTGTCTAACTTTTGAAATAGATAGTGGATCAGCGGTAACAGTTATGCCGCAAGCAATTTACAAAAAACACTTTAAAAATGTACCATTGTCACACACAAGTAAAAAACTAATTACCTATACAGGAGACACTATTAATTGTATGGGTACGGTCGCTCTTTCTGTCTCATATCTGACAACCAAGCACATGCTAACTATTTATGTAGTGGGTGGATGCGGACCACCTTTACTAGGCAGAGATTTCTTGTCATTATTCAACCTACAATTATTACCAGTAAAATTTTGTGATTCTCGCAATGTGATTAAACAATTTCAAATTAAATTTCCTAAACTATTTAGTGATTCACTAGGGTTGTTTAATAAATACAAAGTCCGATTACGGGTAAAGGAAGGTTCGAAACCAGTTTTTGTTAGGGCTCGCCCCATAGCTTTTGCCTTAAGGGAGAAAATTGATAAGGAAATAGACAGATTGTTAGAGCTAGGAGTGTTAGTACCGGTAGAACACTCTGATTATGCTTCACCAGTAGTTCCTGTATTAAAGCGCAATGGAACAATAAGACTGTGTGTTGACTACTCGGTGAGTGTTAACAAACAATTAATTATCGAACAATATCCATTACCTACCGTGAAGGAATTATTTTTTAAATTACATGGGGGTCAGGAATTTACAAAACTAGACCTTTCTATGGCGTACACTCAATTTGAACTTGATGAGGCTTCTCAGAGGCTAACATGCATCAACACACACCGTGGACTTTTTAAATATACTCGCATGGTATTCGGGTTGTCAAGTGCTCCTGCTATTTTTCAGCGCGCCATGGAATGTATCTTATCTGGCTTGGATGGTGTTTTATGCCTTTTAGATGACATATTGGTAACAGGAAAGGATAGGGATGACCACATTAAAAAGCTGAACATAGTGTTGCAACGTCTGGAAAATGCTGGGTTAACACTTCAAAAAGAGAAATGTGTTTTTTTCCAAAGGGAAGTTAGATATTTAGGATACATAATTGATAAAACTGGGATTAGGAAATGTCCTGATAAAATTAAGGCCATCGTAGAGGCACCATCTCCCACAAATTTAAATCAATTGCAATCCTTTCTCGGAATGGTTAACTATTATCGTAGTTTTGTTCCACATGCATCTTCAGTATTGAGCCCACTATATGAGTTATTAAAAAAAGGTGTCAAATGGAACTGGACAGCTAACCATAGTGAAGCTTTCTCGAATATAAAAAAAAATTTAGCATCAGAAAATGTATTAGCCCATTTTAATAGTCATGCAAAAAATATTTTAACTGTAGATGCTTCTCCATATGGATTGGGGGCTATTCTTTCACAAATAGATACAGATGGAATAGAGCGGCCAGTTTCATTTGCATCAAGAACACTTAATGCAGCGGAAAGGCGTTATTCTCAAATCCAAAAGGAAGCTACAGCTATTATATTTGGTGTCCGTCGTTTTCATCAATACTTGTATGGAAGATCAATTCCTTTCATACTAAGGACTGATCACAAGCCATTACTATCGATATTTGGGCCCTATCGTGGGGTTCCAGAAGTGTCTGCAAACCGGTTGCAAAGATATGCTATGTTTCTAAGCGGATATAACTATCAGGTTGAGTATATACGTAGTTCAGATAACAGTGCAGATTTCTTATCCCGTGCTATCACACACAGCGAGATCAGCCAATCTGAGCTCACTCAATCATCGCTATCCGACTATGATGATGATCATGCAACATATGTAAATTTTGTTGTGGAGGGAGGTCTACCCATCACACTTAATGAATTGCGAGATGAAACAAGTAAAGATATGGTTTTAAGTAAGGTCGTCACATATGTATTGAATGGATGGCCAAGGAAAGTAAGTGACAATAATATTAAGCCATATTACAGTTGTAGATTGCAATTATCTGTTGAAAATGGGTGCCTCATGCGGGGACATAAAGTAGTAATTCCACAAAAATTACGCTCAAAAATTTTAACAGAACTCCATAATTCTCATTTAGGCATTGTCAAGACAAAGGCTGAGGCTAGGTCCAGGTTATGGTTCCCTGGTGTAGACCAGGCACTTGAACAGTTGATCAACAGATGTGAGGTCTGTACGCAGCTACGCCATGCGCCGGCACGTGCTCCTCTTGCACCATGGCCATGGCCTGCAGAACCATTTTCAAGGGTTCACATAGATTTTCTGGGCCCAATTAAGGGACATACTTATTTAGTTATAGTGGACGCATATTCCAAATGGTTAGAGGTATATGACATGAAATCTACTGCTACAACAGTAGCTGTTATAGATAAAATGTATGAGTTTATGTCACGGTTTGGCCTTCCCCGTACAATTGTGAGTGATAATGGTACATCATTTACATCTGCTGAATTTAAAAAATTTTGTTTACTTAATGGTATTTCTCACATTACGTCACCTGCTTACCATCCAGCAAGCAATGGACAGGCAGAGAGCTATGTCAAGGTGACTAAAAAGGGCATAAAATCTTGCCTTATGTCAAGTAGAAATGATAGAGAATGTAAACTAAAATTATACAAATATCTATTCGACTACAGGAACTCTATTCATAGTACAACAAACGAGTCACCAGCAAATTTAGTATATGGTAGGCAACTCAGGTCTCGTTTAGATCTAATAAAACCTACGTCACCGTCACCCTCTATGGACCTTGCTAATCGTGTGAAAAACAATCAGTATTCGCAGTGTAAATGGTATAAAGGTATAAATACGCAATGTTTCCAACCTGGAGATAAAGTAATGTATCGAAAATATGTTAGCAATAACAAATTTAAGTGGTGTAAAGGAGTCATATTTAAAAAATGTGGCAAAGTCATTTATCAGGTTAAGGATTGTCAAACAGGAATTATTTTGAAAAAACATAAAAACCAATTATTTATTAGAACAGACATTTCTGCCACCTCGGACTACAAGAATAACCAGGCGAATCAAGTCAATGATGAGCTCTCTATGCCGGAGTCAACAATCGACTGTGATCTAGATGAGCCGGAGAGGAAGGAAGTATTGTTGGATCAGAATATTCCTCGGGCTATGCCTCAGGGAGATCTGAGCTCTGCGGATAGTTTAAATGAAGAGTCTTCAGAAAGTGAGCCGGTGGCTGGTGAAATCTCATCTGATAATTCTCATCCAATTGAACAGCCTGCTGATATGGATAAGGATGAGTACCATGAAGCAGTATCCGAGGAGGCACCAGTACAGTCAGAACCAGAAGGAACAAATGTTGGAATGTCTACACGGTCGATGCGACCACGCAAGAAGGTTGATTATAAACGTTTCTTTTAGTTGGATTTAATTGTTAAATAGGGGTAGGAATGTTACGTATTTTATCTATGGTTTCAATAATCTATGGTTATTTGTTATACACCTGTCAAGTCTCAATAAACAGTCTGTACTAAGCATCCGGGGTTCTCACTTGTCTCCTCAACCCAACCAACCCCAATACGTAATAAATACAAACTTTGACAACCACTGCACTGCCAAACTCGTGTTCGTGATCGAAAATAATTTGACTCGTACCAACTATTTATTGACTCGTTCGAACTATTTATTGTAAATATGAAATTTTGAATTTACAGATAGAACGTCTTATAGGTATGAAATCATATGCATGTATTCCATTTTCATCATCATGTCGTGTTGTGGTAAGGTTCTACGGTACCGCGTCTCGGCCACTGACGTGGTCTTTTAACTGCTATCAGATAGTACCCGCAACCAACCGCTTAACGGGGTAAATTGGTTATTGGCTGTCAGGGTTGCACGAAAATATTTTGTGATAATAAAATCCTGAAAGATGGGCTCCTGTTTCGACTGCCTGGGTTCCTAATGATGGAGCTACGAAGGCCTAAAACTAGATGGTCAGACGAACTACTGGCTTTTGATAAAAACTGACGAGAAAATATCTATTCTAATCCAAACTAATATTATAAATGCGAAAGTAAGTTTGTTTGTTACGCTTTCACGCCCTATCTACTGAACTAATCATCCTGAAATTTCGCATACACATAGATAGAAATATTGAGAAGGACATAAGATACCTTTCATCCCGGGAAAAAGCACTGTTCCTGTGGGAAATTTACGCAGACGAAGCCGCGGGCGAAAGCTAGTTTACTATAAAATAAGTAAAATTTCCTTGGAAAATGTGACTCCATTGAATTGTTCTGTTTGCTTTTAATTTGCTGAATAAAGTTTTTACGCGAAATATTACAAATGAAGTGTTCGATGCATGGTTTTGGCAGTACAGTGGCTGTCAACCTTGCATGTTTATTTTAACGACTCGCCGCCCACAAATAATTCAGGCTCCAATTTATTGTTTCCGTGCGGTTGTTGCTGAATTCAACCTTTTGTGTGATTTGTTATTGTTTCTATCTTTGTGTGACTGTTTAAAGAAGGAATAATATAATATTTTATCTTTAACTATAAGATTATTTTATTTCTCGTTTAAATAGTCACACAAAGATACGCGTGCAAATGATCTCAAAACCAAGGATGATCACGAAAATAACGAGCAAGTGAAATCTTGTCTTACATCATTGTATTATCTCGCTTACTCACTTGCTATTGGATGGTTTGAAGCATAGAAGTATGAAATTCACGTGGTCTCTCATTTAAAAAAAAATCTATATATTGAAGTCACCATGGTCCCCCATATGGACTCCGAAGTAACCAGCTTACGACTCACACAGAATGACTTTTACATTTGCAATATTAGTATGGCAGTATCGATATGCATTAAATACATACATACATATCATCACGCCTGTCTCCCGTAGGGGTAGGGAGAGACTATAAATTTCTATTGGCTACGATCCTTGCATTCCTCTCTCGCTTCCTCCTCACTCATCACTCTCGTCATACACGATTTCGGGTACTCCTCATGTCTCCCTTTTTCAAAAGGTCTGCGATTTAGTCGCGATATGGATTAAATAAATAGTTAATAGGCTTGATTCTCTACTCAACAGTATTTTTTTTTAAAAAGTACCAATATATTTTATTACGTATTTATTTCTTACCTTATTTTATTCGAAAAATGTTATGTTAATGTACGAGTATAGTTAAATTATACACAAACAACCCATTATGTAAATTTAGACAATTTATTGTCTGTGCAAACTTCATTATTTTTTTAAACCTTTTTTATCTCCTAATAAATTGAAGCTTAAAAAGATAACTAAGCTTACGAGTAAATTAAATTTAAACATTTTTATCATTCAAGCGATTAGTTACTAACTACCTAAGTACTACAGAAAACATTTAAGTAATTATTTTCACACTTAGTTCTAAAAATAACTTCAATTTTACTTGACCTTTACAATACTTAAGATCCAAAGCAAACGGCTTTATTTGAATAATATCCGATACTTTGCCGGTCGCCGGACGTACCGGATCAAAACCGGACGCTGCCCGGATGTAGGTAAGAATGGTATCTTACGAAGTCTTCCGAATTATGAATTATAATTAAGTATGTCTTTGCGTCATATTGTACTACTTCTTTGAAACTGCCTCTGTGGTCCAGTAGTTAAGGGTTTTGCCTGTAAACCCGGGGGTAGTTTGCTCGATTGTTTAGTAATTTCCAGTTTAGTTAGGCCATTGCAGGCTTGAATCACGTAATTGTGCTTCGGAAGGCACGTTAAGTCGTTGGCCCCGGAAGTCGTTAAAAGAACAACTTCAAAGTTGTTATTCTAACTTCTGGTTAAATTAATTTACAAATATTAAAAACAGAATATAATTAATATTTACGTGGCACTTCCATGTGTGTTCAACAAACGTGATTATTTGCCATTATATTATACAGAATGGCACGGAACCCTTCGTGCGCGTATCCAACTCGAAATTGGCCGGATTTTTATAGTAAAACAACGTTTGCCAGGTGAGCTAGTTTTGCGTATATTTTAAGAATATTTTATTTGATCCTTGAAATTGTTTACCTTTTTGCGTGACACAGTTCCGAAATACGACAAAAACGTTTGATCCCCAATTTATGAAAACAGAAAGCAAAATTATTCGTCATTGCGTCGGAACTTCATGTATTATTCGTCGAAGCGTCACCTGGTTCGAGTAAGGCTTGTTATCCATACATAGCTAAGTATTACGACTGGTTATTACTTACTTCTATTTATTTTACATAATATGTAATTTATGTGCAACTAGATTTTGCCCGCGGCTTCGTCCGCGTAAAATTATCTCGAGAACAGTGCTTTTTCCCGTGATGAAAGGTACCCTATGTCCTTTTCAATACTCCTAGCTATCTGTATGCGAATTTCAGAAGTATTGGTAAGAAGTAGCAAACAAATAAATATACAAACTCACTTTCGCATGGATAAAGGGTTTTCTTTTGTATTTCAAAGTTGAAGGAAAGTGCGCCAGGGGAAAGCCTCTAGTTAGATGGGTGAACATCGTGAAAAGAGCAGCTGGGTACTATAGCATTTACAGAGCGATCATAAGCACTAATGATCTCATAACTTGAAAGCACATGTGCGGTCACGATCCACAGCAGTGAGGGGCCGATGATGAAGAAGAAAATTATATTTATTTATTTATATATTTGTTGTACAAAATACAGTTGTATAGCACAATAGGCGAACTTAATGCTAAAAGCATTATCTAACAGTCAACCTTTGGGTCAAGCAGATAGTACTTACTAATTAAATTTAATAGAAGATCTTTCTACGGCGAGTTAAACTGCCTGCCTGACTCCAACTCTCCTTGGGAATGCAGCTGTTATGCATTATTTGTAACAAGTTGTTTTTCACAATACCCATGGGAAGAAAGAGTGGCCTATTCTTAAAGCTAATCAAACATCCAGGTTTAAGTGCTACTATTAGTGGTATGTAAAGAGTCCTTCCGTAATTCTTTATATAAGGGTTGCTTAAGTAATCATTAACGACTATCCGTATAACTACAAAAGCAGGTCTAAGTCTTTACTATTATCCATCCAAATCAAGTTAATTTTGGCAGGTGTCATATTGTGATATTACTAGATGTCAACTCGATTTGGGCGGATAATGGTCTTAACCTAGTTTTAAAGTTAGACCTGCTTTTGTAGTATATAAGACGGGTATAAGTTCAGCTCTTATTCAGATACTATAGATTTGATTTTAGATAAAAAAAAGCGCACACCTAAGTGGATATACCACCTTTGTGCGACGCGTAATGTCATGTAAAATACATGCAAATCCGAACCAACTCTTTCAAGGGTGCTAAATATATTGAATGTTAACTGAAAACGTTTTAAGGAAATTTCTAGAGATTCCTTTGCCGTTTTAATATTCAAATTGATACTGTCATCTTTTATGGAAGATGTTACAGGTGCTTCGTCAAACAAAACTCTACGTAATGGCATAGATTTTTCACAACTCCTGAATAATTCAAGTTGCTTCCTAGCTGTAATAACATTTTTCTTCAAGAAAATTTAATTTTAAATATATCAAACTAGGTGAATAAATATTGATGAACATAATTTGACATATTTCTGCTATAAAACATAGTTTTTGTTTACTTTATTTTTTACTAGCTACTTCCTACGGGAATCGCGTACTATTAAAGATTTAACCTACGTCCATATTATATTTCATAAAAATTGACATTTGAGCGTGAATAACTAACAAACATACAAACTTTCGCCTTTATAATATTAGTGGAAAGTAGAATTGCATCAATATAGATGGTTTTCTTTTCTTAGATTCAAACTTTCTCCATGATAAATATTTATTTCTGTAAAAAGGTTAAACTTTGAAAGCACGAAGTCATATTTACATTCATAAATGAATTACAATTTTTTTTATTAGAAAATAATCAGTTTTTAACATATGCTTCACCTTTTTCTATTCATTTAAATAGATAAAATCAAACATGCGTTAATAAAAGTGAGGCTTTAAACTGTTATTGATTTTATCCTTAGTGAATCATCTTTATCTCACTAACTAAATAAGAACTTATGCAATCTTAGTTTGTAAGTTCAGAGTGACAGCACCGATCAGGACATAGATCATGTTCAGTCTAGATCATCAATATTGGCAGCGGGACTGACAGAAACAAGGTGTGGTGCAAGTTATAAACGAATAGACTTCCTTTACGTAATTATTGCATTATTTGTTTTTCATTTATTTATTACTAGCTGTTCCCCGCGGCTACGCCCCGCGTGGGACTCGGTTATATCGCGCCCAAAAGTAGCCTATACTAAGGTTGACCTAAGGTCAAACCTTAGGTCGTTATTTACATCCCTACCAAATTTCATCACAATCGGTCCAGCAGTTTAGCCGTGAAGAGATGACAGACAGACAGACAGACAGACTTTCGCATTTATAATATTAGTATGGAAGTATGGATTTTAGAGGTGTATTGAAGAATATAATAACTTATCCCACTAATATTATAAAGGTGAAATTTTGTTAGTATGTTTGTTATTTGTTTAACCTCAAACAGCTAAGACATTTTTTTTGAAATTTGGTATGGAGGAGTTCATGCTATAGATTAACACACAGGGTATTTTGTTTCCTAAAAAAGTCTGATAGTTTATCAAAAACTCTATCAAAAGCTAGTCAATGAATAGCATCTTAAGCTTTAGCCTTAACATGGGTACACTTTAACTTTATCCCTAGCTATGGCTCCACTGGTTATGTCAATAGAGCGACAGCAGTCTGACCTGTGATTCTGTAAGATGTCATTTTAAACTTCAAATCTTGATTAGCATTCTAAAAACTCGCTTGATAATTCGAATCTATACTATATAGTTAAAAGTGCGTTCAGGCGGTATGGAGTTTGCCGGGTCAGATAGTAATATATAAAAGGTTATATGGTTATTAGCCTATCTTTTTAAGTGCCTACTATATAATTATAGACAGGTTACTATTTCTCAGAATGATAAGTACCCAATGTCCTTTTTAGTACTTCTATGTGTATGCAAAATTTCAGGAAGATTGTTTCAGTAGATAAAGCATGATGATGTAACAAACAAACAAACTCACTTCCTTATTAATATTTTTATTATTAGTATGGTAAAAATAAACCTGTTGTTTTCACAAATATTTAAACTTCAAATCTTGATTAGCATTCTAAAAACTCGCTTGATAATTCGAATCTATACTATATAGTTAAATGTACCCATGTCTGACATAAAATAAATGAATTATGAATTATGAACTAGCGCTACCCTTGCGAGCGTGTCAGAGAGATAAACTAGATTGGCATTGGCGTATGATGTGGCATTCAGTAAGATGATTTCTCCGTCACTTCAAGCTCACAAAGAACCTCATGCGAAGTGTGAGTGATAGCGATGTGAGAAGCGAGTTGTTGTTTTGATTTTATAGAATCGACAGGCAGATCGCCATTTTTAATTATTAACCGCTTCTTCTTGTGACTTACGTCAAAAACAGCTCACAGTAATCACACGGACCATTGCGCAAACCTATCGGCCGCGTACATTGTCAATGACGAACTCGCTTCATGCTTTGTCATTCCTGAATTTAACAGAGAAGTTACAAATAATTACAAACTTCCTCTTCGTCTGAGCGTGTTTCCTAGTTGTATCTTCAGCTCAGGTAGAGACTTGGGTACGCCTTTAATCATGGTCCTGATTTGGCAGTATGGTTCTCACAATGGAGTGACTCCCGTTTTACCTCCGTGATATTATTTTTTATAGGTAAACCAGACCAATAGCAACGTTGTCCGGGTAAATAACACTGTCAAATTTTTCAAGCTGCCTAAAGGAATCAGAGGTAGCCTAAAGGTCTGCCATCTAGTGATAATTAACAAACTCTAATTTAATGTTATACCTGTTAGTAACATACCCAAGTACAAGCATTATGACTTTATATTTTTGGAAGAGGGTGTCGCGTGTTTTTTTCTCTCCAGTTGGTATAAAGTTCTAAAGTAGTAAGCCACTTAAATCACTTGGTAAAGTAATAATATCTTAATTACCTAAATACCTATGTTTACTTAACCAATAAAAATTTGTACGAATTAATGATAGTTGAATTGAGAGTTCTTTGAAACGGGATTGCTTTGAAATTAAAACAAAATGTATGCATACCCCTGCGAAATAAATAATAAATAAATGAAGGTAAGCATTTTTATTGCATCCTTACACAAAGGCTAGAGTTTTTCATAAGAACAATAAAAAAGTGTACAAAGGCGGACTTATCTATGCTGCAATTTCTCCCAGCAACTTTTTATTTCAATTTTAAATGAAATGAAAATTGTAAAGCTAAGTCTAAACAGCATAATATACATTGTATTTATGTTTACAGTTAATAAAAAAAGAAATTTTGTAATTTGTTTCAAAAATCAAATAAAACGTTGTCTTGTTTTTGTTTGTATCCAAGAGAGATGAAATCTGTGTAATAAACTAAATCGGTGTGTTAAATGATTTTCATCGTACTGAATTTAATATTTTAGCACATTTACTGCAAGTGATTTGACATTTATGCTCTAAAAGATGAGTAAAAATGCTGAAGTAATTATAAAACCATTTGATTTACGTATTTTGATAGTCACAAATTTTAAAAATAGAGCTTGGCCCGATAAACAACATCTAATAAAATAATTGGTTATTTATCAACAAAAAAATATAAGGTGGCATAGATCAACTGCAAATATTTAAGGGCAGATTCAGGCTACTATACTAAACAGCTTTTATGACAAGTCCGTTTGGAAAAGTTTATAAGTATTTTGATCTAAATCTGCCCTTAAAATATTTGCAGTTACTTTTTGTTCACCTTATATTCTACTTTTCCTTTCCTTTATCCCACTTTTCTATGTGGGGTCGGCACATTATGTAAGTTCCTTCCATTTAGATCTCTCGAGCTATTTTCTACGTCACACCCCTCCTGGTCATATCCTCTCTTACACAATCCATCCATCTCTTTTTTGGTCCTCCAGTAAAGAGATGAATGGTTTCTTTCTTCCTTCACCTTATATATTTCAAATATTATCAATAACTTTAGATGAAGTAATCCAAAGTTATCGAGCACTCCGAAGTATCTCCTAAAATTCTCAACTCGGATTCATATTTTATGTCTCGGTCCTACTTCAGCCAAGTTTACATTTTTATTGAAAGTAACTGCAAAAGGGGTGACTTTAAGTTCATTTGCAAAGTTCAGCGGTTTCGTTGCCGACTGTATCCGCGGACTTTGAAATATCGAACTTGGTTTATTCTTCTTTGGAAATTATTGATAACAATTTTTGTCATCAGTGAAAAATTTCTTAGACGATCGACAGATGAAGTTTTTGAAATTTTGTGTTTATTACAGTGGGTAGTATCACTTACATGAAAATTGTACAAACAAATAACTTACATACAACTTAACGGTGATTTTCCCGCTCTTTATACATTTAAAATATTTATATTGTCATATATCTATATATAAAAATCAATTGCTATTCGTTAGCCTCGTTAAAACTCGCGAATGGCTGGACTGATTTGGTTAATTTTGATCTTAAAATATTCGTGGAAGTTCAGGTAAAGTTTGAACGGTGAGAAAAGTGCGTTCACGCGGTATAGAGTAATATATAAAAAGTTATATGGTTATTAGCCTATCTTTTTAAGTGCCTACTATATAATTATAGACAGGTTACTATTTCTCAGGATGATAGGTACCCAATGTACTTTTTAGTACTTCTATGTGTATGCAAAATTTCAGGAAGATTGTTTGAGTAGATAAAGCATGATGATGTAACAAACAAACAAACTCACTTCCTTATTTATATTTTTATTATTAGTATGGTAAAAATAAACCTGTTGTTTTCACAAATATTCTAGTCCGTATATTTACTGATCAAACTGAATATTATTTTGTCGAGTTTGCAGGTCCCACCCTCAGTTAGCAAATACGTAAGGGTTTGTATGACAAAGCGTTTGGTAAAATATCTGATGCTGACGATGTTGAATCCTTTTTACACATTACACCCACTCTTTGATTCCAGGGTTTTGTTGAAAAAGGAAAAATAGCAAAACTGAGAATTTAAATTAAAAATATCAAAATGTTATTAAATAAGTTGCATGTGAGCCATTATTAATTTTGATTTATCTCTTGTCTAATTGAAAAATACACCTGACACCAGTTGTGCATGGTTTGATCTAATGATTATTGACACCTATTTTACTAACAGCGTATGATGTTAGCACAATTTTTTATTCCAAAATTTTGCCTTGAGACCGCTCGCGATTCGAAAGTCTTTGTTCTAAACAATATTTTAGTTAATCTCAATTGTTTTTTTTTAAACATCTCTTATTATATATTCAACTTTAACAGAGGAATTTCAAACTTTATCTACGTTATTATAAGACCACTATAAGCTTGGCTGAAAGACTGTTTGAGAAACCGCGAACAGACCACGACGTTTTATAGTTTTTCAAGAGATTACTCAAGAAGGTCTTATAATGATGCAGTTAAAGTTGAAAATTACATCACACTGTAAGTGCATCAGCTGGTACTCCATTAAAACCCCATTTTTGGGATACCTGTTGTGCGATGCTAACAAGAATTATAAAGAAAACCAAAACATGAAATAAATTTTACTTTACTACCGTAAAACAAATTCTTTTCTAAAAATACCTGAGCTACATGTGATTAAATTACCAGCAAAGTTGAAAGAAATGCATAAGTTACTTGACACTGCTCATCTTTTTGCTAAATCCTCAAATCCTTTTTAGGGTTTCGTATCAGAATAATGAAAATGGGACCCTATTTTTAAGGATGTCCAGAAAGGGGTATTTATTATAAGTCACAATATATTGTCACTAAACACAAATGCTATTACGAAGATAAAACTATAAAACCATGCTGTCTTCTTCTTTTTGAGTCATAATGGCTATATGGACTCTATATTAATTTGTCCAGTACTTGGCCACCTCCCTCCACGACCCGCTATTGCCTTAACAGATATTTTCATTAAAAGCCGTAGGATTTGGAAATCACTACATAGTATAAAACAAAGTCGCTTTCTCTGTCTCTATGTCCCTTTGTATGCTTAAATCTTTAAAACTACGCAACGGATTTTGTTGCGGTTTTTTTAATAGATAGAGTGATTCAAGAGAAAGGTTTTTATGCCCATGTGAAGCCGGGGCGGATCGCTAGTGATTCATAAAAGTAAGTAGAAACAACTAACGACAAAGCGACAACTAAAGGCCGGCCAAAAGTAAAGTTTGATCGAAATCTCAATCCGGCAAAATCGAAAAAAACTGACTCGTGCTTGGCCGGTTTCGTTTTACAAACATATGAACCCCTTCTATATTACACAAAAACTACAGTCAGCAAGGGAACAAATCCGACTATTGTCTTTCAACGTTTGCATAATATAAGGGTACTTTTAAGAGCGGTGCCTTTTAACTTTGTTAACTTTAGGGTTAACTGGCATATCGATCGATTGATTTGTTTATTAGAAGTCTGTTTATTTTAACACCATACCAGACCTCCGTGGTCCAGTTGTTAAGGCGTTTGCCTGTAGACCCGGGGGTCGAGAGATCGATTCCCACGGGAAGCATACTTTGTTTAATTGTTTTCAGTTTGGTTAGGACATTGTAAGCTTGATTCACTTGGTTGTCTGACAATAAAGATGATTCCGTGCTTCGGAAGGCACGTTAAGCCGTTGGTCCCGGCTGCTACCTGTTAGTCGTTAAAGGAACCACGGTTCCGAAGAACTCTGACACTAGGATGTGCATGGTTGATTGACTATGACATCTACACGAGATGATGATGAACAAAATATCTAGTTCTCATAGGCATTAGGATCGACTTTAGGTATGCTTTCAGATCAAATATTTTTTATGGTAGAAGAGAAAATGGCGACGACCAAGATGGCTGAGGAGAAGGCGTTACTGTATTTGTGAGCCCCCTTATGATGGAGTCGAGTCATTAATGCTAGATAGGACGCCGCTTATTGAGGTTTTGACTATCGTTTGGAATGGTATTTGGTTCAAAAGATATAAAAAGATATCGCTATTACGAAAGAGGCAACGTTGCTAGTTTAATGGGTAACTTTGAACCAAGTACAATCAAGAGCGGCTTTTTCTATTGTCAATTATTTTGATCTATTGTTAATTTTTTAAAATATTATTTATAATTAATTCATGTTTTAAGTGACAGAGCAAGAAATTTTCATATCGCTCGGGCGTGAGCAAAAATATCCCATCCTCTGTGTTTTAAGTCTATGAACCAAATTTTAACTAGCAACTTACAGGACATTTATTTATGCGGGCACATAAACCTACTTGGTTATCAATTTTATTGGGTAATATATAAAATACGTAAAGGTACACTACACACCTTAAATACCAACATTCTTCTCCAAAACACTACTTACTATGCAAAATATGATATTCAAATTGGACAAGAACAAACAAGGCTCGAACCAGCACTAACTCAATTGACCCAAACTGTATCTTTGTTGCGGTCTCCTGTTGCCACAGCTGATAATAGTCAGAAGGTTTGCTTTGACGTAATTTGCTAGTTTGCCGTTTTGAAATATGATATTCATAAAAGGTAGTCTGGAAGAGATAATACTAACTATAAGGTTGCCTTTTATACATAGTGTCTCACCCCTTAATAATAAAAATGAACAAACGATTTTGAAGCCCAGTTTAACTAAAATGCTTTTGGCCCTCTCTCTCCTACAGAAATATGCTGTGAAAGAAAGAGCCAATAATTCCATATATGACCTACAGAATATTGAGTATTGAAGCGAGAGATGTCCGTTAGGATCGTAGATAATGAAATTCTCTAGTCTCTACCTACACCTGCGTGATACAGGCGTCATGATTATGTATACGAAAGACAAAAAAAATGTTCTTAGATTTTGTTAAAATATACGACTTATCGACTGACTAAGATTATTTGTAATATAAAAAAAATATATAGAAAACTTGAACTGTTCAATACCTGTGAATGTAATTTAATACTAGCGCTACTAACGCATCAAAATCCGTTGCGTAGTTTTAAAGATTTAAGCATAAAAAGGGACATAAGGACAGAGAAAGCGACTTTGTTTTATACTATTTAATGATAGTGATAGTTATATATAAAGTATATTTAGTATAGATGACCTACTGGTGTTACGTGTTTTTTACACTAACATCAAAGAATGGTTCCTTTGAACGCGTGCAATAAATGCGAATAGAAAATACCTATCATAATATTCTTTGAGGAAAATGTGTTATATATTCCATCACGAACCCTGTTTGGACGTGTTTTCCTGATGGAATTTATGTGTTTTTAGTTAATAGTTCGTAGTTATAAACTATAAATACATTATAAGAGCGTTGTCGGTTAGAGCAAATATGATCGCCCGCAGGTTTTCTCGATGCTCGGACGATGTCAAAAAAACTCTGTTTAGAGCATTCTGCACATCATTTTATACGAGCAGCCTGTGGGTTAGTTATACAAAAAAACCGTATGACACTTTTCGCATCCAATATAATAATGCGTTCCGGGTGTTGTTGCGGCTGCCTCGATTTTGCAGCGCATCAGGCATGTTTGCGGCGGCGCGGATTGACTGCTTCTATGCGACCATGCGCAAGCGGAGCGCCAGCCTGGTGCGGCGCATTCGGGGCAGCTCCAACAGCATCTTGGCAATGATAGCGAGCAGGCTGGACTGTCCCTACATTAACCACTCTTGTGGCCTACATGTAGAGACTGCCAAATAGCTATGACTGACTATATTTAAACTAAATATTAATTATGTTTGAATTAAAATTAACATAAAATTGAATTGAATCAAAATTAAATGTACTAACACTAGAATATTATAAGTTTCCTTGTTTACTAACAAAATGTATATAAGTCTTGTTGCTCGAAATAAAGTTATTATTATTATTATTTCCTTTATTTATCTTCCTCTTATTTTTTTACATTTTTAAATATTAATTATATATATATATAAAAAAACATTTAAAAATATTAAAAAAAAGGGGCACCCATCGGCAGCGGAGTGAAGACCCAAGCTGCCGGTAGTCAGGGTTCCAGAGTGAGGAATCTTCTCACAATGCGGGCCGTATCCAATAGTACTGCCTTCTGTATTTGTGACTTGACCCAACTGCCAAGCGAGAGTCTCTCTAGGTGACGGTCGAGACTCTTCGCTATAAGTCCGTTCGTGCTCACGACAATTGGAACAATTACAGTTGAGTCAACATGCCACATGGCGGTAACCTCGTGGGTCAAGTCTAAGTACTTGGAAAGTTTATCTTTCTCGGCCTTTACGAGGTTCTCGTCATTGGGAGTGGTAACATCAACTAGAATTGCACGGCGTGTCTCCCGGTCTATAATCACAATATCAGGTCTATTGGCTATTATAGTCCTGTCTGTGATAATAGACCGGTCCCAGTAGAGCGTGACATGACCATTCTCAAGAACCGGCGCTGGTGCGTACTTATAGTACGGTACCTCAGAGTTCACAAGGCCGTATTTAAGAGCAAGTTGCTGGTGTATAATCCTAGCTACTTGATTATGCCTATGCAAGTACTCGCCGTTAGCAAGATGAGAACAACCGGAAACTATATGCCTGAGTGACTCTCCGGGACGGTGGCATGCGCGACATAATATGTCGACCGTACCGTCCTTCAGGATATATTTCCGATAGTTATTCGTCTTGATAACTTCGTCCATAATTGCACAGACAAAACCTTCGGTTTCTCCAAAGAGATCACCAAAACGTAGCCAGGCCACCGACGCGAGCAGATCTACATCAGGTCCATGAAGGGCCTTGTAGAACCGCCCGTGCAGCTCTTTACTCTTCCATACGTCCATGCGACTCTAGGTAGTAAACACCTGTGGTATGCGCCAGTTCTTGTTCGCCATGGATAGTGGTGTCAGGCCATTGTCAACTGCTACGACGTCGCAATGTAATCCACTTTCACGTTGTTGGAAATATTTCCTGAGATTGCACACCTCTCGGTTGTGTAGGTTTTTGGCATTAAGAAAGCCACGACCTCCACACTTCCGTGGGATGTACAATCTCATCACCGATGATCGTGGATGATACATGCGATACGTCGTAAGCATTTTTCTGACCTTTACGTCCAGGGCGTCTAGTTCAGTCTGAGTCCACCTTAATATGCCAAAGGTGTATATAAGTAAGGGCATAACCCAACCGTTGAAAGCACGAACCTTGTTACCACCCGACAAAAGACTTTTCAGTACTTTTTTCAGCCGGCCAAAGAAACGTTCCGTCACCGATTGTTTTATGTCTCCATCAGATATACCGAGAGACTCTGACATACCAAGGTATTTGTTTGTTTCTGCCTCGGAAAGGGATTTGAGAATCATATTCTCAGAGAGTTGCAATCTGTCAGAGTTTACAACTCTACCCCGTTCCACATACATCACCGCACATTTGTCAACACCAAACTCCATACAAATGGCATTGCTAAAAGTTTCAGTTACTTTCAGCAACTTCACAAGATATGTTTTTTTTGGTGCAAACAACTTGAGGTCATCCATGTATAACAGATGAGAAATGATCTCACCCCCTCTCCGAAGACGAATACCTAGCCCTGAATCCTTTAACAAAGTGCTAAGCGGATTCAGAGCCAGACAAAACCACAAAGGTCTCAGGCTGTCACCCTGGAAAATACCACGTTGTATCCGTATTGGGTTCATCGAACCAGGAGAAATCCCGCCACCTGGTTTACAAAGGACCGTGCTCCACTGCCCCATGCAAGTACTGAGAAAGGAACGTAGAGTTGAGTCTATTTTGTACAACTCCAGTACCCGTCTCAGCCATGAATGAGGCACCGAATCATAGGCCTTTTTGTAGTCAGTCCAGGCAACGGAAAGATTTTTCCTATTTCGACGGACCTGTTGGCATATGGTCCTGTCAATGAGGAGAAGCTCTTTTGTACCATGGGACCTAGCCCTACACCCATTCTGTACAGTTGCCAAAATATTTTGCGCATCTATGTGCTGAGTAATTTTTGATGTAAGAATGGATGTAAGGAGCTTGTATAATGTTGGTAAGCATGTTATGGGTCGAAAGTTTTTAGCTTCCGTGGTACTTCCACCCTTAAAGAGCTGAAAGGTAATTATTATTATTATATAGATAAAATAATCGTCCATCTTAGAATACATCTTTAAAGATCTTATGCAGAGATCAGGGGGTCTAAAAACGCCACTTTGAGCAATTCATCGAATCGATTCATATTACGAATTCCTTAACAATCTGTAGCAATTCCTTTATTTTATTGTAAAATGGTCGATCATTTTACAAAAAAAAATTTACAATTTTACTAAACTTTGCAATTCCTCTTCAAAAAAAATTAACGAAATAGGAATTGCGCAAAGTGGCGTTTTTAGACCCAATGATCAATGCGATAATGCTTGTAAAAGAAAAATTAAAAATCTAGAGGTATATACCCTTTATTCGCAGCTGCCCGTGACTTTACTCTCATTCCTTCTAATTACCTCCAAAATCTAGTAAAATGTAAACAAAACAGTACAAGTGGTTTTTGCCAACACGTATTTATATGTATATATATGACTTTTCACTTTTATACCCTTTTATGAGAAGACTAGACTAGTTTTTGCCCTTTTGCTGATTTTTGTACATATAACGCCCAAATACTCAAACGCTACTCAATTTAAAAGTTACTCAAGTATCATGCTGTTGCGCTGAATTTCAACGATATGACAGTGACAGCATGATACTTGAACAGCCCTCAAAATTGAGTAGCGTTTTAGTATTCGGTCGCTAGTGTGTAATTTAGCTAGTGTTGAGAACTTCTAAATTACACACTGTCAATGTTAATACAAAATTGACAATAAAAACAATGATGGAAATGTGAAATTTCAGGAAGATTAGGAAAATAGGAGGACGCATAGATTAAAAAAAACAATGCGTCGAGACCGCGCGCAATTCGCAATTCTTTGGGAGAGTGAAAGAATAACAAACTCACTGTCGCATTTATAATATTGGTTGAAATAAAAAAATATATAAGTATAATTAATAGAAACGGTCAGTGGAAAAATCATGATAATGAGAAAGTGAAAAAGTGTATTAAATTATGTATGTTATATAAATGAAATCCAGCCTGTCTGCGGTTCGGAGGTCTGTATCGCGTTACCGTCGAGCCGAGTTCGCTCTGCGGCTTGTCGAGAACTGTAGCAGCCGACAGTCAATACTATTATAGATAGGTACTCGTTATTACCACAAATTATATATTTACTACTACTATTTACAAATTTTATGTACAAAAGAATAAACGAAAAAATAAAATAAAATATTTTAAAATTCTAATGCTTCGTTCTCTTGCCCGTGAAGCATAGTAGCAAGAACACTGGCTGCGTTCCCCCTCTGGATAGCTATGCTAATCCTTTGGGCGAAGAAGCAGCCAGCCCTCTTGGCACCAGCGGCGGCGATCAGTTATCAGATTGTTATATGACTTCGATTATTGGCATATTAGAAATATTATTAAAGTTTAGTATTATCTTTGTTTTGATTATAACATTTTGATTTTCGTAAAACTTAAGTAATAGAAATAAAGACCAAGGGAGTTTTTTAGTAAGAATCTGTCATTCTAACTACAAAATCACAATCGAGCTTAAATTTGAATACTGAAAGATCGATGCAAAAGCCGCGCTCAGTTGCAAGTTTTCATTCCAGTACAAAGTATAGGCTGAAGCGATTATAAACTGTAAAAGCGGTTTGACTCGATACAATGCGCTTTAAAAATTGCCTAAACTTATATAGCTTCATGTTCAAAAATGAAAACTTTCTTGAATCTATACTAATCTATATCAGTAAATAAAGCTGAAGTTTGTTTGTTTGAAGCTTTAGAACTACTGGTCAGATTTAAAAAAAATATTTCTGCATATGACGTTGAGATGAGTATAGGTTTTAGTACATACCTACAAAGGGCATGTAAAGAAATGAACAATTAAATGAAAATAAAAATAACGCAATCTACTCTTACAAAAATTGAATTTTAATTTATTTTAATCCATACTTCCATACTCCATACTAATATTATAAATGCGAAAGTCTGTCTGTCTGTCTGTCTATCTGTCCGTCTGTCTGTCTGTCTGTCACCTCTTCACGGCTAAACGGCTGGACCGATTATGATGAAATTTGGTAGGGATGTAGGAAACGACCTGAGGTCAAACATAGGCTACTTTTGGGCGCGATATAACCGAGACCCACGCGGGGCGAAGCCGTGGGGAACAGCTAGTATTATATAAATCGAAAGAAAAATAGAAAAAAGAAAACGAACATATACATATAATCACGTCTTTATCCCATGCGGGGTAGACAGATCCTAGGGCCATAAGACCTCAGGCCACGTTTAGCATAATGGTAGTTGAAACAGGAAATCAATAGTGATGGGTTGCTAGCCGCATCGCCTATGTCATGATTTCCCCATTCGGCGATTCCCTCAGACGACTTTTACGGCTTGCGCGGGAAGAGAAGCAGCTGGTACATTCAATGTTTTTCTTTTTCTCCCAGACCAGCATGGAAGAATACGAAATATAAAGAAAACGAACCAGTAATCTATTTATTATAAATTTTGATAATTGTGTTAGATTATTCTTTTTTAGATATGAATCTAAAGCTGTTTGTTGCCATCCATCTAAATACCTCGAAAAAAAATACTTACATCAATCGCGAACAAACGGTAGGAGCGTTGAATGAAAAAAAGAAGTCAATATTCCTACTGGATACGATGTGTCTGTAGAGAAATGAAAAAGAGGAAAATTTCAGATGATCTTTTGCGGCTTTATAAGGTACAGTCCGTTAAAAGCCAGATTAATGTTTCAGAAAGTTAAAAGCGATGTCCTTTCAGAAGCCTGAAAAACGCGCACGCTTTTATTTTGCACCAGTTATCAGACAAGTCTGCCGTCCACTTCTCGAGACGTGCCCCAAGCATAATCAGACTAATGTTTCACCGCGGTTTGACTTATACAGTGACGGTGGAAGAATATTATGCAGATTATATTATTTAAAATTTAAATATCTTTTTCACTAATTATATACATGTCTCTAACTTTTTATTTTTTTTTCGTTTGGCGTGCCGGTTACACCGCCAATCAACCATGCACACTCTGGTATCAGATTTCCAACACCTACGCCTCTGACGTGGTTCATTTAAATAGACTATTTAAAATTTTATCCTTGTTACCTGCCTCCGGTTGGCTGAAATAGAGATCTCTTCATGGCATAAGTCCGCCGTTGCATTTATCTTGTCTAATGATTTTTTGTTAATTTTGTGCAATAAAATAAGTACAGTCGGCTGCAGATAAATCTGACCCCCATGCCACAAGTATCGCTATTGAAAGGGGGCCTGATTTCTCTGCAGTCCACTGTACCATTTATTTAAGAATTAAGAAATCGCGGACGATCTGCAAAATTTGTCTATTGAAAAACAACGATATTTAATTAAAAAGTACTTTTCTGCCCTAAACGCAAAATGTTTAATTCTCTCCTGCATTTTGGATAAACAATAGCTTGTTTTCAGCTCCCGAGATACGAAAACAATATAACTATCCTCTAATTAGCTATTAACAGACGTAATAAAACGGTGAATACTGTATTTCGCTTATTCATTCTTGGCTATATAAAACAATTCCCTTGCAACATTTCATTTTATTATCTGTGTAATTATGGCGCCTATTCCAGTAAATGTGGCCGCCATTACGCTATTTTAAACACAGCTACAATTTACATCTTATTTATTGTGTTTTAACGATCCCGGGGTATTACTGGCTTATATCCTACTTTCGAATTGTTTATTTTGTGTTTATTTGGTAATGGAGAGGTATTTGTTTTGTGTGATTTGTTTGGACTGGGTCGCTACAAAAATACACAAGTATTTTAATTGAGGAAGAAAATTGTATTTATTCTTCTGTAATTAATAAAACAAATTGAGTGTGTTTGAATCGCATCAACTGCGCTGGCTTACTACCATCGCTAAAAAACATGTAATTGAGTAAGGGAGATGGCGCCTTACATCGTGTGTTGCGTTGTCTCGCTTTCTCACTCGTTTCGGACCTGCTATAAGAGACGATAGTAACCCTAAGTAAGTCCCTGGAAAGTATGAGAGCACATAGTAAGAAGTATTGAAATGGACATAAGGCTATCTTTCGGGTAAAGATATTAGTAAACTTATCTGGGGGAAAAACATTGTTCTCGAGGGAAATGCAGATGGACGAAGTCGCGGGCAAAAGCTTGTGTTTTAGATATATTTGTGTAAAAAATGAGTTAATAAGATAGGGTAAAATATTGCCACTCTTTAATAATGTAAACGAAACGAACAAAATATTTGCAGAAGTCTCAAGACGAAATGTAAGTAAAGAGATACCTATAGCAAATACAATTAGTCTGCCCGTGATCTATACATCTATACGTATAATAAAACAGTAAAAAATATTTTGTCTGTACATTAAGTACTTATTTTTGACTATAATGGCTAGAGGGACAGTTAAAAAGAATAATAGATAGCAAAAAATCATTTTTAGGGTTTCGTACAAAAATGTTAAAACGGAACCCTTATAGGATCACTCGTGCGTCTGTCTGTCCGTCCGTCCGTCTGTCACAGCCAATTTTCTCCGAACCTACTGAACCAAAACAGATGAAATTTGGTAGAATGGTGTAATCCTGTGACCCAAACACAGATGTGCAAAGTAAATAAATAAATTTTTAACTAAGGGTCATTTTCGGGGAACAACTTAGGAATTTAAAAAAAAAAGTTTTGCAAACCTTACCGTGTTATATATCAAATGAAAGGGCGCGTTATGAGGATCTCAAATATATTTTTGTTATTATTGTAACATAAATAGTTTTGATTTTATTCATGAAACAAGACGAAAATTGACCATGCCCCCCTGATCTCCGAAACAATAGCCTAAAATTTTGAAATAAATACGAAATATAGTTCATTGCCTGTAGATTACAGGAAAACCTACAAGAATTCTTTAAATTGAAATTAAGTGGTAAATTCAATATAAAACGTTCACTTATGGAAAATAGTTCATCAAAACACCACTAGATGGCGATAGTAGTAAGATAGATAGATACCACAATTGAATATAAAAACTAACATTGGTATTGTACGGAACCCTCTCCACGCGAGTTCGACTCGCACTTGACCGGTTTTTTTTTCTCTCACCAATTTCTATGTTTTAACTCAGCAAAATATTTAAAGTTTGTTTTATGAAAAGCGGTTTACTAAAGAAATTTTAATATCATTTGAATTAAGTCAAGGCATGAGTTTACCTGCAAATATATGGCAATTTCAAACGAATGCACCACATTGGATAATTCTTTTTTTTGTGTTGGTTACTGTCATGGCAAACTTTGTATAAAAGAAAGAGTTGGAGATTTCCGAATTTTTTTTTAGTTATTTGCTTAGTTTCCGTAAATATATGTAGGCTAACCAAAATTTATTATTGGAACACCACTGTTGTGGAATCGACTGTATATATATTAAACTGTGTGATAAATAAAAAGATTATGTTGATAAAAGGGTTTTTAATAAAAAGAAAATGGATATAACTTACCTACGGGACAGGTGAATGACAAAATATGATGCAAAAACAACTAAAAAACGTGACAATTACAATTTCTTTTAAAAATATATAAAAAAAAGGTTAATCTGAAATGAGTTTATAACAACCACTTATGTTTTTGATTTATAAAATAAAATAAACAAATATATACGGACAAATCACACAGATTGAGGTAGCCTCAAAGTAGGTTCGAGCATTGTGTTATGGATTACTGACTGAACGATTTTATATCTTATATCGAACCCGGGACCTCCTGAATAGCGGGCAGGCAGGTTAACTATTTCACTACAGCAGCCGTAAAAAAATTGTATAACTGAAATACCTAACGACTGTCATATTAGAGGTATATATCGTACCTTCGGAGCACAAAGTAGCTAATATTTTTTTTTGTTAACGTGATTTCATCTCAACAAATATTACTTTACTTTCCATCTATTTTTCTTTATCAACTAGTGTTTCAGAACTTACTAAAACAATCCCTGAAAGGTCTATAACGGATTTCAATATTATGTAAATAGGTCGCCGGCTCCGCGGTCATGGGTTCGTTCCCTGGGGAGGACAAATTTGGGCCCAACACAGCTCTTTTGTTACGTGACACCGTGTGCCCCTGGGCATCATTAGAGCTAAAATCGGAAATAACTTATGAAACTTTGTTGTGTACGAGTTGGGTTTTCTCTGAGGAAATTTGATGTGGCTGTTTTGTGGGTTAGTGCTGGCTAATTCCGGAATTTATTATGAAAGGGGAGTGTAGTTAAATGTATTGTTTAATGTTCCTGATAACTGTCTTCGTGGTCCAGTGGTTAAGTGTGTCTTTAAACTCGATGGACATGGGTTCGATTTTGTTTCTATTTTGATTAGGATGTTGCAGGCATAAATCATCTGTTTATCTGATTCTGAAAATAAAGATGATTCTGTGCTTTAGAAGGCACGTTAAGCCGTTGATCCCGACTGCCATTTGGTATTCATAAAAGGAATCACGCACGTCAGAGGCCGAGAGGTGGTTCCAAAGAACTCTGATACCAGGGTGAGCAGTCGAACAAGTTTTGAAATTGAGACTTTGGTTAAGCCCTCGAATCAGGACCACAATTAATAGAGTACTGAGAAACATTCTCAGACAGTACATAGAGCGTGAAGAGGTAACAAACAATCAAATATACAAACTCACTTTCGCATTTATAATATTAGTTGGGATTGGGATAGGTCAAATGTAAATTAGGCATGAGATTTTGATAGAATTCTGCTCTGAGTATAGCTAGCTTCCTATTATATCTTTGGTGGACCAGCAACCTTAGTTTAGATGGAAAACTATATCGAACTTTTCACATACTAGCTTTTTTATTTTCAAAGTTAAATCTAAGTTCGACCGAGACTAAACTTGAGCAGAATTTACGAGAGACGTGGATGGATTGTGTATCGAAATGTAATATCATTAGCGACCCGCCCCGGCTTCGCATGGGCATAAAAACCTTCCTCTTGAATCACTCTATCTATTATAAAAAATGCATCAAAATCCGTTGCGTAGTTTTAAAGATTTAAGCATAGAAATGGATATAGGGAGAGAGAAAGCGACTTTGTTTTATACTATGTAATGATTGCAAGAATGTTACGGAGCCAAAAAAGGTTATGTATTTGATTGTTTGTTTATTTATATGTATGCCATGTGTGTATGTATAGCCCACCTTCTGTCATGCCCTAGCTGCCCTGATTCTTGCACAATGGGGGCGAACTACCGTGCGGAAGGTGCAGGTACAAGACAAAGTCAGAATAAGATGCCAAGAGAGGTGGGTGAAATAAATCCATTCAATATCTACCAGAATATAAGCGCTAAGATGAGAGAGATATTATTTATCAGAATAATTCCAACTAATATTAATAATGCGGAAGTGATTTTGTTTCTTCATTTGTATCGCTTTCACGTCCTTTCTACTGAACCAATCTCATATGAGTACTCATAGTTAGCAGTATTGAGAAGGATATACGTTTCATCCAGAAAAAACTATTATTCCCGAGGGGAATTCGCGAAAGCTATAGTAACTCATAAATTGAACTAAATTCAATTTTCAACAAATTCGTAATTGAACGTATTCTACGAATTTTAAATTAAATTAATTATTAAAAGCAGAATTAATTATTTAAAGATACCTTACCGTCGAATCATAAACATATGAACCCAATTTCCCATTTTGTAAACCTATGAGTGAAACCGAACAATTGCAATTATTCAAGCCCACATTTCGTTCTCTCATTACCGTGGTCTGTACCGTAATTAACATTAAATTAAAAGCTAGTTAAACAGTTGTTTGAGTCGGTAATCACTACGAGTTCATAGACTAAGAAGAAAATAGGCAAAGCAAAATTATAAAAAAAAAATATGTCAATTTAATGCAAAACTAAATAAATCAACTTCAATTATTGCTAAAGTAGCACTCGGATCATTGGAAACTATCATAGCTATATTCGATGTTTAAAATAATGTCGAGTTTTATGTCACCTAAAAACCTTTATTATGTAAAATGTTGCCAAGCAAAGAAGTTCGAATCGCGCGCGGTCTCTAGTGACGCAATTTTTTTTTTAATCTATATTGCCAAGCATATGACTCGCACTGTCAGAAAGTCATCCGATCTCATGAAGAGTCAAGCTTCTAACACTACACTCTCCAACTTTACACCTAAGTTAAAATATTATGTAGCTTGTTCTATGAGCTTGGCCATTTTGCTACATTCACAAAGTCTTAAGGTAAAAACTTTTACATTCATTCTTTTCTGTTATAGAAAAGTATTAATAATTTTCATTAAGAAAAGCATTTTTATAAAATGAACTAAATTTTAAATAAGTGACTATACAAACTTTATTAAATTAAATATAGAGTCCAAATTATTGTTGTCACAGGACTGTTAAGTGCCCAAAAGGCTGGCCGCATCACTAAGTTGTATGGCCAGACTAACACGCTGGCCAAAAAGCGCCGACCCTTGGGTCTCCAGCCCCTTTTCACAATCTCAAAACGTTAACGAAGTACGACAAGAACAAAATGTATAGGATTGACATTAGATTGACCACGTGATTTACCACAGCTCATGTCAATCCCATACATTTTGTTCTTTATTTAAATTCTTATCGAAATTCGTTAGCATTTTGAAATTGTGTCGTTAATAAGCTCCCAGAGACGTCGACATAGCGTGCGGATATCTTCACTACATAGTATAAAACAAAGTCGCTTACTCTGTCCCTATGTCCCTATGTATGCTTAAATCTTTAAAACTACGCAACGGATTTTGATGCGGTATTTTTTAATAGATAGAGCGATTTTAGAGGAAGGTTTTTGTGCTCATGCGAAGCTGGATCAGGTAGCTAGTTTTGAATAAATCTTTTTTTTAATACTTAGAAACAGATAAATGAGAGGAAAATTTGACATTATGTGTCTAAGCATGCATTGTCTATGTATAGGTAGAAGAGGTCTGAGGGTCCAGTTGGTGCGATAACCCTTTGGGTCGACTGGGCCCGCCAGATAACGTCCATACCTCATTTACAAATTGAAATTAGAACGGAATTGGTTAACACTAGTTTTGTTAAATCCTATTCGGTTTGCGTTCGTTAGTCTGTATTAAATAAGGATTAATGTTAAGGCTAGGTAAGTTAAATATTTTCAAAGAATCTAATTTGAAGAAAATTTACGTTTTTAAATTTTAGACATTATATGGCTGATAAAAACTATTATAAAATCGTAATAAATAAAAATATTTTCATTTTTAACCAAGCGAGTTAAATTGTTTGTTAATAACTTTATTGTACAGAAAGAAAATCATAAAAAATAAAACAAAAGTACAATGGCGGACTTATCCCAAAAAGGGATCTCTTACAGTCAACCGGCGAGTGACAAAGAGGATGCTTATAAGTTATTGTTTCCTTATTTTCGTCTCAATCAATTTAACTGCTATTCAAAACCAAATACAACAACAAAAGTACCGTTATTTAGCTTTACTTACGAACCTACTGGAAATAGGTATGCATTGACAGTAAATAGAAGCTCTAGCAATAAATAAATACACGAATGTCATACATAACTTCTTTGTTTTGGCAACAACACGTAAAGAAACTTCGGTTATTCAGTATTCATGGTACGAGTGTTACAAGGACGCGATAAACTGAACACGTTATAAGAAACTTTTGTTTTGAAATATGAATAAGTCGCGATTTAGCTCGAGTTGTATTTCTATAATCGTTTATTGACACTCTTTCTTCTTTTTCTTCGAGAAGAGAAGGATCTCAATCTCAATTTTCTCAAAATACCTCCGTAGTCCAATGATTAAGATGGTCGCCTGTAGGTGGAGATCGTAGATTTGATTTCCACTGAAACCACACTTTGTTTAGTTATTTCTAGTTTAGTTGGAACCATGCACGCTTGATTTACTTGATAATAAAATTATTTCGGCTGCCATCTGGTAGTTGTTAAAGAAACTACGTCAGCGGCCGAGAGGCGGATCCTAAAACTGTGGCACCAGGGTGGACATGGTTGATTGACCGTGTCACCTTCATGAAATGATGATGATGACTTAGTGGTTATAATGCTATTGACACTTTGTATCGCAGGTCATTGTGATACCAATTCCGAGTTCACGCCACCTAGCGGTGCCCTGGTAAACTGATTTGAATAATTTGATAGGTACTAAAGTCTTTGATTGGAGCTCCGAATTGTTTGTCTGTTTGTTTGGATGTGGCAGGAAGAACTCACCATCACGAACTGACTAGCATTCTGAAACCAAAAGTTAGCAGCGCCTGAGTGACGCAATTAATGTTTTATGAGTATGTCATAGTTACTGGCTTACTATAGCAGAAAATTACTCGTGCATGGCCGTGTTTGTTTATTTTTACAATAGTTGGGTGAAAAGTTGTTCCCATTTACAACTTTACAATACAATAACATGAAACTACAGTGTTTTTAACGAACAAAGATAACAAGATACGTGAGGATAATGCCAAATACAAGTTGTTCCTTGCAACGGACGGTACAAGATCTATGTAAAAGATTTATGATATTACTGGGAAAATAAATTATAGTTAGTTGAGGTAAATATCATAAGGTTTAGAGCGAGGATAGCAAACAGATGATATATTAGTTGAATAAGGAAAATATTGCCATTCTGTTTTCACAAGTAGCTCTCCAAGGATTTGCTTGTGAGAATTTTTTTATATGATACATCCTTCATCTTTTAATAACATCTCGAAACCTCAGACTCGCTATGGATAAGGCTATATTTAATAAGTTGACAGCTAACTTTTAGTAATGAAATGGTGCTATAAGAAAAAGAAAAACATCTCAGAAACTTCTAATTTTCTGCATTAAAGATCGGTAAGTATAAAACATCTACAATATGAAATTTATGTTTTAGTTCTCATTAACGCCAATACAAAACCTACGACAAGATAACGCGCTTTTGATATTCCTGGTGAAGCAGGCGTTTATAGGCGTATGGGAAGAAATAGAACAGGACAGAAACGAATGAAAGAAAAGAGGAGAGGCCTTTGCCTATCAATAGGACGGCACAATAGTTAGTAAAGTTTTTACTAATATAATAAAGCTGATGAGTTTGTTTGTTGTTACTTATAACATTAAATTTGATCTACTGCTTGAATTTCAAAAATTCTTTCTGTTTTTGATGGTTAAGGTTATAGGCTACATATACACCACGGACGGATGAAACCGCAGTAAACTGCTAATGCAAAAGAAATTTAAAACCGTAAATAAGTAAAAACAAATTGATTATCTATTATAGATAATTATTTGTTTATTTAATACTAGCTGTTCCCCGCGGCTTCACCCCGCGTGGGACTCGGTTATATCGCGCCCAAAAGTAGCCTATGTTTGACCTCAGGTCGTTAACTACATCCCTACCAAATTTCATCACAATCGGTCCAGCAGTTTAGCCGTGAAGAGGTGACAGACAGACAGATAGACAGACAGACAGACAGACAGACTTTCGCATTTATAATATTAGTATGAATTTGCATATTCAGATTACGCGTCAGAGCCCAGGATAATTAGTTATAATACTAAGACCTTTCTTTCTGAAGTAGGTTCTAATATCACGCATTAATAAACCAAGGGTTCTCAAAAAGGAATCAAACTTTTTCCACGAACATAGTGCCTACTCGAAAACAATGCGAAGCGAAAGCGAAGTTTAATATTCCTATTAAATTATATCGCTCGAAGGAACACAGAATTTATAGGCATGCGTGATCGCGCGCCAAAAATTGCCTTTGGACATATTGACAAGCGGAATCGGAATCAGAAAAAAAAAAACTAGTCTGCTAGAAGCAGATATTTGAAATAGGTCGTCGGCTTTAGTGCCACGTTCTCTCATTCGTTTCTGAAATAGGACATTACAGGCTTAAATCACTTGATTGTCTGATAATAAAGATGATTCCGTGCTTCGAAAGGCACGCTATCATAGAAGGCTACCATTTGGAAGTCTTTAAAGGAAGGCTCAGAGGCTGAGAGGCGCTTCCGAAGAACTGGCACCAGGGTGTTCATAGTCTATTGACCCTGTCACCCACACGACATAATGATGATACCGCTAAACAAAAGTTTTTGAAAATCAAATTTTTTTTTAACATCCATTTAATTTACTATGGTTTTGGTAGGCTCTCAGGTCCCCCAAAAAGCAAGAAGATAATAGAAGTATTGGCAAGAGGAAGTGTTGAGGCAGGAACCTCCTAGAACTTCCCTAAGTATCAAGATATCATACCTTCAGTTCGGTAGATAGATAGATAGATATACTCTTTATTGTACCATTATCATACAAATTATACATGTTGAATATAAAAACAAAATACAAACAATGTTTGTATTTGTATTGGTAGTTTTGAAGATTTCCGTCTACCTACAAACAAACTTACAAACACTTTCACTTTATTGAGTGCTATTTTTAAAATGTATGACATAGTAAAATCGGTTAGTCGAATGATTATCGTTCGTTTTCGAATGCTTTTCATGACGATAATCATTCGACTCACCGATTTTGGGCGAGTCATACATCTCAAAAATAGCACTCCTGATCCGCTTCCTCTACCCACAATACACAAGCCTAAAAGGTCCAATAAAATCGTTTAAATGGCGTGTAGCCCTATGTTCTGTTACTACGGTATAAAGGTGAAAATTTATTGAAAGTAGAGTAATTCAATAGGGATGCGAAAACAAAAAGTCTGAAAATAGACATCCGATTCGAATAATTTTACTAATTGCACAAGTTATAAAAATGATAACCGTTGGGACGATACCATGGTGAACACTAGCGCCAGCGTCATTTAAAAATCATTATTATTTCAATCAAATCATTATTATATTGCTTAAAACGGCCACAGCTTTGCAATTTGTAACTATAGTGAACTATAATTTAATATGTTTAAAATTAACATCAGATCCAGAACCTTAATTACATTAGACGGATTTTTGATAACTTGTATTTTCAGTGAATAATGATTTTATCTGATGGTGGCGCTAGTGTTCACCAAGGAATCATCTTAAGGACAAACATTAATGTTCGAGTGACTCTAATATGAGACTGTTGTTGTAAGAAAGTAAGTTTGCAATTTTGTATAGGTACTGCATTATTTATAGAATACTAACTCAAACATAATTAAATAAATACATTTATTTAAACACAACCCGGCAAAAGTTGAAAAATGCTTAAAGCCAATTATTACGCTTAGAATAAATTAAAAGTTGAAGTTTAGAATAAAATACATTAATCATAGTGAAATAAAAAAAATCAGGTCAAAATTTGAGTGATACGAGGTGGTATTTCAATCTGTTTAAAAGTAAGAAATAGGTGTAGTACTTAGGCCTATTTGTATACAAAAAATTAATATTTTTTTGTATACGAATAATGAAACTAAAGATATTTTCAGTCTTACAGAAATGAAAAGCCAGGGATGCCCAAATATCTAATTTAATAAAAGGAGCAACACTTTCGCAACACAAAATAAAGAAAAAAATTCAAACAAATAAGTTACATAAAGCCCAAACGTCTAAAACAACCGCATTGCAGCCGCAGGAAATTAATCTCAATTAATTTTGTTTTATCAATTTCCAGAACAAACACAAGTCTTGTCCGGTCTAAAAACATTTCAACGCTTTTAATTTGAACCGTATGCTTTTGAGAATAGGATATTGTAGATGTTTTGACTTTTAGACTCCGGGTCACTGGAGTGTTCCAGCTGGCCCCTAAATTTTAATTACGCTCTTAAATTTGGCTGACAATATTTTCTGTAATTTAATTGTAGGTCGTGGTAATTACGAAGCAACGGTTTTTCAAGGGAAAAATTTGAATGAAATATGGTAAAATACGCAAATTTAAGGGCAAATGTTTTTTTTTTCTATCATCTTGGCGATTCGAGGTAAGTTCAACATAATTTAACATTGCTTCGAAGTCAATAGAAGCTATTTTTATGATAATTTAAGTTTTAAATACTTGTTTAAAACTTCCATAATAAAAAGTTTTTTTTTTATTTTCTCTATGGTTTCGTAAACTATGTTATTAAGAAAAATAACTAAAAAAAAGAAATGACTCTCAAATGATTGCATTAAAGCTATTCACAACGACAACGGCAACAACACAACAAAAGGGAAATAAAAATAGTAACTCAATCACTAAGTTTATTTTGACGACCTTATTGGTTAACATGCTTGACCAACTACTCAAGAGGTCTTGGGTTCAATCCCCGGTCAGGTCAAGATGAAAACTTAGTTTTTTCTGATTGGCCTGAGTCTTAATTTTTTTTTATTTGTTATATTATATAGTATCGTTGAGTTTGTTTTTTTGTTTGTAACACAAAACTCGAACTTACTTTGGGGATAACTCAATCTATGTAATTTGTCCTTATACATTTCTTTTGTAACAATTCGATTTCTGGCCTGTCCTAAGGCATTCATAATGGTAGTAAGTTCCAAAAGTGAATTAATTATATTGCACTTGATGACAAAAGCTGCCTCAAAAAGGCACAAACTTAAGGAGGTACATTAATCTCTTTTCAACGAGCTGAAATACAAATAGACATTGCGCTTCCCGAAAAAGGTAATCGCAAAGCATTAATCAAATTTTGAAAAAACAAACAACCTTTGTATGTTCATGAAAATAATGTAAAATTATAAAGGTAAAAATACCGCTTTAAGGAAAATATTAAGGCATCCCTATTCAAGAAAGAAAATAATATAACCTATAGTTCATAAAACAGATATCTTTATATTATCACATACGTTCTGTTCCTAGTTCACCCTTAGCATCAAGTCAGCTTATTGTGCGATGCGTTTTTTTTGCAATACTTTAAACCTCCATTTAATTTCCAACTCTGTAACTTCATCATAATGAAGTCTTGGGGCGAGGACTTTTATAATTATTTTAATTGCAGTACGTGTCGCCATCTAGTTGACGACTCTGGCGTTTGAGGTCTTTGAGAGAAATATCTGTTTGTTTGTTCGAAGACTTTTATGTTCCACTAACGACTCTTCTTCGTCAAGATCATATTCTATAACTTCTTTAAATAAAAAGAATATAATATAAAAAAATTATCAGAATTTAGTTAGATTCAAAAAATTTATGATGTATTTTCTGAACCAACCATCTTACACTAATAAAAGATACCTTATATTTTTTAATTTTCATACGTGGCATATAATTATTTAATTAATTAAAAGCCGAAATTGAAACTAATTAAATATTCAATAGTTTATTTATTTACAAGACAATTACAATAACTTAAAAAAATAAAACTATAGACTTAAATAATACTAAATAAAAATAAAACAAAAACAAAAATACTTACCAAAAATCAAATTAAATATGCACTTTCTAACAAATTGACTTGCTTGCCACTAATAGTTTACATATTTAACCCTCATAGGTTTAATTCATTCCCAAATTAAGTTTGAAGGTACGACATAAGCAACAAATATATTGTACAACGAGTAAATATAAAACTTGAAATAAGAAAATGAAAATAATAAGTAATATTATTTTACTAATTTCAATCACAATTATTAACATTTCAATCATAAGAAATATACCGAATCAAATAACGATATAAATAACATTTCAGAAGATAAAATTCCAATAGTAACTAATTTCGGAACAAAAGAATAAATAAGTAATCGCCTCAAACAATTTTCAATATTGAAGCAGACATGGCCGGCAAGCTGAAAACAAAATATCATTCCTCTCAAAACATTAATAAAGAAAATATTTCCTTAGAAACGACATTGTAAGATGAAAATTTGATTTGAAAGGAACCTCGGGGCTGAACAATGAAAAATATTAAAGCGAGAAGTTGTGTTCATTGTCGAATATCGATGTAATATTGATTTGATATTTATAATTGGTGTATATTGATGACTTTCTTAGACTATTCTTAAAGTTCCAGGATACAAAGTGAAAGCTAGTTGGAAAATGTTCATGTTTAATGTGACCGATGTTTATTGTTAACGGTTATTGCAATGGCGTTGACCATTGGTGTTGCCAGTTTCAAAGCATGACCAACTTTTATTTAATATCACCAATTTGATTTATGATTTGATCGATAAATACTTGAATCTCCCATATGTATACGTTTCTAAAGCAATCTGTTTATTTTGACTACATAATATTTAAGTCTAATCTAAAAAGATTTTTTTAATAGTTTTTACGGCCATGGAAACTAGTCCTTTAAGGCCTTTCTTGAATTTAATAATCTTCTTCAGTCCTACTTTAGTCAGTCAAGTCAGTAGTCTAGTCCAGTCAAGTAAGAATTTATAATCTAGAAAAGATGCGAACCAGAAAGAAAATTTTAAAATTGAATAAGTTCGGACGCTTACAACCACTTTTTACTGTACTACATTTTTTCGAGTGGGGTTAACACGTTCGCGGGTTAACTGATATAGCAGTCGTGTGTCCGCTAACGTGTTAAACCTCACTACTAGCACTGGTTATATGGCAAAATTAGGGTTAAGTAATTATTTTTGTTATACTTATTACTTTAATGTTCTCTAATTATCCGCCTGATTTACACACGTTTGAATAAAGCCATGGCAATAAAATGTCGCCATGAAACTAAACGTAGTTGCCTTTTTTTCTGCCCACGTAAGGACCTTTTATACTATCCATTTCCAGTCGGGCAGGTAGGTTTCTTTTGAAATTAGTTTCAGTTGAGTGAATTCCTTAATTCATTTTTTCATGGAAACCGGTCAGGGTTTGCTTTCAAAGAGGCCCGATTTCTTGCTAGCCAGTAAATTTTTAGCAACTATAGATTGTTGCTTATGGGAGTCCATAAGCAGCTTCACTAACAGAAATTGAGACTTGACGAAAAAGAGTTTTTTCGTCAAGTCTCAATTCTGTTAGTTATTCTCGTGAGATCCGTAGTCTTAATAAATAAGGAATAATAAAGGATATATAATAGTAAAGGACCACATTTTCAATGCCATAACTGGGAACGAACATAATGTTCATTTAACATTGAATTGTAATATCTTTATTGCTTTAAAATACATAGTAAAAGGAACTTTATTAAAATAAGAAGACAATGGACAATTTTGCGTGTCTTCAATTATGAATCATTATGCAAAATCAAATTCACAGTAGAATTATAGAAGTCCAATCTAATATACTTCCTGGTTTGGTCACAGAAGAAATTGAAGCAATAAGCCCTTTAGTTCATACTGGCACAATACATATTATTTATTCCGAGAATCCAATATCACGACAGGGGAATGTGAAACCAACCGAAGACTTACATTGTAATCATGCACTAGAACCCAAAAGATACACGTTTGATTAATTCTGTTACAAAGCCTACTAGCTTTTGTTAGTAGGGAGCATCGGTAGGGAGATTCTGAGATTGAACGTCATTGTCGTTGGGATTCAAAATGCTTCATTGATCAGAATGTAGTAATCTGTCTTCAAAAAATCTATTGACAAGCTTTTTATTATTAATTTTGTGATAGCCTTTAGAATGAAAGGAAAAAACGACGCTTTGAACTTGATTTCTATTAAAGCAAAATTTAAATTCAAATTGTATTAGTGTTTATTTTCTAACTCTTTCGTATTAGCTATTTGAAAACATATCAAGCATTTTTGTATGGTAATTTTGTTTAAGTTTTTGCTTATAACTACACTAAATATTTTTACTATCTGTTTAGCTATCACTGTTAACAAAATATAATTCATTGACAAAGATATAAAGGTAAAACAGTAATTTAGAAAGCAAAAATTCTAATAAATTTAGATTTAATGATCAAGTAGATATTAATGTCAATAAGGCTTTTCCTAACACGTGTTTCTGCCTGAGCGGAGTTGTCCCCTATTTCCTCAAACGCTCCACTTTGAGGCGTTTATTGGAATTTCCTCACCTATATTGTTTCTCTTCGTAATCGAACTTTGTTTGATGTGAAATGGTCTGCTTCAGTAGGTTTTCTGCTACGTTTTGTTGATCTGGGAAATTTTATAGAATGTAGAGTATATTGGCGTAGTGAGCGAGGATCGAAATATCGCGGACAAACTCCTGAACAGTTGCCTACAATATGGACAAGGTCCGAAATAAATTAATTTTATTTATTTACTAGCTGTTGCCCGCGGCTCCGCCCGCGTGGGACTCGGTTATATCGCGTCCAAAAGTAGCCTATGTTTGACCTCAGGTCGTTAACTACATCCCTACCAAATTTCATCGCAATCGGTCCAGCAGTTTAGCCGTGAAGAGGTGACAGACAGACAGACAGACAGACTTTCGCATTTATAATATTAGTATGGATGGATTTTACAGTGGTACGGCCACGTTAATAAAACTGGCAGATAAGATAGAAAATAAGTATCTAGCTTCGCTGCTTTTGCCAGGTTGTGTATAGAAGAGGCAAAGCCATGCTTTATAGTGCCAACTGGACGTCACAGTAATAGTAGATTGTATCACAAGGGAGCAAAATATTATTTTTACGGCGAGGGTGGTTTTTGAATCCAGAGCGGAGTGAAGGATTCTAGTGTAGATTCTTTAATAGAATCCTGAACGGAGAGAGGGATTCAAAGTACATCGCCCGAGCCAAAAATATGTTTGCGCCCGAATGATACACTCTACTTTTCATCTCTATGAGAAAAAACAAGTACAGAACTAAATTTAAATGAAATACATATCTGAAAATTAATAATATTTATTAGAAATAACAAAAAATTAATGTTTATATTTGACACATTGTTCCAAATTTGAAACTCATTATTTCCCCCTAAAAAAACCCTATCGGAAAAGACTTACTTTGGTCGCACTTTTGGGGCAGCAAAGTTGAACATTTCGAATAGAAGGGATGAAAAGGATATGAGTGACAATAGTCTTACAACTAAGGGTGCCCAAAAACGGGAGAAGAAAAGCAGAAAGAAGGAAACCCATGAGCCCCAAATTACTAGTATTCTTATTTTAATAATGTTCCTTTTACTATGTATTTTAAAGCAATAAAGATATTACAAACAAACAAACAAACAAACAAACAAACAAACAAACAAACAAACAAACTATATAAGGATGAAAAAAAGGGACGTGGAAACTGAAAAGAATTAATTTTAGCCCAGTTCTAAGCATTGATCTTCTCTTTACAAATTTTCAAACCAGTACCTTTATAATATGTTCGAAGAGAAATATGCCTTATAACGGAATGCTGATAGCCAGTGCGTATTCTTATATTTAAAGTATATTAATACGAAAATTTCATTAAAATCGTTTTAGCAGCTGCGAAAGCTTATCCGGCAGATAGACAAACTCGCAATTATAATATAGTATGGATATAAATTGACAAAATAAAAGCGAAATAAATTGTATAAAATCTTAAATAAAATAAAAAAGAAATTGTTTTCGCAGAAGGAATTTTTTTTATTTTTCTCGGAATACAATGTTCAATTAATCCAAGTACATTTAATGGCCTCTCCAATGTCTGCTTCAACGATAAAACGAGGTAGTGAAATAATGATAATGTAATAGACTTAAATTTCAAAAGATAGTATCTATATTGTAACAATCTTTCTTAAAAAGCTAATATTTTATTTTTTGCACATTAATTTTTCAAGCGGATACTGCCAGTTATATATTGTGGAGTTAAGCGTAGCAAGGCATGCGTGTTCATAACGATAGCGCGTGTCAAGCGACTGCGAGTGCGCGGTTATACTTGAATTGGTCGCCATTAGTGGCATTTCTATCTTGTACTCCCCCGTGCTTCGGAAGGCACGTTAATTCGTTAATCTCGGCTGTTATCGATTGATGGCAGTCCTAAGGTTATATCAGATGCTGGTCGTATCAGTTCCTATTGGTCTGGTTTCCCAGTAAAAATGTTTACAGACGGCAGTCGCTCTATTGTGATTACCGGTACTGCCAAATAAAAAGCGTACCCTGGGTTCTGAAGCGTAAGCTGAAAATGCAACCTGGAAATATGCTCAGACGAAAAAATTACTGCCAGTTATGCGTTATTTAAATGTCGAATCATTTCAAATCAAATATCTTTATTTGCATGAATGTATGAACAAAATAATGGTGTAACAATATAAATGTGAATCAAGAACGTTGTGTACGGAAAAAAGTAGTTATGGTATAATTTGCTTAAGCTCCGGATTTAAACATAGGTTTATGTTTGGCGCGATATTATTGACTACCACGCGGACGGAGCTGCAGGCAGCAGCTAGTATACATACAGAGTAAAACTATACCCACTTATTAATAAAGTCAAGTATTTTAAGGTTTTATGAAGCTTCTTAGGTACATAACCTCATTTTAATAAATCAGACAGCCTTATAATATCTATTTATGTAAGTATACATGTCTCAAAAAAGGTCCAAACAAAACATTAACAAACTGGAACAAATGAAGAAAAATGAAAGTTCCTTATCATGAACACCAGTTGGGAAGTTAATAAAACTGAAACTGGATTTATGGGGCTGGCTGTCCCGGCAGTTTGTCAGGGCGTCCGCTAGAGGTCGTTAGTGGCATTGTCTTGGTGGCATTAATAGAAATTATTTTAAATGGAGGCAGTGATACGGACTTTTGGATACCTCTCTACTTTATTTTATTATTCAGTGGTACGTACATATATTCACATGTATAACTATTATGGATAAGGTAGAGTTGCAATCGTCTCTACACGTATCATGGTCAAAAAAATCATCATGAAAAAATAAATGAAATCCAAAATCCATTTTTTATCAAAAAGAGCGTTTGTTCTTAATGTTCAGCAACGCGCGCGTGGCACCCCCTGGTGTTTCAGGCGTCCATAGGCTACGGTAACCGCTTCCCATCAGGTGGGCCGTAAGCCTGTTTGCCTACTAAATGGTATAAAAAAATGGACATGGAAAACGAAGTACTGGACATCTAACGGTTAGATGGGCGATGATATTAGGAAAGTTGCTGGCAACAACTGAATTGCGGTGGCTAGAGTAGGGATGGCGTAGACAGAGGAAGGCTTATGCTCAGCAGTGGGTTGTAAATAGCTGATAATGATGATGTATTTCGAACACAATTTCTATTGTTAATAAATGAATAAATCAACGTATTTCTCTACAGATTTAAAGAAAAAGTACACACTCCCTCCACCTCCCATGGCTCTACCAACCTCTCGGTGATACGAGCCGAATCTCGGGAGAGTGCGCTGTACTTGCATTTCGCATCTCTTTCCAGTCGCACCTGCTTGATCACCCTACAAGTTCTCTATAGTGTCGCCTATCTATGCAATCAGAAATGAAGAAAAAGTACAATAAAATTGAACTCCGCCTTGAATACAAGTGGGTCGTTTTAGAATTTTAAAACAAAGGTATTTACGAGGTCTGGAATGAAATTGCGCGTATTTTCAAAGTTCAATTCAGCTTGGTAACTTGAGGGCACTTTGAGCCGTAACAAGCTATAGCATTATACAGGCTGTAGTGGGTGGAGAGTATAAGCTGATGGCGGTTTTAGAACTTTCCAAATTTTTACGAAAAAATATCTACTTATCTGGCTAAATTACCTTAATGATTTCGTTCGTTTTTTTTGTAGTCCTGAATAGGTAGGATTTAAATTTTTAATTGTCAATTTTTTAAAGTTTTATAAAGTATTTTATTTATTGTACGTCATGACAGATAGTATTTGGCGAACTGAAGCATAGTCATGCAATAATATTTCAATTTTATTTTTATCTTCGTCACTAATTTCTAGAATTAGATATTTTATAGATTCAGGTGTTATTTTATGGAAGTTAAAGTTACTTTATGTAGTGCTACCAATTAGTTCATGGAAACTACTGCCGGCAGTACGTCAACTAACTGTTTCGAGGTAATTACTTGTAAAATTAAACTTTATTTTAGTCATCACAAGATTCATTGCCATGGGTACTGATTTAATTCCTGAGTTTCCTCAAGTTTTTACAATAGTTAACTTATAGAGAATGCTCTTTTATAAGTATTTCGAACTTATGGAACTATCTATGACTTTCGCAAGAAGTGATAGAGTGGTTTATTCTAAGGTCGATAACCATATCTATATGAAGAATATCGTAAAATATTTCAACATTAAGGAAACTGAAAAATCTGGTAACTTGAACAGTGGGCGCAAAGGAATTATGTATGAGTCATTGACCTCGAACAATAATAATACGCTAGATGTTATTGTTATAAAAATATATTGAAATGGTGCATAGTTGTGATTACTTTATCGTACAATATAAAACTAAGAAGACTGACAGTCAAGTTGATATGTGTTGTTGATGTTGATATGATGACTATTCGATTTATTTCTTTCATCAAAAATGTGTATGCAAAACAAAGATCCGAAATATTAGCACGTTGCTATGTCCTCTTTATGAGAACATTTTATAATAATAAAAGGCCAAGTGCCTTCGATATTACAATTTTGCTGATGTTGAGGTGATAAATGACTTAAAAAATTTAGTTTTTACATACGACCTGTGTCAATCTTAAAAATGTCGGTAGTAGGGTGAAACATCAAACGTAAAAAACTAGACAAATGTTTGTACCATACAAGAATATCACTCAATTAACAATCCGGCAAATCAAATTGGCTTTTAGGATACCTAATCTAATATATAATATTCCCGTGTCACAATGTTAGTTACCTTACTCCTCCAGTTGTTGGCATAAAAAAATGAGATTCGGACAGAACAGTCCAGCGTATTCGAAATCCACATCAGTGGTCCGAGTACAGAGCACGGTAAACGGGCGTCGAAAAGCCTGCTGCATAATGCATTGTGACTGCGCCGACCTTTGAGATTATACGCTACGTTTATTTTGAAAATCCCCCTCTATTTCTGATTTCTGGTCTTTAATACGATTCAAATTGTTCGCTTTTGCTAGCTTGTCTGATTTATTTGTTCTTGTATTATTTTGATAAATTTTTTTGTCTAATTATAAAATCCAACAACTTGGTGCAGGACAAACCATAATGGAGATCCTTATAATTGAAGGCCAAGACTCACTTTGGGTCGCTGCGCCATCAAGAATATTGTAAAAGAGTAGAGAAGCCTGATAAAGAGGAGATTGAGAACATAGTGGGACTAGTGTTTGTGAAGATCGTGTATGTCAAACGCCTGAAAGGTTTGTCTGACTTAGATTGGTCACCGATTATAATAACTAGTGCTTGTATGTCTAGGATCATGATCAAAGTGGAATCTAAGTCCAAAGCTATGGCGAACTGTAATTGGAAAACACGTACAGATAGGTAGATAGATATACTATTTATTGTACCATTATCATACAAATTATACATGTTGAATACAAATACAAACAATGTGTACAAAGGCGGACTTATCGCTGATGCAATTTCTTCCAGCCAACCTTAGAGTGGATAGGAACAACGTGATAACGCTGATTGGCGAGTGAGGATATATAAAATTTGAAGAATTAGAAAATGGCTACTTCAAATATACTAAACTGTTTTGATAGATAATGTGCAAAGATGTGTTTTACTCATCACTTCAAATTAATTGAATTTAATATTCAATTCAATTCATTTATTCGCATACAAGTAAGCATAATAGGTAAGAAATAAAAAGTGCAGTTATACATGCACCCAGTTTGGGCATTAAACAATATCTAGAAGTATCTAGCAGTCATTAGTAATATAATTATACATAATATAATATAATATAAAATGTTAGGATAACAATTACATTTAGATTTCAAAATATTAATAAATTGCAAATTATTAGCCATATTTAAATATTAAATCGAAATTAACAGATAGTTCATTGTAATTAATTGAATTTAGTTTATAGTTTATTCAAGTTTATCATTTAAAAATTCGTCTATAGAGTAATATGGCCTCGAGCTCAGCAGTCACTTCAGTTTAATTATAAAAATTGTTTCTTTTTTGTTAATTTTTATCTCGTTCGGGATCTTGTTTAATATTTTTATATTTTCAGGCGTGATACCGAATAAAACTTTAGTAAAACAGACTAAAAAAAAGTTCCTAATGCGAAGCTAATAAATGAAAAAGAAAATATATGTTAAGTTCAAAAATTTTCAAGTCAACTTCTACTTTAAAAAGATTACCATAAAATTCAAATGAACATTTATTCGGGTCGGCTTAGGTTCCGTAATAATGAAGTTTTTGTGTCAAACTTCAGATTTCAGGCACAATGGCGTACCCGAGTTGTTTGACTTCCATTAGCTCTCCGAGTCTAGGGTATGAATAAAAAACTGTGCTACATAAAGCAGAGTAAAGGATTTGTCATGCCGAGGGACTACATGAGCAAGCTTAAACTTATAGGAAGCATTTGTCTTTATATTCGTTTTTGTCCAGGGCTTTGCTAAGCTAGTCGTTTGAGCTTTTAATTAATAAATTTTAGATTTATTTGATTTAGAATTTAAACGACTCACTGGGATAGTACCGTACTTTAGAACACCTTTATTAAAGAAAACAAAACACTAGCAATATGAATCCAGGTACCAACACTGCCATATCTATCTTGACAACTTTAGTCTGTAAGGTATTTATCATATGAATCCCTGGCATTACACTGAAAAAAAATATTTACCTAACTACTACGACTCTTTGAGAAATATCCAATGTTTGACGAAATACTAATGAAGTTAACTTGACTTAACAAAGTGATTTACAAAAAAAAAAAAAAAATGTTTGGTTACATTATTGCAAAGAGTTATGTGGTCACTTTTTTTGTACTATAGATTGACGAACGTTAGGTTGTGTATAATTAAGCATTATTTTCATTGTAGTATTTATTTTATTTTGTATTAATGTCATTACCTATAACCATTACCGATAATAATTATTATTAACAATAAATCCGGGTGTACTAATACTGTCATGCCTAACAACTGCAATCTAGTGAAATCAGTCGGGATAAGGCGCGTGCCTTCCCAAGCACGCAGGAGATAGAAATGTCACTATAATGGCGATCAACCCAAGTTGGCCGCGCTTGTCGTCGCTTGACTGGCATGATCTTTACAAACACGATTGCCTGCTCTATACTATCAAACTTCTCCTTTCTGTTTTTGTATGTTAAGTTTTTGAAAAAAATAATATTCATATCTGAGGAACTTAATCTAGTGATCTCTAAGCTAAGCTACCCTGTTATTGTAAATACCTAAGTCACAAGAATAAATCAAGTGATCTACACATAATTTTCACTTGGCCCCTTAAGGCCACCCCAATTTTTCCCGTCTTGCAAGTGATGAATGGTTCACGTGAAAAGGCGATATTCTATTTGAATGATACCCTATTCTAAATATCGTTCGTAATGTTGTTTTTCATGGTAAGTGATAAAAACGTTAATAAAAAATATACAAGTAAATAAAATGTACTAGTTTACATTACGCCGGCCTCGTTTCAGTTGTAAATGACAATATATACTTAGGTGAAAAACATTTTTCGATCAAATACACATTTTTTTAGATACATACATACATATCATCACGCCTGACTCCCGTTAGGGGTGGGCAGAGACTAGAAATTTCCATTGGCGAAGCGAGGGACGCTTCCTCCAGACTCATCACTCTCGTCATACACGCTCGCCAATTTCGAGTACTCCTAATGACTCCCTTTTACAAAGATCTGCATTTTTTAAGAAAAGTAATAAATTTCTGAATAGTCATAAAATCTCAATAAACATTCTGAGCACTGCTATGTATTCAACATACTAGAAGGTACTGAATGATGAATTTTATTTGTGTTAGCTGCACGTATTTATTTCAATAAAATAAAGTTCAAAAGTTTGATTATTAAAACACTTTTCAGTTTGTTTTCTGGTTAAATTTTAAATATCTTAATTACAATTTACGACTCTGTATTTTGGGTAGATTAAAAGTAAGTAAATGCCACTAACATGTGAAACTTGAAAAACAGTATCGCTGTATAATATTAAAATATATTTCGCATGACATAAGAATAAGGCCCTCGAGCTCTAGCCTCTCGGAAAAAACTTAAACGTCTTCAAAAAAAAGCGATCTTATTACGTCCAGCCATTGTTTCAATCTTAAGCTTTGTGGAAGAATATTTTTATTTTTGTTCGAAAATATTTGCATTGTCAGAAAAATTGTTTTGTCATCCAGTGATTTACGAGAGGTTAAATCGTGGTGACGTCGTTTGTAAAAACAGAAAATGGGGCAAAGTTTGTTTAAATGGACTGCAGTTTTCAAGGATTAAGATTGGTAAAAGAGAGTAAAGATTCTCAAAAGCTCTTCACTGAAGATTCAAATTTAGTTCATATTAACTAGTATTGTAATTATTATAGTGCTAATTTAATATAAATATTAAATAAATAAAATTAAACTAGCGACCCGCCCCGACTTCGCATGGGCATAAAAACCTTCCTCTTGTATCACTATCTATTATGAATACCGCATCAAAATCCGTCGCGTAGTTTTAAAGATTTAAGCATACAAAGGGATACAGGGACAGAGAAAGCGAATTTGTTTTATACTATGTAGTGATAGTGATGTAAATTTTGCACTTTTTAAAGCAGACTGAGAACGACTGACATTAACTGGAGTAACATTCATTATACTGAAAAATTAAATTAATCTAAATTCAGGTTTCCTTGTAAAAGCTTAAACGCGGAGGTCAGGCGGCAGTCGCTCTATTGTTATAACCAGTACCGCCAAATCAGAACCATGATTATAAGCGTATGCAGTCTGGGCTAAGCTCGGAAGCGTAAGATGGAGACGTAACTAGGAAACACGTACCGATAAAAAATAAGAAGTAATATCCCAAACCATGCAGCTTTTAAGGCGAACTGTTAATTTTTCACTTTGCTTTCCGTAGAACCCACGATCTTCAGGGAAACGTCTTAACCACTGGACCATAGAGGCATTTAGTAAAGGAGTGATAAATATTATTATACGTTGTAGTGTTATTCATTATAGATACCTAATTACTTAGATACATCTTTGTTTTTATATTCTGTTATCATAGTTTTTATGATTTGCGAATTTTAAATTAATCGGCAACTTTGAGTAGTTGTTGTGAGACGTGTTTGATTATACAAAAAAAATTGTGTCGTAATTTTCTAAAAACAGTCTAAAATTCAGGTAATCAAGATCTCTTTTATTTTTTTATTATTATTAGGCACGTTGGCAAATAAGCATATGGTCTACCCGATGACAAGCAGTGATGTAGTCAAAAATTATTTAAAAAAAAAAACAGATAAATGTGTTTAAATTGCTGCTTAAAGCATTAATAATCATAATAACACTATTTCATAATTGAAATAAACCCAAGTCCTGTTTACCTTTTAGCGTTTTTCCCTGATGAATGTAGTTGAAAAATTCATCCCGAATCACTAAGAATATAAAAAGTTCACCCCAGGCTGGGAAAGTTTGTTTGTTTTAACTCCTAATAATTTTAGAAATACTGGTTCGATTTGAAATTTTTTATTGCATGTGATAGCTTGTTTCTTGGAGAAAGTGAAAGACTACAGTATAGCCACACAATGGGCGAGTAAAACCGCAGGTAACGACTTGTATATAAAAATCATTTAAAGCAGTGTTTGTGATGTCATAAAATAAAATTGACAATTAAAACCACCTTATAATCTAATATCCTTATAATCTGTAAGCAAGAGATCAATTTATAGTTATTTCATAGAAAGTCACGTTTTAGAGCCATACACACATTTTGTGAGTTGTTTTCTTAAGTTGTAAATAATCTTCATCTTGACTCCTCATCTGACCTACCGATTGTAAAATATTGTCACCAAGCGAATCTTAAACGAAACATTATCATAATATTAGTAGTGACGTTATTATAGGAGAATGTAATTTATATCAAGTTAAAAATAAAGTCTCTAAACTTAGAACCGAATATACGCCGAGATGAACTTTAGTGCAATGGTTACAATGTCCATATTGTCCATCCTTCAAGTAGCTGATACTGTGTTGATACTATAAAATTTGCCTTTTTTTAAAGTATTCAATGACCAGCGATTGACCACGATGCCACCTGATGGTAAGTGCAGATGTGGTCTAAGATAGAGCTCGCTGGTTCATTCAGGCCTATACACTCTGGTCTTAAAAAGACCCGGATTATAAGTGTCCGGAAATATGTAAGCCGGTAAAGAGTTCCACTCCTTCGCCGTGCGCATTATAATAGGACCAATCGTGGCTCAAGATACACTGAATTCTAACTAATATTTATAAACTAACTTTCGCCCGCGGCTTCGGGAATCCCGGGAAAAAGCACGGTTCCTGTGAAAAATTCACGCGGACAAAGCCATGGGCGAAAGCTAGTCTCTTTATATTGTAAAAACCAACCACGGCGTCGATTCTGCTCACAATCGTGTCAAAATGGTGTTTCAATTGTAGTGCTTTTTACACACTAGTTACATCTAGGAAGATTGGTTCAGTAGTTAGGGCGTGAAGAGGTAACAAACAAACAAACGAACAAATATACAAACTCACTTTCGCATTTATAATATTAGTTGGATTGGATAAAATAGTAAACCGTTCTTTAGCCCTGTACATTCCTTTCGAATTCAAAATGACGAACTCTAATAAATAAAAAACAATTCCAGAGAACGATGACGTCATCAGCTCGGCATCGACACCTCCAAAATAGAAAACATATCAACGCCGAAGACATACCAGAGCCGAGAAAACGGTTTGACCCCTTCATAGTTGGCATCCGATGGATTGAAAGTTACTCCATATCATTGGATAAGGTTTTTGCAAAACTGCCTGATATTTTCAACACATTTATTTGTACCTTGGCTATGTTTACTTTTGGAGCTATTATGAGAGGTAAGCTGAGACTATTTACAACATAGTCTTCCGTTTATTTATCCTATCCCACTTTCTTATCATCAATTCGTGTAGGTGTCAAAGTCAATCGATCAATGTCTATGTACACCCTGGTCTCAGAGTTTTTCGGAACACCTCTCGGCCTCTGATGTAGTTCCTTTAAGCAGATGGCAGCCGGGACTAGCGTCTTAAAGTGCAAAAGCACGGAATCATCTTTGTTATCAGACTATCAGGTGATTCTCGCCTGCAATGTATGCTTTCCGTGGGAAATCAAATCCACGAACCTCAGATCTACAGGCAAACGAGTTACCACTGGACCACGGAGGCAGTTCAGACCACTTTCTGGTCTGAGGTCGGCATAATATGTAAGTTCTTTTCACTTAGATCTATTGCAAGCCATTTCCTGCGTCACACCTTTCCTGGTCATATTTTCTTTCACACCTTCTATCTATCTCTTCTATCTATTCTATCATAGTCTTTCTCTACTTCTACTAATTTTTATAATACATATATATATTCATACATATTATCACGTTTTTTTTCTGTATGGGGTAGACAGAGCCATAAGACCTTTGGCCACGTTTTGTTTGACGTAGTTTGAGTTTATGTCATGATTCCAGACACCCACTTTCCCTCAAATTTTATAAAAAAAAAAACAAATAAATAATTAAATACCTTACTTAATAAAAAAAGATTTAAAAATCTTAGCCTCTTAAAAATGGAAGATTTTTACTCTTTGCCTACCTCTGCGGAAACCAGATATAATGATATGACTGTATGTAAATATATGGAGTAAAGGCAGACTTATAAAATTAAATGCCGTGTTTTTAATATAAGATATTCATAACACTTAATGACGTTATTACTTACTTATAATTAGGTTTAGACATTGGATCATTGTCCGTTAATTGTCAATAATAACACTTAATGCCGTATTAAACGGTTTTTATCAACAACTACATTCCTATGTAATCAGCTGTGACATCTTGACCCCTCGTTAATAAATCAAACCTAAGTAGCTCAATGAACTAAAGAAAAAATAAGCCGATGAAAAAATTCAACAAATATAATTTTACGTTAAACTTGAAAACAATATTTTTTTACACTTATTGGTTTTTTGTTCAGTGGAATGAAGATTTTTCTATTGAGATACAACTAATAAATCCTTATCCCGGTTTTTTTTTCATACCTCTCAGTTCTATAATGAACTTCAAATCTTTACCAAAATTTCACTGTATCTATTCATATCGTTCTATATCAAAATTTTTGTACGCTAGAGTCCAGTTGGTAGTAATATAATCTGGGGATTAGACATACAAAATAATTACTTTATTCATTTTATTTTAGAAAATGCAAAATCTTTTTTTTTTAGGTGAATGGGTGATAATTCTAGTAGCAGCTTTAAAACAGGCCTCGGGTCATACTCAAAGTGGTCAGAATGCTACCTCCGAGGAAATCCACCAGCTGTTCACACTGGAGAAACTAAAGATGGAGAACTTCTTCACCATATTCTTGGTTTCACACGGGGTTTCCTTTAGCATGTTCTTTTTGATTGGAGGATTCTTACACGTGAGTATGTAATTTTAAGACATTACAGGAATTCAGTTATTGGATAGGAACAACAAACCGACTACATTTTGGAGCCCCAGCCCGACTTCAAAAAAAGGAGGATGTTCTCAATTCGTCTGTTTTTTTTTTTATGTTTATTACCACAGAACTTTCGCCTGGGTGAACCGATTTGGATTATTTTTTTATTATTTGAAAGCTGGTGCTTCCCGTTTGGTCTCATAGCAATTTGGTCCAGTTCTGACAATGGCATCGATGAAAAACCTGAATAAGTCTGAAATTTTCATTAAGTATGTGCTCAACAAATGGACAATTAATAGCTCAATATCACGCCAATCGATTATTTTTTTATTTATTTATTGGGAAGAATGTTATTGTCAGAAAGGTCTAGATGATTTCATAGTCATCAGATCAGGACTAGATGATGGAATCATGGAGTTATCGAGGGAACTCTTTAGTTGAGGAATCGAAGTCGGTTTCCTTTTTTTGGCAAAAACATTTATTTGTATTTCGATATACATAACGAAATACAAAAAAAATAAATGAATTAGCAGACTTGTTCACCCTTGAAAACGACGCGATCCAATGGATTGAAAAGCTGATACACCACTTGTAGAACTTTTATTTTACCTCCCGCTATAACATATAAAGTATAAGCGATTGACAATTGTTGGGAAAGGCCATACGAATAAATAAATAAATAAATCTCTTTAGATTATTAAGAAAGACTTTTGCTAACTCTCTTCCTTGAATTTATAGCGCATGTGTATCTACTTTTATGAAGTCAATGTTAAAGTTAAAAACTACAGTAATTATCTCTTATACCCTCTGGAGGATATCCTACTTAACTTAATGGGTGCTATCAAATAAAGTAAGGAAGAACTCAGCACTAAGCGTGTTCAATTAGTCATGGAAAGGTCTCGTATATTTTCTCAGTTAGAAAATATGGCAAAAATAGTGTGACATATAAAAGGTGTTTTACTGACATCGTGTTATGGCTTATAGCTCTTTACTTTCACTTTTATTTTACTGCCTTAGGCCAAGAAAGTTCACGAAACCTGTAGTGAAATAAAGCCCTAGATAGATCGAAGGCATCAGACGAAAGACCCTTTTGCCTTAGATAGGGGACATCCTATGTTCCGTATCATACCTATAAGTCAAGTATTTCCAACTTTATTTCACCAACTACAGCTTTCTCAAGGACGGATGATAACTGGATGGTGGTAGTTGATCATTAAAATAATGCTAAAATATGTAAAGTATAAGAGTAAATGGTATACTTTTCTCTGTAGCCCATTGTACATGGTCGCAGTAGGTGTATATAAAATAAAACATCACCTTTTGTCAGACCCTGAGTTACGAAGATAGAATGCAAATAAGAAATAATCTTTGAATGTTAATGTTTCAGTGGTATTATTACATAAACAAGCGACATCTAGCCCACGAGTGGAAGATCCAGCCGAACAAATGGCTGAGTCCTGAACTTGAGTGGGACGAGATCAAACTTGGCGCGTCGACTCTCTTCGTCGTCGGCAGTTTCTCCGCCTTCATTGCGACTTACATCTTCAATGAGAACCCTTCGACAGTCTACTTCCAGGTCGACGAATATGGATGGTTGTGGTTCATTCTGCAGTTTCCTGTTATATTTATTTACATGGTTAGTAGTTTTCGTTTAAGACTTTTGTTATATTTATCTTCTTAATCTAGTGGTTTTGAGTTCGATCCCAATTGAAGGTAAGTTGAAAAATTACCTTTATCTAATTTGTCCTGAATGAATGCATACATCGCTCATCTTCACCAGTTGTATAGGCACCATTAGCAGAAGAAGAGCCATATCTTTTTCTTCCTTATTGTCTATGGATTTCCTATATTCTAATCCTTCAGCCATCGTTTGTGTGCTGTATACTTCATCATCATGATGTTACCACAAGGAAAGCACCGAGATATTCGTTAAGAACAGTTCGAGCCGAAAGTAGTCACGAACCTTTAGTCGGCATAAGCCGTTGGCCGGGATGAATTACGTGGAGGTAGTTCTTGATCAATTTCCACCCCATTCAGCTGTAAGACGTCCACCGCTGGACTATGTCAGTTATCATATTGCATGGGTTACAATGTCGAATGACCCAGCACATACTGGCTACTATGACTATATACTGACTACGTCAGTCCTCATACGATTCTGTAATCTTTTTCTTCGTCCGAGAAAGTTTCTCAGCTGCATCTTCAGCTTACGCTTCAGAGCCCAGGGTACGATATTAATCATAGTCCTAATTTGGTTGAACTGGTTATTATAATGGAGCAACTGCCGTCTGACCTAAATCTCGTAATATATTTAATAATGTTTTCAGGACTATACAACTTACATCCTGCACCGTATGTACCATACGCCATTCCTGTACAAAAACTTCCACAAGCTCCACCATAAGTACAAACAGCCCACGGTGTTCTCCGTGACGGCTATGCATCCTTTGGAGCTGTTGCATATTCAAGCTACCATGATTTTGCCGCTGTTCATATTCCCTGTGCACTGGTGTAAGTTACATTATATTCAAAATGGTTCTAATAACAGTTAAGGATCTCGACAGCCGGCATGAGTATTTGCAAAGATAATGCGTGACAAGTGACGACAAGTTCTTAATTGATCGTCACTAGTGGAATCTTGAGCTTCTCTGTACTTAGGTAGGAACGTTAAGCCGTTGATTCCGGCTGTTATCGCTAGATAACAGTCGGCATGTCAGATGCCTTTAGGCAGCTTTAAAAATCTGGCAGTGTTAGTTAGATATCTAATATACTCGGATCATGATTCTCTGTCATTGGTGTCCCTGTAAAAAGGGTAATGGACGTAACAATGCCATATCAGCGGCCGGTATCAAAGAGCTAATCCGGGTTCTTAGATTGGTCCAAAATGGTTGCTGTATGTAGCTGGATAGCAGGCTATATTGCAGATAGAAAAAGAAGCTTGTTATAAATAATCAATAATTGAAGATATCATCACTTCACTACATAGTATAAAACAAAGTCGCTTTCTCTGTCCCTATCTCTCTTTGTATGCTTAAATCTTTAAAACTACGCAACTGATTTTGATGCGGTTTTTTTAAATAGATAGAGTGGTTCAAGGGAAGGTTTTTATGTAAGCAAAACCTATAATACTCTATGCATGCGAGTCGCTAGTTGAGGATAAAAATAAAATTATAAATCGTTACTAGCTTTTGTTTCATGTGACGTACATAAAATCAATTTTTGACGTTTGTTCCAGACGCATTCTACTCGATTGTTATCTACAACTACACACATGGTATCCTGAATCACTCTGGCGTCAACTTCACTGCCCAATGGTGGCAACCGTGGCAACCAGATTCAGACTTTCACGACAAGCACCACGAGTTCTTCCACTGCAACTTCGGGTTCAACATGACATTGTGGGATAAAGTGAGTTTGATGTGATTTTCATTGTTCTTAATAAGGCAGTCAAACAAACAGAGTCTAGGCCTGTAATAATAAGCCTCCGTGGCTTAACTGCCTCCGTGGTCCAGTGGTTAAGGCGTTTGCCTGTGGACCCGGGGGTCGAGGGTTCAATTCCCACGGGAAGCATACTTTGTTTAGTTGTTTTCAGTTTGGTTAGGACATTGCAGGCTTGAATCACCTGATTGTCTGACAAAAAAGATGATTCCGTGCTTCGGAAGGCACGTTAAGCCGTTGGTCCCGGCTGCCATCTGGTAGACGTTAAAGGAACCATGTCAGAGGCAGAGAGGCGGTTCCGAAGAACTCTGACGTCGGTAGGGTATGCATGGTCGATTGACCATGACACCTACACGAAATGAATGAATAATAAGCCGGTATTTTTAAGGACTAACTTTTAAATTCATATATCTGTCGATTTAAAGGTCCTAAATAGGCATTTAATCTAGCCCGGTAATCTGTTAATTTGGTTGAATTACCAGATTACCAGTTTTTTAACTGTCCTACGTTACATTCAGCCATCTATTTTATTTATTTAAATTTGATTGCACTATATTGAATTTTCCCTATACTTGGACATCTCTATTGCGCGCTATTGCTATACAAATACAGTTGCAAAGTACAATATGCGATGATTAAATATTTAAATTGCTATTAATGTAAATATTTTATTTTTAACCCCCGACGCAAAAAGAGGGGTGTAATAAGTTTGACGTGTCTGTCTGTCGGTCTGTCTGATGAAGCGATTTAAATTTAGTTTTTTTTTGTGTAAAATCTTACTTATGGGCGAGTGTTCTTAGACATATTTGATGAAAATCGATTAAGCCGATTTGAAGTTGTGGGTGTGAAAGTAGGGAAGGGTAACCAAATTTCTGCAAATATACTCGAGTAATAAAAACAAAATGTTTCGTGGGTTTTTTTAAATTTTTAATTTAATGTTATTCCAGTTACATGGCACATGTAGAAAGCAGAACCATCTGTACACGGAAAATACATATCATGGGGAAGCCAAACCCATCGACTCACCTGAAGTTCAAGCAGTCATCAAAACCAATTCTGAACTGAAAGACATAGTCCAGGATATCATCGAAGCCGACAAACAAGGACTCAGCTGAAATTTGATAGACATTTGCTCGAGACTTTCCGCTTTCTTCAATAACTATGAATTTTTGTAATGTCCATTCTGAGTACTTTGTGAAACACAAAACTGAAATCGATTCCGAATGTTTGTTCGACTATTCGGCTATATTGTTATAATGTTCACTTAATGTTGTCATTAGTTCATCACAATTTAAATAGCTATGGTAATGATACAAAATAAATTTTAATGTCTTTTTTATTTCTTAATTCTTTTTTTTTCTAACACAATAAATATGTTTCTGTTTGAAATGAACCGGAAAAATTATTTCGTTAGATAAAATAAGAACTTACATATTTTTCTTTTTAATAAAATTAAACCCTACATATTATAAGTAGTAGAGTTTATTATACTTTATAAATTAAAAAAAGTCCTTATCTAAATTTCAACAAGAACTCAAATTTTGTACATAAAAGTTGTTGAGCATCACAGAAAGTAAACAAACAAACTTATGTCTCTATTACCAAGTATATTTTATTTTATAACCACCTACGTATTCACAAGAACGACATGCCTTAAAAAATATCTGCCACAGTCTTATTAATTAACATACAATCTTTATCTTAGAGATGCATAAAGCTGCAAGATATAATACGTAAGATAACTTTATATTATTAGGATAACATATATATATATAATATATATAGTATATATAATATTTGGTGGTCTATATTTAGCTCAAAGATTAAGCATTGCCATACAGCGTGGTTATAATGCCAGCACTTTGGGAACTTATCCGGTCGACAGCTATGCGGAAGAATATTTCTACGGTTAATGGTTTTTTATTTTTTATTTTTGTATTGGTATTAAGTATGAATATAGTAGTTCAGTTTTTTATATAGATAACTAGCGAAACATCCCAGCTTCGCATGGACATAAAACCTTCCTCTTGAATCACTCTATCTATCTATGACAAAAAACCGCATCAAAATCCGCTGCGTAGTTTTAAAGATTTAAGTTTACATAGGGATATAGGGACAGAGAAAGTGACTTTGTTTATATTATGTAGTGACGATTGTTTGTTTAAGAGTTGTTATAGAAATTATAACACCGATAATTAAAAAGATAGACCAAATAAATGAATAAATAATAAATGAAATCTTAAACAGTCACTTTCCGGGATTCAGAGATTAAACACAAGCTTTTAAAGGACATGTATAATTCAAATTTAATTAATGAATGGGTTCATTACATACATCCGGCTTAACACCAACTTCAAATATTTAATAAATAATTAATAATGCTTTAGTATCCGTTTATTTTCCATCATATTTCTCTATGTTTTTAACAAGGTCTTGTAATTCTGGGTCATTTTGTACAATAGCCTTTGCTTCTGCCGAGTCCAGAGGCTTTGCTTCTCCATGGTAAGTGTTCTCCGTGTACAAGTGATGCTGCTTTCTTACTGTGCCATGTAACTGAAACAGAAAAAAGAGAGAATTGAGAATTATCCTAAAATATTATTCATCAAATATATTATCAACATCTATACGGTGCAAAGCCGTACAGTTCTGCAAATCAGCACTTTACGCGGCTTACACCCATTTCATAGTTATTAAATCAGTACACGTTATGGTTAGCATTGTGTCACGTGCTTACTTTAGAAATTTAAAAATAGGTTTGTCAATAAAAACTTTAATCAACAAAATCATTATTATTTCTTTTGTAGCAGCTCTCTTGTGCAGCACATTATCTATATCATCTTCAGTGTAGGGGCCAGCAATAGCCCTTACATTACTTAGTCATTAAGGGGTTTTTTCTCAACTGAACGACTGCCGTCTGAATTTTGTGACCTTTTTCACAGAAAAGCCATGATTTTTTTGATCTCATAAACATCACTTCTGTTTAGTATTGGTGGTACCTTTGGTATCTTCTTTGTAATTTGTGATGTTATTTGTATTTTATATAAACAAAGCTGAATATTATTCAACTATATTTAATTCTTTAATTTCAGAAAACATTTGACTATATATTTTTATTATAAGTAAACTTTTTAATTATTCCCAGCTTTCTGCATAATTCTAAATTTCAATACAGGTATAATTATATCAGTCTAGGTTTACCTTCGATAATATTGATTTACGTATCAGCTCTCACGACCAATATTAATTGGTTATCAAATTAGTTCAAGTCCTGAGCAACTTCCGTTCATTGCGCATCAAATTAAATCCAAATTGAAATTGCACAGCATCTGCCTAATCAATATGCTGTTTCCTTTACCATTATTAGATAGAATTAATAAAAAAGAATGGGTTATGAAAATTAGAATAATCTTCTTAATAAGTCTTTTTATCCCTAAGCTATGGAAGGGAGCAATAGAACTCATATCATTATAAGCCACCAGCGACCGTGGGTGTTAAAGCATAATGTCTATGAATTGTAAAACTAGAAGTATAGTAATGTCAGCAGAGACGATAATTATTATTAGGTTTAGATTTTCATAAGCTAGATAATTCAAATAGGCTAGTTGACAAAATTTCAATAACTGCTTAATATTGTAGCTTATTAGGCATTTTATCGAAAAAAAAGGTTTATTTATTTTTAATAGAGCGTTTACATTATAAATTTCGCGTTTTAAAAAACCATTTTTCAATTTGGTTCCAAAACGCACAAGACTGTCATGGCGTCTTGAATGACGTCACGCCGTGCGAAACAAACCAAAGAGCGATCGTGTCTCCGTACGTTATAGCTAGTTTTAATAATTTAAAAATAAATTTCTCATATTATAAGTACTGTATAGTGCCCCAGTGTGATAGCACGACTATAAAAACGCCAAACAAGTTATTTATATATGTTCCAAACAATGGAGAAATACGGAAAAAGTGGCTAAAACTTGCAAGAAGAGATGATGCTCATACTTTAGAGATCATACTTTATGCTAAGAGATCCCTTCCTGGGATAAGTCCGCCATTGTATTCTGATTTTAATAATGTTCTATTTACTATGTATTTTAAAGCAATAAAGATATTACAAACAAACAAACTTTATCAACAGGTTCAAGAATGTATTTTTGTGAAGATCATTTTGATTAAGTATTTCACACAATACAATCTATTACTTAATTCGAGCAAACTAGATGTGTTTTGTAGAATCCCTATTTTCTAAATAATAAATACATGAGTTCAGGTTAAGTTGTTTCACTTTTAGGAGTGAACGTTTCATTTTAGTTTTCTAATTAATGTTACAAACATACTCTTTTTATTCTAGTTGCCAAATGATATGACTAATTATATGGAGTATCATATGAAAGGAACAGTAATATAGTAAACAGTATCTTGCAAAATGTACGTCACAACATTAAGTTCTTGTGTACTGAACTGAAATGTCACATAGCATTTAAGCTTATAATAAATATTTTATACTTACAAGGAAGTTTTAACATTGCGAAATTCAGATGAGCAAAAGTTACTGTTCGACGCGAAAAAATTTCTAAGCATAACGGCATCGATTCTGGGCAAATTATTACTGTCTGCTTTGCTGAATCCAGATTCCATGGTTAATTCTTTCAAATTATAATTAGCAAAAACTGTATCAACTTGATATTAGTTGTTAAAAACCAAAATTTTATCAAGAACCGGTAGTGATACTCGAATCGTCAAAGACAAGATTGGAGTTTCGCACGGCGTGACGTAACGCTTTCTGATTGGTGTTCACTGTCACGTGACTAAAGGTTTCATTTTACGAAATTTATTTTTAAAAAATATTATTAATCTTTAATGCTTTTAATAATTAAAATTGTTTGTTATTTTCTCCATAATATAATTAATCATTATAAACCCCTATCCATTATATTTATTCTTAATGGAAACAAGCCTATTACCATCATCTAAGCGTTATTACTTTATAGATTTAGAGAACGGGGTCAGCAAAATTGTTATTTTTTCTATAGTAACTACTTCATGACTATTACAATAAATATTTTTCAAAATTTTTAATCAAGCTGCCTACTTGATGTAAACCCTCTATGGAAAAACTGTATTAGTTTAGATCCAAATCCATCAAATATACTTAGACCTCTGGTCACTTTGAGTCGTATTTTATGTCATTCATCTGACGAAAAAGGTGTAACTTAATCTAGAAATTTCACTGCTTAACCTTGGTGTATTTAAAAAAGAAACTCAAAAACCCTTCTTTTGGAAATGAGAATTTTAAAGTTATAGGTACTATATCAACCAACCTTATCCCACAAAGTCATATTAAAGCCAAAATTGCAATGAAAGAACTCATGGTGCTTGTCGTGGAATTCTGCATCAGGTTGCCATGGCTGCCACCATTGGGCCTTGAAGTTGATACCAGAGTGATCCAGAATACCGTGTATGTAGTTGTAGATTTGGATGGAGTAGAATGCAACTGAAAGACAAAAGTATCATTAAGAATAGTATCGTAATAAAATAATGTCTTAATCTATACATATAATAAGACACTAAAATGCGAGTGTCTGTACATTTAATATTTTTCAAAAAAACTGATTGAGTGCGGTTTAAAAAGAGTAACAGAAACCAAAAAGACAGTTTTTGGAATTTTTGTCTGTCTGTATGTATGTATGTATGTATGTATGTCTGTCTGGTACGTTATAACTTCGAAAATACTCAATGGATTTAAACGCGGTTTTCACAGTTGGATTACATATAGTTAGGAGCGTTGTCAAAACTTTGTTTCGTCAAAATCGGTTAAGGGAAAAAAAAGTTATGGTCGATTGAAAATTTACTTCAAACACTGCTTAAAACTGTTAATGCTTAAAACTTACGTTTAATTTAATTTAGATAAGGCTAGGATTTCTACTTTCTATTATCCATATCAATAAAGACGAAAACACGCACTGCAACTATTTATTTTAATAAAATAACACATTGAATTTGATCGTAAATTTAGTAACATGAAATCTCAATAGATGGCGCTTACTTACTTAACAACTCGCTATGGTTTCGCATTATGGTATAGCAGATTGAAATTAACCCTAGCAAATTAAAAAAATTGTTGGGCTTTGTCTTTGTGGTTCTTTTGATTTGGTTCTTTGGTTGTTGTCTATTGATTGGTTTTTTCCTATTTCGACATAAGTTCATTTAGGAAAGTAGTTCAGTTGAGTCGTTGAGTGGTCTGAATCTGCCCTTAAAATATTTGCATTGCATTTGATTTAAATTCACCTTATATAAAGAACTAGCTGTTCCCCGCGGCTTCGCCCCGCGTGGGACTCGGTTATATCGCGCCCAAAAGTCGAAACTCAAGGTTTTGGCGGAAATTGTCGGGGATGAAGTGATTTACACTTCATATTACAGTGTTGTGCATCAGGATGATGCTACCACCTACCCTATCGATTTTTATTGGCTGCAAGTGGTCTTCCTGCTCATAACATTACCCTTAAAGTCGGCGTTCCCATTATGCTCCTAAGAAATCTTTCTCCGCCTAAACTATGCAACGGGACCCGACTCAAAGTAACGGTTTTGCACCGCAACTTAATACAGGCCGAAATTCTCACAGGGTGTGGTTCAGGCGAAACGGTGTACATACCTCGAATACCACTCATCCCCAACAATTACCCTTTTCAATTTAAACGCACCCAGTTTCCAGTTGCTGTATGCTTTGCCATGACGATAAATAAGTCGCACGGACAAACTGTAAAAGCAGCTGGCATCGACCTAAGAACAAGTCAACAAGACGTTTCTCGCATGGACAACTGTATGTGGCTTGCTCGCGGGTCAGTAGCGCCGAAAATCTATTTTTATTAGCCTCTGAGGGAAGAACTGATAATGTTGTCTACAAAGGATTCTTTGAACTTAACTCTGAAACATGATATTTGTTTATATTTGAATAATGTCCTGGCTACTTCGATTGCGTCATTTCATTTCAATGTAACACAGGTTACGCGAAAAGCGACCTACATGCGGGCGGAGCCGCGGGTAACAGCTAGTCATTAAATAAACAAATATATGTAGAGGGACAAATCCCTTAGAGAATTAAGTCATTGAGTAAAGTATAACAACAATAAGCAGAACATTGTACATGAATCGAATTAAGATACAGATATCCATCCATACTTCCATACTATACTTACTATACTAATATTATAAATACGAAAGTCTGTCTGTCTGTCTGTCTGTGTGTCACATCTTCACGGCTAAACTGCTGGACCGATTGTGATGAAATTTGGAAGAGATGTAGTTAAAGACCTGAGATCAAATATAGGCCACTTTTGGGCGCGATATAACCAAGTCCCACGCGTGGCGAAGCCGCGGAGAATAGCTAGTAGGTTATATACCTATTATGATTTATTTGCTTTGGTGCATTAATAGAGATGGATAATTTGCAAATGCTAAAGATTTTAACGGAACAATAATAGTAACAATGGATATTACTTACACCAATGAACAGGAAACAGAAACAGTGGTAACGAAATTACAAGTTGAAAGTGCAAAATCTCGACTGGATGAATGGCGGCCACGGAGAATGCTGTAGGTTGTTTGTACTTGTGGTGCAGTTTGTGAAAATTCTTGTACAGAAATGGCGTGTGGTACAGACGGTGCATAACGTAGGTCGTGTAGTCCTGAAAGTTAAGATAGCCAGTCGAGTTTCATATTTGAAGAAGGTGATAGAAAAAATGGGGATTTTGAAGGAGTTTGTAAAAAATCAAGACTGATAAACGCAAAAGTAGTAGCAAAGTTTGCAGATTTTGATGCTGTAAATTAAATATTTTACATTTAACGTGATTAATATCTATCCTTGCATGAAACTTGCATGATAAAGTGTATGTAAGTAAAAAGAAGAGAATAATATTGACGATCTGGAATATGTCACCACATGCACAAATAAGACATCAAGATCACATCACCTAAAAAAATGGATATTTAGAACATGCATAAATTTAAAAGTAAGTAAAAAACACACAAATGAGATTAGAAAACTTTAAAAATCATGAAATATCATAGTATAGTGGAAATAAAAATAATACCAAACCTACCATGTAAATAAAAATGACAGGAAACTGCAAGAAGAACCATAACCATCCGTACTCGTCGAACTGATAATAGAGGTAAGATGGGTTCCCGTTGAACATGTAAGTGGCAAGGAACGCAGAGAAGGACCCAGTGACGAAGAGGGATACCAGACTCAGCATTATTTCGTGACGTTCCAAATCAGAAGGCAGCCATTTGTTCGGTTGGATTTTCCATTCGTGCGCTAGGTGCCTTTTGCTTACGTAGAAGTAATACTGAAAGCAATTTATTTTTATTTTTATCATTATTATAAATATCTGGTTACGGCTTTGTACATACATATAATTACGTCTTTATCTTATAAGGGGTAGACAGAGCCTAGGGTATTAGGTATTAGTATATTATTATAAAGACCATGTTTAGCATAATGGTATTGTATCAGTCTACCACAGGATTTCAAAATAGTCCCGACTCCCGCTTGCCTACTTTTATTTTACATGGGCTCAGTCAACAAAGACAAACAATAATAAAATATTGATACTAGAACTTCGAGGCAGATCAAAAGCATTAGTGGTGCACTCTAAAATAATACAAATTTTCTTGTAAATAAGTTTTACTTTTGTTTCAACAAAGTTATAAAATTTTAATGACAAAGGACTACGAAGTTTTTGAAAAGATTATTTATCTATAATATTATTTCTTAGTTATGATTATTTATTAATTTACCAAATTGTAAAGCACAGTAATATACAGGAAAAACATAAACTAAAACATAAGTATAAGGGCGCTGCTTATTTCTAAAGAAATTTATTTTATTAAGGAAAAATTCTGAACGACATATTTTCATTGAAATATAAAAAAACTCAGTAAAAATTATACACACAAAAAATACAAAAAGGAGATTTTAGTAGGTATGAAAAGACGATTTTGGTATTTCATTTTCAAGTTATATAACGTAGGTTCTATCATTAACAGCTTGACTTCTTTCTTATTCCATAAGGGTAGACAGAGCCTAGTTCGTCTACCCTTTATACTGATACAGACGTGAAAATATAATAAGTTTGTTTGTAAATAAAGCTTATACGGAAGTACGACGAAGTGCACGGCACATACTAAGAACACTCTACCTTCTATACACTTTGTACAATGAATAATGTACAGTGAAAATTCTAGTGCATAAGATTCTAGCTAAGACTTAAGAATATCTTCCTTGTGTTTCGTAGAACTGCTTGTATAGACGCAGGTTTCAAATGATTTCATGTTCACTCAACAGCTGACTGTGATACGTATATTTTATAAGTAAAACAGCAACTACCTCCGTGGTCAAGTGGTTAAAGCGTTTATCTGTTTGTCTATGGAGTCAATGATCAGGGATTCGATTCTCATAGGGAGCATACTAAACTTGTTTATAGTTGTTTCCAGTTTGGTTACATTTCAGTCGTGATTGTCCAATAATAAAGATGAAGCGGGTACGTTAAGTCATTGGTCGCGCTTACTAGCTGGTAGTCGTAAATGAAATACGTCAGTGGCCGTAAGTTGGTTCGGAAGAACTCCGACACCAGGGTGTGCATGGATATGGATCATTTTAATCATCATCCTCGGTATTTTCCTCGCTTTTTTTTTGGCGGCTGGCAACACTGGAGCTCACTTGTCAATTATTTAGCTCCGTATTTCTATTTGTTTAATTAAATTTAAATACACATAAATTATAATAAAAGTACAATAACTGTATAAAATAGTAATAATATTTGTGAATTTAAATATTTGTGTAGTGAAAATAAGTGTATTTGGTGGATAAATAGTGAACAAAAAGGTTAGTGGGTAACAAGCCGGTATCGTTTGTTTACAACTTTTACAAGGCGAAATCGGTAACTATTTAGCTTCGTTTACTCCTTTTCACCTTACACCACGTTTTTTTGAACACTGATTATCAGATTAAAATACGCTTCACTTACTTTCACAATCAATATTTTGTAAATTTTGTATTTTTATTTTTGTTCAAGTAGGTAGTTGACGTTAAGGTTAGGTCAGTTGGTTTTACTGGTTAATTGCAAATAAATTGTTCGTTCTGTTCCTTGCAAATATAAATCTATTCTGTATTGTCTATAATGTCTACTTCAAGCAGAGCCGTGACTGCCCGTCAAGTGGAAATGCAGTTAAAGTCAGCCTTACTCGAACTAAAGGCTTTAAAAGACGAAAATGACAAACTTCTACTGGAAAGGGAACAGAACGAACTGGAATTTCAATCTGTATTAGAGATAAATTCGAACTTGAAGCTTGAGCTATCGGCTAGTAGATTAAACTGTGATGAGTTAAACGACCAACTTAACCAACTGGTGTCCAAAATAGATTCTTTCCGCCAATGCAATGATATGTATGAGGAAATCCTTACACGTAACACTGAGTTGGAGAGGGAGCTGAAGAAGGCACTAAATCAAATAAACAACTGCGAGCAAGACAAGCAGTCTCATCAGTCATCGGATGTGAATAACCTTTATGACCAGCTCATTGTATCTACCACTGTGCCTCCTTCAGCTAACTCTTCAGTAATTGATCTAACTAATGACACATCTCCCAGCATTATTAAATTGCCTCGGGCAAAAATCAGTCATAACAAGTGTAAAAAAATTTGTAAATTAAATAGAATAATAAAGAAAAAACAATCTCAGATAAAAAATTGTTTAGTGAAGTCTTGTATATCAAAAATTAAAAACGGTATGAAAATGTATTCAAAAATTTGCTCAGACCTCGAGATAAGTAAAAAACAATTGGCGGAAAGTCAAGAGTTGTACAGTGTCGACACGGCTAAACTTAAATCTTTTATTAGTAGACTAAGTGACGATTTTTACAGCCTTAAAATTAAGTATGATTCAGTGCAAAAGCAAATCACTGAGCATGAGTTGGCTACGGAGCAACTGATTAATGACAGTAGGTATATTGAAGAGAAATTAACAACAGCAGTACAACTATGTACTTGTGGGATATTAAATAAACCCGACATATGTAACTCTGTGTCTGTATTATCTTCATGTGATAGTGATTTGTTAGGATCTGCTGTATTAGCTTGTGTCGCAACTGACAACCCAACTCATAATACTCTGATATTTTCTGACAGCTTAGGTCGTAATATGGGTCGTATTTTTAATAATATTTTAGACAATTGTACTAGTTTTTGCTTTCCTAATGCATCCTACAACCAAATAATAGAAAAAATTAAACAAAAAAAATTTAACAGCAATACAACTATTGTATTACTTGTAGGTAACTGTAAGAAATTGCTTAAAAAAGATATTATCTCTAGTATTAATATCCTAAATAATTTAAATGTTTTCAAAGTAATTATATGTGCATTTCCGTATCTTAGTTGCCAGCCTCCAAACATAAATAAGAACATTAACTCATTTAATAACTTAATACATACTTTGACATGTAGTCATAATGAAAAATTAATTTATTTCGACACTAATAACTTTATTAGTGGATGTTCTATGACAAAAGATAATTTTTATCTTTCAAATTTTTATAGACATAAGCTTGCTACACTTGTAGCTTATACTATTAATTTTTGGACGAGTTTACATTGTAAACAAACATCTAGTCATAGGACAACATCTGCTGAGTTGCCAAATACTTGTAATGGTGACTCAGGAGACGCTATAGCAGATTTAAACTGCAAACCCAGACAATGGGAAACCCTCAGGAATTAAAAATAGTACATCAAAACTTAGAAGGGCTTCCCGGCAAAGAACTTATAGTAGAATTATTTCTAGATACATTAAATGTAGATATTTTATGTTTAACAGAGCATTGGATTAAAGAGTGTGAGACAATGCTTAGTCTAAACAACTTTAATGTTGCAAGCTGTTTCAGGAGGAAGTCTGCAATTAGAGGAGGTTCCGCTATTTATATAAAAAATGGTCTACGCTATAAAGAGCGGTCAGACATAGCTAGACTTTCTGTTGAACGCTGTGCTGAGGTATCCTGCGCCGAGCTTGAGGAATTTATAATTTTATGTGTGTACAGTCCACCCAGTAGTAATTTCGGTGACTTCTTGGAAGTTGTTGATGGTGTTCTTACAGTAGCATCAAAGAGTAAGAAAGGATTAATTATCTGTGGCGACTTTAATATTGATATATTAGTAAATTCTGCAACAAGCTCCCAATTTCTAAACCTATTTAGTAGCTATAATCTAGATAATGTATTTTTTGAACCAACCCGATTTACAGCCACTTCGGCTAAATGTATTGATAATTTTTTCAGTAGCCAAAAACCGCTAAGTAAAATTGTTTTCAGTAAATTACCCTCGGATCATTGTGGTCAATTGATAACTCTTAATAAAAATTCGCGTGTAACAGAAGAAAGTTTTATGTGTAGACCCATCACAAAAGAAAAAATTACTCAATTTAAAAACTCAATAGAGAATAAACTAGGCTCAATGACTTATACAGATAACAATCCTGATAGTCACTATAATAAACTATTTAGTGTTATTTCTGACAGTTTCTCCAAAAATTTTAAACAAAAAAAGCTTAAGCGCAATAATATATTAAAATTTAGTGAATGGGCTTCTGTGGGTATTCATAAAAGTAGACAAAAACTGTTCGATTTGTATGCCCAAAAACAGTACACTTTTGATAGCTGTTTTGTTGATTATGTTAGAAACTACTCGAAGACTTTCAAAATTGTTTGCAGGATGGCTAAAGCTAATTACATTAAAAAAAAGATTAATGTTGCTCCTAACAAAATGAAAGAGACTTGGAGGGTCATAAATAAAGAAACTGGGAAATGTAAAGTAAGGGAAAATATTCAAGAAATCAAATTCGAAGATCAAAAAATTTCTTCCCCTAAAGAAATAGTAAATTCTTTTGAAAATTATTTTACAAACATTCCATTGCAAATAACTTCAAATATAAATTCTTGCCCACAAGCTGCTGAAACATTGCTTAAAGAGAATGTCACCCCTTGCAACTCCAAGTTTAATTTCTCTTACATACACCCCAGTGATATTGTTAAAACTTTTAAAGAGCTTAACTTAAAAAAGTCCGAGGATCACTGGGGTATGTCTGTTAGCGTGATTTATCACATTATCAATGTTGTAGCTTCAGATTTAGCTTTTATTTTTAATGAATGTATCGATCAAGGTATTTTTCCAAATTTAATGAAATACAGTAAACTAATCCCATTATTCAAAAAAGGAGATAAATTAGAACCTGGCAAATACAGACCTATTTCCATTTTGCCAGTATTGAGCAAGGTGTTTGAAAGGATTATGCTCAACCAAATGCTACTGCACTTTAAGACCTACAACCTCTTTCACAGTCAACAATTTGGTTTTACTGCCGGTAAATCAACAACCGATGCGGGAGTGGCACTCATCACTCATATATACAACGCGTGGGAAGAATCACAGGATGCTATCGGGGTCTTCTGTGATCTTTCTAAAGCATTTGATTGTGTTGATCATGAGACACTTTTGCTCAAGCTTTCTCATTATGGCTTTGATACTAAGTCAATTGAGTTACTAAGATCTTATTTAAGTGATAGATGTCAGACTGTTGATATAAATAGTGTCAAATCAGACGGATCAACAGTAAAAATTGGCGTGCCTCAAGGCTCAATTCTTGGACCATTCCTCTTTTTGATTTATGTCAATGACTTGCCTTACGCGGTTGAAAAGAACGCTGATATAGTCTTATTTGCAGACGATACATCTTTAATCTTTAAAATGAATCGCCGTAGTGTAAATACCAATCATGTGAATAATATTTTGTATACCATCTCTAATTGGTTCTCAACTAACAACTTAATGCTTAATGCTAATAAGACCCAATGCATAAAATTCACACTACCAAACGTGAGGCAGGTTCAAGTTGATGTCACGTTGAATGGAGAGATTTTAGAACTTGTAGATAATACCACCTTTCTAGGAATCACAATTGATTCTAAATTGCAATGGGGTTCGCACATTACAAGCCTAGCTAAAAAACTTAGTTCTGCCGCTTATGCTGTCAGAAAAATCAGACAAATAGCAGATGTGGAAACTGCTGAACTAGTGTACTTTAGTTATTTTCATAGCTTAATGTCGTATGGACTATTGCTTTGGGGAAGGGCAAGTGAAATAAAGACTATCTTTATTTTGCAAAAGCGGGCAATTCGTGCCATTTATGGTTTAAGACCAAGGGAGTCGCTTAGGGAGTTGTTTAAGGATATTAATGTTTTAACTCTCGCTTCTCAATATATATTTGAGGTTATTATGTATACCAGGAGAAATATTTCTTCTTTTAAAAAAATTTGCGATGTTACGGATAGACCCTTACGGAATAAAAATAAATTATATCTCCCATCATATCGGCTAAGTAGAGTTAATGACTCATTTTTGGGTAACTGTATACACTATTACAATAAGCTTCCAGAGTCGGTCCTTAGTTTGCCTGACCGAAAATTCAAAGCACATGTTAAGAATTTACTTTGTAAAAAAGCCTATTATAGCGCTCATGATTTTCTCAATGACAAGGATGTGTAACTTAAGCTTGGTGCGGAGTCCTCCAAACTATAGCTAAAAATTGATCATATGTACATTCAGTACATTATTTTTTTTTATTTTTTTATTTTATCATGACATCTTTTATTACTTGACATTTTTATTAAACTATTTCAATAATCCTCAATATTTATTTAATATATAATTTTATTAATAATTATAAAAATATTCAAATGTAAACTCGTCTGATTTGACTCAAATTTTGTGAATTGACGTTTTTGAAGAAAATGCTGCTGTGGAGTTTGTGGCGCCACTTCTTCTCCACTTGCGCTTTGGAAGTGGTGGTAAACTTAAAATAAGTAACAATTGACGTCAATAAGTGATAAGAATATCCTATATTGAAAATAAACAATTTGAATTTGAATTTGAATTTGGTAGGTGGGTACCCTGAATGTAATGATTATAACGCTAAATCGTTAGTATTGACTATCATTGGTTGAAAGCAGTCTGTTGTGCAGTGACATCTGACAGTGTTGGACACTAACAGATCTGGATCATAATTCTACTGATCTTATTTCTATCGATAGTCAAACTATCGATAGTTCGGCAACACTACTAGCGACTGCAAGAGGATTTTGTATGGAATTTCTCAGTTACTTACTATTCCTATACTTTATACTATTCAGCAGGGGGCGCTATACAGTTTATCTTACACAATCGCTAACGCAGTCGCTTACGTCTGCATTTCTTAAATTTCATGGTAGAAATACTTACATGTAAAAATCCTCCCATCAAAAAGTATATACCATACGACACAATGTGTGATCCTATGAAAATGATGAAGAAGTTCTCCATTTTGAGCTTCTCAGGAGTCAAGAGCTGGTAGATCTCTTCAGAACTGAGGTTCCTGCCACTCTGAGTGTGGCCCGAGGCATGTTTCAGGGCTGTTATAAGGATTATGACCCATTCTCCTGAAAAGTGAAAAAAAACTGTTGTAAATTTTCAAGTGACTCGATCAGTTTATAAATAGACTCTAGTGTTATGGCGTATATTGTTTGTGTATGTGTAAAAGTGAAAAAACAGTCATGAATTTTTAAAGACACGTTTCGAGTGGTTCATATATAGATTCTTCGAGTTTCAAGGCTAATGTCGTTTACATGACCAGTTCACCTAAAAATTTAAAATTTCAAACAATACCGAGTTGTCATAAAAGGCAACTTAGGGATGAACAAAATTCTAATATTTTTCTTAGCACCCTTTTTGGGTGGAATCGATAAATATTCCTAAGGCAGTACCTAAGGGCAGTATCTTAATTATAAACAAATCGATGCCTCCTATGGGCAACATTACAAAGCTTTAAAATCTGACAGTGTCGACAACCAACTCACCCATATCATAATTGTTATTTTTAGATTGGTTTTTCTGTAAAAAGAGTTACGTAAAACAGATGTTTATAACAACCAGTACCGCCAAATCTAAAAAAACATGAAAAAGGCGTACACTGAGCTCTAAAGCGTTAGTTGAAGATGCTGGGAAACACGCTCGGAAGATGATGATGCATAAAATGCCAGAGATCTTAATCTTGTAAACATTTTCAGATTTAATGGTTACTTTGGGGTGAGTCTGAAAGCACTTGAAATTGAGTTTGCCAATACTTTGCGAAGTTCCACCGAAGTTGGCAAGTATGTAGACCAATATAAAGAAAGAAAGAAAGAAAGAAAGAAAAGCTGTTTATTTGGTACCACAGAATCAGCACAACAACATACATTAATTATATTTAAGTTCAGTGGAGTATGTACCAAATTGGTCCCCGCTCAGCACATGTCGCGGTGTTAACCACGACGCTGATCTTCCGCGGGTACCATATTTAAAACAAAAAAGAAGATTTAAAACTATACAATAAAGAAAGACAACACAAAATGGCCAATAGGTACAATTTTGTGGCGCTACATTATCCAGAATAGTGTCCAAAGTAGACAAACAATAATTATCTTTAATTTTGTTGTTATTAATGACTGCAATTTTAGGACTTTTGAACACTTAAAAGATATCCTTTGAATTTAATTTTAAAAGTTTTAACGGACAGTGATTTTTTAATGGGAGGTGGTATATTATTCCAACAACTTGATGCAGCGTACTTGAAACTACCTCGAAAGGCTGCAGTTTTATGTTTGGGACATAATAAACGGTCATGTAATCGAGCGCGACGGGAAAAAACCAATTTGTCATATAAATAAGATGGTGTTCTGGTTCTTATAATTCCAAAGAGCAATGCCGCAAAATGTAGACTACGCCGCGATTCCATATTGAGAAGATTATTCTTACTCAAGTATGGTGTTATGTGTGATCTGCGGGGAATAGAAAAACAATATCGCGCGCAAGAGTTTTGTACTCGTTGTATTAGTTTCTTTGTACGAGCCAGTAAACAGTTTCCCACGACAACATCCGCATAGTTCAACTTAGCCAAAACAAGTGCTTCGCATAGGTAGACGCGCGTTTCTACACTCAGGTAGTCACGTATCTGGTACAACACCTTCAAGCGGTAATAACAGTTCCTAGCAGTCTCAAGCACGTGTCTTTCAAATTGAAGTTTACTGTCTAGCGTAACACCAAGATTCCTAGCTTCAATGACTTCCTGGATTTTGATGTCTTTCATCATAATTTCTGGTGTGCAATCCCTTATGTTGGTAGTTTTAGATTTAGTGCCCAATATTAGGAATTTAGATTTCTTAGGGTTTAAGACAAGTCCATTATCATCCGACCACATCGACACTCGAGCCAGATCCTCATTTAAGCTACCAACAGCAGCAGCAGTGTCCTCAGGCTTAAAAGTTCTATACACCTGGAGATCATCCGCGTAAAGATGGTATTCGCTGTTAAATATATTTTTAGGCAAATCTGCGGTGTATAATATAAACAAAATTGGCCCCAATATTGAACCCTGTGGTACGCCTTTAACCACCGGAGCATTCTCAGATATCAATTTAGAACCGTTACTGCATGTGACTTCCACTCTTTGATGACGATCAGTCAGATAACTCGAGAACCATTTAATAGTTGGTCCGTCAAATCCATAGTACGTGAGTTTTGCTAAAAGTATTGTTGTATTAAGCGTATCGAAGGCACGTGAGTAGTCCAGTAACACAAGGATCGCACCCTCACCTACGTCCCTTCCCGCCAAAATATCATCAACAACGTCCAAGAGAGCAGTAGCGGTGCCCCTGCCAGCACGGAAACCTGACTGTTTAGAAGGAAGGATATTATTGATCGATAAGTATTCCACCAGTTGCATGCAGACGATTTTTTCTAGTATCTTAGACATGAAAGGTAAAATACTAACAGCTCGAAGATCGTTATATTCTTTTGGGTTACTGACTTTTGGGATCGGCTGAACCATTGCATTCTTCCACAGGTCTGGAAAAACCCCAGTTTCAATGGACATGTTTACAAGGGACGTAATAAAAGATAATGTACGCGGCAGAGTTAGCATGATCATGTCCAATGATATACCGTCCACACCTTGGGCATTAGTTTTAATTTGCATAATGACTTTCAGAACGGTTTCCTCATTCACAGGCTTTAAACCAAACACAGATGAACAAAATCTATTAAACCAAAAGTATGTTAACTGTTCAACATCCATTGTTAATTGACCAGGTACATCAAGAAAATGATTATTAATATGATCCGGATTACAAATATTATAGGGTAAATCGGACTGTTGCCTATTAAAGTCAATATTGCGCTTTATGTTTTTCCAGAGTTTACGCGAGTCTTTCAAATTCCTATCTATTTTATAACGAAAGTAAGCAGTTTTTTCGTGATGTAATGCTTCGTTGACCATCCTTTTCAATTCTTTATACGATGTAATATCTTGAGCTATCCTTGTCCTTCGACTTTTCCTATGTGCCTCATCTCTTAGCCGCATCATGACCTTTATTGTTGGCGTTATCCAGGGGTAACCCTGCTCTTTAATATACGATGTCTTAACAGGAGCATGTCGATCGAAAAGAGCGATTATTTGCTCGTTGAACGCGGTCAGAGAGTCGTTTACATTATGACACAACAAATCCTCCCACGATATGGAATTGACATCCGCATTAAAATCATCAATATTGATGTCTTTAAGAGGTCTGTATGTTATGGAACGAGGCCTTGGTTTAGGTTTTTTTATGTTTAATTCAAATGAAATAAATGCATGATGACTTAATTCTTCGACGTAATCCACTACAAGATTTATAACCTTTGCACTGCTGCAAACAACATCCAATAACTTAGCCGAGTGATCAGTGAAATGTGTAGCTTCCTGCACGTATTGCTGGAGACTCATGCAATTGATAAAATTTAGCAGTTGCCTTGATTTACTTTCGTTAGGAAACAATAGATCTATATTAAAATCACCAACCAAAACCACATGGTCGTGTCCCGAGAAACAGCTCACTGATTCCGTCATTGCGTCTATAAATGTATCGACATTCATCCATTGCGGGCGATACGCAGTGCCAACGGCGAGTCTATAGCCACCGTGTTTCATACTAATCCACATCTGCTCAACGTGTCCATGATGGGGATGATCAAGAACTCGTACACTTATACCACGCCTTATGTAGAAACCGACCCCCCCGCCGCATTCTCGCGGTGCATGCGGTGATCGCGGCACATGACGCAATCTGAAACCGGGCACCCTAGGTGCACGCGCGTCTTCATCCTCGTAAAGCCATGTCTCGTTTATAGCCAACAGGTCCACCGAATGTCGCTCCACGGTAACTAGAAACTCGTCACGGCGTCGGCGATTGCAAAGCGAGCCAGGATTCAGAAGACCTATAGTGAGGTTCGCCCGCTTAATAAATCTTATTACAAAGCTATATGAGATCTCAATATAATTAGAATTCTTTAAATAAAATATCAGTATTGTTAAGTGACGCCAACTCAGTCTTAAGATAGCTGAACAAACAAACCCATGCATCAAAACCTTGCTCTGCAACAATGTTGTTGGAATAATATTTGTGCCGAGAATAATATTTAACAAAATTACACAACAAAAAGCAATATAATACATACATACAGAGTCGGATATATGAATTACAGTTTTCAATGTCATAACCACATATTCTGTTACCATCGCCAAAATACGATGTTCCATTTCCAGCCACACACATACATTGAGGCAAACTGCATTCTTATTTCGATAGTTTGCAAATAAAAAAATATTAAGATTAAATAAACAACAAAGCATCAATACTCTAAATCTAATTGCATTTCTGAAGTTACAAAAATAAATTTTATAAAATCCTGGTACAAGAAAACATTTCACCTGAACCTCTCTCAAACTAGTAACTAACATTTCTAAACGTAATGATTGCTTAATGTAACAAAAAACATAAAAGATTACAAAACAAATAAATGAATCTCTGAGGTCAGAAGACAGTACTGTTACAATAGTTCTAATGCATACTACTCGGTTCAGAGCTAACGTTGCGACTACCAAAAACCTTCTTGATGTCATCTTCAGACCGAAGCCGGACACTCGCCTTTCCTTGCTCTCTCCTGGCATATATTCTCCCTTCTCTGGTCCATACGAATTTCCAGTTGGCTTGCTTAGCACATTCACGTGCTTTATGGAACAGCTGCCTGTTAATTTTTGTAAGCCTTTCGTTTAGGTATATCGAGCGTGGAGATCCGGGGACTAGCATGCCCTCTGTAGTGATACCGCGCCGCACACGCGCAGCCCTCAGCAGCGCATCCCGTAGCACACGGCGCGCCAGGCGCACCACTAGAGGGCGCGGCCTCGGCGGCGCGCCACCATCCACAGGTGATGGCGTCGGGCCGATGCGCTGTGCGTTGACCACATCGCGTTCTTCCAATTCTATACCTAATTTTTGAGCAACCGTTAATACAACATGCGTCGTGTTTTCTTTGATTATCTCCGGAAAGCTTGCAATTTCTATGTCGTTGCACAGAGCATCTTGGTCACGGTCCTGTATCTCCAATCGCATTTTTGATATAGTTTCTTCCAGATTTCTTACATTACTGTTATCCATTTCGCTGGTTCTACTTTCGTATATATCCATTCTAGCTTCCAACTTATCCAGTCGAGTGTTGACCGCCTCAATTATCATGGTCATCTTGTCATTCATTTTACTCATTTCTTGGCGCATAGCTCGCATGTCCTCAGCAAACTGTATCATATACGCTATTGAGCTAGACATGCCTTCTTCATCTTTTGAGTCAATAAGTGATGTATGCTCCTCAGTAGCTGGTTGTTTCGTGAGTTTTGTTCTCAATGTAACATTCTGCATGTCGTTTTCGGGACTCGTGGGATTAGTCGGGTTGTTGACAGTTTTACCCACGGACAGATTCGCCCGCACAGGCGTATTGAGATTACCTTGTTTCGGTACCTTACTAAGGCATTCGGGACATTTCCAATTAAGCTTACGCTCAGAATTTCCAGCATAAAAGGAACGATAGCGTTGACTGGTCATATTTAAACATAATATGTCATATGCTGCTGTGCACGTAGTACAGCTCAGGTGTTCCTTCTTAGACAGTGAGTTTGAGCATGCCGCACAATTTTCAGGATTCGCCGCCTTTGATGACTGCATTGTACTTGTTTTTAACTAAAGTTTAATTTGTACTTAAACTACGCGTAACGCCCTCTGTCGGATATCGGTAGAAACCGTATTGAATATCTTCCCTTGCCCGCAACTTAGTACATAAAAAAGCCCATAGGTAGCGGTAAATCTCATGAGTTGTTTCCTTAGCGTGCTATGCCCTCTATTGTCGAAAAGCAAAAGCAATTTCTATACAGTACCAAGGATAATTGTAGATGGCGATAAATCTCATGAGTTGTTTCCTTAGCGTGCTATGCCCTCTATTGTCGAAAAGCAAAAGCAATTTCTATACAGTACCAAGGATAATTGTAGATGGCGATAAATCACAAGAGGTTGTTAGCGAGAGGTAAAAAATATTTCTTTATAGTACCAAGGAAAACTGTAGATGGCGGTAAATCACATGGAATATCTCCTTAGTGTATAATGCCCTCTATTATCGAGTAGCGGTATTCTCCAGTGAGTTCAAAGGTCAAGTTTGTTAACAACCTGTCGAAAGTACGTTACGAATGAATATTTGAAAACAATCACTCTTCCCTCATTAGAATGGTTGCGTTTATATAATCAATAGCTGTGGGCACAGACACCGATACTGTATTCACAAATTGTCACCATAAATGTTGATCATCCTTCAAGTATTTGCATTTTATAATCACAGACTAAATTGTCATGATATATCTATAGTTCATGAACCAAACATGTTACCAACACTGTCACTAATTTGCCATAACACAGTTACTATAACTACACTATCACCAGTTTTTTATATAGTCTATAACTATTTTAAATAAAAAAATATACGGAGCACTACGTCAATGTTGCGCCACCTAGCGGCTATATATTTGATTATGCCAAAGTTTGATAAAAGTTAGATTTTGTATCAAACTAAAACTATAATTATTTGAACGGCTCTCATCGTCAGGCATTAGTCGGTTTTTGGTTAAAAGAGAGAAAATAATATAAATAACTATATATTTTTCTTGTTGTTGTATTTCCAACCTCTTTTTTTCATATTATTTAGTTGTTTTTTCTTTTTTGTATTTATTTATAGAGAGATTATAGAAATACATAAACTTTGATAAATTAAAATCCATTCCAAGTTTGAATATCAGGGTTCATGGAAGAATGCCTTAGAGGATAAAACCAACCGGAGTTGCCTCTGACAAGCGGCCCCTCTGCCTAAAACTATATAACCACCAATTATACTAAGGTTAGCTGGAAAAAATTGCATCAGCGATAAGTTTTTATACTAATTTTCATCTTCGTTCCTGTATAATCCAATGATGTATGTAATTGGTGCAATAAATTGTTTATTCATTCATTCATTCATACTTCTTGTACTTGGGTGCATGTACTTTTTTGCTTGTGTTGGAAAATTTTGTCAAGTGTGTGCGTAGCAACGTGATCGAATATAATTAGTGTTGTACTTATTGATTGTAACTCACCTCGCACGCAAAATGCGGCAGACTTTTTTAAAGTATAAGTAAGCGCTCGTAGCGTCTTCATTTTTTTTAATGCTTTTTAATGCTCTAAGGATTTCTACAGCCCATTGACACATTGAGGTAGCTACTTAATGGACGGCAAATTTGACACGTGACATCGAAAAAAACCCCTGTTACGTAACCCTAAAAATTTTCTTACCTCTAAGAACAGAACCAAAAGTAAACACAGCAAGCGTTGCCACGAATGTGCTTATAGACTCCGGTATTTTTTCAAAGAATTTATCGAGTGGCCCCGAGTACTTTTCAATCCATTTGAAACCCTCTACCAACGGGTCGACGTACTTCAGTTTCGTGACGTCATCATCATGGCTGACTTTTTCTTTTTTCTCGTGCGCCTGTGACGCCATCTAGAAAGAAATATAGTTCTTTTGACGTATCATACAAATTATAAGTTTATATGCTATACATGGTTATTTTTGGAATAGGACAAAATAAATTAGGGCATTGTGAACTTGTTACTGATCATATTTGCAAGAAAAAAATATAAAAATTGTACCAAAAAAAGAAATAATTTGTAAAATCATCACTATGCCACTACATAGTATAAAACAAAGTCGCTTTCTCTGTCCCTTTGTCCCCATGTATGCTTAAATCTTTAAAACTACGCAAAGGATTTTGATGCGGTTTTTTTAATAGATATAGAGTGTGATTCAAGAGAAAGGTTTTTATATGCCCGTGTGAAGCCGGGGCGGGTCGCTAGTACTATATAAAGTCATTAAATCATTATTCATTGACATCACATGTTTTTTGTTTTACACATTCGGCATTTATTTATAAAATACAGTCTGTAAAATGTGTCCAAATTTATGTCACATTTACGATAAAAACTAACAATAATTCAAATAGGTCTCGAAGTCTTTCTACTATTACAAAAATAATGGTGTTTAGTACCACAGACTAGAACTGCCTCCGTGGTCCAGTTGTTAAGGCGTTTGCCTGTAGACCCGGGGGTCGTGGGTTCGATTCCCACGGGAAGCATACTTTGTTTAGTTGTTTCCAGTTTGGTTAGGACATTACAGGCTTGAATAATCTGATTATCTGATAATAAAGATGATTCCGTGCTTCGGAAGGCACGTTAAGCCGTTGGTCCCGGCTGCCATCTTGTACTCGTTACATGACCCACATCAGATGCCGCGAGGCAGTTTCGAAAAACTGAGACACCAGGGTGTTCATGGTCGATTGGCTTTGTCACCTACATGAAAATGATGATTATAGTTTACATAAAGTTTAAACTTGAAAAGATAAAACTAATGTTTTAAGAAATTAATACACAATCAGAATGTGAATGACCTTATCAGTCGGCAGGTCAAATGGACAATGTATAATGGGAGATAGGTATAGTTGCTAAGCTGACATATTGTGTGGTCCCATTGCCTAAGAAAAATATTTAGTTTCTTCTTTTGCTAATAATGGCGCAACAAGAATTGAACTAGCGCCACCATCATTTTCCTTATTTACTGAAAAAACACTTTATCAAATATCCGTCTTATGTAATTAAGGTTCTGGATCTGAAGTTTGTTTGAAACATATTAAATTTATAGTCTATTATTATTAGTATATTGACGAAGCTTGTAGCTGATTAAATAATGTATCTTTTTATTGACAAAGCTTCATTTTTGTACTTTGGACGAAGCGTGATGCGGATTAATTCTTATAGGTATATCTGTATATTTAATGTACCTAATTGTCTTTGTTATTTATTTTATATTTCCCTACAGTTACAAACTGCAAAACAGTTAAAAGTGGCCGTTTTAAGCAATATTGCAATTTGTAACTCGAATGCCAAGTTTAGATGCACTTCAAAATCGATCATAATCATCTTCATCAACAGCCTGATCCACTGGTAAACATTTGCCATTCCCAAGACTCGTCACCACACTCAGTCCTCAGCCACTACCGCCTACCGTAATATGGTTGTTTTTTTTTTAAATTATCCTATATAGTCCCACCGCCGCTGGGCAAAGGTCTCCGCCATCTCCTTCCAAACTCTCTCCGTCACATTCAGCCACCTGGAGGCCGATTCTGCTAACGTTAAATCACAATCGTGTCAAAATAGTGTTTCAATGGTAGTGCTTTTTTACACACTAGGTAGTTACAAGAAATGTATATTTTTTATATCACTTTTGATGATCACACCACACACTACATTTACATCACATCATACTGTCATAACTCTTGTAAATAGTGTATAAAAAGCACTACTATTGAAACACTATTTTGATACGATTTTGTCTTAACGTTAGCAGGATCGACGCCCTGTTCTCGAACCTTCTCAGTACATCATTCCAGCACATCCATAGTCTTATCCTCCTTCGCCAACCACCCTCTGGGTAGTGGCTAATGTAAGATTACAAAATTGAATCCTAACTAATCCCAACTAATTTTATAAATGCGAAAGTGAGTTTGTATATTAATTTGTTTGTTACCTCTTCACGCCCTATCTACTGAACCAATATTCCTGAAATATCGTATACACATAGCTAGGAGTATTGAGAAGGACAGGTACCTTTCATCCCGGGAAAAAGCACTGTTCCCGAGGGAAATTAATGCGGGCGAAAGTTAGTTGTAGGTATATAGTTACTAACCTCTTAGTAGAGATGATTTTCGCACTTCTCACTCTCACACTCTATCCCTAAAGAACTTTACGTACGTCTCATTTGTGCAAAGAAATAAAACTGATTAAATTGTAACAATAATTGCGAATGCAAAAAAAAAACTGTGATAACTTTACAAGTTTTTATAACAATATTGATAAGTTAAGTGAGGAATGTGGTACCTACTAACGTAAATAAGTACATTATCTCAATTTCAATGTATAATACAAGAGAAGAACTTGATAGCTTGGCGGGGCATGCGTGTTTCTGACGATTGTGCGTGTAAGGCGGCGGCAGGCGCGGTCTAACTTGGATTGGTTGCCATTAGTGGCATATTCTTGAGCTTTTTGACCTCAATGACTTAACCTTTATGATGACCTGACCCATAGTTGACAAGAAAGTTTCGTTAACCGCTTCGGTTGTATTTTTGGGTTGCAACTATATATAATTAGCTAAGTAATACTTAACACTCTTATTTCGTCCCTTGATTAGTGTTTAGTTGCATCATACATCCAAAATATCCATACTTCCATACTAATATTATAAATGCGAAAGTCTGTCTATCTGTATGTCTGTCTGTCACCTCTTCACGGCTAAACTGCTGGACCGATTGTGATGAAATTTGGTATGGATATACTCGTAGTTATGCACTAGGAGTCAAATATAGCTTACTTTCGGGCGCGATATAACCGAGGCGCACGTGGGCGGAGCCGCGGGCAACAGCTAGTACTATAATATATAGGTTTTACTTTTCTTCCAAAAAAATAATAGGTACTTACATTAATTTGTTGATACGTAAACATACAAAAATAAAAGAGAAATGTGTTACTAGCGACCCGCCCGGCTTTTCACGGGTGCAATGCTATATATAACATGTTTTATACATATAAACCTTCCTCTTGAATCACTCTATCTAAAAACTGCATCAAAATCTGTTGCGTAGTTTCAAACATCTAAGCATACATAGGGGCCTACTGTTACAGCTGGAAGCGACTTTGTTTTATACTACCTATGTAGTGATTAATTTTTCTGTGTAAATTTCTACTACACTAATAATATTTTTGTATCATAGCGATAAAATCTATAGTATACAAAGCAATTATGCAAAGCGACACCTATAGTTTTGTTTCGAACTAAAATATACCATATAGCACGGAGTTGTGAGAGTTCTTTGGTTAACACACAGATGGCGCTACGTATAACAAAAGTACAACGTCTCTATTTTATAAATGAAAACTTTTAACTGCAGTGTAAATACCTACAAATAAATAGTTTACGTAAGTTTTTATTGTCAAATAACCCAACCAGATTTTTCATGAATAAAATGAATTGTAGATATGTCAAATCAACGCCATCTAGCAGAGATTAAATGTTTTAAAAGGTACGTAAAGTTATTTCGTTGGTCTGGAGAGCTGTTGACACATGCATTACATTTTTTATAGATAGATTGTTTTTTACTAGATGTCGCTATTTACAGTTTTAAATAAAATATTATTTTACTAGCTGTTGCTCGCGACTTCGTGCGCGTGGGCTTCGCTCCCTTCCCAGTTGGAATTTCGCGATCCGTCCCGAAACTACCGCGGGTATTAAGGAAATTCCCGTTTTTTTTTCTCAAAGTTTGTTATGACAATAACCAACACAAAAAAAAATGAATTATCCAATTTGGTGAATTCGTTCGAAATTGCTATCTACTTGAAGCCAAACGCGTGCCTTGATGCGAGGTCGATTTTTTTTGTTTTTGCAAATATCTTTTGAATGAAGAATCTATATATTTATAAAGACAGAAAAGAAAGAAAGTCGTGTTAGTTACACTATTTATAACTCAAGAACGTCTGAACTGATTTGACTAAAAATTGGTAGGGAGGTAGCTTAGAACCAGGAAAAGGACATAGGTTACCTTTCATCCCTGGAAAAAGCACTGTTCCAGAGAGAAGTTCACGCGGGCAAAGCCGCGGGCAAAGCCGCGGGCAAAAGCTAGTATTATAAATAAATTTAAATATGTGTAATAAAGAGTAAATAAATAATAATTTAAACATGATCACACACGCCTATAATTATAATTATGTTTAGCAAGATAACATCACCACATCTCATTTCAATGAAGCCTAACATTTATGCCTCTCGCGGTGGTCCTTTACCCCAAATTATGGGCGTCATGAGTTATAGGGCAACAAATTTAATGCTGCGGTATAGGGTTGGCAGTTTCGAAAAACATGTTCATTTTTATTTGTATAACTAGCGACCCCGGCTTCGCATGGGCATAAAAACCTTCCTCTTGAATCACTTTCTATTAAAAAACCCCATTCAAAATCCGTTGCGTAGTTTTATAGATTTAAGCATACATAGGGACAGAGAAAGCGACTTTGTTTCATACTATGTAGTGACGAACGTTTAAATTTTTTTAAGAAAAAAAATGCGTATCCATACTAATATTATACTTAAATGCGAAAGTCTGTCTGTCTGTCTGTCTGTCTGTCACCTCTTCACGGCTAAACTGCTGGACCGATTGTGATGAAATTTGGTAGGGATGTTGTTAACGACCTGAGGTCAAACATAGGCTACTTTTGGGCGCGATATAACCGAGTCCCACGCGTGGCGAAGCCGCGGGGAACAGCTAGTTATCTAATAATTGTTTAATCATCATAATAATTATTCTCAATTATCCTTATTAATATTATTAATGTAAAAGTCTATCTGACTGTCTATCTGTCTGTCTGTTTGTTGGGCTTTCACAGTTTTTTTAGGGATATATAGTTAAGTACCCAGGGGTCAAATATAGACTACTTTTGGTAGCGATATGATCGAGTCTTGATGTGGTTGATGTGGAAACTTTGGTGTCATTATTTCACCTTGAAATGAAACCATAGTGGAATCACCTGGGTGAAATAATTCAATAATGTAGAGCCATATTCATTTTGGAATTATTCACCCGGATGAATTAAGGTGACTGACTTTATTATTAATTAACTCCCAAAGCCAAAAGAGGGGTGTTATAAGTTTGACCTCTCTGTCTATCTGTCTGTCTGTCTCTGGCATAGCTCCCGAACGGATGAAGCGATTTCAAATAAGTTTTTTTTTATATTAAAGGTGACTTACGGGCGAGTGTTCTTAGACATGTTTGATGAAAATCGGTTGAGCCGTTTTGAAGTTTGGGGGTGAAAGTGGGGAAGAACAACCGAATGACTGCAAATATATTTGAGTGGTCTCATATGAAAGCGCATCACGTGCGCTTTATTGGTTGAGTTGTTACAAAGCTCTGGGGGTATAAGTGGGTAAAATGCCTAATGTCTGTAAATAATATGTGTAAATCAGTCGACCTTCACTACTAGAAAGCAAATGTGTCGTGGTTTTTTATTTTAATTTAATGTTATCTTGTGGACAACCTGCCAGGAACATTTTGAATTAACTTAGCAAATATTATAGGCAGCCCTACATAGTACAATGGCCATTGATTTGGTAACTGAGTAATGGCGCGGAGTACGTACTTGCAGTTTGCAGTTGATTTTGCAGTAAATTATAGCTTGAGATGCATAATGGGGGCATTATTTTGTACGGCTATTGGAAAGCCGTTTGAAAGATATATCTATTGTTCAGGCAATCTTATACGTAGATATTATTACTCAACTCAATTGAAATGTAATACTTTATACAACTTATTGAATATATAATAGGCAGTTCTGGCAAGAATTGGGATATAAACCCTGCGTACTTATATAGAGATGATGCAACCTAGAAGGGTGATCCTGGCAGGGTCGCTACGTAGAGATAGGGTGACTGAATTATTTATTGTGCATTATAACTACATTTATTAATATATACTTTATTTACCACCACACCACTACTGGCTATGCGGCTAGCAACCCATCACTATTGATTTCCTGTTTCAACTATTATCATGCTAAACGTGGTCTAAGGTCTTATGGCCCTAGGCTCTGTCTACCCCACTATGGGATAAAGACGTGATTATATGTATGTATGTACACCACTAATGCCACTACACTACACTTAATTTGTCCTTATGCCTGTCTCTCAATATTTTCACATACTAGGACTTTATTATAGATTTTTCTTGCTTCCTTTACACTCATCAACATACAATTCAAGTAAATAAAATAAATAAAATAAAAAGCCTTTATTCTACCTGAAAAAAAAAAAAAAAACTTTTTTTTTTCTTATTTTTTTTTTAGATTTTGGAAGTCGCCTCTGCAGCGTAGGCCTCCCCGAATTACTACAACAATTTAAGTACAAGCTAATAAACATACTTGCTCATTTGTATTATTAATATTAATAGAAGTAGACATTATACCACAAATTGCCAAAATAATCATAAACTTTTCATATACTACTATCTCCAGCAGTGGATAGCCTGTGACATGAGGCTTTTGCCTCCCCCATGGACTTGACAGTATTGTGAGTGGTTACAATATTATTTCCAATATAACCATTTGGAAGCGGCCTGCATCCGGCGCCTGCTTGCGACCTTCTTCATCATATGACCTTCTGGTCGGTGGGTGTCCTATGCTATGCTTGTGAGTGGTCGCCATTGAACCTTTCTGTCCTCTTTGTTCTTCTACGGAACTCCTTATTTCTGATTCTGTCTTTTAAGGAAACACCGAGCATAGCCCTCTCCATGGCTCTTTGGGTGTCCTTGAGCGTTCTTATGAGGCTCATAGTCACTACATAGTATAAAACAAAGTCGCTTTCTCTGTCCCTATTTCCCTTTGTATGCTTAAATCTTTAAAACTACGCAACGAATTTTGATGCGGTTTTTTTTTAATAGATAGAGTGATTCAAGAGGGTTTTCTTGCTCATGCGAAGCCGGGGCGGGTCGCTAGTAAGGTATAAGTTTCGGACCTATAAACTTTTACTTTGTTCAAACCACCTGAATCAAGTGAAAATGATTACCAATCATAGAATGATTGTCGAAAATTGGATTTAATTCTGATTTCCTATAATATCCAATCCATTTCGAAAATAATCGATTTAAATATAATGCCACCTGCGTGAATCTATCAATGATTTGCATTTTTTCCATTCAATTCCATTAAAATGTGTCCATCATATTACGAAACAGTAGGACGCCGAATAAAAAGCCCTTTAGGCGTAGTAACCAAAAGGTTGGTAAGTAATCGGTTACATTGAAAGCGCTTCATCATTGTGCATGGTATTGAGTTTCAAATTTGAAAATAATAACGCGGTAATAAGGTTCGAATCCCGCAGGCTAACGTCGCGGGGGTCCATGAATTATTTCCAAAGATTATGAATTTTTGTGTAGAAATGTAAATATTCTAATGTGTAAATGTACCTATAACCTACCTATCATATGTGCGGGTATATTTTCATCACAGCTTATTTCTCTCTCATTTAAAACACACACATATTAAACATTTTTAACACACGCAACTATTTCTTCATAAAACTGAAATATTAATGTAAATTAATTTTCAAAAAGCATATTACTTCAGTAGATAGTATGTACAAAAAACTGAAACAATTGCCATCATTGTACGCATTTCCCAGTTTACGCTTTAGAGCCCAAAGAACGTTATATAATAGGTAAATTTATTTGAAATTATCCTAAAATTACTTAAGTCATTTGCTCACTTTTGCTCACTGTGATCGCGATGTGATGTGCCCATTTATGACGATCTTTAGTGTTAAGCTGCTGCTTAATTTGGTCAGACCAACTGAAAATAAAATAACTAGTTAACTTACTTAATTTTCACACAACTTTAACAATCTTAATCACTCTGCGTTTGATCCCAGCCTTTCTATGTAAGTGCGACCGTTTGTCGTCGCTTCTGTAACAATAGTTTATCTATGCGTACGAGTGCTAACCCACAAAGGGCTCGGCTATCTCCAGGGGGTCAGCATAATCCGGCTTCCACTGAAATTGATACATTATTTACTGCACTGCATGCTGCAGCCGTGCACCGTCACTGGAGTAGAATTAATATGCATTGTGGCCTAATACGACGCTGTGATGCTTATGAATAGTTGTATATTGGCTAAGCGGGTGGTGAAAGTTATAAGGAGTAAATTTTATTTATTTCTTCATTAATTTATGGAATTCTAAAGACAAAATAAAAGTAAAAGACAATATTGTAAGTTTGTTTTTGGTTCTCTATCGGGTATCCTAAATATTTTCACTATAATCTAAGGTGGAATAATTGTTTTTTCCATAATCGTCTTATGTCCGAATGGTGTTTAGCCCGATATCAATGTCACATAATATGACATGCCCTAAAGTTGGATTCCCGAAACATAAAATGCTATAAATTTGTGCGTGATAAATATCATAATCAATAATATTTATAAAAGCTAATCTATATTTCTATATTAATCACTTATTCGAATGAAAAGTAACCCGAATTTGAAGTTAAATAAAATATTGTACCCTAATGGGAGAATACCTAAAATTTAAAAAATATAATTGGTTTGTCCTATTTATATTTAATAATTGTGTAAAAATGCTTTTGCTATGAACTTTTTTTTTGCATGCAGCAAGCATGCAGCAAGCATACAAGCATGCTGCAAGCAATGCAAGCAATGCAAGCAAACATGCAAGTATTTCTGGGTGGCTCCACCAGAAGACTCGCTTCGTCGGCCCTTCGATTCATTCGTGCACTCGACCTCACTCCGCTCGAGAGGTCGCCGGCTCGCTTCGCTCGCCACCTCCCCTCGCTACGCTTCGGCCTCGTACCCTCATTTCTCTCAGGACCTCCTTCGCGAGCTTCTGGTTCCGCGCGAAGGAATAACACTCTAGTATATGACAAAGTTGAGCCACGTGGAGTCAGGGTGCTCTGAGTCGGATTTGTAATCCATGGTTCTCTATCATACCCTAAATATTTTCAATATAATCTAAGATAATACTTAATTGTTTTAATATTTCTAAATTTAAAGTTCGGCGAAGCTAAATTAGATGCAAAAGTTTTATGTGAATCGAAGGGCACCATAATTAATATTATGACAAATCAACATTCGGACTAATACATTATACAATACAACAGATATGGCATGTGACTTTATGCCATTACTAATTATAAGATGCTATTGTTCTAGCACCCGATATTATGACACAAGAGTTATACTGATACGGTGAGTTGAACATTATTATAACTGAGGATTATAGCAAACTTGTTATGGATCATGACATTCGGATAATAAGTCTTAGGCAATCTGATAGGATACCTTTGTTTTTTAATCACTCGACTACCGAGAATCCAGATAAGAAACCAGGTAGCGCTCGGTCGTCGAAGGGTTAATAACTTTAATCATTAATTCGTTATTTTAAATTATGTTATTTGAGTTTTTAAACATAATTTGGCGCAACTCAGGAGGTTCCGAGTTCGATCCCCGCCCCCGGTCAGGTCAAGATGAAAAATGATCATTTTCTGATTGGCCTGTGTCTTCGATTTTTATTTATATATGTATTTCTTATAAAATATAGTATTGTTAAGTTTTATGGTCAACTTTTGAGCTAACTCAATGTGTGTTATTTATTCCTATATATTTATTTAATAATATAGGACAGTAACTTCGTTTCAGCTAAGTGCTTCAACTAGCTTGAAGGCGAAATAAATATATCTTACAAACTTTTGTTGTTTGATAAAATAATCTCTCTTCTTCTTCTTCATCGTGTCGATGTTTGATGGATTTATATGGTATCAGACCAAAACTCCGCCACCCTAATTGCATTATCCGTGCCCTGCATAAGGTCCTCGACGGTACACCTGTGAGGGCACGACGGACACTGCAACAAATGCTTCATAGTCTGCAGAGGATGACCATATAGGCAACGGGTGTCAGTAGGGTTACGAATACTAAATAATCTCTAAAAATATAGAAAAGATAATTAAATAAATCAAAAACAACTCAGTAAACAAAGCCAACCCCACGAAATAAAACAGCAACATCAAAACAGAGCCGAATAGCGAAAACACGAAAGCAGCATTCGAACACGCTGTGGGCCCATACTTTTTCTTTATGACGCGGTTTAACGGGCCGGGTCATCCCTTAAATTCTTTTTATTGCCGCCCTTGTAAATCATTGCGTAATGCTCCACTGCATTATCCGGGAAACTTCATTATGGCCGGTTTAATGGTTCGAAGGAACGATAAAATCTAGCGTTGGAAGCCGGACCGCCGACGTTACTTATAGGAGGAGTATCTGTTTGGATTGTCGTGGGATGTTTAGGGATTTGGATTGCTATCGTGGTCTCTAGATTTTTGGCTTAAGACCTGGCATAATGATGATTTAGGTCGTGAGTTTAAAGGCCTCAAAAATCATGTAAAGCGTTTGTAGTCTGCTCTAAAATATTGCAATATGAAATCATTGTGCTTATTTTTATAGGGAAGGACAAATTATGCCATTGGTTTTGTATATCAATACGTCTTTGAAGAAATTGCTTTATAATCCGAGTATTTGTTTTGTAAAACTCTGACACTATAACTTGCAATGTCAATTTAACTTGTTACACGTGAGTTAATTTAGGAAATTATTCATCTGTATCAATTTCTATAAATGATAGATACCTTAAATTTGGTATTGAACTTGACATTATTGTGTATGGTGTACGTCGTTATGTCTTTTTTTTCTTTGATACAAAGATAATTTGCTTGTTGTTTATACGAAAGAAAATTTAATATTTTTATGGTTATTAAACACCAACAAGTTAAAATGAACAAAACAGGTACTGTCTGGATCTAAATATCTATATACCAAAGTAAAATTATCAAGTAAATAATTTTAATAAAATTCGTTAACACTTACCAACTTAAGTTATTCCTCCAAATATCCCTTCTAAGTACACGACTATGTATCCACCCTAATAATGAGTGTGATACATCACGAGCAATTTGTTGCGATAGCAGATAGCGGCCCAGCAGCGAATTGTGCTTTATAGGCAATAAAATCCTGCCACACGTGTGCCGGTTGGTAATGGCTCTTGAGAAGCCTTAAGATCATTTAATGGACTTAGGTTTATGTCTTGGATCGACTTTTCTGCTGTTTGTAACAGCTTTTGTTAAATAACATTCAGGCAAAGCAAGAAATGTGTGCTCTTCGATGAAGAATACAACTATACTTCGCTCGTTTTTAATGACAGCATACGGTCAAGCGAGGACGAGCGTGGCCTAGCTTGGATTGGTCAATGACAACCAATCCTATTATGGCATTTCTATCGTGAGCTTCGTACGAAAGAAACGTTAAATCGTTTGTCCTGAATGTTATTGCTACATGTCAGTTGTAAGGCTGTGTCAGATGCTTTTAGGCAGCCTGAAAAATCTGTGTGTTGGCCACTAACACACCCGGTTTATGTTTGTATTTGTCTGGTTTTATTATAAAGGGTTACCTATGGAGATAAGATAGCAGTTGCTCCATTATATTATCTAGTACCGCCAAATCCAGAGCCATAATTATAAGCGTACCCTGGGCTCCAAATGTAAGTTGAAGATGCAAGTAGTAAACACGCTGGGGTGAAGAACTCACAACCCTTTTTTCTGTCAAATGCTGACCATCATATTTCTCTTGTTGTCAATCAAGTTATGTACATGTTATTTACAAAAATTAAGGTGTTACTTTACGTAAATCAAAGTTACGAGTCGGCAGTAGTTTGCATGAACTAAGTTTACTGTTAGTGGAAGCACAAAAAGTAATTTGGTACGTACTTATATACATATGCGTACTAGCGAGAACTTCCTTCTTCTTCGATGTTTGCTTGAGCTGAAATAGTTATATGTATAAACTGTTAAAACAACATACATACATATCATCACGCCTGTCTCCCATAGGAGTAGGCAGAGACTATAGATTTCCATTAGCTACGATTACATACCTCCTTCGCTTCCGCCACACTCATCACTATCATCATACATGCTCGCCGTCATACATACATACATAAATATAGTCACGTCTTTATCCCATACGGGGTAGACAGAGCCTAGGGCCAAAAGACCTTAGACCACGTTTAGCATGATGACAGTTGAAACAGGAAATACTCGCCGTCATACTGCTAAAATAAGAAAAAGGTGACTTCACGCAAGTAGTTACCTATAATTAAAATAAAACAACCTTTTGCCACATGAACTAACATTTTTAAATAATATAATATATAATAAAGACGATTTATTAAAAGTTGATGAACAAAAGTAATCAAAGTAAACTTTATGTAAATTAGTAGAATATATAATTTAAAGGTAAATTAGTAAGATTTAGTTCTGTTGCATCGAATAAAACATACAAAAATAAACAAATTGCACTCGATAAAGTACCTACTTGGCACAAGATCAAAGAGTTACTGCCTTTTCGTCTCATAATTTTGATTGAGATAAGCGTAAAAGGATATTTTGGGTATGTGAGTCTGTCACCACTCCTCGATTTTGTTCAACATGCAAAGGATTTGTTATAAGTTAAACTCTCGACACGAGTTGATAAATGTCCTGCTTGTACTCGTGTTGGGGTTTTAGGGTCTTTTTTATGAGATTAAATTACACATGTATTGTAATATAATAATATGTATCCAATATGTCTGCAAATGGTACAGAAGAATCGATTTAAATTTACTACAAGTAGTTTAATATTGTTAGTTAAAAAATGATTTTATGTTATGTCAGAGACAATTTTCTTATTTTTAAATATTTTCTGATTATTTATTGTTATTCAAATTTTATCTTCCTTGTTCTTCTGCTTGTTTCATAATGTCTACATAGACTATATTGGCTTTGGATAGTATACTTGGCTACCTCCAGTCGTTACTTTCTTCTACGATATCTCTGTAAGTTAGTAATTATTTCATTTAAAACATTTATATTATTTTGATATGAGTTTTTGACAATTATCTTCAAAAATATCTGAACGATCCATTCCAAAAAACGAAAGGCGAAAATCACCTCCGAGTATGGCCATCTTGACGGGAACAAATTAAACCTACAGCCTTTTCTAAAAACGTTAATCTAGCAACAAGCTTCTTAATTGAGCTGGATTTTTTCCACCATTACACGAGCAGGGGCGAATTAAGGGCCCATAATAACAAATTGAAACGGTCCGATTGTGGTAAAGTATGATCGCACGCAATTAAGCCGACGTCGTAAATCGGCGCGTATCTGATGCGAGACATGAAAGAGGCGTTGCGCCGACGGCGACGCGGTTAGGACGGGGACGGACTAAGGATTTTTGATAGTGTTTGGGTAGTAATTTGATATTTCTTGTCGGCATTATAGTTTACTAGCGGCCCGCTCCAGCTTTGCATGGGCATAAAAACCTTCCTCTTGAATCATTTTTTTAAAAAACCGTATCAAAATCCCGTTGCGTAGTTTTAAAGATTTAAGCATACAAAGGGACATAGGGACAGAGAAAGCGACTTTGTTTTATTATTTCTTTCTTCTAAAATCTCGATTAGTCATTTATTCCGGGCTCACCTTTATGTTGTTTACATATAATGTAGGAGTGATAATATATGATGACCCAATGTACCTCATGACTAAAATTATACAAATGTATTATGAGCGCGCATGTGGACGCTTCGCCTGACGTAGACCGCGCCCCTTTAAGTACTGAGCGTGATGAAGAATATATTAACGCTGATACCAAAGCGCGCGACGTATTATTCAACTGTTGTATACTCATATTTAAAAATATATTTATATAATTGTACTATTTGCATGAAAAAAACGCAAAGCGTGGAGGGATTGGTGTACTGAAAAAAATACTTATACACAATCAAACTTTCGTCAGTCTATAGCACAAAAGTGACTACTAACTCTTTGCAGTATGTAACGAAACCTTTTGTCTTTTTTTACCCGACTACGGCGAAGCCAAAAGGAAGGGTAATGGTTTTGGCAGTCTTTGTATGTATTTATATATGTAAGTATGTATGTATGTATATTCCATCGTAGCGCCTAAACTACTAGACCGATTTTAATGAATGAGGTGTCAAATGATTTGTATAAATAGCGCGGGTAACATAGGTCTAGAATTTAAACCTCAGATTCTAACATGGTCATGGTAAAGCCGTGGTCGCACCCACTATATAGTGTATACCTGTTCGTTTTATCATCCATTTACAATGGGTGCGACCACGGCTTTACCATGACCATTTTTGTACCTATGCATTTCTGGACTTATATCTCAATCATTTCCTTGTTTCATCCTTTTAAGACACCACGTAGTCGGGTTATAGTTTTTTAACTAAATTTTCATTCGTAAATTAATCAAGTTAACTTCATAAGTATCTTGTGGTTATTTCTCAAATAGCCGAAGTAGTCAGTTAAAACATTTTTTCAGTGTGTATTCATTCGACGGGAAAGTATGCATTTCTACTAACTTCTATTGTAACCTGATGATTTGCAAGTCGAATTCATGTACCGATGGTTTCATATTAACACTTTCGCTGGCAATAACGCCTCTCGACGTAGACAAATATTGACTATTATTGTTATTTCGATTACTGTCCGCGAAAGTGTTAAGAACCTTTGATAATAATTACTATTCTTTCTTTCATCTATTTCATCAATTATTTTGTAAAAACATGATTTTGTATGAGGATCATTACCCAATTTTTTTTTAATACTTCAAATTGTCCTTTCATAGTTGCTATTATTAAAATACTAGCTGACCCGGCGAACTTCATACCGCCTTTCTTATTATTTTTTTCCATACGAACCTTGTACAGAGTATTAGAAAACTACAAAAAAAAATGCTGCCAAATCGGTCAAGCATTTTTCATGCTATGTCGTGACAACAGAAAACGGGTTTCATTTTTATATATATAGATTAGTACTAACAATAGTGTAACATCGTATCTACAATATTCAGTAGTCCCAACAATAACAGAACATAAAACAAAGCTGTATCCAGGTTGTATCTAACTCGTAAATATTGAGTCGTGCGCTGGTAACTACGCAGACTTGATCTTCTATACTATTACGTATTATATATTATGTATTCAAGACTAAATTCTTTCAAGCCTTAAACTTTTTATATCACCAAGCATTGGGCCCCAAAACTATGAAATCGAGAATTCTTTAAGAAATTTTCATCGCCTCTATAAACCTGGTGTCAGAGTTCTTCAAATCCACTGCTCGGCCTTTGACATAGTTCATTTAATGAACACAAGATGGCAGCCAGGTGGGACCAACGACGTAATTTGCCTTTAAAAGCAAGGAATCATCTTTATTTTAAGACAATCAGGTCTCCGGGTTTTTAGTCAAACGTTTTAACCACTGGAGCACGGAGTAGGATTACTATCCATCCGGGATTTACTGGATTTGTTTTAGTTTAGAGGGCAACCGGGGAGCGTTCGGGCCGGGCTTTATAGGACCTCATTCGAAGCCCAGGTTCCGTCGCAGTTGCCATAGTGTACATTTTAAACTTCTTATTGACATTTTCTGTTTCTGAGCTCTAAAATACGGGCTTTTTACGTGTCTTGGTCTGGGTGTCAAATTTAAGAGATGGTTACTCTCTCACGTAGCCGTCTTTGTAGATAAATTATGTCGTCAAAATAAAACGCAACTGAAAACATTTCAAAACAAAAGTTGAAAGAAATTTGATTTATCTCAAAGAAATAGAGAAAGCGTAAGAAAATAATGATCAACTTAACCCTAAATCTGGAGGCGCGGAACCCTTGCTATCTGCGACATTAATGGGGGTTGCCGCGTCTCCGTATCGCGCGGTAAATCATGGTTCATGACCTGCTATCCAACATCGCTTTGGACTCAGGGTTGACAAAATTCATTGTTCTTTCTCACTGCGTATTTCTCGCATTCTTATCTACCTATGGTATGTACACGTGCATATTAACAAGAATCAGGCTATTACTAACATCCATACTAATATTATAAATGCGAAAGTCTGTTTTTCTGTCTGTTACCTCTTCACGGCTAAACTGCTGGACCGAATGTGATGAAATTTGGTAGGAATGTAGTTAACAACCTGAGGTTAAACATAGGCTACTTTTAGACGCGATATAACCGAGTCTCACGCGGGGCGAAGCCGCGGGGAACCTAGTTTTATATAAATATTATACTATTAAGAGGGCGGAGAGGAGTACTTTAGAGCATTTCTCACATTAATAATGATTCATGATGATGAAGATTCATTAACAAAAATCATAACTTTTTCCCTTCTATCTAATCTTGTAGCTTACCTAGAAATAATCTGCCCCAAATGAAAGTATAACCGTTCAAGTAAAGTTTAGCTCCATTTTTGGTACATTTGAACACTTTGCATACCGCCTTATCATTCATTTTGCAATAAAAATAATACGAGTAGTGTGGCCCGTGGTGAACTGTTTGGTCTTAGGTTACTTATTCCGAAGATAACCCCCTTCTAACAAACTTACAAACACTTTCTGACTTTCACGACCGACAACTTTTACTCTATTTGGCGCTAGAAAAGTTAATGAAATTAATTCATTAACTTTTCTATCCTTTGAAAGTTAGCACAATTTCTGCACAAATTTCATATTATTGTTTTTTTATTGTGATTATTACAATTGTTTTTCGTAAGTCAGGCTATCATTGTTCCTTTATGACGTAATTCCATAGATTTTTCGCTATTTACAAACCAATATTAAGAGTTGAGATAAATCAAAAACTTATTTATATGCAGAGATATCGCCAAATCAATTTCTACCAGCCAAACTTAGGGCAGAAATTAGTAGAAAAAAGAGGATAAATCTTGTGCCTTACACTTTAGGAAAACTGTGATGCATAGGAATTAATGATCCTGGTGTCCTGGCCACGCACGTTGAAATAGCATTTGTATCCTTAATATTAAAAAAAAAACTTCTAATTCCCATAATAACACAATAAAAAACAACAGTTGCTAGCCCTAACCACCTGCGGGTCGTGTTATTGAATTTTGCATAGCTCATATCGCGATCGGTGTATTGTCCTGCCGCAGTGTATCATGTGCTACCATATTGTGTGATTTAGGTATTTTAACAAACGCAGTGGATGCGGGAAGCGTGTTTTTATCGCTACTATTTATTGCTGCTGCATCTATAGCTTCATGTTTATTTCCTTTGTTTGTTTTATTGTTTTTAAAATCATCTGGACGATAAAATGGTTCAATGTTTTGTCGAAATTGCGGATTCATATTGTTTACGCATAAGATTTTTGTTTGAATAGAAATAATGTTAAATAAAACTTAATATTTTTGTGCTTTATGTGATTTCCTCATTGTATATTTTTACTGGTGCAATTAAGAATTTTTGTCTTGTCTTGTCTTGTAATATTAACCAAATCTGGGTATCTTGGGGCTAACTCAATCTGTGTGATTTGTCCTTATACATTTAAAAAAAAAAGTGTTACTTTGCGGAAATCAAACTTACAAGTACTTTCCTTCCTAATTTTTTTTTCAAGAACTAACTATTGGTGGAATCACGCAAAGTAATTTGGTAAGTGCTCGCAGTAAAAATATAAGTAAAATTTAAAACAAGCAAATACACTTCGAGAAATTTCGAAAAGGATTTACTACAACTTATATTTTTTATATAGAGCCTCTTTCACAAACAAGGAAAATAAAATTGGCGCGTGATTAAGTAGCGAAGTGAGACGTTAATTTGACAAATTCTTCGTCACCTCCTTCCAGCTCAAGAGCCCTTGAATTCCCCGCCCATTCCTCGCATAGACTAATGAGAGGAAATAAATTGTAAGTATTTAGGAGAGGACGAAGTTTTTGGACATTTTGTTTTATCTTCTAGCCGACTACTTCAACCTAGGAGTTTTTATAAAATTCATTCTTAGCTGATATATCCTAACCACAAACTTAATTAACATCTCTTAAGGAAATGGCGTTTGGTACGCCCCAGACTCTGAACACACGATTAAGGAAATTATGGCATGATTATGAGATGATGATAGATATTTTTGCACTAAACTACAGCCTTTAGGTATATTAGGTAGCCCAAACATAATGAGTATCAATGAGGTTTCTATCTATGAATTATCATACTGTTAAATTTAGTATCATTGACGAACAAACAAACATACTCGAAGATCACTTAAAATTTAAAGTTATCAAGGGTTATATATATAGGCTGTGTAGGGTTTTGTGCATTGAATGAACTCTCGTTCGTTATTCTAAGCGGGACGAATGTTTGATAAAGCATTTTGTCGAACATGACATAAGTAATGGTTTTGTGGTCTGTTCTGACATATTTCACCATAAAAGTCGAGTAATGATTCTGAGTATTTAGAGTAAATTGAACTAGGTTCGTTGTGGTGCAACGAATTAAAAACAGAAGTTGGACCGAGGGTCGGAAATGAAAGTCACGTTTTTCCACCTTTAAAAATTGTTTTTCATCCATAAATAAATAAGTGTAGCTAGTACTTATCATGCAGGGAAATGAAATAATGATCGTTCCCGCCTACTGACAAGCCATTAGCGAAATATTTAAATTGTGAGAGCCCATCGAGTGAAGAGCTTCGTTAGGACGGGGCGGAGCATGTCTAAGTCTTAGGAAATTGTATAATTTATTATGTAGAAATGGCTTATTTACTTTTGTTGAGTTGTATGAGACTACTGCCTACGTGGCAGAGTAATAGGTTCGATCTCCACGGGAAGCATACTTTGTTTAGTTGTTTCCAGTTTGGTTAGGATATTGCAGGCGTAAATCAACTGATTCTCTGATATTATCAGAGGATTCCGAGCTTCGAAGGGCACATTATGCCGTTGGTACCGGTTGCAATCTGGAAGTAGTTAAAGGAACCACGTCAGAAGCCGAGAGGCAGTTCCAAAGAACTCTGACAGCATACATCGTCGATTGACCGTGATACCTACACAAAATGATGATGATAAGTAAATAGATGATGAAAAGTAATAGATTCACTTAAGATTTTACTTCGGTTTCTGATAGTAAAAATATACCCGTATCGTTCTGTTCGATCCTCATCAGCCAGCTGAGCCAGCGAAACTAACTCCTGACATCTTTCAGATATAAATTTTCTTCACTTTCATCCACCACTCTATGTGGTATTAGGATAAATTTTACTTCCAATAAACATATACCTTATATTTTATATTGAATTTATCATGGACAATGATTTAACTACTGTAAGATACGAGTAAGATGCGAGTAGCGCTTTTGAAAACACTCATACCAGATTTTGCAGAGACATTTATTTTATTACCAAAACGACAATATATTTTTAAGATTGAAATAAATTACGACTTTTTAATCTACATGATACGCAGCTGAAATAATCTAAGCATTTTATTCATAACGCGAAAACATAAGAATATTAATAGCATATTTCCCAAGAGTTATTGCCGCCATTTTTATCCATAATTTGAGTCATAACTTATAACCCTCGTTGTACATCCACATCAATTGCGTGCGAAATTATACAAATTAAAACAGCTCAGTAATAAATAGGTCTATAAACCTCTATTAACAATAATAAATTCTACGTAGCGTGTGAGCTAAATGGGCGTCATAAACAGTCTAGCACGGCATCATTCAGAGCGTAAACACCCATTTCGACAACAGCAGACAAATAACTCACCTATTTGACATGATGTCAAAGAAGAAAAGCCTAGCAATCCCTTAACGAGAACCCCGCGGAGCGACATAGGCGTGCGACCACGCCCATCCGGCTCGAAGGACCAAAACTGTGATGAATTATATGCCACTCATTCAAAGTTTCACACAATATATTGTTCCGTTCCTTTGTATGAATTGAATGCAAATTTCTATTTCGTGAACTGTTATTAGACATTAATCATATGTTTTGATTTTATCAAGTTTATTGTTGGTTTCTAAGTAATTTATAATCATTATAATATTGACAGTAAAATATCTATTTGGTAAATTATTATTCATCGTTTTTTTTGTGTGACTATATTTTTTATTTGATATTAAAGTTTTATTTCCATTGCAAAAATGAGACAAAATGCCTACTCGAGTTATTGTGGACATAGCAAACGAAACCAAATTGTTTTCTATAATTAAAAACCTACTTACACAGCAACCGACAATTCATTATTTAACATTTGTTGTAACCACTTTCTGTCACCTTTTCATTTTCTCCATGTGTCAAACTCAAATTGTTTATTCTCAGTTAAGACGAGACCTTGGTGAACACTAGCGCCACCATCAACTAAAAATAATTATTTACTGAAAAGACAAGTTATTAAAAATCCTTATGTAATTAAGGTGCTGGATCTGTAGTTAATTTCAAACATCAAATTATAAAATTATAGTTTTCTTTAGTTACAAATTGCAAAACTGCTATAAGTGGCCGTTTTAAGCAATATTGTAATTTGTAACTATAGAAAACTAGAATTTTATAATTAAATATGTTTAAAATTAACTTCAGATCCAGAACCTTAACTACATAAGACAGATTTTTGATAACTTGTGTTTTCAGTGAATAATGATTTTTAACTGATGGTGAAGCTAGTGTTCATATTCATCAAGGTACTTAAGGATAATATTATCACTTATTGACGTCAATCATTACTTATATTAAGTTCACCATCAATAATGCACTGTGTACCAGCCAATCCAGCTACACGGCCTTTATGTTATCTTTTATTCGATGATAGGTCCTCCTCCAGTCATATATTATCTTTCCAAGCTGTTTCTTTTCATGCAAACATAACTCAACCCAAATCTAAAACAATTTATGCAAATATATCCTTTATGAGCACAACACAGGCAAACGCAGGCCAAGTCCCAATAACTAGTGTCACATTGTAAGATAGCGGACATATTTTTCGCAAATATTTGTAGAAAAGAGCCTCTAAATAATAAAACTCTGGCTGTGCGCCTAAAATGTAACTAGACTGCTATCGTCTGGTAATGCTGCCATAAGTTTTATTCAACGTTTTTATGTCAAGCTAGCATGTTATTTTTAGGGTTGAGCAAGGAAGTAGCATTGAAAAATGGCGGAAGATGATCCTATAATCATAAAATTTTAAAGTATCATCTGAATTCTTAGGTTTTTTCTTTTAATTATATTTTGGTATTACAAGGTCAATTGACATTGCAAATTGTGGTATTAGAGTTTATTGAACATTGCTACTATGGCCTCTCATTTGGGACACTAAATGTTAAAGTAATGGCAGCCGCTAACAATCCTCAAATCGCTTTCTAAAACAAAAACTCTCTTTTTATTGGATTAACCTGAACAAAATGAACACAATACCTACTGATAATTAAAAGTTTTGTAAAAGGCTGCCTTATTGCACTGCATTCCTAGCTTTAAATCATTTAGAATAAACAAATATAATACAACTAACGATACGCCCCAGCTTCGCATGGGCACAAAAACCTTCCTCTTGAATCACTCTATCTATTAAAAAAACCCGCATCAAAATCCGTTGCGTAGTTTTAAAGATTTAAGCATACATAGGTACATAAGGGCATAGGGACAGAGAAAGCAACTTTGTTTTATACTATGTAGTGAAGGTGGATTCTTTGCTGATGCAATTACTCTTCGAGTAACACGGCTTTCGTATCAGAAGGGAGTAGCCATACGCTGCTTTCCCCCCTGTCAAAGTATAATCGGCATTTGCAAGATATTACTTGTTGATTTTGAAGTTTTAGTTGTGAAATTTTCATTATTTTTGATTGTTCCGTTTTCAAATGAGTTCCAATGGTACCATCGGCTGTTCTTCATAACTTGCGAGCAGCTCGACTCCAAGACGTAATGGGCAAGTCAGTGCCAAAATAAATGTTGCTTAATACGCTGAAAGTTTTGAAATATGTGCCGTTTAAATGTGCCGCTGAAAGCGTCATAATTCTCCACTTTATGTCCCAAGTTCCTGGACCTTTTTGTTTGTGCTTGTATATCTTTTTTATTGTTTCTATTTACGCCGCCTTTCGGAGGTTTTCGTTGTTAGTTTAATTTAAGGTCGTGTTTTGTGGTTAAATTTTAAGTTGAGACAGGTTTTGAAGATTTTGCGTATTTTAAAGTATAAAATTCTATCTTTAGTCAGAGAATAGTCTTATTATAGCTTCATCATCTAAGCGGTATCCTGGTTGAGTAACAAGACGTATGGCTCCGGAGGCCAGTATTCACTTAAACCAAATGTTGATTTTTCTACTTAAGACATTCATAAGATTCAAAAAGGCACTCTTTTGTAATCCTTCTGGATAGAACTGAAATATGTGCAAGTATATCGAAAAACTCTTTTCGTAAGTCTAGATATAAACAGTCTATGAAATTTAATGGCAGCACGACACTATCTCCGACACTGTTGCAGCCTGGCAATGATATCATCAATGCATGTCATCTCTATCTAAAACGACCCTGACTCGAGCTATGCAATCGATATAGCTTCATAGAATGCAATCGCGAAGTATTATCCATTTTCAACCAATTGCTACAAGAAAGTTCTCTATTGGTTTTTTGTTCTTTGTGTTTGTTGACACCCGTCCAATGTCAAACCTGTTTTGTTTGTTGGTCAGCTGTTAGTTTGTAAAAAAATTGTTAAATAAAATCATTAACCTGTTAACAGTCGTGTGTCCAACTGCTATAGCAGTTATAACGATGAAACTTTTATTGTGTTTTCAAAAACGTCCGCCAACGTGTTAATATTTTTTTTTTTAAAACCAAATTTTTTGCACTTTCCAATAGGCGAAATTAAAAATTCTTGATAAATTAACACCTCTGTTATCTTTATTCATTTTGACATAGAATAGTTGTTGTTGCTTACGGAATTGAGTTGCTGAAGAACAACAAATACCAATACTCATGTGTTTTTGGCCTCAATATAGATATAATACGAATAGTAATATATTGAAAGGTTTGATTAGTATTATCCCTATAACATCCCATTCATAATAAACCTTTGAAACTATATTTTATCGCGGTAGGAAGGTATAAATCTCGCGCCGGCGCTCGCCACATAAATCCGTTGTTATTATCCGGCTTGCTCGGCCGACGATAATTCTGGTTCGGTTTAAGATTATTGTGTTTTATGGTTCACAGATCCAACTGCTTATTTAGCAATTGAAGACCTTCTTTAAGTATAATATCTACATGAAGGATAGTGTTCTACTTTCGGTATTTTTTTTCTCTCAGCACGATTTCTCGGTCGAAATTTCGGGCTCCTATCAAAGAGTGTTATTAACTTTGCCTCATCTTCTAACATATCTTGATGGATATACTAGTCTGCGTCCAGAGTTTCATCACGGAAATAATAGGAGCTTAATTTTCATCTCTACTTCGCCCAATCTTCAGCATTCTTTATTGTAGAGAACAATTTGCTCTTATGTTTTTCGATCGAAAGTTATAACTATATCTTTGCATAAATCGACCGTTTATTATTTGTGTCATTTGACTTTCGATAGGTAATAATTTCAATTAAAAAATCATGTTATTTTATATACCATGTCTTTCCTCACAGAAAGGGAAAAATGATACTGAAAGTCCCAGAATAACGCACGCTGGAGGACTTGTACAGTGCTACGGAGAACGGTAGGGTTGTCCAGTTTTGGGAATCTAAGGGTATTTAAGATGAAAGTCGATACGCTTAATATTAAATGGATGCAACCAGGATAAAGCCTATGAAAAAAAAAGATTTTTATTTAATGAAAAAAATGTAAAGAATCAATCAATTAAATCCGTAATCTGAGCAGACAATTTAATAGTCGCTAATTGGACGATCGCATGAGAGTCATCACGCGATTGGTGTAGTTTCTAGTAATTACACTTTTTACTGCAAGCGTTTATGTCAATATTTGATTATGATTGATATCATCTTTCGTAGTTATTGACAGGATTATTGTTGACTTGATTATTTTATTGCACGAGCTTCAATTATTTGCTTAGGTATTGGTTCTATTTCTAAATATTTAAATTATACTTGAATTTCGTTTAAAACAAAACGAATATCTACATACTGGGCTATTGCCTTTATAATCATCATAGCCACATAAAATCCACTGCTGCCTCCTAATGATTTCCGATCTGAGTCGCATCATCTATATTCCTGCAGTATGTGGTATTTTAGGATGTTTAGCTATTTTTAGAAAATATGGGTAGAATGAATTTTCTTAGACATGGAATCTAGCTAGGTTACCTTTTTGACTATGTAAGAACTTATGTTTAAAATTTCAAAGAAATCCTTAGAGCCATTTTCGAAAACGCTAGTACAAATAATTTTATTGCTCGTTTTATAGTATAAATATTAATAAGGTAAGATTAAACCATTATTTACTTCCAATTCCAGCCGCTTAATCAACGTCTTTGAGAACAACGTTCTTGGAGAATGAAAGATATCTTTAGTCAAATTCAACTATGTCCATGTTAAGTGAAGGAGTTTTTGATATATACACCGTAAACCATAAAATAAAATGAAACTAAAATAAAAACTGAACAAAATACTAACTGAACAACAACAAAACGAACAACACAAACCGCCGCTCATAACTTTTATCCATAAGGCTGTAATTTGACAGTGTTGCCAAGCATGCGTTTAAATTTCCCCAGCTATTTATCACCGGCTGTTAACACATCTCAATCGTATATCTTGTGGGTGCAATTAAATCCGACGCCGCGCCGGAGGCTGGCCTTCGTCCATGTATTATGGAGTGACATATTGTGTTGCCAGCTCTATCAAGAAAATTTGCCATCTATAAGTTTTATGCAAATTAGATGTTTGTTTATTTTATGTGTTATCTGATACCGTAATTTCTTACTAGCATTTCTTTGGACCAACATTCCCATGGGAATCGAAGATAACATATTGTTTTCCCGAAAAACCAGAATTAATTACTTTTTACTGTATGGTAAAATTTATTTATCACTGATATAGAAAATGTACATCTGAAATAATCTATTAGTATTGATCTTTCATTGGTTGTTAATTGAAATTTATGTAGCAATTGTATATAAAAAGTCGATCGATAACTAATTAATAAATTCATAATAGTAAATTTCTAAAGAAATATTCTTGCATATTAATTATGTAGTATTACCGAATAGTATATTTACATAGATCATTATGCAAAAGTTGCCTATAATTTCAAATTTGCTTATTTATTATGTGCCATCTATCTCATCAAAATTTCTTTCTTGAAGGTGACATTAACTGTTCACCTCTATAAAGTTTTGTACACGACGAGCATTTCAAATTTTCTTCTTTCCCACAATTTTGGGTAATCTTTTATTCTGGTCACCCCGTTATCGCACAGCAATATTAAGATCTAAGGGCTTGTAGTTTATGTTGCAATGAATGCACTTTGTTCGATAGCATTGTGAGGTTAAATGTGGGTTGTATGGCATATAAATTGCCAGTATATGCAAAGTGTTTTATGCTATACTAGTAATCGCCAAAGGCTACACTTTCCAGGATATTTTGTACTTTCATGGCTGACAGCAATTCTTTGATGGTCCCAGCATTTTTCTAGTTGCATCCTTAATTTTATAACTTTAGAACAAGAAGTATGCATCTATATTTTTTTTCTTAATAGGCGCTTAATAAAAGATATATAATTATTTTTAAGAAGTTTTCCTGCCTGACAATATCCATCTTGAGATTAATATTGGTCTAATCCGCCATCAGTCTTAAATTTTGACATTTGTTAAGAAGTAGTCTGCCTTAAATGAAAACGACACAATTTCTATTTGAAGTTTCAAAACTATTCACTACAATTCGAATACAAATTCAAATTATTTACATAACTGCAATACTCTGAGACTTTGAACAAAATGGGACTTAAATCGCGGAGTACGCTCTAGATGCAATCGACAACTATCACGATCTAAACATTCCCTCGGATTACTGAACTTATGCAATACAATTACTTGTTCTTCAAACTACTTAGATAATGTCCTGTTTCAAAAAACAAAGACACCGTGACTCATTATTGACTTATCTTGATAATAAACAGAAATTTTTGATGTTATGTGGTGCTTCTGCTTAAACTCCAATTTCATCATTAACCTATGGTTTACTTGAACGGACTTGACCAGGTGAGCTAGTAATACATAAAACAATAATGAATGAAGTTTTTTTTTTTTTTTTTCAAATTTTTGTACCCAGAAAAATATACAAGAGAAAAAACGTAGAATATACAACATTAATGAAAGGGTGCTGCTTATTTCTAAAGAAATCTCTTCCAGAAGACCCAAGAGTGGATACGAGAAAAGTATGGTTATAAAGGCCATTAGAATACTCGTGACTGTATGTTTAAAACTAAAAATAGCAGATCAAAAGATCCTATTCTCTACGAAACGATTAGACTACTCTTCAAAGTCTCGGCTTTACCTCGTTCTTTAAAAGTACTTGGCAAGGCCTCATCTGCTTTTTGTTCTTTCAATATTACTTGACCGTAAATTCATTCATTATAAGTTAAGTGTGGTAAAGTTAGATTTTCTGTGCTCAGCCTGAACAGATTACTCGATCCAAGTTGTTCTCCAAATCGTTTAGATATCGTTTATAAATACAGCAATAAATTCCTATACTGCGTGGGCTCACCCGTACAAAATTTCATTAGATATGTCGACTACAAACTCAACTCTATTCTTTTCTATTTGAGTTTGAAGTTCTGTGTAGTTGTATTCGTAGCATTTTATTGGTTCAACGTTTGAAAGGGTTGTTTGTATTGTACTTTAATGCTTTAAGTCTAGAGTTGAATATTCCGTAACTTTAGCAATTTGTACAGTCACTATTGTTTCTGGATGTGCGCGAACGAAACGTTACTTTTTATGTGAGTGGTTTGCAATATTTTCTGTTGTTTTTCCGGCTGTTTGTTTGTACAAATTATAGTGGAAAGTTTGGATCGTATCTACAGTTTTTGTGTTAAGTTTTTTGAAAGGATATTGTTTCGCTATTTATCATGGTCCTGATAGTCCTTTTTACACGGAAACCATTTCATAGAGTACCTAGGTATAGTCGACATAAATAATAGGTCACACAAACATAATTATATTGTACAATTTTGTTTTAATTAGATTACTATTTGATAATTCATTTACAACTGTATGGTTAGAACTACGCAAGCCCCATAAAAAGAAAATGCGCCCACTTGTAATATACTAATAATTAACTTTTCTCACAAAATCATTTATACAACATTTCTTATAAAAGTTAGTTTTTTTTTTAACAACCATTTGAATAAACTACCAAATAATATTTTGCTAGTAAATTGGTTTATATTGATAAAAGTGTTGCGCAGTCTAGTATTACAAAAGAAACAAATTTAAAAAAAAAAATGGAAGTCTATGGTTTAAAACATGTACGCTTTTGCATAAACATTGAGGTTTCTTTTTCTAAAGAAATAGCATTAATAATAATTAATAAAAATTCGCAACAAAAACGGAATTTATTATTTAGTAGCGATCCGCCCCGGTTTCCTATAGGCCTAAAAACCTTCCTCTTCAATTACTCTATCTATTAAAAAAAAACCGCATCAAAATCCGTTGCGTACTTTTAAAGATTTAAGCATACATAGGGATAAAGAGACAGAGAAAGCGACTTTGTTGTATACTATATAGTGATTGGTAGGGTATTGCAGGCAGGCATCACCTGATTGTCTGACAATAAGATGAATCCGTGCTTCAGAAGGCACGTTAAGCAGTTGGTCCAGGCTGTCATCTGGTAGTCGTTAAAGAAACCACGTCAGAGGCGGAGAGGCGGTTCCGAATAACGCCTGGTGTCAGACTGGTTGTGTTTTGATTGCAACGAGAACATAATATATTAACACTTTAATGTTTTACTTCGACATTATCATTTAATCCCACGTCGATAGATTAACATTTGTATTTATTAGTTTATGTCTAACGTCAGATTATCTAGTTGCCTAATTGAATAAGCAATGGTAACATTGTTTGATAAATCTATACTGGATTCAACCCAAGGCTTTTCTCGTAAGTATTTAATAGGTTTATCCTCTTCCTTTTTATCAACTAAGCAATTTCTAGGTTATATCCTTAGTAGCTAAAGAAAACATTTATCAATTGAATGATGCAATTTACTATGCCAAATTTCAAGTAATATTTATTTTGGAGAACCACTAAAATTTGTTTCTTAAAACTAATTTTGTATATGGTTGATTGTGTGGTTTAAGTGTGCGCTAGAAGAATTGGCATTGTTTTATGTTGCTCTACACCTAATGTAAGTATTAATCTATAAATCGCTGCATCAAATCCGGCTCGAAGGATCATAAATTATAATTTTGTATGTGGGAAACACTGTATGTGAATGATAAACACTGGGCTAGTAAATTAAAATTCGGTAGGAGGTGTTCAACTTGCATATACATATTCGCCATATGCAATAGGGCAGAAATATTATAGATTAAAAATATAATATATTATGTTTAGTATAAGTGTTGTTTGATTCAAAAATACAAATAAGGCTCCTTTTTCGACGCAAAAGTATTCAAAAAGTATTGCTAATGTCTAGAGACAGGAAATGCTAAAAGCATTCTTACCACTTTATCAATTTAACGTCATTATTGATTTACAATGCCGCCAGCCTTCTGGGTACACTACCTTTTGGCAATAATATACCAAGACTGGACTTTCGATTTTTTTTTAATATTATAATTTATAATGACCATAAAATAACTATATCAATTGTAATATGAGTAACTGTGTTGATGAAATGTTAATGCGAACTTTTATTACATGGAATTTCCTGTGACAATATGAATTGCCATATAATATTTTATACTATAAATAAATTTGTAATATTTTATAATTTTATAATCGCGATAGTGAAGTTATAAACATAAAGGCATTAATACTGTCGTAATTATTTACGGCTCTATTTCCTTTGGTTTATATTTATAATTGATATTTGTGATCGTGGTCGTAAATTTGAATTGCATGTTTTTAATTCATAACTTGATAAGGAGATTATACTATAAATTATTCATAAAGGGGTTTTTCCAGTTTTTTTTTTTCATTCAAGGAATTTCTTTTTTATCTATTGGCGTTGGTATATCATATATTATATTAAATTTATATCGAATGTTGTTAATATGATGCACAAAGATATGTTTTATTGTTTCTTTTGGCTCGATAAGTACATATATACATAATCACGTCTTTCTCCCATACGGAATAGACTGAGCATAGGTTGATAAGACATATAGTAAATATATAAACACAAATAAAACCACGTTTAGGATCATGGTAGTTGAAACAGGAAATCAAAAGTGATGACATAGCCTATAGCCATGGCATAGCATAGCCTATATGTCATGATTCTCCCATTCCACGATTCCCTCAGTCGACTTTTACGCCTTGCGCGGGAAGAAAAGCAGCTGATACATTTAACGTTTTTTTTTTCTTCCAGACAGTTTTTTTTTTTCAATAAATCTTGGATATCACAAATACTTACGCTTGTCACTCGCAAGGGTGGACTAGGCAGAGAATTAAAAACTTCAACTTGCTACGATTCTTAAAAATCTATGTCGTTTCCATCACACTCATCACTCTCGTCATGCACGCAAAAATATAGTCATAATTAGCGACCCACCCTGGCTTCGCATGGGCCTAAAAACCTTCTTGAATCACTCTGTCTATCAAAAAAAGCGCATCAAAATCCGTTGCGTAGTTTTAAAGATTTAAGCATACAAAGTGACATAGGAACAGAGAAAGTGACTTTGTTAATGAAATACTTGGAGACGATATCACTATCACTACATAGTATAGTAATTGTGATATCTTCTCCAAGTATTTCATTATCCGTACGAACAGTCACAGCGATGTCGTAGATGTCTCTTAAGGCTTATTATGTCCGTCTACAGCAATTTTATTACGCCATTTTTTCCTTACCTTACGTACTTTTTACCCTACGTACCGACAAGCGCAGCGTCAGACACCTACCGACTGGTCTACCTACTACCGACCAATCTGGTTAAATGACCTGTAGAAGGCCGCAGGGAGGGGCTAAATGCAGGCCACTTCCAAGCGATCGTTCTGAGAATCCTTGGGGAAGGCCTATGTCCAGCTATGGATATCCTACGGCTGAAATGATAATGATGATATATTTTTTTAAATTAGTTCGATAAATCTGTAGTGACTGAACTTATTTACTGAGACTGAAAATTTGATCTGTAATGGCGATTGCTGTTGGTTTATATCGAATTACGATAAAGTCCAAATTACAAATAGAAGGTTTAATGAGCTTTCTAGAATTTACCCCCCATTCGATAAGATACTATATTAAACTTTAGTCATATAGCTCATAATTTATTTATATTTATTGTTAAATTATTTAATTATAGTGCTCTTACTAAAAAAAAATATTTTTTAATTAACAAAAAAATAACTTCTTAATAACCTTTATTGTTATAAATATCTTTATTTTAAGGCAATTACCCACATAAAATGTACAATTGTATAAATAATACAAACATACTTAATAGGTAGTCAAGTTCAAGTCTATGCTACTTCCTTAGCATCATCTTCAGAAAAACATGCAAAAAGGAATGCGATTTAAATTCTACCAAGAAACAAACAATGATATACATTCGCCCAGACCTAGCCACAATCTGAAGTTAGTAATGAACCAATACGCCTGAAACCTCATCCATTACTATCTAATATCAATCGATCATAGCCCACAGACCTCGAAATCTAGCAGACAATTCAATCGGCACATCAATCATAACCCGACTATGTGTAGGCGTCGCCACATTGTCTCGGACCACACAGGACGCGTGGCTATTTAAATCGGGAGCATTAATCTTCTTTTGTGGGTCGCCACATTAATTGTTGAAAACATTAACGTCTGGATTTTTATTTATCTGTGATACATTAGGCCTATATTAAATCAGTGTAAATGATTCTATGTGGTTTTAACTGTTTGTAGTTATGTAAAAATTAAAAAGGCTACTTTTGACTTAATCTAAGTCATAGCTTTCCATCAGCATTTCAGCGGGCTTTTCTCATAAACCAACTTTCTTTTCACTGATAGTGTTTTTCTTGCTGTTATTAATAACAGTAAAATATATAAAATAAAATTCGAAAGTATATACTGGGCTCTAACGCGTTAACGGCATGCGATGCGACATAATACTAGGTAGAAGCAAATCGATGAGCTTACACTTGCAGAAAGCCTTTGCCAAGAAGCTCTTCTTTCTATATAATATTAGCAGGAGCGCTAGGTGTAATAAATCAAATCTGTTCCACGGACTGTCCCTAAAGCTAACATACATTCAAATATTAGGAGAATGAAAAATAGTATTGCTCTCACTGAAAATAAAATTCTATACAATTGCATTCAAAACACTTAGCCAAAAATGAGTAAGATAATCTGTAAGGTCCATAAGGCCGACAAAAAGTGACCGAACGGATTGACGGCCTTCCGTTCATCCTCTATTTTTGCTGCACTTTTAATAACATAGAATACCTAAAGATTTCCAGTAATACCCATCACTTTAACTCCCAAACATCGGCTTACTTAAAAGAGCCTCTTGTTAACATGCACGCCGTAAAGATCAAAGACTACACAGACGAACAGAAGATAAATGGCGTTTGTTCTCCTATCTTTAATTGACATCCGCTGATTAGCTTTACAAGTAGGTGATTAATCAAGTTAAAACATTAGGTCAGACGCGAGTCATGTCGACAAAAAATTGTATATTGTGTTCGTAAATTAAAATAACATACTAAATCATCAATATTGTTTCTTCCTGCCAAAAAAAGATTAAGAAAAATTGGCCAAGCGTGAGTCTGGTCCTATTAACATTAACCTGTGTAAATTATAACTTTTTTTTGTTTAAAAAAGTATGCTTCTCATAAATCGCTCGGCACTTTATGCTATTGGTCCCTTTGGTAATAGATAATGGAACTACGTCTGGGGTCTAGAGGTATTCCCGACGGACTCTGGCACCAGGGTGTGTATGGTCGATTGACCGTGTCAGCTACACGAAATGATGATGATACGTCTGAAGACGACACTTAGTTTCCTTTAACAACATTTAAATGGAGAATCTTGAAAAAGTAATTTTGAATTTTGATTTCAAATGCGTTGGTGTTTGTTCCCGTTTTAAACAAATACCATTTATCTTTGATAATGTAGTTACTTGTGTAGAACTTTTACCAAATTTTCTTCATTTTTATTGCTATCTTATCTTATTTGGATTCCTAAATCACAGAAAGCAAGTCGAACCTTAGGGTCCTTTTGTACTTACCATTTTCCATACTCACCCACACCGGGATTCCTAAAGAAGGACTGCATGAACTTCAGAATATTAGTTGGTGAGACGTGCCTATATTCCTCAAAGTTAGGATACGCTGCTCCAAAGAGGTCCATTCGCTTGCTAGCCAGTGAGTCACAGCGGCATAAAAAGTGTCTCATGGATTCCTCAGCTTTCGCACACGCTTTGCATTTAGGGCTCGGTCTTCCAAAAGAAACAACTTAATAATTGTTTTCTCTTTTCTCTGGTATCCTTAAAACAGATTGAGTTGGATGAAGAAAGCCCAAGACAGAAAGGGATGGCAAGCATTGCTCAATGTCTACATCCAACATTGGGTGACGATGGGCTGAAGAAAGAAAGAAAAGAAATTATTTCTTAAACCAATAATTCAGTTAGGTACTTATCACTGTCTATGATTTGTCAAAATTGATGCAAACCTGCAGCAGATTGAAAATAGTCATCTCAAGACCTGAATATGCTTCTTGTTCCAGGTTGACCCTCCATAAAACACGAGCCAGCCACATTACAAAACAATTGAAGTGCCAAAGGCTAACATTAGTTGCACCTTGCGCGTGCACACACTTAATTCTTTATGCAGCGACTGTTTCTCATTTAATAAAATAAAATTAACTACAAAACTATGCTACAACTTTAAAAAATTTAAACATGTTTTTTTTTCTCACTTATAACAAATTGTCGTAATCTCGTTATCATAGTCTAGTTAAGCTCAATTAGTAGTGCTAGAAATAGCACAACTAATTTAGGAAAACAAATAATCATTATCATCCGAGTGATTCCCAGCTGCATATTTTAGCTTATATGCTTTACAGCTCGGAGTATGATTTAGACCTAAATAACGGTACTAGTTATTTCAATAAAACGACTGCCGTCTAATCTTTATAATTATTTTTACAGCAAAATTAAGAATCGAGTGGAAACATGATCAGGGTATTTTATTGGCCAACACTTTCAGATTTTTTAACTGCCAATAGTGGAGAAATATACACGAAAAACAAAAAAAACTGCATAATGGCAGCTGAGTACTGTTATTTTTTTTTTCACACTTTTTCATTAACTTTATTGTAACTTTTAATCGACAGTGTGCGCGTCTCCTCGAGCCCTCAGTAATTTCCTCAGCTTAATATTTCACAAGGCTACTCACATAAATATGAATAATCGACCGCTTTCGCACTCCGACGGCGAACATAAATTTTATTTGTTGGCAAAAACGATATCTCTGGGTACCTTCGGCTTGTTTGAGTATGTGAGTGCGGAATTAGGTCCTGTGGGTTGCTCATCACATCTCACAGACATTATTTTTAAATGGCTTCTTTTTTTAATTTAACGCGTTTTTGTGGTGGACACACGTGAGTCGTTATATTATATCGAAGGAATTCTTAATTTTTAAGTTGAGAAAAGAAACATCAAAATATCTTTCTTTTTTTCATAGCTTTCTACCACATATACGATACATTCTCTATCCTTCGTGTTATCTACTTTTTTACAATTTGAAGTTAAGTGTATGAATCTTTTTTTTCCTTTATTGTCAGTGGCTAGTATATTATTATTATTATTTATTTTTGTGTGTAGTATTTAGCATATTATTGATGAAGTTTTTTTTTTTATAATGACATTTATTTGCTTTATTTTATTTCTTACTAGCGACCCGCCTCGGCTTTGCTTGGGCATAAAAACCTTCCTCTTGAACCACTCTATCTATTAATAAAACCGCATCAAAATCCGTTTCGTAGATTTAAAGATTTAAGCATACAAAGGGATATAGGGACAGAGAAAGCGACTTTGTTTTATACTATGTTGTGATAGTGATAGTGATAATAATCTCATGCCTTTAAATGTAAATCACAGTATCCACTTTGGGTCGTTGAGCCATACTAATAAATCAGTAAGTAAGTAAATGTAAAAAGTAAATTTATCTCAAAATAATTACATCTTAGAAAAGAAAAAATAAAATAAACAGATTGTAAGGGTTACAAACCTATAATTTTATTTACATCCTTTACTATCAATTGACATGGCGTATTATCGTCCCAATTTGTGAGCGTAATAAGCGACGATTACTAGGAAATATTACATGGTGGTGTGCCGTAGAACAATGAGTTTATTCCTTTTCGTGTAAGTACGATTCGTCCCGTTGATAATAATATTCAATTAAATTTGTTTTGAGTAGCATTTGTAAGCTTTCGACCGGGTAGAGGTGGCCAAGTACTGGGCAAAGTCAAAATAGAGTCCTTACAGCCACTTTGACTCGAAAGAAAGAAGAATTTTTAAGCACACAAAAACACTACAATAATATGATTAATTATGTGCTCCATAATTTAGATAGGATTTGAAATTTAAATTTAATAAAAGGATATTGTAACAAACAATTGAATCAAGAACCTCTTCGTTTTTAAAAGTTAATTACTTCTGTAATAAAACAGCCTGAAGATAATAATGGCCAGGGTGATAGAGAGTCCTTGTTTTATTAAATTTTCGAGAAAAAGGAGCCTCGGATATTTATTATTTATTCACAGCTGCTCACTGCACTTACAGCTTCCAAAAGCATGCAGTGAGTTAAGTAGAATCAAGTTAATTATTTCATCATTATTTGACAAAAAACTAAAGCACATATAAAACAATTTAAACTGATATTAAATATGTCAACTTGTTGTCATATTTAATATCAGTTTAATTAAAAATAAAAACACTATACATTTTACAATATTGACATATATATTTATTCATAAAATATTTTGGCATAAGGGATTTGGCATATTTTTGATTTGCATAATATATCTTTGTCATGATTCATTTGAAAAATAAAGTTCTTAAACTAAAAAAGGTACGGCTTTTCTATGCTAGTTGCTTTATTGCTATAATTAAATTCAGAAATATAACACTTAAATGGGAACAAAAACATAAGTTCCATAGAGAATAAACAAAATAATGCCTGAGTGACACTCTTTAATGACAAGGTACCACAGATAATGACACCAAATTGCAGTTCTTGCGTTTCGTTATAAGTTTTAATAACACACGTTTAGCTGACAAAATTATCATTGGTATTGTATGACAATCAAACAATTATTTGACGGTTAGTATAATGCTGAGGTGTTCTAGTGTAATTGTTATGGTTTAGACAGAGCCTTGGCCTAATAATATACTTGGATAGAGTAACATATGTTACACCTTCATTTTACAATATTATTTTTTTAAATTTTGCTCTTTTTGTGGATAAAAATAGTGTATATAATTTAAACTTATTAATTTCTGACTAAAAGAATTAAAAAGTCATCTTATAATTAACTGTATTTGAACAAAGACTAATCCATCTATTTTGCGACATGATGATTTGATGAAGAACATTATTGAACGAAGGAAGGAAAAATAAAGGGAAGAAGTAGTCCAGGTAGACCTAGGCATAGTTATATGAATGAAATGAAACAGAAATAAAATGATGCAGATATAGGAGAAAACAAACGTCGTGTCGTATCAAGAAATAAAGGAACTGGAAAATTATAGACAAACAAAGAAGGAACTCCAACGAAAAGAGACTATCTCTTAAATTATGATGATGACTTTACATTTAATAATTGCGGAATGTTGGGTTGGAAATCAAGGGAAATACTAATGGATGGGATACCTACTAATATAAAAAAAGATCTCTATTTTCGTTTGTTTAAATAACTATTTCACTCATCTCTGATAAATGGATGAAAAAAACCATGAAGCAAAGCTAGCAATTATTAAAAATTGGGTTAATAAAATATGTTCTATAAAATAATAGCTGAATTGTTAAGTATACTGGCTTGCTGGCATCAATGTAAAATTTGACACCTTTTTTTCTCTCAAGAGGAAGACTTCTCTCTCTGTACAAGCCTCGGCCAAAATAGCAATTAGCATACACGTATATTACTTGGCCGTGACTTTATTTCTGATACTACATTTAAGTGCGTACAATAGAATCATAAAATCGCGCGCGGTCTTAGGGTTTTTTGTTTAATCTATGTAAATTTTAATTGAGAAAACTAAATTGAAGGTTGACTTAACACTGACGTCAGACTATTGAATTTATTAACTCTATAAACTTGATATGACCTTATTATAATAATAGACTACATATATATTAACACTTTAGGTTTTTTTAGGCGTTCATATACAATTATTCATATCATGTAGGTCAAAAGGTCGATCTACCTTGTACAGCCAAGTATCACAATATTACGAAACTGCCCTAAGCTGACGCGTTTTCTGGATTTTGTGGTTATTTTGCTATGAAAAGAATGTTAAGAGGTCGAAAAAAACCAAACTTAGTCCTAATAATAAAATTATATTTTTTTAAATTTTATAAAAATTCTATATGTGTATTTTTATAGTCATCTATGTATTTGGATTTCTCAGCCTCAAATAATTCTATGATTTTTTGCTTAAATTCGGCATGTACAGCGTTAATCTCTTTAGTAGTCGGATTTGGATTTTTCTTCACGTCTAAAGGAGCTCCAACTGAAAGATAATTAACTCGTGTTGTAACTATGTAACTAATAATACTTTTCTTTTACTTAACCCACAAGCCACTAGAATAAAAGAATTTCCTGCCTTAAAGACCGTGATCTTTACTTTCAATCTATTTAACCTATGAGCGATCATATTTTCTTTCTCTATCAACACTACGCGTTCTTTACATCCAAGTTGTCCTTCACGTCAGAAGACACGACATGACCAAGATACTTTGAATCAGTCAACTTGCCCGGGGTCCTCTATCCCTCTCTTCCTCCAAAATTTTAACACTAATGACATATTAGATGGCTGACGCATTTATGTTTTCTTGTACAGTGCGACTAGAAGTTTATAAGATGGTAGGTACTCACCAACAACGTTCAACGGCTTTTTCATTGGTATCAAGGGCCATCGCCCGTTTAATTTTAAAAACATCATTGCCATATTATCCACTAACCAGATTTGAAATTTGCGCATAAGGCTGTTATCAAATGTGGTTTTCTTGAATATATCTGTTTCCCCAAATGAATATAAAGGTACTATTGAAGCACTGAAAATGAAATTAATTACTATGATTTTGCGTAAATATACTCGTAATATGACTTTAATTTCCAAAAAATTAGAACCCCTAATCACAAGATCATAAGCTGTTTCGTAAATTTTCGTTTATCATTATCATCATTGTCCATTTTCAAATTTAGTTTCGCTCTCTTATCGTTCCATATTTTTCTGTTTGCTATAGCTAATGATGAACCAAAATAATAAAATTTTGGTTTTGATCGTTTTCTGCCATTGTATAATAAACCAGTTTGCCATTTATTATTTGAATTATTTTAATGATATCAAATTTATCTTTGATTTGATTTTGATTGGAAAATACTTGCCCAGTTTTTATAGCAACTCGAATAAAACCTTTTCGCTTGTTGTAAATTAGCCTGTGTTTACCAGGTTCAGATTCAAGTCCTTCTCTAGCACCTCCAACTACTAAAATTGTACAGATCCCTGTAATAACCAAAAGAAAACCAGAAAATAATGAAAAATCTGTCAATATCCACATTTTAGGAGTTTTTGGCTGTCTCTGTATCTTTTTAGATGAAACATTAGGGCACAATTGTTGGTAAAACAAATTACCATTTCACATTATAACAAAAATACCCTCTTTTGAAGTCAAAAAACAAGTCTTGAAAATCTTACGAGTGTATAAAAAAAGGTGGCAGAAAATAGAAAAATATATTTGAAAGAGACTCCACCGAATATAGCAAAGCTCTTTAATTTTACACCACTATTTACCTTTTGTTTAATTGTAGGGAGTAATCTTAGGAACTACTAAACCCATTACATACTTTATCATAAACACACAAAACAGCCATTTATATAATGAAAAAAGACTAAATACTGAGTATTGCTTTTGCAGGAGGGACAAAATTAACTAATTTTTGTCACTCAATTACAGAAAATTAAGTTGTTTTCTTACTCTCTGATATTAGTCAGACAATGATCAACAAATTGTTCGTTTTGAGTACGATATCTGTAAACATGTTTTTATGAAAACATCTAAATATAGAAACATTTTATATTTAAATGTTTTCATATAAAAACATCATATTTAATTATTTAAATATGATGTTTCTTACCTCTTCTAACATACCTTTGTATTGTGCATCATTCAGCAAATACTTTAGACTTTCTTCCGAACAGTCTACTGTGGGTAAACTTTGTACAAATTCTCTATAGAAAGGTACATAATAGAAGATATTGTGCATCATGAGATATGGCTTCAATCCAGGAAAAAGTTTGCTGAAGTTTGGGTTGGTGATGGTGGCTAATAAGGTACCAACGGCGAAGGTTCCATGAGGATAGTTTGCGAATATGTAGTTCTTGTTTGGATCTAAATCAACGGTCTTAATTAATGTCACGGGAAAATATTTTCGATAATATTTCATGAGAGGAGGTTCACTGAACAACCTGAAATACAAATAAAAAGGATAAAGGATATATGTACTTATATATTGAATTAAATCTCAGTTATAGTAAAAAAAAATAAAAAAAAAATAAAAATAAAAAAACGTATAAATATGAGACACACACGTAATAGGATGTGGCCGGAATGTGAATTGGTCGCTGCCGTTAGTAACATGTTGAAAAGTCCGATTTCAAATTTGGTCACTTTTTCACACGATAAGAAAGAGAAAAGATTTGTTGAAAATTTACTGTTTCTATCAACGAAAGTTAAACAAACTGTACAATTCGTTTAAAGAAGAAGTATTTTGATATCTCACAAAAAAAATCTCATCATTTTTGCAGCAGACAGACTGACTATCAGGTAAGGAAGCTTAGAGTTCATGGTTTCTGGATGAAAAATTATAATTTCTCTTTATAATTAGCAGAAGACTTACGTCCGTCCACCTTTCCTATGCGCATCATCAACTATAATCCATATGATGTACAACAGTCCAATCCACCAGTACTTGGAAAGCAACAGCATTATCATCACAAATAAGGATGATAGCAATCCCACATAAGTGAACACATTGAACCAAATCGCCGCCGATATGATTTGAAGTCCATTTTCTATAGCACCAGAGTTGAACCTGAAAATTATAAAATGTTAGACTGCTGAAGGCTGCACCCAATGTAGACGTGTTTTATGTGGTCTTTCCGTGCTACGCTGCATTATCTCCGTGACATGTAACTCTAGCTTGTGTCGCTCAAGCACGGGCCACGTCTCACTACAGTATAGAAGCGCAGGCCTTAACACGGATTTGTAGACTTGTCTCTTTAACTTAACCGGCATTCTGTATTCACAAGTGACACTATCCACCTCGACCTAGTCTCAGTCTATGCGTATGGATTGGGGATTTGTGGTGTTGTGTCTGTGGTATTCGCCACATTTTCAGACCATCCGTTCTCAAGTGACTCCTTCCATGCGTGTGCGTGGCGCATAAGTCTCACTCTATCCGCATCCGCAAGTGCGATTACGTCAGCATACATGAGCAGCCACGGGGATTGCTCATGTGTACCTCTGATGATGTTTAATACATACATACATATAATCACGTCTTTATCCCATACGGGGTAGACAGAGCCTAGAGCCATAAGACCTTAGGCCATGTTTAGCATAATGATAGTTGAAAAAGGAAATCAATAGTGATGGGTTGCTAGCCGCATCGCCTATGTCATGATTTCCCCATTCGGTGATTCCCTCAGACGACTTTTACGGCTTGCGCGGAAAGAGAAGCAGCTGGTACATTCTATGTTTTTCTTTTTCTCCCAGACCAGCATGGAAGTATTTATGCTATTTGATACTTCGTCTAATATTACACTGAACAGATAAGGACGTAGAACCGAATCTTGTAGAACCCTGACAGTGACGGAGAAGGATTTGGTGTCACCAACAGAAACCCTTACAATAGAATCAAAATCTCGCTACGCGATATCACGGACAATCTTCTTAGGATTATTCTTATGTGATAATATAAACACAATATTAACATATTTGTGTTGGCAGTGCGACCGTTCTCGCCTGTACGATCATACACCACAGATAATACATCTCTCGTGACATTTATTTATTAGCTTCATTACAGTATATCACAGTTCTGTATACTTCCCTGGAACCCCTTTGAATCTCAGTTCACACCAGATCATCGACCGAGGAAACAAGAAATGGATAGGCGTATTCTGCTTTCTCTGTTTCATAAAAAAGGTAAAAGGAAATAATAGTATTAGCTTTTATGAAGTTAATCTTAAAAATAATACAATATTACCTGATCATTACAACCGCGTAGAACAAGTGACACGCTTATTGAATAACTAAACAATGAAATTGGATAAGATGTTTCTAAATTTAATCAAAGTCACCTAGAGTTTGTTTTTTTGTTGACTTCGTGATTATTGTTGGCTGGTATTCGCCCGCGGTTTTCGTTTTATATCGATTGTATGTATGTAAAAAGATTAATTGTAACTAGAAAGTAAACATAAAAAATATATTTATATTCGTATTAGTTGTTTAAATGTAGTTAATATTGTTTAGATTGCAAAAAAGAGTTTTCGTTTGATCAAGGCAATGTTTTTAAAGAAACGTGGTGTCGCATTAAGAAAACTAAAAGAAATGGTCATTGATAGAAAGGGATGGAACGATAAAAGCCTCCCTTTCTAATGTATGATGATAAATAGAGAATAAGAAAATTAATTTTACATAAAGACCGACTTACACTTCAATAATCATAAATATTTTCTTTAATATTGTGTTTGACTAACAAAGGTATTAATTATACTCTTATGCATATATTATTGAGATGATTGACAGATTGTCATGTGTTCTGTACCTTAAGTTGTTTATTTTCACGATATTGTATACAGTATGTTTTATTTATTACTAGCGTTTGTCCGCGGCTTTGCCCCGGTGAACTTCCCTCGGGAACAGTGCTTTTTCCCGGAATGAATGGTACCCTATGTCCTTTTCCTAGTTCTAAGCTATCTTCTCACCAATTTTCAGCCAAATCAATTTAGCCGTTCTTGAGTTATAAATAGTGTAACTAACATCTTTTTATAGATTTACAAAATATAATAATTTAAACAATTAAACGTTTAAACTAAAAAAAAACTGTAGAAATGGAGCCCTTCGTCCACTTTGGTAACTGAATTTACCTAACCAGTTACAAGAGAAGATTTATTTTTTCGCTGTTTGGTAACTAGTAGTTGAGAAAAAAGATTTTTTTTCCATTTTTGTAACTTTTTGTAACCAGTTAAAGTACACAGTTAGTATATGTAATAATTTATTTACAATTTAAATATTTATCCATTCTGTTTAATATTTGAATAAACTTAAAATAACTCTTAGCCGGAGTATCTTACTTGTACTTGTTTGTTAACTGGCGACCCGCCCCGGCTTCGCATGGGCATAAAAACCTTCCTCTTGAATCACTCTTATCTATTAAAAAAACGCATCAAAATCAATCCGTTGCGTAGTTTTAAAGATTTAAGTATACAAAGGGGACATAGGGACAGAGAAAGAGACTTTGTTTTATACTATGTAGTGATAGTGATGTAGTGATGGAGTTATGCGACTAGCAATTCACCACTAATGATTTCATGGTTCAAGCCAGGGCGGGTTGCTAGTATCTTATTATTCCCTATTTGCTAATTCCCTCGTGATTTTTGGTTATTATTGTCTGCGTTAATCTCCTCAAAATAATATTTAAATATTTAATACAACGTCATTCAAACTAACTCTCAACCTTCAGGAGTATTAATATCAATTCATATAACAATATTTATAAAGTCATCAATCATGCTAATCGTGTTCAAAAACTCACAAAAACTTCGACATACAAATAAATAGTCTTCGGTATTATGCAATAGACAGCGTGAGTTGATTGATGACGCCTCAGTCGTGGAAACCGACGGCCAGATAGCTTGGTCTTTGAGTTCAAAATATTGAAAGTGGAGAGTGATCCCTTATTACCTACTTTTGTAATTAAGAACCAGCGTGCGCTGCGTCGGACAACCACCGGTCAGAAGACCTGATCGTATTTTCGACAATTGGCCCAATCTGCGTCCGCATAACCAACTAAATCTCCACCGCCCTTTCTGTAAACAATTCCCAAATCAACAGTTCTTTTCAAATACTGCAATACACGCTTTTCCGGTGTCCAATGAGTTTTATCATATTTAGTATTAAACTGTCTCAAATATGACACAACAAAAGCAATATTAGGACACGTATTAACAGCGAGAAACATCAGGCAGCCGATTAACTTCTGATATGGGTATAAAGAAGCATCATCAGATGCAGGCCGCTACCAGCATTCTGTAAATCGTTGGTGGAGGCGTATGTCAGGCAGAGGACAGTCTGCGGCTGAAATTATAAAGGTAACTAAGATCGCTTTCAGGTGCTTAAGTCTAATAAAGAGACTGCAGATTGTGGATGCGATTAAATCCTTCCATTGCCTTATAATTACAGTATTTATAATAACCAGCCGATAATGTGGAATAGTATTTGACTCGTCACTTTAGTGTTTCTATGTTAAATTCTTAAGCGTAAGTAAGGTCATGCTAACTAATTAGTATTTCGGATACAAAAAATACGTGTGTTACTAAAAAACGTAATTAATAGCTTTAATTTGTATCTAGCTTGTGAAATCCTCTCCTTTCCAATGCATCAATTCTAACTACTATATTAAACACAAATGCTACTTAATATACAAGTAATTTTGTAACCTAGCTTTCATCCATTAAAAACAATTTTGTAAACTGCATCATGTCTCTTATTAATTGTTGCTCTGAAGATATAATTAAGTAAAAGTTTTTTTCATAAACTTAGTGAGAGTAATTATTGTCGAATACATACCTCAAATACATATGTACAAGTCCAGATATAATATACACAATCTTGCTTATGCTTCATAACAGTCGGGGATCCGAACGCAATAACTCGACAAAAGCAAAGGGTCCACACTCCACATGATCACTTCACACGTTCTACTTTTATATTTTCTTTATTTGGTGCCACACTCATAAAAACTAGTGGCAAAATCGCTTGGCATTTGAATCTTGCAATATTCGTTGTAAGGATACAACGGGCGAACCCATTGTTGTCTCTTTGTCTATGTCTTAATCACATTAAACGATGGCTAACATTTGTTACTTGTCCTGCTTGTTACTTGTTGTTACGAGTATGTCCATTTGAAAGTTTGGTTGATTATACAAATTGTTAGGATGATCTCTTAGAAGTATTTTTATTGAAACTCAAATATATTCATTTAATTATAATTCTTTAATTAACTGCATTAGATTACAACATATCTTCTACGGTTTAATCAATGTAAAGTCTTATTTTCATCACTCCATTCTTGTTGACCTTCGTAGCGTAATGGTAAATATGTCTTACGACGTCTCAAGAGGTCCCGGGTTTGATCCCCAGTTAAGAAGATATTTTTCTGATTGGCTTATTGTATAAGGGGTAAGAATAATTAGGCTACTCCGTGGTCCAGTGGGGCATTTGCCTGTAGACCTGGGGTCATGGGTTCGATTTCCACGAAAATAATACTTTGTTTAGTTGTTTCCAGTTTGGTTAGGACATTGCATCCTTGAACCACCTGATTTTCTGTAAAAATGATGCTGTGCTTCGGAAGGCACGTTAATCCGTTGATCCCAGTGGCCATATGGTATTTGTTAAAGGAAAAAGGCCGCGAGGCGGTTAAAACATCTCTGATACCAGGGTGTGCATGGTCGGTTGACCTTAAAACCTATAAAATAATGATGATTCAGACTATGTAGCACTTGTATCTTTTAACGCTATTATATCACCACTAGCTGGTCGGGCACGGCTTCCATGGGAATTTCGGGATAAAAACCTATGTGTTGTACCAGGATCTAAGCAATCTCCATTTTGAATTTCAGTCAAATCGGTTAAGCCGTTTTCCTGTGAAAGAGTCAAAGAACAAACACCCATACAAACTAGCGTTTATTATTAGAAGGATACTCTGAATAAATCTCTATGTATCAGTAGTATGAAAATGAAATCCCGGTATGTCTGAATCGCCAGCCCTGTGTGACCTCCTCTCAAAGGCTCTACTAAAACTGGTCGTGTGAAACGGTGATAAATGAGCGTTCATATAACATGGCTACTTTATTGCAGGAACGGCTATGATTTATTCATGCTCCTGTCAGATTTGAAAGGTGCTTTGCACTTAGTACTTTGGGTTGGCATCTCTTTAAATTAAGTTGTTTGTTGAAGTTATTTAAAGTTTTTGCTTAGAAAATGTTCATTGTATTAAGCGCAACCGATTATTAAGCATACAATTGCCTGATGATAAGCGTTGACTAAACGATCCAATCTAAAAAATATATCAGATAAGTTTTAGGTACTGAATTAAATATGTTTCGGCGTCAGGGCCACGTCCACTGCTCTGTCGTTTTCCTCCACCAAATCCTCAGCCGTACAGGAGACTGGGCAATTAAGGCTTATCAAAAGGTGAGCGATAGACGAAACACTGAACAGCACCAAACCGCATAAATTGTCAGTTGAAAAACCCCATCTTACTCTTTTCTCTTGACATCTGTTTATTCTAACGGCTTCATGTGTCATTTAAATTATGGCAGAACTCATGTAACACGCCATTATTGGTGACAAAATTCAATTTATTACAAGATTTCCTGAGTTGTTTGATGTATTACAAAGACACGCCCTTCACCGGGCTATCTAGCTCCTTTTGTAGTATCTAACTGTGTTTTTAATTAAGAACAACTTTTGATAAAAAAAAAAACACATTATTTAGAAACTGTCCAATGGTACAGATGGTCGGCAGGGTTTTACTCTTAACACTTTCACTGCTTAAAAAGGGGCCTCTTGGGTATTTTGGAACCAATCCAGAAATTCCTTAAGTACATCACTTAGCGTGTTCCACAATCCGTCCATCTTATGGCCAAGCTACTCGGCTTAATCCAACTCAGCCGCAGTAAAACACTATACCTAAGCTCTTAACACCATAAAAGGATTCTAACTAGTTTAGGTGCAAATCACCAAGTTCTAATAAGAACACAGCACATAGAAGCTTTGCGCGATCATTATCTCGTCAAGGCTATATGAGTGATGTTCTGCGATTGATATATGCCCCCATTACTACCTATCTACTTCAACAGCATCTATCTTTACTAACTTCTGTTTGTGGTTTCTCTTGAGTGAACTTGCTTGTAAAAACTAAACAAGTATGCAGTCAACTATATCCTTCAGCTTGTTAAGTTGATTTGTTGTTTGCTTAAATTTATCATTTAATTGTCTCATTATTTTTTTCATGATGCTGATCATTATCATTTCAGATTACATTCAGAGCTCATTAGTGAGTGAGGTCTTGACTATAACTTTAGTCTTCAAATAAATAACAGTATAAGTGGAAAAACTAAAAGATAACTGTATTTTTACTTACAATATATTTATTATAAAAGAGCGGGAATATTCAATGATGTGACAGACATAATTTTTAAGACGGCGAGTTTTATTTTTTAAATATTTTTTCTTTTAAAGAGTTCTAAGCGGCCAGTATTTGACTGCCAACTTTTTAATCCTCAACAGGTCTTTCTTTGTAACGCCAACCTTCGAAGACGTACACTCTCTTAGTACACGAAATATTTGATGTTATGCCTATTATCTATTAAAGTCATACTGATTCAAGAAGCAGCTAGATAGTAAGTTCTACAGGAACACATTGGATGCAAGCCGCTTAATTAGAATCGTTCAAAGGGGAGAGCTATATTCGAGAACTTTTTGCATCTGGTGGCTTACGACCATCTCTTAAAACCATGCAAGATCCAGTGAGTAAAGGAGATTCGCCTTACATCGCGCTGTCTCGCTTACTCGCTGGATCTTGCATGGTCTTAAGAGACGGTAGTAACCCCCCTGAACTGTATAAGTAAGTGCTAAACAGAAACATCACAGATTTGTATCTTGAACTTTGCTGTGCTTAAGAAGCCTTAAAGCTGTTGATTCTAGTTGTTATCGCCAGATGACAAACTAGGCTATGGCCTGTGTCAGAGGGTTTTAGGCAGTAGAATCGTATATGGTGACTAATATTTTTTATTTGTTTCTTTGACAATTTATAAATATTTATCCAGGAAGCAGCTGATAAATTCATTGTACAAATATGGTCTTCATTTCGAACGTTCATTTAAAATTGTAAGTAGCACACCTTATTTCAAATTGGATATCATTAATATCTATCTCTCCGTATAGCGTTTGAGTTGGTTCATCAAAACATAATTTCGACACTTATTTGATCTTTTTTCTAATGAAATCCATACATAGACATTTTATATTCTAAAAGGAATCCGTCACGTTTGTATCAAATCGCATTTCAAGAATTTGAGATCAGTATTTGCCTTATAATCGAATTTTACGATAAATAAGAGGAATCTTCCATGCTGGTCTGGGAGAAAAAGAAAAACATAGAATGTACCAGCTGCTTCTCTTCCCGCGCAAGCCGTAAAAGTCGTCTGAGGAAATCATGACATAGGCGATGCGGCTAGCAACCCATCACTATTGATTTCCTGTTTCAACTACCATTATGCTAAACGTGGCCTAAGGTCTTATGGCTCTAGGCTCTGTCTACCCCGTATGGGATAAAGACGTGATTATATGTATGTATGTATAAGAGGAAAAAACGAAACCTCATGCCAAATGTTTAGCAATTTATCATGAATTCTTCTGTGACCCTCTGTACTTTGATACATACTTCCAGCTACTATAAATAGATATGCTAAAAATAGATGCAGTGGCAGTTAATAAATAAATAATACATATAGGTAATCAGATGCTTTTAGGCAGCTTAAAAAATCCAGACGCCAGTGCTAGCCATGCTATTAAATAAATATAAGAAATAGTAAAAAAAAACCATATACAAAAATGTGATTAGAACGTTGTAAAGGTTGAATGTGAATATCTTAAATTTCATTATTGGTGAACATCAGTGTGTCACCGGGTCCGCGGAAGCGCCAACACTATTCTTAAGGTCATAAGTGGCAAATATGATTGTCCTATTGTGCGTCACTAGGTACAAGAGCATGCAGTTGTCTCGGGATCGCACAGTAGGGCAAAAAGATACTTAAATTAAATTAAAAGAATTAAATGCACTAACATAGTTTTTAAGATTTTAAATTACTTTACTAACACTCAATGGACTATTTGTCTGAATAAAGAAATTTTTTTTTTTTTATTATTATTAAAAACTAGCTCGCTTAAATGAGCTGATCTTTTCTAGTAGTCTCACATTTAAAAGATAAAAGGCATTAATTAAGTACTTATCTCGTCAAGACATCATTAAAAGTGCTAAGTAATTCATTCATTGATCATAATTATACACCTGCTCACATCCTTTAATTTGACATACAAAAATATATTAAAAATTCAACCATCATAGTTTTAATGACTAAAAACTGATCTGCTATTCTTTAAGTGGTTGTAATAATGTCATTATATGCATAGTTTAGTTCAAGAATGCTTTAATTGCAGGATACGTAAATATCATCATAATAATGAATATAAGTCGCAGTGTAAATAAACTCATTATGCTTTAATAATCAACTGTAATAGCAGTTTATGACAAGATGCTTTAGATCGTTATCAAAATCCTATAAAAAATTGTGAAAGTAAAAAGTATTTTTCAGTGTTTCAGCATTATTTTGATTAAGGCACTATTTTTTTCTGCTCTCTGACTTGGCTCTAGTTTGTTTTTAAACCCCGACGGATAAGAGGGGTTTTATAAGTTTGACGTGTTTATGCATTTTTATGATTTTTACAACGATTAAAAGATGACAATTTAGATGATTCCTAGCTATAATTTATGAATCAGCACATTTTTAGTTACTTGCAATTCAATAATTTTCATTAGATATTAAATTAGTCGTACAGTTACCTCAAGGATAGGTATTTCTAATAATTTTAGTAACTTTAAAGTTCTAAATGTTTCGTGGTTAATAATCTAAGCAGCAGATGTAGCGTGTTTGGGCTTATAATAAAATTCTCCATTTATGGGTATTAGGTTGATAAGGATTAAAGCCACATGTAGATTAATATATACAAAACACAAATTGTAAAACAACATGGGCAAAACTAATATCATTACAGAGAGACAGTCAACCTTTGAATAAACCAGAGATCTTTCTAATATGTTCAATATGTCAAGTGTCTCCAATAATACAGTTACTAGCATATCTTTTACTACTATCTGAACAAATAGCGGTCTCAGCAACTTCTGTCCCGACGTTTACAATACCTGGCAGGAACGGTGGTACAAGAATTAAGTTGACATTATCTGTACTTGCGCCGTCGCCCACGGCTCGCGTAGTGGCAGCTGACATGGTCACCAAAACTAGGGACTTGGCATATATTAATATTAACCCTTCAGCTGGTTCTAATATCTCTTGCTCGACTTAGAAAATTGAACTGCTATTGAAGTCGCTGATATCAACGCAAGGGTTAATATTAGAGACGGGCCGAAATGGTAAAATACAGGAATAGAAATAATTAAACCGACAAGATTTTTTAGCTTTTAAATTTATGATGATATAAAACTTGAAAGATGGCTCCATGCTTTGCGCTTTTTAATCATTCAAAACGAGTTTGGTTTAGTTTGAAAACTATAATTTTCAAGTTAGAAAGTTTGAAAACTATAATTTTCAAACTAAGCCGCTAAATTTTGTAAACTTGGTTGGAGTAAACTCCCTCACCTCTGAAACTGAGTAAAATTGAAGGAAACAGGCCAGGGGAAAGCCTTTAACTAGATGCATGGACAGCGTGAGAGAGTAAGAGCAGCTGGGGGCAGCATTTACAGAGCGGTCCACAGCACAGGTGATCGCATAACTTGGAAGCACATATATGCGTTCACGATCCTCAGCAATGAGACACCGATGAAGAAGAAATAGAACTCCGAAATTGATGGTCGGATTTCAAAAATTGTTTTTGCATTTGATACCACTATCATTGTGAAAATTTATAGACAATTTAACTCGACAGCGATGTATTGTTTCCACCACGGGTTAGTGAAATTATACGTAAGATTGCGGAGGACATTTGTAAGGTTAAGTAAATTGATGAATTCTCCAAAGTCCACAGAAATAGTGTTTGCTTGCAACATCAACAAGCTCGCCTCGAGCGCCACCCGACAATTTATCAACGTCACAACTCATTTTTATTGTAACCGAGTTGTCAACTTTGTCGGCCCCTTATTTCTTTTTAATGACCCAATGTAGGCTCGAGATGTCGTTAACAGTCATTTGTTTTGGTTATGAGGAACTCCGGATGTAGTTACAAAGTTATTATGAAAATTGGTGGCGAATCATCGAGGCATGTAATTATGAAAAATTTCCAAATGATATTTTAAACTGAATGCTAATAAAACACATTAGGAATCGTCTTATAGTAAGTACAGGAACGTCAGAAGAACTAAGAGTCGTACTCTTAGTTTTCTTTCTTTGGCCGTGTGAATATATGGTACATTTCCTAAAGTTGTCGTAAGGAGAAACAAAAGAGATACCAGTGATATTAATTTATATGTATTTTATCAGACTGGTGGCGGATGCCATTAACAAGAGCATTGGGCAATAAAAATGACAAGTTTGAAAGGCATATTATTATGGGCTCATATGCTTGTGTTCATAAAAATCGTGTGAGGTTAGCGATGGCGTAGTCCGGCATAGACTGATTGCCACTAGTTCGGCAGTGTAATTTTTATCTTAAGGTTCTCCGATTTTTAATTTGTCTTGAATGTTATCACTAAACGGCAGGTAGGCTGTGTCATAAATATTATTCGCCACTGAACTACCTGGGTATGATAATATTGGTACATCAAAGATCTTGATAGGTGACTGTCCAATTTACTGGCCACATCCTAATTAGACATCTTTCTAAGGATAGCTTACCCTATCCTCTAAAGCTGAAGCTAGGGATGTAATTAGCAAAAATTTGGATGAAGATGATTTTAAAAATGATGAAAAGGATGTCTTATATAAAATACAAACTGACAAACCTGTATTTATAACTTAGACCATGTAAATGTGGTGTGGCACCCAGGGGGTCTATTAGCATAACTACTGAAATGATGTATGAATGTTGTTAATGATAGATGGTTTAATCTCGTGTGTTTAACTTAAGATGCTGGTTTAAATTTTATATGTAAATTGACTATTCTTATTAAGGTGAGCAATAAATCGGGTTGAAATAATGTCACTGCTTCTGTGTGGTTTGAATCCGAAGTTCATGGGTTCGATTCCTACGGGAAGCATATTTTGTCAAGTTGATTTCAAATTGCTGTAGACTCATCTGATTGATTATTAACAAAGAGATTTCCATGCTTCAGTTGAGAGCACGTTAACACGTTGGCGGACATTTTTGAAAACACAATAGAATTTTTATTGTTATAACTGCTATAGCAGTCCTGTGTCTGCTAACGTGTTAAGGCGTTTTGGTTCATCACTTATCTCAGATTCACACACCACTTCACTTTTTTCACTGCACAGGGGCGGAGTTCGAGAAAGCAACTTTGAAATATCTGTTTTTTGAAAAGAAATGATAGGTATGTCATTTTTTTTCTTTTATTTATTTTCTTTTCTTTTATTTATAGCATGTAAAATTTAAAATCAATATTAATGAATCCCATAATAAAATTGTTATTAATTTTAACATGTTTGACATTAATAAATATTCTTCTTTTTTCTCATGTAATGTATTTGTGTAAACTGTAAGATGACATGATTGAGTCTTAGGATTGAATGAAATAAATAAATCACAGGTTCAAGATCACAATGCAGACATCGAACCTAATACTTGTGTGTTTTATTGTGACTCTCTTTAAACAGCTGCCATCAGCTCTAAGGTAAACGAAGAAGCTATTCGCAAGCCAGAGCACAACGGTCAAAATGGAGATTTAAAAGAACACAACTTTCAGCAGTGCCCATGATCCCAATGGGACTAAGGGATGTCTTCCTGTTGAAATGAATTTGAACTTCGATGAAATGCGAATGTAGCATACTGAAGAGATTCTTTGAAGAAATGCTGATGGCGAAGGTACTGAAATAAAGATGACATTTTAAAACTAACATTTACAATTTCTTGTAGTCATAGAAAATACATAACAAAATGCAGAATTGCGACATATAAAAACGATCAATCAAAATTATGCACTTATCGCTGTTTTCCTTTACATTCAATCTTGGGATTAACAGATTAATAATTTTTATTTACAACAAATCACATTAACTTATCAACGCCGTGTGAGTATGACAGATATTGATTACTTGGCATGTTATGAGCAGATAAATTTATTTGGAAAATAAAGTAATGCGTTTACACTGATTTTGGCTTCTTCTTCTTTATAGCCAGTCGACTCTGGTATATTTTGGCTTACCAAGTCAAACTTGATAAAATTATCTATTTACAACAAGTATTTCATCAGGGCTGATACAAACACCGCAAAACACATAGTAATGTGCAAATAATTACATGCAAAATTGCAAACATAGAAACATACACACTTTAAAAAAGTAAACCTTCTTTTTTAAATGAATTCATCCCGGTATCTTGTATTAACGTTTAATTATAGCCGTCTTCTTCTTTTTATAATTGACAGACTGTTAATGAAAACAAATGAAAAACCACAAGCAAGACACATAAAAATAATATTTTCACGCCACACCATGTGACAATTACTATCCCATCAAATTTGAGCCCAATTCTCTTTGCTTCAAGATTGATATTACAATATCATGTTGAAATACTGCAAATATGCATATTTTAAAAACTTACCATTGGATTTAGAGCTTAAGCTTTAAGAGATAAGTTTGAAATTTTGTTAGCATTATAATGATAATGTTGCCAACATTTACTTTAGTTTTTGTCACCCGCAGACAAGTTGTTAATGTGGTTCGGATGACAGATGGTCGGCATTTGTCTTTTTTCGTTTTAAATAGTTTTAATAACATGCCAGTGTCTTAAAACGTTTTGAAATTGAGGTGATAACTGTGTATAAAACATAAAAGAATTTTCATCTGAGCTAATATAATAAATTAAAAAAAATATATTTTTCTTATTTTTAGGCCTTTTGACGGGAATTGGAAAGTTTGTGTACTTTTTAGAATAATTATGAATTATATACTATACAATGAAAGTTGCGATGTACATAGCGGTCCTTATTACCGATTAATTCCAAAATATCAAGTTGAAGTACTTAGCGAAATAAAGTATCGCGCACACAGTCTCTAAACCCAGTAATTACTCACCGCGTGATACCGATTGACTTTGATAAAACGGCGCAACCTACTTGTTTAGCGCGATTTATTACCTGTGCGGGAGCAGCCACGGTAATGGTATGGAGGTGACAAATAATTGAAAAGATCAGATATTTTGGAACTATTATGGTATTATTTGTGTAAATTACGTGGTAAATCGTATGTCAATCCCATACATTTTGTTCTTGTTGAACGTCGTTAGCGTTTTGAAATTGTGATTTTGGCTAAGCCGACTGATGATCTTATAAAAAATACCCGTGAAATAAAAATAAAAAACAGACTAAAAGATATGTGGAGAGTATTTCATTCCCGCGATGGAACACTTTAAAAAATTCTAGATAACATCAAACATAATAATGATAGTTGAAATATTTAAATTACTAGAAATTGCAATAACGTCAAATAAATAAGTCCAACTGTACTAAACTATAACTGGTACCGAATATATTTGCCACCCCATAGACGAATTATATCATGAAAACAGCTGGATAGAAGTAATATATCTAACTTATCATAAACAAAAGTAAATATACGGTTGTAAAGATACCAATTTATTTATTGCTGAGATCTTTACTGTTATGTCTGTAAATGATAAAGTTGGTATTATTTTACTGTTAATAAATTATATTGTATCAATATTATGGAAATCATTTTATGCTCAAACTCTAAATGAAATTTTATGAAATTTAGTTAATTTATTTTTAAATTTACAAGGCTCCGGAGAACGCTGTAAGGGTGGCCCAATTTTTGCCATCCAAGGGTGAATCGTCAAGAGGTGAATAGCCGACACGCTAAGAAGAAGATGATGAAATTTAGAAGTCCACTGGTGAGGTATGTCATTGATCAACGTTTAAAACATTTTTAATGCTTTATCATTAGTCTTCAAGAGGTTTTTTCTAATAACGAGTGTTTGCTTACTCACAATGGAAAAAAAAGGACGATTAGAAAATGTAATAAAATTAAAAACTAGAATTTAATTTAAAAAAAGTCTTGCTAAAATAACTACTTCAACAAATAAATTTTATTAGCTTTAATATGTTGTTTCCTTTCATTTCATTTTTTGAAATGAAATGAAAGCAAACAACATATTACAAATGCCATTTGATATGCCAAGATTGTAAAAACGTTCAAAATCTAGTAAAGGCAGAGAAGACCTTCTTCTAAATAAAGGAAGATCTATAAGTCCACGCTAAAGAGAGTATTGTGTATAAACTGATGACTCTCCTTAAGATCATTTAACTATTACAATAAGTATACATTCATGGCGTAAATTTCTAAATCAATAGTATATTACCACATCCATAGCCCTTCTTCAATCCATGCCCTCAACACGATGATCTATCAAGTTGTCTACACAAGATTAATGCGTGCAGATGATTGACGATTCGCGTTGCGTCGGCGTCGCTCTAATGTGCCTGGTGGCCAACCTTTGGGCAAATGTTTGGCATATTGGATGATTGAAAGTGATATCAGACTGTGGTATGGTTAACTGTTAATTAAAAGTGTTCCATTTACAAATTTTGATAAACGTAAAATCTTAATGATAAACTGGTAAAGATAAAGTGGGAAAACACATAGAAATAGCATTTTTTTCATGAACGTACTTATTATTCCGAAATTTATACGACGGGAATTCGTTAAAACGTATATTATTTATTTGTAAGTATGTACGCTAATTAACTTTATCAGACTTCTTTAATTAGGATTTTTTTTATTTTGCTTTATAACGGATGGAATTGTTCTTATTACTATAAAGCTTTTTTAGACATAAATATAATTAGCGAAAAACTAGTAAGTAAAACAAGTATTTAAACATTTTCCACGAACAAACTAATCAAGCCGGTTTCACACGCAACGTAGACTGCATTAAATGGTCAAGTGCAAGGTATATGTTATCGATATAGGGTTCCGCATATTCTTTTTTTTTAAGTTTATTATATTGATATATATATAAAGTCTTTGTTTTATTAAATTTTTGTTCTTCTTAAATTTTTTAAATATTTTCATTTTTCAATTTTTTTCAACCTTTTTCCACCATTAAATTCCTTTAGAAAGAGCTACCTGTCTATATTTTAGTTCTTTGCATCATATTAATGTATTCTTCGTACAACATTTTATTAACATTTCCTAGGTGATAATTCATCTGCAAAAAACCTCATTCTGGGATGTTTCTGAACTTTTCTTAATTCTTAACCTATGAGGCCCAAAGATTTTTTTTTATACAACCCTAAAAATGAACAATGATGTATGTCACTAAGTCGACTAATTATGTTAAACTACGCTATAAATCAACATCGCGTGATATACAGCAGTAGAGCGTAAATGATGAAGAATGTAACAAACGAACACACATTACAGAGTAATTACTGTTTTGGGAATTGTGGCTTCGCTGTAATAGATGACCCAATTGTTGGGGTCAAAAGCTTGAACTTTTGAGTAATTTTAAAAACCTTTGTTGGATTTCGACACAATGGTTTTATCTACTTCTTCTTTTCGAGTCATAATGACTTTTTGGGCTTTATATTGACTTATTAATAAACTTCCATGCTGGTCTGGGAGAAAAAGAAAAACATAGAATGTACCAGCTACCCTTCCCGCGCAAGCCGTAAAAGTCGTCTGAGGGAATCGCCGAATGGGGAAATCATGACATAAGCGATGCGGCTAGCAACCCATCACTATTGATTTCCTGTTTCAACTACCATTATGCTAAACGTGGCCTAAGGTCTTATGGCTCTAGGCTCTGTCTACCCCGTATGGGATAAAGACGTGATTATATGTATATTGACTTATTATATTATCTTAAATATGGGTCCTAAATTAAAGGAAGCACGTCGAACCTTTGGGTCCTTTGTACTTATCCCATCCCTTACTCACCCACACTGGGAGCTTCAGAACATCAACTGGTGCGAAGTGCCTATAGTCCTCCAGGTTAGGGTACGCTGCTCCAAAGAGGTCCATTTGCTTGCTGGCCAATTGATCTATATTGACTTTGCCCAGTACTTGCCCATACGTCTACCGCCCGGTCTTTCGCCTCGTTCAAGTCCTCCATTGTGCAGGAGACAGGGCAGCTAGGGTATGACAGAAGGTGAGCCTCGACTGTACCGCGCCGCAGTCACACAGGCTGCTGTCAGAGAAACCCCATCTAGCACGGCACGACACATCAGCCCGAAGTCTGTTCAGTGACTTCCAGGTTGCCCAGGGAAGGTCACTACCAGGAGGGAGTTTCTCTGCTGGTTGTAGGCACGCTAATGATGGAGTAAAACAGCTCTTTTACTTCTTCAATCTAGCAGCAGCAGCATCCCCAGTCTCCAAGCATTGGTGACCAGCAAAGCTATTTAATTTTAGCTAATGCTTTTATGAGAAATATCTATGTAGAAAAGATAAAAAGATAAATAGAGATTTTATTACAAATGCAATAAAAACGAAGTCATTTCAATTCAACAGCTGCATTACATTTTTTTCAGCTTTAACCAACTTTCACTTCCATACATAAGAGTCGGTACTTGTAAACAGCCAGTACGTATTTTTGGATTCAATTCTACTGCTTATAAAGAAATGTAATATCCCTTTAAGTATTTTTACATGTACGAGCTAGCTCACCTTTCATTATAATGTTGATTTGCAAATGAAAATCAACTAGTTGAGATCCAGACAAAACAAAACACGACCAAAGTACATAATTATTATAACAAACATTCGCTTGTCATGTCGAGTTGACAGCCAACAGCCTAGCTTGGCGGCCTATCAACACCGTATTTATACAGCGGAATTATTGCTATCTTTAAAATTATTAACGTCTCTTTCTAATTGTAGAATTCTGAGCGAGACAGATTTACATGTCGTGAGGATAGTGCGTGTGCCAGAGTTATAAATATCTGGTTATAAAGTCACGATTTCGCTGCAAGTCTGAGGTTCGATTCCTGTTTTGCATACAATGACATTGCTATGAATTATTGGGAATTGTTAACATATATTTCTGAGTATGGGCTACCGCTTGATATGAAATATGACATTACTAGTTGTTGCCGGTGGATCGGCCTATGTGAGTATAAGTAAAAAATTTATAAAAATCAAATTTTTAATATTCTTTTGTATAGTAGCCACTGCAAAAGTTTTTTCAAATGCCAAAAACAAATTTTTCAGGTTGCAGATATTCCAGGCACCCATTTATTGTAAACTGATATGCAGTTGTTGCCCAAAAATATGCCCAGTAAATATATAAAATTTTATAGGTTTTATAGATGTGAAAAGATAATAAATAAATAAATAAATAATAAATAAATAATTTATCATCACTCATATAAATTAGTGTATAATTATTTTACCAGTCTTAAGTTATACCCGTTTTGAGAATTACGCGTCTCGGTCAAATCTGTGCACCACTAAGCTATATATCTTTTCTAGCTATCGAGCTATACTTTTCAATCATTATAATAAATAAATATATAGAAACAAATCACACATTCTAAAGAAAATGATCAACTTGAATCATTACTGTCATCGTCAATCAACATCTTGTTCCAATGCGTCGCATGAGCAAGCGACTGATGGACTCCGGAACGCAAGCAAATAGACCGTGACGTTTTGGAGTTAATTATAACAAATCTATACTGAATACTGCAACTTTGTTGCATACTTAGTATGGATGGGTGTGTTAGATAATTATTGTAATTCTTCCTTGCTATTTTTGTTATTGACAAATTACTAAATAAAATCGTCGAAGTGTAAGTTAGATTTACGCACTTAAAGTTCTTGTCTAATCTTGCTTTAATTGAAAAACAAGTGAATAAAATCGGCTAAGTGTGAGTCTGGGATTCACGCACTAATACCTTTATATCATAATCAAATACAAATTGGAGAATAACTATTTTTTGAATGAAATGTTTGTGTTAATGTAACCCTTTTAAATTATTTTTGTATGTATGTTAAAAAAAAATATTATACGATAAGGGCCACGTATTGTTATTATACTAGCATAAGCTGCAATTGAAATATAATTTATAAAGTATAGCTATAACAATTCACAAAATACGGTTGATAGATAGACGGACGGACAGCGGAACTATGGTCCCAATTTAACACCGAAAATGTACAGATAAGAATTTTAAATTTCATGTCTAAATGAATATCTTGCTACTAAAATCCCTGCGGCCATAAATCTACAAAAAGTCACTTAAACATTAAATATGAATGATAAAACAGAAATTAAAATACTTATTTTGTATTCATAAAGTCCATAAAATCACGGTCGCGTCCAAACTGTCACGCTGCGTCGAAACTTACAAGCTCAACAGAGGGACAGTTGACACGCAAAAGGTAGGAATGAAATGGAGTTTTCACATAATTCATTAATTACTATGAATATTTGCTAAGAGTTGTGTTAGCGCTTTAATGACACTTAAGTTGAGAGCACGGCTCAATGTACTATACGAGCGGCAATAGGCTATTTTATTTCGGGCCGTTTGCTATCTGCAAACATAATTCTATAAAAAAACTACTAACTTTGCCATCTATTTAAAATTTACAAATAACGCTCTAGGTTTTATCTCATAATAACATTTCGAACGCAAAAGCTAAATAGCTTAGTCGACGATTGTTAGTCCATTTGCATCTTGGCAAAGGAAATTGGCTAGTACCTATAGGTAAAGTATTTTCCAGCTATAGCTAAGCTTGTAACAACTCAGCGATAGTTGCTACTAGCAACTTAAAGTTGTTAAAAGCCTACTTGCTAGTAGTAGCAACTTGCTAGTTAACATGAGACGTCACTCTATACGTAGTACTATGAAAAGTGCAGTGGAATTATGCCACTCAATTGCCAGATCGTAGACCGCATGGTGACTTGATCATAGGCTGTAAGTAGTTGTAGGTAGGTCATAGATTATTCCTTTTTTAACCCCTGACGCAAAAAGAGGAGTGTTATAAGTTAGACGTGTCTGTCGGTCTGTCTCTGGCATCATAGCTCCCGAACGGATGAAGCGATTACAGTTTTTTTCGTATTAAAGGTGACTTACGAGCGATTGTTTTTAGGCATGTTTGATGAAAATCGGTTGAGCCGTTTAGAAGCTGTGGGGTGAAAGTGGGGAAGAATAACCGAATGTCCGCAAATATACTCGAGTGAGGTCTCAAATGAAAGCGCATCACGTGCACATTACAAAATAATATGTTAAATGAAAATCGGTTAAGCTGTTACAAAGCTCTGGGGGTGTAAGTGGGGAAAATACCTAATGTCTGCAAATAATATGTAGGGGGGAAAATCAGTCGACCGTCACCACTAAAAAAAATAATATGTAGGTTTTTGAAATTTTAAATTTAATGTTATTATAAACCGCGCTAGTGCCACTCTATTTCATTCTACGCTCCACGACCAACACGCCACTACGCTGACAGCTGTCACGTTGACACGCATCACGCTGACACGCCGTCACGGTCCGACACGGCGTGTCCTAGCGGTCGCAATTAGCTAATTGTCACGCGGCTGTTCATTGCAAATTTCAGCTTTGTTATTGAGACTAAAGGGTTGTGGTTTTCGTTTCGTCGAATTGTTAATTTTTAAATTGATTGTTGCAAATAATCAGTGGCACGATTTTCAGTGAAGTTTGTATATTATGGATAAATTTAGATTATTATCTACTACTAACCCGCGGTTTCGCCCCAATGGTAAGTACTTGACATTTTATGTCATCAGAATGTAATCGTTTATAACAACAAACGATTACATTCTGATGACATAAGACACGGTTGCAACCGCGGCCATACTTTCTTCAGTCCAAGATTCGTTGATTGTTAAAAAAAGAAATTGAACTAATTGATATATCTCATAGCCAAGTATAATTATTATAAAACTATAAAATCAAAATATATCTCATAGTCAACTAAAGTCAAATATAATAATATTTAAGGGAAGAAATTCACAAAGTAGTTTGTGGTCAAATTCATAAGATCCATCAATATTCATGTTTGATTCCAATATTTTCACGTTTAAATTAATTATAAATTTTCAACAATGACACACTGAAGTGGCTTTGAAAGGTCACAAAATACCGCAAAACAATGTCCCCTCAATCAAAATTACCGCATATAAATGGAACAATGGAACAATAAAAGGCGTCACGGCGTGACACGACAGCAACCAATTAATTGACATTCGTTGACAGCGACCGCGTCTCTGTTGAATTGACAGCGGGGAATGAGATCGAACTGGGGGCATGATTTTTAAATATACCAACCAAAAGACTCTCTTTAAAAAAAAATCTATGATACAGACTAAGTACTATTGATATAATTTTAAAAGTAAAAAAGGGTGTTAATGCTTGATTAGAAAAGAAACTGCTACTAGCCAGCTCTATTAATTATATTCTGCGTGAATTAAGCTAAATATTATTTAAAAAGAAAACGCTTTTATTTCATGTTTTTCATGCTTTCTTAAAATTCATGAAGTTAATCCAAGTGCGTATGAAATGAATAAATAATTAAAAAATCAAGCCGTTGTTACGATTAAATAGTTTTTGTAATCATCATAACCATTGTCCTATTTCTCTATTTGGGGTCGTCTCTACATTAACTCCCTTTACATTTTTCTTTATGCCATCTTTCCACGGTAATTCTACGCCATTAACATTAGAAACCACAAGCTCTTTTTATGTATTTTTTGTCTTATATCATCTGCTTCCGTCAACTGTAAACATATAACATAATCCAATCCAGTAAATTTTGCAGCGAATTAAGTAGCATTATTGAAGTGGCTGTGGACGGCTATAGCGCGAAAACCGATGGCCGATGTAGAAGTAAGTTTTCGAATCCACTACGCAAAAAAAAGTGTCGGTCGGACACCTACTGAACAGGAAAAGACATCATTGCATTCAGCAAGCCGCTTTCAACCAGTTATTCTGGAGATCCTGCGCCTAGTAGTAGACTACCTGCGTTTGAAATTGTTGATGATTGTGCTTCTTTCATCCGACTAGCTATAGTCCGAGCATCCTCACGCGTGGGACAAGGTTATATCGCGCCCAAATGTCAAACTTATTTGACTCCTGATCCTTAACTATGTTCATACCGAATTTCATCAAAATCAGTCCAGCGGTTTAGCTGTGAAAGCGTAATAGACAGACTTTCGCATTTATAATATTAAGTATGGAAGTATGGAATTAAATTCTAGTGTCAGGCATGAGAATTCATTTTAGTTTCAACCTGTTAACACCATCAATGTGTCATCACGTCGTGTTGCCAATACATTTCATTGCATTCCCGTCAATCATCGGGGCATCTGAACTAATTGTAGTGTTTGGCAGCTACTGCTAGACGTTGTTTTAATGACCGCAATAATGAATCGGTGTGGGTTGTTGGTTGAAAATGGGTGCACTTTTCTTGATAAATGATATTTGTAGAGTCGGACTCTAAAGGATGCAGAAATAACAACTTGGACTAAATATATATAGATAATAAACATTCTTCCACGCTGGTCTGGGAGAAAAAGAAAAACATAGAATGTTCCAGCTGCTTCTCTTCCCGCGCAAGCCGTAAAAGTCGTCTGAGGGAATCGCCGAATGGGGAAATCATGACATAGGCGATGCGGCTAGCAACCCATCACTATTGATTTCCTGTTTCAACTACCATTATGCTAAACGTGGCCTAAGGTCCTATGGCTCTAGGCTCTGTCTACCCCGTATGGGATAAAGACGTGAATATATGTATGTATGTAATAAACATTGAAGTATGACATTAAATGTCATTAACCCTTAAGCTATTATTTTCTCCGCAACACCATACCTTTAAGACATCATCATTTCACCTGCAGGCCCCCCCGAGGATTTTCAAAATGACCGTTTGGAAGCGGCCTGCATCCAGCGCCAGCGACTTTCTTCAGTTCATCTGACCATCTGGTTGGTGGGTGTCCGATGCTGCTATGATAATGATGCTGAAATATAAAACTAGGCTTTCCTATTTACATAATTAAAGTATAGTTTATAGTTGATAGATATCATCATCATTTAATGGGCATATAGAGATGAGCTACAAGTAAACAGTCATAATGTGAAATAATCTTGTGTCCATCAAAGGGTCAAACAAAAAAATCTCCTGTTTGGTCTTCGTCGAAAACTGATAAAAATATTAAGTATATGAATGCATGTACACTAAAAACATATCCCTCTAGCATTATACAAATTCAATAGACACAAAACACTTCAGAGCTACAACCAGTAGCAAACTTTGTTTCAACGTTAACAACGCGTCAACAGACGCACAGACAGCTGAGGTGTGCATCTATTGAAAGTCGCGCGACAGTCGCGCCGGAGTCGCCTTACAGTTGCTAGACGTGGCAGTTGACAGCTCGCGCCATTACTTCCGTCTTTGGTTTCCGCACGTCAAGTTGTGGAAGATTTAGTGGTGTGGATTAGTTTCGGAATTACCGATATCGATGACACGATTTTTAGTATTTCTGCTCTCAGTATCATATCTTCCTATAAGTATGCTCCCTTGACAATGAATATGATACACAACATTATAAAAATAGTGGACAAAAGGGTTTAGTTCAGTCATACATAGGGGAGGTGGATAATTGGACATAAATTATTAAAATATTATTATTATTTGCGTATGGTGCAGCAATATTAGAGGGTTAACGGAAGGCCGTAATATAAAATAATTTCTAATTTACCTAAGTCTCCCCTATAGATTTCCACATTTTCCACACTTGTCGTCATAGCTAAAACATTTATCTGTGAACGATAAACACACTGTACTAAGGTGGCTTGAACTCTATCAATCCACTGTAACTGTGTACAGCTTTCATGACAAAAAATTTGAAAAAAATGTATCAACTTTCTCAAGTAAAATGAAAATTATATAATTAAGCACCAACAAATGCAATTTTTATGTAAGTGCCTATAATATATTACCTTTAATATTAAAATAAGTCCAGTTTAATAGTCAATATATACAAGACGTATAAATACATAGCCAAAATATGAAAAACTTACTGCAAAATCTGTTTTTTTATTTTTATCGATACATATTTAACTTTAATAATAAGTCCCAACACTACATTTCCTGTGCTGAAGACGTGTCAATTAGGCGCGAAGCCACCAGCTCCGACTGAGGCTACAGCGTATCTCGCTGTATTGTAGCTTATTTCACATAAACAGAATAGTTTATTGTAGTTTTCAATAGATACAAGATATTTAAAAACCAATCTAACTTTATACAGAAATTGATAGATAATATTGACTGAGTACCAGAAAGTCGAAAACACTCGCTGGACTAGATGCAGGCCACTTTCGATCGGTCATTTAAAAATCCTATGTTCAGCAGTTGTCAGCCTGCAGCTGAAATGGTGATGATTGATGAATATAGGCTATGATTACCAAGCGAGTCATAAGCTTGACTGCCAACTTTATTGTATGAGAAACCCCTCTAGACAATTTTTAGGTAGATTTGGTAGCCGGCAAATGTTACTATGTTGTTATGTTAACATCATATTCATTGAGAAACAGAAAATATCAACTTTCGTACTTTTATATGAAACGCTTACTTTCAATTACTTGATATCTAAAAAATTTTACCTTATGTATTACTAGCTGTTGCCCGCGGCTCCGCCCGCATGGAAATCGATTATATGGCGCCTAAAAGTAGTTTTTCTTTGACCCCTGGTCCTTAACCAAATTTCATCAAAATCTGTCCAGCGGATTAGTCGTGAAAGCGTAACAGATTCTTTACCAAATATTGCACGATATATGTATATATCGTTATAACATTGTTTAGTCTAAAATCACTATTAATTGATATTGATACACTATCATGCGGCCCGCCCCGGCTTCGCATGGCCATAAAAATTTTTCTCTTGAATCACTCTATCTATTAAAAAACACATCATAATCCGTTGTGTAGTTTTAAAGAATTAAGCATACCTAGGGACAGAGAAAGCGACTTTGTTTTATACTATGTAGCGAAGAAAAATATGTAGGTAAATTTTAACACTTTATTGGGCTAAGATCAACCTGAAAACCCATAAGAACATATTTCAACTTGCTCTAACTCGACCCCAAAGCAAAGAAAATATACACTCCCAATAAAATACTCAAGGTAACCTTTGCAAAGGTCATCATTATTAACACAAATCTTAATCCTACGTTAACTAATTAAGCGGTATTTAAAACGTCAGTCACCATTTGGACACAGGGCTGTAACGTTAGGCCTGTCGGACAACGTCAGGCAACGTCAGGCCACGTCGGCAACGTCGGCTGTTAGACGGCGCGTGATGAATGGCGGGATCGTTAATCACTGCGTTGGGTCATCAGTCATCGTCATAGATGCCATAGAGTATATAAATACAGAGTATCTTTCAAAACATAACTATCAATCGAATTTCAAATCAAATCTACTTAAAGCATTATTTAAAACTATCTGTTACTCGGCGCCCGCTTTTGTGGGAGTTCCGAGATAACATATAGCCTATGTGTTGTTCCAGGGTCTAAGCAATCTCCATTTCAAATTTAAGCCAAATCGGTTCGGCCGTTTTCTTGTGATATAACGTTTATAATATTAGTAGGATAGGATTTTAGTCAATATTTGGTAATGAGCTATAATGTCAAGCTTGTAAGTCTATTTCGGTACAATATAACAATCGAATTGTTTTTTTTTCTCAATTCAAATAAAACATAAAAATTAAGTTACCTACCACATAGACGTAAGACTGTAAGGTCAGGACTGATGTCTGTGTTTTCTGATACTCTTTTTTAAGATGAAATCAACCTTTTTCTTATCAGTTGATAGCTATGGAGCCTCGGTTTTACTGCCTTTTCTACTTCAGTCAATTACAAAATACACACATAATCATTTTACAACAGTGGTCGTTACAAAAGAGCAAAAAAAAAATAGTTTTTACCGTCTTCGTCTTCTTCTTCGACTTCAGCGTTTCGATATCTAGTCCATTAGTCAGTCCAAATTGTTGCCTTGAATTTAATAAATTTAATATACTCGTAGGTATAATATACATTGTCTACTCTGTTTCAATTACCTAATCTATGTGATTTAAAACCAAAGGAACTGCGAATTGTTAGATCACATTTGTTATTAAAAATGACTTGTGCTAATTTATCATCTAATCACTTAATCCTAAGGCTGTCTTTAGTATAGTTTTTATAGGGTACGGTTTTTTATATATTTGTTGTTTTAAAGGACTTTCTGTGTTCTAAGGGATTCAATAAAGCCGTCTATTTAACATTACTTTGTACTAATTTATATCTTCGATCCTGTACAATCCAATGATGTATTTATGTAATTGATGCAATAAAGTGTTTATTCATTCATTCATAAGTTAACCAGTTAATCTATCACTAAATCATTTTCATAAAGTTTCTGATTTAAAAATAGATATTGTATTGCAGCTGCCGTAAAAACCGATTTAAGAACCAATATTATATGTAAAAATACTACTAACATCTGATGTAGGCACAAACATGAAAAATGTATATAAGACATATTTAACTATAAGTTCTACCTTGCATTCGGAATACTGTAATTGGTTAAAAAAACCGTTGTAATTAGTATACAATAAATAAAAAAAGGAAAAAAAAAACAAATTTAAACACATTTTGGGGCTAGTAACTCTACAGAGATAACACTTAAGACTCCTTTAAAATATTAAATAATATTATATTATATAAAAATATTTATAATAAAATAAATATTTTAATTTATTTAAGTAGTTGCAATTATTATTCTTCTCTAGTAGAAATTGTATGTAATTTTGTATTAAAAATTATATTAGTACTTTAAAATAATATAAACGTTAACATTATTACTATGAAACCAAAACACAAAATAATACCTACTTAGTTGTCACAACAAAGCATGGGAAATAGACCAAACAGGTAATAGTATGAAATTATCCACCTATAAATAATTAATTCTTGTTTATTATTCCAATTGGTGTATAATTTTGTAGACACCAAAACATGTGAAAGTTGACGCCTTTTATCACACGAATTATCTTTTTTAAACCAGAAAAGCGCTTAGACTAAAGAGACTATGAAATAGGAATAGGCGTTGGAGTGCATGACATTGTTAATAAGCTCCGGGAAAGTTGACTGAGATGGTTCAAGCATGTTATAAGAAAGGCGTCTAAATATGTAGGGAAAAGGGCACTTGTCAAGTTGTTAACTGAGAGAGGCCTAAATAATTATGACTTAGTGTTTCAAGACCTCATCAGCTATGGGTTCAAGAATTTATTTTAATGACGTTAATTTCATCGGACATTTAAAACTTTTATAATTTACTAGCTGACCCGGCGAACTTCGTACCGCCTTTCTTAATATTTTTTTCCGTAAGAACCTTGTACAGAGTATTAGAAAACTACAAAAAAATGATATGTAAATTATGTTTTTTTTTTATTTGATTTTTTCATGACATGAAAATGCAATCTTTTATATTTGTGTGCCCTCACAAGACTACACTATTGACTTTGCAATACCCCACAAGGGTCCATGTATGTTTTCCCATCAAATCTATACATGAAAGCGAAAAATAAAGTATAAAGAAATGGAAACGAATAGTTAGAAGACAAAGTCGCAATATGGAACCTTCGCTATTAGGATGTTGACTAAGAAATTATCTCGTTTATGTGACACAGTCTATAAACCACCACGCAAACCCTGGTGTCGGAATTCTGCAGAATTGCCTCTCAGCTTTTAACGCAATTCGTAGTTCGACTACCAGATGGCAGCCGGGACCAACCTTAACGTTCCTTCTGAGCATGGAATCATCCTTATTATCACAGATAGGCAATTCAGGAGTGCAATGTCGTATATAACCAAACTAGAAATTACTGAATATTATATGCTTCCCTTGGGAATCAAACCCACGACTCCCGGGTCTAAAGGCAAATACCTTAACCACCGACCCACGAGGCAATTGGAAGAACTAAGAAATAGAAACTATATGGAACCAAAGCCTTACAATCGCGATTACAGGAAGTCTCAAGCATTCTATTACCACCAACACATTCCAGTACGAGGTATCGCCTCGTGTTTATCATAATAATAATATTTTAGCGGCAAATAGGCTAATCATTCACACTTGACAGCTTTAATAGCAAACATGGGAGCGGTAGAGACGCTTTACACTCGCCGATACGATATTTATTTGTCTTCAGTTTTTTTTTTGTTTATATCTGCAATCAGAGTTTAGCTTTAACAAGATGTGGCAAACAGAGGATACCTATTACCCTACCCTAGGATATATGAATAAAGTCTTCTAATAAAACACTCTATTTTTATCTCGTTCATGACGCTTTTCCGGTTTCTTCCTCAGCTGTTTGCATCCGAGTCCAGGGGGGTTCTTAGAATCTTGCATGGTTTTAAGAGACGATAGTTCGTCTCTTAAAACCATGCAAGATTCTGTGAGTAAGCGAGACAGCGCAATACATGATGTACATCATGTATCAGTAAGGCGACGTCTCCCTTACTCAATCGTTCTTGCATGGTTTTAAGAGATTGTGGTAGCCACCCAGGGTCCGCTTTCTATTTCATTAGATAATATTTTTGTGCATCTTTAAATCGCTTCGGTCGATATGATACAAGTTGTAGTAGTTTTGTTTTGAAACGTGCACATTTTGTACACGAAAATCCACATTATATACATTTTTAATATTAGTATTGACACCTAAGTTATGATTTTACAAGTTCTTCGATGTGTCATTAGTTTAAATTGGTTCAGCATTATTAATTACAAAATAACATAGTAATAGTATATTATAGTACTATCACACAAGCATAAACTCTAAACACATATTCCTCACTCTTTTACTCACCACAGACGAGGTGAAAAAGGTAGTGTAATTACACGTAAGTGTTACTCGTATTGTATATTTTGTGGTGTAGTGTGTGAATGTGTTAATATTTTCAAATCGTCAAATGTAAAGCGTCCTTCACGAATCCGTCACCGCACCAATATTTCTGAAGTTTATCAATATTGTCGTATTTATTATTTAATTTCTATAAAAATACTATTTGCACAGATAATAATGAACTATTTATCACCTACTTCAGTAAGTAACGTTTGACAGCTCAGAATTTTTGATATATCGATTGGATATCAGTAATATTTACTAAAATTACTTCTTATTCTTTCGAGTGAGAAGAATGGCTATAGACTACACTGCCTACATTAAATTTTCCCACAAAAAGTATAAACTTTGGTGATTGGTCTTCGTTTAATTTTAAAATTAGGCACTGTTCTAAAACTCCTGTTTGCTATACTAAACATTAAACTCGCCCCTAACTCGACCAATTTGTAAAAATTTAAACTTTTTATTATTAAATAAACTATTTACGGTACATACATTAACTACAAAATACTCGCATCATCTGGTATTCTGTAAATAAAATATAAAACTTTACTACAATTATATTTAGGCCTCAATTTATTTGTAAATAAATCGTCATAACAATTATTTAATTATTTATTTGCGCGGGAATGCAGCCAGTGTTTTTGGTACCATGCCACACGGACACCACCTAATTTTAAATTTAGATTAGTTTTAGATTTATATTTATTTTAAGTTCTTTTTAAGGATAGTTTTTAAGGTTTATTTAATAAGTTTGTTGTTTTTACTTGAATAAAAATTACAACAAAAAAAAAATATTATTTGAAAAGATAAATTAAGCTTTTCCAATTTGCAATAGAATTCAAATTGAATTGGGAGTGGTATATCACTAGGGTATTCCGATTATAGGTGTGTACACGGAATGAGTCTATCCATCAACGTGAATGATGGATTGGCTAAATATTTGAATTTGATACCCAAACGAGTTCAACGAGGGCACTTGCCACCGTGGTTAGAGAAACTAATAAATTAGCTTTTTGTGACGAGCATGTATATAAGACGTATTTATTTATTTATAAAGCCTAACTAAAATTAAAAATCCAAAAGTGAGTTGATTTGTTTGTTAAGCTTTCACGCCCTAATCGCATACACATAGATAGAAGTATTGAGAAGAACATAGGATACCTTTCATTCCGGGAAAAAGCAATGTTCCTGTGGGAAATTCACGTAGGCGAAGCCGCGAGCAAAATAGTAATAAATAAAATTCATTTATTTCGGATAACAAAGATCCATATTCATAAAAATTAAAATTACAATTTACATACAAAGAAATATAATTATAAAACTAATAAATAAAATTAAATTCTGTATTAAATTAAAATTTATTAAATTGACGTACACTCAAATACAAACATAGATAACTTTGAAATTAGGACATACCCTTGGAAAATAAAATATGTCACCAGTAAAATTTATAACTTAGAATAATATAGTAAAGCGCGAGTGAGAGAATGTAATTTTAGCAAAGTTAATCTATTAAATAGTACCTAAGTATACCACAGAACATTCGTCAGTCCGTCAATTTATATAAATTTTGTCATATAAATTTTAATACATATAGGTACATACGATTTCAACAATTTATGACGTAGTCAGTCAGAAGCAAGCTTACAATATTTTTTTTTTCATATAAATATTAATCTCAGTTATTTTAAGTAGTTAATACCTATCTAAAATAAAATTTTATAAATTGTTTAGATCCTGTTTTATTTAAATATACAGACAAACAAAATAATAAGTATTTAGACAAAAGAATCAAATTAAGTTAAAGGTCCTAACCGCAGTTTCAATCTCACAAATATTTATTCATATTGACTAAAAACTGAAACTCATATTTTAAACAACATCGAAAAGACTATATTTTTATTCATAATGAAAAAAAAGAAAATACTGAGACTTATATGTTTAACAATAGATTACATTTTCCGTCACTAAGATTGCGCATGATTTAGAAAAACAATCCCCCTACAACGCAAGCTTTATCCATAACGAATGTCAGATAAACAAAGAGAAGCAAAAGATATATTTTTATGGCCATAACACATCATATTTATACATGCTGGGCCATTTATCGGTTCACTTAAGGGGAAAATAGTAGGGCAAAAGTCATTACGCTGCCGCCGAGTGTTGCCTACAATAAAAATAAAATATGCTTATCGCTCCAACTTACTGTATTTGAGCTGTAATGTTTGACAAATAAAAATGTTGATAGCAGCCAGTTGTATTTTATAAGCGAGACTAAGGAACGTCCGCGGGTTTACTTATTATTTTTATTTTATAAGGTTTTCAACGTTCTATCTCTACATTTGTCTTTATTTAGATACTTTTGACATTGAAATTTAGGTATTGACTTTTGCATTCGTTGAAACCAGTATTGGTTTTCTTTTGTTTGTTTTCGAAATAATATGTATTGGTTTTAATTTTCTTATTATTTTAAGCTGTTTATGTCCCACTGCTGGGCAAAGGTCTCCCCACTAACCATCCATGTATCCCTAGCCATGGCATTTTCTCGCCAGTTTTTATCGAATGCTTGTAGATCGTTTGACCATCTAGTTTTAGGCCTTCCTCGCTTCCTGTACCCATCAGTAGGCACCCAGGCAGTCAAAACATGAGTCCATTATAGAACTAACGCTTATAAATGGGAAAAATCAAAGAAAAATTGCTCTATATTTTCCCGAACATAACTTTATTTTTACAAATAACATAATATTGATGATAACAGATATAATATTAATTTCAATTTAAAATTGTTGGATTAAATTAATAAATTGTAAAAATTTCTTTATGTTGGCTGATGAAACATTTTTATTATATATATAAATAATTCTTATATAACTTTCATCTACAAAAACGCTTTTATTATATGTAAATATTATTATTATATTAATATTTACAAAATGCCGATATTTCATTATTTCCTGTATATATTTAATACTGAAATTCTACTGTAACTATTAAATAACTAACAGATAAATGGCAGTCATCAAATATTGTATACTTAATAGGTAATTAAAACTTAAATGCATTTTCCAGTAATTCCTTTACTAAAATTTATTTTCTCTAAATGATTTTAGCTATAAAAACCAGACTTTCACACATATAATAAATGAACGGACACGACATTACGATTTTATCAAATATACACAGCTGTCAACTCGCTATCGCGCAGTGTGTTTCAGTTGATATATTTTATTTAGTTTATTTTTTTTTACTCAGTACTGCCGACTTTATCTTTAGAGGTGTTAACACCACAGGGGTTTTAAAAAGTCCATATTTTTTTATTAAAATTAGGCTTTTAGTCTTAAAGTAAATTAACAGGAATTAGCCTTACGTAACATGGCAGCTGTAGTTTAAGTTTTAGGTTTTTATTTTATCTCTTAACAAGTCCTCTGTGGCTTGGTGGTCATAGGCAATATTATAAGTCAATGCCGGATAAGGCCAAGATTAAAAACAAATGACAAATTATCACAACAATTAATCCATATACAAAGAATTAGCAATAGATTTGCTTCGAGTACGATTAGTGTTTCCTCATCGCACAATAAACCATATGATTTTCGAAGTCCTATGGCCCTTTTAATTAATGGCTTACTGTTTTTATTTTTGCAATAAAAAAGTATGACATACACTGACATGTTACCATGTTTTCAAAACGGAAAATGCTGTGTGTGTTTTCAATTTACTAAAACCTGACATCACAAATGGCCAAAGCAGAATAGAATCAAATATATCTAAAACGATAAATACGAAATTGAAATACGTTTGACTTGAAATGGTCTATTATACAAAACAATTTACCTCACAAGTCGTGATCTATAAATTTAAATAGTCACTTCACTCGAGCCGTCAAAGGTACTATAAATCTTGTTATATTACTGGCTACCATTACAAAACATTAAAAATGAGTCTTTGTGTCCATACAAGTTTATTATAATGCCGACATTGTGACCACCCAAAATACGAACAATTGGTCAGTTTAGGATGGTCACCCTAACGGTTTTTGTAGTAATCCAAATTCGACTTTATTTAGCTAAATTAGAGTATATTTTTGAAAAACTATATTTTTTAGTTGTTATTGTGTTTGAAAAGCGCAGGAAGTGTGGACGTTTTCTGTAGGTGTCACTTTTGTCGGACTATAGTGGATAGATCGTATTGTCGAATATATTGTTGAGAAATGATGGAAAGTCGAGTAAGCGTGTCACAGGGACATTTATTAAACTTGAGTTTATGATGATAAAACATGTAGCTGATCAAATTTTTTTAATATTATTTCGAAATTTTGTTGTTTATTTAATTAAGTATTCATTCACAAATTGAGATACAAACATAGTTGAACTAGATGACTTGTAAAACTGCGTTAGTTGAAACGCGAAGCTTTGCAATAAACTTAAGAATTCTATTAAAAATTGCTTATAATATTGCATAAAATATTCTAGATACAATAATAACAGTCATACATACTTCATTTTCTACTAGCAGTCTACCTTGACTTTGTCCGTGATACATACTCGTACATAGCCTATGTCACTCAGGGATAGTGTGACTTTCCAGCAGTGAAGGAATTCTTCAAATCAGTTCAGTAGTTTCGAAGCCTATTCGATGCAAACAATCAAATCTTTCCTCTTTATAATATTATTATAGATAACACTGTGCAAATAACATCAATTGTATCATACTTATTGACATAACTCGTAACATCAACAAAGAGATCTATTGAGCTAAATTAGATATAGGAGCCCTCTTTTCATATCAATTCACCCATATCAAATTTGCCACAACTACCTCAACGAATCACTAGCGTTAAACTCATGTTTGTCATTACAGTCTTCACGGCTTTTACCCTATTTATTTCCCTTTTAAATCACTGCTATTGTCAATTCACCACGGCTGTCATTTCGTTTCGCATCGCCACTGATAAGTGTCCTTACCCTACATAGTCTAAAAATATTCCATAGCAACAAATCCAGTTGGCGAAATCACAGTTGTGAATTATTTTACACTGTGGTTAAGGATAGTGAGGTAGACGTCCCGATGAGCGGCATTGTCGTCGTTTTGATGAATCGATATCTCCTTTGTTGGCTCCCCACAGCTGTCCTATGTCACAAGAGAGATGACACCCGGGTCGGTTTTTTTGACACGTTCTTTGTTAAGCACAGTGTGGGCTCGACAAAATGAGCTGATATCGATCGCTCGGTATAATACGCAGAGGGTCTTGAGTTGAATTGAGCTCATAAATAAATAAGCGATGTCGTGGCGTGTCGGTTTTTCGTGTGATGATGTATAGTTTGCCATTTGCAGTATTACGTCTAATACTATACCAACCTTATTCGTTTAGAAAATAAGTTTTCAACTATTGCAACATATTTTTAGACGTGTGTGTACTCATGGGGGGATCGGATGAGGATTTGTTGAAATTTATCACGTGCAATAAAAATTGTCAGTTTAAAAATGACTCGCGATAAATGATTTGTAAGGTAATTTACGGTGGGGTTATTAATATTATCTATTATTCATTTTCCTACATTCTATGACACATACAATGGTTATTATTTAAATTATACAAATCAAAAGCTCTTTTTCTTACTTATGAATTGAGTATCAAATCAGCTGAAAATATAGTATTAAAATAAATAGTCGCACTCCAGGAGTGCCGACAAAATTAAAACATTTTTTATTTTTGGATTACTAATGTTAGACCAAAAAATGATTGAAAAATTGACATCCAAAAAACGTTTCATCCAATGTTTATTTGGCAAACGAGACATTTGACAAAAAATTCATGTTACAAAAACATACTTAGCAAATGATCCATTAGCAAACACTGCACTTGTTAAATGTGTTAAATATTAAAATGTCAATTGACTTTTTATCATTTCACCAAATAATATGTTTTGCCAATTAAGTATTATCGCTCGGTTCGTGCGATGTGCTTATGTCAACCTAATGCGCTCGTCGCTTCGTATGGGTCCCATTGCCTTTTTCTGTAGGATAAAATGACACTTTCTCCCCTATTGATGGTCATAATACAAAACCTTACCTACTATAAAAGTATACAGTCGCCTTTTTATTTAACGCAGTATAAATATATATATTTTTTTTCATTCTGCCTCGTATATATCCACTTACAAACTACAACAACAAATTGCACTTATAAGTAAAATAAAACATTTTATGAAAAAATATTTTTAAATTCTAATATTTCGTCCTGTTGGCCGTGAAGCATGGTAGCAAGAACACTGGCTGCGTTTTCATGCTATCTTTTATGTGTATTTTTTTGTTTATTTTTTTTATTTCGTTAATTCTTTTGCATAAAAAATCTGTAAATATTAGTCGAAGTTTTTATGAATTGTTTTTAGACCAATAGTAGTTTTGTATGATAACTCAGTTGCTAAATGTTCATTTCTGAAATAATTATGTATTTGTAATATTAAAATTTAAAATAAGTGTTGATCATTTGGAAAAATGACTCATTTGTAAAATTATTATATGAAAACAGTGTGATGAGTATGTCTACAGATCATTCGAAACTGATAAAGCAATGAATGTAATACAAATAACTATGATGTCATTTAAACCATTTTTAAGGATATCTCATAGTAATTTAAAAGCGCTTTCAGTTCACTGCAAAATAAAGAGTTCCAAAGAAGGCAACTTCTCTGTAATTTCGATAACTCTTTAAATTTTATGAGCTCAGTACGCTGCCACTTGGACTACATCCGATGTCACCCCCATTAACTACGATGTACAAATAAGACTTGAATAAAAATAACTATATACCTACCTCTACTTATATATATATAAATTTCATGTATTTTTGTTTGTTATCTTTGTCCTTGGTTGATTAGTGTGTGATTCATGTCTAATTAATTGTCTATTTTATTCTTTATGTATATCGGTCCTCTTTTTGGCCTAATATAGTCTCATAAACTTCCATGCTGGTCTGGGAGAAAAAGAAAAACATAGAATGTACCAGCTGCTTCTCTTCCCGCGCAAGCCGTAAAAATCGTCTGAGGGAATCGCCGAATGGGGAAATCATGACATAGGCGATGCGGCTAGCAACCCATTCATGTTTCAACTACTATTATGCTAAACGTGGCTTAAGGTCTTATGGCTCTAGGCTCTGTCTATCCCGTATGGGATAAAGACGTGATTATATGTATGTATGTGTAGTCTCATGTATATATTTCTTATTTTATACTCTCAGTAGGGCGCACTCTCAACTCGTAAAAGCCGTCGTAAGTTTGAGTTATACTCCAAGTCGACATTAATGAATATGGCGGCGGTATATTTCAATTTGAAGAGAATGTGTTGCCGTTTTTATGTGATGTTGCTTTGAAATATGTGTTTATTATGATCCTGTGAGTGTGAAGACGTGGAAATGATGTTATTAATATATATAATTGTCGCTTCATCTACAATCATGGGTCATAATGTCACAGCCTATATAACATTTTTAGGAAAATCAAAATTATATACATGTCTTTCAAGTCGAAACGTAGTGACGGTTTTATATGAAATTTAGCATTAAGATGGATATAGGCTACTTTTGGTCGCAATAACAGACATCCACATGGGTAACGCCTCAGGCGAAAGCTAGGTATTATTTAATTGGGACTTACCTACGTATATTTCAAGTAACTAGCACCTAGTAATACCTAGTAGTAATATAAATGTGTTATTTTTTTTATTTTAAAACTCACTGTTCTGTTATAAATAGGGCGTTTGTTATGAGATGATGACTTAAACGAGATGTCACCTGAAATCATGTTAGTCCAATGTTTTATGTTTCTCATATTCATCCATTCATGTATTACCCTCACTTCTATTTTTATTTAACTTGGTGTCACATTATTATTTTCTTGCAATACAAAAAATAGCATGTAATAATGAAATTGCAATTTAAAGCCATCTATCATCATGAGCCACGAATACAAACTAATGAAACGTCATTTTTTTTTTCTAAAATCGCTAATTCTCAAATCCATAACTTGCAATAACAAGAAACGAGGACCATTTATATAGACACATTTTTGACTCCACATCGCGTGAATTACGAAAATTTCACAGTCATAATTTAAGCAAATATGAACTTTAATATGTTACCAATAAGGTGAATAAGAAAGTAAGTAATGTTGGTCTTGTGAGTAGATAATATACGACTGGCCGGATAGGACTATTATGTTCTAATGTGCCAATATATTATCTGTATTAAAGGCCAGGTTTTGGGTGATAAATTGCTTTTTCTTTGTCACCGTGCTAGCACATGGCGGATAACAGCAAAAACCAGCAGGTGATAGTTTTCGTGGCGATTTGAAATAGCCGTATAATAGACTATTGGTATCATGAGCGTTGATAAAAATGTGTCAAGTTTTTTTTGTTTATTTTTATGCTATTCTTGGTATAGGTGTAAGGTTTTTTGCGTAATGTTAAATTTATTGCTGTAAGTGGATTAGATTGTGCTAATATATTACAAATTGATGTTAATTTTTATATATATATTTCTAAAATAAAAATACGAATTTTTTTTTGATGACTTATAGAGTTTAATACTTTTTCTTGTAGTCGAAATACTGTAATTTTTTGACCAGTAGAATGCTACGTTGATTGCTTTGTCGTTTGTCCCCCTTATATTCTAAACTATATATGAGTGACTAACTGATACTTTACTAAAGGTTATATATTTATATGTATAAAAATCAATTATTGTTCGTTAGTCTGGCTAAAACTCGAGAATGGCTCGACCGATTTAGCTAATATTGGTCATGAAATATTTGTGGAAGTGGAAGGTTTAAATGCTAAAAATAACCCGGAGTTCGCCGCGTCAGCTAGTAATAAACAAAATATTTTTATATGCTTATCTATAAAAAATATGATACACAATCCAAAGATATACAAAGCCTTAGTTCCACAAAGTTAGTATCTTACGTTAGTGTATCATTAGTGTATCTTAAGTTAGTAACTTAGTATCACAAATCTTATCATTTACAATTTTAATAAGATATCTATTAATATAACATGATTCTTTTCAATTACGTATTTTAATAACTTATCGGTCGATTATCAAAATATGTTTCGGTTAGGTGGCTACCAAAAATTTAAATTCCCAATTGATTCTAGATCTCTCACAATTTTCTATTCATAATATTGTAATTTATGCTAAGCCTTAACAGAGAACATGGAAGAAAAAACGTACAGAAATAAATCCATTACATACCATTAAGACGATACCTTGGTGAACACTAGCGCCATCCTTTCCTTTATCCTTTTTGGATACCGGCGGCCGGCGAAATAGAGGCAGACCAAGAGGGAGAAGAGACGATCTCGACAACTTTTTTGGACAAGTGGACAGAGGTTTCCATGGATAGGGATGAGTGGAGAAGGAGGTGGGAGGCCTTTGTCCAGTAGTGGGACACATTAAGTAGGCTAAAAAAGGTATATATAATTATTCCAATGCATTAAAATTTGACTTATAAAACATCTTTTCACTCAAATAAATCAAATAACTAGATAAATCAACCTAAGCAGGTTCGGTTGATTTACTTATACGCCTATAGTTACCGTATACATATACCGTCTATAGTTTATCGTTCAACTTTTAGATGCAGTTCGATATCTATTTGTTTCAGTACAATTAATACACTTAATTACTCCGGTCACAAAAACAACGAAAGTGGATTTCCCGGGCTCGATGCCAAAATAAAATTATGAAAAATTTACCTGACTTAACTGCTGTACTTTATTGATTTGTCCGAGAGAAGAAATAAAAATCAGCGATCTAGCAAATCCCCTATAAGCTTCTTAGGGATGCTCCGTTGGAGAAATGACTTATTTCGTTCTATGCATTTTGTATTGAAACCTTAAGCTGTAATGGTAATCCGAGGTATTATTTTCTATAAGAAATTAATTCAAAGTAAACTTTTGAACTAAATATCTAGAGGTTGATTTATAGGGAATGGTTAGCATTAAGTTCGCCAATTGTATAAGTCAAAGAATTTTGAATTTAAGTAATTAAAGTTAAACTACTTTTGGGGTAAGCTAAGTATATTTAATTTGTTATGTTTATTGATTTTATTAATTAATATTAATTTATGGTTGGCAAACACACATTTATAATTAAAATAGCTGTCCCCCGCGGCTTCGCCCCGCGTGGGACTCGGTTATATCGCGCCCAAAAGTAGCCTATGTTTGACCTTAGGTCGTTAACTACATCCCTACCAAATTTCATCACAATCGGTCCAGCAGTTTAGCCGTGAAGAGGTGACAGACAGACAGACAGATAGACAGACTTTCGCATTTATAATATTAGTATGGATTAGTGACCTACTCCGGCTTCGCATGGGGGTGAAAAACTTCCTCTAGAATCACTCTATCTATTAAAAAAACCGCATCAAAATCTGTTGCGTAGTTTTAAAGATTTAAGCATACATAAAGATATAGGGGCAGAGAAAGTGATTTTATTTTATACTATGTAGTGATTGTAATATGTATTATATAATAAAACTAGGTCATAGAGTAATTGTTGATATAACGTTCGATTTATAACTAGGGCGACTAACAAATTTTAGCAGATATACCGTGACGGCAAGCCAGGACTTTATTATGTATTGCCGATTCTACAAATCTTATATACAAAGATAATAGACTCTATATAATGATAATGTTATTATCTCAACTATCGACGCCTCACCCTTTTTTAAAATCAGTTAAATTAACTAACTAATAAACAATGCACTCACCAGAAAAATAAAATTAACCAACTTAGTACTGAATGCAGTCGCCAAAAGTGTTCCCAATTTAGATTGTGCTACTTCTCTCAGTTAATAAAATCATAACCAATCCAAAAACTCACATACATCACTAGAACAAAGTACTGATATTTCGTAGGCCGTAGCCGCGTAGCATCGTAGCTCGTAGCCCGAACCAGCTGAAATATGGGCCATGTTTTATTCAAAGAAATTGCCACATATTTCATCTGAACGGAATAACTGGGAGATATGGATAACGCGGTACAAGAATTGGTGAATCTTTTTGCATATATATAAAAATTTGGACATTGCTTATTTGTTTACTACCTCTTCATTTGCATATGTAAGTGACAATATATAAATGTGTAAATCTACTAACCATTGCTAAACTATTGACCTTAAAGTAAATTTTAACTTTTTTCTTTAAGGTTAAAAAATTCAGATTTTTAATAGTCATAAGAGATTGTTATATTAATCTTCCAAACATCAAATCGTGCTTAATATAAATAGAGTTAATTTTTCTAACAAAAAGCTCAGCATTTTTTACCTTTTCACTAGATAATGTAGTATTTATTTCATTTGATTCAATACAATATAAATCATTTATCGTTAATGGTCGGTCAGTCGTTCAATTTGACTTGTCATCAATCGAATTTTATAACTTCCTTCTTTTTTTCAAAACGTTAAAAATAGCCTTATCACTAAAAGCAATATCTAAACAACATTTTATCAAACGTTATTTTAAAAATAACAATTCCACGAATTGTGACCCCATAGCCGTCGTGGTACCCGCGTGGCACCCGCGGACTGACTCCACCTTATCTCCGCCAAAGTGATTCCGCGATTCTGTTGGATTTATGTGAGTTTAGATTTATAGCGGACATCCGGAACACAAGTCAAATTCATTGTTTCGTGTTACACTTACACGACAGACATACTGTTCAAATTGATATTAGCGAGTTATGATTTTAGTTTAAAAAAGAAAAGACTATTTAATTTTGATTTCGAGTGTAGATTGTAAAAAAAGTAATTATTACTTTGAATTTAAACAAAAGAAGCTTAAACACAATTTTAAAAAGCTCGATTACCTAGTCGATGTATTTATGTAATTGGTGCAATAAAATGTATATTCATTCATTAATTTATTCATTCATTCGATGCGTCTTTAGTGTCAAGCCACAGTGAGCAATGTGAGCATGGATTGACTTTAATTCGTAGCTACTAGATATATTTTTATATTGAGTTTCTCCGAGCTTTCTTAGCATTATGGCCAAGATGAAGCCTCATTGAAACTTACTCAGTCATATATTATGAACCAATCACATATATTATAATTTAAAACTTACTGTTGATTGTCTTTCTATTGTAACTAAGTACATTTATTAAATAAAACACAAATGTCCATTTATTTATTTTTTTAAACCATAAATTATCAAGCATATTCTACCCATAATACCACAACAAAAGAACAGCTATATATGATTAGAACACACCGGTCTATTGCCCACGTCAGCGTTATAAATTAGACTTATCATGCTACCTAAATAAACCGAGGGCAAAAAATACATTTCCTCACGGAGAATAATATTTTAAACCATCCCCTTGCTTTATACAAAATGGTTGTCGGCACTTGCTACTATTTTTCCTGTCAGTTATTGGCGTAAATTACAAACTTGTAGCGTGAAATCTGTTTTATTATATAAAGATACAAAGGCAAAAAAAGGAGTTTTTTACATTCACAACATCCAGCGATTATTATAATAAATCCTAAGGTTTTAACGTCAATTGGCTGTACACTCTTGTTCATTCATCCATCGAATTTTCGGAGTCAGACGTTGTTTCATAGATCATCCGAAATACGACTCCATGCTTTCAATGAGCAGTCATGGTGAAACTTCCAATACTATCACTTAATAATATTCATAGGTACCTAACATTATAAACCAATTGGTACCAAGAGATATGAAAAAAACAACAAGTACTATTTCTAAAAATAATAAGAAAAAGGAATAAAAAATGCACCATATGAAGGAATCTAAATGATTTATTTACACAAAGCTGGTAGAGCTTTTGAATATATTATACTTACCGATTAGTCTTATAAAAGCAAAATTAAGCAGTGTTTTTACATCAACTTTTAACGACCAATAGATAAGGTTTAATCACATAATGGTGCTTAATAAAACATTCAATTTCCGCTATCTGACTGTTTTATAACTTCCATAAGGTTATAAGGTATAATCTGAAACCTGTCATTCCAAAACCGCTACCGCTTATGAATCGCGACAGAACATACGTGATAAATATCCCCCGAGTTCCTTACACTTGGTAGAGCAGACAAAATAATTTATGTACCTAGTTTAGTGGGTACTTTTGCGAATAGATGGCCCCGAGGTGAACGACATCTCTTTTGACAACTCGCAGTCATTCCTGGGTTGTGATGAACAGGAAAATTCTCTGGTGTTCAAATGATATTCATGTTTTGAATACAGGATGTAGGCCTTTAAATTTTTGTTATTTTTATTTAAATTTAATTTCATGTTCGCTTATGAAATGAAAAAGTATCTTCTTTTTCTTGTAAATATGGTAGCACTGGTGGCTTACCATCTCTTAAAACCATGCAAGAACGATTGAGTAAGGGAGATGTCACCTGACATCATGTATTGCGGTGTCTCGCTTACTCACTCGAACTTGCAATAGAAGCTTTACAATAGAGCGACTGCCGTCTGACCTCCGTATCCCGTCTTACAAAGAAACTAAAACAATAGAATCATGATCCACGTGTTATCCGACATAGCCTTATGTTTATATTTGACAATAATTTAAAAAATTTGCATTTTAAGTCCGCCGTTTACAACAGCCCAGAAAAACGGCTTTGCGGGCTTCTGAAATACGGAGGTGATCAAGATAGAAACGCCACTTGTGGCGACCGATCCATCTCAGGCGACGTTCGACGTCACTTAACATGCACTATCGTTACGAACACTAATTTCCTGTTAATCAATCAAGCTCTTTAACACGTTTGCGGACCCACGACTGCTATAGCAGTTATAACAATAAAACTTCTATTGTGTTTTCAAAAACGTCCGCGAACGTGTCAATTAACTAATTTTTTCAATTCCGTATTGAATAAATTATATAAAAAGCACATTTAAATGGCCAATGAAACCATCAAAGGTGAACTTTGTTAAGATAGGAACGCCAAACACCGACCTTTTGTAATAGCGTCATTTATAATACAAACGCTAAACGCTATCTCTGATCATTTAATAACCACGTGTCGGCAACTGAATGGCCAGCATTTATTACAGGACATCCTCCGATAAAGATGTACGGAGCTAGGAAGAGGACGATGAGATACATTAGGTTGTATAACTCTATCTTACTAAAATGGCGCAGCAACCCAAAGTGAGCCTCCGATAATAAGAATCTACATTTATATTTGTTCTGTGCTAACACTCTTGTTAATTGTCGGCGTGCAGCTCGCGCAGTTCCTGTATAAATTCTGACGTTCCTAATTATTTTTTATGGCAGCTCAAAAACGAATTGGCCTAACCGCGGCAGTCAACACTTACAAAATACCGTCATAAAACATTCGCATGTGCTGCTGATGACAAGAGATCTGAAATTTCATCATCATTATCATTTCAACCGCAGGATGTCCACTGCTGGACATAGGCTGAAGGATTTCCAAAATGACCGGTTGGTTGCGACCTTCTTCAGGTCATCTGACCATCTGGTCTGTGGGTGTATTCTCTATATTATATATGATTTCCTTAAATTATGCGTAATATATTTTTTATACTATTAGGTAGGCAAACAGGCGTACGGCCCACCTGATGGGAAGCGGTAACCGCAGCCTTTTAGACGCCTGCAATACCAGGAGCATTGCGAGCGCGTTGCCGACGCTAGAGGAATAGTTCCAATAGCAGTGAGATCGAATTATCTATATCATTTAGTATGCAAACCAGACTAACCTGGAGTAGGAGAAGGGCCAACCTCAGAGGGACAAGACACGAAAAAGAAGTAACGGTAGGCTAACAAACAGGCATACAAACCTCTTGTTATTGGCCAGCTGAATTATACACCATGAGTTTGTTATCTAAATACGAAGATGAGGCTAATTGGCGAGAGTTTTTAACTTATAGAATCGTATTTAGCGCATCTAGCCTTTCTGCAATCTTAGACCCACTTTATAATACTGTCGACTCGTAAAAGGATTAGTGGCCGCGCAGTGGGCGGGTACAACATTAATTTACGATTTAAACGTATTCTGGCTCATTCCCGCTGCCTCCTTTGAATTAAATTATTTGATATTTCTTTACTGATTATTTAAATGACATGATATAATCTTGTTTTGGTTTATTAATTTTTAAGGTTCCGTACAAAAATGTAAAAACGGAACCCTTATAGGATCACTCGTTCGTCTGTCTGTCCGTTCGTCCATCTGTCACAGCCAATTTTCTCCGAACCAAAATAAATGAAATTTGGTAGGATGGCGTAATCCTGTAACCCAAACACATATGTGCAAGGTAAATAAATATTTTTTAAAAATAAGATTTCATTAGTAATAGATATACCACAATTGAATATAAAAACTAATATTGGCAATGTACGAAACCCTCTCCTCGCGAGTTCAACTCGCACTTGACCGGTTTTAGTATTCAATCGTGTAATAAAACAGATATCATTATAGATATTGAAATTGTAATAAGCTTCGGTTACGCAGGCTTTGGAAGAAATAACAGATATGAATCCATACTTCCATATTTCCATATCCATACTAATATTATAAATGCGAAAGTCTGTCTGTCTGTCTGTCACCTCTTCACAGCTAAACTGCTGGACCGATTGTGATGAAATTTGGTAGGGATGTAGTTAACGACCTGAGGTCAAACATAGGCTACTTTTGGGCGCGATATAACCGAATCCCACGCGGGGCGAAGCCGCGGGGAACAGCTAGTAAGTAAATAAATTTTGCAATAAGTTTTCACAACTTGGTTTTCCAAGTGTTTACAAGCTAACAAATTTATCAAGTGGGTCTTATGCATGTTTGCCTAGCTACGTTAATCACTTTCCATCAACAGTGTACCTGTTTAGCTATTAAAAGGTATTAATGCAAAAAAAATACATTTTAAAGGAACCAAGCTATCGCTGAACACTTTCACTGACACTCAACCAAAAAAAAAAGTAGTTTAATAACAATAATAGTTCAATTGTTTCTTATTTATTGAAATGTTTAATATTCATTGACAACTGTGACACCTTGGGTTCAGTATATATTTGAAGGCATTAGAGTTAGTACTTCTCATTAATTATACTGCTTGTACTTGTGTGAGTGTATCTTTTGCTTATGTTGGATAATTTTGATAAGTGTGTGCGTAGCGACGTAATCGAATATTGCAATAATACTTATTTAGCGTATTTCCTCACCCCGCACTCAGAATTTGGTAGACTTTTCAAATCAAATCAAATCGTTTATTTGCAGTAATAGGGTACAAAACAGATGTCAAAGTAGTTTTTCACGTAGAAATACTTAAGTTGCACGTGGAGTCTTCAGGTGGCTTAATACTCGCAGTGAAATGATTAAGGGACTAAAAGTCAGTGCTAATGAAAACAAAACCGTGACCATTACTTATCTTGTCCAACAAGTTTTATTGTTATTTCCAATAATTCAATATCAACAATATTTATTCTTTGTCAATCTTTATTAAGACGAACGGGCCTTGATAAACCGCCAATGCTTATGTTTATATTGATTTTATGTAGTTTATTACCTAACTGCATGATGATAAACGCTGCTTGTTCTATTTATTAACAATTTTATTACCTAAACTATGTCACTGATATGAATAATTCGGTAAATACCCAAATAGAATGTTTTATGCGCGGCTCTACCCGCGTTGTAAAGGAAAAGTAAGGTTTTTGGTAAAGGGAAAGTGCCAGCGAGTTTTGTATCACAATTTAAGTGTATAATCATAGAATGTGTAGAGATGCCTGTCCACACAATCAGAACAATAATAAACCTAATAAGCGCTTAGCTTTTTTTAGTACGACATAGTACACTTGTATCATATACCGGTAGCTTATTTTATATAGCTTATAGTCATAACAATGTAGATATCGGGAAAGCTGCGTGTTCAAGCTAAAACTACATCAGTCTTATTAGAAAAAAGTAGGACATATTTCAGTACGTGATTTAAAAATTTGTTGTCATAAACATCTGACATAGCCTAACGACTGCCATCTATCGATGACAGCTGGGACCAACGGCTTAATGTGCCATCTGAAGCACGGAGGAGCACAAGATAAAAATGTTGCTAATAGCAAACAATCCTAACGCAAGGCACGCCATCGCTTGATAACGCTATTGTTAGGAACATACGAACATGCACGCTACGCTATCGAGATCCAGAATGACTTTTGAGGTTAGACATCTAATAAATCCATCAATTACAATAAACAAACGAACAAACAAACATACAGTCGTCAATACATCACAATGATGAAGGGCTTGTGAATTCATTAGCCCTTTGATTCATTATCCGCCATCAAATATTCAAGCTCACATCCTCGAATGGCGCAATTACTAAGCCGTGCTGTTCACGAGCCGTTGTTTTGTTGTTTGAAAATGTTTATTAATTTTTTTTTTCAATCAATCTATCTTTGAGAACTTATAGGGAGATCAAAATCTAAAGGTGCTACTGGAAAGAACCAAGAAAAATAACTAAGCTGGTTGAGCTATAAGCAAACGCAAAATAAAACGATAAATCGGTCAGATTTATGTTTGTTTTTTTCTTCACTTTATTGTATCACAAATGAAAGAAACTATTGGCGGATATAATGCATTTGCGTTCACATTTATTAAACCAAAAAAAAAGTTTTATTGACCGACCGAGGGTCAATAAATGTCCGCGATTATTACTTGCAAACGAAACCATAGCGCGTTCTTACTTTGGATAGCGTCATCTAGATGATATTTAGGAAACTAAATTGTGTTGGAAATGTCAAAACCAAAGCACGCCTGTAGATCATTCATAAAAAATAAAATAAAAATCTAATACAACATCGAATAATAATCACGAGGTCCAAGTTCGCGGCGAACTACTAGTATATTTGAAGAAGAATGGCCGCACACTCCGCACAGCCGTTTCGTCACGCCCGATCCAGCACCGTGAGCAGCCATCTTTAGCTTGAGAGTTACGAGCACTCCAACATCTAGATTTATTGTTATTACTACACATTTCCTTCGGGTAACGTTTTAATTACACAGATCGGCGATAAACCATCCAGGGGCGCACTTTTCTTCATTACAAGACATATAGCTACCGCGAGATTTATCCTCACAGCTCTTAATGGCTTCTCGATAGTTCGGCCATTGTTGAAAAACCACTATCATATTTCACGAAAGCAATAACGTGATCGGGACATAGATATTAGAAAAACTACAATAGAGACGGTTTATTTTTTTATAAGCTCGCTTTTTTTATTGCAAGGTTAATTTTGTAACTACTATAAAATTTAATAGTAGAAATTATTTAATAAACTAAAACCATGATAATCGATATTGAATAAGTTTGGAATTAGATTACTACATGTGATGGCATTTTTTTTAATCTATGGTTTTCCCAAAAATGGCTCTTATAAGGCTGCCTGAAACTTCTGACAGTGTTGCTTCATTACATAACTATTACCGACATACCTATGAAAATCCATGATAAAAAGTGCTCAACCCTGGGATCTGAAGTTCAGGATAAATGGGAAATATGATCAGCTGATGGTGTTCTTTTTTCCTAATAAACAAAAACAAAATTTGATGCAATATTTAAGCGGTATCACGATATAGAATATTACCGAACATACTTTGTTTACTTGTTTTCAGTTAGGTTAAGACATTGCAAGCTTAGTTACTTGCTTGTCTAACAATAAAGATGATTCCGTGCTTCGAAGTTGGTAACATGACACCAGGGTGTGCATGGTTGATTGACCCTACCCGAAATAATGATGATGATTACAAAACATGAATCTTCTTTTAATCATACCTACTAGATAAATCCTGATCTTTTACAATACTTAGTATAATAAATGTCCAAAGCTACTGATGTGATTGTCCTATCTATAACTTTTTAAATCAACGTTCCACAGTCATCGATCAAAAAATATATATGTCGAGTCAGCCCTCGAGATCCTATACCACATAAATCACACACCTCATAACAGAAACCCTCATTGGACTTGACACTACATGAACTTGCCAAAAGAAATCCGGAAAACATTTCCGCTTTTGGCGTTAGCTATTATCCCGAACCCACAGGATAAGGCCGCGTTGACACTGACTTAGTACGCTTGAATCAAGTGGTAAGTAGGATTCGTCTGTTTTTTTATCTTTATCCTTTTATTACAGATGTATGTATTTATTTGCTAATACATAAATATGTAGGGGGGATAAATAAATAGATTTATACGGAATAAATCACTCAGAAAAAGATAATTCATTATTGATGGGGATCGAACACGGAACCTTCAGAGTAGCGGTCAGTCTTATTAACCGTTAAGCCACGGAGGTCTTCGACATATACCTACTATTTTTTTCTGAAAATAAATAAAAGTATTATCGTGGGCATGGAACTCTAAAAAAGCATAAACGAAATAATATGTTATGACATTCTCCTTTGCAGGATATTATATGTGCCATTGAAGTTTTTATGTTCGCTTTTTGTGATATACAAATGCATTTTTAGAATAAAGCTAATTTAATATGGATCGTGGTCAATCGCTGGATATTATAAACGTAAAGAAATACATTCTACAAGCACTCAACAGAGTTTTTTGCAATGTCAATGCGGCATAAGCCTGATCGGTATCACATCGCCAAAGGAAAACGTTCAACACTTCCACATTCACTTATCATTTGTCGACAACCTTTTCTTTTTTACGTACAAAATTCAACCTTATTTACTTTTCCCATTTTACGAATAACATCGCTTTCCATGATCAATCAATATACTTAGGTCACTTGGCAGTAGCAGGGTAAATTTATGACATTAGCTTGGAATATAAACTAATCATAGCCGTTTTAGTAATACTATATGCAGCATAATAATACTTCACGCTTCCTCAGAAGAATTAATATTAGTCAGGCAGGTCCTATAGGTAATAATGTATCTATTTTTACGGCTTAGCTCATTTCAAACTGGGAAGTAATAAACAAATTTGTATTTCAATCGAATCATGTTGATAAGAAAGATACTAATGGTTGACTGGGAGCTTTTATCACTAAGTCCGCCAATTGTAAAAAAGGTGTTAGGCAGATAATAAAGATTCATAAATAAATAAATACTTCTAAGGTGAGTATGTAAAATATCTAATATATTATTAATATATATTCTAGTCTCATCAAAACCTGAATTTATCAAAGCAATCGTTAAGTCTGTTACTATGGAGTTGAAAGCAAACCGCTAAGTTCCATATTGGCCTGTCTGTCGGTTGAACTTACGACTGGTAGTCCGAGATAGAGGTCGTCCACAGCCCATTTGTCACAGGAGCCATTTGTACTTGTCGAATCACAGCCATTAGAAGCGAGTGTGACCGCGAGGGGTTAACCCTTGTCCTCATTGCGTTACAACGCCATTTCCAGCCGTCACAGAGCAGGAAATATCCATTGAAATAAATTCACTTTTGCCAGTTCGTCTACAGAATTCGAATTTAGAAATTTCGCGTAGAAAAGGTTTTGAGAAAGTGTTCCAATTTGAACAATACCGTCGGGAACACTTGTCAATATCGACTTGTATGAGCAGCGCTGTCCTGTCGATTTATCTTACTTTGCGGGTATTGTTACACCGATGGAGGTTTCAGCTGATTTATAAGTAGACTGGTTAATTACGACAAGCGTCGACGCATCGTTAATTCCACCCAGACTGCCATTTATCTTCGCCGTCATCTGCTCCCGTTTCCTATTCCGCTTTTAGAGTCCACGTCTTAAATCACAACTCGGACCAATAAATATATTCGCATAAAACTTAACTTTATCTCAGTCGCTTTGAAGTACGGCCCGAGAAAACAAACAAAGCAATAAAGAAGGCCTTTATCGGAGCCACGAGTCGACACGCGAGCTAATTTACAACACAGCCGCGGGTTTTATCTTCATTAACCCATCGATTCACAATTAAGACGAGGAATAAATCTCCGGTAATGCGCTCTCCGGCCGCGCCGGTAGATTCAACTTCAAACAGATGTTATGTATAAATAAAGCCGAACGGAGCAACCATTCGATATATTCCTGTCCGCGGCAAACTTTACAGATCTATCAGAGCTTAGTTTGTCGTGACAACAGTTATTGTCTCACATGCGAATCGCAACTTTATCGTCATTGATTTAACCACAAACTCCAAGCTTGAAATTCAATTTGTTGTTATAATCGAAATCGATGTTGCATAGTTCGATAAAGGAGTCGATATTGATAATATTCAATTCGATGCATCTAATACATATGACATTTAAGATGGAACGTCTCGAGAGCTCATCTTATTTCCAGCGTAACGAGTCGATGCTCACATTCGATTATCTGGCTGCGGTATCCGAAGCATTACACTTGATGTATCGGCGGCGAGTGTTCGGGATTGTCGGCCTTCTGTTGATTTACTGGGGCGATTTCTTCCTGGCACTCACGCGGGATGGATGCCCCATCTGTCGCGCCGGCGTGACGGATGGACGCAATCGCGAAGCGCCGAGGGTCCTAATGAATTGTCCCAAATAATTGGGATAGTATTTTATATCGGCGTCATTTGTTCTCTGATCGGTCCATTTGTAACGTGGCGTTGATTTGTGCGCTGCTTTAGTGCCAGTATAAGGGTATTTATCTACACTCGTGATAGTGACTTAAGTTGTTAATCTTTAGCTTTAAGGTTGTTATAATTACTGATGGAGTAATTTAATGTGACTTCTAAGGTAAAGAAAATTAAAACGCCTGAAGAATAATTTAAAACAGACGCAACCACAGTTTTCTGACGTTAAACCACGTTTGCTTGTAAATTTTGTAAAATATGAAAAATAGTTTTATATTTTACATAATTTTCTTTTTATCTATTTAACTGTCTATGACTTGTGCAATAAATTTACATTTATATCACTAAAGTTTGAGAATGAAAAACTAAAACGCGAGTAATCTATTTCATCTGATATAATTATTGCGCTGATAATTGCGATAAGATAGAACGATGGCACAAATAAAATTACTTTTATCGCTTATTAATTGCATCATTAATGATTTTTATCTATAGTTGGTTACATTATGTGAATTACAAAAAAATGGAACATTACGTTTCAGCGCATTGTTATTTTACGAGCTTAATTAAATTTAAAATTAGAATATTGTCATTGCTAAGTCCAATGCAAATGGCACATATAGTTAAACCACTACATGGTAAAAAACAAATTTGCTTTCTCTGTCCCTATGTCCTTTTGTTTGCTTAAATCTTTAAAACTACGCAACGGATTTTGATGCGTTTTTTTTAACAGATAGAGGAAGGTATGCCCATGCGAAGCCGGGGCGGGTCGCTAGTCTACAATCAAATTACCGTCAACATAATTTCTACTAAGTCATCCTTCGTGGAATCTTGCATCTTATCTTTTAATCGTAACTTTGCTTTTTGCATGACGTATACGGCTACTGTAGCAGTACTTACATTTTTTTCTCTAGTTTCTTAGCTATCGTTGTTTCCATCGGCTTCTGTCTGAGATGTATGAGACGCCACATCTTGATTGAAAATCGACTTTGAAATGTTATTCTCGGGTATCTTAGTCTTAACTTGATCTAAGATCTAAATTTTATATGCGGTCTGATTTAATAGCGTTGTAATTAGAACTAGCAAGCGAGTGAGTTTTTCAGTTATAATTAGATGACTAAAAGTATTATATCTGTCAATCACTATTTAACTGTCTTGCCAAACTAAGACATATAAGTTGTGGAGAGAAAGCCAGAATGCAATAACGTCCACGCATATTTATATTCCAAAATTTCAGTATAATAGTAATAGTAAGCATTAATTTATATTGTGTGGTTATTTGACCTCGTACGCTCTGGTGTCAAAGTTATATTAATGGTGGATTATTATTCGCTAAGTTTATTAACAAAATGTAGTAACCAGACAAACCAAGTGGAAGACCATGACTTTGTCAAGTAAACCCTACATATTCAATATTATGTACTTATAAAAAACTTTATTCATTGTCATATACATTTTTATAATATAATTACAAAATTTGAATAATAAACTAAACTAAAGACAAACTTAATATAAAAACTAAACTATAAACGACATAAACCTAAATATTACAACTTAATTAAAAATAAAACTAAATAAATAAACTAAATAAAAATAATAAAAAGAAGAAGAGGTTAATTTAATAAGTTATGTACTAAATAAAAGCTAGTATTGATCAGCCCTATTTTGCCCATTATTGACCATAAGCTTTCTTATCAAGTATGCGAATTTGATATAGATATCCAAAGAGGAGTAAGGTTTACAACGATATCAGCGCCCTTGCGAATTTTATCTTAAGCTGAACAATCGAAGTGTAGAAACTATAAAATTTGTAATTAGTGTTAGAAACAATACTATATAAATACACACACAAGGCAAGGCGGTCTTCTCGCTACAGCTTCAGCTATCTCCTCCAGTCAATTTAAAGATAAACATAGAAAGTTTATTGTTAAAATCTTATTTGTTTTATCGAGCTTAATGTCTGTATTGTCTATATTCTGTAGAGTTACTTCATCATGCCAGCTGATATCTGCTGAAACGGGTGCAGACGTCGATCAAGATGGCGGCGTGGCGCATACATCAAAGTCGGCGTCGACTGACGCCGCGGTTACACATGGAGCTATGTGTTTGATTGGGTTCGGTATCGTTCTCATCATGATTTGTTTATAGAGCTATTATTTATAGTGTTTGTTAAATTACTTTTACATTTAAATTTATTAATCCAAATTTCAGACAAGTTAAATCATATAACTGTATTTTTAATTTCTCAGTCAAACAATCCGCCCTGAGTCGTACCTGATGCAAAAGTGCCCTTAACTTTTAAATTATTATAATGTCCTTTTTTACCTTGATTTGATTGATTAATTAATCAAAATGCCACCATTGATTGTACCCTTCTCAAAATCTTATATTGTAAAATTTAATTATATCTAAATATTTGTGCATTACAAATTAACGATACGAATGCACTAAATTGATAATTTGAAAAATTATTTAAATAATAAGTAAGTGTATTGCACTAATAAATTATTTGATCTGGCTCTTTTTAGTGACAAGATTATTTAAGAATTACGATTTAAGTTATACTTATACCTGTCTACTACTTATAAATAGAAAATATTAAAATAGTGACACGTAATAAATTATACTAAAGTAAAACAAATATCAAGTCTTACAATATGTCAATGCCGGGATCTTACACCACAAGCTGAATTACTGCTTCCCTTTTGCACTAAAATAATTTATTACGATCATAAACACGCACATAAATTTTAATTAACACACACATATCAACATTCACTAACTCTATTCGTAGGAGTGACATAAGAGACATGTGTCTTTTAGCCAAAATTATCATTACTGTCATAGTTCAAAATGTGATACTAATTTAATATGAAGTTAATGCTTCATAATGTAATCTAATAATGTAGTTGAATATCGGTACTTTGAACGAATAGAAATGGAAATTTCTGTGTAATTAGAATTTAAACCTCACGTTCAGTACACATTGATTTCAAAACTTTACAGCGCCTTCGTAGGTTTGGTAAGCAAGCCACGACAACGTCTTTTAATCCTGATTTTAGTACATATTCTGATAATTTTTCCTGTCATGTTCTTCTAACTAAAGCGGTCATAAAGTATGTTTTTATATAGTGTGATCTACGATCTTCATCTTTGTTACAAGTTAGTATCAAAATGGCTTTCAATAATATTCGTATAACATCGATAGATTTTAATGACAAAATCTTTAAAGTACAATCAACTATAATGAATTTTAATAAGTAGGCATATATGTTTTGATGTACTTATTATTCATCAAGTAAAATAATATTAGAAAATTTTACTGCAGAAGCCACAACATAAGTGAAAATCATGGAGAAAGGAAAAGGAAAAGCTAGACGTAAAGACAACTCGGAGTAGAAATCTCTGACGCAAATGCATGAGAAGACCCGACCCCAGATAAAATGGGATAAGGAGTGGACAAAGAAGAAGAAAACGCTGACACAAATTTCCTTAAACAAATTATTGAACAACGAATAAATATTTCCTAACGCGATCTGGTACTGCCAACGATTGCACATCAGACAAAAATAATTGATTATCAAACGGCGATGGCTCGTGAATTGATGAAGGCACAAAGAAAATTAATGGCCGCCTTTCTATATTTACATTCGCTTTATACCAACGCTATTTATCATTGCTACGGACCGTTAAAGTTATAAATCATACTCATTCACAAATACTTACGACCGACATACACGTCATAATAATGAACGATCTAGCTTCCGCGACGGTTTCATAAAACCATCTGAAAGCCTTTAAATATAGAGGCTGTAATTACGTAAACAGACGTATTGACGTGTGTCTGAAAGGTAATCATAAGCTTAAATTTATTACGGAGTGAATCATTCATGCGTTAAGACAGCTGACAGCGAGGCACATACATTATAATGATCGACAGCCTGACGTTCCTTGTCACAGAGGGATAATGTTGTTGCCACACTCGTATTAACTACTCATACGAAATCAAACTCTAAAGCAGAAACTTTAAGGTCAAATATTGAAAATTCTAATACCAGCAACTAAAAACCTTTTTCTTTTAAGCGCTTTTGGTAAGAGCGAAAAGAACAAAGTTCTAATTCATGTAGAACAACATGAAAGAGACCTTAACGCTAGAACTTTTGCTTCAATATCCAATGTGAAAGGTCCCTTTGAGAACTTGTTTGTGACGGGGAATGCGACGAGGTTCCAGATATTATTGCTTTTGAATATTGAAGCTTGAGTAAAGAATTTTAGGGTTAAAATTTCGTTGTTGATATAGATGAGATAAATGATGTTATAGAAATGGGTCGATTCGGTAGCGCGGTAGCGGTGAAACGTGTCGCGGCATGTCATCGCGCCGCAATGAAGATTTATGAACAACCCGGTACTGTGGTTCACTCAAAGCCACATACGGATGTGTATTCTATTATGGTCAATAATTGTGTGTGTAAGAAACGTTGGATTAAATTGGCAAACTCCATTTAGGGCAACGACTGGGCTTTCGAGAAATTGACGATGATGTGTGTGTTGTAATTTGATGTTACTTACCAATTTGGTAGGAGATATTTTAGTTGCGAAACCAATTAACTTAGTTTATTTTCTATTTCTTTCTGTGTTTGTGAGATATTACTGTTATTTAGAAGTTGCCTCATGTCAACTATTGCATAAGAAGTGTAAACGTTTTTCACACCACACATTAAAAAAATTAGTAATGGAAATAGCTTTACAAACCAGTTTTTGTTTTAGTCATGAAATTTATATTGAGATTTTATAAGAACAACATTATAGGCACAAGGTCTAAAAGTCGCTCAGACAAGAGCATAGAAACAGACATATAGGTATTTTCCAACTTTCATTACGATAAACCAACAATCAATACCAAAATCTTATCTGTTTCAATTTATAACATAATAATCTATTAAATTTATGATATCATCAATCACAATGGCCTAATTAACAATATCAACATTAAATTATTCAGATCCGCGCAACACGTGGCGGTTCCCGCAGTACCGGCCATGTCTCATTACGTATTTATGGCGAGACTGGAGCTTTGTCTGGATAAGACCCGACCTCCTGTGTCGTCGATTTTGTTTTAACAATTCGCGATAATGGATCTTTGAATTTTAATACCTACTTACCCTCATTTTGATTTAGGACTAAAAGATTTATCATGATTAATTACGCATGAAGTTATACTTTTTGAACCAAAAAGTATATAAATGTATAGTAATAATTAAAATATAGACATGGTTAAGTTAAGAACTATCATCATCTCTATACATTTTTTTTCAATCTCCAACCGGATCTAAACCAACCAAACACATTAATTTCTCGCCACGCTAATCATGATCACACGCTTAAAAAAGTTAACTAATCAAAATTACCTGACCTTTGGTGTAAACGTTGCCGTTCAAAAGGAAAATTGATTTACAACACTGCATTACGGCATTATTTTATGACGCGAGAACGCCCCGAAATAAAATACTAACAAACATACAACTGGCATCCACGACTATTACACCAAAACAACGTTAGATTAAAAACCAGAAAAATTCTAAAGAGTTGTATTTGAAGGTGTATAAGGTCTAGAATTCTCTGACGATGAATTTAGAAATAGCATAGATAAATTTGTGAATGGTAGTCATAAAGCGAATAAAATACGGGACACAAAGAATAAACGGCCATATAAATGTTGTTATGTCTGTCAGTGTAAAATATGGTATCCTGTGCGGTAGCTCAAATTGTGATATTGTGCCATTAATCTTAGTGAATGTAGCGTGTGAACGACTGATGAAGAAATTGCAGTAGAGTGGTTAGATATTAACGATGGGTACTAGGAGCCATTTGCACAAAATGAATGCTGGATCTTAAGAATTATCATCTTCATTGAATACCTTTGAGAAGAGACTATCACAGCATGGATTGAACTTGAATACATTAGGAAAGAAAAAACTTAAATAAATTTAGAAACAGCGTTGGACTTTTTTTTGGTCAGCCTTTGTCATTTACCCGTCAATATACTTTAATACATTAGGAAAGATAAACTTAAATAAATTTAGAAACAGCGTTGGACTTTTTTTTTTGGTCAGCCTTTGTCATTTACCTGTCAATATATTTTTCCGAAGATAAAATAATTAATTGATAAATAGATAATAAATATATAGGGACAAATCACACAGGTTGAGTTAGCCCCAAAGTAAGTTAGACTTGTGTTATGGGATACTAACTCAATGATAATACATTTTATAACTAATACCTATATACATAAACATCCAAGACCCAGGTCAATCAGAAAAAGATCATTTTTCATCTTGACATGACCGGGGTTTGAAACCAGGATCTCCTGAGTAGCGGTCAGGCATGTTAACCACTACGCCATGGAGGTCGTCGAAATTAAATCCCATTAAAAACATAATATGATTTATGATATTGTCACGAAACATACTAAGTATACAGGGTACATGGACCTTAAAATCCATTCGACAGGTAAACTACAAAATAAATTGAATCGTCAATTTCTAATGATTATTAAAGTTATTATAAACAATAGACCACAAGTTGTTAATATTATTTTCTGCTGTGATTATAGGAAAAAAATCCATACTATTATTATGTTTATTTGACCTAAACAACTGAAGCAAATTTGATAAAATTTGAATAAATTCTACCATGTCAACCTTGGCTATTTTTAACCATAAGTCGCAGAGTACAACTAATTATAGTTGTTTGAGAGTTGGTATCATCATTTTAATTTTTACCTTTATATTTTACATTGAATTTTGCAACCAATTAACGTATTGTCACACATACAAAAAGCAAAACGCTTAAATAACAAAACCACCGATCAAGTTTCACACAAAAAAGTCGTGTCGCATCGCAAATGTATTATTACAACGGTTTAAAAAAACAGAGACAATATTTTAATATATGTATTGTCTGAACGACAAACGCCGGCGACATCTGCCGTCTGTATTGTTCTTGCAATGTTTCAAAAACAACTTGTCATAATTAAAACGACACTTTTCAGAGAAATAAAGCAGTTGCAAAGGATATTACGTGGACTGTATGTCGATTAAATTACTTAAGTTTTTGTGTTGGATGTGTGGTACAAGGTAAGAGCGACTGAATGTCTTTTATTAAGGTCTAACTGAAACTAACACAAATAAAGTTCTGGCTTCTTTATTGATAAGATGTGTATGATTTTTGGTACCCAAATAAAAGTCTTAAGGTGATACCTCGATGAACTTAAGTTAATTTTAATCATAGTCAAATATTAAATTATAGTTCCATATAGTTACAAATTGCAAAACTGCTAAAAGTGGCCGTTTTAAGCAATAATGCAATTGGTAACTATAGGGAATTATAATTTAATAATTTAATATGTTTAAAATTAACTTCAGATCCAGAACCTTAATTACAGCAGAGGGATTTTTGATAACTTGTGTTTTCAGTGAGTAATGATTTTTAAATGACGGTGGCGCTAGTGTTAACCGAGGTATCACCTTAATGCTCGGCAAGGAAAATAAAAGGCTATATTTTAATAAACTTTTAAATGTAGAGTCATACAAATGTAGAGCTACTGTAATAGTTAACTAAAAAAAAATGTAATGCATTCTGTGTTTTTCATCATTGTCTCGAAGACAATTTTTTAAGTTATTTTTTTTTTCATTATTCTACATAACAAATCAACATGAAGACATCAACTGATGTACAAGCTCTCTGCTTGCTGTGTGGAATTCAGCTTAAGAATTGACTACCAACTTTCTTGCCATAAAGAAACAATAAACAATAGTATCAAAAACAAAACAATACACTAATACATGTTAAAAAAGTCCCCTATTTTAACAAAATAATGACGCATCTTATCATAATGGTGTTAAAGTCATAACGTTTTAGTTTTCAACCAATTTAAATAAAAAAAATTTATTTTTTTAGTAGTACGAGTATTTTTGTAACGTTTTAAATTATCGAATACTAGTTTTCGCCCTCAGCTCCGCCCGCGTGAAATTTCCTTGGGAACAGTGTTTATTCCCGGGGTGAAAGATACCCTATGTCCTTCTCAATACATTGGAAATTTCGCGTACACACACATAGCTAGGAGAGCTATGTGTACGCGAAATTTCAGGAAGATAGACTCAGTAGATAGGGCATGAAGAGGTAACAAACAAATAAACAAACTTACTAGTAATTTTCATATGGCTCCCGCTTCATCTTGTGAATTACACTGCGTCCAAATAACCTTGTGGTTTACTTTGTCAATATGTCAATTCACCTTCGTTTCGATAACATCTAGCGACAAATACTGCCATTAAAATTTAAATTACACCATTGTAGCTGGGCCCTGCATCGACTGTGGTATAAATTTACACCATTGTAGCAGAGCCCTGCATTGGCTGTAGGACAAATTAAAACAGTAATAGTATTGTAATAATTTGTTTTTTGTTTTTCAATGTCAATTGTATTGTAAATTGTTTTAATTGTCAAATTGTTTTACGAAGAAAAATAATAATGCACGATATTGTCATAATATTATGATAAATACCCGTTATTAAAATGACAATATGTTTTTTATCACCTGTTGTTGTTTTACTGGTTGCTTTTTTAACTGAAATATGGAGTGAACATTGTAATGAATAAAACTATCGATTTAAGGCCGCTAAATATTTGTTTAAGATAAAATTTTACTAATAATAAACCGTGTATGTTTTTTAGGGTACAAAGATTTTTGTGAATAAAAATGGCAATAGCGTCCAAGTTCGCCCATCAGTCACTCAATCTTTCAGGGAAGTAAATTTCGTAAACCTTAGTAACAAGTAAATAATTATAAAACAAAATACCCGATTGCATATAAATACCTAAAATTTGTTTGGCAAAATTTGAATTTGGTGCGAAAACCGCCATTTTTTCAATTCATATTAAAATTACGCTTAAATTTGAAAATTCGGGCTGCAGAGCGTGTCAAACAATTATACATACCTACATACTCTCAAAAAACATTACCCTCTTTCTGGCACTGTCAAGTAAAAATAAACAAGGTTGGTACTTATTATTTCTATGGTAAAGATATATGGTTTTTATGTAATACTGTTGTCGATATAATAAAATATACTAAAAACTTTATAATGTCCCAAAAAAGGAACACCATTTTCATATGACAAGTTTTTTAAATTCAAAAATATATTTTTGTGACGACCAAGTTCCTAATTCGAAACTCTTGGTGCGTGAATCCGACTGCGCTTGATCAGGTTTTTTTTTATTAGTAAACTCTCCCAGCTCGCTTTAAAATCAACAATATCTATGTTAAATTTGATTAAGCATATTCAAAACATCAATACAATTCCAGTCGATAAAAAGTCTAAACTTACATCTAATAATCTCACAAAGACCACCCTACACGTCACATTAAAAATCTGTCATCGTATTTATATTCATAGTATGTCACGACATACAGAGATCTCAATCGGGCTGTCACGCATTGTCAAATTTCCTGTTGTGTACAAAGGACCTTTATACGACGTTTTTAAGGTTGCTTGTAACCCGTATGACATTCTAAACACGGTGTATTATTATGGTAAAGCAGCAAATTTTTTTTTTGGGAGAAAGGGGTGTTGGGACACATGTAGAAAATAAGCTTTTTTAGAGTATTAGTATTTAAAAAACAAATCGAAATTCTAATCGGTTTAAAAATGAAAAAAAAAATCTTTACTCTCTTAAAGTTCTTATTTGCGAATGATACCATTTAATTCGTTTTAATTAACACTGGCCATTTATGATAATACTGATTGTTCCTAAAATTAAATTCTTTTTGAAATTAAAAAAAAAACATTATCGTTTAATATTTAAAATTTGTTTCTCAGCAAAATATTGTTTGTTTTATATGGTAGTAAAGTACTTTCTTCACATTTTGTAAGGAACCATAAATGGTGTATTATGAACATCAAGTAATGGTAACCTAAAACTTAGGCATCTTAGTAATTAATCAATTTAAAGCTACTTACTAAACTGTTTCCCTAAACATGTAGGTAGTTAATTATCAGCTTTTATTGTTTTATTTTGATTTCATGCTTTTGAAGGTTTTAGCTACATATTTCTAAATTGTTGATTTTAATTAAGTAAACATATTAATTATACGTCTAAAAACCAAAAAGGCCAAGATAGCTTAGATACTTTGTATTTGTATATTACAAAAAAATATATATAATAATAATAAATAAAAAACAATAAAAATAAATAAATATGATAATAATAATATAAAAAATAAGTAGTTAGAAGTTATAAATGTTATTATAACGTAATTTATTTTTTTGTGAATTTTGTATTATATAATATTTACGGAAACCATCATAACAAACTTACAAAACGGAATTGAAATTATTATCTCGAACGTATTTCCATATAATAACCTTAACAAACGCAGGGTCATGTTCAACCCCCTAATTCCGCGGGTCTATAATACCCGCATGCATAATTCATCTGATAATATGTTAATTTACTTCAACTTATGTTTATGTTAATCGTAATTGGTTATTTCTCCGCACAGATTACATTTCTCGTCATCAATCTTTGAACGCATCTGTCAAAGCTAATCTGTGTATGCCTTTAGATATTAAGGCTGAGTGCACACGAGTGATTCTCTTTTTTGTCGATTCAATTATTCTTGTGTAACAATTCTGAACAAAAGAAATTATTACAATATCATTAAGTGTTGATATTTGCGTAACAATGAGAAGTGTTACTTGTTAGATTTAAAAAAAAACTAGCATAGTGCGAGTCGGTCTCGCGCCTTGAGTGTTCCGTAACATCACACAATAGGTATATACTTCTCTTTCTCTGAAAACTTAGCAAGTTATTTTAAGAAATTTTCTGTATTTATTTATTTTCATAAAATTTACAACAAATTTAGTAGTCATTAAGTAGTTTTTAGATTTAATCCTAAACAAGTGCTGTGTGATAGTGCTTCTTACCAAATTTCATGATTCTAGTTTAACGGGAATTTGAACAATGTGTTAATAACTTTACTTCAAACCAGTATTAATAAAATCCACATCATTATCTCAATTAATATCTTACGATTTATGTATGGTCCCCTTCAAAATTTTAATGTGACGATAAATCACGATGAATGTGTTAAAATGTCATTTAACATATACAAATTAAGTTTTATACCTTTTTGTAATAGAAAGTTGGCATTTTAAAACATTTGCCTTGAGTTTTAATGTATACTTAGTACTTGGGCGACAGAGCTTAGCTCGTTTTATGCAGAAAATCTCTTTGCGTGAAAATATGGATAAAATAAATTTTCCCAGACATGGAACCTAGCTAGATTATCTTTTTGACTATGTAAAAACCTACCTTTAACATTTCAAAGAAATCTTTAGAGCCGTTTCCGACAACGCGAATACAAATAAATTTATAATTTTGATCGTTTAATAGTATAGGATATCTAGAAGAGTGGCCATTGACAGACGATCCCCTCTACCGAAAGTATGAGACCGACGCGGTCATACTGCTTCATTGTGTGCATGTAATTTTTGAATGTGTTGGATAGTTTTATCAAGTGTGTGCGTAGCGACAATAATAACACTAGTTAATACTTATTGTTTGTGTATTACCTCACCCAACACGCAGAATGTGGCACTTTTCAATAAGTGAGCATGGCGTCTCCATTTCGTTTAATGCTCTAGTAAATATGCAATAGAGAATAATAATAATATGCATGAAATAATCGTTAATTATTATTCCAACTATAAATCTATTTGAATATCCATAAACATAAATCAATGTCATAAGTTTCTGTTATTTAGTTTTTGTGTGTAAATGTTAGTAAATAATTAATTACTACCTACGTTGTAGCTTGAATTTTAGCAATAATAAATGTATTATTATACATATAATTTTTTTTGTTAACGTTTCATCATCATTATCGTCATCACTTCAGAATTTCTTTCTTTCAAGTCGTGTTCCTCATAGCTGAGGGTCGTGACCACCATAATCCTTTAGAATTTAGAATACGCTTTATTCATGGTCCTAGTTTTCCATGTTTGTGATTTCCTCATTGTATATACAATTTTAATTTTAGGATATACACTTTATATTTATTAGGATAATAAAATTGCACAAATCAATAAATTAAAAACCAACAAATAAATATAACTAAAATAATGATTAAATAAATAAGGTACTATATTTACAAATTGTACAGTCCCGCCCAAGTGTATTGCCTCATTGTATATTTTTCTGGTGCAATAAATATTTTTTTTTGTCTTGCCTAGATTTATAAGTTTTTAAAATAGAGCAACTGCCATCTAGCCTCCAATATCCTTTAAAGAGAAAGTTCAGACGAATAAAACCTTGGTCCAAATCTTTAAAGGTAAAATTTTTAAAGCTGCTACCTGAAGGCATCTGACACAGTCAACGGCTTTAGCATAAAAGAGCTCAAGTTAGAAAGCAAATAGTGCCGACCAATCCAAGTCACGCCACTCACGCCATTGCTTAACACGCACGATCAGTACGAATAGAGCTTCTCAAAAATAAATATATCGATCATCATAATAAAATTGTTATACACATTTTATTAAATCATTATTTCAATATGCATTTTCTATTTAAATTAATGCAATTTAAAACATAGGTAGTTTATGTATCAAACTCACTGTTTTAATAGAATAAATAAATAAAAATGAATCTTGTAATATTTTTACGTTCAATATAGTCTCTTGGCTGTATTGCATGAGAAAAGTTCGCGCCATGCCTAACAGATGGCGCTAGTGGTATCACTTCTGTTCAACGTCCCAATAAATATTGTAAAACTATGTCAAAGTCGTGCCGCTTTATCTTAATAGTTTATTTTATAGCTAATGACATGTTCACATTAAACAAAGTGCAATAAATTTATTAATAAACTGATATTGGTTTAGTTATTATAAATGCCATTTGTAATTGGGCTCGAAACATTGCAAAATGGAGACCAAGGACCGGACAACAGAAAGCCGATAAACTACCATATATTTTTTTTGTATAGGGACAAATCACGCAGAATTTAAATATAATCATGGACAAAACCTGGATGAGTACAACTGGAGACCGGGTGAAGTGTTAAAGACACGAAGAGATGAGTATTACCCAACTATGGGTGACACTGTGGTAAAAAAGAGAGATAATTTGTATGAGTAGGAATTGAAAATTCTTAGGAAATACAATTAAGTATCAAAACTGTACTAATTCTTTTATATTCAATGTAATTATGGTCTGCGGCTTAAGAATAGATTATTCCCTCCCTCCCTGCTAGTTGTCTTGATAGGAAATAAAAAGCAAAATAGAGCTTCTAATACTCTCAATTTACTCCGACTGGTGGTGGATTAGTTTTTATTTGTGGAAGAATAAGTATAAATTTAAATGTTTGTCTTTTATAAAAATGATGTAAAGATATTTGTCTATTTAAGCATACTGATGTCTTTAAAAACAAGGTTGTGTCTATTTTAATTATTTTTTGAGTCGGTAGTAGGTGTAGTTAATACATGAGTTTCTTAACTTTTTTAAAAGGAACAGCGCAGAATGTAAGTTTGCCGTACACACTTTTGTTTTCTAATTAACTTTATGTAGGTCATTATTGATTGATAAAATAATCATGAACAAAATGCAAAATTAATAAAATTAATAAATTTTGATAATTAAACGAATGACTCTACCACTGCTTGTAATAGACTTCAGTTGTCTTATAAAACTATATAAACCTCCACATAAAAAAACTTGTCAGATACCTAAATTATGAAATGAAAAGTAGAATATTTAATTGGCTGTGATTAATTCATTCAAAAGGTAATTAATTCAGTTACATTAAAAATTATCGCTGAGAGAAATGAAAACCATTTATTATTCCAGAGAGAGCAACTTTAATTATCTCTAAAAGCAATTTTATTTTTAAATTTCGTTTTATCGTCTTTTAAAAATCAACAAAACGAATATATTTATCTTTACTCATATGATATTAATGTAAAATTAAATGTCATCAAACTATATTAAATGAAATGACTATAGATATATGAAATCAGCAAGTTTATAATGAAAAAACCTTTCGACGCATGTCACCAAAACCGCAAAAAACCTATTTATTTGGCTAATTGCTAATTTGAGATCTGTCACAAATCACAAATCAATTTATATAAAACGAATGAAATTTTTCACAACTCGAAAGATAATTTTGTCGTAAAAATTTTAACATAAGCAAGCATCTGTCGTTTATTACTCCTCCACCTGTCACATAGTCTTCGTCGCACCAATTATGCTTTTGACAGTTGAATTTTCGACATGACATGGGCCTAATCAAAATAGCATTTGTTAAAAAAAAACTTGACACGAACAAAGCTGACAGCTCACGGCTTCAAAATTAACGACTCGGGACTTTTTGTACAAAATAAAATAAATTTTGTTAGCCGTTTCAATGAACACGATGGGTTTGGGATCTCTTGTTTTATATCTACCATTTTCTTTGTTGATCGACGGCTCTAATGTGTTGGATGTGCTTTAATCAATCACTCTGATCTGTTTATTACGCCTGTGAGAAAGCCGTGCCATTGACGTTGATAAATTTATTTTTTCTCTCTGATCTTTACTTTTTATACTTTCTAATGCACGCGTTTTTATGAGAACCTTTTAATGTTTATTTATTACAAGCGTTAAATCATTCAGTAGCTCGTTTATTGAATCTGACTGCACTTATAATGGTGTTGAGCTGGCTTTGTTATTTAATATATTTTTTGTAACATTTATTAATGGCAGCCGCTCGGGGCCGGTATTTTGTTACGGTGCCAATTAGGGGAATTATTTATGACGGCAATAAATAAAAATGAAACTTAAGTTTGGTATTTAGATATATTTGAAATAATTCCTTTAATATTAAACATAGAGATTATTATTTACACAAATCATTTGGCTGTACAGAACTTCCAATTACATAACTCGCGTAGAAGCAACTCCGTCGGCAAGTTCACTTACATAAATAACTATGATGAATTGCACTAATCACTAAATTTGTCATTGCGATTTCTGCCTTAGAACATGAATTAGAGTCTATCAATATCACAGAAGAAAATTGGACATTACAACATTAAATTACCAGTCCAAAACAGTCTATGTTTCACTGCATTCCTTTTATTGATGCACGGCTGCGGCACCGAGTCTCTGACCATACATGGCGTATGGAGAGTAGAAAGGTCCCAGCGCTGGGTTGAAGGCACCATAAGGAGAAGCACCAAGACTTGCAGGAAGCCCGGCTTTTGAGTAAGGATGGTACCGGCTTGCAGACAATGGGCTAAGAGGAGCCGTCGGATATGCACTGCGAAGGCCAGCCGTTGTGAAAAGCGGGTTTAAGGGATTCAACAGCGACGGCTGCGTTGATTGCGCAGTTGACGCAACAGCACCATCCGTCGTGTGACTTCTTAAATGTTGAAGGAGCTCTTCAGAATTTCCAAATCTCTTTCCACAGTATGATTCCCCAACAATCCAATTACAAACATAAGGACGACCGAGTTGCGGGTACGGGAGACCGCCCGCGGCTGCTCCTTGCTGTGAGAGAGCCATTGCCATCGCTAAATTGTACTTTTGATGTTCGCACTGCGTGCAGCCGGCGGGGCATGATCCATTGCTCATTAGTAAGTGATGATTGTTGACGGAAAATTGGCATCCTGTGCAGTAGGGGTCCTTGCACACTGGAACAAGGGTCTCGCCGCCTGCGGGTGTTTTAACTCTAGCATAACCGAGATAAGGGTTAGGTGAAGAGCCAGGAAATGCAGCAGCGGCTGCTAACATCGCAGCATGATGAGCACTGAATGGAGCACCCGCATACGGAGGTCTGAATGCGGGATTTCCGTGTTGTTCCATTCCGGGAGGACAGCAAAGTCCAGCGAGAGGATTAAATCCAGACAAACCGGGTAAGTTTTTAAATGCACCAAGATGATCTTTTCCATGTCCTAAAACTTCTAGACCAGAGCGGATAATTGGGCTAGTTCCAGACGAACCCGCTGGCGAAGATTTGTTTTCACTAGACGGGCTATTTTTTCCATTATCTGTGGATGGTGGAGTAGATTTCCTTCCTGGAGTACTTTTTCCAGATTTTTTCTCATCGGAACTATCAGAGCTAGCCTTTGAAGATGGACGGGGTTCCTCCGGTTTTTTAGTAACAACATTCGTTTCATATGGTTTGAACGCTAAATGTTTGTTATGTTCTGGAGTTGAACGTGGTTTATCCTTATTCGCATTATTGTTTGGCGAAGAACGACTTATTGATTCACTAACACTATTCACTTTTTTCTTGTCAAGCGGCGGCAACAGTGGTTTTGTCGGCAAAGTGTCGGCGCCGATTTGACTGCATGTTTGCGCTAAAAGCGCAAGCGGGCTTTTCTTAGAGTCCAACTGTAACAAAGAAAGACAATGGTTAAAATTTGTTAAATAAATTAAGATAACTTTGAAAAAAAAAATTGTCATGAAAAATCAAAAAAATAAACTAAAATATTAAATATACTTACAGAGGACGACATCGGAGTCAGATAATCAGGTTGTAAATATTGATTAGGATTGGTAGTCATCATTCCACCGTCTTCAAGCACGACCATTTGGAGATAACTTTTACGATCACTTGTAAACTTCACAGCGCAGTCACGAAATGCCTCTGGCAACACAACTACTCAGTCACGGAGCGCGGAAAACTGAATCGACGCGTAACGTTAGCGGCTGTCGAGACGACTCTGAGAGACCGGACCCCACCAGCCGCGGACGAGTCTCTTGCCCCGCACCCCTCGCCCAGCGTGACAGAGAAAGATATATCCAAAGACTTTGTTAGAACGAACAAGCTATACATCTCCGCTGCAGCGCACGGTTATAAAAAATAAAGCGGAAACGACACATAGCTGCATTGCGGTAGGGGAAAAAGGAAAGGTGGTATGGTCGGCAGCCGGGTGCGGATTGAGACGTGCAATGGTGTTGGTGGCTCGCCACCCATGACGGGTTCTCTTTGACTCGCCGCCGCGAGCGTGACTGCGTCTACCTGACCGAACGACCACTACGTAGCTTTTTGTTTCACGCCACTCTTATTACACTCTCGACGACGCTTCTTTCTTTTGGCGTCATCGCACTTTACACATTCTCAACTACTTACACTTTTACGAGCGGCTTTGTTCCGTAGTTCAAAGGGGAAATTGATCTGTTCCATAGTTTCCTTTGATGTATCAACACGTGTTCCCAAAGTTTTCAGTTTACTAGGAAGTTCAGTTTATTGACAACGTTAAGTCCATAACGTTAATGTTAATCCGACACTAAAACCTGTCAAACACGGTCGGACCCTCCGTAGCGATCAAATTAAATATGTCAATTTGGGAACCCATATCAACAGCTGCGAGCGACGGCGGGCCCTTTAGAAATATTGCTTATTGTGTCCAAACAAAGATACTAAGTATAACGTATGGGCGGACGACAGGCGTCGTAAATAACGCCGCGGGTCGTAATATATTTGACAGAGTCCGGACACGCGAAACAAAAAAAAACATGTTTATTGCAGCCTCAATGGTACATTTTGTACAAGTTTTCGAGCGGCTATTTAGGGTTAACCCCGAGTATTTATAATGATTTTTAAATTTTCGATTATTAATGGAAATTTTCAAATGAAACCTAATTATATTTTGACTTTTATTTTAAATGCCATAGATTATAAAAAAAAAAACTTCTAACTGGAAATGGAACTGCATTCAAAATATGAAATCTCGCTGGCTGGAAAGCTTTTTAAGATGAAGTATTTAAAAGAAAAATCTATGCACTCCAAATTTGATTTACCTAACAATTACCGCTGTTTTTAATGTAGTGTCTTTTAGAACTTAATTAACCTTGTACTAATGCTCTCTATGACATTTATTTTTTTGTGTAGGTACATGAATTCAGTAAATACATAAATAACCACAAATAGCTATCGAAATCGGTAATAACATGCTAAAAGAAATTGCTGAATATTCAAGAATATTTACGTAGGGTTTAAACGCCTGTTTTGGAACTTACCAGAGCAAACGTGACTGGAATAGTGTTACTAATATTTGCAGTTACAATGTTTAGTGAAAGTCATTTTACTGTTTTGCCATTTATTTTGAGTTTAGTTTATTTTGGTACTCTTTGTTTAGTTAAGGTGTTGTTTAGTAAACCATGTGTAAAAGTGTATTTAAGTTTTTCTTTCTCATTAACTTTATCATCTTCATTGGCCAAATAGAATACAATTCCAACTACTCGATATATAGGCCAGTCAGAACTCAGTTTTTAACAGTTATTGTATTTTCTTCTATTATCTTCTATCCTATGGTCTTTTTTATATCCTCAGTTAGAATTGTTTCTATTATATTTACACTTCATTAATCTTTATTATGTTAGATATTTACACAATCACTCCAGAGTTTTCCATGATTGTACCAAATATTGACTTTGGATCTATTTCAGACCATTTTTTAGCAGTTGGGAGTTATTCAAATGTAAAAACAGATACATCAAAACTTACTTCCTCATTTATCTGTAATTTAGATTTTTATATACATATAATCACGTCTTTATCTCATAAGGGGTAGACATAGCCTAGGGCCATAAGACCATAGATCACGTTTAGCATGGTGATAGTTGAAATTGGAAATCAATAGTGATGGGTTGCTAGCTAGTAGTATTTAGATTTTTGCCTACCGAATGTAACAATGATTTACAATAAATTAAATAATAAATAAATTATTAACTAGTCAACCATTAAAGAAGATGTCTGTTATTAAATCCGACAACACACAAAAAATTAAACAACTTTTATTAAGCTTAGAATGTTATTTTCCTAATGCACAAATGCTAATAGAAAATTATTCGCGTGTAAACAACCACACAATTCATAAGTTGTAGAAAAAAAAATGTCTGGTTTTTTTTTGAACCCTGACTAATGTTGCATGGGGCGGTGAGATCAAAGAAAGCGCCATTTGTTAAGTATTCGAGTTGTTGACGCAGTTATAGTCTGATGTAACATTGGTTTTAGAATGTAAATGTTTGAAAAGAACTCGCCTGTTGAAAAGTGATCGGAAATATTATGTTTTTGTGGTGAGAAATGCACTTCGTCATAACCTATTTCCTGTTAGAACATTGGACGTTTAAATCATCTATATATCTTAGCGCTTTTCTCGTTGCGACTTAAGTGTGGCTTACCCAAGGTACTCAAAAGTTATTTCGTTAAGCTTAAATGTGATATCTTTTTTTACAACACAGCTTATCATCAACTTTTGTAAGTCTTTGATGAACAACGTGATGACTGAAAATTGATAATCAGTTTAAGTAGCGCCTGTCAAACATCCCCTATTTTAAAACTATATTAGAGGCGCCAGTATTCTGCAGTAAAACCTTAAAGTCTCCGTATATCTTTACAACCAATTTTTGTAAATGAAATATTTGAATGGGCACTTTAATATACTCATAAATGAAAAAAAGGACCGCCCGTGTCGACAAAGCGCCATGGCCATAAAACAATTGCTTTCATCCTTAATTTTAATATTTATGGGGGTGTAAAAGTTATCTGTCATTACTCAATACTGGGATAAATATGAAATCTGCCAGAGCCAGAGTAAATATTGTTTATAGCGCGTGCAATAATTCGTAGTTTTTGTCATTAGTGCACATATTAGGTTATACAGGTACAGACTTTTTTAAAACGAATACTAACACGACAATATAATTTGCAAAAAAAAAGAATTAAACGTACGATTCCGTTGTTAATAAGATTACTGGTTTTGCTTAATTGATTTATAATTATGCCACAAAACTGGTCATCGGTACTATACTTGTCCCTATTTTTTTATTCGTTTCTTCAAACTTTCAAACTTTTCACATTTACTGTCCAAAAATTTAATCAAAGTATCTTCATTAATTTAGATTATACTATACTTCGGGTCTTATCATCATAAATTAAAGAGCTAGTGTATTGTCGGTGATCTTTAACATTTTGTCGCCTTACATTTTTTTAATCCCTTATTTCTTAACTGATCTGGAGGTCATAAATTCTTCTGGCACTATATCAATATCTGCTCTGCTTCATCGCTAACATTCGCTCAACGCATACGTGTAGATTTCCTTGCGCGCACTCTAAGAAATACAATAATGAATACTCTGTGTATGGTAATAGAAGCTATAACTTCGTTTCATCTCACCGACCGTGGGTGTCTTTGCAATTCACCTTCGCATAAAATAATAAAATTTTACGACCTGTTGTAAGATATTGTGTACTAAAATTTGAAAATTTACTTTGTTCCCATTCACAAATTTGAATAACGCAAGGGGAATTCATTTTAAGCAAATTATATTGACAGCTTATTATAAAAATGTTATATTAATGAAACAATGGTCTGTTATTTAGACAGTAGCTTTGTCTTTTCAAACCTATAAAGGGTTTTGTTATAAGATCATGATTCATCCACATTAGGTGACATGATCTATTGACCCTGCACTTTATAGTGTCAGAGTTTTTCGAAACCGCCTCTAGGGCTCTGACCTGCACCCGTAGCCAAAGTGACAATTTCAAAACGCTAACGAATGTCGACAAGAACCAAATATATGGAATGACATAAGCTGCGGTAAATCACGTAGTCAATCTTATGTCAATTCCATACATTTTGTTCCTCAATCCTGCAATGTCCTAAACAACTCTTAATATCTGCTATTGAAGGTGAAAAATATTTGGCGAAGCCCGCAGTGTCCCAAGCAAACTAGTAAAAATTTCTGCCATTGAAAATGGAAGTTTGGCTGAAACTAAACGTAAAAGCGATAATACAGCTGTTTTATTTAAATCTATCAATTTATATACTTTAAATGGTGCAATAGGCTTTATATCTATCCATATATCTTTCTACGTTACCCAACTAAGTCCGAATTTGCTCAGCGTAAAAACCAAGCCGCTAAGGCGGGGTCAAATAAATTTCCTTGTAGTTAGTATTTATGGGTGCAATAACTTGCTTTGTGAACGCCGGTGCAGTAAATAATTTTACCGGCTTGTAACACTTGTTAGGTGAGGCCAGAAAATCAGATTTTTCATAAACTACTACGTTGGTAGTCAAATCTGGAGTGCTATTTTTGAGATGTATGACTCACCCAAAAACGGTGAGTCGAATGATTATCGTTCGAGTCACCGGTTATGTCGCATGAAAATCATTCGAAAACGAATGTTAATCATTCGACTCACCGGTTTTGGGTGAGTCATACATCTGGAAAATAGCACTCCTGGCCCACGACACCTTAGTAAATTTTCGCTTGTCATTATTGAGTAATTTTACTGACTCTCTTGCATCGAAACGGGATACAACAATTCAAACACTGCTTTAGAAGTGAGGTTTTCGAGAAAATGATCTTTGTGCAAAAGATATCTACCTTTAATAAATGTAAGTAAAATTAACATTTATATTATAATATACTAGCGACCCGCCCCGGCTTCACATGAGCATAAAACCCATCCTCTTGAATCAACCTTAAAAAAAACACATTAAAATCCGTTGCGTAATTTTAAAGATTTAAGCATACAAAGGGACATAGGGACAGAGAAAGCGACTTTTGTTTTATACTATGTAGTGAAATACCGTCATCTCTAGTTTCGTGGCTCCACACCAAAAGCGGCAAAACTTAAAAGGTGACAAGACAATACTTAATGACGGGCATAATGATTGTATTGTAGAATTCGTCTGTCTGTCTGTCCGCTCTAAACATATAGGGCGGCGCTACGTCGGACAAAAAGTTACGATTTATGGCGAAACGTTGCAGATTTCTATTCACTTTGAAATTTGCCGAACGTTTCTTTATGTTTTGGCATATTTATTGGCTTAGTTTTGTTTAGATAACGGTCGCTGACAGATGTCGCTCACGTTAATGAATGAAATCGCATGGACAAAATGTCAAAATAAAGATGGGAATTTAATTTAAGGTCCTTACCGTTATTGTGCAAAAACCGCGCTCTATTCCCTCCGCTATCCAACCGTATGTCTGTCTGTGGAAAAGATAAAATTGCTTAGAAGCAACCAGTTAAGCTTTGTGATGACATAAAAAAAGAGTTTTATGTCCAAAATGTCGACTATTAACGAATAAATTTCTAATGTTAGACTATTTTTCAAAGCTGTTTAAGATATCTTTATTTTGAGAAAATTAACATGAGCAAATATAAAATTACAAACTAAAACTTAAATACTACTGTAAGATTACCACAAAAGAAGAAGAAATAAGATTTTCTGTCTCTTCCAATAGCTCAAAAGGTTGACTGGTACTCATGCAAAAATAAAATTTTAATAATTATATCACCACCGATGCCATGAAAAACTAATACATTATTATCATCAACATATATTATCTTTCCCAGAAACTTTTAAATTTTCTAATGTCATAAAAACTAAATGAAAAAGCTCCATAGATATTAAAAACCAGTAGCGACAAATGCATAAATAAACAATAAAAAACAAAATCCTATAAAAAATTTTTTGTTTTCATTTTTGAGGAAATTTCATGGCAACATTATGTTGTAACTTATTTAACAACATTAATCACTATTACTTAAGGGATAAGATGCATAGTCGTGGTGAAGTTGAATTGTAAGAAAGTGGTAATCACGATATCAAAATGTAAATATTTATTTTTATACACATGTCACGGCGGTTGTCAAAAACTGTATTTCTGTCTTAATTCTCGCTAACAATTAAACATTGTTTATTGTTGATGGTAGGGTTTGTTAAAGGGAAGACTATCCATAGAGAATACTTGATTGAATCTTGCCTCAAGGCAAAATAAATATGAAATAATTATAGTCTATGACATGATTACAAAATGGCCCTTCTCCCATTGCAGCGCCCGTCAGGGTCCTTAATTGTTCCTATTTTTATGACAACATCTGTATTGTACATTAAGGAAGCAATAAATGATTTTATTTGATTCATTATTAAAATAATTCAATTTAATCTTTTAAAGGCTACATTAATGGAGTAAAAAATATGAACAAAGGCGTTGTCTAAAATAATTGATTAAAAAGAAGGTTGTTCTTAAGCAATATTTGTAAAATTTAGTCTGATAAACAGGTGTATGAATGAAGAAGAAGATTATTAAAGATCCTTAGAGATCTATAATGGGTGTCGCCAGGGAAAGTAAATTTTGATTTTGATTGAGGTATTTCAAGGTCGAAAAGTATAGAAAAGTGGGCACTACATCATATTTATTTGCAAATCAAAATAAGAAGAATAAACTGAAAAATTAATGCTTTAAAGCAGCATCGATCTTTGAGTAAAGCAGATATATAATACTGCGTTATTGAAAAAAAAAAAATTTTTATTATTATTATTCTATCTGCGTAATACAAACAGCAATCCTGGCTTTTCAAATTTAAAATAATAAGAAGATAGTAGAGGTTTATTCATAAGTTAAAATAGAGTTCAATAGGTCCTTCACATAATTTTAAATCAGAAAACTTACTTAGCATTACAAAAGAAATCTTTTGGGAAATAATCACACAAGTGAACGGTAACAATAGTAGTCGTTTACACCTAGTTGAATTTAAAAACCGATTTAGCATTCTTGCCCTTAAGAAGGGTTTATTAGGACGTATTAAATTACCAGTCCTACATGAATACCGTATAAATAAATGGTATGGTAGACCTGGCCACCATAAAGACAGCGATAAACAAAATTCAACCCTGTTCGTTCCTTTTTTTATTGGCAGGGGGCAATTTGAGAACGGGCTTTTACAAATATAATACTGACATTGGTTATAATCGACACGAAAAGCTTTCGACTCTATTACCTAAAATTAAGATACATATCAAGTTTTGAAATTTTTCGGGAGTGTAAAATTTAATTTTGTTATTTTTGTAATTTATATTCCAGTGATGGTTTAGTGTGAGTTTACGAAATTGTTAAGGACAGATAAAAGGGCGATATTTACATTAGGGGTGGTTTATGGGAGGTCTGAGTGTCGTCAGAAATGACAGACATTACGACCGAGTCTAATAGTAATGAATGGGGTTTTAAAAATTGTGTCAGTTGCTCGCATCCTGATATATTGGTTTTTCTATCTAATGTATGGTTATACTATCTATTTAATCTATATGAATATGTTCATCTCATTTAATTTATTGTATTTTATACTTCTTACTATCAACATGGTCAAAGCTTTCTGCTTTTTGCCATATTAGTTGTGAAAATCATATTATTGGCAGACATTTCTCTCATTGATCTATCAATATTATCCTTTGGAGTTATTTAAATTTTGAATAGACTATATACTATGTAATATTATGTTTAAACATTCTAAAAATGTACATTGTTAAAAAATATCTCGGAAATTAAAATGAAATAAGACAAAGGTCGTACAAATGTTCTCTATGATCACGATACAATTATCACACTTCCGGCACACATTTTATTAAAACAAATATAATCCTGAACTACGGAAGACAGTAATAAAGAAATGAAAAAGGTTTCTCCAACCTACAAACATTATCATTAGCAAATACATCCTGCCATTAAGACATTAATTTATATAAACCATCATATTTCAGCAAACATGTTAACTCAACGTTATTTAAATAATGTTATTTATGTAACGTTATCTAAATAAAACACACGAAATTTGCTCAGTGACATGATGTTTGCCGAATTAATATCAGTAAATATTATGTGGTTGGCGCAAACATGACAAAATTTATTGTTGTGTGAATACATTACCGCTGACGAGGCCATGTCGTCAGATGAATGTAATTTACAATTTGGCAACTACATTGCTGTGTTTACACTTAATTAGTATAGTGAAAATAAAGGCAAAGATGACATGGATAATGAAGTGATTAATAATAACCAAAAAATATTTGAATTAAAATCTAAATATTATGTAGACTGAAGTAAATCAAGAAAGATGTTTGGCATTATGATTAACTACATCGGCAACATCAAGGTCTTTATAACAGACGTTACTTATTACTCTCAATAAATATTAGATAACTTTATGCAGGCAGATTACATTTTCATCACTGCTTTCAAAACATTTTACAAATTAAAATGTATATTTGATGTGTACTCACATCGAATTTTGATTCAATTTTGTCAGATAAGGATCTTGGTTTACCATCACGCATACATCGTATTAACACTTTAAAAATCAACCTTGATGACTTCAAAGCAAATTATACGAAAATCCTCAAAACGCCGCAAATACAAATTATCGCGTTTAAATATTTACTCAGCCAATATAATCTTGGTGCACACCAATGCCATTAAACCGTAGACGTGTCGGAAAAATATCAACATAAATAAACTCATTTTCGCTGGCGTCGAGCGAACTCAAAGTGAAATTACCGAGGCTCAGGGCGACGTGTGCATGAAAAATTCATTCGGGACATAACAAGAGGGCGACGAGGAATAATAATTTGAATAAATATCATGTAAGTCCCATAAGAGTGACATGACAAAAAACGAGCCCAGCCACGCGTGTTTATGTGTTCTTATGACGTAATTTGGCAGTTACATTTGGCAGCCGGCGTAATATCACCCGACAGCTCCACATAAGCAAAAACATTATTAAGTTTTTAAGGACACGTCTTGGAAGACAACGGAATTTGTATTTCTGCCAAAAGATATGCTTTTCTCTAAGCAGATTAACGTCTTAAAAAACGGGCAGCTTATTCTTGGAGTAGGAATGGTGATTTCGCATTGTTTTCGTAACTGGAACTCATAATTACTATTCTATTCACATTCCCTTTCATGGAAAGATTGGAGTTACGACGAGTTTTATGGCTCACACATCCCCTCTTCCCAGAAGGTCTGAACACAAAAGGGTGCTAAGTGTGCTCGCAACACACAAAAATAATAACAAAATCCCCGTGTATTTTGACAACATAATACTCGGCGGTCACAAAGACCGTCAGGGCTCACGTCACGAGCAATTGGTTTCGCTTCCCGCCCTTTGAGGGTTTCTAAACAAGTTTTGCAAATAATTTATTAAAAAGTTTTTTGTGTGACAGTTGGTCTGGTTTTCGGTACCACCGTGCGCTACCGTTTGACGTATCTGATGAAAGATTTCCTCGGGATTATAATTGACAAGATCTTTGTTGGCTGTGACAATGGGATTAAGAATAAATCATGCTATTGTGTCAGTAGGGAGATTAGTTGGAGTGGTTAAACCCCAGGTCCGTAGGCAATGATTTTTGAAATGAGTAATTGAATTCGGCAACGTTTCACAAAGATTGTGTGGTTTTAAGATTAAATCTGAATAGTCTTGATGCTTTTGCAAGATTTAAGATATTTCAACCGGCTTGCTTAAGCGAGTTACTGCTTTGTGAGTTTTTCTTAGAAATGTTTGCAAGTCTTGTCCAGTGTACTGCGAATTCTCTATTAATAATGCTTCTTTGATTTAATCTTCTGTTATAAGGCAGTTATCTGCTCGATAAACGTTTCCTGTTTATCCACTTTGAATGAAGTTTCCTTTAATTTTCTTGTCGATATAAACTTCAATAAATTGTTTGTTTTATCAACCGCTTAATCCCTATCATTTAATTTACTGCATGTTAATTTATTATTGTCAATCCAGTCATCAATTTTCATTTCCAACTATTAGCGTATGCCATTTAAAGCGGTCAAGATAATTGATCATGTCGATATCATTAATTTTGTAATTAAAGTTAAAAATACTCAAAGCATTAAGGAAAAAACAATTACCTTTATCGATTTTGTAATTAATAACTATTATTTTATGATAATGCACCAAATAGGCTGCAATCCATACTTCCATACTTCCATACTAATATTATAAATGCGAAAGTCTGTCTGTCTGTCTGTCTTTCTGTCTGTCTGTCTGTCTGTCACCTCTTCACGGCTAAACTGCTAGACCGATTGTGATGAAATTTGGTAGGGATGTAGTTAAAGACCTGAGGTCAAACATAGGCTACTTTTGGGCGCGATATAATCGAGTCCCACGCGGGGCGAAGCCGCGGGGAACAGCTAGTTAATATTATAAGTTTTATAAAATATTATGATTAAGGTTATAGTGAAATCTTATTGCTTACATTTCAGACCCCAGGGTACATTTAATCATGGTCTAAGATATGATGGCGTTATTTATTATTATAAAAAGGCGACTGAATTCTTATCCTTTTTATTGGGAAACCAAGAGCCTAATGTTATGGTTGAAAACCAAGATGATTTGATTTCGCAGATTGAGTCAGGTAGAGATGACGAAAGGATCAGGAAAAGGAAATGTAGTGAAAAGAGCGCATACGAGAAAAAGCTGGAGGGACCAAGATAATCTATTTATATATATAAAAACCAATTGCTGTTCGTTAATCTCGCTAAAAATAGATTTGGCTAATTTTGGTCTTGAAATATTTGTGGAGGTTCAGGGAAGGTTTAAACGGTGAGTAAAGTGCAGGTTCAGGCGGTACGGAGTTTGCCGGGATAGCTAGTCTAAGATAATTTAGACCTTGTACTCTGTTAATGATTTTCGTATTTTGCTAGTATATAGGACCAGTGGGCTTAGCCAAAGTCACAATATCAAAATGGTAACCAATGCCGACAAGAACGAAATATATGGGATTGACATAAGCCGCGTCAATGCTCAATCATATGTCAATCTTATACATTTTGTTTTTGTCTTACTTCGTTAACGGTTTGAAATTGTGACTTTGTCTAAGGCGCATGGTAAGGCCACCCATGACGCGAGACAATGCGCCTAACTTCGTAGAAACAAAAGACTTCAATTGCAAACACTCAGTGCACTGCCAGCATAGTAATGCAGCTCCACTATACCAAAAGCCGTGGTATGAATTTTTAGCAAACACTTACGACGTGGTAGGTATCATGGTTATGCATTTTGGCGCCTTATTTGAAGGGATTTATACGTTTTTGTGGAAGTTTAACTCTTGGAATTTACTTTTGCTTACATTATAATTCATTCGATTCATTAGTTTTAAAGATATAGTTAGCTGCACAACGTGATTTCATCATTATCATAATTTAGCTGCAAGTTGCCTATTACTAGACATAAGCCTCTGCAAAGATTTCCAGAATGATCGGTTGGAAGCAGACTGCATCCAGCGCTTGCCCTTGCGACCTTTTTCAGGTTGTCTGACTATCTGGTCGATGGGTGTCCGATGCTGCGCTTGCCGGGTGGAATGATGGAGCTTCACAATCTTACGACTGCCGCTGTCAACTGGCTGAGGAATCTGAATATAGACATCTGATCCATGCAGGACGAATGCCATACGTCATGATGATTTGAGAACCTTTTTGTCCCACCGGAGGCCGTCGGTTCTTGGCGCTTTATGCCTAATCAAGTGCCACTTCAAAAAACTAATACGCTACAACGCAATTTCAAATCTGTCATTGTGTATGTTCGAAAATATACAAAATGATATCAAAAATTACTAAGCGAATAATACTAGGCCGAATTGGGATAACGAAGAAAAGTATAATTTTAAAGACTGGACAGAAGAGCTACTTTGTATATTTTCAAAGTAATTCGCTTGCAGACAGTCGAGCCTTATAATGAGTCAGATGCCTTAACGAGCAGCTTAAAACCACTGACATCAGTGTCGACCACAAACAAACACGATAATTATGTGTCAATCAAAAATAACGAATTCAATTAAAATTTCATACAATTTAAAAAATTAACATTTTGACACACGCCCTTCAAAAGCGACTCGACTTTACATTCAAAAGATAATTTTGCAAAACCCGGCCAATTTAAAATACGTCATTCGAAATTCGAACGCAAAATCGGGGCTCAAGTGTGGTGGCACCTTTCACTGGCATTCCTGACATGACCGCCTGTCGATCAACGTCCGACGTCGGGCATACTGACGTCTGACGTTTGACGTACTGACGTCTCGCCATCCAGTCACATCCCGGCCGGCTTTGTCTCGCCTTAAACGGCAGTTGGGAACCCTTTGTCGATTTTTTTGAAATGTAAAAGGTATTAATTATCATAAACATAGGATGTTGCGGTTGGCGGCGTCTTTTGAATGGTGTCTTCACGTTTTTTAGATTCCGAACAAAAGAATAGGTAATGTGTCGATAGTCACAAAACTTTGTTATAGCCAGTTACACTGGCCCCATCAAAAAACAACTCTAGAGCAAGAAAAAAATATATTTCCAAAAAAAAAAAATATTGCTTACCTGCTATTTATCTTATTTATTAACAAAATTCATGCCCACAAATAAAAAATAAAAAAAACATTCTGATGAATTGAGAACCTCCTCCTTTTTCGAAGTCGGTTAAAAAACAAATAGAGGATAAAACTAAGAAAATAGAACATCACGTACAAGTATATCTAAAATCATACTATATACTATACTAAACAAATGTATATTAATGTAATGAATAGCCTTGTGGCTATAGCGATAATGGTATGTGAAAACACGAAAATAAATAAGTCACACAAAACGCATTTAAATTAAATTAGGCTTTTTTGCGGATCAATTGTCACCTAAGTCCTTATAATTAGGTTAACATGCCTGACCGCTACTCAGGAGATGCCGGGTTCAATCCCCGGTCAGGTCAAAATAAAAAATGATCTTTTTCTGATTGACCTAGGTCTTGGATGTTTATCTATATATGTATTTGTTTACAAATATAGTATCGCTGAGTTAGTATCACATACATATGTCTCGAACTAACTTTGGGGTTAAATCAATCTGTGTGATTTATCCCTATATATTTAAGATTTATAGTCACTATCAAAAACCAACTTATTTAAAACTCTATTTTTTTTATAAAAATGAGTAGTTAACTTCAGATTATTTTCCTTTTAAACAAATCCAAGTGTGTGACCACACGACCACCAAGCATTGTTAACTGCTTACCATAATAAGTTGCGTATTAACAAAACGCCATTTACATCCAATAGGCCCGAATAGGCACCGTTTCGTTTGATCTTTAATTGACAATCTTCAAAGTGAAAGGGATTTTCAAGGTTTATTTTGAGATTTTTATTGTCGTGTAGTTTCTTTAATTTCAATTCACCTTGTTCCATTATAGTTCTAATTTACTCTAAAGGTCAATGTTTTAAAGGGATTTTAAATAATTATTAAGTTTATAAAGAATTGAAGTTATTTTTTTTAGTTCTTTAATTCACTACATAGTATGAAACAAAGTCGCTTTCTCAAAACTACGCAACGGATTTTGATGCGGTTTTTTTAATAGATTGAGTGATTCAAGAGGAAGTTTTTATGCCCATGCGAAGCCAGGACGGGTCGTTAGTAAGAATATAAATGAATATCTTTATATCCCTTTTTCTTTGTTTTTTTTTTTTTAAACTAGGTACCGAGTAGCCAAACAAGCCTAACCAGCTGCGTCCGCAGCCAAAACCGCAGAGTAAAGCATATGTAAATTATATTCATACCCAATAAGAAGCACTTATTTTTTTAACCCACTTTTAAATCCCACTTAAATATTTTTTGGATTCGATCCCACAAAAAATATTACGTAGACATTTCAGTTGACTCATATGTATTTAAAATAGAAAATAATTGCGTTTATTGCCGTTTAATCCCGAAAACATCGGCTACAAAAAAAGCTGGACAATGTCCTAATTTCAAATGGCGATTTCGTTTCGTGATTAAGAACGAAACATCTATGTTATATTTTCAAAGTATTTGTTATATCCGATATGGTCTAGTGGCTAGGATACCTGGCTCTCACCCAGGAGGCTCGGGTTCGATTCCCGGTATCGGAAATAAGTTTTTGATTTCAAAAACATGTCAATGATTTTTTTTCTTACATTAGTGTTCTGTATTCTGTGCTCCTATTGAATATAAACAAAATATTTTTTTTGCAATTTCGTAAACTTTAACACTAAACGTATGTGAATATAGCGCTATGGTCAAGCCACAACTGAGTTAGGCCTAGAAAAGTTAGGGCATGTAGAATAAGAAGCTCATCACCCGTAGCCTAGTTACAATTTCTAAACGCTAACGAATGTCGACAAGAACGAAATGTATGGTATTGACCTAAGCTGCGGTATATCACGTGATCAATTTTATGTCAATCCCATACATTTTGTTCTTGTTGTACCTCGTTAACGTTTTGCGATTGTGACTTTGGCTAAGCTCTTTATGAGAACTGATAACTTTTTGACAGTTGGTAACGGACGTCATACTTTTGTCATTCTATTGTGTTAAGCAGTGCCACCACAGTTTAAATAAATATCATTAGAGTGTTTGAAGCGAATATTGAGCTCTAAAGCATAATATAATATGTAATTGTGAAAAACGTTCGGATTAAGAATAAATTCTTATCCTCTCCTCCTAATACTAGCAATTTTTTCTTATTTATCCTTCTACTTAACAATAAATACATAAAATACGCATTGAATGACAGACGGACCGCTGTCAGAACTATCCACATTAAATCAGCCAACTGCAACTGAAGACAGACAAAGTCACTTATAAATCTCATGTGTTGGTGAATTTAACAATACCATGATTGACAAGCCAATATAACCTTTATGACGCGATCGTAAAGTCTCCTTTTGTGTAAATAAGTAGGGGAATTAAATAGAAATTCTGCATCAGATTGACAGGTATCAATTCCATATTAGGTCGCTGCGTCGGATGTAAGGGATAGGTTACATTGTCCGATAAAAGCGAGTAAAGTTGAAAGTGATTTTGTGGGGATTTGCAAAGTAAAATGGGTTGCAAAACCCATTATTCCATTTTTACTAGGAGAACAAGTGATAATAAATCTTACTGAAACAGATAAGCTGACGTTTTTTTTGTTTTATTTATTAAAATTTAATACAGGTACTACAGAAAAATACAATGACGGACTTAATGCTAAAAGTATTATCTTCTAGATAACCATTAAAACAGCACTAAACGGCACACAATAGATATTAATAGAAAACAAAAGAACTTTTTGGAACAGTAAATCACTTGTGCCTTCATATATAAGTACTTATAACTAATCTCTTAATCCTATGATTCATCAAAAGGTCTATATTCTTAGTAGTTCAATTGGTTTAACTACTTTCTTCTTCTGATAGAATCGAAATGGCTACACTTTAAATATTTTTTTTACTAATAAGTTACTCTACAAATAATGAGCTCTGCAGTTTCAGAAAAAATATGTAGCTACTTTAATTGTTCTGTTATAGGCTGTCCCTAGATCCTAAAAGTACTGTACAGTAGTCTAGGCAATGATGACTTATCCAAAGATGAGCCATAGACTGACAGGATGTGAATAGATTCCTCAAGGGTTGGCAATGCGAACATGACATTTCTGGTGTTACTGGGGTTTAAGACCGCTTTCCATCAGGTAGGCCATATGGCTCAATTTATCCTCTAGTCCTGGCATCTGCTAACACAAGCTTTTATATAATTACTATCATACTCTTCAGGGAAGTTCATCTCTGGGTGAGAGTTTCGGCCGAAGAACGTTTTCATTATACTACTCTATCTATATTGGTTATGATCAAACCGAACAGATGAAATATCTGAACAAAATTACTGATCTCGAAAAAATCTGATTTCATGTAAGAACACCTTTAGATTCAAACGATGACACAAGACATTTTGTATTCACAGAGTTGTCTGCAGGTTCGGTAGAAACGTCGATTCGGCATATAGATGTGGAATGGTAAGCAATGCAGCTGCATTCAGAATTGAAGTTAAATTGAGATGGAATATAAAGCAGTGCAAGTGCCACAACAAGAACAGAAAATGAGAAACCACCGTTAGACAAAGTTCGGAACAAAAAACGTTTCAACCAAGGTACCGTTTGTTTTTTGATGTAAATCATATTATATATAAAACAAAAGGATAACACTGTGAAAACTGATAGAACTCGTTATAACGGGACTGTCTGAGGACGTATTTAAAGTCTTAAATTTAGAAAAAGAGTTCTTAATTTTCTTATTTGCTTTTAAGATCAGGTGGGATCATGGTGGAAAAAAAAATATTCTGGCATGTGACGGATTAGGTATAATACAATGCAAATACTCTTAATTACACGAAATTTAAGATGTTCCATAGCATTTTCAAAGACAACTAACACTCACAGTTTTGTAAGTTTTTAATTATACACGCAGACGGCCAAAACTTTCAATTTGTGTTAGCTCCTCAAGGAACATTATTAAGCAATGGCTTAATATGCAATGACATATTCAGACTCAGACTTTAGATTTTAAATTATACTAAGAGTGCACCTGAGTATGTAATCTGATGTATTTGTCGGGCTGTCGGGTATGGCGACTATGTTCCCCATTGCCAAAGGAGGTAAATATCAGATACTTTAGCTTTAACCATAGATAATATAATACAAAATGTAATATACTAGAAATCAACCTGCATTTTTGGACTGATTAACAATACAAATGATAAACTATAACCTATCAGAAACTTGCTTGAGATACGCTAAATATTTTAAAAAGAATACGTCCCAAAGTAACACATCATAAGTATACCAACAAACATACATACATACATGTCATCACGCCTGTCTCCCGTAGGGGTAGGCAGAGACTAAAGATTTCCATTGGCTACGATCCTTACATACCTCTCTCGCCTCCTCCACACTCATCACTCTCTTCATACACGCTCGCCGATTTCGGGTACTCCTAATGTCTCCCTTTTTCAAAAGGTCTGCGATTTAGTCGCAGTATGTTTTACGAGGTTATGTTTTACCAACAAAACACTTGTCAACTCAATAATTAGCTAGTTACTGAGTCTGTTGAAAATTCTTTATAAATATATTTGACTAAATCCCAAAAAAGGTCCAACAAAACCCTACATCCGTCTTTATCTCGCAAATTGTATACAAAATTAATCTCCTCTGGCTCTGCCTTATCCTGTCAGAGCAAACCTACAGTGCTTCTTATTCTTATCTGAATGTTTACCGACCGATCAAATTTCTTCGTCGGCGTCTTTGTGTAGTATTATTTTCATTATACAAAGCCGAGAATGGTGTTATTGTTATTCTGTTTGAGGTGTGCCAGCCGTTTTTGTGTTCCCCCTTCGTAATTTATTTCAGATCTTTTTGTTCTGTTGCGTTACGTATAATCTTCGCTGTCAGATGTCTTAAATGAGAGGCTTCTGGTGAGAAGGTTGGATTGTCTTTGAGCTTTGTTTGCTTGTTTTTGATTTCGTGAGTGTGGAGTATGTCTGTTTGATCTATCCAAATATCAAATTAATTTGATTATTCATTATTAAATTATAATTTTATTTAAATGTGCAAATATGTATATTTACCTTAATTATATTTTGGTATAGCTGAAATGTTATTTTTTACAGAAATCAAGATAACACAATGTTTGGTATCATTGACACCAAATGTTGACGTGAGATCGTACATAATTAATTATTTACTAATTATATGTCTAATTTCATTAAAAACTAGCAAAAGCAACTAACATATTTATAACTTTCGAAACATAAAAATAGTTTTATATTAATATTTTATTACCAGCATAATTTAATTTTTAATTTGTAAGAATAGTTTATTTTTGTAGATTATAATTTAATTGCTTTAACCGTATTTCCTTTCATAACTTGTAATTAAAATTAACAAACATCATATTAAGAACATTATATGATGCTTATTGCTAGTAATTCAAATAGTTATAATTTTTAATCGTCAATTTATTTGTAAAAACTTGAATTCATGCCTCATAAACATTATGTATCCAATTACGTATCTTATGAGATAAATGAACCTCATTAACAAATTTGAGAGTAATTTTTATCGTAATCACAACTTACTACTCCGTTTCATTCGTGTTCTTTGAGTCTGCGTCGGCTACCGGTTTTTAGCTTCTGATTGACGGCTGTCGGCTTCGCTTACGGCTCAACAACTTTATCAATACACGCGATTTCATCTTTATTTCTTTCTATTACAGATTATTTTGCCTCGTCTTCATTGATTTCTTTATTTTGTTCATAAGCATTCACATCGGCGCCGATCGACATGACTTGATCTCGAATATCATCCACTTATTCATTACTGCTTGCTATTCGGTTTTAATCATAATCAGCTCTAATGCCCGTTGGCCTTAGAATATTCATCAACTATAGAGCTTAGCCGTTATAATAGTATAAATAATATGATGAATCTTAATCCTTATTTAGATATACGTAGTATTTATATCAAATAATAGTCCTTCTTTATATTTTAACAATACTAATAAAACTCTCTTTTCAATCCTTATAAAAACCCTTAAGTCATCTGGCCGTATATATTTCACTTATAATTGTTTAAATCACTAGATTGTAAAAAACAAAGTCGCTTTCTCTGTCCCTATGTCCCTTTATATGCTTAAATCTTTAAAACTACGCATCGGATTTTGACGCGGTTTTTTTTTTTTGAGAAAGAAGAGGAAAGGTTTTTATGCCCATGAGAAGCCGGGGCGGGTCGCTGTTAAAAATAAACCATTATCACAGACCAATAAACAAGAACTCTATAATAATAAAGAACTATATTCGCTATCGGCTTTGTAGTAGTCAATGGAAATACCAGTGGGCTTATAAGTAGTAATTATAAAAAAAAAGTAGGCAATGGGGGTATAATTTGATAGTGTTTTGCACTTATTAACTTTTATGGTCCTTCGAAATTATACATTTAGAATTCTATTGGTACGGCTTGTTTTATTAGCAGCAAGAGCTTGCCAACACGCATTATGTAACGAGTGATATTATAAAGCTAACTCATTTGCATATCGAATGATATGTAGGTAAGTTTGCAATTTGACTTACAATTTGTGGTTTTTATGAGTTTAGTTTGCTCTCGTGTGAATTAGTGCAGTTCCTGCGCTAATAGTTTGCCATCATGAGTGTTGGTTTGACTGAAGAAAAAAAACTTAACTGATTACGATTGATTAAAGATAAGTAATCATAGAAATTTATTGGTCTTCTTTTTCTTGTCGAGTCAAAATGGCTTGGCTCTTAAATTCATTTTGACCAGTATATGGCTACGTTTATTGCCGTTTCGTTGGCCAGTGGTGATCTCCCCTAGACAGTCTGGAATTCTTAAATAGACTGCGGGCTGGTGTTAGGAGATGCCAGGAGAAGCGGGTAAGGTAAGGGTGTTCTATTCTTTCACTGTTGAAAAGCCAGACTCTTCCCGAGTGACATAAGGCTATGTGTGCACCACTGGCTAAGCCGGGTTGGACAGCTAGTATTCTATATCATGAATAGAACACACAATACTACTCAAAAGAACTTAGGCAAGTATATTTCCTAATACGACAAATACAAAATTGCAAAGTACATAATATTAATCACTGCTGAGAACATTTTGATAAACAAAAGAATATTGCTCAACTGCCAAGGTTTGACTGTTGGAATTTATTAACGGAATTACTCAAAGACAATGAGGAATATTTAGAAGTGGCGAAGACAAATTGTCGGAGGTATTGTTAAGATAAACAAGCGGCTAGATTGAGGCTGAGGAAAAATGAATTGGTTTGAGCTTTCAAGTTATAAACTTACAGCGAATCAGCATTTATCTTCAATATCAACTTTTGTATTTAATTAAGGAGGTCGAGGAGGGTCTTTAAGAATCGTTAGTCTCTGACTAGCTCTGTGGGAGACAGGCGTGATGATATAATATGTCATAAAAATCTGTCAAACATAATAACAAATTTTCAAACAAATGCTACATCAGATCATCTTTACTATCCTACAATACTTGATAACTAAACCTACCAGTAACAAGAGAAGATTTTGCTTTCACTCTTTAATAACTAGTTGTCGAAGTTGTACAACCAGCTATATTTTTCTACCCGCTCTTCGCTTATAAATGACGTCAATCATTCAAACACCATTCAGAGACCAATCCCTCATACTTGATGGATTGTAATGAATAACACTTTTATGCACTCCTGAGGTGAAGGTTTATTATTGAAGGAAATTGATTGTTGCCTGCAGGTTGAGAATATAAACTTGAGAATTAATCGTACTTACAATTTTAAACAGGATAACATCAATCAACAGTAAATAATGGTGGGTGAAAGTTATTTGCATATTTTTATTTCATGTGCTGGAATAAAATTGAGACTTTCATTTGAAATAACAACTGCAATTTTATTGAACTGGTTGATGTGACAAAGATAACCAGTCAAGTAAGAATAAGGTATATGGTAAAAAACAGAAATAAAAACATTAGTAGGTTTTCTTATCAATGCATTAATAAGAATAAATAAATAGACAATACTCAATGGTTTAATTTATGACCTTTCTTGTTGAATAAAGACAATATTTACCCGCTAATTAATTAAACTCAGTACATCCAGAACTAGAGAAGTTAGTTTAAAAAAATATCACAGGCTCAATCGTGTGTTTCACAATGATAATCATATGGATAATAACATAAGTAATTACCTAGATTTGATACACTATTTATTTATAGTATTTGTTACATTAACTTTAACGATTCAAGAAATATAGGCCGGTGATAACAGACGGACACGGCCAGTGGATGCTTAGTAGAAGGGTCACGTTTTCAAACATACGGAACCCAAAAATCAATGTGCACTATAGCAATCAGGTACTTAAAAGCAGATGCAATAAAGATTATACCATCACACAAACAAAGATATCTCATACTAAATCAGTATATCGTTTACAAGAGGCCAACAGGCAGTCAGCTCACGAAACAAAGGCGATGATTGATAGCCCCCGACCGTCATACATCATCCAAACCACGATTGCCGCTAATGGTGAATAATCACCGTCATTTGTTTCAGATACCAGCTTTGTGGCCTCACAATACACTCTTCATTTCCACTCATTCGAAGCCGAAGTGAACAACACCGACATATTTAATTTAATAGACGCTCAAACGAGTGTAGACGCTGAATACAAAGATGGTAATCAAATTTAACATATTTTTTTTGTCACAAATTACTAACGTTATGAAACAAAAAGTCGCATTTGCGGAAAAGATGATTTTGAAACAATGTGCTTTGTGAATAGATGTCAAGGATTAAATATTAGAATAGATAACAATGTGTCGGTTTTTTCTACTATTTAATGTTACTAACAAAGTCAGCATGATATACATAGCTTTTGTGTTTTTAAATTTATAAGGTAACCCATTTTATTAAACGTACACACTTAATAATACAATAAATAGCATTTGATAATATATAGAGGCTTATACATACATATCATCACATCTGTCTCCCGTAGGGGTAGGCAGAGACTAGAGATTTCCATTAGCTACGATCCTTACATACCTCTCTCGCTTCCTCCACACTTATCACTCTCGTCATACACGCTCCGATTTCGGGTAGGGAAAATGCTGTGATTATAATGAGGATGAGTAACTTAGCTTGAAGACTTTTTAATTATAATTTTTCTACAAAACATTTACCATAAAACTATCCTATTTGTGCATATCTGTTAAATTTGCTTTGATAATATATATGAAATGTTATTAATGTTTTAAGCCTTCTGACAAGTACCTTTCATGAAAGAATAAAAAGAAAAACCAACACACGCTTCTCAGCTGTCAACTTATCAGCAACACGCCTCGAGACTATGTTTCAATGGTTTACCACAAAAACAGCTTACAAAACATCATTGCGTACCCTCATCAAAAACTGTCCAATTAATTGACAGTCACATTGGACATGTATGTCAGGTGGTTCAAATGTAAAATAAAATTAATTATACAATCAATCAGACGACATGTCAAGGCCGCAAAGGTGTTGCTTTTCGCACCGCCAAATGCCAATCAACGTACAAAATGTTCGCTCAAGCGGTAACTCAGTTCTAATTCACAAAAGACCTTCACCAGCAGAAGCTTCAATGTCAATTTCAACTTTATCTTCTATAACGTAAAGTTCATTATCAACATGATCTGAGGAAGTTGTTAAGACTTTATTGATATCTGGTTCAGCTGCTAGTATAACAACCTGATTCGCCACACTTTAATCGAACGAAGTCACTCAATAAACTGAACTTATTCAAGGTGAGAATGGGTCAAGTCAAAGCATTTTACAAGAAGAAATTTTATGTTCAGCTGTCATTTCACGGCCTTTTAACGTTAATTCGCGCATTGCTTGTCAGTGACCGCTTTTTTATTATCTGAACTCTTGGGTTTACATTCATATAATATAGGCATGAATCCAAAGATAGCTATGCTCTTAGCACATGAAGGTAATGCCTATGATTTCATAGCAACGAAGACCTGTCGGATAAAGCTTTCTATTAATCACTTTGTTGAGCATAAATATCATTATTTATAAAATATTTCTCATTAAGGTTTATTATTACTTTACTTAAGTCACTTATAAGTAAGCTATAGATAACATTTGTCATAATATTGAGTTTAGTGTTGTTTTAAATAATATTCGAACATTTTCTATCACACGAGATAACATTTTGAGAAATGGTTCTTTTTTGTTGCTCATATACATCAGTCGAAGAGGTACTAAGACTAATTAGTTATATTTATGTTTATTTCTAAGTTGTCCTTGATAGAGACAAGAGAGAGGTATACTTGAAAATAGAATTTTCTTGCTTTCCAACACTTGAAAGTGAAAAACAGGAACTATACGAGTAACTACAGTCGTGGATTGCGGCTTTAAAACATTGGACCGTAAAATGCATGACGGCAAAACAGAAAGGGATGGAGAAATAAAACTGTTCTCATATTTAAAATAAAATTATATTTATCGGCTCTTTTTTATGATTGTAAGATTTATGTTGCGTATAAATTGTAGGATTTAACGAATAGGTAAACATGTGGAAAGTTAGACTGACCCCAGTTGATTCCGTGCTTACGTCATAAACGCATTTAAATATCGTAAAACAAAGTTTTATCTTTAACAAAAAAAAACAATAAATTGTTTTCGACAAAATTTATGTAACGTATCATGTAAAATCTTAAAGAAATAAAACGAATTTAAGAAAAATGGTTTCAAATTGGCGTGTAGTTATGAATATTTCCGTTTTATGATATGACACGACTGAGATGCGACGATTTCTCGGCAACTCAATTCCATATTATGGAATGTCATCATTTCACTAATTAAAAAGTAACCTAATCATTAAGTGATAAACTGGCCACGAAATTTATAACACCTACACATCTACTACTCATAAAAAAAGTTACAGAAAGAAACTAGCATCAAATACTTTGCTTTCGTTCTAAATTTAAAGAAAATTTTTATTCCTCAATTGAATTACCTCTTTTGTCACTGCGTCATGAAGATTCGATTAATCGAAAATCGAACTCAATACTATCCATTATTCAAGCCACTCTCCCACAAACACGCCGACTCGATTCATCGATGCGTCGATTAGAAAATCGATTTGCTCTAGTTAGATCAATGGTTCACCGCCGTTTCCCAATTTGTCGGATCGTGAAAAATCGATACGCTTTTTTTATCTGTCACGCTCGTTTATCAAATGTTTTGATAGAACGGTTTTTTGGGTGGCATTGTCAATATTGTTAGTGTTGAATTTATTTTTTGTTTGTAAATCACTTTTTTTGTAGAGACGCTTAAGTATCTCTGGCATGTGGCTCATATTAAATGTACATTTTCACCACTTGAATACTTTAGAACATTATTTTTGTAGACTTACACGCAACATCCTTTAATTGTAATACCGTAGTTATGTGTATGGTAATCATTAATTATTAGTATGACCGGAAATTCAAATTGAATGAATGATTGATTGTTAGAGAATACATATATGGCAATCAGACCATAACTTTTACATGTTTTTTTTTTTTAATTGGGCAACAAAGTATTGAAAGTATATAAGTAATGAAACAAATTTTCCCTACCCCTTAGCATGCTTTCAAAAACTGTAAGTGCTCCTAGTATTTTTTATAACAAAGAAATAACAAAATTAACGTAATTGGTGACAATGAATTGTTAATTCGATCAACTGTTCCCGCCAATTATTGGCCCAACTAATTGTGATAATGTTTGCTCAAACGTGTGTACAGTAATCGGCCTTAATGTCAATCATTACTAAGTTTTGAAACTCGGTTTAACAGTGACATAAAATTGGTTTTTAAGAACAGAACTATGTATTTATTTCATAACTTATTATTAATTTTCGTGTGTTCATACATCAAACAACACATTATCAATATACTAGCGACCCGCCCCGGCTTCGCATGGGCATAAAAACCTTCCTCTTAAATCACTTTCTAACTCCGTTGCGTAGTTTTAAAGATACAAAGGGACATAGGGACAGAGAAAGCGACTTTGTTTTATACTATGTAGTGATATGAAAATCAATGCCACTTTTCGTTGTAATTTTATAACTAAAGAACGGGCTCACCTATCTAAACTAAATGTTAAGGTTTTATTCGGACTATTTAGTAGATGGTTTATGTGAAGTTTGCACAAAATTGATCGAGTGGTTGTTCATTTATCACATTTTTTTAACTTACGCGTGCGATGCCACGTGTAAAAGCTAGTACAATATACAAAGGCTGTGATTGACAATAATACACACAATATTTGATTCATCCGCACCCAAATCCATTCATATTGTCAACGATCTTTATTACGCTGTCATTCATTCCATCATTCCTCCCACGCAAGCCTCACACGCGATAGCTCATTATAAAACTATTCGATTATAATCCGACCACTCTGAAGTGAATTCTTGTACACAAATTAATCCATCAAGCATGGCTTACGCCCGGGCGGCGTCAGCGTCGCCCCGTCAGGCGGCTTGTCATCCAAGTTGTCAGACTAGTTGTCAGCTGACCTGTCAAAATTATGACGCATGACTGGGCCTACTGTCATGGCGGCGGCTTTACGAGGATTTGTTCTCTTTTTAAAGGCAGCATAATTCGTGAAACTGGAAACTTAAAAAGGATTATTACTAATGTTTTTTAAAAAGATTTTACAAACTTTTGTTAATTTTTTACTGAACAATTTAGTCGTTGGCTTGCAAAACTAGACAAAATTAAAACTAGACTATTGTATAATAACTTTGTGAGCGAAATGATCGAAAAGTTTTAAAAATACACTCTTCTCTTTCTCATCTTAGATTTTTCCTGATTGCATATTTTGCTTACAGCTCAAGATCTAACTTAATTTGTGATTACCTCAATATCATATGAGTTAATCACAAGTTGTTCTCCAGTGCCTCTAACGTAAGAAATTTTAATCGCAGTCGCTTTTTGTATATCAAATCCATAAAGCCGACAGTTAGTAAAGCACTCGTAACTAAGAAAATGAGTAATAATAGATAAAGTCTCATGGCAGATTTAGTTGCGATTTCAAACTCTACATTTTTTTTCAATTTAGCATATTTTGAGTACCACCACTTTCAAAGCGCAAGTGGAGAAGAAGCGGCGCCACAAACTCCACTGCAGCATTTTCTCCAAAAACTTCAATTCACAAAATTTGTTTTCTACATCACAGACTTGGACGGGAATCTTATAATCTAAATCTGTATATATACCGTTTGAAAGTTAACAAAATATCTCAGCTGCCGTTTAATACTAGTAGCAGTAACATTTAAAAATATTAACACCAAGGTGTTATAAATTTTTGTGTTTTTTTACAAAAGTTTTTTAAAGTCGTCTGAGGGAATCGCCGAATGGGGAAATCATGACATAGGCGATGCGGCTAGCAACCCATCACTATTGATTTCCTGTTTCAACTATCATTATGCTAAACGTGGCCTAAGGTCTTATGGCTCTAGGCTCTGTCTACCCCGTATGGGATAAAGACGTGATTATATGTATGTATGTGTTTTTTTTACAACAAAAACTAACATACAGAAATCTCTATATTAAAAGTACAATACATTCAGAACATACATAGTTCCACGAAATAACAACCGCTGGCAGTATCTTGTTTTTTCTGCCTTTTATTGTGTTCCACTTTTGGGCAAAGGCCTCTTCCTCTTTCTCCACTCGTCTCTTTCTAAAGCAGCCTCAACCAGTCTTCCAAAAAGCTATTGAAATCGTCACGCTACTTGATCTGTTTCTTCTTTCACGACAGGCCGGTATCTACATGGAAAATATTAACGACTATTAATGGATGGACTGAATTGGTGATGATGGAAATACGTTTTTAGAGGAATTTAGGCTATATTTAAAGATTTTATAATTCCTTATGGCAAGGCAAATACTGAAACATGACAACGGAATCAAGAGACAATAAGAACATACACTTTTAAATATAAAAGCTAATTACTAAAGCCAGCCAGTCGCAAACTTAATCTATCCGTCTAAAATTTAAGAGCTGTGCTCTTGTCGGTGGAGCCTCTTTATATCTTCCGCTAGCCTTTTCACATCCTGTTACAACACTTAAAGATACTTATAGCTAGTAGATATTAAAAAATAACATACATTTTTGAAGTTCTCTAATAATTAATCTAAAGTTCATAATATCTTATTTTGCTAAATCATTCTGTTATTGCGATTTGGCATTTGGTTGTAAAAAGTAGCCTTGAACATAAAAGTTGGAGCGTAATAATTAATACCTGCTAACAAGTATTAATCATAGGTACCTACTGATTGTATAAAAAATAATACGTAAGTAACAGCAAAAAATATTTTAAAGAGTGTCAATGTCAGTTGTGAACTGAAAAAAATCTACGCAAAAATTTAAATGTTTAACGCTTTTTTTTTAAGTTGAAAAACAATAAGTTTTGTTCTTTATGTTAATGTTGTTATCTCACTTTTACAAATATAAAAATGCAAAAAAAAAAAAAAAAATCGGCATATTATTATTTTAGTTTATAGCATAAAAAAATTGCTTGTAGTCCATTCAACTCCCTCATTTTATCTTATTAGTTTATTGAGATTGGTCTGAAATACTTTTTAGGTTGTAAATGGGATTACGCTAAGATAACACAATCCTTAGTCGGAAGAAGCGTAATGACGTAAGCGCAAGACTGAGAGGAATGGCGTGCATTGCTAGATGTCTACAACACTCAGCATTGGGTGACGGTGGGCTAGAGAAAAAAGAGAAGAAAAATAATCTTTATTTTATATCTAAACTAACTTTCGCCCGCGGCTTCGCCCGCGAGAATTTCCCACGGGAATAGTGCATTTTTCCGGGATGAAAGGTATCTTTTGTCTTTCTCAATACTTTTATCTATGTGTATGCAAATTTTCAGGAAGATCGATGCAGTACATAGGGTGTAAAAGCGTCACAAACAAACAAACTCACTTTGGCTTTTATAATATTAGTTAGAAGTTAGATTATTCCATTGAAGAAAAAAAATTCGTCTTTAATCGAAATCAGGTTTCGTATTGGCTGGTATGTAACTAGAAAAACGTTCGGATGATGATGATTTTGTATTATCACGATGCAACCTTTGGTTTAGGTATAAATCTTTAACCCACAATTAGCATTTTCCATCAAAACATAGAAAAACTGTCAGTCAGTCGGGTGACAGTTGAAATGTGTCATCCATTGTCTTGTAAATCACTGAGCGTGATTGACACTTACATAAAAAAAAATAAAAAAAGAATTGTTAATGGATAGAATGTTTTCAAAAAGTTGCTACAATTTATATATTTACGATATTAATCTTTATTATACTACAAGTAAAAATTTTATGCTAAAAGCATTCTCTTCTAAGACTCCAAGTCCACCATAAGTAAAAACAGAAGAATAAATATACATACTTACTTATTTAAAACTGTTAGTCATATAAATTTTCGACCAAAAATTATGGTGTAACAATATGAATGTGCGAATACATTCATTTTGGTCCACCATCATTATGTACATATATTCATGTAATTAAAAGAGATTTGATTTGAAAATATAATCCATATATCCATACTAATCCATACTTAATATTATAAATGTGAAAGTCTGTCTGTCTGTCTGTCTGTCTGTCACCTCTTCACGGCTAAACTGCTGGACCGATTGTGATGAAATTTGGTAGGGATGTAGTTAACGACCTGAGATCAAACATAGGCTACTTTTGGGCGCGATATAACCGAGACCCACGCGGGGCGAAGCCGCGGGGAACAGCTAGTAGTAACATAAATAACTCCTGAAAACATAACACTCTCCTTTTTTAGAAATTATGACGATGGTTTTATGATCATTTCAAATTAATGATATATAATAAAGGTCCTTAACAATTGTGAACGGCACAAAACTTGACAAGTTACAAGAAAGATAATTTAACATAAATATATGGCGCAAAAGCATGTTATCATAATGAATTGTTATTAGCAGCAGTATATTTAAGTGAATATTATTGACCAAGAATTTACATTTATTGTCTTTTTTATACCATTGAGTAGATAAACAGGCCTGATGGAAAGATATTGTCGCAAATAATAGTAGATTGTTATACAAGGGAGGAAAGGAATAATTCCCGTGCGAGGCATTTAGACGCCCGAGCTTAGCGAGGGCGGCTATAGTCCGAGCAGGAATTATTCCTTTTTCCCGTGTTAAACACTCTACTTTTCATTTCGAATATAAGGAAAGTGGAAAAATATTTTTTTCTAAAATCAATAATAGTAAAAACATGAGTAGTGCCTTCTTAAATGATATTGTGTTGGTAATTCAGTTTTGAATTTAAAATATAGAACATACCGCACGCTTCATGGGGGCCTCTCAGTTCCGCTTAAGATCAGCGCACACCAAGAGTACTGGAGTTACCATCAACTGTTTTAGCGAGTTTAGTTTTATCAAAATAAATAAATGAAAAATTAAATAAACTTCTTAACATGGTGTTCAGGACCGTCGCGTTTGTACATGTGTTTATTTTTCACTGTATTGAAGTTAATATTTTAGTGTTATCAGAAAATACTTTGCTCTTAGTGAGTGCTGACCCTAATAAATATTTTTTAAATTAACACTGGCTGTTTATACTTCCACATTTTATTTTTGTTATTGAATTTTTTTGTTGCCGATTTCCTTCCAAATTCGCAGGCAAAATTATGTTCTAATTTTGAAATTTCTTTCCCGCCCTAAGGAAGAAAGTGAGTACTATGGGTTTTTTCGGCCCGTGGGAGGGCATGAAGCGTTTTCCACCCTATACTCAGATCAGGAAAACACTACTTTCCGAGTATGAGAAATGAAAAAAATATTGTGATTCGGTTCAAACATACTGTACTGTGACAAATGTATTAATGTGTCTGAAAAAGGGAGTCATTAATCCCGAAATCGGCGAGCATATATGACGAGAGTGATGAGCGTGGAGGAAGTGAGGGAAATCTGTACTTATCGTAGCCAATGGAAATCTTTATTCTCTGCCTAACCCTGCGGGAGACAGGCTTAACGAATGTATAGTTCAAAAATATCGCTAAAAGAGCTTTTGAAATAAATTATTTTACGTGCTTTAAGATTTTTTGGGGTTTTCAAGACACATACAGTCCAGTTGAATGTAAAAGTCAATAGTTCATTTTGTTTGTTTGTAGTAACATTACTGAACTAAATAAATAAAAGTAAAAAATTCATATCCATATGTACTTCTATACTAATATTATAAGTGTGAAATTCCGTCTGTTTGTCTATCTGCGACGCTTTCACGGCTAAACTGCTGAACCGATTTTGATAGAATTTTGTTTAAATATAGTTAGGCTACTTGGGGCGCGATATAATCGAGGTACACGCGGGCGAAGCCACGGGCAACAACTAGTCTAAGATAAATGCAATGGACTTATCCCATGAAGATATCTCTTCCAGCCAACCCTAGGCAGATAACAAGCATAAAATAACAAAAAAAAGGAAACGTTAATCATACTTCATACTTCATCATACTAATATTATCATTTCATACTTTATACTTAATATTGCTGTGGAGACCTTGGGGCCTTGGGGTGCGGATGCGAAAGTTTTATTTAAAGAGATATCCGCACGCTTAGTCGACGTCTCTGGTGATCCAAGGGCCGGCGCTTATTTTGGCCAGCGTATTAGTCTGGCCATACAGCGTGGAAATGCAGCCAGCCTCTTGGGCACTTTACCTTCTTGCGACGACAGCAATTTGGGCTCTATATTTTATTTAGTGTAATATATTTAAGTAAGTATTTAGTTTTTATATTAATTAGTTTATTTTTTTTTTTAGAATAGAATATGTATTATATTATTGTAAACCTATCTGTAATAATTACATATATTCCATCTGGAATTAATTATTTTCCTTAATATTATAAATGGGAAAGTGAGTTTGTTTGTTTGTTATGCCTTCACGCCCTATCTACTGAACCAATCTTCCTGAAATTTCCCATATACATAGTTAGAAGTATTGAGAAGGACATAGGGTACCTTTCATCCCGGAAAAAGCATTGTTCCCGAGGGAAATTCACGCGGGCGAAAGCTAGTAAAATAATAAATGGAATGAACACATTCAACTTTCTTATAAAATTCAACCAGCAATTATATGCAAGAAACACGCTGGAACCATAGTCCCCGTGCAAAGCTAAATACGATATAATTATATCAAAATAGCAGATGACACACTAGAATACAGCTAGAATAAAACACGTCACTTCTATTACATGAATAATATAACCCTCACACGTCTACCTCGTCCACTCAATTACAACGGTAATCTTATAATGCATTCATTAATTTTATTGCAGCGTAGTGACGTAACCCCTATGGTAAGATTAGACACTTTTATCTCTTATTACTCTACACCATAGACTTGAGAAAGATAGATCTGACGTTACATCTATAATTTTACTTGCCATGCGTTGCGACTTTACCCACCTGGGCTAATAAAATTTGAAAATCTGTATCTATAATTAAGAATAATAATGATGTTAACATTTACCCCCTTATTCATAAAAATTAATAAAACTTTGTTAAATCCGTTTTAACTAAAATATGTTAAGGCTCTTTCTCTCTTATCGAAATTTACCGTAAAAGAGCTACAACACATTCCAGTCAAAACCGGGAAACAGTTGTTCATTTTTATGAATTAGGGGGTAAATGTTAATAAGTATATTGTGCTTAACAATGTAGCATATTGTACTGTGAAGACATTATAAGTATCAATACTATTATAAATATATTCAGTATCAATACTTGCGACCGTATAACGTAGGTTAAGTAACATTTAGAGTATGTGTTGAATTACATTTTCGATATCTTTTGTTTTGGAACATTATTCGTTTATCCTGTCCAGAGGGGTAGGAAGGACAAAAAAAAATTAGGTGGCTTCTGGCCCTTTTGCAAGTCTATGCTCGTCACGTGATATTATATGACATAATCCGTACACGCCCGCAATCTGTCAAGAGAGCTGTCACGGAGCTGTCATGGCGGTACTGACAGCCGCCGCAGTTACGCGCTTTAAATGTGTTAGTGAGCCGTTTGCTTTTTGCAAGGTGTTATTCTATTGGACTGTACTGTTAATACAACTACTAGATTAGGTTTTAGACGTTTTTCTTCTGAGTGGTTATAGTTATTGATAGATTGTCTAGACAGATTTCGTAACGTTAGATTTCGCCATTGCATATACTATAAAGTCTCTATGTTAGATAGAAATAGTGTTTTGAAACACTGAGACGTTCTTAACTCTGGATGAAAATAACATAGTAAAAAAGGAGCTTTGGCTGGTTTTAGTATAAATTTTACTACGGATCACAAACATCATTTAACTTTAATTCATAAAAAAGTTATTTTTTTATAGTTTTCTTGGGTTTTCCATGCTAATTCTTTATTTTGCTACATAACTAATACGAGGAGAGTCTTTCTCTACCATTGGGCTTACTTAAGATATGAATTATTAGGTCTGCAATTTGAATTTGACTTCAACATTTCTAATAAATAATTATTGTATTTTAAGTAACAAAAATAAAGAAGAATTGAGATTTCTTTGCCACAATATGTCTTGCCAACAAACCAACAAAAAAATGTTTCTAAAGTGCCTTATTAACGTCCAAGCTAATTTACGACTTGGAACAATGAAAACACGTCGGAAGTCAGCTGTCAGACAAATTACCAACCAGTATAACGAACATACCTTAAACACTCGCTTAAATTGTGCAAACAGCTGAAAAAATATGTGTTTCGACGTACGAAGTATTTTTAAATCCCTAGCGATTACGTAGTACATACGTCGGCGTTCCGTGTCACTAACTCGTATAAAACGGGATGCGGGATGACGTGACAGCGCTGTCACTGTGACATGTCACGTCACATGATCAAAGTGCAATGCACAAGCCATTATGACGTTTCTAAGCATTTAATTTTTAACACGCCAAGCATTCTGTGTAATTTTCGGTTTTTTAAATTAATTACGAATAGTTATTACTTTTCAAGTATGTCTTTTTGATTCTCAGCTCGGTCCGTCTGTCAATTTTTAAAGGGTTTCATCACTATCACTACATAGTATAAAACAAAGTTGCTTTCTCTATCCCTATATCCCTTTGAATGCTTAAATCTTCAAAACTACGCAACAGATCATGATGCGGTTTTTTTTAATAGATAGTGATTCAAGAGGAAGGTTTTTATGCCCATGAAAAGCCGGGCGCTTGTTTTATTATAATTTGTTTGAATTCTATGTTTTAAATAATTTGATGAACTAAATAGAAAGACTGGAAAGTCAGTCAACATCAACTTATAATATTTAAATACAGGATTCTTTATCGTGCCAAACAATAACAAAATTAGAATGACGACTATTAAAGTCATAAAAATGCAAGGCTGGAATACTAACAAGTAGGTTAATGTCAAAGTGACAAGACTTAGAAAATAAATAATAGCGCGCATTACAACACGAGTATTGTCGCTGTCAGTGGCCTGTGTAAATGATGACAGAAACGACCACTCATACCTTATTTCGTGATTCACACAAGTTGCACAAGTAGGGTTGGTGGCAATAAGTTTTTTGTTAATAATTGTATAGTTCTGTAGCTTAGATTTTAACAAATAACTAATAAAAGCTTCTGTTATCATCGTCATCATGATTTCGTGTAGGTGTCTTCGGAACTGCCTCTCGGCCTCTGACGTGGTTCCTTAAACGACTACCAGCCGGAATCAATGGCTTTAATGCCTTCCAAAGCACGGAAAAGCTTACATTAATATTTTTATACGGTTCACAAAACAATAAATACAGTCGTAAATAACATGATTAAAAAATTGTTACTGGTTCAAATGGTCACGCACACCCATGGCACAATCCAAATTGCCTTTCGACCTCAGACGTGGTTTATCTGTAGTGGCTGTCTACCAATTGTTTAAAAAAAATCTCAATCGCTACTTCACATACATAATATTTTTCGAGTTTGAATACCGAAGACAAATAAATTGATTGATTGATTGATTGATTGACCATAGAATTAATAAGATGTCGCGTTTAAGCGGATTGCGGGTTCCAAATCCATACTTGATGAGACTACATGGGACAATCTGTACTCATCAGTGCCCTGACTTTTATTCTGACTGAATAGACGATTAAGGATTAAAAGGACAAAGTTTTCTCGTCTATTTAACTGGCTTTAAATACTGGGGAGATAAAATTAAATAATTCTATTAAAACATGTCAGGTTATGTCACAAATATCTAAATTATTTCATTTTTTTTTTTGCGATATATAAAAATAAATTTGACAAGTAGCACCCCTACATCGGTTGTCAGCGTATGAATGATGGCGTGCCGGCGACGTTAGCGCCTGATTTATTACTTCCGAGCCTTTCCCCCCCCCCCCCCCCCCCTCCCAACCCCACCCTCCAGGTACTGCAAAGGTCATGGAACGTGATAATTGTGACACCGACTTTTTTATTTTTCATAAAGAACGTTCGTGTGAAAACTTAGACCGTTTTTGTAGATTAAGCCGCGTCTTTCATATCCTGTGGTTTCTTATTTGATTCAAGCTTGGCCGATTTTGTTTAAAAGCTTTTAGTCGATACTAGCTCCTAGTTGGTCGAGAGGTAGGATGGTTTCAAAGAAATATAGGGAATAAAATATAATAAGATCTATTTTGAAAATTATAATAGAAGATTATTATTATTGTGAATTAATAAATTTTTAAAAGGTTAGTGTAAAGTACTAAGTACTTATTTACTTCTAGTCGCCACTAGCCTTCTTGATAAACATTAAACTGATATCTTAGAATTTCACTACAGTCTAGTTGTTTCACCAAATCTGATATAAAGCAAAATTAAGTAGGCCACTTATTTTAAGATGTAACAAATCATCTATGGAAAGAGAAAACATCAATTGTAACTAATCATACTTGTACTACCCATCATCATATAACAATCAAGTATCTTAGATTATATATAATTAATTTTGAAAGAGCAACCTCATTGATAAGCATGTAGACGATACAAAACATGATTTCATTCCTTAGAGCATTACACCAACCAGAGTGGCCGCACTAAAGGCCCTCTGCGAAAAGTATAAGACCATCAGTTGTACTACAGTCGTAGTACTTTTACGTATTTTTTGCTTGTGTTGGATAAAAATCCAAGTGTGTGCGTAGCGACGTGGTCGAATAACATTAGTGTTAATACTTATTGTGGGGGTTTCAGAATAATAACCTTTGTGATTGCGGGGCTGTGCAGTTTATGGATAATATTATGATATGTCCTAACTGTCGTGACTCCTGGGCGTCGATTCTGCTAACGTTAAGACAAAATCGTATCAAAATAGTGTTTCAATAGTAGTGCTTTTTACACACTATTTACAAGAGTTATGACAGTATGATGTGATGTGAATGTAGTGTGTGGTGTGATCATCAAAAGTGATATATAAAAAATATACATTTCTTGTAACTAGTGTGTAAAAAAGCAGAACTATTGAAACACTATTTTGACACGATTTTGACTTAACGTTAGCAGAATCGACACCCTGTACAGTTAAGAATCTGGGAGCGGCCAACGATAGAGCAATCAACGTAGCCACACACTGGTCAAAAATAATTTAAGTCAAGCCATTTCGACTTGATAAGAAAAATAATATTCATGGCAATGTATTACCTTATGCCGCGAGCAGAATGCAAACTTTTTTACGTAGAAATAAATGGGCTTGGCGTCTCCTGTTAGTTTAATGCTCCAAGTTTCATTCCTACACGATGATTGATTCAAAGCTTGCTACAAGACAGATACCATTAATATTGTTTACATATGATTGATCGTCTATTTATTAGACAAAATACCCATATATCATTCCTTGTAATAATTATTCGTAGTCATGTCCAATATAACGAATTATATTTTTTCTGAAACACGAACTTGTTTGAAATCATCTAATTAATTATTGGGTTTCGTGTTAATATATTATTCTAAATATATTAACAATTTAATGTTCGAACACCGATCGACGGAGATAAATAAAACGTCAAGATTTAATACAGAAATAAATTAAATCCTAATTATATTTTAACTAATATTAGAAATGTAAAAGTGAGTTGGTTTATATGTTTGTTTGTTACCTCTTCACGCTTTATCTACTGAACCACTCTTACTCATAGACATAGTTAGAAATAATGAAATGGATATAGCGTACCTTTCATCTCGGGAAAAAGCTCTGTTCCCGAGGGAAATACACGCGTATGAAGCCGCGGGTATAAAAGCTAGATTATCATAATATATATTATAAATACATACTAGCTGTTGTATATGGCTCTCTGTTCGCAAGGTAATTCTTTTTATATCTTTATAATATCAAATATCATATTTACAACCTTCTTTTATAAAACTTTTGAATATTTTTATGTTTTATTGAAATTTCGATGTTCATTTTCCTTTTGATATAATCAGATATCCTAACGCTTGTAATTTTCATAAAAAATGTGATTTTTGAAATGGAACCAGTTTTCGCTTCATTAAAAACACCGTCTTCTGTCCATTTGTCGATCATACTAAACATTCATATTTAGAATTTTAATAAAAGCAAAGTAAATACCTAACAGTAATTTATCTAAAATTATACATTATCTAAATAAATATTTAAATATCACTAAAACGTTGCAATGTGCAAACCTTGAAGATTTGAAAGCGACTTAAATATAAGGAACACTGCAAGCGACGACGGTCGCGATAATAAACAATATAAATTTAATAGCGACTAAATTGAGTACCGTCACGGCGGGAGACTTTTCAATATGATCTACGGCGCTATTTACATCGCTCTAAATAATATAAAGAATGGAAATTATGATGTTCGCAGTGGCAATAAAACAAAAATATATTAGCAACCCTATGCGGGGTGCTCATAAACAACTTTTGTGTGGAAGGCAGCTCTCCAAGCGACTCATAAATTTCGTGGCGCGCCGTTTAGTTTTATGGACGATGTTATCTTCGAACACGCACACAGATATCTAACTGCCACACGCGGAAATGTCACCAGGTGTCAAATAATACGACATGACAATGATGGGAATACAAAAGACCATTTTTTAACTACTTCTCGACAATACACTGTTATTACTCCATACATAAACATGACTGATTAACGCGCAATGAAATTCAAGAAAAAGGTAAAATGAGTTGGCAAACAATCCATTAACGGGCGTAGACACTCAGGATATGGTAAACGAGCCTTGTACGGAAAGCATTAACATAATCAGACACATTCGTCGAAGTAATGTATGTAAAGAAGTTTAATGAAACGTCCCCGATAGCAGCTCGGCGAGTCATGAAATAACTATCATTAAACCCGACACGATACGGACGATAATCATCGGTTGCGAGCAAAAACCCATGGCAGCGGCTCTGATGCAAATTGCAAATGTCATAAATCAAGTACTTAATCACCGTGCTGCGAGTCGCGACGTAATAATGAGATTACTTGAAAAAATTACATATTTGCAGCATATTCTCAAGATAGACGTACAATCGCAATACATTGTTGACAACGCGAAATTGTAATTACGCGGAGTAATTAACTGTAAACAGCAATTGTTAGTTGATATAATTATTGTGAAATTAATAGAGAACAATATAGAAAGGAGCTATTTGTAGGTAGAGCGACATGATTAAATATGGAAAGTTCAAGTAGTGGAAGTAGAAAATACTGAAATTAGCTTTATTTACAGATAATGATTTCGTTATAACACAATAAAAAATATAACATCATTTACACACTTTTTCACTAAAAATATGTTTTGCTTTGTAAACTTAATTATGCATTCTGTGTCATTATTTTCAAAAAACACCTTTGAGTAAATTAAATATTTTACACGAACGCGTCATAACAGATAAATAAAAAATAAAGTGACTTTCAAAACTAAGGAGATAAAAACGTCTCGCAATATAAAACGTAAAATTAAAACCATACAGACAAGAGTGAAGATGTAAATGGCGATAATAAGAAATTGAACAGAGAGGCAGGATTTACAGTCGCAGCTAAAAGAACGAGCGATGACGATAACTCAACAGGCACAATAAAGAGCACTATTGATCTTGCAAAAGCGAATCGGCTCGTAACACCGAACAAAACAGGCTACCGCTGAATGTCGTATAAATCTTTATTATTGCCGCAACAAGCTTATACCGAGTCATTTCGAGTGCTCAAACCGGATCCAGCTCAGAAACTCACGATCTTCGAAAGCATTTTTTCGCTCAATGAAATATGCTACATCGCCCCCGGCCCGGAGGAAGGAAACCCATAAATAAATAATAATACAACCATTTATATTACCAAAGGCTTTCGCCCGACGTGTCTATTATCATCTGAATTGTTTAAATATGATAATGTATCAAAATAACAGGTCCGTTCGCGGCCGCGACTTCTGTTCCGCCATTAACATAAAGATTCACTTAATAGACTGTTTCAAAATTATTATGGTCCCTTGCATTGGTTTATTGCTCAAATTATTACCGTGTTGATATTGAACTAAAATGTTTTAGTTAGGTTTAAAGATCTTTATTTCTCAATAAGACAAATACAGTCACTTACTTGAGAATAACTTAACAATATTCTGTAAAAACTATGTATGTCGTATACACTGCCACGGTTTAGTTTTGTGCATTCATTATATAAAATTGCATTGACAGGTGGTTACTTAATCATTTTCTGAAATAAAAGGTGGTTTTATATTTACCCAATTAAAAATTAATTCATATCTCAGTCATGTCAAACTTCTTACAAAATTGCAATGTAATAACGGAACGTATAATCATATTCGCAGATTAAAATCAAATTTAATTATACCATCCGGTTGCTCCGACGTTTTAAAACTCGCAACAGCGTTTTGCATTAAAGAAGGCATAAAGGGGTAATAAAGTACCCCTAATAAACCCCGAAACGCACTGACTCGCTGGCAATAACCGTACGTAGACTAAACAAATGATTTTCTCGATAATAAAAACTTCACAATAAAAGCGTTCACGAAATGTCGGTCATTAAGTGTATTTACGCAGCGAAACGGATATAGGGGCCGTAAAAATGTGGAACGGCAAACGGCTTATATTGAGACGTTGGCAACAGTCTCGGAGATCCCACTTAATCTATGGCCTACACGCATCGTCAGACTAATTCCGGACTGCGCTTCGAAGCAAGATTAAACTTGGCTTAAAATTTCTGACAAATTAAATTTTCATCGTAAGAAATACAATACCTGAGAACAATATTATCAAGATTGCATAAAAGACTGCCCTTTGTGTTCCATATTTATGAGGTTTGTCGTGAAAAAACCGTTTAGGTAAACACGACGCTATAAAACACGCGAGAATGCATTCGCGTTTGTGTGCAGCGGGCGTGAAGTGCATTTAAAACCTAAATTTATTCAGTTGCTTTATCGCTAACATACGAGTTTACACTAGCGGTAGCGAGCAATTAAGTCAGTTGAAAGCCGAGGCGGTAATAACTTTATATGGATTAACTATGTCAGATGCATTTAAAGATACCAACGCACTAGTCTATCGCTGACGGCTTGGGCACGTTTCAAACGCATTAATTACAGCTGTCGAAGAAATTTCACTCGGGGCTACGTTTTCAATAGACGTGACAATTAATTTATTTCCCAGTAACAATAAAGATAAAAATGGATCGGCAGACGAAGAATAAACTCGACGCACAATGGGTATTAAAAAGAATATTACAGAAACCCATATTTATAAGTCTATTGTTGTAGATACAACTGCTTTTTGTTGGTGAACTCTAAACACGAGTCGATGCTATTGAATCGGAATTGTTATTTCATTCATAATTTATCACTCTATCTACCTTTGTATTTAAATGTCTAGAAACGAATTTCATGTGGACAAGAGATTAATGCGGTGCCTCAACGAATCCATATTTTTCATTACGCGATGATTTGACATAAAACATGCTCGTCATGGCACTGTTTTCTATTAGGGCATTAGAATAGATTTCATAACTTTTAGAACGGATTTTCATTGAAGAACGTAATCTAAGTCCTTTCTATATCACTAAAGTCTTTGAAGTTAATTGCAGTATCGAGATAGGCATTACCGTCATCTAAATCATGATTACGATCGCACCGATCATTACAATCAAGTGAGCGTACCAAACAAGGTAATAAATTTAGTTTAGATTGTCTTATGATTTCCTGCGGGTAACAATGCGATAGTTTGTCAGGTCTAGGTGGTTGTTAAGGCGTGTGGGCGGGGAAGCTAGGGTCATCAATCACGCGGCGTGACTCTTTCAACCTGCCGCGGGGAGCGGGCGGGCGCAGCCAGGGCTGGCGCACATAAATTATACACTTTTTGCCCCGTCGAGAGACAAAATTTGTTGGAGACAATGTTAATTAATTATATTTATCACCTTTAGATGTTCACAACCTTGTGACTGATAATGACGGTATTTATTCTAATATTACAAATGCGGTAATTAAGAAATCTTTATTTATGATATTTGTCAGTGTGTACGTTTTTTCGTAAAGCCCTGAGATTTTGTTTATCGCGATCGTTACAAAGTATGATTGACACAGGTAATTTTATAAACAGGATCTATTGTTATCATTGTTTATAGTAGATAATAGATTGACGTAAAATAATTTAATAAAACTTTCATGGGCTTAACAAACAGTTTCTTTAGACCGTATAAGTCATATTTTGTGATACATTACAAACTTTATAAAAGATATAATTTATATTAATGCCTATTTTAAACCTAACAAACATAAATTCAAAATTTTATCATCTAGCTAGACATTGAAATTGACAACATGTTCAATTAAGAAGTTCTAGTCATTATATTGGCTATTGTTAAAGGCAGATTTATTGTTAGTTCATCATTATTAAAGTTAAAATATAGTGTATTGTGACTTCGTCTTGAAACATTATCTTTGACATGACAAATGTCATAATTAGTTCAATTACGAGCCTTTTGTTCAACATAAAGTAGGACTTAAAAAAGTCACTATCTAGATAATACATTTCATGAATCTTTGTAAAATTTGTCTTCTTACTAGAATTAATATGTACATGACGTAATGGAAGCAATAATATTTAACGTTAAAAAAATAAATAATCAATCACTTCTTGTAAATATGTTATGTTGTATGTGTTTGTTCTTACAATTATTTTTGTAAATTTTGGTTCAACAAAATGTACTTTAATTTAATTAATTTTGACGTCCGTCAAGAGGCGTTCGGGATCATCATCGGCATTTAACATGCCTTTTGGAGTGCTATTTTTGAAATGTATGACATACAAAAAACGTTCGAGTCACCGGTTAAGACACATGAAAATCATTCGAAAACGAATGATAATCACGAGATACATTTCAAAAATAGCACTGAATCATCTTTTTATTTAATTATTCCGCGATTCAAGCCTATAATATGGAGGCAACATTTATTTCTTTTTTTTATAGAAATTAAACTTTGATTTGTTAGATAATCAGCTTGATAACTCGCTTTATAACTTCGATTTTCGAGTCTTTCAAATTAATCTTGATGTACACCTTTTGGTGTAACCCTACAAGTTGCGAGCACACTTGATCATAGTCAACGCGAGCTGACGTTTTTGTACCGACACGATGGATTACCGTGAGCTTTATCACGAAATTGCATACGAAGTTTATTTAACTAAGACTAGTAGGCGATTAGTGCAATTAGTTTTATCAATATCTCGTATCTAATCTCGTCTTATATATATGCAGTCATTGAATTTGATTGAATTTATTCAATGATGCCTGCCAATTGGACAAGAAAATTCGAACATTTATTTGTTCCTTAGTCGCTTTCTACTGGAAATAAAAGTTTGTTAGTTTGTAATATCTTTATTGCTTTAAAATACAAAGAAAAAAAAAATAAAATCAGAAGACAACGGCGGACTTAAGTTTTACTTAAGTTCAAGAACTTTTGCTAAGGAACTATTTTTCTAAGGAGTATTTCTAATTCGGTCACTAAAATATAATACAAAAACTCAACAGTCCTACAATAAGTCTGCTGATAAGTATATTCTACAGTCAATTCAAAATCTATCTTATTTATAACAACAAAAATTATAAGATTAAAAAAAATATAATAAAAAAAAATACTATTCTAAAAAACGTCAAACAAAAAACAGCTTACCAAACAAAACAGACACGGCAGTCTGCAATTTCATGGTAACGAAAAATGCAATTCATAAGGACGATTACCTTTTTAAATCTATACAAAAAGCCCAAGTCTACACGACAATGAAAGATTAACCTTAGTAAGATGAATGAAGTAGTTGTTTGACAGATGCTATTGAATATTTTAAGCCTTAGAGATTTGTAGACTCCATGGGAATTACATCGTGTTTCATATGGTATAATTGATTTTGGGATTTGTTTGCTTGATAATGTTTATATGACTACTGACAGCTGACGTTTTCTTTATGTCGATAATTCGATCTCAAGCCACTGAGTATTGGTGCAATAGGGCAAGTTACAATAATCAATACTGACTACTCTTTTAGAAATACCCTATGCTTTATGGTATAAAAATGAAGTCATCCATATATTAATCAAATGGTGTTTCTAATATTTGAATTAAAAACAATTTATTATCAAAAAATAAAGACATAACTGGAATTTATTAGCTATGAGTCAGAGTCCACTTGGAAAGGCCGCCTTTTTTACAATTGTAAATAAACTAGCTATTGCCCGCCGCTCTGTCTGCGTGAAACTGGGTTATATAGCCCACAAAAGTAGCCTGTGTTTTACCCCTGGTCCTAAACTGTTATATGTATATCCGTATAAAAATTCAACAAAATCGGTTCAGGTGTTTAGCCGTGAAAGCTTAACTGACAGATAGACTTCCGCATTGCGATATGGATGGATGTATGAGTTTATTTTGATAGACCGCCACTTGTATTATTATAGGTAAATAAAGTTTACAAAATAAAAAAATATTAGATGATCATTAAAAATGTGATATTAAATAAATCTTTTTGTGTAACAGAGTAGTTCATCTAATTCAAAACGATAATTAATGCGGTGTGTTTGTCAATAGACGGCCGTATACCTATATTTAGTTGTTATTTCAATTGACCTAAGATGCAATATCATTACGCTAATCACTACTCTTACTTAATACAACACTAGTAACTGCAAGAAACCAGTACAAATGAACTGGCTACCCACCAAACATCTTGGTCATTACTCAAATACCTCTCAAGATATCGACTTCGGGTCAGGTCTGAATTAATCTTACACCCTACTATGTCATCTGACAGCTAACATACAGACTGTCAAGAACCACATTTATAATGCTACTGATGTAACACGTATCGTTAAAGAAATAGAGGTGGTTATTGAACTTGTAGATGATGATGAACAGTTTGCCAACGATGAATGCTGTCATGTTGAAAAGCACTTTAGTAAGCAAATGTGTTGGACATATTTGATTGTGATTTATTTCGATGGGTTTATTAATGTCGCGAGTAGTGAAAGAGTGTTTATTATGTTTAACAATTACAAGTGTTAAATGTATTGACAGTCTAACTGTGTTCAGATGAGATTTAAATGCGGAACATAATTTATTTATCTGTAATGTAAATTGAACGAACATATATCATGTGGGCAGTTATGATTAATTATTTGGCTGTTTGTTGTGCCCCATTATCATAATTTAATAAAATTTTGCACTACCCCTAACCTTTCTCTGCATCACTCATTTGGTCGTCTGGTAGATAAAGCCTCAAGCTTTAAGTCCGCCGTTTAAAATTGTGTAATAAAATTAAATAAATAAATGAATAATAAATATTAGTTTTGGTGGAACGATTCTAATATAGTATACAATATAATAAATATGCGAAGAATGCATAGACTTTGACTTGTTCACTTGTTCTTTGATGAAATTCGCAGATGTTGCTCTGGGATATTGCCCTAAGATATAATTACTAAAACTATGTATACTTACTTTGTCGCATTGGTACTAACTTTTATGATATTGTAAATGTGTAAAATAAACAAATTAATATTAACTTGATTTTTTGTTACTTGCCTAAAACGAGTATTTCAATTAATAAAACAGTAATTTATTATTAATTTGTAATGAAAAAATATATTTTTATTTATTAATGATATTCTTGCCATGACAAATTTATGATTTTTTGTTAGATTTTGTTATACATTAAATTAAACTATTTTATACGGTTTTCTATCGCGTTTATTGCTTACTTATTTATACCTAACGTTTCAAGCACTTTACAGAGCTCATGGTCGCAGGCAGACTGAGTTGACATTCGTCTGTGTCATTTGTTTCTGATGTCACAAGAATACAAAACCATAGCTCATAAATCATTGAAAACTATTTCGATTAACAAATGACACAGACGAATGTCAACTCAGTCTGCCTGCGACCATGAGCTCTGTAAAGTGCTTGAAACGTTAGGTATAAATAAGTAAGCAATAAACGCGATAGAAAACCGTATAAAATAGTTTAATTTAATGTGTAACAATCGCGAAAACATAAGAAATCATTAGATTTTGTTATTTTATTTCTATTCATTTTGTCATTTACGTAAGTAAAAAATTGTAAACATAATATAAGAATATATGTGAATGATTTATATTACTTACGAATAATGGTCTTAACTACATATGGAAATGGTAAATCAAGTCGAGAACAAAAAACTAAGTTGATACTTAAAAAATATAATTAATCTAAAAACAAGTTTTTAAATTGTCAACCGTGGCAATGTGAACATGAACCCCACACCACAAAATCCTAACTTGATCAAGTAAGCACAATGACAGCACCGAAACTTCCCCAAAGTATTTACATTACGGCTAGACTGGAAATTAACCAAACAATATTAATCACGTCCCTTGCTGAGTACACCATAATGATATATGCGATATTTGATGATAAACAATCGGGGTCATTTATTATCTGTCCGTTATTTGACAGGCGGTAGGCAGATGTCATTTGTCATTTTCCTGAATCCGTAGGTCCCTTCGTTACGCCGCCGCCGCCTACGCCCCGACAGCGGTTGGCTACCATCTGACAAAACCTTAACTCGCACTAGAAATCAGAACTTTAAATAACAAGTAATAAAGTCGAGTTTTAGTTGTAGAAAGAATCAATCTTGATTGTTTTCAGCATGAACGATTATGATAGATGAAAGAGTTAGCGCTCCCGCAAAGCCAAAAGAATTTGATCCGAAAGTAAGCTTTATTTATATAGATTTTAGGGTGGATATTAGTGTAAGTGCTGTTGGTATAGAAGCTGCCTCAGCAAAACGTGTTATTGAAGATGAAACAGTAATGGATGGGCTTTGGGAATGCGTGAACGCCGCCGGAGATGTATTGTTATCGTCTTGTTTATCGGAATACGACGATCGTTCTTGTAAATAATTACCTTTTAAAAAGTATATTCCTCCAGCTACCGGTAATATATTCATTATATCTGACATCTTACAAAGCGCCATTGAAATAAATAAAAATATTTTATGGCTTCGTCATAGAGGTCTTTTTGTTATTTTCCTCTCTGATCGGATCGGTATTTAACTCAATTATGTTTGTGTGTTGGTTTTTTAATCTATTTGTTGTGTGATCTACGAGTTTTAGTAGTTGAGTTTTTTTTATTCAAATTAATAAATCATTTAATATCACTCTGTTATTTGGATATAAATATCTATTTAGTTGGTGATGTCATTTTTTATAAAAAGCTAATGAGAAGAAAGAATAAAAATACTTTTAGAATTTTCACTAATTAAGCAAATTTTAATGTATTTCTTAAGTAATTGGTGTTTGCGATAATAAATTTATATTTTTACATACATTGACTTTAAGGCTAATTTCTTTAGTTGGGATTTAGTATTGAAATTGTAAATTACTTACTATTTGCAAGGAGCACTTAATAGATTTTATAGATAGAAAATTTTTCCTATAAGAATTGAACACACGTCTGCAATGCTACTACTACAGACAGAGACACTATAGATTGCATGTCCAGCAAATTATCTACATCAAGAAAACTACGAATCATAAGCTATTTAAACAACAAAAAAAGCGGTAAAGTACTATCTGTCATCAAACGTACACACCGCTCTGCCGCATTTCCTTCATAAAGGGGTGTACACAATGCGTACTGTTCCGCTGGGGAAATTAAACATTTGATTTAGTAGACACATCCGCGGGAATGTAACGCCCCGTGAGAACATGATAAACCACGCTATATTCAGCAATACTTTTGTTCTAAACCATATGAATTAATAAATTAATAATTATTTATTCCAGTTCCAGTTTGGTTAGGTCATTGCAGGCGTGAATCACCTTAATAAAGATGATTCTGTGCTTGGGAAAGCACGTTAAACCGTTGGTCTTGGCTGCTTTCTGGTAGTCGTTAAAGGAACCACGTCAGAGACCGAGAGGCGGTTCCGAAGAACTCTGACACCAATACCCTTCTTCAGTCTTATTGATTCTTTTTAGCATGTATTAAGTGTTTTAAATTAATCTAGCTCCGTTTCCATTCACCAGGTTAAAACTATTATATTTGGTTCTTAAGGTTGCACTTGTAATTAGCAGTTTGATAAGGGCTGCCTTGGATAGTAACAAGAGGAGAATTTGGGTGGGTTTTGCTCATTAATGTAATGGGACACAAGTCACACAAGACACAATACATGAAGGCTAAAAACGAAGTTAAGGGTAATTTGAAAGTTAATGATTTCGTAAATAACTTGCCAAATATTGATAGCCTAAAACGTGCAACTCTTTAAAACTTCAATTATTTGTTCTTGGGTATAGTAATGACTCTCCAGTTACGTGAATGGCTGAAGGGATTATAACGAACATGACGTAGATATAGATGATGAACTAAATTTTCCAAAAGTCATAGTCGCTGGGGCGCTAGGCGCTAATCGCATTATATTTGACATTGATCATCTACCGTCATAACGAAGGAAACAAGCATGAAGGATCTATCATAACATGGATGTAGAAATAAACATAAAAGTTGAGATGAGACAAAAAATCAGGCCTTAGGTCGCCCGGATCATGTTTCTTATTCGTCCAGTTTCCATGTTTATAGGGTTATGAAAAGCAGACAGAAGTCGCTCTATTATAAAGTCAGAACCATGATTAAAAGAGCACCCCAATCTCTGAAGCAGAAATCTAAAGATACAACTAGAAAACAAGCTCAGGTCACACTGCAGTTGCTCTATTGTATTATTAACTAGTGCAGCCATATCTGGGCCATGAAATTTAATTCAATCGTATGGTCAAATTTTAAGTTGTTCCTTCACTTATGACTACCAAATTATGTAAAAAATTTCATATTTAGTAGTCAAAGTTTGTATTCATATGACCACGATTAAAAGTGTACCTTGGGTTCAGAAGCGTAAGCTGAGAATAGAATTGGGAAACACGCTCGGATGAAGATAAATAAAGGAAATATTAATATCGTGTTTTACATAGTCAATTGACCCTCATAAATTGCTGTCGGAGATTTCGAAATGGCTTCTCGGCATTCTGCAGTGGTTTTTTAACAACGAACAGATTTCAATAACGATGACCATTTTTATTCCTGTTTTCAATTTAAAATGGCTATGAGTCTGCATTCACTATATTGTATTGTCCAAAATTTACCCATAATAACTACGTATATATTGATACCGGATTTTATAGGTATTGAGAAAGTATTAAGGTACAAAAAATTGTTATTTGTTTTCACGCGTATGATTCAGTAAATAAGGTGAGATTAGAGAATTATTCCTTGAAAACTCTTACTATACCACCTCCGTTCTTACCACCTTATTGTCATAGACATTTTTTGATTAACGATCTCAGTTCAGATCGGCATTGTCCCCTTTTGAATTCCGACACCCATTTATCAAGCTTAGTGTACTCTGAAATTAACGTCGTGGTACAAATGTGGGTTTGTAAGTTAATGCTGTCAGAAATATTAAGTTGTGTTTGATTTTGGTCATCATTATTGAAACTGCATTAACCTGCGTGGATCAAACTTCCAGGATTCGTTTGTACAGTAGGCTGCAGAGAAATCTGACCCCATGCCACAAATATCGCTATTGATAGGGGGTCATATTTTTCTGCAGCCCACTGTACATCAATGATTTATTAAAATTTATTACATGTTATTGAAATGAAGTCTTTAGATGTGATAGCAACATCCTAGTGTAATTAATATTAAAATAAAAAGAGATTATGAGTGATTTTTCATAGCATTAGATGTCATGCCATATTGTCAGCCAGCCAGCTTGCGACAGCAGATGTGAAATTGTGCATTTCCGCCAAACCACTGTCAAAACGGAATTTGTTTACGCGGGAATTTATTTTTAACTATCTATTGCCCGGGGCTCCACTCCCATAGGTATTCCGGGATAAAATATAGCCTATGTGTTGTTCCAGGATCTAGACAATCTCCATTCCAAATTTCAGCCAAATCCGTTTAGCCGTTCTTAAGTTATAAATTGTGTGACTAGCACGACTTTCTTATATATGTAGATTGGCAACAGTACGAAAAAATCTGTTAAAACTTTAAGTACGTTTAGAATTATTTCACCAAAATTTTATAACGATTGAATCACAAAAATATTTACTGTTGGGTGAAAATGACAACTGAATCATAAGGTTTGGATAAAAATATAGTAGGTCATAAAAAACATACAAATTTAAATTAATTTCTTATTAATTACAACTATGTGTAGTTATAAAAGTAGTTCTACATAGGTACTTTACCATTCTTAATTCACAAAATATTATAATAATTTAGCCTGACGACCATGTTGCACAATTAAGCGAGGTCCTGGAAGACCACCTTCCACCTGGCTGACGACGGTCGAAAAAGACCTAAAACTCGAAAATTTGAACACCGATTTAGCTCAAGACCGAGCGACGTGGAGGGGATGAACAAGAAAGGCCGACCCCAAGTAGATTGGATAAGGTCCTAGTGAAAAGAGAGAGCCTATCGCAGTCGCAAAGATTCTTGAAGAACAGCAAATCCGCTTAACTCAATAGCAAAACAATTAAAATAAGGTAATAAAAATAACCAATTATCAGCTTTGTACATTATTTCCACATTTTACTACAGAGAAAACCATTCCTAACCCATCTATCAAATTCGAAATTGCGCACCAAACGCACCACACATCAATCAACTTAGTGAGTTATGACGCAATTCACATATCCCATTCGACTTTCAAGAAACGAAGATATTTTCAAGGTTTTTTACGATCTATCAGCTTTTCCTAGAAAATAGTTGTTACAAAGCACAAAACAGGATGCGAGCAAGTCCGACCGGATACGAAAATCGCTCCATCGACAAATTTATGCAGTTGTAAAGACAGATTTATATGTTGGAGGCGACGTGTGAAGCCAACAGTACACATGGTTGTGGAGAATGCAGAACTTTTGAAGAACATTACGTTCGAACTTACTGAAGGACATTGCTTATAATCGACTGCCATATTAAGACGAGACCTTGGTGAACACTAGCGCCACCATCAACTAAAAATCATTATTCACTGAAAACACATGTTATCAAAAATCCCTGCTAAGTAACTATTATATGGTTCTGGAAGTTAATTTTAATCATATTATTATTATTATTTTTTCTAATATTGACTAAGTATATTTTTTTGTAAAAAGGTTTTTTTTGTCTAAATTAAATTATAAAATAATAACAATAATTAAAACTAACTTATATAAAAATATTCTAATATAAAAATAAATAAAATAAAATAAAAAAAAAGAATCCAAATCGCTGCCATCACCGGGTAAGGTACCCAAGAGGCTGGCGGCATTACCACGCTGTATGGCTAAACTTAGCCTTTGACCGAAATGCTCACCAGCCCTTGGATGTCCCGAGACATCGATTAGGCAATATTAAATTATAATTCCATATAGTTAAAAATTGCAAAACTGCTGAAACTGGCCATTTTAAGCTTCAAAACCCGATGCCCGCTTAACGTCTTTTTTTATCGTTTCACAGTCAGCATTCGTGATTGAAAAGCCATCTCCTATTGACGATATCCTAGTGCTGCTCTTTCTTTCCCATAGGCTGTAGATACATTCCATCAAGAGGGCCGTAAGCCTGTTCATCGAATAGCAAGTTTTCTGTCTGATTTGAACGTGAGTCCAAAACCGATTTCCATGTCTAATAACGCGTGAAACTCTATGTTTGCTGAAAAATTTATGTACCGAAAAATGACATCAAAGGAATAATTTATTCTACTTGCTCGAAACTAAGAAGTCATTTATATCATTTACTAGCTGTTCCCCGCGGCTCCGCCCGCGTGGGACTCGGTTATATCGCGCCCAAAAGTAGCCTATGTTTGACCTCAGGTCGTTAGCTACATCCCTACTAAATTTCATCACAATCGGTCCAGAAGTTTAGCCGTGAAGAGGTGACAGACAGACAGACAGACAGACAGACAGACAGACAGACAGACTTTCGCATTTATAATATTAGTATGGAAGTATGGAAGTATGGATTTGCATCAGCGGTACAAAACAATAAAAATACAGAAATAAGGTGTCTTCATCATCCCAGGGTTCCATTTCCACTTTGCTCTATCAAAGACGTCGTCTCTGTTCAACCTACAGTGTGCATGGTCGATTGACCGTGACACCTACACGAAAATTATGATGATGATCATGAACCCACAAATGCTGAAGTTTTTGCTAAGAACATTGATCCATCTTAACTTTGGCCTTCTTCTACATTTAAAATCTGGTAATAATTTTCCTATATAATGAGGTATCTTTCTCATGACATGTCAGCTATATTTCGTTCATTTTCTTTTATTTGTTTTTTTTTTAATTTATGTATTTTTTTTTCAGCCAGCTAACAACGAAAATTGGTGTTAACAAAATCAATCAAGTATCTTACGACGAATACTTTCAATATTTACTACTATTTAGGAATAACTTCAATATTTACTACTTACTATTTAGGAATCTGTACAAGGTGTTTCTAGATGATGCCAAAGGACACATGATTATTGATTAGTATTTATTGTATGCTGGTAGGGAACCCTCAGGGCGTGAGTCCAACTCGCACTTGGCCGATTTTTAAGATATTTGAATGTAAATGTACAATTTGATAACACGTTTGAAGGACACACGCATTTAGATCTTGGATATTTTCGGATATTTTCCATATTTACTAACACTCATTATAATCTCTGTCAAAACCTGGTATCGTAATGGGATACGTCTGTCAACTGTCAGTTTGTCATCTGACACATATCATTGTCAGCGTCGCGTAGACGCGAGATATGTCACAATATTTACGTAAATATTCATAAATTTCTTATTTAAAATTATTCATTTCCCAAGAGCAATTTATTTTTAGACATTTGGTGTTATTTTTAGTCATATATTATATCTATAGAAGAAACCTATAAATGAAAAGCTTGGAATTTAAGCGTTTCACGACATTCCTTTTTTAAACTGCGAGTATCGGCTTACGGCCCACCCGAAAGAAAGTGGTTACCGCATATAGTCACTGGAACACCAATAGCTTCAAAAACGCGTTGCCATTTCTAATAAGTAATCTTTAATTGCTCTTTTCCTAATTCATTCTGATCATTCAATCCTATTACTTACCCCTTTTTTGTTCCAATGTGATTTTAAAAATGCCAAAAGATTTATATTTTCGTATGGAAAAATAAAACAAAACAATACCTATTTATTTGCCCATTGAATTTAAATATTTTTTTTTGCAAAGTGATTGCGCGTTAATATTTAAGGAACCCTTTATTACGTTTCGAGCCTAATAAGGCCTACAAATCGCTCGTTTCTCACACACAAACAAATAAACAAAAAAAACATTCATTCGAAAACAAAAGAATTATTTACATAACCGCCTCAGATTTCCACATTATTAAATCCGTACCGAAATATTGTATTCGATAAAAAATTCGATCAATATTAATGCCGTCTCGATTGAAATCGTTCATTAAATTATTCCACTCGGATGGCATTACGCTTTATGGGGCTAGTAGACTGGAACATTCCACGAAACAAAACTTGTGCCGTCGTCGTTTTAAAATTGTCAAATTGAACCAAAAACACAGACAATTAAGTATTAAGTTACATATGGGATTTATATAACATATGTGGTAATATATTCTGAAATTAATGTCTGTGCTTTCATTGATGCTCGTCCAAAAATATTCTTCACGAAGATGATACTTGAACTGTGGTGGAACAATGAAAGAAAAGTTGTTTCATGATTTTTTAATTTCAGGTGTTGTCAATAATTGACCGAGCGAGCGATGCGAGCGAAGGTCTCTAAATCGAGTTGGGGGCGAAAACACATTGTTTGTATGTATGTATGTATGTTTGTATGTATGTTTTTATGTATGTTTGTATGTATGTTTGTATGTATGTTTGTACCTCGTTAACTGATGTGCACGTGAAATTTGATAGGCATGAAGGAAATATCAATAGAATTTTTAAGTTCATTAGGCATTTAAATCGGTTCAGTAGTTTTTGAAATATTAATTAAAATGTCCGCGATTATATTATATGTAAATCCATATCCATACTTCCATATCCATACTAATATTATAAATGCGAAAGTCTGTCGGTCTGTCTGTCTGTCACCTCTTCACGGCTAAACTGCTGGACCGATTGTGATGAAATTTGGTAGGGATGTAGTTAACGACCTGAGGTCAAACAATTTTGTATTTTTGTAACAAACTTTTGGGCGCGATATAACCGAGGCACGCGGGGCGAAGCCGCGGGGAACAGCTAGTGATTTATAAATTAAATAGAATAAAAAGCTGATACAACTCGAAAATACCTAAAATGAGATTGGGCTCATTTGCTGTGCTACATGATACCCAGGGTCTGATGATGGAGCTGGAAGGTGTCCAAAGGAACTTCTAAACTAAATAACATAAGCTCACCGTGTTTGGGTTCATTTGATATGTCTTGGCAAGATCTTACGCGCTTCTTGATACCCAGAGTCTAATGATAGAGTTGTAAGGTGTCCAAAGGAACTCCTAAACTAAACAACATAAGTTCACCGTGTTTGGGCTTGGTTAGCGCCATCTAGGCAATACGTAGGGGTTATAAATGTCAACATCAGCTTAAGCAAGCAGTTGTAGATGATTTATAAATAAAAATAAATTAAAACGCTAATACAACGCGAGTACATAATACTCGCGAGGTCTAAGTTGCGGTGAACTACTAGTTAAAACTTATTTTCCTAAAGAATGCTAGAATGGAACGATCACTAAAACTTTTGTTTAATTATCTGTCGAACATTCACTGGAATGCTCGTTACAAGTGAATGTTCAAGTCTATCAGCACCTTTATACGATAACGGGTAGCGGGATTGGTTTCTTTGGGACTACAAAGGGTGGTATAATTCTTATTATATCCACTATATATATATATATATTCATTCGTTCCCTTTGATCGAGTGAGATAGTAGCTTTAATGTGAAATGTATTGTGAGGAATCGGTAAATGAGATTATTCTAGATGACCAGTCTTTATCGTCTTCTGATTAATCCTAGTTATATTCTTAGCTTAATCTGCAGAGCTCAGGGTATGTTTTATTTGTTTCTAAACATCTGTAGGATCTAGAGTTTTATGCCTATGGTCCAGTAGTTATCGGAATGGCTACGGGAAATTCCGAACACCAGGTTGAACGTATCAGGTTCCTAGATGGCAGCACTAGTTCTTGGTGATTTAATGCTCTGTAACCATTTCTACCCACTGTTCAGTGTAAGTCCTCGTTTATGTGCCATATACTGCGGTTTTGAGATTTTCTCATCCAGGTGTACACAACTTGCGGTGTTTTATCGGCCCATCTGTTGTTTACCCGACTGTTAGTTTCCCAAAACTTCTACGTCCCTATCTCTGTTAACCGCGTTTCATCTTCTCTTCTACAAATTACTCTGCCCATTTCTACTTTATTTTAACAAAGACTTTAGCTATCTTCATATCCATGTCCAAGTTATTAAACCAATGAGCGGATACCTACTTCGCTGTTATCCGAAGAAAAATAGAACACACAAGCGAAGTTAGCTTTGTTTACTAAATGTAATAGGGTCTGATCGGGTGCTCTGCAATCGCACAGTAGTGACTCCTTTGATCCCCATTTATGTAGGCGGTAGGTTTCAGTTAGTAGTTTGCAGCTTGTAGACAAGCTCATGCTTCAAGAAAATAATGATTTACAAAATCTAACCTACTTGACTTTGTTTGGCATCACTGTTTTATATCCTTTAATCACAGAATAGAAAATTTCACAGTTAATAGATACTACGCTGCGTTGAATCATAAACCCTAAGTCTCAAAATAGATCCTGAGTCACCCATAACACTAAACAAAATTGCAATGCTATCAAACCACCTACCCATATCCACAAATTATTATTGCTTATGGTTTTGACTTCAAAATTATATGTGTTCTGTTAATGTACTGCGGTGAATACGAGTCTGTCATTAAATTGCAAATGCATGGAGCTTTAGCGAATAGATGTGACAACTTTGCGATAAACGAAGCATGGGCTTTGGTATAATCTTTACCAGCCTGATGTCTGCTGTCCTCGGTAAAGCTGTTCTGTGGAATCTTCCACCAATCAGATAAATAAATATGGACAATTCACACAGATTGCGCTGCGCTGGCTTGACAGGCGCTGGTTGCAGGCCGCTTCCAACCGGTCATTTTGGAAATCCTTGGGGGAGGCCTATGTCCAGCAGTGGACAGCCTGAGGCTAAAATGATGATGACACAGATTAAGTTAGCCTCATAGTAAGTTTTTATTCAACTTTCCAGTAGCTCTAGTATGAGATTTTATAAAAGCAGATGCTAGCGACTGCGTTAGGATTTTGTATGGAATTTCTTAGTTGCCTTACTATTTGCCGCCGCTCTACAGGGAGCTTACCGCCATCTCTTAAAACCATGCAAGAACGATTGAGTAAGGAAGATGTCGCCTTATATCATGTATTGCGCTATCTCGTTTACTCACTGGATCTTGCATGGTTTTAACAGATGGTAGTAGGCCACCAGGTTGGTCATACAAAACCGCTAACGCAGTCGCATCTACGTTTATAAATTCTCACACTAAGGATACAGGTTGCATAGCAGCATCCATCAGGGTTCTTATTTAAATCTAATCTTTTAAACCTGTTTCTATAATTAGTAGATATATATTTATTGAGTATAGTCCACGGTCCTCTTAATGCTTAATCAACAACTAAAAGGTCAATCAGCTTGTACGCTGTAGTTTCAGTATTTTGAATCTATCTCACGGCCAATGACTTGATTTATTTGCAATTCTCTAGCGATCACAGTTTGCAATAACTCATTGTAAGTACTGTTATATCAATTGAAATTATATCTTTGTTTTGGCAACCCATCATTACCTGCAGTTATGTGTCCGTTGCCTTATTGTGTTATTATGCACTTCGCCTTATAACGTTGGGGCATTGTCTTTGTTTGATATGTTGAACTTTGAAGTGCATAAATGATATATATTTTTTATACGATAAGGTTGGTAGCATCTAATTAGGGATCGGACAAAAGGTTATAATATTTAGGTTGGACCAGTATTTTTTTTTAAATTTATTTGTTAACCAAAGAGTCATGGCGAAACTCCATACATCGTTTGTACGAATAAAAAATTGAAATACAGAGAACATAAAATAAATCGAATTAGTAAGAATACATAACTAGTAACATGTTTACCACCACAAAAAAAATTTAAACCCCGGGGTTTTTTAAATATTTAATTTTTTTAAAGTCGACTTTTAGCTTCGTTTTCATTCGCCATTATTGTCGCAACTGTAACATTATGTCATCCTGACAGTTCTTAGCATTGTCAAAACGGTATTGACAGTTCATTATGGTACGTTAGGTTCATAGATTAAGTAGTTGTACCTGTGATTAAGCAATTAATTTTTACTTGGTGAAAAAGTGAAATGGCGAAATAGGGAAGTCCATGAGTAAGAAAAAGACCAACGATATTTTTTATAGTTTCGTCTCTGTCAACGTGGCAATTTTTTCTTTGTTTGGCCAATTTGACGCCAAACAAAATCTTACACCAAACTAACAGTAAAATTATTTATTTTTTGTATTAAGAAAAATATTCATTTTAAGTAGTAGAATTTGTACAAAAGATACAAAAAATAAGGGCATTTGTTACATAAATTGTGTGGCTCAGGAACACATTCCAGGGTGCCTACCACCATCTCTTAAAACCATGCAAGATCCAGTGAGTAAGCGAGATGTCGCCTTACATCATGTATTGCGCTGTCTCACTTACTCATTGGATCTGGACAGCGTAATACATGATGTAAGGCGACATCTCTCTTACTCAATCGTTCTTGCATGGTTTTAGGAGATGGTATTAAGCCCCCAGGGGGGTTACTATATACAGTCTCTTAAAACCATGCAAGATCCAGTGAGTAAGTGAGACAGCGCAATACATGATGTAAGGCGACATCTCCCTTACTCAGTCGTTTTTGGCATGGTTATTAGAGATGGTGGTAGGCACCATCTCTTAAAGCGTAATACATGATGAAAGGAGATGACGTCTTACTGTGTTACTCTGTCTCGCCTACTCCCTCGTTCTTGTATGGTTTTAAAAGATGTTAGTAAACCATTTGATAGTGAGCCTGCTACTTAAAAAGTTGATGGTAACCCCCCCAGGTGACTTACTAACATCTCTTAAAACCATGCAAGATCCAGTGAGAAAGCGGGACAGCGCAATACATCATGTAAGGCGACATCTCATTCACTCACTGGATCTTGCATGGTTTTAAGAGATGGTATAGCCCCCCAGGTACTAAATATATGAATCTTACCTACCTTAATGAACTGTCAATATCGCTTTGACAATGCTAACAACTGTCAGGGTGACATAATGTTTCAGTTGCGTTAAAAATGGCGAATGAAAACGAAGCTAAATGTCGACTTTTATAAAATGGAATATTTAAATAACCCCGGGGTTTAAAAATTTTTTGTGGTGGTAAACATGTTACTAGTGAAGTATTCTTACTAATGCGATTTATTTTAAGTTCTCTATATTTAAAATTTTTATTCGTACAAATTCCGCCATCATTCTTTATTTACACAGAAAAATATATACCTATACATATTTACAGCGTCTTAACGAAGCCGTAAGTATCTCGGGCGGTAATTACCCAAAAATTAAGAATATTACCAGGTATTTGATACCTATCGTTAAAGACCGTTATTTTTTGATCTTAAGAATACCTGTTTTTAGATTTGATGCTAATGTTTATGGCCAAAGTCTTCGTTCAATAAAAGTGGAAGTGGGCGGGCTACCTCTTCAAAAGATGGACCTCGTAGGTGATGAAATGACAGAGACTAGTGCGCAGAAGTGTAGAAAAACAATTAAATATCAAGATTGATCGACAATATTTCATGACCTGAGATTTTATATAGAGCCCGGTTGCTGAAGGCGCAAGACCCTGTTGTTCTTGATTACATCTGCGTATTACTGTAGCTCCATATATTTTAAGGTCACCTGATGAAAAAATACACGAAAAAATGCGTGAAAAAAAGATATCTACATTCTCGGCAAGATTCACAGATACTTCTAGTGTTGCAGGCGTCCATAGGCTACAGTAACCACTTTCCATCAGCTGGGCTGCATATTTGCTTGCCCACTCAAACTCAGACAACAGAACGGACACGCATTTAGTCAGTTTTATTTTTCTTTGTCTTTTGTTTGGTTCGAATGATATAACTATAGTTTTTATAACATTATATTATAGAAATAAAGGAACTCGCTAAAGATAGACAAAAATGGAAGGAACTCCACCGAAAAGAGCCCTAGCCTAGCCCTTAAATTTATGATGATTGAGTAGACAAACCAGTTTACGAATAACGTGACAGAAAGCATTTTCCATGCCAATAAAAATAATATTTTATAAAAAAAGTTAAAGCAATAAATTCTCAAGAACTTATACTTAATGGTCGATAGGTTATCAATCATCATAACCACTACCTCATCATACATCCAAATTACATCAAACTACCACCTTTAACACATTAAAACACACCGTCATGGATTCTAAGTGAACATGATCATTCTATAATCATTGAACAATCAGGTAATAAATTATTGACTTATATGGATGTAAGTATACTAGACAGTATTGTCAAACAATAGACGATTTATTATTTTTAGAACAAAATAGAGGAGGAAAGTTAGGTAGGAGTTAGGTCTGTTAAGGAAAAAACTTGAAATAAGAAAAGAATGGAGACTTCTCTACAAGTATTACAAAAGCTTGCTTAGTAATTACAAATTAAATTTAAATTGGTAACCCATAAATGATTGCAACACTAGGAATGTCGTTTGCGCAGTCATCATCATCATCATTTCAAGTAGACATTACGGTCAGTCGACCATGCACATCCTGGTGTCAAAGTTCTTCGGAACCGCCTCTCGGCCTCTGACGTGGTTCCTTTAACGATTACCAGATGGCAGTAGGGACCAACGGCTTAACGTGCCTTCTGAAGCACGGAATCATCTTTATTATCAGACAATCAGGTGACTCAAGCCTGCAATGTCCTAACCAAACTGGAAACAACTAAACAAAGTTTGCGCATTGCCGACCCTTGACCAATCTTTTTACTCCAGTCACATAATGAATCACAGAAAAGTAAGAAAATGGTTTGGTAGCAGCTACTTACTAATTAAGTTATTGAATCTCTCGACTGAAAGCAAATCTAGACTGTTGCTCAAATTTAAATTCAAATTAATTTATAAAAAAAAACATTCCATGGTGCTTGATTTAATCAGTAAATTCTGTCTAGTATTAATACAGCAAAGAAGTCATTGTAATATACCTCTATACAACATAACATGTATTATATTTAGTAATCATGGGTAATCGTCGGCTTGAATCATAATTGTCATAAACATAGGTTTGTATCGATGCTTACCAACGATGTATCCATTTGTGTTGAATTGTAAAATACAGCTCATAATTTTTTGCTAGAAAAAGAATAAGATTTATTTCATCTGTAAGCCACAGGTGAAATAAATCTTATTTCTTGTTTTTATTTAAAATATTAATTCATAATTCAAATTCAAAGCCTTATTTGCTGATACCAGCGAGTTATTGTGACACATAGACTTCCAGATTTTTCCATGTTTCCCTATCTTTAGCTAGTCTGTCAAATTCAAATTTAAATTGTTTATTCTTAATATAGAATATTCTTATCACTTATTGACGTCAACTATTACTTAATATATTAAGTTTATCACCTCTTCCAAAGCGCAAGTGAAGAAGAAAGGTCCTACAGCAGCCCCCCAATTCTGATATTTTTTAACCGAAACGGATCGGCAGCGGGTCGCCTTCATTTCAGTTGCGAATGTAAAAGCAAACGGTATTTCAGTAACTTTACGTTGGCAGCTGAAACACCAGCAGCGTAACCAATGCGTTACGGCTTCGTTTTGAGAAATTGTTAATAAAATACCAAAAGTTTTTACCAATGCGTTTCAGATCCATTTCGGCTTCAAATAAAATAGCAGAATTGGGGTGCAGGTCTCAGGTCGTCCGACCATCTCATACTTTGCTGGCCCTTTTTCTTTTGGCTTTGAAACGTGTAGTCCAGTTAGTCACTGATACAAACCACTTCTGTCTCTCATCACGCATCATGTGACCTGTCCAACTCCACTTTAATGTTCTGGGGGGTTACTACCGTCTCTTAATACCATGCGACATCTCCCTTACTCAATCATTCTTGTATGGTTTTAAGAGATGGTGGTAGGCCACCTGGTCGTCACACCAATTGCGTAACAAAATATTTTAATTTAATTCACAGCAGAAGTCATCATTTCGTGTAGGTCGGTCAATTGACCATGCGCACCCTGAGACAGTTCTTCGGAACCGCCTCTCGGTCTCTGACGAGGTTCCTTTAACGACTACCAGATTGCAGCCGGGATCAACGGCTTAACGTGCCTTCCGAAGCACGGAATTATCTTTATTATCAGACAATCAGGTGGTTGACGCCAATGTCCTAAACAAATTAGTAATTAAAATTTTAAGTGAACGCTATGTAATAAATAAAAGCTTAAAGGCTCCTCCTTCGGTATCACTAGCGCCACTTCCCAAAAAAAAAAAAATCTTTCTGTAAGTGAGCCAAAAATTCTCGCGTGACTTTTTCCTAGTATCCTTAACTTACATTAGAACCTCGAAAGTCATTGAAATACTATCCGCTTCAGAAACCTTTACCAAAAGGATTAAAAAGTCGCTGTTTTTAGTAATTTTTACAAAGAAAACTAAGCGGATAGTATTTAAATGACTTCCGAGGTTCTAAAGTAAGTTAAGGATACTAGCAAAGATTTGGGAAGTAGCGATAGTGAAAGCGAAGCGAACAGTCTTAATTGTAATCTCAACCCAAGTGTGAAATGCAATTCCCACTTATATTGAGGTTGGTTGAGGACTTGAGGTTCATGGTCATATCACTTGAGCTAGCTTAATGTCACATTGACATTATAAAGGTTATTAAAAACAAATTATTCCATTTAAAAAAAAGTAAACAACATAATAACATATAACTGTTTGGGATAAAATATAATTACGTACTTAAATCATTGTAGCAGATATGAACAATAACATAATTACGGCTATAAAAAAAGGTTAATTACTCGTCAAATGTTATTATTGCAGTAGATAAGTCTTAATATATTCAGTTTAATATAAGTATTATGCTTATTGTTGATATTTGGATACTAGTTTATGTATACGGGGGGCCAAACGTACTTACTTATAGGTTACTTTTTGGCGCAATAAAACCAAGCACCAGACGCAGTCGCGGGCAACAGCTAGTACTCACAATGCTAGTACTGAATAAATAGCCATACATATAGTTACGTCTTTATCCCATACGGGGTAGACAGAGCCTAAGATCATAAGACCTTAAACCACGTTTAGCATGATGATAGTTTAAATAGGACATCAATAGTGATGGGTTGCTAGCCTCATCGCCTATGTCATGATTCCCCAATTCGCCGATTCCTTCAGGCTTTACGGCTTGCGCGGGAAAAGAAGCAGCTGGTACATTCTATGTTTCTCTTTTTCTCCCAGACCAGCATAGAAGGATAGACAATCCTCAATTAATCAAATCCACAAATCCAACTTTTCAAATGGGTTATTCTCAAACAAATGATAATGAGGGCGAAAGAAGAAATAAATTACAGACGCGCGGAGGATTATTAAATTATTGCGCACTCGTATTAAAACATTAATCGGCGTCGTTAATACATTGACAATATTTCCTAGTGAGGTGGGGTCCTAGTGCTTCCGGTCTAAATTTATCGTATGTGTCGTTGTAAATCCACTATTTCGACAAATTAAATATTGTTGTAACACTATATAATATTTTGTAATAGTACATTAAATAATAATTATTAATACAATCGACTTGTTAATGATAAGTAGTATTTAGATTGAAGTGAAATGATTACGAATATTTTGCACATGAGGATAACGATAATACTCATTATTTAAACTATAAATCTTGAATTTAAGTCCGAAATCCATGTTGTATTTTAATAACCATTCTTCAGGAAGGTTATAGACGTGTTTCACTCTATAGTACTTAGTAATATTATACATGTGAGAGTTTATGAGAATAAAAAACTCATAGAGTTATTAATTATTATTATTATGGATAACATAAAGAAATTTTTTTTTAACAACCATTCAAAATCTAGCTAATCAAAAAATAAAAAGAATAAGTATTCCTTGATACTTCATTGAAACAATACTATAACTACACATTCAATATTTTCTTATATTCAAATTCAATGCCCGCTTCTCGCGTCCACTCGAACCACACCCTTTCACAGGTAATTTATGTCCGACCATCAACCACTCGTATATCCTCTTACAACACTGACAGGTCATATTATGTCTTACAGTGTTTATTTATACGACTTCGCTTGCCCCGCGGCGCCGCCTGTGGCTCGAATAGATATGAAAATGGCTGGGCTGTCAAGCAATTTGTACTGTGAATGCTAAGTAGAAAGTGGCAGTTGTTACGACGTATATTTTGGATTTATTCGCCTTGTTTTATTGGTGCCTGCTCAGACATTTTGTAATTATAAAAAAACTTTCTTTGAAAATAGTATGATGATCTTATTCCTTTTTTCCCACCTTCTGTATGGAGTTGGGAACAGTGTATTAAGTTCCTTTGAGCGTGGGCTTCGTTTCCGTTATCGTGGGAATTTCTGGAAGTGCTCCCGAAATTCCTGCGGGAATCCCCCTTTTCTACCAAGTTTGTAAAATAATCAACACAAAAAAAGAATTATCCAATTTGATTAATTTGTTCAAAATTGCTATATATTTGCAGGCAAACATGCCTTGAGTTCATTCAAATGACGATAAGAAACTTTTTTTAATAACCCGATTTTGATGAAACAAACTTGAGATTAAGTTAAAACAAGTTAAAACAAAACAATTGGTGAAAGTTCTATGCAAATCGGTTCAGTTGATGTTCACGTGATCATACATACAGAAAGATGCAAAAAAATAAAAAAATAAAATTTGCTCCCTATTATTTTTTTTGTGTCCCTCAATCCATTTTAGCCAAAATTACTAAATGTGCAGACAAATTTTTTTTACTGTTTCTTTAGATGTATACATTATTGTCATTTTTTATAACACCTTGTTTATATATTTTTCTTTACATAGATTTTCCTGCAAAATTCAGAATGTAGAGTACAAAAAAATTGATTTTCAAAATCTTCAAATCTAGATACGAAATGAACTAAGGGCATCTCCCTTGGTCCAAATATTATGTAAAATTGGCACCGCATGTGAGATTTATCAATTTTCTTCTGTTCTTACTTATTTCAATCGTATCACCCCTTTTAGACATACCAACTTTTACAATTTATCCACCCTTGTTGTGTGGTTTTCTTACGTCAACATCCATCTACTTTCATATTTAAAACCTTCCTCGTAATATGCCAGAAATATATTTTTTTCATTAATGAAGTACTTTAAGTAGTAGATGGACTTCAAAACTACGATTAAGTAATACCTATAAATAACCTAATTATAGTCATACATAACTGTTAAGGCTTTGCAATTAATAAAATTTTACAATCATCTGGCTTAACGAAGTGGACGGATAAAGCATGCAATTCATTGAAAATAGTTTACAATAAAAAAAAAAAATACAATTTTTTTTTTCATAAAAATTAGTATATTTTGGCCAGTCACCTGCATGACGTTAGTCGTAGTTAGAATGCAAAAGTATTCTAAATGTAAAAGTGTTCTGAAACTTAAGCTTTCTCAGAAATCCCAATGTCGGTTAGGTAAGTACAAATTGTGCCTACTTTAATTAGGAATCAATACATGAGATAAATTAAAAATAACTCCTATTATACATCTGATTAAACATTTTACATGCAATGTAATTACAAGAACAATCCTTTGCAATAGGGCAGAATATAATAAAAACAAAAATAAAAATAACTGATAAAATATACAATGATGAATTAATGTATGGTTGATAATGAAATTTAATACGGATATATTTTAGACCCGGCTAAGGACTCTTATGTCTTTAGTATTACTGGCCAGAAAGTAATAGAGCTATCTATTTTTCAAGTCTAAAACTAGACAGGTAAAAGGAAAACAGTTTCTTTAATATAAATGGTTAAATAGATGGGAGTTCCAGCGGAAACTAGTATTATAAAGTTGATATACAGCTTTTATAAGGCAGGTTATGGCGGCGTGAAATTAAGAGCAATTCGTTTTATTGTGTTCGTGCAGGCTTCTAACTACTGTGTTATGGTGTGAGTCCGTACGATGTGACTAGGTGCACGCTTCAAGAAAATAATTATTTATTTATTCAAAGCTTTTTGGGAACATTTCCAGTTGACAGTGATGCGGAGGAATATTTCGACGCTTAGTGTTCTGTAAGTACGTTTTTCGTTTTTTGTTTTTTGTATAGTTTTTTTTTTAATATTAAGATTGTATAAAGTACATAGTAGGTAAGATTTGTATAGAATATTTTTATGTTATTATATTTTAGTATAGTGTAGAATAATCTAATATAAAAATATATATGTTTCAAAGCTTATATTAATGAACCAGCGAGTTGTATCTTTGACTACATCTGCACTTACCATCAGATGGTTGTCAATCGCTGGTCATTGACTATATAAAAAAATATATCATTACGGTATAACACGGAATACGATAGACAAGCTTTCTTTAAAAAAAAAACTTATCATCACCTTCCTTTTTCTTTCACAGGTAGACTAAAAATTTCTACTAGCTACCATGCGCTACCATGCGTCGTATTTTTCCCTCACTACCTCTGCTGCTTTTGATAGTTGCTCACCCATTTTACTTACTTCTAAACCACAACCTACTATATTACTGAGGCCCCAGATATACTAGGACATATTAAGATTTGAAAAAGTTGTCACGTTAACGAGGATGTGGTGACCAAGTTAATGGCAAAAAGGTCCCGGAATGGCGACAATATTCAACAACAAGATAGTCCGATTATCTCCCTGAATGCTAATAGAGAAGCTTATGCCTAGCCGTGGACTATCTGATGGTTGGATAATTAATGACAGAGATGGATATCGATATGTGAGTAAAAACGTAACAGGGTAAGTCATGTAGTAGCTCTCGAAAAAAAAATTGCAACCAGATTGCAGACCTCTTATCTAGACAATATATTTCTTGTAAGAGATGCGCGTAATGAGACATACTGTCACGCTCATTTGTGACGACAAAGACAGAGACAATAGATTTTTGACTTAGTAAGTAATGGGTAAGTAGGTTGTTGATTAGAGTTATTTTGAACTTATCTCACAAGGCACACTGCACATAATACATTAACATAATGATATTAAAACACTGCACCATAATTCCGCGAATGTGTTACACAACGGCGCCAGGCAACTAATAAAAAAATACCATCACGAATATAATTTTAATGCCCAATACACACTGTAGCATTGTTAGTTTTTATGCCTAGTCTACATTGTAGTAAATTACATATTAATGCACCTTGATTAAGATATTACCGTTATTATGAAATGACATGTTTTTCATTATGAGAGAATCATATTACCTTTGTAGTCGCGGGCTCTCATTGGAAACTTGTGCTTTGTTCTGTAATTTAGAGCTATTAGTCTTTTATTACTAATACTTAGTCTTCAACAAAGAAATACTGTGCAATTATGTTTGAAATAGACATTTATGTCAGTAACCACCACGTGATGTTTTGAAAGTTTTAAAAAATTAAAAAATCTTTGCAAATATAGTTTTCGACAGGGAATATTTGTTATTTGTTTTATTGTTAACCGTGATTTCCAACTTAATAATAGATCTCATTCTATTTTATTATTCTTCCTTTGTTAAACTTAGTATGTTGATTTTGATGAAATTTGGTATGGATATAGTTAAGGACAGGGGTCAAACAAAGGCTACTTTTGGGCGCGATATAACCGAGTCCTACGCGGGCGAAGCCGCGGGCTACAGCTAGTTTTTTTTTTTAATGCAGTGTAGGTACTGTTTTAAAATGAAATAACTTCAAATACATTTTCTACTAGCTTTTGCCCGCAGCTTCGCCCCGGTGAACTTCCCTCGGGAACAGTGCTTTTTCCCTGAATGAAAAGTACCCTATGTCCTTCTCCTGGTTCTAAGCTACCTACCCAACCTACCGATTTTCAGCCAAACCACTTCAACCGTTCTTGAGTTATAAATTGTGTAACTAACACGACTTTCTTTTACATATATAGATTTAACAATGTCCTAATGAATCAAACGAGATTCAAACCAACGATATCCCAGACAACATCTAATCCATTGGAACACATAGATTGGCTAATAAAAACAGTACATGCAAGTACCCACTTGTATTCTAACATAATTGACACACATTATGTTGTAACAAACATAACAACACAATCAAGTATTGACCACTTAAACTGTCACATAAGTGACGAAAATCTCTCTATTGAAAGGCACGTGGCATAATGACAGTTGGATTTTATCTGTATAGTCTAGCTAAGAATAGACCACCCCTATCTTACCTTCAGGGCATCTTCTATCTTAGCAGGCCCGAAACTACTGCCTTCGTGGTCCAACGGTTGAGGCGTTTATCTATAGACCAGCAGGGGTTGTGGGTTCTATTCCCACGGGAAGCATACTTTGTTTAGTTGTTTCCAGATTGGTTAGGACATTGCAAGCTTGAATCACCTGATTGTCTGATAATAAAGATGATTCAGTGCTTCGGAAGGCACGTTAAGCCATTGTTCCCGTCTGCCATCTGGTAATCGTTGAAGGAGGCCGAGGGGTGGTCCCGAGAAACTCTGACACCAGGGTGTGCATAGTCGATTGACTGTAACATCTACACGAAATGAATGAATGAGGTCCGAAACGAGTAAGTAAGCGAGATAGCACCCTACAACACCGCCACGGCTTATACGGCCTGCTAAGATAGTTGATGGTATATAGGCCCCCAGTCATTATATTGTACAAAAACAAGGCATTAATGGACCATAGCGTGTTTACCATGCAAATCCTGGTAGGTATCAGAGTTTTTCAAAACCTCTCGGCCTCTAACATGGTTTCTTTAACGATGACCAGATGGCAGCCGTTCTGAAGCATGGAATCATCAATAAAACAAAAGACAATCAGAAGATGCGTATATGTTTAGCAAACTTATCGAAAAGGGAGCAATTTTATAAAAATCAATTTTCTCATATTGGTAACTAAATTCTGACGTCTAATAAAACATTATGCATGCATGTTATTAAAAACTACCGGACGTGGGGTATTATAATGACATAAAAATAAATTACGAGCAGTCATATTAATTCAAATTTGGGTAAAAACCGTCCATTAAAGTTTATCTTAGCCACCGTTTTAACTAAATAACAGTTAAGTTACATTAGTTTTTATACAGAGGGTTCATTATGATATATAAATATATATATATTTTTGCTTGTAATTGTCGTGGTGAATCTTATTCAAAGATACTACATTTTATCGTATCGAAGGCTAAGATTCACTTTGGATGACTGAATCATCGCAGTAATCAGTACATAAAGTAGAACAAACTATTGAAATAATTTGAAAAATGCTATTTGCCAATTACTCTGACTGGGAACGTAATCAGATGTGCGGACTAGCGTTTTAACAACTACACTATTGAGATAGAGCCGACGTAAGGTGGTGCAGGGAGTTACTGCTAGATTTTCGACCAAGGAAAAGATAGTGCAGCAATTTTTATTGGAAAACTTGGACCTAATAAAAACAACAAAATAACTTTCACTAGAAAAAAAGGGGATTTAAAAATGGCTCTTGCAGGCTAAAAAATTTTTCGCCAAAATTTCTTCTCGCAAAATTACTACCTCTCTATCGAAACACAACACTGCAAACATTGCTCACAATTTATAGGAGAAAGAAAAGATGACCTTAGGAAGAACTAATACAGGTCAAGGCTAGTATTTTAATAGTATTTGAAACCTCCAAACGGAACTCTAAAAACGCTAAAAAGCAATAAACAACAACAATTAAAACGCCCTTCAGAACTGTTGAAACAATACCTATTATTTCAGCCGTCAGATAGATTGAGTGTAACTACCAACTAATTATAATTACCCAGACCAATTATATATATTCACGCACTCAGGAAAATTAAAATGCTACTATGATGCCACCTTTTATAGTCGGAATCAACAACCCGTATCTTTAATAGGGGAGCGCCAAAAAAAATTCATAATTACACCCTTTATTCGTTTGTGATAAGGTTGTTATTTCTTTGTTGAAATTTATAAAAAAAAAATATCAGCCCAGACAGCATGATAAAGTGTGTTCTGTTTAACATAAATATTCATTTTGATGTATTACTTTTCGGGGTCGAAATAAAAAGCTTTTGTAGTATCCAAATGAGTTATAGGGGAAATGCGATTATACTTTTATTTATTACTGGATCGGTAGCCTTATTACCCGCTGGTTATTTATGTTTATTGTGTACTTTTTATAGTCTGTGACAATATGTTGTTAATTGGTGTTGAGTTTTTGCAACGTTTTTTGAGATTATAAATTTATTAGATTAGAAATATTTTATAAGGTCGATATGTCAATTTACAATAAACATTTTTTATTATATCTATATACATTACCTATTTTTGAGAATGTATGTTTTTTATTTTTATATTTTGTTACTTGTATTTTTTCAGTAGCTAACTACTTTTATCAAAAATAAATTTATTTTTATTTTACATTAAACTACATAAACGTTTTAAAAACAAATTGAAAAGTTAGTCCCAGTTACCAACGAGACGCCGAAACGTAGTTTCGAAAACCTCTCAATAACAGGATATGCAGGGTCATTCAGTCTTGTAACCTACATGATAAGAAAGAGTGTGTTGATCGACAAATAGTTTGATCTCAACATAAACTAACACAATTTTTCGCATCGTTACTCATCGTAAATCAACGAGAACGGCGAAACGGTAAAAAAAATGGCGACCACGTTTCGTTTGTTTTATGACCCATGCTTCGCCGATTGTAACTACATATTTTTTAACCGACTTAAAATAAAGAGGGGTTCTATGTTCCGCTGTTTGTGATTCTAAAGACCATGCTATTAAAGCTCGTTCATGTAATCCATGCGAAAGTCTGTCTGTCTGTCGGTCTGTCTGTCTGTCTGTCTGTCTGTCACCTCTTCACGGCTAAACTGCTGGACCGATTGTGATGAAATTTGGTAGGGATGTAGTTAACGACCTGAGGTCAAACATAGGCTACTTTTGGGCGCGATATAACCGAGTCCCACGCGGTCGAAGCCGCGGGGAACAGCTAGTAGTCTATATTTATACAAATAATCTGACGAGATTTCGCTTAAACGCTTTTGACTTTACAACTGCTGATTGGTTTAGCATATAATAGCCTGATTCAGCCTGATTGGAAAAGTTGTATGCTTCACACATAAGTACATTCATACACACCACGGGCGAGCGAAACCGCGGGGAACAGACAGTAGTTCATGGGGTGGACTAGTAGCGCAGCGACCTAAATTTAATCTTGGCCTCTAACACATGTGATGCTTTTATCACGATCTAGCACCAGGGGGCTCACTTGCTTAGCCAAAGTCACAATCGCAAAACGTTATTGAATGATGACAAAAGCAAAATGTATGGGATAAGCGCGGCTTATAAGCCTCTAATAGCCCACAGTTACGAGACTCCAGCAACTTTTTACTACATAAAATTCCAAATATGACTAGCACGATAACTTATGGCGATGTATCTCTCTAATCTACGCGTCATAAGAGCTAGAACACATTTAGCAATTTCAACCACGAGGCACAACGCGACAAATCACGACCCGCGGTAATCTATGTCGCCTGCACATGATTTGTGTGGCGGCAATGTTTTATGGCCATAAGGCAGAGCAAACACGCCACTTTTAGAAGCGGCGGCTAGCGATCAAGCAACTTTAAAAGAAGTAAATTATCAATTTGATCTATATGTAGATATGTAATGATCATTCATGAATCTATGACATACCTACACGCCGGCATCCCGCAGATATTCCTGAGAGAAACAAATTTCTTACAATGTCTGCCTGTCTAGCCGGAAACCAGAACTTTCTTAGACATACCTTGCAGATCTCTTTCGATTTAAAGATTAATGCTTAAGACAAATACTGCTGTTATCTGAATTTTTTCTACTCCGAACATAAAGCCAAATCAAGAAGAACAATGCTGGAAATTTAGAAGTATTTAAATTCGAATCTCTTAGTAGAAAAAAAAAAATGTCGTGTTGTGTCGCAGAAAGACTGCGTAAGAAATTCCGCCGTTGTCTTCAGGAAAGAGATAAGCTTCAGGAGAATCACCAGCAACAACATAAATATGTAAAGCGAGTAAAGTAATCGTTACACAAAGGTATAACCACTACAACCCAATTTTCAATGCTGAGCACTTTATGTACGAAGTCATATGTTCAAGAATAAATGATCTTAGATGTTCACGTAGAATATACACATCTTCAAGCTCTACATACAGTGCATTACAAACACTACCTATTATATATTTTTTGCTTCCTTTTCGTCCACACAAACACACTTTCATCCCCTCATTAACAGTAACATCAAAGAGTGACGTGACACTGTCGCTCGAACATGATAAATAGTTGCGGTGATTACCGCCGCTGTCGCGCGTGGACAGAGCCTGTCACACAATTGTGACGGTTGAGATGGGACATGTGTATCGAGTCAAAAGTGCATTGTAAATTATTCATAACAGCCCTATTTTAACCTTCTACTAAGCATTTAACCTCTCTTCATGTGTTCCAAATTGTTAAACATTCAATGAGGAGTAAGCCTAAAAACGTCACTCCAAGGGTTCTTTCTGCCATGTTTTCCTATACAATTAAATAGTCAGGATACTATAAAACTGTTTAAATAAAGAATGATGGCCGAATTTGTACGAATAAAACAATTAAATATAGATAACTTAAAATAAATCGCATTAGTAAGAATACTTCACTAGTAACATGTTTACCACCACAAAAAAAATTTAAACCCCGGGGTTATTTTAATATTCCATTTTATAAAAGTCGACCTTTAGTTTCGTTTTCATTCGCCATTTTTAACGCAACTGAAACAATATGTCACCCTGACAGTTGTTAGCATTCTCAAAGCGATATTGACAGTTCATTATGGTAGGTTAGATTCATCGATTTAGTACCTGGGGGGCTATACCATCTCTTAAAACCATGCAAGAACGATTGAGTAAGAGAGATGTCGCCTTACATCATGTATTACGCTGTCCAGATCCAATGAGTAAGTGAGACAGTGCAATACATGATGTAAGACGACATTTCGCTTACTCACTGGATCTTGCATGGTTTTAAGAGATGGTGGTAGGCACCCTGGAATGTGTTCCTGAGCCACACAATTTATGTAACAAATGCCCTTATTTTTTGTATATCTTTCGTACAAATTCTACTACTTAAAATGAATATTTTTCTTAATACAAAAAATAAAAAAAAGGCCTAACAAAGAAAAAATTGCCACGTTGACAAGAGACAAAAATATAAAAAAATGTCGTTGGTCTTTTTCTTACTCATAGACTTCCCTATTTCGCCATCTCACTTTTTCACCAAGTAAAAATGAATTGCTTAATCACAGGTACAACTACTTAATCTATGAACCTAACCTACCATAATGAACTATCAATACCGTTTTGACAATGCTAACAACTGTCAGAATGACATAATGTTTCAGTTGCGACAGTAATGGCGAATGAAAACGAAGCTAAAGGTCGACTTTTAAAAAAATAAATATTAAAAAAACCCCGGGGTTTAATTTTTTTTTGTGGTGGTAAACATGTTACTAGTTATGTATTCTTACTAATTCGATTTATTTTATGTTCTCTGTATTTCAATTTTTTATTCGTACAAACGATGTATGGAGTTTCGCCATGACTCTTTACAATATTACCACTGGGAGGTGTAGAATTTGCAACATTATGACTTACTACACACATTTAGATTATTAGGTAAACGGTGAACGAGATTGCGCAGCATGAAATATAGATTCCTTCCTTCTCTCTTAAAGTACATGTAATTTATTAATGTTAAATGTTTATATCTACAAAAGCTTTTTCAGAGCCTGTATTAACAGTAACAATGAAGAGTGAGGTGATTTCCTATTGTCGTTATCGATAAACATCGACAACCTCATAACCCCATCACTACAACTCTCCCGACATAAATTACTTCAAAAGTGATTTACTCGCGCCATACAAATCGGCTAGCCGTCGCGGCCCGTCTCCGCCCGTCGTTTTCAAAGGGCTGACAGGTGTGAATGATGACCGACTAACGCACAGATAATCATTTCACTGGATGACACATCAAATATAATTATTTATCACATAAACAGTTTGCAGTACAAGCGTGGCTTGACTTGGATTGGTTACTGTGCCATTTCTATCTCGAGCATATTTTATTTTGGCAGTACTTGCTCGGATACCGCACTTAACTAAACCTGATATTTTATATATTTAAATTTGACAAGTAAAAAAGTATCACATTTCCGTGTCTATCTAATTATTTGTCTGTGGAATAGACACATGATGACTGACAATCTCACCAAAAGACGTTTTCTTTGAAGCTAATCGTTTTGTTGTTGTTATGCTAAAGCGAGTTAAACTGCTATTATTTGAAAGAAAACATCAGTAATCTGTTTAAAATAGCACAATGTGGTGACGAATAGGTAATCGTTTTTGCTAACGTCTCGATGAGTGCTTTTGTTGTAAACAGTACATGCCTAGTTAAATTGAAATTATATTTTAAATTTTGAAGTACTTACTTATTTTTTTATTACATTTTTGATTTCTGTGTTTGAAAGGCGTGTTAATTTATTGATACAGGTATTTATTCGTGAAAATTTTGACAAAAGTTTGTATGACAATAAAATGTGTAATAACTTTTTGTACACGTTTTGTCATTAATTGACCCTTATTGTACAGATTATAATTTGCATGTAATATCTTTTACCTTCTTTACAATGTATTTTATTTATTCATTAATCAGAAATTTCCCAGCAGGTTTTATAAACAGATGTTTTTGTTATTTCATCATCTTACATTTGTCATGATAAAATTATTGGTTAGAAGTCCTAAAGGCAATTCTTATCATATTTAACACACTCAATATATTATTATTCTTTAAACCCATTGTATTTCAATAGCTTAAAGTGGAAAAAATACCGTCGCATGTCCAAGATAATCGAAAAATGTTTTACGCGAATTTTCAACAGCGTCAGAATTTCATGCACCGTTCTAACTGGCGGTTTTTTTGCACTAAACTCTTGACGAGCCCGTCACGTCCCTAACCAAAATAAAACACGTGCCGAGTGGCAGCCACAAATCACATTTTTTAATCGAACTCACGTCTCAGCCAAGCTGCAAAATTATTAATTCCCATCGCACAAACCTTAACACAGCGAAATAGAGATTAAAATCCTTAAACTTGTTTACAATGATAATTTTAGCACTATTTCAATGTGCAGGCACGTCGTGCCGGGCGGAATGCTATCGACATCCGCTAAACTATCGACGTTTGCACAACACTAATTGCTCTTTTTGCATCTCTAAGATTTACGGATTCTCAAAGAACGGAATTCTAGCGTTAATGCTTTATGAGATTTTAACTGCCCATTGAAATGATTTAGATTGATTGTTGGATATATAACTTGGCGGTTAATGGTCAGGTCGGAAGTTAAAAAATATATATTTGAGGTTCAATTTTTTACCGTGATTTAAACATGCCAACACCGTTGATTACACTTCATGAAACTAGTATTTAACTAAAATGTACGACAATTTCGATATTTTAACATGTAGAGCCGTTAGTAATTATGTATCTATTCGGTGGTAAAGCTGACTTATAAATCTGCAATACTACTAATTTTAGTAAAACTAACTTGCACCGTACTATAATTTTCTGTTTTTCCTAATAATTGTCAGGGAGGATAAGATTTTAGCATTAAATTCAGGTAATTAAAAAGTGTTTTTTTTTTCACTTTTGTATAATTTAATTATACATATATAAAATAAATAGGTCTAGATCGCTATACATAAAACTGGAAGTAAATTTACTGTCAAGTCACGGAAAGAAATTAGTCGGTACTTTTTACGGTGTCAAATTTTTAAAACTTAAGACAAATCAAGAACGAAATTGAACTACTTTATTTTTAAAATCAAAGTTATGCTTAAACGTGCAAAATCAGAAGCAAACTGGGAACCGAACCGCGGCAATTCCTACTAGCCCCAATAAAATGGCGGCTTATCTTAATGGTAAAAGTCTTGGACAAGGTGCATTTGTCATGTAATCAGTTCGATAACGCGGAGCGGGTTCAATTAAAATTTTATTTCTCTAGCGGCGAGAAGCTCAAGTAATTAAGATATAAAGTGAGCATAGATTATACAAGTAACTGTCAGATATTTAAACGTTGCGTTGGCGGGAAACGATTTTCATTCGTAATTAGTAATAGTGGAGTCAATATGGTAGAAATTTATAGGCTTTTGTTGCCTTATACAAGATAAAGTATCAATAAAGTTTCAATTTTGAGCTCCTTAGAGCTTCGGAAAGCAAAGCCGTTAGTTAACTGTTAGTAGATGACAGTCATTAGGATATGTTATGATGCCTTTTGACAGGCTAGAAAATCCGACAGTGTTGGCTATTAACATCCCGGGTCATGCTCGTATTATTGTATTCGTTATAGGAACAACGTCAAACGCCTAGAGGCGGTTCCAAAGAACTCTGATACCAGGTTGTGCATGGTCGATTGACCATTTCGCCTACATTGATGATGATGATACTCGTATTGATCTAGTTTCCCTGTAAAATGGGTAACGAAGTTCAGACGGCAGTCGCTTTATTGTAAAGAACTTTTTTTTTACTTTATGACATATTATAAGTGTTTTATAATAATTTTTTAATATGAAAAACTTCATAAGGTGCGTTGACATGACATTAACATTTTTGAGAGGGAAAAACTATTTAATTTGCAACAGCGTTACCGACACTGATCTAATGACTTTATTTATTGGAATACTTTACCAATGTAGCATTTTAATGACTTCTTATTTCTGTTATTCAATTAGTGATTACATAACATTTATTTTTCCTACACCATTGAAAGAGACAAGCAAGTGACATGGCCTACATAAATATCTTGTCAGAGTACGATTTATTTCTTCTGTATAATTACTCGCGAGTAACCACGGTTTTACTCTCGTTGTAACCAAAGTATGAGCCTCTCATTAATTATAAAAAACAACATAGGTACATACATATAATCACTTCTTTATCTCATATGGGATACGTTTAGAATGATGATAATTGAAACAGGAAATCAATAGTGATGGGTTGCTAGCCGCATCACCTATGTCATGATTCCCTCATTCACCGATACTCTCAGGCGACTTTTACGGCAGTACGGAAACCACAAAAATAACACCTTTAAACACCTATCAAAATATTTCCAGTGTATTCGATACATTAGATAGATTTATTGAGAGAGAACGAAGGGCTTTGTCTCGCAGGTTTGCACGCTGTTCAAGGAATGACAAAATAACCCTTTTCAGAGCCTTCAGCACGTCCTCTTACACGTGCGGCCTGTGGGCTAGACATACTCAAAAATCTTACAATGCTCTCCGCGTTCAGTATAATAACGCATTCAGGGTGCTGATACGGCTGCCTCGCTTCTGTAGCGCTTTAGGGATGTTCGCGAAAGCTTGAGTACTGCTTTTACACTCAGTGCGCAAGAGATGCGCGTCCCTGTATTTTATCCTGTACTTGCGATAGGAACAGAGGAAGCTACTTTGTTTTACATTATGTGGTGATGATAGTGATGTATTTTCTATATGTATGTATTTGGTGAATAAATAATAAACTTCTCACCCATACAGGGGCGAACCATGCAAGCCCAATGGGAGTATAGAGCAGTAATTACAGCGGTGTCAGCGGAAGGCATTAGTAATTATCTTGTCAGTGTGTCTGTAAGTTAAAGGAGGGAGTCGGATCTGTGACAAGATGTGATCGTTAGCGCTAAGGTCGAGATAGGAAAATAAAAGTCGAATTTTTAGTTTTGTGACATATATATCCAGGAGTTTGAAAGTGCGGTTTGACTTTGATTGCTATCAGTGGTATCTTGAGGTCTTATGTGCTTTAGAAGGCACAGTCAACTGTTGTTCCCGGTTGATAGTTATTATCGTTAGGGCTATGACAAAATATAGTCTTATTTGTAGTGATGGGATGGGTTCTGCTTATATGCAAGGAGTAAAGTTTTAATTTTGTCCATATATATTATACGATGGATCTCTATTTTAAGGTTAGTGAGTACATGAGCAATAGTGGGACCAATTCGATGGGACCATGAGTCAAAATCTGACAGACAACCTAATCAAATCGTGATGGTCAAGCCACGGAGGTCGTCTGTTAAGTATTTGTATACTAGTCTATTAATTTGGAGGTTCTTGATCCAATCAACAGTCAGGTAAAACTCCAACTCCATCGAAGGTGCAAGACACTAATAAAAATCAGGTTCATTATTATACTATTAAAGAAAAACAAAAATGTCGTATCAAGAAATAAAGGAACTTGGTAAAGATAGACAAAAATGGAAGGAACTCCATCGACAAGAGCCTAGCTCTTAAATTTATGATGATGATTATATTATGAAATATTATTATACTCTTTATAGATACTGTACAAATTCAGTATATTTAGTTCAAAAACAGCATCAAAATCAGCGTACTAACGCTGATAGTAACTACAAATTCATAGCATGTATCGATTGATTTATCTGTATGTTACGATCATACTACTTGCAAACATACCCAGCAAATCATTTATAATCGCTTGTCCGTTCAATTCCCGGCATTAGCTGATAATGATCGCTTACAATCCAAAGCATTCTGATTATGTCTGAATGGATACATTGAATCATTTTAAATTAATCAATTTATATGCCGAACACAGTGTATAATATAAATAACCAATTTCCGTCATACAATGTTATGCTCAGTGTACACTCTAGCCTTTAGGGAGAATGCACTTTAAGCCTATCATACACATATGTTATTTAACTAAGTTTTATGTATCAGCATAATTCGGTTTGCCTAATAATATCAATCAATGCATCATTGCACGCAAAGTTATAGCTCCAACCCCACTCGTATCACTAGGATCCTGCTTAAAGCATTTCTGTTCTCACTCGTGCAACCTATGTCATCTAAAGTAACACTTATATTATTGTCACTGACTGCAATATCAAATACTAATTAGAGCCATATTAAGTATCAGAATACAATACACGTCTTCACAACTTGCTAGTAACATTAAAACTAATCATGATATCCTCACCAAGACCAGGGGGCTTAGCCATAGGCACAATCTCCAAACGTTCATAAAGTACGACAAGAACAAAATGTATGGGATTGGCATAAGATTGGTCACGTGATTTACCGCAACTTATGTCAATCCCATACATTTTGTTCTTGTCGACATTCGTTAGCGTTTTGAAATTGTGACTTTGACTACGCTCCCTGACCTCACATAAGCGATATTATTAAATTCACTGATTATCTATCTATTACAATTAATTATTTATAAACTTGATTAGTGTAAGCCAGCTTTAAAGTTCACTTATACACAATGACACCCGTACTGTAGATGGTACTAAAATAACTGACAATGTTCTGGCGAAATTATACTAACCGATAAAATTACATAGGTTTCCTTTTCACTTTTTTTGAACTGTGTAGTCTCAAGGTGTTTCGGAAAGTGTAAAGCCGGCATAAAATAATAATTTTCGAATGGTATTATTTAAACTGTCGATAAAAGTTTCCTGTTAAGTGATAACTTTATTACGATAAAAACGACATTTATCGATACGCGGGCTGCACTGACACAATTCGGTGTCAAGTTTGACAAATAAATGTGTCAATTCAAAATGTGTCAAGTTTGACAAATAAATGTGTCAAACTTGACACATTTATTTTTAATAAATTTTAATAAGTTTTTTTTTTTACTTTTGGTAAAATGTAATGTATGCACAAGATTTTTTGCATAAATTTACTCAAAACTTCAAGAATATTATATTTTGGTCATTTATAAGTAAGAAAAGAAAATAATGCGTACAGATACAAATTGCATATCATTGGGTACATAATATGCTTAATTAAATTAAAACCAGAAGGTGTGACCTTTTTAAAGAGTAAGAAATGTTTTCACTTAAGTATAACTATCTGTATTTAATCAATATTAAATTATTAGATTATTATTTCATCAATATTAAATATATACAACAGAAGCTCAAATAAAAGCTTATTATTACTGCATACATTAAAATATATTTTAAGTTAGTTTTAATATATAGTATACGAATATGATGAAATACAAAAACTCCAAAAAAAAACTCGTTGAATTTTTATTTAAAAAAAATACCGTATACAATATAAAAATATATTAAATTATTCGTTTCACTACAAGGTCAATCGATCCTATACACATAGGTGTCTGAGTTTTTCTAAATCATCACTCTGGGCCTTGACGTTAGAACCCGCATCCACTACCATCTTTAAGTTGGACTCTAATTCGTTTTTGAAAAAAAAAAAGATTAAGTACCTGTATAATTTAAAAATACAGCATGTTCCGAAACATGAATAATAATTAAGGTAAACCCTGCCATTACACAAAGTAATAATATTGTAGGTGTCATGTAATTACTAGCTATCATTAAAGTTGTATATTGACTTTATTTGCTGCCTAAGAACTGCCACTTGTCAGAAGATGTTCATACTGGTCCAGTTGTCTAGTCAAGAGAGTAAGTGATTCGAAGTGAAATCATAGTACAGTTAAACAAACTTACCTGTGCCGGTCACGATGGCGCCACAATCTATGTCTATTGTACAAAATTGTATGAAGTTTCCTTAGTTCAGGTTTTAGCCACCGGAACAGATAACTTTGCCTCACTCTACTTGTATATTTTGAATAACTATTTTATTGTTTACAACTCAATTTGTATTTTTAAATATCATCATCAGAGAGAAGTGGGATAGAGAGACTTCATTTCACAACTGTTCGTGAACAGTTTCGTAGAAATAAAAAAATAGAAACCTTCAAGTTCCAAAAAGCATAAGTTAAATAGATTAGCCTATTAAATAATCCAATATTTGTTATTACTCCAACAAAATATATAAAACAACATAAAACTCTAATATATTTTTTCTTCTTATCCCTTTTGTTATCTTCTTTTTTTCTTGTCGATTCGATTGATAACACTCTAATAAAAGGTGTTTTTTAATATTTTATCTTCTTCAGTTAAGTAGTCCAGACTAATAGTTCAGAATAAGAAAATGTTTGCATATTAAAGTTTTTCAAATACACAATTTATTGAGCAGATAGGCATACGGACCATCTGATGGTAAGAGGTCAACGTAGATCATACACACCAGGATTTAATTTCCCAAACAGTACTATAACGTAAAATAACAATGCAAGCATTTAAATTAAATATTAAAAAAAAATATTTTACATCAAGTAGCGATTCGAATATAGCCTCTACTCGCTCTATCTCGACTCGTTCAATGTGAACATATCTTACACACTAAGTAATAATTGACGTATCTATCATAACGATCATGACAGCTGACCTTAATTAAATGGAACCATTGAAAAGAAAGATTACCATTCAAAATGGAGTAATATTGACATAGAATAATGGCTTAGCGTTGGAATAGGTTAATTAAAACTGTGCGGTGTAAATATTAATGACTTGTATAATGTGAATAATTTATATTGCAACATAAAAAAATCATATTATAATGCGTTATTTAATCAAATTAATATTATAAATGCGAAAGTAAGTATATTTGTTTGTTACGCTTTCACGCCCTAAATACTTACTAAACCGATCTTCCTAAAGTTTTGTATACACATAGAAGTATTGACAAGGACAACCCACGCGGGCAAAGCCACAGGCAAAAGCTAGTTATATTTAACTAGCTTTTGCCTGCGGCTATAATATCATACCTATATATTCGGTGTATCCTATTCTTCTTTGCATTTCCGTTTCCTCTCTTGGGACTGCTGGAAGAGATTAATTTAGAAATAAGCAACACCATTATACTAAGTTTCTCTTTTCTCATGAATTTTGAAAAAAAAAAACATATTTTTATTATATTCACAGCAATAAGATTGCATCAAAATCACATAATACTTCTACCCTATTCTAAGGTAAAGATAATCTACATTTTATAACTTAACAGCTGCTTATTTATTTGATTGACGCCAGTTAAAATTCCATTAGAAATGCTGAGCTAAGATAATGATGAGAGAGTTCTATTTACTCTTCTATAAGGTGAATTTAAATCAACTGCAAATATATTAAGGGCAGATTCAGACCACTAAACTGAACAACTTTCCCATATAAACTTATGTCGAAATATGAAAAAAAAAATTTTACCTCCCATACAAATTGAGAATCAGCTGATCTAGTTTAGTATGGAGAGTGAAAAATAAAATTTCGTATTTCGATATAAGTTTATTTGGAAAAGTTGTTCAGTATAGTGGTCTGTATCTGCCCTTAAAATATTTGCAGTTGATTTGTGTCCACCTTATATAAGTGCTAAGCCGTAGTGCTTAAGTAAAGAAACGGCCCTAATGCATAGTAGTTGTCATGACAGCTTATGCAGATGACATAATCAATTTTAATACTAACTGCACCCGCGGTTTATCATATTAGCAGCGCCATCTATTTAATAAAGTGTCATTAATTGTCAGACTTATGATAAACCTACGGAAATCACGTACGGGATAAAAGAAACTTATGTGTTGATTAAAGGTATCAGCTACCTCCATAACAAATTTCATAGAAATTGGCGCAACTGTTTGAGCTGAAGAAGTATCAGAGATACAAACTTTCGCCCTATATAACTAAAATATGAGTGAGATGGGTTTCTATCTTATGCTACCACTACACTTAGCTATTTATATACGAATATTTGCCTATTTGACAGTATATTTGCCAAAACTTTTGCGTTATTTTCATACTTTTCCTAAGTATTCGTCAAATATTCTGGCAAATACGCGAATAGCCAAGTCTGGTGGTAGTATTACATGTCTATACCTAACTTGAAGAATATTTACCGCATGTCAGGCTTCTTGAGGGTCTGTAGTGACTTTTTTACCACCAGTAGCTGTTTATCTCACAATCGCGACAAGCCGCTGTCGGGTACTGCGAAACACGTCGCTCAGTTACCACAGACTAACAAAAAGTAGATATGGCATTTACAATTTTTACTCTTTTTGTTCTCTATATTTTTTTTTTCGGTTGCAACTTCAGCTGTTTGCTACAGGCTTCATAAGTTTTTGTACTGTTTAATTTTATGATTTGTTTTACCCCATTGTTCAGTTATGTCGTGTAATTAAGTCTACGCAGTCCAATCAAGTTTTTCCCAATTTGCAAAAGATTTAAAGGAAATTAACATTATTTTTATCTGATTATCAAAATTTCCAAAAGCAAAACGCTGTCTAATTTTGACAATTTTACATCCCGTGTTCAAAAGTATACGTAAGTATAACACACTTATTGTCTAGGTAGAGACAAGTCGTCATTTTATATTGCTTACACTTGCATTATCCAAATTACAATCGTCCAAAGCCAAACAGCGCTTCACACACCTAGTTTTTTATATAAAAAAAAAGTCTAATAATTATGTGAAAAGAAATTATGACAAAACTACCTCGTCCACTATACAGCAATCGTCGCGGCCGTCACATAAATCAAGATGCGAGCGATAACAAGCCACCAGTCATAAACGCAGCAGCGGGAACGATTTTACGATTCATAATTGTACTTTATTAAATAGCCGCCGCTCGCATTTTAATGGAGAATTCTTGGCAGTTAAACTTATGATCGCCACAGAGTAGCAGATGATTCACGCCACAGGTTCAAAAAAGCAGTCTGTCCATACTATTTTGGTCTATTATGTTATCAAATCATAAATCAAGATTACATTCGACATAATATTTTTAGGTGTTTTGATTATTAGTATTTTTAATCATGGATTGTCACTACACACTTTTTTTATTTGAGTTTTTATCATTAATAGTACATTACTGTCGAGACCAGAAAAGACCAAGATAAAAAATGCTAATTAACGAGCGAGGAACTAGTAAACGAATTCGTAAAATCGTCACTGACTACAGATTTAATAAAATGTTTGATATGAAGCATATTTAAACAACAATGTATTAATTATTTCATCCTTTCAAGTTGAGTAATTGGAGTCGGTATCGTTTTAATTTTTGGGAAAAACAATTATTTTGTTTGGTTGTATGTTTTTTTATACATTAAATATTTTATTATATTCTATTAAGCTTGATAAATTAAAACGAAAAATAAACATTACTTACCTTGACCTTTTAAAAATGTAATAAAAAGCAAAAATATTAATCATTAAATATTTTTATGATTACTAGCCTGGAACATAGATTAAATAAATTAGTTTAAAAAAACATATAGGTCTTAAAATTGTTGAGAATTTAGTAGTCAAATTTACGAAATAACTGATTCTACAACAGACACACAACATGGCAAACAATTTGCATTAATTTATTTAACTTGCAACCACAATTATATACCTGTTCTAATCTAATTAATCATTACGTAATTACTTTAATAACCGAGTATTAGACGCTATAAAATGTAAATTTTTGTTAGTGTGTAATTATTTCAGTTTTTTTTGTATATTCTTCGCACATTTGTCTGATCAAATTCCTGGAAGCCAACAATCTCTTATCACCACGTCAATATGGTTTTCGCTCCAACAGATCCACTAGCGACGCGGTACAGGAACTGATCCAATCCATTATCACCTCTTTAGATGAAAAGAAGAAATGCCTTGTAGTATTTCTTGACTTGAAAAAGGCTTTCGATACGGTCTCCATCCCACGTCTATTGGATAAACTGGAAAGAATAGGAGTCAGGGGACTAGCCCTTGCACTGTACAAAGACTTTTTAACCTGCCGAACACAACGAACCAGAGCTGGAGGATGGACAAGTGAAGAATCAGAGGTTACATGTGGAGTTCCACAAGGCAGCTGTGTCTCTCCCACTCTCTTCTTGGTCTATATTGACAGCCTGTGCCGACTACAACTGAATAATGGGAAAGTTTTCACTTTTGCAGACGATACAGCACTTTTCTTTAGTGGCAATACGTGGGAGGAAACTTTCTTCATAGCCCAAACAGGCCTAGACTTAACCAATAAGTGGTTAACAAATAATCTTTTAACTCTAAATGCTTCTAAAACGAAATATATAACCTTTGCGCTTAAAACTAACTTCTTACCACCCTCAAACTTAACATTAAACGCACATGTCTGTAACCAAAATAGCCAAAGCTGTGCTTGTCCCCAGCTCGAAAGAGTTGGAGTCCTTAAATATCTCGGTGTCATCATAGACCAAACTCTGTCCTTTAAAAATCATCTAGATTCCTTGACAACCAGACTCCGTAAACTGATCTACATTTTCAAAACCCTGAGACATATATCGGATAGGAAAACAATTATGATGGTATACAACTCCTTATGTCAGTCGCTTATTAACTATTGTATCACATCATGGGGCGGAGTCGCCAAAACAAATTTACTAGAAGTGGAAAGAGCCCAAAGATCCATCCTCAAAGTAGCGGCAAGCCTTCCTTTCCGTTACCCGACTGACCAGTTATATAAACACTGGGACATCCTCACAGTCAGACAATCCTTCATCTTACATACCACTCTAAAACAACATACTCAGCTACAGTATGATCCCAACATATTTGAAAACAGGAGACCAAATAGGAAGATTTGTCAAATTCCCATGCACAACACTGCTACATACTCCTCTTTCTTTCCCTACCTTGGGCCGTTCCTTTATAATCAACTCAATACTCTTCTTAATATATACCCCCTCCACAAATACAGCTGTAAAAGATCAATTGCAACCTACCTAAAAACATTAGACTACAATGCTACAGAAAATCTCTTAGAACCAAACATGTAACCGCAATCGCCCCTAAAATCGCTATTGTATCCCAATTCCCTCACTCACCTCCACTTACATAGCACACGCACACATATACACTAACACCCAAACAACGCAAAAGTATACTTAAACACAACACAATCACTACATTAACAAACAGCCTCAGTTCTTCTTTTCATTTAATTTTTTTTTTTAATTTTAATTTCTAGTACGTTAGTTTGTATCTGTTTGAAGTTGAAGTTAAGTTACTACCTATAGTACCAAAACACATTCCACTTACTTACTGCACCAACTAATAATTAGGTTTTCGAAGGGAGGGCCTAGTTACCTGTAGCACAGGTTCCTCATGGGACCTATTTCAGGAACTAGTCTCTTCACAAAGTAATGCCATAATTGTTAACAATAAATGTTTTGCCTATAGCTTTAAGTTTTACATAAAACTTATTTGTGAAGAGAAAAATAAAGAAATTATTTATTTATTTATTTACATTTACTGCTAAAATTAATCATTAATTAATTCCTTATACAATGATCAACATTTTAGCTTACTCGTTTTGTTTATAATATAGATTACGTTCTTATCTACTCAACTTTTGTTTTTATGGCAAGAAGCTGAGCATTTATATTCTATGATGTGTCGTGCTGAGCGCTCGTTGGCTGCCACATTAGCATATCGGAATTATTCCATTACTGCGCTAATAATTTAAAAATAATATGCCTCTGGCGCACGCGAACCCAACTTATGGCTCCCCTGAGATGCATTTGCCAAGACCTATCTGCATACTGGAAACTAAACCTAAAGGAGATAAATATTAGGTTGAATTTCGTGTGTACGTAACATGCAAATTTGTCAGAAGTGCTAAACATTTTACGAAGTAAATGTGAACACACAATGAGATACGATTATTGTTCTTTAAATTAAGTATGCCAGCGAAAAACAATGATTCATTACGAGCCATTTGTATTCGAGTGTTAAATATTTTATGAGCGATTACGATACGGACATAAGTTTATTTCGAATATGAATAATTCATGATTGATATTGTTGATTTATTGCTGGAATTAAAATATGTAGGACGAGGTAATTAGTATGCACTGAGCTCATTCGGATGGAATTGCAATAAAATTTTATTATTTGTACACGATACGGGTAATTCCTAGAAGGGGTTTTTTCATGAGTCATAAATATGTTTTTTTTATTACTGTGTCATTGTTTCAGTAGTCGGTTGTTGTGTTTTAACAATATGTATTATGACTAACTTGGTTTACTGTTTGAATATATATATTTAAAATAATTGACAAAATTTTAATGATAATTAAATAAAAACGACATAAACTAATAAATAAAAACGTAAATATTACAACTTAATTAAAAATAAAACTAAATAAAAATAATAAAAAGAAGAAGAGATCACCACCCATTAGCGTTTCCGGTGCAAAGGTGCCCAAAACACTGGCGGCATTACCACGTTGAATTGCTAAGGCAATTGAATTGCTAATTTATTCCCATTTCGAAGCCAGCTTCGTAATGGTACAAATTTATTCCCGTTTCGAAGCCAGCTTCGAAATGGGAAATTAAATTCCCATTTCGAAGCCAGCTACGAAATCTGGCTACGAAATGGGACTAAGGGATCCTCTGCACCAGAAACGAAAATGAGCGGGTATCACCACTTCTTTCTGTTTGAATTGTAGGGCATTAGATATTGATTTTATATATAATTATGTCAACAGAAGAACAATACGGATTTACTTACAATATACAATATACCCTATAACTATAAACTACATTGTAAGTAAGATAAGTCATCAAAGAAACTTCATTATTTTATGGTATTATATATATTATATTATTTTTTCCTTGCTATAATTGAAATTGTGCTTTGATCCATATTATAGCACCCACAATAAAAAAATATATTGAAAATTCTTGTTTTATTCTACTTTAATCATATATCGATCATCTTGTAATTAAGATAAAATGACATTGCTATTACACTAGACACAGACTACCATAATTTTTACACGTTAAAACACAACATACTTAATTATTCATAACGAAATAAATCCACCTCCAAGACAATAAAACACAAATCATAGAATAGCTCTTTGAAGTAGAAGCGACAAATCAACTGAGCTAGGCAGAGCATCAAAGAGGGCGTGAGGGGAGCGGGGGCAAGGGGTGACAGCGGGCAGACAAACGGGGCTATAAATCAGAGGCAACGCCGCGTGCAGGTGTTGCGCTACCGAACCCGTTGAAATATTGCGTCAAAGATTGCGGAAATTTAGAATGTCCGGTCGAAAAAATGGGGCTAAATTAGAATAATTTCTTTAGACTTTTATTATGTTATTATTATTTAGGTCAAGACACCTAAAGAGAATTTTGGCATCAATATATATGTATAATTTTATTACAACTCATAAATTCTTTTTAAAACTTCGTAAATTATTGTATCGGAATCTTTGTAGAAAAATAGCTTTAAAATTTGGTAAATAAGTATATGTCCAAAGAGAAAAAAATGTATAATGTAAAATTTTGATTCAGTTTCAAATTAGAAGTATTATGTATAAATATTTATTCATGTAATTTAGGCAGTATGAGTACCTTTGTTTATTATTAATCTTCTATACTTTTTAGGTCTTTGTAAAAACACTTTATTCTGTTGATTTATTGCATAGGCTATTGAAGTTGTACTTTAAATTTTAATTATAAGACAAAAATTTTAGAACACTGTAAAAATTGACCTATTTCGTATTTAAAGTTTTTTTTGTTGGTTTCTATTTGTTTTCTTCGCCAAATTTTATAGTTTAGACAGTTTTTTTTAATACAATAATTAGAAATAACCTTGGAAATACTTCTTCTTCTTAGCGTATCGGCGTTCACCTTATATACCCTTGGATGCCCAATATGGGGCCACCCTTACAGCGTTCTCTGTAGCCTTGTATAAATCCTCCAGCGTGCAGGTATCGGGGCACGTCAAAAGCTGGTCCATCGTCTGGGGTGATGCACCACACTTATATAAAAATTATTTTTATTTGACCACACTGGCAAGAGAATCTAGGAATAAGATAAGAGATATTTAACTATAATGACATAGAGATTGGTAAATCTTATTCCAACAAATTCCATACAAAAATATGCACTGGTATTAATTTTTTCCTAGAAAAAACTGTGTTTACAAATAATAATTGTTGTCTATGGATGCTGAAAGTGGACACATGAATATTCATAGGAAATTCGTTATTAACAACCATTTCCTCACATATAATTTATTAGACACTATTACACGCCTACACACATTATGTTAATTAAAGATTTTAGGCTGTTGGAGCGTAGGGTTTTTCATTCATAATATCCTGGGGCTACAAGGTCAAATGGCCCTGAAAAATTTTGGTACCATTGTGCTCTTATTCGCAATAGACCATTTTTTTTAATTTAACACGACAATACCTCGGTTGTCTTTCGGTAGGGCTGTTATGACGATGATATTCCCACATGGGCGGAGCCACGTACAACAGCTAGTACATAATTACACGCCTCACTAGAATGAGCCAGTAATTACAAAGGTACAAGTAATAGTAGAAAATTGAACGTTGCAAGTAGTCCACTTATAGCTAATTTGGATCAATAACAAGCTTGTGTGGAAGCTATTAAGCTATTTTATACATTTATTGGGCACTAACAATGAGAATTAATGTTGATTACTAACTAAGATTTTCGAATATTCTCTAACAGCAAAAAAAAATGGTTGCCTGTAAAGTCGGTTTTACGGGCGAAGATTTTACGTGACAACGTCTTTTTCTCGGTAGAATATTTATTGATGTGAATATAATCTGCCGCGCGCGGTCTGCCGCTTGAGTGGGAGAGAGACGCAAGGCATTCGGCGGGCCTCTCTCTCGTTCGGTGACTCATCGTAACGTTACCGAGCGTTACACTTTTTCATAAGTGACTCCCAGCCGCAACCTAATTTAAGACGTTGTCACGTCAAAAAGAAGGATTTTGGAAGGAAATAATATCAAAGCCCATTGGACGTGAGTATGGTTTTGTTTTTTATCTGGAGAAAGCCAAGCGTGTTCGTAACGAGTCAAGCAACAATGGACACGATCTAATTTTGATTGTTCGCCACTACAACCATTCGCAATCTTTTCGTTTCTAAAGACACCTTACTTCTTCTTTTTCGTGTCGATGTCTAATTGTTATTTTTTTGTCTATATGGTATCGAACTAAAATTCCATCACTCTAATTGCATTATCCGTGTCCTGCACAAGGTCCTCGAAGGTACACTTTGTAAGGGCACAACGGATACTGCACGTTACTATTGGTCCTGGTTTTTATCACTAGATGGCAGCCATATGGCTGTGTCAGATTCCTTCAGGCAGCCTGAAAAATTTATAAGTTTAGACCACTAACACATTTAAATCATGATCCTTAATTTCAAACAACAACTCGCTTCTCACGTCGCTACATTCACATTTCATATAAGGTTCAAAATGACATGTAAGAAGTGAGCTTCGAAGTGACGGGGAAATTACCTTACAGAATGCCACATCTTACGTCATCTCATACAAAATCTAAAGGTGGGTACAGACTATATAACATAACATGTTATACGACATTGCTATATAACATGTTTCAGATAATGTGTACAATGAATGTTATAAAACATGTTATAATAATATGTTTTATAACTTCTGTCATTGTTGTATAACAATGTTATATATCTGGACGCATTTTAACAATGTTATATAACTTAGTCACGCGTGTACTCGATCGCGCGGGCGCAGCGGCGGGTGGGGAGGGTGGTGTCAGTGTTTAAGTAGACTTTGACGGGTGTAGACGTGTTCATTTTTGTGGTTTTTAAAATGGAGTGGACCAAAGAGAACACTGCATTACTGATTGAGCACTTTAAAGGAAAAAGAGAATTGTGGGATTCGACAAGTGAACATTTTAAGGATCGCAACAGAAAACATGACGCATGGATGGAATTGGCTTGTAAGTTCGATACAGAAAAAAGTGTTGTTGAAAAGAAGATGCGAAGTTTAATCGGACAGTTCCAAAGAGAACTAAAAAAGCCTAGATCAGGGGCAGGAGCAGAAGAAATTTCTTCAAAATGGTTTGGATTCGAGCTGTTATTATTTTTAAAAGATAAAAATAAGGTTCGCTCTACAAACGAAGCGGGCGTTTCACAGGTAAAAAAATCTTTTTATGATAATATTTTAGATTAAGTATGAAAAACAGACATTATATTATAGCTCTTTATTTATGTTTAAAACTCTAAAGCGCATCACACACGGCGAAGATACTATAATATTTTATGTTAAAATACAAAATATATATTAAGTATCTTAAGATGGCAAATTATCGTAACTTAACCCGTGTGTGATACCTAAAGATACTATGCAGATATCTTAAGATGAAATATTATAGTATCTTCGCCGTAATCAAACTAGTAATTTGCTTGCCACGGTACACTTCCAACATTTGTAAAAAAAAAATCAGCAAACTCTTTTCGAACCCCTGCCGCTTCTGTTATATCGTTCCCAGGTTCGACGGTTATAAGGTTATTTACAGTATCTATGTCAAGGTTATTTTGTTGAAAATTCATGCTGTGGCCAACATAAAATGATCGTGATAAATCACTATTTATTAAAAAATTATGTAAGTACGTGCATGCAAGTATTACGTCAGATGATTTTGTAGGATTCAAGAGAAGGGGTTTTCTTAACAGTCTGAATTTAGACGACATAATCCCAAAAACATTTTCTACAACCCTTCTTGCACGACTTAGTCGATAATTGAAAACTCGTTCTTTAGAGCCTTTATTATGAAGTCCTGGATATGGTTTCATAATGTTTTTATTTAATGGGAATGCGTCATCTGTCAAAAAAACGTAGGGTGTAGGCAAGATTCTTCCAGGAAGTGGACGTGCAGCAGGTAGATTAAGAGAATCGTTGTCCAACATGGTTTTTAGTGTTGAATTGGAAAACACACCACCATCAGATATGCGGCCTTGACTTCCTACGTTAACAAACATAAAACGATATTGTGCATCGACAAGCGCCAATAGTACGATGCTAAAAAACCCTTTATAGTTGTAAAATTCACTTCCTGAATTGGCAGGTGCTTGTATCATGACGTGCTTTCCATCCATACAACCAATACAACGTGGAAATTGCCATAATTTATAAAAGTCATCTGAGATGACACTCCACTCTTCAGGTGTTCTTGGAATCTGGAAAAGATAGCAAAGTTATTTTTTTTGTTTCAGGACAACCCTGAAGAAAATCGTACTTCTCCAAGAAAGAAAAAAAAAAAAACTTTCGGTAGTTTGAACGCTCAGAAAGAAGATTTTGATAGTTTGCAAGCTCAGAAAGAAGCATACGGCATAATGAAGGAATTGCAAACTGAGCGCAAAACACGAGATGATTTTTCTGTTTTTGGGGAGTATATTGCTTGTAGATTGCGCAATTTACAGGATCCACTTACTATTTCTACAGTGCAAAACCAAATTCATAATATTATATTCCAAGCTGAAATGAATTTATACCGCGGCGGCGCAAATAGAATTGGTTCATACAGCGGCAGCGCAAGTACAAGTTTCAACAGAGGCGGCAGCGCAAGTACAAGTTTCAACAGAGGCTACTATACAAGTTCTTATCTAGACAATAGTTCTGGTCCAGCAGATTTACCACATACGGACACAGACTCTTCACAGATTTCGGAAGACTTGGACGACATATTGTTACATATTCAACAATCACAAGGCAATGATAGTAATACATAATTTTTATCGATGTTGGGCTACCTCAAAGCGATTCAGATTTTTTGTAAGAACAAACTTTTTTTAATAAAGAAATAAGTACTTACCATTATTTCGTGTTTTAATGAGTCTATTATAGCTGTGCACACTTCTGGTACGATAGAAGAAATACTCTGTTTTGATACTTTAAATACATACTCAAGGCTTTGGTATGAATCCCCACTGGCTATAAATCGCAATGTGATTGCTAAACGTTCTGTAACTGATATGGAATTTCTGAATGAAGTATCTTCCTTTTTTATTTTAGGGCCCACGTTATTAATCAAATATTCTATGTCTGTGCTGGACATCCGTAGAAAGTTTATAATATTCCCGTTGTCACGTAATTCTCCATAGAGCGTATTTTGATTAATAAGGTTATTGACCATAGTTTCGCCACAGTATTTTTCTCTGGTTAATAAACTAGGACGAACCCAGCATCTACGTTTCTTTGTTTTTCTTTTGTTATTAAAAAATACAACAGTCGCTGCCGCAGCCAGCAAAACGTCCTCTCGTGTCGACATTGTGGATAGCACTGAAGAACGACAAACTACAATGGTTACATAACATTGTTATATTGCATTGTTATTCTATGTGTACAGTATTGTTTTATGTTGCAATGTTGAATAACAAGGTTACATAATGTGGACGTGTTATAAAACACAAGTTATGTAATATGTTACATAGTCTGTACCCACCTTAACGTTCAATTTAGTTCATTTCGCTGCCACGCTCGCATGGGTAGCGCTAGTACCTATAGATTTGAAATATCAACTGAGTTTTTAGAATGCCTATCAAGAATCTCACAGCGGATTCAGATTCCAAGTTTGAAATGAAAGCTTACAGAATCAACCTACTTGTCTAGCTTCCGTACAAAAAAGGTCACGGAGGGCAGATAGCATAATATGTTCTATTATGTATTATCATTATCAGATGTGAGATGTAGCCTTTAGAGGCACAGTGTGTGCCCTTTAAGGCGTAAGATGTAACTGGGAAACATGCATGGATGATTATGTGTTTTTCTTTAATATTTATAAAAACACAATTCCTCAAATAAACAAAACTATAAATTAAAATAATAAACACATTAAATTCATAATTGATAACTTCACGGCAATCCGCTTGAATCGATAATAACAAATAATAAATTGCGATAGGTAACTATTAGGTACCGTCAATCAATACAGTTTATGCAATCATAATTCATAAATAATGTATCGAAGAGCGATTAAAGTTTTATAAATATTGATGGAAAATTAACAATCCATAAATTAATATGAAATACCTTTTTTTTTCTGACACATACAAATTTTATACCACGCACATAGCTGGCTCCTCTATACCTATAAAGGGTTATCCTCCGTGGCTGGCTCAGGGGGATTACTATTGTCTCTTATAGCAGGCGTAAATGGAATGCAAGATGGCGCAATAAATGATGTAAGGGAGAAACGCTTAAGTTATGTTCCTTTTACTATGTATTTTAAAGCAATAAAGATATTTTAAACAAACAAACAAGCGCTTACTCAATGATTTTATTCCTGCTGCAAAAGTTGATGGTAACCCCTATGGAACTTTTTCTTTATATTTTTCTGCTTTTAGACCGATCTACCAATCTCATGCGTATAGACGTTAATAACGTATAACACGTAAATTAATAAATTAAATAGCCCTATAATCATATTATAAAAAAAATTAATTACGCAACAAAATTCAGCTATATTAAAAAAATGTTCTTACAAAAAAAATATAATATTACATTACTCTACACTATACTAGACACTTATTTCTTTACAAAAATTAGGTTTTCATGTTTGTTGCATGCGTGTATTCAATCATGAACAATGTTTATAACTCAATTTACTTTATATCTCTGCCTTTTCTTATTTTGAACGGTTGATTTTTAAATGAGACATTTTTTTTTATATCGTCAATAAAGGTGATACGAGTATACAACGGACCGAGTGTATACTTCTAATTTCACAGATAATCATAAAACCATAGACACAATAATGCAACTTTATCACAAATATTTATTGTCGCATCAAAGTAATCACATATATGAATACGACCGCCAATTAAACCGACCCATAAATCCGTGTAAGTAGGTGGCAGAATACATTATGAGCAGTTATCATTAATATATTTCACCTCCATAATATATACGATAAACATTTTTAATTCCTACATTTAATGTCATGATAAATTATGTTCTCAACCGAGGCAGCGGCCCACGCAACTCAAATTTATAGTCCAAACACTTTACGACGCAATTCTGCATATATATATATTTTTTTTCAAACCGTTATAATGCTCTCGTTTTTATTATTTTATTCAAATTATGTACTAATTAAGATTTATTGTGAGTGTAAATTTTTTATTGCAATAATATCATAAAATTTTGTTGTTGATTTTATTTTGTTATAATTTTTATTTAATTTGATATTGAATATTTAATTGAATAATTAAACCACTACTTCTCATTAAATAAAAATTATCGCAAGTAGACACAAATATTAAAAAAAATTACTTGGTACGACAATCCTTATATATCTATATATCTTGCGCCGCACTAAACTTTTCTGTTTTTCCTAATGGTTGACTGGGAGAAAATGCTTTTAGCATTAAGTCCGCCAATTGTAAAAAGTATATTTACTTGTGGTACAATAAAGTTATATAAATAAATAAATAAATATCTTCCAAGCTTTTTCCACACTATAGGTAATCAGCGTTCAATTACAAATATTATTACATAAAAAAGTGGAATTCGTGAAAGTCGTCAGAAGACCCTTATGTCTTCGGAAAATAGAAGCGAAGGGAGAGACTCCATCAACAAGAATACAGTTCTTAAATTTAAGTAAGGATAGTTAAAAAAAAATCACAATGAAATAATGAAAATAAAAATCTACTTACACTATGAATTCCGCTTGATAAATAAAAATGCCATTCAAATCAGAAGTATACACGTACCGACAGTCGTTCCAATATTTATGTCACATTCAATGTATGAAGGATTATCAACAATGTTACTTTTGAAAGTAATATAAATAGCATGTTGATTGCATTGGTTTTATTTAAATTGTCATTCGGTGCAGGAAATGTCATACGAAATGATAATTAATTGTTAATGATAAATGTTACTTGCTAGTTATTTAATCTTTGATCAGATAGTTGAAATGAGATTGTGAGGTGCTCGTAGTCCATACTTATATTATAAATGCGAAAGTATGTATTTTTCTCTGTCTTATACATTTCCACGACTAAGCCACTAGACCGATTTTGACGTAATTTCGTATGGATATTGTTTAAACCCGGGGTCAAATATAGACGCGCTATACACGCGCAGAGCTACGGGCAACAGCTAGTTAAACATAAAAGTATGAGAACGATTAAATTTAAATAAATTTAATTCTTAATATAAATTTAATTTTGTCATAGTAAGATTTATTAATAATATATTATTTAATAAGAAAAGGGTGAACAGAAAGCAATAATATAGAGGTACATAGAAAAACAAATAACGACTATATAAAAAAACAATAAAAGCACGAAATTTACTCTTTCTTCTAAAGAATTACGAGAAACTTTTTAATCATTAAACTGTAAATACTAAACCGAAATTAATAAATCTTTTTGCATATGACACATACTCGTAAGTATAGACCTTATTCTTACAAAAATAATAGTACTATTAAATATAGTACCTATTATACAATACACATCAGACAAAACTACCGAGATCAGCTGGTACATAAATAATACAATTAAGAAACCAATCATAAAAAAAGAAAACACAAAACACATAAAACTATTGATTTATTACAAAAAAAAAAACATAAATATCTCCAACTAATTTGATATTTCAACAGCATCCACAGCTTCTAAAAGCAACGCACATAAAGACAAACAAAATATATATATACACTTAAAATGACGTTATAAAGTCTAACACCGAATGGACAATAAATTTTACAGCCGTTTTCTAAAATTAATAACGCATAATTCTAATATAAAACCTTAATGAGTAGCGAATAAAGCTATAAACAGAATATTTACGATCGGCCAACTCAATAAAAATATACGATAGACATCTACATAATGGAAATCAATTACCTTGTTTATTCGATGGGATTTACTCAATTTATATATATGTTTGTTGACGTAGAATGTGTTTTTCATAATTTATTTCGCAATTGTGGAAGATGTTGCTTTTGAATTCGAATGTTCGAATTATGTATATGGCTTTAGAATTGTGTTAATCCATTGACGATTTCTTTATGGTGTAATAGCACACACTAGTAATTCTTTAATAGATGTGATACTTTCACTTCTAAGTATACGTTAAAACGCAATAAAATCACTTTAAATTTTAAACACTTATTTTTGCATTTTATAAATAAAATAATGATGGGTCAATGACGCCTACGCTAGATGGCAGTCAAAAAACATTATTTGTAATTTCTCTACTAGTCGCTAGATGGCGTGTATGTAGCAAATCACCCTCCTGACCCCCTCCAGTCGGGGACCCTGTGTTTTTAAGTAAAAGAGTAATAGGAACTCTTCTCGATATATCCTACGTGGTTCCATCGTGAAATCTCTATTAAGTATAAAAAATCTCGATTGCATTTAATTTAATGATTATTTAAAGTTAAATATAAATTAAACTTCCTTTTAATACAAGAAAAAATACAGCTGATAAAAACAAGTACTTAACTTTTAACGCTCACATAAAAATAATGGCGCCGCTAAATTATATGTCACTTATCGAAAACTTTTACGCCGGAGCAATAAGCATAAAATACCGATTGTAGTATCGATATAAAACGTACTCGGGTCGACATCGATTCAGAAGTTTAACGATACCGATAGAATCGGACTGATTATAGAAATCGTGTATATTTCTTTTTTAGCTGCTAATTTGGTGGCGTAAAGTAGCCACTGAATTTGTAAATTTATTTAAATTGGAGTTGGTCATTTTCGCCTTTTGCTTACAAGATAACCGAGAGAAACATACCGTTATTAAATTAAAAGATTCATATTTTATCGGATATTTTGATAAATCAACCATTTTTACATGAGACACTATCTTTATGTGTATTTAAGTACTGATATTATAAGTACTATCCTCTATACATTTAACCCAAACTATTTTGACATCCCCTTTTTAAAAAACTCTTTGAAAAGAGAGATATTGCGAGTATCTAAAATCAGCGAGCGTCTATCAACAGAGCCTTACAAAACTGTTAAAAGAGGCCGTTTTAAGCAATATTGCAATTTGTAACTATAGGGAACTATAATTTATTATGTTTAAAATTAACTTCAGATACAGAACCTTAATTATATAACACGGTTTTTTGATAACTTTTGTTTTCAGTGAATAATGATTTTTAACTGATGGTGGCGCTAGTGTTTGACAAGGTATCATCTTAAGTGGATTTATTTCATACAATCAGATACAATGAGAGAGATAAGGGTTTGAACATAGGGCGTTTGCAGATTACATATTAATATTGCATTTACAGTCTAAATATTAGATTTCATTAAAACTATCGAATCAATACTATTAAAAACTAATTAACAGGTGGCTTACCACCATCTCTTAAAACCATGCAACAAAGATTGAGTAAGGGAGATGTCGCCTTACATCATGTATTGCGCCATCTCACTTACTCACTCGTCGCTATCACTACATAGTATAAAACAAAGTCGCTTTTTCTGTCGCTATGTCCCTTTGCATGCTTAAATCTTTAAAACTACGCAACGGATTTTGATACGGTTATTTTTAATAGATATAGTGATTCAAGAGGAAGGTTTTTATGCCCATGCGAAGTCGGGCGGGTCGCTAGTTTAGTATAAGTGCAGAGACATACCAACAAACCTTTGGTATTTAAGACATGCTCGACACGCTAGCACGCTACATCTGTTTATGGATATTCTACCTGTTAACTACGAGTATAACTTAGTATATGACTTTTGAAATAGATAAAACATTTAGTATGACTAGATAGAGACTAATAGACTAGAGCTTATATTAAAAAATATAAATTTCCATAAGAATACCAAAAATACAAAAAATTTTGCTTTTAGCATTAAGACCGCTTGTTTAATATACAATGAATATTAGTGTACTATACCTATGTCAGGTATATAAAGCAATAAAGTTTTAATAAATGAATAAAAATTTGTTAGTTCGGCGGACCTCCATTTTAATAAATTTTTTTAAACACGTCTTCTAGCCATGATTTTCCCGAGCGACTACAATAGGAGCCTTCAAGAAGGACGTGAAAAAATTCCTTCAGGGTCAGCAACGCGCTCGTGACACTCCTGGTGTTGCAGGCATCCGCTAGTAGGCGTAGCTAGGCGTAACCACTGTTCATGAGGTGGGCCGTAGGCCTGATTCAGTAGTATAAAAAAAAATAATAATAATAATTTCGGTGCTCAAGCATACGGCCCGCTAAATATGGGACACAATTACTGTTATGGCCCACAAAATATGGGCACACAGTCTCTGTATTAATTTCAATTTATTTGAAAATAATGATAAATATTCGTACACTTCTTGCAGGCTAAATACTCTATCCATTGTTAAGATCTCTATAATATTCATCACAAAACATGGCAAAATTTTCGAGCAATATGAAAATTCCATGCTCTATGATATATACATCAATGATTTGTATTTAAGTGTGCAGCATGAATTGATTAAATGAATGAGTAAGAAAGAAATCATAGGATCTGAATACTCGCCAGTTACCAAGTTTTTCTCCATACCAGTAACATCTATACATAAACATTTCATTACATTTGTCCTTACGAATCAAATTGGATGTTTTGTCCCAATTACGAACCTATAAAGATTACCTGTTAAAATATCTGTCTTAACAAGAAAGGACTTTTACGAGTTTCAAGTCTTTACATCGTATTTTAAACGCACAAAAGTGGTTATATCCATATTAGTTGGACATTTTATCAGAAGAAAGTCGTGAGCGTGTAAGATTGCCACTATGACTTGGGATTTTGTGTTTTTTTTTTGCAGAAAACATACAAAATGTGTAAATGCAACGTCAATTATTGCACGTATTGTTACCGGCTTCAATCTCTCTTCTCCTTTTTTATTTTATTTATTCAAAATTTGTATCGTTATTATTACTTTGAATACATTCAAAAAAAAAGTAATATAAATCTTTGAACACATTTACGTTCGAAAATTTCAAATAAACATTTTTAAATCGTAAATTTAATTTTTTTTTGCAATAATATGCCAGGTGCAATAAATCAGTGTAATTTATTGTACAACATGCATACATTTCAGTGAATTATGTATATATCTTTGAATAATGTGCTAAGAATTAATTTCAATTAAGCCTTCCTTTCTACATGTCTGTAAAAAGTGGTTAAGCACGAGTGTGATTTTGTAAGAGTTCCGTATTTTTTAAAATATTCGTTATACCAGACGCGTGTTATATTCGGGCATACATTATTTTCTGACTTTGCACGTTAGCAAGAAAGGGTATGAAAAAATGCAAAATCCCTTCATTATGTTCCCTTCACATACATCATATATAACTAAATTACTATTTTTCTATTGATAAAATTATTATAGGAATAGTACTTAAGTTTTGTATATATTTAATTGGTATTTTAATGAGAAAATCTCGTTGGTCTTATGCTAATTATCTATTCAAGAATTCATTAATTATATAATTTTATTGTTCTAACTAATATAAATATTTAACCAAGTTGTATATTATTCTAATACAATAATACATATTTATTCCAACATATTAATACATATTTATTTTAACCAAATTTGTTATATGAATTATTGCCACATTATAGGAATTTTTTAAGTGTATCCTTAAAACAAAAGAAAATTATTTTATCTGTTTCTAATCTAATGGAGTTTTACAAAAATAAGTTTAGTTTAAGTAGGAAAGTGAGCGGGTTCCTAGACCAACGGCTGAGGATGCAACCAGGAAAACGCTAGAATGAAGAATAGGAGTTTTAACAACAATTTAAAGAAACATACAACCCTTATTTGAAAGTCGATTGAAAATTTGACCATATTTGTAACTATTAACATTTTCCACGTAGAACCATTGCCCAAGGAACCCTAAAAAGTTGTTAACTCAAACACATCATGAGCAAGTTTCCTTTCGAGGACATGTTAATATAACCAACGGCCACAAAATTGCATACATTTGCATCTGAATGCATTAATTGATATGGTACGATGAAATGAAATGAAGAATTGTTAATTGGCCGCGATACGAGGTGCATATAATGTTTATATTTGCAGATGATGGAGTAGGTTCAGTATTCATAAATAATTTGTTGTAAAATTTTATTTTTATAATAAATAAAAATTCTTACATAAAAACAACTTAGTACGCGTTTCACTTCCGATAGTAACAAATAAAGGTGTTGATTCTATAAAAAAAAATCGAACAAACAATAGTGTCATTGGAAATACAGGAAAGCAATTGTCGTCGTGTAGTATCCTAACTTGTATTTTAAATGCTAAATTGAGTTAACTCAATTATAATTATCTACTGTACGAATCTTCCTAAAATATCGCATACACATAGAAGTACTGCGAAGGGAACCTTTTCTCCCGGGAAAAATCACTGTTCCCGAGGGAAATTATGTGCAAAGCTGCAGGCAAAAGCTAGTAAAGCTAGACTTAAAGGAAGTTTTAAAAGCTAGACAAAAATGGAAAGAACTCCATTGGCAAGAGCCTAGCTCTTAAATTAATTCTGATTGATTTATAACGAATAATGTATGTTTTTTTTTCTATTCTATTTAAAATTTACAGTTAATCCATATCCATACTAATATTATAAATGCGAAAGTCTGTCTGTCTGTCTGTCTGTCACCTCTTCACGGCTAAACTGCTAGACCGATTGTGATGAAATTTGGTAGGGATGTAGTTAACGACCCGAGGTCAAACATAGGCTACTTTTGGACGCGATATAACCGAGTCCCGCGCGGGGCGAAGCCGCGGGGAACAGCTAGTATAATATAAACATTATAAATAACAAAAAGATAATTATATGGTAACACACTTTAAATGAATTCAACGTCACTTATTAACAATATAACGAAACAACCAGCAAAAAAAGTTGCTTATTTTATCGGAGTCAAATTAACACTTATAATAGGTTTTCCCTCAGGTTTTGCTTAACAATGGCGGCATAAATCAAATTACTACTCTGTAATTAAGATAATAATGGCGGTTGTGTGCGCCGCATGTGTGAACATGGCTTGTGTGACTTTTTGCTGATTTGTGCGCTGTTTTCTTCAAATCAATTACTATGTTAGCATTGCTTTGATGTCACATTAATGCGGTGTATTTATATTAAATCTCTGTTATTTTGTTTTTTTTCTGCATGTCAATAAATTAATAAATTTATTACATTATTAAGGATTTTATGAAACTACAGGTATTGAACAATGAGTGCACGAATCCCGTCTCCTTTTGCCTGATTTTTGAGATAAGAAAAAACCATTGAACTTATTATACCGTTATGTAATCGACACCTCAAAAAATAATTGATCTATTGACTCATTCTGTCGGCACTCTCGGAGGGCCATTGGTTTTTTTTTTATTTATTTACAATGAAGATTTCGACGATCATGCCTATTGCAAAAAGCGTAGGTAACCACTTTTAGTAATCCCAGATATTACCTTACTCAAAAGTTTTTCAAATAATTACAACTCTTTCAATACAGCTGCCTGGACCAGTTTTACCGCCCGTGCTACTTTTAAAACCCATTAAACTCCAATTACCTTGCAACAATACATCAAAAACTAACCACATTAATTACGTAACTAAGTCGACTTCAATCGACAATAAATCTTTGGCGGCAGTAAATAAACGCGTCGGTCGCTAATTGACGCGTGCAATCTGATTCCAATTCGATGTCGACCGCGGTTTCGACAGCGACATGTCGAGTCACAACTGTTGCATTTGTGGCCAAGTTTTAAGTGATGAGCGGCTTTACAGCAAGTTATATTGTTTATTGAATAAACAGTAGGATCATTAAAACATGGATGCACTTCTAATTTTGAATAAGACATTTTTAGATTCCGATTGGAAGTCGACCGCGATTTCAACAATGACATGTCGAGTCACAACTTCTGTATTTGGGGCGAAGTTGCAAATGATGAGCGATTTTGCATTAAGTTGTATTGTATATCGAATAAACAGTAAGATCAGATAAACATGGAAGCACTCCTAATTATGAATAAGTCATTTTTAGAATCCGATTCGAAGTCAACCGCTGTTTCGACATGTTTACTCACAACTTCTGCATTTGGGGCAAAGTTGCAAGTAATGAGCGATTATGCAGCAACTTATTGCCTATCAAACGAATAGTAAGTTCAATCGAACAAAGACGCTCTGGTAATTTTAAGATAAAACATTTTTAGACATTAAATAAACGCTTCGGTCTTGAATTGATGCGTACAAACTCATTCAAATTCCGCAGTTTCGGCAGCGACATGTCAAGTTATAGCTGTTGTATGTGTGGCCAAGTTGTAGTTAACGATCGAGCAAGTAATATTGCTTATCAAATGAGTGGTTATAGATCAATTGACAATGTACACCCTGATTTCAGTGTGTTATAAACACTCAATGGCAAAGTGCATTTTGACGTTCAAAACAACAGATAACGGAATTTCTGAAGCAAAAAATTGTACCAGATAATCAGGTCTTTAATCTAAAATTATCTAACTAAACAAATGATTAAATTACCGGTGCTCCAGTGGCAGTTACTGAAAGACATTTTTCGAAATGATGGGTAACGGCCTACGTAAAATATTCAAAACAACGATTAAACTTTCGCTACATCCTGAAAATTGGGCCAAACCCTATCGACGTCAAACTGACAGAGTTAAATATTAATAATTCACTTGCACTTAAACATGGCCACTAGGAAATCAGTGGTTAATGTAAATTAAGTTGTTTTCGTTTATCTGCTTAGTTTCTTGTCTTTTCTATACTTATCGAATTAATATTTTCAATCAATATAATCTAAGTATAGCTTTCTACGAATAGTAGTAATTAGTTAGCGGTTTTAACGGTCATTCTGGAAATCTTTGATTCAGCTAATTGAACTAGCAGGTTATGAGTTTTCTTTACGATCCAAAGATTGTAGGCTGGAATCCCAAGTTCAAGTCTCTCAGTCAGGACATAGTAGACTTAACCTATTAGCCCGTTAAGAAAGATGATTTTTGGTTTCGAGGATAGGTCATTCCCGGGTGACATCTGGTGGTCGTTAAAAAACGTGTTAGAGGTTGACAAGCTATCTCCTAAAACTCTGAAACTAGGGTATGCAGGGTCAAGTAGCTTGTGTCCAAGTATTCATACAATATGTTTGTCAAATGATTGTAAGGAGAAGACCGTGCAAAGTAAAGGATAAAAAGCATAAAGGCGGACTGTAAGCTCCAAAGTAACTAGCTGAAACGTCCGAATGTCCGCATATCGAAGACGGCTTTAGTATGATAGAACGCGTGCCACTTGCGTGACTGGCTCTGCCCGATGCTCTCATTATCTGTTCCCACTACATACGTACCTAATTCCGAACGTATGTTACATTTCAATACAACATACAAAGTAATGTAAATAAGTTAATGTAATAATACGGGTGCCAGTATTTATACAATAATTATAATCGCCTATTTCAGAATGTTAAATGACGTAACAGTTGCATTTCTGGTAAACTGGTTTAGCCAATTGGCAATTCGGTTGGGCCACAAGAAAAAAAAGCCATAAAAAACGTAGGTACGTATGTATTTTTTGTTATAATGGGATTTGTAATAAACCACTCGACAGGCGCGGTCGCAGCCTGAATTTTGGAAGGGTTATTATAATACCATTAAATAAACAAGACATTTTTTGTATATAAGCCAGCATGTCGTGTCAGGCTGAGAAAAAAAACAAAACATAATATTCATCGATCGACGCGACTGAAAAAGAGCTAAAATGAGAGAGATAGTATTTATAGACTCGATACATAGAGTAAATTATAAATACGGATAAGCTCTGTATAAGCCCATGCGTCGTTCCCCACTAATCTCACACGCTGGACATACGACAGCTGTTAATCTTTGTTGACAAACTTGACGGGTTAATACGACTGACTACAAAAATATACAATAGATGAATAATTAATACCGTTGAGGACTGATATAATGTTTTTTTATATATAACTGTTGTTGGTAGACAAGCACAAGACCCGCGTAAGATGGACGCCCGGGCATTCCCTCAATACTTTAGGAAATCTACGAAATTTCATTATTTTGTATTCCACTTTATGACTTACTTACTTAATGTGCTAAGGTCCATTGGTGGGGCAGAGGGCATCCACAATGCTTCATTTCAGACCAGGTAAGCCCGATTGGCTGCTTAACTTGGGAGTCTACTCCAGAGCTTTGTCTCAGAATATTTATTGTGTCTCACCTAAATGAGCCTATTCTGTGCCTAATATGAAGATTTTTTGGCATTTTCACGCATAACACCCAAGTTATGTTCGTTAGATATCTTGTCTGGCCGTTAGCTGGCTTTACTAGGGTTAATTTCTTAGAACGCCATATGAGTCTGAGTTGTTCAGAGACATCCCTGCTTTGAAAATCCTAGCAGCAGTTACCTCCGCTCCCCCAGACCAAGTAAATAATAGTATGCCCAAATTTTGACACTATGCTACCTAGGTACGATTGCATTTCATAAAAGTATACACCCTTTTCCTCGGGAACAGTGATTTTTTCGGGATGTGATTTTCAATTCTTCTGTTTTAGTGTTTGCAAAATTTTGGAAATATTTCTTCAGTGGATAATGTAACAAACAACTTCTGACTTTCGCATTTATAATATTAGTTAGGATTAGGATGTGATTTAATTGAGTATAAATTATTAATTAAACTAAATGATCAGTCGTAAAAGTGATTATAAAATCATAATTATATATTCAATCCAAATCTAATAGCCTTTCTCCCGGCCAACTATTTATATTAAACTAGTTCATTGTAACCGGAAACGAATATTAATTATTCATTAATCACTGATTACAAATTAATTTTGCAAATGTGATTAAATTGTTCGAGAGATTAAATCTGATTGAATGAAAGTTATTTATTTTGGAAACGAAATCAACTTTCACTTTGCTTAACTTAATAACTAAAACATAAATAAATACTAACCCTCGTATTAAGAAACGTTTGTTAAGCCCATTTTAACTAAATTATGTTTTGCCTCTTTTTCTCTTACCTGACATTTCATGTGAAAGAACGAGACGCAACACATTTTAGCTAACATAGGTATTAGCTATCCGACCGAATTACCCATTCGTGTCTAAGCTTTGGCACTAATCACGGTAAAGATAGGAGCACCAACCCCGCTCCTATCACTGGGATCCAGCCTGAAGCGTACCAATCCCTCGTCCGTGCCTACCTATGTTAATCTACAGTTACATTTGAACACATACTAAAATTATCAACAGCAATATCATATCAATATCAAATACTAATAAAGGCCATGTTAAATCACTAGAGCACAATACACGTCTGCACCGCTCGGCGAACCCAAAGAGAAGAGAGCGTTACACTCATACTCACCCCGACACTACTACTGCCAAGAGGGGTTTACCTGTAGTGGGGAGATATCTGTCACGTGATGTTACCGGGCGCTAACACTCGGCCGTCCTGAAAAATCCGGTCGTCCCCGACCGTCGAGCTCGAACCATGAAACAATAATACATTGATTGAATACAAATCACCATTTATGTTTTTTCTATAATGACCTCGCCATCTCGATAATGCATAGTATCTTGGATTGTTTATCAGTGTTCCGAGACCATTATGACTTTTCCGTTTCAGTCACTTCTGGTTTTTAACTGATCGGAACCCTCACCTATGCTAAAATCGAGAATGAAGTAAACAACTTTATTTTAAACATTAACAAACGGATTTTATCACAAATCGACATTTTTTTACATCATTCTATTCAAATACCCGCAAAGTTACTTACGCTTGCTATTCCTTCGTAAGTCAGCTCACTTTATTTTCATTACTAGTAACTATTTCGTTAATATTTGAACTCAAGCAATCACATAATTAAACCACATATTCAAGTAAATAAACAATAGATACCAAAGTAGATTTATCAAAGTTATCACTCGTTTTAGAACTCACGGATAAGACAATGAAAAACACAAATAATTCACATAATCATTAAATAAACCAAATATTATCATTAACCTTTTCAATGAATTGACATCGAATTCAATCACAAATACCCAAACGTAAAGATTCTTTTTTCATATCATTTTTAAAATACCCACAAAATAAATAATTTTCACAGAGATATTTTTTTCACACTTTTTAGAATTGGAGTCACATAAAACATGAAAAGACTTACCGTTTCTGCACCAATACTTACAGCTGGGGTATATCATATCACAACATTACATTTACACTTTAACACTCACTAAAACTTTTTCGACTACTTTAGATGACAAATTTAATCTAACCGTTTTGTTAAATTTACTTACGCGTGTGTGTCAGAATGTTAACAATTAAGCATCACAAAACATATACAATTTACTAGGCGTGGCAGAATATTAAGAAATATTCTTTCATCATACCACTTCTGATATTAGCTATCCGACCGAATTACCCATTCGTGTCTAAGCTTTGGCACTAATCACGGTAAAGATAGGAGCACCAACCCCGCTCCTATCACTGGGATCCAGCCAGAAGCGTACCAATCCCTCGTCCGTGCCTACCTATGTTAATCTACAGTTACATTTGAACACATACTAAAATTATCAACAGCAATATCATATCAATATCAAATACTAATAAAGGCCATGTTAAATCACTAGAGCACAATACACGTCTGCACCGCTCGGCGAACCCAAGGAGAAGAGAGCGTTACACTCATACTCACCCCGACACTACTACTGCCAAGAGGGGTTTACCTGTAGTGGGGAGATATCTGTCACGTGATGTTACCGGGCGCTAACATAGGCTTAACAAACGTTTCTTAATACGGGGGTAAATATATAGGGACAAATCATACAGACTGAGTTAGCCCCAAAGTAAGTTCGAGACTTGTGTTATGGGATACTAACTCAACGATACTATATTTCATAACAAATACATATATATAGATCATCCAAGACTCTGACCTGATCGGGGATCAAACCCGCCCTCTTGAGTAGTGGTCAGGCATGTCAACCGTTACGCCACAGAGGTCGATAATGAAATATATGATGATAATAGAAAAAAGGAGGCTTTTTCCCAGCAGTAAGATACGATCTGCTTAAATATCATCATTTCGTGTAGGTGTCTGGTGTCAGAGTTCTTCGGAACCGCCTGTCGGCCTCTGAACAGTTTTGCAGGCTTGCAACGGATGAATAAGCGCCATGTCACCTTAAATCATGTATTGCGCCATCTTGAAACCTGTGTAGCCCATGAAAAATGAAGATAGAACGTTTTTCAGTAGTTCTACTAAATAAAAACATAAAGTGATTGGAATTTTTCAGGGTAGAACTTATAATAAACTAGCTTTTGCCCGCGGCTTCGGGGACAGTGCGATTTAAAAAGTACCCTATGTCCCGGTTCTAAGCTACCTCCCCACTAATTTTCAGCAAAATCAGTTTAGCCGATCTTGAGTTATATAAATAGTGGAACTAACACGACTTTCTTTTATATGTATATATTTACTAGCTGTTTTCCGCGGTTTCACTCTCCATTAGTGTTTATATACCTATAAAATCTTCCCTAAGAATCAGGCTTTCATATACACAAAGAATTTTGCAAATCCGACCAGTACTTTTCAAGTTATAAGCATTCAAACAAACAAACAAACAAACTCTTCTGCCCTATTATTTTAGTATACATATCCATACTAATATTATAAATGCGAAAGTCTGTCTGTCTGTCACCTCTTTACGGCTTAACTGCTGGACCGATTGTAATGAAATTTGGTAGGGATGTAGTTAACGACCTGAGGTCAAACATAGGCTACTTTTGGGTGCGATATAACCGAATCCCACGCGGGGCGGAGCCGCGGGGAACAGCTAGTATATTATAAATTAACAAAAAGAGTGATAGAAATAACGTGATTTATCAAGGGAAGTATAACTGATTCTTATCAGTTATTTGCATACAATGACACTTCGGCACTCAGTAATGGCAGGAAGCATTGATATTATCAGCAAACAAACGAGGTATTGAAAACTAAATGCGAAAGGATATTGGGACACTTAATTTAGTAACTTTAAGGTACAAGTATTAAAATAATTGTATTTTTTTTAAGGTGCAACAAGACTTGTTGACATCAAAAATGCTGTCGACGTCTCATTGGTTCAATACAGTAAAAGTATTAAAATAGTTGTATTTTTTTTAAGGTGCAACAAGACTTGTTGACGTCAAAAATGCTGTAGACGTCTTATTGGTTCAATACAGTAACAAAAGAGCCTTTATTCGGCATTATGCTACCACAACTAAAACAAACGCCAAAAAGTATCACATTATTAAAAAGTTATAAAACCATAAATGAATATCATCGGAAGCTGATTAAGCCATTGGTGATGCTCAGTATACGTAAAAGAGTTGCAAAAAAGCATAGGATAAGTCCGCCATTTTAAATATTGTTTTATAAAATAACTAGCTTTTGCCCGCGGCTTCGCCTGCGTGAACTTCCCTCGGGATCTTTTTCCCGGGATAAAAGTATCCTATATCCTTCTCCTGGCTCTAAACTACCTCCCTGACAATTTTCAGCTAAATCGGTTCAGCCGTTCTTGAGTTATAAGTGGAGTAACTTACACGACTTTCTTTTATATATATAGATAACAAACATACAAAAACAATGTCCATTGTTATATAGAGCTCTGTTGCTCTACATAACATTTATTTCCACCAAAATTACACTCATAGTATCAGTAAGTACTTACAAGTAATGACAAATAATTATTTAAAATGTTTGTTTAAAATTGGTTCAAAAATTACGATAAACAAGAGAAAGTTCAACCGATTATGGAAATAGAAATCCCGTTTAACCAACTTCAAAAAAAGAAAGAAGTTCCTCAATTCGACCGTATATCTATATGTTTTTTTAAAGTCAATTTAAAACAATTGTTTCTTATTTTCTCTCTTGGATCTGCTGGGAGAGATTCCTAATGTTATCTTTACTATATTTTATTTTAAACTAGTGACCCGCCCGGTTTCGCACGGCTATAAAAACCTTCCTCTGGAATCACTCTAGCTCACACACACCGCGTCATAATCCGTTGCGTAGTTTCAAAGATCTAAGCATACATAGGGAAGGTTAGCGTGAAGAGACTTTGTTTTTATACTATGTAATGATAATACATTTATAATACATACATATAATCACGTCTTTATCCCATACGGGGTAGACAGAGCCTAGAGCCATAAGACCTTAGGCCACGTTTAGCATAATGGTAGTTGAAACAGGAAATCAATAGTGATGGGTTGCTAGCCGCATCGCCTATGTCATGATTTTCCTATTCGGCGATTCCCTCAAGACGACTTTTACGGCTTGCGCGGGAAGAGAAGCAGCTGGTACATTCTATGTTTTTCTTTTTCTCCCAGACCAGCATGGAAGTTTATAATAACTTTCCTGTAAATCAAATGGCGACCTCGTCTTGTCAAAGAAACCACAATAATATCATCATTTCCGATACTCTGACCTGTGTGATCAATTAACCTTCCCACCTTACTCGATAAGGAAGCAAATAAAATATAAATTTTTAACCATTTGTGTTTATAATTATTATTCATTAATTAATAATAAAATATATAGGTACTGTACATTTTGTAGCTACTTGAAATAATGATAGTCATTAAATTAAGTATATTCGGCAGTAGTCAGAAACGATAAATTATTTCGTCATCATTGCCTACGTAAAATAATATAATTAAAGATTTAAAACCAAACGGTATACGTATGGACAATAAAAAATGTAAAATAAATTATTGCCACTTAATATTCTTGCGACATTAACGTTAAATATAAATTATTGTTGTGATTATTTTTATTTTATGTTATTTTTGATTGGATATCGGTTTCGTTTATGAATATTTATATACATTAGTGTGCTAATCCTTATATGAATATCAACGACCTAAGAAAAATAAACCAGTCAGAATTGAGGAAATTGAGGAACAGTATTATTTAATAAAATTTATTTTAAACTAAGGAAATGTTCAGTTTACTTTATAATTTATTCTTAACTGCAGTAAATTTACGCTTCCATTGTGGAATCGAATAATCTATCGGCAAAACTGTTTGAAAGCATCTGATTTAGCTTTTCATCAACAATGTAGAGATGATACACTCATACTAATATCAATAAATGTTTATAGTCTTATAGGAATTTATGAATGCAAAATTTATGCATCATAGTGTGAAAGTCTGCATTTACATAACTGATTAGCTACATCGTCAGATGATACATAATTTATACTTACTTTAGCAGGAAATAACAAGCGCTACCTATATAAGATAACGTTACTCGTTTACTCGAACGTTAAGGTTACAAACGTTTTGCAATTTTACTAAATAATAATTTCATTAGACATAGAATCTATTTAAATATTTCTTTTTTTTAACGAATACTTATGCAAATAAACAAATAACTCACAACAAAAACGTTTGAACAAAACAAACTACACTTGCGTGCTCTCGTCTCGTGTAAACACGTAACGAAGTACAATTAATTGCCCGCCAGTGTACGCACGCACAGTCACGTCAATCATCAGCTGATTTGATAAATAGTGTATCAATAAAATTGCCTGCAAGTGTAAATTTGTGGGTTAGTGGGTGAACAAAATTTATTAGGTGATTTATTATTTTAATTAGTATTCGTAATTATTTGCTTGTTCAAATTGACGTTCGTATTAATTTTTGAGATATTACTATCCAAAATACTTTAACATACTTTTTTATACTGCGCTATGGGGGTCAGATGGTGTTTTATTCGTCAAATATTAATTACTAGCTGTTCCCCGCGGCTCCGCCCGCGTGGGACTCGGTTATATCGCGCCCAAAAGTAACCTATGTTTGACCTCAGGTCGTTAACTACATCCCTACCAAATTTCATCACAATCGGTCCATCCGTTTAGCCGTGAAGAGGTGACAGACAGACAGACAGACAGACAGACAGAAAGACAGACAGACAGACAGACTTTCGCATTTATAATATTAGTATGGAAGTATGGAAGTATGGATTGCATCTTTTTATTAACCGACTTCAAAAAAGGAGGAGGTTCTCAATTCGTCAGAATGTATTATTTAAGTTGTAAAGTGTATGTTTACCAAGTTTTATGACATTTTGTAACACGGATTCTCACGTTGCTTGTAAGTTTAATTATAAATTGTAAGTTTACCCTTTTTTGCCATCATGCTTACCATGGTCTAACCCATTACAGCATAGCGTCCGAAATATCGGACGGCAAAAAAATTGAGTTTTTTGGTAGAAATTAAACTAGTTTGGTAGGATTTTTATTTCTGAACGTAAGTTTAATATTTTTTTTACACTGGTAACCCAATGAACAGTCACTATTTGACATATGTTACTTTCCATATGGCATTTTCGAAAATGGCGGCTCGCGGTTGTGCTGTTTCGAGAAAAAGGTAAATATTTTTTTTTTTATTTGCTACAAATGTATTGAAAGAGCATTGAAAAGTAATTGGATTTGTTTGTATAATTATTGCCTATAATATGATTCGTTTTATTATATATAATAAATATTGGTTTGCTCCCTATGGTATGTGATTGACCGCCGTCCGATATATCGGACATTATGCATGACGAGCTCTACAGCGTGGTGTTGGTTGCTTGTTTACAGCTTGAAAGTGCATGAAATAATATCGGCATTGGAGTGTGAAGATGATGGTGATCTGTCAGAGAACATAATTTTTGTTGAGCCACCCATTGAGCGGAGTGGCCAGGTCACAGATGAAGATAGTGACAAATCCGATGACGAGCATGAGGCTAACCTAAACCACTTAGGGCGCTCATTGCTTCAAACTAGATGTGAGCTCCGGCGTTACCAAGCACGAAACCACGACGTAATTCCATCAACATCTTCAGGTACTACGTCTTCAAATGCAGAGAAAATTCCAGTTCTTTCGTCTAGTGAAGAAAGCGACGATGAAGACAACGAACCACTAGCTTCACTAAGAACGCGTATTTGCAATCCACAAAAAAAGAAAAAGAAAAGGACATGTTTATGGAAAAAAGAGTTACCTGATTTCACATGCCCACAGTTTATCTCACGACCCACATCAGAAGAAAGCAAGAATTGTAAAGACCCTTTAGATTATTTCAAACTGTTTATTCACAAGGACCTGGTAAAACTTATTGTAGATCAAACAAATTTATATGCGGGTCAGAAAAATAAACCTCTGATGGTAACTGAAGATGAAATATATGTTATTTTTGGCGCAATGTTATTATCAGGCTATTCCAAGTTACCCTGTAAAAGACTCTATTTCTCCAAAGAAAACGACGTGCCAAAAATTCTTTCTGAAAGTATAAGATGTAATAGGTTTGAATCGATTTTGCAAAACCTACATCTGAGTGATAATACTTTCTTATCAGAGTCGACAGACAGACTTTATAAGTTACGTCCACTTCTCGATAGTCTGGGTGAGTCTTTTCGAAAGCATTACGGGCTAGACGAACATTATAGCGTAGATGAAAGTATGATACCATACTATGGAAAGCACTACGCTAAACAATTTATAAGAGGGAAGCCAATTAGATTTGGCTTCAAAAACTGGGCTTTATGTGCGAGCACTGGCTATATGGTTGCTTTTAGCGTCTATACTGGCAAATCAACCGAAAAAAAAGATTTTGGTTTGGGCGGGGATGTTGTTCTCAACTTAGTAGAACAAGGAAATTTGCCATCGAAAAATGGCATAAAAATATATTTTGACAACTTTTTCACGTCTTTGTCGTTGTTGAGACATTTACGAGTATTAGGCTTCTATGCTACTGGTACAATACGAGCCAATCGAATTGAAAATTGCCCTCTAAAAGATGTCCAACAGTTCAAGCGTGAAGAACGAGGCTATAGCGATTACAGGATGTCCGACGATGTGTTTGTCTGTCGTTGGAATGATAATAATGTTGTGACGGTGGCAACTAACTTTGAAAACTGGGACTTGACATCTGCTACTCGCTGGTCTAACGAGAAAAAGGCAAAGATCTCGATTCCGCAACCTTCAATGATTGCTAGCTATAATAAATATATGGGAGGGGTGGACAAATGTGACCAAGCTATTGCAAATTTGCGTACCCGAATGCGTATTAGAAAATGGTGGTGGCCAATATTTGCATATTTTGTGGATGTCTCGGTGGTAAACGGTTGGCTGCTGGCAAGAAAAAATGGTTGCAATAAAGAAACCGACTCATTACTAGCATTTCGGAGATATATTGCTAGAAGTCTCCTTATCAAGCATGGAACTCCTCCACACCAAGGTCAGAAGCCAGCCAAACCTATGTTGTCCACGAGGTATGACGGAAAAGACCACTGGATCGTACCCATTGCGACTGAACGACGCTGTGCTAATCAGTGTGGTGGCAAAGCAAAATTCAAATGCATGAAATGCGATGTTGGTGTTCATCCCAAGTGCTTTATGGAGTACCATGTTTTGGGTACTCCATAAAGCACTAACAACAACACAGCCTAACTCTGCCATCTCATAATAATCCTTTTTTATTTTATTTTTTATAATAAATATTTCTGCAAATACATTTTTTCATTCAACTCCCTTTACCTTATAGAAAAAGAGCCTAGGAGGCCATTCTGCATAGCGTCCGAAATATCGGACGGATCCTAAAATCATAGATATAACTATATCTTATATTTTATCATACATAATGTTTTTATAAGACCCTAAATAGTCATTATATTACAAAATATTTTTATTTTTTTGTATAATAAACTTTATGCAGTAATGGGCTAAGGTATTATGGCCCTAGGCTCTGACTACCACGTATGGGATAATGATTTTATGTAGTCATTTTAGCTTTGTTTAGCCCCATGCGCTTAGGGTTCAGATATCCTTGAGAAATTTTTACATTTAAGTAAAATATTCTTCATATTTACTTAAATTATATTTTGCAGTTAAAATATCAACATTCTTATTATGCAAAGCCATGCCCACCACCTACCATAATTTTTATCTCCACGCAAGCTAGTTTAAACAATAATAATTTTTCAACCGTCAATTGTTATTAACATGATGTTAATGACACTTTTATGTCTGTCTCATCACGATATACTGCCACTAATTATATGACTATATCCCTTCACTACGAACCAAGAATTAAACAATTGTGAGCCTTAAGGTTTCACTTTTAAGATAAATTTTTGATTGGAGGAGGACTTAAAATTAAAGTTAATTTTTTTAAGCACATCTATATTGAGTTTTGACATGCAAGGCTGTGGACAATAGCATCAAATTAGACTAGTTCAAGTAATTTTGTAAATGCATCTTTCGACATTTTGTGAGTAAAGAAGTGTATAATTTGCTTCAAACTTTTTTTTTTATTTGTATTAACTAGTGCCGAAATAACATGATTAAGGCTCCTCCTTAGGTCTGACTAACGCCATTTCTCAAAGAAAATGCTCGCAATGCTCCTGGTATTGCAGGCGTCTCATAGGCTGCGGTTACCGCTTCCCATCAGGTGGGCCGTACGCCTGTTTGCCTACTTGATGGTATTTTTTAAAAAAATCTCTTTCTGTAAGTGGATAGTATTCTAATGACTTTCGAGGTTATAATGTTAGTTATGGATACAAGCAAAAAAGTTGCGCGAGGATTTCTGATAAGCTCAAATATAGTTTTTTTTTTTAATGTTTCGGAAAACTTTGTGCGCAAGTCCGACTCGCACTTGTCCGATTTATTATCAAACTTGCTTTCGCCTGCGTAAGATCCCTTCGGAAACAGTGCTTTTTCTCGGGATTAAAGATATAGGGTAAGTACCCTATGTCCTTCTCAATACTCTTAGCTATGTGTATTCGAAATTTCAGGAAGATTGGTTCAGTATATAGGGCGTGAAGAGGTAACAACCAAATAATCAAAAAAACATTTGTATACAAACTTTCGCATTAATATTAGTTGGACATTTCTTTTTTAATGTCAACAGGATGTCACGGTGATTATCAATTTGTAATTTTGGTCAGCCATAAATTAATTTCACCAAATATTCTACAATTCACACCACGGTCCCCCATAAATTCGTAAAGGCCAATCTACACGATTCATTATAACTACTTTACGACCACATTGCGTGATTAGCACACATAAAAAACTCTCATAGTTTTGGGCGCATGAGCAAATACTTTTTGAAAGATCAACTTCTTATCGTCTCTTGTACTCCCGATAAAGAAGAGGGGTGTTTTGGTTTTAGCTTTAAGTTAAATTGTTACTAACACAATGGATCATTTTTATCTGAATAAAAACATTAGATTAAATTAAATTTATTTTGTCTATGTAAATGTGACAGTTTTTCTAGTTTTCGGTGATGTTAAAACGTCCTAAGTCCTTCTCAATAGTTCTTTCTATGTGTACTAAATTTCAGAAAGATTGGTGCATAAGATAGGGCGTGAAAGCATAACAAACAAACGAACAAACTCACTTTCGCATTTATAATAATTAGTAGGATTATTATCTTTATCAATCACCATGGGGTGTGTAGTGTGGAAATAAAGATACACATAGCGCTTTTTAATTGTATACTATGTATCGAATTCATGTGAATGCACTAGCATTTCTTTACAAACCTCTGTGGTTTGTTGAAATGTATCAAATCAGGGTGTCGATTCTGCTAACGTTAAATCACAATCGTGTCAAAATAGTGTTTCAATTGTAGTGCTTTTTTACACACTAGTTAAAAGAAATGTATATTTTTTTTATATCACTGCTGATGGTCACACCCCACACTACATTCACATCACATCATACTGTCATAACTCTTGTAAATAGTGTGTAAAAAGCACTACTATTGAAACACTATTTTGATACGATTTTGACATAACGTTAGCAGAATCGACGCCCAGATGTTTTGTAACAATTTTTGTAAAATGTTAAATAAATTAATTACATAATAAAATAAATAATGTAATTTGCAATGCACATTGAATATCTAACTGGCTGGTATTTTTCTCAAAGCAGAATATATAGCAAGAAAGCAATCTTACCTCTAGTCTTGTCTTTACTCATGTATCATAGATAGATGCAGCCAGCTAATTGTTGTATACGATTTTAGTTGCGTCACGTTTAACATGCGTTCCTATTTATTACAACTGTTGAAAATTCTGTCTGTATTAATTAATAGTCTTGGTTATCTTGTCCCCTATTAGCGACGCAAGTAATTTATTTGTGAAAGTTACTAAATTTATTGATACAAGTTGTTATATTTAGCTCTTATATTTATAAAAAAACCTATACTATTATTTTATATAATATGCCAGAGGCTTTTATGTTCATATAAATCGTAATAACATTTTACTGTCTGAAACACAGGATAATTTTTTATCCTAGCTCAGACACCTTTATTTTTATTGACATTTATTTAATAGATATTTTTTAAACTTTTTTGTTTAAGAAAATTGAATAAAAATTTATTATTATTTTATTTATTATCGATTAAAGAAACCGGACCAAAATCCCCCTCTATATACTCTATATAGGCGTTGGGCCGGAGTGTTTTTTTGTTGCTTTTTCCTTATACAATAAGGTCATTTTATACTAAGGGTGAGTAACCTATTGACCTATAAAGAAAATAGGCGTATACCTATATATGCTTAATGTGTTTACTATGTTTTGTGTGTTATTTCTTTTAGGATGTCCCCAAATCACTAAGAAATACACTTACTTATTCTTCATCCTAGCGCTTTCCTGGTTGCATCCTCAACAGGTTGCTATGGAGCCTAGAATCCTTTTGTACTTCACTAGAAAAATACTAACATATAAACAAAATTTGTAAGAACCTATTTGAAAACCATTTGTTACTTATTCGCTAAGTATATGCTCAACTTAACCATTTAACATATACTAAATTAACCTGATAAATGTAATCTGACACTAACCTAATATAAGTTATCAATTTATATCACATTTACATTCACACACACTACCACAGACCAATATTTATATGACAAATATTAACTTAATCCTCTCTTAGTCATTGAAAAATCCGATTATGCATATGAGGGACTTACCCAAATGCGTCCCTGTCAAGATTATTCAAATAAAAAGCTTGAAATCTTAAAAAACTGCGCGATCGATCAATTAAAGCTAAACAACTTATCACTGACCAAAAAAAGGGGAATAAAACAAGCGCATTAACAAACAAATGTTCACACTTAACTTTAGATATATATCTTTCAAGGCAGTTCATTATTATTTACCTAATTTTATAAATACGCCCCTATTCATCTTTATTATTAGCGGCATAAGGTTCAAAATCCTTTAAAATCATTTTTATGTTTTTCCGTCGGTGGTTTAAATGCGTAGTAAGGTGTCGTGGAAAAGTTAATTTATGTTAAAGGCGACCGCTGGCCGATTATTTAGTCGCCCCGATGGTATGATAAGAAAGATTAATTGTTACGAGTTTAGTTGAAAAATGCGAAGACACACAACTCGTGTGGTAACTGTCTACTGGGAGATATGGCTTAGTGATTAGATATTTATTTTTATGTTGAAGGGTTTTTTGGATATTTGAAATTGTTTTGTACGATGATAGCGTGTCAAAGCGACTATTAACCTGTAAAATGCATTTCAGACTACGCTAATATAACTAATATGATAATATAATTGATTTGACGACCTCTGTGGCGTAATGGTTAACATGCCTGACCGCTACTCTGGAGGTCCCGGGTTCGATCCCCGGTCAGGCCAAGATGAAAAATGATCTTTTTCTGATTGGCCTGGGTCTTGGATGTTTATCTATATATGTATTTGTTATAAAATATTGTATTGTTGAGTTAGTATCCCATAACACAAGTCTCATACTTACTTTGGGGCTTACTTAATCTGTGTGACTTGTCCCTATATATTTATTTATTATATAATATATTATCTGCATAATCTCCTCCATGCCATCCGGGAGAAAAAGAAAAACATAGAATGTACCAGCTGCTTCTCTTCCCGCGCAAGCCGTAAAAGTCGTCTGAGGGAATCGCCGAATGGGGAAATCATGACATAGGCGATGCGGCTAGCAACCCATCACTATTGATTACTTGTTTCAACTACCATTATGCTAAACGTGGCCTAAGATCTTATGGCTCTAGGCTCTGTCTACCCCGTATGGGATAAAGACGTGATTATATGTATGTATGTATGTATCTGCATAATGATAATTATAGTCCTTGTAGTCAGTGATGACTACACATATGAAACTTACTATTTTAATAACATCCATAGACTTGACATCCTAATTTATACCATAATTATTGCAATAAAGGTTTCATTTCCAAGTCAAGGTTTATAGGTAATCATTTCCCAACTTTCCCTGATGGGATCGAATCTAGAACTTGATTGCACCAATTATGTAAATAAATAAGTTGACATAATAATACAAAACTTAAAATAAAAATGGTCCTTGCGGCATTGTACCAAAGACACTGGCAGCTGTTCCACGTTGCATAGCAATAGAACTTGATTAGGAAACTAACGCCATGCATCAATCCACTGTTACACTATATTATATTAGGTGTAATTGTGTTATATATCTGTGTATAGACTGTAAAAAAAAACGCGTATATGAAAAACGAGCAAACTGCCAATTAAAATGATTTACATGGCGATAAATCTGTGATCGGTTTTATATCGGCTCGAATTACGGCTTTATTGAATGTTCCATTGAATTATCGGCGATATTTTTTGACAGTTTGTAGGTATAGGTTTGTGGAGTTGTAAATTATAGCGTTATTAAAAAATTATAGTATTATCGTGTATCCCAGCAGATGGATATAGAAAGAGAGAAAGGCCAAAAAGAAATGGTCAGAGGACTTAAAGGTCTTCAAAAAGGATTGGAAAGAAGTGGCACAGTACAGGGACGCGTGAAAGGAAACAGGGGAGGCTTTTGGTCAGCAGTGAGACACATACAGCTAGGTAGAGTTTTTCCATGATTCTCTGTTTATGACTCTCTGTTTTCCGCCATCCAGTTTACATCTCTATAAGACACGAGTTCAGCCTTCTTCTTGATTTGATCTACGTATCTTCTTTGTCCTTTCCAAATCCCACTATAATGTGGGGTTGGCACAGACTTACTTCTGTCACTACTCATCTTATTCACCCTTATACACATATCAGCCCTCACAGAATCCATCCTTCTTTGGTTTATATACCTGTATATCCATTTTCTCTCTTAATTAAGACCTTCCTTGTTAATATGCATTTCATCCCTCTAACATTACATGGTCTATCATCATCACCATTTTGTGAAGATGTCACAATCAATCGACCTTGCACACCCTGATGACAGAGTTCTTCGAAACCGCCTCTCGGCTACAGACGTGGTTTCTTTAACGGTTACCAGATAGCAGCCGGGACCAACGGCTTAACGTGCCTTCCGATGCACGAAATCGTCTTTATCATCTGACAATTAAGCGATTCAATCCTGCAATGTCCTAACCAAACTGGAAACAACTAAACAAATTAAGCTTCTCGTGGGAATCAAACCCACGACCCCCGAGTCTGCAAGTAAATACCTTATCTACTGGACCACAGAGGCAGTTTTATGGTATATGAATGAGTAAGTGATTACAACGAGTAACATGATTTCCAGGTCACATGATGACTCATAACAAGTCCAATAAAGCAATAAACTTCAATCATTTAGCAATTTCTGGGAATGTTACGAAAATTTGTAAAACAAATTATGACTGTTAGTATGTTCGCTCGTGCTTCTGCTATTTGGGAGTTATTTGAAATGTTCATAACTATGGTTATTTCATTTGTGATGTTAGTGGCATCATGCTTTGTTTGATGAATGAGTTAATATTCGTACAGAGAAAAATAAATTAGAGTTCTAAAAGGAAGCCACATTTTTTCTGCTTCAATTGGTAGGTTGTTGTTGTCATAATTCTGTTGTTCATGTGTTATTGCACAACATTCAGTCGTATAGCACACACAGTTGTCCACCAACACACCCAAATTAAATTCCTATTGGTCTGGTTTCCCTGTTTAAAAGGGTTACGGAGGTCAGCCAGCAGTCGCTTCATTGTAATAAACCAGTACTGCCAAATCAGGACCATGATTGAAAACGTACCCTGGGCTATGAAGCGTAAGCTGAAGATGCAACCGGGAAACACGCTTGAACAAAGAAAATAGTTATATAGCACAATAGGTCAACTTATTACTTACATCATAGACAGTTGTGGATGATAGATGGTTTTAGTCTATGCCACAAAATCTTGGTCTACTATCAAAACGCACCTAACTAACAATAATGCATTCCGAAGGAATGTTGTCGTCTAGCTGCCTTAGACTAACATTATTGCAAATTTCAACTTCTTCTCCTTTTCGTGTCATAATGGCTATATGGATTCTATATTGACTTTGCCCAGTATTTGGCCACCTCCACCACCCGATCGATTGCCTCGATCGAGTCCCCCATTGTGCAGGAGACTGGGCAGCTAGGGCATGAACATTTCAACTGAATTGTTCAGTGGTTTGAGTCTGACGAGGACAAAAATAGTTTTTTTTCGCATTTATAATACAGGGGTTACTTAAAAATTCTTGAAGTTGTTAAATATTCAAGCTTAGTGCTCTAGCTGTATCTTTACTCATGTCTCTTAGATTGTGATAATGAGTGTTGAAATTTGGATTTCACTCTGACCACACGGATTCCAATCTTGTCTTACAAAGTGTAAATAAACTGATGTTCATGATGTACTAACTACCTTTACATAATCATAACGTCATTTCCGAACAAAACCTTGAAAAAACTTGCCTAGTAGGTATTTTTATTTTTTATTTTCTGTCACTGAGTTACTTTATACTCTGACAGTTTTGGTCACTAACATACTGACAGTGTTGGCCACTAATATAGCTCCTCTAAAAATTTCCTTTTTAAAAAGGAGGTCACTCCAATGTATTATATTATAATTGTAACTGAAAATACAATTATAAATCATGATTGAATGAAAAAGAAAAAGATAGAAGACATTAATTCATCTGTAAAAAAATTACATTAATAACTTACAACACTCGTGCGTTCAAATGATTACATTACATCACACAGCTTTCTATCACGGACCCCACACGGTACTCCATTGCAAGTAGCGCTAACAAACAAACTAACATCCATAAAACTCGTTAGTTTGAACTAGTGACGCTAATTAGTCGACTAACAACTAGTTATGGACGATTTGATTAGCAACTCGGCTTCGAGGTTAGAAATAGAAACTTCATAATTTTTTTATGAATCCAGAAAAAAATGTTCAGTTTAAATCATTGTAATGTAATTTTTTTGATAAATTAATGAAAATAAAATGATGCTTTTAATATTAGATGAATTAATTAAGCTCGTACAACTATTAATTTCAAATCACTATCATTTTAACCATTTCTCGGCTATTTAGACCGAGACTTTGAATTATTCTGTTCAGGTAAATGTTAAAGAAAAAAGTGATAATCACGCATTAGCCTGCAAGAGTGCGTTTTAAAATTAATTTCTCTTCAAAACAGCTTAAATGAAGAGAGGTAGTAGAGAGGAGGGGGTGGTAGTAAAAAAGGGAGAAAGTATCGGAGATAGAAGAGCTGAATCAAGGCGGCAATGCTTCGAAAACTAGCCACATGAAGTGGATTGAGCAATTAAAAGAGTACGATGAAAGACAAATGAGATAAAATATCATATGTAGAATTTTAGGAACCATACAAAAGCAGATTTTAGACAACATTAGCATAGGATCATGATCAATAGCCGGCAAGAATTGATGCAGAGTAGGAAAATAGAAAGTTAAAAGCACTTACCAAAAAAGGGAAGTGTGTGCAAACTCATGGTGACGGGCATGCTGAGACTAACAGTAGTGGGTGGGCGCCGGCCGGCAGTAGTTTGCATGAACTAACTGGTGGCGGAAGCACGCAAAGTAATTTGGTAAGTACTTGTAACTGGTTTGATGAATTGGTATTTGAACACCTGAATCTATTAAATAGAAAGATATCATCTGAGTCACTAGCCACCGCTGTGAGAAGTTATGGTCACAAAAAGTCGGCACTTCTGTCATACCAGTCTTATTAGCAGACCAATACGAACAAAATAACAACCCTTTGAGTCGTGACGACACGACACCGAACATTTACATAACATATTTGTGATTTGAAAACACATTTGAACAGTTTCAAATATAGAGTTGACATTCGATCCTTCTTGGAACCGTGAAGTGTGAAAGAGACGGCTGGTTAGAGCGACCCCGCTAAGCCAAGCGGCAAGGAGTGTAAAAGAAAATAAATATTTGTACGTACCCGCTCTAATTTTTAGTATTTCTATAGAAAGACAAATTTTAGCACGTCCAATGTTTGCGGCTACCATTTTTGTTACTTGTGTTTTGTTTGTAAATATAGAAATTCCTGGGTTTAGACTTTTTAAATAAAGAATTTGAGGCTAAATAGTTTTCATTTAATATAATTTGAAAATGGAATCCAAAAAAATTTTGTCAATTTGGTATACACGAAGACGCAAATAGTTCTCACATACTAACTAAAATAAGAACAAAAAAAAGGCTATGTCTAAATTAAATTATGAAATAATAATATGTAATAAAAACTAACTTATATAAAAAATATTCTAATATAAAAATAAATAAAAACTAATTTAAATAAAAAATAGAATCCAAATCGCTGCCATATATAATCCAAAGAAAAATTATTATTTTTAAGTAGGTATTTTTTTCTTAATTCTAAATTAAATTGGATGCACCGTCAGGGGCCGAAGACAAGGAAAAAAGGAGAAAATCGTCTCCTTTTTTCCTTTTCTTCGTCATTATTATCAGTGAATGCATTGCATATCCTGCGTGACGACAAACCGGCACTTTTAGGTTTGTCTCTTTTATCCAGTCCCAGAGGAGGCGGCACGAAAGCGGAATTTTTAATATAATTTAATAAAGAGAATGAATAATAAAAAAATGGATTAATCTTATCTTCATTTTAATAGATAATTACACGGTAATTAATGAAAAATATCTACTTTGGGGCTAACTCAATCTGTGTTATTTGTCCGTATATATTTATTTAAGTATATTATTATTAATTTAAAATATTTCGTCAATACACTTAAGAACAAGTTGCATATTTTTATAAAATTGTTTTTGCTCCACGATTTCGAACTAAGTACTTTGGAAATAAAGTATATATTCCGTTACTAACACATTGACTTCTGAGTGTATTTAACAATGCCTTCACACCAAGTTTCATCTTCGTTTAGCGTGTGTATACTAAAATTCTTAAGCAAACCGAGTGAGGCCATAATTTATTGATTTGCCTAAACATATTATTTGCGTCGCTCGTTAGACAGTTTTCTCGGGAATTTTCACAGACAACACATTTACTTTCAATATTTACACTTTGGTACTTATTATTTGTGAAACATGTGTGCTGTACAGTTTCTAACATATTATAACCATTCCTTATAGGTTCTTATGTATATGTAATAAGGTCTAATTCATTAGCAATAATGCTCTTGATTCTACAGATGAATGTATAAAATTTAACAGCGCTTCATATAAATAAGAAAAAAATTCCATGTGATATAAAATTTGACATTATTAATGTCTAATATTAATATCTAATAAAGTCGCTTTAAACAATAATGACTGAAAGAATAAAGTTTATTAAATAGGTTCAAAATAATAAATAAATTTATCATTAGCACAAATAATTGCAATTTGGCAAAAACAGAGTCAGACGTAAAATAACGTCTGAATATGAAAATTTGTAAAGGTAACTCCTGCTAACAATAATTTTAATTCTGAAAATTGCAACGAAAGCCTTTGTTTCATTGAAATCACAGTTGAAAGCCCCGGGCAAAAAGTTTGTAATGTAACAAGGCAGAATAAAGGGCTTTCAAAAACGGTTAAATGGAATTCGTCAATATCGGCAATCAGCGCGTGCTAAACCTGGTAATATTTTAAATCTCTATTTGTCATCATTTCGGTCGCAGACTACTGCTCTGCTGCTGGACATAGTCCCCCAAGGATTTCCAAAATGACATCCAGCGCCTGCCTGCGACCTTCTTCAGGTCATCTGACCATCTGGTGGGTGGGTGTCCGAAGCTGCGCTTACCGGTGCGTGGTCGTTGGTGGTATTGTGGCCGAATCGGCCATCGGTTCATCGCGCTATGTATCCGCCCACTGCCACTTCAAAGAGCTATTCCGCTGAGCTATGTCAGCAACCTCTGTTCTTCTACGGATCTCTTCATTTCTGGTTCGAGATCAAAATCGATCGAATTCTCTATTATAATATCTTAATTCTAGTTCATAAGAAATTGGAGCTATTCGGAGCCCTAAATGTCTGAAAATCAGAGCTTTACTTGGTACTTAAGAAACAAAGACGCGCCATTGTAATAAAAACGTATATTGCTAACACTGTATCACAAAATAATTGCGATTGCCTGCCATAAATCCAGCGACAAAACATCAATTTAATCCCCCGATCCCAAGAAGGGCCGTAGGTCTATAAAACGGAACATCTTTGAAGCACAGAGCTCGAGAAGTTTAGACTTATCAAGAAAAATTTATACATTTAGCAATTATATTTTCAGGATTATGCGGGGTTTACTAGGCGTCTAGTCTAGGCGTAAACCCTGTGATGTAGTGATCATTCTAATCTTACTGAATGCATACTATGTACTAATTATTTCCAGACTGCCTTAGGTCGTTACAAACATGAGATAGTAAATAAGTTAAAAAAGGTGTCATATAAAAATATATCGTTTCTTTGAGACATTATGTTTTAATGGATATCTAATAAATACGATAATCATCATTATCATGAGGGAAAAAGAGATATCTGTCTTAACTTACAGTCAATTGACCGTGACGCCTACAAAAATGATGATAAACTCTATATATCTTTAAGTCTATGTTTCAAAAGAATAAAACGGCCGATCCAGTTACAAGAACAATTTAAAACGGCCTCCAAGACGATCAAAGTTCCACACTTTGTTTCAAACTTGCCCTCTATTTTTACATGATTTTGGCAAAATAGTTGGGTTTAGTCAGTTAGTATAAAATACGTAAGGCAGTGTGATCTTCAACCAAATAATAAAGCATTCTCTGATAAATTAAATAAGCAAATGCTTTGTGTAAGCTTCATAAAGTGGAGGAAAACTTAAGACATTTGGATTTGGGGCAACACGGGTTGAGATGCAACCGGAAAAACGTAATTATGTAAATTAAATAAACTAGTTATTGTTTTTGCCTCTTGTACTAAATAATATATAAGAATATATAAACACCACTCAAGAAAAGTATTATAGGTGGCCAAGATTTGGCAAATTCAATACACTTCTTGCCATTTAGACTCGCCATGAAGAAAAAGTAAGCGGTTTTGCTATATAAGACATTTAACACAATGCTGGACACACTAAGTCTATAGACGTTATAACAATTAAACTTCTAATGTGTTTTCAAAACTGTCCAGTAATGTGTTAAAACCAAATGTGGTATAATGATCATAATATTATTTATCAATCAAGTAAGACAAAAGAGCTCCTTCCACTTCTTTTTATCCATAAGATGATTTTTCAACGTAAATATTGTTGAAGCCATTTTGAGAGAGATATAGTTAGATATTGACCAGTATGGATCTGGCCACTTGGGGTGCAAAAAAATATCTCCAACGAAAAAAAGAAAATAAATTTCATGAGTAATAAAAACTTAGAAATCTCTAAAAATCTTTAGGTTATATCGACGTATCGGCTTTGCAACCAATAGTCTGAAACTTTACCCGAGAGACTAATATTGTAAAGAGGACTTTTACGACATCCCGAACAACGTTACACTTTGTCCTGTTTTTCAAACGGCTATACCAGAAAATATTGTTTGTGAAATCACTGTTAACTTTGAAATTGGTAGGTATGCTATCTGTATCATTATTATTTAAATTTTAATATAAGCAGAGATAGAAATAATAAGATATCTGAGTGCTAGTATTTAGTAATCCTTTTAGAAGTAAACGTAGTCCCTATAGAAGTAATTTGAAAGTTGTTGAAGGAAAGCATAAGACTGTAAAGAATAACATCCATTACTAGATGCCTACACTCAGCATTGGATGGCAATAGATTTCAGATGAAGAAGCTAGTTGTTGAAGCAACGTTCTCTATGTGATAATTTCTCTATACTCACGTGGTTCATGACTTTACAGAATCTGTTTATAGTATGGCACTGATGGCTTAACCACCAATTCTTAAAACCATGCAAGAACGATTGAGTAAGGGAGATATCGCCTTACATCATGTATTGTGCTGTCTCACTTACTCACTCTTGCATGGTCTTAAGAGAGTAAGTTACCTAGGATACATTGGTTCCATGGTACTGTCTAATAGTAGTAGTCCGATGGGGTCAATTCAATTAAAATTACTGATTTCATTAAAAATGACAAAGAAAATTCAACATAGTTCAATTATCTTTTGAAAAACACCTCATACCACCCTTGTGAAAATACAACAAAAAATTATAGATTAAGCAATTGAAATTATCTTTTTTTATAAGCCACAGTTTTCATCAGTCCTGAATGAAAAGAAAACAAGCAATATCCGATACCACCCCTAGTAGAGGGTAACAAACAAGGCTCCGGCGCCTCAGGTGTTTTTATAAAGATACAATCAGACGGATTCTGGAAATACACGGCAGGATATTGCTGAAAGCATGTTCAAATAGAGAATTCGAAATACTATACTGAAATAAGAAGCTTCAATGGATAATTCTTCAAATTCATTTAATCTCTTCAAACACATCTTTGGATTAATCTAGTTATCTGATTATAGCACCTATATATTAATTTATAAATTAATTTTATTGTGTTCTTCTTTTGATTTTTGCATGGTTCAGCCTACAACGTAAGTACATCTTGTTTGCACTACCACTACCTTATAAGCACAGCTTATAAGTATCTCTCTGTCATCGGTCATCTGTTTTTTTTTTTGATGTGGCTATCATCCACAATATGGCAATCAAACATAGCTTATTTTTTTGGTCTTCATTTTGTCGAGTCACAGTCAAGTCAAGTCAGTAGTCATGTCTAGTCAGGTTAGTCAAGGGCTAAGTGAAGCGGTGGAAGTTTCACTTAGCTTTATCTTGCGAGATTTTGGTGACAAGGATTAAAGTCACTTATACGACATTGTACCACTTCCCAACACTCACGCTTGTTCATGAACACTTAGCGAATAATAATCCACCTTTATTATGCACAAATACTCGAAAAAACACAAATATTAGAAAATAAATACAATGACGATATCTGAGCGACTTTAGCTTGGCGCCAAAACTCTGTCATCTGTTTTATTTTGAATATACTAACAAAGAATTAAATCTATTACAAAAAAGGTCCTGTTACTTGAACACCTAAATATTTCATTCAAAATATTTAGACTGCTACTGACAGGGAAAAACAAAAAGCTAAAAAGTCTGAAAAGTCAAACGATATCCGACAGGCTGGCTGTTTGGCCGATTCAAAAACACTGCCTCAGGTGTCAGTTTTTAATAAAGGCCCAATCAGTCTGGTGCCATCGCTTGCTTCCGCAGCGGAAATGGGAGGCGTGTTTGAGCCGTGGGCGCCGGAAGCGACGGTGTCGCCGCCGGGTGGTCGCCGGCGGAACTTCAAATAAGGGCTGTCGAAGGAAATTTAAATAAATTCATTATTTTTTAAATCTTAATTCATCTAATAAAAATTACATTTATTTGATTGATTAAAAGTAATTCTAAAGTAACTTTAAATTAATTTGTATAATAATGGCAATATTATTTGGTTAAAAATGAAGATATTCGGCGGTTAGTGCGAGTGAAAATATACGTGGAAAATTATTATCGTTCTAAATTATAGATGTTCTGTGCTTTGGCTCTGTGATGTCATATAATATAGTAAAATTTTCATTGTAAAGTAAATCTTGAGTTCTTATAAATTGGAATAATTAACAACATGCTTCGTAAAAACTTTGTTTTATCAAGTAATAGATCACACTCTTTCATCTAGTTGATATTAGGAAAGGCAACGAAAGGAAGAAAAACGGTGTTCTTTTTTCTCTTATGGTGTTTTGAATGGCAGATTCCACCAACTATAAAATTCTAAAGCATGAACTAACATTTACTTACTGAGGTAATATAAAATGAGCTTATGCTATCAGCAGAAAATGTGACAAAAATCATGTCGAATCTTTGTTCTCATAAAGGGGAAAAGCTTGTATAACTTACTCCAAGCCCCAAAACCATACGACTTATGTTACTAAATCAAAACTAACTTGGTAAATTGCAGTTGTGAAGACAGCAATAAAAAAATTTTTTTGCTACTTTTTTTGCTATTTGCACTTCAACGCATTGACACGCAGCTAGCGTCTTGGGTACCTTTGCAACGGAAACCTTACATACGTACATACATATAATCACCTTTTTATCCCATGCGGGGTTGACAGAGCCTAGGGCCATAAGACCTTAGGCCACGTTTAGCATAATGGTAGTTGAAACAGGAAATCAATAGTGATGGGTTTGCTAGCCGCATCGCCTATGTCATGATTTCCCCATTCGGCGATTCCCTCAGACGACTTTTACGGCTTGCGCGGGAAGAGAAGCAGCTGGTACATTCTATGTTTTTCTTTTTCTCCCAGACCAGCATAGAAACCTTAGGGGTTTACATTTATTAATTTTCTTTTTTTTTGTTAATATTAATAGATTTTTTTTTATTTTTATCTCCGTGTCAACCCTACATCCTCCCCGCAATAAAGGGTCGGGTATTAAATCGCTTGTTGTTTGTTTTCGGCGTTCGTTTTCGCTGCACTTTGTCACCGCTTTGATGAGCTTTCTGATAAGCTTTGTGATGTCTCCAGCTACCATTTTTTTTAGAACTGATTTTCGTGTGATAAAGAGTTGTTTATTCAGTGTTTTATTGTTCTTCCTTTTTGCTGTGTTGTTCGTGGTGGCCTTTGTATTAAATTTTAGGTTATCGTACGCAAAAAGTATGACGCTCAAACAAATTATTCGTACATGTTTGTTACTTTATTAAGACATTTAATGAACTTTAGCTTAAACATATACACCTCTTGAAAAGGAACTGATTCCGTTTTCAGAAGGCTTTCATCTATTTGTCGTTACAAATCACAACAGACACCAGGAGCCTCGATTTAAAAAAAAACTAGATTATGCAGGATCGATTGACCTGTACAATAAATGGCCATTAAAAATCACAACAAAGGCCAGAAGGCAGTTTCAATAAAAAAATACAAGATTATGCAGGATCGATTGACTTACACGAGAATTAAACTATGTAAAAGATAAAGACGAGAAAGTAAATACAAACAGACTGTGACAGTAAAACAGCACAATATCTCACTGTTGACACGGACCGTGCCGCGCAGACAAATCCGGGACATTCGTCTAGTTCGCGAAGAGCGATGGCAGCGAGCGAACATTTGTTACCCACCGAGAATAGTGTGTTTACAATGTGCTTTTGGATGTTATAAGTGGATGTGGAAAAAGAAAGAGAGAGAAAGCACAATAGTTTGGTAATACTGGTCACAATGTAATACAACTTATTTGTTTGTTTGTTTGTATTAACTTATTGCACCAAATAAACAAAAGTACAGTGAGCTGCAGTGAAATCTGACCTTTCAATAGCGATATTGTGGCATGGGGGTCAGATTTCTCTCCAGTCCACTGTACATAATAAATGATTAATGCATATTATTTATTGAGATTAGGATTTCTTTGTGTCAACAAAAAGTATAGACTATAACTTCGTTCCGTAAACTTCTTAATAGGCAACTATAATGGGTCTAAATCTAATCTTCGTATATTTATGCGTGTGGTGTTGAATTCCATCAACAACAGCATTACCAATGAGGGTTCACGTAGTAAGTAATGAAACCTTATGTAAGCATTTATATTAGTTGTCGCACACCCAGCGTAAGTAAAAACTTAAATAGTTTTTGGTCGGAAATATCTGACGCTCGCGAAAGGGACATGAAAAATTTTGTCGGAATTATCCGATATACGCGGTTGAAGACTTTATTCCAGTTTCATATCAATCCATAGCTTAGAATACTTCTTACTAAATCTAGATTACTACATCGCACAGGCAGCATACAAAATATAAGTAGCATGCTAGTTTAGCACCGTGTAAATACCCTTTAAATAGAAAGGGGAGTTCACACGTCAGAGGTAGTGACAAAGCGATGTCGTTCGTCGCGAGAACACATTTGATCTCGTTTATAATGCTGTTGTTTTTATAAAAGCGAATAACAGTGAATATTGTTACCTTAATTTTCTCAAAAACATTAAGTCTACCTTTTGTTGCTAATTTAAATTGTTTATCGTGCAATAAAGTTTAAATTATAATAATTTTTCTATGCTGGTATGGTAGAAAAATAAAAACATAGAATGTATCAGCTGCTTCTCTTCCCTCACAGGGCGTAGAAGAGCCCTACCCACAGTTTTAAAGTATAGGAACGTAACTGGGAAACACGCTCGAAAAAAATTTAAACTAAACTACAGAATTTTATAAAATTTAAATTTCTTATAAGACAAAAATTTATAATAAAAAAATTATAATTTAATAATTACACAATAAAAAAATATATTTTTTACAACCGTCAAAAGCAATTTTAAAGAAAAGCTTACAATAAAGATCTTGATATAAAAATGCCGCTTTAGTGCTGTCCTACGTCGGTATCGATAAAATATCAATTCAATCGATTCCACCTTCACGACACGCTCGTAAATGTTTATAGTCGATAAAACGCAAATAGATGCTGATAATCGGCAATCGTGAGACGTAACCCATTAATTAGTATTCTTTAAGGTGCGACTCCATTACAAGAAGCTGTATTTTCTTTGTCGGTGACATTTAAGATGATACCTCGGTAAACACTAGCGCCACCATCTTTTAAAAATCATTATTCACTGAAAACACAAGTTACAAAAATCCGTGTTATGTAATTAGAGTTCTAGATCTAAAGTTAATTTTAAACATATTATATCGTCTCAAAAGGTCGAGAGGATATGTGATTATTTAAAAAGTAAATTTTATTAAAATAATTTTTTAAAGTAAATTTTATTGATTAAAATATCGTTAATTTCCCTTGTATTTTATTATTTGATTTTTAAACTATTTATAACTCTTTACTACTTATAACTCTTTTTAGCTTTAATGTGTACTTAATATAATTATGTGCTTATTATAATACATTAATGCTTATTATAAAATAAATTTTACTCCTCATACAAAGGATGATACTCTCCTGGGGTAGGAGAGTTTTTATTTAGAAGTAGTCGGATTTCGCTTACTGTTACTATCTAATTTAAAAGTCAACCTGTATAACATAAAATAAAGTTTTGTATAATTTCAACATTTATTTTAATAAGTATATGTTAAGCTAAACTTATGTAAAACCTTTAAATATATCTGTACGTTATAATTAATTAGAGTTATTAATAATTAAACGGTACACGTGTTTCATTTAGTAGTATTAACAGTTACATAAAAATGATAATTTAATTTATAAATTTGAATACATTTATTTGACGACAATCTGGTAAAATAATTATGTATATGACATAAATATTTATAATTATAGCTAAGCCAAAAACAAGAAAATAAATAAATAAAATAATTAAAAAAAACATACAATCTTTCAAAATATACATAATTAAAAAGGAGAGTTATGCAATAAATCCTCAAAATATACAAGCCAACAAATTTTTTTTTTTGTTAATCCACTATCGACTTTTTCTTTTTAATAGTATTAAAAACACTGCAAATACCTACATCCTCTCTCTTCACTAGGACCTTATCCCGTCTTCTTTGGGTCGGCCTTCCTTGTCCGTCTTTTCCACGTCGCTCGGTCTTGAGCTAAACCGGTGTTCAAATTTTCGAGTTTTAGGTCTTTTTCTACCGTCGTCAATACCTACATCTTCTTACTTTTATTTTGATGCAAAAAGCCGATATCTTAAATACATATCGCATTTTTCGTAAGATTTCTTTCACTAAATGCATTATATTTTTCCTCATTGATTATGATTGGCCACAAGCCCGTGTAATCAATTTAAACCCTTATATAAATGGATTGAGGAGAAAATAAATATATAAAAATATAAATAATAATAATAATTTATTTCAAGTAATCAGAATTCACAAATTCACAGAATTTTGTTAGTAAAATACTTACTTTTTTTGCTAGTCGAGCAAGACATATCATTTTTCTTTCTTTGGGTAAGATTATTCTACAAATTTAAATTTCAAAATTTTCATTCTATTTTGCTGAACTTTTTTAACATATCAATTTTAAGCAAAGAATTTCGAAACGCGCGCGGTCTCGACGCAATTTTTTTTTTATCTATGATTTTAAGCAATGAACCAAATAGAAACTGACATTTCATCAAACATTCAGAAATGACACCAATTTATTTGTAATAGTAAACGCTATAATAACGTATGAACATAAAATTTAAATATTAGCTTTACAACGACAGCTATTAGTGCCGCCGGCTTGACATAAATCATGTGGTTTGGAAATCTCGCGCCTCCACCGAATTACACAGGGCAGTGGACAAACGACGAGGAACAAAGAAAGACATGGAGATATTCAATGATTTCTTATGTTTTCGCGATTGTTACACATTAAATTAAACTATTTTATACGGTTTTCTATCGCGTTTATTGCTTACTTATTTATACCTAACGTTTCAAGCACTTTAAGTAAGCAATAAACGCGATAGAAAACCGTATAAAATAGTTTAATTTAATGGAGATATTTCTTTATTATTAACAGATTCTTTAGTTTTGTTTTGTATAACCAAATCACCGTTATCTTCATCCATTTGCATACTAAGCCATAGTTTTGGATTTCATTATAGGATTTGGTATGATTTGATATTTTTAAAATCACTGCCAAACAGACTTAGGTAGGAATGCTTATTTAAATATTTAGTTAAATATACAATTTTGACGAATAAACTCGAATTTTTTCCCCAAAATACAGTATTTTTATATCATAGTAACTGGTATTTGACATAATTTGAGAAACAATCAGGGCAGCTAGAATAGCAGTGCAGCCAACCTACTGTAATAAAATAATGGATGAGCGTAAAGACTCCCGTTTTTAGAACTAAAATTAATGAAGATGGTTTTTGTATTTATCTCTATAGATACGTTAAATTTAAAAAAACTGATTCCTGCAATCTTCTTGAAAAATGTGTATCGTAAACTAAATCAAAAATTATCGATAATTAAATACTGTATATAGATATTGTTGTTTTTAAATAGCATTTAAATAAAATATAATAAAAAACATTTATTTGAAAATCAATAAAATATCATTAATACTTTTTAGTTAATGCAAAAAAATTGACAGTGCGCTATATTTTTAACAGAAATAATAATTGCATTATCGACTCCAAATCATTTTGTCTTGTCAAGGTGCTTGCGGCGACAGCAAGAATATATTAATTTCAATATAAAGGTATACCCACGACCAGTCGAGCCATTAAAACACTATTAAGGTATTTGCATACTTGATAAATTATCGATAAACGTCAAACGTGCACGGCACTAATTTTGTAAGGCTTTTGCATGTGGGACGTCTGAAATTATGATCAGATACGATATGCGGGATGACAAATATCGATAATTATTTTATCTGACTATTTGCATTTTACGCTTGTACTAAAGATTTTTACTAAGTATATGGTCATTGACTTCATAATTATCATCATTCGTGTAGGTGTCATGGTTAATTGACAGTGCATAACTTGGTGTCAGGGTTCTTCGGAACCGCTTCTCGGCCTCTGACCTCTCAAAATTATATGTTTACCGAAACTTTTGTCATAAATAAATGTCATGCTTATATCTGAGACAAAAAATAGCATAGAATATACTAGCTATTGGTCTTCCCGTGTAGATTGTAAAGGCCGTTCGAGGGATTTGATGAATGGAGGAATCATGACTATATTACTATTGATTTCCTGTTCTAACTACTATCATGCTTAACGTCTTCTAGCCCTAGGCACTTCCTACTCCGTATAGGATGAAGACGTAATCAAATTTATGCATTTGATAATTCCAGAAAACAATTCATTTAATGTGATCATAAAAATTATCCGAAGCAAATTGGCTGACTCTCAAATCTATTGATAAAAGTAACACGGAGATGTTGAATACTTTAAATATTGTGTATTATATATTCCTGGAGTTTTCAACTATTCAAAAATCTAATATTTTATTTCTAGCGCAGAAACAGTTAAATACGTATAAGTATGAACTTATTTTTGTTCTTTTCCTCTGTCAATTACTCAAAGGCGTTTTTGTTATTTTTTAATTGGGAACTTTTTTCTAGCCGATATTAGCCAAGCAGGTCTTCCATATCTCCTTGTTTCCTTAATCTTTATATTAACCTATCTAGCAACAAACCTGTTACTATCGCCGCCATATTTACGACGGCCATAAAAATTATAACTGTTAAATTATGTTCGAATCTTTTACGAGCGATATTATCTGTGTCTAATTTCTAACTAGTTAAGCTGTCAATTTGATGGGTTTTGGCGATAATAGTGATTTTGAGTTATGATTGAAACGATTTAGTGGTAATCGAATGCCATAATTGATGTTCGTAATTGTAGTCATTGAATGTTTTTTTTTTTATTTTTTGCTTAACTTACTTATGATGGATTGCTAACAATTATATAGCTACAATCTTTTGAATTTATATCGAGTGTAAAAACAAATAGTTTTTGAACAAAATTTGTGAAATGAAATTCCTCCCGCATCCGTTATATTCAACTGTCTCTCTCATCTTACTGTTTTCCCAGTTGCTTCCTCAGCTTACTGCTTCGGAGCCCAGGGTCCGCTTTCCTACTTTTTCTCCTTCATTTCTCCTTGGTCTTGGGCATCCTTCGTTGTGAGACCCTGCACGCATATCTTTCACGGCGACATCGAGCCAAAAACTGGGTTGGAAAACGTGCAAGTAACTCTACCCACGGCTCAACTAGTACTACGGGGAAGTAGTGCTTATTAGAATTTATTTTCTTATAAAAAACAGTTTATTCTTATTTACTTCGCTGGTTCAGTGACCCGAAGTGGATCTCGGTCTCCGAAACGAGAGGATAGCACCACCGTTTTCTATTCTGCGCGACGGCTCGCCAGTTTACAGCGCACATCTCACGCAGGTCAGCCTGCACAGTATCGCTCTAGCACAACTTTTTTTTTAATATTTAATGAATTGTAGAGTTACGTGTTAATTTTTATGTGCATTAGCGTAATGTGCAAACAAGTTCAGATCTAAGTTATGGTTATTATTATACTCATTGACTTAATAAAGAAAATAAGTAAGAGAAACACAATGACATAATTATCATTTACTATCAATGAGTAGTCAATAAAATTTATGTGAATGGAAGCAATTTTTCCTTCGAGTAAGAGAAATAAATAATTGAAAATTTCTAAGACGTCCAAGCATAAACAAACTTTCGAAATATATAATTCATGGGCTTTAAAATAACAGCACTCTGTATCACTAATTGACAGAGCTATAAATTTAGCTGTAAAACTAAATTTACAACCTCACTTTGTATAGTCATATAGCAATATCAAAACGATATGTGTATAATATTTATAAAATTGCGTGACTCCACGACAATTAACAATCTAGAACGCCAATTGGCAATTCAATTTAAAACAAATTAAAATTTAACGACGCGAATATAAAAATATCTCTAAAATAAGCACGAAGGTTATAAAAAGCAAAAATTAAGCCCCAATAATCTTTAGAGACGGATAATAACCGTAAAGTATAAAGTTACGAGTATAATGTTGCTTTTTGGACCAGAAATGAGATTTCTATAATAAAATTTGTATATATTGTCTATTTATAATAATCTGATGACCTTGCTTGTGGTTAGAAAGGTAGGATGGTTTTATATACTACTAGCTGTTGCCCGCGGCTCCGCCCGCGTGCGCCTCGGTTATATCGCGCCCGAAAGTAGGCTGTGTTTGACTCCTAGTGCATAACTATATCCATACCAAATTTCATCACAATCGGTCCAGCAGTTTAGCCATGAAGAGGTGACAGACAGACTTTCGCATTAATAATATTAGTATGGATTACTAACTAACCCCGCTAACATTGTTTTGCCATATAAATTATCAGTAACTAATATTGTGACTCGGAAATTTTATATATTAGACGTAGGCAAACAGGCATACGGCCCACCTGATGAGAAGCTGTTGCCGTAGCCTGTAAGACACCTGCAATACCAGGAGCATTGCGAGCGTGTTGCCGACTTTGGAGGAAACTTTTAAACGTCCTTTTTGATGTTTAGGGATGTATAAATAAAATGTTTTACATTAATAATTAATAAAATTATAATATTAAATATATATATTATTGGCCCCAAAGTAAGTTCAAGACGTGTTATGGGATACCAACTCAACGATATATTATATTTTATAACAAATACATATATAAAAAAACATCCAAGACCCAGGCCAATCAGAAAAATATCATTTTTCATCTTGACCTGACCGGGGATCGATCCCAGAACCTCCTGAGTAGCGGACAGGCATGTTAACCATTACGCCACGGAGGTCGTCAGATTTTATTTATCTCACAGAATAAGCCGGCAACAGCAACAAGTGTAAGTAAAAATAATAGTGCCCACGTTATCATATCGAGAATTATCGTTTTTACCTAGTATTATATAAATGTAAGTCGAGCACCATTAACTTAGCATACCAGACATCGCAATGAATGCATTTATACCGTTTAAAATAGTCTTAAACCAGACAAACATGAAACATTAATGTTGTGCTCCTAACAAATGAGCCAGACGCTGCACTTCTTAGTGTCAGTGTCAAGTATAATGTAGACACCACTGCCAGACACTTAGTAATAAAATCTGCAACTCAATAACGATCACCAAGGAAACGTAATGGCGAGAAAAAAATTCAACGAAAACTGAACAGATAAATGGTAGCCATTACTCATGAAATATTCATAACTGTATTCAATGCAACTGGTAAAGTTTTAAATTGTGATAATAAAGTAATTGAGGTAGCAACAGACAAAGTAATAAAAAACAAAGATAATAATCAAATAGACGAAAATTATAATAAAGCTATAACAACAAATAAAACAGATCATTTGAAAGAAAAAAATATGTGTTATTAATACACCTGATATAATGAATTAAAATGATATAGCTAATAGAATTTCCATAAACAAAATTACCAAAAAGATTAGACATAAAATGATGATATTAAAAAGCAGCTTTACAAATAGCATTATAAATAAATTCAAAGTATTATACTTCAGCGACGCACTAACGAGAGGAACATGGGCTTATTGATGGTAATATTATACGGCAAGCATATACGCGGCAGCAGCTAACTAAAAAGTTTATGAATTTTGTATGAGCGACACGAAATCGATGTATTGAAGACAGACGTTTGATAAATAGTGGCAAGACAGTATGCAGTTTGCAATACAAGTCACGTATAATTTGGGGATTTGGACGGCCAGGTCGTTGGTGTAGACTGAATAAATTTTTATGACCTTGGTCTCTAGGCAGCCATGTCACCTTGTACTGGTCGTCAGTTTTTTTATATTATTGTAGTCTGCCTGCATTATATTATTTATCAACATTTTTATTCATATCAGTATCAATTAATTTGTTACTTATTTATAATGCCGTTTGGTTAATTATGTTTGATTATTAATACACAATATGCGTAGCGAAGAAAGTCTTTTATGAAAATTTCGGATCGAGTTTAACTGGTCCCTGACTATTGAAGACCAATTGGTTAGGAAAATGGTCAACCCTCAGCAAAGGGAAAAGGCAAGAAAAAAAAATAGTCCGATATAACCGACCAGAAAGATGTAGATCACCTGAAGATGGTCGCAAGCAAGCGTTACAATTACACCAGCGATAGCGCTTTTTTATAAATATAATATAACCTGTTTATGTACCTAAATATTTGTAAATAAATACATAAAAATAGTGTTACATTAATATCAGAATTGTTAAAAAAAACAGTCTCAATGACAAATTACTCTCTACCTAATTGATCCATAAAGACATCACAAGTTGCCTCATCGATGTAACTAAAGATCCCAAAGCTTTAAACTATTTATTCTATGAATAAATTAATTTATTAATTAAAAAAATTAATAGTAGGTACTTCTTATTGAGAAAATTCGGCTACTACATTTACCACAATGCCTCAATAGTATTCATTTAACAGTTTATTATATGTATTTGATAAACATTATTTTGATTATAATTAATGATTAAAAAAAAATTAAATGAAAAACTTGTAGGTAGCTTAAAGGTTATAATTTTAATTCAGGTTGTAGATAGCTAATTATAATAGTCCACATCTTTATGACATGCTTATATTAATAACTTACAAAACCTCGAATACCATGATAAATTTATCCAAAAAATAATGTCATTATTTAGGCAATCATTATTATTATCATAATTACTATCAATGCTTGTCATCAAAACAAGGATATAATAACTACTACTCACAATAAAACAATTTCGCTGCCAAAAAACCAAAGAGTTCGAATAAAATTGCGACCGCAATGTGACGGGAAGTTTTTTGTCTCCGAAAATAATGTGCAATTTTGCATCCACATTTAAATAAAACAAATGTATTATAAATTCGGCGGTCTGGGTCACTGCTGCATAATGCAGGAATATCATGTTTATGAAGTTTTTGCTATCACGTTTATACAGACTTTGAACAGTCTAAATCGCTGTCTGTCTGGGTGGGAGATTAATGGACCATTCCGTTTAGCAAAATTTTAAGAGCTATCATAGGCAGTATTTGACTTGATGATTTTGTGAAATCACGTCATTGTACATATTCTTAATTTAATTATTTAGGTTTTTGGTGGAGGAGGTTAATTTCATCGATGATGCGCAGTTAAGATAAATGGATATATATCTCACATCATCGCCTATCCAGTTATATCGTCAGCAAAAATATGCACATTGTAATTTTAATAATCGAATAGAACATTGTTGTTGCTTAGCCTATTCTTGCAACTACGTTGGACAAGGAGGTATGTATAGTAACACAAACAAAAATCTCTATAAAATAAATATAAATAAAAAAAAAACTAAAAAAAAACACGCTTTAATGAGCAATCGAACTAAGAAACGAAAAATAAATTAAACCAAAAAGCGTGTGGGGTGGTGTGCTCGACAAATGAAAAATATGGCACAAGCACCCCACAACTATATTTATTTTCCACTTTTTAGAAATAAACTTGTCGAATTATTGTATTCTCATCGGTTCTTGATAATTCTACAAAGTTTGAATTAAATCTGACGGTTCAAAGTAAATCGAAATTAAGTTCAAAGAAGTCGGTTACAAACAAGCAAGCAAACATACAGGTGAAGCTAATAAAAGCGTGTTAAAAAGCTAAAGTTTTGAACAAATTACAGAACCCTGGGCTCGGAAAATACAGATAGAGATGCAACTGAAAAAACGCTACCATGAAACAGAGATATTAAAGAAAGAAAAAAAAAAAGATCTGGATGTTAAGTTCTAAGTAATACAAATTGAACCGTTGTTAAAACAAATGAACATCACTAACAAATACATTACTTTCAAGTCCGGTCGCAATTTCATCATCACACAATTACCTGACATCAAAATATTCACCCTTTACAAGTCAATTAATATTTCTTTATTCGTAGCATGCCAGTTACATAACCCATTTCTGGGGAACCTCGTTCATTTGTCACGTTCTGGACAGCTGGCCCATCCATCACTTTCCATTGCCAACACTTGACTTGTCAAACCAACTCTGCACTTAGCCAATTGCGAAACACATCCTTTGTTACTTCTCTAAAATTACTTTATACATTACTGCTTCAACAAAAGCTTTCAAATACATGTTCAGTGTCAAGACAGCAGTGAATAAGGTGTTAATCGATTTTTGCAATGTAATTTACAATAGTAGCTGTTTTTGGTAGAGAGGCGCTTCTTTTGGGGTCATTTTTTATACTTTACCGACTCTCTGATTGATGGCCAAAAGGTGTTCGCTAATTAGTAGGACAATTAGTGACCAACGTCTTTTGTGTCGCTTTATTTTTGGTAAAATTAAACATTTTTCACTGATTAATTTCACTGTATTTTGTTCATTAATTGCCACTTGCTCATTTTATTACTACTCAAAACTTTATTCTGTTTTCTCGTCCACCTTTTAAACTATTTAAAATTTTACATTTTTAAATAATGGCATAGTTCGGGAATAAATTTCAAAAACCTAAGACCAAATTGACCTCAAACCCCAAATTGAAGGAATGACAGCTCTTACTGCAATGAATTATAAGAAGTATTTCGTAAATAACATAAGAAATGCTGATAATAAAACATGTCTATAAACTTATGCGTAAGTTGTCTACGCAACAACTTTTTTAAAAATTGTATCTATCTGTAAGTTTATACTCGCATTAAAAAACTACTGCATAGAATTGCATGCAGTTTTTACTGTATTGTTGGAGTTTTAACTTAAATAAGCTCTATACAACCCTAGGTAATTATAAACGCCTTTAGACACTAGATCGGATATCCGGCTACTACTAGATCAAATGTGTGGAGTCAAAGAGGGGAGACTTTTTCCAGGAGTAAACAAAGAATTCTCTGTTTTAAGTTTAAGAGTTATGCTTTAGTCGATGGACTCTTCTATCTTCTGTTAGCTTTTTAACATCATAATAAAGGATAGATACTTAATTGCATGCATCTAAAGTCGCAGACACAGTTATTATAATAGACACATCAATCAATTTGTAAATGTCCTCGTTCTTCCAAGAACTTGTCAAGTAAATATAATGGCACGTTGACAATTTAATACCGTGGACATCAATAAAATGAAAGCCATACAATTATAAGTACTTCATTAAAATCCACGATTAATGGTGGCCGTCGACAAATTGTATGGCGACCACATTAATTAATAAAGACAAGCAATTAAGTTCTTTTAGGGACAGCTTTGTCAATGGTTTAAAAAGTTGACCAACGGTTAGTTAATTAAATGATAAAAGAGCTGAACATGAAACAAATATTAAGACATGATTTGAGAAGAATAAGATGAGCTTGAGTGAAGAAACAGTAGAGCTAGATAGTCTAGCAGGGTATCGTGTTTATAACAATGTTCACGACCGAGACTTAATTGTTCTGAAGAGAAACGAAAGCGATGATAATATACTCGACCGTCCAAAGGGAAGTTCCTCCCGCCAAGCAGGGGTTATGCCTGAGAAGCCTATCTTTTGATAAAGACGCAAGCTCAATTTAGAATAAATAATAATTTGAGCGTCTGGTAGATGCTATTCTATGCGCTAATGATGCTACAAAGTAATCAGTGCCGAGAGGCGGTTTCGGAAAACTCTTTTGTGAGAGGTAAATTAATCTTATGCGACACGATATGATTGAAAGATGAACAGACCTGTGACCACTTGTGGTGCAACCCGCCTGCCATTTCTCCATCATAAGTTTCCATATACAGCATTGCAGCTTGTAATTAAAATTGTATCATTATGGTAAAACTACCTGCCTTTTGTAGATGTCCCTACATTCTTATGTCTTGTAAATAGACACGCTTTATTAAGTACGTAGTCTTTTAATAAATAACTAAATCACATAGTTTTTGGTAGTCTATGTGCAATTATAATAATATTTAACTCTATCCTACTGCCTTACTACCATCTGGTTTTTAGAGATGGTAGCATCTCTAAAAACTATGCAAATACGATTGAGTAAAGAAGATGTTGCCTTACATCATGTATTGCGCTGTCCCCCTTACTCAATGGTTCTTGTATAGCTTTTAGAGATGGTAGTAAGCCACCACGGGTAAGACAAAGCTTTAAGATGTTATAACTTGGAGCTGGTAAACAGAAAAAGATCAACTTACTAATAACGTGTGGCTAGCCTTATAAAAGAAAATGGGTTCTGGACTATATTTTCTACAAAGCTCTTTGGATACTTACCTCACACTTCATCATCCACCTGGTAGCGAATTCTACTAACATTGTCCTCACAAAGAGCGTTGACGTCAGTAAAGAGACTGGTCATGGGAATAATGCCGAATCTTATAAATATCTTAAGAATCACAGCTTAGCCGATCCCTGAGACCCCAGGCTCTGGCGCACATTTCTCATTGTAATTTTGTGACTGAAATGGTAGAAGATTATTATGAAAATGCTATATGTCATTTTGTTAAAATTATCTGAGCATTGCCCTCATATGCTCAGATAATTTTACTTCTAAACCAAAACGCAGTATTAAAGTCACAAGAGGACAGCCATGTAGTAAAGATATTCAAGCTATTTTGACCTCCTGTAACTATGTTCAGGATAAAGACTGGAGGTTAGAAACAATGGACTTTCCCATTTCATCATATAAATGGCGTGCGAACTGCACACCCGACACCGTCGAATGGCTGCAGGCAAATGAATAATGCAACGACACGTTCACGATAAATAACGATTATAATTTTATCGTGATCGGCTATAAATCGTGAACGCTGCCTTAGTGTGGACGGGGCATAGTCGGTAATTTTACATCTAGTGGCGGACACACGGCTCTAGAGTTTGTCAAACAAAGTTGTTTAAAATCAGCGACCAAGACCTGTGAGATTCTGTAAGATTTTATTTTGAACTGCGAATATGAATCCGTTATGAGTTTATTGATTGGAATTCTAAAACTCGGTTGATAATTCGAATCTATACTAGCGCTAGTATAGATTCGAGCGTGTCAGTGAGATGAACTAGATTGGACGTGAGATTTTGTATGAGATGACGTAAGATGTGGCATTCAGTAAGGTAATTTTCCCGTCACTTCGAAGCTCACTTATCACTTGTCATTTTGAACCGTATAGAATTGACAGGCTGGGACTTTCGTAAGATGTCTTTATACAGAAGGTTTATATTGATTTCTATCGATCGACCTGATATCATGCAGATGTGGTCAAAGACAAATCACCTTTGTTATAAAGTTAAAATTTATTTGGCAAGTATTTTTTAAGATTTTGTATTTTCATTATGATGATGCAATTGTGTAGTTTAGAAACTGCTTAACTTTTGGATCAATTTTTCTCTGTAAGTACAAAGGAATGACTGCTATTAAAATATTAAATTTCATTAAAACCAACCCAAAAGAATGACATGAATTGAAGTAGAAAGTGAAATAAAAACAAAAATCGCCCTTTCTTTGTTCTCATAGTATCAAGAAAACTTAGCTTCAGAATAAATGCGCAAACGAAAGTTTTTCATGGGCTCTTTGAAAAAGATTATTAAAATAAGTACACAAGAAAGAAAACTTATGTTCATAAAAATCATTGCCTCACTGAATGGCAACGGAAATCTTTCGAACTCATATTGAAACTGGTTTTAACATAATAAGAATAGCCAGATTGTTACATTATTATTTTATGCTAATGTGAAATTATTTATGCAATTGCAGAACTTAAGACAATTTATCTAGCGGCTGCGGAAAACAGAAAGATTGTGTGGGGTTAAAAACCAACCTATAACTAAGTCAAGAAAATTTTTGTAAGAAATATGAGTTGGCCATTCTTCATGACAGTATGTATGTACACGACACCAGTTTTTGCACGATTATCGTTAGATTTACAGTGTGAAGTCCCTGATTTATGGCGTCCGGAACGCACACAATGTTGACTAATCGAACAATGCTGTATTGTTGCAATTTTGCAATGAAAACACCTTTTTAACAGTTGCGAAACAGAATTCCCCACAAGTTGGTTTCTTTCGATAGAATCACTGTAAGTAGCTTATGTACAAATTGTCTTTATGTTTAAATAGCTGTTGCCCGCGGTTTCACTCGCCATTAGTGTGTATGTACTTATAGCCTATAACCTTCCCCAAGAATCAGGCCTTCATGTACGAAAAAAAATTTGCAAATCCGATCAAAAGTTTTCAAGTTATAAGCGTTCAAACAAACAAACTCTTCAGCTTTATTATATTAGTATAAATATATGTATATTAAAATGCAGGTATTTAACAATAAAATTATTTAGTCCCAACATTGTTTGTATAGCCGACAAATAATTACGTTTTAAATACTCACTGCGATTACTCAAATACCCATTGAGAATCTCTCTATTCCGTCCTATTCCACACCACCTATTCAATTATAAGCAGATTACATCAAATTAATTATTACAAAACAAAGACGTCAAAACTCATGCAAACAATATTAATATCATCATAATTCGGTCAGGGTCGGCCTCGAAAAAAGTACTGCAGCCAAGTCGCAGACCTCTTGAAAAAGGAAGACATTATGAGTACCTACTCGAAATCGGCGGGTGTGTATGATGAGAGTAATGAGTCTTAAGGAAGTGAGGGAGGTAAGTATGTAAAGATTAGTATAGTAGCCAATGGAAATCTCTAGTCTCTGCATACCCCTAAGGGGGACAGGCGTGATGATATATATATATATATATATCATCACGCCATATACGATACATATATATATATATATATATATATATATATATATATATATATATATATGTCTGTATCATTATTCGAGCATATTTCTAAGGCTTATGCTTAAAAAATAAGGGGTACGCATTAATCACGGCCTAGATTTGGCGGAGCTGGTTATTAAAATGAATTATCTGCCATATGACCTTCTTAAACAATTCTCACATTAAAACCAGGACAAAAGGATCAATGATACTGATTGTGTTAAGTCTGCTACTAGCGCTTGCGACCTTAATAACATAGAAAAAATAATTTATCGTTTTGTAAGTGAGCTTATCATAAATCCTCACGTCGCGCAACTTTTTTGCTAGAATTCTTAAGTTACATTAGAACCTCTAAAGTCATTGAAATACTATTCGCTGTAGTTTCCTTTGTAAAATATACTAAAAACGGTCACTTTTGACACATTTTGTAAAGGTTTCTAAAGCGGATAGCATTTCAATGACTTCGAGATTCTAATGTAACTTAAGGATAGTAGCAAAAAAGATGCGCGAGGATTTCTGATAACCTCACTTACAGAAAGATAAATTATTTTATTTATATTTTCAAGGTCGCTAGCGCTGGTAGCAGCCTTAATGGCCAAACACAGTCAGATTTTTCAGGCTGTCTCAAGGTATCTAACACAGCCTAATGACGGCCATCTAGCAATAACAGTCGGAACATAAATATACATATAAAAAATGGCTTAAACTACAAACAAAGACAAACAATTTAAACATATGAATATATAAATGTCAGTATATTAATAGAACAAGAAATATTAATTGCGGCTTTAGTTTAAAAATATATCTCTTCACATGAATGTCTAAAGAACAAAAAAGATATTAACTACAGTATTTCAGAGAAGCCATGTAAAATCATCCTTATGGAGAAACTATTCGCGTTTCACGCTCTCTATATGGCGTAAAAAACCGCCATTGTCCAGCATTAAGGGTCCCATATAAATTAATAATTAAAACAGAACATACATGGGTAGATGGGGCTGCATTCTTTGCAATTAATTTCTTGTCAGCTCCAAAGGATGGGATGGTATGTGTATTGACAGTTAACGGAGTACCAATTAAAATTGCAGACGTTATATCGACGTTCTTGTCTTGGTATTGATGGGTTTTGGTTATGAATATGTGTAGTTGATAATCAGTTTAATAAATTTTAACTGCCTCCGTGGTCCAGTGGTTAAGGCGTTTGCCTATAGACCCGGGGGTCGAGGGTTCAATTCCCACGGGAAGCATACTTTGTTTAGTTGTTTCCAGTTTGGTTAGGACATTGCAGGCTTGAATCACCTGATTGTCTGACAAAAAAGATGATTCCGTGCTTCGGAAGGCACGTTAAGCCATTGGTTCCGGCTGCTATCTGGTAGTCGTTAAAGGAACCATGTCAGAGGCCGAGAGGCGGTTCCAAAGAACTCTGACACCAGGGTGTGCATGGTCGATTGACCATGACACCTACACGAAATAAATAAAATCAGTTTAATAAAGTATTTTGAATTTTACTTCTCGGTTTTTGTTAGTACGATAATGTTCTATGATATGTGTGTTGTGTTTTTAACTATTTAATCCCTTCCATGCTGGTCTGAGAGAAAAAGAAAATATATATTGTACCAGCTACCAGTACCAAGGAATTGGCGAATTAAACTAAAACTAAAATATAAACTAAACTATAAATGATCCACTCTCCGGAAAGTAGCCGGCTCAAAGGTCCCCATAATGCTTGCAGCATTTCCGCGCTGTATAGGTATGGAGACCTGTTGAACCATATACTGATTGGCGAATGGGGGAATCGTGGCATAGGCAATTCGGCTACCAGCTTTTCACTATTGATTTCCTGTTTAAACTATCATCATGCTAAACGCGTGGTCTAAGGTCTCATGGTCCTAGGCTCTGTTCACCCCGTATGGAATAAAGACGTGACTATATGTATTAAGTACATATTTTTCTAACAAAAGGAATTTTGTGAGCAATCCGACTCACATTTAACCAAGTTCATTTTGCGTTAACATTATGTGGTTTTGTTTGGTTTGTTGTTTAAATTCCCTCCATGTGAGGCATTGTGTGAAGATCGCTGCATTTTTCAAAGCCACTTTTTCACGTGGATCGCAAGTTAGCTCTGCACTTTGAACTCGCCGACAGGGCTGTGAAATATCATTTTTTTTATTATTATTTTTTTACAAATCCAATTTCTATGCCAACCAATCATAAAAATTTCACCCAAATTTAAATTTGTTAATTTTGATTCAAGTTTGGTAAATTGACGTTTTTAGAGAAAATTCTGCAGTGGAATTTGTGAGTCGCTTCTTCTCCACTTGCGCTTTGGAAGTATTGGCACTTAATGAATAAAGTCATTAAGGGATAAATATATTCTATATTAAAATAAACATTTTCATTTGCTATTGAAAGAGCTAAAGTATTTTCCTTTAGTAATTGAGACATTATAAGTTATTGTTGCTCAAAAAAAGACGATTCCCTCTCTTAGTGATATATTATACTAGCAGTCTACTCCGGCTTCACCCATAGTAATAAAGAGTCTATGTCATTTAATGTCATAAATGTGTCTTTCGAATGGTGAAAGAATTTTTGAAATCAGCACAGAAGTTTTTGAGTTTATTCGTTACAAACATACACACAAACATACGAAAATTCAATTCTCTTTATAATCACTACATAGTATAAAACAAAGTGGCTTTCTCTGTCACTATACTATGTACTATATACAATTTAAATCTTTAAAACTACGCAACGGATTCTGATGCGGTTTTTTTAATAGATAGAGTGATTCAAGAGGTTTTATGACCATTTCTTTTTCTCCTCTTTATTCTGCAATCCGGCAGTCTATAAAAACTAATACGTATACCACATACGAGTAGGTCCTTGATTGGTATATTCAAAACTTACTGAATCAACTTATTCCTCTGTTCAACTGGTGGCCGAATCCATCAACTAGAGCTTTCTATGGCACTCGCACCTAGGCTGTAGCTGAAAATCAGCGTATTGCTCCCCGAGCAATAATACCGCTGAGCTATGACCTTTTTGTATTGCTGCAACGCACACATGAACTAAAAGTTCTTATTTATGTTTTGTGTTGAATTGTATTGTAATGGTAGTACCTATGTCCTCACTGTTTTTACATGTGTGATTGCAGCAACAAATAAAGAGTTTATCTATCTATCTATCTATCTTTCTAAGGCTTGGTAATAAAAATAATACCGAAATATATGTCTCAATTAGTAGGCACCTCATGAAAAAAATGGATATAGCGTATTACTGGACTCTAGTCTCCGAAGCTAATTGAAGGTACACCTTTTCACAACCATTTAGTAGGCAAATAGTTGTCTTGAGATGCAACCGTAACAAACTTTTATAATTATGTTACCTAGTTTCTTAAAAATAAACACTAACCCCCTTATTCATAAAAATAAATATACGTTTGTTAAGCCCATTTTAACTAAAATATGTTTTGGCCCTTTCTCTCTTAGCGAAATTTACCGTGAAAGATAGAGCCAAAACACATTTTAGTTAAAACCGGCTTAACAAATGTTTGTTATTTTTTATGAAAAAGGGGGTTCATCACCAACCCTATAGCTGCTCGTCGGGCCACTAAAAGTGTTCGACGCGCCCCGTCAGAAAATGACTCGTTTGAAGGCGTATCACATAGCTCCTTTGATCAAATGGTTTCATATCTTGACGCCTCCCATACTGTTGTAATGGTTCTGTCTTGGCTGTCATGATCACTGGGAAGTGGGAACACGTTAATGGATTTGAAAATATAAAACTAATATTCAATATAGTTTTCAAAGAGTTGAAAAACATTATATCTGTCTAATCTTAGCGGTATTTGTACTATATATATTATCCATGTGCAATGCATCTTCATTATATTATACCTATACTAGCTTTTGCCAGCGGCTTCGCTCGCGTGAACTTTCCTCGCCAGATTTTTCTCGGGATGAAAGGTACCCTATGTTATACTCCTGGTTCTAAGCTCCACCAATTTTCAACCAAATCAGTTCAGCCGTTCTTGAGTTATATAAATAGTGTAATTAAGACGACAAAGTTTTCGAATTTTATATTTTTTTTTGTCTTTTTATTTTTTTTTATAATCTGTAAATATTAGTCTAAGTTTTGGTTTAATTGTTTCTGGCTAGGATAACACAGCCACTTCTTTTCATTATATTCCAAAAATATTACTCTCAATCTTTATCTTTAATTCCACGCGTCAAGAGTCACGTGCAAGAGCAAGACTGATAATTTTAAATTGCTGATACATAGTTTGATTTATTAGCCCAAATTGTTTGATCTTTACGCCAGACATATTTATGAGTTTCGGATACCAAAACTACTCATTAAACTTTTAAACCGCAAACCGTGTATCGCTAATTTTAACAAAAAATACCGGAAATCGGTATTTTAGACCGTTTTAATGGGTTTGTAACGCCGCAGAAAATTATGGCAGAATACAAATTATAAATGCTTTGATTTTGATTTGACTAGTCATAAGTTTCTCAAACTTTTGTCAATATTTTTAGTATTTATTATTTTCAATTATTTTTTCCGAATATTTGCATGATTGACACATTTTTATGCGAATTTTTGGTATTGATACTACTAAATAAAGAGTCACATGTTTTCTTTACTTATGCGAGATTTTGAATTAAGACAAATATTTTTAAATTTAAAAAAATTACACGCCGTATGTCTCTATATATCGATCTCTTCTTTTTTCACATATCTACTGAAAGAAATTTCTATTACTTAACATTAAAGTAATTAAATAATATATAATTATTATATAATATAATTGCTTCCATGCTGGTCTGGGAGAAAAAGAAAAACATAGAATTTACCAGCTGCTTCTCTTCCCGCCCAAGCCGTAAAAGTCGTCTGAGGGAATCGCCGAATGGGGAAATCATGACATAGGCGATGCGGCTAGCAACCCATCACTATTGATTTCCTGTTTCAACTACCATTATGCTAAACGTGGCCTAAGGTCTTATGGCTCTAGGCTCTGTCTACCCCGTATGGGATAAAGACGTGATTATATGTACTTAAATAATATTCATTATGTTTTACATGTGGATATTTTTTTGTACATAAATTAATGAAAAATGCGTAAGAATCAAAATATTTTTTTCACCCATTTCAAGAATAGTTTTAGACTTAACGTTTTATTACCTTGATAAAACTTACAACCTATTACTTTACTGAAATACATTAATTTGGTCAGTTTTTAAAATGACTAAGTAACAAACGAAAAAAGCAGACTATGTAAGTTTTAAAAATTACAGTTGTTATATAGTTAGTTTTATTTGGAAATTGTTAGTTACGACTCGTTAGATAGCTGTTCTAGCTAGTTGGTTTTATTTAGAGTTACCTGAAGAATCCGCAAGGAGCGCGGTTATAGACAACACTAGAGACAGAGGACTGACAGTACTACAGTTTGAGAAACCGCGACCTAGACCGTATCATTAACCTCCAAAGTGCCGTCTGGGCGATCCGACCACATCAAACAGGCCTTCCATTCATCACAGTATTACTTTGGCGGCTTTGAAGGCGCCAGTTAATTGATAGTTTCGGTTGTTCTCATTAAAATAATCACAACCGACCTCCCGGCGTTGAATAAATATTGTATTTCTGACAAATTAACGGAAGAAGCCGTAAAAAACGTTAGTGGAGCCGACGCCGCGTCCGCCCGACGAAAATAGGGCGGGATTAGGGAGGTGTTTTTGACACATTTATCGGAGATCGATGTCGATAATAATTATTTTCAACTACATATTCTTAATATTTTTTTTGTGAGTAGAACCATGACCTAACGTTCTCTAATATACTTATAATGACCTAACCACAAATCCTACTCTAATTTGTGTATATTAGTATTTATTGATTTATTTATTCATTGTCATCATTTTAAGAGATTCGCTATTGAGTTGTCGATGAATTAATTAAAACAAGTAATCATCATTTCGTGTAAGTGACACGGTGAATCGACTATGTAAATCCTGATGTCAGATTTCTTCGGATCCGTCTCTCGGCCTCTGAGTTGGTTAATTTAACAGCTACCAATTTAAATAAAACAAGTGACTCCGAAATGTTTAACTCAAAAAATCCACTATGACTAATGTGATAGCTGAGCGATGATGCAAGATAATATTGACCCCCAATAACAGAGTTCTTCACTCGTCTCTGTTCTGCTCTTTATCTTGCACTAGCGACCCTCCCCGGTTTCGCATAGGCATAAAATCCTTCCTCTTAAATCACTCCAACTATTAAAAAAAACCGCATCGAAATTGGTTGCGTATTTTTAAAGATTTAAGCTACATAGGGACAAAGAAAGCGACATTGTTTTATACTATGTAGTAAAGTGGGCTCTTTCAGGTCTTTTAAAACTGCATCTCTCAGCTGATTAGTTGCTTTCCATTTGGTTGTCTTATGTTTGTTTTTTTGACTGCCTGATTCTCTTTCATTTTCTTCACATGACCACGAGCCATCGCAGTTATAGCTTTGATTTCACTTGTGATATTTAGTTCCACCACTACCAATCTGCTCTAATTCCTTGAACCTTATTCTCCAACCACCATCATTCTCCCAAGTCCAAACTTGACAGTCATCTATAGATTATACTTTATACTACTATAATAAATCAGTAATTGATTTATGTTAATAATTATCATAGGCAAAAGCAAAACATGAAGAAAAAAATAGACAGTGATATCATTGATATTATTAACATTCATTTATTTAGGTGATACCTCGGTGAACACTAGCGCCACCATCAACTAAAAATCATTATTCACTGAAAACACAAGTAATCAAAAATCCCTGTTATGTAATTAAGGTTCTGGATCTGAAGTTAATTTTAAACATATTAAATTATAGTTCCATTTAGTTACAAATTGCAAAAGTGCTAAAAGTGGCCGTTTTAAGCAATATTGCAATTTGTAAGTATGTGTAACTATAATTTAATAATTGAATATGATTTCAGACCCAGAAGGTTTAATTATTAAATTATAGTTACATATATTTACAAATTGCAATATTGCTTAAAACGGCCACTTTTAGCACTTTTGCAATTTGTAACTAAATGGAACTATAATTTAATATGTTTAAAATTAACTTCAGATTCAGAACCTTAATTACATAACAGCAAAGAAGTTCGAATCGCGGCAATTTTTTTTTTAATCTATGCATAACAGGGATTTTGATTACTTGTGTTTTCAGTGAATAATGATTTTTAGTTGATGGTGGCGCTAGTGTTGTAACTTCAGATCCAGAACCATAATTACAGCAGAGGGATTTTTGATAAGTTGTATTTTCAGTGAGTATTGATTTTTAAATGCTAGTGTTCACCGAGGTATCACCTTAAGCGTTAGAGATAGCAATTAATATAAGCTCTTTAACAAAAATTCTTTATTAACCTACCACAGTCTTTATACAGACATTACGTCACAATAACTTCTACAGTATACTATTAAAATTTATAATCAGCCCTATTTCCTTCAAAAATTAAATTTTCGATATCGACAACGAGCTCGTCCACCTCCCAGCCCGCAGCCGGCTTCTTTGATGCATCGCGCTGTTTACACTAAGCTAACTGAGAAACAAGTCATTTCGGAGCGTCTGTACTCACCGCATCTTTGATCTTGCCGCCTTTTTGCGGCCATCTTGAATTATTGCTGACAACCCTGACGAGACGCGACGCGCCTTCTGGGTTACGCCGAAAATCACCTGGGAGATTCAAAAATAGAACGTCGATTAGTAGACATGATTTGAAAAATGTTCTTTGTATTAGTCATCCGAGTTTTAAGACATTATTTAGGTGTGGGGTTCCGTACAATATACCATTATATTTACTGTTTGGTTATAATGCAAGAACTGACTAAGACCGCTTTGGAGTTCTGAGAAGAACTGCTTAGTATGATCCATGATATAAAAAGCACCGAGAGATTCACTTAGAACAATTCGGTAAGCTCGTGGTAGCTTAGAAACCTAGATGCAGATATTATATTTTTATTATTATAGCTTATTTGATCCACGCACAAATAATGCTTTAACGCAATGATAATTATGAAGTATTTTTATGGAGTATTTTCGATAACCTACAATATATCTATTTCATCACCGAATTTTGCGATTACTTCTAAAGCTGTACTACTCAGTTTGGTTTGTTTTTTATTCATGCGGCATGACATATAATAAGACATTTAGTATGACTTAATTTGAATAAATTAAACTTACTGTTTGTCACTTAGACACCACTTACAATATCAATGTAAGGAAGGTGTGCATTCTTAGACTGGAACTTATACTTATTATAAGAATAGAAAAAAGCAAAGTATAAAATGAACTTTTGGAAATTTGTATGCCGATCCTGGCTGATCATGTTTATCTGTCTCTTTTGCTTAACATCGACACTGCAGATAATTTATATGTATGTTACTATAATGTGTTCAACAAATAAAGCCTCTTGAATTTTGAACTGGAAAGAGGAATTATTTTTCCATCACTGGCGCAATATAAGCTAAATGTACAATTACGAACGATTAAAATTTTGTAACTTTCACGAACACGAAGCTTTGTCTTGCCCGCAAAAGATAAAACACGTATAAAAAACATATATTAATTTTACACAATTACAGTAAGATGAATGTATAAAGGTTCCGATTTTTTAAATACCGAACCCTAAAAAAGAGGTGATTTAAAGGATGATTCTGGTTTTTAAGTTACGATGACTGGCATGTTAGAAAGTGGCGCCACGTCGCGGCGGTCGTTGTTTTAAAAGCGTGTAATTATTTTGAAATTAGAACGGAGTTTTAAACCATTAGAAGACTTTTATTCATATTTCTTCTTCACTTATTAATTCCTACATTTCTAACCAGTAAACTTTATATAGAGCAATCATCATCATGATTTCGTGTAGGTGTCACGGTCAATCGACCATACACAGCCTGGTGTAAGAGTTTCAGGACTAAGAAGGCATTGTAATTTTTTAATATATTTCAGCCACACGACTTTCATTGCTGAACGCTTTACTGAAGCTAGGGATTTCTCTTCATAGATTTCCAATTCGACCAACAATTCCATACTCCTAATAATTTTATTTTTAGGGTTTCGCCATCTGGTTATTTTTAATTCTTAAAGAATGTTCTTTGAGACCGATTTTAAAATATTTAAATCTCATCACACTGCATAGTATAAAACAAAGTCGCTTACTCTGTCCCTATGTCCCTTTGTATGCTTAAATCTTTAAAATAACGCAATGAATTTTGATGCGGTTTTTTTTAATAGATAGAGTGATTCAAGAGTAAGGTTTTTATGCCCATGCAAAGCCGGGGCGGGTCGTTAGTATAAAAATAAAAGCAACAATACGAAATCCCACGCAGGTAAAGTAGCGAGCAACAGCTAGTAATTCAAAGTTCCCGACGAAGCTCGTAGGCGGTGGGCGTGTCGGCCGTAGCGCCGCCTGCCGACGTCACAACATGGCCGACTTGCAACTGCACTGTGCAATGTTATTGAGTCTTCTTTGAGTATGACTCATGCTCATGTTGCACGCAATTGACAATAATGTGAATGACCATTGACTGGTGGATTGAAGGATTGATGGCGAATGTCTTAAGGGTTGCATGAACGTCTAAAACTATTTTTTTGTGTATTATTTTTATATTAATAACTAGCTTTTGCCCGCGGTTTCGCCAGCGTGAACTTCCCTCGGGAATATTTTCCTGGGATGAAAGATAGTAAGGTTCTTCTTATGGTTCTAAGCTACCCCACAAATTTTCAGCCAAATCAGGTCAGCCGTTCTTGAGTTCTAAAATGAGTAACTAACACGACTTTCTTTTTATATAAAAAAAAGAAGAAGAAAGAAGATTATGTAAAAAAAATAATCATAGCTATGTCACCTGTGCCATTATCACGAATATATTAATATTAATTAAATTAAAACTAATTTCCTCATTAATTTAAATCAGTTCAGTTCATATAATAACTATAATGTTATACCTAGATGTATATCATATGTTATCCGTTCGAATGTCTGTCTGTCAATAAGGGAATACCTCATGAACATATTTTCGTGTCAATGACAAAAAAAAGCTCAAATTCATTCATTCATTTCGTGTAGGTGTCATGGTCAATCGACCATGCACACCCTGGTGTCAGAGTTCTTCGGAACCGCCTCTCGGCCTCTGACATGGTTCCTTTAACGACTACCAGATGGCAGCCGGGACCAACGGCTATGCTTCCCGTGGGAATTGAACCCTCGACCCCGGGTCTACAGGCAAACGCCTTAACCATTGGACCACGGAGGCAGTTAAAAAGCTCAAATGTAATTGCTGTAGAAGGTCGCAGGCAAAAACTGAAGGCAGGCTGCTTTCAACCGGTAGGTAACTCTGGAAATCATTGGGGTGGACATAATAAATGTCCAACAGTGAACTCTCTCACTCTCATCTTACTTCTTCGGCTGACTGCTTCGGAGATTTGAATTCACATACATACATACATACATATAATCACGTCTTTATCCCATACGGGATAGACAGAGCCTAGAGCCATAAGACCTTAGGCACGTTTAGCATAATAGTAGTTGAAACAGGAAATTAATAGTGATTTGGGTTCACTTTCCTGAATTTTTTCCTCCACTTTGCCCTGTCTTCGGCATCCTTAGTTGTAAGACCATTAGCATGCATATCGTTACTGGGACGTCGAACCAGCACATTTTAGGCTATGTCCAGCAATGCAGCAGGACTGCTTGTCGAATCGAGTTTACGATGCCTAAGTACTATTTTCTAACAACGAAACAAAAAACTATGTCAGATAGAGATAGAAAATAGGAAGAAATCATTCGTCGCATCGTAAATATCTATAATTTAGTATAACTAATGGTCATTTGGTCATTATAGTTCTGGGGTTTTAGATATAATAGTTGGGCACAAGTTCCAATCATACGAAGTTGGTGATTACGCCCTCAATTTAGTTCGGGGCCGGACTTATGAGATAACACAAAGAATATATACTTATATATATCTAACTAAAACTCCAAACTTTGTTTAATAAATAACTTATCAAAATGCATCTTCTATTCTTTTTGTGATTCATTTTATTAGTTTCTATATTAGAGGGTTCCAATAAATGATCTATGGGTTCCAAATAGACCTACTTAATGGGCGTAAATTATTCATTATATTTACCTTATTCGTTGGACTTTCTAAGCTCTCAAAAACTTGATCTCAAGTCCAACAATGAACATTTTTTTTATGAGATGAAATGAACATTTTTTTTTTTTTGTGATGTTCTTATTTTTAACCAATTCAATACGTTACGCACATTTAATTTGAAATAGAATATTCGGGTATGAAATTTGGCTCACAAAAAAAAATTAAGTTAACTTATGAAATTTTAGATGAGGCAGAGATTTTAGCTTAGGAATTGCCAGTGGACTGGTATTAAAGAACAGTGGAACAGTTGTTCAGACTCACCAAAAATAAAATTAGATTTAAGAAGTTGACAGCTGACCTTCAGTAATAAAGTGGCGCCTGAACATATAGCTACAAATTGCAAAACTGCTAAAAGTGGCCGCTTTAAGCAATAATGCAATTTGTAACTATATGTAACTATAATTTAATAATCGAATATGATTAAAATTAACTTCAGATCCAGAACCATAATTACAGCAGAGGGATTTTTGATAACTTGTGATTTCAGTGAGTAATGATTTTTAAATGACGGTGGCGTTAGTGTTCACCGAGGTATCACCTTAAGAAGAAAAAACGCTCAGACTCTATAACTTTTCTTTAATATCCTAACTAAATACATATCTGCCCATCCCATTAACCTGCAGAACAGTCAATAACATAATGACGCGTCCAATAAGGCGCCAACACACGTCTTTTGGCCTATAACATGTAATTTCAAACCACGCAGACAATCAGCTAACCCACTTACCAATTTTCAAAGACCGCTTCTCAAAATGACCAAATTACAAACCAAAATTGGTCGTTTAATCGCCATGACGACGTTTGATTTGACAAACCTGATATTAGTAGGCGAGATTTGCCAAATTTACGCGTCAAATGTTTGAATAATGGCCGCAAGGTTCGGCGCCATGGTCGGACTTAGACGCCAATGGTCATTAAATAATTTGTGTATTTTAAAATTAAAAAGTGAATGCTTGGGTGGGCTTTTTGAATGAAAGACGTCACTTTGTAGTTGTTTTATGGCGGTAGGATAATGAATAGTGTAAACTAGGGTAAATGACACCTTGTAAAAATAAGAAATGCGGTCAGTTCTTTTGTTTTTTTTTTTTTTCCTGCCGCCGCCCGTTTTATTTTGTGTATTTGGTGCTTCTTATTTAAATAAATTACATGTTTTATTCTTTATTATTCTTTAAAATCCAACTTAAGTAAGGTAATTTTTATTATTATCTTAACAAATTATTTATTAACTTGTCAGCGAAAGTGTTAAGATTTTTTTGACAAAATTATTTTTTGCTGACTAAATATTTGTAAATTATTTAATGTGATAAATTAAATTCACTGATGAGTTCATTATAATATATAAATAATTCTGGTATTATAGCGTTTTGAAAAGCATGATAATAATATGCTATGATTATAAATGATAAAGTTAAGTAGGCTTGAAAAATCATACCTATTGGAAAATAAGCTTGGTGAGAGAGCTGATGTTACTGGAATCTTACTCAAATTCAAATTCAAATTGTTTATTTTCAATATAGGATATTTTTATCACTTATTGACGTCAATTGTTACTTATTTTAAGTTTACCACCACTTCCAAAGCGCAAGTGGAGAAGAAGTGGCGCCACAAACTCCACAGCAGCATTTTCTTCAAAAACGTCAATTCACAAAATTTGAGTCAAATCAGACGAGTTTACATTTGAATATTTTTATAATTACCATAAGTTTATTATTAAATTATTAAATATTGAGGATTATTGAAATAGTTTAACAAAAATGTCAAGTAATAAAATATGTCATGATATAATAATAAAATAATAATAATAATAATGTACTGAATGTACATATGATCAATTTTTAGCTATAGTTTGTAGGACTCCGCACCAAGCTTAAGTTACTCACTTTTGTCATCACCTGAGTCATCTAACACCTTCACCTACCCTACCTGCGTGAGTACTTGAGTAGGTATTTTAAGTTTATCTGTATCCCTTATAAATTCTACTAATATAGGCTAAGTTTGTACTAACAATTCTATGGACCCAAGAAATCAGAATATATTTCTTTATTTCTTTTTTAATTTTTCATTGATTTCAGCCAATAAATTTTACATTTTATAGGCTCCTATTAATAAAAACCTTAGTTTAACATATGTATAAAAAAACAATTAAGAACTACACGTTATATTTTTTTTTAATTTTACTTTATTTTCTTTATTTAACATACCTAAGACAAGAACAAATTCAGTCTTTTGAAAGCTATTTCATCTTGGTTCCCCAAAAAAGTGCCAGCATTATCAAATTCAGTACATACGTCGCTTTGTTATGAAGATCACTTTTGCCGCCGTCACATAAATCTGAAATTCTTGACAGCGAATGATTACCAAAGAAGCTGAATTCCAGCCCATCCTGAACTAACCCTTAATTCCAGAGAATTGATCTCCGAGACACGCCGACTGAATAAATAATAGCACAAAACATGTTGAAAATATTCGCGCATTCACTGCCAAAAATGCGGTTGATTTGTGTTGTGGCCCGCTCAAGAAATCATTTTGTAACTATTTGCACACATATGTGAGGAATTTTTAAACGTGGCCCATTGAGTTTATCATCACATGTACAGTGAATCACATGAGAAAATATAACACCTTCAGTGTAAGTGTAAGGGTATAGTTTACCTATTACTCTGTGGCGTGGTACTGGATCTTACAATTCCTAATCCGTGGATAGACCAAAAATAAAGCTAAAGTGATAACGTTGTTGCTGATCACTTTACTGCATTAGTAATATTATCTATTCTATGTCTGAAGCCAAACTATTTAAGAAAAGCCAGTACATGGGATCAAGACGTTTGGCGTTTTTGCGAGACGAAACCCATTTTAGGTCACAGCTGCTACGTATTTCGCCTGAATAAACAGAATTTATTATTATTCATTTAGATTAATCTGTATCTTCATCTCTATTCTTTCTATAGAATTAAGGTCCAAAAAATTATCCACTAGAAAATGCCATTTGTAAGTGAACACGTGAGATGTACAAAATGGGACACATTCTTCCAGCAGGCCATGATGTAAACTCCCCAAAAATGCAGTCGATCAGCATCAAAATCTTCACGGGTGGGTCCGGCAAAAACAAATTCTCGCCAGCTAATTTCGAATGCTGCAAACGTTTTCCCTCTCCTATTATTATTTCAATCAGAGATAATTGGACACTCGTCACCATAAAAAGGAGTTCCGTGATTGGTGGAGTCACGAGCGGTGCTTTTGATTTTCGAATCGTTTCGTTTGAAATTCAAATGGTTTGGATCGGACGTTCTTGATAGTTGAATAGCGGATTGCAAGGCCACTTCGGTCGTTGGTTTAATTAGAATAATCAATATTGTTTACATCGTCGTTTCTCTAGTGATTGTGACAAACATACTTTTATTCATAAATTCTTACCTTTTATTTATTTAACTTTTAACTGTACAAAACACAAATGTAAAAAAGCATCATCTAACAGTTTATTGATCAAAAAAGAAATAAATTCAAATTTGCAGAATAAAGAGAAGAAAAAGAAAATAGTTTTATACCTAAATTAGAAATTTCTATTATAGCTGCTTGATATATATATATATATAAAAGAAATAGATCCAATTAATATATACATATTGTATTCTTTTTCTTCTCTTTATTCTGCAATCCGGCAGTCTATAAAAACTAATAAATATATGAAAAATATTATAAGTATAGATAAGTCGGTAAAACATCTTACGTATACCATATACAAGTAGGTTCTTGGTTCTGATTTGTTTTATATATCCAATGTTTTTAAATCAATAAACTGACCCGCATAACAATTTCAAATATCCGGTACAGAATCGATACAAAGGATGCGAATAGTCGAGTTATCGATTGTTTCGTTTCGATGCAAATCTATCGCATGCATATTTCATAGAGCGTTCGCTGCACGCTAATTAGTTGAGACCGCCCACAGAGACAGCAATGGCATTGTCCGTTTGTTCATTTATACATGTGACATTGTCTATGGAATTAAAAAAATTTTTATTGATACAACTTCAAACACGTACCATAAATTCTTCAGCCATGATAATCACAAAGAAGATGCTATGTAGCGTTTGATTTATCATAACGGATCGTAATATGAAGGTAAGCGTTCTCACGCAGTCGGTCTACAACGAGGTGGCTCGATCTTGTCAAAGCTGTAACACAATGCCCAGCAACAGTATGCTCCAAGAAAGACAGGCATAGATGTATAAAAAGAAGATTCGCAAGAGCAGCCATAAAGCCATCCAACCTATAATCATGACCACTCTGTCAAGAGTGTAAGTACGAATAAGAAGAATGATATCAAATTGTTAATTATTTTAGATGTTACTTCGGTGAAGTTAAAGTTACATGTGCTTAAGTAACAAGTTACTCGGAAGGATGAAGAGTACTTACAAGTGCAATATACTGCCTACTGGTATGCAAAGTGACGATGTAAAGTAGATATACGTATATTTTGGAAGTTAATTCAAAAACTGAAACAAATTTGTGCAAACGTTAGATGATACAAAATGGTAAAACGTAGTGATTATAATATACTCTTTGCAAAAAGGCTGGCTGCGTTCGAGCCCTATTAGATAAAAATGGTGGTACTATTATTCCTTAAATATATATAGGTAGATATGTAACATCTTTACACAAAGAAGGGTACAGAGTTAACAAATACTGATTATATTCGGAAGAAAATAAAATATTTTATTTTGACATAAATAGTATTGGCCCGTAAACTAATTTTGCAGCAGACTATTTGTCTTAACACAAAGAAAATAGGTTGGTTTGATCCAGTTTAAACAGTCACATTAAAGAAACTAAAAACAGTTTTCTTTCTTTATTACTTTTCATTATTTCAAAGTATTGGATGTACGCAAAAACTGCACTTTTAAAACTTCGTAAAAGTAAATTTAAAATGTGTATTTGGCTTGTGTTTATGCGACAATATAAATATAGATAAACCACCTTAATTCGTTGTCAAAGTTTGCGTTGCTACCCAAAAGGGACAGACAGGGCAATCAACTAAACATTTATTCCTTTATAGTTTATGGTACCAATTTTCATTTTCACTGTAAAATATTTTATTGACTCATTGAAGAATTTATGGTAATTGTCAGTTTGAGAATTTTTTAAAAATATTGGGCACCCATATTTTGGAATTTTTGAAGTCTAATATGGAGGAATGCTATGAGGCATTGCTTTTAAGTTATATATTAGTCTTCAAAAATTAAATTATGACAGACCAACACCAAATTAAATGCTGCATCCACTAGATTCCTTTTTTTGTAAGATTTGTGATTTTTTTTCTTTGATGGAAGAAAGTGATGTTACAGATCGAAACAGGATATGAAGATGAAGATAAGAAATAATATAATTAAAATATTCATAATAATAAGTTAGTGTATTTTGAGATATCGTTAACAGTGAAAATTTGATTAATTGCTTATTTGCAACGGTTTTTGCCATGATAGCGTCAATAAGGAATTAATACAATCTGCATATCCATCAATGGGAAACATAAACAATCGACGTGACGTTTGACAGTGTGCAAACTAGTCCTTAATATCCCTAAATTTAATTTTATCACCTGCGCATAAAGTATGATTTCAAACAAATTGCAAAAATCGTAGAAACACCAAACTGTTGCAAGGAATTGTAGACTTTACATAGTGATGTAAAGGTTACTTTTAGTGTTGTGTCAAACACGGTTCGACATATGTCGACAACGAGGTCGATGAAAAAGCGTTATCAATCATTTGTGAAGGTGATAGATCATACGTGGAGGGTGCAGGGTTACTACAAAGCCGATATTGACGTGCAAATGTATCTTAACGCTCATTACATTTCTATTATGAAGAATAAGTTTGAATTAGTGCGAGAATATCTGATTATGGTATAGTGATATAAAAGTAATAGTATTTTTTTCTTGTAATCATATTATAGTAAACTTATTTTTGACAGTATCAAGTTTTAATATTCATGTTCGTCTATTTCCATCATTTAAAAAGTGAAGTTAAGTCAAAAACGTCAAGTCAGTTGTCACTCATGTCTATAGTCGGAGAGCTAAGTGAAGCAGAGGAAGAATTTCACTTAGATTTTAATGACAAAGGTAGATAAGTTGGATTAAAGTCACTTATTCGACACTGTACCACTTCCCAACACTCATGCGTATTCACTTACATTAAGCAATAATTAATTCACCATTAGTATGCACAAATACTTAAAAAATACAAATTTTAGAAAATCCAAATCGACGTTATCAATGACTTTAGCTTGGCGCCAAAATTCTATTTTCAAACGTAAGCATTATTTGATCTTTTATTATTAAAAGAGTGGTTGATTATAGTATAATTCTTATTTATTTATATTCTTTTTTAATCTGACGATTCCACAGCAAGGGTCACATCTGGCTGGAAAGATATACCTTAGTCCTTTCACCACTTTTTCACCATTTGATCACAGTTTGCTCTGGCCAATATGAAAATGCCTGAAAACCTAAATTGGCCATTGTAAAGATAACCTATTTCCTTTCAGACTGTTTGTGACATAATTAGCGACACGAAAAGAAAAGAAAGATAACCTATTCAGATGGCGCTTCACATGTGATAGTACAAGCGTGATGCATATCTCTTTAGACAATAGTAAATTATCAGATATGCCCAGAGTGCTTTGAGCACTGAAAGATGTGTATAAAGCCACAACAAAAACTATACGATCAGATCTAATACCTATATAGTTGCTATCAATCTGAAACATCTTGTTCTATCAATCGTCAAATCATGTATTTAGTATTAATCAATCAATATCTAACCTTATTCATGCCATTAATTAATTCATCATATGGCTTGGGACGTAACCAACAAACGCAAAAAATTCAATTATGTAAATAAATTTACATGATGTATGTGCCTAATCTATTACAATTATAAATTCAAAGTTCAATATGCGTAAGACTTAATAATCCACGAAAAATTGATGCCCCAGTCATTATTCGCATTTAAAATTACAACGTAGATGGTACCTGTCAAATTATTATCTTTTTTCGTTAACAGCAGGTAGTAAAAAAGTCGAGAGCATTTTTTCGTTTGAGTTAATCGATAAAAATTGGCGACAGGGCGCCGCCGGGCTCATGTGTCGAAATATCGATAAAATTAACTTACGGCTCTAGATAAGTGTCGGCAATGAAAAAGTCGGTATTTTTTACGGCTTTTTTGAAAGAAGCCGTCTTAATCCGTCTTATCTTTTAAGACTAAGAGCGATAAATTGTTGTTAAATTTTTTTAGTTTTTTTTTTATCAATACCTAAATTTGGTACACATGTCGGTAGGGTGACAATATATTGTGACAATCATTTTGCATTTGTGCATCAATACTATTAAATTAGTTATATTATAAAATTAGTTTTTATTTATTTTTATATTAGAATATTTTTTATATAAGTTAGTTTTAATTATTGTTATTATTTTATAATTTAATCAATACTTAAATAAGATTTGGATATTGTTGAAAATCGTGAACAGTTATTTAAGCCATAGTTTCTACTGCTGGACACGAAAACATGCTTTTTTATACTACTGAGTAGACAATCAGGCCTAAGGCCCACCTGATGGAAAGTGGTGCTTACTTGTACTACTTCTTTATACTCGACTGCTACCAAAGGAGGATTGTTCATTTGAGCCTATGTACAGATATAGTACAATACCGCAGGAACCATTTTATATTAACCCGTCCGCTCAGGATGCGCACACATGTGTCACATAACAATTGTTTTTCTATAGTGTATGGATTCCAGCGAGCCAACGGGTTAAGTTTTATACTAGGTTATCTTATTTATACTCCTATTATTATTTTTTGTATATTTGTTAATAAAATATTTTGTATAAATAAACTAAAAGAAAGTCTGTGTGTATGTCTTTTTCTTTGACAACCCTTATGGCCAAGATTAGCAAACAAATTTCAACAAAATAAAGTATCTATCATTAGCTCCAGCTAGATTGTGAAAGTAGCACTAATTGTCATTTTGTTTTTTTTTTTTTTACATCACAATATTGTCACCCTACACAGTTTTTTAAACATGGCGGATGCTCCCGTATTACTTGGCGAGTGGTAATTAAGTGGTTTAGTTAAAACAGAGTAAGGCCATAAATTACTATAAAACGCAACATTTCAACGACTTACATTTGTTTTAAACTCTAGTGGAGTGCTTTTTGCAGTTAGTTCATACGAACTTACAGACGTTTTAGTAAATTACTGGTATATAAAACGTACGACTAGCTTTTTCTGGCGACTTCATACACGTGGTACTTACATTCATCTGTAAAAATATAGGTACTTGAGGTAAGATACCTATTCTTTTGAGTCCGTATTGGTCTTAGGGGTCCATAAAGCATACTATCTATGTGTCCCACTTATTCAAATTCTTCTAATACTGATGTGAAGCAATTCGTGCGTATGCAAGACAACAACACTGCAAAAAGTTGTGTGTGGACGAGCACTTAGATTGTTTAGGTAGGATATTGTTTCATCAAACAAAACTGGCGGTAGCTAAGAAAACAATTAAACAATGTATGGAAGAAAATCATATCTTATATACATATGTAACAAGATTCAAATTTGTTGGTGCATGGAAATAATGACATTCAAAAATTTACGAATATTCGAAATTGAAAAGAGAACGTTATTTAAGCCAGAAATTTGGTTCAAATTTGAATAGAAAGGAAAATAATGACGTTTAAAATTCGAGTGTTTGAATTTCGAACTGTGCGGTGGAGCGTTCACATCATAGGTAAAAAGCAAACAGTAGCGGCCACCCGCGATTTTTAAAATGTCGATATTGAGTGTTGGTTGTGTAAATACGATTAACTCGGGGGCGATCATCGATCACACAAAAATGTACTTAGAGTTAAGTGTTTGTATTAGTGTCTCTAGTGATGAGACGGGAGAATCAATTTTTTTTATTTAAATTTTACTGGCACTGATAATGATTGACTTATAAAACAAGTCAACTATAAAAACCTAAAAGTATCAATAAACAAAGATACTTTACTATTACAGGTAGATGTTTATTGAAATTATGAAGAGGACCTTTTTGAGCATGTTTAAAAAATCTAGTCATTATCTTCTTTAGCTACTTTTATCCCATAATTTATATCATTATCACCAATATTTTTTTTTGTTTTAATAAATCTTGCTATGCTAAACTTTAATATGAAGAATATAGGCTATAATTTGTCACAATATTAAGTCTTCCAAGCGGGTAAAGCCACAAGCAACAGTCTATCAGCTAGTTACATATTAATAATAAAAAATCAACCTCTAAAACCAAAAATACCAAACACATCACTACTCGTACACATCTCTTCAACGATACCGTACAATTATTCTCTAGCTATTTGTTCAGCAGCCTGTCAAAACAACGCTACCGTGACGCCAGTCACTCGCCCCAGCACTCGCCTCAATGTAAACACGGCTCAAGTGTTTATACTAATGTTGATGTAATAATCAGTTTGGGTATTGTATTTTGTACATGGCTTTATTAAATATTGCGTAGTTTTTTCTAGCCGTATGGTATGTGTCAGAAAAATACCTTTTAGTTTATCATCCTAGCACTTTCCCAGTTGATTTGAAACTAGGGTACGCTTACCTGCTTTTTCTACTCCGCTTTGACCAGTTTTTAGCTTACGTGGTTAGGTCGTTAGCAAGTATATCCTGCACCACCACTGGAGAGAAACATGATGAACAGAACTACTAAACAATTTGGTAAAGTAAATCAAATATAACTATAAATTTGGTGCTAGGAAATAAAGAGAAAGAATACTTAAATGAAAAAAATGTACCTACCAATTTGTATAGAAAAAGCTTCGCATATATTGTAAATAAAATACTTATGACCAATGTAACAAGTCGGTTTTCGTAAGACATGACCGTACTAATGCAGATTCTCCTGAAGCTTGTCCGTGATGTCACAAACTCTACACATCCAGCGCAGCATTTTCATCTTCGTCACTGACTCTTTTTGCGCGGATTTTGAAACAATATCTTACCATTCTTTACATTATTTTTATAAATATTTTTATGTGCAAAACCCATAAACAAACACAAATTATGAAATATGATCCGTATGCAACAGACAGACGAAACAGACTAAACGGAAGAACAAACCAGATGAATTACGATCTATAAAAGCGAAAAATAAAAAGCATAAAGCAATTTTTATTGCAACCATCAATAATACTGTATACCGGCATTCAATAACATCAACCCATGCGAATAAAGCTATAATTACACACACATAAATAAGATTTACGGGAAAAAGTCCCCAATAAAATTCGTTCGCTCCCGTTTTCTCAATAAACAAACGGACGGATAAAGCTGAATACTTACATATATCTCTGGCAGTAATAAAATAAATCCGATGCCGTTGATGTCTAAACAACTTTGCTAGACACGCTGAGTTGAATCACAGATTGCTGGATAATTTACTAGTACAGGGCGTCGATTCTGCTAACGTTAAGACAAAATCGTATCAAAATAGTGTTTCAATAGTAGTGCTTTTTACACACTATTTACAAGAGTTATGACAGTATGATGTGATGTGAATGTAGTGTGTGGTGTGATCATCAGCAGTGATATAAAAAAATATACATTTCTTGTAACTTGTGTATAAAAAAGCACTACCATTGAAACACTATTTTGACACGATTGTGATTTAATGTTAGCAGAATCGACACCCAGATGTATAATCCCACATTCGACTCGACAACAAAAAAAGATCACACACAGACACAATACCCCACCTTTTAGTGCACCAATAGTGTTTAAACAATAGATAGTTACACCATCTATCTATTGTATGTGTTTCTATCTATGATAACTTCACTACATAGTGTAAAACAAAGTTGCTTTCTCTATCCCCATGTTCCTTTGTATGCTTATATCTTTAAAACTACGCAACGGATTTTGATGCGGTTTTTTTTAATAGATAGAGTGGTTCAAGAGAAAGGTTTTTTTGCCCATGCGAAGCCGGAGTCGCTAGTATTAAATAAAGCATTAAAATTTTCTGTGTTTTAATAATTTCTTTTATTTTGTTATCTAATAATAAGCGGTATCATTATTAAACTAAGAGTATTGTAGCGCCACATATAATCCTTTTTATTTTGCCATGGGGTCTATAGTATTCCTACTAGTTTAGTTTTCTTTCTGTTATCTGTTCTGTTCTGTTTTGTTCCCGCCTGTAATGAGGTATTATTAGATCTTTTGTTTAATCTAGTACAAACGCATACCACTCATTGTACTTCCCTCCATAACAAGATACGTCTGAATTATTTTCTAATCCAACGTAATAGTGAGCACGTGTGAGCATTTACCGTGATATACTGGCGAAAACATCCCGAGGAAAACATCGGTTTCCAACCGCTAATGCCTTAATGCGGACACTGTAATAATTGTCAAATAAATTCCGAGGGAGATGGTGGCGTAATGACATCATAAAGATAAAGGGTAAGATCTGCTTTTTACGGCTTCTGATGTTTTACAGATGGTTGTTTTGAATTGATTGGGATAGTTACTTGTTTTTATAATGTACAGTCACATAATTTCTTCCACGCTGGTCTGGGAGAAAAAGAAAAACATAGAATGTACCAGCTGCTTCTCTTCCCGCGCAAGCCGTAAAAGTCGTCTGAGGGAATCGCCGAATGGGGAAATCATGACATAGGCGATGCGGCTAGCAACCCATCACTATTGATTTCCTGTTTCAACTACCATTATGCTAAACGTGGCCTAAGGTCTTATGACCCTAGGATCTGTCTACCCCGCATGGGATAAAGACGTGATTATATGTATGTATGTATGTCACATAAGTTCACTGCTGAATATGACTTGGTTTCAGCAATTTATTATCATCTATCTATATATATATATATATAAAACAAAGACGTATTTGTTACAACACTCATAACTCGAGATCTGCTGAACCAATTTTCATGGTTATTGATTCGTTGGATTTGTCTCCGCCCCGAATAGCAGAATACATCTTAAAAACATTGGAAATAAAAATAAAAGAAAACATTTTCCCATACAAAATGTCCGTGGGCTGTAACTAGGGTGTAAGGTAGGTGTAGGGTAGGTGTTGGGTAGGGTAGAGGTAGAAAAAAGGGCAGGACAACGTCTGCCGGGTCAGCTAGTATACCTATATTAAAAGAAAGTTGTATTAGCTACAACACTTATAACTCAAGATCTACTGAACCAAACTCTCTGAATTTTTGCATACACATAGTTAAAAGTATTGTGAAGAGTATAGGTACATTTCATCCCGGGAAAAAGCACTGTTCCTGCGGTTATATGCTATGTTAAGCTCCTCAATTTTATTTTTATTCTATTTGTGATCCATAATCACTACATAGTAGTAAACAAAGTCGCTTTCTCTGTCCCTATATCTCTTATAAATATATATATTTATATTGTGTCCTTAAATCTTTAAAACTACACAACGGATTTTGATGCGGTTTTTTTTAATAGATAGAGTGATTGAGTGAATAGAAGAGGAAGGTTTTTATGCCCATGCGAAGCGAAGTAATAAACTGTTTAACAGCATTCAGGCAAATTATTTAACTCAACAAATTTTTAAAGATGGATCACTATAAAAATCTTTCTAGATTCATGATTTTTCTTTTTTTCTTTTAAAACCATAAACGAAACATTTCAGGGACAAACAACATCCTTCCTTCACACATCACGCACGGAGATATAAACCAAATGGTGCGTCGGCGCACATCAAACGCTGTGATCGATTCAAGATGGCTGTCTGACATGTCCGCCATTAAAATGGATGTTTTGTCGTGACAAGACCATAAATTATTTAATCTGCTGTTACTCGACTATGCAGTAATAAAATCTGACTGGGAATAATTTAATTGATTTGATCTATTTATTAGTTAGCCGCTCTCAAAGATAACTGATACTTGTGACTTCTTGTATAGTCGAAGAGAATTTGTAATAAGATGTGTACTGTGTATGAACAAAGTATTAGTATACTTGAAGATCGGTATAAAAATGGAAACCAAAAAGTCTACTGACTTATCACGATTATCACGAACCAATCAGAACACAATAAAAACCCTGTTTCGAAATTCACAGAACTGAGGAAATTAAGACGCTTCATAGAAGAGGGAACTAAAACATTGATGTATAACAGATACAAATTTTAAGCAACCAAAAAAATTACCGTATTATAGAGTAACACTATTCGATCAGTAGACAGAATAGAAAACATTTTCCACCTATACTACTCTATTGTATGCCTGTATGCAGCAGAAAATGAGAGACGATTGTACACCATTTATTTTCTCTACAACTGAATTAAATTTACTAAAAAAACATAATTATTTACTTATACTAAATAAGGACACTCATTAACAATTATCAGGCAGTCGTAAGTGTCGTAACGCGATGAATTAGTAATAAAAAAATTCTAACACTTTGTTAATTATTTCAAGTAATGTAACACATCTTTACCTACTTATAAATAACTAAAATTAACTACCTTTGTTAATATTTCCATAACCGCATCACGTCTGCAAATGGTTCGACCCTATATATATATACAAAGTCTCTACACAACTATTTTGAAAAAATATTTTCATTTTAGTCATCAACTGATGTTAAAAATCACAACTTATTTATAGTATCTAACTTAACACTTTCACTGACAGTAACACCTCTCGACGTAGATAACAAATTAATAGTTATTGTTATCTCGTTTACTGTCCGCGAAAGTGTTAAGAAATTACCACATTACAATCGCTGTGGAAAGTTCCATTAGGCCATACTTTTTCAGTATTTGACAAAACGTTAACTTTAATAGTAAAAACCAAAGCAAAATAGACAAAGCCTACATCAATCATTATTACAAATTACAAATAAAAAACCGGTAAGTAGATAATCATACTGACGGACAGACAGACACGCCTGCGGCGACTTCAACGTGTAATCTTAAGATAATTTTATGTGAATCACGGCTACCCAAGACACTTAGTGATTATCCCAACGTTATTACGGGAAATTGCTGGTTTTTTTTTTGCGAATCAATTCTTGTTAGCTTGGGTTATTATTGGGTAATGCATTAGGAATGTATTGAAGGTTTTATTATCATACTTTTGATGCAAAATTACTGAAACAGACCTTTAACGAGTGAAAACAGTGTAGTTTTAAAGAAATCATCGTACGTAATGTCCATTATCTATATCCAGTCTAATATTATTATTGCGAAAGTCTTTCTATCTGTCTATCTGTCTATCTGTCTGTCTATCTGTCTGTCTATCTGTCTGTCTATCTGTCTGTCTATCTGTCTGTCTATCTGTCTGTCTATCTGTCTGTCTATCTGTCTGTCTATCTGTCTGTCTATCTGTCTGTCTATCTGTCTGTCTATCTGTCTGTCTATCTGTCTGTCTATCTGTCTGTCTATCTGTCTGTCTATCTGTCTGTCTATCTGTCTGTCTATCTGTCTGTCTATCTGTCTGTCTATCTGTCTGTCTATCTGTCTGTCTATCTGTCTGTCTATCTGTCTGTCTATCTGTCTGTCTATCTGTCTGTCTATCTGTCTGTCTGTCTGTCTGTCTGTCTGTCTATCTGTCTGTCTATCTGTCTGTCTATCTGTCTGTCTATCTGTCTGTCTATCTGTCTATCTGTCTGTCTATCTGTCTGTCTATCTGTCTGTCTATCTGTCTGTCTATCTGTCTGTCTATCTGTCTGTCTGTCTATCTGTATGTCTATCTGTCTGTCTATCTGTCTGTCTATCTGTCTGTCTGTCTGTCTATCTATCTGTCTATTTATCTGTCTGTCTATCTGTCTGTCTATCTGTCTGTCTATCTGTCTGTCTATCTGTCTGTCTATCTGTCTGTCTATCTGTCTGTCTATCTGTCTGTCTATCTGTCTGTCTATCTGTCTGTCTATCTGTCTGTCTATCTGTCTGTCTATCTGTCTGTCTATCTGTCTGTCTATCTGTCTGTCTATCTGTCTGTCTATCTGTCTGTCTATCTGTCTGTCTATCTGTCTGTCTATCTGTCTGTCTATCTGTCTGTCTATCTGTCTGCCTATCTGTCTGTCTATCTGTCTGTCTATCTGTCTGTCTATCTGTCTGTCTATCTGTCTGTCTGTCTATCTATCTGTCTGTCTATCTGTCTGTCTATTTGTCTGTCTATCTATATGTCCATCTGTCTATCTATCAATCAGTCTATCTTTTGGTCTGTCTGTCTTTTCTCATTTACGGCTAAACCGCTAAAACGATTTTAATGAAATTTGGTATGGATATATTGTACTTACCAGTTTGTCAAGACCAGAAGCTACTTTCTCAAGCGAAGCCCCGGGCATTAGCTAGTGCTAAATAACTTTAAAAATATCTCACATAATATCAAAATAAATCCAAATAATCCACTCAAACTCATCAACCAAAATGAATAGCGTTATCAAAAGATCCGTTATTTTAAAATCAATTACTCCATCGCGCCGATAAAACTTAGAGCGATGATAAAAAGCGTTCATTTATAATGATTGTACAATGATGGAGCGGATTCGTTACTTTTATCCGGTAGCTGATTGTAAGTCACTGTCACTTGGTACTGATGGCAGAAACATTCTGTCAGTTTCAAATTAATTACCTAAAAAAAATATTATATTCAATAGTAATAAGATTTACTACTGATTGTATAAATAAATCAACTATGCACAGGAAAGACTTGGTTGGTGTCAAATTTCTTCCGAACTACCTACTTGTTTATGTAATTTTATATTACTATATTATATATTATATTAAACCCACATTACGATCTCTGCATGACCCAAAGGTTGACTGTTAGACAATGCTTTTAGCATTAAGTTCATCTTTTATGCTTTATAATATTTTGTACAATAAAGTGTAAATAAATAAACTACCTTTCGGCCTCTCCCTTAAACAGCTACTAGAGGATAGTCGGGATCAACAGCTTAAGTGCCTTTACGAGGTATAAAATCGTCTTTATTATCAGAAAATTGGTTTTTAAGCCTGTCAAATTAATATATTAATAAAAGCTTTTAATAAAATTAAAAATATTTTAAATAATACGGATGCATTAACATCCGTGCTCCAGCTGCCATTTTGTTAGAAGCCAAGAGGCAGTTATAATATGAGGAACTCCGATACCAGGGTGTGCATGATCAATTGACCAGTGCACCCACTCGATATAAAAATAAAAAATAAATATATAGGGACAAGTCACACAGATCAAGTTAGCCCCAAAGTAAGTTCAAGACTTGTGTTATGGGATACTAACTCAACGTTACTATATTTTATAACAAATACATATATAGATAAACATCCAAGACCAGGGCAATCAGAAAAAGATCATTTTTCGTCTTGACCTGACCGGGGATCGAACCCGGGACCTCCTGAGTAGCGGTCAGGCATGTTAACCATTACGCCACGGAGGTCGTCAAATATATGATGATTATGAATGTAAAATGTAACTTTAAATAGTTTGAAAAGTATATTTTTTATGCTGACGCTCCCATTATATCAATAGATCATTAGTCCCGTCACAAAATGATATACTTTTGACAGCATCGAGATATTACCAGGAGATAATATTGACAGCACCATCTACCGGACAATGGGTACTTATTACGTATGTACTAGTAGAGGTAGAGCCTCCGGTCTTTTTCTTTTCATGTGTGTCGTAAATAGTCTAACAGTGTTGGCCTTGTGACCAAGGCAGGAAAGGTTTGTGAAGATTCTGAATGGCGAATTGGCCATATGACAACGGTTGCGGAATCTAGTCCCAGTTCACTGTGGCCAACATTGGTGGACTCTTACGACTAGCAGCTGGGAAGTAAGACGTTTTCGTGCCTCGGAAGGCACGCTTTCCCTTTAGTTATTGTGCCTCTCGAGGTTAAGCTGCTGTTTGTCAAAGAAACCGTCAGTTATGGGTCAATTAATTAATAAACTAACATTAAAGGAATAAAAGTGAGCATCATTATCAAAAAGTTACCTCATGTAATTAGATCTCGAGGGGCGGTTATGAAGAAAACTCATGTAATGGGCTTCCATCTTCTTCTTCTTCGTTTAAGCGTGTTTCCTGGTTGCATCTTCAGCTTACGCCTCAGCAACTGCCTCCATGGTCAAGTGATTTAAACGGTTGCCTGACCCGGACCCGGAAACTGTGGGTTCAATCACGGAAAGCATACTTTGTTTAGTTGTTTTGTTTAGTTAGGACATTGCAGGCTCAAATTGTCTGACAATAAAGATGATTACGGGCTTTGGATGGCACGTTAAGCCGTTGGTCCCGGCCGCCATCGGGTAGTAGTCAAAAGAACCACAGAGGCTGAGAGGCGATTCCGAAGAACTCTGAGACAAGGATGTGCACGGTCTATTGATCGTGTCTAATTCACAAAATGAAGATGATCAGTTTTACAATATTTAACAACAGAAATATACTTCAAAATATAAGGAATCTCACATACATTGTCTCAAGAAAGATGCCTGTATTCACTATCTCCCCATCCATCCTATAAATTATTTAAACAATGCACTCTAAAGAGTCATGGCTCAACAGTAGTCAGAGTAGGGAGCTATCTTCAATGTCTGTCAATCCATCAGTCGATAATCTTGCTATCGATCGAATGTCTACCTTATTGTGTGACGCATACAGGGTATGTAGAGGTATTGCCTGGTAGTCGTTTAAAGTCTGTATTCCAGTGATAATACATTTTTATTTTTAAATGCTTATCTAGATAAATTTATTTTTTTATTGAGTGTTAGTGGCCAGTACTTGTATTAGATTATTTAAAACTGCCTGAAGGCATCTGACAGCAAATTACCACTCTTAAAAGGACTACAACATGGGGTTTTTCAAAAAGGTCGTGAAAAGATTTCTTAACGGTCGGCAACGCACACGTGACACCCCTGGTGTTTCAGGCGTCTATAGGATACGGTAACCGCTTCCCATCAGGTGGGCCATATGCCTGTTTGCCTACTAAATTGTATAAAAATAAATCCTTAATTTTAGAAAGAAATAAACTTAAAAAAAATAATGTTTGTAGCCTATTGTAAAACTCAACGCTAATTTCTAAAATAAAGGTTGCCTTGTCAACATGTTATATTCTAAACTACTTTTTTTTTTCATTTTTTTAATGTTTATAGGGTTTCACTTGTAATTTATTGCATCACAACCACATTTAACTCTCTGCTTTACCTAAAGCCCAGTCAAAATATGTATCTACTAGAACATATGCCTAAAGATTGACTTTATTTAGCACTGTCCATTGTACCTTTGTGTTTAATACAATTAATACATTGCGTAGATTGTTTGTTCCAGCTTAGCATGAACGTAGTACATAGCTTTAAAGTGCACTGGGTGTTATCCTTATAGATTGATCCGAGACAATCGATTTGATTGACAGATAAAAGAAGTCGATGCGTCGTCTCGATTTGGAACCATAATTGGATGGTAGCGACTGCAATCAGACGTATTTTTAACCGACTTTAAAAGGAACTGACTCTTTTATTTTATTATTGTCACTTGAAGTTGCACCAAATTTCTAGTATTATTTGTAAGTCATTTAATCGATAATGGAATCGAATAATATCACGCTGCTCGTAAATTTAAACTTTTTTTAAATCAAGGTATTAAGTATATATATAACCTACGTTGGTATGTGGTAAATAAACTTGAAACCACTTCATCTGCTTAAAAATGTTTTTAGTATTTAAAAATAAATCACTCTAAATAAACAAATGCTATCTAACTAGCTGTTCTCCCCGGCTTCGGATGGATGGCTTACAAGAACAGTTAAATAAACTTCGTTTAAAAGAGTTCATTAAATTATATAAAAAAATTCAATTTTATATTAGACGAAAATTAATAAAAACAAAAAAAAATTGTATTTAGTTTGCATGAAAGAAATATATAAAATTTTTTGTTAAGTAAAAGCAAGGAAAATAAGGAATAATCTTAATACATACGTAAATAGAATACCTTAGTTTATTATCTATATGGTGGGAGTTGAAAAACTATTTCTGCATAATGTTATCCTTATCCTTTATTCAAAAAGCTATAGGCTATAGCCAATAGCTGTGGTGCGCATGTACTATAACATGCGCACCACAGCTATTATATAGAATCTTACTAATATTATAAACGCGAAAGTTTGTAAGAATGTTTGTTACTCTTTCACAGAAAAACGACTGGACCGATTTGGCTAAAATTTGAAATGGAGATTGCTTAGACCATAGAAAACCGCGCGCGATTTCCTCATTCTATGGGTTAGACCCTGGAACGACACATCGGCTATATTTTATCCCAGAATTCCCACGGAAGCGGAGCCCCGGGCAACAGCTAGCCCCAATCCCAACTAATATTGTAAATGCGAAAGCGAGTTTGTTTGTTTGTTACGCTTATACGCCCTATCGACTAAACCAATCTTTCTGAAATTTCTCATGCACATAGTTAGAAGTACTGAGAAGGACATAAGATACCTTTCATCCCGGGAAAAGCTCTGTTCCCGTGGAAAATTTACTCGGGCGAAGCCGCGGGCAAAAGCTAGTGTATAATAAATCTAAAGATCAGACAAAGTGTCATAGGATAATGCAGCTCCTGTCACTACTGCAGCACCCAGTCTTTTTGCCAGTCTTGATCTATGCTCCATCGTCCACATTTTATTCAACAAAGTGCTCAGATAGACACGGCTAGAACTTTGCGGAAAATTCATATCCTATCTTGGCTCCGAAGAGCATAAATCATCGTATTTATACTGTATTTTGAGCTTTGTTCCAAATGTGTTAGAGTATAGTTTTCAATGATTCATGTTTGATATAAAGGTGATGTTTCATGTGCACGGCTGTTGAACACAAGTCGCTAGGGAAATAGATTTAAAATAAATAGATATGACAGAGACATATCCATGTTGTGTACTAAGGTTATTACGAATATAATTTTATTAAGCACATAAAGTATATAGGCACTTTAGTATGGGCCCCGTACCCAGGCTGTATTTAGTCTATTTTAAAGGTATATATTGTATAGTACACTGAGGCATGTGCAAGGAAAGAACTATGGATGTATTTTTTGTTTTATACTGGCATTGTAAGGTAAGTACCACATCACACCCCCATTTTCTCGTCCCGTTCCATTAATATCTCTCATAATTGTTTGTATTTTTGTAAGTATAGAACTGCAACGACTTTTGACTTCATGATTCGCATTGCTGTGTGCTTTTTTACTTGTATTATAAATAATTGTGAATAACTAAATTATTCACAATTCATAATCCAAGTAAAAAAACATACAGCGGAAGCTCTCTCGCTTCCGACGCCAATATACAGAAGAAACGAACTGCTTAATTGGATTATGGTGATAACGACCCTTAGTTATAAGAAAAACATTTTATTTTAAGTTTTATTTAGCGTGTATTCCATCCACATGGAAGTTCCATCTTTTCTTATTCCATGTTTATAAATATGAAGATACATTAATCCAAGCAGACGCGCATTCTTTGCGGGGCAGAGTTGAAATGGCGTGAAAATATGACTTGTTATTTATGTTGCGCGTCAAGAGATGAAACACTTCCCCTTTTATTGGCGGGGTTTCGTGTGACATATCTTTACTGAAACATCTGTGACAAATGAGAAGATTAGCTCTGTCTTCGTCTTATTTCATTCGATTACTATTCTAAAGAAGAGGAACATATTTATATGCTTTTCTTCTTGTTTGACCCTTAGACTTTGACTATTTCCATGCCAAATGCCACTAAAATCGGTCCAACGGTTTACTCATGAAAGCGTAACAGACAGGCAGACATAACCTGGTCAACTGGACAATTTGACGACCTCCGTGGCTTATTGGTTTACATGCCATTCCGCTACTCAGGAGGGTCTGGGTTCGATTCCCGGTCAGGTCAAGATGAAAAATACTTTTCTGATTGGCTTGGATCTTGGATGTTTATCTATACATTTATTTGTTATAAAATATAGTATCGTTGAGTTAGTATCTCATAACACAAGTCTCGAACTTACTTTGGGGCTAACTCAATCTGTGTGATTTGTCCGTATATATATTCTGCATATGATGGCCCAATTCTTGAATAAGGTTTTTGGCTATAGTGCATATACAATATGGGTGACTAAAGCCGCGAAAAATAGCCAATTAAATGGATACTAAGTAGTACAACAATTTATAATAGGAAGGCGGAACAGTTCTTAATTAATTAAGGGATGATGTCATTAATACCTATAGGGACATCAAAATTGAATTAACTGCTGAAAGCTATTAGTATAATTATAGTAACTTGTATAATAGTTTCAGTCTTTAGTTTACATTGAAACAATAACCACGTGTTTGTATAACATGGAGTAAGTGAGCATTTCAGTTTTTTTTTATGTTTTACTTGTTAATGCCAAACTTTAAGAATCTTAATATGCAGAAAGAATTTTTCAAATGCAACCAATAGTTTTAAAATTAGATGAGTTTAAACAAACAAACTCCATTCTTCTAATGTGATTTAATTATTTTGTGCAATAAACAGTCTTAGAAAAAAAAAAATCACTACATTCCTTTAAATTTAGAGTTAGGGAATACTTCGAGCTTTCGGACTTGAGTTGATTTATAATATACTAGCTGTTCCCCGCGGCTTCGCTCCGCGTAAGACTCGGTTATATCGCGCCCAAAAGTAGCCTATGTTTGACCTCAGGTCGTTAACTACATCCCTACCAAATTTCATTACAATCGGTCCAGCAGTTGAGCCGTGAAGAGGTGACAGACAGACAGACAGACAGACAGACAGACAGACAGACAGACAGACAGACAGACAGACAGACAGACTTTCGCATTTATAATATTAGTATGGAAGTATGGATGATAAGTAACTTTTGTGTTGTAATTAGTTTATAATTTCATATCTGTATCTTTGCGATGTACCCTCTTTAATGCCCATGTACTCTTTTTCCTTTATTATACAGGTCAACTGGAAGAGACCCCTGTTAGGGATAAGTCCGCCTTTTGTTGTGTTCTATGTTGTATCATCAATGTTCTTTCTGTATAATAAAGTTTTTACATACATACATACATACACTATTCTAATTTTATTTAGAGCACCTGCCAATGGGAATCAACCTGTTTCGCACAGAAAAGAAAGACGAGCAAGACGTAGAGCTATAATGAAAGGACTTTGGTGCGATTACATAGAAAACACTACTTTACATGGTTTAAAATATACTACGGAAAAGGGTCTTCATGCTATTGAAAGGTAAATTTAAGACTTCATCGTCCGAGCGTATTTCCCGGTTACATCTTCAGCTTACGCTTCAGAGCCCAGGGTACCGTATTAATCAAGGTCCTGATTTGGCGGAACTTATTATTACAATGGAGTGACTGCCGGCCGTCTGACCTCCGTAACCCTTTCACAGGGAAACCAGACTCACAGGCCAACACTGAAAATTTAAGACTTTTCATCATAAGTTGTTTTTTCCATAATTTTAGTATAGTTATAAAAACGCTATTAAGATTTAATTTAGGTTAATTATACCTTTTAGTACGCTAAAACGACTTTGTGAAAACCATTATGGAAGGCAAGAGAGGAAGACCAAGAAGGAGTTGCTTTAAAAAAGAGGTATCTGAGAAAAAATGATCTTGGAAGCCAATTAAACGTCAAGAGTCTTCTTTGTCGTTTCCTCATGACTAAGGATCATCATGGATATCACCTGCCACAATCTTCTCCCAGAAATACAGCTCTTGAATTTTAGAAGATGGTATTTTGTAATCTGTAGTAGCTTATAAGTCGTTTGTCAATTTCTTCATCTCAAATATTTCAACATTTTAGGGTCTTTTGGATGATAACTTTCATGTGCAGCCTGGGGATGTGCTTGTGGCTGATTCATAAAGTGTGGCACAAATGGCAGACCAGTCCGGTCATAGTCAGTTTCAGTGAGAAAATTATTCCAGTCGAAATGGTATGTTTCTATCTAATCTGTTGAGTTATCATTATTAACTAAAGCCGATTTTGCTGTGGCTTCTGACTCATCCGTGAATTTTGCATCCTTCTAGATCTAATTTTATAGTTTTTTAGCCATTGATGAAGAAGATTATCGTTTTAGAATAATTTTATTTACCATCCAAGCTTCAGTGCCATTTCGATAAAACTCTCGCCTAAGACATTAACAACATTAGATTTTCATGGTGTCTAGTACAAATTTTAATTCTTTCTGGAAAAAATGGTTGAATCAGAAGGCAAATAAAATGGTACAAATAAATTGAAACATCACGGAAAGAACAGGGGTGGTATATTATATCCAATATATCATATCCAATATACGGTAGATAGTATATAAAGCAGGTAAGCAAACTGCTGAACTATTATCGACATTATTATCAGTAGTTGATGGAGATTAGAAAAGTTATCTGGCAACAACTGGACTGCGGTGGCCCAGATTGAGGAAGGTAAGCGCAATTAGAGGGTTTATGCCCAGCAGTGGGACGTAGAAAGCTGTTGATGAATAATAGTGTCATTCATCTTAAATTCAAATTTAAAAATTCAAATTGTTTATTCTCAATATAGGACATTCTTATCACTTATTGATATCTAACCTTGACATTAATTATTGTAATGTTACCTTTATTTTTGATATTGTTTTCAGGTGCCATTCCCATCATTAACCATTTGTCCACAAATCAAAGCAAAAGCGACAGTATATAACTACACTAAACATTATCAGTTGTTTGTTGCGGGTGATGTAGACTTCCTTTTTAATTTAAATATAGCAAGCAATATCAGGTGAGAGCTAATATTAAGAAAACAAGAGAATAATAAAAATTATAATAAATATATAGAGACTAATCATAAAGATTGAATTAGCCCTAAAGTTGGTTAGAGACTAAGGTTTGAGACTTGTGTTATGAGAAACCAACCTAACGATACTAAATTTTATAATAATGACATAAACATCACAAGACCCAGGGCAATCAGAAAAAGATAATTTTCAATTTTGACCTAACCGGGGCGGGTATCGAAGCCGGACCTTCTGAGTAGAGGTTAGGCATTTTAACTATTACGCCACTTAGGTCGTCAAATAACAGGAATACAATAAATAAATAGGTAATACAATAAGTCATCTTAGTCAATATTATGATTATAGATTGATAATTGTAATAAATGAATTTGAAAAATCTTTAATCTCTTTGATGAATTTGAAAAGGGCTTTTACTTTGACAGACGCAGCGTATGACTTCTCCCTTCTGGCACATCCATACTTCCATACTAATATTATAAATGCGAGTGTATGTCTGTCTGTCTGTCTGTTACCTCTTCACGGCTAAACTGCTGGACCGATTGTGATGAAATTTGGTATGGATATAGTTATGCACTAGGAGTCAAACATGTCTACTTTCGGGCGCGATATAACCGAGGCGCACGCGGGCGGAGCCGCGGGCAACAGCTAGTAGTGTATATTTTCTTTGCTTTCGGTACAGAGGCCTTGTTGCTCGAAAGTCTTCACAAAATAAAGAGCCCGATTTTTCCAGTGACAGTAACTCTACGACGGAAAATAGTTTTAACGGAGAGGACTTAAAAACGTTTACAGATGTCAGTTTAATTTGTCCATTGCCATTTTATATGCCAACGTTTGAGTTCGAATTACTACCTGTACCAAAAGTAACGAACATTTCTACAATACATAAAATTTTTGAGGTAAGCGAATTATTTTTTACTAGCGACCCGCCCCGGCTTCGCATGGGCATGAAGACCTTCCTCTTGAATCACTCTACCTATTAAAAAAAAACCGCAACAAAATCCGTTGCGTAGTTTTAAAGATTTAAACATAAAAAAGGACATAGGGACAGAGAAAGCAACTTTGAACTATGTAGTGATTATAATTGAAGGAAAGATAGAAGGAAGAAGGGGTCCAGGTAGACCAAGGCATAGTTATATGAAACATATAAAATAGAAAACAAACGTGGTGTCGTATCAAGAAATTGAGAAACTAGCAAAGGATAGACAAAAATGGAAGGAACTCCACCGACAAGAGCCTCTCTTAAATTTATGATGATGACATATTTTTAGATGCACTTGTATTTTCATAAAACGGTAATAAATGTTAGATATATGATTGGCATTATCAATGATTTTAGGTTTCGCCAGACATAGATTATTTCCAGGATTGTTATTGGTTGGGAGTTAAAAAAGACTGTTCAGACCTGTTCACCAAAGTACTCACTGATGAAGGAGTATGTTTCAACTTCAATGGACTGGCTGCTAATGAAATCTTCCGAATGGAGAAGTTAGTACATATACTTACTAATAAAATTTAAAAATTCAAATCTCAAAAATTCAAAATTTTTAAAATTCAAAGTTTAAAAATTCAAAGTTCAAAAATTCAAAGTTCAAAAATTCAAAGTCCAAAAATTCAAATTTCAAAATTTAAAATTCAAAACATGGGTACTTATAGGAAATTGATTTTTAGATGCATTATAAATTTATTTATTTTGTAGTATACAAACAGATTACAATTATAGTCAAGCTGAAAAAGTAAGTTCTGGATGGGATCCGTATATTGGATATGATAATAGCGATGATGTTGACTACTTGAAGCAGTATCCATATCGAGGGCAGGTAATTTAAAATTTATTGTGGTTCCTATTAATATAAATTAATATTGCATATTAGTTTCATAATATATTAATGAGTTGCGGAAGAGGTGGGGGTTTTCTGATGATGACAGGTGTCGCTGCGGGAATACCCAAACCATGGCACACTAGCTGTCGTGCCCCGACTCTGCCGCATCCTGTTTAGTGGACGACTTGATGGAGGCAAATCGAAAGACCATTGAGGTGGCCTCGCACTGGCTAAACATATCTTATAGTTTGTCATTGACACGAAAAGAAGGAGTTTCGTAATTTGAAGAACGCACAGAATTGAATTGATATAACGTATATCTTATAAATGTTTTAAAACTTGGAACAAAAATGTTTAAAATATGAGAAAAAATATAATAGCATGATATTAGTGTTGCCTCTAGTTAGTCAACTATCAATAGAGTTTCGATAGACTATCAATATTATGAGAAAAAACAATACTTGCGATAGTTTTGGATAGTATCGATAGTACTATTAATAAAGGACATTACAAGATATTTTACGTAATATTGGGAAAAGCAATACTTTTTATTGATAATATTATTCTTTATCAATCGTACTGCTTGAAAACTGCTATCGATACTACCAATAATCCTTTCGATAATATGGCCTTTTTCGATTAAAACTATCGTTAGTTTGGCAACACTACATAAAAAAAAGATACGTAAAAAAAATTAATACAAATAATTTAACTTCCAGTACAGTCGGCACCGTCCTTACTTAGAAGTCATATTAATGACTCCTAAATATGACTACGATGATAATTGCAATGTTATTAATAAAGGATATAAAGTAAGTATTTTTAATTAACACTATAAGATATTTTTTAAAGATTAATAAGTTCAGTAAAGAGAAACGTGAAGAAGAGAAAAGAGTTTTAATAAAGGAAATTGAGAACAGAAGAGAGAAATTGTAGGGACATTTAATAAGACACGACGACTGTATTAAAAATATTATGTAAGGCATTATAGAGAGAAGCCGGGGAAGAGGTAGACCAAAGAGAAGTTTTGTAGAACAAATAAAAGTAAAAGTGGGAGTCGTGTCATATGGTCATATCAGGATCAGAAAAGGCTAGCGAAAGATAGAGATACCTGGTAAAGACTGCACCGACAATAGCCCAATCTTGAGAAAGATTAATTAAATTTTATAATAATGTAGATAGATAGTTCATAATAATAAAATCCTCTGGTTGAGTACTTATTTTAACAGCCATACATACATATAATCACGTCTTTATCCCATGCGGGGTAGACAGAGCCTAGTGGCATAAGACTTTAGGCCACGCTTAGCATAATGGTAGTTGAAACAGGAAATCAATAGTGATAGATGAATTTTAACAGTCAACAAGTCGAAAATCTGTGAATTAAAAATATACTACCCATTTATATATATACATTCATATATTCACGTTTTTATCCCATACGGGATAGACAGAGTCTAGAGCCAAAAGACTTTAGGCCACGTTTAGCATAATGGTAGATGAAACAGGAAATCAATAGTGATGGGTTGCTAGCCGCATCGCCTATGTCATGATTTCCCGATTCGACGATTCCCTCAGACGACTTTCACGGCTTGCGCGGGAAGAGAAGCAGCTGGTACATTCTATGTTTTTCTTTTTCTCCCAGACCAGCATGAAAGAACCCATTTTTATTCATTTTAATGCATTTTCTAAGGTTTTTACTCAACATCCAGCAAGTCTTCCGCAATCATCAGTGTACTCATATGCTATATTACCAGGACAGTCGTCTGCATTAGCTTTAAAAGTTAATATGATGAACACTTCGGAAAAACTTCGAAATTACGATCCAGAAATGTAAGCATCTGTTATATATTAAAACTTCAGTGATCTGGGTAGCTACTACTATCTCTTAAAACCACGCAAGATCCAGTGAGTAAGGGAGATGTCGCCTTACATCATGTATTGCGCTGACCCGCTTACTCACTGGATATTGTATGGTTTTAAGAGATGATAGTAGGCCACCTGTACTTATTTATTCTTATTAATAAAAAAATATTATTTGAAGCAATCAGTACTGATTTCTATATGAAAAGATAAAATGTATTAGCACGTCTACAAATTGAATTTGCTGGATGCAGGCCGCTTCCATCCGGTCATTTTGGATATCCTTGGGGAGGCCTATGTCCAGCAGTGGACAGCCTGTGGCCAAAATGATGATGATGATGAAATTAAATTTTACCACATTAGAAAATTTAATTTTACTTGGTAAAAGAAATAAAAAAAATGTTTTTTTTTTTCAGACGACAATGTTTTTTCTCAACGGAGAAATATTTGCGTTATTTTAAATTGTATACTTCAACAAACTGTTTGTTGGAATGTATGTCCAATTATACATTCAAAATGTGTCAGTGTGTGTCGTTTCATATGCCATGTAAGTTATTTATATATTATCTTATGAGAGTCAAATAGAGCCAAAAGATCATACAGTATAAATAATATCATAATAAAATATAAGAAAAAATATTACATTTACCTAGTACTTTTTTATTATGATACTTATAACTAATATGAAAACACAATCATATTTTTAAAATAAAATTACATATACTATTTTTTTTATTTACATATATTAACTGAATGAATAAAACAACCAAGGTTCCTTTTTTATTTTATATATTTTTTATAGAAACTCACTTCTTTAATGAAAAAAAAAAAAACAAATAAAAACCTTTCTTTTCTTTGAACACAGTGTTTAATATCTTCATAATGTTAATTATTTAATCTCATTTATTTATTATAAGATATCAGCATCATTATTATTCAACAAATTATATAAAAATAAACCTAAAAACAACAAAAATAACTAAACTATAAATTAAACAATAAATTAAACGCCCTAACAAAAAAAAAATGCTTATGATTAAAAAATGTCCCCCAAATCATTGCTATCGGGAAATGTTCACAAAAGGCTGGTAGCATTGCCACGCGTTGAATGGCAATGCTTATTCTCTGCGCAAGGAAATAACCAGCCTTTTGGTCACATGAGACCTCAACCAGCCTTTTGCTCAATACTTTAAAAAGTTGATGAACGGAGGGCCCCATGGATCAATGGAATCATTTTAATTGTCAGACAATGAGGTGATTCACGCCTGCAATGTCCTAACCAAACTAAAACAACTACAAACTTCGCAAGTTAAATATTTAATATGTAATGATGGAATAATGCAATGAAAATAAATAAATTATTATTTCAGATTCTGATAGCAGATCTATATGTACAGTGCTAAAAGAAGACTGTATTCAGGGAGCAAGAGGTATTTAAAATTCTAAGCAAATTCCTGCAAACCCTTGTAATCGTCATTATTATGATGAACTAGCTGTTGCCCGGGGCTCCACTCTTGTGAGAATTCCGCAATTAATTATAGCCTATGTCTTGTTCCATTCTCTGAGCAATCTCCATTTCAAATTTCACCCAAATCGGTCCAGCCGTTTACCTGTGAAAAAGTAACAAACATCCATACATTCTTACAAACTTTAACTCGTTAATAATATTATCAGCATTTACCCAAGCGTTTCGTAGTCAAATACTAAAATGACAACGAATAATTTTGTTTAACCTTGGTCATATTATAACTTTGGTGTGTTCTTTTGGTTCGTTTGCATCCTTAGCTGGTTGCTTCTAAGCCCAAGGTTTGCTTTTTTACTCCACTTAGTCTTCGGCATCCTGGTTATCATACCATTAGCGCGCATATTCTGCTGTGCGATGTCAAACCAGCACTCGTTTACTATCGATAATTTCAACAGATGTGTCACACCGATTTCCCATTTTTAGAATTAATTAAATATAGAAATTTACAAATAGAAAATTGTACGACCTTATGTTAACCAGGAATCTTACTTATGGAGAATTTCGCCATCAGGTAAAAGGAAATATAGATATTTGTTCTTGATGAAAAAAATCTACATTGTTTGCGATGGAGTTCTTTTCATCCTTCAGTTTTAGGCTCTTTTGATCCTAGCACTTTAATTTATGATGATGGTGTATGTTCATTTGATAAATTAAGAACTTTATTTCACACTTTTTTAGGATCAAATAAAAAACTAATGGAATTCATTGAAGATTGTAATTGTCTTCCCAACTGTAACAGTATAACGTACGAAGCTGAAATTTTAAAAACTGAATTTAACTTAGAAAAGAGTATGGTAAATACATTTAAAATGACTATGGGACTTGACGAGGTCGCTGATTATTTTAGAAGGTAAAGTATAAAAATTTAAAATATTAAAAAAAATACTTTTTTTTTCTATATGTGCTGATCCCTCATCATACATGTATTAAAAAAGTGGAAAATATATATTTAGCTAAAATAGTTATAACTTTAGTTATTAATTTATAAACAAAAAAATTTTTTATCCAAGAAATAGTAATTTATTTTAGATCAACAATTCTTTGCGTATGCTTAAGATAAATAGCGTTATTGTATACAGCACCATTTTATTGTAAAAAAAAAACGCTTGTGCGTTGTAACCTCATTTATGAATCTACACAAATGACATAAAAGTCACTTTACGAGCACTTTTGGCTAAAAATATATATTTTTTATTTCAGCTACGAATATTCTAAATTAGAAGTGTATTACCGAGACAGTGGATTTGTGACTATCACCCGATCTGAATTGTTTGGCGTTACTGACTTCTTAGCCAATATTGGAGGACTTCTGGGCCTGTTTCTAGGCTTTTCTTTCCTAAGTCTTGTTGAAATTGTTTATTTTTTCAGTATTAGGTTAGTAAACAATGTTTTTTTTTTCACTTGCAGAGAAATGGTTTCATCATTATAAAAATAAGTAGAAAAAATTTAAATGAATTCATCTTCATATATTTGTTTATTTTTACTTATAAATTATGAATAGTGGTTTATAATAAAAGTAGTATGTATACAATCATACAAAATTCCTCTCGTTCTAAGAATAATATATTTTTTTTATAGTAATATAGAGTATATTTATAATTTTAGTAATATAAGTTTTAGTTTTAATTTCATAAATAAGTTAATAATAGTATTTTTTAGTTTGTAGTTTTGTTATTATATTAATTTGTTTAACTTATCTATACAGATTTTTTTTTTCTGTTTTATTATAAGTATAGTATAGAGTATAGTCAATATCATATAAAATTTAAAGTAAAATAATATTTCTTTTTCAGATTGGGATTTGCATTCCGTAAAGACATCAGAAATGAAAAAAAACCGACCAAATCAAAAGAAAATTCACAATCCACAAACTTTGAACAAGCTCATAGCCCTAAATTTAAACACGTGTGAAATTCATTACTTTAAAAAAATATTACTTTTGTAATATAAATATTTAAATTTCAAATTTATAAATTTTATATTTAAATGTTTGTCTATACTACCTATATTACTTCCATTTTTAATAGAAACAACCTAGTGATTAGATATTTATCTTTTAGATGCCTAAGATTTTGTAAATTTTAATGATAATATTTACTAAACTTTAAATCATTAAATGTTTAATCTATAGAAATAAAATGTTATAATTTATAATTTAAAGTGTTAAATAAATATTTTAAATAGGTTCAGACCAGAGGTACAAGGTTCGATCCCCGGTCGGGTAAGATGGAAAATTATCTTTCTTATATTAAACTGTAAAAAAGGTCTTGGATGCGAATGGGAAAATCCATATATTTCTATTTTATTTTAGAAAAATATTGATAGAAAACAGAAGTCTATTTTTGTAGATAATGAGTTAATTTAAAAACATATTTACTTTGCCATCAAAAAGGTTTATTATCATGTCAGCTTTTACAAGCAGAAAATATAAAATTTTATATTTATTGTCACATTAACTGAAACAACCTGCGAAGTAAGCATTTGATTTTTAAATGGAGTTGAACTCATTGTTTGTATTAACTTGGTGTCGAACAGTTTCATTTTGGATACTTATCATGAAGTAAGTAAGTCAAGTTTCTATTTGATTATTTTATTGTTAAAAGATCTTTTTACCCGACTACGGCAAACCAAAAGGAAGGGTAATGATTTTGTTACATTAAAAAGAAAAAAAAACGTATTTTACATACATGTATAATTACTAATCATATTTTTTTAAATATAGCATTTTACGCAAATTATATTACTCCTAAGATATATCTACACTCATAAAACAAACGAAAGTAAACTTAGTGTCGTATTAAGAAATACAGAAACTTGCTAATATAGACAATATTGGAAGGAAATCTAATGACAAGTCTAAAAAAACTTTTATATTTAAATTTCCAGTCCCATACAAAAACCATATAAGGCCTGGACTAAACAAGAACCTCGATTAAACCATAGTAAAGTAAGAAGCAAGCATATTTTGGTTCAACTATTGTTAGAATATGCACAAAATACAACACTTCATGGGCTAAAGTACACTACAGAAAAAGGACGCACTTGGTTAGAAAAGTAAGTCATTACATTAAAAAAAAACTTTATTTTATTTAATTTTTTTAATTCATGTACACTTAAATAGAAACATAGGAACATACTTAAAGTTAAGAAAATTATTCATTTTTACGATATAGGGTATAAATATTATTTTATTATTTATTTTGTTATTATTTTTTTAATAATCTCAACGCTGTGTTGAGATTATTAAAAAATAATAACAAAATTGTTTTTGTTCCAAATAAATATTAATAGGTTTATTTTATATTTAAGTGGTTATTGTAATTATATTATAATTTCCATCAATTGAAAACAATATTAACAAAAAATGAAATTTTTACTTTCAACTTATTTTATTGAGGTATTTTATTTATTAACCTTATTGGTGGACTAGATGCCGAAATAATTTTATACGATGCAATTTTTCACGGATGTTTCTAGAATATTCTGGTTGCTGAATTTCTTGGTGAGCCTTAGTTTTTGCCTGTACCTGACCCACAATGTGTGGCACAAATGGAAATCCAGTCCTGTTATTGTGAGTTTTAATGAGAAATCAATACCAGTTGAATTGGTAAGCCTTTTACACCTTAACCTTTTCAGTTATTATTCCAAGGAACTTCTCACTTTTCTTAACACGTTGGCGGACACACGACTGTAGAGCAGTTATAACAATAAAACTTCTATTGTTTTTTCAAAAACGTCCGCGAACGTGTTAACAAGAACATTTATCTAAATGGTTGTAATTACATATAGCTTGCTTTAAATAGTGCAGATTACTAATATATATATCCTTCTTAACTAATATTATAAATGCGAAAGCGAGTTTGTATATTTGTTTGTTATCTCTTCACGTCCTATCTACTGAACCAATCTTCCTGACATTTCTCATACACATAGCTAGGAGTATTGAGAAGGTAATACCTTTCATTCCGGGAAAAAGCACTGTTACCGAGGGAAATTCATGCGGGTGAAGCCGCGGGCGAAAGCTAGTTTTACCTTAAGATTAAATTAATCTTTATATTATTTTTCTACTAAATACTTGATCGCAAGCTCTGTATCCCAAACTCTATAATGAACTTTTTAATAATGTCTTCATCGAATGGGTCCACTGTATCATGCTCTTTTATACTTATATATATATATATATATATATATATATATATATATATATATATATATATATATATACTAGCTGTTCCCCGCGGCTTCGCCCCGCGTGAGACTCGGTTTTATTTCGCCCAAAAGTAGCCTATGTTTGACCTCAGGTCCTCAACTACATCCCTACCAAATTTCATCACAATCGGTCCAGCAGTTTAGCCGTGAAGAGGTGACAGACAGACAGACAGACTTTCGCATTTATAATATTAGTATGGATATATATATATATATTATTTATGCAATAAACCACCACTATACTTTATCTTGCGCCGCACTGGAATTTTATAATTTTCCTAATGGTTAACTGGGAGAGAATGCTTTTAGCATTAAGTCCGCCAATTGAAGTATTTAATTACTAGTAGAACAATAAATAAAGTTACACACTAGTACTATCTTCTGTTACATACCAGTACTATCTTCTAATTTATTTTGGTGTAAGAACGACTACAGTCGGTTTTTTACAAAATAAGCATGATTTTTGAGCCTTGCTTTTCTAGATTTCAATATAAATAATTAATTGAAATTTCAGATCCCGTTCCCATCACTAACTGTTTGTCCTCAAGTGAAAGTCAGAGCTACAGTTTTCAATTACACTGAGAAACTGCAGTATATATTTCAGGACATTTTCAACAATGAAAACGTGAATAAAAGGTACATTATATTTTTACTTGTACATTATGTTTATTTTATTTAGTTGTACACCTATATACAACTATATAAAAAAAAGGGGAAACGGAGGGAATGCAGCTGGGGTTCTTGGCACCATGTCGCAAGAGCACTAGTTGACTTTTAATCAAAATTTTATTGGTATCTAAATTTTAGTTTGTAATTGTATATTTTTAATGTTAACTTTATCCGTGTTATAAATACCCCGGTTAAGACCGTTAAAAATAAAATAAATAAAATATATTAAATCAACAGCGACGCGCTTCATCAAAATCTTCATAAAAGTATTAAAGACGATTTTATTCACTATTGTTTATTTTTATAAATAAGGGGGTATGAATATACTAAGTAATAAAGTATATTATTATTATTTTTAGTTTAAGTAATTAGTTTAGGTTTTTGTTTTTAGTTATGTTAATGCAAATGATGAATAAATTTTAAACTTTGAAAAAAATAAACTGACGAGTAATAAAGTGTCTAATATTTACCTATATATTGCAGCTCGGGCGAAGGTTTAGAAAATATTAATTTTTCCAATTTGCACAACAAGGATGGTCTAAAAGAGTTTCTGGACGCCAGCCTTATATGCCCAGTTCCGTTTTACGTGGACATGAAGTACATAGTGATGTTGCCAGGCAATTTGACTACCGATCAATCGACTGTTGAAAATATTAAGAAGGCAAAGTACTACTCTTAATTGTATGAAATTTCTCCCTCGCTTCCCTCGCTTCCTCCACACTCGTCACTCTCGTCATACACGCTCGCCGATTTCGGGTACTCCTAATGTCTCCCTTTTTCAAAAAGTCTGCTATTTGGTCGTAGTATGTTTTACGAGGCTGACCCTGACCGACCTAATCTCCAATCCAACTCTGCTTTGTATATACCTTAAGTCTTTCATCCATCCTCTCTACATGTCCAAAAGATCTTAACATCTCTTTTTCTATCTTTGTCACTAAATCCTCATTCACACCACATCTTTTTCTAATCTTAGTATTTCTTATTCTATCGCTCAAGCATAAACCACACATACACAAGCTCTCATTTCAACCGCATTCACTCCACTTTCATGATTTTTCTGCCATACCTAACTAATGAAATAAAGTGTTACAAAATAGGTAGTATTTTAACGAGAACCTGTATCCTAGAATTTATACCAGATGTAGCCAGTTTACATAAGAAGTTTCAATAAAAAGGTGCAAGGCGATTGATAATAAGCGCCACGTTTAGTTTTGTATAGATCTTTTCATAAAATTAATCTATACCAAAATGCTAAGCGTGGCCTTTGAGTCTTATGGACCTGGGCTTTGTCTATCCCGTAAGGGGAAAATGTAATCTATACCCAACTACTTGTGTTTCATACAGATATCACCTACAAAAGATTGTCTACGCAAATGTTCCTGGCTGGGTGTAGAACTTAACTGTAGTGAAATTTTCGATACTGTTCTAACAGAAGAAGGAGTTTGCTTCAATTTCAACGGAGTAGAAGGCGATGAAATATTTCGAGCGGAGAAGTAAGTTTTATCAACATTTTTCCGCTGTTTCTTCGTTCTCACTAGCGCCACTTGCCAAAAAAAAAATCTGCGTGAGCTATTTTTATACATGTCCAGCGATTGACCACGATCCCAGCTGATGTTAAATGCAGATGCGGTCTAAAATAGAGCTCGCTGGTACATTAATAGCCTATTCACTCTAGCCTTTATCCTTTTTTATCCGCTTTAGTTTTCTTAGTAATAATTACGTCAAACGGCCACTTTTGATACTTTTTGTAAAGTTTTCTCAAGCGGATAGTATGTAAATGACTTTTGAGGTTCTAATGTAAGTTAAGGATACTAGCAATTTAAAAAAAAACTATTAGTAATATTACTTCAAAGAATAGCCATCGCTATCCAACGTGGGAACTCTACCTAGAGGCCCTACCTTAGTTTGATTTTAGTCTATTAAGTATTTTTATTTAGATTTATATTTTAATTTAATTATATATTAATGTACTTACAGATATTATTTATGTAAGTCATAGATTAAAAAATAAATGTGCCTGGCGTCAAAGCCCAATTTCAAATTCTTTGACTAAAGTGATGATTTCTATTACTGTATTTTTATGATCTTATAAACCAATGTTTATAATATTAGTCTTAAGACTATTAATATTTATATACATACTAATAACTTGTGACGATAACATTTCCAGCATACAAAGGGAATATAAATACAACGAAGCGTCAAAAAAAATGAATGGTTGGGACAGACATACGGGCTGTATCGATAGTAATGTAAATGGCACGCGATATCCTTTTGCAGGAAAGGTAATTAAATTTTTTAAAAATGTTGTTTGGAAATGGCACACACGCTTACTCTTTGAAGACAGTGCAGACGCTACAATTTAGTCTTTGTTTGACCCCTGGTTCTTAACTATATCCATACCAAATAACATTCAAATCGGTCCAATGGTTTAGCTCTGAAAGATTAACAGACAGATACCTATACAGATTTTCGTATTTATAGTATTAGTATGGATAGTTGGCTACTCGACTAGCTCCTATACTACCTTTTCGTTGTAGGTCAAGAGTTTGCGAACTAAGTGAGAATTATTTTCAAAGGTAACGATGACCTAGAAAGAAAGGAAGGAAAGATCAAAGAGAGATGGAGATATATTAATTAAAGAGAACAAGCAAAACAGATTTTTTAGAATTGTTAATAAAATATTGAAGAATAAAACAAGATATGACATAAAACTATGTAATAACAAAAGAGAATGTATTTGCCAGAGACCGCGCGCTATTCCAAATTCTTTGTCACTCACACAATCATTTCTAGTCTAGCTAATGTTAGATGTAAAGTAAAGTAGTAAAATCTAGTAGTAATAATACTAACTAATTTTATTAATATCGTTACAGTACAATTCAAGAAGTCCTCTTTTTGAAATGCTTCTAGCGACTCCAAGAACTGAAGATGATTTGTTTTGCAACGTCATAAATAAAGGATATAAAGTAAGTTAATAGTTTGATTTGTTATAAAGTATATATTCATACAAAGAATTACGTCCTTTTATCATACGGGGTAGACAGAGATGAGGGTCATAAGACCTTAGGCCACGTTTTAGTATGATGGTAGTTGAAAGAGGAAATCAATAGTGATGGGTTGCTAGCTGCATCGCCTAAATCATGATTCTCCCATTCCCTAAGTCTACTTTTACCGCTTGTGCGGGAAGAGAAGCATCCTGGTACATTCTATGTTTTTCTTTTCTCCCAAACTTGCATGGAAGTAATAAAGTGTTGAAAATTTAATCAAAAGTCGAAGTTAAAGTGAAACACAAAAGTAGCAAATAAACTGCATACAAAATTTGATAGGTTCGTGTCATAGACTAATATAAAACTGCATATTAATAAAAAATTTATAAAGTGGACGTAAAATTTATCGATATTTCAGAACTCAACATTGGTTAACTCGTCTTGATCACCAAGACTCCATTGTTACACCATCATTTTGTACAGTCGGCTGCAGAGAAATCTGACCCGCATGCCGCAAGTATCACTATTGAATGGGGTTCAGATTTCTCTGCAGCTCACTGTAAATGCATTCATGCAAATAAAGAGATTTAATTGAAGATAGTCCATCATGAACACTTGGTTTGCATTGGCCTTTCATAATTTTTTACTAGTGAACAAGGCAGCTGAAATATTCTTGATAACAATCTCCTCAATTCTCTTCAGGTTTTCATTCAGCGCCCATCAAGTCAACCACAGTCATCAATATACTCCTACGCTCTCTTACCGGGTCGAGCATCCGCATTGGCCATCAAAGTTAACGTGATGAACACCTCCAAAAGTCTCCGAGCATACAAACCAGAAATGTCAGTAATACATTTACTAACCTAGTTTAAAAAAATAGTACCTTGGCGACCGAGCTTCGCTCGTTTTGCTCGTTTTATGCAGAAAATCTTTTTGCGTGAAAATATGGGTAAAATGAATCCATACTAATATTATAAATGCGAAAGTCTGTCTGGCTGTCTGTCTGTCTGTCACCTCTTCACGGCTAAACGGATGGACCGATTGTGATGAAATTTGGTAGGGATGTAGTTAACGACCTGAGGTCAAACATAGGCTACTTTTGGGCGCGATATAACCGAGTCCCACGCGGGCGGAGCCGCGGGGAACAGCTAGTGTTCCTATATATGGAACCTAGCTTGATTGTCTTTTTGGTTATGTAAGAACTTATGTTTAAAATTTCAAAGAAATCGTTAGAGCCGTTTTCGAAAACGCGAGTACAAATAAACTTATCCAGCCCCAGCTTCGCATAGGCATAAATAGCTTCCTCTTGAATCACTCTATCTATTTAAAAACAACCATCAAAATCCGTTGCGTGGTTTTAAAGATTTAAGCATACAAAGGGACATAGGGACAGAAAAAGCAACTTAGTTTATACTATGTAGTGATATTACTCGGTTAATATTATAGGATGTTTACCTTTGTTTGGTGCAATAATAAATTTTTTCTATTCTATTCTTCTTCTTAGTCGTACACTTATGACAGAGTGGTCGTGATTACAGATTGGGTTGCTCCATGGCCGCTGCTCTTACGATTCTTCCCCACACATCTCTGTCTGCGGCTTTCTTGGAGCATACTGTTGCTGGACACTGTGTTACAGCTTTGACAAGATCTAGCCACCTCGTTGGAGACTGATTTATTCTTATATATTTTCAATTTGTTGCGCAACAATTATAATCTTTAGTGCACCAAGGAAGACAGTGGACCCTGAACCTTAAAACAGACAGCTGAGGACGCCACCGGGAAACTGGAAACCTGTTCTAAGAGAATAGAGATCCTGTATTGCACCAATCAATCTTATTGCTAGATATTAAGTTAGATATCACTACACAAAAAGAGAAACTTATCCATATGATAGTGACCTTCTCTAAGCAATTTGAAAGTGACTAAACAGACTTTAGACTGGGGTTTAAAGATATCATTAAAGCCGTATTACAAGTAAGGGTTTCTCTCACAGCAGTCAATAATACCGGTGCAGTGATATGCCATAAAGACTCATATCCATACTCCATACTAATATTATAAATGCGAAAGTCTGTCTGTCTGTCACCTCTTCACGGCTAAACTGCTGGACCGATTGTTATGAAATTTGGTAGGGATGTTGTTAACGACTTGAGGTCAAACATAGGCAACTTTTGGGCGTGATATAACCGAGTCCCACGCGGGGCGAAGCCGCGGTGAACAGCTAGTATTTATTACTTTCATTCATAAGCATAAGTTCTTATTCTAACACCTATTCATCGATATTATAATCTCTTGTTTTATATCAACTTCTTCTCTTCTATCTAAAAAAGGGGTTTTGGCAGGAGTATCTAATATCAAATTTTCAAAGGATGTCTTTACGTATTGGGACGATATACCAGCGTAAACATCTCAAAAGATAATGGTATATAGACCTGTAATATCAATAGAAGCTACAAATAATATAAATGATGATATTTCAGACGTCAATGTTATTTCGATCACGAACGACAATTGCGTTACTTTAAAATTTATACATCTACAAACTGTATACTGGAATGTATGTCAAATTTCACATTTAAAATGTGCAAATGCGTTTCGTTTTATATGCCACGTAAGTAAACAAGATTCTTATGTAATTAACTAGCGACCCGCCCGGCTTCGCATGGGCATAAAAACCTTCTTCTTGAATCACTCTATCTATAAAAAAACCGCATCAAAATCCGTTGCGTAGTTTTAAAAATCTAAGCATACGAAGGGACAGATAAAACGACTTTGATTTATACTATGTAGTGATTGCCGATTGATAGGTTAACAAAGTAAATATTGTTTTGATTAAAACTTTTACTGAGTGTTTGTCACAGTTACCCTTTTCCCATTGCAAGTCCATATTAGGTCACGTCAACTTGAGAAAGATATTTTACAGATTACTAACTTAACGATATTATAAAAATATAGTATCGTTTTGTAAGTATCCCATAGCACAAGTCTCGAACTTACTTTGAGCGAGGCTAGCTTAATCTGTATGTTTTATTTTGTGTATTTCTATAACCTATCTTAAAGTTCATTTTTTTTTGTAGATAATGATAGCAAGTCTATTTGCACTATACAAAATGAAGATTGCTTACGTAATACTCGAGGTAAGCTATATTTTTATGATTTTAAAATCGTATCGGATATATGTTTTCGGAGTGCTTCTATTAATGCTTACTTTTTTTATACTACTGAGCAGGCAATCAGGCCTACGGCCCACCTAATGGAAAGTGGTTACCGTAATCGGGCGCCTGCTACTCCAGGAGTGTCGCGAGCGCGTCGCCGACCCTGATGAAATCTTTTAAAGCCCTTCTTGAAGGCTCCCATGGTACATGAAAGACAAGGATAGAAAAAAATAATCTTGTATAATGATAACTTCTATTTACCAAACCATTTGAGATAGCCGTTAATTTTTAACCGGACCAGTTGCAGTTAAAGTCAGCCTTACTCGAACTAAAGGCTTTAAAAGACGAAAATGACAAACTTCTACTGGAAAGGGAACAGAACGAACTGGAATTTCAATCTGTATTAGAGATAAATTCGAACTTGAAGCTTGAGCTATCGGCTAGTAGATTAAACTGTGATGAGTTAAACGACCAACTTAACCAACTGGTGTCCAAAATAGATTCTTTCCGCCAATGCAGTGATATGTATGAGGAAATCCTTACACGTAACACTGAGTTGGAGAGGGAGCTGAAGAAGGCACTAAACCAAATAAACAACTGCGAGCAAGACAAGCAGTCTCATCAGTCATCGGAGGTGAATAACCTTTATGACCAGCTCATTGTATCTACCACTGTGCCTCCTTCAGCTAACTCTTCAGTAATTGATCTAACTAATGACACATCTCCCAGCATTATTAACTTGCCTCGGGCAAAAATCAGTCATAACAAGTGTAAAAAAATTTGTAAATTAAATAGAATAATAAAGAAAAAACAATCTCAGATAAAAAATTGTTTAGTGAAGTCTTGTATATCAAAAATTAAAAACGGTATGAAAATGTATTCAAAAATTTGCTCAGACCTCGAGATAAGTAAAAAACAATTGGCGGAAAGTCAAGAGTTGTACAGTGTCGACACGGCTAAACTTAAATCTTTTATCAGTAGACTAAGTGACGATTTTTACAGCCTTAAAATTAAGTATGATTCGGTGCAAAAGCAGATCACTGAGCATGAGTTGGCTACGGAGCAACTGATTAATGACAGTAGGTACATTGAAGAGAAATTAACAACAGCAGTACAACTATGTACTTGTGGGATATTAAATAAACCCGACATATGTAACTCTGTGTCTGTATTATCTTCATGTGATAGTGATTTGTTAGGATCTGCTGTATTAGCTTGTGTCGCAACTGACAACCCAACTCATAATACTCTGATATTTTCTGACAGCTTAGGTCGTAATATGGGTCGTATTTTTAATAATATTTTAGACAATTGTACTAGTTTTTGCTTTCCTAATGCATCCTACAACCAAATAATAGAAAAAATTAAACAAAAAAAATTTAACAGCAATACAACTATTGTATTACTTGTAGGTAACTGTAAGAAATTGCTTAAAAAAGATATTATCTCTAGTATTAATATCCTAAATAATTTAAATGTTTTCAAAGTAATTATATGTGCATTTCCGTATCTTAGTTGCCAGCCTCCAAACATAAATAAGAACATTAACTCATTTAATAACTTAATACATACTTTGACATGTAGTCATAATGAAAAATTAATTTATTTCGACACTAATAACTTTATTAGTGGATGTTCTATGACAAAAGATAATTTTTATCTTTCAAATTTTTATAGACATAAGCTTGCTACACTTGTAGCTTATACTATTAATTTTTGGACGAGTTTACATTGTAAACAAACATCTAGTCATAGGACAACATCTGCTGAGTTGCCAAATACTTGTAATGGTGACTCAGGAGACGCAATAGCAGATTTAAACTGCAAACCCAGACAATGGGAAACCCTCAGGAATTAAAAATAGTACATCAAAACTTAGAAGGGCTTCCCGGCAAAGAACTTATAGTAGAATTATTTCTAGATACATTAAATGTAGATATTTTATGTTTAACAGAGCATTGGATTAAAGAGTGTGAGACAATGCTTAGTCTAAACAACTTTAATGTTGCAAGCTGTTTCAGGAGGAAGTCTGCAATTAGAGGAGGTTCCGCTATTTATATAAAAAATGGTCTACGCTATAAAGAGCGGTCAGACATAGCTAGACTTTCTGTTGAACGCTGTGCTGAGGTATCCTGCGCCGAGCTTGAGGAATTTATAATTTTATGTGTGTACAGTCCACCCAGTAGTAATTTCGATGACTTCTTGGAAGTTGTTGATGGTGTTCTTACAGTAGCATCAAAGAGTAAGAAAGGATTAATTATCTGTGGCGACTTTAATATTGATATATTAGTAAATTCTGCAACAAGCTCCCAATTTCTAAACCTATTTAGTAGCTATAATCTAGATAATGTATTTTTTGAACCAACCCGATTTACAGCCACTTCGGCTAAATGTATTGATAATTTTTTCAGTAGCCAAAAACCGCTAAGTAAAATTGTTTTCAGTAAATTACCCTCGGATCATTGTGGTCAATTGATAACTCTTAATAAAAATTCGCGTGTAACAGAAGAAAGTTTTATGTGTAGACCCATAACAAAAGAAAAAATTACTCAATTTAAAAACTCAATAGAGAATAAACTAGGCTCAATGACTTATACAGATAACAATCCTGATAGTCACTATAATAAACTATTTAGTGTTATTTCTGACAGTTTCTCCAAAAATTTTAAACAAAAAAAGCTTAAGCGCAATAATATATTAAAATTTAGTGAATGGGCTTCTGTGGGTATTCATAAAAGTAGACAAAAACTGTTCGATTTGTATGCCCAAAAACAGTACACTTTTGATAGCTGTTTTGTTGATTATGTTAGAAACTACTCGAAGACTTTCAAAATTGTTTGCAGGATGGCTAAAGCTAATTACATTAAAAAAAAGATTAATGTTGCTCCTAACAAAATGAAAGAGACTTGGAGGGTCATAAATAAAGAAACTGGGAAATGTAAAGTAAGGGAAAATATTCAAGAAATCAAATTCGAAGATCAAAAAATTTCTTCCCCTAAAGAAATAGTAAATTCTTTTGAAAATTATTTTACAAACATTCCATTGCAAATAACTTCAAATATAAATTCTTGCCCACAAGCTGCTGAAACATTGCTTAAAGAGAATGTCACCCCTTGCAACTCCAAGTTTAATTTCTCTTACATACACCCCAGTGATATTGTTAAAACTTTTAAAGAGCTTAACTTAAAAAAGTCCGAGGATCACTGGGGTATGTCTGTTAGCGTGATTTATCACATTATCAATGTTGTAGCTTCAGATTTAGCTTTTATTTTTAATGAATGTATCGATCAAGGTATTTTTCCAAATTTAATGAAATACAGTAAACTAATCCCATTATTCAAAAAAGGAGATAAATTAGAACCTGGCAATTACAGACCTATTTTCATTTTGCCAGTATTGAGCAAGGTGTTTGAAAGGATTATGCTCAACCAAATGCTACTGCACTTTAAGACCTACAACCTCTTTCACAGTCAACAATTTGGTTTTACTGCCGGTAAATCAACAACCGATGCGGGAGTGGCACTCATCACTCATATATACAACGCGTGGGAAGAATCACAGGATGCTATCGGGGTCTTCTGTGATCTTTCTAAAGCATTTGATTGTGTTGATCATGAGACACTTTTGCTCAAGCTTTCTCATTATGGCTTTGATACTAAGTCAATTGAGTTACTAAGATCTTATTTAAGTGATAGATGTCAGACTGTTGATATAAATAGTGTCAAATCAGACGGATCAACAGTAAAAATTGGCGTGCCTCAAGGCTCAATTCTTGGACCATTCCTCTTTTTGATTTATGTCAATGACTTGCCTTACGCGGTTGAAAAGAACGCTGATATAGTCTTATTTGCAGACGATACATCTTTAATCTTTAAAATGAATCGCCGTAGTGTAAATACCAATCATGTGAATAATATTTTGTATACCATCTCTAATTGGTTCTCAACTAACAACTTAATGCTTAATGCTAATAAGACCCAATGCATAAAATTCACACTACCAAACGTGAGGCAGGTTCAAGTTGATGTCACGTTGAATGGAGAGATTTTAGAACTTGTAGATAATACCACCTTTCTAGGAATCACAATTGATTCTAAATTGCAATGGGGTTCGCACATTACAAGCCTAGCTAAAAAACTTAGTTCTGCCGCTTATGCTGTCAGAAAAATCAGACAAATAGCAGATGTGGAAACTGCTAAACTAGTGTACTTTAGTTATTTTCATAGCTTAATGTCGTATGGACTATTGCTTTGGGGAAGGGCAAGTGAAATAAAGACTATCTTTATTTTGCAAAAGCGGGCAATTCGTGCCATTTATGGTTTAAGACCAAGGGAGTCGCTTAGGGAGTTGTTTAAGGATATTAATGTTTTAACTCTCGCTTCTCAATATATATTTGAGGTTATTATGTATACCAGGAGAAATATTTCTTCTTTTAAAAAAATTTGCGATGTTACGGATAGACCCTTACGGAATAAAAATAAATTATATCTCCCATCATATCGGCTAAGTAGAGTTAATGACTCATTTTTGGGTAACTGTATACACTATTACAATAAGCTTCCAGAGTCGGTCCTTAGTTTGCCTGACAGAAAATTCAAAGCACATGTTAAGAATTTACTTTGTAAAAAAGCCTATTATAGCGCTCATGATTTTCTCAATGACAAGGATGTGTAACTTAAGCTTGGTGCGGAGTCCTCCAAACTATAGCTAAAAATTGATCATATGTACATTCAGTACATTATTTTTTTTTATTTTTTTTATTTTATCATGACATCTTTTATTACTTGACATTTTTATTAAACTATTTCAATAATCCTCAATATTTATTTAATATATAATTTTATTAATAATTATAAAAATATTCAAATGTAAACTCGTCTGATTTGACTCAAATTTTGTGAATTGACGTTTTTGAAGAAAATGCTGCTGTGGAGTTTGTGGCGCCACTTCTTCTCCACTTGCGCTTTGGAAGTGGTGGTAAACTTAAAATAAGTAACAATTGACGTCAATAAGTGATAAGAATATCCTATATTGAAAATAAACAATTTGAATTTGAATTTGAATTTGGACCCATTGAAATTTTGTTAAAATCGGTGCAGGTTAATTAGTACTTTTTTATTAACTTTGTACTATTAAGGCTATACTTACTATTCCTATCATAGATTAAAAGGAAAAAATTTCTGGCGTCAAAGACCGTACGCGAATTTCAAATTCTATGATTCCTATACCAATCCTAAGACTAGTCCTAACTTTTTTTTTTGTTAACGGAGAGGAAATGCATTTACGCACAGAGTGTGGGACTCCCAGGCCGAGTGCCCGGACTACCCACTAAAACCAAATCACATGCGCTGGGCTAAAGCTCAGCGCTCCCTTACGATGACCGCCCTCTGTGAAATAAATATTCCACAGAAAGAGGCCTTCACCTCGGGGTGGCGCATCCGCTCACCATCTACTAAAAGATTGAGGGAGTGACCCCACAGTTTGCAGGACATTGGCCGACAGTCAATAAGACCCCGAATATCAGGGAGTTATTAACTGCCGCCCAGGGTGCACCGTCCCAAATCACTTGTCAACCCGCTCTCTCACCGGATCCGTTTGGATTAAGCGAGGAACCCAAAGTTTTCAAGTGGCTGGGCACTCGAGGAGGTTTCCCGCACTTAGCACCCCAGTCCTAACTATCCTATCCTAACTATTCTAACTAATATTATAAATTCAAAAGCTTTCACGCTCTATCTACTACACTAATCCTTCTGAAATTTCGCATACACATAGATAGAAGTATTGAGAAGGATATAGGATACTTTTCATCCCAGAAAAAAGTACTGTCCCGTGGAAAATTCACGCAGCCGAAGCCGCGACCGATAGCTAGTATCTTATAATAACTTGTACATTATTCCAGTGTCAAAGGAACTATTCACTCACCTCGAAAAACAATGTTCTTGCTTGCCAAACTGTAATTACTTATCCTACGAACCTGAATTACTAAAATCAAAGTTTGACTTTAAGACCAGCGTCAGGAATCTCTTTCACATTATTGGAGAAACTATACCTAAACATATAAAACAGTGAGTATTATACCTTCGCCGAGTGGTGAAGGATCATCATCATCCGAGCGTTTTTCCCAGTTGCATCTTTATTTTATGCTTCAGTACCCAGGGTAAGCTTTATGGTGCCAATAGTGGTTGTCTGCAAATCTGGTATGTTACTACATTGGCGCCATGGTTTTAGGGTGGCAATTAAAAAAATTACTTCATCAAATACTTACCAATTTACTTTGCGTGCTTCCGCCACTAGATAGTTCATGCAAAGTACCCACCACTGTTAGTCCCATCATTCCCGTCACCATTAGTTTGTTTTCACATTCCTTGCAACACGTGTATCACCTCTACACTAGGCATCCTCAGGCACCAAGTCATTTAGTTGTTAATTGTAAGCCCATTTGACTAAAATATGTTTTAAGCTATTACATAGTTTTTATCGCGGGCTTTAAGCGCGGCGACTGAATAGAGACATTCCGTAACGAAAATAAAACCTAACTCCCCCCATTCCGCCTACCATGTAGCTCGGCCGAGCTTTCGCACTTATTGCATAAGTTGATAAAGAATGCAACGCAATAGCTTTACTGATTCAGTCCCCGAGTGCCGCACGTTTTTTTCTATTTGGTCCTTTCTCTATTATCAAAATTTACAATGAAAGAAAGAGCCAAAACACATAAGTTAAAATACGCTTATCGCGCTTAATTTTGTTGAATAAGGGGATGAAAGACTTACGTATGTTCCAGCTATCGCTACTCCAAATTGGAGGTGTTTTTCAAGGATGCCAACTATGTATCCATGATCCGTTCTGAGCTGTTCGGAGTGACGGAATTCTTCGCCAACATCGGTGGACTTCTTGGACTTTTCATGGGTTTCTCTTTGCTGAGTTTCGTTGAGATCGTCTATTTCTTCACTATAAGGTAAGGTTTTGTACGTATAATCAAAAATATCTACTTATTAGTTTACGCTTACGGATTCGCCCGCGTGTATTTTCCTCGGGAACAGTGCTTTTTCCCGGGATGAAATCTTATGTTCTCAATAATGCTAACTATGTTTATGTGAAATTTCAGGAAGATAGGTTCAGTAGATAGGCCGTGAAAGCGTAACAAACTCACTTTCATAGGTCCTCTCACTGTTATGTAGGTAGATCTTTATTAAGCTAAGTTTAACTTAAATAATAAATCTATGGAACTAATGGAACTTAGAAAGAGTTTTCAAACGTACTTACTGAAAAATCAAACATATTTTACTGTTTTCTTTTTTTAATTAAAAGGCGTTCCAAAGTTCCAATTACTGAACCAGTAATGAGTAAATCATTTATCTTATACAGGTACTTTTTATCCATAAAAAAGGATATAAATGAGAGAAAACAGTTTTGTAAAAAGAACCACATGATGACATCGTCTTCGAACATTTTTGATGTAGAAAAAGAATATAATGAATAATATTTTTTATCAATAAAAAAATAAATTGTATTAAATTTAATACTTTTCTGCACATTGTGTTTTCAATGATTATAAATAAAGTGTGTCAAAATTAGTACTACTTATTTCAAAATCATTTTTAATTTTTAAGAATTTTAAAGTTGCACTATATATTTTTTTATATGGTAAGTTATTATATGGTAACATGATAATTTATTTACCATAAAATTCCATAATGACTGATTTGTTTATCCATATTGATTTAAAATACAATATACCTAATATACGTAAAATGACAAGAACGCAAATTGACTTCATTGATTTTCACGCAAAATAACTTGAACGCAAAATGACATGATTACATGTTGAATATTTTTTTATTTAATAGTTTTTATTTGTTGCACGATTTTAATAAGCGTCTTCGTCGTTAAATTAGATATAATCATAATATCAAATATTACAATGAAATGAATAATATATTTTTTGAGTGTTACGATAATATCTAATTTAACGACGAGGGCCCATTAAATTTGATATTATCTTTACACTCGGGAAAAATATTACACTTTTCATTAAATTACTGAGATTTTGACATAGACAATCAATAAATTTTTTTATTTTTTATTTTGGAAGAAACTCCACATAGATATAAAAGACAGGAGCTCAACTTCTAAATATTAGATAGCTAGAACAGGCCCGCTAACCTCTCAATGGCCAGGTTTCAAGAATTTGACATATTATTGATACTTGAACAAAGGTAGAGGAACTATTAATAGTTAAACTACTTCTTTCTCCAAGGGTGGTTAAAAAAGGAGGTTTAATTAAAGCGATCTGATAGGCGCAGTGTTGAAGCAAATATTTTGCGTCAGGCTTTTTCCTGCATTAGTTTGTGTTAACTTACGCTACTTACACTGCGCCAGTTTCGCGTGACGGTTCGTATGTGACCCAAGTTACAAAAAAATGTGGCAATTTATAAAATAAAATGTTTTTTTTTTTTACAATAAAGTTTAGGACGTTAAGACGGCCAAGCTAAAGTGTGAATAGGCTGGACAAGTTTGCCGCATGCCGCCAGATAGATGGGCCTGACTAGCAAATCCTGGGTTCCAGAAGGCTGTGGACCGAGGGGCAAACCACGCAAGAGATGGCGGGATGACCTGGACATATAGAGAGTGGATGGCAATAAATGGTGAGTGACCTAGACGCGTGGAAGAGGCGGGAGGCCTTTGCCCAGCAGTGGGACAATTAGGCTATATAAAAAAAAAATATTACATAGAAACAAAACATTCAAAAAGAATTTTATAACTATTCGAGTTTTTAACGAGTTTTCTCTCTCGATTTTTCCAGGATCCCCTCATCAGATCCCTTTAATATACTTTGAAACTATCTATACTAAGTGTATCCTATCCACAAAAAAAAAACTACACAGCATAATAACTGTTTCATATTCCCTTATCATATTATTGGTCTGGTTTTTCTAGGAAAAGGGTTACGAAAATCAGACGGTCGATCCAACTGTAATAACCAGCATTGCTAAATCTAGGACTATCACTAAAAGCTTGCCTAGGATGTGAAGCGTAAGCTTGAGATTTAACTAGAAAACACACTTGGATGAAAAATATCGATTATCTTTACTACTTATCCAGCGATAACAGCCTGGATCAACGGCTTAACGGGCTTTCCGAAGCACGGAGAAGCTCAAAGCCAACGCACAATCGTTAAGAACCTACTGGTTGGCTATCCAGCTCCACAAAACAACATTTTTGTATACTTTTCGTGAATAAAATAAGAAAGGTAAAATTTACATAATATTCATCTCGCTTAAGCTTGTTACTCAAGCCACAAACAAGTCCGTCAGTGTTAACAACGTTGTTGCAAGTTACGTGCCCCTAAGTATCACTACACAAAGTCTGTTTGCGAACTCACGTAGAATATAGTGTTTAAAGTTCAATGTTTTAATTAGACATATATTTAAAAGTTTTATTACAAAATAGCTTGTAGACGCGTTTTCTTTTCATGACAAATTTTCAGGCTGTTTATTTGATTCAGCCTCCGACTGCCATCTAGCGATAACAGGTTGAACTAACGACTTAACGTGCCTTTTAAAAACAGTAGAAATAAAAGTGGGATTCAAGATAGAAATTCCTTTAGAGGTGACCTAAGATTAGGGTTACCATTCGTCCGGATTATTACGGTCATGTCCGGACTTTTAGACTCTTGTCCGAATATAAAACCTTTTTTTATATATATATCAACTCAGTATTTAATCAACAACAAACTTCTTATTTTTCAAAAAACAAAATAAAAAATCTTCATAACCAATAATTTAACAAATGCTTACCATAGCACTGAATTAAACTAAGTGGTTAATGTTTCCAAAAAGTCAGGACTTTTATCTAAATGACCGGCTTTTTGACAGAGTTTTTCAAATTCATAAATGGTAACCCTACCTACTAACTGCCAATTTGGATAATGGTGGTCACGACCCTCAACCATGAGGAACACGACTAAAGAAGAAATCCTACCTAAACTAGGCTATTGAGCTCCGTACTCATATAAAAATACTACTCAATTACCTACTTAATTTCTTGCACATCCTGTGGTCATAAACTCAACAATTACTTGTAATAATTATATCTTATCTAAGCCCTATTCAAGTTCTGCATTCCGAAGGCTTTGCAGCGTCGAACAACTTAATAATAACTCCTTATTCGATCTAATACTCGCCTTACTGCCTTTATCTTATCGATAAAGAGAAATTGTACCAACACTATCCATGTTATTTGACATCTGTTTAAACGTCATAATTTTAAAATTTCACAAACGAAATTAGTTCTTAAGCTGGTTAAGTTCAAAGTCGATTTTCGAATGTACAGTAATAGAGTAGTTATGTTAAATAGACAAGGTTGTTTTTGATCAAAGTATAGTGATTGCATAGGACTTTGTCTCAATGACTGTACTTGTGGGTATTTCGTATTCTCGTAGTGCTGTTATCTACATGGGATACGAGATCAGATATCCAATAGGCTACCATCGCGATAAAATTGGTATCGTTAGAATTGAATAAATAGATTGAAGCGCTTTGATATCCCAAGAAGGATTTTTAAATTGCAATGCGATGGTTTATTTGTAGTTGCAAGATTTATTTGAACCAGTTTTACTACTATCTCTCGTCACAGTGTTTTTACAGATTATCCATCGAGCTTGATGTCAATCGATGATGAAAATGGCCTGACTTGGATTGGTCACCACGTCACTACTGGTTTTAATCCAGGATTTATCTATGCTTCGGAAGGCAAGTTGTTAATCTTAATTGTTATCACCAAATAGTAGTCGTTAGGCTATGTCAGATGCCTTTAGGCAGCCTGAAAATTTGACAGTGTTGGCCACTAACACACCCGGGTCATGTTCCTGTGGGTCTGGTTTCCCTGTAAAAAGGGTTACGGAGGTCAGACGGCAGTCGCTCCATTATAATAACCAGTTCCGCCAAATCAGGATCATGATTTAATAGCGTACCCTGGGCTCTGAAGCGTAAGCTGCATATGCAACCGGGAAAAACGCTCGGACGGAGAAGATACAGTAGCATCTTAATATGAACTATATTATTCAAATTACAGCAAAGCACTAACATAAAACTAACTCAGTCCGGGTTTAACACTAAAAAATGTACACAAAACCGGGTCAGTAAAGTGTCTGTACATTTGTATGTAAATGTTATTGAGGCGTTTAATCCGGCTTGCGCCAGTGTGGGCCGGATTAGGGCTGGCACAGTTTAGCTCATTTTGGAAATCTGTCGACTAAGCCTTTGTACACCCCTGGGTTTTAATGGTGATTGTCAATTATTTTGTGATGTTAGCGAATAGAATTAAAAAGCGTTTGATTAGGCTATTTTCAAGTAAAATTAAAATGTTTTTAATGAATAACATTATTAACATTAATTTATCTTTTTTTGTAGTACGTCATAAAAAAATATATGCCAATCCATTTCAATAATAGAATTATGAAAATAAAACTAACAATAAAAAAAAACTAAATGCGTGTAAAGCATTACGTACTTAAGGAATATGCAGCGATTTAAAATGGATGCCCATTTCAATTTGGGCGATCAAATAATTAAGCACTTCATTCAAGGAAAGGCTGAATAGGACTGCCTGTCGATTTTTTATACTTATACATCTCGCTTTTCACGTCGCCATCACTCACACTTCGTTCGTGAGAAGTGAGCTTTGTAGTGACGGGGAAATTAACCTTACAGAATGCTATCTTACGTCATCTCATACAAAATCTCACGTTCAATCTAGTTCATCTCGCTGACACGTTCGCAAGGGTAGCGCTAGGATAGATTCGAATTATAAGCCGAGTTTTTAGAATGCCAATCAAGAAACCCGGCGGATTCAGATTCGAAGTTTAAAATGAAATACTTGGCATTATTTTTCGATTTTTTCCCGATTTTTGCCAACCCTTACAAGAAAAGTTTAAGAACAGATTCGTTATCCGATAGTTGCAAGATATTGTGACTACGGTATTAGTGTACTGTAGAAACAAGCGGACTACAAACAGGCGAGTTGAAAACTTCTCTTGTCGTTTCAATGTAATTACTGAAGGTTCCATTTTGAATATTCTTATGTTTGGCAGGCAAAATAGTAGTACTTTTCAACAATTACTAAATGCAAAAAAATACAACCTAAAAATAATCTAAACTTGGTCATGTACTTATGTTTTTCTTTGTAATAAAATAAATAATAAAAATACATATTAGAAAAAAAATTTAATCGTTTGTATATTTTATGAATCTTATCTTAAGTATGGGTTCTAAATTATATTAAGCACGTCGAACCTTTGGGACTCTTGTACTTATGAATACTTATTATATATTTTTACGGTTCATAACCTTTTATTTATATACTTTTGTATTATAATAGTGTCAAATGTAGAAGTTGTAAAAAATATATATTGTACTTAATATATATTTTTTTCCTTTGATTACAAAGCCTAAAACCTAGTAGCATTTGCAATAAATATTGACCATGTGGTCCAAACTCCAAACTATGAAAATGTTATGAACTACACAATATGACTAAACAAACGATTTAGGGGTTAATCCGGGCCAAACAGACATAAAATGTATCATAAGCTTAGCCGGAAAAAGCCGCTCGTGTGTATGTTAATCTGATCAGTTCGTTTAATCTCGTAAACTTGTCAGTTTTAGGTTCAGATGTGTTTTGTGATGGTTAAAATTATGCGCTTAGAACAATCTAAATTTTTGAATTTGCGCATTGCGCAAACTTTACTACTTCATTCGAACTAATTCTTTTTCTTCTCAGCATATTTGCGTCAACTATAATATTGAAGGCTATATTGTAGTCGTTCGAGAAAACCATAGCATTCAGAGTTCATTCTATTATAGCACCCACATAAATTATAATTATAATGATGATAGCAACTCACAAGGGAGAAAACTCCTCTTAAACCAAGTCAGCCGGGTGATTCAAGCCTACAATATTCTAACCAAACTGGAAACAACTAAACAAAGTATGTTTCACGTGGGAATCGGACCCGCTGCCTCCGGATCTTCAGGTAAACTCCTTCTATCCCCTGGACCATCAGTCCTATTATATATTTAGATCATCGTCATTACATGTAAATGCCACGATCAGATCACCATGCACACCCTGATTTCGGGTAGTCAGATGATGAGAATTTCACAGAAATATGAACAGCGTGCATGGAACGCATTTATAATTATATACCGAATTCACTAACAAACCGGAAAGTCATAACTTCACTAGATCTCCTAAGCCCGGTCTCACAAATCACATTTATTTCATCGGGACATCCGAGCAGACCAGTCCGCAATCCTGGCAAATCCTGCAAAGCTGGTCTGTAAGACTACAATTCCGTAGCTACGTAAAACTACATTTTTAACCTTACTCCCTCAACTTATACTGCGAGGCAAGATCAAGGCAAGAGACATGGACGGAGAATATCTTGGCTAAAATACCTACGTCAATGGTACAATAGAAGTAGGTACGCGATTACTATTCCGAGCGGCTGTCTCAAAGGTGCAGGTCGCATTGATGGCACCGAAAGAAGAACTTTAATCCAGCTTTTACTTCTACTGAAATACCTTGTTTCTTTCCTCTGAATTACTTCTGAGCGTTTTACCCGGTTATTCCCTCAGTTTATACGCTTCAGAGCAAGAGAGATGCTTATAGTAGATTTATTTATCTGATTATTATAATGGTTATGCAATATTTAATAACATAGATTTAAGAAGAGACCATTGCCTGGATATTCTTTATTTTAAACCAATTTCAAAAAAGAAAGAAGTTCTCAATTCTATTGAATTTTTTTATTTATTTTTTTGTATACTTGTAACCTAATATCTTTGTCATTTCTGGACCGATATTGAAAATTATTTTTTTGTTTGAGAGGACATATTTTCAACAACGTCATTTTATAGCAATATACAGTTCATGATATGGCACGTAGTAATGGACTTGTACCTTATTCAGTCTTCATTCGGTCCCCTAAATTGCAAACCGCAATAATTTTGTCCTTGTATTACCGGGGACTCTATTTAGCCTGCGTTGGGGTGGATTTAGTAGCTCAGTGGGTAGGTGAGAAAATGTCCTGTTTAACTCCATTTTTTGGGGTAACTTCGCGATTCAAAGGATTTAACGTTGACCGTAAATGGTAATTTGTTATTAAAATTAAGAAAATGCGACTATTATCAGACATTATCAAGAAATATAGAAGTATTAAAAAGTTCATAATTCTTGGTTATTTTTCATCCATGTGTAATATGTGTATTTCCTAGTAGCATCTTCTGTTTGCAATTCAGAGCTTAGTGTACGCTTTTAATCATGGTATTTGGCGGTATTGATTATTACAGAAAAGCAACAGCCGTCTGACCTCCTGTATATTACCTTTTTACTTTTTATAGATATCTTTTTACTAAGAAAGTTCAGCAAAATAGAATGCAAATTTTGAAATTTAAATTTGTAGAATAATCTTACCCAAAGAAAGAAAAATGATATGTCTTGCTCGACTAGCAAAAAAAGTAAGTATTTTACTAACAAAATTCTGTGAATTTGTGAGTTCTGATTACTTGAAATAAATTATTTTTGCTATATATTTTTTTTAAATATATATCTATAAATTCTACCTTGCATTTTAAATACTGTAAATTAGTGTAAAAAATACCGTTGTGTTTAGTTTTCAATTAATAAATATTTTTTTATAAAGAAACCAGACCAAAAGAAACATGCCAACCCGCGATATGAACTGGTGTTTCTTTGACCGTAGGGCTTGGACACATATTCATGGTCATATGCGTCTTCATTGACTTCTAAACAAACCCCACAAACCCCATACTGGTCAGCTATAAAACCCCTTAATTCTCAACCTGATAAATAGCTGCTCTGCCCCGTATTGCCCGCTATTAAAACTATAAATCTTTGGTCTATGGACGGCAATTAAGGGGTTTACGCAAAACCATAGAGTTCAGTGTTAATTTGAATGTCGTTTTAAGTTGGTTATAGTGATTAATTTAAGTTTTAAGTAACTTTATTTAGATATTTCTAGTTTGGTTAGGGCAATGTAGGCGTAAATCACCTGGGGGTCTAAAAACGCCACTTTGAGCAATTCATCGAATCGATTCATATTACGAATTCCTTAGCAATTCTGTAGCAATTCCTCTTTTTTTTGTAAAATTGCCAACTAAACTTTGCAATTCCTTTTCAAAAAAATTGAAATTCGATGAACTGCTCAAAGTGGCGTTTTTAGACCCCCTGATTGTCTGATAATAAAAATAATTCGTGCTTCGGAAGGCACGTTAAGCCGTTGGTCCCGGCTGCCTTCTGGTAGTTGTTAAAGGAACCACGTCAGAGGCCAAGAGGTGGTTCTGATGAACTCTAAAACCAAGGTGTGCATGGTCGATTGACCGAAATGATGATGATGATGATGAGGGAAGTTCTTATTACATTATTTTCTACTTACTGTGATACATTATAGACATCCCTTATATTCTAAGCATTGGCAATTATTCCATTCATACATAATGTATGAGATGGGTACAATTTTAAGTCAATAAATATCGTGATACATACAAAAATATGCTAACAAATTTATTATTCTGGTCGAAGGGACATTTATAGAGCAGTTGTTTTTGGAAGCTAATAAGTAGTAAGAGAGAGAGAGTTTCTAAAACATCCATACTAATATTATAAATGCGAAAGTCTGTCTGTCTGTCTATCTGTCTGTCTGTCTGTCTGTCTGTCTGTCACCTCTTCACGGCTAAACGGATGGACCGATTGTGATGAAATTTGGTAGGGATGTAGTTAACGACCTGAGGTCAAACATAGGCTACTTTTGGGCGCGATATAACCGAGTCCCACGCGGGCGGAGCCGCGGGGAACAGCTAGTAAAAAATATATTTAAGTACAATACGGCCAGCATTCTTGCTAACATGCCTCACGGGCAAGATTTATTTGAATTTTAGAGTTTTTATTTTTCTGTTAGTTTTTTATTTTATTTTTCTCTTTGTATATATTATTGTAAGTATGCTGAATATATCTAAAGTACAAAACATACTACAATATGAACAAAAATATATTATACGTCTCACTCACCTGATAGAAATCGGTTATCGTATACTATGGCCCTTAAGAGAATTGCTCAAAAAAAAACGCATATTATTTATCACTAAACAATAAAATTCTTTGCAACCAAACCTTATTTGATCATTCTGTAAACGCCATTTTACAGACAGATATTATTTTCTTTGCGTCCTGTATCAAAATTAATTCAATTTTACTTATTTAACAACTCTATATAATTCCACACAGCACCCGTCCAATCCAATGCCTTAAATATTGCCCCCGGGTTTGGCTTGTTTGTAAAATAATGGATTTATTCCATATTCATTTACATCCCTAATGAGATCCTCGTGACACCGCCGAATGCCCCGTCAAATGTAATAATCATATTGGCTTGCACTGTTAGCAGTCTGTTTAATAGAGTTACCCGGTGGTGTGAGCGAGAGAGAAGATAAAGGCGAGTATATACGCAAGTCAAGTAGTAAAATGTATAATAATATTTCTCCTCTTTTTCTCTCCGTAAATGTGTGTACTTACTTAAGGGCTTACTATGTGTGATTTGTCCCTATATATTTATATTTATGTTTGTCCTGTCCTTTATTTATATAGAAGCATGACAATAAGTATGTACAATTGATATATATTTTTTTTTTATTATTATATCATGACATCTTTTATTACTTGACATTTTTATTAAACTATTTCAATAATCCTCAATATTTAATATTTTAATAATAAACTTATTGTAATTATAAAAATATTCAAATGTAAACTCGTCTGATTTGACTCAAATTTTGTGAACTGACGTTTTTGAAGAAAATGCTGCTGTGGAGTTTGTGGCGCCACTTCTTCTCCACTTGCGCTTTGGAAGTGGTGGTAAACTTAAAATAAGTAAAAATTGACGTCAATAAGTGATAAGAATATCCTATATTAAATAAACAATTTGAATTTGAATTTGAATTTTGAATTTGATTAACATAAATAGAAATGGATCGCTAAATATAATATTTTGCTAAGTATCAACGTAAAACTGGACTGATTTGCTGGGTTTTTTGTATAGTCCTTGATCCTAGTTGAAGGTTCATACTGTGAAGAGTGAAGAGGAAAACCACTCATCTTGAAATTTTCATGAAAGCGAGGCCCGTAGGAAAACCTTTTCTAAACATATTAAAATCATAATGCATGGCATTTATTTAATTATTTCTTTATGTACACAAAAATACAAACATAGATATATTTTATAATTTTTGTGAAGAGTAGAAGTACTTTCTAACATATTGCCAATATTTTGCTAAATATTTCTCATAAGATCTAGTCTCAGAATAATCATCTAGCAAAGCAAATGCCTATAGATTTAACAATATACTTTACATTTTGCGTACGATGCGTAAACGTCAATTGTGCACTCACCTTTACAATTCTTGCCTGGCGTGATCCAATTTGAATTTGCGCCTCTCGGATTTTGTTATGTCAAATGCTTGTTAAAATTAGCTTTTGACTGGTTTGCGCGAGTGATCGGGGGGCGCGTAATAATATTACATTTTTGACAGCTACAACATAATGGGATTTTGAGTTGATATACGTTAAGATTGTTAATTTTTTTCTGAATGGGCTAGTAGCCTGTAATTATTTCAGAATAATTCTCATACTACACCGGCTCAGAAGGTAAGGTCTGACCAAGAAGAAAAAAAGAAGAGATTTGGCAAAAACAATAATAAAAGGGAAAAAAGATGCAAGGAGAGGGAAAGGGATACAAATAAAAGAGAAGGCTGAAGTCGTTTCATATAGAGATGTAAAACGGATGGCTGAAGACAAAGAGCATAGGAATGCTTCTTAAAATAAAAATATGCGGGCAGAACAGATGCGTCTTCTCTCTTGTAGGCAAAAATTCTACCTAAGTGACATTTTTACATTAATATGATACTCGAGGCTTGATTTCATAGTATTTTTATTTTTTTATTATCCAAAAATAAAGATAAACGGCTACAGTAAACTTTTTATATTCTAATCTAAATTTAACGGTTAAATTTATTACTCCTAAACAATGTAGGTTTTCCATCTTCAAACTATCACAATAGAGAGCTAAGAAGTAATCTTACATTGTCGATTACCAACTTTGTCAAACAGAAAAAAAGATATAAACAAATTAATCACGCTACTAAACACAATCCCTACTTCGCACATAACTTAGACATTAACAATAGTAGAAACACAATAGGCAAACAATAGTTATAAATTGCCATACCATAAACCTAATAAACTTCAGTATAAAAATAAATCGAGCGTACAAAGTTTTGGAGAAAAATACATAAATTAATTAAATTCCCCCAACGTGCCCCATCATAAACATTCGTAGATGAATAGAAGGGATTGAAGTTAATGCCACTTTACAAAAATAAGTCTGTATTGTGTTTAGTTACATAATAATGAAAGACGTTTGAAATTCATCCTTATGTCCTCGTACCTTGTCGCGTTAAGGCATATTTAGACTGAGGCTTCAGGTTCGGCAATGTGCTATCGTCACTCTTACCTTCGTGAGAAACCATAGGCATGCCTCTTCATCCGATCGTGTTTCCTGGTTGAAACTTCAGCTTACGCAGTAACTATCAGAGCGATTTGGATGTGTTAGTGGCCAACACTGTCAGATTTTTCAGACTGCCTGCAGGCATCTGACATAGCCTAACAACTGCCATCTACCCTGGACTATCGGCTTAACGTACCTTCCAAAGCACGGAGGAGCTCAAGATAGAAATTCCAGCATGACCGCGTACTCGCAGTCACTTTACGCGCGCCCCGCTAATCTATCTAGCTCAGAGATTGTGAGTCTCTAAGCCATGAGAGTTAGCTCTCCACGTTAATCTTGTAGTTGTCTACTCAATAGTATAAAAGTAAAGCTAGAGAGGTGCGCATTTCAAGTAAAAATAGGTACCCTTTACCCCTGGTTTCAAACGGCTATACCAGATAATAAATTGGTCAGTAAATCGCTATCACATCCGCACGCTTATTAGCTAAAAATTTGCAATCAGCAAAAATTGCGCAGCTATCGCGCGATCACCGCGCGATCGATTGCTTATTGCTACAAAAATTCGTATTACGTATGTGATCGCTCGCTGATCGTTCGCTGATGGTTTAAATGCACTGTTTGCTAGTTTTCGCAACGACACTAGCGCCAATAGCAATTTGGTAGCAATTACAAGAACTATTGTTGGAATGTCAATTTCAAACAGATGTTTTCGCGGGATTCCAAGTTTACAAAACAATTACATACAAGAAAAAACTTATTTAGACAAAAAAAAACATTCAGACGAATTGAGAACCTCCTTCTTTTTTTGAAGTCGGTTAGAGCTTAGGTCATTTTCAAGATTTTTAAGTGTTTCAATTTTATTTGTATTCGTGAGCAAATATCTTTAAGAGCTCTCCCAAAGTAAGTACTTACAGTGATGTATGATGGGTACAGTATGAAATAAATTCTATAATGAAGCAAAAGTTTAGTTTGTATATATACCTACTGTTAGTTTCTCATGTACTAGTGTCAATAACCTTCTCAAAGAAACAGGCTATGTTATATACAGAAATATATATTTTTTTAATCTGACCAGCAGTTCTAAAGTTATAAGCGTTCAAACAAACAGCAAGCTTCATTAGATTAGCATAGATTTAATTTAATTTTAGTGTTTTATTTAGTCAATACAAATTAATTACCAAAATAAATAGCAGGTACAGTGGGTCACAGAAAAGTATACCACCCTAGGTGTAAGATTGAAGTGGTAAGTATACTTTTCTATGTGGCCCCTAGGTGGTAGGTACATAGTTAAGTTTCTGGCCAATCTATGTGTTATGAAAAGAAATAAAAAAGGATATAAATGACTTACATATATTTAAATAAAAGGTATTTAACTGATTTACATATATTTATTTTCATACATTTGATACTTATAACTACACACAATTTTAATTTGGCCTTATAGACCACCTTGTAAAGCATCCTGCAGAGATTGGGGTATTTGATTTAGTTGATCTCCTTGAGTATCAGTACTTGGGATTGTGGTACCGGCAGTCGATGTTTATTGCAGATATGTATTGATGTTGTGCAACCCATCTGGACTGCCAGGTTCAGCATTTACAATTGGTGTTAAAAGCCACTGTCTTAATGGGTATCCAGAATCACCTGTAAATTAATAATATTATTATACATTTCAATTCATATAAAAAGTTAATCAACATTAAACTACTAGTTAGTACTGATACACACCGAGCCACCAAACATCCTTTACGATGAAGATCTTGGATATGCTGTTGAATGCCAGACATTTTCCAAATGTGGCATCATGTGTAGCTTCTCCAAATGTAGCATCTAAATTTATAATATTTAAGTCGCTATCACAAATCTGTAAAAATAAGTAATATATTATTACTGTACACACTTGGCTTAATAATTGGTACATTAATTCAAAATTGATATTACTAGTACTTACTATTTGCACATTTCTGGAATGGAAATGCTTTCTATTGAAAAATCTCTCCTTGTGTTCTGTTGGCTTTATCAGAGCCACATGGTTAACATCGATACACCCCAAACACCCAGAAAGTATCAATTTGTTGTAGAAACTAAAACAAACAGTAACTTTAATATACATTATAAAGTACAACAGACACTATTAGCTTAGCAATCTTGTATGATTTGTATTTCTGAACAACTTAAGCGCCAGTATCTTTTCTGGTGGAACGTCACATGATTATTCGACTTAGAAATGTTCTTAATAGTTTATTCCTAATCATTTATAATGGCAATTAGATTCAAATAGTTAAATGAAAACAGTACCTTCTATACTGCAACACCCTCATGCAAACAATATAGTGATCAATCATAATAAGATTATTGTATTCTCACCCGTTAATAATGAACTGCCTTCCTTGTGGTGTTTGAGGAAAATGAATGTACTATTAAATATTCTATGCTGATTCAAAGCCCATGTGACTTCTGTCACCGCATTTGAAACACTAGGTTGGCTAAGTCCGTGCAGGTAGCTCATACCCACAGGCATCGGATACGAACCCGTAGCAAAAAATAATAATGCTGTGATAACCTGTAAATCGTAATTGCTGTTAAAACATTATAATATTGTGGTATATTATATTAACCATGTAACAATCAACCTACATAAAAAATACTTCTTACCTTATTTTCCAAACAAATTTTTGTTCTTCTCGTTTGATTTCTATAGTGTTTTGTTGTTCTATAGTGGGCTATAAACTGAGAGTCTGATAGTTGTAAGGCATTGGCTTGGTCCTGAAGCCTACGCCTCAATTTATGATGTGTTATTTATTATACACGTCTTTCTCTTCTCTGCTCAAAATTTAAAGCTTTTAATAACAATAAAGCACGCGCCATGTTAATACAAGAGCGTTATTTAACCACAAATTAGAAAGAATATGATTTAACACAGTAATTAACTTAAAAATATACGACGATAGGAAGCAATCTTGAAGCAATCGAAAAAATTTAACCTTTTTTGTAATCGCAATTTGACAGCTCAAATTGTTTGCAGATTGCTGTCGCTTTGCTGTCAAAAGACATAGATAATACGAAAACGCGATCAAGTCGAAGAGATTGAATGCACATATAGTTCACTGATTGTTCGGTAGAGGCAGCACTGTCGTTTGCTTTGCTATGGTTTTGTTTTGCTTGTACGTAATACGAATTTGCGATTTTTGTGCAAATATTGTGCGATTTTTGCTATCGCTTTGCTTTTGCAAGATAGGTAATAAGCGTGCCGGAATGATCGTTAATCGAATACCCGGTTACGTGTCCAGAATCGGGCGTACACTAACAGCAGCAAACAGCTCTGAAAGGGATATAAATAAAATATTATGAGCATTTTACAGTCCTAACTCGACGGCCAGGACGACTGTGTAAGGCATGAGCGAGAGCGTTATCAGCATAAGCGAGAGCGATTAAATTTAGCGCGCTATTTATTTATTTATGAATTTATTGTACAAAATACTTTTACAATTGACGGACTAAATTGGAGCTACCATGTATTTTTCGTATTATTCGGTATGACTTTAATGAATTGTTGAAAGTAACTAGCCGAGTAGACGTTTATGTTCGTTAAAATATCGAAATATTTATTATTATTAAATTTATGTATTTAAGAAGGTTATTTTATGTAAGCGTTATTTACAAATTTTCCCACTTGAAACAGGATCTGCTCTACATTAAATATATTCTCTCATCAGAAATTTTTACGCAGATTCTTGACTATTTTGTTAACGACTAGTTTTTCTTTTTGGTTAATATATTTCCATTACATCAGCCAGGTCTGGAGACCCATATTTATTTCAAGAATATCACCACCATTTGAAAATCTACATACTCATCGCTAATAACTTGTACCATCGCCCAAATTGGTACAAGTGAAAGGGGGTGAAAAGTGCTTCGATACGTAAAAATGCGAGGGTGCCGGCCGTTATAAACGGTACTATGTCATCGAATAGCACTTTTATGGCCCCATGGTCATCCCATCGTTTATCTGTTATGGCACCCAGCGTGGAATTGCAGATGCCAGTTTCAAAGTGCAATAATTTTTTATATGAATTATGAATGTTTTTTGCTAATCTTTAGTCATGATAACAATTGAATAGTAGGGACATGAAAAAATATGAATTATGCATAAATACTCATAATACACCGGGAAACCAACAATGCGCTGAGCCGACGATATAAATAAAATCATTGGCAAAACCTGGATGCGTGCAGCAGGAGACCAGGTGAAGTGGAAAATTCATGAAGAGGCCTATAACCAACTATGGATGACACCGGGCTGATAAAAAAGGATAAAGGAGGACTCATAATATAATAGAAAACTCTTAATATTATAAACAGTCAGATTTAGTAAGACGCGCTGTGAATCAGCAATGTTGAGTTACAAAAAAGTACTTAAGTATATTAAATATTTGAGGGGGACAGTAAATATGTAAATACTTATATCAAAACAAACTTTCAATCTATTGATTTTATTATTCTCTAATTTATCTAAAGAGAGGAATAACACTACCGTTACCATTTACCGTATCTTATTTACTTCAATTATTAGTCCTTGAATTTATAGGGCTAATGATAAATAATTTAAAGATTAAAAAAGAGTTAGAAACTCAACTACTTTTTCATAAAAAATCTATGCTAAAATTACAACTCTGCTGTAAAGAAGACAACACAAATAAAAAATAAAAATAATATTTCTATGAAACACCAAAACTTGAGTCATAAATCACTACTACCACTCAACACCACATACAAGACGGCCATTTTGTTACATGTCCATTCGTTACGCGAAGTAGCGTGACCATACATCATGCTAGTACCGGACACGCCACGACGCGGCTGCACAATCATTTTTCATTACCCACGATTCATTAACATGTGGGGACGGCCAATTATGTCCGCCCTATCCGTCATGTCACCCTAGCTTTGATATTTCATGTAGTAGTGATAATCTATGTGAGGAAATATGATAAACTACTAGCTGTTTTAAGTAATTTTAAGTGTCTTACATCTGATACGAATGAACTTCTAATCTTAGAATATATTATCAACATTTATTCTATGTTTTTCGTCTCTCCCAGACCATTATGGTCTATCATTACAATTTTCGTCTCAAATAGTTTTAGATTATCTTAGTACTGTATATAATCATTTTAAATTGTTAGTTTTTAGTTACTAGCTTTCTTCACCCACATGAATTTGCCTCGGGAACCGTGCTTTTTCCCGGGATGAAAGGTACCTAATGTCCTTCTCAATACTCCTGTGTATGCGAAATTTCAGGAAGATTGGTTCAGTAGATACTGCGTGCAGAGGTAACAAACAAATATACAAACTCACTTTCGCATGTTAGTATATATTAGTTGGGATAGTTGGGATTGGGTTGGGATGAGTTCATTAGAGTTTTAGAAATTATGGGTCCGCCCGAATACTCAAACGTTACTCAATTTTGAGAGCATCATGTCATATTATGATGTTGCGCTGATCATCAGCGATATGACAGTGACAGCATGATACTTGAACATCTCTCAAAATTGAGTAGCGTTTGAGTATTCGGGCAGACTTTTGGAGTTTTATGCATTTTGATTGCAGGTAAAATGATCACTTCATTAAACTCCACATCAACATCGATATTGAAATCGTTATCATAAAGCGAAACTCACAAGGAACAAAGTTGCACGCAATAAATAAAATCCATCCAATAAGTTTGTCTTACATTAGGGTGGTGTCACAGTGAAAAATCGCTCGCCCAACCCCAACGTTGCAGGCCACATTAAGCGGGCACGCCACACAAATCATGCTGCTTCACCACTCCATCTACTTTAGTTACCATCTTTTCGATTTATGGCCGCGGAGCGAGATAAATTTATAGACATGTCGAGAGCGTAGTGAGAGGCAAGCTTTATTTAGAATCTTCCTCTTTGTGTCTTGCTGAAATGTGAATGATTCTGTGTCTTGTTGAAATATAAAGAGTACCAATTTAGTGTAGTAATTTATTTTCATTGTATCAATAGATGAAATAGCGATAGGGCCGCCTTTTTTTTTCGATGATTATAATATTAAATTTGGTTTGTCCAGATAAAAAGAAACTCAACGATTATGTCAGACGACAAAAACAAACTGTCTTTTAATGCTTTAATTTATATTAATGAAGTTAGAATATCTTAGCATCACATGTAACAGCAATCTTTTGAAAACATGTATTAAAAATATATTATTATATTATTTACTATTTACGAGCTGTTTCCCGCCGCTATGCCCGCATGATACTTAGCAATGCCTGTCGTAAATAATGTTCCTTATATATAATGAACATACAGACTCCTAAAAATAACGCTCTCTTTAAAATATATTGCTGTAAATACGCAAAGGTTTACTTAGATTTTATTGTCGAAAAGTGTAACTATTTGTTCTAAATCTAATGTAAGGGTGACAGGCAATAGAAAAACAGATAAATTAAAAAAAAAAAACACGTTATGGAGCATTACAAGCGAATGGAGAGTGGGTACATTAGTTATTATAACACGACAAAATATGTGTAATAAAATGTAATTTATTGCGCAAATAAAATATAAAAGTGGTAAGGGGCGGCAGATGGGGCGAAAGACTGGGTATGGTGCAAACATAGGCGATTAATTCAAATAAAATAGCAATATTAAATATACTTCGTATTAGGGCTGCTTAAAAATTTTTACAACTGTTGCCTAGAAAAAATTATTAATTCAAATCCATAACTTAAAATACAACTATGTAATCATCATCATAAACGTAAGAGCTAAGCTCATGTCATTGGAATTATATACAAAATAAATTAAATTAAATAAATCAATATCAGCTTGACTTAATCTCGCAGATATATACCTTTCCTTACTTACTGTTTTAACTGTCATCCTTTATATAGCAGTATATATTAAACAATAGGTACCTTAAATCTACCAATACACAGATCCAATGGCGCCACATCTTAAAATAGCATTAAAAATAAAATACACACGTGTATTTTAATAACTTTATTTTATAAACGTCACACTCAAAACACATTATGAATTTATTCAACGATCTAGTACTATTTATAATATAGATATAATAAAAATAAGATAGTAAAATTAGATTAGCCATCAAACCCGCTACCAGCGTCGCTTTATTCCCCGCTAGCACTCACGCCACACCCCACCACGGATATATTGACAGAGTCCTTCGCGGCTGCTGCAGAAAAATGGCCGCCATTTGTAACAGTCACAGTTTGCCCAGACGAGATAATGTCTGATTTATCTGCGCGATTTTGTACGTATCGAGTATTGAATTAATACGTACTTGTTATATTAACGAAATTGTCGCCATTTGTTATGGATCAAACAAAAAATATTGAACTGATGATTTAGTATTTGACATATTAGTAGTTTGTGTAGCGAAACTAGCTTTCCTTCCCGGCCCTGCCCGTATTTTTGAACAGATGGCTTTTGTTATAATAATGTAGAAAATAAGTGTTCGTGAACAAGCGTGAGTGTTGGGAAGTGGTATAATGTCGTATAAGTGACTAATCCTTGCCACCAAAATCTTCCAAGATAATGGTTATGCTAAGACAAATTCTTCCACTAACTGACTAACTTGACAAGACATGACTGCCTTAACTCTTGACTAAATGAAGAACATTTAAACAAAACTTGATACTGGCAAAAATAAGCTATATGTTTGATTTCTATATTGTAGCTTAATGCCACAAAAAATGCGATGCTTTAATACATAGTAAGGTTTTTAATTATTTATTTTTTTATTTAAATTTATTTGGTCTCAATAGAAAACTATCCATATTGAAATATCTTGTTTTTGAAATAAATTAAAGAAAATGTAATTATGTTTGCATGATTAATATTCATCGAGTTATAAAAGTAACAGTCACCCTAATTTATTCAAACATTTTGCATAGTCATAATAAGCAAAATACGTACCATTTATAATCCAGTGCTGTGAGAAAATATTAACTGGAAATTTTTACGCTACAAAAGGCGTAAACATCACTCACGCCACAACAGCACTTATGCAACAAAGGCAGCCTTTTACAAAATAGCTTAGATACCATTCTATTGTAGGAGCGTTTACCCTGCATCAAACCATAGTATAAGAAATTCCTTTATTCGAAAATTTAAAATCGTCAGTGTAAAAAAATTATAAACTGTATTTTTTTGGACTGTGGTTAGGATAAGCGACAAAGTTGATGACATGTATGCGCGGCCCGTTGTAATGAGTATTAATGGGCATGCCACATAAATAACGCATAACAAAGAAGGGAAGAGCTGCAACATAATGCCAATACTTCAAAACCATTAGCGTGATCGTGAACCCGGGGAGCGAACAGTGAAAGGTGTAGAGTTGGTTTATAAAACACCTTAAGTTTTGGGTACTAAAATAGTATTTTGCTTGAAAGTGTTTTTATCTGATTCAATTTATTTATTTGGTGATATCGTTTGTAATATCTTTTATTTTTATTATTAATATTAGGCCTCTCAGTTGGACCTCAGTGGATGCGTGACTCAGATGGTGAGTGCCACGGTGTAGTATCTTGGCAGGCTCAGCCAATCGGTGAACATGATACTAGACAATTTAGAATGACTGACCGAATGAGATCCCAGGGCATGGATCGCAGAAACAGGCCACCCTCGGAGGTAAAGGAACTTTCAAAATTTATAAAATGAAAGGGCGCCAGACAGTCCTCACTCAAGCTGGATGAATTGCTTAAATGAAACAAAGAAGTTTATATTAACAACAATATTATTTATTGATAATAAGGTAACATAGGTCAACGTGGGTCCCGACCGTGTTAAACAGTAGTACATCTAGCAATAGGTAATCTTAAAGTAAAGCACTAACTAAATAGTCTTATAATCTAGACACAAAACATCAGATTGTTCATATTTATATCTATATAACATTGAATAACAGTAGTGGGTTTATAAGCCTAACCTCAGGTTTATACAAACAGGCAAGTTAGATGATGGACTCGGTGGCCCATCAACACTTGAGTAAAAAAGAAGCAAGTTATATCATGGGTTCACTAGCCCAATTACACTTGAATAAATAACATCAAGTTTTACCGCAGTCCTAGTAAGAGGGATGCAGGATTAAAGTATACAAGACCATCTCAAAGTGTGTACCTCCTCATGGAAGCAGGTACATCACAAAACCATCACAAATAAGTGTTCATCCCTGGATAAGAACCCTGGATAAGAACTGGATAAAAACCCTGGATAAAAAACTCTGGATAAAAACTCTGGATAAGAACCCGTTTATGAGCGGGTCCATCTAAAGGAATGAAATGCAGGTGTGCACGTGGTCACATGTGGTGTGTGTTGTGTGTGTCTCTATTACATTCTCTGGTGGTTGGGTGTCATGAGAAGGGTTGACGACTTCACATCGTCCAAAGCATGTTCAGGTATGGCTTCTGAACTATTAGCCAAAACAAGGGTGCATGCGCCTACGCGCCGCGGCCGGAAATATCAATCAAGTTCCAAAATTGTAGGTTATGGCCACAGTGCAAGGACGTGACATAGACTTATACCATAAACAAACTGTCTGAAGATCAAAGCACAAAAATGCACCTATTCAAACGAAACGCAGTCTTATCAATCCATACTAAACAAGACGAGGTGGATTAAATCCTAATCAAAAAATACATTATAATCCTTTGACAATTAAAATATCTACGAAAGCCAAATTCGATAACTGGCTAAATACCCTGAGCAAACGCCGTATAATTAATCGATGACTGCGAACTGTCAACGTCAAAACCGGCGTTTTGCTTGATGTGTCAGATTCACTATGTAACCAAACAAAAGCAAAGGTTAATTTAATTAATTTATGTTTTCAAACAATTATCAATCCAATATGTAAAATAAGTTATAGGTACCATGACAAATGCATGATGCGCTGCAACATAGCAGCATATACAATGTGGATACTGAACAAGGTAACAACAAAGTGTGTATCAAAAGCCTACTTGATGTGCTTTACATTATTTTAAATAGGACCAATCCGGGTGAAAAGCAAATGTGTCTATATATGTTAGGTGAGAACAATCTAATACCTCAACAATTACCAAAATAGTCAGGTGAAAGGTTGTATAAAAGAACAGAATATGCAAAGCAATAAGGATGTAACCCTTAAAGTGTTACACGTTATTTCTTCATTTAAATTTTATTTTCCTATTTATATATTTTTTTCTTAATGGTTTTATGGATTGTTACTTTTACCTCATTATCAAATGAATGCCAATGAGTTGGTTTATAAAACACCTTAAGTTTTGGGTACTAAAATAGTGTTTTGTTTGAAAGTGTTTTTATCTGATTCAATTTATTTATTTGGCAATATCTTTATTTTTTCATCTATAATTTATTTTCCTTTTTATATATTTTTTCTTAATAATTTTATGGATTGTTAATTTTATCTCATTATCAAATGAATGCCGAAACACGATGATATCTTGATTACTATACAAAAAGACGAAATAGAGCTTTTACACAATACATATTTGATAACAAATGAAACAAAGTCGTAAAGGTGATCTAATTTGAATTTATTTTCTTTTATGCAAAAAGGACTTATAACAGATATACATTGTAAAAACGCCTGATATAAGGCCAAATTAGCTACTTAATGATAATTAATAAAGACACTCTAAATGTGACGTAGCATAAATTTCCAAACTTACATATCCATACTAATACTATAAATGCTAAAGTTTGTCTGTCTATCTATCTATTACGGCTAGGTAAACCGCTGGACCTTTTTTAAAGAAATTACCAGGAGTCAGACACAGTCTGTTTTAGGGCGCGATATCGCGAGTCTTGTCGTGGGCGGAGCCGCGGGCAACAGCTAGTTGACTATATCTTCATTAGCTCTCTGTATTTCTTTGTTCTGTAACGAGACCGCCTCGTCGAAGTCTGCCATGTTTACACCAAAGCTCGGTAATTATCGCTCATTTGTTATTCAAATACCTTCACGTCCGGTTTAGGGATCTTTAGGTTTCCCTTTCAGCGACTGGGTTCCGTAGGTTTCTTTTATTAACTTAAACCAGTATCGGCTACTGGACTTAAATAAGATACTATGTTGGTTGCGGGTCATTCTGGTATCCAAAATTAAAAAATCATAAATACCTACTATAAAATCTTTTTTTTTTTTTTTTATTAAAGTGAAATGTTAAAAAGTTGAGGGTTTTTATCATAGATTTAAAGAAAAAGTGACGAGATTTACAAGTATCTTCAACCGAAGAAAAAAAATAAACCGTTACGTGGACTTAAAGCATTCGTTTCTTATCAACTTATAATATGATAATTTTCTAAGACGAATATATCGTATTGATGCTTTAAATAATTATTTAATCTCTCAAGCTAAATATATCACCAAAGAAATAAATAAGTACATGCATGCGTTAAAAAAATAACCTTCTTTAGCAATCGAATAAAAGAAAATACGAAAGAACAACAGACAGACATCAACAATAATTATAAAATCAATAAAAATTAAGCTATTCGTGCCGCTTAAACGAACTCTTGAATAACACATTTTTGCATAGTTTACAACAATATTTTCTGACAGCTGTTATTATAGAAGATTGATTGGCTTCATTACAACAGACTTGTAAATTGGTTTACAATTTAAAATTTGTTATATTGTGAGTTTACATTTTCTTAACTGTGGTTGTTATAATTGTGTCAATTATTATTCCTTTCTAATTTGAAAATAATCAACTCCAAATCTAAGTTGCGTCTCTATTTTAGGATTTTACAAACATAAGTAATACTTCTTTATTTCCATCAAAAAGAAATATACATATCAATTTACTTACTTTTTAATTTGTTTAGTTTTATTAAGTTTGTTTTAGTTAGTTTTGATTTTGATTTAATTGAATGTTATTTTGAGTTTTCTTAATTTAATGTATGGATCTCGTTATCGGAAATAAACAATTATTATTATTTGTATCTCCTTTGAGAATCACGGGTCTATTCACCCCGGACTTTTGAGAGGCTTGCGCGGGGATATTGATCCAACGCGTAGAGGCCCTTTGGAGAAGTTGATGTTATGTGGTGCTCCTGCCAAAACCCGTTCCCAGTTATATCAATAGATGATATATCCATGAACAGGTCTCGGCAGGAGGAGGAACTATTTCTAATAAGTGAAAAGAAAATATGGGTTATGGAAATGAAGTTTGGATGGATAGAAACTGGGCTATTGTCATACAAAATCGGACACCTGCCATAATCATGATAACTGACTTTCTGTGGCAGGCGGTGACTCGCCACTCAGTGGATGGGCCCCCGAAATTAGTCCCCAAATTCGGCAACAGAGGGGCAACATTGGAATGAGCGGCTAAGGGTGTCGAGAGGTGCGGCACCGGTTTCACCATCGCGAGGATCGCCTCGTGAGCGGGTTTCCCCGTTATTACGCCATTACGTGCAATACACTTCCACCCTTCGAGCATATAGCTCTTGCGACTCCACTCTGGCCGGCTGGCTAAGGCAAGCCAGAGGTAGGGGCCTGTCACCTCATCGGTTTCCACTCCAACCTTGGCGAAGGAAGGTCGGAGGCGAGGAGCAGGGGCTTCCCCTGGGAGTACTCAGGTCCGCGGTATCGCCACTCACCAACAGCTCGCCACAAGCTGCCCTGCGTTGACTGACTGCACTGGGAAGGGAACCCAGTGGGCGATGGGGTCGTCACATCCCTACGCCGTCAATTATTATTATTATTATTGTGTATTTTCTTCTTTTTCTCAGCTGAAGCTGGTATATGATTGATAGACACGGGCCATTGCCAAGTGGCTATCAAATATTATATATATATAGGAACAAAGATAGTCAAAGTGCAAAGCTTATCTGGGATTTTTTATTTATAGAGAGGCATCATTATCAGCAGTGTCCATAAATTTCCTAACAATTCTACAAGTATTCAGGATAGCCGCTTTTTGCATATTGATGTAAGTTAAGGGGTTAAGATCTAACAATTTAAGAGATTTATGTAAATGTTTCGGGATAACTCCGGTTGTGGATAGTACAATTGGAACTATAAACACTTTGTCCTGCTTCCATATTCTCAAAACTTCGTCCTTTAGATCAGCATATTTATGGATTTTTTCTGTAATCGTTTTTGTGATGTTGTGTGTATTTGGTACTGCTATGTCTATAAGATATGTAGTTTTGTTGGTCTTGTCTTGTAGTATAATATCAGGTCTATTGTAATGTATGGTTCTATCAGTAAGTATACTCCGGTCATAATATAGTTTGTGCGTATGGTTTTCAAGTACAGGATTTGGGGAATAATTATAGTAGGGTGTATGTTTGTGAGAATGTGTTTGTAAAAGATTATGTTTGAGTGCTAGTTTCTGGTGTATAATATTGGCTACCTGATTGTGCCTATGTGTATAATCTGTTTGTGTAAGGCATGGGCATGCTCCTGTTATATGTTGAATGGTTTCAGAGTGTAGGTGACATTTTCGGCATTTATCGTCTATTATATTGGGGTCTTTAATTATGAATTTTTTGTAGTTTTTTGTATTAATCACTTGGTCTTGTATTGCTATTATGAATCCTTCTGTTTCAGAAAATAGAGCACCGATCTGTAACCATTTATTAGATGCCTCGGAGTCTATATGGGGTTGTTGGAGATCGTTTGGATGTCGGCCGTGGAGAACTTTTCTTTTCCATTCATCAATCTTTTCATTTTCTATATTAGTTTTGATGGGTTCCGGTTCCGTCTGTCCGTCAGTTAAGTTAAGAGGGGTGTAGTTGTTGTCATTATTAATAATTGCTTTATGTATTTGACTGTTCTGTGCCTTCCTAGAAAAAAATAATTTAAGGTTTTTAAGCTGATTTTCCCACAGAGCATAAATGTTTATAAGTCCACGGCCTCCATTTGGTCTTTTAATAATAAGTCTTTCTATAGCTGACTTTGGATGTAAGTGGTTATATTTAGTTAAAATACTTCTAGTTAGACGTTCTATTACTAATATATTAGTTTTGGACCATTTGATTACTCCGAATGAATAAGTTAGTACTGGAATACAAAAAGTGTTTATAGCTTTGATCATATTTCTTCCTGTAAGGTGACTTTTGGCGATTTTACTTACTCTTTTTCTATATTCATTCTGCAGTGACTTTTTTATTTCCGTATGATCTAAACCCTTTGACTGTTTATACCCTAAATATTTATAGAATTCATTAGGTTCCATTGCTGCTATTGTTTCGGTGTCATTTAAAGTACAGTCTCCGGGCTGGATTTTGCCTTTAACTATATGGAGCATACGGCATTTGTCTAATCCAAATTGCATTTTAATGTCGTTACTAAAATCTGCGGTTGTTTCAATTAATTTTTTAATGTCTTTTTCGGATCTTGCATAAAGTTTTATGTCATCCATGTAAATTAAATGATTAATGCTAGTTGTAATGTTTTCGTGCTTAAGGCAATATCCAGCTCGTTGACTGTTCAACAGATTAGATAGTGGGTTAAGTGCAAGACAGAACCATAAGGGGCTTAATGAGTCCCCTTGGTATATGCCTTTTTTGATGGTAATTTCGCGGGTGGTAGTTTTAGATATTTCGGTATTTAAATAGAGTGTTGTTTTCCAGTGAGGCATGGTTTTTTGTAAAAATGAGATTATATGAGGGTCTATTTTATATATTTTAAGGATACGAATCAGCCAAGGGTGTGGTATACTGTCAAAGGCTTTCCTATAATCAATGTAGGCACAGTGAAGATTTCTTTTTTTTGCAGCAGCATGTTTGTGAATAGTTGAGTCAATTACAAGTTGTTCTTTGCATCCCATATGTCCTTTTCTACATCCTTTCTGTTCTTCAGATAAAATATTATTGCGCTCTATATGGTTGTTGATTTTTGAGGAGATAACTGAGGTTAAAATTTTGTAGATGGTAGGCAAACAAGTTATAGGTCTATATTGGGATGGCTGTTTGGAATAGGAACCTTTGGGTAACATGTATGTAATCCCCTTTGTAACAAATTGAGGCATGTTTCGTGTACCTTGCAATATATCTGAAAAATTTTTTGCTATTGTTCCGTGTAAAATGTACAACTTTTTGTACCAGAAATTGTGAATTTGGTCTATACCCGGAGCTTTCCAGTTATGTAAAGTAGATGTTATATATCTAATGTCGCTTTCTGAAATGCTACTCATACACATTTCTTCTACTGAGCTCCATCTTTTTTCTTCTTCTTCTATCCATTGTCCTTCATTATAATGTGATTCAGATTCCCAGATTCCTGCCCAGAAGTTTTCTAGTTCTTCAGTTGATGGTGTCTCAATAGTATCTATGTTTGCTTGTGTGTTGTTTTCTGATCGTAGATTTCTATAAAATGTCTTTTCATTTGTTGTAAATAATTTATTATCAGTTTTCCTCTTCAACGACTTGTTATATCTTGATAACCTCTTAGATTTTAATGCTAATTTTTGTTTTAATGTATCAAGATATTCTTCCGGTTTGTCGTTAGTTACATTAAATTTGGCATGCACTTTAAGTGTTCGAAAAATTTCTTCTACTTTATTTACTAGTTTCCTTGATCTATTATTGTTAATATATTGTGTTACTCTACCGATATCTGCTCTAAGAGATTCTATATCCTTTTCTAATCTGATTTTCCACGGTGGTTTATTGTGATTTTTACGCGGTCTTACTTCATTGTTATCACCTATTTTATAACCCAGTTCTTGTGATATAACATATGCGGTACAGTAAACTAGCGTGTGAGTATCGTTTAATTCCATTTCATTCGATGAAAATCGGTTCAGTATATGTTCATTAAAAATATTTAGTAGTTTGGTAAGTTCCTTACTATATCTTAACTTTGGTAGTTTCGGTCTTGTTGTGGGATCTGTACCTCTATATAGAACTAATATTGATTGTAATTTATCGTGCATTTGATCAATTACAGAATTATTGTTGATTATGGGGTTGTGATCGAGGCATTCTATTTCGTTTTCAAGCAGAACAGTTATATTTTCTGTTTGTGTAGATATGTGAGATGATTGAGTATCGACTATATTTGAGTTTACCTGAGTGTGATCTAAGTTATAAATGTTTGTTTGTGCAATATTTGTATGAAGAGACAAATTATGTGGTTGAGTAACTAGCTGTAAAGGTGACTGTAAAGGTAAAGGTGTGATAGGCGTTAATATTTGAGTTTGAGTATTTGTTGGATTATCATAATTGTATGTTTCTTGTTCTAATTGTGCTTGGACTTCTTGTTTTAATTTACTTAATATATCATCTGACAAATATTTATTCTTTATAATAGCCCTTCTCTGATCAGATACTCTTTGTTCTGACACTTTGACCATTGGATATTGTGATGAGAAACATTCGTGTAGTCTTTTTCTGTAAATTGTCATATCTGTTTCTAATTTCGTAATGTAGTAGTAGGTACGCATGATAAATATATTTACTTCTGAACTCCAACTCATGCGTACTCTTGCTTTTCCAGCCTTAGTGGACGCGGGCATTAAGGAATGCTCCCCCCGCGCAACAGCTAAGTTAGAAGGTTCCTGAATTAAATGATCACTAGGATCTTCATCCACAGAAGCTAAGCTAGGGGTGTATGAGACAGTACTAGAACTAAAGGGTTCTGTTTCGTTTGAATGAGTTGGTGAGATACTTCGATATCTATTGCACGTCCGTCTTGTGCTTCTTCGGACGGAATTAGTGTGGGGTGGATTTTCTATGTGTTGAAGATTCTGTGGATGATTTTGTGGGTGAATTTGTGGATTTGACGTAGTTTCTTCTACAACAGTTGGAAACTGGGTAGATAAGGTTAAATTTATATTTTTCTCAATGTTGTTCCCACGATCAGCTAGGGATGAGAAGTCAACCACGGTAGAGCCCCGCATACCGTGGCAAGGGTAATTGAAACTGGAGGTCCCCCGGTATCCAGAGTTCGCATATTAAGGACTATGCACTCCCATAGCCACGCAGCCCTCGGCATATGCTGTTCCACCTTGGCTTGGATTGACCTTTGCCTTGTTGGCCGCGTAAGTTTCAATGGTACGCGTTTCCGCCCCCCACGTGGCCAGATGTTCAGCACGGACGTAAGGTAGGGTTTATAGGGGGCTTATTATTATTATTATTATATTATTATTAAGTTAGATATTTAGGATTTATAATAATTTATGAAATACAATATCTATCATATCTACTTATTAGCATTGGGAGATATTATAAAGATAACATCAGTTTTGACTTACTGGCTTTAAATTTTTTTTCTTTACAATAGTGTTGTTGACTATCACAGTGACTCTTCTCTACTTTTTCTATTTTAGGTACCTATTTGGTGATCAATCTTCTTTACACCATTAGCCACGTCTGGAACGAGCTCAATAACATAATGAAGATTTTAGTAAGAGATATTTTGTAATTACTTACCTGTATTAAATTGCTAACTTGACTATAGATGTAAGCCACTTTACTAGATAATCTACCTATCATGGGGTACAGTGGGCCACATATGAAAGCATCACCGTATCCTTACTTCTCTGTGGTGTAATGGTTAACATGCCTGTCCATTACTCAAGAGTTCCCGGGTTCGATCCCCGGTCGGATCAAGATGAAAATTTGATGTTTTCTGTGTGGCCTGGGTTTATTTTTAATGTATTTTTAAAAATATAGTATCGTTGAGTTAGTATCCCATAACACAAGTCTCGAACTTACTTTGGGGCTAGCTCAATCTGTGTGATGTATATGCTTCGTGGTATGACTTGTTCGTATAAAAAAATACTTTCAAATTTAAAAATTTACTCACACCTAAAATACCTACTTTTAAAGGTTTGTTTATTATTATATTTAGCATGACCTTGACTAATAACATGTTTATTTATTTATTTATTTATTTATTAAAACTTTATTGTTCCACAAGTACAAAATACTTATACAATTGGCGGACTAATTTTCCTTTAAAAAATTTAAAACACATTCATGATGACAATACATAAATAATTCTAACTCAGCACAGCACTCAGGCTTCTTCTACGAGTATTTTAGAAAGCACGTCAAATAGTCGGTGCCTTTTTTTTAATTTACAAAAAGGTTAATGCCCCATAACACAGTGTTTGAAATAAACTCCTATGTAGAAACTAAACTTAATAGGTAGAAAGAAAAGACAAAAAAGCCCAAACTACATTAATCTCAATAATCGCTGGGTACAATCGCGCGCAAAAGCTCGCAAAAGCTTGTCAGCTACGCGTGTAAAGCTCGCATCTTACGAGCAATTACCGCAGATAAAGCCTTTGAAACGTTGCCCGTTACTGACGGAAACGCCGAGCTTTCGAGCTTCGAAATGGAAAGTCTCGGAGTTAAGCCCCCAGTCTATTGAGGTGCCAATAACTTTTTGTTTGGGGATTTAGCTAAAATAAGCTTTTTGGGGTTTTTCCAGTTACGTTGTACTTCTTGAAAATCGGGGACTTTTGGGCAACTTCATAAAAAATGTTATTTTAATACTAACTAGCGACCCGCCCCGGCTTCGCATGGGCATAAATATCTTCTTCTTGAATCACTCTATCTTTTAAAAAAACCGCATCAAAATCCGTGGCGTAGTTTTAAAAATTTACGTATACAAAAGGATATAGGGACAGAGAAAGCGACTTTGTTTTATACTATGTAGTGATAGAGATGATGATAAATTTATAGTTCTGTCTATCTTATAACAAAAAAGAAAAACCAACAATAGTTCTAGTATTATACCAGCTTATCAAGGTAAGTCCTAGTTTAAACCAAGAACTATATAATTACGGTCTCTGATAATCTCGTAAGAATTCGCTTATTCCCTACCGTTTCTTAAATATTCCTGTTCGTGAAATAAATCGTCCATTTAATTAGAAACAGCTAAACCGGCGAGTAATATTATACCGTTTTTATACCTATATATTTGTAAACGTATTTTGAAAGAGAAAGAGAACAGTTGAAAGAGAAGTTTTTTTTCTTACACCGTTATTAACCAATAAGTGGCTACGTTAGTTTCACTGTTATTGCACTGAGATCCTAAACCATATGTAAAAAGCAGGAAAAGATAAAATTATTATATTTGAAGTCTTAAGAACACCGACATCTTAGTAATATTTAGAGAATTATAAAATTTTAAAAGATAATCATTATATTGACTTGTAAGAATTATGAGTTGGGCATCAGAAATCTCATCAAGTCACATCATGGGTTTCTGTTCTTCAAATATTTTTTTCTCATAGCTGAAGATCGTGACTTCGAATTCGCAGTTAGTCTCTTCTAGAACTCTGTAGTATCTGTATTAGTATAATATACAACTTGTTAAGCAAACGTTAGTGTTTCAACTGTAGTCAATGTTAGCAACACAGTACATGCCATGCAATTTGGAAAGCAAACCAAAATCAAATAGACTATGGAAGGAAACGGCTCTGTTAAAAGGAGATGCTTTCATTCGCAAACGCAAACAGTGCCTATCGGGACGTAGACACGTTCCAATCAACCTTCGCTTCAGAGCCACGCCGCAACGTTCCGATTCAATCGAAACGCAACTGCATTTCCAGCCTTTGATACGTCCATCATGTCAGTCCAAACGATTGTGAACACGACCAATCTACGCAGACCCCTCATGTCATCCTCAGACCTTGCTATAACTAACGAACATCTATAAAGACCAGCGACGAGAGAGCTCATCCTATTTTGCTGCCAACATATCAATTGTCGAGTAAACAGCGGGTGATAAATTAATGTAGTACATTAGACTGATAATAAAACACGCATTATAATGTAATTGCGGAGTACAATCTTCGTTAATTCTCAAACGATATTGTACAATACTCGTTTTAAATGCGACAAGGAATTTGTTTCGTAAACGGAGCGGGAGATGGCCTTGTAACACGATGATGTGATAGTACAGGCGAGTGAATAAAAGTTTGTGGAAAAGGGCGTCTAACAGCAAAACTCACTCTAGAGGGTAATCGTGCAGGAAAGCGTCTAGTAATAAAATAGCTCGTAAAAGTGAGACGTTACGACTGAGAGCCTGGAGTGCACTTTGGATGGCACACTGATACCTTTTTCGGTATTTCGACTGCCACTTGGACTCTGATTTATGCATTAGTTGGTGGAATTGACAGCAGTATTTTGGTGTAAAAAGCACGTGTAGGGTAACATCACTATCACTACATAGTATAAAACAAAGTTGCTTTCTCTGTTCCTTTGTATGCTTAAATCTTTAAAACTACGCAAAGGATTTTGATGCGGTTTTTTTAATAGATAGAGTGATTCAAGAGGATGCTCATGCGAAGCCGGAGTGGGTCGCTAGTGCTTAATAATGTAACTTTATGGGTTCGATTCCCACAGGAAGCATACTTTATTTAGTTGTTTCCAGTTGTGGTTAGTACATTGCTTGAATCACCTGATAGTCTGACAATAATTATGATTTCGTGCTTCGGAAGGCACTTTAAGCCGTTGGTCCCTGCTGCTATCTGGTAGGAACTACGTTAGAGGCCGATAGGTAGATCCGAAGAACTCTGACATCAGGAATTGTATGGTCGATCGACCGTAACACGTACACGAAATGTATGAATAGTTGTAACTCTGTCATCATTTTGTGGATTAAAAAAAATCTGACTTTAAGTAGACTGCAGACTGTTGTGTCCATTTCCTCGTGGAAACTGATTTCAATTAAGTACTTTATTTACATGTAGATAAAAGCATATTTAAAAAAGCATATTTTAAAAGAAATACTACACTATAAACATTAAACTCAAGCTCTTAGAGCACAAAGAACAACACAAGATGCAAACACTATATGAAAAAAATATTTAACTGGCCTTTCAAAGCATTGGTAGTTTGTATCTCAGTAATTTAGTAAGTACAGTCGGAGGCAGACAAATCTGACCTCTCAATTACTATGGCAAGTACGGTAGAGGGTCACTTTTATCTATCCCCGTCTGTACATACCTGTATCTTTGACTTTGACGCCTGAATCTTTTAAGAAACTTTCAATCCCAAAATTACCACGCAAGTGAATCCAAAGTAAAAAACTATCTTGTTATATAATAATGAACACGTAGTCCAGAAAATTCACATTTTTAAATATTACAAATCATTCTCTTATAAATTCTTCGTAGTCCAAGGCCAGTGCAAACTGTCAAAAAATAAAAGAAATTTGTTAAAAATTTTGTTCTGAATAACGTAAATTTCATTAGTGATATATTTATGTGACCGCTTGACAAATTAAATCGCCTATTCTTACGAAATCACACGATTTTCTTGATGGCCCTGCCACTAAAATAATTTTTTGTTAGTTCTGTCTTGATATGTTTATGGGTTTCTATTTTTGTTATGTTAATTTCCATTTCCACACTTGATGATTTAAATTGTTTTTCTCTAACATTGTGGTTAAGTGACATAATATCGACAGACGAAACCTTGATTTACTTTTGTTCGACGTCTTATTTTAGCATTTATGTTAATATTCCATGACAATAATTGTAACTTTTACCTAAACTAATAAGAAATATTAAAAAGTTTGCCGGCACTTTATAAATCTACCAAGGACAAGGCATACCACGATCTATAGAATGAAATGATGAATGAAAAATTATCGCTGAGATATATATGATTTTCATTTCATAAAGCATACCAACTAATTGGCTACGCACTTATCTTTTTCAACTTCATAATTGGCGTGACACATTACACATTCCGCGCGGCGCAGTCGGTCAAGTGCCCCATTAAAAGCAATTAAGACTGCGGCATTTCCTAAATGGTGCTTAATCTTTGAGAATGCCTGTTTCAGAGGCTGTAATGAGGTAAATGGCGACGAAGTAATGGTAAAACCCTCCTTTTTAGTATTAGTTCTTTTTTTTATTTTTAACAGAATTCGATGCGCTTGAAAATTATCATCAGTTCTTCAAGCCAAAAAAAATTATTGTATTATTTCTTAAACTCTTACCCAATTATTTTTTTAATATATGCAATGCAAGTGGCCAAAAAAGGTGAATATTTTTAATCCACTAATGGCTCTGTGGTTCAGCTGCTGTGGCTCGGCTGGTAAGAATAAACGCAATCATCGGATGAATTAAAAAAAATTAACGCAAACATTACCCAATGTACGTGTTTTGTTTTTTCTCATAGAGCGTGATGAAAAGTAGAGTGTATCATTCGGGCGCAAACATATTTTTGGCTCGGGCGATGTACTTTGAATCCCTCTATTCGTTCAGGATTCAAAAATCGCCCTCGCCGTAAAAATATTATTTTGCTCCCTTGTAATACAATCTACTATTTTTAATGTTTCGACCAATATCACATTAAATATCATGTACAAATATATAATTTACTGAAATGTGATACTTTGAATATATAAGTAAACCAACGTACACATAAATGGTTTATTGAAATGTGACACTAAATGTAGGTATAACAGAATTTCGAAATCCGATATCATAAATATTTAAAAAATTGTCATTTGCTCCTTGCCTTTTTTCAAAACAACCTTTCATGACCTTAATAAAATATTTACTGGACTTATCCAGCTGATTGATATGAATCATAACGTCGTAAAACAATAAAGTTATTAAGTCGTATTAAAAACCTTATTACAGCTTAGTATAACAACATAGTATAGTTTGTCATTAGTTAATGCACATTGCGTGTCTAGCTAGTGTAAGCCACCACGGACATAAATTTTTGTACATGCTGGATTGACTTTATGTACATTCATGTTTTTTTTATGTTAATTCGTTATTCAAGTAAATAAATAATAATAATAAATAAATCTTTATTTCGGACAGAGTCCATCCATATTCAGTGTTAATACAATGTTCTAAAACTACGTTAGTAATTCATGATTATCCAATTTGTTTAACCTACCAAATGAACTTCTATATCAACTGACTGATCGAATAAACAGGAGCTAGTAAGAGCTGCTTCAGAAGCAGTGATACTTATTTCTAAAATTTGCCGCATGTCATTTTTATAGTACCGTAGTAGATCGTATTTTTGATGTAAAACTATAAATGTTGTTTTTGTATTGTCCCGCTTATTAAGAAGAATACCATTATGCGAATACACACAATCAAATAACTCTCTCTGCTCTGATCACTGATCTATGCAATGTTTTCATTACACCGAGACTTTAATATAGATTTTAGTTTATTTATAGGTACCTATATTCTACCTGCGTTCTTTTTATGTGACCATAGCACTGAGCATATTATATTTTAATAAAGAAATATAATAAAAAATAGTGAAACATTTGAATTCAGCGAAAACTTAGTCCAGCATGATATCATTACAAGTCAATGTCAAAGCAATTGTGGTATCAAAATGTCGAAAATGACAGCAAATTGTATACGTGGGAACGCGATGACATGTGTGTCAGTTTTTGTGAATTGTAGGTTACTGTTAGCAATATTATAGCTTGTTTACATGATAGAAGGTAGAAATAGAAAATCGACAAGAAAATTAATATGGTATAGTTAATAGTGCGTAAAATCAGATACTGAAACTACATTGTTGTAAACAAAGGCTATCGTGAGTCTTGCAAATAAAATCTTAGCCTTACCTAGTATTATGTAGTTAGGATTTTAAAAGGAAATTCAAGTTACCAGACTTCTGCCATCACGAAATTCTTTAAATTTTAATATAATCTTCTTATCTTTCTTATATATCAAAATCAATTGCTGTTTGTTAGTGTCGCTAAAACTCAAGAATAGCTGATTTGGATAATGTTGGTCTTTAAATATTTTTGGAAGTTCAGGGAAGGTTTAGAAGGTTTGAAAAGTGCGTTCAGGTGGTACGGAATTCGCCGGGTCAGCTACTAGGCTTATAAATTTTCAAAATTTTTGGTAGAGTCCGCATAGGACTGCGTGTGTATATTGATGTGCATTTCTCCATTACTACTAAATAGTTACAGGAATCAAAACAATGTGCACAAAGGTGGCCATGTCGTTAATGAAATTTCTTCCAGCCAACAATATATATATATAGATAGGAACAAAGTGTAAAAATAAAGGGGCATAATATAGCTAAATAAATAAATATATGTGATGATAAAATCTATGTGAGATTGAGTTAGCCCCAAAGTAAGTTAGAGACTTGTGTTATGGGATACTAACACAACGATACTGTATTTTACCTATAACTAACTAACGACCGCCCCGGCTTCCCATGGGCATAAAATACTTCCGCTTGAATCACTATCTTTTTAAAAAAAACGCGTTTAAAGCGTAGTTTTAAAGATTTAAGAATACAAAGGGACATAGGGACATAGAAAGCGACTTTGTTTTATACTATGTAGTTATAGTGATATAGATATACATCCAAGTATTAACGGATATCTTCGTTTCACCAAATAACCCAACAAAATTTATACTGACACATTTAATTTTCACCGGAACCACATAAAATTAATATCCAATTCACACTGGGTCAATACATCAAAATATGGCGTGCTCATGTCGAATAAATCAAGGGATCTAATGAACCACCCATAAATCTATTTATGCTAAGTTTTCAATGGACATTTTGCATGTCGAGCCCCCATTTACATGCCCACGGCGTGTATGGAGATGTATGGTGGTTATCTTGTGGTATAAATCATCTGTGAAATTGTTTTATTGGTTTTTGTATAGTTCTTTAACCTTTAAGATAAGTATGATTTAAGTTTGATTACTTGCGTCATGACTTTGTACATAGCAATTAGCGAAAAGGCTTTGCTCAGCGGTGGGATATAAATAAATAGCTATAAAAAATTGATACTTAAAATTAGATAACATTGATGTTTAAGATGTTAATCCTTGCCATTACTAAACTACGTAATTATTGGCCTTTTTTAATTAAAGAAGATACAGCTTTGAAGACAACGCTAGCCATTAAAAATATATAGCTAACATCGCGCCCGAAAGTAGCCTATGTTTGACTCCTAGTCCATAACTATATCCATACCAAATTTCATTACAATCGGTCCAGCAGTTTAGCTGTGAAGAGGTGACAGACAGACATACTTTCGCATTTATAATATTAGTATGGAAGTATGGATATGGAAGTATGGATAAGACTGAATCACGTAAAGCCATTGCTGCAATAGTTACAACTTACAAGGCCAATCAGGTGCCAACTAAAAACTTGAAAATCGAACGTATTGACTTGAACCACAGAGAATAAACTGTGACATGAAAAAACTCGACAAACAACGAAGGAAATGCCAATCACAAAGGGAATTAATTTAAAGTCAACAAAACTACTGCAACTTAAAGTGCCGTTTATATCTTCAGCACTTAGTTTGGTGTTGTCATAATATCGATATCGATGGAAATATTGATAAATTTATCTTTTTCTAAAAACTTCGCTTCAATGATAATATCGACTTGAAAATACATACCGCGTATCTAAAAAAGTTTTCACTAAAAAAATATAAGAGACTCGTTTGCATTATGCCATCAATACATAGTATAAAAAAGTCGCTTTCTCTGCCCCTATGTCCCTTAAAACTACGCAACGGATTTTGATGCGGTTTTTTTAATAGATAAAGTGACTCAAGAGGAAGGTTTTTATGCCCATGCGAAGCCGGGGCGGGTCGCTAGTTGTTAATAAAACCATTTAACACGCGATACCATTACCGACACATTATTGTTAAAGTTTTCACTTCTGACGGCACTACCGCATTGCCGAATTTTGTTTTAGACTGGTGAATTTGTTGTGTTTTGTGTTTGTGGTGTTTTGTAGATATGAAAAATTCTTAAGAACTATTTCATGAATATCTGGAGAATAAATTGAAAATATTTTATGTCCCGCTGAGTTCAACTGAACGTTTCGAAGGCTTTTGATAATAAAGCTACAATTTTTTGTCGTAGGCGCCTTGCTGTTAAGTTGATTAAATACTTCTTCTTCCGTATCATCCTGCTAATGGATAAAAGTGGGTATTTATTATTTAAATTATGCATGAAATACATTGGTTTGTGAGAGGGGTAATAATTGAAACCCATGTGTTTGAATGATAAAATTTAGAGAAGATTGTGAATTTCCAAAAAATTTCTTCGAAACATACGGAAAATTATACGGAAATACTGTTTTTTTTAAAAAAAAGCGAATTTGTTAATTTGATGAGAATATTTAGTTGTTTGTTTGTTTCTTTGTAATAACTTTATTGCACAAAATTAATAAAAAAAAAAAAACATTACACAAGATAAACGCAACGGCGGACTTATCCCATGAAGAGATCTCTTCCACCCAACCAGAGGCAGGTAACAATGTTTACCTTTTTACATTTTTATCGACTACACCCCATCACTACACACCATTCATTTCCACAACTCGTAACTCACAATTTCATATTAATGGTCCGACTCAAAGCGACGACACGTCTAGCGCAATTACTGCCACAGTGTACTCCTAAATCATACAAATTTCCATCCAACTGTCCAATTCGCGAAGTCACTTCAAAGAGATTTCGTATACTGTGACGTTGAAATTGTCGGATCAGTGATTTATGCGGATGATCGCGATCCTTTGATCATATTCAGAATAATTAAGGCTCGGTTGTTATTAATTGCGAGTATAATGAGCTATGAAGACAACTCACCTGGAAGTAATCGTTGGATACGATCTTATAACAATTTGGTACGGTAATTTGAACAGGCAAGCATGGCCTGTTGACTACGTTGGTATAATCGGTAACTAAACGTTATAGTATGATATTCGTCTCTGGAATAGACCACTTCAGATCCGTATGTATATTGTCGGAGATTATAGGCAAAATATTATAAAAGTATTTTTATTGACAGTTTAAAGCCATTGTTACTACCATTCTTTTATCTCACTTAACCGTTCCTAGTTTCTCTTTGTCTAATGTTATTTCGTGTTTTTTTTTCGCTTGTTGTACTTGTGAGTTATAAAAATGAGTATCTTCTAACTTGCGAACATTCACCATTCGTGACATGTACGCAAATTAATAACATTTTATCTTATATGGCCCATACAAGTAACAGGACAAATAAAGATCAAATTAACTTCATCTCCTCAGATTAGTTACATATTTTTTAACAAATCGCCATTATTACAAATGCACCTGGCACAAAACTGGAAATTTAATAAAATACATTCCCAACCATAAATAACCCTTCAAGTCACGAATAATTCGAGCGGCGAAATAACGAGCGCATTAACACTAAAACTCGAAAACCCCAACCGACGGGTCCCTAAGACCACCTTGTCAGTTCGCCAGTAAATTAACATGAAAACGTCATACACGTTAACCCTTCGGCTCCCGCGGTGCTAAAGCAGAATGTAAAGACCGGACAACACCGTAAATATTGTGGTGTTTATTCAAATTTCGAACACAATTCAATTCAAATCTAATTGGGCGTAAGTTCCGATAGAAAATATTCAATATGGCCAAACTGATTACGAGTTCATTTGAATGTGTGACGTGGTGCGTAGATTTCCATACGTCGATTTGTGATTCGAGTTTATTGTTGTGTCGTGTTTTGTTTAACCCTTCAACGTGAACAGCGTGATTCGATTTAAATATAGGTTCGATTGGTTTGCTTTGCATAATTGTTAATCGATCGACAACATTCGTTGAAAATGGGTAATGATTTCTCTGGATAATAAAAAAGACTTCTAAAAGCTTTGTCTCGGAACTTATAGGATTTCTGTATTCACCTTTTTTATGCTTCGGAAAGCAAGTTAAGCCGTCGATTCCTACTGTTATCGATAGATACTAATCATTTCATAGTAACAACACTACTGGTTAATCTAGGTCCATGATTAAAAGCGTAACTGAGGTCATGAAGCATAATCCTGAGACTAGGAATAACGCTCGGAGGATGAAGACTCAGGATCACTTTTATGTAAACGTTTGGAATAAAATTTATTTTATTGTTGTAAATAATGCTAAATTATAACTTTGAACTCGTCCATAATATTAAAAGACGAGATTAAGTGAATTTCCATAATTCATACTTTTGAAAATGTTTCTTATACTGACACTAACGTATCTATTACTTTAAATTATATAATTTAAACATACAAATGAGACATTTAATGTATGTAGGATTTATGTTTAACAAAACGGGTAAAACTCGCCTTTCAACATCTTAATCGACTATTTATTTGCTTCACTTGTTTTAAATATGAATGGTTAACAAACCGAGTAAACTAACCGAGCCGAGTAACAATATAACCGGTATCGATAAATCGTCAAAATGAACATAAAGGGACACGTCACGCGTCTGTGAACTCACGAAAAATAGCGTTGTAGGGTTGGCACCTACTAACTAATACTTACTCAAAAGTATGTAGGTAGATACCTATAACAATATCATAATTATAAGCTTAGCTCCTTTCTTTTATTTGGTTAACATTTTGTTTAATTGTCAATGTACAAACGCGTCAAAAAAAGTTAAAATTATAACCCGCCCCCTTAAGTTTTAGGTGCAAAAGTGCTCACGACGCTGGTTGCATGGCCGGGTTAAATCCCAATGACAATTCTTTGCACTAAAAACGACGGCAAAAGCGAGAGTCACTTGTTTTCATATTACATCAAATCACAAGGAGTTCATAACAGTTATATAAACTTGACATCCAAGCCCCATTACAAACTTGGATCATATTGACGGAAATTTTCGAACAATCAACAACGGCAGATAATATCGATCACGTACACAGTATTCCAGTGTAAATAGGCTTCACCACTTCTAATTTGTAAAGACAAATCTATCTATAAAATAAGTAGGTAAATGTAAGTTGGTACAAACACTCAAATCCAGCAAGGGTATAAAAAAAATCAAGCCATTTGAATAGTCACAATCATTCTTATTATCTTTATCATTTTAACTTTTTTTTACTTATGCTCTTATACAAATTTAATTAGATAGATAAAGATAAAGATAAAAAGATAAAAATTTATTTATTCTTCTCCAACAATCTGTATAACAGTATGTATAAGTATGACATAATTAATGTGTCGGAACAGATTGGAGGAGACTGGAGCCTGAAGAAGGCAGGGCCTGTGGTACAGATCTCCAGTGCTCCCACTTCTGGTGAACACAAGTGAGAAAATACACGTAACCAAGGAGAAATGAACTTGGTTGAAATTGGCTCTACACAATCCAATTTTTGGTTTGAAGATATTTTTGACAGCCCTACGCTAACCCTCAAACGTCGTCAGGTCCATTCTGACCACGACCGTAATGATCCCACGTCTGCGTGTACGATAAAGGGTTAAGTACTATCCTGACGTGACTTACAAAACATTATCATGTCATTGTTGGAGCTTGGCGTTTGTAACGGATCACTTCTATTGATGAAGAATCTATATATTTTCTTTATAATTCACAGTGGATAAGGGAGAGGAAACATTGTAAGGACACGTTAAGACAAAAATTCTGTTTTTCACCAGTAAATAATTCAATGAAAAAATTTCTGTATTTCACCAGTTAAAACATCAAATGAGAAAATTCTTCTATTATAAATGCAAAAGTGAGTTTGTTTATTTGTTTGTTACCTCTTCACGCCCTATATACGGAACACATAGCTAGGAGTATTGAGAAGGACATAGGGTACCTTTCATCTCGGGAAATAGCACTGTTCCCGAGGGAAATTAATGCGGACAAAGCCGCGGACGAAAGCTAGTATTATTATAAACGCGAAAGTCTGTATGAATGTCCGGATGTTTGTTACTCTTTCACAGAAAAAACGGCTGAACCTATTTGGCTGAAATTTGAAATAGAGATTGCCTAGATCCTGGAACAACATATAGGCTATATTTTATTCCGATATCCCCACGAGAGCGGAGCCCCAGGTAACAGCTGGTTACAAATATATATAAATAACTAGCTGTTCCCCGCGGCTCCGCCCCGCGTGGGACTCGGTTATATCGCGCCCGAAAGTAGGCTATGTTTGACTCCTAATGCATAACTATATCCATAACAAATTTCATCACAATCGATCCAGCAGTTTAGCCGTGAAGGTAACAGACAGACAGACTTTCGCATTTATAATATTAGTATGGATAGTATGGATACAATAGGCGGCCTTATCGCTTATGGAATCTCTTCCAGACAACCAAGGACATTTAATACGACATGATGAGGACATAATTGACGAATAAAAGGAAATAGCGGTCCAAGTAGACCGAGACGTGGGGACATGATACAAACAAAGGAGAAAAAGACTCGCTATTTCTAGACAGAGACAGAAATACTTTACTACCCAGTAAATTAGATACAGGGGTACTTTTGTGCTTCTTATCATAGCACATGACGTGATCTATTCATTTTAAAGCTATTTTCTAGCTAGAAATGCAAATTCAAGTGTAGATTCGCTAATAAGCCTTTTGTTTCTGATTATTTTTTAATTAAATGAGTTTTGATTAAAACGAAACTAGTATCATTTGAAATTTGTACGGTAATGACATCTAGATTGAGTAAAACCAAATTATAACCTAACAAAGTAAGACATTCTTAAATTCAATCCCCCATTCTGGCACGCCTTGATAAATGACTATTTTACAATTTATAACACATCTGAAATTGAATTATTTATTTTAGCCTGAAGCGGTGTTTGTGAAAAATGTTTCCCCTCTAGCCCTAAGGGAGATCAGACTCCAAAATAAATATGAACCAGAACTGATACCTCATCTATTCTTTTTCTGTTGGTACACTCTTGCCAGAGTGGTCGTGGTCATCATTGTGTATTACGGCGAGTGATGTTCCTTGTGATACGGCGCCATTCATCGCGGACTGGAGCTTTCCAGGTGCATTCGCTAACTGAGTACTTCCTTGCGGCCTTGATCTGGTCTGTCCATCTCATTGGTGATCTACCACGTGGTCTGGTACCTTCTTTTCCCTGCACTACCAGTGGAGTCATTACCGCGACGAGATACATGGCCGAAGAGGTAATCTCATAAACTTAATCTATACTAATGTAATAAAGCTGAATAATTCGTTTGTTTGGACGCTATGACTTTAGACAGACAGACACTAGCTATTACTTCATATTTTTAGTAAACTATTCTTTATATTTTCAGAATAATAATCCAAGGCTTGTTTCAGTGTTATGTATGAGTTTTTTGATTCATAATATTCAAGGAGCGACAATAACATTTCGTAGATTTATTAATTCTTTTAATGTTTTTGTACTTTTAAAATGCAAATTTGGTAAGAAAATAAGTTTACATAAATAATATAAATATACATAATATACATTGCCAATTTGCTTTGAATGTTCTACTACTTACTTCGCTGGCTCAGGGACCGGAGTGGATCTTGGCCTCTAAAACAAGAGTGCCACTGTTTTCTATTCTGCGCTATGGCTTGCCATGCCAGTTTACAGCGCCCATCTTACGTAGGAGTAACTTTAGAAAAACATACATACATATAATTATACATTATTAAAATACACACATAAATACTTTATCCCATACGGGGTAGACAGAGCCTAGAGCCATAAGACCTTAGACCACGTTTAGCGTAATGGTAGCTGAAACAGGAAATCAATAGTGATGGGTTGCTAGCCGCATCGTCTATGTAATGATTTCATCATTCGGTGATTCCCTCAGACGACTTTTACGGCTTGCGCGGGAAGAGAAGCAGCTGGTACATTCTATGTTTTTCTTTTTTTGCCAGACCAGCATGAAAAACAAAATTATAAAATATTATTATTTTAGTAAGTTACTCTTCTATACTATTTACATTTTGTGCAGCAGGGAGGTAAGGGTGCATCGGATAGCAATTTCCGAGCCTCGGGCCATTGTTCCTGAAATCAAGGGCTTTGTGCATGTCTCTTTGGTAGGAATAATCTCATTTTGTATGTGGAGATTACTCCTCTTTGTTCATAGTATACTAACTTTGTGAAAGATCGATACGACAAAGCTGTACAAACTATTGACCAATATAGATATTCATTCATACGGTATGGCTTACATTGGCAATTGTTAGCGTCTGAGTTTTTCAATGGTCGTAACAATAATGTAACGAGGCAAAAATTAAAAAGGCGAAAATATAATAAAAAAATTATGTCTCAGCATTATTTTAATGACGTCTAGGATAGTGCTCCATATCTCCGCATACATCTGTCATCTCCGCCAAGCTTGAGAGATGCCCACCATTCTAACTAACCTACATGCCTATTTCATTACTACACTACGGGCTCAACAACAAATTATCATTATAACTGATATAATTTGCACTAAGAACCATTGCTATCGTTACGCCTGCCGTCTAAAGACTAGTCCCCAAAGTATTTAGAAATCGCGCAGGCAAATTTTTTTTAATCTATGCTAGTCCTCTTTTACTAACGGATATGCTTTATAGACTTTTCTACTCTCACTGTAACCAATATTAATGCCAGTAAATTTACAGTTAAAACAGTTACAAGTATGCACGGAATAACTGGGTACTGAAAATGAACTACCTCCAAGGCTCATCAGACGAAATCTTATAAAAGCAATTCCATAAAAAGATCAATATACTTTCACAAAAAATACCTTCGGGATCGACATAGGGCGTACGTTAATGGTATAAGGACATCCAAATCGGCAATGATCCTCGGACGTGATTGGACGACGGTCAGGTGTCACATAAGGTTAGGGTAGGGAGCAGTTGACACGATATAATACGAACGCCTAAATCTATTAAATATATTAGTACAAAGTTTTATTTAATTGCGTTTCTATATATATACGAAACTAGTAACACAATTAAAAAAATAAGATCTCAACCACAGAGCATGGAATTCTCATATTCGCTTGGCCATTAGCAAATTATTTCCAAATATTGATTATGGCCCTTGAAAAAGTTAGGACTCGTCTTTCTTGAATATTTTAAGCAATCGTATTGTCTTGTGTGTCGATGGCATAGAATTTAATTGTGTTACTAGTTTCGTAAATATAGAAACGCAATTAAATAAAACTTTGTACTAAGATATTTAATAGATTCAGGCGTTACTTTGTGGAAGTCATTTACCAAATTACTTTGCGTGCTTCCGCCATCATTTAGTTCATGAAACTACTGCCGGCCGGCGCCCACCCACTACTGTTAGTCTGGGCATACCCGCCACTGTTTATTTGCACACATATTCCTTGCGACACGTGTTTCACCTATACAATTAACAACTTAGTACTTACGCATGACACAAAACCAACTTCTCCCACTTTTTACACTACTTTACGTCATTACTTTGTACTAGTCAAAAAAAAATCTTCAGTCATCAATTTTATGGTACACAAAGTGTAAAGACTAGACCCTATTATTCAGCCTCAGTCCGATTTTCTGACTGTGAGGGAGCTGTATTTTATGAACACATATTTCTGTCGAGTAAAAAAAAATAATTTTATAAATTAAAGCCGTTTGAAACACTCAATTTTGATCATAAGTACGAAACCCGTGTGCAAATCCGACATTACAATACTAAACTATAATCTCTACCACACACATTCTTCACACATATCTTGACTATTTTAAACAAAGTTTCGTGACGGCGCGGCAATCTCGCGGATTATTTTTATCTTTGCGCCGCGGTTAGTGTGCACAGTTCAAGGAGCTTACATACATTACAACTTAATATTAATTTTGTCACTATTAGTGGGGAGATAGTGATGTTTGTTTCACATTACTTATTAAAACAATTTCTTTAGTTATTTTTTAATTTTATTGTATTTATTTACCAATAAAAAATTATTATCACTACATAGTATAAAACAAAGTCGCTTTTTCTGTCCCTATATCCCTATGTATGCTTAAATCTTTAAAACTACGCAACGGATTTTGATGCGGTTTTTTTTAATAGACAGTGATTCAAGAGGAAGGTTTTTATGACCATGCAAAGTTGGGGAGGGTCGCTAGTTATTTATATAACTAAACTACTTAAACTAAAAAATAATTAAGTATATTAAAAACGCCTGCAATACTAGGAGTGTCACGTGCGCATTTCCGACTCTTGAGGAATATTTTCAAGCCCTTTTTAAAAGATCCCATGTTGTAGTCTCTAGGAAAAACCATGGCTGGGAGTTCAGTCCACATTCTTAGCGTACGTGGGAGAAAATTCCTCTGAAAACGCACTGTACGCGACCCTTTGTACTCCAATAAATGAGAATGAACCCCCTGTCGATGGCAAGAGGTGCGATGGTAGAAAGTGGATGTTGGCATCATATCAAACAGTAACTAATAATAACCATTATTTTAGTATTTACCCAACAATATAGTGTCATATTGCGTGAAGTAATACTGGTGTTAGATACTATAATTTTGTTGAATTGAGTGATAGTTTTAGATTGATGGCTTGCCGATGTTTCCTGTCATACAATTGCTGTTGTTGAATTGTATTTGATTACATAATAATGTAATAAACTATTATATTTGATTGACACATTCACGATTACTTTTAGGGTTGTAAAACTGTTTTTAAATTATATATATGATTTGTTATTTGGTTCCACAGATTAACAATTTATGTAATGTTTATATTTCAGTGTTTTTTTTTTATTATTTTACATCTAGCTTTAAAATGTAATTTTAAAGCTAGATGTAAAATCCCGCGTATGCTAGACTTATGGAAAAAACTCCCTGCCACGTTTTCCCTTGTGCCTACAACATAAGGGCTTTCAAAATGATGTCAAATCCTTAAAAAGACAGTGTTATACTTAAAATACTTAATACTTCTGGTGTTACAGGCTGCGGTAACCGCTTTCCATTAGATGCATGCATGCTTGTTTGCATACTCTAAAGCATAAAAAAAAACTTTATCCAAATCAAGTTTTCAACAAACAAATCAACAAGCGTTAAATAAATCACAATGCAATTAAACCCTTTTGTATTTCGACTTAGATTGATCGAATTAATTGCGCATACAAATATTTTTAACCAAAGTTTTCTTACTTTTAAAAGTAAACTCTATAATGAATGTTACAAAGTTGATATTCCAATGGATTTAGCATCTCATTTGCGTTGTAATAGAATTTGCCAAGCGTGAACTCATTCTTTGGTAATCGCTGTAGTGTGATGGATTGTGGAAGTCGTGTTTATGACAGAACAATAAAGACTTATTCCCTATGAAATACCCATGATGTATGATTTCAATTTGTTGATGAAAAAAAATCAAGGTTTATTATGGATGAGCAGTTTTGAATGTACCGAGTTTTGGTTCAGAGTGATTGATAAAAAGTAGTCTAAAGGAGTTTGAATATGTAAGTTAGATAGTAATATTAGCCGTGTGAATTAGGGTGTACGGAGCAATATAGAGAGGATAGATTTAGATGAAACGTTGGGTAACTGATGTTATCTGGCTATAATTGTTACTATCTGTTTCACCCTTTAAACGAAACACAACAAAAAAAGCACAAAACTATAGTTCGACATATGTGAATCTCAATCCACCGACAAGATGGTCAGATGACCTAAAGAAAGTCGCAGGCTTCAACCGGTAATTTTGGAAATCCTTTAAGAAGGCATTTGTCCAGCGATGGACAGCCTGCAGCTGAAACGATGAAAAATCAATAGTTTTAGGTTAGTTTAAAAAAATTACGAAGAAATACAAATTATAACCTTGCAACAGTTTACAATTATTTTAGCTATCATCTTTCTTACAATGACAATGGCCGCAGTCTTATACTGTGTAAAACCATAAATAAGTATTAATACTACAATGCGGCCACCCAGCTGGATACTAACCACGCCTTCCTCTCCTTACCATGCAGTAGCATTAAGGACCACAACGAATTGCCTTTAAAAAATCCCTTTGTTATTAACAATTCAAGCTGTGTGACATGTAAAACCCTTTACAAACCCATTGGGCTGTAAAATGGTATGTTTTCATACAACATTTTGTATTAACGCAACACCAAATTACACGTATTTTCTGTGCGCAACGGGTTATTGAGAAGTTGAAAGGTGGTATTGTATGAATTTGCTACCAGTGATTGTTGTTGAATAAGCATTCTAAAATACAGGTTATAAAAATACAAATTGAAGATACGATTAAAAATAACTTCTTTCTGTATATCTGTAGACCCGGAGGTCGTGGGTTCGATTTCCACGGGAAGCATACTTTGTTTAGTTGTTTGCAGTTCGGTTAGGACATTGCAGGCGTGAATTACCTGATTATCTGATAATAAAGATAATTCCGTGCTTCGGAAGGCACGTTAAGCCGTTGGTCCCGACTGCCATCTGACAGTCAAAGGAACCGAGTGTGGAACCTCAGACAGAAACACGCTTGTACGATATGACTACATGCAGAAAGCACAGCTGACTGAAACCACTATTCGTAGAGAGCCACGTCAGATGCCGAGTGGCGGTTTCGAAGAACTCTAACACCAAGGTGTGCATGGTCGATTGATGATGATGATCTGTCTATCTTTGATTTAAAAATATTGTTCTTGTCGGTGATGTGATACCGCTAAAAAAGTTTTCACTTCAAACAACTGCATAGTACTTATTTTAGTCTTGAAAAGATGAGAAAAAATCAAACGAAGTTCTTTTGCATTTATAATAATTTATTTCTCTTTTGTTATTAAGTCTAACTTTAGTTGTAACAATAACGTTGCCAAGTTTAGTATCCCAGCAACCTGAGAGAATGTTTTTAATTTCAGCGTCATATCTCCCGCTGTCGCGTAATGGCTACGTTTTGCCCAGTTGTGACTTTGGCTCCTATTACGTATTGAAAAAAAGATTTGATACGACACGATGATTTGATGAAGAACATCATTGAAGGAAAGATAGAAGGAAGAAGGGGTCCACGTAGACCAAGGCATAGTTATATGAAACAAAAGAGAAAACAAACGTCGTGTTGTATCAAGAAATAAAGGAACTTGCTGAAGATGGAAGGAACTCCACCGACAAGAGTCTATGCTCTACGTATTAAAAATAATTTTCTTTACTTCTTCTCGTTTCCACTATTGGATTTGCTGAAAATTTCAATCACAACACAATTAAGCATGTCAAGTGACGGCCAGAGCTGTCTAGCTAATCCAATGGTTGCCACAAGTGGTATTGCAAATTGAAGGTTGAATTTAAAATATTCTTTATGCATAATAGCCAAATTTTGACGCGTTGTGACGTAACTTTATTGCACCGCACAGATTATTCGTTTCTTACAATAATTAACTGGTATTGATAGAGAATACTCTTTGTATAGGTATTTTGTTTTTATGGAGTAAAAAAAAAAACAAATATTATATTATCTAGGAAGACCACTAGATACATGGGTTGAAAAAGATAATTCACAAGAGAAAGATGGACAAAAGAACAACCCGGAGTTAACATCTCTGGCGGAAATGGCCTGACTGATTGACCTGGGTCTTGGATGTTTATCTATATACATATTTGTCATAAAATATAGTGTCGTTGAGTTAGTATCCCATAACACAAGTCTTCTAAGTACTTACTTTGGGGCTAACTCAATCTGTGTGATTTGTCCCTATATATTTATTACTAGCTTTTGCAGCTTCGCCCCAGTGGTTGCGGTTTCCCCTCGGAAACAGTGCTTTTTCCCGGGATAAAAGGTAACTATCCTATGTCCTTCTCTTGGTTCTAATCTACCTCCCTTCCAATTTTCAGCCAAATAAGTTCAGCCGTTCTTCCGTTGTAAATAGTTTAACATATACTACTTTCTTTTATATATTTACTAGCGACCCGCCCCAGCTTTGCATGGCCATAAAAACATTCTTCTTGAATCACTCTATCTATTAAAAAAACCGCAACAAAATCCGTTGCGTAGTTTTAAAGATTTAAGCATACAAAGGGTCATAGGGACAGAGAAAGCGACTTTGTTTTATACTATGTAGTGATATATAGATTTATTTATTTATTTGTATACGTAATAGAACCTTAACCGCAATCTGACACACGCGTTAGCCGACAAAGAGCCACAATATCTTGGTTCGAAGCCCGCCTCATTACCCGCTATCCCTCCAATATGCGACCTGTCTAATTGCTTATTAGGGAATCTTCTTATTGTGGCGTTAGAGGGCGTAAATTCTATGTGGGAAGTTAATTTGTTCGTCTGGAAGTTATGACTTTGGTGCAAATTTAAAGGCAAATTCTGCTCATGTACAAAGTAAGACTATCACATAGGTAAAAAGTGTGTTGAGAATGAAGGTTTTTTTTTTTATTAATAATAATAGAAGAATCCAGCGGCTAGATGGGTCGATGATATTAGGAAGTTTGCTGGCAACAACTGGATTGAGGTGGCTCACAGTAGGGATACATGGCGTAGACAGAGGGAGGCTTATGCCCAGCAGTGGGTTGTAAACAGCTGATGATGATGATGATAAATAATAATAGTAAATAATTACTGAAGAGTCTCGACCGTCAGCTAGAGAGACTCTCGCTTGGCAGTTGGGTCAAGACACAAATACAGAAGGCAGTACTTCTGGATACGGCCGGCATTGTGAGAAGATTCCTCACTCTGAAGCCCTGACCACTGGCAGCTTGGGTGTCCTCTCCGCTGCCGATGTAAATGTAAAATAGAGAAAAAGACGAATAAAGGAGATAGTAATAAATATAAAAGCATTTATTTTTGATAACTAAGGCCATATATTTCATATATAGCTGTATGTTAATAAATATTTTTGTTTAATTATATTTATTCATAATTATATTATTGTCTAATGGAAATATGGACGCTTGCTTATAACACCTGACAAACTTATTAGGTTCATTTATTACAAAGTAATGATTTTTACATCCTAAGTTCCAGAAAGCAGTAGACCGAGGAGCAGACCACGCAAAATACGGCGGGATGACCTGGACACCTTTCAAGTGGATGAAAACAAACGCCTAACGACAAAGAAGCGTGGAAGAGAAGAGGGGAGGCCATTATCCAGCAGTGAGATACATCAGGCTACTAAGATTAACGTTTATTTAACCGACTTCCAAAAAAAAGTAGGAGGTTCTCAATCCGTTTGAAAGTATCATTTTTTTTTAATAATAAACAAATACTCCAATTTCAATTTATTCGTACAGATGTATAAAGTTAAACTGAAGGTAATCCTGCCACACATTACTTCCCGTCCCATCAATTTTGTCGATTAAGCGATACCGTTTTAATATAACGACTTCCGCGTACGTTGCGTTATAATCAACACCGTTTATCATAATATATTTGTGGATATTTCGGCAGTCAGCCTTTTGGTGCGCGTTAATTCTTTATGATTGATTATTCTTTCGGCTAATGAGCTTCGAACTCGCCTTGTACGGGTTTGGTACAAGTTGAGAAAGTGGAGCGGGTGTTAAACTGAAAAAAATCAACTTAATCATCTTAGCCTAAAATGAAATAAATTTATTTACAAGAATTACTAGTTTTACACCCACGTATCGCACGCGTAATATTTTCTCGAGAACAGTGCTTTTTCCTGGTATAAAAGGAACCCTAAATCCTTATGCGAAATTTAAGGAAAATTTGTTCTACTTAACCAATCTTCCTGAAATTTCGTTACGCTTTCACGCCCTATCAGTAGATAGCGCAACAAACAAAACAACAAACAAACTCACTTTCGTATTCATAATATTAGTTTAGATTGGGACATATAAATTTTAATATTGGTACCTAGTATAGATTAAATATAAATTGATATTTTAAAATAATCCATAAATATAATTTCCGTAAGACATGTAAGCTGGATGCATTTCTATTTTGGAAAGCAATGCTAAAATGTTTGGCAAAATAGCAGCCAGCCATTCACAAAGATGAGTTAAAAAAATTAAACTTGAACTTGACTTCTTCGGGTCATGTCGAGTAAAAATGACTCTACTAATAATACTACTACTTCGTCGGCTACGTTAACTGCACTATCAACGGTCGCTCTTATATCCTTAACATGCATTTATGGCCGTACCAAGAGACGTAAACTTAAGAAAGTTCTTAACAACAAACTGTAATTAGAAGAAACATTTTCCAAAAACGAGACGTTTCGCGCACTTCACTTACTTGATTTTATTTATTTCTAAAAAAATAAGTACATTATATTTATAAATCCATCCGCTGCGCTCATGCCCTGTACCCTACCATTATGAATTATGATCGCTATTCCTTCACAATAAGTGCATAAATAGGGGCCGGCTGATGGTCGAAGAATAAATCACTTTCGCCATCCATCATCTAGATGGGCAGGAAACGTGGTGCCAATATAAACATACTAACTGGTTGTAGCCAACTGAACGGCGACTGAATTTGTTGAGTATGTTTTTGGAGTTCCGCATCCAAAGGGTAAAATTAGTACATTTCGCTGTCATTGCACGATTAAGGGTGAATGAATGAATAAACACTTTATTGCATACAATTACATAACTCAGTTACCATAGTGGCTGAAAGGGATTTATATAAATAAATTTTTGAGTGAGTGAAACAGTAAACAGATCACGCAGTAAAGAACAGATCACGCATTAGCATCACACAAGTGACACCCTCCATCAGTTTTTCAACCGCCCATCTAAACCGGATCATATTTATTCTTAACTGCCAATCTACCTATATGTATCACTTCACTGCATAGTATAAAACAAAGTAGCTTTCTCTGTCCCTATGTATGCTTAAATCTTTAAAATTACGCAACGGATTTTGATGCGTTTTTTAATAGATAGAGTGATTCAAGAGGAAGGCTTTTATGCCCATGCGAAGCCGGGGCGGGTCGCTAGTAAAATATATTTGGACTAGTTAACTTTGAAACCAGAGTATGCAAGGTCCACTGATCTTGTAACCCACACATATGAATGAAAATAGAGCAGGAAACTGTAGCACAATGTTCATATCCCGCCTGAAGTCTTCAATTTCCTGCTGAGAACAATGTGATGCAATTCCTATTTTATTGCACTCGGAACGCTGTGCACTGCACAATAAACCGTATGCTTGATATTTTGTAACATTTTGTTTTTTGTTACGAGTATGTAATGGCAAAATTACAGTCTGTTTGTCTGAGACAATTCTCTGTCGGGCTGATAAGTATGAAATTAATACTAATATCAGTCATTTACTATGTGTGTAAACTGAAGGGTAGACAAATTACCTAAATAGCAAAAAAAATGTAGTCAATTTTTTTTAAATACGGCCAGCATTCTTGCTAACATGCTCCACGGGCATGATTTATTTGATTATTTGGGTTTTTTTTTCTGTTAGTATTTGCATATTATATATTTGAATATGTACTCGTATATGAAATAGTCATTTTAAAAATATATTTTATTTTTTATATTAAAAAAATATATATTTACCAACTACACCTTATGATACATTAGCATATAACAGATGGAACCTTGTTTTAAGAATTTTTACCAACTTTTTTGGTCTATATTTCTGAAGCTTAAAAAACGCAAGTTAAAATCCTGACCAAGCTAATCAAGAAAATTGGAAATACTAATAAAAACAGTATTATAACGAAGTTGTATAAAAACACTTACACAAATGATCACGAAGACTTCCATCCTACCATTTTCTCCCCAAAATTCTCACTTCTATAAATTCTAGAAGAAAATAAGCAACTTATTTGTTACTCTACTTCCTTCTAAATCCCTCTTTGGCACCGCCATTGTGGCTCCGGTAATCCTACCACGGATAAGATGTCGTCATTTGCATACATGCATACCTTTAATGAGGACAACTACATTTAGCAAATAAAACTGTGATTATCTCGAATTTTGGGAATTACCGCGGATAAAGATTTTACTGTACTGTTTACTTTTTATCGCATTGTTTTATTATGCGTTTATTGGTTGGGTTTAGTTATATGTCAGTTATTTGCTTCGTCAGAATTATGTACTTTTACATAGTTACGTATCATTGTGTTGTAAAAGAAAGATTTATTTTTATAAGAACATCAAACTTCATCATCTTAACTAATATTGTAAATGCGAAAGTGAGTTTGTTTAGAAGTACTTACATCAAACTTAATCAGACTTCATACTAATGAGTGAATGAGTTTCTTTTTTGTTACGCCTTCTTGCTCTGTCTACTTAACCAATCTTTCTGAAATTTCATACACATAGCTAGAAGTATTGAGAAGAACATCTATCATCCCGGGAAAAAGCACTGTTTTCGAAGCAAACTATCGCGGGCGAAGGCGCGTGCAAAAGCTGGTTCCTAATATTTCAATGTATGTGTTTCTCTGTGGATCTAGGAATATATTTATTAATACTAGAAATTTATGGATGTCTGCCTTACGTTCCAGAGGTAGTGGGTTCGAAGCCAACGGGAAGCATACTTTATAAAAGTTGTTTTCAGATTAATTGGATATTGTGGAATAAAACCACCTAATCGTCTAATAAAGCAAGATAAGTAAATTTAACAAGCTGTTCCCTGCGGTTTCACCTGCCCATGGTATGTATGTGTAAGATTATGAGCCTTCCCAATATTTGATTTGTAAATAGACCAGCAGTTCTAAAGTTATAACAACTAAAACAAACATACAAACTCTTCAGCTTTATTAATTAGTATAGTTGTATAGAAGTAAGAAAAATAAGAAGTGTAGATAGATATTGTAACTAGTAAAGATTATTATGTCAACATTTGGCGAATGTAAGGCAATTATACATATTTAGATTTAAAAAAAATGTGCACGCGATTTCCAAATTATATGCAATTAAAGCAACCCTTATAATATAAAAACAATCACAAGAGACAAAAGTATATTTCACATGACACCAGTATACAAAACCAAAATTGCTTAAAAATTGTGATGAGGCAATTTTGTTTACAATTAATTCAATAAACCAGACAACATCGGTGATTCTTATATTATTTACAAGGGCAATAAAAAGATCATTACTTGACAATAGTGTGGGCTTTTACCTCGTCCAACAAACCTACCAAAAAAAAAACCCAAAAAAAAAACAATACTACCAGCTGATGCTAAGTGATAATGTTGATTTCTTTCCTTCATAGTTTTCTTTTGAACGCTCTTCATAACTGAAATAACGAAAATCTGGCAACGCAAATATTTCTCTTTTTCACTCAATTTTAAGACTTGACCGACTTTTGACTATTGTGGGCTGGATTCTTCTTTTTTATACAATTAAGAAGGCAAACAGGCATACGAAAATAATGTAACATTTGTAAGTACTTAACGTCTGTTGTGTTGCCTTTATAAATAAAATAAAAATATCTACGTACAAAACTTATACTGTCAATGTAATGATAACCCATACTACTACTTAATTAAGGGTTGCAATCATCTACTACTTTATTTCATAAAAAAAAAAAACATTGTCACTATCGCGTCGGTACCTAAGCAAATACATCGCTTGCGGCGAAACGTCCGACAGCCACTTAGCGCAGCGGAACACGATATAGACTGAATAAAGTTATGGAGTCGATTTTTCTTAACTTTTACAGAAATTGAACAAATTACATCATTTTATTTAGACACTGAAACAGATAAAATATTATCTTATTTTTATCTTCTTTGTCTATCAGAACCTAGTTAAGACATTTTTAATTTTAAAGATCTCTACAAATTTTTGAACTATCGTCTATAGATTTTCACTTGCTACGGCCTTTACGGATACCCATGACTTCATGTACATATGCTCGCAGATTACGTGAATTCAAATTTCTAGGATAATTTCACAAACTGCACAATGCACAGAATCAAAGTTTATCAATTTTTCCATGTCCAACTTTGAACTGATAGACACAAAAGCATATAAGAGCTGTAAAATCATTAGTTAAACAAAAGAGAATAGAATATTAAAAATCTATATTGTACCAAACAAATGCATACAATTTTTTTAAACTAGGTTAGCTACAAAGGTAGACTTATCGCTAATGCAATCTCTATAATCAGCATAAGATACATATGAGTAAAATAAATATATAAAAAAGCCGCATCTAATAGATTTGTTAGCTCAACCCAAACTTAGTACGAGATCTCTGAAAGCAGCTGCCGTGTGAGTTCCGGAGATAGCGCAGTTGACACGAGCACTGAGCAGTCTGGCATCGCGTAGGAACGGGCACATTAGGTGAGCTGCAGGAAAATTGTCATTTCAGACCTAGTTGTAACGCAAATTTTATTTAAAACAATATTTTTCAGTTGTTTATATAAAATACTAGCCACCCGCCCTGGCTTCGCATGGGCGTAAAAACATTTCTCTTGAATCACTCTATTTATTAAAAAACCGCATCAAAATACGTTGCGTAATTTTAAAGATTTAAGCATACAAAGGGATATAGGGACAGAGAAAGCGACTTTGTTTTATACTATGTAGTGATAGCAGTGACGTGCACAGACATTTTCCTTAGGGTAGGCAAAAACCTACCTAGACCAGAACTATTTCTATTTTAATCTATACTTATAATTTAGGTATAGGTATTTGAGTTACAACTAAAACAGTATTATTATATTATATGAATCATGTACCTACTTAGGCCCTGAAAATGTTTAAAAGACGACCGCCTTATCCTACGGTCCCGTGGGAGTTTTGGAAAAGCATAGCAAACATATTAATTTGAAAATAATATTAAATAATGTTGTTGTTAGCTTACCCTTCACTTCAACTAAATTTGATCAATCCCGGTTGATAACGTCCATTTATTATTATTGCCATTTTTTTGTCAAATGAGAGATTACTTAGCGCGTCATTTTATAGTTTTTGTAAACAAACACTCGGTTTACAACAATCACATGAAAATTTTACAATTTTAAACTACAACTGTGTAAATTTGTTAAAAATAATAGTGCTATTTTTTCACCGCATTGTAAACAATGCACATTGCAATTATCAATTAATTAAACATTCAAAACAAACAAATGCCTGCAAGCAAAGCAACATATTGTTGATTTGATTTCGATACGGAAATAAAAATATAACCCTACGGAATTGGGAATGTCATCTTGTTTATATAAAGTCTTCAAGTCTATGCGTTTTTAAAATTGCAGCATTAGTCGTTTAATATCCAATAGACACAGTTATCATGTTGCTGCAATCGATCGTAATATTCGTAATCACTAATCAGATTTAAGTATGTCTAACGCGTAATTCTAATTGGCCGTAACAAAAGTGAGAGCGAGATGAAATGTCATCTCATAGCATTTTGTTTCATCTATAGTGGAGGTCTGAAATTCACTCACACAGGCGTGATTTAGCGCATATGTGTCTGTTCATGTAAGTTTTTTACTTGCACTACTACACGAGCAAAAGCACATCTATACATAGTGATTTCTTAGTGAGAGTAGTAAACTTCAGACGATTTACTAAAAAGCTGGCCTGGCCTAGCTAGCTAGCAGCGCGTATGGGGCGGGGCGGCGGCGGCGCGCCGCGTGTTCGCGCGCATTCATAGATGGCGTTGTTAAGATAATTCGATATCTTGTGTGAAAAAATACTTATTTATTATTTATATGTATTGATTAAATATATTTTTTATTATTTATTACAAAAGTACAGGGTAGGCAACGTCTAAACGTCTTTATGATATGCACGCCACTGAGTGATAGTGATATATAAGTACATATATATAAAATATATACAACTGATTTGATGACATCCTCGTTTTGGAATTGTAGTATAAGTACCTAATATTGAAAATGTCTAGATTTATTATCCCATTTAGGTAATTCTAGAATATAAAATATGCTCGAATTGTCGTTGTCTACGTCGAGTGTATTTTATAGTGACTCTCCTATTTTACAATACTTTAACGAAATGGATAAACAACTTGGATATAAAGATACTAGGTGAAAATTATTTTGACAACCACCGTGGCGTAATGGTCAATACGCTATCTGCTAATCAAGATGTTGTGGGTTCGATTCCCAGTCAAGGTAAGTTGGAAAATGGCCTTTTTCAAATTGTCTGTAGTCTTGAGGATTTTCCTAAAGAATGTATTTATAAAATTGTTATAGGAAAATTGAAGTTACCCATTACATAACTTTAGACTTATATTATGACTAGCTTAATTTGTGAGGTTCATATAATTTTTAATTTATTTTGAACTTTGTCATTACCTTACTTTAAGATTTGAAGCCCGGTATTTTAAAAATCTATACTAATTTAATAAAGCTGAAGAGTTTGTTTGTTTTTCTGAACGCTTATAACTTGGAAACTACTGGTCGAATTTGCAAAATTCTTTTTGTATATGAAAGCCTGATTTTTGTGGAAGGTTACAGGCGTTTCACTAATGGCGAGTGAAACCGCGGGGAACAGCTAGTGTCTTATAAATCTAATAATTATATACTGCATAAGGATGAGGATAATTTTTATGTCTGACATTTTCTTAGGATTACAGTCACTCAATCAACCCATTCCATGGAACTATTTGCCAATGGAACTAGTGAGAATGATTCATTTTTTTAGCCTGCCTACTATTAATATGTCCCACTGCTGGGCAAAACTTCTCACAATCAACCCATTTATTTTCAAAAATGCCATTAATGCATTTTCATGTCAAAGGCGTTTGTGATATCCGCAATTAAAGACAATAAAATATAAACCTTATCTATTCCCTAATAAAAATTAAGTTAAAAAACTATAACCCGACTACGTGGTGTCTAAAAAGGATGAAACAAGGAAATAATTGAGATAAAAATCCAAAAATGCATAGGTACAAAAATAGTCATGGTAAAGCCGTGGTACCCTTTCTTTCATGGCTTCGCCGTAGTCGGCTAAAAAGGTCTTTTCTAGTTCAATAACTCTATGTCTATGACTAATATTGAGTGACGTTGCATTTCAGTAGATTGTAATGCACTTGGTATGACTGGAAAGGTCATCAATCATGCAGTAGGGTAACTGATCGGGTGACGGCCCTAGCACCAATATAAGACTTGATTAATATGTTTCGCTTCCTCAGTAGATATTTTATGGTAGTAACTTAGATTTTGAAGAATATATTTTATTTTTATAAAAAATATATATTTTTATCTAAATCATGAAAAATTAAGTGGCCATTTACAGGTAAAATGATATTGAAAAAATATAACTAAAAATTAAAAAACAGATCTCGGTTTGAGCAAAATGATAGAAATTTGATGGTAAACGATAACATTAATCATCGTCAAACGAACTGACTTTGATCCGGATATGCTATGACGACACTCTCACATTTTTAGGCTACCTTATGGCATCTTACACAGTAACGCCATCTAGCGATAACAGTCGGGACCTGCCTTCTCATAGATTTTTAACATATCTAAACTATTAAATCAGGAATTCAGGCGTCACATCGCGGAAGTCGAAGTTACAAGTACACCAACCAAATTACTTTGCATGCTTCCATCACCAGTTAGTTCATGCAAACTACTGTCGGCCAGCGCCCCACTTAGTCCCAGCATACAAAGTAATTTGGTAAGTACTTGTGAAATTAAAGATTTAATTACAAATTGTTTGTGACACCTTACGTTTGTTACTATAGACGCTCTGCCATCTCAAAGTCTTATGCCCGAATATTCAACGCTACTCAATTTTGAGAGCTGCTCAAGTATCATGCTGTCGCGCTGAACGTCAGCGATATGACAGTGACAGCATGATACTTGAACAGCTGTCAAAATTGAGTAGTGTTTGAGTATTCGTACATACATTTGAAAAATCGGGCGTTAGATGTTTCGCTACAAAACCCGGTAATTACACTGTTTCTCTCACCTTTTAAACAGGAACGTAACATAACATGGCAAGCAGTGCTTTCAAGTTTTGTACAAACGTCTACCTTTGGTTCTTCCTCACTACTCAGTTTGACTAGAAAAAAATAAGTCCGCCTTTACTCTATATTTTGTAGGTACACTTTATTTAAGTATTTCGCCAGATGTATGCAATAAAGATTTTTTGTATTATTTAAATAAGGATCGTAGGAATTCAAAATCTATAGTCACTGCCTACCCTGCATAAAAAACGCTTTAATTATTTAAAAGAATGAGCGGCTTCACAAAAGGCTCGAGATGTAAATAAACAATAAAAAAAAATAAAGATAAGTAATGTTAAAGGCACGTCTTATCTCATATCCGTAAAAGTCAAACAAAAAAAAACTTGTAAAATGACTAAAATACACTAAATCCCAGGTCATGTTATAAAGTATTTAAGGTTTATTTTCATTGTATCATTGAGAGTAAACATGACACGTTTCTGACAAAAACTTTAGAAGTCGCAATAAACTAACAATGTTAAGGAATGACTGATTTAGAAATATTATTGTTCGATGAAGTTATAAACAAAAAAGATATTTAAGATTGTCATTTTTGTATACAGCATAATGTTTTTGATGGTTTATGGTAATTGTTCGCATTTAATACACAATAACATATTTTTTGCCATCATAAACTATCCCATTGGGTGGTCTATCCTAATCCTAACTAATATTATAATGCGAAAGTGAGTTTGTTTGTATATTACGCTTTGACACCCTATTGCACCAATCTTTCTGAAATTTTGCTTGAAACTATTGAGAAGACATATGAATCATATGTCTTATATCATATGATACGATACCTTTCATCTCGAAAAAAAAAAAACACTGTTCCCGTGGGTAACTCACGCTGGCGAAGCCGCGAGCGAAAGCTAGTCACCTATAAAAGAATATTTAAAACTAGAATCAATCACTTATAATAATAATCATGAAAATATTTAACCTCAAATGTCTCATTACGTAGTCAAAGCGAAAATATTTGATGACAAATTATGTATGACCCACATCGTTTAAAAAGTCGACAAGCCCATGCTTGGCGTTAAAACTAAATTATTACTGACCGCCGTTTACCCGTTTCCAAGCTATTCAATTTCCCGACCTATGCATCTCTGTCATCGCGTCCTTTGACTGCGCGATGCATATTTTATATAATCCTTTCATCAAAACGCGTTCACTGGAAGCGCGCCGGTAATTTTTCGCGCGAGCGAGCGAGAGAGAACACGACAAACGGGGTGTCAAACGGTGGTGGGGATAAGACGGCAAAGCTCCCGCAAAGTACACAAAATGCAAAAATGGCGCGGCGACGAGTGACAACATGTCAGAGAGGGGGGCACGTCAGAGTCAGTCATACGCCGTCCGACGAGCAGTGCGCACGTGTTTCGTGTGTTTAAACTCTCGTGATTGTGTATTGTGATTGGATGACGTGACACAAGCTGGATATTGTGTTGTGTATTCTTTAATGTGTGCATAAAAATACATCTAAGCTGGAAAAGGATCACGGATTGTGGAGCAATATGCTCACATCCAGTAATCAGTATTTACGGCCGGACTACCTGTCGCCGCTCCCGACTACGGTAAGTTTTTTTTTTATACAGTTTAATTAATAAAAGTTCTATCTAAGTAACTTTAATTTGGTAATTTAACGGTTAATTTATGATCCATAAGCTAATAACCTACAAAGTAAACTGAATGCTATCAGCATTCTTTGCCAAATAGAAAAATAAGCAGACGGTGCTACGCTTATAAAAATTAAACAAATTCAATAAATAAATTTATTTTTTGTTTCTTTTAAATTATTGAAATCTAGAATATAATGTGGATCTATTGAACCATAGAAAACTTAATTTATTGAACACCAGTTCTTAACGAAAAACTTATTAATTTTGCCAGATTTAACAAAAACATGCAATATATATAATGATTATCATAATTATACCTTTTCATCGATGTATCTTTCAAAATTTAACATGCATAGATATTGCCATTTTTATTTAAACCATTAAAGAAAATCACATTTAAGTATATTGGTAAGTTAAAACAATGGTCGTTATGTCGAAGCGTAAAACAACAAGAAAAGGTACTTAGTATTTTTTCAGTCTTTGTAAAAAATTGTAACAGATTTTTAATGACAAAAATATAATATTTGTTTGCATCATGTTATAGTCTTAAATCTGGCAGTTTTGACCGTCATCAAAACGTAATATTTAATGTATAACTGCGAGTTGGCCCTTAAATACTTATAAATCTTCTAAGCACTTGATATCATCTTTTTCATTTTATAAGCACTTTATATAATAATAATAACAATTATTTTTACTCCACAAATAAAGAAATTAAATGTCAAAAGTCCTTAAAATAGTAATTAAGTATATGCATGGTATGTTTCGTGCAAAACTTACATGTTAATTTAAAACTTAAACTACCTACGTCTCACAAAATATCCTACTTATCCTAATCTCAACTTCTTACTAATATTATAACTGCGAAAGTGAGTATGCTGTTTGTAACGCTTTCAAGCCCTATCTACTGAACGAAACTTTCTGAAATTTTGCATACACATAGATATAAGTATTGAGAAGGACATAGGATATCTTTCATCCCGGCAAAAAAACACTGTTCTCGTGGGAAATTGATAAAGCCGCGGGTAAAAGCTAGTTTGAAAATAAATCACAATTTTTAAGAACTTCGATAGCGGATAGATATAATAAAAATAAAATATATACTTTTTGAAATAATAAATACAATATAAACATAAGAATATTTATAATTGGGTATGTTACTCGTATCTATGTGGAAAACTAGCAGCTGCTATGTTACCGAAGAACCTTTGATTAGTTTATAATATGTTTTTTTTTTAACATAAAAATAATAATCGTTTAGTGACAATTGGATTAATAAGGTATCTATTGATATAGGTCAAGTGATGGAATTTCAATTTAGGTGACAAACTACTTGATTTCATACTTTTCGTAATCACTTAATCCATTTAAATTTAAGATAAATTGCCTACATAAAAAAAATTAAGAGTATACCAAAAACAAAGTAAAAAAATAGAGCCACAAATGGCAATATCTTGTGTTTTTTTTTTTATTATTTAAAAAATTATAATCAATAAATAAATCAATATTAATCACTATCACTACAAACTATAAAACAAAGTCGCTTTCTCTGTCCTTATGTCCTTTTGTAGGTATGCTTAAATCTTTAAAACTAAGCAACGGATTTTGATGCGGTTTTTTTAATAGATAGAGTGATTCAAGAAGAAGGTTTTTATGCCCATGCGAAGCCGGGGCGGGTCGCTAGTATCTTGCATAAAAAAATCTTAACAAGTAATTCGTTTAATTGATTATGACGGCTAACATCGCGTGATTAAATTGTTTATAGGCGTAATTTAGAATCGTAAACTAGGTTATAAACAGAAACTATGATATTTCGGGTTATCGTAAACTTGCCACATAGTTAATTCGTCACGTTTTTAAAACTCCATACATTCAAAGTTAATTCGTCACATGCATAAAAAAGTATTAGTTAACTCGTCACAGGTAGGTATGCGTTATAGTTAATTTGCCACAATTAGCAAAGTACCGACAGCAAGCAAAGTGATTTATTTATTTAGTGGTTTAAATCTACGCTAATATGAAAAATGCCGAAGAGTTTGTTTATTTGGTTTTATGACATGACGACAGGTTAGATTTACAAAAAAAAACCACTCTTGTAAAGATGAAGGTATGTACCATGGGCGGAACTGAAGCGGACAACAAGTTAAATACATTTATTTACTACAAATGTCTAAAGTATTCAACTACATACAGGGGTTTATTTATTTGAATTTAATGATGGCCAAATTATATAATTTAATTTTCTATATTACTCAATTTTATTTTTCTATTGTCATGTGATCTATGTATTGGAATGCAATGTATGAATTATTATTGAATAAATTAATGATCACTTGATCAATTCAAATAGGACATCATTTTTTTTTTAGCTGCAAAATGTTGATAGTTATCTTGAGTTCATTCATACCCTAGGAGGCTGTTGGTGCTTTTTAAATAATCCTTTATATGAGGATGAGAAAATTTACAATCAGACAGCTAGGTAGCACTCCTGCACATGCTTTTATCTCTCTCGCTCGCTGCAACTATCTCTTTCTAAATGTAACAACTAACCCTTTCGGTCAATGCATTCTTGTTATCAGTCCAGTGACTCACATGACCTTGCGAGAGGGTGGTGACGTGTTTTGCAAAATTACTGTGCAATTTTAAATGTTGTAATTTGTGCATCTTTGAAAAAATGGATAATCAGCCGGGAACAAGTACGGGAGGACATGGTGTAAGTATTTTTAAATTTAATTCTATACAAAAAAAAATATGTGCTATTTGTTTATTATTTTATCTCTCAAATGCTCTTATATAAAAGGAGTTCGATTTTAATAACAGTTATTAAACAATGATTTTATTTAATTTAACTTTAGATAGCCTATGGTTTTAAAACAAAATTAATACTTAACTGACCCCTCATTATTTTCACAGCAATGTCAATTTAATCAAGTGTTTATTTAATTGATTCTAGTAATTATAATCTGCAAGTTAAACTGCACTAGATCTAATACGAACTATTAATAATAATTAAATAAATATTTGAATAAAAGAGTCACATTTCTTATTTTATTTATTAGCAAAGGTACAGTTTAAAACTTTAGATATAATTTTAAATCATACCGTTTTATGCTGCTTGTCTTAACTAGACATGACGCATGACAAACTTTAAACAAAATGGCCGACGGCTCAGACGCCAGCGGTGGTGTGATTAATCATACATTGTGAAATTTGACATGTATTATGCTTATTGTTTTCTGTAGACAAACACAGTTACAAATTTCTATACTATACCCGTTTAGTTTTAAAGCATGTAGTAATTTTTATGGTGATTTTATAAAATGCTGACTATTTCCCGTGACTTCAATTGCGGCATTTATTTCCGTTGTTGTTAAGAGTAAAGAGTATTCTTATATTGAAAGAGTTATCAAATTCCGTCCAGTAGCTTTTTTTCCTCTTTATAGTATTAAGTATAGATAAATTTATGATACTATTTCAACACCTTTTCAGGTCACATTTACGAAAACTGAAAGGGGACGGAGAATGCTTGTGAGAGGTGGTTATATGTACACCTTTCATCGGGAAACTAAGCTTGGAACTGTTTGGAGATGTACGAATCGTGCATGCAGTGCAAGTATAAAAATTTCGGAGAATCATAGCGTTCGAGTTTTGCATGAAGCGGCTCATAAGTGTAAACCAAATGTAGTGAAAACAGAGATTATCAAGACAAAGAATCTTTGTAAAGAAGCAGCAGCAAACACCAGCACACCTATGCCTCAACTATTTGAAGAAGTTTTTCAACCAAAAAAAGACGCGGGTTACGATTTATTAAGTGCCTTACCGAAATTTAAACACTTTTCAAGATCACTTTATATCGTAAGGAATCGTGAATTAAACGTACCCAAAACACATTTTGCTAAATGTGAAGATGTAATAATCCCGTTCAAATATACAGATTGTTTTTTATTATTTGACGACGACAGTGATCCTGAGAACAGAATAATAGCTTTCTGTACTGAGACAGCTCGTGAAGCTGTAAGAAATATTCGAACATATTTTTCGGATGGAACTTTTTCAAGCTGCTGTAAACCATTTTATCAGCTTTACTGCATACATGGTGATGTGAGAAGTGACGAAAACTTTACAAACGTAGTTCCTCTCATATACGTTCTAATGCCTAATAAGCAAGAACGGTCTTATGAGCGACTTTTTATTGCTCTCAAGAAAAATTTGCCATATTGGAACCCGGTGACAATGATTGTCGATTTTGAAATTGCAGTTATCAACGTCATAAAAAAAATGTTTCCACATATTAAACTACAAGGATGTAACTTCCACTTCAAACAAGCATTGGCTAAAAAAGCTCACGCCTTAAATATGAACAGCATCAACGAAAAGAGACACTTGGCTTTGTGTGCTGCATTGGCGATTCATTCTTCGTTTGTCCCACTGAGTTTTGTCCCACTAATAAATTTCTTAGTTAGTCCCAAACATTATGCTTCCTTCGTCCCGATGTACAATTTTTATTATTTTATTCCTAGTTGGTCCCACTTTGCATTCCTTGTTCGACCCGTTGTTTTTAAACGGTTTTTTATAAGTAATTTTCTTTCTTAATAATACAGGTTTTTGTTTGTTATTCGTTCAAAATACTTCTTTGTTAGCTGTACCTTTAAAGTACCTTCTTGTGAACTGGGACAAACCGGGAATATAAAAGTGACTGGGACAAACGAATCATTTTTTGAAATGTGGGACAAAATTTCAGGACGAACGAAGAATAAACCGCATTGGCGCATGTAAAGCTAGAAGACATTGAAGACGGTTGGTTGTGGATTATGGAAGATGCGCCACAGAGTGAAACAGTAACAACATTTAATGATTATTTCGTATCCCAGTGGTTAGAAAATAAAAATATACAATTTATTTGGAATATACATGGTTCTCGTCATAGGACAATAAATCTCGCAGAAGCATGGCATAAGCGTTTGAACAATATGATGCCTCAAAAAAAACCTAGAATGCTTCAGTTTCTGGAAACACTCAAAAAGGAAGCTGATTATGTAGATACTAAAATAAAAAAATTGAATCTAGCCATACCATCAAACTTAAGAACGCGCAGGTCAATTGCATATGACAGGGAGTTAAAAACTCTTTTAGAAAATTATAATAACATGCCCCTGTCTGAATTTATATTGAAAATTTCTTATATGCAGCATTTTAAAGAAATGTAACATGGATGTAGTTAATTCTACATTTAAGATTTAAATTAATAATTTTAATGTATGATTTCAAAGGAAAACTAATGTTATAAACAAAAAGCAATATCTTTACTTTATATAATAAAAGTTCTTTTTACTATTGTTTTATTGTAGGTTGTTCTAATTTGTTACATAGATGTAGTTAATCCTATACTTAAGTTTTAAATTACGACTTTAATCTTTGATTTTAGGGGAAGGCAAGTGATGAATTATGACAAAAAATACTGTGATTTTATCTGTGATTCATTAAGTAGATATATTTTGTTTTTTTTTTTATGTTATACACGTAAGGTATATCAATAAGGTAGGTAGGTAGTAGGTAGGTTGTGCATGTTACCTAGGCAAATCAGCCGCTTTCTATTTATAAAGAGAACTGTGATTTTTACAAATTGTTACATAATATTTTAAATAAAACAGCTGTAAATTTTGAGAACCTTCCTAGAAATTAACAGCAAATTTATTTTTGTTTGCTTCTTCTTTGGTTATATTTGTACGTAATATTTAAGTAAATCATTCAGATAGAACTGTGATTTTTGTAATAGATGTAGGTAAGGTTAATATCCCAAAACTGTGATGAAAGAAATAAATGTTGTTATTTAAATTTTTGTTTAATTTTCTTGCTGTCTGTACAAAAATAATCAGTGTGACGAATTTACTATACTAAATATTAGACTGTGACGAATTAACTATAAAAAAATAAAAGTGTGGCAAGTTTACGCATACTTTTTTTCGTGACGAATTAACTTTGTGGCAAGTTTACGATAACCCGATATTTCAAGGAATTATATTTGTTGTAACTTTAGCACGATTCAGAGATATACAGAGGATTTATGATTTATTTATACCATTTTTACGATTTATAATGTTATATAGTATGAAAAAGCTCCTTTTGATATAATCAAATTAAACTATTATAGTCTGAACCAAGTGAAATAATGCATATAAACTACAAAACATATAGTAATGTTTTTTACATTATATGGAATAAATAGCCAAATTTAATTTGCCATAAGTTAACAATGTAAAGTAAATCTGATATATTAGCTGTAAGTATAATTTTTTTACCAAAATATTGTAATATAAATAACTTGTTTTTGTTTATCTACTATATAAGTTATTATAATATGCATCACAGAGTTAAAAGACTTTGTCAAAGTGTCACATTTAAATTTATTTGGAAATATTATTTATATATGTACGAACATAACTATTAGAGCAAAGGCTAGTAGGTACTTGAGGTAAATTACAAGTTAAGACAATATTTTTGAAAACTTCAGTTCAACGTACGTACAATCACTTTAATTTTTTATTAAATTTTGAATAAGTTTAAAGCCGTAAACAATAACCGTCATTTTTTTACTATCAATGCGTCATGAGTCTTGCAAAAAACAAGCATTTTAAATTCAAATTTTCTTTTGTATGTTTTTTTTTTACTTAAGATATTTTGCAATAAAATACAAATTTTTAAACATCTTTCTAAAAGTATTTCATTAAAATTATCATGCCACCTTTTGAATACAAAGTAAATTAGTAACGAAATAATTAATAACTTCATTTTACTAAACAATTTTTTTCTAGAATAATACCATCAACTCTTTAAGGATAATTTATAAATAATGCGTTGCCATGCCAATACATCCCCGCCTGCAAGCCATCAGCAATAAAATATTATGATATAAACTTTAATGTTCTGCAAGTGAAACGTTCTTATGAAATTAGCGGGTTAACGCTAAGAGTACTCTTCTAGTTACCCTGATTAGGACACAAATCGAGTGTCGATACTTAAATTTTTAATTAATTTTACGCGGAATAAATTTTGTGCACGTCTCTATATATAATTGTATATATATTGTATAATTCTACAAGGGCTCGTAATAAAATAACCCTATAAACAGCCAACACAAAACCTAGTTAGATAGTCTCGCAGTCCCGCGGTAATAAACGCTACGTGACAACGCCACAAGTCAGCCCGCCGCCGCCCGCCACAAATTCAGCGGCACAAATTGCCCTTTTCACTGCGAGATTACATCATGCGGGAGCGAAGTGAAATGTCAAGCGGGGCCGACGGCTGCCAGACGCGCGGATAATGGCGCGTCGGCCGCGTGATTGGACCTCCCACTTCCCCTCCGCTTCACCCCCGCGGTTCCTTTGTACGCCCGTCACTTGCAACCTCGACCCGACGTTTCATTTCATAAACTGCCTCTCTTTGTTGCAGCTCGACGCGAAAAAGAGCCCCCTGGCACTACTAGCGCAGACCTGCAGTGCAATTGGAGCGGATTCACCTAATCCAAAACTGATATCCGCTGCAGAAAAAGCCAGTAAGAAGTACGATGATAAACCCGTACATAATGACAACAAACCCAGCTTCAAGCCTTACGAATCGTGCCTAACAGCGAGAGAAAAGACTAGAACACCAGAAGATAGAGCATCTGTTGGTAATCAACATTCAAAAACGCCACTCTCGTCGAAAGGAAGTGCTTCGACGACTCCGGTACAAGGGCGCTGTGGTAGTAATCAAAGCTCTTCATCACAAAGGACTCCTCCTCCAGCACATAGAAAAACTCCATCTGAAAAGTCAGATGAAAGATCCAGCCCCCTTCGTGGATCTCCTGCTCTGACAAAATCTAGTTCTGAATCCACTAGTAGCTCTTCAGCTTCGAAGTTACCATTTACACCCACCTCTTTATCATCAAGTGAGAGCAAAGAACTTCCGAGTTATAAACCCAGTGTTCCCGTTACTTCATCGGCTTTCCTTGGAGGATTACCCCCTGCCGGGTTTCCACTACAAATGGACTTGATGACAAGTAGTCTAATGGCAGCTCAGCACCACGCTTTGAAGAATGGACTAAATCCATACTTGGCATACGCTAGAATGAAAGCGCCGGGTAGTGACTTGGGCATCTGCAGAGATCCTTATTGCACTGGTTGCTCACTTAGTTCACATTTGCTCAAGTCTGCCGTGTGCCCTGCTGGATGTGCACAATGCGATCATGCTAAAACGCCTTTTCCAATACCATCTGGACATCCTGCAGCTGCTGCATACGCTCATGCTCAATTGGCAGCCTTAGCAGCTGCTTCTCAATTACCTTTCGTCTGTAGTTGGATGGCAGGAGATTCCGCTTACTGTGGCAAACGCTTTGGAACCTCCGATGAATTGTTGCAGCATTTAAGATCCCACACCGCAAGTGGGGAGTCCAGTCCGAGCCTATCTATGCTGAGTGCAACTCATCCATTACTGCAAAGGACTTATCCTACTCCACCTCTCTCTCCACTTACACCAAGGTTCCATCCATACAGTAAGCCATCACATCTAGTTTCGTCACCCCCACTACCATTCCCGTTGCCTCCACATCCGTCCTTGGCAGCATATTTCCCTTCGTACCCGTTATTTGGACCGCGTCCTCTGCACCCTTGAGGACCATCGGCGCTCCACACAAACAAGAAGGGGGGCGCCGAACATTAACGCCCATGCCAAAAGGACATTCGAAACCGGAGTGTGTATATATAATCTAGTGACTTCGGGTTTCTAGTCTGCTCATATCGATTATTTTCCATTGAATACCACTTTTGGGCTATATTTATTATTTAAATTATTATTGTTAAATCCCATATATCGTTGTTTGATCTCAATGATGTGTTGTCGTTGAATCCCTTGTAGAAAAATGTGTAAATTTTATGTAACGATCGTTTAACTTTTTTTTGTTTTTCTTAGCTGAATGTTATAATAGTTGCGAATTCATTTTATTCACTTCAAAATGTAGTTCTTGGGATTTAATGACAAAATAGAATATCGCGAGAGAAATAAACTGAGGTCGGACTTGAACAAATTATGAGTATGGGATAATATTGACAGTCAAAAAGTGGGATTTAATTGAAAATATCCTCATATCAATAATCATTGATTGAAAAAGCGCCGTAGTGGCCGCGACAGCTGTGATCTCTATTATAATCATAATTATGTTTAGTGCACTGAAAACTTGTAGCCTTTGCCGTGAGTGGATCATAATTTTTAGTTAGACTAACGAAATTTTATGTACCAAATCTATAGATTGTATTTTCATTTTTAAGTTGTTGCATATAAGATGATTGTTGATTGTGTTTGTATTTTTAATAACGAGGTGATTGGCCCGATTGTATAATTGAAGATTGACTGAATTTATCAATAGGCACTCCTTTTCAGAATTGTTACCGGAACGTAATTAATCTTCTTTTGTTACTATTATAATTACCACATTTTTTTCAATTTCTAAACTGTTCAAATCGTAGATGAATCTCACATTTTGAAATTTACATAATAAATGCTTGCATACACTTAATTTTTTTGAATGAATGTATAATTTTATTAGCATACAGTCAGATTTCTAATTATATACTTAACAAGATTACGTGTTAATAAAATCGTATCTGGATGTATTTGCATTACATTTAAAGAAATAAGCACTTACTACCCTCAAATATCTGTTGAAATAAAAATTTGTTATTATAAACGAAATAAAAAGAAAAAATATACGTAAATATCTAATTTGGCCTTCTGTTTTTAATTTATAATACCTGACGTCAATAACTTAATGACTCATTCATCAACTTAGTCTTTTCATTAGATCGTTAATTGTCTCAACTATAAAAACTTGAAAACAATATGGCATTTAGCAGTCTCTAATTACCCATAATTAAAGAAAGTCAAAGTAGCTGACAATTTACCTTAATTGAAGCTGTATAATTTATAGTTCATAATAAATAACAGCGCAATGAAACAAATTATCAAAGGGCTAACAAATTATATTTCCCGGTCATTATGACTTTGTATAATTAGGGATACAGTGCAACTATAATAAATTATGAGCAATTTATACGTCCGCTTGTCGCTATTCATCACTTGTCGCTATACTTTACTGCATTTGAGTGCTAAAATATTATATTATGAGCAATGTACAGGGTAAAACACCCATTAGTCGACACCTACACAAAGTCGCCAATCTTAATTTCGGTACTTAGTGTTCAAATAATGGTGAGTATTTGTCGTTCATGAATCATGATTTTTCGGTGTTAGCTCCGTTGAAAGATATTTATGAAGCTATAAATTACAGCGAGATCGTGTGATTTAAATTGTGACCTCAATAAAGCGGTCAAGTGTTTCTGTATTTTACGGGAATACTTATTTGTCTTGTTTTTTATGCTAGCAATTGCTTCAGTGTTCTTAGATCAAGGCCTTAAGAGCAAGAGATCGTGGGTTCGAATCCCACAAATAGATCAATTTGTCATGTTCTTCACAATCTTTTTTGGAACATTGTAGGCTTGTGGTTGTTCGATGAAAGAGATGATTGAAAGGTCGTATTTTTTTCTCAATTTTATTCACCATGCTTAAATTTCGTCGTATACATAAAAATTCATAAAATTTTTAAAAAAATGTTGGTTTCTTAACACATGTGTCACCGGTCGCCGATGATAAGAAAAACATTAATTATTAACACTCGTGGCTTTTAATAAAAAAAAGTTAAGTTTAAAATCATAGACTAAAAAACAAATCGCTGGCCTATCTGTTATTTTAGATTTAAAAGTTTTTTTTCTGACATTCCTCATCACGAATGTTGTAAAAACCAGCCAGTATGAATCATACTTCTTACCTTAAAAGTATTTTAAAATAATAACTAACAGTAATAACAGTTTGGTAGTTACAAAGTAAGTATAGCCAGTAATAGCATAGAAATAGGCATTTTTTTTATCTATGTCCAGTAGTATGTAATTTATAGTTTCCTGTACATCATTAAAAATAAGCTTCGTGCACAAGTGTCGTAAATTAGATTGGTTATTTCTATTCCAAGAAGATTTTTGGCGGCAGTCACTTTAATTGTAATAGCCAGTACTGCCAAATCTTAGGATCATAATTCAATTTTTCGACATTGTATATTTTCAAAAATGTTAATCTTTCCCTACTCCTGGGCCCTGAAGGTAAAAATACAACTGGTAATAGCACGGATTAAAAAAAATATATTATCATCATAATTTCAGACTGTAGACTGACCTAAGGATCTGGGAATATTGTTTTGTATATTAATAAAGGACTTTGATCAATTGAAATGTCAGCCACCATAGATAACTTGTCCGTTCGAAGACTTCCAAGTGTAGGCGGGTTCTTTGATCCATCGGTTCAACTGACAAGCTAGGTAATGTATTTAATGCCTCGACGTGCTTGAAGATAAGATCTAACCACAGCCCTGGAAAATATGGCCGGTAAGTATTTAAAAAGATAAGGAAATTAATTGTGTAAGTAGATGTGTTCTCTGATGACATGTAAGTATTTTCACAAACTTTTATAGAACAAATTTCATTTTACATTACAAGTAAGCCCACTAATAAACTTCTTGAAAAGATACAAAATATAAAATGAATATAAGCACAGACTACAGAATATTACTAGTTCAGACATTTAACCTCCAAATACTGACATATTAACGCCATCTATCGATCACTTGAGACACCGTGGTTTTAAATACGATCGTATTTAAAAAAAAATTAAATCAGTTTGGGAACTCTGAAATCATTGAAAAAATCAAGTTTTAATAATTCACACTCTTTTTTTCGCCAAAAATAAGCTGTATCATAACTAAATTTATTTTTTTAATCCTTGTATCTCCATCTATTGACAAGAAAAAGAACTTAATTTTTTTAGGCAATGGGAGCACATAATATTGGTTTGAACTATATAGTTCAAACCAATATTATGTGCTCCCATTGCCTATATACTCCTAATACTCACCACTATTCCTGCAACATTAAAAAATTAGGTTGGTAGCTTAATTTGTGAATCATGTTGCATATTATAAAACTCCTAATAAAGTAAGTACAGAGAAAACATCAATATCATAAAAAAACTTCATAAATATCTTATCTTTCCTTTAATCTTTTGTTAAATGCATTTGTCTGTTACTGATATTGACGGCGGCTCCTTTCATGTCACAGGAAATATGGCCGCCATTTAAAAAAATAATTGATGGTATAATTATGTGAGTAATCACGTTATTTATACGATTGATGATGTAATGAGTCAAAGGAACTGTACTTTTCGAACTACAATATTGTCGTTACTAACATATCGAAGTTCTGTAGTGTCGAAGTAATATCATGTCGTTATTCGGTTGGTCGTAGTTCAGTACTTTTTTTTTTTGACTGTTATTCTCATGGTGGTATTGATTACAATATTAAATATTACTTATTAATTCTTATTATATTACATCATTTAGATTTTAATAGGATTTCAGTACTTGTATTTTTCATATTTGTACGATATAATTCATTTACTAAAAAAAAATAAGCATGTTGGGCTCACCTATAGTTTAAGCATAAAATAATTAATTCACCTTTATGCATTTACTACTATATTTCTTTATCAAATTGAGAAAAACAAGACCTTACATAAATAGGCTTCTTTTAGATAGATTCTCCTCCTGTACCCATGTTACTTCCACCCTGTGATCATAGAAGGTAAACTAGATGTCACACGACAGTTCCCATCATGGTCATCAGAACAGTTTAATTCAGAGCAATGGAGCTTGTACAGTCGCGGCCGGTTTGATGCGGCGTGCTCGAGACTTGACAGTCATCGTACCGATAATATATACAGGATGGGACAAAAAACTGGTTAAAGTATAAAGTTAGACAGTTCAAAATTATATAGTAAAAAAATGTGAACTATTTATTGTATGCTTGAACTATAGAATGAGCCCAACAACTAAATTTTTTTTCATTAAACGAATTATATGAAAGTGATCACTTATTAGGGCACTGTCGGTCAGGGCCAATATGATAGTTCACAGATTCAGGAGATGCTCAGCACAGGTAAAAGTAACACTATTTAGAGCGTACTGCACATCCCTGTACACCTGTAGTTTGTGGACTGATTATTGGAAGAGATCGATCAGTGACCTCCGTGTTCAATATAATAATGCGTTTAGGGCACTGTTGGGGTTGCCGCGATGGTGCAGTGCATCTGGTATGTTTGCGGATGCTCATGTAGATGGCTTTAATGCAGTGCTCCGAAAACGGAGTGCGGCGACACGACTGCGTGGCAGCACCAACACTATCCTAAGCATGATAGCAGATAGGCTGGACAGTCGCTTTACAAAGCACTGGATCAACCAGCACCTTAGTATAGGTTCCTACTAACATAGATTTTAAGATACCTTAAATTTCAAGATTACCTGTTACTAACCAATTATGGACTTAAATGGTCTGAAATAAAAGATTTTTATTTTATTTTTATTTATATATAGTCAACCAGCGAGTGACTTCGAAGGGCTTAAACGTTGTCTAATTAATGTTATCAAAAAATTTTGTACTTAATGCTACTCTTGATAATACCACTTTGAGAGAACTAGGTGACATGGTGGCGACCTACAACATGTGTGATAAGGGGGAAATTAAGACCTGTGTCTTAGTCATCTAATGAGATCTATTCTTAGGCCAAATATTACGATGATAGTGTACCCAAGGTAGCTTAACTTCAGGCACGTAACAGATCATAAAAGTAATGCTAAATGTAATTATTATTTTATTTTTTATACAATTTAGTAGGCAAACAGGCTAACGGTCCATCTGATTGATACCGGCAACATTAGGCAATGCCGACTCTTGAGGAATCTTTTCAAGCCCTTTTTAAAAGACCTCATGTTGTAGTCTCTAGGGAAAACTATTAATCGGCCATTCTCAATTTTGGCATTCTTAGTCTAATTACCACAACCCTTTTAATTTCTTGAACTTATTCATGAAATATGACTGTAGAGAGAATGAATATGAATCAATTGTGAATTTAATCGTTTTGGCATTTATTTAGCTTATGTAGTATCCAAGTTATCGGTATCTAAAATATTTGATGGTTGTGACAATTAGAAATTATAATTTTACCTCGTCCCGGTAATTAAAAACTTGAATTTTTCCATATAAGTATATTGAATAATGACCGCTTATGTGTTTAAAGAAGATATTTACATATTATATATTAACTTTGTTAAGAAACTATCATATAAAACGCAACAATTCAACAATATAATCAGTTTATTATTGTTCGAGTTTGCTTAAATCTAACGGAAATAACAGCTGTTTTGGTTTTTAATTGACGGTGGCGCTAGTGTTCACCGAGGTATCACCTTAAATAACAGGTGTTATATACTTATTTTTTAACAACCGCAGCGATGGCAATTACAAAAGTTGTGGCAATTAGCGTCGTGGCTCTTAGAGAGAAACATAATTTAAAAAAAAAAAGTTACTTAATAAACAGAATTCTCATAAAGACACATCATAATCCATAGAGCCCAGAAATCTGCTTTATTTTCAATAAACAAGAATAAGTTAACAATAACCCATAAGTTTTTAATCAAGGCTACATGAATTAGAAAAATCGAAATCCAAAGTCATGGCCATTAGATACTTAGGTGTCTAATTGGCGATTACTCGACACAGCGCAGAACCACACTAGTCTAGTACCTCGACAACACTGACGGCTCGTGACCTGTGCTATAGTGATGTGCCAGAGATTCTTATTTAGGGATGTGCGCCCTCGATTGCAAGTGGTTTTGGCAATTATTGTCCAAGGTCGGACACGTCTTCATTTGATAATTTTAACAAAGAAAGTACTAGTAACTTGTTGTATTTTTGATATGTTGTTGAATATATATTCCTTAATATAAAAAACCATCTAAAATAACTAAAACTCTTTCTCTGAATTAGTATCAGACAAGTTTCCAAACTGGAAGAGCGCGTGGACGCGTCGTGGTAATTTAAGAACAATGTTTTGAAAAAATAATTCTGTTAAACTATGCAATATAGAGATATTTTTTAAAGTGCAACACATAGAAATAGTTGTTAGCTACTTTACAAAAAAAAAAAAAAAAAACAGCATATAATATTATTTTGTTTACATGAAAATTTTGCACTGGACGCTCTAAATAAAGCCTTCTGAGAATGGCCGTAATCAATATTAATCAAGAAAATACTTTACTAAGCCCAAATAATTTTTCACTTTTTCTATATTTTATTATTACACTATATTTGTCTTAGTAAATACACATCATGCTGTATAACCAGCTTGTACACTGTACAAGCGAACGCAGCAGTGATTACCGCCGTCTTTGAGTCGCGCACGCATCATCAGATTAGATTAACGTGGCGTTTCGACTACTGACGTACCGGTTTTTAGTTTTATTTTATTTTAACACTTGTGTGGCCGATGTTATCTGCTGTTAGGGTTCTTGACACTTTCGTCTTTTATACCGATGATATCTTATTTATGATCAGTTTATGAATAAGTTTTTTTTTTATTTAGATTTTCATTGATATTGTAAGTTGAATTTTAAATTAACTGCATGCATGTCCCATTCTTTTCGTAAGTCGTGGATTCAAATTCTACGGGAAATACACTTTGTAAAAGTTGTTTACAGTCTATCTAAGTATTTTAACTGAATAATTAATTATCCGATAAGAAAGATGATTCCGTACTTTGGAAAGTACGTTAAGCTGTTGGTCCCTGCTGTCATCTGGTGGTCGTGAAAGAAACCATGTCAGATAACAAAAGTCGGTTTCGGAAATTCAGACACCAAGGTGTGCAGGTACATTCGACTTATAGGTATGTGGGTTACTAAGTCAATTGACGCTGCACGATGCAATATCAGAAGTACCAAAAAAAAAGTCGGGGTGATCAGAATGGTTTGAAAATAAATCCAAAGAAAAACAACCACGTAGTTATGAGGCCACAGACGGACAGCTTAACTCTTTATTTATATAGACAAACCATCCAAAAGCACTTTGTTTCCACACCAAAATAAACACCTCAGTTTATTAAAAGGTCTTTAATTCTGAACGTGATAAACTTTTCTCTGCATTCGTTGGTGTGTTCCATTTGTCACCTCTCAATTTTAACCGACGAAATAGGTAAGTATGCTTTTTTCTACTAGTTTAAGCCAAAAAGATTTCATTGATTTTATTGATTGCATAAGATATTAGCAGCTTCTTCTTTATTATACATATAGCAGACATATAGTTTAAACAATGTAAAAATTTATAGCATCACAGATAATTTAGCAATCATCATTTCAAATTCATGCACTGAAAGAAATGTTTAACCTAATTACTTCGGCTATTTGAGAAATAACTAAAATTTGGCAAGATACCTATGAAGTTAACGTGATTTAACAAAAGTGATTTACAAAACAAAGGCAAAATACATTGGTTACATACTGCAAAGAGTTATGTTGTCACTTTTCTGTGCTATAGATTGACGAAAGTTTAGATGTGTATGAGTAAGTTTTTTTTCAGTGTATTTGTAATAAGAAAATTTTACCGTGATTTTTTACAGTGATTTATTCGAAGTTGTATAAGGATTCTGTCATTGAACTACTCATAACTATTATTATAACATATATTATACATTACCAACATTATGTCGGTACGTATTTGAAGAGGAGGAAATAAATTTAAGAATCGACTGCCATCTAGCAATAACAGGCGAGAATTTCAAATATACTTTTAGTCAAAAAATAGGTTTTGGATTTTAACGTGTTTGGGGATATGCGATATGAGACCGAAGGCTTTGCATGTCTTTAGAAGCACCCAAAGAAGATCATATACACCCTTTGAGCAAAACGGCCTTCTATTAATTTCAATACATGTGTGAATGCTGTTTATTTTATACTAGCTATTCACTCGCCCGTGGTGGGTGAAACACTGTAGCCTATACCTTTTCCAAAAACCGTGCTAACATATACAGAAAGAATTTTTGAAATTGAACCATTAGTTTGAAAGTTATATACGTTCAAACAAACGCTTCAGCTTTATATATATATATGTATAGATTTGTTTATATAATCGAGTAGTTTAAGATGATAACCCAATCTGAAAAGAAGGCAGTAAACGAAATCTTATAATACAAATTTTCACATTTACGGAAGGCCGTGTTACTTGAAATATAAACTTTTTAATAAAGCTACGAGTATTATAACTTTAAAACGTGTAGTTCTAAACTCATTTTCATCATCATCATTTCAGCCGCAGGTCGTCCACTGCTGGACGTAGGCCTCCCCCAGGATTTCCAGAACGACCGGTTGAAAGCGGCTTCCATCCAGCGTCTGCCTGCGACCTTCTTTAGGTCATCTGACCATCCGGTGGATGTCCGTTCTAAACTGTTTATTTTATTTTTTATGTAAGTATGTTAAATTAGGTTTTTATTAATATGAGCCAATAATATAAATATTGTTGCCTGAAATAAATGAATAAATAAAAAATAAAATAAAATTATCGCAATTAACACATTTTTGCTGGGTACAAGTTATAAGCCCAATAGGAACACATTGTTTCATCCATTAGACGAAGACGTACGCTGTGTGGACAGACATACAGACAAACTGACGTTGATTGGCTGCGCTCATTAGAATGTTTCAACGTGTGTAAACATCGTCCGTTCGTTGTTAATAGTTTAAACATGTAATTTCATGTTTTGTTTGAGAAAATCACGAAAAGGTAGATGCAATTACAAGAGGTCTTAAGATTTTCTTATAATGATTTTTTTCTAACCTAAAAAGAAAATAGTTGGTTATAAAAAGTTTTTTACATAACAATCCAGATTTTATAATTTTATACTTGCAATAATATTTACTATAATTTCAAAAGATGATAATTCAGTTTCAATTAAGGAAGGAAATGAAATGTTTCTTATAAATATCAATTATAATAATAATGATTTTTTTTTATTTACCTAAAAGTTGTAATTTTTTTTTTTCTTTTATTTTAACAAGGACAGCTGATCGCAGTTACTTCGATGGTCCAGAAACTAACGATACATCGTTGCTTATGATATGTACTACATTGGTTTTTTTTTTGTTAAAAAAGGATTCACAAATAAATTTAATATTTTCTACTAGTTATATTTTCTTTTCTTGTAAAAATCTTCTCAATACCGAAAAAAAAAAATTGTTGAAGTACTTCTAAAGTTATGAGCATACATACATTTAAAATATTTTCCCCCAATTTCTAAGGGATCAGATGCAAGATAACATTATCTACATAAGTATTCCTTTTTTATCAGATCTAAAAAACGGAAGTAATCGTTACATAGCACCTATTATACAGCGACGGTAGGAAGTGGGGGCATAAAGAACTGTGTTTACGACTGCGATAAGGAGCACCCTATATACTCTGATAGAGGTTTTAAGGCGGCATTGCTGGGTTGCTTCGGGGCATAGTAAGTTTAGATTATGTTAGAGTTTAGTGTTATTTTGTACTTTAGATAGTGAGGTTAAGGTGCAGTATTAGAAAGTTACTAGTTTAAGAAAAGTCTGATACATTTCTTCCCGTTTATATCATGCAAGAAAGATAAAGATTGAAGCTTGACTAAAATCCGCCTCTTTCATAGTGAGAGCATTATCTAGCTTAGAACATCATCATTATCTTGTGACTTGCAAAGGCCAATAGACCATGCACATCCTGGTTTCAAAGTTCTTCAAAACCGCCTCTAGATCACGTGATTCCTCGACTACCAGAAGGCAGACGGGAATAATGGATAAACCTTCGGAAGCGAAATCATCTTTATTATCAGATAACTAGGTGACTTAAGCTTGCAATGTCATAACCAAACTGAAAACCGATATAAACAAAGTATGCTTCCTTTGGGAATCAAACTCATGACCTCCAACAGAGGCAGTTAAACCAATAGGTCATTTGGCTTTTGGCATTCAAAAGAAGTTACAATATGGGATATATTGGTAGAAATACTTCAAAAAACCTCTTACCAAGATATTGCGAAGTTTAATTTCCCTAAGACGAAGCCGGAGATCAAACTATTATAGTAATCTTTAGTACGTACTGGGCTATATCGAAAAGATGTGTTTAAGACCTAATATGTAAGTGTTTAGGGTAAATTGATATAAATATATCTGTGGCCTATTGTACATAGATAGTGTAGTTAGTAATGTTTACAATACTCACTACCAGAACGTATCATAAAAACTAAATATCAACAAAACAAAAATTATGCCTTCACAGTTTTAACGTTAAAAATACTAAGTCAAGCTGTTATCACAATAAATAAGGATGGGATCAATGACATCGTACTAAATAGAGGACAAATATGAAATTAAATTTGTAAAGTAATAACGGGGCTTAGCCAAAGGCACAATTTCAAAACGCTAACGAATGTCGACAAGAACAAAATGTATGGAACTGGCATAAGCTGCGGTAAGTCACGTGGTCAATCTTATGTCGATCCCATACATTTTGTTCTTGTCGCAATTCGTTAACGTTTTGAAATTGTAACTTTGTCTAAGCCCCTGTACCGTCAAATCAGAAACACGATAAAGATAATTAATATTATTATATTAGTACAGCGTTCCCTGGGCTCTGAAACATGCTTGGACGAAGAAGAAATAAAGTTAAAAAGGTAATTTAAGTAGGAAGTTACATCAAAGACTGCTTTTGGATATCACTACTTACTATGCATTGTTTAGACTACTTAGAAGGAAAACATGCTGGTCCTATCTAGCGAAAAGTAGTCACCGTAGCCATAAATGCTTATTGCTTTGGAAATGAAAATATTAGTGAGCATTTATCCCGAAAATTAAAAGTTTTTTCAAATATTGAACCCAACATTAAAACTCTAATTAATTTACACAAAGTAATACAATAGTATTTTTACAATTACACTTTTAAAAACTGTCGCAGTTCGATTTACGGCTTTTCAGCCAGTCGTGTAAAAATTACCAATCTGTTATCTATTTTAGTAGTTTGTCTATGTTGGTCGTAATTTTGTGGTATAAATTCATCGGTGGGTTAATAAGCTGCTCTTAATTGGTACCATAAATATTGTATGTTAAACAAACAGCCGCCGTCCGGGCTAAAACCGAGGATATTGCTAACAGATGTGACGAGCTGAGAACTTTGTTGGGAAAGAATTTAATAGGTACTTGTAGTGGTGGGGCTTGGTACTGACTATGCAGTTATTAAGTACATGTAACTGATAAGTATGTTTGCATGCATACTACTTAATTACATTTTTATCCCACGGGGTACACAGAACCTAGGGCCATAAGATCTAGGTTGAAACAGGAAATTAATAGGGTTGTTATTTATAGATTTTTTTTTCTCTTCAAAAATGAAATGGGAACTTATTTTACCTTTTTAGCTATTTTAACATTAAAAGATCTTGAAATAGGTCTTTATAAATATTAGTGTAAGTACTAAGTATAGAATCTAAAAAGATTATAAACAATGTAGGTACGGCATATTGTGGTTTCCGCGGCTTTATATAAAAATACCACTAAGTGGCGACCAATCCAAGTCGGGCCGCGCTCGTTATGGCTTAACGCGCACGATCGTTACGAATCTACGGCTCATTTTAAATAAAATCTTCGCAAATCCCTTGCTTGCTCAAACGATGCCTGTTGACGAAATATGCCTTTTTTACGATAGTCGTAAACACCGATGTGTTGAAGGATTTGTATATTTTCAGATCCCCGTTTGAGATCTTTTTGATGTTGCTATTACGTTGTGAATTTTATATGTCCTAGTTTGTTAAGTGCTTGGGGTTCTTGGTAAACCATGAATTTGATTTTAGAACATTTGTTTTTAATATTACAGAAAATATGGAAATGGCGGTTTTAAACCCGTGGATTTTTCTACGAGATAGATGCAATACGGCGCAGGTAAAATGGTGGAAACAGCAAAATGTACAAAAATGCTAACTAGCTGCACCCCGCGGTTTTACCCGCGATTTATCATATACAGGAGCGCCACTGACAATCAGACTTTATGACTAAACCTACGAAAATCGCATACTTTCCGGGATAAAAATGTGTTAATTTATGGTACCAGCTACCTGCGTACTGAATTTAAAAAAAATTGGCCCAATTTTTCTTTGGTTTTTGGTCTATCGCCTTTATAAGTACTTTTAGTGGGATAGGATGGGAGAGCGATAAGCAGAAGACCAGAGAAGGGCTAGCCAATTTCTTTTAGATTAGATTTGCGATATAAAAAGACCATCTGCCAAAGTCTGTAAAATATCTATCAAAAACACATAACACTTTGAAAAATTCCTAACAAAATTAAACAAATTTTTAGAAAAGTAATCACACGATTGACGTTTAGGAGACGTTTATTACTGACGTACAGACAAACAGACATGTCACATCACACGGCTGGTAATGGAGCTTAAAAAGGAGCTTTTGATGGACGATGCTTTTATCGATAGACATTCCTTTGAAGTGTAATAGATGTTTCAATAAGAAACCAGTGTTTTGGTGAGTAGTTAGACTATTCTTGATTTCATCTGTTTTTTTTTCTCTTTCTAGCATTTTTCCGGTAGATTCCTGAACTAAAGGATAGAATAGAAAAACTCCTTATTGCACCAAACAAATGTTTTCTTTTTTTTAAACTAGGTTAGGTACAAAGGTCTGGGTCACCCTGAAGAAAAAAAGGACGGGGAATTTAATTGCGTCATTTTTTGCCACTGTTATTGGTCGATAATATTAGGTGGCTTGGTTGTAAACTACATAATACATTTCTAATAACGTGTGGTGTGGTTTACATTTATGAATTAAAAATTTCTATTCGGATAATTTCTCTGTTCTGTGGAGTAACCCCACCGAAATACAAAGACAAGTTTGCACCAAATGAGTGACTTTCTCAAGTTGTTAACTGTGGTGAACTGTCGGGAGCCGTGGAGACAAGTGACAGTGGTAATTAAAAAAAAACCGCGAGCCGTATGCTTGTTTATCAATCCAGTTATTAAAAACAGACACAGAACATACTACTTACAGTTAAACAGATTAAAAAACATTTATCACCGCCTCTAAATCAGTGTTTAAAAATGAAAACAAGTGAATCATGTTCCAAGGTATTGTTTCATCATAAATTCCCTGAAATTCGACTATAAAGCAGAATGTTTAGTGCTCATAACTCCGAAACACCCTACCTCGATGTTTTCATTCACGACTCGCATCGGTTATTCATAAATCTTGGTTTAAGTCTGTTTACAGAGATCACAGCTTCATATATTACGTCTATTTCCACTCGACAGGCTGTATAGACAAATTTTTAACCTTAGCATCAAAGATTATGAGCATCGTATTTCAGAAGGTCCATGATGCCACTGTGGTATAGTGGTAGTAGTAGTGAGGTTTCCTGAAAACTGGAGTTTTTGGTTCAATTCTCTCTGTAAGCATGTTTCAAATTTATTTAGTCTGACAAATTTATATTAAAATAATAATCTGATACCTAATAGAGATGATTCTATGCTTCAGAGGGGTCTTAACGTTAGTGGACACAGGACTGCTATAGGAGTTATAACAATTAAAATACTATTAATTTTGTTTTCTAAATGTCCGCCAACGTATAAACTCCTTGGTAAATAAGTCGTCGTGACGTCATAGTGACCAAGAGGTCACCGTTATAAAAAAAATCAAATATTTTTATTTAAAGAAAAGTTAAACATTTTATTGTAAAACATGGTTATTAGTACTAAAGCATCAATTTATTTTATCAATTGATGCTTAATTTTAATTGAATTGAAGATCAATTAATCTTCCTAACCAATCGTCATCTAAAATGCCTCACAGAAACACTCAATCTTAGGCATCAAAACTCACCCAAACTCAAATTAATATTTGAAACGTCTCAAGCGGGCACATAATCCAACTAGCGGCTATATAAATCGTTCCGCTATCGAGATCGTACTCGAACATAAAACACGTATAAGCCGTGGTGTGGTAGCTATCGACACCATCGCTGTCGATTTACGCGCTTAGTCGACTGTCGATTATAATCGCTTGTTCGTGCTTGGGACACACTGGATGGGACAAATTGTCTTACTGCAACTTTTAATGTATTTCAGTATTAATTCTTTGTAGTTTCTGACTTGAAAATAAACAAAATGTTAGTTTATAGTATATCTATGTATGTATTTATTATTAAACTAGCTGTTGCCCGCGACTAAGTGCGCGTGGGCTCCGCTTCCGTTCTGGTGAGAATTTCACCATTCGTTCCCGATCTCAAATTAACGATGATTTCTATCGTTTGTCATGACACCACATAAAAAGTATTATACAATTTGATGCATTCGTTCGAAATTGCTAGCAAATTCAAAATTAGAGATAAGCATGATCATACATAAAGACAGACAAAAGAAATTGTTGTTGCCTAAAACTATATATATTTTGAAGGAGATTATACTACATCCACGGCTGAGTCACAGATGTGTGCTTACTATCATCTCTAAAAATCATGAAAATTCCGTTGAGTAAGAGAGACGTCGCCTTACATCATGTATTACCCCATCTCCTACTTACTTTCACCAGTCTGTGTGATTTGTCCCTATATATTTATTTATCTTACTCGTTCCGGGCCTGCTAAAAAACCTAAAAACTAAAAAACACTTATAATGATTACATTATATTACCTCCCACTTTTAATATTTAAATCTGGATAAGTATAAGTGTGTACACATCTTATAATTTAAAAATTATCCTCAGGCTCAATGTAATGACACTATATTTATTGAGTGTCGAATTACCGACAGAAATACTATTAGTTTAACAGTTTACGGTGTGAATCGAGTCGATACTATCTCGATAAATAATTAGATCGATAAAAATTCGAGGGGACAAATGTCGACTGCGGTAGCCGCGTTTGTCGATTGATTCTACCGATTTGTTATAGTGGAATTTAATTCATAAATTATACAGAGATTAGATTTTTTACCGGAAATCATGTAGAAGTTTTGATAAACTATTAATTTGAACACTGGAGAAAAATACCTGTTGACTTTAATACCAGTTATAATGTTTAGTTTACTACTATTTCAAAAGGCAATTGAAAAAGGAACCAAAATAATCCACAGGAGCATTTTCCCTAAAAACGTCATTTACAACATTTTAGTCAAAGATGAGAGCCCAAGTGGTCTGAAATGGTGAAACAGAGGATTAGAAGGAGATAGATAAGCCTTTGATTTGATATATGACATTATAGGTTAGTAAGAAATAATTAATCGAATCGATAAAGAGCAGAGCATCACTTCACTACAGAAAATGACAACAGTAGCGATAAAATAAATCAGTTTTATTTCCAATTTAATCGCCATATTAGCATATTTTTGTTTCATTTACGATGTACTCAATAAACATGCCAGTATTCAATATTTATTTTTTAGATTATTGAATTATATTCGAATTTGTTGTTATTGATTGCACCGTTTTTTTATGTGGATATAATCCACAATATAGCAATTAAACATATACCTTTTTTTTGCCAGTATCAAGTCTATATATATAAAAATGAAACCCGTTTTCCGTTGTCAAGACATAGCATGAAAACGGCTTGACCGATTTGGTTGATATTTTTTTTTGTAGTTTTCTAATACTCTGTACAAGGTTCTTACGGAAAAAAATATTAAGAAAATCAAATTTACGCTAAGGCGGTACGAAGTTCGCCGGGTCAGCTAGTTTTAAATAAATGTTCTTCATGCCAGTATCAAGTTTTAGACAAATGTTCTTTATTTTGTCGAATCACAGTCAAGTCAAGTCAGTAGTCATGTCTAGTCAAGTTAGTCAAGGGCTAATTGAAGCGGTGGAAGTGTCACTTAGCTTTGTCTTGGGAGATTTTGGTGACAAGGATTAAAGTCACTTATACGACATTGTACCACTACCAAACACTCATGCTTGTTCACGAACACTTAGCGAATAATAATCCACCTTTATTATGCACAAATACTCGAAAAAACACAAATATTAGAAAATAAATACAATGACGATAACTGAGCTACTTTAGCTTGGCGCCAAAACTCCAATTTGCACCGTTGCTACTGTCTTTATAGACTGTGAATTTGTATGCTGCCAGTAACAAGCGAAATTAAATCATTACAATATTGTTTTTTTTATTTAATTAAAAAAGTTCTTTTCAACACATTTGCTCGTAAAGTGACACTTAATTTCGTTGTATTTAGGTCCTTAATTGGAGTTATTACGCATTTGACAATAATATTAAGCATGGTTTGGCCAATACAAGAATAATGTAAAAATAAAATAAAGGTAAATAATTTAGATTAATAAAATTAAGCTGCAACGTTGCTGGTTGATTTCTAAGAGACAACAAAACGAAACAGCATACTTATATAGCCTGCTGTAAACAACTTATTTTTACAATTAACTTATAAAATAGTGAGAATGAACTTTTAATGCTTTAAACCACCTTCATAGCGTCATAAAACGAATTCAAAGTTATTCTCATGAATTTAATGTTTATTGCAGTAATAATTTTACAGACTTCGCATTAAAAAGTATAAAAGTTGGAATTTCATTAAAAGCAAATTAAAGTATACAATCCGGAAAAAATAAACAAAATGGAACGACGTGTATGTTGAAGTAATTGCTGCGATATTAAAATCGATAAAAACTCGGATAGCTACTCGATGTGGGTAACAAAATTCCAATCGTTCTCATTGTTTCAAGTTATATAAATAATGTAACAGAGTCATATAAAAAAGTTGTCATTGCTGAAACAATTCATAACAATAAAAATGTCAGCGAAAGAAAACCAGTAGGAAATCGCCGTCCAATCGGGTGTAAATTAAATAGAAAGTCATCTATAAGCGCAATTATCAGTTTGTTTTTACGAGCAAAACATCCACACTGTATTTTCTTACAACTTCAATTCGGATTTGCGATTGACAAAATTAATAGAATAGCAACTTTATGTCAAAGGAGTAAAGTTAATACAGTTGTTATCCAATAGCAAATTGAACATGACAACCCTACAGTCAAAAACAATAGCACATTTACAGCTAGAAATCCAAAATCCATTGCATTCTGACTCTTAAAGTAACACAATAAGGTAGAAAGGTTTAAATTTGGAATGTAAACTGGAGCAGTCAGCGCACTAAAGGAGAACAGACACGGTCATATAAAACGCTGAATATGAGCACATAAAAATTCTTGAAGCGCTGTCAGCGGCCCCTCTAGTCATTACATTTGTCAAACGTCAAGCAGAAACGCGAGGAGCACAATTTAAATGATAATTATAACGTGCCGGGTCCACACGACGACATTCTGATGGATAAGGACACTATTTTTATGTGTCGTGCGTTTTTATTGACATGTCGTGCCCCTTTAATGGTTGATATATATTTTTTTAATTTTGTTTACGGCCAGTGTGTGCTGTGAAATGACGTGTTATTTGTACGATATGGTTAAACCAGCCAGTTACACAATAACAAAAGTAAATGGATTGCATACAAAGAAGTTCGAATCGCGCGCGGTCTCTCAATTTTTTTTTTTAAATCTATGATTGCATAGATATATTTTTTTAAAATATTTTATACATGACATGACGACTCCACTAAACACACAACGATCGCTCAAAGCCAAAAGATCAACTTGAACTAATTGACAATAAAAAAGTTTTGATGTCTGTTCCATACTTTATACAAGTACTGAGTTGTTATATTGATACCAAAGTAACTTTAAACTAGTATTATTCACTGAAATAATAGGGAAAAAACACATTTTAATACCAACTTAGTATATTTTAATCTAGTTGTACTTACATTTGTATGCAATAATAGATTGCCTAATCAAATAAAGGTTTATTGCACTTCCTTAAAAGTCTTACAAAATGGCCATTATTAGATACTTGCCATTAATTCACAACACTATCATTTACAAATCTAGGTTATCAGCGATTGGTCTAGCAGAAATATTTTGTTGCATCGTGGCCCGAACTTTAGAACATACATGCAAGCTTGAAATGCAACCGGGAAAAATGACACTCATTAAGGTATTAAAAGTAAAGTATTCAAAGTAAAAATAATATAATATAAACATTTTAAGGTAATTTAATAAAATATTACCATTATATTTATTTAATTTAGACCAACGACCATTATTATGTTAGTAGTAAACAAAAAGAAAATAAAGTTTTTAAAATTTAAATCACTATTTATTTCGTGTTCCAATACGTTAGCGGAACACACGTATGCTATAGTAGATATAATAGTTTTTTTTTGCGTTTTTAGAAACTAGTTTTAACTACTCACCTAAATGTAACTAACAATTAAAAACAATCGACAACGAAAGCAATAAGTACCTTAACAAATAATATATCCTTATTTATCTTATCCTTATAGAAATGTATACTACCTTAGGTGTGTAAATGTAAGATTAAAGTGGTAAACTTTTCAATGTGGCCCACTTTAGGACGACTGAAAGAATTATGACAAAACTTTTCGGGACAAGATATAAATCAATACATAATCACCTATCGCCAAGCCTCTAATTGGTATCGCCTAAGACATATCAATTAAAATAGCTGCCATTCGTGTTTTGTAGCAAGAACTAATTACGTAGAGATACGAAATAGAAAAGTTGGTATTAGGTTATTTCAATCTAATTTCATCTTTTCTTTATTTTTTTGTCTGATTGTTGTATTTATATTTATACTAGGTGTTCCCCGCAGCTCCGCCCGCGTGGGACTCGGTTATATCGCGCCCAAAAGTAGCCTATGTTTGACCTCAGATCGTTAACTACATCCCTACCAAATTTCATTACAATCGGTCCATCCGTTTAGCCGTGAAGAGGTGACAGACAGACAGACAGACAGACTTTCGCATTTATAATATTAGTATGGATTGAGACTTAGGTCAGCGACAATTTTAAGTTTTTGATGTGTGGCAAAGGAATATTACCGCCCAGACGGAAAGTTAGGTAACACGTTTTGCTCCAAGTTAATGAAAATGGTAACTTATGTTTCCAAATAAATTATTTTAACTTATTATAAATAAATAATAATTAAAAAAATATTGGTTGTTATTTGTTTAAAAGAAAAAAATATTTGTTCGTATTGTTTTATCTCCTTCAAATGAACAAACAAAACTAACAACCAAACTTAAATATTGGACAAATTAATATTTTCAATTCATCACTACATGTCCCTATGTATGTAATCTTTAAAACTACGCAACGGATTTTGATTCGGTTTTTTTAATAGAGTGATTCAAAAGAAAGGTTTTAATGCCCATGCGAAGCCGGGGCGGGTCGCTAGTCATTCATAAATCGCGATTTAAAAATAGAGCCATTGTCTACTTCCTATCTACCTACTGTCATCGCTTCAAATCTAGGTTTTACCCAGTTCTACCACATCCATTTTTCGCACTACCAATCTCACTCCATCATGACTCTACTACTCGTTTATAGGTGCTTATGCATATATTTACGTTTATACAGATTATACAGCGCATACTAAATAATATTTGCAGTTTAGATGTAGCTTTTACTAATGTAATGGGTGTACTGAACGGTTTAAACGATAACACAGAATATATAATAGTACTAGCATTCTATAATCTGTGATAGTACTAACACAGAACTTTGAAATATTAACAAGAAGACTCGTAGCGCACGAAAAACGTGTCACTAGTTTGGCTTGCAAGCCAACGTTTCACACAGAAAAAATGGGCGGGGAATTTGATTGCGTCATTTATTGCCACTGTTATTGGTCGATAATATTAGGTGTTGTTTGTTAAAGCTAATCACCTTGTCCAAAGATAAAATGGGCTAATTACAAAAAAAAAAATAAGTGATTCCAGAAGGCATTCAAAAAAAATTAGAAACTATCTAGTTTTATTTAATTAATTATAGTGCAGATATATATGTCATACATGCGTAATTTAGGATCATTATTCTAACTCATACAGTCACAAAATATTAAAAAAATAAAAATAATGAATTGTTATTACATTAATCAATAAATAAATATCTATAAATATAGTATCTATGCATCTTCAAATAAATATAAAAACAGTTCTTTAATTAAATTTATTTAGCATACAAGTTTTATGTATATAATAGAAACGTGCACTAAGTGTAATTTTAGCATAACTTTGTCAATCTCAAATCTAGACATACGTCAAATAAAATTCTAAAAATACGACTCAAACGAGCAGACAAAGTAGACATTACTGTCGCGACTGTCACTCATTCAAAACGAAATGAATTATAATCAACGTCCTATTTCCAATGATTTAGGGGGCGTGCACACGTAAAAACCAGGTTATTTGGCGCTGGTAAATCTAGAAATATATTTACCGTCGCTGATACGCCCAAGTTACCGATCGATTCGACAGCGTGATGCTCCAAAATACGTAAGTAATTTTTTTACTTTTACTCGGTGAGAAAGGAAAGCGCTCCGTAGAATAAAACACTCAATATCGATGTTTTGAATGTTTAAAAGCGAGTGGTGTTGACCACAGCATAAAAGATCGAATAACACGCACGAAAATCATCTGACATATGCTTGAAAGGGCGAATAAAAATCATTCAAATCCAAAATTGAGTCACAGATTACGAAAATAGGCTTTCTGTGTTCTTGTACCGATACTGACAAATGCCGGGTATTATTTTTGCCGCTATACTAGGTATCAGCACTATCAAGCGCCGAAGACGACTGAACATATTTCAACGTTGCCTAAATTATTCATAGATATTGCTATGCCAGTAGCAGGATTACGATATATTTTAAAAAAATATGTTTTAACTCAAACTTATTCCTAAAAAAATAAGCGGGATCATGACTTAATTGAAGTGTTTCGATTCTTATAGCTTCATCTATTATCACAATATCCTTATCTTAGGCTATGCGCTCCCGCATGGCAGCGCGTAGTGTGACGACGCTGGTAATCTGCTTCCATGTGAACACGCCTTTATTCATAAAAGTCGTAAACGCCAGTGGAGCATTGTAAATCATCGCTGTAAATTAAACTTTATTCGACAATTAAACTGGGCTTTCTCGACGGCCGTAAATAGTAGTAAATACGCGTAAATAATCGTAAATAGGAATTATCGTTAAAACGTCAGCCGAGTTGTAAATCTAACTGCCATGGGGTCTGGGTCGCTGTTGGTAGTTTTATGTCTTTGTTTTTTTTATTTACTCGACTGGTTTGATTTGATTTGCGAATGTTTTAATGTAATGACCTGAGTTGTATTATCTATAAGCAACATAACCATTTTCATCATTACATTTAACATTTTTTATTTAACCATGTGGTTACGGACTGGAACAGGCTCCCTGAGAGTGTCATCGCTGCACCATCAGTCAACGCTTTTAAAAACAGATTAGACAATGTATAAAATCTCCAAACTTAAGATGCACACGCATCAGCTTCATATGCTGCTAGTGTGTTTAAGAATATAAATAAATAAATTATGCAGAACTCATACTTACTTGTGCCTATTATAGTATTATACTTTTATAGCTTATATAGTACAAACTTCATGAGGTTACTTAAAACGAATAATTCATTCTTATCATGAGGATTACAAGGTCGATTTACCCTGCACTCCCTGAAGACACTTAAAGACACATTAGAGAATTTGTAGGGACATCAAGAAAGTGCGTCTGGAGAGAGCCAAGTTTAAAACAGTTTTACTTGAAATGAGGCACAAAGACGGACTTATCTATTCCTCTATGTGATTGTTATATATCCTTTTGTAAATAAATAAATAAACAAACCTTATGAGATCTATGTTTCTTGCCTATAACGATAAATACAGGCAAATACTCTAAACATTTTATTTTCCTATAAACAACATTGCAACTTGCATACATTGTTAACTCAATAACTTAACACCGACAACATTATTATGCACACACATTAACAGAATAATACCAGTGTTAGCAATTAATATACAAGTGTATGGTTACAAAGTCATTTTCTGACATGCCTGTCGATTCTATAAATTTTATGTAACAACTCTCTACTCACATTGCTATCACGCACACTTCGCATAAGGTTCAAAATGACAAGTGAGAAGTGAGCTTCGAAGTGACGGAGAAATTACCTTACAGAATGCCACATCTTACGTCATCTTATACAATACAATCTGGTTCTAGCTGACACGTTCGCAAGGGTAGCGCTAGTATAAATTCAAATTATCAAAGAATTGCGAATCGCGCGCGGTCTCGGCCAATTTTTTATTTTATTTAATCTATGCAAATTATCAATCGAGTTTTTAGAATGCCAATCAAGAAACTTACAGCGGATTCAGATTCGAAGTTTAAAATGAAAGCTTACAGAATCAAGGCCTTCGTGGGTTTATTACGTCGATAAATTATCATATATCTTGTGTTGTGTATGGTCTTGTAGATGTGCACTTTAGATAATTTTGTAATTTGTGTGCACTCTGCATAGATTAGGCTTGCTTACTAAAGGACTAACTGCCTCCAAGTAGTGAAGGCATTTCCCTGTAGACCCAGGGTTCGTGGGTTCGATTTCCAGTGCAAGCATTCTTTGTATAGTTAATTCCAGTGTGGTTAGATCATTGCAGGCTTAAATTACTATAGTTCGCTTCGCTAGTTTTAATATAAATTACTCTTCGCCAACTTATTGTCATGATTTTCCATATAGTTTTTCACTTTCTCTTTCACCCTTCAAAATAGAATACAATAATTCAAGTAGCTATTATGAAAAGCTAATGTAGTGTTTTGCTTATACCATAAATTCAATTTAATACAACGTAGGCTACAGGGTTTGCTTATATCATAAATTATGTCCCTGTGTAATACAACTTAGGCTGTAGCAGTAAAATGGCAGATAAAGTTACAATTTATGGACCATCGTGGCTAATCAAATCTTGTTCATTTGCCTTTCAAAATGGCGTTTAGCTAATATTCTGACAGTGAATCGGAATAAATGGGCACAAAATGGAATTAATAAAATGTACATACAGTGAGCCATACAAGGTGTAAGTAATAAAAGATATTTCTTACACATTACTCGCATCGTTTAAACTTTTATTAAACCTCAAAAATTGGTCGTTTTAAACAAAAAAAAAACGTAAGAAACGTTTACAATAGTTTTTGCATCGATAACCTAGACAATATGAATTAATTAAATTACTAATTGCTTTTCTAATCCCCCTCAAACGCTGTCTGCCTTATCATCAAAGCACGATCAATTATTTAAATCATGAGTACAGACGATTACAGACTTCCTTCGAGTTCTAAAATGCTAATAGTAATGTAGTTATGACGAGATACCGGGTTATTTAGTACGGGAAGTGCTAATGGCTACAATATAGCGCTGGTATGTGTTGATTGAGCCATATTTAAAAATATTTATTTTTATAGTAGGACTGAATAATATTGTTTTCTGTGTAATAGATAAATAATCCCATTGTGAGATGTTTCGACAAGAATAAGAAGATTATGAGAAGGAAGTTGGAGGGAGAAATGCAAACGAGGCTCCAAGGACTGGTCGTCACTAATCCTATAGGTACTATTAAACGAGCATTATTTGTATATATACGTATAGATATATACTTATAAATTAATTTGTACTCGCGTTTTCGAAAACGGCTCGAACGATTTCTTAGAAATCTTAAACATAAGTTCTTACATGGTCAAAAAGATAACCTAGCAAAATATGGGTAAAATGAATTTTCCCAGACATGGAACCTATCCATGTCTGGGAAAATTCATTTTACCCATATTTTCACGCAATAAGATTTTTTGCATAAAACGAGCGAAGCTCGTTCGCCCAGGTACCGACATATTATATGTTTAATTGTATATCTTAAGCTGCTCCTCCGTAAGGCAAGTTTTCCCGGCTGTTATCGGTAGATTGCAGATGCCTTTAAGAAGTCTGAAATTCTGACAGTATTGGCCATTAACCCAGGGGGCCTTAGCCAAAATAACAATTTTAAAATGTTAGCGAATATCGACAAGAACAAAATGTATGGGATTGACATAAGATCGACCACGTGATTTAGCGCAGCGCATTAAAATTCGATATATTTTGTTCCTATCGACATCCGTTAACATTTTTAAATTGAGACGTTAGCTTAGCCCCTTGGTCATGTTGCTTTTGGTCTAGGATTACGATCCTAGGCTTCAAAGCGTAATCGGAAGTGCGACCAGGATACACGCATGATAAGTATATATTAGTTACGGTATCAATTACTATTAGGTAGGCCAGATCCCTTCAGCCGCGTATGTAACCAGAGTTTTGTATATATATTTTTGTATATATGCCAACCTTCAATTTTAAAAAATAAAATTCAAATTATTATCAAATTCAAAAAGAGAACAATTACTTTTTCTACGTCTTCATGTTTCCATAGATGCTTGTAACAATATTTGTTTCTCCCAATTTCTCGCCTACATTAGATTTAGCATGAGGTATTGCGAGCTGTCACGGGCGGTAGGTAAACTCTCGTATTGGTTCGCTTCTGTCGGCGACACGTACTTGTTACTGCACCTTAACAAGAACCAGGATTAAGAAACTCTTCAAGGACGATATGGTAGTTTATTTGAGATTTAAGTTACAGTTGAATACAGTGTGCTAAGTGCAGAAGGTAAGGCAGGCAAGCAAACTTTGGGCTCTGAAGCCACCTAGGAAGAGCAACCGCAAATTGCAAAAATGACAAAGCTGGTGCAATCTAGGATATTGGTGCCGTTCCTAATGCTTGACCAGGTAACTAACGATACTGTGGATCTAACAAAGTATGTCCAGCGAAAAAGCAAGTTTATCATTACGCCACAGAGACAGTCAAAGTCCTCTTGCCCCGACTGCACTATTTTACGAAATACATATATTTCTTCTATACCCAGTTTAGAATATTCGTAATTATGACAATTTCAAGTGCTTATTACATACAAGCTACAAGTTGTCATCAAACCCACCCGAATTAGTAGACAACAAGGCAAATAACACGAGCCTTTATACACCAATTTTGTGTTAATACCATTCTAGTAAAACACACAAGAGTACTCACTGATTTGTTTAGCTCCTCCAAATGTTCGTTATCCTGACACTCCCAAGCGCTTGTTACCTCCAAGTTTGCATTGAACCCGTCCGGATCAGCGGACAATGTGGCTGATTTGTTGCCTGACACCAGCGTAATGGCATCGCGTCTGTATTGACGTTCGCAAGACGTGCTCGCAACAATACCGATTGATTCAATATATTGCGACGCTTCAATTTTAGGCGATACGTCTTGTGTTTAAAGATAAACGTCATCAATAGAATCCATGACGATATTGTGCTTAAGTTTGGTGCTAGGTTTTTAAGATTTATCATCGAGAATTAATTATCACAGCAATTTAATCCGGTGATCGGAGATTTAGTCAATGATATCAACCCACAATTGACATACCCACAATACTAATCACTGCTTTACCCAAAGTTTGACTGTGAGATGCATTAAGTCTGCCTATTTTAATATACATGAATATATCTTTGCAATTAAGCTTAAATAAATATATTGTTATATAAAAATGTTTACAGTACGCTGCGTGCATAATTGCTGTTATTGTTGTTGTCCAATTTGTTTCTACCGGAATTATGAAAAAGTTTAGATTATAATAAAGTTTGTTTAGTAACAGATAAATTAAATTTTTCAGAGCATTGATCTAGTATGAGCATATTATATTACCTAGTTGCACTCTATTCATTCCTTGGGGGAGGCCTACGTCCAGCAGTGGACGACCTGCGGCTGAAATGATGATGATGATGACTCTATTCATTTAACAAAGTTCGGATAATTTTATTTTCTCCTGTACACCGACTATGGGTTCAATTTCAATTTCAGCGAGAATTTCTTTACGTGTGTGTAGTCTTCCATAGCGCAGAGGAGCTCATTAAACGTGTGAAAAATGGCGGCGACCAATCCAGTTTACGCCCACGCCCTAGGTTGCTAAATGTAAGTTAACGTAACAAAGACCTACGATCTCCTCAATCAGTCAATAACCTTTTCTTCAGATTTATTTCAATCTTTAACATCAGATTCAGGCAAACTATTCAAAAAGTGTTTTAACCACATTAATTTACAATCTAGTTGATTTTTTAACTGGCTACATCTCGACACCGTTTTGTCGCGCATCTGTCGCTCGCGTGTGTCGCCTCGCGACATATTTACGATCGCGACGACAAAAATATCGCTCCGGATCGCCCGCCGATTGAAATATGGCGCCGGTTGGCGATAATTTACTGCTTGTAATGAAAACTATGGTGACTCAGAAAGGGTTAGAATGTTGCTGAAGAACTTTGTTATTTTACTGGATTGTACTGTATTTTATAGGCGAAAATTATTTCGTATGAAGTGTATCTAAGGGTCAGGACCACAGAATTTAGAAATAATTAAAGGGAAGTGGCAAAGCGCACGAAAAACGTGTTACTAGTTTAGCTTGCACGCCAACGTTTTACACACAATTTTTTTTTATTTAAGTCTTTCAAAGTGTGTCAGTCCCAGTTTAAGTCAAGCAATTTATTGGCTCTAAGTAAATTAAGACTGTATAACTACAGCCTAAAGTAGAAAAAAAATTGAAAATCGAAAATCTTTCAACCTTGAAACCGCTTGTGCATGCTTGCTACATAACTTATGCTTTGGTAATATAATTCTTTTTTCAGTAGAGCTACATAGTTGATTGTTTAAACATTTTTCTGTTCTGACCCTAATTCGATCGAGGCCTGGACATCATTGTGAAGCTGAGTTAAATTTACTACAAGAAGTGGCACAGTGACTTAAGTAGAATGGATTTTGGCTTCTAGTGACAGCTGTGTCAGTACTCAATTGGACCAACTTTAACATAGCTGATTAATTAAGAAAATCAATTTAAATAATAGCCCATCTTCTTCTTGTCGAGTCGAATGACTTCTTCTTTTCCTTTACCTTGTCCCACTTACCTATGGGGGGTCGGCACAGTATGTAAGTTTCTACTACTGTCAATCTAGCCCCACTATTTCTGCAGTTAAGAAGATTATACACACACACATGCACAGCCAGGTAAGCCATATGATAAAAAAATAACCCCAAACTTCAAGATCATAGGGGTTAATACAGTCTCTTAAAACCATGCAAAATCCAGTGAGTAAGCGAGACAGCGCAATGCGCAGACGCATGATGTAAGGCGACATCTCCCTTTGCATTTAAGAGATGGTTGTAAGCCACCAGCTCTTTCACTGCAAAAGTTGTAAGATCGATAACTCTCTTCGTTCAAGCCTTTTTCTCAATTGCATCTTGTGCTTACAATTCAGAGCCCAGGATACGCTATTAATCATGGTCCTGATTTGGCGGTACTGGTTATAACAATGTAGCCTTCTGATCTCCGTAACCCTTTTATACAGGGAAACCAGACCAATAGAACATGATCTGTGTGGTGACCAATCCAAACATGGCTGCGAACTCACCGTCGCTTGACGCACGTATGTTCCGCTAGATCGAACTCCTCGTTAGATCGATATCTCATAATCGTATAAATATCCAACATTCATCCTATTCCTATTAAAATTAAAAAAAATATCTTAAAGATAAGAAAGTTCACGACATGTGTTTATTCGCGAATCTGTTTCCCAAAGTCGACATTTCGTTTGCACTTAGTACGTCGTTTCTCAGTAATCGTGTGTAACATTTTAGCAAATTACTGCCACAAATAACAATGATGTACGGTTATAGTGCTCGGGTGGAGCTTTATTGGTGGCGTAAGCGGATAAATACGCTTGGTGCAAGCTATAAGCTGGAGCGGTGAGGAAAATGTAAACACATTGATATGTAGAGACGACAGGCATCCAGAAAGCTTAATGCTTAGAGCTTATTAGATGTAACTTTTTCTATATCATTAATATGTCTTAAATTTATAAGTAGTCATAAAATAATAGGCTACATCATGAAATGCATTTTGTAATTTGTCTAGCTAGAACATAGAACAACACGTATTTTAGCTGCCACTTTTCTTCTCCATTGTCTAACACTATCATAATTGGCCCTTTACGATAGTCACACGAATTTCTTAATATTTTTTTTATATCATAGTTTAATTAAAAATTGTTCATTAGCTTAACAATTTGTGAAAGGAACCTTCTTGTAAGGCTTAAAATTCTTGTGTTAAGAGTATCCATTCTTGCAATAACAAAATAAAATTTAATCTTTAGAAAAATATTATAACTTTCTACGCCGTTTCTTTTAAACTGAGTATCAAACCTTCATATTTTTACCGAACTCGCTCACGCTTATGCCTTATAACCAAAAGTAGTAACAACATTCGCAGTCTTACAAAATAAACACTAATATATATCCCACGTAATTGTATTAAATGCGACGTTATTGTTCTCCTGGTGTATTTGCTCGGGCGTATTTTTGAAATGGCTCATAAATTGTTGAATCTTGTTTACCAGCTACCAGCGTGCGAACTAAAAAATTGATCTAGTTTTGGTTAGTTGTAAATCCTTGCTAAATATGGAATTAATACAGTCGTTTAGTTTAGTCGTCGATGCACGCTGGGACACTTGCTTCTAAAAAAGATGGATCCCTTAAGCGAAAAATGGTCTCTTACTTAACAATACCCGACACGATGGATTAGAGAAAAAATATTCTGACGAAATTCTTCACTTTGCTTGTATTTGAACTGGCCTAAAAATATTGTTTTTAAATATTTTTACTACCACTTTTTTTGGCATCACTATAACTATCACTACATATTAAAAAGCAAAGTAGCTTTCTCTGTCCCTATGTCTCTTTGTATGCTTAAATCTTTAAAACTACGCAACGGATTTTGATGCCGTTTTGTATGCGAAGCGTCGCTAGTGATTAATAAACATAACATACCCATACCAATTTACAGCTTTCTAGTACTTATAGTCTTATAGTAAAACCTTGGACAAACAGACATACTTATAAGGGTTCCTTGTTTACTTGGTTCCTAAACAGACCGAAACACAACACTTTTTGATTTGATCTGTATGTCTTCTTGCAAGATGACGTAAAGAAGTAGAGCGATCTATTTTCACACCAGAAAATACAAAACCAATATAAAAGTATTGTACATTATGTCCATCAGCAAGCCCGTTTTAAAAACATTAATACCACAGCTGGAATCATCACATCGTAAAATACAGTATAAAACGAGAAACACTGCTTTTTATATATATACTAGCGACATAAAAACCTTTATCTTGAATCACTCTATCTATTAAAAAAACCGCATCAAAATCCGTTGCGTAGTTTTAAAGATTTAAGGATACAAAGGGACATAGGGACAGAGAAGGCGACTTTGTTTTATACTATGTATATATATATATATATATTATTTCTTAGATTTTAACTTTCGTAGAGTTGATTTTGTCTGTTTCAGATTAGTCTTATTTCTTCAACCTCCAATAACAACAATCTCCATTTTGGTGTGCAGCTCGCGCAGTGTGCTACTTTACTCATATTATTTCAATTGTAACATAATACGAGGATTATCTTGAATTTTTTAAGAAGCATTGACGTGTGCCGTCAGTATTTATTTTGATCAAAATTTTTAATGTAAAACCGTCTTAACCCATAAATGTTTAGCGTTTATAAAAGCGAAGAAATAAACACCAGATAATTTAAATGTTGTAAAAACCCACACGTTGGGTGATAAAAATTTAATTATATTATTATACGCGTGGTGTAAAATTAAAAATTTAGAGGTTATGCCGTATAATCTAGCAAATTGGAGACAAACTTTTAGATTCAGTCGGAATTAGGTAAAGTAGACCAAATAGAACATTTACCCACAGATAAATTACACAGAAGAGGTGAACTAAGCAATCAGGCCGTGGGTCAAAAGGACTTTTGACGTCACGTTAAAAGTTTCAGCTTTTTGGCACCAGTGTCGCTATGATCAGTACGGAACTTATCGACAAGCTCAAGCACATATTTTGCTTAATCAAATGATAAATTAACAATTTTTCGTCGAAAGAATAAAGTGTTGAGTAATCGGGTGCAAAAGCTTTTTAGAGGTTATTGAAGCTAACAGATTTTCTTTTCATATGTAAGTAATTAATTTCATTTTATAAATTAATGGATCTGTGGCAGTCGCAAAACGTTTCTCTACACGTCGCTAGATAGCATGAAATAAACTGATCTCCTCCCCCTCCCACTTCTCCGCGACTTAGCGATACTGAGTTACAAAAAAAACCCATAGGGCCCCTCTATATATCCTCCCTGCTTACGCCTTAGAAAAGTGGTCTACGTTTCTATGAGGCCCACTGAACCTACACCAACGAAATAATAATAAATAAAAAAATTGCATCGACAACAGAAATATTGATTCAAAAATTTCTTCGTTAAGCTAGGGAGCTTTAAAAAGTGCCAGAACAGGCCATTAAGCAAATATCATTAACGGCTATTCCATCGTTCTATTCCGAGTGCTGAGACGTCGTCCATCACTGTCGCACCATTTATGAATGTCCTGTCAAATCCTAATGAAAAAGTTAATAGAAAAAGTTTGACAGTGTCAGCGCGCGGTGACAGTTCGGATTTAATTTAGCCGCGCGCCTGACAGAAGGGATTAATGAAGAGGCAATAATGGAATGCACATTAAATTTAAATCATTGTTTAAGTTTTCGTCGATTCAGTTCGAAATTTGAAAATTGATAATGGCAGGTTTTTATATTTATAGATTGAACACACATAAAAGAACTATTATCATAGATTAAAAAAAAAGAGTCATGGCGAAACTTCATACATCGTTTGTACGAATAAAATATTGAAATACAGATAACCTAAAATAAATCGAATTAGTAAGGATACATAACTAGTAACATGTTTACCACCACAAAAAAATTTTAAACCCCGGGGTTTTTTTAATATTTAATTTTTTTAAAGTCGACCTTTAGCTTCGTTTTCATTCGCCATTATTGTCGCAACTGAAACATTATGTCATCCTGACAGTTGTTAGCATTGTCAAAACGGTATTGACAGTTCATTATGGTAGGTTAGGTTCATAAAATAAAAATAGATTAAGTAGTTGTACCTGTGATTAAGCAATTCATTTTTAATTGGTGAAAAAGTGAGATGGCGAAATAGGAAAGTCCGTGAGTAAGAAAAGGACCAACGATATTTTTTATATTTTTGTTTCTGTCAACGTAGTATTTTTTTCTTTGTTTGGCCATTTCGACGCCAAACAAAATCTTACACCAAACTAACAGTGAAATTATTTATTTTTTGTACCTATTAAGAAAAATATTCATTTTAATTTAAGTAGTAGAATTTGTACTAAAGATATACAAAAAATAAGGGCATTTGTTACATAAATTGGTGGCTCAAGAACACATTCCAGGGTGCCTACCACCATCTCTTAAAACCATGCAAGATCCAGTGAGTAAGTGAGACAGCGCAATACATGATGCAAGGCGACATCTCCCTTACTCAGTCATTCTTGCATGGTTATTAGAGATGGTGGAAGGCACCATCTCTTAAAGCGTAATACATGATGAAAGGAGATGACGTCTTACTGTGTTACTCTGTCTCGCCTACTCACTCGTTCTTGTATGGTTTTAAGAGATGGTAGTAAACCATTTGATAGTGAGCCTGCTATTTAAAAAGTTGATGGTAACCCCCCCAGGTGGCTTACTACCATCTCTTTAAACCACGCAAGATCCAGTGAGTAAGCGAGACAGCGCAATACATCATGTAAGGCGACATCTCATTCACTCACTGGATCTTGCATAGTTTTAAGAGATGGTATAGCCCCCCAGGTACTAAATCGATGAATCTAACCTACCATAATGAACTGTCAATATCGCTTTGACATTGCTAACAACTGTCAGGGTGACATGATGTTTCAGTTGCGTTAAAAATGGCGAATGAAAACGAAATTAAAGGTCGACTTTTATAAAATGAAATATTAAAATAACCCTGGGGTTTAAATTTTTTTTGTGGTGGTAAACATGTTGCTAGTGAAGTATACTTACTAATGCGATTTACTTTAAGTTCTCTATATTTGAATTTTTATTCGTACAAATTTCGCCATCATTCTTTGCGTCACGCGATTCGAACTTCTTTGACTATTATAGAATTTTGCGATCCAGTAAAAAAAATGGTGAACACGGATTGTGAATTATAGGGTATAATTTATTTAGAAATTACAAGGTTTTTATTATTATTTTGTAAGATATTGTTATTCTTTATGATATTGAAATAATATTTCATTAATCGATTTATATGACTAGATAGTCAATATCTTGTCACCGTGTATCATTTTTATGAGACAGTTTTAATGATTTTTTAAAATAAATATTACATAAATTTATATTTCAATTACATATATCTTTTAATTTATTACTATCTATAGTAAAATGAATATTATTAATTACGGTATCACACTCTTATCTCTCGTTGTAATTGGTACACAAACACACACAGTGAAAAATATATTAAATGATCGGTAGGCAATGCATTAGTGTTACTCTTAGTATTCACAATCAGTAGATCTTGGATCACAAGTAAACGAGTTCCTTAATTATTTTTAATATTTTTGAAACGTTTTATTACTTAGTTGCCACCTATGTTTAAAAATACAAGTAATTTAGGGAGATTTTTTGAGAAAGGTTTGCACTAAGGTTGAAAAGATTAATTACTCTGTCAAATTGACATTTATCAAACATGTTCTAATACTTAAATCCCACATGAACTGGGATAAGGGGTATATTAAAATAGAGATATTCTAATACTTTGTCAAATGCATCTTGATAGGAAATTCTAGAATGGCACAGCTGTCAAATCACATTCTTTCTTGTCTCTTTCGCACTTGTATATTACCCATATTTCTGTCCTGTTGTCAGAATTAACATCCTACATAAGTCAAGGTGTAGGAAATTTAAGCTACTCAAGCAAGAAATGGAGTAGAAATCACGTGTGATTTCAAAAAAGGAATTTTAGTTTTCACATGCGGATAAGCGTTGCTATTCAAAAATTTAACTTCTATTGTCGAAGCATGCATATAGGCCATAAAAGAAGAAAAACATAAATCAACATTTTATTGATGAACTGAATTTATCGCTACTGGTGCTTACGTAACGATACTGCGCGCGCAGTATGTACCCATCAAACTCTGAACTAAATTGTTTATTGCTTCCGATATGAAATAAAAATATTGAAGTCAGTCTATATCACAGAATAGGACTGTTTTTGATAAACAAAAGATTTGGAGTTGTGAAATTTCGATAAATATTGTCTTACTTTTTTAATCTTCGTCTTCTCCAGCCCATCGTCACCCAATGCTGAGTGTAGGCATCTAGCAATGAACGCCATTCCTTTCGGTCTTGTGCTTTCCTCATCCAACTCTTTTAAACTAACTTTTAAATATTTTATATTATCATCATCATTATCATAAATGTAAGAGCTACGCTCTTCTCGGTCTACTTCTTTCCGTTCTTATCTATGTTTTAACAAATCTTTATATAAATAATTAATTCGAATAATAATCATCTTTATTTGAGTGTGTTTTCCTAGGCATGTCGGCTTTTGCTTCTGAGCCCAGGGTATACTTACAAAAACTACTTCGTCATCATAATTTTGTCCACCACTGGACAGAGGCCACCCCCAAGGATTTCCTGAACAACTTTGGAAGCTACTTAATTTTAAAGCAAAAACTACTTAATCTTCATCAGCCTTCTATCATCAGGGTCTCCCATTAACCAGATCAGAAGACGAAATTCGTTTAATTGGACAAAATTTGCTTCTGACAAAGGACAATGGAGAGACTTAGAGAAGGCCTATGTCAATAAGCACACCGAACTGAGAGACATTTTGTAAAAATTGTAATAAAAGATTTTTACCATGCAATTTCGGAAATAAAGGCTTTTTATTATTACACTTAAATATTGACCCGCCCCGGCTTATATTATACATACTAATTATATTGTTCTGATTGGCCTGGGCCTTGGGTTTATCTATGTTTGTATTTGTTATAAAATATAGTATCGTCAAATTAGTATCCCATAACACAATTCTCGAACTTACTTTGGGGCTATTTCAATCTGTGTGATTTCTGTCCCTATGTATTTATTACATGAATCATACATAAAAACCTTCCTCTTGAATCACTCTATCTATTAAAAAAACCGCATCTTAATCCATTGCGTAGTTTCAAAGAACTAGCATACATACTTAGAGACAGACAGCGGGAAGCAAGTTTGTTTTATACTATGTAGTAATAGTGATAGTGACGATAGTGATAGTGATCTTAAACTCATACTTATCATCATTCTATGCATAAACTTTCATCATGAAAAGCATCTTCCCCAAAAGTTTAAGCTCATTCGAACAGTAAGTACAAATCAACACATGAATCAAGTTGACATAATGCAAAGCGCATATAAACGTCAGTGGAATGGCGAGGGTGATTGCTTAACTTACTGTTATTGGGCCCCGTAAATTCGGAGCCCTATAAAGAACAATGTAGGGTATGCAAAGTGTTATGACTTGGCCTTTTTCGAGACTATTTTTCTTGAGGGCTTGGGGAGATATTCTCTGAATATATTCTGTTGAAGTTTTATTCTTATTTACCGCTTGAGGTACTTAGCTTTTTTTATTTTAAACCTGATAGCGTCTACGTTGTATTTTGTGTTGGTAACTTTGGTCCAAGGATTCGCTCCGTTGAGAAGTTTGTCATATAAAATAGTTTATATTATGTGTTTGCTTTTATAGATTGAAGATGTACCACATCAAAAACAAACTTTTACTTTGAAAAACATAAAAAAGCAACAAAATACAACAATAGATATCACGTGAAGAAAAAAATATCAAATTTTATCAAATAAACCTAGTACCAATAGAGTAACCAACCACAGATTTAAAAAAAAAAAATTGCCGCGCGCGTTTCCAACTTCTTTGTAGTACACAGCTTTGAAAATGATGATAAGGAAATCAAAACGAATAGACAGCTAAACAATGATGTCAAATTAAAAATATATTAATCAAATTCTATATCCCACTGCCCACATCTCGACTTCAAATGCCGGATAACAAACAAACAATAATCGCTGAATCTATTAACAATAAATCATAGCTAGCTACAACGCAACACGATTGAGTAATAAATATCAATGAGTCTAATGTTCCCGCGCAACACGCTATAACTGTCAAACGGCGCGGCCGCCATGTTGGCCGCCATCTTGATTTATGACGTTTCATTGTAAGCTGTCAATAGATTGTGTGAAATACGAATTTATGGGTAAGAATCAGGAATTAATTTTATGTTTGATAATTGAAACGTGCTCTTGTTAAAGTTTATTGTGTACGAAGTAGGAAACTATTTATTTACATTTAGCTAGGTATGTAGGTATAGAGCTCAATACAAGACAGGACTACAAATATATTTGACATTTTTATTTCGGCAAATCTCATTAATACTTTCGCTGACAGTAACGCCTCTCGACGTAGATAACAGTTAACTTTTATTGTTATCTCGTTTACTGTCCACGAGTGTAAATTATGTTTGATAGACTTGCCTTTGAAAATTAAATATTTTAAGATCTATGGATAATAAAGTACATATTTATGTTAATTAATTAGATAGCTACACATTAAACCAAATACTTTTTATAAAATCGACATGACCAACAAATATTTATTATATTTATTATGTTAAATTAATACTTCGGAAAAATATTACAAAAAATTGACACTAATAATAAAATCATCTTAAATGTTAATAATATTCATAAAATAATAAAATATACGAGCCTGCCTTTGCATAATAGCTAGTTGAGAATAAATCCTTAACCTTATTGACAGCAGTAGCATTTCCTTATTCATTGCCTCCATTAAATAAACACATCGATTTCAACGCGGCCATACATCGCATTGAAGTTCAATTGATTTTATCGCTTTTCTATGAACAATCTGCCTCTACTCATTGACAATATGTTTTATGGAGATTCCGAGCATTCTAGAGCAATATGTTTATGTCTATGCGATGGCCTATTTCCTGGTAATTAAAACTAAAAACAAAAGTTTTCGGTAACCTTGTAGTATTCGTCTAAACCAAAGAATTTGAAATCGTGCGCGGTCTCGAAGCAACTTTCTTTTAATCTATGGTCTAAACAAAATACTACTTTATACCATATTTATTTGAGACTATTTTTTGTAAATATAGGCACAATTTAGATATGGCTAAGGGCACAAATTAGTTACTTACTCTTAGAGTGATTGAGTATAAAGACGTTCCTACTATAAATGATGATGGACATGAAAATGGGTGATAAATGGATGTATAGATGTTTGTTACAGTACGTTAGTACTATTAAGTACTGTTTTTTTTAAGGATAAGGTCCTTATTAGGAATCCTTATCTCAAAGGCTTGGCTCAGAACTTCATTTTACTTCGGCACTGCCAACTGCCAGTAACGGCTTGAGATTACACCTTGGAATTGATTTGTCTAATAAAAATTATATACTATGATTGAACAAGTCTGTCTTTGCCATTAGCTGCTACTTATATCTTCTTCACCTATCACTATCACTACATAGTATTAAACAAAGTCGCTTTCTCCGTCCCTATGTCCTTTGTATGCTTAAATCTTTAAAACTACGCAACGGATTTTGATGCGGTTTGTTTTTAATAGATAGAGGGTTTCAAGAGGAAGGTTCATATGCCCATGCGAAGCCGGGGCGGGTAGCTAGTATTAAATAAGATAATTTTGAATTGCATGTTCTCGAATGAAATTAAATAATAACGTTACAAATCGTAATTCATGTTACTTAATGTATCTGTCTGTACAGTGTTCACAGACAAACCAAAATATATTCAAGATAAACGAGAAAACCATGAAAAAGAAACAAGACATAAAGCTATCATACCAACATGGCACATCAATTGAAATTTCCTTCAAAAATACATGAAAAGGCTTTGCAGTAAAAGTCAATACATAAGAGCGAGTGGCCATAAGATTTTATGTGACCCATTACCCGCGCTAAGTGACGCGTAAATTCTTATAGGTTTTAGGTAACTTTGTGTTGTATTCAAAATATGAGAGGCAGTTTTGGCGGGAAGGCGCGGCCATCTTGAGATAGCGATGTTACCACGTCACCAACTATTTTAGTAGCAGTTTCTTTTTTTTAATAGCAAATTAAAGAAAAAAACCCATATATCTACTTCAATTTGTTATTTTTGCATTGTGATAAAATTATCATAGAAAGCTAAAGAAATTTTTAGACTACCTAACTAAACATTTAGAAAGAACTATGGCCTCACACTAATACTAAACATATATATTAATAATAATATTTTTAATTATCTTTCCACCAGTGGCTCTGGTTTTTACTTCACCTTACAAAACTTTTCAACTGACTTCCAAAAAAGAGGTTCTCAAATCGGCTGATTTTTTTGAAAATGTGAAAGTATTTTGTATGATTATTTACTTCATTATCATAACTACCAAATGAATTAAATTAAGCATGCATTGAAAACAAATAAAGGTCAGAATATATGTCGACTTTAACGAGTAATACAGGACGAGGGATAAGTTTGCAAAGTATTAAAAAAGTAAAAATATTATGGCTCGTTGCAGCCTCGCAAATTGGCCGCCGGCAGACTGTCAGCCTGTCACTTGTCACGGTGTCAGCTGTCAAAATGTCAACACGCTTGACACCCGCCGAACGTCAGCGTCGATTTACATAAAAGTGGAGAAGTGACAATTAAAAACGACTGTTGTGCAACTGTATCCATAATAAATATTGCACGGTTAAGGTATATGAGTAATTTTTATACGAAGACTTACTTTTTTACTTTCATGCTGGTCTGGGAGAATATACCAGCTGCTTCTCTTCCCGCACAAGCCGTAAAAGTCGTCTGAGGGAATCGCCGAATGGGGAAATCATGACATAGGCGATGCGGCTAGCAACCCATCACTATTGATTTCCTGTTTCAACTACCATTATGCTAAACGTGGCCTTTATGCTAAACGTGGGGTCCTAAGGTCTTATGGCTCTAGGCTCTGTCTACCCCGTATGGGATAAAGACGTGATTATATGTATGTATGTTTTATATGAAGAACATATGACGTACATTAGAATTTATTTATTAGTATTATATCTACATATGATTCATATCGTCTATGATCCTAGTTGTCTATAAAGTCGTAAAATGAAAGTTAATGGCACTAAATTTATTAAGACTGGCAGTTTTATTTAGTTTATTTAATTCGTATCCAATGTTGCAATAATTTATCCGAATTGGCGAAGAAAGTGGCGCCCCTATTTTACGCAACTTTTTAGATGGTATTCGTTTACAAACAACCTCATATGTCTCACTCCATCTTGATAGAATATGACGTGTATATGATCATATGTATGTAATATGTTAAAATGTAGAATGTCATCATATATGATCTAGAATTTGACAGATATGATATCATATTTATATGATGTACATATGATAATGTATTACCATTACCTTATTGTATATGTCAGTCTATTAAATTTTTTTTCTACCACAATATAAACCTCTTTAAAAATATTCAAAACAGGAAACTCGAACTGTCTTTTTTCCGCGCGAGAGTAACGGATTTATTACTTCCAAAATAAGCCAGCCATAAAAATAAACAGTACAATCAGCAATGGAGATGAATACCATCACAAAGAGAGTCTAACCCGTGGTATTATAACGCAGAGTTATGGTCGCCATAACATAAACAATTACCGCGGAGCCGGCCGTTACATAAAGTGCTAAGTGGTACATTAATATGAGGGGTAGAGTTAAAGAGGACGCACACTTTAGACTTTTGACATTCAAATACAGAAGATTCAGTATTCAAGATACTTTATTTGGGTCATTGTTTATGTGCCATCATAGTAAATTAGCTTACTTACTTCCTAGACCCTGTATTGGTCTTGGTCTCCTTTTCAACCTACTTCCACTTCGCTCAATCTCGAAGTAAGTAGTAAAGTTATACATTTTTAAATTCTTTCACCACCAAATTCATAATTGACAATGACGTTTATAAAGCCCATTAAAAAAATATATTTTGTCTCGTTCTTTTACGATAAATACTGGTCATAGAGAAATGAAGTAAACATATTTTAGTTAAAACGGACTAAACAAACGTTAGTTTACTGAAAAAGGAACAGAATTCATTCACCACAGTATATCGATGGTATTTTATGATAGTAAAAAGATTACTTACTATCGATACGACGTACAATAATCCTTAGTTAAAATACCATAACAAATTTTAAATGAAAGTCGTAAGTGTGCGGAAAGCCATCTCGTGGGATCGGGTTATGCGCAGTGGCATTAAGGTGCTATCAGCAACATTAATAGGACATCAGCCAGATAGCAGCTACTTGCCAGGTTTAGACGAGATTCATATTTTATGGAGCTGAATTTTAAATTTAAACTTGTGATGTGGTCTCTAAACATAAAATTTTGTCTTAGAATACTTAGTACAATTTTATAGTGTATAGTCTGTTATTCTACTTAAAAAATAAACGCGATAGTTTGATTGGATGTTTGTTACTCTTTGACAGTAAAACTGATGAACCAATTTGATTGTAATTTGGTATGAAGATTGCTTAGACCCTTGAACAACACATAGGCTATATTTCATCCCAGAATTCGCACGGGAGCGGAGCCCCGGGCAACAGCTAGTAGATACTATTTATCTTTTCTGTGGTATAGCCAGCTGCAAAGTTAGCGATTTCCTGGTTGATTCTGAAATCGTATGGCTTTGGAGCCAAAGTTCTGCTTATATGGTTTGTCTTATTTCTTGTTAAATCTTGGATTAGTAGTCACTATATCTTAAGCTACTTCGTACTACTGAAGGTTATTCATTGAAGTATCGCCAAATCTACGAATGAGATCATTAAAGCGGCTGAACCAACAGAGAAACACGCTCGGGAGATAACATTTCAATTCAAATAAATTTCCATGTCGTAGTAAATACCAGAGGTAAATACTCATTATGATCGCCCTAACAAGATATGCTGTACTCCGTCACTGTGCAGAGGAGATTATAAAGAGAGACACCTTGAATTTTTGTAACTAGATAAGTTCGGAAACCAGAACACTTAGTCCCCAGTCTAGTAAGAAGCCAGCTTTTCAGGTAGCAAATGATTGCAAAATTTAATACAAGACGTCATTTGAAAATAAAACTTACACACAATTATAATGAAAAGTTATACGAGTGTAGAGAAAAATAAAAATATTTAATAGAAATTCAACTCTGATGTTTTATTATTAAAATTCACAATTTACAATCAAGCCGTGAGAAATTCTAGGTAAAGTTGGTTTGCAGAAGACAAAAAACTCAAGTTGTGAAAGTCTGATCAGCCTGAAGAGGCCGGAAAATCGAAGAGGGCTCTTATATAAGGCATCCCGGGGCGAAGGGGCACAAATGCATAAGTGTCGTTGCGTCACATAACATTACGAAATTATTTAGTCACCTATTGATTTACATAATTACTGTATAACTTTATCTAATGATTTCGGTTTAAGATTCCCCATCCTTACTTTATATATTTATATACGCTAGGACCTTGGACTTTAAGATCGTTTCTACTCTTTACATATACCCCTCTGGTGCTAAATTTTTATTCAGTACTGAAACGGTTATGTTCGAAGTGAATTTGGGGGCACTGGGGGTAGACGGGACCTCGGGCACTCGTAAATTTGGAAAAAGGGTTTTTCTTGTTTAAATTAGGGTTGAATTTTGATGGTGCAATCTTTTGGGTTGAACCAGGCGAAAAGTAACTATAGGTACTGAACCTAAATAGTTTTTTTAAAGTGCAGTTTTTAACTACCTTTTGTATATTTTTTTAATATTAAATAAGGTTTAGCAATTGAACACGATCCCACCTGATGTAGTGCAGTTGTAATCTTAAATTGAGCTAGCTGATGCAACACTGTTCACTCGTAAAGACCAAAGTTGTTGACTAAAGAATTTTATTTTACATTAATGCTAACTTGAATAGTTAAGACCGTATTTGTATTACAAAGCAGATCAAATTTTTACCGATCACATCGATCCGCCGCTTTCAAAAACAAAAAAGCAGTAAATTCAAAGAGATAGCTCTAATTGACAGGCCCAGACGGACAGACAGACAGAGATGTGTGACGTCGGTTTTTTGTATTGAAGAGTTGTGGAAGGAAATCCATTATGGATAATGTTGATCGCTCGGAGAGATTTGCGGTTGTGTTGCTGTGCGCCGCTGGATTGTTTGTGATTTGTTATCAGCTAGCCAGTGAGCCACTGGTACTATTAAAACCATAAGCTATTTAAATGTTTTATCATCCTGTCATGTATTTAGTGCTTAATTTAATTAGTTATCGGACGTAGAATCAGCAGCATCTAAAATTATCAAAAGATGGCGTTAATGTGATTCAGTTCACTTTTAGTACACTAGAAATCGGTGTATTACTTTGTATAAAGGTATCTTTATTAGATTAGTATAGTATTCTCATCTGTTAATCTGTGACGTTACGTGACAAAACGGTACCAGTTTTTCAGCCCTTAAATGTTTATGTTCTGGTTACATTACAGCACAAACTATTACACATACAATACTATGTTCCTGAAAGTACCTGTATAACTTGTAGGCATACAGGGCCTTGTGATAATGATGACTACCTATTATACAAAAGGAGAAAACTCACTTTCCACAAAGTACAAAGTCAAATGCTAAGATCGTTTAAAAACACCGTCTATTACGCTACAGCACTAATGTCTATGTCTCCCTCGGGACCCCGATCTCATCCGGGGTAATTGTTACCTTATTGCCGACAAGTCGTTCGTCTTGTCTGTGGCTAATGGATTGTATGTCACTGCTCTAATTATAAACAGAAATTCCCTTTTTTCCTGCTATCTAATAAATTTGTATTAATTGGTATTGAACAGATTCTTACCATTCAAATCGGCTACTCTCTTTTTATTTATTTAGGTTACAAGTTCGATTAACCCAGCAATTTGGTGTCATTTTTTAAGCTTTCTTGATCTCTTACCTGCAATGTCCTTACAAATCTGAAAATAAATTTGCAAAGTTGTTTTTATTTTGGCCAATAAGTGTTAGTTCCCTGTAGAGTTAGAACCTACTAATGGTTTACTAGGCTTTAACCAATGAATCAATGAATTTTAACCAGCAATAAATAAAACCGTACCTAAAAATGAAACCTAAAAACTTAACAGATAAATGTCATTCGTCCCTAAAAAATTTTATCCAGACACTATCACACAAGTGACAACATACACGCCACAACCCGGACCTCAAATTGAAAAAAAGTGTCTCAGCTAATTCTGCGAACCGTAATCCCCTCACACACTCGACCTTTCAACGGAAGCCGAAAACAGCTGTCAACACTCCACGCACAAAAAAAAAAAAACAAAGATTTGACGTTGTCAAATAGAGTAATAAAAATGGCGGGCGTATGTCAACGGCGTGAAAGGCTGCCAATTTAAATGAAACTGTAAAACGGGAGGACTGGCTGGCGTTTGGGGATCAACAAAAAATAATTAATGGGCCGGCTAATGAATACGATGCCTGTTTCGGTAGAGTCGGCAGAAACAGCGGCGGGCTGTGGAGTTAATTAATCATTGCTGACTGATGAAGCATTTGGGAGTAAAGATTATAAGGTCTGGGAAATACCCTTATTGAATATTATCTGTTTTCTCCTCTTAAATATTAGTGAGATAATGTAATATCCAGGAGAGATCAGATGAGTGGTCTCTTCGAAATGACCTCTTCTGACACCAAACTATAGAAAAATTAAAATATTGAACTAACTAAAAGACCTTGAGTCTCGAATTTACTTTTGGACTAACTCAATCTGTGTGATTTGGTTATTTATTTATCTTTTATTTAAGTTATACCCATCACCTACTGGCAATATCACAAATTACATTCATGGTGTACCTACTAACTTGCGCTTTCTACCTAAAAGTATCTTGATATAAATTGGTTGGTATCAAAGAAGTTCGAATCGCGCGAAGAGACGCTTTTTTTTAAATCTATGGTTGCTATAGTTAAAACGGCTAACTCTAAATGCCAGCAATATGTTATTCTAATTTAGTCGGGCTAGTTATTTCATTAATACGAAGTAAATTATTTGATTTAGTTACGAGTATAATCCGAGTTACCCTGTTGAATGCTCTCTCTCATGGCCTTAGATATGGTGGTACATGAAGCAGCTGACGTCTACCTACTAAGCCCTTTTTAAAGAACAACATCTATTACATCTCTAAACTAAACCATACCGCACAAATATGTAATCCTGATTTAGACAGGCCTATGCTTACCATTTTCAAATAACACTTATCATTTGTTCTGCTACCAGTCCCGGAGTCCCTGGGGTAGAGTTAGCCCTGATTTATCTCTCTCATTTCCGCTACTCCTTGTGGCTTCACTGTTACCGCAAAATTTACCGACAATTCACGCGTTACAATGTCTTTGTAAATATATAGAAGCTAGACCTGTTATATCAACTATTATGTAAAGCTGGAATTCCCCAGGGTGTGCATAGTCGATTGACCTTGTCACTTACACGTAATGATGATAATGATGAGCTTAAAATTAAAATGTATGACAGTTTATTGTTAGGAGTAATGTTACTGATTGATTTGACACCAAAACAATCTTTGATCATATAAAATAGCGGCTATTTAATATTAATCAAAGATGTCAATCACAAAAGATGATAATACCGATAAGGTTGCCTTTGTATGTACAATTATTTTATTTTCATCTGATGTCAAATTTTTGTTTTTGGTGCAAAAATATTTTTTGTTGTTGATGTCAAACTAATGTCAAACCAAAGAATCATGAAATCGCGACCCGCTCCGGCCTCCTTTTGTAGCAGTTATCACCTCCACTACTTTTTAAAGCTTAGCTAAATTTCCTAAACAAATAAATGGTTTTAAAACCAACCAATAACTTCGAAACTGTCTAATATTTTGCTTACCACAATAATTTATTGCTCATTATCAGTGAAACCATTTACTAAAGACCGAGGAGATCACGGGTTTCATAAGTTAGACAAACACAAACATTTAAGCTCCAGATGAATCTAAACTTCCCTTGAGATTAAGCTTATAATAATAAACTAGTGTGGAAATCCATTTCACGTATTCCTACAAGCGTTCGATCTTTTCTTAATGCGTTGGTAATAAAGTTGATATTTGCTTGATTTTTATTGTTTTAGGGTTGGTTACTTTTGCGCAGAAATCCCTAATTTGTGTAGCAGTTAGTGGTAGGCCGGCTAAAGTGTAGCGATATTTCAGCTTCTTGTTTGTTCAGTCTGTTAGGCTTCTTACTTAGAATGACTTTGATTACAGAGCGCGCTTAAGGCACATTAACATTTAAAGTAAAATACGTTTGTTTGTAATAAGAACAAGTTTTAAAATGTTAATAAGATTTAAAATAAAAGAAAAAGACTTTAATTGCTATATATTTACGCTTAGTATGAATACTTTTAGATTTGTGTAGCTTATATACAGTGAAATAATGTCAACGGCAATGCCAAAAAAATGCTTGCCGTTGTAGATAGATAAAGTGGGGGGATTACACTTTCACCTTGATTTTTAATAAAAGCAGAATTTGACCAGGAAAAATAAAAAGGTAATTTATTAATTTATAATTTTACTCATTTGTTTTGGAATTGTAATAAAAGGTCATGATAGAGTTCTGGTAGTAAAAGTAATTTTAACTTAAAAAAGCCGTCATAGTGGCAATGGTAACCCATAAAAGATAATAAGTTTAAAGTAGTTTCAATACAAAGAAGCTTTGTTTGCACTTACACTAATAATTCCAAACTGCTAGTACTAGTATAGAATCCCTGGTGTCCAAATCTGGCTTATACCGATTTTATTTAAAAAGTGGAGAGTGATTGCGCTATATCTCAAACAAAGCTACTCTAACGTTTGCTCTCTTGTTAGTAGAGGATTCCCGTGTTTGAAGGATGGCTACCGGGATTTGGGAATCGAACGTTGGTTCGGGAGATCTGATGCTAAATGATGTGTCCGGGTCCACATGACAGCTGATGTGTTTGCTTAACTGTAATTGGTGTTGAGCTATTTGCTTACCGATGGGCAAAACTTAGGGCCTAATTTGGGAAACTTGTGTGATAAATCTATCCGGCTTAGCTTAGAAATAATAAAATAGACATTTATTAAGACATTTATCATCACACATACAAAATCAACAAAGGACAAAGATAACAAATATCTCAATAGGTGGCAGCTCAGTAATACACTAGACTAGACATGCAGGGATGTCTAGCACTGATTTTCAGCCGCCATCTTTCGAGGAGTAACGGACACATCACAGACAACTGGAACGAGCTTAAGAACAGAATACTCCATTTTTAGTGGGTGTTGAAAGAGACGACTAAGAGAATAAGGAGAATGCAATTCTTTTGTGTTTCTATCCAACTGGTGGCGAATTCCAGCAACAAGAGCATTCCAAAGGAGAGTTGACATTAGTCAGGCCGGTCATAAAAATAATTTCGTATTTTATAAATGTCTTAAGCAGTAAGTACCTCATGAAAAGAAGAAGTAAGAGATCACGTTTAAGAGGATAATCTCACTTACATTTTGCATACAGTACAGTGTTAAGTAGTAAACTTAGTGGTAAGTCACTAAAGCTTACCCTTAGACCATGTGGTTCTACCGTCTTGCCCATTCGTCGGAGGATTTGTGCTGTTTTAACTACTTTAGTAATGAGAATTTTTCAAAGTTTTGTAGTTCTAATAATCGGACTAATAACATTTTGAAAGTTCATAGGAGCTCCGCTGCTGTGGTCGAAGGGTACCACGCAAACTGTACAATTTCTTCTAAGTTCCTTTAATTTCTACCAATCTTATGACATACTGATTAGATACGACGCGGACGCTAACTTTTTTCTATTTATAATCTTCTTCCATCTCTTTTTCTCTTTCATTATATATCTTTTCTTCCATAATGGTTTTCATAGGCTAATTTGAAAAAGTATGCATATTAAGATATTCAAAGCTATTTTGAGAAGGCAACGCTACAATCCATTTTTCATTTTGTGTACGACGGCAGGTCACGCCCCTGCAACTTACAAGTTGGCTGATATCCCATAAATTATTAATGATACTACGGATTGGCGCTTATCATTCATTTGAGGAGCTTAGGGCATACTTTGTAACGATCGTGCATGTCAAGTGACGGCAAGGGTGGGCTGACTTGGATTAGTCTGCATTAGTAGCATTTCTATCTTGAGCTCCTCCATGCTTCAGAAGGAACGTTCAGCCGATTGTTATTGTTAAAAGGCAGTCCACCAGCACTACTGTTACTTTTGGACAGACTGAAAAATCTGTCAGAGTTGGCCGCTAACATGCTCGAATCATGATTTTTAGGTTTTCTTATAAAAAGTGAAACAAATTTGAGATGGCAGTCGCACCGTTGTAATAACCATCGCCATATCTAGGACCATAATCAATGCGTACCTTTGGCTCTAAAGCGTAAGCTAATTAAGGATGTAACTGGGAAATACGTTCGGATGATGATGCTGATAAGTTTAGCCATAATGTTGTTTGATTGTCTCCGTGGCCTAGTGGTTAGGCATTTACCTTAAAATCGTCATGGGTTTTGAACCCCAGAAAAAACTATACCTTAAGTTGCTTTCGTTTGCAGCTTTATAATGACCTTTATTTGAAATATCATTGATCAAAAATTTTATTTTCTTAGTTCATGAGATATTTATATTCATCTTAAATATGGGTCCTAAATTATAGGAAAGAACTTTCATGAGTTATTTAGTAGAAGCCTAAAAAGTTACTGGTGAATCAACTGTCTTTATTTTTTAACCGCCCCGCGAGAATATTATAATTCAAACACTTTTTATACCTCCTTCTAAAGTTTAAAAGCTGAGGTTTTAAATATTCAAAAGCTATTGAAGAACTGTGAAATATTTATAATCTCAAAAACCTTTAGCAATTTGTTGTGAAGCCTATATGATAAATGATGATCGCGGAAGTGAGCCTGCAAGGCGTTATAATAAATAATTTATGGGTTGCCGTACTGTTGCCCAACTTGTAGGGGCGTGACGTCATGTCAAGAGAAGAATGAGAAATGAATGACATTTTTACCCGACTGCGCCAGACAGAGGGTTATGTTTTTCATTTTCATGTAGGGAATGTGTATGTTTTTTGGCATTTTCTGTAGTTATAATGGTTTTAATAGATTTTAGTTCAAAAGTTGCCTTTGAATTCGTATCGTTAATAAATTATATATATTATATATATATATATATATTATATATAATATATTATTATTATATATTATATATATATATTATATTATATATAATATATTAGATAATATTTAAATCAGACTCAGTTCTCAATAACTTTCCTCGACTAACATATAGCAAAATGTTTAAATGTATGTGCTTATACACTTTCCCACTAATAGGGCCTCGATTGCTATACTTTTCATATGTTAGGTAGGTATGTCAGGATTTGTTTATTTCATAATTTACTAGCTAATGCCCGCGGCTCCGCACGTATAGGACTCTGTTTATATCACGCCCTAAAATAGTCTATATTAGATCCCTTAGTCCTCATTCGTCTAATTTCATCAAAATCTTCAGACTTTCTCATTTATAACATTCGTATAGATACGTTGTGAGTTTAAAATGTTTTTAACTATTCCATAGCCACAATTTGTAACTATTTATGAGAAAAAAAAATAACTTTTCATGGTAATAACATAAAACCCAAGAATTAAGTATCTTCCTTTTAGGAATCAGTTGGAAAGTAGTAAAATACATCCGGACACTTGAAAATAATGGCGCTACCAAGGAGCCAATTTTTTCTAAGCCCAAGACGGCCGTAAGCCGCATCGATTGCCACTTACAAATGTATTTATCGCTTCCTGTGGCCTCTCCTACCCAATGCGAGGAAGTCGCCACTTCATTCGAATGGGGATTCATTGATACCACTGAAAGTGATATTTTTTGCGAAATAACTTTATTTATAGCGAATTATCTACTTCTTCGGAGCGTGTTTTCTAGTTGTATCTTTAGCTTGCGTTTCAGAGCCCAAGGTAGCGATTAAGCCCACCCAATATGGGTTTATTGCTCATAGGTGGGCTTAACCCAAAACAAATAAATAAAGGAATTATAATTCACTAGCTTTTGCCCGCGACTACACCCGCATGAATTTCCCTCGGGAACAATGCTTTTTCCCGGGATGAAAGGTACCCCTATTTAACACTCCTAGCTATGTGTATGCGAATAATGTTGTGATACTCGTAGAAGGAAGATTGGTTCAGTAGATAGGGCATGAAGAGGTAATGAACAAACAAAATATACAAACTCACTTTCGCATTTATAATATTAGTCGGAATAATTATTGGATGCCCTCGGAAATAAAACATTTACACTTGTTTTTAATAATCACGATTGTGTACAACGACATTTTCTATTTCAATCGATAAATTTTTAACAGATCACAGAAAATAACGAAAAAAAACCTTGGGAAAGTTATTAAACACAGCGGCACATTCAGTGTGGAAATAACGATATCTGTTGAGACATTGAGATATATGTGTGGCAATTAGGCTGAAAAAACTAGCGTTGGGAGCCGCCGGCCGTCGCATGGTGCTTCACTACCGAAATAACTCACCGAGGAATTATATAGAGCTGATAATTTTTTATACTACTGACTTGGCAAACAGGCTTACGGTCCACCTTTTGATAGTGGTCATAATCATGACTGACTCCTTGGTTCGGCGGTTAAGACGTTTGCCATGGGTTCGATTCTCTCGGGAAGCATTCTTTATTTGGTTATTTCCAGTTTGGTTAGGACATTGCAAGTCTGTATCACATAATTATCTGATAATTAAAATGATTTAGTGCTTCGGACGGCACGTTAAGGGTAGTAACTGTTAAAGGAACCACGTCAGAAGTAGAGAGGTGGTTGCGAAGAACTCTGACACCAGGGTGTGCGTTGTCGATTGACCGTGTCACTTACACAAAATGATGATAACGATAGGACTTGCCATATCAATCCTATAAATTCTTTCAATATTGAGATGTAGCTGTCTCCCGAGACGCCACCTGGTGGAATTTAATGTAACTTGTTCCTTACAACTCTTAACTAAAATCTACGCGAATGTTCATAGTTAATTGGCCATATTATTTGAATAAATACTCGTAGAATAATTAAAACAACTAAAAAAATGCAAATTTCATTATTAAATAAATATAGCAGCAGCTCTATATAGATTCTAGTGCTGCGCCATGCCATGACATATCGATAAACAGATGGTCGGTGCCGCGTCACAACATCCACTAATTTATGCCCTCTTAACACCGTCCCACCTATTAGCTACAGCATATCTCACGACAGTGTATTGTGCCCACGTTTTATTACTTATTTTTTTTATAATTGTGTCGTTTATTTGAATAATGCTGTGTTTTCATGTGAATCGCGATTTTTATAACTCTATCATTTTTATTTATTTTACAATTTTATTGTCATTTGTTTTTTTTATTTTTATAGCCGTCTTCGTATTTACAATGTGCGGACGTTTTTATTATTTGGATTCATTATTTAGTATTTCTTTAATTTATAGTTATTCATATGTTTTTTCCTATCTAATTTTCGGCTTCACGTATTTTTACTCTTCTTAGCTATAAAATTATGTAAAAAAAACACTCAATAGATAGTTATACGTCTGATCACTGAAAATAATCATACTTAACTAAATTCAAAAATAACTATCATTATATCACTAGTGACAATATCATTTAATTAAAAAAGATAGTTTCAACGTTTTATTTTACTAGCATAATATACATTTCAACGTTTCTCTATATAGCAAACATAAACAGTATCAACTTCAAACACACTATCACTATGCTATTTAATTATATTTAGTGGCAGCGTGGTCAACCTACACTTCGTCAGTATCCCCAGCTGAGTTATCGAATAAAGCTGCTTTTTATTTCTGGAACGCAACCCGACTAACAGCTCAACGGCTTTCATCTTGTAAACGTTATTAATCGACATGGCTCCCGGACTCACCGCGGGCACACTACTAAAATACATCCATTATTTTCTTCCTATACAATTATATCGATTCGCATTCATTGCTTGCGTTGTATACATTTATTTTCAACATTTCGAGTGTAGCGGGTAATGTATTAGATACGTTGCGATGTTATAGTGAAACAAATGTGATTTTGAAGATGTTATTCAGCAGAATGTTTATGTTTGCGGTCTTTGTTCGTTGCGAAGCGCAATCAGTCATGTTACACAAAAAGAGGTTGAAACCTATTGTGTCTGAATGCCGACGATATTGTGTATAATCATCCGAGTAATATGTTCTTTACAGTGTGACGGGACAAAAGCGGGGATTATCCATGGTCATAAGTCTGCGTCGGAATATGCTACGGTAATCTAATAGGAAGTTGGTGATCATTTCTGCCCCAAATACTGTTACGATGTATAGGCCAATGACATTTTTCATGAGAATTTCGTGACGAGACACAGTTCTAGTGAATTCCTTAATCGTTTTATTTTATGGTGCACTAAACTGTTATATATCTGGGACTGGAAATATAACTATCAAGTGAGTTATGAGTTATGAGAATATTAGGTAGTTACAAAAATAATTGATTAATCAAAGTGAAGACTTTTTTATTTCAACATTTTTTTATTGATAATACGTTCATTTTGAAAACTATATATAGAAGTAAAGTTTATTGTATGGTGTAAAATTATTGAAAAAGATGTTCGGATCTCAATATTTCTTAAGAACATTGAGATATCACTATATATCACTACATAGTATAAAATAAAGTCGCTTTCTCAGTCCCTATGTCCCTATGTATGCTTAAATCTTTAAAACTACGCAACGGATTTTGTTGCGGTTTTTTTAATAGATAGAGTGATTCAAGAGGAAGGTTTTTAAGCTCATGCGAAGCTGAGGCGGGTCGCTAGTGTATAATAATGTCAAAATCAATAACAGCAGACAATTTCCCCATTCAATACCAATACACTCCCACATCCGCACCAATTATACCAACAATAGCACAAAGACAAACCAAATGGAAAACCGAAGACAGGATCTCATCCACATCTGGCTCGGACGTTGAAGCACCGTCCTAATTGACAGTAATCAATTCCCTCCGCTTTCAATATTCCTTCATCTAGGATTTTTCTCTCGTTTTTATATCGCTCTTCTGGATTTATCGCTCAATTAGTCTTGTTTAATAGCCGCCTGCCGCGCTCATGTCTGCCTCTCGCGGCTCTAAGGGCTGTCGCGTTTTTAAATGTTATTTATGAAGTTAATTTATATCTGACGCGGCGAACTCCGTTAACTGTCTTGTAAGCACGTTCACGTGTTTTACTCCATTGAAATTGATTTATTTTCGTATTCTTAGACTTGAAATTTAGTTTTACGTGATCGTACTGGGACGTCATAAAATATCTATGTTTATGCGCATGTCAAATTTTATTCAGATAATATGTCGTGGTTTTTATTTTTAGTAATTTATTTTATAGTCTAAGATCAATATTATCATTAATATCGATCTAAGAAAATTCAAATTCTCTTTAGCCTTCTGACAGATAAACACAGGGTACAGACGGATGTAAATCAAGTTAATAAGCCAAAGTTTAGATATCATCAAAATAATGCGAAAAAATACGGCCTTATCGAATTAAGCAATTGCTTTTCGGCAATTTATGAAAGAAAGTAACTAGGTGCATTAAAGAAGAATAATAACAGACAACACATTAAAGAGATCACAGCCCTATCGTCAGAAAGACGCAGAGAAATGGGATTAAATTAATTGTCGCATCACTCAGGAGGGCGTCGGGGTGTTTTTTATTAGTCGAGTGCGCTCCCCCCGCCCGCGCCCTGCCGAGTAAATCACGCGCCATGACGTAAGAAACCGTGGAAGTGACGTTGAAATATGCATGGATGGTGATTTGTAGATGCTGTCCGGGTATTTGTTGTTCGAATTCGTTCTAAACGCTTAGAAATTGAAAGAGCTTATATCATTTGAAAGGTCTACTGATTGCTATGAAATATTTTCTGGTGTGATGCAAATATTGTAAGATTCTAAATTACATATTTAAATATATATATTACTTTAGTAATGACAAATTAATAAAATATATTTGTTTTAGACAGCTTTAATTTAATAAAATATTTCGGTAATTATATTTCGTGGTATATGGATACAGAAAGTTTGACCCTAACGAGAAAACATACGTACTCAGAGAAAAACAAAAAAGCTAGAGCTAGAATAGAATAGATAGCTAGAAGCTAGCTAGCTGCTACTCGATTGAATAAGAAGTACAGAAATCCACAGGAATACTACACTTCCAAATATAGCTCATAGGTTTGGTCAACGAAGGTGGCAGATTGAGCAGGCCATTTACAGGAGAGAAGATAGATGGAGCCAAAAGATGGTGAAATTGACACCGAGACAAATCCGCAGAAAAAACTAGGCAAACCACCAGGAATGAGGGCCGAATCGCATATGCTTGAGTTCATTCTTTATATAATTGTTGGAGAAGAAGATAAATACGAAGAAAGCCAATGACAAATCATAAATAGCCACATCCACAAGTCCTCGGTCCCCGCTTCACACCCGCCTAACCGATTTGTTCGCGCTTTGATCTCTCGCGATTTATCGACATTATTTTTAACACGCTTCCATCACTAGTGATTGACTCGCTTCGTCTGGAGTAAACTATTACACAGAGTGATGTAATTCGTCTTATCCTTACTTTATATGAAATGTAAGAAGTAGAAAGTAACAATACTTAAATTTGAAGTAAACTAGTTACTTAATATGTTATTGCTTTAAAAAGTTATTAAGTTCCCTAGATGCAGAATGTAAAGTAGAATTAAGATACCAAGCTCTTTAAGAAAACTGATATTAATTACTTTTTATCCAAATTTAGTTAAAATACTGACACAAGATGTGTACCTTACCTAGTTTAAAAAAGATGTATACATTCGTTTGGTGCATACAGTTTTTCTATTCTATAATAAACTAATTATAACTAAACATACATTTCATAATATAAGCAGATTTCTTACGTCTTTCTATATTTTATATGTAGTAAAATAAAATAAAAGTAATTCCTTCAGAGAGTTTTTGTACCAACCTGTATATTTTGCTGCAATAACTTATGCTCTAGATATTTATCTCAGTCTTGTGATAGAGTATGTTTTAAAAGGGAAAAATAACAGTTTTATTTTCACAGAAAAAGTTTGTAATAAATGTATTCTATTGGGTAAATTTATTTTTCAAATTATTTTTACTTAATTTATTATTATATATTTTATTAATTCCTGAATTATATATTTATTTTTAAAATAAATATTAAACAACTCTATAATAGAGCAACCTAAGTAGGTATGTTAGTTTCTAAAGTCTTAGCTCTATACCAAACTCAGTCGGTCTTTTGATAATAAAATAAAAGCCAGTGACTTTCCAATGTGTGCCAAAATGTGGTGCTATAGAGAAATTTAATTGCATAGAAAAAATTAAGAAACATGCAATGAAGGCGGAAACTCATTTTCCGCATACTACACATCCATATTTCCATACTAATATTATAAATGCGAAAGTCTGTCTGTCTGTCTGTCTGCCTGTCACCTCTTCACGGCTAAACTGCTGGACCGATTGTGATGAAATTTGGTAGGGATGTAGTCAACGACCTGAGGTCAAACATAGGCTACTTTTGGGCGCGATATAACCGAGTCCCACGCGGGGCGAAGCCGCGGGGAACAGCTAGTATTAAAATATTTGATGCACTCAAATACTTAATTAACTTTTAATAAGGATCCTTGACACGAAAATACACTGAATTTATTCGTTTTCAAATTATTTTATGATATTACCCTTTGTTCGCCAAATTAATGTGACACACGGCATTCAAAAACGAACAACGAACCATCCATCACGGCGGTAGCATGTGCGATGAAAATGTACAATATAAATTCCTAATACGTCGTCTGCGTTTTGCAATCAATCTCGAAAAACATTTATACAGGTCTACACGTATTGTCTGTACGTCTGTCGTATATTTATTGTGAATTATAGTCTTAATCGCTTCTCTGGAATTGGTTTTCGAAGAACCTTTGGACCACCACGGGTTTAATTGAAATGCCACTTTTACTATTACGAAAGTTGGGTATGAAGTAGCTTGTAAAAAATTATGTTTTAGTTTTTCTTAATTTTTGTTAGATTAAAAAAAAACAAAATATAAAAATCTTCTTATTGGCGATTAGGAAGAATTCTATTTTACTTTGATAGTAAAAGTCTTTTGTGAATTTGCTAGAAGAAAGTAATCCTGTAATGTCATAAAGTATTGTATAACCAGTCCAAAAAGCAAATAAGTATGAATAAATAGATAATTTTTTGACAGTCATCATCCCAACAATGGAAAGGACGACTTTGAAGATCTGACATATAATAGATTATCAAACAAAATTTAAATATAGAGAGCCCAGATAGAGACTAACACTTAAAAGGATGTCCTCAGTTTTATTAATAACCAAATTAAACTGAGTTTAATAGAAGATCTTCTCAGAAGTGGTCTGAAACACTTTCAGTTGAAGTGTCAAAATGACAAAATTGTGTTAATATAGTGGGATATATGTAAGAGAGATCATTTTTGTTGTTAATTGTACTCTGCTTTGACCAATTTCATATAATATTGTATGTAATTGATACTACTTATAAGCTACATAAAATGATGAAAAGGCATACGCTTCGGAGCCTGTGCATGATGTTTACGCCTTTGTTAATTCTAAAAGTATTTAAACTATTTATCCATACTAATATTATAAATGCGAAAGTCTGTCTGTCTGTCTGTCTGTATGTCTGTCTGTCTGTCACCTCTTCACGGCTAAACTGCTGGACCGATTGTGATGAAATTTGGTAAGGATGTAGTTAACGACCTGAGGTCAAACATAGGCTACTTTTGGGCGCGATATAACCGAGTCCCACGCGGGGCGAAGCCGCGGGGAACAGCTAGTTATTATATATAATTAACACGACAAAAGTCATGATACAAACTAGTGTGACATATCAGAGGGAATTCAAAGTTTCAAACACGAATGGATGAGGTCTCGTTTCTGATGTGAGAGGCACATAACATACACAACCTCGTCACGAAACGATTTGCAGCTTTCCGGACACACGATCTCACAGAATGGTGAACTTGCAATTAAAAACATTTTTTTTTATTATAAATAGTTCTTTAGTTTGCAAAAATTATGACCATGTATTAATATTGTAAACAAGTAAGTAAGTGAAAACCTTAACGTCAATGCAATCTCTTTTAGGTACCCTACTACGTATTTAGTTCATAAAATTTACCAGTCGGACATAGGAGGAGTAAATTTAGATGCGTAATTCGTTTCTTAAGAACTACTAAGGAAAGAGAGAGGAGAAATCAATTCTTAAGCTAGTGAATTTAAAAAGTTCTCTTCTGTAATAATTATACCAAACTAATTGCCCATCCGGCTTTGCACAGGTGGGACGTTAAGTTATTCGAAATGTTTTAGTACTTTTAAAAAAAGCAACAATATTTAATAAAACTTAAAAATGACAAATTAAACCTTCCCTAAACTTGCTGAGTCTTAACGAGACTAACGAATAGCAATTGATTTTACAATAGATCCATAGCTCAAAAATATTTAATTTCTTAACATAGTCTAAAATATTCAAAGAGAGAAATCCTATTGTCCGTCTGTATGTCACAGTAGCTTTCATCAACAAGCAGTTAAATAAAATACTCCAACGAGCTCCGCATATAAAGGGTCGAATATGTCATACGGTGCCTAATGAACTATTTGAATGTAGGCCTTATTGGCCGCGAATAAATAAAGAAATAAATGTGAATGCTGAGATGCGTATACGCAACTTAATCTGTTGTTTAGAGCCCTATTCATAGTCAGACTCGAGGGATTTATTATTTGTTGAAAGGAATTTTACTTGTATTTTGTCATTATAAATACTAGTAGAATAGGAGAAAAAATAATAATTTTAAGAGTGATTGAGAACAGACGATGAAACATGTTAGGATAAAACACTTGATACAACACGATGATTTGATGAAAAGCATCATTCAAGGAAAGATAAATGGAATTAATCTTCCATGCTGGTCTGGGAGAAAAAGAAAAACATAGAATGTACCAGCTGCTTCTCTTCCCGCGCAAGCCGTAAAAGTCGTCTGAGGGAATCGCCGAATGGGGAAATCATGACATAGGCGATGCGGCTAGCAACCCATCACTATTGATTTCCTGTTTCAACTACCATTATGCTAGGCTCTGTCTACCCCGCATGGGATAAAGACGTGATTATATATTATGTATATATGTATGTAGTTTTACTTGTATTAAGTCATTATTAATACTAGTAGAGTAAGAGAAAAAAGAAACATTTTAAAAGTGATAATAACAGACGAGAAACATGTAAAGAAACACGATGATTTGATGAAAACATTATTGAAGGAAAGATATAAGGAAGGAGGGTTTCAGGTGGACTTAGGTATAGCTATATGAAGCAGATAAAGAAAAGAACATAACATCGTGTCGTATTAAAAAATAAAGGAACTTACTAATGATAGACAAAGATGGAAGGAAATCCACCGACAAGAGCCTAGCTCTTAAATTTATGTTAATGATATCATCATTCATTTTGTGTAGGTGTCATGGACAATCGACCATGCTCACCCTGGTGTCAGAGTTCTTTGGAATCGCCACTCGGCCTCTGACGTGGTTCTTTTAACGACTACCAAATGGCAGCCGGGACCAACGGCTTAACGTGCCTTCCGAAGCACGGAATCATCTTTTTTGTCAGACAATCAGGTGATTCAAGCCTGCGATGTCCTAACCAAACTGAAAACAACTAATCAAAGTATGCTTCCCGTAGGAATCGAACCCTCGGCCCCCGGGTCTACAGGCAAACGCCTTAACCACTGGACCACGGAGGCAGTTATATACTAGTATTACTATAAACAGTAGACCTAAGGCCAATCAAAATATGATCGCAATAGGAATACTTTCCCTTATTGATTTTTTCTTTTCCAATACAGTCTGTGGAGAACCTGACATACAATGATTCTTCCAAATATGATACAAAACCTCCCCTAACACTTTCTCGCCATTTTTAACATCATTACTGGTTATATCTATGTAAATATTGCATTATATAACTTGAACTATAAACAGTAGGACAAATCCTTTCGCGGACTATGAATATGAGCTGCGTATTAAGAAGTAGTCCCCACGTTTGAATGTGAAAATTATACCATTGGCGTCGTGCAGTGTGAAACGCCCTTCAGGGTAGTACCACGGGAACTGCGTTGTTGCGAGTACGTAGCTACGTGCGTACTGCGTACTAACTGCTAATTGATGGTGGTAACGACCTCTGATGGGATTGTCTGTGATACCATGGCTACTATCAAGGATGGAAAATATTTCAGATTAACATGTATGAAAAATAGGCGGCGTGTCGTATCAGGATGTGAAAATGACTTGGAGTAGACTCCACCGAGCACCACTCTTTTTTAGATAGATCATATATTTCTGCAATACATTAGGTGTTATAGGGATGTACCAGACCAGTAAGTGGTAAATAAGTATTTTTTTGGAAAAAAGACTTCGAAATGTTAATGTTGAAAAGGTTCCTTAAATAATTTTCGTCTTTTTAATGTACAAAAATATACAGATTAGGTAAACAAAATAACGTACCAAACTAATATGTAGATGAGATGATGTAGTTACCATTGAAATGGTTTTTGTAAAAAGGCGAACCCAAATTTAAATGGAAAAAGTTACGATTGGTGACACCTAACTAAAAAGATCTAATCTTAATGTAGTGTTTTAAACACAGGATTTAGAAATATACAAGAAGTGGCATAGCGCACGAAAAGCGTGTCACTAGTTTGGCTTGTAAGCCAACGTTTCATACAGAAAAAGTCGGGGAATTCCATTGCGTCATTTATTGCCACTGTTATTGGTCGATAATATTAGATTAGATGGCTTCGTTATAAACTACGTAATACATTTCTAATAAGGTGTGATGTGATTTACATGTATGAATTGAAGATAAGAAGATAGAATACGCTAGCCACACTGATCCTGGAACTAAATCCGCGTCAAAACATTTCTGATCGGATAATTTCACTGTACTGTGGTTTTAAATATTACGTGGTATCTTATCTACGATATTTAAAAACCTATGATGCTCATCTTACATTTTACACCTCCAAAATAAACGCCTACGCATATAACAGAATCATATAAAATAGGCCATCAAATTAATTCTAACACCCCATGATGTTGAATCGTAACCCTACCCGTTGTTTGAAACATCCAAACAAACAGTTTTGGAGTTACGATTAAACAGACAAACGGACAGTCGCGTGTCGTTAAGGCGACTGTAAAACCCAATGATAGCGAGTTTTACTGCAGTTTTATGAACTACTGTCTTGATTCGGATCAAGTTACGTTTTTAACTCACACGGGGGGATTTAGAAGAGGGAATGTTTCGTAAAGTAGAAGGGCAAAAATATCTAGTGGAAAGTGGACCAAGAGCATGAATGTAGGTAAGTGAATTTTCTATATCTATCTATACTTATCATTACATAGTATAAAACAAAGTCGCTTTCTCTGTCACTATGTCCCTTTGTATGCTTAAATCTTAAAAACTACGCAACGGATTTTGATGCGGTTCTTTTTAAAGATAGAGTGATTCAAGAAGAAGGTTTTTATGTCCATGCGGAGCCAGGACGGGTCGCTAGTTATATAATAAAACAGTAAAAATATTTTATTTTTACACTTAAAAAGAATAAAATAAATATTGATATTTTTGTCAATCTGTCTGTCAAAATAAGCAAAATCTTATATACCTTGAAATAATTCCACTTTTGTAGCGCAATCTATTGGTATTGGCACAAAAACAACAAATTGTTTTTCTTAAGCAATGAGAAGTAAAGGATTACGGAGTAAATTTTAGTTTCTGATAAATCTATGGTATTATTTCTCGGGTAATTAAAAATCACAGCGTATAAATAATCGCGCAGTGTGTTCGTTCCTTCTCATAAACTAGAATCGCGCTCTCGACGTTAATCGCCGCGTAAAGACGTCAATCCCGAGGCGGAACATTCATTTATATCATCGCAGTAAAACTCTTATTTACAACTGTTTGGGTATGTCATGACATAACGGACCACCGGGCTCTGTTTGACAGAAATAGAGAAAACAAGCGCTAAAGATTTTGATTCGAATGACTATATATCCCAAGTTTTGGCTCCCTGGATGTCAAAAGATCATTCCTGTTGTCTTGTCTCCCAGTTCTATGTCCCCCGCTGATGATTTGGTATTGGCAACAAGTTCAATTTTCAAACTAAAAATTCGTCACCAGTAGGCGAAAAGGTGTATATAGACACCACTCATCCTCAGAATTTACCTCTAATTAGACATTATCATCATATCGTATGGTAACACGGTCAATCTATCATGCACACCCTGGTGTCAGAGTTCTTCTTAACCCCCTCTCGGCTTCTGACGTTATTTACTACCAGTTGGCATACCGAGACCAACGACTTAACGTGTCTTCTGAAATTCGAAATTATCTTTTTTTATCAGACAATCGGGTGATTCAATCCTGCAATGTCCTAACCAAACTGGAAACAACTAAACAAAGTATAATCTCTCCGTGAGAATCTAAACTACGGCCTTCTGGTCTTCAGGCAAACGACTTATCACTTGACCACAGAGGTAGTTAAGTAAAGTACACTTAGTGCATAAGTTCAGTCACTGAACTTATGTCCATAAAAATTTAGGCACTTGCAATGAAATTAATACCTTTTTTGTTTCTTACAGCCGCACTCTGTTTTTTAATGATTTCTTTATTAACTTCTTAGGATAAATTTTACAGGGAATCTATACTAAATATTAGCTTAGGTAAGTAATCATTAAACGACTCTAGTAAGTGCGACTGTTACTGTTAGTCACTTATCTATTTCTCCTTTTAACTAGATTTGATACCCTCTTCGAACTTAGTAAAAGACGTTATCTTACAACCTTCTATAATACTAAATAACACATTATTTATATGTTGAAAGACAAATATCAATGAGGAAATAATCTTGAATATGCCGAGCCAACTCATTACATGGTTAACGGCGTCGTAACTCATGTCTGAGTTATGAGGACACGCTTCAAACATATTGTGCTGTTGATACAGACTTATTAAAAATCCAGACGTAGCTCACATACAAAACAACACGAGTGATGCCTGCAAACTGGCCGTTTCGCTTGTCATGTAAGGAATTTACTCACACAAATAAACCAATCAGTGATGCTAGCGCCAGTCGCCACTACACATCACCGCGATAGCTAACACAGATAGTCGGCTATTTTTAAGCTCCATTCCATGTTTGTTTATAATAACTTTATTGTACCAAAATAAAAGTAAATACAAAAGCATAGAATTGATACAAAAAGTACTATCTCCTAAAAAGTACTGAAAAAGTCTGGATGTTGTAGACAATTTAAAACTTTAAGGATTAAAGGCGTTAATTTTGTCAAGTGTACAATGGCGAACTTATCCCAGAAAAGAATCTCTTACAGTCCATGAGCGAGTCAAAGAGATTATGCTTAAAAAGAGGATAGAATTTCAACATACTGTTATAGAGAATATACTTTAAATTAGTCTATCTAGTTAAACATACATGCATAAATAAATAAATAATTAATTCGATGTCGATCCGTCTGTAATTATTTTAAGTCTTTGGCTGTTGACTTATGTTTTAGAGATAAAACACCTCTTAATATAAGTTACAGTAACTTAAGAGGAACTACTGATTGTGGTTAACTGGTAAATCACTTGTATTATATACTTTAAGTATAACTAAGTACAATCATGCGTAGTAAGTTATTACTTTACCCAAGTAGGACTTGAGGGTGAAAGTTTTATAAATTACATAATAAAAATACCTAACCCTAATATACAACAAACGTTAATAAACTTCTAGACTTAACTAGAGTATGTGGCTTCAGATTGAAATATTTATTGCATATCATAAATAAGGCAATCATTTTTTTTTTTTTACATAAATGGAATAGAAGAATGTAAAAGATAAAAGAAACAATTTAGGACTCAGAAGCATGAGAATGACACACAAATTTTAAAACCTTGCCTCAAACTCGACTAAACCTCAAAAAAACTCAGGCTATGATTAACAACTTAAGGTCAATCCTTACTGTAGGTATCGAACTATCAATTATAAGGTTGCCTGAGATATACTTACACAGTGAATTAGTAAATTGTGTGCTTAGATTATTTGTTTGAAAATTGTGATCATAAATTCTTTTACATTCTTGAAATTTTCAACAATATGATGCATTAAACTAAAAATTCATTGGAGTTCCTTCAAAGATATAAAGAATTTCATTTTGAAGGTAAAAGTTTGAGAATGCCCTACTACCATCTGGTAGTCGTTAAAGAAACCACGTTAGAGACCGAGGCGGAAAAAAATCTGACACCAAGTTGTGCATGGTCAATTGACCGTGCAAACACAAGGTTTGATGATCCTATTGCGAACTAATCGGTAATGCTAGGCATAATTGCGGTCCTGTGCGCTCACTACCAGCATGACAATGGGACCACCGGGTGCGAACCTCCCAGAGAATGCTAACTACCACTTGTGAGCCGCTACGGCAACTATATTTTAATTAGTGCTATAACAGGGTACTATACTAGTACAGATATTCGACCGCCATATAAATATACATACAGGCCAATTTTTAGTCTGCTAGTAGAGTCCTCACCATGCTGAGACATATTAATGCCATCTATCGATCACTTGAGACACAGTGATTCTAAGTCCGATAACTTTACTATCACTACATAGTATAAAACAAAGTCGCTTTATCTGTCCCTATGTCCCTTTGTATGCTTAAATCTTTAAAACTATGCAACGGATTTTGATGCGGTTTTTTTTAAAGATAGAGTGATTCAAGAGGAAGGTTTTTATGCACATGCGAACGCGGATCGCTAGAATTAAATAAAGCACTAAATCAGTTTGTAGTTCCCTGCTCCTGAATGAAGAATGTTGTTATTTGTATGAACAACCAATGATGCCAGAAACCAGGCAAAGTGGATAAGAAAAAAAGAAACCTGGGAAATTTTAAGATGGGAGAGAAAGCAACCGGAAAAACGTTATGACGAGGAATTGTGACCTTAATACCATCACCTGGCTGTCTCTGATCCGAGTGTCGATAAAAATTCCGGCGTCGTCAGCAAACGACTCTACACGATTATAGAGAGAGCGTCCCGAATAGAAACAGTAGGATTATTACATTGATATTGTATGTTCAATGTCAAATAGACGACAGGTATTGCCCATGTGAATAAAACTATATTTTTGATAAAACTTTGGAAGATATCGACTTGAATTCCACTCTCGAGTTCTTTGTTTGTTTTTTGCACGCCCATAAAGCTTTATTACTTTTGCTTCGCTTCTATATTTCTATTCTATTAAATATACTTGACACGCTTACACTGTTAGCGAAATTGTTAAAATTTGACCATTTTTATCCCTGTCTTCTCGTGGAGTTTGTAAATGGCAACCAAGGGAAAAACAGAGGTACCACAGCTTTACCAAGGTCCACGTAAGGCAGGCGTTGATAGAAGAAACGCCAAATTTCATAACACATCCTTTTTTGTTATGTATTTAAGTTAACATTTCTCATCTAATGGCTGCAAGTCTTCTAAAACCTGAATAAATCTTAAGTTAGTACTTATAAAAAGAGTAAAAGGGTTGAGATGACACAAACTATAAAGACAGTCTTCTTTAGATGAAAGAAATACTAAGGTACATTGTAACAAATTAATAATGAACTAATATTTTATCAATTTAAATTATGTATGTGGCTTTGCATGGCAGAATAAACAGGACTAAAAATAAGTAGCAACTGTATTTTGACTCATTTGAAACATTCATTGCCGAACAAATCATTTTATTTTATTGTTTCTCTATATGATAAAAAGTCTTATGTTCACACAATATAGTGTTGGCAAACGGTTGATAATAAGACGGTTGATTACTAAGTAAACTGTTACGAGATCCCGTGTTCCCGGATTGACTCCGTAAATGTATTTTATGTATGGGGTATGCTAACACAATGTACCTACTTATTTATATATCGAAGTCAAGTAGTTATATATGTTTTTTTTACATAAATAAATTTGCGGCTACAATTAGATCAGACAAAACAAATTAGATCAGATTTAAGTATTTGTTAATTTAACGGCAACAGAAAATGACACATTATCTACGAAACATTTACCAACAACAAAAAATTACATTACAATTACAGTACAAATTAGGTCAATAAGATACAACCTGGTGACAGACGGACAAGCGGACTACATAGTCTAAAGAATAAAGTCCCATTTTTACCCATAGGGTACGTAACCCTAAAAACAACAGGATTCAAACCTGCTTTGAATGATGATTTATTATTCTATTTGTTGCAAATATATGGATAATTGTGACGTTAAAAATCTGCATCGTTCCTGATCACCATAACAGCGCTGTAATGGGCCACACACAGACTGAATTACTAACTATATATAGATAGCGCAATGATACGTGCTGACAATTTGTGATGTGAAACAACTGTGTGGTATTCCTCTCTTTCCGTTTATGTCATAAAAGAAGAAACGGAGATATTAATGTCCTTGTAACTTTATATTGTTTTCGAATTCTGTTTCTTCTTAAATCATCTTTAATGACATACGCTAAAAGATCGCCATCAGGCGGTACTTATAAATATAATTTTTCAGGATTTACTCGCTTAAAAGTAGAAGACTGGGTATATATTTTTATGAGTTAGATAAAATACCTCAACAATATAATATTTTTGTGATTTAAATACCTAAGTCTACCAATACGCAGGACAATTTGAAAATGTATTACTCTGATTCGGATGGAACCTAATAGCACAAAAGTTTCAAAAAAAAAGATGAAAACGTGTCATAAACAGTTTATTCTAGAAAATAGTTGTTTCAAAAAACACACAGCTATTTCTATCTGCTGCGGCTATAAACTGCAATTTGCGCAACTGCCAATCGCTGCCAATTTTCGCAGTCATAAATCACGATTCTAACAACAGATAGACACCATTTGTCTGACATCGATTCCATGAGACGTATCGATTGAGTATCGATACCTAATGGGTAACACCGCCCACAAAATAATATTGCACTCAATCAAATCTGGTACTATTGATTTATTGAAGCGTAGGTGAAAGGATAGCAAAACAACTAACTACTAGGTGGTCGGACCTAGAAGTGAAAGGCGTCAAAACGCCAACTACTAGCAGTACTTACTAGTTGGTAAAATAAACCGGAGAGACTACCTTCAATCGGTTACCCAATGATTTCAAATATACTAGGCCCCTGAAAAATTTTGTGTATTCATTCGAGAATGTTATTAAAAAATAATGTATTTATTGCATCTAATGTTTTAATTGCAAATAAATGAAAATTCATCATATGATGGCATACGAATAAAATAAATAGATTAAGTGCATGCGTACCTTTTATGTCAATTGCATTACTATAGGTAATAGCAAAGATTATAGAACGCTATACGAGCAGAATAGGTAGGTAAAAAAATAAAAAATATAAAATTCCAGTAGAATTATACTTGTCATATCTGAGAGCTATTAAACATTGCTCTCTAGCATGCCTAATCAGTCGGCTGCTATACAAAACGTCAATTCTTCAAGTCGTGCCGCCATTGTGAGTTTCCTCCATAAAAACCCTTTCTCAGATCGAGCCAATTCTGATCAATTGGTACAACGCCTCGTCACTCAGTCGCATCAACAAAGATACCGCCTCCTGTATCGCGTATGTAAAGTTACTAGATGCGCCATTTTGAAGAAAATAGTCAATATATCAAGAAAACATAAAAATACACATAATAAATAGACCAAACTTTAACAAATATATACTATGCTAACAAATATATATACAAGCTTTTGCTCGCAGCTTCGCCCGCGTGAATTTCCCTCGAGAACAGTACATTTTCGGAATAAAAGGTACCCTTTGTCCTTCTCAATACTAGTACTATTACTAATTCTGTGTCAATACTACAAACGATGTATATGCAAAATTTCAAAATGATTGGTTCAGGAGATAGGGCGTAAAGCGTAACAAAAAAATATATATAAAAATTCACTTTCGCATTTATAATATTAGTAGTAGCCTTTTATTTTTATACATCTTATAAATCGGACCCTGTGCTCCGAGGCGACCGGATGAGGATTCAACCAGGAAAACACTAGGTTGAAGATGTAGCTTTTCCCTGCAGCATCGCCTCTTTAGTATTTCTGAAGTAATGCAAACTTAAAGAACTTAACTTATTCTTTCCCGGATTTTAATCTATACATAGAAAATTTTGCGTTGAAGCTTTTTATGATTGAAAAGCACATTTTGAGCAATCCAAGAGTTTAAAAATCTGACACGAGTGTTCTAAAACACACAAATTCGAATAATGATAATTATATTTACATGTATATACATTTGTTTGGTGTAATAAAGAGTTTTTCTATTCTATTCTATATTTACAACAACTGCATAGATCCTAACTGCTTCCAGATCCTTTAAATCGATGTTGCATGCAATCAATTCGTAACGACAATCGAGTCAAAGGAGCCGATGATCGAATAAACGACGTGATACCGATTTTTTTATCAGCTCATTGGTGTAAGGTTGTTTGAAATTGGAATTCTTTACTTTTTTATTGGACGGAAGGGTGGTCCGCTACATATTGATTTGTGGTACTGTATAATACGATTGAAATATTGTAACTAATAGACCTTAAGTCCATAGGTCTGTCTGTTTCCATCATCACTACTGCTGTGTCAAGATGCTCTTTCTCAGTCAACGATAGGATGACATCCTTCCTTCTGGTACCTCCCTCCACCTCCCATGGCTCTGCCAACCTCCCGGATATACGAGCCGAATCTCGGGAGAGTGCGCTGTACTAGAATTTCGCATCTCTTTCCAGTCACACCTGCTTGATCTCCCTACAAGTTCTCTATAGTATCGCCTATCTATGCAATCATTGCATTTTAATAACCCTCTCCCACCTTTAGGGGGCTTACGTTCACACGTCCGCCTCGCTTGCCTTCTTCTCGGCTTGAGGCTGGTCAATGCAGAAGGCCTTAGGTTAAGTTAAAGTAAGATAAAAGTGTTCTATGACGGCCTCCGTGGCGTAATGGTTAACATGCCTAACCGCTACTCAGGAGGTGCCGGGTTCAATCCCCGGTTAGGTCAAGATAAAAAAAATCTGCTTGGCCTGAGTCTTGGATGTTTATCAATATATGTATTTTTTATAAAATATAGTATCGTTGAGTAAGTATTCCTTAATATAATATTAGGTCCTTACATATGAAATTGCCGATTTTCAATACTGGCAACTTTAAAATCAAATATCTTGCGTTTCATTAGGAATTCCAAATTCAAATTTATTTCGAAATAAAGCCAGAAAAATATTGTTTTAAAATTCGTATTTCATTTGTTTTAACATCATTTGTTTGAGTTTCAACATTGCTATAACAACAACTATGGGTAAATTGAAAATTCGCCGTATTTACGAATACGAGTTACACCGTGGCACCAGTGCTGCAGAAACGACTCGAAGAATTAACGACGTGTATGGACCAGGCACCGCTAACGAACGAACGGTGCGTTTTTGGTAACTTGGTTTGATACTCAAGTGAATAACGAAGAATTGAAGGCGATAGTGGAAGCGGATCCATCTCAAACCACTTCTGAATTAGCAGCAGCCTTCGGCGAAGTGACAAAACGATACTTATCCACTTGCGCCAAATCGGAAAAATTAAAAATCTCGAAAAGTGGGTACCGAACGAATTGACTGAAGCAAACCAACAAACACGCGTTGCTTGCTGCGTTTCTTTGCTTAATCGCCACAATAATGAGGGGATTTTGAACCGTATCGTGACTTGTGATGAGAAATGGATCCTGTACGACAATCGGAAGCGATCATCACAATGGCTTGACCCTGGAGAATCGGCAAAACCTTGCCCTAAGCGAAAACTGACCAAAAAGAAGATTCTGGTTAGTGTTTGGTGGACCAGTGCTGGTGTTATCCAGGCCAGACGATTACTGCAGACTTGTATTGCCAACAATTGCAAACAATGATGGAAAAGCTCGCTATTAAACAACCGAGACTGATGAATTGCTCTAGCCCACTGCTCCTTCAGGATAACGCTAGACCACACACTGCACATCAAACGATCGCCAAGTTAGAGGAGCTGCGACTGGAACCTCTGCGTCACCCACCATACTCTCCAGATCTTGCCCCAACCGATTACCACTTTTTTCAAAATTTGGATAACTTTTAACAAGGAAAAAATTTCAAATCTGATGAAGCAGTCAAAACCGCCTTCAAACAGTTTTTTTGCCTTTCAAAGTTCATAGACTCTCGCTCCCAGGATTTTTTTTCCAAAGGTATCAATGATGTGCCTATAAAATGGCGCATACTTCGATTGATTAAAAAAAAACTTGTTTCACTTTTTTGATACTGAACGGCAATTTCATATGTAAGTAATATTATTATATAAGTCTCGAACTTACTTTGGAGTTAACTTCATTAGTGTGATTTGTCCCTATAGATATATTTATTTATTAGCTACGGTGATTGCAATCATCTTGCATGGGTATTGCATAAATTAGAGATTTTCGAGTTTGTCACTGGAATACGATAAACAATTAATGAAACACAAATAGAAATAAAAGTTATTTATTAAAACCTGACTACGATTATATAAATTAGAGGATGTATAGAAAAACTTAATATTAAAAGTGATATACATAAAATTATTGAGCGATGCAAATAAACATATTTCTTGTTAAACAATCAATTATAACTTAATCTTATTATCCATTAAATGAATTAACAAGTTGCGATGACAACATCATGAAATACAATTATCACTCAATTAAAAAAACACCAATATTTATTTACACCTGTTTTCTATATTAGACAATAATAGTTTTATTGTTAAATTATAATAGTAGGTACAAATAATAATGCTAATAAGTTATCCGTCCGTTTGAATTTATTTCTTTGTTCGTTTGTTTGAAAAATTATCATATCAAGATTTAAAAAAAAAAAAAAAAAATTTTTTCATTGTTTAATATCACAAACATTAAAATAAGTTTCCAAACGGACACAAAGTAACTTAAAATTTATTGTTGATAAATAACATTGAATATTTATTTCGTCCGAAATAAAGATTAAATAAATTAATTAAAATATTCATTAACACCACAAAATACATTTCAGTTATAAAGTTGGCTTATAAATTGTCAAATGGTATAATAATAAAAATCCTACACAATAGTGTCCTTTAATGCCAAGCCTTTAGTTTCAGGCAATAAAAGACAAAAACCAGCACTCAATAATGGCAACACTGAAAGTATCATCGAAGATATCCAATGAGGTTTGATATTCACCACAAAAGGAGCAATCATTGCTCCAAATTTAGCGCCGGCAGATGCTACTGAAAATCCCATATTCCTAACCACAGTTGGAAACAGTTCATTAACTTGCACATATAATATTGTAAACAATATTGTAGCTGAAAATAATCCTGTGACAGCTACAATAGCTGCTAAATTGCCGTCTGGCAGAAATGCTAAAATGCCCATAGAAACACCAATTAGTAAAATGAACAAGAATGAAGATTTCTTTCGGCCAAAACATTTGTTGGTTACCATACCCACTAAGGCTGCTGGAATCTGCAAGTAAAAACAAACCTATCAGGTTTATTAATAAGAATAACTATGATCTAAACTTGTAGTATTTTCAGTAAAGAATTATTGCTATTAGTTTGTAATTTTTATCAACAAAATTTTAATTATAAATTTCTCGGCATAAACTAACTTGAACTTAACTGAACATAAATGTCTTCACTATAAAATCAAATTCAAATCATTATTAATTGTGTAACCATATTTATCATTCAGTGAAATAAAATACATAACTACTGATAGGGGAGCCCAAGCGGGGATTTCGGGATTTACTCGAGCGCGTCAGAATAATAAACAGGGGGATACCTTGTACCCGGTTAAATACTTCTACCAAATATTAGCTCCATATATATGGCCGCCCGTTAAGAATAAAGGATAAGATAAGTAAAAAAAAAATAATTTTTATTACATGCTAAAACGTGTGTATTCTACTAATCTGACAATTTACGAGTGACATAAAAAAGGGGAAGGGCTAAAAACTTGTAAAAAAAACGTCATCTCGATATTCTCCAGCGCGGCTACATTGTTTTTCATTTTGACAGAAATCATTCCAGGATTACGAAAAATGTATAATCTGACGTTTTCCACGAGCCGAAGTAATGAAAATTCATCGATAAAGTTTATTGCTGGCTGCGTGATGCCTATAGCGCCCTCTCCGCGTTTCTCTATTCCTCTCTCACTCTTTCTATGTCTGTCTATTACTCTCTCACTTTGTCCCCACTCTGGTTTCTGTTGCCATGACGCCCATGACAGCTGATCACACAGACTCGTTCGTGGCATGATATTGTTATTTGGTACAACGTATTTCCAATCTGAAAATGAAATTGAACCAGAGGAGGAAGATGATTCTACCGACGAAGATGAAGATAATTAAAAAAAAATACTCAACAGTTAAATTTTTTGTAATCATTTCCTTATAAACACAATTATGCTACTTAAAAAGCCATACCCTTTTTTATTTGCATGCTATTTCCTAAGCTTTTTAATTAACTAAGTTCAATGATTTAAAAAAAAAAAAAAAATTATCAGATTAAACAAATACCTCCAGGTAATCATCAGATTATGAGACAGCACGTCTAGGGCATAGAGATGAACCATATATATCTTAATCTGGCGCGCTAGAGTATTTCAAAATGGCAAATTTTTTTTACACATTCTAAAGATGGCCGCAAGTTTGCGTCACATCCAAATCGTCAGATTATTGAATGACAGCTTTTTTTAGGTTCACTTAACATCCTCTTAAAAAATCTGACGCGCTGGATTAAATATTTTTTTTTCATTTTCAACCCTTCCGTACGACTACCCCCATCATGCAAACAATCAGATTAACATAGATTCATTATTGAAAATACGTAGGACATGGATGTTACCAATATCTGATGCGCTCGAGTATGTCCAAGCAACAGTTTTTTTTTTACATTTTTGAAAATCTGTAGCCGCTCCCCCACCGAGGAAAAGGTATACATTATATAACATTTTTTTCTTTTTATCATCAAAATTTCGCAAACCAATAGATCTCTATGACGCTCGAGTACATCCAGAGTTAGCATCTTGGGCTCCCCTACTATACATTTTGGTCCCCTCTATATAAATTTATAAGTAACGAAATTCCTTCCTTCGTTTATAATTTATAACATTGGCTTACTTTTATTTGTGGGACTTTTTTTTAAATCGAAATAAAATCTTATATGTTTTTGCAAACATAAATTGTTATTACCATTTAATTTTAAAACATATATTACTATTTTTTTATATACCTCACTTACTCTATTGTGTCTGTTAATGGAATTCCCTTAGTTTCAGGTAACATGGACGATATTCCCGCACCAATAACCGACATAACAGAAAATATTGTGGATGATATCCAAGACGGCTTTATATTGACAATAAAAGGAGCCACCATTGCTGCAATGCCTCCTCCAGAGGAACTTACGCCAAATCCCATATTCCTCAAAACTGTTGGAAATATTTCATTAGATTGTACATGCAAGATAGTAACTGTAGTTACTGATGACATTAACCCTATGATACCAAATGTTACCGTAGACCAATGTCCAGATGGTGTGAATAATAGAGCCGCCATGACAATCCCACTTGTCAAGGAAGAAAAAAATGTGGATGGCTTTCTTCCAAAAAAATTGATGACTAAAACACCTATCAATGTGCCTGGCACCTGAAACAATGCACAGGTGTGTTCTAACCATTTATTTTAACCACCAATAGGTATATCTATTTTAAATGTATTCTAATAAACTAGATAAGCCAAACAGCTAAACCAACCTAAGCTTCAAAGAAACCAGTAAAGAAAGATTCTGACTCTGAGGAAATAATATTCTACTTTGTAAAAGAATGATGGCGGAATTTGTACGAATAAAAATTTTTAATATAGAGAACTTAAAATAAATCGCATTAGTAAGAATACTTCACTAGTAACATGTTTACCACTACAAAAAAAATTTAAACCCCGGGGTTAAATTAATATTCCATTTTATAAAAGTCGACCTTTAGTTTCGTTTTCATTCGCCATTTTTAACGCAACTGAAACATTACGTCACCCCGACAGTTGTTAGCATTGTCAAAGCGATATTGACAGTTCATTATGGTAGGATACATTCATCGATTTAGTACCTGGGGGGCTATACCATCTCTTAAAACCATGCAAGATCCAGTAAGTGAATGAGATGTCGCCTTACATGATGTATTGCGCTGTCCCGCTTTCTCACTGAATCTTGCATGGTTTTAAGAGATGGTAGTAAGCCACCTGGGGGGGCTATTTATTTTATTTTATTTATTTACCATCAACTTTTTAAGTAGCAGGCTCACTATCAAATGGTTTACTACCATCTCTTAATAAAACCATACAAGAACGAGTCAGTAGGCGAGACAGAGTAACACAGTAAGACAGTAAGACGTCATCTCCGTTCATCATGTATTACGCTTTGAGAGATAGTGCCTACCACCATCTCTTAATAACCATGCAAGAACGACAGAGTAAGGGAGATATCGCCTTACATCATATATTGCGCTGTCTCACTTACTCACTGGATCTTGCATGGTTTTAAGAGACTGTATATAGTAGCCCCCCTGGGGGCTTACTACCATCTCTTAAAACCATGCAAGAACGATTAAGAGAGATGTCGCCTTACATCATGTTTTTCGCTGTCCAGATCCAATGAGTAAGTGAGACAGCGCAATACATGATGAAAGGCATCACATCTCGCTTACTCACTGGATCTTGCATGGTTTTAAGAGATGGTGGTAGGCACCCTGGAATGTGTTCCTGAGCCACACAATTTATGTAACAAATGCCCATAAGGAAAAGAATTTGTACGAAAGATAAACAAATTCTACTACTTAAAATTTTTCTTAATACAAAAAATAAATAATTTCACTGTTAGTTTGGTGTAAGATTTTATACATAAAATTGGTTGTATACAGATTCTTTATAGCTGAATTGTATTATATTATATTTAGTAAGTTTTTGAGTAACAATCTATTGTATTGTGTTTAGTAAGTTTTAGTGTAACAATCCATTAGGGAGCCTGACTCCCACAACACAGGGAAACCTACCGTGGGTGTCAGAGCGACACAAATCTTCGTAACTTTATACTTGCTAAATAAACTATTTTCATTTTTATTTTTCATTTTCATTTTGTTTGGCGTCGAATTGGCCAAACAAAGAAAAAATTGCCACGTTGACAGAGATAAAAATATAAAAAATATCGTTGGTCTTTTTCTTACTCATGGACTTCCCTATTTCGCCATCTCACTTTTTCACCAAGTAAAAATTAATTGCTTAATCACAGGTACAACTACTTAATCTATGAACCTAACCTACATTAATGAACTGTCAATACCGTTTTGACAACGCTAACAACTGTCAGGATGACATAATGATTCATTTGCGACAATAATGGCGAAGGAAAACAAAGCTAAAGGTCGACTTTAAAAAAAAATAAATATTAAAAAAACCCCGTGGTTTAATTTTTTTTGTGGTGGTAAACATGTTACTAGTTATGTATTCTTACTAATTCGATTTATTTTATGTTCTCTATATTTCAATTTTTTACTCATACAAACGATGTATGGAGGTTCGCCATGGCTCTTTCGCTGCATTACTAAAATTAAATATAAACATCTGGACCTTTTTCATTTTAGAAGAGATTTATGTATTAGTTACTTACTTGTATAAGCCCAGAGGCCAACACAATCATATGAACATTACTTCCAAGTAATGTCACATATTGATTAATACCAAAAAAGCATGCCCCAGCTATGCACCAAATTATAGTTGAAAAAATTGTGATCATTGCTATTTCTTTGGTCTTGAATAAGTCCGAAAATGCAGGCGCCGTCATTGGGTTCTTGTGTTTTTCTTCAATATCTTTGATTGATTTTTCAACATTTTCTTTTATGTGAATTGCGTTCAATTTATTGCTGTAATGATGGACAATAATTTATTAATTTTCCTTATAACAATTATAGCTACGGGCTCAATACTGAGAATGCTTTGAAACAATTGAACTTTCCTTTTTAACAATTAAATACACAAACATGACTACTTACAAATTAGCTACTTTTTCCATCAACTTCACCGCTTTTTCACTTTGCTTATTTGCTATCAACCATCTTGGTGTCTCAGGCAAAAATATCAACGATAGCAATATAATTATTGATACAAATCCTAATGACAATAAGAAAATCCTCCATGTTGTTGAGTAATTTGCAAATATTACCAGTGAAGCCTGGCCAATCCCATCAATGAAGATACCCATTCCTCCTGCAAATTCTCTATATTTTGAACCTATGATTTCGATTATTAAAACTATAGATACAGCAAAAATACCGCCACAACCTAATCCTACAAAGAACCGTAGAACACTAAACGTCCAATAATCTGGTGCAAATGGAGCAGCTATTGTAAATATAACTGACACTGCTACACTAAGTATGAGACTTATGCGTCGTCCAAACCTGTAAAAATTGTGTTTTTATAATAAAATTCTTTTGAATTAAATTTTGAAAATGAATCAATAAAATTGTCAAAGAATTAGAAGACATCAGCTAGGTAATAATTTTTTACTGATATTATTTTAGTCTTCTAAATATTTTCGAAATATAATTAAGACCTAGATAATCACCTGTCAGACACCCATCCGAAAATATTGGCACCTAAAAATAGTCCAAACATCAAAATTGTTTGTGTAAAACTTGTCATCCATGATCTTTCACATATTAAATCAAATTCAGATGTGATAGTTGTTTCAAAAATAGTGTCAAAATATGCATATTTAACACAACCATCATAACATGTACTATTTATTAATTCCTCTGGTTTTGTTTCATTTCCAAACTCCATACAAACAAATTCTGTATTAGGTGTAAGATATACTATGCTAATTATACTCCATACTGGTATAACCCTAGTTATAGATACTAACAGACATATTAATCCTTGCCAAGCACCAAATGAACCCATAGATTTTGCAATATAATCATTTTCGTAGTCTTTGTGTTGTGTGGTTTTGGTTACCACATATTTCTTCATGTTGGGTTTTTTTGTCATTATTATGAGTCCTTTTGATGTGGGAATCTAAAAATTAGGAAAAAATATAAAGATGATTTTAAGATATATCTTTCTAGAGGTATCACCCTAACAGAGTGAAACCTCTAGAAGCAAATAACATTGAATTTGTATTAGTTTGATGAATTTACCAAAGTTATGTATATCTTATTGTTTGTAGGTAAATTATGAACAAAATATTTATATTACACCTGTATATTAATGACGGAAAGCAACTGTTATTGAGTTATATCAATTTAGCTAAGGACAAAAGTCAAAATGCTTTGTTATAAGTTGATTGAAAATTCCTTTCATTCGTCTTCAATATTCCATCAATCAATCCAAAATGTCCGTGCAACGTATCTCTCAGCTGTGAAGTCAATTGGAGGTCCCGTGGGACTCATTAGCTCGAACATGATGGACTGGTCCATAGAGTTAGTTAATATCATAGAAGAACAATGTGAAGTTAGAGAAGCTACTTTTGTCAGGCATGATTAAAAATCAGCTTAAAGGGATATAAATTTTGTCACCGGCAGATGCGCTGTCAGCGTTTGTACAGGCTATAAACGAGGTTTCTGCAGCAGACTGGTAAAAGTGTTTCGAAATCGGTTCAGACCCATGAAACTTTGTATAGAGGTTGGTGAAGAGTAGTACTTTGAAAAGATTTAATTAAAACAAAAATTAGAACCCTATTTTTTATTTTCGCGAAACTCAGTGTTCCACGTATGTTCAAAATGTCATTATAAATTCCTAAGAGACGAACTACGTGGTTTGTCACACAATTTTATCAACAACTTGACTCAAAATTCTGTTCGTCTATTACTTTTATGAATTCCGAGCCGTTCTCGTCGGTAATGACGCTACTACTGGAAACCTGTAATTTTGATCACTTTCGCCTCAATCAAGTTAATGCCTGAGGTACGCCAACGTTTTCTGGACATCATGTTCAAGATTGAAGATACAATTTTTGTCTTCATACAATCTATGTTATGACTATACAATGTGATTTTGCACGTTATACAGTACATACGAGTAACGAATCAATTGAAGTTCATTTAACTTAATATTATATGATCAAAATATAATTATTGAATTAAAGAGAGAGACTGTATACTGTAAATGCTCTATGCCACATCACTACTAGGGGTACTCTGTAGACTATTGTAAGTTTACGGTTTCTTCTGCTAATTGAGCTCAAATGTTTTACAGGGCGTCGATACTGCTAACGTTAAGTCGCAATCGTGTCAAAATAGTGTTTCAATGGAAGTGCTTTTTTACACACTATTTACAAGAATCATGACAGTATGATGTGATGTGAATGTAGTGAGGGATGTGACCATCAACAGTGATATAAAAAATATATACATTTCTTGTAACTAGTGTGTAAAAAAGCAGAACAATTGAAACACTATTTTGACACGATTGTGACTTAACGTTAGCAGAATCGACGCCCAGATTATTAAACTGATCAGCTTAAGCACAGGGAAGGAATTGAAAGTGGTATTTTCAGTCAAGGCTAGGTTTCAATATAATTATGTAAAATTTGCCAATGAAAAGACCTCTGATAGTGAAATCTTAACTCCTTTTTTCAATGTTTAATCTCTACTTTTACCGCAACGTTAGTTATTAAATAAATAAATAAAATAAATAACCCGACAATAATTTACTTTTTTACAAGCCGTTCTTAAGTGTATTTGCAATATGTTCATATACTACAGCTAAGCACCAAAATTGCTTTTATAATACACGACTTATCTACCATCTAGACCCGACAAGCGTTTCTCCTTCATAAACAAGGGCCAGTGTTTGAGGCATAATTTGAAATCACAGGTTAGCAATACCCGCCTCAGGAATCATGAGACGGGGGGCCTAATCACCAGAATTACGCGGCCCTAACCACTTACCATCAGATTTATAACCACCGAAGGCAGTGGTTGAATGACCATTAATATGATCTTGAAATTGCACACTAAAGATCGGACGTCTAAAGATATTATGAACTTTATTTATATTACAATATTGGTGATGAAAATATTAATTTTTAGACGTAGTGGATATTATAAAGTCTTTAGTATTATTATAATGAGGGAGATGACATCATCTGGCGCTGTTCCTTTGTTGAAAACTCGTCGATTGATGAAATTACAGTTTTTATATTGCGATCATGGAAGGCTTTAAGAGCAATTATTTCGATTGTCTTGGGGCATTCTAAATAAGTTTATTACAAATTTGCGTCTTTCTGTCTATTAGTAACCAGTCTAACGTTAGTTTTTTGATGAAAATAACATTTTCAAGTTTTTGAAAGTCCAAAATTTTACCAGTTTGTCGAATAATGAATTACACTCGAATGAGTATTTATTATCCGAAAGATGGAGGATAAAGTTATAATTTTGACGTAAAATAGCAATATCTATTTTATGAACATCATCGGAGTATGGGTGCGCTGCACAAACTTCCTCGCAGTTTGTTGGAACTGTATCTCGGAAATGATAGGATAGAGGCTGGACAGTACCTAGTGTGGCGACACTACCGTCTCAACAAATTTGCAAAAGACGCACAACAGCCACGTTATTATGCTAAACGTGACCTAAGGTCTTATGACCCTAGGCTCTGTCTACCCCGCATGGGATAAAGACGTGATTATATGTATGTATGTATGCACAACAGCTGCAAATAGAAATTGTATACAAGACAGCCAAAGAAGTTTGAATGGCGCGGTCTCTCTACGCAATTTTTTTTTAATCTATGAAGACAGCGAATCACTATAAAAGTCTAAATTGCACTTGCAAAGTTTTTGTAAATAAATTTTATTTTATTGCATTTATGGATTCAGAGGTATTTATTTATTTTGCCAAGGACTTCCTTCAAACCTGGGCTTATTTCACATCGGGAATACTTTTAAATTTGCTGTCAATTGTGATCTCGTCCCAAACAAACACTCAATCGACATCGAGAGAACCATGAATAATGAAAAGTGCACTCTCAATAGGTCTTCAGGGCGTCGATTCTGCTAACGTTAAGACAAAATCGTATCAAAATAGTGTTTTAATAGTAGTGCTTTTTACACACTATTTACAAGAGTTATGACAGTATGATGTGATGTGAATTTAGTGTGTGGTGTGATCATCAGAAGTGATATAAAAAATATATACATTTCTTGTAACTAGTGTGTTAAAAAGCACTACCATTGAAACACTATTTTGACACGATTGTTATTTAACGTTAGCAGAATCGACACCCTGGTTTGCTGATTTAATAATCTTCTCCTTAGGTTTCTTTACTTTATCGATCCAAGTGATTACAAGCACATCTATAACATCTATGGACATCGCAGGATCATAAGCTTGAAAAATTTAACGCCAGTCAAGTTTAAGGAAATGGGATGCAGAAAATTAATTTTCTAACCTATTAAAAGAAACGCAGTAACATTTTTACTTCATGTCAGTGTCTGTAAGAGCCTTGTAAATCCTCCAGTTCTCCCATGTATGTACTTTTAACACTAACTAATTAAATCAAATATCCTATCTGGGAAAAACGTCAGATATCACTAGAGCGATATGGTGCAGGTGGCTTACCACCATCCCTTAAAACCAAGCATGAACGATTAAGTAAGGGAGATGTCGCCTTACATCATGTATTGCGCTGTCTCGTTGACTCACTGGAACTTGCATGGTTTTAAGAGACGGTGGTAGCCCCCCAGGCCATTCTATAGGATCTATCAAAACATCAAACCGAGAGCCACCGCGCAGAATAGAACACTCTCATTTCGAAGGCCAAGATCAGAGAATTTCTCAGTTCTGAGCCCAAGATCCATTTCGAATTGCTGAGGCAGCTGAGTAAGTATTTACGATAAATCTGAATTTTAAGTATAAATCTAGCAGGTGCAAAAGGAATACATCAAAATAAGCGAAATAATTTATTTTCTTAATTTGCCGAGAAAAAAAAAACCCCAGAATGATGTGGACGACATCCCCTTTCTCCGCTGGCGTCGTAAATTTTTCAAAAGAGTTTTTAATCAGGCGTCAAGCACTTACAAATTAAACAGGGCCGTGTTATGAAGAAATATCGCGGGTTTGCCGGCACTGTTTCCGTTGTCGAGGGGGGTGTAATTAGTTTTATGAATTTTTAACTGCTGTTTAATAAATTGATAATCTATTAATCAGCAGTGTTGTATAAAGCTGATGATGATTCTTATTTTAATCCTAAATAATAATATAAATGCGAAGTGAGTTTGTATATTTATTTGTTTATTTGTTTGTTACCACTTCACGCCCTGTCTACTGAACCAATCATCTTGAAATTTCGCATACACATAGCTAGGAGTATTGAAAACGATATAGGGTACCTTTCATCCCGGGTCAAAGCACTGTTCCCGAGGGAAATTCATAAGGGCGAAGCCGCGGGCGAAAGCAAGTTATTACTATAGATAGAGTAAGAAGTGCTTTTGCTATTTCGATAGCTGAAGTGCGATAGTTTGATTGTTTGATACTAACGGACCAACTAATACGCTTAATATAAAATGCAAACAGTAAAATTGCTTTAAAATACATAACTTTATATAAGAGACCCTCTACGGCGTCTCCATTGAGGTCAGATACTTCACACTGCAAATTATTTTTGTCTTCTTCTTCAGCCCATCGTTCCAGTACCGAAGCCGTGTTGCTCGCAGCCCCATCATCAACCAATACTGAGTCTAAGCATTGAATAAAGCACGCCATTCCTCTCGGTCTTGTAGTTTCAAATTGCAAATTATCGTATGGAAATCGTGTCGCCCACAACAATGCAAACGAGACGAAATAAGAAATATGGCGCGCCCGGATCTCCGCAAAAAGCTCGAAAATTTCGTCATCAATTATCATTATTACGAAACGTTGAGGCACCGTAATTGAGTTTTATAAATGGCGGCGGGTGCCGACGACGTCCGTCATAACCGGGGTGTAGGGTCGACGGTCACTGAAGCTCTAGAAATAGGCTCTATTTCTGTCTACTACTGAGCACAACAAATTGATAAAAATATCTTTTGCTTAAAAATAGATTCAATTTAAAAAAAAATCAATAGACTCATTGCCATCCTAGACTAATATTAGTAATGTAATTTAAAAAAAATATTCGTTTCCGGCTGCTAATGAAGGTTTTATAATGTATACATTTTTATCTAATGTATAAAAATGTGTACATTATAAAACCTTTATATTATATAAACTTTAGTGTCTTTGACCAGCCTATAAAATAAAACGTATTTTAGCGGTAATGGAAATGGCTGGTAACTAGTTTAGGTTCTATTGTTTTTAATATATAGGTATGTGCATTTCAATAAAATTGAAAAAAAATCTTGGTCGGTGTAAAATTTTACACATTTTTTTTTCTTGCATGAGTAGAAAAGCAGTATAAGCCTTGGACCAAATAGCAAAAATAGCAATTAACGTTCTTGTATATTTTACCTACTCGAAATTTATGGCAGTAGATATTCCTCTTTATGTGAACGTCATACCTTAGGTTATTCAGGGTGATGGGTTATCGTAACATTTGCTAATGGACAAAATACAGACAATTTTCTAGTGTTATAAGAATCAGCAACAATTTATATGATGTGTATAGTTTTAGAGGACTTTATATTCCGCTGTTCGTTCGTCTGTCTGACGAGTGCTGTACTTCGTGAACCTCACTAGCTATAGACTTGACATTGTCACAGATTGAGTATTTTCTATTCTTTCTTTAACAGCAAATATTAAAATTGTATAATGTTTAAATTATAAAACTTTTAGCATTTTATGAAGGGTAATTTGTATTTTCACACTAAAATCGTTTTTTCTTACGAAAATCTAACTTGCACTAATGTTGTTTATTTTGCATTTTTGTAAGATTTTTTCATCTACTTCCAAGATTTTGTTAACTCGGGAGGTAATTTTCACCCAAAATAACATTACCTAATACACAGGTATCGTTACCATCAAAAAAAAATTGTAACCACGACTTTTATCGATACCCACATTACCGAGAGCAGAATTAAATTATGGGATTAAAGTTAATTATCGCTTTTTGTAGTGTGTTTAGTAACTTTTTTTTTTTTTAGGTGACCTACATTATTAGCTACTAAGAGCTTAAATATTTACAGCGGGACGGTTTGAGGCGAGGGCTTGACGCCACTCAGCCTTAAAGCCATTCAGCCTTACCTGTTTGGTAACGGTAACAAGCCTTGATTCAACGATCTTTGTGGGTGAATGAATCGTAAACCCAAACTTCCACTAGGACAAAAACCCAAAAGTCCAGTTCTCTATGATATACTTTATAGCAATTATTTAACAAACTAATATCAACCTACAACATAAGAATTTAACGACTTCTCGTCGCCTGTCAGATATCAGCCACACGATGCCCCCACCTCCAATAACAGTTAATTTTAACTGCTATAACAATAATAGTTAAACTTACAGCGATATAACACTTAACTGCAAGGACAAGACATGTCAAATATAGCACGCTATTCACGGACAGACTTTTAAAGTAACGATCTCACAGAAAAGTTTATAGTAGGTACTTACTAACGAAAATGGTCGGAATCTAGACAAGTAAAATTTTTAAAGTTTTGTAGAGTACACAATTTAAAAATTTACAAATATTTTACGAAAAAGAAAGAAAAATCTAGGACGCATTAAAAAAATATCTTGTCATTTTTATTTCAGGGCGTTTTATTTTGTAACGTTCTTTATTTCTGGACATTATTACTATTTGGAAATTAGTATTGTAACTTAAAAAAAATATATTGATATCAACATTTATTGGAAAAATATTTTCTTTCTAATAAATGAATTAAATCCAAATTAATTAAGTTTTTTTTAAATATTATTACTATTTGACAGAGTGCCTATCACTCATGCAGTATTTCTTGTCGCCGAATCTTGACGCCCTATAAGACTCAACCGAATATAATTTACTTTGTCTGACGTTGAACAGCCCGCCTTATATCAGGAGCGCCTTGATAACAAGTCAAGACATAATTGTGACAAGTAACTGTTATTGGATGAATTTATGTCCGTGACATGCTGTCACCCACTGATACCATAGTGGATGGGCTTCTAAATGGTCTATCTTTATTACCGTTTGGGATATTTTTAAAACATTAATATTATTGTCTGTGGAAAGACCAATACTGGTCTCAGAATCATCAAGTTGCTTGTAGTTAAAGCAGATAAAGGCCGCCTTTTGGTAACTTAATCACTACATAGTATGAAACAAAGTTGCTTTCCCTGTCCATCCCTTTGTAAGCTTAAATCTTTAAAACTACGCAACGGATTTTGATGCGATTTTTTTAATAGATAGTGATTCAAGAGGAAGGTTTTTATGCTCAAGCGAAGCCGGGGCGGGTCGCTAGTTCTAAATATTTTGTGATGTTTGCATTTATTTTTGGTGCAATCAAGTGTAAGTTTTTTCTCAGAATTGGATAAAAATAACGGAAATAGTTACATTCGTTGACATACATATAACTATAAATTTTGAAATTAGACGTTAAATAAAGTACGAGGTAGTACTTTTTTAAACTTTATATTGTTAAGAAATTAATAAGTTCAAATGTACCAAACAGTAAAACTCATGTCTATGGAATTTATGATAACAAAGTCACTTTCAGACAGAAATTTTCAAAGAATTAATGTTGTACAAATGATCACAAGTCAAATAATATTAAAGATATAAATAAAAATCAAGGTTCAAAGAGACGCGAAAATCAACTAAAGAAAGAAACATTAAACAGAAACATCAAAGACTAATTAAAAACAAAATGATATTTGGAAGAGAAAAAGGACAATGAAAAATTGGTTGTTGCGCTTCGAGTAAGTAAAAAGTTGAGACGGAGTGACATGAAATTTCTTACACAAAACTAATTCATCTGCGTCTATTTTTTTTCTCATTTTGAATCACATAACGTTTGCTTTCTATCTATTCCATTTTGTTGACAGACAACTTCAAACCTCTTTTGTATCAACAAATATCACGGTCTTGTCTTTAACTAGCGACTCGCCCCAGCTTCGCATGGGCATAAAAACCTTCCTTTTGAATCACTCTACCTATTAAAAAAACCGCATCAAAATCCGTTGCGTAGTTTTAAAGATTTAAGCATACAAAGGGACATAGGGACAGAGAAAGCGACTTTGTTTTATACTATGTAGTGATATGAGCTACGCGGCGTCCTTATTTTCTCGAAAGAATTCAATGAAATTAATTCTTGAGGGTAGCTATTTGTCTTGCGACTGGGAGATTAAGAGCTAAAAAAAGAAGAAAGGGCGTTAATAGCTTAACTTTTCATCTGGAAACAAATTAGGGAGAGCCGTGTCTAATGCAAATAAACTCTGATTAATTGGACGCATTGTTTTTGTTAAGTCACGGTTTAGCGATGTTTTGACCCCGCTGTGTACTTAAGTATTTAACCTTAAGACTGCTTATTTAGCGAGCGAAGAGAGCGAGCGTCCTCATAGTTATCATGATTCTAGACTGTGTAATTTGTCCTGATTGACTGTGTAATTTTTATATAACATATATATATATATATATATATGTTATATAAAAATTACACATATATATGTTATATAAAAATGCTACATTAGTACGAAATTTATAATACATAATGTTTATAGGATTGGAAAGAAGCGGCACAAGACAGGGACACGTGGAAGAAAAGAGGGGAGGCTTTTGCCCAGCTGTGGGACACATAAAACTTAGAAAAAAATGTTTTTAAATGTTCCAATAGTAGAAATAGAGTAAAATCTTTAAGCTAACTTAATACCCCGAGCGGTAGATCGACCGCCGATCTCGATTCTCTCCTCTCGTAATGGCTGCTTGTATCGCTATCGCCACATTTCGCTCCGCCTTACACAAAAAACGCTTAATTTTTTTTTTGTTAGTGACATCCCATTCGACAATGTAAACAAAAAAAAAATTTAATACGGAACCGTAAGGATATATCGACTTGAAAATAAATGAACTGATTTATTTAGGCTGCTACCAGCTCTAAATAAATAATCCTCGCGCTTTTTTTAGTACCTTAAGTTACATTAGAACCAAAAATCATTGAAATACTATCCGCTGTAGATTCCTTTGTAAAAATTACTAAAAACAGACGCTTTTGACACTTTTTGTAAAGGTTTCTAAAATTGATAATATTTCAATGACTTTCGAGGTTCAAATGAAACTTAAGGATACTAGCAAAAAAAGTTACGCGAGGATTTCTGATAATCTCACTTACAGAAAGTTTTTTTTTAGCGCTGGTAGAAGCCCTAATTTAGTTACTAGGTTTTCGATGCCTGTTTAGAAGACAAAAAACATTTCTTGTTTTTTGCCGTACCTAATTCTCAACAAACAGCAAAAGTGAGACATCTACATATTTACTACAAAAAAGTACTACATAATAACGACATTAATATCCATATTACTAGAAACAGGAGCCACAAATCACCCTGTATCATAACAGCGATAACAGCAAGAAAAACTGTTTTATTTACCCCGACACCATAAATATTGCCGTGGCGACCTCGTATACAGCGTGCTCCAATTACACGTTTATTTATATATTTATTAGGAACAACAAACAGCAAAAATACATAAAACATTTTACACAAATCTTAACAGTAATAGTGCTCACAACGTTATCCAAGGAGTAACTAAAATATTCGTTTACAAGTTGAAGTAATATATTAAGCACTTTAGCTACTGGTGGAAATAACTGTCTAGATATCACGGTTTATGATAAGCCACTTGACAGACAGACAAAACGGACGGACAGTGAGTCTTAGTACTTAATTAAATAGGCTCATATTTGTTTGTGCTTTGCTGTCAATTTAAAAATGTTATGTATTGTTTTCTTGTCGAAACTGCTAGCATTGCTTGAAATATGAAAATTGTTTGTTTCCCAAATTAATAAATATGTTCTGTCAAAGCAGTGGGTTATATTGTTTTCCAAAATTAAGACTGTCGTTAAAATTTACAGTCGAAATTTAAATAGACAATCTTTTATTTTCACACTTATAATAGTTACGACACCCTGTATGTCGAGACATAGTTCACGCAGATAGTTCATAGATAAAGAAAATTTATGAGCGAACTTGATAAACTTAATTTGGTTATTGAAAGATAATATTAGAATTTATCGTGTCAGCGAACACATTATTTTTACAGAAGACTCATGATGGTAAGGGGTCGCCTTAGTTATCTTTAAAATGTTGTCAAGACTAGCCGTCCCCCACGGTTTCATGCACCCATAGCGTGTTTGTCATAGCATAGAACTGTAAATGTAATGTAATTTCTCTATTCTGTGGTATGTATGTGGTATTTCAGGTCAAAATGAAAAATTATCTTTTTCTGATTGACCTGGGTCTTGGATGTTTATCTATATATGTATTTGTTATTATAGTATCGTTGAGTTAGTATCCCATAACACAAGTCTCGAACTTACTTTGGGGCTAACTCAATCTGTGTGATTTGTCCGTATATATTTATTTATTTATTATTTATTTATATGTATTTAGCCTTATACCTTCCCGAAAGCAAAGAAAATATACACTACGCGAACCCAAAGTCAGGTAGCCAGCTTAGCTAGTATATGTAAAAATAAGGTCGTTGATGATATTATTAAAGAGCTTCGCCTGCGATCTTGATAGTGTTATCAGACAGTGTGACAGTCCCATAGTTAAATCTTAAATCGGTAAAAAAAAGACTAATTTTCCAAAATACTTGAAGAGAAAAGCTATATAGTTGTTAATCCCAACTAATATCATAAATGCGAAAGTGAGTTTGTATATTTGTTTGTTATTTACCTCTTCACGCTTTTCTACTGAACCAATCTCCCTGAAATTTCGCATACACATAGCTTGTATTGAGAAGGACATAGGATTTCATCTCGTGGGAAAATAACGCGGGCGAAGCCGCGGGCGAAAACTAATTGTAATATACTTTAACATGAACAAATATACAAACAGCGAGCGTGCCCAACACCTACAACGTGGCTTGGTAAATTCTAGTATTTCTTTCGTGATATATGGCCGGAGTAAAACTGTAGGGTTGCCAAGCTATTTTATTGTAGAAGTAATTATTTATTTTTTTGTATACTCAAATAGAATTTACAGATGGGAAGATGATATTAAGAAGATTGCAGAAATAGCTTGGACCAGAATAGCTCAAGATAGATCAAAGTGGAAAGACTTGGAGGAGGCCTATGTCAGTGGACAATCTAGGGTTAAGAAGGCTTAGTGTATATTATATAATACGTAAACAGATTTTTTTTAACCTAGAAATAAAGGCTATCTTTATCTTTATACTCAAATAGACACATCGGCAACATGAAATATGACAATCAAGGATGATAAAGAAATTTATTTCGAGAGCTGCGAGAGGATCTAAAGGAACTTCAAAATTTGAATGTACCCATTTTACCTAAAAGCAAGTCACTGCTTCTCTTCCACTAGAAGCCATAAAACTCGACTGAGGGAATCGACGAATGGCGGAATCATGACATACTCGTAGACTATGCGACTAGCAACCCATCACTATTTTTACCCATACCGATTTACTGTTTCAACTATCATCATGCTAAACGTGGCCTAAGGCATTATGGCTCTAGACTCTGTCTACCGTATACGATAAAAACGTGATTATATGAATCACAGTTTCAAGATTCCAGTGGTATGTTTATATGTATGTATGGAAACAGTAATTTTGTCAATTAGTTTTAGAAAAATATATTAACCGTGATTCAAAGCAAGTGACCCACTATAGTACACTATTATACTTTCTGAAATCCCTACAACGCCCCGTAATCATACTACCCCTACCCACAGCAATAAGTTACAAATTTAACGACAAAGCTAGGCCATTTAACATGAAATACTGTCACTGACAGCGGTCATAAAAGTTAAGGCTTAACGTGGCGGTTTATTTTCCTTCGCTGTTTTACTTGTGGCATTTGGACTTAGTTTTATTAGGAAAAACCTTTTTTTTTTTTTTATTCACAAAAAGTTTCGTAATTTTTTAAACATAACAGTAAATAATCAGCAACATGCTTCGTCAAAATAACAGCAATAAATAAAACAATGACTTGGCGGGCCATATTTTAAAAAAAAATCCTCGCCGCCAATAATTCGATATTCTTTGCCGCGGGCCAATTACTGTGAGTAAAAAAATACGCACTCCTATTTGTAGATGAACATTTACAATTATTCAAGTAACGAGCGCGAAAAACAAAAATTTAAGAGCACCTTCATCTGTTTAAGTTAATTTCTAAAAGCAAACACCGTGCAATAGCGTAAAACAATTGAAAAATATTTAAAATGAACATTCAAGCCTCAGCATCCAAACGGACATTGGTGGCCGAGTAACGTTATGGGTTCTATTTTTGGACATATTATATTTTCATCTTGGTCCCTTCAACTTCATTTCTAAAAACAAAAACCATGCAATAACTAAGCTAGTTTAGCGTTATAACTCAGCAATATCGCGCCGCGGGCCATTTAGAGTGTGTATCATAACAAGCACGTCAATTTTTGCAGAACATTTACAATTATTCAAATAACGCATACTTTATAGTATGTAGAACAAATATTATCCTTCAACTTAATTTCTAAAAACGAAAACCGTGCAGTAACTCAGCGAGATTAGCTTTATAACTCAGCAATATCACGCCGCGGGCCACCTAGCGTGAGTATCTAACAAACACGTCAATTTGTTGTAGAACGTTTACAAATTATTCAAATAACGAATACAATATAATATAATAACGAATAGTATGTAGAACATATAATATCCTTCAACTTAATTTCTAAAAACAAAAAACCGTGCAATAACTCAGCAAGTTTAGTGGTATAACTCAGCAATATCTCGCCGCGGGCCATTTAGCGTGAGTTACTGCCGGCGACAGATTTCATAAAACCAACTCCGATTTATTAATGTTTGCGGACCTGATAAGGCGAGGAGTTAATAACTAGTCATAATTAAGTGCCCTTTGGTAATGGATTTAAAGGGATATTAAGAAACTAGGGATTTGATGTTAAAATGGATGTTTTGCTGTCTGTTTGGAATTAAATAGATGCGAACAAGATACGAACTAATGAATTTGTCATTATTAAAAAAAATTTAAACCAAAATATCGTTTTAAGCGTGTTCGCTAGATAAGTACTTAGGGTAAGTAGGTACATTAATAAAATTTATTTATCGTAGGGCATTCCATTGAGCAGGTCCATCTGCTTACTAAATATTAAAAAAAAGAAACTTTATGATACAAACAAGCATAGAGCACAGCAAAATGCAATTTAAATGTAACACGAACGCGAAATCCTTTGGGACGTCAATGAAAACGTCCTGAATAAAATATAAGGGCTGACTGCACATACAGACAAGAATACAGCATTGTGTATGTAGTTGTGTACATAATACAAGTGACGTGTTGAATAGCGTAGGGGAAAATGGCCCTTAAAGACATTTATTATTTAAAAGCTATTCTCACATTATTTTTAAGTCAAACAATTTTAAAACTATATGTTGTTGCCCGTAAACGCCCGTGTGAACTTCCCTCGGGAACAGTGCATTTTCCCGGGATGAAAGGTACCCTTTGTCCTTCAAAATACTTCTAACTATGTACATACAAAATTTCAGAATGATTTATTCAATAGATATGTTGTATGTAACTAACACGACTACCTTAAGGTGATACCTCGGGGAACACTAGCGCCACCGTCATTTAAAAATCATTACTCACTGAAAACACAAGTTATCAAAAATCCCTCTGCTGTAATTAAGGTTCTGGATCTGAAGTTAATTTTAAACATATTAAATTATTGAATTATATTTTCCTATAGTTACAAATTGCATTATTGCTTAAAACGGCCACTTAGCAGTTTTGCAATTTGTAACTATATGGATAATATAATATACGCTGTCAATACTAATGCACGACTTTCAGTTACAATATTGTTATATAGTCAAATCATTATAGTTGGGGGGCAAAAGAACACAGAACAGACAATAAAAATAATAACATTTTTTTTAAATTTGTTTACTATTCATCTTGTTGATTTCTGTAGCCAGTAATAGCCAATACCGACAACGAAAACGTCGTTGGTCAACACACTAAATTAAAATATAAAAGGGAAGTCGTAGGAATTTTAACTACAAACCAAGTTTTTTTTTTTAAATAAACCGATACTGATTTATCAAAAGAAGTTTAAAAAACAGCAAAACTTACATTTCACACTGGCCATCAATAAATAAATATTATTCTCACACACGACAATCTCATTTCTTATCACAAAATGCAATAAAAAAAATAAAAATAAACAAACAGCCGTCTGGTGGCCAGTTGTGACGACAAATGTTTCTTTTCTTAATATTTTAAAATTGGAATTGTCATTACGGCTACGACAATGAATTTTCTACAGTTTATTGTTGTGTTAATTTTTTTTGTTTTAAAATATTGTTCGGTCTTGAACATGGTTTTATCCAAATTCAAGTATAAATGTAACCGCTTCATATTATATTGAAAATGCCATTTGATGTCGTAGCGGAGGTTATGCGTGACAATATCCTACAACCGGGATGCCGAAAGAAGACCGAGCGAAGTGGAAGAGAAAAGGCAGGAAATCGGACCCTGGGTTTTGAAGCAATGGTTGTTTTGTTTAGAACCGGGAAAGTCCTAAAATGAGACAAACATTGTAACCATAGAGCAACACAGCCTTCTCGGAAGTCCGGAATACGTTCACACGTTACGTCTTATCTCACATTTTCCTGAAATCTTTAGAAATTATTTTATGAAAACGGAGTACAGTGTCACAGAATAAATAACAGTGTTAGTGTTTGCTAAAAGCCAATCTAAAAACAACCCTTCGACATTATAATAAGATAACACATTAATAACGATAGAGTAAATTAAAAAAACACACACACACACAATTGCCAAATCCATACTAATATTATAAATGCGAAAGTCTGTCTGTCTGTCACCTCTTCACGGCTAAACTGCTGGACCGATTGTGATGAAATTTGGTAGGGATGTAGTTAACGACCTGAGGTCAAACATAGGCTACTTTTGGGCGCGATATAACCGAGTCCCACGAGGGCGGAGCCGCGGGCAACAGCTAGTACTCTTATATATATATATAACCATTTGGAAAACTGTCGCGTCAGCTTGCAAAAACAAAAGGAGTTTGTGGCGCCACTTCTTCTCCACTTGCGCTTTGGAAGTGGTGGTAAACTTAAAATAAGTAACAATTGACGTCAATAAGTGATAAGAATATCCTATATTGAAAATAAACAATTTGAATTTGAATTTGAATTTGAATTAGCAAGAAAAACAAACAACGGTCTTCATTAATACGCAAATCGGGACTCCTACAAACCCCTTAATTGAGGTCGCTGGTAGCGGACGGAATATTTAGTGGAATGAGAGGATTGCTAGGCCTCTGTGGTAAAGTTGGATTGCTTCTAAATTATAAGGATTCGGGTTCGAAATAAGTTAAGATGGAAAAGTGTCATATTAAGTTAGTTCTGGATGTTTTTTATTAGAACATGAAATTTTTGGAAAAAGGGTGTGAAATGATCACTCCACCTACAAATGACACCCAGGCTGCGGTAACCCCTTTTCATCAAGTGGAACGTATTCCTGTTTTCCTACTAACAAAATGGTATAAAAACACTATTTTTTGCGGTAGGATTCATATAAATTATTTCTAAAGAAGAATATTAAAAAAAAATCCAAACTAAACTTTCTATAAAAAAATGGTTGCCTGTAAAGTCGGTTTTACGGGCGAAGATTTTACGTGACAACGTCTTTTTCTCGGTAGAATATTTATTGATATGAATATAATCTGCCGCGCGCGGTCTGCCGCGCGCGGCAGACCGATCATAGTTGAGTGGGAGAGAGACGCAAGGCATTCGGCGGGCCTCTCTCTCGTTCGGTGACTCATCGTAACGTTACCGAGCGTTACACTTTTTCATAAGTGACTCCCAGCCGCAACCTAATTTAAGACGTTGTCACGTCAAAACTAACTATATAAAAAAAAAATTATAGAGCCCAAATTACTATCGTCACAGGACTGTAAAATGTCCAATTAATTAAATTGTAGCAAATGCCGACTTGATCAAACAACCGAAAATATTTTCTAGATCCTTCCTCTAATCCTCCTCAACGTATTACTACAAATCAATCGGCCAACTTGATCTAGTATTATTTTTTACAGGGTCGCCATTTTGAAAATTTATGAGGAGGACTAATATATAAACAGGATAAACCATGGAGATCAAGCATAGATTAAAAAAACGGCGTAGACACCGCAAGCGAAATCCTAATTCTATACATAGCCCCACGATACCCCACAGCACGGCACGAACTATAAGCAACTCCAAATACCCACAAGCAACTTCCGCTGCTCAACGCCCTGTAATTTACTTTTTTTCTCATAACCACACATTATTTGTAAACGGCCAGTATTAAATATAATTAGCGTAGGTCCAAATAACATATCGTAAGCGTAATAGTGGGGTTTGGCCTTTAATTTTATGTGGAATCAGTCGCGTGAACTGGCCGACCGATGGCTGGTTAGATATCAAATTGGTGGCGTAGTTAGGGTTCCTTAGAGTTGTTTAATACTGGCTGTGCTCCGCTGTTTCACCTATCCATGATATGTATGTATGTACGTACTATGCTTACAACCATCTTCATGAAGTAGACCATCATGTCTAAGAAAATTATAGGTAGTTTATCCATTTGGCAGTTGTAGAGTTATTGGCGTCAGCTTTATAATATTAGGATAAATATATATGATTTAGTATTTTTTTTAAAGTCGGCTGTCCCAGATATCGTTGAAACCACAGAACAGAGAAATTATATGAATAGAAATATTTTGACGCGGATTTCGTTTCATAATCAGTGTGGCAGCGTATCCTCTCTTCTTGTTGGAATAATGTTTAGGCTGATCTGCGTTAGACGGGAACTGTTCACTGGCAAACTATCACACAGAAAATAGTTTGGCAATCCCTGGTTTCGGACACCAAGATCCACTTCGGGTCGCTTTACGCTGATGACTGTCACTAGTTTCGCCACAGTGCTATTTGAACCATCATTGTTACAGGATAGCCGGAGCGACAGTACCCAGTAATTTTAACGAATTTACTTACAAAGTAAGTTTAAAACTCAGCTAGAAATATTTTTAGAATAATCGCTACAGTAGATTCATATAGTAGTAGAATAGTTCGGGAGTGCTATTGAGATGTATGACTTACTCAAAACCTGTACCGGTTATGTCGCATGAAAATCATCCGAAAACGAACGATAATCATTCGACACACTGACTATTCTATGTTATTTCAAAAATAGCACTCCTTGAAGCATGTAAGGTAGTATCATTAGGAACCCTCGCTACCTGATCCGATTCGCGCTTGACAAAACTTATTTTTTTTACATATCGATGCAGTTTGACGGCTATCAATCAGTCAAGGCCAGCACGTAATTGTTATGATGGGTTACCGTCGTGCCTTTAAGGGAATGCGAAATTACCAGTCAAAATCTTATAGGTTAGTGATTTATGTTATTATGATATAATAGTCTCCAATTTGTAGGTTTATATCTGATTTTAGGTCAGGTATGATAGTAAGCCTACCCCGTTCAAAAAAATAAGACTTGCTTCGGCCGAAATTAGTTCCTTATTTATTTTTTACTAGCTGTTCCCCGCGGCTTTGCCCCGCGTGGGACTCGGTTATATCGCGCCCAAAAGTAGCCTATGTTTGACCTCAGGTCGTTAACTACATCCCTACCAAATTTCATCACAATCGGTCCAGCAGTTTAGCCGTGAAGAGGTGACAGACAGACAGACAAACTTTCGCATTTATAATATTAGTATGGATATGCATGATACAAGAGTACATAAGACTGAAATGGATTAAGGGACACTAAAGAATAAAAAAAGCAAAAAAAAATTTTTTTGTCTGTCTGTCTGATAGTGATACCAATTCTGAGTTCACAACCCACTGAGTGGATTGTTGTACATTTGTCACAAAGTACGTTCCTTAAAAAAAGTGGGATAAAAGAAATATGTGCCTTTTCGCTTTAACTTATATAAGACTTCTACTTAGTATAAGCATTTTTAGATAATACTTAATACGAAAAAAGCATTTAATTTATAAAATTAAACATGAATTTCCGTTTTCACAACTTATAATTTTACTCGCTAACAAACTCCGTAATGTGATAATGTATTATGGATGCGTAACTGAAAACTACAAATAAATACATATTATTATTAACCGAACAAAAGATTGACCATAAAGGCACAGCAAAATAATTCCAAATTGATCACCTCCTCAGTTAACTAAATCGTGCGGAAAATAAAAAAAATATATTTAAAAAAAAACATGGACAATAGTTGCGCAAGACATTGTAAGCTTTTTGCACGAACACGAAAACCGCAAAGGGTGCCAAACAAGGGGTTCGAATTACAAAACGTAATAAGCTGCTCGAAAACCACTCGAGATTACTGTCGAATTCCGAAACCAATTCACACTGGTCTAGTAGAGGAGCGAGTAAAAAGGCGAGTGAAATATCTGTTTACACGAGAATACAAATCAACACAACAATGCTATTTTTGTCCTAGTGCTAGTGCTTAATATTTATGCTCGCAACAAATATAATAAGAGTTGTGACAATAAAGTTAGTTTACAGGGACGGTTCATTTCAACCCCTCTATTATAAATTTCGGAAAATTTAAAATTAAATAATCATATCTAAATCGGATGGGCGAGGAGACCAGTCATAAGGTAACATAAATTTTTTGGAATGTCTTAAGTACAAATCAGGATTTTAGTATGGAGAATATGATAAAATCATCATCATTACATAGTATAAAACAAAATCACTTCCCGCTGTCTGTCAGTCTGTATGCTTATATCTTTGAAACTACGCAACGGATTTTGACGCGGTTTTTTTTTAGCTAAAGTGATTTTAGATCCAGTTTTTATAGCCGTGCGAAGCCGAGGCGGGTCGCTAGTATGACATATTCAAATAACCGTTCATTATCCTTTCAGTGAGTATAATCACAGAATATCTTATAGTAGTATAATTATAATTTATATCCTAAATGTCACTAAATTAAACATCAAGTTCACTAGCATTACAATCGACTAATCTGAATTTTCCGTTACAGTTACAATACGAACACATAATGGGATGACAGATGCCGTAATGTGAGATTATAGAACAACCGAAATGCGGAAAATCGATGCAATCTATGCATTAAGCGACCACTGGAAGCTTTGCTATGAGAAACTATACTAGCGACAGAATTCGTTATGTTTGTAGGTACTGTCAATTTCACTACACAAAATTTGCTTTAAATATTTATAAAATTTACTTGTAAGTTTTCTTTTGTGATACTATCTGAGATATTTTACTTATCGTGTCCATGTAACGTAATTTACCAAAAGTGGACCTGTTTCTCTATTGTGGGTTCAAGCTATCGCAATCTCTTGTAATTTTGTATTTAAATCAAACTCTGTAAAGAGGGATGTTGGATAGTGGTGACTTAGGATTTCCATACAAATTTCCTAATACTTATGTCCAGTACTAAAGCGCTATCGATATAACAGTATTGGTATAGTTTTAAACCATGATTTTGAGTATAAAACTCACGGTTATGGTAGGTTAAAGCATGCCAAACGATTGATTAAGCAAGATAATTGCGCCGTCTTGCTTATTCACTAATTTTTAGATCGATAAATGCCATCTGACTATAGATACTGATAATAATGATGACTGATAATGATGAGACTAAATATTTAACAACAAACATTAATCACTAATTAAATCCAAATCTGCTTGACCCAAAGGTTGACTGTTGGATAATGCTTTTAGCATTAAGTCCGCCTTTTGTATTTTTGCAATAAAGTTAAATAAATAAATAAATCTAAAAAAGGAAAAAAAAAAATTACTAAACTAAAAATAATTTAAATTTGGTCCTCTGGGCAGAGTTCCCATCACGCAATCAGCGTTCCCGCGCTGGATAGCGATGGCTATATCCTTTGTGCGAAAAGGCAACTTTCTCGGCGCGAGGGTCACCCGTTGTCTTCTTTAGACGTTTACTGATCTCCCTGTGAAGTCCCAGTTCGCCAGCCCCCCATGAACCCATGTCTCGACTCTGAAGGCTACAAATTCATTATTTATAGCCTATCATCTCACTGTGCTCAATCTTTACTATTATTCAGTCCACTCCACTTCATGACAATGGAGAGCTCGTGTAATACCGTCGGCACCCCGTGACACCCCCAATATGTGACAATGTGACATGTGATCCCTGTCACGACATGACAGACTCTGTTATAGTGGACAAATGAGGCGGGGATAATACTTAGGTCTTATTAAATACTTCAAATAAATAACCGAATCTTAACTGAGCATGAGCATATTACAGACCAGAATGGCAGGAAATTGACAGGAATAAGTACGAATAGTTCACAAACATGAGGAGAACTCGACAGCCTAGTAAGTTATAGTTGTGTGTCAAACGACACAAAGTGTGGCGAGAGTGATGAGTTAGGTATGTAAGGATCGTAGCCAATGGAAGTAGCTAGCATCTGCCTACTCCTGAGGGAGACAGGCGTGATGATATGTATGTATGTTAATACTGCCAGAGTAGATTCTAATTCATAACGCAAGGTAAAGTAATATATAGATGTCTTTGTGATTTTTATTAAGTAATTTCGCAATTTTTATTAATATTTTGAATTATATATACAAAGAACAATACAAAAACTAACAGAAAAAAAAAACTAAAAATCAAATAAATCTTGCCCCATAGGCATGTTAGCAAGAATGCTGGCCGTATTTACCCGCTGTATAGCAATACTTATCCGTTGGGCGAAATAACAGCCAGCCTTGCCTTGCCTTGCCTTTGTCAAGTTATGTATCTAAGATTCATTTACACACACGCAGACAACGCGACTAGTTATGGCTGGTTAAAAGTTAAACTCGAATTAATAAATGTCATAATTACCTCATATTTACGATCACGAAAAGTGCCCATAACAAGTGTTTTGCATGAAAAATTACTTCAATAATTCATATTTAATTGAGCTTTAAAAACAAGAATCTAACATTTGGACCGAAAGCAATGTGAAGGCTTAATATTCAAATTCCCTAACACAATCGTAATTCAACAAGAAAATATAAACATGCAACCGTAATTACACCACAAACGGGCGAATTGTTATAAAAAATGCTTCAATAGAAAAATAAATCAAGCTTATGAAGTAGTAGGATTAAATCAGATCCTACGATAAGCAAACAAGCTACTATATTTCATATCACAATGCCTATTTATATACAATTAAAACTCTACCTTAACACAAGTGATAAAAGTCTATTTTGCATAAATGCTGGTTGTAAAATAAGGTCGGTGTCACACTGTATGCTATGAAACCGCGATCCGTCATGTCGACGTCACATGCCCGTCAAACCACTTCTATTCATGCGAGTAATTAGCACCCGTCAAGCCACAATATATGATTCCGTTGACAATACGCCGTGTTGTGTATAGGGGGCCTAATCCGATTTTTTGTTGACTGACAACTCGGATTTTGAGTGTGTATTGAATGTATTGAACGAGTTTGAATGATGGTGTTGCGTCATATTTGAAAGGTATCGGATTACCAACTACCAATGAGGACTTAACATAATTTCAATTTTGTGAGTAGATTTTATGTTTTCGATTGTATTGTGATTTCTATTACAAATTTTAATGAGAGTAAAGCAGATAAACAGAATAAACTATTATATACCTAATATTTGGTACTTAATAATTATTTATTTTATTTATAATTGTTTCTAACTCCAATATTGGTTTTATTTATTATTTATTTATTTGTTTGTTTTTCGGGTGTCTTACAGCTTAATATAGTATCTTTTATTTTTATTCCATCTAGGAACTATAAAAACTGATTTGAGAGTAAAACAATTATATCTATAATACTTTTTTATAAGGAACAAGACCCAGAACATAAAAAATCTTTAAAAAAACTTTATTATCAAACAAAAGTTGAGCCATTATAGACAACTTATTTTGAATACCTTTTTTTGTTTCTTGACAAAACTTTAGATAGCTTCAAACTACAATCGGATTTGAAATAGCGCTCTAAAATAATTCTGCTATTTTCATAATACCACAATGTAGTAAATTCTCTTTCACATTATCTCATCATCAAAAGCAAATCCTTCGCCACACCTATCCTACTGCCACGCTTACTTATTTTACGCAAAAAAAAATGTTTTATAATAAGTTTGTAATAACCACCCCAATGAACAAGATACTCCGATAGCCAATTCCACAGCAGAGCAACATTTCCTGCCCTTTCAAATTCAAGTAGCCAGATCTTTATCAACAATAGCATAACAACGCTTCGGTTTACGAGCAAACGTCGGACAATGGCCGGATTTCGTTCATTCATTCGATTTAATTTGACACCTGTCAGATTTTATTCTCTCAGGAATTACCGGTTTTAGGGTTGCGTATTGGAGGTTATGTGTGAAATGAAGCTTATTTTTTTCTGATTGTACATACTTACTTTTATTTGCCAATTTATTTTAGTATTATTACAATAGAAATAACATTTTTGAAAAAAAAGGTTATCGAAATTACCAAAAATAATATCTGAATTTTTAAGGTGGTGTCATCTAAAATTTTGACTGGCAAATATAAGATCAAGTGTACATCTAGGCCACAGATTTCTTAATATTTGTACTGATGCTAAGGATAACTAAGTTCTCTATAAATAAAACTCGCATAGTCTGAAAATGTAGTAATTACCTACTTAATTTTTGGCAGTCTTACTTGAAAAAATCCAAAGCCACGCAAAAACTTATTAAAAAAATCTAAATTATATTACCACCAAATTGCCAAGACATTTCATATTAGCAATGTACTAGTAAAATGATGTAATATTACAGAAAAAAATATTTTACACTGAAGCAACAGAACCCTAGTAAGCGTGGTGCGACACACTTAACATATATTTTTTCATTGACAGATTAGGCGGTTCATACACAGTCGGGTGTGTGCGCGGCTTAAAATTGTTTTTTTTATTGTAATACAATAATTGTGTTTCGGGTTACACACTTTTCAAAACCAGCTGCTGCTTTTGTGCACAACAAACTGTTTAAATACTTTTTAGTGTTAATATAAAATTAAGTAAGAAAAGTAAGAGTTCGAAAAGAAAACTCTTATACAAGTCATCTTTTCTGAAAATCTGAGGGTGTATGTAGACCTTGACAACGTCGCATGAAATCACTTAAATGAGAAATCATACTGACAAACAATACGGAACACCTAAGCACTAACGTAATGCTAATTATGCAACTAATATTATAAATGCGAAAGTGAGTTTGTATATTTGTTTGTTTGTTACCTCTTCACGTCCTATCTACTGAACCAATCTTCCTGAAATTTGGCATACACATAGCTAGGAGTCTTGAGAAGGGAAGAACCTTTCATATCGGGAAAACTCACTGATCCCAAGGGAAATTCATGCGGAGAGCCGCGGGCGTAAGCTACTAAGTATATAAATCACACGGACAGACGGCCCGACGTAGGTATATCCTATATTGTCCAGAACGACCGGTTGGAAGCGACCTGCATCGAGCACCAGCCTCGTTCTGGAAATCCTTGGTGGAGGCCTATGTCGAGCAGTGGACAGCCTGCGGCTGAAATGATGATGATGATAACCTATAATTTATTTTCTGTTACGCCTACGCATTCATAAATATATAGGGACAAATCGCACAGATTGAGTTAGCCCCAAAGTACTAACTCAACGATAATTTATGTTAGATTTTATATCTATTTCCCGCATTTATATTCATCTTTTGTGTGTATGTCTGTAGCTTTTCTCCAAAATTGCGGCATTAAATGAAGCATCCGAAAAAAAATACTAAACAAATAATTTAAAAAAACACAAAAAATAATAGCAAAATGTCCGCTTAACAAGTAATTAATTGTTACACGAAAACGTCTACTTGATGATTAACCGTCTACGCCAGTGCCATGTCAATTTAATTTCGGGATTTAATTACTTTTATCGTCAATTTTATAACAACTTAATTGTACACAATTCACATAATAACCAACAGATGCTGTTATTAAAATCAATTTTTTTTCCTTGACAAAGATCTAATTGTTTAAAAATATATTTTTAGCCCTACTTTAGTCACTTTGTAATTATAGTTCAAAAAAGATTGTCAATAAAATGCTTAAGAATGGGCTGTCACCCAAAAAGTGTTTTTCTTAATTATGTAGAAAGCAATTCTGAAGCAAATGACAGAATTATGGAAGCTATGCTTGTACTTAATTTCGACGCTGCCCGGCCATTCAAACGCACAAGTTCTCAGTATCATTCTCAGAATATTGTAGTAAGCTAATAAAGAATTTAACCCTGATCTTTAAGCCTTTAGCCTATAGAATGAAAATAACTCTTTAAAGATTACAAACCACAAAAATTAGGAAGTTTTATTTCCTAATTTATATTTTTCTTAATTATGAAGAAAGCAATTCGAAAGCAAATGGCAGTATTGAGAAGCTATGCTTGGACTTAATTTCAACGCTAAAATATACCTAGTGCCAGACCATTCAAACGCACACATTCCCTGTTTCGTTCTCAGAATATTGTAGTAAGCTTCTAAGGAATTTAACCCTGTATAGAATGAAAATAACTATTTTTATAGATTACCAACCACAAAAATTAGGAACCTAACCTAACCTAATTTATTTGCAGCCTTCTCTTGAATATATCGACTAAAGCGACTGTGCTAGTCGTCTTGTTTAACTTTATAATCATCGTGATTATAAGATAGCACATTGAAGTAGAAAAAGCATGAATCTTAATTTAAGCGTTATCTGTATTTTATCTAGAGAGAAATAAAATCGCAAATGATCGAATCGTCAAAATATCCCTTCAACTATATCAGGCGCTATGCGCTATATAAAATGTTAAGCCTCAATTATTTTAAATTTAAAAACAAAAAAAATGTCACATGTCGCAAGGAACTATATTTAAACTAGCTGTTCCCCGCGGCTCCGCCCGCGTGGGACTCGGTTATATCGCGCCCAAAAGTAGCCTATGTTTGACCTCAGGTCGTTAACTACATCCCTACCAAATTTCATCACAATCGGTCCATCCGTTTAGCCGTGAAGAGGTGACAGACAGACAGACAGACAGACTTTCGCTTTTATAATATCAGTATGGACTAGTATGGAAGTATGGATTAAGGCATTTACCTATGTAAGTAATAATGACTTATCACTATCACTACGTCGCTTTCTCTGTCTCTATATCCCTATATATGCTTAAATCATTAAAACTACGCAACGGATTTTGATGCGGCTTTTTTTTAAATAGATAGGGATTCAAGAGGAAGGTTTTTATGCCCATGCGAAGTCGGGGCGGGTCGCTAGTTTATTATAATATCGTGATCAGCCTTCTTTTAAATTTTTTTTATATATTACTTTCTAATTTTTTTAAGAAAAAAGTACGTGCATGCATTAAGTTATGCCTCAGATGCGCCATCCAAACACGCCTTTCATAATAATCCAATAACTCACAAAACTCGCTCTTAACATTCGAAGAATCTAAATCAAACAATCAAATTAAATCTGAATTCCTGTTCAAAATCCGAGTGCAAAAGTTAGGGCATTAACAACCAAAGTCGATGTAAGAGTAATCCTCGCGAAGTGATCTATGGGCGCCCGACCCAGCGACCCGACCCGCTGTCACATGAGATGAGCAGAGGACAGAGATAAAGCTCTAAACTGCACCGAATTAATGTACAATCACAAGCGTGAGCCGCGTTAGTCCTCTTTGAATTTGTTACTTTGTACAATTAAGTTTAAATAGACAAATTATTTCATTAAAAAAATATATTTATAATAACGAAGAGCAATTGGTTTTAATATTTAAGAAGAAGAAGATACTTGTAGGGTATCTTCTTCGTCTATTGGAGTAAAATAATTAGTTTTTGAAGCGATCACAGATATATATTTGACTAATTATATTTGAAAGTATTTTGGGATGTGAAATCCCAAACTTTATTTCATGCTGTTGTCAGGACATAGTTATGATCTACCTTTGTTTAAGTGATGTAGTAAACATGTATTCATCATCATTTCGTGTAGGGGTCACGGTCAATAGACCATACACATCTTAGTATTGAACTCTTCAAAACCGCCTCTCGGCCTCATTGGCAGCCGGGACCAACGGCTTAACGTGCCTGCCGAAGCACGGAATCACGCACTTCAGCAATGTCCTAACCAAACTGAAAACAACTAAACAAAGTTTCCCGTGGGAATCGAACCCACGACTCCCGGGTCTACGGGCAAACGCCTTAACCACTGTACCACGGAGGCAGTTGCATGTAGCTTGCATGCAAACTTGTATTTGTATGTAGCTTTTCCTCTGTACCATATTTAACTCGTGATCTACAGGCTCCCGACCCAACGACCCGCCCCGAACCCCGTATTTCACTGAGAAAACGCCTGGATGTTTTATTACCTGATGAAAACCGTCTAGGAGTCGGTGCGGTAAATCCGACACGTCCCGGTTATCTGACTTTGATGACTGCCTGTCTAGGACTTCTAAGAGGAATGTGGCTATGTAATTTTACAACATTTTTCCTTTATTATTATGATTTTCTTTTTAATTTTGTCATCTATTGTATCGTAACGTATGATCGTATGATTGATTATTTAAATGGAACTTGATAAACAAAATAAACAATTTTTCTTTCCTTTTTTTACTTAATTTGATAATTAATGAAAAATGGATATAAACTATATTTATATTATAAGAATGAAAGTTGGTTTGGTGGTTTATAAATTTTATTTAATTTATTAATAATAAAAAACTTGCAACTTAACCAATAAAAACTGACCGTAGAAAACTAACAAAAAACTAAAACTAGTAAAAATCTAATGTATGTTCCATCGACATGGTTTTAAGAATCTGATGGAATTTAAAGGAAAGCGCTAGTAGGTACACTAGGAGGACGGAAGATACTAGATTATCCGACAGAAACCAGCTGACGCAACCGGGGAAACGCTAGAATGAAAAAAGTGTCAAAATTTGGAGATTCTCGTCCTAAATAGCGACCACTAATCTCAGCGCTACAAAGATCGGGTTCATTTTTTTATTTATTTAAAGGGAAGTCTACTTAAGGTGATACCTCAGCAAACACTAGCGCCACTCTCATTTAAAAATCATTACTCACTAAAAACACAAGTTATCAAAAATCCCTCTGCTGTAATTATGGTTCCGGATCTGAAGTTAATTTTAATCATATTCAATTATTAAATTATAGTTCCATATAGTTACAAACTGCAAAACTGCTAAAAGTGGCCGTTTTTAGCAATAATGCAATTTGTAACTCTTGGGAATTATAATTTAATATATTTAAAATTTACTTCAGATCCAAAACCTTAATTACAGCAGTGGGATTTTTGATAACTTGTTTTCAGTGAGTAATGATTGTTTAATGACGGTGGCGCTAGTGTTCACCGAGGTATCACCTTAAGTAATACTTATATTGTCACTATTTTGTAAAAACCACTGTGTATTATGTAAAGCGTTCCAGCTAACGGACACAAATCCGGACCACATAAAAGAAGAGTTGCGTCTGCGGTCAGGAGCTCTGAATATTCATGAGGTTAACTCGATTTATGTCGTCACAGCGGGCACGGAGCGTGCAATGAGGTTCAAGAGAAATCTGCCACATTTTAAATTCTTTTTCACTTTACTACACTTCAGTTCAAATGTTATGTATAATCGTTCAAAAAACAAACACTCTCTTGAAATTAATTAATTACTTGTTAGAATCTGCTTAGTGTCTGATCACCGTAGCACACACAAGACCGAGTAAGGTGAATGTGTAGCGTTTCCGAACGCCACTCAAAGTGGAAAGACAGCATCTGTCAAGATGACAGATGTCAGACAGATTTTCACCGCGAAAAGAGGAAGTTATTTTCCGTTGGTTGGATTGTAAATAACTATATTTAATACACAAGTCCTGACTGATCCAGTGAGTTTCATTCCAAACAAAGAGAAGATCCAAGTGTACTTAAGTTACGAGCTAAATGGGAGCTCCTACGCCACTCCGGCCACAAATCCCATAAATGTAACAAAGACAAGATGACAATATACCGATTTTATTACTTTTGTCACGTCTGTTCACAAACAAGTGTAAGCACAATCTGCCCTAGCCCGTGATTCGGGCCTCATCTCAATTACTCAACTTTCTAATAAACAAAATCTAATCTGCAATTACAAAGAACTAGATGTAAATCACGCACAAAGGTCCCTTACTCACTCTTTAACCGCGCCGCTAAGAGTTACCATAGTTCTCCGAAACGCGACCGTGTGCGTGAGACTCCAAATACTGCTGTTGCTAACATACTATAGTTAGATTAGGATTCTACATTCCGTGCTAACTCTACATTCGCATAGTGGGGTTTCTATGACAGCATCCTGTGTGACTGCGGCGCGGTGCAGTCGATGGCTCACCTTCCGTCATGCCCTAGCTGCCCTGTCTCCTGCACAATGGGGGACTTGAACGAGGCGAACGACCGGGCGTTGCAGGTGGCCAAATGCTGGGCTAAGTCAATATAGATAGTCCATATAGCCAATGCCTCAAAAATAAGAAGATTCGCATAGTCACGCGTAATCCATCTCGTACGACCGTGCGCTCGAGTGCAAAACTAATCTTGTAGCAAAAATAGTTACCTCAATATATCACTAAACTAAATATAAAAGTGCAGAGCAAGATTGGCGTACCCTTCCCCCCAGGAAGTGGGGATACAGTGCTAGGTGTCAAGTGGGGAATGAATTTGTCAGTTTGTGATTCTTCGCCGCCCGGCCGGCCATATATCACTAGGGTAACGGCTACGCGGTACACGATTTGAGGATTTTTTCATTCATTTATTTTATGTGAAAAAATGAGACAAATATTGCATTTGCTAGTAGTACTTGAACCAATAAAGTTCCTTGGCCTTACTTTTACGAAGTGACGAATAGACGAAAAAAATAAAACAATATTAAATACAGTAGATTACAGTAAGCTACGATACTGTGCGCAGGGTCAAGTGACTTTGTGGGTCGTCCCATATTATATATAACATATATTTGTTTCACATAGATATACAATAAGTAATATACTTATTAGACAACATAAGAAAGTTGCCATATGAAAGTTGCGATGCAATGGCGGCGTTACTTATCGCTTAAACAAAATTAGGTAAATAAATACCTACCTAGATGAAAAACATGAAACCTCACAACAACGACGATTGAGAGCTTTTTCAATGTTCTAGATTCCCTGTTTCGTGAGCCGTGTAGCTGTCGCCCGAGGCGTTCGGGAGATTTATCGCGTGATGAACAACTTCCTTCATAAAACACGGTGCCGACTCACGGTAGATGTTCAGCTCTTTATACTCTGTCAGAGGACGATCTAGGATCTACTCTCATAGAGATAAGCGGGGCGGGAAGCGGAGTAGTCTAAACTTCTAGAGTAATTTAATTCATAAAGATTATTGACAACCTTTTTGTTTCTCCATCTTTAATATAAATTTCAATCCAAAAAACCATAAAATTCAAAAAGACAATATCATTAAAATAAAATGATTTTAAATAAAAAGTACCTACTTACGCTATCAGTATGCTACAAAGTCTTTGAATCAGATCGAACATATTATTCTGCTGTGAAGTATTTATATTAATTTACTACCTGTAGCCCGGGGTACCGCTCCCGTGGGAATTCCGGGATAAAGTATAGCCTCTGTGTTGTTCCAGGGTCTAAGCAATCTCCATTCCAAATTTGTGAAAAATCTGTGAAAGAGTAACATCTATAGATTCTTACAAACTTTCGCATTTATAATTTTAGCAGGATGGTCATGGAAATATGACCTATATCCTTAAACTAGCTTTCGCCCGCGGCTTCGCCTTCGTGAATTTCTTACGGGAACAGTGCTTTTTCCCGGGATGAAAGGTATCCTATGTCCTTCACATTACATCTATATATGTGTATCATGAGGAATAATGGAAAAATGAAAACAGGAAGATTGATGTAATAGATGGGGCGTGAAAGCGTAACAAACAAACAAACTAACTTTCGCATTAACAATATTAGTTAGGATCTACCAATGTAGTTATGCTGATGCATACTGTGTCTACTGATAACCAGCTCCAACACATTTGAGCTACAAATTACTCTGTTCCGCCATTACCTGCAGCCAACAGCAAACAGAAGATTTATGCGGCCATATATCTAGGGTCATATTCTCAGAAGCCAATTTAACTAAGACATGGTAATTACCTCCTCTGCTGAATTATGATGAAGCGTTTTATTAGTGTGTGCCATATGAGCCATATCATCAATGTAGAGATTCTTCTTTTCTCCCATAAGAGTGTTAAGGGTTAATCTAGTACTTAGATTTATCGCATTCCTTTCTGTAAGTAGGCATTTTATCTATATCATCAACATAATGTTCCGAAGAACTCTGACACCAGCATGTGTATGGTCGATTGACCATGTCACCTACACCAAATGGTGATTGTGAAGAGCCAATTGAGATGATGATAATGAAGGCCAATTGGCCAGCGTACAATGGTTTAGAGTTTGAAACCGCTATTTTCATAACAAAATGATTCTCAATATTAACGTTAAAAAGTAGATATTACAATTAGTGCATAAACCGACTTTACATCAAGAAAATGTAAAAAAAAATGTTTTACATATTGAGTATGAATTATTTAATGATAAAATTAAGTTTGATAAGATTCTTGCCAAAGGTCTTAGTAAAGGAGGCGAGAAAATTTTAACTTCCATAATATTAGTACGTAAGTGTAGATTAGTTATAAAACTATAAAGAATTGTAACGTTTTGGCAAACCAGTGCATAGTTTGAGTAACCACAATATTATTTAACTACTAGCAGTCCATCCGGGCTTCGCCCGTGGTACACACTTAGCCTATGTCACTCGGGGTTAATTAGCTTTCCAGCGGTGAAAGAAATATTCAAATCGGTCTATTAGTTTCGAAGCCTATTCGATACAAACAAAAAATCAAATCTTTTATCTTCATAATATTAGTAACTAGCAACCCGCCCCGGCTTCGCATGGGTATAAAAACATTCCTCTTGAATCACTCTATCTATTAAAAAAACCGCATCAAAATCCGTTGCGTAGTTTTAAAAATTTAAGCATACATAGAGATATAGGGACAAAGAAAGCGACTTCGTTTTATACTAACTATGTAGTGATTAGTAATCAGTAATAGTAAAGATAAAGATTATCATATTCCTAATAAATATTAGGAATAATAGTGCTTCAACCACGGCTTCAACCAAACAAATAAACACTTAACAGCATCTGCATTAGCCAAACATCCAATTTGTGTAACATCAATAGAATTCCACACCATACATAACCCACATCAAAGACTAACTCATCCGGCGTGATAAACCCTCAGTCTTCGAGGCACATCCAGCAAATAAAATATATTGGTTGAATAAAGTATAAAACCAGTGAAATTTCCTCTCAGGGAGTCTACATTTTTTCCTGGAGGGGTCGTAAATTTCAGGGACACTAACGGGGGTGAAATATGTCGGGCGGAGACGTCATCCGTCAAAAGTGATGGCCTGACCGACGAATTCATTCTTTTTAGTATGTGCTGATATTTTATCTTGATGACGTGATTTTCGCTGGCTAAGATGTTGAAAAGCTTAGATAGTTTGATAGCGATTTTTTTAGATGCTTTTTGGGATAAATTCTGATCAAGACATATTGAATGGCTTTACAAATTAGCTCAGGTCTTATAAAAGCACCAGATATTTAAAAACAAAATAAGTTCATTGATACAAATAATATACATTTTAAAACTTTCTAAAAATATCTACACTTTGCGATGAGTAAGGATGGGCTGAAGAAGAAAGAAAAATATCATGAAAACAATTTTCAGTTAAACGGATCCATGCTCTAAAGGAAAGGAAGGAATCAATCTATTTTATTTGATGTGATAATAGGGTTTCAATTATTTTATAATTGTATATAGTATAAGTGTATATAGTAATAATTTACTCCGCTGACTTAACGCCCCTAAGAGAATCTTGGCCTCCGAACAAAATTGTATTAATTAAGTACCTAATTTAATTATGCCAAAGTGAAATTATTGCACACTACAAAACGTAAAATGAGATATGAGATAAACAATGTGACTTTTTGGAAACCAGCCATCATTTTGATTGAAGAAGATAATGTATCGTAGCTATAAACCTGACCTAAGAACAAAGCTCCGAACTAGCATTCCATACGAAGAAACATCTGCTCTTTATAACTCCAATATACAAGTCAAAATATTCATAACAACTCATAAAAACGCCACATGAATCACAACATGAATCAGCTGATCTGGACAGCCATACATCCACTTGAAACAAAGCTGCCATGACCGGTATCTAAAATCAGGAGCACAAAGCTAAATCCATCACCATTCATCACTCGCAGGATGGTAGAACCTCATGAGTAGATAACTGAACAGAAGGCACTCCCTATGTATGGACTATAGACCTTTGTTCATACATTTATATGGTGATAGATGTAAGCATCAAATCGTGCTGTTAAAAAAACTTGAAGATGATAGACGGTCATTGGAACAATGACTGAATTGTGACTATGTGAGCTAAGCAGAAAGCTGATAAAGTAAATTTACTTTCCTTTCTCTATAACGTCTACCATAAATTTTGCTGTAATATTACATTCGCAAGATAGCTCTGTGTGAATTAAAAAGTCTATCAGCATCAGTACTTTTATTATTCAGGCGATAGCAGACACATTTGTTTGTAGGTAGTGGTAGTAGTATAAATTAGAAGTGAAGTCCAAAAACCTACCGATTCCCGAATGAAAATTTAATCCTTCCATAAGGTGGGTGACCTTATGGAAGGTGGTTACCGTAGTCTATGGACGCCTGCAATACCAGGAGTAACACGAGCGCGTTGCAGACCCTGAATTCACGCTCTTCTTGAATGCTTCCATGTTGTAATCACTATTTCTGTTTTCCGATTTCTGTAATCCAAAATAAAAATCAGAAATATCTTATACGTCGTCACGCTTATGAAGACTGTGGGTACTGAAAAAATTGTAATTAAAGTATAGCCGATGTTTAAAAGTCACTTAGTATGCTAACTCCAGCTGCTTGCTCTCTTGACATTGTCCATCCACCTAGATTCTATGTTACGTTATCTACTCATGCGGCAAAACCACCGCTAATCTGCTCTCTCGCTCGCCGCCCATAAATCAGACAGAGAAGACATTTTTACGAGCTCTTAATCAAGAAATATACGATTGTACAGTACGATTAAGAGCGGAATTTAGCAGCGTGCTAATGCACTTGTTTTTGTGATCTACCGACTCTGGTTTTTGTAATTTAATGAGGTTCATTAATGGTTAATGTCGTAGTAATGGACTGGCAGGTAAAGCCGTGTAGTAATCGACTTAAGGAAACTCTACCTCAACCCTTTCTGCGGGTGTTGAAGGGATAGACGACTATGGGAAGAAGTGGTCGTAGATGTCAAGCGACGGTGAGCGAGGTATGTCTTGGATTTGTGACCACTAGTAGCATTTCTATCTTGAGGGATTCGTTGACCGATGGCAGTTGTTAGGCTGTGTCAAATGCCTTTCAACAGGATGGTATAATTAAATCTGACAATATTTTTCTTTGTAGATTTGTATGTGTGTGAATGTCTTAATAAATATCTATTCTATTCCATTACATTATATTCTCTTTTATTCTAACACACCCAGAATATGTTTTCTTGTAAAATGAGCAAGGGATGGCAGTCGATATAGTGTAGCTTTCATATCTAAAACCATAATTAAAGCATACCCTTAGCGCTGAGGTGTAGGTTTTGGGTGTAAATGGGAATCACACTAGATTGTAGAATTTTCCGTCGAAAAACTTAACCATACCATCGCAGGCGAATCTCCTACAGTTTAATAAATAGTAAGTACTAAGAACACTAATTTAAAGTCATGTTTAAGGTTGCCAGAACTCCGTATTTATGTAAGTACAAAGTTTCCGCCAAATTATGAAGGAAACTTTTAGCAACTTATCTATGTAGAGCCTTGAAATAATGCCAGAAAGATAATTTACTTCAAACTTGGGAGATTGTGACTAAAAACTAAATATGATTTATAAGGTGTTCTTTCATTCATATTGTATGGGTTATAAAACTAACCCACCCTGGTGTCAGATTTCTTCGAAACCGCCGCTCGGCCTCTGACGTGACGTTCCTTTAAGTAGTCGACCAGATGGCAGTCGACCAGATGGCAACGGCTTTGCGTGTCTTCCGAAGCATGGAATCGTCTTTTCTATCAATAGCTTACTTTACAATAGACGTGTCGTGTGACTACCAACTTAAGAATACATCCCTTTTTCTCATGGATGGACGGCTAAGGTACAGTTCTTTATTCATTAGTGCCATCTTCATCGAAGGTACACAATCATCAATGTGACCTATACCTTTAAGACAATAATAGGACGTACTTCTATACAAGGTACAAATAGATGACGAAATTTCTTTGTATTTTGAAACTCTCTCTGGTGGCGACTCTCACAGAGAAGAATTTTTAAGAATGGTTGATATTAAAAACATTAGGTTGTTTTTAACAGACCTTAGGCTCCAAGCCTTGCTTGAAAAACCAACGGGTCTACGTTTAGATGATGATGAAAGAGGGGAAAGAGCGAAACACAGCTTTATCGTGTTGTGTTATGAACTTATGATACAGCAAATGTAGTTTGAAGCCGTCGGATATCTACCTCCCGATAGCAACGCATCCGTCTATCACTAATGAAGACAAAGCGACCATTATAAATAGTTTATTGCCTCACGATATTTCTTTTATAAAATAGGACTCTTCGCCATTCCCGGCTAATAAAGTAGATAAGGTAGAACGATATTTTACATTTCAGCGGCGTAAAGTACCTCGCCGGGAAACCAACCGAAATGAGCCATCCGAACGTGGAAAGTGCTACAATTTATACAGTCCTAACTTATGGATTGGTGCAAGCGATAAACTTATGATATTACATTATTTTGTCATACTTTTAAACACTTTTAGAGACGACAAAGAAAATAAAGACTTTTATATCTTCTTAGTAAGATGGGTAGACAGCGTGAGGAGAGCTGCTGGAGGCAGCATATCAAATCAAATCAAATCAAATCATTTATTGCTTTTTAATGTACAATACAGATGTTGTCATAAAAATAGGAACAATTAAGGGCCCTGACGGGCGTTGCAATGGGAGAAGGGCCATTTTGTACAAAAATTTTATAATTTACTATATTATATTGAACTTATATTTATTTAATTACATATTGTTTCATTATATTATTCATTTTCTCTTTTGTTAATAGAGTATGATATAAATAGATTAATTATTATATTGAATATTAAATTATCTATGTACCTATTGTGCGTTACGATTATGCTAGCCAATTTACATGTTGATTATATTTATTTACGTTAATTGTTTATTGATTTTCTATTTAATTGTATTATTCATGATTTTTATAAATATTTAGGTTGTAATTGTTTAATATATATTATTTACAAATAAACAGTAAAACATTCATTATATTTTTTGTTGATTGATTAATTGAATTATAAATTATATTTCCTTATCATCTATGTATTCGTTTATAGAATAGTAACATTTATTAGTAAGAAATTCTTTGACGTATTTTAAAAAGGTTTTGTAATTTTTTATTTCTTTTATTGCTTCCGGTAGTTTATTATATAGTTTTATAGACATGACCAGAGGACCTGACGAGTGAAGTCGAAGGCGCGATGTGGGTAATTGCAATCTATTTGGATGTCGAGATTGGTATTTAGTGACTATGTCCCTTCTGCTTGTGAAAAATTGTGGATATTTACGAACAAATTTACATGCTTCCAAAATATAAATGCAGGGTAACGGCAGAATTTTATATTTCTTAAAATATGGTCGGCAACTTTCTATTTGTTTTATGTTAGCTAATATTCGGACTAGCCTTTTTTGCGATAAAAAGACACTATCCCAGTCAGTTCCACTCCCCCATAGCACCGTGCCGTAGCTAAGCCACGAGTATGCGTAAGCATAGTAGATTGTAGGTAAGTGCCGTTTCAATATCCGTTGTTTTTTTTAACCTCTCTTAGGGCATATGCAAATTTGGATAATTTAGCGCAAAGTTTTTGAGTATGAGACTTCCAATTAATATGGCTATCAATTTCCACACCCAACAATGCAAACACATTCACCACACCTAAGTCTATCCCATTAAAATTCACTTTTAGGTTTAATGGTGGTTTTTGGTATGGATGGAAGACCATAAACTTGGTTTTTGAGTAATTGACTTCCAGATTATGATCACACAACCAGTCCGCTGTTTTTGTTAAAATTGTTTTAAGATGTTCAGTTAGGTTTGCATTATTTTTATTGGTTGCTGTTAGGATTGACACATCGTCGGCAAATAGAACACAATGCACTTTAATTATTTTTGGGAGGTCGTTGATGTATATTAGGAACAAAAGACACCCAAGCACGCTTCCTTGGGGGATCGAGCAGTTCATTGGTATACAGTTAGATCGGATATTTTGAATCATGCTTGTGTTGTAATTATGGTATTCGATTTCAACATATTGTTTTCTGTTCGTAAGGTATGAAGCAAACCATTTGTGTGCGATTCCTCTAATCCCGATCCCATACAACTTATCCAGAAGAATACTATATAGAACCCGGTCATATGCCTTTGTCATATCTAATAGTATGCCGATGCCATACTCGACGTTATCCAGTGTTTGTAGTATTTCTTGGATGTATTTATAGACAGCCAGTATAGTCGAACGATTCTTCCGGAAGCCGTTCTGGCATTCGTCGGGTAGTTTATACTTTTCACAGAAATTATATACGCGATTGGCCATTGCTCTTTCGAAAATTTTTGAAGCTGTTGGTAGTAGTGCTATAGGTCGGTAATTGTTAATTTCTGTTTTTTCATTTTTCTTGTGGATAGGTTTTATTATAGTGATTTTTAGTAAGTCAGGAAATACGCCTTCATTAAACGACTGATTTATTAACGCGGTAAAAGGTGTGGTTAATTCGTCTGCACACTCCTTAAATAAGTTTGGTGGTAGTTCGTCTATGCCGTGACTTCTTTTATTTTTTAAGTTTTTAATTATACTTTTTATTTCTTTTTCGTTTACTGGACGAAGAAAGAAGCTATTTTCAGAGGAGCAGTGTACTGGTCTTCCTACTTTATTATCGCTATTGATCCAAAGAAGTCATTAAAGTTATTTGCTATCTGACTAGGATCAGACACTAACGATTTGTTAATACGTAATTCTATGTTATTCTTTTGTTTGATAGAATTTTTATTTGTACATTCATTTACTACGCTCCACATTGCTTTTACTTTATTAAATGATTTTGTAATGCGATTTTTATACTGTAGTTTTTTGAGGTAGCGACCGCTTTTTTAAATATATATTCGTATTTTTTGTAGTAATTGTTAAGTATTTCGTTGTTACTTGACCTCAAAGTAAGGATTTTTAATAAGCGTTTATTCTTGCAAGATTTTTTAATTCCTACTGTTAGCCAGTGTTTTTTTTGTGTTCTATTTATATTTATTTTTTGTTTCGGAATGCATGTATTTAAAATTCGTATTATTGTATTGTGGAATATTTCATAGTTTTTTGTTACATTTTTATTTTCAGAAAGGATATCACACCATTATATTTCTTTCAATTTAGATTTAAAAAGATTTATATTTTTTTTGTTAAATATTCTTTTTTCCGTATACCACGTATTTTTAGCTATTTTTTGGGTTGCTATAAAGTTAATTATCGTTGCAGAGTGAGCTGACAATCCTAGTTCCTCAACTCTTGTTCGTATGTTTTCATTAAAGTTAGTGAATATAAGGTCTATACAGGTTGCTGAGGATTTAGTGAAGTGCGTAGGTACGTTTATATGTTGGGTGAATTTATCTTCTGACATTTTCCTAAGAAACTTTTTTATTTCTGGTTTATTTTTCATAACATTTATATTGAAACATATATAAGTATAATGTCCGAAGTGCTGCCGATCGCGCACTCTGAAAACACATATGTGGTCACGATCCTCAGCATTGAGGGACCGATGAAGAAGAAGAAGAATATCGTCTTTGCAAAAAAGCTACTAAATACATAACTAGATTCACTTATATTTGTTGTAAAAAAAATACGTTTAATCATTATGTATTATTCCTAGACCTTAGGTTGCTAAATCTGTAATCTTCAGCATAAAATTGAGCTAGTAGGTATTTTTGTTTATATATTAATAACAAACAATTTTAGTGTTATTGAAGATAGGTTGAATTTTACAAAATGTCCAATCATCAAACTGAGGTAAGGTCCAGGTTTCGGAAACCTGTCGAAAATAACGATCCAGCTCACATTTCTGCCTGTACATTTTAACTTCGATCTTAATCCTTTGGTACAGAATATATTAATTCAGTACCGTAGGACTCCGCTCGACCAGTGTTTACTAAAAATTAACGCTTTTATCAGGTATATGGGATAATCCAATGGAACTACGGAAAATACGCGTATTTAATTCTCTAAAATGACCTCAATTTCTATTTACCAGGTTATAGACCGATTTAGTCTCTGCCTACCCCTGCTCCGGAACCTGGCATGATACCGATATTTTAGAGTCTTAATACCGGTTTCCATCTCTCCCGCTACATCTTATGACTTGTGGCAAGCCTTTAGTTACAATATTTCACAGTGAGCGGACATTTTTATAGGTATTTAGCGAAAACGTCTCTCCTACAGACCAATTTGCAAGTTGTTTGTGAGACCGATAAATTCACGCGAATGACTCGGCTCCCTTAATTTGGAAATTAGCTACTTTGTTACTCATGCAACTAGAGATATTACAAGGCTTGTAAATTTTGAAGTTTTTCAGGAAACGTGGCCGAAGATTCTAAGTCTCATGGTGGCAGTATGCGAGCAAACTTTAAGTCATTTCCTCTTATATTCATAGAACGGTAGTAGTAATTCTAAATCTATGCTTATTCTCGTCACATGTTCATAGTACTTAGTTTCGTTAACTGATGAACTGCCTCCGTGGTTAAGTGGTTAAGGCGATTGCCTGTAGACCCGGAGGTCGTGGGTTCGATTCCCACGGAAAGCATATTCATTGCAGGCGTGAATCGTCTGACTGTCTGATAATAAAGACGTTTCCTATGATGATAAATAAAGTGCTTTGGAAGGCACGCTTTGCCGTTGGTCCCGGCTGCCATCTGGTAGACTTAAAAGCAACCAATTTAGAGGCCGCTAGGCGGTACCAAATAACACTGACACCAGGGTGTGTATGGTCGATTGACCGTGTCATCTACACGAAATGACGATCATGACTTAGATTCGAAGTTATTTTTAGTTTGACTTATATTCATTACCGCTCATCTACAAAAATGTTAAAAAAAACTCCTTTCAGTAGGTATCCGCCCATCGCCATTAATTTCAATATTTTCATAAAAAAATTCGTGTGGAAATTCTGCTCTGGTGTATTCCCATTACGCGTCGCCATATTTCTGAACAATATTGTGTTATGGTCTCAGGAGGCAATGCGATACACACTCACGCTGCTTTTACCGGCTGGCACTGGCTGACAAGAAAAATATGTACCTATTTAGCATATTTTTTTATAATATATTAAAAACTGCATTTTATGCCAGTTGTATTTAACAAGATGATGGTGTATACCGGTTTCTATAGCTATTTCGAACCCACCAGGAGTGCTATTTTTGTAATGAATGACTTACACTAAGTGGTTTTCGTTCGTTTTCGAATGATTTTCATTTATAACGTAGGTGGAATTTACTAATTAATTAAGGTATGTGTGAGGAGAGAAGATAAATCCAGGTTTCAGCGAATCGCACAATATTTATTATTTGTACTTTACAACAGGTTAGACTCTTAAGGATAACCGTTAATGAGAGATTATAGGGGTCGTGAGATCAAAGTAGGCACGAGATCCAGTCAGGCAGCCGCTATGAAATAGCCAGCCACTTAACTTGAGATGGTGAGATCAGCCGAAAGAGGTCTTCCAGTGGACGCGCGCAGCCTTATATATGGCCTTCGGGGTAATGCGGTGCGGGGCAGCGAGGAAGGACCACCGTAGGAGAATGCGCGACGATACATCCATATCCATACTCCATATACTAATATATATACTTATATATATATATACTATATATACTAATATTATAAATGCGAAAGTCTGTCTGTCTGTCTGTCACCTCTTCACGGCTAAACTGCTGGACCGATTGTGATGAAATTTGGTAGGGATGTAGTTAACGACCTGAGGTCAAACATAGGCTACTTTTGGGTGCGATATAACCGAGTGCCACGCTGGGCGAAGCCGCGGAGAACAGCTAGTAACCATTACGCGGACAAAAATCATTCTACCTATCGACTCTGCGTATGCCATACATCTAAAAAATAGCATTTTAGAGTATAATACTTGACTATTTGAGAATTGAATCCTTTACAGCAGATCGTAGAATTATAAGAATGGTGTACTTTGCTTTGGCCCATTCTCTTATTGAGTATTGCATATCTTCTTGGGGTGGTGCAGCGAAAAATCATCTTTTGGAGGTTGAGAAAGCGCAACGGGCGATTCTGAAGGTCGGGGCGGGTCTCCCATTTCGTTATCCTACAATAGACTTATACAAAAAGTGGGATATCCTAACGGTCAGGGAGACCTTTGTGCTTCAAATAATCATTAGACAACATGCCGAACTAAACTATGATCCTAATATTGATGAAAATCAACGAAGGAGAGGCAGAATCTGTAGAACAACTAAATTCGATAAGGCTACTACCCATGGCTTTTATTGTTTTCTGGGACCATTTCTTTATAATAAACTTAATGAAATACTAGACATATATAAATTAAGTAAATACAGATGTAAGACTGTTATTTCGAAATACCTTAAGAGCCTCGACTACGAGAAGGTTGAAAGTTTGTTAAAGCCGTTGAAATAAGTCATAACAAACATACAATTTATAGATTTATCCCTGAATAAGTTCTATGTCCTTGCTTGTTGCCAAATATCATGATTCTAGTACTAAGTACGGGAAGTACCCCATAGGCTTTGATTATGATTCCAATCTGAAATCCAAAATTTGCAACATTTACGGTCATGTATTCTGATAGCGTTGACAGATTATTTTTATTATTTTAAATACAAAAAAAGGCATTTACGAAAAATATCGACAATGTTCTCCCACAGTCGCGTTTTCACTAGTATACCAATACACTCACACTTTGAACCTCTACTAACACCTCTTTCACCCACATACAAACCGTTAATAAACTCAAACACAACTTGCATTCACTCACATACATACATATATACCTACACTTCTTTACAAACATAATTTACACAAACATACATAAAACCAAGTGAGTTCTAAATTTTACTTTTTAATTCTTATTGTCTTTTAATTATTATTATTATTATTTTCTCTCACATCTTTGTTATTTAAAATATCCGGTATCCGGTACGCATGCTTTTTTTTTTTATCATCCCTTTAAAATCTATCCGCGACTTGTGTCACAGTCACAGGTTTCCTTTGGAAACCTACTTCAGGCACCAGACCTTCACAGAGATGGGTTTTACAGAGAACATATTCTTAATTGTTAGGCCTTAATATTAATTGACTGTTATTGCTTTCTTTGTAAACTTAATTGTGAAGGTAAATAAAACTATATTTTACTATATATTTTACTTTTACTTATAGACATGTGTATCGCTGACATTTAAAGTCTTTTATTAAAAGTTGAGAACAATGGACACAGAATCGACATTAGATTAGTGTAGTAAGTAGCATATAGTAATGTAATTTACATATTCGTTGGTTTTTGGTGCAAAGAATTGCAGCAAGCGTTCTAGGCACCTTTTTACGGAAAACGGTCACGGGCGGGTTTTCATTTATTGTTATTTGGTTTTAATTTATTATGTTTTTTTTTCAAGTGAATAAATGGCAACTTAAATTTTTCGAAATAAAAAAGAATACATATTTATTCTGTATTAAGAATGTTTAGGAGTTTTTGGAGGGAAAGTAAACTGTCGCTATGTCCGCGCTGTATTTAATTTCCAAAACTTAGGTTTTTTCGAGTGTTTGTGCATAATATTGGTGGATTATTATTCGCAAAGTGTTCGTCTTTAACTACCAACGATTTAACTAATCCTGGCAGTGATGTCACTACATACAACTATTAAAAGAAAATTGACAAAATAAATTTCTCGTATGGCCTAAAATACTCGTTTTTCACATTACCATAACCCAACAAAACACAATCGAAACGTCTTAACCCTCTTCTGCCGACACGATGTGGAATAATTTCAAATCCATTTCCGTCACTTCCTATAATATTGCTTCACAAAAACACAACGCCTGTCAGAAACCTGAAACATCCTTTTTCGTAAAGTAAATAAAGTGTCAATTCGTATAGCAAACGAATTTTAAAACTTGACATATTGTCGTTGATCTAACCCTTATATTAGCTGTCAAATGCCACCCCCAAATATTCACACGATGTGATGTAAAATTGATTTTTTTACGTCTTTGTTTTCCCGGAGAGATGTATCGAATTTTATTAGGCGTCTTATAGGGGGATATTTCCATTACAGTGTCGGATACCCAATACTTTAGGGAGACTTAAATTTTTAAACCTAATAGAATATTTATTTCGTCAAAATGGTGAGGGTAAATGTGTTTATTTTCGTCACCCTGAAATTTTTATTACGGAGGCGTTTTATGGAAATTGTAGTGGAATATGATTTGTTTTAATTTTAGGCTATCAACGTCAACATTTTTAAAAGTGAACAAGACAGATTTTATATTTCAACTCTTTGTTACACCAAAATTTAATTCACAGTTAAAGTCAGAGACTAAATATTTGTTTATGGTTATTTTAAAGAACCAATAATAAATTTTGCAAACCAGTGCAGTGTGCATTCATCAAAAAATTAAATCAAGCATTTATATTCAACTCAATCAAAGCAAAGATACATAGATTATAGTCAAATATCAACATATTAAAATCCATCTATTTCTTTTCGAATACCGTTGTGTAGAAATATGCAATCACAAAAAAACAAGGAAAAACTGAAACACATTGTACAACAAATTGTTAAGCTGTACCTCGCAAAGTACCTAAACCTAACAAAGGCGACAGCTGATAAAATGGCAGAAACGCGACCGACCAAAAAAGTCACATTGCACTAACATCCCGACGGAAGATAAAAAAAAGTACAGGAACGAAAACAGCGGTGGCACATTCGGAACGGCGGGCGCTACGGAATGTTTTACTACTTCCGCTGACAAGATGGCTGTTCATTCAACACCGACGGAAACTGTGGCACAGCCCTGCTACACGATAAAACGCACACCAATTGTGACAACCCTATTTTTTCAACAATCAAATTTCAACTTTATTACAAATGGAATAGTGTTGAAGTTTGTTTGATTAAAAGTTGATGTGAAGTTGTTTCGCCTTTCGGAGGAAAGCGATGAGAGTCGTTCCTGTCAAGTGGGATCAGTTATTTCTCCCATCGGGTATGATGTAAAGTTTTCCGCTGTCGATGATAACACGTAATGGCGCCCGTTTTGCCCTTTCATCGGGCCAAATGGGTACTGGCGAAGCGGTAACGCAGTGCAGAATCACTCCTTATTGAAATAAAGGTTGAGTGCATTCTGTAGATAACAGCTTTGAAATGTATTATAGAAATGCGATAGAAACGTTGTGTTTGATGGTTGTGGTGTTATGTTTACTCTTTCGTTTATGATTTATTAATATAGAGGTGGTATCGATGTAGAGTGCGCGTTGCTATTACGTACAGAGCCGAACTTAACGATCTTATATATAACATATACCTAGATGGATTGGTAACTACCATATCTACAAGTAACAGAAATACTGGAAAGCCAGCTGTTATATCCTTTACCTTAGCAGCAAATTGAGTTTTACTGTTGCTAAGTTAGATCAAATGTAATTGAATCACTATCTATTAAAAAAAAACGACATCAAAATCCGTTGCGTAGTTTTAAGGATTTAAGCATACATAGGGATATAAGGACAGAGAAAGCGACTTTGTTTTATACTATTTAGTGATTTTACTTTGAAAAATAAAAAATCTTTAAACATATACACTGATTTAAAGCTTAATCTAAGGATATAACCGAGAAACACGCTCGAATGAAGAAGAATTACAACGGAAAAACAAATCATGTCAAATTGCAAAGCCTACTGGAGATTTAGATGTGCAAAAATCTTTATGTCAAATTAATTAAAGTATTTCATTTTGTTAATTAAAAATATTTTATACAATGTTTATATCTAAATAAACATTTTTTAACAATCAGAATTAAAATGTCTAGTGATTACTTCTTCAGAAAATGGACACAAACTCTAACCCAATTAGAGGAAATAGTTGAGATCGATAGTTTTTTTCAGGCATGTAAACTAACAATATATTTCAAAACTTTGCACATTTGTTTAGTCTTTATTATTTATTAAAAATAAATGTTATTATATTTATAAAAAACATTAAAATCAGGAGCGAAAGGCATAAAACTTAAATTTTCATCATAATTAGCCTAGAAAACACGAGGCAGGCCAGGCCAGGCCTCTGTTTTCTAGGCATTTGTCTGACAATCCAATCCAGATTAGCAATCTAGCGCTGTAACTATTACTTTAGTTTGCTCAAAAAATAATCCAAAAGCAGGTGTAGAGTGCGTGAGCAGGGACCTAAGCAGTTTCTTCAGAATTTTGTTCAGGATGCTTAGCGAACAAACATACTAAAAATCCTCGCTTTTTGGGAGGGGCGCCTAACGCGGGTTAAAGGTCCTATTTCTGAGTTTTTCGCTAATATCTTTAAAACGGTGCTTCGTAGAGAAAAAGTGTCTTCTGCGTAATGAAAGCTAAAAAAAATGTCTACAACTTTTGTTCTACACAAATTTTCAAAAGTCTCATCAATTTAGTGAAAATGAATGTTTTTTAGCGTGACGTGCATTACCTGATATTGATAACTATAAATTGAGTTTTTATTGATAGCATAAGCATATTGGAGATTGTCAATTATAATTTAGGTAGCATCTATTCAATCTAATTTTCTCATATTATTAAATCAATATTCAAACTTCTATACAGGATTCAAAAGTTCATGACAAAACACTCTGCGAAGCTACTGAAAGGTTGTCTGGGATGCTGGCGCAGTACATTGTGATCTTCAACGAAGCCTTAGACTGCAAGCAACATAACGTACAAGTGCAAAAAGTCCCTTTTATGGAAAAAGTTGTTCATGCTATTACTCAAAGGTACTTACTTAATTTGCTTACTAAAGGGATCAATAGACTAGGAGGACAATTATATAAATTTTGTTTCTTGAAATAAATAAATCATCATTATCATTTCAGCCGCACGCTGTCCACTGCTATAAGACATAGGCCTCCACCAAAGATTTCCAAAATGACCGGTTGAAAACGGTCTGCATCCAGCGCCTGCCTGCGGCCTTCTTATAAATAATAAAATTTATTAAATAATATCATCAACATTTGAATATTCCAATAAGTAATATCTAACTAAATAGGACCCATGTTACGCGGCAGTATGGTATTTGAGATGGTATTGCTTGGATACTAAGGCGTTAAATTTAGGATAATAATGTGCAGTGCCTTGGTTGTGTTGTGTGGCTACTACCTACTACTGTTACGGGGTGAAACATTGTCTTTAGCCATTATTTGAGATTTGCTGACCATTACAAATGCGAATTTCAAATATATACAAGTATCTATACTATTATCATAAAGAGGAATGATTTGATTGTTTGTTGCGTATATTTTATTAAATATTTTTTTTTTTGTTTTAGGATCTTAGAGCTCAAGCATGAGCTACGTAAACTAGAACCTAGCAGCTACCAGTTCTTAGCAAATGGCATGAAAACCTTCAAAGTCACGCCTTATGATGCTGAATTTATTGGTGTACCTGACGAAGTACACAGGCCAGAAGTCTATGATGATAAACTGGAGGAAATATTCAAAACTGTGAAAGAAGAAAAAGAAAGGATTCGACTGGGTATATGAATTATTTTAATAAAACTAAATGATAATAAGTATTTAACTGATGTCAACGTTAAGTTAGATTTAAAAAAGATTAAAAAAAAACTTGCCTGGGTAAAGACCGCTCGCAATTTTATAATTCTACGGTTTCAACATCAATCTTTGCGCTATGCTATTTATGAATGACTGGAAATGCTGCCGTTCTTGGTTAACGTGCTTTTAGAACATTTTTTATTAACAATAATAAGCATTTGTTAAAAGAGCTAATATATAATAAAATTTCAAAGAAATTAAAGAGAGATACATAAGCAGCTAGCTGAAAATACAACCCAAACACTAAAAATAAGGCAATGCTTTCTTGACCTGATTCCACTATAATTTTCTTGTCACGTTAAGGAATATTGTTGTCTAGAACAAATAAAAGAGCAAGAAAAGGAAGAGTGCAAAGAAAACACGATACCTTGGTGGGAGACTGGTGAAGTTGATGAAGAAGAATTCATCGAAGATCAAGGGAAGAAGTTGACTAAAGAAGAATTGATAATTAAAGAAATGGCCGCTTTGATACAAGCGCATGAAAGATCCAGGTCGCAATAGTACTTATTTAGTTGTTATATGATATTTCTCCTTCGTCTTTTATTAGGACATTATTTTCTTCTGTGCCAAGGGTCAGTTTTCGGGTTAATTTATTTCACAATACCTCAAAATCTATGAAAATGTTAAGTTTTTAACAAATTTTTATGTAGGATTTTTTATGTTAATAGATCTAACAACTAAGTAAAGTTATAAAAATAAACATAAAAAATTTGGGCTTTAGCTATTTAATAATGTAATACGAAAGTCTGTCTGTCTGTTACGCTTTTACGGCTAAACCACCGGACGAATTTTGATGCAATTTGGTATGGATATAGTTTTTAATAGCTTTTTCAATTCTTGTTTTTATAGTTTTAAGTTATGTAAAATAATAACTTGTAATGCAGACAGGTAATACATAAAAACACAAAGAAAAGACAGCTTAGATCGAGGTGGATCAAAGAACTCGAGGGAACCCTGCCACCACCGGCAAGGCTAGAATTGAGGGAAAGAGCTGCCAAACTCATTCAGATGGCAACAAGGCATGAATTTCATTTTGTAGCTATTTGTATATATACTAATCAAATAAATAAATCAGTCCAACCATTCTCGAGTTTTAGCGAGATTAACGAACAGCAATTGATTTTTATATATAAAAGAAAAAAGAAGATATGCATGAGTTACCTCCATTAATAATCATGTATTCTCACGATTTCGTACTGCTAGATGTAAACAGTCATTTGAGGACGTCGATTTGAAACTTAATGTGGCAAACACAAATAACATATTAAAATTTTAATTGTAACGAATCATTGATAATTTGTATATGAGTAGTATAACTAGAGTACTATAAATTTAGAAGTATACAGGAGAAAAAGAAAGAATGAGTTTCTTAACAAACAAAATTCAAAAGTTAAAGCACTAATTTTCTTCTAGGATATATTTTGAACAAAAAAGAATAAATATCGATGACTGTAATCGTGACAAACTATTAGGAATACAGTATTGTGATCCGCCGAAAATTAATACTAAATCTGAACTGAATAAGGTAGGATATCCTTAATCTACGCTACCTAGTACTAAAATTAGTTTTTCAAAACAGTAATTAATATACAATTTTTCAGTTGAAATTGTATTGGACTGAAATGCGAAGGAATTATACGAAATATTGGAGAAATGCATGTGAAAATATAAAACTAAAATATTTAAAAGAAACAGCTGGAGAACTAACAGAATATTATAGAGACTTTGTCAGAGATTGGTTTTACACATGGTAAGAAAAATAAATATATGGAAATAGTCTGTAAGATATAGATATTGTTAATATTTGTAGTATTAGCAGTGGATGACCGCCGGCCGGCAGAAGATTGCATGAACCAACTGGTGACGGAAGCACGCAAAGTAATTTGGTAAGTACTTGTAATATTAGTATAAACCCCACTATTATCTGTTTTCAGGTTTGATGAAATCCAATATTTCCATGACATACCTGATGAAAATCAAGGTGGAATAGTACCTTTAATAAAAGACGAACTCCCATCTCCAAGCGATTGGTTAGAAGAGTATAAGAAAGCCTTGGAACAACAAAAAGCGAATAAAGGAAAATCAGCTCAAGAGGTAAGAAATATTACAGAAAAAAAATTGCTTTAATTTGATATATTTATTTATTTACTCGTATGGCGCAACACGTCCAAAAAAAAAGAGAAATATGAAGTTATAGGTTCACAGTTCAATTTGATATAGAATACAACACACTAATATATGTTCCAAATTATATGGTATCCAATGAAAGTAATAGTTTACAGTTATATTTGTCCCACTATTGGATAAAAGTACTCCCTACGTATCATATAATACTAACTTGTTTTTGAATTATAGTTAAAATTTGCTGCAAAAGAAGCTAAACGGGAAAAGATGATGCAGAAGAAGGAAGAAAAAATTAAATTAAAATTGCAAGCACAAATGATGAAGAAACTAATGAAAAACCCCAATCAACATCCAGGATACCACTATCCTAAATCACATAAATTGTCTCATATAGTAGAGGTACTTATTGAAAAATACTATCACATTACTATCATAATTAAAATGATAATTATTATAGTTATTCTGCATTGTTGTAGGCAATTGAAAATTATCACAAATACTGGGATGATCTAGATGATACAGAAATGAAAGATATTAAAGAAAAATTCGTAAAAGAACTTGATTTGGCTGACGCTTGCAAAGAAGTAAAGATGGAAGTCACTAATTATGTTATTGAAGACATGAGGTACGTAAAATTATATTAAGTATTTATTGCTATCTATCTTTATTATAAATGTGATCAATTCAAGCATTAAAATTGACGTCCATGGATTGTATATACACATACCATCTCTACTAGATTGACTGATAGAAAAAGCCTTCGTCTGTAAGACCGCCTTTTACAACGTTGTAATGAAAGTTAAATAAATAAAGTAAATATTTCAACGTTTCTACTTATTAATTTTATTTGCAGGGAGGAGCTAATACTTCTTAAAGTAGCTTTGAAAACAGATTACATGAACATGGACGAGAAAATGCTGGAGCCCCTGAAAGAAAAAAAGAAAAAAGGTAAAAAGGGAAAGAAAAAAAAGAAGCTACATGCGACAGTGAGTGAGCATATTGTGGAGCAACTACAAGTAAGATATTATTTAAAATTATACACTTGCCTACGTCAATGATTTAAGTAACATTTTTCTTCCATATAGCCTTTCTCTTGAGGAAAATTAAGCCAGGAGAATAGAACTTCAATTGGATTGATGAAACCCAACCAGTATCAGTAGTTGGTAGAATTAATAAATGAATATGGAACGAATAATAATATTAACACAATTTAACAGAACTTGGCCATGAAGGATATCCTCAAGGAGTATCCACACACTACACTAGAAGACTTTTTGGGAGATCAGAATTTAGTTGGAGATGATGTTCGTTGTAATTATGGGTAAGTGTGCCTCACTAAAGAGACGGCATTCTTCTCGTTGATCTCTTCAATAACTTTAAGATGTTGAACAATGATTGTGCTTTACGGTTATATCTCTAGATATACTAGAAAATTCATTCCATTCTATTCTTAGTTTCTATTAAATAAATTTAATTAAAGAAAATTCATTATTAGCTTGCGACAGTCTACTTACCTGTAGGATTTCAGCTTAGTAGATCATTTTTTCTACTGTTATCATCATCAACATTTCGTGAAGGTATACGGGCCATACATCTCTTGGTGTCAGAGTTCTCCGAAACGTCTCTCGGCCTCTGACTTAGCTAGGTGTTTAACGCTAACAATTAACTAAATTTAATAACGTTTAACCATTGGATCAACGGGCTTAACATGCATTCCAAAGCATGGAATCATCTTTATTGTCAGACAATCAGGTGATTCAAGTCTGCAATGTCCTAACCAAACTGGAAACAGCCAAAAAAAGTATGCTTTCCGTGGGAATCCACGACCCCAGGGTATACAGGCAAATGCCTTAACCACTACGGACCACGGAAGCAGTTACATGCAGCTTGTTTTCATGTATGTGGGTTACTAACCTTAGCTAGCCGTTTGGTATGTTCTTACTAATACCAGGTTCAATTTGCCATATCTCCAAAAGATATACTAAAATCTGCTCAATTTCAGTCAACCACTGCCGTTTGCTGGGGAGACAAGGCACTTGTGGTGGGAGCGCTGTCGAGAGGCTCTCAATGGAAACCATAAGGTGCTTCTTGTTGGACCAAAAGGCAGCGGGAAGACCACACTAGTCCATGTATTAGCTTCGTTGAATAGTAGGTTATTTATCCCTAAATATATCTGTAGATATTTCCTTTATATCGTGTGGTTTTCAAAGACAATTGACCTTGTACTACTTGGTATCAGAATTTTGCGATTGTTAATGACAAACAGAACATAATCGGGACAAACGGCTTAACATATGAAGAACGAAATCTAATTGATTATCAGGCGAAGAATTAATCCAAGTCTGCGATGTCCTACCCAAACTGGAAACAACTTGACAAAATATGCTTCTAGTGCGAATCGAATCCACGACCTCCGAATCTTTCAGGTAAACGCCTTAAGGTTATATTCCATTTGCCACCACTAGGAGCTAATGATAATCGAAACCAGTTTGTTCTATTCGTCACTACTGGGGGCAAATGAGACTGTGGATGATTGGCGATTGCCATTCGCCACAAGTGCGGGCATCGCGAGTGGTGGCATCTGGAACACGTGTACATAAAAATTGTCCCGTCTACCACCAATGGTGGTAAATGGGATATACCCCGCCTTAATCACTCGACCACAAAGATCAAATTTAATTCAAGGCAATCAATCAGCTTTTTGATTTTCATCATACTAAACAGGTGCAGTTCTATTCGAAGTGGATCCTTGCGAGATCCCCAGCATCATGATATCGGCGGCGTACCTCCAGCAGCTGATAACGACCATCGCTAAATGTGCACAGGCACTTCAGCCATCCGTCATCTACATCAAGAACGTTCACCGTCTTTATTATATCAAGGTCTTTTAATTTTCTTCATCCGAGCATACGACAGTCCCATTGTAATAACCAGTCCCGCCAAAACTAGGACCATGATTTAGCTCGATGACCGAAGGGGTTAAGCTTTTCATAAATAATGCCACGATGATGACAAAGAAAAAAACTCATGACCGCCAAAAATGGCCACTTGTGGCGGTTGTTTTTTTCGGAATTAACCAAAGGAAAAATAATGAAAAGTAATACCAAAAAGACTAGAAGTTATTTACTAGCGAAATGTCTTAGATTTTTTTCAATTTTACCTGATTTTAGAATAAAAGAAATGAAATGATTGGTGGCGCTAGTAGGTTTATGTTTGTGAGTTTTTTGTAGTGTAAATATAATATTCGAAACTACTTAACCGGTTTCAGAAATTCTTGAAGGAGACTTATCCTTTTTACCCGACTACGGCGAAGCCAAAAGGAAGGGTAATTATTTTTTCCCGAGATGAGAAGTACCCTATGTCCTTCTCATTACTCCTATGTGTATGTGTGTGGCTAAACAGATCGGTTCAGTAGATAAAGCGTGAAGAGTTAACAAAAAAGGCTTTTTTTTTTTGTGGGTAGTTCTTAGAGCAACACATAAAATTTACTGCTCTACTATTTATTTACATTTAATAATTAATCAATAGTATTTCTCAAAAATTTAGTCATAAATATCAATATAGTGAATTAACTTATGCACTTGTAATATATTCAACACTAACCTGCCATTGGACAATCAGCTCTCACACTACACAAAACATGGATATGCCACAATTAGATCAAGTTCAACAAACACAAAAGAATTTGGAGATGACAGTAGCTAGTCGAATGGCTGAATTTGAGAAAAGGCTAACAGTTACCCCGGCTGCTGATGTTGGTCAACTACAGCAAGAATACTTGAGCTTTAGGGATCTCGTACAATCCATCTTCTCACTGCTGCGACAACAAATCAGTGACTTAGGTAGCAGGGTGGACTCCATCGAAATGAGAAGCCGCAGAAAGATGTTGATTTTTAATGGCATCACAGAATGTTCTGCTGAGGGTACAGTTGAGTCAGTGCACGATCTTTTAAAAGATAAATTCAACTTGAGCGATTGCTCCAGCCAGATAAAAACCTGTCACCGGATAGGAGCAAGTAGATCTAACCGTGCTCGGCCCGTGCTGGTACGATTTCACACATCTGATGCCAAAGCCATGGTGTGGAGTAAAAAATCTACTCTTAAGGGATCTTCAATTAGTGTAACCGAGTTCCTCACACGTCCCAGGCAGGAGGTATTCCTGGCTGCTCGGACACATTTTGGGATGCGGCGGTGCTGGACTTTGGATGGTGTTATAAACATCAAGACTCCGGCAGGCGATCGCGTTAAGATCACAACTCCCTCCGAGTTAGCTGCTTTGATGAAGAAGTTCCCTGTGGACGAGCCAAACAGCGTTGCGGGTCCAACGGTGGCGGCAGCGGCGCGTATCCAGGAGCCGCCAAAAAAGTCTGACGTTGCAGTAGCCGATAAAAAAATGCTGACTCGGCGACAGGCGCAGGCGGGAAAGACCAAATAAGTTGTATCGATTTGGTATTTGCATTGCAGGCTGGTTAAATTGCAGGTATTCGTCGAGTTGCCCCTTTGGTAATATAAACTTCACTCCCTATTAGTTTCACCTTGGTCTAGTAAAGGCAACTCAAATAATTATTAGATGCCTTTAATTATTATTCTTTCATAAATAATTTTACAAAACTGTCGACGGGTAGACACGTCTGTTTATGTCTAGCATTGCTCTCATTATATTACAAAGTACTCTGTGCATTGCTCGTTTGTCAAATGTCATAAATCTTAAATACCAGTTTGTGTCACTTGATGTTGGTTGACATTCGTCTATTTTCCCGATAGAGCTTTATAGTATTGATTGACTCTGTAAGTCGACTGTACAGCCACAGTTTTTGTTTTTTTTTTTCCTTTGTTTTTTTTTATAACGACTTGTAAACAGGTCCAACCGGCAGGTTATGAATACTATTAGACTTAATATAATTTAGGCCTTTTACGTTTATTATATTAATTTTGATTATATATAATTTATGGTTATATATTTTTATATTTATTTATGCAGCAATTTGATTATGACAATTTAAATCTTTCTTTTTTCTCAGCCAGGGAATCTACTGATTCCAGTTTTGCCTCCTGTGACTCTTCTACTTCTGAGACCTTGGGAGCTTTTGTTGAAGGTGTATTTCATAATTATCCCCAAAACTTCAATGTATGCCACATTAATGCTCAAAGCATCGCCGCTCATTACACTGATCTCGTGGAAGCCTTCTCAACTGACCTGGTAAGCGCTGTCCTCGTCTCGGAATCATGGCTCAAACCAAATTTACCATCCACTAGCTACTCTTTACCTGGTTTCGTTCTCATACGAAATGATCGTATTGGTGCGAGGTGCGGCGGTGTTGCCATATATTTACGTTCTGATATCGATTACCGTATACTTTCTATATCACCTTCCGAATATACGGGGTCGATGGAATATATCCTTCTAGAAGTTTCTATAAAAGGCGTAAAAGCAGTTCTCGGCGTTTTCTACCCTCCTTCTTCAAAAGTAGACTACTTTTCTACTTTTGAGTATCTCTTAGAATCTGTTTGTTCGGATTACGCCCATCATCTGATCCTAGGTGATCTCAATACCTGTCTTTTAAAACAAGATGACAGAGCTTCCAAACTAGTTAATATTGTGAAGTCTGTCAATTTTTCTATTCTTCCTTCCGGACCTACACATTTCACAGATTTTGGTCCCACTTTACTTGATTTAATTATCACCTCTTCTGAAAACCTTGTTGCTAGTCATGGTCAAACTCCTGCGCCTGGATTTTCCCGTCATGACCTTATTTACGTTTCCTACAAAATTAAGTTACCTAAAATCAAACCAACGACGCTGTATCTCCGTTGTTTCTCTAAAATAAATAACAATGCTCTAACATCTGACGCATCTAGGATTGATTGGTCGCCCGTAGTTACGGCAAATGCAGTAGACGAGAAAATTTCTCTGTTTAACAATAAAATTCTATCTCTGTATGACGTTCACGCTCCAATCAAATCCGTGAAAATACGACGTCCACCTGCCCCGTGGATCACTGACGGAGTACGTATCGCCATGAAACGACGTAATATAGCCTTTCGTAGGTTTAAAAAAGATCGCACTGATGAAAATTGGTCATTGTATAAGGTTGCAAGAAATCGTTGTAATCAATTTTGCAGAAACGCCAAGCGTCGATATTTCACTGACAACATCGTGAATGTTTCTCCCGCCAATCTTTGGAAATTTCTCAATTCTCAGGGCATAGGCAAAGTTCAGAAACATTGTCCTAAATTGTTATTTTCTTTAAATGATCTAAATAATCACTTTTCTTCAGTCTCTCTACTGGATAACTTTGTAAAAAACTCCACTATTTCTTCAATTCTTCAATTGCCTGTTCCTGAAGGTAGGGTATTCGAGTTTACGGCGGTCACTGAGGATGACGTATGTAAAACCATTCAATCGATCTCTTCTAATGCCACAGGGCCAGATCAAATCAACCGCGTGATGATAATCCATATTCTCCGTTTTGTTCTCCCAATCATCACGCACATTATTAATGCCAGCCTTTCAGAAAACCATTTCCCTTCCTCGTGGCTTATTGCTTACGTTCGCCCACTTTCTAAAATCCCTGAACCTTCTCGGTTGAATGACATTCGTCCTATCTCCATCCTCTCTTTCCTGTCTAAAGTTTTAGAAGCTACCGCTTTTAACCAGTTTTCCAAACACTTATTAAACAATAATATCCTAAACACTCATCAATCCGGTTTTAGGCCTGGTCATAGCACAACCACAGCTCTAATCCGACTTACTGATGATATAAGAACAGGAATGGAAAACAGAAAAGTAACAATTATTGCACTAATTGACTTCAGCAATGCTTTTAACACAGTGGATATTGATATTTTGCTCGCTGGCCTTTCCCGTTGCAACGTCTCATCCTCAGTGATTGCTTGGTTCTCTAGCTATCTTCATGGTCGCCGGCAACAGGTTCGTAATGGTATGGACACCTCCGATTGGTGTGATCTAAAAGCCGGTGTTCCACAGGGTGGTATTCTGTCCCCTATCCTTTTTTCTGTTTTTATAAATCTTCTTTCACAACACTTGTCTTGTTCCTACCATTTCTACGCTGACGACTTGCAGCTTTATACACAGACAAACATAGATGATATTGACCAAGCCATTTCTCTATTAAACCAAAATTTAAATAGTATTTTAGAATGGTCTATTAATTTTGGAATTCGTGTTAATCCTTTAAAATGTCAAGCTATAGTAGTAGGTAATTCATACCAAATTAACAATATTGATTTGAACCTTACAAAATCACTTAAATTTGACGGTAACGTGATTCCATTCAGTCCAGTAGTAAAGGATCTCGGTGTACACATCGATAGCACGCTCTGTTGGGACACTCATATCAACCAAATCAGTAGAAAGGTATATGGTACTCTTCACTATCTGCAACGTCTTAAAAACTTTTTGCCCATTAGAACAAAAATTATGCTGGCTCAAGCGCTAATACTTCCTCTAATTGATTATGGTGATGTGTGTTGTCTGGACTTAACTGAAGAACAGCTGAATAAATTGGAACGTCTTGTAAACAATTGCATCAGATTCATTTTTTGTCTCCGGAAATATGACCATATTTCAGAATATCGTTCTCAGCTTAAATGGCTACCCATCCGTCAACGCAGGAATTTGCATATATTATGCCAACTTTATAATATTCTCTATAATCCACTTGCTCCCGATTATCTCAAAATTGATTTCAAACTTTTAAGTTCGACTCATGAAAGAATCCTGCGATCTTCCAATACTATGACCCTTGCTACTCCTTCTCACCGTACCGGTTTTCTCTCTAATTCTTTCGCTGTGACGGCTGTCAGACTTTGGAATAAGCTTCCAGAATCCATCAGAACAGCCTCTAGCCGCGCTAACTTCAAATGGCTTGCCTACAGGTTCTTACTATCACAGAACGCCACTGTTTAAGGAGCAAAATTAGGTAATAATTACGGGTACATTTTGAGTTGCTGCTTTATCTCTTAAATATTTTTGTCATATATATATATATGTATATTGTTATTTATGTATTTATATATCTAGGTATATATGTAAGTATATGTATGTAAGTTTATGTAAATTTATATTACTATTATATTAAACCCACATTACGATCTCTGCTTGACCTAAAGGTTGACTGTTAGATAATGCTTTTAGCATTAAGTTCGCCTATTGTGCTATACAACTGTATTTTGTACAATAAAGTTTAAATAAATAAATAAATAAACAAGTATACAAACTCTACAAAGATATTAGGGGTTGGGATTATTAGGGCGCTCTCATCTAAGTTTAAAGTTAATTTCATTGCAGTCAATTTCAATCAATCTCTTGTTTGAAAAAATGGTTTTAAAAATTGCACGTAGGTTAGTGATAACGTTATCACTATCAGTACATCACTATCACTACATAGTATAAAACAAAGTCGCTTTCTCTGTCCCTATTTCCCTTTGTATGCTTAAATCTTTAAAACTACTCAACGAATTTTGATGCGGTTTTTTTTAATAGATAGTGATTCAAGAGGATGGTTTTTATGACCATGCAAAGCCTGGGCGGGTCGCTAGTTATTTCTAAATATGCTATAATTTACATATTTTTATGTTATTACAGACTCCTCCGGAATTCGCAGATTTAAATATCAATTTATTAATTTATTATTTAATCCGAAAATTATGCAAGAGATTTAACAAAACTGACAAAGTTACCGTAATAGGTAAATAGATTATTTTTTAAGTACAATACAATACAAAACCTTTTATTGCACATAAATAGCATTATAAAAGTTACAATATAATTTTAAGTAAAAGCGCAAAATTCGGCCTTATCGCTAATAGTAATTTCTTCCAGGCAACCTTTAAAATGGTAACTATATCCATACTTCCATACTAATCCATACTAATATTATAAATGCGAAAGTATGTCTGTCTGTCTGTCTTTCTGTCTGTCTGTCACCTCTTCACGGCTAAACTGCTGGACCGATTGTGATGAAATTTGGTAGGGATGTAGTTAACGACCTGAGGTCAAACATAGGCTACTTTTGGGCGCGATATAACCGAGTCCCACGCGGGGCGAAGCCGCGGGGAACAGCTAGTAATTAATAAGTAAGTAAGTACTTAAAAGTTATACAAACTTTTGCTTTTTGCACTTACTTTCAAAACAGTACTAAATAAGTTGTATTGCATTAAGTTCGTCTGTGCATAATTTTTGACGCCATTTTGTTTTTGTCGACAGGCTCCTGCGTAGACCCATGGTTGATCAAGGCCAAACTGCTTAAACAGTTTCCTGTGGTCGTGCCTATGCCGAACACTGCCTATTCAACTGTCTACAAGATATTGTACGACTGGGTTACAAAGTAAGACTGCTAAATAGTCTTCGAAAAACCATTCTTGTTCATATCAGCCTTTGCTGCATCCTATATTCTGTAGATTACTTACATAAATATAATCACGTCTTTATCCCATACGAGGTACACAGAGCCTATATACCTTAGGCCCCGTTAACATGATAGTTGAAACAGGAAATTAATAGTGATGGGTTGCTAGCCGCATCGCCTATGTTATGATTCCCCCATTCGCTGACTACAATCGACTTGCGCGGAAAGAGAAGCTGGTACATTCTATGTTTTTTTTTCTTCTCCCAGACCAGCATGGAAGGTCATAAAGGTGGCCTCGCACTGGGCTAATATATTAGGCAATGACACGAAGGAAGAACCATTCTGTAATGGCCCGCAGCCTGGGTGAAATTAATCAGTAGATCTCTATGAAGCAACGACTCACTGAGTCGTTTCAGTTAAGAGTTGAACGTGATGGAATTACGACTAAACTGAGTTCTAATAGAAGTAACATAATATACATACCCTTTTTGTTTTAGTGACCACAGCATTCCCAATGACTTGGACATTCACAGTCTGGCCCGTGCGCTACAAGGCTATAGTTTCGCCTATATCAAAGAGTGTTTGAAGAATTTTATGTCTGCTGAAAGGATTGTACAGTAAGTTTGCATTTTTATACCTGCATAAAATTAAACGTATCGCACAATAGTTAAACTTATTTTACAAGCTAGGGCTCGAAAACCTGGTTTAAATAAAAAACCAGCTCGGTTTTCTGCCCATACATTTTTACAGCGACCGCTAGCATTACGGTTCCGCTCAACTGGTATTTCCCCAAAAATAAAGGTTGTGGCGACACTAGCGCGCCACAACAAACAAAAAAACTACCAAAGACGCACAAGAGATGGCGTTAAGAGCAAGAAAAATCGCAACTGCATACAAAATAGCAAAATTACTATGAAAGTCTAAATCGCGCTTTCAAAGTTTCTACGGATTGGAGCATAAATACAACCTCCGACAAGACATCGTCGGAGCCGCGGTTCCCCAGGCATAACACCCCAGCCTGGCGGGAAGATCTTCCCTTTGTGGCGGTCGAGCAACACTATCGCTCCCGTCACACACTCCAAAGTGGTGACCCCGACGTGATTGAAAACCAACCTTCTCCGAGCAGGTATTTAGAACCCTAAAATCGGCTATATTTATGTACCAGAAATAAAGATGTCTTAGTATGGGGAGGACTCTTAGGTATAGTACACTCAAAATCGGCGCATTTCTTTGTATGGCGATTGAATATCTGTACTATATTCTAGGGGCCCAAGTCTCAAGTAATCGAAGTTCACTTACCGATTTTCTCCAATTTTTTTCGATGAGTTTTAGTCAATACACAATCGAAAAGTTTCGATCGATCGATTTGTTCGATTGTTCTTTTTCAATTGTTATTTTTTGAAAAAGCAGACCATGATAAACTAATGAAAAAAATTGGAGAAAATCGGTGAAGTGAACTTTGATTGCGCGAGAATCGCGGGCCCCTGTGGTAGTGTTACTAACAAACTAGTAGATTAGTAATTATGGAATGGGTATTCATAGTGAAATAACCGCAAATTTAATTCACAGTATCGGAGCTCACGGATTGAAGCCGCAAGATGTCTACAATTTCGTTCTAGATGATAATAGGGAGACGAAAGTTGTAAGTTCAATTTGAATAGTGAAGTTCTGTATTCTACAGCTTAGGTTCACCTTTAAATATCTTCGAAACCCTGGATTCACTTATCATGATGACTTAGTTTTAATCCTCCAGTAATTGCTTCGCTTATTCTGCTTGTGATATGAAATTAACTGATTGTCTTATCTTAAACGAACACAAAAAAGGGCCTGTCAAATGCAAAAATATTTTTTCAAATACGACCAATATTTCAGGAGTTAAGGGCGTTCAAAAAAGGTCCAAAGTCTTATCTTGGTCAAGGCTTTAAGTTCGCCATTCATATATTTTGCAATGAAGTTTATAATAAAACTAGCTTTTGCCCGCGGCTTCGCCCGCGTGGACTTCCCGGGATGAAAGGTACCCTATGTCCTTCTCCAGGTTCTAAGCTACCTCCTCACCAATTTTCAGCCAAATCAGTTCAGCCGTTCTTGAGTTATATGTAGTGTAACTAACACGACTTTCTTTTATATATATATAGATATATAGATAGATAAAGTATATAGATTATGACCGGCTCAAATCAGAATTTAGTACTATTTCAGGAATATGATAAATATATGAAGTGGTACTACGACAAAACTATTTGGGGCAAGAAAGAGGAGAAGCATCACGCAGATCAACTGGAATTCAAAGCAGCATTGGAGAAGTACGCTGAAGCGATGATGAAGAAGAAGAAATCTAAGGGTGGCGCGACTGGCACGATATGAACAAATAAATAAATGAATATATAGGGACAAATCACACAGATTGAGTTGGCCCCAAAGTAAGTTCGAGACTTGTGTTATGGGACACTAACTCAACGATACTATATTTAATAACAAATACATATATAGATAAACATCCAAGACCCAGGGTCAATCAGAAAAAGATCATTTTTCATCTTGACCTGACCAGGGATCGAAAATATTAAAGATAATCACATTTTTAAAACTTCCTTCCATTATATTCAAATCTGTCAATCAGTCTCTTACTATAAAAGAATACAATACAATGATTCTACATATGCACTAGTAAAATGTACAATAAAAAATATGGAACAGATGTAGGTATGTTCGTTTTCGAATGGTTTTTATGCGACATAACCGGTGACTCGAACAATTCGACACCTATTTTGCGTGAGTCTACATCTCAAAAATAGCACTTCTAGTGGATTACCACCGTCTCTTAAAACCATGCAAGATCCAGTGAGTAAGCGAGACAGCGCAATACATGATGTTAGGCGACATCTCCCTTACTCACTGGATCTTGCATGGTTTTAAGGAAATATGCTCGGTTGAAGAAGTGTGACGGGGGCTTATGTTCAGAAAACATGTACCTAAAAATGTAGTAATGTATCGTTGAGTAAATATCGATCAATAGGCTAGTTGACTTGTATTTTGTTTTTGTTTAAAACAATTATTTTCTATTTTTTTAGATTGAAACAATTTTTCCGTATTTTTCTGAGCCCTCTATATTTTAAAAGTTCACTTTTAAAATTCTATCGAGTTTTGTGACGTAATTATTCTGTAAGGTGCTATTTTTGAAACCTGATTCTCGCTAAGAACCACAGAGTCGCATGACAATCATACGATTTCACAGTCTTATCGAATGAAAATCATTCGAATTAGCATTTGAGCGAATGACAGAAGTCAAAATAGGTCTGTTTACAGCAATAATTGTGTCACGTCATGGCGGATGATGGCCGGCCCGTTTTGACAGTTCCGAATTTTAAGTAAATTTGAAATTGAAATTATCTTGCATTTTTCTTAACGGAGATCGATATATTTCGGTTGCGTGGGTCAAATAATGTAAGAAAAAGAAACAAACATTTGTCGCATCATAATTGATGTGAGTCAAGTAGCCTATTCGGGATTACCTCAATCTGTTTGACTAGTCCTTATCTATCCATGGACCAAATAATGGAGTATTAATATCACAAAATCCCGCTGTCAGCACACAATTGTGCGGTAAACTAAATTGCAATGTTAAATAAACACAATTTTTGTTCTGCCCCCGAAGATAAGCCGCGGTAATGGCGACCGAACAAATAAAAATGGATGAAGTGCCGATTTTATGTGGAAGGGTAGAATGATATTTTTGAGATTTTTATCAGAGGGGCTGAATGCTAACGTGTGTTTGCCGCCGCTGAGCAAGCGACTTTATTTCTTTATTGCGGAAAAATGCTAAAATCCTGGGGGTGGTGGGGTGGCCATGAATTAAGTATAAGACATATTTTCAAAAACAGTTCTTGAGCACTCTTACAGATTAGTTCATTATAGCACGAAATTGGTAGGTATCTTTGATATATTCCTGTAGGTAGTTCTGGTTTTCCTGTAAAAAGGGTATCGGAGGTCAGACGACAGTCTGTTCATTATTGTAACAATCAGTACCGCCAAATCAAGACAATGATTAAAAGCGCACCCTGGGATCTGAAGCGTAAACTGAAAAAGCAACTAGGAAACGCGCTTGGACGAATATATAGAAACTACAATAGTACAGGGTAACAATAGGTATTTACTGGCAGAATAATATGTAAGTACCTTATTTATTGTGTAGTTGATTCTCGTAGCCTTTCAGCTACGCAGTCTCGTAGCACAGTAAATGCTACCGGTTGCTACACACATTTCGTAGCACGGCTACGTGTCAGCTACGAAGCTACGACACGTAGTTCGCGTCGTAGCCAGTTCCAGTCTTACCCCCATATTAAAAAACGTTTAAGCCCATTTTAACTAAAATATATTTTGCCTCTTTTTCTCTTACCTGACACTTCATGTGAAAGAACGAGACGCAACACATTTTAGCTAACATGGGCTTAACCTACGTTTCTTAATAAGGGGGTTAGAGAGTATTAAACCAACCGCAGTGGACACTGACAGTCGATACCCTTTGCCTGAAGTATAAGACCGCCGGTCAAACTGATTGTGTGCGTTTTTTGCTTGTGTTAGATAATTTTTTTTAAGTACACGTGTAAGAATAATGCTTCAATGGTAATACATATTGTATGTGTTTCATTACCCCGCGCGCAAAATATAGCACTTTTTTACAGGGTAAGGTAGGGTAAAAAACGATTTTAGACCAGTAACTACAAAATATGGTCACCCTATCGCTTACCCTTTAATACCGCCGCATCGTATTTGAAATTAATTCACAGTTTAAATGTTTCCGCGCCCGCCCTAATCATTGTTTGAGTTGGAAAGCACGCCATTATTTTCAATATTATTACGTCCTACTAGGAAACTTGTCAAGACTGAAATATTTTTGAATATAATTACACTAGGTCATGAGTTTTGTAACTGTTTTGTGCTATTGAACGAAAATCTATTTGTATACTATGGAAATAAAAGTCGGAATTATAAAAAAAAGGAAAAACAGATTAAAAAAAACAGATTTTGCTAGACAGACAAGACATTATATAGTAGTCAGTTATAGACATATGTTAATCTCTGAAAATAAAACTTAATAGGAATGAATAAAGAATGAAAAAAATAAACAAATTGTTTGTTCATATAATTTATTGAAATTATCAGAAAAGGACGGAATTAACAACAATATTTATAAATTAAATTACATATTTTTTATTGAAAATACATTTCTTTAAAGCTGGTGTACGTAGCTAAAAAATATAAGGTTTTCAAAACTATTCTTTGGTTTAGACCCGACCTCAAGTTAACAAGGGAAAGAGGTAAAACAGTTTTTAAACACTATAATACCAAGGCATACGGATCGATGGACCTTGCAAACTACTCCATAATCCATGTAATTTTTGTATATGGCACAACATAACTATTATGGTATCTACAATCTATGTCTTTGCTTTTGCGGGCATAGTATTTATATACTCATTTAGTTAAATTTTCAATTAGTCAGAATTAGTGATGTTGCCGATCTCGGGAATTTCGGAAAACGTATGTAAAAATTTCCGGTAATATTCCGGTAAATGGAATGACTTTGAACTTTAGGAAAGTTTTGTTTGACAAAGGAAAAAATCCTGTAAGATTTCACATTTCTTCGAAAAGAAAAACAAAAAAAATACAGGAATAGCCATAAGAACAAACAAGCAAGAAAAACACACGAACTTAGTCAACAAGCGACCAATATATATTTTATTTTAATACATTTTTTTCTTCTATCTTTCAGTACGTGATATACTTATTCTTCATACAAATGGTATTAAAATCATAATTGAAGGTCACTTGTTCTCAATAATGGAGAGTTTGTCACAATGATTTCGATTAAGTAAGTATGGGGTAACCAGTAGTGATGTTGCTAGAAATCAACAATATTTACGGTATTTCCCAATTCCCAAAATTTCCAAACACTGACAGAAAGAGAAGCAGTTGACCTAAAAAATATATTAATATTTTCTTCTCTTTATATATAAAATCAAGCAGTTCGTTAGTCCCGCTAAAACTCAATAATGGCTAGACCGATTTGGTTGATTTTGGCCTAGAAAGAAGGTTTAAACGGTGTGAAAAGTGCGTTCAGACGGTACGGAAATTGTCGGGTCAGCTAGAAACCATATAAATATCTCAAAATTCATTTGATCACATCTTTTCTTTTTACGAGAGACAGGTGTAAATTGGCTAGTCGCTTGAAGTTAAAAAAATGACAAATGGTAGGTCAATCTAATTTGACAACTTCAACTGTCAATTCGTTCCCTAATAACAGTATAATGATGAGTCAATCTAATAAAAAATATAATATGATATTTTCAAATACACAACATAATTAAGATATTTAAAAAATCTCAATTTCAAATATCTACCCTCAAAATGCCATTCTCATTTGAAATTTGTTCCTTCATCATTGGACCTAAAAAAAAAACTAAATAAATATGTAAATATCTTAAAATTCTCTCAAAACGCGACACTGCGCGTTACACTTTGAGTATCTTTTAGGCCTCCCTCTTTGCACGGCCATCCCTTCTACATCCAATTTCTTCAAATCTTCGTGTTGGTCACACCCCTTTCTTACAAAAGGTAGGTCATGTTGCTTCAGAACGCCAGCTTGTAAATATCCGAGCACATGTGGCGCGTGCTCTTCTACTATCTTCTTCCGTTCTTCTTGTACTTCTTCTGACCTGGAGATTAAAAAATAATATACCATAGACTGAATTTTGTTGCATAAACAAAATAATTTATTCTCTTTTATGCTGGATCTCTCTCTCTCTCTCTCTTTCTCATTCTAGCGCTATCTCAGTTGCTTCTATATTTTTATGTTAACAATCACTTTATATTTAGGTTGTCTGGAAGAGATTGCATTAGCGATAAGGCCGCCTATTGTATTATCATGTTTGTAATTTCCATCCATACTTCTATACTAATCCATACTATCCATATCCATACTTCCATACTAATATTATAAATGCGAAAGTCTGTCTGTCTGTCACCTCTTCACGGCTAAACTGCTGGACCGATTGTGATGAAATTTGGTAGGGGTGTAGTTTACGACCTGAGGTCAAACATAGGCTACTTTTGGGCGCGATATAACCGAGTCCCACGCGGGGCGAAGCCGCGGGGAGCAGCTAGTATTGTATGTTTTTAATGGTGCACCATTTATTACCATAAATAATTTTTGTCTTGTCCATGCTGGTCTGGGAGAAAAAGAAAAACAGAATTTATCAGCTGCTTGTCTTGCCGCGCATGGCGTAAAAGTCGACGGAGGGAATCGGCGAATGGGGGAATCATGACATAGGCGATGCGGCTAGCAACCTATCACCATAACTTCTATTATGCTAAACGTGGCCTAAGGTCTTATGGCCCTAGGCCCTGTCTACCCGTCAGACGTGATTATATAGCTGTCTATACATATCCCCTCACCATTTCCGCTGACAGTCCCACACTTGTTGCGCTCGCTGATTCTCTATCTCCTGCTCACTCTTTCTTCTTCGATCGTTTTCTTGAATCTGCTTGAGGAGTTCCAGAGAATACTGTTTGCTTTTCTCCTTCTTTTTTCTCTCTTTCTCGCGCTCCTTTTCCTCGTCCGCCGCCATTTTCGCCTCAGACTGAAATAAATTTATAGTTAACTAGCTTTTACCTGCGTCTTCGCATGGAGCTAATCGATTCCCCTGGAATTGATAAGCTTTTTGGCGATAGAAAATTGGAAATGTGTTAATTGTGTTCGAAATGGATCTAAATCCGTTCAGCGTTTTATGCGTTTTTTTGCCTGTTTTCTAAACTCTAACTCTCTCTTCTTCTGCTTTTAAACTTATCCCTTTTTAGTCTTCCATCTAGCTGTTAAGAGAAGTCTTGATGTCGATTTTTACTCTCTTTTCCTATTAGCCTTAAAGCCTAATTAATAATAACACAACTGTTTTTATACCTGTTTCCTAAATTCCAACTCTCTCTTCTTCTGCTCTTCCACCAATCTCTTTCTCGTCTCCATCTGGCCGGTGAGAGATGTTTTCGTGTCAATTTTCACTCTTTCTTGCTTTTCCGCGGCCGCGAGATCGTCCAGGTGATTCTTTTCGAGAAACTCTTGCTCTTGAAGCATTTTGATTATGTTTTCGCGGTCTTGACGCTCAGCCTAAAACAATAAACTATTTTGAAGATAGAACAAATCAGTAAATGTATTGAGTTTTATAAATTTTAAATAGATGTCGCTAGTCTCATTTATCATATTCATGATGTCAGACCAACTAAAAAGACACTCTTAATTTTATTTATTAATACACAGATATAGATATACCTACCTCGTCAGCCATTATTTTGGCAGCAATCTTAGCGTTCAACTCTTCCTTTTGTCGCATTTTCTCTTCTCGTGCTGCTATACTGTAACATATAATTTTAAAGATCAATTATTTTGTACAAGATGGCGGTTTTTCGACGGATTCATCTTCAATTAATCAATCAGGTAATTCAAGCCTGCAATGTCTTAACCAAACTGGAAACAACTGAACAGAGTATTCTTCCCATGTGAATCGAACCCACAACCTCTGTATCTTTCATCATCATCATCATTTCAGCCGCAGGCTGTCCACTGCTGGACATAGGCCTCCCACAGGAATTTCCAAAATGACCGGTTGTCGCGGCCTGCATCCAGCGCCTGCCTGCGACCTTCCTTAGGTCATCTTACCGATGCGTGGTACTATATCATTAGATAAACCCATTAACCTCGATATAGGATATTCCTGTCACTTCTAATAGATCTAGTCTATCTCAAAATGAATTTCAACCAATTTCGACTCATAGTTCATTGTGTATTTGGTCACAAAACTTGCCTTCCTAACTAAATTGGAAAAATACATCTTCATGCAGACGCTTAACCATTGGACCACATAAGTATCTACGATAATAAACGTAATACTATACCTACGCAAATAAGTTTAGATAAAACTAAAACGACCTTGAATGCGCAGCAGCCAATTTTCATACAAATTTTAACATCAGTCCCGAATTTATTTATCCATACTCATATTATAAATGCAAAAGTCTGTCTGTCTGTCTGTCACCTCTTCACGGCTAAACTGCTGGACCGATTGTGATGAAAGAGTCATGGCGAACCTCCATACATCGTTTGTACGAATAAAAAATTGAAATACAGATAACATAAAATAAATCGAATTAGTAAGAATACATAACTAGTAACATGTTTACCACCACAAAAAAATTTTAAACCCCGGGGTTTATTTAATATTAATTTTTTTAAAAGTCGACCTTTTGCTTCGTTTTCATTGGCCATTATTGTCGCAACTGTAACATTATGTCATCCTGACAGTTGTTAGCATTGTCAAAACGGTATTGACAGTTCATTATGGTAGGTTAGGTTCATAGATTAAGTAGTTGTACCTGTGATTAAGCAATTAATTTTTACTTGGTGAAAAAGTGAGATGGCGAAATAGGCGACAAGTCCATGAGTAAGAAAAGGACCAACGATATTTTTTATATTTTTGTCTGTGTCAACGTGGCAATTTTTTCTTTGTTTGGCCAATTCGACGCCAAACAAAATCTTACACCAAACTAACAGTGAAATTATTAATTTTTGTATTAAGAAAAATATTCATTTTAAGTAGTAGAATTTGTACAAAAGATATACAAAAATATTTTTTGTATATCTTTCGTACAAATTCTTTCCCTTATGGGCATTTGTTACATAAATTATGTGGCTCAGGAACACATTCCAGGGTGCCTACCACCATCTCTTAAAACCATGCAAGATCCAGTGAGTAAGGGAGATGTCGCCTTACATCATGTAAAGCGCTGTCTCACTTACTCACTGGATCTTGCATGGTTTTAAGAGACTGTATATAGTAACCCCCCTGGGGGCTTACTACTATCTCTTAAAACCATGCAAGAACGATTGAGTAAGAGAGATGTCGCCTTACATCATGTATTACGCTGTCCAGATCCAATGAGTAAGTGAGACAGCGCAATACATGATGTAAGGCGACATCTCGCTTCGACAGTCGTTCTTGCATGGTTACTAGAGATGGTGGTAGGCACCATCTCTTAAAGCGTAATACATGATGAAAGGAGATGACGTCTTACTGTGTTACTCTGTCTCGCCTACTCACTCGTTCTTGTATGGTTTTAAGAGATGGTAGTATACCATTTGATAGTGAGCCTGCTACTTAAAAAGTTGATGGTGACCCCCCCAGGTGGCTTACTACCATCTCTTAAAACCATGCAAGATCCAGTGAGAAAGCGGGTTGGTTTTAAGAGATGGTATAGCCCTCCAGGTACTAAATCGATGAATGTAACCTACCATATTGAACTGTCAATATCGCTTTGACAATGCTAACAACTGCCAGGGTGACATAATGTCTGAAACATTATGTCACCCTGAAAACGAAACAAAAGGTCGACTTTCATAAAATGGAATATTAAAATAACCCCGGGGTTTAAAATTTTTTTGTGGTGGTAAACATGTTATTAGTGAAGTATTCTTACTAATGCGGTTTATTTTAAGTTCTCTATGTTTAAATTTTCTATTCGTACAAATTCCGCCATCATTCTTTGGTAGGGATGTAGTTAACGACCTGAGGTCAAACATAGGCTACTTTTGGGCGCGATATAACCGAGTCCCACGCGGGGCGAAGCCGCGGGGAACACCTAGTTTAAAAATAAGTACAGAAACAGTTTAATTAGGTGGGTACATTGTTAAGAAAATGTATATGTAAATACAAGACACGATAACCAACTTAACAATATATGTGTACATAAAAATTTCTATAAATTTTGCTCAAAACACATAACAAAAATTGTACAACCGTGCCACAAAAACAAAGAAAAGATACATTGTACCCTAAAAAACCATGGCCTAAAGATTCCAAATTTGGTACGTAGTCCTTATCATGACTAGGGGAGCACTAAGAAATTTTAACCTAAGGGGATAGAACAGGTGAAAGATTGTATGGGGAAACGGCAAAGCTCAATAAAGTTTAAAGATCGAAAATAAAATGAATACAAAGGCTGCCAATAAACTCACATAGAGGAAGATCTGTCAGAAGCCGCCTTCTTCTGTTCCTCGATCTGCCTCTCCTCAATGACGACCATCTGCTTCTGCTTCTCTCGCCAAGCCGCGCGCGCCGCCGCCGAAGCGAACATCTCTTTGCGAAGCTTCTCAGTTTGTTCGCGTTTTTGTTGGAGCTCTCTAGAAATTTAAACAATTTCAGTAATTTTAGTCTTATTTACAAACTAGCTGTGCCCGCGGCTACGTCCGCGTGGAATTTAACAAAAAATATTGTTCTAATTTAACAAAAAGTAAACTGAAGTAGCCTAAGTTACCCCTTATTACATCAGCCATCTGCCAGTGAAAATCAGCCGTTCCAAAGATTATCCGAAACAAACAGAAAGACATACAAAAATTTTAAAAAATATACCTCTGGTCCTCGTCAGCCAGCGTCCTCATCATCTGTTCCAACATCCTCTTCTCAATGAGCGTGTCTACATACATGCACAGCTTCACCTGCGACTGGGAAGGCACTATCATGAGAGAGAAAGATATATATACCTCTGGTCTTCATCAGCCAGCGTCTTCATCACCTGTTCCAGCATTTTCTTCTCAATGAGCGTGTCTACATACATGCAAAGCTTCACCTGCGACTGGGAAGGCACTATCATGAGAGAGAAAGATATATATACCTCTGGTCTTCATCAGCCAGCGTCTTCATCACCTGTTCCAGCATTTTCTTCTCAATGAGCGTGTCTACATACATGCACAGCTTCACCTGCGACTGGGAAGGCACTATCATGAGAGAGAAAGATATATATACCTCTGGTCTTCATCAGCCAGCGTCTTCATCACCTGTTCCAGCATTTTCTTCTCAATGAGCGTGTCTACATACATGCAAAGCTTCACCTGCGACTGGGAAGGCACTATCATGAGAGAGAAAGATATATATATCTCTGGTCTTCATCAGACAGCGTCTTCATCACCTGTTCCAGCATTTTCTTCTCAATGAGCGTGTCTACATACATGCACAGCTTCACCTGCGACTGGGAAGGCACTATCATGAGAGAGAAAGATATATATATACCTCTGGTCTTCATCGGCCAGCGTCCTCATCACCTGTTCCAGCATCTTCTTCTCAATGAGCGTGTCTTCATACATGCACTGCTTCACGCGCTGCCGGTCCACCAACTGCTGCTGTATCTCCTTGCAGTACTCCGTGGTGCGTTTGATCTTCTCTGCTTCCTCCATTTCTCTTGCTTCCTTGTCACCAGATATTGCCACGGAGAGGACGCTGTTGGCGTATTTCTCTTCTGCCTGTGTTGGACATAAAATATTTATTTACTAATTTGAAACTTTATTGTACAAATTAAAAATTAAGTGTACAAGTGATGGACTTAATGCCATATGGCATTTTCTACCAGTCAAATGTTAGACCAAGCAGAAAATCTGATGGTCGGCGATTAATGAATTACATACATATCTATATATCTATATATATATAAAAATGAAACCCGTTTTCCGTTGTCACGACATAGCATGAAATGGGCTTGACCGATTTGGCGGATTTTTTTTTTTTGTAGTTTTCTAATACTCTGTACAAGGTTCTTACGGAAAAAAATATTAAGAAAGGCGGTACGAAGTACGCCGGGTCAGCTAGTTATTTTATAAAAATATAAATATTTTTCAGTCAACCTTAGGTTCGATGCTTTAGCGATAAGTGCGCTTTTGTGCTTCATCGTTTTAAGAACAGCTGTTTTATGTAGTTTTATTATTTTTTAGTGCAATAAAGAGCATTTGTATTGTATTGTATTGTATTGATGGTGTTTAAGACTTATGTAGTAGTCTTATAATTAATGCCTTTTTTAATAGCCATAATTGTCCCACTGCTGGGCAAATGTCTCCCCTCTTATCTTCCATTTGTCTCGGTCGCTTGTTGCCATCCACTCTCGAATTTGTCCAGGTCATCCCACAATCTCATATTCTATGTATATACATACATTATAAAAAAAAATATACCTATACAGGTATATATTTTTTTTTACTACTATTATCATCTGTGATCAGTCTCAGATAGGTTGGTTGGAAATTGACATGCTGTGTGTATTCTCCATTAAGAACACCACCTAATCATGCTATACAACGCCTAATCTTAAGTAAACGAATTTTTTTATAATAAATAAACATAAAGATGTTTAATCATGCTTTTTACTTACCACTCTTCAGTAAGCATTGAAACAAAATAAAACAAATTTAATAAATCCATGTTAAATTTGTCACCGTACAATCACTACATAGTATAAAGCAAAGTCACTTTCTCCTATATCCCTTAAAATCTTTAAAACTACGAAACGGATTTTGATGCGGTTTTTTTTAATAGATAGAGTGATTCAAGAGGAAGGTTTTATGTCCATGCGAAGCCGGAGCGGTTCGCTAGTACTGAATAATTTCAAGTTCTCTGAAAGTTGGTGATATCCTGCAGTCAAGTAGGAAATTAAAAAAAAAAAAAAAAATCCGCAGAAAGGGACACAGACGTGCATAAATCACACTAATATAGTACTATTACTAATTCTGTGCTAATATTATAAAGACAAAAGTTTGTTAGTATGTTTGTTACTTCTTCATGCTCAAAGAGCTTGCCCAATTTTTATGAAAATCAATATGGAGGTAGTCATTACCTTGTATTAACACATAGGGTATTTTTTCCCAAAAAGAATGTGATACCCATAGGTTTGGATTTCCAAAAAGTCTGATAGTAGATGGCGCTGCTGTGTATTTCGCGCGGGGTAACATCGCGGGGTGTAGCTTGTAATAGATAAGATCCATCTTGACCAAGCTTACTTTCAAACAAATCATTCAATCAAATCATTGACTTGCTTAACCAAGCTTACTTTCAACCAAATCGAATGAATGATTTATTTTGCAATGAATGAGCCAAAATACAGTTATCGTATCTAGTAATTATTTAATTTACCTTTTCTTGAAGCTTTTTATACTCATTGTGGAGTATTTGTTGCTTGAGATCTCTGCAGACATATCCTGCTTGCAACTTCCTGCTCAATTCACGTAAACCAGGATCTCTCTCCCAGAGGTAATGTCTCCGGAGCAACTTGCAGGCTTCTTCGCGCTCCACCTTAGCCATTTCTAAGCCTAGAAGGGTCTCCTTTTTAGCACGAGCATTGACAATAGCTGCGTGGTCTGTTCTCTGAAAGTATAAGTATTTTGTTAAGTTCAAAGGAGGATAACCACATAAGTATCATAAACAAATATGAGATACAATATTTTGAGTTTGTTGCTTGTACTAATGTCTTATCACACGAACTAAAACTTGCAATTCTATAAAAAGTCAGTGTATTCAAAAACATGCCTATAAAATTACTATTTCCGGCTGAGCATAAAACCCAAATTTAAGATTAACGAAAGTAAGCATTTTAAGCCATTACGCCACAGAGGCTGTAGACTAAAACTTGAGAGCTGTGCTCTTGTCAGTGGAGTCTTTCCCAGATGCTTCTATCATTCACTAGCCTTTTCACATCTTGATACAACACAACTCCCACTTTTTTATTTATTTGTTCTATGTCCTTATTGGTCTGTCTCTTCCCCAGAAACCATTATACAGAATAAAACATAGAATATAGAAGATTAGGGTTAGAGTATACGAAAGGGGCTGCCTAATTCTAAAGAAGTTTTTACCAGTAGACTAATAGAGGAAATGCGAAGACAATTTATTTATTTTATTTAATCATAGAAAATTGTACAACATTACAGTTCAACAACCAAAGCGTTGCACAACTTAAAGTAGGACACGAGTCATTCATCCCTTGCACAAAATAATAATATTTCTCTCACTAAACGCTCAAACTTGTCAGCAAAAAGATCGCATTCAGCACCTTGTACCGATGACAGGAACGCGTTGAGTCCAGTAAGTCCACGCAGCACAGGGGACTGTGCCCTAGCAACCGTCCGTGATAAGGGAACATCAAGTAACTTGTGTCACCTAACATGCAAGTATTTATCCGGCACAAAAAGTCTACACACGCGTGATACTAGTTCCGGACAGTCTGATTCTCCACAAAGGCAACGACAGATAAAAATAAGCAGCTGCCAATTACGTCGAGCACGCAATGAATTGAAACATAAGGTACCCAACAAAAACCGAGTTGGATACAAAAATATTACTTACCTCCTGGAAATCTTTCTCCATCTCAGCCTCTCGCTGGATCAGAGCGAGACAGCGGCCCATCCTGCCGTCCTCCATCCGGCTATTTAGCCATTGGATGTCCATGGTTCGCTGTATGAACTCCAACTCTTGGCGCCGAGCTCGGGCCACCGCATTTCTTTGGAGCTCTGTTTTAGGCTCCTAAATACATAATATACCGTCAAATTATCAAGGAAAATGGTTTTCCTACATCGGCTTACTAAGGAATTAAGTTTAGAACGGCAAGCAACATTTATTTGATTATTATCTCTTTTATTTTGTATCGTTGATCGTTGACAAGAATAAATATAGAATTGCAGTTGTAATATTAAGTTTACTTACCATATTAGAAGAGGTTTACAAAAGATTATGTAGGTACCTAGTTAGAATACAACAATTATGTCGCGCTCGCGCTTTCTACAATATTTTAATCTCAATTCAAATCAAATCAAAATCTCAAATTATTTAAAACAAAAACAAATCTAAACTCCATGGTCTCCATGTCTAAAAGAAAATGAAATATTGATTGACGTTGACATTGACACTAATCTGACATTTGGAGAGTTGCCATTATATATTGCCATGCCATGCCAATACCATGCTGCCATGCTATTAGGTTTTTCCCATTACATGGGGGAAAATCATACAGATACATACACGATATTGTCAGAATCAGAAGCAAAGCAAGCGGCAGATCGATTCATTCGGGGGCTTACGATTTTTCCTTTAATTATTACTATTACTTTAAAACAAATTAATGACATAAAATAATATTAATAAATTGTAAGCCTATGCTATGCCGTCCATCCGTGCCATCTATTATCTATGTACAAAACTTAAGTTTCCACCTTCACCCGCGAGAGCGCTAGTGTAGTCAAGTTTTTTTTATTCATTCGTCGAAGTTCGGCATTGCAGCAGCACGCATTTGGATTTTGACGTGTGACAGCAGCAAGAACAGCTGCGGCCAAATTCGGTTTTGGTTGCAGATTGATGGTGTATAGAAATAAAGACAGTGGGTTATGAAAAAGTGTTAGAAATGGCTGAAAGTAAAGGTGCGTTAATTGCGAAATCAGTGCAAAAACATGCCGGACGCGCAAAGGAAAAGGTATTTATCATTTATGTTCTTTACGTGGTTTGAAGTGTTTTGAGGTGATGGTATTCAAGACTTCGGCTACTAGTTGCAGTGGCGTGAAAGTTGGTATTCGAAGGGATCGCCTCGGATCGGGTTTCGCGCCACGGTCTTTAGCCGGTTTCTGTGAGAATTGAATTTCACCTGTTGCTCAAAGTGTAAAATTTGTGGCACCTGTGCTATTCCATAACTATGTTTACATATCGTAATACGCCAATTGATTATCATAATTTGAGACACAAAGCATACGGGTATTATCATTTTCCAGGGCAATGCTAGAGCCTATTTATAGTTTGTGCCAGTTGAGTTAATTTTGGATTGAAGTGTCAACCAGATTTTGCAATCTACACCAAGTTATTATGCCTAAATAACTCCTGTTAAAACTTCTAAAATTCCTTAGATCATTATGAGACATTTCAAGGGAAGTGGTGTGATTTATAAATAACGCAGTCTAGCACGGAGATACTTGGTTGTTCTAGTTTCGCAGAAATAATGTGGTTATTTCAACCGGTCTATTTTTATTGATACTTTGACTGTTGCCACTAAATTAATACATATGAATTAGCTTTGTATGATGTGCTATAAAAATTCTCATACATTTATTTAGATAGGTACTTCTACTAACTACAAGCTGTTTCTAAATTTTGTAGAATATTTTTTTGCATAGCACAGATTTTTTTATTATTGGTATTTGTAGCTTATATGAAAGAATTTTGGAATAAAGTTTGTTGATTTTCTTAGACTTTAGGGCTTTACCTATGTTACTCTGATAGATTGATTTTTGATGGATTCTGGGCTACCATGAAATCTTATGACTATTTATACATACATCTTTGTTTTCCCATGAGGCTGGCATAGTCACACAAGTGGCTAAGCCTTCAATAATAGATAAGAAAATCTTTTTCTATACAATTCTGCTTTGACCAAACTAAACTATATAGATACTACTGTATCTATTTAATGTATAGGTTTAGTAAATGACTTAATCACCACTAATATTAGACTCATGTCTTCTGGAGATAGACTATAGTGAGTGACCATGATAGCCACCTCGTCAGTCGTGAGGAAAATGTCAATGACAATGAAGAAATGAAAAAAAACATCTGAAGTACTGAAGAAAAATTTTGCTGTTATTTTATTAGATTGGTTGATGAAGATGAACTAGATGATAAAATATAATAAAGAAGTTCATCTTTTGGGCTATTGACCCAATCTGGCTTTTGCCCAACATTGGGGAATGCACTTGATTTGCCAAGCCGTTTGTTTTGTCTTTTAAATGTGCCAGTACTATCTTGGTTTTATACTTCAGAATAAAATAAATAAATATATAGGGACAAATCACACATATTGAGTTAGCCCCAAAGTAAGTTCGAGATTTGCGTTATGGGATACTAACTCAACAATACTATATTTTATAACAAATACATATATAAACATCCAAGACCCAGGTCAATCAGAAAAAGATCATTTTTTCATCTTGATAAAATCTTTCATATTGATTTTTAGGAACTAAATACTTATAACATAAAAAAAGTTATTGTAAATACCAGACAAAGGAAATCACAAGGATAAAGGCCACTCTAAAAATGTAAAGTAGGTAGAAAACGAGCCAGCTTATTATTTTCAATAGGTTTCCAATTTCTGTAAGATGAGTTGCAAAATCCTATATTTATTTAATTTAAACTTTATTGCTCGAACTATAAAATAAAGAGTAAAAACGTTGTACTTCATGCCATATGGCATTATCTACCAGTCATTCATTTCTCTCTCATCTTAGCGCTTTCCTAGTTGCTTCCTTAGCTGGCTTCTTCGGAGCCTGATGTTCACTTATTTTTGCTCTTTACTAGTCAACTCTAGCTGTTCTGTGGTTACACTCAGCCATTGTGTGAATGTACTATGGCCTATAACCTCCAAGAATCAGGATTTCATATGCAAAAAGAAATTTTTCAAATCAGTTTAATTCTAAAGCTTCAAACAAACAAATTCTGCAGCTTTAATATTAATTTATAATAGTACTAACGTATATTAGTATCTTTGAGCAACACGGCTTTCGTTCCGGTACGGTGGCCGCGTTGCTCGCAGATTAATATAGCTACCTATTTGTTGTTTCTCATGACATGACCCAAAGTATTAACTTTCTTTGCTTGACGCATTTGCATATTTAATTTGTAAATTATAACTTGTATCAACGACTACACGACATATAAATACTATGTTATCATCGTGAACTGTACTTAAAGATAGTGCATTTAATAGAACAGAAAATATAGTATGCAGATATACCGTAACGTCGTTAAATATGCACATTTGTTAGCTTAACTAGTAGTACAGTCGGCAATAAAATACGCGTTCCGGTTTGAAGGGCCCTGGCTTTAGGTAGCGTTTCCATGCGACGATCCAAATAGGCGAAGCCGGCAAATTAACCAATCATGATTGCGTATGACATTCGTCCTGCATGGATTAAATGTCTAAAATCAAATTCCTCAGCGAGTTGACAGCGGTGCGATCGTGAACAGCGAAATAAGCATCCGTTTACCACATGGGATAGGGGATAGGGTCTAACCAATCACAATCTTCTTAATTAAAGCGTGTTATGTTAGTTACGTTAGTTGCATCTTCAGCTTGCGCTTTGATAACAACAGACAAACATCGGGATAGATGAAACTGAAAAAAAAAAGATTGTAAAAATAACGTTTGTAGCCCATTTTGACAAACTGAAATGAACATTTTAAAATTGTTCTTTTCGCAATTTATCGATTTTACGTAATAAAACAAAACACATTTTTAGTAAAATGTGTAAATTTTTATGAGTTTAGTCTTTATCCTTTGGTATGTTGTCCTCAGCTCTTTTCTATTTCTATTTTTGCTGCTGACTGTACCATTTCCAACGCGAACTGTCCATCACGCTTACGTTGCCAGCTCGTTTGTTCTTATTAGCAGTTATTAGACCTTTGGACACCTTGGCTTAGTTTGAACCAGGTCAGCCGAAAGGGCACAAGATGTTCGGACAAGGCACCATATATACAACTAGCGACCCCCCAAGCTTCGCATGGGCATAAAAACCTTCCTCTTGAATCACTCTATCTATTAAAAATAACCGCATCAAAATCTGTTGCGTAGTTTTAAAGATTTAAGCATACAAAGGGACATAGGGACAGAGAAAGCTACTTTGTTTCATACTATGTAGTGCTTAGTATTGCTAAATTTCAAAACAATAGGTCCAGTAGTTTTTGAGATATAGTGGTTTACTATATGTGTAGTAGGTATACCTATGAATGAGTCAGTGACCTTTCAAGTTCCATTGCAAACATTGCAAATTTGCTACCATTACTGTAACCGCCGCTTAAATGTCAATGGAGGATAGGTCGAATGGACCAAATAGCATAAGGAATTTTCGCACAATTATAAGCTAGGCAAAAGAAAACTGTCCTATCTAATGTAACGTGATTAACGCATTAGAATAGGCTCATTACCGAAGTAGTCATTAATTTATAACGTGTGGGTTACAAGGCCAATTGACCCTGTAAACCCTGGTGTTAGAGTTCGTCAAAGCCGCTTCTAGGCCTCTGACATTTAAGGAAAAATTTCCTACCGATATTGTTCGGTCTAATATTCGCATTTGTTTGTTGCTTGCTTCAATGAAAGCATTTCAAAAACTCAAAATATAATTAGCTCAAAATTCTCAACATCTCCACTTCCAACTATAAAAATAATATAAGTATACTGCCACTGGCCACATTGAAAAGTATTCCACTTTAGGTGTAAGTGGCTCACTGTACATACAATATTACAAAAAAACCGGCCAAGTGCGAGTCGGACTTGCGCACTAAGTGTTCCGTACCAATATCTATCCAAAACGGCTAACAACAACGCATGTTGTATGGCATCCTCACTTAAATATATATTTTTTTTTGTTGGCTGTTCTGTCAATATTTGTTGTTATAGTGGATACAGAAATACATCATCTGTTAAAATTTCAACTGACGAGCTATTATGGTTCGTGAGGTACAGCCTGGTGACAGACAGAGAAACAGAGGGATAGACAGCAGTCATAGTAATTGCGTGTCGTTCTTACCCTTTGGGTACGAAACCCTAAAAACATGATCAAACTCACAATACCCGTGAAATTGGCGATTTCGTGACCTAACAGTACCAATACGAGAAGAAAGTATTGGCCACACGGCACTCTTAATAAAACTCCGTCGAAAACCAATCTTCGACCCATAGTGACCTCCTAACCGGTCTACGCACCTTAGTCGTGGTGCTTGACCTTCAGGGTTTAATTATTTGTGTGTCATTGCGCTTATTTTAGGTCTAACTGGGTGTTAGCTACACATTCCTAAGTTGATTATCTAATCAAAGGAAACCAGCTTAATTATAAGAATTATTTTCGTTCCGGAGATTATCAAAAGTTATTAGATCTCTGTCATTCCCATGTTATCCGGTTGCATTATCAGTTATTTTATCTGAACCCTATTATCCACTTACCAGCTTTTCAGCAGTTTCGAAAAAGGAGGAGGTTCTTGTTTCGGTTTCGGTTGTGTTTTTTTAGGTTTGTTATCTTATATCTCCGTCATTACTGAACCGATTTTGAAAATTCTTCTTTTGTTTTTCTGACTTTCAATTTGGCACTTGTCTTATTAAAATCGGTGAAGTTGTTAGGTTTTAAAATCACATCCTTGGTTGTTTCCATGATGTTAACCAACCATTTTTTGATACATAATATTTACGCTTCCTGCCATCCTGGCAGTATCCTGGCAGAAGTGACATGACCTGATATTTCCCCTCCTCACATAACTTGCTAGTTTTCGTAAGACGTAACTGCATAAACGTAGAATATGAAGAGTAATACAAATTAACATTTGGTATTTCCAAGACCCAAGCGTCCAAATAAAATATCAAGCAGGTTTTTTAAAAAGCAAGTCTTTCTCATTCGACACATGTATTTTTTTTTTTACCTTTTAACTTTCACCGTCATCGTCTCGCCGAAAATGTTATCACAGTGCTGTTAACTTGTGTAGTTTGAGTTATTCATGTAAACTTAAAATTTATATCTTTTATCAGTAGAAAAATTGAAGAGTTTTGTCTACTCATGAACTATCCTGAAAATTTACAGTAATAGTTTTTTTATTTCGGTCATTCACTATTGCCAAAGAAAAGATAATCGCTATTACTTACTACTTATTATCGGTACTTAAAAAAGTAAACTGCAAAAGGAGATTGTAAGTAGATAGGGTTTACTGTTCCTAAAACGAATCAAGATTTTTTTAGACGCACAAATATTTATCTCATTTCCATCACGTGTCAGGTGTCAGATAATGTTTCGTTCAAGCAACAAAAATAGAAACCAATTTCACCGTTTGTACGTGATGTATTCCGTTTCTGTTAAAATAAATAAAACAACCAGCCGAGACACGTTTCAGAAGCAAAATTTGATTGATCCAAAAATTCTTTTTTGTTTGCTAACTTTTCACGATTAGTCTCTTAGGAATCTAAACAACGATCATCAGTATAACGCAAATTTCTTCCTATTCCAATAACTCTACCATTATCACATAGCATCTTTGTTTTCCCATCATTTCTTGCTGCGTTATCATAAAGTCTAGAGTCCTGGATAAATCATCTAAGTACACTACAATGGTATGAACAGACGGTTGTAACTGTGCAGTCGTCATGGGAACGCCTATGAATGACACAGCGACGCCCATGCTTCATGGTGGCATTGTCTGCAAACCACATACGTTGTCATTCAAATCTGATTTCACAAAATATACATGTTTGTACCCCTAAATTCTACAAGAGCTGTATTAGCGATTTTCTTCTAAATATCAGGTTTTTCGGAAGAACTTCAAAAGTATCTACATTTAACATTTTTGTGTTAAAATCATTCGAATTTGTTAGACCATTGTTTTTCTTTTTTAATAATCTCAAACTAACAACTACTTCAAATCACAGTTGAGAAATTATATTCAATCCGTTTATTTGTTAATTAGTCTAGCAACATTAAGGCAAGTTAGCCATTTTTAAGTATAGGAGGTTGGTAATTAATTACGCATGTAACTACATTTCAATCACTTCGCTTTTGACTGCAAACAACTTCCGATGTTGGGACAGGACCCAAACAGGTCGAAAGCGGCCATTCAATGCCATCACACTATTTGTAATGCAAATCTACACCTACAAACAGCAGTGTATGGTCATTTTTAGCTTTGTCAAGATGAGAAACTTTCTACGACGTCCTCGATGCTCCGACGAGATCCGACTGACAATGGTCAAACTTCACATATGTTAATTGCGTACTGTTTAGATTGTGTTTTGTATTGCACTGACGTTTCTAATATGTGTCCTTTTGTTTGCTCGACTTCAGCGACCTACTGGCGTTCATCATGGAGTTTTGTTCGCGAAACTGTAACATGCATCTTCTTCAAGAGCTGCAAATCAATGCCAAACAATACTTTACGTTCACGTAACGTTACGAATTGTGTATATGCGTTACGTTTGTTTCCCCAAGAACAGGTGTTCAAGACAATTATTATTGTCTGTTTATCTGACCTACTTTATTTACATCGGCCGTGAATCATCCGCAATCTCCATACTCATCTACATATAAATCTTCTTCACACTTGTTCGTCTGTTTCTGGGAACGAATGTATTATTGCGATTTCTAATTATATTTCATCAATCAATTATGATATATTATTAGTGTAGAATAATATTATCAATATAATACAATTTCTCGAAATGACTTTCTCACTATGACTTTTATCTTAAAGATATTCTAGCTCTCACTTAACACCTTTCCATTCCTCTCTGTAGAAATTAGTGATAATATTAATTTAGAAATTCTGTTCATGCGCTTTAGAGGTCTTCGACCGATGACATCATTGACTGAGTTCGCGGTTTTTTTTATATCTGACATACAAGTTCACTCTTGTAGGAGTTGTCCTTGCTTGAGTGCACCCACATGCAAACTGCTTTTATATCCCACGCTACACCTACTGTGGTTATGGAATAGACACTTTCATTTAATCCAATTGCTTAATGCAGCCAAAATGTAGGGAAAACATTGAACAAATCATGTGAACTCGTCATTAGCATACAATTAAATGTATCGTCGCATTCGTAACATTCGAGATTGGGTCGAGAAAGTAGTCTCTAGATTTATTACATGGATTTTTCTTTCTACTTTAACTACAGGTGTTCTTAATCTATGTGTTTCATCATTCGTCAGCGTTATCTTGATTTGGCAAGGTTATCTTTAAAGTACTTCAACGTATTGTTGAGTTTCCAGTTTTTTTTGATCTTCATTTTGACCTTCATTGGTTTCTGAAACTTTATCAATTGTGTTTTTGTTATTAATAAAAAAAATATATGTATGAATGTGCATTTCGTAGTCCTGTTGTACGCTTACTTTGACGCTGCCAAATGGTACACTTTACAGCTGATAGATTAATGGAAAAGTCGCCAATATGTCTAAAATATAATCGATCACGCATCGCCCTGGTTTACTGATGCCCAGCCCCACGGCACACTATGTCCGTGCTCAACTAACGAACTCAATAATTTTAATAAAACTAAGATAATATCATAACCCAGACCCAAAAGTACTAATCTTACGTTTTCGCGAAGCGCTACATACGCAAACATTTATTTATTTTTTTCCTTAAGTATACTCCGAATGCAATGCAACATCTCAAAGTACACTCAGATGCGCAAAAATTACTGCGTATGTAGAATACGAGACAGCGCAAAATCATAATATACTCGTAACTTGTTGGTGTCATTGAAATTTGAAAGTGAAGGTAAGTATGACATATTAGTTCATGTTCATCAAATTAAAGGCCGTCTTTTAATGTTACATGAGATGTATGAAATGTAATATAGCAAATACTATTTGCTTTTTATTAACACCATCATCACATGATAGCTTCTTAAATAAAAAAAGCCACGTTCACACGACCGCCCGTTCTCGCGCTAAATTCCAAGCGTCTTCCGTCGGTTCGAGTCCACGCACTTTCATACTTGTACTTTCTCATCTGGTCACATCGTGTCTCGAAACATTTTCTTGCCTTGCGGACGCAATATCTTGCGGCCGAATGCTTTAAACGATTTCATTGATCACGTCACTCCGATATGCAGCCTTTAATTCCGGTTTGAATGGGTCTTTAACCTGTTTATATATGTACGGTCTTGTTAAAAGCTATTTTTAGTTAAAAGTACTTCATATTTATGATTAACCATAGCCAAAACTGGACCATTGAGTTCTTCCTTATTATCATCATTGCCATTTTGACACAAAAAGGGCCTGAATAGCTCTGTTCATCGAAGGGCACATCAATCAACTTTTTGTGTAGTGTAGTACCTATATAAACTCAAGTTCGATTTTTTTATGTGCTTTAAATCATATTTTTTTATTTGCAGGTATGTCATGGCCAAGATTTTCCATTGTCAGCGTAGTATTAGCGAAAATTGAGGCGGTGAGTTTACTTTATTGACGTAGGTACATCTGTTTATTTTTCCTTGTCATTTTATCTGATAAGATATAAGTGACACCTCAATGATGAGGTACTCTTAGGTGCAAGGTTGCAAATGTTAATTAACTTCCTCGTTTTCTAAAGATTTTTCACTATAACAGTAATTGACTAGGTTTCAGTCCATATAAGAGCGATGTAATAGACCTTTGCATCAAAATAACCTAGGTGAAACAAGCAACGGAGAAAGCATCTATTCCTGCAGAGCTCGATACACAACAAAACAAAGCTTAAAATCTAATTGATATTGTTTCTATACTATTTATTTTCGATTTATCTATAAAAGTAGTTACAAGCCCCTCATTTTTATTTAAGCCTAAAAAGGCTCAGTTTATTTCCACTAGTTCGTTCTTTTGCATTGCTGTATGCATACTTAGCTGTATTTATCAAAACAGCTGTTTTAAACTGATTAGAGTCCTCCCTTTTGATTTCTGAATTTAGAATTTTTATGCAAATACTTTCGTTATCGTTATCGTAGCTACATTCGGTTCATGACTGATTTATATCAGTCGTATATTGAAAATTCCCTACAATAACATTGTCGATGATTGTACCTATCGCTCTAACTCCTGCCAGATTGTGTTCTGTATTCAGACGAAATAACAAAAATGCACAATACACAATGATATCATATATCATTGATAATTTTATCATCTTATTGTCAATATCGGTCACATGCCCTTGTTTGAAATTGATTATTTTATTCTGCATTTGAATTGTGAAATAAAATTAGATACTATGTAACGGAAGTTCATTCACTCGTTATAGTGAACAGAAAATCTCAAAAACTGCTTCACCTATGAACATGAAATTTCTTAAAATATTTTCCTGATAATTCTTTAGATTGCATGTTTTTAATGATAATTTGATTTAAATCTACCTATTAGTGTAGACGGACCGACACTGCTCTCAAAATTATCACAATCCCTAATTTCTCCTCTGGAATTTTAGGTAACATATCTGCCGATAGGATTTGTTTCCGATAGGAAACAAATAACTTGTTCGTTTCTGTCTTATCGTTCAGTCTCGCTTTCTGCCCTGTTGTTGTTTCATTGTTTGCATCTCCACACCCTGGTAGAGCAAACATTCCTAAACCAATGAATTTACATTCATGCAAAGCGAAGTATGAATCATTATTTTTTACTCTTGATAGACAGAGCAAGACTTTCTTCAGCGGTCAGAAATACGTCTCCGTTTTTCTAAATTCGTCTAATTTTGGGTTTGACCTTTTTTAGTCGCGACTATTTTGTAGTTCACCAATTTCTGCCTTATATTACTTCACCGGATCTATCTATCTGTGAATTATCTATCTATCTATCTTAACTTCCTATTTCTGGCGTTGAATGTTTTCTTTTAGCTATTACGGTTCAAACAAACCAAATTTACATTGATTTCAAGCCGAAACATTATATTTTGTTGAACGTCCGTTTCTTTGTTTCGATTTAACGAAATATACAGGATATAATTTAATTGTTTACAACACCACAACGGTAATTCACATTTCCTAAAATTTGATTAAGTACATACATTGTGCTGCGGATATAATATGTACGATACGAACAGTAATTTCGCAATTTTGTTAAGGTAAAATGTGTTTTTGTTTATTTTTGACCAAAGTAGAGTTTTTATTTTTGCGACGGTTCTGATTTCAGTTTGTTTTGACATAAACTTAACAAGGGAATGTTCTATCTTGAATGTTAAAATTCTTCCTGAGAAATCCAATTTTTTTTTCTTCAAAAGTATTTATAAAATAACAAAAGGTTAGGTGTTGATTAAAACTCCGAAACCCATATTGGTTTTACTGCGAACAAAACATGTTACTGTTTTTGGATAGGGTCCAAAAGACGGGTCGATTAGTCAGGAGCCAGGTGAACGGCCTGGCCCACGCGATTTTGCAAAAACCACAATTTCACAAATATGGTGCTGGCCTATGGTTATTATGGCCATTTAATTAAAACCGCTCAAGATCAAGGTAAACTGTAGGCAGTAACACGAGCCGCAGACATGATAACACGGAAAGCTGGTATAATTTAAATTGATTGTAACTTTCTAGAAAATGTTTGTGGTTTAACAGAGATGGCTGAACAATATTACTCTTATAACAACATTGGCCATGATAAAAAGCATCCCTTGGGCTCTGAGGCTGAGAATGCAATTGAAATATAAAAGAGTATAGTAATATAAGATAAATAAGACGCTCGGTCGTCGGTAACCGATGTTAAAATGTTTGTTATCTCAATAAGCAAGGAGTTATTTACTATTGATTGCGAAATGTTGCGTACAAAATGCTCGTCAATCCCTAATAGAGATATCACGATGGAGTTGCTAAAATGGACATTGCCATTTAGATAGTGCCCGCTAACGCCTTACGAAACACCACTGAAGCACGCCTGTTTTTCATACTTTGTAGCCTAGTACGGAGTTGCTTGTCTGGTCCAGTTTTCACATTGTGAAATTACCTTGCACTAATACTAACTAACTACACCTTGTTTTTAAGCTTGAGATAAAATACTGCAAGGGCAAAAGATTCTAGAAGCAACATCGTTGTAAAATGGTTAACAAATACGTAGCGTTACGGAAGCGATCGACTATTTAAGCAGAGAATATCAGAAACTATGTACAAAGCTATACAATTCACATAGTTTAAATAAAATTGCAAAGCCTTTAACATTAAAAAAATCCATTATGTCATCTCGAGTTTCACAAAATACGTCTATTTAAATACCTCCTTCAATTAATGTCTTAATTAATGATTTTTCATTAATAACTGTTTTCAAGTCAACTAAAAAACACGAATGCTCATTAATAGCCAGCAAAAAACGCTCCATTGCATTCCGACATGTAGGGCGGACGGATGTCGAAACGTTGGAAAACGCAGGAAAGACATTTCGTGGTGCAAATTCATTTTTGTGAGTCGAAGTAAATTCTAGGCCTACAGTCAGTTTTGTTCTCTCTTATCGTAATTTCTGATTAATATTTACTTTAAAATGTAGTCATTATTTTGTCATCAACTGTAGATGCATGTTTTAAAAATAATGTCGTGAACTCTTTGAAAATAATTCTGAAGCCTGTTTTGTGCCAGTCAAATTCAAATTCATTTATTCATAAAACACATAGGTATGTGTTTTATGAAAAAATCAGTGCGTTGAAAGAGAGTAGATGTATTGAAAAAAAAAACTTATTTGTACTCATTATTTCTTCTTCCACAGCTGAAAGAAGCTCATTAAATAGTTTTGGTTGTTTCATTACACGCCTGAAGTAAAATAGTTTCTGTTCGACGTCGTAGCGTAGCGCTAGTAATTTATGAGTCTTCGTCGACGTCTGAAACCCATGAACTACCTCTAGAATGCCGTAATTTTTGGAATATGACATATTTATCTGAAGGACATAAGTTTTAAATTGCCAATCGGAAATAGTAAATCTCCAAGAAATATCTCGGAATTGTGACTGTCATAATATTCGAAATGCGCGTTTTCATTGAATATATTATAAAACTTCAAGAGCCGTGAACGCAAATGTTTATCTTCCAATTTTATCATCGCCATTTCCGTCGAATGTACTAAAAAACGTCACCAAGAATCTGCAATTATATTTAAATCATAAAAGTTATCTTTTGGAATCTAAGCATTCATCCTTGAAATCTAGTCTGTGAGTAATGCTAAAATCTTGATACAAAATTATAGATTGATTAATTATAATGATCTAATCTATTTTTATCTTTGTTTATAGGTTAATAATAAATTGAAGTTCAAGTGGCACATCCATTCCTCGAACCACATGCAACGTTCTCCTAATGGCTTTATCTAAATTTATACCACTCATTCGCTTGGTCCTATTAACCTTGCAGGTTCGGCGTCTGATTTATCACAATAGGCCTATAATATCGGTCATCAGTCATCCGGAAGCATGCCAGTGACGTATTGAGTTCATCGTCAACCGAAAATTACGTAAGGACCGGCGCAGACGCAACTTATATCGGTCTCGAGTTCCCTTCCTCTACCTAACTCCTATTAAGATTCAAAACAAAATAGACTTTATGCTGTAGGAACTAGATTGAAATTAGTTGGTGCAGCATTGAATGTGTTAGGATCTTTTTCATGCGATAGGGAACATGGACGGTAGCCAGGCCGGGATGTGACTATTCCCGTCTGTTAGACTGGGTACCCAATGGCTCGCGAACTTCTTTTGGCACGTGTCATTCATTTCAGGCGCCGCACTTATGTCATATGGCTACTGAAATTTTGATTTTTCACCCGATCGAAAAATTCGTCTATGGTTTAAATATTTAAAAATAATTCTCATCACTTAGATCTATCAAACTTATATGTTTGCTATAACGAAAGTGACTTTATAAAGCTGATAATTATTTTAATATGAAACTTGCGCCACTAATAGGCGATCATCTAGTGTTATTGATTCATACTCCATGCTTGGCTCCATTATATTAAATTTTGACAACCATTGTACTGTCATGTATGGTTGCAGTGATTGCCACCTGATCAGCAATGCGTCATTATAAGAATAATTTTGGTGCTATTGCTTCATCAATTACGATTGAATTCTTTATAGTTCACCATTCAATAGGCGATGACAATAAATTATTGAGTGATTTCATATTAGTTTTAATCAAAATTATTAATTAACTGAAAGTTTTGTCATATAATTTTAATTTCCGTTATAATTGCTACTTTGAATTACATTGGAGACACATTGCAAAACTACGCTTGCGTATTTTATGGTATCGAAATCGTTTATGGAATTTTTAATATACTATGTTTTGTAGCCATAGTCAAACATAAATTCCTGTTGTTATATATCTCAAAGCTATTAGATCAGCAATGTATCTAATATTAATTCACCACCATTAAGTGACCATATTGAAGCCTTTCTTTCTCATTTCTTGAAAGCCATTTAAAACCGTGGTCCCCATCTCTCCCAAGATAAACTAGTTTATTGATATCATGGGTTCCAACAAAAAGTACATCGAAACCTGTCTATGCTCGAAGTCAATACGGTCTCCCTGTTCTAACCAAACAAGTTTCGTTGCATACCATTTATGTGCGTACGTATAATGCGTTTTCCAATGCATTCTACTTGATTGGACCCGTGGAATCTGGTTCCAGATACATTCGTGTCTCTAGATTTGTTTGGCTAATATTTTTTATGTCTTCGACAGTTCTTTATGTGTTGGTGTTAATATAATCCTAATCTACATCAATATTTTGTCTTTCTTTTCTATTTTGTCAGATTTTTTGAATTGTTTTAGCTACTGCTGAAGAATTCATTAGAATAGGTTTTATCACAAAACATTTAAAATTTCTTTAACTTATCGCATTACTAACTCATTCCGTAGGTTTAACTACTATTCCACGCCTACTTCATGTTAAATCTTTAATATTGCAATATAATCTCGACTCGTCTTCGTACGTTCTACTTTCATCATTCTGCATATAATCGCCTACATAAAGCTTGAAACGTACACAGATCTAAATCTCGGAACGTTACGATAGGTTTAGAAATTAGGTTGCGTGTATTAGACGTTTTTATATTGAAGTTTATTATATTTTTGTTGAATATCAAGAACGTTTACAAAGATAAATTCTATTTGAAATTTACCAGCACTGTTTCTGAGAATACAATAGAAAGCACAAATAATACAATATCATAAGTCTGCATAAGCAAATCAAGAAAAAAAAAGCCTACTATTATCAATTTTAGCATCATGCGTTACATCGGACTTAAAGTAATGGTGCGTGAATAAATAGCTGATGTAAATAACGTCCTTTTCATAGTTCATTATGTCATTTACTAGTGTACTATTGAGCGAGTCTATACCGTTCCAATGAACGAAATCGAAAACAAGGTCGCCACGGCTGCTGAGTATTTAGGCTATCACTGCACTGATAATCCAGTTATCTTATTCTCTTGCACTTAATCTCCAGTCTCCGCCCATTGTTTGCTTTGTTAGGATTGTGTATTCAAATATACATAGTGGCAAAAAATAAATACATGGATCATCTTCGGAGTATTTAGCATTTGATTCTTAATGATCATCTTTATCTATATATTCTTCATTCTCACTTTAAACTTTTAGGGCGGTCGCATTATTGGTGAACGCGCTACGGACTCCACGTAAGCAACAGTTACCACTCTCTGTCCAGTGACCCTAGACTTGATTACCGAAAATTTGACTTTCTCAAAAGCATATGGATATCCTTCTCGGTGCTGAAAAGAGGAAATATTCAATATTATGATAGGCTAAGGTAACCGCGTGTCCATCTTTCGCGGTATGTATGTTTGACTGCCAACCTTACAGCATAAAAAAATCCATAAGTAAGTTTATGATTTTTACGCTAGTATAGCATTCTATAATCTGTGCTATTACTCCTGTGTTGTTTTCTATTTATGTGCTATTACACTTTGTACTGATTTCGCTTGTCAATACGAGTACGAGTACAATAGTCATTTGAATAAACAATATTGCATGGTCAATAAATATTTTGTTTTCAATTAAAGAATAGCTAACAATTAAAAAACTTTCTTTGACATAGTAGTCTTATATGGTTTAAGCTTTCTTCTACATTATTCTACTCTATAAGAATATACCAGTTAGTTAGCTATCAAAATTATTCAAAATCATTTAGAAATGTCTGTTTTCACACAAAACATATTTTAAAAACAACATAACCTACAAAATGAGTACAATCAAAAGCCTTATCTTTTTTTAACTACTTTTAACATAGAGTAGAAGAAGTCATAGCTTTTGGTGATTTGGCGCTGAAGATAAAAAAAAGTCATGGAAATCACGGACACTACGAACAATATTACTCACGATCCAAAAAGAAACTGGGTCAAGTCCCAAGAACTATTTGCTTGTTTATTTCTGGACAGATGGATAAATCTCATAGTGAAATTAATGTAACATTAACATATCATTGGATACAAATCTTGCATTACTAAATCGGTCCTGGATGGTAGTTTGACGTGATTATTCTTTAATTTTACTTGTATAATTTCAACCGATGTCTTACAACCGCTATTTTTATATAGCACATACATGATTTTGAACCTTATCAGCTGGAGTTAATTTTGTAATATGTTTTGTTTGTGTGTATTCTTTGTATTGACATAACGTAAGGAATTCTTTTTATGAGCTGTATATTCTTTATAGTTTGATAAATTAACTATTTCTATCTAATGTGCTGTGCTCTTGTCAGGTGTCTCTATCTTCCGTTAGACTTTTCACATCCTGACGACACGACTCCCACATTTCTTTATTTGCTCTACAAAACTCCTTGGTCCACCCCTTAACCCTCTTTCCTCAATCTTGCCTTTCATAATGTTTTTCATAAAGCCGTCTTGCCGTATTAAGTGCATTTTCCCTATTCTGTCCGTATTAAATGTCCCCGAATTTTCCCTCTTCTGTTTTCAATTAAATACCTATTTATGCGATTAATATAATGATTATGAAATAAGACTAGTGGTTCTGTGAACAGTAGACCTCGCGAACCTCATCCGTTAACCCCCTTTTCGTTTTTTTTATTACTCTATATAGAGTATATATAGGTATTTCTTATTCTGTTAATTTTTTCCCTCGTATATTCTCAAAAGGATTTTTTCTATATTTTTTATTTTGCCATATTATCCTATTCTGGTCAGACGGTCATAATATACAGTCATATAAAAACAAAAGAACAAAAAAAAAAAAAATAAATAAAAATAAATGACCGAAAACGAATTCAAAGCGCAAAGTTGTAAAAGAACAGGTACCATACGGCCAGTGGTATAAGCAATATAACTAATAGCAAACTTCCCCCATTTTTGCCCCCATTTTCCTTCCAACCAAAAAACGCTCTCGACAAAAAATTACAAAAAAATCAAGGAACACGTGTGTCAAGTTTCATTAAGATCCGTTCGTAAACAACGTCACAGAAAACTTTCCCCCTTTTTTCCCCCCTTTTCCCTCCAATCAAAAAAAAACTCTCGACAAAAAATTGCAAATAAATCAAGGAACACGTGTACCAAGTTTCATTAAGATCCGTTCAGAAATGCGACCTCTAGCCCGGAACAAACAGACAGACAGACAGACAGACAGACATCCGGACAAAAGCAAAATTTGCCAGTCTCGAAATGGAGACTCTCGCTCGCTTCGCTCGCTCGGTCAACTAGATTAACTTCTTAACGCTCAACGGAATTGGCTGAAATTTCGTATACGATCTTCAATTTTCCACTAAAAATGACCACTAGACCAAAACTTAACTTTTTAAGCTGGAATCCAGTTCCATTTCAAAATAATTTCAAGACTTTCGCAGCCAAATTACAATGATTATCCCTACAGGTCTCGGATTTTCGCAACAATGTCGAAGGAATGCGGCAAGTGAATGTAGACGCCGGAGGCATCCCGTTGCCTTTGCCGTGCCAAATGTCACGGTGGCAAAGCCGTGAGCTCCCGCCTACGGCGATGACGAAATGCTGAGGCATTTTAAAAAAATCCTCTATTAGTCTATTTTCATAGTACAAAAAATTCTAGGGTTTAAAAAAAAAACATCTTTTTCAATAGCGTCTTGCTTTTTTGCCTCTATTGCTAGATGAAAAAATTCTGGGGCATCGTTTAGTCTTATTTCATGAAATCAAACGTGTTGTATCAAGAAATAAATTAACTCACTTATGTAGTCAGGAATGGAAGTATCTGACAAGATCCAATCTCTTAAATTTATGATGATGAAAATGCAATACAAAATACAAAATAATATAAGTTTACTTTTTATAAATCCATACTTCCATACTAATATTATAAATGCGAAAGTCTGTCTGTCTGTCACCTCTTCACGGCTAAACTGCTGGACCGATTGTGATGAAATTTGGCACGGATGTAGTCAACGACCTGAGGTCAAACATAGGCTACTTTTGGGCGCGATATAACCGAGTCCCACGCGGGGCGAAGCCGCGGGGAACAGCTAGTTATAGATAAAAAAGCAAGAATTTGCTAAATTGTTATGGTTCAAGATTCTTTATTTGCAAAACAAGTTACTTCACATATGAGCTTAACCTATGTGCAGTATGTTGTGACAGTTTAGTTCAGAATACCAGAACAGACATGCCATTAGTGCTAAGTCATTTAAAAATATTAATTTCCATTTCCTAATAGATCTTTTAAAAGAAAATTTCCTCAAAAGTTATCACGTATAATTTCTTTAGGGATTTTAAGTATTTACTGTCAGCATTGAACCTCTAATCAATTGTATTAGAAAAGAAAATACTAACATAGTTAAATCTAAAACATAATTTCTTTCAGAAATTGATGGCATTTAAAATTGCTTGCTCATACTAATGAACCGTATATAGCTGAAAATTAACAGCTAGTTTACTAACTAATTATGCAAATAAGATTGAGGCACATTATCAAGCGGCTCATCGGAAACCAATTATTTGAACAGGTGATAAATATTATCATTTAGGTATTTGTTTTATGTATACATTTTATTTTGTATCCTCAAGGTCAAGCAGAATTAGGTTTTTTTGGTTCGCTATTAAAATATGACTTTACAAATTTTGAGTGATGACTGTTAATTCTTTAGTCAACACAAGCATAAAGCCTTTAAAATAAACTACTAAGAGTGTATTAATTAATAAATGCTATCAATACTAAAAGTCATTATTATGTTACCTATTAGAATTAGCCGATCAAATATCATTTGACTTTGCGCAATTGTTAGTACATTTCTCTTTATCTCGAAAGCTAGATATTTCTTAAGCTGTAGTTGTCTGTACTATCCCTTTCGTGTACACGTGAAATCATCTCGCCGTCTCGTTTCTGTTTTGTTTACCTCTTCATAGTTCCACCTGCGCAGGCGACACACATCTGTTTGGTCCAATGCTTTCTATTTTCGCTGATAGCCGCCACTTGTTTTCTTTTCACGTTTACGAGTTCTACCTGTAATTTAATTTTTTAATCATGATATTTAAAAAATAATTCTTATTTTATCGATGTAAGATAATTATCTGACTTTTCCTAGTTTTATTGACTTCTACGACCTTGCCTTCTTTAAATGCAGTTTTTGTGTATTGTTCGAATTTTGAAAATGAACACGTTTAGCCCAGTAATGATTTCAATCAGGTTATCTCTTGTGCAGATGTGACCGTTGTTAAGTAATCGTTGTGATATATGAGATGTGAAGGGAGTATTTCATTATATTAAAAGTTTAGCTTATCTTCATCTACTTTCGTTTCAGCTCAGACAGAAAAAACCTACTCTGTAATCTTAATCTTATCTAGCTCTCACAGAACTAGTAGCTCTAATAGGACGAGTCAAATAGCTTCAACCAAAGTCAAGTTTATGACAGTCTATTGTTACCGATTGATGTTTTCATTCACAGATTTTTCACATACTTTATACACCTATTGTTCACGTCTGACTACATATCCCTTGAATGTAAACTTTCATTATGTTCCTATCTAATGAGGTAGTTTACCGTCTAACTAATTAGATTTTTATTCGATTTTGATTGACTTTTCCATCGGCTGTCAGTCGTGTTTTATTATACTAATAGGTTGATGACCTAGCTGCTTGAGATCTAGGTTTACAATAAAAAATCTTACAGCTCAAGAAGTAATTGCATATTCTTAATCTTGATTTAGATTATTGTGTCATCTGCAAAAAGATCTTAGTATGAGTACCATCACATCATTCTGAGCCAAAAAGTTTACAGTGAGCCATTTACAGTGATCTAAACCGGATTTTTATTTAAAATGCGAGATAGTGACACATTCATGGAAAAGCCTTCTTTTTCCTTAACCTTTGTTTATGTAATAGTAATTAAATTGTTCTGGCTGACTTTTTGACTACAAAAATAATTGTAATCTGCATTAAATTTCTATTGAAATGGCATAAATACAGTCTAGATTCCTGATCTTTGTGCTAAAATAATCGCAGCATTTAAATTGTATTACGCATGTTGTTGTTAATCTTTTCAGTAAACCTATTAGTATATCTTAAAATTACATCTATGATGAAAACGAATCTTTTTATCCTAGCATTGTATTTTACCAATTTAGGTTTAAATAGTCGCTAACGCACTACGGATATACTTACCACAATATATTTAGCTAAAGCTAGAGCTGTGGTATTGGAACGCGAAGGTAACCAAGTTACAGTTGAGCCATCATTTAGGTCATCTCGTAGGGCAGGTGAATGTCTGGCCGCTTTTCGATTCGACCAGCGTCTCGCTAATGTATTGATCATGGTATCAAAGTACATATAGAGGCACATGTGATGCGAGTGATGAACGCCTGACACATTCTGGAGAAAATTCTTATAATCTGAAATAGTTTCGTGTTCCAGGATTAGACATGGAAATTGGAAGGTCGTGATATTTGACATATTTCTAAAACAAAAGCGCTAATATTAGGACACAGAATAATGGTCCTCAATGATAATTGGATACTAATTAGAAAGAAAAAGAAAATCGTGTGGCTCACGATGAATCGCAGGTTTCATCTAACAATTAAATACTAATAAGACACTTTATTGCTGAATTCAGATCTAGAAATGAATGTGAATGATAAAAATATTCTGTTATTAAAAGTCACATAAGTCATATCTCTTTTTAAAGTATCATGTTTCCATTCCATATCATGTCATTCATTCCATAAAGCTTGTTCCAAAATCTAACCCTCTATTCAGTTAAAAATACAATTGTTTTAAAATTACGCTGATCCATGTTACCTATTAATTGTAAACTCTTGTTCGTAACCTAAAAGCTGAAAATAAACAGCAATTATTGCAACCGGAACATTGCACACGACCTGTGTTTCACTTCGCTGTTGTTATATTTATTCGGGGAAATACTGCAAGTATATTAAACTAGCGACCATTTCGAGCTCCAATTCCGTTGGATTTTTTTGGTATTTCCTCCTTAGTATCATATCTCAAAAAGTTGCCAAGTGATTACATAATTGGGTTCTTAAATAAGGAAGTAAAAAGATTCCTTCAGGGTCGGCTACGCGTTTGCAATGCTCCTAGTGTTGCATCGTCGCATAGGCTGCGGTTACCATTTCCCATCAGATGGGCCGTATGCCTGTTTGCCTACTTAATCCATACTAATATTATAAATGCGAAAGTCTGTCTGTCTGTCTGTCTGTCTGTCTGTCTGTCTGTCACCTCTTCACGGCTAAACTGCTGGACCGATTGTGATGAAATTTGATAGGGATGTAGTCAACGACCTGAGGTCAAACATAGGCTACTTTTAGGCGCGATATAACCGAGTCCCACGCGGGGCGAAGCCGCGGGAAACAGCTAGTAGTATAAATAAAAGTTTATGATAATTCCTATTTACAGAAGTGAGAGACCTTTTTCAGAAGTGCGTTTTTCACTAAGTTATTACACAAATTGTAAAATGTATTGCAGAAGTACCTAATCTCAGCACTCGAACTCCTGGTAGTTTCATCTAATTCAGCATGTAAGAATTGAAACTGAAAGTAAAATAAAATGTTGAGGAAAATAGAATCGACATAGAGGTAATTCTGTAAGATCACGACCTACATTGTTTAATCGTGCCGAGATAACCATAGTTGTGGTGATAATTAATTTTAACTATGGTGGGTTATACACGGACATACGTGCGCTTAAACTTGTAGTTGGTCCGAATTTTAGTTTATAACATGGCATGACAAATTTGTACGATGCTCAGACTTCCTCAGATGCAAGTAAGGTTATCCTGATTCCAAATGACATATTTTTTGGTATGATTGATTTAAATAAATGCAGTTCTGAAGAATGTGATTATAAACTTAAAATGATTGATTTTCTAGTAAATTTACATTTTACTTTTAATTATTAACAATATTTAATTCATAATGTTTCGTATAATGAACGAATGTAAAAAAAAATTGTTACATTTCATTCGTTTAGTCAATGATAGTATTTATTAGAATTTTGAAAAGATCCTGGCCGTCCGCTCACCCTAGTCGCAAGTGACCACTTGTAGCTTAAAAGCTCATTCAGAGCTAAGTGCTCTTATAATAGATTATAGAACAGGAATACCGTCGTCTTTGATCTCCTCGCGTAAAGATACAAAATGGCGAACATTTCAAATTATCTGGCTTAAAGGTTCAAATGACTAAAATCTATTTACTAAATTAAGTATGTATATAGGTAATACCTATATCTAAGCGGAAAAAGTTAAATATCATGCTGATTTTATTAATTTCGGGTTCAAAGTATTGTAAACCAAAAAATGTCATCATCATAACTTATTAAGAGAGGTTTCCATGAAAACTACTGTAAAAAGTTAACCATCAAATTTTAATAATGTTATCTGAACTTATTCCAAACAATCTACTTGAAGAACATCAATTATTAGCAAAAGAAAATTATATTTTCTCTATCTGTCTCTCTCTCTCTCATCTTAGCGCTTTCCGCGCTCATCCGCTGCCCCTCAGCTGATTGCTTCGGAGCCTAGGGAAATTTCTCTTTTCTATAATGCAGTTTGTTTACAACTTCTCGTCTTAAAATATCTCTTCAAATATAGCCGTCCGGATTAAACAAGTTTGTAGACAGCAGTGCGTTTCTCTTCAACGGTATCGCGTTGCATAGGCATTGCATTTGTAGGGATGCATTACGGTGCCAATATACTCTCCCAAGGATCGTTGTTTACTTTGTTGTCATAATTACGATACAAAACACCTATTGCATATAATATTACATTAGGCTTACCACTGAGCTTTGAATGTTATGAATTATCTATAGAATAGGCATATCGTTTGGTATTATTTCTTAAGAAATATTTATTAGCTTCATATTACTGATATAACTTACTAGAGTATTGAAATTTTCAAATATGTTCACCTTGTTTTTGTTATCGTTTTTATCGTGTTGTTTTTTGTTTTCATATCGTTTAAATAAAAACTCGTGTTTTCATGTAATTAAATTATCGCAAAGTTTAAACATGTTTGACCTGAATACATATCTACATTTTATTCCATACTTTTATGTTTCCTTTCATACAAAACTAATAAATAACCCATAGGAGCAATAAAACAGTAACTATTTTCACAATGGTGTTAATGTCCCGGTTAACACGAACTTATTGGTCTGACCTTGTGGATGAGGTGTATTATTGACAGATAGTTATCATGAAGGATTTTCATGACAAACTATCGCTTGTATGCTTTAGTTGCTAAGTATTGATTTGTTGTTATGAGTCTTTCAATGTGAAAAATACACAAGTATTAAGAGTGAGGTAAGCCATAAAGTGGTTAGAGAACTTGTTAAATTCATCATTTTGTCATCTTTATAAAAAAACTAGCGACCCGCCCCGGCTTCTCATGAGCATAAAAACCTTCCTCTTGAATCACTCTATCTATTAAAAAAACCAAATCAAAATCCGTTGCGTAGTTTTATAGATATAAACATACATAGAGATAAAGGGAAAGTGACTTTGTTTTATACTATGTAGTGATGTACAAGTTTTTAGACTGAAATTATTTCTGATACCCTTTGTTTTCATCATCATTGTCTTTCTAAAACAAGACTTTGTCAATGAGGTTCTAAATATTATTTGTTTCTTTAGCTTTCAATTTTTGTTTGACGTAATCTTTTGCTTTTACATATAGATAGTATCGAAAGCCAGCAAATTGCTTATGTATTGCTTTGATACCAAACACTTTAAGCATTCACTTAATATAAAAGGACGGTTATTCAACTTTGGACGCGTATGTAAGCTGTTAATTTTATTGATACTTTACTAAAAGACAGTGAAAGTTCCATAGCGAATTGAATGTTATGTATGTGACACTTAAACAAACCTTTCCTCACAGAAGAGAGAAATTATCCGAATAGAAATGTTTTGACGCGAATTGAGTTCCAGGATCAGTGTGGCAGCGTATTCTCTCTTCTTATTTTCAATTAATACATGTAAACCACACCACACCTTATCAGAAATGTATTACGTAGTTTTTAACAAAGCCACCTAATATTATCGACCAATAACAGTGGCAATAAATGACGCAATCTAATTCCCGGCCAATAGGCCCATTTTTTCTGTGTGAAACGTTGGCTTGCTAGCCAAACTAGTGACACGTTTTTCGTGGTGCTATGCCACTTCTTGTTACTATTTCTAAATTCTGTGGCTATCCTCTATTAGAGCTGGACGTTTATATTTTCACCATCACCATCATAAATTTAAGAGCTAGGCTCTTGTCGGTGGATTTCCTTCCATCTCTGTCTATCATTAGCAAGTTCCTTTCTTCTTTCATTTCTTGATATGACACGACGTTTGTTTTCTCCTTTATCTATATTTTCACCACGTATCACATATCGCTATCTGAAATCCAAACCTTTCTTTTATGTTAAACTATTTGATTTCTTTTCTGCCAGTCTTCTTATAGAATTATGATATTGTTGTATGAATTTCAACAGCATCTTAATTTTAAATTTGATTTAATATCAGAAAAAATAAATTGACCACAAAATCAAAGCATTAATGAATCCAGCTAATATGGTTATTTTTACCAATACATTATGATTATATTGCGATAATTCTATTCAGCATTCCTGTAAATAATTTATTCGTTGGGTCCTTTTACTTTTTGTCATTGAAACAGTCGACTTTTATGTACAACAGCAATGCATTAAACAAGTCCACTAGTTAAAATAATGATTGACGAAAAACTATAAAATGGAGTGGTATATTGTAAGCCAATAATATAGTCGAATGATATCCATGGGACGTAGTAACTCTTCTCTCTTGTCCTCCTCTTTTATCCAGTTATCCCATATATTAAAAAATTTGCGATACCTCGCGCGATTTTAAATTCTTTGAGTTATTCAATAATCTATCAAATTCAAATTGTTTATTTTCAATATAGGATATTCTTATCACTTTTTGACGTCAATTGTCAAATGGTGTAGGTTATTTTACCTCTTTGAAGTATCTCAATAGTGAAAGCCAGATCGTACGATGCTCATTCCTATTCGTAACTATTAAATGTACATTTACACTAGCACTGGAGGACTATATAAATCAGTATTCATGTCTTATGCTCTACATCTTATCGGAAATGGTCTTGAGATGTTTTACGTCTGTGTGCATTTTATACTCCAAAATTATTGTTTCATTTCTCTAATCGATGTCGATGAGGATTTTATTTCAGAATTAATCTAACGAAAATTGCGCTTCACAGATAACTCTACAATGCTTAAGAGTGTCACTATTATCACGCTAGTACATACTTCTGTCTCTAATTATCTTTTGATATTGTATTGTTAGCTTAATATTTATTTTTTTAAAGCTTTTGCTTTAAAGACTGAAAATGACTGACTAAATGATTCTTATTAAATAATAGCTATTCAAAACCAAACACGTAATAATATAAACAATAAGTTCCTGGTCCTTTCACGAACTGATAATACATGCGGTTTGCAATAACTTTCAGAAATAAACATCAGAAATCGATTTGTAGGAACAAACGTGCCTATTGCCCGGTTGGGTTTCAAAACATAGGTATTTCTAGATCACGGGATGCAAGTGTACCTCCAAACCGCAACAGCGAGATTGCAAGAACATAGCTGATATTGAATATCCGATGGTTGAGTAATATTAAGGTACAAATTTATTTATTAGAAACAAAATAAAGAAAAGTATTTACATAATTAAAAAAAATAATTAAAAAACAAACGAATTACTTAAATAAAATAAAAAGATAAAAAGAAAAGAATAAAAGGAAAAAAAGGAGGAAGTATATTAAGGTTTCGTTTTGAAATATAAATGTTGAAGAGAACATATGTATTTTAACTAGATGATAAAGATAAGTGCTCGTGTTCACTTGTAAATAAACACAAAAGAAATGAAGAAAGTGACACACAACTGGACACAAGTAAAGACAATACAAACCAATTAGACTACCAACATTTGGAGCTGTACGCGGATTGACATTTGGAAAGTGTTGCAAAACAAACGTAATAGGCTATTCATGTTTAGTGTCAATGCCAATTTAAAACAATCCTGCAATTTCTCTTGCATACAGGGTCACTACTTACTGGTGGCCTACTACCATCTCTTAAAACCATGCAAAAATGATTGAGTAGGGAGCCGCCTTACATCACGTATTGCGCTGTCTCGCTTACTCACTGGATCTTGCATGGTTTTAAGAGACGGTAGTAACCCCCCTGTTAATAATATTACAAAGATTTTTAGTTTCATTCATTTTCGGACCTATCGCCATCAACGTGAAATTTATTCTCATACTTTTTTATTGAGACGTTATCGTTGTTGTATGTGCATTGGTGAGTGAGATCCATTTATTTAAATGAGAACAGGTTGTCCAAGCTTCTTGTCATAGTTTAATCTCAAAACTACAGTGCTGAAGAGACCCAGTACTGGCCAAAGTCAATATATGGACATTGATTCGAGAAGGATAAGTGCAAAAGAGTGAATTTATTGTTTGACCAGCCATTGATATAAGTGTAGAAGAAAATAAAGGATGTACTTTATAAATTTATGATAAACAAATAGCTGTATATATCACTGAAACATCTCAAAATCTAGCCGATAGAGAACTTCCTTGGACAATTCAGTATTACAACCGGCAACCCTGGCTGTTGCGGATGCTTCAACAATTGTTGGACTACAATACTGTCATCAATCAATCTGAATGAGACCTCTTGGTTGCGCATGTGAAAATTGTGCAGTAGATAGACAAGATAAATCTTATTGTGCAAGATCACGTTTTGGTCACTTTGACTTCGGTAATATAGTCATCAAAATTTTAATCTCTTTAGACATCACCTGATATACATTTATCCGGGAATTACTGTTCTGTATCACGAATTTTTCTCTGTTTGTATTTCTTACAAACAAGGGTTGTAAGACTTCACGTATCAGCTAAATCATGAAGACCGTTCATATTGAAAGTTAATTGCCTCTATCCTAATTAAATATGTCACCTTATTTTAAATCGAAAATACATATTATGGCAGAGATCGTAACAGATACACTTGCCACAAAAAGTTGTATTTTGTAAGCAATATTTAAATTAAACACGTACAATACCAATAATTAATTCATAGAATTTATTCAAAACACAAAAAATCTCAGTAGTGTGATGCTGCATACATAGATTAGAAATACGGCAAGTTTAAAAAAGACAACAAGGATTTTAATATTGGCAATGTTCCGAGTCGACCAGATTCCATACGGGTTACGTTTGCACTCTGACAACCGATATAGTAGCGTGATCAATTGATTGAAATCGAATTGATAACAGTACTAGGATTATTGTTTAACTTTTTATTTTGAGCATGATGATTTCGCGTTACAGATTTATTCAGATTCATTATTTCTTGTAAGTTTTACAAATTATTTCAAGTCTTTCTTGAATTTTACTTATTAACTAAATCTATCTATACGCTTGCGAGCTCACTAAGTCTTACCTTCCTTCTTTCCAAATCTTCAACTAGTTTAAGAGTATTATTAAAGAAACCGACTTCTATAGTTTTTAATCACAGTTAATTCAACAACGTTGTTGAAACATTCAAATGCGTGGACATTACTAGTTGCATCATTATAAAGCGGATAATTAGCACCTCTACTGCATTCGCAAGGTCAAACATTGCATTCAACACGTGTATAACGCCATGTTGCACAGTTCCATTTACTAGCTTACTTTTACAGACATATTAGATATATAGTTGTCAATACTATTACTACTGTTGAGAAGATCACTTTATATTAAACGTAGTATGAGGGACCTACTTTTGCCTGCAGTGGTCATTCTGGAACGCTAGTAGTTAAAAGCTTGCATAATAAACAAAATTAATTAGAATAATTTTATAAATGATATATTACGAAGAGAAAAAGTGCCTTTTAAGGTCTAATTTCTGTTCTAAGACAAAATTTATTTTTATCTGAAGTTTAAGAGCGATTGTCTTGTCGGTGGAGTCGCTCCCAACTTATTCTTTTATTGGTTCTACGTAACTTCTTGTTGATCGTCCTCTCCTCCGTTTTCTTCTTTTTAATAAAATCGTTACATTTTGCTCTTCTGTTCTCAATGTAATATCGTTATCTCAAATTCTCCATCGACGTATGCACTTATGTGTTTTGACCGGAGTAACTTTGCCGGCCGGTTGCACGTATCTAATTAATCTTATCTATTGAATATACATGCTACTACTTATTCCTTGTAAACTGTATGTAAGATCTGATTTACGATGTAGGCTAATAAGTAGTGTGGTAGCTTAAATATTTTCAGATTGACTAGATTACATTAGCTTATATTTTTCTACTAGTTTTATAACAACGTTTCTACCGATACAGGCGGAAGCAAGATTTTTATGTCTTCCTTAACCTTGTCGTGAACCAAATGCTCGTGATTTTTTCTGGTTGTGATATTGATTAGTAAAATTAAAAAAATAAAATTGTACTAGACAGTAATAAGAGTTTTGTAAATCCTTCTAATATTTTCAAAGTTAAAGGCAGTTTTAACAAACAAGCTAATTTTAGTTTACTTACTGCGAACACTCAGCGACCGAGGACCTTGGCCTCCGAAACCCGGGCTCTCCACCGTTCCCCACTCAGTGCCACCTCTTATACGAATAGATAAATTAAGAGGCAAAACATTTTTGATATCTAATTATGGAATTACTAATAGATGAATTAGTTTAATCATTGCATGCGTAAACACGGAGAATTTTTCAACCTTGCCAGCCTGGAAGTGATAAATTAGACGCAATGTAGTGCATACTGCACGGGTCGGTGTGGTTTTCAGTAACTATTGGTGCTGCAACAGGTTTCGGAAGTTGTCCATTATTGTTACTGGTACAGTGAGCTGCAGAGAAATATGACCCCCTTTCAATAGTGATACTTGTGGCATGGGGGTCAGATTTCTCTGCAGCCGACTGTACTCCTCATATTAGACTGCCTGTGGCATTATTTTGTTAGAAATATTCCTTGGTCTAACCTTGTATTTCGTCAGATTCTTTCATGAAGTTTTTCTAAATATCCTTTTATTTAATTGTCATCGTTGACATTTTTAACAATTTGTAAAGCATCGATTAGTATCTGAACAAAATCCCAAGCTATGGATTATCACTAAAGGAGCTCTTCAGAATATGATTCATGTCCAGGAGTTATTGTCCTATCACTTTTGTCTCTTATTATTATTACTGTACTTCTATTATTAGATGTCTTAGACAGATGGCTGCTTATGCCCAATTGCCCAGCAGTGGGTTGTAGATAGCTGATGATGATGATCATTAATAAACCCTAGGTACCATTTTTGAGCCTTTTGAGCAAGATTAACAAACAGTTTCGTACTGACATCAAATTTTTATAACTCAGTTCAAAAGCCCTGAAGGCCGAAGGAATTGAAAATTATTATGTAACGGTATTGACATTGATAACGTAGTAATCTCGTGATGTAAAATTATCTCGGGTCTAACGCCACCTACAGGCATCTGCCAGTGACATTCAACGAACCTCTGATTGGTGAATCACGTTAACTTGTTTATAAATGTTTTGTTATTGTGCAAATGTATGATTACTATTTTTTTGTTTTGATGAAATCATTAAAAAAACATATGGATATAATCGATTTTATTAATGCAAATATGTTGACGATTCCAATCAATAATTTCGTCTTTTTTATCCAATCACATTATTATAATTATATTGTTATAAAACGAAAACATTCGAGATAGTTCAAACAAACAACTCGTGTCTTTACGTCGGTGTATTAGATTTTATTACTCTTTAAATGCGTCACGCTTTTCACTTGCATCTTAAACATACAATCTAATGCTCACATTTTTCTTTACGATACGAGTAATAGAATCCTCCTTTTCTCCACCTTCCCAGAACTTTCGATTACCGCAAGCGACCTGCATAGATCTTTATTCATCGTTAGCGTTTTTATTGCATGATTGTCGTCAAGTTGTATACTGACTCGACCAATTATATTGTTACTTGAATCGTGGCGACAGCAAATTGTGGTTAAATTTTTGAGACTTCGTCTCTGTTGTCAAGATTGCCTATTACAGTTTCATCCTTATTAGATTTGTCATAGAATTGAACATTATTTTTTTATTCATCCTAATTTTTTTTTGACCAAATAATTAAACTAAATAAAGCCAAAAAGCACTAACTGTTGGAAATATTTTTGACGATTTTCTTCAAAAGATAATACCTGTATTGTCAATTACGGCTAGAAATTAATACGCAGTCTTGGCATAATTTCGTGTTTACCTATTCCCAAAACAACTACATTTAAAATTCGTAAAATGACTTACTATGAAAAGTAAGAATTACCTGAAAGAAATTTCTGGAATTGGTTTTATATGTAAAACTAGGTTTGTAAGATTTGTATCATGTTTTTTTTTCATATAATCTGGTACCCAATCACTGTCACTTCACTACATAGTATAAAACAGTCGCTTACTGTTCCTATGTCCCTTTATATGCTTATATCTTTGAAACTACGCAACTTATTTTTATGCGGTTTTTTTTAAAGATAGAGTGATTCAAGAGGAAGGTTTTTATACCCATACGAAGCCGGGGCTGGTCGCTAGTTATTATATAAATAAGTTTAATACTCGCGCATCTAATAACACTGAATTAAATGCATGAACAGTTTATCGGTTCAACGAATCATACTGACCCAAAACACACATTTTCGTAAACGCCACCCGTTAATTACAAAAAGTGGCCAATTAAACCGTGGGAACACGAATTATGCTGTTCCGATTGGTTAGAAAGCTGACCCTGCTCTAAGGAAGCGCAATGCAATTATTAGATTTCGTACATTGCTGATTTCACACTTGTCCATTAGCGAATCTTTCATTTAATGTTTTCCTTCCAGGACCATTAACAAATTAATGTTTATTTGATAACGTATAGCAAGGATTTTAATTAGCTTAGTGTTAGAAATCCAGAGGATATAGCCCGATACGATGATCTGAAAAGGTCGTCATAAGTGGAAAGAGACCGAAAAGAAGATAAGTCAGACACATCACGACGCTCAGTAGTGAGCAAACGACTGGAGGAGGGGCAGGAATTGGTGGTTAGATATACGTAAATTTAAATAAGTAGTGCATTAACCTATTTAGAAGTGTGCAAAACGGGACAGGCAGCTTTGAAAATTTGACCCGGTTAGTTTTGTATATTAGGTAATTCAACAACACACACACACACAAATTGTAGTCATATGCAGGCGAAGGTGCATAGAATGTTCAAAAATCTAGACCATAATAAATATAGTTAGTAGCATTACTGATAAGAAATTAGGAGACATAAATAAAATTGCGGGAAATATACCTACTTTCCTTTCTGAACTTAAAAAGTTGCACATTGCAAAAACAAGTCCAGTTGAAAACCCAATGTGGACTGGTGACCCGTAATCCACATTTCGGATTAAACGATGTAAATGAAAATTATTGATTTAATCTCACTCATTTCGTGCAGATTTCATGGTCCGCCTCTCGGCCTCTGACATGGTTCCTTTAGCGATCCTACCAGATGGCAGCCGGGACCAACGGCTTAACATGCCTTCCGAAGCAGGGAATCATCTTTTTTGTCAGACAATCGGGTGATTCAAGCCTGCAAATTCCTAACCAAACTAGAAACAACTAAACAAAGTATGCTTCCCGTGGGAATCGAACCCTCGATCCCCAGGTCTACAGGCAAACGCCTTAACCACTGGACCACGGAGGCAGTTAGTTATTGATTTAATAAGAATATGTTACAAAGGCAAAGTCTTCCATGCTGGTCTGGGAGAAAAAGAAAAACATAGAAGGAATCGCCAAATGGGGAAATCATGACATAGGCGATGCGGTTAGCAACCCATCACTTTTGATTTCCTGTTTCAACTACCATTATGCTAAACGTGGCCTAAGGTCTTATGGCTCTAGGCTCTGTCTACCCCGTATGGGATAAAGACGTGATTATATGTATGTATGTATGTTACAAGTTTCCCTGTGTGTGTATGGTGTGCATTATATTATGTTATTTTACTTCAATATCAAGAAAACAATAAGTAAAGTCATGATCTTTATCATCCATCATAACAGCCCCTTCGCTGTCTGTTCAATTCTGTGAGACTGGAATCGTTCACAGTTATAATATAAGGAACGGTATTATTGCATTACAGCTACTTGCATTTTGTTTATATGCCTTAGTCGAGGTCACAGTTTATCTAATAGAGGATGACCTCTTTACGGTCATGAATCAGGATCAAGATTATCTGTAAGTAAGAGGTAATGACTATATTTCTTTTTTTATAAAGTAGAAATCTCTGGCGCAAATGTTCGAGGAGACTTGACTCCAGATGAACTTGGATAAGGGGTGGACCAAGAAGTAGATATCAGAAATGATAATTGAATTTTTGTATTTAGAATTAGAATTGTACTAAGATGGACTTATGGTACACTGTGTTGCAATTATAACAGAATTAATCAAGATGTTACTAAAATTATTAAAAGAAGATCATAAACGAAAGACAAATCTATTATATACATAAAACAAAAACAGAATTGCAAAGTATTAGTTGATTTTATTTAACCTTTATGAACTAACAAGTACACACAATTAAACGTATAAACAAGTGGTATGAGGGGATAAGTCATTAGGGCAAGGCTGAACTATGCTACGTTATTGTGACAATGCTGAAGAGGCTAAGGTTATTCATTTTTTATGTATTTCATTCTCTTCGATATTTTTTCCTATCCTAAGTTCTTGAACTTTCAACTGAATTTTTAATGCAATTTTCAATAACAAAGTCGCGGATATGTCCGCCATTGTATAGTGTTTTACCTATATAAGATCTTACAAACAAACAAACAAACAAACAAAGTAAAAAATTAAATAACCTTGAAGAAATAGTTTTGAGTGAACATAAAGATTTTGATCACCAAAATTTAAGTTACAACTTTCTCCTTACTACCTTAGTCTTGAAAAGGTTGATCTTAAGTTTTTAAATAAACTGTTAAAAGTTAAAATAGCTATATGAACAAAGCGTGAGATATCGGACTATTTATAGATAATTTCATATGTTTTCAATAACGGGTGTGCCCAAGACATGCATGTTATGAATATTAATATAGCTGCCGCAGAGTTGTATGTTCATTGAAAAAATTTCTTGAATAAATGAAATGCCTTGATTAGAGAAAACTGGTTTTAAATAGTCAATGAGTGAATTTTATGGAAAATGCTATTTTTGTTTTATTTTTATTTATATATTCAACTTTTTTAATATGAAAGCTTTGTAAGCGGATTCATTTTAAATCAAAACCATGGGCGTTGTTTAAATTTTGTTTTGAGGCTCCTCAAAACAAAATGTATTATCAGAACCAAGTAAATACTTGCAACTTTATTTATATCGTAGAATGTTCAAATAAAATTAATGATGTCTGCTGTTTATAAATTAACTAGCTGTCTCTCGGTGTGTTGCGTATGTACGCCTATAAACTTTCCAAAGAATTTTTCAAATTCAGTTAGTTATGAGCGTTCAGAAACAACGTTCACAAACAAACTCATCAGCTTTGTTATAGTAGTATGCAGACAGATAGGTCAAGAAGTTATTAAGATTTCCTGTCTATCAGTTAAATAAATCTTTGGCTTTTTACATATTACTCTTTGAGCCCAATTTCCACAAGTAAAACGTATATTATATTTAACTAGCGACCCGCTCCGGCTTCGCATGGGCATAAAACCTTCCTCTTAAATCACTCTATCTATTAAAAAAACCGCATTAAAATCAGTTGCGTAGTTTTAAAGATTTAAGCATACAGGGACATAGGGACAGAGAAAGCGACTTTGTTTTATACTATGTAGTGAAGTGATAATGATGATGATTCAAGTAACGGAAAATACCACACCGAACATATGATTAAAAGAGTATTGCGGAAATAATTAAATTCACTATGATTTGGCATTGTTTTACAACCATTTCCCGGCTGTCAGCAATCATTGTTTTAAACTCGCAAAAAAATTATTCACTTTATTGTTGGACTCAAATTAATTAAAATCATTTAAGGTTCAAAAGAATCCTTTCGCAATATCGTTGTTTTTAACGAAAACGCTTTTGTTATGTGTGAGTTGCAAACAGATTCGGTAAGGTTTGAAATTATTGATTTATTTCAACAAGAATTATAGGATTTTTTAAAGCAAGCTTTAAGGTATCAAATTAAATTGTTCTATTTCTACGTCTTTCACATCTTTTTTGGCTGCATCCTCAGCTGTATTGATTGTTACGTTAGTCTAGAGTCAACTTTTATGCTTTTATCTGCTGTTTCGCACCATATTTTCCTTCAGTTTGGTTTTATATTTTTTTAAATATCCTTTTATAGGGCAAATTAAAATAGGTATGATATTTGAGATACCGTGGTAAGAAGTTCATGCATATTCTGTGGAAATATTTCATATATCTGTGATATAATTGATGCTGCGCTAGTTTTAGGCAGAAACTCAAATCAATTTAAATTTTACCTACCACACAGAACGACATGTATATCTAGTAACTATGTAATCACGGTAAATGATCTTAATGTCCAGGTTGTCAAGACTCTTGTTATTCGCCATGATAATGAACGACGCGTGCCCACAAACAATAGAGTAATTCGAGGCCTCGGTCAATCGAAAACGAAAGGAAACGCCGCTCCGACGGAAATGACGACGCTGGACGTAATCATGCTAATGATGTACAGGTGATTGTGACTTCCGAAAACTGAGAAGTTTTCAAGAATTATGAGTTATAAAGAACTAAATAACATGCAAAGTTTTTAAAAATGTTTCTTAGCTAAATCTTTAATCCAATCTTAAAATAAAATGTTAGATTAATGTCATAGTGCGTATATATATATTATACATCGATGAGTCGCTCCCCTTGTTATTTTTCTTATTCTATTAGTATGTCTACCCCTTAGCCCAGTTCATCTGGAGCCGGGTCTCCTCGTGCATTGGCGCCAAAGATATCTACTTAATTATAATGTAAACGTGTATTTGGTTGGTCCACTTGAACTACAAAATTTTTTGTAGCTGTCATCATACCTTCATGATTTGATTTGTAAATCTAGTTACCGATAATGTAACATGTATTTCTTGGTAGAGCGTGTTCGTTCTTTCCACAGTATAAGTAGCATATCATATCGATTGAAACAATGGGCTTCCATCGGGCGATGACACAAGTACATTAGCATGGACTCTGCGTTCGATTAGTCGCCGTCATATAAACCTTTGATTTACTCGCTATATCAGTCAGCCAGCCGTCGTTCGCCCCAAATCTGGATTCTGATCATGGGTGACACCTACAAAGTTATTCAAATTAGCGTCCGTTTTTGTATACGTGGTTTTGATGTTAATATTATCATTTGTATTAAGATTTTTTTTTAAATTCCTTATGGTTTCAAAACTTGGTATTAAGTTTTTAATAGTCGCCATATGTTATTGGAAAAATTTGGGATAATTATTGCTAAAGTCGCATAGAGACAGGCTACTTCATATTGGTCAAAATTAAATTGTATAGAAGGCTATGTTTCTCCTTTTACCATCACATGAATCAAAGCTAGGGTTTGTGTTACATCACACACACGTTTAGATAATGCAAAACCGGTCTCAACAAGCGCAGTAGGTACATCTTTCGTAAGACAATCTGTCATTTGCGACCTTGCGCAGACAATGCATTGTTTGCAAAACGACCTATACTCGTATGGCACGGCACCTGCGTAGTTAGTACCATCTAAATGTTATTCCTACATTTTCTTGTTAATTATTCCACAATTTGCTTGTTGTATATTCTTAGTATCTAGTCCTTCTACAATGAGTCGTGTGGAAATCCCTTAACAGACTATCGGGCGTAGGTAGGTGCATGGAGAATAATAAGAAGTTGGGCCTATCCAGCAGTGATGGCTGTGTCTGTGGCGCGGTACAAACGATGGACCACCTGCTGTCGTGCCCCAGCTGCCCTTTCTCGTGTACAAAGGGTGACCTGGCTGTGGCCTCTGACTCGGCCGTGAATGTTGCATCTTACTGGGCCAAATTTTAATAGTTTTTAGTCATTGACACGATAGAAGAAAAAGTATCTAGGTCCTGACTGAGGGAAGAGCCAGGATAACGCTGGGAGCGAGAGAAGACCATGCAACAACTCAGCAAAGTAGTTCTCTGTCCACATCTAATATTTCAATAGTTGATGATATCACATAATACAATAAATATACATTATCTCAACGCAACGCTTTTTTTTTTTTTTGTGTGGGTAGTTGAAGGCACAAAACTTAAAAAACAGCTGATCTAATATTTATTTATATTTAATTATAAACAATACATATTTTTCAATTTTCATACTGTAATATATACAATAAAAGTGACTAGTTTATGAATTTATAATAGTTTGCACTAACCTGCCTTTCTGGACATTCACATACACATTTCCTTAAACACTATGGATACACTACAATTGGATCAAGTTCAACAGACACAGAGGCAACTGGAGGCATCACTTTCAAGCCGGATGGCTGAATTTGAAAAGAGGCTCACTACATCCTTGCCCGCCGATGTTGGTCAACTGCAGCAGGAGTTCTCCGACTATAAGAAACTTGTTAAATCTATATTTATGTTACTGAGACAGCAAATCTGTGACGTTAATAGAAAAGTGGACATCATCGAGATGAGAAGCCGGAGAAAGGTGCTGTTATTTAATGGTATCCCTGAAGACACTAATGAGGACATCTCAACAACTGTGTGCAATCTTCTCACAGACAAATTGAAGATGGCTGACTGTAGGGCTCAGATAAAGGAGTGTCATCGTATTGGAGCTGGTAAATCTGACCGTGCACGTCCTGTCCTTGTACGCTTTCAGACTGTAGAGGCCAAGAGCATGGTTTGGAATAAAAAATCTACTTTTAAGGGAACTCCAATTAATTTATCTGAGTTTCTGACACGCCCCAGACAGGACGTTTTTCTGGCTGCCCGATCACATTTTGGAATGAGGCGATGTTGGACTCTAGATGGAGTTATCAACATTAAGACACCAGCTGGCGATCGAGTGAAGATAACGACATCCTCGGAATTGACTGCTCTGATTGAGAAGTTCCCTGTAGGTGAGGCTAGCGTTGAAGTGGATCCGAATTTAGCGGTAAATCAGGAGCCGACGAAAAAGGCCCCTACAGCAGCAGCAGTTAAGAAGATCGTTACCCGGCGGCAAGCGCAGACAGGTAAAAAGTAAAGTGTGCCCGGTCCTTCCTCGGCGTTCCTCCCTGACTCGGGCATTCAAGTCATTGTTTGCTGATGGCGGTCCATTAAATTTTTTGTCTGCGGTTTGCTTGTACCTTTCAGACCGTACTTGACTAGTTGGCTGTACCTTTATGTACTTAGTTATAAATTTTTCTTAGTTTGATTTAATACCACGTATATTATGTGGGTATTACAGTAAAATTATATTATTTAAAGAAAGACACGACGGGTAAACACAATTTTGTTTGTTTTGTTCACATTCACACACTTCACTTCACCTGTCATTTGAACTCTTGTCATATGTCAATGTCACCTTAACCTCTCAAAAACTGTATTCTTTTTTTTTTAATTTTGTTTTTTTTTCTTTCTTTTGTTTGATTGTGCCCGTTCCATACTGGTGTTTGTTTACATATTTTTTTTAAACAGGTCCAGCCGGCGGGTTGTGCTTTGATATTATTTGAGACCTTCACAACAAAATTATTTATTTGTATTTATAAAATATTATTTATAATATATATCTTATTTATAATATATATCTTACTTACTTATGCAGCAACCCGATAGTAATAATTTAAATGATTCTTTTTTCACCGCCGATGAATCTCCTGATTCCAGCTTTGCTTCTTGTGAATCTTCAGATACCCTTGGAACTTTTGTTGACAACGTATTCCACAACTTCTCTCAAAACTTTAATGTTTGTCACATCAATGCTCAAAGCATTCCCGCTCACTACACCGATCTTGTTGAAGCCTTTTCTTCAAAGCACCTAGGCGCACTTCTCGTCTCAGAAACATGGTTGAAACCAAATTTACCATCCACTAGCTATTCGTTGCCCGGCTTCGTACTCATACGAAATGATCGTATTGGTGCTAGGTGTGGTGGAGTTGCCATATATTTGCGTAGCGATATCAATTATCGCATACTCTCTATGTCACCGTCCGAATATTCAGGCTCTATGGAATATATTCTCTTAGAAGTCTCAATTAAAGGTGTAAAAGCCATTCTTGGTATCTTCTACCCTCCCTCTTCTAAAGTTAATTACTTTTCTACCTTCGAGTGTATACTAGAATCGGTTTGTTCGGACTACTCACATCACCTGATCCTGGGGGACTTTAATACTTGTCTCTTAAAAGACGACGACAGATCTTCCACTCTTGTTAATATTGTTAAATCTGTCAACTTCTCTATCCTCCCATCTGACGCTACTCATTTCACGGAATTCGGACCTACTCTACTTGACCTTATAATAACTTCATCGGAAAACCTCGTTGCCACCCATGGACAGACTCCAGCCCCCGGGTTTTCTCATCATGACCTAATCTATATTTCCTATAAAATAAAGTTACCAAGAACTAAACCCAAAACTGTTTATATTCGTTCTTTTTCCAGGATAAATAGCAATGCGCTTAATACCGATGCAGCTAAAATTGACTGGTCTCCAGTTATGACTGCAAATACAGTAGATGAAAAAGTCTCTCATTTTAATAATAATATTTTGTCGCTGTATGATGTTCATGCTCCAATTAGAGCCGTCAAAGTACGTCGCCCGCCCGCGCCGTGGATCACTGACGGAGTGCGCATTGCTATGAAACGAAGAAATCTTGCTTTTCGAAGGTTTAAACGTGAACGTACAGACGAAAATTGGTCATTGTATAAGGTTGCAAGAAACCGCTGTAACCAGTTCTGCAGGAATGCTAAACGCCGATATTTTACTGATAACATTGTAAATGTATCTCCAGCTAACCTATGGAAATTTCTTAATTCTCAGGGCATAGGCAAGGTGAAGAAACATTGTTCTAAATTACCATTCTCTTTAAATGATCTTAACAATCATTTCTCTTCAGTTCCACTCTTGGATAATAATGTTAAAAAATCTACCATTTCTTCAATTCTTGCTTTGCCTGTGTCTGACAGTAGCTTATTTGAGTTCACAGCGGTCACTGAAGACAATGTTCGCAAAACCATCCAGACTATTTCTTCCAATGCTTCAGGGCCAGATCAAATTAACCGTGTTATGTTAATGCCAATCCTCAGTATTGTTCTTCCAATTATCACGCACATAATAAATACTAGTCTTTCAGAAAACCATTTCCCTTTCATGTGGCTTGCTGCCTACGTGCGTCCACTTCCTAAAATCCCTGATCCCATCCAGTTAAATGATATTCGTCCTATTTCCATCCTATCCTTCTTGTCTAAGATTCTAGAAGCTACTGCTTTTAACCAACTGTCTAAACATCTACTTGAAAACAATCTGCTCAATACACATCAGTCTGGTTTTAGACCGGGGCATAGTACAACCACTGCTTTGATTCGAGTAACTGATGACATTAGAGCAGGGATGGAAAATAAGAAGGTCACTATTATTGTATTGATCGATTTCAGCAATGCATTTAATACTGTAGATATCGACATACTGCTTGCTATTCTTTCGCGCTGTAACATCTCGTCTTCAGTGATTGCTTGGTTTAGTAGCTATCTTCATGGACGCCGGCAGCAGATCCGCAACGGTTCGGATACTTCCGACTGGTGTGATCTAAAAGCTGGTGTACCACAAGGCGGTATTCTATCTCCGATTCTCTTTTCTGTTTTTATAAACCTTCTCTCGCATCAACTTTCTTGTTCTTATCACTTCTATGCAGACGACTTGCAGCTTTATACAAGGGCCAATGCTGATGATATCGACCAGTCCATCTGTTTGCTGAACCGTAACTTGAGCAGTATATTGGAATGGTCCAACAATTTCGGAATCCGTGTCAACCCCAAAAAATGTCAAGCAATAGTGGTGGGCAGCACATATCAACTTAACAGCATTGACCTACATTCTCTACAACCACTATTATTCGACGGTGCTGAGATTCCATATAGTCCAGTAGTGAAAGATCTTGGTCTTCATATTGATGAAAAGCTCTCCTGGAATTCTCACATCGTTGAAGTAAGTCGTAAGGTGTATGGTACTCTCCATTATTTACATCGCCTAAAAAACTTTCTTCCTATTAAAACTAAAATTATGCTGGCTCAAGCACTGGTACTTCCTCTTATTGATTACGGTGATGTGTGTTATCTGGATGTAACTGAACAACAACTGAACAAATTGGAACGCCTTGTCAACAATTGTATCAGGTTCATTTTTTGTCTCCGGAAATATGACCATATTTCCGAATACCGTTCTGAGCTGAAATGGCTGCCTATCCGTCAACGCAGGAATTTACATATATTATGTCAACTCTATAATATTCTTAGTAATCCACTCACTCCCAATTACCTTAAATGTGATTTCAAACTTTTAAGTTCCAATCATGATAGAAACCTGCGTTCTTCTAATAATATGTCTCTTGCAACGCCTTCTCATCATACTGAATTTTTCTCCAAATCTTTCGCCGTGACCGCAGTAAGACTTTGGAATCGGCTTCCAGAATCGATTAGGCAGGCCTCCAGTCGTGCTACTTTCAAAAAGCTTGTCTACAAGTTCCTACTCTCAAAATTATAGGAAGCAGAAAGGGAGGGGAAATTGAGAATTGCTGCTATTGTTTATTTTGCTTTTAATATATATATTTTTTTTTACTATGGCTAATATATTTTATGATAGGTATATATGTATTAATATGTATGTATGTATGTATATATATATGTATATATTAACTATTTATTATGTATGTTATGTAAGTTTATTATATTTGTTATTTAAGTAAATGTTATTTTTGCACCCACAAACTGTTCTCTGCTTGACCCAAAGGTTGACTGTTAGATAATGCTTTTAGCATTAAGTCCGCCTATTGTATTTTTACAATAAAGTTAAATAAAAAAAAAACAATACCTAAATTAATCTTACTCAGAGCAAATATGACGCTATTCAAAACCAAACAGCAATTGCACGTAAGAAACGCTTTATAAATATAGACTGAGAAGACGGAGATAAAAATACGTATATTTGCGGGCAAAATGCACAACAAACATGATTCAAGTATCTTATCTTGAACATGCTGTTTTTGTGATTTCATTAATAACTTTAAATGTAGCTATCGTAAATGTAAATTTTCAACAGACTATTGAAATTTAACAATTTGGGTTTTCGCAAACCCACTGCCTTCTTGACTTGTGACATAATCCTCAAAAACATTTACAACTGTAGGTGTAAATGTTTCAACTGTTAAACTTTCGTAACAACATGTCATTAGAATACGCTGAAATTTCGCCATCCGCCATGATTTGATTATCATAAAGGCAGAGGCGGGATACATTTAATTAATTACTTCAGTTGCTAATGAGTTATGCAAATTAGAGTACGTAAAATCGAGCCGAGGTGATTGGGCGCGATATTACATTTTGTCTGGCATATTAATTTAAAATACAGTATTAATAATACGAGTAAATTCTTTATGATAATAATGCACAGTTGTAGTGAAAGTTAATGTAGGAACGATATCAATTATACTCTTATTATAGATCATGCCATCAAATTTCATCCTAAGATCAGCAGAAAATAGAATATTATATAGGGCTTAAATTAAAGGAAAAATAAAATAATAGTTGACAGCACGCTTTTATTAAATTCACTTGTTGTTAAAGTCACATGTATGTAAGAAAATCTTGAAATCTTAATTTGACCCACTTCCCGGTCTTCGATTAGGATGAAATGTGATCAATCAAAAAACAATCGATAATTAGTAATGTATTAATTATAGAAATAATAAAAATATATAAGTCTGAAGTCCATACACAAAATAAAAGTGAAATGGTGACATCAATCTGCGTTTCAATAATTAAATGAACAAACAAGTTACACCAGAATCATCGAATGCATAAAACAGGTTGATTTATAAATACAACACTATCAGCAAACAATAGTATCATGTACTGTATCATATGGTGTACGCAATAAAGCTATTGTATTCGACACGCCTAACAGACCATCAGCACATGTTGTAATGTCCAGTTTTTATTGTTTACCACATTCTGCAATGTTGTGCAAACGAAATTTAGCGGTATCAGAAATTGTAATGGAAACCAATAATTGTAATTATGCTTAACGCTTCAGTGGTTGCGATGTGTGATTCATTCTAAATTGCAAATGGATTTTGGTAATTTAAATTAGGTAACAAGTTAATGAAACGTGATGCTGGCAGATACTTTCTGTTTATAGCACCTTTCACAATCAATATGTAATTCAGGTGACTTTGACCCCAGTGTTGCGCTCTCGTACGCTGAGATTTTGGATTAACTTTCTATGGTTTTGCAAGAGACTACAACTTAAAGTCTTCCAAAAGACAATGCCCATGTGGCAGTGTCGTTATTGCATTCATTCATACTTAACAGTTAATCACTAACCCCCTTATTCATTAAAAATAAAATACGTTTATCAAGCCTAATTTAACTAAAATATGTTTTCGCTCTATCTCTCTTATCAAATTTTTGCCGTGAAAGAAAGAGCCAAAACACATTTTTGTTAAAAGGGCTTAACAAATGTTAGTTAATTTTTATATGAGTAGATAATGGAGTTAATCTTTTGTGTCGACAAATGTCATTAGTCAGAATCTGTCAAGAAACTGTGCCGTCATGAGGTACAGGCACGAATGATCTTGCAAGTCAAGGTTTGTTTAATTCAGTATGAGATATGACTCAGATCCCAACCGGAAGTAGACTTCTTGACGAACGGCTTCGTTGAACTGATCCATACGTCTCAAACTCATATAGCTCTTACAGTATTTCTTTAATTGTTCCAGTTCCTCCAGAACCTGGGGAAGGTGGACCGGACCCTCGACGACATCTTCGAGGAGCACCTCCAGAACTTCAACCGGCAACACCAGCAGGCTATGCGGCTACAGAAAGAGTTCAATAACTACATAAGGTGCATACGAGGTAAGTAACATAGCTACCTGGTGGCCTACTATTATCTCTTAAAACCATGCAAGATCCAGTGAGTGAGCGAGACAGCGCAATACATGATGTAAGGTGACATCTCCCTTACTTAATCGTTCTTTCATGTTTCAAGAGACGGTAGACCCCCTTAACTTGGTTTATTTATTGCTATCGTTGGTCTGTCTTACCCATCTTTCGCTCGTTTTGACTTTTGACCATTTTCCTTTGTGACCCATCACACGAATACCTCTTAATTTAATATAATTTCCCTCTTAAAACCGTTAACTAGAAACGGCCTGCATTAACTGATCACTTAATTTCAACTTCCAGCGGTCCAAACAGCGTCAAAATCCTTAATGGAGGCAATCACGGAGGTGTACGAGAGCGGATGGTCTGGCCACGACTTGCTGTATGTACAGGCTCAGAACATGGAGATGCTGTGGCAGGACTTCTCGCACAAGCTCGGCGACCAGGTGTTGATTCCGCTCAACACGTATACCAACCAGTTCCCGGAGGTCAGGGTAAGTGGAATGGGTAGCTCCGGTGCAATAAAGGACTCTTTATTGCGGCCGGGATCAATGGATTAACGTTTAAGAAATCTTTATTATCAGAAAACAAGGTGATTCAACTATTAAAAATTTAAGAAGAATCGAGCTCATGACCTTGAGGTCTTCAGGCAAACGCCTTAACACATGGACCACAGAGACTATTAAACAAATAATTTAAACATAATCACAAATTCAATACTACAAAAAAGTCACATTTTGTAAATATGGGTATATATTATACTGGCAACATTGCCTCTTTAAAAATAGGAAATAATACAAATAATTTATTTATTTTTCAGAAAAAAGTAGAGAAACGTGGTCGCAAGTTGGTGGACTACGACAGCCAAAGACACAGCTTCCAGAATCTGCAGGCGAACGCGGCTAAGAGAAGGGACGACGTTAAGGTAAGAAAAAAAGTCAATGAAACAACGCGCTTACTGCTACTACATTAGATTTAAAATCCAAAAATAACAGGACTTGTGCTATCTCGCTCATAATAAGCGCTGCAGTGATACCCAAACATGGCACATACGATCAGCCAATAACAGATATTGTTCGGTCAGTTTGTTCAAACGGTGCGCTATAATTGGCAGAAATATTTTTGCGACTTGTTAAAATTGGATTTCTGCATACATAGGTGTTGTAACTTATAAAAGTGGAAGGTATTACTGTTAATAAACTGTTGGACATTGTGAATTTTGTTACATCTTGTATATCAGTTTTTCAATATATGTACTACCACTATCCAACAGGTGGGCCGTGAGCCTGATTGGTCTTCGTAGATTAAAAAAGGATTCTGTTTTTAATCCAGATTTTGAAATAGAGTAGGTATTTTTAGATTTAAATGTGCACAGGAGTTTTGAGATATATGACTCACCCAAAATCGGTGAGTCGAATGATTTTCGTTCGAGTTATGTCGCATGAAAATCATTCGAAAACGAACGATAATCATTCGACTCACCGATTTTGCTTTGGCATACATTTCAAAAATAACACTTCTGGTTTTGAAAGATGTCAAATGTAATTTGCAGGTGACAAAAGGCCGCGAACAACTAGAAGAAGCCAAGCGTACATACGAAGTACTGAACTCTGAGCTTCACGACGAACTACCCGCGCTGTACGACTCGCGCGTGCTGTTCTACGTCAACAATCTGCAGACGCTGTTCAGCGCTGAACAGCTGTTCCATGCTGAGACCTCCAAGGTCGGTATATACATATACACAGTTACATATAGGGTTGCCATCGCCAAACCTAATAACCGGACAGAACAGCCGGTTTTGCCTGACATTTGGGCAGAAACGCCGGACACACTACATTATTGAGGATCCAAACCTTCCTTGGTAACGGAAACTAGGGACTTGCCATCATATTCCCTCATTTGTTGAACTATGTATTCATCAATAGGCTCGGTCATGTAGACAACTTCATACTTCCTAATTACTTTGAGAATTTTGTCTTGTTGTAAAATTTCACGGGAAATTTTGAGAGGCAAGTCTTCACTGTCTACCACACCTTTGATGAAGTTCAGGTACTCGGGGATAAGGTCCTCGCCTGAACAGCTGTTCCATGCTGAGACCTCCAAGGTCGGTATATACACAGTTACATATAGGGTTGCCATCGCCAAACCTAATAACCGGACAGACCGGCCAGTTTTGCCGGACATTTGGGCAGAAAGGTCCGGACACACTACATTATTGAGGATTAATACAATATTGTCTCAGTATCAATAGATACGATAGTAACATTAAATTAAAAAAACTCACGACACAATTACTAACTATTTATTTCATATTTGTTTTGGTACCGCCTACCGCATTTTTTCCACGTTGTTCCTATCCACCCTAAGGTTGGCTGGAAGAAATTGCATCAGCGATAAGTCCGCCTTTGTACACATTGTTTGTATTTGTATTCAACATCAACGATACAATATTTAATAACGAATATGTATATAGATAAACATCCAAGACCCAGACCAATCAGAAAAATATCATTTTTCATCTTGACCTGACCGGGGACGAACTTGACGCGAACCCGGGACCTCCTGAGTATCGGTCTGGCATGTTAACCATTGCACCACGGAGGTCGTCAAATATTATTTGCAGATATTAGGTATTTTCCCCACTTATACCCCCAGAGCTTTTTCACAGCTCAATCGATATTCATTGAACATAATATTTTGTAATGTGCACGTGACGCGCTTTCATTTGAGACCCCACTCGAGTAAATTTTGCAGACATTCGGTGATTCTTCCCCACAACTTCTAAACGGCTCAACCGATTTTCATCAAACACGTCTGAAAACACTCGCTCATAAATCACCTTTAATACAAAAAAAAAACTAAATTGAAATAGAGTGATCGCTTGACATCTGCCAGTTGAGTACATTACTGCTGATCTTACCTCCGTCACCAACTTTGTGCTTGTACTCCACGGTCCTAACTTCATTGTATAACTATCGAATTAAATATAAGTGTATATTTCTAATATCATCTTTTATTTATCTAATTCTATTGTATAACAATAACGTTATATAAGGTGAACACAAATCAACTGCAAATATTTAAAGGGCAGATTCATACCGTTATTGTGAACAACTTTTCCAAAAAAACTCACATCGAAATAAGAAAAAAATTTATACCTCCATACAAATTGAGAATCATCTGATCTAGTTTAGTACGGAGAGTGAAAAAAAAATTCGTATTTCGATATAAATTTATTTGGAAAAGTTGTTCAGTATAGTGGTCTGAATCTGCCCTAAAAATATTTGCAGTTGATTTGTGTCCACCTTATACAGTAATCTCGGGCAATGCCGAGATTTTCGTTGTCCGAATCGATGCAACTGTGTTGTCCAGGTGTATGCGGAGCTGGAAGCCATCACGGACAAGCTGGCGACGGACTGCCAGCGCGGCTCCTACAGGAAGCCCGCCGCCAACCACCTCCACACCGCCAACAACAACCCTGCGCCCGCGCACAACGGCAACGGGAACGGCAACGCCAACACCAACACCGTGCAACGTATGTATTATATTGTTGTTATTATAGGCACTTTATTTTTATAGGATAGGCAGATGGATTTATAAGAAAAAAGAAAGTACAGAAATTCCACAATGCAACGAAAAAAGGTCATTTTGTAGGTAGTTTATTTGGATGGCTACATACACTAATAAGAAAGTAAAGTACAAAAATTCCTCAATGCAACTAAAAAAAGTTATAATGGTGTCATATTTTGCACTATGACACAAAAACACAGATTTTTCAATTATTTCCCTTTAAGTTACAAGTGCAAAAGCGAAAAAAATAATTGTAAAAATAATAACTACAAAATAGATCCATCTAAGCTATATCAAACACCCAAGGTCAGTTGGCAGCGACATAGTAACACAAAGTGTCATAAGTGTTAAATCGCGCGATCATTTTCCGTGAGCCGTATGCTTGACTGTCCACATGATATAAAAAATGTGTCAAGTAAACTTCTAGATTTTTTAAACCAGGGACTTGTAAAAATTAGCTAGCGAATCAATTTGTTGTGTTGGTGTGTGAGCTTTAAGTTGATAAACTTAAGTGTTGTTATGATTGAAATGTATTCGAGTGACGTTTGAACTAATATTAAATATCTGTGACAATTTATTAATAGATAGCTAATTCATATAAAGAACACTAACCTCATTTCAGCCAGTATTTGAAATAATATATTATTACTGGCCAGTACAATTTCAATTTAAGAACTGTTGTGTCATTGTCACAGATATTTAATTAAAAATGTGTGTCGTGTTCTTAATCTCAAATTTATTAATTTATACCTATTTCTTGATGTTTTATTAATCTGAGTTGGAGTTTATGATCCTAAAATAAAATAAAATTGAGTGGCAGAAATTTATGCGATAATTTGTAAATATTAGCTTTTTTATTGCTATGCATTATATCAGCCCTATAATTATATTTTTCGTAGCCCATTTTTTTTTACCTGGTTGGACAATAAATAATGCAGGAAAAGATAAATGGTTAATTTTGGCTACATTGAGTGCCATCTCTGACACTTGGTACTTTGTTACTGAGTAATAGCAGAAGTACTGGAAAAACTGACAGCTCTGGGCAAAAACTACATAAGCGAGATGTCATCTTTCATCATGTATCGTGCCAGCTTGCTCACTTCTGGCCTGTTTAAATCCATCATGGTAACCCTAAAGTTACACTAGCGCCGTCTAGTAGTAGAAAGAAATATTGAACATTCATTAGTCAAAACATATACCCTCTTTTTATAAACAAACGTTGGTTCTCTCACGTTAAATATCGATAAGATAGAAAAAGACAAAATGCATTTAATTTCAAATGGGCTTAAAGACGTTTGTTAGTTTTTATGAACAACAAGGATGTTAGTCGATATTTAGTCTAAAGCATACTATAAACTTTTACATAATATATGGATCACAATCTCCAATATCTAAGTGTGGCATGTTGTGTGTTTGTACTAGCGTCGCCCGCGCTCAATGGAAACGCCCGTCCCTCCCCGCCATCCCCACCACGAGACCCCCCCTCCACGCCCGACGATGACGTCACGACCGACAACAAACCTGACTACAAACCTGACCTCCAACCCGACCTCAAACCCGACCTTAAATCCGATATCAAAGAAGAAACTCCAGTGATCCCCGCCACATTGCCCGTGACGTCACCTGCCCCAGCTTCCCCACCTGCCCCAGCCGCCCCACCTGCCCCACCTGCCCCGACTGCCCCGGCCGCCCCGGCGAGACACGCTGACACTGAGAAGGAGACCAACGGCGACGCCAACGATAAGAAGGTGGAGGAGTTGTACGACATACCTGTAGGTGAGTTATGGACGCCTGGTACTTTTAGGATCGAACGAAGCTCTTACCTGTAAGAAAGTCGGACACCCACCGACCGGATGGTCAGATGACCTGAAGAAGGTCGCAGGCAAACGCTGGATGCAGGCCGCGAAAACGGGTTATTTTGAAAATCCTTGGATATACTTATGTCCAGCCGTGGACAACCTGCAGCTTAAATAATGTTTTAAAACACTAAAAAGTGTTTAAATTTAAAAGTACAAAATACCACCTGTAGGCAAGTTATGTCAGCCTGGTTCTTTGGGACCATTTTTTCTAGCTCTTAAAAATAATACAACGTGTATATTAGTTATGGTAGCCTGGTACTTTGCAAGTACTGCTCTTTTAAGTAAAAACAATACCAAGCTACCTGTAGGTGTGTTTTGAAAGCCTGGTACTTTGAATCCATTTGGAGCTTTTTTGAATCAAAAATCACCTGATATTTTGCATTAGAACTGTACGTAATAAAATAGTTACAAATAACTAACTGCCCAATGGCTCCACCACTACATCTTATCGTACTTAAAGATGTCATTAAAGACATTCCAAATTTTATCAAAATCGATTCAGCTGAAAACAGTCTTCGATCATTTCTCGGAATGTATGACATCCAAAGGTAAAGTATACTTACTTCAATAGGTATTTGTTTTGTAAATATACTAATTTGGTTCGATTATGTATTAGTTAGATGCATGCGTTTGGTTTTTGGCTTTCTTCAAACGCATTCCATACGCCTTTGTACATATCTCCCTTAATATTTTGATAAGTTTTTGGCATTAAAATATTTCTAGATTTATTTTATCAAAAAAAAATTTTTTTTACTTTAACTACATATTAAAAACAATTAATTTTGCCAAAAACTTTTCAATTCATATACATTACAATACCGTCATCAAATTCCTAACATTTGGCGGCAAAATGCAAAAAAATGACTAGGCACAAAAATAGGTTATAATCTGCAGCGAAAAATTGCGAAATTCTCTCAGGAACGCCGGTGTCACTTGAGAAGAATGGCGAAGAAAAGAAACAGATAGATGTAGAACAGGGGAGTGAGAATGAGAGAAAAGATAGTCCGAGAGATGAGGTTTACGACATACCAGTCGGTAAGTTAGGCGACCTTCGCACTGGTGACTTTTCTCTATTATACTATGATACATATGTATTATTATTTGCACTGTTTATATTTATTATTAGTGGTAAAGTTAAGGGTAACATAATTAACTGATATCATTGTTGATTTGGGGCATAAAATTCTTTTCGGCCGGCATGTAAATGTGTTTCGCAAACAGAAGTTACATATAGTATACTCTTGCGTCTTCTTGCTAATTTATTGTCAACTAGCTGTTCCCCGCGGCTTCGCCCCGCGTGAGACTCTGTTATATCGCGCCCAAAAGTAGCCTATGTGTGACCTCAGGTCGTTAACTACATCCCTACCAAATTTCATCACAATCGGTCCAGCAGTTTAGCCGTGGTGACAGACAGACAGACTTTCGCATTTATAATATTAGTATGGAAGTATGGATGATTCCTATCATGTAGAAGTTTGATTATCGAAATTTGATTTTGATTCAAATTCTTCACTCGCTTTAGGCAATAGACTCTTTCTTCTTGTCAATTAATTTATTAATTTGTTATCAAAATTGTAACAATAATTATTCTGTCGAAACCAAACCAAATGCTCGATAGTCGTTCTATTAGTTCAGGTGTCTTGTAACCTGTATTCCACAATCATCGATAATTCGTGTAGATGTCGTGGTCACACTATGCACACCCTGGTCTGATTTATTCGACAATGAAATGTTATTTTAATTTTCATTACTAGCGACAGAGATAATAGCAATTCGAGACTATCCGTCGTATCTTTTTAACAAGACTTGGTAGAGTATTGTAAATTCAGTTAATTTTGTTAGACCATATAAGTTGGTAATATAAATAAATTCTTTATCAAAATATATGCTTCATCTCACTTTTCTATATTATGGTATATTTATTGATATTAATTAATTTATTATTTGAATTGTTTTTTATTTAATTGTGATTGTTGTTGTAGTTAGATCTATTGTGTATCTATATGTCCTAATTTCTTTATTTAATTCTTCATCACTTAATTTGAACCATTGTCTATATTATCACTTTTTTGTTTCGGATAATATGTTTATTTAATTTTACTTAAATAACTTGGACTGAAAAATAGATTTATACCAATAATTGTTGAAAAACACTGCGATAACATTTTTTTTTTTGCGTATTGTAAAATTTCAGTTGTAACTTCATTTAGATACCTAGTCATTGAACTTTTTATCTATGTTTTTAGCAAACATTAATGTGTATATTATTTATTGCAAGTACAAAGCCGCCACTTATATTCCATCCAATCTAAAGCGCGAGATATATAAAAGACATAGAGCAGGGACGTGTGGCGGAGGTAGGTTGTAAAAGAAACGCAATGTGAACCTATAGTACGTAGTATAGCGTCGTTTTTGGCGTAAGGAGTATTGCGTCTTCGACTTAATGTGGCGGAGGCTTCGTTGTGAAGGGAAGAACCACGTTATGCAAGGTTCATATTGCGTTCCGCTATACGTCATCTCTTCTATGTAAACCGCGCCTAAATATTCATTCAGCTTTATATAACGGTATTTATGTATTTATAGTGTCTGCTTTAGCCAAATAATATTTGTTGTGACTAACTTGTATATATTTTGTGTTAAATAACTAATTAATAAGACGGGGATGGGGACACGGGTGATCTTATAAGGTTCCAATTTGTCATTATTGTTTACGGAACTCTGAAACGTTGTCTTTGATGCGATTGACGATTTGACAGTTGTCAAATTTAACTGTCAATTTTATATCTCATATTATTACACCAAATATATGTTGTCAAATATAGCTTGGTGAAATTGACAGCTGTCAAATAGCATACACTATCTTCGTTGCACTTTTATATTATCTATATTTCTAGCCTGCTGTCAAAATTAACATTCTTGACAAGTAGTAGTAATACTAAAGATTAATATGCTATGTCCCTTTCAACACATATAATAAATGTAAAATTAGAATAATTGTATAGCCTATAACCATTGGGTAATATGTAATTTTAAAATGGTGAAAGGATTTTTCATTTAGGTGCTGTGGTTACCAAGTTTACCTTCCAAATTATACAAAGTCACTAAGTTGGCGCTCCCTTTTTATTATATTAGTAGAGATAAGTCCCCTAAATAAAATATCACAGACGTTGGTTAAGCTTTAATATCTTTAGACCCGTTTTTCTTATCGAAATTTACCGTTAAAGAAAGAGGCAAAACATAGTTAAAACGAGCTTAACAAACGTTTGTGAATTTTTATGAATAAGAGGGGGGGGGGGGGGGGGCTAATCTATATATAATACTAGCTTTCGCCCGCATGAATTTCCCTCGGGAACAGTGCTTTTTCCCGGGATAAAAGGTACCCTATGTCCTTCTCACAACTCCTAGCTATGTGTATGCGGAATTTCAGGAAGATTTGTTCAGTAGATAGGGCGTGAAGAGGTAACAATAGTTATGTGCCGACTGGCAATTTACTGTTTACGGGAATATTCCCTATGGAAATTTACGGAAATATTCCAATTTTACCAAGGAATTTGGAAACTTTCCCAAAGTTGCCGTAGTCATTTGGCAATTCCCGGAATATTTCCGGCAATATTTCCAAAGCTCCCGGGAAAGTTTCCAGCATTCCCGGCAACGGCACATCACTAGGTAACAAACAAACAAATATACAAACTCACTTTCAAATGATTAGTTATGTTATAAAGTAAATATTAGTTGGATAATAAAGAAGTAAAGGGGGCTAAGAATATAATCATTATCTCAGGGGCAACATTGTCTGGTCTTCCCGCGGGAACACTGTACCGCGTGCGTGCCACGTACCGCTACACGCGGGAGGACTCCGACGAGCTGTCGTTCGACGTCGGAGACATCATTCGTGTGGTCGAGTATGACGACCCCGAAGAACAGGTATGTTAACTTTTAAACACATTTGTGCGAGAAATTTTTGTTCTTTAAATATTTCAAAACTAGCGACCCGCCCCGGCTTCGAATGGGCATAAAAAATTTCTTCAGGAATCATTCTTATCTATTAAAAAATCCGCATCAAAATCCGTTGAGTAGTTTTAAAGATTTAAGCATACATAGGGACAGAGATAGCGACTGTTTAATACTATGTAGTGATAATGATAACTAGTGATTAAGATTTATAATACACTGTTAGTTACACAAATAACTGATATACTTACTGAAATTTAAAATTTCGTCACTGCACGACAAGACGCGGTGTAAGCTTTCATCCATATGTTGTAGAAATTCCATCAGCTCGCACAAAACGTTTTGCATCCTCATTTATAATTCGTACGGCTAAACATTGGAACTCCCTGCCAGCAGACGTACGAGTATTCCCGGACACATTAAGTTTGGGTCTTTTCAAGGCTAGAGTGAATAGGCTATTAATGTGCCAGCGAGCTCCATCTTAGACCGCATCTGCATTTAACATGGGGATCGTGGGCAATCGCTGGATATTGTAGGTATTAAAAAAGAAAATCGGAATCGTTTCCACATAATACTAAAGTAATTTTCTACACTGAGATTTTTTTTGTGTCGGTTTGAAACTCAAAACATTCTTTGAAATGTAATAATATCACAATGAACTTCTTTGTTGAACGTAATTTGGTACGCACAAAGAGAGGCCCAATTCTCAGTAGTGGTAGTGGGTAGAAAATAGAAGATTGTATAACAAGGAAGCAAAATACATACATATCATTACGCCTGTCTTCCGTAGGGGTAGGCATAGACTAGAGATTTCCGTTGGCTACGATCCTTACAATACCTTTCTCGCTTCTCCACACTCATCACAGTCATCACTCTCGTCATACACGCTCGCCGATTTCGTGTACTCCTGGCAAAAGCTAAGAAGCAAAATACTATATTTACGACGAGGGCACTAATTTAAATCTAGAGCGAAGCGAAGTATTCAAAGTAGAATCCCGAGCAAAAACTCCACAAACATGATTTCAAATTAGGTGAATCTGATAACTTAAATTTACTTTCATGTTTCATGTTTGTTCCATGTTTTATATAAATAAATAATTTCATTCATTCATTCATTAAAGGAGGAAGGCTGGCTAATGGGCATCAAGGAGACAACCAACGAGAAAGGCATGTTCCCCGCCAACTTCACGCGGCCGATATGAGCCGACCAAACCCGCGCCAAACAAGCTAGCACGTAGCAAAGGACAATCGACCTTATGTCGCTTATGATAACATCGCTTGTCCCACTGAGCAGTGACAGTGAGTGGAACTCAAAACCTTTTGAAGTGTTCTGTGCATTCATTCGTTCAATTCGATGAATGAAAAACTTAGTCGTTCACTAATTTTGATCTGTCAAAATATTGTTCTTAGTTGACACAGATTTAATTTTTAACAATAGTTATTTTTTTGTAAAAATAACTTTTGTATCGCATACGAATGCTCATAACACTTCATTTTTAGTTTAGTTTGTTGAATGTTAATAGATATCTATTATTTATTATTATTTTTTGTGTTGTATTGCAACGAATTATAGATAACGCATTACCCGTTTACTTTATTTGACGACATTGATGCGTAGTAATATAATTTTTGTATATATAATGTATGTAGATGATTTTTAGTCACTATCAGTTAGGTGCAGGGTTGAAATGTGTAATCTGATTATATATATTGAAATGTTTTGGTAAATCATGCGAATATATTGTTTCTATTTGTCTCGAGATAGTCAAATGGGATATATCTTTAAATAAGCGTTAGTTATAAAATAATATATCTTTTATAATGCTAACAAACAAGCTTATATTTAAAATCTTCGCGCGCAAACGCACTGTAAGGTTTGTGGATTATTCGGTAAAATGACAATAATTATAAATCATTATAATGTCGGTGTTTTTTGAAATTTGCTCAGTCGTAACTCTAAATAATGTAAATGGGAAGTGACCTTATGTTAATATATTTAAATCTTAATTTTGACGAACAATTTTATCAGGATCTTACTTATTCAGTATTAAGAAAATTTGTTATTTTATATCCAAAATATTTTGACATGCTATTCTTGTCTTACTATTCTTCTCAGTGGAAGTCGCGTGTTGTTTGAATGAAATTATCAATTCGAACAACATTTCCATCGACACAATGCATTTCATTTTTTTACCTAAAGTGTGGTTGCATTTTCAGATATTTTGTCTATAGTTTTAGTTCATTTCATTCGTTCACTGAATCCCCAAACGTATATCAACCCCATCGTCTAATTTCGAGTAAGTTTTAATGTATATAAATTATATTATTTGTTGACCCTTTTATTTATTACTTAGAAATTGTTAATAATAATAATAACATAGAAGATAAATCCATTCGAATAATATATTTAAAAAAAATATATATATTCTTTTATAGAAATATTGTTTTTATTTAACGACTAGTGAACCATGTACTAACTGTAATTAAGAAATGCTTTTGAATAACAGGCAATACAACGGGAACTTTTCTAAATTAATTGTTATACACAAAAAAAAATCTATCTTTTAAAGTAAATATATTTCGAAAAATAAAGTAGTCATATAATAAAGCATATTTTCCATAAAATAATTGTAGACCAAATTTTTATAAACTGAGGCTTATGTAAAATAGCAATCGCTTTTATTTATAAATTTTACATCTTCCCGCCAAATTGTATGATTGATATTAACGCCTGTGTCAAAAACGGTGCTTGGAAATTGTACATAGTTTATATAATATATAAAATAAAATATTTTACATTTTTACCCCATGTTAGAGTAAGTTTCGAATGTATGTGTTCCAATTTACATGATGACCTACTTTCCAAACATATATGTTTTACCATGTTTGTATAACTTTTTTAAATACAGAATATTTTCCACCAATGAACATAACCTAATTAATTAAAGACCTAAATAATATTGCTTACGAGATTGGCTTAAAGACGTGGTTATGTGTTCTTTTATATTTATTTATTAGATTTACAGCCATAATTAATCATGCCAATCATCATTTTGAAATCTTTTATTAAAAATCAAGATTTATCATCGTTAAATTCGTCGAGACAAAAGAAGTCCGATTTGACAGCTGTCAAATCCACTCATTTCTTTTTTTTATGCGACTGGCCAACAAAGTTTTCTTTTTTCTATGACTTTTTTATTATCATTCATTTGCTCGGTTCTGCTGTAAAAACGTTTTTTTTTTATCTCGATCAATTTAACTAATATTGACTGATGTTGTGTAGAAAAACGTTGAGAGTAAGTTGCAACATAGAGTAGGAGTACAATCCGACATTTGAACGTTGTGGCTTGTATTGTCAGCAGTGCCATGCGAAAGGTACATAATATAATGTTAATTATAAGTTTGTTAGGACTTGTACAGTTTTTACAACTGCAAATAAAATGTTTCTCACAATTTTGTCTTTTGTATTTAGCTCTCTAAAGTTTTCCTGGTTTCATTATTACCATCCATCCTAGTATTCCCGGGGAATATAAAGGCCTATAAAGCCCCTGATTTATTTGATTGACTAACCCTAAAAAAACCGATAGGATTTTTAGACCTAAAAGCCTATAGTCCTCTGGAACACTAATCCATCCCCAACCATATCTCTATTAGAGAAATATAATATACTACTTACAAATACTTATAAATATAATACTTACAGATTTTATTATATACTACTATGTAAAAAACTTTATGGTACTTATTAGCCACGTATAACCAAAGGCTGCTTTAAAGTCGCGAATATGTGCGTTCGGACGCTGGGGGGTTACTACCAAGTTCCAGTGAGTAAGCGAGACAGCGCAATACATGATGAAAGGCGACATCCCCCTTACTTACTGGAACTACCATGGTTTTAAGAGATGGTGGTAAGCCACCTGATCGTGATTCAAGGGTGCAAGCAGACTGTCTATATTTATACATTATTCTGCTTTCTGCTATGGTTTTAAGGTTCTAGTTTTATTGGAGCCAGTAAAATATTTCGAGCATTTTCCGTTCTGCCTGAACTGACTAGCGGCAGCGTCTGGCATCTCAAAGTAAAACCTGGTTGCCTACTACCATCTCAAAACCATGCAAGAACGATTGAGTGAGGGAGATGTCGCCTTACATCATGTATTGCTCTGTCTCGCTTACTCACTGGATCTTGCATATTTTTAAGGACTGTAGTAACCCCCCTGAGGCCGCTTTACTCAATGTCATATTCTAATCTTAGCAGTTTCAATAAATGCCACGGGAAATCTTACGGGACTAATAGATTCCTTTGCAAAATCCCACTAACACCATCACTACGTCAACTGCGTTTAAATTAAACTAATGCAATAACCTGGAAAAGACAGATGAATTGAATCTGATGAACACTTATCTATCACACACATCTCTGTGTAACAAAAAGGATAAAATCTCCTACTAAGTACTCTTTCACGCAGTAAATTTTAATGGGATTTTTTTTCTATTTATCCCAAAAGAAGTTCCAAGCTAGGCTCAAGCTCAAACAAGACGCCATTCTAGTACACAAGATAAAGCTGAGCACAAATCTGCGTTAATTTCGTTTTACGCTTTGTAAATTAAAAACTTTCGTACTGTCAAATTCAATAAACAATGTGCAAAATGGAACGTTAAAAAATTTGATTGATTTGTTGTGAATGTGAACAAGTGCGTATTATTTTGAATTTAAATTATTTTGCGGCGTTTTATTAACGTTTTGGTCACTTTTCTCTATAATTATAAAGACCTTAACATATTGCGTAACTTCATTGTAATCGATTTATAGAAAATAGGCAAGTAATAAGTAAACTACAATGTTGCATTGTTTTGTTTACAATGTTTTTCTTATATGTGGACACTAACAGGTGATTGATTTGTAAACCTTGAACAACGTGATTCAAGTAAGTACTATTATGTTAACTCGTCATAGGCTATCACATTCTACAATATTAGTTCGATATTCACATACCAAACTTAACTTTCCTATTAATGTTAATTTTGTTACATTGTTTTAACTAGTTGTTTTATAATTTCATTTCTTGATGGCTTGATGATATTCTTATTTTTATTTAATTTTGACAGGAGTTAACAGAAAACATAAGGATGAAGAATAACGCTTTGTTTATTGTAAGTTATTTTATTTATTTTTTGTTTTTATCAACATTTATCCTATCCTATGATAATGTTTTTATTGTAATTGTTTTTCCTATCCAATTGACTTATTCGTTTGTGACTGCAAAAGATTACTGTCTGCTGGTTTGTCATGCTCAAACTGATGAATAAATTTGTTAGAAACTAGCTGTAGCCAGTGACTCTGTCCGCTTGGTACTGAGATTTATTGCACCTAAAAGTAGCCTTTGCTTGACCCCCCAGTCTTTAATAATATCCATAAAATATAAAATTTCATCAAGATCTGTCCAGTTAAAATTTGAAATATTAACCCGTCCCGCTCAGGATGTGCACACATGTGTCACATAACAATTATTTTTCTATTGTGTCTGTATTCCAGCGAGCCAACAGATTAAGTATGGATACGGAATTGGTATGAAGAAAGACTGCTGTGACCGTTTTAGAGGTACAGCTTAAGGCAACAGATAGCGTCTCAATATAACCAATTTTTAAAAATAAAACTTCTTTTTCAAATACTTGAAATTGGTTTCTTGTATAAGCGGCCAGTATTTTCTTTTTATTTTCTTTCTGTTCCCATCTGTTATTATTTGATTTAATTACATACTAGCTGTTCTCTCGGTTTTACCTGCCCATAGTGTGTATGTACTATATAGCCTATAACTTTTTCCAAAAACATGGCTATCATATGCAGAAATAATTTTTGTAATAAGAGCAGTAGTTTTTAAGTTATAAATGTTCAAAAAACAAATGCTTCAGCATTTTATATTATAGAAGTAAGAAGTATAGATAAAAAACCGGTCAAGTGCGAGTTGGACTCGCATGGAGAGGGTTCCCTACAATGCCAATGTCAGTTTTTATATTCAATTAATGTTTAATGTATTCAGTTAATGTGAAAGGATTACTAGATAGTGATAGTAGAAGTTAACTCGCATTGAGATGCGAGTCGATCTAGTGGTGTTTTCCGTAAGTGAACATTTTATATTGAATTTACCACTTAATTGTCAATTGATAGAATTTTCGTAGGTTTTCCTGTAATCTAGAGGCAATGACCTATATTTCGTATTTTTTTTAAATTTTAGGCCCAGTAGTTTTGGAGATCAGGGGGGGAATGGTCAATTTTCGTCTTCTTTCGTGAATAAAATGAAAACTATTTATGTAACAATAATAACAAAAATATATTTGAGATCCTCATAACGAGCTTTTTATTTGATATATATAACACTGTTAGGTTTGCAAAACTTTTTTTTATTAATTCCTAATTTGCAACACGAAAATGACTTATTTAAAAAAAATATATATTTTCTTTGCACATCTGTGTTTGGGTCACAAGATCACGCCATCCTACCAAATTTCATCTGTTTTGGTTCAGTAGGTTTGGAGGAAATTGTCTGTGACAGACGGACGGACGGACAGACAGACGCACGAGTGATCCTATAAGGGTTCCGTTTTTACATTTTTGTACGGAACCCTAAAAAGGTTGATTATGCTTATTTTCAGCAACATTTTTCATCCAAAAACTGAAACTTGTTCTCATTTTCATCTGAAAGTCCTTCATCTCTAATCTCTACATGTTACACAATTTGTCTACCTCTTATTATCCTCATTCATTATACAGTTGAGTCATGTGCTGCATTGTAAATGTAAACACAGTTTAGCATTCGCTGCCTAAATATCAGACAGACTTGTTTATTGTATTGACACATGGCATAGATTTAAAAAAAATGCGTAGAAACCGCGCTCGATTTTCAATTTCTTTGAATTATTATGACTGAATAGTTTGTTTCGAGTTGGTTATATAGGATAGCGCGCGTCAAGCGACGGCGAGTGCGCGGCCATGTTTAGATTGGTCGCCATTAGTGGCATTTTCTACCTTGAGCTTCTCCGTGCTTTGGAAGGCAGGTAAAGCCGTTGGTCCCGGCTGCTATCGGTAGATGGCATCCGTTAGAATATGTCAGATGACTTTAGGCAGCCTGAAAAATTTGACAGTGTTGGCCACTAACACATCTGGGTCATGTTCCTGTTGTTTTGTTTTCTATGCATAAAAGGGTTACGGAGGTCAGACGGCAGTTGTTCAATTGTACCACTACAGCCATATCAGGACCATGAGTAACAGTAAAGCCTGTACTAATTTTAACGTTTTGGAGAAAATGCGGCAGTGGAGTTTCTGCCGCCGCTTCTTCACTTGCGCTTTGTAATGCGTGACGTCAATAAGTGATAGGAATATTCTATAATAAGAGTACACATTTCACTATTTTTATATACTTACCGAAAATACTATAAAGTTTATACGACCTGATATTAATTTAAAAAAAACTAGTTTTGAAGCTAGTTCGGATTTTACATCACAACTGCAAATATTATGTACTTATGTGTGTAGTTATATCATGGAGTAGGTACACAAATAGTGTTTGCTTGACGTGACTTAAATATCTCGCAAAATTGACCGGTTTTTTAAAGCCTTGTTTAATCTTGGCTATTTTTATGATTGCCTAATAAAGGGTTATATTTTTGGACCATTAATACCAATATAATAAAGCTGTACCAACAACCAGTAATAACCAATACCGCCAAATCCGGACCATGATTAAATGTATTCTGGTGGCTTACCACCATCTCTTAAAACCATGCAAGATCCAGTGACTAAGGGAGATGTCGCCCTACATAATGTATTGCGCTTACTCACTGGATCTTACATGGTTTAAAGAGATGGTAGTAACAGCCCTTGCATGGGCTCTTAAGTAAGCTACAAGATGCAACAATACAAAGAAGAATAGGTACTACAGTTTATTTTAATACATACATACATATAATCACGTCTTTATCCCATGCGGGGTAGACAGAGCCTAGGGCCATAAGACCTTAGGCCACGTTTAGCATAATTGTAGTTGAAACAGGAAATCAATAGTGATGGGTTGCTAGCCGCATCGCCTATGTCATGATTTCCCCATTTGGCGATTCCCTCAGACGACTTTTACGGCTTGCGCGGGAAGAGAAGCAGAAGATATTTTAATACGGGGTTAAAAATAATTCTAGTTTAAAACCAGCATTTATTATAGGTACCTACTATTGCTATAGCGTTTTGTAATAAGGCGGATAGAGTTTGTTTGTTTAATTGCGTTAACTCTTAGAATTTGTTAAAAACTTTTAATAGCAATTTATTGCCCTCTCTTTTTTTTCTCTCTCCATCTCTCTCTTTCTCTTTCTGATCATGGTGGTCACGACCCTCAGCTATAGAAGAAGTATCATAAATTAATTGTAAGACTTAAGTAACATAATTACAATGACTTATGAACTTGACTAATATAGTCCTATTTCCAAAATATATTCGGGGCACAATGACTCTCCACTTCGATATATCTAGGCTTCACATTTTATTTCACTTTTTTTATATAATCACAAATTACTTGTTACTCGCTTACCTAAATGAAGGCATAATGGTATAATCCAATAAGTTAAATTCTATTAGGTATTTGATTGCTATTATAGTGTTACCGCATAAAAAGTATAATTTTTTAGCCGTGTGTTATCCGGCTTGGGAATTATTATAATTTCAGCTGCAGGTTGTCCACTGCTGGACATAGGCCTCCCCCAAGGTTTCCAGAATGAGAGGTTTTAGGAATATCCCTTCGCTTATTAGCTTGCTGCATCGCTCACGCTCCAATGTTTTAAGTTTCTGTCAACCTTAAGCACCCTAAGGTTGGCTGGAAGAAATTGCATTAGCGATAAGTCCGCCAGTGAACTAATTTTCATCTTTTATCCTGTACAATCCAATGATGTATTTATGCAATTGGTGCAATAAAGTGTTTATTCATTCATTCAAGGATGTCGTTAGAGGCAACTGTTAAGCGATTTTTTCTTCTTTCAGAGTCGAAATGGCTTTTAAATATGTATCGAATCCGGACACGGATTGGTCGCCGTGCTTTGGCAAGCCCTTTATCCTTCCTTTTATTATTTTACTGACCAAAATAATCAGTCTTGAAGTTAAAATGGTAATTCCGTATTTCATGCTCGATTTTGCTCTCTCTGGACAATTAAGGCAACCTAGAGACCAGAAGTTTTGTGAACGTTGTATAATATAACCAAATTAGAACATACTAATCGAGTTACTGTCATGCCGTATAGTAACATACACTAACTAAACGTAATTAGGTTGAACTTGGCACTTTACGATTCATATGAGTTTGAACGTTGGTATATCTATTTGAATGTTTGAAAAGGTTGTTTGTTTCAATGCATATGACTAGATCGGTAACCTATTGAAATATCGAATTTCTGTTACCCGAATCTTAAAACCCCGAAAACGGTTGGTAGAACTTTTAAAAGACAGGTGTAATGAATGACAACTTTCTATAATTCCGTTTTTAATTTCCCAGATCAATCAATTTACAGGTGCACTAAAACCAAATTTTCAAGTAGTATTTTTTTGTTTCCCATATTGTCATAATCCAAATGTAGTTATACCAGATTCTCAGAATATTTTTTTTTGTTTCCCATCGTACCATTTTCTAAATAAACTATTACCAAATTTTCAGAATATTTTTATTTGGTTCCCATACAGTTGTGTTCCAACTAAACAATATACAGGTATAGCAAAACTCAGTAAATTTACATTAATTTTGAAATTTCTTTAAAATATTTAATTTCACTTTAGTTTTCTTTTATTGTTATGGGTTTCTGCACCTTTTCCTCCTTTTCTATATACTTTTTCCTCCTTTTCACTTGTGGTTCACCTAGTAACATTTTTTCTATATCAGATTCTATTACAAGTTTCTTTAATTAATTCATGAAGAAGCAGGTAAAAACCTTTTTTTTTCTTGTCTATTACTTGGTTTATATGATAGTGCCATGCTTCTGCTGAATTTTGAGTTCGGGGAATTTCCATTCTATTTACTATTTCGCTCTCTCTCCAAAACTCAGGATTGAGAGTGCCAGATACATAGTAAATTTATTGTCTTAGTTGCCTATTACAGATAGGTTTAAGTGTCAAATTCGACTCAGTAGGTTAGGTTAGGTTAGAACTGCGACCCCTGCACGAACCGAGCGAGCATAGCAAAGCGAGCGTGCCGCGGCAGCGGCCGGCGAGTGCCAGAACCTACTCGCTATTGTTTTACTTGCCTATTACAGACAGGTTTAGGTTAAGTACCTACCTTGTAATTTTTCCAATAGTTTGGAAATAATGTGGGATTTCATTAGCTGATAAGAAACTAAGTGCTTAGGATACACTTAACTTCGCGTCTGAAATTTAAGTCTGTTGCATAAATACGGAACAAAATTGCAAACTTTATTAATAATTTATTTAATATAAAAGGATTTAGTTTTTCTGGATATCGTTTATTTTAATTTAAAAAATGTGGTTTTCATTAGTTGCATTTCAAAAATTTGTGTTTTAAAAATTCGGCTTTCGTGCATATGGATTACGGTCATCTGGATTTTGTGCATTTAGATTTTGTGTGTCTGGAACTCGTTTGTATGGATTATAAAACGTCGTACAAATGAATAAATGGGCAAATGAAATTCGGAGTTGCGATTATATGACAAATAAAACTTCGGAATTTGAAAAAACGGGATTATGAAAAAATAGCCAAACGTTTTCGGGATTATGATATTCAGAATATTAAAATTCGGTATTAAGATAGGTAACCGACTAGATCACACAGAAATATTTGCTTCGTGGACTAGATTTTTGAAGATTTTTTATTTATTTATAGCCCTACAAGTATTCTTGAGGAAAGTTATATTATAGTATATAACCTTCAGACACGAGCAGGTGAAATCGCAGTGCACAGCTAGTCCTGTATATAATTCACTGTACACGAATTTCTACACTTTTGTACACACAACGCTCCATTGCATTAATATGGCTGCGGTAACCGCTTAACAGCAAATAAATATGTTTTCAAAAACAACAGGGTGGTTACTGGTTACTCCCCAGTAGAGGTACTGGGTACTAAGGAGAGCCTTAGTACTCCATCCATAACACACTCCATAATATTCGTTAAGAAAACGAGTACCTCTCGATATTCTATCGTGACCGACGTTGATCGATTAGACAGTAGAAGTTCATAAAACTTTAATAAAAACAAATTGATGGAACACCTGTAGTAGACCAACAATAGGGTTGCCACTATATATAAAATTCAACCACATTATGGGCTGAGACTGGCTTCTCGCCACAAGGTCAATTTAAGACCTTCATGAGATGGATTTCATTGGAAGTCGTGTTCAGAAAGTTCCGTAGAAGATAACACTCCGCGGTTGATGTCTCGTTTCGACGTTTAATACCACATACGAAAAATACCAACCATGCAATTTTGGGTATTTTGTGTTAATAATGGCTACCTGGAGTGGGCGCTAGAATTAGTCCACGTATGTAAATTTGAAAATCGAAACCTTACAGCATTTTGGTGCAAAACATACACCCAAACAACATAACTAAACAGCGACAACCCTCAGTCGTAGCCTCGTAGCTTTCAATTTTCCTCTTGCTTTTCCGACGGCACCTACTATTTGTTCAGTGTTCGTCGAGGCTCTACGCGGACCGTGTGTCCACAGTCTTGTTGTAGCTGTGAACGGCCAGTGTTTATCGATATTTTTTTTCTGATATTTTACAACTCTTTTTCGCTCTAATTTTTTTTATCGGATTTAAAATTGGAACCAACGTTTCCAGTCAGTGATTTAAATAATTAAGTAATTTGCGAGTTTTTTATTTCTTTGTTTGTACACATTTTGTGTATCTGTGAGGAATAAAGTTCGGGTAAGTTTTTACTTTACTAGCTGTGTCACGCAGTTAAACCCGTGTCACAGAATTAGTAATAGCACTACGTACCCGTGTATGTTTTTTAAAGCGTATACTGAAGAATCAGGATACAATAAAAATCTTTTTTTTCTAATTCGACCAGTACAGAAATAAGCGCATTCAAACACACTCTAAGACTTATTTATTACTATAGATAGGTACAGACTATAAAATATAAATTAAAGATACAGCCAAACAATATTTATAATAATGTTGATGATTTTCAAATTATGCTGTTATAACCAATTTTTTTAATCCAATTTATAACATTCTAAAGAGCATATAATTTATGAGTTTATTATTTATTACTTTTATCGAGCTAATTATCAGATTAATGTATGTTATGTTAATGAATATGTGTTTATTTGCCCTTGTAACATAGTCATTAACACATGTTTATTGAATGATAACTATAATATATCAATATCTAATTAGAACTCCTGATAATGTACCGGATCTTGCACACAATATCATTCACCTATCTTTACAGAGACATCGGAGCTTAGCTTAGGATAGAATGCAACCGGGAAAACGCTGAGATGAAGATGATCAGTCTTCACTATCAATATATACTAGTAGTGCCCCGCGGTTTTACCGATAGCCTATATAAAATTTTCCAAGAATTAGTCTCAAATACATAGAGATATTTGTTTTTCGAATTTTAGGCTAGTTACAATGGTTAAACAAATTATTTAAACAAACCACTCTTCAGCTTTAATATTAGTTTATGTACATTATTGTCATATAATGTTTTTACAGTAGTTTACAAACATACAATACAATAAACACCAAACAATTCCTAAAATTACGCAAGTGCTAAATTTTTAATGATTAACTTCTCTATCGATTTCTAGATACAGTCGACTAGATAAGTTTTTATCAATTAAATTAAGTATTTGATTTTTTCTCTGGTTGATTATTGAGATAAATTGGTTTCAAATTATCGAGAATTGACTGTATTATATAGGTAGGTAGAATATACCACTTCCATTCTATCCGTTAAGGTGATACCTCGGTAAACACTAGCGCCACCGTCATTTAAAAATCATTACTCACTTAAAACACAAGTTATCAAAAATCCCTCTGCTGTAATTAAGGTTCTGGATCTGAAGACAATTTTAAACATATTAATTTATTAAATTATAATTCCCTATAGTTACAAATTGCATTATTGCTTAAAACGGCCACTTTTAGCAGTTTTGCAATTTGTAACTATATGGAACTATAATTTAATAATTGAATATGATTAAAATTAACTTCAGATCCAGAACCTTAATTACAGCAGAGGGATTTTTGAAAACTTGTGTTTTCAGTGAGTAATGATTTTTAAATGACGGTGGCGCTAGTGTTCACCGAGGTATCACCTTAAGCACAGCCGTTGATCCCGTCTGACATCTGGGAGTCGTTAAAGAAACGAACGGAAGAACTCTGACAGCAGGGTGTGCATGGTCGATTGACCGTGACACCAACACGAAATGATGATAATTCTATCCGTGGATTTGTGTTAATGGCGACGCGACGTGGGCGACAGTAAACGGTAGAGGTCAAAACTTACTTTTCCTCTTTAGGCAGGTGATGACTATCTATAATACACAGGTACATCCATACTAATATTATGAATGCGAAAGTCTGTCTGTCTGTCTGTCACTCTTCACGGCTAAACTGCTGGACCGATTGTGATGTTTGGTAGGGATGTTGTTAACGACCTGAGGTCAAACATAGGCTACTTTTTGGCGCGATATAACCGAGTCCCACGCGAGAACAGCTAGTATTACATAATAGGATACTAGTAAACAAGTACAGATATTTAACCGCCATACAAAGACACGCGACGATTTTTAGTGTAGAGTCCTGCCCATACTGAGACATGTTAACCCCATCTATCGATCAGTTGAGAAACTGTGATTCTAAATTCGATAAGTTATATAAAAGTTTGTAGTAGAATGACGATACTTCGAAAAATCATGTTTTATTAATTTACACTCTTTCGTCAAAAACAAGCGGGATCTTAAATAAATTCAATAGTTTCAAATCATGTGGCGCCAACTATTAGCATGTTGAAGATGGTATGTAGTGTAGGCATATGTGTGTGTACTGTAATTTAATAAGGCTCTAACTTATGACAAACGGATTTATTTATTTAGCAAAAGGTTAAGATGAGGCTCCCAAAATTTGGTATGTTTGTAAACAGAAACCGAGAATGAAATACAAACTTCAAGAATGACCAATTCGGACACATGATTGTTTGGACCTTTATCTATCTTTCCACCAATCAGTTACATGATTGGTTTAGTTTTGCTCCATACATATTTTTTTTTAGAAACTTGTTCTTTGTTTTTGATTTATCTTATATTTCTAATGTATTATACTCTTTTACATTACAAAAATTTATCGATCATAATATAAATAGCAACTAAACAGACACCAAAGGATATTTGTCTGTGTGGTTTATTTTTTTAGTTATAAGAGTATTTAGGTAAGAGGTGAAGTCCAAACGAGAATAATGGCCGCCGGAGGATGTCCGTCGGCCGCTGCCCCTCCTTATAGCCATGTCCGGTAGTGTTGCCAAGCTGCGGCCGTAAGGCACACATTACATGCTCATGCACGCATGATGGTTTTCCATCAAACAAAGGGATGGTACTCGAAAGGTGAATTAAATCGACTGATTTCCAAACAAATCAATTTAATTTTTGTAATTTATATCAAGAATTTTGTGATTTTTTTAGTGGCAGAGATAGGACGCCGTTTAAAAGACTGTGGATATGACTACCGCTCGGGGTGGTACCTGGTTCAAAGGATTTCTATAGCTATCCAAAGAGTTAATTCCGCTAGTATTATGGGAACCTTTGAGCCGGGTACAATCAGGGGCGGCATTTTTGAGTGACTGTATTAATTATGTACCTTTGTTTTTAAATTAAATAAATATTGTTGATTTAATTGTTCCATCGTAAATCATCGTAAAATTATTGATTTAAACTAAAACATTTAGGATTTTTTATTTGGAAATCAGTCGATTCAATTCACCTTTCGAGTACCATCCCTTTGTTTGATGGAAAACCATCATGCGTGCATGAGCATGTAATGTGTGCTTAACATAGCAAGAAAAGGAAATAAATCTTTTTCTGAGGCAATGGAACCACATGTTTGTATTAAACACAATATTAAAAACTTGATCTATAAAGTTGTTGAACAAACACATAGTTTATTAAGAAGGCGTTGCATCAGCTGAGAAATAAATTCCTGAAATTCCTACGGGAGCTAAACCCGCCCGCTAAGTTTACTTCGAAAAGCTTTCAATAAGCACGTCATTTCTTATCATTTTCTCAATCGCCCAAATGGCTTTCATAAGCTTACCGGCGAAAGCTCTTGATCTAGGAGTCAACGTCCTTAGTAAACAGTCGTCTGAAGGAACGACCGCAAATCGATTTTTGCGGTGCACTGGTTGAAGACTCTTCAATCTGTCGTATATGTATGTACTCTAGGTAATGTGAATCTTATAGCACCGATATGTTCTTCATCCGAACATGTTTCTCAGTTCCTCTGTTGATGCTTCAGAGTCCAAGGGATTCTTTAATAATTGTCTTAGGATATGACGGCACTGATTATATGGAGCGACGGCCGTCTAACCTCAACTTTTTTTTTACAGAAAAATCAGACTAATAGGATCCTGATTTGAGTGTGTTAGTGGCCAAGGAATTATGCCAGAAATCCTTAAAAAAATCTTTACCTGTGAGGATTATTTTTTCTGGAAATCCCTGGAAATCCCTTTAGAATACTAGGTATTTCTGGATCATTCGCTAAACAAAGCATATTTTATACTAGCTGAATGCGAATGCGTAGCCGAAGATTATGTGTTTGACCTAACCACCAGTTTCGTCATTCGGTCCGGTTGAGGACGAAAGTGTTTACGTGTAGAGTTTGTAAAGTTCGGGCCTGTAAAGCTAGAAGCTTGGCTCTACATGAGATCTAATAACTAGTATTTTTGACAGACCGAGCCTTATGGTCTCGTCTTGGCGAAATTTGTCATGGAAAAGATTTGAATAAAAAAATACAAAAAATGTATTTGCATTAATTACATTACATGGCACTGAATGGAGTTTCCTTTTAGGCGTTAAAGAGCCTCTGTTAGAGTCTTACGCCCGAATACTCAAACGCTACTCAATTTTGAGAGCTGCTCAAGTATCATGCTTTCGCGCATTGTCAGCGATATGACAGTGACAGCATGATACTGGAGCAGCTCTCAAAATTGAGTAGCGTTTGAGTATTCGGGCATAAGTTTGTTAGTACTATTAAGTATTATGTGTCTTAGCTGCTCCTCCGTGTCCTTAATTACACTTTTTCTTTTGTGGGCACATGCACTGACAAATGTTTATCATTTTGGATTTTAGTGGGATAGAGATAGTGGGCCTATTTGCGCCAAACTTGTTATTATGTCACAAGATTCATATATTATTTTTATTACTCGAAAGTGAGAGTGATAGTTATATAAATGTTTGCATATTCTGAATACATAAGTACCTCTCTCTACAATTTCTAAATTATAGTATTTATGAATAGCTTTGCAAAACAATTTAAGATAATCAATAATTCAGAGGTATTAATACACTTCGTTAATATAAAATGTTTCTTTTTCCTTACTTAAATAATTAACTAATATTTTATTTTTTCTCAATTTTTAACTTTGTATTTAGCTTTGCATGCTAACACAGGCTGAATAAACAGGAAAAAAAAAATATATAGCAACTGTAATTTGATTCATTTGTTGCGAAATAAATCATTCATTCATTCGCCTCTGTAAGAATTTTAGAAAAATATCTATCGCTCTTTCATGCCGTTGTTGACTGGTTGATACATAAGCGTTATGGTCTCCTTTTCTTTAAATCCTCTTGATATTTTTTTTTTATTGTTTACTAGCTGTTACCCGCGGCTCCGCCCGCGTGTAGGTCGCTTTTCGCGTAACCTGTGTTACATTGAAATGAAATGACGCAATCGAAGTAGCCAGGACATTATTCAAATATAAGCAAATATCATGTTTCAGAGTTAAGTTCAAAGAATCTCTTTGTAGACAACATTAGCAGTTCTTCCCTCAGAGGCTAATAAAAATAGATTTTTGGCGCTACTAACCCGCGAGCAAGCCACATGCAGTTGTCCATGCGAGAAACATCTTGTTGACTTTAAATTACTAGGTATTAAAAAATAGAAATTTTGTATCGTATAGAATGTAGCACAGCACAAATCGCTTGGTGCCTGGAAGGCCTCGTCGGTGCCGAGTACGTGATTATTGCCGTTAATTGGAAAATTACTCAGATTTTAACATTCGCTGTACAGACGAATTCTATCAATGACGATTAGTTACAATGTGATATCTAACTATGCATGATAAAGGTCTATGCGATTGTCGAAAGTTGCTTGCTTTATTTGTGTGATTTGTCCCTAAAAAAAAATAAAAAAAAAAAAAAAAAAATTATGGACATTTGATACAACGCGATAGTTTTACAACCCTCTTTGAAGGAGAGGAGAAAGGGCGTTTGACCATCGCATAGTTACATGAAATAAATAAAGGAGAAAGCAAACGTTGTGTCGTATCAAGAAATTAAGACCTAACTTATGATAGACAAGTCAAGGAACTCCATCAACAAGAGCCTAGCTTCAAAATTTATGATGATAGCAACCAGTTGATCGGTTTAGTTGGTCTGAGTGGAAATACAGGATGCTTTATTAAACAAAGTACATGATATTTTAGTTTCTTAACTTTCTCATCATATGCCATCCATTCCGGTTCTAAGACTAACTCTTTTTGTTCCATTCGCACAATATTTAGATACATAATTCAATAGAACCGTAGAATGGCAAACTTTACCCAAATGCAAATTCTTCCAGCTGTATCACAACATTTATTATTGGTAACGTCATTGATCAGTCTTGCTTTTGAATAGTCTACGATGCGCAGTACTATTATCTATTATGGTTTCGCTTACATGTCTGTAGGTTAAAACAATGTAAATTACTTTTCATTTTTATAATCATCAGCCAAATGTCCTGCATACTTTAATTAAGACTCCATAACTGAAATTAAAGTTGTGTCCTTATATTTTATTACATCTTTAATGAACATGCCCGCAGATATTAGTGATTCATAAGTTCCTTTGATAAGTACTCTGTCCGTGCTTATTTGACTGATAAACAATAGCTATTAAGCCTCTGAAATTAAAAGCTGTCTAGACTTATAATTGCTTTCCTTGTTGTGGCTTCTATCCTATCATATACTGTCGATAGCATCGTCGATACTGATATCGTTATATTTATTATTCCTTTCTATCGGCGCATCGGTCGCGTCCTTAACTTTACATGTATTGCTTAAAATACTGCTAACTGCAAAAGCCTCTCTTATTCCGAATCTCTTCCTTCATAAAGTAATTAGCCGATTTCTACTAATCAAACACTAATAATCAAAAACTTCCGTATGAAACATAGAAACAGCACTCACAATACTCACATTTTTATATTCTATCTTTCTATTAACCGAAAATTCAGATATTCTTCCCCAATTAGGTATTCGGATTGCGCCTGCGAGGGCGGGTTACTATTTAAGAGAAACCGTTGTTTGATGGCGCAGAAGGGATCTCGAAACGCTTCCACGCACCGGCAAGCGCAGCGTCGTACACTCTCTGATCAGATGGTCAGATGACCTGAAGAAGGTTGCAGGCAAGCGCCGGATGCAGGCAGGCCGCTTCAAACCTTCTGGAAATCCTTGGGGGAATACGATCATTGCGTCTGCGACCCGACCCTACTGCTAAATAAAAAGCCGCAACGTCATGCTAATAGTAATTTCGAAATACAAATAATGGTCCACGCATATTTGCGTGTCTCTTGGGATGTTGCCCATTGCGTGCGCGCCGTATGATTGCTTAAACTCTACAACTCGTGCACGGGGTATCAAACAGGTTATACTTACACGGGAGGTTTGTAATTTATTAGCCGTTTTTAACTTGGGCTTTCCTTTTGGTTGACTTTGTGGATAAAAGATCTTTAAATGCGATTTAATTTTCTCCATTTCCATAATATCGGTTCAGCGTGAGACAGTTACAGATAGACATAGTAACTTTCGATTTTATAATATTAGTAAGGATTTATGTTATGTTACGTGTCATGATATTTAGCGTTAATTTTTCTCGAACTTTACGCTGGCGGCGGAATTTTATTTCAGTTTTTTACAAATCAATGTTAGAAATCGACCGTGGCTTTTGTTTTTCGCGGGCCATATGCTTTGTTGCCGACGTATCGAAAAAAAAAACGATTGAAATCATTTTCACATATCCTTCGTTGCGACGTTGAGCCAGTATTTTTGGGTCTTGCCTCTTTCTACCAGGCACTAGCTGAGGCCTGTGGCTGCATGGTTAAAAATTTGTTCCCAAAGTGATTTCCGTTTCCGAAGATGAGGTAGCTAGAATAAAATAATACCAAATCTTTTAAGGATATCGTATCGTGTTCAGTTATTGTTATTCCGAGCATAACATTGGTCGTGAGTAATCGCCGAAAAGGCAAGTCGCCTTGACCCGGCACCTGGGAATTAATGGCTGAACTGCTTACTATGTCTCTCTTAATGAGGTAATACATTTAATCCCGCTGCTTTTATACCTTGGCACCTGACGTATTTTATTTTGATGAAATTTTTCCCGGTTTTTGGAGGGAAAGCAAATTGTCACTTTGTCCGCGCTGTATTTAATTCCCAAAATTTATTATTTTTCTTATTATTTTTTATTATTTTTTATTATTTTTTTATGCATAAATATGCATAAGTGGATTAATTTTGCTAAGTGTTTGTGAACTAGCGTGAGTGTTGGGAGGTGGTGCAGTGTTGATTACGTGACTTTTCATCTTTGTCACCAAAATCTCAGTTATTTTCAAGTTAAAAATTTCCACCGCTTCACTTAGCCATCTGACTGACTAGACTTACTTGAAAGTCAAACTTAATTTTGTAAATTTTTTTGACTGCACCAGTGGTATGGCCGGTGGTATGATAGGCCGCAATAAAAACTTCTCACCTCAACTTCTCTTTACTTACTTATAGTCCTATGTCCCTATCTAGGGCAGAGGGTATCCACAATGACTCTTCAACTCGATTTATCTTGGGCTTCGCGTTTTATTTCGCTCCAGGTCTTGTGAATCATCTTGGCCTTATTCAGCACTGTGAATCACTAGCTTTGTTAAGAGCGTCCACGTTTTCGCTTTCCTTACCCTTTAACTAACTAACTACATGAATAAATAAAAAAATGCCTCCGCGCGCGATTTCATAATTCCATGACTCACTATAATAGCACAGCGATCCAAAGTGAGTCTAAGATAAATTAAAGATATTGAAATCAGCCTATTCCAACCACAGATTTATGCGCTAAGATGACACGTCAAACTTGTAACACCTCTATATAGTGAGGGGTTATAAGAGCAATAATCAATGAAATGTCTTTCTCCAGGATGGAGGTGGGAGTCCGGATACTGGGCGTGGTGCTTCGCCTGTTGAACCTGCTTCTATCACCGCTGTTCTGGCTGAGAGCCCGCGACCGCCGGCCGTTGCGGCGCGCGCCGCAGCCGCTGCTGCTGAGGAGCGCTACCGAGCTGGCCGCCGCTGTCAGGAGTGGGGAGGTAAATCACTACATAAATATAAATAAATCCATACTAATATCCATATCCATACTAATATTATAAATGTGTAAGTCTGTCTGTCTGTCACCTCTTCACGGCTAAACTGCTGGACCGATTGTGATGAAATTTGGTAGGGATATAGTTAATGACCTGAAATGAAACATAGGCTACTTTTGGGCGCGATATAACCGAGTCCCACGCGGGGCGGAGCCGCGGGGAACAGCTAGTATAAATATATAGGGACAAGTCACACAGATCAAGTTAGCCCCAAAGTAAGTTCAAGACTTGTGTTATGGGATACTAACTCAACGATACTATATTTGATAACAAATTCATATATATATAAACATCTAAGACCCAGGTCAATCAGAAAAAGATCATTTTTCATCTTGACCTGACTGACCAGTATGTCGTAAATTGACCGGGGATCGAACCCGGGACCTTCTGAGTAGCGGTCAGGCATGTGTGTCAAAATACATAGTATAAAACAAAGTCGCTTTCTCTGTCCCTTTGTATGCTTAAATCTTTAAAACTACGCAACGGATTTTGATGCGGTTTTTTTAATAGATAGTTATTCAAGAGAAAGGTCTTTATGCTCTTGCGAAGCCGGGGCGGGTCGCTAGTAAATAAATATATACGGACATTTCACGCATATTGAGAAACACTATTTGGGAAGCCAATGTCCAGCAATAGACGCTTGTGGCTGATATGATGATGAAGCTAACGCTCTCCTCATTGTGACGTCGCGCATTCTCCTACGGCGGTCCTTCCTCGCTGCCCCGCACCGCATTACCCCGAGGGCCATATATAAGGCTGCGCGCGTCCACTGGAAGACCTCTTTCGGCTGATCTCACCATCTCAAGTTAAGTGGCTGGCTATTTCATAGTTTAGCGGCTGCCTGACTGGATCTCGTGCCTACTTTGATCTCACGACCCCTATAATCTCTCATTAATGGTTATCCTTAAGAGTCTAACCTGTTGTAAAGTACAAATAATAAATATTGTGCGATTCGCTGAAACCTGGATTTATCTTCTCTCCTCACACATACCTTAAGTAATTAGTAAATTCTACCTACGTTATATCATCTAAGCGAATGACAGTTCCCATCCTCAACTAATCCTTCGGAGACCAGGGTTTGCTTTGAATTTCTACACACACTGATGTAATCATAAAGATCTTTTTATCTAACGGTAAAATGACAGAGGAGAGTAGATGGGCATGCTTCCTCTGCTTTGAAGGTACGCTAGTCGCTTAGATGTGCACAATGCATTGTAATGAAATCTTCATACTATTGTTCGTCATACTATGCCATGTCCTAGAGGTCATCGGCCGGCCATAAAAGTAACGTAAGTAAGTTACTTTTGACGCAGAGTAAATTGATTGACCAAGAATTACCTTTGTTGCCGCTGTCAGTAGCTACTATTCGTAGTAATTTATCTGCCTCTCTCACTCAAGTGAGAAAATGAATATTTTGCAATTGTACAAGTAAACTACGGTTCACGTGCACCTGGGCGTGCCTGAGAATTCCTAGAATAGCTTCATAAATCTAGTACCTAAGTACCGATAAAGCCAATACCGACTTTATGGCATGTTGCTTAGCTGTACATACTTATATACATTTACAATGAACGCCTCAAATGCGAACCGCTTTTCCGTACGATCATTTTCATTGCAAAAGCCATAGACATACTATTAATAATTCTGTGCCATAGAGTTGTAGAGTTTCGTTTTGTATTGTAGAGGTAGAGCGCGCTGGTGGCAATTACACATTGTCTCTACCGCTAACACTATTTTGTATGGAAACTCTTTTTAACCCCTGACACAAAAAGAGGGGTGTTATAAGTTTGACGTGTCTGTCTGTCTGTCTCTGGCAGCATAGCTCCCAAACGGATGAAGCGATTTCAATTTAGTTTTTTTATTGTATTAAAGGTGACTTATGTGCGACATGTTTGATGAAAATCGGTTGAGCGATTTAGAAGTTGTGGGGGTAAATGTGGGGAAGATTCACCGAATGTCTGCAAAATATACTTGAATGTGGTCTCAAATGAAAACGCGTCATGTGCACATTACAAAATATTATGTTCAATGAATATCGGTTGAGATGTGAAAAAGCTCTGGGAGTATAAGTGGGGAAAACACCTAATATCTGCAAATAATATGTAGAGATTTTTTTAAATTTTATGTTATTTACTTTACCCGTCAGGGGGAGATTTGTAGAGTTTTATACAAACTCGTTGTTAAGTAGAAGCACACTAAAATAGAGCTTTGAACAATGGACATTTGCACTTTACTGTCATTTGTTTCTGTCAGTTTTATGTTCGTATTACTCATCAAAAGAGATCAACTTGGAATTTTGAACAGTCAAATGAATTAAATTCAAATGATTATTTTGCCCGATCCTCTCACATCCTATCCACGTGACCAAGCCATTTGAGTCTGGCCGCCTTAGTATCACCTATAATATTTGGCTCCCTTATTAGTTCTTTCACCGGATTCCATCTCAATTTCAAACTGCCATTCAGATCCCTGACCGGTCCCAATAATTATCGCCAAATTTTTCTCTCTGCTACCAACCGACGGGAAAGCGGCCTGTGAGTAGTCCCAGGTATCGCTGAAGGAATGTAGTGTGCAATTACCTGGAAGGCCCCCAAAGAGACGACAAGCAAGAGGTAGCGCAGAATAGGGGGGAGTGGGGAGCTCTTGTGTCGGAGGCCAGGATCCACTTTGGGTCGTCGAGCCAAAATCATCTTTTGCTTATGGTATTCAACCCATACTTATACGTGCTCTACAGCTATATTAGCTATTCTAACGGATCTAAATGGATTGACAGACTTACAAGCGACAAATTACTGTAATTAGACGGTAAGACGGCGCTGGGCTAATTGTTACTAGAACAGAAATAGGGTGACCCTATTGGTCGGTGGTGCGAAAATTGTTACGAAAGAATGACGGGGATAATTCCCGACTTAAGTCTGTGTTTAGACGGGTGACTTCCGTGGTGTTCTAACCAAAATGTGAGTCCAAGGTTCTGGGTTCGATCCCCAGTCAGCTTGAATCATGCAATTAAATTTATTGTTGTATAGTTACTATTGCCACTATATACTGATACTTAACAACATAAAATAAACTGTATCAAATAAATTATTGAAAAAGCAAAAATATCTTACTGCATTTGAATAAGTATATATATACTATACCTACCCATCCAGTATCACTTACAGCGAAAACAAATCTATTAATACCTCAAATGAAAATCGTCTACCCCGTTCATTACAAATGGCGGCAAAATATACAGGCATAGTTTTTTTTTATTTAAGTACTTCGGCAGTCCGACGAAAGATGGGCAGTATAGGCACGCGGTCACCTTCGCCTATTTATTCTCATGACACCTTGAATGTCACTGGCGCGCTGCTAACTCGTGGGTTGTCTCGCCAGTAATTTTACTGCCTCTCACCTTTCAAACTGAACTAGCGAAAAACATGACCTTCTTCGTGCAGTCGGGTAAAAAGGAAGTTTTTCGAAGAGCCATTTATATCTTCCTGTACTATAAAATATTGCTTTTAATACTTTTTTATTTTTTACTATGGCTAATATATTTTATGATAGGTATATATGTATTTATATGTATGTATGTATGTATGTATGTATGTATGTGTATATATTAACTATTTATTATGTATGTTATGTAAGTTTATTATATTTGTTATTTAAGTAAATGTTATTTTTGCACCCACAAACTGTTCTCTGCTTGACCCAAAGGTTGACTGTTAGATAATGCTTTTAGCATTAAGTCCGCCTATTGTATTTTTACAATAAAGTTAAATAAATAAATAAATAAAATTGGGTTTTATTTAGTTGCAGATAAATTGTGGAGTTTCATCACACATACTTGCAACACCGGTATTGCATTATCGGTTTTAGGGTTAGGAAATAGACAGGTTAGGCGACATAGGAAGAATTATCTTCCTGGGTTATGTTTGAGTCAAAGGTGAAGATAACTTGTTTTGAGTTGTAACAGGTTTCTTTGGACTTCGCTTATCCTATAATATATTATTATTTATCCTATACTATTAAACGAGCAATAAATTTATTTGTACTCGCGTTTTCGAACACGGCTCTAACGATTTCTTCGAAATTTTAAACGTAAGTTCTCACATAGTCAAAAAGATATTCATAGTTAGGTTCCATGTCTGGGAAAATTCATTTTCACGCAAAAAGATTTCCTGCATTAAACGAACGTACCTCGGTCGCCCAGGTACTTTATGCTAATACTAGCTTTTGCCCGCGGCTTCGCCCGCGTGAAAATCCCACGGGATTAATTAAACAAAAATTCCACCCAGGATTGTACCGGTATAAAGGTACCCATCATGCTGCGTTGCCTCTTTGAATGGTAATGGATATCCTTTGAGTCAGGTACCATCAGGTCATAATGGTTTGGACATCCTTTCTTTCCATATCCGTGCAAATCGAACAGGTGGCTTACAACCATCTCTTAAAACCAAGCAGGAACGATTGAGTAAGGGAGATGTCGCCTTACATCATGTATTGCGCTGTCACGCTTACTCACTGGATCTTGCATGGTTTTAAGATATGGTGTTAGCCACCAGAACTAACATTGACCCTTCCCTTGCAAATTTTTTGCACCACCTCTTCTTTTGTCAACAATCACTTTATACATATTTAGGTTGTCTGGAAGAGATTGCATTAGCGATAAGGCCGCCTATTGTATTATCATGTTTGTAATTTCCTTATTGTATATTTTTCCTGGTGCAAAAAAAATTTTTTGTCTTATGTCTTGTTTTGCATTAACGACCATCTCATCTGAACATGATTCTCCAACAGATCACAAGCGAAGACCTGGTTTCCACGTACATAGATCACATAAAAGCAGTCAATCCTCTTCTCAATGCTGTTGTGGAGGAACGGTACCGAGCAGCCTTGGAGGAAGCGAAGGCGGTTGACAGAAGAATCGAAGAGGCCAAGAGGAATGGCACGTTGGAACAACTCTTCGCAGGGAGACCACTGCTTGGAGTGCCTTTCACTGTCAAAGAGAGCTGCTCTTTAAGTGGTAAGTTCTTTTATACCATACACACATATCATCACGCCTGTCTCCCGTATTGGAAGGCAGGGACTAGAGATTTCCATTGGCTACGATCCTTACATACCTCCCTCGCTTCCTCCACACTCATCACTCTCGTCATACACGCTCGCCGATTTTGGGTACTCGTTTTTTATACCATTTAGTAGGCTCAGCTGTTGAGAAGCGATTACCGTGGCCTATGGACGCTTGCAATTCAGGGGTGTCACGTGCGCGTTGCGAAACATTAGCTATTTGAAAAACCCCATGTTGTAGCCCTTTGGAAAAACCGTGGCAGGGTTGTGCAGTTGAGAAAGTTCGGAGAGGAAAAAGGAAAAAGGGAGATATAAGAAGGAGATAGAGGTCTGTAAGGATCGATTGCCAACCCTGTGGTATGAATAATACTCTGTGCCTATGGGACACAGGCGTGATACCTATGAATGTATGTTAGTTTGAAGAGCTCAATAGACCGTTGTTACGCGTATCTTTAAAATGCTCTTTTTTTTTATTCTCATCTACATATCTCGTATAAACGATTATGATAATGTGTGTCTAAATGGCCTCAATTTTCAAGCGAACAAAGCGCCGGCCCTAGACTTAGATCAGGGTATGCACGCGGGAGCGGAATTTCTTAAGCTTAAGAGTTTAAATAATTAATTTCCGAATTTTTTAAAATCAACTTCTTTTCTAAAATGATCTGTCAAAACTGTTGCTCCAACAACATTTTATTTTGCACTTATTTATTTATTCTTATGGCATTATTCACAGTCGTCTGTTATATTTATAATGTTATGTTTCACACAAGTTCTAAATCCATTGGTTTGCGTCATTTTCTTGAGCGAACAGGTCTGCTATATGGTATTTGGTGGTGGTGTTTTGCACTGAAAATTATTTTTCGCATTTAAATATTTAACATTTTGTCGTCTTGAGCGACCGCTCCATTCGCTCTACCCTAGGGCCGGCGCTGGCCGTAGAGATTTGTGGTCTTAATCTGCATCCTTTTTTTTTTCAACTATTTATGAACTGCCAGTGTTATGACTTCACTATCATATTTTTTAAATTGCTATCATTCTTTCTAACGCTAATAAGCGTCCCCTAGAGTGTTCATTTTCAAGCCAAATCTATTTCTTATGAAAAAATGTCACAGTAGAGTTTTTAAGGCTTTTCTTTTTAAACTGAATACGGTCGTACAAGACGTAACGAACGACGGTAATATTTTAGTCTGGTCATACTATTAGGCATTCTGTGGTCTGGTGAAAAGGTTCCGAGGTTAAAAGACTTGTTATTCATGGTTGAGTTTTTATAGACTTAATGAGATAGTGAAAAAATATGTTTTTACTTAATGAGATTCTTAGTGAAAAAATGTGTTTTTAGACTTAATGAGATAATGAAATAATGTGTTTTTCTTTTGTTTTTTTTTTATAAGAGGCAGTGGGGCAAAATTTGCGTCGGTATTCATTACTATTGATTATTACAGTGTTTTTCATTTTATTTCAAAGCTATATAATACACCTAACGTCGGAATGATAACACAATCAACAAATCTTTATTTGCCAAAATACAATGCATCAACAAAAATCTTTTGTCTTTTTTCATATCTATAAACATCAATAAGGAAGAAATAGACAAAACATAAGTTATTTAAATAGGACTTAGCGAACGAATCCATACTTCCATACTAATATTATAAATGCGAAAGTCTGTCTGTCTGTCTGTCACCTCTTCACGGCTTAACTGCTGGACCGATTGTGATGAAATTTGGTAGGGATGTAGTTAACGACCTGAGGTCAAACATAGGCTACTTTTGGGCGCGATATAACCTAGTCCCACGCGGGGCGGAGCCGCGGGGAACAGCTAGTGTTTATAAATATTTAGAGCGCAAAGAGTGACATTACTTTTAATCACTGACTAGGTACCTGATGAGAACGTCAGTGGAATCTGCCACTATGGCAAAATATAGATCCTCAATATTTCTAAGGAACGAAATTAAGATCATTGTAGATCCCTTAGTTTCCTTTTGCGGGAATAAATAATCATTATCATCATACCACTGCTGGACATGGGCCTCCCACAAGGATCTTCAGAATGAACGTTTGAAAGCGGCCTGCATCCAGCGCTTGCCCGCGACCTTCTAAAGGTCATCTGACCATCTGGTCGGTGGGTATGGGAAGAAATGGAGTGATTTATTCTTGATACCACACGGCTTCTAATGCCGACAGTATTTCAAAGTTTTTGCCAAGGTGACACCAGGGAATGCATTAAACCTTACAACCTATAAATGTCCTTGTTGAATGAAAATGCGACGTGCTCTATCCACATTCCACATGTGTATACAAACTAACTAAACAGAGATTTCTAGTATGTTTAGTTTACTATGATGTCATACATGTGACATATTGTATGTAATCATATTTCTGAAGTATCGTGTAAATGGCAGAACATTATCCTATGCTATTATTGTATTATTTTATTTTTGATGACCTAAGGCCAGTTTACTTCCTTCTTTTCTAATACTCCCTAGAATTACTGATAGACTTGGTGGACACAAATCAACTGCAAATATTTTAAGGGCAGATTCAGACCACTATACTGAACAACTTTTCCAAATAAACTTATATCGAAATACAAAATTTTATTTTTCAGTCTCCATATTAAAATAGATTTTTTTTTCATATTTCGACATAAGTTGATTTGGGAAAGTTGTTCAGTTTAGTAGTCTAAATCTGCCCTTAAAATATTTGCAGTTGATTTAAATTCACCTTTTATAAATAGCATACGGTCTCTTAGTCTAAAGGTTTGTATTAAATTTTTATAAAGACCATTATTAAAAATAAAAATCCACAGGTATTTGATAATTTTGATAGTGATGACCTAATGCCAGTTTACTTCCTTCTTTCCTAATACTCTTAGAATTACTGATTGGTTGACTAATATAAATAGCAGACTGTTATGTCTAAAAGTCTGTATTAAATTTAAATAAAGACCATTGTTAAAAATTAAAAAAAAACCACAGGTCTATCGAATGCGGTAGGATGCTTAGAAAACGCAGGCAGACGGGCCACAATAGACGGGGAGGCGGTGCGGCTAGTCAAAGAGGCCGGTGCTATCGCGCTACTTGTTTCCAATACGCCCGAGCTGTGTCTAGGATGGGAGACTACTAATTTACTCAGAGGAGCCACCAACAATCCTTATGATTTGAACAGGACGCCTGGAGGATCCTCGGGAGGAGAAGTGAGTACCTATGTTTATCAATTGCTAAGATTTTCTTTTCATTTTATGATGATGTTGAATGGTATGTAGCACTATGACGTTGGAGTTTCACAGTTAAGACGATACCTCGGTGAACACTAGCGCCACCATTATTTAAAAATCATTATTCACTGAAAACACAAGTTAACAAAAATGCCTGTTATGTAATTAAGGTTCTGGATCTAAAGTTTATTTTAAACATGTTAAATTATTAAGTTATAATTCCCTATAGTTGTAAATTGCAAAACTGCTAAAAGTGGCCGTTTTAAGCAATATTGCAATCTGTAACTATAGGGAACTATAATTTAATAATTTAATATGTTTAAAATAAACTTTAGATCCAGAACCTTAATTACATAACACGGATTTTTGATAGCTTGTGTTTTCGGTGAATAATAATTTTTAAATGATGGTGGCGCTAGTGTTCACCGAGGTATCTTAAAGAGAATATTCCCTTTGGACGGAAACTTTCCCAAAGTCATTTGGAAACATTGGGAATATTTTCAAAGTTATCGGGAAAGTTTACAAAATTCCCAGGAAGTTTCCAAAATTCTCAAGAGTCCTAAATAACAGGTGGGTAGGGTTAAAGGGTACCCGGGAATTTCGGAATCACTAAGATGCAGAATATCCAGAGTCTACTGCTGGACATAGGCCTCCATCATAGATTTTAAAGCGCATCCAGAGTCTTACTGCAGCCCTCATAAGGTCGTCGGACCATCAGGAAGGTGTGCGTGGTCACCAATCCATTTTCACCGTTTTGCCAAAATAAAAAAACTTAGTGTTGATACTTTATTTTTAAGAAGTATCTAATCTATCTCTTTTTTTTAATTTATTTGTCAAACAAATGTGTGCCAAGTTCTAACATTTGTCAAATTTGCATTACACATATTTACTAAATCTGATAGGGCAAAAGAAAATTCATACTAGCTTTTGCCCGCGACTTCGCCGGGGTGAATTTCCTTCGGGAGCAGTGCCTTTTCCCAGGATGAAAAGTACCCTATGCCCTTCTTAACACTTTTAGCTATGTGTACATACTAATATTATAAATGCGAAAGTCTGTCTGTCTGTCTGTCACCTCTTCACGGCTTAACTGCTGGACCGATTTTTTGGTAGGGATATAGTTAACGACCTGAGGTCAAACATAGGCTACTTTTGGGCGCGATATAACCGAGTCCCACGAGGGGCGAAGCCGCGGGGAACAGCTAGTATAAAATATATTAGTTAGGATTAGGATATGGTCATCAGCTTCGTATAACAGCTTTTCATATTGGCAGTAACAATCAAATATGACCATTATAGCTAGATACCATATACGTGATCGTCTGTTTACATACAACTTCACACTCGTCCGTTGTTGACTTTGTAGTGAAGTTGGCTTTAGGAGAGATCGTGTGCGCATTACGACAAACAAACCTTAAGTAAATAATGTCACTTGTACAGTAGTCTGATGAAGGTCAAATTTTATTTAGAAAAATAGTCCATAAAAATAGAATATATTAGTTGGAATATTAGTATATTCCAACTAATTACACTAACATTATAAAGGCGAAAGTTTGTGAGTGTGTATGTTTGTTACCCTTTTACAGGATTCGGTTGAATCGATTTGGCTGAAATTTGAAATGGAGATTGCTTAGACGCTTTTTTTAACGAGTTTAAAAGGCCTTTGCCTACCACCCAGCCTTGAGCCAGAAACTGGGCGGTTATGTGGGGCATGATCCCACCAATAACCACTCGTAGGCTATATTGTCATCTACACGAAATTATGATGGATGATATTAGTGATCTATTTATAACCCGGCTGCCAGCTGGTGGTCCTTAATTAACCACATCAGAGGCGGAGAGGCGTATCCAAAGAACTATGACACAAAGGTACGCATGGTAAATTGACTTTCAAACCCAGTCGATATGATGATTGATTTGATAGCATGAAAATTTTACTGCTTGCTACTCAAACACTTGACAAAATTACCAACACAAGCAAAGTATACACGCACACAATTATAAGCAGTACGACTGGCGGTCATATACATTTGACAGAGTGGGTCGCCTTTCGGTGGGCACTGTTCTAAGTCCTGCTGACAATAGAAAAATTGTGCCAATTATGTTTTTTTTTTTTTTTAATAAATACGTGTATTTTATTCGTAGGCCGCTTTGTTGGCATGTGGTGCATCACCGTTGAGCGTGTCTTCAGACATCGCGGGCTCCATTCGGATACCTGCTGCTTTCTGCGGGGTTTTCGGGCACAAACCTACTCCAGGTGAGGTTTTTTTTTATTTTACCACAGAGTGGTCCAGTTGTCGAATGGGGAAATCATGACATAGGCGATGCGGCTAGCAACCCATCACTATTGATTTCCTGTTTCAACCACCATTATGCTAAACGTGGCCTAAGGTCTTATGCCTCTAGGTTCTGTCTACCCCGTATGGGATGAAGACTTGATTATATGTATGTATGTATGTATGGTCCAGTGGTTAAGGCATTTGCCTGTAGACCCGGGGGTCGTGGGTTCGAATCCCACGGGAAGCACACTTTGTTTAGTTGTTTCCAGTTTGGTTAGGACATTGCAGGCTAGAACCACCTGATTGTCTGATAATAAAGATGATTCCGTGCTTCGGAAGGCGCGTTAAGCCGTTGGTCCCAACTGGCAGTCGTAAGGTTACGGAGGTCAGACGGCAGTCGCTCTAAGTACCTATTTTTATTTATTTTATGCAATAACCATTTTTATTGTTTTTTTTTAATACTATTAAGTAGGCAAACAGGCATACGGCCCACCTGATGGTAAGCGGTCACCGTAGCCCATGGAATGTTTTGTATAAAAATTGTCATCTTTCCAGGCATAATACCAATAGAAGGCCACATACCGACACTAAGCGACGAGAAATTCCCCCTTTTTCTGACCGTGGGCCCGATGACGCGCTATGCTGAGGATCTCATACTAATGATGAACATTATGTCCGGGGAGAACAGGCACAAGTTGAAATTAGACGTCCCTGTGAGAATGCAAGATATTAGGGTGAGTACTTTAATATAACTTTAATTTAAAATACCAACAAAATATTGATTTAATTTAAGGTGATACCTCGGTGAACACTAGCGCCATCATCATTTAAAAATCATTATTCACTGAAAACACAATTTATCAAAAATCTGTCTTATGTAATTAAGATTCTGGGTCTGAAATTACTATTAAACATATTAAATTATTAAACTATATTTCCCTGAAGTTACAAATTGCAAAACTGCTAAAAGTGGCCATTTTAAGCAGAGGTAGGTTTGAAAACTTTTACACCTTGGTATTCAAGGTCCATTGACCTTGCCACCGACACGTTATTATATAACCTTCGTTTACTTCCTACGGTAATCACCGATTTATGTAGGTAGGTAGGATGTGATATCTATATCTTCATATATCCGATATTGTACCGGATGAATGCATTTTAGTCGGATTAAAAATTGGTAATTGTATCTTATAAATATGCAACGCGTTAGTTTGAAACTTAATTCTTTAGGTGGCCATAAAATTATATCATGGTCGTAATAATTTCTTTATTAAAATAAACTCAAAGCACTTACAGTTTCCCCGTAGGTCGTCCTATCTCGATCCTCTCCTCTCGTAATGGCTACTTGTATCGCTTTCGCCACATTTCGCTTCGTGTTACGCACAAAACGCTTTAAAAAAAAATTTTTTTTTTTTTTACAGATTTTCCAGTACTAAAAATGACCAATACGAAAATTGCAACCCGATAACAGTCTTATACCTAGTATTTATAATATTAAGCTTTACTTTTTCCAGGTACACTACATGACTGAAGCGGCGAAATCCCTGGCTCTTCTCAACGTAGACAAATGCATCCGTGAGAAAATAATAAGCGCGGCAGAGTACCTTCAGAAGGAATGCGGCGCCAAAATATGCGAGGTACTTAGATGATATTCAAATTTTCAACTATAGTATATATAACCTCTACTACACTCTGGTTTAGGTGAATAATACAATATTACTCTCAAAGCCGGAATTTAAGCAATTTTCGGCCAAATAATATTCGGCAGTGCCGAAGCGCAGCTGAGGCTATATAGTATTAGTATAAGGTTTTTTTTAATGTATTATGATAATGAGAAATTAAAAAACGTCCATTAGCGGCCGGCAATGTTTTTTTATTAATTACATTGTTTATTTATTTATTTATAGGTAGACCAACAGCTACAATAATATAACAATAGAAAATTAACTGTGATATAAAACAAATAAGCCACTACTGTTCCTCACAATTAGTCTTGTCTATTGACGTATTGTTTTTTTTTTTATTACGCTTTTTCTGAGTAAAAGAAAAAAATCTTGAAGCTGAAAAAAAGAGCTTGAAAATTTATAACAATTTTAATAACCCAGTACCTAATAAAGCTCGTTAACAAAGATGAATCTAAGGGTAGAGTACCTATGTATTTTTTTTTCTTAAAATAAATAAAATGCACGTAGGTACACGATGTAGGTACCTAATTTCTTAAATTTTTAATACTACTGCGTTCATGAAGTTGAAAATTTACAAGTAGGTATTTAATAGCTGACATCTGTCAGCTAGGAACGGATTTCCCGAAATTTTCACGGGAACTGGAGCCTTGGCGGCAGGTAATAACTTATACTTAAATGTAGGGAGGATTGTTAGAGTCCTACCCTGGTAATATGATGTTGATGGGAGTCGAAGGTTCATCACTGATTGCAATAAAACCGCCTGAATAACGGCTGAATACACAATCAACTCTATTTGAGAAAAATTTGAAGGTACTCATTTTGAGAACTGTTCAAGTATCATGCTGTCACTGTCATATCGCTGACGTTCAGCGCGACAGCATGATAGTTGACAGTATTATGCCCGAATACTGATTTTGAGGCCAGGAGTGCTATTTTTGAGATGTATGACTCAGCCAAAACCGGTAAGTCGAAAGATTATCGTTCGTTTTCGAATGATTTTCATGCGACATAACCGGTGACTCGAACGATAATCATTCGACTCACCGGTTCTGGGTGAGTCATACATCTCAAAAATAGCACTCCTGTTGGCTAACCACCATCTCTTAAAACCATGCAAGATCCAGTGAGTAAGCGAGACAATGATGTAAGGCGACATCTCCCTTACTCACTGGATCTTGCATGGTTTTAAGAGATGGTAGTAGCCACCCTGCTCAAGTATCATGCTGTCGCGCTGAACGTCAGCGATATGACAGTGACAGTATGATACTTGAGTAGCTTTTGTAGCTTAGCAGTTTGAGTATTCGGCGATATTAAGAATGGACTGAATTTATTGACTGATATTACTTTACTTACCAGAATTCAAAATTTACTGAAACTTTGTACTACTTTTTAGGAGAAATTCAAAGACTTGGAAGAATCAGTGGAGATTTCCGTGTCGGAGTTCTTCTCTATGAAAGACATTCCGAACATGCTACAAGACCCTGCCAACCCTAAAGTAAGTCTTCATCTAGTATCATCTATCATAAGTATAGTCTTCATCATCTTAGCGTTTTTCCGGTTGCAAGTTGCTTAGTACGATTTTAGAGACCCTTGTCCGTTATTAAATAAATCGTTTATTTCGGATCATAAAAAACATTTAGTTTCTTTTTTTATTATATTTTATTTTGTAACTAGCTGACCCGTACTAAAAATCCTTTTTTTATAACTAGTTTTTGCCTACGGTTTCGTCCGCGTATAGTTCCTTCGGGAACAGTGCTTTTTCACGGAACGAAAGGTACCCTATGTCCTTTTCAATACTCCTAACAATTTTTTAGCTATTTATGCCCCATGCTGGGCAAAAGCCTCACCATTAACCTTCCATGTATCCCTAGACATGGCGTTTTCTCTAAGTTTTCATAGAAAGCCTGTAGTTTGTCTGAAAATCTAGTTTTAGGCCTTCCTCGCTTCCTGTACCAATCAGTAGGAACCCAGGCAGTCAAAACATAAGCCCATCTTTAATCCTAACTATATGTATGCAAAATTTCAAGAAGATTGATTCAGTAGATAGGGTGTTAAAGCGAAACAAACAAAGTCACTTTCGCATTTATAATATTAGTTGGGATTTTTCTTGTTTCTCTAAGTACTGACGAACGTAAATTATTTTTTATGTATGTAAGTAGATACTAACGAATAGCATCACACTAATATTATAAAAGTTAGTAAGTGTGTATGTTTGTTACTTCTTCACGTCTAAACGGCTGGAGCGATTTTAATCAAATTTGGTATTGAGTTAGTCGACACCCTTGAACAACACATAGCTATATTTTATCCCGGAATTCCCACGGGAGCGGAGCCCCGGGCAACAGCTAATAAAACGTTTAAATTCCAGGTGGACAAAAGCCTACTAGTGGAACTCATAAAGTATTTATTTGGCGGCGGCTCTCGTTCTCTACAAGGTCTAGGGTTCACACTCATCAATAGAAACAACTTGTTTATACCAGAATCTCGAAATCAGTATTACAGCGAGAAGGCGCAGAAACTACGAGAACAGTTGACGGTAAGATCAATTGGAGTTACAATACTACACAACGCAACATAAAGCGCAAAAGTATCATAATGCAATGTAAAGTAACGCAACGAAACGCAACATAACACAATTTAACGCAACGTAACGTAACAATGCAACACAGCACAGTCTGTTAATACTAAAATCTCGGAATCAGTATAACAGCGAGAAAGCAATTACAAAAAAGGTAACATAACGCAACGTAACGTAACACAACGAAACGCAACATAACACAATGTAACGCAACGTAACATAGCAACACAGAAAACGTATTGTTACGAGGGGGTTCGCACTATGGAGAAAAACACCAAACGAAATTGAGAAGGCTTTTTCACTTATACAAGTCACATAGCCATCTACACTTCTGTAGAAATTTCATAACAACCGCTATTTAGAAAAAAAAATGGGTTGTCCATGTTTGTTTTTGCGCGACAGTCTAGGTGGCTAATGAAATCTTTATTTTTGTTTTCAGAAAGTATTGGGCACAGACGGCGTCCTATTATATCCTGTGTTCAATGGCCTTGCGCATCGCCACAATCAGGTATGGCCATGTTTTTAAAGTTACCTACTATACTACATGCTATCATCACATATAGCTGTTTTTAATAGTGTATCAACTTTTAATCCAAATATGATAGATCATTATGATTAATAAAATTATTCATGCATATTATTGGTATAGAAAAATGTTTGGGGAAAATAGAAACAAAGCACTAAGTTGGGTTATATTTGTCGCGTCATAGCTAACTGCTATCGCCATATGAATATATATCCCAACTAATATTATAAATGCGAAAGTGAGTTTGTATATTTGTTTGTTTATTTATTTGTTACCACTTCAAGCCCTATCTACTGCAACATCTTCCTGAAATTTCGCATACACATAGCTAGGAGTATTCAGAAGGACAAAGCGTACCTTTAATTTCGGGAAAAAAGCACTATTTCCGAGGGAATCTCCCATATGTATTTATATTATGGTGTTTAAATGACTGTTTTTCATCTACTTTCAACAAAGGATGAGGTTATTAAATTGGCTAAATGTTATATTTTTATGTTTGTTACCTCAAATCTCCGATCATTTCTGGACCGATTATAAAAAATCTTTTTTTGTTCCAATGGACATACTTGCAATTCGGTCCCATTGAAATTTTATCAAAATCGGCCAGTATGTTATAGTTTTATAACCAAAATAACTGGAAAACGTAAATTGATTTAGTCAAATAAAAAGAGCATTTTTGATATTTTGCATGTTTACAAGTTGGAGTAATTTTCAATAACTGATATACTTTTAAAGTTTTTTGTCGTAATATAAAGTGGACACAAATCAACTGCAAATATTTTAAGGGTAGATTCCGACCACCATATCGAACAACTTTTCCAAATAAACTTATGTCAAAATATAAAATTATTTTTTTTACTCTCTATACTTAAATAGATCAGCTGGTTCTCAATTTGTACGGGATACCAAAAAAAAAAATTTCGTATTTCGATGTAAGTTTATTTGGAAAAGTTGTTTAGTTTAGTGGTCTGAATCTGCTCTTACAATATTTGCATTTGATTTGAGTCCACCTTATATTACGACAAAAATCTTTAAAAAGTAACATCAGTTATTGAAAATTACTCCAACTTCCACTTTATATATCTCAATCAATACTCGATTGGTAAGTAATGACGTCAATAAGTGATAAGAATATCCTATATTAATAAATAAATAAATAAATAAATAAACAAATCACACAGATTGAGTTAGCCCCAAAGTAAGTTCGAGACTTGTGTTATCGGATACTAACTCAACGATACTTTATTTTATAACAAATACATATATAGATAAACATCCAAGACCCAGGTCAATCAGAAAAAGATCATTTTTCATCTTGACCTGACCGGGGATCGAACCCGAGACCTCCTAAGTAGCGGTCAGGCATGTTAACCATTACGCCACGGAGGTCGTCATATATATGTTGAAAATAAACAATTTGAATTTTTCGTTTATTCTTTTGTACATAAAATCTGTAAATATTAGTCGAAGTTTTAGGTTAATTTTAATACTTTTTTACTGTTAAGAAAATAAAATGTCTATCATTTGAATTCGAGTATTGATAGAGATATAATCGTGTGCGAGGTGTTCCTGCGCGCGTCGGGCGTGATGTACAGCATGGTGTTCAACATCCTCGGAGCGCCCGCCGCCGCCGTGCCCGTCGGCCGGCGGCGCGGGCTGCCCGTGGCCGTGCAGGTGGGTAACGGGATCGGAACGACCACGGTAACGATAACGAACACGATTACGATCACGATCACTATAACGATCACGATATAGAACACGATCACAATAACGATAACGAACACGATCACGATAAAGAACACGATAACGAACACGATAACGAACACGATCACAAAAACGAACACATACATCCATACTAATATTATAAATGTGAAAGTATGATTGTTTGTTTGTTTGTCCTTCCTTCACGCCGTAGCTAAGCATCCAATCGCCCTGATTTTTGGCATAGAGTTAGTTGAAAGAATGGAGAGTAACATACATAGTAACATAGGCTACTTGTGGTCCTGAAAAAGCATCAAGTTCCCAAGGAAGATTACTAAAATATTTGTATGTGTACACCAAAAATTTTCTAATTCCACGCGAGCGAAGTCGCGGGTAAAAGCTAGTACATACATACATATAATCACTTCTTTATCCCATTCGGGGTAGACAGAGCCTAGAGCCATAAGACCTTAGGCCACGTTTAGCATAATGGTAATTGAAACAGCAAATCAATAGTGATGGGTTGCTAGCCGCATCGCCTATGTCATGATTTCCCCATTCGCCGATTCCCTCTGACTACTTTTACGGCTTGCGCGGGAAGAAAAGCAGCTGGTACATTCTATGTTTTTCTTTTTCTACCAGAACAGCATGGAAGAAAACGAACACGATAATAATAATAAATATATACGGATAAATCACACCAATTGGGCTATCTATCCCTAAAGTAAGTTCACTGGTGGCGACTAACTGAAACTAATCAAAGATTGTTATGATAAACCTAGTACTCCTTGGGTTAATTCGGCGCTTCTGTGTTATTTCTTTGTAATCAATCAATCAATTTATTTGCTCATAATGTATGTTACACAAGGTGTTACATTAAAATTTTCCAAAAACATTTTGTCTTTGTTAGAGGTGTGCAAATTATACAATAACTAACAAATGAATACATTATTTACTTGTTGCCATAATACAGACATAATTTGTTTCCCCTGCAGGTGATAGCAGCCCCAAATCAAGACAGACTTTGCTTGGCTGTCGCGAAACAACTCGAAATCGGTTTCGGAGGCTGGCGACCGCCGCAGTAGACTAGCGTAGAGTAAGCTCGGTTTGTTCACATTGGTCAAGTGGAATGGGCGAGAAGAGTGATAAGATATTGAGCGTAGGTATTGTCTGATGTAAAACAGTGCTGATTGGTTTTAATTCGCATAATAGATAACCTTAAAAGGTAATTCTCTATTTTACTGATTTATTTGACTGATTTATTGATAACGTTTATGCGTTAAATTTTTAATGAGCAATGTGTTTTTTTAAACAAATATCTATTTATTTGTTGTTACATGCTAAACTTATCATGAAAAAAGAGGTATATTCTATGAATAAAGTAGAAAGCTTGACCAGTGTGTGATAAAGACTGCATCATTTGCAGAGCAAAACCATGATGGTATAAGTGATGGGTATGTATTTCAATCTGTCAAATAAATGTTTTATACCAAGCAATCTTAAATTATTTTATAAACAATTTACGGAAACGCTAACAAAGCTACAGCGCGCCTTTTTCATTATATGTGTTATTTTTGAAGATAAACAATTGGTAAAACATTTATTGGGCATATTGATCAACTCGGCTACTGTGGTTGTTGCAATAATGTCAAACCACTGTTATGGCGTGGTGTTGTACATAGACTTATCTGTTTTATACTCGATGTCAAGCGGGGTAAGATTTTAAATTTATTTCTATAGCTTTGTAATTTTTTATTGACTGCATTTTGGGCTTTGAAATGTTTTAGTAATTTGACTTTAAATTTGTATTAAATTTGATGTCTTGTATAACCAATAACTACCAGATGGTAAACAAATTTTATAAGAAAAAAAACAATGAAATAGATTAATTTTTATTTATAATGGCAACACCTTAACTGTTCTTCGTTTTTTTTTTGTAACATTATCAGTTATCTAGCTTTTATAGTGACACATTGTAAAGCATCAACATTCTTGCCTTACTCATATTGTTATTTTTTCAAATTCCTTCTTAGATAAGTAACATAAATATTTATTGGTGCAATAGGTTTTGTATTTTATTTATGCTTAATTGCCTGTTTCTAAACTATCCGATTAAAGTTATTTAACGATCACAATCTTACCCTGTATTTATACTTGTAAGCTAAACCAATAAAATTGGTCTATGTTTATTGTTAATCTAAGTAAGTACTTAGGTATTACCTCCTAGTTTATATGAACTTATTTTATACAGTCCTTATCCTTGACTGCTCCAATCGTATATAAAATTTGATATAAGTAGTGATGGGCAAAATTATAATTTCAATTTTAAATCTAATTTAAATTTAACTTAAGTATATTAGGCCAGATTTATTTTATATATTTTGTATAATAAGGTGTGCTTCATCAAATAAGTCCATATAAACTAGGCATAGTTGTGTAAGTAGAGATGATTTATCTAGCTGTCAGTTTTATGCATAGATTTAGAATTACTAAAATACAGTTTTATGTATAAGGCGGACCCATTTTGTATAAATTTTTACACATTATTATTTTTTATTGTAAGATTTAGAGATCTTTCATTAAGCATATTCTTAATTATTCTTATCACTGCATGTTATGACTTATCTCTAAAGTAATTATACTTAAAATTGATGCTTAATTTCATTACAGATTTAATCCTTAAATTAAATTCGCATTTTGCATAGAAACTGACAGATACACAATCATCCTAAAACTTAATATCAAATTTCTATATGTTTTTGAGACCTTACATGTACTATAAGTACCCAACTATATTATGTAATTTTGATGTAATGAGATAAAATGTTAATATTTTCTATGTATTTATTTACTTCCTTCACCTTTCCTGTTTCAAAGGGCTTGGACATATTTCGACAATGTTTACGAGACGTCTCATTAAGTAATACACTTTTTCAAAATGTATTTTTCTAAAAATGTTAAAGGTAACTAGGTAGGTATTATTTTTTCTTGCAAATAATATTTCGTCTCCGATCAAAAAAGAAATATTTTGTCAATATGGTAAAAGTGATGCACTAATTAACTTATTTTCTGCTAACAATGAAAATACCTGTTCTATGATTAAAAGTAACGCGATAAATTAAAAACGATTGGCGAAGTACATCACGTTACAAGCCCAAAAAGTGCTGGCTCAACGTCGCAGTTGAGGTATACACGCTGTATTTATACAGCGTGTATACCTCAACTGCGATGTGACGTGATGTTCTTCGCCAATCGTTTTTAATTTATCGCGTTACTTTTAACTTTTTTACTGTCTTACAAACAAGAATGCGGAAGACCAGCCGAAGTGGAAGAAGCAGAACAGCGTCTTGGCTCTGAAGCAACCAGCCGAGGATGCGACCGGGATAGCGCAGAGATAAGAAAGAGAGAGTAGGGACACTCCTCCACCATGGCTCTACCAGTCTCTCGGTTATACGAGCCGAATCTCGGGAGAGTGCGCTGTACTTGCATTTCGCATCTCTTTCCAGTCGCACCAGTAGGTCGACCGCCTATCTCGATTCTCTCTTCTCGTAATGGCTACTTGTATCGCTTTCGCCGCCAAAAATGATTTTTTGTCGAATGCGTTGTCACTAACAAAATAAAAATATTTTTTAAAGCGTTTTGTGTGTTAGGCGGAGCGAAATGTGGCGATAGCGATACAAGTAGCCAATACGAGAGGAGAGAATCAAAGAATTTATATATAACACTAGAATGCTTACGGAGGACAAAAGCCGTTCCCGAAATAAAACCTAAAGTTTGTAGGTATCTCTTTCTAGTAAGTTGTATAATATTAAAGAGGAAAAGGGACACCTACAAATTATGGACCTTTTTCTGGAACGTTAGGTATTTGTATGTAGGCTTTAAAGAAAAAACAACTTTGCAGTAGAGTAATAATGATTAATTTTGAATGTTGTTTTTTGCGATTATTATTGTTCGTAAGCATTCTAGTGTTGTATATAAATTCTTTGGAGAGAATCGAGATAGGCGGTCGACCTACTGCTTGATCTCCCTACAAGTTCTCTACAGTGTCGCCTATCTATGCAATCAGAGAGTAGGTACAGTGGGCTGCAGAGAAATCTGAACCCCATGCCACAAGTATCGCTATTGAAAGGGGGTAGGTACCTACATACCTGTAAAACCGTAGAACACAGTTGCCGAAAAACCCACTTTGAATCCACCATTTTTATGCAAAAATACTACAAAAATATATTGGAAAATGTGTATTAGGTACCTAAACAATACATACCATACAATTTATCTTGATAAAATACAGCTAAAGCCTAGTGATTAAATACCTACATTCTTTGAATACAACGTTCAAGTTTTTGTTTGCCGCCAAAAGAGTACTTACTTACCAGATTGAGAGAGAATAAATAGGTATCGATGGTAATGGTAAGGTAAGGACATTATATTTTTATTGTAATTTACGGCCTTTAATAAAAGTTTTCTAAAGGTTTTTCTTTTTCTATATTTTTTCTCTTTTTATCACGACGACGAAATGGCGGTTACCATGATCTGATAAAGTAGTAAAGAGTGAATAATCGAGATGGCGCAATACGCAAAAACCACAGGTGGCTTACCACACTCTCTTAAAACCACAGAACAATATTACTCCTAGCGGAGTTATAGCGGATGCTTAAAACCATGCAAGAACGATTGAGTAAGGGAGATGTGTCTTTCTCGGAATCAGACACTGGGTGTGGTCTACATCTCGATATCAGACACTGGGTGTGGTGAACTTTTCGGAGTCAGACACTGGGTGTGGTCTACATCTCGATATCAGACACTGGGTGTGGTGAACTTTTCGGAGTCAGACACTGGGTGTGGTCTACATCTCGATGTCAGACACTGGGTGTGGTCAACATCTCGGAGTCAGACACTGGGTGTGGTCTACATCTCGATGTCAGACACTGGGTGTGGTCAACGTCTCGGAGTCAGACACTGGGTGTGGTCAACATCTCGGAGTCAGGCACTGGGTGTGGTCTACATCTCGATGTCAGACACTTTGTGTGGTCAACATCTCGGAGTCAGACACTGGGTGTGGTCAACTTTTCGGAGTCAGACACTGGGTGTGGTCTACATCTCGATGTCAGACACTGGGTGTGGTCAACATCTCGGAGTCAGACACTGGGTGTGGTCTACATCTCGATGTCAGACACTGGGTGTGGTCAACGTCTCGGAGTCAGACACTGGGTGTGGTATACTTCTCGATGTCCGACACTGGGTGTGGTCAACGTCTCGGAGTCAGACACTGGGTGTGGTCAACATCTCCGAGTCAGACACTGGGTGTGGTCAACGTCTCGGAGTCAGACACTGGGTTTGGTCAACATCTTGGAGTCAGACACTGGGTGTGGTCAACATCTCGGAGTCAGACACTGGGTGTTGTCTACATCTCGATGTCAGACACTGGGTGTGGTCAACGTCTCGGAGTCAGACACTGGGTGTGATCTACATCTACGAGTCAGACACTGGGTGTGGTCTACATCTCGATGTCAGGCACTGGGTGTGGTCTACATCTCGATGTCAGTCACTTTGTGTGGTCTACATCTCGATGTCAGTCACTTTGTGTGGTCTACATCTCGATGTCAGACACTTTGTGTGGTCAACATCTCGATGTCAGTCACTTTGTGTGGTCTACATCTCGATGTCAGACATTTTGTGTGGTCAACATCTCGGTAGTCATTTTTTAAAATTAAGAGTAAACGCTGAGTGAAATGGACTTTTATCGGGCGTAAATGGACGGAAATCGGGCGCTTATTATTTTCAATTTTTTGCCCGGACAAAAACCCATCTCCCTGGCTTAAACAGATCATGGTAGCCTCTTTTTTTACAGGTTTAAAACAAGACGTAAAGCACAAAATAAATTTTTATTTATACACTGGTAACACTGGCTAACGACGATCTTGCAAATGCGTGCGACATGACGCGCCGGTGAATTTTTATTAAATTTGACGTAATTTTTCTGTGCTAAACTAGAAAAAAAGGTGATAAACGTTTAAAATTGAGTATATTTTTGTGTATTGTTAGTGAATTTGTCAATAACTAGGGCGGTTGTTGCAGATTTCACAATGGCCGATCAAGTTGATTCAATGTCAGATGCAGAATTACGAACCAAACTCGCCGAGCATGGGTTCCCTATTATGCCGATTACTGCGTCTACAAGGAAGCTATTAGTGAAAAAGTTGAAATTAGTACTTGATAACAAGAGTAAGCCGAGAAACAGCGTTGACAGCAAGGTTGAGAATAGGCGCTCGCTCGCGCGGTATTCTAGCGGCGAGGAGTCCGATTTGGACACAACGAGCAATGCGAAGGAAAAGCGAGGTCGTAGAGCGACTACCGGCGGGGCTATGTTGCCTCCTGTTAGTAATGCTGCAAGTAAATCACGACGCACGCCTACTAAAAAGAGTCCGCCCGCGAAACGTGACTCGGATAAGGGCTCAGAATCAGAGGAAGAAAAAGCGCCGGTACGCACTCACGAGGAAGTGGAAACTGTGACGACGCGGCGGGTGACGAAAACTTACTCCGCCAATGACCAAGACGACTATGAGACTGGCTCTGATAGTGATGTTGATTCAGACAAGAAGAACTCATTCCGCAGTCACTCTAGGTCAAGTGATTATATATCTAGCACTCTGCCCACTAACGACGCGTCTACTAGTCCTCCTAAATCATCAATTTTCTCCCGTCCGTCCATATCTGCAACAGGTTATACATCTAGTTTCACCTCTTCTGACCAATTGAATTCTATCAGATCTAGGTTAGGCCTGACTTCGACTATAGCAGACAGACCATCAGTAAGCAACTACAGCTCAAACTTTGCTACAAGTACTTACCAGCCATCAACTTCTACTATAGATGAAGTGGAATCTCCTTATTTAAGTAATTTTACTAGACGTCTATCGGCTTTGAAGGCTGATCCGCCTAAGACATCATCATACTTGGATCGAGACACAAACAACGGCAGTCCTTTGTTACCACGTCGATCTTACATAACGGGAGTTGCTAGATCTGATGTTGTAGATTACAAAACTGCTAATGACAAGAAGTTTTTGAAAATCAATATGGTATCCTTGGCCCTGGTTGGGTTGGTGGCACTTTTTTTTTTTTGCTTATTTTTTATGTATATAGTTAAGATGAACAATATCACGTCTGTGGTGGATGATCAGAACAGTGTTATACCCATCTGCCAACTCAATATCCCAGGAAACCGACCCGGAATCAACTGTGTGCCTAAGGAACAAGTTAGTTATGCTAAGGATCTATTGAAAGTGATTCATCCAGAGCTGACGGCTAGAGCTGCAGCCTACAAGTGTGGCAAGCCCGGCGCTTTACCATATTTGACTGAAAGAGAGATTTTAGATATCGCTAATTCTAAAGCCGACACTGTTGACATCAGTCAGTGTCGGACAGACCTCAATAATCTTCAAGTGTTGTTGCTACACAATCCACGTTGGGGCCTCAGTGTGGTGAAACTTAAAAATCTTTACACAAAAGATGCTGAATACTTTCCGATATCTACAACAGATTTAATAGTTGAACAGCGCAATAAAGGCAGTGTTGCCATAACCCTTTCTGACCCGTCAACACCGCTGTCCTGCTTTATTGTCAACACACTGTACTCTGCAGGTTCTACTTTAATTTTTATGGCAATAATTGCGGTGTTGATGTTTTCTCTACATAGAGGTTACAAATATTATGTAGCGTATCAAAAAAGGAAGAGTGAAGATATATATTCCATGGTTGAGCAAATTATTGATGTTATTTCTCAAGAGACAGAGGACAGTGGGGAACCTTACATATCTGTGGACCATGTGCGAGACACCTTGATATCTCCACAGAATAGAGAGAAAATGGCTTCAGTATGGGAGGCTGCAGTTAAATTTATTCAGAGGAATGAAAGCAGAGTACGCATGGAGGTCCAATCTGTTGATGGAGAAGACTGCAGAGTGTGGAGATGGATTTCACCAAGAAGCAGCCCGAAGAGAAGTGATGCTTGGCAGGGACAAGCATTTGAGACCCAGGAAGGTTCCGTTAACAATTTGACTGTTTCTCCCACTCCTTGCTTGAAAATCCGGTACATGTTTGACAAAAACGACACCAATCCCAATCTGAGGAACGTCATTCAGGATGCTATTTTGGAGAAATGTGGCGAAAGATGCAACATTTTGCATATTGATATTGAAAGGTCATCATGCTGTGTTTATGTTAAATGTATGAGTCCCACTGACGCTGGTATTGTTTACCGCAGTTTGCACGGCTGGTGGTACGAAGGCAGGCTCATTACAGTCAAGTACTTACGATTGGAGCGCTACATGCAGAGGTTCCCGAACTCACCTTCTGTTGGCCCTTTCCTCAAACCTTCAAAAGCGCGGCGCGCTTGGGACGACAACTTCGGAGCTGCATTTTGAGCCATACCTTGACTTGTTTCAACTAGTGAGAACAGATATGCAACGATGTCGTGGTTTCTTACTCTAAAATAATAAGGACTTTGTACTGTTTGACTTTTGCAGTGGGTATACTACTATGTTGACTGTTTTGTTTTTAGGTAATCCATGCCTTATCATACTGACCATAGAAGTCATAGTTGCTTGCATATTATTTATTGCAAATAATAAAAAAATGATGTAATAATTCTGTTTTGTAATAAAAGATTTCAAAACCTAATAATAAGTATATTCTGTGTTCAGATAACATAATGAATGCATTGCCAATTGAGTCATTTCCCTGGCATTTTTCATAATATGATTCTTAGCATAATCCTTTATTTTTGTAAATTTATAATGTTACAGAACAAAAATAATTAATAAATATTTTAATTTTATTGATGGACATTTGTAGAAATTACCATTATTCGGCAATTGTTAATTTTGAATGTTCAATCAATAACATGAGCATATCAACTGCTTAAGACTTGCCTTTGATGTGACTATTTTCTAGTATGTAAACCTATGTTAAGTTTCAGTGTTAAGGCTTAGCCTATATCTCCTTGTTTAAGATTCTTGTCAATTAGACTGTCCTAAAGATGTTTATACTTTGCCCGAATTTGATGTCATGATCTGATTTGATTCAAGGTGCTGTTAAAAACGCGTAACATTATGCCTTGATTTTGTATCTGTGCACTTTTAATTTTAGGGTAAATAATATTCTGCTCAGTTTGACCCATTGTAAATATGTGACATCACAATGTTCAATTTATAGTTTTGAGGCCTTTTACATTTTGTTTTCTCATAATGTGGCATTTTTACCTGACCAAGAACACATTTTTATTTGAAGGTATTTTTAAAGCAGATGTATATCTTTATCACTCTCTGTAATATGGCTGGGGCCCATATCATCAATTTGTGAGAGAATGACTTATGAAAATGTAGTTTGATTTTTGGTTGGTTAAAATTTTTCGTATTTTTTGCTTGTGCATTCATTATTTTGAGCAAGAGCTAACATTATTTCCATAAGTGTGAAATGAGATCAATTTTCAAAAATTATAATTTAACATGATACTTTTCCGAAAATATTTTTAAGTTTTTTTAAAGTATATTATGTGAGACAGCCAACAAAATGTAAGGAGCCTCTGATGTAGATGTAATGCTTATATTTGTTACTGGATTTACTAATGTTTTTGTAACAAATTGTTAAAAATTAGTGTTAAGTTAGAGTAAGATTCATAGGATATTTCCGATTCATACAAGATATTCTGTTAATTTTAATGTTTAATGGCACAATGTAATGATACAATATTTGTGTGTTTTATTTTCGTAAGGTTGACATTTATTTGTATTTCTACTAACTTCTTAATTAGCTACATTTATATGGGTTGATTTTAATTTTTTTAATAAATTGATATAAGTAATTCTGTGTTAGTTTGTTCGTTACCTTTCATTTAGAGTAAACGTAAATATGCTCGAGTATGAATATGCTTGACTATGACTCCAATGAAATTAGGTATTGTATTACTATAGCTTAAAATAGGAAAAATTGTGTAAATTCGACAGTGATCCTGCTGCACCCTCGCGATATAACTTAAGTTTAGATTTACCGATAATACTGCATTCTGTTATGTTATAATACGGTCCTATTTTCAATGGAGCCAGTAAATTGCTTGAGCATCAGTTTTGTCTGAATTATTAGTTTATCTCACATTGTTATTGCTAACTGCTATGACCCGAGATTTAAAAAGATCTAACAATGTGCAGAGATAGGTCTTATTGTCATTTGTCGGCATTGTAATTTTAAAAATTTTCACTTCTAAAGGAGGATATGTATCTAGGGAATATATCTAAAAAATAACAGAAAATAATTTCAAACACTATTTCCCTAATAACAACACAAAATTTTATTTATTAAATTTTAAACAACTTTGTTTTAAAATAATTTCAAATATCGAACATAAATTAACTTCATACAGCATTCTTCATTAGTAACTGCAAATTCCTCAACAATCACCAAAACTTCAATAGCCAATCAGCTCAGTAAGCGCCTGGTAGCAGCGCCATTTGTCAGGAATGTAGAACGGCTCGAAGACATGAGGGAAAGGCGCATCCCAGCCCGCCACTCGCGAAACTGGCGCTTCCAGATGAAGGAAACATTCCTCCTGGAATTAATATGTACTTAATTAATTCCTTTTATTATTTTAGGTTTGTTATTTTTAGGTTTATTTGAATACTAGCTGTTCCTCGCGGCTTCGCCCCGCGTGGTACTCGGTTATATCGCGCCCAAAAGTAGCCTATGTTTGACCTCGGGTCGTTAACTACATACCTACTAAATTTCATCACAATCGGTCCAGCAGTTTAGCCGTAAAGAGGTGACAGACAGACAGACAGACAGACAGACAGACAGACAGACAGACTTTCGCATTTATAATATTAGTATGGATTAGTATGGAAGTATGTAAGTATGGATAGTGTGTTGATTAATAAAGATTAGTAAGGTATTTTGAATATCGAAATATTTAAATTCATAAATAAATTCAAATTCCTTTTTATTTTATAGAATAGAAAAACTATAGCACCAAACATATGTATACATAATTTTTAAAAACTAGGTAAGGTACAAAGGCGGACTTGTCGCAAATGCAATCTCTTCCAGTCAACCTTAGGGTGGTTGGAAAACAAAACATAAACAAATCAAAAGGCGAAGGCGCATACATTCGTAAATAAATATACACACAAAGATATAAACAAAATAAACTGTAAATATATAATAATATAACCTACATATTAATAAATAAAAAAAAAAACAAATAAAACATACATAATTATATATTATACATATGAATATTAGCATACTTAAATCCATACTAATATTATAAATGCGAAAGTCTGTCTGTCTGCGGGTGGCTAGTCCATACTAATATTATAAATGCGAAAGTCTGTCTGTCTGTCTGTCTTTCTGTCTGTCTGTCTGTCTGTCACCTCTTCACGGCTTAACCGCTGGACCGATTGTGATGAAATTTGGTAGGGATGTAGTTAACGACCTGAGGTCAAACATAGGCTACTTTTGGGCGCGATATAACCGAGTCCCACGCCGGGCGAAGCCGCAGGGAACAGCTAGTATCTTAATAAATGACATACCTACTTATATAGTTGTAATATTTTATATTTATATAGTTGTGCTCTGTTATTTCATCCGCCTGCGGTGTATCGCATATAATAAACACCCAAAATAGGCCTATAAAATGCAAAAAGATTTTTTTAAATTAGACCCATTTTTTAACGTTAAAGGCATCCAAACAAACAGATCCTTAAGCTTTATTATATACTAGCTGTTCCCCGCGGCTTCGCCCCGCGTGGGACTTGGTTATATCGCGCCCAAAAGTAGCCTATGTTTGACCTCAGGTCGTTCACTACATCCCTACCAAATTTCATCAAAATCGGTCCAGCAGTTTAGCCGTGAAGAGGTGACAGACAGACAGACAGACAGAAAGACAGACAGACTTTCGCATTTATAATATTAGTATGGACTAGCCACCCGCCCCGGCTTCGCATGGGCATAATATCCTTCCTCTTGAATCACTATCTATTAAAAAAACCGCATCAAAATCCGTTGCGTAGTTTTAAAGATTTAAGCTACATAGGGATATAGGGACAGCTAAAGCGACTTTGTTTTATACTATGTAGTGATAGTGATTATGTAATATTTTATATCTACTTATATAAGGTGGTTTAAATTAACTGCAAATATTTTAAGGGCAGATTCAGACAACTAAACTGAACAACTTTCCCAAATAAACTTATGGCGAAATAAGAAAAAAATTTTTTGGCCTCCCATACAAATTGAGAATCAGCTGATTAGTGACGTGCACAGACATTTTCCTTAGGGTAGGAAAAAACCTACCTAGACTAGAACTATTTAGTTACAACTAAAACAGTAACGAGCAAGAAGATAATAAAATTAAAATATATTAATCATGTAGGTACCTAAGTACTTAGGCCCTGAAAATTTTTAAAAGACGACCGCCTTACCCTCCACCCCCGTGGGAGTTTTGGAAAAGCATAGCATAGCATAGCAGTGAGTGAGGGAGATGTCGCCTTACATCATGTGTTGCGCTGTCCCGCTTCCTCACTTGCTCTTGCATGGTTTTAAGAGATTGTAGTAACTCCCCTGTACTATAAGTAGCTAGGCTCCTTCGGGTTAGATCGTTTCGGTGTTAAAAAAAAAGAAAACTGGCCATTTATCGGAAACAAAATAAAAAAATCGGTTGTCTGCAAAGTCGGTTTACTGACGATAGTTGAACGTGACAACGTCATAAGAAATTCGCTTGCACTTCAAGCCCTTAATGGAACGCCTCAGAGCGAGGTAACGCCGCACTGCGTCATCGAATTATAAGACGTTGTCACGTCAAAACTATGAAAAGTAATTAGAATCCTAAAATAATTACTGTCAACATTACCTGTATGGTGGCGGCGATTTCAGCTCCGAAGCCCGACGTTATAGGAGCCTCGTGCGACACCAGGCAACGACCGGTTTTCTTCACCGACTAAAAAACAAACTAACATTATAAAACAACCCTTCAAATGCGTGCCTCAAATGCAGACAGTTTTGTTACTGATGACGACCTTTGTGGCGTAATGGTTAACATGCTTGACCGCTACTCAGGAGGTCCCGGGTTCGATCCCCGGTCAGGTCAAGATTTAAAAAAAAAACATATAGACGTCACACTTGACGCCGACTTTTGCTTCAGCAATATGTATATAATTACTATATATTTAATCCTTTCACTAGCAAAATGAACCTAAAGACCGATTAAATAAAGTCGAACTTACATTGCAAACGGTTTCCTCGTCCCAGGGTAAGATGGACTGCAAATCGACGACATCACACTTGATACCAAGTTTATCTTCAGCCATTTGTGCCACTTCCAACAACACGTGTATCTGTGTGCCCCATCCTATCAAAGTAGCCGCGTCACCTGGTGAAACAAGTTTGTTTGTCTATCACTGTCACTACATAGTATAAAACAAAGTCGCTTTCTCTGTCCCTATAGCCCGATTTATGAGGAGGCGCGTAGGGAACTATTAGATAATGTTGTCCCGCTCGGGGTGGGCCCGGTCTACTATTGCGATCTCGTGGGATCTGAGGCGAACTTTAAGCGGCTAAAAGAGTTCTCCCATCGGTGGCATAAAATTCGAAGCGGCCTCGAGAGGGGCATAACTTGAAAAGTAGGAGCACATCAAGAATACTGCCACAAGCAGACAAAGAAGACGAAGAGAAAAACTGAAACTGAGACAAACTCAAAGACCTAGAAGACAGAAGCTGGCCTCTGGCCGAGAAGAAGGCGAGCGAGGCGTACGTGTGAACGTAAGCCCCCTAAAGATGGGGGAGAGTTATTAAAATGTAATGATTGCATAGATAGGCGACACTATGGAGAACTTGTAGGGAGATCAAGCAGGTGCGACTGGAAAGAGATGCGAAATGCTAGTACAGCGCACTCTCCCGAGATTCCGCTCGTATCACCGAGAGGTTGGTAGAGCCATGGGAGGTGGAGGGACTTTGTCCCTATATCCCTATGTATGCTTAAATCTTTAAAACTATGCAATTGATTTTGATGCGGTTTTTTTAATAGATAGAGTGATTCAAGAGGAAGGTTCTCATGCCAATGCGAAGCCGGGGCGGGTCGCTAGTTCTTTTATAAGGCGAATACAAAACAACTGCAAATATTTGAAGGGCAGATTCAGGCCACTACACTGAACAACTTTTCCAAATAAACATATATGGAAAAACTAAATTTTTTTTCTCTCTCCATACAAAACTAAATCAAATTACTCTCAATTTGTATGAAAAGTCGATTTTTTTTTCCTATTTCGTTTAAGTTCATTTGGAAAAGTTGTTAAGTATAGTGGTCTGAATCTGCCCTTCGGTCGAGCCGTTTGATCATGCAGAAGTAAAAAAAAAACATACAAACTTTTGCCTTTATGATATTAGTGGGATGAGTCTCTTTGCCATCTTCTGGAAGTAAAATAACTGACCTTCTCTCAAAACCTGTGCCTTCCCAAGTGGCAGCGTGTACTCTTCAGTGGGAACATCTTCAGTAGCGGAACGGTACAGGATCTTTGGTTCGAGGAACACGCAGGGATCCTTCTCACGGATACACGATAGAAGGAGACCTTTGGCCGCGATGGGACCTCTTGGTACCACCACCTAGATAAACAATGAATAAAAATACTATTAAATTAAACTATTTTATACGGTTTTCTATCGCGTTTATTGCTTACTTATTTATACCTAACGTTTCAAGCACTTTACAGAGCTCATGGTCGCAGGCAGACTGAGTTGACATTCGTCTGTGTCATTTGTTTCTGATGTCACAAGAATACAAAACCATAGCTCATAAATCATTGAAAACTATTTCGATTCACACAGTATTGGCTGACAGTATCAAAAACACTTGTAGTCTTCCGATGAGTTTGAGATTTTATTAAATTGATAACTGGGTCCCAAGCTGGTGGTACTTGCCAACCATCCTCTCTATTGAAATTAGGATGTTTTTTAATTTCGATCGCTTCACGTATCATCCTTGGTATAAATCTGTTTTCTTTAAAGTCGAAGCGATACGCCAAGATGTGTCATCAGTACTTAGACATAGCAAACCACCAAAACCCCGAATCTTCCTCGTGAACAATATCTTGCACTTACCAACCTACGCAAGAACCCAGACATTACTATCATACGAGCCGACAAAGGAAACTCAACTGTTATAATGGACACATCTGATTATAACACAAAAATAGAACAACTGTTGTCGGATGAAAATACATATAAATTAGTCAAAACCGATCCAACTAACAAGATCGTCACTAAAACTAAAGAATTAATATCAAAATACTCCGAGCAATTAAACCTGGACATCACGTCACTCATGCCTTCCTGTGTGAAACCACCTAAATTATATGGCCTTCCCAAAATACACAAAAAAGATCACCCATTAAGACCTATCGTGAGCCAAATTGATTCGCCAACATATAAACTAGCACAACATCTGGCGAGAATATTAACAAAACTTCGTGGTCATACCAATACTTATGTCAAGGACTCTTACCATTTCATCAGCTTAATTAAAGACCTACAACTAACTGATGATGACACAATGGTTAGTTTTGATGTACAGTCATTATTTACCAGCCTTTCTTTGCATGACTGCATTAACATTGTCAAGAAAAGGCTTGAGGACCAGCACCTACCTCAAGAATATGCAGAGTTACTTGAACATTGCTTAACATCAGGCTATCTATACTGGGAAAACAAATTTTACATGCAAATTGACGGTGTGGCTATGGGGTCTCCAGTCTCTCCCATTGTTGGGAGAGACTGGAGACTTGCTCTTTCAACCACCCTGGCTATGCCGAAGATGTTCAAACGGTACGTAGATGATACTTTTGTTGTACTTCCTAAAACTCAAGTCTCAGTTTTATTAGATCATTTAAATTCCATTAATAGTAAAATTAAATTCACAATGGAATCTGAGAATAATAATTCTTTAGCTTTCCTTGACATTTTAATAATGAGAAATCCTGACAATAGTATTGGTCACACCGTGTATAGAAAGCCAACCCATACCGATAAATACCTCAATGGAAAATCTCATCATCATCCATGTCAGTTAGCTACCGTAGGCAAATCTTTGTTTCAGAGAGCACAAGGCATCTGCGACACCCACCATCTCAAAGAAGAGCTTCGACGAGTCAAGTCTGTCTTGAGAAGCAACAAACTCAGCCTTCCACACATACGACACAGATGTCGACCCAAACCACACACAGTTGACCGTTTCCCAGCCATCTTACCTTACATAAAGGGAGTCACAGACAAGATTGGTAACATACTTAGGCGAGCTTCAATCAAGACTTACTACAAGCCGCATAAGAAAATAAACCAACTCTTAAGACCTGTTAAATCCAATATCCCATTGCAAGATGCTGGAGTTTATAAAATTGACTGTGACTGTGGTTTATCATACATTGGGCAAACAAAGAGAAGCATTGGTACCCGTATCAAAGAACATATTGCTGACATGAAACATAGACGCTCAACCAAGTCTGCAGTCTGTGAACACTCACTTGACAAATCCAACCACTACATGCGTTTTGACAATCCTCAAGTCCTTGCAAAAGAAAACAGATTTATACCAAGGATGATACGTGAAGCGATCGAAATTAAAAAACATCCTAATTTCAATAGAGAGGATGGTTGGCAAGTACCACCAGCTTGGCACCCAGTTATCAATTTAATAAAATCTCAAAATCATCGGAAGACTACAAGTGTTTTTGATACTGTCAGCCAATACTGTGTGAATCGAAATAGTTTTCAATGATTTATGAGCTATGGTTTTGTATTCTTGTGACATCAGAAACAAATGACACAGACGAATGTCAACTCAGTCTGCCTGCGACCATGAGCTCTGTAAAGTGCTTGAAACGTTAGGTATAAATAAGTAAGCAATAAACGCGATAGAAAACCGTATAAAATAGTTTAATTTAATGTGTAACAATCGCGAAAACATAAGAAAACATTAAAAATACTATTATATTTTGAAATATATTACAAGATATTACACGTGATAAACTTAAAACTATATTTAAAAAATTAATATTAATCAAAAAAATATAAATATATTATCTTAAATTGTACAGTCTAGTTAAAGCTTCACTTGCGGTAATGTGTTCTCATTGTTTCATACTCAATTTGAAACATATAATTTACAGATTAGTTCTTGTGTACCGAAACCTTTAGAGAAAATCAATTGAATTGAAACACATGGAAGGAAGATTGGAAACTTATCCTTAACCCCGACACATGGGCAAAGAATCTTTCCAGACTATGCGTGTTATAACCCTGTAGCGATACCAAGATTTTGTTGGTTGGTTACCCACAGCCTTGGCTACGTGGGAGAAGACATTAAGCGGGTCAATACTTTGCAAAACCTCTACATAGTATAAAACAAAGTCGCTTTCTCTGTCCCTATATCCCATCCCTATGTATGCTTAAATCTTTAAAACTACGCAACAGATATTGATGCGGTTTTTTAAATAGATATAGTGATTCGAGAGGAAGGTTTCTGTGCCCATGCGTAGCTACTAGCTCGCTAGTAATTGATCATCATCATTCGAGTAGGCGTCACAGTCAATAGACCACGCGCACCCTGGTGTCAGTTTTTCGGAATCGCCTCTCGGCCTCTGACGTGGCTCCTTTAACGACTACCAGATGTCAGCCAGGACCAACGGCTTAATGCGCCTTCCGGAATCATCTTTATTATAACACAGGTGATTCAAGCCTGCAATGCCCTAACCAAACTGGAACGAAACAAAGTATGCTTCTCGTGGGAATCGATACCACGAACCACGGGTCTACAGGCAAACGCCTTAACCACTGGACCACGGAGTAATGGAAGATTGGAAACTCACCCGGAGCCCCGGCACATGCGCGAAGAACCCCTCCGGGCTCTGCGAGTGGTACAGCCCCCCGTGCCCCACCGCGCCGCACGGAGCCCTGAGCGTCAGGGCGCCGCACGGGAACTGGGCGCCCGAGCGGTAGCGGGCCTTCGCTGCCTCGTTCACTATCTGACAGGGAGTGTTTTGATGGCAAGTGTTATGATAGAGACAAATATAAATATATAAAGACAAATCAAATCACACATATTGAGTTAGCCCCAAAGTAAGTTTGAAACTTGTGTTATGGGATACTAACTCAACGATACTATATATATCCATACTAATCCATATTCATACTTCCATACTAATATTATAAATGCGAAAGTCTGTCTATCTGTCTGTCTGAAATTTGGTAGGGATGTAGTTAACGACCTGAGGTCAAACATAGGCTACTTTTGGGCGCGATATAACCGAGTCCCACGCGGGCAGAGCCGCGGGCAACAGCTAGTATATATATATATAAACATCCAAGACCCAGGTCAATCAGAAAAAGATCATTTTTCATCTTGACCTGACCAGGGATCGAACCCGGGACCTCCTAACTAGCGGTCAGACGTGTTAATCATTACGCCACGAAGGTCGCCGGGTTCAATCGCCATTAGTATGTATTGTATAGCCTATAACCTTTCAGGCTTTCATGAAAGCCTGATTCTTGGGTTATAGGTTATAGGTTATATACTACTGGTCGGATTTGCAAAATTCTTTTTGTATATGCATATACAAAAAGAATTTTGCAAATCCGACCAGTAGTTTTCAAGTTATAAGCGTTCAAACAAACAAACAAACAAACAAACAAACAAACAAACAAACTCTTCAGCTTTATTATATTAGTATTGATATTGTTATACAGTAGAACGAGATAAATAAAAGATGATATTAGAAATATACTCAACTATGAAAGTTAGAGTTGTGAATTGGATAGTACAAGCACAAAGTTGGTGATTGAAGTAAGAAAAACAGTAATGTACTCAACTGGGAGATGTCAAGCGAAAGAGGGCCAACAACCACCAGTCGAGAAACAGTGTATTTTACAACTCGTGGAAAATATGGTTCAAATGATAGCAGATACTGGTGGTTTTGTGTTCTACCCCTAGTTAGAGCAAATAGGAAAGGAAAAAACATATTTATAAAAACCTAATGGTTGGTTACAATAGTGTCCAGGAATTTCCATTACCGACCGCTTGAATAGGTTTTTTTTGATAGGCTGGCCAGAGTGAAACTAAAATACCTAATGTATGAAAACGTGTACATTAAAAAACCTCCATTAATGGCCGGCGACATATTTTTTATTACTTAAATTGTTGACCTAGGCCATAAATGAGTCTATTGACGAATTTTTTTTAATAATTAAGCGTTTTTCCTGTTTTTTTGTGATCATGACAGTAGTACAACTGTTTTCAAGGAAGCGACTGACCTCACAGGAAAACTTAGTTAAAAAGTCTGTAAGTCTGTGAAGCTAATAATTCTGATTGACTCACCTGATCAAAAGCAGGAAAAATGTAGTCTGCGAACTGTATCTCTGCGATGGCGGTGGCGCCGGCGGTGGCCAGGCCGATGCCAAACCCGGCGATGCCTTGCTCGCACAGCGGCGTGTTGAACACCCTGTCTTTGCCGTATTTCTCCTGGAATAAGTTATAAAAAGAAGTTTTTTGAACGCCTGTCTGGAGTTTTAGCCGTAGGTCGACCGCCTATCTCGATTCTCTCCTCTCGTAATGGCTACTTGTATCGCTGGGCCACATTTCGCTCCGCCTAACACACTAAACGCTATTTTTTTAAAAAATTTTTGTTAGTGACAATGCATTCGACAATGTAAACGAAAAAAAAGTTTTTTTTTAAATCTTTTTTGTCTTTTTGTGTGATACAAGTAGCCATTACAAGAGGAGAAAATCGAGAGCCGGAAGGTAAAGTCACAACATTTTGGTGTTATATTTATTTTCCAAAATGTATGCTTTTTCGAGTATTTGTGCATAATAATGGTGGATTATTATTCGCCAAGTGTTCGTGTACAAGCGTGAGTGTTGGGAAGTGGTACAGTGCCGTATATAAGTGACTTTAATCCTTGTCACCAAAATCTCCATGATAATGCTAAGTGAAATTCTTCCACCGCTTCACTTAGCCTAACTAGACATGACTGACTACTAATGTCTTGACTTGCCTTGACCAAATGAAAAAGTTGAAGAACACTCAAATAAAACCTGATACTGGCAAAAATAAGCTATATGTTTGATAGCCATTTTGTGGATAAATGCCACAAAAAAAACGTCTGTCTGTGGGGGGTGAGAGGGGAGAGAAGGGAGTTTCAATCACATTCAGCTTAAAGTGTATTAAAACTTTGTTCTAGGTCATTGTGATGTCAATGCAGAGCAAGGCTAGGAAAACTGATTTGAACGATTTTATGGAATAGACCATCATGTTTTTGTGGACCCTCAGCTCCAAAGCAAGAATTAAAGAATATTCACATAGTAACAAAAACAAGCAATAACAATGTTTTTTAAATACTTTATCTATGAATGTTACTAATCTGTTATCTTGAAAACTGGTACTGAAATGTTTGCTATGATAGTTTGCTATTTCTGGAACTGAAATAGAATACAATGAGCAAGAAAATATTTTTTTGATTTTTGAATGATTGATTGATGACCATAATTTTGTTTACCCTAAAAAAAAATCATTTCAGAGTGAGAGTTGTCTGTGGCTCAGTGCAAACAATATACCATGCTGTTGTACCTAAGCTACCAGGCCCTTGTTTATGCCTGGTATGATCTGGCTGTGGCCTCGTGACATGCAACATACTGGGCCAAAGTAATATAGTTTTTAGCCATAACGCATGATAGAAAACTGGATGTATGTGGCATGGGAGCGAGAAAAATTGAAGTAGAGGCCTAAAAGAATATCATAACGGCTGTAATGGATGGATGAATGGGTGATAGTGATAGACGAAGTAAATGCCTCAGCACCCAAGTGGTCAATGACTAGCAAAATTTATTGTGTCTACCTGCAGCCCTAAAGCACACCGGAAGACGCCACCAAAGCCAACATCTTCTCCAAACACCACTGCAGTGGGGTCGTTCTTTAGTGTGAGGTCCATGGCATTGTTGATGGCTTGCATCATATTCATTTTGGTTGTTTCACCTTGAATACAATAGAAAATATCTTTACAATACAATCCAAACATTTTCACTCAACACACAATATAGTTTAGTTATTATTTGTTTGCATTCAGAAATATATCAATTAACCCTTAGAACTCCTAATGTTATGGGATTTGTAGTTTAATTAGAAGTAAAAGAATGTAAGTTGATTAAACTTCTACAAAGATTAGGCTATCATAATATGCAGAAAGAATTTTTCAAATCCAATCAGCAGTTTAAAAGTCATAAGCATTCAAACAAACAAGCACTTCAGCTTTATATATATTAATATAGAAGATAAAGCTATACTATAAATACTTATTATAGTGAATGGAATATAAAGGTACACACTCATATATGTAAGTAACACATATTATTTATTATAAGAATCTAAACTATCCCACTAAACTAAAGAGAAAATACAGTGCAAGGCGACATTATTGACTTGTTTTTAAGTTTATTCTTACCTTCGACGGGTATTACATTGTCAGGAAAGTAAGTAAAATGCGAGGAAAGCCTTTTTGTACAAGTGTTTACATGTTGCACTAATTTTGTAAAGAGTGTGTTCTTTAAAACTAAATTCGCCATTGTAAAGGGATCGCTGTGGCGTGAGGGCGCGCTGCGAATGACTTGAATACATGTTATCTGCAATTGAAATTAGCTCCAGTTTAACTAATGCGCCTTGATAAGCGGTAGAGTGACGTAAAAATGTTTTTTACTTTGATTTAAATCACAATTCTCATTTCTCAATGATAAAATCAAATTGTAAACAAAAATGTTAACTTGACTTGACATTGACTGTGACAGATAGCCGTACAGCCGCGATTGATTTTGACGTTAACATTTGACACAAAAAAATTTTTTCAGACGAAAAATAAGGCAAATTCACGGAACATACGTCCGCGATATTTAGCAATCGCTCGTTTTTTATCGACACTTATTCTACAAAATATCTGTAATGGATAGTTAGCAATATAATAATAGCAACTAACTGTGGCGACAGTAACAAAGCATTTTTAGGGTTCCGTAGTAAATCATAGTAGTTTGCAAAAACTTATGGTGAATTTGACCACAACTTCTACTCTATTAATTTCCCTTGGTTGGTGGTTGGTTTTATATTCGGAGACTTATTCTCGTCGCAACCGCCTAATATAACCACGGACTTTGACAGTAAAGCCAATAATACTATAAGTACTGTTGCATTCTTCGATCTTCTTGTTCATCGGCACCACTTAACAAAATCTTAAGTGGGTAGGCAGCCATTAACATCAATTTTGTTTACGTTCTTTATTACGTCATTAACTTAACACCAATTTCTGGCCATAACGTTTCATCTTAATGCGCTTGTAAATCGAGGCTCAAGAGGGACTTGAGAAATTTATTGCAAGAATTTAAAACGAGGACTGTTTGATCATGGCGCCAATGGAATGTCAGATATAATGCTGGTAGCGTAGTTCAGTATCTGGTTTTGATTCCCGTTTGTGTCTGTTTATATTTGTAGGTATTTATTTATGTAGGTTACATATAACTAATTTTGTCATTTGAACAACAATAACAGAATTAGAGCTTTCTGTATTTTCCGTATGAATTTGTACAGAATTTGTAAACTTAAATAAATTTTATTGAACGAATTAAAAAAAATGTTTTTTTTTTCTTATACCATTTAGTAGGCAAACAGGCATACGGCCCACCTGATGGGAAGCAGTTACTGTAGCCTATGGACGCCTGAAAGACCAGGTGCCATATGCGCGTTGCCAATTAAAAAGTAAACAAATGGCGGACTTTATACCACATGGCATTCTTTACCAGTTGACCTATGCACCATACAAAAAGTGTGATTGTCAAAATATCAATAAAAATATAAAAGCCAGGGCCAACCGCTTAATTTTGTATAAATTGTAAATAAATCTTGAAGATCCATGACTTTCAACTAATCTAAAGAGGTGCTTGACAATATTTATTAAGGCCTTATCTCCAAAAAATTCTTCGAACGCAAACACGAAAGAAAAACAAAATGGGTGGGAATTAAATGACAACACAATTCAATAATCTTACTTTTACTTTCAAGAGTGCAATGCCCGACAGGCGGACGACACGTTTCGTACATACGAACAAGTGAAGATATTAGGCGCACCCTAGACGCTCATGCGCGCATGATGGAAAACCATCAAACAAAGGGATGGTACTCGAAAGGTGAATTGAATCGACTGATTTCCAAATAAAAAATCCTAATTTTTTTAGTTTAAATCAAGAATTTTGCGATGATTTACTATGGAACAATTAAATCAACTGATTTCCAAACAAATCATCGCAAAATTCTTGATATAAATTACAAAAATTAAATTGATTTGTTTGGAAATCAGTCGATTAAATTTACCTTTCGAGTACCATCCCTTTGTTTAATGGAAAACCATCATGCGTGCATGAGCATGTAATGTGTGCCTTAGGATTATTAGGTACTAGCTGTTCCCCGCGGCTTCGCCCCGCGTGGGTCTCGGTTATATCGCGCCCAAAAGTAGCCTATGTTTGACCTCAGGTCGTTAACTACATCCCTACCAAATTTCATCACAATCGGTCCAGCAGTTTAGCCGTGAAGAGGTGACAGACAGACAGACAGACAGACAGACAGATAGACAGACAGACAGACAGACAGACAGACTTTCGCATTTATAATATTAAGTATGGAAGCTGCCAGATTATAAACTAGTCATCATTATCGTTTCCTCTCTTTGCTCTACTGAAAGAGATTTCTATAGAAAAGTTCTCTATTCTATGTTTTATTCTGCATATTTTTTTTTTGTATAAGTACATGACATTTTAAAAAATTGATTTTACGGCCGTGGAAACTAGTTTTTTTAAAACCTTTATTAAATTTATTAATCTTTAGTCCTACTTAAGTCAGTCAAGTAAGTAAGTCTAGTCAGAGTCAAATGGCTAAGTGAAGCGGTGGAAAAATTTCACTTAGTTATAATATCATAGATTTTGGTGACAAAGATAAAAAGTCACGTAATCGACACTGTACCGCTTCCAATACTTACGCTTGTTCACGAACACTTTGCGAATAATAATCCACCAATATTATGCACAAATACTAGATAAAACCTTATTTTTGGAAATTAAATACAGCGCGGTCATAGTGACAATTTTCTTTCCCTCCAAGAACTCCGAGTATACATGAATTCGATAAATAGTATCATTATAGATTTTTTAATGTAGGCCTGAACATTTGAGTTATTCCGATCTGGCGGATCCACTGTCAATTATTATTATTAGGTACTTTTCTCCGGTCGGATCTACTATAATCTTTATCAATCCGGTCTGATACCCTAACTGTTTTGGAGTGACAGATTAGAATAAATATCAGTTATAAAATGGATCTTCTAAGATATCAGATTTTCTGGATCTGACAGGAATAACTCGAAAATTCACGGTAGTCATTATCCTATGGCTAACACCCTATATGGCAGAGAACCGGGCTAGAAAAACTAGGAAAGCGAACCCCGGTGGCCTACTATCATCTCTTAAAACCATGCAATATCCAGTGAGTAAGGGGGATGCGCCTTACATAGTGTATTGCGCTGTCTCGCTTACTCACTGGAACTTGCATGGTTTTTAGAGATGATAGTAGGCCACCTGGGCTACGAAGCAACTAGTAGATACGGCGAGATGGGTAGCGCTAGAGTTACAAAGAGAAAACGAATCTTACAAATGCACGAAAGAAAAATAAACAAGACATTCATTCGTTCGGCAAGGAACCCTAAAACACCTGATTTATCAATGAATAATATCATACAAGAATTCTCTCTTGAAATACGACACGAACTTCTGACATTCAGCCGCCCACGCACTCCGTCCTGGCCGCTACATCATGACGTTGATCACTGGTCAAATGTTATACCAATATTGTAAGTAGTGTGTATTCTATATCACAGAATGTAATAATATACCTACCTTTTATATACCTTTCGATATATGTCACGGTAAGTGATGTTAATTGAAAATGCATACTAATATTTCTACTAATCCCTACTAATATAATAAATGCGAAAGTGAGTTTGTTTGTTGCGCACTATCTGCTGAACCAATCATCCTGAAATTTCGCATACACATAGTTAGAAGTATTGAGAAGGATATACTTTCATCAGGGTATCTTCCATCCCGGAATATATTAAATATAGAGTCTGTTTGTGACGCTTTCACGCCTAAACGGCTGGACCGATTTTGATGAAATTTGGTATGCATATAATACTTTTTAACGCAATATAACCGAGTAGAAGCGGGCTGAGTCGCGGGCGACAGCTATTAGGTCATAATTTACTTGTACTTCTAACTAGTGTTATGTAGTAATTCTATCGACAGTTGCAATTTTGTAAATATTATGAATAAGCAAATTATTTCCCTTTATTTTATCGTTTTGAGAATAGTTTGATTAACTAGTTAGATTAATTCGTTTTTTTAAGTTAGCATTGTTATTGTTATTTCAATATTTCCCCCTAAAAAGACTTAATGCTATTGTATTTAATCAAATCAAAATGTATTTATTTATTTCCACATTTAGGTTTTTTTTCTTTACCATAAAATTACCACCATAGCATACATGTTTAATAACATAATATATATTAGGTACTTTTAACAAATATCTTAGCCAACAAAGAAAAAAAAAGAAAAAAAAATCATTAATAAAAAAAAAACTTTTTTGTGTTTTGCGTGCAAAAGATTTCAACGAGCTGTCTACGAGAACGCTACGGATATCTACAAATTTATGATTTTGTAGAGCTTTGAAAGAAGGAGCGTTAAAACTTGGGAAAATGGCGCGTAAAAAAATTGTTTTATAGTCAAACTAGCTGTTGCTCGGGGCTCCACACCCACTTCCTCCACCTCCCATGGCTCTACCAACCTCTCGGTTTTACGAGCCGAATCTCGGGACAGTGCGCTGTACTAGCATTTCGCATCTCTTTCCAGTCGCACCGGCTTGATCTCCCTACAAGTTCTCTAGTCTCGCCTATCTATGCAATTAGGGGCTCCACACCCGTGGGAATTCCGGGATAAGATATAGCCTATGTGTTGTTCCAGTGTCTATGCAATCTATATTCCAAATTTCAGCCATCCCATAATTTGTTTTATTTTATACCTGTGTTTAAAAATTATTGTCAAACTTTTAAAAATTAAGAGGCAAACCCAGAGGCCGAGGCGGTTTCGAAGAACTATATGAAACTAAGGTGTGCAATAGTACATATATCCATACTTCCATACTAATATTATAAATGTGAAAGTCTGTCTGTCTGTCTGTCTGTCTGTCACCTCTTCACGGCTAAACTGCTGGACCGATTGTGATAAAATTTGGTATGGATATAGTTATGCACTAGGAGTCAAACATAGGCTACTTTCGGGCGCGATATAACCGAGGCGCACGCGGGCAGAGCCGCGGGCAACAGCTAGTGAGTAAATAAATATATAAGATAAACATCTAAAAACCAGGTCAATCAGAAACCATAATTTTTAGAATAGAATAGAATAGAAAAACTCATTATTGCACCAAATAAATAATGTACATATATTTTTTTAAACTAGGTTAGGTACAAAGGCGGACTTATTACTTACTTATTAGGCGTTATTGTATTTTTTATTCTGACCTAACCGGGGATCGAACCCGGACAGGCATGTTAAGCATAACGCCACGGAGGTCGTCACATAGTTGAAACAAAATCTTCACTATCGCTACATAGAATAAAACAAAGTCGCTATCTCTATCCCTATATCCCTATGTATGCTATCTTTACAATTACGCAACAGATTTTGATGCGGTTTTTTTATACCTAGAACCCTAAAGAAATTCAGTTTTTATGCCCATGCGAAGCCTAGGCGAATGCTAGTAATAAATAAATGTGTGCATGCCTTTAAATTTCTGCAATTATGAGAGAAAGGACAATTGCAAATCCCATCTCCGACGCGGCAATGATTTTGTATGACCTTGATTTGCGGTGAGCGTAACAGACAGGAAATTACGAAACCATTTTGCATTTCGGATAGGTATTTGAAGAGATAATCTGTCAGAGTGTCTAATTTGGCGGTGCTGGTTATTATACAATGGAGCGACTGCCGTCTGACCTCTGTGAACTTGTTTTTTTTTAGGAAAAATGACCAATTGGAATATTCTTCTTCTTCTTTTCGTGTTAAGACGATACCTCGGTGAACACTAGCGCCACCATCAACTAAAAATCATTATTCACTGAAAACAAAGGTTATCAAAAATCCCTGTTCTGTCATTAAGGTTCTGGATCTGAAGTTAATTTTAATCACATTAAATTTTTCAATCATACTTCCATATAGTTACAAATTGCAAAACTGCTAAAAGTGGCCGTTTTAAGCAATATTGCAGTTTGTAACTATAGGGATCGATCATTTAATAATTTGATATGTTTAAAATTAACTTTAGATTCAGAACCTTAATTACATAACACGAATTTTTGATAACTTGTGTTTTCAGTGAATAATGATTTTTAAATGACGGTGGCGCTAGTGTTCACCGAGGTATCACCTTAATGACAAACTATTAGATATAATTAGCCCAGTGCGAGGCCACCTCAATGGCATATATTTTTGCGCTAATTCTTAATATCTTGTCGAGTATACAGATACTCATACTCGTATTTGTTGATGTCCGAAAGTCTCGGGAAATGCATTGTCAGTACCTCAGTGCAGAGTGTATGACGAGAGTGATGAGTGTGGAGGAAGCGAGAGAGGTCTGGTAAGGATCGTAGCGAATGGAAATCTCTAGTCTCTGTCTACTCCTACGGGAGACAGGAGGCGTGATATATATTAAAACCTGAAAAACTAGGGTCCTTTCTATGTAGATATCTTGAAGGCCATTGAAAGAAATAGTAATAGTAAGATATATGAACGCATATTAGCACATAAAACTAGATATCGATCCATCTCAATTTTAATTAAATATAATTAATATGTCTGCGAGTGGTAGCGTACTATGTTACTTAACCAACCTTTCATATGTTTCTTAATCAGATGCTATGGTACTTTTGATTTTGAAATATATGTTGATGCGTTTGCAAAATGTTTAAATTTAATTTTTCTGTTTTATCTAATGGTTGACTTGTAGAGAATGCCGTATGGCATTAAGTCCACCAATTGTCTATATTTTTTTCACGATAATGGTATTAACAAAGAAGCGACTGCCGTCTGACCTCCGTAACCCTTTTTACAGGGAAACCAGATCAAGAGAATCATCTATGAGCCATTCTATATGTATTGTGAAATAAAGAAACTCAGTTAAATACATAGATAGGCGAATTCTGAAAATATAATATAAGACTTTTTTTGGTCAGTCGATGTCTAAGAATGTTATTAAAATAAAAAACTACAAGAACGTTTAATAGTTGACACTGGCCATTAAAAGTAAGGAAAAAAAAAAGGTTCCGATTTCAAATCATTTTTCCCGCCTTGGAGGTAATTTACAGCTGTTTGTTTTTATTTAATTAATGTATTCTTTTTATTGTTTTGCCACTACACATTATTTTATTTAGAACTACCACAGAGGATAAAATTCTTTCTAAAAATTTTCCATGCTCTGTGAGAAAGACCGACAAGTCTTGTAAAAAATAGACAACGTTAGCTAGTTGCACGGTGCAAACCAGTTGACGGGCGTACTAGTTTCACCGGACGCTGGCCACGTCCAGTTTCGATTTCAAGGGCACCGCCACCAACTCATTCTTCTCCATATTATGTCATGAATTCATGAGTGCAAATACTTATCTTGGATATTTTAAAAATGTTTTATATTGCGACTTCTGTACATTGCAATAAATGAATTGACTCATTAAAAAAATCTAAAAATATAAAGACTTATGTTTAAAATTGAGACCAAAAGCCTTTTCAACCTAAGTACATAGTTTAGCCACTAAACCAAAAGGACGGTAATGTTTTTAACTTGTATGTATGTTCTCTCGTTATTAAGAGTCTTAACCGAATTTTAAAATGAAACGTTAGGTTCGCTTTTAACTCGCGAATGTTACTAATTAACAAACAAATATCAAAATGGAAATGGCGGCTTTGTTACCATTTCACATACTTTTAATTCTCTAGTTCTCATAACATGACTACGCGCGAAAAATCGCTCGACTACGCTCGATTAGACAGACAGGAAACAGGTAATATATGTATGTATCTTATATTAGCGGTTGCCAGTTGTCTTTGCCCGCATATAATAAATAGCTTACCATCAGGAAATATATACTAAAAAAAACATCTGACCTGATCGGAGATCGAATCTTTGGATTGGTCAGTTGGTATCCTAAGTAGCAGACAAACATTATAACGTCGTCAAAATAGAGGTCGTCTTTATTAATAAATAAATAAAAAAAATCCTAGGAGATTTGGGAGGAAAGAAAACTTTTGGTTTGGTTGTAGTATAGTGTCGATTACGTGACTAAAAGTCTTCGTCACCAAATTCTCCAAGTTATAGCTGTGTGAAATTTTTTCAACGCTTCACTTAGGCATCTGACTCTGACTTGACTACATACGTGACTGGACTTGACTACTGACATGTCTTGACTCAAGGTATGGCTGAATAAGATTATAAAATCCAAGAAAGGCCTTAAAGGACTAGTTTCCATGGCCGTTTAAAACATAAAAATATGCTTTTTTTTCCTAGCTGTGCGAGTTCCATTGCTGGACAAATGCCTCTCCTCTTTTCTTCCATGTGTCCCTGTCCTGTGCCACTTCTTTTCAATCCTTTTCAAAGACCCATAAGTCATCTGACCATCTTTTTCGGTCTTCCTCTATTCCTGTACCCATTCGCTGGGACCCAGGTTGTTAGTAATCCAGCCCATCTCATTGGATGCATGCGGCACACGTGACCCGCCATTCCACTTCAGCCTATAGATGCTTTTTTCCCTACGACTGATATTTGAGTAATAGAACGCAGTGTGGTGTTTGTAGGTAATAATAAATCTATAGTGGAAGTATGCTTGATATACTTCTTCCATGCTGGTCTGGGAGAAAAAGAAAAACATAGAGTGTACCAGCTGCTTCTCTTCCCGCGCAAGCCGTAAAAGTCGACTAGGGGAATCAGCGAATAGGGAAATCAAGACATAGGCGATGCGGCTAGCAACCCATCACTATTGATTGCCTGTTTCAACTATCATCGTGCTAAACGTGGTCTAAGGTCTTATGGCCCTAGGCTCTGTCTACCCCGTATGGAAAAAAGACCTGATTATATGTATGTATGCATGCTTGATATACGTAAAAAAATCTTTTCATGTTAGAAATAACTAAGTATAACAGTATTGCAATGAGTTCTTTCAGAAAATATGTCAAAGGAAGATATTAAAAGGATCCACGATTCCCGGAATAACTTCGCCTTTATCCTTCTCTTCATATAAAGAAACTGCTAGTTTTATGTATCAATGCATTCATTTTGTAGACTGTTGCTTTTCAGTTCTTCGTTTTTAGAATTAATTCATAATTCATTTATTTCGTCCAACTTAGGAAACTTATCTAAAATATATTAAAACAGTGCTCTATGTTGCGCCACCAGGCATCCAAAATTTTAAAGAAATGGTTGTATAAGCGTTATCAATTTAATAGTCAAATTATATATAATCAAATTTAAATTTATATTCGTACATACAAATTTTTATTTACTTTTAAATTCATTTACTTCTTCGTCCTGGGGTATTTCCTAGTTGCATCTTCAGCTTACGATTCCGGGATACGATTTTCATCATGTTCCAGATTTGGCGGTACTAGTTTACAATGGAACAAGTGCCGTCTGACCTTAATCTTTTTTCAGGAAAAAACAGACCAATAAGAACATGATCCAGTGTTAATGGCCAACACTGTTAGATTTTTAGGCTGCCTAAACACATATAATATAGCCTAACGACTGCGGTATGTCGATAACAGCCGGGACTCGAGAAGAAATGCTACAGGTACTCCTAGTCGCTTGTTGCGCATTATCGTTACGAGTACTTATAGCACCTCCCAATTTAATTTCCAATTAATTGATTATTATTAATTTTTAATTAATTTATTAAGCTTATCATCATATCATGTGGGTATATACAAGATTACTTCACAATACACAATATAAGAGAAAATGCTTTTAGCATTAAGTCTGCCAATTGTAAAAGTATTTTTACTTGTGGTACAATAAAGTTATATAAATAAATAGGTACACACGTAGTCAAGATCTAATCGCATCCGCCTCTAGGCCTCTGAGGTGATAACTTTAACGACTAATAAATAGTAAGTATATTATTTATAAGTACAGCGAAAAGCGACTTTGTTTTATACTGTGTAAAAATAAAGAAGAGATGTAAATACCTAAATAAGACAAGAAATTAATATAGTGTTTGATAGGAATATCGATCGGGTTTAGAACCTACGCCTTACACGTTCCGCAATCTGTTTAGCATGACCCTAAATAATTGAGCTAAAGGTTGGATGGCTTTGGCAATAAACTAATCTACATTTTGTCTACATGAGTGTATATTCTGTTATGGGGCAAGTCCGTCAATATTTACGCAAATAATACAAGGCTACACATAAAACATTATTACCGGGAAATCTCTTGTTCGTAAGTTATATTTTGCATTATCTTACCTTTCTTTTTTTGACGATCTTCGTACCTTTCCGTTACTTAGGAGGTCTCGGGTTCGATCTCCGTTCAGGTCAAGGTAAAAATTATTTTTTTCCGATTGGCCCGGGTCTTGGATGTTTATTTACATAGATATATGCATCACAACATAGTATAAAACAAAGTCGCTTTTTCTGTCCCTATGTCCTTTAGTATGCTTAAATCTTTAAAATTTTGATGCGGTTTTTTAATAGATAGAGTGATTTAAGAGGAAGGTTTTTATGCCCATGCGAAGCCGGCGCTTGTTTGTTATAAAATATAGTAACGTTTAGTATTCTATAACACAAACCTCTAACTTACCTACTAGGGGTAACTCGCTAGCGTCTGCATTAAAAATTAGGTACCTACTGCACACAAGAGGACATAAAACAGGCAAACATGTACAGCTTAATTTGAGCACTTATTTTGACTAGCAGAATCATAGATTAATAACAAATTTGCCTCCACGATATTTAACCCCCGACGCAAAAAGAGGGGTGTTATAAGTTTGACGTGTCTGTCTCTGTCATCATAGCTCCCGAACGGATGAAGCGATTTCAATTTGGTTTTTTTCGTATTAAATGTGATCTATTCCTATGATCGGAATCGTCAACATGATAACAGATTTTTTTTTATGATATTTAGATCAAAAATGTTTATTCTCGCAAAATGGTGTCCTTACAAGTATATTAAGTTTAGGCTTAAGGCGTCCCGTCTCGCCGAGCCGACGCCGATTTGCATATGGATTTAACGTGTACCAAGCCAAGACACGGATTTGCAATATAGCTACAGGAAATTCAAAGGGTGGAGTAATGGCCCAATTTGTAAGGAAACCAGACCAACAGGAACATGAAAGCAGGAACAGTTTCAATAAATAACAAATAAATATATAGGGACAAATCACACAGATTGAGTTAGCCCCAAAGTAAGTTCGAGACTTTAGTTATGGGATACTAACTCAACGATACTATATTTTTTAATAAATACATACATAGATAAACATCCAAGACCCAGGGCAATCAGAAAAAGATCATTTTTCATCTTGACCTGACCGGGGATCGAACCCGGGACCTCCTGAGTAGCGGTCAGGCATGTTAACCATTACGCCACGGAGGTCGTCAGTTATCTGGAGACACGTCCTACAATAACAGACGCATCTAAAGCTAGAATTACCTTGCAGCCTTGCAAGGCGTCACTTTTACTATATAATATTATATCATGTATAACACCTTTATGCCTATATGTATGCGGCCAGAAAGGTGGGCAGCAATGACCACTTTTTGGATACCGGACAGCCAACGAAATAGAGGCAGACCAAAGAGGAGGTGGCGTGACGATCTCGACAACTTTTTGGACAAGTGGCCTGAGGTTTCCATGGATAGGGATGAGTGGAGAAGGAGGGGGGAGGCCTTTGCCCAGCAGTGGCACTTTAAAAGTAGGCTAAAAAAAAAATAACACCATTAAAATTTGTGACAAGCAATAAAAATTTAAATCTGGTTGAGCTCATGGCTGAAGAGATGCACTTCGTCCTTCGTCCAGCCGGCAGAAAAACTGCCACCTGGCTACGAATTGAAATGTAGAAACGACTTGCAGACATGGAAATGCTTAATCATCCTTAGAGCCCAAGTTGGTCGTTGTACCTGGCCAGGTGATCCTTCATAAGTGATGAAGATACCACCTGTGAGTGTGGTGCTTCCCCCCAAACGATCGACTATCTTTTAACGTGCCCGGTTCCCGCCATTTCGCACGGTTTTCTGTAATTGGAGTTTCCCAATTGTATCCAATAAGTGGTTAGTTTGAAGCCTAGGGTTCTTTTTGAATTTTCATATACAAGGTCAATTGGCCTGCACACCCTGGTTCCAGAGATTTCGAAACTATCTCTCGGGCTCGTTATTTTAAAATTTTGGTAAAATACTCATTTCCACGTGTAACTTTGACTTTGACATTCCTTGTTAAGTTGGAAAGTAATATACAGTATCCAATTTTAATTAATATTTTTTAAAATTTTCTTATTGTTGATTCATTAAAAGACAAATTTTATAAATTGCGCTCAAAATTTGAAAATTTTGGGGTTTTTCCACAGTTCTGGTGCGAAGCCAAGACAGGCATCTCCTATCAAAATATAATTATCTGAACATCATACAAAACAACGTTTATATGCATAGTGCGTTCTTGCATCAGAAAGTACTAAGAGCTCTTGATACAATACATCTCCTGGGAGAGGCAAAGTTAAATTGAATTTCCACTGTTGCATGTCATGTTGTCACACAATGCAAGCCTGGTTACAGTAACATGTTCGCAGAAAATTCCCCATCTTCTAGTACCAAGCAATTTTACGGCGACAAAAAACCGCTGATTACAAGACGCGGTCATCAAGGAAAATACGAAACGACATTTCATTACCACAAAATTGAATATTCATTATTTCAGACGTCATTTTTCATCACCTAATTCCGTAGGAGCTTTCGATTCGGGAGCGGTCCCGAAATCGTGACATCGATTAGACTCGAATGGCGCACTATCGAGTAACACTGTTACGAAACTATAAAATATTGTGGAGTTAAGTTACGTTACGTAGGTAAGTATTCATAGTTGCGAATTGTCCGTTCGCCCGAGTCGACTAGCGGAGCGACTAGGCGACTCCTCGTCACAATCCCCCAACACGGCAGAGGCAGTCAGTGCCGCGCAGTTCTCCGCGCGAATCGCACGTCTGACAACCGCGTCACAACCGCGACTCGACTCGTGCTACCCTGTGTACCTGTGCCCTGTGTTATACCTCTAAAAAGTACGTAAACAAATCAGCATACTAACTAGCCAGTGCGAAGTGAAGCAGTGAGATCGCCGGGCACGCGTGCGTATTGACGCTTGTAGCGCGGCTATTGGAATTGTTGCATTCTGCAGGTGCTTGCTAGTTCTTTATTAATTGAAAAGTGATTGTGAACGCGGCCACGGCCGCGGCACACATGTCCGGCCCAGTTTTCACGATCGTTGCCTCCGACTTGAGAGAATTCCACTCGATATGTCGTTTCTTTGTTTACGGGGAAGATGTTTCAAGTGGAAACGGCGATGGTGCACTTGTTGATTCTGCTTCGCCGGCGATACACATCGTCTAATGTTCCAGCTCTTTCGGAGTTCGCGGCAATTTTGCTGCGATTAACATTCCAACCGATGTAGCAAGATAATTCTGTTGAAATGGCAACGCTCCTTATTTTATGAATTACCCCCGCTTGTCTGCATTATTAACAATAGGAGGCTTTTATTGACCTGCGAATTATGACTAAACAGTACTAGAAAAGCCGTAATATCTGATAACTTGGACTAGATTAATAATATCGGGCTTCATGATGAGACTAATGAAGATTAGGGGTAAAATAGCAAAACAACAAACTAAATGATGCAATTAGAATCTAGGTCTACGATGTTGAAACTGTAGGATTAGACATCGAAGCAATAACGTTTGATGCAGTCGCAAATGAAAGTTGAGTAGATATTAGTAGAAACGTCAATGAAATGCAGGTAAATCATAAATTTATACTTGCCGAAGATCAATAAGACTTCATTTGAAAACGAGATCATTAAGCGGACGTTGATTGTTTTGCTAAGAAACAAACACTTTTATGGCGGTCTGCCAGAGATTGCCCGTCGCCGCATTACCTATGGTTGCATCACGGATTCTTAATGTCCCTCTTACAATAAAATGCTTTTTACAGTGACGTAAACCATACTTCATTTGGGATTTACTGCCTATTTTGACGACTCCGTACATAAATAATCTAATTACAATACCCACCAAAGCATTATCAGAATTTGGTACTTATAGTAGCAACTGGAGTTTATTACAAATGAAATGCCCTAAATGTTACAGCGAAACGAAGGGCTAATGTAATTTTTCACTAGCTTCTGATTAGAAAACTTCTTACTACTTATAACTAGTATAGCAAAGAAATTAAAATTCAATTTAATTACTTCTAAATGTCCTCAGCCTAAATATCCTTGAGAGTTTAATAGAATCCAAACACTTCAACTCTCCATTTCGTTCGAGAGTTTGTAAAACAAAGATGGCTTGGAAAACAAACATTTCATTGAAACGCAGAAATTGTTAGATAAAGGAACAGACAGATTACGTACGTCTTGTCTAGTATCCCTTAATCATCCTTTCACCGTGGGAAAGGTTGCTATAGAATGGGACTATACTCTTATGTTATTCGTTCTTTACAACAATGTTTTCATTTCTGTTACAATTTATACATCCGTCTTTCTTCTTATTTGGTTATTACTTGTATTTTATACCTGTGTCGTGTCTGTTGTTATTGCTTTGAAATTTAGGACTTTCATTATATCGCCATATGGAATTTTTACAGATTGCTCATGAATAATGTGTCTTCGCATTTTATATTGAATCGTTTTGTTCTTTTTAGGTGTTATTCACAGACAGTGAATATAGGACAGAAATTCATATGGTTAGGTTAATGTTGTAATATTCTTTATTCGATTTATAAAGAATTTTCTTAAACCATCATTCTGATCTGTAAATAGTCTTGATCTTCCTTCATTAATGTGAGAATATACAGGATATAATCAAAATTGTTCTTCAGATATTTGATTTCTTTCGCAATAAGCCAATGTAAAAACCTTTTAGTTTGCAGTTTATTTATCTTTTACCTACTAATTTTTAAGCAACAAAAGAAAAACTTTAACAAAGAAAAATATAACTAAGTTCATACAAACAATACCACTATAACTAAACATATCTTCACTTTTGCCTAGACCAAAATTCTTAAAACACTGAACAAAGTATGTGCATATTTCTTGTCTGGAAATTTACGCAAGCAAACTTCTAGTATTAGGATTGGTCTTATCTATTATCCAAACAAGCTTGACATTAGCAAAGTTTTGCCCTAGGAGAGCCGTAACAAATCACTAGACACACAGACACAGCGAACTTTACACACTTGACCCAAACTAATTTGAGTCTAAAGTTTGCTGAATATTAGGATTTTAATCCTTTGTTTGTTAAGTTTAAATCAAGATTATTATCTTCTAATGCTTCTTCATAAAGAAAAATATGTTATAAATCAAACATTTTAACAACATCAAATATAAACTAATTCGGATTAAATAAATATTAAACGAAATAACTTAAATTCCAACATAATTAATAAAAATATACTAAACTAAATAAAATATTAAACCTAAATCGCTGCCATCACCGGGTAACCCAAAAGACTGGCAGCATTACTACGCTGTATGGCTAAGCCTAAGCTTCACTAGCTCTTGTATCCCCCGAGACATCACTTTGAGATTTTAAACATCTTACTGCATAAAATACATGTACCAAAAACAACTTAAATATATGCTCAAAAAACGAACGGAAATGAAATGCAATACTTAATGATATTACATTGTCATCAATTTACATATTGCATGCAAAATTTTAGTTCATTCGGAAACTTAAGTCTGTTAGTAATTACTTGCTTGATTTCATTAGGTACGCACACCGCAACAGGTGAAACTAAACAAAAGCTTGCTATTTCTTGGACGTTCAATTGTTCTAGTTTTATTATCTACACGAAAAGAAACTGGCACATTCGTGCTTTTTTCGAACCCAGCTAGAATAGTATAAACAATCATTAGTAGGTAAATTACGATTTGCATAGATAATCTGAAATCTAGTAGTAATTTGCTAGTCCATTTTTTTACAAAGATGTCTAATTCGAAAACCATTTCGAGAAATAGGCTTAGGAAACAGTTTGTGGTAATCAGATTTTTTATTAAGCAAGTATTTTTTGAGATAATTGCAAAAACCCAATGACCTTTATTTTAGTGTGACGTAAGCGGCTTGCTCAATTTTTTTCTGTAATTTGGCATTATATACTCTTTGCTTGGCACTACTGCGAGTAGAAGTCACTCAAATTGTCATAATCTGTCATTGTCATAATTTTATTCTAGTAAACATAAGCTGACTTCATTGTTTCAACACGGAGTGACGTCATCACTGTATGTATCTTTAAAATTAAATACAATATTTCAATAATTTTTTCGATGAAATTGTATCTCTAAAATGGTCTATTAAATCGAAATGACACACAAAAAATTGTATTTTTTTGGACTAGCCAATTGTGAACGTAAACATTAAATTTCGCAAAATTTGACGTTTTATAAATTGCTGTCTGTGGTCAGATTCAACAAATGAGAAAAATATAATTTACTTGATATTTAAAAGATGATTAGAGAGCTGTTAGAGCCTTATATTTTTTCGACCATAATCGAACAACTTAACTGAAATGGGAAGCATGTGCAGGAATAACGACTCGCGAAATCTACTAACATTAGGTAAACCTACTAACGTTACCGTGACTGTTAACCTAATAGTAAAATTCAAAACGTCCCTTAAGATAACCTTAAGAAAAAGAAATACAAGGATTAGCATACTAAAGTGGGAGAATATGTAGATGACAAGGATGTCTAATAGAGAGTCACTTGTGTTGAGAGTAGAAAGAAGAAACGTGTTCATAATTAAGTAAACCGAATATAAATCTAATATAGAAGTTTTGAAGATGCTTAAGTTTATTTAGATACCACAGATAATCAAAGATAACCCATATTAAACGTAGGTCGGGGGTCAAAAGGTTTCATGCACAAAATAGTTCAAGAAAAAGTTATTGAAATTGGCAAAAACTAAGGCAAGTAAATCCATATTCATACTAATATTATAAATGCGAAAGTCTGTCTGTCTGTCTGTCTGTCACCTCTTCACGGCTAAACTGCTGGACCGATTGTGATGAAATTTGGTATGGATATAGTTATGCACTAGGAGTCAAACATAGCCTACTTTTGGGCGCGATATAACCGAGGCGCACGCGGGCGGAGCCGCGGGCAACAGCTGGTATTTAATACAACAGGTTCGAGTAAAACCTTTACTTTATAACAAGTAGATGCATATAGCCTTATAGATCTAATGTAGATAAACAATATTGTTACTTTTGTCTACTTTTAAATAAAGCAAGCATTTTACGACATTTGAGATTTGGAAGTATTGCGCATTATTTATTTTTATTTTATTTCGTAAACTAAAAAAGACTAGTACCACAGAATACCTAATAGAACTAACTAGTACCTACTTCTTGGTCTAGTCCGAGAAAAAATATAAACTAGGTACGTGAATTTTAGTGCCAGTGCCAAAATTCTGATGCGGTTGTTACTATAGAAAGAGGCCAGTTAGATAGCTTTTTGGTGGCTACCATCAAGTGGTGTTGTCAGAAGACAAGACTTGTCATGTTCTGGCTTCTGACAAAATAATATTTCCACAGCTACAATTTTTATATTATTTTTCGAATTTACGCATATTTGGTAATGGCTGAGCGATGACAAAGGCGCGAGATATATTCTATTATTATTTTGTATTCTGTGGCATATGACAACTGATTGATTGATTCTTATCGAGTTGACGAGTTGACGTTCAGCTTAAATACCATTTGATTCCCTAAACTAAACCTATACACAAAGATTAAAAAAAATGCGTAGAGACCGCGCGCGATTCGAACTTCTTTGCCTATACAGCATTTTCTGTAAGTAGAGTTGTTGAACTTCTATCATCATAATATATTAAATTATCCCACAAATATTATAAAGGCGAAAGTTTTTGAGTATGTTTATTACTTCTTCACGCTTAAACGGCTAGGCGAATTTAAAAAAAAATACTTCACTACATAGTATAAAACAAAGTAGCTTTCTCTTTTCCTATATCCCTGTGTAGGTTAAATCTTTAAAACTACGTAACGGATTTTGGTGCGGTTTTTTTAAACAAATATAGTGATTCAAGAGGAAAGTTTTTATGCTCATGCGAAGCCGGTCGCTAGTATTAGCATAAAGGTAGCTGATACCTTTGGATATTATTGTTTCTTTTGTAAAATTAACACTATCTATTCTTTCCTAATAGCTAGGGAACCTTTTCTGCGCGAGTCCAACTCGCACTTGGCCGGTTTTTAAATTATCCCATTAGTTGTAATTTGTAATAGTAATGATTTAATTTTTTTTTGAGACATAAAATCTATGGAGTCGATAAATATAGATAGGCTCGGCAGGCAGGAATGCCAAGGCTGCTGTATCTAGTGTAGAGCCTGTTTGGACCGGTCAAGGGAATGCACTTATACATTTTTAGCTTCTAATTTTTTTAATTTTAATTTATGAACAGTTTGTACCTACTTTAAAACTTTTAAGCAGGTCTCTCGCTCTCTTGGTGATGCTAGTAAACTTTAACCTTACCTCAAAATTGACCTATCAAAAGCAACCAATACAGTTTTTTTTTATTTAACAGGCAGTTTTTAAAACATTGTAGACGTTATTTTTAAAATTATTAGGAATCTGTATTAAACAGTCGTACAATTCTGAAAAATCTATATGTTTTTAGTTGAGGAGCTAGCAGACTGAAATTCGCTTACAGTAACACAATCAGACGAAATTGGCTAGATAGAGAAATAAAACAAAGTTGCCTTCGTTTAAAGTTTATTTTCAATACTATGCTTAAAATAATAAACTTATTGACCTGATTTTTATACCAGCCTTTAGAAAAAGTATTTATATAGTAAAAATCGCTGAATTAGATGTTGTAGTGTTATTTTCCCAAACAAGATGTCTAAATACCTACAAAATGAGTGAGCGCCGCGAATACGCGGCTTACGTACAACGGACCTTCAGAAGAACCCCCCCTTAATAATGCAACTGCACGCTCAGGGATCTATAGGAAGCCACTGACAACGCCTTGTTAGTGGCGGAGTTCTGGTCCCAACCAAATAAAAATTTGCCAGCGTCGACTCGCTAAGAAGAAGAAGAATGAAATCCATACTAATATTATAAATGCGAAAGTCTGTCTGTCTGTCTGTCTGTCACCTCTTCACGGCTAAACTGCTAGACCGAATGTGATGAAATTTGGTAGGGATGTAGTTAACGACCTGAGGTCAAACATAGGCTACTTTTGGGCGCGATATAACCGAGTCCCACGCGGGGCGAAGCCGCGGGGAACAGCTAGTAATAAATATGTAAGGGCAAATAGCACAAATAGAGATTGTATTCAGCTCCAAAGAAAGTTAAAATCTTTTACTAATGGATTAGCTGTAGCCCGTAGCTCCGCCCGCGTGGGACTCTGTTACATCGCGCATCGTCTTTGCTTTAGGATGTGCATATTTCTAGAATGCAGATCGCCTTGGGCTCTCTTAAATATAATGAATGTTGGTACAATTACTGTTTCCATAATATTACGGTAAATTTACAGGTTGACAGTAAGCTTAGTCAGGGTCAGGTTGGGGAATATAATTTACATAATATATGAAAGTATTATTGGGACATTTTCATAGATTTAAGTTGAATAGTCTTTTACTCCATTGAACGAGTCGAATCCAACAAATATTGTAAGTAAGTATCTAGAAAGTGAGTTTGTTGGTTTGTTTGTTTGTTTTTTTGTTACGCTTTCACGTCCTATCTTTAGAACCAATCTTCCTGATATTTCGAATAGAAGTATTTAAAAAGACATGGGTTTCATCCCATCTTTTTAAATACAGGTTTTCTTTCATCCCAGGAAAAAGTACTGTCCTGAGGGAAATTCACGCGGTTGAAGCCGCGAGCAAAAGCTAGGAAATGAAAAATCAAATAAGTTTCTTTGCAAATCGATCCTGTATAGTCTGGTGTTAGAATTTCTTTCAATCACTGTACTAATTTTCTAATAAAACCACGAGCTTTGAATTAAGGTTTCGTTTTTTTGCACGCAACCCTAAAACTGAATTATCGTGTAATTCTGGTGTTCCGCCTACACCTTTTTGAGCTTGATAAAACTGTGTTAGTACCCAAACGTGATCTAGATTGAGCGATATGAAGATGTGTGGGTGTGAAGTACCAATATACTTTATTGTTTTAGGCTTAGTCCAGGAGGGAGTGGCATTGTTTTATTTGATCATCATAATAGCCTTATTTTGCCTACAGTTGGGCATTGAACCTCTTTTTACGTATGCCAAGTTATTATACATATTCGAAGTTAGCTCTAAAACGCCACGCTGCTGGCCAGGGGATTTACCAGTAACTATTGCGTCATCTATATATGTTGGTTAAAAATGTATATATTTATTTATTTTTAGTAGGCCCGACATAAGTGAGTAAGCGAGATGGCGCAATGATGTAAGGCAATTCTCTCTTACCTATAGTTTTTGCATGTTTTTAGAGGTGATAGTAAGTCTTGGCGCGCTCTTCCTATCCAATCCTTTTTTTATTCCTAAGCTGATCAATTTAATAGTGAAGAAACTATTAAAATTATTCAAATTAATGTACTTATTTAGGATTTGTTGACTTTGAATCACAATGACCTACAATACAAAATAAAAGCTTTATTGAGGTCTAAGCACCCAAGTGGCTACTGGTGACCGCGTAACGTTATCTTCTTTCACTGTCTCGCAGTTGAACAGTTTTTTCTAATGTCATCAATTTATATCAAACACAAATTTTAAAAAAAAAGTTTCAGAGAGCGCGTGTTTTTTCCTATTTCTAACTATGATATCAAAATTAGTATTAAAAACATACATTACCAGAACATCGAACCGTATAATAAAATGCGTGAATAAATCGATTAAACCATTATCGATGTAATTTTCTACACTGGACATTGAGGCTGTAGATATTGGCGAATGAAGGCGGAGGTCATAGCTTAACCTTGAATATCAAAACTTCCATATTAATATTATAAATGCAAAAGTTTGTCTGTTACGCGTTCACGGCTAAACCGCTGGATCGATATTGATGAAATCTGGTATCGTAGTTTAGAACATAGGCTACTTTTGGGCGCGTTATATGCCCTACGCAGGCGGAGCCGCGGCAACAGCTACAGTATGGTAGGCAAAGAATGTGGATTTTTTTTTTAAATCTATGTTGGTAGGGATTAGCTGACGTTTTGATAGCTGAAGAATTATAATTTAAAATGTATTTTTGAAAGCAGTGCAGAAATGTGCATGTGCGAAAGAGACTAAACATACAATTCTGGTTACCATAAAGTATGACTGCTTTGTACCTGTATTTTGGCGCGTCATTGGAAAATGAATTCTCAAGGTTTCAAGTATTTTTTATATGACGTCATAACAATTTCTATTGTATCATGCTATTTCGTTACATTAGCATGACGCAAACGCATTTTATGCGAATCCGAATCTGCCTGTAGTTTCGGAATTCGCATTACACAAAGATTCTCACGGAGATTGTCCGTCTCTGTTCTACTTTACAGCTGTTCCAAGGTGTGAGCGAGATGGAACCATAGATAATTTCGTGCGAGATCTAAAGATCATGTTTGTCATTATCTAGCTTGTTGCTATGACAATTAGATTTTATTGCCGCTTAGTTTATTGTTTATTCTGTAAAGATGTAAAATTATTATTCCTTAACATGAGCTATAGATGCGGTCTTCGCTTCTATGGGAAATTTAGTTATTTTTTTCCATGTAGTGGTGTGAATGAGGATGTAATGTAGTGACGAAAACCGAAAAACGGATGTTGAGATGGTTAAAGCATGTCGCTAGTAGGTATATAAAAAAAATTAAGTTATTTACAAATTTTACAATTTAATTTTTGAAAATCGAACACACCGCAAAAAATGATTTTTTTTAGACTCCGACCAGTAGATCTAAATTTAAACTAAAATTAGTACCAGCTCAGCTTATAGTATAAGCATTCAAATAAAACACTCTTTAGCTTTACCATTTAGTAAAGACTAGCGGCGCGCCCCGGCTTCGCATGGGCATAAATACCTTCCTCTTAAATCCATTGCGTAGTTTTAAAGAGTTAAGCATATGTACAAAGGGACATAGGGATAAAGAAAGTGACTTATTTTTTTACTATGTAGTGATATTCAAAGAAAGATTGCAATATTCTTACAATACAGAACAACAATTTTACCACTTAATCATCAGCTGAGTCAGTAGCGTTCATGAGTTGGTAACAAGTGTAGTTTTTCTAACTCGTCACGTGAGCTATGCGTGACTATAGAATGCTGATTGGTCTGCTTTCCACTGTGTCATTAGTCTCAGTCCTCTCATTGAACCATTGAAGTACAAGTACTGAGAAAGCCTCATCTATCTATCTATACGTAGCATAAAATGAAGCCCGCACTGTGTCTGTCTGTAAGCGCAAAATTTAAAAACTAAAAACGATTTTTCTTGTGGTTTTCACTAATAGATAGTGTGATTTCCAGGGAAGGTTTTACGTGTAAAATTGTATCCAAACCAATCAGAAAAATCATTATCATCCATCTTGATCTGATCGGGGATCGAACCCGGGACTTCAGTACCCCTACCAGGCTACCACGAGACTTCATAAACTGCAGGTGTTAGTGACTGCTTTAGCGATTTTGTATAACAAATCTGTACAGCGCCCCTGGCGAATAGTAAGGTAACTAAGAAATTCCATACAAAATCCTAACGCAATCGATAGCGTCTGCGTTTATGAAATCTCACGGTGGACGCACAGGTGTGACACTAGGACCTTACATGATGACCACTAGGCCAAAGAGGTCATCTCAATGTCCCTGCAATATTGCCATGCATTAGTGTTGCCGCTCGATAGTCAACTATCGATAGTTTGAGAAAAAACAATACTATCGATATTATATTGCTTTTCGATAGTATATTGCTTCCCAATATAACGTAGACTATCTATAGTATTGTTTCGCAATATTAGGTACCGCCAAGCTCGGTGTCGGACACTTACCGACCAGATGGTTACATGACCTGAAGCAGGTCTCAGGCAGGCGCTGAATGCAGGCCGCTTCCAACTGGTCATTCTGAATATCTTTGGGGGAGACCTATGTGCAGCAGTGGACAGCAATACGTAGACTACCGATACTAAAGGCAGTATCAATAGTCTTGCTTTGCAATATTTCATAGTAACCATTTCGATTGTACAAAACTATCGATAGTATCGATAGACTACATTATATTACGAGGCAAGACTATCGATAGTATTGTTCTTTATCAATAGTATTTTTCGAAAACAGCTATCAGATAGCATGGCATTTTTCGATTAAAACTATCGATAGTTCCGCAACACTATAATTTTAAACATGCTAGTTCGCTAATTTAAAGGCTCTGGGCATACAAATAAAGCATACTATTATGTAAAGCATGCTTTGGGTTTGATTTTAAGTATACGGTGTTAGGAAATTTTAATAGCCCTTTTCTTCATTTTTTTTTAAATTTTGATTGTGTTTCTGGGTCCACAAAAATCCTAGATGTTTGTGATCTTTTTACCCGACTACGGCGAACCCAAAAGGAAGGGTAATTTGTTTTTTTAATCTAACACCACTCCAAGTTTTACTGGTAGCCCGTAAAAGACGAATTTTTTTTTTATACCATTTTGGACATGGGGAAGAGAATTACTTAGTATAATCAGCTAATTTTGATTATTGAACTTAAATATAGACTGTAGAAAACTATTTGATTCCTATTCGGGAATCATCTTCATTGGTTCATCAACTATGCCAGAAATGTGAACTTCCAAATCTATTGCGTTACTTCGAATTCTCAGTAATTCGAAATAGTTCATAAGTTCCTTGAATTTCGAACTATTATTAGGTCTCAATAATTGTTAAATGCAATAATTTGTGAAACAATTTGCTGTTAATAGAATTTAATAATAGAAATTCTGTTTATAATGATAATGATTAGAACTAGAACTGAGTTAAAAAAAATATTGTATGGTCAGGACTTTAGTAGTTAGTATAAAAAAAGATTGGATACACAAACCCTTGCAAAGCCATGCGAAGCGCTAAGATGAGAGAGAGACCACCCGAGTGCGAAGCCGAGACGAATAGCTAGTATATAAAATATTATCTAGTTAGAAATGTTAAGTTTCCTATTCTTAGTGCTCAATAACCTCGCGCTTATAACTTGCCTATTTTTTTAAAGCTAGGATTTGTATGTCTACAAAAACAGAATATTCAAATTCACTAAATTTGTTTTCTGTAGACAACTTCAGAATAAGTAACGCGTTCGGAACAAGTTTTGGTACTTAATATTCATTTTACAGTACGTCTCTTGCGTACGTCAGGCTGTATCCCATGAACTGTGATAGATAGACAGTTGAAATTTTCACAGATGATGTATTTTCGTTGTCGCTATAACAAAAAAGACAAATAAAAAGAATATTTCAGCGAGGCTCCTATACAACAAACGTGATTTTTTTTTTGCCGTTTTGTATTTTGATACGTACGGAACCCTTAGTCTGCGAGCTGACTCGCACTTGGCCGGTTTTATTTTTATCATTTAGTAGAGTGTGGTTTATGCTTGAGCTAAAAATAAGAAATACTAAGATTAGAAAAAGATGTAGTGTGAATGAGGATGTAGTGACGAAGATCAAAAAAGCGGGATGTTGAGATGATTTAGGCATGTAGAGAGGAGATTGACAAAAGGAATATACAAAACAGAGTTAGCTGGAAAAGTCAGCCAGGATCGGCATCGAAAATCAAACTACAACCAAAAAGCAGACCTCATGAAAAAGAGATACATTAGGAGTACCCGAAATCGGCGAGCGTGGTATGACGAGTGATGAGTGTTTTGGATTGCGCTTTGGAAGTGGTGGTAAACTTAAAATAAGTAACAATTGATGTCAATAAGTGATAAGAATATCCTATATTGAAAATAAACAATTTGAATTTGAATTGGAATTTGAGTGTGGGGGAAGCGAGAGAGGTATGTAAGGATCGTAGCCAATGGAAATCTCTAGTCTTTGCTACCCCTGCGGGAGACAGGCATGATGATACGATACATTATGTATTGTATGTATGACAATGTATGTATACGTACTATTTAGTAGACAAATGTTATGTTTACGTCGGGATTGTATTTAACTAGGCTTTGTTGACTGTACAAACAGTGATACAAAGAACATCGAACAAAAACCCGATCAGTGGCCGGCATTGCGTCAACCGCCAGTGAAAGTATCAAACAGCTGATTGGCGCTAGTAGCGCATGTATAGCCACGTGAACTAATTTTTACAACTTTGTTTAATTTTAGACCTTATTACATTGATTTAAGAATGGTGTTAGATATTAATTCTCGCGACTGTACCAGAGCCCTTCATGCTTGTACTATCTCTGATTTTTTGTACCAAACTGTTACATTCTGTTTATAATAAAAAAATAGTCTACCTATGTATTAAATGTGTTTATTTGTTTGAACGGTTATAACTTTAGTAGTCGGATTAGATTTTTTTTCTGTATATGATTTTTGGATAAGGTTATATGCTTATGATATACTCTATGGGCAAGTGAAACCTTAGGAATCAGCTAGTGTATATTATATTATGTCACATTTTATTTAAAGGTCCTCTTAAGCTGTGGCTTTTATTGAGAAAGTCAATAATAGTTTAGATAACATTAGCATGTTATCATAGACATATTGTTACTTTAGTACGAATAGGCATTGGAATACCAAGGATATCTTTTTAGAGGGATAGTGGGTGGCGTGGCGAAGACAGATATAAATGGTCAAGCATGGTGCGTGTTATTTTTATTAGACCTGTTTTGTCGTGTCATTGAGTAAATGAACAAAAATCTCAATAATGATTATATCATTACGGATAGGTCATAATACTCGGTTTATTTTTCTTTTAATTACATATTTGATATGTTTTAAGGTGATACCTCGGTGAACACTAGCGCCACTGTCATTTAAAAATCATTACTCACTGAAAACACAAGTTATCAAAAATCCCTCTGCTGTAATTATGGTTCTGAATCTGAAGTTAATTGTAATCATATTCAATTATTAAATTATAGTTCCATATAGTTACAAATTGAAAAACTGCTAAAAGTGGCCGTTTTAAGCAATAATGCAATTTGTAACTAAAGGGAATTATAATTTAACAATTTAATATGTTTAAAATTAACTTCAGATCCAAAACCATAATTACAGCAGAGGGATTTTTGATAACTTGTGTTTTCAGTGAGTAATGATTTTTAAATGGCGGTGGCGCTAGTGTTCACCGAGGTATCACCTTAAGCTACACAATCGCATAAGGTACATGTAATGAAAGAAGAAGAAATAATTAATAAATAAATTAAAAATTGGGGAATTTTAGTAGGTGTTAGTTCTATTTATTACCGAAAATTGATACAAATGTTAGATTTTTAATTTAATTCATTAATGATGTTAGTACACTAATAAAACTGTATTTACATCAAGAAAAGCCGTTTAAAATAATTTAATAAAGTAAAATAAATTAACTAAGATAAATTTTACAAAATGAGGTATGTAGTAAGTATTTTTTTATAGACTAGCTCAAGTCACCGGCTCCGGCCGTCTGATATGTATATAAAAGAAGGCTAAGTTTGATCCCCGGTTTTTAACTGTAACTATAAGTTTAATAAAATTGGTCCATAACTCCGAGATAAAATATAGCCTATGTGTTGTTACAGGGTCTAAGCAATCTCCATTCCAAATTTTAGCCAAATCGGTTCAGCCGTTTTTCTGTGAAAGATAACAAACATCCAAAAAAAACTTTCGCGTTTTTAATATTAGTATGCGACATGCGACAAAATCAAGTCTAGCTTTTACATAGGTTAATGATATACAGCATTCTGCCACTTTACATACTCACACGTTATGTAATGTAAGCGATGAATAAATGAATTATGAATTATGAATTACAGACACCTTAATATACAATAAAATATTATGTCTTCTATTCACACTATATATAAACCCTTTAAAACAAATAATCGAATTGAGGTCAATTAAAAAAATTGTAGTTCAGCAAAACATAATTAATAGCTTATTCCACCTTCAAATCTAACATTTTGTAACTGCACTTAATCAACTAAAAGTTCGCAAGGAAAGCTAGTTCCATGCACGGCAATATCTAACAAAAACGAACAAATCAACACAGAAACATAACTCAACCTTATCAATATGATATCATAAAGAATATTTTAGATTAACGCATAAAATTCGAGCATACGATAGCAACGTGACCACCTAACAGCCTTGGAACACTCACTTTTGTATATATCTATGTATTTATTGTGATTTGTACTAATACAAAGTACACACAAATCTAAAACCTTATTTCTTGCCGCAGAAAATTCATTATCGCCATTCTAAAATTGTTAAGACATATCTGGGCCATTACTGATTGACATTTTAAAATGTATGTAATTATTCGTGTTTGTACATTCTTTTGTTTTTTTAGTTTACTGGTTGCTAAGCGTAATGTGGAATTTAAATTAGTAGATTTAGTTTTAGATATAAAAAATTGCATATACATTAAAGTATTACTACTTACCTATAACAAATACTTACTTAGTAGAAGGTTCTTAACCAAAGCAAAATTAAGAAAATAGCAAAAAAATTTTTTTTTTTTTTTTTAGAAACTGTTTGGGCTTTGCATGTTTAACAGAATAAGTACTAACTGTGTGAAGTCTGGGAAGTAAGTAACACTCGTTTTACAGAGGAATATGTTGTCAATTTTTTGACATAATCAAGAAAAGTCAAGAGAGACTAATTAACATACACATATACAGCGCGAGTGTTTTTTTTAGGGTGAAACTAGACTACTTTTGAAATGATAACAGGTGGAGCTATAGGCCTGATTGCTCAGTAATATAAGAAAGTGAAACCCGAGATTTTTTTTTTTTAATATCATGTGATCGCTGGGTTTGTATGTGAGAAAAAACATTTTATTTATGTACGCAAATATAAAAACATAGTTTTTGAATATATGTATAAGTAAAAACACATGGAGTACAAACTATACTTATTTCAATAGAAATCTCTTTCTAGACCCGTGTGAGAAGCTTTTAAATGGATATTTCTTTTTATTTCATATATATTTTTTATGTAATTTAGACGAGTTTTAGTTATTAAATAAACTGTAAAAAAATCTAATATTCAAAAAGTCATTTTATATACAGGTGAAAAACATAACCCTCCTCCTCCGCAGTTAGGTAAAGTATGTAGGTTAGGTATATATTAGGCAGAAATAAATTGTAATATTGAGCGTTATCAATACAAAAGCGATAGTGATAACGCGGTGTGAATAAGCGTTGATGGACTATCGATAGTCAAAGTATCGATAATCCAGTAACACACTAGTGTTGCCGCGAGAGTATCGAGTACTTTCGATAGTATTGTCAATAGTACCGCGGTCTTTAAGTTTTAATATAGTAACAATATCGATAAGTATCAATAGCCAATAGTTTTCGATACAAGTAAACATAAACAGAACTGTCAATACATCGATGTTTTAAAATCAATAATCGATAGCTTCAATTTAATTTTTACAATCTATCGAAAGGGCAATACTATTGTCATTTTGCAGTAGTTTTAAGATGTATCAATTAGTATCAGTAAGATTGTTTCTAAAAATAATTGTATTCATAGTGTCGATAGTATTGTTTGTAAAACATGAATAGTGTTTACAGTTTTCTTTGTGATCAATAGGTAAGGTTGAGTGGAGTGTGGATCAAAAGTATCGAAAACCATTAGCTAATGATACTATTGACAGACCTATCGATATTGTTACTATATTAAAAGATCCCGACACTATTGACAATACTATCGATAATCGATACTATTGCGGCAACACTAGTGTGGCGCATAGTATATTAGCATAACGGAGTTACATTGTTAGCGACAGTTGGAGTTGATTCTAACTTAATTACAAAATGGACTTTGAAAATTTAATTAGTTACCTTTTTGTTTTACTTTAAAAATATACTCATTTCTAATGTATAACGAACTCTCTCCTTTTTTGAACCGTGAACCGAACAGAAATAGAAATCTATAAGTTCTTTTTAGTTATATAAGGTGAACTCAAATCAACTGCCAATATTTTAAGGGTAGATTCAGACCACTATACTGAACAACTTATCCAAATAAACTTATGTCAAAATATGAAATTATTTTTTTCACTCTCCATACTTAACTAGATCAGCTGATTCTCAATTTGTATGGGGGGTCAATTTTTTTTTTTCGTATTTCGTCATAAGTATATTTAGAAAAGTTGTTCAGTATAGTGGTTTGAATCTCCCCTTAAAATATTTGCAGTTGATTTGAGTCCACCTTATATATATAGATAGATATAATAATCACTATCACTACATAGTATAAAATAAAGTCAATTTCTCTGTCCCTATGTCCCTTTGTATACTTAAATCTTTAAAACTACGCAACGGGTTTTGATGCAGTTTTTTAATAGATAGAGTGATTCAAGAGGAAGGTTTTTATGCCTATGCGAAGCCGGGGCGGGTCGATAGTTAATTTATATATAGATAGAGATAATGAACTTATAATGGTTGGCCCTACGACTAGAAACCGACCCATTGACAAACCCCTACGCGCTAGACTGACACTCTCTTTGCAAGCTTTGAAATGCAACACCCAAGAGGCCATACACCAGGCCCAAAATAGATCTGACTGAAATAAAGTAAATGCCAACTGGGATTATAATGGACGACCCTTAGATAATGAGGAACAATGATGAAAGAAGAAGAAGTAATTGGTTCTCTTTTGGGCTATATTTATCATCGCTTAATCGCTCATATATTTTTAAAGTATGTGAAATATACTTCTAAATAATTCATTAAGCATGAATGTACATACCATTGAAGCTTGAAAAAGCTTTTGGCCTTTAACAAAAGCGTCATAAGTTGTTTTTACCATAAATATTCGTTTTTTATCTACATTTCTTTGAGAGTTCATTTGACTCCTAATAACATAAAAATAAATACCAAAGAGATCGAGTTCCATCGTCTTAAGGTCAACGTGGGCTCTTAAACACTCATCACCTGCCATATAAGAACAAAATGGTCACAAAATGAGCTCATTCACACTTATTACATAACCCAGTCATGAGAAGGTCGTGATAATAACAGTAAAATATTGAAGATTTATTAAACGATTAAGATTATATATAACGAGAACGTTGATCGTTCTCGTTATATATAAAAACGTAAAACTCATTCATGTCATCATCACAAACAGCCCTATTTTTTGCGCATTATTGAGCACTAGCTGTTCCCCGCGGTTTCACTCGCCATTAGTGTGTATGTACTATAGCCTAACCTTCCCCAAGAATCAGGCGTTCATATACAAAAAGAATTTTGCAAATCCGACCAGTAGTTTTCAAGTTATAAGCGTTCAAACAAACAAACACTTCAGCTTTATTATATAAAGTATAGATTGGGCCTCTTGGTATGCGAAATTGGTATACATTTTTGAAGATTTGAATAGTTAGCTTTATGTCACGCGGGTCAGTCTTCTTAGCGAATCGACATAGGACCGAAACTCCGCCTGTGACAAGGCGTTGTCAGTCACTTCCACGAGCTTGCAGGTGGCTGAGCACGCAGTTCAAGACAGAAGATATATCATTTTCTGGAGAGATATCACATCTGCAGGTATCCTCTGTCTCTGAGCTATACCCCTCCTCTCATACACTGTACATATTTAATAGATTCAGTTGTTACTTTGCAGAAATCAAAAGTACTTACTGAATTATTTTCTGTCCCCTATGCCACGTTGTCCCTGCTCTCGACTTGGGTCCAGAGTCTTTTTAAAGACTTCCATGCCGAACAAGTCAGGTTATATATATATATATATATATATATATATATATATATATATATATATATATATATATATATATATATATATATATATATATATATATTATAAATATAGATTACGGACTACAGACAACGGACTCATGGTCCTTACTTTTTTTTTATTTTGTTTTATTTTATTATTGTGCTTATATACTAGAACCGTGCATTAAATAAAAAAGTTACAACTACGTCGTCGAAAAGTTTTTTTTTTCAGTCAGTAAGGTCATATTTAGGGGTGGCGTCTTTGACAGCGGTAGGATTGATGCCATCGGTTATTTTTCTTCCCATAGTTTATTGTAGAATGAGAGGCTTCTCCAGTACAAGTTTGATCTCGTGGGCCAGTGCGTTTTGGCCAGTTCATTCTGCCACGATTGCCTTAGGTGAACCATTAAATATTGTAGAATTTATAGATTTGTTTAAATCAGATTACCAGGGGGCAGTACTACACTGAAAAAAAATACTTATTCATAACCAAACTTTCGTCAATCTATAGCATAAAAAAGTGACTACATAACTATTTGCAGTATGTGACCAAACCTTTTGTCTTTTTTTTTTTGGAAATCACTTTTATTAAATCAAATTAACTTTATAAGTATCTTCCCGACTTCCATGTATAAAATTAAAGCCAAGTTAGTCTTTCCTTTTATAAATAAATAAAACCGAAAGTTAAGAGTATTAGTTAAAAAAGGTTCGTCGCTTGTTAATGCGAAAACCTGCCTAATGAAGCAATAAATGTAAGTGAATTAAAATTCAACCCATATTAAAATTCATTAATGTTCATTTACAGAGTAAAAACCTAATACCTTTTTTAGCTGCTTAAAATTTTATCTTAAAATAAGTAAAAAAGAGCTTGAAAGCAGAAAAACTAAATTTTGCAAATGGTGCTTAGTAAAGTATTATATGATCTACTAGCGACCGCCCGGCTTCGCATGGGCATAAAAACCTTCCTCTTGAATCACTATCTATTAAAAAAAAACCGCATCAATATCCGTTGCGTAGTTTTAAAGATTTAAGCATACAAAGGGATATAGGGACAGAAAGAGCGACTTTGTTTTATTATACTATGTAGTGATAGTGAAGAAGTAAAAAAGGGAGCTTGAAAGCAGAAAAACTAAATTGTGAAAATGTTGTTAAGTAAAGTATTATATAATCTATGGTATTGCAATAAAAGACTTTCTCCACTTAATTTGATTTTCAATTCTGATATGAATGCCATTCAATTCAGTTTGTGAATAAATACTTTAATACAATTATATCTCATCGAGGTTTGATATTACCACTCCCTTTCTTTGTAAAGACGTCTAAAGAAAGAGTGAAAATAGATCAAAATTTCTCTGAACAGATTCCATCGTAAAGGAGGTGTCAGGCAGATAAAAGGCATCATATAATATAAATCCCGTTATTGCAAAAATATCACATTGTCAAAATTTATCAAACAAAAAATTTATAAAAATAAAAAGCAAATAAACAAAGACTACGTAAAAACGGGATAAGAAAATAATTCAGATAGGAATCGAGAAATGCATAGGTACAAAATTGATGATGGTAGAGCCGTAGTCATACCCACTGTAAACTAAACATAACATGTTTGTTTTGAAAGGAGTTATCCTGGCACCCACATAATTAAAGTAAGGAACAGATTAGGGGACAATTCGCCCAATTTAAATTGTTTTCGCGTTCAAATTCGAGCGAGTAGTCCCCTAACCAGCTAAGAAATAAAAATTGTTTAAGCAAAAGATTTAAAAAAAATTGCCACCGCGCGCGATTTCCTAATTTCTATGCAATAAGCTAACAGACTTTGAAGCCTGTGCCCAAGATTTAATCAGGAAAACGCTTAGATTATTATTAATTGTTAATATGAAAACCTAATTAAACTTAAAACAATATACAAATTTAGTTCGGTTTATGCGATTTTTTGTTATCAGTCGATATCAATATACGCGTAGCCTCGTCCATGACAGCGATTATCGTGTATATAAAATGGCCGTTGATTCAATATGGCGGGTGTTAGACGGAGCATAGCGAATGTGCACGTGTCGGAAACTATTGAATACGCTGTAGTTTTAATCTCAATTTACCTAAATCACACGCATAAATGTTTAACACAAGGCCTAAACGTTGATTTGATGTACGAATCGTTACATAACTTATTTAATAGCGCGAGTTTTTATCAACATTATGTTCCATTTTTGAATTTCGGCGATGTATAAAATAAAATTCACGGACCACCAGTTTTTCTGATTGATTTTAAATTTAGAATAAGTACATTTTGAAATGGAATTTTTTAAATAATTTCAATTATTTGAATGCAGGTCAGCAAGGTCAGGAAAAAAAGTTATTCAAATTCACGCTGTTTCTTTTATTATAACAACGAATTAATGTGTTTCATTAGGTGAAACAAAACTGGAACTACTGCATAGAATAGATAATAGAAAACTTAGTCACCAACTTAGTACCCGCCCGCCCGCCTACGACTCTGTTATATCGTGCCCAAAAGTAGCCCATGTTTAACTCCTGGTCAATTATATTCATATCAAATTTCATCGAAATAGGTCTAGCGTTTAAGCTGTGAAAGCGTAACAGACAGATAGAGATAGACAGATGTTTCATTTATAATATTATTATGGATTTAGTTAAATATTTAGTTTGTCGATGAGGAAAAATACTGATCAACTTTTTTCTAATAAACCAACTAGACAACAAAATAGAAGGTCTATTAGAAAATAGTCCGATCAACTATAGTTGACTTATTTCTAGTCCACCATCTCAATATGGACTTTTTATAAAAATAAATTGATGAAATAAATAAATTGAATCGTGAATTATTTAAATATACTCAGATAGTCAAGAAAATTAGAAAATGCACTGAACCCCGGGCCCTTGACCTCCATGTCATTACAACAACCACTGGATCACAAGGCTATCTAATAAGTTGTATTTTCTATTTCACTGGTTCACGTTTCAGACGAAACACATTTACTACCAAACCCATATCAACGCCAAGAAGCAAGCTCACTGTTCATAATTATTTGGTGGCCTTTGTCCCCTGTCATATAACTGTAATGACACATTTCAGCTCTAGTGTAGATAATAACTGGATATTTTTCGCAGAATTTGTAATATACGAGATATTATGAAGGAAGTAGATTTTTTTTTCTTACAAATGTTTATTTTCATTTTGTAGCCTTTTTTTTTTTAATAATTATACAGCAAGTGTTTAACTTTAACTAAGGTTTAGAGTTTGTTGTAAAGTTGGGCCTTGTAGTGTTAATACATGCATTATTACTATCTATTTTTATCATTGGGCGTGCAGAGTTAGGGCGTGTAGAGTTAGGGCGTGTAGAGTTAGGGCGTGTAGAGTTAGGGCGTGTAGAGTTAGGGCGTGTAGAGTTAGGGCGTGTAGAGTTAGGGCGTGTAGAGTTAGGGCGTGTAGAATTAGGGCGTGTAGAGTTAGGGCGTATAGAGTTAGGGCGTGTAGAGTTAGGGCGTGTAGAGTTAAGGCGTGTAGAGTAAGAAGCGTGGCTCTAAATAAGATCTGAGACGTATGATGTACTCTTGGCAACGTTTTACATGAAAAATGTTTTGGTGGGATTTATTTGTTTTTTTTTAGAATCCGCTTTCTTGCTTCGTAGTTTTTTTAATAGATAGCGTAATTCAAGAGGAGGGTTTTATGCCCATGCGAAGCCGGGGTGGGTCGCTAGTAGATTATAAATTAAAGTGAAATTATACATGTACCAAGTTTGGGCAAAGCGGATATTTGAATGATGTAGAGCATGTTTCTTGGCTAAAATGTATTCGCTGTTTGGTACAATGACTCGTATAAAGTTTTGAAATACCTTACATAAGATATATTCCCGAACAAAGCCTAATAGATAAAATTACTCTATGGCAATAAAAGATCGTGCCAACACATTCGTGTTGTGGTTGTGGTCAACCAACGCACTTGTTGCCATGGACTTATAAAAATTCCAGACGTAGTTTTACATGCATCTATGACCGTTTCTTTTTTACCCGACTACGGCGAAGCCAAAAGGAAGGGTAATGATTTTGGTTTCTTTATTTGGATTAGTAAACAGTTATACAATCATGTTCTTACAATTCAATGCTATACATTACAAGGATTACTGCATAGCCAATCACAGATTATTTTACAGAAATACATAGTTTTACCTGGGAAATCGAAGCAATGGTCACTATATCGTTACATAACTTACATCCATTGTATAGAACCTATTTTATGCAAATAAAGAAACAAATGATAAATGATACATAACTACGTTTCACAACTTACAACATGCTAAAAGATACAAAACAATATAATATAGTGAAATGACAACTTTAAACTAGTCTTTTGTAAGTAAATACAATTTTAGTCTGTTCTATAATAAAAAATAGTCTCTTTTTATATATGGCTTTTACTCACTCAAATAAACCAACTAGAATCACTAGCAGCAGAACTAGACACTAGTAAAGAAATAGTCGATATTTCGAGTTTCACTGTTAATTGGACGATGTCTGTAGTTTTTTTAAGTCTGTGCGCAACTCGTTACACAAATTGACATAACCAATTTACGGACTATCTCAACAATACAACAACGCCACAATGTATTGACATTGTCACACTAGGGTGATAAATGTTTTTTTAGCAGAAAGTGTTATGAAATGTTTTTTTCGTATACTTACATTGCGAATTTTTTTAGTAGGTATTTGGAAAACTGAAGCAATCCCCTCGTTTGTCATAAAATTTAACAAACCTTTGTGAAGTTCGTTTTGACTAAAATGTGTTTTGTCTTTCGGTAAATTTTGATAACAGAGAAATGTCCATATATTTCAATTAAAATGGACTTTAATAACGATTGTTACTTATATGAATAAGGGGTACAGACTCTATCCTTGATACTTGACAACTTACTCATATCGGCACGCCTCACGTAATTAGAGACTAGATTTCCATGCTTTGCTTCCTCTAAACTCATCACTCATACACGCTCACCGATTTCGTGTATAAAAGCAAAACTATTTAAACTAATTGATGGCAAATGCTATTAATTGATATTGAATGTATGTATTAAGTATCCAGTCCCTAGTAAAATGCTCAAACAAGTTTACCATGAAGTCTAATGAAGTGATGGATGGAACAGCTGAACGGCTGGGGTGAATGAGTCCTCCAAGAGAGGCTGGCGGCATGCCAGGTGCAACAAGTGACCTTGGAGAATCATCTCATTTTTATTCCCAAGTTCAGGGCCATGTCGTGTTTACCGTCTATTTAGCGTAGGTTTATCAATGGGAATGTGTCATAAATCAATTAACCGTTTTTGCGGTTAATGATCTGTTTTTGCGGTTTAATGAACTTGTGAAGCGAATAATGAACTATTAGTAGTTTACATCATATGAAGATATGCCGCGATGGGACCTTTTTTGGTTAAGTTAGTTTAATTAACTTTTCTTCTCGTTTCCTCTCTTGAGTCTGCTGAAATAGATTTCTTTAGAAATAAGCAGTACCCTTGTACTAATGTTCTATATTCTATGTTTTTTCTTATATATTTTTCTGTGTGCCCACGTGAATTTCAAATATTTATTATCATCGTTTTCTAAAAAAATACTATTTTTATTTCAAAGACTGACAATTTTTTGTACTTCATCATCATCATTTCAGCCGCAGGTCGTCCACTGCTGGACGTAGGCCTCCCCCAAGGATTTCCAGAACGACCGGTTGGAAGCGGCCTGCATCCAGCGTCTGCCTGCGACCTTCTAATGAACCTTCTAAAAAAATCGTAATGAACACTATTCACTAAAACGGCATACAATTTCTCATGTCCAAATGTAACCGCTTGCGTCTTCAGGTTGCTTCAGTCTCGCATCACCTCTAGTCCCTTATTTCTCTTCACACGGTCTTCAGCATTCTTGCAGATTTGCATGTCCTCCACTGCGTCACCAAACGCGCATTTTTTCTGCTTTTCGCTATGTCACATCATATGAAGGATACTTAATTCTCCGCTATGTCACAGGCATGAAGTATCCCGCATATGGAAAACGTGGATTACGTGGGTTAAGTGGGTTTCTTACGAATTCTTTTTTCGCCAAACCTAATAGCCTTACAGACCAGCCAGTTTGGCCGGACATTTGAGCAGAAATGCGGGACACCCTACATTATTGAGGATTTTGTCTCAGTATTAATAGGTACGACAAAAAAAATATGTAAAATTACGTTAGTACTATTCTGTGGTCTCATCAAAATCATAGATTAAAGAATTTGCCTTGAACCGCGCGCGATTTGAAATTCTTTGGGTAAAATATAGCTTTTTTTATTATTATCATAAATCTAGTTAGTTGTCGTTGTTAGGCACTTCGGCCTGCGTGAGCGACCGGCAGTCGACGCTTGTCCCTGCGCTCGCTCGCTTGCGAAATGTAAATGTAAAAAGCGTAACAAGAGTCGGACAACCCGGACAACGTTTATTTTGGCCGAACACGCAATTAAAAAGCCTACCTACGTCCAGCTTTATCCGGACGCCTGGCAACGCCATTCGCGACAATCCGAACATCTAACGCAGCATTTTATATTCCGTGTCACGCAGCTCGCATGTGCCGCTATAACTATGACCTATTCTGTGCTAATAGTTATTTTAATGGTCTTGTATTAATAACAACAAACGGCTGGTTCAGGTGTGTTATGTCACGGAAGTCATTCTGTAACCGAATGCACCGAATTTTGGCGTCGCGCCAAAACACAGTGCGTCGTTATCACAAGACGACCAGGTTAGTCACGAGTTTCTAAATCTGCCTGAATATTACCGAAAATATTGTCCACGACTTATGTGTAACGTTCGAGTTTTGTTTGTTTGATCCTTTTTTGTTTTTTTTTCTTTATTTATCAACCAAAAATGATGAAGTAATAAGACCATAATAAAACATAACCCTCATTTTTTGCCTTTGATGCAGTAGGGTAAGTATAGTTAAACAGTAAAAAATTAAAATTGAGTTGGTTTTCTTTATTTTCATTCATGTACGTATTAAAATCAAATTTTTATAGACATTATTCACTAAGACCTCAAGAATATTGGACATCAAAAAAAAAACATGGTTTTAGTGCTGATAAATTTAGTTTTCCTTTCCCTACCAACATAAGAAATTATATGAAAAAGATAAAAAAATTAAATAAGAAAGGGCATTAATCTAAATAGAATTTGGAATGTCTTACGAATATTCTAAAATATTTAAAAAAAAAATGCCTGAGCCGCGCGCGATTCCAAATTCTATGCCAGTATATGAATCAATCTCGAACACTGGCAGCCTTGCATTGTTTTCGAAGGGGCGATCAAACAGGGAGGCACCCACTTGTTGGCGCTGACCTTGGCCCAAGAAAGTAGGGCAGTGCTGCCAACTGTCACCTGTTGCTACCCCATTTGTATGGGAGCTATGGGTGGTCAAAACACTGTGAAGGACGTTGCATGGAAGATTTTATGACTATTGAAACAACAGCTAATTTTTTATTATTATTATTTTTTTCTGATACGACGACTGTTTATGATGATATTTTGTTTCTCGTTAGATTCACCAAAGTATCCATATCCATACTAATATCCATAGCCATACTAATATTATAAATGCGAAAGTCTGTCTGTCTGTCTGTCTGTCACCTCTTCACGGCTAAACTGCTAGACCGATTGTGATGATATTTGGTAGGGATGTAGTTAACGACCTGAGGTCAAACATAGGCTACTTTTGGGCGCGATATAACCGAGTCCCACGCGGGGCGAAGCCGCGGGGAACAGCTAGTTGTTTATAAGCAAAAAAAACGCGTTTTGTTACTCTACTAGCGACCCCGGCTTCGCATATCTATTAAAAAAACCGCATCAAAATCCGTTGCGTAGTTTTAAGCATACAAAGGGACATAGGGACAGAGAAAGCGACTTTGTTTTATACTATGCAGTGATAGTGATGTGTTAGCACAACTTTAACCACCTATTTTGAAGAGGTGGTTTTATAAAACTGAAACCAGGGTGTTCAGGGTCGGTTGGTTTCATAACCATGTTATCAATACTATGTAAAGGTACTAGGTTTTATAGTACTCTGTTATCTTTACATGTGATATAAGGAGTCGAATAAAGATTTCGCTCTGATTTATAGCAGTCCTTGATATAAGAAAGTAGGTTAAATAGAGCGGTTAAAAGTTGTAATGGGCGATTAATGTAAAAGTTTCAAGGGCCTTAAAGCTCCTAAATTTCCACTGGGGCAAGATAAATATCGTGATTATAGCAAATATAGGACACTCATGTTTTTACAAAGGATGGATTTTTACGGAAGAGCTCAAGATAGAAATGCCACTAATGGCGACCAATACAAACATGGCCGCGCAAGCCGAGCTCCTTATTCTCATTTTTCTCGATGCGACATCTTTTGATGAATATATTAATAAAAACTAATTTGGCTCAGTAGGGTACAACATCCATGGCTGTCAGAGGCCACCGCCAAATCACCCTATGTATAAGAGAAAAGGCATTAATGAGTGGTAAAGTTTCTTTAGTACATCTAGCCAGAAGATGTGCAATTACTGGACATAGTCTTCATAGATGATATAACCGATTTGAAGGGGGCTATATCTAGTGTCTTCCTGTAACCTTGTTGGGACATATTATTTATTAAAGACATAAGAAGCATTACCAAAACACGTAAATATTACAAGTATCTTACAAATATTTTGTGAAATAACATAGATTATTTATTTGTCTCTATATAAATATTTTGGAGAGTTCGTATCGGATGTATGCCTTTGCAGTATTTATCAATTGCCCTCGTGTTTGAGTAAATCTTGAAATATTATTTTGGATAGTATCTTCGATTACCAAATAACATTGGTCAAATATCAATTGAAGTATTTATACAATCTGGAATTAGTTTTGTGTAATAATTTATTTTATTACATATAGAATCATCATCATAAAAATAGTAAGTAACAAAATGTAATAGTTAAGGCTCGTGTTGATGGAGTTTTTCCATTTTTCAACACGCCTCATTCATAAAAAAATTTGCAACAACCATAGATTAAATAATTTCGCGCCCGTTTCTAAATTCTATGGCAACAACATTTTTATAATAAACTTTATTAAGTTAAAAACAACTCAGATATAATTAGTATCCTTGATGCTAGGAGCATTCTCTACCAAAAAAGATCTTTTTATAATTATAATGTATATAAAAATATTAATACCTATGTTTTAGGTTTTTTATTAGTTTCAATTATAGGGGTAGATACATTATTAAATGTGTAAAATTTCCGTTGAATTCAGCAAATAAAAATATTGCTGAGAAAAATAAGTATTTAAATGTTGAAAGAGAATTGAAAAATCATTGTTTCGCTACATAGGTACTCCATTATTGCATGGCAAAAAGCTAATGGTCCCATCTATCCCGTTTCTGAACTTTATCTGAATCGGTTCAACTTTAGTATAGTGTTATTGTTATTTACTGAATAATCAGATTAATAATTTAATTAAAAAAGGTGAGAAACAGACTCGCATTATAATAAAGCTAAACAAATAGGAATTATATCTAGGCATGCGGGTACAGAACACCAAAAAGGTTGTGTCTAAAACTGACAGAGATTTATATAGCGCGGCCTACTGAGCCGGATAAATGAAAACTTATGGTGTGTACTGTACATATTTTTCAGGGATTTTTTGCTTCCATTTTCAACCTTATTTAGTTAGCGGCGCTTGCGTACGATTTACTAGTAGATTATTGGATAGGAATATTGATGGTTATGTCTCATCTGTTCTGTGGTTATGTTATGGTTTTCACTTGATAAATTTTGATGAGATTGATGTTGTATGTTTGCATGAGGTAAATGTACTAGTAATTGATACTATAGTGAGATTAAAGTATTTTTATTAAATGCACAAATAGCTACATATTACTGAAACTATTTAATATTTGTAGAATTAGTTTAAATGTAACTAAAACCCATTTTTTATATAGATCAGTAAATAATCGGCCCGCTTAGATGAGTAAGCGGTAACCGAATCCTATAAGCATACTTTTTTAGCATTATTTTTACCGTTTTTAGAAGAAATCGGTCCACCATTCTTAGAAATTACTAGTTTACTTAATATACATTCATACATATATATAATACTAGCTGTTGCCCGCGGCTCCGCCCGCGTGGGACTCGGTTATATCGCGCCCAAAAGTAGCCTATGTTTGACCTCAGGTCGTTAACTATATCCCTACCGAATTTCATCAGAATCGGTCCAGCAGTTTAGCCGTGAAGAGTGACAGACAGACAGACAGACAGACAGAAAGACAGACAGACAGACTTTCGCATTTATAATATTAGTATGGATATGGAAGTATGGATATTTATATATCTGTGTGAATGTATATTCTCATATTATTTCAATAAAATACAATTTTTTTATACTTTGAAAATAAAAGCTAAATTAGCTTTTATGTTAACTAAGATCAAGTCAATTAAATTGCATAAGAAAATATATCAATAGGTTTTGAAACTAGTCTTTAGCAAAAAGTTCAAATTCGGCAAGTAAATGGCCGAGTTATTGGACGAGTGACCACTGTAATAAATAGTGACATACAGCGTTAAAGAGAAGGATTACATTGTATTCGTGATAAATAGAAAGTATATTGCTAGCTGCATAATTTGCCACAACATTTTTTTAATAAATATTTTTTTATGCACAATACTTTTGGATTTCTTTATAAAATAAAAAAATTATAAACATATTAGGTTATTATTACTCATATTAGACATGACAATTATATACTATACATATATAAAATAATAATAAAAAAAATACCTACATATCAAAATAATTTATCAATTTTCAAAAAAGACGATTTAAGTTTCGCATCTACGATAGATAACAGAAAGATAGGTGCAGGCTGTCAATCCAGCACGTGCTATGTTTATCCCATCCATAAACAAAACGTATACGCCGATTTCACAGCGCATGTAAGACTTTACTCGCATAATGTGTAAAGTAGACTTCAGACGTGGAAATGTACAGATTATCTAACATTCATTAGCAGACACATCTCGCATCGCTTAGAATATTCACTATGTGCGAATTTGTAGTTCACGTGTCGAGTCAAGTATACTTAGAGCAATACTTATTATGAAAGTGTAAATTTGTTAAGAATTCTTCGATATTACTTACGAGGATTTTAATTTATTGCAATCGCTAAGTGCTAGGGTTGATCCATGGTTGTATTTATGGAATCTTATGGGTCAAATAAATAATAATAATAAATATAGACAAATCACACAGATTGAGTTAGCCCTAAAGTAAGTTCGAGGCTTGTGTTATGGGATACTAACTCAACGATACTATATTTTAAAACAAATAGATATATAAATAAACATCCAATACCCAGGCCAATCAGAAACAATCATTTTTCATCTAGACCTGACCGGGGATCGAAACCGGGACCTTCTAAGTTGCGGGCAGGCATGTTAACCTTTCCGCCAAGGAGTTTTTTTTTTTTTTGAACCGTAGAATGTCTTGACTGGCTTTCAAATAAAAAGGGTTACGGAGGTTAGAAGGTAGTAGTAGTACTAACGGTGTAGTAATAAGAATTCAACTGCGAAAACGCGTATATATATATACATACCTACTCAAATACAACTGGCTGGAATAAAAATTATAAATATCAGAACTAAATACTTCATTACTCTATATAATTCAATAAACCAGCGACAGAAAAAAAAAAACAACAAAAAACTAATGTTCATTCACAGATTAGTATTTAGGACGGTACGAAGAAGCGGGGTCACTGTGCCATACTACAGGTAGTGACGGACGATAGCGAAAGTTGTCTATTCGGATTCGGAATAGTGACGTTCGGTAGTCGATTCTATCTGCAGATGGAAAGTGAATTGCGTAATGGTAATGTTCTGTTTGATTACGGGACAAAACCATTCGTGTATTGAATCCGATGTTTGGGACATGAGAGGAAACGAAATATCAAAAGGGTCTGCTATTATCTATGTCAAAGTAGGAATGCTTTGACAGATAGGACTAAATGGATGTCGTAAAACGTCTTCGTTCGAAAATCATTTTATAGCGGGAAGTTAAAGTATTATAGAATGTAGTAATGATTCCACGTATTTTTTTTAAAGGCATGATTTATCAGAACTCCATTTTTTTAATATAGTCATCCTACCATAAAGTGATTAATAGTGCTTCATTTAAAATGTTGTCAGATTTAGAATCACAGCATCTCAAGTGATCGAGGGCGTTATTATGATTCAGTATGGACTGTACGATATTAGTACACCACCGTGTTTCTTTTTATGGGGGATTAACATCAACTAAAGTATATTCAGTAAACGGTGGTAAGGCTTATCTTTAAATAGATAAAATCAACATGTAATACATTAATGTTTTGTTACATTAACATTTGTTTAGCTGAATGTTTTGTCTCAAAGCGAAAATGGTCAGATTGCGTTGCGACTTCTGTTTAGTAGTCTCTTGGTAGTTTACGTAACAAATATTTTGGTTATGAGCAAAAATGTGGCTATATCTTTGGCTTTTTCATTCCATGTCGCACAAAAATTAAAATTTTACCAGGCTTTGAGGAGTTTTCACAAAATATCTGATGAATTGCGATTTTTTGTTCACTAATTAGTTCAGGTCTGAAACTTTTAGTTGTCAAAGTTAACGTAACAAACGTTGGTTATGTGTAAAAAAGTAGATATTATTTTCAGCTTTGTCGCGTGTCGCGGTTGTCGCAGGCACAAAAATGATCGAAATATTATTAGGCTTTGAGGAATTTTCATGAATTGTCTGATAAATATAATAAGAAATCATTTGACTCGAGGTTGCTCTACGATTTCGTTGTTTTTTTTTATTCGAATTTATATTGACATAAATTTTATTTGTTTCAGGGAGCTATCGGTGTAAACAGTTTGGGAACCAGTATGTAGTGGACCGTGCGACAAAAAAAAGTGTAAATTCAAGATGGCGGACCACTTCGACATCGACACCGTCGAAGATGACGTCGAATACGACTACGACACGACAAAAATCCCGGAAATCGTCACACCTGATGATATGAACGAGTCAGGATACCAGGAAGGGTCGGAGACGAGTTATGGGGAACGGAGGGATAGTAAGGAGGGATTTGGGGGAGAAGGGGATTCCGATTCTGGGGTGGATGGGGTGAGCAGTGGATGTAGTACGGTAGACGATTGCCCAGTGGTGTCCATCAATGATGTAGTGGCCTATTACGATGACATTCGCCCTAGGAGGAGATACGTGCCACAGCTTAACTTCTACAATGTGGATATCGAGAGGATGGCCTTGGAAGCTATAGCTCAGGTGAGTTTTTTTTTAAGAATATACACATTTTAGAGTAGCTGCGTTTTGAATAATACATTTTTGGGTAGCTTAGTTTTTTTTTAAATGTCAGCAAAATACGACAGCCGTGCAATAGATAGATTTAAAATTTTATTGGTTTTTTGGCCATATTTTATTTACTTAAAAAAACTTTATTGTTCCATAAGTACAACACCTACTTACTCCTATTAAAAAAACATTTCTTAAGCTTATTTTAGCTAAAATGTGTTTCGTCTCGTTCTTTCACGTGAAGTGTCGGGTAAGAGAGAAAGAGCCAAAATAAATTTTAGTTAAAATGGGCTTATCAAACGTTGCTTAATACGGCGGTTAGTCATTATCAAACTTAAGGTTTTTGACAAACTGCAAGTAAATAGTACTTTTTGCGATGTAGTCATTATGCGACCTAGACTTATAGCGACTATAAGAGTTCTGTTCTATAAACTAATTGAAGATGCATATGGAAAAACCTCATGATGCGAGTTTTTAATATTCTTGATTTATTAATCAATAACCTATGGGTTTTATCCAGCGGAAAACGTATTATTTATAGTGTAACCTGAAATATGATTTTATGATTTCTAAGTAAACTTTGATGACGTTAATAATAAATCATTCATTATTGTATTTCTACCTTTTTATCTATCTTTGCTTGTGGCTGACAGGAGGTGGCACAGGATTATTGATTAGGGCATACCATGCGTACATATTTATTTGTTTATTTGGTACTAGCTTTCGTCAGCGTCAAGCTCCCACGGGCACAGTGCTTTTTCCCGACATAAACGGTATCATATGTCCTTCTCAATAATTCTATCTATGTGTATGCAAAATTTCAGAAAGATTGGTGCTAGTAGATGTGGCGTGAAGCAGAACAAACAAACAAACAAAGTCACTTTCTCGTTTTATAATATTAGTTTTGATTAGGATAGCTAATGGCACGGAACCTTTTGTGCCCAAATCCTACTCGCACTTGGCTCTCCCTCAAAATCGAATTCTTTTCATTCGTTTTCTAGTGTATCATTTTAAATGAAACACATGTTTTTTGAATAGACCTCCTGGCAGATCAAACCACGCTCATTGAGATGTAGATCAAACCACGCTCATTGAGAGTTGAGATACTTCGGTCTCTTTTTCAAAACATAGTTATTTTTCTATCTATTTATTTATTTTTTCTTTGTTCCTATCCACCCTAAGGTTGGCTGGAGAGAAATTGCATTAGCGATAAGTCCGCCTTTGTACACATGGTTTGTTTGTATCAACATGTATAATTTGTATGTTAATGGTACAATAAAGAGTATATCTGTCTATTTATTAACGAAGGACGAGTTATAGCTAATGGCTGTCAAAAAAAAAAAACTATTTATATGAATTAATTTCCTTTATTCTTTAATTTTAGTACTCGTATAGTTAAAATATTATGTAGTTCATGTGCTTGTCTATGTAGGTTACACGTGTCTTATATCTGCTGACTCGACGATACTAGGTAACAATATACCTACTTAATAAACAGAGAGTGCAAAACAACATTTAAAAAATTTAACCAATCGACAAAAATTTTGTAAAAACATATGTAGAATTAAAAATCAGGTGGGATCGTGGTCAATCGCTGGTCATTGAATACTAAAAAAAAAATATTTTTTCGAAGTCAAATGCCTCTTTGATGATTGGGAATCATGTTCATCAGATAAGTAAAACATTAATCTATATTAATCCAATTGTGTTTCGACTGACAGCCTGTGCGATTGCGGTGCTGTCCAAAAGATCGTTTCATGATATGCCCTAATTGCACAGTCTCCTGTACGACTGAGGATTTTGGGGAGGCAAACGGCAGGGCGGTGGACGTGGCTATGTACTGGGCGTCGATTCTGCTAACGTCAAGTCAAAATCGTGTCAAAATTGTGTTTTAATTGTAGTGCTTTTTACACACTGTTTACAAGAATTATGACAGTATGATGTGATGTGAATGTAGTGAGGGATGTAACCATCAGCAGTGATATAAAAAAAATTCTTGTAACTAGTGTCAAAAAAAGCACTTCCATTGAAACACTATTTTGACACGATTGTGACTTAACGTTAGCAGAATCGACGCCCTGGTCGAAACATGTTTGAAATATATATTTATATACCTTCCCTGAGCTTCAACAAATATTTAAAGACCAAAATTAACCAAATCGGTCCAGCCATTCTCTAGTTTTGGCGAGACAAACGAATGGCAATTGATTTTTATATATAAGAGAAGAAGGACAAAATGATAATTGACTGGTAGAGAATGCTATAATCCTCAATAATTATACGCTGTCTTATAATTTGTGTAATTGATTTAGAATTGATAATTAATAAATAATAAATCTCCAATGTAAGAAACTACTAAACACTTACTACACAAAAACTTGTACTAAATACTCGAATTACTTATTCCAAACGAGAAATTTAATGAAAATTCGCATTCAAATATTAATTAGAATATTATCATCACTTAATAAAAGATGTAGCATGTAATTTTATTGGTTTAATTAATAATTAAACCTTTATTTTACTACATACTTTACCCGTTTTATCTCATAACAGTATGTAAGTTAATATTTTAGATGCATGCAACTCGCATATTAGGAAAGACACATAATCCCTTTCACCATCATTTGCCAATTTTATGTAATTACTTGCTGTGCCCGCGACTTATGCCGCGTGGAATTTATCAAAAAAGTTATTATTCAGTTCGTAAATAATACGTAGTCAAATTGGCTCTAAGTTTATAATATAGTCGTTAGCAATCATCAGCATACGACACGACTCTCACTTTTGCCTTTATTTGTTCTAAAAACTCCTTGCTTTACCTCTATCCTGTCTCCCCTCTTTCTGCATTCCATAATGATTGTTATAAAGTCGTCGTGTTGTATGAAAGTCCCCACATTTTCCCTCTTCGTTCTCAATTTAAAAACACCTCTGATGGGCAGCAGCGTCGGAAGTCCTATAAGCCGCAGAAACTGCGTTCGCCAACCCGCCTGCCAAGCGCGGCGAGTATGGCAAAAATCCCCCAATGAAATCCTTGGGGGAGGCCTACGTCCAGCAGTGGACGGCCTGCGGCTGAAATGATGATGGTGATAAGACAATAAAATAAATAAAAAAGTGTAGTTACCAGTACCATAACAAGATCGAGCACTTATGCAAGCAGCTATGTCAGTTTTGACCCCTGTCTGGCCGCTTGCCTGACGTCAAATAAAATAAATCATAATCACTTCATATTTGCGTCGAGTTTGAAGAATCGCTGCCGCTGAACCTGACTCGCACGGAAATCTAATAAGTAACACACATGTGTGGGAAACCTTATATTTTGCGTACACATTGACCGAGCAACGTAAATATAGTACGTGCTATTGTGATTCAGGTAATTATAACAACACAATTTATGTACACTGTTGAGCATTTGGCATACATTTATTCATGTATAAAAAAATAAATAATAGGGACAAATCACACAGATTGAGTTAACCCCAAAATAAGTTCGAGACTTGTTATGGGATACTAACTCAACGATACAGAACAAATTTATATATATAAACATCAAAAGACCAGAGTCAATCAGAAAAATATAATTTTTAAACTTGACCTGACCGGGGATCGAACCCGGGACCTACTGAGTAGCGGCAGGCATGTTAACCATTACGCCACAGAAGGTCACACACACAAGTCGTCAAATTGTATGTAATTTGGTATATCTAAATATTTGAAGAGGTTAGAGAAATCGTATTTTATACATTACTTCCACCAAGAATTGGGCTTTCGAAAGTAAAAGAAAATTTCATTTCTCATACTCGGAAAGTAGTGTTTAATCCGACTATCGGGTGGATTACGAGAAAAAAAAATTCAGACTATAGCCATATAGAGTATACCACAGTCTAAATACCCTGCATGGGAATCATTCCTTTCCTCCCTTGTATAACCATCTACTATTTTCAAATCTGACCTTTAAGAGTTAAAGGCGTTCAATAAATTACCTTATTTATATTATTATCTAAGATACATTTTAAATTAATAAATTGTAAGTGTATATTCGATTTAAAATGATTTTGTATTAAGACATGTAATGTATGGTAAGTGTATGCTTTAAAAAGTGACAGAAATCCCATGCAAGGTCAACATTAAGAGATTCCTTATAAAATTAAACGAACTGATACCACCAACTCTTATTAACAACGATAATATCAACGAATCAGCACTTCCTAGGAAGTTCGCACGACATATTTAGAATGTTGTCGTTCATTTCCTTATCCATTTTTAATATAGGAAATAGAAGGCTTCCATTGATAACACTAAGGCTTCACAACATAGTATAAAACAAAGTTGCTTTCTCTGTCCCTATATCCCTATGTATGAAATCTTTAAAACTACGCAACGGAATCTGATGCGGTTTTTTTAATAGTTAGAGTGAATCAAGAGAAAGGTTTTTATGCCCATGCGAAGCCGGAGCGGGTCTCTAGTTTGTTATAAAATATAGTATCTTTGAGTTAATATCACATATCTTGTACTTTGAAGCTAACTCAATCTCAATCTGTGTGATTTGTCCCTATATATTTATTTTATTAATCAGGCTCTACGATCAGCTTGCTGTTTCGGAGACCAGGGTTCACTTTCCTTCTTTTTCTCTACTTTGACCGGTCTTCAGCATCCTTGGTTGTGAGACCATTAGTACGCATATTCTTTATTGCGAAGTCGAGCTAGCACTTTTTAGGATTATCCTTTCTACCCAGCGTTGCTGAGGTGACGTGGTACGGCTATCGCAGGAGGATGTAACTAGCTACGAAATGCACAATAAAATTCCATTCCATTTCCACAGCAATTTGGGCTCTATATTTTATTTGGTTTAATATATCTAAGTATTTAGTTTTTATATTAATTAGTTTGATTTTTTAGAATAAATAGACATAGGTATTGATAGCATAATTTAATTTTATTGTATGAACTTCATTTCCTAGAAAATAAATAAACTTCATCCATACAAAAAAAAAGGAAAAATAAAATTCCACAATAAAGGGATCTGATTTGATTTGATTTGAATGCGCTCGGATGATGACAGCCGTACCCAGAGAACATCCTATATTAGCAGATTAGCTAGCACCTCGTGGATTGAATAGAACAGAATACGTGAGACAACATATCATATAGTACAAGACATAACAGTAGTAGAGTAGTAGTGTCATGTCAGTGTAAATGTCTCTTGAATACTCTAAATACTCTAAAAAAGTAAAAGATTTTACTAAATAAAATATGGTTGTATAATTATCTAAATATCCTAGCAATAAAACAAGATAAATGCGTTTACAACTAGCCTATTTTAAGCTCAGACGCCATGCTGTGGAGAAAGTCTTTGAACTAAAATGTTTTGCAAGTTCATTTACGTAACTATCAATAAGTTCTGTGTCGATGTAAAACGTAATATTTAAACAATAGACGCGAATAAATAAAACCAGCTTGCATAATCCAGTTTTAGAATGTAAGGAACATATCTTTTAATTCCATTATATGAGGAAGAGAATAAGCATCGTAATTTAAAGCCAATTTTTAGATGAAAAATAATTATGAAAGTTGCAATTTGGCATTTCAGTATTTCGAAACAAAGACGATTCGACAATATGATATATCAAAAATATATTTTAGGAATGACGATGAGTTTTTAGTAAAAGTTTTTAGATACTTAGTGAAATAGTTATAAAGGTAAAAATTAACTAAGGACATTTCGAGAAAACGAAATTTATAGAAATACTAACAAATTCGATTTAGATTGATAATGTCATTAACGAAAGTAAATCGACGATCGAGATTAACATAGTTAAAAATAATGGCGGGCGTGCATGATTTATGTTTCCATGAAGATTGAGATTCCTCAGAAAAAAAAATGCTAAAGTACATAAATTATGACAGCTGATAATGAGACTCTTTGAAAAAATAAATACAATACCAAGTTATTTATAACACGTCTTATTAACACATCAATAACCCAATACACCATTCAAAATGACTAACTACAATTAACTAATTTTCAGAATCAGTTTTCCTCAGTCAAAGAAAACATGTTCAAGGCCAACCGCGCAAAACATATGTCTATACCCAATTAGTACTAGTATCTGACCACTTTATTTCGAAAAAAATACAAGACAAAGACGTCGTAATTGTGATACTTCTGTAAATAAAATTCTATTTTATGTTATACATATTTATGGTTGATTTCAGTGTGTAATAAGTATTATGTTAAGTGAGCTTGTGTGGTTAGTTGATTGTGAACAGTGAAGCCTTATGGCAGACAATCTATGTACATAGAAGATCGATAATGCGTTGGCGGATGGCGGCTAACTCAAGGGCGTTTTCGTTTATTTAAGTACTTGGATTGACGTGGTGATTTGCATTATACGAGAGGATTTGTTGATTTGCTCGTGTTCGGAGAAAATAATTCAGAAACTTTTTGTAGACTCTGGATTTTTTTTAATATACTCGTACTCGTAGAATTAGTTAACTTGGCAACAGGTAATTCGATTATTTTTTGGTTTCTTTATTTAAATTGTGATATTCTGACCTCATTTTGATGTTTCTCGCTATTCCGATATTGCGCCGGTACCAGTGAATCTAATTTTTGTTACTTATTTTTTATTTACATAATTCGTCCACTGTAGAAGCTTTTAATCATATATATGTATAAATTTATTGCTTATTCAAAGATAAAATATTTAAAAAAAAGAAACAAATAATTATTTTTTTACAAATTTTCGAATTTCGGAACTCACGTCAAGCCCGCTTCCATTTGGTGGTCGTAAAAGATACCAGCTTAGTTTATAAAAAAATCTCGAACAGTATGACAATTTGAAAATACAGTATATAACCAAAATTGAATAAATTTTCAAAATGTATAAACAATTTTGTTACTTATTCTTAAATAATACCAGTTTATTGCTTCCATTTGAATTATTATTAACTTTTTGAACATGCTTCAAGGGAAAGGATCCTTTGCGTCTTAATTTTGTTTGAATTTCAAATTAGTTGGGATGTCTATTCCCACTACCTTCAGTAGATGTTGCCGTGATCAACATCTAAAATTTTAAGACTAAATAATGCTTCGTTATTTAGAAGTATAAAATGAAAGGTTAAAAGAATCTAATCGGAGTTCTTTCTAGTCTTCTTCATCTTAGTAAGTCCAAATAATATTTTGTAAGGACCAAAGCTCCACCACCTACAAGGCGTTTGATTACGTTTAAATATTATTGTGTGTAGGTGATCTGATGGTCTAAACTTGGTTGATGGTTTTCCAATTTTCAAGTCTCTGTCTGTAATGGACTTGGAGGTGTAAGTGAATTTCGAAAATTAGAAGAAATCCTACAAGCCTCGTCCTCAACAGGCCGAGATTACTTGAGCGAAGGTCACACGTGTCTAATCTGATTATGTTTTGGCATAAATAAACCAGAGATGTACAACATGGCTTAATTGAGTTTTTCTATAAAAATCACTTACCGGAATCAGGGCCCAAAAGAAAAGCAGACTGATTGTATCTCCTGTTCAGTTTTTATCTCTTGGTCACCAGTTGCTTGGGTAGTAGATGGTAAAACGTTTTTCGTTTTACTATCCAAGCCTTATGCCCATGGCTCTTCCAACCTTTTAGTTAGACGAGCCGAATTTCGAGAGAGTGCGCTATACTTGCTTGGCTCTTTCCAGTCACACCTTCTTCATCTCCTACAAGTTCTTTAACTTGACCTCTTATTGCTAATCTTAGAGTATGCTGTTATTGGTGGAATTCGCGATCAGTTGAATAGCGATACAAGTAAATTGACACCTCTGTTTATTCGTTTAGTCGCTTCTTGACACGCAATTAACTAACTATGTATGAAGGTGCAATAATTTTGATCATCATAGTCTAGTCTAGATATATATATATATACTAGCTGTTCCCCGCGGCTTCGCCCCGCGTGGGACTCGGTTATATCGCGCCCAAAAGTAGCCTATGTTTGACCTCAGGTTGTTAACTACATCCCTACCAAATTTCATCACAATCAGTCCAGCAGTTTAGCCGTGAAGAGGTGACAGACAGACAGACAGACTTTCGCATTTATAATATTAGTATGGATATGGATATATGGTCTCAAATTTTATGGCATTTGACTTAGCTTGCTATTTAGCGATATGTCAACAGCTGGGATTAAACAGTATACTTGTTTTCTTTAGTATTGACTTAGCTTGTAACACTTGTTCAAATAAGTCTACCAGTTTCAATGTTTCAATCAGTCTTGCAGTAATCATTATTAGGAATTGTTTATATACTTTTGAATGAAAAACGAAAGCTGTAATACTGTATCAACGGATGCATAGTTTATTGATTATTTCAAGCGACCAGATAAGATAGCCGATGGCCCGTAGTTCTGAAACACCTGTATATGCGCCTAATTATACATTGAGTAGTAGATTAACTCTTTTAACTCTTCAGATTTGGAGAACACATTAAATCCTATAAATTTGAACAGTCTCATGAGATCACGAGGGGTATTAAGGGATTTTGTCAAAGTATAACTCGCCTGAAGCCAATTTCGGGTCATTCTCTGTGTAGGGCAGAAGTAAATGCTAATTATTTTAGTATTCTGTTAACACCCCTCTTAGAACATTCTCGGTATGAAGTGCGGGTCGTGCAGTTATCAGATTTTTTTAAACTGCCGTCAACAACATAGTATATTTTTACTTATGTTTTTGATAGAAATCGAACCAGAGTTTTCAATAAAACGTCTCAGAGAGGTAGTATCTTGTTCACGTCACGCAAGCTCCTTCGATTACCTACGTTGAAGCAAATAATGATTGTTACACTTTATGTTTTCCCAATACTCCATGTGTCTGGTTCATGTCCTGAGTTTATAGGTATTTTAACCATGGTTAAGTAACACCTAATGCCTTTTTATAATAGCTTGTTTTACTATAAGTGCTTAAAATATTATTCATTATTAGTATAAGCTTAGTAAGGAAAAAGCTTTGACATAGTCACTAATATCAAACTTTTTGTAAGTTTCTTCATTTTTGTAAGTCACTTCCTATTTATAATTTAATATAGTATACATACTTATAGATTAAAGATATACAAGTAGCTATATCTTATTGTACACGAACTAACCACATCCTTCGCGGTTTACGTCAATTACCATTTAACGAGACATCCCTAAGAATATTCAATAAAAAAAAACCACAAGCATTCGAGGAAATACCACATAATATTATTTGCGTCTCTATGCCTTGACATATTAGGTTCCATATTCAAATATTATTTTATATCTCTTGAGAGTAACGGCAAAATATACACGAAATCACTCAAGGAGATGCTGTTCACTGCAAACTATTTTATGTTTTATGGCTAAGCTTTAGAAATCAAATTAGTTTGTTACGGATTTGTCGCGCAGGATTTAGTGCTTATTAAAATAATGGAGGATTATATATTAAAATAATATGAACGTGTGGATCGGATGGTGAGAATCACGAAGTTAGCATTATATTAGACGGATTGTGCATAGTCGTGATCGCAGCATTGATGTGCTGTGGGGCCGTGACGACCACTTTCGTAATAGTGTCACTGAATAACGATTACTATCTATTAAATAATTAAGACCAAAATTGAAGTAAAAAGTAATTAAGCAGGATGTTTTGTTTCAAGGTTGGTATTCTGAAATGATGGGTCATCTTTCTTATCAGATTATTCAGTAGAGAGCTTTTCAATGCTGTAATAAAAGTGTGTTTGTTACTAGTAGCTGTGATTAAACTTTTAGAAAGACAAACAAGCTCAACGTATTATAAAGAGAGAGATAGTTAACCAAAGTAATAATAGACGCTGCCGCAAGCCACGCGATGAACGAAAAGTATTTCAAAAATATATTTGTGTATGTTGGCAATATATTATAACATTTTGAAAGGGGTTTATCATTTCAAATATTACTATATGGCTATGTTAATATCTGAGAGAATGCCAATTTGTGGAATAAAGTTTAAATAAATAACAAAATTATATGTTTTCAAACATTCCATATTACTAAGTAGGTATATATCGTTAAAATAATAAGTATACAAATTCAACCTGTTACACTAAAGTGGGTGACATATTGAAACTAGCAGCCGTAGGCACTGTGGGCAGTATTAATACTTACTTAGCGTTTACCATAGATGTCTAATAAAATAGATTAAAGAAGTGATGAATTTTCAATCTTATTCTAGTTATATCAAAAAATAAATTACCTGTTTCCAGTAATTCAATCAAGTATATTAATTTATGTAAATATGAGCCAATTTCGTGCATTATTGTGAAAAATGTTAATAAAAATTTCGCTAGAGATTATCTTAATACACTCACAGTATTATAATTGGCACCAGTGTTGCCTACTAGCGTAAGAAAGAAAAATGTAAACCGTACACTTACTTTTGAGTTCATAATTTATCTTTCTGTATACATAAAAGCCGCATTTATGGCTAAACACTCATTCACTCAGTACCTACATATACACGATATCTCGATAACTACATCGAAAGCTTAAATTTGTACAGAAGAGACGTCAGCTAAGAACTGAAGTCCGAAATCTGGGATTGTTTGAATATCTAGTTAAAGTAAGTCTATGGATAAGGTCCATTATTATAATTTTCTAAGTGGTGTAGTGTTTTACGATCCAGCGAATTTTTATTCAAATTTTGACATTTAGGCATGGGCGCAGCTTCAAGTAATAAAATCTAGTACCAGAACTTTGTATTTTGAAATGGAATTTTGCGCGGGTGCTAACAACTTAAATACCTACTTGACATCAAACAAGGTAGGTAGAATTCGCTGGGTATTGAGCTTTTGTAAAACAGAATAGGCTACACACACGAAGACATTCCATTATCTATATTATTAAGATAACTTGAGGTCATCGGCAACACGCACGACGACAGTTTTCATCATATTATTGAGGTCATCAATTTCCAATATCTCAGGAAAAAAACAGTGAACTAGAAACAAACAGAGGTGACGACGAGCAGCCGCTGTCTTGTTGGCTTAGGATCGGAACTCCATTTGTTTTTATCAGTGTCAAATAGTGTATAGAGATTGAGCAAACTATCATTTAACTCACAACGCCAAGGAAGTTAATCACTTTGCAAAATTTACTAGGTTTAGTAGGAAATTATCTAAAAGTGCTAGGATATTTCTAAACTCTAACTATCGATTTAACTCAGGACCTCCCGGGTTCGATCCCCGGTCAGGTTAACATGAAAAATGATATTTTTTTGATTGGCTTAAATTATGTATTTGTATCTAGGTATATAGCTATTTGTATAAAATATAGTACATACATACATATAATCACGTCTTTATCCTATACGGGGTAGACAGAGCCTAGAGCCATAAGACGTAAGCCACGTTTAGCATAATGGTAGTTGAAACAGGAAATCAATAGTGATGGGTTGCTAGCCGCATCGCCTATCTATATAATATAGTATCGTTGAGTTAGTATCCCATAACACAAGTTTCGAACTTACTTTAGGGCTAATCTTGTCCCTATATATTTTTTTATTTATTATATAGTGCATCATTATCGTCTAATCTTTATCCCAGTTTCTTTCCCAACCTTCAATTCAAGCCTTATAGGTGGTTATTCTAAGTTCTAAGTTCATAGTTCGCTAAACGCGAAGACTTTTCAACTTCTGCTATTTTTCGGCAAAATTTGCTCAGTGAGTTACCAAATGAATATTATTTACAAAGAAAAATATTTACATAATAAAAAAAAAACCTGAACAAATTACTCACTTTAATGAATTATTTATTAAATTAAACTATTTTATACGGTTTTCTATCGCGTTTATTGCTTACTTATTTATACCTAATGTTTCAAGCACTTTACAGAGCTCATGGTCGCAGGCAGACTGAATTATTTATTATTAGTATTTCTTAGAATGACATTTGTTCGTCCGAGCATGTTTCCTGGTTGCATCTGAAGCTTACATTTTAGAGCCCAGGGTACTCTATTAATCATGGTCCTTATTTGGTGGCCAAGGAATTGGTTATAACAATAGAGCACTGCTGTCTGACCACCGTAACCCTTTTAACAGGGTCACCAGTCCAACAGGAACATGATCCGGGTGTGTTAGTGGCCAACACCGTCAGATTTTTCGGGCTGCCTTAAGGCATCTGACATAGTCTAACGACTGCTATCTACCGAACAAATAAACTGCCTAATTAGTAAACTAGTGAATTAGTGAAAATGACTAGCATGGAAACTAGCCGGTGGTACGCTAACTCCTTGCAGTTCTGTGGCCGGGATCAACGGCTTAAAATGTCTTCCTAAGCACGGAGGAACTCAAAATAGAAATGCCACTAATGGCGACCAATCCAAACATGGCCGCGCGTGCAATCGTTACGAACACGCACGCCCCGCGAGGCTATCGAGCTCCTAAAAACCTCAGCAAAACATTATCAATCCAAATACAGCAAATCAGACTGCTTCGTAGCAAATGCGCATCCGACCGTCCTTGTGATCCGTCACATCCGTCTGTTCTGTCATTAACGTAATTACGATTACGATTGACCAACGTGCCACATGAGTAGACAACGGAGCAGAGAGATACAGATGGGAATCAAAACCTACTGGTTTGGTTCACCCGTTGAACTAGAATCATGAAATTTGGTAAGAAGCATTATCATACGTTGTACTGATGTACCTCACTGGTGAACCAAATAAATAAATAAAAAAAAAGCACATATTTCCAAAAATAAATCTAAAAACATTAAATTTATTGTCAATTTTAAATTAAGAAATAAATATAAGACCACCAAGATGTCTAGTATTAAATTAAATTGCAACTTTATTTGTATTTCGTGTAGGTGTCACGGCCAATCGATCATGCACTCTCTGATGTTAAAGTTCTTTTGAGCCCCCTCTCGTCCTCTGACGTGGTACCTTTACAACTACCACTTTTACACACACTTACCAACTGAATTTCACTTAATACTCAAGATATTTGATGTAGTGATGTTTTTATGTAATTGGTGCAATGAAGTGTTTATTCATTCATTCATTCATTCATTCATTCATATTTTACTGATATTTACTCATGTTGCCATAAGAACTCTGTTAATAATTTTGGTTATATGCATCGGCATCGGTTGTGTCGACATGTTGTCTGTATGTCTGTGTCTGTGTTTTATGCCTTTACGGCTAAACCACTGGACCGTTTTTGATGAAATTTGTCATAGATATAGTTAAAGACCGACCGTCGAAATACAATCCAATGATGTGTTTATGTGGTTGCTGCAACAAAGTGTTTATTCATTGATATATTCGCGTTTTTTAAATAAAATAATTATTTATTTATCTAATAAAATAAATAAATAATTATTTTATTTCGTCCTGTATTAAGTCCTGTAACTAACCTCAAATGTAAACGTAATTTGGGTTCAACCTGTGACATTTGTCGTTTCAACAAAAAATGTATGTTATTACCGGTAATGCGCAGCGCATTACCGTGTTCGCGACCGGAACAATGCCAAGGTCGAGCGGACATAGTTTTGTCATTTTCTGAAACAGCTGACTGATGATGTGTACTTTGGTCTTCGTTTTGGGTGTCTTTCTAGGATTCCTTTTAAACTAGCTATTCTATAATTTATAACTTTTTCCAAGAACCAGGCTATCATTTATTATTTTATACCATTTAGTGCAAACAGGCTTACGGCCCACCTGATGGGAAGCGGTTACCGTAGCCTATGGACGCCTGAAACACCAGGGGTGTCACGTTTTTTAAAATCTGACCCGTAGTTCAGCTTATAAGACTACTAGCCTGCGTGAGTTTCCTTTGGAAACAGTGGTTTTTTTCGGGATGAAAAGTATCCTATGTCCTTCTCAATACTCCTAGCTATATGTATGCGACATTTCAGAAAGATTGGTTCAGTAGATAGGGCGTGAAGAGGTAACAGAACAATAAAACCCACTTTCGTATTTATAATATTAGTTGGATAGATAAATAATTTAATTGAGACTTCAGACTTAAATCCTCATGGGTTAGTAACAATTAAATCTGAATTTGTATAAACTTTAAAGTATAAACACGGAATGTGTTCACTAAATTGACTACTTTTTTGATAAATAAGAAGAAAATTACTTAAATTGTCATCCTCGGCTCCCATAAAAAATGCTGTCATGTAATCAGGCATCGAAAATTAAAACATGAAAGTAAAAAATACCTAAAGGTACAACATCAATGGATTAAAAAAAATCTATCTAAATAGACTTTTTCCAATTTATAACAAAATCTGTAAGCCGATGGGATTTTAGTGATATCGAGGTAGGTACAAACGTGTAATATTTCAACATTAACAAAGTTGTTCTCATCTCTATTGTCCACGTAACAATGAATAAAATGGACCATTTTACATACGAATAAAGTAAATTCAACATGAAAATAACAATGTAAATAGCAATTCTACAAAATAGTCAAAGTACAGAATTATAACATGAGATCGAGAAAAATATTCTCTTTCCGATCTAAGAATTATAAAATACTAATCTCTGATTAGAATTGTGGCATGTGTACTTGATTCTAAGTCTTCAGCACGAATTCTCCTTTCTTTGATTTTTTATACAAATACCAATTTTGAAGCACATCCATACTTCCATACTAATGTTATAAATGCGAAAGTCTGTCTGTCTTTCTTTCTGTCTGTCACCTCTTCACGGCTAAACTTCTGGACCGATTGTGATGAAATTTGGTAGGGATGTAGTTAACGACCTGAGGTCAAACATAGGCTACTTTTGGGCGCGATATAACCGAGTCCACGCGGGGCGGAGCCGCGGGAAACAGCTAGTATGTATATATAACTATAACAAATTACTAAATAAATAACAAAATATACCTACAAATATGCGTTTTAGATAGAGAGCTCAAATCTTAATAATTGCAGCAGTTGGCGAATTTCAAGTTATTTTTAATTTAAAGTTGGTTATTTAACGGGGTTTTCATTTCTGGTATCCATTTAAATTTTGTTACTTGTGTGTTCGAAATACGACATTGCTTTTGCTACAGTTCTGTACAATTTTTGCTTTGTTTTGCATGTCACGAGTTGTTAGCTGAAATTGTTATAGCAGCTCCAAATAATCTGTTTATTTCTATTATTTTTATGAGATCATCCATTTATTGATCTTCATTTGCTTTTCGTTTATCCTGGACTTTTATTTGATAAAGTAATTTTGTAATTTGCAATAGAATTTATTTTGTTTATTTATTTTCGCACAATTGTGCCATTTTCGTATATGCATCTATATAACAATGTGCTTCCAGAGAAACCTTCGTGGTTTTAGGATAGCATGTAAATGTAAATTTTCTTGCATGATGTTTTTGTTTATAATAAAATAATAAAAAAAAATCATCTGTAACTATTTTTAAGCTATTTTTTGTGTAGCTTTTATCGCGAGCTTTGAGCGGGGCAATGGAATCAATAAATTCCATAACGAAAAAATTTGAAAAAAAAAAAACCTAACACTCCGCCTATCATGTAGCTCGGCCGAGCGTTCGTACTTATTGCTTATCCCCGAGTGACACACGTCTTTTTTTTCTTTTTCACTTGATTCTTTTACGTCTTTCCAAAGACTCAAAGAATTTTTTTAAATTAAAAATAAAATTAGCATTTCTTTTGACCCAAAGAATTAGGAATCGCGCGCGGTCTCAACGAGGCAAATTTTTCTTTTTTAATCTGTGTTTTGACCCTATTTTGGCGTGTAACATTAGTATGCAAATAGACGCACGTCGGGACAGTGTCTATATGTATATACTATAATTGTGACGTCAGACCGGCGCCAACCGTCCAAGCCTTGATTGCTGTAACCTTATTTCTATGTTGTATTTAAGATGAAAGTAGACAGTGCTTAAAACATAGATTAAAGAATTTGCCTTAGAGCCGCGCGCGATTCCTAGTTCTATGGCTCAAAATATATTCACTTGTAATCTTTTTAGGGTTCTGTGCACCAAATGTTAAGGCTGCTACCAGCGCTAGTGACCATGAAAATACAGAAAAATAATTTATCGTTCTGTAAGGGAGATTATCAAAACACCTCGGGCAACTTTTTAGCTAGTACTCTTAAGTTAGATTTGAACCTCGAAAGTCATTGAAATACTATCCGCCTTAGAATCCTTTACAAAAAATGTCAAAAGTGGTCATTTTTACAAAGGAAACTACAGTGGATAGTACCTATTTGTGGCGTAATGGTTAAGATGCCTGTCCCTACTCAGTAGATCTGGGCGTCGATTCTGCTAACGTTAAGTCAAAATCGTATCAAAATAGTGTTTCAATAGTAGTGCTTTTTACAAACTATTTACAAGAGTTATGAAAGTATGATGTGATGTGAATGTAGAGTGTGGTGTGAACTAGTGTGTAAAAAAGCACTAGATATCCAGAAATGCATAGAAATAAAATGGTCATTGTAAAGCCGTGGTCGCACCCATTATAAATGGATGATAGGAACACCTTTGAACGAACATTGGGTGCGACCACGGTTTTAGAATGACCATTTTGTACCTATGCATTTCTGGATATCTATCTCAATTATTTCCTTGTTTCATCCTTTTTAGACACCACGTAGTCGGGTTGTAGTTTTTTAACTTAATTTTTATTCATTTTATTTTTAATTTACCTATATTTTTTTCAAGTTAGATATAAACTGCTACAACCAAGTTATAATACTGCAATCCGATACAACGAAGATCGTAACTTCATTACTCTCTAGTGTTTGCTAACTGAAAAACTTGCGTTGTTAGTTCCCAGTTAGGTGGCGCCACAATCGATAAACCTGTTGCTGCCAGGGATGTTCCAGTGACCTCAAATTACATACCCACCAAGCTAAACTCACCCTTTTCCCCCTCATTACAAAACCCATTTTCCTCTGGAACATTTTGATATAATCTCGGCGACATCGCGAACCAATTTTATACTCTACTGCGTAAGAAATAGAATTTATTTTCAATAGGGTTTTTATCGGATAAATAACGTCTGGAGGAAAAATGTAGCAGTATGGCGCTTGTTTTTCTATTTTGTTTTTGCATTGCCTTTTATTTGTGAGTTTGTGGTTTTAGTTCTCACTTATTAACTTCTTGAATGTTACTTTGTAGTTTGAAAATGGCATACCAAGTTAAGAGTTTATGTAGGTACGTAGGTACTAACTATATTTTATCAAGGAAAGTTGGGGACAGCAGTTCGTTTTTTTTTAATATTTTTAACGGTCCTAGAAACTAGACCAGTTAGACCGTTCTTGAAATTATTAATCTTCTTCAGTCCTACTTTAGTCAAGTCAGTCAGTCTAGTCTTGTCAGACTCATCGGGCTGAGTAAAAAATCACTTAGCAATAAGTTGGAGATTTTGGTGACAAAGATAAAGTCACGTAATCGACAACATACCACTTCCAACACTCACGCTTATTCACGAACACTAAGCTAATATTAACCCATCATTATTAGGCACAAATTCCAGGAAAAATATAAATTTTGGAAATTAAATACATCGCGGACAAAGTGACAGTTTATATTCCCTCCAAAAACTCTGTTTTGTTTTTCGTCTGTAATGTCTAAAACTACGACAGTTGAACGGTGTCATAAAAATAGGAAATCGCGCGCGGTCTCTACCCAATCATTTTTTTATCTATGGATTATTTTTATATTTTTTTTTATAAAAAAGCTGATTATATGATGACTATATCAATATCACTTATCTATTTTACTTCACTTATCTTATATATTTTATATTTACTGATAATATTAAATGCTAAAGTCTTTCTGTCTGTCTGTTTGTTACGCTTTCACGGCTAAACCACTGGACCGATTTTGATACAATTTAGTATGGATATAGTTAAAGACTGGAGTCCAAACATAGGCTATATTTTGGCGCCGCGCGAGAAGAGCCGCGGGCTACAGTCTCATCATAAATCGGATAAACATGGTAATATCCTTAAGCTTGTCCAATCCATTATTAAATACAAAGTTTAACCGTTACTGCATTTTAAAATGAACATTTATGCAAAGTGTATCCTCAGAGATTGCATAGCCGAGGTTGTTGACCGCGAGCCCGTCAGCTCATCGAGGTGCTCGTTGCCAGATGATATAATAAAACCTTCGAAGAACTGGTTTCGACTGTACTTACGCGGAAAAAGAACGATATTGGCAATGTCAATACTATTAATTAAATAAGTTTTGGGGCCGAACGTATGAACTCGTCCATTGGCAAATTTAGAGGTTTTTATAAGGGGTTCCGTACTTCAAGAAGGCAAAAACGGAACCCTTATAAGTTCACTTTGTTGTCTGTCTGTCTGTCTGTCAACCTTTTTTTTTCTTAAGGCTTCGCATGGACATAAAAACAATCCTCTAGAATCACTTTATCTATGGAAAAAAACCACATCAAAATCCGTTGCGTGGTTTTAAAGATTTAAGCATACATAGGGCAATAGGGACACTCCCTCCACCTCCCATGGCTTCACCAACCTCTCCCACCTCGGGAGAGTGCGCTGTACTTGCATCATCTCTTTCCAGTCGCACCTGCTTGATCTCCCTACAAGTTCTCTATAGTGTCGCCTATCTATGCAATCAGGGATATAGGAACAGAAAAGCGACTTTGTTTTATACTATGTAGTGATAGTGATACATGTATTTTATAGCATTGCGCCCGTGTGAAGCCGGGTCAGGTCGCTAGTTTGGAATAAATCTAAAATCTGTAAATAAGTATACAACACATAAGAGCACTTTCTGATTTGATAGGTACCTACGTGTATGTTTTACGTCGCATTTAAATGTATTTCCACGTCTAAAAAACGCCAGTCTATCTTCTTTGAATAGATAAATTAATAAATATAAATACCTATACAAGGTGGACACAAATCAACTGCAAATATTTTAAGGGCAGATACAGACCACTATACTGAACAACTTTTCCAAACAAACTTATATCGAAAAATTAAATTTTATTTTTCACTCTCCATACTAAACTAGATCTGCTGATTCTCAATTTGTATGGGAGGTCAAAAAATTTTTTAGGAATTAGGACATAAGTTTTTTTAGGAAAGTTGTTCAGTTTAGTGGTCTGAATCTACCCTTAAAATATTTGCAGTTGATTTAAATTCACCTTATACATATTAGATCCATCATTGGTCTAAAACAGGTACACAATATAAACAGTAAAGGAAATGACAAATTATCGTAACGCATGTAAAAACTGTGTGCCAATCCGTGATGTTTGCGGTGAAAGCATGCGTGTGATTGCACGCGATTTCATTAATGCATTATCGAGCGATGGCCTCAATCACACCGAAGCGTAATTTGTGACACATTTGTTGATTATCTTCCTAATTGCGTATGGCATTCATTCTGTGTAGATCAAATCTCTATGTTTAAGTTCTTTGACTAGCTTGTGGCGGAAGTAGTGTTACCAGTCGATAAGCCACTATCGATAGTCTATCGATCGATACTGCGGCAATTGTGATGTTGATAGTATCGATATAATCGATAGTATCGTCAACATTTTGCTGCTATAATAAATAATATGAAATAAATATATGCGGGCATCGATAGTTGTTAGGGACGAAAATAGTATCGATACTATCGATATCCTAACCGATTTTCGGGGTCAACTATCGATAGTGAAACAATCGATAATTTGGAAGGAAGGAAGATGTATAATATGTAAGTAAGTATATTGTAGAACAAATGGAGTAGACATTTTCAATGTTGAATTTGTTCTGGAAGTCCATTTTTTAATTCTGTGGCACACTCAAAATCTTTCAGTTTCGAAGAAATATATTCAACGCACGGCCGTTTTTAAATGAAAATTATTGGACAGATCGATTCAGAAGCCGTTACTGGTTTATTATTACATATTTGCAAAGCTCGAGAGGCCTGTATGTTAGGCCTAATGGAATATTAAAGTTATCTGAATCGGTAACTAGTTACTCTTCTTCTTCGCTAAATAGCTCCGTTGTTATCCCATCGCGCTTATCCTAATGTTACTACGCATTATAAATACAAAATAGTCTGATATTTATATAAATGCGTAACAAATTTATTAAATTCCTGAAAAGTACAAAAATCATTAATAAGACTAACTAGACTAGCCTATTTGATCGACTTAGCTAGCCTTAAAGTTAGCAGTTTATTTTGGTTCTTTTGTTTGCAACATTTTTTTTACAAAACGATGTACTACAATTTACATAATCTATATAAATATATAATACAATTTGAAACTACCAGATGGATTAAGAATGTTTTTTTATATTAGCCTTATTGTGTAAAATGGTACCTAACGCTTTATAAAATACGCATCAGGAATGAGTGATTTAATTAATCCCTCAACTACCATAGGCAACGATAAAACCAATAACGTTACGCGATTGCTGGCTACCACTACTGAAGAGTACTAAAAGGCAACTGAAGGCTGAGCCATACTTACACGAAATGATATCTAAATTCGTCACAATTTTTTGACGCATTTAGACACTGAAATATTAAATAATGAGCGTACAGTGCAAAATTACGTTTAGACGTTTATTTCATTTGTAATATTTGTCAACATTTATACAGTTGAAGTTCGATTTTTTTTTTTTTAGAAAATACTGACAAATTTCAATATCGTTTCGCTAAACAGCGACGTAACGTTTGTCTTATCTTTCTGTTAAAATTGTGACAACCTCAGTGTGAACGGTGTGACGGAAGCCACAATAGTCCAGCAAAATGTGCGCCACCACGAGCACGATGTAAACTTGTTACTATGTTTTTGCTAATACGTTTTCTAGCTGTCATTGCTTTTTGTTATTTATTGACAGAGGGTGATTTTTGTTTATTTGTTAAATCAGTTTTATTGTACCAAATATAATAAATTCTAAAATTTAACAACTTTACAGTTCTGGCCCTGTATTTCATATCTATAACAATATGTTTTGTTAACAATATGGTTTCATAAAAAACATGTCTATACTTAATCTGTTTTTTTTTAAACGGCCATGGAAACTAGTGTTTTTAGGCCTATCTTAAATTTATTAATTGTCTTCAGTCCTACTTTAGTCACTCAAATCAAATAGTCAGGTCACTAGTCTAGTCTAGTCAAATAAGTATGTCTAGTGAGAGTCAGAGGGCTAAGAGAAGCGGTGGAAAAAAAAAACTCTTAGCTATACCACATTAGTCTATGAAATTTAAAATCAGTGCTCACTTTTTTTTGGTTTTTATTTCATTTGAATTTGGAACACTTATCACACATTCACATAATGTTTCCCAGTTTGTCGTATGCCAGTATCGCATCTGAAACACTATTATTTGCGCCGCCCTCGTCAGTGAATTCTGAAGGTCGCCGGATTTGCATTTAATTATCTTTTTGCGCCGTGATTGTGGCAATTACATCTGTTTGTATAGAGAAAAAAAAACGTCGGTGAACACGTGGTAATGCATACCTTCACGCTATTTCCTTTGTAAGATTTCAAGCTATGCAGTCTTCAGGGTCTTTCTCTGTTTGTTCCTTAGTGTTTCTCTGGTATTCAACCTTCCAACTGACATCTACTACTACGCCATACTCTATTCGAGTCGAATCTCGAGAGAGTGCGCTGACTTGCTTGACTCTTTCCAGTCACACCATCATCCTACAAGTTCTCTAATGAGATAATGATCTCTTCTATCTATCCTTAATAGAGTCATTAAGGCTAAATAGCATTAAGAAGAATAATTCTCCATTATGATGGGGCTCACAAATACAGTAACGCCTTGCTGGTCTTTTTCTTGGTCGTCTCGTGTTTTTCTGGTATCTATTTTAGTAGATTAGTCGAGCCTTCATCATTTCTACTTTCTCTGATATTACCATTATCAGTGTTAAATTTTCGAAGTCCGCTTAAAATTTGATTGATTTTTATTATATTTTTCATGAATATATATTCCGATTACATCCTTAGCTTACCTTTCAAAGTCTAGAGTATACTTTAATCATGTTTCTACAACTGTACTTGCTATTACAATGGAGCGACTGCTGTCTGATCTATGTAACCCTTTTAACAAGGAAACCAGAATAAAATGTGAAAGGAACCACGTCAGAGAGGCCAAGAGGCGATTTTATAAGAATTTTGAACCAGGGTGTGCATGGTATCGACCATCATACCATATGGATTACATCTCAAACGATACGATGGTTATGATAGCTATAATCCTCCCTCGTGTTCCGCTGTAGTTCTAACTTTTATACTGGACCGGATATAAAAACTATATAAAAAATTATATAGCATTTGAATTAGTAATATAGAAGCCGAAATGTCACTTGTTATATGTAAATTTTCATTAAAAACTTGTTTATACACATTCAAAGACCATTATCGTCTTGTTAGAAATCAATATTTGGAATAATCGATGACTGATTAACTGATCGTATATCTTTTATATTGAGGTCAAAGGTGAAGGTCACAGAATTAAGAAATATTATCGGATAATTTCTCTGTTCTGTGGTGAAGCCAGAAGTAGAAAATAGCCTTTTTTGGATACAATTTTCTATTAAAGTTTAAAGCCTATCTTCTATCCTAACTAATATTATAAATGCGAAAGTGAGTTTGTTTGTTTGTTACGCTTTCACGCCCTATCTACTAAACCAATCTTCCTGAAATTTCGCATACACATAGTTAGAAGTATTGAGAAGGTGATAGGATACCATTTAATCCCGGGAAAGAGCACTGTTCCCTTGGGAAATTCACGCGAGCGTAGCCGCGGGCGAAAGCTAGTACTAGTATAATAAGGCTGAAAAGTTGATCTTATAAGGGTTCCGTTTTTGCCAATTGAAGTATGGAACTCTAAGACTAAAAACTATAGTGTCCTGTGTTAAACCTGTTAAGTATAGAGATCTATAGGCTACTTGACTCATATCAATTTTGATGTAACAATTGGTAATTTCTTACAGTATTTAACCCCCGAAACCAAAATATATCAATTTACACAAACATAAAAAGACAGCCGAATTGGGCCTGTGTTCCCATTAGTTCTATTGAACATTTTTATGATAGAACTAATGGGATTTTTTTTCTTATTAGTCTTATGATTTAAAATAGTAGAACTAATGAAACTCTAGGAAACTGTGGCGCTCTCTCGTTTCGGAGGCCAAGATCCACTTCGGGTCGCTGAGCCAGGGGAGTAAGTAAGTAAGTAAGTGGAACTCTTTTGTCTCACCTGTTCTATCAAACAATTAGCGTCCCGCCCCGGCTTCGCATGGCCATAAAAACCTTCCTCTTGAATGACTATATCTTTAAAAAAAACCGCATCAAAATTCGTTGCGTAGTTTTAAAGATTTAAGTCTACAAATAGACTGAGGGACAGAGAAAGCGACTTTATTTTATACTATGTAGTGATTAATGGTAGAAGAACCTTATTTTTTGGAAGTCGGTTGAAAAGCGAGAGGTTGCTAGCCTTGCCTATTTAGAAAATGCACCAAGTTTCATTTATAAGGATTCAATAAACACACAACAGTGTTGCTAGCATTCAATATTCAATCATAAATTTTAATGTAATTTTAATGAACACATATTGTCTGTAATATAAGGTTTACTGCGCCATTTCTAACGTGATTAACTATCTTGTTTTGGTTATGTGTTTGGTTTGACCTGTATCCTATCCTATATTATTAAACGAGCAATATTTGTATATAATGCATATAAATTTATTTATACTCGCGTTTTCGGAAACGTCTCTAACGATTTCTTTGAAATTTTGAGCTTAAGTTCTTGTCCTATCCTATACTATTAAACGAGCAATATTTGTATATAATGTATATAAATTTATTTATACTCGCGTTTTCGAAAACGGCTCTAACGATTTCTTTGAAATTTTAATCATAAGTTCTTACATAGCCAAAATCTGGATTCAAGTCTGGGAAAATTCATTTTACAAAATATTTTCATGCAAAGTGATTTTCTGCATAAAACTTGTCCAGGTACTGTCTGTATAATTGTATGTACGTTCAACTCTGTTATCGAAATTAAAAAACGGTTTAACCAATTTTGATGAATTTATACGTCTTAATTGCGTGTCACTGGGTAAATTATAATTGTAACTTTTTTTTTAACTCCTAAGTTTTCCCTCGAAAACTACCCTTATTTAAAAAAAAAATATTTACTTTGTACATCTGTGTTTGGGTCACAGAATTACGCCATCCTACCAAATTTTATCTGTTGGTCCAGTAGGTTCGGAGAAAATTGGCTGTGACAGACGGACGGACGGACATACAGACGCACGAGTGATATTATAAGGGTTCCGTTTTTACATTTTTGTACGGAACCTTAAAAAGATGTGAAATCACAAATCCAGCGAAGTCGCATATTACTAGCTGTTAGTAAGTATATCAAGAAAATAACTAAATTAGCATTATTACTGGATGCACCAGACTTTTTCAAGCTAAATATCTCAAAGTATATTTAAAAATAACCTTAATAATAGCGCTCGACTTTTCCTTTTATTAACCGGCTCGGAGGTCATGAACTCTGGACACCTACAGGAGCAAATATTTCTGTCTCAAAATAAAAAGTATTTTACATTCCTTTCGTTGTCAACAGTCACAAAAAGTCCACTTATTGGACCTTCTTTTGTTCGTATTAAGACGATAGGAATAAAAAGTAAAGCAAATATGTGGAATCAGGCTTTAGAATGGAATATAACAGTTTTTCGTTCGCGTTTTTCAGTAAAAGTACAACTTTTTCTGTAAAACGTGGCTGGTGACAGATTCCACCAATATCAGCATTCCCCATATAATTTGGAATCGCGCGCGGTCCCCCAGGCAAATTTCTTTTTTAATCTATGGCATTTCTCATAGAATAAGCAAATCGCGCGCCGTCATTACCCATTTTTAATTTTTTTATAATATAGCATTCCCAATATGGATCGACCTATGAATAATTAAGAATCGACCTAAGGAAGGCGGCGGCATGTTAAAATAATGCCAAATCTTATTGCGGCTTGAAGACCTCATGAAGGAAAAACAAAAAATATAATAATATAAGGTTTTTTTGTTTTTGAAAACCTTATCACTACATAGTATAAAACAATGCCGCTTACTCTGTCCCTATATCCCTATCTATATCCCTATCCCAACGGATTTTGATGCGGTTTTTTAATAGATAAAGTGGTTCAAGAGGAAAGTTTTATGCCCATGTGAAGCCGGGGCGGGTCGCTAGTATCTACATATAAGGTTCTTCCGTCCAACCCGGAAAGACTGTTCCCGTGGGATTTAGTGAGCGAAACCGCGGGGAAAAGCTAGTAAGCTTATAAAGATTAAGGTTCGAACATTAGAAGCCAGTGAAGGGGGATGGGCATCGACCTTGCTTTGAAGAGCACTGGTTGATCCGTTAGCATTTACTTTTGAAGAATGTCAAATACAATACAATTTATTTTTATTTCCTACTAGCTGTTCGCCCTGGCTTCGCATGCAAATAAGCGAAGTGTAAAATAGTTGTTAAGTTTACTACATCATCATCAGCTGCCATTGGTTAAAGGAAACGCGTCAGAGGCCGACAGGCGGTTCCGAAGAACTCTTACACCCGGGAGTGCACGGACGATTGACCGTGACACCTTCACGAAATCATGATAATCATCAGCTGTCTACAACCCACTGCTGGGCGTAAGCCTCTCTTTGTCTACGGCATACTTTACTATTCTGAGCCACCGCAATCCAGTTGTTGCCAGCAACTTTCCTAATATCATCGACCCATCTAGCCGCTAGGCGTCCAATACTTCGCTTTCCATGTCTAAGCCTTAGTCCACCTACCACCATCGTTCCTTCCTTCATGTGTCTTGACCACAGGGAAATTACACTATTTATCCTCCGTGGTCCTGACTTAAAACTTGGTGCAATTTCTTAATTTTTCTTACCGTAAGTTCACAGAGTACGAGCGGTATTAAAATTCTTTGTTTTGTGAGTATGATATAGAAATTCCATGCTACATAATGCATGCTATGTAATACAAAATTTTAAAAATGAAATGGCTCTCAAGTTTCGGTGATAATTTTGTTACGGAGAAAGACGAGAATTCATATACTAAAAATCATTATTAGAGGAAAACTAACCTGTCAATTCACGAATCAGTGATTCGGATACGGCCGCGTCACTTCCGTTCCATTGTTGGAGGATTTTCCATACAGAATATAATATGTTGCGTAATTTAAAAAAAACGTTTTCATACGCTGTTTTTATGTAATACAGGAACTAGTGTTATGTTATTGAAATAATAATATTCAAATACACATTTGTGTGTTCTTTTTGGTAATCTTACGGCTCCGCTTGACGGTATTAAAAAAAAAAATATAACTATTAATTTATCTCCATTTTAACCGACTTCGAAAAAGGAGGTTCTCAATTCGTCGGAATGTTTTATCTTTGGTCGTTATTTTTAGGACTTACTTAAATATACTTACCGACTTTCATTTCTGTTTAGTTTAAAATTAACTAATGGGGCCATGTGTATCTTGTTAGCAAATTATATATGGCCATGTGAATGTATTTATTTATCACATTTACTAATTATTCATTTTAAAATAAACTTATGTGGCTATATGAATCCTGTTAGAAAATTATTTATGGCCATTTTTCTTTGTCTATATAATGTTTCGAAGTGACTACAGTCCAAATTCTCATCCTTATGGTACAATTTCTACGGTCCGTATTACAATGACTTCTAGTCTTAAGTCAACTTAGAAATAAACTGGGATTTTGCTATTATACTTATCTCATTTACTTGTCTAGTTACATATCGACTTTATCCACACCAAGTATTACAATCTTACGCACAATGCATTTGCAAACGGAAACTGCTATATTTAGCAGTAAAATGAGTCTTAATTCAATGCATTATGGTTTTGTTTATATGCTTAATGTTAAGTACAATCTAATAAATACTTCATGCATCTAACAGTTTGTCTTGATACGTGTGTTATATGTTAAGACAGGTTTATATTAGCACGATTGATAGTAACGAGGATGCAACTTTTTACATACAATATCCCTAGTATGAGATTTTGTTAACGCAGACGCTAGCGACTGCGTTAGCCGTTTTGTATGACAAACCTGCATCCGTAGCCCAAGTGACAATTTCAAAACGCTAACGAATGTCGACAAGAACAAAATGTATGGGATTGACATAAGCTGCGCTAAATCACGTGGTCAATCTTATGTCAATCCCATACATTTTGTTCTTGTCGTACCTCGTTAACGTTTTGCGATTGTGACTTTGGCTAAGCCCCCGGGGGACATAGCCAAAGTCTCAAATTCAAAACTTTGACGAATGTCGACGAGAACAAAAGTATAGGATTGACATAAGATTGACCACGTGATTTAAGCTTATGTCAATAATCCCATACGTTCTTGTCGATATTCCTTAGCGTTTTGAAATTGTGATTTGAGATTGCTTAGACCTTGGAATAAATAGGCTATATTTTATCCCGGAATTCCCTCGGGAGCGGAGACTAAACATATGCCTAGAAGAATACACATACATAAATACCTTAAACTAATTAATTTTAATTATAAAAAATATTGTGCTAAATAATTAAGTAAAGAATGTATTATTACAGTTATTAATCATTTACAAAATTAAAAATCTTAAACTTCATTACTTTCAATTAAATATATACAAAACTTAACTACTACCTATTAAAAAAAACTTACTTGCAATGGGATAAGTGAAAGCTTTCACAGAAAGAGAGTGAGAGAAATTAGGGTGACAGGAAGACTTATATCATACAGATTTTACCTGTATGATATAAGTGAGAGTGACCTTTGAAACCTGTGTATGACAAAATAAATGATTATGATTATGACCTCCTAGTATGAGTTTTTCGCGATTTAGTATGGCAAACCTGTACAGCGCCTCTGGTGGATAGTTAGGCAACTAAGAAATTCCATACAAAATCCTAACGCAGTCGCTAGCGTCTGCGTTAAGAAAAACTCATACTAGGGGCACTGTGAAATCTTTAGTACACAAGTCTCAGATTTTCACAACACGTGAACTGCACGAGTTATGAACCACAATAGTCTACAAATGCGTAACGTCTACGTCATATAACCTGGCCAAGGTCTGCTGTAAACTAGTTATACTTCTTCCCTTTCACCCCCTCACCCCCATTCAGCCCTCATTATGTAAGACTTCGCTGCACACGTTGTACCGTAACAAATTGTGACTCATTTAATACATTGTCTTGACAGATAGCTAGAATTATGACCATATAGAAAGAACTTCGTCTAAGTCACTATCACTACATAGTATAAAACAAGTCGCTTTCTCTGTCCCTATGTCCCTTTGTATGCTTAAATCTTTAAAACTACGCAACGGATTTTGATGCGGTTTTTTTAAATAAATAGAGTGATTCAAGAGGAAGATTTTATGCGAAGCCGGGGCGGGTTGTTAGTCAAATATAATTGAGAAATAGATATTTAGAGACAAAGGTCCCAATTGAATTTCACTTCAGCGATTTTCTCCAATTTTTTTTCGATGAGTTTAAGCCAATTCACAATCGAAAAATTTCAATCAATCGATGCGTTCGATTGAACTTTTTCAATTGTCATTTTGAAAAAGTAGAAACCGTGATAAACGTCTGAAAAAAAAGGGGAAAATCGATTTTAGTGAACTTCGATTGCGCGAGTGTGCTGTCCAATGTTGCTGTCTCACGTTCACGTCATACCTTCCCCAAAGTGAGCGACATATAGTTTCAATACATTTTGGATGTTTGGCATTTAAAATAAGAAATTTGCAAATATAAGTTTTTATTAGGCATTAACTTTTAAGTTTAATGAGTATATATTTCAATGACTATATTTTCATAAATACAATTGAAAATTTAATAGTGATATCTCAGATTTAATCGAAGATATATGGTAAGAAACCTAAGTCCATCAAATGACTCTAAAATCACTATGAAAAGGAAGATACGGATGGGTCTATTACCTATCTAGGTAGTGGGTCACAAGGGAAAGTAATCGTGTCAAAATAGTGTTTATTTTTGGAGTTTTGTGTATAATTCATCGACCTAGAAACTTGTTAGCAATATTTCAATATTACGACGACGAAACAGTAAAATTGATGGCCATTGATCATTCCACTAATGGGTTTGTGATAGACTTTGAAGGCAATTGTCTGTATTGTCTATGGCAGTCATTTGTCATCGCCTGCTTTGTCTATGATTGGATGTTTGGTTAGCTGACGACGTAATGGGTTATTTTGAATCTTGTTAGGTTAATCTATAGAAAATTGGCTTTCTGATGTTGGGTAACGGATAAAATAATGAATAAACCACTCTCATCTCTCATAGCCATAGCCTTCCTAATTAAACGTAAGACAAACCGCCAGTTATTAAAACTTAAGGAGTCCATTTTTTAGTCCACAAATAAATATTTATTTTATTTATTTGTTGTACAAATTAAAAATACAGTGTACAAATGGACTTAATGACATGGACTATTATGACATTTGTGTCTAATCTTTTATATCTCATATTAATGCGTTTTCTATTTATACTTATCATGAAATAATATTTCAATTGTTTGTTTCAGGTATGTACGAGACATTGGATTTCACTATTCAATTAAATGTGAGTAGTTTTATTAAATTATGTATCCTAGAACCCTACAATTAAGATTCAAATTTGAGCTACCCAATCAAGTTGGAGATCCTTAAATTGTCTGCTCAAGAGATCAGCCACAGCAAATCCAACTTATTCTAACTACTAATCCTTGAGAGTTAGTTAGTTACCATTTCAAAACGATAACGAAGTTTGACTTTAACAAAATGTATCGGATTGTCAATAACTGACCACGTGATTTAGCGCGACTGATGTCAATCCCATAAAAAAAAATGGCAAACCGCGCGCGATTTCTTAATTCTATGGTCGATCATATTTTGTTCTTTTCGAACTTCGTAACCAATTAGAAATTGTAATTTTGAGCCCGCGGAAAAATATTGATTGGATTGCCAGTTAGTCGCCTTTTTTAAAACTAAGAAAATAAGTGTATAATGGATAGCTATCTAAAGAATAACGAATCGTTTAATGTGGGCGTAGCCGCAGGCGAAAATAGCTGAAAAATAAAGGCAATGAAAGTCTTTAATATCGAGTTCAGACAAGCCCTACATAGATTGGATTTCTGAGTAACTTTGAAGCTTTGTTGAAGTTATAAATACATTTTTTATATGACTTCCAGCTGGGAGACTAATTATGTGTCAGAGGGAATTTTCTTAATTGGCTGTTGATTTTTAAGATTCCTTATCAAATCAAAAAGAGAAGAGAAGTATATTTTAATTTTAATTTAGTATTACGTGTGTAATAACTAGCTTTCGCCCGTAACTTCGCCAGCGTGAATTTCCTAACGGAACGTGCTATTATCCGGGATATGTCCTTCTTAATACTTCTATCTATGTTAATGCAAAATTTCAGGAAGATTGGTGCAGTAGATAGGGCGTGAAAGCTTAACACTCACTTTCGCATTTATAATATTAGTTAGGAAGGATAGGATGTACGGTACCCATGGAAGACCAGCAGCGTCGTGGCTCGTACCACGGTCCACGACACATGCTGAGCGGGGGCCATTTTGGATAACTATTATTATCTTGTAAAACTATTTTTCTTTAATTAATTAATTTTTTAAGTGTGAAGTTCCCAGTGGTAGTCACTCGGGAAAGTCTTGGCACGGAGTATGTCTTACTTGTAAACATAGATTTAAAAAAATTTGCTTGACCGCGCGCCATTTCCAAATTCTATACTTGTAAATAATAAAAAAATTGCAATGGTTTAAAAAAAAAACTACTGATTCAGTTATCTAGTTCCAGAATATTCTATTTTCAGCTAATATTTCCGTTTCTCATAAATAATGAGAACATTTTCCATTTTCTTTCAACGGAAATAGTCTTGAAAAAGAAATATGGAATATTTCAAATTGCACGAGAGCGGTTGCCTTCGTAATGAAACCCTGTCTACATGATTCAATATTGTAGTTATTGCCTCCTATATCATGTATTTTTCTTTCATAAAACTTGGTGTAGGTAGTTATTGACGTTTATTCAAGTAATATGTCTTTCTGTGTGGTTTTAAAATTATGTATTTTAATTTCTCGTCTAAAAACCAACAACGCGTTTTATCAAATTGTGTAAAATCAGTGTACTGACAATCTCCACTTTAAAAAAAAATAATACAAATTTATTATGGGGATAGTTTAAGTCTTGAACAAGGACATCCAGTACTTTTGGGGCAATAAAATAGAGTGTCACGTAGGCGGAGCTGCAAGAAACAGCTAGTTTCAAAGTCCGATACAGTTTAGGATGCAACAAGGAAAACTTTAAAAACACTGAGATATATACATTAATATTATAAATGCGAAATTCTGTCTTTTTGTCTGTCTGTAACGCTTTCATGGTTAAACTGCTGGATCGATTTTGATGTACTTTGGTATTACTTTTATGCGCGATAATACTGAGTCCCACGCGGGCGAAGCCGCGGGCAACAGCTATTTGGATTGTATAATATATACTAGCTTTCTCCCTCTCATTCGCCCGCGTGAATTTCACTCGGGAACAGAGCTTTTTAGTGATAAATTTTGCCCTATGTCCAACTCAATACTTCTAGCTATCTGTATGCGAAATTTCAGGAAGATTGGTTCAGTAGATAGGGCGTGAAAGCGTCACAAACAAACAAACATACACTTTCGCATTTATAATATTAGTTAGAAGTTGTATGGATTCTTACTTAGCAACAGGTTAGCCGCGCGGTAAGTAGCGCGCGCAGGCGCCGTCTCCCCTTTTGTCCGTGCTCGAATTGCGTGTAGCACGGGTTTATTGAGCTTTACTGCAGTGTCATGTTTCTAAAAATTACCAGAATCTGACCTGGACAAAAGAGAATATACATTACGCCTGAACTCAATTTAAAAACTTAAAAAAAAAATTGGTTGCCTGTAAAGTCGGTATACGGGCGAAAGTTTTACGTGACAACGACTTTGAGCGGGCTAACCATGCCCGAGTGGAAGGGACGCGTGCCTCTCACTCGCTCTCATTGTGAGCGCATAACGTGAGCGGAGCGTAACGCAGTTTCTTGAAGTGTCACCCGGCAAACCAATCTATAAGACGTTGTCACGTCAAAATTAAATCGCTCTAAATCAGTGTATTGTTTTTTATTCGTGTGCCATAGTCGGGTACATATGGTTGTAATGTGTTCCTTATATTTCCCTGAGAGCTTTCATTCCGCGTCTCTACAACCAAAGCCTTACCACTAAGGTAATTGAAAAGTTCTACCCGATACTCTACGAGACAGGAGTCATAGGACATAGGTTTCTTCAATTAATTTATGTAATAGAATATAGTAATTTGATAACTTTCGTGTAATGTTATTGCCTATATTATGTATAACTACATAGTATAAAACAAAGTTGCTTTCTCTGTCCCTATATCCCTTTCAAAACTACACAACGGATCTTGATGCGGTTTTTTTAATAGATAGAGTGATTCAAAAGGAAGGTTTTTATGCCCATGCGAAGCCGGGGCGAGTCGCTAGTATATATAGTATAAAACAAAGTCGCTTTCTCTGTCCCTATATCCCTATGTATGCTTCAACCTTTTAAACTACGCAACGGATTTTGATGCGGTTTTTTTAATAGATAGTGTGATTCAAGAGTAAGGTTTCTATGCCCATGCAAAGCCGGGGCGAGTCGCTAGTTAACTATATTTTATACACATTATTACCCGCCGGCGATTATATTAAATAAATATTATCAATTAGTTGTGAAAGAGCTTAGCGTTATTTAATTAGTGCTTATATTAGTAGTTAAATTAAGCAGCCAACGTGTTTAGTTTACATACTAATTTATATGAAACATTTTATGTATGTTACCTGATTACCATAAGACGCCTGGACCGATTTGAAATTTTTGTTTTGTTCGATAGAAGTTATGTTACTTTAAACTGTGTCATCAAAATCTCCGCGATAATGCTAAGTGATTTTTTGTTCACTGCTACACTTCGCCCTATGACTAGACTTACTTGCCTGACTAGACTTGACTAAATTAAGAAGATCAATATATTGAATAAAAATAAGCTTTATGAAGGATTTCGATTGCTACAAAGAAGAAAAAATAACCTACCTCTCTTTGTTTCAAACTATTATCATCATAATATGGCATTTGTCCTGCAAAATCAAATCTTCATGCTTAAGTTTTTTAATTAGGTTAAAATGTGAAAATTTATTTTTTTACAATAAAATTAGGAAATCCTATAGGTATCTTAAATTTACCTGATAAATCTTTTAGCAATGCGCGCGACTCACATTTGGCAGATTTTTGTATTATAAGAGTTTTATGTATTTTTGCATCTGAACTTTCGGAGGGGTTTAATAAACTTTCAATTTCTTTCATTAAATTTGTACATCTGACGTGAAAATAAGACTTTGAAACCCAAGCTAGCAACAGCATACAATGAACGCTGTGGTTTCGTGGTTAGCACATCGACACAATCTAATTATTGCATTAGGTTTACCACAGTTACTTTGTCGTGTAAAGTCTCGAATTTATCAACCTGTAATATTACTTACAATGATGTCTCTGCGACCCAAAAAAGATCTTGGCCTCCGACACCCGAGCTCTCCATCGTTCCCTGCTAAGCGTCTTCTCTTGCCTATCGGCTTTTTGGAGAGCTTTCAGTGCCTGTAGTATGAGTTTTTCTTAACGCAGATGCTCGCGACTGCGTTAGAATTTTGTATGGAATTTCTTAGTTGCCTAACTATCCGCCAGAGGCGCAGGTTTGCCATACTAAATTGCTAACGCAGTCGCTAGCGTCTGCGTTAAGAAAAACTCATACTAGCGGCACAGGTCCTTTCCTTCATCACTCCAGCGGTACCTAGCACGACCGACACTCACTTTCCACTTGGTCGTCCTGTGTCTTTTTTGACAGCCCGATCCTCTCCCATCCTCTCCACATGCTCGAGCCATCGAAGCCTCGATATTATGTAACGGAACAGGCAACAGTGAAATTAGTGTAAAAATTATAAATTTTTATTTTCACCCGATCGCTATACAATGGGCAAAATCATTTTTGCCATCATAATGATAATCTATACTAGTATAAAAAAATATAATTTGTTTGTTTGAATGCTTATAACTTTAGAAATACTAGTCAGATTTTATAAATTCTTTCCACATATGATAGCCTGACTTTATTTTTTCATTGGCTTTACCTTTAAGCAATGGCAAGCGATGCAACGCTCATTGCCTGAAGGGCCAACACTAGGGTCTAGGGTGCCTTAAGGGCTTGCAAAGAGCCTATTGGTGGCGAGAAGCGCCCTGGTACATTCCGGTACCTGGTAAACGAGCTGGGTAGACTGACTCTTGGAGAAGGTAGATATTGACAATAATATATAAAACTGCGGCGATCCAAATAGTAGTGAGTATAATGCTCCTCGTGAAGGGCTAAATCAGCGAGCGTGATGATAAAGAATCACTACATAGTATAAAACTAAGTCGATTTCTCTGTCCCTATATCCCTATGTATGCTTAAATCTTTAAAACTACGCAACAGATTTTGATGCGGGTTTTTTTAATAGATAGAGTGATTCAAGAGGAAGGTTTTTATGACCATTGAAGCCGGGGAAGTGTTGATTTTTTCACCCACACGATATGTATGATTGAATTGTCACTTTTCTCCTTTTTAACAAATCGATAATCTATTTAAATGTTCTTTAAGGCTCAAATTGGACGACCTGTATACCGAAAGACTGCTTTTGTATCGAGATGTGAAATATGGATATGGGATATCGAGCTCTTCAGAGAATATTACGTTTCAATACGTAATTAAATAGATATAATTGAAGATCTTGTAACCCATCCTATATAATTCTTGGAATTTTCGCAATTGAGGCGGTAGATTCTGGCCGGGACCTTTTGAATAAACTTGAACTTTGGTATTTCCCTTCACTCGAATCAGTTGTTTTGTTGTACAAAAGAATATTATTTTGGTGATCTACAATGCTTTAGGTCACCGGTGTAAGAAAAGACTTCCCCTTTTCTTTCCGTGAGTGTTTTTAGAGAAGGATTAACGATATAACATTGGTCTCAAAAATTTATCTAACTGGTGGCGGATTTCACCAATAAAAGCTTACTTGCATCAATAAAAAGTTGACGTTAGGCAGGCTGATCAAAGAATAATTTGCCATTTGGTAGCCGTTAAAGGAAGAAAGTCAGAGACCGAAAGGCAGTTCCTAAGAACTCTATGTTCCCGTGACACCTACACGAAATGATGATGGAACTAGAAAATGGTCTGTAATTTGTGATTTTGAAAGCCATGGCATTGCCCGTTCCAAAAAGATTAAAAACTATAACACATTAATTAATAGTTATCTCAGAAAAAGGGGTTCCTTAGCCAAGCAGTTGTACAACGGTAAGACATTAACTATAAAATAAATAAAAATAAAATTAATTTATTTCAGCTTACTATTTGACCGTTATACAAAATTTAACATTCACTATGCCTTTAATTATTAATCCTTAACAAAATTAACTAAAAATACAGCTAATTAAAGTCTATATTTAAAATTATTGGGCGGTAATCTACTAAAGGCCGATGCCAGTTATTGTCTATGATAAAATAAAATACAAATTCTTGGGAAAATATTTCATGAAAAGTAAAATTTAAATATTAAAAAAATATTCAGTAAATATATTACAAAAATGTCGTTGGTATTAAAACTACTTTTAGTGAATCGTTCCTTTGATCTTTGTTCTCTTTTGCAAAGGAATCTATGACTAAGAATGAGCGCCTCGGCAGAATTTTCTCATATTTATTTTTAGCATTCAAAAGCTTTCATACAACGCAAATATAATCTTTTAATATTTTCTTTTAAGGTTTTTCATTTTTCTTTTAAAGTAAAATATTGCTAGAGAAGTTTTTTCCATCTCCATTTTAGCATGAAGTCCATAGCTGGACATAAATAGACATTACTCCTAGAACGCATTTTACGTAAAACGTACAATAGTCGTAATAAGATTTCTTAATGGTCGGTAAAGCGCACGTGACACCCCTGGTGTTTCAGGCGTCCATAGGCTATGGTAACCGCTTCCCATCAGGTGTACCGTAAGCCTGTTGCCTACTAAATGGTTAAAAAAAAGTTTATTTGCCATAATATTTTACAATAGGTAATTCTATAATATTTTTCATCCCCAATTTTTTAATTCCGCACGCGTATTTTGAGTTTACATGTGGAATTATAAAAGACTAGAGAAATACACGGTTATTTTTTGAATACTACATATAAAAATGAGGCATTGTGTAGCCATTACTGATCACATTCGCAAAAACAAAAGATAAAAAATAGAAAACCCAAAATTGTTGCGAAAAAAGTAACATTGTATTGATTCACTAGCTATAGTCCGCGACTTCAAAACACATATAAAAATTATCCAATTAGGTGCATTCGTTTGAAATCAAACATGCCTTGAGTTCATTCAAATGACGATAACTTTTTTTTTGATTAACCAATTTCGGCGAAACAAACTTTAGATGTTCTTCTGAGTTAAAATAAAACAATTGGTGAAAGTTTTAAGCAAATCGGTTCAATATTTTCGGAGAAAAGCGTGATCATACATACAGACAGACAGACAAAAAATTCAAAAGAAATATTTTTTGCTTTCTATTATTCATTTTAAACGTCCCTCTATCCATTTCAGTCAAAATTACTAAATGTACAGTCAAAATATATTTACTATTTTATTATATGTATCGATAGTAACTAATGAGTAATATTGAATTAGGTACGATAACACAAATAATATAATACAATAAAAAGGTCTCGGAATCTTTGTAGGTACTATTCCAAAAATAATATTATATATCAATATTAAATACCATCGTTTTTTTGTGTTGTTGATGAGTATTTGTAAGATTTCCATATGACAAGCAAATAAAGCGTAAGTTTTGTTATAAAAATGTTATATTAAAAATAAGCTGTAAAAACCATTAATGAAATAATTTCTAACATTTATTACTGACTGTAAAACGACATTGTAATAAAATGTTAATTAACTGTTTTTTTTTAACTTAATATAGGTGAAGTCAGACAGGTTACACGACTAGTTTTTGCGACTTAAACGTTACCGTTTTGTAAAAAAAAAGTGTTAACTAATATTACTTAATCGTCTGTCTGCATTAGGTTTTTTACATAATACGTCACATATAGTTGAAAGATAAGTTTATAAAATCATAAGTGGTTTACATTAACAGGGCCTTAATTCTGTAAGCTTTTATTTAAAACTTCCAATTTTATTTAGAACACAAACAGAGAAATTATCCGAATAGAAATGTTTTGACGCGGATTTAGTTCCAGGATCAGTGTGGCAGCGTATTCTCTCTTCTTATCTTCAATTAATACATGTAAACCACACCACACCTTATTAGAAATGTATCAGGAAGTTTACAACAAAACCACCTAATATTATCGACCAATAACAGTAGCAATAAATGACGCAATCAAATTCCACGCCCATTTTTCTGTGTGAAACGTTGGCTTGCAAGCCAAACTAGTGACACGTTTTTCGTACGCTATGCCACTTCGTGTTTATATTTCTTAATTCTGTGGATATACCCGTTTAACGACCCAAAATGGATCCTGGCCTCCTCCGTAAAGTTCTCTACTCTATTTAAACATTAATGACAAGAAACTTAAATTTGTTTGTTGAACAATTAACAATAACAAGTCGCGGTCTTACTTAAGGCTAACTTAATCTGTATGATTTGTTCCTATATTAATTAATCATTAACAATGAATTCTAAAACGCTTGTCGATTAAACAAAATCACTATAGACAGGCAGACTTGTTTTGCGAGTACACTATTAGCGTGCGTAAGTGATTCCGGTCACGCGATATTTTGTCACGGGTTTTTTATACTAGGTCACGTTATTTTATATGGTTAGTATAGGAAATACTGCTTTTGCTGGGCAAACGAGTATTTTAATTTTAAGGTTCATCTTGATTTGGCAGGTGTGATAATGGTTGATACTACTACTGATAATGCATGAAAATACAACTCTACAATTCTATTATTTTTTGCATTGTCAATGAAAAAAGAGCATCTTGAAATAAAAAGGATTTTTTACCTACCCTGACTGCATTATAAGGAAGTTATTCTAAATTATCTAGTAATAATAAAATAAAAATTGCTACGAACTTTTAGTCCGAGCACAGAATCCTTACAATATCCAAGTAACATATTAAGTTTGTTCATTTGTTTGATACGCTTTTGCAATCTATCTACTGAACCAATCTTCCTAAAATTTCGCATACTCATAGTTAGAAGTATTGAAAAGGACATAGGGTACCTTTCACCCCGGGAAAATGCACTGTTTCAGAGGGGGATTCGCGCGGGCAAAGTCGCGGGTAAAAGCTAGTAGATAATACTAGTATTAACTTAGTGAGCTTCGAATCAACCAACACGGGTTATTTTTGGTAAGGGAGCCGTGTGCATAAAGGCTGAGTAACCTCAATGCTACTCGTACACACAACTACAAAGTTTAATATACACATTATAGATCAATGTATGACGAAGTCTGCAGTCGACTGTACTAGTCTCGAAAGGTGTTGTATTGGTTAACCGCTGCAAGTAATATGTTACAAGCATAATGTAAATCGATGCCTCGTGTAATCGAATACCGAGTGATAGTGATCGGGTGATTTCGGGATTTCGATGCGAGGTCGACTGACCTAAGTGCGTGTTACCTATCATGTATTTAAATTTATTTCAATTTCAAAGCATTTATAGCTGAAATCAGCGTGTCCTTGTGACACATAGGCCTCCTCTAGATATTTTTGTTGTTTCTATTATTTGTTCCTATTTGTTGTTTAAATATATTTACTTAAACTTAATGGCATCTTAAAGTACAATAAATTAAGTCCATCAACTTAATGCCATAAGGCATTCTCTGCCAGAGACATGCTAATTTTTTAACCATTATCATCATAATTTCAGCCGCAGACTGTTCGCTGCTGGACATAGGCCTTCTCCAAGGATTTCCAAAATGACCGGTGGAAGCGGCCTGCATACAGCGCTTGCCTGCGACCTTCTTCAGATCAGAATTTTTAAATAGATACCTCAGATGAAATGTAGCAATGTTTTAACCCAGTTTTGGAGAAAAAGAAAAAAAAATCAAGATAAATTACTATCAAAAAATTTATCAGACATTTCTCGTAATACCAAACTAAGACCTAGGATTAACCTTAAATAGAATCACCTAATCCTTCATTTATAAGAACTACATAGGTAAAGCATTTTACCTCTTACGCAATTCTGAAGGTAGAATCAAGTTACGCCTACGGTCCAAGGACGGTAAGGCCACTTTTCAACAGAATCATAGGTTTTAGGATAAAACAACTTTTTTTGGGAACACGTTTTGGGTCGTTTGAGTTGTTAAGGATATTAATAAAAGTTAAAATATTAGCTCCAAGACGTGACTTAAATGTTACTCTTACATTTTAGTTTTGTCGTGTCAAAAATATCTATAAAATTTTGACTTATTTTTACGTGTTTTAGAGACTGAAATATAAATTAGAATATTCATATCACTGCTTACCGTTTGCAAATGTATTAATTCTTTATAGGTCTTTGTGCTTTTAAATTTAATATGGGTTTGGAACTGATGTTAATTGCTTAATTATTATTTTAAAACGTTATTAAATTGCTAATATTTTTGACTATGACTTCAATAATTCGCAACCTCGAGATTCGCAGTTTATTTATCATTTCAAACTGCTGAAACAACCTTTTTATACATTTTGTACGTGGGTGTAGTGTATGAATAGATATACACAAAAGAGATAACGTTTAGTACTTCACTACATAGTATAAAACAAAGTCGTAGTCTGCCTGTTTGTCTGTCTTTGGCATCATAGCGATCGGATGAAGCGATTTCAATTTATTTATTAAAGGTGACTTATGTGCGAGTATTCTTAGACACATGTTTGATGAAAATCGGTTGAGCGGTTTATAAGTAAGGGGGTGAAAGTGGAGAAAAATAACCGAATCTCTGCAAATATAATGTGGGAGGAGAAATCAGTCGACCCTAACCATTGAAGATTTTAAGCTTCCTCTTTTTCCGTATTGCTCATGTGTTAGCGTGGGTGGATCCCAACCTTTTGTAATTTCCAAACTGACAGCCTATTTACCGATAAAACGGAATATATTAGTTTTTCATCAATCTGCTGATTACTGTATGTCATAGGAAATTTTTGGTTAAATATTAATGGTCGCAGGACGTCCTTTAATCAGGGATTTTCGAAAACTAGGCCAGATATCAACTGTTCTATTTCTTTGCTTCATTCATTCATATCGTGTAGGTGTCACGGTCAGTCGACCATACACAACGTGGTGTCAAAGTTCTTCGGACCCGCCTCTCGGCGTCTGACATGGTTCCTTTAATCACTACCAGATGGCAGCCGGGACCAAAGGCTTAACGTGCCTACCTAAGAACGGCTCATTTCTCTGCTGGCTGCTTAGGAGTCCAGGATTCTTTTCCTGTTTTTATCTGCTCCACTTCGCTTTATGTTATGAGACCGTTTTTATGCATGTACTCTACTGCCACGTAAGCCAGTTATTTTACAAAGTAAATAGTTTGAGCTATATTCTTCGACCTTTTCGACATCAACGATACGACTTCTATGAACTCATTATAGAATGACGACCTCCGTGGCGTAATGGTTAACATGCCTGACCGCTACTCGGGAGGTCCCGGGTTCGATCCCCGGTCAGGTCAAGATGAAAAATGACCTTTTTCTGATTGACCTGGGTCTTGGATGTTTATCTATAAATGTATTTGTTATAAAATATAGTGTCGTTGAGTTAGTATCCCATAACACAAGTCTCGAACTTACTTTGGGGCTAGCTCTATCTGTGTGATTTGTCCCTATATATTTATTTATTTATTATAATGAGTTGTTGGAAAGAAAAAGCTTGGAAGAAGTAGAACATCATCATCATCTATTCTATATTATATTCTTCTATAGACTAATTGCTAACCTACGCTAGTTGGAGAGGCCCTTAGAAGTCAAAGATAAAATTTTTTTTTTTTTACTATATATTTTTATACTAGCTTTTGCCCGCGGCTTCGCCCGCGTGAATTTCCCTCGGGAACAGTGCTTTTTCCCGGGATGAAAGGTAAACCCTATGTCCTTCTCAATACTCCTAGCTTTGTGTATGCAAAATTTCAGGAAGATTGGTTCAGTGGATAGGGCTTGAAAAGATAACAAACAAACAAACTCACTAATATTAAGTTAGGATTATTGAATTTAATAATGCACAATAACCGAACTATTTATTATATATATTATTGTACAATTGACATCCAATAGAGCTAAACTATTGCAGTGGATTTCGTTTCTTTTGACAGTTGTGCTTAGAAACTCATGAATTCCTAGTTGGTGTCAAAGTTAAGAAAGAGTTTGAAGAGAAATAGAACTTTCTTAAAACTTTAAAACGTGTGAGCTTTTGATTTCCACTAGTTGTCGAGGTCAAATAAGATCTGTGACATATAGACTAACGAGTTGTTATGAGTTTCTTCTACTGAGAAGTATGGGATTATTGAAAAAGGTGCTTGGGTTTCTTCTTTTTCGTCCGAGCGTATTTCCCAGTTGCACCTACAGATTACGCTTCAGAGAGATTGCGTTTAACGTAGGATTTTGTATGGAAGTTCTTAGTCGCCTTACTATCCGCCAGGGGCACAGGTTTGTCATACAAATTCGCTAACGCTAGAGTCTGCGTTTATTAAATCTCATATTAGGGGTACTGGTATTGGAAGCGTCAGACATATTTGTATAACCAGTAGTATAAAACAGACGTCACCATCATCATGGGGTGGCATCTTCGAATTAAAATTTGGAGGTCAGAAAACGCAAGCCCTCGCGGCTATAGGCCGCTTTTTTCAGTTGGTTGAATCTAAGTCCGGTCCAATCTTTTATATCATCAAACCACTTTCGTCGAATACATCCAGGAGATCTTTTGCCAGGAATTTCACCTTCAAGAATTAGTCTCAGAAATTCAAACTGGGGTCCCCATTGTGTGTGGTCAAAGAAAGCAACTTTCCTCTTCCAAATAGTGGTCATAAGTTCACGTTTACATTTGGCTTGTTCCAGCACTTTGACATTGGATGTAAAACTGGTCCACGGTTTCTTGAACATTCTGCGCATCAACCACATATCGAAAGCCTGTAGTCTGTCACAGCTATCTTTTCTCAGGACCCATGTCTCGCAGCCATATAACAAGATAGACCAAACATAACATTTAATTACGCGGTGTCTTAATGGGTATGGGATTTTTGGGACACACAATTTCCCCTTGTTTTGTCAAATAAATAAAACAGACGTAGACGTCTTGAGCTCCCTGGCAACTAGGCCAAAAAGTGTCTACGTCCAGAATCTTCCACTTATTGGAAAGAGCAAAAAAGGCAAAAGCTATGATTATATGGGAAATAACGTAACCCCTCGAAAATCCTCTCAAAAAGCTCCATACAAAGCTGAAAGGACGTCAAAACCGAGATTAGTATGGCAGGGCTGTCGCATCATGTTTTAGCTGTCACGTCATTAATTACAGAATCTTGGCTATGTCGCTCACGTAGCGGCCCTGTAGGGCTGACAAATGACCATAAGAAAGCCTGTTGAAACGTAATTATTTGACAAAACAAGGGGAAATTGTGTGGGCACATTCTGAGGCGCTTCAATGATTTAGCGGTAAAAAAATTGGGTAAAACGTAACACCTACGCTGTTAACATAAGGGTAATGTTTGACAAAAATAAAAAATTCATTTATTTTTGTCAATACTAATACTATCAACTACCATCATATGAATTAAATTATAAACTAAACAAATAAATCAACTAACATAAATATAACTAAAATAATGATTTACAAATTGTACAGTCCCGCCAAAGTGTCACACCGCGGTAACGTACCCAGAAGGCTGGCAAACATGCACTGCTTTTTTGTCAAACATGGGTATTTGGATGTTAGTATTTAATTACATGGTGCGCCATGTTAATTTATGGTGTTTCTTTTTTTTTTTGCTTTTGGTGCTATTATGCATATGTATGTATGCATTATGACAACTATCTATATTATTGCGTATACGTGTATGTGTATTAAATGCAACATTCATGGACATGAATTTACTTCGCAAATGTTCGTCTTAATTAACGAAAATATATAACATAACATAAAGATTCTGATTGGTATGATTCCGTACAGGAAAAAAGTATTTAATACTTAAATAAGATAAAAAATTCAGTGTAAGTCTTAATAAACTTTAGGTGGTGTGGTTATACAATATGTTGTAATAACAAACCAATCAATAATTTCGTATCTATTCGTGTTTACTTTGTATTTGAAATAGCTTTAGTAAAATATAGATTCGAATGGTTTTGTAATTTTTATTGATCATGACTACATACGTTATTAAACAGATGTTATCAATCAACAAAAAAATAATTACACATAACTCACTTGTTTTTTTTATGTTTAGATATTTTACGAACTAATCAACAGCTTATACTTAGTAATATAAATTTAAAATATGACAAAATAAATACTTAATCCCTAGTCTTTACGGGAGACAGGCGTGATGATATGTATGTATGTAAATACTTAATTAAAACTGATAAAAGGGCTAATCAATTTATATTTTGTGCATCCGAAATTGATATGACGTACATATCATCACGCCTGTCTCCCGTAAGGGTAGGCAGAGACTAGAGATTTCTATTGGCTACGATCCTTACATACCTCTCTCGCCTCCTCCATACTCATATATGACGTACCTCTACAAAAAGTATGCTGGATTGAAAACAAATTAAATTCATAAATAAAAAGCTTAATTTTAATTTATTTTAAACGAAAAATTTGCAAGTACAAAGTTAAATATTATTTTTCGATGTTTATTTGTATATTCAGGCGTTGTTTATACCGGACTACCGACTAATCCTCCCGCCATTTATTTTGTTACCTTTGTGTTTGTGGAAAAACAATTTTACAACCGTTTCTTTGGTAATTATAAATATTTATTTTCAGATAGATAAGTTTATTTATTGTAGATAAATTAAACAAATTAAGTAATATTAACCACGAATATTAACCTAATTGATAACTCACTAGTCAAGTCGAAAATTTTGAATTATTTTGTATTTCACTACAATTAAAATAAATACTTCTTTTAATAAAACCTAAATATCTACTTAGTTTATCTTAATCATGTTATAGTAAAATAGTATTAAAAAGTTTATTTCTTCTTTTAATTACTATACGAATTGTGAAAATTCGCCTGGTCTACATTAACAACACGACTAAGGGCAGTCCAGCAAAAAACCTGTCAAATAGTTATTTTTTCCCAAAAAAACGACAACAAAATGTGAGTTCAAACGTGAAATATTCAAATATGTGTAACGGAAGATTTTGTATATATCGCCCTCATTTTGATGCGTGGGCGGGCGGCGCGACGCAAGGGCGGGCGGCGCGACGGAGTCTGAACTTTAGGCAAATTAGCGGAGACTTCGACACGGATGAGGGAAGCTGACATGTTTGTGCTTTCCGGGAACACAGGCTCCTATTGATCGAGAATAATCAGAAATTGATGATATATAATTTTTATTTGTAGTCATTGTAGGTACGTGTTCGAATAAAAAGCTCGTCCGAGAGCGGCCTAGCTAGCACCGCGAATCAATGGCTTAAGTAGCATTTCTATCTTAAGCTTCTTTGTGCTTTTGACACCGACACCGACAGCTTAACGTGTAAAGGTTTCCCTTTAAAAAAAGGGTTATACGGAGGTTAGACGGCAGTAGCTCCATTGTAATTACCAGTTCCGCCAAATCAGGACCATGATTAATAGCGTACCCTGGGCTCTGAACCGTAAGCTGAAGATGCGACCAGGAAACACGGTCGGACGAAGAAGACCAACAGCTTAACGTGCCTTAGGTTAAGGTGTTGATGTCGGCTGTTATTACTAGATGGCATTCATTAGGCTGTGTTAGATTCCTTACATTCTAGAAAACACGAACCTCTTTTTACACGGTATAAAGTCGGATTTTTAATAACAAATCTTTTTAATCTTACAGATACAACATGACTAAGTAAATAAGTAGTACATTTCTATATAATTATACCTAAATGGTCTGCCTTATTCTGAGAATCTCAAATAAGTTAACAGAAATTTCGCCTACCTCACGTAGTCCTAACTATTAGGTAGAAATAGGGACAAATTGACGCTTTGTACAATAAGCAATCCGCCAGTATAATTGAACACGTGTATCCCATTTATTCCAATTATAACTTTCGTCTACGAATATTACTGTGTATGTATATTCGTGGAAATTGGAGAGTCAACGAACTTTTTAGGATTTTATTTTAATTTAGGATTATTACTTACTTACCCCGCTGGCTCAGCGACCCGAAGTGGATCATGGCCGCGGAAACGAGAGAGCGCCACAGTTTTCTATTCTGCGCGATGGCTCGCCAGTTTACAGCGCCCATCTCACGCAGGTCAGCCTGAAAAGCATCGCTCCAGCGATATCTGGGTCGACAGACTGGTCGTCTTCCTAATATCTTTCCCAGATAGGCTGTTTTGACGGACCGATCCTCTCCCATTCTCTCCAGGTGCCTAAGCCAGCGCAGGATTATTACGACTCTATTTTTCATTTATTTTCTGTAAACGAATAATATATAATATACAAAGAATATTAGTTTACAATTATCTTTTTAACAATAGAAGTTCGTATATGCAGATTTTTTTTTATTCCGACCGAATGTTTTTATGATAAAAGCGTTTAGATAAACACTTTAGCTATAGATATGAAACTAAGATCAGACGCGTTATTATCCATACTAATAAATGCGAAAAACTGTCTGTCTGTCTATACCGCTTGACCGATTTCATTAAAATCGGTCAAGCATACGTTAAAGACTAGGGGTCAAACATTGGTTACTTTTTGGTGCAATATCAAATCATAAAATAAAATTCAATTACAAATTATCTCACAGAATATACTACGAGAGCTAGCGTCCGGTAAACAGTTAGTAAAATATACGACCATAGAGTTGACACTTTTCAATGCACAACAAAACAGCAAATACAACCAGTTGGCACACAATACGTTATACTTTCTACATCGCCAGCATCCTGTAACTGAATACCCGAAGTGCGCTCTACAGTGCGAAGAGTACGAACAAATAGAACAAAAGAGCTTGTGTTCCGTTGCCTTTAGGGTTTAATTAAATTATACGTATTATTTTTCAGTCGTGATTTATTTATGACACTTTATATTACTCAACTGCCTAGGTGGCCAAGTGGTTAAAACTTTTGCCTGTAGACCCGGGAGTCGTGGGTTCGATTCGGACAGAAAACATACTTTGCTTAGTTGTTTTCAGTTTGGTTAGGACAGTGCAGGCGTGAATCACCTGTCTGATAAAAAATATGATTTCGCGCTTCGGAAGGCGCGTTAAGCAGTTGATCCCGGCTGCCATCTGGTAGTCGTAAAAGGAACCACATCAGAGGCCGAGAGTCGGTTCCTAAAAACTCCGATACCAGCGTGTGCATGGTCGATTGACCGTGCCACCTATACGAAATGACAATACTCTTATATTTGGCAGACTTAATGCTAAAATCATTCTGTATCAGTCAATCATTAGTAAGTATATTTTTTAATCCTTTAAGTAATTAACACGTTCAGAAAAGAAGATGGGATATAATGTATCTTAACGTTGAATATCACGGATTATGGAATGTCAAAAACGTTGAGGTCTGATGATTTTAAATCATTGAATTGAGATTGAAACAAAAAACGAAATACTAAGAAGAAATAACCGCGTAGAAATGTTATGGTAATGTTAAAGTGACGGTAAAAATACCCTTGACTTTACCCGCATTAGTTTTACGAGTTCAAGTAGATATTTTCCGCTGTAAATGACCTATTATTAACTCTAATGGATAGTAGATAATTAACTAAAGGCTTTAAAAAATTACTTAGATATGCCATAGAAAAACTGACTGTCGACTGAGGAGCTCGATAGCGGGCATTTTGTATTCGTAAGGTTCTTAGAATAGAAAAACTCTTTATTGCACCAAACAAATGTATACATTTTTTTACATTTTTTTTAAAACTAGAATAGGGACAAAGTTTCTTGCGTGTTTTATTTTATACTAGCAACCCGACCTGCCCCGCTGGGCATAAAAACCTTCCTCTTGAATCACTCTGTCTGTTAAAAAAAACCGCATCAAAATCCGTTGCGTAGTTTTAAAGATTTAAGCATACAAAGGGACATAGGGACAGAGAATGTGTTTTATACTATGTAGTGATTAGTGATGATAAACGAATATATAGGTTTTTCCGCAGTTTTCGCATCCATTACGGTTTTTTCTGCGAACCACTTAATTTTATTGTCGCCTCCCTGTAGCTTTAGCTGTAATGGATAAATTAATGTTCCGTCTAATCGATTGATCACTTATATGGTCAGCGTGTTACTAAATAAAAACCATACTACCCTTATTTATTTCCTTTATATGTTTACTAGCTGCCGCACGCGGTTTTGCCCAAAAGTAACCTAGGCTTGACCCCTGGTCTGTACAAAATTTAATCAAAATCAGTCCAGCGGTTTATCATCGAAAGCGTAATAAATAAATATATAGGGACAAATCACACAGATTAAGTTAGCCCCAACTTAAGTTTGAGACTTTCGTTGTGTTAGACAAACAGACAGACTTACATTTATAATATTACTAGCGACCTGACCTGGCTTCGCATGGGTACAAAAAACTTCCTCTTAAATCACTCTATCTATTAAAAAAAACGCATCAAAATCCGTTGTGTAGTTTTAAAGATTTAAGCATACAAAGGGACATGGGACAGAGAAAGCGACTTTGTTTTATACTATGTAGTGAGTATGGACTTTGGATTTACAATAGGTAGGTACAATGCAAATTGTAGACCTATTGAAAAAGGGAGTCAATAAGGAGTACCCGAAATCGGCGAGCGTGTATGATGAGAGTGATGAGTGTCTCCACACGAACGTACGAAGCGAGAGAGATCGTAGTCAATGGAAATCTCTAGTCTCTGCCTACCTTTACGGGAGGCAGGCGTGATGATATGTATTTATGTATGTACAACGCGTCATTTTCTCCCCACGTGAGTTAACCCGAGACGAATGGTCACTTACCAAATAGAGCGTGGGTATTCCACTTAGGCGGGACACATAAACGTGAAAGGTCACTCACCAATATAATATACTAAATAAGAAATATGTAATAACTGTATAGGAAAACGCTAAATGAGTCGGTCGGTCCTCAAAAGGTGACGGCTAAAACTCAGTGCTAGGCATCCCTGCAATTGCCTTATTGAGATATTTGTTTCATTTTATGTGTGTTTAATATATACTTTTAAATATTGTGTTTTAATAAATAAACGGGATCTTATAAGAAAAATGATTTTTCAATACATGTAGCGCCATCTATCGGTAAGAAAAAAAAACTAAATCTTTTTTCTAGGCTATGTGACCGCATGATTTTCACGTGTTCCGCCGCTGTGACGTTGAGCTAGCACTTTTTGAGCTTGCCCCTTCTACCACGCCTTGATAGAGACGGCATGGCTAAATGCCGTATGTAAAAAATATATTTATCTGACAACTAAAATTATATTGTACCATTGTGACGATTCGAGATGCAATGAACTATTTATTGATTAATGTAAACCTACTAACTAAAAGATTACTTTAAACCTTCTGTATAAGCTGTGCAGATGAATTGGTGTTGCTACTATTAGTCAGTGTGAAATTGAATAAAATAAATAAGTAAAAAAAAAGGGCTGCACTCGGGGACTGCCGCGGTAAAGCTATTTGCATAGCATTCTTTTGACTATATACTATTTTTTAACTTATTGCAATAAGCACGAACACTCGGCCGAGCTACATGGTAAACGGAGTGGGGGGTGTTAGGTTTTTTTCGTTACGGAATTTCTTGATTCGGTCGCCGAGCTCAAAGCCAGCGATAAAAGCTATGCAATAGCTTAATAAATAAATAAAAACTTTGGATCGAAAAGAGTATGAAATAGAAAAGAAATTATTCTGTATTTTTTTATTATTAGAAGCACCTCAAATATTACTTTTCCACATTGTTTTATCTACAAAAGTTTTTATTAGTTATTCATTTTAAAATACACAAGCAAATGTTCCGCAACTTTTCATAATATTGTGGAAAATATATAAATAAGGATTTCATGAAAATTATTTGCAATAAATATAGCTGCTTCAGTGAAAGTGAAAATATTTCAATATCCACATTCTAAGGAACTTGTACCTTTATATACTTAATCCAAGCTTAAAACATGCGCCTGTTAAGAATTTCTATTCCTATATTTGAAATTTGACTTTGGGGCTAACTCAATCTGTGTGATTTGTCCCTATATATTTATTTATTTGGTTTTCCTTATCTATGTAACCAATTTGTTTATTTTTTTATTTAAATAAATATTTAGAGTTCCTTAACCCAAAAGACAAAAATGGAACCCTTATAAGATCACTTTGTTATCCGTCTGTCTGTCTGCCAAACTTTTTTTCTGAAGAAAGCATAAACATTTGAACGTATCAAGTTAAAATTCATATCAAAGTTCATAGATATCAACATTATTCGTCAACGCGATCAAAAGATATGACCGTAAATATTGCAGAATTTGATGAGATCAGATGGGAATCAAAAGCTATGTACCTGTTGAACTAGAATCATGAAATTCGGCAAGAAGCAATATTATTTATTAATCAAAGCTTATGTTGATGAATGGCTAGGATGTACCCTTTCTCTAAGTGAATACTAGTCGTGGGATATAAGTGGGTTGAAATCATAAGAGGACTGACGTCACAGAAAACCTTTGACGTCACAAAGCCACTTGCTGATAACTGATAACGCAAATCAATTGTTGATCCACCCGCGCGAACGATTTATTAATATTTTTTTAGGTTAGGTTAAAACAACAAGAATATCTGACATCTTGGTTTAAAACAAAAGGGATGTCTCTCATCTCCACGGTTTTTTGGTTGTATCGATAATTGTTTCTAAATTCTTATTTAGTAATTTCTATTCTATTTACGGCTGCCATCTGGTCGTCGTCAAAGGTACCACTATGTCAGAGGCCTAGAGGCGGTTCCGAAGAACTTTGACACCAGGGTGTGCATGGTCAATTGACCGTTAGCTTAACACGTTGATGATGATAAGTGGCCAACACTATGAGAAGTGCTCAAGATAGAAATTCCTCTACTGGCGACCGATCCAAAGTCAGGCCACGCACGTTGTTGCTTATTAGGATCAGGAATTAGAATAAACATTATAGTGCCTAAGGAGGTTCCAATAGCATCTTGTGTATTTAGTTGACCTTAGCGTTTAAACATTATAAAAAAAATTAAAAATAAACCCGGCAAATAGAGAACCTCCTCCTTTTTTTGAAGTCGGTTAAAAATTATCACACGAAGTCACCCTGATCAATGCGTGGTGGTGCGCAATTCTAAATGTTTGAACAACTGATAATGAATGCCACTGCATATCTGTTTGTTCGTTTGTTCAAAAAAACAAACAAAATACACGGTAGGTATTTTAAGAAAGTATGTAGATAATTGTCATCAACATTGTACTTAATTAACTTAAATTTATTAATATTTTCTATAAAAGTTTTTTGCGACGTTTTTGGACCGTTGCTTTAAATCTGGTTTAAATCTAAGAGTAATAATAACAGAGAGTTGTAAACATTTGTCATTTAAGCGTTTTTTTTAATAAATAAAAATTATTTAAGGTCCGCTCTTATAGTTATATCACAAACTGCTTTTCTTTGAATTCAGGTGATCCTTGAACCTCAATCTCTCCCCTCCCTCGGAAACCACAAATAAATGTGTTTTTTTTTTTCATAGAATTAGAAAATCGCTCGCAGAATTATTTTTTATTCAAGGGTTTTTTTCATTTATTAATTTTAATCTTTATTTTATTTATTTATTATTTTATTTCAGACAACAAAAAAAATTATACAATGTAGAGCATAATAAGATTAAGTTTGTTTATCTCATTTTGCTTTTAGCATTAAGTCTATAGACTAAACCTTAGCATTATGTAATAAAAGTGCAATATTTCTCCCCGCTATCTTCCCCTGGGAACAAAATAATAAAAAAAATATCATAATAGCAAAACCAATGAATGTTAAATATGTTAAAACGAAACCGAGAACAAAAGCAAATGAAACACAAATAGACATCGTAATGCAGATCAACAGTAGCCGGCGAACCCGCAGGTCTCATGCCACATGAGTAAGGGATGGAACAGAGAAAGCTAGCTCTTTATAAAATTATATAAATCGTTATTACCGTCTGTCTCTACTCTAAGGTTAGCTGGAAAAAAAAATATATAGGGACAAATCACACAGATTGAGTTAGCCCCAAAGTAAGTTCGAGACTTGTGTTATGGGATACTAACTCAACGATACTATATTTTATAACAAATACATATATACATAGATAAACATCGAAGACCCAGGTCAATCAGAAAAAGATCATTTTTCATCTTGACCTGACCGGGGATCGAACCCGGGACCTCCTGAGTAGCGGTCAGGCATGTTAACCATTACGCCACGGAGGTCGTCGAAGAAATTGCATTAGCGATAAGCGCCTTTGTACTTACTTTTATTTTCAATCCTGTACAATCTAATGATGTATATATATATATATGTAATTGGTGCAATAAAGAAGAAATTGCATTAGCGATAAGTCCGCTTTTGTACTAATTTTTATTTTCGATCCTGTATAATCTAATGATGTATATATATATATATATATATATATTTCTTGTTGCGCCAACTACTTTTTAGAAAATGGTCTAAATCTTATTCTTAGGCAATGGGACCACATGCCGCTAGGGTACATTGTGCGTGTTTAGAGTGACTGAACACTTGTTTTTGACAGAGTATTTATAACAAAAAAAATGATAATTAAAACATCGATTTTTTCTCATACAAATTTAGGATTAAGCCTTCTAATAAATTTTATCAGGACATTTTTTTTTCTTATTTCCTTACTTTAATGTTTGAGTGTAAAAGTAAAGTTTCACGTTCTAAATAATGCAAAGATTTGGTTGGTACAAACAATACGTCACTAATACGGCACTCTGGTGTTAGTCCACAGATTTTATTTCGGTTGTATGTACCTTTTACTCTGTTCCAATTTCTAGTCTTGTTCTCAAAGCCCGCAGGCGATGAGGAAAAATAATAGGATTAATTTTATTGAAGGCAACACTTTCTGTAAGAGGTTTTTTATTTCATACCCCCACGGGAAAAACCTGCTGTTTCGGATTACACATATATTTTGAAACAATGGCCTTTCTATATTAGCTTGTTTTCTATTGCATTCGGTCTATGGGCCTTTTTACAAGTACTTGCAGTTATTTTGGCATAAAAATATAAATGGGTGTTTATCAGAAACAATCTTAGTTGCCAGATATAGATGATGATTCTATACAATTATTCTATAAATCTGAAATAAATAAAAAAAACAAATACCCTTTATAGCACCACAAAAAAATATCACACATAACAGCTTAATTTATTACAGTTAGGTAGTTTAAAATAATTGGTTATAGAGTGACGGTATACATATTTTAAAGCCAATGGGTTTAAGGCTTCGATAATGTCGATCGTGAACATTAAAGATAAAATGTATGTAATTTACATCAATAGTAAAATATACAGAATTTAAAATCAATTAAAGTTTCACCCCTTTAAGTCAATACAAGATTTCCATGGTAATATAGCGATCCGCGCCAGCACAAAGGACCTGATTTAAATAATTATAATTAGTCCAAGAATAAAAGGGTTCGGAGCCTCCTGGTCTAAGTCGATGAATATTCGGCATAATTTGGAAGTTCGGGATACTTCGCAATTTGCGTAGGTAGGTCCCGGGCTAAATGTCAAGGGGTAATATGATTCTAGTAGGGACTCTTCCTTTCTATATCCTATAAATACTAATATAGTCGAGTTTGTTTATTTGAAATCTTATAACTTTAGTACTAGTAAACGGATATCAAAATAAAGTTTAACGAATTCAAAATTTACCTTGGAATACATGTTACAATTAAGCAATTAGAGATATTGCAATATTATATCTCAGACATACTCTAATCAGGAATAATGTACAACATGAAACCAATTCTATTTTACCATTTCAATATTATAAATGTACTTCACATCGACCATGCCTGACCGCTACTTAGAAGGAGGCTTAGGGTTCGATCCCCGGTCAGGTCATGATTTTTTTTTTTCTGATTGGCCTGGATCTTGAATGTTTATCAATAAATTTGTTATAAAATATAGTATCGTTGAATCAGTATCCCACAACACAAGTCTTAAAATTACCTACTTTGGGGCTAATCGATCTGTGTAATCCATAATTCTCATCCTAATATTATAAATGCGAAAGTCTGTCTGTCTGTCTGTCACCTCTTCACGGCTAAACTGCTCGACCGATTAGTATATTACCGACCGGTAGTTAACGACCTGAGGTCAAACATAGGATATAAATGATTATGAAAATTCTTGTTGCATATAATTGCCTGATTATTGGGAAAGGTGTACATAATGTAAAGTGAGCCACATAGATATGTTCACAATCGCAAGGTTAGAGGTAAGAATAACTTTACTTGCTTAGTTTACCCCCTTATCTGGTGTACAAATCTGTGTGTGAGAAACTGAGGGGAACTTCGTGCGGGTACTGCTATCCCAACTAATATTATAAATGGAAAAGTGAGTTTGTATATTTGTTTGTTTGTTACCTCTATCTACCGAACCATCTTCATGAAATTTCACTTATACAAAGCTAGGAGTATTGAGAAGAGCATAGGGTACCTTTCATCCCGGGAAAAAGTCGGAGCCGCGGGCGAAAATAGTTTTTTTATATTTTCGGGAATGATTAATTAAACCTGAACGGTTATAGGTACGTAATACTGTCTTTATAATTAAAACAGGAATTTTCCAGCATTTAAAATACATATTTCGTCAATTGTCGGTTGACTAATATATCCACCCTGAAGACATGTCCGCCATTTATAACAACTCTGAAATGGCATTACATAAAACAATCTTCAAAAGGCTATACAATATTTATTAACAGCAAGTTATCCACAACATGCTTCGTAAAATTATATTAATCTAAGTTGCTGAGCGATAAGCAATTAACATTTCTGTTTTGATATTAAGACCGTCGATCCGTGCTGTGGTGTACCTTTAGTGCTCGTATTTTATCGCATATACGATCCAGCCATATCGTACGTAAATGATAAGCAAATATTTAAAATTAATTGGCTTGGCACCAAGGCGCAATGATGGCACTATTTATAACCAATCTCTTTTTTTAGACTTGTATTTACTTATTTATTAATTACTAGCTGTTCCCCGCGGCTTTGCCCCGCGTGGGACTCGGTTATATCGCGCCAAAAAGTAGCCTATGTTTGACCTCAGGTCATTAACTACATCCCTACCAAATTTCATCACAATCGGTCCAGCCGTTTAGCCGTGAAGAGGTGACAGACAGACAGACAGACAGACTTTCGCATTTATAATATTAGTATGGATCGTTGAGTAAATATGCGGTAAAAAAAATCGGAGGTAAACGGTAACATCAATGGTCACTCAAACTACTGACTTTGACAAGGATATGCTATGGCGAAACTGTCAGATTTTTGATGTGTCAGATGGCATCTAACACAGTAACGTCTACCATCTAGCGATAACAGTCGGGACCTGCCTTTTTGTAGATTTTTAAGATAACTAAACTAATTTTGAGCAAAAAGATAGGCAAAATGGGCCACATTTTGAACAGCGGACTGCCGTTGAAGTAGAGACAGACCAAGTAGACGGTGCGAGGATTTTAATAGCTTTTTGAAAGTGTGGCAAGAGGCTGTCTTGAAGAGAGAAGAGTGGAGAAAGAAGGGCATGCCTTTGCCCAGCACGACACAATATTGAAAGACAAAAAACCTAAGCTAAATCATTTGTGTCACTGGCCTTTACCAACTTGATAAGCGTTTGTCCGACACACTCGCTTTAATTTGCACTGTGACCTAGATAGCAAATTGCTGTATGTATATGTAAATTTCCAGATAAATGAAAAGCAGTAAATATACCTTAGGATTATGTCAAGACAGTGCGAACTGGTAATTTAAAATGTTTATAATTATGTATGATTGCTACCTGTGCAATATACTGCTATATCCATATCGCATGCAAATAAAATACACATACTTATTATTTTCTTATAACTAAAAAATAATATTTAGCTATATAGTTTAAAAGGAGCCCGGTAGCAATTAGGCAATATGTGCTTTTTATTTAGGTAACTTGCAATTTATGTAAGTAATACGTAATATATTTGCTGTCGCTTGTCCTGACAGAGTTGAAATTTCACACATGGCTTCAGTTCTGATTATCATCATTTCGTGGAGCTGACATTCACTCGACCATGCACACGCTGGTGTCAGAGTTCTTAAGAACCGTCTCTCGGCCTGTGACGACTACCAGATGGCAGCCAGGCCAACGACTTAACGTGCCTTTCGAAACACGGAATCTTAATTATCAGACAATCAGGGTGTCGATTCTGCTAACGTTAAGTCAAAATCGTGTCAAAATAGTGTTTCAATTGTAGTGCTTTTTACAAACTATTTACAAAAATTATGCCAGTATGATGTGATGTGAATGTAGTGTGGGGTGTGACCAACAGCAGTGATATAAAAAAAAATACATTACTTGTAGCTAGTGTATAAAAAAACACTACAATTAAAACACTATTTTGACACGATTGTGACTTAACGTTAGCAGAATCGACGCCCAGGTGGTTCAAACCTGCAATGTCCTATTAGACTGAAACCTGGTTCACTGTAAAGACCAAGGTTTTAAGATTTCGTTCTTGCAATAATACACCTACGTTAATAAATAGATTATTACAGTACCTGATATAAACCAGATGTATTGAATTACTTAATACATACTCGTAAGTTAGGGTAATAAGAACACATGCAATATCGCAATCAACGGTTAATTTACATGAAATACGAGTTTAAATGTAAAAAACTGGATTATTTACCTATTTAATATTATTCGCAAGGCTGGTAGGCTGTCAGTTTGTCTGTAAGCCGTTTATTAATCGCTATGCTTTTATCCGATTAAGGACGAACACATAATTTATAACCGCATCAAAATCCGTTGCGTAGTTTCGAAGATCTAAGTATACATAGGGACAGACAGCGGAAAGCGACTTTGTTTTATACTATGTTATCATTATAGGAAACAACTTGAAAATATCTATATTTGATTTTAAAACACCACTTATTAGTAGAATTAGATTGCGGAGAAAATATATTTAGGCAAATACAAAACGTGTTTATAAATAGTTTTCCATGGTTAACACCAAAATAGCTTGGTTAGCGGAAGGCAACCTTTGCTATTAAGGAACAGGAATGATGTCACCGTAGCATGATTATGAAGCACTCATATTTGTAATAATGATGGTTACAGAATTAAGTAAAAAAAAAAACTTAATATAACACAATTTTGTGCTTTGGCACTTGAATAGAATAGACTTGGCTGCCATCTGTTTGGTTTGTTGAGAAACGGTTTCAAAAACTGACACTAGGGCACTACCACAGAATGTAGAAATAATAACAAGAAGTGGCATACCGCATGAAAAACGTGTCAGTAGTTTGGCTTGTAAGCCAACGTTTGACGTTTGTGCGGGGAATTTGATTGCGTCTTTTATTGCCACTGTTATTGGTCGATAATATTAGGTGGCTTTGTTGTAAACTACGAAATACTTTTCTAATAGGGTGTGGTGTGGTTAACATGGATTAACATGTATTAATTGAAGATAGGAAGAGAGAATATATACGCTGACACACTGATCCTGGTACTAAATCCGCGTCAAAACATTTTTATTCGGATAATTTCTCTGTTCTTTGGGCAACACGTACACATACTCGTAGGTTGGGTAACTACTCGCACGCTCAAAATCTCGCACTAGTGCCAGTTTACTACTTATTGTTTTAGCTTGTGTACACATAACTTCCATATACATACACGACTTTAGAGGTATAAATAGACTATTATTTAACGAAATATATATTTTTTTCAGGTAAGACTTCGCTAGCTAACAATTTCAGTAAGTATATAGTATTTATACTCATATATTTTGTGGTACCAAGTAGATTACACTTTTGTAAGTAAAACGTGAAGAGAATATATTTTATTGTAAAACTAGCTGACCCGGTGAACTTCGTACCGCCTTTCTTAATATTTTTTTCCGTTAGAACCTTGTACAGAGTATTAGAAAACTACAAAAAATCGGTCAAGCCGTTTTCATGCTATGTTGTGACAACGGAAAACGGGTTTAATTTATATATATATGTTACCGGCCAAACCCGATTTCAGGATAAACTAATTTTGCCTAGGCTAAACTAATTCTTCCCACATGCGATAGGATAAAGTGGTATAGCCTAGGCTAAACTAGTTCATCCTAAGCCTGATAGGATAAATCAGTTTACCCTAGGCCAAACTAGGTTATCCTGATAGAAATACACTCTCTCAGGATAAACTGGTCTGGCCTAGGCTAAACATTATAGAATACCTAGAAAGACAAAATAGGTAAAATTGAATAAAACATTATTTTATTAAGATCAATAATTTTTATCTATCTTTACTTATAATAAATCTGTAGAGGTCAATTCTGTACATGAAATATATTTGCATCATTGATGGTCGTGTCAAATATTGAATTTTGCGGGCGAACTTTTCACTATTCTTGGACGGAGTTTTCTGTTGTACTTAGATTACTTTTAAATTTTCCTAACTTTAAACTGCACTTATTAATTTAACACTTTAAACAGGACTGCACGGCTGGCAACTAGATGCAAAATGAGAAGCGAAGAGAGGCGCGGGGCGCTCGGGACGCGATCAGGAAATTCCCCGCATGTACAAGTCCTGACATGTCAGCTCAATTACTTTCGACTAGGCTAAATTAGTTTAGACTAGGCCAAACCAGTTTATCCTGAGAGTGTGTGTATTTCCATCAGGATAGACTAATTTTGCCTAGGCCAAACTAATTCTTCCTACATGCGACAGGATGAACTAGTTTAGCCTAGGCCTATACCACTTTATCCTATCGCATGTAGGAAGAATTAGTTTAGCCTAGGCAAAAATAGTTTATCCTGAAATCGGGTTTGGCCGGTAACATATATATAGATATCACTCAACAAGCTTCGTAAAATATTCAGAATAACAAAAAAAATAACTTTAAAACTAATCAGTCAAAATGCCCAAATCGTACCCAGCTCAAAGGTATTTGTTTGTAAGTACCTAACGCCCGAATACTCAAACGCTACTCAATTTTGAGAGCTGATCAAGTATCTTGCTGTCGCGCTGAACGTCAACGGTATGACAGTGACAGCATGATACTTGAACAGCTCTAAAAATTGAGTAGCGTTTGAGTATTCGGGCATAAATAGGGCACTTTATTAACTTAAATTTAAAAAAACTTAGTTGCTTTTCTTTTCGCATATTTGCAGGCAAACTCATGCCTTGAGTTCACTCAAATGATCCAATTTTAATGAGGGTAACTTAAAATTTTTTGCTGAGTTAAAAAAAAAGCAATTAGTGAAAGTAAATCAATTCAGTACTTTCAGAGATATGCGTGATCATACATAGAGACAGACAGACAAAAAATAAAAAAAGGTTTCTCTTATTCTTATAAGTGCCCGTTTATCCATTTTAGTCAAAAATATTAAATGTACAGACAAAATATTTTTACTGTTTTATCATATGTATAGATTAGTTTTCGTGGGTCTTGGTTATATGGCGCCCAAAAGAGTAGCCTCAAAAATTTCATCAAAATCGGTCCAGCAGTTGAGATGTGAAAGCGTAACAAACAAACAGACAGACCTTAGCATTTAAAATATTAATATGGTTTAGTGCTAGATGTTTGTTTGTTCATAATAGGTAACTTTGTACAAAAACATGTTTACAACATTATGTTAATTCATAAAAAAAAACAGATGGAAAAATTAATACATCTTATTAACATAACAATTAAAAACATGTAAAAGTAAAAAAAACAGATCTAAAATATATATATCTCTTAAGTTAATATAGTATGAGTAAATATGCCAAAACGTGTAGGCAATACCCTCGGGCCAAGGGGTAAATGTAGAGCATATCCCAAGGGTGGAGCGGTGATCCCCTTAAAGTGCCATATTAGCTCTTAATTAACTATGATATCGATGTGCTTTATATAGCTATATATACTTACTAGCTGTTCCCCGCGGCTCCGCCCGCGTGGGACTCGGTTATATCGCGCCCAAAAGTAGCCTATGTTTGACCTCAGGTCGTTAACTACATTCCTACCAAATTTCATCCCAATCGGTCCATCGATTTAGCCGTGTAGAGGTGACAGACAGACAGACAGACAGACAGACTTTCGCATTTATAATATTAGTATGGATACTACTAATATTACAAACGCGAAAGTTTGTATGGATGTTTGCTACTCATTCATAGGAAAACGACTGAACCTAATTGGCTGAAATTTGGAATGAAGATTGCTTAGACCCTGGAACAACGCATAGGCTATATTTTATCCCGGAATTCACACGGGAGCGGAGCCCCGGGCAACAGCTAGTGTTCAATATTGTTACTGTATCACTACATAGTATAAAACAAAGTCGTTTTCTCTGTCCCTATGTCCCTTTGTATGCTTAAATCTTTAAAACCACGCAACGAATTTGAATGCGGTTTTTTTTAATAGATAGAGTGATTCAAGAGGATGTTTTATATTTTATATCTTTGCACCCGTGCGAAGCCGGGTCGGGTCGCTAGTTATTTTATATTGTCTTTATTCAAATTTTGTTTATTTAGCAAGTATTTTAATGCGAGAGAGATTTTAACGAAAAGACGGAATTAAAATTTTTTTTGCTTATGATAGTTTAATTCTTGAAAAAGGTTTCGATAATATTAGTAGAAAGTGGGATATCCACTGAAAACAACATCATTTGAGCGTCTTTCCTAGTTGCATCTTCAACTTAAAATTTAGAGCCTTAAGGTCCGCTTTTGATATTGGCTTTAGACTTGTAAGTCAAAAACATATTACTACGCACATGTTTGCCCTAAAATCAAAACAACAGAAGTTTTAGGTAGTAATTACTGACGGAATTTTACCTTTAAAAACATGTGTGTCACATGAAAAGCGTTTAGGGATAGCTGGGCCTTTAGCCGGGCCACGTAAATAGGACAGTAATGAAATGATTTCCGAGCGGAGCCCCAGGGACACTAGTTTTTTCATAGCTTTTGTTTTGGACATCGGACGTGACCGACCTTACTTGTTTTTATTTTTATGTATTAAATAAATAGGATAAATTTATTGGTTTCTATAATAGAACTAGGAATCGCGCGCGGCTCTACAAGGCAATTTTTTTTTAATGAGGTTAATGTTTCTATAGTCTATATATACAATGTCGATAAAAATAAATACTTTTAAAAATTCACAGATCGAAATCCAGATGAAAAAAAAAAAATATCTATTTTATTCTAATGTTAATCGTTTTAAAAAGAAACCAAAGGATAAGAGGGCGTAGTTCATTCTAAAATTGAAAACATTCAGGGATCCCTCAAGAAGGTCGTGAAAAAAAAATCCTTTAGGGTCGCAGCGCTCACGCGTGACCCTCCTGGTGTTGTTCGCATCAGCTATAGACTACGGTTAACACTTTCCATCAGAAGGACCCTAAACATTTTGCCTACTCACAAAAAAAATCAATCCTTTTGAATTGAAACAAAAAAAAAAACATATAAAAATAAGTAAAATCTACATATGGCACCAACAGAAATAACCCGTATCCGAAATAAATATGAATAATATTAGCAAGTTGATTGCTTTCCCTAGATCCTGTTACTCCCGGACCGGCAATAAATCCGAACAGGACGCGTCCCGGGACAGCGGCCGGCGGGTTTTAGGTCGAATTATATTTCAATTTCGAATTCAATTCTACGAGTAAATAATATACTAAAAGAATATATATGTCGTGGCCATGTAGGATTGATCATAATATGTTAGATCAGACCATGATATGGTCAGTTGTGCACTTTTTAGATTTTGCCCCTATATCAGGCCAGGGGAATAACCTGATAATTTTTCCCGTAATAAAAACTTGAGACATTTTTATCTATCTTAAATTTAAGAGCTTTTGTTGATGAAGTGTAAGTCTTCCGCATGCATCCATCTATCTTTAGCTATAGCCTCTTCACATACTGATATGATATGAATGGCGCTTTTTTCTTTAATATGTTTCATAACCCATTCTTCGCATTAAAAAAATATACTTATCAATTTTGGCATTATATTTCTCTACTGATAGATATAGCTTACTGATAACCTTAAAACTATAAACTAAATGCTTGTTCCTTATAGTTATACTCGTATTAAGTTACAACTTGCCCAAGATTCCCGCGTCTAATTGCTACAATTTGGTTCAGAGTAAACTTAGTTTTGTAGTCGATAAAGCCAAGTTTGGCGTGGATCCGTTGGCTTGGGAATTCGGGGTAGAGGTGGAACCTTGTTACTTAGTTTGCTGTTCTAGGTATTGGCAATCTGATCTTAGTCTAAACCGACAACCTTAGGTAAGAATGGCGACTTAACTTAGAACATACACTAGGTACTTACTTGAAACCTTGAACCGACGTTTCTTTTGAAGTTATACTTATTAACATACATATCATCAAGCCCGTGAAACTGAAACTGCCTCCATAGTCCAGTAGTTAAAGAGTTTTCTTATATACCCGAAGGTCGTGATTTTGATTCCCATTAGAAGCATACTTTGTTTCTAGTTTGGTTAGGATATTGAAAGCTTCAACTGCCTGTGAGGCAATTCGAAAAATTAGTAGGTAATGGAGATAAAAGACTGTTGGTTGACTGGCAGAGAATGCTCTTAGTATTAAGTCCGCCAGTCGCATAGGTATTTTTACTTATGGAACAAAGTTTTAATAAATAAATAAGATCGGAATAACACCTGATTCAAATGTTGGCAACTTCCTCACACCTTAATCATAAAATTCACGTTCATTTAAACCTCTTATATTTACTAATCAGTAGCTCACAAGTCTCGTGCATAATTAAAATAAAACCTATTGCGTTAATTGCAGTCATGATCTTTATGTCTCAATTCATGATTTGCAATGGTAAATGTGTGAGCTAACCGTTTATAGCTGCTCATTTCAATTCTGCAATTACTTCATCAAACTAACAAATTATGTTTAAGATTTGAAACTTGTTTACATCTCTCTCACTTGAATGAAATTGTGATCCACTGCTGGGCAAAAGCCCCCCTCTCTTTTCTTCCATGAATCCCTGTCCTATGCTACTTCTTTTCAATCTTTATCGAAGTTTCTTAAGTCATCAGACTATCTTTTTCTTGGCCTTCCTTTCTATACCCATCAGCTAGGACCTAGTCCTCATCACATTTTATATTTGATTTTATTTATTATTATAATACTGATCTTGTATTGTCTTCTTCATCCGAGCATGTTTCCTAGTTGCGTCTTTCCTTACGATTCAGAGCTCAAAGTAAGCTTTTAATTATGGTTTAAAATTTGGCGGAAGTTGTTACCACGATGGACCGACTGCCTTTTGCCACTGATTAATAGGAACATGATCCGGGTGTGTTAGTGGCCAACACTGTCAAATTTTTCAGGCTGCCTAACCTAACCTGACACAGCCAGATTTTGTCATCTCATCATCCATCATCACCGTGACCAGCGGCTTAATGTGACTTCCGAAGCACGGACGAGCTCAAGATAGAAATGCCACTGGAGGTGAACAAACCAATGGTGTTAGACGACTCCGTACCTTTTGAGGGTTTTTATAAAATTTTTAATGGGTTTGCGCCTAGTTTGCGCATAAAACTGTCACCAAACAACAGTTTTTCTATTGTTTCTAGATTTTGTGAGCCAACGGGTTTAATTAGGTATTACTTGTTATAATTTTGAAGTCATGCGCACTAGTTGTAAGTTTAATAACTACAAAGACTGTACTGTTGCTATGCGTCGTGTGCCTTTGGAAACGTGATTTAATTTTGTCCAATCAATTCGCGATTAAACCATGCTTAAATCAATTATTAAATTATATTTACACTAGCTTTTGTCCGCAACTTTGTGTTGTGTATTTCTTCCTTGTGCCTTTCCATTGCATCCTCAGCCGATTTCTTGGGGCCAAGGAATTTAGATTTAAGTAGGTCTAAAAATAATTAGCTATTTTCTCTACCAATAAAAAGAAGTAATATATTTCAAGTTTTATAGCTCTCATGGAGGAAAATTTAATTCAATTCTTTTCATGCTCGGTTAACGAAAATTTAGTATACATAAGTAATTCAAAATTCGCAGTGTATATCCCTATTTATTTGTGGCAAATAGAACTGGGTTTTCGTGTAATTCAGTTTGCAATAAGGTTGTTATCGCTATCGATAATCAATCTCCATTAGGTGTCGCATCTCTACGCTACGGGAAGCTAATACCCGCATGGAGTCACTGAACTGTGATACGCCCTCGTATTTATGTGTGGGTGTTTATCACTGGAAAATTACGCGAAAATAAGTTGACAACTCTTAAGAATATATGCGTATAAACTCACAACTCAATTGTTTTGTGACAAACTATACTTAAAAAGTCTGATGCCATGGGATTTTGTTATATGGCGTCAAAAAGGTCACTTACGCATTTATAAACTTCTATTTTTTTCTGTTACTCTGTATTTTTTTATAAATTTATCATACTTTCCCAAGTGGCTAGTCATCCTAACAAAAGCTGTTATTTGAATCTAAAGAAGAACAATAATTATGGCGTAGACAGCATATACTGCTTTACACGAACTATCAGCAAGACTGTATTACAAAGAACTATAATTAATAACCATATTACCGACAGACACGTAATGATAGCGAATAGTCTACTCAGCATAAAGAATAAACGTAATAATAGTATCCTCAGCATTTTACTAAAGAATACTTAGTAACAATGAAAGCCTTGGCAGTTCCAGCAAAACACGAGGACATAATGCCATTTCGAACGTCTCAAACAGCCGCCTCCAGCTGAGAGCCCCTTAGCTAACTTACGCAAGGGATCTAACTGTTTACCAACGTTTTATTAGAGCAGATAATTTTCATCTTGGTCTTATTGTAAAGATGTTTATTTCATCAGATGTAAAAACTCGAACGAATCTCACAACGATTTGTTAATTGCTTCGCAGGATTTATTTATACTTGAAATGATCTGTTTGTTTTATTATCATTCAACAGCATATTTTAATTAGCTGGAGGAGATAATTTTTATCATGGTATTATTGAAAAGATCTTTATATCATTAGGTGTAAAAATCTTGAATGAATGTCATAATGGTTATTTATTTGCTTAGCAGTTTATTAATACTTACTATGATCTGTTTGAAGCTCAATTTTTGAGCACTATATTGCATTAAGCTTGTATTCTTGTATGCCAAATTAGTATTTAAATCAGCCACGCTCTAGCTAGTATGTGATGGCAAACAGTACCGTGAATATTTGATAATCCGAGTGTTTGTTCATGGAACGCAAAGAATTAGTATTTTTCAAACGAGTCAAAACATCATAGATTTAAAAAATTAACTCGCGCAATTTCATTGCAAAAAATTTATCAGCATCTAGACCATCAAAATATTTCGCTAATAATTCGCAACCAGATATTTTTAAATAAATGATACTTTAAAATTAAATTTCCAATTTTAACAATAAGAATTCCTTTTACTCGTAAAGTAGCTTAAAGTAACAAATATTTATTTCAAATTTTGTAATAAAATTATTAAAAACCATTTTCAAGAACCAATTATTGACAAACGCTTATTTCCAAATTCACCTCTATTTGCTTTTAATTCGCACAACACAAATTAAGGAGAGTACAAGAATAAGAAATTATATTGTTAAATTAATTCAATTACTCAAATAAAACAAATCGTAGTTAGTACGAGATGTGTAGATTGCTTGAAGTCACATTTCTCTTCATTAACTATCTTCTAAGGACACCGCTCTAACCAAAGAAGGTTAGTGATTAGCTTAAAAAAAATCTATGGTCTTTAATTGTTTATTTATTTATTTATTAAAACTTTATTGTTCCATAAGTACAAAATACTTATACAATTGGCGGACTTAATGCTAAAAGCATTCTCTACCATTTAACCATTGGGAGAAACAGAAAAACTGTGCGTCGCAAAAAAGTTACAAGGGAACATAGGTACTTAAAAATAAACAAATTTACCACGATGATGATTAATTGTCTTGAGTATGCTCACATTCCGCTCCACTTTCTAAAATTTCAAGGTTTCTTTTTGCAAGTATCATTGTGAAAATTAATTTCTTGGCCCATCATTACCTATGCAAATGGTAGAAAAACAAAACGCGTTTTTTTAGCGGTAGTCTCTATATAGATAGATCGTTCTGATAATCTCTAAATTTCGTTGAAGTTGGCATTGAAAGAGAAGAAAAATCGTTATGAGTTTTAAGAAACAGAAATAGTCTACTAGTCTCTTTCAGCAATGTTGGATCATTTCTGTATGTTATGTTAGTCTGTAATTTTTGCACAACTGACAATGTCAATATCGTAATACGCTCCGTGCAGACAGTTTCCGCTGAGAATTGACCGAGTCCATGAAGTTTTTATTCAGTTCTCTAAATTTCTAGGACAATGCCCTTGCTTCGTTTCTAGAAGAAACTTTTAATACTTTAATATTTTTAGAATAGAGAGTTATCAGTATTCTTTTTTTTTCCATTTTTTTACACAGACTTCTAAAAAAGTTGGTTATTAATTTGAACTGTAAGTATGAAATTATGTCAGCATTGAATAGTTTTAATAAATGCATACAAAACACATACATATATGTATGTTTGTACACGCTTAATAACTATAAATAAGGTCGCACTTTATTTATGGCATTTTGAATTACAAAAACATTGTACGTACAATGAATTTCGCTTTCGTTAGATACTTGCACAACATGATTTATTTGTATATGCTCTGTACTATCTCCTGAACAAGGTTGAGCAAGCTCTAAATCAATCGGAACGAATTGCGAAAAACCTATTTCATCTAGGTCCTTTCTATTATGTTTCAGAAAAGGGTTACCTCAAGGCAATCTCTTGGGCCCAACAGCAAATATGTTTTAGATTGTTTTGTTTCATAATTTATGTTACACAGTTCAGGTACAGGCCGCAATGAATCATGATAAAGATGGCGCTTATTGTGTTGGTACGTGGGATGATAACGTGGTTTTTATATATTGACAGTTAGATAGGTAGAAAAAAGTCTATTTTTGTTTGACTATAGGTACTACTTTATTTATACCATTTAGTAGGTAAACAGGCATACGCTTACCTGATAGAAAGCGGTTATCGTAGCCTAAGAACGCCTGAAACACCAGGGTGTCACGTGCGCGTTGTCGACCATTAAGAAATCTTTTCAAGCCCTTTTTGAAAAACCCCATGTTGTTATTTGGTAAACCGTGGCAGGGAGTGAGCACAATACCAGCGTACGTTGGAGTAATTTTCTCTTAAAGAGGGACTTTTGGGTCCAATGTATGCGAGTGAACTCCCTGTCGATGGCGAGAAGTGCGATGATAAAAAGTGGCTTCTTCTTCTAAAAAGTGGCTGTTGGCATCATATCGACAGTTCCTCCAAGCACAACACATTGTACTTCTATTCTATTCGATTTTTAAAACATTACTGGTTTCCCTTTGCGATTTAGCTAAGATATTTAAAACTTGTTGTACTCGTATATTCCTTTCGGATCGGCCGGGCGTGAGGAAGTCGCTACACGTCACGCCCTGATTTCCCACGGGACAAGATAATTTGATATGGGTTGGACACGTTTAAGATGGCGGCTGATCACATGGTTACATGTCCTATTAAAACATGCTGTTGATTTACTTTATCTATACTGTAATTAGCGGCTCTGTAAGCTTTAGACTTTGCGAGTCTGTCATTATTCATATTTCCACATGTCTATACTAATATTTCACTAATTCTTCCATGCTAGTCTGGGAGGGAAAAAAACGTAGAATGTACCAGCTGCTTCTCTTCCCGCGCAGATCGTAAAAGCCGATCGAGGGAATGGGCGAAATTTTGAGGAATCATATCAATAGGCTATGCGGCTAGCAACCCATCACTATTTTGATTGCTCTATCCACCTATATGCCCATCAAAATGCTAAGCGTGGCCTTTGAGTCTTATGGACCTGGGATCTGTCTATCCCGTAAGGGAAAAAGACGTGACACTATGTATGTATGTACTATACTAATATTATAAAGAGGATAGATTTTATTGTTTGTTTGTTTGTATACAATAGGCTTTGGAACTAGTGAACCGATTTGAAACTGCTAGAAAGCCCCAGTATCCCCGAGTGACAAAGTCTATGTATGTACCACGGGCGAAGCTGGGGTGGACTGCTAGTATGAAATAAGGGTATAAAACAGGTAATTTGGTCATTTTTTTTTTCAATATTCTAAATTATTACGCTTAAAAAGGAGATTTTATATTTATGCAATCCCCTAGTTCCTTATGGTTGACTGATAGATAATGCTTTTAACATTGCATTAAGTCCGCCAATTGTATGAATTTATTAAAAAAATATTTCATCTTCACCAATTAAAAATCAGATTCTAAATCGACTTAAAATCAATAGAAATAATCTCGAACTTCACAAATATTAGTCGAGAATCGACATGTCTGTGGTTGAAAATATACAAATAAAAAACACGCTTAAAAAAAGAAACAAGCCTTGTATAATAGGAAAGTATAAAAACAAAATCGCAATTATAAGGAGTTAAGAACAATAAATAGACAAACAGAAATTTGTTTTATTTAAGCCATGCAATTCTCTGATGCAATAAGCATTCCCCGGGTGTACAATTAAAACAGTTTATTTAAACAACGCTTGAGAATTTTATTGCACTTTTAGGTAATTTACAAAGGTAAACAGTGAATTTTAAACCTTCCGTGGAGAAAGATTAAAAAATACCTTTTTTAAACACTAGTATTGAAAAGGTTTTTATAGGGTTTGCACACGCTATGGTCGATTTAATTATCAATAATCATTCATTAAGAAGCTGTTCCGTAAGATCATTACATATTCTGTTGTACATTTGTAATATGCTATGGCATACAAAATTTATGAGGGTAAGGTGTGAATTTTAAGAATTCACTATCGCATTACTAGTTGTAAGTGATATTATAATAAATCAATCAATTATTTTTTTCTTCATCCGCGCATGTTTTCTTATATGTCAGTCCAGAGTACGCTTTTAATCATGGTCCTGATTTAGCGATTACAATGGGGCGACTGCCGTCTTTCCGTAACATAACAGACCAATAGGAACATAATCTGGGTGTATAAACGTGTGTAGCCCAATAAGTTTTTAATTAAAAATATAAAAACACTGTTTTAAATACAAATAAATTTAGCTGCTTATCTACGTATAACTCAATTAATGCTAAACCTCGAGCCTTTCTCTGCGTTTGCGCAAGCGAAGTTCCCTCGGAGTATTGTTAATGCTGTGATGACTATGATCTCCTGATTTATTGGCATTCCACCGAACTATGCGAGGGATTGGTGCAATAGCTCGACTGTACGTTACTTGTAAATACTATCAGACACGCCCCGGGTGCGGTTGGTTGGGTAACTACAATTAAATATTTATTTACCCATTTCTATCTTTATTTCTTTATTAAAATAAACTCAACAAACAATTGGTTCACAGCTGTAAAGTGGGGACAGTAAAGTTAGTGAGACTGAAACAAAATAAGGAGGGAATTTGAATTTGGAACGTATGCATATTATCTCATAACCTTATTAAAAAAATAAAGTATTGCCGGCCAGTTTTTCAAAATAGATTGAGTTTTTATGCCCATGCGAAGCCGGGGTGGATCGCTAGTCACTATCATCACTAGGTACATAGTATAAAATAAAGTCGTTTTCTCTGTCCCTACGTACCTTTGTATTCTTCAATCTTTAAAACTACGCAACGGATTTGATGCGGTTTTTTAATAGATAGAGAGATTTAAGAGGAAGGTTTTTATGCCCATACGAAGCCAGGGCGGGTCGCTAGTATTTAATAAAGTAGTAATTTCAAGTACCATTTTTATTGTTATACTTACTGATGGCTGTACCAAGACTTAATAAGTTTCAGGAAGTTACGAACAATGTAAGCCTATAACTATAACACATATGCCTCTTCCAAATTACAAAACTTCTAAGGTAGGAATCAAACGCAGCTACAGTATATTTTAAACCTTATTACAACAATTTTAGAACCTCAGTTGATTTTACTAAGTGAAATTTACTGTTGTTTTAGTTTGTTCCATTACACCATTCAAAGATGCTAGATTAATACCCCAACATGTTAACGTTGTCAAGTATCGTAAATCTCATTGTTCATGACAAATAATGCACTAGACGAACATAAAATAAGGAGATTATAGAAATTAATTACGAAAATATGTATACTACTATGTTCAAGCCTTGTAACATTGAATTAAAAAGTACCTAATGGTTTTTATGAGCGCGACTATACAACAGCGGACTTATTTCTAAACTTTTAGCTCCTTACATATAAAACTTGATGTGTACGTCAAGCATGTACAGTCGGCTGCAGAGAAATCTGACCCCCATGCCACAAGTATCACTATAGAGGGTCATATTTCTCTACAGCTCACTGTACAATAGATTGGAGTACCCTATTACATGCATTTTGCCTAAAAAGGTAATCCACACTATAAAAAAGTGTGACAAACTTTTGTGTTGACAAATAAATATTTTTTTTTTTTTTTTATTTCTTAAGGATTTCTTCCAGTCAACCGAGTATCCATACTTCCATACTAATATTATAAATTCTAATGTCTGTCTGTTAGCTTCAACGGCTAAACTGCTGGACGGATTTTCGATGAAATTTGCTGTGAATATAGTTGAAGACCTGAAGTCAAACATGGGCTACTTTTGGGCGTGACATATCCTAGACAGAGCCGCGGGGAATAGTTGGTCTTATTTCATTTTTTTTTTATCTTTAACGACCTCCGTTTCGTAATGGTTAACATACTTGACCGCTACTCAAGAGGTCCTGGGTTCGATCCCCGGTCAGGTCAAGATGAAAAATGATCTTTTTCTGATTTACCTGGGTCTTGGATGTTTATCTTCTTGTGTGTTTGTTATAAGAATATATTATCGTTGAGTTAGTGTCCCATAACACAAGTCTCGAACTTACTTTGGGGCAAACTCAATCTGTGTGATTTGTCCCTACATATTTATTTATTTATTTATTATTTAAAGTCAGCAATGAGCTGTTTGTCTAAACAAAATAATACTGTACATCTACAAACTATCCAAAGTCAATGTTTCCCAAGTTAGACACAAGACGTATGAGAAAACTATGCAAATCATTCTTGCTTGAAATTCAAAGGTAATTACAACTTGTGCTCGGCATTGCTCAAGCTATTACTATAGAATATTTAGATTGCAGAAGTAGCCGTGTGATATTCGGCTTAAGAATAGAGCACTACTTCTCTTCCCGTGGGTGTTGTAAGAAGCTAAAGGGTATAACAGATGTCTCAATTAACTTGGTAACAGATTCTATCATTTAAAAATTTTGGCAACTTGTAAATTATGATGATATAATATTGCAGAAGTATAAATTTATTTACTTATTTTTTGGTTAGAAATGAGATTATTTATACCACGTACAGATTATAAATTATCTTTTTTTTATCCTGTTGAATTGCAATTTTGGCCGCGTATTGTCCTTAAATGTTAAATGTATGTTATTACGTCAAAGGCTGAATAATTATTATAATAATTGATAATATTTTAAATCATATATGTACGTTGAGCTCTAGCTACTTTGAATTGAAAATAAAAGAGAAAATAAAATAAATTATACATAAACCTAAAGTGTAGACCACCACCAAAACTTAAAATATCTTTTAAAATTGAATTTGAGACTTTTAATCGCCCCCTATGTCGTCTCTTTAATTGAATGTTAGTTCTTTGGAGTTGTATTTTTTATATGATTATAATAGTTTTCCTTCTGTGTGGTCGTTATTTTGGTTCTATTACTTAACTTTATGGGAATGTGTTATGGTATTTGTCGTGTCAAAAGTCAGGTGTTGCTTGTTTTTAATTATCCCTTTTATAGTGAAGGTGGTAATTTAGGCTCCAAATATAGAAGTTTTATACCAAAAATGATTCATTACATTTGCATAAAACTAGGTATTATTTAATCAAAATGGCCAATTTTGTAAATAGCTTGTATAGAACGGGTTACTTGAATAATTCTGTAAATGTTAATATGATAATTAGAAGTAGCTACTTCTTCATTCCTAGGAAAGGAAAAGCTGTAGGATATAAATACTATTAGAAAATATTAGGTAAATTATGAAAAAGGTAAAACTTATTTAAGGAAACTTGTCAGTTTTATTTAATGAAATTTTAGCAGTCCACTTCTTTGTACATGATACACAGCCTTTGTCACTCAGGGTGAATGTAGATTTCCAATGGAGAAAAAATTTTTTTTTTTTTAATCGGTAGAACAAAACATTTTATTCTCTTTTTGAAATTTTTGAAATGTTCATATATATTTTTAAACAAAGAATTTCGAATCGCGCGCTGTCGCTCTACGCGACGCAATTTTTTTTTAATTTATGTTTTTAAACAATAAATGAACTAATGGTTGGTACTAACTTAACTAGTGTCCAGAAATTTCCATTACTGGGCACTTTTTGGTAGGTTTTTTGATAGGCTGGCTATTACGGGAGACGGGACTGAAAAACGTGCACATTATAACACCTCCATTAGCGACCGGTAATGATTTTTTTTATTTACATTGTTGGCTCAGTACAGCAATGAGTCTATTGACGTATTATTTTCTTTTTAATATTGAAGTTATTTCCGAGCAAGAGGAAGAAAAATACGTTTTCTGTGTCTATAACTTATTCTGTGACGTTGCTCAGCAGAAACCGGGTTGGCAGTCTATCGCAAGCGTTACTTAAGTCATTACCCGCTGTGGTGAAACACTTTCCTGTACTCTATAAATAACTATTTTGAATTGTTAATTTTATCCTACAAATATGAATAGATCGTTTCCTGTATTCTTTTTCATCATAGTAACCGACCAAAGTTTTGACGACCTCCGTGGCGTAATGGTTAACATGCCTGACCGCTACTCAGGAGGTCCCGGGTTCGACCCCCGGTTAGGTCAAGATGAAAAATGATCTTTTTCTGATCTAACTCGGTCTTGGATGTTTATCTATATATGTAATTGTTATAAAATATTCTATCGTTGAGTTAGTATCCCATAACACAAGTCTCGAACTTACTTTGGGGCTAGCTCAATCTGTGTGATTTGTCCATGTAATAAATTTAATTTTAATAATTTAATTAGCCCTTTTTCTGCCATTATCATCATTATTATCATGATGATTAGGCCTCTCTTCTTGTACACCTTCAGCACCGATGTTTGCCTAGAACTTTTATCCTTAAACTACGCTGCAAAACCCAGGGTACGCTTAAGTCATGGTCCTAGATATGCCTACAATGGAGTTATTGCCATCTGAACTCCTTAACCCTTTTTACAGGAAAATTAGACCAATAGTTAATCATTATCATCATAATTTCGCAGTGAAACGGTCAATTGACCATGCACACCCTGGTTCCAGAGTTCTTCGGAACCGCCTCTCTGCCTCTGACGTGGTTCCTTTAACGACTACCAGATGGCTGCTGGGACCAACGACTTAACCTACGAAGCACGGAATCAACTTTATTATCAGACAATCAGGTGATTCATGCTGCAATGTCAAAACCAATCTAGAAACAACTCAGAAAACTATGCTAACCATGGAAATCGAACCCACGACTCCGGGTCTAAAGGCAAACGCCTTAACCACTGGATCAAGGAGGCAGTTATTATACCAATAGTTACTAATAAGTACCTATATAAACTATAGACACATCTTTATTTTTTTGCAAGACATTCGATTATATCATTAGGTGCCTTAGGTATATATTTATGGCATACATTGTATGTCGTTATTTGTCTTCTAGATTAGAAAATAGTATGTTACTATACCTGTCTTTATTTAGTGCTCTGTTATTGAAAAAAAAACTGAAATAACATATTATTATGACTAATTTGTCAATCATTTATATAATAACATACTATCTGTTACTTATAAGACATATGTATTACATTGAAGTACTAAGGTCGATAGTTTGGTAGAACTGGTGGCTACCACCGTCTCCTTAAACCGTGCAAGATCCAGTGAGCAAGGGGGATGTCGCCTTACATCATGTATTGCGCTGTCTCGCTTATTCACTGGATCTTGCATGGTTTTAAGATGGTAGTAGGTAGTAGGCCACTTGTACTTATATTTCTTATATATAAGGAGATGAAAGGAAACTATGAACCTATATAAATTTGAGCAATCCAGGGAGTAGCATGACGGGATTGGTTTATTTCTAGTTTATGCTAAAAATAAAGAGATAAATTTCATATAAAAACTAGCTGTTCCCCGCGGTTTCACTCGCTATTAGTGTGTTTATCGCCTATAACCTTCTCTAAGAATCAGGCTTTCATATACAAAAATAATTTTGCAAATCCGACCAGTAGTTTTCAAGTTATAAACGTTCAAACAAACAAACAAACAAACTCTTCAGCTTTATTATATTACTTAGTATAGATTAAAAAGTGGACTCCGGGTTTCGAAGGTAAAAAGGCTTGGAATGCGATCGGGGCTTTAAATTATGAAAGCTTTGATTATGGATGCAAGATACATCAACAATTAATAATAATTCCACATGTATTTAATCTACTTACATAAATTAATCAGTTTGCGTATCGCTAAACAGCTTCTGTTGGTATTGACTAATGGTGTCGAGATAATATCTTAATGTCTGCTAGCAGTCATGGCCCCCGTCGGGAGACTGATTGTTTGTTACCCTGTATTTTGCCATGGCTAGTGTACTGTTAATCGTGACTTTCATAGTAGGTATTCGGTATAGTGCGCTATTTTTACATACAAATTGATTTTATAACTTTTTTCATCTGACTGTACTTTTAATGGTGTCCGAATTGTCAGTGAAAGAATATGAAATTTAAAATAATCAATTTGTACATTGTTTAAATCCAGGAACTTGACTCCAGAAAATAAGAAAGATTGCTGCCACTTGGAAGCATCTTTTCCATAACATATGCCTTTTTTTTTTTTTTTTTTTTGATTTCGCAGGGGAATGCTTTTACGCACGGAGTGTGGGACTCCTGGGCCGCTAGTCGGCCCAGACTACCCACTAAACCCCTGCGGGTGCCATCGGCCGCTTTGCATGGAGGCGCCTCGGATCTAACTAGCACAAGACGCCTCAGCGACTGGCCGGTCTCTCATCAGAGACCGGACTCACCACTCTCAGAGGCCCTCCGACACCTGAAGGACCTCTGCCGCCGGGTGGGACCGTGTTCCAGTCCCACTCTTATGGGGGCGCTTCCAGGCGCGCTAGGTAGCGCCTGCGTCGCACCCCCGCTCTCCGCCTCCGGATCGGGTCCGCGAGGGGGTCGTCCTCGCGGTCCCTTTCCTCGGCCTCCCTCTGCGACATAACGGTCTCGCAGAAGGAGGCCATTGCCGTCCAAGCTCTGTCGCTCTCGAGCATTGCGTTGACGACACTCGGGAGCGACAGGTCCGTCCCGCCAAGCGCGGCGGCCAGCTCCTGGCGCTGCCGGATCCACCTAGGACACCGCTCCAGGACGTGTTGAGCGGTGTCCTGAGCCTCGCCACAATCGTGGCATCGTGGCTCGGCCTCTCTCCTGGCCACGCGGTGCAGGTACTCACCGAAGCAACCGTGCCCGGTGAGCACCTGCGTCATGCGGAAGGTGAGAGGTTTGCGTCGCCGCAACATCCACCTCTCCAGGACCGGGCGCAGGGCCTCCGCTGTGCGTACACCGTACGCTGCCTGCGCCAGGTCCGCCTCCCACCTCCGCACGAGTTCCGCTTGCCCTCGCAGGCGCACCCGCCGGACAACCTCCACCGGGGGGCGCTCGCCGATTTCCCTCCTTCTAGCCACAAAGTGGTACACTTCGGCGAGCACCTCCGCCACCAATTCCCACGGCGGGTCGCCCGCGAGTGCCGTGGCCGCAGAGAAGGCTACTGTACGGTACCCCCGTATCACCCTCACCGCGATCACCTTCTGCGCCTGCCTAAGAAGGCGTTTGTTCGTCGCGGTGAGGGCGTCCACCCAGATGGGGGCACCGTACATAGCCATGCTCCGGCAGACGCCAGAGTAAAGCCGCCTCACTGCTTCGCTCGGCCCACCCAGATTGGGGAGGAGTCGGCCGAGCGAAGCAGCCGTTCTGATGATCTTCGGCCCCAGTTCCCGAAAGTGGGGGCCGAAAGACCATCGTCCGTCGAGGATGAGGCCCAGATACTTCATCTGGGTGCTCACCCTCAACTCCACCTGACCCACCCGGAGGCGCGCTCCTGGGGGGGGACCTCGCGTACGGGCCCCGCGGAAAAGGAGGACTTCGGTCTTGTCCAAGCGGACCCGAAGCCCAAGCCTTTCTATGCGGTCGACCAATAGGGCAAGGCCCGTTTCGGCCAACCGCGCCGCCTCACCGAAATTCGCACCCCGGGACGTGAAGAGAGTGTCATCCGCATAGCAGATGAAATTGAACATTGTGTCCCGAAATTGCCTCCATGGTCAAGATGCCCCCGGGGTCGTGAGTTCGATTCCCATGGGAAGCATACTTTGTTTAGTTGTTTTCAGTTTGTTTAGGACATTGCTGGCATGCATCACCTGGCTGTCTGATAATAAATATGATTCCGTGCTTCGGAAGGCACGTTAAGCAAAGTTAAAATCTGGTAGTGTTTAAAGGAAGCGATTACAAAGAACTCTGACACCAGGGTGTGCATGGTCGATTGACCGTGTCATCTATACGAAATTATGATCATGATGTCCGTATAATATTGTGTCAGAGTTGTCAACAACTCCTTTGGATCGCTTATAGGAGTCATAGTAGCCTATGGGAGAAAAGGGGTTTTCAGTCTCATACTGCTTAAAAAGCTATATAGCGTAGGCTTAATGGTGTAAATTTCGAATTTACACTTTTACCTACTTGCTTCTGGTAGTTTAAAAGTTGAGTACAAACATACATAAGTACAAACATACCCATTAAAATCATAATTGGCTTCGCCGATTCCAGTGAATATATATTACTTACGCATCTAACTAAGTAAGACATTTACAATAACGAAAATCTACATTATGACTTTTTCACCTTTCATAAACACCTGTTCATAACATGTTACTAAATACAGGTGATTTATGGCCCTGCGAGCTGTAAACCTGTAATCATGAGGTGCTAAGTATCGTAACATTTTTCTTAATATCTGAACTTATATTTACCTGTTGCGAAAATTGGTCGTTTCGTACAGACGGCTGCAGTGAAATATGACCCCCTTTCAATAATGAAACTTGTGGCATGGGGGTCAGATTTCTCTGCAGCCGATTGTACATACGCACATATGTACAAATATGTTGTTGGCATTTGCAAATAATAACTTTGTTTTGTAGATATAGCTGGCAATATTTTGAATATGCTTTTGATGCGGTTTTAATTAATAGAGTGATTCAAGAATAAGGTTTTTATGTCAGCAAAACTCATAATATTCCACCCATGCGAAGCCGGGGTGGGTCGTTAGTTTCAATATACGTTCTAACGTATATCATTTTAACTAGTTATTTTATTTTATCGCTTAGCTTTGTTATAAAGCAAGTTATACTTAACTAAATCTAAAAACTAAATCCACATATCTTAGTTGTGACATTGAACATCATATACTTATATACAATTCTGTTATTACACCGGGAATTAATGGTTTCAGAATAAGGTCCACAAATTATGATATATTTGATGTCGTAAGGAAAAGGAAAGGCATGTAACGCAAAGATAATTAAATTTGAAAATTACGGGAACTAAGAGTAGAGGAAGACCAAAAAAGAGATGGATGGATTGTGTGAGGGAGGATATGCCAAGAGGAAGTGAAACACGGCAAATGTCTGGAAATAGTTCTAAATGGAAGGAACTTACATACTGTGCCGACTGTTTATTCTACTTTTTTCTTGAAAATATCATTGCAAGTAACGCGACGGCGTATTCCGTGCCTGTAATTACGTGTAATTGTACTTTTTGCTGTATTAAATGAGATACCTTTGTTACAAATCATGTGTTGTGCGACACGAGTGCAGTCTGCAATTTGCGCGATTGTATATCATATTGCAGTCACTTGGCTTGTATGATACCGAAGAACAAAATCTATGTCTCAATTTTTTCAGCCTTCTTTTTTTTTAAATGGAAAACAAAATCATTTTATTGCAATGCTGCCAGCATTATGGGGAAGTCCACCTGATTTTTTTTAACATGTTTGTTTGTATTTTTATTTGTAGTTTTTTTTCTTTGTATTTAACACTTTCGCTGACAGTAATGCCTCTCGACGTAGTACAATTAACTGTTATTGTTATCTCGTTTACTGTCCGCGAAAGTGTTGATCTGTACAATATGTAGTTATCTAAAACTTTTATCAATAAACATTATTGTCATAAATGGCCACATAAAATACTACTAAAGTCTAACCCAGACGACACATCAGGCGACACACTTTTTGTCCGATCGAGTCAAACAGCATTCTTGATATGGAGCTTGACTTTTTTCCCGTCGTGTGCGTTACTGCATATGTTCTACTAGCTGTTCTCCACGGTTTCACTCGCACTGTATGTACTACTATAACCTTCCCCAAGAATCAAGCTATCATATGCAGAAATAATTTTTCAAATCCGACCAGTAGCTCCCATGTTATAAGCGTTCAAACAAACAAACTCTTCAGCTTTATAATATTAGTATAGATTTGCACAGACTAAAAAGTACATCATAGATAGTCTTTCGTCTGCGTAGTGTCTTAACCCTTACAATTACATCTTACTAGTAGGTATACCTTTTTTTTATGTGACCCACTGTACATATTCATGTATAAAAATTGAGTATAACTATATATGTATATATCTCTGTGTCTGGCATAGATTAAAAAAAAAAACTGCGTCACTTCAAACCGCGCGCGGATTCGAACTTCTTTGGTGTCTGGGTATTTATATGTACAAAAATGTTATAGTAACTCTGTTTTGTAAAACATATTATACCTCTTGTTTGCGAATAATTTTCCAAATGATCGAACGAAACCTTTATCTACGAAATTCCTATTACAATCTGAGCATATAATAGAGCCTCTATAATTGGCGGCTAATAACATTAATTGCTATATTACTAGCGGCCGGATTAGAAAGCGAGGTTGCTTAGAATCTGCCTCGATATATCTATGCTATTTATAAGTTCTATAATAGATATTAATTGAGACATTTATTACACATATCAACAAAGAAAGACAAAGATGACAAACAAACATATATGATCACAAATATCTCAATAGGTGGCGGCTCAGTATTACACTAGACATGCAGGGATGTTGAGCACTGATTTTAAGTTGATTAGATTGAGTAGACTTTATTATATTACTTAGTATATAGCTAAGCATAGCTATTATAACAGTATAGAATATAATATTAGACTTGGGAGTTTAGGCGTTAGGATGACGGTTTGAATCAAACACTTTGTAAAAGTTTTTCCAGTCGTAAAAAGATGATTCCGTTCTTCGGAGGGCACGATAATTAAGTCAGCTTTTAAGCAAAAAAAACCTTATCAAATTCAGTCTATTAATTCATTTTGTCCAATCTGCGCGGTGGTTTTTTTATGCTACAGAAGTCTACTGATACCCAAGCAGCACTCACAAAACTCCTCGTTTTCGGAGGTTAAAATCTCTATTTCCACGAATAAAATCAACAATTCATAACAGATTGCAAACCGACTAAATTAATTTGTATTCGTTGAATTACAATGCGAATGTCTTCATTAGCTTTAATTGCGTCCCGGCTGGCGATAACTTGTATCCTTTGTTAATATAGATGTTAAACTCTATGGTACAATACCTATAACAAGTCCACATCAGTTTGCTAAAAATATTTGCAATCGGAGGACTTAATGTCAAAATTATTATCTCACATTCCATTGACTCGGAGAGAAAATAATTACGAATATGCTTTTATACTATACTAGCAGTCCACTCCGGCTTTGCCCGTACTACACACATTATGCCACTCGGGGATAGTATGGCTTTCCAACGGTAAAAGGATTTTTCTAATCGGTCTAGTAGTTTCGAAGCCTATTCGATGCAAATAAACTGTCAAATCTTTGCTCTATATAATATTAGTATAGTTTATATATATAGTGATTTCAGTTAAAATTACTAAATTTACAGTATAGATTATTTATATAATACAGAGTTCATATATTCCCATTATGTCTTTTGAATAAGAAGAACAATAAACTGTAAATTATCTAAAGAATAAACAAATATATATTCTTTAGATAATTTACTACAACAGCAGGTAAAAAAACCACATGACCAGGTCACTCTTTGCCTTAGCTACTATATAATCACAAATTGTGGAGGACAAGCACGTACTCGGGATAAACGAATTATTAGCTCACAGAGCCGTAAGCACTATTTTGAATTTAAATTTAAAATCCACATCATCATATAGCTGTGTCAGCTTATCGTGCGTAGCAACCTGTTTCTCGCGGCACCGCTCAAACCAAAGAGGCTATTACAAAGCTATACAGAGGGATGTGCTTAGTGTTTCCTTACTAGACCGAAGCAGGAATGAAATCAGTACGAGAACAAAAGTTGCCGACATAGCCCAGCGGATTTGCTATTTGAAATGACAGTGAGCAGCGCGAAGAACCGATAGCCGATTCAGAAGAAAGGTTTTCGAATGTCAACCACGCACCGGTAAGCACGACTTTGGACACCAACTGACCAGAAGCTCAGTTTACCCTAAAAATGGTCGCAGGCAAGGGCTGGATAAAGGCTGCTTCCAACCAGTCATTTTGGAAATTCTTGAGGGAGGTCCAGCATCAGACAGCCTGCGGCTAAAATGACCATCACACCCTGGTGTCAGAGTTCTTCGGAACCGCCTCTCGGCCTCTGACGTAGTTCCTTTAACAACTACCAGAAGGCAGCCGGGACCAACAGCCTAACGTGCCTTCCGAAGAACAGAAATATCTTTATTATCAGACAGCCAGGTAATTCAAGCCTGCAATGTCCTAACCAAACTGGAAACAACTAAACAAAGTATGCTTCCCGTGTGAATCAAACCCACGACCTCCAGGTCTACGGGCAAATGCCTTAACCACTGGATCACAGAGGCAGCTGCAGTAGGATAATACCCAACATGATTTTTTGTATACTAAATTCATAGAAAATGAGAAGGGTGCTGCTTATTTCTAAAGAAATCTCAGCAAACCCACTTCCAACTTCTTTCAGCGACTTCCCGGACTAACAGACACCTTCATTATTAGATTCCAGGATACCGGGATCTTCCGGGAACTGTGCCCCTATAGGATTTTGTATGGAATTTCTTAGTTGCCTTACTATCCGCCAGAGGCGCTGTACAGGTTTGCCATACTAAATCGCTAACGCAGTCGCTAGCGTCTACATTAAGAAAAACTCATACTATTGCCACTGTTACATAGAAGAAACAAATTGGCCACCGCACGCCGAGTTAACAATTTCCCTGCAAAAATTTACATAAGAATACTAATTTACGCACCAATAAACGGGTTATTATGGCTCAATATGCTTAATTGTTTCATCACTTAGTGCTGTAAATCTTACTTAACGAATAAGTGTGGATAATTTGAGAACCTACCTTCTGAGACTTTAGATTCTCTTTCAAAACTGAATCTATTTTTATAAAGTGAAAGGTTCATTTTGTATCAACACGTAATTTCGAAAAGTTAAATTTAGATTAGACGTTATAAATGAAGCAATATTGAATCGTAGGTGTTTCTTCATCAGATTGATGAGATGATTGAATATCAGGTTTATGAGATACAAGCTAACGCTTGCGTGATATTCCTACGGGAACAGTGCCTTTTTCCGGGATGAATATACTCATTTCAATACTAAAAAAAAACTATGTGTATGCGAAATGTCACGAAGATTAGTTCAGTAGATAGGGCGTGAAAGCATAACAAACTCACTTTCGCAATTATAATATTAGTTGGGCTATATCCATTAATATTTATATACTACCTTTAGAATTCCTTTTGCTCTAATTTCTTATCACTACATAGTATATAAACAAAGTCGCTTCCTCTGTCCATATATCCCTATGTATGCTTAAATCTTTAAAACTACGCAACAGATTTTGATGCGGTTTTTTCTAATAGATAGAGTGATTCAAGAGGAAGGTTTTCATGCCCATGCGTAGCTGGGGCCGGTCGCTAGTCTATTAATATCTTACTAAAGTTTGGGCTAATATTATCCAGCATTAATACTTAAATAATATATACCAATTGCAATGGCTCAGCGACCCAAACACTTCTTCGACACCAGAGCTCTCCACCGTTCCCTGCCCAGTGCCACCTCCTGCCAGTCGGCTTCTTGGAGGGTTTCCAGGTCATTTCCAATTTCATCTCTCCAGCGGTACCTGAGACGACCAACTGTTTGCTTTCTTTCTGAGTACGCTCTCTTAACTACCTGATTTGTTCTATACTCTCCACTTAGCCCAGTCATCGAAACGAACGAGCTCTATAGCAATTTTTTTACGGCAATTTTTTTTCTTGTCGTATCTTCACCCTAAAGTTGACCGTAAGAAATTGCATTAGCGATGTCCGCCTTTGTACACGTTTGTTTGTATTTGTATTAACATCTATAATTTGAATGTCAGTGGTACAATAAAGACTATATCTATATTATCTATCTATATCTATCTTCTATAATATGACATCTTTCGAACTAAGAATTTCTCGTTAGTATTTTGAAGTTAAGTCACGCATTACTTATAAAGTCACTTATCAGATTATTAAACAACTTTGTGTAAACAATGATTGAATTTCTGAAAACTAGAACACAATTAACGACAATTATCACGGAGTTTCTAATAGAGAATCGATCTGAATAAATACTCTTACTAATTAAAAATGTCGTGATTGCGATCTAATTATAGAAAAGGCGACAATAGCAAGGTCAGATAGTGGTCTGTGATCAAGAAAATTGATGTAAAACTAGGTCACGAGGTATCTTAGAAAGAACATAGTTGAATGATTCATAAAGGGCATTTTGTAGCCTTTTAGTAATTAACTTGTTAAATTAATTTATTTCTCATAGTTTGCCAACAGCTAAGTAGCTGTTGGCAAACTATACTATATAAACTTATGAAGTCATAAGGTCTTCAGCATCCTTAGTTTTGAGACCCTTTGAACGTATGACCTGACCACAGTACTTAAGTACTTTTTTGGTCGGTTTGAAATATTTGAACATTTATATAAAAGTCTGAAACACAGAATGATTTTAATCCTAGCTCAGACATTCTTATTTTTATTGAAATTTATGTAATACCTCTTTTGTGAAAAATTTTGTTACATGTTATTTGTATAAAGATTTATTATTTTAAGGTAAATAACAGCTAAAGGTTTTACTCATGTAATAAACACAATATCTCAAAAAACTATTGAATCTACTCATATGACGCTGAAAATCAGGTAGGTAGAAGATTTCAGCTGAGAACGGACTTTCATAAATTCCTACGGAGGCGGAGTCTCGGGCGGTTGCTAGTGCTCTTACAAAATACAAAACACTGATAATTTGCATCATATATCTCCATTTAATTGTATCACAGTAGCTACTCTACAATATCCAATTTACTGAGGATCGGCAGTTAAAATCCGATCGAAATATGTCCTACCCGTCATTTGCATTTAAAGGTCGGGCGTGATGAATTTTCCAGAGAGATAAAAAAAATCCTATTTACCTTTCCGTAAATAACAAAATTTAAAAGAAATGAGTTATATTGCTAGAGGTGAAAATACCAAAAGCAAATTTTTTTAAAACACTAACGCCCGAATACTCAAACGCTATACTCAATTTTTAGAGCTGCTCAAGTAACATGCTGTCGTGCTGAACGTCAACGATATGACAGTGACAGTATGATACTTGAACAGCTCTCAAAATTGAGTAGCGTTTGAGCTGATTCAGACATAAATGCTGTATAAAAAAATTAAATTTAGATTCACAGTGTCTTAAGGAATCGATAGATTGCATTACTATGATTGTTTTATGGGATTATATCTGTACTGTGTTCTGTAATCTGTGCTATAACAAAATTAGATAAATAAATAAACAAATCACACATATTGAGTTAGCCCTTAGATTAAAATATATTGTATCGCTGAGTTATGGGATATTAACTCAGCGATATAGGCGATGCGGCTAGCAACCCATCACTATTGATTTCCTGTTTCAACTACCATTATACTAAACGTGGCCTAATGTCTTATGGCTCTAGGCTCTGTCTACCCCGTATGGGATAAAGACGTGATTATATGTATGTATGTAACTCAGCGATACTATATATTTTATAACAGTTACATAGGTATAGATATAAATCCAAGACTCAGGCTAATCGGAAATCATTTTTCATCATGACCTGACCGGGGATCGAACCCGGGACCTCCTGAGTAGCGGTCAGGCATGTTAACCACTACCCCACGGAGATCGTCAAAGATAATATTCAAATGAAAAAATATATAATTCGAATCATGTGTCCCTGTAAATATATATCGTAAATAACCTTAATATAATACATTTTAAAGTTATTATTTATGGGAACGTATCAGAAATTGATAAATGAGACAAGATATATTTTTGGTCGTTTATTTGTTCAACTGATATGCAAAAAGTATGACCACAACGATGTATCTGAATCAATGATTGTGATGCGATGTCATTTATATGTTTGTTATCATTCTTTATTTTTTAACTAATTTTTGTCCGCAGCTTTGCTCGCGTATTATATTAACATAAATGTGTGAAGTTCACACATTTATGTTAATGTTTATATAATTACCGATTGCTGTGTAAATATTAGTAGGCGTCAGTCAACACTCATTTAAACTTTAACTCAACTCAAACGTCATTTTAAAACTATTTTTTCAGCTTTGAAATTGGTTAAAAACTTAGCTGCCGATAAATTATGTCAGCGATTATAACTTACTTAGGTATTTCTTTTTTCCTGAATTTTATCATTCATGGTCTAAAATTCCAAGAAAAGTATCTTTGTAGGTTATTTTTTTTTCCAGACTTTTCAAAATCAAGGCTGAAAACATAAGTTCAACTCTATTTGCAGTACCCTGATTAACTTTCTTCTTTTAAGTCGTGTTGGCTCTTCTTAGCTGAGGGTCGTGACCATCATAATCCAAATAGTATCTTCCAGTCAGATCAATTCTGGACCCGGATGAGATGATTAAGATGATGAATAAGAGGATCACCAGGTATTAAATGTAAGAGTAGTAGAAAGAGTTGGAGAAAACAGAGAGGTTTGAAAGATGAGCTCCCCACTAAGTATATTAAACTAACTGGAGACTTCATGCGCATTAATTTCTACGTGAAAATGTCTGCCACATTCTGCGCACGGGGTAAGGAGACACACACAGTAAGCACAGCAGTAAGTATTAAGACGATACCTCGGTGAACACTAGCGCGACGGTCATTTAAAAAACCATATTCACTGAAAACACAAGTTATCAAAAATCCATGTTATGTAATTAGGGTTCTGGATCTGAAGTTAATTTTAAACATATTAAATTATTAAACTATAATTCCCTATAGTTACAAAATGCATTATTGCTTAAAACGTACACTTTTAGCAGTTTTGAAATTTGTAACTATATGGAACTATAATTTAATAATTGAATATGATTAAAATTAACTTCAAATCCAGAACCATAATTACATACAGATTTTTGATAACTTGTGTTTTCAGTGAATAATGATTTTTAAATGACGGTGGCGCTAGTGTTCACCGAGGTATCGTCTTAACACTAATGCATTATTCGAACACGTCGCTACGCACACACTTGACAAAATTTACCAAACACAAGCAAAAAATACACGCACTCAAGTACAAAAATTAATGTTACCTATTATTTTTTGTTGCAGGTAAATAGAGGACGCGTGCAGTTACCACAGATAAGTTTAATTTGCACGTATGCACGGTTCTTGTTTTCACATCATATGACATGCTCCATTTCGTAGTAAGTGGTACTTACATTATCTGCAACTGCAGTTAGGTACTGCCACAGTAAATATTTTTAAATGCCATTTAAATTTTAGATAAAAAAAATACCTCAAGACATACACACTTACTCCCATAAGTACTAATATTATAAATGTGGAAGAAAATATGTCTGTTTGTAATAGACACAGATAAATGTCGTCTATTAGGGTGGATCGATTTTAATGATGATGATGAAACATACTAGTTTATTTATTCATTTCGAGTAGGCGTCACGGTCAATCGACCATGCACAACCTGGTGTCACAGTTCTTCGGAACCGCCTCTCGGCCTCTGACGTGGCTCCTTTAACGACTGCCAGATGGCAGCCGGGACCAACGGCTTATCGTGCCTTCCGAAGCACAGAATCATCTTTATTATCAGACAATCAGGTGATTTAAGCCTGCAATGTCCTAACCAAACTGGAGCGACTAAACAAAGTATGCTTCCCGTGGGAATCGAACCCACGACCCCCGGGTCTACATACCTTAACCACTGGACCACAGAGGCAGTTCCCTCAGTCAGTTAGCGTTAACTATATCTAAGCAGACATTTTTATTTAAAAAGTTTTTATTCATTTTACACTACACTCAACGCGCCTATTAATAATTTATTGGGGTTATAATTCTAAGCCTACGAAACGCCAGCAATACATACCGAATAGACTTGAAAAGTGGGCGAAGCCGGAGATAGTGGCTAGTGATAATATATAGGTCATTTTAGGCGTGGCAAGGTCGACCAGTGCACATGCAATATGCACTGCACATAGTATTATGTATGTTATGTACACGTGGGTGAATTGAGATTTAGTTTGGATCATAAATACGAGTACATACACGTTCTTACTTTTTACATGACTGTTTTGTTTATGCTATATCACCCGCTTTTGCGCGCTGATTTCCTCCCAATGGAATATTAGAATAAAAATAACCAACTAGCTGCCCTATTTTGATAGCTTGAAAAGAACTTTCGCTAATCGAAAGTTCTTTTCGCACGTACCGAGTAGACGGGCGAGACAGTAAAATGTAACTCGGCCGAGACGTAATTTCCTCGGTCACTCGCTAGACTGAGCACTCGGCGCACTGTTTATACGTACCGAGTACGTCTGCTCGGTACTTGCGATCAAGGCATTATATCCAAAAAAGTAAGTAAGCAAAAGTTATTATGTGATGCCTCGTCCTCTAGATCTAAGTCACCTTAAAAGTAGGTTAGTGTGGGAAAGACCAGTGATTCACTAATTAGCATACAATAGTTTGTCGAACACGTTGTAGGTGACAACAAACAGATCGACAACCAGTTTTGGGCGTGGAAGAACTTGTAAACATTGTATTAGTGAAATATTAGTTAAATTGCTGTTGAAAACATGTTTAGCTGTTGGTCCCGGCTGTAATCGCTAGATGACAGTCGTTAGGTTATGTCAGATGCCTTTAGGTAACCTGACAATCTGACAGTTGACAACCAACACACACGGATCACTATAAAAAAAAAGTTTGTGGAGGTCTGACGGCAGTCGCTCCATTGTAATAACCAGTAACTTCAAATCTAGGACCATGATTTTAAAGCGTACCTCTTTTTCTCGTCTTAGCGCCTTCCTAGTTTCTTCCTCGGCTGACTGTTTTGGAGCCCAGGTTCCGTTTTCCTACTTGGCCTCCTCCACTTCGTGCGGTCTTCGGCATTCTTAATAATATTAATAATCATTTATTTCAGGTAATAACATTAATAAAAAAAAAGTCTTAGTTGTGAGATCATCACCCTCAGGTTGGCTGGAAAAAATTGCATCAGCGATAAGTCCGCCTTTGTACACATTGTTTGTATTTGTATTCAACATGTATAATTTGTATTTTAGTCATTTATATGTAAATATATATATATATTTTTTTTTAGCATAAAATTTAATTTGGTTTAGTTTTTAATTATTATTTTTTTATTATTACTTAATTTGTATGATAATGGTACAATTAAGAGTATATCTATCTATCTATCTATCTATCATTTGCACGCATATCGTTTACTGCGACCGACGTCGAGCTTTTTAGGCTTGCCTTCAGTTATTCCTAAGAGTATTATTATAAGCTGAAAATGAAACTAAAAAACACGCAAGATGAAAAAGCTCTAAGCTTAAAATAAACAACATAACTGCCTTCTCTTCCTTCGGGATCAACACGAAGGTAGGTAATAAAATTAATATTTCGCTAACAGATATTTATTGAGTTACGAACAAACAAACCACGAAACTTTTTGAAAATCTCCGAAAGTTTATTGGGCCAACGGTTCGGTTTTATAAATGGCTTCACTTGTTCCAAGGTTATTTTCATTGGGAGCTTAGTTTACTTTTTCGATTTATACCAATTAAGGTGATTGTTGAAATGTTGGACTTTTTAATGTTATTTCTTTTTTTTTCGGATTAATGTATGTACGAGGTCGGACGTCTTTCACTAAATGGTATATAAATACCGAATAAAGCCAGCTACCTCTGCCTCTGTGGTACGGTGGTTAAAGCATTTGCCTGTAGACCCGGGGGTCAGGGTTCGATTCCCACGGTAAGCATACTTCGTTTAGTTGTTTCCAGTTTGGTTAATACATTGCAGGCGTGAATCACTTGTTTTTAGATAATAAAGACGATTCTATGCTTCCCATCTGGTAGTCTGGTAGACATATGGTTCATGAGTGCCTCAAAAAAAAATATCTTATAAGGGTTCCCTTTTGCCTTTACAGGTATGAAACCCAAAAAAAAAAAGAATCCGCATTTTACTGTTTTAAGTTTTCTTAAAGTAAATTCCTATTTATTGACTAAATAAGGAATTCTTAGCTTCCACGAATCAATTTCGAAATCTATTTACTTACCAAGCCATAAATTTACAATGACTAATTATTAACAGTCTGGGTCGTAGCAGCAACAGTACACTATAATTATGGCCATAAACCAGGCCAAAATATACCCTTTATATCTCAGGATTGATTTAAATGAGTTATCGATGAAAGGGCTCGTATTTTGCTTAGCTAAGTACCTATCAACATTCTGTAATCTGTGGTGACAGATAATTTTTTTTTAGGAACCACAGTTTTACTGGTTTTATCTTATAGGTAATTGAAAACCTGTAGGAACGTAAAATATACTTGAAAATTCTAGTATCTTCAACGCGTTACCTTTTAATCAAAATTTATGTGTAACGAAGGTTTTTTTTATACTACTGTGTAGGCAATCAGGCCTAAGGCCTGATGGAAAGTGGTTACAGTAGCCTATGGACGCCTGCAACAAGTTGCTTTCGCCACGCTTTGCCGACGCTGAAGGAATTTTTTCATGCCCTTTTTGAAGGCTCCCATGTTGTCTTGAAGGTAAATTAATACGAAACATTAGGGTCAAAATTGCCAGGCTATTAGATGCAAGCTCTATATACACACACATACACAAACGCTCTCATTGCATTTGTTGCACAATTCAACTAAGTGCACTGATAAACGTGCCTTCGATAAGCCGGCCCTGACTCGCGAAAGTCAATTTTTAACAGTAGGTTAGTTTTATTTAGTTACTCGTTTATGATTAATTGAGAATAAAATTTTGAGCGAGTGTTTAGTATTTTTGACTTTTTTTTTGAAACATGAATACGTTGGCAGATGGCACACAGCACGCAAAAGTTAAGGGGTAACACCTTAAAGGTTTAAACATACACTATATTAAAGTTGAAACTATTGCTGATAGTTTTGAGGTATACTCCAAGCGCGAAGTTTTAGAAAAGCGAAAGCTTTTAATCGTCTGCGAAGAGTAAATGAGGCGCTTTTGAGCGTTCGACATAGTCACTTGGCTAAGGTAACCTTATAAGGTGAATTAAGTGTAACCCTCTGGAGTGCTATTTCTTAGAAGTATGACTCACCCAAAACCGGTGAGACGGATGATTATCGTCCGAGTCACCGGTTATGTCGCATGAAAATCATTCGAAAAAGAACGATAATCATTCAACTCACCGATTTTGCTATGTCATACATTTCAAAAATAGCACTCCTGGTTACACAACACATTTTGCGTAATTTCTCGGAATAAATATTCAAAAATATACCTAACTAGTTTATTATCGTTGAAAGGAGAAATATAATTTAAACGACCATTAAGATATCTTTGAGTTTACCTTGGCAACGTAATTACTCATTGAATGTGAAATTTCCTTTAACAAACGAAGAGCGAGGAAATTAAATTAATTACAGCGAAATGGTACTTACCTCGATAGCTCGAAATAGCCCCCGTTTTGTTTAGTTCAAATACCTTTTAAGTGAAGTATAATTACCATTAGGAATTTTTGTTAAAAATAGATTTTATACTCGTGCCATATTGCACGTTTGTAGCTTTATGGTCTAATTTGCAGGAATTCAATTCATCTATACTTCCATATTTATAAATGCGAATGTCTGTCTATCTGTTACGATTCACAAGTCTCAAACTGTCTCGACTTACCTTTGGACTAGCTCAATCTGTGTGCAATGTCCTCACATATTTATTGCATATTTCACTAGCGATCCGACCACACGGGTGCAATATTTTGGATCATACATAAAAACTATCATCTTGAATCAATCTATCCATTAAAAAATACCGCATCAAAATCCGTTGCGTAGCTTAGTTAGATCTGAGCATATATAGGGACAGACAGTGAACAGCGCCTGTTTTATGTAATTTTGCATTTGTTCAATAACTAATTTACTTATACTGTATTAGCAAAAGTTGACTACGGTAGTCCAATATATATTCTGTTATATAAACAAAGAAAAAACAAGTTGTTTATACAAAAACTAGTCCAACTCAAGAAAACAATACATCAACTGACCATTGACTTAAATGTCACAACGAGGCAAGAAACCGGATATTTTAATTCACATTCAAATTTCAACTTTAACATCAGGTGTTGAAGTGTTAAGTTGCATGTAAGTCATGTGTGAGATATGACATTGTGATACTATAAGTGTACATCAATGAATGTCAAGGGTAGAGCCTACGCCGAATGTTTATTGTCACAAAATCGGGCGTGTGCATAATGGGAAATACATAGCTTGATTAGCTAGGTATATATTTTTCTATAAGACTACATACATACACATAATCATGCCTGTCTCCCGTAGGGGTAGGCAGAGACTAGAGATTTCCATTGGCTACAATCCTTACTTACCTGCTTCGTTTCCTTCACGCTCATCACTCTCGTCATACACGGCAGCAATTTTTCAAAAGCTCTGCGATTTGGTATGAAACTACATTGCATTAAAAATAAATGAAAATTATAAGATGGTCTAACAGATGATACATATGAACAAAAAAACTTCAACCCGCTCCTATCACTGGGACTCAGCTCCTATCGTAACAATCCCTCGCCAGTACCCACTTAAGAAATTTACAGTTACAACACTATGAATGCATACTATTATTACCAACAGAAATACTGTTCCTTAATATTCATATGTAATAATATTATAAATGTAATTTTTTTTTTCATTTCATTTGTCATTCTCGCGTCGAAACGGAGCGACGGATTTACATGAAATTTGCTATGGGAATACCTTTGAATCATATGGATATAGACTACTTTTGGTCGCGATTACCAACTCCGTGCGGGTGAAGCCGCGAGCAGAAGTTTATAGATAAAATAACCAGTGCACAAGAACACATCTGGCAGATCCAAAGAAAAGAGAGCGTTTCTGTAAAACTAACCGAAATAGAGCCACCCGTTCGGTTGTTATTCGGGTTACAGTAGTGGGGATATATATCTCACATGTTGTTACCGTGTGCTAACAATTAACCGTAAAATAATAAAAACCTAATTACAGCCGACCATCAGCTACCATGAGAATTCCAATATGAAAAGCTAGATAGACATACAGACAAACTGGAGTTTAAACTCAGGGATACGTACACGATGTCCTTCTCACATGAACTAGGATAAAGATTAAAGAAAGAAGAAAACAAAATACACTTCGCTCGGCACTGTGTCTAGAGCCTTACATGATAGCATCTGTATATATCGCGCCTTAATGTAATGAGTATTATTATGGAACATATTATTATACTTTATTGAAAAGAGTTCAATAATAAAGTTGTTGTGCTGAGAGTATAAATAGATAAGGAGTGCTTTTAGTGAAGTATAAATACATTATTTTTCTGCTATATTATGTACAGCCGTATAGTTTCAGATTTAAGAATAGGTCACACCCTGTCTTTTCGTAAAGGAGTCCGCTTTTTATTTACATATTTTCAAAAATATTCAAATTATTTATTTTCAATATAGGATATTCTTGTCCCTTATTGACGTCAATTGTTACTTATTTTAAGTTTACCACCACTTCCAAAGCGCAAGTGGAGAAGAAGATATATTAAATATAGATGAATGATGATGATGTGTGATTTGTCCCTATATATTTATATTTATTTATTTATTTATTTATATCAAAATAATTAAATATTTCTTAATAATGTAATAAATCTACCGTTGGTTTCTTTGTTTTAAGTTTTTTAGCTACTGGTCGGATTTAAAAATAAATAGTTTGCATTTAATAATTTGAAAATTATAGCTAAATAACATACATAAACCACGGGCAAAGGTTAGTATAAGATAATTTGTATTTTATACTAGCGTTTGTCCGTGATAATACAGTTATCACATAAATTCAATAAGATTAAGGTTCAAATTCACAACACAATCTAAAACTTTAGTGGTACCTAAGTGCCTATGATAAAGTCAATAATTTTTTTGATGAATAACTAGCGACCCGCCCCGGCTTCGCATGGGCATAAAAACCTTACTCTTGAATCACTCTATCTATTAAAAAAACCGCATCAAAATCCGTTGCGTAGTTTTAAAGATTTAAGCATACAAAGGGATATAGGGACAGAGAAAGCGACTTTGTTTTATACTATGTAGTGATATATATATATATATCAATTTGTTCTTCAGTTGCAAGTGAAAAAGAAAGTGAACCACTTTATTTGTTACCTATACAACGATAGATTCTGCTTTAAAAGCACTTCTTAGATCACAAAATAGGTGGAAGCCCGCCTGACCCCGGGGAATCTAATTAGATTCTGTTGTTTCCTCAAGAGCAGCTTGTTTGATTCAATAAACATCTAACTGGGTTAGGCTTTTACAATAAGACAAATCCTCCGTGGTTTAAGATCTTCGTTGGCCTTTAAGATCCACAGATCGGTGGATTCGAAACCCACAGGAAGCATTCTTTCGTCGAAATCGTTTCCTATTATGTAATTTTCATTTTTATGTAATAACTAAAGCCTGTCCCAGCTTTGCACGGGTGCAGTGCTATATATTTATTATACATATAAACCTTCCTCTTGAATCACTCTAACTATTATAAAAACCGCATCATAATCCGTTGCGTAGTTTCAAAGATATAAGCATACATACGGACAGACAGCGGGATTCGACTTTGTTTTATACTATGTAGTGATAGTGATAGTGATGATGATAGTGACTGTAATGAATTTATTCCAAATCTTCGAGGCTAAATCTATATCTACTTAATATTATAAAGAGGAAAGATTTATATTTTTGTCTGTATGTACCTAAAAATTACAGGGCCGATTTCAAAAATTCTTTCATCATTAGAAAGCTACATTCATCCTGAGTGACATAGGCTATGTACGTACCACAGGCGAAGCCGGGGTGGACTGCTAGTAATTAAATAAAAAGGTTAAAGACTTGGTACAGTTTATATTGTGCCATACGTCTGACATTAGTGAACCTCGCTTGGGAATATTTTGTTGGTGGAACAAGCCACCAGTCGCTTAGTCGGCTCTTACGACTCCTACAGGATAAGATTGTGTGGTCTATTCTTGAGCTAAATACCAAACGGTTTATAAGATACACAAATTATGATTTTATCACAATCAAAGAGTACTTGGAGAAGGGAAAAGAGCTAAGATAACATTTAATAAAAGAATGATGTTATAAGAGTAAGAATACTCTGGAAAATTAAAGAAAAAAAATATGAGGTGAAAGCGTTCAGTACTCAATTCAGAAATTAAATACGAATGAAATAAAATTATTAACTCATCATAAAAAGGCGGGAAATTTGCGAGTTGCTCTCGAGTGGCGAATATACAGAATACTTGCGAGTGTTCAGTATGTTGAATCAACATTAAAAAAATATAGTGTGTGAAAATGGAAGAAACGACACAGACAGAGGTAAACAATAAATTAGGTAGTTATTGGCCTACTTATCCTATACTGTTAAACAAGCAATATTTGTACATACATATATAAATTTATATATATACTTAAATTTCCTTGTCTGTACTTGTGTGTAAAATAAACGTGTATATAAATTTATTTGTACTCGCGTTTTTGAAAATAGCTCTAACGATTTCTTCGAAATTTTAAACCTAAGTTCTTACATAGTCAAAAAGATAATGTAGCCCTAGCTACATAGCTAGCTAAGTTCCATGTCTGGAAAAATTCATTTTACCCGAGAAAATTTATTTTAAACGAGTAAAACTTGGTCGCCTAGGGACTGTGGGATTAAGCAATGTAAAATATTAAATTTATTATAACCACCAACACTTATCAATCACTCAATTCATTTGCTTAAAATGTATGTTATACAAGGTGTTATATTAAAATTTTCCTAATACACTTTCAAATAATAATGCGAAAACATGGATTTCATACCATTAAATCTTGACTTTTTATAAATATTGTTAGTTATCGCTGGCCATTTCATAAAATGGGCGGCCATAAACTTCGAGCAACACGGCTTTCGTACGGAAGCCATGTTGCTCAAGCCCACAAATGATCAATTCTATAATCTAGCCATAACAACGATAAACGATTAGATTAGACAAGAAAACAAGAGAGTGAATTATTTTATTTTTTATGTTGAAATAACGGAACCCTAAAGAACTAAAACAGAAAAGGAAAGGATTGCCATTGCTACTTAGTTAATTGTGAATGGTCGGGTGGAAACACGAGGTGAGTTTTGCTTTTAAGATTCCGTACTTAAAATCAGGCAGCTATCCTATATTTTAATCTTCTTCGTCCGAGCGTGTCTTCTATTTGAGTCTTCAGCTTACGCTTCAGAGGGTACGCTTTTAAATCATGGTACTGATTATCACAATGAAAAGATTGCCTCATGGTCTCCATAACCCTTTTTAGAGGGAAACCAGACCAATAGGAGCATGATATGTGTGTGTTAGTTCCCAACACTGTCACATTTTCAGGCCGCCTGTAGGCATTTGACACAGCCTTAATAAGGCTTAACGTGTCTGAAGATCGAATTGACAATTATGGCGATCAATCCAAGACAGGGTGCGCTCACCATCGCTTGACATGCACGATCGTTACGAATACCGACTATCGAGCTGCTCAAGGGTTTTTTTAAAGTAATTTATCTTAAATGCTGGAGAGGCTCCACTATCAATCTTCTGTACCGCTTTGATAAAATCTAGGTAAATTTTGACCAGCTTATTTCGATATATCATTATTCTTTCTGTCAACGTACCCAGATCCACATAATATTATGTAATAGTTCTGAAGTCTAAGTATAAATCGAGTAAACATTTCAAATTCAAATCAACCCACGAACCGAATCGGCTTTCCTGCTATTTAGAACAATTCCTGGGAGACCAGAGCTCAAAAATACCCAAAAGACAGAATGTTTCTTGAGGCCTGATTAAAAATAGACTAATAATCCAATGATTTCATCTCTATAATGATACTTAGGTATATTTATCAACCAGCTGTGCCCGTGACTTCGTACGCGTGAAAATAAACAAAAAGTTGATAACTTTGTTTACCCTGCCACCCTATCTAAGGGAGTAGTCAGGAGTACACTTAACTATCACTTTCACTACATAGTATAAAACAAAGTCGCTTTCTCTGTCCCTATATCCCTATGTGTGCTTAAATCTTTAAAACTACGCAACGGATTTTGATGCGGGTTTTATAATAGATTGAATGATTCATGAGGAAGGTTTTTATGCCCATGCGAAGCCGGGCGGGTTGCTAGTTTAGTCATGGAAGATATCTTCCCTTTGAAACCGTCTAATATAACGCCTTTACGCGTCTCTCTAAAGTGGTGGCAACTTCTCTTTTTCTTTATTTTGTGTTCGTTCTTCTTGCCCAAAACTTCCAACAAGTTAATAATACGATTCGGGTCCCGATCCGTCACAGTCCTGTGACATTTCTAACCTTTTCACGCCTAAATAAATTTAAATTCTTCACGATTCAAAGCAATTTGGGAGTTTGGGAACTGTGTAATTGCTATTATTAGTTTGATTGAGTCTATGACTTTTTGTTTTACATTTTTCGAAATTTTACATAAAGCAATGATGATAAATGGAGCTATGTTAATAAGGTATTTCAACTGAAATTCAGATTTATTTAATTGAATAATATATATATTTTTTAATAAATAAATTAAAGCTAAACTCACCTAAAATAAAAATATAACATTAAAGGTATCGTCGTGTTCCTCATAGCTGAGGGTCGTGACCACCATATTAATATTAACTATTAATTGCCGAAGAACAATTATTAGATCTAAGTTTTTTTTTTTTTTTAATTTAGTTTTATTTTAGTTTTAATTTTAGTTTTATTGTGTAAGCTTATTATAATTGTGTTTGTTTTATTTAAGACATATTAACTTAAATATAAAATACTAGTGTTTCCCGCGGTTCCGGCTAAAAGTAGGCTATGTTTGACTCCTAGTGCATTACTAAATCCATACCAAATTTCATCACAATCGGTCCAGCAGTTTAGCCGTGAAGAGGTGACAGACAGACAGACTTTCGCATTTATAATATTAGTAGGGATAGAAGGGAAGTAGGGAAGTAGGGAAGTAGGGAAGTATGGAAGTATGGAAGTATGGACTCTAATATAAAACTAAATATTTAGGTAATAAAAATACTCTAAACTAAATACTCCTAACATTGAAAAATATAATAACACTAAATAACCACGACAAAATGGGCATTTCAGAAATATTTTCAAGGAATACATTTTCACGCTGAAGTCTCGAAGATTCCGCGAAACTTATTAATTATTCGCCTAATTTAAACCCTCTGTTACAGTAATTAAGACTTATGATTGAAACTTTCACAGCTGTGGTTGAGGAGTTTGAATGACATCGAAACAATGGAATCGGAATGTTAACTGTTATTTAATAACTAGCTGACCCGCCGAACTTCGTAAATTTGATTTTCTTAATATTTTTTTCCGTAAGAACCTTGTACAGAGTATTAGAAAACTACAAAAAAAAATCAGCCAAATCGGTCAAGCCGTTTTCATGCTATGTCGTGACAACGGAAAACGGGTTTCATTTTTATATATATAGATGGTTACTGATAGGCATAATTTATTTAATTAGGGAAGTTAGTGGCCAATGGCCGTTGGACGAAATGGGTCCGTTTTTCGGCCCTAAAAATTTCTAATAATGCCCATGCAACACAGTTAATTTTTTTTTGTGTCTTCTAATTTCCTCGTCTGCTTCAACGAATAAATCTAAATAAAAATCTAGTAAATCTGTTTAATTGTTAACTTTTCATTGCTGGCTATCAATAATTATACTTTTAAAAAGTTTGAGCCAAAACCTTCAATACTCAAAATTTAATTTAAAGTATTTACAGCATATAATTAGGAACGGTTAAATTGTCTATGAAAAGAGCTTAACAACCTGCATTCAAAATTAGTTTTTACCGCCCTAACTTAGGGCATATTTTGACAACATCTGTACTTCCGCCTACGCGCTACGAATATAGCACCCCATCCCACATCGACTACGTCAGGGTTTGCTACGACGCTACGCTGCTACGGAGCTACGAGCCTACGCCATTTTATTATCTTTTCTTGCCAACAAGAGGATGTATATGACAGAAAATCTATACTTACACAGGTTTATTATATAAAATGGCAAGAAATACATATAACTAAATATCCACTTAGATTTGTGATTCGAAAGCTTGAACTTTTTAAAATGCTTATTCTAAAAACAAACATGTGTTTTTATTTCCCTGAATACACATATTAACTTAGTCTAAATATTAATTACGTTTAGACAATAAAAAGAATTGAAGTTTTTTTTATGCATATTTTTATTCTATTATAACATTTACATATAATCATAATCGTAACAGACAAAAATTAGCCCAACCTTCTAAAGTTATTTGTTATTGACACGAAAAAGAACATTAGGAAGAAAAAACCTATAACTAAACTAAAATAAACTTAAGTGAGCTAAACCTAAACTTAAATTAAAAAAGGCGTGTAATGTTATTTCCCTGCTGAATAGCAAGGGACTGTACATGTTTCATGTCAGAAACAGTTCTATTGCACCTGAACCACTCTTGACCTTTTCATTTACTGAAATAATACTTAAAAAATCCGAGTACTTCCACTTTCAGCTGACAAACAAATACTGTATAAATTGTGAACAATTTTCCGCTATGTGAATGGGGCTGAGCGCGAAATTGCGGGTCATTCAAGGAGAGCTTAAAATAGAACCTCATCCCTATTCGCTAGGGTTGCGTGGGAGGCGGGTTAAAATTATCGATGAATGTGTAAAGCGTTTTATCGATAATTGTATCCGTTAACGTTGCGTTATTTGTTTGTTTTTATTATAATGTGTTTTTGTTATTTTGTAGGTAAAAATGTTATTATAATTCATTCTAATAACCAGTACCGCAATATCAGAACCATGATTAATAACGTACCCTGGGCTCTGAAGCGTAAGCAACCAGTAAACACGTGCGGACGAAGAAGAATGTTATTATAATTAAATGTAACTAAATAATGCATGGGATATCACGATAATATCGAACAATTCTAGCCAACAACCTAAATTGTATTCGCTTTACTTCGAATGTATCAAATCTTGTTTATATGCTAAGATTTAAATATTAAAAGCAAGTTACTATACACCGGACTTATATTGCATTATTTTATGGCAACACTATTCAAATCTATCGTTTTATGACTCGAGTCTCATCACTATAACGATTACCGATGTATCGACACAACTTACACGTATGTTTAGTACTGCCATAAGCCCGTTGTATTGACCAGTTTGATTCAATTAGTACTGTGTACATCTTCACCTTTAGAAGTTCAAATAGATGTATCGATTAGACGAGTGACTTGTGGCGCAATTTTATATCAAAGCCTTTTTAACCATCGACGCAAAAACGACAGTGTTTTATAAGTTTAACGTGTCTGTATGAGTATGTGAGTGTTGTGGTTTTTCCTTTTTTTTAATGTAAATTATTCGAGAATGTTCTTAGCTATGTTTGATGGTAATCATTAAGATGACCACCTGAGGTTTTGTGCTATATAATACACATAGTAACCCAAATTAGTATGTACTTACATAAGTTTGATTGGAATATGCATTATTTATTTATTCATAGTTTCTTGTGTTGTTGCCAGGAATTTTCCAATAAAGTAGCAATATATTTATTTCAATTAATTAAGTGTATTATACACTACTATATATAATACTAAAATATTATACACAAAACTTAAATACTATATAAACACACTTAATATTAATATGTATACAAAAAAAAACTTTTAGTTCAATTTAATGTAGAGCAGTCTAATTATAGCCATTTTGATTAGACAGGAAGAAAAAGTATCCGTTCAACAATTAATCTACTCAAAGAAGCATAAAAACTAATTTCCCTTATTCATTATCGTGCGTCAGATATATATAGAAAAGCGGTATTTAACAAATTGAAAGAAAATAGCTTCAATCAAAAACATATGAGACCGGATCGATAGCGTTCAATTCATTCGCTCAGTTATTCGTTCATTCGTGAACCCATCAGGGAATACGATCGTATTTAAAATACTAACAGCTTCGTCTTTGGAATAACGAAATAAATTGTTTTCTGTGATAGACAATATTTTTTTTCTTTTTCTTTTTTGTTTATAATTCAAACTAGCTTTCGCTCGCGGCTTGGCCCGCATGTATTTCCCTAGGAACAGTGGTTTTCCCAGGATAAAAGGTACCCTATGTCCGGCTCAATACTCCTAGCTATGTGTATGCGGAATTTCATTAAGATTGGTTCAATAGATAGGGCGTGAAGGGGTCACAAACAAACAAATATACAAACTCACTTTCATTTAGCATAGAGTACCAATCATAAAAAAATTAAATTACTCTGGAACGCATTTATTTATTTATTTATTTATTATGTAAGTTAATAAGACTAAAGAGTTTGTATGTCTGAACGATTGTAACTTTAAAATTACTGGTAGGATTTGAAAAATTCTATCTGCATATGATAACCTGATTCTTGGGAAAGGTTATAGACTTATAGCGGGCGAGTGAAACCACAGGAAACAGGTACTTTATTATAAATTTGTATTTATTTAAATTGTATTGCATATTAATAAAATTTACATGTGATGAACCTAATGCCATATTAAATACTAGCTATTACCCGCGGCTTCGCATGGGTGGTCAAAAGAATTGCTTAGCTTATCAGGATTAAAAGTATCCTATGTGTATATCCTGGTTATAACTACCTGTGTTCCAAATTTAATCCTAATCCGTTAAGCCGTTTTCGCGTAGTAACAAACATCCAAACAAACTGTCAGATTTATAGATTACTAGCTGTTCCCCGCGGCTTCGCCCCGCGTGGGACTCGGTTATATCGCGCCCAAAAGTAGCCTATGTTTGACCTCAGGTCGTTAACTACATCCCTACCAAATTTCATCACAATCGGTCCAGCAGTTTAGCCGTGAAGAGGTGACAGACAGACAGACAGACAGACAGACAGACAGACAGACAGACAGACTTTCGCATTTATAATATTAGTATGGACTAGCGACCCTCTCCGGCTTCGAACTGGTGCGATATTATTAAATAGGTTTTACTTACTCTACGGAAGGTAGAGTCTTGAATCACTCTATCTATCTATTTAAAAAAAACCGCTTCAAAATCAGTTGCGTTTTTAGATAGATAGATTTATAGATAGATAGATAGATTAAGCATACATATGGACATAAGGCGGAAAGCTACTTTGTTTTATATACAACAACTGGCGACCCTCCCCGGCTTCGCATGGCCAAAAAATCCTTCCTTTTGAATCACTATATTTATATAAAAAAAAATTGCTTAAAAATCCGTTGCGTAGTTTTATTTATTTATTTATTGGTGCACAAAACAGTTTTACAACTAATACATTTCAAAATATTTTCACAATAAACTTACAATGACTGGTTGTAGAACCAAGCAGACAGTGCACACAGCATGCTAATGAGTATCAACAAGAAAAAGAACCATATTTTTCTAACAATATGACTTTGATAAAATACAAACAATGACTGACAAAAAAACTTTAAAAAAAATGGATTGGAAGAAACACTATATGATATTTTAAAGATTTAAGCATACAAAGGGACAGAGACAGCGACTTTGTCTTACACTATGAAGTGAAATGATAGTGATAGTGACAAGAAGAACTGAGCCATCATATCAATAATACTCGTATACTATTTTTGAATCTGTTAACATAGCTTATTGGTAACTTTTCTCATAATTGTGTGATGATAAAATGAATATATCCATCGACTGAATGGTTTAGATATGAATCTGTATAAACATAGTACGAGTACATAACCTTCCATTTCCTATGACGTCAGTGGGTGCGTCATGACGTCACAACACCCTCCCTACGCGGCTCGTAGACTTTTCCAAATGCGTCGCGAAATTTCCACGAAAATTGTCTGCCAAGGGAATTGCTTCCGAAAACTGAGTTTCGTAAAAGCTATTTTGGTTTGAAGCTTCAAATTTCTGCGGTTGGTTAACTTAGGTCTGTTGAGAATTAGATTATTTGGATATACGGAGAGATGCTGAATGTATTTCAGTTAGTCTTTGGTCCAAAGGAATGTTCCTTTTTCGTTACATTTTAGATGTTTATACGGATGCAAAGTAAGTGAGATGGTAGAACTCAGCAGCCATTATGGTTCAGCTTTTGATTTTATTATATTTTTATATCTATTATTGATGGCATTAAAACATATTATTACATACACCTAATAAGTATGAAGTATGCTGAAAGTTAATCACTTAGTTTCAATATCAACTACAAAATTTCCTCAGTCATCATTTTTTCGTGTAGGTGACACAATCAATCGATCATGCACACTCTGGTGTCAGAGTTTATTGGAACCGCCTCTCGGTCTTTGACGTGGTATGGCTGCCGGGACCAACGGATCGGACCAACGGATCTTTATTATCAGAGAGCCGGGTGATTCAAGACAATGTTCCAACCAAACCTGGAAACAAATAAACAAAATCGAATCCACGACCTATTTACTAGTCTACAGGCGTCGCCTACCACTTGACCACAGAGGCAGTTATTTTCTCATTTAAAGTTTACATTGTTAGTATTTTGGTGTACATGAAACAAATATAAAAACAATAACTATTTCGAAGTCGGTTGACAAAGAAACAGTAGCAGATTAAAATCAAATTACGAAAATAGAAATAAGTCGTCGAGAAACACAAAACAAAAGCGATTATAAGCATTAACAACCTTAACCAAAGGAAAAACTACTGCGTCACTCATTCACCCTCCATTGAGAGAAAACGTAGGCGTTTGCTGCCCCCCTGGGGGTTGTATATCTGTCTTTTTCACTCGCTACCAACTGTACTTCCATCTCTGTCATGCCACCTACGCTTTCATTGAACGCCCACGTCGTCCTCATTCAGAAGATAGGGATGTGCTATGGCTCGTTGCAAATTTTGATAAATAATCTTTCGATCCAATAAACACTGAGCGATTTTGTTAAATAGATCGCTTTTAGAGAATCGACTGTGATGAATGAATATTATGAATTGATTTTAGATGAGGTTTGGAGATAGTGGTATGCTTGTGGCGTTGAGATCTATTATCAGAGAATGCCTTATGGCATTAAGTCAACCTAACTTGTCCTGATTAAAGATGTGCAACGCTATGGTTGTAGAAAAACTGTAATTTTGTAATATTTCTACAATTAAATTTAAGATTGGAATAAGTAAAGGTCGACTAAGGTGACAATATCATCTAAGCGTTTTGCATTTCAAGCCGTATAGCTTGATACTCAGAGTAGTGTATTCTATAGCCTGATACCACATGTCCTTTGATCAAATTAGCGTAGATATGTCCTGCAGTTTTCGCTGTCATGGGCATGAAGGCTGCCGCAAATGAGAGCTTCTTTTCGCGGTGTTGCTGCAACTCTACCCAACCAGCTCAGCATCTTCCTTTACACTTTTTTCTCTACTTTTCTTGTACTCAAGCAAGGTGGTTAATATGAATGATGGTGGTCACGATAAGGAATACTTTCTATAATGGAAATAATTTTGAGAAATCTCAAATTGTTAATAATACCTACGTCTTAACATGTACTCCCATTGGCTAAGAAAAGTATTTAATTTCTTTTTTTTGCTAATGGGTAGCGCTATGAGGATTGAAAATCTTCAATTTAGTTAAGATCTCAATTATTTTTGGCGAAAGAGAGTGTGAATTATTAAAACGCTATGTTTTGGTCAGTAGCACCGATTTCGGGGGATCCGGCAAGACATTGTGGAAGCCTCAATGCAGCGGAGGACGTAGAATAAAAATCTAGTTACGTCGAAGTTGTAAAACATGACTGAACTGTTTGACTTTGCATTCACGTATTTAAAGGTGATACCTCGGTGAACACTAGCGCCACCATCATTTAAAAATCATTACACAACAGGGATTTTTGATAACTTGTGTTTTCAGTGAATAATGATTTTTAGTTGATGGTGGCGCTAGTGTTCACCAGCGTATCATCTTAAAGAGCGTACCTTGGGCTCTGAAGCGTAAGCTGAAGATGCAACCGGGAAACACGCTCGGATGAAAAAGAAAACTTGTACAAAATCTCTGCAGTTTTGGCAACGATATGGAATTGAACATTCGCAATATAGAATATTCTTATCGCTTCTTGACGTAAATCATTACTTATACTAAGTTTATCACCACTTCCAAAACGCAAGTGGAGAAGAAGCGGCGCCACAAAGTCCTCTACAGCATTTTCTCAAAAACCTCAATTTACAAAATGTGAGTCAAAACAGACGAATTTACATTTGCGTGAAATATTTTTATAATTACAATAAGTTTATTATTGAATATTAAACAATGTTTAATTAATCCCAACAAATGTTATAAATACGAAAGTGAGATTGTATATTTGTTTGTTACCTCTTCACACCCTTTCTACTGAACCAATCTTCCTGAAATTTCGCAAACGCATAACTAAAAGTATTGAGAAGGATATGGGTACCTTTCATCCCGGGAAAAAGCACTGTTCCCAAGGGAAATTCATGCGGACGAAGCCGCAGGCGAAAGCTAGTTGTTTGATAAATAAAAATGTCAAAGTATACAAGTAGAATGAATGGATCACCTCCTTTTTTCAGAAGCCGGTTAAAGATAAGAAGTACGAAGCATGTTGGATGCTTTTATTATGCAGATGTCGAGGGAACGGTATCTCGTTAACCCTGCAGAATGTGGATTAGCGTCGTTAACCCTTTAATCGAGGTACAGATTAACCTGACAGTTTTGAAGGTCATCACATGAAGGGTTGAAGATATGATAAAAGAAAGAGAATTACTAGTCGGATTTAGAATTAATTTGGCATATGATAGCCCAATTATTAATTTACGGTTATGATAAGTATGAAACCGTAGAGCATAAACAGTGATTTATAGTGTAATTTATTCATTTTCATTTATGAATGAATGATATTTTTATTTCAAGATTTATATATGTTTTTTAAACAAATTTATTGTCTGAAAACAGCTTATTCGATTACGTAAAGAAATATATTATGTATTGACAAAAAAATTAAAGTTAAAAAAAAATATTAAAAAAAGACAAACTATTAGATTTTTTTTTACCAATACACTTCTAAGAAAATTACTACCTAATAAACGATGCGTGATATCTTCTAAAAAAAAAAAAAATTCTCAATGCAAGTACTTGGATCACAAGTTAGGAACTAAGGACCTTGTAATTTTTACCAAAGCAAAAAATAATTGCATCTAAACTGTGACATGCAATTATTTAACATCCCTCACAACAAGCATAGAACAACACTATTTCGAAAAGTGAGAGTTGAATGACATATAGTAAACGAAATCAATAGTAACAGAGAGAACCCTCCGGAAACGTATTGCGCAATTGCAGTGACCTTCGCGACCTTGACCTTGTGGCATATGCAGCAGACGCTCACGGACACCCAAATACCATAGTTCGAAATCCTCCTACTACGAAAAACAAACACATGCCTATACGCAATCGAAATTTGAATTTTATATTACAACATGCGACACAAAGACGATAGGAAAACAAATATAATACCAGAGTAGGAGGGAGATACACACCCCAAGACTACGTCGTTATTGCCGGTTTAAAATTCATTCAAAATTAGACTCTATTCTATTTAAGTGAGATCTATTTTCGAGTGATCGATCTGACGTCACAGTGGTGTGCGCAATCGTAATTTTCAGTGTAAACAAGATAATTGACTATAACTGATTGTGATACTATCTGTGTATCTGTTAGTATATAAGCACGTGTTGAATACAGTTGCTAATTGCTACTAACTAATTACACAAGTTTTAGCCATAGCATTAGTAATTGTGTGGCCATAGAACAAATAATTCGGAAGGAGGAACGCTTAATGAGAAAGAGAGAGACAGAGAGAGAAAGAGAGACTTTAAGACTAATTACAAAAATCTTAATTAAATTCAATAATCTTTAAATCTAATGCGATCTCTCTGGCACTAACAAGCTACTGGTAACCAACCTCATAAAAAAATAATAGTCATATTCTTTTACCGCTGTTTATTATTATAAAGAGGTGTTGCCAATAATGTCATATATATTATTAGATATATATTGATTGTGTAACATTTTACATTTATTATGACCTGACCTAGTGGCCAACAGCCAGACTGCCACATCGGAGGTTGCGGGTTTGATCCCCGGTCAGGGCAAGATAAACTTTTTGTAACAATAATAGGTAGGTATATCAATTATAAAATTTTGCATCGCTGTAACACCAGTTTCGAACTTTGGGTATTGCTCAATGTTTGTGATATAGTCCAAATTTCCATATCCGTATTTATATGTACAGTCGGCTGCAGAGTAATATGACCCCCTATTAATTAATAGTGATACTTATGGGGGTCAGATTTCTCTGCATCCGACTACCTATCTTTTATTATTTGATTTTCAATACCTATCTACAAAAAAAAACTTCCGAATACCTACTTAAGTAATTCATTAGTTAAACTGAGTTTAAGTACTGCCGTAGGCTCCTACGTAAATGAAACGACATTTAAGTAATTCAGTAATTTTAGCTCTTCAAAGTGAAGTCTTCAAAATTATAAGCTTGGCATTCATCACTGGCATAATGAAGTCTGAATTAATTACTCACAAATTACTGGACGGTCGAGCCAGTTTTATTTATAAGAAAATATGTTTGTAGTATAATTTTGTTTTGCTTTAAGGAAAATATAATACTTTTCGCTTAGTCGTCAATTCGGGCAACGAGAAACTTAGCCTTGCCCGAGATTACTACTTTTGAGATTTGATGTTGTATTTTCAGGCAAAATTTCTGCAAAATTGACGCTCAATGTTTCCGCTTAGATCCGCTTTATATATTAAAACTATATTATTTTACATGTAAATAATATATTTATAATTCATAATAATAATAAAGTCAGTTCTTAATAGATCTTTGCCTCCTTTTTTCACTTTTTATTGCATATTTATATGTTATAAAAATAATTCAACGTTTTTGAAGAATGTCCCAATTCTTATCAAGCCATACGTTGTCCTACATTTAATTCAATAATCCAAATTAATCAACCCAACCTGGGCCGAAGGGTTAATTGAACTTACCTCGAACAATTGAGACAAATTAAATTAATTTAGGGCGGGATTATGTAGGTAGGTCATTTTCACCAAACTAATAATATGGAATTTGCATATTCTTATTGTTTAAAGTAAACCTTTTAAGCCTTTGTTAGACCATATCATATTCATTAAGGCAGTCTGAAAAATCTTTAATGTTGGCCACTAAATTAATAAACTCATGTTATTATTGGTCTTTACCCCTAGTATGAGTTTTTGTAAATTCAGACGCTAGCGACTGCGTTAGTAATGTAAGACAAACCTGTACCCCTAGTATGAGTTTTTCTTAAGGTGATACCTCGGTGAACACTAGCGCCACCGTCATTTAAAAATCATTACTCACTGAAAACACAAGTTATCAAAAATCCCTCTGCTGTAATTATGGTTCTGGATACGAAGTTAATTTTAAACATATTAAATTATATTTCCCTATAGTTACAAATTGCATTATTGCTTAAACCGGCCACTTTTAGCAGTTTTGCAATTTGTAACTATATGGAAATATAATTTAATAATTAAATATGATTAAAATTAACTTCAGATCCAGAACCATAATTACACCAGAGGAATTTTTGATGACTTGTGTTTTCAGTGAGTAATGATTTTTAAATGACGGTGGCGCTAGTGTTCACCGAGGTATCACCTTGCTAGCGACTGCGTTAGGATTTTTTATGGAATTTCTTAGTTGCCTTACTATCCGCCAGAGGCGCTGTACAGCGGCCCTACCGCCTAACTCGATTGCTATCGCTATAGCTATGGTTTATGACGTCATCCTGTCTTTTCGAGCTGCCAAGCAAAGCGATATTGCTTTTACATGTATTCTATGGACCAAGACATTGTCTTAGTCTTGGTCTTGGACATGTGAAAGCAATATTGCTTTGCTAGGCGATTCGAAAAGACAAGATGACGTCATAAGCCATAGCCATAGCGATAGCAATCGAGTTAGGCGGTAGGGCCGCAGGTTTGCCATACTAAATCGCTAACGCAGTCGCTAGCGTCTGCGTTAAAAAAAAACTCATACTAGGGGCACTGTACTGTACAGCACCCCTGGCGAATAGTAAGGCAACTAATAAATTCCATACAAAATCCTTACGAAGTCGCAGGCGTTTGCTTTTATTTTTCTCATACTAGGTGTACTGGTTTTCCAGAAAAGGGTTACGAAGGTCAGACGACGCTGGGCTCTGAAGGGTAAGCTGAGGATTTAACTGGGAAACACGCTTGGATGAAAGTAAAGTTCTTACATGTCTATATATATAAAAGCGAAAAACACTCACTCACTCATCACGAAATCTCCAAAACTGCTGAGCCGATGAAGATGAAATTTGGCAGGAAGGTAGATTGTGACTAAGTGACGTCCGCTAAGAAAGGAATTTCAGGAATTTTACCCCTAAAGGGGTGAAAAAGGGGTTGCCAGTTTGTATGAAACTTCGTCATTTTTGAAGTGAGATACATGAAATTATTAATATACATTTGAAGTTGGTAAAAAATAAGAATGCACCAATCAGATTTTGAAAATTACATCCCTAAAGGGGTGAAATAGGGGTTGCCATTTTGTATGAAACTTTGTCATTATTGAAGTGAGACACATGAAATTTTTAATTTGAATTTGTAATTGGTAAAAAATAATAATGCATCAATCTGATTTTGAAAATTACATCCCTATAGGGGTGAAATAGGGGTTGCCAGTTTGTATGAAACTTTGTCATTTTTGAAGAATACATGGAATTAAAATTGAAAATGTCTTGGTATAATATTTTGTATTGTATTGAATTGTATTGTATGTACACAACATATTGTAATAGGATACAATACATAATAGAAGATAGAGTGCAAAGGTTTTATTTATTTGTTAAAATTATGAGTTCAGTAATGTGTCAATAGATGGCACTCACTACCATACATTTTAAAAGTCGATATGGTTTGTCGTTCGCATTTAATCATCATGTGTAGTAATTGAGATTTCAAAATAAAATAAAAATGTTTTTGCTTTTCTAACGACTTGATTGTGTGTTTAGACGATTTGGTACCTGCTAAATATAAAATAATAAAATTAAATTGGAATTGATTGGAGTATGGAGTGGTAATTGCGGTATTATATTTTATGTTTTATTTACATTTTATATATGCTATAACTTACAAGACAATTAAAATAACTTAAAAAAAATAAAACTAAAGACTTAAATAATACTAAAATATATAATACTATTTTATGTTTAGTTGAATGTCTGCGTTTTGGGCTACTCATTGATTAGTTTAATTTAAGTTTGAAAAGTATTTTTCCGGATTCCGGATTTCGAATAGTAGTTTGAAAATAGGTAAATCTTTGTGTTATTTTCCATAAGTTAGTTGCATATCTTAAATATATTGTAAGGTTTCTCAAATAAATTGTAGGTCTTTAAGTATATTTGTATTCATTTCTAATTAGTGAGTTGATTAATATAATTTCTATATATATTGATAAATCAACGCCCAGCCTAAACCATAAAAGCTATAAACTTGAAATTTGGACCGAAGTTTTATGTTAATACGTAGTGCTCAGATAAGAAAGGATTTTTCAAAATTAGACCCCTAAAAGGGTTAAAATTGAGGTCAAAGTTTGTATGAAAAAAAAAAAATCTTCACTGATGTACTTGAAACTTGGCAAGAATGTTTTTCAACAAAAATAACTAATGGCGTGTTTCAGCGTTTTTTGAAATTCAACCTCTAAAGGGGTAAAAAGGGGGAGGTTAACTAATTTATCATCACAAAACCGAAACTATAAAAGCCGTAAACGTGAAATTTTGTTAGTGTCTTCATTATACTATATACTACCCACATAAGAAAGGGTTGTTCGCAATTCCAACCCTTACATCCAAAAAAGGGGTGAAGACAAATTCCATTTGAAATTTCGCCAATTACTAACAACGCATGTTGGCTTATCGGTAGAGGTCGCGGATTATTTTTTTGAATAGAGGGTTCTAATACTGCTAAACATGACTTTTTTTTTAATTCCTTATTTTTCGTTTTGTATTAGTTTTTTAGAATTCTATACTTTTTCTTTTAATATTTTAGTAAATAAATGTTTCAAGAAATAGCTGGAAGTAGCTGGATCGAATCCTGCCACCAACAATAATTTTCTGTTTTCGTTTTTTATTTAATTTCTAGAATTATTTTCTTACTTTTATTTTAATTTTGAAAAGAAACGAATAAATTCATTTGCAAATTTATTTCCAGATAAACGATATCGCAACTCCAATCAAATCAAATCTAATCTAATAGTTTGTCATTGACGACATTGAAGAAGAAGATTAATCAAATGGTTGACTGGTAGAGAACGCTCTTAGCGTTAAGTCCGTTAATATATCAGTATTTTGTACTATATACTATACTATTAATAGGACAGTAAAAATCGAGTGTCTATACATTAAATATTTTTCTAAAAAACTGATACGGAGCGACTAAAGAAGAGTAACAGAAACCAAAAAAAAAAAACAATTTTTGGAATTTTTGTCTCTCTGGTACGTTATAACTTCAAAACTACTCAACAGATTTGAACGCGGTTTTCACAGGTGGATTACATATAATAAGGAGCGTTGACAAAACTTTGTTTCGTCAAAATCGGTTAAGGGAAAAAGAAGTTATGGTCAGTTGAAGTTTACTTCTAGCACTGCTTCAAAACTTTTAAACAAAGTTGAATGCGGTTTACATAAACGTATTTAATTTAGATAAAGCTAGAATTTCTACTTCGTTTTATCGATATCAATAAAGAGAAAAACACACTGCAGTCTCTATTAAATTTTAATAAAATAACACATTGAATGTGTGTGGGCGTATAATTTAGTTACATAAATATCAATAGATGGCGCTGACTTTATTTTAATTATTTTTTCGCATATGGTATGCGAAAATAAAATACGCAGATTGAAAATTTTCCTTACGGCAATTAATTTGAATTATTTAAAAAAAAATTGGTTGTTGATTTAGTTCTATTGGTTGGTTTGTTTATCGGTCGTGTTGTATTGTAAGCTATTTGAATTTATTGGTTGGTTTGGTTTGGTTTGGTTTGGTTTTGGTTTAAAAAATAATCATATCGGCAAGTCAGTTCAGTTATTGTTTGACGGAACATACGGTCGTGTCGTAAGGTTTAATTTAACTATCTTATCACTTTTTATGAGATTTTCTCCACTTTTCACGCCCACTATAACTTTAGGAGTGGCTTTTAGGTCCAAATGACCCCGCAATAGGCTGCGTCTACTCTTTTAGAGACAAAGATGTGATAGTATGAATGTTAATATTTTCAGTTTGATATCGTAGCAATATAATGGCTTTATAAAATTGGCACGGGAATAGGATACTATAGATTAAACTATAGGTCTGGATAGTTGTAGTTTCCACAGGTTACGCGAAAAGCGACCTACACGCGGGCGGAGCCGCGGGCAACAGCTAGTATACATATAATCACGTCTTAGTCCCATAGGGGTAGACAGAGCCTAGAGCCATAAGACCTTAGGCCACGTTTAGCATAATGGTAGTTGAAACAGGAAATCAATAGTGATGGGTTGCTAGCCGCATCGCCTATGTCATGATTCCCCCATTCGGCGATTCCCTCAGACGACTTTTACGGCTTGCGCGGGAAGAGAAGCAGCTGGTACATTCTAGTTCTTATTGCATAAAGAAACGAAAATATGATCGTTTAATATAAAGTTTCTTTTAATGATTAGTATAATTATATTTTGCTACAAATTTTATCATGCTGTTAACTTACCAAACAAAATTTAACACCTCCCCTTATTTGTTTCAGGTATGTCTGCTGAATGTTACAATTCGATTAACGAAGAACCCAGGGGCCTAATTTGAACAAGTTACTTTAAATCATGCCTTTGCTAAATTTAAATCAAATAACCTAATGATTCAATCAAATTTTCTCTCTTTTATTGGATAACTACTAGACGTCACACTCAATTTTTTTTGGAGAAGATTTAATTAATAGTTTTGTAATTGTATTTAAAATTCCAATTTGAGAGAATCTGGAAAACCCGTTCATATAAAAAAAAATACTGAAAATTATTTACAAGTAAGTGTCAACTTACTTATAATTATAATGATTATTTTATTTATTTATTTACTATCTGTAGTCCGCGACTTCGTGCGCGAGGGCAGTCTTTTATACAAATTGTCATGACAATGACATACACATACATACATTCTCTGCTTAACCCAAAGGTTGACTGTTAGACAATGCTCCTAGTATTAAGTCCGCCTATTGTGCGATACATTGTATTTTGTGCATTAAAGGTTTAAATAAATAAATAACCGAAACAAAAAAAGATTTACTTATCCAATTTAGTGCATCCGTTCGTAATTACACATGCCTTGAGATCATTCAAACAATCAATTCAATATACAAACTTACTTTCGCGTTTATTATATTAGTTGGATATTTTTATTTACATGTTAGTCTATCTTTGTTATTAAGATCATTCTCCAGCTCGTTACAGTTATCGCTTATGATAAATTAATGTCGCGTTTAAATCAACTTATAATTGAGATGAATAAAAACTATTATTTAATTGCTATCGCTTGTTGATAAGATGTGTTAAGTTAATGAGTTAATAATAGGAGAATAATAAAATTATCATCAGCTGACAACAAAACAGAACTAAGATGGCGTAGCTACCCAAAGCACAGAATACTTAATAACTAACATACCCAAAGTGAGAATTTTAAAAACCTTATTTAACTAAAGTCTAGGTAGGCTTTATAATATAATACAAATACTCTTTATTGCTCCATAAAAAATAAATTACATAAAACAGCTTTACTTAGAACAATGAGGCACAAAGACGGACTTATAGGAGGCGGCTTATAAGCAGTGAAATCAAAATTTACAGAAAGACTTTCGCATTTATAATATTGGTATGTACTCGTATTAGTTTCTACCAATTTTGCAAGCATCATTATTTCAGATATTTCTAAAAAATATATCCATATTTGCTACATAATATAGTTCAATGACTGTTCAATCATTTAGAAACGGGGTGTCCTTGTGACCTATACCAGTCAGTATATAAATATAATATATTTTTTGTAGACAACTGAATATTGTATGGAGAATTGTCTAAACTGCCAAGTTTTCATGTTGATAATGTCTTATAACAATTTTATTTTTAGCCCACCCTAAAAAGCGTAGGTACTTTATTTAGCTGAAAATTTAATAAAATTTTAGTTTCTGTTCCTTGCAACTTAATATATTTTTTAAACTGTATGCACATTTTCAACCTATTGAATATGTTGGAAAGTAGAAACAAGTCAGATAGTTTATTCGTTGTCTTGTTACTGCCATGAATAAATTAAATACTAAAAAAATATGATTATTATATTGCTTCTCTAATTTTATTTTAATCTGACTGGCAATCCTTTAGACCTAATTAAAACTAATAACGGACCCTGGGCTCCGAAGCAATCAGATGAGGATGCAACCGGGAAAGAGCTAAAATGAAAGAGAGAGAGAGAGAGAATAATAACGAAAAAAAAGAAAGTGTTTTTGCACATCGAAATTAGAACGCCACAACTTACCTGTAAACAGACTAAAAAAGCATCGAATCTCCAGATATCTTTGGCTATCGCCCAAACTAATAACAAGAACTAGAAAGACATTAGTCTGTTAATGTATTACTTGAAAATCGTCTTAAATGTTTTAAAAATAAGTGCGAGAACTGATTGATACATTTTAGAAAATTCAGGAAAATTAGAATTCTATTTGGGTTGGTCACGTGAATTTATGTGACTGTGCGAATTGGAATTTTGTACCTTTATTTACTACTCGTAGAGTTGTACTCTACTTTTTTTTTCTTAGGGAATGGAAGCATATTGTTTCAATCATAAAAGCACAATATTGCGCGCGGTCTTAGGCAATATTTTTTTTTATCTATGGTATGATATAAATTAAAGTCGTTCAATCGAACAATCAAAATCATTATTATAATTTTAGCTACAGGCTGTCCGCTGCTGGACATAGGCCTGCCCCAAGGATTTCCAGAATGACCGGTTGGAAGCGGCCTGCATCCAGCGTCTGCCTGCGACCTTCCATGAAAATAATTATATGTATTAGACTAGCGACCCGCCCCTGCTTCGCATGGGCATAAAAAACTTCCTCTTGAATCACTCTATCTTTTAAAAAATACCGCATCAAAATCCGTTGCGTAGTTTTAAAGATTTAAGTATATATAGGGATATAGGGACAGAGAAAGCGACTTTGTTTTTTATATTTATGTAGTGGTTAGACATACTTATAGATAATTTTGCAGTTACTGACTTAATCCGATTTTAACGCCGCCGTTCGTCAACCAGTGTTTTCATACAACAAAAATAGTTTCACAAAAAAAGGCAGGTGAATCAAATTACGATTTCCACATTGAGACAGAAAACCTCTTTTATAAAAAGACTGGTATCATTTACCTATTGTGCCTTTGTTGGCCGTCGAAAGCTGTCTAAGATCAACTTTCATACAGTAATTGTGCTCCCGACCCAAGGTTGTACGGGAGAACCGAAAAATATTACCTTATTTCCTTCGTGTTTAAGTTCAATTTTCTAATCGGCAAAATGAAATATCAGCTCACTGACCACATGCTGAAGGTCGCGATTTAATGAAAATTGCAGTTGAGATAAAATAATGACGATGTAGAAGAGACTGTGACACCTGTGTATAAAAAAACAATGTTAAATCTCGTTGCTTCCACTGCAGTGAGAATTTAAATAGTGAAAACTTACTGGCCACTAATAAAATAAAATTGTTTTCAATTATTAATTAGATATAGAGTTAAAAGCCGCATTCAGTTTCTTACGAGGCCTAATAAATTTCATCTTGACTAAATTTTTTCGGATCGAGGCCGCTATCAACTACACCGATAGCTATTCTGCAGTAAGTCAAAATTTTACATTTATCTTTGTTTTTGAGATCAAGAATGCCAAAATTGGTAATTTTGCTTAAAAAGTCAAAGTCGAAATATTTTCATGATTACTTAAAAAAAAACAATAACAGAATCTTAGAGGTAAATTTATACTAAGGAGTTGCTGAGTGTGGCTGTAAGAACAATGGCGCGCACTAAATAGTAAGAGACTAGCTATTGCCCGGGGCTCCGCTCCCGTGGGAATTCCGGGATAAAATATAGCATATGTGCTGTTTCAGGGTCTAAGCAATCTCCATTCTAAATTTCAGCCAAATTGGTGTAGCCGTTTTTCTGTGAAAGAGTAACAAACATCCATAAAAACTTTCGCGCTTAAAATATATGTACGATCATTTTTTGACATTGCATGACACTATCTTTTTAACTTCAAACTTAGTGAGGTTGGTCTAGGTCTGTGTGTTGTTCTTATTGACGTGAAGGTTGCTATTTTATTGTAAAAAAAATTAAATTTACAATTTTTATCTTTTATTTCTTTTAGAAATTACGTCTCATGATTTGACTTCTAAACTCTCAATATTTGCGTCTTGTGACATTTGTTTTATCTTATGTTTAGCAAAACATAAAACTGGGATTTGTTCAAAATTGCTTTGAAATTGCTGTTATTATGTACTAGCTGTAAGAACGATAATAGTAGTTATAAATGTGTTTTTAAAGCAATTTTTTATCAGTTTTGTGATATTATTATTTTAGTAAGCGAGTAAAGGCTATCCTTCGTAATAGGAAACGTTTGCAAAGCCCATTTTTGCTTTAATGTGTTTCGTCTCTTTCTTTCATGTGATATGTCGGTAAGAGATAAAAAAACAAAACATATTTTAGTTAAATTGGACTTAACAAACTTTTTTTTAAACTGACTACCAAATTTCTAAAATGAAGATTATACTTCAATTCAATTAGTACGAAAAGAAACTTAAACTTTTTCTTAAGCAACCGGAGCACATGGCTCAACTAAACTGGAAAAAAATCTAAGAAATTCGAACAATAGATCGAGTATTTAGGCAAACGCTTTTAATTACTTGACTACAAAGATAGTTTTTAGATCTAGGTCCAATGTCTAGTTATTTATTAGCCTTGTTGTAGGATGTTCCTATTAATATCAACATTACATTGTCACTGAACCGATCTCAAAGATCTATAGATCACGATCGATATATTGCACGTGTCGCGGTCAACGCCCTCTTGCGTAATTGAAATGCATTAATTGCTATTAATTACATAGAAAGCAAGCAAACACAGGGTCAGTGCCAATGCGTGCAAGTTATACAAGTTATCGCATGTTACGATACAGTTAATTGTTTTGTCCATGTTTGTACTATGTCTACACATGTAAGAGGCTCAAGGAAAGAAGGGATCGCCGACAAATACAAGACGTGATGGACTCCGGCGCAACCCAGGACTTGACTTAACGTTTTACATGCATTTGGTAACGTTACCTTCAACAAAAAGAGGTATTATTAACGTTATCGTTAACGTTTTATGTAGCGTTATCGTTAAGGTTATAAATGTTACGGAATTAACGTCTAACGCTACTTATAGTGTTAATTTGGTGACAGTAACAGCCCTGCCGCACTCTTTAAAAAATAAGGATTGGAATTAAATATAGCTATCTAATACGTAAAGTACTTGTAATTACATTATCCCAGATTACCGATGTTCAATTTCACGACATCAATAAATCATCGAATTTATCCGATTATTAATCGAAACGCTCACACCATTAATCGAGATTAAGCCGTCACAACGAGCCACGAAGTCCCGCTAAACCTTTCAAAGGATACATTTATAAGTTATGCAAAATATAAAGTGTTAAGAGAACTAACTAAGCCCTGACTAAGTTGAGGCCACGCAGGATATATAGAGAGGAGTTGGTCTATTGATCTTTTTCTTGGAAACACAGTGTCCTCGCGTCGAGGGGGGCCGGGCGTCGGGGGACTAATTGCCATCTAGCGATGAGTGGAGAAGTAAAGACATAGGTCAAAAATAGGTCAAAAATGTTGATGCTATCTAGCGTGGAATAGAACGCCACTTTATTATTTTTGATAAAGTTGCATTCTACTCCTCGCTAGATGGCATGCCACGGGTCTATCATTATTTAATTTGTAAAATTAAAAATAAATAACTTGCGAATTATAAGTCAATTTTTTGTGTTGCAATGTAAACTTAGTTGTGAAAGTAAAGATAACTCATTTTTTTCTCCGAAAACCGTTTTACAATTATTTATTAACTAGCGAACCGCCCCAGATTTGCATGAGCATAAAAACCTTCCTTTTGATTCACTCTATCTATTAAAAAACCGCATCAAAATCCGTTGCGTAGTTTTAAAGATTTAAGCATACAAAGGGACATAGGGACAGAGAAAGCGACTTTGTTTTATACTATGTAGTGGTAGTGATTTACGAACTCGTCACGAGTTAACACGTGTAAATGACAATGAGGAATGTTCTGTCTAAATCAATGCGCCAAATAAAAGGCTGCTATGAAGAACCCAGTGATCCTTGGGTTAATCCTCCTCTTTCATGTAATTAAAAACAAAAATGTTTTTATTTGACGACCTCCGTGGCGTAGTGGAGAACATGCCCGCTACTCAAGAGGTCCTAAATTCCATCCTCGGTCTGGTCAAGATGAAAAATGATATCCTTCTGATAAGACTGGGTTTTGGATGTTTATATCAGACGATATTCAGACGAATGTCAACTCAGTCTGCCTGCGACCATGAGTTCTGTAAAGTGCTTAAAACGTTAGGTATAAATAAGTAAGCAATAAACGCGATAGAAAACCGTATAAAATAGTTTAATTTAATGTGTAACAATCGCGAAAACGTAAGAAATCATCATCACTACATAGTATAAAACAAAGTCGTTTTCTTTGCCCTATATAAGGATATATGCTTAAATCTTTACAACTTTACAAATTTAAACTACGCAACGGATTATGATGCGGTTTTTTTTATAGATAGTGATTCAAGAGGAAGGTTTTTATGCCGATGCGAAGCCGGGGAGAGTCGCTTTGTTGAGTCTGCGAATTCCATAACAAGTCTCGAACTTACTTTGGGGCTAACTCAATGTGTGTGATTTGTACGTATATCAAAAATATATATCCATACTAATATTATAAATGCGAAAGTCTGTCTGTCCGTCTGTCTGTCTGTCTGTCTGTCTGTCTGTCTGTCTGTCTGTCTGTCTGTCTGTCTGTCTGTCTGTCTGTCTGTCTGTCTGTCTGTCTGTCACCTCTTCACGGCTAAACGGATGGACCGATTGTGATGAAATTTGGTAGGGATGTAGTTAACGACTTTTGGGCGCGATATAACCGAGTCCCACGCGGGCGGAGCCGCGGGGAACAGCTAGTACTTATATATTTCAAAGGCTGATGTATCTTAATCCGTTTGATAAATACAAAGTGGACTTTTAACACTTGGTTACTGTTATCTGTATGCAGCAAAAATGAATCAAAACAAGTTGGTACTGTCAACGGCAATCTCTATTCACACTGGCAGCAGAAAAAGTTTTTTTTTAATTGGCTTTATCATTTTTTATTTATTTTTTTTTTCATAGAAAACAAATGCTGTAAACATTCCAATTTTGAAACAATTTTGATATTTCGAAGCCAATCAAAGGTTCCCAATAGAAATAATATAATAAGGAAGTTATAACTAACTTAAAAACAGAATTGCGAATCACGGCTGCTTTGTGCTCCGACATTTTTTTTTAAATCTATGCTTACAATTTAATCAAATTTGTTTAGTAGTTGTATAGTTTGTATCTCATAAATAGTTGTTTCTTTTTTTTTAAATATTGAGGTTTATTTACTACACACGATTTTGAATTTTGATCAGTTCGCCATATATTTTATTTAAAGTGCAGAAAATGTCTCCGGAGCTGGACACAATACGCTAATCTATATGAATTTGTATTTCTGTAGTTGCTTCAAGAGTGAAATCTTCATATTTCGAAGATTTTCGTAACCATGTATATGTAACACATACAAAGAAACTTTTGTAAAACTAATAATACAGTGAAGTGCTGATTTCATCCTAAAATGTACGTTGTCGATGTTACTTATTTGTAATTATAGCACAGATAATGATGTCAATAAGGTGTCACCAATTTGTCCTCAAGTAAAGCGTAAATATGACCCCTAGATAATGTCGGCTACAATAATACTCTCCACGCGTATAGTGCACTGACTCCAAATATAGATATACGCGTGCAGCATTCAATAATACGAACTGAAAATTTACAATAAAATAGTATAAAACAAAGCCGCTTTCCGCTGTCTGTCCCTAATCGAAACTACGCATCGGATTTTGATGCGGTTTTTTTTTTCAATAGGTAGAGTGATTCAAGTGGAGTGTTTTTATGTAAGTAAAACCTATAATATTGCACCTGTGCGAAGCCGGGGCGGATCGCTAGTTTACAATAAAATAGAGAAATGCTGCGTAGAGCGAAATTATGCCAATGTACACCTCTAACTTCACCTGACCGCTTGGTGCTGTTCGAAGAATAGGCCAGGTGGACTACCATCTCTTAAAACCATGCAAGATCGGGTGAGTAAGTGAGACAGCGCAATACATGATGTAAGGCGACATCTCCCTTAAGCTTACTACTGGATCTTGCATGGTTTTAATGGTAGTAACCCCCCTGTTCTTTGATAAATTTCGCAAATGTTGCTCTAAGATGTTATACTTTTAATATGTATGCTTACTCTGTATTGGTACTAACTGTAATGACATAGTAAATGTGGAAAAATAAATAAAATTCACAATTAACTTTGTATAAAAGTGCCTTCTGACGAACGGATTTAGAAATGCCATTAATGGCGACCAATCTAAGATAAGCCGAGCTTGTCATCACTTCAGGCACGTGATCGTTGCGTAAACACATAAACAGCTAGGCTATCGAGCTCATCTCCACGCTCAACATCTATCCCCCTCATTCATAAAAATTAACAAACGTTTATTAAGCTCATATTAACTTAAATAAGTTTGGTCCTATCTCTCTTATCGAAATTTAGCGCCAAAGAAAGAGCCAAAATTCGTTTTTGGTTAATTTTGGGATATGTATTCGGCCAAAATAGGCGCCTGTTATAAAATTTCCAACGGCCTTGGGCTGCATACGAATGTTTGTTTACCAAATACACAGTATCACAAGTGGTCTCTTATCAGCTGTTATCAAATCGTTATCAAGTCCACGTTTGAAAGTCATGGACGAAACCTCTCTGGGTGTTTATGATAAATTTCCTTCACGACGTTTATAATTTTCTGAATAGCAGGTTCCATGCACACCCTGGTGACATATTTTTCGAAATCATGACATAGGCGATGCGGCTAGCAACCCATCACTATTGATTTCCTGTTTCAACTACCATTATGCTAAACGTGGCCTAAGGTCTTATGGCTCTAGGCTCTGTATACCCCGTATGGGATAAAGACGTGATTATATGTATGTATGTATGTACCTATCGATTTTGACTTATTTTTTTAACGACTAACAGATGGCAGCCGGGATCAACGGCTTACTTGCTTCGAGAAGCACGGAATCATCTTTATTTTCACACAATCAGTTGATTCAAGTTTGCAATTTAGCCTGAATCTGCTTGATTTTCTGATAATAAAGTTGATTCCGTGATTCGTAAGCCACGTGACATTCGGTCTCGACTGCCATTTGGTAGTTGTTAAAGGAACCACGTCAGAGGCCGAGAAGCGGTTCGCAATAACTCTAACACCAGGATGTGACACCTACTCGAAATGATGACGATGACTAAAAGAATATCACGAAATTCCTATGGGAGTACTGTTCTGCCTCTAGTTTTTAAAACGCTCGCAATTAACATACTACAACTATATTAGTTTATCATAACTGCACTTAAACACATTTTTTCAATACTTTGTTGCTATAAAAACAACTGATAAAGTATAATGAACCTGAACTTGTTTAAAATAATCGTGTTACTCTATAAGGTATTTATATTTTGATAATAATTACTGACGTTTTCCCAATCGCGTATAAGTAATTAACGAATGCTTAATTAAGTTGTAATAACAACTAAATAACATAAAAGTAGGTACCTACTATCCTACTAATCCTATAAATGCGAAAGTGAGTTTGTTAGTTGCTTTGTTTGTTACGCTTTTATGCCTATCTACTCAATCACTCTTCCTGAAATTTTCCATACATATAGAAGTATTGAGAAGGCTATAGGGTATTTTTTATACCGGGAAAAAACACTATCACGCTAGCACGCGGGCGAAAGCTAGTTATATTACAAACGAGAAAGTTTGTATGAATGTTTTGTTACTCTTTCACAAGAAACGGCTCAACCAATTTGGCTGAAATTTAGAATGGAGATTGCTTAGACCCTGTATAATAATTCCCACGGGAGCGGAGCCCCGGGCTACAGCTAGTATTTCATATTTGTTTTAAACCACAAACACAAAAGATAACTCAAGACTGTTTGACGTCAGTCCATCACAAAAATACTGCTGATTCTTGTTGTCTTCCCAATACCTAACCGACCTTATAATGGTCCCTCCTAATTATCTCAATTGGCTAATTCAATTTTTTACATAGATGTGTGATTCGAAAACGTACATACATATAATCACGTCTTTATCCCGTACTGGGTAGACAGAACCAAGACCTTGGCTCTTTCCGTTTTCTACCTTCTTTTTCAACCCCTTTTTGTAAAATTCCGTTTTCTGCCCTAAAAGTCTTACTCGTTCATCCCCGTTCGAAAAATATTAATTTTATTCCGCATTCTGCCCCTTTTTGGTTTCCGCTTTCGACCCCGCCGTCTTTTTTTTAATAAATTTGTACAAATACCAAAAAAGACTACAAAATGCATTACTAAAGTATTATCAAAGCATTGGATGATTTTTCCTCAGGCAAAATTACACTAGGGCATTGCCTTGAAAAATTAGCTCCATTTACATCCATACTTCCATACTAATCCATACTAATATTATAAATGCGAAAGTCTGTATGTCTGTCTGTCTGTCTGTCTGTCTGTCACCTCTTCACGGCTAAACTGCTAGACCGATTGTGATGAAATTTCAAGGTCAAACAAAGGCTACTTTTGGGCGCGATATAACCGAGTCCCACGCGGGGCGAAGCCGCGGGGAACAGCTAGTATAATAATAAATAACGATATTGTTTTTATTTTCAATGTCAAGCTTATTATAATTACTCAAATCATGAGGCATAAAACTGATTTACCAAAACTAGCATTACGTATGATTTTTTTTTATTTCAATTCACTTGTAATATTTGTCAAAATTTACCTTGCTTTAATCGTTGATTTGTATTTTTTTTAACTTTTAGTTTTAAGTGTTGATTAATTACTGTGATCGAAATTTAATTTTAATTTTTAACTAAGAACTATTTTTTATTGTTTACTTACCATAATTATAAGTATAGTTTTTAGTGAGAGTCAATTTTTATACACTTATTACTGATTTTTTATAATGAGTCATATTAATAAAAAAATATTACTTATAAAAAAAGAAACACTTTTTAAACGTTGCATCCTTTTAAAAATATAATAGTGTTTATTTTTTTGTTATGTAGCCCAAGAAAGTTGTAGTCTTCAAAAAGTACTTTCAACAGTTTATAAAACATTTTTTTTAAGTTGATTTTGTTTCTATTTTGTATATTTCAAATTTATTTAAAATTGCCTACATTGGCTTTGATATACCTATAGGTATATTATATTTCTGACCTAAAGTTTTATTACTCTAATTAGTTTAATATTTTAATCATGTTGTTACTACAGAAATAGATATTTTGATTTTTAAATTTGTTTGAGTTATTTGCTGTCAGTATTGAAAATTCTTTGAGGGGTCGAACGCGGAATTTATTTTCCAAGGTGGTAGAAAACGGAATTATTATTATCATTTTAAGGCAGGGTGTAGAAAAACAGGGCAGAAAACGGAAAGAGCCAAGACCTTAGGCCACGTTTAGCATGATGGTTGAAACAGGAAATCAATAGTGATAGATTGCTAGCCGCATTGCCTATGTCATGATTTCCCCATTCGGCGATTCCCTCCTGATTCGAAAACCATTTCGAGGAATAGGCTTAGGAAACAGCACAGAATAAAGAAGAAATTTTAAATAACAGCGCACGATTCCAAATTTGGGAAACAGTTTGCGGTAATCAGATTTTTCTGGAAGCAAAAGCCAATCAAATCGTCATAATCTGTCATTGTCATATATTTATTCTCGTATACATAACCTAAATAGTTAGTTTCATCGCGGAGTGACGTCATCGCTGTATGTATCTTTAAAATTAAATAAAAAATATTTACAATTTTATGATTTTTTTTTTCTCTAAAATGGTCTATTTTATCGAAAAAACACATAAAAATCACTATCATATTTTTTTGGATTAGCTAATTACAATATCACATTTGAGCGGAGACCGATTAGTTGGATGGTCTAGAATACCCGTTCGTATAACAATCGTGCATGCCAAGAGACGAAGACCGTGGCCTGACTTGGATTGGTCGCCACTAATGGCGTTTCTGCCTTTAGGAAGACTACACTTCCAGCCTAGAGTCACAGAGATCACACAGCAGTTGCTTCATTGAAAGTATGCTTCCAGTTAGAATCGAACCCACGAACCCTACAGGCAAACGCTCTTCACCACTGGATCACGGAGACAGTTTTACTTTATTTATGATTATGCTGCCATTAGAAATTAGAAATAGATATAATGTAAAGGTATATTTTTCAATGTGATTGACATGCTTTATAAATAAAAATCCCTCAATAAAATATATTTAAATTATGTTATGGTAACATATAACGTGATAAATTTGACACTATCATTGTCCTGTGGGACCTGTGGTTACTGATAACATAACTAATATTTGTTGCCAATTATTTTTGATAAGCAATCACATATAGAGTTACGAAATCGCAGCCCGCCATTTCCTATTCTTTGCTATTAAATAATAGTATAACAATAACAAAGGGGCTTACTATCGTCTCTTAAAACCATGCAAGAACGATGAGTAAGCGGGATGTCGCCTTACATCATGTATTGCGCTGTTTCGCTTACTCACTGGATCTTGCATACTTTTAAGAGACTGTAGTAACCATTAAGGTTATTTTGAAAATTTTCAAAATCCCCCAACATCGCCCAGAGATAAATTTTGGCTAACAAACCCTTTGGATTATATTTAGAGTTGCAAAAACAAAAAGTTTTCGCGATCTTGTGATGGCTAATTTTTTTTTAGTTTATTCTTATGAATGAAATGAAATGATAAGACACCAGAATAATTTTATAAGGACTTTTATGACGGAACTCTAAAAACATAGGTAACAACTTGCACCACAAAGCTGTTGGGTTCGTTCCTTCGGATGAGCGGAACCGGAATGCTATTGGTCTCTGTTAAACCGTAAAAAAATAATTAAATTTATTTAATCAGATAACAATGATCCACCGTGTTAGTATTTTTTAATATTAACTAACTTGGCCAATCACTATCACTACATAGTATAAAACAAAGTCGCTTTCTCTGTCCCTATGTCCCTTTGTATGCTTAAATATTTAAAACTACGCAAGGGATTTTGATGTGGTTTTTAAATAGATAGAGTGATTCAAGAGGAAGGTTTTTATGCCCATGCGAAGCCGCGGCGAGTCGCTAGTTCTGTATAGGACGAAATATGCCAAACAAAACTCTGACGTTTAATTTTAGTCGGACGGATCTTAAGAGTCAACAATCAAACACCTTCAATTAATGTAACTACTTTAAAACGGGTTATTAACAAAAAAATGTACTAGTTTACACGTGTAAGTGCGTCGTAAAGGGCCCCGGATCGTAGCTGCGTCCGTGTACAGTCAGCAAAGAAGTTACTAGAACCGGGCAATCTAGTTATGTGTATACTAGCTGTACCCCGCGGTTTCGCCCTGCGTGGGACTCGGTTATATCGCGCCCAAAAGTAACCTATGTTTGACCTCAGGTCGTTAACTACATCCCTACCAAATTTCATCACAATCGGTCCAGCAGTTTAGCCGTGAAGAGGTGACAGACAGACAGACAGACAGACTTTCGCATTTATAATATTAGTATGGATTCTCTCTAAGTTTTGACCATGGAGCCAGAGGCGTGATTTTGCGTATCCATGTGTCTTCTACCGCTTGTATAATGGGTCGTGCTCAGGGGAACTGTTTGATATGATGCCAACATCCACTTTCTACCATCGCACCTCTCGCCATCGACAGGGGGTTCATTCTCATTTATTGGAGTACCAAGGGTCGCGTACAGTGCGTTTACAGAGGAATTTTCTCCCACTTACGCTAAGAATGTGGAATGAACTCCCAGCCATGGTTTTCCCTAGAGACTACAACATGGGGTCTTTTAAAAAGGGCGTAAAAGGATTCCTTAAGGGTCGGCAATGCGCACGTGACACTCCTAGTGTTGCGGGCGTCCCTGGGCTACAGTGACCGCTAACCATCAGGTGGGCCGTATGCCTGTTTGCCTACTTAATAGTATTAAAAAAAAAGTTTTATGTTTCCGCTTGGTTCGCGCACGAATATAATAAACAATAGTTTTTCTCTTTTGTCTGGGTTCTGCGAGCCGACTTTCCTTGAAAATATATTTATTCGAGTAGAGTAGAGAGAATACGAAACGTTATTTGTATGGGTAATTCTTTGTCTAAATAATAATTAAGTAAATCGAAATTAATATTTAAAAAAAGCTGTATAAATATGATCAGGTAAAGGAAAGAGTCAGTTGACTCTTTTCAACAATTCAATTCAGTCTGCTTGAAGTGGATCTTTTGAATATTGATATACGAGTTTTTTAAGTATGGTGACTTAAATAATTTTTATAGAACTACTAGCTGTTCCCCGCGGCTTCGCCCTGCGTGGGACTTGGTTATATCGCGCCCAAAAGTAGCCTATGTTTGACCTCAGGGCGTCGATTCTGCTAACGTTAAGAGAAAATCGTATCAAAATAGTGTTTCAATAGTAGTGCTTTTTACACACTATTTACAAGAGTTATGACAGTATGATGCGATTTGAATTTAGTGTGTGGTGTGATCATCAGAAATGATATAAAAGATATATACATTTCTTGTAACTAGTGTGTAAAAAAGCACTACCATTGAAACACTATTTTGACACGATTGTGATTTAACGTTAGCAGAATCGACACCCAGGTCTTTAACTACATTCTTACCAAATTTCATCACAATCGGTCCAGTAGTTTAGCCGTAAAGAGGTGACAGACAAACAGACAGACAGACAGATAGACAGACAGACTTTCGCATTTATAATATTAGTATGGAAGTATGGATGTATAAGAGAAGACTATTGAATTTTTTAACGTTTTAGGCTAAATCCGCTTTCAAAAAGAACAAAATTTCGCAGAGAAACATCAAAAGTATAGGAGATGCAGCATAAAATATAATATTTCAAATTAAGAACTGTTATTTGTTTTGTTGGTAGTACAAATCGTATTTACCGAATGCCAATCAGGGCTCTGCAAGGACGCCGCGTATCCGCGACGGCTATGATAAACGAAATAGGGCGAAATCCGGAACTAAACTAAAATACTCAACGCCTTAATTAATTACAATATCTGTTTATAGTGCTGTCTTTGTCTAGACTACAAGTTAGAAAAGGACGGCATGCGACTCCAAGCTCGCACACATCCGCGAACATTATATACATATAACTATATATATTTATTAACATATAACTATATAAATCTGTCTGTCTGTCTATCTATCTCTGGCATCATAGCCCCCGAACGATGAACAGGATGAAGCGATTTCAATTTAGTTTTGTTGTCATGTTTGATGAAAATCGGTTGAGCCGTTTAGAAGTTGTGGGGGTGAAAGTGGGAAAGAATAACCAAATGTCTGCAAATATACTTGAGTGGAGGGGTTATGGGACAACAGTGGAGTCTCAAAAGTGCACATTACAAAATAATATGTTTAATGAAAATCCGTTGAGCTGTGAAAAAGCTCTGGGGGTATAAATGGGGAAAAAACCTAATGTCTGCAAATAATATGTGGGGGGAGAAAGCAGTCGACCATCACCACTAAAAAGAGAATGTATCGTGGTTTTTTTTTTTAATTTTTAATTTAATGTTATACATCTCTATAGGACACGACTTCGGCCTCTTTTATTTGGTCTATGTATGTTCCTTTCCCGATCTTCGTTACTTTTTTCCCTTCTTTTTTATTTTTAATTAGTTGGTCGTGTCGTACAATCGCGACCGCAATAACAAAAGAAATAGGTCGAAATCCGGAACTCAATAACGCGTTTTAATTAATAACATATCTGTTTATAATGCTGTCCTTGTCTAGATTATCAGTTAGATAGGGACGGTATGAGATAAAAGACTTAATTATGTTTTAGTATATGAAAGCGTCTGTGTCTTTGCTGTACTTACTTTATACAAAAAGCAATACGGACTTATTTAGGTCTTACTAAATGTGATGTTAATTGAAACGAAATTGTTCGTTTTTAATGAGTGGGCATAGAATGTTTGTTTGTTTATATATAACTTTATTGTTCTAAACAAAAGTAAATACAAAATATAGAATGTAATTTCATCTTCACAACTAATATTATAAATGCGAAAGTGAGTGTTTGATTTTACACCATATCTACTAAACCAATCTTTTTCGCTTACATTTAGAAGAATTGAGAAGGCCGTTAGAACACCTTTTATCCCGGAAAAAATCCCTGTTACCGAGGTAATTTCACGTGGGTTAAGCCGCGGGCAAAAGCTAGTCATTTCATATATTCCTATTATCATATAACTCTGGATTTCTCTAGTTAGATTGGGGACTACTAGAAACCACCTTTACTAGCTTAAATAAAAAAATACCAATTAAATCAAAATTTTAATTACCTACTTTGGTAACAAGTAGGTATTCTACAGTAATTTGTTTTTATAAAAAATGTTATAGAGTCAAGTTGTTTGTGTTTACGGAAAATACCTTATCTACTATTCGACGCTTTATTATGACACCTCATTTCCTTAATAAATTAAGTAAACATGTAAAAACACTATTGCAATTCGCGATTCGCTTGGAATTTATATACATTAGTGTCATTTTTGTTGCCAGGCAAGAAATTATTTTTTGTTTTTTTTTTTTTTTAAATAAAAGTATCTGGCTACACATAGTGTTAAGTAACAGCCAGTGAAAATTTGTGTCAAAAATGGAGCCAGCCATTTTGAATATTAGCAGGAATAAAAGGACAGACTTATAGATAGACCAAAAAATTATATTTTTCTTGACCTCCCTAACAAATTGAGAATCGTCTGATCTAGTTTAGTATGGAGAGTTAAAAAAAATTCGTATTTCAGTAAAAAGGTAAGCTTTTTTTTTGAAAAGTTGTTCAAAATAGCGATCTGAATCTGCTCTTTAAATATTTGCAGTTGATTAGTGCTGTTATATGCATTTTAGTAAAAAGCTTGTAATATATATATATATATATATATTACGTAATATTTTTATAAAGAGCTTGTATATATATATATATTATATACCTACTTGTAAGTATATACAGCACAGAATATAAAATAATATAGGTGTGCGTGCTCACTTTATCATAACCTTCTATCAATTGTCAAACATTCAAAACATCAAATCAAAAAACATTAAATGCTAGTCGACTGAATTGAACCTATGACCCGTTGCTAACTGACATGCTGTCTGATAACGAGCCACCTGGTAATATTGTTGCATAACTTAAAAGTAAGTATAACCTCAATAAAGTTTATTTATATTATTTGAAGGAAGACAAAGCTTGAGAGCATTGGCTCGCTGGAATCCAGACACAATAGAAAAACAATTGTTATGTGACACATGTGTGCGCATACGACTGCCGGTCTGTTTGTACTTGTATGCGTGTATGTTTTGCATGTGTTGGCTAATTTAGTCAAGTGTGTGCGTAGCGACGCGATCGAACAATGCATTAGTGTTAATACTTGTTGTGCGTGTTTCCTCAGTGTCGTGCATTTCACAAAGACGTTTTGATATTATCTTCCTTGTGTAGTCAGTGTTACGTCACTAACACACAAAAATATCCTAAAAGTGACACATTTGTCTGTTTGAAATCTCTGTGCACGTCAGTGTGTTTCCTCACTTCGCACGCAGTATGTGGAAGCCTTTTTCACATAGAAATAAGTGCTCGTGCCGTCTCCGGTGGGTTAAATGCTCTAAGCCAGATAAACATACATTATATGAAGTGCAAGTTTTGCTTAGTGGCAAGAACTTATTAGTACATATATATCTGCATTTTCATCAAGTCCGGCAATTGTATACGTATTAAATAAATATTAGTATTTCAAAGTGCCAGTTTCCTGTACGGTTAAGGATTTGGAGGTGGCAAACGAAAGAGCAGTGGGCGTGGTCATGACATATTTAAAAAATAATGTAGCATATTCGACTCAAAAAGAAATAAAGCATACGAGTATAATTCTACCAGCAATTTTTCTGCACTTTCCTTAATGCCGAAAACAACATCATTAAGGATAGGTAAACGTTTTAATAGAGGTATTATCAGCTCTTTTGAAACTAGTCGGTGCACAAGACTGCTTTATCATCAGTCGCTATTAGGAAACTATAATACGTGTTGTAATATTCGACAAAAACGACATCAATATTTAATAACAAGTCAAGCAAAAAAAAAAAACTACAAGCCTATTAATAAAAAACTGCACACAAACAAAATGGCAATGCTAATAGTATTAGTTATTATAAAGAGTAAAAAACTAACACAAAGATAAAAAAAGCAATTTATCAGTGACTGATTTAAATGCACCTTATCAAATTTATAAAAATGTAATGCAAATTATTGTTAAATTAAAACAAAAAACGTTATCAAAACTTGACACATAAAACTTATCAGAAATACTTAACTAAGGATTAAAAAACAAATTTGCCGCGCGCGAATTCCTGATTCTATGAAAATACGAAATAATCTGGACGTCAACAAATGGATTGGCTAATTATGTACTTTACCTACAAGCTTGATATCAAACGAAGCTATTTTTTTGTTAATAAAACCGCTTTGATTTAAAAGCGCACCCTGAGCTAGGTATGTAGTGAGCTGACAATGCAACTGGGAAACACACTCGAATGATAATGATTTCGTTTTCTCCGCTTTGTGTACAATATCCTAAAAAATCCATTCATTTTTAGCATAGAATATGAAACGAACGCGGTATGACGCTAGAGAATTTTTGTTAAAAGAAGAAAGAAAGAAAAATAGTTTATTTGGCTGATCTGAGAGCTGATTGTTAATGTATTATTTTTTAAACTATGCGACATATTATTAAATGAAGTTGAACTATAAACACGTGTACTGACAACACGAGGTCCCACGATCAATCTCCAGCTTAGCTTAAGAATTTAATTTTTCTATATCATCTAAACGTTTTACCGGTTGCATCCCAAATATGGCTATGGAGCCTGATAAAATCCATCCAAAATACACCGTGTGGTAGCGATAACATTATCTTATATTATTATCTTCGTTTAATATACCAATACGCGATTATTCGAATAATCAGACTAATCGGTCTTAAAGCGATGAAAGTACCTAATCTATTGATAATTTTAATGCGATAATTTTATTTTGGAATTACTTTTTGTCAGAAATAGCTATTCCTTCTTAACAGACTTCAGAAATAAGGAGGAGGTTGTTTATAATGTTTTATGAAAGTTGCAATACATTTTGCAAATACATCCAGTGCTAATATGTCATCATTTATCACGCAAAACCCCATAATACTTAATTTCTTATCATATTGATACTCCATAAATTATATAAGATTATAACCTTCATCCCTTTTGCATCAAATGAATGAATGACCTCAATAGCACGGAAGATACATTATATAAAGCCACGAATCCATCGCTGCGCTTGTATAAGCTAACGCTATAATATTCTATTTGTTCGAGAAATTTTTTTCATAAAAAAAGGACCAAGTGCTTCTCTTGCCGGGCAGATCGTAAATGCTGACCTAGGGGATCGGCGGCGAATGAAGGAACAACCCGATGCTTATCTGACATACATATTGATGGTGATTACCTGACATACATATTGATTAACTGTTTCAACTACCATCATGCTAAACGTGGCCTGACAACCTTATAAGTTTCTTTAAAACCCCACCTTTCTTTATAGATTTAAACCAATGACTCGGGTGAATCAAAGTGCTGACTATGATCTTAGTTTGTGGTTTAATAACCCAACACTTGTTTGTTTGAAGTAAGTGTTTTATTTGTGCTTCAATATAGTTTTTCAAAGTCGCTTATCTCATAGCTGAGGATCGTGACCACCATAATCCAAAGTGACAGTTAGTTTCTTCTAGGTTGATTTTTCTGAGCTTTACGTATGGCCGAGCAACCGTTAGCCGAATTTCGATTGCTATGCAATACTGTTAGAAAGATGTACACAAAATATCGGTCGCTAGCAGTGGATTGGGGGCATAAATGCATTATTTATATAGAAAATATGTTGACCTATTTTTTACCACTTGTTTCTGATAAACATGTTTTTGTTTCAGGTTTGTACGAGTGTTGCCATAATTGGCTGTTATTAGTGGTAAGCGAAACCTATCAAAATTATTTAATTAATGTTCTTTATATCGATTTGGTATATTACAGCTGATCAAGCATTGTATTTATTTTCGCGGTAAAAATCGCGATATCATATGTGTATAATAGATGTATGCTGTCGCGACACTTTTTGTAGATAATGATGAGTTCTACAAAGTCGTAGTACATTTTTTTGTTCTGTCGTCAATAGTTTTCGCAGCGCACGCGATATAAGGAACTTTTCGGGCAATTTTACACCTTGGTTTACATTATTAGAATTTTAGTAAGGATCTCAATGTAAAAAAAAATACAATATAGCCTTCCTTGATAAATGTACTATCCAACACTGAAAGAATTTTTCCAATCGGCCTAGTGGTTCCTGAGATTAGCGCGTTTAAACAAACAAACTCTTCAACTTTATAATATTAGTTAGTAATTTTTTTTTTATTGTTCCTTAAATAATACTCGTACTTATACAATTGGCGGTATTAATGTTAAAAGCATTATCTATCAGTGAACCATTAAGAGAAACAGAAAATCATATTTTTACACAGTTATACACACGCATATACATAATGGAAAGCGGTTACCGAAGCCTGTGAATGACGAAGACGGCATTTTGCAATACAGTACGTTTTTTTTGACAGATTATCCCGTTATACCCATTTACTCTCCTGAGGTCGTCAAAATAAAGGGTTGATTTTGTTTCTTGACTTTTCTATCGTCAACACAAACATTATGAATCTAATATGACGGTAATAAGGCCGAATTTGAAATAAATTTAGATAGGGTAATACAGTGTTTGAGTGAATAGGCACTCAAACGAAATGGAATGTAATATGAGCGGATTAAAAACTGTGTCAGTGTCAAGTCAAGGCAAGATTCGACTTATTGATATTGACATGTATGTATGCGCTTGGTATTCTATAAAATCTATATTATGCATAGTGTATATCAGCATCTAGCATCTCAACAATGATATCACGCCCCAAATAGAAATTATTAAACATAGTGCTCAGTACCAGGCATATAAGGCTTACAATAAATTACCAAAATATATCAAGGATACGTTGGGACTTAATCCCTTTAAAAATAAAATTTAAAGTTGTACCTTTTAGAAAAAGCTTTCTACTGTGTTGATGATTATTATAATTGAAGTTCTTTTATTATGACTTTTAAATTAAATAAACCTTAAAAACTATACTTAAAAAGAACTTAAAATAAATATAAATCTAAAACTAATCTAAATTAATAAATTAATAATCTTTTAAATTTAATATGGACGTTTTGACATAATGACGATTAATTAAATACATAAATTTGACGTTCTTATTATAACTTGTGACTGTTTAAAACTATGTAATGAATTTTTCATTTTATGTTAATCGTGATTACTGTAAATAACTTGTTTCCGACACAATTTGTATTATATATAAATAATAATAATAATATTTTCTTTAGCTAAACCAAAACATGCGGATCACGATTGATGTTTAAATAAAAAAGATGTAGATTTTTTAAACAGGGAGTCGATCGATTCTGCTAACGTTAAGTCACAATCGTGTCAAAACTGTGTTTCAATTGTAGTGTTTTTACACACTATTTACAAGAGTTAGGACAGTATGATGTGATGTGAATGTAGTGTGATGTATGAGCATCAACAGTGATATAAAAAAATATACATTTCTTGTAACTAGTGTGTCAAAAAGCACTACAATTGAAACACTATTTTGACACGATTGTGACTTAACGTTAGCGAATCGACGCCTTCTGTTCATTTGCAGAATCCAGACGCAAATAGTAAAACTATCGTTATATGACAATTTAGTGCGTGAACTGATAGAAAACAATGAATATACTTTGCTAAAAAGCAATAAAAGGCAATACGAAACTCTAAAAGTCGACTGAGGGAATCGGCGAATGGGGAAATCATGACATAGGCGATGCGGCTAGTAACCCATCACTATTGTTTTCCTGTTTCAACTACAATCATGCTAAACGTGGTCTAACGTCTTATGGCCCTAGGCTCTGTCTACCCTGTATGGGATAAAAACGTGATTATATGTATGTATGTATGTACGAACTCTTAATTGCACCAAAAATTTACAAATAAAAGTAAGGACAGATACGAACAAAAAGGTACAAGAGGCGGTCGTATCGCCTATTAAAAAGCAATCTCTTCCACGCCACCTCAATGATGCAATTGATGAAAATCAGCGTCATTAGAGGTCATTATATATATATAAAAAAAAAAAATTCTTTCCAGCCATTTCTTAAAAAACATATCCTTTAAAAATCCTTGTCTATTCAGATACAAATCAATGTCGCTAACTCTCGCGCCAAGGTCGAAATATCACTCGACCTTGTGTGACGTTCCGGGTCGCCGGAAAACCTGATTTGTACAGTGGGCTGCAGAGAAACCTGACCCACTTTCAATAGCGATTCTTGTGGCATGGGGGTCAGATATCTCTGCAGCCCACTGTACTTGTCGCGGTGTCCGCCATTTTTCCTTTTTAGTGTCAATCTATAACAGAACCAGATCTAGTCATAAATTTTGGGCACTACATTTAATTCAATTTAGTTTTTTTCTGAAATATTCTAGTACAATATTATAAACAAGAAAGTTTGTTTGGATATTTGTAACTCTTTAAACGGTTTTTGAATAAGAATATATTTGTTGTCTCAAATCTCATTAATTTTTACTTTTTTTTTATTTTAGAGGCTATATAAATATTTAGTCTTTTATATTCAAGTTTCTAGCTGTCATGGTATTAATAGTTATTTTGTAAACGGTTAATTGATGCTTAGTTTCCTTTTCACACTTACTGTACTTACCCTAAAATATATAGAAATAATTTGGCACATTTGAGACCACATCCATCAATCACTTCAAAGACCTGTCACCTGTTAAAAAGTTATGCAATAAAAGATGCGATGATAAGTTCAAGGCTACGGAACCTTTCGCTCTCTGACTAAATTATGGCGTACTCTAAGCAATTGAATGCCTATTAAAATTAATTTCGACAGTGTATTACAAATTGTTCACAATTTGTTAATTTAAATGATGAACTTAATCCATATCTGTCGAAATTTCAATAATGGAATACTTTATTTTATTTTAAAAAGTGTTTGTTAGTGGCCAGACTTTTTGTGTCATTGAAACGAAGAAGGGAGCTTCATAATATACGTAATTTATGGGTTAATAAGAAAAATTCGAATGGGTTTTAATGTTACTTACAAAATTAAGAGACTCTCTTTCTGTTTATCTTTAAGACTAAACTACCTTCCTCATTTATGATATGATGAGTTATGTACACTGTCATTTAGAAACACTACATTATGTTAGGTAGCTTCTATCACAAAATTACCAAATTAAACGAAGCTAAGACATTTTTTTTATTATTTTTATCTAATAAAAACTTCACGGACGGTTTAAAACTATGATGGTGATATGAATTATGATTCAAAAAGGCGGTCAGGGAGATAGTACATTAAGCAGTATATAACCTCGTGTATAAGCACCTTTGGCTGAATTAATCAATTTTATGGGTCATTTTTTGAGTCGAGATCTCTGAGCAAAGATTAAGTTCCATATTATAATGCTCTCTAATTACACTATCAAAATGTTATGGACATATTAGTGTGTGTGAAATAAGAGCTCAGTGCGTAATATAATATATAACGTTAAGCAACTCGGGGCGTGGCCATAACATGTACATTGAGACACTCTTAAAGATATATCGTTTATCACAATTGTTCCGGACAGCCTACAGCAATTAAATAGATAGTAAATAGATATAGAATGTATATAGGTTAGGCATAATAAATAATTTCTTTTTGTTTGTTTTATTACCCTAGATAGTAGATAAGGACTGATAAGAATAGAATAGTATTAATATCTTATGACAGTAAAAAATAGTTTAACTTTAATAGAAACAGTAAAATAAGTATTAACTTAGAATAACATAGAATAGAAATTGTAAATAAGATAGATAGGTAATTGTAAGTGATAAGATAATTGTTGATGTACCTTTTCAATAAACATTACCATATTTGGTCATGAACAGAGCGAGCAACGGTGGGCGGTGCCAACACCCACGCCCCACTTTCTAATTGGAAGCGCTAAAACGCGCCATAGTAACTGGCCCCGCTATCAAACGCGGGCATAAAATAAAACAGCCCTACGCGACCGTCGGTTCGTCGCGTCGGGAACAACAGAAGAAGAAAAATAGTGAAAATAGTGGAAAAATAGTGGAAAACAGTGCTCGCTCTGGGTCACACACCAAATTGGCAATTACACCAAAACCTTGTTGTTTCTTTGACAACCCCATCCTGTTTCTAGGTGTGTGGCTTGAGCCTCAACATAGGTCCGTGCGCCCAGGGAACGGGTGCCCAGCGGTGTTGGATAACTAGCGTCAACAGCAAAGTGTACCCTGGTCCAGTACATCGTGGTCCTTCGAGCCGGATTTTCGCCAGCGCCGTTGGATCCACCGCCGTCATCGTCGTCTCTCCGTTCGTCGTATAGTCTACAGTCATGCCCGTCACACGGTCAAGGTCCGGTCGGGACGAGCGCACACCGAGGGCAGCGCCGCAGGCTGCCGCGCCCGTACAGCCGTCGGATCTACCCGCCGCCGCGCCTACAGACGTCGCCTCGCCGGGAGGGGCCTCCGAGCAACAGTCGGGGGTAATAGCCTCTTCGGCCGGGAGCGGCACCCCGCCTACAGCAAGCGACGGCACCACAGTCACGACCACCACGTCGGGCACCACGGCGACAGAAGAGACCCACACCTGGACGCACGGAACTACAGCCACCAGTACAGCGACGAGTGAGGCGCTCCCCCGCCCCCCCGCTTCGTCCGTCATCGCCGCGGGGGGCGCCCCCTCGCACCCCACAGTTGAAGATCGTCGTGCTCCATCCCGCCCTGCGTCGTCTCGCCGTTCGAAGAGCAGCAAGAAAGCGGCTCTACTCGCGCGGGCCAGGAGGGAGCTTCTACAGTTACAAGTTGAACTCGCCGCGTCACGTGTCGCCGAAATAGAAGCCGAATCAACAGACAGCGAAGACGACTCCGTGACAACAGAGCAAGAAACAGAACGCCGAGTCAACGATTGGCTGAATAACAGTCAGCCCCAACTCGCCATCGCCGAGCAACCGTTCAACTCATCGCCTGCAGTGCACACAGAGGACGTCGCGCCGCCGGCCCCACAGTCGACAGTCACGCCGCCGCCACCGCCGGTCGTCCAACTACAACAGTCCAGCGTGCGCCGCCGCAACCCGCCCCGCACGCCTCACAGACGCCCGCATCGCCACCGGCGGGAGCACCAACAGCCGTCGTCGTTCGCCAGCCAACGCAGATCAACATACAGGAGCTTGCGGACGCCTTCGCTCTCGCCGCGCGGGCCACACATCCAGTTTATCCTCGTCATTATCAAGAATTGCCGCCGTTCTTCGGATCGCATCAAGAATGGCTATCGTTCCGGGCCGCCTACGAAGAATCGTCGAGGCACCACACAGAAGTCGAAAACATTGCGCGCCTTCGCCGCAGTCTCCGCGGGAAGGCCAAAGAAGCCGTCGAGTCTCTCCTCATCTGCAACGCCGACAGTCAAGAAATTATGAAGTCGCTTGAAGCCCGCTTTGGACGTCCAGACGCCATCGCACTCGCCGAATTGGATCGCCTAGGCACGCTACCACGCCTCACCGACGCGCCGGGCGACATCTGCGTGTGGGCAACGAAAGTTGGCAACGTCGTAGCGACACTCCGTGCACTGAGGAAGACGTCTTATTTAGAAAATCCTGCGCTTGCGAAGACAACAGTCGACAAGCTTACGCCGTTACTACGCTACAGGTGGTTCGACTACGTAACGGACATCAACAACAGTGAAGAACCGATTTTGATGAAGCTCTCGCGATTTCTACAGAGGGAGGCGGACAAGTGCGGACAATTCGCAGCCCCGGAAACAACAACAACAACATCGATGACGAGGACACCGCAGCGGCGGGAGCGACCACAGAAGACATTCGCCGCTACGGACACAGCGAAACCGACTACACAGAAAAGGGAGTGTGTGGTTTGCAACAAACCGGGCCACGCACTGTCCGCGTGTCAACAGTTTATAGATGCGGACATTAACTCAAGATGGGACATAGCCAAGTCGAAGAGGTTATGTTTTGGATGCCTACAGTATCGTAGCAAGTTTCATCGCTGCGAAAAGAAGCCCTGCAACACTGACGGATGCACTCGAACACATCACAGCATGCTTCACTTCATGAAGAAAGAAGAAAACAGCGAAGTCGTCGCCTCAACGTGGACGTCGGTTAAGAAGCGCGCTCAAGCCTTCCTGAAGATAGTGCCTGTACGTCTCTCCGGTCCGAAAGGCGACTACGACACCTACGCCCTCCTTGACGACGGAAGCACAGTGAGCCTCCTGGACGCGACAGTTGCACAGAAGATAGGCGCCAGGGGACCCCGCGACCCGCTGCTCATCGAGGCCATCGGAAAAAATGAAGTGGACGCATCGGCATCACGTCGTGTCTCATTCACCATCCACGGGGCAACGAATAGCAACAAGATACAGGCGCGCACGCTGGACAACCTCCGCTTATCGCCGCAGCGTGTGACCGAAGAGGACTTAGCCGGCTGCGATCACGTGACAGACATCGCGGCCTACCTCAAGTATCAAGATGCAACACCCAAGCTACTCATCGGACAGGACAACTGGCATCTGCTGCTCGCCACCGAAGTAAGAACAGGAAGACGCAATCAGCCCGTCGCTTCGCTTACACGTCTGGGTTGGGTGCTTCACGGCGCGCACACACGAACACTGGGTCAACGAGTGAACTACGTGCATCATATCAGCGAGCCTGAAGACACTAACGACGTCAACAACAGCATGGACGAGCAGCTCCGACACCACTTCGCGCTGGAGTCCCTCACCATAGCACCGAAGCAGCCGCGCAGCGATCCGGAACAGCAAGCCCTCGTCATATTGGAACGAAACACGAAGCAACAGGAGGACGGGAGCTACGAAACTGCGCTGCTGTGGAAAACAGAAGATGTCGTAATGCCGGATAACTACGACAACGCATACAGAAGGCTGCTGGCTACAGAACGCAAGATAGACAAGAACCCGCAGCTGAAACAGAAGTATGAAGAACAGATGAACGCGCTCATAGAAAAGGGCTACGCAGAGCGCGCGCCACCGAGGTCGCCTAACAACAAGAGGACGTGGTACCTACCTCACTTCGCAGTACTAAATCCGATGAAGCCCGGAAAAGTTCGTGTCGTCCACGACGCCGCATCGAAAACAAGAGGAGTGTCACTCAACGATTGCCTACTCACCGGTCCTGACCTACTACAGTCGCTGCCTGGGGTGCTTATGCGGTTTCGACAACACTCCGTGGCCGTCATGGCGGACATCAAGGAGATGTTCATGCAAGTGAAAATCAAGACAGAAGACCGCGACGCACTAAGGTATTTATGGAGGGGCTCGAAGAGAGGTGATCACCCGCCGGACGAGTACAGGATGACTTCACTCATATTTGGAGCGACTTCGTCACCGGCCACAGCGATCTACGTGAAGAACATCAACGCTAAGAAGTTTGAAGACACTCACCCGGCGGCCTACGACGCGATCGTGCGCAACCACTACGTGGATGACTACCTACAGAGTTTTCCGGACGAAGCCACGGCAATCAAGATAGCTAGCGACGTGCGCGACATACATCTACGGGCCCACTACGAGTTACGACAATGGACATCGAACTCACCGCGCGTTCTACAGGGCTTAGGAGAAGCCAACACAGCACAGACGCCCATCGACTTAAACGACGGGGCAAAAACGGAACGAGCTCTCGGACTCATCTGGAAGCCGACTACGGACGAGCTCGCCTTCAACCTCGACTTGGCGCGGTTACCACAGGACATAGTCAACAACAGCAGGCCGACCAAGCGAGAAGTTTTGAAAGTAGTCATGTCTCTATTCGACCCGCTGGGATTCGCCTCCGTAGTAACATCAAGAGCGAAGCAGTTGCTACAAGAAATCTGGAGAAGAGGCACAGGCTGGGATGACAACATAGATGAAGATCTACAACAACAGTGGACGGAATGGATGGGTCACCTACGCGCACTTCGAGACGTCGCAATACCACGTTGTCTACAGGGGTACAGCGAAGCGCTAAGAAGAGAGCTACACACATTCGTCGACGCCAGCGAGACCGCCTACGCAGCCGTACTCTACTGGCGCATAGTACACAGCGACGGGAGTGTCACGCTATCGTTAGCGCTCGCCAAGGCACGTGTCGCACCGCTCAAGATAACATCGATACCTCGTTTGGAGCTTCAAGCCGCGGTTATGGGAAGCAGGATGGCAGCCGCGGTAATAGAGGAACACGACTACAAGCCGGACGAGAAAGTGTTTTGGACAGACAGCAAGACGGTGCTTACGTGGCTCAACAACGGCTCGCGCAGCTATCGTCCGTTCGTGGCACATCGTATAGCCGCCATAGAAGAAAACAGCACGGTCAACGAGTGGCGATGGGTGCCTACGAAAATGAACGTAGCGGACGACGCAACACGCGACATACCTCAAGACTTCGACAGAAGACATCGTTGGTTCCAGGGCCCAGAATTTCTACGTCAAGATCCATCAACATGGCCAGCAACAGAGTCATCAGTCTCAGCGGAAAAAACAGGCGAAGAGAAGACATGCCTACACATCACTACACATAGTACAACAGGCACACTACAGCAAGTTGTTCCGGACTTCAACAGATTTTCCAAGTGGGAACGACTTATTCGATCAGCTGCTCGGGTCCTACAGTTCATCGACCTCGTGAGAAAAAAGAAGACAGAAGCCGTTCACTACAAGAGAACGAAGAAAAACAGCGATAAGGATCCTACGTGGCGTCGAAATAAACAGCAAGATAGAAAACTCAAGACGATAGTACATCGGGCAAGTGATAAGGAAAACAGAAAATATTTGCCCATACCGGCGTTTACGTTGCGGGAAGCGGAAAAATTAATTATTCGTGCGAGTCAACAGCAAGCCTTTCCACAAGAAATAGCAGCGTTGAACAACGGGAAGGCGTTATCACTCAACAGCAGACTGCGCCACCTAGCGGTCGAAATAGTCGACGGAACGATAACACTCAAGACAAGAATAGCGGCTGTTATCAACATAGAAGATAGCGTCAAGGCGCCGCCCATAATCGACGGGAATCACTACGCAGCGCGTCTCTACATAGACTACATACATAGACAGATGCATCACTCCGGCGTCGAAGCTACAATCAACGAGTGTCGACAACACTATTGGATACTACGCTTGCGGCCAACAGCGCGAGCGATATTGCATCGATGCATCCCATGCCGCATCCGACGAGACGCGCCGCCAACGCCACCTACCGGCGACCTCCCGTACTGCCGGTTAGCACATAACAGACGCCCCTTTACTTTTACAGGAATCGACTACTTCGGTCCGCTCACAGTCACCGTGGGGCGCAGCACACAGAAGAGATACGTGGCCCTGTTCACGTGCCTTACGACGAGGGCCGTGCATCTGGAGATGGCCACATCCTTGACTACAGACTCCGCTATCCTCGCGTTTCGAAGATTCATAGCAAGAAGAGGGTGTCCTACCGAGATGTGGTCGGACAACGGGACCAACCTGAGGGGAGCGGCCAAGGAGCTACAGGAGGTGATGAAGGCAACAGAAGAAGAAGCAGACAAGAGGGCCATCAACTGGCGTTTCCTGCCCCCGAGCTCGCCCTTCATGGCCGGCGCATGGGAGCGCCTCGTCAGGAGTGTGAAGACAGCACTCAACACCGTACTGCACGAGCGGCACCCCACCGAAGAAACCCTCGTCACGCTGCTCGCAGAGGCCGAATACACAGTCAACAGCCGGCCTCTCACCCACGTCTCCGTCAACCCCGAAGATCCAGAAGCCATCACTCCGAACCACTTCCTCCTGGGCGGGTCAGCGCGTTCTCCGAACCCCGGCACCTTCGACGACAGTGACCTCATCGGGCGCCCCGACTGGCGCAACTCTCAACGCCTGGCCGACCTCTTCTGGGCCAGATGAATCAAGGAGTACCTGCCTGACCTACAGTACCGGCGGGAGCCCTACGCTAAGGGCCCCGCAATCAAGATCGGCGACGTCGTCCTAGTAGCAGATGGGACGCTACCTCGCAACACATGGCCGAGGGGCATCGTGACCGCCGTGTACCCCGGACCCGATGGCATCACCCGAGCAGTCGACGTGAGGACGAGAGGAGGGATCCTGCGACGACCTACCAAGAAGCTCGTCATCCTGCCAACGGAGCCGGCTGTCCTGCACAAAGAAGAGGAATGCGACGACCTGGCGGACGACGCACGGCGGGAGGGATGTTCCGGACAGCCTACAGCAATTAAATAGATAGTAAATAGATATAGAATGTATATAGGTTAGGCATAATAAATAATTTCTTTTTGTTTGTTTTATTACCCTAGATAGTAGATAAGGACTGATAAGAATAGAATAGTATTAATATCTTATGACAGTAAAAAATAGTTTAACTTTAATAGAAACAGTAAAATAAGTATTAACTTAGAATAACATAGAATAGAAATTGTAAATAAGATAGATAGGTAATTGTAAGTGATAAGATAATTGTTGATGTACCTTTTCAATAAACATTACCATATTTGGTCATGAACAGAGCGAGCAACGGTGGGCGGTGCCAACACCCACGCCCCACTTTCTAATTGGAAGCGCTAAAACGCGCCATAGTAACTGGCCCCGCTATCAAACGCGGGCATAAAATAAAACAGCCCTACGCGACCGTCGGTTCGTCGCGTCGGGAACAACAGAAGAAGAAAAATAGTGAAAATAGTGGAAAAATAGTGGAAAACAGTGCTCGCTCTGGGTCACACACCAAATTGGCAATTACACCAAAACCTTGTTGTTTCTTTGACAACCCCATCCTGTTTCTAGGTGTGTGGCTTGAGCCTCAACATAGGTCCGTGCGCCCAGGGAACGGGTGCCCAGCGGTGTTGGATAACTAGCGTCAACAGCAAAGTGTACCCTGGTCCAGTACAACAATATGCAAAGTAGTTATAAAGTTATAAGGGCACAGATAAACATACTAAGCCACATATAAACACACACACATACTTACATACCCGTCCTTATCATAACATAACATGTAAGATTCCTAATTAAAATGTAAAATTCTTAACAGATCAACCAACCAACCACTAGTAAAGTTTATAAATTACTAGTGACCCGCCCGGTTTCGCACGGGCATGAAAATTTTTCTCTTGAAACAGTACCTATTAAAAGAAACCACATCATAATCCGTTGCGTAGTTTCGAAGATTTAAGCATATATAGGGACAGACAGCGGAAAGCTACTTTGTTTTATTCTATGTAAAAGTAAGTATTTTATTATTTCTTAAGTATTTATGCAATAAAGAAAAAAAAGAATGTCAGCATTAAACAAATATTACCATCAGGTTTCAAAGACAAAAATACTATTAATTAATTAATATTCTTTAGTCTGTCTGCAGGCAAAGATATAAATTAAACGAAATAGACTAGTCTATGTTTTTTTCGATACTAGACATCTAAACCCGAATACCTGTTTTGGATCGAACCATGCAAACTAGTATTATAGCATAGCTTCTAAATTTATGCACCAAATTTATGAATGACGTAATAAAATTATAATAAAATCAAGATCACAATTCTTTGCATCCTCAATTCAGTCAACATGGGAAATATAAATACAAAGAGACTAATAAAAGCGGCGAGAACAAAGAAAAATATTTTTTTTTCATATTAGAGATAATATATTAGATAAATAGTCAAATATTCCTGACGCGTAGCAGTGTAGATAAGCTACGAGCTACGCGCGTAGCAGGACCTCTACGCCTACGCGCGTCGTAGAGCCTCTACGCACGCGTTATCCATAGACCAAATTTGTACTTACTGGATTAAACAGGATGTTGTCTATGCGTTTATTATATTAAAAATCCTGTTTCTCTATATACACTTTCCGACCGGTTTCAAAACTAATAAAACTAATAAAAGTGATCGTTGGAAATACTATGTAAATGTTATAAAAATGTGTGGAACGCACGTTTAATCAACCGTCCTATCATGGTAATAGAAAGGGTTACCTATCTTAATACCGAATTTTAATATTCTGAATATCATAATCCCGAAAACGTTTGGCCATTTTTTCATAATCCCGTTTTTTCAAATTCCGAAGTTTTATTTGTCATATAATCGCAACTCCGAATTTCATTTGCCCATTTATTCATTTGTACGACGTTTTATAATCCAGACAAACGAGTTCCAGACACACAAAATCTAAATGCACAAAATCCAGATGACCGTAAGCCATATGCAGGAAAGCCGAATTTTTAAAACACAAATTTTTGAAATGCAACTAATGAAAACCACATTTTTAAAATTAAAATAAACGATATCCAGAAAACCTAAATCCTTTTATTTTAAATAAATTATTAACAATGTTTGCAATTTTGTTCCGTATTTATGCAACAGACTTAAATTTCACACGCGAAGTTAAGTGTATCCTAGCACTTAGTTTCTTATCAGCTAATGAAATCCCGCATTATTTCCATAAACTATTGGAAAAATTACAAGGTAGGTACTTAACCTAAACCTGTCTGTAATAGGCAAGTAAAACAATAGCGAGTAGGTTCTGGCACTCGCCGGCCGCTGCCGCGGCACGCTCGCTTCGCTCGCTCGGCTCGTGCAGGGGTCGCAGTTCTAACCTAACCTAACCTACTGAGTCGAATTTGGCACTTAAACCTATCTGTAATCGAATTTGACACTTAAACCTATAAGTAATAGGCAACTAAAACAATAAATTTACTGACTGGCAATTATTATTTTCCACATTATTTCCATGAAATATTGGAATAATTACAAGGTAGGTACTTAACCTTAACCTGTCTGTAATAGACAAGTAAAACAATAGCGAGTAGGTTCTGGCACTCGCCGGCCGCTGCCGCGGCACGCTCGCTTCGCTCGCTCGGCTCGTGCAGGGGTCGCAGTTCTAACCTAACCTAACCTACTGAGTCGAATTTGACACTTAAACCTATCTGTAATAGGCAACTAAAACAATAAATTTACTATGTATCTGGCACTTGCAGCGCACCAGCAAAATATAATCCTGAGTTTTGGAGAGAGAGCAAAATAGTAAATAGAATGGTAATTCCCCGAACTCAAAATTCAGCAGAAGCATGGCACCATCATATAAACCAAGTAATAGACAAGAAAAAACCAGGTTTTTACCTGCTTCTTCGTGAATTAATTAAAGAAACTGTTGTAATAGAATCTGATATAGAAAAAATGTTACTAGGTGAACCAAAAGTGAAAAGGAGGAAAAAGTACATAGAAAAGGAGGAAAAGCTGCAGAAACTCATAACAATAAAAGAAAATTAAAGTGAAATTAAATATTTAAAAGAAATTTCAAAATTAATGTAAATTTACTGAGTTTTGCTATACCTGTATATTGTTTAGTTGGAACACAACTGTATGGGAACCAAATAAAAATATTCTGAAAATTTGGTAATAGTTTATTTAGAAAATGGTACGATGGGAAACAAAAAAAAATATTCTGAGAATCTGGTATAACTACATTTGGATTATGACAATATGGGAAACAAAAAAATACTATTTGAAAATTTGATTTTAGTGCACCTGTAAATTGATTCATCTGGGAAATTAAAAACGGAATTATAGAAAGTTGTCATTCATTACACCTGTCTTTTAAAAGTTCTACCAACCGTTTTCGGGGTTTTAAGATTCGGGTAACAGAAATTCGATATTTCAATAGGTTACCAATAGAAAGAGATGGATATATATAAAAGTGATTGGGTGCGACAAGGACGGCGGGTGTAGCAACAAGTCGCGAGACGCGGAGTTATCGTATCGTGACGTCAGACCCTTTCACTGTCCGCGGCCGCCCGTGGCCGCCACACTGCATCAGTCCGCGCGGCTCGGTTATAGCGTGAGCACGTCTCGCGCAAGTGTTCCACAAATAAACCGAATCACGCGTCACTCGATTACAAAGACACTTAACACCTATCGGTTCTCAGTGTCAGGAATCTGTGATAAATTTTCCAACATGGGCGTGATAAAAGTGACGCCGGACACCGCTTCCCTCATCTCCGTTTGCGATTTGCTCGACGATATGAAGGTAAGAGTACAATCATGTGATAATCGACATGGCGGGTATCCAAACTGCGATATTGGTTACGATACTAGTACCTAATTTTACTACTACACTTGGGTATTTGCGTATTTGTCAAAATATTCGACGAACAGGCTAATAAAGCAAAAGTTTTGGCAAATATACCCACATATATGGTCAAATAGGAAAATATTCGAATATAAATAGCCAATTGAGGTAGTAGGTAGGTACCTACCATAAGAAATTCACGTTCTTTCGTATCGTAGGTGAAAACGCACAGGAAGTAGCGCCCTTATCAGTTGTTTGTGACACGGTTGCAACATTATTAATTTATTCCACACTAGCATTCGACTTCGACTTTGTCCGGGTAGCTATAGATTAAATATGTATGATGTTTTAAATTCACAGGTACGACTTTTTTCATTCTTACCCACTAATTGTGTAAATACGATATAATTGTCTGTTATTATCTTAATTGATTTTATTTTTTTACCAACATTTATTAGGCATATGACCTACCTATCTTAACAAAATTAACTGATATATGATACCAGAGCGCAGAGCTAAATTAAACTAATTCTTTTTGTAAAGTCTTTTTTACGGAAATTCGGTTAAGGTAGTCGGTAAGTTAATCTACCTATCTACCAGTCAACCGAATGGGTGACGAAAAAGGTGTAGTGCAAAATTCTTTAGTAAAAATCTTTTCGTAATCGTTGACTTATAAGCATGCTAGAAGCCAAGTAGAGCTACGTTTTTAGCAAATAAGTTTCAATTGTATAAGTAGTTAACTTGTTGATTTATTTCTCGTTTTCTATCAAACTTTTTTCACCGCACAAATTTTGTTTGTTCTTATAGTTTTAACTGGTAGAGGCTTCGAGTAAAATGGCTTAGGCCGTGTTGCTTGAAGAATGCTTGATGTATTAGGCCCACTAATTGTTACATTAATATTCACTAGTGAAACAAAGTTTTTAGCACATTGCAAGTAATATAATACTGTTCATTTGTTTTTTTTAAATATATAATAAATTCAGACATTTATTTCACTCGAAACTCAGGATCATTATTAATTTAATTCGAAACTGGTTCTATTGGTAAGGAAATAAAAACCCATGATTGTACCCATAGAGCTATTGCATAGATAAACATATGTACGAATGAAAACGCCAAATTTGAAAAGGAAATTAAAAAAAAAAACTTTTTGAATGCCAAAAGACAATTATTTTTTAAGGCAAGGCATTATAAAAAGCTGAGCAACTATCAATTGGAATCTTTTATCACAAGGTACCTAATTGCATTTGTAAGACATATTATTAAAACACGTATAACACCTAGATAGATATGTAAATACGTGACCTAAATCGTATATTTACTCACCGACTATGCGAAAGCCTATGAAGATAAATGTACCTACTATCCAGCAATAAAAAAATGATAAATTAAAGAAATATATAAATTTAATATACTTTCAAGTAATAAAATATTAAAATACTTTTATATACGCAACTTTGATATTTAAGTGTCCTGTAATACGTGCAATTTTTTTTAAATAAATATTAATAAATAGAATAAAAACAAAAGCTTTATCGAAACAATATCTTCTATTACTTGGAGAATCTTCAAAAAATCTTGTCCTGAAAAGTCGTCGAATTCCTTTGAAAGAAAAAAAAAGTGAAAGTCCTTTGGGAACAGTGACTTTCACTGGGATGATAGGTATCCTTTATTCTTCTCAATACTATCCAGGTATTTGCAAATTTTCAGAGTTATTGGTTCAGTAGATCTTGAGTTATAAGTGTTGTAACTAACACGATCTTTTATATAAAAAATAGCTAAGATAGTGAAGCTAGTAGTTATAGAGGTTAGGTTGGTGCAGGGATCATATATTTCATCTAATTCTATTATTACATAATAAAAAATAAAATAAAAAGCCAGCCATTTTTTTTTAAATTCCAATTGTAAGGGAATCGCATTGAAATATGAATCGCGCGCGGTCTACATTTTTTAAAAATGCTATGGGTAATTGTATGTCAAATTATTTATTTCGGTTCAGTTTATCTTATTACCACAACTAACAACTAGGTAGGTACCCACTTGTAGATTTTTTTCCTACTTAATTTATTGATTTATTTATTATACTCGTATAACGATAGATTTGATGTTCTCAATTTGGGAATTCTGGATTTATTTAGAATATTCTGGATGGCACAATTTGATTCCGTCATATTTCTCACCTCCATGATTCACTATATATAAAACAGTTGGCCTGTGCGTCTGTTCTCTCAATCTATGACGCAATGTGATTACATTTTGTTTAGATTTTCGACTCGTACGCTGGTGACGCGATACAGCGATAAAGTTATCAAGGTGTATTAGTTTCAGCAGTTTTAGATTTAAATTAAGGACGTTATAAATTTAATATTTAAACATTTTTTCCTAATATTTTTTTTTAAATTTATTATTTCTACTTGGCGCTTTGGGAAACTGGAAGAGCTATCAATAAATAGGGCACCACACGTGTCATGGGCGCAAATAAACTACGTTGACCACGCTTCTATCTTATTTGGGCTGTATCTTTGATTGCCAACGTGATTGTGTAAAACCCCTTCTTTTTGCGAAGTGGGCTAAATCGAGCGCAGTACATGGCAACTTGTATTCATCGCAGGCCGCCGTCGCAGCGTCGCGAATATGAAATTTGTCTTTTTTAGAACAAACTTGGTTGAATTTCATCACAGTACATTGAGCTTCTCAGCTTAAGCGTCAATCTCAGGGTACACTCCAATCATGGCACTAAACTGGGCTGGACTGGGCACACTTAATACACTGGATCGACTGCTGTCTGACCTTCATAACCCTTTAACTACGAAGCTAGACCCATAGGAACATGGTCCGCGTGTGTTAACGGCCAACACTGTCAGATTTTTCAGGCCGCCTAACGCCACCTGACACAGCTTTATAAAGATTACTATCTAACAGCCGAGACCAACGGCTTAACGTGTCTTCCAAAGCACGGATGAGCTCAATATAGAAATGCCATTTGTAACAGCCTATCCAAGTCAGATCGCGCTCGGTCACGCGCGTTCATTACCACGCTAGGCTATCTTAGCTCCAGAACAAACCTTCTTTTTGTAATGTGGGCTAAATCGAGTGCACTCGGTACATGGCAACGAGCATTCCTCTCGAGCCGCGTCGTGCACGCAACTTCGTTTCGCCAAGAGCACGCGCGGCGCGCATGCGTGGATTCCTCATGATTTCCTTCAGCATTGTCAGTGACGTTCACTGCACTTATGTTGTTTTTTGGTGTTTCCAATAGCGGATACACCTTTTTTATTTACCGATGTAAAAGGGGTGTTATAGGTTTAACGTACCTAACCTACCTAACCGATCAATAGTTCTATACTTATATAATAAGCTCAAGCTTGTTTAAACGCTTGAAACTACTAAGTTGTTGGTCTTCTATATAAATACATATAATAGAAAATCAGTATCCTAATCTTAACTAATATTATAAATGCGATAGTGAGTTTGTTTGTTTGTTTGTTTGTTTGTTACGCTTTCAGGCCCTATTTACTGCACCAATCTTCCTGAAATTTCGCATACGTATAGATAGAAGTATTGAGAAGGACATTGGATACATTTCATCTCGGAAAAAGCACTGTCCCCCTGGGAAACTCACGCGGGCGAAGCCGCGGGCGTCAGCTAGTATATAATAAAAACCTAAAACTGAGTAATACGTTATAGTGGCGGCGGTAGGGGTGATTGACTTTTTAAAATCGGACATGATTGATGTTAATCTTGAATCTCTATCTGGCTGGTTTTATTAACATGTATGTATTTGCCCTACAAAATTAACTTGGAATGTCCTAACAACGGACTGTACCAATTATCATAACTTCGCCAGATCCTATTAAGCCAGTTAAATTAATTTGCGACCTTGAAATTTATCTACATTTTGACGTTCACATTGTTCCAAAGAGATTGTTTTATACTACAAATATAGACTTCAAATAAATATTATTATACGCACATGCATGCAAAATTAGCCTAAAGTAATAACTCAATTTCAGAACAAAGACTGATTATATTCAATGCTACCTTAACTAATTGCTTGCGTGATTTTAAAATATTATTTTGAAAGCCTCTGCAAATTATTTATTAAAAATTATTAATGAATATATTGTATTTTGTTTGTCTGTATGATGTTATTAGGAAGGTTGCTGGCAACAACTGGATTGCGGTGGCTCACAGTAGTGATACATGGCGTAGACAGAGGGAGGCTTATGCCCAGCAGTGGGTTGTGAACAGCTGATGATGATGAAGATGATGATATGTATACTAATATAGTTAATCTATTATGTAAACGTATTGTGTTTATTCTCTTCGAAAATAACGTGAAATTATTAGATGGCGCTAGTTAGTAATAAATGGTCATTTACTCTTTCATATCGTGTGTGTTATGTGGTCAATTGACTCTGCACAACTTGGTGTTATAGTTAATTGCATCTCAGCTGTGGTTTTTTTAACGACTACAAAATGGTAATTCTACGAGCTTTTAAACCATTTTTTTGTATATCTTGTCATAAACAATATTTGACATTATGTTGTCTAATATAAAGAATTTCACTTACTTTTTTTAACTTATTTAACATTTTACTTATTATGTAACAAGTTATGGTTATTTTTCTTCACTCATTCAGGCCCGTAGGTCTTATTGCTAATCCAGTATTTAAAATTAAAAAAATAAAGCCCTATTTTAAAAAGTTCCTAAATTTCTGATGTGAAGCTCCCAACGTTTAAAAAAGGTTTTCTTTCTTTTATTTTTTAATGAGATCCTTTTTGCCCTCTAATACATGAACGATCATAGCAAATAACATGAAACAGAGAATGCCTTGAAAGAACAATAGCGTCCACTAAATGAGTTCTTTATTATGAGTCTATTATACTGCGAGGTGCGACGGAAAACTTGGACTATTCTCGTCAACTCCTCCATTCGATTGTTCTGATTGCTATTGTTGTATTAAATGTCATTAATGTCATTTAGAAAATCCAAGAGTGTATACTTAATTTATTTAGTTTGGAAAGTAATTGTTGTGTGCCCGTTTGAAGGGTGAGACATCGGGGGACGTAGCCAGTCACAATTTCAAAACGTTGACGAATATCGACAAGAACAAAATGTATGTGATTGAAATAAGCTGCGGTAAATCACGTGGTCAATCGTATGTCAAATCCATACATTTTGTGCTTGTCGTACTTCGTTCACGTTTGAGATTGTGACTGGCTAAGCCCCCTGGTAGCAGAGAACAAGCAATCCCATTCCACTAATATCATCATCATCATTTCGTGTACTTGATACGGTCAATAGACCATGCACACTCTCGTGTCAGAGTTCTTTGGAACAGCCTCTCGGTTATATTACAGTGGCGAAAGTTCATTAATTGGTTATTTCTTTACGGTCAAACGGCTAGGCCAATTTTTGATGTAATCCATACTAATATTATAAATGCGAAAGTCTGTCTGTCTGTCTGTCTGTTACCTCTTCACGGCTAAACTGCTGGACTGATTGTGGTGAAATTTGGTAGGGATGTAGTTAAGGACCTGAGGTCAAATATAGGCTACTTTTGGGCGCGATATAACCAAGCCCCACGCGGGCGGAGCCGCGGGCAACAGCTAGTTTGGTATATAAGTAGCTTATATCTTGGTTTAACACATACGATACTTTTTATCCCAATAAATACGCGATTCCCGTTTGTTTTGTCAAAAAGTGATAGTCAAATGGCGTTTTATAAAAAAATAGCTTTTGCCTGCCGATTCGCCCACGTGAAACTCTTTCGAAAACAGTGCTTTGCTAATGGTAAGCCTACCTTTCATCCCGACAAAATGCACTATTCTTCACAATACTTCTAACTATGTGTATGTAAAATTTCAGAGAGATTGGTTCAGATGATCTTGAGTTATTAGTGTTGTAACTAACACGACTTTCTTATATAGACCAGCGACCTGCCCCGGCTTCGCATGGGCATAAAAACCTTCTTCAATCACTCTATCTATTAAAAAAAACGCATCAAAATCCGTTGCGTAGTTTTAAAGATACTGCATACTTAGGGATATAGGGACAGAGAAAGCGACTTTGTTTTATACTATGTAGCGATGACGCTGCTGTGTATGATAAACCGCGAGTAACACCGCGGGGGTAAAGCTAGTCGAACTAATATACCACGAAACAGCCAACATACCACCCATCTCAATCAGTCTTTCGACATATTGCCTCGCACTTAGCCAACTTTACAAAACGGGGTGCGGTAATTCGTGATTCTCGCATCCTTGATATACAAGTGTAGCATTTCTGACTGGCTGGCTGTATATATATTTATATATATATATATATAAATGATAGCGGATGCTTCGTTCGTATGTAGGACGCACGATGCATTTTGTAATTGTCCAATGTCATGATTTAACCTCGCAGTTCTCGTACTTTTGCTGTATAGATTCTTGATCTAATTATTTCACGAAGAAACCACTATTCCAAGTAATATTAAAAATGCGAATATGAGTTTGTTTGTTTGTTTATTACGCTTTCACGCCTGAACCAATGTTCGTGAAGATTTGCATACACATAGTTAGTAGTATTAAGAAGAACGTAGGGTATCTTTCCTCCCGGAAAAAGCACTATTCCCAAGGGATATTCACGTGGGCTTAGCCGCAGGCAAAAGCTAGTTTCTGAATTTTTTTTAAAGATGAATATAACTAGAGCATACGTTTTTTAGTTATTTTCTGTTCATATTAATTTATTTATTTAATAGCAAACAAAACAGATTACAATCATGAGTGAGAATAATTTAAATTTAAATACTGAGTAGATCTAAATTGTAATCCAAAAGATGTACACCTAACGAGGTTTAAACTTAAAATATTTAAGATTGTTAAACGTTCAGTTAGGATATTGCAGGCTTGAATAACCTTAATATCCAATAATAAATATAATTCCGTGCTTCGGATGCACGTCAAGCTGTTTATTCCGGCTACAATCTGGTTGTCTTTATAGGAACGACGTCAAAAGATGAGAGCCGGTTCCGAAGAACAGCCACCAGGGTGTTCATGGCTAATAGACCTTGTAACCCGCACTATATGAAGATGATCTAAGTGCGTAGTATAGTGATCATGTCACCTTATAAATGACATGTTATTAAGCCATGGTCATGGTTGACGTTAAACTTTATCACTATAGTTATTTACAAACGAATGTTATTATAAAACTTTTAATTTACTCTACTCTGTTAGTTTGTTTACTACTACCAATTTTCATATTTTATTTTTAACTAGCGACCCGCCCCGGCTTCGCTTGGGCATAAAAACCTTCCTCTTGAATCAATCTATCTTTAAAAAAACCGCATCAAAATCCGTTGCGTAGTTTTAAAGATTTAAGCATACAAAGGGACATAGGGACAGAGAAAGCGACTTTGTTTTATACTATGTAGTGAAAACCAGTTTTTTTTTCACTATTTTTCTTTGCCCGTGAGAATACTGCACGGGCTCAGCGACTCAAAAAGGAACTTCGCCTCCAAAACGAAAGCACTCTACTACCTGCTCAGCGCCATCTCTTGCCAGTCGGCTTTTTGAGGGCTTTCAGGTACTTTCCAATTTGCAGTTCCAGCTGTACATGAGGAATATCATACACGAAATTATGGTTTGACGTGATGATGTATTTCACTGCATATCATGCTCATTTACATTGAAACTTAAAACCCAGATAAATTCAACAAAAACAATAAAACTCTTCAGAGACTTTAAAGGTAATATGGATCGAATGCAGGCTGAACGAGTTCTGAAAGCCAAGGTTAAGGCTTTCACTTGTACGCAGAAAGGTGTCATATATGTCAATAACTTAAGGAGTCAAGTTGCATGCGTCACATGGTAGACAATCAAGACTCTGTTTCAAAAATAGAATTCAAAAACGGTCCTTCGCGCATTTTTGAATTCTCATTTGTCTTTTTTATTTTCCGTTAATTATTTTTCCTGCCTGTCAAATATTTACAAAGAATTTGGAATCATTCAAATCAAAAGATTTTCAAAGCGCGCGGTCTCTTTACCGAGGCAAATTTTTCTTTTTTAATCTATGAAGATTTACATGGAATATTGTTCCTATTTTGCTTTAGACTAACTCGTAGTTGCCTATTTAAAATCAAAGAAAGGAGAAGTCTAATCCAGGGCCAGGGTTTGCATGGCAAGACTTATATATATAGGCTCCCACAGTACAGTGGAGTGAAATATTTTTAATAAATTTACCTAAATCTTAAATTAATTTAAAAAAAATTATATATTTTAATGTCTCTTGGGCTCAACTATTTTAACGTAAAGAGATTTCTACTCACGTTAAAATAGTAGCAAGGAAAACCAATGATAGTTCAACTTGTACTTTAATTTCTGCGGTAATAAGTGTAATAGAAACATGTATGTGTTTACTACTTTGCCTGAGTACTGTTAACCCTAGTTTACTTAAATTATTAATATTAAATGTACGAAGAGAGAACAGTTCACTAAGTAGCAAATTAAGTAGTCTAGGCGACTAATAATCAAGAACTAAGATATCTCTTTCTGTGAAACGGATGGCTGAAGACAGAGACACTGGCAATCACTCCGCTGACAAGGACAATGTTTTTAAATCTATACTAATATAATAAAGCTGAAAAGTTAGGCTGTTTGATTGTTTGAACGCTTAAAAGTTGAAATTACTGGTCGAATTTGCAAAATTCTTTTTGTATATGAAAGCCTGGTTCTTGGGGAAGGTTAAAGGTTATAGTACTGATGGCGAGTGAAACCACGGGGAACGGCTAGTAGTAGATAAATAGACCAGATCTTTGTAACAACAATGAAATAGTAATAATTATTGCACATATATAATTAATAGAATACTCTCTATCTACCTACTGAAAAAGATAGTTGTAAAACTATTAAAATAGCTACAACGTGGTTTAATATTGTCTAGCTAATCGGTATCTTCAGCATAGTGTCCACGCAGTGATAGAAAACCATCTTTATGTCACGTTTTGAATGTTAATTGTTTTATTTTTAGACACCACTGTGAGCCAAATACTCGCTTACCAATTATATTTTACTAGCTTTCGCCCGCGGTCTCGCCCGCATGAATGTCCCCCGGCAACAGTGCTTTTCCCGGGATGTTAGGTACCCTATACCCATTTCAATACTCCTAGCTATGTGTATTCGAAATCTCGGAAAAATTGGTTCAGTAGATAGGGCGTGAAGAGGTAACAAAGAAACAAACAAAGAAATGTACAAACTCACTTTCGCATTTATAATATTAGTTAGGATAGGATTAGGATTATCAGAAAAGAACAAATGTGTTTTAAATCTATTATAATGTACACTTACAAAATTTGTCACTTTTTTCACTTCACACTTCTTAATTGAGCTCTTGTTCCACAATAGCCTGCTGTTTAATTTTTCTCTAGTAGCAACTTTTTAAAAAAAAATGTATATTACCCTAAATGACGTAGTGGCTTAAAAATTTACTAAATTTTTTTTATGTAAACATATTGTCATATGCATTTTGTAAAAGTTTATTCCTCAAAAAAGAAAAAAAAAGAAAATTTTTCAGTTGCTCACCCTCATTCTTCTGACATAATAACTTTTTAATAGAAGGTCCTATTAAGGTCTATATGTCAGAAGTATACTTTTAGGTTATAACTCCAGTCTATCTCGCTGTGGTGTTCTATACATTTTTGCAGCCTTATCTCGGACTTAATTGTACCACCTTTGGGCTCAATCTTTCTGCAACCCTTAGGACTTATAATATATTAAATTTAATAGGTGTATCTTTTTCTTAAAGTGATTTTTTTTCATTCAATGATTTGTTTGACTGAAGTATCTACAGAAATATTATAATATCGACGAACTTGAGGCAAAAGTTGACAAAAAACAGTAAATTCCCGTTCAACGTTAGTTTTCGGGAATCAATCAGTCTGACAAGACGTTTAAATATAATTTGTCACAAAAAAAAAACTAGAACTCCACGTAAATTTAGGTCATATCCATTGAACAAAACGCTGTAATTCTCGTCACATGCTCGAGTCATGCGCCGGCGGATATTTTTAAATACAATTTGCGTTTAAAAATAACATCTTGAAATATTTTATTCTATTGAGTCGAAATCACACAATTTATTTTGTGTTGTAATTTTGTAAGATTTTGTTGTGATTGTCTCAAAAAATATTTTTGAATTCTTTTTCTTTATTTATATATCTGTATTTTGTCAACTGACTTACACAAAATTGCAAATTCGATCTACTATAATCATCCGACCGCTTTTTCACTTGCATCCTTATCTAACGCTCTAGAGCCCAGGGTACTTTTTCGTCATTTCCCTAGGTTTGGCAGTACTGGTTATTACAATGGAGCGACTACCGTCTGTGCCCCTAGTGTGAGTTTTTCTTAACGCAGATGCTAGCGACTGCGTTAGGATTTTGTATGGGATTTCTTAGTTGCCTTGCTATCCGCCAGAGGCGCTTTACAGGTCTGCCGTACAAAATGGCTGACTAAAAAAAAACTCACACTAGGGGCACTGACGATCCTTAACCATTTTTACAGGGAAACCAGACCAATAGGAGCATGATCCTGGTTTGATAGTGGCCTATGCTGTATGATTTTTCAGGCTGCCTTAAATTGCATCTTAACATTCAAAATTCATTGACGACACTTTTATCAGTTTAACAGATTTAAGCTTTCTGTTAGTTTTATTTCGTGTTTTTTTTTGTAACTACGAATATTTTATTTGATTCTTGAATTGGCTTAAAACCTGAAATGTGAATCTGTTATTGGCATTAAGAGTAACTTAAACCTATTATACTTATTGTATTAAGTGCTGTTAATTCTGTTAATAAACGGGGAAAAAACCAGTAAAAATATTATAATATAGGCAGTGAAATGGGCCCTGAGCTACGAAGCAACCAGCTGATCGGAAAATTGTTCAGATGAGGTTATGTATGTCCATGCTTGCCTTGAAATTGTTAGTCAACTCATCAATTTTCATTTTCCCAAGATCAAACAGACGTTACCTTGAAGTCCTCAGTCGTCCTTCGATAGTAGATCAAGGGGGCGCCTTATAAGGAAAATTCGTACTCGAATAACTCAGCATACGGTGCATACTAAACGCGTCCTAGCATTCCCCAGTGAGGAAATTGCTGGCACGTAGTGTACAGGTATTTGACTAGGTAATGTACACATTTTAGGTACAATTTTTTCATATACTTACTTATTAATGTACGTACATTTATATTTTAATCACGTCTAAAGCCTTGTACTTTTTGCAGACAAATATATCATTACATATATATAATTTTCGACCAATAAAGTTCAATATTACTATATTTTTAAGCTACTTTTATATCTCGAGGAGTTTGATATTGGGGTTTTTAATGTTTTGAAATTAACTATCATTCTAACGTCACTAATTATATTATTTAAAAATTGGTTAAATTTGTTTTTGAAGTTCTCACGGGACTACTTTTTATCTTAAAGTATAACTATGATTCCAAAGAATAAACATTTCCTCGTCATCTTGAAATAACTATTTTTTTTATTTTACAAGCCATCAACTTGAATAATAATTGAGACATTAAATTTTGTTTCCAAACACAAAATCATTTTAACACAGACATTATTTTATATGTTTTCAAAACAGTAATTATCAGTTTTAAAACATCAGGGAAAGACTAACGCTGGTGTTATGTAAACTTGTTACACAATCGGTCAAATCTGGCAACATAATTATATCTAAAATCGCTATGGCCATGACACGGGCAAAGTTTTAAAAAAAAACAGCGTGAATTTGGCGGTTAGTGACTCCAGCTTGTGAATGAAAACAAAGGAAGTTGAAAAGCCAATTCGAATTTTAATTGTAATTTTTATTCAAACATTTAGTTTTGCTGATAGCACTGGCTGATAAAAATTATTTAATGCTTAATGTTTCGAACACACTATGAAATGCATTTAATTTTAAATACAGAATGATAGTCTCGTTTTAATTTATGAAACTCGATTTGGCTATATTTTTTCATTGAACCAACGCGCAATGTATCTTAGCATTTCCATTCCTTTTACAAATATTTTTTTAAAAATTGTACCTATGTCTTGAGTTTTATAATATGCAGCCAAAAGAATATGTACAACTTTGTTGAATATAATTATCAGACAAAGGAGGATAAATTCTCAGAACAAAATGACCTTAGAATAGCGAGCGATAGCAACCAGTCTTATAGACCTACCGACATTTCGATTAAATAAGAAAACAAAAGAAACTAGTTCGTTTTAAATTAAAAATTAACATTTACACGGATTTTATTTTATAAACCCGTTTGATTTATAGTTATGTACTTATTATTAATTATTCATTATGTTATCAGGTTTTTTACAAGTTTGTTGTTTCTTGAAGATAATTTCTATCTCATCTAATGATAATTAAGTTAAACTATTTTTAAATAGATCAATTAATTTTTGTTTTATATTAAAAAATAATTAACCTAAATGGACATAACATGAAGCAGTCTTCAATCGTTTGGAACTAAAATTTAACGGACCTATTATAGGCCTAATTACGCTAAAACTCTTAAAAGTATACTTAAAATATGAAACGATGACTCCGTGGCACATCCTTTTGCCAGACGACCTAAATAAGGTCTCAGGAAAACGCAAGATTCAACTCACTTTCAAACTATGTGGTGTTGTGTTGGTTTTTCATCAGCGAAATTTTAACTATTTTGTTGCCTACATTCAAAAATATTTTTTTATTTTAAATAACTAAATTTCATAGAATAAAATATAACGGACCTACCGTTAGCTGTAGAAATCTGTGTTATATTAAAATGTAAGGGAAGTAGTGTATTTAACATGGAAGTTGGAAGTTATGAGCAACATCTAATATATTTTGGAAACTGTCATCTGCTATCATGTTTGGAAATATAATTAAAAATAGCAAGTAAATTATTAGTTAATAAAATTATTTGCAGCCAGCAATAATAATTGATTACAAAAAAAGAAAGTGAACTGCCATATTCCAGCTTCTACGTTCAAAAACGCAGCTATCCCGCGCCAGTTCCGTTCCGTATTACGCACAGCACGCATAGCACTCACGTATGCCGAGGCCATGCTAATTACTGACCTCACGAAATCGAAAGTCTAGATGTGGGTTGTGAGCGTGTAAAGAAACGTAACTGCATAGACAATATTCTATTTAGACCGCGCCAATTTTAGTATGACTTATCTGCTTTCAATAAAAAGTTGATTACCTAATTCTTTTTGTAGGTTATTATTTATGTATATTTTTGAAACTTGACTATATTTAAATTCTAGATATATATTTTGGTAAACACCTTCTTCATTGTTTTGTAAATAGGTATGAATGACGATCTCATTGTTATTCAAGACAGGATCAAATCGAATTCTAATGAATCGATGTTGAAATCGAAAGTATGACTCGATTCGTCGTAGTTGTATTTTTACGCTGTCTTTTCCTTTGACTCTGGCGTTGTTAAATTAGGATCAACTATTTGTTTTATAAATTCTCTGATCTATTTTCCAGTAGCATTCTTTGTACTATTCTATCTATATTGCTTTAGAGTAGTAGATTTATACATCTATGGTTATATTCCGGTTTAGGATTCTTTATGTTCAAACCTTGAGAATTTTTCTTACAATAACATTATTGTTTCATGTTTCATGTATATAAGTAATTTCATTTCGTTTTCATTTCATTAACTTATTTCTTTAAGACATATTTTGTCTTAGGATAGAGAAGATTGGCATAAGCAGAGAAAATATAAGCTGATGTTACGTTTCTATCATGTCAAAAAATTTGTGGTGCTAAAAAATTGTTTCAAACTCAAAAATTATTCGATTGTTAATACATACTTAACATGGCCATAACATTATCCAAAAGTACCGTGAAAACATTAAAAAAAAATATTTGACAGACCATCGCTCGTGTTCTATATTTCGGAGTTTTTGGAGGGAAAGTAAACTGTCGATATGTCGGCCCTGTATTTAATTTTCAAAACTTAGGTTTTTTCGAGTATTTGTGCATAATATTGGTGGATTATTACTCGCAAAGTGTTCGTGAACAAGCGTGAGTGTTGGGAAGTGATACAGTGTCGATTACGTGACTTTTTATCTTTGTCACCAAAATCTCTGATATAGCTAAGTGAAATTTTTCCACCGCTTCACTTAGCCATCTGACTCAGACTAGACTTACTTACTTGATTGGACTTGACTATTGACTTGAATTTTTGACTCGACTGACTTAAGTAGGACTGAAGAAGATTAATAAATTCAAGATAGGCCATAAAGGACTAGATTCCATGGCCGTATAAACTATTCAAAAAAAAAAAAAAGTTCTATATTTCAAAACATTTTCATTTCAGTCTTTTTTTTTTCGTCGATGAATGATCTCTTTTACCTCCACGGTTTTTGTCTGCCTTCCGTCTTACAAAATCGAATACTCTGAATGAAAACCCAACTTAACATTGAACAAAAGACAGTCACGCTTTTTGCATTTCTTGGTCATTATCATTAAATATACGAAAAACGAAATCGTATTGTCGGCAAAAACATAGAATAAAAATAATACAGAAGCAACACAGCTAGCATTCACACAATAAAACAATTTCAAACTAAAGAAAACAATTTAAAAACCACATTTTGGAATTTCTGTAAGTACCTATAAAAATAAATTACATTTTTGACCAAATTATCTTTATTTTTCGGGTACCATGGGGTACGGTAACCGTTATATTGGGTTTACCAATATGTCTGATTAACTCATGGTATTAAAATAAAATATTAACAATTTTATGAGAACAATGGTATTAAAATAAAATATTGACAATTTTATTAACAAACGCTGAAACTCTATTTTAATCAACTTACGAGATATCTAAAAATCTTTTTCATTCAAGGATCTGATTTAAGAAATAAATAGTAATCTTTCTATACGTTACTTGATTTGTGGTAAAATGCTTATGGTAATATTTATTAATGAGGAGTTAAATCATGCGCGAATCGCGATGGTCACGCTCGGTGCGCCTGGTGTTGCCAGTTTTCGAAACCCACATTCCTTAGCCGTTACCAAAATGGCTGACAATGCCGACCTTGGGTTGCACGGATTTTAAAAAGTAATACGTCTGAAACAAAGTATCTACGTAGTGTTCGTTTTTGTTCTCGTTTGTTCTAACAGTCTCATTATAAATAAACGTTTGGTAAACTGGTCTCGTTTTTTAATGTCATATATTTATTATTAATTGTAATCATTTCGTATGCTATTCATTCTGTATGGATCGAATTTCAATGCCCAAGTTTTTTAGGCAGCTTGCGGCGCCAGATATAATTTTGCGAATATTTAATACCTTTTTGTTTGATTGCCAAACTATAATCAATATGGCAGAAAATTGGACTTAATGTTAGAAGCAATATTACACCTAAACCACATAAGATTCTTAAGGTGGTTAAGACAGAGGGTCGATTGGGAGCTTGAAAAGTACTTGCTAAAACAAAATTAATTCCCATTTCATTCCCAAGTTAGTTGTTTGTTGTTGGTCAGATTTACAAAACATAGAAATTTACTTTCAGCTTACAGCTAAGGACTTTATTGTATATATAAATATATTTAGAAAAGTTTTCGGATAGATACAAAAATAGCATTATGTCGTAAAAAACTAAATGACGCTCTCTTTTTTCATGAAATTTCCTTCAGTAAAATCTCTTTTAATAAGTATGTATTCATATAGTTCACGATCATTTGTGCAAACTCGCTGATAAGACGAACATTCTATTTTGTGATAAGAACTGTTATTTTTCCTCATATCTCTACTTAATAAGGTATTTACAAAAATTATTAATATCTTATGAAAGATAACGTTGATGGAACTGATAACACTTATAATGTAAATTCAAAAGATAATGAATAATGTTTAGCTCTTCAATAAAATAAAAGTAAAGCACCCAAACACCACGCCACGCACTCAGCGGACAGAGATACGAGCAACCGATATTCGTTTTCTTTGTCCAGGGGGGTTACTGCGAGACAGCGCAATACATGATGTAAGGCGACATCTCCCTCACTCAATCTTTCTTGGATGGTATTAAGAGATGGTGGAAAGCCACCAGTCCTTATCCCAGCTCATCTGGAGTCTCCTCGCAAGACCAATCTACCCCGGGTTGTCTGTCTTTTTGGATTTCTTTCCATTTGTTTCACCGAAAAACTGTCTTCTTCTCTTCTCTCCTTGCCTTATCTCTATACTGGCACGGTTCCCCTAATACTTCTTCGCCATTTTAAGCGATTTAGCGTTATTTCTTCTGGTTTCTGGATTTTAGGGTACTAAAAACCTGGAAAAGTCAATAAATGTAAATAAATAATTTCAATTATTCAATACCGGTCGAGCGGAGCTAGAAGGATAAAGGTCGCTGTAAACATGTTTGTGCTGAAAAGTAAGCTGGTTATTGTTTAAATTTCAAAGCGCTTTTACGCTTTTTACGCTGTGCATCAGAGGAATACCGTGAAACGTCTATTTCTTCGTCGCGCAGTTAGTCTTATTTTTATTTTACTAAGTAGCATGAAAAAATATGAGACAGTTCAAAGATAATAATAAATGATTAGTTTAAAATATTTCCAAAAAAATATTTAAAGCCTAGCTAAATTACCGCTTTTTATATACCAGGTTATAGACCGTTATTTCTGGGTTGAAAATACCGGTTTTCCTGGAGAAACGTTTTTCAAGCACGTTTTATGATATCGATTATGTAACGTTAAATTAAATATAACGAAAACAAGATTAAAATATACAATTCAGAATGGTTGAACAAAGAAATAATCATAACAATGCTGCGACGTCAACTCGCCACCTGAGTTCACATTGAAATAATTGTATTTGTATGAGCCATGCGTTTACACTTGGTACAGTCGATAACGTTAGTGTACAGCAAAAAAAACATATCTCCGCACTAAATGAAACGAAATTTCGGATAATTTATCAAAATAAGGTTATGATATTTCAGTTGGGACAACTTGACGACTATAGGTAAAGAAATAGGATAGCAATAGGAGATATGAGGTACATACAATAACATACAAACTAATTGAGAATTTCCTTTTGTGGAAGTCGGTTAAAATCAGTATAAGTAAGTACGCATATACTTCAAGCGATAGATCACTTACTAAAACAAGTCTTGAACTTATTTTAGGACTCTCAATCTGTGTAATTTGTCCCTAGTTATTCTTGTATATTTATTTATTCAATTCAATAAAAAAATCTCAAATACCACTGGACCTGTGAAGATAAAACTTGGCCAGTAGTTAGATAATGGTTAAGAAATGCGAGGTAAGAACGGATTTCCCGAAGTTTCGACGGAAATGGTAACTGAGCCCAGTTTTAATAATTTTATTCGAATGTTTTAATAATCAGCATTTAAAATAAAAAATAATATACACAACTATATTAATCTTTATACTAATATAATAAATCTGAAGAGTTTGTTTGTTTGAACGATTATAACTTGAAAACTACTGGTCGGATTTGCAAAATTCTTTTTGTATATGAAAGCCTGATTCTTGAGGAAGGTTATAGTACATACACACTAATGACCAGAAAAACCGCCGGGAACAGATAGTCTTATATCTTATATATATATATATATAAATGAAACCCATTTTCCGTTGTCACGACATAGCATGAAAACAGCTTGACCGATTTGGCTGATTATTTTTTTTGTAGTTTTCTAATACTCTGTACAAGGTTCTTACGAAAAAAAATAAGAAAGGCGGTACGAAGTTCGCCGGGTCAGCATAAAAGCATAAAGTAAGTAGGTCTTAGGTCTAGTCCCGGCAAATCATTACCCCGAGGTAGTCCAGCCCAGAAGGCTGACAGCATTGCCACGTTAGATGGCAATGCTGATTTTATTTAACTTTTGTGAATATCATAGAAAATATTTATCTCTCCGTCTGTACTCAGTTTTTTCAGGTGGGTATTAACTATGGTGGCATGAGCAGTATCGTTACGTTGTCGAATAATAGTCTCTGTACACCGAATAGGCAAATTGACGCATTTCATCTTATATATCAACAATAAACAAACGATTTCTGTACCTATATAAAATGTTAATTTATGACTAACTTAACGCCCGTGGCTTGGCCCGCATGAATTTTCCTCGGGTGCTTTTTCCCGGGATAAAAGGACATATCCTATGTCCTTCTCAATTCCTCTAACTATATGCGAAATTTTAGGAAGATTTGTTAAGTAGATAGAGCGTAACAAACAAACAAACAAACTTTCGCATTTATAATATTTTTTATTATATATTATTAGATATCTCAATTGATTTAGCAGAGATGGAAATCGGTGTGTGTTTTTGGTCGCTTCGAACACAAAATTGTCACATAACAAAAGTGTCTGGATTCTGAGAGCCAGCAGTTACCCAATAATAACTGTTTTTAACCTAGTTAATAAAAAATGAAGTATATTTTAAAAACAAATACCTGGTAAAAACAGTTATTTTCGTTCGTCGTCTTTGCCAAGCTTTGAAGACGCCTACTATGTAAGCTAACCTATATGCCCATACTAAAACTACGTCGCCGGCTCAACAAATAACAACCAATCATGATACTAGAATATTAACATCTACAAACGCCTCGGTTGCTCAATGGTTAACGTTTGTCTGTAGACCCTAGGTTCGATTTCCACGGGAAGTACTTTGTCAAGTTGTTTCCGGTTTAGTTAGGACATTACAGGCTTACATCACCTGATTATCTGACAATAAAGATGATGGTGCTTCGGAAGCCGTTGGTCCCGGCTGCCATCTGATAGTCGTTAAAGGATCCACGTTAGAGGCCGAGAGGCGATTCTAAAGAACTTCGACACCAGGATGTGCAAGGTCTATTGACATCTATGCTATCGTTACAGCTTTCTTGTCAAGTTCCTTCTTTTACCAATGAATACAGAAAAGATAAGTACTAAGTGTTATTAACGGGTATACATTGAATTATTGTGAGTACCTTTATATTTCACTGACTAATAAAGCTAAAGAATTTGTTTGTTTAAACACTTCTAACTTTAGTACTAATGGTCGGATATTAAAAATTCTTTCTGCATATAATAGCCCAATTCTTGAATAATAAGTGAAACCGCGGGGAATGGCTAGTATATTTATAAAATTTTGTGGAAACAAATAACGAGCCTTTAGTGGCGATATTTCATTACCAAAGGTAAATGCGAAACCAATGGCATACATAAGTATGCCGGCGGGCTCGTTTGCATAATTATGGCTTGAGAAAAGTAATTCTAATTCCGGATGCGACTGTACCGAAGAATGTGCATTGAAATCCTATTGCATAAACCTTTCCCACGTCATCTTCACAATCTCGTAAGTAAAACACGTCAATACAATTAGATGAAAAAATATGTTCTAAAAAGTTTGCATTTTTAACCAACTTCCAAAATGGATATCAATGTGGATGTATGTTTTCTTTTATATTTGCTATGATTTGTACTGATTAGTTTTTTTTTTATCAGTCATTAAAATTAAATCTAAATCGGTTTAGTATGTTGGCTACTAATGTCCCAGACCATGATCCCTTTTTTTTTATTTATTTATTTAACTTTATTGTAAAAATACAATAGGCGGACTTAATGCTAAAAGCATTATCTAACAGTCAACCTTTGGGTCAAGCAGAGAACAGTCAGTCAGTTTTGTCTGGTTTCCCAGATTTAATACATATAAAACTACTATATATATACTGAGGTCAGTCGTTTCAACCTCTCCTGCTATATCTAGAACTAAGTTGAAATCTTACCCCGGGCTTTAAAGCATATACTGACGATATGGAGATGAGCTCCGTGGCATAATGGTAAACATGCGTATTTGTATACAATATTTATTTATACAAAAGGATCCAAAGGTTCGACGTGCTTCCTGTGATTAAGGACCCCAAACAAGATATATAAAATATAGTATCGTTGAGTTAGTATCTCATAACACCAACTCTCGAACTTACTTTGGGGCTAACTTAATCTTTGTAATTTATCCCTATATATTTATTTATATATTATATGGAAAGCGCGTTTGAATTAAAGTTTAGTATGTTTTTAAATTCTTGGCAGTTTTTGTGTAGAGCGGGCTTTAGCAAACATTCAGTCCAACTTCAGTCTAGACATTTAGTTCCATTCGCAGTTTTTGTGAACACATTAAGCAATTTATTTCCGTAGGAAATCTTGCCAAATGCATTATTAGAAAAAGTCGCCTTCAAACAGTCTTTAGCATTGAACTCTCTCTGTGAATAATTGTTGTAAAGAAATAAAAAAAAAAGAAGTAAGTCCTATTGAACTTAGTAACAACAGTTTGTGTTACAAGTTAATAATACTATTTCTCCTTCCTTTCTCAATGATATCTATAAATAATCCATATCCATACTAATATTATAAATGCGAAAGTCTGTCTGTCTGTCTGTCTGTCACCTTTTCACGGCTAAACTGCTGGACCGTTGTGATGAAATTTGGGATGTAGTTAACGACCTGAGGTCAAAAATATGCTACTTTTGGGGGCGATATAACCAAGTCCCACGCGGGGCGTAGCCGCGGGGAACAGCTAGTAATAAATAAATAAATAGGGAAAAGTCAGACACAGTTAGTTCGAGATTTTTTTAAGGGATACTAACTCAACGATACCATGTCAAACCATATAGGTACCTATTATAACAAATGCAATTATAAGCATTCTCATGCAACATAGCAATACTGCTAGCCGTTTGGGAACATTCGGGAACATTTTTCGATGTCTGATGGCAATGATTTTTAGTGTATAGTTCATAACATAGTTTATAGATTAGTTTATTATATTTATGTAAGTTACGAATATATTTTAATTTCTGCCTGTTAAAATCCACAAGCAGCTAGTTTATCATAAATAAAATTCGGCAGTACTTTTACTACCAGCTTCTTTTTCTCCAAATGTTATTATTTCATAAGTTAAGACCATTCAGACCTCTTCTGTTGATCCCCTGGTCACCTAAGCCATCAACTGTAAGGTAGGAAGTGGTCTATTCTTAAGGTTACACATCAGATTTCGTCCTATAGTAGTTATTTCCTTCCTTTACAGTCATAAAAATGATCAATTTATTACTGTTTACATAAAGAGGTTCCAAACTATGCAATGTGTAGTATCGACCTTGTTATTAATTATAGACCTTGGATTGTTTTCTACAAATTCCAAGTAAATATTATTGTGACTAATGTCCATCCATTTATTTTTATAACTTGTTTGACACCTACACAAAGTTACAAGTTTAGTAAATTCCGCGTCTTAATTATATTGCTTAACTAGCTGTAGTAGTAGTGATGCCGCAGAGGCAGTATATGTCGTCCAAGATGCTTTCGATGAATTCAACGACATGATAGAAAGCATAGGATTAAGCGTTTCTCACAGGAAAACTAAAGTATGTTTTTTCTCGAGAGGCTTTAGGAGAAGTCTAACTACGGATGACACAACCCTCATGGTAAATAATTGCAGAATTGAACAAGTAGACAGTGTTAAATATCTAGGAATGTGGTTGGACAGAAGTCTTAAATGGGGTAAGCACATTAATGAAACCTATGAGAAAGCTTGCAAGTTTTTGAACGTATTAAAAATATTGTCTGGATCAAAATGGGGTATTCATCCTAGGCATCTGAGACGACTATACATTGCAATAGTAAGAAGTCGAATAGACTATGGCAGCTATTTATATGACACCAGTAGTAAAAGCCATCTATTTAAGCTGGACAAGGTACAGAATCAGGCGATGAGATTAATAGGCGGTTTCATCAAGACTTCACCATTGCATGTTATGGAAAGTGAACTTTGTCTTCCACCATTAAGCATTCGTAGACGGTACCTAGCCGCCAAGTATTGGTTTAAATCAAAAGCGTTCAAGACAGGTATTACTATGCATGTTATTTATGAATTAGACCTGTCGTGCGAAAAGCGATATTGGATTAGAAAAAAGATACCTCTCCTTGTAGATATACACAGAACGTACAAAAATCATCAATTTCAGTCACTAGAGGTCTTATCCATATATAGTCTTAATTATTGGATTACGTTTTATGATGTAGCTCAGAGTATAGTAGCTGTGGTGGATGGGATAGAACTTGCTAAAAAACAAATTAATGTCACAGAACTCAGAAATACCTGTAATGAATACTTGAACAAAAAATATCATTCATTTTATAAGTTATACACTGATGGGTCAAAGGATGAAAGTGGATGCGGGGCTGCCTTTTATGATCCCAGTTTGGGATTATCAGTCAAATTTAACATCACGGGAGACGTTTCTATAATGCACAGTGAGTTGATTGCAATATCCGAGGCATTACAATACGCAATTTCACTAGACAGCAACCTTATTGTAATTCTTTCGGATTCAAAAAGTGCATTATTACACTTGGCTCGGATACCTTCGACAGGTCGAGGGTTCCCGATAGCCTACAAAGTTCTTGACTCTATCGGTGAACTTAAATCCTTAGGTAAAGAAGTCTTAGTGCAATGGATCCCATCTCACATCGGGATTATGGGCAATGAGGAGGCCGATCTAGCAGCAAAACAGGCCATAAATGACGGCATCACATATGAATGTCTACCACTACACAGTGAGGTACTAAAGAAGGCCAGAGTAGATTGCAGACAGATGTGGCACGAATATTTCAATGAGCGTTCACGGGAGAAAGGAATTTGGTATAAGACCATTCAGTGTCAGCCTCCTCGTGGCCCATGGTTTGATGATCACAGCGGGAGTAGGTCACAAGTAGTATCATTGTTGAGGCTTCGATGTGGACACATTCCGTCAAATAAGTTTAAGTTCTTAATGGGTTTCTCGGAATCTCCTAACTGTCTAGAGTGTGGTACGATGGAGGATGTTCAACATGTGTTGATGGAATGTGTCCGCAATGAGTCCCAGCGTTGCGAAATGCGGCTTAACTTGTACTCTATTGGTATATGCAATAGTATTTTGGCTATTCCACTATCGGAAGATGCCAAAAACCTGGCTAAATTATGTAAGCATTTATAACTTTATATTTTAGTAAACCTTACGGGGGTGACATAGTCACTGCGTGACAAAACCCCTCTAAATTAATAAAGATTAAAAAAAAAAAAAAAAAAAAAAAACTAGCTGTTCCCCGCGGTTTCACTCGCCCTTGGTGTGTATGTACTATAACCTATAACGTACCCCAAGAATCAAGCTATCATATGCAAAAAGAATTTTTCAAATCCGACCAGAACTTCCCAAGTTAACAACCTCTTCAGCTTCATAATATTAGTATAGATTTCAGCCAAACTCGAGAACATAATACTCTATAGGTCATCGAGAAGTAACCCATAGGTGTTAAATCGGGTAAATTTTTTTTTTTTTTTTGATATGTCTTTTGATCATGTTGTTTTGATTATTTTCAACGGTCAATCATTATCTTTTGCTCGTGTTTTTATGGCCAAAAGAGACCATAAACCTAAGTGTCATTTTCAACTTGATTCCATAATATGTTTCTGAAAAAAAAAATATTATTGGGAGAGACAGACGGACAACAGAGTGAGGATTACTTTGTTATCCATCTATCTAAGGGTTCAGTTATTGTCTATTGTGTTAAGGAACCCTAACTTTTAAACACATTTTGAAATCCGGACATTGACATATCATAGTTGCGTTCAGTTTCTGTTCCGCTAAAACGAAAACACGCGATAATGTTCATGAACTTTTGATTCGCGTGCAGCGCGATGCGTAAAACAAAACGCACGTAACATCAAGAATAAGACTTTGGCCTAAATTGTGTGTAGTTCAGTACAATCATTCAATTACTACAATGTTTGTAAGTGAAGAATTAATTCTATTAGTTAAATATTTTTTCTTTGTCCAAAAATGTAAAAGTTTTCGTTTTGGTTATGTATCAAATAAAAACATTTTCTTTCTTTCTTTTTGTAAAATGAACTGCCGATGCTGAAAATTATTTGTGAAACGGAAACGATGAGGAAAGAAGAAAGTAGAATGCACTTTAAGCTATTTCATAAATTTGAACTATATTTTATTTACTGTTTGCACAAGTTATTTATTATCAATTTGACAAAGGTTGATCTTACAATGTGATCTAGTTTAAGGGGAAAAAACCAAAAGATAATCAATTTAGAGAAACATTGACAGAGACGGCGGGAAAAAAAAACATATTTTTTTTACACAACATTATTTTCAACTTGTTATGAAACACTTTTCTAGTTGTTATGCCCCCAGAACCTTTAATAAAATACACTTATTAATTTTTCGTTAAATTTATTTTGGTTAAATTACGATTGTTGTGAAATATTGACAATAGTATTAAAAATGCGAAAGTCTGTCTGTTACGCTTTCACAGCTAAACCGCTGAACCGATTTTGTTGAAATTTGTTATGAATATATTTAAAGATTCGTGGTCAACATAGGCTACTTTTGGGGGCGATATAAATGAGTCCCACGCGGGTGGACCGGCGGGCAACAACTGGTTGTTCAAATATGTTTGGATATTAAAATGCACTGTCTTTGGACTATCCGACGTTGGCAAAATGGGAACAAAAATAATCGTCGGAAAAATCCGACCTTGGCAGTTAATTGGTTAATAAATATAATTAAGTTTAAGTCCAACAAAGTATAGAACTTTTATAAAGATAATTTTATTATCTTTAAATGAATGAACGAGAGCTGTAAACATGCTATCAACAGTTATGAAGTATAATAATAGACAGGTTATAAGCGGTAAACTTAGGTATACTTTTTTCGAGATAAAATACTTACGTAAACAACTCAATTTAGATAGAATTCTGTGGTCTGATACACTCCTTTACAACAAAAACAAAAAGAAAATATAACATTCCGACGAATTGAGAACCTCCTCCTGTTTTTTTGAAGTCGGTTTAACACAAGTATTTAACACACTTTCCCTTCTTTTTCGTCGGATTACCAAAAAGAGTAAACTTATATTACTATTTTAATGGATGTTTGTTCAAAATGAGATTAGCAGTTCAGTTGAGTTCATCGGTATCCTCTGGGTATTAAGGTATACAATCGCACTTTTTTCTACGATTACCAAATTTACCGTCAAAATGTGGACATACCCTAAATCTGTCGCGCCTGACTAGAGACGGAACTCCTAGCCTAATAACATCTATGTAGACAATACAATCTATTGTTTCAGTCAAACCGAGACAGCTCAGATATTTTCATTGTCATCACTGTCAGAGACCATTGGTTCCAATAGCAGAGTCTGTTTTAAAACTTTTTATAAATTCATTCATTTCGAATGAATTTAATTCGAAATTAAGTTTAATAATTATTATAATACATTTTTTTTTCATGACCTAATTGGTGACTGGTAGAAAAGTTGGGTGTCAATACAAAAATCCGACTCGCGCATGACTGGTTTTATTCCATATTTATTTTATTTCTTGGTTGAATGAGAAAATTTACGAAATGAAGTAAAAAAAGCGAACCAACTTCAATATAAACAAATCTTTGCTCGACCTTGCGAACAGCTGATTTCTTTGACATTGCACCGAACGATGATCTTTCTGGTTGTTATTTAGATGAAGTAAAAAATAAAACTAAACAAATCGTTCAGCGTCAGCAATCAAACAAATAAAGAAAGAAAGAAAAGCTGGAAAGGAAAAACTTTATTTGGATTTTATGAGAATTGACTACGCCAAAAGGGCCTCCGCTTAGCATGTGCCGTGGACGGTGGTACGAACCACGACTCTGGTCTTCCGCGGGTACCGTACATAATAAATTACATACCTAATACTAAATTAAAATTAAAACATTAATTTTAAGATAATCAACTACATTGAAATTTCTTCATTAATATTTATAAAAGAAGAAACATCTTCAACAGAATATTTTTTTCAAATCCGACTAGTATTCTAAAGTAAGATATAAGATAACAAACAAATAAACTCTTCAGATTTATTATATACTAGCTGTTCCCCGCGGCTCCGCCCGCGTGGGACTCGGTTATATCGCGCCCAAAAGTAGCCTATGTTTGACCTCAGGTCGTTAACTACATCCCTACCAAATTTTATCCCAATCGGTCCATCCGTTTAGCCGTGAAGAGTTGACAGACAGACAGACAGACAGACTTTCGCATTTATAATATTAGTATGGACTAGTATATATATGACAGAAAATCAATGCTTATTATCACTAGTGGCAACCAATCCAAGACATTGTCAAATCCTGTTTGCTTAACTTGCCTGAGCGCTACAAGACCACATCGTATTGTCCTATCGAGCAATACCCTCAAATTCTATTTGTGCATCGTGCATAGACAAAACAAGTTTTTTTAAATACCATTGTACTATACAGTAGTAAACAAGTGATTTGACCTCAACAAAAGTCGAGGAAAACCATAGTTTCGATTTCGTGCCGGATCGGCCGCCGATACAAGGTTACGTGTTGAAAAACCACGCCGTGACAATGACACTGTTGTTTTTTTTTTTCAAGTGCATGGAGTAACAATCTTTTATTACTTTCCTTTTTATATATTTATCACAAGTGAATTATTCCTGGATGCAATTTGCGGCCCGTTGTACAGGGATCGTAAATTCGGAACAGCTTATTTTTCTGCCCAAAAATCCATACTAATATTATAAATGCGAAAGTCTGTCTGTCTGTCTGTCACCTCTTCACGGCTAAACTGCTGGACCGATTGTGATGAAATTTGGTAGGGATGTAATTAACGACCTGAGGTCAAACATAGGCTACTTTTGGGCGCGATATAACCGAGTCCCACGCGGGGCGAAGCCGCGGTGAACAGCTAGTTAGTTATATAAAATCAACATTATTTTTATTAACCTAGTTAAAACCGTTATTTCACAAGTAAATCTTCCTCAACTAATATTTTATATTCTAGGTACATATTTCACTCAATTTATATAAAACTATACCTATATTATTATGTTGTTATTATTAGTATTATTAATGTATGTTGTTGTGCTGATTCTGTGGTACCAAATAAACATCTTTTCTTTCTTTCTTTCTTTTTTTCTTTCTTTCTATGTATTAAGTACCTAAAACCTCATGAAAATCCGTTCGTTAGTTTTTATGCGATCACAGACAGAGATGACAGTGCGGGCGACCTTATTTTATACTAAGATACAGATATAGGTGCATATTTTCATGTAATTTCCATTAATGACAAAGCCTCAAGTTGTGAAACCTAGAAAATAATCTGAAACATACGCATAACGTAAGCGAATCTATACTAATACAATAAAGCTGAAGAGTTTGTTTGTTTGTTTGAACGCTTATAACTTGAAAACTACTGGTCGGATTTGCAAAATTCTTTTTGTATATGAAAGCCTGATTCTTGGGGAAGGTTATAAGCTATAGTACATATACATTAATGGCGAGTGAAACCGCGGGGAACAGCTAGTCTATCATATAGTATGACTATGAAACAATGACACAGTTTGCGTAACATTGTGTTATATGCTCAATACCCAGTTCCCACAGATTCTACAGAGAACTAGTTTGCGCCGCCGGTTGCTTCCGCTGCTATCTAAGATCCGGTTAATTTGATTGACAAATATATTTTTGACTAAGTACTTTAATATTATACCAGATACGTGTTTATACATATCCAGTATAATACCAGTAATCTTTATTAACACTTTTCCGAATAGTAGGTAAACGAGATATCAATAACAGTTAATTGTTATCTACAGTATACAAAAATAAATAGATCCCAAATTCCCATTATAAATGCGTAATTGAGTTCTTAAATTTCGCATACACATAGCTAGGAGTATTGGGAAGAACATAGGATATCTTTCAACCCGGGAAAAAAGCACTGTTTAAAAAAAAAAAGAAATTGCATCAGCGATAAGTCCGCCTTTGTACACATTGTTTGTATTTGTATTCAACATGTATAATTTGTATGATAATGGTACAATAAAGAGTATATCTATCTATCTATCTATCTATCTGTTCCCGAGGGAAATTCATGCGGGTGAAGCCGCGGACGAAAGCTAGTATAGAATATAGCAAGTACCACCGAAGGTCCACTTAGCGAGATCTGGCCTAATCCCACTTTTGCAATAGGTAGAACCGCGGGGGGGCAATAGGCCCGAATCGCCCGAATCCATTGGGTCAAACTAAATAAACAATTCTGTTTCCTTATCGATATTGACTAAGTACACATTGCTTCTTTCAACGAAATAAGTCGAAAAATATCAGTAAAATGGCTGCAAGTCATATTTTAGAACGAATTGATGTTATTATGTAAGAAAAAATCTTTATTGAACCACAAAAAAACAGAAATATTATTTAGTGAGAAGATGTTAACAATAAATTGGTTCCGGCTGATTTTTGTTTACAATAAATTTGACATTCGCTCCATAAGCCGAACTTTGCTCCGACTGGTAGAAAAAAATTCTTAAACCATAATTGATAAAAAAATAACCTAATAATATGACTACAGACGATCAAATGAGATTTATGTTAACTCGTACAATGTCTGAATTGCTCTTTGTGAATCAATTTGTTGAATGACATTCATTGAATCCGATAATTCCGTCTCCACCCTGATTCTTCATAAATATGAAATCGTTTCTCACGCGTACGCTGAAAATGTGGAATGAGCTCTCATGCCATGGTTGTCCCTAGCGACGACATGGGGTCAAGAAATTGTGTACAAAGTAGCTAGCGTCTGCGTTTGTTAAATCTCATACAATTGAAACCTCAGCTTACGCTTCAGAACCCAGGGAGTGCTATTATCATGGTCCTAGATTTGATTAGTTATTTCAATGGAGCTATCGCGTCTAGGTCAGACGGTGATCGCTTTTTACAGGAAAACCTGAGAAATAGAAACATGATCCAGATGTTTTGGTGGCCAACACTGACCGATTTTTTGCTGCGATCTAGCGATAGCAGACCAACGCTTAACGTGCCTTCCAATGCTTCAAAGAGCTAAAGATAGAAATGATACTGTAATCAATCAAAGTTAAGCCGCATTCGCCATTGCTTGACACACTCGATAGTTACGAACACGCCAACCTATTGAGCATACCTCGCTGAGTATTTAGTCGCTAGCCATTTTATCTCAAACGGTAAGCTATGTAAATTGTGCTTACTTCACTTGAGTAAATAAACTCGACGAAAATATTAGGTCTTGACATATAAGACGAGGTCAGCAATGCATTCTAGTATATCTTGTAATTAAATTCACTTATTTTGTTTCTGCCAATTGATAGAGCCTTGGAATTGTCGTCTATATTAACACAATTGTGAAATTTGGTTATCACTTTTATGTTTGAGAGTTTAGAAATGTTAAAAATAAACGTTTAAAAATGTAGAAATATTTTGAAACATCACAATAGTTATTGATTTGTCTACTTTACTCTCACATCATAGTAAATTTCAGATTGTAACCAAATTGTAATACTTGGAAACCTGCTATAACTTCATGGTCTTTTCTTTTCCACTCAGTACAGATTTTAGCATTCTTGATTGTAAGAATATTTACTTACACACAAGTTAGCTTCATTAGATTTAATTCTAGACTATTTTTTTTTCAAGAATATTATATTCTATTCATGAGATTCATAATAGTCACCAAAAAATAACATTAGCAGCTATCTACAACCGTTCTACGCTAAGTCAGTTACTTAAAATATGTCCAGGCTAATGACTAATAAAGAACATTCAGTTAATAGCCATACAAACTTTATTGTGAGACGGTTTCTCAGTTATTATTAAGATATAATCTTTCACTTTAAAGGCTTCAGTAACTAATAGCATTATATTCTTGTTTCAGAGCGAGTCGAGCTACACCTCGTCAGAAGAGGGATGCGGCGGAGGCGAGCGCCACGCCGTCCTCAGCTACGAACAAGTGCGGCGGCTTAATGACGTCATGGACGAAGTTGTCGCCATCCATGGCCGTGGAAACTTCCCCACTCTCCACATCCGACTGCGCGAGCTCGTCGCGGGCGTACGAGCTCGTCTTGAAACCGCCCAGAGCGCTGGCGGAGCTGGTATCACCGTCCGTGAAGTACGGCTGAATGGCGGAGCTGCAAGCCACGTCCTTGCCGACCGCCCACAACCCTACTCCGATATCGACCTAATCTTCACCGCAGATTTAACTACCGCGCGTCACTGTGACCGCGTCAAAGCTGCAGTTTTAGGGCACTTGGCTACATTACTACCACCAGCCACGCCGCGCAGACGTGCCTCAACCGCCGGACTGAAAGAAGCCTATGTTTCCAAGATGGTGCGCGTCAACTCTGACGGCGACCGATGGTCCCTGATTTCGCTCGGAAACTCGCGCGGACACAAATCCGTGGAGCTGAAATTTGTTGATACAATGCGCCGACAATTCGAGTTCTCAGTTGACTCTTTCCAGATTGCTCTTGATTCGCTGTTGGCGTTCCATGAATGCGCTCAGCTACCGATCGGAGAGAATTTTTACCCGACTGTCGTCGGTGAATCTGTGTATGGTGACTTCAGTGAAGCACTTCTTCACCTAGCAGAAAAGCTGATTGCGACGCGGCAACCTGAAGAGATCCGTGGAGGAGGTCTGCTAAAATATTGCGCCCTCCTTGCCAAAGGATACCGACCGGCACGACCGGATAAGATAAAGACGCTCGAGCGGTACATGTGCTCGAGGTTCTTCATCGACTTCCCCGAGCTAGGGCAACAACGGGCCAAGCTCGAGGCTTACCTGAGGAATCACTTCGTAGGGCGAGAAGAGGAGGCGCTAAAACACAGGTGATTATTGTTATTTTTTTCATATCCCTGATGTCATTCTATACAATCCTGCTTGAAAGGCTGGAGTGCGCAATAAAGCAATGTGTTATTATACTTCCATGAGTTTAGTAGTTCAGATATAATATTAACAATTTCTCAATATTTCCTTGAACACATCAACACGTTTGCACTTAGGGTGGCTACATGCTATATTCTATTAAGAATTGTCTTCCTAGGGTTTGAAGTTAAATTATATAAAAATAATAGAAACCTTTAAATAATGAATGGGAATGATAAGAGAGAAGATGAGATCTGGATTTTAATCCCTCAGGTACTAGAGGGAACAATATAATCTCATAACATTACGCAACCACCACTGACCACTTGGGTGTTGAGAAGGATTAAAATGGGTAAAAGTTTACTTACATAGATTATCCAAGAGTAGACCAAGCTGAAGTATTATGATATACTGACAAAGTTTTCACTCCGCAGGTACCTAACGCTGTTGCACTCCGTAGTCCGCGAGTCGACAGTCTGCCTCATGGGCCACGAGCGGCGGCAGACATTAGCCCTCATCGAACTAATGGCGTGCCGGGAGTTGTGTGCGCGGGCGCCCGTCATGCTCCCCCCGCCGGGGTACTACGTGTGCGTGTGCGCGGCGTGCGCGGCGTGCGCGGCCGCGTGCCCGGCGTGCGCCATGCAGCAGCCCCACCCCGCGCCGATGCCCGCACCCCCCGCGCCCACGCCTTGCTGTGATTGCTGTCGTCCACAACTCTGCCCCGCGTGACCCCTCTAAGCCACGCCGAGCGCGGTAGGACGTGATTCTTAACCCTCTATCGATCGACGATGAATTTAGTGCCAAATGTATATAATACGGATAAAAAAAATATATGTATATGTATGATTTTCCCCTGTATTAGCGAGTGTGATTGAATATTGTGTATAACGCTTCGTATTCTTGGCTGATTTTTTTATTTGTAATCAAAAAAATATATAAAAATAGGAGATATCGAAGCGAAAACACAGGCCGGTGGACTTACGCGTTCCCTGACGTGCTGATTGTGGAATCGGATAGACTAAATTTGGAGACAATTTACTCTCTGTCAATTGAATGTTGCTCACTTTATGTACACCGATCAATTTTCGCACGTCAATTGTCAAGAACGAGGTTGGCCTCGGTCGCCTCCATAGATTATCTATGGTCGCCTCGCAGCATTTCACGTAATATTCCACAGACGGGCGCACAACCAGGTTTACCTATTGCCAATTATTTTGAACCGTAATTATATAGCTGTAAGGAACGAAATGCGGCGTTGAGACGTGAAATAATTTCTAGTCGTACTCCTTTCGTGTTGATAAGTTAATATGTTAGCAGTACGAAAATTATTTTCCACGCGAAGATAACATTAGGGTGTAAGTCCAAATCGATGGTCTGCCTATAAAAAAAGACTAGTTAGTTACATTTAAGCTTTATAGTATAAAATTGTCTCCATAAAAATAGCGTGTCTCTCGGTAAAAGACAAAAATCGGGATAAGTTTTAACACGGCATCATTTTACGTAATACATTTGGTAAATCTTAAACTGTCTAGATCTTTATCAGACAGTAACAACTTAAGATACAAGCGATTACGTAAAATGGTTGAGTGTTTGGTTGTTAATGGTTATTGGCTTAGACCTCGCGAAGTAAGATGTTGATTGAAGATAGCATTAGCGAGTGACGTACAAAAAAAAACAAGTCCGGCCTTGCCGATTGGCCTTCACGCGAGAAAATCCGTTCTATATTTTTTAATTGCAAACATGATTGCATTAGGTCTATTGCAGCACTTGCATCTGAGATGTAGTTCTGCAACTAAATCCGGCTAGCCGAACGGCGATATCTCTGACCCTTGCCGACATATTAAATATAATATATAAACTATTTTACTATATATTTATCAACTCTAAAATGTATATACATTTATCTCTATGTGATTGCTCTAGTATTGTATACGGCTTGGCCTACGAAGTAACAAATTAAGATAAATGATAAATATTAAAAAAAAAATTGAAAAATACAAAAAAATATATATATTATACTAAGGTGTGTACAATATTAAAGTCCACTCTTTTAATGATAAATAAAATCATTATATAAATATTTTAAGAACATTTACAAGTAGTAGTCTTATTGCTGATTCTACTTATGAATATTTGTTTTTACGTCTCATCAGTCTTTAGTAGAATATACGGAAATTGTGATTTAATTGTTGTAGATTATAACTGTTGTCGCAGATTATATATACTTACATTATAATGTAGATTATAAATACAATAGAGAGTTATTATTGTTGTATTTTAATGAATAGATAATGAACGATGTGTGAACAATATCCGGCCAAATTATGCATGTCTTTAGATATTTTGAAAGTGCATATTGAACTAAATATATTGTATTGGATTCTCTTAGAGCACTGATCAAGCAAAAAACGCCCTAAATATTGAGTGATTGGTAAATCACTTGTAGTGAACTTTTTTTTTTTAAATTGAAAAAAAAATTATATTATGTAAAATATTTTCAATCTAACAATCGCATAGTAAAATGAACTATTTTAAATTTTCACTGTAATTTTTAACAATGTTATTGAATATAAACATGGCATCATAGGTATCCAGTAAAAAAAATGTATATTTCTAAAACCAAACCGAATCTGAGCAAATTTTTTTTAATTGGCCTGTATTATGGATTAGAATTTAGAATTGAAATTAGAAATTTCAAATATTTAATTTATTAAAATGCATTTAAATTTTTAAATTCACTAAATTTATGACAATACATTGAATTCAAAATAAATTCAACTAGCTTTTTCATGTGATTTACCAATCAAACCTTAGCAGTTATAACAAAGAAATGTCTTTTGTGTTTTCAGCAGTGTGTGTCAGCTAACGTGATACATAATGGCGGGAAACACAAGATCACCCGACACTGCTGACTGCGCATGTATTGGGGTAGCATTTGTAATTTTTATCAGAAATATCGGGCGTAGTAAAGTACAATCAGCTTTAGAATAGTATTCGAGATGTGACGACTCTGAACGAATTTTTAATTTGCTCACTATTGAACCAAAATTTAAGATCTCATTTTAAATACCTTCCCAAAAACTGTTAGGCGGTCTTTTGTGCAAACACGAAGGTAGCTTGTGACATCGGAATTAAGGAGATCTGATGTTTCATTTTGTTTTCTTTGAAAATAACAGTTTATGAGATTTTTAGAAGAAATGTTTTGAAAAATGTTAAATTCGGCCTAACATTCGACAGCCGAATTTGATGCTGATTATGTGCGGACTCGAAAGAATTAAATACCAAACTTAATTATAATGAAATAGGCAGAACTCCTTAACCAGTTAGCCCTATATTAGACATAGTTCACAGTCGTTTATATGTACTTAGAAATAAATGAAGTACATAATAGATATCGGAACCTTAAATATATTCCACATAAGAGTGAACTTAAGATATATCACTAGAATTTCATCGCGTATGTTTCACATCAAGTGATGGGCCAAAATGGGTAAAAAAAAATAGTTTTATAACCTAGCCACGGTTAGAAATCAATGGAAGAAAATGGTAGAAAACTAGTTTTTTTACCAGTTTTGCCTATCACTGGTCCCATCGCGACAGACGTAAGTTGTGATTTGTAGTATTTTCGAAAAATATTTTAATCATCCTTGTCATAATTATTGTAACTGTGATTGATATATATTTTAATGTTATAATAGGTCCCTGTATAATATCAAAATTTTGAGTTTATTCAGAGTTTTTTAGTACTTTTATCTACCGCTATATATCTTTACAAAGATATGCATCTTAATAGCGATACAATAATAATATCTTGAAGATATGTTGTAACTTTGAAATTGTCAAATCAAAAAATATATTTTGAGGTATTTTGGTTATATTTTATAATACAAAAGGGACCTATTAAAACAGCTAACAACAGACAACCTCCTCGCGCGTTTTTTTTTTATTGCCGGTAACTTTGTAATCTTCAAGCTTTGAAAAATAATTCTATGTAGACTAGTCATTACCGCAATAATTTAAAGAAACATAAAATCCTAAAGGCCCCTTCTCATATGCGCGATGCTCGGCACGATCCGCTCCGTGTGAGGAGGCCTTATGCGGATGACAAATCTACAAATGCATCTAAGATCAATATTTCTGTTCACTTAAAAAAACAGAGAATGTTGAAATCGGCCTAAATTATTAGCAAAATTCTTCCATATTACATTTACTAAACATTTACTTCCTAAAACGGTCTAAATATGATATGAGACTCAATTCAGCGCCATGCTATCAGTCCATCATTATCAGGTGTAAGAAATAACGCGATATTATTCCAAATGGCGTTAAGGAAATACTACACAGTCGTTTCATACTAAATGCTTCCGTTCCGAGTTCCGAAATAAGAACGATAAAAGGTAATATTAAAATTAAAGCAATAGTACATATTACGAGTTCAGACAGTTGATATACAGTTGATTAATGTACTTTATTTCAATCAAACGGTTGACATGCAGTAATGTAACGACTATATGGAATACGCTATGAATTGAGTAGAGCCTAGAGCAAAGTGGACTAACTTTGACACGCTAATTGAAATACTTTTTTCAATTTGTAGTAACTTGATAATAAAAAATAACAAAAAAAAAATATAACAAAATGAAAACAGATAAGCCAAGACTTTCACAGACTTATTCAGAATTACACATTACTTTTTCACGATGATTGGCTTAAATTAAAGTTTTTCGAAATATCAAAATCATATATTCTGACACAGACGATCGTTCCAATTAGCGTTTTATTCTTAGTACTGTTTGCTAAGGGGCAAAAATTTTCGGTTCAGTGTTGTGTCTTCAAGAGAGACATTGCAATGTAGTTTAGTTATTTTCTAAAGTTACCATGAGTTTCAGCTAGCCTTAATTTTAATTTTTAATTTATCTTATTGAGCACTGGTCAAGGCGTTTGCGTACGTGTATATGTATATATTGAATTTCAGACGTGTTACAATTTGTGTTAATTTATCCGAAAACCACTCAAAGTATGTGGATGAAATTTATTTGATTATTTAATTGTGGGATTTTGGTCAAAACGTGTTAAAAATACTTGATTTATTTTATTGTATTTTTAAACATTACACTTTTTTGTTTTAAAGTAATGGTATGCCTATTTAAACAACTAAACTATGATTGTTATAACAAAAAGAAAGGTTGGGAAAATTATTTTTCTTGTCTTGATTTTCATGGTTATTTTTCTATGCTCTATATAATGTTTGATAAAAGTAGTTTTTTTTTCTATGTCAAAAAAAAAATAAACTGGCGTACTGTTTAAAAAGAAGAATAAATCACACAAATAATTTATAAAAATACCTCTATAAAGCAAATTATACAGAAAGAGCATTTATAACACTGATATTAAAAGAGTGTTAAAATATAAGACATTTTTTTTATCTAGTTTACACATTTGCGTCTAAATAGCATTTGTTACATGATCTTGTTGGTCTGCTAAATTCAATGTCTAATGTCATAATTTAATGAAAAAAACTCATCTCAAAAGGGTTTTTTTTTTTTTTTTAAATTTCCGACTGATTGTTGTATAAAACTTGCATGACGAATTGTTGAAAATTTAGCCCAAATGTTAAAATTTTGTGTAATATTAGTGAAAATATCAATAAGAAATTTTTTAATAGTATTTAAAAGTGGAAGTCTATGGTACGCAAGCGCCAAAAAGCGTCGTTTTAATTATGTAGTCGAGTGTACATTAGTTGCAAGGAGAATGTTTTTAGAAATACGCGTTATTATAATTCAACTTTTTTATTAGTTTATAATTCATTGTGTTATTAAATTTGATTGTATACATCTCAAATATTTGCATTCCTAGAACGTGTAATCAAAGAACCTTGAGGCGTGCAAATTACTTAACAAACCCCCAAGGTCAATATATTGGAATGACAGATCCGTATACGCATTTTTGATATCTTTGCATGCAGGTTACGGTTATAAAATACATTTAAAATTAGAATTATAACAAAAAAATTGAAAATTTAATAAAAACTGATTGATTTCAAAATACGAAGCACATTTTTTTGAAGTTAGAATTTCCTATTTTAAAACGGAAGAACGACGGTCCTTGATCTAATAGGCCCTGGAGTTTGCGGTTTCAAAAATGCGTATACGCGGTCATATGCTATTTTCTATGCAACTTCTGTATGTCTCTTAGGTTGCGCCTACGACGCGTGTCGGGTGCCACGCTCATATGTTACAAGCAGGCATCCGACCATCCGACTCTCTTAAGCTAGGGGTTGCTAGTTCATAAAGCCTTACGTTAGCTTACTGTTAGGTTAATCAAATATATACATGTAGTTATTTTTCTCTTCCAAGTTGCCTGTTTCGAACACGGGCGCCATAGCGCAGTTGTTGCGATACATTTCTATATATTTGTGAGGAGTTTTAAGCTATGTAAATTTTACAGAAAATTAAATAAAAATGTTGTGAAAATAAATTATAAAAAAGTGATAAATACTGAACCTGTGTATGTTATTTGACGATCCCAAGTTGGAGAAGCAGTTGATAAGAGCTCATGTTTTGTTCAGACTACCTTTTTATTCGAGCATCTGAGAAAAAGTAATATATTTTTAGATCAGGTGATATTTTTAGAGATCAGATATTTATGTACTACACATATCTGGCTACAGATATAACATTCGTCCTAAAATAATGAATAAATGGTCAATTTAAAAGTATACGTAAAAGCATTCGTACTGTGCTCAAAGCACGAAAAAATTTTGCTTACGCCCGAGCGATGTAAAAATTCCTTTCTCTGTGCTATGCCACTAAAAATGGACTGATTATATTGCCCAAAAATAAATACAATCATTCATTATCTTTTAAAAAGTTCAAATGTTGAATTGAAACAACTGCCAACGGCAAAAGTTCAATATCTAAGAGCTTTAAGCCCTGTTCTGTCGCTTTCTGTCTTATTGATGTTTAATGTGATAGACGAAATAATATTTTAGTTGACATCGGCAACAAACGTTTAGGTATACCTAAATTAAAATAAACTTATGTACTTAACAACTATATATATATATATATATATATATATATATATATATATATAAGATTTAAATTACTACAATAAGTAGCATTAAAAAAAACCCTAGGCACATATAGGTACTTACCGTATTTTTCATCTATAGAGCTGTTACAAAAGTTAAATAAGCTGTATTATTTTTAAATTAATAAAAGTCGGCACTTAAATTTATGTCAAAAACACAATTTACATACAAACACTTTATAATATGCATCATATTACCATATGATAATTAATGCAAGCAATGAAGTACCTACTTAATTTAATAGAGATAAGTTCACTTACAATTAAGATAATACTTACAAATAAACACATATGTTGTTTAAAACAAAATATTCCATGCAGTGTTAAGTTGTTGAACTGAATAATATACTTACCATATTTATTTGCGTGCTTCCACCACCAGTTAGTTCAGGAAAACAACTGCTGGTTACCCACCCACTACTGGTTAGTTCCTGCATGCCCACCACTATTCGTTTGCACATACATTCCTTGCGACACAGGACGCTATGTATATATGGTCACATGCCCATCTTTCAAGGGCCGTACGCATAACATGCAATGATATTGAAAAAAATAAATAAACGGGATGCACTCCGGGGCGACCACGCACCGGCAAGCGCAGCGTCGGACATCCACCGACCAGATGGTCAGATGACCTAAAGAAGGTCGCAGGCAGACGCTGGATGCAGGCCGCTTCCAACCGGTCGTTCTAGAAATCCTTGGGGGAGGCCTACGTCCAGCAGTGGACGACCTGCGGCTGAAATGATGATGATGATGATGACTCCGGGGTGTTCGGCAAAAGTGAAAACAGGAGCAGGCATACATTTCTGGGAGAGGGGGATATTACTTCCTCTCCTACGCCGCAACGGTGGTCTACTCTCCCTCCGTCTTACGAATTTTTGATCAGGTCATGTGTCCTGAATTCCAAAGAAGTTTTCACTTCAAAAATAGGTACTCAATATTATAGTTTATGTATCATTTGTCTTGACGACCTCCGTGGCGTAATGGTTAACATGCCTGCCCGCTACTCAGGAGGTCCCGGGTTCGATCCCTGGTCAGGTCAAGATGAAAAATTATATTTTTCTGATTGGCCTGGGTCTTGGATGTTTATGTATATATATATAAGTCTCGAACGAAATCTGGCTACGAAATGGGACTAAGGGAACTTACTTTGGGGCTAACTCAATCTGTGTGCTTTGTCCCTATATATTTATTTATTTTGCCCGCCTCGAAATATGTACCTACTTACCTATGTTTGCTATTGTACTTTTTGTTCTAACTCTATTCTTTTTGATTCGCTTTTATTTTAGTACAATAAAATATTACAAACAAACAATATAAGAAAGACAAAAATGGCGCACGGCGTACTACCATTAAATGCATGTGTTACCTATTCTAGTTGCCCCTTTTCAAAATGTAGCTCATCTAAATAGTACGGTACTCTGTTTTTCGCCCGGATCAACGGGACTGTGGCCTTAATACATTAAGGATTTGTGTTTTATAACCATCTCCGCTATTCTGTCTAGATTAAGTAACGAAAAGGTCACGGCAGCATGACTAAATGCTCCCAAAATTAACGTTTGAACTTTTGTCATAAGACTAAGGTCGTTGTTTATGTCTTCATTGGTTTGGAGGAGTGTTAAGGAGAGAATCACCTGATAATGGTAAGTGGAGTGGTTATAAGGGTTATAACTACAGTAAGTGAAGTGTTCATTAGGGTTATAACTATAGTAAGTGAAGTGGTTATAAGGGTTTTAACTATAGTAAGTGGAGTGGTTATAATAGTTATATCTATAGTAAGCGGAGTGGTTATAAGGGTTATAACTATAGTAAGTGGAGTGGTTATAAGGGTTATTACCACAGAACAGAGATAATATTTACATTTCTATGGTTATCACTATGGTAAGTGGAGTGGTTATAGAGGTATAACACAGTGAAACCACAGAAACGAGAAGCAAAGCGTTGAAGAAGTACCGTATACGTACTATATGTATAGTAAAGTATACTATACTGTAGTAACGTCGATAGCTGGGACGCCACTGAGGTCGTCAAAATATAGGAATAGATTCAAGTAACTCTATGAATGAAATAAATATATTTGAAATTCTGATCAGTCCCAATTTCCATTGAATACAGAAAACATTGGTCCAAATAAATAACAATAGGTAGCTTACACAACATAACTATTTTTTTAACCGACTTCAAAAAAAGGAGTTTTCGTTAATTTTATAAAAAGAATCGGCACCGACTTCAGATTTATTAAAATGTTTGATATTAAGCATATTAAAAAAACAATGTACTAATTATTTCATCCTTTTTACTTGAGTAATTAGAGTCGGTTTCGTTTTTTTAGCATAAACAATTATTTAGGGTTCTGTAGGTACGTACATAGATATTACAACAGATGTTTCAAAAAATATATGAACAATGATATGGAGCGCCGTTAGATCGATTTTGATGAAATTTTGTATTGATATACTTAGTTAAAGACTTGGGTTCAAACATAGGCTACTTTTTGGCGTGATAGAACCAAGTACCACGCGGGCAGAGACGCGGGCAACAACTAGTAAAAGAATAAAATAAGTTGAATGTACAATTTTGTGAATATTCTGCTTATAATAACTTATGGTCAATTGATTAGAAATAAAAATGACAAATACATAACTATTTAGTTTCTACATACGAGTACATTTTGAATTTGGAATGTAGAAAAACTTGCGCATGACATTGACAAGCCACAGACAAGTTTATTTTTTGTAATCTTTTTCTTTAATGGCGCCTTATTTTTTGTTCCAATTAGTTGTTTAATTTATAGTAGTGATAAAATTTTAACAATAAAATTAATCGTGCGTGGATTTTCTTAAATATCATATGGTAATACAATCTCGTCTGTAACTCGAAATTCAAGGAGCAAAATACTTTTTATTTTTTATTGTCTGAAACACAGGCTGATTTTTTATCCTATATAGCTCAGACATCCATATTTTTTTGTAAATTTTTATTTAATAGCACTTTTTGTAAAAAAAATTTTGATATAATAATTTGAATAAAAAATTTGATTTGATTGATTTGATTGTTTTTTGACGACCTCCGTGGCGTAATGGTTAACATGCCTGACCGCTACTCAGAGGTCCCGGGTTCGATCCCCGGTCAGGTTAAGATGAAAAATGATCTTTTCTGATTGACTTGAGTCTTGGATGTTTATCTATATATGTATTTGTTATAAAATATAGTATCGTTGAGTTAGTAGTAGTTAGTATCCCATAACACAAGTCTCGAACTTACTTTGGGGCTAACTCAATCTGTGTGATTTGTCCCTATATATTTATTTATCTATATTTATTTATTGTAACCTTACATACTGATGTACCCTTTACCATGTTCATTTTTATCATAATTTTAAAATCGATCTCAACAACAAACTTAAATACTATTAAAAGTAAATCAACTGGAGACGGCACACCAAGTTGCACTGGGACTAGCTTAAAATTAACTTCAGATCCAGAACCTTAATTACATAACAGGGATTTTTGATAACTTGTGTTTTCAGTGAATAATGATTTTAAGTTGATGGTAGCGCTGTGTTCACCGAGGTATAGTCTTAACATGCGTTCCGAAGCCGGGAATTATCTTAATTAATATATAATTAGATGAAAAACGAATAAATAATAATTAGTACATAATGCATTTTGCACCAGCATCAATGAGTCTAAATATAGTGATGAGTAAATGAAGATAACAGGGTCAAACTACGAAGATTTTATATCACAGCTGTTTTATCCATTTGTAGACATAGGATATATACCTATTTTGATGTTAGCCGTTTGTATCTTCTTTGACTTTTACGACCAGGCTTTTTGCGAGGCTTGCGCGGGGATTATCATCTTTGCGTAAGGGAATTCATCTTGTGGATCAAACATCTGTATAGGTGCTTGCGGCAGCCGGATCTGTTAATATATCCATGAGCAGGTAATTCAAGCTTGCAATGTCCTATCCAAACTGGAATCAACTAAACAAATCATGCTTCTCAAATCGAACCCATGACTCTGGGTTAACAGGCAAGCGCCTTAACCACTGGACCAAGGAGACAGGATACGAAACCCTAAAAGAAGCAGTAATGAAAAAACAGTTTTATTTCAAAAATGGAATGTTTATTCAACAAATCACGTTTATTTTTCTGCACGGCCGACTACGTAGGCGTAAGTGGGCGGCCATAACTTTTTCAATTTTCCTTTGCCCCTTGTGGGCTGTCTGTGGATCACTTGACAGGTTTTGATTGTTAGTTGATATATACCTTATTTTGAATTTTAGTTTCTATAAACATTATAACAGTTTTGAATTTTAATTTTAACCTATTGTCCTTAAGAGGTATTGTATTTTTTTTTTCAAGCTTTTATTTAGTTTTACCTGTCCCAATGTTTGCAATCAAATCTTGCAGTTAAATTTGACTTATTTACACACCAGCCGATCAACGAGGTTTCACTCGCTTGTGGCAAGTATATTAGCTTATAACCTTCCCCAAGAAACAGGCTATATATTCAGAAATTTTTATTCGATACTGACCAATAGTTCTAAAATTAAAAAGCGTACAAACAAACAAATTCTTCAGCTTTATTATACTTACTTACTCCACTGGCTCAGCGACCCGAAGTGGATCTTGGCCTCCGAAACGAGAGAGCGCCACAGTTTTGTTGTTGTTCACAGCGCACATCTCACGCAGGTCAGCCTGCACAGCATCGCTCAACTTTATTATATTCGTATAAAATTCTCACAGAATTCTAAAGATTCAAAATTGACAATTCAACTGGCAAACACAAGTAATGTTTACATATTTATCTTTACATAGTATAAAACCAAGTCGTTTTCCGCTGTCTGTTTCCTATGTATGCTTAAATCTTCGAAACGACGCAACGGATTTTGATGCGTTTTTTAATAGATAGAGTTATTCAAGAGGAAGGTTTTTATGTAAGCAAAACCCATAATATTCCACCCATGCGAAGCGGGTCGCTTGTTTAAAATAAATTGAAGCATCACTATCACTACATATAAAACAAAGTCGCTTTCTGTCCTTATGTCCGTTTGTATGCTTAAATCTTTCTACGCAACGGGTTTTGATGAGATTTTTTTAATAAATAGAGTGATTCAAGAAGTTTTTATGCCCATGCGAAGCCGGGGCGGGTCGCTAGTTAGTTATATTCTCACTGAGATGAACAAGATAAAACCGCCATCCAAACAAGCGTTTTCCTAATCACGTGTAACTGAGGGCAGGTTTCAGTCGATGCACTTAAGATACAATGTTATTGAGTGACGATGCAACAAGATGCTTTTTCATAATAACAAGCTTGTGTCTAGATAGCATACTAGCTGCACCCCGCGGTGTTACCGGCGGTTTACCATCTATCTATTTATATATCGTTAAAATATTTTGTTTGTACATTTAGTAATTTTAACTGAAATGAATAGAGGGACATTTAAAATGAATAATAGAGAGCAAAAAAATGTTTTTTTTAATGTTTTTTTCTGTAAGTACCACGCTTATCTCCGAAAGTACTGAATCGATTTGCTTAAAGCTTTCATCAATTGTTTTGCTTTAACTCGGAAGAACATCAAAAGTTTGATTTTCATAAAAATAGGTTTATTAAAAAAAAGTTATCGTCATTTGAATAAACTCATGGCATGTTTGATTTCGAACGAATGGACTAAATTGGATATTGCATTTATTGTGTTGGTTATTGTATTGTTATGAATAACTGTGTATAAAAGAAAAGGCATTACTAATACTAAAGTATTCTCGGAAATTTCATCGTGGGAATTTCAGCAATTCCTAAAATTTCCACGATAATGGGAACAAAGCCCACGCGCACGTAGTCGCGGACTACAGCTAGTAAATACATAAATTTATGCACAGCAGCGTCATCTACTTTATAAAACACCACTGACTATCTGGCACCACTGGCTTTTTGGCCAAATCCTGGGGAATCATGTATTTTCGACTCCGCCCGCGTGGGACTCAGTTAAATCACCATCAAAGGTAGCCTTTATTTGACCCATTGTCTATATCTATACCATATGTCATCAAAATCGATCCAGCGGTTTAACCGTGAAAGCGTAACAAATAGACAGACTTTATCATTTATACTTAATATTAGTATGAAAATAAATACATTCAACTATTTTGTTTTTTATTTCTCACATAAATAAAACAAAGAAAATATACTTAAAATGGTTATTATTGGTATTCGCTGATACGATCTTTGTAATGTTTTAAACAATAGCAGCTCTATATAAGAACAACAAAAAAATTACATAACAAAAATGAGGAAATCAATAGTTAATTAGCGCTAACAGAACACTTAGACAACAATAGAATTATTCTCGTAATAATAGTGTGTAAAGCAAAATATAATTATTGGACAACAAGATCAAAGCTGAAAGTTATTTAATAAACAAAAAGTGCTGGCTGGACATCGCAGGTTATGCGTGCTAATTAACAATCAAAGATGCCGAAGACCGTTTGGAGTCGAAAAAGTAGAGAGACAGACCCTCTGGTGGGCTCCGAAGCTATACCAGCTAGGATACGTGTACTTACAAAATAAAACAAACCCCTTTATTGCACACAAGCTGTTGCCCGGGGCTCCATTCCCGAGTGAATAACGGGATTTCTTTCTTTTCAAGTCGAATATAGCCATTTCGTGGTGAAAGGAACAGCCAATCTTCATTACCGTCTAGAATGTCTACGCAGATTGTTGCCCAGGGTGCGCCGGACGTAAAAGGTTTTCGTTACGTCACACGGGGGTCCATTCCGGGATAAAATATAGCCTATGTGTTGCTTCAGGTTCTAAGCAATCTTCATTCCAAATTTTAGCCAAATCGGTTCAGCAGTTTTCCTGTAAAAGAGTAACAAACATCCATACATTCTAACAAACTTTCGCTTTTATAATATTACTAGCTGTTCCCCGTGGCTTCGCCCCGCGTGGGACTCGGTTATATCGCGCCCAAAAGTAGCCTATGTTTGACCTCAGGTCGTTAACTACGCCCCTACCAAATTTCATCACAATCGGTCCAGCAGTTTAGCCGTGAAGAGGTGACAGACAGACAGACGTTCGCGTTTATACTATTAGTATGGAAGTATGGATTGGATTAGTAGGATAGAAAGGATAGGTCACATCAAAGTATAACGGAATACCAAGCGTTGTGTATTTTAATTCATTTTTTCTTACTTGGCTTGAAACAAGCGGACGGAAATAACATAAATTTGTTAAGACGTAGTAAGTTCAAGGTTACTTTAAACAATAATATTAAAATTTAACCAGCTTTTTTTTGCATTTGAGATACAAGAGCCGATTGTCAGATGATTATAATTTTCCACGCTTCGGAATCCACAGTGGGCTACATATCTATATATCTACCCCAAATAAAGGGTAAAGTAACTATAAGCAAGTGAAGTTACTCTTATCCCTTATCTAGGGTACATCTCTACGTGGCTCACTGTTCCTATGTACCATCAGTCTTTGACAACATCTGTTGGTTGTCAATGAAACACGTTACTTAAGATAAAAGAACAAACTCCTTATTCATAATAATTAACAAGCGCTTGTTAAGCTCGTTTCAACTAAAATGTGGTCTGGCTCTTTCTGTCAAGGTAAATTTCGGTAAGGGAGATAGGTCCTAAACATATTAGAGTAAAGATAGATAGGCTCAAAAATCGTTGGTTAATTTTTATGAATAAAGGGGCAAGTGTTTAGCCATGCCTACTACTCTAGTGGATGGTAGAAGAGGCAATCTCAAAAAATGCTGGCTCGACCGACATCGCAGTGGAGGATATACGAGCTAAGAGTCTTACGACAAAGGAAGCCGAAGACCAGGCGTAGTGGAAGAGAGAAAGCAGTAACACTGACCTTAGTCTTGGAAGCAGCCAGCTGAGGACGCAACCGGGAAAGCACGTATAAGAAGGATATAAGAAGCCTGTTTTAAAGTACCTCAAGACTTTAATAACCGACATACTTAGGTCTTACAACCAAACCATAGATCATTTTGATTTGCTACACTATACTCAGCGGCTCAATCAAATGTATTTCTCAGAACTCCGTGAGTGATTTACAATATTAATAAGGTCCTTGCCAACTTGGCAACCTAAGGCTATCAGATAATGCCCTAAAACAACTAGATTTAAAGCCTATAGTGTTTGCACGTGTGCGGTTACTAAAATTTACATCATGGCCCGAATTTTAATAATTTTGCAACAGAGCTCTTATCACTTTCTGTGCAACTTTGGGATTGTAACCTGCCGCATATAAGAAATATAATATACCTGTGTGTTGCAGGCATCCTTAAGCCACGGCGACCACTTGCCATCACATTGGAAGTATGCCTATTTGCCTACTGATTAGTAAATTGAATTAAATGTCTTATCAAGGTGATCCGGTGTTTAAGATTTTAAATCAATACTGAGTGTCCCAGTACAGCGTTTTATAAATTTTGTTTATAAAAAGCGCCAATTAAGAAAGTTCAAAACGCAATGTTTTCATTGTAATGCAAAAAAAAAAAAAAAACAAATAAAATATTACACTTATTACTTCCATTTAAGTTACAATTAAGTTCTTAATTTACTTTTTGAACAGATTCGTACAGAGTAATACTTTAGGACAACGAAAATTATTTCGTATCAGTACTTTTGGGGCAGGTTGTAAATGAATACTAAAAGCTCTTATCAGGCCGGTGAATGTCTGTTGCACAAAGAGGCCTTTTTTGCAAACTGGTCAGGCTTAGTGCTTGTTATATGACGCCTACGTTCAACTCAACTTATATTTTAACTTACCCGAGGTCATTTCATTTATTGTCTTTGGTTTATTTCCTATTTAAGGACATGATAAGAACATACAAGATACTAGAATTATTATATAAATGATTTTTAACTTTAAATTGTCTGACCAAATGAATTGAATTGAACAGAATGGTTTTAAGTACTAATTATTTTTTACAAATCCTTACCTACTACATAACTACTATAAAAAACTCCATCGCAATAAAGGCAAAAGCTTGTATGTTTTTTACTTCTTCACGCTCAATTGGCTCAGCCATTTTTATGTTTAGTATGGAGATAGCTGATACCTTTGATTAACACGTGGGGTACTTTTTATCCCGAAAAGTACGTGCAATGGCGCTTTATAAAGAAGATGGCGCTGCTGTGTAATATAAACCGTGGGTAACACCGCGGGGTGCAGCAAGTATATTATAGCAATTTATAATCTGTGATATTACTAACATATTTATATTTTTTTATAATAACTGCACCCCTAGTATGAGTTTTTCTAAAAGTTAGAATTTCTTAGTTGCCTTACTATACGCCAGAGGCACTGTACAGGTTTGTCATACAAAATCGCTAACGCAGTCGCTAGCATATGAGTTTAAAAAAAGTCATACTAGGGGCACTGTACACGTTATATTGCTAAGAGTATATATAATACGCGCGGCAGTACATGTATATATGCCGGCTGCAATATGGCCGATCTAAAATAATTCGGGCGGCGAGAGAGCGGCGTTCCCACGTGCTAGCTGCTTGCCTTGAACGACCTTGTCGGTCGATCGCTTACACAACATACGTTCAATAAGTGTGAAGACTTTGAACGTACCTTTCTATTAAATATTATCACCAGTAAGCGCAGCATCGGATACCCTACCGATCAGATGGTCAGAAGACCTGAAGAAGGTCGCAGACAGGCGCTGGATGCATAACTTTTACAATATATAACTTTTAGGTCCTTTCGAACTTCATCACACCAGCAGTACCTAGGATGACTGGCTGATCGCATTCCACGTGGTCCTGTGTACCTTTCTTGACTGCTCTTCTCAATCCTCCCCCAAAAGTCGACTGGCAAAAGGAGGCGCTAAGCAGGGAGCGGTAGAGAGCTTTGATGTCGGAGGCCAAGATCTTCTGGTAGATAGTAATTTATTTCAAAAATATCAAAACGAAGGGGCAATGCCTACTAAGATTTTTTAAAACAAACACTATGCTCTACACATTATTCAGAGTAAAAACAGGGTAGCTCGTATTGAGAAAACGTAGTCTATCCTCTCAATAAATATCGCAGCAGATTCAGTCGTATGGTACATAATGCAACTAGCAATGGAAAATAACAGCGTCGACCCCGTTTCTTTGTTTATATTATTTTTTGAATAATCCATTCGCTTGATACAAATCCATTATCATGACAGATTGGTACTTATTAGGTACACTGTTTAATTTTTATTTAGTTGGTCCATATCGCAGACCTTTTAAAAAAGGGAGACATTAGGAGTACCTACCCGAAATCGGCGAGCGTGTATGACGAGAGTGATGAGTGTGGAGGAAGCGAGGGAGGTATGTAAGGATCGTAGCCAATGGAGATCTCTAGTCGCTGCCTACCCCTACGGGATACAGGCATGATGATATGTTTGTATGTATGTATGGTCCTAATGCTGGCTATCCTCTTATTGTATACAAAAAAGTAAGAGTAATGGAATGAATGTCCGATATTCACCAGGTCAGGATCTGATGATGGGATCATGGAAAAATCGAGGGAACTCTTCAAGTTTTGTATTAGGTATGGGTATTTTTTGACATATTCCATGTTATAAAGGTGGGACGAAACTGAAACGTTTAACAGACTTTCAAAAATGCAACTTATTACAATTAAAAAGTTGCTAACTTTTTAATTGTAATGTATCTTGCTCCGATTTCTAAAATATGTTTTTACTAACGACTTTTTCATAGATAATTGACTTTTTCACTTCGTCTCCGAGGCCCACTATGCAGAGTACTGGCTTGGAGCAGTGTATCTAGGACCTAAATAATAAGATAGAAAAATAAATATCAGCTCAATGAGAAATTATATATTCAGTTCAGCTTTCCTTCAGCTAACAATTACACTATTCTTCTCTTGGAACGTAAATTATACTTCTTGGTACTATTTGTTGCATTAAATAGATCGATTTTTCCGTTTTTTATTCCATTAGACATTACAATCGAAGTAGAAGATTCATTTTTATTTATATCTGGTGCTCTTGCACTATTTACTTCGGAAATCATATTATTTTTATTTGATAAATCTAAAAATAACGATGATTGTTCAGGTTGATCCAAAAACAATGAATTATTAGGTAATAGTTTAATAACAGTATCAATGTTTTTATACTCTCTTTTATATTTATAAGTTTTCTCTTCTGTAGTGTTGTATCTTAAATCATTTACGTGGTTTCCTTTAAATGCATCAGCTTCAACCTTTATTTCAATTTTCGTGTTCCCAGTATCATCGACTATTTTAAATATTACAGCTCCAATTTCAGGTTCGATGTTGGAATCAGTATTTCCATTAACGGATCGTCTTTTACTCTTTTTCAGTACAGGCACATTATATTGGCGATTGATGTAATCTTTTCCTGTAGTTCGTTTTGTAATGTTCATTGGTTCTGGGTATTTATTTGGTACAATAAATAAATAAGTTTGTTGAGTTGTGGTAGGTCTAAACCTATAGTCATCCGGAATGGCTTTCTCTAGACCATATCTTAAAGCACCGTGTTGCAATTTTGATAAAAAAACGTCGTTCAAGTATCTAAGCTGAAAAAATACATGCAGATTATAATTTACACATTTTTTTCTACAATGTCGAAAATATCGGTTTGCCAACGGCTCTTATATTCATTAAGTAGATAACAATAATCATGTATATTATTAGTTTCTTTGTCAAAAACTGGCTCATCTTCATTCCAACGTTTACCTGGTTGCGTCCCTTTAGTATAGTCCAAGATAGGGAGCTACTGCCGGCTAACCTCCATTACCTTTTTGACAAAGAAACCAGACCACTGAGATTGTGATCCAGATGTGCCACTGGTCAAGACTGTCAGATTGACTGAATTTTTACACACAATGATTATATGAAAAACATATTTGAAGGAAATATTAAAGGACGAAGGGATCCATACTTTTGAAACAAAATTTGGCTTTGCTTGAGATCTCAACAATCACACATCACTGAGGTTCAGTGCTAAGGAATTTTCCTGAAGACCCTGAAGTATTTAGTAAGATATTGCAGGCTTGAATCACCTTATTATCTGATAATAATGATGCTTCGCAAAGCACGTTAAGCCGTTGGTCCCGGCTATCGTTAAAGAAAACACGTCAGAGGCCTGAGTGGTTTCAGAAAACTATAAGACCAAGGTGTTCACGGTCAATTGACTTTGTAACCCACATGATACAAACGTCGTTCGTTCAATCCAGATCTCATTTACGAAAGTAGGTAAGTACGATTCGTCGTTAATAGATAATACATCTTTAAAAGTACCTATATGATTAATAAAACTTACAGAATTAGAATCGGTGTCACTTTTAATTTCAGGGTTGGCTGCAACCACTTTATCATTTTCTCCATCTTTTTCTCTCTCTTTCTCTTTATTTAAATAATCATCAGTAATAATGGGTTTCGGGTTGACGGTAGACATGAGGTAAGAAAAAACGCAAAACAACGTCATAGTAGTGACGGAAAAAACCATCACAATTATGAGCCCTTTTGACATGATCAAGATAAAGGTTATAAAAAAAAATATCGCTATGAAAAAACAAATTTCTAAACGTATATCAAAAATATAATGAAATATACAAATTGGATATATTCGACAATCGAGTTCTTTTTAATGCTGTCTCCATTATCTTAAACTCTTTAGAGTGACAGGAAGCTCTGACAGTGTTCTCTTCTTTTTTTTTCATCAAAGCAGCCATCGAACTTTTTACGGCACGACAGTTGAGGTTACCTTTAGGCCCTATGCAGATGACACATCAAACGACACACTTTCTGCGGCGCAAAAAAACAGCATAGTGTGTATTACTGCATATGATTGCAAAGTTCTGCTTTTACATGGTTTTTACAGACTAAAAAGTGCGTCACGGGTTCCTTCGTCTGCGTAGTGCATATATTTCTTGGGGTGGAGGTGTCTAAAGTAGCTTCTATCTAGGCTGACCAAAGAATTATTCTTAAAATATCATTATTATATGTTTGTCTTCCATTCTGGTCTGGGAGAAAAAGAAAAACATAGAATGTACCAGCTGCTTCTCTTCCCGCGCAAGCCGTAAAAGTCGTCTGAGGGAATCGCCGCATGGGGAAATCATGACAGGCGATGCGGCTAGCAACCCATCACTATTGATTTCCTGTTTCAACTACCATTATGCTAAACGTGGCCTAAGGTTTTTATGGCCCTAGGCTCTGTCTACCCCGTATGGGATAAAGACGTGATTATATGTATGTCTGTGACTAACAAATCGAGGTAAAGAGAATTTTGGGTTTATTCTTCGTTCGTCCTGAAATTTTGTCCCACATTTCAAAAAATGATTCGTTTGTCCCAGTCACTTTTATATTCCCAGTTTGTCCCAGTTCACAAGAAGGTACTTTAAAGGTACAGCTAACAAAAAAGTATTTTGAACGAATAACAAACAAAAACCTATATTATTTAGAAAGAAAATTACTTATAAAAAACAACGGGTCGAACAAGGAATGCAAAGTGGGACCAACTAGGAATAAAATAATAAAAATTGTACATCGGGACGAAGGAAGCATAATGTTTGGGACTAACTAAGAAATTTATTAGTGGGACAAAACTCAGTGGGACAAACGAAGAATGAATCGAATTTTGTCCGGTAAGTAAAAGTCACGACATATCGGTGTTTTATTTATTTTCCATTTATGTTCCTTGTGGTCAAACCAGGTCCAGGTGCATAATAACGGTGGGATTATTACCATATGAAAAAAAAAAGGTTTAAAAAACAAATACGTAAAATAAAAACCACAACGAATGTATTTATTGGACAAAACATTCTTACTTTGTAATCGACAAATACAGATTGAATTGATAGAACAAGCAAACATAGAATATAATTTTCTAGCTTCTTTTCTTCCTGCGTAGATCGTAAACGTCGATCGAGGGAATCTGCGAATGAGGTTATCATGATGGCATATCGACCCATCACCTGTTTCAACTACCATCATACTAATCATAATACTTTAATACATGAGAATGGTAGGTAGCTGTATAAGTATCGTTGATCGTCATTTCAGCCGCAGGCTGTCTACTGCTGAACATAGACCTCCGCCTAAAGTATTCCAGAATGCCGGTTGGAAGCGGCCTTCATCCAGTGTCTATCCGCGACCTTCTTTAGGTCATCTGACCATCTAGTCGGAGAGTGTCTGACGCTGCGCTTGCCGGTCGCCATTCGAAAACCTTTTTGCCCCATTTGGCCATCGGTTCTTCGCGCTATGTACCCCGCTCAATGCCGCTAATCCACATGTTAATTTTTTTACCTGTTTGTAAAAGGTTCGGTTTTGGTTTCGGCTGAAAATGAAAGAAATACTGAAGATTTGGTTACGTTTTCGAACTCTTGCTTCGGTCAGACACTATATTAAAATATGTGATAAATCATCCATCATAGTCTTCATATTGACTGTAATAATAAACATTAATTGAAAATGTTTGTGGTTAAGTGAAAATACATATCTATGGTAGGCCAACAATATTTTTTAATAATGATGCGAAATTTACAAATACTTACTTACAAATAATATTCATCATCCTCAACGATTTTTGTCAAAATTGTTTTAAATTTTCGACTATTTTGGCCTTATCTCTTTTGGCCTGTTCTAAATGCTTTTCGACCATTTTGGCCTTTTCTCTAAAATCCATTAGACCCGGATCAATGACGGTCATCAAATATCCAAACAGTAGAAATAAGCTGATGATCAAGCTTATTGAGCCCATTATAAGAAATGCCTGCTTCATTTTCTAATTATTTTAGTTTATTATTCTTAAATAAATAAGTGTTTACTTAATCAATTAAATGACCTAAGATATCGGATATGTCACTGTGATATTTACAAAAATACCACAAACTAAATAGGAGGGATATAATACTTCAGCCCAAAGAGCTTCGCAAAGAGTACCTATATAATCACTGGAGATTCGGCCCATAGTAAATTGCGCGCTGCAAAAAAACGTAGTAATTATTCTCTTTGGCGCGCGGTCTGTACCTACATTTTTTTTTAATCAATGCTTCGGCCACTGAAATAAATGTATGGTGAGCGATATATGTAGTTGTAGTATGAACTATATGCTATACATTATAGCGTAGTCCGAAAAGCGTTTTAAAAAAACTCTTTATTTACATAATCTGTGAATAACAATTTATATACTTCGTGACAATGTCAAAATCCTGAACGTCTGGTCTACTACTTTTAAACAATATACTCAAATATATAAGCAGTTAATTTATTAAAAGTAAGTGCAGTAATGGATTTATTTCTTAACAATTTCGAGTACCCGAAATCGGCGAGCGTGTATGACGAGAGTGATGAGTGAGGAGGAAGCGAAAGAGGTCTGTAAGGATCGTAGCCAATGCAAATCTCTAGTCTCTGCCTACCTTTACGGCAGACAGGCGTGAAAATATGTATGTATGTATCAAGTTTAATAGTCGATACTTACTCCGCTGGCTCAGCGACCCAAAGTGGATCTTGGCCTCCGAAGCGAGAGAGCACCGCAGTTTTCTATTTGGCGCGATGGCTCGCCAGTTTACAGCGTACATCTCACTCGTCAGCCTGCACAGCATCACTTCAGCGATATCTAGCGCGGCCGATGACGCCCGTATAGTTATAATTTAATAGTCGATAATATTGGTGTCAACTCAAGTTGCTTGTATATCTATGTATCTATCTAGCGATAGCCACCGTGCTTTGCTAATTGTCTTTCGAATTGCGACGACCAAGCTAATGGTCTCATAACAAAGGATGCTAAAGATCAGGCGAAATGGTGAAGAAGTAGGAAAACGGAACTAGGGCTCCCAAGCAACCAGCTGAGGACGCGAACAACTTTTCTGTTCGCGAAGATGCACCTATCTGCAGGCAAACGCCTGCCTGCTTTAGAAAGCACGCACAGAAAGAATTACTTGCTGCCACAAAACAAAAGGCCAGCTCCTTTTTGTATTTGCTTCGTGCTTGCTGCGTACAACCGCGCTTGAGCGATTCTAGATTTAAAATTCTTTACTCAGAAACATTCGCCATACATCACTACATAGTAAAAAACAAAATCGCTTTCTCTGTCCCTATGTCCCTTTGTATGCTTAAATCTTAAAAACTTCGCAACGGATTTTGATGCGGTTTTTTTTAATAGATAGAGTGATTCAAGAGGAAGGTTTTTATGCCCATGCGTAGCCGGGGCGGGTCGCTAGTTTAGAATATAAGATTGCATGGTACATTAATTTACAGTTCTTCATTACATTAATTCCTCAATTTTCTTTCCAGCTATGACCAAGTCATCTGTGAAACACAGTGTGACAGACTCCGAAATAGGCTCTGTTCGCCCCGCTCAAATCAACAAGATCGGCGCCATCCTCTGCCCCACCTTCTGCGCTATACTCCTGGTTTTCATGTTCGGGATCTCCTTCCTCGGAGCCAGGTTGGCCTACGAGCAATATGACGCGTTTTGCTCGAGGCGGTTCGATGTCCAGAAATTGTACGTCTTCCCTAACGTCACTGTGATGAGGATTTATAAAACTTGATTGATGTTACCTTCATTTTATTTGGTAGATCTTAGTCGCTTTAAAATCATGCTAACTTCCATAATTACAGGAAGCAGTAGCCAATGGCAGGTGAGTAAAAACAGGAAAAAAGATTTGAGAGAAATAAGAATACATTCATACATATATTTACTAAATCAATAGTGATGAGTTGCTAGCCGCTCGCCTATGTCATGATTCCCCCATTACCCGATTCCCTCAGTCGACTTTTACGGCTTACGCGGGAAGAGAAGCAGCTGGTACATTCTATGTTTTTCTTTTACTCCCAGACCAGCATGGAAGATGCTTATAAGTTACTTCTGCGAACGAGGATGTGATAGGGCAGAGGGCGACATAAAAAGTCCACTTACACCTTACTTACACTCGTCTATTCCCGGTTGTTACCATTGGCTTTGTCACCACTGGGAACAAAACCTCATGGTGGATTTTTCTGTGGTGGTTCCTATACTTTAATACCTTACAAGCTTACTGTACTTGTTTTACTATGACACATATAGCGACATCTGTAGTTGATTAGCCGAAACATCTATAACTGTCGGAAGCAACGCGTGAAAACCAATTTTCTGTGCTATTTCCATTACTTTTACTTATATTAACACAACAGAGAGGGCGTTAGCAGTACTTTCAAGTTTAACTTAACCAAGTTGGTGCCAGAATATTGAGGCTTTTCTTTTTCTCTTGGTAAATTTTATTTATTAAAGCCATAACCTGTTTCCTAAAAATTATGTGCGATAAAAACGAGGATATACGCGTCTTGGTTTCAAGGCTAAGTTAGATCTAGTACTTAATTGTCATTCACTAGTCGGAAAAACAATTTTCCACAGAATACAATATTTCCTTCTGGCAACAAATTCGAATGACAGATACATAACAAAATGGGCGGCAACTGACTGTCGGGCTGATTATTGTAGTTTACCTAATTCCTTAGTGAAAAATCCGTGTTTTTTAATTTTAACTATAGTGTTTTAGTGTTAGTGATAAACCCTTCGAGTTTTCGTTCTCAACATGTGAGTATTTATCGTGGTTCATGTAGTTTACTATATGGGTAACACCTGGTATTGATTGTGTATTCTGTAAGGCCAATGTCACCACAGATATACAGCCTTTAGGTGTGATAATGGAAACTGAAAGCAAAAAATGTTTTCTTACGTAAAATAATTGTATTTAAAAATTAAACTCTTGGCTTCATTTAAGGCTTAAATAATTAGATGTTTATTAAAACTTATTATTATTAGTAAAGAAAACGATTTTTTAAGTACAAATTATTATTATAAATCACTAACTATTTCTTTTGTTTATTTCTGAGTATTTTTTCAAGAACGTCTGCGTCTTATAACTTGACATAGGTAATATAACCATTCGCTTTAAGATATTATGTAATGTAGGGAGGGTGCTGTAATTATATAATACTTTGACTTACCCGTTGCATCATATTTGTTGATAAGTAAGTATATACGAGTACATATTGACAATTTTAAGAATTGCTAAATAAACCCTCGCATCAAATATAGATGAGTTAATAATCACCTTGGTTTTGTAAGTTTTAAACATAAAATAACTTGACAGGCACAATACGTAACTACTATTGATGTTTATTTTGATAACACCCCTCCTTTGTATTGAGGGTAAAATTATCAAAACATAATTTAAAAAAAAAACTTTATGAATACTTATGGATTTACGATATAAAACGTATATTTACGCTACGGTAACCGCTCACCATCGAAGGCCGTATGAAAAAATCTTAGTACCTATTTATTTAAACGTAGTTAGTAAAGTATATTTTTTGTTTCTATCAAATATGAGATAAATTGTTTTATATGCAAACTAGCTGCACCACGCGGTGTTACCCGTGGTTTATCATCACAGCAGCGCTATCTACTTCATAAAGCGCCATTGCCATTGACTACGAGACTTTTTGACCAATCCTACTGAAATCGCGTACTTTTCGGGATAAAAATTATTTATTTATTTATTTATTTTATTTTTTTTATTTTGGCAACATACAGTTGTGTACTTACAATATATACTTATGTAACTTAAATTATAAACTTTGAGTGCCTATATTGGATACATAATTTACTAATTATAAAAGATCAGAAAGATTGCAAAAATCAGACTTATGATAGATACAATAAGAGTAGTAAAACATTAAAAAGAATAGAAATTAAAATTTTTAAGGATAAACATTACAATGCACATCACTATGACATCGCGATTGGGACAATTTTAATACTTTTTATATGAGTAACTAAGTATGCAAAAACTTAGTAGTTCACAAAACATATTGTATTTTTGTTGTAAATTACCCTGTTAAACAAGGTATCAAAGGTAGGTACTAGCTACCTGTAAAAATTGTCCCAGCCGTTTGAGTGTGAAGAATGGAGAAGGATAAATATATGACAGAGAAATCGACTTGATTGACGTAGTCAGGGCTCGGAAACCTGGTTAGAATAAAAAACCAGCTCGTTTTTCTGCCCATACATTTTCACAGCGACCGCTAGCATTACGGTTCCGCTCAACCGGTATTTCCTCAAAAATAACGGTCTTAACCAGGTATTTAGGACCCTAAAATCGGCCGCTATATTTATTTACCAGGTTAAAAACCGTTATTTTGGGTCTTTCAAATACCGGTTTTTAAATGCCCTTTTCCATTCCTCCCTAATTACCTTAATTCAAATTAAGAATTAAGGGTCCTAATAAACCTGGTTAATTCCGCCGTATTTCAAGATCGTTGTAAAAAGGTATGAGCAAAAAAAGGGCTTGTTTATAATTATAACCAGGTTTCCGATCTAAAGGTACAAATCCATTCATTACTTACTAATACTATAAATGCGAAAGTCTGTCTGTCTGTTACACTTTCATGGCTTAACCGCTGGACCAATTTTGATGAAATTTGTTGAAGACCGGGGGTATGTTTGATTTTACTTTTTGATTGATTTAGTACCACATGGACGAAGCCGCGGGCAACAGCTAATTAAAAGTAAATGGACAAGCAATTATAAAACAATTGTCGACCTTGAGAACATGCATAAAACCATTTTGCATTATTGATTGATTCAAGAACAAAGGAAACTTGTTATCTAATTGGTTTTGGTGTGAACTGTTATGTATGTAGATGGATCATTATAACAAACTAACCTAGGGTCTTTGATTATTTATCCTAGAGCCTCTCTCCATGTACTGCACAACATTTAAGGGTAGTTAGCAGTAGGTTCTTAGACATGTTATTTATACAGGATGGCAAGGTAAGAACCAATATAATTCAAACTATCGACCCGCCCTGGCTTCGCATGGGCATAAAAACCTTCCACTTGAATCACCCTATGTATTAAAAAAACCGCATCAAAATTGCGTAGTTTTAAAGATTTAAGCATACAAAAGGACATAGGGACAGAAAAAGCGACTTTGTTTTAATACTATGTAGTGATAGGATTTTGATAGTGATGTAATGATAGTTATAGTGGATAGGTTAATAAATAACAAAAATATATAAAAAAATAATATTTGTTTAATAATAAAGATTCAAGATTAAAATAAAACGTTTCAGTTAAATGTATTCGCCCGACTATTTTAATGCTGCGCATGCCGCAAGATCTAGTAAGTATTGTACCGTTAAATATATATATACAAGGTGGACACAAATCATCTGCAAATATTTTAAGGGCAGATACACTATACTGAACAAATTTTCCAAATAAACTTATATCGAAATATGAAATTTGATTTTTCACTCTCCATACTAAACTAGATCAGCTGATTCTCAATTTGTATGGGAGATCAAAAATTTTTTGTCGTATTTCGACATAAGTTTATTTAGGAAAGTTGTTCAGTTTAGTGGTCTGAAACTGCCCTTAAAATATTTGCAGTTGATTTAAATTCACCTTATATAATATACTAGCTGACCCGGCGAACTTCGTACCGCCTTCCTTAATATTTTTTTCCGTAAGAACCTTGTACAGAGTATTAGAAAACTACAAAAAAAAATCAGCCAAATCGGTCAAGTCGTTTTCATGCTATGTCGTGACAACGGAAAACGGGTTTCATTTTTATATATATATAGATATATTTGTTTGCTACGGTGTTAGTGCCTGTAAGTTTTACAGTATTGATAAATTATTAAAATTATTAGAATTTATTTACAAAAAAATAATACTTAATGTATGTCATTATTTTATACTTATTTTGAAGTCTATTAATTATACTAAACTTTTAGTATCAAAGATAACAGTACCATGCCACACTGTAACCTTCGATATAAGTACCTAATTAATCAATCTTAGTAATTAAGTTAACTAAAAAATAGCAACTCCATCAACGTATATCTTCAAGTTATTTTTAAAAGCATCACAATTCAGTCATTTTCCGCGACTCCGCAGAAGCTGACATCTCACCTAGATCTTTGATGAAAACTTCTTATTTACGCCAGCCTTAAGGAGACTGCAGAATTTACATATTGCTTAAAAAAAATGTTTATTATTATGTCAAATGATATCGTTATCTAAGCGTTATCCCAGTTACTTCATAAGCAATGTCCTATTTTTATAAGAGCCGGCATAACTTAAGATCGCCCGTTTACCTGACGTTAAACTTATTTGGGTCTTAGAGCCAAATCCCGGGCGGGCGCGTCGTAGAGATTCATTCTTCGTTTGTCCCACTGAGTTTTGTCCCACTAATAAATTTCTTAGTTAGTCCCAAACATTATGCTTCCTTCGTCCCGATGTACAATTTTTATTATTTTATTCCTAGTTGGTCCCACTTTGCATTCCTTGTTCGACCCGTTGTTTTTTATAAGTAATTTTCTTTCTAAATAATATAGGTTTTTGTTTGTTATTCGTTCAAAATACTTTTTTGTTAGCTGTACCTTTAAAGTACCTTCTTGTGAACTGGGACAAACCGGGAATATAAAAGTGACTGGGACAAACGAATCATTTTTTGAAATGTGGGACAAAATTTCAGGACGAACGAAGAATAAACCGTCGTACACTTTCTCGATGCTATTTAACTGCCTTCGTTGTCCAGTGGTTAAGGCGTTTATCTGTAGACCCGAGGGTCGTGGGTTCGATTCCCACAGGAAGCATACTTTGTTTAGTTGTTTCCAGTTTGGTTAGGACATTGCAGGCTTGAATCACCTGGTGTCTGATAATAAAGATGATTTCCGTGCTTTGGAAGGCACGTTAAGCCGTTGGTCCCGGCTGCCATCTGGCAGTCGTTAAAAGAACCACGTCAGAGGCCGAGAGGCGGTTCCGAAGAACTCTGACAACAGGGTGTGCATGGTCGATTGACCTTGACAGACAGATAGACAGACAGACTTTCGCATTTATAATATTAGTTTTGAAGTATGGATTTAGGACAAATACGTATATAGATAAACATCCAAGACGCAATCAGAAAAAGATAATTTTTCATCTAGACTACTAGGAATCGAACTCGGAACCTCCTGAGTAGCATCAGGCATTCATTACGCCACGGAGGTCGTCTAAACGTCACGGTTTAACAAAATGCAGCGTCACGGAAAAATACAATGCATAATCTCCTTAATACCGAGGTTTTGCCCTTATCTCTATGACTGAATGTATCCAAGCATCTCGAGCACCTGTTATTACAGCAGCCTCAAGTAAACGACGTGGCCCAGTTTCAGCCAAGACTTTTGATGATGGAGAAAGACATTTCTTTTTGGTGGCTTTGAAATGACACGTTTTAAAATGCTGCTTTTAGTTTAGTTTTGAATAAGGTTCTCGTTATAAAGAAACTTTTAGAGACTAATAATTCCTATTACTAATTCTGTGCTAATTCGTAATCTTGAGTAACATGAATATCGTTGAGTTGGGGCTAACTCAATCTGTGTTATTTGTTGTTGTGTCCCTTTATATTTGTAGTACCTACTGGGCGACCGAGCTTCGCTCGTTTTATGCATCTTATCTTTTGGCGTGAAAATGAATTTTCCCAGACATGAAACCTAGCAAGATTATCTTCTTGACTATGTAAGAACTTACGTTTAAAATTTCAAAGAAATTGTTAGAGCCGTTTTCGAAAACGCGAGTACAAATAAATTTATTGCTCGTTTAATAGTATAGGATATTTAAATATAGAAGCCAAATAACATTTTACACATTATTGTCTGTCTTTCATCTTAACGTTTCCGCAGTTGCAACTACATTTGGTTTTACGTTTCGGGTACTGCAAATTTTTACCGAATCTACAGCACTGATTGTTTAAATTTAGTTCACATAAATAAAAATAAAATAAAAAACATATGTTTTGTTTGTATAGTTTTGATTGTAACATGTATCATAAGTACAAAATAATAGCTGTCTAGTGACTGCAGCTGCCGAATTATAATTAAACTAAATATTAATTTTGTTTGAATTAAAATAAATAAATTTAAATTGAATTAAATTAAAATTAAATTTATTAACACTGGAATATAAGTTTCCTTGTTCACTAACAAAATATGTCTGAGTATTGTTGCTCGAAATAAAGTTATTATTATTATAAGAGCCTTCAAGATAAGCGTGAAAAGATTCCATCAGGGTTAGCAACGCGATGGTGACACTCCGGGTGTTGCAGGCGTCCATAGGCTACAGTAACCAGTTTCCACCAACGAGCCGTAAGCTTTATTGCCTACTCAGTATAAAAAAATATATACAAAAGCATTATTTACCATTACCATCATAATCTTCAATCTGATATACCTATAATGGTTACTAACACCACATGAGTCTGTGATAATGATAACACACTAAATAAGAAAGAAATTTTATATACAATGCAATTTCAAAAAAAAAATATAATTAAAACAAACTAATCGAAAATAATGTAATACCATATAATATTTCGAACCAAACGCTAGAAACGCTACTCCCCATTGTCCCAGATCCACCTGGGATGCGTCCATGACGTCATAGCTACGTCACAGTTGACACACTGCCCTATTTAAGAGGGGAGGGCCTGCGGGGAGCCCATTCAGAATTAATCCCTGCACACGGTCTTCTATTTTTAGAACACAACTTCATTCATTGAAGGTGAAATGCAACGCAGTCGTTGCTAGGCGGGTTAGGTGAATGAATCAATGTTTGTGGTAGGTAATCAATTGTTTTGAACATGACTTAAAATGGTGATTAAAAAATTGAAAAACTAATACTGACTATATTGTTTCGTCACAGACTTGTGCCAATGGTCATAAACTACCACCAATTTGTAAAGGTTGCCTAGATGAAATTGCTTTTAGCGATAAGGCCGCCTTTTGCGTTTTATATTTTTACTAGCTGTTGCCCGCGGCTCCGCCGCAGTTAACATGAATCTAGCTAACAATTGTATAGATAGAGCAGCGTCGAACACCCACCGACCAGAAGGCAAGATGATCTGAAGAAGGTCGCAGGCAGACGCTGGATGCAGGCCGCTTCCAACCGGTCGTTCTGGAAATCCTTGGGGGAGGCCTATGACCAGCAGTGGACAGCCTGCGGCTGAAATGATGATGATGAGCTAACGATACAAGGACTGCCTATAGTCCACCTCACATCTTCGTTCAAGGACGTTATGAGTTTCCCAGTAAGACTCTCGTCTTTGTTCAATAGGCTTCAGTTTTCGTCCCATTGTCTCCCGTTCTTTGTCTCAGCGTTGTTCAATCCCCATTGTCTTTAAATTCAGCATTTCGCAAGCTGGTAGCGGTAAAATTTTGTTTTAAAAAATTGACATCAATGATAATATAATTGCTAGTTTGTTCCCTAAAAAATGTTGAAAAAAAATTTACTTATCTACGGAGTTTTTGAGTAAAATAACTTTTTTCCCAAAAAACAAAAACCGACCATTTGTTTACTGGGGCCAACATGAACTTCGTCAAATTAGAATAACTCTGACACCTAGATGTGCAGGGTCAATTGACCTAGTACTCCAAATCTCCAATAGACTTCAAAAACAGATAACTTTTTGGAAGTCGGTTGAAAATAAAATGTTAAAAATTTCTATATTTCTTTCTGAATATATTAACCTGAATCTTGGAAAGGTTATAGGATTAGTTCATACACCAAGGGCAAAAGGCGAATGAATCCGCGGGGACTTGCTAGCTCCGAACACATCGTTCAGAAATCATTGTCCCAAAACAAAAGACGTTTCAGCGTTGTTTTTCTCGACGGTAAATAAATATTAAATATGCCAGTAAACAGTATTGTCTTCATTATTGAATTCATTGCCGATGTGCATAAAAATGTGCTGCATTCATGCTCGATTAGGTCAACGAGGGTCAAATGAAAAAATGTAGAGCGGGATCTTTGAGCATTTAATTTACTTAATATAATTTTTCTTTCGACCCGCCCCGGCTTCCCACAGGTGCAATATTATAGGTTTAGTAACATAAAAACCTTCTTCGTAAATCATTCTATCTATTAAAAAAAACCGCATCAAAATCCGTTGCATTAGTTTCGAAGATTTAAGCATACATCTGAAAGCAACTTTGTTTTATACTATGTATTTAATGTTCTTAGGTATATAATTTAGTAACTATTCCCCGTGGTTACACTTGCTCGTAGTGTGTATAGCCTTGACCAAGAAACAGGCTGTCATATTCAGAAGTATTTTTTCTAAACCAACCAGTAGTTCTAAAGTTATGCTTAAAAAGATACTTAATACTGTTTTGTTTGTTATTTGTAAATTAAATAGGTATCATTCCCACCTTAAATGACTCTACAAAATATTTGCCAGACAGACAGACGTACCTAATCGCTATTATTAAATACAATGTAAATGTTTTAAATGATTAGATAAATTGGATACAAAACAATCTTTGTTTGATAAACTGCATCTCCTTCATATAAGCGTATTATTCCTTTGGTCACATATGTAACAACCCGACATTAACTTTACTGGAAATAGTATCCATCCATACTAATATTATAAATGCGAAAGTCTGTCTGTCTGTCTGTCTGTCTGTCTGTCACCTCTTCACGGCTAAACTGCTGGACCGATTGTGATGAAATTTAGTAGGGATGTAGTTAACGACCTGAGGTCAAATATAGGCTACTTTTGGGCGCGATATAACCGAGTCCCACGCGGGGCGAAGCCGCGGGGAACAGCTAGTATGTTATAATACAAAAATAGGTAAAGTTTACACATACCTAAGTTCAAAAATACAAAAATAAAATAAATAAATATATAGGGACAAATCACACAGATTGAGTTAGCCCAAAGTAAGTTCGAGACTTTTGTTATGGGTTACTAACTCAACGATACTATATTTTATAACAAATACATATATAGATAAACATCCAAGACCCAGGTCAATCAGAAAAGATCATTTTTCATCTTGACCTGACCGGGGATCGAACCCGGGACCTCCTGAGCAGCGAAAAAGAGACGGTTTTAAAAAAAAATTGATACCAGGTTGTGCATTATCAATTGACCTTATAACAAATCAATGGTGTGTCTGATGCTGATTTTTTTTTTTGTGTAAACTTTTTCCAGTAAATGCTCGTAAATTTGTGATTATACAGATGACATGATGACATTTACATTAAATGAACGACTCTATCGTTGCTATAAATGCACTTCTTAGAATATTCAATGAACTAACATCACTTACATTCAGAGCTAGGGTTGCCGACTATAAAAATGTTTTTAAGCAATTGTATAGCTTCACCGCGGGCTTTGAGCGCGGCGAGCGAATCAATAAATTCCGTAACGAAAATAAGACCTAAAACTCCGCTTATCATGTAGCTCGGCCGAGCGTTCGTACTTATGCATAAGTTGATAAAAATGCTATGCAAAAGCTTTACCGCGGCAGTGAGTGACGCACGTTTTTTTAAAACTATTTTTTTTAATTGTTTTGTGACTCCAACCGAATTAGTATAGGTGAATCTGGAGCTTATTTTTTATAAATTTTAATCTAGTCAGTTATTCAGTAAATTTTGAAGTGTTAGGAACAAGAATTCATTTTAAATGAATGAATAGAAAAACATGAAAAAAAAAACGACAAGGAAAACGTAGTATTAATAGTGCTATATAGATTATAGAGTACGTCTACATGACATAGAGTACAACACTTTATTTTAGAGTACGGTTGGCAACCCTATTTAGAACTAAGTATCAGCTATTGAATTCAGCATTTGCAACTAAAAATAACATATAAAAGCAGGCTTGGAAACTGCATCGAAGCCTACGCAAAAGGCAAAACGTAGGAAAACAGTCTGTGTTTATTGAGTGATAAGGTGTATTTTTATTTATTTGTTCGAAGGCTCTGTCTGCTTACATCTTGACTGGAAATACCGAAGTGGCATAGCATATTAGCATCAGTAGTTATCCGACTTTAATGCGGAACGGACGTCGCCCGTTTTTTTAATGTTGGCAACAACTTTGTTCGGTGTCAATAAACTTTTAGGTTCACGTGCAAGTGAAATAGTGATATAGTGTTCTCTTTCTTGTTGTTTTGTGAATTCGCCATCCTGGATACCTCAGACGGTATGATTTTTATTAGATAATTTACCTTGAATTCGGTGTTTTCTTATTATGACACATTTGTTTGGTTCGAACCATGGTTTAAGACCGTGAAGTTCAAGTACCTACTTAACTTTTTTACGTAGGCAAGTACATAATATAAAAATAAAACCGGTTAAACACGAGTAGAATTCGCTCACGACGGGTTCCGTACTAACAGTTGAATACACAGAACAGAGGAATTATCCGAATAGAAATGTTTTGACGCGGATTTAGTTCCGGGATCAGTGTGGCAGCGTATTCTCTCTTCTTATCTTAAATTAATACATGTAAACCACACCACACCTTATTAGAAATTTATTACGGAGTTTACAACAAAGCCACCCAATATTATCGACCAATATCGGTTGCAATAAATGACCCAACTAATTCCCCGCCCATTTTCCTGTGTGAAACGTTGGCTTGACGTTTTTCGTGCGCTATGTCACTTCTTATTAATATTTCTAAATTCTGTGGTTGAAAACTTACTTACTATCAGTAAATAAAGCATTTTTTTTTAACAATAATTTCAAATTATTATTTATATAGTATTTTTATATTCTACTAGCGGTCCCGGCGAACTTCGTACCGCCTTAGAATTATTAGTAATATCCTACATATTTCACTTTAATTTATATAAAACCCCTATGTATTAAACGATACTAACGTCACTCAATTGTTATACCTTCCCGGAATCCCTCCACTAACACTTTAACTTTATGGTATGGTATTAAACTTCAAATTATTTTTAAATATTATAACAAATCTTTTGTATGTGAATATAGAAAACTGTTGTTTTTAGACTTTTTCATGCAATTTTTTGAATTTTTTTCGCCGTATAAACCATCCTCGTACTTCAAGGAACATTTAAAAAAAAAGAATCGGCCATATTGATCTAAGCGTTGTTGAGTTATGCGCTTACCAACACATTTTGCGATTCATTTTTATATTATAGAATTCAGTTGCTAATTATCTGAGTTTTTAAGAAATAATCAATGCATAAACATGGGCCATTTATGAAATTATGCTTGCTAAGTAATTTTGGCTAAATAGGACATAATAAGCACTAACCCACAAAAACTGCAAATAAAAGTAGGTAATTAGATTTAATTTTTTTACAATAAAATCAAATTGTGTCTGTATATAATTTTCGTCTATAATAAGTAGAGTTGGTGAGATACACACCATGGTCAGACATACATCCGTCTGTTGAAGAAGGCGGTCCCATTTTCAATGGCATGTACCTACGTCAGTATAATATAATTAAAAAAAAAAAAACATCATTATAAACATTTAAGGTGATACCTCGGTGAACACTAGCGCCACTATTTTTTAAAAATCATTACTCACTGAAAACACAAGTTATTAAAAATCCCTGTTGTGTAATTAAGGTTCTGGATCTGAAGTTAATTTTAAACATATTCAATTATTAACTATAGTTCCATATAGTTACAAATTGCAAAACTGCTAAAAGTGGCCGTTTTAAGCAATAATGCAATTTGTAAATTATAATTTAATATGTTTAAAATTAACTTCAGATCCAGAACCTTAATTACAAAAGATTTATTTTTGATTACTTGTGTTTTCAGGTGATAATGATTTTTAAATGACGGTGGCGCTAGTGTTCACCGAGGTATCACCTTAATACATAACATTTATAAATTATATTATGAGTGCGTAACTACCTACACACAGCTCATCAAAATACAAGAATTTATTAAAAACATTCTTTGACATTTATACATAGTAGGCAATGTATGAATGACGTATGATATGACCCATATGACTTATGAATGATCATATTTCTACCCTACTTATAACCAATTCATTCTGTTATCACCCGTTTGTGATATCATTTTTTTAATTCATCAGCATCGATGTAGATATCCTCATTAAGAATAGATCACTTCCTCTCCTCCCGTGGGTGTTGTAAAGCGCGACTAAGGGAATCGTCTCAATTTATTGGTTTTTTTTAAACCTTAAAACAAATACATTATTTTGTATTTTTGAAATTTTCTTACTATATCGGCTTGATGGCGAATTCCAACTTCGAGAACAAATTCCTAAATCGTCTATTCCCAGTTGTTACCACTGGCTTTTTCACCACTGGGGACAAATGGTAAAATAGGGTTGACGTCAGGCTCATGGAGGAGCTGAAGAAGGAGGGGTCCTTGGAAATGCTCTTATGGAATCCGGACAAGAAAATTGGCACTTGTGTTCCATTCATCATCAATTATTCATCATTCCCTTAGTCAATTTTTACGACACTCATGGAAGCGATGAGGTTATACTTATGAGCTCTACGGTAATCGGTCGTATGCTTGTATAGGGTTATTTATAAAGAAAAAAAAACTTACTTCAAAAGAACCTTAGCCTAAGAATATGTATAGATGTACAGACGTGTTTTCGTCCAATCTGTTTGTTTTAAACGTCCTAAGGTTTCTTGACCTTTTGGTTGTTATTTTACTCGTAATTTTGTTGTACTTAAAAAGTTAAATAACTGTACTTGTACCATTTTCTTGCAGCCGCTAGCGTCTGCGTTAGAATTTCTTAGTTGTCTTACTAACCGCCAGAGGCGCTGTACAGGTTTGGCATACAAAATCGCTAACGCATTTGCTAGCGTCTACGTTTAGAAAAACTACTAAGTAACTAGTAACTAGGGGCACTACTTCGAATCGAAATGTTGGTACCGGCTATTATCGTAAATGGCTGTGTCCGATGCCTTCAGGCAATCTTATCATATTCCTATTGGTCTGGCTTCCCTGTAAAATGGTTACGGAGGTAAGACGGCAGAACTAGTACCAACAAAAGACGATGATTAAAAGCATACTCTGGGCTCTTAGGCGTAAGCTGCAGATGCAACTAGGAAATGCGCTCGAATGATGATTTTTTTTTATCATATACAAGCTGTTCCCCGCGGCTTCGCCCGCGAGTCAAAGAGATGGTCCAAAAGTTTTGCTATATCTGAAGATGCCTGACAAGTAAGGAAAAATCATTTATTTATATAATTAAACCATTACTATTCAACATTAACAATACAGTTAAAAATGTAGTAATTTCTGGATATATGTACACGTGAACATGCTACATAGAGCTGGATAAGATTGTTTGCCTGGCTGGACTGGTAATAACTAACGTGCAAAGTCAGTATAGCATTTATCAGATTTCTTTACACCTAGCTCCAGTAATAAACATCAGGAATCAGGCTATCATATGCAAGAATAATTTTACGAATCCAACCAGTAGATCTGAAGTTGTAAACGTTCAAACAAACTCTAGTTTAATTTTATAAGTATAGTATAGAACAGATGCTTAATGATCAAAGTTTAGCACTGTTTAATACAAATTGTATTGCGTGCAATGCAAGTTTAAGGCGTGTTATATGTTTCTTTTTTTTGCGAATAACTTGGCCTTGCTGCTCGTATCGAGCCCAAAATTAGCCTATATTTGACTCCTGGTCTAACTAACTATATTCATACCAAATTTCATCAAAATCAGTCCACCGGTTTAGCCGTGAAAGCGTAACAGACTGACAAACTTTTGCATTTGTAATATTTGTATGGAAGTATGGATTGTAATCATATATTTTTATGAATAGCTGCTGTTGTTTAAATTAATGAAAATATATATATGCCAGTACCCAATAACTATAGTTCATCAAGATTGATATATATATATATGTAAAGGTGCGTTCACACTATAGTACCGTTTCCGTCACAAACCATAACGTGTATCGCATCGTAATGATTATGAACCTGCTAGTACTTATATAGTTTCGAGCAAGATGGTTTTTAAGTATTAAAAATGAAGAATTTATTTATTTAAACTATATTGCACTTTAAAAATACAAAAGGGGGACTTATGCCATAAGGCTTTCTCTGCCAGTCAAACCTTAGGACCAAACAGAAACATAAGAATGACTCGGTTGAGTTAATATGATAGTTAAACGTAGGCCAAAATTTCTATCATATAGGAGACCCATTTATAGGCCGAGTTGTGACGTGGTGAGGTACCATGATAATTTTTAAAAATGAACTCATACAGACAGACAGATGGGCACTGGAGCTTTAGTTAGAGGCAATAGGGTCCTGTTACCTTTGGGTATGGAACCCTAAAAATACCAAATCTTTTAACATGTCTTATTAAAACCATCTTTTTTCTAGCGAGTCAACTACAACCTGATTGACTGATTGGAAGGGGAAGATATTGCGTTATATCGTCATGTTTTTCGGTTTGGGTTGGGCTGCAACTGGGGAAACGCTGAGACGATGATGATGAGTAATATAGTAATAGCTTTAATAACTAGCCATTTGCTATTTAGGTCGTCACGTAGAACGTTATCGTAGGTACCTACGATAACTCCGCAAAAACGTTGCGTTATCAGTAAGAGAGTTATTGTAGTTTCAACCATAATTTATTTGTTATAAGTGTTATCTTGTTGTTTTACGTATAACATATATTATCAGCTGGAAATGGACAGTGTTCTTTGGGATTATAAAATTTGTAATTTATAAGAACATAATCTGTTGAACTGTTAGAGCATTAAACAAACAGGAGTGGCCGACATACTGCTTGTCCCTGTGTGCGTTTACTTTTTGCTTGTCTTGGATACTTTTATCAAGTGTAAGTGTGGTGTCGTAATCGAATAATGCATTAGTGTTAAGGTGATACCTCGGTGAACACTAGCGCCACCGTCATTTAAAAATCATTATTCACTGAAAACACCAGTTATCAAAAATTTGTCTTCTGTAATTATGGCTCTGTATCTGAAGTTAATTTTAATCATATTCAATTATAAAATTATAGTTCCATATAGTTACAAATTTCAAAACTGCTAAAACTGGCCGTTTTTAGCAATATTGCAATTTGTAACTATAGGAAACTATAATTTAATTATTAAGTATGTTTAAAATTAACTTCAGATCCTGAACGGATTTTTGATAACTTGTGTTTTCAGTGAGTAATTATTTTTAAATGACGGTGGCGCTAGTGTTCACCGAGGTATCACCTTAAGGTGATATTCAACATATATATAACACATTCAATTATTAAATTATAATTTCCTATAGTTACAAATTGCATTATTGCTTAAAACGGCCACTTTTAGCAGTTTTGCAATTTGTAACTATATGGAAATATAATTTAATAATTGAATATGATTAAAATTAACTTCAGATCCAGAACCATAAATACAGCAGAGGGATTTTTGATAACTTGTATTTTCAGTGAGTAATGATTTTTAAATGACGGTGGCGCTAGTGTTCACCGAGGTATCACCTTAATAAGTACTTGGTTTCCTTACCCCGCGCGAAGAATGTGGCAGACTTTTGCACGTAGAAATAAATACGCGTGCCGTCTTCAGTTCGTTTAATACTCAAAGACCTACATTTTCAAAAATTTACTACAATTTCAACGTAAGCGGCTTGCTCAATTTTTTTCTGTAAGTTGGCAGCATACGGTTTATATACTCTTCGCGTGGAAATACTGCAAGCACAAGCCAGTCAAATCGTCATAATCTGTCATTATCATATTTTGAATCCAAACCAATCTGAACATGATCCGAGTGTGTTCGTGACCAGCACTATAGATTTTTTATAGTTACTTTATGCTAAACAAGCAGTGTACCCCGGCTTTGCCCGTGGTACATACATAACCAATGTCACTCAGGGTGAAGTAAGCTTTTCAATGGTGAAAGAATTTTTGAAATCAGTACAATAATTTTTGAGTTTAATTGTTAACACAAAAATAAAAATCCTCTTTATAATATTTGTATAGAATTATAGATATAGCTATTTTACGTAACTATTTATAAGGTGGGTCAGTAGAAGCTACAGTTTATCTGTCTGATAGTTATCTTGCCGTAATGTGCAGTAATTGGACCGATAACACATCACACTCGTTAGTCTAATCGTTTGCTATGGAAAACACTAAGCACTTAATAACTTCAACATTTCTAACTTTAGGGCATAGTCTAAATCAGAAAAAAATTAAAAATTTCAAAAAGGGCGTGAAATGATTTCTTTATGGTCGGCAACGCACGTGACACCCCTGTTGTTTCAGGCGTCCATAGGCTACGGTAACCGCTTCCCATCAGGTGAGCCGTAAGCCTATTTGTCTACTATACGGTGTTAAAAAAAGAAAAAAGATATTTAGAGACATATCCCCGTCTCATCTACCTTATATTTCCCCCCCATAGAATGTGATAAGATCAACTGCCATTCATTATACCTACAAAAATCTTGAACAAATCGAGATTTCGTATTATTAACCTGTTTTCTCATTGAAAAAGTAGATCTATGCTCAAATTTTTTTTTTGTTTAAAAATTTATAATTACTTATGTGTATCATTACTACATGTTAAAGTCTATTTCAGAGAAAGGCACAACATTTTGTTTGGCTATTGGCTTAGCAAACGTTTGTCAATTGGGGTTAATCTTTTAAAATCTTCGGCGCCCCATTTTACAGCTTCCTACCTAACCTTTTCCACAATGCAAGTGACTATCACTATCACTACATAGTATAAAACAAAGACGCTTTCTCTGTCCCTATATCCCTATGTATGCTTAATTAAATCTTTAAAACTACGCAACGGATTTTGATGCGGTTTTTTAATAGATAAAGTGATGTAGGTATAGCAAAACCCAATTACAGCCAGGAAAAATGCAGAATCGATGCACGACCGCACGTAATGCAACAAAGAGGTTCATGGGCCACTGGGCTTGCACAAATGGAGCTAATTCGTTGCACATATATACAAGTAGGTACTTATACAGCAACTAATATTGAATACTAGCGACCTGCCCCAGCTTCGCATGTGCATAAAAACCTTCCTCTTGAATCTCTCTATCTATTAAAAAAAAACCGCATTAAAATCCGTTGCGTAGTTTAAAAGATTTTAAGCATACAAAGGGACATAGGGACAGGGAAAGCGACTTTGTGTTAAACTATGTGGTGATAGTATCGTTGAGTTGGTATCCCATAAAACAAGTTTTAAACTTACATATTAGGGACTAACTCAATCTATGCTTTGCTTTTCTGGGGATTTACCGCGTCCCCACAAACCACAGAAAACCTAGACAGATGAAATAACATAGTCTGCTGCGTTCGATGAAGAAGACGGAAGCTATATCCATCTTAGTATTGCATTTACAACACTTCAATGTTGGTAACAAAGCCAATAAATAAATAAATAAATAAATAAAAAATATTTAATTAAAATATTTTATACGGTTTTCTATCGCGTTTATTGCTTACTTATTTATACCTAACGTTTCAAGCACTTTACAGAGCTCATGGTCGCAGGCAGACTGAGTTGACATTCGTCTGTGTCATTTGTTTCTGATGTCACAAGAATACAAAACCATAGCTCATAAATCATTGAAAACTATTTCGATTCACACAGTATTGGCTGACAGTATCAAAAACACTTGTAGTCTTCCGATGAGTTTGAGATTTTATTAAATTGATAACTGGGTCCCAAGCTGGTGGTACTTGCCATCCATCCTCTCTATTGAAATTAGGATGTTTTTTAATTTCGATCGCTTCACGTATCATCCTTGGTATAAATCTGTTTTCTTTTGCAAGGACTTGAGGATTATCAAAACGCATGTAGTGGTTGGATTTGTCAAGTGAGTGTTCACAGACTGCAGACTTGGTTGAGCGTCTATGTTTCATGTCAGCAATATGTTCTTTGATACGGGTACCAATGCTTCTCTTTGTTTGCCCAATGTATGATAAACCACAGTCACAGTCAATTTTATAAACTCCAGCATCTTGCAATGGGATATTAGATTTAACAGGTCTTAAAAGTTGGTTTATTTTCTTATGCGGCTTGTAGTAAGTCTTGATTGAAGCTCGTCTAAGTATGTTACCAATCTTGTCTGTGACTCCCTTTATGTAAGGTAAGATGGCTGGGAAACGGTCAACTGTGTGTGGCTTGGGTCGACATCTGTGTCGTATGTGTGGAAGGCTGAGTTTGTTGCTTCTCAAGACAGACTTGACTCGTCGAAGCTCTTCTTTGAGATGGTGGTTGTCACAGATGCCTTGTGCTCTCTGAAACAAAGATTTGCCTACGGTAGCCAACTGACATGGATGATGATGAGATTTTCCATTGAGGTATTTATCGGTATGGGTTGGCTTTCTATACACGGTGTGACCAATACTATTGTCAGGATTTCTCATTATTAAAATGTCAAGGAAAGCTAAAGAATTATTATTCTCAGATTCCATTGTGAATTTAATTTTACTATTAATGGAATTTAAATGATCTAATAAAACTGAGACTTGAGTTTTAGGGAGTACAACAAAAGTATCATCTACGTACCGTTTGAACATCTTCGGCATAGCCAGGGTGGTTGAAAGAGCCTTCTCCTCAAGGTCTTCCATGAATAATAAAAATAAAAAAAAAATAAATAAAAATAAAAAAGCCTTTTATTTCTTGAATAACAAAGTATCTTAGAACTAATATTTGTAATTTAAAGTTAACTTAAACTAGGTTTACTTATTTTTAAAATCTTCTATAATATAGTTTTAATTTCTATTTATTTATTTTTATATACACTAATACTCTTCAAGAACCCCTCCGCGGGTGTAGGCCTCCTCCAAAGAATTCCAATTTTCCCTATCTTGGGCAACTTGCATCCACTCTTGTCCAGCCGTTTTGCGGATGTCATCCGCCCATCTGGTAAGCGGTCTTCCTCTGGAGCGTTTCCCACTTGGGCCCTCCCACCGCGTCGCCCTTATGGTCCACCGCTCGTCTGTCAGTCGTGCCACGTGTCCCGCCCACTTCCATTTCAGCTTTTGAGCATGTTTTAGAGCATCAGTGGCTTTTGTAATACTTCTTATTTTAGTATGCCGTATTTTTTTAATCTTTCTTATGTTAAGCATGCTTCTTTCGAGGCCTCGTTGGCATGTGATAATTTTCTTTTTTATGTTGGTGGTGTATTTCCATGTCTGACAAGCATATGTTAAGCAAGGTAAAAGGCATCTAGACATAACTTGAGTTTTAATTTTAACTGGCATGTTGCTTTTGAAAATTTCTTTTAGACTCCAATATTTATTCCATGTTTGTTGAATGCGTCTCTCGACTTCTAAATAATTGTTTTCTTTTATAAAACTAATTTGTTTGCCTAGGTATATGTATTTTTCTGTGTATTTCAGTAGTTCGTTGTCGACCGATATAGTCTTCTCCGTGCTATTTGTCATTAACATTGTTTTTGTGAGGTTCATCTCTAATCCTTCTTTCCTACTAGCCGTATTTAGTGATTGAATCATGACTTGTAATTGCGAGCTCGATTCTGATACAAGTACCAAGTCATCTGCGAAACGGAGGTGGCTCAGGTATTTCCCGTTGATGTTTAGGCCGCATGTTCTCCAATCCAAGTTCCTTATTATGGATTCCAGGAGAGCGATGAACAGTTTTGGAGAGGTCGGGTCACCTTGTCTTACGCCTCGTTGAATGGGAAAGCTTGGGCCGGTTCTTTCTAACTTTACTCTACCCTTGTTGTTTCTGTAGATATTTATTAGTATCTGTATATACTCATTTTCCACCCCCTGTTCTTTTAGCGTTTTCCAGATGCTTGATTGTGATACAGTATCGAAAGCTTTCTTGTAGTCTATGAAAGCGATGTATAAAGTTTTATTCATTTCTTGATATTTTTCAATAAGTAGTTCTAGGGTGTGAATATGATCTATGGTTGAGAAACCCTTTCTAAATCCTGCTTGTTCAGGGGGTTGCTCTATTTCCAGTGTCTTGCTTATTCTTTGGTTTATGAGGGAGGAGAATAATTTATAAAGTATTGAAAGTGAGCTTATTGGCCTATAGTTTGATATGTCAGATGGGTCGCCTTTTTTATAAATTAAAATTATATTAGATTCTGACCATTGTGTAGGAATTTCTGAAGTTTTCAAGATGCGATTGAACAAATAGGTCAGCGGTAGAGTCAGTAGCGGGTGTGCCAGTTTTATAGCTTCATTAGAGATGTTGTCCGAACCTGGGCTCTTATTTGATTTTAGTTTTTGTATTGCTTGCATAACTTCCTCTTCATCGAATGGTGCACATCGCATTGAGCTTTCGTGCAGATAGCTAGTGCCAGTAGTGTGGTCGGAACTTTCCTCTTGAGCTCTGTAGAGTGTTTTGTAGAAATTCGTTGCGATTTCTAGAACATCGTTACGATTATTTAACCTTTTACCATCTCTATTTAATTCGTTGATCCATGCCTTGCTTGTTCGTAACTCTTTGAAAGCTTTTTTAGAGCTTCTTGTTTCTATAAGATGTTTCTCAATTGTGTTTAATCTATATCTTGTATAGTCGTATTTAATGCGCTTGCTTATTAGCTTATACAATGCGGAGAGTTCGTTTTTCATTGACCTTGTTTTATTTTTTGTGTTTAGTAGTACATGTCGCCTGTTCATAAGGGCTAATGTATTCTCTGTTAAAATTTTATGTTCTTTGTTTGTATTTTTATAACATGTTCGAGTGTCATTAAGGCTTTGAGTGATAGCTTTTAGTATATTGTCGTGGTATGATTGTACTGAAATATCTTGTTGCGGTTTAATTATATGAGGTAAACAAGTTTTTATGCATTCTTTGTATTTGTTTATTTCTTTTTCGCTCGTCAATGAGTAGTTATTATTATTTTTGAAACTTGTTCTGTTTTTTATTTTTATTTTGGACAGTGCCATTGTTGCTCTCACTGGTCTATGATCGGAAGAAAAATTAGGATTTAATACTTCTATGTTTTGTATCGTATTTGGTCTGGGTGATAAAAAATAATCGATTTCATTTTTATATTTGCCACCAGGTGAGCGCCAGGTCCATCTACGGTTTGGTGGTTTTTTAAAATATGTATTTAAAATTGACAGTTTATTTTCTAGAGCGAAATCTATGAGTCTTTGTCCTCTTTCACTTCTGACGCCATATCCATTTGGTTCCATTATCAAGTATTCATCAGTTCTGGGTTGACCTATTTTTGCATTTATATCGCCCATGATTATAAATGTATTATGTGCCTTCCATGAATATATCAGCAACAATGGGAGAGACTGGAGACCCCATAGCCACACCGTCAATTTGCATGTAAAATTTGTTTTCCCAGTATAGATAGCCTGATGTTAAGCAATGTTCAAGTAACTCTGCATATTCTTGAGGTAGGTGCTGGTCCTCAAGCCTTTTCTTGACAATGTTAATGCAGTCATGCAAAGGAAGGCTGGTAAATAATGACTGTACATCAAAACTAACCATTGTGTCATCATCAGTTAGTTGTAGGTCTTTAATTAAGCTGATGAAATGGTAAGAGTCCTTGACATAAGTATTGGTATGACCACGAAGTTTTGTTAATATTCTCGCCAGGTGTTGTGCTAGTTTATATGTTGGCGAATCAATTTGGCTCACGATAGGTCTTAATGGGTGATCTTTTTTGTGTATTTTGGGAAGGCCATATAATTTAGGTGGTTTCACACAGGAAGGCACGAGTGACGTGATGTCCAGGTTTAATTGCTCGGAGTATTTTGATATTAATTCTTTAGTTTTAGTGACGATCTTGTTAGTTGGATCGGTTTTGACTAATTTATATGTATTTTCATCCGACAACAGTTGTTCTATTTTTGTTTTATAATCAGATGTGTCCATTATAACAGTTGAGTTTCCTTTGTCAGCTCGTATGATAGTAATGTCTGGGTTCTTGCGTAGGTTGGTAAGTGCAAGATATTGTTCACGAGGAAGATTCGGTTTTGGTGGTTTGCTATGTCTAAGTACTGATGACACATCTTGGCGTATCGCTTCCAAATCTTCCTTCTTCAAATGATTCTTGACTAAGACATTTTCTATCGAACAGATGATATGTTCAAAAGGTATTTTCCTGGGTGCAACCGCATAATTTAATCCATTTTCAAGTGCTTCGATGGCTAGTTGGTGTATCGGTGTTTGTTTTGATAAATTGACAACCGATTTAATTGACTTTGACATTTCGGGATTATTCTGCCGGATGACATTGGCATTTTGTTCGGCTTTTAATTTTTCATACTTTTTAATATGACGCTTCTTGCATTCTTCATATGTATGATTTGCCCGTTTATCCGTAATGTTTAAACATTTTTCAAAGTCTTGTGTAGATAATTTTGATTGAAGCTCACTTGATAAATTCTTAATGTTTTTTGAAATTTCTATTGCATCTAATCTATTTTGGCGAATTGTGCGTTTTAGTAAAATTATACTTGCATTTCGGAGGATGTCAGAGCTTCCTCGTATGTCTTTCTTGGGTGATATACGAACACAAACTGGTATTATGTTGTTATCTCGGCATCTTTTTAGGAAATTCAATGATGTTATAAGCCGTGAGTGCTTATTCTTGAGACATTCCAATCGACGTATTTTGTTTGAGGTTTCCGGCCCGTACACCGTAACATAATGATTTCTTATGTTTTCGCGATTGTTACACATTAAATTAAAATATTTTATACGGTTTTCTATCGCGTTTATTGCTTACTTATTTATACCTAACGTTTCAAGCACTTTACAGAGCTCATGGTCGCAGGCAGACTGAGTTGACATTCGTCTGTGTCATTTGTTTCTGATGTCACAAGAATACAAAACCATAGCTCATAAATCATTGAAAACTATTTCGATTCACACAGTATTGGCTGACAGTATCAAAAACACTTGTAGTCTTCCGATGAGTTTGAGATTTTATTAAATTGATAACTGGGTCCCAAGCTGGTGGTACTTGCCATCCATCCTCTCTATTGAAATTAGGATGTTTTTTAATTTCGATCGCTTCACGTATCATCCTTGGTATAAATCTGTTTTCTTTTGCAAGGACTTGAGGATTATCAAAACGCATGTAGTGGTTGGATTTGTCAAGTGAGTGTTCACAGACTGCAGACTTGGTTGAGCGTCTATGTTTCATGTCAGCAATATGTTCTTTGATACGGGTACCAATGCTTCTCTTTGTTTGCCCAATGTATGATAAACCACAGTCACAGTCAATTTTATAAACTCCAGCATCTTGCAATGGGATATTAGATTTAACAGGTCTTAAAAGTTGGTTTATTTTCTTATGCGGCTTGTAGTAAGTCTTGATTGAAGCTCGTCTAAGTATGTTACCAATCTTGTCTGTGACTCCCTTTATGTAAGGTAAGATGGCTGGGAAACGGTCAACTGTGTGTGGCTTGGGTCGACATCTGTGTCGTATGTGTGGAAGGCTGAGTTTGTTGCTTCTCAAGACAGACTTGACTCGTCGAAGCTCTTCTTTGAGATGGTGGTTGTCACAGATGCCTTGTGCTCTCTGAAACAAAGATTTGCCTACGGTAGCCAACTGACATGGATGATGATGAGATTTTCCATTGAGGTATTTATCGGTATGGGTTGGCTTTCTATACATATATTTAATGTGTAACAATCGCGAAAACATAAGAAATAAAAAATACATAGAGACCATCACACAGATTGAGTTAGCCCCAAAGTAAGTTCGAGACTTGGGTCTGGGAATACAAAACTTAACGATACTATATTTTTATAACAAATATAGTACTTACATCCAACATCCAAGATGCAGGCGCATCAGAAAAAAATAATTTTTCATCTTGACCTGGGACGTTACTACCGTTTCTTAAAACCATGCAAGTTCCAGTGAGTAAGCGAGACAGCGCAGTACATGATGTAAGGCGACATCTCCCTTACTCACTGGATCTTGCATGGTTTTAAGAGATGTTGGTAAGCCACCAGACCGGAGATCGAACCGGAGACCACTTGAGTAGCGGCAGGTTTGCAATTATACCACGGAGGTCGTCAATATGTTTATAAAATATATCAGTTTGTCTAAATAAATCAATTCTGCCTTTTCTGGAATCTAATTCCGTTGTGTTTTTAATTACATCTTGACAATAACTTTTTTATGTGCGTGTGCTCTGAGGGGCACTCTCTCAGAATTCTTTTCGATTAATGCAATACATGAAGCCTTTAATTTTAATAATTAAATATAAAATAACATTTACAAAAACTAAAAGAAAACTAACTTAAACGTAAAATAAGACGAAATTTTAAAAAATAATAAATATCTAATAATTGTTCTTGCGGCATAGTGCCAAGAACTACCTTTAATTATTTATTGAAGCCTATTTTGAGCGGTGCTCGACGTTTTCAAATAAGAAGTATTTAAAAAAAAGTTGCCTTATGAAACTGACAACAATAATTATACAATTGAAGAAAAAAAGACTACGGGCTACGGGAAATATGATTGATTGATTCATTAGAAAAAATGCCCTTGATCGACAAGTAGACTATGCGATCGGACCATGTACAAATAAAGTCAGACAAGTTTATGGAGTCCTTAAGCTTAAGGCTGTTCCTTCAGCCTCACTAGCGCCACTACCCAAAAAAAATAATTTCCCTTTCCGTAAGTGAGCTTATCGGGATAGTACCCATTTCAATGACTTTCGAGGTTCAATGTAAGGATACTAGCAAAAAAGTTGCGCGAGGATTTCTGATAAGCTCACTGACAGAAAGATAATTTTTTGTTTGGGAAGTGGCACTAGTCTATTACTAGACTATGTTTCCAGCATTCGTATCAATTAAATCAGGTTCCGATATCTACCCATGGGTATATCTTAAAACGCGCTGACTGCTAGTTGCCCTATTGACCAGTCATGTAGCAATTGGATATGACAAATCCGTCAGGCTTCCTCTGACCATCGCGAAGCCGGTCAACTGCTAAGGACAGATTAATAGGGATTGTTGATTACGTAATTGGAGGGCATTACGTCAGTGAGGGTCACTCGAGTGGCTTGTTGATAGGATACAGGATGATACGTGACACCACGGTGGGCAAGGTCAATTGATCTAAAATATATAAATAATGTAGCTTATCGGGGCATGCGTGTTCGTAACAGTAGAACTATGCTTGGATTGGTGGCCACCGTGGCATTTCTATCTTGAGCTCCTCTGTGCTTCGGAAGGCACGTTAAACCGTTGGTCTTGACTATTTTCGTTGCCATCCAGAGTTGGTAGGCTGTGTGATATACCTTTAGGCAGTCTGAATAAACTGACAGTACTTAATGGCCAGTTCACAAACACACCTATCTAGTATTATCCCAAAGCTGGGCATTGGGCTCCTTCTAAGGAGAAGAAGGAAAAGACTAGATAAGGATCTAGTCTTCTTTATCCAAGGCAACCTTTACTCTTCCAAAAATCTTTTGAGTTCGTTACCAGCAAAAGTTTCGGAGGTTAGACGGAAGTCGCTCCATTGTAATAACCAGTAAAACCTTTTAGCTTTATTTAATTGATTAGCATTGTATGTGCTAGCCTTCTGCCAGCTATTGGTAGCGAGCATGCCGGAATTTTCATGAGCTTATGGGTGTGGGTTTATTTGATCTTTTTGATCGTTTCAAAATGATCTCTTCGCGACTGATCTCCGCCGCTGGTGACAAGAGGGCTGGCTGTTTTTCGCCCAAAGGATAAACATATTAGCTATCCAGAGGCCAGAGGGGCAACGCAGCCAGTGTTCTTGCTGCCCGTCATGGGCAAGAGCATTGTTCTAGACATTTAGTTTTTATTTTTATTTTTTAAATATAACTCGAAATAAAGGGACGTGTAGTTAAAAAAAAACGGTACAGAAATAAAATTTATTTACTTACGGCATGTCTTAAATGCATTGTAACTAAGATGTGAATGTGTTTTGTCTGATGTTATGTCTGCCATTGCTATAAATAGGTGTAAATTGGATCGACAAATATGGACACATCAATTGACAAGTTTCACTATGTTTTCCTTGTGTTTTACATGTTCAATTGGAATCGTGACTGAGCAATGAAGTCACAAGTTTAATCTAGGCAAGGATTATGTTAAGTCCAAGTATACCTTATATACTTTGTCATTGACATAATATGTTTTGCGTACTTACCGTTTTTGCTTATAACAGCATACTCTTTTATCAGAAAGTTTACCAGAAGTCCAGATTGCATTTTATAACTTTAATGCTTAGTTATATTGCTTGTTTTATTTATTCCAAATTCACAATACTGTGGTGACTTAATTTTTTTTTAAGTAAGTGCCATTCAAAATTTTGACAGTTAATTATTACGACAGAGTCTCAATTTCGAAAAACAATATTTCAACAAACCATTGCTTCGACAGAACATATACTCGAGGACTTCTAGCTCAGCAAATTATGCTTCGACAACACACACACAACTTAGAAAATATATATTAGACACTTGTCCGGCGGAACTCGATATCGACAGAACAAAGGTACATACTAATTTTCATGTTTTTTTTTTTATTAAGGTAGCTGATATTTTGGGTTAACACATAGCACAAAGAAAAAATTAAAAAAAGTATGCGATTCCCGTAGGTTTGGTCAAAAAGTCTGAAATTCAATGGCGCTTTATAAAGTAGATGGCGCTGCTGTGTATGATCACCGGTAACACCGCGGGGTGCAGCTGTTGTTTATAAAAGAACCAAAATGAGTCTCTCTTACGCGAGTTTGCATCGCTCGCCATTGCTTAAAGGCAAAGCCCATGGCCGAGGTTTGTCCCAACTGGGAGCCCCTTGCGCTTTTGCCGTAAAAGCTGAGTGGCGTCAAGCTCTCGCCTAAAAAGTCCGTTGTAAATATTAAAGCTCTTAGTAGCTAATATTATAGGTCAGTAACAAAAAAAAGTTCACACACGATTCGATTATACTACTGTAGGTATATGAAGTGAAATAAATAATAATATAGCGCAGACTTCTTCTACCTTCTTCAATTTAAAATCGTCAATCAATTTGTTAGTTTTGCAACACGTGGTTGTACTATAGTATGTGAATGTGAGTATGACTCACACCACCATAATTTGCTATTAGTACTGTCGTGTGTGTACCTGACACGTAAATCGATGTTTGTTTGTTTGTTTGTTTGTTTGTAATATCTTTATTGCTTAAAATACATAGTAAAAGAAACATTATTTAAATAAGAAGACAATGTTTTTTCTTATACTTGTGTGTGTTGTTCTTACAGTGACGTCATCAAGCCAAGGTCATGTCTAAACTAAGTCCGTTCAATGATAAGTTGAGAGCATCTTGACCTCTGAACTTATATCTCGATGCTGGAGGCACTTAATGTAGTCTTCATACGTTTTATAAGCCTTGGGTACGCTTTGAGTTATGGTCCTAGATTCTCACCGTCGACATTGTTTTTTTAATTCTCCATCGGACATCTTGTTTGTGAACTGATCCTACACACCTTGGTGTCAAAAATCAATTCATCAATCAATCAGACATTATCGTATAATGTCCTAACTAAGACTAAATGTTATTGTTGTCATTGGTTTGTATGCCACTTCGTCGCTTTTTAATATTATTACGTTAATCCATACTTCCATACTTCCATACTAATATTATAAATGCGAAAGTCTGTCTGTCTGTCTGTCACCTCTTCACGGCTAAACTGCTGGACCGATTGTGATGAAGTTTAGTAGGGATGTAGTTAACGACCTGAGGTCAAACAAGGCTACTTTTGGGCGCGATATAACCGAGTCCCACGCGGAGCGAAGCCGCGGGGAACAGCTAGTTCCTAATAAATAGTTTTTCTAAAGAGACAAAGTTCAGATAACGTTCAACATTACAAAAGAAAACCTCAAGGTGTTTGTTACATCGCATGTCGCATTCAATGTCAATCTTATTGATCCCGAGATCAACTGTTATGCAACCAATGATCGCACACGTTGGTATGGTTCTCATGATCATCTGTTTTTCTCTGAATTGAACAATGATCGCTAAATAGGTCATGAGCATTAAAGTAGCAATTAGAACAACCAATCCCAATTGATTATCGATTAATTGGTAGATCCGTGGTAATCTCGGAGCATTAAGACGGGACATTGGTGAACACTAACGCCACCATCAACTAAAAATCATTATTCACTGAAAACACAAGTTATCAAAAATCCCTGTTATCATAATTACAGAAGATGGATTTTTAACTGATGGTGGCGATAGTGTTCACCAAGGTATCGTCTTAAGGCTGTTCCTTCGGTCTCAATAGCGCCACTTCCCAAAAAAAATATCTTTCGTAAGTGAGCTTATTAGAAATCATTGCGCAACTTTTTTGCTAGTATCCCAAACTTACATTAGAACCTCGAGTCATTTAAAAACTATCGGAATGTGTATTGAAATTGATATAGAGAATTTTTTTTTTTTTTTGGTAAATCGCTCTAGTGAGTTCGAAGGAACAGCCATAAACCGCGACGCGCACTTATTTCTATGTGAAAAAGTCTGCTAAATTTATCACATGAATGTTATAATAATGCACCGTTTGTCATAAAAATATGACCCTTATTTCTTTGCGTGGAAGTCATTTGAATTAAATTCTTTTATTTGTGCATATATTTTGTTAAATACAACCAAATTGTACTTTACTCATTACACTTTATGGGAAACTGTTATTGTAGTAAAAAGTTAAATGAATAATAAAATTAAGGCATCAGAGATTGCATTAGCGTTTAGTCCCCCTTTGTATTTAACCTATACTTGTTTAAAAAAAAATATTGTATTCATTTGTTTGGTACAATAGAGATTTTGTCTATTCTATTCTATACTAGCTTTTGCCCGCGACTTTGCCCTCGTGAACTTCGCTTGGGAATTGAAAGGTCACCTATGTCCTTCTCCTGGTTCTAAGATACCTCCCCACCAATTTTTAGTCAAATCAGTTCAGCCGTTCTTGAGTTTAAATTTCTTTCTTTGGAAAAGTGGGCCTCATCAGAAAGTATTACTACCTTGTAAAATATAAGTGGAATGGGAAAGAGTGGAAGGGTTGATATATTTTTCTATGTGTCCCATATCCACTACCAAAATGCTATAGGTAAACAGAAAATTGAATTTTTGTCCTTAACCTAATATCCATACTTCCATGCTAATATTATAAATGCGAAAGTCTGTCTGTCTGTCTGTCTGTCACCTCTTCACGGCTTAACTGCTGGACCGATTGTGATGAAATTTGGTAGGGATGTAGTTAACGACCTGAGGTCAAACATAGGCTACTTTTGGGCGCGATATAACCGAGTCACACGCGGGGCGAAGCCGCGGGGAACAGCTAGTAACGGTATATATTGGTCTGCAATACTCTGGGTTCTGAACGCAGAACAGTGAAATTATCCGAACAGAAATATTTTGACGCGGATTTAGTTCCAGGATCAGTGTGGCTAGCGTATTATTCATACATGTAAACCACACCACACCTTATTAGAAATGTATTACCTAGTTTACAACAAAGCCGTCTAATATTTTTGACCTATAACAGTGGCTATAAATGTCGCAATCAAATTCCCCGCCCATATTTTTTGTGTCAAACGCTGGCTTGCAAGCCAAACTAGTGACACGCTTTTCATGCGCTACGCCACTTCTTGTTAATATTTCTAAATGCTGTGGTTCTGAGGCATAACATGATGAATAGGGAAACACGGGTGAAGAAGTCCATTTTTGAGTCGTATACTACACTACTACACCTCACAGTTAGATCACCATTGACAAAGAAAATATACACCACGCGAACCATTGGCCTCGTTTACACGTCAGTCATTGCCCATAGCCTTTTTTGTGGTATTACTCATAGCTTTGTTTCCTTTCCGGTTCGTTTCACTCAGACGCAGTTTATCACAGATTTGGTAGTCGCTTATGTTATACCATTATAAAATACTATACTTGTAACACAAGTTCGAACTATATTATGTTCCTTTAATAGTGGGTATTTAAATTCGGTTCGTTTGTTTTACAGCCGCAATGTAGATAAATATGAACAGTCGAATGTCAATAAACAGCCATATGCTTTTTTTAATCTAGGAATAATTTTTATGCAAATTAACAAAAACTAAAGCTAGCGACCCGCCCCGGCTTCGCATGGGCATACAAACATTCCTCTTGAATTACTCTATCTATTTAAAAAAACCGCATCAAAATCCGTTGCGTAGTTTTAAAGATTTAAGCATACAAAGGGACATAGGGACAGAGAAAGCGTCTTTGTTTATACTATGTAGTGATAGTGATAGTGATCAGTACTAAGTAATTCATGCAAGTAAAATTAGAGATTTTGTGATTACATTTCTGGACAGGGATAAAAACCAGTATTTTTAAACACAAAAAAAAGGTCTATGACCTAATGAGTTCAAGCACCAGAGCGTGCCAAACAATTATTCATACATATTCTCGAAAACATAACCTCCTTCTGGCGCAGTCGGGTAAAAAATAATGTAGAGACTGTAGGGAGGCGAACTTACATCCTCCTGTAGTCGTTTGCTCACAACTGGGCGTCGTGATGTGACCGACGTATCTTTTTTACTTACAAACTTACATAGACACTAACAAAATTCACACTCTCTTTATAAGAGGAATAGACATCCAATTAATTTTATAAATACGAAAGTAAGTTTATTTCTTACGCTTTCACGCCATATCTACTGAACCAATCTTCCTGAAATTTTGCAAACCCATAGAAGGACATAGGGACCCTTCATCCCGAGAAAAAGCACTGTTTCGAGGGGAATTCACGCGGGCGAAGCCGCAGGCGAAAGCTAATAAACATACAAATTCACATATGCTCTTGCACATGTTTGTTTACACACGTGTTTTCATGCATGCCGTCTTACATATAAAAGGAAATTGGCCGGGTCTATTTACATTTCCAAGTAGTTCGTATCGTGCCGTAACTTATGAATTTTACAACAATATTGACCGACCCACTGGCTTATTTCAACGATTGTCGCTTTACACTTTTATACTGAGAATGTTTCGCGACATAGACCACTATTTTTCTTACTATCGATGCCGTAAAAGGCGATAATGTTCAACAAAGATCTGGCGGAAATGGCCCCGCTAGATGGCAACCGGAAAAGCGCTAAGATGAGAGACACAAGGCTCTCTCATCTTAGCGCTTTCTCGGTTGCGTCCTTATAGCTCGCTGCTTCGGAGGTCCGCTTAATAGGGATAGTATGACGGCTTATGGAGATCCGAAAACTAGTGTGTAAGCGAGATTGTACAATATATGTTCACCAAGTTTAAATAAATAAATAAATATAATTTAAAATGTGTTTAATTCACATTATCAGTAAAATATACGATCATCTTATTCTAAAACTACTTAAACTGAAAACGACTTTAAAAAAATCCAAGCCCCTAATTGTGTCATAAATTAATAGAAGGGCTGAATACGACATTGCATTTCACGGACCTCGGGTTCCGATACAACCTGAAAACTCGACTGGAATAACGCTATAACGAGAAAAAGGCAATAAAAAGAATTTACCTCTTACTTGGATTAAACGTATTATTATTTGTTCTGATTATCTCAGTTCTGACAACATTATATAGATAATTAAAGCCATCTTAATCCAAACAAACATGGATGAACAAGAACAATGAGATTATCTTTATTAGCATTGCAATATATGTCGCCATTTATACGTAAACTAGCGACCCGCCCTGGCTTCGCATGGGCATAAAAATCTTCCTCTTGAATCACTCTATCTATCGAGAAATCCGCATCAAAATCCGTTGCGTAGTTTTAAAGATTTAAGCATACAAAGGGACACAGGGACAGAGAAAGCGACTTTGTTTTATAATATGTAGTACGTAAATATGCTTGTACTAGTTGTACTTAGTCATAGTCTGGTTTGTTTTAGCAAAATATTTATCAACTCGTACAATTTAGCGAAATGTTAAGTATACAGATAAATGATCTTACTCATCAACTGTTAACACTTTTTACTGCCTATTTCCTTTCACATTTTGTTTTCCGAAAATACTTTTCGTGTGTTTCACGAAATCCCGCCAACAATGTGAAATTCACACACCTAACGTGTTTGGAACACGGTAGGTGTGTAAATGTCATTTTTATAAATATTCTATCGTCTCGTAGCCCGTCTTAAAGTAAGAGTGTCACCTGGATTTCATAAAAGACCGCAGAGAGGTTCACAAACAGGTTTTGATTAGTAGTCAACCAGACAGGTCATAATAAAAATAATGCTTAGGTTATGGAAAAAAAAACAATAAGTAACAGTCTGGGGACCTTGGGTTCCTATAGCAGATATATAATTTTTATTGATATTGCCAAAAAATGATTTTAGCTCAAACACCAATCAACTTCACCTTGATTTCAAATAGATATACAAATAATATAATATTATAATAGTATTTGTATCAACATGTATAATTTGTATGTTAATGGTACAATAAAGAGTATATCTATCTATCTATAATAACATTACCTAATAAGATTATATACTTGCTTAGGGTACCAAAGTTACCACTAATTCACCAAGTTAATAGCTATCAAAGTATTTAAAAAGGTTTAATTATTTTAATCGCGAGATTATTGGAATCTTAGTACGAAATAACCATTTTGGAAACCAGTTTTGAAATTTTTTACGACGCCAACGGCAAAACTAAGCGCTTAGTAATTTCTATTATTAGATACATAGTGTCAGAAATTACGCAGCGAACGTGTATACTGACCTAGTCACATATTTGCCTAGTTCGAGCCTTCTTTTATGTTCCCACACAACAATCCAAATTATAGGCTGGAGAACCTATAATACTACAATAAGCCTTTAACACAGTCTTCAAATAACTATAGACGAATTGTCTTCGAATTAACAGTGTAGCTCGAAATAAGCCAATGTGTGTGTATCGCGGTATAAAGGCGATTGTAGCCAGTGTCACTAGTCGCTTTATTTGTGTGAATGAAAGTCTTATGTGACATGACAAACAAAACGAAGTTTGCAGGCTTCGTGTTGCGTGTAAGACTACATCTGGATTTTAATAAGTCTGTGGCTTCACACTGACACCTACTTGTTAAACAACGTGACATCACTCCCCGTGGTAACTATTACGACATCTCTCTAATGTAAGGTTGTCTTAAAAGGCGACTAATGCCCTCAAACGCTTCTCAATTTTGAGAGCTGTTCAAGTATCATGCTGTCACTGCACCTCTTAAAATTGAATAGCATTTGAGTATTCGGACGTAATAGATCTATCTATCTAAAATTTAAGATATTTGCTCTTGTCGGTGGAGTCCCTTTCAAGTGTTTCTATCTTCCGCTAGCCTTTTGCACATCTTGCTTGATACAACACAACTCCCACTTTTTACTTTATATCTTCTTCAAAACTCCTTGCTCTACCTCTGCCCCGTCTTCCCGCCCGTCCCGTTTTATGGTTCCATAAGTACAAAATACTTATACAATTAGCTGACTTGTTATTATTAGGATCCAGGTGTATTAGTATTCAGACTGCGCATAGGCATCTGACCCAGCCTAACGATTGCCATTAAGTGTATACAGCCTTGACCAACGGTTTACCGTGCCTTCCGTTCCACAGAAAAGCTCAGGATAGAAATTCCATAACTCCTACCAATTCCAAGTTTAGGTGGCCTACCACAATCTTTTAAAACCATGCAAGATCCAGTAAGTGAGACAGCGCATTACATGATGTAAGGCGACATCTCCATTACTCACTGGATCTTGCATGGTTTTAAGAGATGGTAATTGGCCACCAGTGCCCCTAGTATGAGTTTTTGCGACTGCGTTAGGATTTTGTATGGAATTTCTAAGTTGCCTTACTATCCGCAAGAGGCGCTGTACAGGTTTGCCATACTAAATCGCTAACGCAGTCGCTAGCGTCTGCGCACGCAGTTTCCCACGCATGTCCTGCAGACTTTCAAGCTCCTCGCAATTCACCAATTGGTAATTACATACTAATAGCTGTGCGATTTTGTCTTTGGTTTTAAGATTTGACTGGCAGAGAATAGCTTATGGAAAGGCACCCATAGGATTTTTATTTAAATACAATAAAGTTTGAATAATTTCTCAAAGACGTAATTACTGACATACAGTTCAGTTAATATATTTATCTGTCATATCAAGCAATGTAATTATTAATTAATGTCTGTTACGTGCTAACAATCAGACCTTAAGGTTAAATCATCTTATCCGGCAACTGTTTCGAATTCAGTTCTGTTAGAAAATGTGAATTCGAGTTGGAACTTCATACTTGCTCAAGTTGGAGTTAGTACTTCGAAACGACCCACATATTGCGGTATTCCTGGCAACGGGAAAAGTTTTCGAGTGCTACCTCAATGTTCAGAAATTTAATTAGGCTCCAGAGTGCTTCCCATCAGGCAAGCCGTTGATCTACTAAGGATATATGTTTACAACAATCTAGAAACTGCCGCCTGTTCTTACATATTGGAACTAAGCGACCCGCCCATCGCTTTCGCCACATTTCGCTCAGTCTAACGCACAAAGTACTTAACAAAAAAATGTTTGTTAACATTGGCAAAAACAATTTTTTTTTAAAGCCTTTTGTGCGTAAAACGGAGCGAAATGTGGCGAAAGCGATACAAGTAGCCATTACGAGAGGAGAGAATCGAGATAGGCGGTCGACCTACGGGTGTGTTAGTGGACAACACTGTCAGATTTATCAAGTTGCCTAGAGGCATCTGACATAGACTACGACTGCCATCTACTGATAACAACCAGGACCAACGGCTTAACGTGCATTCCGAAGCACGGAGGAGCTCAAGATAGAAATGCTACTAATGGCGACCAATCTAAACATGGCCGCGCACTCACCGTCGTTTGACGTGCACTATCGTTACGAACACGCGCGCCGCGCTAGGCTATCAAGCTCCTAAACATATTCATTAGTATTTATATGTATCTGATATGAATTAAAAATGAACAGTCTAACTTTGTGAAAAGAAAATAAGTGATCTTTAATTATTATTAACTAGTGACCCACCCCGGCTTCGCATGGGCATAAAAACCTTCCTCTTGAATCACTATTTCTATTAAAAAAACCGCATCAAAATCCGTTGCATAGTTTTAAAGGTTTAAGCATACAAAGGGATATAGGGACACAGAAAGCGACTTTGTTTTATACTATGTAGTGATTATAATCCGTACACAGTGGAACCCTACTTGGTAAAAAAAAACCTTAAGGCTTCATTCTATAGGTGATACAGAAAATTTTATACACCTACTTACATAAAACAGGTCGAATTGCAATTTATACATGTATAAACCTACATTATATATAAATTATAGATAGTTGTAATATTATGTTGAATCAATAAACTGATATTCATTGTTTCGTATGCGTCTTACGCAGTTTTATCATAAAATGTGTTGAAGAGATTGTTGTTGACCTCGAAAACCCACGCTAGCCACAATACCTATGGCTTTCCTTATTGGCATAAACACGATATTTATATATTCGGGTCGTTGCATTTGCATGTAAGTATTTATTTTTAAGAAAATTTATTGGTACTTAAGTAATATTCATGTACAATTGATACAAGTGTTAAGGTGATACCTCGGTGAACACTAGCGCCACCGTCATTTAAAAATCATTACTCACTGAAAACACAAGTATCAAAAATCCCTCTGCTGTAATTAAGGTTCTGGATCTGAAGTTAATTTTAAACATATAAAATTATTAAATAATAATTCCCTATAGTTACAAATTGCATTATTGCTTAAAACGACCACTTTTAGCAGTTTTGCAATTTGTAACTATATGGATATATAATTTAATAATTGAATATGATTAAAATTAACTTCATTCCAGAACCATAATTACAGCCGAGGGATTTTTGATAAATTGTGTTTTCATTAAGTAATGATTTTTAAATGACGGTGGCGCTAGTGTTCACCGAGGTATCACCTTAATTGACATCGCTTATGTAAAGCAAAAAAAAATATCTACAAATTTAAATTAAAAAAGGTAATACCTAATATGTGTGTTACATCCATACCAAATTTTATCAAAACCGATCAAGCGGTTCAGCCGTAATAGCATAACAGACAGACATACCATTTACACCTTGGTGCCAATCCTCCGTGGCGATAGTCGAAGTACCCTTAAAATCAATCGCATTCAAGCAATTTCAGGACTTCTGCGTAATCTAATTGTCGAGTATAAAAGGATCTTGATCAGTAGATATACTTAGAGCAACACAACTTCCGTTCGGGACGGAGGCCGTGTTGCTCAAAGCCAGAATGTGACTATGTTGATTGCTGTACTTTATAACCCGGCTCATATTCGATTTCCACAAATATCAATTGAATAAAATTACATACTGATTAATTTCCATTCAATCAATCAATATTCGTTCCTCTTTTTTCCAATTTATTTGGGGTTGGGTCAATTAATCAATATGTCGGCATTTTTCAATTCATATTCCATTTGTGGTGTCTATTTACATTTGACAAATTTATCACATGAATGTTATAATAATGCACCGTTTGTCATAAAAATATGACCCTTATTTCTTTGCGTGGAAGTCATTTGAATTAAATTCTTTTATTTGTGCATATATTTTGTTAAATACAACCAAATTGTACTTTACTCATTACACTTTATGGGAAACTGTTATTGTAGTAAAAAGTTAAATGAATAATAAAATTAAGGCATCAGAGATTGCATTAGCGTTTAGTCCCCCTTTGTATTTAACCTATACTTGTTTAAAAAAAAATATTGTATTCATTTGTTTGGTACAATAGAGATTTTGTCTATTCTATTCTATACTAGCTTTTGCCCGCGACTTTGCCCTCGTGAACTTCGCTTGGGAATTGAAAGGTCACCTATGTCCTTCTCCTGGTTCTAAGATACCTCCCCACCAATTTTTAGTCAAATCAGTTCAGCCGTTCTTGAGTTTAAATTTCTTTCTTTGGAAAAGTGGGCCTCATCAGAAAGTATTACTACCTTGTAAAATATAAGTGGAATGGGAAAGAGTGGAAGGGTTGATATATTTTTCTATGTGTCCCATATCCACTACCAAAATGCTATAGGTAAACAGAAAATTGAATTTTTGTCCTTAACCTAATATCCATACTTCCATGCTAATATTATAAATGCGAAAGTCTGTCTGTCTGTCTGTCTGTCACCTCTTCACGGCTTAACTGCTGGACCGATTGTGATGAAATTTGGTAGGGATGTAGTTAACGACCTGAGGTCAAACATAGGCTACTTTTGGGCGCGATATAACCGAGTCACACGCGGGGCGAAGCCGCGGGGAACAGCTAGTAACGGTATATATTGGTCTGCAATACTCTGGGTTCTGAACGCAGAACAGTGAAATTATCCGAACAGAAATATTTTGACGCGGATTTAGTTCCAGGATCAGTGTGGCTAGCGTATTATTCATACATGTAAACCACACCACACCTTATTAGAAATGTATTACCTAGTTTACAACAAAGCCGTCTAATATTTTTGACCTATAACAGTGGCTATAAATGTCGCAATCAAATTCCCCGCCCATATTTTTTGTGTCAAACGCTGGCTTGCAAGCCAAACTAGTGACACGCTTTTCATGCGCTACGCCACTTCTTGTTAATATTTCTAAATGCTGTGGTTCTGAGGCATAACATGATGAATAGGGAAACACGGGTGAAGAAGTCCATTTTTGAGTCGTATACTACACTACTACACCTCACAGTTAGATCACCATTGACAAAGAAAATATACACCACGCGAACCATTGGCCTCGTTTACACGTCAGTCATTGCCCATAGCCTTTTTTGTGGTATTACTCATAGCTTTGTTTCCTTTCCGGTTCGTTTCACTCAGACGCAGTTTATCACAGATTTGGTAGTCGCTTATGTTATACCATTATAAAATACTATACTTGTAACACAAGTTCGAACTATATTATGTTCCTTTAATAGTGGGTATTTAAATTCGGTTCGTTTGTTTTACAGCCGCAATGTAGATAAATATGAACAGTCGAATGTCAATAAACAGCCATATGCTTTTTTTAATCTAGGAATAATTTTTATGCAAATTAACAAAAACTAAAGCTAGCGACCCGCCCCGGCTTCGCATGGGCATACAAACATTCCTCTTGAATTACTCTATCTATTTAAAAAAACCGCATCAAAATCCGTTGCGTAGTTTTAAAGATTTAAGCATACAAAGGGACATAGGGACAGAGAAAGCGTCTTTGTTTATACTATGTAGTGATAGTGATAGTGATCAGTACTAAGTAATTCATGCAAGTAAAATTAGAGATTTTGTGATTACATTTCTGGACAGGGATAAAAACCAGTATTTTTAAACACAAAAAAAAGGTCTATGACCTAATGAGTTCAAGCACCAGAGCGTGCCAAACAATTATTCATACATATTCTCGAAAACATAACCTCCTTCTGGCGCAGTCGGGTAAAAAATAATGTAGAGACTGTAGGGAGGCGAACTTACATCCTCCTGTAGTCGTTTGCTCACAACTGGGCGTCGTGATGTGACCGACGTATCTTTTTTACTTACAAACTTACATAGACACTAACAAAATTCACACTCTCTTTATAAGAGGAATAGACATCCAATTAATTTTATAAATACGAAAGTAAGTTTATTTCTTACGCTTTCACGCCATATCTACTGAACCAATCTTCCTGAAATTTTGCAAACCCATAGAAGGACATAGGGACCCTTCATCCCGAGAAAAAGCACTGTTTCGAGGGGAATTCACGCGGGCGAAGCCGCAGGCGAAAGCTAATAAACATACAAATTCACATATGCTCTTGCACATGTTTGTTTACACACGTGTTTTCATGCATGCCGTCTTACATATAAAAGGAAATTGGCCGGGTCTATTTACATTTCCAAGTAGTTCGTATCGTGCCGTAACTTATGAATTTTACAACAATATTGACCGACCCACTGGCTTATTTCAACGATTGTCGCTTTACACTTTTATACTGAGAATGTTTCGCGACATAGACCACTATTTTTCTTACTATCGATGCCGTAAAAGGCGATAATGTTCAACAAAGATCTGGCGGAAATGGCCCCGCTAGATGGCAACCGGAAAAGCGCTAAGATGAGAGACACAAGGCTCTCTCATCTTAGCGCTTTCTCGGTTGCGTCCTTATAGCTCGCTGCTTCGGAGGTCCGCTTAATAGGGATAGTATGACGGCTTATGGAGATCCGAAAACTAGTGTGTAAGCGAGATTGTACAATATATGTTCACCAAGTTTAAATAAATAAATAAATATAATTTAAAATGTGTTTAATTCACATTATCAGTAAAATATACGATCATCTTATTCTAAAACTACTTAAACTGAAAACGACTTTAAAAAAATCCAAGCCCCTAATTGTGTCATAAATTAATAGAAGGGCTGAATACGACATTGCATTTCACGGACCTCGGGTTCCGATACAACCTGAAAACTCGACTGGAATAACGCTATAACGAGAAAAAGGCAATAAAAAGAATTTACCTCTTACTTGGATTAAACGTATTATTATTTGTTCTGATTATCTCAGTTCTGACAACATTATATAGATAATTAAAGCCATCTTAATCCAAACAAACATGGATGAACAAGAACAATGAGATTATCTTTATTAGCATTGCAATATATGTCGCCATTTATACGTAAACTAGCGACCCGCCCTGGCTTCGCATGGGCATAAAAATCTTCCTCTTGAATCACTCTATCTATCGAGAAATCCGCATCAAAATCCGTTGCGTAGTTTTAAAGATTTAAGCATACAAAGGGACACAGGGACAGAGAAAGCGACTTTGTTTTATAATATGTAGTACGTAAATATGCTTGTACTAGTTGTACTTAGTCATAGTCTGGTTTGTTTTAGCAAAATATTTATCAACTCGTACAATTTAGCGAAATGTTAAGTATACAGATAAATGATCTTACTCATCAACTGTTAACACTTTTTACTGCCTATTTCCTTTCACATTTTGTTTTCCGAAAATACTTTTCGTGTGTTTCACGAAATCCCGCCAACAATGTGAAATTCACACACCTAACGTGTTTGGAACACGGTAGGTGTGTAAATGTCATTTTTATAAATATTCTATCGTCTCGTAGCCCGTCTTAAAGTAAGAGTGTCACCTGGATTTCATAAAAGACCGCAGAGAGGTTCACAAACAGGTTTTGATTAGTAGTCAACCAGACAGGTCATAATAAAAATAATGCTTAGGTTATGGAAAAAAAAACAATAAGTAACAGTCTGGGGACCTTGGGTTCCTATAGCAGATATATAATTTTTATTGATATTGCCAAAAAATGATTTTAGCTCAAACACCAATCAACTTCACCTTGATTTCAAATAGATATACAAATAATATAATATTATAATAGTATTTGTATCAACATGTATAATTTGTATGTTAATGGTACAATAAAGAGTATATCTATCTATCTATAATAACATTACCTAATAAGATTATATACTTGCTTAGGGTACCAAAGTTACCACTAATTCACCAAGTTAATAGCTATCAAAGTATTTAAAAAGGTTTAATTATTTTAATCGCGAGATTATTGGAATCTTAGTACGAAATAACCATTTTGGAAACCAGTTTTGAAATTTTTTACGACGCCAACGGCAAAACTAAGCGCTTAGTAATTTCTATTATTAGATACATAGTGTCAGAAATTACGCAGCGAACGTGTATACTGACCTAGTCACATATTTGCCTAGTTCGAGCCTTCTTTTATGTTCCCACACAACAATCCAAATTATAGGCTGGAGAACCTATAATACTACAATAAGCCTTTAACACAGTCTTCAAATAACTATAGACGAATTGTCTTCGAATTAACAGTGTAGCTCGAAATAAGCCAATGTGTGTGTATCGCGGTATAAAGGCGATTGTAGCCAGTGTCACTAGTCGCTTTATTTGTGTGAATGAAAGTCTTATGTGACATGACAAACAAAACGAAGTTTGCAGGCTTCGTGTTGCGTGTAAGACTACATCTGGATTTTAATAAGTCTGTGGCTTCACACTGACACCTACTTGTTAAACAACGTGACATCACTCCCCGTGGTAACTATTACGACATCTCTCTAATGTAAGGTTGTCTTAAAAGGCGACTAATGCCCTCAAACGCTTCTCAATTTTGAGAGCTGTTCAAGTATCATGCTGTCACTGCACCTCTTAAAATTGAATAGCATTTGAGTATTCGGACGTAATAGATCTATCTATCTAAAATTTAAGATATTTGCTCTTGTCGGTGGAGTCCCTTTCAAGTGTTTCTATCTTCCGCTAGCCTTTTGCACATCTTGCTTGATACAACACAACTCCCACTTTTTACTTTATATCTTCTTCAAAACTCCTTGCTCTACCTCTGCCCCGTCTTCCCGCCCGTCCCGTTTTATGGTTCCATAAGTACAAAATACTTATACAATTAGCTGACTTGTTATTATTAGGATCCAGGTGTATTAGTATTCAGACTGCGCATAGGCATCTGACCCAGCCTAACGATTGCCATTAAGTGTATACAGCCTTGACCAACGGTTTACCGTGCCTTCCGTTCCACAGAAAAGCTCAGGATAGAAATTCCATAACTCCTACCAATTCCAAGTTTAGGTGGCCTACCACAATCTTTTAAAACCATGCAAGATCCAGTAAGTGAGACAGCGCATTACATGATGTAAGGCGACATCTCCATTACTCACTGGATCTTGCATGGTTTTAAGAGATGGTAATTGGCCACCAGTGCCCCTAGTATGAGTTTTTGCGACTGCGTTAGGATTTTGTATGGAATTTCTAAGTTGCCTTACTATCCGCAAGAGGCGCTGTACAGGTTTGCCATACTAAATCGCTAACGCAGTCGCTAGCGTCTGCGCACGCAGTTTCCCACGCATGTCCTGCAGACTTTCAAGCTCCTCGCAATTCACCAATTGGTAATTACATACTAATAGCTGTGCGATTTTGTCTTTGGTTTTAAGATTTGACTGGCAGAGAATAGCTTATGGAAAGGCACCCATAGGATTTTTATTTAAATACAATAAAGTTTGAATAATTTCTCAAAGACGTAATTACTGACATACAGTTCAGTTAATATATTTATCTGTCATATCAAGCAATGTAATTATTAATTAATGTCTGTTACGTGCTAACAATCAGACCTTAAGGTTAAATCATCTTATCCGGCAACTGTTTCGAATTCAGTTCTGTTAGAAAATGTGAATTCGAGTTGGAACTTCATACTTGCTCAAGTTGGAGTTAGTACTTCGAAACGACCCACATATTGCGGTATTCCTGGCAACGGGAAAAGTTTTCGAGTGCTACCTCAATGTTCAGAAATTTAATTAGGCTCCAGAGTGCTTCCCATCAGGCAAGCCGTTGATCTACTAAGGATATATGTTTACAACAATCTAGAAACTGCCGCCTGTTCTTACATATTGGAACTAAGCGACCCGCCCATCGCTTTCGCCACATTTCGCTCAGTCTAACGCACAAAGTACTTAACAAAAAAATGTTTGTTAACATTGGCAAAAACAATTTTTTTTTAAAGCCTTTTGTGCGTAAAACGGAGCGAAATGTGGCGAAAGCGATACAAGTAGCCATTACGAGAGGAGAGAATCGAGATAGGCGGTCGACCTACGGGTGTGTTAGTGGACAACACTGTCAGATTTATCAAGTTGCCTAGAGGCATCTGACATAGACTACGACTGCCATCTACTGATAACAACCAGGACCAACGGCTTAACGTGCATTCCGAAGCACGGAGGAGCTCAAGATAGAAATGCTACTAATGGCGACCAATCTAAACATGGCCGCGCACTCACCGTCGTTTGACGTGCACTATCGTTACGAACACGCGCGCCGCGCTAGGCTATCAAGCTCCTAAACATATTCATTAGTATTTATATGTATCTGATATGAATTAAAAATGAACAGTCTAACTTTGTGAAAAGAAAATAAGTGATCTTTAATTATTATTAACTAGTGACCCACCCCGGCTTCGCATGGGCATAAAAACCTTCCTCTTGAATCACTATTTCTATTAAAAAAACCGCATCAAAATCCGTTGCATAGTTTTAAAGGTTTAAGCATACAAAGGGATATAGGGACACAGAAAGCGACTTTGTTTTATACTATGTAGTGATTATAATCCGTACACAGTGGAACCCTACTTGGTAAAAAAAAACCTTAAGGCTTCTACCAGCGCTAGCTACCTTAAAAAACAGAAAAAAAAAATTCTCTTTCTGTAAGTGAGATTATCAGAAATCCTCGCGCAATTTTTTTGCTAGTAAGTATACTTATTTTTTTTGTAGCTTCCTTTTTAAAAATCACTAAAAACGACCACTTTTGACACTTTTTTAAAGGTTTCTTAAGCGGATAGTATTTCAATGACTTTCGAGGTTCTATTGTAACTTAAGGATACTAGCAAAAAAGTCGCGCATGGATATCTGATAATCTCACATACAGAAAGATAAATTATTTTACCAAATTCCCTAGCGCTGTTAGCAGCCCTTATTTCTATAGATAAATATCCCATTTTATAAAACTTTCACACTACCACGCTCTACATATACGGTCTTATCGCAGGCATGTTTCGTAAAATGCCCAAAGACCCTAAATCTGTATCAAAAGGGTCATGATTATGGCATTTTCCCACCCTGTTATCTAACAAGACCGGACTATCACTGGAGGTTAGCAGAGTCCTTTGATGGCAGATCGACCAAATCTCGTGACCCACTTCCCGAGGTCGTCGACCGATGACGTCACGGCCACCTTACCCCCGCCCCTCCCCTCTCGAGGTACGTCACCCCGGGGGTGTGTTTCAGTTTCACCCGATGTCACTCCACAGTCCACATACTATCTGGTTTTCGAACTGTGCAGACGTGTTATTCTATTTTCAAAATAATTGTGTTTGCGTGCAGACAAGAAATGACAATTTTAGGTGAGTCTATGGTCTATAGATTTTTTTTCGTTACATTGTATATTAGCCTACAGTTTCGCCGTGGATGGTACGGCTTTGACCTTGATAGCTTGTTAGTATTTACTTAAAAGCCTTTTAGGCGATTACTGTCATCAAAAATAGCACTCGCAATAGACGATATGATGGAATGATCATGTCCCATCAGCTTAAAATAGTTTATACTTACCTTATATTCCAGTGGGAATTTAGGTCCTTTCTTAATTAGACGTTGTAAATTCTGGCCGATAATGTAACAAATAAGAAATAATAATAATAATAAAACCAACAACAGTGTTGTAAGTAAACCTAAATTTTTCAAAAATGTAGGCAAGGAAGCAGCCTGCATCCAGCGCCTGCCTGCGACGTTCTTCAGGTCATCTGACCATCTGGTCGGTGGGTCTCCGATTTTTGTGCAATAATTTTTTTTTTTATTCTTGTCTTTGGCTTAGATTAAGTCATGTAGGATAAAAACTTTTATACGTCTCTTAATTTGCCTTACTTATATATGCAGTAAACAAAGGACACTTTGTATAGTTTTCTTCTTAGTTCTATTTATATATAGGTTTTTTGTATTCTATATTGTGTGTTCTTACTGTATAATAAAGTTTTAACATAAAATATAATAATATATAGCAATTAACGCGGCTTACGATATAAGTTAGGCTATATTATAAATAAATCTAAAAAAAAAGAAATCAAGATTTGCTGGCCAGTATTATAATTTGAATAACTTTACAAAGGTCCAGTAATATTTAGACTTCCATCGAAACAATAATTGGAATGATGATATGGAAAATATACTTTACATCTATTATACCAAAATGTTTCGAAATGCTTTGAATATATAGAATCACCTATTAAAACTAAATTAAATAGTAGTCTCCTTTTATCTTTGTTTTAATCTGATGAAGAGCCATTGTCTCCTATTCTCAATGGATTTTCCATCTCTTTCTACGCATTCGAATGCAGGAGACAGAGATAGTGCATTCAATGACGTCATAGGAGCACGACCTACATAGTGCATCTATCTATTTCATATCCAGACTGTATCACCCGTGTTAAAAGAAATAGTTTAATTTGAATCAGGTTTACACCCCAGATACATACATACATATAATCACGTCTTTATCCCATAGTGGGGTAGACAGAGCCTAGGGCCATAAGACCTTAGACCACGTTTAACATGATGATAGTTGAAACAGGAAATCAATAGTGATGGGTTGCTATCCGCATCGCCTATGTCATGATTTCCCCATTCGCCGATTCCCTCAGACGACTACGACGTGGGTCGTATGCCTGTTTGTTTAATAAATGGTACAAAAAAAAATATTTGAATGAGCTGGAAGAACCTAAAGTTTAATCAATTGGTAATCGATAACGACTCAATGTCGCGTCACCCAAGCGGCAATTGTGGTCTTGTAACGTTATGGGTTCATTGTTTTCTACTTTATATAGCTGAGTGATTAAGCTGACTGCATCAATTACCTATGTTTCCAGTTCGGTTAAGATATTCGGGAGGCGTAAATCTCCTGATAATGACCATTAAATATTTTTAAGCTCTTGTCTTCTACTCCAGCTCGCAGTGTTACCAAACCAAAGAAAAAGAAAACAGTAGAAATGTGAACAAAAAATCTGTAGAAATCGGGATATCAGGGAAAATTTATGTAGAGCTATAAAAAAGGTCATTGGTACACACATTTATTAATGTGATCACACATTCGGGAGGTTCGCAATTTCTTTGGGAACGTTGGTTACGAAAATAATGTAAGGACTAAAAAAAAGTCATTTTTACATCTGGTGTTAACAAACCATCCAAATTCACTATATTATTATCTTTCGACTGGAAAAAAATACCTCGGCTTATTTATTTCAATGTTTTTTCAATGATACAAAAAACCGTGAGAATGTTATCGCTTCGCGGTAGATCGGGAGATGGGTTGCAAAATCGGTAGATCTCTCGATTAATTGGAAGGTTTAGGAACGCTTTGTCCTCGCCACTTCCCGTTACGCGGGGTCGGCTTTCCCAATCACGCGGCGCTACTTGCATCGGTCAAAAGTGTTCAGTGTTCAGGCCGAGATGCTTTGGACATTCGTCAACCAAGTCGTATGCTGCCTGCCTCTTCCTTTCTTCTTTGTAGCCATGGAAAGGCACTTCTTTACAACATGGTCATCGGGCCGGGCTGGGTACTATAAATCCCTTTTTCAAAAGGTCTGCGATTTGGTCGCAGTACGTTTTTCGAGGGCTACTCTGACCGTCTCTTCCTGCTCTGCTTTGTCAGTCACCAGGATAAAAGGCTTTATATGCCCAAACCATCTCAACATCCCTTTTGTCACTACATTTTCATTCACTTTAATTTTTATGTAACGTAATTAGTATACTAATAATGTAATCTGACCCAATCCCCCCAAAACTAACATCGTGTAATTATGTAGGTCAATTTCTCAGCGGCGGCGTGGTAGGGGTTCTCTAAGTCTTTTGTGTCAGCTGATAAATATCTGTCTAATAAGTGCCTATCTGTTGGATCAAAGAAGAAACTTGGCGATCGGCGCTTCGTCAGTGACGTAATACGTATTGTTTTAAGACGTGAGTTGGTAAATTAAAACAATGTCCATGCTAATTAAATAAAGCATTGTATTTATTGTATTGTGTTTACAAAAAAAAAAAAAACAGTTTCGGATTGATATATATATTTATTTTTTATTTATTCATTTAATAATAACCTTTAAGTCTAATATACATATAAAATAAACAATTTAGAACTAGTTAATACACGTTATAATTTCGGCGACGTGTGGCGTATTCAGCGGGCAGCCGTCCTCGGAACTTCCTGAATACGACTCCCTAACGAATAAAAATTTGCTTTGTGACAAGATGTCAGTATTTCCGTCCTCATTGTAAAGCTAGATTTTATCAGGAGGCTTACTACCATCCCTTAAGGTCTTAGGTTTTAAGAGATGATAGTAAGCCACCAGAACGTAGTCTATATTAATATTTTATTTCTTAATCAAAACTGATCCATGATAATTTCATGTCTTGCTTGTCTTTGTCTTGTCCTCCATTACGAACACATGTAACATCGATTTAAATGAATGCAATGTCTCAAAATAGCCTGCTTTCCTATTCATTGCCAACTTCTGAGAACTCGTTTTCATATTTATTTTATAAAACCCAAGCGATGCTACATTGTAATTACAGATATGTTATGTAAGGATAGTAAATTCCATTCTATGAATTTTATTTATGCAAATGACACTCATTATTTTTAATATTAATGAGAACAATATTTTTTTTAATTTATTTATTTCACAATACATAAACATTAGTACAAAGAAGTTACATAAAAAAACACTGTTTAAACCACAGATACCAAATAGATTTGGAGCGTACGGGAATAACCATAGATTTGTTATTTACTTGTGCATACAAAATTATTTTATGTTTAATTTTGTATGCACATTTTTTGTATAAGTATAATTCGGTCGCTATTAGTGGCAATCTATCTTGAGCTTCTACGTGTTTCGGAAGGTACGTTAAGCCGCTCCATTGAATCAGTTTCACTAAACTCTAAACTAGGATCTCAATTAAAAGTTGACATACTGTGTATAGTTCGCGGCATATAAGTTGACAATAAACTGAAAAGACCTCGCATGCGCAGTAGCCGATTTTCATACAAATTTCATCGTGCGCAGCCCCCCGCATGTCCCGTTTGTGTGCAACTTATGTGCCGGGCTGCCGGGTATTACCCCACATAATAGTGAGAACTGGAAAAAGTTCAAAGAAGAAGAAGACTTATGTATCGGAAAAAAAAGCTACCTATTTTAACCCCCGACGCAAATGAGGGGTGTTATAAGTTTGACGTGTCTGTCTGTCTGTCGGTCTGTCTGTCTGTCTCTAGCATCACAGCTCTCGAACGGATGAAGCAATTTCAATTTAGTTTTTTTTTTTTGTATTAAAGGTGTATTTATGGGCGAGTGTTCTTAGAAATGTTTGATGTAAATCGGTTGAGCCGTTTAGAAGTTGTTCAAAAAATTCTAAATTCAAATTCAAAGATCTTAAATGAAAGCGTGCACATTACAAATTATTATGTCTAATGAATATCGGTTGAGCTGTGAAAAAGCTCTGAGGGTATAAGTGGGGAAAATATCTGCAAATAATATGTGGGAGGGGGGGGAGAAATCACTCACTACTAAAAACAAATTGTGCGGTGGTTTCTTTAAATTTTTAATTTAATGTTATATTTAATTGGTGGAGTCTTGTTATTAGCACAGTCCAACATTCTAATTGTATTATATACTATACTATATTAACCTGTAAGACACCCAAAAAACAAATAAAGAAAATAACTAAAAAATAAATGTATTTATCTTTCTTCCACAGATCCGTCGCGGTGCGTGATGCGCGCGCCCGCACCCGGCGCGTCCCTGGCGGCAGTCGCCAGGTGGTCGCAATCTCCCGCCACCACCCAGGCAGACTACTCCCCCAGGGTAGCCCCGGTACACCAGCAACCTGTGTTCCCTTACGACGAAGAAATTAACTCCAGGCTCGCTATATGGTCAGTACTTTTGCAAACAAAGTTGTTAAATATAAAAGTTTTACAACTAAGACCTGCCCTGTTAGAGCCCTAATCAGCAGTTTTCAAGTTATCAGTCTCCATCATTCAGGCAGACTACTCCCCAAGTCTGTACTTTTGAAACTTAAGTCTGTAAATCCGAAAGTTTTACAGCAAAGTACGTGGCAATAATGTGACTGTCGCTTACTGGCACGTTTTTATCAGCAGTCTCTAGGTGGTCGCAATCTCTTACGACGACAACCCAACATCTTCGCAGCTTCTATAACTAATCCAAAATGACCGTTTTTTCGAAAAGATTTGGACTAACTACAACAGTTAGCGACTTTCGTTATACAATCCCTAAAAATTTGTTTGATTATTACTCAGCATGGGATCTATTACCCCTTTGAAGATCTCTTGGTTTAATAGACATAACATTGCCGGTACAGTAAGCAACATAGAAAACTATACCGCCTTAGGTTGCATTAGTAAGGTGTAAAAATTAGGTAGTATACTTTTCTCTATGGTTCACTATACACTTAAATTTTCTAAGTACATGTCTGCTATTACCATAGATTAAAAAAAATTTCGTCGGTGGAGACCGAGCGCGATTCCAAATTTTTTGGCTTTTACTCTTAGGAACTATCATCAGTTCAACACTAAAAAATCTACAAAACATGAAAACAATACACATGTCACTATTGGTACAGTAATACTTTACAATTTTTTACTAAATTCTATAAGTTGAATGGTTAGTATTGGGCACAACGAGCATTAGTGCTAACGCCCGATTTCCCATGTTCACGCGACAATGCTTACGTAGACGACATTGTGTTTGCGTGACTCAGAAATTCGGAACAAATAAATGGACCTATTATTAAGTATATTTTGACCTAATAAAACGACATAATCTCAACATCTAAATTTATATTTTTATTTTATTGTTGAATTTGTAAATACATTTATTCTGGGGTTCATTAAATATCACTTCATCACTACATAGTACATAACAAATTCGCTTTCTCTGTCCCTATGTATGCTTAAATCTTTTAACGGATTTTGATGCGTTTTTTTTTAATAGATAGTGATTCAAGAGGAAGGTTTTTATGCCCATTCGAAGCCGGGGCGGGTCGCTAGTTTAAGTATAATTTGTTGATATAGATCCTTTTCGGCAGTTCGTTACGACTTAATTACAGATAATAAAATATATGTTTAAAGATTATATTATATTCTTCATCTCTCTTTCTCTTACTCCCGTGGCGTTATCTGGCCGATCTGATGAGTGCTTTCCTGACTGATATGGACTCTAAAAATAATATTTTTGGTGATATTAGGTTCCTAAGATATATTGTCAATATAACTAGTTGCAATTTCCTATTGCAAACTGTTATTATTTTAATAAATTATTGTAGATTTACTTTAAAACATGCACGATACGAATTACGTATCTTTGATCATTTTCATTTTTGAATATAAAGAAAAAAGCACCTGTCGAATACCGTGACGAATTTCTTCTTGTGATACGTTTCATTACAAGATGTCAGTCTTGTCATTCTCCTGAAATACATAATGTAGCGACTACATTTTGATTCAAAGAAAGAATATGAGTTTATTAAGGTGATACATCGGTGAACACTAGCGCCACCATTATTTAAAAATCATTATTAACTAAAAACACAAGTTATCAAAAATCCGTGTTATGTAATTTAAGTTCTGGATCTGAAGTTAGTTTTAAACATATTAAATTATAGGCCACTTTTAGCAGTTTTGCAATTTGTCAATATATGGAACTATAATTTAATATAATTAAAATTAACTTCAGATCAAGAACCTAAATTACATAACAGGGATTTATGATAACTTGCATTTTCAGTGAATAATTATTTTTAGTTGATGGTGGCGCTAGTGTTCACCGAGGTCTCATCTTAATTTCAACCACCTAAAAGATATAATTACTGTTTCGCACGTACCGTTCCAGGCAAGGAGATATAACTACTTTGGAAGTAGACGCCATCACAAATACGACAGACGAAACTTTAACGGAATGCAACGCTGTCAGCGATCGCATCATGATGGCTGCTGGCCCAGATCTGAAAGAAGAAATCATTACGAGAGGTTATGGTAAGTTAATTTAATGCCTAATCTAGATCTTTTTTTTCTTATTTTCGAGTCGAAATAGCTTATATGTTTCGACCAGTGCATGGCCACTTTCATCGTTCTGTCGTTAGTTTCCTCCAAATCCCTAATCGAGCAGAAGACTGGGCAATTGAGGTACATCAAGAGGTGGATCATAGACTAAACAGCACCGCAATCACACAGGTTATCAGTCGAAAAGCCCCATCTAACTCTGTTCTCTTGGTACAAAGAAGACGAAGAGAAAGACTGAAACTGAGACAAACTCAAAGACATAGAAGACAGAAGATGGCCTCTGGCCGAGAAGGCAAGCGAGGCGTACGTGTGAACGTAAGCCCCCTAAAGATGGAGGAGAGTTATTAAAATGCAATGATTGCATAGATAGGCGACACTATAGAGAACAGAACTTGTAGAGAGATCAAGCAGGTGCGACTGGAAAGAGATGCGAAATGCAAGTACAGCGCACTCTCCCGAGATTCGGCTCGTGTAACCGAGAGGTTGGTAGAGCCATGGGAGGTGGAGGGAGTGTTCTCTTGGTATCTCCCAACAGCACCCAGGAGTCTTTTTAAAGACTTCCAGATTGGCCAGGAAAAATCACCAACGGGTGGAAGCTTTTCCGCTGGCTACTTTAGTATAACTGGGAAAATGAATCCCAGCAAAAACATTTTCATGTAAAACGTTGCTAGACGAGACCATATGACTCGTACGTAGAGCCAAGTTTCTAACTCTACACGCCCTAATTTAACTTTACAAACTTACAACATTAGTCAAAATATGTGGCTTGGCCAAATAGCCAACTGACCAAATGACTCATACGTAGAGCCAAGTTTCTAACTCTATACGCCCTAACTCCACAAGGCTTAACTTAACAAACTGTACACATTAGTCAAAATATATGGCTTGGCCAAATAGCCAACTGACCAAATGACTCATACGTAGAGCCAAGTTTCTAACTCTACACGCCCTAACTCCACAAGGCTTAACTTAACAAACTGTACACATTAGTCAAAATATGTGGCTTTAGTTAGCCGATTGTAACTAATCATATGACTCGCACGTAGATCCAAGCTTCTAACTCTACGTGAGGGCTCACGCCCTAACTCCAAAAGGTTTAATATATATTTTTGGCTTGGCCAAATTGCCTTCACGCCAGGCACATAAATGTAGCGACATCACTACGAAAATTTTATTTCCTGTTCATTACTTTTCCATTACACAATAGTTTTGTATTCTTTCTACAATATAAATATTTTTTTTTGCATATTTTAATATACATACAGTAATCTTTGTCAATAATAACTTTATATTTAGTTTGGAAGAGATTGCATTAGCGATAAGGCCTATTGTATCATCTATGTTTGCAATCTTCTCTTTATATATCTTTAAAACATAAAATTGCCATAACTCGTTTAAAATTATCGAATTTTATTTCTTATCTTAATCCAATTCTATGTGGTCGGTTCTGAATGTATACCATTATGTTAAATAGTCTTATAAAAAGTGAAGTTCTTACAACTAAACAACTTAAGCATAATAACAAACTTACATATTAAATAACTACTTTTCCTACTTTGTATTGGTTCAAGGAAAGTATCTATTAACGTGTATTCATTATAGTTAGTCTTTATGCCTGTCTAAGTTTTACAATATAACATGTAAAAATGTGTCAAGGCAATCATAGTACTTTTATGTGCCATGAATGGAAACCAAGACACTAATGTCATATTTGTAACTGTTTGGGTAACAATAATTGGGTTTATTTGACCTTGAGATATTTGTCACACAATATACAATAACACACCATATTGACTAGTCTATATTTAGCGTTCTTTTGTAATGCAAATGGGCTGAATTCTGCTGCTAATTCGCACGATAAAGGTGAAAGTTTAGCCCTCGATATTATCTTAATACTACAACCTTTTTCAAAATTTACTAAGTAAGATCATTATTTGGTGTTTACTGTGCGATCTTTACCTAAGTACATAGTAAAGTTTGTGGTTGTGTGTAAGTATTAGCATTATATTTGTCTATCCAAACGTACAAATCGGCAAAAGGAGTCTCCATTTCAAGACTGGCCCGTTTTGCTTTTGCCGGGATGTTTTTGGGTTTTTGTCAGCGGTGAAGTTTTTGGCTAAAGGTCGCATTTGTAAATGGATCCTTACGAAAATTGCACACGTGTTATTTTTGGTTTATAATAAATTTTTTGTTGAGAGCTGTTTTTGAGAAAATGCGGGCAAATTGGGTGAAAGCTATCAGTAACATTATTTATAAATAGATTTCAATCATATTTGGAGGGAATCATAATAATATCATCATCAATCGGATTTCTCACAAGTTGTGATAAAAAAATTATGTAATGTGAGGGAGTTGCGATGATCATTATTTATATTGTCCCAATCAATAATATCCATGCAATCTCGGTTGAAAGATTCATATTCTTTTTGTAGACTTTGATTGTAAAAGTAAAGAGACATAAAATTTCAGAATGCCGGACAGGGGAGGTGGTGACGACGCCCGGGTTCTCCCTCCGATGCCGACACATTATCCACACGGTCAGTCCGAAGTACGTCGCCAAGTATCACACGGCTGCCGAAACCTCGTTACATAATTGTTATAAGTAAGTATGAAAGTTTCTTCATAACTTCTTTATTTTCCTTTCTTTACTTCTTGCCGATTTGAAAATGTCTTCTACTTCATGTAGACTGTGAAAAAGCCATTTTGTGGAGGCCATTTTCTGGTGTTAGATTCAGCTAATTTGCGTTATAATCTTGACGCTGATTTTTGCCCAGGGTGAGCGAGACGTATTTAAATTTCTACACGTCAGGGAAAGGCTCCTTTCTTGTACCTTCTTAGCCATATGGTTTTTTCATTAATCTGTCCGATGACTTGGAAATATGGCACACGGATACTCGAGTCTGGTTTCCCGAGCTGCTAATAACTAAACCCTAATCCGTCTGAATCAGTAGAATCTTGTACCGCTCTCCTGTCCTCAAGTCAAACCAAATCCTATCCTTCCCTAGCTTAAGAATACTACCAAAAACAGTAGCGTCGAAAGTACGATAAGTTTCAGAAACTTCGCTCGCTAACCTCTGCTAAGGGTGATGAATATAGAAACAAATTCTCCTATGTACAATATTAAATCCTTGGGACCTTCCTCTCTTCTCTCTGACCAGCAGTGGACCGCCTGCAGCTGAAATCATGATGATGAACTGTTTTAGCAAGACAAGAAGTAACTAACATGTTGCAGAGGCCTAATTTGATTCTGGGTCTTAGCCTCAATGCTAGCATTCTCTACCAGTCAACCATAGGGAGAAACAGAAAAGAAATATTTATCTTAGGTGTTATTTATAGGGATAAAGATATACCTTTGACGTGACAACGTCTAATAACTCGATACTACGGGCTGCATGCACGAAAAAGATGACGTCATTGTCCCGTTCCGGTCATTCTCTCGTTCCGCAAGCGAGAACGAGAGAGAGACGCTCGAGTGATTGGCTTAATTCGGTTCGTGCTGCATCTATCTTCCATCATTCTGTGTATTGTACTACTGTAATGTTTGACGTTGTCACGTCAAATTACCGTCAGACAACTATTTTTTTTTACGTGACCTTCTATACATAGTTATATTGATAAAATGTTTGGTGTTATTCCAGAAACGTCCTCTATAAGGCAGGAGAGCTGGGCGCGCGGTCGCTGGCGCTGTGCGTCATAAACTCGCCGCGGCGGAACTTCCCACCAGACTTGGCTGCGCATGTCGCTTTACGTTAGTATGCTGTTGTATATCTTAACTTTCTGTTGAAACTACATTTGTCTCGTGTTGTGTTCTATTAGAGCTGCATTCGTTTCGAATTCCAGAGCCTATAAATCCAATTATTTCTTTAATCGTTTGATTAAATTTAAGTGGTTTCTTCAACTAGATATAAAAATAGTAAAGATAAAATAGTACATTACTGTCGAGGCCAGAAATGAAGCCATTTACGGCCGAGTTATATTGCCTTGCCAAGTGCTTTTAAAAGGACGAGATGAAGCCGAAGGCCTTTGAGACGAAGAACTAATGGTTAGTACCAACCTAATAAAAGTGTCTAAGTGTGTAGGCTGCTAGGGTGAACTAAAAAACCTTATGTATGAAAACGTGTACATTAAAAAACCTTCATTAGCGGCCGGCAGTTTTTTTTTTTAATAACATTATTCTCTTAGCCAGCAATGAGTTTATTGACGTATTTTTTTTTAATAATAAAACTATTTCCGAGCAAGAGTAAGCAAAGATTTTTATTAGCTTTCGGAGGGAAAATGGAACTGATAGCGTCTCACGCGACCGCTTCGGCGGCTGCGTATCGATTTCTTTAATCTATTATAACATTAGCTCCACCATACTAGCGCAGCCAAACCCTCATTCGACACGAAAATCAAAATTCAAAATCGGAACGTGCCACACCGCAGGCACAATCCGCCGCTACCTGGAGCAGCACGCGCAGCCGCAGCTGGTGGTGGCGTGCGCGGGCGCGGCGGACGCGGCGCTGCTCCGCGCGCTGGCGCCGCTGTACTTCCCGCGCGCGCGCGCCGAGGCCGACGCCGCGCGCTGGCGGCTGCCGCCCGACCTCACGCCCGATAGGCGCATCCGGATTATACACAACCCGCACTCGCATAATTCTGATAGTGGTGAGTGAATTTCGACAGTTTCAGGAGTCGCTAGATCATCGTCATTTCGAGTAGGCGTCACGGTCAATCGACCATGCACACCCTGGTGTCAGGGTTCTTCGGAACCGCCTCTCGGCCTCTGACGTGGTTCCTTTAACGACTACCATATGGCCGGGACCAACGGCTTAACGTGCCTTCCGAAACACGGAATCATCTTTATTATCAGACAGTTAGGTGATTCAAGCCTGCAATGTCCTAACCAAACTGGAAACAACTAAACAAAGTATGCTTCCCGTGGGAATCGAATCCACGACATCATCATCATAAATTTAAGACCTAGGCTCTTGTCGGTGGAATTCCTTCCATTTTTGTCTATCCTATGCCAGTTCCTTTATTTCTTAATACGACACGATTGTTTTCTCCTTTATCTGTTTCATATAACTATATATGCCTTGGTCTACTTGGACCCCTTCTTCCTTTTATCTTTCCTTCAATGATGTTCTTCATCAAATCATCGTGTCGTATCAAGTGTCACAACATGTTTCCTCGTCTGTTCTCAATAACTTTTAAAATGCTTCTCTTTTCTCCTACTCTATTTAAAAACAAACTATGGTAAGCTATGCAATAATTATTACCTCAATTGACATTCAATAGAAATTATCTTTAACGTCACGCCTAATCGGGGTCATACCACATTCGCATAATTCTGTGGTAAGTGAAATTTTGTTGTAACTTAATTGTTTCAACTAATCTATATAAATAAAACAAAGACGGGTTTGTTACAACACTTATAACTCGAGATCTGCTGAACCAATTTTCATGGTTATTGATTCGTTGGATTTGTCTTCGCCCCGAATAGCAGAATACATCTTAAAAAACATTGGAAAAAGATGAAAAAAAAATAAAAGAAAACATTTTCCCATACAAAATGTCTGTAAGCTGTAACTAGGGTGTAAGGTAGGGTAGGTGTACGGTAGGTGTAGGGTACGGTAGGTGTGCGGCAGGTGTAGGGTAGATGTAGGGTAGGTGTGGGGTAGGTGTAGGGTAGGTGTAGGGTAGGTGTGGGGTAGGTATGGGTTAGGTTTAGGGTAGGAGTAGGGTAGGTGTGGGGTAGGTGTGGGGTAGGTGTGGGGTAGGTGTGGGGTAGGTGTAGGGTAGGTGTTGGGTAGGGTAGAGGTAGGGTAGAGGTAGAAAAAAGGGCAGGACAACCTCTGCCGGGTCAGCTAGTATTAAATAGCCACAAGAGCTGTCCACTCCTCCTTATTCTACGCCACTCCTTGCCAGTCGCCACTTTGGAGGGTTTCCATCTCTCTTCAGGTCAGGAGACTTCTTGTGTCGGAGAACAGTATCACTTTGGAGCGTTGAGCCATCACAGTAAGTAATATTAAATTGACAATATTTTCTGTCATGAGTTACTTATGCAAAATCAAATATTCGAAAAAAACAAATTTTTGATAATAAATACAAGACGATAGCTTGTGAGTTTTAATTTCCCGCCATACATATAATTTCCAAACACTCATAACATCCAAGCTACTATATATCTCAGAAACTCACCAAGTATCAAGACCTAGCAATAGAACTAAAGCGCCAATGGAGAATAGAGATAGTTCATATACATAGTTCCGATTGTGATTTCGTCTACAGGTATCATACCTAAAACTTTACAAAGAAGCCTGGATCTGCTGAATATCAATAAAAATACTTTGAATATACTACAAAAAGCTGTAATTCTTAATACTTGCCGCCTCACTCGAAAATTTCTCACAACATCATCTGTTTCCTTCTCTTTTAACACAATTACCTAGTATCCCCGTAATTTACGCTTTGCTATGGCCCGCGTAATTAGGTACACCCCTTTCAAGAAGGGAGAGTAAAATACACATGCAAAATAATAATAATATTCTTTATTTCAGATATTTTTTACATATCCATAACATAGCGACACATACTCAAATATTAATTAGCAAAAAACAAATAACAAATAGTCAATATAGTCACGTATTTATCCCATACGGGGTAGACAGAGCCTAGGGCCACAAGACCTAAGACCACGTTTAACATGATGACAGCTGAAACAGGAAATCAATAGTGATGGGTTACTAGCCGCCTCACCTAAGTATGTTATGATTCCCCCATTCGCCGATTACTCAGTCGACTTTTACGGCTTTCACGGAAAGAGAAGCAGCTGATACATTTTATGTTTTTCTTTTTCTATCAGACCAGCTTCCCGCCAAAACGCTACAAAATAAGTTAGTGATTCATCATCGCTTTTGGTCAGAGATTTGTGCAGATACGATAAGAATATCTACTATTTATCAATTCTGTACCGATAGGTAGATAGCTATACAAATTTAGGGTGATAGATATGAGTAGATAATTATAGTGATATCATAAATGGTAAAATGCGGAGATTTGTCTATTGTTTTGATAGGTAATCAATACTTTATATGAACAGATTTGCCTTTGTGCTTCCGTGCTATCTATCTAGCTGTATTTAATCAACATATAAAAAGGAGGAATAGAACACATACAATATAAGGTACAATTGATAGTACCTTATATTGTATGTATACAAAAACTGTACCATCCTGACAGACATTAATACCAATGTTAATTAAAGTTTTTCAAATCGTTTTCTCTATCTCTCTCAAGCATCATGTTGTTTCATCAACCTGGTAGCTTTAGCTTTAGAGCCCAGGGTCCGTTTTTCGCTTTTCTTCTTAAATTCTTTGGCGAACATATTTTATTGGTACTTAGTTACTTACGTCTAAAAAGATTTAACAAACGGCTAACTCAATCTCACTTCAAAATGTCAAGCAGTTGGTTGCAGTAGATCATCATCAGTTCGTGTAGGTGATACGGCCAATAAACCACGCACACCCTGGTGTCAGAGTTTTCGGATCCGCCCGGTCTTTGACGTAGTTCCGACGACAACCAACCAGATAGTAGACGGGACCAACGGCTTAACATGCCTTCCGAAGCACTGAATCATCTTTGTTATCTATCAGACAATCAGGTGATTTTATATTTTAGGACATTGTACCTAACCAAACTGGAAAAAACTAAACAAAGTATGCTTCCCGTGGGAATTAACCTACGAACCCCGGGTCTACAGGTAAACGCCTTACCCACTTGACCACGAAGGCAGTTGTTTTAGTAGATAAAGCGTGAAGAGGTAACAAACAAACAAACACATTTAAATTGTTACTATCTGTTGCCCAGGGCTCCGCTTCCGTCGGGATTCCGGGATAAAATATAGCCTATGTGTTGTTCCCAAGTAAGCAATCCCCATTCCAAATTTCAATTAAATCGGTTCAGCCGTTTTCCTGTGAAAGAGTCACAAAAATCCATACAAACTTTCTCGTTTATAATACTAGTAGGATTTGAGACGCAAAAAATGGAATTTACTACAAGTGAAATTCATATCTAAATGACTAATGAACCAATATACTAATAGCTCACTTTGAAAGGCGCGAGCGTCGCCCGCGTAACTTATCGATATACGATAAATACAGGTTATCTAGAATTGACGCATTAGTTTTATCGATTCCCAACTCGACAACGGTACTGTGAGGTGTTTTGTTGAAGTGTTTTAGAATAAAAACCATGGATGTGGAAACTAGGAGTGTGACTTTGGATGTAGAATTGCAGCCGCGGCCTAACTCACCTCGTGGTATGTGTTTGTCTTATTTTTGGTTTTTAATCGCCTCTTAATTTTATTTTTAATCTGAAAAATATTATTTATTAATCTGACTATTATTTATAGACAACTAGCGACCCGCCCCGGCTTCGCATGGGCATAAAAATCTTCCTCTTGAATCACTCTATCTAGTAAAAAAACCGCATCAAAATCCGTTGAGTAGTTTTAAAGATTTAAGCATACAAAGGGACATAGGGACAGAGAAAGCGGCTTTGTTTTATACTATGTAGTGATAGTGATTCATGCCGACATGACTTGTCATACACGTTCCCTGATTTTGGGCAAGTATATACAAAAGAAATATAAACAAAGTCAGTAAGCGTATCAGGCATATGAGGACCAATCGCACAAGCACTGTGTGTACTTTTGTAACTTCGATATTTATGTACAACACAACACATATGTTTAACAAATAAATAGTATAATAAATTTAAATGGTGTAAAGGCTTGTCGTAACGTATAAGAGTTCACCTTTACAAGATTTGACTATGGATATTACGGTAATTGGTTAGTTCAGTTACACACGATTTATGGTAAATCCATACTAATATTATAAATGCGAAAGTCTGTCTGTCTGTCACCTCTTCACGGCTAAACTGCTGGACTGATTGTGATGAAATTTCGTATGGATATAGTTATGCACTAGGAGTCAAACATAGCCTACGTTCGGGCGCGATATAACCGAGGCGCACACGGGCGGAGCCGCGGGCAACAGCTCGTAGTATAATAAATTTAAATGGTGTAAAGGCTTGTCGTAACGTATCAGATTTCACCTTTACAAGATTTGATTATGGATATTACGGTAATTGGTTATAGTTCAGTTACACACGATTTATAGTAAATATCTTATATATAAGTAAATATCCGTGTACTAAATTTCATCAAAATCCGCTCCTTTGATTTTATGTGATTGAGTAATTAATATCCTTACACGCATCCTCACCCATATTCAAACTTTCGAATTTTAACATTTGTAGTACTTAGTAATTATAAAGTTTGTTAAAAAAAAAAACAATCAATTCGTGTAATCTATGCGGGCGAAGCCGCGGGCAAGAGCTAGTTATATATATATATAAAAGAAAATCGTATTAGTTACACTACTATAACTCAAAAACGGCTGATTTGGCTGAAAATCGGTGGGGAGGTAGCTTAGAACCAGGAGAAGGACATAGGGTACCTTTCATCTCGGAAAAAGTACTGTTCCCAAGGGAAGTTCATCGGGGCGAAGCCGCGGGCAAAAGCTAGTATAATTTGTTTAAATGTTCTCTCTTTCTCACTCAGCACTACAAATGGCACGTTACACTAAATGGTTGAGGCTACGCAATCGAATTAGGGATAAATCACACAGATAGTTACAGAGAATATATTCTTAATTGTTAGGCCTTAATATTAATTGACTGTTATTGCTTTCTTACATACATACATATAATCACGTCTTTATCCCATGCGGGGTAGACAGAGCCTAGGGCCATAAGACCTTAGGCCACGTTTAGCATAATAATAGTTGAAACAGGAAATCAATAGTGATGGGTTGCTAGCCGCATCGCCTATGTCATGATTTCCCCATTCGGCGATTCCCTCAGACGACTTTTACGGCTTGCGCGTTGTACGTATTGCTTTCTTTGTAAACTTAATTGTGAAGATAAATAAAACTATATTTTACTTTTACTTTTTTTTACTATATTAGCCCCGAAGTAAGTTCGAAACTTGTGTTTAGAGATCTAACTCAACCAAAGAATTTAGATTCGCGCGCGCGACGCATTTTTTTTATCTTTGCCTTATTTCTACATAGTATAAAACAAAGTCGCTTTCTCTGTCCCTATGTCCCTACGAAGGTATGCTTAAATCTTTAAAACTAAGCAACGGATTTTGATGCAGTTTTTTTTTAATAGATAGAAGGATTCAAGAGGAAGGTTTTTATGCACATGCGAAGCTGGGGTGGGTGGCTAGTTTAATTAATAAAAAGTGACCGAATGAATTGACGGCCTTCGCTGCACCATGACAACGCCACTTTTATCAACGCAATCAATAATAATGGTATTTTCAAAATGTTATATTGTAAATTTGCAAGAAACAAGAAGCCACAAACTTATACTACGTAGTACTGTTACTAATTTTTAAATACATTAACATTGATTTCTTCCAAACTTTATGACATAAAGTAAACATAACCACAAGTTTACTACCATACATCACTATCTCATGACAAAACAGGTTTTAGTCCCCTCTCTCGCACGCGACGAGCAGTACACTGTGTTCGTCTGTGTATTAATTAACAAGATAACAATATTGTAAATGATATAATAAAAGGATCAAATTTATATTGTTTATCGGTGGCCTAGATCTGTGATATTACATGAAAAAAAACTGAAATCACTCTACGTAGTGTATATTTTCTTTAATCTGGGTCCATACGCTTCGAATTTCAAAAGAGAAATAATTATTTTTTTAAACAGTTACATGATGATAACTGAACGAATATGTAAATTGAATATTGTCCCTTTCCTAAATGCATAGATTATTTTATAAAAAATTATGAACCGATACAAAAATTCATCGAAATTTTGTAGCAAACCCGTTTATTTTAAGAGTTAAATAATGACGCTAGTAAACAATGAGGCTTAGCCAGTTGATAGTGAAAAGTGTATTAAAGGTCCGAAGTGAGTGCATTATTTCGAAAAAAAATGTTAAAAACGAGCTAATTTTGAGTGGCCTACTTAGTTAATTGCTACAGTTAAGGTGATATTCTTTGCACATAATTAAAATTTGGAAACAGGCAAACATGCTGACATTGTTCAAAAGTAAATTGGACAAAAAGCAAAGTTAGCCGCCATTTGTAAATCAAATGTTCAAAAATATTCAAGAAAAATGCAAAATACACTGAACAGGACAATGACCATGGCTACGTCCAAGCACGCGATGAGTTCACTAACACAAATGACGATAATTAAACTAACAATTGCTCTCTAAAATGTTAAGGAAACCTCAGAAGAAACGCAGAGGCAGAATATTTTCAGTGAAAATGATGTCCGATTCGTAATTCAAACGTGTTTGAACTGTCGATGTGAGTTTCCCGGCTTTTCTCACAACTGTCAAAGTGTCTTTTGTCTATTTTGAGTGGCCTACTTAGTTAATTGCTACAGTTAAGGTGATATTCTTTGCACATTATTCAAATTTGGAAACAGGCAAACATGCTGACATTGTTCAAAAGTAAATCGGACAAAAAGCAAATTTAGCCGCCATTTGTAAATCAAATGTTCAAAAATATTCAAGAAAAATGCAAAATACACTGAACAGGACAATGACCATGGCCACGTCCAAGCACGCGATGAGTTCCCTAACACAAATGACGATAATTAAACTAACAATTGCTCTCTAAAATGTTAAGGAAACCTCAGAAGAAACGCAGAGGCAGAATATTTTCAGTGAAAATGATGTCCGATTCGTAATTCAAACGTGTTTGAACTGTCGATGTGAGTTTCCCGGCTTTTCTCACAACTGTCAAAGTGTCTTTTGTCTATGGTTAGATAGGACGCGTTCAGAAACTGTCAAGTGTTTGGAAATGTTGAACGAAGCCTTTGAATACGACCGTAAGTTTGAATGTATTATTCTCGTATAACTTCTAATGTGATAATGTCACGAAACGAAGATCACCGGATCTGCTTTTGTTTAGTTACAACTTTCGTTTAATAAATAATAAGACACCGAGAAAATATCCATCAAGTATTTTAAATAATTAAATTGTCATAATAGTTTGGAAGGAGATGAGGGAGACCTTTGCCCAGCAGTGGGACATTATAGGTTAATAAAAAAAAAAAAAAACAAAAAATTGTTTACATTTGCAACTAAAGATTTTTGAAACCAATCTAATTCCATTCATTTCAAAGCAAGAGAGAAAACAGGCGTTCTAATATGTTTGGTATGGAGCCATCCAGACACGACGTTATTGTCCATTTGACAAACGTAAACGCCACAAAATGCCCACTATCCTTCTTCATTTATGCCTATCAAGCTTTCCCCTGATTTTATAGTCAACCTATTTATCTTTAACCATGTTAATAAAACTGAAATTTGCTTTAACACCTCTAACTACCGATTTAAAAATTATCTATCAACTTCTTTGTTTGAACGGCAAACCATATATTATTTGGACTATAATAGTGTAGATTTTGCTAAGTTAGGCCTTGTAGAGTAAGGGCATTTAGAATTAGAGGCTTGGCTCTACGTCTGGTAAGCTAGTCATAATGGCCTCTCTTTTTACTTGAAAATGTTTTTGATGGGATCAGCTTTACAAGCCAACAGATTAGTATAAAGACTCATACTAATCTGTTGGCTTGTAAAGCTGGCTTTTATTTTTATTTGTAGTTTAATTTTATTTGTTGTTTTATTAGAAGTTTCATTTTTTTCTACGATTTGAAAATATATACAATCTCTGACAATACATCGTTTGAGCTGCGTGCGAAAGGGAAGATCTTCCCGCGACCATCCGACCTAGCGAGAAGATTTTCCCTTTGAGGCGGTCGGGCATCTCTTCGCTCCCACTTCTTGAAACCGTCATTTTATTTTATAAAATTAGGTTAATTTAAAATTACTCATTTGCCTGTTAAGGTGATACCTCGGTGAACACTAGCGCCACCGTCATTTAAAAATCATTATTCACTGAAAACACAAGTTATCAAAAATCCATCTGCTGTAATTAAGGTTCTGGATCTGAAGTTAATTTTAAACATATTAAATAATTAAATTATAATTCCCTATAGTTATAAATTGCATTATTGCTTAAAACGGCCACTTTTAGCAGTTTTGCAATTTGTAACTATAAGGAACTATAATTTAATAATTAAATATGATTAAAATTAACTTCAGATCCAAAACCATAATTACAACAGAGGGAATTTTGATAACTTGTGTTTTCAGTGAGTAATGATTTTTAAATGACGGTGGCGCTAGTGTTCACCGAGGTATCACCTTAATAGACTAGATTGTAATAATATTAACGTATCTAAATTTATTATGTACGTTAATAACAAAAAAACCGTCATTCATGATTCCGCAATGCAGATTTTTTAGACCTGCCCAAACATTTGATATGTCAACGCTTATTTAAATATACAAAAGGATGATAAAAATGTTTATCGATGTCATTAAAACTGTGTTATCACTATTGTTTTGTTCAGATTTAATTTTTTTTATCATCTAGGTTGACAGTAACATGTTACATATTTTTATTAGCACAATAAAAGTGCAATGCGTTATTTTTGTATAAATATTCTTTCATAGAGATAAATATTACCTAATGAAATTCGTATAAAACTACTTCAAAAGGTTATTAATAATCATGAAGCTATTTCAAATTGATACTGGAACATGTCCTGTGTGGTACTGGAGCATCGGACACCCACCAACCAGATAGTCAGATGACCTGAAGAAGGTTGCAGGCAGGCGCTGAATGCAGGCCGCTTCCAAATGGTCATTCTGGAAATCCTTTGGGGAGGCCTATGTCCAGCAGTGGACAGCCTGCGGCTGAAATGATGATGACTGGAACATGTGCCCAAAAACTGGCGGCATTACCACTTTACATGACATGTCAAAAGGAATCATTTTTATTTCACTACGCATTTGGGAAAACTGTGACATTTGATTCCATAGCTTACGTGGGATGCTTACGTCGAGTACTCCTTTTGTACCTTAGTTTTATGTTTGTTCTTTGTACATACTTTTTATTTTCCTTTACCCTATCCCACTTTCCTATGTGGGATCGGCACAGTATGTGAGTTCCTTCCATTTAGATCTATTGCCAACCATTTCATCACAGAATCCTCCTAGATCCCGTAATTTTCATTTTTAACAATCTTTGCGTTACATGTTTTTTTTTGTACCTTGACTGTACTAAATTAATAAATTTTGTCAACAGCCGAAGACGACACATCGTTATGCGACGAGGAGGCTGCGGTGGAAGCGGCTGCGGCCTTTGCGAGAGCGTGCGCGCCCGACACGCAGCGGCTGCTGGCGCCCGCAACCAGACCGGCGCCTTACATCGACAGGCGGCTTTTAGATGACCACGAGCAGTGAGTACCTAGTATTTTAAACCTTATACCCCGTATTAAGAAACGTTTGAAAAGCCCATTTTAACTTAAATATGTTTTGGCTCTTTCTCTCTTACCCGACACTTCACGTGAAAGAACGAGACGAAACACATTTTAGCTAAAATAGGCTTAACAAACGTTTCTTAATACGGGGGTATCTATTTAGCGATTAGGGACACTTTGGTTAGATAATACTTTCGTCAAAATTTGTTGTTTTCTCAATGCGTGTTATGAGCAACGGTACCTATTCAGTGTTTGGTTCATTCTACCGTGAGTCAAGAACCTATTCCACGACTTCGTTGAGGTGAAACTGACTGGTCTATTATTGGCTGGAAACTATGTGGTTTCATTATGTTCGCCTTACAGGTCAAAAGAAGCCAAAAATATTAAGGAGTAAATATTGAACTTATGAGCAAACAGTCTCGACACTTAACAAATATTAGCGGGAACAGAAAATAAAGAAAGAATGGAAATTGTTTAGATAACAAATAGCGAATTAAAATGACATTTCTTAAATAAAAGTCGTTTACCTCATGCTCTAGTCATGACGCTCGTGAATATCCAAATTGGCAGTTGGATTCTTCCAGACAGATTTATTCTTAAATAGCTTATCAATCGCCTTTTTCTTACTATACAAAAATTTTAAAAATGAATCAAAAAACATAGCCTAGCGGATCAGGGGGCTTAGCCAAAGTCACAATCGCAAAACGTTAACGAGGTACGACAAGAACAAAATTTATGGGATTGACATCAGATTGACCACGTGATTTACCGCAGCTTATGTCAATCCTATACATTTTGTTCTTGTCGACATTCGTTAGCGTTTTGAAATTATCACTTAGCTACGGGTGCAGCTCTTTGAAGTAGTAGTGGGCGGAGCACATAGCGTGTAAAACCGATGGTAGAAAGTTCTCGAATGGCGGCCACGCACTGGCAAGCGCAGCATCAGACACCCACCGACCAGATGGTCAAATGACCTAAAGAAGATCGCTGGCAAGTGCCGGATGCAGGCCGCTTCAAACTGGTCATTCTGGAAATCCTTAGGGGAGGTCTATGTCCAGCAGTGAGCAGGCTATTGCTGAAATTGTGATGATGAATAAAAACGACAACTTTACTCGAATACTAAAGGCAATCGCACCTTCTGTTTAATAAAGTAAGATTATAATTCTAACGCAAATATCAATATGTACCGAATCTTTGAGTTGTGTTAGAGTTACGGCTACTTCCGTGTTGGTTAGTGGAAATAGATTGTTTACATTATATACCAATTACATATCTGTGATGCGTACATATTGCCAAACTATTTCGATACAAATTACGCAGAAAATCAAACTGATACATATTCTATTAAGAGAGATGATAAGTGGCTATTCTAATAGCCAGTTATCATCGCACCTCTCGCCACCATCAGGAAGTTCACCATCATACTTTGGATCCAAAGGTGCCACAAACAGATGCTTTAAGAATAATTTTATCCCTGCGATTACGATGAACTTCCAGCCATGGTTTTCCCTAGTGCCTATTCCTCCTGAGTCGGCAACGCGCTCGCAACGCTCCTGGTGTTGCAGGTATCTTAAGCGTCTCTCTCTCTCTCTCTCTCTCTCTCTCTCTCTCTCTAGGCCGTACGTCTGTTTGCCTGATTATTGGTACAAAAAAATTCTCAAAAACGAACGTCGTCATCATTTACGGTTTCTACTTCTTTTCCCTTGTCAATGACAAATTATTAAATATGGTTAGCCCAGTGCGAGGGCAGCTCGATGGCCCTCCCATTTGCCTCCATCAAGTCCTCCACTTGGTTTTGGTACTACTGCAGCGACACCTGACGTCATCAGAAAATTTCCTCTTCCGCAACTCCTGACATCTGCCGACCGCTACCCGAAATCTGTTGACTGATCTCCATATACTTAGACCAGGGTAGATTGTAGCCGTTGTAAGTTTTTTGTCTATGGGATAATAAACTGTGTAAGGTAACAGAATTTCCATGCAAAGTCTTAATGCAGTCGCTAGCAACTACTAGTACACCAGGGGTTAAGGCGTTTGCCTGTAGACCCGGGGGTCGTGGGTTCGATTCCTAAGGGAAGCATACTTTGTTTAGTTGTTTCCAGTTTGGTTAGGATATTCCAGGCATGAATCACCTGACTGATAATAAAGATGATTCCGTTCTTTGGAAGGCACGTTAAGCTGTTAGTCCCAGTTGTCATGTGGAAGTCGTTAAAGGAACCACCTCAGAGGCCGAGAAGCGGTTCCGAAGTACTCTGACACCCGGGTGTGCATAGTCAATTGACCGTTACACCTACAAGAAATGATGATGGTGACTTATGGTAGACTGGTAGAAGCACATTTTTGGTATAAGGATAAGAAAGAAAGTCGATTTAAGTTTAATTTTCCTGGACGCGAAATTTTTCAGAATTGTAACATCATTAGTAATTGAATGGAATTTAAATTTACTTGGAAATGAAAGTTATTCTCAGCTTTACAATCAGTTTTCTTCCACCACAAAAACCTATCAAGGGCAACGTTGTCACGTGGCGTCACTAAATTTTTAAGAAGACGAAACGAAAATATCTATGGCCTTGTGTCAAAATAGGTCAAATGGATTGTTTTGGATCAAAAGTAATATTTTGATTGGCTATTAGTGGCTGGGAATAATGTTATTTCTGTTTTCGTGATAACGACCTAATTTAAATTTAGTTGGGTCAGTTTTTGATCTTTGAAAATAGTTATATTTCATGAAAACAGAAAATTTTTGTTGATCGTACAACTGTTTGTTGTTATTTATCTTCGTTAGTCTTGCAAACTTGTTCTAGTAGAAAAAGTCTTAAAGTTTCCTTCGTTATCTTATTGGTCTGGTTTTCCTGTAAAAAAAAGCATATAGAGGTCAGAAAGCAGTCGTTCCATTACTTATAATCAGTGCCGTCATGTGTAAATTAATCCACAATATGGCAATCAAACATATACCTAGCTTATTTTTGCCAGTATCTAGATTTATTTGATTTTTTTTTGTTAGGGCATTGTACCACTTCCCAACACTCACGCTTGTTAACGAACATTTAGCGAATAATAATAATCCACCTTTATTATGCACTAATACTCGAAAAAACACTAATATTAAAAAATACAATGAAGATCACTGAGTGACTAGCTTGGCGCCAAAAACCCTTACAGAAGGTTATAGGTTATATAGCCTATAAACTTTTCCCAAGAATAAGAATCATATATAATAATCTTCTTTTATGAGCATGAACTATAGCCAAAAACTATGTTATAATATAACTTATAGCTACAATATTATCATGCCTAATAATGTGTTGGAATAACAAAGGATCGAGAAACAAATGATTCACTTCAGCATATTTCTCCAGAAACTCAGCAGGATCACTTGACGAAACAAACACGTTTTATTTAGCGTGGGCCGTGGATTGACGCCGTATTTATACTCCATCGATACTATCTTAATATAACTAAGATCCTGTTTATATGGAACTGAATACGTAAGAAGTTTCGTGTTTAACGCGTTTTTTAAATAAATAAAATTGTGCGCAAATATAATAAAGATTCGGTGCTTAACTTAGGTGGTCTACGTCAGAGGCAGTAAATCAATAAGAATCTGCTATAGAATCATAATCGTCATCAATCTTCTTGGAAATGCTGTTGTGCATTACTTTGAATTGACTCTTCTGGCAATTGTCCCATTTTTGATTCTGTAGCATTTTGCAAATTAGCCCAAATGCGATTAAACCTTTTTGACGGCTTTTGTTTACCACACTAGTGTTTCCCAAACAGCTGTATCTTCACCACTTGACATCTTTGAATCAATGTTCAAATAACATTTTCTTGTCTATTAGTTACCTATCTTCCGAAGTCACGGATTTATACAGATTTAAGGGCAGTGTAGCCGGGTGTGAGATAAAGATATAATTTGCTTTCTTGTGTTATTACAACTCAAAACACTGCACTGCGCCATTATTAGTATGTAGACAACAAAAACCAAATAGTAAAAACAGCATACCTGAAATTTGTTTTTTTTTTACTTTTTTTAGATTTACACCAACACCAAAACGTCAAGAGATGTCTATACAACATTTTTGGCAGTTTGGGGTTAAACACGCTACGGCGAAAAGAACAGCAAATCCCACATTGCAACTCATTTACACTCGTGGAATGAATGAATAAACACTTATTGAACCAATTACATAAATTTATGTAATTGGTTTAATAAGTGTCCAATCCATTGATGTATTTATAAATCAATGGATTGTACAGGTGTGGATTCTGTATACATCTTTTCCAACGTGACGTATATGGTTCTTTTCTCTATTTAGTTCATCAATACAATACTTGTAAGGACCGACTTTTACAACATTAATTAAAAACTAAACTTGGCATAGCTTTGAGGATGTTGTGGCGACACTAGCGCCACAACAATATCTACAAAGACGCACCACAGATGGCGTTAAAAGCAACAATCTCAGAATTGCATACAAGATGGCAAATTACTATGAAAGTCTAAATCGCGCTTGCAAAGTTTCTACGGATTGGAGCATAAATACAACCTCCGACAAGACATCGTCGGAGCCGCGGTTCCCCAGGCATAACACCCGGCCTGGCGGGAAGATCTTCCCTTTGTGGCGGTCGAGTATAACACTATCGCTCCCGTCACTCTCTCCAAACTGGTGACCCCGACGTGATTGGAAGCAGCCTTCTCCATCAACATTCTCCGATCCATCATCTCGCTACCTCTAAAGCCTCAGCAGCCAGCAGTCTCACAGCAAGCCAACAACAATGGGGTATCTCCAGGTCCAACGCAGCCGACTCACGAGCTTCCTGGTCCTGAAACCACCCTCACTTCAAGACTTCAGCGACCGGCCATCCACCGCAGCCCACGCCTGGTATTCATCGGCCGGCCAACCGCACCAGCGTGGCAGTTCTGCAGGACATCTACCGGCGCCAACAGGTCTACATCGCTCACTACAGTCTCGACTCACCGCAGACTACGAGCAAGCAGCAACAACGTACCCGACTCACTGGGACGTCAAGTCAAGCAACTGGCACTTGCAAGCTAACATCATAAGCACAGACTGCACATGAAGATTTATCAGACCTTCGGTCTTGGAAGGGAGTCCTGTGGCGACACTAGCGCCACAACAATATCTACAAAGACGCACCACAGATGGCGTTAAAAGCAACAATCTCAGAATTGCATACAAGATGGCAAATTACTATGAAAGTCTAAATCGCGCTTGCAAAGTTTCTACGGATTGGAGCATAAATACAACCTCCGACAAGACATCGTCGGAGCCGCGGTTCCCCAGGCATAACACCCGGCCTGGCGGGAAGATCTTCCCTTTGTGGCGGTCGAGTATAACACTATCGCTCCCGTCACTCTCTCCAAAATGTCAATCAATATATTTAAGGGATAATACAAAATATTTAAGGGATTAACATTTCCCCTATCAAAAGGACACTCTGTCTTGTACGTAACACTCATTTGAAATGATTTTTATAATTTACCACTTTTTTCAACATTTAGACTGTTGCCATTTTGCCGATTAACCCAAATGCGATTATACCACACATGTTTGTATTAGCTAGGACCGAATTACCCATTCGTGTCTAAGCTTTGGCACTAATCACGGTAAAGATAGGAGCACCAACCCCGCTCCTATCACTGGGATCCAGCCTGAAGCGTACCAATCCCTCGTCCGTGCCTAACTATGTTGATCTACAGTTACATTTGAACACATACTAAAATTATAAACAGCAATATCATATCAATATCAAATACTAATAAAGGCCATGTTAAATCACTAGAGCACAATACACGTCTGCACCGCTCGGCGAACCCAAGGAGAAGAGAGCGTTACACTCGTACTCACCCCGACACTACTACTGCCAAGAGGGGTTTACCTGTAGTGGGGCGATACCTGTCACGTGATGTTACCGGGCGCTAACATTTGGATGTTTCATTGTAAATATATTTGAGAAAAATCTTTCACTGCTGTTGTTTGCTATCAGTATTTCCCAAACAGTAGTATCTTGACAAAACGTCAGTGTGCAAACATTACTATCGCCCTTCCTGCCGCATACAGCTTATCAATGTTTATGCGGAATTCGGTCTCGTGATTGTGTGCTAAGCATTCCTTATTGCTGGACGATCTACCTAGATTCTTTCATCAATACCTTTAAAAAAATAAGTACTGGGGGCTTAGTCAAAGTTACAATCGCAAAACGTTAACGAGGTACGACAAGAACAAAATGTGTGGGAATGACATAAGATTGACCACGTGATTTACCCCAGCTTATGTCAATCCCATACTTTTTGTTCTTGTCGATATTCGTTAGCGTTTTGAAGTTGTGACATTCGCTTAATCCCCCAGGGCAGCCAATATTAAAAATAAAATATTCGTGGTAATCGACATCGTCATCAAGGAACAACTGAGGAAACAGAAAACGAATTCGTATTATTTCCCTGAAGGGTAGTACTATTATCTTCCGTAATAGGTATCCTGAGGGAGGACTAGGATGTAGATAAATGGTAAAGCGGACTGTATAGTAAGGCTATACATTTCACGTTTAGGCTCTATAAAAAAGACGACAAAGATGGTTTATACTCGAAAAAATATAAGTCTTATATAGACAGTCGAGTAAAAAATAACAAATCATTGAAAACAAATAGAAAACTAAAGCCTACTCAGCACACGTTTCCTCATACTGAAGCTTCACTATCACTACATAGTATAGAACAGAGTCGCTTTCTCTGTCCCTATATCCCTATGTATGCTTAAATCTTTAAAACATCGCAACGAATTTTGCTTGTTTTTTTAATAGATAGAGTGGTTTAAGAGTAAGGTTTTTATGCCCACGCGAAGCCGGGGCGGGTTGCTAGTAAAAAATAAAGTCACAAACATACCAACGAGAAATCCAATTCCGTGGCTTTGTTCTCTTTCATGCAAGTTTTTAATCAAAAGCTCAGTGGCGAGCTTTAATTATCGCGACTTCTCCATAGACGGTGCCCTGTTTCAGTGGCCTAGTTCTATTTATTGGATGAGGGCGTAGGGAAGAAATTAGGGGTTGGGGTTGGTGATACGAGGAAGCGATTTTTTATATAGCGATTATAGATAAAGCTACTTGGAAAACAGTCTTTTTCCATATTATTACGATGCCTATTTCAAATTGTCATGGGTCTTAGGTGTTTAAACTGTTTATCTTATAAAATATATGATTTTTGTATCCCATAAAAGTTAAAATTGAGAAACATTGATTCATTGATTCTATATTTAACAATTAATTTTTATTTATTATCTTAAATACTTGATCTAGTAAAGCGTCCTTGCCTTGATACAATTTATTTATTTAATTATTCAAGGTAAAAACTATAAGCAAAACGCCGATAGAAACTTATGTAATTTTTTATGATTCACGCGGTTATTTTAATTTAAAATAATTGTATTTATTAAAATGTCATCCACAAAAAACAAATTAATTAAAATTCTAAGAAGCTGATGGCACGGAACCGTGTTTTTCAATTTCTTTTATCCGACTGCAACTAAGTGTAGTGTTTTTGTTTTTCGCGCGTATCTATAATGTTTGTAAATGAGACTATTCTATTGTACATAGTATAAAACAAAGCACTTTATCTGTCCCTATATCCCTATGTATGCTTAAATCTTTAAAACTACGCAACGGATTTTGATGCGGTTTTTTTTAATAGATAGAGTGATTTAAGAGGATGCCACGCGAAGCCGTAGGTTCGCTAGTGAAACTATATATTGTAATATAATTCTTGTGTAAATCGCTGCCGTCACCCCGTGAAACCACACCCGATGGAACAGTGTCAAGTGTCAGTCACGAGTTCTATACAATGCGACGTGCGACATGGGGCGGGGATGTGACTTCCTGAGTGTCTAGTTTCAGTACATACCTGTTCACACAAGACTGTGAGCCCGTCGGATGCTGCTAACCTTGGAACTGGAAACTGCGTTGTATTTATTCCTTTAGGCGGCCTTTCCTATAAGTGTATTTTTATTAAAAAAAAATTTTTTTTTGAATAGTTTTTACGGCCATGGAATCAAGTCCTTTAAGGCCTTTCTTAAATTTATTAGTCTTCTTCAGTCCTACTTAAGTCAGTCGAGTCAAAAATTCAAGTCAATAGTCAAGTCCAGTCAAGTAAGTAAAGGTGGAAAAATTTCACTTAGCTATATCATGGAGATTTTGGTGACAAAGATAAGAAGTCACGTAATCGACACTGTATCACTTCCCAAGACTCACGCTTGTTCACGAACACTTTGCGAAAAATAAACCACCAATATTATGCACAAACACTCGAAAAAACCTAAGATTTGGAAATTAAATACAGCGCGGACATAGCGACAGTTTACTTTCCCTCCAAAAACTCTTTTTAAATTAATTTGAGACTTTCCTGTCATACTTTGACTTTTTAATTTACATAGGTAATTTTGCAAAGAATTTGTCAAGTATTATCTTATTTGTAAAATGTAAATATTAATCTTGTTTGTCTTTCTCCGTTTGGATAACTGAAAAATAAGTTTTCATACTCTCAGGGTTGCAAAATGTTTACTGAGTTATACACCTTTTTTAATGTAGTTTTGTTTTTTAATGTTTAAGTCTGTTTCTTTCCTAAATTATTATTTTTCTCTATTTTCGAATATTACTTTAATAGGGTAGGAGTGAAAATTTTTAAAAACTTGATTTTTTTTCTGTCGGTAGGAATAAGGTTCCTTGATACCAGAAATAAATCTCAGATTTTAAGAATCAGGCGATTATTTTAAATGAAATTTGCGGTCTATTCCTTTCCTTCGTTTGGTAAAAAAACAAATGTCATTGTCATGTTGGTTTTGGTTGTCATTAGTGTCATTCATGTTAGTTTTGGTTGTCATAAATGTCATTTAATTTCATTGGCTGATTCTAAAAATCTGAAATTTATTTCTGGTATCAAGGAACCTTATTCCTAACGACAGAAAAAAATTCAAGCGTTTCAAAAATTTTCACTCCTACCCTATTGTCATCGTATTTGTCCCAGCATTTTTCTGGATGCATTTAAAGTTTTTAAAGTGAATTAACACATAATTCTATCTTATGTTTCTTGTGTATCGAATCATTGTGATCACTTTTAATTATGATAAATTATTCAAGCCATTTTAAACTAGGAAGAACTCTGCTAACAAAGATGCCTTAAGAAACTCATTTCGTATGCATCTATCAAAAACAATACAAAACCTTCATTGCGCAAAAATAACATAAGGATTACATCAGATCTAAATAATATAATGCGCAAAAGTCTTACCGCCAAAAGCACACACCCTGTATAAAAAAGTCATTATTGCGTCTGAAAGAATAGAAGCTCTCATGAACACTTCAATGTCACTCACTCACCCTAATGTCATTCACGATGACGTCATAGCCTGTTAGACGTCACTGTTGGCCGACCAGTCGAGCGATCGATCGGTCGACTGCCCACAACTAGTTACCCACCCCCCGGGAAAGACTTTCTTTTAATAAAGCCTTTAAAGTGCCGTCTTTCCGATAAATCGGATTTTGTATGAGATAATATCAATCGTTCAAATAAGTTAATAAAATCAAAACTGGTTCTTAACTGCGAAATGGAAATGGAGATTGATTTTAGGAGACCGTTATTTTTGGGTTAATACCGGTTTATTATTTTGATCGTTATAAAAGTTTATTGTTTTATAAAGACAATACTCCGTGGCGTTATGCTTAACATGCCTGCCCGCTACTCAGGAGGTCCCGGGTTCGATCCCCGGTCAGGTCAAGATGAAAAATGATATTTTTCTGATTGGCCTGGGTCTTGAATGTTATAAATTGTATATTGTATTTGTTATAAAATATAGTATCGTTGAGTTATTTTCCCATAACACAAGTCTCGGAGTGACTTTGGGGCTAACTCAATGTGTGATATGTCCTTTTTTTTAGTTGTTTATGTCCCACTGCTGGGCAAAAGCCTTTTGTTCTAATATATTTATTTATTTGTTTATAATCAGGTTTTCAAATTTCTGATAATCAATATATGGTAAAAATTAAAGTCCCTTTTCGTTTCTGTACGCTAACTTCATCTAAACTCCACAACGAAATTTGATGCGGTTTTCACCATCATTTAGAAAGCTTCTTCCGGAAAGTTTAAATTGAAACCCGTGCGAGGGCGGGGCGGGTCGTTAGTATTTTATTATATTCTACTGTTAGTATGGAAACAAAAAAGCAGCTCGTAAAATCTATGTATTAAAAAAACTATGTCTTAAACTATCTTTTTCCATCTTAATAAATGCCAAATTAACAAAGAATTTAGAATCGCGTGCGAGGCAAATTTTTCTTTCATAATCTGTGCAAACGAAGAAAAAAAATCAAAACAAAAAGAAAAAAACAAACAGTATAACATATAATATTTTGAAGTATAATACAAATTAACTCTGAATCCGTAACTCCTAACTTTTGTTAAACTAACATTACAACATATTAACTAGTCATTGCAAGCCTGTGATTCACCGGTTATTAATTAGATAAGATTTTAAATATCACGTCAGAGATACCAAATTTCATCAAATTCGATTTAACTGTTTGATCGTAACAACCAGAAAGTTAGTAAGTACGGATTAGAATAGGAATTCCCTCATTTCCAATCACCAATTATAATTATAATTAACTAGCTTTTGCTCGCGGTTTGATCCGCGTGCATTAGTGAGTTTTCCCGAGATAAAAAGTACCGTATTTTCTTCTCAATATCTGCGCACCAGGGACGCACACCTTTTACACATTGTTGCGTAGAAGCAATCTACGCCTGCTTCGGCGAACATCCCTGATGCACTACACATATTATATAATTACTATATGTATGCAAAATTTCAAGAAGATTGGTTCGGTAGAGAGGGCCTGAAAGCGTAACAAACAAAAAAACAAATAAACAAACACTCACTTTCGCATTTATTAGTTGTTAATATTAGTTGGGATGGGATAAAGAGTAAATTCCTATTTTTTTTTAATTATTATACGTTAGTCATCACAAAGATACAGAACAGAACACCCCTACAATCGGGTAAACTCCCTTCAGGGCGTCACGTCACTATTACGCGTCGTAGTCGACTCTCCTCGCGGCTGGCTTCAGTAAATCGCCGACCACTGCGCAGGGCACACGTCCCCGTATCGACCGCGAATAAACAATTTTTATCGGCACAAAACTACGAATACATTGAACGTTACGTGTATTTTAACGCAAAATAGTGATTATTATATTATATGTGGTTTTATCAGTGTTTTCGTATTATTGAGTAATTGAACGGAGGTAACTACCGTATTTTGTAATTACCGTTTTTAATCGAATACAAATAGTCACGAAATATTCAATTAGAAATATAAGAAATAATAAATGTTACGATATTACTAAGCGTGAATATTTTTTGCCGTTTGTTTTCTGAGCACGTAGAACTTAGAAGTTTTATAACATCTCAGAAATAGAAATTACCGCTTTGAAAAATGTTACTGCCGTAATAAAACTTAAGTATATACTTGTAAACTTACAAATACATTGTGATTTTGGAATACAATGTACAAATAATGTTAAATAATAAACATGGGTACTTCGAAAAAGGGTACAAATGAGGAAAACAAATTCTAAAATAGCAAGTCTGGGTAAGGAATTTTACAGGACCTACCCTACATTCAACACTGAACAAAATAAATTATTAGAAATTCGAACAGAAAACCTATAATTCCTGTGAATAAGCCAAATCAATATCACAACAGATTTTTATGATACTCGTTAATCTTCTATTTTAACGTATATTTACTTTGTAAATTGAATTTTGTCACCCATACAATACCATCTCAATTCGTATGTAAATAATAGTCGGCTTTGCGGCGTCGGCCTCGTGTTATGATTACATGATCATTACCACGCACTCTGTTACCAATACAACGTGTTACTACAATTCAATTGGCTTTTCCGGTTACCGGTAACATAAAGTGCGAATCAACTGGTGCATGCCCTTGACTGGGATGATTACTTGAAATTTCGCTAGTTATAAGTTATTTATTACTTTTACAAACAAACATTCCAGAAAACTATTTAACAGAAGCTTTTCAATAAAAAAAAACATTCCGACAAATTGAGAACTTCCTAATTTTTTTGAAGTCGGTTAATAAGTTAAAACACTATTGGACTTTATTGCTAATAAGTGATAAAAAAATAAAAGAAAAAAAATGCATAATAAATATAGATGATTCTTTTTTATGTAAAACTAGCGACCCGCCCCGGCTTCGCATGGGCTTAAAAACCATCCTCTTGAATCACTATCTATTAAAAAAACCGCATCAAAATCCGTTGCGTAGTTGCAAGGGACATAAGGACAGAGAAAGCGACTTTGTTTTATACTATATAGTGAAGTAATTAGTAAAATAGTTGATAACTTTTTATGATGAAACAAATACGATTATGACACATAACGACATTATAATAAACTAGCTGTTCCCCGCGGCTTCGCCCCGCGTGGGACTCGGTTATATCGCGCCCAAAAGTAGCCTATGTTTGACCCCAGGTCGTTAACTACATCCCTACCAAATTTCATCACAATCGGTCCAGCAGTTTAGCCGTGAAGAGGTGACAGACAGACAGACTTTCGCATTTATAATATTAGTATGGAAGTATGGATATTTCTTATTCTCTTTTGCATCTAGCCAAACTGTTTAACAGTCGGCAAAGTCAAGAAAGATCAAACAAACACACATAAGTAACTATAAAAATAATCCAATCCAACTAATATTATAAATGCGAAAGAAAGCTTGTATACCTATTTGTTTGTTTGTTACCTACCTCTTCACGCCCTATTTACTGAACCAATTCCTGAAATTTCGCATACACATAGCTAGAAGTATTGAGAAGGACATAGGGTACCTTTCATTCCGGGAAAAGCACTCTTTCTGAGGGAATCGCACGCGGGCGAAGCCGCGAGCGAAAGCTAGTATATAAAATAAATATAATAATAATAATCTCTATAAATTAATGTTTATTTTAATAGTAGGTACCTATAACAAATATAGATTTTAATCATCTCTGTTAAAATGAATCATATTGTCTTTTGTGTACATTACTTGCGCTGTGTCATACTTACTTACTGCAGCATTTATAATTACTCGTTAAAGCTAGTGACTCATAAACTTAGTATGAAATTGCAATCAATGTTTTAATTAATTTAGGTATGTTTTTGCACAAACTAATTTGTGTGCTTTATTTACTTAAAATTTTATTTTTAACCGGCAAGCGGCCGAATCTCCATTCCTGTGGGAGATTAAGAAAATTCCCTATACCGTTTAGTTTTTAATTTTTCTTTACGCAATAAACTATTAAATAAGTGAGAGTCGAGAAATAAAACGACTATTAGCTTTATTAAAATATATAGAGATAGGTGTTTCAAGGCAGTATTGTGCATAATTTAACACAATTCTTAGAAGAATAGGCACAGATCAAGAGCATAACCTTTTTTTTACATCGACTCCTAATTAATTAAGTTCTTGAATTGTCTATACGTAAAGTGTTTCAATGATTGTTTATACAATTTAGTAGGCAAACAGGCATACGGTCCACCTGATAGCAAGTGGTCACCGTAGGCCCTAGACGCCCGAGCATTAGGACGAGACCTTGCTGAACTAGCGCCACCATCAGTTAAAAATCATTATTCACTGAAAACACAAGTTAACAAAAATCCGTCTTCTGTAATTATGGATCTGGATCTAAAGTTAATTTTAATCATATTACTTAAATTATAGTTCCATATAGTTACAAATTGCAAAACTGCTAAAAGTGGCCGTTTAAGCAATATTGCAATTTGTAACTATAGGGAACTATAATATAATATGTCCAAAACCATAATTACATATAACGGATTTTTGATGACCTGTTTTTTCAGTGAATAATGATTTTTAGTTGATGGTGGCGCTAGTGTTTACCAAGGTCTCGTCTTAAACAGCCTGCGGCTAAAATCTAAAATATTACAATACATGCACAATACGCAACGATACACGAATGCATTAAGTCAGTGCGCTCCTTAACGCCATAAATGGCCGCAATACATACAATTAAACTAAGATATCACTACCAGATGTCTGATAACATTGTTTTAAGAATGCTTCAGCTTCTGCTTCTAATGATCTGCCAACATGATATTTCTCGTATTTGCGCCGTTTCTGTTTAACTATAAATAAAATATTAAACCTTTTCTTGTCACGTGTATTTGATTTATTGAATACTAGCTTTTGCCCGCGGCTTGCACGCGTAAACTTCCGTCGGGAACAGTGTTTTCTCCCGTCATGAAAAGTACCGCAGGAGGAGGAACTATTTCCAATATATTCAGACATTTTTCGTCTGACTTGTCTTCTGAATTTTATTTGCGATATTAAACCAATTTGCTAAAAAAAAACACGTCCTATTTTTTATAGATGGCAGTCCTAAATGTTAAAATCTGTAAAATAAGATAATTACAAATACGTTAATGTCCTTACGCTTGTAATAGTGAAAGAGTAAACATTTAAATAGAACAGAATTTATTAACCTTAGAGAATTACCTAAACCAAATTTGTTTTGGTTTGATTCTCTAAAAACGGACGAATAAAACAATGTTTAGCTACAAAATTTTTCTTCTAAAGAGATTAAAATAAAATGTCCACGTCTCCCTCGTGTTGGTGACGTAAACCAGACAGCATTTACGCGGGAAACTCTTGGGAAAATATACAGTTTTCATGTTTCATGAATGAACCGTGAAAATTCATACAAATAGTATGTAGTGTTCGTAATTCCGCGCTGCGCACTAACCTTGTCGTGTTCAAGGTGATGCAAAACTGAAAATAAACTGTTAAGATCCCCGCCTGCTGACCGAATTCCAGGATTTCTTTCTTCTTTCTTTCTTTTAGATTATGGCTTCCACCGATATTTCGGTGATTCTGCCAATGTCATGGTTTGAAGAGACACAGTTATTTATGTAGTTGCCGGTAAAAACGTCACAAATAGTCTGAAAGGAAAAGGTATCATGTGAAACATACAAAGACGAGCACAACATTTAGTTATTATATAGGAGAGAACTGTTAATTAATGAGCCATCTAGTATAGGTACAAAAAAAAAACAGTGTAATAATACCAGAAATAATTAAGATATGAAATTATACCATTAAACAGGCGAAAAGCTAAAATTTAAAGGAGTTTTTCATTAAGAATTTTGCTAAAATATAATAGAATTTAGTATGAACCAAATTAAGTAGGAAGGGAATATCAATTTGCTGTTGACGCAATGTTGGAGGTAGCATGTCATACAATTTGACCGAAAGTTTTGGACAATTAAAGAAAATGTGTTGTAAAGTACCCTCGTCTAAACCGCATTCACAAATAGAACTATCTCTAATTCGAAGTTTGGCAAGGAAGACTGGAGTACAGGCATGGCCTAAACGAAGTCGAATGATAACAGAGGTAATCCATTTTTCAAGATTGCGATGTCGAGAGAACCAAGGATATTTGGGGATATTTGGTTGTAAATTCTCGTACCAAACTTCTTTAAGACATCTGGTTGTTTGCCAGAGATTCGTCCAGTGCCGGAACATTTCAGGTTTGGCAAGAAGGCGAAGGTCCCTAGCGTGATGGTGGTAATGAACTTCAGAACCCATAGTCGCAGCTTGTTTGGCCCACATATCAACCTTTTCATTTCCTGAGATGCCAGAATGACCGGGAATCTAAGCAAGTACTACATTAATACCAGCAAGATGACATTTATATAAGGAATCTCGAATTTTGAGGGTAATAGAAAAATTGTCTTTTGATCGTAGTGGAAACTTTAAAATATCCTGAAGGCAGCTGGAAGAATCAGAAAGAATGAGAGAATTGTTGAGGTCATGCGAAAGGACAAATGTTACAGCTTCAAGTAAAGCAATGACCTCTCCTGTGAAAACTGATGCCTGAGGCAGGCATTTAAAACTTAATAACAGGTTAAATTTCGGTATCCATACTGCAGCGCCCACATTGGAATTTTGGCACAATTTTGAAGCGTCCGTAAAGATAAGAGTCCAATCAGACCATTTTTCATTTATAATTTGATTAAAGAGTTGATCTGCACCTGGGATATTTTTAGAGATACCAAAAGATAAAATAATTTGAGGTTGAAAGATAAGGGCGTCGTAGTCAGACAAAAAGATAGGGTTTGAAAGAGATTGTGATAATGGATGGGGTAGATTTTGTAATTTTTGGTAGCTTTTAACTAGAGGGGGGGTGTCTTTATGAGTCCAATATGGAGATAATGCACAGGCATCTGATAATAAATTTAGGATATCAAATAAGGGGTGAGTGGCTATTTGGGCTTTTTTGTATAAAAATCTATCCGCCAAAAACTGTCGTCTAAGACACAGGGGGGGATCCAAACATTCCACTTGAAGAGCGTTTGAGGGAGATGATTTCATGGCGCCTGTTATTATGTGAAGGCATTTATATTGAATTTTGTCTAGTTTGGCAAGTGCTAATTTACTACACGGCTCTAATAGAAAGGTACCATGATCAAGATGACTTCTAACAATTGCATTATAAAGCAACTTTTGGCTATACGGATGAGAACCCCAGTGGACCCCAGAGAGAGCTCTTAAAACGTTAACACCTTTTTCAGCTTTTTCTAAAACGTTATTTAAATGAGGAATGCCTGTTAGTTTCGAGTCCAACATTACGCCCAAGAATTTGGTTGACTCCTTCAGAGGGATAGGTTCACCATCAATGTCTATTGATAAAGGAGGGATAGATCGTTTCCTCGTGAATACTACCGCATTGGATTTAGAGGCTGAGAGCGTAAGACCATGTTCAATAAGCCAGTTGTTAAGGTAAAACAGAGCTGATCCGAGTCTTTTAGAGATATCAGGAAATGATTCAGAACGCGCAAACAAGACTATATCATCGGCATATTGTAAGATATTGCAGAAGCAGTACACAGATTGTTCTAGATCATACGTATACAGATTATATAAAATAGGACTTAGAACTGAGCCTTGAGGAAGGCCTTTCCAAACGGAACGAGGAGGCAAAACCTTGTCGTGAGAACGGACAACTATAAACCTATCCATAAGCATGTTTCAGATAATATTTGTTAACCTCGCAGGAATACTCAGCTTTTGCATTTTTTGCCTGAGGATCGGAAGTAATACATTATCGTACGCAGATGTTATGTCCAGAAATAGAGCCACCACATGCTCGTTGTTCGAAAAAGCTAGCCTAATTTGGGATGTCAATATACTTAAACTGTCTTAATTCCAGGATTTGATTCGAAATTTCGAAAACCTGTTGACAGCTGACTTTTTATTTTTTCTATTTATTGGACTTAGCGTTTTCTTCTTCTAGTAGAAGGAAATAACATAGTTGGGTAATTATCAATATAAACCTACGTTTCTGTAACTATAATAAATATTGATACTAGCTTTATATTAAATTTAAATTTAAATATTATTAAATATTTATAAAAAGAACTTTCTGTTATAACTTAATAAATAAAATTTAAAAAAAACATATAAAAAATAACTATAAATTGGTCCCGAAGTTTATTTATTTATATACCATCTACCGTTCAAATACTCAATAATACTTACTCGATTTCAATGTGTGGCTTTTCATAGCGTTTACCAGTGATTTAAAAAAAAAACTAAACATGGCAACATTGGACACTTTGGCAGTCGAGTTGCCAGATCTCATTACACACGCGCCACAGCCTCCCGTCGAGGAAACACCGGAAGAAAAGTGAGTATACTCTAAACAAATAGAGAATAATTATTTTAAACAAAAACAAAATACAAGCCAACTAGCCCATATTGTTAGAAGAAAAAAAAAAATCATGTACCTACCAACAAGTACATGAGAAAAAAGTGTTACAGTATATAGTTAAAGAGTACAACATGAAAATTATTTAAATAAGGTGTAAGGATTTCAGCACGACGAAAGTGATGAATAATGAGGAAGCGGAGGGTCAGTAAGGTTCATGGAAATCTTGTCTCTGCCTTCCTCTGCAGGAAACAGACGGGAATCGAAATTATAATTATATTTATATATAGAGGTATAAAGTTTTGTTATTGGGATGTATAATAATGTTAAATATATTAATTATCATGAAATAAAAGTAATCTGTGTATTTAACTAGTATAAACTTTAATAGGCGTTTTATTGCGTAGTTTTAGTATTATTTTTATTGATGCTAAGAGTTTGGTAATGTTATAATTATACTTAATATAATTTGAAATAATAATGACGTTTACTTTGTCCTTAAATACCATATAGATTCTTATTATTAAAATAAGAAAAAATAATCAATTTGGCCCTAGAGTTCGAAATTAGTCCCTATTTTATTTTTCACAATATTTTTTACTTCCTCTTTATATTTTGATTTCTGAGGCCCATTAAAATCTAAACCACGACCTCTTGGTCTTTAGGCAAACGCCTTGCCTATTTAATCAAACTTGTTCAAAACTGACGTGAGGTCGTAAGATAATGAAATTGACATGATATTAATTAACAACCTTATAAGTATAAAATATTGCAAACCACATAAATTAATGAACACATGTTGATCTAAATACTCGTTGACGGCCAAGTCTTATCAATTAAGTTAATTCAATGATATCAGAACATGTCATACTAGTGCTATTATCCATTTTGTGGTCATACTTACTCAGTTTAGTTATTTTACAAAACCTTATTGGTGACAATAATTTGAATGTCGTTTCACTTTAGCCATAGATTTTTAAAAAAATTACGTAGAGACCGCACGCAATTTCCTAAATCTAGCCTTTAGCATATTACTTATAATATTCTCAAGGAATGAGGGTTCAAGTAAGACAAAAAGATTATAAAATTCTTAGAAACCATCGAATAGTCGTTTGTTCGTTTGAACGCGTTGATCTCTAGCGGGTGAAATCTTTTTTTTTTTATCGTTATTTACTAACAAAGCGATTTCATCCGCTTGTGATTTGTTTTCTCGAGAATACACAATCATTTGCAATATAAGTCAATCATTTGCAATATAAGTGCAATCTATACTAATGTTAATTAAGAAGAATTTGTTTGTTTGAACGCTTATAACTTTGGAACTACTAGAAGAATTTGAAAAATTATTGCTGCATATCCATACTTCCATACTAATATTATAAATGCGAAAGTCTGTCTGTCTGTCTGTCACCTCTTCACGGCTAAACTGCTGGACCGATTGTGATGAAATTTGGTAGGGATGTAGTTAACGACCTGAGGTCAAACAAAGGCTACTTTTGGGCGCGATATAACCGAGTCCCACGCGGGGCGAAGCCGCGGGGAACAGCTAGTACATATATATGCATAGTCTGATTCTTGGTTAAGGTATAGTCATCATGACAATACGAAAGCTGTTCTAATTGTTTATTCAATTGAATAAAATATTAGAACAAATTTCGGTGCGACCCGAACCTAACCCATATTGCGCATTTCCATCTATTTTTGCCGATTGATGATGGCAAGATGTTTACTACGGCTTCCCTTGGCGAGTGCGTAGTTAAAAACTGGTAATAACTACATTTGGATCGATTTTATATTGTTTAGCCGTCTGTTTACTGTAAAATATCAAGGAATATTTTTCAACCGACTTCCAAAAAAAGAATTTTAGCAGAAATATAAAAATTTTAAGGGGGCTTAGCCAATGTCACAATTTCAAAACGGTAACGAATGTCGACAAACAAAATTTATGGGATTGACATAAGCGGCGGTAATCACGTGGTCAATCTTATGTCAATCCAATACATTTTGTTCTTGCCGAAATTCATTACCGTTTTAAATTTGTAAAATTGGCTAAGCCCTCAGTAAGAACTTGTTTTTGATCGGCATGGTTTAATGCTAAACAATCGAAGAAATTAGATAGCAAATTTCAAAATAATACTGAATTTTGGTTTGGGAATTATCGAAGAATTAGATCTTATGCTTAAGACAAAAATACTCGTAAATGCGTAATAGGGCAATAAACTGATGTGAAAAAATCAACCAAGTATCGATTTATAAGTTACCGCAGCCAATAGTTAAATTAAACCGATACAACGTGGGCCAGACGGTTTGATGTTACATACAGCCAACTATATACTTACACAAGTCAATGACCGGATCTGAGTCTGCGCAATTTCCACCATCAACGGGGCGAAATTGGCTGTTTTCTTTGTAAAGCTAATATTTACTCTGAACTTTAAAACAATATACGCCTCCTTTAAGTCTAAAAATGCTTCTGCGTTTTCCTTTCTCTTTTATTTTTAACTAGCGACCCGCTTCGGCTTCGCATGGGCATAAAAACCTTCCTCTTGAATCACTATCTATTAAAAAAAACGCATCAAAATACGTTGCGTAGTTTTAAAGATATAAGCATACAAATGGATATAGGGACAGAAAAAGCGACTTTGTTTTATACCATGTAGTGACAGTGATAGTGACTAGTACTACTTTTTTAATCCATTTTCTTATTTGATTATATATTATATAATACCTTTCGTCAGTATGTTTCAATTTTCTTATCATAATTATCACAAACAATAACAACTATCCTATATTTAGCCTCACTCGTGCTAAGTAATTCAACAACCTTTACTATTTTCGTAGTATTAAACCAATTCTCTTCACTAAACACACAGTTCGATAATCTGTAACCTTTTTCTGTATTAACTGAAACGATATATCCGTAATGCTTTCATATGCCATCTTCGGAATGACCACCTCGACCTCACTTCCAATAATAACGTCGGTGTTATAAATAAAACTGTTGAACGTGCGTCAGTCGTTCAAAAACTGAGTACAACTGCTGCCTCAGTTACGTTATAAATGAGTGATATTTCCTTTGGTCGTTCAGAATTGTTGAAATGTTTGGTTTTGATTTCTTCTATAGTTATTTCAGTAATTATTGATGCTATCAAAACATGTTTCACGACTGTTTTCATATTTTGGTTTTTCGTGAAAGCTTCCTTCAACAGATAGACATCTGTTACTGTTACATTATGATCGTTTTGCTTCTTATTTACACTCGATTGTATTTCGACAGTGAGCTTATTATGTTTTTCTGTGATAAAGTAGGCCTAGGTACGATTTGATTGATTTACTTGTTTCAAAATGAAAGATGAAAATGGTTACAGACTTTTTACCGGAACGCAAACTATTTTCATTTATTATATATATATATATATATATATATATAATATTTTGTTTCTGAGCAGAAGGCGTAATTTATATGTAAGGAAGTCATATTTTCAGTTCACGGCTCTCGACATCGCGTCACTTTAATTACCAAGACTGCTTTCTAATTATCACTGTTTGTAGAGCGAGTCCTTTGCCGCTTTTATCTCTCACAAGCTGTTGCCCGGGGCTCCGCTCCCGTGGGAATTCCGGGATAAAATATAGCCTATGTCTAGGGTCTAAGCAAACTCCATTCCAAATTTCGGCCAAATCGGTTCAGCCGTTTTTCAGTGAAAGCAACAACTACAATCTTTAGCTGTTCCCCGCGGCTTCGCTCCGCGTGGGTCTCGGTTATATCGCGCCCAAAAGTAGCCTACTTATGTTTGACCTAAAGTCGTTAACTACATCCCTACCAAATTTCATCACAATAGGTCCAGCAGTTTAGCCGTGAAGAGGTGACAGACAGACAGACTTTCGCATTTATAATATTAGTATGGATTAAGTAGTATGTATACTTATAGTAGGATATGAGTTGAGTTTGAGATGATCACGAGGAATCATCGTTAAGAGAGTAATGAGATAGAATTCTTAAGGAATAATATTTTTTTCACACTCGCTTATGTATGATTTCATTGGCATAAAGTGCCTTGAGGCAAGGATTCCCTTTCTAATTATAACATTCCTCGCGGCAAGTTCCAAGGAATCACGCGTTGTCTTCATAAGTCACTTTATTGCCTTGTATCCATCATCTTCACGTCAACCTTCAGTGTTATAATTTATGATAGATAAAACATAATCACTCATATAAAATTTATTTATTGGTGTGATAAATAACCATAGATTAAAAAAAATTGCTTAGAGTCCCGCGTGATTCGCATAAAATTTGCTACTGACTAACAGAATAAAACAAAAGCGCTGAAAAATCAACTCAAATATTAAAAAGATCGTGACTCTAACTTTTTATACCTAATAAGGGATAAGTACGTATCATCATCATTTTAGCCCTAATAAATCCAAGTCCTAACCATGGGGTGAAAAATGTACCAACACGAATCAGATTTGTTTTGGATTAAAAAAATGACATGCTTGCTTTGTTATTATCATTAAGTAGGTATAATTGCTAGATTGATAACGTGACGTGCGTGAAAACAGTTTCGTATGAATTACTCATCTTACGACAAAATACTACGCATTTTATCCATTGAATCATATATGCGTCGTGTAATAAATAGTGTAGTAAATAGCAAGGAATCCATACTAATATTATAAATGCGAAAATCTGTCTGTCTGTCTGTCTGTCTGTCACCTCTTCACGGCCAAACTGCTGGACCGATTGTAATGAAATTTGGTAGGGATGTAGTTAACGACCTGAGGTCAAACATAGGCTACTTTTGGGCGCGATATAACCAAGTCCCACGCGGGGCGAAGCCGCAGGGAACAGCTAGTATATATATATATATATAAAGACATACATATATAAGTACTAGCTGTACCCCGCGGCTTCGCCCCGCGTGGGACTTGGTTATATCGCGCCCAAAAGTAGCCTATGTTTGACCTCAGGTCGTTAACTACATCCCTACCAAATTTCATTACAATCGGTCCAGCAGTTTGGCCGTGAAGAGGTGACAGACAGACAGACAGACAGACTTTCGCATTTATAATATTAGTATGGAAGTATGGATATATATATAGGTGTCACACTGCTTTTACTTGTTGTAAATAGTTACTCATCAATTCATCATCATTATTACAGCGTAGTGTTTTTAGTTGCATGTTTAGCTTACGCTTTAGAATCTAGGATCCCCCCTTTTTTATGGCGACTGCCGTCTGACCGCCATATATTCATATTCATTTATTCCAATAATTTGTCAAATTTACAAATTCACCTATTCAAGGCATTGCGGAAATACATTCGTCGTAACTTAGGTCTAAGTAATTATAATGATTATTTTCTAATAAATGCACATACATTCCCTTTAAGATAACCACTAAATAATTTAATGTAAAAAGTACCTACTACTATACCTAAAACTTAAATCCCTTTTCGGAAGTCAATAAATTAATTACAATAAAAATAATAGAAAAATAAGAAAATCCAATAAAATATGTCACTATTTGAATTCATCATTCCAATATTCAGTTAAATTATAATAGCTTAATTATCTATAAACAGTCTTTGCAATTCTGTTAAAAATTTAGGTCCTTGGAGAGATTTAATTGATTCCGGCAAATGGTTAACAGCCATGAAATACGGACTATTTTTATACAAGGCAAGTTTGGCTGTGGGTAGAACCAAGTTATGTAATACACTTTTTGCAGGATAACCAGACCAATAGAAACATGATTCAGGTGTCTTAGTAGCCAAGACTGACAGAATTTTCAGGTTGCTTGAAGTCGTCTGTCTGACACAGCCTAAAAACTGTCATATGGCGATAACAGCCGGAATCAACGACTACCTACCTTCCGAAGCACAAAAGAGCTCAACATAAAAATGCCATTTGGCGACCAATCAAAATCAGGCAGCGCAAGCCTTAGCTTGACCCGCACGATTGTTACGAACACAGCTCCTCACTTAGATTGTGACATATATAGATATAAATTGATGGCCATGAAACAATGACGTTATATGTAACCAGACTGAATAAGTAATGGTGAGTCTGGCCGGTGGCGATCGCAGCCTGTCCTTGGCCTATTTAGCTTGTTTTCTTCTCCCTGTAAACTTCTTTAACTATTTTATTTCCATGACGTCTTCATTAAATGTAAACATCATCATAACAGCCCTACTTTTTTCCCCTACCGAGCATAGGATCCACAGACTTAGAAATATTAACAACTAGCTGTTCCCCGCGGCTCCGCCCGCGTGGGACTCGGTTATATCGCGCCCAAAAGTAGCCTATGTTTGACCTCAGGTCGTTAACTACATCCCTTCCAATTTTCATCACAATCGGTCCATCCGTTTAGCCGTGAAGAGGTGACAGACAGACAGACAGACAGACAGACAGACAGACAGACAGACAGACTTTCGCATTTATAATATTAGTATGGATTAGTGGCGTAGCGCACGAAAAGCGTGGTATTCATAGATTTAAAAAAAATGCCTCGCTGAGACCACGCGCGATTCCAAATTATTTGGTGTTACTGGTTTGACTTGCAAGCCAACATTCTCCTATTGTTCCATGTTTCATGTAAATAAATAATTTCATCCATACGTTTCGCGAGCCGTGGCTCAGTCCGCTACAGCCTTGAAGCCTTCGGATAATATTCTCAGTGTGATTGAATCTCTCTTCATAATTACCTATGTCAATCAAATTGGTACTATTACTAACCAGTGCGTGTAAGCAAGATCTTCCTGTCCCTTTAGCCTGAGCTGAACAAGAAATCCGAAGAAGCCTCGTAGCTTTTTGACGCATATTTCAGTTTTAGTAAACAGACTTTTCCGTTCATTACCTTCAAAATTATTTAAAGATTTCAAAACAAAGTCTTTGGAATGTTTGCTCTTCGTGATTCGGTTGGCAAACATCCTTTGTGTGCATTGAACATAATCAAATATTTTAAGTCTTTTAGTTTTAACGTTATTACGTTTTTCCTCGATAAATTCTGAGCGGTCATGAATAAGTGCCACTTACAACATATGATACGGAATTAATAGTGATATACATAAACGATCAACTTACTAGTATATTTCAAACTATCTGTTCCCCGCGGCTTCGCCCCGCGTGGGACTCGGTTATATCGCGCCCAAAAGTAGCCTATGTTTGACCTCAGGTCGTTAACTACATCCCTACCAAATTTCATCACAATCGGTCCAGCAGTTTAGCCGTGAAGAGGTGACAGACAGACAGACTTTCGCATTTATAATATTAGTATGGATTAAGCAATTGTCAAATGATTGCTTAATTAATTTGCATAGCCTAAGTTATATATCTTCTAAACTTCAACTATAAATAGACTAGTAAAATTATAATCTAATTACCGGTCAAGCCAAACTATATTAAGTAAATGTCACTGTACAAAATTGGTTTATTATTTAAACCGGGTCTCGATCCCTGCTTGTGGACTAGGTTCTTTTCTTCTCAGCATATTTGCGTCCACTGCTGGACATATGCCTCTTCCATGGCTCTCCATTCTGTTCTTAATGCGGCGGTTCTGGTCCAGGTCGGCCCTGCCGTCTTTTTAATACCGTCCGACCATCTGGCTGCTGGTTTGCCCACGCTTCGCTTTCCTGTTCGGGGACGCCGAAATAGGACTTTCTGGCTCCATCTCTTATCATCTCTACGACAGATATTTCCGGACCATCGCCGGAATCTTTTTCGCAGAATTAATTTATTAATTTTATGTATATTCGAAGGTCAAGTACATAGTTACACTAATATGTACTTAGAGGTACATCACTACATAGTATACAACAAAGTCGCTTTCTCTGTCCCTATGTATGCTTAATCCTTAAAACTACGCAACGGATTTTGATACGGTTTTTTTTAATAAATAGAGTGATTCAACAGGAAAGTTTTTATGCCCATGCGAAGCCGGGGTGGGTCGCTAGTAGAACTATACAAAAAACTATAAAAAAAAAGGAATCCCTAAAAATCTAATAAATCATCATGAGGCATGTTAGCAACGATGCTGGCCGTATTTCCCTGCTACTTATCCGTTGGGCGAAACAGCAGCCAGCCTTCCTGTCACCAGCAGCGGAGATCAGACGGGAAGAGATCTCTTTTTCACATTACCAATTTAACTCCTGTTCTCTTCTTTCCCAGATACGAACGTCTTCTCCGGAGGGCGAGGAATGAGGATCTGAGCGAGATATCAGGCATCGGCTGCCTCTACCAGAGCGGAGTGGACCGGCTGGGGAGACCGGTGGTTGTCTTCATAGGGAAATGGTTCCCCATAGGAGATATCGACTTAGATAAGGTGAGTTGGATGAAACGTGATTTTGGACTTATTTGAATAGGTTAACGTTTTGGGTGTGAGGATTAAGTAATAAGGTTAGGTACTAAGTATATGAAATGCAAGTTAGTAGGTAGTTTTACTATATTAAAATCTTTAATTACTGCTTCACTACATTGTATAAAACAAAATCGCTTTCTCTGTCCCTATGTCCCTTTGTATGCTTAAATCTTTAAAAGTACGCAACGGATTTTGATGCGGTTTTTGATTCAAGAGAAATATTTTTATGCCCATGCGAAGCCGGGGCGGTCGCTAGTAATATATATATATATATATATATATATATTTAGTAAATTAAAAAAAAAAATATTATTAATGTATGGAATGAACAATCATTACTTATTTAATTAACGGACTTATTATAAGCATTCTCTACTAGTTAACCATAAAGAAAAACAGAAAATTTGTGTGGCGCAAAAAGTTTAAAAGGAAACGAGAAATCTATAAATTTAAAAACCTACTATATAACTCATCCGACGTTACGAAAGTACGTTTTTGATTTATTTTCAAAATTTTTATACGAAAATTAAAAAATAACATAGGTATGTAACGTATACCATTAGCTCTTAACATACTTACTTACAAAGAATACTATTTAGTCTTCACAAATGGTACTAATTTGGACTTTAAACATCGCAGTTGCAATATAGAATACTCTCTGTTATAATTTTTAATATAAGGTGTTTACCAGACATAATGCCCACAGCAATTTGTTCAACTCGTTAAAAAAATAAAACTTCAACCATTACCAATGTTTTCTGTCGCGTGCTACCGTACAATACATTTTCGCACATGAAATGTGGTCGTTTGAAAAACAGCATTTATTCGCTTCCTGCCCACTTAGCGAAACATACCTCATTACCTGTACAATGAGAATGTATTTCCCTCATATCTTAAGTAATAACACTTTATATACATAATCTAAAACACAATACATGATAGAAGAAAGAAAAAATTAGACGCAATGTTCTTCCACCGCTTTACTTAGCCTTGAGTACCATGATCCATACTAATATTATAAATGCGAAAGTCTGTCTGTCTGTCTGTCTGTCTGTCTTTCTGTCTGTCTGTCTGTCTGTCACCTCTTCACGGCTAAACTGCTGGACCGATTGTGATGAAATTTGGTAGGGATGTAGTTAACGACCTGAGGTCAAACATAGGCTACTTTTGGGCGCGATATAACCGAGTCCCACGCGGGCGGAGCCGCGGGCAACAGCTAGTATTTCATAAACTCGGACGCTAGCGACTGCGTTAGGATTTTGTATGGAGTTTTTTACTTACTATTACTAAAAAACTCCTATAAAACTATACGCCAAGGGCGTTGTACAGTTGTCATACAAAAATGCTATCGCAGTCGTCTACGTTTAGGAAATCTTGTGGTAGGGGTATTAACTAGACAAATGCGACAGATTTGACTAATACCACAGAATACATAACAATACTAGAATCCCTATATGAGAAGAGTGACACTTAGTAGTAGCACTGTCAGATCGTGTTAACACCATTTAGTCACACCAGTATGACAATGAACTTTTTTTTGTTTGTAAGTTTGTGAATTGTTTGTAGGGGATAAAATTCGGAAGTTTCGGAACGACTGAAACGATTTATAAAATAAAATATCCATACTATCCATACTAATATTATAAATGCGAAAGTCTGTCTGTCTGTCTGTCTTTCTGTCTGTCTGTCTGTCTGTCTGTCACCTCTTCACGGCTAAACTGCTGGAGCGATTGTAATGAAATTTGGTAGGGATGTAGTTAACGACCTGAGGTCAAACATAGGCTACTTTTGGGCGCGATATAACAGAGTCCCACGCGGGGCGAAGCCGCGGGGAACAGCTAGTATATAATAAATAAAAATTCTTTCTCCAAATGCTAGCCTGATTCTTGGCGAAGATTAATGGGTTTTAGTAGGTACATGTACACTACGGATGGTTGACACCGCGGGGAACATTATCATTACTAGCTTTCGCCCACGGCTTCGCTGCGTGAATTTCCCACGGGAACAGTGCTTTTCCCCGGGATGAAAGGTATCCTATGTCCTTCTCAATACTTCTATCATAAGATTGGTGCAGAAGATTGACTGTGAAAGCGTAACAAACAAACAAATAAACTCACTTTCGCATTTATAACATTAGTTAGGATTTTATAATTTCCTATTGACCGTCTTTGCATTAAAAATACAATACAGTGTGATTACTTTGCGCAGCTGATCAATTTTCAGCTTTCATATCAACAAACATTGCGTTCATAACAGACATAGCCTGGGAAAGGAACTTAATGAGTCATAGAACTTGGATGAGTTTATGTGTAAATCCAAGTCATACTCGAAGAGTGAAAACGTCATAATTTAGTTTTTTTCTGTCGGACGGACAGTCTGTCTATCAGGGTCTACAAAGCGTATAAAAATAATGTTTGACTCCAGGTGTACATATTTTTTGTTCTTCAATTCCATCTGCCTGTTCCCGGTTTTCGGCACCAAATACTTATCATATTTTTAATAGTAATATATTGACGTGTATAATGCATGTTAATATATAAATATACCAAAAATAAGAGTAATAAGAGCTGATCTAGCTCTGATTCAGCGTTCTTGCAGTTTTTGTAGACCGGCTTAGTTGTTGTAGGTAGTGGAAAAGACTGGAGGCATGTCACCATTACTAATATAAGGAATCGTAATATTGGCATTGGCATTTTTTAGAATAATAAAAAAAGTGTTGTATTTTCATACATCGATTAATTGCATATTTTTTATTTCCAGGCCCTTCTCTACCTGATCAAGTTGCTGGACCCGATCGTGCGGGGAGACTACGTGATCGCATACTTCCACACCATGGCGTCGTCTGCCAACCACCCGCCCTTCTCTTGGCTGAAGGAAGTTTACACCGTGCTGCCTTACAAGTTAGTATTTAGACTCTCTCACGCTCATCCTCATGGTAGGAACTCTGAAGGTCGCACGCAAGTGTTTGATGCTGGCCACTTCCAACTGGTCATTCTGGAAATCCTCAGGGGAAGGCCAGTAAATAGCTTGCAGCTTAAATTGTGAATGATGATGACTTATCTTAAAATTTTCAAGGTGCCATCCTCAGAAAGTTTGAAGGCCAAGGTTCGCTTCCTTGACTGCCTTTGACACCCTAGGTCAAAATTGTGTCAAAAAACCAGATACCTATGTTCTAGGTATCTATGTATCACCAACAAATACTGACAGTTTTGGTCACTAACACCACAGAGAAAACCTCCTCCGTAACTAACACACGCGAATCATGCCCCTTCCTATTTGGTCTGGTTTCCCTGTAAAAGGGTTACGGTGGTCAAATTGCAGTCGCTCCATCCTAGACTGCATCAAGGCCAAAGGTACAACTTGAAATCTTTTGATTAATTAATAATTTACTTATAATTAAAGAACCTAATGTTAAATAATTGCTTCAATTATCTTAGTACGTCAATGCAACACGAAATCGCAACTTTTTACATAATACAAAAAACAACACGACGATTTGCGATGTAAAATTTAGTTTTTTGTTAGTTAAGTACTATTTACTACAACATAACGATCACGCTAGTACCTTAGTTATGTTATATTCTGTACATTTCAAAAAAAATTCGGTCAAATTCAGTTTCTTTTTTCTTCGGTTTCTTTCCGTGTTTTCCAGTTTTATCCTCAGCTTGTGCTAATGCACATGGTTTGCATCATGGTCTTAGACATAGTGGGATTTGTTATTAACATGATGCGACCGCCTTGTTATGGTCGTACATCTTCTAAATTATAAACAATAGGAAAAACACAAGTCTGCTGGGCAAATACATTTTTTGAGTCACCAGTTTTTATTTTATATGGGTGCATTCTAAAGAAATCATTTAGCTAGTAGATAAATAGCCTAAAATCTACATCTATTATCTACACAATATTAAAATGCTTTTTTCTTTCTTTTTATTTTCAGATACAAGAAGAACTTGAAAGCGTTTTATATCGTACACCCAACGTTTTGGACAAAAGTAAGTAAAATATTCTCTTTGATACAGATTCTGTTCTGATCACATTACTTCCCAACATTTAGATACGCTTGTTCAAAATCAACCATTATTTATTATGAACAAAACAGGGAAAACACTATTGAAAATTAAATACATGTTTCCCAATATTGGCGCCAAATTCTTATGTTACCTACTTTCTAATCATACCTTTTCTTTTTTCGAATTTTCAATATATGGTCCGGTCAAGGCTTCACCTAGGTGTAACTTTTTTTTTGGTGTTATTTTTTACGTGAGGAAAAGGCCACGCCTACCGCCAATAAGCCTAGGCAGTTGGGCGTCGCGACGGGAAGCTGGGCGGTTATGTGGGACTTAAACCCACTACCAAACCTCACGGTGTCCATCACGTCTGCATATGCTATACCCTCCGTAGCTATACCAAAGTAGACCCATAGTTATATACCTACAACGCTTGTTTGCCAACCTAACCGTTAAAAACATAAATAAAAAACAAAAGCCGTTCTAAATTGAAACGTATTCTGCCAGATGATGACGTGGTGGTTCACGACGTTCATGGCGCCGGCCATCAAGGCCAAGGTGCAGACGCTGGCGGGCGTGGAGCTGCTCTACAGCGTCATGGCGCGCGACCAGCTCGACGTGCCCGCCTTCGTCACCGAGTACGACATGACGGTAAATATACATTTAAATAGCTTTATTTAACTTCTATGTATGGCAGGCTGGTCAGGCCGCAGAATGTATATATACGTAATAATGAATTTTTTGACCTTCAGAGTAAACAATGACATTTGCATGTGAATTTCCTATTATTATTTCTTTTTGTTATGATATGCAATTTTCTTTGATAATATGTTTATAATGTAAATTTTAAGTTATAATTCAATATGTCACGTTATGCATTCACCCGTCATTTAATATGACAAAACATGTGACACAATATTTAATAATTGTAACACCAATGTATACCATGTTTTTTTGTGAATAAAGATATACTTACTTACTTACTTAATTAACAAGAAATGGATAGCGCACGAAAAACGTGTCACTAGTTTGGCTTGCAAGCCAACGTTTCACACAAAAAAATATGGGCGGGAATTTGATTGCGTCATTTATTGCCACTGTTATTGGTCGATAATATTAGGTGGCTTTGTTGAAACTACGTAATACATCCATCCATACTTCCATACTAATATTATAAATGCGAAAGTCTGTCTGTCTGTCTGTCTTTCTGTCTGTCTGTCTGTCTTTCTGTCTGTCTGTCTGTCTGTCTGTCTGTCTGTCACTCTTCACGGCTAAACGGATGGACCGATTGTGATGAAATTTGGTAGGGATGTAGTTAACGACCTGAGGTCAAACATAGGCTACTTTTGGACGCGATATACCGAGTCCCACGCGGGCGGAGCCGCGGGGAACAGCTAGTTTATAATAAATAGGTGTGGTTTACATGAGTTTACATGTATTAATTGAAGATAAGGAGAGAGAATACGCTGCCACACTGATCCTGGAACTAAATCCGCGTCAAAACATTTCTATTCAGATAATTTTTCTGTTCTGTGAGTCAGGCATAAGTAAGTATTAGGGCAATATGAAAAGACGCTAGGGGAATAATAATAATTTGTAAATTATGTGGGGAATACCTACAGCCAGACGGGTGGACTGTGTGAATCAGCCATAGCACTGATGATCGCATAGGTAGCTTCGAAACACATTGTGTTTCACGATCATCGGTAGTGAGGGTCAAACATACAACTTCTTCTTCTTCATATTGCAAGTAAAAGGGGATAGAACCGATCTGGCCTGGCATATCGACCCGTTCGCCATTTTTATTTCTTTTTGAACTTGCAACGCACGATTTGAATAGAGAACACACTCAAGAACAGACAAACAAAAAATGACAAGTAACATGGTACACCAGTGTCACGTTAGAATTAACCGACTTCCGCTAGTGCCTACTACAGAGTAAAAAAAAAATCAGATGATAAACTTGACCCAAAATCAGCTCCCAACTAGGAAACTCCTCAGCGGTTAACACCACCGACATGAAATTTATTACACGTGGCTTCAGTTCTGATAGCAATAAGTTTTGGTTCTTATTTAAGTCAAAAATACCTATTTAAATGTTTTGGCAAAACATAATTAAACCTTCATCTTTTACTTTCAGATAAATGGTCTACATTACTTCCAACCGGACACTAATAACACGTAAAGCGCCAACGCAGATTGTTAGCTGCTCTTTGTTACGTACGAACGGCCTCAAAGCCTTGATCTTTAAAGCTTATATCCAAAACCCTCGTAACATAAAAATATTTGAGCTTTAAAGGTCATGTTACGATACTTTCAGATTGTCATTTGTAAAAACTACCATTATGGTGAAATTTTTACAACTGGCAACATTGTAATCGAATTTTACATGGCCACTGTTATGGTTTTTGGTGGGATTTCTATTCAATTTTTTTACGTAGTTACTTTCTTACAAATATAAATAAAAAACATGTCTTAATCGCTAGTTCATCATTTGACTCGAGCTAGAAATTACATAATAAATACCCTTACACTACTCTCCCTTAATTGTATAAAAATCCCATAAAAACATCTATTATAATTGTTGAAAGTATATCATGTAATTAGTATTAGAGGTGCATTTTTATATTACTTATTTAGGTAAAAATATAAAATTTAGATTGATTATGTCGTTCGATGTCTGCATCATTCTGCAAACCCCAAATATTAAACTTATCACACTAACTATGGTGTCAAGTTTATGTTTATAAGAGATTTACAGTATTTTTACTACTTACTAGGTACTTATATATAGACTACGTTTTATAAAACATTATAGTGCTCTTTTTCTAAATTAGCCCCGCCGATAAAGCTACATTTGGGCTATCTTGATCTTTTGTTCCTCGCCTTTATTCCACTAAATAATTTTAAATATTTATATAAACAGTTCTAATTTTGTACATTTTGCTTGGCGCTATACCTTCAAATATACACAATTAGAATTGGTATAAATAACCAAGCGCTCCCAGAAATTTTTTTCATAACCTCTTTCGACACCAAACAATCCTGCAACAGGGTATTTATTTAGCGCATAGATATGATTTTTTATAACAAATCTTGTACCAATTAGTTTACATTGTTTTTCATAGATTTATGTGTAATTTCAGCCAGTTTTGGTTTGTAGAGAAACATATAGTTTTACAAAGGTGCTTGATGAGTCGACAAATGAGATTTTTATTTTTACATTAAATGTTCAAGCGTAGGCTAATATATTGATAATTACTTATATCGAATTGTACATACGCTGTTAAATTTTGAAATGTGGCATTCGCCCGCACCGCGCACTAAGTAATTTAAAAAGCTAATATCTACCATGAGATTTATTTTTTACATTTTCAGCAAAAATCAAGTTTTCAACCATAAATTATTTTAATATCCAAATGGACGAACAACAAAGTGAAAAAATTAAGTGAGCAATGTCAAAGGCTGAGAAAGAGTAATAAATATTTATATTGTAGGTGTTCGCATTTCAGTAGTGTTGCCAAGTTTAAATGTCAAATACCTACCACTGCCACAAATGCTAAAATGAGAGGAACTACAACTCGCTAAGTGCAGTAACATTTTCGCGTATTGATTACGTCTATATCATAGTCTCTATCTGGTAAAAAGTCTATTTTCAATACTAGTTGTTACGAGAAAGTCTCTTGCTAATGTGGTAACCGAATTCACGGTACAAACGATAGTTATTGTAATGTAGCTATATTTTTTCTACAGTCATTGTGCCACCTTTAACGATTCAAATATTTAAATATTTGTAGTAATGTTGCTAGTTGCAAACTAAGTGTGTGTGTGTCCGAAGACAGCCTAGCTATGTGTACCTACGTAATTTTTATCTGATGTTCTAAATATAAGAATTTCCAAGATACCTTTAATGCGATCTTTGTCTTCAATATCTTAAAGAGCAATTTTAGAGTGATTGTGAATAGTAATTGCTAATTGTTAATGAATTGTTGTGACTTTGAAATAAAAAACGTTAATAAAACTAGCTTCAGGATCCTCAATGTTACGATTAAAAAAAAAAAACAAAGTATAATGTTTTCACTGTGTATTACCGTGCACTAGTAAACTTTTAAAACTATATCGACAAGGCCTTAGATGTGTTAACTATTGTTAGTTTTGAACATCATTTTTTGCAAAGTTTATTGCTGTTGACAGTTCGTAGAGTAAAAGAGACAGCAGTCATTAAAAAGGACGCTAATATTATAGGAGTTAGTGAAAAATGTGATCAAGCAGTGTTAGTTAAGTTTCATATTTTATTATTAAATAGAGCGTTAAATAGGTTATGTAAATATTTAAACAAATAAAAAATAAAATTATTAATTTACTAATTCCTTTTTTATTTATTGGATACTCCCATACCGCTTATTAGTTATTAAAAATCACCAGTCTTTTTAAACCAACAATTTCTTTTTTTTTAAGATTCAGATACTAAAATGAATTTGAATAAAAAAAATTTTTTCTTAGTTTTTTGACGTAATTAAGTCCTGGCAACTGATTAAAACTTTTGTCACGGGCTAGTTAAAGTGCTAGAGGTCGACTGTGTATGTATGTCGTATTAAAAACAGTTATCGACAAAACGAGAGAGAAAGCGCTGACACGAGAAAGAAAGCGCTGACCCAAGAGAGAGAAAGAAAGCGCTGGCACACGCAATAGTGAAAGAAAGAAAGTGTTGACACCACGAAGCAAATACAAAGTATGTATGTCTGTGTATTTGCTTGGTGGTTGACACCAAAGATTTTGAATTTCCATAGTAATTCTAGATCTATGGTTGACACAAAAGAGAGAAAGCGCTGACACATGAGAGGGAGAAAGACACAAAACATTTGTCAATTTTTATTAATTGTAAGGTATCATTTTTACGGAAATAACTGTACCAACAAGAATAATGTTCTGAAATATGATAGATAAAAGTATCTTTTACAAAAACTACTACTTAATAAATGCCAGATTAAATTCAATAATTTTTGCAGAAAAATGTAAAATCAAAAAGCTGTGCTCTTACAGTCAGATGAATTGTAACATTTATTGATTAAAGATACTGATAGCGCTTACAGTTTCCCAATGCGAGTTATTAAGGTAGTTTATGTAATTTACAATTAAAATTCTTACTTCAATCATAAACATTTTCATTCATATTTTTACTTTTGATGCTATACAAATTAGAGTAGACATAAAAACACTGGTTTAAAACCTTGGCACCCAAGAGGTCACTGGTGGTGTAAGAGGTTCTAAGCTACAATCGGTTGACATGTTTTGTGAAACTGTTTACTTAGATTCAGAACAAGTTTATTAGTTGCCACGGAATAAATTCACCTTTCTCCATAAGTTGTCACGAAGGAGATGGGAACTTTAATATCTGATAAGAACACAGCTATTCTTTGCCCTATTAAGATTAATGAAAAGTAATAAATACCAATAATAACAATAAATACTAATTTAACAGTCACTTAGAAAAGTGTTACTTAGAATTTAGCTCGTTACCATGTCTCAAAGACATTTAGATTCAAAATAATGTTTCATCAAATATGTAATATTTTGTACTTAAATGTCTTGGATGACAGTTTTCAATTGATTATATTTAAAACACTTTACCAATAAAACTGGCAAAATAAACATTACAAAATGAATTATAGTTTATGAGGATTATTAATAAAGTCCACAATAGATCTTAACACTGGGTATTTGTGTGTAGCAGACATCATTGTCACTTTGAATACTGAGAAGACGTTGGATAGAAGATAGCCCCCAATGGCTCCAAGGCAACAAGGAATCGGCCACTGCTGCCAGGGTGTGTTCCAGTCCAGTGGGATGACTACAGCACCCAGCCACGCCCCACATACAGTCATTATTGAATTGTTCACCAACATTTCTACCACAGTATTTTTCCCATAATTTCTGATGCCAAATAGCAGCTGCATTGATGATTCCACACCCGCATGAGCTATTAATGGGAACACAGTCAGCAGCGTCATCAATGCTGATAACATCAACGTCTGTTCATGGCAATCCAGAGCCGGCGCACCAAATAATATTATTCCCACGAAGTAACTGAATAGAATTACGAGTAAAAATGCAAACGATTTCAGAATATCACTGACTCTGCTCTTGCTGGCTTTGTTTTTCTTCGCTTGCGAGTCATTTGTGCCGCTCAAATATATAGATTTGAGCCATTCTGATATAAATATTAGCACTAAAATATAGAATGATGATCCTTCTCCGACTGAGTATAGTAAGCCCTTATATGAAATAAATGTGACGATACTGGGTAGATAAATGCATGTGATTAAACTGGATACTGTTATTTTGTGTAATTCTAATTGATTATTCAAAGAAAACATTATGAAGTGGATTTTTGTATTCAGTTTTCTTGTAAAATCTTCTTTTTACTCAATTTTTAACTTATTTCAAATTTAAAATGTCAATGTTATTCCGAGAAGACATTGACAAAAACAAAAGTATGCAATAACAAGGAATATGTTTTAGGGCCCTGGATACAAGTATTTAAAAGCCTTTTTTTTAGGGGGTAACCATGATTGCTTCAGGTAGCCTACTATCATCTCTAAAAACCATGCAAGATCAGGGAGATGTCGCCTTACATCATGTAGTATTGCGCTTTGCGCTGTCATGTCACTCTTACTCACTGGATCTTGCATGGTTTTAAGAGACGGTAGTAAGTAACCCCCCATTTCTTAAAACCATGCAAGATCCTGTGAGTAAAGGGGATGTCGCATTACATCTTATATCGCGCTGTCTCGTTTACTCACTGGATCTTGCATGGTTTTAAGAGACTGTAGTAACCCCCTAGATGGCTTACAACAGTACAACTATCTCTTAAAACCATGCAAGATCCAGTGAGTAAGGGAGATGTCGCCTTACATCATGTATTGCGCCATCCCGCTTACTCACTCATTTCGGGCCTGCCGCCGCCGTCTGCCTGCTTAAATAGTTGGTAGTAGCCCCCATGTCATTTTAAAAAATATTTTTTTTATTCTTTGGTTGGCATTTTTGAAAGTGATGCGAAATAAGAAAACCAATATATCGTATCGGCATTTACCGGTTATTTTTTTGTTGTTCTGCTTTAATATTGTTGAAAAAAAATTTTACTGTCATATTTTCCATTTTTGATTTCAAAATATTTGGTATTCCAATTTGTTCAACAAAATGATAAAAAAAAATCCAAAAGCAGTATCATTTATGTTAGGCCAACACTAAACAAAAACGTCATGTTGCGAAATCTGAATAAATTGTACGCGTGAAGTTTGTACAATCAAACGTAATCGATATGACGACACGAACTTTATAAATGAAAGGAGCCGTCGCTGGAGCCACCAGTTGATAAGTTCGAACCCATCTTGTGCAACGTTCGGCTACAGTGAGAGCCAACGTTAAATAACATCGCTATCTTCCATCAATTTTGTGTTGTTACCACACACTTTGTGTTTTCCTGAGTGCTATTGCAGGATTACATAAAGATGCCCTGTCCGTTTTTGGGATCGTTGAATCAAGCTTTTACTAGAAATTATGGAGCTGCTCTTATTAAACAGTATGGAAACTTCTGTCCTGTGATCTCCCGTGGATTCCGCTCCATGGGCAACGACGAGACGAAATGCCCCTTTATCCAGGAAAACGCTATAGTATCGGAGGCGCCCAAGGAGATGTCCGAAGACATCGTGGAGACCATACCTCCATACAAGTATGAAAACTTCTTCCATGATCAAATCAGTGCCAAAAAGAGGGATTACTCATACAGAGTATTTAGAAAGGTGTCTCGTTTAGCTGCTGATGGAGTGTACCCGCAAGCTTTGGAGGGCACCGAGAATCGCCGAGTGACAGTTTGGTGTGCTAATGACTACCTTGGAGCTTCCCGCCATCCCGAAGTCAAAGATGCTGCAATCAATGCTATCAAATCTTATGGTACGGGAGCAGGAGGCACCCGCAACATTGCTGGCAACTCCCAAATGACTGAAAAACTCGAGGCAGAGATTGCTGAACTTCACAAAAAACCTGCTGCTTTGATCTTCAGTTCTTGTTTTGTGGCAAATGATGCCACTCTGTCAACCTTGGCCAAGATTCTTCCTGGTTGTATTGTTTACTCAGATGCTGGGAATCATGCTTCTATGATACAAGGTATACGAAACAGCCGAGCGCCTAAACATATATTCAGGCACAATGACCCCAATCACCTTAGACAATTATTGGCAGAGTCCCCAGCCGGAGTACCCAAGCTAGTCGTGTTTGAGACTGTCCACTCTATGAGCGGAGCTATTTGTCCTTTAAAAGAAATGTGTGATATTGCACATGAGTATGGAGCTTTAACTTTTGTTGACGAAGTGCATGCAGTTGGTTTATATGGGAAGCACGGTGCTGGCATCGCAGAGGAACGAGGGCTTCAAGATAAAATAGATATAGTGTCTGGTACACTTGGTAAGGCCTATGGGAATGTTGGAGGGTACATTGCCGCATCATCTCTTCTTGTGGATACTATAAGAAGTTATGCCCCTGGATTTATTTTTACTACTGCCTTGCCACCTCCTGTGTTAGCTGGTTCGTTGGCTGCTATTAGACTCCTTGCTAGCGAGGAGGGAAGAAACTTGAGAGCGAAGCATCAATCGATAGTGAGATATCTGAAGTTGTCTTTATTGGTAGCTGGTCTACCACAGTTGCCGTCAGTGAGTCACATTGTACCTGTTCCTATAGTGGGTGCAGATAAAGTAGCACTGGTGGCCGAATCTCTTATGAAGAGAGGTCACTATGTGCAGGCAATAAACTACCCTACGGTAGCGCGCGGAGAAGAACGGCTGAGGTTTGCACCGGGGCCTTATCACACCCCGGTAATGATAGACAGCCTCATCACTGCCCTAACGGAATCATTCCATGAAAATAATATAAGTTTCAACGAATTTATGAAAAACGGCACCTGCCGTGAATGTAGCATGGAGTACAAGGTGGACTTGAACCTTGATGATATGCAGTTCACTGCACAAGTAGCCTAAATCCTCGGCCAGACCATGACAATTGAGCGCGCAACATGAGAAAAAATAATAAAAAAATGTTAATCAGTGTTATATAGTTTATCGAGTTATTTTAAGGTTTGTGGTTCTTGGTAGGGGTAAATTAAATTCATGGCAAATGATTCTATTGTTTTATTCAGTCCCAGTACTTGATTACGCCATCCCAACCTGCGGTGAGAAGTTTGCTTGGCTCGTGTGGGTGCCAGAGAGAAGTTATGCAGACTCCATCATGAGCTTTCCATTTCTTGTACAATTTCGTGGTCTTCCAGTCCCAAATGTAGCACTTTCCGTCTGCGTCGCCTGACACCAGATAACTAGAACAAAATAGAAAAAATTGTAATCTTTTCAGAGAATAATAATTTTAGCTTGAAGTACATTTTTTATTGCAAAAAAATTTACTTTGATTTGATACATAATAAAAGATTAATTAATTCAAGCAGCAACCTATTAATAGTTTTATTTTTAATTTTACATAAATATACTAGAAAAACAACTGAAAACCGTTATATTCAGTAAAATGTTTGCATATCTCAGGTAATATCACTTTGTTTACAATTTATGCAATATGCTTAATTACATCAGATAGCTTGAAGGAATGCAATGCCGATTAGCCTTCACCTTATGACTTGACACTTCAACCTACAGAAAACGAGGTAGATAGTGTATTATGATTATAGTTTACTAGCTGTTGCCCGCGACTCCGCCCGCGTGGTACTCTGTATATTTATATCGCGCCAAAAAGTAGTCTATGTTTGACTTCCGGTCTTTAGCGCAGCATCGGACACTCACCGACCAAGATGGTCAGATGGCCTGAAAAAGGTCGCAGGCAAGCGCTGGATGCAGGTCGCTTCCAACCGGTCATTCTGGAAATTTTAGGGGAGCTTGCGGCTTAAATCATGATGATCATACGTTTATCAACACATTGCAAAGAAAAAAAAATCTTAAGTGCATTTCACGGGCCCCTGACCTCGAATTTGCATTTCAACAGCGTCTGTGGTCCCCTGATATCCTTGCTCATAACAACATCCTGTGCAGTAAGCTGCCCTCTACCGCCTAAACGTGTGCGTTCTCAGAAGCGAGCGAAGGGACGGACGTCATACATAAAATTATGCCATCCGGTTTGTCTGACCCAAGTTTTCCCATGCATCACTTAGCCAACAGTTGATTTTACCGCCACGTCCCGCAATCTTTTGCGAGTTCGGAATCACATCTAATCTTTATGTTATATGGTACATAACGAGTTATTAATACCCAATACTTATCACGTTTTTCATTTCAATAAGTACTTAAATGTTTTCGTTCATAACAAAGACGGGTTTAGCGATTTTCTCTATCAAGAAATTTTAATGGAATTATGTTTTCAAGAAACAAACATAATGCTTAGTATGCCATGTACCTATTTATGTAAAATTAATGCTCCCGTTGCCTGGTTCTTTTAACGGCCGAAGGGTTTTCGATGTAACCTCTATAACATTTAATGACGTCATCATTCTTCAGGTTAAGTTTACCTAAATAATTACTTAATAATGTAATTATTGTTGATGACTTGAGCTTGCTTGGTTATCAAGTGAGTTTTAAGATAAATTGACCCTGTGTGACCTGGTGTCAATGATTTCTAAGCGATTCACGTTTTTCCGAAGCACGAAATCACCTTTCTGTCGTGCCCTAGCTGCCCTGTCTCCTGTACAATGGAGGACTTGAACGAGACAAACGACCGGGCGGAGGAGGTGGCCATGTACTGGGCAAAGTCAATATATTATAGTTCAAAAAGATGAAGAAGTTCAAACACTTAAGTGATTCAAATCTGCAATGTCCTAATCAAAGTGGAAACGACGAATATTCGAACTCCGACCTCCAGGCAAGGAAATGCCAAACGCCTATTACTTAATCAATGGATCACAGACAGTAGATATATGATCAATCTCTACTCTAGGTGCATATCTCTACTCAAGCCTTCGAGCAACACGGCCTCCGTACCGTGTTGTTCGAAGACTCAAGCTTTGACTTTGATGACCTCCGTGGTGTAATGGTTAACATGCCTGACCGCTACTGAGGAGGTCCCGGGTTCGATCCCCGGTCAGGTCAAGATGAAAAATGATCTTTTTCTGGTTGACCTGGGTCTTGGATGTTTATCTATATATGTATTTGTTATAAAATATAGTCTCGTTGAGTTGGTATCCCATAACACAAGTCTCGAACTTACTTTGGGGCTAACTCAATCTATGTGTGATTTGTCCCTATATATATATAAAAAAGCTGACGATCTTGGAACAAAAGTCTACCCCTGGTAAACGAAGAATACTTATTGTGTAAATAAAGTCTTGAGACAGAAGGTATAGTATAGTGGTCCACATAGAAAATTCTACCATTTCACACTAACACTGTTGTGGACCACTGTACATAAACTCAGACAGTTAGGTACTTATTTATTGTATTATTATTTATTTATAGGTAGTTATCACACGATAAGATTGTAATCAGCTTTCACGTCCTTATTGGTTGGCATACCAACAACACCGTACATTTATCGTCTTTCGTTTACTTACATTGAACAAAATCTATAACTAAGATCATCTAAGTGTCAGAGCGTGTTTCCTAGTTAAACTTTTAGCTTACGCTTTAGATCCTAACCCCAGTATTAAGAAACGTTTGTTAAGCCCATTTTAACTAAACTATGTTTTGTCTCTTTGTCTTTTACCTGACACTTCACGTGAAAGAAAGAGATGCAACACATTTTAGCTAACATGGTCTCTTAATACAGGGGTAAATCTTTGTCCGAGATATGGCGGCACAGGCTATTACAATAGAACCACTGCCGTCTGACCTCCGTTAACCTTTTTACTGGGAAACCAGATCAATAGAAACATGAACCGGGTGTAAATGTGGCCAACACTGTCACATTTTTCAACAGAGGGATTTGTGTATTCTCTGGACAAAAATACTACCAATTGGTAATACCTTAGTTATTTTAGTTATCATAATTACTTAGATTACATGCTCGTAACGATTAACGTATAGCCTTGTGATTTAGGTCGATATATCGAACTTACGACCTTTCGATGACACCGTCGCTACATCAAGAATTCAAGCAGGTTTGGATAAAACATTAGACTCTGACCATGATGTGTATTATGATGTACAAATGGCACGATTTACAACGATGTACAGATAAATAGGTAAAACAAAATCTGAACGTACAGATTTCTGATAAGATAAATCAATGTTTCCAAGAGTTATCGCTATTCGCTTATACGATACAATACAATGCCACAGACGGATAGTACATTATGTGTACCACTATCACTACATAGTATAAAACAAAGTCGCTTTCTTTGTCCCTATGTCCCTACGTATGCTTAATCTTTAAAACTACGCAAAGGATTTTGATTCAAGAGGAAGGTTTTTATGCCCATGCGAAGCCGGGGCGGGTCGCTAGTAGTTACCAAATGGGTCTTAAAAGTTTATCTATATATGTATTTGTTATAAAATATACTATCTTTGAGTTATAATCCCATAACACAAGTCTCGAACTTACTTTGGGGCTAACTCAATCTGCGTGATTTGTCCCTATATATCTAGAAACGAACGATTTGTAGATCTGATACATAATTATTATCTGATTATATGATAAGTAAATCAGTTTATGGTAAGTAAACGACACTTAAAAAAATGTTTTAATAATTCAAGCTTTTTTTTCGCTAAACAAGCGGGATAGTATTCATTAGTAATAATACTTAATTAAATCTTAGAAGCCCCACCTACACGTAAGAAAAAGAACATTTGTTTTTCTCAGGTAATAGGAATGCAGTCCATATACTGAATAGCAGAAAAACAAACAAGAAGATAGAATTACTGTTAATCTCCTAAACCTATTAGAAAGAGGTAGAAGCAGGCATCGCAAGACCTATATATTTCATCTTAGCCGTATTTGACGTCTTCGACAGGAGATGAAGTGGTTCATAGTAGGGCGTGCAGTTTCATAGATTTTCAATTTCGAAATTGGCTTATGAAATTAGGTTGATTAGTTTCGAAATTTCGAAACTCAAGGAACACCTTTGTAATGGAATATGAAAACGTTTGTAAAACTATAACTTTAAACGTTCTTGGGCCTCATCAGCATCCTTGGGGCCCAAGTCAACCTTACCTGCAAGCTGGTGCGCCTGCTGATTAAGGCCTGGCCTGGGCCTGAAGGATTGTACCAGCTTTCTCCGACAGTTGTTTTTCCTTTGGACTGATCACCAACAGGACGATTCCTTTTTGAGTAATTCGCCGTCGGAATCTTTCTCATATAAACGGTTCACCAACAGAATGTTTCACATTTGAGAGTTTCCTCGACATGACTTTTCTCCTATGGACTGTTCTACGACAGAATCTTTCATCTTCCGAGGTTTTGTCTACAGAATGATTTACATGTACAGTGTTTCGACGACAGGAGTTATGGCAGTTGCTCCGGAAAGGCAAAAATCGCCAAATCTAAATGGTAAGAAGAATAGAAGAACCAGAAGGAATATTATCAAGAATAGGACGCCACCGCAATAAGTGCGCAGGAGCTTCGCCTGACTCCTGTGACATGTGGGCAAGGACTGCCGTGTCTGGGGAGGGCACGGTTTAGACGCTAGCCCCAACCCAACGCAAAAAGCTCCTCTTCGCCACGTGGAATGTTGGCACGCTAACCGGACGATCGAGGGCCGTAGTGCTTTTGGAGGAGTACCGGAATGGCGTCTTGGAAATGAAACGCTTCAGAGACCAACTGATAGACTTGACGAGCCGGCTTTATGAGGAGGCGCGTAGGGAACTATTAGATAATGTTTTCCCGCTCAGGGTGGGCCCGGTCTACTATTGGGATCTCGTGGGATCTGAGGCGAACTTTGAGCAGCTAAAAGAATTCTGGCATCGGTGGCATAAAATCCGAAGCGGCCTCGAGAGGGGCATGACTTGAAAAGTAGGAGAACATCAAGAATACTGCTACAGGAAGACAAAGAAGACGAAGAGAAAAACTGAAACAGACAAACTCAAAGATCTAGAAGACAGAAGCTGGCTTCAGGCCGAGAAAAAGGCAAGCGAGGCGTACGGGGAGAGTTATTTAATATGCAATGGTTGCATAGATAGGCGACACTATAGAGAACTTGTAGTGAGATTAAGCAGGTGCGACTGGAAAGAGATGCGAAATGCAAGTACAGCGCACTCTCCCGAGATTCGGCTCGTATAACCGAGAGGTTGATAGAGCCATGGGAGGTGGAGGGAGTGATGGACTTGACTGTGCTTGTTGAAGGGGTTACGACTTACTTGATAAGTGCCTACGCGCCACTAGTGGCTTACCACCATCTCTTAAAACCATGCAAGAACGATTGAGTAAGACAGATGTCGCCTTACATCACGTGGCGCACTGTCCCGCTTACTCACTCGTTCTTACATGGTTTTAGGAGATGATAGTAGGTTCCCAAGTTGATCGCAGTGACACGGATTAAACGGCATTCTCGAACCTACTTGAAGGTGTGCTGTGTGAAACCCTGTTGTCGCAGTAGTGAGGCATGGCTCGTATGCGGTGGATGTATAGGGTATCTCGGAAAGATCGCATTAGAAACTCCCGCGTCCGGAGCAGCCTTCATGTACGTCACATAGCGGATAAGCTTCAGGACACGCCTTCGATGGTAGGTTCACGTCTTGCGCAAACCGGCAAGCTACGTTGGGAACAAGTGTCAAGTGAACAAGGCCATGCTGCCTTCTCCGAGGCCTGGTATAAGGGGCAAACTCAAAACGATATATACGTGCAACGGCGTGGGATATGCGTGCAAATGGACTCATCAACAAGGATACCAAAAACCGGGCAAAGTGTAGAAAAAGTAAGTAAGCGGACCCTGGGCCTTAAAACGCTAGGATGATGATGTGAAACTATAATGAAAGCGTTTTATAATACTAAAAAAACTTTTTTCTTATAAAAAAATATTTCGAAATTTAAGTTTCAAATTTCGAAATTACGTGGCAAGCAAAAATTGTCCGAAATTTCGAAATTATGAAGTTTCGAAATTTCGAAATGCATGCCCTAGTTCATAGTATAAACTATAGATTATAATTTCTGTGGTGTAAACCATAGACATACCCCCTTATTCATAAAAATAACCAAAGGTTTGTTAAGCCCATTTTAACTAAAATATGTTTTGGCCCTTTCTCTCTTAGCGAAATTTACCGTAAAAGAGCCATAACACATTTTAGTTTGTTATTTTTTATGAATAAGGGGTTAGTATATACTGGGTAACGGGAAAAACTGGGTGTTTACTAGTCTCTTATAGCAGGCCCGAAACGAATGAGTAAGTGAGACAGCGCAATACATGATGTAAGGCGACGTCTCCCTAAGTTCCCTAACTCAATCGTTCTTGCTAGGTTTTTAAAGATGTAAGCCTAAATTCACCTGACCATCGTTAAACAGTAACTTTTTCAAATTGACAAAACAAACTGATTCTCTCGCAATATAATCAAAAACACTATTCAAAATACTGACAACATGTCATAAGAGGAATACGAAAACTTGTCAAATAAATGTTAATATAGGTGTGACAGACAAGAGGTTAAAGTTATAATTAAATACACTTTTAACGTAATAAAGACATGACAACCGAACTCTGTTTATTATACGCATTTTCAAGATTCAATACTTAATTGTTCGCTATTAACAGCTGGGTAGTTTATACTTATAATATAGAAGTTTGTTGTTTTGAAAGGGGGCAATCTCTAGAAAAATATAAAAAAAGAATATACAGTCGAACATAGAACCTCCTCCTTTTTCAAAGTCGGTTAAATTAACTCGCGCGGCACTAAACTTTCCCTAATGTTTAACTGGGAGAGAATACTTTTAACAATAGGTCCACGAACAGTTCAACTTGTGGTACAATATAAAGTTACATTAATAAATATTAAAATATCTTTCATAAAAAAATGTTTCCCAATTTTTTATCGAAACCTATACTAATACTAGCTTTTGCCCGCGGCTTCGCCCGCGTGAAATTACCTCGGGAGCAGTGCTTGTTTCCGGGATGAAAGGTACCCTAAGTTCTTCTCCTGGTTCTAAGCTATCCCCCACCAAATTTCAGCCAAAGCAGTTCATCCGTTCTGGAGTTATAATAGTGTAACTAACACGACTTTCTTTTACATATATGGAAGAAGATTATAAAGAATAACAGACATAGGCCACGGGCGAAGCCGGCGGGTGGACTGCTATAGTAGAAAATAAATCTAATGAAAATAATTAAGCGAGTTTCATAATCACTGCTCATTCACACCTGATTATAAATAGCGCACTATTTGGAACACAATACCTCAAGTTTAGTTTAGTCTCGGCTAAGAACAAAACAAGTGCAAAAAATGGCGTGTTCAGTTTATGCATATAACTGATAACTGTTCAATTAACAGTTAACGTTAATCGCTCGGTCACGAATTTTTTTAACGATGCTGCATGAGATGCGATTCCAGTGCTACAATGAAAGAGCTAGTGGCTGTAAATCCTCATGGTAGATTTACAGCAGACTATGTTTTCACTACGGGTGATAATCTCATCCCAATTTAATATTAAAAAAGTGAGTTTGTATATTTGTTTGTTTGTTGAAGATTGCTTCAGTAGATAGGGCGTGAAGAGTCACGCCCTATCTACTAAACCAATTTTCCTGAAATTTCGCATACACATAGCTAGGAGTATTGAGAAGGACTTAAGGTACCTTTCATCTCGGGAAAAAGCACTGTTCCCGAGGGAAATTCACGCGGGCGGAGCAACGGGCGAAAGCTAGTAATAAATACATTTATTTTTGTATAAAATACTATTCCTGTCAATTTGGCGCTGGTAGACTGAAATAGATATACTATTGCTTTGGTCTACGTAAAAGTACAAACAAACATATATTAAAGACACTAGCTGTTCCCCGCGGCTCCGCCCGCGTGGGACTCGGTTATATCGCGCCCAAAAGTAGCCTATGTTTGACCTCAGGTCGTTAACGACATCCCTACCAAATTTCATCACAATCGGTCCAGCAGCTTAGCCGTGAAGAGGTGACAGACAGACAGACAGACAGACAGACAGACAGACAGACAGACAGACAAACAGACAGACAGACAGACAGACAGACAGACTTTCGCATTTATAATATTAGTACATATGGATTTTAACAAAGGAATTTAATATTATGGTATTAGAGCTAAGTTGCCTTTAAGACCCTCTTCTGCCACCCTGTTTTCTGTTTTCTCTAGACAATTGGTTCTGTCTCTATTTCACAAATTATTTTCTTCATTTAGTAATAAAGGTGACTTTGTTTTAATAGTATCTGTTTTTGTCTACCACGATAAAGACAAGAATATACCTATGCATTTTAATATATCATATCACCTGTTATTTTTATCAAAACGTACCTATTATATTGATCCCGTTATCGACAATGCCCAAACAAAGAGGTTACTAATATTGTAGGTCGAAAGGCCAGTGTAACCTTTGATTGTATGCACTTAATTTCCATAGTAACTCATTAACAGTATAATTGGCTTGGCAATTACAAGGTTTTTAGGGTTCACTATAACAGATTAAAATCTTCATTATGTATATGTACCGGCAGCTGAATCGTCAAACACTACCCGCAAACTTATGTATAAAGAGTAGAATAATGGACTCTATGATGCGTTATTAAGATGTAATTCTCAGGAACTTATGAACTGTCAAAGATGGCGTTGCTAACGTATCAGGGTATGACTAACCTAAGCTATGTTGAAAGCAGATTTGAATTATCTGTGCGTAGTGTGATAAGTCTGAAGCTTAATTGCATTATATTCGAACCAAACTTCTGAAGAAAGGGGGGATCGTTTCTAGTGATGGGCGCACATGATATTATATTATTAGCATGTCCCATTGTCTAAGAAATTTTTTTTTTTTTTTCTTGCAAATAGGTGGACAAGAATTGAAAATAATCAATTTAGTTATGATTTCACTTATTTTTGATGAGAAAAGAGTGTAAATAATAAAAACAAGATTTTTAAAGTATCGTCATACTACTCGTACCAAAACTGATTTATTGCTTTGTTTTATAAGTTATTGGATTTAGAATCACAGTGTCGATAGATGGCGCTTATATGCCTCAGTATGGGGAGAGCATAGGGTCCTTTAAGTAGTACACTAAAATTTCTTTGTATGGCGGTTGAATATCTGTACTAGAATTCTATTCTGTTATCTGTGTTATTAGAGGCTGCCTTACTTGAGACTCGGGGTCTTTGACAAAATCAAAGACACCTAAATATATTTTTCGCCACCAATCATCACAACCTTTCACATTCTAGAAATATATACATAGGTACTCGTAATAAACTTACGTATTCTGTCAAATTGATAATCCTCAGTTTGGAAAATAGGTTAAAAACAAAGGTGCCAATGATATTATTATCTATCTAAGCCAAAGGTTAATAACACATACTGTATAGTTGAACAAACATACACTATAATTAACTACAAAGCCAATTTTAATGCGCGCATATTTTTATTAACAAATACAAATATCAATCAATCAAATACTTTATTTGCGTACTTAAATGGGTACAAGCATTAGCGGACTAACATGCTGACCATTAAGTCGCCAAAAAGAGACCACGATCGTCAAGTCCTATTGTTTTCCCTCCATGAGATTCTTTTGTCCAATTATTTACCTTTTGGCGGATGAGAGAAGTGGTCTATTCTCAAGCCGGAAACTATCGTAAAATTTTCTATCTCTATCTAAATCTATCTATAGACATCAACGACCGTGTAATGAGTCTCCATTGAGCCAGGAGGTCGTCAACGTAACAGGGAAAGTTGTTCAGTTCACAACACACCGGTTATGTTTTGTATGTGTGAACATAGACATGTAAATTATAATAGACACACAAATTGCATATGAGAATAAAATTCGATTGTTTAAGTCTGAATATGATATCTGTTTACTTATTTTAAACGTCCATTAACTGATGATAAGTAGGGCATGCATTTCGAAATTTCGAAACTTCATAATTTCGAAATTTCGGACAATATTTGCTTGCCACGTAATTTGGAAATTTGAAACTTAAATTTCGAAATTTCGAAATTTTTTTTTTATAGGAAAAAAGTTTTTTTAGTTTTATAAAACGCTTTTATTATAGTTTCACATCATCATCCTAGCGTTTTTAAAGCCCAGGGTCCGCTTACTTACTTTTTCTACACTTTGCCCGGTTTTTGGTATCCTTGTTGATGAGTCCATTTGCACGCATATCCCGCGCTGTTGCACGTATATATCGTTTTGAGTTTGCCCCTTATACCAGGCCTCGGAGAAGGCAGCATAGCCTTGTTCACTTGACACTTGTTCCCAACGTAGCTTGCCGGTTTGCGCAAGACGTGACCCTACTATCGAAGGCGTGTCCTGATCCTGGCTTATCCGCTATGTGACGTACATGAAGGCTGCTCCGGACGCGGGAGTTTCTAATGCGATCTTTCCGAGATACCCCATACATCCACCGCATACGAGCCATGCCTCACTACTGCGACAACAGGGTTTCACACAGCACACCGTCAAGTAGGTTCCAGAATGCCGTTTAATCCGTGTCACTGCGATCAACTTGGGGACCTACTATCATCTCCTAAAACCATGTAAGAACGAGTGAGTAAGCGGGACAGTGCGCCACGTGATGTAAGGCGACATCTGTCTTACTCAATCGTTCTTGCATGGTTTTAAGAGATGGTGGTAAGCCACTAGTGGCCCGTAGGCACTTATCAAGTAAGTCGTAACCCCTTCAACAAGCACAGTCAAGTCCATCACTCCCTCCACCTCCCATGGCTCTATCAACCTCTCGGTTATACGAGCCGAATCTCGGGAGAGTGCGCTGTACTTGCATTTCGCATCTCTTTCCAGTCGCACCTGCTTAATCTCACTACAAGTTCTCTATAGTGTCGCCTATCTATGCAACCATTGCATCCATACTTCCATACTAATATTATAAATGCAAAAGTCTGTCTGTCTGTCTGTCTGTCTGTCTGTCACCTCTTCACGGCTAAACTGCTGGACCGATTGTGATGAAATTTGGTAGGGATGTAGTTAACGACCTGAGGTCAAACATAGGCTACTTTTGGGCGCGATATAATCGAGTCCCACGCGGGGCGGAGCCGCGGGGAACAGCTAGTATTAAATAACTCTCCCCGTACGCCTCGCTTGCCTTTTTCTCGGCCTGAAGCCAGCTTCTGTCTTCTAGATCTTTGAGTTTGTCTGTTTCAGTTTTTCTCTTCGTCTTCTTTATCTTCTTGTAGCAGTATTCTTGATGTGCTCCTACTTTTCAAGTTATTAAAATTAAATTAAATTAAATATCATTTATTTCAGATGACACAGATCCATACAATTGACATTAATACTACATTAAATTATATTAAATTAAACCATACTTTACGAAATATGAATAAAAGATCAAGCTAAAATATAATTCAAAATAAATAAAACAAAAAGAAATAAAAACAATGGTTCAGTACCTTCTCTCCGGCATGGGTACTGTGACATGTCTGTCACAGCAGTGCCGGAGGTAAGGACAGTCCAGTCTGGCGGCGATCATGCTTAGAATGATGTTGGAGCTGGCCCTCACCCTGCGTACCAGAGACGCGCTTCGCTACCGCATGCATGTGTGGAAACAGTCAGTGCGCGCCTCCGCGAACATGCCCGACGCGCTGCAGTATCGGGGCAGCCCCAAGATCACTCTGAACGCATTATTGTACATGATGCGAAGGTCACTGTAAGCCCGCTTCGTATAATCCGCCCACAGGCTGCAGGTATATAATGATGTACAGTAAGATCTGAAAAGCGCAATTTTAACGCCCTCAGAACATCGTGCAAACCTGCGGGCTAACATATTAGCTCTGACTGACAATGATCTCCGCTCCCGCTCAATATCAGCATTATCTCCAAGATCGGTAGTCAGTATATGCCCCAAATATTTAAATTTACTAACCCACTCCAATGATACCCCATTAATTCTCACTGGTGGTACATTCTGAGGACAATTAGTACCCGTCTTAAAGACCATACATTTACTTTTAAGTACATTATATTTTAAACCGAGACCACGCGCATACTCCTCACAGATCCGTATCAGATTCCTCAAGCCACAAACCGACGCACTCAGCAACGCCATGTCATCTGCGTAACTCAGATTGTTGACACAAATACCGTCAACATGACAGCCCACATGTTGGTTGCTGAGCGCAGCGATCAGATCATTTATATATATGTTAAATAGGGTTGGAGATGTTAGCCCACCCTGTCTTACTCCACATTCAAGCATATATTGATCCGACATTGCCCCCGCCCATCGGACACCATTGGTCTGGTGCGTGTACCAATAGTGAAATATGCTAATATATTCCTGAGGAATCCCTATGTTTCTCAGTTTCTCCCATAGAAGGTCGTACTGCACCAAATCAAAGGCCTGAGACAGATCGAGGAAGCAAGCATACACAGGTGTTTTACGATTAGTGTAATATCCGACGGTATGCTTAAGACACAGTATTGCACTTTCTGTAGAAAGTTTAGGACGAAACCCAAACTGGTTGTCGTGCAGGTTTATGTATTTGTTTAACTGTGTATTAAGCAACCCGTCGAACACTTTTGCTATAATAGTGGCAAGGGAAATGGGCCTGTAGTTACTTTTGTCAGTGAGATCACCGGTCTTATTTTTCACCACTGGCACTACCACCGTTTTCATAAACATTACAGGCAAGTAGGAATGGCTAATAGCCAAAGAATAAAACATGGCTAACACCCTAGCAACATGTGGTCCGCCGTATAACAGGTGCTCAATGCTGAGACCGTCATGACCTGGTGATTTACCCTTTGATATAAGTTTTATCGCTTGGGTAACTTCTTTAGCAAGAAAAGCCCTTCCCGACCCACCGTTCACATCAGCACTAAGCACCCCGCCCGTCGGACTCAGTGGTGATTTTACAGAAAAGTGATTTTTAAAAATGTTAGCGATTTCCTTCGGATCATTCACACCATCAACACATACAGGAAGGCCCGGCCGTACATTTATTTTTCCAGTCTCTTTCCAGAAGCCACTAAAATTGCCTTTAGAATATTTAGCCGCTAGCGAGTCCATTTTAAGTTGGTCCTGGTGATCTTGGCACCATTTTAACTTTGACTTAAAAATGCGTCTACTTTCACGCATTTCCTGGTAGACGAGACCCGAAGTAGGCCTACCACACATGACCCATTCTTTAAACCTATACCTGCCCCTATGTTATGCCCCTTTCGAGCCCGCTTCGGATTTTATGCCACCGATGCGAGAATTCTTTTAGCTGCTCAAAGTTCGCCTCAGATCCCACGAGATCCCAATAGTAGACCGGGCCCACCCTGAGCGGGACAACATTATCTAATAGTTCCCTACGCGCCTCCTCATAAAGCCGGCTCGTCAAGTCCATCAGTTGGTCTCTGAAGCGTTTCATTTCCAAGACGCCATTCCGGTACTCCTCCAAAAGCACTACGGCCCTCGATCGTCCGGTTAGCGTGCCAACATTCCACGTGGCGAAGAGGAGCTTTTTGCGTTGGGTTGGGGCTAGCGTCTAAACCGTGCCCTCCCCGCACACGGCAGTCCTTGCCCACATGTCACAGGAGTCAGGCGAAGCTCCTGCGCACTTATTGCGGTGGCGTCCTATTCTTGATAATATTCCTTCTGGTTCTTCTATTCTTCTTACCATTTAGATTTGGCGATTTTTGCCTTTCCGGAGCAACTGCCATAACTCCTGTCGTCGAAACACTGTACATGTGAATCATTCTGTAGACAAAACCTCGGAAGATGAAAGATTCTGTCGTAGAACAGTCTATAGGAGAGAAATCATGTCGAGGAAACTCTCAAATGTGAAACATTCTGTTGGTGAACCGTTTATATGAGAAAGATTCCGACGGCGAATTACTCAAAAACGAATCGTCCTGTTGGTGATCAGTCCAAAGGAGAAACAACTGTCGGAGAAAGCTTGTACAATCCTTCAGGCCCAGTGTAACGTTATTTTTTAATTCACATTAATAATTCAGGTCGATTGTCATCGCAATTGTTCAGTGATCGATTTAGCCGACTTTTCGTTATTGAACTCTAAGAAATCCATACAACTGATATCCGATTCCGATTCGATTAAGTTTGCGCGATATTCGTATTCCCTAACACAATTATGAATCTGTGGCTATCTACAATTAAAGCTTGTTTAATATGTAAAAAATCCGAGTAAAGTAACTTACCAAGCATCGAATCGTTGAGAGAATCGATATTTTGAGATTTTTCTGATGAACTACGATTTGGTCTTTAAATTAGTAGCGGAATACGGGAAACGTCAAAATGTGTCGTTGCAGTTCGGCTACGATTACGAAATTGGTGGGTTACTTATATCTTTATTTCTCGACGCCTTTGTCAATGACGGTTGCGATTGGTGATCGATAATTCACACGTAGGATTTTCATTTTGCATTGTATAATTGTGATGAAAAAGAATCGAGTAGTCGATACCAGATTGTGATCGATTATGGATAGACGAATCGAAATTGTCGACCTTCGCCCCATCACTACGGACGAGCCAGCTGTCAAATGGATTTCGCTGGTGGTTCGATTAGATGCCGGCTTTGAATTTATTTTTCGTTATTTTGCAATTAAGTTGCTAAATAAACGTATTTTTTTATAAATATTCTTTTAAAAAAGTGCCGAGATATCGAAAGTCGAATATTTGTAATCGAAAAGTACATGGAGGTTGTATTTTACCGACAACCAAGTTTTGTTAAAAAATATTTTGGAAAACCCTGAAAAGGTAATTTGTTTTGTTCTAATTTTCTATTTCCACGTTAGTATGCTAAATAAACCGTAAAATCCTCTCATTTGGTCTTATATTTTCTTGGTAAAATCAGATTCTTTGTGAGATTTATATTTTTGAGTTTAGGGTAGTTATCAAGTGTTTCTTGTATCCAGATTTTGTCTGGATTCTGTCTTAAAATGATTTCTAACTATTTGTACACATGAATAAACCAAGAACATATAAATTAAATGTAAAATATTTCACACAGGGTCTATTTTTCTCAAAATAGTCAGATATTTCATTGCCAGGCAACCCACAATATAAAGTTGAGAATTTCTAGTTGATAATTGCAACCATACCGGATTTAGCAATGATTATACAATGAACATACTCTATTTTAACTAAATTTTACATACTTTGAGTAATAATTTGAGTGTGAAATAGAATTTTCAACACCGGGCTCCGCACTGTTTGTACTGTATCTGACAATCATTGTTACACAAGCCAATATATTCTTCAGGGTTTTTTGCATTGCGCCTGAAGAGATTCACTGGACCGAATGGGACCCCTTTCTCTCCGGGTCTTTAACTAGAGAGGTCACAAAAGCGCGGGATCTGAGAGCTCATTTATATAAGGAACAAGAGGACTTGCCTTTTACTACAAAAAGCTTTCTCGTTTTAAATAAGGTAACAATAGCCAGCTGAGGACTTCATTATCGGTCGGCCCTGCAGATAGCAATTACTTCTCTCAACTTTATTTCCTTTTCTACTTTACTTTTTTTTTCAAAACAAGGGAACAATATTTGACCAGTCGATCTGCTCTCTCTATCTATTTCTTTCTATATATATTTATTACTTCTTTGTCTCTCTGTTTCTTATGCTACTGGATGAACATTCCTTGGATTGTTTGTTAAAAACCTGTATTAAAAATAAATATTGTAAAAAAATTTATTTGGTTTTAATTTGTTTATTTTATTTTTTGTGTGGCTATTTTCCTTAAATAAATAAGGTACAGAAGATAGGAAAGAGACATTTCATTGGCGCCCGGAACAGGGACGAGCAGATAAGAGGTAAATTAACTTGTATTGCTTGCAAATTTAAGTAAGTAAATAACCATAACCCTATTTCTGGTCATTTTGCTCAGAATTAGCTGTCAATATTGATCCCTTGTTTACTTTTATCAATTAAGTTTATTTTTACTACCCTACATTACAATCTGAAAATAAGTCAGTTACAATATAGAATAATTTTGCTTTTTACCAAACATTTGTTACGTCTGGTCAATATATTCTTAACCCTATTGTTTTTTTACCGTTTTCTATTTACAACTTGCTAAAAATGGGTGAAAGGCCAATTTGCTTTAATTTGCTACACAAAGACGAATTAGAGTATGAAGTAAGAATTCGTGGCGCTCAACCTAAGGACAATGTCATTGGTCTGAGGGCTCAGGTTCGCGCGCTTAGTAAAGAAATCCCATCAGATGAGATTTTCACTTGTGATGCGAATATCGTGGAGGAATTGAACATAATAAAAGACAAATTGGTTGAATTAGAGGGTTTAATTAAAGGAACAAGTAGTAAATCGGGTTCTCTTAAAATACTGAATAGAATTCAAACCTTAGGACACCATTTGTTTCATCGTTTGGGTAGATTGGATGCTGGTGATGTGGAAGAATACACCCCGCAAATTGAGAGCTTACAGGAACGATTAGACCGCATTTTGTTCAAAATTGACGGGATCATGGATAATTTTAAAAGCAGTTCTTCGCAGCATCATCACTCTTCTAACCCAGCAACCAATCCGCCGATGCCTTCTAGTAAATCTGATAATTCTTCAAATTCATACTCTCAGATTTATAAGCTAAACCTTCATTTTAATGGGAAAACTTGTGTAAAGGCATTCTTGCAACGTTTAGAAGAACTTTGTTTGTCCCGCGGTATTAATGATTGCAAACTTTTTAATTCTGCCGCCGAGTTATTCACTGAGGAGGCACTGTACTGGTATCGTGGAGTACGCGATGAGGTGAATGGTTGGTCTGAATTAAAATCCGCCCTTCTGGAGGAGTATCTGCCCGCTAATTATGATCACCGACTTTTGATAGAAATAAGAGCCCGCACACAAGGATCTGATGAAAACATAGTTAATTATCTGAGTGTTATGCAGAATTATTTCACTCGTTTGTCCAAACCCTTATCTGATGAGGAGAAACTTAATATTGTAATGTTTAATATTAGACCTTTCTACACTTCCCAATTAGGTTTAAATCCAGTTGACTCGTGGACCGATTTGAAGCGTAAATGTAGACTCCTTGAGGATGCAAAGGAGCGTTCCAAGTTATTTTCAGAGCCCCCTAAATTGTCGTCTTCTTGTTTGGCCCCAGATCTTATTTACAAGGGCAACCGATGCCCTGCTGTTCCTAAAGTGGCCGCGACGATGGCACAGGTTGATGGTAGCAACTTCTGCGTCCGTTGTCGTGTAGATGGTCACACGTTGAAGTCCTGCAAGGCGCCTGCCATCATAATTTGCTATCGTTGTGGAAAGAGGGACGTCACCGCCAAAACTTGTCCTAAATGTTCCCCGTCGAAGACTGTCAAGTCGCCAACGCCGCCGTCCATTCCAAAAAACGAGTAAGCTTGAATCGACAACATACTTCTACAGCTTCTAGTAATTTCTGTGCTGAAGAATGGCGGTCTTGGTTAAATTATTTGAAGAATTTCTTTTCATCAACCCGTCCCCAGCGCGTGTTGTCGGTTCGTAATTCTGATATTGAACCTATCTCGATGACAAGCGACGTTGACAACTCCTTCGACAGACGGCCGTATCTAAAGGCTAGTATACACGGTCGGGTATTTAATGGCCTTTTGGATTCAGGCAGCCAAATTTCGATAATTCATGGCAGTGCCGTGTCATATTTTCAAAAATTCACCACGGTACACGAGTCGGCGGATTTACACTATATTAAAACTGCTAATGATTCTACCGCACCTGTCACTGGATGTATCTTTTTGCCGGTTACAGTAAAGGATAGAACAGCAATTATTAAATTTTATATTATTCCAAACATTAATACTGACTTACTTTTTGGAATAGATTTTTGGAAAGTTTTTAATATAGCTCCCGACGTTTTATCACTGTTAAATGACAATCAGTCTGAATCTACTCGAGAAGTCCATACTGTAGCCGTCAAGGATAAAGCGTTACGAGACTTTGACTCGCTCTCCGAGTCAGAGTGTGAACTGGCTCGGGAAGTGATTCGAGAATTTGAGGAAATTTCGGCCGAAAAGAGAGGATTAGGGCGTACTCACTTGGTGACTCACCGTATTGATACCGGTGATCACCCTCCAATCAAGCAACGTTACTACATGATGTCTCCAGAGAAGCTAGCCGAAATGAACCGGCAGCTTGATCAAATGTTGAAGGACGATGTGGTGGAACCAAGTAATAGCGCTTGGAATAACCCCGTCACCCTAGCCCGTAAGGCGGACGGCACACTCCGCTTCTGCCTGGACAGCCGAAAACTCAACGCTATCTCTAAGCACGACGCGTATCCTCTACCTTATATTAACCATATTTTGGATCAACTCAGGGATGCTAAATACCTATCTTCTGTTGATTTAAAATCTGCGTATTTCCAAGTACCATTGGATTCGAACGAATCTCGTGAAAAAACTGCATTTACCATACCTTCACGAGGTTTGTTCCATTTTAAGGTCATGTGTTTCGGCCTAACCTCTGCCCCGGCGACCCAACAGCGTCTTATGGACAGGTTGTTCGGCCCGGAGTTTGATAATAAAGTTTTTATTTATTTGGATGATCTTATCATCATTCATTCAACTTTTTCCGATCATTTAGAATTGTTACGTAAAGTCAGGGAGAAATTGCAGGCCGCAAATCTCACTGTTAATATGGGTAAATGCCAATTTTTCAGAAAACAATTAAAGTTTTTAGGTCACGTGGTCGATGAATTTGGTCTACGTACTGACCCCGATAAGGTAGGGGCTATTGTCGATTTTCCCACCCCTACATGTCGAAAGGATGTTAAGCGTTTTCTAGGCACTGCTTCATACTATAGGCGATTTATTAAAAATTTCAGTCATCGCGCCGGTCCCTTAAACGCGCTTACGTCAACTCGCAAAGGAGCTCCACCCTTCCGTTGGACTCCCGAGGCAGATAAAGCTTTTACTGATTTAAAGTTGGCTCTGACCACTGCACCTGTTCTAACATGTCCAGATTTTCGCGTGAATTTTCTGTGCACTGTGACGCGTCGGATTTTGGAATAGGCGGGACCTTAGTTCAAAATATAGATGGACAAGAACATCCAATCGCTTATTGTAGTCGCTCGCTTTCCCCCGCAGAGAGAAATTATTCTGCGACAGAGCGGGAAGCTCTCGCAGTAGTACATGTGGTAGAGCATTTTCGACCTTATCTGGAGGGCAGTAAACCTTTCCGTATAGTTACTGATCATTCTAGTTTGAAATGGTTTTTAAATCTTGAAAATCCTACCGGTCGCTTGGCTCGTTGGGGTTGTAGGCTATCTCCCTATAACTTTATTATAGAGCATAGAAAAGGGTCACAAAATGTAGTACCTGATGCTTTATCGCGGTCCGTACCTGTGTCTGTAAATGCCATAGATTTAACTACAATTAAGGACGCATGGTATCTTAATATTGTAAAACGTTGCACCGAGAGACCCCGGGCTTGTCCGAATTATCAACTTTTGGATGGTAGGCTTTTCCGTTTTACGAAAATTTCTAACCAACTCAGTAGTGATTTCCAGTGGAAAGAAGTTATACCTCTTGAGCTTAGGGAAAGTATAATTATTGAAAATCATTCTAAACCTACTGCCGCTCACCTTGGTGTAGCCAAAACATATAAACGCTTAAAATTGAGATATTTTTGGCCTGGCATGTACAAAGATACCGTTAGTTTCATTAAAAATTGTGACATTTGTAGTGCCTATAAACACAGCTCACAGTGTACACCCGGCTTTATGGGAGAACCAAAAAATTGTACAAGGCCATTCCAGTGCATAAGTGTGGATCTAGTCGGCCCGCTACCAATGTCCCGCCGTCAAAATAACTACCTGTTAGTTGTCATTTGTTGTTTTACAAAATATTGTTTTTTGTTTCCACTTCGCAGGGCCACTGGAAAGGTTATTGCGCAAAGATTAGAAGATCATGTGTTTCTGGTGCATGGAATACCGCAAACCATAATTTCTGATAACGGATCCCAATTTACAGGTCGTGACATTTTAGCCTTATATGAAAAATATAATATCCCCCAGATACACCTAGGCCCAGTATATTGTCCGCAAGTTAACCCCGTTGAACGCTATAATCGTACAGTAATGACCGCCGTTTCGGCTTTTGTGGAAAATGACCATAGATCCTGGGATGAGAATATTCCAAAGATCCAATTTGCTATAAACACTTCGGTTAACGAATCCACCTCTTATAGCCCGTTCCTTCTAGTCCATGGTAGAGAAGCTATAGCCAATGGTGATATTTATAAAGATTGTAGTGATGTCAATGAATTAACTATTACTCCGCCTGATGCACATGTTCAAAAATTGGGTCAACTTTCTCAAATTTTCAATAATGTAAAAAATTCACTTAAGCAGGCGCATCAGAAGAATGTGAAATACTATAACAAGAGGCGTAGGGATGTATCCTTTAATGTAGGAGATATTATTTGGAAACGTACTTACAAACAAAGCGTTGCGAGTAAGTATTTCACCGCGAAGCTTGCTCCAAAATATGAAAAATGTAAGATTATCAGGAAGCTTTCACCATTGGTGTATGAGTTGGAGGACGACCAGGGAAAATACATTGGTAAATGGCATATAAAAGATTTTAAATGTTTAGACTAGCTTTCAACGGCCGTGGGATGATCGGCCTCAAAGAATTGTCTCCCCGTCTGATGTCCGGACGTGTCGTAGGAGGCGACTGTGGACTATTTTAGGTGTTTTCCATCCTTACCTAACCACAACTTATATCAATCTACCATTCCATTTAGTGTATCTTGTGTAATTTGAAAACCATAAATTTGTACTTAGTTTCTCTCAATTTTTATAACTGGTATAACAAGAAAACTTAATTTCTTTTATGCTGCGTTGTCTAAGGGATCCCATGACAATTAGCAACTATATTATGTCTATTTGCACCCTACCGGTGTTGGTAGATTTATTATTTTAATACATTTATTCCCCAATTATAATATACTCATATAGGCGAGTATATTTGTTTCCGGAGAATAATAGGTTATTTTACTACTATTTTGTTATACAGGGTTGGGAGACGGTTTTATTACAGATTTACTAGTCATTTTTTTTTCAGGCCTTATGGGATGTAAGTAGTGGTTGGTTGTCACACCTTTAATTTTATTTTTTTATTCCTTTTTTTTTATACATTATAACTTGCCTCTGGTCGGGGGTTTTGATCAGTTGTTGTTTTTCTCCTTTAAACTACTTTTATTTTTACATAGGGTTCATTCCTGTTTTCAGGAATTAACTTTTCTTTTCACTTACCTATTTAGTGGGAGTTTTACTCTATTTTTATACATAATGAAATAAGTAAGTATATTTTATTTTTACTTTGAATTCATTCCTGTTTTCAGGAACCTATCATTTTAATAATTTACTTTTCTTGTTTATTTTCCTTGACTGGAAGCTGTGAGAAACAATTGGCCCCTTTGTTAGTTAAAAAAAAAAAAATATAAATTACAATAGGCTTCCTGTTTAGAGTACCTGATTTTGTAAAATTTTGTCAAAACTGTTTATTTTTCAAATCCTAAATTGATACATACAACCAATTTTGGCTAATAATTCAGTAGATTATAGCTTCACTTAATTTTCCCCACAGAATTACCAGATCAATATTTATTTACAATACTATGCCTTCTTGGTCTATTCATTTTTTGTCATTGTGTAAACTCCAGTAGCGACTTTATATACAAACTGTTTAACCAATCTTTACCCTATATATATACCTAGACATTCTAAAATACATGCTTATGTAATTATGTATCAGTCTTGTACGATTTCTTTTCGAACAAATCGTTTGCAAGCCTGGCCGATATTCTCCCGCTGTAGTTATTTGCCTGAGCAGTTCTTTAGTAGTGGCATTCATTTTTGAATATCCATTTTCATATATTCCTCTATATTATAACCTATATTTCAGTAATAAATTCGATTTTTTTATTATTATGGTCGGTACCTTCAAATATCATAGAAAAAGTAAATCAACTCGACGGTAGTATGTTTTTTATTTTTAACTGTCAACGTCAAGTAGTGCGGAAAATGTTCAGATCGATATCGTTATCTCGTGAATCGATCGATTGAATCCATCCTATGATTTGGTTTATATCGATTGTTTCTCGATTTATTTTATTGCCTTTTCTATCTATTCTTATAGTAAAAGTAAATGAATATTAATCTTCCTTATGGTATACAAAAGGCCGAGGACGTCCCGCGAATTCCCTACGTGAATTCTTATCCGGGGAAGGGGGTGTTGTAACGTTATTTTTTAATTCACATTAATAATTCAGGTCGATTGTCATCGCAATTGTTCAGTGATCGATTTAGCCGACTTTTCGTTATTGAACTCTAAGAAATCCATACAACTGATATCCGATTCCGATTCGATTAAGTTTGCGCGATATTCGTATTCCCTAACACAATTATGAATCTGTGGCTATCTACAATTAAAGCTTGTTTAATATGTAAAAAATCCGAGTAAAGTAACTTACCAAGCATCGAATCGTTGAGAGAATCGATATTTTGAGATTTTTCTGATGAACTACGATTTGGTCTTTAAATTAGTAGCGGAATACGGGAAACGTCAAAATGTGTCGTTGCAGTTCGGCTACGATTACGAAATTGGTGGGTTACTTATATCTTTATTTCTCGACGCCTTTGTCAATGACGGTTGCGATTGGTGATCGATAATTCACACGTAGGATTTTCATTTTGCATTGTATAATTGTGATGAAAAAGAATCGAGTAGTCGATACCAGATTGTGATCGATTATGGATAGACGAATCGAAATTGTCGACCTTCGCCCCATCACTACGGACGAGCCAGCTGTCAAATGGATTTCGCTGGTGGTTCGATTAGATGCCGGCTTTGAATTTATTTTTCGTTATTTTGCAATTAAGTTGCTAAATAAACGTATTTTTTTATAAATATTCTTTTAAAAAAGTGCCGAGATATCGAAAGTCGAATATTTGTAATCGAAAAGTACATGGAGGTTGTATTTTACCGACAACCAAGTTTTGTTAAAAAATATTTTGGAAAACCCTGAAAAGGTAATTTGTTTTGTTCTAATTTTCTATTTCCACGTTAGTATGCTAAATAAACCGTAAAATCCTCTCATTTGGTCTTATATTTTCTTGGTAAAATCAGATTCTTTGTGAGATTTATATTTTTGAGTTTAGGGTAGTTATCAAGTGTTTCTTGTATCCAGATTTTGTCTGGATTCTGTCTTAAAATGATTTCTAACTATTTGTACACATGAATAAACCAAGAACATATAAATTAAATGTAAAATATTTCACACAGGGTCTATTTTTCTCAAAATAGTCAGATATTTCATTGCCAGGCAACCCACAATATAAAGTTGAGAATTTCTAGTTGATAATTGCAACCATACCGGATTTAGCAATGATTATACAATGAACATACTCTATTTTAACTAAATTTTACATACTTTGAGTAATAATTTGAGTGTGAAATAGAATTTTCAACACCGGGCTCCGCACTGTTTGTACTGTATCTGACAATCATTGTTACACAAGCCAATATATTCTTCAGGGTTTTTTGCATTGCGCCTGAAGAGATTCACTGGACCGAATGGGACCCCTTTCTCTCCGGGTCTTTAACTAGAGAGGTCACAAAAGCGCGGGATCTGAGAGCTCATTTATATAAGGAACAAGAGGACTTGCCTTTTACTACAAAAAGCTTTCTCGTTTTAAATAAGGTAACAATAGCCAGCTGAGGACTTCATTATCGGTCGGCCCTGCAGATAGCAATTACTTCTCTCAACTTTATTTCCTTTTCTACTTTACTTTTTTTTTCAAAACAAGGGAACAATATTTGACCAGTCGATCTGCTCTCTCTATCTATTTCTTTCTATATATATTTATTACTTCTTTGTCTCTCTGTTTCTTATGCTACTGGATGAACATTCCTTGGATTGTTTGTTAAAAACCTGTATTAAAAATAAATATTGTAAAAAAATTTATTTGGTTTTAATTTGTTTATTTTATTTTTTGTGTGGCTATTTTCCTTAAATAAATAAGGTACAGAAGATAGGAAAGAGACATTTCACCAGGCCAGGCCTTAATCAGCAGGCGCACCAGCTTGCAGGTAAGGTTGACTTGGGCCCCAAGGATGCTGATGAGGCCCAAGAACGTTTAAAGTTATAGTTTTACAAACGTTTTCATATTCCATTACAAAGGTGTTCCTTGAGTTTCGAAATTTCGAAATTTCCAAACTAATCAACCTAATTTCATAAGCCAATTTCGAAATTGAAAATCTATGAAACTGCACGCCCTAATGATAAGCCACAATACTAGCGACACCTATAGTAGAGTATAGACTAATAGCCAGTACTCTTGAGTCATTTAATGATTATTAATTTAAGCAACTTAGTATATCATCATCGATCATTTCGACGTTTAATATCACCAACTCAAAATGCCAAAATCTTAGAGGGAAATCAATACTAAGGAGATTTAAATGACTGTGCGCGCCCTTTCTATTAGAAATAATAAACGTCTGTTGATATTTACCGTAAAATAAGATAAAATTCAGAATAAAATGAGCTTTACAAACGTTTGTTCATGCTTTTAAATAAGGCGGGAATATGGCGGGAAACATATAATTATCATCATTCGTCCAGCGTGGAAAAAATCTCTAAATCTAAATTCCACAACCAGCTTGCGAAGACAGGCGCAAAATTGTGAACAATTCAATACCTATATAAAATTTATAACTAGCTGTTGCCCGTGGGAATTTCTTGATAAAATATAGCCTACTAGATTGTGCCCGCGGCTTCGCCCGCGTAACTTCCTTCGAGAACAGTACTTTTTCCCGGGATGAAAGGTACCCTATGTACTTCTCCTAGTTCTAAGCTACCTCCCTAGTAATTTTCAGACAAATCAGTTCAGCCGTTCTTGAGTTATAAATTGTGTAACTAACACGATATAATACTAATAAGATAGATGAGTTGTTTCAAGCAATAAGGTTTAAGCAATCTCCATTCCAAATGTCAGCCAAATCGGTTTAGCCGTTTTCCTGTGAAAGACTAACAAACATCCATACAAACTTTCAGATTTTTATTAATTGGTAGGATGGGATATTCCATTATCTTTGCAAAAAAAAATATAATTTTATTTAATTTACTTCCTCTTATTGACAATTGAAACTATTGCCTCAATGCGAAGTTGGTCCCAGCTGTTGTTGTTATATGGGCAGTCGTTTAGTTAACCAGATGTCTTTTTACTTGTAACTTGTTTTAAACAAGACATTTATACAGACAATTATTTGTTTTGGATTTTATTAGTCGAATCACAACTCTATTTGGATACTTTATAACGATTTTACACATTACATAGACTACAATATTGCTGCAGCACCCAAGCGGTCCTGGATGGTCGCGTAACGTTATCGGCTCTATTGTTCCCTCGATCTTACTACACAGTTGCGAAACACGGTAGTGCGACTCACAAAATTGCGAATAACTAAAGTGCGACACCATTAGTTGAGGGAATATAAAGATATTGAATCGTTGTATAACTATGAAGATATTATTATCTCTACAACATACAATGTCAAGGAGCGGTCTCAAACAAAAACACATACAAGGTGATCGGAGTGGAGTAGTTTCGAAATAGCATGCGATGGCGACGAATGGCAACCCAGATTCAGCTGACTTTGTTTTGGCACGTGACATCGAAAGAGACGGTGTCATAGTGCCGTCCTTTACTGGCGCGGAAAATATAAAATTTATAAACATGCAATATATTCACGTCAATCGCGGGGCAAAGCTAGTAACTAGCTACTTCGGAGAGGCCGTACTCACTAATACTGTAGCACTTGGGGGACCATATCTGTAGCTTTACATAGTAAATTAAATTAAACAAATATATGCCAATTGAATAAAACATTTTCTTTTAGCACAGATTACAGAATACTACACTAGTAATTACAATACCAAATACTTAATGACAAAGTCATTAAGTATTTGGTGCGTACTAACACTAGTCTTAAGGATAGTTGGTATCTTGGTTATCCGAATAAAGAATTTGAATCTCGTCTTTTTTCTACTAACTTTTTCGGGCCCATTTCGCCAACATCGGAAATTTTCAACCAAAAAAACAGTTCACTAACTTTTCCCGGCGCTTCTAGGGGCACGATAAAGTCTGGGGATAACTTAATAATAATTTATTTAACTTATACAATTGTCGGACTTAATGCTAACAGCATTCTCTACCAGTCAACCATTGGGAGAAACAGAAAATCTGAAATTACTACAGAAATATGGTATATTAACAAATTTAAGAAATAAAGGAAAAGAAAGCATAAAAACTACAATTCTAGAACTTCATGCTCTTGTCCGTGAAGCATGGTAGCAAGAACACTGGCTGCGTTCCCCCTCTGGATAGCTATACTAATCCTTTGGGCGAAAAAGCTAATATATGTAACAATTATATTATAATATTGAACCATTTAAATATCATTCTAAATACCCAGCAATTTAAGTGCTAATGTCACAATCACAAGTATCAATATTAAGTGTCATTGTTTATATTATGTTTTTCAGCCTACATATCTCATACACTGTACGTGAAGGCATTTATTCATTTATTCATATAAGATAATTATCTTTGGTTTATCGACCTCGACACAACAAAATAAGAACGTGCTTGTATGAGCTTGTATAAAGTCATTTGCAATGAGAATTAATTTTATAATACCCAGATTTGCATAACGGATACCGGATATAGGTACAAGGTAATAGACATACATGTGCTAATAATTCATTTATTTCTACCCATACTTTGGATAATATCTTATAGTGAGATGACGCAATACATGATGTAAGGCGACATCATGCTCTCTTTTCATGACTCATTTCGGACCTGCTTAAACAGTTCAATTTTCATGGTAACCTCCAAGTATATCATGAGATTTTGTAATCGCTATCGACTGTGTTAGGATTTTGTATGGAAAGTTTGAGTTACCTTACTATGCACCAAGGACGTTGTACAACAGGTTTGTGATCCCATCCCAATCCCAACTATCCATACTAATCCATACTTATCCATACTTCCATATCCATACTAATATTATAAATGCGAAAGTCTCTGTCTGTCTGTCTGTCACTCTTCACGGCTAAACAGCTGGACCGATTGTGATGAAATTTGATATGGATATAGTTATGCATTAGGAGTCAAACATAGCCTACTTTCGGGCGCGATATAACCGAGGCGCACGCGGGCGGAGCCGCGGGCAACAGCTAGTAATATTATTAATGCGAAAGTCAGTTTGTATATTTGTTTGTTTGTTACCTCTTCACGCCATATCTACTAAACCAATCTTTCTGAAAATTCGCATAAACATAGCTAGGAGTATTGAGAAGGACATAGGGTACCTTTCATCCCGGGAAAAAAACTATTCCCGAGGGAAATTCATGCAGGCGAATTAAAACTATTGTTCCATGTACAAAATACTGCCATTTACAATATCTCATAGTAGTGGACCAGGTGCCGGAGGCCAAGTATACTTTGGGGTTTAAACCCGGCTAGAAAAATATGTTTTTCGGGTTTTACGCAGCTAAGTTTATTTTTTTTTAAGTCTTCGAATAATAAATCACTGTTTGTCTGATTTTACATATAACTGTTCGCTATATTTTATGCATTCAGTGACCGAAGTAAAGTAGAAAATATATCTTACATGTGTACAGACAGTATATATTAGAATATATACCTAGTTATATAAAAATAGCCATTTATAAGTAGATTGGAAGATATTTTATATGTGGCAAATGGTTACTCATTCGCGGCCAAGTACGAGTCTGACTCGCGCCCGAAGGTGGCCGTACCATCACTTCACTACATAGTATAAAACAAAGTCGCTTTCTCTGTCTCTATATCCCTATGTATGCTTAAATCTTTAAAACTACGCAACGAATTTTGATGCGGTTTTTTTAAGAGATAGAGTGATTCAAGAGGAATGTTTTTATGCCCATGCGAAGCCGGGGCGGGTCGCTAGTTATTTATAAAAAAGCAAAAAAAAAAAAAATCACGTCAATTGTATGGCCCACCTCAATATTTATTTTATTTTGTTTTTTGTATGTATTTGTAATAACTCTATTGTACCAAAATAAAAGTGAATAGAAAAGCATAGAAATAAAAATAAAGTACAAATCAAATTACCGTTAGATAATTCTATGATTGTTTATTTAAAGCACGAGTGCATAACAAAACGCAAAAAGGCATCAAAAATTACAAAAGTAATATTATTACTTGTATTATAAAATGCTGATAAAATAAATAAAATTTGACGTCATCCGTGGCGTAATGGTTAACACGGTAGACCGCTAATCTGGAGGTCCTGAGTTTGATCCCCAGATAAAATGTGGTTTAGAAAATGACTGTTTTCAATGGGTCTTGGGTATTATCTTATGTACTTATTTTTTTCTAACGAGTAAACTCGTATTCAATCAAACAAGTTTCTAAATAAACATTTATCTTCATCAATGAACTACAGATATTAATTATCAACTAACATCAAAAATAGGAAAAATTTCTAAACGTCAAAACAAATATCACCTACTAACTCTATCCCGCAGTACTTTAAACTCAGACAGGGTATGGTATATGGTGTCAGTTCTTCGAAACCGACGTTAGATCTTTGTTAAGTGGTGCTAAAAAGTAGCCTATGTCAGTTAGCGAAAGTAGAGCATTGTTACAAATACAAATGTTTTTATTTTGCCATAAATGTGGTACGTTATGTTAGAAATATGGTTAAGTTAGTACCATATCGGTGAGATAGAAAAATAGTTAATTCGTTTCAATTGGTCGGTTTAGTAGGTCTGAGTGGCAGGACAGTAAATATTCAGTGGTTGTGCTGAAAAGTAGCCTAAGTACCTATGTCATTTGTCGAAAGTATAGATTTGTTAAGTGGCGCTAAAAACTAGCCTATGTCATTTCTCGAATGTAGAGCTTTGTTAAGTGGTACAAAAAAGTATTCTATGTCCTTTAGCGAAGATGAGCTTTTTTATGTGGTGCTAAAAAGAAGACTGTCATTTTGCGAATGTAGAGCTTTGTCAAGTGGTGCTAAAAAGTAGCCTATGTCATTTCGCGAAGGTAGTGCTTTATTAAGTGGTGCTAAAAAGTAGCCTATATCATTTCTCGAATGTAGAGCTTTATTAAGTGGTGCTAAAAAGTAGCCTATCATTTCTCGAATGTATAGCTTTGTTAAGTGGTACTAAAAAGTAGCCTACTTATGTCATTTCACGAACGTAGAGCTTTGTAAAGTGGTGCTAAAAAGTAGCCAATGTCATTTCGCGAATGAAGAGCTTCTTTAAGTGATACTAAAAAGTAGCCTATGCCATTTCGCGAATGTAGAACTTCGTTAAGTGGTACTAAAAATTAGCCAATGTCATTTAGCGAAGATCATCATCATTTCGTGAGACGTCGGTGGACCATGCACATCCTGATGTTAGAGTTCTTGAGAACTGCTCTTGGCCTCTGACGTGGAAAGCGAAAATAAAGCTTTTTCAAGTAGTGCTAAAAATTTGCCTATGTCATTTCGCTAAGGTAGACGGCTGTGTTATGTGGTGCTTAAAATTTGATTTGCAAAAAAATATACCGTTATTTTTTTTTCATAAAAATAACAATCACTGTTCACATTTATAAATAAAACATAGACAACTAAATTATAAACGACTACGCGTGTATAATATTGTCGTAACAATAAAAACCGGAAAATACCAGTTTAATATACATAATTAACCTACAAAATGCGTATACAATGACAATACAAAATTGATTGTTATGATATTTTTTGTATTCGTTAGTGGAAAAATATCAATTTAATGCTACGTCGATTGTATGATGGTATTCTTCGACCATGTTTCCTAGTTGTGTTCGTAACGATAGCGCGCGTCAAGCGACGGTGAGTATGCGGCCATGTTTGGATTGGTCTCTATTAGTGGCATTTCTATCTTGAGCTCCTCCGTGCTTAAGAAGTCCCAGCTGTTATCGGTAGTCGTTAGGCTGTGTCAGATGCCTTTAGGCGGCCTGAAGAATCTGACAGTGTTGGCCACTAACACACTCTGGTCATGTTCCTATTGGTCAGACGGCAGTCGCTCCTATTGGTCCAATTCGCGATTGGTCCAATTCACCTTTTTGCGATTGGTCCAATTCGCAGTTGGTCCACTTCGCGGTTGGTCCAATTCACGATTGGTCCAATTCGCGGTTGGTCCAATTCGCGATTGGTCCAATATAGATAGATATATAGATAAACTCTTTATTGTACCATTAACAAACAAATTCAAATTATACAATAATACAAACTATTTCCAATATTCAATAAAATTACAAAACATATACATATATTTTTGTAATCTATTTGTTTTGTACTATATATTGCCCGCGACATCCTTCCATGCTGATAAAAATAAAAAATAAATAAAAATCATAGAATCTATATATATGTCTGTCTACCCCGTAAGGGATAAAGACGTGATTGGTATGTTTATGTATATAAATTTCCATGTATATGTATATCACTTCCATGCTGGTCTGGGAGAAAAAGAAAAACATAGAATGTACCAGCTGCTTCTCTTCCCGTGCAAGCCGTAAAAGTCGACTGAGGGAATCGGCGAATGGGGGAATCATAACATAGGCGATGCGGCTAGCAACCCATCACTATTGATTTCCTGTTTCAACTGTCATCATGCTAAACGTGGTCTAAGGTCTTAAGGCCCTAGGCTCTGTCTACCCCGTATGGGATAAAGACGTGACTATATGTATGTATATAAATTATACAACATCGTATATTTGGACCAACTGCGAATTGGACCAATCGCGAATTGGACCAACCGCGAATTGGACCAACCGCGAATTGGACCAACCGCGAATTGGACCAACCGCAAATTGGACCAACTGCAAATTGGACCAACCGCGAATTGGACATCTTTTTGAACTTTGGACCAATCGCGAATTGGACCAATCGCGCCTAAAGGATTGTAATAACCAGTACCGCCAAATCAGGACCATGATTAATAGCGTACCCTAGGTCCGAAGCGTAAGCTGAAGATGCAATCAAGAAATACGCTTGAATAGGAGGATATTTATTTATTTTAATATTCCTTAGCTTATTCGAAATTCAGTAATGCATAAGAACTGTTTAACATTATACTCAGAAATATAAATTCTCATAAAATACAAATGTTTGAGGAAGTTTAATTTCCATGTAAAAAAGAATATAATAACTTGATGGGAAAAATTAACACCAGAATAGATGGTTTTTTTTATAGAGCTTATGAAAATGATTTAAAAATTCATTCAAGTACATATTTGTATTTATTAACTTTACAAACTTACTTTATTTATTATTTATATTTATATATTATATGTACATATATACGTTCGTTTCTTATATCTTTTAATAGTTTTCGACTCGGACCATAATCATTATGTGCCGAGAATTCAAAAATATGGTTTGACTAAACCATCTAGCGATAACACCGTGTAAGTGTTCAAGGTGCTAATACATTCATTTGTTTGTGACAAACCATAGCGCGTTCTATTTTTGTTTAGCGCCATCTGGCGGTGATAATAAGAATCGAAACATGTTAGGGTTGTAATGTAAATTATTGGATTGTATATTGCCAATAATGATTTTTTTTAGTTAAATTTATTACTGCTGGGCAAAGGTCACCCCATCTCTTTCCAAATCACTCTCTGTTCCGCCACATCCAGCCATAAAAATGCTCTCGAACCTTCTCAGGTCGTCACTCTAGCGCATTCGCGGTCTTCCCCTCCTTCGCCAGCCCCCACCTATGCCCAGCAGTGGGACAATATCACTACATAGTATAAAACAAAGTCGCTTTCTCTGTCCCTATATCACTTTGTATGCATAAATCTTTAAAGCTATGCATCGGATTTTGATGCGGTTTTTTTAATAGATAGTGATTTAAGAGGAAGATTTTTATTCCCATGCGAAACCGGGGATGTCGCTAGTAGGTTAATAAAAAAATAATAATTAAAAGTTGCAAGTCATGCCATGCCACGGCGACATGGCGGTTTGAAGGTTTCACGCAATAACGGTTATACTGTTATTTTATTGTGCCGCTCGTGACACGACCGTTTTTAGCGATAACTTGCAATATCATTGATCAATGTTGCATTGTCATTGTCATTACACTAGTACAGTTTCTTAGTAACATGTTGTGTTGTTCTTTGCCTCTAGTATGAGATTTTATAAACGCAGACGCTAGCGAGTGCGTTAGGATATTGTATGACAAACTTGTACAGTAAATATAAACAAGTAAACAAAAAGAAAATAAGTAAATCATTATGTGGTCAATGAGTTAAATAAAAAAAAAAAAATCTGGTTTAGCAGGAAAGTCCTTATACGTACTTATAGTACTTTATTATTAAACAAATATCAGATTTATAGAATCATTGAATCACTTAATTGGAAAAAATAATTATTTGTGATCCTCCGTTTTAACTAGATACGTTCAAGCATTCCTAAGGGTTGCCTTTTAAGGTACGGAACCACAGAGAAAGTACGGAACCCTAAAATGTTCCTAATAAAGGAGGGTAATAAAAGGCGACAGGTCGGGCCTTATTGACGTCATTATAACATTATCCGTCCACTACAAAAAAATAACCGCTTCCATTAGACGGGCCAAAGGTTCTTGGTCAAAACAGGTTTTTTTTTTTATTGAACTACACACCAAGTTTTGTATTACCTACCCTTGAAAATAAAACTATAGCAAAGAAAATATACACTATGCGAAACTATATACCATTAGGGACATATATATGTTTATTTTCTTTCATTAAATAAAAATAAAATATAATTTATTGACTTTTACATACATACTAACTTTCGCCCGCGGCTTCACCCGCGTAAATTTCGAGAACAGTGCTTTTTCCCGGTGTCCTTCTCAGTACTCCTAACTATGAGTATGCGAAGTTTCAATCAGATTGGTTCAGTAGATAAAGCGTGAAGAGGTAACAAACAAACAAACAAACAAATATACAAACTCACTTTCGCATTTATAATATTAGTTGGGATTTATATACAACAGCTCAATATCCAAAATTGTGTACAGTCGGCCATATAAAAAGTTTACCACTATACCTTACACAAGGCGGTACACATATCGATGTAGCCCACTGTACTCACAAGATACTCGGTCAAACATCACGTGTATACAGACACACGTGTATAAACAACACAATGATAACATACATAGGTACGAACGACATTCGGTCCATCCGTATCCGACCGGTCGGAATATTTTGAAAACATAAAATTTTAGCGTTTGTTTATTTAAAAGTAATATAGTCAAAGCAATGACGTACTTTATTTTAAATCTTGACCCGAACAATAGGACGGGTAATATTGTGGTTTGCCTATAGACCGGGCGTGGGTTCGATTCCCACGGGAAGCTTTACTTTGTTTAGTTGTTTCCAGTTTGGTTAGGACATGGCAGGCTTATATCGCCTGATTGTCTGATAATAAAGATAATTCCGTGCTTCGGAAGGCAAATCACGCCACTAGTCCCGGCTGCCAACTGGTAGTCGTTAAAGGAACCACGTTAGAGGCCGAGATGCTGTTTCGAAGAACTCTGACACCAGGATGTGTATGGTCGATTGACCGTGTCACCTACACGAAATGATTCCGTTCCACCATTTTTTTATCTATATCTATCTAAACAAGAAACGCGACAATTACTAATTAATTACCTACTATTAGCGTCCTCCCCATACTGAGACAGATTAACGCCATCTATCGATCAAATGAGACACTGTGATTCTTAATATCCGATAACTTGCTGAATAAAGCACCAAATCAGTCTATAGTACGACATAAATACTAAAAAAATGTTATTAGTCACACTTTTTTTGTAAAAAAATAAGCACTATCCGATTTTTTTAATCCTAATAGCGCCCACCTATCTGCAAGAAAACGAACTAAATTATTTTCTTAGACAATAGGAGTACATGTCTATACTAATTCATAAATTTGAATTTTACAATGACCAGGCGAATAATATTTTTTTTTCATGAAAAATGGTTTTTATTTCCTTAAGAATTCGGCTATTCTATTGGCTATAGGTATTCAGTACAAACAGACCACAAGTGGGTAAAACCACACAATAAAGCTAGCACGAATATGTAACACTAAAGAATTCGTTCGTTTTTTTAAACATGCTTAATCTTTATAACGGTTGAATTAAAAAAAAAAACACTTAGCTTCGATAGATGTGGCTGATTGATTTCATTAATCTGATTAATTTTATGAGCGTATCATGTTTTAATGAGCCGTATCACCTAGTAAACAATAAAAACTTCATATCAAGCAATCAATCCACAGAGTATGCATAACCTGCCACAATATGTTCCGGTTGGCTGGTAGAGATCTCTTCATGGGATAAGTCCGCCGCCGTTGCATTTATCTTTTAATTGTTATTTTTGTTATTTGGTGCAATAAAGTTATTACAAACAAACAAACATGTTCCGTGAGTCATTTTCTTATTAAAATTTAACCTATTCTAAGCACTGAACACTATGACTTTGTTGCCATAGACTGACACACAAGCCTATTCATTTTGAACCTATTCAAATCACTCATATAATAAAATCTTACCTCATATCCGACGAATAATCCACAGAACACGAGTAACCAGCCATCATATGGCCAGTGAAAGTATTTTTCCTATTCATCTTGTACCTATTAAAAGTACTAAACACTATGACTATGTCATTTATACACTGACACGCCAGCCAGCCTATTCATTTCGAACCTATTCAAATCACTAACATAATAAAATCTTACCTCATATCCGGCGAATAATCCACGGAACACGCGTAACCAGCCACCATATGGCCTGTGAAAGTCTTTTTCCTATTCATCTTGAACCTATTCAAAGCACTGAACACTATCACTTTATTGTCCATGGATTGGCACGCCAACCACTTGCCATTGGGAGAGACTGTTACTGCAGGGAGGGAGTGCATGGTTGGGTCGGCTATGTACTTCATATCTACCGGGATATCCCTGGAAAAGAATGGGAAAATTAGTTATTTATCCTAACATATTTATTTGACTAGCTCTTCCTCACGATTTCACTCGCCCTTGGCGTTATAACGTTACAGCTGTACGTGAGTAAGAGCTAAATACCTAATAGTACATTACTGTCAAGGAAATGGAGCATTTAAAAGGACGACGCGAAGAGGAATTTTAAAAATACGAGGACGTAAACTGCAATTTCGGCCGAGGCTTGTACAATACTTATCTTCTTTTTGTGAGGAAACAACATCGTGTCAATTTTTTTTTTTAATATTATAATGAATCAATACTTATTTAAATAAATTAAAATAATTTTGTCAAAATTAACATTGGCGCCAACAAGCCAGCGATCGCTTTGCTCCTTTTTTATTATTTTTTAAAATTCGCATACGTATCTCAAATAATAAAAAAAACCTTATGTGTACACAAAAGCACAGAATATAGTAGTAGGAAAGGGTTGTATTTTTCTGTGTATGTTTGTAATGAAGAAATTCAAAAACTACCGTGCCAATTTCAAAAATTCTTTCACAATTGGAAAGCTACATTCACCCTTAATGACATAGGCTATGTATATCGAAGCCGGGGTGGACTGCTAGTAATATATAAATAACTACCAACCCACCCCGGCTTCGGATGGGCATAAAAACCTTTCTCTTGAATCACTCTATCTATTAAAAAAACCGCACCGAAATCCGTTGCGTAGTTTTAAAGATTTAAGCATACAAAGAGACATAGGGACAGAGAAAGCGACTTTGTTTTATACTATGTAGTGATATCTAATATAGCTTACCATTCCCATACTCGCAAACTCTTATCGTCCGAAGTGGTCACGAATCTTCTGTTTTCGTCCACAAATGTGATGGTATTTACCGCGCCAAGATGGCGGTCGTATTCTTGTACTATTTCTCCGCTACGGATGTCCCACTGTTTACAAATTTTTATTATTAATACAAATTATATTATTTGTATCCATTGTGAATCACAAGCCCATACAGCCTGGACTTTTGACAGGCTTGCGCTGGGAAATTAATTGGAAACCATTTCGAGGAATAAGCTAAGGAAATAGTTTGCCGTAATCAGATTTTTTTCATTAAGCAAGCAATTTTGAGTTAATTTAAAAAAAACCCAACGACCTTCACTTTCTGAAATTTCTATAAGGTCAACCCGTGACGTAAGCGGTTTGCTCAATTTTTTTCTGTGGTTTTTCGATAAAATAAACCATTTTAGAGACACAATTTGAAAGTTTTTTTTTTAATATTGTTAATATTTTTTTATTTAATTTTAAAGATACATACAGCGATGACGTCACTCCTCGTTGAAAAAAAGTATATGTTATTTTTACTAGAATAAAAATATAACAATAACAGATTATGACGATTTGACTGGCTTGTGCTAGTAATATTAGCAAAGAGTATATAAACGCTATGCTACCAACTTACAGAACAAAGTTAAGAAAGCCGCTTACGTCACATGTAAGCGTTTATTTGACCTAGTAGTAAATTATTGAATATGAAGATTGGGTTTTTTGCTATTATCTCAAAAAATATTTGCTTAACAAAAAATCTAATTATAGCAAACTGTTCTCTAAGCCTATTCCTCGAAATGGTTTTCGAATTAGACATATTTGTAAAAAATTGGGCTAGCCAATTTGGCATTGTATATTTATATTTGGGATTCTATACTCTTTGCTTGGCACTACTGCGAGCAGAAGTCACTCAAATTGTCATAATCTGTCATTGTCATATTTTTATTCTAGTAAACATAACTTGACTTCATTGTTTCATGCTGTCACTGTCATATCGTTGACGTTAAGCGCGACAGCATGATACTTGAGCAGCTCTCGAAATTGAGTAGCGTTTGAGAATTCGGGCGAGTATTAGATCGTCGCTTAGCTGAGGAAACCGGGTAAAAGCTAATATAAAAGGTGGACACAAATCAACTGCAAATATTTTAAGGGCAGATACAGGCCTATACTAAACAACTTTGCCAAATAAACTTATATCGAAATACGAAATTTTATTTTTCACTCTCCATACTAAGCTAGATCAGCTGATTCTCAATTTGTATGGGAGGTCAAAAAAATTTTTCGTATTTCGACATAAGTTTATTTAGGAAAGTTGTTCGGTTCAGTGGTCCGAATCTGCCCTCGAAATATTTGCAGTCGATTTAAATTAACCCTGTACGCATACTCACACATATAATCTTCTTGTCGGACGTCCCAGCCACAAACAGATGTTGTTTGTCCTCGTCCGGGTTGAACTTGGCGCAGTACGGCACCTTGCGCGACGTGAACCGAGATATACACTCGCCGGTCTCCGTGTCCCACAGCTTTATGTAGCGGTCGTACGCTGAATAAATATAACTTTATTTTATTTTATTTAGGAATAACAATTATTTATTTAGGAATAACAATTATTTATTTAGGAATAACAATTGTTTATTTAGGAATAACAATTATTTATTTAGGTATAACAAACAATTACAAAAAAATCACGACAATAAGTTAACATAAAAAATTTAGTAACTTTGTAACCCACTACGTCATTCACAGCTTAATTCTCATTTTTTGTAAAAAGTTGCTACTAGAGAGAAACAACAAGGGTCGTAACAAAATAGTAAAAAAATATACAAGCTGTTGAGGAACAAGAGCCAAATAAACTTGTTAATATTATCCACTTGTGACCCGCCCCGGCTTCGCATGGCCATAAAACCTTCCTCTTGAATCACTCTATCTATGTAAAATAAACCGCATCAAAATCCGTTGCGTAGTTTTAAAGATTTAAGCATACATAAGGATATAGGGACAGAGAAAGCGACTTTGTTTTATACTATGTAGTGGTACATTATTACATACTAATATTATAAAGAGGAAAGATTTGTATTTTTTTTTGTGTGTACGTTAGTAATGAATAAACTCAAAAACTACTATGCCGATTTAAAAAATTCTGTCGCCATTGGAAAGCTACATTCACTCTGGGTGACATAGGCTATGTATGTACCACGGGCGAAGCCGGGGTGGACTGCTAGTGTATACATATAATAAAACAGTAAAAATATTTTGTCTGTACATTACACTTAAGACGGAACCTTGGTGAACACTAGCGCCACCATCAATTAAAAATCATTATTCACTGAAAACACAAGTTATCAAAAATACGTGTTATGTAATGATTTCTTATGTTTTCGCGATTGTTACACATTAAATTAATGTCAACTCAGTCTGCCTGCGACCATGAGCTCTGTAAAGTGCTTGAAACGTTAGGTATAAATAAGTAAGCAATAAACGCGATAGAAAACCGTATAAAATAGTTTAATTTAACGTGTTATGTAATTAAGGTTTTAGATCTAAAGTTAATTTTTAACATATTAAATTATTATAATATAGTTCACTATAGTTACAAATCGCAATATTGCTTAGAACGGCCACTTTTAGCATTTACACTTGTAACTATTTGGAACGATTAATAATTTTTAAATGATGGTGGCGCTAGTGTTCACCGAGGTATCACCTTAAAAAGAATAATAGAAAGCAAATTTCTTATTGATGATTTTTTTGTATGTTTCTCTCTGTGGGAAACACCGAGTGACTATTACTTTAGTCTTTAAATAAAAAACAATATAGTGGCAAATATAAGCTAGGATAACTGTATTTTCCAAAATTTTACAAAATATTTTCACAGTTGTTCAAAAAGAGCTAGGAACGCAATTATTTCATAGACTTATTTTTCTAAGAGAACAACTTTTGTTTTTTAATATATTTTTTCTTTTTAAGAATTTTATCCGGCCAGTGTTATTAAATAAGGAACCCTTTCTACATATAAGTCCTGTTCCACCGAGCATAATCTCTACATGGGTCTGTGGGCGACCTCGAGCTTTCTTATGAAACTTATAGTAAGAGAAATAATAAAGTTATTAGAGACTAACAAACATAATGATGATAACTTACCAGCAGACAGAAAATGTGTGCCGCTGTTGTTAAAGTTGACATCCCTCACAGCCTGCCGATGGCCGAAGTATGTCCTCACGCAGCGGCGGTCGCCGTACACCTCCCATATCTACCACAGAATTATGTTTTTAGTTTATTTTCTTCCTCGTGCTAGTAAATAGCTTCATTATTTAAGTGTGATGCCTCGGTGAACACTAGCGCCACCATCATTTAAAAATCATTATTCACTGAAAACACTATTTATCAAAAATACGCGTTATGTAATTAAAGTTCTGGATCTGTAGTTAATTTTAAACATATTAAATTATAATTCTCTATAGTTACAAATTGCAATGTTGCTTAAAAAGGGCAACTTTCAGCAGTTTTGCAATTTGTAACTATATGGAACTATAATTTAATATGATTAAAATTAACTTCAGATCTAGAACCTTAATTATATAACGCGGATTTTTGATAACTTTTGTTTTCAGTATATTGATTTTTAAATGTTGGTGGCGCTAGTTGTTCAACAAGGTCTCGTCTTAAGACAGCAATGTATTCAAAAAATCATTACCGGCCGCTAATTGAGGATTTTTAATGTACACGTTTTCATACATAAGGTTTTTTAGTTTCACTCTGGCCAGTTAACGAAAAAACCTATTTTAGCGGTCGTTAATGGAAATTGCTGGACACTTGTTAGGTTGGTACTAATCATTAATTCTTTTATTGTTTAAAAAAATACATGCTTTTCAAATACGAGGACGCAAATTGCAATTTCGGCCGAGGCTTGTACAATACTTTTCTTCCTCTTGAATTCCTCTTGAGACGAAACAACATCGTATGAAATTTCACGATGGCGCCAACATAAAGCTAATGCTCGCATTGCACTTTTTTTTTTCAAATATTGTGAAATGTTCATACATATTTTTAAATAATAAAAGATATTACTTAATGGTTAACATCAACCTAACAAAAGTGTCCAGCGATTTCCATTAACGACCCCTAAAATAGTTTTTTTTAATGACTGGCCAGAATGAAACTAAAAAACCTAATTTTTCATACGTTAGGTTTACCTAACGTGTACATTAAAAGACCTCCCTAAGCAGCCGGCAATGATTTGTTTTTAATTAAATTGTTGGCATCGGCCAGCAAATTTTCGATTTTTTTTAGTTTACGTCGTTGAAGAAACGACATATAATGAACTGTGAACTAGATTTAGAATATTTGAATATAAACCGTTCGTTCATTCAACGCTCATCTCTAGTTCTTAAACACCTAGAAAGTCTATCGGCGCCGATTCTAACAAATGCAATAGATAATTATGCATAGATTTTTTGTATCTCCCAATGGTTGACTGGTTGAGAATGCTTTTAGCATTAAGTCCGCCAATTGTATTAGTATTTTGTACTTATGGAACAATGAAGTTTTAATAAATCAAATATATAAAATGCCCGTGTCACAATGTGTAGTTACCTTATTCCTCCGAAACGGCTTTGCTGATTTTTACCAAATATGCATATTCAGTAGGTCTGAGAATCGGCTACTATCTATTTTTCATACCCCTAAGTGATAAGGGATTGTTCACCATTAAATTACCTAGAAATCGGGGTCAGATAGTAAATAGATAAATTTGAACAGCGTACCTTAACCCTACAATCCATGCCAGCGGACAACATGAGATGAGCGGTGACTGGGAACCACCGCACCGCCGCGATTCCCTTCGTGTGCCCTTTCCATGTATGAATGTGTGCCTGCGAACGAATACAATACATTACTATTAAATAAATAAAGCAATTTACGGCCGAGTGATGTTGCAAGATGAAACATGGAAAAACTGGAGGCCTATGTGTCACAAGGACACGCTGGTATAAGCAAATAAGGCTTTGAAATTGAAAGAGAAGCGTAGCTGAGGCCTTGCCAAGTGCTTTGAAAAGGACGAAAGGCCGAGGTCTTTGAAAGCTTTCGTGCTTTTCTATCACTTTCGCGAAGAAACAACATCGTGTAAAATTCATAAAAAAGCACTATACAAACATGGGCCAAAATACCAACACAGAAATTATTGATCTCTTACTTATCGAGATTGATTGAGTTTTGGAAAGACAAAGAAAATCAATGATTTTTTACAAAAACTTCGAATGTAAGTTACTGATACCAAGGAAATGTCTTATTTACTAACTGAATGTAAAGATTTGACTTATTTGTATTGTTTAATCCATACTAATATTATAAATGCGAAAGTCTGTCTGTCTGTCTGTCTGTCTGTCACCTCTTCACGGCTAAACTGCTGGACCGATTGTGATGAAATTTGGTAGGGATGTAGTTAACGACCTGAGGTCAAACATAGGGTACTTTTGGGCGCGATATAACCGAGTCCCACGCGGGCGGATCCGCGGGCAACAGCTAGTTCAAATATATTTCGACTGGTTAAGGCTGAATACACGTCGTTGTAAATTTTCTTCGTCCGAGCGTATTTCCCGGTTGCATCTTCAGCTTACGATCCAGAGCCCAGGATACGCTTTTAATAATGGTCCTGATTTAGCATCTGACATAGCCTAACGACTGCCATCTACCGATAACAGCCGGGACCAACGGCTTAACGTGCCTTCCGAAGCACGGAGGAGCTCAAGATAGAAATGCCACTAATGGCGACCAATCCTAACATGGCACACTCGGCGTCGCTTGACGCGCTATTTGTTAAAAACACGCGCGCCGTGCTAGGCTATCGAGCCGTAGTTGTAAATTTTTAAAGAAAATTAATAATTTAATTAATTTTCACATGTTTACAAAAAATAAATGATTATTGATTAAGACGATACCTCGAACACTAGCGCCACCGTCATTTAAAAATCATTATTCACTGAAAACACAAGTTATCAAAAATCCCTGTTATGTAATTAAGGTTCTGGATCTGACGTTAATTTTAAACATATTAAGTTATTAAATTATAATTCACTATAGTTACAAATTGCATTATTGCTTTAAACGGCCACTTTAAGCAGTTTTGCAATTTGTAACTATATGGAACTATAATTTAATATGTTCAAAATAAACTTCAGATCCAGAACCTTAATTACGCAAAAGGGATTTCTGATAACTTGTGTTTTCAGTGAATAATAATTTTTAAATGACGGTGGCGCTAGTGTTCACCGAGGTATCACCTTAATTGTTCTTAATGTTAGTTAAATAATTTAGTTAATTGTTCTTAATGTTACCTTTGGCAAGAAACACTTATCAGGCGGCGTGTCGCTCCGTAGCTGTGTTTCGCCGCGCGGCGCTTGTATCCACGACCGGCCTTGGTAATCCGTCGCTTTGTCCACTGTTACAAAACATTACAAATACAAATATCTTTATTGATGAACACAAGCAAAAGGTTATAGTTCGCGGCATATAAGTTGGCAATAAACTGAAATGCCCTTGAATGCGCAGTAGCCGATTTTCATACAAAATTTAACGTGCGCAGCCCTCACGCACCTCCCGTTTGTGGCCAACGTATGTGCCAAGTATTATACATTAGATTAATTTAGAAATAAGACAAATATTAGCAGAAAAATATATCAGCTATTTTCAGCCTTGTTTAGGGTTAAGGTACCCTTTGTCCTTTTCAATACTTCTAACTATGTGTATGCGAAATTTCAGGAAGTAGTAAGGGCGTGAAAGCGTAACAAACCAACAAACTAACTCACTCTCGCATTTATAACATTAGTTGAGATTAAAAACAAAATTACATTTGACTTCCTTATATATTCAGCAAACTGTATGATATTTCGTTTTAAATATTGATATATTCACCAAATGAGGAAAAGGAATAAACCGGAAACAGTTATTAAAATTTTTTTTAAACTTACAGTGGAATATAGACTTCTCCTCGATCGGCTTGTCGTCTTCCACTTTGCCTTTCTTCTGTCTTTTCGCTAATATCTCTTCTAGTTCCTTCGCCTCATCGCCTTCGGGCTTCATTACTCTAAACATACAAAAATTGATGAATGTCATTAGTCAAGAATAAGTATGTGCTTAATCTGTGGCGTAATCGATGGTGTTAATATCGAGAATTACCGAACCCCAGTGCCTAAGAAAAAGATTTAGTTTTTTTTACTTGCTAATAGGTTATTTTGTAGGCGCTACAAGGATTGAAGAAAATAAATTTAGTTAAGATCTCTCCAATGTGTGGCGAAAAAAAGTTTAAATTATTAAATCACAATTTTTTACAGTGTCATCATCCTACCGCAAACTGGTTTAGTGCTTTATTTAATACTAGCTGTTGCCCGCGGCTCCGCCCGCGTGGGACTCGGTTATATCGCGCCCAAAAGTAGCCTATGTTTGACCTTAGGTCGTTAACTACATCCCTACCAAATTTCATCACAATCGGTCCAGCAGTTTAGCCGTGAAGAGGTGACAGACAGACAGACAGACAGACAGAAAGACAGACAGACAGACAGACGGGTTTGACGCATACCGTCCCATTCGCATTCGGTCACGAATTCAAAAATGGTCCCATTCGCATTCGGTCCCATTCGCATTCGGTCCCATTCGCATTCGGTCCCATTCGCAATCGGTCCCATTCGCATTCGGTCCTATTCGCATTCGGTCCCATTCTCAAAATGATCAAAATCAGTGGAGGTCACCCCACAGATAAAAGTTGTTTTTAACATTTTCAACCTACAAGTTGAACTTTTTACAATTTTAATATTTTTATATTTTTTACAATGAACAGGACGTTTTTTATTTACATAATAATGTTGATTTTTTCATAATACTTAATTGTTATGTTGAATTTGTAAGAATTTTGATTTTGGAAAATTACACATAATTATTTAAAGCTATGTTTTTAATTTCAAGCCTACCTTTTTTGAAACAATACCAAAGTTCAACTTGTAGGTTGAAAATGTTAAAAACAACTTTTATCTGTGGGGTGACCCCCACTGGTTTTGACCATTTTGAGAATGGGACCGAATGCGAATAGGACCGAATGCGAATGGGACCGAATGCGAATGGGACCGAATGCGAATGGGACCGTATGCGAATGGGACCATTTTTGAATTCGTGACCGAATGCGAATGGGACGGTATGCGTCAAACCCAGACAGACTTTCGCATTTATAATATTAGTATGGAAGTATGGACTAGCTGTTTCCCGCGGCTTCGCCCCGCGTGGGACTCGGTTATATCGCGCCCAAAAGTAGCCTATGTTTGACCTCAGGTCGTTAACTATATCCATACCAAATTTCATCACAATCGGTCCAGCAGTTTAGTCGTGAAGAGGTGACAGACAGACAGACAGACAGACTTTCGCATTTATAATATTAGTATGGAAGTATGGAAGTTATAGAATTTATTTTCGAGCGTTAAAGTTTCTTTGTATGGCGGTTAAATATCTGTACTATTATAGTATTCTGTAATCTGTTATCAGGCCTCAGGGAGTTCCAACACCTACTTATGGGACAGGTTAAAAATGCTGAATGTAAAAATAATAGGGGTGTCACAAATGAATCGGCTCGGCCCGGTCATAAACACGCTTAATCGTCATCATCATTTCGTGTAGGTGTAATAGTCAATCGACCATGCACACCCTGGTTTCAGAGTTTTTCGGAACCGCCTGTCGGCCTCTGAAGTTGTTACTTTAACGACTACCAGATAGTAGCCGGGACCAACGGCTTAACGTGCCTTCCGAACCACGGAGTCATCTTATTTTTAAACGTTCAGGGGAATCAAGAATGCAACCAAACTGGAAACAACTAAATAAAGTATGCCTCCCGTGGGAATCGAACTCACAACATCCGGGTCTACTGTTGAGTTCACTGCGTTATTGCGAATGCAATACACACGTCGAAAACTAGCTATCGGCGCCGATTTGTCCGACGCTTAAAGGCACCGACTAGGCATAAAGTATAGAGATTGTACCTGCGCAGGCCGCTACCGATCAAAAGAACCTCCGACCCTCGGGTCTACAGGCAAACGCCTTAACCACCAAAAAACAAACAATGTAGTTCAGTCAATTTTAATTCCTTTTCTACTGACCTTCTTTCCCCCTCGTACCCTCCCCAAGGTCCAAGGAAGCCGTTAATGTCTTCAGGGTTGTCATTTTTTGTCCTCTTTTTCTTGTCCAACGGCCTTTTCTTAATATTTTCGAACACCGATTTTCCTTCTGTCTCTTCAGGGGGCGCCACCATTGCTGATACTGAAAATCAATGTCATTAAATCAGAACATTCAATAAACAAAGAATGTTTTAAAGAATTACCGCCGTATTAAGAAACGTTTGATAAGCTCATTTTAACTAAAATATGTTTTGGCTCTTTCTCTCTTACCTGACACTTCATGTGAAAGAACGAGACGAAACACATTTTAACTAAAATAGGCTTAACAAATGTTTCTTAATACAGGGGTTAATGTTTATTTCATAGTTTGTTATGTTGTTCACCACCCAGAACCCACAAATTTGCAGTGACTAGCGTGTTGACCTTTCCACCCGAGGAATATTATAAACTAGCTGTTCCCCCAATTTCACTTGCCATAAGTGTGTATGTATATATACTATAACATACCCCTAGAATCAGGCTTTCATAAACAAAAATAATTTTGCAAATCCGACCAGAAGTTTTTAAGTTATAAGCGTTCAAACAAACAAACTCTTCAGCTTTATTATATCAGTATAGATACATGTTAATACATACATACATATCGGCACGCCAGTCTCCCGTAGGGGTAGGCAGACTAGAGAAATAGATAAATGTTGATATGAAAAGAAAATCTGATCAAGTGATATTTTTTATAACTTATCACTTACAGACAACGGCATCCTTGTTCCCAGTATCCACTTCTGTAGAAGGGTCCACAGCATAACCGTAACTTGTGAATGTTCTTCTTTGGTTCTCAAACTGGAAGTCGCTGATGTGAGCTTTCTCGACATAACCTGACAATATATTTTTGTTTGCCCTCATCTGTTGGGTTTGAAACGGGTTTTCTGGACCGAATGTTGGTGCAAATAACTCTTCGTACTTAGGATTGTGCATGAGTTCTTGATTATTTGGCACTAAAACTCTTGTGTCATCATTATTCTGAAAAAAAAGATTTTAATATAGTTAACCTGTTGGCTTACAGAATCCAGACAATAGAAAACAAGTACACGAACCAATCGGAAATATTAAGAATGATGATACTTAGTTTCACCATTTTTAGAACCATGATTAAAGCATACCCTGGACTCTGAAGCATGTGCCAAGTATGCAATTGGAGATGCACTTGGAATAAGAATATTGTCAATAATGACCCCTTGGGCTTTTAAGCAGGACTTGTTATGTTACCGTTACAAAATTAACAATATAAGTAGCGGTAATTAACTGGTATTGAGGACCTTGTGCAGGGCACGGATAATGCAAGTATAATGGCGGAGTTTTGATCCGACACCATATAGAAAAAAATAATAATCAGACATTAACATGATGAAGAAGAATTTATATTAGTAAATAAAGAAAGTTTGCAAGTATGTTTGTAACTTCTTCACTCAAACTGCTACACCATTTTTTATAATATTTGGTATAGCGGTAGTTCTTCATCTATTTGAGGCATAACGGCTATATGAACTATATTGACTTTGCCCAGAACTTGGCGACCTCTACCGCCCGGTCTTTCACTGCTAAAAGGTTTTAAGAATTTTCTTGTAGCTAATAATAATTTTGTTTGTAACAATACAACAAGTAACAATACCTCTGATAGCTAGATGTAACTTCACGAAATTTTCAACGTTAACAAGCCCTACTCTAAAGCAATCAGCTAAAGGATGCAACTGAATATCCTTACTATAGAGAAAGTATGGTACAAAAAAAATTTGTTATCAAACAAAACATTTAGTTTTTAAATTAATTTTATATTTAAAAACTAAAACTTTTAACTGATGACAGTAAAAAAAGGCATAGTTTATTTGCTAATTCTAGCATGATGTTGGTACGGTTAAAAAGAGTACAAACTCCTTTTTGGGATTCTTATACTTACTGTGGGCATGACAACAGGTGCAGCACATATTTGCATGGTTTTAGCCACGGATAAACTAGGATCAACAGGTTTTAAATGCGTCAACAAAGATTCATTGCTATGTTTGCTAGTTTTAGGATCACTGTCGCCTTCATCTTCAGAACTGCTACCGTAACTCTGTATATTCAACATATTTACTAAGTTACTCTTAGTAGAAAAAATCTGAGCTTAATTTATAACATTTAAAGTTAATTTTAATGATTTCAAGATTTTCAAGAAAATATAAACAGCACGCAAATTTTCTGTCTACGCAATTTTTGTTCAATGAATGTTTTTAGAGATTTGGAATGAATGTATTCGTTCGATTGTAAAATGTTAATATGACAATAACATTGACATTTATACTGTCAATATGTTTTTTTTTTTGAATAGTTTTAACGGCCATGGAATCTAGTCCTTTAAGGCCTTTTTTCAATTTATTAATCTTCTTCAGTCCTACTTAAGTCAGTCGAGTCAAAAATTCAAGTCAATAGTCAAGTCCAGTCAAATAAGTCTAGTCTGAGTCAGATGGCTAAGTGAAGCGGTGGAAAAATTTCACTTAGCTATATCATGGAGATTTTGGTGACAAAGATAAAAAGTCACGTAATCGACACTGTATCACTTCCCAACACTCACGCTCATTCACGAACACTTTGCGAATAATAATCCACCAATATTATACACAAACACTCGAAAAAACCTAAGTTTTGGAAATTAAATACAGCGCTGACATAGCGACAGTTTACTTTCCCTCCAAAAACTCTGTCAATATGAAAAATATACTGAACTGGAGCAAAAACATTTCAAGCATACAAGGTTACCATCAACTGCTTTAGCAGGGGTTCTACAGGCCCGAAGCAAGTAAGGGAGCTAGATGGCGCAATCCGCACAATAAATAATAATTTTTAATAATGATTTTATGAACTTATTATGATTATGAACCATCTACTATTCTTTATTCCATGCCACCACCGGTGGTGCCACCATTATTATATGCTCAATTTGCACAAATAATCGAAAAACACAAAAATAGAAAATAAATACCTAGATCAACGATATCACGATTATTCTTTCTAATTTGTGATCACGATAACAGTGACTACTTAAGGATGGCGCCAAAACTCGCTTTCTTATATTCTACAGTAATGAGGGCTTTTCAGAAGATAAATAAATTAAAATAAAATTTTAGTTTGGACAGGCCCAGGCCTGTCTCTCTCCGCGCGGTACCTACGTAAGATATTTACCTACAAAATCGTCAGAGCCGTGATCCACCAATCTCAGTACTGACAATCGCGCTCGATCGGGCAAACGCGTGATTTATAAATACGAAAAGTGCTAACTTATAGGATTCTTTTTCAACTGAACTGTCCCACCCAGGGTCTAACATCAAGATGTGGACCACACCCAGTGTCTGACTCCGAGGTGTTGACCACACCCAGTGTCCGACTCCGAGATGTACACCACACCCAGTGTCTGACACCAAGATGTTGACCACACCCCGTGTCTGACTCCAAGATGTTGACCACACCCAGTATCTGACATCGAGAAGACCACACCCAGTGTCTGACTCTGAGATGTTGACCACACCCAGTGTCTGACATCAAGATGTGGACCACACCCAGTGTCTGATCCCGAAATGTTGACCACACCCAGTCTCTGATATCAAGGTGTAGACCACAACCAGTAGACCACACCCAGTGTCTGATCCCGAGATGAAGACCACACCCAGTGTCTGACATCGAGAAGACCACACCCAGTGTCTGACATCGAGAAGACCACACCCAGTGTCTGATTCTGAGATGTTGACCACACCCAGTCTCTGACATCAAGATGTAGAACACACCCAGTGGACCACACTCAGTATCTGATATCGAGATGTAGACCACACCCAGTGTCTGACATTGAGATGAAGACCACACCCAGTATCTGACATCGGGATGTAGACCACACCCAGTGTCTGACAGTGAGATGAAGACCACACCCAGTGTCCGACATCGAGATGTAAACCACACCCAGGTGTCTGACTCCGAGATATTGACCACACCCAGTGTCTGACATCAAGATGTGAACCACACCCAGTGTCTGACATCAAGATGTGGACCACACCCAGTGTCTGATACCGAAATGTTGACCACACCCAGTCTCTGATATAAAGATGTAGACCACAACCAGTAGACCACACCCAGTGTCTGACTCCGAGATGATGACCACACCCAGGGTCTAACATCAAGATGTGGACCACACCCAGTGTCTGACTCTGAGATGTTGACCACACCCAGTGTCCGACTCCGAGATGTACACCACACCCAGTGTCTGACACCAAGATGTTGACCACACCCCGTGTCTGACTCCAAGATGTTGACCACACCCAGTGTCTGACTCCAAGATGTTGACCACACCCAGTATCTGACATCGAGAAGACCACACCCAGTGTCTGACTCTGAGATGTTGACCACACCCAGTGTCTGACATCAAGATGTGGACCACACCCAGTGTCTGATCCCGAAATGTTGACCACACCCAGTCTCTGATATCAAGATGTAGACCACAACCAGTAGACCACACCCAGTGTCTGACTCCGAGATGTTGACCACACCCAGTGTCTGACTCCGAGATGTTGACCACACCCAGTGTCTGACTCCATGATGTTGACCACACCCAGTGTCTGACTCTGAGATGTTGACCACACCCAGTGTCTGACATCGAGATGTACACCACACCCAGTGTCTGACACCAAGATGTTGACCAAACCCCGTGTCTGACTCCAAGATGTTGACCACACCCAGTGTCTGACTCCAAGATGTTGACCACACCCAGTATCTGACATCTAGAAGACCACACCCAGTGTCTGACTCTGAGATGTTGACCACACCCAGTGTCTGACTCCGAGATGTTGACCACACCCAGTGTCTGACATCAAGATGTGGACCACACCCAGTGTCTGATTCCGAGATGTTGAGCACACCCAGTCTCTGACATCGAGATGTAGACCACACCCAGTGTCTGACTCCGAGATGTGACCACACCCAGTGTCTGACTCCGAGAAGACCACACCCAGTGTCTGACTCTGAGATGTTGACCACACCCAGTGTCTGAGTCAGAGATGTTGACCACACCCAGTGTCTGAGTCAGAGATGTTGACCACACCCAGTGTCTGACTCCGAGATGTTGACTTCGAACCGTAGGTAGGTAACTATCTACAAAGTGCAAGTGAATTATGACAAAATCAAATCAGTTGGCTTTCTACCATCTCCCAGCGAGACAGCGCAATATATGATGTAAGGCGACATCTCCCTTACTTAATCTTTTTTGCATAGTTTTAAGAGGTCGTGGTAAGCCACTGTTCGGTGGTGTTTTGACCCTAGGGCTATAGAAAATAGTTACTATTTTTTTTCTTTGAAAAGCCCTCATTTATTTACCGATTTTATACGGATTTGTTTCCGATGCAATCGTAAAAAAATCAAATGACATGTAGGCAGTACTACCAACATTACTTAAAAATCTATAGTCAGGTGACGAGCTCTTGTGACAGTTCTTGATATATTAAAATTCACTAAAATTAAGTAAAAATCCATAAAAATGGCCCTACACGCAGCTATTAAAGGAAAATTGATCAGCGTTATTGGTGACGAGGTATACCTTCTTGTTTAAAACATACTCATTCAGTGTATACTTCATTTTTCCTTAGTACGATTGTTTTTAAATTATTCCGATTGTTTTGAATACTTGAGATATTTATTGGATATAAAACCTTTCAAATTTAATTTCAGGATACCTGCGTAGGATTCCTACTGGGCGGAATTGGTGAAATCAACAAGAACAGACACCCCAACTTTATGGTGGTCGACAAAAGTAAATTTCTTTGTCCTGTTTCTAATCTTTACCCTTGTCAAAAATGGTAGTGCTTATAAGTGTATCGTGGGTATGTGATTGTGGTATCAGGGCTCAGGGAAAGGCTTTGAATGTAACTTGATAACCTCTGTAGGTGTTCATCATGCCAGGCAGTCAGATTGGTGGTCTCGGATTTATTACCTGGTCTGGTTGAGATAGAAAATTATTCTTTATTCAAATTCACCCGGGTCTGGAATGCATCTGTGTGTGTGTAATCACACATCTGTCTGCATATAACTATTTATTTGATTTTTTTTTTATCCAAAATTACTTAATACTATAACGCCTCTGAATGTAGATAACTATTAAACTGCTATTGTTGTCTCGTTGACTGTAAGCTAGTATTTATTTGCTTTCTGGTTGAAATAATTCACAACAATCAAATTTTATTTATTTGTTTACAGACAGGTAGCTGTTACAGCAGCATCTATATTAAGCATATAGCTTTACCTTATAGCCTATAATCTTCCCTTAAAATTAGGCTATCATATGCAGAAATAATTTTTCAAATCCGACCAGTAGTTCTCAAGTTATTAGTGTTTACACAAACAAACTCTTTAACTTTATTATGTTTTAGAATCTGTATATTTATTTATTTATCTTTACTTATATTATAAAGAGGAAAGATTTGATTGTTTGTATTGAAAACTCTTTAATAATAATAATAAATTCATTTATTTCTGACAGATTCCACAAAGTGTTAGTATTACTAAATTACCTACTTGTATACTAGTTTGGTAATACATTTACATTTTATCAAAATTTGTTGTGTAGCTCCATCTACCTTTTAAGAAGAAGGCTTTAAAACTACTGGACTGATTTAAAAAATTCACACTATTCTCGAGTGACATAAGCTATTTGTGTACCACGGTGTGGACAGGGTGGACTGCTAGTAATTTTATACAGTTAACTGTTTCTGCTGATGTGTTTATATTCAATCACTTCACAGACAGATTTTTGTTTTGTTTACACAAAAAAATTTTATTACATAATAATTTAATGTTTTTGCTTGGTTCCCGCACTGATATGTCACATAACAATAGTTTTTCTATTGCGTCTGGATTCAGCGAGCCAACAGGTTAATCTTCTAATTTTATCAGATCGATATATCCTACTAATATAACGCGAAAGTTTGTGAGTATATATGGATGTTAGTCACTCTTTCACAAGAAAACGGCTGAACCGATTTGGCTGCAATTTGGAATGGAGATTACTTAGGCCCTGGAACAACATATAGGCTATATTTTATCCCGGAATTCCGAACAGCAACCCAAGCAACAGCTAGTATAATACCCGGCACATAAGTTTGGCTCCAAACAGGTGCGTGTGGAGGCTGCGCATGTTAAATTTGTATGAAAATCGGCTACTGCTTATTCAAGGTCAATTCAGTTTCTTGTCATCTTACATGCCCAGGACTATATTAATTAAATTTCCCTTTACAGATACACCAGTGAGTGAAATCGAGGAGTGTTTCAAGAGATTCGTCAAGCGCGATGACATCGACATAATCCTGATCAACCAGAACGTCGCCGAACTCATCCGACATGTCATCGACGCACACTCAGCTCCCGTACCGGCTGTGCTTGAGATCCCATCTAAAGACCATCCGTATGACGCCAGCAAAGATTCCATCCTTCGTCGTGCTAAGGTGAATGTCATAATCTTTTTTTTCTTACTGGCCTGTGCTATTTTGAAAGTCTATTTAAATTGGCAAGCCCGAGATAATGAGATTTTGCACTGGTGGTAGCATCTATGAATAATGAATAAATTAATACTTTATTGCACCAATTACATAAATACTTTATTATTAATGAATAATGTATGGAAATCACCAAAGGGCACTTAACAGATTGCCGTATAAAATCCTTTGAAGATACTAGCTGAAAATAAAAAAAATATAAGATCCATTTATTATATTATGTTGATTTTATTTCATCTGACTTATATAATTTTTATTTTTACTTTTCCTTCAAATTATTAGTATTTAGATTGACACCACAGAGATTATTCTGGTTTTGCAGGAGTGTTACATTCAATTTGTTAAAAGTTACACTACCCCCCACATTTTTATCAAGATGTGAGTGACTGACTTTTTTTTCTTTTTTTTCCAGGGCATGTTCAACCCAGATGACTTGGTACGCTAAACATAGTTTTATTGCATGATTTTATCGGCATTTGCAGCCCTGGCGCTCTGTAAATACGCCAACCAATGGACAACCAAAACTAACCACTAATGTATAATCACGTCTCAAAATGTGTACCCTTATTTGATTATTTATGACTCTTATCAGTGTAGTATTATGGCATAAGTATTAATGCACATTTTTAGACGTGAATATACCCGGCCCTAAGTTTGTTTTCTGTGTGCAATTTAAACTGAAGCAGTTCATAATACATTCCACAGCCCAGTTTTTTTCTTAATTTATAATCTGTTAAGCGCTATGAATACAACATTTATTCTCCATATAAATTAATAAAAATGTTAATGTAATAATGCAGAGTACCTATTAATCTTGTATAGATTTGTTGATGTTAAATGTTATATAGAATATAAAATATCATCCAATCTGTTTGTTTTATTTTTTTTAATGTGCATGTTTTTTTTTGTGACGTGTTACAGGTCTTGATGACGAATGTTTTTGTTCTACTCCTAAATAATGATATTAAACATTGTAAAGTTTGTGGGTAAATAAATTGAATTGATTTTTCTACTAAAGATTCTTGTGTTAATGGTTTTTGCTAGTTTGCGTTTGAGAAAAAAATTTCTGTGTTCTATTGTTGGTCATAAAAAGGTAGGCATTTTATGATGCATTAATTTTTTTTTGTTTTTTTTTTTTTTGTTATATTTTTTGTTTAATATAATTATTTTATTTTATTTTTCAGTCTATGTTTGGAGCAGACAACTACAATAACTAATTTATTTATTAGACAACTAATTGTATTTTTATATTTATCTTATAGTTCATATGTAATATAATACTTAATTAAAATGATTATAGTATAATTAAAAGTAAATGTAACTATATGTTTAATGGAAATAAAATTACATAATGTAATGTATTATATACGTATTTATTTTAGTAATAACGAATCTTATAGATAATTATTTACCTAATATTCACACAAATATACAAGTAGAGTGCACACAACCATAGAGTAGAAATGGTAACATAACAATATTTGATATCAACAAGAGAATCATTTACCCGTAATAGAGAACATAGTGGTTTTTATTGGTTTAAATTTCGAACTTTTTACTCATCGAATTCATTGACTTCATTTTCGGCCTTCTTGTGGCCACTGTGTACCCAGTCCCATTTGGAGTAGTGGAGCTTGGTCTTCTTGAATTTGGGATTCTTTGATGTGATGCGGACGAATACGCGACGGCCGAAAAGTGGTTGCAATTGTCTGAAGTTGTCAACAAGAGGCAGGTTCAGGTTGGAGAGGAGACCACGGAAGTTGTCCATCTGAAAGAGTATTTTAAAATTGACTTTAAATAATAGACAAAATTAAGAAGTAAAAATGCTTTTTGCGGCCAGTTCTAAAAGTCTCAGGCTAGGATGTTGAAGTAGACTATTATTTTTTCAGCCAGCCATTTGCTAGAAAAATTAAAAATAAAATAATTCGTACCTGGAACACGGAGATCGGGAGGTAGTCGGAGAACACGACCCATGTGACGGCTTCGGCGCAGGGCGGGGTGGTCAGCGAGCCCTTGTACGTGTAGAACCGTTCCGTGTCGAGCCCGGACAGGATGGACGACAGGGAGAAGGTGTGGGGCAGCTTCATTGTGGTGTTGTAGTTCTCAATGGCAGACAGGTTCTTGACGATGGGTGTGAGGAGCTTGGCGTCGAATTCAACCACCTGTATGAGAATTATATTAGCATTGTGATGGAGAATTTATTAGTATTTTCAACTGACTTCCAAAAAAAGAGGTTCTCAATTCGTGTTTTTTGTATGTTTGTTATTACTTACCTCATGTCTCCGTCATTTCTGGACCGATTTTAAATTTCTTTTTTTTTCCGAAATTTTATCAAAATCGGTGCAGTAGTTTAACTTATATCGGCTAAGTCAAATAAATTGGGCATTTTTTATTTTTTTACCAGCTCGATGATGAAGAAATTTGCAAGGTTAATCGACTCCGTTTGCTTTGGTGTCAGTTTTTTGAAGTTCTCTCACGGTCTCACGTAATGGTTTTATTTGACGTACAATTTCCCTTGGTTTTTGTTTTTTGTAAAAATATTATTAGTAACCATCTTAGAAAGAACAGTTTCCGAGCTTGACTCCTATTGGTATATCATCAACATCTCCAAAGCGCCTTTGTATTAAAGTTCCTACATAATATCTGTTATATAAAATGGTCGTGTAACATACCTGGTAGAAGAAAGCAAGGACGCAAAGACCATCAGGGTGCTGCAGGGCTTCGGCCAAATTCCTGTACTTCTTGTTCCTGTGGATGATGTGCATCTCGAGGGGCAGGCGCATGTCGTTGAGGGTATGCTCCGAACCGCGGTTGTTCTTGTCTCCCCAGTGGAAATGAAGACCTGAATATGATCATAGTTGAATTGCGTGTAGAAAATGTGGATGAGACAATCAGTATGTATTGCTTTAGAGTAATAGATATAATATATAGGAACAAATCACACAGATTGAGTTAACTCCAAAGTAAGTTCGCGATTTGCGCTATGGGATACTAACTCAACGATACTAGGTATATTTTATAACAATACATATATAGATAAACATCAAAACCCAGGCTAATCAAAAAAACATAATTTTTCATCTCGACCTGACCGGAGATCGAACCCGGGACCTCCTTAGTAGCGGGCAGGCATGTTAACCATTACGCCACGGTTGATTTCTTCCTCGCAGGCGAGCGCTACAGATGCAGGCCGCTTCCAACCGGTCATTCTGGAAATCCTTGGGAGAGAGGCCTACGTTGTAGACTGTTTGCGGCTGAAATTATGATTTCATCTTGGAGTAGGTTGTCTAATTCAGTGTTGAACTATGTGGATCTCTTGTATGCCAATAGTTTGAGGGTAGTATTCGATGCCTGATATTTATGAAGTATATTTGTGATGCTAGTTATTTCTTTACCTTCGATCTCGTATTCGTTGTCGAGGGGACCTCCGAAAATGTACGGGAGGCGGAAGCCCTTCTTTTCCTCTTCAGAACTGTATTTCGGGATAGTCAGTGCCACTGAAAGCATAAGATTTGATTAGTATTCCTTGTTTGTTTGAAGTTTCGAGAAATTAATGATTTGGTTTGACAAACGTGTCCAATCACGATGTTATAGTATCTACCTACTTATTACTTTCATGGTTATAATTATAGATGTAGAATGTTTTCACTACGCAGTTATTAACATTTGTAGTCATCGCCTCTTAAGAAATGACGTTATATTTGCTAGACAAGAGTGCAATTTTGGAAATGTATATGACATAGCAAAATCGGTGATTCGAATAATTTTCGTTCGTTTTCGAATGATTTTCATGCGACATAACCGGCGACTCGAACGATAATCATTCGACTCAGATTTTGAGTGAGTCATACGTCTCAAAAATAGCCAGGTCCATTGAAACCTGTCAAGTTCTTACCAGAGTGTCCATTGTTAGTGATTGTAAGCGGCCCAGGCAGAGGATTTTGGTAGCCGATGAGTTCCATAGCGGGGATTGAGATGGGGATCGCTTGGCGGGCTGCGATGGCAATGGGGGATTGTTGGCGTCCTCCGCAGGCTGGATGAAGGACTGCCCATCTTCTCTGATCAGACGCTCTGTACCCCCAACCGAGGACTAAAGCAACTGAAATTTAAATAGGTAAGAGGATGGATATTGTCACTATCACTACAGTAGTATAAAACAAAGTCGCTTTCTCTGTCCCTATATCCCTTTGTAGGTATACTTAAATCTTTAAAACTACGCAACGGATTTAGATGCGGTTTTTTTAATAGATAGAGTGATTCAAGACGAAGGTTTTTATGCCCATGCGAAGCCGGGGCGGGTCGATGGTCAAAGATATAGAGATTAAACTTGATGAGCATGTATAGTGTTAAAAGCAAATGGTTTAGTAAAAAAGGGGTAGATGTATAATAATTTCACACGGAATGCGCCATTTTGAATAAGACGCGTAATCGTGGAATAAATTAGACAGCCGAATCAGCCGATCCCATTATTGACTAGATAATTTATTTATGTAGAAACTTCGGATACAGAAGTATTTTGATCTTCAGGGTAAAGAGGCAATCGATATTAAATAATATTACCAAGGTATAGATATAATATATCTTTTGTCCACGTGTTGAGAGCAAGATTTCAATACCTACATTCCCATCTAGTGAGGGTTATGCTGGTTATGCGATGGCGCTAATGTTTTACTTTCTTGTGATATCAATGTTATCAAAACAAAGAATTTCGTTTATGCGTTATTTTCATAACAAGTGTAATATACTTAGTTAGTGGCCATTGCTATTGTCTTGCAATCACTACCCTGTATCGTGTTAGGTATATTATTTCAGTTAATTTTTTTAATAGATATGATAAACAACTTCATCATTGTTTTTTATTTTGCCTTTCAGACATATTCTATTGAAAAAAAAACAAAATCGATTCACAGCCCTCTTGTAATCGTTCTAAAAATGGAACCGTAAGCTTTAATATTGAGACTGGCTTTACGTTACAGCTATTTAAAAAAAAAAAATTAGTTGTATAATTAGTTACCAATTAAGTACTTATTCGTAAGTTGAATAATAGATACAACGGCAATTTACACAGTCCATCAAACACACATGTCTGTGTTTCTAATCAAAGCCTAATCTCGTAAATAACGTCCCACAACATTACGATTCTCCTAGCGATCCTACTATTTCAGTCAAGTTTATTATGTCTACCGGCCGGTGGATTATGCAAACTAATGCATATATGTTATGCGCAAAAACAATTTATTACTTTTTTAATTACGTGACGACAATTCGTTTGAAATTTTTGACATTAATAGATGACTATTGGCACTTGAATATGGTAATTTAGCAACTGGTATCGACTGGTTTACAAAAAGCGGATTACTGATGCACATTTTGTCTGATTCTGTATACAGTTTGAATTCGAAAAAAGGCGCCAAATTGTTTGACAAACATTCTATGTAGAGCCCTCTATGACTCGTATATAAATGAGTTGGTCCTACGATAAATATTTTGTAGTTGGTCCTTTGAAAAGTTTATATACCTACCTAATACCTAACTAACCGTGAACTAGAATCTAGTTCTAGCTTATTATGGCATACGTAGATGTTGATTTATGATGGTCCTAAAATCTTATCTGATGTTTAACTAATAGAAGATAAGATTTTTAGGTTGCTAACATCTAATTAACTTCCGTTAATCTATCAAACATTTTAGATTTCTAAATCCTGTAAAATATAATTGTAATTACAGAGGCCCGTGGGTGTGACTGCTTATTTAATGGAAAAAAAATTGATGCAATTTAAGATAGAGCATTAGAATAATAAACATTTATGTATCCATTGAAAGGACCATGTGATCTGTTGAGTCCAGGGAAACTAGTAGGTAACAAGGGGTGCTAATGCTCTTGGTATGTACATCAAAATAAGAATTTTATCTCATCAACCAGCCTGTTATTGATACCGGTATTTTTTTATAATTTACATTTTCTATGCTCTATGATATAAAGCAGGTGTGCGGAGTAGAGTACTTATAGTAGCATGGTTTCATTTTATCTAACAGTGAACATTTCCTAATTTTACGTGCCATACTTATGAAATTTATTAAAATACTGAATGCAATATATATTTTTTTCGGAGTGGCGTAAACTAGTTGAATGAAATTAAATTTCGCAACTTTATTTTGTGTCCGGAAACGGAAGTGATCATTTTTTTTTTAGTTACGAATTCCCAGTCTTTAAAACAAATTGTACGTATAAAATTTAAATGAATACGAACAGTTTAGTATTTAAGTTTGTTTTTATTCAATAGTTAATTACAAAAAGTTTGTCTATGCCACGAGGTTCCTGTGGCTAAAGAACAAGTATTTATTCAGCCAAGCATGTGTAACAATTTGTGAAAATGTGGTAAACAACAAAAAAGTCGCGGTTAAGAAAGCATTGTTTCGGATGTTTATGCAATCCAATAATGCACAAACAAATGTGTTTGTATATGAAATGCAAAGGCATGCGCTGCAGATCTAAGCATGGTTAACTTAAATATGTTTAATTCTTAGATCATTAAATTATCGAAGGTTTAATTTATAATCCTATAGGTACTATTAAACGAGCAATATTTGTATAAATATAAATTTATTTGTGTTCACGTTTTCGGAAACGTCTCTAACGTCTTATTTGAAATTGTAAACATAAATTAAGTTCTTACATAGTCAAAAAGATAATCTAGCTAGGTTCAATGTCTAGGAAAATTCATATTACCCATATTTTCACGCAAAAAGATTTAATTAATCAAATTGTAGTTTTATTAACGCTATTTAAAGTTCAAAATAATTTATTTGCTTTAAATAAGGTTTGACAAAGATGGAAAAATAATATTTTAGACAAGCCTATTTAGCCATTCCATGCAAGTTTTTTTTTTTAGTTGATAACTTTACTATTATTTGTTAGTTTTTTTTATGATGCTGACTTTCGGTGTCAGGCTTTACCTATATGGGCGAATAAAGTTATCAACTTTGTATAATTAGGTATTTATCAAATTTTTAAACTATCAAGATCCCTTTGTTAAGATTACTGTTTGCGTCTATTGGACCCATAAAATCTTGAATATTGAGTGGACCGTTGAGTGTTGTTCAATTATTATTTATTTTATAAGTATTTTGTCAATTTGTTGTTAAAATTAAAACTTTATACAATTCTTTTTTTGTTACTTATCGATATTTTTACTATATTTTTCTAAGATTTTATATTCAGTAAAATTTGTAATGTTACTTGAACCCAATATTTTTCTTTACGAAATAAATGTATAGGTATTATATATCTATTTCAAATCTTAATCAAATTAAATTCTTAGCATGAAAAAAATATTAAAAAAAAAATTTTTGTTTATTTTTTTAACTCACCATTTGCCGCCAAAAACACCGCAGATAATAAAACTGATGTGTTCATTTTCACTAAATTATTTTTAATTAATGTTTAATGAATCAAATCAGAACTGATTGATGATAATCCTATCGCGCCGGCGACAGTTTATATACTACACAAGAACATCTTGACCACTGCATTTTCAATACCACGACGCGTCATGACGTGAGAATTAACCCTTCGTATGACTGTACAGAGGAATAGCGACGTAGGTATGGGCCATGTATGGGCTTACCCGACCGTGAAATATTCTGGATTTGTCATTTATGGCCTGTTTTATCACAGCGCGTATATTTTTAAATCAGGAATTCCTCTTAACGAATAAAACTGTACAATGTTCATGTTTATCCATCATGATAGAGACAATTGAGACCATCCATCCATCCAATAGAAAAAAAATGCAGTTTGAGCTAACGCCTTAAGATACAAATATCTTTATTTTTGAACACAGGTAAAAGGTTTTATTTGATTTATTTAGGTACCTAGTACCTATTACTGCCCTGCCCTTATAAGGACGTATAATGTTTAAAGTGTAAAGCAAATTATTATTTAGAAACAAAACAAGATATAGGTAGTTGATCAATAAAATTCGTTAATTTAAATATTTAATGAGAAGACAATACCTTATGATAATTCGTACCTACAGTTCCTGAGATAATCCAGAACAAAAAAAAACACGCAGACATAATTTACCTATTTAATATAATACTTAACTACATAAGGCATAATGAATCATTGACATTTTGTTACTACTAACTGTATTTATCCCATTTCTGTGACGTAGAAGTGTGTTTCCTGATTTCGCATATAGTGACGCATGCACAGCGTATTACCGTCTACCTGTTTCCCTGTAATTTTAAATTTAAAAAAGGTACTTTAATGACGATGACCTCCAAAGTTTCCGGGAGTTGGATGAGATGATGATGGTTGGATCAGGAAAGCACAAGACCGAGAGGAATGGCGTGTATTGAAGATGGTGTGTAGGTGTAGGTATATATGTGTGTATGGAATGAATGAATGAATAAACAGTTTATTGCACCAATTACATAAATACATCATTGGATTGTACAGGAACGAAGTTGACAATTAGTACAAAGGCGGACTTACAACCAACCTTACTTACTTACTGTAATTTAATAAGGCGCATAATTGGAGAAACGGATTTATTTGTTTAGTAAAAGCTTAAGGCAAGAGGTGAAGTCCGAACGAGAGAATGGACGCCGGAGGATGTCTGTCGGCCGCTGCCTCTCCTTATCGCCATATCCCAAAAAATTTCGAATCGCGTGCGCAAATTTTTTTTTAATCTAAGCCATATCCGGTAGTGTTGCCATGCTGCGGCCGTAACAGCGTGCATTTCTAGATGCCATATAGACACTCAGCACTGGGTGATGATGGGCTGAAGAAGTGAAGAGAGACCTACTTTAAATACGACAGAATGATCCATAGGTAAAATAATTCAACTAAGACCTCGTGGTCCGACCGGGTTGTCCGGACGACAAAGATATTTTAATTCCTGTTGGTTTGATTGTATATAACGAGGATTTTTCAAAGTCTTGTAGTCCTACTAGTCGGTAAATATGTAAATAAATTTCAGAAATTTGTAACGGCTTTATAAAACCTTAAGAATAAATTCATATTTAAGTATAATTTGCTATATTTATTTTTATTTTTCGTTTTGTCGTTAGTAGGTATAATATTACTTCATAGATACTAAGTATATAAGGTATCTATTAGTTATGGGCAACGAATGTGGATTTTGCTTATTTCGGTCGCACCCACAGAGAAATTGCATCTTTTCAGATAATCAGTAGAACAGCTGTTTAGACGCGCCTTGAATAAGACAAGATATAATATGACAGCCAACCTTCAATAATGAAGTAGCACCTACCTACAGAATTATCCCCATTATTCAGAAAAAATAACTAATGTTCGTTAAGCCTATTTTAATTATATGTTTTGACCCTTTCTCTCTTACCGAAATTTATCGTTACAGAAGGAGCCAAAACACATTTCAGTAAAAACGGGCTCTTAACACACGTTTTATAAATAAGGGAGGAGGGGGGGATGTAAGAAAATATTTCGGCACACGCTTATAAGTACCGTACTGCAGCCGCAGGGTTACACTTTCATTGGTTGCCTGGACGCATCTCCGAACAATAGAATGATAACATACTGTTACGATGATGTAAATCTTTAAGCTATCATCTAAACATGCCCATTGATTAGGAGATAAATAAAAAATAAAAAGAGGTGTAATGATAATAATGAACGTAAGAGTTAAGTAATGTTACTTACAGTTAGGACAAGACGTGTCAGGCTAGTCGCTAGCGCTTTTTTTCTCCTGTTTAATAAAAATAAAAGGAAAGCTTAGAGGAAAAGTAGGAAGACGAAAATTCAATTATTTTAAATTGAAGCATTTTAAAATAATTTAATAAAATACTGCTAGTATAATATAGCATTCTATAATCTGAGGTAATACAATCAAATACAATATAATGATGTAATCAAATTGAAATATAAGCTGGTGTAGGAAATTAAGGGGTCGAAAAATTAAAGACTGTAAGGCTGCCCACTAAAAAGATTCCAATTTTGTAAAATATTGTAAGTAAAGTTTTATGAAGCGGATAGTATTTCAATGACTTTCAAGATTCTAATGTACTAACTTAAGGATAGGTACTAGAAAAAAAGTGATCCACTGATACTGTTTGCAATATGTTGAATAATTCCACTCTTCGTCTTCTGCTCCTCGGTAAAAGATAAGGGTAAAAAACATTTTATTACATAATTTTAAAATTTTGCAAATATTTTTTTTTATATTTTTACTAAAAATTTACTAAATTGTGTTTGAAAAATTCTGAATCTGTTTTTGTAGGTTTTCGTAGCGTAAGCGTAGATGCTACGCTACGAAAGTCTACGAGAGTGGATTTGTAGGGCTTCGTAGCCACGGATTCAAAATCAAGTCACGCTGTCATTTTAGTAAGATTTCAATAGGATTCTTATTTGTAGAATAATTTTAAGATTCTGTAGGAATGTTTGTACATTCCAGATGGTTTGCGCTTAGCTTTTTAGGGTTTCGTACCTAAAGTGATATAACGGGACTCTATAACCACACTATTGGCCCTACGCCTTTCTATAAAAGGTCTGTCTCATGAACCGAAATAGGTGATAAATAGGTAGAGACTTGAAATTGTCACAGATTATATATACACTATCTTTCGCCTGCGGCTTTGCCTGCGTGAATTTTCCACAGGAACAGTGCTTTTTGTCTATGTCCTTCTCAATACTTTTACCTATGTGTATGCGAAATTTCAGAAGTATTGGTGCAGTAGATAAGGCTAACAAACAAACTCACTTTCACATTTATAATATTAGTTAGTTCTTATATAAAACTAAATCCCCACTAAACCCAAATCGCTGCCATCCCATTTGCAAAATAATATGTTTTAGCTGTATTAAAGTACACGGGGACCGTGTACAGCTTTGCTGAGGACAGTAGGTATGCTATAATGGCAGAACTACACTACTGCATCCCTTGGCACCTCTGCATAATTTATCAACTTAAAAAAATACCATAAAATTAATTGGCGCCTAAATCGAAGCAACATTATATGTATTAGATTTAAATAAAGATACATGTATTAATTGAATATAAAAAACTGTATTTAAAGACACAAACTGAATACTTAAGTCGTTGAAAAAAGAACAAAATTGAATTAGTAAAAAAATGAATTTTCAAATCAGCATAGAATAAAATTGATGTTTAATTTTTTTATTTAAAATTAAAATAGTCTACAAAAACATTAACAAGTACGACGACAGAAAGAAGTGTCGTGGCAATTTTTCGCATCGCTGTCTAAATCGAGTAATTGCGTAAGAAACTGAATACAATTGGTGATGAGTGATCGAGATGGTGTGAAAACTTAAAAAAAATTGCTGGTAAATTTTAAGTTACACATAAAACTACGCATAGATTTACTTACTACTTATTTAAAAATTTGGTCTAGGTTGTTTTAACTTTCGTTCGTTCTAACTCTACATTTGTTTAACATACTTTGTGAATTATCACCATCCTATATTCATTCACCATCCTATCAAATTGAAATTAAATTTCATTTATTTCAGATGACACAGATACATAGAATTTACATAAATACTAAATTAAAATTATATTAAACTAGCGACCCGCCCCGGCTTCGCATGGGCATAAAAACGTTCCTCTTGAATCACTCTATCTATTAAAAAAAACCGCATCTAAATCCGTTGCGTAGTTCTAAAGATTTAAGTATACAAAGGGACATAGGGACAGAGAAAGCGACTTTGTTTTATATTATGTAGTGATAGTGATTAAACCATACTTTAAATTTTATTATTTAAAATTAGGTGAATCGGTAATAAATGTTATCGGCGACTGCTCGCAGGGTAGTTAATTACGGCTAAGGCGGCGGCAAAGCAAACAAGAGTCAAGAGGCGCAAATATGCGACTTTAGGTACAGAATTAGTAATAATATGCTTTAGGTGAGCCATATACATACATATTGTGGAAATGGGTCCATGATCCATGAGGTGCGGTGCCAAAGTTTAGTTCAAAAGAAATCGCACGATTAGACGAAGTTTTATGGGACCCAAAGGTTGGTGAGTATTTCGGCTAAAGGATAAGTTTGGCTATCCAAAAAGGAAATGCCGCTAATCTTTTAGGTGCCTACTTTGGCTTTATTTTATTTATTTGGGCTCTATTTTTTATTTAAACTTAGGGTATTTGTAATTTTAATTAAATATTTTTACGTATAATTTTTTATCTGTTTTTCAAAGTATATGAAGTGGGTATTTATTAGATTAATTACAAAATTGTTGTGATAAAAACAACAATGACGATAGGTGACGATACTACAGAGCAGTGCCGTAAATAGGGCGGTGCCACCGGTGCCCAGGCACAGGGCGTAGATTTTGGGGGGCGCAAAAATGGCCAGACCAGACTAGAGGGCGCAGTTATAGAAGCTCAGCTAGGGCGCAGAAACTTCGTATTATCTAAAAAAACAAGGACGCAGTTATAGAAGCTCGCACAGGGCGCAGAAAAGGCTATTTGCGGCACTGCTACAGAGGCTCCTCAAACGAGAAAAAGGGCAAAACGTAAAAGCGAGAAAGACTGGTAGGTATATAATAAAAGGTACCTACTGGCAACAAAAATCCTTAACTGGCTATATGATTTTAAGTTCGAAAGGGAAAAATTGAGACCGTGTTTAGCCATGCTTCCGAAAGCTATAGTGAAAGTATAAGTGGATATTGGGATGTAACCTGGAAAACGTTGAGATGACGATGATGATGAGTATGAAGTCATGTCCAGCAATGTACTTTTCTTCTTCTGGTAGTGATCCTTAGCAAGCTTAGTGTGTGATTATGATAAATAAGTAATGAGTGACACTTAAACGCGATTATGTATTGTGGTACAAGTTATAAGAGAATCAGAACCTCCTAAGATTCTTGTCCGTTAACAATATTAGTACGTTAGTAAGTACTTTTATAAATTCGGTAGCATTAGGTACAGTGGGCTGCAGAGAAACCTGACCCCCTTTCAATAGCGATATTTGTGGCATGGGGGTCAGATTTCTTTGCAGCCCACTGTACGTATGAAAACGCGCTTCACTCAAGTAGAACTTATGTCTCCTACAGGTCCGTCTGGATAAGTATACATGGAGAATAAAAAACATTAATTATGCCCATAGAAAATGTCTGATAAATTAAACATAGAGGCGAAATCCACAAATAAATGCTTTTGCCCGGGGCTCACACACAAATAAAACTTCTTTGTATGTTTAGTACAAATCAACATAAGCCTGGGAATAAGCCTCACAAGACTACAATATTGACTTCGCAACACCCTACAAGGGTCCATGTATGTTTTCCCATCAAATGTATGCATGAAAGCGAAATAAAGAAAATATTAGATGTAGGACAAAGGCCTTCCTCATAGATTTCCAATCGGCCCACATTCAAGCCTATGTCCAGCAGTGGACGTCTTGTGGCTGACATGATGATTAAAGTAGCTATTAGGGCAATCCCAAAAAAATATAATTTTTGTGCACAACCGTTCCTTGGGTCTGCCGATGTAGTCTGTACCTTTAGTATGAGATTTTATAAACGCAGACGCTAACAACTACGATTTTGTATGGCAAACCTGTACAGCGCCCCTGGCGGCCACTAAAAAATTCCATACAAAATCCTAACGCAGTTGCTAGCGTCTGCGTTTATAAAATACTAGCGACCCGCCCCGGCTTTGCATGGGCATAAAAACCTTCCTCTTGAATCACTCTATCTATTTATAAAACCACATCAAAATCCGTTGTGTAGTTTTAAAGATTTAAGCATACAAATTGACATAGGGACAGAGAATGCGACTTTTTTATACTATGTAGTGATAGTGATGATAGTGACAGTGAAGTGACTAAGGGTACATACTGTAGTGACAGTAGTAGTCTCTAACTCCCGTATTAAGAAACGTTTGTAAAGCCTACTTTAGTTAAAATGTGTTTCGTCTCGTTCTTTCACATGAAGTGTCAGGTAAGAGAGAAAGAGCCAAAACATATTTTAGTTAAAATGAGCTTATCAAACGTTTCTTAATACGGCGGTAAAACATTAAAACATTTATGAATTGTACCAGCACTACCAACCACCTGCTTGATTAGAATTCCAAGCGCGCTCATCAAATATATATGCCCGACAGGCGGAGCTAGCCGGTCATAAATAATGTTCTCCGCTCAGGCTAATTGTTAATGGGTTGTATGGCCACGGTGGACGTGGACTAAATTATTTATAACCGATTATGACGGTAGGCGTGGTTGTGATGACAGATTGATGGACGTTTGGGGATATTCACAGTACAAACACCAGGATAGTAGGAGATAGAGTTTATTTGAACTTGTACACAGTGTAGCACAACTTTTAATGCGTTGTTAGTACAAAGTAATTTGCCACAGACGGTTGACTTTATGAGATAAAATAACTGGGGGAAAGGGACTCTTAATCTCTTTCTGCTCGATGCATTGTCATCTTCATCGTCCGGTTTACCTATAGACGGGGGTCGTGGGTTCGAGTCCGGGTAGCATACTTTGTTTAGTTGGTTAGGACATTGGCTTGAATCACCCGATTGTCTGATATGTTGATTCTGTGCTTCGGATGCCATCTGGTAGTCGTTAAAGGAACCACGTCAGAGGCCTAGAGGCGGTTACTAAGAACTCTGACACCAGAGTGTCCATGTTCGATTGACAAAGTCACCTACACGAAATAATGATGATCGTATCTTAGCGCTTTACTGGTTTTTTCCTCAACTGACTTAGCCCAGTGCCCCAGTACCTATGAGTTTTTCTTAACGCAGACGCTAGCGACTGCGTTAGCGATTTAGTATGGCAAACCTGTACACCGCCTCTGGCGGATAGTAAGTAAGGCAACTAAGAAATTCCATACAAAATCCTAACGCAGTCGCTAGCGTCTGCGTTAAGAAAAACTCATACTAGGGGCACAGGGTCCGCTTTCCTGATTTTTCTCCTCCACCTTGCCTGGTCTTCGGCATCCTGACAGATCATTAGCACGCATATCGTTTATTGCGATGTCAAACCAGCACCTTTCAGGCTTGCCCCTCCTATTCGGCCCTGGTGGACACTTATTCCTGACGTAAACAGTGTTGGCCACTAACTAACACACCCGGATCATGTACCTGTTGATCTGGTTTCCCTGTATGTTATGGAGGTTATGGACGTCAGACGGCAGTCGCTCCATTGTAATAACTAGTCCGCCAAAAGGACCATGATTAATAGCGGTACCCTTGGCTCTGAAGCTTAAGCTGAAGATGCAAACAAGAAACACGCTCGGATGAATATACTACTAGAAGGCATATTCTCTAATCTGTGTATCTAAATAAGTACAATAACAGTAAGTTTTTTTTTTTTAATATAAAAGCATATTTAAAGAAAGACTATACAGTAAGATATTAATTTTTAATTAATTACTAGCTTTCGCCTGCTGCTTCGCCCGCGTGAGATTCTCTCAAGAATAATGCTTTTTCCCGGGATGAAAGGTACCCTATGTCTTTCTCAATACTCCTAGCTATGTATATGCGAAATTTCAGGAAGATTGGTTAAGTAAATAGAGTAAATGGACCTGTAGAGGAGGTAACAAACAAACAAATCTACAAACTCACTTGCGCATTTATAATATTAGTTAGGATAGTATTAGGATATGATATATTCTGTGTCAATAGTAAGTCAGTTAGTCGATAGGCCCTGCAGAACCAGAAGCTGGCAAGCAATTTCGAAAAAACAAGCAAAGATTTTCTACCCGCAGTGCCGAGACACGGTAATACCTGTGGTAATACTATCTAATATATAAGGTAATAATGGGAGTTTTGGCGCCAAGCTAAAGTCGCTCAGTTATCGTCATTGTATTTATTTTCTAATATTTGTGTTTTTTCGAGTATTTGTGCATAATAAAGGTGGATTATTATACGCTAAGTGTTCGTGAACAAGCGTGAGTGTTGGGAAGTGTTACAATGTCGTATAAGTGACTTTAATCCTTGTCACCAAAATCTCCCAAGATAAAGCTAAGTGAAACTTCCACCGCTTCACTTAGCCCTTGACTAACTTGACTAGACATGACTACTGACTTGACTTGACTGTGGATCGACAAAATGAAGAACATTTATCGTAAAACTTGATACTGGCAAAAATAAGCTATTGTTAGATTGCCATATTGTGGATTATATCCACATCAAAAAAAAAAAAAAGTAATAATATCTATTAGATAGTATTACTGTGGCCGAGACACACACGGGGCTTGACGGGGCGGAGTCATCAAGGTACTTAGTTGTACTTATAATTATAATGAATCAAAAATTTGGTTTTGCCGCCATAATTAACAATTCAAGTCATGCGTGGCGCCAGACAATATTCGAATAAAAGAGGCTCATGTGATGCATCTCAAATCAGGGATCAGTTAAGGGTATGTTTTGTAGATTAATTTGATCAGAAACAAACTTATTTTAGTGAGCATTTTTATGCTCACTAAAATATTACTATAATATACACTTTATCTTTCTTACTGAATATACAAATGGCCAATAAGTAACTATTTAAAATTCTGAAGACAAATCTGGTAGATACTATGTAACAGGTAAGTAATTAAAAAAAAACTAATTATCTTTAAACTCTGATCTCCAAAAATTATAACTAGGGAACATCTCAATAAAGATCTTTTAAATTTAAAAAACCGCATTAAAATCAGCCCATTTGTTAAGACAGACAAGCAAGACAGACACACAGATACGTCAAACTTATAACACCTATCTTTATGGTCGGGGGTTTAAAATGAAAACCTTGACAAGGCACATACCAAGGTAATAGATAGTATTACCGTGCCTTGACGATTGACGATTGTTGATGGCGGAAGGTTATTAGAACCACCCCTTAAATGAATAATATAAAAATCGTTATGTAAGTACTTACCTAGGTAGTTAAAATGTCTACATCTAGTTAAACGTGTTTTACGATCGTGATAAATCATAGAGCCTTATTGGAGAGATGAACCATGAACTGCCTCCCGTAGACCCGGGGGTCGTAGGTTCGATTCCCAAAGGAAGTTTAGTTGTTACCAGTTTGGTGAGGTGAGGACATAGCAGGCCTGAATCACCTGATTGTCTAATAAAGATGATTCCGTGCTTGGAAAGGCACGTTAAGCCATTGGTCCCGGCTGTAATCTAGTAGTCGTTAAAGGAACCACGTCAGAAGCAGAGGCGGTATTGAAGAACTCTGACACTAGGGTGTGCATGGTAGATCGACAATGCCACCTAAACGAAATGATGATAATGATAATTGGTGAGATGACGCAAGCTTATAATTTCATAGATGCACCTAAAATCTCTAAGAACTTAATAGGTAGATATAAAACTGTCCCCGTGGTCTATCCGTTTGCCTTACGAACAGGAGGTCGTGGGTTCGAATCACACGGGAAGCATCACTAAATCATTAAAACTACGCAAAGGATTTTGATGCGTTTTTTTAAAAGTGATTTAAGAGGAAGGTTTTTATGCACATGCGAAGCCGGGGCGGGTCGCTAGTATTTCGTATAAATTGTTTTTAGTCTGCTTTAAGACATTGAAAATCCAATGGATGCGCCATATACCTATACTTCGGTAGTTCTGATATTTTATAATACCACATAACTGACAGATTCTAGAACAGATGTTCAAACGCTTCTTTGTATGAGACAGAGAAAAAGCGTCAACGTGTACACTAAAATGGTGTTCTTAGATACAAATCTCAACGGCAAATTCAATTTCTCTATTGTTTCTAGTTCTTCTCGCCATTCGTCCAAGGAATTAATTCAGCTTGTGGTAGGATATTATTTTCAGGTGACAGTGTCAAGATTCTCCGTCTGGAGCTGGAGTCATCGTTACGACGAAGCAGCGGGGCGCTGCTTCGTCGTAACGATGGCGCCAAGTGGCAAGGGGCACCAAAAAGTCAAAAGCAAAAGAACAGCCCAAAATAAAATTTTGATTGCGCTGCGGGCAATTTTTTTTTAAAACCTTATTATGTTTTAGGGAGAGTAGCCACATATTGACATGAAAAAACACGATATGTCAACAGCGATTTCATTCTAAGCGTGCTCTACGCAAGGAGACGGGCCGACATCTGTGCCCCTAGTACGAGCTTTTCTTAATGCAGACGCTAGCCATTGCGTTAGCGATTTAGTATGGCAAACCTGTACAGCGCCTCTGGCGGATAGTAAGGCAACTAAGAAATTCAATACAAAATCCTAACGCAGTCGCTAGCGTCTGCATACTAGGGGCACTGGAACTGTTTAAGTCTAGACTCGCACTTCCGTCAACGGGACCTTGAACCTTTCAAAGGAAAGGCGGAGTAAATGAGATGTGCATACACAAGCAGTCTTGCAATATATTTATTCACATACGTGTGTGTGAATAAAACTACATGCATCCTACTATAATAAACGCAAAAGTTTGTAAGGATGTTTGTTACTCTTTCACAGGAAAACGGCCGAATTGATTTGGCTGAAATTTGGGATGGAGATTGCTTATACCCTGGAACAACACATAGACTATATTTTATCCCGGAATTCCCACGGGAGTGGAGCCCCGGGCAACAACTAGCACTTCATATGTAACAAGTTATAAAATCAATTCACAATGAGAGCGGGTGGAGACTGGAGAGTACATACAGTATGGAAGAAATCATATTTTTCCTCATTTTTAAAAGACGTTTAGGTTCAGTAGCATAAACCGATATGAGACGGGCGTGCCCGTTACTAATAATTTGCAAAATAAAACATTATAAATATTCTATGAACTTTTATTGAAAAATCTTAATAGGTATCTATCTATCACGCGGGTAACGCATCACGGCGACCATAGATGCCAGTGCCCCTAGTATGAGTTTTTCTAAACGCAGACGCTAGCGACTGCGTTAGCGATTTTGTATGACAAACCTGTACAGCGCCTCTGGCGGATAGTAAGGCAACTAAGAAATTCCATACAAAATCCTAACGCAGTCGCTAGGAAAAACTCATACTAGGGATACAGGAAAATTATTATAGTCTAGCTAGATTCAAAGAATTTGGAATCGCGCGCGAGCCAATTTTTTAATCTATGGTCTAGATTAGTATATACTGTTCTGTACAATCACTCACTTCAGACTTATACCATCTATGGTCAGTCACTAACAGCCCGCAGAAAACTAAAAAAAAAAACAAGTAAATCTATTCATAAATGCTAAATACAGCTAAGTATCAAATGCTACAAATAAGTCGAAATAATTATCTAGAATAATTCTATACTATAAGATGAAACATTTTGTATGTTGAGTCAGACACTTTATGTCATAGTAAAATTGTTACAATCAGTACACAGATATGAACCCAGAGGCACCGAGTACATCTGTGAATCATCCATTTGTAGTTAGATGAAGGTATGCAAGGCATTATGATCTTTGGTATTGTTGTAAGTAAGTTTAAATTTGCCAGTTTTTTTTTCTTTTTTGTATTTTGTCTGTTTACCACATAAATTGTGCAAGACAATTTATTGAATTCTGTATAATCTATGCATTACATAATTTACAGCAGAATTCAGTGAGATTTCCACAAGAATTATTATATTAAGTAATGTTCTTGATCGTTTCGTACACACGAACGGATTTTGCATACCTACATACAATACTTATGCTGTCACTTGACTGTAATGATGTTACTAACACATTAAAAAATTAAACAAAACATTACCCATATTATTACAATGAATATGCCGATTAGGCTTAAACTTTGACAGAGAGGAACGCAGCATATAGCTACTCCCTTTCGGTACGGAGGCCATATTGATTGAAGGGATTCTATGAGCAAATTATTTAAACTTTTATAAGTAGTTATACTTTCTTTTACACCAATAAAATTTACAGATTACAATTACATTATACAAGAATGTTATATAGATTCCAAACATCCCTTTTAAACAGCTCAAAAAGACATTGGAAGTCTTGGCTACCTATCACATGATTCTTTTTATCTGTTTCTTCCGTCTTAAGATCTAAACATAATGGCACATGTTTATTTGAACACATAAATTGAAAATAAGAGAAATTACATTTCAAAACTTAGTTACAACCAATATTACTAAGAAGAAACGAGAATAATAAGTATTAAACGCCTTCTCATCATACTGAATTTTTCTCCAAATCTTTCGCCGTGACCGCAGTAAGACTTTGGAATCGGCTTCCAGAATCAATTAGGCAGGCCTCCAGCCGTGCTACTTTCAAAAAGCTTGTCTACAAGTTCCTCCTCTCTAAATTATAGGAAGCGGAAAGGGAGGGGAAATTGAGAATTGCTGCTATTGTTTATTTTGCTTTTAATATTTTTTTTTTTTACTATTGCTAATATATTTTATGATAGGTATATATGTATTAATATGTATGTATGTATGTATATATATGTATATATTAACTATTTATTATGTATGTTATGTAAGTTTATTATATTTGTTATTTAAGTAAATGTTATTTTTGCACCCACAAACTGTTCTCTGCTTGACCCAAAGGTTGACTGTTAGATAATGCTTTTAGCATTAAGTCCGCCTATTGTATTTTTACAATAAAGTTAAATAAATAAAAATAAATAAATAAAAATGTCAAATTTTTTATGTTGGTATCAAGCCAATTATAGTATACTAGCTGTTTCCCCGCTTGGGACTCGGTTATATCGCGCCCAAAAGTAGCCTATGTTTGAGCTCAGGTCGTTAACTACATCCCTACCAAATTTCATCACAATCGGTCCAGCAGTTTAGCCGTGAAGAGGTGACAGACAGACAGACAGACAGACTTTCGCATTTATAATATTAGTATGGATATGGATTGTGTTACAGAGAGCAAATATTCTTATTTTATCTATCAAGTAGAAAACCATAGTCAGACTTATAATATATCCACACTAGCTGTTCCCCGCGGCTCCGCCCGCGTGGGACTCGGTTATATCGCGCCTAAAAGTAGCCTATGTTTGACCTCAGGTCGTTAACTACATCCCTACCAAATTTCATCCCAATCGGTCCATCCGTTTAGCCGTGAAGAGGTGACAGACAGACAGACAGACAGACAGACAGACAGACAGACAGACAGACTTTCGCATTTATAATATTAGTATGGATAGTAGTGACTATATATATAAATATATGCAAAAACGCCTATGCCTGGGCTATGAGGATGTCACAGACACAATACTAATATAAGAGAAATGTAAAAGGTATTGTATTCTACAATATTTAAACAGTTTCATCGTGGCATAGCAAGGTGAATTTCACAGTCTATATAGAAAGAAAATAGGTGTGACACACAGAATTAAAAGAACTACAGATAGACTGTTATCAACTATGTACAAGTGTTGCAGCGATTGATAACATGTGTTAAACTTCCAGTGGTCATAGGCAGTCCAGCAGTGGACAGCCTGTGGCTGAAATGATGAAGCTGTATATGACAAACAAAACAGACATCATTTTTTTTGTTTATAGTCATTTACCATGATCCCACCAGATGTTAAGTGCAGATGTGGTCTAAGATAGAGTGTAGTTCTAACACTGTGTTTTATGTGAGGATATGTCTGCAGTTCTTTGAGTCTGTGGTGTGACATAAAATCTATGCATAAGGCACTCCATTCCTGAATGTAACTGTACATAAAATTGTACATTTCTTTACAATAATTAAAAAAACTTAAAGACTACAGTCAGCATCTTGCAACTGTTTTTCAAGAAGTCTCTTCATCTTCTCAGGAACAGGTACTCCGGAATGTGCCGGTTTGGGTCTACGTTTCCAGGTCGCCTTCTTTGCACTCTTCACAACGCTGCCGGGAAGAGGTACCGACTTGTTCTCTTTGGGTTTTGGTGTAGACACTTTCGGGACCGTGCTGGTCCGTTGTCTTACTGTCTTTTCTGTCATGTTTCTTACTGAAATGATAATAAATTGTTGTGGTAAAAATTTATCAAATGACATCTATTTCATTTACCTCTTTGATTCGAGGGCTCAAAAGCCACACAATACTGAGCTCAAAATCATGAAGGGGCTTCAATTATGTTTTAATAGTGAAACTTAAAAAGACATCCGAAATTCCCACGTTAAAAGGGGGTCCAAAGCACGTAACCAGTAAACTAACTGATATGGCGAAAATGTCTAGCACTTTAAAATAAATGCAGCTGAAAGCACACAAATAAGGTGTTTCGATTCAAATAACGAGGAAATACCTGTAAGTGGCACTTTTTCAGCTGTCTTTTTGGTCGACATGGTCTTTTTAACGGTCGATGTCGGCGTTGAACGTGTTTTCGATGTTGTTTTTACAATTGTGCGTTGCGCTTTTGGCGTAGCTTTGTTCGTTTCTCGAGGAGCCATTTTTTTGCTAACACTTTTTATTGAAACACAAGGGATGAATTGAAAAAATAGAAACTTAACGATATTTTTTTTTTTTTTTTTTTGAATAGTTTTTACGGCCATGGAATCTAGTCCTTTAAGGCCTTTCTTGAATTTATTAATCTTCTTCAGTCCTACTTAAGTCAGTCAAGTCAAAAATTCAAGTCAATAGTCAAGTCCAGTCAAGTAAGTAAGTCTAGTCTGAGTCAGATGGCTAAGTGAAGCGGTGGAAAAATTTCACTTAGCTATATCATGGAGATTTTGGTGACAAAGATAAAAAGTCACGTAATCGACACTGTATCACTTCCCAACACTCACGCTTGTTCACGAACACTTTGCGAATAATAATCCACCAATATTATGCACAAACACTCAAAAAAAACCTAAGTTTTGGAAATTAAATACAGCGCGGACATAGCGACAGTTTACTTTCCCTCCAAAAACTCACTTAACGATAGATTAATGGTTTGAGTTTTCAAAACGACAACTCAAAAAGAATCAAACAAAACTTTGAAATTAGATGACTGACAGTGACAGATGTCGATAGTCATTTTGACAACGACAACGAATAAGACAAGCAAGGGGGAAAACGCAACGCTATAGCAATAATTTGATGGCAACTTTTGCAAGAGATTACTGAGAAATACCAAATACCTAAATACATATTTTTCTTCGGTATGTATTATCCTTAAAGAACATATGAAGGTAGGTAATCTTTCTTAACTTGAACTTATCGTAGGTTGTCTTAAACTGTGAAGAAGTGACAATATTTTATTAAGTAGGACACGCAAGTAAGTAAACGGCAACACTGCTATTTGGCGTCCATCTTTTATTCTTTGATGTGTTGTGTTGTTAAAATTGTTATAAAAATATTATTATCTTATAAGAATATAGCTGAAAATTACATCGCAAGAAATACATTTTCGCACTCGTCTTCCTATTCTCAACTTGGTACGGTCAAGTACGTATGGTGTTTAACAAAAGTGTCACAGTACGATTATCGTGTTCCACTAAAAAAGTTTCACTGTATTCTTTGCTATTGACCTAGGTATTAATTAATTTGATCACAGATGTTTACATAAACTGTCGATTAATCAACATACGAATTTTTTAACTAAGTATTAAGTTAAACATAAGATTGATTAAATGGCGTAGTGTTTTATTTTTCAACAGATGAAGTGTTCAAATGGATAGGTTGAACCATTTGCGGGGAGAAGCGGGAGGGTCTCGAGACTCCACTTTGGACACCTCGTCGCCTCCAAGTGAGGCCTACATGACTGCTAATGAAAGCTCCAAGTACTTTTCTTTGTCAGAAGAATCAGAATTTGATATTTCCCCAATTAAAGATGTATCTCTCGCCACTGCTGACCCTGAAAGGACAATAACTGATGAACAATTGATATCCAACTTGTCTCCTATTGGAAAGAAAACTGACCTATTAGATAGTTATAAAATTGGGAAGCAAATTGAAGCAGCTAACATCTTGTCAGGTGGTGTTGATATTTTTGACGATAATGATAATTCTAATGATGGGAATGAATTGGTTATTGACGATAATGCTGAGGAAGATAAGTCTAATGAGTTGATATTGGTAGACACGGCAGAGTTTAAAGGTGACGAAGAAACATTGGAAAATGTTGCCGAGACAGAGACACCAAGTAAGGATACAGAGGTAGTGCTACAAATAGATGGTAAAAACGTAGATGCGATAGATATCGGCAATGGACTGTATTTGTATAGGAAAGAAGGTGAGGAAGAGCTGGCAGCTGTTCAGATCATTGATGATGACCAACAACAGCCGAGCTTTAAGTTCCTCAAAGTGCGGTAAGTAATTATGCCCAGATCCAATATTTATTACTTACAAATCTATAATCATCTACGTATTTCTTTATCAACAACAATCATTCTTTTTGTTGGTCCTATGTTCGATTGGTAGAAAATGCCATAAGACATCAAAATTCTTCTATTTGTAAGCAAATTCCTTTTGTGCTGCTGTAACACACAAACAAATATAAAACAATAACAATACAAACTTATAAAATATCTAATTAATTGTACTGTATCCTAACTAATATTATAAATGTGTGAGTTTGTTTGTTAGTTACCCTTTCACACCCCATCTGCTCGACCAATCTTCCTGAAATTTTGCATACACATAGCTATGAGTATTTAGGACATAGGGTGTCTTCATCTTGGGAAAAGCACTGTTCCTGTGGGAAATTAACGCGGGCGAAGCCGCATGCGTAAGATAGTATTGAATAAATTTACGAATTTAAGAGTGTGTTAAAGATGAACAAATAGATTTTTTATCTATCTATTTATAGACAGACCGTATCAACTGATGAGTATATCAAACAGTGTTTAGTCAATCAAGATTTATTTTTTAGTTTGGTACCATTTTCTATTTGTAATTTCCAAAGGTTGACTGGCAGAAAATGAATTACGTTAAGTTTTCCTATCGTAGCTCTTGGCTCAATAAAGTTTTAAATAAATACCTAAATAAATAAAACATTGTCACATGTGTATTGATGATTGATTATAAAAAAAAACTTAAATGTAATAAATAGTTGAATAAATAAATAAAAATAATTTACCTTAATTTAAAAGTAATCATCAGTTGTATACTAATATTGTTTTGAGAAAAACAACATTTTTCTTATTTTCTTTTATCTAAATATTTATTGTTGTTATTCTTGTTTGTAAAGTTTTTTTTTATTATTCCTTCACTCTAATGAATAAAGAAATCTGGAAATTTTATTTCCAAAATTCTTCATGTGTGGAATACTAGGCAAAAGCTAATAAATAATAGTACCTATCAGAATACAGTAGATTGAATTTTTGCTTTGTTGCTTATTAATGGCAAAAATTTAATTTTTTTCTTTTTTTTTCAGTGAAAATGCTGAAGGAAATCTGGAGGTGTATGAAGAAATACAAATAGAAGTTCCAAAAGTGGTGAGTAAAAAAAAAGAACTCTATGCTAATATAAGCTGACCTGGCATGTATTGTTTTGCCACATATAAAAATAATAGCTATTCCTCACAGTTTCACTTGCCTATGGTGTGTATGTAGATACTACAAACATCTTTAAAGAATCAGGCTTTCGTATGCAGAAAAATAATTTAAAATCCAACCAATAGTTCTAAATTTCAAACAAACAAGTTGTTCAGCTTTATTATATTAGTATACCTATCTTTTTAGATGTCTTACATTATTTTTCAAATTTTAGGAGAAAGCTAGATTTTGTATATACTTAATTAATTTCAAATAAACCTCTCTATGTTAGTCTTGAGGAATTGTAATAACCAGTTCCGCTAAATCAGGACCATGATTAATAGCGTACCCTGAGCTTTGAAGCGTAAGCTGAAAATGCAACCGGGAAAACACGCTTGGACGAAGAAGAAGTCTTGAGGAATATTCGGGTGTGATATATGGATTCAAAAAAAGCGCCGGATCAAAGTACGCTGGCTCGTAAGTAATGACGTAATCAGACCCGGATTATTCATATGTATCTTATGTGTCTATATCAATAGGAAAAACAATTGAAATTATTTTTTTTGTTTAATAAGATATTATGGCTTTGAAACATAATTTGGAAACAAAACTGCGTGCCACTTAGCTGTAAAATAAACTATGACAGAAGTCTTTAAGTAAACAAAAATACTTTTGACAGAATGTACTACCAATTTTGGTTCATTTAAGACTATTACTTTCCAGTCTTTATTATATTATTATATTGAATTTGTTTGATTTCCAGCCTGCTAAGGAAGGGAAACATGTCGATAAGAATATTTCGCATGTCCCAATAAAAGACATAAATAAAATGATAAGTGAACCAACTAGCAACTTCGTTGCAAATAAGAGAGTCAAAATACCACAGAAAGAAGTCTCGACTTCTCCTTGTAAAGATTTGGAACCCGATTCTAATAAAGACTTACCTGCTGACTCTAAAGAAGTCAACTTCAATGGAAAAATGAAGTTAAGTGAAGCAAGGAAATCGCCTGTTATTGGGAGCTTCACACCAATGACATATCATTCAACACCGAACAAAGAAGGCAAGCCCTTGACAAAAACTATGGTGGACCTTCAGCTGCATCCTAGCAGGCATTCCGATAATGTAAAAAAAACTATTGAAGTACACACTGATAATACAAAACAAAAATCAACAGAAATACCTAGCAAAACTGTAAAAGATATGAACGAGAACAAATCACCTGAAAGCAAATCGGAAGTGAAAGAGCGTCAAGAAAAGAAAAGCATTAGTGAACCAAAGCCCGAAGAAGCTGAAATTTCAGCTGAAAAGAAACAATCTGGTGAAAGTAAAACAGAAACCAATGTTGCTACAGGCATCCAAAACTCTTTAGATAATGAAAAAAATGAAAATTCTCTTTTTATTGATTTACCAAAAGAAATTAATGTAGTTAAAAAAGAGGATTTAAATAAAGGTGAGAAGAGTGAAAAAGTTTCTGGGAAAGAAGATATATCTACAGTTAAAAATTTGCCTTCTCAATGTAATGTTGAAACTAAAACAGTTGATGTTTTAGATAAAACATCAAATATAAATTCTGACCAAACTTCCAAATTACCTGTGATTAAAAACAATGAAGATAGAAACTTTGTTAGTAGTTCTACTGAAGAAAAAGAAAGTCCAAGTTCATTTAGTGTTGCTTCAAATAAAAATGAAAAGGAGTCAAATTCTGTAAAAGATAAACAGCAAGTAAAAGCTGATGAAGTGTCGTCATCACAAGAAGCTCAGATACCAGAAAAAATCAAAACTGTTTCTGCTGAATCTGTGGCAAGTCGAGATAAAAATGAAGAGATAGAAGAGAAGAGAGAGAAGAAGATAATTGATAAGTTAAAAACCGGAGTAGAAGAAAGTGTAAATCAAAGTAAGATAGAAAAAATAATTACTACTGAAGATCCGAAAGAAACAGAGAAGAAGGAAACTAGTGCCAAACCTGAAAGTAGTACTTCCAAAGACACATCTTTAAAAATGCTTGCTGTTCAGGGAATAGTTACTTCTGAAAAGTCAATAGAACTTCCGAATGCAGAGGCCAAAGAAGAAAATACAAATAAGAAACCAGAGACTGGCATAAGCTTTACAAAACCTGATTTGGGTTCTGAACCAGAACAAGCAAAAATTGAAGATTTAGCGAAGAAAACTGATGTGCCTGAAAATATTGTTGATAATGAAATAAAACCTAACTTGCAACTTAATAACGACAGTGGTAAAAATAAGGATGCTAAAGCTATAGAGAAAAATAAACCTGCAGCCTCAAGTATTGATGTCGATAAAAACGAAATTCCTAAACTAAGCCAAACTGTATCATGCAAATCAATAAATAATAGTCATGCTGCTGTACCTTTTGGCAAGTGGACGGAAGCCAATAGACAAGAGTTTTTAAATAAAATAAAAGAATCAAAAGTCCCTATTAATCATTCCAATGGAAAACAAATAAAAAACTCCAACGATTTAAACAGAAGAGATGTTTTGAAAAAAATAGACAGCCAACGAAGCAATTTTGCCACAGCAAAAGCACTAGAAATAGCGAATACCGCAAAACTAGGCCAAGGAGTAAAAAAAGAGGCTCCTATTTTTATTAACAAAGTTTCAGTTACTCAAGACAAAGTCCCCGTAAAATCAGAGATAGAATTGAAGACAAAGCCAGTTATAATCGCTAAAAAATCAACTAAACAAGAAACCCATTCAAACACTGCTTCAGAGCTTACGACCGGTGTCGTTACATCTGTCAAAAAAGAATCAAGGACGGAAATAAATAATCAGGATCTGATTGACAAAACGATTGATGATATTATTGGTAGGGCTCTGCCAGTAAAGGGCCAGGAAGAAACAAATCAGAATGTAATTAAAGATTCTATTGTAAAAACAAAACCGGTTGAAAAACCATTACAAATAGAAAAGCCTAAAGTACTTGACAAAAAACCGATTGAAAAACCATTATCAATTTATAAACCTATCGATAAACCTAAACCGCCAGAAAAATTAAAACCGGTTGAAATCTCAAAATCAATATCTAATCTAATTGAGAAACCTAAGCCTATTGTAAAACATTGTATGTCAAAAACGGGACCAAATTCATTGCTGGATGATATAGAAATGGAAATGAACAAATTACATGGTATTCCGTTTGTAGAGAGGCCTCAACACGAGTTACCGCAAGTTTCACAAAGACGGCCTTTTAAAACTTATGGAAAAGCTGAAACCGATAAAGCGTCTCTTAAACAAAGTAAAGTTCCAAAGCTGTTGCCTTACGTCAATAAAAGTCAACAGAAGATTATCAAAGAAAACACAATAGAATTGGATTCTGAAGAAGAAATAATAGAACATGAGCCTATAACAGGAGATATTGAGATAAATAAGAAAGACATATCTGTCAAATCAACTACTACCCCTATTTCCATGCCGTCTACCACTTCTAATATGGAGGTATCAAAGAAAGAAGCAATAATAACCGAAAATGAATTTGATAAATTCGCTAGAAGGAATTCCAAAACTTATGAAAATTGCTTAAAAGTCAACTTCGATGGCAGTGAATCACACAACGTTGTTCAAACAGTTGTAGAAAAAGATAAGACAGAATCCATTGATAACCAAGAAATTAAAAAGCATGAACCGAACAACCCTAAACAAACAAAACTACATAATACAATGTTTAGTGATAATGATCCTAATAAAAACTACCCATCTAAAGTTAAAATGGCTTATCAATCTGTATTGACTGCCAAAAGACAATTGGAACGACCAATCACCATTATTGAAGATAAGCCTGTGAAAGTTATGTATGTAGACTCGAATATGGATTATTATCCTAACTCTCTGAATGTTCAAGGCAAAGAACTTACACAGCCAAAAAAACTTTTACCAGAAGTTGATGCCAATGTTATTAGTTCTTGTGATTCTCTAGATTCAGATATGGGGACTCTTGATGATGTAAAGTCACAAGATGATACAAAGTCAAAAACCAAACATCAACGGAAGCAAGTTCTAACGCCAGTTGAAACTCCTGAACTGGAACTTATCGAACCAGAAGATCTTGGAATTGCAGTTTCACCAAAAAAGAAACGAAAAACAGAAGATAGTCGAATCGAAAAAAGTCCTAAAGCTCTGGTGCCAAAGAAGTCATATTTACTCGGACGTAATACTACTGGAGATGATAAAGTGGCGAATACAGCTGTTTTATCTAAGAATAACAAAGAGCCTGTAAACCAGGAAGAAACACCTAAACACAACGTTGCTTCAGCCATAGACAGCTTAGTAAAAGCGGCAGCCTTAATTGAGACTCGGTCAGAAAATGTTATGAAAAATGTTGACACACCGAGTTCGGAATCTCAGAATGTTACTCCTGCAAAAAGAGGACGTGGCCGGCCGCGTAAATATCCACTTCCTGAAGGTGACGCCAATAAAAATAAAGTCCCCAGTCCACAAAAGAAACCTCGGTTGATAGACGCTAAAGTAAAGAAACCTGATATTATTTCTGATGACGAAGAGAGTAGTGGAGACGAAATTATTAAGGAAAATTGGACAATGGGAAAAATAAATGAAAATATTGTGTGTCCAATTTGTAGCAAATTATTTAGGTCTGAAAATGTTGTTTTTAAACATGTAAAACATTGTACTGGGCCTTCACCCAACCGATCTGACTCTGGAAAAAGAAGTTCTAGGAGTGGGAGATTTTCGCAAGAATCAGAATCAACAGACAGCAAGATGACAGATGAAGGGGACTCTGACATGAGCGCCGAAAAAAGTACAGCGAAAAAACGCAAGTCTAAAGAAAGCTCTTCGAGGTCTGTAGAAGAAAAAAATGATATTATTGTTATTGAAGATACGCCAGTAAAAGAAAGACTGGAAAAACGTGACATTAAGACAAGTGACTTGAAGAAAGTTTTTAAAAATAAAATACAAGATAAAGTTAACAACTTAATTTGTGAAATTTGCGGTAAAACTTTCAGGCAGTTATCTTACTTGGTTAGTCACAAGCTTCAACACGAAAAAGAAGAACAAAAGAAGATCGAGCCGCTGCAAACTCAAAGTAAATCCGTATTTAGTTGCGATATTTGTAAGAAAGAGTTCAGAAAACTACACCATTTAGTACAACATCGCATAATACATAATCCTAATGCTATGCCATCTAGGCTGTCAAGAAAAAGTTCATCAGAACAAAAGGACAAAGTTGAGAAGGACCAAGTTTCCAAACCGAGTGATGATCAGAGTGCAGGCTTCCGTTGTGAACCTTGTGACAAATCGTTTAGGAAACTGCATCATCTTGTTGAACATAGAGAAACACACGATGGAATCAATAGACAAAAGAACGCGCCAGTGGCACCAGTTAATGAAAAACTGCCACCACCACCACAATGCGAGGTGTGTAAGAAAACATTTAGGAAGTTGCACCATTTAATTGAACACAAAGAACAACACATGGAAACAAGTTCTGAAAAGTCTGATGACAAAAGTGTCAAGAGTTCTTTATCAACTAAAGACATTATCCATGAATGTTCTCTATGTTATATGGTGTTTCCAAATGAACATTCACTTACTAAACATACAGTTATATGTCAGAGAAAGAAGAAACAATCTGCTGCTAAAGCTTTGAAGCAAGCAGATGACAGTTCAAACGCCGTAAATGAAGGTAAAGATGAGAATGCATCTGAAGCATCTAAAATCGATGATGATATTGAGGAAGTTGAAGAAATTGTTACGCAAAAGGGTGATGTTGCTGTTTCTCAAGCTGAGCCTGAAAGAAAATCTACAGAAACAAAAATCAATAGAACTGCCGAACGAAAATCACGAATTGCATCAGAAAAAGATGAGCCACAACCTGTTGTAGAAAAAACAAGTGAAAAAGAGATTGTGATGAAAGAATCTGTTCCAAAACTGAAAGAAACTAAGCAAAAAGAATCCGATAGTGCTTCCAAAGTCGTAGTAGACGAAGAAATACTTGCAAAAGTTCCGAAAACAGAGGAAAAAGAGACTGGAAAAACGCCTAAAAAGAAAACGCCAGCTAAAGAAAAGTCTGCTACTGTTACAAAGCGTCAGAAATCTATAAATGCTCCACTACCGATCATAGACGAAGTCAAGCCAGTAGAATCTAGTGATGACGACGAAGTCAGATACATGTTGAATCCAGACTTCAAAGTAGACGAGACAGTAGAAGCTAAAATATTCATGAAAGTTAAAGCAAAGAAACGCAATTCTTTGCAAATCGAGCGACCGAATTCTAAAGATTTAGTCAAAAGGCGGATATCATTGCAGCACCCACCCAAGATTCCTCGTCTGAAGCCAAAATCCGTTGAAACCAAACCTGCCACAGTCAGTACAGTCGCGCCAGTCAAAATTTTACCCAAGTCTGAATTAGATCCAGTGCCTTCCACAGACTCCGATGATAGTGATGTCAAATACTCTTTCCCAAAAACTATTGTAGAAAAAACAAAATCTTCACAAGAAACGGTCAAAGAGGAGAAGAAAACGCCAAGGAAATCGCTGGCAGAGAAAAGAAAATCTCTCAGTGGAATAGCGAAGCGAAAGTCGATGGGGAAAGTCATCACCGCGAAACGCAAAGTGAAACCTTCGCCTTTGAAGCCGGTCAAAAGACGTGAGTACATTGATTTAATTTTATCTTACTAGCCGTTGCCCGCAATTCTCTTCGCGTGCGACTTCGTGGTAAAAGGTGGCATATTTTAGACTAGCTGTTCCCCGCGGCCTCGCCCCGCGTGGTACTCGGTTATATCGCGCCCAAAAGTATCCTATGTTTGACCTCAGGTCGTTAACTACATCCCTACCAAATTTCATCACAATCGGTCCAGCAGTTTAGCCGTGAAGAGGTGACAGACAGACAGACTTTCGCATTTATACGATTAGTATGGATTAGTATAGATTAGTATGGATTCCAGGATGTAATAATATTGTATCTCAGTGCCAAATTACACTCGGATTCCTTCTAGCGTGTTATAGCAAACATTTCTAGTATTGATTTCTCTTTAAACATTCTAGTATTAATTGATAAGAATGGGCAGTATTATTTGCTCACTTGACATCTTAGGGTATCCACAGTGACTCTCATAATTTTATTATATGCTTGTTAAACTATTGATTTTCAACGTTAATTCAAAACAAAGTGGACTTACTGCGAATACTTTTTTATCATTTCATCGTTTTCTAATCACTACATAGTATAAAACAAAGTCACTTCCCGCTGTCTGTCATATGCTTAGATATTTGAAGTTACGCAACGGATTTTGATGCAGATTTCTTAAATAGATAGTGATTCAAAAGAATTTTAACGAATAACCCATAATATTGCGCCCGTATGTAGCCGGCGCAGATCGCTAATGAAAACATTACATAGCAGTTTTTATTCAAAACAGGAACAGCGGAAATCGAACACCGCTGCGATTGCGGCCAACTATTCAGCAGCGCCGCCCTTCTCTCTCACCACACCACGCTCGCGCACACGCCGCCGCGAATACGACGCAATCGCTCCCCACCCCCAGACATCGACACTAAAACTATCATCAAACCAGGCCCAAAAAAATCTACAGAGAAAACAAAACCGAGCGCAGATTCACGCAAATCTAGCACCAGAAGCGATACGTCTAACAAAGATAAAGCTTTCACCAAAAGTGTTAAGAAAACTGAGGAGTCGGCGAAGAAGGTTGCATCTAGTACGAAAACTAGGCGTTCGGCCGCGCATCGTGGTGTGCCCGTGCCGGAGAAGATGAGGAAACTAATGGAGAAGAATAAGTAGTCATTGTGAGTGGTTTAGGACGGGTTATGAATGGGGATTGCGGGAAACTGAGGCACAACCCTGATACTCTGAATTGTAGGTCTAGGCGTCGCGTCGCCTTGTATATATAAGTAAAGTGTGATCCTTTCTCTGTCACCTTCAGATGTGGAATTATAATTAGGACACTTTTGATTTCGACGATGTTGGTTTCAGATCCTTGTAAATTACTTCCATCTCTTCCAAGTGTGAAACTATTACTCTCAATTTTTTTTTATCTTCAATATCTATTTTTGTCAAGTGTCGCACAGATTTGTTGAAAATGTTATCGTGGATACCGTTATGTAGAAATAACTTACTTCAGATCGTTATGTTTAGATGATGCAGCAGGCTGTAGTCGTTGATCCGTTAATAACGTTATTTCTTATTGAAATCGCGCGCCGCATTCCACCAGGCTGTGGCCCAACTCTAGTATATGATGGACTTTAATTTAAAAAATCTCGAAACATGAACGAAACTTTTACAACTCTACTTTTGAAAGATCCCATTTTGTAGGCTCTAGGTTAATCCATGGCATTTTCAGAGTATCGGGATCAAGATTTTGGCAAACCTCCCCCCCCCCCATTATGAAAAGCGATCGGACTGAATCCACATTTCCGAGGATACTTCGGGATGATAGTATAAGGTATGCTAGGTGAATCGCTAGATGTAATTAGACGAGAGACGCATCACAACGCTCTGAATGAAGCATCATAGGACCATGTATAAAATAAATATTTTTACAAGAGATGAGCAACATCGTATAACAATATTTTTTATCTGTAAAGCGTTGATCTTGTCTATATGTGTACATTTGAACTTATAAGGTATGTTGTCAATTTGTTCTAGTTTTTAAGCAAATGCATGATTGAAATAATAATTTAAAATATTTTATTAGTTTTTAAGTGGTCATATTTTTGGCATTATATATTATTTTTTCTCTTTATTACAGTGCAATCGTTGTAAAGTGCTGTATTGAATAATATTGTTCACCATTTTATAATAATATTTAGTTGTAATGTTACCGAAACTTGAGTAAAAAAAAAATACTTAATAGTCATAATACACATTCCACGCCCCAAAAAATATCTGGAATACAAATATCAAAATAGTTTGCCTAAATTTAATGGCCTATAGCAATTTACTATTAAATTTTTTAATTATTTTCTATCTTACAGAAACAAATTATTTAAACAAAAAGTTGATACACATGGGTCTTCAAGCAGATGTAAAATAATCTAACTTGTCTTTATTAATGAGCTTTATGAAAAAATAAAATTATACGAACAAATTACATACAAATTCTAAAGGTAAAAAAAAATTGTTATAATTTTGTGGGGCGTGAGTAATGTAAAAAGTTTCCACACATATCTTTTCATCATTTCAGTAATGTAATATAATGAAAGGAATTTAAGAGCTTAAATATATTTAATTTTCACTTTGATTTGGAGGAATTCAAAGTAATATAATTACGCTATAATATATGAGCTTCCCAATCTCTATTGGAGTTTGTTTTGTGCTTCGTAGTATGTTTTGAGAATAGAATTAGCAAAATTTACTGTCAGGTTATCTGACGCACAATGAAAAATGACGATAAACCTCAATTTGGATACAATTTTGATGTAGATTATATATTCAGACCAAAAAGCGGCTGTTTTAAAACAATATATATATATGTTTTGGTAGGCACCCTTGGTCTGAGGTGGTGGTTATGGGATAAGAGAGTTCCATATAGGAGTGCGAGAGTATGTTAGTATATATTTGTTGATGTTACTATGAACCATAGTATGTTGCTGGAATTTGAACAGTATGACTTCGATTGACACGATCTTGGATAAAATGTGATTTTATTAAAAGGCCTATAAAATCGAACGATATCGATTTTTTTGTTGTTAACATTAATTCTGTTGAAAACTGTGCCTCCATGGGTTTTTGCAAACTCATTCGCTAGCATTTGAATAGTTAACTTACTATCCGCCGGTGGCGTTATACAGATTTTATATAGGTAGTAAATTGCTAGAGAATGCGTTTGCTATTTTGTATAAGCTCGTGAGAGGCTGATGTATGAAATTTTAATCTAGGTCTATTTTACGCGACACGGTGAAAAAAATTATATACAGTAGGGTACGCCTTAAGTTGCATTGACAATATTTTCTGTGTGTTTGAAGTTGATTACTTCAAACTGATGTGAACACAAGAACAGACTGTGCTGTCACTGCAACAACCAATAGCAGATTGGCAAATTCGCGCTTGCATGCAGCGTTGTGATTGGCCAAGATGTTTTCGCGCCCAAAATATATACTACTGTACCCAAAACTCGGAGCTAAATTGTATGTTAATGACTGTTGGTCATTATAAATGGATTTGAATGGAAATATTTGTCGTAGTAGATTTTTCTTCTTTTATTTACATGCCACTTTCACTCACATAAAGACGATAAAGTAGTTTCTAAATAAAAATAACCAGTCTTGTGAAACCGGTAGCTAAATAGGAAATATAGTTGGGCGCCTTAAAGTTCGGAAGAGCCTTTTTGGTTTTTGTTAGCTTCAGAGGCTCAGAGAAGGAATTTTAGATCAAACAATACTTTGTTCTTATTCTTATGGCCATAAAGTTTAAAGTTAAGGGCCAACAACCTGTATTACGGAAGTGATTCGAGTGTATTCAAGTCGCCTTTATTGCAATGACCATTAAGTTGATACCTCGGTGAACACTAGCGCCACCGTCATTTAAAAATCATTACTCACTGAAAACACAAGTTATCAAAAATCCCTCTGCTGTAATTATGGTTCTGGATCTGAAGTTAATTTTAAACATATTAAATTATAATTCCCTATAGTTACAAATTGCATTATTGCTTAAAACGGCCACTTTTAGCAGTTTTGCAATTTGTAACTATATGGAACTATAATTTAACTAGCGGACCCGGCGAACTTCGTACCGCCTTTCTTTATATTTTTTCCGTAAGAACGTACCGAGTATTAGAAAACTACAAAAAAAAAAATTCAGCCAAATCGGTCAAGCCGTTTTCATGCTATGTCGTGACAACGGAAAACGGGTTTCATTTTTATATATATAGAAGATAGATAATTGAATATGATTAAAATTAACTTCAGATCCAGAACCTTAATTATATAACAGGAATTTTTGATAACTTGTGTTTTCAGTTAGTAATGATTTTTAAATGACGGTGGCGCCAGTGTTCATCGAGGTATCACCTAAGTCAATTTTCAATGCGATAATATCTTAGATTTGTTTGGTTGGTCTATGCTGGTCCTTTGTGCGTCTTTCTTAGTAAACCTATTTAAGAAATAGATTAAAAGCTATCGGTAGACTGGTAATTTTTAAGGAAGAGTGATGTTCATACGGCTTAATACTCGAAACACATTTTAAGTAAACGTAATATTCCTGTTTGTGAGTCTAGCTAGTGATGTGTCATTGCCATAATAAATATTCTCACGTAAATATTGCGAATATTTCCGTAAATTTACAAATTTCCAGGTTTTAATTTCCAGGGGCACATCACCAGTCCAGACTAGACAATGATAGCGTGATTAGTCTCATACTTAAAATTTCGTTTAAAGTATTTAAGGCCTGTAGACTACTTGAAGTGGGTTTTCCCCAAAGTTTTCTTATTTTCTAGCTAATGAATCGATTGTCTTGTTGGCAACCATCATAGAACGATATGTGGGTATTCATACAATGATACTCTCAGGAAATAGTGAACTAGGACCAAAATATATATGTATAACAATTCTGTTTGTAGTGGTTATATTATGTTGTTTTTAATTTTAAATGATGTTTATTGTCTAGACTAACAGTGTAAATGTAATTAATTAATAAAAAGTAGACCGTCTCGTGAGATTTATGTTTTAGAAGCATTTAACATAAAAAATAAATTTTATATATGTAGATGATATCATTATTTTTAATATGATGATGCAATTTTCATTAATGGGTTATAAATAAATTGTCTATAAATAAAAATGGATGTTTTTTTCTTTCGTTTATGTAGGTTACCTAAAATGATGGAAGTAGGTAGATGGGTCATCTAATAAAGACCAAAAAAATAAACAATAAACAGTCTTTATTTAATAAATACAGTATTCAATTTCATTAAATAGGTATTAGGTAAATATTATAATCTTAAATTTCTACTAATTGTTTTTATCTACACAATATGTGACGATCCATGAGAAAAGGTACCTCGTGGAGGTTGGCACTACTGATATTGTATATATTACATTATAACTTTCTAACTAACTAAGCAGTAAACTTGTATAATTTGTATTTCTTAACGATTTATGCACCAACATCCATAGCTTTTCTAATGGAATGTTACATATAGTTGTAAGCCGCATAAAGTTACCCTCTTTCACAAATAATGTCTACAATACTAGGTTCCATCAACTGTGGGTCAACACACCTCAACTGGGCAGAGGCCAATGCGTCTTCTAGTAACGCATTCAATAACCGTTCATCATTGCCCATGCAAGACAACCTTTGCTGCAAGAAATGCACATCTACTTGCAGCTGCTGCAACCCGTGTCTGCCAAAGGTACGTAACCTTACGCACTCCACCAATGCTTTCAGTGCAACTTTCAGAGCTCCATTTGATAATGCTGCCCTGTCTGCACCTGCTGGGCTGAAAACCTCTATTCTTTCAGAGAAAATTCTATTAATGGGTGAGAAGGACGAAGGGGCTCTCGACCAAATAGTACGTCTACTAGAATCGCTTGATGGTTTTACACTTGTCGGGAATAGTTGTGATGCAGCACTGTCCGCACTGGCTAATGTTTCCACCACTCTCCGACATACAGCTCTAGGTCCCCTGGGCTCAGGAGCACGCAACCAATCCCTCGCTAATACGGACACCCGCAACATCTGCGCTGCGGTCTGTCCTATAAAAACTACTTCAGCATCTAATGCTGCTTGTGCGGCTGTAGATAAATTTACCATAACACTATTTGTATCTTTATTCTCGATTGTCACACCTGGAGCTGCTTCTTCTAGAAGCTTTAATAAATGACTATGTAAAGTTGTCACACCGCTGTCTTGCATTTCTAAGCACAATTTAGCAAGAATAAGTAATAGTTCAAATGGAATGTTATTGTTAGAGGTCTGCAAACAGGCTGCTTTGACTATATCTGATAGGTTCACCATTGTTTCGGATATTATCTTCCAACACGCATCAGCCACAGCCTTGGCACACCATTGCTTGAGGCCAAAAGACAAGTTGTTCTGCAGGAATGCCATCAGGTCTAGGAGGGAGGCTTGGACCTTCTGCATGAGGTATACTTGTAGTGAGTTTAGAATGTCTGTGAGGTCAGCATTCTCAGAACCTTTGCTAGCTAAAGACTGCCTCACTTTCATCAAACTTTCTTTGAAATGAGATTGTATAGATTGATACTGTATTTTTGCTTTATGATTTATACACTGAACAACTAATTCTACGGCTTTATCGGACATGGCATCACTAGAAATTATTTCTGTCATGGCCTGTAACTTTCTGAAGAATTTATCCAGACCTCTAATCAAGATTTCCATTCCAATATTCTCAGGTCTTTTAACAACTTCTTCAAAGAGATGGAATACTTGTAGCATGATTTTATCAGCAAAACCTGGGATATTGGTGTCATCTTTGTCCTGAAACATCTCATTGTAGCAGGATATCACAATTCCCAAGTCAGCTAGCAAAGTGTTGTTGCATTTCTCAACCCACTCCAAAATGTCAGTTGTTTCCACCAAGCTGCTCAATGTCTGTAGATGTTTGTCCAGTCTACTTTCTGCACAGCTCAAGAAAATGTCTTTGAGGGATGAATCTGTCTCTTGTAACTGTCTCAACAAACCAACACTCTCAGCTAACTCAGAGGCTGATGTCTCTGGACTTAACAATCTATCTCTCAATGTTTTTTTCAAGCCATAAATAATCTCCGAGCATTCAGTTTGAATACTTTGAAATGAGGGCTGGTTGCCATATTTTTGCAACACTCTTTGGGCATGTGTGTAGTCATGGACAGCATCAGAATATCTGCTTTCGGCAATAGCTTTGTTCAACTGTGTTGGTAATAAAAAAAGAAATTGAAGTTTATCCAACAACTGTCTCGTCCCACACAGTCTGCTCACATTATTACCACTCTCCTTCAAAGATTCTGATATTTGCGAACTAAAGGAAGTAATTTTATTAATATTCTCACTCAATTTGTTCATTTCCTCCTGCATTATTTTGAAATCCGACCGCATTTTGCGTACAGTTTCTGTAGCAGAGATGAATTTGTTGTAGTTCTCATAGACCAAAGTCTGCATCTCTGATTGAAGGAACTGGCTCTGGGTGATGACTTCAGCTTCCTTGTCCATTATTTGCCGCAGAGTAGCACGTTTCAGGACATTTTCAAGATACAGGTCAGCGTTAAAGTTGTTCCCGTCGATGTCAAGCGGATTGTCCCCATTTACCACCGATTCAGCCATATTATTGCAGTTTAAATTTTACACTGTATTTATAATTAGTATTTGTAAAATTATCAATAACAATGAAATGACAATCGGTCGGACTGAATTGTTTTGTTGTCATGATGGCTGTCAAAGTTGTCAAAGTCAAATAATTTGACACAGAAAGTTTATAAGTCAATTTTTTTAATACTTTTACGGCCATGGAAGCTATTATTCTTCTTCAGTCCTATTTTAGTCAAGTCAGTAGTCTAGTCAGTCAGATGGCTAAGTGAAGCGGTGAAAAATTTTCACTTAGCTAAAACTTGGAGATTTTGGTGACGAAGATAAAAGTCACGTAATCGACACTGTACCACTTCCCAACACTCACGCCTGTGCACCAATAATATTATGTACAAATAGGTATGTACTTGAAAAAAACAGATTTGAAAATTAAATACAGCGCGGACAAAGTGACAGTTTTCTTTCCCTCCAAAAACTCGAGTTTATATTGGCCATAGATCTCTCCTTGATATTGGCATATGAAACTGAGTTTTAGGGTTTTGGGCAAGGAGCCTTTCCTACATCCATGGTTTGAGTTTAGTTGTAGAGTTTGGTTTCTAGGCTTTGAGGTTTTTTAGGGCACATTGATGTAGTTCCTCCAACTTGTAGGTACTTACCCTATTTGAAAATATTTTTATGTGGTTTCAAATCTTTAGTCACAACGCCCACAACACGTACCATCGTTACGTATTTTGAGGCCACAACAACACAACACGTCGTACGCGTACGACAAAACTGGCTTAATGGCTTCAAGCCATCCAAAAGTGCTAGATGGTGCAAGGCCGTACAACGCGACAAATTCCATTAAATTTTTCGCATCGTTTTTACTTTTCCTAGTTTCGAAAGCCACGTTAACTCAGTTTATTCATTGGTCTTTAAATCGTTTTTAGGGGTGATTCAAGCTACCTATGTCCTGTCTAATCTGAAAACAGTTAAAACAAGGGATGCTTACCAAGGGAATTGAAACCACGACCTACGGAGGTCTTAGACAAACGCCCTTTAGCACTAGATCACAGGGACAGTTTAGAGATTATCTTCCTATCTCGTGAAATCGAAATAAGTAAGTATCTAGTAATAGCAGATATCAAAAATGGTAAAAAATAGTCACTTCATAATAGTCTTTATTAATTTTGCACAATACCCTTCATACACAAGCAGACTTACTTACATTTTTTCAACTAATACTAATAAATTAAAGGCAGTATAGATTAACATATAAATTCCGATATTTCCAAAATTGTTCATTGGCCTTAAAACTAATTTATAGGGCCAACCAGCGTTGTCTAGATAGAGTACTTATGTAGCAAATATTTAACTACTTACAGCCATTATTTTCAATTCTATTGAAAATTATACTTGCGAATCATATTTTTCTAATTTTTCGATTGGTGTATCATTTGGCGCCGTTGGACGCGGAAAGATTTTTCCTTTTTTATCTGCATTCTATAGCTCACAATAAAACCTATTAAAATTACCATAATACGCAGCTGGCCCATATTACTAAAATTATATTGTAACTTGCACTTCAGTTCCATTTATTGTACAAATACAATCGTAACAGCCACAATTACTAACTTATTTTAAAAAACTAATCGCCCATTACTCTTACGCAATTAAGAAACAAATTCATTGAATATCATGATAATAATCTCACTATCTTTATATCATAATAGTAGAAGACACGAGCAGTAAGATGCTCAAGTGGATTTGTTTGAGCACCTACACAACCGTAATATGTTAAATAATATGTAGGAAAAAGTTCCATGTATATAAACAAATTGATTCTAGATTTTGCCGGCTGTCTATATGTATAAGTCATTTTAATGACCTAAAACTTATCATTGCATACGGTCAGCGATTGTCGCCAAATTCGTATTAATGACACTCAACTGACAAATACACAATAGTACTAGGACTCTAGTGAGCCAAATTTGAACTAAGTAAATGAATAAAATCATATGAATAAGTAACTGCAACTGTCGCCATCTATTTTTCCCTGTTCAATTTCATATTACGCTTTATCTTTTCATCTCTTGCAATTAATTGCAAAGCAAGTAATGATTACACTAAACTTATTATTTTATCTATCTGGAGCGACAGAATCAGGGCAAATGAAAATACCAGATACCCGATTTATTTATACAAGTCTAATAACTTTCTGAGCTCGTGGTACTCTGGGCTAAGAAATCCCTTAAACCACGGATACGAAACACAATCATCACAGCACGACACATCACATATTTCATTGTACAAAAATTAACATAATTATAATAATATCGTGAAGTCTTTAGAAGACAATAATGGTCAACACATTTTGACGAGATAGGTTAACTAAATGCTTATCAATAAATTTGTTCTATCTTTTTTTGTTTTAGATAATACTTATTCGTCCTCCGTTCTTCAATAGAAATAACTGTTTGATAAGCCTTTGGCTTAAAAATACACCCAAAATCGGATATTAGACATAGTTTTGCCATCACTTGGCAAACGACTCAGAAAGCGTTTCGTCTACATAGACGACATAATCTTAATGGTAAAAACTGTACAGCATCAACTTTCTTCTTAGTCAATCTGTCCTCGACCTCAAAGGGTCCATGAATGGTAAATCACTAGGTATGCACTCTGACTGGTTGAAAACTTTCAATTGTACTTCTTTCAGTTTGGGCGCAGTCGGTCGCTGGTTGACTCCACGTCGTAGCGGTATCGCGACAGGCACGATTTGTTTGCGAGTCGTCGTCGACGATGTGGATTGCCCTTCGGCTGCTTCTAGGGCGGTCTCGACGTCGATCAATGCATGGTTTCGGCATTGAATTAGTGCAGCTAACTGAAAAGGAATGTTTCACGTGACATATATTTTTAAATAGCCGTTCGTGTCGTACTTGTGTTGGAGAGTCCATAGCCATACACATACACACAGCCATACAGACACCAGTCAATCTCATACAGAACATTTTGTATTTAGATCTTACTCCTCTCCAATGTGACTTTCTGAAATGATGACCACTAAGCCACAGAGATAGCTGTAAATGTTCTGAAAGAAAGATAAATTAACGTTTAAATACCTGTAATATCTGATGCAGAGGTTGAGCGACCTCTGGCGGCGGTCGCGGAAGCGCGAGCGCCAGGTCGGCGGCGGCGCGCGGCAGCCGGGCGCGCAGCAGCGCCAGCGCCGCCAGCTCCCGCGCCACGTCCGCGCCTATACACAAGTACAGGGGTGACCATATCTTCATTATACACATTTTTATATCCAACTAGCGACCCGCCCCGGCTTCGCATGGGCATACAAAGTTCCTCTTGAATCACTCTATCTATTAAAAAAACCGCATCAAAATCCGTTACGTAGTTTTAAAGATTCAAGCATACAAAGGGACATAGGGACAGCGAAAGCAACTTTGTTTTATCCTATGTAGTGATAGTAAAGTTAGAGAGATAAGCAGAAAAAGTAAAGTAATAAAAAAAATTGGTTGTCTATAAAGTCGGTTTACGGACGGTAGTATGATGTGATCCTGTCAAACATTACAGTAGTATAATACACAGAAGGAGTGGAAGATAGATGCAGCACGGACCGAACTGAGCCGATCGCACGCGGAACGCGACAATGAGCGGAACGGGACAATGAAGTCTTTTGTTTCGTGCATGCAGCCCGTATCGGAGTTATTAGACATTGTCACGTTAAAATATCTCACAGAAACTTGATCATCTTACTGCTTAAATCGTATGGGAAGCCTAATTTATTACGAATGTTTAGATTTTTTTACTATAATTACATTGTTACCTTCAGCAACTCCTTCCGAACCCGAATCCTCCTCAGCAGCTAGTTTAGTCCAATCACCATTAGAAGCCTTAGGTACATGTAGCTATGGAATGACAGTTTTTTCCGCTCATTTATCTCAATATTTACCTTCAGCAACTCCTTCCGAACCCGAATCCTCCTCAGCAGCTAGTTCAGTCCAATCTCCATTAGCAGAAGCAGTGTCTACATGTAGTTTAGGCGCAGGCGGTCGCGGGAAATCCAGCGGTCGCCGCAGATGGAGCGCCAGCGCGCACACGTGTCCCACAGATAATGGAGACGGACGCATCAGCGCTGATAAAACCACTCCGGGATCCGGGTCTACCACTGAGAATTACAGTTTTTGGTATAGGACATGATGATAAGGATCCCAATCCTAACTAATAAAGTCTGTTGCAATTTTTGAGAATTCCAAATTCAAAGTTACCTTGCTCTGTTTAATTGTTAACGTTTTACCCTAAATTGATAAAAATTTACAAACATTTGCTATATTTTTTTTATAAATAATGCGGTATTTTTGTATTTATTCTATTCGTTACGTGAATAGTTTTACAATTTCGAAGTACCTATACCAAATCATTTTAGGAATGACGCTTATATCCCAAATATCTTGTATTAATAAAATATATTTTTTTTAAATTGAAGATTTTCAAAAAATTAGAAGAAATTTCGTTAGCATAGAAATGTATAGGAAATAGAAGAATTTTAATAAGCATATACGAGTAAATTATAGTACTTACGCGTATTCCTAATAGATATAAGCATGGCGATGATAACGAAGTGTATGTGAGGCAGCGTGGGTCCGTCCGCGAACAAAAACCCCCACAGGTGAGGCAACTCCGAGCGGGGGAACTCCCGACCGAACAACAGTCGAAGCCAGCGACTGCCAAGAAAAATGTTTATGTAAGCCAATCACTATCACTACATAGTATAAAACAAAGTCGCTTTCTCTGTCCCTATGCCCCTTTGTATGCTTAAATCTTTAAAACTACGCAACGGATTTCGATGCGGTTTTTTTAAATAGATAGAGTGATTCAAGAGGAAGGTTTTTATGCCCATGCGAACCCGGGGCGAGTCGCTAGTCCATACTAATATTATAAATGCGAAAGTCTGTCTGTCTGTCTGTCACCTCTTCACGGCTAAACTGCTGGACCGATTGTGATGAAATTTGGTAGGGATGTAGTTAACGACCTGAGGTCAATCATAGGCTACTTTTGGGCGCGATATAACCGAGTCCCACGCGGGGCGAAGCCGCGGGGAACAGCTAGTACTATATAAATACGTCAATATAAATTATAATAAATTAACCTAACGTTACGAAACAGTTATGTTACTTACATCCCAAAACAGTTTTTTTTTGCTAAGATGGCCACATTGTAACTATTTACAGATTCAGAACAGATTTTTTCTTAGTTATTCACAAAATATGCATCTCAATCATTAAAAAAATTAAACTAACCTAACGTTACCAAACAGTAATGTTACAAAACAAAAAATTTAAAAATCATTAATTATAAAAAAGCAAAAAAAAAATATAAATAAATAAAAAACCGATATAGGTACTTAATATTTAATTTTCGGTTACGTACCTAACTGTAAGTTTACTTTTAGTTGTGCATGGAACTAGAATATACAATACAATAAAATAATCACAAAAGAAAAAAAAGTACAGACCCAGAGTCTGTAGAAACAATTATTATATTTAAAAAAAAAAGAATTAGTAATGTTACTTACATCCCAAACAATTCGAGGGACACGTTGCAATCGCTGAGATGAGCCGCTAGTTCCGCGTCAAGCGGCACTAAATATTCGTCTTTGATCTTTTCTAGATATCTCACTACTTCGTTAGGATTCTGTGAGAAGTTAAAAACAAACCATTAGAATTTTATTTAGTTGGCGACCTCGGTGGCTTAATGGTTAACATGCTAGTCTGCTACTCAAGAGGTCCCGAGTTAGATCCCCGGTCAGGTCAAGATGAAAATTGTATCTTTCTGATTGGTCTGGGTCTTGGATGTTTATGTAATGTAGATGGCGCTGTTGTGTATGATAAACCGCGGGTAACACCGCGGGATGCAACTAGTTTTAAAACTCTAATATTTTGTCTGTATTAAGAAAATTTATTCCGACCAGCAGAATAAAAATATCATTTTTAAATTTTCACTCTAAGCCTATTGTTTTTCATTAAATTTAAATAATTTTCGTAACAAATGACATTTTACGTAATTTTTTTATTTAGGAATGTCGTCACGTAATCACGTTAAACACAATACATACGTGAACCACGTTACAAGTCGGCATTCGGCCTTCCGAAGTCGGCACCACGTCGCCGGTCGTGTAGAACCTCTCCAAGCCTCTCATTACTGCGTTGAAAAGCATGCTGTGAAAAAAAAAACAAGGTTGTGGGCATATTGTTACTTCTTCACGAGTTTTTGGAGGGAAAGTAAACTGTCGCTATGTCGGCGCTGTATTTAATTCCCAAAACTTAGGTTTTTTCGACTATTTGTGCTTAATATTGGTGGATTATTATTCGCAAAGTGTTCGTGAACAAGCGTGAGTGTTGGGAAGTGATACAGTGTTGATTACGTGACTTGTATCTTTGTCACCAAAATCTCCCAAGTTATAGCTAAGTGAAATTTTTCCACCGCTTCAATTAGCCATCTGACTGACTAGAATTACTCACTTGACTAGATTAGACTACTGACTTGACTTGACTAAAGTAGGACTGAAGAAGATAAATAAATTGAAGAAAGGCCTTAAAGGACTAGTTTCCATGGCCGTAAAAAGTATTATAAAAAAAAAATACTTCTTCACACACAAACGCACAGAATTTAGAAAATTGAAAAACGTGTCACTAGTTTGGCTTGCAAGCTTTGTAGGCTTGATGATGTAGTATGTACTTTTTATCCCGAAAAGTACGCGATTCGCGTAGAATTTGTTCAAATAGTGTTAATAAATGTCTCATTAATAAAGTAGATGGCGCTGCTGTGCATAAAATTTAAATTTGTTTATAGGTATGATAATCGGCGCGCAACACCGCTAGGTGCAGCTAGTATTATAATTGCGAAAGTCTGTCTGTTTTTCTGTTACGCTTTCATGGCTCAACCACTGGACCGGACCGACTTTAACGAAAGAATGGATATTTGAATATACTTAGTTAAAGACCGGGAATCAAACATAGGCTACTTCTTGGCGCGATATTTCCCGCCGGACCATCGGTACCATTAGACTGTACCATGAATGGTACAAATGGCACTAATTTATCCCACTAGTACCATTAATTGTACAAAAGTAGGTACCAATGGAAAAATCAATCTTTGTTTTGATTTAACCGTTAATTTGAATTTGAAATCGAACCACCATATTTGTTTATTCGTTCACGTTCACTTCGTACAAAACGGTCGTTATATCTATTACTATCGTGTTCACTGTGCTAGGTATCAGACGTATGGCTTCTAAGCTATAATTAAAAAAAGGAAATAAGAATTTAAGTTCCTAAATTTAATTAGTTTTAGAGTTGAAGAGTACTCTGACTGCATTTGAAAAAAATATTGTGTGTTACTTACTAGCTGTCGTGTTCGAGATATTCATCTTGTAAAACGTATTTCAATGTGTCACTGAAACAAAAGTTTTAGGTTTAAAAGGTTTTTTACTTTATCATAAGGTATTTATGTAAATATGTATTATAAAATAGATTACAAATATGATGCATGTTAAACAAATGCGGGTAGTCATATAATTTATTTTGTAATTTGTTTGGTTCAACTAAATGAATGAAATAGCATTGGTATTAATGAGCGTCATCTGGGCATTTTCTTTTAATTTAAACCTCTGTCGGACTGGTGACAGAATTTCATGCAATTATTGTAATATTTAAGTAAAGCGGCAACTATTGCCCTACATATCTATGCAGAGCCCTTGCAGGGCGTCATTTTGTACTGTACTGTTTAATATTATATCATGTATAACGACTTTAAAATTTGTGACAAGCAATAAAAATCTGAATCTTAATAGATACTTATATTACTCGTAATTTAGGAATTCCAAGCAGACGAAGTCGCGAATACTTATCAGGCTTCAGAGACCAGTTGGTTCATTCTTTCATGTCAAATAGCAATAAGATGGAAAGGAACAAAACATATTTTGGTTAAAATGGGCTTAACGATTATATTTTTTTATGAATAAGGAGTAAGAATTAGTACTGTAAGTTCTATCATTGTAAAATTAGCTGTAAGTTATCCATAAAAAAAAATTAAAAAATAAATAAAGATAATTAAACAAAAAGCATGGAAAAAAGTACATACCTTAAGTTCTTAGGTGCGAATTTCCTATCTAAGTATAGTTCTAGAAGAAGCGGCGCTAGTATCTCGTGCATGCCCTGTCTGTAGCCCACGTGCGAATGTGAACGAGCCCAGAAAAACAACACCTCCACCTGGGAACGGTCAGTGGAATAATTATTTAGTAAAATAATATAGATTTAAATAACACTTAATATCAGGATTGATGAAAATCATAACAAAAAATAAGAGATTTATTTTATTTGTATCGGATTTATTTGATTTAAATCAGATGTTTTTGGTATTTTAAGGCAAATTTATGTAATTAGTTCAGTTGTTTAAAGAAAGACTAAATTGTCTGCCTCCTCGGTGGATGGCTTTATGGGCATAGGTAAGTCCTTTAATACATGTTGGCCACATAAGAAGTATTGATTTAAATCATTTATTTTTATAAACAAAAATCACTACTTAAATGGCTTTTTAAAATTTACATAAAATCACAATCACTAAATTATACCTAGCTAGCGACCCGCCCCGGCTTCGCATGGGCATAAAAACTTTCCTCTTGAATCACTCTACCTATTAAAAAAAAACCGCATTAAAATTCGTTGCGTAGTTTTAAAGATTAAGCATACAAAGGGACAGAGAAAGCGATTTTGTTTTATACTATGTAGTGAGTGATAGTGACAAGCCCATTTCATTATATTTAGGGAGTCAAACTTATTACAACCTATTTTTGCATCGGGGGTCAACTACATTGCTGTACAAAGGCGTGATTCATAGATCTGTTTGATTTTGACCTGTCTTGTTGATGTGTATGTACATATATCCAACAAACAGTATAAGTGCTCACCATAACATCCTGAACATCTTTTTCTCTAAAATACAGCTCATCAGGGAAGGTCCTCACAACGTCTTGCAGAATCAGTGCCTTCAGTTCGTTGTCGCAGAAATGTTGTTTCCATACACTCTGCAACAAAAATATGTAAGACAACTCAATCATTAAGCTCCTCGCGCATGACAGGAAGATCTGATCTATGTGGCAGAAGAGCATATCATCGAGTAGTGTATTAATCTGCCACAATCAAAAGACAGCCTTTTGAACATGCACACCCTTAAAATCGAACATTCCCGTCCTGATTAGTGAAGCAACGGAAGTGTCTTAGCGGAACCAGAAACGGAAACAGATGTCAAAACTAAATTTTAGCAGAAACGGAAACGGATGCAGAAACGGAAGTGTAAATAATATGAAAAAAAAAAACAATTTACAAATATAATTCTTTATTAAGTATCAAATACACCAATTCTAGATTAGAAATAGATATATTAGAAATCTACTATGGAAAACAATATTGCAACTTTGCAACTGAACATTTTATTAATATTCTAAATTTAGTACATAGTGGCAAGTTATATTTTATAAAAAGTTTTTTGGCCGCTTTTGCACCTAACAATCTGTTCCGGTGTTCTTCGTATATAAGACCAGCTCCGCAAAATAATTGTTCACTTGCGACGCTGCTGGGGGGTACCGACAAATATTGACACTAATGGCAAAAGATTACAGTATTTGTGTGAATTTAATTTCCACCACACAAGAGGATCTTCATTTAAAGGCAATCTCTTTTCTTTTTTGTACTCCTGAAAATGTGACTGTATCCCCAAAAGGAAATGGTCACTCTCGTTAGTTGTAGTCAAGATTTCAACTCAATTTTCGCTCAACCGTCCAGCGACTCGCACGCGCCTCGCGCCGCGCTCACTGAGAGTCTCTCAGACGTGTCGGTTGTAAACTTCCGTTTAAATCTCCGTTATAAAAGTTGCGGAAACAGAAGCAGAAACGGATGTTGAAAAGCGCGCGGAACTTCTGCACTTGCGGAAACAGAACCAGAGATCTGTTGAATCACTAGTCCTGATTAATGCAATAGCTCATACCCTTAAATCCGTACACAGTTTGCACCTCTAAATTGAGGTCCAGTCAATGATCAAAACCTGGTATTTTTTTGTGCAGAACCTGCTTTACTCTTGTAAGTTTTACTCACATAAGTTAACATGTAAATAACTTACAATTGATTTGCAAATGCCAAGTTTATGTTAGTTATCTTATGTGAAAATCCATACTAATCCATACTAATATTATAAATGCGAAAGTCTGTCTGTCTGTCTGTCTGTCACCTCTTCACGGCTAAACGGATGGACCGATTGGGATGAAATTTTGTAGGGATGTAGTTAACGACCTGAGGTCAAACATAGGCTACTTTTGGGCGCGATATAACCGAGTCCCACGCGGGCGGAGCCGCGGGGAACAGCTAGTAACTAATAAGTGTAAAGCCGGCCTAATGCAAGAGTAAGGGGCTCCACTACGTACTTATATCATGAAGAAGAAAGAATACCTCATCGTTTTGTGACAGAGGATCATCACCAATAACAGCTCTGGGGTCCATAGATAATTTAGACTTCAAATCATTATAGAAATTCCTGTGTGTTCGAACACTGTAACAAAAAAAAACATGTATTTTAATCTGTAAAATTCCTTGTAAGTTTTATTTGAAAACAAGCATGAAGGTTAGCTCACATTAATAAAATTTTAAAATAAGTGAATTTTTGATAAGCTCTACAATCTATTTTAGGTAAAAACTGCAGAATGAAATTAAATTTGAGAAGTTATATTCCAAATAATCAGAAAAAATACATTTTGCTTTTTTACAATTTTAAAATACAATATAAGTATTGTAATATTATCTATGTGTTAAAATTGTGGATAGATCATATCTCATACCTAGACACAATATCCTGGTTGGGTGGAGGCACCGCATTCAACAAGATAGCCCACCCTAAGCTCCTGGGCCGTGGGAGTCTTTGCTGTATTGCCGCATTCTTCAGACATTCCAATCCCCATTCCGGCAACTGTAAACTAGTTACAAAATATTTTATTTATTTGTGTATTTGGTTTAATTAAGCAATTTCTGTTCTTTCTAGTGGAATCAATTTAATATTTTTATTATAAATATTTAATCTGATTATTTATTGTCTCTCTTGTAAATGTACATAATCTTAGTTCATTATTCCTAGTAAATTTATTATATTGACTATGACTAGTTAAAGGTTAATACAAAAATAACGAACGAATCCAAAGAATGGTGCAAAATTAAACAAAACCAAACTCACTAGTAATCTGTGGTTTCATTTCGTTCCTTCGATGGTGAACTTGGGGAATTATCCGAGTTATTGTTGTCCTGATAAACAAAAGTATAGGTCATAAAATAAATTAACTGTATCGCATATAATGAGATTGATAACAAACACAAGGATATGTATGTACCATTTTCTTTAGGTTAAACAAATCGGCACATAGTGTAAACGTAAGTATAATTAAATAGGTATCGATTTGAATTATTATTTGCCGGTAAAATAAACCAACTTCGATTTAGATATTTTCAATACTTTTAATAAAGTTTATTTTATTCTTGACGAAACAAAGAGGATTTTTGACAAAGCCACAACCAGCTGACATTCAAAATGTAAATTTTTTTTTTAATAGTTTATACGGCCATGGAATCTAGTCCTTTAAGGCCTTGCTTGAATTTATTAATCTTCTTCAGTCCTACTTAAGTCAGTCGAGTCAAAAATTCAAGTCAATAGTCAAGTCCAGTCAAGTAAGTAAGTCTAGTCTGAGTCAGATGGCTAAGTGAAGCGGTGGAAAAATTTCACTTAGCTATATCATGGAGATTTTGGTAACAAAGATAAAAAGTCACGTAATCGACACTGTATCACTTCCCAACACTCACGCTTGTTCACGAACACTTTGCGAATAATAAACCACCAATATTATGCACAAACACTCGAAAAAACCTAAGTTTTGGAAATTAAATACAGCGCGGACATAGCGACAGTTTACTTTCCCTCCAAAAACTCTGTCCAAAATGTCAATTTTCTGTCATGCATGTGGTTTAACTTTTTTAAATTGTTTTATATTTACTTTGGCAGTTGCATCGTGGTAGCATACCTGTTGAACCCATGGATGTAATAAACTCATTTTTTATCGTAAAAATTTTATTGATAAATCGCACCGTATTTTAATTTTAAATAAAAAACTTACAGCTCTGAAATCACCAGAAATCACATATTGCATTATATTATCGTAAAAATTGTCTATGGTTCTTTTTCTCTTGAAATATCATCGATGTAATAACTAACTGTTGCCTTTGGCTTTGTCACACAAAGTACTTATTACTACCATTATCCGCATTTCAACAATCAAGCAGACATTCAAGCGCATTTCAGACTACGCTATATTATTTTACGATATAGTATAGCATATAGTAAAGCAAAGCTATAATAATATATAGCAAGACATAGCTAGCTGTCTAACTATAGGTATAGATGTCCTTATGTATGATCTTTGATATCTGAAACTACGCAACGGATTTCGAAGAGGTTTTTTTAATAGATAGAGTGATTCAAGAAGAGGGCTTTTATACCGGTGCGAAGCCGGGGCGGGTCGCCAGTATACTATAAAGCATTGCGTTCATATTACGCAATGATATGGATTGAGGAAAGGAGAGGATGCGGTGCGCATACTATTGCCCAACGCATATCGCTGTTACAAGCATATAGCAATGCTTCACTACTATATCATTGTACTATCAACTATAATGCTATGATGCTATTAAGTATACCTAGCGTTGCCTGAAATGCGCTTCAAGTTATTCAAACTGTGGATCTAAAGCTTACATCTCTTATCCGCAGTGCAAACATATACAATACAAAAAAAGAATGCTGATTTCGTGGGATTAATAATCAATTGAACCACAAACTCAAATATATCTACGCAGTATATTGGTAGTAAATTCCCAAAAAATAAAATAAATTAAAGAGAATAGATGGTTAGAATAGAATAGATGCACATATCGTATTGAATAATGTTTTCTTGTAATCATGGACCATGGACATTGTTTGAGCTTGAGCATATGGCTTGAGCTGAGTGAGGTAGAGCTGGCATCTGAGATACTGTGTCGATTTGTCCATCTTAAATGTGTGTATAGCAAAAGCAAATGGCGGCGTCGCCAAATTTATGCTTGCTGTCGATCAAACAAACAATACTCATTGAATTTGTTTTATTAAGCAGATAATCATTCTTATTGCGAACGTTCAATGTAATATTATTATTTTCTCAACTGTTATTTAATGTTTTTTTCAGTTATTTTGAAAAGTTTGAGATCGAAATGAAAGAATATACTCATATTTTGTTCTATTTTACACCGATGACAGCGCCCCCTCAAACTGCAAACGATAAGTTTGTACAGCTGTTTCTACGCACTATTGTGGTAATCTGTGGATCTATGGATCTTTCTCTTTTTAGTCGACGAATGCTCTCGCTTCTTGCATTTTTGTGATTTTTTGACTTTGAATCAAATTTTTGGTCATTTGTAAATAAATTCAGCATCAGTGTCGAATAGAGCCCTATGTGTATTAAATGTTTTCGTGTAAGCTGGTTACAATGGACTCTTACATATTAACCGTTATGGTCCTGATACGCGGGTCGACATCGCAAGCGCTGGTTGCTTTCCGACTGCGATGACCATAAGCGACATCGGGGACAATGATCGCCAATCTGCCGCTTCTGTTCGCCAGCGGCGCCCCTTCGGCTCTGTCGAAGATCACCGCCAGTGAATTGGAGAAGTTCATCACATTTATGGTGACATGTTCCTGGGGCCACGATACGGCCAAGGAGATACGACAACCGCCTTGGTGGCCAAAGGATGTAAAGTTTTCACATCCCTTTGTTCGGCCGAGCCAGGTGCCTAAAGACTGGGAGGCGAGACTGAAAAACGTAGTGAAAAGATGCTACGACTACCATAAGAGTGCTTTCCTGCTGGTGTTTTCCGCACAGCTCGCACGCTACCCTCGCAAGAGACTCAGGTATGTGGACAACCGTGATCAAACAACGTCTCTCTATTACAGGCCCAGCGGGCGACTTCTAGTAACATTTAGAAATGAGAACCTCTTCTATGATAAACCTGCACCAGTAGAAGTAGAGAAACCACATGTCAAATCTACTGACATATATTTATGTGACAACTGTGACAGTCATTTTGATAACCTGGAAATATTAAAAGCTCATGAGAGGCTTTGTAATAATGATAGTGTTCCAATAACAGAAACTTGCACAGAGTCGCCTAACAGTGGCCTGCCAGAGTTTTTGTCAGCGCTGAAGTTGCAGCCAATTGGTGCAAAGACTGTAAATGAAACTAGTGTTAATGAAGATGATACTCGACCAAGGAATTCAAGGCCTGCAGCAAACGTTGACAGAGGGCCTCCCTACCCATTTTCATCTCTTGCGTACATGAAGAATTTTAAACAAAATGTTCAAAGGGACACGAGTTATTCTAGAGAAAGAGTGGAACGGTATTGCTGCACCTCGATTCCAATTAGTAAAAATGTAGGTAGCAAAAGCAAAAATCAACAGTATCCTGTTAGGTACAGAAGACCTATAGATTACTGGCACAGACGTCATGTATTTCCTAATCAAAGGCACAAGAAAATACTCGATGTGAATGGTCAATTGCTTCTGCTGAAATGTAGACCTATTTCTGTCAAACTAGATAGGATGTCAGATAAGAAAATCAAGAAATATATAGACACTTTGAAAGAAGAAGCAGAGTCAAGGTATTCTCAGGATAAAGACATCATATTTGTGGACGGAATAGACTGTGATCAGCCAACGGAAGTTGAAAAGAGTGGAGATCCTTTGAATCGTCCAGAGGGTGAATGTGAAGTGATTGACCTGTGTTCAGACGATGAGAGTTCAGTAGTGAATGAGAACTGTGATCCTCAAGCCAGTGTAACAGGCATAACATCAGTGACTGGGGTTGCCGGGGTGGCATGTGTAATGCGTGGTGGAGCGGTGTTGCGTCGAACAGCAGCTACACCGTTGGCACAGCCTTCGCAACCCTGCGGGGCTCGCCAACGCCCGCTTTCCACTGCTGTCCTTCAGCCACATCCCGTGATTCTGATCACACATTCACTGAACAGTTTACAGACTATTGCTTTAGATTGACTTCGTGTATTTTATATTAGTGAGTTATGAATTATTTATTCCTTCATGAATAAAAAATTAATGTTCAATTTATTCTTTCATTTCAGGCTCAATGTTACTGTGATAGGAAAATTGGTCTTATCACATCGTAGGATTTTTGATGAGTTTATTAGTTTTTGTAACCTAATTAATGTTGTTAGTGACATTTTCACTGATTTTCTTTTAATGTGAGAAATGTTTCTCGTCGTTTCTCGCTCTATGATCAATCAGATGAAGACTAAACATTATCTTAAATTCATGTGGCATAACCTTTATTGTAATGCCGTAAGGTTGATTGTTGAATAACAGGCCGTTGTCAACGTTATTTACGTCAAGATGGCGCCCACCACACCACACCGAGTTGACTGTTAGCGACATTTTTTTTGTGAAACAAATTGACATCCTGCTGATAATGTTTTGGGCGTTAGTGCATGTTTCTTCGAAAATGAGACCTATTACGCATACTTATATATATATCTTCGCGTGTAATGTTATACTTACGATAAAATCGGCTGTAGGCCTTTTGGCGGGTTAATACACGTGCTGCTCAATTTGTCAGATAAAATTCATTCCGTGGATCAATTCCGCATATTAATTTTAATGATCATTCTATAGTATTTTCCAGTTGCATCTTCAGCTCACGCTTCAGAGCCTAGTGTACGCTTTAATTATGGTCTAGAAATATGAAAACGCGGCCGTTCTTGTCCGCTATTTTCTAAATCTATGGCCATGAAGCAAATTTTGTTTTCTTTACACCAAAATGTGTTTTTGATTTCAGATTTCTTAGACTTCACACCGTTTTTGTTCACACCATTTGCCGTATCTAACTTTTCACATTCTACATTTGACAAGTAATGTAGAGATGTTTGGCGACAATACAGGTGGATGTACCTATGCCAACCTATGCTTGAGTTCAAGCTAGCTTTTACCCGGGGCGTCGCTCCCGCGAGAATAATCATAACTCAGGGATTAATAAACATACAAAGAATCCATTAGATTCGTACAAATTGCGGCAAAATATTCTTTGAATTCTTAACAAAAATGAAACGACAATAAGTTTTTCCACAGTCAAATATAGAATATGGATTAAACGGCAGATTTTATACTTGTTAAGGAAAGATAGATCTTTGTTTCTTCCAGACAGAACATTAAATGCAATCAAGTGAGCATGTATGGCTGCTATTATCAGTAATTACTGTTGCATTTAACATTAAATAAATACCACGTCGGTGCGGGCTGGTCAATGTGGAAATTCCAAAGAGCAGAACTGTTGGAATGATCAGACAAAAATATCTGGTTTAAGTGGCGGTAATTTTAACGCTAATCGCCGGAATAATTTATATGGGAAAATGAAATTATAAAAGTAAGCACTATAAAAGAGCACAGGAGGAACTAGACTCGTTATGTGATACTGCAACACCTAGACCAAACGATGCCGATAAAACATTCATTTTTAAATTGTAAATATATATAATAAACTAGCTGTTCCCCGCGGCTTCGCCCTGCATGGGACTCTGTTATATCGCGCCCAAAAGTAGCCTATGTTTGACCTCGGGTCGTTAACTACGCCCCTACCAAATTTCATCACAATCGGTCCAGTAGTTTAGCCGTGAGGTGACAGACAGACAGACTTTCACATTTATAATATTAGTATGGATATAGCTTAGTTTATTTTTACAGATTTTCACCTAGTACTAGCCCCTATATATGCATTTTATTATAAACATGATCAGAACATAAGAGACCACGTTATAAATGTTCGTAGTTTTAGTGCCATTAAGTTAGCGCATGTGCTTTCGCGTGAACGTCCAACGCTTACTATAAATACGAACGCAGTAAATTATTCTCTAAAGGAATTGTTTTTCCATCGGTTTATTCAGCTTGGTTTACATAAGCAACGTATTCTATTATATCATACTCCCTCGGGTCGCTCTCTCTCTGTACCACGGCTCAATATTTAGTGCGGCAGATAACCCGAGATCACGCGAGCAAAATATATCACCTCACTCCCCTCCTACATTTACTCCTCACAAAGCTGCGAACGACAACTGTGTAGTGAATCGTCAATGTAAAAATACAGGATATGAGAAGACCTATTTTTACAGGGATAACATTAACACGTTGAGGTGTTTTACCCCTTCGGCCTTCTTACAAACAAAGTAGAATAAAACTACTAATCTTAAATAATGTTATAATTTTATAAGAAAAAACATCAGAACACGAAAAATATAAGCTTGTCTAATGAATCATATGTCCTCATTGTTGATTCTGTGGTGCGAGTTGAGCGGCCGTCGACTTTCCTCATCTGAGCCATAAATAACTTCTTCGTCCGAGTCGTTGATCATAGAAAATGCGGGGTTGTCTTTAGTTATGGCCGTTTCTGAAAAAAAATTGATATTACAACATCCCTTATATTCTCCATTGCCATTTTTCTCAGTTCGTACGTAATCTACGCCATATTGTCATTACTTGCCGTTGCGTTATATAATTTGGATTCTAGTTAGTTAAGTAGGCTTCCCCTGTCTTAGTTGTCTGCGACCAATCGAACTTTTGGATAGATCATGGGCGTGCCTACTTTGACATATACTCGTACTATGTGCTCATCAAGTTGGAAATATAAATACTTATCTAAGCGCACTTTACTTTGAAGGTGCTTTTGGTCAATTTGTAGGTAAACCATCCAAAACCAAAATGTTATGATTTTATTCTCAAATGATAGAAAGACGAAAAGGTTGGTAATAAATTCGATGAACAAAAACAGCTCAGAAATACTCGACCAAAGTTTTATTTAGAATAATCATGTTGAGGCAGACAGTTATTTAAATGGAATGTATAAAGCTATAACCAAAAGAATTGATAACAAAGTAAAGCCGGTTATTTGATAAATATAGGTGCAATAACTATGCTTTGTATGTAAAGCATTTCGGATAATCCTGATCATGCAAGGGAGCAAACTGTTCCGAAGGTACTATCCGATTATACGTAGGCGAGGTCACGTAGGTGCAAACGCAGCTATGTTGCAACTACTAACACAACTCAATAAATATTAAATTATTCAATATGAGATTTTATAAAACTTGATATTCGAGAAACAAACGGTAGAACAGGAAATGCGATGCGTGAAGTAAAGCTATCCAAATTTTGGGTAAATCGGAAATTTCAAACTATTGATGAATGCAGTAACAATGATTTAAATGACGATCACTATTACTGTTCTGCTAATGCTGAAATTGAGGAGGGAATAAGCGACTGTTTTGAGACAAATATGACTGTGTTTATGAAAAAACTTTAGAAGACATTTGGATCGAAGGTGTAACTATAGTTTTCGCCATTTTTAAAAATTGATTATGCCTGTACAATTTATTTTATAGGAAAGTTAATTTTCGCTGACGTAGGACGTTGTAACTCATTGTTTCGCTTGTGAGTTACGGACTATTGTTTCGAATTACACAATTTTTCGATATCATTTTTTGCGCATACAACATCATTTCAAAAAGGAAGGATTTGAAATTTCTAAGCATTTTAAAACTTATATTGTCCCACTGCTGAGCAAAGGTATCCGCCATCCCCTTCCAGATCACTCTTTGTACCGCCGCCTCCAAGAATTTGCTGTCTCTCTCCAATATCTGTCTGCAATTTGGTGAACAGAACAATCTTACCGTGCACTGATCCCCCACCAGGCGAGAACAGATATGCTAATATGTACATCTTGAAGTTGAACAGGCCGTACAAAGCCATGAACGGTGCGGAAGTGTCGTAATGAATTTTCGGCTGGGAAGCCCAGTGGTCCTGCAAGGCTGCTGGGCCCCAACCTTGCACCGCGAGCAGTGTTGTTATAATTGTCACTGTCGCCACTACTATGGATAGACACCGGAGTCTTATATCTGAAAGAAAAGAACAAGTGTTCTAGTCTAGTCAAATTGTTCAGCATGCTCGGTGTTTCCACATTAGTTATAATATATATGAATATCTTTCACTATGCTGAATTAGACGTTTAAAAATGAGGATGTCCACAGATTATAGCTTTTTCTCGGACATTCCAGTAGGACTGCATATATGGGCGCCATTTACTTGGAATTTGTTTTTCAAAAAACAATTTTTGGTCTGGTGTGGTTGGTTGTGTAACTTAACCTTCATATGAGTTTGGACAAGCTTCATACTACTATTTATTTGCGAATGCGTTTTATTAATAACATACATTTTCATTATTATCAGTAAATTTATTGCCTCCGTCAAATTTAGACGTACTTGATAATTGTAGAAAAACAACTAGCAAAGAAATAAGCTGTTACAATTGCTAATATGATTATATTCAAAAGAACAAGATATTCTGAAACTTTGAAGTTTACTGGAATCTTATGTTAGTTATTTTTATTTATTTTGTTAAACAATTATTATTACTTCAGAATTCTTCCTTGTCCTACTGACACAAAAACCTACTTTCTAGTTCAATCTGTTATCATCCTAATTTATGTCATTTCATTGTTTATAGCATGGTTACATTAGCATTTTTTATTATTGTGATTTTACACAGTATTGACTTATTTATGTTATTAGACTAGTTTTAAGACTCACTGTTGAGACTGTTTCTATGACTGGGTACTTGCGTTTTTGGAAAAAAATACTTAGTACTTTATGATTTGGAATATTAACATTATTCAGACAAGCGTGTTGGTATATTTTTGTTGAAACTTTTATTGCGCGGTATTTTAAAATTGTAGATATATAATTTTTTTATTACGGTGGCATAAAAAGACCCATCTAAGTACTTATAGTATTTTTTCCAACTGATTTTTTAGATATTATTTTGTACTTACCTTAAAAATGATTCAAACCTAATGTGATAATCAAAAATTAAAATTATTTAAGCAAGTTCACAGTCAACGAATAATAATAAATATGTAATTATAGTCTGTACAAAAAAAAAACATGTAAATTATTTCATCTATTCATCTCTTTAATTAATAAAAGCATGCCTACAAAATTTTCTGCATTTTTGGTTTTCTTATATTTTTATTGTCAACATTTCAATTTTTAAATCTTTCTTAATCCAAAAACTCATGAAAAGGATAACGAACGAGGGACGCTTTTGTATAAAATGTCCTGCTAAATAATGTTGTTATTTTTTTTTCTTGTCAATTTTCTATTTATTTATTTAAAACTTTATTAAGCCAAGATCTACAATAGGTTAACTTAATGCTATAAGCATTCTCTGCCAGTCAACCTTTTTTATAAAGTTTGTAAAAATAAAACTCACAAAAACAAAAAATCTTGTGAAATGTAAATTTCGGTTAAGTTAATAAAAAATCGCACTTATACCTGTAATTAAATATATTTCGAAGATTACGATAAAGAAGAGTAGTTAAGACTTACCGAAGAACGGCATACTTCTCAAGTCGCTATATGCTTTTATGATTAATATCAATAAATATAGGAAGTACAAAACAACAGCACTGAAGAACATTACTTTTACCACCTAAAACAGATTTTTTTTTTTTTATAAACTAAAGCGTATGCGATGAAAAAAAAATAAAGGCGTGCCTCAGGGGAATTAATTAGGCTTACCGTTATTTATTAGTGAGATATTTAAAAAATAGCGATATTTATGAAGTATAAGAAGGACAATTTTAAATTTTATGATAAATCAGTGGATTTGACATTAAAACGTTAGTTAAGATTTCTGTGGATTTTAATATAAACAAACTAGCTTTCACCCGCGTGAGATTGCCTCAGGAACAGTGCCTTTTCCCGGGATGAAAGGCCCTAAGTCCTTCTCAATACTCCTAGCTATGTGTATGCGAAAATTGAAGAAGATTGGTTAAGCAGATAGGGCGTTAACAATAAAAAACAAACAAATAAACAAACTTGCTTTCGCATTTATAATATTAGTTGTATTACCCTCAGCATTTAATTGTATCAACGAAGCTGGATGGTGCACAAATAAAGAATCTTGGGCGGGATTCACACGTACCACACTATATTATGCTCGGGCAATTTTTCACTTTATGAATATATTTTTGAATGATATTATGTCGGCCGTTTGTGGTACGTGTAGATCCAACCTATAAGGAACTTACGGAATAATTAGGATTCATAATGTAATTGAACGTAGGGTCGTAGAAGGCGTAATATTTCTGCCAAACTGTAATTATCATGACTGGTATCCACACTAGCCCCACCAAGATCACTTTTGATAAGTAAAACGATATGAAACCTCTTTCGTTCTGAAAAAAAGTGCAAAATAAATATATTTATTATAGTAAAATTACTCTTTAAAGGACGAGAAGATTTTTGTTAAACCGACTAAAATTGATATTTTTGCCTAAACACTCATGATTTAGTCTTAACTACTCACACATTCAGCCCAGATTCCTTTCTATAAAACATTTAAAACTAAATACATTAGTAGGTTATAGGTTTATTGAAATAATTTAGTCAATTTTGCACGCCTTTACTAGAAAGTAAATTTGGGCGCCAAACTGGTACAATCCTGTATGTAATTACTATATCTACTATCATAATATGTTCGATCATAATATGTATTTACTAATGGATGGTAGATGCTAGATCGCCGCTTGGAAAGTGGAGCTACTAAAATGATGCCAACATCACGAAATTGACATGTTTCATTCTCAGTAGCTCAGTGTCCGTGCTGACAGCGAATATGTCACGATGCCAAAATGGGTTTGTTAACTTCTACTGCCAAACGTCCAACATAAAAATTTGTGAAAGAAAGAGTTGGTGTACAAGAATTAAAATCACAACAATAAAAATGTTTATAAGACACTGTGTGCCGGGTTACGTGTTTTATTTCGAAATTATTCTATAGGTTCACCTGTCTCAGTCCATGGTATTGCGCCAACCAGGATAACAGAACACATGCTAGGAACACTGACTGGAAAATTGTGTCCATAAACGGCGCAAAACAGCTGCCCGACACCAATCGTAACGGGAATATAGGATCTGGAAGAAAATTATAATTTGATTTGTACAACTTTAATAAATAAAAATAATAAATAAACATTAACAAATGTAATTTACCAACAGTAGTTTAATACACGGAACATTACTACTCGTAAATGAAATAGGTAGTGAATTATGAAAAAAAATCTCCACTTCACTGGATAGTTATTTAAAGTTAGAGAGTGGTTTATGTCACGTAATAAACACCTAGTAGTATCTCCTCCCTAGTCTTAGTTAAACAGTAAAAAATTGGTCTTAAAAATCAACCTGTATATTGCTATAGATTATAAAGTTTGTTTTCTTACCATTATAAAGTAACAAAAGTGGTAACAATATGGACAGCCATTTCTGCTCTATTGCCCAATCGTGTGTGGAGTACTTTCTTAGCGAATGCGCGAACCAACACTGGAACAAATTGAAAATTACAGGCATCGGACACTAATAGGGCATTCTCATAGAAGACAAGAAGTAACCACAGACATTTTATTTTTTAAGTGGAGGAAGTATAAGCATTTGTTGCAGCGCTTCGTTGGGTGAGTGTACACTGGCATTGCAAGCAATAGTACTCTGTTAATTTCGGAATAGTTCAATAAAAAATGGGACATTACATAATTTAACCGAAAAAGTGAGATTCGTAAAGTCATATTGAATCAATGAATGAATCATTACGTGCCGAGTAAAAGGCAGTCTGTAAAAATTTGTACAAAATTTAAGTTATATTTTAGGATAAAAACAAACATCAAAACCTTCCTCTTGAATCACTCTATCTATTAAAGAAAACCGCATCAAAACCAGCTGCATGCAGTTTTAAAGATTTAAGAATACATAGGGATATAGGGACAGAGAAAGCGACAGGTCTTGATGTCTTAAAAACAAAGGGTAGATTACTTACAGCAACAGTAAACGTCGTTAGTAGAAAAATAAATCTGAACCATGTTTCCATCTGCGTGAACGCTGGATTATAGGTTTTAAACTGCGAAGAGAAATAAAAATAGTTTAGTTTGAGAGACATTCATACCGAGAAAAAAGTACATTAGTGGAAGAAAACAGTGTGAATTTTGTAATTACAGCGCGCTTTGGTTGGTATTTCGTATTTCCCTACATATACTTATGAAAAGTATGATCTTAATATTCGTTATAATATGTGGCGTTTTGATAAGTTGATGTACACACCATGTGGGGTAACGAAATGTGATGGTGTTTGCATTATTAGGCTTTAAAATCTTGTAGTGTCTGCATCATGGAGCGTTATGAAATGTAGTAGCTGCATTATGGAGCGTTATGAAATGTAGTAGCTGCATTATGGAGCGTTATGAAATGTAGTGGCTGCATTATGGAGCGTAGTGAAATCAAATGGCTGCATTATGGAGCGTTATGAAATGTAGTGGCTGCATTATGGAGCGTTATGAAATGTAGTGGCTGCATTATGGAGCGTTATGAAATGTAGTGGCTGCATTATGGGGCGTTATGAAATGTAGTGGCTGCATTATAGAGCGTTATGAAATGTAGTGGCTGCATTATGGAGCGTAATCAAATGTAGTGTCTGCATTATGGAGCGTTATGAAATGTAGTGGCTGCATTATGGAGCGTTATGAAATGTAGTGGCTGCATTATGGAGCGTTATTAAATGTAGTGTCTGTATTATGGGGCGTTACGAAATGTAGTGTTTGCATTATGGGGCGTTATGAAATTTAGTGTCTGCACTATTATAAAATTCATAATGTTGTACTATGAAAATGGTCGAATTAGCGGATAAGTCAATGCGTCTAGTTGACCCCGGATACTAAAACTCTATAAGAGAAATAAAATAATTTAGAGGTTACTTACATAGAATATAATCTCTCTAATATAATATCTTTTATGGAACTCCTTAAGACCGTAGAAATGTATGTTCAGGACATAGTGTGTGTACTCTAAAGACCCTAGATGAAGCACCATCACTTCGTCGCACACCTGCTTTTTACATTTTAAGTGTTGGGTTCTGGAAAATAATATCATATTAGGTACCTTAAGTGCAATAAATTGTAATGGGTACTAGTAATCAAAGTAATAATAAAATGAATAAAGAAGTTCTACTTATTATTTCCAATTTGTTTGCCTAATTTTAGGGTTCCGTACCACAAGGCAAAAACAAAACCCTTGAAAGAGAAAAAAGGTGACCTTGCGCAAAAAGCATTAAGTCGTAGTCGTAGGTAACCTTTTGCCCATTGTAATTGAGATGAATAAATGGTACTTTAGTGCTATTATCAATTTGAGGTACTACTTACCTATTTGTTGCTGAACTTTCTGGTATTAAATTTATAGCAGTGTGATCACTTAAAATTCCATCTATAGATATACTTATTTGAAAACTTTTATCGAAGATTTCCTCTGAAAAAATAGTGTCCATGATTTAACACAACATTGCGACTAAAATGGTGGTGCTAATTTCATAAATCTTAATATTATTTTATAAGATACAATATTAATAAAAAAAACTGTCTCTTGGCGATAATGCATATCATCACACCATATATCTGATAGAATTCGTCAAAAACGTTCCTTCCTCGTGGTCAAACTTATTGGTCAAACGGGTTGAACCACTACGAATTTTACCACTCTTCGTGGTCAAACTAATTTTACCACTCTTCGTGGTCAAACTAATTTTACCACTCTTCGTGGTCAAACTAATTTTACCACTCTTCGTGGTCAAACTAATTTTACCACTCTTCGTGGTCAAACTAATTTTACCACTCTTCGTGGTCAAACTAATTTTACCACTCTTCGTGGTCAAACTAATTTTACCACTCTTCGTGGTCAAACTAATTTTACCACTCTCCGTGGTCAAACTATCTAATTTAAATAAAGCAAATAATTTAAAGCAACAGGTATAAACTTAATTGGTTCTCACCGTCGTTATTATTGGTCAATATTTCAGCTAGCAACCATAGTTGCTGAACGCGTGTGCCCAACGCTGGGCTGTGTAAGTGGAACGGGCCGTGGCATATGTCACTGCTGTTAGTCAGTAGTGTTGATGCTGCGATTGATGTTGTCATAGTTGGCGACGGTCCTGCGATTAACAATCATGACATAATCAAGAAATCAACCATCTTAGCTAATAAGTATTATAAGTACACAACAGATTATAGAATGCTATCACAGATGCTACACGACTATAAATTCGCATAAATTTCTTTTAAAACTTACGAACTTAAACCGATGAAACGATTTGATGAAATTTTGTACTTATTCTGGTAGTTTTAATCCTACGAATGGGAATGAACCACTAATTTGAAGAGATAACGAAATGCTGCGGAGTAGCAGCGGGCTAGTACTAACCTACTAGAAAAAATTCTACTAAAATTTCGCTGCTTATAGAGCTTTTTCTCTTTATTTCCTAAAACATTTTATACTACTTAATAATGTAAAATTGAATAGTCTACAGTCGTAAGTTATACAACGAAATGATATCATAAGAATTCAAAGTAGGTTGTCATAGATGCGTCATCATCCAAAAGGACCGGTTAAGTAGTTCTCATTTCTTTTACAAAATAAACTTCAATATTTCTATCTACTTACGTAGTTGCAGGCAGGACATAGTAAGTAATAATCTATATTGCTTTACTTAGATGATTTTTTTCCTGTATATTTTATGAAAAGTAAACATTCTTAACACATAAATTAAATAAAACTACCTAGATCCTGTGGCATTAAAAATTAATAGATAAATTAAAAATAATTGGCTTGTAGAATTAGATCTAGAATAAAAAAAAATCTGCAATTCACATTCATAACTCACCTGCTAATCCTATGAACACACCCAATCCAAAGCAAGCAAAAAATGCTATAAAAACCATCACAAACTCCCCTTTGTGCATTGAATATATCCTCATTTGGACAGATCTGTAATAGGAAACATCTCGATATAATATAACAATTAAATTACCTAAGGACGTAGCAATCGATTAGCAAAAGTTGATTTTAATCAAAAATCGTTTTCTACTTACCTTTCACAGCGATCGTGATGATATGCCGGCGCAATATATTTATTGAATTCGCTAAATAAATCACTAAACTGTGACAGCGTATTCCTTATTTTGTAATTCCATCCCCCCGACGGCAAGTGATAGGAATATCCCACATTCGCCGAATCCATGGTTCACATACACTAAAATAGACTTTTTAACTATATTTCCAACAACTAAACAGATTTTTAATAGGAAATAAACACATTAAACATAAATAATAGTGTATAAAAACGTTTCTACGTGTTCGCTCCGCATGAAGTCTTGTTTACAAGCCGATTATTGATTTTACTGCGAGTGCCGTCGAAAGACCGGGAAGAGGGATATCGTATCGTGGCGTCGCAAATATATTTTCTCTGAAGCTTAAAATCTGCTTTAAACCCTTTAGGCATATTTAACTCAGCATTTAATAGCCTAATATAGTTAAACAATAGAATATTTTAATAGTTTTTGCATTCTGAAATGACTGGTTTCGGCTTTTCCCGCCATGTTGTTCGGCCATGATTAAAAGGGTTAGTGCGTGAAACTGAATATCTCTTTCGCACTTATTGATTTTACCCAAGGTCGGACGGAGAGCTTTTGCCCTACATTTGAAGTGATGAGATTTCTCATTAACTGAAAACTGTTATTTTTAACCCCCGACGCAAAAAGAGGGGTGTTATAAGTTTGACGTGTCTGTCTGTCTGTCTCTGGCATCATAGCTCCCGAACAGATGAAGTGATTTCAATTTAGTTTTTTTATTAAAGGTGACATACGGGCGAGTGTTCTTAGACATGTTTGATGAAAATTGGTTGAGCCGTTTAGAAGTTGTGGGGATGAAAGTGGGGAAGAACAACCGAATGTCTGCAAATATACTTGAGTGGGGTCTCAAATGAAAGCGCATCATGTGCACATTACAAAATAATATGTTTAATGAAAATCGGTTGAGCTGTTACAAAGGTCTGGGGGTGTAAGTGGGGAAAATACCTAATATCTGCAAATAAAATGTGGGGGAGGGGAACAGTCAACCCTCACTAGGTACTAAAATTTCTAAAAATTTTAATTCAGTGTTATTTCTATTATGAATTTCAATAAAATGAAATATTTAAACGTCGGCATTTCTAAGTAGGTACCTACTTATGTATTTTCAATGTATTTTATTTGTTGGGCGATGTTGCTGTGATAAAACGTTAACAAAAATAATAAGGTTGGCTCACTCATTTAGTTTAATAATAGACCATTCATTGACTTATCAAATTTGTGTTTAAAAAGAACATATAAGATACAGTCTAGGGTAATAAACAGGATTAATTTTTAAAAATTGTTTATTTTCTTTTTAATCTAAACACAATAAGAACAATCTTGCTCAAATACATAATAGGTATTTCGAAATTATAAATGTAATTATAATAATAATTAAACCATGGCTTCTATCGAATTGAGTTTTTGAGATGAGAATTTATTGATTATAAATATAAAGAAAATAGGAACTGCAACGTCTTTATCTAACTTCCAATTTCAACTTTGCTTAAACTATTGTGATGTAAACATAATTAATTTAAATATAAATATCGAATAAATTCATAGATTAAAAAAAAATAGCCTCGCGATTCCAAATTCTTTGAATAAATTACATTTCATTTGTAATAATCAAATGATGCGTAAAGTAAGCGCGGAAAAGTATCATAATTTCATTAACATATTATCCTACAAAATATTATCAAAATGATACCATACCAACTCGTATGATATTGCACGAAATTTCTTTGTTTTACCATTCATTATAACACCCTGATTGATTTGCAATTATTTTAATTTTGCCAACTCAAAATATATAGTTAATATACAAGTTATACTGATAGACAACAACGCTAAACAAAATCTTATAAAAAAATAAAATATTGCATAAGTACTTTTATATCTACTTAATAAATACAATGATACAATAACAACTATAAAAATATTCACTTACATATATAGCCAGATCTTTGGGAATTTCAATATAAAAATAATTGTACACTATTAATTAATTTGGAAATAAACTAAAAGTTCGAAAATTAAGATTTATGTGCTAATTTTACTAATATACATATAACAATTTAATATGTATTATTAAGTCAAATATCGCCTATACTGTTTTACTTATTATGTAATAATAATATAGAAACAGTTAGAGATTTTGACTAGAATACGCAATTTGTCTTATCACTTAGTTTTAATTATCAAATGCTCAGTTTAATTAAGAGAATGCGTATGTTTTTATTAGTATGTGATGTTACATATTCATACTAGTTCTATTACATTGTTTAATAGTACGATAACGATAATAACTCGCATCTTTTGTGTACAAATTAAAACAATTTTTATAATAATTTGAAATAATTGAATAAAACATTGTGTAATATTAATACACCATGATAAGTAACTACATTTTGCCTCATTTTATTATTAATTAAAAATATTAAAATAAATTAATTTTATAGACTAGTTAAAGTCGCTGTTGTACTAATATTAGTTTCTATAGGAGGTTCGAATGTAGGGACGTCGACATTATTTACAATTTTGGCATCGCTTTCGGGAGCGGTGTGCGTTATGTTGGCACTGTTGTCGGGTACTTGGGCTGTTATGTTGGCACTATTGTCTAAAATATTGCTTGTTGTGTTGGCAGTATTGTTTTCTCTTATGCTCTTTGGAGGCGGTGTTGCAATGTTGGTTTCTTTTACATTTAGTTTACCTGAATAAAGAAAATTGAATATATTTAGTTTCGTATAGTTCACTTTAGTACAAGCCTTTTCAAGCAATTTTAATATTAAATTAATGAATACTTCTTACGTAATATTAGCTTTGCTTAATATAGTTTTTAGACTATGCGTGCATTTAACATAAGCATTTGACTATGTTATACAAGAATCGATACTTAAGATAAACTATATGCATGCATAAAATATTAAAAGTAATACTTTAAAATCAACATAATTAATTGTATTTGATTAAAATATGCAGGCGAAAATCATGACAGGATCGAAATTAAAAGTAGAATATTGTGTTTATTTATTAGAGTACCCCAAGGTAGTGTTTTTGGACCAGTGTGATTTATTTAATTTATTTACCTGTGACGTAATCTTTGAACCACTGGTTGATTCCGTTCGCGTGTCGTTGCACCCAGTCGATGCGTAGAGTGGCTGTGTCGACTATTTTCTGGAGAGTTTGGGACATCGGTAGCAGTTTGTCCTTGTGTTGCATTGCGAATGATTTTAGCTAGAACAAGAATGATATAAAGTGTTCTTGCGATATATATGTGGGATAAAAATATTGTAATAAGGTCTAAGTATGAATGTAGCTTATTATTGTTAACAGAACGGAACGCAGCGGATGGAAGAGAGAGAAGTATGTGTGCGAGAGAGAAAGAAAACGAATGGCGTTTTACTAGATATACGACGAACGGTGCTCTTGTTTAATTTATTTCTAAAAAGGGAAAAATAAACAGTTTTTGTGCAGAACTCCGTATTTATTTTATCTAATAATCCCACAAAATTGGGGGCTCGTCCGGGATTGGCAAAATAAAGACGCGGGTCGGAGTAATTAACGACGACGACGACGGCGTGTGACGCGACAACGTGTTTGAAAAATCAACGGCCCGACGACGGCGGCAGTCGAAGATTTTTGGAAAACGGTGCAACATACGGTGATACGAATACGAAATGCAGAAGGACGACCAGGTTATGCCCGGTCCAGGCTCAATGTTGCATTTAACATCGGATTTAATACCTAAATTCACCGGTCAAGATAAAACATATCCAGTGTCAAGATGGATACAAGACGTGGAAGATAACGCCTACATTTGTGGGTGGACACCGTTGCAGCAGCTACTGATGGCACGGAGATCCCTAGCTGGCACCGCACAGCTTTGGATGCGAGCTGAGCGTCCCCACAAAACATGGGAGGAACTCAAGGCCGCCCTAAATAAAGAATTCCCTGACACAATCGACATTAAGACGATTCACGAGTTGATGGGTAAGCGAAAGAAGAAGCGGGAAGAAACCTGTATAGACTACATGATGGTAATGAAGGAGTTGGGGAAAAGAGGAAAAATGCCAGATTACGTGGCTATTAAGTACATCGTAGATGGCATAATTGACAGAGAGACGAATAAGATAATGCTTTACGGTGTAACGACAGATCTTAAAGAAAAGCTAAAAATTTATGAGTCGTTCAAGGAGAAGACGAGATCGGAACATTTAAGAACTACCTACAGAGACGAAACACGCGGCATGAAAACGTCGAAAAAGTGCTATAATTGTGGTGATGGCGAACATATATCTGAAAATTGTCCGAAGAAGGCACAAGGCCCAAAGTGTTTTAATTGCAACGAATTCGGTCATATTTCACCGAAGTGTCCACATAGGAAAAACATGGCGGAAGGCGGCCGAAATGAGAATTCATCAAGATGGCGGAAGAACGACACTTTCGGTAAAGGCGGCAACTCAAGCAGTGGGAACGGGAGCGGCGAACGTGTGAACAAGCAAGCAATGTTCGGTCAATCGTTCAACACTCCGAATGAATCTGAATTCTCACTAAATGACATTGACAAGAAGACAGATGACAACAAACGTCAATGTCAAACGGAGTATCACTATGACATTTACGATGTAAACAAACCATCGCGACGAGAAAAACCTATGAAGATCGTAGAATTATTTGGAAAAACGACAAATGCTCTCATTGATTCTGGCAGTGATGTCAACTTATTATCTTCAGAGTTTTGTAATAACGTCAGTATAGTGATGAACAATAACATAACGCTGTCTGGACTTGGTTCTTCTAAAGTGGAGTCCTTAGGTTGTGTAACAACAAATGTGGTTATTGACGTTGACGGTACAAAATATGACGATGTGCTATTCTACATTGTGCCTAGAGACTGTATGCCTTTTAATGTAATTATAGGTCACGAATTTCTCAAAGATGTTATAACAGTTATGAATGGCAGTACTGTGTGGATGAAGCCTGTGGAATGGGTGAGTAAGATTAATTGTTTTTGTTGCAGAGTTGAAGTTGGTCATGTAAGTGATGCTAACCTTAAGAAAGAAGTTGTTAAGTTGGTTGAAAACTATCAACCATGTCAAAATAAGGAAGCTCCTATCCAGTTGAAAATTATTCTAAAAGATGACATCCCAGTAGTGCACCGCCCAAGGCGTATATCACTGAAGGAGCAAGTGGTTGTTGAAGAACAAGTTGCAGAATGGCTTGAGCAGGGAGTAGTACGCGTAAGTTATTCCGAATATGCTAGTCCATTAGTTCTGGTCCGCAAAAAAGATGGTACTATAAGGGTGTGTGTCGACTATAGAAAATTAAATAGTAAAATTGTCAAAGACGAGTTTCCAATGCCAATCATTGAGGATTACATCGACAAGTTGGCCGAGGCAAAGATATTTAGTGTACTTGACTTAAAAAACGGATTTTTCCATCTGAATGTCAGCAGCAAGTCAGTAAAGTACACTGCATTTGTAACGCACCATGGTCAGTTTGAGTTTTTGAAAGCTCCATTTGGGTTGTCTGTCTGCCCAAATTATTTCATGCGATTTGTAACCATAATCTTCAGAGAATTAATATCTAAAGGAATTGTTCTAATATTTGTCGATGACATCCTTATTCCAGCAAAAGATGAACAAGAGGCTGTTGATAGATTGAGAGAAGTTCTAAGAGTGGCATCAGAATACGGTTTGCAGATAAACTGGAAGAAGGCCAAATTGGTATCCCGAAGTATAACCTATTTAGGCCATACTATTGAGAATGGTCAGGTAAGACCAGCGGCGGAAAAGATTGATGCTGTTATTAAGTTCCCAGAACCAAAAACAACTAAGCAATTACAGAGTTTCATTGGTTTATCATCATATTTTAGGAAGTACATAAAAAATTTTGCATCTATAGCACAACCCCTTACAGATTTGCTTAAGAAAGATGTAAGCTTCATATTTAATGACGAACAACGGTATGCATTCAATCATTTGAAGGAACTTTTGACTACTAAACCGGTTTTAAGAATATTCAATCAGAAATTAGAAACGGAAATGCATACAGATGCATCAAGTATGGCTTATGTAGCTATACTCATGCAGCGATCAGATGACGATGGTGGGTTACATCCAGTATATTACATGAGCCGCAAAACTAATGATGCGGAAAAAAAGTATACCAGCTATGAGCTGGAAAGTCTGGCTATTATAGAAGGAGTAAAAAAGTTTAGACATTACTTGTATGGTATAAAGTTCAAAATTGTAACTGATTGCCAAGCGTTTCAGATGACTCTTAAGAAGAAAGATTTGTGTACGAGAGTTGCAAGATGGGCACTGCTATTACAGGAGTTTGATTTTGTGGTTGAACATCGACCAGGAACGAGAATGAAGCATACTGATGCACTAAGCCGAAACCCATATGTAGCAGTAGTAACCCTGCATGACGAGATCAGGCGAGCGCAACAGTTAGATGATGGACTAAAGGCTATATCAGAGATTTTACAGGAGAGATCTTACGGTGACTATTATATTGATAATGGATTACTATACAAAGGAATGGAGAAGCATTTGGTGATCCCAAAGTCTATGGAAAATGAAATTATTAAAAGAGCTCACGCTAATGGACATTTCTCAAAAAGAAAGATGATTGAATTGATAAGTAAAGACTACTTCATAAAGAACCTTGACAAGAAAATTGAAGAGTTTATTACAGGATGCATTCCATGTTTATTAGCGACTCGTAAGGAGGGAAAACAAGAAGGATTTCTAACACCAATTGAAAAAGAAGAGTCGCCACTGCATACACTGCATTTGGATCACATTGGTCCAATGACTGATACAAAGAAACAGTATAATCACATTCTTACAATTGTAGATTCATTTACGAAGTTTACCTGGTTATTTCCTACTAAAGGAACAACAAGTAAAGAAACAATTGAGATGTTAAAAATTCACCAGCAGCACTTTGGCAATCCAACCAGATTCATAACCGATAGAGGAATGGCTTATACAAGCAATGAATTTCAAGACTATTGTAAAGATGAGAATATTCAACACATCAAGATTACAACGGGAGTACCTAGAGGAAATGGACAGGTGGAAAGAGTCCATCGTACTGTAATCTCCATACTTACAAAGTTGTGTATAGAAACTCCTGCTCTTTGGTACAGGCATGTGAGCAGACTACAGCGTTCTCTGAATAGTACTTTTCAGCGAAGCATAAATACTACACCCTTTCAATTATTAACGGGAACTAAAATGAGAATGAAGGAAGACATTGAGATTTATGATTTGCTCCTAGAGGAAGAAAGAGAAAGCTATTCAGAGGAGAGAGAAAACCTTAGAAAGAAAGCCAAGCAACAAATTCTACAAGTACAGGACGAAAACATAAGAAATTTCAATAAGAAGAGAAAAGAGAGTACCAAGTACAAAGAAGGAGACTTAGTGGCGATAAAACGCACACAGTTTGGCACAGGGATGAAGCTGAAAGCCAAATATCTAGGACCTTATCAGATTGTGAAAGTAAAACGAAACAACAGATATGATGTGAAGAAGCTGGATCCTAGTACCGAAGGCCCTGGAGTAACTTCAAGCTCAGCGGATTATATGAAGATATGGCCGGATGTCATTGCTAATACTTAAAAGGTGAGGTCTGCTGTTAACTTTATTTGTTTGGGTATGAAAGGTTTTGTTAACACTATTTATTGTTAAGATGTTAAGTTAGTTGTTAAAGTGATGTGTATTGTATCTGTTGGTACTATATCTATTGATATGTTAAAATTTAAATCTATTTAGTTGTATCTTTAAAATGTTATGTAGTGTCTTCTGTGTAAAATAAAAACTAAAATGTTGATGTTATATCACAGAATTATTAATAGTACTAAGTCATGTTACTTGATTAACTTGCTTGTAGTAGCATAAGTTAAATTTAAGTTGAGAGTAAGAGATGAGTGTTTGTATGGATGTCTGAGGCAGACATGATTCAGGATGGCCGACTGTGGGATAAAAATATTGTAATAAGGTCTAAGTATGAATGTAGCTTATTATTGTTAACAGAACGGAACGCAGCGGATGGAAGAGAGAGAAGTATGTGTGCGAGAGAGAAAGAAAACGAATGGCGTTTTACTAGATATACGACGAACGGTGCTCTTGTTTAATTTATTTCTAAAAAGGGAAAAATAAACAGTTTTTGTGCAGAACTCCGTATTTATTTTGTCTAATAATCCCACATATATACAATTTTATTGTGATAGGACTGAATATAAAGACTGATTTTTCAAAGATCACTTGTGCAAAATCATCATTATTTTCATTAGAAGGCAGTCCACTGCTGGACTTAGGAATCCCTAAAATATCTTCAGAAATGAAATGAAATTATTTATTTACATCATCATCATTTTGTGTTGGTGTCACGGTCAATCGACCATGCACACCCTGGTGTTAGTTCTTCGGAACCGGCGATGCTAGTTATGTAAATATATAGATTCATATTAATTCTAGTAATTTGTATCTTTATTCTCTAACTAGAAGGAAATGTTTGTATGTACTTATGTCATGTTCTGAACTGCAATAGCATGCCTTTTTCACTTACGTCAAGGCATTGTTTTCAAAAACACGACAACCTTATCGAAACCGACTTAATAACCTACATTACACAAGGGAAAGACAGCTGCTGCTCGGTGCTATGTTTTCATTGCGTCATTGGTATTGTATGTCTGGTTTATTGTAGTGTTGCCGCTAGATAGTCAACTATCGATATCTTAAAAGACTGTCGATAGTTTGAGAAAAAACAATACTTTCGATAGATCGGTAGTACCGAATCTACGTAATAATGAGAAGCAATAATATAATAGTAGGTATGTAATATTGCAGAACAATACAATCGATACTATCGATCGATATTATCAAAACTGTAATTGATATTCATCAATATTACTCGAAAACGGCTATCGATAGTATCGTCTTTTTTGATTAAAACTATCTGTAGTCAAACTATCGATAGTTCGGCAACACTAGTTTCATTGCAGTTTTATAGTAGCTAGTACACAATAAGCTACTGCTCGCAGCTCCGCTCGCGTAAGATTCGGTTATATCGCGCCCAAAAGAAGCTTATGTTTGATTCCAGATCCCTAGAACTATATCCATAACAAATATCATCAAAATCGGTTCAGCGTTTTAGCCGTTAAAGCAGTGATTCCCAAACTTATTTTGTCTACTGCCCACTTTGAGCATAAATATTTTTTTAGCGCCCCCATTTTTTCACCTATTAAAAAACCACTATAACTTCAAATTTAATTTATTAATTACTGTGATCTATATATGTATATTATGTATATTAACGGAGAATTCTAAACGAAACTTTTACTATAACCCGCTACTTGAAACCTGAGCGCAGTAGGTAACATACAACGGCGCTTAGGTCTCAAGTTAACCCTTACGGGCTCCTCCTGCCCGAAGAATGATTATTGAAACGCAACTTTATAGTATTAAATCAGAGTATCTTTTATTAAAAATATAAGTCCGAACAAGTATTCAATGAACCAGCCGACTGATACAGGAATGCACAATTCGGGTTATTTTACACAACGCCCCCATTTTCTTTCTGGGTCTCTTACCCCATTGAGACCTGCAGCGCCCACAAGGGGGCGTTATCGCCCACTTTGGGAAAGACTGTGTTAAAGCGTAACAGAAAGACAGATAGACATACTTTCGCATTTAAAATATTAATATCGAAATATGGATAAGGATTGTAAAATTAGGGATCATTGAGTTGGTATTCCATAACACAAGTCTCGAACTTACTTTGGAGCTAGCTCAATCTGTGTGATTTGTCGGTAATATTATTTTTTCTTAAACCTTACCTTGTTCAACTCGTCGACGCTAGAAATGAACCCGAACGCGCCATTAAGAACATTCGAGAACATGAACGCGTCCATTTCTGTGAATTTCTCGTAAACTCTGTCGAAGTTCTGAATGAGGAAGTCTTGTGCGATTCTTGTTCCGACAGTTGATTCGACGCTCCATACGGCCACAGCGTATTGCTTGGGAATTTCTGACAGACTTTTTTCTAGTAAGCTAGAAAGAAAATAATATATAAAAAAATATATATTTAGGTGATATGAGTTCAAAGCTGAACCCACAAAAAAAAGCAATGAACAAATATGCTGTTCCCCGCGGTTCCACTCGCCAGTTGTGTGTATCCTATCCTATTAAAGAAGCAGGTTTTTTTAAATAGATAAAGTGATTCAAGAGGAAAATTATTTTGCCCATGCGAAGCTGGGGCGGGTCGCTAGTATAGTATAAAACAAAGTCGCTTTTCGCTGTCTGTCCCTATGTATGCTTAAATCTTTGAAACTACGCAACGGATTTTGATACGGTTTTTGAATAGATAAAGTGATTCAAGAGAAAGGTTTTTATGTTGGTTAAACAAAATATATGAAATTGCACACACACATTCACATTGCCGGGGCGGTTTCTCGCTAGTTTGTATATAAATTTATTTTTACTCGCGTATTCAAAAACGGTACTTACGATTTCTTTAACATTTTAATACATAGTCAAAAAGATAATCTAGCTAGGTTGGAAAAATTCATTTTACCCATAATTTCACGTAAAAAGATTTTCTGTATAAAATGTGCGAAGCTTAGCCCAGGTACTATCTATATTATAGTATAGAAGAAGTATAAGATAAGATAAGTAAAGATATTTAATTGAGCTACAATTAAATATATATATATATATAATATAATATATATATTTAATTGTAGCTCAATTAAATATCTTTAAATGTCGTTTTATAATATGTTTTTATTTATTAGGAACTGTAGTCTATATCAAACAATGTGCTCTGTAAAACAAAGATTTTATTTTAGCTCATGCACATACTTATAAATAAACTAAACTAATAGCTGAAATAAAATACAATTTACCTGTAAAACAAAGAAACGACATTTAAAGATATTTAATTGAGCTACAATTCCTTTTTATATTATATTTTAATTATTTTCATTGTGAACCATTTATAAGTCCAATTGACATATATCGTCAAAAATTCTAGTATAGGAAAAGAGATCGGTATCGACCATTGTAGCTCTACATAGTTTGAATCAAAGAAGTTTGAATTAAATGCCGTTTCTTTACATTTATATATATATATATATATATAGTTTAAATTTCTCTCTCTCTCTTTCTCTTGTTCATTTTCACGAAAATAAGAAGAATACATACGTGCTTATAAGAGCCTCTTCTCTCGTAGACGGTAGACTGTTAATGAGCAAACTCTTGACGTTAGGATCGGTGGAGTTCATGAAAACATTCCAAATGATGTCGAACTCGCGACGCGTGCCGTGCTTCAGTGCTATATTGTACACCAGGGAACGCAGGTAACTTGGTATTCTGAAATGAAGAATAAAAATTCACACTCCTCCCAGTGTTTTGCCAGATCATTTGCAGTGCTCGCCGTAACTTTTATGGAACAAACTCATATCAAATAAATAAATATATAGGGACAAATCACACAGATTGAGTTAGCCCCAAAGTAAGTTCGAGACTTGTGTTATAGGGTACTAACTCAACGATACTATATTTTATAACAAATACATATATAGATAAACATCCAAGACCCAGGTTAATCAGAAAAAGATAATTTTTCATCTTGACCTGACCGGGGATCGAACCCGGGACCTCCTGAGTAGCGGTCAGGCATGTTAACCATTACGCCACGAGGTCGTATTGGAGGTCAAGACGTCGTCCTCACTACACTCCTTCAAATTTAGTGTTAGGGAATACTTCGAGCGTTCGGACTTGAGTTGATTGACAGTATAGGATAACTAACTTTAGTGTTGTGATCAGTTTATAATTTCATATGTGTATTCTTTGCGATGTACCCTCTTTAATAGCCATGTACTATTTTTCCTTTATTATACAGGTTAACTGGAAGAGATCCCTGTTAGGGATAAGTCCGCCTTTTGTTGTGTTCTATGTTGTATGTCCTCTCTGCTTTGCAGTGCCCAACAGGGTCCTTGAAGGAGTGTAGAATACATTATATCTGTAATATTGTATAATCTGCATGTAATTTAAGGTGCAATAAAGTATTGAGTATTGTATTATCAATGTTCTTTCTGTACAATAAAGTTATTACATATATACAAAAATTAATTCATAAAAAATTAAAGTAAATCCCATTTTAACTAAAATGTGTTTTGTTTTATTTCTATGCATATGTATTCATTTTTGTTTAGTATAATAAAGTTATTACAAACAAAATATGCTTTCCGATTAATTTCCCGCGCTTATCTTGTTTTTTTTAACCCCCGACGCAAAAGAAGGGTGTTATAAGTTTGACGTGTTTGTCTGTCTGTCTCCGGCATCATAGCTCCCGAAAGGATGAAGCGGTTTCAATTTAGTTTTTTTCGTATCAAAGGTGCCTTACGGGCGAGTGTTCTTAGACATGTTTGATGAAAATCGGTTGAGCCGTTTAGCAGTTGTGGGGGTGAAAGTGGGGGAGAACAACCGAATGTCTGCAAATATACTTGAGTGGGGTCTCAAATGAAAGCGCATCACGTGCACATTACAAAATATGTGCAAATAATATGTGGGAGGTAAATCAGTAGACCGTCACCATTAAAAAGAAAATGTGTCGTGAGTTTTTTTAAATTTTAAATTTAATGCTTTTATACTACTGGCAATCAGGCTTTGACCCACCTGATGGAAAGTGGTTACCGTAGCCTATACTAGTTTTTATTTTATCTTATAAATACTCACGGATTTTCACTCAAGTCAGTCTGCTTGGCCCACTTCTCGAACTCCTGTCTCGCCCAGTCCAAACAACGCGGTGCTTCCATGAAACACTCCCACATAACCAGGTTTTCAATGAGGAAAGCTTCGTTGTCATCCTTGGGTTTGTTTAGGCCGTAGTTCAGCCGAGATAACTGAGTTTTAAGGAGCATTCTCATGTAGTCCTATAAAACAATAATATACTTAATACAGTTATTCTTTTTTGCACCAGTAAAAGTATACAAGGTGAATTTAAATCAACTGCAAATATTTTAAGGGTAGATTCATACCACTAAACTGAACAACTTTCCCAAATAAACTTATGTCGAAATACGAAAAAATTCTTTTGACCTCCCATACAAATTGAGAATCAGCTGATCTAGTTTAGTATGGAGAGTGAAAAATAAAATTTCGTATTTCGATATAAGTTTATTTGGAAAAGTTGTTCAGTATAGTGGTCTGTATCTGTCCTTAAAATATTTGCAGTTGATTTAAATTCACCTTACACGGCACGGAATTATATTTTTTTCTAGACAGTCAGGTGATTAAAGTATGCTTCCCGTGGGAATCAAACCTACGACCTTTTAGTCTTAAGGCCTTATTCTAACCACAGAGGTCCAGTAAAATACAAAACCTCACCTGAAAATACACATATCCAGGCGTAGTTTTCAAATTATGCTTCAAAAAGCCCATATTATTCAACAGAAGATCCCAGACTATCTTCGAATCTTCGCCATCTTTGACGCACGTGGTTAACCCTAAGGCATAACTGTAATTAAGCTGGTCCGCCTTGGCGAGGTTGAAAGCGTCGTCTATAAGCTGAGCTTTCGTCATCGGAGACTTGACTTCGCCAGATTTGATAGCTTTGTTCAAAAGCTCCCAGTTTTTCTGGTCGTAATTTACGCGGTAATAGCCTGGAATAAAATTTATTTTTTCTCATTCTTATTAAAACCAATATAACTATACACTAGTCTAGCTAGTTCTTTGGTACACATGTAATGTCACTCGGAGATAGTGAGGCTATCTAACGGTGAAAGACTTTTAAATCTGGCCAGGAGTTTCGGAGATCAAATCTTTCCTCTTTATAATATTAGCACGACGCGACGTGACACCGGCCGATGAAAAAAACGACCTTATTGCAATGACATAAAGGCTATTTCGACCGGCTGGAGCTGACTCCGAATCAGTAAGATGGGGACTCCCTAAAAAAAAAACAGGGACCTTACCGACAGCATCCACATTGACATATAACGCTTGATCCCTATCCACTGGTAGTGCGAATGTTTTTGATCGCTCCTTCAGCCAGACCTTCGGCTTGGTAGTCCAGTTTGCTAAGGGGGCGTCCATGGTGGTGTAACTTATGGGGATCTGCCACAACTGGTCTACCATTTTCTTGTACGGGGCTTTGGTGCTTGTGAATAGCCTCTGAAAGAGACACAGGACATTTTAAAACGACTTCAAAAATAAGGAGCTTTTCAGTTTGATCTGAATGTTTTTATGTATGTATGTATGTGCTCATTTATAAGATGCGCCAGTAAGTTACTCATAAATATATATATATACTAGATTTCGCCCGCGGCTTCGCCCGCATGAATTTCCTTCGGGAACAGTGCCTTTTCCCGAGATGAAAGGTACTATGTCATTAATTCTCAACACTCCTAGCAATGTGTATGCGAAATTTCAGGAAGATTGGTTCAATAGATAGGGCGTGAAAAGATAACAAACAAACATACAAACTCACTTTCAAATATATAATATTAGTTATTACATTTATTAGAAATCATCAAAGTAAAAAAAGCAATGTCCACAAAATATAGATCTGTGAAGTACGAGTATCTTACTATTTGCGTATAGACGTCGCCCTGAGCACTTTGTTTTAATGATTTCTTAACAACATAAGCTGTGGATATACCTGATATAGTGCTCCGCTGGAAGAAATATCTATAGAAATAAGTAGCATTCTTGTACTAAATTTCCTAATTTTAACTTTCCTATGTTTGTATTTGAGTGTACATGAATTAATGGTTCCACGTGTTCATGAACTCTACCAGCGAGAGGTCACTGACCTGTTCTGATACAGTAGCTGTGGATAGATATAGTAACCATCGACACACAAACACTAACCTGACTGAAGTCCACCTCGCCAGTAAGGTAGTCCCTCTTGACATTGAGCACCGGGTAGCCCGCCTGGCGCGTCCACGTGTTCATGACCTCCACCAGCGAGAGGTCGCTGAACTCCGGCCGCGCGGCGGTAGCGGTGGACATCGCCTGCCATAGGTCGTTCTCCTCCGCGTTTGTGTATTGCCTATCAATATCATAAGATCTAAAGGAAGAGTGTCAAAGGTATTCAATGTGATGATAAGAAAAAGTAAAATTTTAAATCATACGATTATACGTAATGTTCATGTAAAAAATAATATTTCTTTGTTGGTCGTATGTGAAATAAAGGAACTGATTATTCAACTTTTTGCGCTGAAAGTAAAGTAACGCGTATGTCTAGAGACATAGGCATTACTTTAATATAATAAGATGATAAAATCACAGATTGAAATGAAAACAAAGAACATTTGAAAAAAAATGGCCATGTTCCAGCTCGCTTTAACTAGAGATTGAACCCAGAATATTTACAGACTAGCATATTAACAATTTATGCCGTAGTAGTCAAAATAAAGAAGTTCAGAAAATAAGGAGACAGTCAAAAACACATCCGCATTTTAAATAACATTAATCTATAGAGAAGTACTTCTTGGGTCTAAAATAATCAATCAATGATGATGATGTATGAATAAATCTTAATTTTTAACGTTGGTCTTACCATTCTTTGAGATAATGCACCAATCCTTTCCTAAACAACTCCTGGCTTATAGTATGGTTCAGCATTCTGATAAGATTAGCTCCTTTAGTGTAGGAGATCTCATCGAATTTCTGTGATATCTCCGAAGCGTCGATGACTTTCCGAGACACTGGTGATGTGTTCTTCAAGGCGTCAGATCGAAGTAGGTCCATCTTGTCTCGGGAGAGAGAATCTAGCATGTTCCATTCGGGTTCGATCTACATAAAAATACTTTTTGTTTTTAAGTATTTTTAGTACACTTAATATTCTAATTATTCACTCAATTGAAAATACGGAAAAAGTTTTTTTTTTAACAAAAAATATAAAAACATGATATGAAAAATATTATCTTTAAAATAATGTACTGTTTGTATGAACTGTAATTTACGAAAAATATTATTCAGATAGATTATATAAGATTTGAACAAAGGATTTTTAAATTTGTGTTATGTCATCAATATACACAAATTTAAAAAATCCTTATTATAAATCTCAACTTTTAAATAAAATGGTAAAGTTCCAGGCATTAGCCATCTGACCAAATTCCAGAAGTTACGTTTGAAGTGTCTTATTAAACAAAATAATTAATAGTGGCCCATAAATAAAATATCTGTTCGTATAAGAGGAATTATGTAATAATCTTGATTTAGGTCAAATTAGGTAAAGATCGTAGAAACGATTGCCAGATGACTTAAATTGTCGAAGAATTATATTAGATGTATTCACCAATAATGGAGTACCTACTTCAAATCCCAACTATACTTACTGAATTTATAAATGCGAATTTCTGTGTCTTTCTGTTATGCTTTCCCAAATAAATCGCGGGACCCTTGATGACATTTGGTATGGATAATGTTAAACAAGGGGATTTAAACAAAAGCTACTAGCTATTATTTCTTCGATTACGCGTCGCTTTTTATTCATAAATTGTGTGACTATGATAAATAAATAAATAACAATAACTCACATGATCAACACCAACATACTCGATGTAGGTAGCGAATCCCTCATTGAGCCACAGATCAGTCCACCATTTCATAGTAACAAGATTGCCGAACCACTGGTGGGCGAGTTCGTGGGCGACGTCGATAGCCACGTTCTGGCGATCACGAGGCACACCGTCTATCTCGTCGAAGAGTAGCGTCGTTTCTCTGTGTGAAAGCGGGACGAACATATTATGATAAGCATACTTTTTTTTCTAAAAATTCAAATTGAAATATTCTTTATTGTCAAACACAGAATACATAATAGTACTGACAGATGTCTTCATATTTTATCTATTGCTTGTGTTTGGTATTTCAAGCTGCTTAAATGCGTCTCACTAAGCTAAACGACTTTTTTTGTAGAGATTCTACCTGCAGTCGCCTAGTGATCGCTTAATTGTTTTTTGTCTAATTTGGAGGGTATGGTATAAATTATACTATAAAAGTTTTGTAATATTGCGTTGTTCTCATGGTAAATGAATTATGTGATTGAGAATATATGTCTTAAACTATCCAGAGATGGAAACTTAAACCAACGGCTTTGCGATCCTTTAGAAGCACGGAGAAATCTTGCAACATGACACCAATCGGCGACCATCCAAGTCACAGCCTCGCCCTGGTTTTCATAACGTGCGTTATGGTAACAAAGGTTCGAAAATAATGGGGCTATTGAACTTTTCAGTTATAATGCTAAGATGTTATTATCCGATCGATATTATTATAAACTCAAAATGGACAAAAATAAATATTTTAAGAAAAGAATATGGACCAACCTGAAAGTAATTAACCCCCAATTTTCCATAGCACCGCTTGAGAAGTCAGGAATAGCGATCAAATCAATCTTCTCCAAAGCATAAGGCACTCCAAAAACTTCCTCATAATATTTCAACAGTTTTGGTGTAATTTTCAATGCATAGTTCGCTTTCTGGATCAGTTCCGGTCTCGTCCATATCCTTATGACCTTGGTTATGTTGTCCTTGCTTACGTAACTGGTTTCCAGGGATTTGAAATCAGATAGGATATAGGCTACGAGGTATGTGGACATGTTTACTGATCTTTCAAAATGCGTCCATTGCCAGGTGTTTTGATCTGGCCTGTAAAAACAAAATGGAATAAAATTAGCTGAAGAAATAAATTAGTTTTTATTATTTTATTAGTTTTTAAGTAAGATAAAGATAAGAACTTCTTAATGTGATGAAACAATATTACATTACTGTCGAGCTCTGAAACGAATGACTAAGGATTTAAATTGTTATTTCGGTCGAGGCTTGTACAGTGCTTTTCTTACTCCTGCGAGTACTCAGCATCTTGTCAAATTTTACATTAAATTGCTTTAATTCCGGTCTCGACAGCAATGTACTTGAACCAAATAGGGTTTTATATGAATTTTGAACGAAAAAAAGTGGACTGTATCTCGAAAACAAAACGAAGCGTAATTTCGCAATCTTACAAGATACAAAACTAAATTTTATTTGATTGCTAATCAGCTTACCTGGAGCCTGGCGTTCCGATGCTCTGCGTCGAGTTGCGGTCTTGGGTGGACTCAGAGCTGGACCAGATGAGCGTTACCTTCAACCACTATTATGACGCACACACAGTTTAAAGCCGAACAGCAATCTTTATTTTTGATTTAATGGCAAAATAATAATAAATGACTTGGTAACTTGATAAAAGTGCCTGAGACCCGACAAATCCGAGAGTTTCAGCGTGCGCGCGCGACGACCGCCAACAACGATTCTCTAAACTTCTAGAATGATCGAACACGGGGTTGCCATACTACTTATCGAAAAAATGGACAACCCGTGTTACCATTATTATTATTTATTAATATGACAACATTAAACATTCCGCCCACCTAAATGTGACGGCATGCTCATAGATGCCGCGATATTTACGATAACAATAACGACAAATACTTTTAAAACTACGAAAAGATGCTGTTGAAAACAGTACATTAATTAAAACTTAACGATTAACGACAACTAAATTTACACTTAGCCTTGTGCTAACAAGGGCTAGGTGACCGATAACTTAATATTTTAGGAAACTAAGAGTCAATTGCCATGGGCAAAGGACAAATTTTAACGATTGGTCTTTTGTACTGACCGACGGCAGTTTTTACCGTTACTACTCGACAAATTCCATCTGCACCAGGGTGCAGGGCAATGATACGACCTAATGGCCATTTTAGAGGATCTAATGTTTCATTAACTATAAGCACCATTGTACCTACAATAAGGTTAGGATAAGTTTTGTCCCATTTTGCTCTTTGCTGTAGCGTGTGTATGTATTCACTTTGCCATCGGTACCAAAACGACTGATGGATTCTCTGAATTAATTTCCACCGCTGTTGAACGCTAACATTTAAATGTGTGAGGTTTTCCTCGGGCATAATCGAAAGAGGTTCCAATGTTAGGAAATGTCCCGGGGATAAAGCTGAGAGATCATTAGCATCCGAACTAAGAGGTGTCAAAGGTCGCGAATTTAGCATAGCCTCTACCTGTGTCAATACAGTATAAAATTCCTCGAAAGTCAAACGTTGTGTACCGATAGCCCGAGCGAGATGTGTCTTCACTGACTTGATTCCCGCCTCTGCCAATCCATTGAAATGCGGACTCCCAGGAGGACTGAACGAGAACTTAATCTCCTGAGACTCAGCGGCTTTTTGCATCAGAGAACCAAGATAGTTACTAGCACCGATAAAATTTCTGCCCTGATCGGAGACGAGATGGCTGCATCGACCACGACGAGCGATAAATCTACGCAAAACGGCGAGGAAAGCCTCTGTTGACAATTCCGATGCGAGTTCAATGTGTAAAGCTTTGGTAGCGGCGCATACGAAAACACAGATGTACCCTTTAAAGGTTTTGACACCACGACCACGACCAAGAGCTATACTGAACGGTCCACCATAATCGACAACTGAATTTGAAAAACATTTAAGTTGGTTAACACGGTATGAAGGAAAGTTTCCCATAAGCGGAGCAGGAGCAAGTTGGGGACGAACTCGAAAACATTTAATACAACCCGAGATTACCGAACGAATAGCGCGCTTACACGATAGTATCCAAAAATTCTGTGCAAGGAGATTTTGAAGAGTTTGAGCACCAGGATGCATAAAGCGAAGATGATATTCCTGAATTATCAGAGAAGTGAGGCGATGACAACGGGGCAATAAAAGCGGGTGTTTTGCTTCAAAGCAAATTTTTGCATTAGCAAGGCGACCGCCCACCCTGAGAAGACCCGCCTCGTCAACGAAAGGTGATAATTTGCGAAGACTCTTAGGGAGTGAGTTGGAAGAATCCTTTTTTAAAAGTTCCAACTCCGACGAAAATACACTCTCTTGCACATACTTAACCAAAAAATTAAGCGCTCTTTGAACCTCAAACGGTTGTAAAGACCCTTCGACACGATTTTCAATAATTTTGCATTTACAATTCTGTGTAAACCGAAAGCAATAAGCTAAGACACGTTGGAGTGTCTTCAAAGATGAGAATCTTTTTAAAAGGTTTTCGACAAAATCGTCATTGTTAGACGAAACGAGAACGACAATTTTTTGTTCATCGTGAACAATATCTTTATTTGCTATCAACGCTGACTTGGGCCAAGTTTCACTACGGTTTTTTAGCCACGAAGGTCCGTTCCACCAGCAACTTAGATTAACTAAGTTACTAGGTAGTAGCCCTCGAGACCCACAGTCTGCTGGGTTGTCAGCAGTTCTTACATGATGCCAGGAGTCGGGAGGAACAAGCTCTTGAATGTGATTCACACGATTGGCCACGAACGTCTTCCATTTCGACGGACACGACTTAATCCAGGTCAACGCCACCGTTGAGTCCGACCATGCGAAGATCTCACTTATCAAGTGAAAGGGCTTCAGAGCCTCCACGACTGACGCTATCAAATCCGATAATAGAACTGCTGCAACCAATTCAAGACGCGGTATCGACACTTTACGTAGTGGTGCAACTTTGGACTTGGCACAAACCAATTGGACAGCGATATCTTCTTTTTTGCTCATCATACGAAAATAGACTACAGCACAAAACCCACGCTCTGACGCATCACAAAATCCATGAAGTTGTAGTACGTCAAATTCCTCAACCATACGGCGAGGAATAGCCACAGAGCTCAATGATGAAAGTTGGGCCTTAAGTTCCTGCCATTCTAACCTAATATTTTCCGGAACGTCGTCATCCCATGAAACACCGGAAATCCAGAGTAATTGCATTAGGTACTTAGCGAGAAAAGTGACGGGAGAAAGAAAACCCAACGGATCGAAGATCCGGGCTATTTCCGAAAGAATGGTGCGCTTTGTGCAACGCCCGTGATGAATACTCGATACGAGAAAACGAAAAGAATCTGATTGAGGTTGCCAAAGCAATCCCAATATTTTAAGTGAGATGTCAGACATCTCATCGAAATTTATAAAATCCTGTGAGTAGAGGTCTGAAGATGGAAGATTTTCCAGAAAATCACTGCTGTTGGAAGTCCACTTTCTCAGATGAAAACCACCTGACGACAATATTTTTGTGAGTTCCTCCTGAATCGAGCGAGCTTCTTCGACAGAGGCTGCTCCTGTGACGACGTCATCAACGTAAATGTCGCGAGTGAGAACAGCAGCACCATTTGGATAAGCGCTTGTAGCGTCTATGGCAAGCTGAGCTATGGTACGAAGGGCTTGGAACGGTGCAGAAGAGACACCATACGTCACCGTCTTAAGGCAATAGTCTCGAACTGGACTCGAGGCTGAGGGCCGCCACAGGATGCGCTGATAGTTAGCGTCTTCACTGGGAACTAGAATCTGCCTATACATTTGCTTGACATCGCCCGTAAAGACGATGGCATGCCAACGAAAGCGCATAAGCAGATCGAAAATGTTGGTTTGGAGTTTAGGACCAGCTAGAAGAGTGCAATTTAACGAAATCCCTTTGCTATCTTTGGCGCTGGCGTCGAAGACAACGCGCAAAGGTGTAGTCACTGAATCACGCAGTATACCATGATGAGGGATGTAATAAAATTGACCTTCACTTGTAGCGGGAGGGTCCACTTCTTCTAAGTGGTTACGAGACTCATAATCTTCCATAAATTCAACATAAGACCTTTTGAACTCAGGATTGCAATTTAATTTGCGTTCCAACGATAAAAATCTCTTAAGAGCAATTTCACGAGAATTGAAGAACGTAGGTTTATTCGCAGGATCAACAAAAGGTAAAGGTACCACGAATCTACCCTCTTCATTGCGATAATAATTTGAACGATAATAATCTTCGCAACATTGGTCCTCCTTCGATACGAAAGGTTTAGTCGGAGAACTAACACTCTCTAATTCCCAAAATTTCTTAATAGAATTATCGAGTGACAATGTCGGTGAAAGATCCGATACGAAAAAACAATGTTTATTATTGTTACGACAAGAGATGACAGCGTTTGATGTGAGTTGACTTCCGTCACACTCACCCATAACGATCCATCCGAAGACGGTATTCAAAGCGGTAGGTTGTCCAGGCTTTCCTCGCCGAAGGCCAGGTAACAATGACGAAGCGAAAATATCTGCATTGAGCAGCATGTCCACTGGCGCCGAGCGAACAAAGTCAGGATCCGCAAGCGACAAATTATTTATGTGTGACCACCTCGACGAATCGATAGGTTGGGTAGGCTGATCAGCACATATCGACGACAAAACGAGAGCTTCGAATTTAATTTTCGACGACAAAGTTATATTACCAAGCGGCTTAATTTCACATAAAAGTGAGCCGAGTGGTTGAGCGACAGAACTGCCAATACCATAGACAGCATGTTGGCCACGACAAATATTTAACCCTAGCCTTTTTGCGCAGGATTTAGAAATAAAATTACATGTACTTGCACAATCAAGAAGTGCCCTTACAGGTTGGAAGTTACCGGAACTATCCTTAATCAAAACTTTAACAGTAGAAAATAAAGTAGTGTTTTCTCTGTTCACTGAAGTTAACACCGTGTTACTATTGCAGGTACTTATATTACCACTAGGCGGAGAGTTACCAGTCTCTTTGGGTACAGGTGATTGTATGTTCTTAGTGAAATGTAATAAAGTGTGATGTGAACGATTACACACACTACAATGAGAAGCACGACAAACTTTCACTCGATGGGCATTTGAAAAACATAAAATACACAGACCCTTTTCTTTAACAAATTTAAACCGATCAAAACTATCAAGTTTCAAAAATTTTGTACAACTGGTAAGATCATGTCGTTCAGTACAAAATACACAAGAAAGATTTGAAACGACTAATGCTGTTTTATTTTTAGTCAATGGTTTAATATAAGATGGCTTGATGCTTGAATTTTCTAAAGCTTTGCTTCGTTTATCGATAAAGTTTTTCAAATCATCAAACTTCGGAACATCAACATTCGAAGTAAGTTGTAACTCAAATGCTTCACGAGTAGCTATATCTAATTTCGACCATAATAAATAATACAGCATGAAATTCTGATCAGGAAGATTAAATTTTAACAGAATACTTAAATTCTCATTGAATGTCCGGAATACTCTTTCTAAGTCATTTTTATTTTTGACTGGTTCACAATTCAACATCTTTTCATAGTACATAACTGCAATTTGTCTCTTCCTATTATAGTAGTTAGACAAGGTATCATATGCATGAACATAGTTATCACTAGACAAAGGAAAGCTTTTAATTAATTCATATGCGGAACCCTGAACACTCGACAAAAGGTAATGTAGTTTTTCTACATCACTGATAGTGTTCCGATTATGAATCAACGAGTCAAAAAGTTCCTTGAAGGATACCCAATTCTCCAATTTCCCATCGAACGGTTTAATGGATATTTTAGGTAGTTTAGCTATGTTATTTTCTGAAATTAAAAGTTTATTTTCAGTTTGTTTACTACTGGTACCCTGTCTTAACCTACTTTTCACAGAACTCAAACGATTTTCGAATTCTCTTGTGACTTCATATTCCTCAAGACGTTGTGCCTTTTGAAGTGGTCGCAAGATTCGTATTTGCGCTTCATGAAAGTCCTTTTCAATATCTTTAAAATCGGACTCAGTATAGCCTAGCAATTCTGAATTTTCGATATGTTCTAACCGCATAATACAATAATCCCGCGCGACACGAAAAGCATCTACAGTAACGGGTTCAAGGTCACTATTATTGTGTTCACTCATTTTGCTTTAAAATACTAAATTTAACATACAAAACAAAACAGCGATAAGAAAACCGAGAATGTAAACAACAATATTAGAATAATTTGAAACCCAACAATACGTCACTCGAATTGACGTCGACGTTTTGACTTTGACAGATGAGTTTAACGTTATTGGATACAAGTAAATTTAGCCAACTACTATAATTACTATGGTGACTTTAAGCGAAAGTTGTACTGCCAACTTAACGATAACGAAAACGACAAATGAAAGATGGCGTACAACAAACAACTAACGTAAGTACCAACAAAAACGACAAAATGGTCAAGGCAAATTATCAAGTACCTCACAAGAAAAATAAAAATGAAATGATCTTGCAAAATTACGAAAAATTACGCAAAAAAACAAACGACAATACGCATTTTTTTAAATGCCGATGGGCCAAAAATTACGATAAATTCCGGCCGATGGACCAAAAATAATGAACCAAATAGGGTTTTATATGAATTTTGAACGAAAAAAAGTGGACTGTATCTCGAAAACAAAACGAAGCGTAATTTCGCAATCTTACAAGATACAAAACTAAATTTTATTTGATTGCTAATCAGCTTACCTGGAGCCTGGCGTTCCGATGCTCTGCGTCGAGTTGCGGTCTTGGGTGGACTCAGAGCTGGACCAGATGAGCGTTACCTTCAACCACTATTATGACGCACACACAGTTTAAAGCCGAACAGCAATCTTTATTTTTGATTTAATGGCAAAATAATGTGATGAATTCTGTACTGGTGCTGTCGGTAGTCAAGTAACCGTCCGCTCAGTCTGAGACTCTAACAAAGAATGTCCCTCGATCCCTTCTTGTTAGTACCATCTCCACTGCCTCCCCACCGCTATGCTTGTGGTGTCAAAGCGGGGAGTTGATCAACCAATGACAGACTCTCGTAAGATGGCGCCACGGTTGTTATTATTTAAGCCTATTATCACCATCATTGCGTAGTAAATCATAAAATATATAATATAAATAAGCATAACCATAAAAATCATGACATTCGGCCATCGGACAACGTGCAGACTCCGGCGCACGTTACAAAAATTGTACAATTGGATGATCAATACAAAATATACCTTATTCACCTTTTAAAACATATCTGAGTCTATTTACATAGTGTGACAAAGATATATAAGTATTATTAACATAGAATACAATAATATCAAAATTTAAATATTTACAATTATTTCCTCTAAACATTTTAAATAATAAGCCAAATCAAATGAACAAATCTTTTTTCAAGTATAAACTAAATCAAACACAATAAAATCATATCATGACATTCGGTTGTTTTTTGTTTGTTATTATTTAAATGTATATTCTATCTGAATCACCATGTCCAGATTCAATCAACACGCAGAACAGCTTTAGTGGATTACCCATACACCCTACAGATGAAGAATCTGAAGATCAGCCAATAGTAAAATGACCAAGTAAACCACCATTACTCTTATAAGGTGTACAGGAAGTCAATAAGCTGGCAGAACTACTTCGTTCATCTGGCAGTGCGGATAGTTTCACCCTAAGGATAATAAATAAAAATCAACTTCAAGTAATCAGTGCCGGTATAGAAACTTCTACTCGACATGGTTGGATTGGGTATAAATTCATCCAAGAAGATCAACGATGCTACAGAATCGTTATTTAAAAAAAATCTACACAGCACCTTCCAAAGCAATTGAAGCAGAGATAGAAAAAACCGGAAACATCATTAAAGGATAAATTATCAATGTGAAATTTGGACTAGAAAGAAAACCAACGTCAACTTTTTTTTTGTAAATATTGCTCCAGGTCCTAGCAATAGTGCAGTTAAAAATAACGAAAATTCACCACCAAGCAGTAAAAATAAAAGGTCCTCAAACGAGGCATACAATTCCTTAGTGTCAAAGATGCCAACAACTTTGTCATTCAAAAAAAATACTCATAATACTCATTTATTTTTACCCGTCAATACAATAGATTAATAAAAATAATGATAATAATTAACATCAAGTCAAATAGCAGCAGTCAAATTCAAAATAAAAATTAAAAATGAGAAATAAATCAAAAATTGATACACTGACATCATTAATACTGAAATATTACTACATTAATGTACATCGTACCTTTTGTACAATAAAACTAATATCAGTCCATTAATTCCTCGTTACTATAGTAAACTTTGTCATTGTCAATTAATTAGTAATAAGTTTTAATTTTACTATATCAGTGTGTGAAATGTGCTCAAGGTCATCAAGCTTCAGAATGCAAAAAAAAAGACAGTAGTACACCAGCACTATGTGCCCTTTTCCAAGGTGAGCATCCTGCAACTACTAGGAATGTAGTGTTTACAAGGAGATTCTAGCAAGTCGAAAGCCAAACCAATAAGGCTTGAATGCCCAACGAAAACTTCAAATGCATATATTATACAAAAATCTAACACTGATTTCATCAGATGCTACTCAAATGAAACTAAACTTTTTACACATGATATTAAAAAAAAAGAACTTTCTATGCCAAAATCCTAAAAGGCAATACTGAAGTGTCATCTAAGTTAACCAATAAAATTGAAGAATAAAAAAAAAACTGCTTAAAGCATCAACCTCAATAATTAGACATGCTCCTACAACATATGAGTGCACTTTATAAGCCTCTTCGCTCTACTTAATTGTCAGAAGAATAAAATGACTACTGATTAAGAATTAGAAGACATTAAGAATTACTACCTGGAACATAAATGGCTAGCTCCAAATAAATCTGAACTTGAAGTACTTATTGCAACTCACAAACTAGATGTGACCTTAATCTCAAAAGCACACTGCATCAAGCAAAGTAACGTTCCATCAAGGACTACAACACTTATATCACACACCACCCTGATGGAATGAGTCATGTAAGTCCATAAACATTACCTGCTGCCAGAGTATAAACACTCCGAATCCTAGCAACCACCATAGCTATTAAAGGTAAGCTTGGAAGTCTTAATCTGTCTGCAGTTTAATGCCATCCAAGGCACAAGAGTAACTGTTCTACTTACAGTAAGTACGTTTTGACACTAGGAGGCAGACTTATTTCAAGTGGAGATTGGGGTGCCAAACATTCTGGGGATTAAGGTTGACCTCAACCAAAGGTACACTGCTCAAACTGTGTCTTGGCAATAACAATCTTAATGTAATCACGACTTGTGAACCAACATACTGGCGATATGTTAAAATTATCTGAATATTTTTTTTTTTTTTTGCAAAAGGGCCAGAAGTACACTATCTGAAAGCAGAAACTTGCTATGATAGCGGCTCTGATCATAGCCCTATACTGTTGACAATTAGTTCCACTATTATCTGCTATAATGAAATATAGTACAGAGACGGTGATTGTTTAAATGATCAAAATTTGATTGATTGCTGTGAAAGACGTCCAGAACAAAACAATTGGACACCAGCTAGAATACCTTACTGCGATACCATCCACCAACTATTCACTGTGGAAAACTACTAAAGGTCCATTTAAACCACAGGCATGAAGTTTCCATTTAAAACTAATACTGGGTGGACACATACTGGAAAAGAGAAAGCTGATATATTTGCAAGACATTTAGCTGACGTGTTTGCACCAAATGAAGGCTATGAAGACGTGGAAACTGAAATAGATAGAAGAGCTGAACCAAGTCTTCCAACTATCTGTTCCACTTAACCCAGTGATAGTACAAAAAGTTAAACAGGTCATCTCTAATTTCCAAAGACATAAGTCACTTGGTTTTGACTTGATCATCAAAGAAGTTCTAGAAGAGTTAATCAAATCAAATCTCTTTATTTGCATGAATGTATGTACAAAATGATGGTGTAAAAATATGAATGTGCGAATACATTTTACCTTATTAAGGCGTGCAAATATATCATGTCTAAAAATACTCAATTATAAAGATACACCATTTAAAACAATGTCAAATTTAAAAAGATATAGTCAACATGGTATTTTATCATAATTTCCAACTTGCAATGATTCCAATAAAAGTATAATAATCTGAGTAGTCATAATGTGTTAGTAAAATAAATGTTTATCTATTAGCAGTGTTCGTAACTTTTCTTTAAATGCTCTATATCTTAACTCTTACATACTGTCAGGTAATTTGTTAAATAATTTCGGTTCCAAAACATATATTGTCCTACTTTACGACGCAAGATTAGATTCATATACAATCCAATGATGTATTCATTAATTGATGCAACAAAGTGTTTATTCATTCATTCATTCATGTTGAGGAAGTATTTGTACCATAATTCTTGTTGGTTTTGGTCGTCTATTAACAATTTGCTTAAAACTATTTATATTTTGCCTCACATACAATCATGCCTCAAAAATGAACAGTGAGGGTAAAGTCTAAGTTCAATTTTCTAAAATCTGATACACAAATCTCTTTGTTGTCTCTAAACATGGCTCGGATACATTTTTTTGTACCCTAAATGTGCAGCAGAATGTGTATCGTTGCAGCATTTCCCCAAAAAAGTATACCATATCTCAATTTAGAGGCAACACAATAATAGTCAGCAAGAAAGGCCATAGTCTATCTCACTACTCTATTCAACAGAATATTGAGAGTCCAATTCATTCTATGCCTGTGAAAAGTATCAGTTATAACAATGCTCTACGAGGCAGGCAAACCACCTCATTCTGCAAGCTCTTACAGTTAATTCGTTTCTTACCAATCTTGTCTAAAATCTTCCGAAAGATTTCTAATTAGAATTTTGCGTATCCTCTCGGAACCTGATGCAATACCAAAACACCAATTGGGCTTTAGTAAATATCACTCTACAATATAACAGGTTCACAGAGTATGCGATACTATTAGAAAATCTACTAAGCAGCTTTCTTGGACAATTAGCGGGCATTTTACAAAGTGTGGCACAAGAACTACTTTACAAAATCAGGAAAGTGTATCCTCACAGTAACTTTTTGCTAGTGGATGCATAGCCGAAATACATTATTCCAGGTTCAAATAGATGAAGAGACATCAGACTTCTATGAAATTAAAGCGATGTTTCTAAGGGATTAGCCTTAGGTCCCAAATTGTTCACGATCTATATATCTGATCTCCCTGAAGCCGATAATATCACCAACCACCGTTACTAAATTTGCCGATGTTACGGCTATATTAGCAGGTAACAAAAATCCAGGTTTGGCGTCAACTATTGGCATCACAAGATTGCCTTGATAAGATTGATGAAAAGCTCCACAAATGGCGATCATAGCAAGTGACTCAAAATTGTACCCATATTATCTTTGCTTAAAAAAGAGTAACTGCCCACCATCAAACTAAGGGACATGAGCTTACCACAGAATGACTCCGTCAAGTATCTCGGAATGCATTTGGATCGCAAACTAACATGGAAGAAGCACATCAAAACAAAAAAAGATGACATCTATCTCCAGTATCGAGGACTGGCTGATGGCACGCAACTCTGTTCTATTTATAGATAACAAGCTCCTCATATACAAAACAATCTTGAAACTCATTTGAACATACTGCCTCCAATTGTGGGGCAGTGCTTGTAATACAAACATAACCATCATGGTTCCTCACCAATGCTAAAATCCACGACACACTGCAGATCAACACTTAGGAAACTACAGAAATCGATTCTTGAACCACCCAAATGAGCTGGCACTTAATCTTATAAATTATGATATGATATTCAAGGACTCGCTTCAAGATTCTAAGAGAAGGCTACTTCTACTGAGCCTTTACAAGGGACACATATTTTTATCTTATTGCTCATCGTCAAGGCTCATAGTCCAGAGAACTGATTGTAGATAAAACCAGAAAAAAAAATGTATGCATAAGAAAATACATTAGCTCTTTTCACTAATTTCATAAATATAATTAATTAGATGGACTTCATCTGTACATAACAAGACATTTTTACCCATAACTTTTAACATGCAGCTCGTCAGAACTTTAAGGATGTACGATTCCATCTATATATAAAATAAAGCACGCTCTTGCTAATAGCAAACTCAAAAGATGCACATTAACATCTAACATGATCTAGCGCACGCTCGCGCTAATAACGAACTTAAAGGATGCTAACTTTCATCTAATATAATCTAACGCACGCTCACGTTAGTACATGACTCAAAAGATGTACTCTCACATCCAACATAATCAAACGCACGCTCACGTTATTACAGAACTCAAAAGATGCACTCTCACATCCAACATAATCAAACGCACGCTCACGTTATTACAGAACTCAAAAGGATGCACTCTCACATCCAACATAATCAAACGCACGCTCACGTTATTACAGAACTCAAAAGATGCACTCTCACATCCAACATAATCAAACGCACGCTCACGTTATTACAGAACTCAAAAAGATGCACTCTCACATCTAACATAATCAAACGCACGCTCACGTTATTACAGAACTCAAAAAGATGCACTCTCACATCTAACATAATCAAACGCACGCTCACGTTATTACAGAACTCAAAAAGATGCACTCTCACATCTAACATAATCAAACGCACGAAGTCATGGACTACAGCTAGTTATCAATTTTACCAATAATATTATAAACCACTAACAATCTTAAATCAACCATATTAACCGCTCACTACTTTATTCGGTCGGACATGAAAAATCCTTTTGTTCATGATAGCATGATTACTGGGGAAAGCCATCGTCATCATTATCATCGATACGATCTATAAGCATCATATCTGGCCTTACAAAACTTTAAATTTTCATAAAAGTAACGCCCCTTGTACAACAAATAATAAAAACAATAAAAAAATAAAGGCTAAGCAAATTAATATTTTAACCACAATGTATTAGCAAGAATGAAATGAAAGCAGAAAAACAAGCATAATAAAATGAGTGTGTGTTCTGTGGGCCCGGCCAGAAGCAGGCCTGGCTGGCTGGCTGGCCACGCAACCTTAGTCACAATTCATGTGATGTATGTATGATGTGAGTATTTCATTATTTCACACAAAAGCGACACTTTAACAATGTCTACTTAAAAAGTACGATAAGTTTAAATTCGACAATTATAAAAACCTTTACTTTTTTTTTAAATTATTTTTACTGTATTAATAATTAAATTAAATTTATTAAATTAAACTTTACACTACATAAATGTAAAATTAGAATAATTATTCCATCAAAATAACGAAACCACTCTTTAATAAAAAGGGCTTACCGCAACCACACGACTGGGCAATTCGAACAAGATTTTTTTTTTTCTTGTGATAAACATACGTTAACTAACACATGATTAAAACACTATCATCAATAAATTTGCACTTTACTAATCTTTAAGCTAACCAATCTCACTATTATCAGTCCAGAAGAATAGAAACATGGTTCCACCATTAAGGCTTCAAAACAAGTAAATGTAGGTAGGACGTACTAACAAAACTGAGGGTAGCAATCATTAACAACAAATCTAATCATGAAGCAAAGCAAAAATATAACTTGTCAGCCTGTACTGATGGCTTGAAATAAAAACATTAACGCGACACACATATTATTATAACTTAGTAAAAATAAAAAAAGTCTGAATTTTAACTTCTATCTGTAAAGCTTGTAAGCAAAAACTCATTATATTTATTTAAAACATTAAAGTACTTACAATTTCTATCTTTTTTCCACTTCTGCGGGCGAGATAAGAGCACTTCTGAAATGTGATGAATTCTGTACTGGTGCTGTCGGTAGTCAAGTAACCGTCCGCTCAGTCTGAGACTCTAACAAAGAATGTCCCTCGATCCCTTCTTGTTAGTACCATCTCCACTGCCTCCCCACCGCTATGCTTGTGGTGTCAAAGCGGGGAGTTGATCAACCAATGACAGACTCTCGTAAGATGGCGCCACGGTTGTTATTATTTAAGCCTATTATCACCATCATTGCGTAGTAAATCATAAAATATATAATATAAATAAGCATAACCATAAAAATCATGACAATAATAATAAATGACTTGGTAACTTGATAAAAGTGCCTGAGACCCGACAAATCCGAGAGTTTCAGCGTGCGCGCGCGACGACCGCCAACAACGATTCTCTAAACTTCTAGAATGATCGAACACGGGGTTGCCATACTACTTATCGAAAAAATGGACAACCCGTGTTACCATTATTATTATTTATTAATATGACAACATTAAACAGTACTATTTTTCTTGAATATTAAACAAACCAACAAAAGGTTTACAATTTAATTTTAGTTTCATGTTGCAATTTTCATTTGCATTAAATAGACCTGAAAAATATGCAACTATGTGAAATCAATTGTCAATTAGTTCTGCAACTACTTGACAGTAACTGACTCACACATTCTTTAACATAAATATTACATTTATACACAAGCTACTCGTAGCTTTCGCCCGCAGCTTTGCTTGCGTGAATTTCCCTCGGAAACAGTGCTTTTTCCCAGGATGAAAGGTACCTTATATCCTTCTTAATAATTCTAACTATGTATGCAACATTTCAGAAAGATTGATTCAGTAGGCAGGGCGTGAGTGTTACAAACAAATAAGCACTCTTTTTCGCATTTGGATTGTATCCCTTTAACTTATCTACATAGATAGTTCTCGTATTCACCCTTTAAGTATGGAACCCTAAAAGAGAACATGATGATACTCACATCACCTCCTGAGTAGCAACCTTCATATTAGAGAGCACGGTAATATTGCTTGGGTGTGCGATGCTGATCTCAAACTTGGCTTTGAAAGCAGGCTCATCGAAGCAAGGGAAGGCTGCCCTAGCCGATGTGGGCTCAAACTGTGTTACACCTAATTTTCTGGAAGGATAATTTTTAAATAATTTATATGCGCTTTTTAATTAATTACTTACCATATATTATGTACCAGTTCATGCAATACACGGCTTACATAAGTAACTATTAATTAATCTGTGACATGGCGGTTATGGACCCACACACTACTTTTATTTCTAGCATTACTAACATCTAAATCAATTTACTTGGTAATTATAATTTTTTTTTTGGTGTGCAGTCACCATAACCTCTGCCAAGTCGACTTTATTATGTTATAATATTAAAAAAAACTATACGTACTTGACTTCATTTTGGCTGTTTGTGTACGTGCTTTTGTAGAAACCAGTCATTGCATTTGATATAGCACCCGTGAATGATAGCTGGAGCGTGTAATCCACATTTGGAGTGAGTGAAGTAGCCAATTTCAGAATCAGCCTGTCTCCAGATGCCTGTGTTATTGAAAGAATCTTGATGTTACGTACACTACTGTGCGTTATTTGTGTATCAATAATTGACGATACATTGTTAGGAATCTCTGATGATGTTGGAAGTAAAATTGTGGTTGCTTCTGTTGCATTTTCAGAAGGAACAATATCTGGCATCGGAGTTACGGTATTGATTTCTTGCAAAGTTGTAGTTGCAACATTTTGATTTGTTGCTAGAGTTGTATCATTTGCGTCAGGAACTGCTGTTGTGTTTTCCACTTGCCGTTTAGACCTGTGTATTGTCTCAACTTTTTCATATATTTGTTCAGTAAGAGTTGCATTTTCATTAATACTGAGATACTTTGAGTGTAGTATTATTTCCTTCACTTTCTGACTAGCTCTTATGGTTATATAAACTTCACCACTGAAATTAGCATTTTCCAAGTCCGTTATAAGTTTTAATCTGTAGAAACTTGGAACTACGGTGGATGGGAGACGTAGGTCTGGTGATGGAGAACTGCTTTGAGTGAAGAGTTCCGCATCATCCCAGAAGTCGGTCGGCTTAGCATTAGAGAGCTGGAAAAAATATATATATTTATTACTAATTTTTCCTTAAATAAATCTGTCTATCTATACTAATATTTTGGAGAGGGGAGATGGTTAGATTTTTTGTTTGCATTCAATAGGCTTCGAAACTACTGGACCAATTAGAAATTTTTTTTCACTACTGTAGGTCGACCGCCTATCTCGATTCTCTCCTCTCGTAATGGCTACTTGTATCGCTTTCGCCACATTTCGCTCCGTTTTACGCAAAAAGGGTTAAAAAATTTTTTTTTTGCCGATAATAACAATTTTTTTTTTTTATCATTTTGTGCGTTAGACGGAGCGAAATGTGGCGAAAGCGATACAAGTAGCCATTACGAGAGGAGAGAATCGAGATAGGAGGTCGACCTACTGGAATGCCACACTACCCCCGAGTGACACAGGCTATGTATATACCACGGGTAGCCGTGGTGGACTGCTAGTCTTTGATAAACTTATTAAAACATACTTTATTTAATTTTGCATTATAATATGTTTGTTTGTTTTTAATTAGTACTTTATTGCACAAAATAAACAAAAAAATACCTACATTACATAAAATAAATGTTTCTATTACTTAATTGTGTCCTACATTTTATAAACTCATATTCTTTTCATTTCTTTTAATACGCATTTTAATGGGATTTAGTTAAGTTTTACCGAATTTATTGCAAGTACTCTAATAAAACAGTAAACAATTATTTTGAGACTGAAATCAGTATGGCACAATCTAGAAACAGATGAAATTGAAAAGACTGTATTTTAAACATATTTTAAGGTAAATAGAAGATTACTTACAGCATTTTTACCACTTAAAAACACGATTAAAACTACAACAAAAAATAATCTCCAAAACATATCGATAACAATAAAATATCACAGTTTAAAATGCTAAAAAATATGAATTATACAATAAAAAGTTCTATTTGTTGTTGTTCCACATTTTGGCACTGCTATCAATTAATGTAATAGGTTTTAATAATTTATTTCTAAATATTTCCTGCAAGATCTCGCGCACTTGTTCGATTCGATTGTCGGTGGGTCGGAAGAATATCAATTGTCACTTTGACATGACGTTTGCTTTTTTTATGAAACCTTGTTAAAGATGCCAAAGGTCGGGTTTATTAAGTTTACGCACGTCTGAGTTCATTGCTTCCGTGATCCGTCCCTGAATATTGATAATTGGGGCACTTTACATAAATAATTACTTACCTAAATTTTGAGATAAGCAACGTTATATCAAGAGTGACTTGATTTAACAAATGACCTTTCCGATATGAGATTACATGAGAGTAGACCTCGGTATCTAAGGAGGAGACAATTACATACATATAGTTACATAGGTAATTACCTAATTACGATTAAAATAGATAGGAATAAGTTCATTTCAAGTTTTACATCCCAAGAAAGTCAAAAAAGATGTCTGATTGAAATGCTGCCATGAGGGAGAACGAACATTCTGAAGCTGAGGATGTATGCCCCACTTCTTGACACTCACACTGTTAGGAAGTAAGTAAGTATAGGTCAGTACTACTATTAGATGAAGAATATACCTAGTACCTACAGCTACGATCATCTCCAGCTGGTGTAGGTACCTTTACTCTGTTATCAAGTTGGTTGGTTGTCAAAGAAAGTTATCCAAATTATTACACAATCAATCAAGCAGGTAGATACCTTAAAGTACGTAATGAAGTACGTTATAACGCCAACCACGACGGCTGCAATCACAGCAATCAGTATGAAAGTGACACACACGCAGGTGGTGACGAATATTCCTCCTCTCCGGCCATATTGGATGTCGTCTGGGCCGTGTGACTCGTACGCTAGGAACTGCTGGCGGCTGTTCGACAGTGTCATGCTGTCAAATCCTTCTGAAAAAATATATATAGGTATCAAAGCTTACAAAGGTAGATTTTTGTACAAGTTCAGGGGCAGGGACACTCTCTAAGTATTTCTGCTGCCTAACAGCATTGCTTGCAGAGTTATTCTTTCTCTGTATTACCTGGACCCTGGGCTCTGAAGCGTAAGCTGAGGATCTTCTTCCACTATTTATAACTTGTAGCAATGGCTTATACAGGGCTTGCGCAGGCTTCGCCCGCATTATTTTCCTACGGGGACAGTGCTTTTTCCCGGGATGAAAAAAAGCTATGTGTATGAGAATTTTCAGGAAGATTGATTCAATAGATAGGGTGTGAATAGGTAAAAAACAAACAAATATACAAACCACATACAAACAAAATAGTTGGGATTTTATTTAAAATATGACCGTCCACGAAAACTTACAGTCACCAACATAGATATAGATCTAACCGCACGCGTAAGTTGTACAATTTTTCTATGATTAAATCAATATACATATAATATATACTTACATATAATAAGACACTAAAATGCGAGTGTCTGTACATTTAATATTTGAAAAAAAAAACTGATTGAGTGCGATTAAAAAAGAGTAGGTAACAGAAACCAAAAAAACAGTTTTTGGAATTTTTGTCTGTCTGTATGTATGTATGTATGTCTGTCTGGTACGTTATAACTTCGAAAATACTCAACGGATTTAAACGTGGTTTTCACAGTTGGATTACATATAATTAGGAGCGTTGTCAAAACTTTGTTTCGTCAAAATCGGTTAAGGGAAAAAGAAGTTATGGTCGATTGAAAATTTACTTCAAACACTGCTTCAAAACTTTTAATGCGTTTACTTACGTTTAATTTAATTTAGATAAGGCTAGGATTTCTACTTTATATTATCCATATCAATGAAGATGAAAACACGCACTGCACCTATTAATTTTAATAAAATAACACATTGAATTTGATCATAAATTTAGTAACATAAAATCTCAATAGATGGCGCTGACTTACTTTACAACTCGCTATGGTTACGTTTTCGCATAATGGTATAGCAGATTGAAATAAACCCTAGCAATATAAAAAATTTGATGATCTTTGTCTTTGTGGTTCTTTTGGTTTAGTTCTTTTGTTGTTGTCTATTGATAGGTTTTGAGTTCATTGGCTGCAAGTGGTCTTCCTGCTAATAAAATTACCCTTAAAGTCGGCATTCCCATTATGCTCCTAAGAAATCTTACTCCGCCTAAAATATGCAACGGGACCCGACTCAAAGTAACGGTTTTGCAGCGCAACTTAATACAGGTCGAAATTCTCACAGGGTGTGGTTCAGGCGAAATGGTGTACATACCTCGAATACCACTCATCCCCAACAATTACCCCTTTCAATTTAAACGCACCCAGTTTCCAGTTGCTGTATGCTTTGCCATGACGATAAATAAGTCGCAGGGACAAACCCTAAAAGCAGCTGGTATCAAGTCAACAAGATGTTTCTCGCATGGACAACTGTGTGACTGTATGTGGCTTGCTCGCGGGTCAGTAGCGCCGAAAATCTATTTTTATTAGCCTCTGAGGGAATAAATAAATAAATAAATATATAGGGACAAATCACACAGATTGAGTTAGCCCCAAAGTAAGTTCGACACTTGTGTTATGGGATACTAACTCAACGATAATATATTTTATAACAAATGCATATATAGATAAACATCCAAGACCCAGGTCTATCAAAAAAAGATCATTTTTCGTCTTGACCTGACCGGGGATCGAACCCGGGACCTCCTGAGTAGCGGTCAGGCATGTTAACCATTACGCCACGGAGGTCGTTAGGAAGAACTGCTAATGTTGTCTACAAAGAGATTCTTTGAACTTAACTCTGAAACATGATATTTGTTTATATTTGAATAATGTCCTGGCTACTTCGATTGCGTCATTTCATTTCAATGTAACACAGGTTACGCGAAAAGCGACCTAACGCGGGCGGAGCCGCGGGTAACAGCTAGTAAATAAATAAATCTCGCCATTCGTTTTTGGATTGTTTTTGGGGGACATAATAACCCTATAATCAGCATAAAAGTACGTATCCCTACAAGTAAATGGAAACTTCTGTTTTTCCCTTACTTGCCTCTTACAACACCAACGGGAAAAGAAAAAGAATGGTCTATTCCTTAACCCAAAAAGCTGTCATAAGTAGCCTAGTTATATATACAACATAATATTATGACTACAAGTATGTTAGTAGCACAATCATGCAACATTAACATTACTATCATCATTACATATTCATGTCTTTCGGCTCGGTTACTGAAGCAATCTTCCGTAATGACTTGTTGGGAATTCATGAACGTGATTGTACCAATGTTATTATTATTATCCGAGCGTGTTTCCTAGTTGCATCTTCGATTAAAGCGTGCCTGGGCTCTGAAACACTTCTTAACGAGTCGATGGCTGTAAGTAGATCATTATTACACGTTATTTTTAAAGCAGGAATTAACCGAATGGGCTGACTGCCTCCGCGGTTCGGTGGTCAAGGCGTTTGCTTCTAGAACTGGGAGTCATAGGTTCGATTCTCACGCGAAATACTTTGTTTAAATATTTCCAGTTTGGTTATGAAATTGCAGACACCTACACGGAATGATAATGGCCAGAGGGGCAATTTAGCTGTACTCGTAAATAGATCCTTATTCAATTGTAAATTGAGGAGTAGGTAATATTTTTTTTTTATTGAATCTATGAAAAAACATTTTGATAAAGAAACATTACATCATTTTAACTGTTCTCTAACCTATCTCTGTGTTCTTGACATTATTAAAAGGCTGTTAATATAATTTCTGTCTGTCTAATTAGTAACGTCTACGAGCTATCAAAAACCGTTTATCGAAAACCATGAATCGATTTTGTAATCAATTAACGTTATTCAAATTGTTAAAGTAATTTGATACGGCGGCGGTTATCAATGAAATTGTGAATCAACATACGACATAAATTTTAACGTCTTTTTCTTAACGGGGAATACAGAGCCTCAGATGTTTAACCTTTAATCCATATTGTAATCTATTTACTTATATATTAATTAAAACATTTGTGAGTATTAAAAAAGTTACAGCCGAAAGATCACTGATATATTCATGTTGGTAAACACGAAATCTCAACTATAAAGTTGAAATTTATATAAAAATGACTATCTATATTTTAAGAAGAAACAAAACTGTTATTTGCTGGAATAATCAGTAATTTGTAATTTACAAAGGTTGACTGGCAGAGAATGCTAAGCATTAAGTTTACTCATGGCTAAATAAAGAAAATTAATGCAATAATTAAGGTTTATTCGACAGGTAAGTTTATAGGTAGAAGCATTTCTCGAATTTCGCACGGGAACGGATGTGGAGCCCGGCGTGGGCCACTAGTATTATATATACTGGAAACCTAACCTAAGCCGCCTCAGAAAATTGCCCTCTTGACTGTCTCTTTCAAAATAGTGGACCTGACTTCAACTTCAACTTTATTTTTATTATTATCATGACATCTTTTATAACTTGACATTTTTATTAAACTATATTTCAATAATCTTCAATATTTAATAATTTAATTTAAAAACTTATTGTGATATGTTATAAAAATATTCAAATGTAAACTCGTCTGATTTGACTCAAATTTTGTTAGTTGACGTTTTAGAAGAAAATGCTGCAGTGGTGTTTGTGGCGCCACTTCTCCACTTGCGCTTTGGAAGTGGTGGTAAACTTAAAATAAGTAACAATTGACGTCAATAAGTGATACGATTATCCTATATTGAAAATAAACAATTTGAATTTGAACTTTTTTAACAGACCTGAAAAGAGCTAGTAAGTAAGTTTGATATTCTGCCATTTATTTTTGTTCTTAGTTCCGCTGCATGGTTTTCAGAGGTGATAGTAAGGCCTCAGGCTTTATGTTACAGTAGAATATGAATTTATGTTACTAAGACAAGTATGCAATTGGTAGCACAACCAAGGTTCCCAAAGACCGTATAAAGACCAGGCTCTGAAGCAGAACGCTTAGATGAGAGAGTTGAAGCAAAACAAACTTAATTTCGTACAGCAGTCGGTTTGTTATACTGAAAAATTAACTTGTTCTTCATATTGGTTCAAGGAAAGTAATGAATGCTCAGGAAATTGATGATAACAATGAGTTTTCCTGTAAATATTGATGCAAAATACGAACTCGAAAGAAACTTGTGAATTGATAACGTCAATGATATTTTAATGGAAGTGTAGAAAACAAATTGATTTTCTTATCTCGAATTTCATAATTTTCTAGACAACTTTCCTATTTTAAAAAATATATCTATTATAGCATATAATTTTAATGTATTATAGGGTTTTTATTGCCATAAGATTGCCAAGACTCCTAATCAACCGTGAAGTTTGGACTTCTATTTTGGACTATAGTGTATGTTTCTAGATATGTATCCTACATACGACTAAAGTCAAGTAAGGCTGGCAAACAAACATACAACATGCGCAAGATCACCCATTGTAGCCTATCGACGGCGTCATATTAACGTTCACTCGACTTTGAGGACCTCGTAGCCACATCTTGGTCTAGAATCATGCGCCACGGTACTTTTACACTGTATCTTATTCACACATAGTAACTCACATAGATTGCTATACTAGCCAGTAATTTCACTGCTTTTTCATCGAAATACATACAACAATGCAATCAGTTTGGTGGCATAAACAGGTGAGGCGCCCAAGACCTTTGTATGAAGGACCTCAAGAATTTAAGTGCCTACGAGTATTAGATAAAATTTTCAAAACCCATCCATCCTTCCGTGAATAGTGAACAATAGCACAGATTCGCGTAGTGTAAGTGCTGTATATTTTATATTCTTTGACATTTTCTTGGTTTATTTCTCTAAGCATTTTCTGAAGTTGATCTGTCTTTGGCACCACGGGCCACGGAGTCTCTGTGTTTGGCACAGATTATATAAGTACCTATAGTTAAAATAGTGGGTAGCCGAAGTACAAGGTCGTGTGATTGATGGGTTTTAGAACAAAGGTAAGTAAGGAACTACATAGGTAGGGAGTCCTTGAATTTTTAATGATTGTGCGTGCATACGGGTTAAGCCCAAGATAAGATTCTTTGAGGCATTTTCCCTAGTTTCTTGGTTTCTCCACAATTTTTTATATATATAATGGCAAGTGGTCCCCATTTTCCCAATTTTTGTTAACATGTTAGTCATCACTCACCATACATTTGGAATACATTGCAGAGTAGACCATAGGTACATTCATTTACAGGCTTTTTTATTGAGATTGCAATCAGGCCTACGGTCCACCTAAGACAAAGTAGTTGCTGGAAGGATAATATGCGTGCTATGTCTCCCAATCACAACCAAGGATGCTGAAGACCGGGTATAATGGAGAAGAAGAAGCAGATAGCCAGTGCTCCGAAGCATAAAAATGATGAGTGAGGTGTGAGAGAGAGATAGTGAGAGTACCAGTTTGCTCTTTAGCATACGATATAGGTAAGTATATTATTATATGCCTTCATCGTTACGTTATGCTTGATCGATGTTCTTACAGTTGGCCACAGATAAAAATATACCGCCTCACACTTACACAGAGGTAAGAATACTTTTCAATGTGGCCTATTGTACCTACCTACCTACCCCATGTTTACGCAATTTGCGATCGAGTCACGGAGAACTAAATCGATCCAATGCCCTAGCTATGCCCACATTAATTTTTAGGCCGAGCAAACACTTTAGTTTTTTTTTTAATTAATTAATCTGTTCAAGCGCGAGTTAGACTCGTCTCACCATATATCATCAATCTTATAAAATCCTCACTACAAGCCCCAATTTATGGTAAGGACATAGTAGGATACCTTTAATCCCTGAAAAAAGTACTGCCCCAAGGGAAATTGATGCGGGTAAAGCCGCGGGCAAAAGCTAGTTAGTACCTACCTTCCTTCTGGGAGAAAAAGAAAAAGAGGGAATGTACCAGCTACTTCTCTTCCCGTGCAAGCCGTAAAAGTCGACTGAGGAAATCGACGAATGGGGGAATCATGAAATAATTCTTCTTTCACAACTAGTTACCAAACAGCGAAAGAAAAATCTTCTCTTGTAACTGGTTAGGTAAATTCAGTTACCAAAGTGGACGAAGGTGATGCGGCTAGCAACCCATCACTATTGTTTTGCTGTTTCAACTACCATCATGCTAAACGTGGGTAGGGTCAGCCCTAGGCTTTGTCTAACCTATATGGAATAAAGACTTGATTAGGTATATGTATGTTTGTATGCTATGCTAGTATCCAGACTATAGTCACATAAATAGTATCACTAAGTAATTCTGTGCGTATATATAAATCTATAAAACCCTTTCAAGCACTCTAGACCCCTATCAACAAAGAAATAAAGACATTATAAGGGTCTGTAACTATCGTAAGACATTTTACTAAATGTATAAGGCCATTTCGACAATCGTTAGGTCACGGGTGGCCTAATCGTGCGGAGTAACCGTGGCCAACACGCGTGCGGGTGATAAGAAACTAAATGTTGGAAATATTTTTAGTTTCTTAGATGTATGTAATGATATGGTTGGAGGTAACCAATCGAAGATTAATTTAAATATAATATGCATTGTAATTGTAACTCTTTTACTAACTTTTTGAATTGGTAGCTAAGCACATGATCTACTAAGCTTAGCACCTAGTTCATAAATATTTAGTAAAAACCAGACTAAGTAGCATCAGTTATTCCTTACTAGCGACCCGCCCCAGCATCGCATGGGCATAAAAACCTTCCTCTTCCTTCGTCTATCGAGAATTGATAGACGACTTATAGAAAGTAATTTAAAAAATGCTCGATCCAATTGAGGTTTCTTATTATTGAATTATCATCATCATCATTATTTCAGCCACAGGCTGTCTTCTTCAGGACATAGGCCTCCCGCAAGATTTTACAAAATGACCGGTTGAAAGCGGCCTGCCTGCGACCATCTTCAGGTCATCTGACCATCTGATCGGTGGGTGTCCGATGCTGCGCTTGGAGGTGTGTGGTGGTGATTATTTATATTGATAAGTTTAACCTGTGATACAATAGTCTTCGATTGAAGTGCAATAGACAGTAGGTACCTAATCAAATAAAATAAATTTAGTCTACTCTTCCATGCTGGTCTGGGAGAAAAAGAAAAACATAGAATGTACCAGCTGCTTCTCTTCCCGCGCAAGCCGTAAAAGTCGTCTGAGGGAATCGCCGAATGGGGAAATCATGTCATAGGCGATGCGGCTAGCAACCCATCACTATTGATTTCCTGTTTCAACTGCCATTATGCTAAACGTGGCCTAAGGTCTTATGGCTCCAGGCTCTGTCTACCCCGTATGGGATAAAGACGTGATTATATGTATGTATGTAAATTTAGTCTATTGTTGTTTTTTACTTACTTCTTACGACATCTACTTAAAAAATGGAGAGGTGCCGGAAACCCTTCTCAAGTTTAGGGAAACTACATGATGTTTTTTACTGATCATTACCTACCAATGTATTTAAGACAAGTATCTTTTTGTCCTTACTTACAACGATTAGTCTTGCAAATAAAGAGACAAAAAGACAATTGTTTACTTTGTTTTTTCATGAGACTGGACGTCGCATAATAGGTTGGCTTCACGGTTATTGCATTGACTAAACTAATCAAATAGTGAGTCAGTGTAAGATCAGAAGAAACATCTCTTAAAGATAGATAAGAAAAAAATCTAGATCAGTAGGTAAGTATAAGTAAAATAAGAAATTATTCGTGTGTTCTCTTTGGCACCACCCTAAACGATTTTCTGTTTGGTCCTAAGTTTGACTGGCAGAGAATGCCTTATGGGTTGGGATGTCTTACGGGATCAGTTCCTTTTTTTTTTTTTTAATTTTTATAAAATTCAACAGAACTAATAATATAATGATTAAAATAAATTAAGGATTAAGAAGCTAGACTAGATAGCCTAGTGAGGCATAACTTATTTATAACAATCCTAGCGCCGCCTGACTTTTATTGGTCACTACAAGTACCTACTTGCACCAGTAGCTAGCGAATTACTATCTTAAGTTCTTCCGTACCTTTTAAGGCTTCTTCCGTTGGCTGTTTATCACAAAGCATCATGCCTTAAGGCGACCAGAAAAATCTGCCAGTGCTGGCAACACACCCAGGTGTTTCTATTTTAAACTAAGGACGTCTACATACCTAAAACTCCATCTTGCATATTTTATGTAAGTAAGTACTACAGAAATAAATTCAACACAATAGGCCAGTAAACACGGAACAATAAACACACCGTTTAGCCGAGTGCTAATGGAGCAAATCATTACAGATTTACACTTTTGTTTACAGGGAAATATAATCCAAGAATATACCTACCATAGAACTAGGAATCGCGCGCGTTTGACGCGAGGATTATTTTTTTAATCTATGCCTACTACAGATAACAAATACCTAGGTTTAATAAATTTTATTTGGTTTGGAAGCTAGGTAGTTTAGGAGTAAGATAGGATGCCTACGTATAATCATATACGTATAGAGGGTCATAAGACATTAGACCACGTTTAGCATGATGGTAGTTGAAACAGGAAATCAATAGTGATGGGTTGCTAGCCGCATCGCCTATACTATGATTCCTCCATTCCACGATAGTTTACGCGGGAAGAGAAGCAGCTGATACGGTCTATGTTTTTCTTTTTCTCCCACACCATGGAAGATAGGATCGTTTGGAAGATTGTGATTCTGACGGCCACTCTGGATGGTACCTATCTGGCATCTGATGCTGAGGATAGCATCTCGATCCAAAGGGGAAACTCAGTGAGTATAATATAAAACCTTTGATAAAATAAAATCTTTGAACAAATACGTTGATTTTTAAATGAAAGATTTTCAACAAATAACTGTCTACCATACCTCAATTCCCCAGCGGTTACCGGCGACCGCGTAACGTTATGGATTCCATTATTGCTCCCTCCGGAAGCTGAGGTATTAAGTTTTAAAACAACAGTATCAGAATATTTAAAAGTAGACAAAAAAGAATTTAAAAAATCTTGGGTCTTTAATAAATCTTTATAGGTACCTATTAACAGGTAATCTTCGGAATGGATAAACGTCTGGTTGTTGAGGTTGATTTAAAAGTTTTAATCTCGATAAAAAAAAAATCTTAATTAATGACTACCTCATCCTGCAACATGAGCAGGGTTAGTCATTAATTAAGATTTCTTTTTATCACGGTCTAAACGAATACAATTGTGATACATCCCAAATGGATTATCTAAATAAAAGAGGGTGAATAAGCACTAATAAGAAACTATCGAATAGGCTCATGCAAGGATAAGTCATAATGTTTCCACTCAGGTACTTGGATAAGGTAAGGAAAACGATGATAATATCAGTTTAAACCTAATTCTTAGACAAGTATCGTGTGACAAAAGGAAGAGATACTTAATACTAATTTAAAATTTTGAGTCATCGCTCTTTGTTGAAAGGTTAAATTTTATGCGGGGGTACAAAATACCTAACTGAATAAATACGCAAACAAGAACAAAACAAAAGCAAACGAAACGTTATTAATTCAAAAATATAAAAAATAAAATTACCATTAACTGAAGAAGAAATTCCAATTCCAAAAACAAAAACACACAAACACAAATTGAAAACCACAAATGTGCACTATGAACTCAAAAAACAAAAAAGTAAAATGGCAAAGGCGTAACGTCGAGTGCTGGTCGCGCGTCTCCAATCTATGGGCGATATGCTTCAACATTGAGCATTATTTTACGTACTTCACGGCTAATTTACTTAGACCTCTCAAACACCTGAGTAATGTTCTTCATTCAACTGTATTTGTATTGCTAGTGGGGGACGAAGGAGGTCAATTAAATTGGTCGGTTAATAGCAAGAAAAGTCTACCGCCATGACGTTTTCCACCGACCTTGCTGATACTCTAGGTAGAAATTATTGTTTGTTTCGTCTCTGTGACACCTGCATTATTAATTGGTACCTAGATCTGGGTTTGTTATAACAGATGCGCAATCCAATGACTCAGTGTGTAAAATGGAACTGATGTATACACCTATAGCTGGCTGATTGTAAAGAAAAAATAAAAGTGTTTTCAATGTATTTTTTATTTTGAACTAGCTGTCCCGGCGAACTCCGTAGCGCCTGAACGCACTTTTCTCACCGTTTAAACCTTCCCTGAACTTCCACAAATACTTCAAGAACAAAATTAGCCAAATCGGTCCAGCCATTCTTAAGTTTTAGCGAGACTAACGAACAACAATTGATTTTTATATAATTATATAGATGGAGTTTCTTTGTTAGTAATACCTTTATTCTATGAAATAAAATATAGTTTAATATGTAAACATTATTATAGTGGAGGAATTATTTCATTAGTTATCATCATCCTTTCAGTCGAAGGCGGTCTACTGCTGGACATAGACCTCCCCAGGATTTCCAGAATGACCAGTTGGAAGCGGCCTGCATCCAGCGCTTGCCTGTGACCTTTAGATATGTTCTAACCTATTATAGGGATCTCTTCCAGTAAACCAGCGATTGATTGAGAGTTTTTACGTAGGTATGTAGTTATTTACTCTCTGACAGCGAAAAAAATTATAGAACATGCCAGAAGCAAGATAAAATATCGAAAGACAGGCAATTTTATATGACCAGCTGTCTACTTTATGACAACATCCCGGCTGTTATCGATAGATGGCTATGTCAGATGCCTTTAGACAGCCAAAAACCGTGTGTCTATACTCAGCGGGAACACATGGTCTTTTAATATAGGTCTTTCCGTGATATACATCTATATAATTAGGGCTATCATTGGTGAAACAACTGAAATTAGTTCCGTATTATTTTTAGAGTTATCGATTTTTGAAAAAAATCCTCTAGCCAGCGGGCAACTTTTTTTCTATGAAAGTGATCAAGTTAAAATATGGTTATATAATTAGGGCTATGCTAACTTTATATATATATGATAAAAAAAATATAGATTTCAATAATCAAAACTGAAATATTCCGTTACGAAAAAAAACTCTAGTCAGCGGGAAACTTAATACATACGCAACATACAGCATTAGAAAACAATCCTCAATTAGTGCTATTCCCATGTATATTTTGTATAATCTTGCTTTTTGGATACCGCTTTCAGAAGTGCAGGTTTACGTTTATATCTATTTTAACGTGTAAAAAACGAATTTAAAAAAAACACGACTGCCATCCTAAAAAATATATAGCCTATGTCACTCGTGGGGACGCAAGGATTCTAATGATACCCCACTCATCCAAATCGGTTCAGCCGCTTAGAAGTTATGATGGAAAAAATAAACTAACCTACTTACGTACATACATACTTACATACATACATGATCTCTAAAACAATACGCTCCTTTGTTTGAGCAGTCGTGTAAAAATACTGAAACCATTTTAAGGGCTCACCCCGCGCCCATGTTACTGATCAACTTTCCCCAAGGAATACATTGAAATATGAAAAAAAAGTGTCCACCCGTAAAATCTGCCCAAGTAGCTAATCCGAGTTTCTATGGAGTAAATAAAAATCTTTTCATATCACGGTATATGTCAATGGGGAAAGTTTATCGGTATCAAGGACTGATTCCGCTCTTAAAATTTATAAACTTAAAAAAAACTCTTAAAACTCCAATTCAGAAGATTAGAATAGAATGGAATGGAATGTTTATTGACAAAAATGCGAAGTTTATATACAAAATATTTACCATGTAAATCGTCATCAACCAATAATAAAACTTGAATTATAATATTTTTAACCAATACATACATACATTCATACATACATACACAAATACATAAATACATACAGACTGCCAAAACATTACCCTACTTTTTGGCTTTGCCGTAGTCGGGTAAAAAGGGTAAAGCTAAATTTGATTCATCGGTAGGAGTGGATTTTTAGTTGGCTATTATACTGTTCAGCTTATATGGATGATCTCACGAAGTATATGTATCAGCAAGAAAACCACCTTAGGTATATATCTGCACTTCTGAAAGCGGTATCCAAAAAGCAAGATTATACAAAATATACACGGGAATAGCACTAATTGAGGATTGTTTTCTAATGCTGTATGTTGCGTATGTATTAAGTTTCCCGCTGACTAGAGTTTTTTTTCGTGACGGAATATTTCAGTTTTGATGAATGAAATCTATATTTTTTTTATCATTTATATATAAAGTTAGCATAGCCCTAATAATATAACCATATTTTAACTTGATCACTTTCATAGAAAAAAAGTTGCCCGCTGGCTAGAGGATTTTTTTCAAAAATCGATAACTCTGAAAATAATACGGAACTAATTTCAGTTGTTTCACCAATGATAGCCCTAATTATATAGATGTATATCACGGAAAGACCTATATCAAAAGACCATGTGTTCCCGCTGAGTATAGACACACCCAAAAACCTGACAGATTTGGCCACTAATACACCCGGATCATGTTCCTATTGGTCTAGTTTCCCTGTAAAAAGGGTTACGGAGGTCAGACGGCAGTCGCTCCATTGTAATGACCAGAACCTCGAAATCAAGACTATGATTAAAAAGCGTACCCTGGGCTCTGAAGCGTAAGCTAAAGACGCAAGCAGGAAACACGCTCGGACGAGGAACAAAGAGATATAACCTCAAAGAAAATGAAAAAAATATCTCAACCTTGCAGAATGAGACTGAAGGAAGCATTTCATTAAGTCCGGACGCAAGGCCTTATCTTTATTGGTACCATTAGTAGTATTATGTGTCTTTACTAAGTATATAATAGGTACTTACCTAATTTACAGATCCACACTGATAAAACACTAGCCTGTTACTGCTTGGAGTTAAAATAAAAATGTTTGGTCGCCACGATTAAAAATAGGGTGTTACTATGGGTTGCTATGGGGAACAAAGGGTATTTTTAGGGTTCCATAAAAACCTCTCCCTTCCGTCTGTCTGAATGTCAGCGGTATGTATCTCATGGACCGTAAACAGTAACAAGTAGAAAGATTAAGAATTAATAGTATCGTTTAGACCGTAGTATGTAATGACCATAGTGTGAAAATAGGTATCATAATGGTACTTTCTAATAGTTAAAAAAAAATTGAAGATATTTACACTTTTTGGCGCTAACAACACGCAAACACAATACGATTTATAACAATTTTAATATACCCAGTGACACTTGCGTAATATAGACGAATGTAACAACGAGTTATCATTTATCAAAATCGGTTAAGTGTTTTTTTGGTTATGAGGGAATAGAAACAGGCATAAACATACATGCAGGTCCAACGTACAAGTTGAATATGAAACATTCTCCTATTAAAGTTGGTATAAAATAAATGGGTTTATACTCTTATGGGGATACTAGCTGTTGCCCGCGGCACCGCCCGCGTGGGACTCGGTTATATCGCGCCCAAAAGTAGCCTATATTTGACCTCAGGTCGTTAACTACATCCCTACCAAATTTCATCACAATCGGTCCAGCAGTTTAGCCGTGAAGAGGTGACAGACAGACAGACTGACAGACAGACAGACAGACAGACAGACAGACAGACAGACAGACAGACAGACAGACAGACTTTCGCATTTATAATATTAGTATGGATATTAGTATGGATACTCACCTCTATATAATAAAGGGTGATAAGTATGTAAAGTACGGACCCTTTGCATGCAAAGTCATTCGTACTTGTTCTATTTTTAGGGAATATAATGAGTAAACGGATGCTTATCAGACTATAGCAACCCTGTTCTTGCATTCGGGTATTGCATGGGTTTAAATTATGTAAATACTAACTGTTCCCCGCGGCTCCGCCCGCGTGGGACTCGGTTATATCGCGCCCAAAAGTAGCCTATGTTTGACCTCAGGTCGTTAGCTACATCCCTACCAAATTTCATCACAATCGGTCCAGCAGTTAACCGTGAAGAGGTGACAGACAGACAGACAGACAGACAGACTGACTTTCGCATTTATAATATTAAGTATGGATATGGATTATGAAAGAATTTCTCTAAATATAACTGAAACAGAATCTTTATAGGAGCAAAAATCCAAGTATATCTTAAAAGTTTTACAAGTACTTGTGTCGTAAGATAATTATTGTAAAAGCATATTACCAATACCACCGCCATAAGAGCCGCATAAAGAGCAACACGGCTGTATACGATACGATACGCACCGAGAGCGATAAAAAACGAATGATTCATTTATTTTGACGAGCGGGGCACGTGTTGCCCAGATTTACGATATTATGTTACAAGATTAGGATTATTTTATACGCCTTCCAATGTTTTGTAACTCGGTCGTATAAAAAGATGAAGTGTCCTACAAAAAACGTTAGCAGGCAGTGCTTGACATCCTCAGTGCTACGAGCGTATAGTTATAGGCTACGAAGGCGACAGCCTATCTTCCTATCTTCAATCATGGGCTCCCAATGCTCCTATAACCTAAGAAAAAGATATTTTCTCTTTTGTACTAATAGATGGTGCTACAGTTACCAGTCCAATTTAGAAATGACCCCCTTTGTTTCTCGTCAAAATAAAATTGATTCAGTAATTCATGTTTTTATTTCTTCTTTTTATGTCAATAGTATCAAATAATAAATAGTAGCCATGCCGCCTCCGCAAGGGCCGGGTAGAAGGGACAAGCCTTAAAAGTGCTGGCTCGACGTCGCAATAAACGATATGCGTGCTAATGGTCTCACAACTAAGGATGCCGAAGACCGGGCGAAGTGGAGAAGAAAAAGTAGGAAAGCGGACCCTGGGCTCCGAAGCAATCGACTGAGGAAGCAACCGGGAAAGCGCTAAGATGAGAGAGAGAGAAAGAGAGAGAGTATCAAATGTGAGCTCAGAAGCTACATCAATGGCTTCCTTAGCAGCCAAGTTCAAATCATCTAGGTTGTATGTTTTCGAGCATCTACATCTATATCAACAAGATAGTAAATGCGCTATAGTTTGAATCGAGTAAGTTACAAAACATATCAAACAAACAAAACAAAAATATTAGCTATAGTTTAATGGGTATTATTGTGTAAAATGATCAAACTAAGCATACACATTTCCCCAAGACTTAAATTTTTGAAAGATATCTATCTAATTTTCTTCTTTCAATCATGAAGCTCGGTTAATCATCATGACAAACACTTTTAAAACAGGTAATCGAATATACATTAAGAAAGCAATAAAGTATTGAGTATTGAGTAAAGATCACCTACTCAATGTATAGGAGAAGGAGGAATGAACGAAGGAGAATTTCTTGGTTAAAAAACCTACGTCAATGGTACAATAGAAGTACGCAATCCCTATTCCGAGCGGCTGTCTCAAAGGTGCAGGTCGCATTGATGGTTGCCGACCATTGATAAAGATGGCACCGAAAGAAGACTCGTGTTTGATTTCATCATAAATGCGAAGGTTTTTAGTCAAGAATATTTCTAGACCAGTTTTTAATCTTGCCTTTGTAGTAGGTATAGGTTACAGAAGTTCAAACTACTAATTAATATCAGCGCATATGAATTTAAGTTTCATATTTTAAATACCATCTTATTGTGTTTTGCCTCCTAGACTATTGTTCTGTACTACAAAATCTGAAATTATTACTCCGTAACCCAGAAATTTGGCATTGCAGGATACAAATACATCTCGGTTGCTTTTAATTTCTTGCACGAGTGTTCATGCTTGTGATCGGAAAATACGCAGCACCGAACCAGAAGATTTACTCTTCCAGTAATGACGCCCTACAAATACTATAAATAAATACGATGTCAATCCCTTGCGTCACCCTATAAATCACGTGTCACCTCTCGCACCTCCGAAAAAGCGTCTCAATGGTGAACTATTAGCAATAAAGGCAATCAGAGCAAACAAGACACATCCTGGCAATTGAGCGGTGAGGGACTGGTGCGCAGACGCAGTGCCAGCCCGCCAGTCGACCTGGGATTACTGTAAGTATTACAAAACTAATGCATCACATTATAATACTCTTTACTGACTAAAACGAAATATTTTCATAACTTTCAAAAACTGGTTTGGATACAAAGGTATTTATCGCTACTTTGATTAGTAACGCTAATGCGATCTCTTTTAGTCAACCGATGATTAAATATACAACAAATATCTTTGATACACAAGGGAGTTGACCTTTTGTATCAAAATCAGCTAAGAACCACCTTTAGAAGCTAGGTTCACTGAAACTACCTATATATTGGATGAGATTTAGGTCAAGATACGCTGGATTTAGGACGTTTGTTATCAGTTAAAATTGACTACAGTAAAGAAGGTCTTTTTAGAACAGTGGACTATGCTATGAAAAATGAAATAATGGAGGTGAAGAATACAGTTTAAAATATATGTTATGATTTTAAGAGTTCTTGTTCAATACATGTGATTCCATTTTAAACATTTTTCTAATCTTTTAACAAGATGGATTAAACTTCTAAATTTAGTATTCCACTTAAATCTATCATCAGACCAAAATCGGTACCATGATAATAATGATGACTCATTTGTTGACTGTTTGGTGTTTGGATTCTAGATGAAATCTAATATTTCATCCAAAAAAAAAATTTACGATGTGACTTAGCTTTTTTGAAATAAGTTTTTCAGACATGATTTTGATTTCAGGTTGATATTTTACAGTTATCATGTTGAAAATAAGTAATTTGGCATTGTGCTTATGGCTTACCACTGCATCACACTGTCTTCCTCCGGACAAGGTATGTAAATATAAAAAATCTGATTTTCTCTGCGTCGCACATAAGAGATCTTTTATACATTAGCTACATACGATCATGATCTTCTATCTTTTTACTCACTTAACACTTAATTTAAATAAAAATGCCCTAAAATATTCAATGTTTCAATAACTTAACAAAGATGTAGGCCAAAATTTTTCTAAAGGCCTTACAAAAGCGTAAGCAAATCTATCGCTCTAGCAGATTTTTTACTGATTGTAGCCATATTACAAATATTGAGGGAAAAATTCCTGAAGCCAATTGAGGCATCAATCCCAGTGGTACAGAAAGACATTAGACCTTGCTCCTGTTTCATATTCAAAATGTCAGTGTTAATCTTGTCACTACCATTTATCCTTTGAAAGAGTGCAATAACTCTGTGTTTCCTTTCTTATATATTCCCTTTTCTTATTGTTATTCCAAGGATAGCACTGAATGTAAGAGACGATTTGTATCATTAGTTCATTGTCGTATCACAGCAGCTGTTCAATTTGTACATGGCATACGAGAGCGTTCATCAAGTCCCGAGGGATAGGCTTGACAATACGAGCATCCTGTTTGCAACTCTTTGCCGCCTCTTGATATTGTTAAGCCTATTTCGAGGCACATCACAAACGGGACAAAGGGCAAACATATATTAGACATTTGCGTTTTATTAATACTTGTACTATATCATTGCACTTTTTCTAGAGGTATCATACAAACAAGCTTTGTTTACTGCCAATAAAAATATATTCGAAGAGCTAACTTCAACCAAAATTGTTATCCTTACCATATGTTGTCTCGTATTCGCGTACTGTTATCAAAAATAGCTTTACGTATTATTAAATATGTTATAAGAGTCAGGTTATATTGGTTTTATTGACATGTTCGAGTATGCCATGAGTTCATCAGTGCAGTATAATTTGATAAAATGAGAATCATTTATTTTGATGATAATTGACGGCAAGTTAAAGAACACGGCGGTACTTCCGCCGCGGAAATACCAAAAGTTATTATAGTTAGAGAAAATTTACATCGCGTATATAGTTATTCTATAGCTCTACATAGAAATATTTTCTGCATAAGCTGTTCATTTACATTTATTTCAATATCAGTCATGATGATCCTCAATTTCCCTCTAAAGGGGGTAAGGATTTTCACATTTTAATTTTGTTTTATCCAGTATAATGCGGGGTTTGCAAACAAGAAGGCTATGTATGAGAGTTGTTTTTGATTTATTGATATGCCGTGTTTGCTAACCCGCAGGATAATTTGAGGGACCATGGAAATAATCGAGAGATTTGTGGCCGGTGTTTTGTTGTGGCACGACCTAGTCCCATTAACGGTGATTCAGTAAGTCGTTCTTCATTATAATCTCGCCGTAGTAGATTTACTATGTTTATCGTTTATTTTATTTTCTTAATTAAATAATAATAATAATGACACCTGTAAATAGATATAATCATCTATCGATATAGCCGGGAACGGGTTTTGGCAGGAGCGCCACATAAGATGAACTTCTCCAAAGGGTCTCTACTCGTTAGATCAATATCACCAAGCAAGCCTCTCAAAAGTCGGTGTATATAGACCCGTGATCCTCAAAGGAGATACAGATAACAATAAAAAAAGACCAAACTAAGTGAGAGGGTTGTAATTATTACACCCTAGTTTTAAATAACCTTTTTATTGAAGTTTAAAAACTAATAGTTTCTGATAATGACGTGGCCATTATGAAAGTGCTAATATCTGTAATAGCAATTTTTGCCTAATTTATTAATTCAATTATCAATTAATAAATTAGGCAAAAATTGCTGTTTAACATAAATACAAATACTTCTGTAACGACATTGAAGATGCGTACGACTACACATAATCAATGGATACTAAAATAAATGACGAGTTCACTTGTCGTTTCTTAATGGAAAATAAACAGTTTTCCTCATAATTCTCTGAGTGTTTGCGGTAATCACCGGTTTTTTTAAAAGACTTTGATTGACAAGTAATAAACATCTACTGCTTACTACTAGTTGTATCTTCATCTTACGTAAGGTGTGATCATAATTACTTAACAATAAATTGCTAAAGAATGATGACAGGCAAACAAAAACAGATCAAATTTGCAACTAACATGTAGATGTAGATGTGATAAGTTATACAGAAAATAACGAATTCGTTACATCTAACAAATCAATTGACTGATTTGAAATAGATAAAACAAACCTTATGACATCTCATAGCAATTTAACTAAAATATGATCCAAATACCCATAAATAAGCTAACGCAATATAAATAGCCTAATTTTGGTCACTTCTAAAAACAGACCATGGAACCACATAAATTTTTGGATCTTAAATCTAGATCATGTAATTGCAAATAAAATGTCGCAATTTATATCGCCGCTTAATCATCATCATATTCACATATCATTAATTGGACTTAGCCCTCTCTTTTATCGCGCCATTTTACATCACTGACTGTGTCAAGGACAATCATTGATATCATATTCAGAAAATTATAAGTCTCTTTTATATTTCGAAGAGGTTCATTGATATAACGGGAGGTTGAAGAGCTGGCAATTTCTTCGGCCAACGCATTAGTTTGGCTATCCAACGAGGAAATGCTGCCAGCGTCTTCGGTACAATGCCGCAGGGACCATTTTTATTTTAAGTTTTGTGTTATTATGTCAAATTATTTATTTATGTAATTGGTGCAATAAAGTATTTAAAATAAAACATACGTTGGTCTCTTTATATCAAACTTTATTTATCTATTACTGCGACACGCCTATCTATTAAAAAAAGCATCAAAATCCGTTGCGTAGTTTATAGATTTTAGCATACATAGGGACATGGAAACAGAGAAAGCGACTTTGTTTTATACTATGTAGTGATGATACAAAGAACGGACTTAATGCTAAAGCATCATTTAGTTAATCTTGGAAAAACAGATTTAATAATTCCATTTTTAGGTATCAGCAACGCATATCATCAAAACCAGAAGCATAGACCTGAACAATGCCCACGGGCTGGCAATGGAGACTCGCTTGGAGAGGATTGTGGAGCCAAGTGGATACAAACTAGAGTTGGAGCCGTATATGGAGGACGGCATTTTTAAGGGTCGCGTCAGCATCAATGTCACTTTCTTGAAGGACTCTGACGTCATCCTTATTCATTGCGCGCATGACTTGGAGATCACGAAAGTGGAAATATTTGTATCTTTCTTGTGAGTACATAATCTCTCTCTCATCTTAGCGCTTTCCCGGTCGCTTCCTCAGCCGATTGCCTTGGAGCCCAGGGTCCGCTTTCCTGCTTTTTCTCCTCCACTGCGGCCTCTCTTCGGCATCCTTAGTTGTGAGACCATTAGTACGCATATCGTTTACTGCGACGTCGAGCCAGCACTTGTTAGGCACACATTAGACGCTTATATATTTAACAAATTATCTTAATTTTTTACGATGAACCAATTAAATCAACTGATTTCCAAACAAATCATCGCAAAATTCTTGATTTTAATTAAAAAAATTAAGATGATTTGTTTGGAAATCAGTCGATTCAATTCACGAATACGTTTTCCATCATGCATGAATAAGCGTCTAGGGTGCGTCTTAGGCTTGTCCCTTCTACCCGACCCTGGCATATTGTCACTAGTAATTACATAGCATAAAATTGGGAGATGGTAGCGGTCAGGGATTTCATTATTGTATGAGTAATAGAACTGATGTAGTTCAATTGAGCAATGGAAATAAATATGGAAATGTGCAGGTGGCTGGCAAAACCTTGCGCGTTTTAGCCCGGAGCGGCAACTTGTGGTCTGCTTCTAGTGTTTTCATACTTTTTTTAACCGGCTCGCCACTCCCGCGCTCGGATCCCGGTCACCGCTCATAGGTCGTGAACGGGCCGTTGTATAGTTACTGAACGGTCGCGGTTCAAGATTTGTCAGAAATAAAAGATTTAGCTAATTTTTAATAATAATCTCCGTCGTCGTTGGTCGTCCGAAATCCAGTCTAGTCGCTATTGTTTTTTTCTGTCTGTCTGTCATATGTCTAGTTTTTATTTGTCCAAGTCAGTAAAGAGGCTGGAGGCCGCAACAGTTACGATTATCGATATATCGACTAATAAAAGTGTTGTTACCTTAGTAAGCAGATCATGGTTTCTGAAACAACGAGGCTAGGATGTAACCGGGAAAATGCAAAGTATAGTAATTATTCGTAAAGCTTACACCGTTTCTCCCTCTAAATCGATATTTAGGTAATCATATCCTGATGTAAGAAATTTGTGTGTTTGTACAAAATAAATGCAATGACAGACTTCCCCATGAAGTCAATTTCATGGAAATCTTCCTGTATTTTCTTTTTTTCCACTAAATTCAATGCAATGAATGCATTTCAAAAGCCAAGGTGATCGATAATGGAAATACAATGGCTTGTCTGAAACGAATCATTTAATATAACAAGTCAAATAAACAAATACCATTGCTAGTTTTATCTTCTTGTATAGTAAGATATATTTGTGATGGATAAACAGCGTGAGCTGAGCAGAATACATATGGCCGAAATTATTAAAAATTTATGCAGAATATTATAAGACGTAGATATTTATATACAGACAAACGAACGCATATCATTATTGTCAAGATTTATTTTTGTATTAATCACCATCATTATAAAAATAATCTTTTGTTTACACAAGGCACACTACATCATTATATAATACAAGTTTGGTATATATTACCCATAGGTAATACCAAAATTAAACGGTAAGATGAAGAAGTCCAATCAGACATTACCCTCAAACTAGGATTAACCTGTATTTTAAAAGATTCTGCCGTAGGAGAACTACCTCACATCACGACCAAGCAACAACTTAGGCATATATAAATATGTAACAGAAATGTTTATCTTATTTGGTTGGGTTAATTATTGGGTTGGGTGTTAGACTGTTATCTATTAAATTGCTATTGTTTTTCTCGCAGTGATGGCCAGAGAGTAGAAGTGAAAGAGGTCACGATGGACGCTAAAAAACCAATAGCCACTTTACATCTCAACACTGTTGTCCCTAAAGGGACCAAGGGAAGCTTGGATTTCGCTTTCAACGGCAATATGGAGACTACACACACTGAAGCTTTCTTCAAGACTACTTATATGGAGCAAGAAGAGGAGAAGTAAGTTTTAAACAAACGTAATTTCTGTTAAAAGCATTTTTTTAGCCTGACCTGAGTGAGATGGGCGCTGTGGCTTATCCATGGTGATGATAATGATATTATAAATGTGAAAGTGTGTGTATATGTTTTTCCGTCTTTAAGATCGATGCGGAGCAAAGGATTTGAATGAAATTTGGCATCATACTTTGATTGAACCATGAGGATGAGGATGGACACACTTTTGGTCGCGATAACTGATATCCACCGTGGATAAACCAAACGGGCGAACCGCGGGCGGAAATTACTCCCATCCCATCCTATCCCAACTTAATATTATTAATGTTAAACTTAAAATTAATTAAAAGTGAGTTTGTTTGTTTGTTTGTTACGTCTGTTGTTTTGTTACCGTACCTACTGAACCAATCTTTCTGAAATATCGCATACACATAGCTAGAAGTATTAAGAATGGTACTTTTCATGCCGAGAAAAAACACTATTCCCAAGGAAAATTCACTCGGGAGATGCCGCGGGCGAAACATATATACGTTCGTTAACTTAATAAATTATAAGATCGAACATAATTCAGGAAATCTTTTTGCAGCTAAGTTTCAATAATCTTACTTGAGATAAAGTTATACTTCATTAATCAGAAGTTACATTACTTTACCAAGAAATTGATGTTTATATGAAGTTTAATGTAAACATTTCTGAGAAGTGAGTAACTGTAGGTATGACTTAATCTTTTGGTTAAATAAAAGGCCGATAAACTTTGTACGTAAGTGTATAAATGTATATCTTAGAATAACAACGCCAAACAGAGCAAATTGTGGACTTTTACCCATTGTGTTCTGTATATACATGAACGTTAGTAGGTAGTATTCGTTAAAAAACTATATCGAATCCTCTATTCTACCCAAATGCATTTTTTATAGTCTATGATTTTACATATGCCATGAAAAAGGGGTTTGAAATAGTCTATGGTGTTCGGAATACGCGTTACTTTATTCGTTAGGGGCGCATGCAGTTCCTAATTATATAGTAAGATCGCTTCGAAGCCTGATTATATCACTACATAGTATAAAACAAAGTCGCTTTCTCTCCTTATGTCCCTTTGTATACTTAAATCTTTTAAATTACTCAACGGATTTTGATGCGATTTTTTTAAAGATAGAGTGATTCAAGAGGAAGGTTTTTATGCCCATGCCAAACCGGGGCGGATCGCTAGTTTTACACATAAGACACAACATATTTTGACGCGGTTTTCAGAAAAGTACAAATACTTTTCTAAAAACCGCACATTATGGTATTTTAACAGGTTTCCTGGCCTATGAATTAAGTGATCAAATTAATTGTTTTAACTATTGTTGTAATTTTATGGACAGAAATCGGTTAACTGACTCCGAAAAAAGAGGATACCAAAAAATCGGATTCAAGTATTGGGTACTAGCAGTCCAAACCATCTTAGCCCGTGGTACATACATATGCCACTCATGGTGAATGTAACTTTTCAATGGTGAAATAATTTTTGAAATCGTCACAGCAGTTTTTGTGTTTATTCATTACAAACATTCACACAAAAATACAAATCTTTTCTCTTAATACATAAATAAACAAAAATTTCCTCGCGTCAAACCGCGCGCGACATATCCAAATTCTTTGTCTTTATAATCCATACTTCCATATCCATACTTCCATACTAATATTATAAATGCGAAAGTCTGTCTGTCTGTCTGTCACCTCTTCACGGCTAAACTGCTGGACCGATTGTGATGAAATTTGGTAGGGATGTAGTTAACGACCTGAGGTCAAACATAGGCTATTTTTGGGCGCGATATAACTGAGTCCCACGCGGGGCGAAGCCGCGGGGAACAGCTAGTTCTTTATAATTATAATGAACTAGCGACCCGCCCCAGCTTCGCATGGGCATAAAAAACTTCCTCTTGAATCACTCCATCTTTAAAAAAAAACCGCATCAAAATCCGTTGCGTAGTTTTAAAGATTTAAACATAGGTACATAGGGACAGAGAAAGATACTTTGTTTTATACTATGTAGCGATAGTGAAGTGATGTAGTGATTGTGTTTTTTAAGATGAGTAAGATTTGATGCCACGTTTTTAAATCTTTTATATGGTCACAAGATAAAAATTATATCAACAATGTAGCGTTCATAGACCAATGACTTTATGAGGTCGGCCATAAAGCAAGATGACCTACATCCGGTAATCTTAATCATGTTTCGCGAACTGTTTGTTTTTCGTCATACTTAACTCATTTTTAAAGATTTTTTCTACATTCAGTAATATTTCATTTGCAAACATAATTAGGGATATTTAATGATAGTTCAGTGTATTTTTAAACTATTGAATGCCAAATCAAATAATCATAATAATGAATGAATGAGTGAATGAATGAATTTATTTATTTTACATAACAAAATTATTCTTTGAAATAAAACCATGGATAAAAGTCTTAAGTACATCATCGTGATCGAAACAATCGTGCGTGTCAAGCAACGGCGAAGGCGCTTTTTCAGAGAAACCACGCTATAGGTCGGAAGGCGGTTTCGGAACAGTGTATACCTGAGAGTTTGCCTGAATACCCGGAGGTCGTGGGTCCCATTCTCATGGGAAAAACACCTAAACTTACACGATAAAAAAAGAGAATATGAAAAATTATTTATTTAATTGCATAGATTAAAAAAAAAATGCGTTACGACCGCGCGCGATTCGAAATTCTTTGTTTTAATGGAATAAATCCTATTCAGATACATTTAGTTGAGTACAAAACCTCTATAAATTAAACAAATGTACTGCAGACGACTTACAATAGTAGGTAAACACAGTGCTTTCCTCACTAGACAAGCCTGTATCCTCTAGGAAGCTTCTAATTTCCAAGATAAAAATTAACAAAACTGTTTTACACATAAAATCAACTAAGTATGTTACTATGTCTTTGATTGAGAATAAATAATCAAAGAACTATGTACCTATATTTTAATTTTAACCATATTCATAAAACGTATATGATTGTACTAGCAACCCGCCCCGGCTTCGCATGGGCATAAAAACCTGCCTCTTGAATCACACTATTTGTCGACCTCCGTGGCGTAATGGTTAACAAGCCTGACCGCTACTCAAAGGGTCCCGGGTTCGATCCCCGGTCAGGTCAAGATGAAAAATGATCTTTTTCTGATTGACCTGGGTCTTGGATGTTTATCTATATATGTATTTGTTATAAAATATAGTATCGTTGAGTTAGTATCCCATAACACAAGTCTCGAGCTTACTTTGGGGCTAGCTCAATCTGTGTGATTTGCCCCTATATATTTATTTATCTATTAAAAAAAAACCGCATCAAAATCCGTTGCGTAGTTTAAAAGATTTAAGCATACAAAGGGACATAGGGACAGAGAAAGCGACTTTGTTTTATACTATGTAGTGATGAATACAATTAATAAGTTGAAAAATACATCTTTTTTAGCCAAGTCAAATAAATAGGACATATTGTTGAATGTATTATTACATTAATAAATATACAATTAATTATTCCATGTTTCATTCCAGAGTCCTAGTAGCCACCTCATTCCGTCCGAACAACGCCCGGCGAATGTTCCCGTGCTTCGACGAGCCCGAGTACAAGGTGGTTTTCGAGTTGAGCGTAGTGCGACCTAAGAACATGGTCGCATTGAGCAATGTGCCGGTTGAGAAGACTACAGAGATGTTAGTATCATCCTTTTATCTCTTGCTTCGAAGCCCAGTGTACACCGGACTCATTCCAGTCGCAGCAATACATTTTTATTATTTCCAGTTGTATCTTCATTTGGTTGATTCAACTTTAAAATCAAACAGATATACATACCCATGTACTTAGATAATCTAAATTTTTATTGTTTATAACGGAATTTTTTGAAATTACAAATATTTGGTCCAGTAGGTTTGGAGAAAATTAGCTGTGACAGACGGACAGATGGACAGACGGACAGACGGACAGACGGACAGACGGACAGACGGACAGACGGACAGACGGACAGACGGACAGACGGACAGACGGACAGACGGACAGACGGACAGACGGACAGACGGACAGACGGACAGACGGACAGACGGACAGACGGACAGACGGACAGACGGACAGACGGACAGACGGACAGACGGACAGACGGACAGACGGACAGACGGACAGACGGACAGACGGACAGACGGACAGACGGACAGACGGACAGACGGACAGACGGACAGACGGACAGACGGACAGACAGACGCACGAGTGATCCTTTATAAGGGTTCAGTTTTTACATTTTTGTACGGAACCCTAAAAATGAATAAAAAGGTTTGAAAATGAGTACCATTCAAGAATAAATAGAACATACCTGAACTTTCGCTTTGTACATGCAAAAAAAACTTCCGAAGAGAACAAAGAAAACCTTTATTTAACACTAGCTGTTCCCCGCGGCTTCGCCCCGCGTGGGACTCGGTTATATCGCGCCCAAAAGTAGCCTATGTTTGACCTCAGGTCTTTAACTACATCCCTACCAAATTTCATCACAATCGGTCCAGCAGTTTAGCCGTGACAGACAGACAGACAGACAGACAGACAGAAAGACAGACAGACAGACAGACTTTCGCATTTATAATATTAGTATGGATTCGAAACTAATGGCGTATTTAAATGGACGTCATTCAGTCGACTTAACTCAATTATCGGAATCCTCCTAAAATTGCAATGCTAAAGGCTGAGATGTAAAGAATTGCAGCCATTTTAGCGGCAGGAGCTCAGGGTTCCAATCGTGAGGGTTTTGATACCTTCCAATAAATGGTGGTGTGTGGCCATTAAACCAACGATTAGACGACTCAATACATGTATATGAACAGTTTTTTTGACGTACGAAACTAGTTCTTTCAAGGGTAATTGATTGCAAAAAATAACCAAAAAAGACTGCATTTATTTGCCTTGGATTCAGAGAAGGTCGTTGGCCTTTTATATAGACCCGATGTGCAATGTGAAGATCTTCATCAATATTATCAATGCGCATCGATGTCGATTGTTCTATCGAGTCAGTACTTCACATTACAGTTGAATCGATTTTAATTTGATGTGGACATATAGTTTGAATCCTGGGAAAGGCTTTTGGCACGGTGTATAAGGAAGTACCTGCCAGGAGGTAAAACTTTGTACGAGAGTCGACCACTTGGGTGCCTTTTTTTCACGTTTTTCTACCATCAGCCGTTCTTGCATTGTTGTTTTACCGTTTGATGGGTGTGAGAGGAAATTACTGGGTACTGTGTGAAATATCTTAAAACACGAGTTGGCAGCGTGTTAGTGTCACAAGTGTAAATAGGCTCTTATACTTAAGTGACAAAGATACAAGCAAAAATTGATATTATTCCATTCTTAAAGTATCCCAGTAAGTGCTAGGTTGATCCCATCTCATCCCCCGATAATGGAATATAAGAGGATGGCGGTACAGCCGGTAAACGAGGCTTCCCAAGTGCAGTTTAAACTGGTTCAAACTGGTTTTATGGCCTTTGATGCATGAGTTAATAGTGATGGGACGAGGACTGAACTCATCCTACCATATACCTTTTAGTAGGCAAACAGGTATATGGACAACCTTATGGAATGTGGTTACCGTAGCACAAGCACGCCTGTAACGCCAGTTACAAAAGTGTAGTTCACAATGTGCTGTTACTCGTTTACCTTTTCGTGTCAAACAGCCCATTATTGAATTCTTTCTTCTTCACGCCTGGCCCAGGGCCAGCTTTCTTACTTTTTCTTCTCCACTCCATTATGGATTACTGTTTTTTTAAGCTTACTTTTAATGTGTCCCACTGCTGGGCAAAGGCCTCTCCTCTCCTTCTCCACTCATCCCTATCCATGGAAACCTCTGGCCACTTGTCCAAAACTTTTTGGATCACTGTTATTAGAATTAAATGCATTTTATTTTATATTGAAGTAAAATCTTCGTTAGCGGCGTTGTGCACTTTTTGGGATGGGTAAAAATGTTAAAACTCGCGTCAAGCAAGACATGTAAACTGATGGAAAATTTGTAACACGGAGGGAGAAGACTACCGGTGTGGGGTAGAACAGGATTAAATGTCCCCGTCTATTTTTACCGCGCGGAGAAAATATATGTCTGCTCCTGCTGTTTCGTTAAAGTGGCGGCGTAGGCGCTTGTGCCTGTACGCTAATGTTCATGTTTTTACCTCTGCCGACAACCGCGAAGCGTAACCGTTGATTTTTTTTATGAGTGTCAGTATATTTACTCATGCCGCTCTTGTTCGGCTGCAACAAGATTATATCAGTCGCCAGCGCCGCTTTGTAACTGCAAACTGCAATATCTTTTTACCTCATTCCTGTGTGCTGCCCGATATTGCATATCGATGTTGTTTGGGAAATTGTTTTTAACCTCCTACGAAAGAGGAGTGACGACGTTAGGCTGTGTCAGATCAAAATTCAGACAGACTCCTACTTTCTGTTTGATTTTCTTGCAATAAGTCTACTTTAAACGTCGAAATCCGGCTGTCGCTCGATTGTAATAAATTCCGTGTATCGGAAGGCACATTAAGCCGTCGGTACCGGCTGCCATTTGGTATTCGTTAAAGGAACCATGTCAGAGGCCGAGAGGCAGTTCCGAAGAACTCTGATACCAGGATGTGCATGGTCGATTGACTGTGCCGCCTACACGAAACCCAGGGCCTAGGAATCATCAATGATGATGAATCCTAGGCCCTGGGTAGATAAGTACAGCGTTACGGTAAGTAAGTTTTGCGCATGTGTGTTCGTAACTTTATTTCAGAAGCTTCTATTCTAGGAAAGAAGAGAAAAAAAAAGTATTTAGAGACAAAATCACAACATAAACACACAAATACAAAAGTTAAATTACAACACAAAAATATGATTATTACTCCATAGGTGACTGTCAAATAGTCGGTTCTGTGTTCTAAAAGGAACGCTTTTTTATCTATTTATCAAAGCCACAGGCCACAGCCATTTATCAAAGTCTCTTCAGGACATATTTTAAAATCTAAACAAAGCCCTTAGAATACTATGGTCAAAAGTAATATATGAACAAATTGCTTTAGATCGAGTCGTCCTTAACTATGCCTTTTAGAATTTATAAAGCAAATAAAAGACCTATATCCCCATCAAATTTCGTGGCCCAACCGATTTAAATCACATTCTTAATAAATTGGAATTTCCATTGTTTTCCCAAAAATATTTCTGAGACCATTAGGACTGGGTTCTGGAATTTTCCAGACAGGTTGGTTTCTTGGGTGAAATACCGAGGGCCGCTGCTTCAGGACTCTAAAATTTCAAGGTTTTATCATTTAAGAAATATTCTAGATATTTTCCGTGGTTTCGCCGTAGTCGTGGCGTTGCCTTTAACTGTCTCCAAGAATCAGGCTATCATATGCAGAAAGAATTTCTGAAATCCCCAGCAGAACAATAAAGTATATTTTAATTTTAATTTATAGTAATAATCTCGGTCCACGACAAATGCTGAGCGGGGTCGTTATGGCGCTTGTATAATTTTTTTTTGATTTAATATGTTATTTCCCAAATATTTTTTTCTTTATTTAATTGTTTGTTTGTTTGTATTACATAACTTTATTGTACTAAACAAAAGCATAGAAATAAAACAAAAGTACAATGTCGGACTTATCCCAGAAAGGGATATCTTACAGTCAACCAGCGAGTGACAGAGAGGAAATATTTCTTTCTTTTAAAAAATTCTTTCAAACACGTCTTATTTGTACTAGCGCCCCCCGCCCCGGCATAAAAACCTTCCTCTTGAATCACTCCGCATCAAAATCCGTTGCGTAGTTTTAAAGATTTAAGTATGCAAATTTTTAAGCATACAAAGGGATATAGGGACAGAGAAAGCGACTTTGTTTTATACTATGTAGTGATAGTGATAATACTATGTAGTGATATTAATATAGATATTGTTTCTTATCATATAAGTGAGTAGTTACTGATAGAGCGCTTGACTGCGATCTTAAGGTCATCTGATCGGTAGCTGTCAGTACTACCTAAAACTTTAGAGCTGTGCTCTTCTCGGTGGAGTCTCTTCCAGGTGTCTCTATCTTCCGCTAGCCTTTTCACATCCTGGCACGACACGACTCCCACTTTTTCTTTCAACAGTACCTTACAACATGGTTTAATTACCTAATTCAAAATATTTTTTTTTGCTTTAAATAAGGTTTAACAAAGATGGAATAAAATGATGTTTCAACTACCATTATGCTAAACGTGGCCTAAGGTCTTATGGCCCTAGGCTCTGTCTACCCCGCATGGGATAAAGACGTGATTATATGTATGTATGTATGGAATAAAATGAAAATGATGATGAAATTTAATTTGTTTGACTAGAGAAGGGGAACCAAATGCAGTGTGGGACCACTTCGAGCTGACCCCTCCGATGTCTACCTTCACCCTGGGTCTAGTCATTGGTGACTTGAAGCAGGTCAATATGAGCGTCTTCAAGGACAGACTTGGAAACAATATTGGTAAGTGAAAAACAATCATCTTCATAATTTTAGTCAAAAATCTTCGCCTTTTTAGAAGACGGGGGAACAAACAATTTAAAATACGAGTACTTTATTGTTTTAAGCATAGAAATAGGAAATCACGCGCGGACTCACCCAGGACTTTTAATTTATCTAAGTTTTAAGAGTATCTTCAACCGATTCAAGTAAGAGAAATAAAGAAAAAATATTTATTGAGACGAAATCACAAATACAAAAATAAAATTACAGTGTTAAATAAATATAGTGTTAGGGTGGGAATATAATGGGATGCAGTACAGCAGCCACCTTAGGATGTACATACATACATACATATAATCACGTCTTTATCCCATACGGGGTAGACGGTACCTTAGGATGTGGTATTTCAAAATATATTTAAACTTCGAACTACAAAATTCAAAGATAGAATCCCTGTAGGGATTCTTCAACCGTCTGACAGCGGGAAATGTCGCTAGTTTTTCCTCTTTTATGAAGAAAACGCTGATTTCGCAGACATCGTTACTTTACAGCAAAAAGTGACCAGTGAATGTAGGTTTTGACACGGTTTCTTCTCTTGTTTTTTCAATGTTGCTACCTATGTGATTTTCCTTGTAATAAAGCGTGTATGATCGAGCTGTATCTGATATTTTTTGAAGTGAAATTTTTATGTATCTAAGTTCTGATTTGATAAGTTTTGCTCGCCATTGCTCAAAGGCAAAGCCCATTGCCGAGGTTCGTCCCAACTGAGAGCCCCTTGCGCTTTTGCCGAAAAGGTTGAGTGGCGTCAAGCCCTCACTTCAAACCGCTGTAAATATTAAAGCTGAAGCTAATATTGTCAGTCCTGCACAAAAAAAAAAAATGATAAGTTTTGAACTTTTATCAAGTCTGTTTTCAATTAAGTAATTTAATTTTAGTCTGTCAGGACGGCACTACCTACAGTTGGAAGCAGACGTTGGATCTCCCGATCCGTGGTTGGTTGAAACCACACCTACTTATGTTTAAGATGCATGCCGCTTCAAATCTATACAAATATCTTATATGATCTAAGACAAATATATATTTACTTAGACATTTATCACACATACATATCAACAGAGAAAAAAGATAATCAAAGATATATGAAAATAAAATAAAATTCCTAATTTGTCCCCCGTAAATGACCCTAATTTAAAAAAAAAAAATACTTTGCACATCTGTGTTTGGGTCACAGGATTACGCCATCCTACCAAATTTCATATGTTTTGGTCCAGTAGGTTCGGAGAAAATTGACTATTACAGACGCACAGACGGACAGACAGACGCACTAGTGATCCTGTGTCGTATTTTCATTTTTGTACGAAACCCTAAAATTTTAAAAAATAAATTTAACTGCAAGAAAAATTTTACTAAAACAATAATTATATGTAAAGAGTTTACAAATGTCTTTTGTACTTGTTCTAGAACTCCGAGTTTGGGGCCGAACAGAGTTCGTGCCGGCCCTCGTGGGAGTGATGGACAAGATTCTGCTGGTGTACAAGCAGATCACTCAGCTGATGAGGTCGCCGCTGCCAGTCAGCCGCCTGGACTTCGTGGCCTTACCCAACTATCAGGGCGTGAAGCCTGCTGATAACTGGGGACTTATAATATTCAAGTATGTTGTATTAATTATCTGGTTACGAATGACAATAGGTGGGGGTAGTACAAGAAATCTATAAGTAATAAATAAATTAGTAGTTTCGGAGATCAGTGATGGTCAATTGTCGTCTTCTTTCATGAATAAATCAAAACTATTTGTTACAATAATAACAAAAATATATTTGTGGTCCTCATAACGAGCCCTTATATTTGATATATAAAACGGTAAGGTGCCAAAACTTCTTTTTTTAATTCCTAATTTGTCCCCCGAAAATGACCCTTAAATAAAAAAAAATATTTATTTGCTTTGCACATCTGTGTTTGCGTCATAAGATTACGCCATCCTATCATATTTCATCTGTTTTGGTACAGTAGATTCGGAGAAAATTGGCTGTGACAGACGGACAGACAGACGTAGTAAGTAGTGTTCAAACAAACAAACTCTTCAGCTTTAAAATATTTGTATAGAATTATAGATAAACGGGCTTAAAATATATCAGGACACGAATACCCTATAGGCTCAAATTTGATTGCAGCATATCACTCAAAGTATATAGCAGTACAAGACCATTCGTGTTCAATAACCCGTGCTAATTTGACCCTTCTTGATCGATTTCATATTAAGTCCGTATATTACGGGTCGTCAGGGTACTCCATTACTCACTGAGGGTACAGATTATCTAATGCAAGATTAAATTTCGAGCAAACGTGCTATTTTAATAGTTGAACCGTGTTGTTTGCGATTTTTGGCGTTCTGTATCCATTTTTCTGGGTATGGCTAATTAGCGTCCAGATAATTTTTATATTAAAACTAGCTTTTGCCCACCGCTTCATCCCGGTGAACCTTCCTCGGGAACAGTCCTTTTTCCCGGGATGAAAAGTACCATATGTCCCTCTCCTGGTTCTAAGCTACCTCCCCACCAATTTACAGCCAAATCAGTTCAGCCGTTAACACGACATTCTTTTATATATGTATAGATTTATATAAGTCAACTTATTTATACTATTACTAGCTGTCCCCGCGGCTTCGCCCCGCGTGGGGCTCGGTTATATCGCGCCCAAAAGTAGCCTATGTTTAACCTCAGGTCGTTAACTACATCCCTACCAAATTTCATCACAATCGGTCCATCAGTTAAGCCGTGAAGAGGTGACAGACAGACAGACAGACAGACTTTCGCATTTAAATAATATTAGTATGGATGAATTATTTATTTTTTGGCTATTTTATATAATTAAAAAAAAATATATGAAAAAATGCATTGAACTAATATTATTTAAATGCGAAAGTGAGTTGGTTTGTTTGTTTGTGACGCTTTCATGCCCTATCTTCTGAATGAATATTCTTGAAATTTACCATACACGTAGTAAGAAGTATTGAGAAGGATATAGAGTATCTTTCATCCCGGAAAAAGCAATTTTCCCGAGGGAAATTCACGTGGGCGAAGCTTCGGGCGAAAGCTAGTAGATTATAAATCATCTTTGTCCTCAGGGAGAGCGACCTAAGCAGCAAGGGCTACCTACAATTGTCCCAAGAGATCCTGTATCAATGGCTCGGCTCCCTGGCCACTCCAGCGTGGTGGTCGGATGCCCACATCAACAAGGCCCTTGTTGGCTATTTGGCAGCTGATATTGCTTTTAAGGTAGTCATATTTTTAGCGTTATGTCCTACAAAGTGTAAAATGACATTCTAAGCCTCCGCTGTCCTTCAGTTTGTCTGTAAGCGGACTATCTAATCAACTAAGATTTGCATTAATTTAATTGCATGAGTATTTTGTACTTTTGGAACAATCATTATCATCTTCGTCCACAGCTGGACGTAGGTTTCTCCTAAGTATTTTCAGAGCCCGGTCGAAGCGGCCTGCATCCAGCGTCTGCCTGCGACCATCTTCAGGTTATCTAGTCTTTGGGTAACTCAGCGCTTGCCGGAGCTACGGGACAATAAAATTTTATTAAGGGCCCTTCTTTTGAAGGTCCGTTGTCCGTAAGCCGCGTAGTCGCGGCGCTCACTTATTTTGTAGGTATTTAGACATCATATTTGGGAAAATAACTCTACAACATCTACTTCTGCGATTTTCACTATATGTATAAATACTTTTTCTAAAGGCTGGTATAAAAATCAGGTCAATAAATTTATTATTTTAGACATAGTATTGAAAATAAACTTTAAAAGGAGGCAACTTTGATTTTTTTTTCTATCCAGCGAATTTCGTCTGATTGTGTTACTGTAAGCGAATTTCACTCTGCTATATCCTCAACTTAGAACATATAATTTTTTCAGAACTTTACGACTGTTTAATACTGATTCCTATTGATTTTAAAAACGGTATTTGAGAAAGAAGAGGCCCCTTAAAAATAAAATAATAAATATTAATAGTCAGTGTCTACTGAGCTACTGAGAGTGAAACATGTCACTCTTAAAGTTTCGTAATTATCAATACTTTTCAAGCAGCGATCATAGAAAATCGATTATTTTGCTCATAGGTAAACGGTGGTTCAGAAATGGAAGGCAAATGGCCGATGACAGTCCTCTACTCCCTCTACTACGAGTTCAGCAAGCGCTACCCCCACTCCCGCATCACGGGGATGAAGCAGGAGACAGCTTGCACCAAGATCGAGCTGCTGTTCAGGATGTTTAACTATACCCTCGGAGGAGACACATTCAAGAAGGGGTTGAGAATGTTCATTGAGTCTCGGTATGTTTAGACTTGTGTTGATACTTATAGAAGTGGCTTAATCGTTAACATTAAGGCAGTGCATTTAAAAAATAAGATTTAAATTTTCACTTAGATATTTTAAGTTGTAACGATACTTCTTTGAGTCGGTACAATGAACCAAATGCGGATGCATGGTATAAGCTTTATTGTGAGAAAATATTTTTTTGTGGCTTTTATTTTCTTTTTTTTATTAGACATAGTCCTAGTCCTATATAGTGGGAACATATCTTTCATCGATAGGCATACACCTAGTCCCATATAGTGTTTTAATCTCCTTAAATTAATACATAATGGTCAGCAATGTAATTTCTCTGTATATTAGCGTAATATTATTATGTTATGTAGCAAATGGCGTAGCAAAGAGTGTAGCACAGGGCGTAGCATCGAGCGTACCACTTGGTATACCACTAAGCGTAGCAAAGAGTATAGTACTTTGTGTAGCATCGACCGTAGCACTTCGTGTACCACTCAGCGTAGCAAAGAGTGAAGCACTTTGTGTAGTATCGAGCGTATCATTTGGTGTACCACTCAGCGTAGCAAATAGTGTAGCACTTTGTGTAGCATCGAGTGTAGCACTTGGTGTAGCACTGGGCGTAGCAACGAGTGTAGCACTTTGTGTAGCATCGAGCGTAGCACTTGGTGTACCACTAAGCGTAGCAAAGTGTGTAGCATCGAGCGTAGTATTTAGTGTAGCACTGGGCGTAGCAAAAAACGAAGTAATGGGCGTAGCATTGAGAGATGAAAGGCAAATGGCCGATGACAGTCTTCTACTCCCTGTACTGAGTAACCCTGTAGTTCAGCAAGCGCTACATGGGGATGCAGCAGACCGCTTGCACCAAGATGGAGTGTGTTAAGTAGATTGTTCTAGATACACAATAATGATATATTTTACAGAAAATTCCAAACTTTCACTGGTGACGATATTTGGGAGAATTTGAACTCTGCTGCTAGGATGGACTCGAAGATTCCCCAAGACCTGAACATCAAGGACGTGGTGAAGAGCTGGATAGACAAGGACAGGCTGCCTCTGATCAATGCCGAGAGGAACTATGACAGCAACTCCCTTGTCGTCACACAGGTGAATTGTAGCCTTAGTAGTTTTGTTCATAATAATAGCGCGGGGAGCGCAGCCTTGTTTGGATTGGTCGTCATTAATAACATTGCAGTCTTGGACTTATTGTATTTTGAAAGGCACGTTAAGCTGTTAGTCCCGGCTGTCATCCCTACAAGGCAGTCGTTAGGCAGCTTAAAAAATGACTGACATGGCTACTAATACATCCGGATAATGTTCCTATGACCTGGATTTGCTGGAAAAATGGTTACGGAGGTTAGGATAAAAATTAAAAGCGTACCCAGAGCTCTGAGGCATAAACTGAAGATGCAACTAGGAAACACGCTTAAATTATGAAGGTAATTTTTATTCTTAACATGTTCTAGGTTCCTAAAACAAATATCTTCTAGCTTTAAAGTTCGGTCGCTCAGGTACTCATAATAATGTTATTTCTGTAATACTTTTAGAAAGTGTTCCTTAGGGAACGCCCTCACGACGTGCCTGATGCTGCGAAAATGTCGTGGCCAGTTCCCATCATCATCGCAAGAGAAGATAGACTTAATTTCTCAGATACTGTACCAGGAAACTGGTTGAAGGACAAGAAGGAATTGACGATCAAGTCCATGCCTAAAAAAGACCAATTCATTATCGTGAACCCTGAAGAAATTGGTAATTATATTAATGTCAGTTATATGACTCTTATATAAACAAGTATTCATCAAATTACTCTGCTTGATTTCGAAATATTGCCAGCTAGCGCCTAAACAGTACTGTTAGTCCCGGCATAACCGCCACCATGAGTTTGCACACACATCCCTTGCGACACGTGATTCACTTCTCCACGAGGCATCCTCAGGAATTAGGCACTAAATCAAGCTGTTAAGACGTTCAAGCAACGAATGTGTGTGGATGTGATAAGCTTTAAAAAAATATTTATATTTAAAAAATAATTATTTATTTAAACAATCACAATAATATTATAAAGGCGAAAGTTTTTAATTATGATTATTATTCTTCACCCTCAATCGGTTGGGACAATTTTTATACAAATTTGACATGGAAGCAGCTGACCTTGGATTAAAAGGGTATTTTTTATCCCAAAAGAGTATGCGATTCCCGTAGGTTTGGTCAGAAAGATAATCAATGGCGTTTTACAAAGTATGGCACTGCTATGTATGACAAACCGTAGTAGATTCCTCCAGGGTCGGCAACGCGCTCGCAATGCTCCTGGTATTGCAGGCGTCTCATAGGCTGCGGTTACCGCTTCCCATCAGGTGGGCCGTACGCCTGTTTGCCTACTTAATTGTATATAAAAAAAACACCGAGGGGTGCAGCTAGTACTTTGACTAAAACCACAGTAGGTACTTTAGTGTGTTCCAAATTTCATTTAAGTATTTTGCACGGAACAAAGTTTTTATGATAGAATTTTCAAGTCAGGTGTTATTTTGTGAGTGAAGAAAATTTGAAAACTTTGAATGACTTTTTTACAAGCCCATGGTGTCCCCTTGCTAGGGAAAGATATGATCAAAGAATAAATACATCCTAGCTAGACTGTCATTGTGCTTAATAATTTCTGATGACGATTTTTGACAAAGTTCCTAAATCTCATTTTCGTTAAAATTATTTTGAAACTCTGTGCATCTTTTATTATTAAGTAGAAGTAATAATTAAGAAGCGATATGTAACTACTTTTAGCTCTGACTTTATTTAGCAATTGTCGTATAGAAAGATTACCAATATTGTCATTTAAATTTGTTATTAGTAATTTCTGATCGAAATCCAAACTGTAAAAAAAAAATGTAATCATAACTCATAACTCTCCTTTAGCTTCATGATAATTGCTTTCCGGTTTCGATTTTGAAATAGCGACGTGGGATTTGTACGTGCGTGCACCCATCACTTGTGGGCCTCGGAGAAATTCGGTAGGATTCGGAAGGATACAAACTAATAGTGGCGGGCATGCTGGGACTAACAGTTGTGGGTGGGCGCCGGCCGGCAGTAGTTTGCATGATCTAACTGGTGGCGGAAGCACGCAAAGTAATTTGATAATTACTTGTAACTTTGACTTCAGCAAAGTAACGCCTAAATCTATTAAATATGTAAAAAAAACTGTTTGAAGGGATCCCATCTAGTAATAGTAAAAGGGATTAAATTGGAATTGAATTAAAAAACGGTGGTTACGTTTTTTGCGTATTCATGACCTCTTTTTCACGAAGCCGGTTAAAAAGAGAGCTATACTCGTGACCTTGCATTCAGTTGTATCAGCAATGCAGTCGGTGACCCCTTGACACCGCGATACGGATGTAGGAGAAAATGACGATTTAAGCGTCATTTATCATCATCATATTCTTTGTTGTGTTTCTTTATGATAAGGATATTTATTTTTTATTATAGTATGGACTTTCAAGGCGAACAATGCAACAATCCTTCGCCATACAAACCTGTCTTGAGCTAAGTTCGTCAGATCAATAAACTAAGAAGACAGTTAATAAATAGAAAGGTTGATTTTATTACTTACTAGCTGAGCCCCGTAGTTTTACTTGCCCTTGGTGTGAAAGAAAAGCCTAAAAATTTTCTCCAAGAATCAATCAATTTTTTTTTAATTTCGAAGGGAAGTTGTAACATATATGACTATTGTAAGATGAATAAACAATATGATTAAACATTTCACAGGACCATTCCCAGTGAACTACGACCAGCATAACTGGAACCTTCTCTCGAAATACCTCCAAAGCAAGGACAGGCTCAAGATCCCAGAGCTGACGCGCGCCAAGCTTCTCCACGACGCTTGGAACCTTGCGTACGGTGGAGACCTTTCATTCGCCACTGCTTTAAATATGACGTTTATCTTGAAGGATGAAAGACACCATCTTGTCTGGGATCCAGTTTTTACTATGATTGATCACATTGGTAGACATATCTGCTCGTGTATACATGGGAAGTTCAGGGTAAGTTGATTTTTGGTTTGGAATCATGCTCTATTCACAAATTCTTGATAATGACAGTAAAACTAGTATGTAATTCCAAAATGGCGATGGGGTTATTCAAACAGTTAAGGGTAAGCTGATTTCTGGTTTTCTAGTAGAGAATTCTTGTGCCTTCATGTAGTTTTGGTAGGTATGACAGTAAAACATATGAATGACGATGGAGTTATGCAATCGGACAGATAAGCCTACTTTATTTGGAAGTTACCCTTAGATTTATCAAATAATAACAATGGTTTTTTAAATTGTTTAAAAGAGATTAATTATGTCATGTTATTTGCTTAGTTTAATAGATATATTGCTTACGGCTGCCATTTTTATAAGAAACCAAAAACACTGCAGATTGTTATGCAATGGTATCAGCACTTGGCATAAGTAAATACCATCATTATCATCATCAATTGCATGTGGTCAACTGTTTTACATAGGCCTCCAAGGATACATATCTTTATATATATTTTTTAATTTCAATATTTTCTATAGGCTTACGTCAGAATCCTTCTAACTCCACTGTACCAAGAACTGACGAAGAACGAGAGAGAAGACGAAGAGAATTGGCGTAAGAACCTTCGAACCCTCACCAAGACGTTCCTCTGCCAGGCCGGGTACAAGCCCTGCATCAGGGAGGCACAGGAGCAGTACAGCAAGTGGATGGAGGCTAAGAATCCAGATGAAGGAAACCCGTTAGTCAGAACCGTTGTTTTATTATTATATATATTTAAAAACATAATGCGACCAAAACGCAGAACTTTCGAGAAAGGGAGACATTGGGAGTACCCGAAAAAGGCGAGCGTGTATGACGAGAGTGATGAGTGTGGAGGAAGCGAGGGAGGTATGTAAGGATCGTAGCCAATGGAAATCTCTAGTCTCTGCCTACCACTACGGGAGATAGGCATGATTTTATAGATAGATAGAGGAATTATTTATTTGTAGTAATACAACACTCACACACAAAAATCAGGACAATAATACAAGATAAAAAAAAAAAAAATAATAATGCACAGGTTTTTAAAAAAATACAAACAGATTTAGTTGTCCGTACTCCGTACATAAGTATGCCTGTGCTGCAACAATACAAAATTAAATAATAAATAAATATATGTATGTATGTTCTTCTTTTCTTTATTTATTTCCGCCAGTAGTGCAGTCTAGTACAGGTTTTCGGGTATTTTGCGAATGTGCCTGTTAACATTCCTGGAAATATTTCCCGTGAACGGAAATGAATTCAACTTTAGGGAAGTTTACAAAAATATTGGGAATATTTTGGTAAATTTAGAATGGAAAAATTCCCGTTCATTAAATTGAGTTTCCTTAATGCTTGGTCTAGCCGCCTGTGTTGGCCGGTGACGAAGAGAGTAAGGTGAGAACTTTGCAACTTCTTCTACCATAAACCTGACACACCTTCTTTAAGTCTTCGCCATTTTTCTCTCTGGTAGGCAGCCAGAATCTAATTATTGTCCGCCATCTTCTTGTTGTAGTCTTCCCATTTATCTTTGGCCTTTACTGGAATGTTTTTCACTCTATTATTTCAGCAGAATTAATAAAATATATCCCTGGTTCATCATCGGCAATACTAGTTCATAGATTTCAATAGCTCAGTCACCTGGAAAAAAATTAATTCTATTAACAACTAGCTTTTGTCCGCGGCATCGCCCCGTTATTTTTCCCTCAGGAACAGTGCATTTTTCCGGGATAAAAGGTACCCTTTGTCTTCTTCTGGTTCTAAGCTACCTCCCCACAAATTTTTATCGAAATCAGTTCAGCCGTTCTTCAGTTACAAATTGTGTAACTAACACGACTTTCTTTATATATAAGAAAGATGATAACTTAGACACTGTGATTTAGAAACCTCAAAAATCATCTGCTTTTATTCCCCTACAGTTTAGCAAAGACGCCACGACCTCACTGTGGATACAACTATGAACTTAATCATTATTATTCACAACTAACTTGCGACTTGGGTCCCAGCGGACAATCCATACATGAAGTTAAATAATGAATGATATTGCGCGAGTTTCGTCTCTCCTTGGAAGTCAATGATGTCACACGCGATTTGACATTAGGCAGGTTTAGCCAAACCTTCCTTTATGTCTTGAGTAATTCATGGAGCGGGAAAATAAGACAAAAACAAAAATTTTAATTGCACCAGTAAAAATATACATTAAGGAAATTACAAACATAGATGATACAATAGGCGGCCTTATCGCTAATGCAATCTCTTCCAGACAACCTAAATATAAAGATTTTGTTGACAAATAAAAAAATAAGAGTATCTGACAAAAAAAAAAGACAAGACCGTTAAAAAATAATTTCATGTATTTCATTTAAAATATCATTGAGATAAACAAATATAAGAAATATCATTTCAGCGGATCTATTGCTCAAAGTAAACAAAGCTTCGGATGAAACGGTGGAAGCTCTATGAACGACATCTTGTTGTCGTCTTAAACAGTCATGGTTTTTTTAACTTGTTGCTGAAAAGTTAAAATATAAGTTTTGTACATCAAAGGTTGCCGAGGTTTCAACTTTTCGCATAAATCCCGGTTCAGGCAAAAAATATTTCACGTTTACTTGGCATAATTCCTGAGAGTCTTTTAATTATATTTGGTTATTTGACTCGGGTGTTTTGGTAAAAATTAAATATTTTTCGAAGGTATTACTGCGTCCATGTTTTATGAATCCAATTAGTAAACAGCTTGTATTCAAATATATTTTGAGTACGGCTTTTTATTGCAAACGGTACAGGGGTATTAAAACAAATAATTCAATTTCAATAATGGGAACAGGATTTACAGTCAAAGGAGTTAAATACATTTAACATATTATAAGTATATTATATTATCTATTCTATATATATATAAAGAAAGTCGTGTTAGTAGTAAACACAATTTATAACTCAAGAACGGCTAAATTAACTTGGTTGAAAATTGGTAGAGTTAGCTTAGAACCGGGAGAAGGACATAGGCCATTAGACCTTTCATCCCGGGAAAAAGTTCCCGAGGGAAGTCCACGCGGGCGAAGCCGCGGGCAAAAACTAGTATGAAATAAATTAGAGGTGGTAAGGCAGTTTAGAAACATGCCACCGCAACGCACAGGATCGATAGACCTTGCAATCACGACGACCTCTCAAGCAAGCCCATTAAACTTTGCCTTTATTCTTTTCTAGGATATCAAATCAATACATTTGTCCAGTATTCAAATGGGGCACCATGAAAGAGTGGGAGTTTGGCCTCCAAAGGGTCATCAACTTCCCACCATCAAGAAAGCAGAGTGAGAGGACGTACCTCCTCAAAACCCTAGCAGGATGTCCAATAGACGAGCACAAGATAAACAGATTGCTAAACATTACCATTCTAGAAGCAAATGGGAACTTTTCCGAGACTGATCTCTTTTTAATATTCAGTATGCTGACTGGGGGATCCCAGGGGTACACCACTTTGTTCCACTTCCTGAATAATAATTGGGATGTATTGAAGGACAAGTAAGTTTGCACCTTTGAATTTTGCGTTAGAATTTGTAACTTTGAATAAAATACTTTTTTGTGCAAAGCTGAGCGCATTTTACAAACATTTTACAGTTTAAAAATAAAGCGTTATTATATTAATTCATAAAATCGATAGCATTATAGTTCCGCTCAACAGGTTTATAATTAATTAATTACACAATTTATGATTGATTTACTCTATAAATAATAAATATATAGGGACAAACCACACAGATTGAGCTAGCCCCAAAGTAAGCTCGAGACTTGTGTTATGGGATACCAACTCAACGATACTATATTTTATAACAAATACATATATAGATAAACATCCAAGACCCAGGTCAATCAGAAAAAGATCATTTTTCATCTTGACCTGACCGGGGATCGAACCCGGGACCCTCTTGAGTAGCGGTCAGGCTTGTTAACCATTACGCCACGGAGGTCGACAAATGTTACTCTATGTTAATGAATTGAGTTATTCATTAATGATATTATGTAAATTAATGACATCTAAGCAACGTATAAAAACGTTTGTATGCCTTCAAGCTACTGGACCGTGTAAAATTTCAGTACAGGTAAAAAAATGCCAAGGTCTGATCTGGCTTACTACCACTTAAAACCTTGCAAGAACGAGTGAGTAAATGAGACAGCGCAATACATGATGTAAGGTGACATCTTCCTTAAATTAGTTCTTGCATGGTTTTAAGAGATGGTGGTAAGCCATCTGATCAGGCCTTGGCAAAGAGCATACACTTGTTATTTTTTCAATAATAAAATACCTACGGCCCAAAAGTAATCCTGTTTACTGAGTAGCTATAACAATTTATGGAGATTTACACGCGCGTTGCTAATCCCCAATACATTTATGTTATTTTATCGCGTTAGCGTGTTTGCGTCCTAAACATTTATATATTTATTTTAACATAGAAAAATTGTACAACGTTACAGTTATACAACAACCAAAGCATTGCACAACTCAAATGAGAACACATTATCTATCTTTAGCACAAAACAGTAATATTTCTCTCACCAAACGCTCAACTCAAACCTGTCAGCGAGCAAAAATTCTTACCTAACTACTTCGGCTATTTGTGAAATAACCAAAGTTTGACAAGATAAAGTTAACTTGATTTACCAAAAGTGATTTACAAAAAAAAGACAAAATGTTTGGTTACATATTGCAAAGAGTTATGTAGTCACTTATTTACATTGATGAAAGTTTTGTTGTGTACAAGTAAGTATTTTTAAGTGAAAACATATTCAGCACCTTGTACTAATGACAGGAACTTTTCCAGATTCATAAGCAAAACAAATTTATGGGACAACCTAATCACATCAGCTACTTCCCAATTCACAACAGAAGAGGGACTGGAACTAGTGTCAAATTTGTACGTCGCCCACCAAGGGGAGTTCGCGTCAGCTGAGCATATCATAGAGAAGTCCATGAGGAATATTAGGGAAGAAGCGAAATGGTCGGCGGATAATTTGCCTGTGATCGAGAAATGGCTGGATTGGTATCTCGCCAATTCTGACGTTAAAGATGATCAGTATATATTAAACTGAATTTCGGATTACTGATAAGTTTTTTTTACAGCTAAAATAGTTATACAGTCTTTACATCTTTTGGAAGGTGTGTCTATGAAGGGGAGTAAATAGCACAGACATTGTAATATTACATATTTTTCTGAAGGTCTATTGGTGAACGTTAAGAGAAGCTTAGTCTTTGCCGCGATTTAAAATAACGTTTGTTAAGCCGAAATCTAAAAAAATGTATTGTACTTTTCTCTCTTATCTTACTTATCGATAATTGATAAAAGAACGAGATTGTGTATCACTTGGAAATTGGTCTCCGTAAAAACGGCGATAACGCTTCCAACGGTATATATTTATGCACAACCCTAGTTAGTATAAAACACGTGATAAAAAATCATCGCTCTAAGATTTGGAGGGTGGGTAACTTTATCCCCGTTTATATGGAGACTAAGTGATACACAATCCTCTTAATAAACGTGGCTTGTGTTGAACTCAGTAGATCACTCGCTATTCAGATCACCTTAACAAAATCATAGTCTCTTCTTGAATAAATAATAAGTAATCATTGTACATAATAAGTAAACATTTTATTTCGATATCTTGAAGATAAGAGATCTCGAAATAAAATGTTTACTTATTATGTATATTCAAGAACGAAAAGAAAAACTAAAGCACGTAAGCTATGTGTAAAATATTATGTAAATTTTCAGATATTAAATGATAAAAGTAGTCGTCGTACTAAATGGGACGAAGAATTGATTTTTTTATTACACTTCTGTTATATAACGTTAAAAAGGTCAGTTTTCTGATAAAGATTGTATTTAATAATCCTCATTATAAAGCTTAATAGTTATTTCTTCTTTTTTTCAAGATATAATGGCTATATGTACTCTATATTGACTTTGCCCAGTGTTTGGCCACCTCCACCGCCCGGTCGTTCGCCTCGTTCAAATAACTAACTGAATAGTTTATTTATTTATACAAAATCTGCTAAAGTTTATGTAGTAATTTATATGTTTAAGCTAAGTTTATAAGTACAGGGACATGAAGTGTGTTGATTAAGAAAAATAATAGTATCTCACGCATTGAAAATAGTAGATTAAAAAAACAATATCACGACCATTATGTTAAGACTCCATTGTATTTGCATTTTGAGTACAATTTTCAAAATATTTTTTTTATTTTTTATTGTTTTGTATTGACCATATGCCCTCCGAAAGGCATCTGACACAGCCTGACGATTGCCATCTAGCGATAACAGCCGGGACCAATGGAGAAGTTTAAGGTGATACTTCGGTGAACACTAGTGCCACCGTCATTTAAAAATCGTTACTCACTGAAAACACAAGTTATCAAAAATCCCTCTGCTGTAATTAAGGTTCTGGATCTGAAGTTAATTTTAAACATATTAAATTATTAAATTATAATTCCCTATAGCTACAAATTGCATTATTGCTTAAAACGGCCACTTTTAGCAATTTTGTAATTTGTAACTATATGGAACTATAATTTAGATTAAAATTAACTTCAGATCCAGAACCATAATTACAGCAGAGGGATTTTTGATAACTTGTGTTTTCAGTGAGTAATGATTTTTAAATGACGGTGGCACTAGTGTTCACCGAGGTATCACCTTAAGTTAGATATGCCAATAGTAGCGACCAATCCAAGCTAGGACGCGCTGACAGTCGCTTGACGTGCTATCGTAACGAACACGCAGATCTTTATTTTTGTTTGATGTTGCTATCTAGTATTCAGATGGTTCGAGAATACCGAAATACTTCATCATCATATCAGCTACAAGACGTCCACTGCTGAACATAGGTCTTCCTCATAGATTTCCAATCGGAGCGATTCAAAGCGGGGCCGCATCCAGCTTCTACCCGCGACCTTAATGAGGTTGTCCGACTATCCAGTAGGTGCAGGGTATGTGCAATAGTAGAGAAGTCCATAAACCACATTTTGGGTTGCTGTGACTCACTAGCCATCAAGCTAATGAACCTCTTTGGAGCAGCGTACCCTGACCTAGAGGACTATAGGTACTTCTTACTAGGTGATGTTCCGAAGCTCATGTAGTCCTTCTTCTGAAATTCCGGTGTAGGTGAGTAAGGAACGGGGTAAGTACAAAAGGACTCGAAGGTTCGAAGTGCTTCCTATGTATAATTTAGGATTTTATGCTATTCTTGCCAGTGCGTGGTCGCCATTCCAGAATTTCTGCCCCCAACGACCAACAGTTCTGCGCACTATGTGCCCCGCTCATTGCCATTATATTGCCGAAATAACATGACTGTTCGCAAATAAAAATGCAATATATGAATTGAAAGAAACATAATTTCATATACTTTATGAGAAAGTTCAGCATTTGGATTTGAAAGGAAACTTCGAAATTCAAAAATTTCGCTTCTGATAAATGAAAATTCGCCACGAGCGCACCAATTGTGTTATGTGATGGAACCAGGATAGTAAGTACGTGACGTTGTCTATCTTCGTACGTTTTAAATTCCGAAGAGTGCTTGTATTCATACGGGACGAAAATTGAATTCTAGTATCCGCAAATGTTGCGATTCCAAGTCTAGCTTCGGTCCAATTTTACCCCTAGTTTATCTAGGATTATTTGAAATTTGATTGGGTGATCTATACGATCTTCACCTCTTTTCTTCTTACAACTTCGTTACAACTATTATTTATTTGCACTGTTTAAAAGTAAGCACCTAAAGGCAGGTAATGAGTGTAGTGACTGCCAAAGCAAATGTATAAAAAATATAATTTTACATTTTATTGGTCTTTGCAATATTTGCAATTCAATAAGATTAAATTTAATCCATAACCATAGATATGCGTTATATTAAAAGCCTGTTTTTGGCGAAATCAATGAGTTTTTACCATAGTTTGACCTAATACTATGAAACTTATATATACATTTATATTTAAAAAAAATATTCGTCATCGATACAACATTGCTATAACGCGATTATGTACATTTTAATATCAAAATCCATTTGCATTATACCAATATATTTGGGTCAGCTCTCTCGAGCATTTGGTAAGGTCTCGGATACATTTAGGAATCATATCATATTTTCTCAATTGAAACCCTTATTCTATTCATGGCTCTGTACCCTTAAAAACGGGACCCTAATTTATTCCGCTGTCCATCCATCTGTATGAGTATCTCGTCAGCCGTAATAGCTAGATGAGATGTCTATAATTTTTGCAAACCAATTATTTATTTATTTATTTACTAGCTGTTCCCCGCGGCTTCGCCCCGCGTGGGACTCGGGTATATCGCGCCCAAAAGTAGACTATGTTTGACCTCAGGTCGTTAACTACATCACTACCAAATTTCATCACAATCGGTCCAGCAGTTTAGCCGTGAAGAGGTGACAGACAGACAGACAGACAGACAGACAGACAGACAGACAGACAGACAGACTTTCGCATTTATATTATTAGTATGGAAGTATGGAAGTATGGATATGGAAGTATGGATTTATAGGAAGATCAACAGCTACAATAATATTACAATAGTAAATTAACTGTGATATAAAACAGATGAGCCACTACAGGTCCTCAAAAGTAGATACATGATAATGTAAAAAGGTAGTATGGATGGCCTATGGCTTTAAGTCCGCCATTTAAATTTGTATGTAATGAAGTTAAATAAATAAACAAAATAAATGGGTTAAAAAATTATTTGCTCCACTAATACGCTCCTGATTAAGTCCCTTCACAGGTTGCTGGGTTTCTTCAATCTATTTTGAAAGCCGGTGAGACGTAGCGATTTAATATCATTGAAAAGTTAACAATGGATATTGAGGACTCGGATCAAGTTTCTTACTGAATAGTAAATAATGAAAATACTTGTTTATTTCTTATATCTATAAGTCTATCTATAAGAGAATAATTTATAAATATAATAAACAAATATTTAGTCTGTAGTATTTTTGACTGAAATGGATAGAGGGACATTTAAAATGAATAATAAAATAAAGCAATAAATAAATAAATTTTGTCTGTCTGTCTGTCTGTATGTATGAGCACGTTAAACTCGACTGAACCGATTCACTTAAAACATTCACCAATTGCAAATATTTAAAGTTAAAATTCTAGTTTGTTTCATCAAAATCGGTTCATTAAAAAAAGTTATCGTCATTTGAATGAATTGAGTGAAAAACTCAAGGCTGCAATAAGTTTTGCGACCGCCTCGGGCTCCGCTTCCATTCCCATGGGAATTTTAGGAATCCCGTTCAAGTCCCGTTCTTAGCTCACATCTCCTGATTGAACAAATAAGACTTTATTTTCATTTGTAAAGTAAAATAGAAGAAGCTGGATGTGGGCCCGGAAAGATCAAGGGGGAAAAAATCGTATTCACTACACGAGTGAATTAATATAATTATGAACCATTTACTTATATCTTAATAAATATGAATAAATAAAAACAAACAAATTATTACAAAATAAATGATTCTTAATTCGTATCCCAATCCCAATCCATTAATTTACCAAAATATCAATACTCTGGAGTTTTGAGTTTAATAACTTTTTCGGTACATTATCGGTTTCTGAGAACTGTCGCGTTTCCAATCTAACTTCATGGCACGCTGATAACCTCTCTCAAATAACATCTGTTTTACAATTTGTTTATATTTCAATGACATTCAAGCCTTAGTTCAAAGGTTCTCAATGTGGGCTATCCTTATCCTATCCCAACTAATATTTATTTATTTATCCATACTTCCATATCCATACTAATATTATAAATGCGAAAGTCTGTCTGTCTGTCTGTCTGTCTGTCACCTCTTCACGGCTAAACTGGTGGACCGATTGTGATGAAATTTGGTAGGGATGTTATTTGGTAAGTTAACGAACTGAGGTCAAACATAGGCTACTTTTGGGCGCGATATAACAGAGTCCCACGCGGGGCGAAGCTGCGGGGAACAGCTAGTTTTTTAATAAAGAAACAATTAACACCTTTACAGCTTACAGGCCAATGCGACTTTTAACAAAAATATGTATAGCTTATACTACAAAAATTAAATATTTAAGTAATCAAAGTAAAATAACATTGATTAGTTTCTAAATATCTTTGAACGACCATCATGACCCTCAAGAGCGTCCTCTCAATTATATTCTAAACTAGCGACCCGCCCCGGCTTCGCATGGGCATAAAAACCTTCCTCTGGAATCACTCTATTAAAAAAACCGCATCAACATCAGTTGCGTAGTTTTAAAGATTTAAGCATACAAAGCAAAAGGTGTCTAAATTATGACGACAAATTACTAATTAGAAGATAGTGCTTTATCATTAGCTCTAAATACAAGTGTTTCCCGCTATTTATGTGTAGTTTTGTGAATCCCACTGACAAGAGTTATCTGTGTGACATTTAACTTACAAAAGTGACACACAGTATAAGAGAACATTCAATATTAAATTTTGTATTTATATCTGTCTTATGCAATTAGTATAATTCGTCATTTTACAAGCGCTTGCTGTGCTGCATTTTGGCGAAGGCAAGTTGTAAAATGCCTTGTCATATTGTATGAAACCTAATAACATATATGTTTTGTATATTGAATGGGACATATACCTTTCATCCCGGGAAAAAGTATTGTTCCCCAGGGAAATTCACGCGCAGAGGCCGCGGGCAAAAGCTAGTGTCCTATAATGAGAACAAAAACCAGCCAAGTCGACTCGAACTCGCGCAAGAAGAGTCCCTTACCATCCATACAATACGGCAAAAAATCACGCAGCATAAACGACCATCTATATTATATACTAGCTGTTACCCGCGGCTCCGCCCGCGTGTAGGTCGCTTTTCGCGTAACCTGTGTTACATTGAAATGAAATGACGCAATCGAAGTAGCCAGGACATTATTCAAATTTGGGACGTCAGTGAAAGACCGAGGTTAGGAGCTGACTGTTTATTAAAATAAAAGAACCTACCCACATACATATTAACAAGTCCACCCTACATTTTTCCCCTCTTAATATAAAAAGTACGTTATGATACATATACTGTGCCATTAATGTAAATCTTTTAACTATTTTATTAGAATTAACTATTTAAAGTACATGCTAAAATCGTATCTAGACACGCGGCAGCGTGTCAAGCCAAGTTCAAGCAAAGGAACTGGCTAGCCAGCGCCGAGTGTAATATTACACGAACCACTTGGTGCCACTTTTGACCCTTCTATAACTCGAAACCTCTTTAATGTAAACACATAAAACTACGTGTGTTTAATAAGATCCATCAGGACATGTAGAAGCCCAAATTTCATGAAGCTGGCTCAAACGGTTATAAAGATATGAAGGTCAAAAAGTTGTAAATTTTAGCACTGACTGACTGACTTATAGTACCTAAACCTAACCTACTTCCAGATGACCTAGAAGGATGAAATTTGGAATCCAGCTCGGAAATTGTGTGTAAGCGTAGGAAAAAATCAAAAAATAAAAAAAAGTCAAAAAATAAATGGTGTCCCCATACAAAAAACTTGTAATACCTACGCGCTAAACAACCGGCCAACAACGGTGTGTCGTCAGCGGCGCGCGGCAGCACACCAGCCAATCAGCGACACGCTCTGACTTATGGTACAAAATTATAAGCGGTAGCGATTTACTTAAAATTTAGCGGGTCGGTTGGTTTATACCTGCATAGTAGTTATCTTATAGTCCACGGCTCACTAAATTAACAAAGATCAGTGCCCAAGGTTCGTTTCTCTGATTTCTTTTGAAAATAAGAAATAATATTTTAAGGTATAAATTTGTTAGTTCGAACTCTTTGTACCCTAAAAGAAACTCCAATGTGTATGTATACCAAGGTCAAGGCAATAGCGAAGTCTTATTGGTACCGATATATGTATGTATTGACTAGTCTAATAATGCTGCTTGAACTCGCTCGCGCCTTGCACTTGTGCGCGGCTCACAGCGCTATACGACTTAAAATGCGAACGAACCAAAGTATGCTCTTAGCGGCGCTCATTCGCGCCAGCGTCCTCGTTATGCCCGGTTGTTTAGCGGAAACCCACCTATTAGATTGCGTTTAATGCTGCGTCGTTCGACTAAATTTATTTGAGTTATAGCTGGAATAGTCCAGATATAAATTATTCCTTTTTAGTATTGTACTTTAACGGCATTTGTGAGTTATTTAATATTACGTAAATCGTTTCTTTCAAAACCTCATTTGTTTGTAGCTCTTTTAGGTTAATTTGTCAATTGTTTATTAGGTAGGACCGTAGGAGTAAGATTCACGTGTAATTGAAATAGCATAAAAAAGAAAACCACGCAGCGGAAACGCAAAAAAAAAACATTAAATAGGAATACTTGCCTAGTTTTCTTTACAAAAAGTAATGATATCCCACCAAAAACATAAATGTAAAAAACGAGAGCCAAGTTCAATACAAAAATTATGCTTGGCGGTGAGCTTCGCTGCAAAAAGAATGGCGATCTAAATGAGTGCCAAGTTCTATGCAAAATCGAAATATGTTTTTATAGGAACAAAATAACATTATGAACAAGTATTAAACTCTATTTCTTTGCTTTATTAGATACCTATAACAATTGCTGTTATTTAAAAATGTGAGATCTTGAAGTAGGTCAGATTTGACTTGGCCAGTTTTCATTACATAAGTTATTTTATAAAGTTATTCAACATTTTAATTGTGTTAAAAACTGGCCAAGTCAAATCTGACCTACTTCAAGATCTCACATTTTTAAATAACAGCAATTGTTATAGGTATCTAATAAAGCAAAGAAATAGAGTTTAATACTTGTTCATAATGTTATTTTGTTCCTATAAAAACATATTTCGATTTTGCATAGAACTTGGCACTCATTTAGATCGCCATTCTTTTTGCAGCGAAGCTCACCGCCAAGCATAATTTTTGTATTGAACTTGGCTCTCGTTTTTTACATTTATGTTTTTGGTGGGATACTATTTACATGCCGATACGTATTGGTATATACATTACTTGTTGTATATATACATTACAGTTGCCGCACGGCGTTATTAGTGAGCGCACGCGCTTGTTTGTTGGTAATCGGAAACTCAGCGCTTCTCAAACTATATTTGGTCTGTCACCGCGATGTTTACGTGCACGAGTTGTAAGCTTCAACACACAGATGGCCCAGTGTGCAGTGCTTGCAAGAAGCAATATGATTTTGGATGTGCCGGTATCACGGAAGTTGGATATAGGAAATTGGGGGCAGAGCGGAAAAGTACTTGGCGCTGTTCTTCATGCAAGACTGGTACATCGCCCGCATCAGCTGCAACCTCCCCTATGCCAACGCAGCTAGACAGGATTCAGGAGCAGCTTAATGACATAGCTTTTCAACTAGTGCCATTAAAATCCCTTATGGAAGACGTCAAAGCCATAAAATTTGAAATCTCCGACTTGAAAGCCTCAATTGAAATGGCGCACGACAATATGGGAAATTTGTCAGGGGCGGTCACAGCTTTGGATGTAAGAATTTCGCATGTCGAAAAGGTTGCGGATCAGGTTGCTGACCTGCAGGCGGAGATTAAAGGGCTGAATCAAGCTATTGACGAAAGGGACCAGTGGGCGAGGGCAAACAATGTGGAGGTTCGGGGGATTCCCCAAAAGAAAAGTGAAAACCTCTACGAGATTGCTTTGAAAATTGGCGAATTGAGCGACTTCCCCGTTAGAAAGGAGGACATAAATTATATAGCAAGGATTCCTACTAGAATACCTAACGCTGATAAGTCGATAATAATTGTCTTTAATAATCGATATATTAAAGAAGACTTGGTGGCATCTGCACGTAAAAGTAAACGACTGACCCAACCCAATTTGGGTTTTGCTGGATCTGGGCAGATCTATGTAAATGACCACCTTACTCAAAAAAATAAAGTCCTTTTAAGCAAAGCAAGAACTCTAGCTCGTGAGAAGGATTTTCGATATATCTGGGTGAAACATTCGAAAATCATGGCCAGGAAGTCCGATACTTCGCCAATATTTATTATAAAATCCGAAAAAGATCTCTCGAAAATAGTTTGAGTTATTATTTTTTAGTCAAAGTCTCATTATTTCACACTTTCATTTATTTATTGAATAACTTTGTATTAACTTCTGACGGTTTGAGAACCATACGCGCATTCCAAGCCTTTTGTTGTCTTCGCAACGTCATTCGGTCTGGGGCGGCCAACCGGGTTTTGTTTTCGCTTGTGGGTAGAAACATTATGCATATGTACGCAACTATCGTACGCTCTTATTTGCTTGCAAACTTTTATAATGCTTATATTTACCTGCATATCGCTCGTCTATGCAAGGCACGGATATTATTTGTTTTGACACTCATTGAAATCGTACTTTTGCAATTATTATCTATGCTTAAATTTCTAAACTGCCGATTACTTCGCCAATTAAAAATCATTATTATGGTCATATATTTACATAATACTCGCATGTGCCTGTGTATTGAATTGTCCTTGATAAAAAGTTTCACTTTAGATATTTTGTTTTTAGTATGTAAACAATGTATTCCCATAATCTAAATATTTTTTATCAGAATACACGGGGGCTGCGTACTAAGACACATATTTTTAAAAGAAATCTTTATTTATCTACTTTTGATATTATTTCCTTGTCTGAGACTTGGTTGTTGGACGGAATAGGTAGCAGTGAACTATTTGATAATCGCTATGTAGTATACAGGCGGGACAGGAACTACGATGCGACAGGCGAATTATATGGTGGGGGGATTCTTCTAGCGGTTCATCGCGACTTAGCAGCCATCGAAAGACCAGAATGGCGATCTTCGGCCGAGGATTTATGGATTACCATCACTCTTAAAAATAAAAGTCATACCAAGGATTCAAAAAAATTACATGTATGTACGGTATATCTCTGTAGCGAAAAATTAGGTAATTCTTTTAATGTACAATTAAGGAACTTTTCCGAAAAACTTTCTTTTATTTACAACTTGTGTCCGAACGACTCTTTTTTAATTATGGGTGACTTTAACATGCCTAATGTAGACTGGCAGGAAGATTTCAGTTATCTTCAACCAAATGGGATATCAGGAGAAGAGCAATTATTATTTTTTAACACACTTGAGGAATGTAACTTGACTCAATTTAATTTTAATAGAAATATTACTTATGATCGTATTCTAGACTATGTGTTATCTAATGAAAAAGTAAGTCTCACTCCCTGCAGCGATCCTCTGGTGCCTGAAGATCCCCATCATAAATCGCTAGAAATAAATTTAGATTATTCATGTGTAGATACGCTTAGTAGTAAACCTAGATATAAGTATATCTACGAAAAAGCGAATTTTAACGATATCATTACATCATTAAACGAAATTGACTGGGATCTATGTCTGTACAATAATACCCTTGATGAAGCCGTTGATGTATTTTATAATTATTTATATAGCCTTAGAGATAAGTATATTCCTCGTAAAATTATAACCTCTGGACAATTTCCCTTTTGGTACACATCGCCCTTAAAAAAATTATTAAAAGAAAAGTTTAAATACTATAAAAAATATAAAACATATAGAAATACAGAGGACCGTGATACTTACCATTTATTAAGAAAAAGAGCTAAAAGGTTAGAGAATGAATGTTACGATAACTATTTAAAACAGACAGAGGAGGCTATAATAAATCAACCTAAATTATTTTGGTCATTCATAAAATCAACTAAGAATGGTAGTAATTCACTACCTTCAACTTTAACGTATGAAAATCATTCTGCCCATAACGGTGAGGATATCTGTAATTTGTTTGCCGATTATTTTCAATCTAATTTCCTCACTAACTTATTGAATACAAGTAATTCTAATCCTTTAACGCCTATTAAAGAAGGTCTTGCATCAAATGGAAATTCCATTGCTGATATTGAAATCGAATCCGTTACACTTCTAAAATTATTGACATCTTTAGATGTATCCAAAGGTGCAGGACCAGACCACATAGAAGCTAAATTTGTTGTCGGTTGTGCAAGTGCTCTTATTAAACCTCTTTCAATTATTTTTAGCAGATCAATTAATGAAGGAATTGTACCTAAAATATGGAAATGCGCATTTATCTCGCCTATACATAAAGGTGCTAGTAAAAATGATATCAAAAACTACAGGCCGATCTCAAAACTATGTATATTCATGAAAATCTTTGAAAAATTGGTACATACACAAGTTTATAGTACATTATCATCTTCATTTATTGAAGAACAACACGGTTTTTTAAAACAACGCTCCACCACATCTAATCTTTTAACTTTTACCGATTTTATTTCACATAGTATGGATGGTGGAGGTCAAGCCGATGCCGTATTTACTGACTATAGTAAGGCATTTGACCGCATTGATCATAAATTACTGCTTCAAAAACTCCACTTTGCGGGTATACATGGCAATCTATTCAGATGGTTTACTTCGTATATAGAAAATCGGTCTCAGGCTGTAACAGTAAATGGTTTCATCTCTACATGGAGAAGTGTACCATCTGGAGTCCCACAGGGCTCATTGCTTGGGCCATTGCTTTTTAATATATTTATCAATGATATCAAACATTGTTTTAAATATTCTAATATACTACTTTACGCTGACGACATGAAAATATATAAAAAAATAGATGACCAAGCAGATTGTCAACTCCTGCAAGAAGACTTAAATAGATTTGATGAATATTGCCTAATCAATAAATTAGATTTAAATGTTAATAAATGTTTTTGTATGTCCTTTACTCGAAAAAATAAACCAATAGACTTTAAATATGTTTTAAAAGGTCAGGACTTAAAAAAGGTGGATAAAATTCGAGACTTAGGCGTTATACATGATTCTAAAATGATTTATGAAGATCATATTAATCATATAGTTCAAAAATCTTATAAAGCTTTAGGATTTTTAAAAAGAACCTGCTCTGAATTTAGAAGTATAAAAGTTTTCAAAATTCTATTCTGTGCCTTAGTGCGTAGCTCCCTTGAGTATTGTTCTCAGATCTGGAACCCGAGATATAATATATATGTCGACAGGCTAGAAGCCATTCAGAAAAAATTCTTGAAATTTGTGCAATTCAAAACAAAATCCTATGACTCAAGTTATAATGCAATGTGTAAAAGGCACCATTTTCTTCCTCTTGAAGTTAGAAGACAAATTGCTGATGTGTCTGTATTGGTCAAAATTGCTCAAAGTTTATTAGATACCCCTGTTTTGCTGGCGAAAATGCAACTTAAAGTACCAAATAGATCGGTTCGAATTCCTTCGATTCTTGCTATTCCACAGAGCTTGACTAATTATAGGCAAAACTCGTTTTTTGTTAGATCAGCAAAGGAACTTAATAAATTAATTGTCTGCCCTGAACTGGATCTGTTTAATTCCACCCCCAGATGTTTCAAAAACAGTATTTATAGGTCGTGGTTTAATGGTTCTCACTCTGTCAATAATTAGACTTGGCTTTTTATTTGTTGTTATTTAGGTACTTCTTTTCTTTTTTTTTTAGTTTATTTTTTGTTGTAATTTATTAAGTACAACATTTTGGTCTCTATTTTTATTACTTGTCGATTATATCTTAAATCAGATACCAAACAAACAAGCACTTTTGCTATCTATATGCGAAAACATGTAAATGGTCTTTAGTATTATAAATAGCTTTATATTTAGATATATTGACTGTATGTTTTCCGAATAAAATAAAATAAAATAAAATAAATAAAATTGTGTTTATTTTTTGCGCGATTATAGGCTCGTATTGCCCGGGCCGAAGCACCCTGCGTTGGAGGGGTCGGAGAAAGATTAACCACCGGTGCCCCGGGAGGCTCGTGCCTCGGGAGGATGTCCGCGGAAACGGTATCTTCGACTTTGGAGTTCCTGCTGTTTACCTCCGACTCCTCCCCCTCAGCGTCCTTAAATGTATCGTCGGCATCGTTGACAATTTTCTCAGAGTCGTCATTGACACTTTGAGACTTATTAAATGTAGGGCGTGACAATGAGTACCTATTTTTATGATTTGAATTTAAAGTAATAATTTGGTCTTGATGCCTACGCCATTTAAAATTATCGTTACTGACCGTTAATGACCTGAGGTCAAACATAGGCTGCTTTTGGGCGCGATATAACCGAGTCCCACGCGGGGCGAAGCCGCGGGGAACAGCTAGTATTGATATAAAAGAAAGTTGTGTTAGTTACACTATTTATAACTCAAGAACGGCTGAACGGATTTGGCTGGAAATAGGTGGGGAGGAAGCTTAAAACCAGGAAAAGGACAAAGGGTACCTTTTAGCCCGGGAAATATACTGTTCCCGAGAGAAGTTCACGGGGGCGAAGCTATTTTAACATAAATCATTATCGAAAAATCATTTACTTTCCTTTTGTCATAAAATCTACGGTAAAATATGTAGTGGTCTATTATTAAGCCGGATGCTACACGATCTTGGTTTCTGTGTGTATTATCTTATTTGTGTGTTCAATGTCTCTCGCAATAGTTAGAGCAAACGAGAATTAAATTGCGGTTGATTCAGTGTCCCGCGAGCAATTGACGAAATGCAAATCTTACTTGTAATTGGTAAGTCGTGGAGTGTTTGTTTGTTTAGTTTTAGTGAAATCTTTGAACAGACTCCGGACCCAGGTCGGCCAAAGCATGGACATCGTGTAGAGGTAAGGCTACAGCTCAGAAGATACCTGCCAGTGTGGTGTTTCTGCCCAAACCATGGCACATTTACATGGTAGCATTGGCAGTCTTGCTTAAAATATCACAGGCTTTGTCCCTTAGAAAATAAGTAATGAGTCTTCTGGGAATTTGAATATTATATATTAGGACAGGTACAACAAAGTTTAAAATCTCTGTTATTTCGAATAATCATCGCTTAAGCCCATCATAGAAATCTATTTTTGTTCACTTAAAAAACAAATAATCTTCTTCTTCAGCCTGTTGTCACTCAATGCTGAGTGTAGGCATCTAGCAATGCACGCCATTCCTTTCGGTGCTTGTGCTTTTCACATCCAACTCTTTCCGGCAACCTTGACCAGGTTATCGGTCCATCTTGCATTAGGTTTACCGACATTTCTTCGTCCGGTTCCGGGTCTCCACTCAAGCACGTGACTTTCCCCAACGATCATCTCTTGTGCGGCAAATGTGTCCCGCCCATTGTCACTTTCTTTCCGCTACCACTTTGGCTATGTCGGTGAGTCTTATATAATCTACTATCATAGAAATAAGGTGTGGTTTACTTTCTAGTCAGGGAGACATTGACTAATAAACAGCCCTACATTTAAATTAAAATTGCTGCGCGTAGTATTCGTGGAATCAAACAGCAACCTCGTCTCCAAATTTAATTCCAAAAATTGTCTCTAATCAACCATTACCGCACGGATGCCACGTAACGAGTTTCAAATTCAATTGCGACATTTCCAAATCACCTTTTTCCTCTCGCAAAGGCAATTTAGGTTATAATTTACTGTCATGTTAATGCTTTCCATTCCAAAATACTTATTAAGCTTGAGTCTGATTCACGCACGAACTGTTCCATACTAGAATTTTATTATTTTAGCCAAATTAAGCGATTTTTGTATGTTTTATTTATGAATACACTAAAGTACTTATGAATAAAAAATGTCCCGCAAATTATTGCCATCGGGAAATGTTCCCAAAAAGCTAGCAGCACTGCCATGTTGTATGGCAGTGCTTATTCTCTATGCTTATTTTATATATTGTGAATACCAATTTGAAAATTTTCCTTTGTACTACATGGCATCATCATCGTCTGAGCGTGTTTCCCAGTTGCATTATCAGCGTTTCAAAGCCCAGGGTACAATTAAAACATGGTTGGTTCTAGATTTAGCGTTTGATTACAATGAACCTGACTAACCTCCCTTTTTGCAAGGAAATCAGACATGATTTTGCTTGTTGCTAAATTTTGTGGTTTTTAGCCAACAGAAAGTAGGTGTCCTTAGGCTTCTTACTTAAGTTCTGATACCCTCACGAGTATAAAATTTTTACTTTATATATTTTTTTTATAGCGTTGGGCGTTGATCTAGAATTTTTATTTTAATTGCTCCATGAGATTATAGATTGAGTTTATATTATTCGATTTGAACCTACTCACATTACTAAAAAGAGGAATCTTGACCTATTACTTTGAGGTACGGAATCCTAAAATGTGGGAAAATGGACTCAGAGTCGCTCAATGCTGACGAGGACTGCGAAGCTATTTTGTACGCGTTTTTTGAGTTAATGGTTGTACGAGACACGATTTGTGATTTTAATTAAAGCTTGTATGATAAAAGACATCGAAATACAATGTTATTAAATTAATCCAAATGAAAACATGCGTGAATATTAAGCTACCAATCATGCATGTTTTATATATGATAAATATATCACTTTGTACAGGATCCAGGCCACAGAATTAAGAACTATACTAGTGTTAAGAGCTTAACTAATAACTTCTTCCTCTTCTTTACGTGTCAATGACAAACTATTAGATAAGATTAGCCCAGAGCGAGACCACCTCAAAGGCTTTCCAATAACCTCCATCAAGTCGTTCACTGAACAGGATGCGGCAGAGATGGGGCACGACAGCAAGTGTGCCATGTTTTGGGTACTCCCGTAGCGACATATGTCGTCATCAAAAAACCCCATCTCTTCCGCAAATCCTTCTTCTTCGACCTTGCCTTATTATTCCCATATTATTTGGGGTCGGCACTCCTTGTACATTTTCGCCACAAGGCTCTAACCTGGGCCATATCATCCAAGTCGTTGGTGGTCGTCCACGTCCTCTCCTTCCCTTCTCCATCTCCAGCACTCTTCTTGTCATGTGACTTTCTTCCCGTCTCATTACGTGGCCATACCATCTCAAGCGGTTCTCTCTCAAATTGTCCCTATCATCTGCTACATTAAATGTTCCCCTAATATATGTGTTTTTGACTTTGTCAGTTTTATGACTCCACCAGCCCAGCGAAGCATCCTCATTTCAGCGGTGTGCAGATCTTGTTCGTCCCCTTTCCTCATCGGCCAGCACTCTGAGTCGGGTCGTATACAGCCTGCCTGTATACCGCAGCAACTCTTCCGCAACTCCTGGAAAAACTAATAACTAGTGTTAATAAAGATTATATAAATATGTTTACCAATTTCAGCAGCCCTAGCGGTTCTTATAGTCCGGGGCGAAGGTGGATCGTGTCCCCCTACTCTCTCTGTGGATATCGGTGATGCCCAATGTGGCTCGACTGTTGAGTGTACGAGGATGCAGTTATGCTGTGCTTTTTACAAGATCGAGACCACAGACTTATTAAAGAAATAAGAACTATACTAGTGTTAAGAACTTAACTAGTTTTAATAAAAATTATATAAATATGTTTACCAATTTCAGCAGCCCTAGCGGTTCTTACTGTTCGGGGCGAAGGTGGTTCGTGTCCCCCTACCCTCCCCGTGGATATTTGTGACGCCCAATGTGGCCCGAATGTTGAGTGTACGGGGAAGCAGCTATGCTGTCCCACAGCGTGCGGTGGGTCCATGTGTGTGGATGCTATGACAACGAGACATTTCACTACATTCGGTAAGCAAGCTTATTTATCTATAGGTACTCGTACATATAATAAAACAGCAAAAATAATTTGTCATTCATTCATCATTTGGACACTTAAAAAGAATAAGTAAGCAAATTTTTTTTTTGTATTTATTGTATTTTTTTCTGTTTGTCTGACTGTCTGTATGTATGATCACGCTTATCTCTAACAAACTTTGTATAAAAGAAGAAGAATATAACTTGGAATAGAAATATTTTATTATAGATATTCATACTAACATAACCTCAATAGCTCTTTTAAAATTACATAAGATTACATGAACAGAAGAGACCTTCAAGTTATGTTTCTTATTTCCAGTGAAGAAAGGTCGTTGTCCCGAGTACCCCCGAGGCCCCTGGGTATGCACTCACACATGCACAAGCGACTCCGACTGCCCACGCACACTCAAGTGCTGCCCCAATCGCTGCGGTGCGCTGACCTGCCAGAGGCCTGAAGCTGATAGTGTGACAGAACAACCAACACAATGAGTCAGTGATCGAATATACGAAGACTAATTGATTTAATTAATAAGTGAACGAATGAATAAATGAACTAACGAATGAACGAACTAACGAATGAGTGTATGAATATTTATGTAATTCTTCGATACAGATATACCAACTTTACCCTATTCTACGCCTATTCTTGCCAGTAGGTCCTATTCTACGCTTATTCTTGTAAGTAGGTTCTTTGTTGGGCGCTGATAGTGTGACAGAACAACCAACACAATGAGTCAGTGACCGAATATACGAAGACTAATTGATTTAATTAATAAGTGAACGACGAACGAACTAACGAACGAGTGTATGAATATAGATAACTGTAATGTTTTGCATGTTGCAGTGTGATGACCTGCCAGAGGCCTAAAGCGGATAGTGGGACAAAACAACATACGCAATAATCATTTGCTAGACAAACTTATAAGGTATTTGTGCCGATCATGGTTTCGATTGAACGAATGACTGATTGAATGAATGAATGAAATGCTGAATGAATGAATGGGTATGATGAGTTATTTAAAAAAATATATGCTTCTGTACTGGGTTCCATTTTTTTTCCTTAATAGTAGTTTTTTAGCCAGTAGCCCAGATTAAAGTTAAGTTAACAAAATCTATAAATAAAACAGTGATTTGAAGCTTAATAAAGAAGATATTTTTTTCATTTACATTGTCTGTCTATCACCTGTTCATAAACATCAAGGAAGAATTTCTTTTTTAACGTCTTAAATTAAAAAACTTCAAGGTCCCGACTCAACGACTGTTGTGTTTAATTAAATTCTTTCGAAGTGTCGAATTTATTAAGTTCGCCTAAATTGATCTAAACTCATTATTATTAAATACTAGCTGACCCGAACTTTGTACCGCCGTACAGTGGTTAAAGCGTTTGCCTGTAGACCCGGGGGTCGTGGGTTCAATTCCGACGGGAAGCATACTTTGTTTAGTTGTTTTCTGTTGTTGTTGGATAGGACATTGCAGGCGTGAATCACCTGATTGTCTGAAAAAAAAAAGATGATTCCGTGCTTCGGAAGGCACGTTAAGCCGTTGGTCCCGGCTGCCATCTGGTGTTCGTCAAAATAACCACTTCAGAGGCCGAGAAGCGGTTGCGAACAGGGTGTGCATGGTCGATTGACCGTGACACCTACACAATATGATGATGACTAAAATGGAGTTGAATTTTGATATTTTTTTTTCATTAAAATACTTGTTTTAAAAGTCTTTCTTTTCACTGTTATTTAAGAAATAAGAAACCCAAGCTAAGAACTCGATGTAAACGTCAATTACAATAAAAACAAGTGTAAGGAGAGAATGCTGTGGATTGTCAGTAAAAACACGACAATCCAATCTGCGGGCTATTTCCGCCGCGAGCTAGACTTGATAGTTCATCGATTTTTCTCAAATCGCCCTCAATTTTTAACCTCCATCTCCAAAGAAGGGAGTTGTGTTATTTTTATTATATTCTATATATTTATATCCGATCATTTGATATTTAGTAAAGTGTTATTTCTTCCCGATAGTCTCTTGTTTATTTTGATGGCACCACCCTGTTCGATGGGGTCGATTTTCTCTATGGCTTAAGGTTTGACTGGCAGAGAATGCCTAAAGGCACAAAGAATATCTATTGTTTTTTTTAAAGTGCAACAACTTTTCAAAAAATAAATAGAATAATAATAATAATAAGTTACTAGCGTTCAAACAAACACTCGCTAGTAGGTATATTATAGTAAAGATGTAGAGTGCTTCAAGAGCTTTGAGGGCTTTTAATGTTGTGGTCCTACTGCTTTAAACAGAGGGAAGGTTTCTCAATTTAACCGTATATTTCTTTTTCTTCTCGCTTCCTCTCTAAAGTCTACTGAAAGAGATTTCCTTAAAGATAAGCAACACCTTTGTAATTATTTCTTTATTAGCTATGTGTTATTATATATTTTTTCTATGTACATGTATTTAGTAAATAAATACGTCAGCCAATATTTATTTTAAAGCCGTAAGGTATAGAAGAAAGGTAATTTATAACATTTCCGAGTTTGAACGCTAATCGAGAACATTTGCAGAAACATAATCACTCTTTCTAAAGGAGTCGATAAGAAAATCTTGGTGCGAATAAGACTAAGAGCCGTTATATTTCATGTAGCCACAATTACCTCGGCCTGGATGAGGGGAGAGACGGGAGCGGATAGGGCTGGTAAAGTACAACTTTTGATTATTATTCCCTTAAAAATAAACAACATAGGCAAAAAAACTTTGGTGTAAATTTAATTTACCCTTTTTCTATTATGAAAGATGAATTCAATTAACAGAGGACAATACAACCATCGATTAAAAAAAAAATTGCCTCGCGTCAAACCGCGCGCGATTCGAAATTCTTTGAATACAACAGAAATATAATTTGGCGTAGCGGTTAACATGTCCGACCGCTAATTAGGAGGTCCCGGGTTCGATCCCCGGTCAGGTCAAGATGAAAATTGATCTTTTACTGATTGACCTGGATCTTGGATGTTTATCTATATATGTATTTGTTATAAAATATAGTATCGTTGAGTTAGTATCCCTTAACACAAGTTTCGAACTAACTTTGGGGCTAACTCAATATGTGTTATTTGTCCCTATATATTTATTTAAAATAATCAAAAACAAAGAAAATGTTACAAAAAAATAATGGTTTTCTGTAAAGTCGGGTTTACTTGTCAGATATGTAAGTAAATTTTAAAAATTTTTTGACAACCCTTATTTTTTGCGAGGGATAAATCGTGGGAAAAAATGTTTCTTTAAATTAATACAGTACAGCACCGAGAATTTTAATGTGTTCCTGGGCCTTTTTTTGGACTAATATAATATTGTTTATGACCTATTAAAGTTGCTAATACTCTTAAATTCTTAGTAATTTGTTTTTTTTGTATTATGTTTCCCTAGTATATTATACATATTACCTATGTTAAATTGTTTTTTGTTGAGTACCTTGTTAATTCTTTGCCTGTATTGTCATACTGAAAAGGTAGGCTTATATTTCTTTAGTAGACCCAAATCTGGATCCGAGGCATTTCGCACAAGAATATGATTGTAAAAAGAAACCCTAATTTATAGCTGAGCATAGCGCGTTTGTACTCGTGCTATGAAGTAGGCAGCCTGAAAAATAAATATATAGAGAGACATATCCCACAGATTGAGTTAGTCACAAAGTAAGCTCGAGCCTTATCTTATGGGATACATACTCAACGATACTATGTTTTATACCAAATACATATTTATATACTTATGTATAATTAAGATCCAAGGCCAATCAGAAAAATATCATTTTTCATCTTGACCTGATCGGGGCTCGAAGACGGGAACTCTTGAGTAGCGGACAAGTATTACCACCACCATTAGGTACACCACGAAAGTCATCAAATAATTCTGATAGTGTGGCTCCAACACATCCGAATTATGGTCCTATATATCTAGTTTTACTGTAAAACAGTTACGGATGTCAGATGACAGTCGCTCTATTACCGCACCGTTATATTCAGGACCATGATCAAAGTGTACCCTGGGCTTTAAGGTATATTGAGGATGTAATTGGGAAGCATGGTCGAATGACTCCAACGTACGCTGGTACTGTGGAATCAACTCCCTGCCACGGTTTCCCCAAAGGACTACAACATGGGGTTTTACTATATGTCTCTTTGCTTACTAAATGGTATAAAACAATGAACACGAAAAAGACTTACTGATACGACTACAAAGAAAGTAACGTGTTGGTTCTAGCATGTTAATAAACTATGTTTTCAACTAAGTACAGCAGGCCACAAATAAGTGTATACCACTGAAGGTGTAAGTTGAAGGATAAAGTGGTATACTTTCTTATGTGGCTCACTGTACTGACATCCCGTGAACTGCAAATCATCGTTAAATTAGAAGTTGGTCCAAACTTGAGATTGCCTCCGCTTTTCACTAGCAGTCTATCCTGGCTTCACCCGTGTTACACAAGCCTATGTCTCTTATTCTTCTTCACTTGCGCTTTAAAAGTGATGGTAAACTTAATATAAGTAATAGCTGCCCTGTCTCCTGCCTGCACAATGGGGAATTCGAACGAGGCAAACGACCGGGCGGTGGAGGTGGCCAAGTGCTGGGCAAAGTCAATATAGAGTCAATAGCCATTACGACTCGAAAATAAAAAGTAATGATTGACGTCAAAAAGTGATAAAAATATCCTATATTGAAAATAAACAAAATTTATATGAATTTTACTATCAGGTGGCCGTGTGACCGACTAAATGATATAAAAACACAGCTTCACGGAGGCCGTATTGCTCGAAGGCTTAGGGCATATAAAAATACAACCTTCTTATAGGATGAGGCTAGCGTATAAACTTATTCAAATCACTTTGCTTGGAGGGAACAATAGAAAGCATACACGGCCACCAGTGACCGCTTGGCACTAGTAGATGCAGATTTAAAGGTATTTAAAAAAACGCACTATTAAGCTCTATTATATTAATATAGATTATACTGATCACTACATTATTTAATCAATCAATAAATCAATCAATTTATTTGCAAAATGTATGTAAATATACAAGGTGTTGCATTAAAATTTTTCCAATTACACTTTAACCCTGCCAGAGAGAGGTGTGCAAATTTTACAATATTATAGCGCAACTCTAGTCCGTTAAACTGAGCTTATAATCAATATCATTTTTAAACTGATAATTTTCTCTATAATTTTTCTACCACTACGGCAAATTAGTCGATATGTGTAGGTATATAATATAGCCCAGTTAAAAGCAGTTAACGTACGGAACATTGAGGGTGCAGTTAAATCATAGTTCAATTAAAAGTTGGTCCCAAGTTCAGATTGCACCCGCTTACAATATTGATCACTTATGTCGTGGATTTATTAAGTTCTCCAGTGACTCCGAGAGCAAATTCTTAATCAATTCTTAATTGGCAGAACGTTGTTGGACGTGCCACAGCTTAAATTAATAACAGTACAGTCATGTGAGCTAAATTATTGGATTTGTTATAAATTTGGTTTTAGAGCTGGCCACTAACAAATACGAAAAAATAGAACTGCTGTATAGCGATCTGGGTGAAATCATAAAACTTACTCATTCAGATAGTAGTAACAGCACTAACTCAAAGAATAGTGCTTTTACTAGTTATTATCAGTGATTTTTGACCTATTAGGTTTAAAGAGTTTAGTGAAATAGAGATACAACGTATTTCGAAGGTGGGTATGGTTTCCAATCCGTAATACTTCGCAAGCGTGATTTTCAAATTGATTAAAGTTGCATTTAGCGCCATCTGCGCTGAGGGCTTAGCCAAAGTCACAATCGCAAAACGTTAACGAGGTACAACAAGGACAAAATGTATGGGATTGACATAAGATTGACCACGTGATTTATCGCAGCTTATGTCAATCCCATACATTTTGTTCTTGTCGATATTCGTTTTGAAATTGTCACTTGGCTACGGGTGCTGTTTTTTTAACACTCACTGCCAGTGCCCCTAGTATGAGTTTTTTCTTAACGCAGACGCTAGCGACTGCGTTAGGATTTTGTATGGAATTTCTTAGTTGCCTTACTATCCGCCAGAGGCGCTGTACAGGATTGCCATACTAAATCGCTAACGCAGTCGCTAGCGTCTGCGTTAAGAAAAACTCGTACTAGGGGCACAGAAGCTTGCACTGACTACGAGTATAGAGTAAATGACCATAAGTACTCTGAAGCAGTGGAATGCCCCCTCCTAGCAGACGTATTCCGGATCCATACAATTTGGGTCATTTCAAGGCTTAAGTGAATACCTCCATCTTAGACCACAAAAAGTGGGATCGTTCAATTTCTAGACATTGGAATATTAAAAAAAAAACAAAACTTACTGCTTTTTATTTTCTTCTGCAGGTAGTAAATTAATTTTATAACCACACCTGTGTCTCGGATGTAGGTCGCTCTTGAGATCCGATTACTGGAATGAAAATACTCAAGTCAGATTGGAACCAGATTCTTTGCTTTCATTGGTGCTGACTTTAATAGGTACTGCCTAGTTAGTATAGGTATTAGGTTGATCATAATCAAAGAGAAAAATTGAATCAAATGTAGGTAATAACACGGTTCCAAATAATTTACAAGGAAGTCAATGATTCTTTTTAAAGAAAATTCTCAAAAGATTCTTTAAAAGATAAGATCTTGTTTCCCAATGAAGTACGTCCAAAAACTTAGTTTTCAGAGCCAAGTTTGATTAGCGCATATCCTGCTTCCTACAAATTCTGTAATGTTTGGATGTTATGCTACTAAAAAGAAAAATTTGGTATGAAGCAAAGACGCTTGGTGCGATACAACGAAATAGCACGCGGTTCGGAGCCGCGGGCAAAAAGTGTTCACATAAAAAATATGGTATCCATAATTAAAGGTATTTTAGAGGATAAAGAATGAGCAAATGACGATCAAGCCCTTTCATCAAAGAAGTTCGAATCGCGGTGACGCAATTTTTTTTTTTAATCTATGCCTTTCATAAATCGCGATTTCATAATTTTGGTTATCTGGGGAGTGTATGTATATCGTGTATAGAGGTATTTTCTTTGTCACGAGTTAGTTTAATTTGAATGATCTGAGTTTGAAACCTATCTTTTAAATATTTTGTAGAAGCCATCTAGTCAGCCAGTATTATTTTAATTTTATTAATCTTTTTTTTCAAAACTGTATCACAGTTTAATAACATTTTTTTATTACCAACATCTTTTAAATATTTTCCAGAAGTCAGCCAGTATTATTTAAATTTTATTATTCCATTTTTTTAAAGTTCTGGGTACAATGTTCCATTCAGCGAGGAGCTCAGTAATGTCACAGTATAAAAAACATCAGTACAGTCTCATTGTGTCCCACTGTCGTATTGTGCTGTGAATTTCCATTTTCCATTCGCATTTGAATGCTCGCTCTTGGTTGAGGGACTATTATGGCTAACGATCTAGATTTTAGTGTATAAATACGATACAATTTAATACAATATTTGAGCTTGATAGACTAGCGTGTGCGTTGCAATAGCGCGTGTTAAGCGACGGCAAAAAGTGGTCTACTTTGAAATTTAAAAAAAAAGTTATGCCACTATTTGCGACCAATTTAAAGTTTGAATTAAAAAAAATAGTGGCATAACTTTTTTTCATCTCTGTGTTTCGGAAGGAATTTTAAATTGTTTCTGTTGTTATCGAAGGTGGCAGTAGTCTATGTTAGATGTATTTAGACAGCTTAAAAAATCAGAGAGTTTTGGCCACTAAAACACTTTGGGCCACTGCGACTAGACTAAGCTACTATATTTTAGATAGTTATTTTTTTGATTAAACTATTTTTTTAAAAGCCTACTTTTAATGTGTCCCATTGCTGGGCAAAGGCCTCCCCTCTCCTTCTCCACTCATCCCTATCCATTATTATTGATTAAACTTACATAATTAAATTTGTTAATAATCTATGGTTGAATTCTTGTGAACGTGCAAAACTTAATCATCTTAATATACAACAAAAAGAATATAAATTCGATATCGGATTCGTTTCAAAAAATTTTGACATCCGATATCGAATCATACACAAGGCGAATAAGGCATATTGCCACCACCGCGCATCGCCCTCCGAGTTTGCAAATTGAATCAACATTCGTCAGCTCTGTAGCATTGAGTCTGTATGTAATTTCAGGAAATTATATATGCGACTAGCTGTGCCCTGCGGTTTTATCCACCTGTTATGTGTATGTACTAATAGTATTCCCTAAGAATAGGACTATCAAATGAAATTATAATTATTAAAATCCGACTAGCAGTTCCAGAGTTAAAAGCGTCTAAAAAACTCTACAGCTTTATTCATCTGATTGTCGAATAAAACTTTGGAAGGCACGTTAAGCCGTGTTTCGGCCATCTGGTAGTCGTTAAAGGAACAATGTCAGCGACCGAAAGGAGATTCCAAAGAACTCTGACACCAGGGTGTGCATGGTTGGTTTACCGTGTCATCTACTCGAAATGATGATAATTCCAGAGCCTTTAATTGCTTTGTGCCCCGCCTATTACCATTACAACAGACTGTTCTGCTGGGCTATTTTAGAAACCTGTGTTCTTCTACGGATCTCCTTATTTCTGATCCAATCGCCTCTGATTCGAAATACGTAAACTTTTTATTCGATAAATTTTGTATCGAATACTGTGACGGGTTTTTCTTGTGTGCCAAAACTTGGCGTACCGCACGCAAAAAAGTTGAACCCATAAATCAAAGAGAAACAAAAGTAATATTAGTTTGAAAATACTGCTGTTATTAATGTGTAGAGTTTGGGAAAGAATGTAAAATGTCCGTTAAGTGTGACTCAATTTCTTTGGTATAAAGAAATTGAGTCACACTTAACGGATATTTTAAACATAAAATTTTCCTCACTTTATACCAAAATGAGGATAATTATATGTTTTACTCCACCTTCTTGCATTCAGCGCCTTATTAGACGTACTTAATTAACTTAATTGTTTTGCGCACACATGTGTCACATAACAATTGTTTTTCTATTGTGTCTGTATTCCTGCGAGCCAACGGGTTAAAGTGACGAAGTGAACACTTTATCTGGAAAAAGACATTTAGAAATAACAATGGAAACTGAAGCCCCGGCTAATAAAAAAGAAAAAAAAAACAATTTTCTGAATTACAGCTCAGACGGCATAACCTGTACAGCTTTATTCTAGGATCATGCAACTTAGTGCCTTGGTGCCTGAGGATGATTCGTGTAGAGATGTAACATGTGTCGCAAGGAATGTGTGTGCAAATTATGGTGGTGGGCATGCTGGGACTAACACAGTAGTCGGTGGGCGCCGGCCGGCAGTAGTTTGAATGAATTAACTGGTGGCGGAAGTACGCAAAGTGTTTTTGCAAATCCTTGAGGGAGGCCTACGTCCGTCATATGAAATGATCTGTAAAATATAGCCTCTGATATCGTCATTACATCATCAAAATAAATAAAATCTAGAAATTGTTATCTCAAAAAATATTGAACATCTCTCATTTACGGCAATAAAACTAAATATTGCAGTTTTCCTGCGGGGCGATCTTGAAATAGGCCGCAGAAGGAAGGCCCGCCTTCCGCTTTCAATAAAAATGTTGCCATCGTCGGCTGAAATAGCAAACGCTATGACCGAGTTTTATTATACAAGTGTAGCTGTACAATGCCCGGGGTACGGATGTCTATAATGAAGAAAAAAGGTCTTGGAGACTTACAACCATCATCTAAGCGTGTTTCCTTTGCATCTTCAGCGTACACTTATTGTCTAGGGTCTGTTACTAATCATGGACTATTATATATTCTGTGTTATGGTCTAGATTTGGCGGTATTGAATATTGTAATAGAGGGACTTCCGTATGACCTCCGTAATAATATTTACAGGAAAAATCAACCAATAGGTATATGATCCGGGTGTGTTAGTGACAAACATTGACAGATTTTTCAAGCCGCCTACAGGTATCTGGTGGCTTATCAACATCTCTTAAAACCATGCAAGATCCAGTGAGTAAGGAAGATTTCGCCTTACATCATGTATTGCGCTGTCCTGCTTACTCATTGGATCTTGCATGGTTTTAAGCCACCTGTCCGACACAGCAGCCTAATAACTGCCAACTAGCGATAACAGCCTGCCTAGTATGAGTTTTTCTGCAAGCGACTGCGTTAGGATTTTGTATGGAATTTCTTAATTGCCTTACTATCCGCCAGAGGCGCTGTACAGGTTTGCCATACTAAATCGCAAACTCACAGTCGCTAGCGTCTGCGTTAAGAAACGCTTACCCCGCTAGGTTTTTTACATAGTGCAGGAGTTTCTTAATTTTAAGCAACTATAAAATGTTTTTAATCAGTAATAATTGATATAAAGGATGGAGATATTATTGTACTATAAACATACAAATTTAATTTAAAATGTAATAAATAATTTGTGTAAAATGCAATGTGAACGAGAATAGTTTTAATTATTTAGGTTGTTTATTTCCCTGACTAATATAGTAATTTTAAAATGATCTTGTATTTACATGCTATAAATATATGGCTGTATAAGAGGTTTATTAATATATCCATTTACCATCTTTTTAGTACCTTATGTAAATGTAAATAAAAACTTATTTTATTCTATAGGCTTTCGAGCTCCTCAATTGTACCATTCAAAGCTAATTGCTACGAAATACATCAAAGCTGAAATAGCAGTGTATACCATACTAGCTATCTCAACATACATATCGCCTGTCAATAAACCTTCACTTCATGCAATTGATATGGCTTGAAAGCATCTTAATTATGTACAGCCAAGGGTGAGCCGTCAGCTGTCAAATTAAGCGATTTCGTTCCCGTGTAATGCTCAGGGCAGTGGGTGTAGGTCATGTCGGTGTATGAGGTGAGTTGGGCTGAAAGCTATTCTATTATCTATACCTACAACGCTGCAGGAGTTATGGGAACTTTTGGGATAGACATAGAAAGAAAATTATTTATTTACCAACAAATTAAATGTGTTCATCATCATCATTTCGAGTAGGCGTCACGGTCAATCGACCATGCACACCCTAGTATCAGAGTTCTTTAGCCTCTCGGCCTCTGACGTGGTTCCTTTAACGACTACCAGATGGCAGCCTGGACCAACGGCTTAACGTGCCTTCCGAAGCACGGAATCATCTTTATTATCAGACAATTAGGTGATTCAAGCCTGCAATGTCCTAACCAAACTGGAAACAACTAAACAAAGTATGCTTCCCGTGGGAATCGAACCCACGAAAAATAAACTAAGAAAAAGACGAAATAAGTGTTAGCGCCTCGTAAAATCACGTGACAGGTATCTCCCCACTACCGGAAAACCTGTTTTGGTAGTGTCGGAGTCAGTATCAGTGGAACGCTCTCTTTTCTTTGGGGTTGGATAAGGCCAAAATATTAAAATATATACTGTCTTATTGGTATTGTGTGTTGTGGTGGTACAGAGCCATCCGGGCGTGAGTCCGATACGAACTTGGCTGATTTATTTGACCTAGTTAAAATTATTTTTTTAAGCAGTTAAAGTAGGATTTTTATTGTAGATAAATTAAACAAATTAATATATCAACAAAACTATAAACAAAAAAAATCTAATATTTACTTATTTATAAAATTTAAACTAAAACTTATATTAATAAAAATCACTACATAGTATAAAACTAAGTCGCTTTCTCTGTCCCTATATCCCCTTTAAAACTACGCAACGGATTTTGAAACGATTTTTTAAAAAAGATAGTGATTCAAGAGGAATGTTTTTAAAACTTGAAAATATAAAAATTGGTGCTCTGGCGGGCACCATGCCAAGAATCCCAGCTGCATTCCTGAGCTAATTATTTTATTGTATTTTGTGGTATTGTGTCATTATATAAAAATAAATTCACCATTAAAGCAGTTAAAAATAAAATTTCTATGAATAATTACTCTCCAAATTTTACGTTTCTATCTTATTGCTTTCTTCGTCTTATTCTTATTTGTCCAATGCAGTACAAAGGTCTCCTCTAATGCACTTCGGTCTCTCTAATACTCTATTGCCTACTTAAAATATATATTCTATAAAAAAAAACATTGCACATCATCTAACTAATGCACTTTTTGATTGCCAGTTGAAAGTGCAATTTCAAAAACATACGATTTAAATATTCATGCAAAGCTTTTATGCAAAGCTCAAAGCCGAAATATAAGTAAAGCTCTATTTCAAAAGTTTATTTAGAGGACATTTATACGAGAGTTTTCATTGTTGGTAGCTTTTTGCATTAAAAGTTTGTATTTTTTTGTATACTTAGTCTGTTACCAGTAAGTTAAAGTTGGACAATTTAGATAATATATTTTTTAGTACCTACTGGGAGCTTTTATTATTTTACTACTTACTAGCTAAGTGTTCCTCGCAGTATCACTCGTTTGTGGTTTGTTTAATATACATAGTAGCCTAAAGAATTATCTTTCTATATATATATATATATATATATATATAAAAATAGATATCATATGCAGAAATTGGAATTGAAATTCGAAATTAGTTTTCTTCGATTAACTATAAATTTTAAAGAAATTTATGAGAAAGTCTTATTAGTTACTACACTTATAACTCAAGATCTACTGAAAGACATATATATTTGAGATCTGTGTTTTTGTTAAATCTAACCCGCATTTGTTTCTAAGACTTGCTGATATTAACAATCGACCCCATAGGGACCCTAGCAGGTTATATATACCACCATGTAACACTAGCCTTATGAAAAACAGCATGTTTGGCATGGCACCTAAGATTTTTAATAACTGACACTTTCATTTAAGTTGCAAGAAGATATAGGTACTTATATTTTTTCCCATAGATAAAAAAAAATTGCCTGGCATTAAACCGCGCGCGATTTCATATTCTATGCTTTTTTCAATAGATACTAAGTTAAAAAATTTAGCATTATTTTAATGACCGGTCGCCTATTCATTCTTGCGAACAATTTTTCCAAATCTGGCATTTCTTGTTCTTCTTTCTAAGTCGAAATATCTAGGCTATGATCATTTCCATACATACATAGATTGACTGGAAGAAATTGTAATTAGCTAATGAAATCTTTCTTATAAGCTAATTATTTATGTATTTTTTGTGGTGCAATAAAGATTATTTGAATTGTGTTGTTTGATATGCATGTTTCAAATTCTGGATTAAATAAGGTATATTTTTCATGGTTTTCGAATCCACGACCTTTGTGTATCACTAGACATTCGAGCCCTAGAAATCCATAAAGCAATGTCTAAATGTACAAAAAGGCCAATCAGACAGAAGCTCCATTCTATTCTCAATTCAAGTTTTAATTGAATAACTTTTCTCTTTAATTCAACATCATTATTTCCTTTGCGGTATGTAAAACATAAAATTACATTGTCACAATGAATTTAAATAAGTGCGTGGTTAATTGTGCATAGCCGTTTTTGTCGCGTGGTGCAACGTATGAGAAATCTGATAGAGTGGTTTGTTGAAATTTTATTTTTGTGATATTTTGTATTTGGAGCGGATTAAAATATACCTCACCATCAAGGATGCCAAAGACCGGGCAAAGTCCAGTAAAAAAAGTAGGAAAGTGGACAGTAGACAACTACCTGAGGGTGTACACGTGAAAGCACCAAGAGGAAGAAGAAGATTTATTGAGATACTAGCTTATGCAAGTGTCTTTGCCTTGGTGACCTTCCCTCGGGAACAGTGCTATTTCCCGGGATGAAAAGTACCCTATGTCCTTCTCCTGGTTCTAATCTACCTCCCCACCAATTTCCAGCCAAATTAGTTCAGCCGTTTTTGAGTTATAAATAGTGTTACTAACATTACAATCTTCACAAAGGTTAACTTTATCACGGTTATATTTGTATCTGATAAATCTATATCTATATATATCATATATAAATATATAGATATAGATAACATATATGATATATATAGATATAGATTTATCAGATACAAATATAACCGTGATAAAAGTTAACCTTTGTTGCACTGTTTCTAGTGTTTCTTATCATTATTATGTACTATGTTTATATGTTTAATATATATATTTGTATATATGTATTTAAACTTTATTATACCGATTTATATTCTATCAAACAAGTTCCTAAACACATATGTGAAAACTGTGGACTAACGCCACACCAAAAAAAAATTGTTTCCCCACAAAAGTCACAGCGATTTTGAACGATTCAATGATTCAAAAATAGAACAGCATTGTATCGCCATCGCTTATGAATTGGGCCTCTCATCTACCCTCATTCAGTATGTAGGGCAGGCGCGCGTTATTTTGGTTCGTGCACACCCGCACGGCGTTAGGGTAATTACACAGTTCCCACTGAAGTACATACGCGTGCAATGACCATAGTTACGATTTGAGCAGTTTGTAGTCTTCTTTTTCCAAGCGTTAGTAGTTCCATTTTCAGCTTAGATTTGACCAGAAAATATTTTAAAAGCGAATCTAAAAGTAATCACTAAAAGATAAATGTAAATTGGTAAGATATAAACAAATGAAAAGAAAGGTTATCGTTTTTTCTAAATTTTCCCAATGGAAGGGTTGGGTAGGTGGTAAATTGTGCGGAAGGTTTGGTGTCTGTTGAAAAATTAATTTGTTTCGGAGAAACCTTCCTTTAAGAGATCGATGGGACAATGTTTACAGTAGTCAGAAATACTTCCTCGCTGTTTTAGAATAAAGTTGTTTTTGCATAAATTATTTCATTTAAACTTTATTGCCTAAATTAAAATACCCTGATAATTTCAACTGGAAACGGGCCCGGCGAGGCTAAAACATTTTGCATAAATATTCTCAACAAATTTTTTTATCAATTTGCGACCCGCCCCGGTTTCGCATAGGCATAAAAACCTTCCTCTTGAATCACTCTATCTATTAAAAAAACCGCATGAAAATCCGTTGCTTAGTTTTAAATATTTAAGCATATGTGGCGACACTAACGCCACAACAAACAAACTACCAAAGACGCACAACAAACAAACATTAATAGGGATATAGGGACAGAAAAAGCGACTTTGTTTTATACTATGTAGTGATATACCATATAATTTTCTCATACATTCCAATGCCACTGCTCAACAGTTATTATACCAATAAAACCACTTTATGCCCTTCATGTTAAGCGGTATTTAAGGAAGTCACTCCAATACCCTTAAATTGGCGGGAAATACAGAAACTGGTTATTTCCCACAATATTACGGCAAATGCCATGAGCACGATATGTTTATTCACGTTAGACGTAAGCTACTCGTAAAGGTAGGTTCATTTAAGTTGAGGGTAAGGTCTGAACGGATATTCAGCTTTGTAACAAATGATATTTTGTCTTATCAAAAGAGAGACTACTGTATGTGCTGTGCCGATTATTGTAATAAAATATGCTGATTAACGAGCCAGCAACTAGTCAACGAATTCGTAAAATTGGCACCAACTTTAAATTTGTTAACATGTTTGATATGAATTATATTTTAACAATAATTTATTAATTATTTCTTCGTTTTTAGTCGAGTGATTGGAGTTTGTTACGTTTTTTTTTTGTTAAAAACAATTATTTTGTAGTCAGCACAAAACAAGTTTTAGAGTACAAGTTTTGATTTCATTTGGTCTTCAGGTGAAAGCGACTCTTGTGAACCGAGTTTGGACAAAGTTAGCATTTTGGAGAGCGCAAAATTTTGTTTGCAACTTCTTTATCAAATTAGTGAGTTGTCAGTGAGTTCCCTGTGAGCACAAGTTTATCGTGCGCCATGAATAGTTTACCAATTCTTGTTTTACATCCTTACATCACTAACAAGTTTTACAGTTTGCGTCATGTGTAATTTTTTTTGGTGTTCTTTAAAATAAATAATATAAAAATCATTTATTTTAGGTATTAACCATTACGCATTACAATGAGTAAATTGTCATCATTATAGAAAATACTATAAAATAAAATTATAAACAACAAAGAAGTTGTTTTATATAGTATATAGATAAATTGTGGAATATATCACCTGAACAAGACTGTTTTTTGTTGAGCTTAACCTTTTATTGAAGGATAATTTTAACTTTTGATGTAAAGAAATCAGTCGCACTACACCGCCAAGGCAAACCGAGCATTGCTCGGAGTACATATCTTTTTAGGGACTAAGTATCCTTAGTAGTTTAGCTTCTGACACAACCTGAATAACGCAACACTAAACAATGATGTCTTATTTTTTTTTTCATCATCTTCATTTCGTGTAGTTGACACGCTTAATTGACCATGCCCACCCTGTTGTCAGAGTAGTATTTTTCCTGCATGAGGAAATAAAAAGTTTTCGTCGTCGTAAGGGGAGATATTTATAAATTTTTATATAATTTATTATGTAACCGGCCGCCTACCAGAGTATAAACTCTCTATGGGAATCTAGTATTCGTACTGTTAGGTGGCTTGAGGATGGATAGACATTTTTATTTATTTATTTTTAAGAGAGAAATAGGAAGAATGTATTTGCAGGCCTATAAATTACTGGGTATAGGTCTATTAAATAACTCCATTATGACCGATTCAAAGCGGCCCTCATTCAGCGTTTGCCTGCAATGATAATAAGGTTGTGGGATTATTTAGTAGCTGGATGCCCGATATTAGTAGGCAAATATTACTGAAATGGGGCTTAGCCAAAGTGACAATTTCAAAACGTTAACTTAAATCGACAAGAACACAAAATATGTGGAATCGCCGTATAAGCCGTGCTAAATCACGTGGTCAATCGTATGTCAATGATGAGTAGTCTTCTCACACACAGTCGAGTGTAATTACCCTGACAAAACAAGCTCGGGGGCAACTCACCGATGTGTGAGATTATGACTATGCGAGTAGCTACCAAGTCCATTTTGTTCTTGTCTTAATTGCGATTGCGACTTTGGGTAAGCCCCCAGTAAGGATTGGGAGTCTTGATTTTACCACTAAATCGAAAAATATACCTTTGAGTACATAACTTCACTACCTCTTTTAACTTTTAAGTAATATTACTGAAGAAGAACCAATGGTCCGGCAAAAATCCAAGCTACCGGGAGGTTGCCAGCGACGCAAATAAAACAACTCCAATCGATACAAACTTCGGTCCTGGAACTTATAGAATAATGTGAGTATAAAAGTAAAACTTGGTCAGAAATTGATAAAGGCGCAGCAATACAAAGCAAGTCTTTGAAGTCTGCCTCCGATAATATAGTCTATCCTTCTCTACCTCTTGCCAATTGTCGGCGGTAGTTCGCGGAGATAACTCTTCACGGTTACCTAGTGTCTGAGCCTGGTGTCCTCCCCACTTGTTATATTCATAAAGGGGAAACAGGACATCGCGTATTGGCAGACTTAATCCTAACTAATATTATTAATGCGAAAGTGAGTTTTTTTGGTTGTTACGCTTTCACGCCCTAGCTACTGCATCAATCCTTCTAAAATTTCGCATACACATAGATAGAAGTATTGAGAAGGACATAAGACACCTTTGATCCCGGGAAAAAAGCACTGTTCCCGTGGGAAGTTCACACGTGTGAAAGCTAGTACTAAATAGATCTCTAAAATAGAAAAGACATACTACGGCTTTTTAGTGCGATACCTATTAAGTATAAAAATAAAATCAAGATAAAACGCGCCACCTGAACGACATCTCTTGGAGCATATCTAAATTAATAGAAACGGCTTTATCTCTGTATTGCTCTGTACTTTAGCCAATCTAACTTGTTGATCCTTTTGAAGTTGTGTTGCATATTGAATGTTATATTTAAGTGGTAGAAGCTGTTACTCGTGGCTACAATTTTTTTTTAAATTTTTGTTTAGTTATTTATTAAAACTTTGCAAACTGAAATCATACTAAACATGGTTTAAGTGGTACAGCCAATAACAACGATTCACATTGACACCGGACATAATATTATCTATAACTGGTTAAAAATTATTAAATTCAGAAACTAGAATAAGACATTACTTCAGTTTTTACATTTTACTAAGGTTTTTAAATCTGTTTTTATCAATTATCCACATTTTTTTATCTTTGCTTGTTCTTCCGTATCCAGAGTCTTCCGACCCAAAACAGCAATATTGAGTATCACGTACATATAGGGCAATATATACCCCACTCGGATCAACAGAACAAAGTCAATCGATTCGAACTTTAAAGCTGTTAAATTAGCAGAAAGCTCGGGGACTTATTGAGCCTTTAATGCTTGGTTGTACGGGTTGTATCACACTTTATCAACTACTTTTAGTAACTCAGTAATCCGTTTATTCCAAACTAGCTTTTGCCCGCGGCTTCGCCTGCGTGAACTTCCCTCGGGAACAGTGATTTTTCCCGGGATGTAAGGTGCGAAGCCGGGCGGGTCGCTAATAGTAAATATAATGGGATCTTTGATTATTATAATCAAAGAATGGGATGTTAAGTTTAATGCAGGAATCTCTATGTAGCTAAAATACTAGGTACCTACTAGATTCCTATTTCACACCTATTCCGATTTAAATCCCTGGGAAGTTGGACTGTGAGCCTGTCTAGTCTTTTAGCAAACAATAGTTCATCGTCACTAAAATGGCCAACTTTATCCATTAAACTTTATTTGAAACTGAGTGGAGACAAGCGTCATTACCTGTGAGTTGGACGATCATTTTATACGTAGGTATATTTAGTAGACGCCTATCTTCTTATTCATAAAAAATAAAATTAACTAAAAGATGTTTTGGCTCTTTCTTTTTAGTCGAAATTTACCGTGAAAGAAAGAGACAGAACACATTTACATTTGGCTTAAGAAACGTTTTGTCATTATGAATAAGGGGCTAAAGTTCTTTTCTCGTGAGAATTTTTGGAAATCGAGATATTGTTGATTATTGGTACGGCTTACTAAACTTAAACTCTTAGATCCTTGAACTATACAAAGGAGTTTAAGTACAGTGAGTATAGTGGTTATTGCCTATCAGAAATAAGAATGCCAAGCAGGTTAATCAGAAACAATTACTTGATTATCTGACACAAAGGTAAAAGATGACATTGTTTCTAGTTAACCTTAAGAATTTTTTCAACACTTTCTTATTTCGGCAATGTGACTAGAAAATCAGGTAAAATGAGAGAGGGAGAATAAATTGGCTACATTTCAGATGACAGTATAGGACAGTGATTAAGTGAAGTGGAAATTGAAGTATAACTTTTATTACTTTATTATTTACTAGCTGTTCCCCGCGGCTTCGCCCCGCGTGGGACTCGGTTATATCGCGCCCAAAAGTAGCCTATGTTTGACCTCAGGTCGTTACCTACATCTCTACCAAATTTCATCACAATCGGTCCAGCAGTTTAGCCGTGAAGAGGTGACAGACAGACAGACAGACAGACTTTCGCATTTATAACATTACTATGTATTTACTAGCGATCCGCCCCGGCTTCGCATGGGCATTAAAACCTTCCTCTTGAATCACTCTATCTATTTAAAAAAACCGCATCAAAATGCGATGCGTAGTTTTAAAGATTTAAGCATACAAAGGGACATAGGGACAGAAAAAACGACTTTGTTTTATACTATGTAGTCCATCAAAACATTGTGTCGGAAATTACAAGCACATAACATTGTTGTCCCATCTAACTATACTAATACAATCAATTATACGATTTCTATTTATAATTTATTGCATTCATTATCCTTATTTAATTCAAAGTACTATAAGAGTTTATGTCATCATATTTAAATTAATCTGCGCGTAAAAACACTTTTCTAATAAATAAGTTCTTAGCCGCTTTTACTTAAAGGAAAACAACGACCAAAGTGGTCTCAATTTGGTTTCCTTCTGAAATAGTCGTGAAGCCGTTTCAGCGCGACTTAATTAGTTTAATTGTGAAATTTACGACTCACGTGACCAAAGTTCGTGATTAACCTTGATTTGTTGAAATTGTTGGGAATAAAAACATAATTAGCTAGCAATTTATTTAAATAATTTCATTTGTGACAATTGTTATTTGGGTTTATAGTGCTTTGAACAAAGGTTTCTCTAAGTTACCATACCTACAAGGCCTTGATTCTGTAAGCTTTCATTTTAAACTTCGAATCTGAATCGGCTGTAAATTTTTTGATTGGCATTCTAAATGATAATTCGAATCTTTACTAGCGCTACCCTTGCGAGCGTGTCAGCGAATTGAACTAGATTGGTCGTGAGATTTTGTATGAGATGACGCAAGATGTAGCATTCTGTAAAGTAATTTCCCGTCACTTCGAAACTCCCTTCTCACTTGTCATTTTGAACCTAATACAAACTGTGAGTGATAGCGACGTGAGAAGAGAGTTTTTTAAATTTATAGAATTAACAGGCAGAGGTAGAACTGTACAGTACAAGGGTAGTCTGCTTAGGTACTTATTATTCTCACTTTTTTCTGCCGCCAAGCAGCGGCTGTGTTTTGGTTAGAAGAGTGAGAGAGACAGTGAAATAACTGGGTTCTGTAGCAAAGTCACGTGACACTCTCAAGGCATTACCGTTACATATATTTTGCTGACTGTATGCTTGATTACCAACCTATTATAAATGCGAAAGTAACTTTGTTTGTTTGTTACTCTTTCACACCCTATCTACTGCACCAATTTTCCTGAAATTTTGCATACACATAGATATAGGATAGAAGTATTGAGAAGGATATAGGATACTTTTCATCCCGGGAAAAAGCACTGTTCCCGTGGAAAATTCACGCGGGCGAAGCCGCGGGCGAAATCTGTTATAAGTACAGATTGTAAAACCATTTACTTATTTGAATACTAACAGCTGGTTCACATCCGACCATGGTGACGTGTAAAATCGAATCATTAATATTCAATTGGATGCAAAATCGATTGTGCAGATCTGCAGCCGTCATCTCAACAAGGAATAAATTATAGTAAGCAGAATTACATCCTAGACTTCGAAGATCGAGTTACTTGTTTGTTAATAGTTTAATACATGATAATATATTATGTAACATCTCAGATAAATAGAGGAATATTTAAATAAATCTAGAAATAAAATCCAGAAATCAACGCAAAAACATTTATTATTATGTATACGATTTACTAGTTATAAAAACAATTAACTCCAATGTCCGATCACATCACAAATTCATAAAATAAATCTTAATTTACTGACCTTAGTGTTCACTCCCAATCAGCTCAGTCACGACTGCTGATATGGCGGAGAAGACGACCGACTTGACATTTGCTTGACATTGACAACTTGAGATATCGTTGAACACCGAACAATTCAAATAAAAGTATTGCCAGCTCAATAACTATTTAAATATAATTAGTATTAGGATTAATCAAAATAATTATTAATATGATAGTTAATGCTTTGTTACAGTCGGCCATCCTCTCTTACAACGAGTCCCTTCGTTAATTTTACTAATTCCAAGATTTTAAAATGAAATAATCAATATTAAATTATATAACGTCTTAAATGTCTACAAATATATAATGTCTATATTATGAAATCATAGGTATAAGAACAATAAAATCATCTTCATACATATCAATTTTTATGGCTCTTATGTATTCACTTCAATATTCCTAATTATTATATATATACATATATTCACTTAACTATAGCTCTACAACGTGACAACTGGTTCTTTCGTTATCTCTATATAGTGGCTGTAAAGTTTCGAGCCATTCATGGGCGGTGAGTTCATACACCAGTCATACCCGACTCGAAACATTCTCACTTAATTATTCTATAGCCGTATTCATGAAAACTACTTCCTTCGTAATCATTACTAACGGCTGCGATGCCTCAAGTCACTCATGGGCGGCGAGTTCATACGCCAATCATGCCCGACTTGATGCACCCCTCACTTTAATCACTTCATCACTTATGAGTTTATCACAATTCTCACTTCCAATCTATCTACCACATTCGTTAATTATTTCAACTTTAATCTGACCATCAAATACTAATCTTAACATTAATTTAGAGTATCAACATCATTATCGTCTTCGTCTTCACTGGAAGAGCAAGCGGGGGCATTGAAACTCAGCCATGGGTATATTTTATCTATCGCTACAACCGTTTCGTATCTCGCCCCTTTCCTGGTTAGAGGTGTGTCCTCGACCAGAAATCTATCGTGAGGTAAAATCTGTTTTATTCTATAAGGGCCCTGGCACTTTGCTTCTAGTTTCTTTGATTGTCCCGGTCCCGTTACAATTGCCCTAACTATCCTAACAAGATCACCCTCTTTATACTGTGTGCTCCTTTTTCTGTGTTTGTCGAACCGAGTTTTATTTTTGTCCTGATTCTTTTTAATGCGTTCACTAGCTTCAGACCTAATTTCATCCATTGTCTTAACTTGTTCCTGCTCAACTTCGTCGGTAATATTATTTAATGGACCTTGTGCTGGGTTTGCTACTGTTCTACCAAACAAAAGCTCCGTAGGGGTTTTCTTAGTAACTTCATGAATTGTAGTGTTCAAACCTAATTGGACATCTGGCAAAAGTTCGTCCCATGCATTCTTATTTCCGCCGTGGGCCATTGCACCTAGAGAAGCCAAGATCGTCCGGTTATACCGTTCGACTTGTCCATTGGCCCTCGGCGTAGCAACAGAATTAAGAACGTGTTTTGTACCGATTGACTGCATAAACTCCTTAAACTTCTTGCTAGTAAAACTGGTTCCCCTATCCGTTACAAGTCTAAAAGGGGATCCAAAGTAACTGAATAGAGTCTTGAGTGCTTTTACACTTTCTTTAGTTTTTGTACTTCGCACGGGGGTAAGGCTAACGTATTTAGTAAAAGAATCAACTACGACAAGGATGTACGTACAACCTCTTTTACTTCGGGGAAATGGACCCAGATGGTCGGCATGTAGAGTATGGAATGGGATATTCACCTTAGGTATGGGATGAAGAAATCCCTCTTTGGCCCCGGACGGTAGTTTATGGTGTGCACACTCAAGGCATGCGGCTACATATTTTTTTATGAACTTCCGCATTTTTGGGAACCAAAATAGTGCTCGTATCCGCTCTAGCGTCTTTTCAAACCCAAAGTGCCCTACGCTATCGTGGTTGGCTTTAAGTAGTTGCCAACGTACATCCCTCGGAACGACCCATCTAGTATTTCCGTCGCTTAACACCCTAAAAACTCGCCCATTCTTAACCTTATAGTCCCTATAGATATCGACCGTTTTGGGGGTCTCGGGGTCTTCGAGAATATCCTTAATAGTTAATACGTTTGATTTCGTCATCAGACGACTGTACCGTTGAGATCCAATCTTCAGTGTTAATAGATAAAATATCTATAACATGTACTTTATCGGAATCTGTTAATACAGTCCCTCTGCTGAGAGCATCTACATGAGCCATCTTCTCACCAGGGCGATACTCAATGATACAGTCGTATTCTAAAAACTGCACCCACCACCTAGATATTCTTGGGATGAGGTCTCTTTTTGTAAAAGTGGAGCGCAAAGCATTGCAGTCTGTCACAATTACGAATTTAATTCCTATAAGGTACGTACGAAATTTGTTCAAGGAACTAATAACGGCTAGCGTCTCTAATTCAAATGAGTGAAGCTTCATTTTGTCAGCTGACGTTTGACGACTAAAATATGCCACCGGTCGCCAGGGATCGGAACCCTTTCTTTGAAGCAATATGCCCGCGACTCCATATTTGCTAGCGTCGGTGTGTAGTTGTGTTTCTGCGCTATGATCGTATAAAGCGAGAACCGGCCTATCCGTAAGTAGTCTCTTAATAGTTTGAAAGGATTCAGCCCCTAAGCTACCCCATTGCCAATGTACATCCTTCTTTAATAAACTAGTGAGGGGCCTCGAAATTAGAGCAAATCCCTTCACAAATCTCCTAAAAAAACTGGCCAGACCAAGAAACCGTCTAATCTCGTGTTGATTTTGTGGCGCAGGGAACTTAGAGACTGCTTCCGTTTTCTGAGTCCCAGGTCTTATACCGTCTCGATCTATCTCGAATCCAAGAAAGTCGATACATTCTTGGAAGAAGTTACACTTTTCCATTTTAAGTGTTAGACCTGCCTCGCGTAGAAGATTCAGTACCTCTTCAAGACGTGCAAGCCCTTCTTCAAACGATCTAGACGGTATTAAAATATCATCCATGTAAATGACGACGTACCCGACTTTAGCCTTACTTAAAACCTTGTGTATGGTTCTTTGAAAAACCGCTGGCGTGTTTGCCAGTCCAAATGGAACGCGATTATATTCAAATTGGCCGTCCGGCGTCACAAATGAGGTCTTCTCTCGAGACTGTTCGGCTATAGGAATCTGGTGGTACCCGGAGGCCAAGTCTAATGATGTAAATAGTGAATGACCAGAGAGCTGGTCCAAAAGGTCGTCTATCCTAGGTAGGGGATAATGGTCTCGTTTTGTGCGACTATTTAACGCTCGGTAGTCTACACAAAGACGTTTCTCTCCCGATTTCTTTTTGACCAGCACGATTGGACTAGCGTATGGAGAGTTCGATTCTCGCACAATACCATGTTCCAACATGTCACCTACCATGCTTTGAACTAATCTACGCTCGGATAAAGGCAAGCGGTACGGTCTATAAACAACTGGGGTTGAATCCTTCAAATTTATTTCCATTTCTGTAACGTTTGTAAATCCTAAGTCATGCATCCCAGTTGAAAAACAGTCACTAAACCTTCCTAATAACTCCTCACACTGGCTTCTCTGAACATCTGTTAATTGATCTCCAAATTTGGGTTTTATCGATCCAGAACGGCTGCATATATTCATAATTCCTAACATATCTTTGTCTGGCTCTATTAAAAGTGCACGAGTGATAAGAGTATTTTCCTTAAATTGAACTGCATTTGAGCCAACGTTTTGAATTAATAAATTACATTCAGAATTATGAATTTGGTACTCCCTGGTAACAAATACTATTCTTGCCCTACTTGACCTCTTACCGACCCGGCCACATAAAACCTACCATCACACGCAACATTGGATTTTACTGGTATGCACATCATTTCACTAACGTCTATAGTAAGTGCACAAGTCGTAAAAAGATGTATTTTTGAACTGTAGTCGTATTCTATGCGTTCAAACTTGATGTCTGTGGGGGACTTGATAATTTTTAATGAAGGTCTCTCAGTAAAAGAGTGACCTAGGAGAACACTGTAATTAATTAAATGGTCGTCTACGATATACACTTCCACATTTTTCTCGAAAATATCTTGTACTGCTATATTTACGAAGGTACGACCAAGCGGGAGATAAGGTACATTCCCTAGACCTCGTAGATACGGCCCGGTTACGTTGTCCCAATTTAGTCGTAGCTTCAACGCATCGGTTTTCCGTATGAGTGTTGCTTCACTTCCCAAGTCGAGTTGACATAAAATATCGTTATTGTTTACACTTATCATGATTTTGTACTTATCATTACAATTTTCTGTGACAGAAACCTCAAGAACGTTTTTATCTTTTGGTAAATTTTTCGATTCTTTAAGTTTAGGACAATTGTTCACATCATGCCCCACATAATTGCAATTTGTACATTTTAAAATAGGTTTCGGGCACTTATAGCTAGGATGTCCAAAGCTACGACAGTTAAAGCAAGTAATGGAGCCTCTTGCGTTATTATTCCTAGTCGACATACTATCTATGCCCTTTGAAGAGTTATTGTTAGCTGAAGTATTACCAGAACGTTTATCCCTATTATTAAAATATTTTTGTAAATATGGCTGATTTTTATTATGATTTGACTTTATTGTTTTGAAAAATTCAAGTACGTCTTCGGGTTTATCGAATTTGGCTGCTTGAGCACCGACCCGAACGCCCCTGTCTTCAATGCCATAAAGTAAGCAGTCCACCGCTTGCTTTCCAAAAATTTTACATCGATTAAGTAGATTAATTTTTGCAAAATAATACAATTCGAACGATTCACCAGGACGCACCCGTCTATCAAGCATGTCGGTAAGGAGTTCTGCGTAATTTTCCGTAGAAGGAAATGATTCCTTTAGCATGGCTCTCCACTCCGCCCAGGTATGCTTTATAGTGGGTAAACCCTGGTACCAGGTCTTTGCAAGACCAGTGAGTTTGGGCAGGGCATAGTGAATCGTTTGCCTATCGGTCCAATTATAAATTTCAGTGCATTCGTCAACCTTGTCGAGCCAAATATTAATGGTCTGCTCTTTTGATAACGGATCAAACTCTGGGATCACATTAGTTAATGTAGAAAACGATTCACGATCCCCGGCCTTTGATTTGAATGCCTTCAAAAAATCCTCAAGAAAACCTTCAGTTATTAGTCTCGGTCCCTTAGCATTATGATTATAGCTTGGTGATTTCCGTCTATCCGGTGTTACTAGGGATCGATCTCGTCGTGGCTCATCGTTGTCAACATTTTTGTTAGTACGGTGGCTGGGCCCAGATTTAGGCGTATCGGACCGCCGCCGACGTGATCGATCACGTTCACGTTCTATTAATAATTCACGCTGTCTTCGTACCTCGCTATCAAGTTTCCTCAGCCGCCTCCTTTCCTGAGACAGCTTGCGCTCTCGTTCCCGCAGGCTGGTTGTACTACGGCTGCGGTTCCGACTGGGACGCTGATCACGTGAAGCGCTGCGCTTCCGGGACCGTGTCCTCCTGTGCCGCTCATCATGACGGCTGCGGCTGCTCCGCTCGCTTTCCCGCAGGTCCTTACTACGGCTCGGCGATACGTCGGTGTGTCGACGCAGCCTGCCATGTCTTTCAGATTCTCGGTCGCTCATGTCTCTGGAACTTAGAATATTTATTTTACATATATGTTATACTGAACAAAATCCGTTTACATCGTTAAGACTACCGACTATTTTAGCAAAACTTTATAAAATCTTCCAACAACCTCTACTGTACATCACATAATAACTTGTATTTTTAAAGAAATAATTTATCGTAATGATAAAATATTTGAATAAATTAATCTGATTGCATCATCGAAATAACGAGTTATTTTAGAATTTAAAAAAAAATGTATCCTATTTGTCTTATTTCAATCGGCTTTCTTAAAAATCCATATTTTCGTGCATACGCAATATATTCCAAAAAAAAAATAAAAAAAAATAATCTGTTTGCATCATCAAAATAACTACATATTTTGGGTAAAAACTGTTACCTCCTGATTTCGTTTTTAGCAATCTCCCTTTAAAATCAAATATTTTTACCCAAATCGTCGTTTTTCCGTTTATACAAATCACTTATGTGTAAATAAAGAAAATATTATTATCGAACAAAATGGCAACCTACATTTCGTGTTTTCGCGTTGATTTAACTTGTGGGGTGGTAACAAAACAATTTGATTGAATCCCACTTCTGAGATGTAACATCTCAGATAAATAGAGGAATATTTAAATAAATCTAGAAATAAAATCCAGAAATCAACGCAAAAACATTTATTATTATGTATACGATTTACTAGTTATAAAAACAATTAACTCCAATGTCCGATCACATCACAAATTCATAAAATAAATCTTAATTTACTGACCTTAGTGTTCACTCCCAATCAGCTCAGTCACGACTGCTGATATGGCGGAGAAGACGACCGACTTGACATTTGCTTGACATTGACAACTTGAGATATCGTTGAACACCGAACAATTCAAATAAAAGTATTGCCAGCTCAATAACTATTTAAATATAATTAGTATTAGGATTAATCAAAATAATTATTAATATGATAGTTAATGCTTTGTTACAATTACTATTGCCGGCTCGGCTACTCTGTATAAATTTAAGAAAATTCATATTTTGCAAATATAATTTTACTAGCTGTTGCCCGCGGCACCCTCCGCGTGGTACACGATTATATCGTGCCAAAAAGTAACTTGTTATTGACCCTCTGGACTAACTATCTATACATCAAAATCGGTCCATCGGTTAAGCCGAGAAAGTATAACAAATAGACAGACAGACAAATTTTCGAATTAGTATTGATGTTTTACTATGTTTAAAATAAATAAGAGGACAAAGTAGGGCAAATAGATATAGCCATAGAAGTGAGATACTCAAAGGTCCATACTTATGCATGTGTACCTAGGTATTCATTAATTCGCGCTTGTTTGACCCCCCTGTCTGTGCATATATTATTGCGACCGACAGCATAGTTCGGATTATGGCCAATCTAGTATGTTAGTTCTTATTATTTTGTCATCAGTAGGTCCGCCTGTCTCGATTCTCTCCTCTCGTAATGGCTACTTGTATCGCTTTCGCCATATTTCGCTCCGTTTTACGCACAAAAAGATTTATAAAAAAAATTTGTTTGCCAATGTTAACAAAAAAAATTTTTTTAAGCGTTTTGTGCGTTCGAAGGAGCGAAATGTGAGGAGAGAATCGAGATAGGCGGTCGACTACTGGAGATCCTTCAATGGTTTGGAAGATTTTTTTTTAATCTATATAGAAACCCTAAAAATATAAAATTACAAGTTAAATATATCATGAAATCGAGTCCCTTTTCCGAAGGTATTAGCAGCGTTCCTTTGAATAGCTAGACTAATTCTTTGTCCGAGGAAGCTGTCAGCTCTTCGGTCTCCTGTGGTGTCGACTAACCTTTTTGCTATTTCTTCCACATTTGTACAAACACATTCTTAAAACGGGGTTCCGAGGAACTCTGACAACAGGGTGTGTATAGTCGATTGACCGTGTCACCCACACAAATTGATGATGATCAGAACTTGTCTTCTTTACAATGCAATAAAAATATCACAACTCCCATAAAATACGTGTTTTTCTATTAAAATTAAAAATTGCGCTCTTACCGAGACACCCTTTATCACCTGGATTACTGATAACCCTTTAAATAGATATAGGGTAAAATGGATAGACGTCAGAAACCTACAGATATCAGAGACATCTAGACTGTGTCTTGTCTTTTGTTCTCGGAAACAATGAACGGATTTGAACGGATTCCCAATTGTCAACAGTTCTGATTCATATGCATCTATTGTGCCAATATAGTAAACGGGTAGCTTAATCGACTCGATGTTGGAACCAAAGCAGTATTATCAAATAATCATAGGGAACCAAGAACGAGAAAGGTCAAAGAAATTTAATCAAATTTTTGATGTTTAAGAAATTTTACCGCAATTTTTGATTAGGTATTCAGATCATTTAATAACGACGTTTAATATCGCAAACGAAAAATGCCAACTCTACGTTAAATTCCAAATACTCATATCTACCACCACATCTGTGAAATACCAACAATGCGAAACACATATATTGGTTTACGGAAAATACCAACTACTTTAAAAAATACGTAAGATAACAGATACTAAGAATACCAGTTACCAACTTTTTATTGTAGAGTCTACTTCAACAATCGAATACGAAGAAGATTGAGGTGTGTTCTTCACATTTACTGTATAATAAACCACTGCTCGAGATTATAAAAAAAAATATAACAGAGAACAGGATTTGCAGGATCGATTGACCTTGCAACCTGTATGATTTATGTACCATCTTTGTAACCATATTTTATGCAAATAAATGTTCTATTCTATTCTATGACGAAAAATAATAAAATTCAGAACATATTAACAAATTTGACAAAGGTTCACATTTATATCAACTAGTCATTTAATCAATTCACGCCCGTTAAAATAGAGACTGCCGTCGAACAGTATTAAATTAACCGTTAAATAAATTGGCCTGATCTAGTATAGACCGCCAATAGTGGTAGTAAGCGGTGAGCTTCGTGTTGCGGCACTGAATTTGCATGTCAAACGTGATGTACGCCGAGCGGTGTGACGGTGAGACGTAGTGGACGCCCTTTCCAGGCCGTCACACGAGCGGTAGCGTTTTTTTAAGGTTGTCACGTACAACTTTTCATTTTTTTTAGTCGTCTTAATTGTCCTACTGCCGGGCAAAGGCCTCCCCTCTTGTCTTTGCGTCTCGGTCATTCGCCGCTTATTTTCATCCAGTCTCGCATTTGTCCAGGTCATCCCGTCATCTTTTGCATGGTCTGCCCCTCGGTCTACGGCCTTCTGGAACCTAGGTGTTGCTAGTCGGGTCGGTCGCGTATAACATACAATTCAATTGATAGTTGTTAGCTTTCATATGCGACCACAAAATTAATAATGGCGAACTGGCGAACCACCGCGCAGAATAGAAAACTGTGGCGCTCTCTCATTTTGAAAGCCAAGATCTATTTCGGGTCGCTGAGCCAGCGGAGAAACAAAGTTCTTACATTCTTACTCCGCTAAAAATTAAAGCTGCTAAAAGTGGCCGTTTTAAGCAATATTGCAATTTGAAACTATAGGGAACTATAATTTAATATGTTTAAAATTAACTTCACATCCAGAACCTCTTTAATGTACTCTTTTTCCTTTATTATATAGGTTAACTGGAAGAGATCCCTGTTAGGGATAAGTCCGCCTTTTGTTGTGTTCTATGTTGTATCATTTATGTTCTTTTTGTGCAATAAAGTTTTTATATACATAGATAAGACGGATTTTTGATAACTTGTGTTTTCAGTGAATAATGATTTTATAAAATGATGGTGGCGCTAGTTTTCACCGAGGTATCATCTTAATTTGTAGCCCATTGCGTGGGAAAAATAGCATCTAGTGGCACCAATGTGTTTTCGTGTGTTTTTTTTCTTAAACCATATTATGTAGTATTTTGGCAGCCCTGAGATAAAATCACTACATTCACATCAAGCAGAGTAGGGTCAGTGAGAGGGTAATGAAAAATGAGGCACAATTTAACGGACAGTGAAGCGGTTTTTTGCCAGTTCTGTATTAGTCTGTGACGTTGTGTAATGTTTCGTGAGCCGTATATATATACTAACAGCTGCCTTTATCTCCGAATTTTGGGGGATTCGTACATCATCGTATTGTCATCGTCATTTCTATGTGTTTCAATCCCAAGGCGTAAGCGCGTCAACTGCCTCTGTGGTCCAGTGGTTAAGGCATTTCAATACGAGACCGAATCAGCAATAATAAGGATAAAAATCCGTGCAAGATGTTAGTAAATCAATACATAGTATAAAACAAAGTCGCCTTCTCTGTCCCTATGTATTCTTAAATCTTTAAAACTATGCAACGGATTTGATGCGTTTTTTTTAAATATATAGAGTGATTTAACAGGAGTTTTTATGCCCATGCGAAGCTGGGGCGGGTCGCTAGTTATATACTAGTAATTATACCTATTTGGTAGGGTAACTAACTTTTTTGACTTATTGCGGCCAAGATGGACTGTTACCCAGCTTCATTATAGGACTGTCCATCCTGGCACTAAACGTGTTCAATAAGGAGATCCGTAGAAGAAAGGTTGCCAGAATAGCCGAGGGGATACGTTCTGTAGTAGTTTGCGAGGCACATAGCGCGAGGAACCGATGGCCAATGGGGCAACAAGGTTCTCGAATGGCGACCACGCACCGGCAAGTGCAGCATCGTACACCCACCAACTAGACGGTCAGATGACCTGAAGAAGGTCGCAGGCAGGCGGTAGACAGCCTGCGGCTGAAATTATGATAATGATGAATAAATTATAAGTAAAATGCTTCAGTAAGAACGAAATCAAGGACATTTTTTCAGTTGGATGACCGTGATACCTTTGTTTTTTACACGACTGATTCCTAAATTAGTTTCTAAGGTTGCTTTACTTAGATTTCTAAAAGCGGCTGAGTCTAAGCACGTCTGACATTTACTTCGTAATTGTATTGTAGAGTTTCTTACTCTAACGTGACTTTGCGAGGCCTTTTTGGATAAGGGACAAAGTAGAGGATCAAATTAAGATTTGTACAAGTTACTTTTAAAATTGTTGGACTTTTGGCAATAATGGAACTTCTGTTTCTTTCGTACGATACGATTAATTTTAAGTACAAAAATGAAAAATATTAAAAATAATACTTACCTACTGCCATATCCAGCTATAATTAATATTATAAATGCGAATGTCTGTCTGTCACGTTTTCACGTCTAAACCGCTAAAAAAGTAGACAATTTTTTTAAGACTAAAACTTTTTAAAGAACTTAGATTTATTACTAGCGACCCGCCCCGGCTTGGGTATAAAAACTTCCCTCTTGAACTTTCCTCACTTTATCTATTTAAAAAAATACCGCATCAAAATGTTTTAAAATAGTTTTTAAGATTTTAAGCATACAAAGGGACATAGGGACAGAGAAAGCGACTTTGTTTTATACTATGTAGTGATTAAGCAGAAAATAATCAACAAACTTTAAGAACGACCAAAACAAAGTGAGTTTCTCATTGAAAAATATCTCGTAATGTCAAATCATGAATACTAATTCGATATTGGTTACTGTTTGCTACAAAAAGAAAAGCCGAATAGAAGATTATTAAATCTATTGGAACATGAACTCTAACATTTATAGGATAATGTACAATTTTGCTTGAAAGTCTGAATTTGGAATTGAATTTTTTCTTTTTTCAGATTCAATCGCGGTTGGCAGGTGGCTCCTCATTACTCCCTTGGCGCCAATAGGCTAGTTGACAAAATTTCAATAACTGCTTAATATTTTAGCTTATTAGGCATTTTATCGAAAAAAAAGGTTTATTTATTTTTAATCGAGCGTTTACATTATAAATTTCGCGTTTTAAAAAACCATTTTTCAATTTGGTTCCAAAACGCACAAGACTGTCATGGCGTCTTGAATGACGTCACGCCGTGCGAAACAAACCAAAGAGCGATCGTGTCTTCGTACGTTATAGCTAGTTTTAATCGTTTAAAAATAAATTTCTCATATTATAAGTACTGTATAGTGCCCCAGTGTGATAGCACGACTATAAAAACGCCAAACAAGTTATTTATATATGTTCCAAACAATGGAGAAATACGGAAAAAGTGGCTAAAACTTGCAAAAAGAGATGATGCTCATACTTAAGAGATCATACTTTATGCTAAGAGATCCCTTCCTGGGATAAGTCCGCCATTGTCTTCTGATTTTAATAAAGTTCTATTTACTATGTATTTTAAAGCAATAAAGATATTACAAACAAACAAACTTTATCAACAGGTTCAAGAATGTATTTTTGTGAAGATCATTTTGATTAAGTATTTCACACAATACAATCTATTACTTAATTCGAGCAAACTAGATGTGTTTTGTAGAATCCCTATTTTCTAAATAATAAATAAATGAGTTCAGGTTAAGTTGTTTCACTTTTAGGACTGAACGTTTCATTTTAGTTTTCTAATTAATGTTACAAACATACTCTTTTTATTATTCTAGTTGCCAAATGATATGACTAATTATATGGAGTATCATATGAAGGGAACAGTAAAATAGTAAACAGTATCTTGCAAAATATACGTCACAACATTAAGTTCTTGTGTACCGAACTGAAATATCACATAGCATTTAAGCTTATAATAAATATTTTATACTTACAAGGAAGTTTTAACATTGCGAAATTCAGATGAGCAAAAGTTACTGTTCGACGCGAAAAAATTTCCAAGCATAACGGCATCGATTCTGGGCAAATTATTACTGTCTGCTTTGCTGAATCCAGATTCCATGGTTAATTCTTTCAAATTATAATTAGCAAAAACTGTATCAACTTGATATTAGTTGTTAAAAACCAAAATTTTATCAAGAACCGGTAGTGATACTCGAAACGTCAAAGACAAGATTGGAGTTTCGCACGGCGTGACGTAACGCTTTCTGATTGGCGTTCACTGTCACGTGACTAAAGGTTTAATTTTACGAAATTTATTTTTAAAAAATATTATTAATCTTTAACGCTTTTAATAATTAAAATTGTTTGTTATTTTCTCCATAATATAATTAATCATTATAAACCCCTATCCATTATATTTATTCTTAATGGACACAAGCCTATTAAGCCACTTTAATGGCCGCCGAAGGTTTCTTTAAAAATAAGCAGATTATTAACTAGCACAATTTACTTATTTAAACGGATTTTTGTAACGTTTCTAAGGATCATAATCCTTTTAATTTGAGTTCGATTTAGACATTAAATTTTGAATTATAAGTTAGTTATTTTTTTCTTTTCTGTGCAGATTTACCTAATGCGGTGGTCATGTTTCGTCATAGCTACAGTGGTCTCGGGCGTTATTCTTTATTTCGCTTTCATGGGAAATCACATTTGATGGGAACAAATACATGGGGTGTTGCGAAGTCAATCGTTATCGTTCTTGATTTTTCTTTTTTTTTTTTAGTAGTGCCACTTTATTACAAAAGGTTAGCTGTCTACTTTTTTCTTTATAGAATTTTATATCTCCTTAGTTTTCTATAAAGCCAGAAGCCTTCTTTACTGCTTTTGTTCTCCACTTTGAACAGTAAACTTCCATTTATAATAACAAATATGTAGACATATTTGGTAGTTCCTTTGATTGCTTTACTAAACAGTTTAAAAAACAATTTTTTATTATAAGAGCACAATATTATTTTGTTATTTATTTGCAAACCGTACCACTCTATTAACATCTGATACATACTTTGAGCAACACGCCTTCCGTGCCGGTACGAAAGGCGTGTTTCTCGAAGGATATAAGCCAAGACAAGCACGTCGTTGATTCTAAAGATTATATAATATAGTCTAAAGAAAACTAAAGCATAACAGTTCTAAAGACTTCTAAATAGATTCTACATCTATAAAATACATGCCGCATATTGCAGTATCGGATTGAGTGCATTTCCATGTTAGACTTGACGAATACACATTTTTATCATAGAATATTTTGCGGGATGTCGCGAACACTCAAACTCGATTTATATTCATGTATATTTTTTTATTTGTATCTGTGTATTTGAGTATCGAATTCTCTCTAATCGATATGCTGACTCTCGTTTTAATATACATTTTTATTTTAACAATTTTTTATAGGCTTATCACGTCGACTTAAAGCTAGTGGTTTTAGAAAACACATCAGAGGTTAGGGAGGCCTGACATCAGCGTGAGCAGGTTTATTTGACTTTGCTACCTTCATAATAATAAGTACAAGCAAAGAATTAATAAGTAAAATAAGACAGTTACAGTGGGCCACATAGAAATGTAGATATATGGCCCATACTAGCTGTTCCCCGCGGCTTCGCCCCGCGTGGGACTCGGTTATATCGCGTCCAAAAGTAGCCTATGTGTGACCTCAGGTCGTTAACTACATCCCTACCAAATTTCATCTCAATCGGTCCAGCAGTTTAGCCGTGAAGAGGTGACAGACAGACAGACAGACAGACAGACAGACTTTCGCATTTATAATATTAGTATGGAGTATGGAAGTATGGATATAACGGAGTAACTAATAAATAATGTATTTTCTATTTTATTTTGTGCAATGAAGTTATTACAAAAAAACAAAGTTAATTTTACATCTGGTGTTATTTATTGAAGAAATATTGTTTACAATGTTTACATCGCTATACTAACTAAAATGTGGTATGATCCGTATGTCTGTAGCTGCACATGGCTCACCTTTGAGGCTGTGAGATTGCATTCTGTTCATATTCCGTTCAGCGAGGTCGAGGCAGAGCTAAAAGCTATTGTGGCCCAAGTCATAAGCTACATAGAAAATTTAAGTATTCTGTGATGTAAGTAAAAATTTATTAGTTTACCGTCAATAATTTGGATAGTGGAACAATAACGATTTAAAACAGAAAAATAGATGCTTTTGAAACAAAAAATATTTTATTTTATGTTTTAATTTTTCAGAATGTCATTTGATATCTAAATTAAATTCATCTACCTTTAAGTTTTAGAGATTTAATTAGTCATTTCTTTGTTTCCGACCGAAAACAGTACATTTAAAATTTCCTCGCGCTGGAGGCACGGCAACTGACATAAACACCCGCATCGAAAAGGAAGTGCTAGAGCGTTGCACAACGAGATTCCGCTCCCGCTCCCGCTCCGCCTATCCATCGCACCTCGGCTCATCTAAATCACGTGGGATCGTATGAATACGAGAGAGACCCTTCATTCAGGCAAAGAAGAGGCTCGTTACTTTCGAGTCAAATGGAAACTTTTATCGTACAGCTTGAATAACAGAGCCTGCCCCATGAGACACCTGAACCTAAGGCTGCTTGTTCATGAGAGATGTACGTGAATTTTGATGAATAAAATTTATTTTGCATAAAAATTGTACAATGATAAACAAATATAAATTTAGCAAGCTTCTTTAAAATATTATACAAATTTCACATTTTTATTTACCTTTGTACTCATATAATTAGGTACTTACCTAAGAAAGAAATTGTAATATTAGAGTAAGGACAGTTCAAAACTTATAAAATGGTCCAAAACATTTAAAATAATAGATCTGGATCGAGGAATACAGGCAATACCTAGCAGAAAGTTGTCAAACTACGAGTACGAACCGTTAGAAATACGATTTTTTAACTGACTGTACAAAACACTTACCCTCTTATTCATAAAATGTACGTAAACGTTTGTAAAAATATGTATTGGCTCTTTCTCTTTTACTGTGAAAGAAAGAGTCAAAACACTGTAGTTAAAACGAGCTTAACAAAGGTTTGTAATTTTTTATGAATAGGAGACTAAAATTTACTGGTGTCTGTTGTCTGTGAAAAAAAGATATAATATTGAAAGTGTCGAATTGGTCAATAGAAATATGAAATCGTAGCCGCTATCCAGGCTGCCATTTCCATGAATGATTTGGGATACAGTCTTCAAGAATTTTTAATTCGATTCGTCCGAACGTCGAACCCAGATGGACTTAAAAGAGATTCCACCGAAAAGGTTCCTAACTTGTCTACTGCAGGTCTTAGGCCTTCTCTTATACTGTTGGGTGTATCTTTTCTAGGCTTTGCTTTTCTTCTTTTCGTCTCTAAGGAAAACACAATTTATACATAGACTAGCGATCCTCCCCGACTTCGCATGAGCATAAAAACCTTTCTCTTTAATCACTATGTATTAAAACGCATCAAAATCCGTTGCTTAGTTTTAAAGATTTAAGCATACAAAGGGATATAGGGACAGAGAAAGCGACTTTGTTTTATACTATGTAGTGATAAAATTATATACCTTGACGATCGACGTTCTTGCAACACAAAAAGGCATAACGGCGACTTCAGCTAAAATACAGATTACGCGGTGTATTCTGGCAGATCTGCGGCTAAGTGAGGGCTTACACTAAGCCGAGTGGGATCTGCTGAAGTCTTGCAAAGTAGTGAAAGTCGCTTTTTATTGCTGTTCCCCTTTACAAATTTACATTTACACACACATATTTCCGTTACACTAACTTTTTCACCAATAAAGATTTATTGATGTGGAAGTGTGTTAACATAACTAACGTTATGGCATGTGGTCCCATGGTATAAGAAAAAGATTTAGTTCTTTTTCTTGCTAATAGTTGGCGCTACAGGAATTGTAAAAAGTGAATTTATTTAAGATCCGCCCAGCACATGTAGCCAAGTGTCAATTTCAAAACGCTAACGAATGTCGATAAGAACAAACTGTATGAGATTGGCATAAACTGCGGTAGATAACGTGGTCAATCTTATGTCAATCCCAATTCATTTTGTTCTTGTCGTACGTCACTTGCGATTGTATTTTTGGCTAAACCCCATGGGCTGCCTTTTGCCAAAAATGTAATATTATGAATACATCCGAATTATCCCTCTTTTTCGTAAGTCGGTACAGCAACTCAGTGAAGATATCTTCTGCTACAAAAACTTGTATAACTAAAGTTATCTCAACAACTTTGTGGTTGTTTCAACTATTTTTGGATTACTTAGAAGTGGCCCTTCATCTTAAACTTTAGTTCAAATAAACGAGCCTTTGTTATACTTAGTTTTCCTTATCCACTGTACTATATGCCTCTGTGGTCTAGTGGTTAAGGCATTTGCCTGTAGACCCAGGAGTCGTGGGTTCGAATCCCACGGGAAACATACTTTGTTTAGTTGTTTCCAGTTTGGTTAGGACAATACAGGCTTGAATCACCTGATTGTCTGATAATAAAGATAATTCCGTGCTTCGGAAAGCACGTGCGTTAAGCCGTTGGTCCCGGCTGCCATCTGGTAGTCGTTTAAGGAACCACGTCAGAGGCCGAGAGGCGGTTCTTAAGAACTCTGACAGTAGGGTGTGCATGGTCTATTGACCATGACGCCTACTCGAAAATGATGATGATCTACTGTACTCCTATTTACTACCTTTAGATGTATTATAGGACTTATCGGTGGTTAAGTTTCATTGTCAGACAAGCCTTCGTAATCAGCTGATTGCCCGCTAAAAATATAGTTTCGTTTCGTGCTTGCTTAATAAAGCTAAGTCAAAGACCTCGGGTTCGAAGGTAGGTTACAGGCTCAATAGAACAAGCACACCCTGGTGTCAAAGTTCTTTAGAACCCTTGCTCGGTCTCGCCTTAACGTGTCTTTCGAAGCTTGGAATCATCTTTAGACAATCAGGTGTTTCAAGTCTGCAATGTCCTAATTAAAATGGAAACAACAAAGTATGCTTCCCGGGAATCGACTTACGATCTTTAGGTCTACAGACAATGCCTTAACCACTGGACCACAAACAGATGCAGTTATATGCCTGCTGACGACCTCCGTTGCGTAATGGTTAACATGCCTGACCGGTACTCAGGAGGTCCCGGATAGATTACCGTGGTCCCGGTATAGATCCCTAGTCGTGGGTCGAAATAAAAATTGATTTCTTTAGGTCTGGGTCTTGGACATAGATTAAAAAAGAAATTTCCCTGCGAATTCTATGGTCTTGGATGTTTATCTATATAATATATTTGGTATAAAATATAGTATCGTTAAGTCAGTATTCCATAACAAAAGTCTCGAATTTACTTTGGGGCTAACCCAATCAGTGTGATTTGTCTGTATATATTTATTTAATTAGATGAACCATAGTTTGAATCAAAGCCAAGCCGTCTAGCTAATAAATTTGTATCCAACAGGCAATCTCCTAATCAAGTCAAAGCTACGAAGCCGCGGAGTGCCAATCAACTAGTGATTGGTGCATTTGTGTCGCATCCAGACTTGACGAATACAGGATGTTACGGTAATACTACTGATTACAGAATAGTTAGTGAACCACGTCAGAGGCCGAGAGACGGTTCCAAAGAACTCTGACACCAAGATGTGCATGGTCGAATGACCGTGTCACCTTCACCAAATGATGATAATAGTTAACAAGTACAGACTTTCGACCGCCATACAAAGAAACACGACGATTTTAAGTGTACGGATAGAGTCCTCCCTATACTGAGACATATCAACGTCGTTTATCAGTCTTTTGAGACACTGTGATTCTAAATCCAATAATTTTAATTTCTGTAGCTGTACCCTATTAGCAAGAATAAGAAATTAATATTTTTCTAAGGAAATGGGGGCACATGTTAATACTTATAGTGCATGCTCTTGCATGTGTTGGTAAATATTAAAAATCCATATCCATACTTCCATACTAATATTATAAATGCGAAAGTCTGTCTGTCTGTCACCTCTTCACGGCTAAACTGCTGGACCGATTGTGATGAAATTTGGTAGGGATGTGGTTAACGACCTGAGGTCAAACATAGGCTACTTTTGGGCGCGATATAACCGAGTCCCATGCGGGCGGAGCCGCGGGCAACAGCTAGTTAAATTATAATTGTAAGGCGAAATTTTAACAGAACGATCTAATTGTAGGGTTTGTTTGAATGCGCATATAGTTTATACACATATCGGGCAAGTAAAACCACAGGGAACAGCTAGTTTCTTTATATAAACACACTGTAAATTTGACTGGTGTTCATAAACAGAGCCTGTATAATAGACGCAATGGATTATAGCGTGTTAACATCTATAAGAATTAACTCAGTAATTGATAGTATAGGATCCGTGCATAGTTTTCCAGTCCCGAGTTATCTTTGCAGGTGAACGAATGAGTTTGAAAGGATGGAGACGACAACAATAAGAGTTAAACATTTTGTTGCTTTGTTCTTGGGATTTGTTTTAGTATTTTAACTAACTTGGATTAACGTGAAATATTGGGGTCTACCATAAATTTGCTAACCAATAAAAAGAGTTTTAAATGGTTGACGTATAAAGTCATAATAGAGAGAGAAATAGTAGGGTGATTGGTTTAAAAAAAAACTCACTACACACCATGAGGTGTTTCAAGTTTCAAGTTTCTTTATTTGCATAAATGTAGGTACAATTAGGTAACATTAAATGACAGTTAAAAGAGCCAGTACATTTTACCTTATTTCCTAATCTCTAATATAAAATAAATCCAATAATTAAAAAAATAATCAAAACAGCGTAAAAGTCAAAATTAAAATGTCAGATAATGTCAAGCCTATTAGATATTTGTCACTATAACAAAGAATAAATAAAAAATTGACAAATTCCAAAAAAAAAATTGTCTCATAATAGGTGTAAGTTTTATTACTAGTTTTAGTTTTACGTACAACTCGTAGTAGCAAATAGGTATTAAATTTTAGTAATATTCGAAAGCGTTATTTTGGCCAGTATTCTGCGTGCACTGCACGTAGCCCAATAAGTACTTAGCCAATTCGAGACCAGTTCTTTGGTATTCGAATTTCAAAATATGTGATTTGATAAGTAAGTTTTAGTAATTTAACTCTCCAACTTAATTACGTAAAGGTAGCATTTGCTATTAAAACTTCTTAAACAATGCGATGCGTGTACAATGTGCGTCTAATGAGAAAATCTCCAAACTTTAAGAGAGAAGAGAGGATTGTAGATAAAAGTTTGGAAGGTTTTCGGATAATGTAAAGCGGCTACAATGTAGCCATATTGATTTTCTATGGATTATTTATTTATTTACTAGCGACCCGCCCCGGCTTCGCATGGACATAAAATCCTTCCTCTTGAATCGCTCTATCTATTAAAAAACAACCGCATCAAAAACCGTTGCGTAGTTTTAAAGATTTAGGCATACAAAGGGACATAGGGACAGAGAAAGCGACTGTTTTATACTATGTAGTGATTAAGAAACATAATAACACCTTTACACCAATACGATATCGCATGCAATTAGATTATTTATTTAGTAGAAAATTCAATCAAGTAAATTTCTCTAAATATTTTTGCACTACGGGTAAAAAGCACATCTCATGAAGTCAACTGATTACACAATTTAGTTTATTGTTGTTTTTTTTTTAATTTTCTACAATTTTTTTTTGAAAAGTAGTCTGTTCAAATCACAGAATTATGAAATATTACCAAGAAATGGCAGCGCACGAAAAACGTGTCACTAGTTTGGCTTGCAAGCCAACGTTTCATTCAGAAAAAAATGGGCGGGGAATTTGATTTCGTCATTTTTTGCCACTGTTGTTGGTCGATAATATTAGGTGGCTTTGTTGTAAACTACGTAATACATTTTAAAAGGTGTGGTGTGGTTTACATGTATTAATTGAATATAAGAAGCGAGAATACGTATACACACTGATTCTGGAACTAAATCCGCGTCAAAATATTTCTATTTTTTGTTCTGTGGTTCAAGTATTCATAGTGCATTTGCTGGTGTACTTCCGGTCTTTTAGAATATCCGTAACAAAATAAAAATTTGTCCAGTGGTGTAAGTGTAAAAGACAATCAGACAGACACTTTCACATTTATAATTGGATTGTAATGGATTATCTTGTACAAAATGTGTACTGGCATAAAATTAGGAAATTACCCGCAGTAACGCGACTCTCAAAAGGCTTTTTTTTATCTATGTGTACTGGACATTCTGGACATCTGGACAATATCTCTACAATGATGGCTAATGCTGGCTTTGACGCGTTCTCATTGTTTTGTCATGCGCAGTTTCTACAGGGCTGTTTTTATGAAACTTTCATCAATCATCAAACTTTATATACTTTCCAAATTATGTTTTGTTTTCGAAAAATTCTCTCAAAATAAATCCATATCCATACTAATATTATAAATGCGAAAGTCTGTCTGTCTGTCTGCCTGTCTGTCTGTCACCACTTCACGGCTAAACTGCTGGACCGATTGTGATGAAATTTGGTAGGGATGTAGTTAACGACTTGAGGTCAAACATAGGCTACTTTTGGGCGCGATATAACCGAGTCCCACGCGGGGCGAAGCCGCGGGGAACAGCTAGTAAAGTATATAAAAGAAAGATACACGTAGTATTAATTACGCTGTATTTGTATAATCTATTGAAAGAAGCTACCACAAGGGCTTATATGATTAAAGAAAAATCTACAAATTATGTACGTATTTACTCGTATATAGTGACAATAGCGAATTAATGTAAAAGCTAAGAAAATCTATCCGAAATCCCGAAATATCAATAAATTAAATTTGTTTAAGGATTTTCTTATATATTCCTTTCCTACTTACATGAATATTTTCTAAATTAGGAATCTACCTACGCTAAAAGAATATTTTAGACCATACTAACAACTCAATAAGAAATCAAATCTTGCGACGTTAAGTAATTTACAGCCAGTATTCTTGCTAACATGCCTCACGGGCAAGATTTTTTGTTTTTTTTTCTGTTAGTTTTTTGTATTGTTCTTTGTATTGTTCTTTATACACATTATTGTTAGAATGTATATCCTTGAGCTAGATGTAAATATCAGTTTAAAAAAAACAGATTTTTCCCTGATTCTCCAGAGTACAAGACTAAAAGAGAGGCAGTACCTTAGTGCATGCAAAAGGAGCCAACAAAAAAACTGACGAGACAAAATGCACTACACATAATTAGTTGATGCATAAGGCTTTGTCCGTACACAGCCCTTGTGCTTTGTGGCATGACATGAACAAATAACAGAGAAACAAAGGGCTTAAAAACTGCACGGCACTAATTCTCTGGACTATGTAATGGGACGGTGAGAAATAATTAATGTACAATGTTGGTCTGTGGTCTAATTATCTAGTTTCACTCGCTCGTGAAGCCTTTCAAGTCCCCTCTGGTCGGATTTCTTCTCTATTTTTATCTTCTAGGATTCTAAAGTTATAATTATCAGCTAGTACCGGATGTACCCGTTCGTGTCTAAGCTTTTCGTACTCGTTTCGATCATGGTTAAGATAGGAGCACCAACCCCGCTCCTATCACTGGGATCCAGGCTTAAGCGTATACCAATCCCTCGTCCGTGCCTACCTATGTTAATCTACAGTTTCACTATAAACACATATCATTATTATCAACAGCAGAAACAAATACTAATCTAATCTAGGCAATGTTGAAACACTGGCACGTCTGTACCGCACGGCGGATCTAAGGAGAAGAGAACATATCACTAAATTCACTAATTCTCACCTGCTACTCTACTATCATTCCTAAAAACCATGCAAGTTCCAGTGAGTAAGCGAGACAGCGCGATATAAGATGTAATGCGATATCCCCCTTACTCACTGGAACTTACATGGTTTTAAGAGACGGTAACCCCCTTGGACACTTCCACTACCAATTGGGTTTACCTGTAGAGGGGAGATACCTGTCACGTGCTGTTACCAGGAATTGACATAATCGTGAAAACAAACCCTTAAGCTTTATTATATTAGTAAATAGTTTTCTAAATACGTAAACGTTACTAACCCGCGGCCTTTTTGATATTTGTAAGTCTAGGAAAGACAGGGAATAGTGATATTATTTTTAATATACTTTTAATATTTTATCTGCATTATTATGTAAAGTTCCCAACTATCTCTCTAATATATGGTTCTTACTTATTGGTCTATTTTACTTTATTACACTGCGAAATCTATTCTTCGACTATGAATAATTGTGTTTATAACTTTTTTGCATCAAACAAACTGCTAAACATTTTCAAATGTTGTTAAAAAGTAAAACAAAGCTTGGAAACTAAGCCAATTTCCTCAGCAACCTGTTGAAAAATGGAGTAGGCTCTAACGAATTGGCATTTTCACAAGTTTGCGAATACTTCCCGACTTCCTCTTTCGAGCTGTTCGGTAAAATCGAGTTGAAATGCGATATTCACGTAAAGATAGATAAATATTTTATTTTAAAGAAAAAAAAAAAAATTTAAGACAAAAAATAATATGTCACACAACTGTGTTTTATTTTTATATAGAGAGGGATACAATTTTTACTAGACGTTTTCTCGAATTGTATTCTTTGGAATTTACTAATTTTATCAATTTGCTTGAATTTAACAAAAGTGTAGAATTTGTTAAAAATATAAAAGAATTAAATTAAAGATAGATTAATTAAAACTTGTTATACAAATACTTGTTATATGAGTGGGAGATAGAGACATACCTACTACATAAAATATATATATTCAAACAAATACGGGATTCTACTTTTTAAAAATTGCACACCAGCTGAGGCTGTAACCAGGAAAGCGCTAAAAAGTAGAAGATATTTAAGATACACTACGTACACAATACGTCTATTGCTTCGAAATCAGAGCGCATAGACAGGAGGCACATCTTAACTGAATATAAACAATGTCCTTGCATCTGTTTTTCAAAAACTAATTTAAAAAAAGAACCAGTTTATTAATATAGTGTAAAAACACAGCAGTGAAGATAGTTACAGACAAAGTTACCAACTCTGTCACAAACAATGAGACCAAAATTTCAAAATGGCGGTTGCGGTTCCCCGCCACATTCCACAACGGTATTAAAGACTTTGTTTTGGACAAGGCTTGGAACATTATTATATTCAGTTATCATACTAGAAACAAGATGGATGGATGTACAAAATTAAACCAGTGCATACTGAGATAGAAACTTTTCGCGAAAAGTGTTTATGTTCCTTGGTTTGGCTATCAACAACATAAAACTTATGTCCTCTATACCCATAAATAAATTGGTATAGATTTATGTTGTTGTCTTTTTTATAATATACATAAGGCACACGGTATATACCTATGCCAAACTTATACGAGTACATATAATCAAAAATGCCAAAATAATATTTTATGCATACAGCATGATATCGTCTTTCTGGATGTGTGATATCACATCCAGTTTTAGGCCTGCAATTTTATAATCAAAGTGTGGATTCGAACACATAACCTTCTGGCTACTAATAAAATATACATACATATCATCACGCCTGTCTCCCGTACGGGTAGGTAGAGACTAGAGATTTCCATTGGCTACAATTCTTACATACCTTATCCTTACTAATAAAACAACTCTACCTCAAATTTATTTAATCTAAAATAATACACAATGCAAAACAACGTTTAATCAAACCAAAATACGTAATCCACTCCGCCTATTCCATTCCATTAATTATACCTTAATGACAGCAACCTATAGCCAGACTGAAGTTAACCTTATTACAGTGGATTATCCATCAAATTGGCTCAACAGCAGATTGTGGTGGCCGGCAATCACTTTACTAACCATATGCAATTAGCGATGCATCACACACGACTCCGAAAATATGGTTTACGTGGAAATAGACCGGGCGATTTTAAATGAATTTCAAAATTTAGAAAACTGCATAGTTTTTGATACCTCCTAAATTTGACGGTGTTATGGTAACTGATAGGTACAACGACCGCGGTGTTGCAGGAAAAATCAAACTAGGATCAGTTTTTAGGGTTCCGTCTACAAAATGCAACATGGTGAGAGCACCAGGGTAAGACGAAGGTCGCAGGTAAGCGCTGGACGGCCGCTTACAATCGATTATTCTGGAAGTACTCGGGGGAAGCTAATGATTGAAATGTTGATAATGATTATCAAGCCTATACTGTCCATCTGTTACGCTTTGAGTAATGTAATAATTAACTAGAGAGACGTGGTAGATTGAAAATTTTCGTAGATAAAAGATAATTATTTCTTATGCCGCTATAGAAACCGATTATCGAACTTAGATTATAATAATATAATAATCTCCATAAAAATAACATTAGTATACGGAACGATTAGTGCATTTATAATCGTCTATCCAAAAGTAGTATATTTGCCACATTCATAATATGTACACTTACATAAGAAGTAAGAGTACCTAACTAAGCAAGTAAAGACCTAAGGTCTTTATCATAAAGGTAAAGACTTAATTAACTCTTATTTGGTATAGGTACATATCTAAGTGGCCCACTGTATATTTGTCTGTATTTGTTCTTTACGGGAAAAAATGATTGCTTCATTTTAATCTTAAAACCAGACGCAAAATAGCTGACAAGTCCATCTACTAGATAATAACCTTACACCTAACGAAGAGGCAGCATTATAGTAAATCGCCTGCTAATGCCATTAGCATAATACCGCTAACAAAAAATACCAAGATTCATCTTACAAAGGACATTCCCTGTAATCCCATGACGATGATGAGTAGTGGATTACGGACCAGGATGACGTTCCAAGCGGAATAATCCCTAAAGCCCTTTCTTTTAGAACTATATTCGCGTGGCGTGCTCTATTCCCAATCTAGTTGAAAATGCTAGGCCGCGTATAACACGACCAGTTTAGTGTGATCTCCAGACTCTCATATGCTATCATAGAAGTAGGTTGTACTTGTTGATAGGTGTGAAGATTGAGAGGTCAGAGTATAATGGAGTTATTATGTACAATATGGTACAACGCATACAGTCGTGCAATGGTATTCGGAGGGGCATCGTAGCGGTTTAGATATGGTCTTACTAACATGGATTTATTACGAGTTTTGCTGTCCGTATTATTATGGTTTCTACAAATTCAACTGCAAAGTTTTTTCTTGGGAAATAATGGTTATATCACTACTTTATGGTTTTTATCACTTGTTGATATAGTTTTTTAACCGACTACGGGAGAAAAAAGTAAGGTTTATGTGTTTGAATTTTATGTAAATGTCCATCTCTATGTTCCTTAAAAAGGAAAAATGACTAAACTCTTTGATAAATGGTATGTTTTTAAATATGTCTTCAATTCATGATTAGTAACTGGGTATCAAAATTTCAAGAAACAAAATCGCAGTAGAGTCAAGGCAAAATCAGCTTTATCGTGATGGGACTCTATTTTAAATTTCCAAAATCGATAATCTTATCACACCTCCAGAACTTGACATCGGTATCGCTAAAAATAATCGGAAGTTCCAATATACCATTTTATGGCTGGCGGAGTTTCCATTACATTAATCTCAGGGAAAATTTGAGAACCTACTAAAATTAACGCTCAAATTGTGTGAACTTCCTTAATAAAATGCATTGGTTCTTGTTCCTCTTTTTGTGTCAATGACAGATTACTAAATATGGTTAGCCCAGTGCGAGGCCACCTAAATGGAATTAACTCTTAGTAGAGGTCTAAGATAATAGTATAGTTTCTGATATTTCAATTAAATCATTGCAACGTCAAAAAATTATTTTATTAGTTTACCACAAGAGTCCCACTTCTGGCCATTTTATACTTAACTAGCGACCCGCCCCGGCTTCGCATGGGCATAAAAACCTTCCTATTTAATCACTCTATCTATTAAAAAAAAAACGCATCAAAATACGTTGCGTAGTTTTAAAGATTTAAGCATACATAGGGATATAGGGTGAGAGAATGCGACTTTGTTTTATACTATGTAGGTAGTAATACTTCGAGCCACAGCCCAGTACAAAAGCCGTGTTACTCGAAGGCTAAACCAAACAAGTTACTTCTCCATTATGGACTATATTACACAAAAACTTTTTACCGAAACTACATTTACGTAGGAGAACTATTTGCACCCGATCAATATTACAAATGTGCGTGGTCTGTTTGGCAATTAAAGGGGGATTGTGGCCCAATATTTGCATTGGCATATAGACTGACATTTTCTGACAACGATGTTTAAGTTTCGTAGATGCGCTCCACTGACTGATATAAGACATCAGGAGTGCTATTTTTAAAATGTATGACTCACCCAAAACCGGTGAGTCGAATGATTATCGTTCGAGTCACCGGTTATGTCGCATGAAAATCACTCGAAAATGAACGATAATCATTCGACTCACCGGTTTTGGGTGAGTCATACATCTCAAAAATAGCACTCCAGTTCCTGATTTTCGATCTGAATATATTATCAGTTTAAAAAAACCAGCCTTATCCTTATATATAATCTGTTCATTTTTGAATTTGCATAAATTAACCATGTACTCGCACTGCTGAGGAGGCAATATTTATTAATTGCAAATATAATAATTCTCCGCCCAGTATCACTTCCAGGATCGTAAATTAAGACTAATATTTTCATATTGCACCTTTTATCAATCTGGATATCAGATATTATATTTCACTTTTTATTTCTAAAAAGTTACCAAGGAGAAATCGAATAAGCGATAGGCTGTTTGTACATTCCATTTAACTTTTTTTTTTTTTTTTACATGTATCTTTCTATCAGTACAATTCTACAGAAATAAAAACATCGTTGTAGTCAGAACTAATGGCTTTTCTTTCTTGCGGCAAAATGTTGAACGACGTGGTTCCGGCTTCGAAGAAAAATCGACTACTTTTAGACATTGAATTATATGAAAAAGACTTTCTCTATAGTCATGGATAAAATGTATTATTCTGTCTAAATAAAGTTAATCGCTACCTACTATGAAATAGCACATGTTTTGACCAGTCTTTGTCGATGAAAACCACATACCAAAATCGATGTTTGAGTAGTATTATAACAACCAGAGGAAGATCTTATGATGTAAAGAAAAAATAGAAGAAAAAACAATATAACTACAAAGAAAACAAATGAAGAAGTTAATCTGACTAAAATAGGAACCTTGTTTGTGTGAATCATCATGATTGTTGAGTTTGTTGACGATTTTCCCAAAGTTAGCGTTACATTTTTAAAACTCCATTTCTATGGTCCTTTTGAACATAAAAATTTATTTAAATAATTTAGATTATTTTTTAAATTACAACAAATCTTGGATTACCTATGTATAATCATCGATATACGAATCCCTATTTATTATTACCGTTCTTGACAAATAACTCGATGACAGACAGACAGACGGACGTACAAATGGTCTAGTAATAAATTCTCGTGTATGAAATCCTAAATCTTTGGTTCGTTTGTAGACATTTTCATACTCTCCTCGATTTATGGCTTAATAGCTGTTGCCCGCGGCTCCACCCACGTGATATATCGGTTCACCGTCTATGAACCCACCGCCATTATACCGCGCTAAAACTTAGATCTTTTTCAAGGTTCGAAATCCCGAAGAACGATACAAGAAAAAAATTCATACTATAGCTTTTGCCTGGGGCTCCGCTTTCGTGGGTATTCAGGGATAAAATATAATCTATGTGTTGTTCCGGGGTCTAAGCAATCTCCATTCCAAATTTCAGCCGAATCAGTTCGGCCATTTTCCTGTGAAAGAGAAACAAAAATCCATACATTTTTTTGCGTTTATAATATAAGTAGGAAAGAAATCCAAAAATGTGTACAAATATAGTCACGGTAGAGCCGTGGTCATACCAACACTGTATACCTTAATTATTTGGGTCCTCGAAAAACATTATATCGTGCTAGACTGTAACTGTATTTTGTATAATTAAATTTAAATAAAATAATGCCGTACTGCAACTAAATCAAATAAAAAGGGAGACATTAGGAGTGCCCAAAATCGGCGAGCGTGTATGACGAAAGTGATGAGTGTGGAGGAAGCGAGGGAGGTCTTTACGGATCGTAGCCAATGGAAATCTCTAGTCTCTGCCTAACCCTGTTAGAGACAGGCGTTTTGATATGAATGTATGTATTATGTGGGTGTCTGATAAACCTACTTTAAATGGACATTGTAGGTAATACATGTTAGTGCAAATAGGCGTCATTTTCCGAGACATACAACAGTACACGTATCCGGTGTGAATAGGTAATAATAAAACACAGTAAAGTATACCACAGAGAGTACAAAATCTATAAATCATGGACTTGTCGAGCGTGATAGCCCAGAATGATTAATTGTGACGTTTATTCCATTATTTTTTATTATCGCCGCTTCGGCAAGTAGGTACCTATCGAAAAAAATCATATAGGCAAATTAATTTTACCTTCTTTTATAATACAAAATAAAAAATGACTGAAATGCCCCAAAAGTTTTGGATTTTAAAAATCTGCGGTATGTGCTCCTTTCCCGCGCAGTACCTGTAGTCACAGCCAAGAATCGATTAACTGCCTCCGTGCTGACATCATAATTTTCAGCTAGTATGCAAATACTTATAACCTAAGCAATAGATCCAAAACTACGGCATTAAAAAAGGCAATTTACTTACTCAATAGTATAAAAAGGTCTCGGTATGTCTTTATAAAGGTCTCGGTATCTCTTTATAAAGGTCACATCACTTAACCATTAAGGCGTCTGAAAGTTTTAAAAACAGATACACTTTTGTCCGATAGTTACAGACGGAAGTTAAAGGTCAAAGATAAAAGGTATCCTCACAAACCTTGACATTCAATTGCAAATTGCGAAAGAGATATGTCTACCCGAATCTAGAAGTGTCTTCGAATGATTCGTCAATTATTTAATTTTCCGAAAAAATACTAATCTTCAATCAATTAATATATTCCAAAATTAAAATATTTAAGTTTCTTTTAGAGTAGGAGATATCTAAATTTTAAGGTCTTTTAAAAATACAATTAATAATCATCATGACATTGTCGATATTCAAAGGGCTAGCAAACAAAAATATTTAAATAATAAATCCAAAACAAAAAAATAGTCTATTTAATTAACTGAAATAGAGAAACATGCGAAAAACTGAAATAGAAGTAATAGTCAAAAACATTGCTTTAAAAACATATTTTTATTACTATAACTTTCCCACTGGCTTTAGTTTTAATTGAAGAAGTAATTGAATGTCAAGATATTATTACAAAGTAGAAAATAATATGGCCCTACTATTTAACTCTCGAAACGACGACATCGTTAAGCCGTATTTTCGGATATGTCCAACGAATTATGGAAAACAATTATTCCACTTTTTAGAAAAAGACGAAGGTTTCTTAATTCGAACGTATAACTCTAGACGTTAATTGCCATGTAATCAAGATAAAGAAACATAGACGTCAAAATTTTCACCTCTTACCAACTGCCGTCAACGGCAAGGGCAGATTCCATCAATAACAACAAAATTCCTAAGATGCGATGCTATCAGGCGACTCAATTTAAAAAAAATAATGCCAAATCTGATAATATGTATAAGATTCTTGGGTGAGCTGGAAGAGATTTCTCATAATCTTTTCTGTTGAAAATCTTTTCTAATTGCCTATACGGATAAAAGTACATGAATATCATTACATAGTATAAAACATAGTCGCTTTCTCTGTGCCTATATCCTTATGTATGCTTAAACTTTAAAAGTACGCAACGGATTTTGATTCGGTTTTTCGGTACAGATAGAGTGATTCAAAAGAAAGGTTTTTAAGGCCATGCGAAGCCCGGCTGGGTAGCTAGTAGTAAATGAATCAATAAGTATGTCGTATATAAAAAGAAACACAAATTAAAAAAAATACCTCTCTTTCTTATTTATTTTTATCGACTTATTGTTCGGCGAAGTCGTGGCGATATCATACGCAATACAAGAGTAGGGGTTCTGAAACTCCAGCCGTCACTTTGCATAAACCAACACGTTTTTTATACGTTTTTTTGGACGTTGACGGATAGCTGTTATAAATACGAACAAAACTCGACAATCATGAATAAATATTTGCCGCACGGATTTCCATGCATAATTTTATTGACAGCGGTTGATTCGGTTTTATTTATAAAAGTTGTATGTTTACATCTTGTAACGTTGGATCCTCGTGTTGCGTACGTGGATTTTACTCATACGTGCAGCCACCTCCATACATATAGGACGAAATAGATATAAGCTACTAGCTGTTCCCCGCGGCTCCGCCCCGCGTGGGACTCGGTTATATCGCGCCCAAAAGTAGCCTATGTTTGACCTCAGGTCATTAACTATATCCCTACCAAATTTCATCACAATCAGTCCAGCCGTTTAGCCGTGAAGAGGTGACAGACAGACAGACTTTCGCATTTATAATATTAGTATGGATAGAATAATGTAAACAACTAACCATAGAGAGTAAGCGACTTATGTTCTGTGATTAGTCTGAATAAAGATCCTGTATCGATCATACCCGCGTACAGCCTGCGGCTGAAACGACGGTGATGATACAAGCTATGCAATTTGTATCTGACCCGGTCTTGGCAGATTTTGATCTTGGTGCTATTATGTGTTTCTGGATATGTGTTATCAAATCCGTAGAATATGAATTTAGAAAAAAATATATATATTAATAGATTTATACCAGCATATCTATGTCTTAAAGCATCTGCAGAACATACATTTGCCGGGAGAAATACATAATTATGACACTATGAATATATTTATTTATTGTTTATTTTATTTAACTTTTATTGTACAAATAACAAACTGTAAAGCACAATAGGCGGACTTAATGCTAAAAGCATTACCTAACAACCTTTGGATAAATCAATGAGCTTATAGGCATTGTAAGATGTACTTACGTAAAAACCTGTTAATTAGTTAAACAAATAATGAGAACAGTTAATTATTAAAAGTAGGTAATACGAAACAGGCATACAATAAAAATACACCGTGGCACCCTAAAACAAAACATTTCTCATAAAATTGGGGAGTCTATATTAAATTTCGTAATTTAGGCAGAGAACAGTAATTATGTGAGTGCTTTAATTCGACACTGAAATGTGATACAAATGGCAAATGGAGTTACATTTTATTTACAAATAAATCTGCAAATAGCTTTTCACATTGCTCAAAGTGAGGAATGTGTATTCGACATTTTAACAGTTTTTTTTTTAAATTTGACAGAATAGAATAGGTAGTTATTGTTGTAGTGAATAGTCCTTTGTTAGTTATTTATAAAAACTGTGTTTACAAAGTAAGTAATACCTTGTATGCTTTGAGCAACATGGCTTCCGTACCGGAAGAGAGTAAGTAGCCTTAGCGATATTTTACTACTACAATAGATCTGGCGTTTTTTTTTTTTTTGGGAAAATACACACAAGTACAGTTCTGCATAATACCTACATACAAAACTCATACTGTCATATGACTATAATGATACACTTACGCATTGAAAAATGAAACAAAGCAGCTAATAATTTATGTACAGAGGGTACACACTCATACATTGCAGCATTGCATATGCCGATTGGGCTTATACTTTGACAGAGAGGGACGCAGCATATGGCTAATGGCTTGTCCGCCCCTTTCGGTACGGATGCCGCTTTACTCTAAGCTTGTACGTGTACATAAATTGTTTTTTTTTCCCGTACAATAAGATTATGAAATACCTAATCTGCCACCAAAGTCTCATGCCTGATAAAAAAACAAATTTTAACGATCAGTAACATGCGAGAGACGGGAGATTTAATAAGACTCATAAAACAAATAGTAATTTTAATAGAATGTTTTAAACACTTACCATGTTCTGCATCGACCCAGCACTTGTCTCGGCCAGAGAAACCACAACACAATACTTCTATTAAGGCCTAAGCAGAAATTTTATGTAAACGAGCAACTTTTAGTATATGGGTGCGCCCATTTTTTGTGGGTTGTATTCCTGTCTTCCAAAGTTATTGTATAAAAAATTAAGGCATTAACATTAGCTAAACGAATAAGAATACTAGAACAGTTAAACTATGCAGAGGGTTATCGATAAAAGCTACATATACATAAGTATAGTATATAAGTTTTTATCGACCAATTTCTCAACGGTTTTTCTCAAAAAAAATGCGAACATAATGAAATTGTTCTTGACTTGAAATTGTCTTTCACCTTAATGGTGTAATAATATCACAAATACATAAAAAAACACTAGAAATAATTATATTCAAGGGCCGTCATATCTTATAGAGGGATTATGCCTAATTATGCCTAATACCAGTGGGTATTAGAGGCCTACCCACAACGCAACCACATGTCATGAAGAGTGATCTTGCTTACTCACCCGTTTCTTACCTACAAAGGCAGAAGATAGTAACCCGTGAGACGATGAAGAATTTTGATATCGTTTCGCTAACAAGCAATGAAACTTTGGCTAAGCCTTCTCGTATTAGCAACTAAAAGTGGCGCGTTTGCAAGCCCCTAGTGTGCAGTCCACTCAACGTCTCCGTCACAGACAGGCGGTTTCAATAAGACCACTCTTGAAATAGTATTTCTTTGTTCGGCCGTTCTCGATTGCGGACCGATTCTCTGATACATGGTGCTCATTATCTTCATTGGGTGTTGATACAAAATTGTAAATTATTCAAAGTTTCGCTAATATGTTTAGTCTCACATCATGTGGATTCATTGAATGTTCACGAATTTTAATGTTTTTGTATTTGTTCAATCTATTTAGTTTATTATTAATAGGATTGAATATTAAAGGATTAATAGGATTAAATATTTATTTTATTCTGATTTTAGTACGTATTTGTTATTATAGCGGCAAAATAAAATATATCATCTGTAAAAATTGCAACTGACTCTCTGACGGTTCGTGAAATGGTGATGGACAGACGGATAGCGGAGTCTTCCCGTTTTTACCTTATGGGTACGGAACACTAATAAAGAATGTAAATTCTGATTCCAAAATTTGGTAATCCGTTCCTTTCATCGTTCTACGTCGTCACAATGTTCACTGGACAAAAACTTGAGCAAAAGTACGTGAGCTGTGTAGCAAACCGTCTGCGTTGTTTGACTTTGACGGCAATATCTTTAACTTAGACCCCTGAAACGTTTTTGGAATTCATTGGCTACTGCGAGTATCTGCAGCGAGCTGTTGTTTCTTGTGTACTGCATATGCGCACAATTGCTTAAATCTATCATCCACTCTCTCCACTGTAGGACATAGTCTGGAAATCCGAAGCGGCCTCGAGAGGGGCATAACTTGAAAAGTAGGAGCACATCAAGAATACTGCTACAAGAAGACAAAGAAGACGAAGAGAAAAACTGAAACTGAGACAAACTCAAAGACCTAGAAGAAAGAAGCTGGCCTCTGGCCGAGAAGGCAAGCGAGGCGTACGTGTGAACGTAAGCCCCCTAAAGATGGGGGAGAGTTATTAAAATGCAATGATTGCATAGATAGGCGACACTATAGAGAACTTGTAGGGAGATCAAGCAGGTGCGACTGGAAAGAGATGCGAAATGCTAGTACAGCGCACTCTCCCGAGATTCGGCTCGTATAACCGAGAGGTTGGTAGAGCCATGAGAGGTGGAGGGAAGTGTTGGACATAGCCTCAAGTCTTTCCAAAATGACCGGTTGGAAGCGGCCTGCATCCAGCGCCTGTCTTTGACCCCTCTTCAGGTCATCTGACCATCTGGTCGGTGCTGAGCTTACCGGTGGTAGTATATCTATACAAATTTTATAAAGCTAAAGAGTTTGTGTATTTAAATGCTTATAACTTGAGAACTACTGGTCCGATTTTATAAACTATCTCTTAACAGCGCGCGCTTAAGAAAGCTTTAACAACTGAAGCATTAGCTGAAGATGCAACTACCAAACATGGTCGGACGATGATGACGGGAATAAATCCTCGTATTATAGCGAACCCTAGTCTTTGGAGCCGTATGGCTGGGGACCGAGAAAACGGTAAGACAATGTTGATTTACAAAAAGGATCATCAACACGACAAAAAAGAAGAAGACAAAAAGGATTATTACAGTCAATCTATTGGTAGTTCTCCTAGAGTACTGGTTTTGACAAAGAATTTGGAATCGCGCGCGGTCTCCCTACCGAGGCTATTTTTATAATCTATGTTTTTTGAAATGTACTCGTATGACATACGCAAAATAGGTGAATCAAATGATTTACGTTTTTTTCTTAGACCATATACACTGTGTCTGATGGAATCGCAGTGTACAGTGTATATGGTCTAAGGTTTTTTTCTAAAACTCTTAATTTTTGAACTACTCTATTTGAATGATTTCGAATCGAAGAATGTGAAACTGAAGTTCCACAAGAGCTATTACCATAGATTAAAAAAAATGCCGTGACCGCGCGCGATTCCAAATTCTTTGACTTTCCTAGAACTAGGAATCGCGCAAGTTTTTTTTTAAATCTATGGCTGTTACAGACAGGGTTTATAAAGGAAGAGGTTGTATCGCTTAGACAGGATCGATATCTTCCGATGTAGCGCGCATAAACATGTTGCACGCCAATTGAACACAAGGACGCTTTATAATGAAAGATTATAAAGAAATGCATTTATGATGTATAGAGGACCATATATAATAATATGCCATATTAATTATAATGGTGGGCTGGTTTTTTACTGCACTTTATACTAAGTATTTTTGTGAACATTCTGTAATATCCTAAATTTGGTGCTTGTATGTAATCTGTGTTACTTTTATCATAATAAGTAAATTTATTTGCCATTCTCATAATGATGCTTAATACACTTGGGTTTGGTATAGATTCTAGTTCTGGATGAGAAACTTAACTTTTTAACAGTAAACAGTATCCGTAAAAAATTTTATGAGCATACATATATTTTTTAAATTAATTTTATATCTTTGTAGCACATATGTTTCTCTATCTGTCCGTTTTCCTTGTTATATCAAAACCTGGGGTTGGTGTTTTGCTTTTTTATTCTTCTTTTCGTTCGTTCGGTCAAGTTGAAAGATGGCTTTATATAAAGCTGTCTAAGTTAGACTATCTACAACATAAACGTTTTAGTCAAAAAGTCCAAGTGATGAGTCATCAGCCACCGCGCAATAAAGAACATACAGACGCTCTCGTTTAATAAATCAACATTTTAGCGGAATAGTATATAGTACTACTAACAATAAAATACAGCCTTAAATGAAAATTAAAATTAATATTTAAAGAAATAATTGAATGAAGAAAGTTGCAATAATTATTTGAATGGTGTAAACCGTCTTTGTCTCAAAGGGCGATTCCATCAGACCTTGAACACATGACAGCCGGTAGTCATGCGATGTGCAAGTTTGCTCAATACCCTACTGCTATTGATCACCAAGGAAGGCCAAACACGATTTTGTAGAAAACTGTGTTAGGTTTAAGGGCACATAGCACGACAAATCGATGGCCGACGGGGCAAAAAGGTTCTTGAATAGCGCAGCCTCGGATACCCACTGACCAGATTGTCAGATAAACTGAATATGGTCGTAGGCAGGCTCTGGATGCAGGATATGATGATGATGTGTTAGATTAGGAATCGCAGTCGAATTTGTTATTTATATACGTATAAGTAAATTGTTTATTAAATTGTTCTTCAATTGTTCTTACTGTACGATATTCACAAGTGACGGGGAGAGGGACAGGTAGGCATTGATTAAGAAAAAACACGCCTTGAGACCGCGTACGATTTTGTAACTATAGTGGTGATGGGTAACTAAAACTCCCTCCTAAAACTATTAAAATGTATGCAAACCGGTAATTGAATAAATGCAAGCAAGCATTTTAAACTAATTAGCTTCCCTGGCAGACTGCTAAATTAATATCCAACTAATTTGTTCACAGAATTTAATGACGTCGCTTTAATGAACGGGTGTTGGTTTTATATTGCATTTAATTTTGTAAAAAGCATTATTTGGGATGATATTAAAATTTAAACTATTATAATATTAGTGTACTAATAGTTTAGTAACAGGGAATCATAATTGGAATCAAATCATGTATTTTTATTTATTCCTATGGTTAATCTAAACAGTTGTTTCTTTTGTGATGTGGGTACAACATACAGAAACAGTTAAAAGTAAGAGAAAAAAATGATCCCATGCCCCAATAAACCTGGACCGACTGAATCGACTCCTTTCAGACCACGGGAAAACTAACCATCACCCCCATAAATGGGGATTAAGGGAAGCAACACAGTGCGATTGCGGAGCAGCCGACCAGACCCTATCCCATGTGGTAACGAATGCCCACTTCACCGTTTTCCAGGTGGAATGAGGGAGCTTCACGATCTTACGCCTGCCGCTGTCAACAGGCCGAGGAATTTGAATATAGACATCTGATCCATCCAGGACGAATGCGATACGCAGTGATGATGCCCCTATACTCGTAAAGACCATGATATGTTTTATAGTATTCTTTCTGTGGTGTTACTGATCAAACTGTCCAGTGTCACATATATTTTTTGTCAGTGTCTATATAAATTGTTATCAGCAAATGAAAACCTGATACGTTATATGGAGAAAGACCCATTCCCTCATTCCTCATTTAATGTCAATGATCATAAAGTAAAGCGAAACTTTTGACAAACATCCATTTCACAAACAAATCACGTAATGCAATACACCTTCCGAGATCATAAATAAATTACCCAAAGATTGAAATTGGTAAACACGTTTTTGTTTTGGATGTCATGTCACGTACGTACAGCCCATTGACCTATTTTCGATAAGAGATCTTTTCTCTTTATAACTTAAATTACGACATAACGATAAGAGCGAACTAGTTTTTTATATGCGTTCTTCCGACTAGTACTAACAAAATTATGATTTCCTAAATACAATTTATCCTACATGCCCCTTTTATTCTTCTTGTTTCGGTGGAGTTCCATCCATCTCTATCTATCATTAGCAAGTTCCTTTATTTCTTGATACGAGACGACGATTGTTTTCTCCTGTATCTGCTTCATATAGCTATGCCTCGGCCTAACTGGACCCTTTCTTCCTTTTATCTTTCCTTCAATCAAGTTTAAATGTCAAAAATCAAAAACTGCTTTACCGATTTAGATAATTTGGACAATATAAGTAGAAGTTCAAGAAAGTTTGAGAAGGTGAAAAAGTAAAAAGAAACTGCAAGGAAAGTAGTAAAACCAACAATTTTATTTTCTTATACAAACTGTTCGTATTTGTTAAACAGTCTAATGGCGGTACAACGTTCGCTGAATCAGCTAGTCTATTTATAATTAGGTCTATGTAGAGCCCCTAGGAACGTACGTAGAGATAGACGACAAATAAGGGATATGCCAAGTCGTGGAGAAGTTATTTGTGTTTCTTCTGGTACCTACCGTAAGGACCCAAAGGTCAGGTTCATCTCCCTGTCCTCAACTGTCACTCCTTTCCAAAGTATTGCAGAAAGAGTAGGGATATTATGGGAATACCATGTTTTATGTTGTTTGAGAAAGGAAAGATTTTTGATTCGTGTTCCCACCAACTTTGTCTCACTATTGCTTGTATACCCACTAACCTTAAAAATAAAGGTTCGTACCAGTCATAGGTGTAATGAAGGGCTAGTGGTCCCACTGACATGCTCCCACTAACCTTAAACGCGGGTTCCCACTAAGCAGTGGGACTACCAGTCATATAGTTCACTATCTCGTGATAACTGTGATGATGACTCTAGCACCTCTTTCTGATAGGCAGCTTTTTATCGGCAACAGATTTCTTAAGAAGTTTCGAAAATAGAACAAGTAAGATTCTTCAGCAACAGAATTCCTATGAAAATTCGTAATTAGAACAAATAAGATTGTTCTAATTTCAAAACGACAAAATCCTATTTATCACGTTACGATTTGTGAGCTGGTTGAAACTTTAGTGAAAAAAAAAAATGAATAATGTTCATAATTTTGACAAATTTTCCCGACATAAGCAAAAATAACACGCACACATGAACAAGTAGTATGACCGGCGGTCATATACTTTTGGCAGAGCCGGGTTGCCTGTAAGTGTCCACTTCGGCTGGTTTAATGTTTTAAGCATTTAGTATAAGTACGAGAAAAAAGACAAATTGCTTATCACTATCACTACATAATATAAAACAAAGTTGCTTTCCCTGTCCCTATGTATGCTTAAATCTTTAAAACTACGCATAACGGATTTTGATGCAGATTTTTTTAAAAGATAGAGTGATTCAAGAGAAAGGTTTTTATGCCCATGCGAAGCCGGGGCGGGTTAGTATTAAGTAAAAAAGGGTTGATATAATTCTCTACGCATTTTCGATCCGAGATCCAATATACTGCGATATTTACCTATAAAAGGCAAGATTTTACGAGTTGGTCAATAAACATTGTCAACAAAGCCTATTTGTTCGGGTGCTAATAAATCAGGATACTAAAGGATCCTTATTACATCCTTTGAATTCGGTTTCCTGAAATGTGCCATTCATTATTAATACGTCTGTAAAATTGAATTACTTTTATCTACCATGGCACCGTTAGAAGTGGGTGGGGTATGTAGTGCGTAAAACCTGGCCGCTGAGGCAAAATATCCTATTTAAACATACTAGCTGTTGCCCGAGGCTCCGCTACCATGGGAATTCCGGGATAAAATATAACCTGTGTTGTTCCAGAGTCTAAGCAATCTACATTCCTAATGTTATACTTCCTCTACAGATGTATGCAGTTACTATCTAGTCTCGTATATTCTATACTAGCTGTTCCCCGCGGCTTCGCCCCGGGTGGGACTCGGTTATATCGCGCCCAAAAGTAGCCTATGTTTGACCTCAGGTCGTTAACTACATCCCTACCAAATTTCATCACAATCGGTCCAGCAGTTTAGCCGTAAAGAGGTGACAGACAGACTTTCGCATTTATAATATTAGTATGGATTCTCGTCCTTTTGTGCAAACAGGAAGAGGGTCAATTCTCACTCCGACGTTGATAAAAGTTTGTGTTTAAGGGTTAGCATAAAATGTCGAGAGGAGACAAAAGGCGGAATGGAATACTGGACTCGCACACTCGAAGGCGACGATTGGTGCCAATGGCACCTGGTGGCATAGGAAGGTCTGTAGGTATAACAGAACACAGACAAGAACAATAATAGGAGCTCTGACCGGACATTTTGAAAACCGCAGTCACCTCTTTAAACTGAAACTTGTCGAAAGCCCCGAATGTAGGGCATGTGCAAAAGCAGAGGAGTCACATTTTGTGTTGCTGTGACTCACTGGCCAGCAAGCGAATGGAGGACTATAGGCACTTTGCACCAGGTGATGTTCTGAAGCTCATGCAGTCCTTCTTCAGAAATCCCAGTGTGGGTGAGTAAGGGATGGGGTAAGTACAAAAGGACCCAAAGGTTCGACGTGCTTCCTTTAATTTAGGACCCATATTTAGGATAAGTTAAGGGTTAGCATTCATAAGAGAAAATGCGAAGGTTCTTGATTGAATTTTCTGTAAGACTTTCATGGCTAAAGTAAACAAATTTTGATTTTTTGATGTAAATAATACTGATAAGGCTTTGGATAAGGTCATAATCCATAAGTTTTATATGTGTACATGATATCACGCAAGCGTAAGTAAATCTTAATACTATATCCATATCGGCTGTTTTGAAATAACGAACAACATCGTTGTTTGAAAATAACTGTTGCCGCAAAACGCTGTTTGTTATTTTGCTGTTTTCTATAATAATGACGATAACAGTGAACCTTACAATAAACTATAGTTCCACTCCACAAGGACAATAACTAAAAAAAATAAAACTAAAGACTTAAATAATACTAAATAAATAAAAATAAAAGAATAATACAATACCCCTTACAATAATACATTTAATAACGCTAACTAGCGTTATATGGATAAAAGCTTGATGTGATGATAAAGTTATTTATGTATATTGAATTGATTTGATGATTATATTTTTTAAGTACTATAAGGTGGACACAAATCAACTGCAAATATTTAAAGAGCAGTTTTAGACCGCTATTATGAACTATTTTTCCAAATAAACTTATGTCGAAACAAGATTTTTTTTTTCACCCTCCATACTAAACTAGATCAGTTGATACTCAATTTGTATGAGAGGTCATATTTAATTTTTGTATTTCAATAGAAGTTTAATAAAAAAAGTTGTTCAGAATATTGGTCTGAATCTGCCCAATATTTGCAGTTGTTTTGTGTCCACCTTATAAAGCCATCGACTGGATCCAGCCGCAGTCAAACAGGGTGTCGATTCTGTTAAATCACAATCGTGTCAAAATAGTGTTTCAATGGTAGTGCTTTGTTACATACTAGTTACAAGAAATGTATATATATTTTTATATCATTTCTGATGATCACACCGCACACTAAATTCACATCACATCATACTGTCATAACTCTTGTAAATAGTGTGTAAAAAGCACTACTATTGAAACACTATTTTGATACGATTTTGTCTTAACGTTAGCAGAATCGACGCCCAGGCTGCTGTCAGAGAAACCCCACCACACGGCTCTCTTGAATAATGCATTGACAACCCTACAGATACCTCGAAATGTATGCCATGATCTAGACCTATGCTGATAGGGAGGGTGAACTACACAATGGGTATATAGCGCCTTATTGTTTTATTACCTAGAATAAAACCAGTGCTACCTTTTCCAAGCTATATAGCTATTATACACTTCACTACGACTTGTAATTGCAATATTGTAGAATTTTCAAATTCTATTATGTATGTATTATGTATGAATGTATTTGACGACATCTGTGGCGTAATGGTTAACATGCCTGACCGCTACTCAGGAGGTCTCGGGTTCGATTCCCGGTCAGGTCAAGAAGAAAAATTATCTTTTTCTGATTGGCATGTGTCTTGGATGTTTATCTATATATGTATTTGTTTTTAAGTATAGTATCGTTAAGTTAGTATCCCATAACACAAGTATTGAACTTATTTTTGTACCATTTTATTGAACAATTTTCTTATTAGACCATTATTTTACATAGTCGGATTATAAATAAAAAATTTTTTTGTCTATTTTTACTTCAAACCCCAGTAAAATTTTCCATATTTTTTTTTTAACACAGTCACACATATTGTTTGATCAATTTAATTTAGTAACCGTTACATTATGGAATATAATTTTCGGCCAACGACTTACATGTATGCATGCAATGCTGGACAGTGGAATGACGAAAAACAGAAATAATTTACCATAACAAAAATATCTGATAACACCGAGTATCGGGCGTCGGCGGTAAATAAATGATTTATTACCCGTTCATAAGAGAAAATGATAATGAGCGGAAGGCTACTAACATAGAAGAAATTTTTCAGTTTTATACGTAAAAAGCGATGTTTTTACGCTTATCGATAGCTCCTTTTTGTTTTAATTTTTACTGGAATAAAATGGCCTTTTTGTTACATAAGTTATCATTAACGAAAATAATGAGTAGTCCATCTGAGTTAGCGTACCACGGGTCAGTTTCCTCGGCATTTTTACTAATTCACCAGTTTGCTCTTTTGTCATTTTCTGAATTCGCCAATTTTCTTATTTGGCGTTTGGTGAATACTAACGAGACAATAATAATAGCTCACAATCACAATATAGTAAAAGTTGGAAGTAAGAAGGTATTAAAATACGTACATAATCTTGTTATGTTTATTTTATTAATGCGCAGTGTGTTAGTTAAAATAGTAGTTTTATTTTTATCTACGTCGAGGAACGTTAGAGTCCACTAAAGGGTTTGTAAGAACAGCGTTACAAGACGCCATGAAATTCTATCCAGCACTGATCAAATAGAAGTCATCGCTATTTCGATTTAACGGATATTACTGGAAAAATGTACAACTCTAAATTTTACAAATAAAATGCATTTGAATATGGTTTTACAATATAAGCTGAACAGTGTAGAAAATGTTGTTTTTTGTTATTTTCTTCACTATCAACACATTGAGTGTCACATGTGATATCCAGGACCTTGTTTGTGTGTCAGATCCAGCATGTAAGGATCTGCTAAGTAGTCCTTTTATATTTAATTAAACTTAATCCTTTTGGTTTATACAATAAAGCTAATTAATGGCAAAATAGGCTTGCTGCTCACTTTTGTCCACCAGTACAACACCATACAATGCAAGCATTCTGTTTTATGCAAATAAATTATTTAATTTGTTAAGAAGTTTGTCTTGATTAGATGCAGGAAATTACAAATTTTATGCAATTAAGGCTTTTTCTATTGACATTAATTCAATTACTTCCGTGGCGGAATGGTCACCACGCTAGACCGCTAAGCGGGTTCTGGGTTAGATACCTATTTAAAATAAGTTTGAAATTTGTTTTGGGTCTAGTGTGTTTATCTCTCCATCAGAATAGCCCTATGTCTAATAAAAGATCTTGGTAGGTTTTATTATAATAATAAGCCCACACACGACTTAATCTGCGTATAATGCTTATAATTATAATAGCATTATAGGTACGCAGATTAGAATAGAACGTGTGTGGGCTTATTATTATATTATGATATATAATTATTTGAATAAAGAAGCTTTTTGTGGATTTTCCTTTTAAATGTTATTTTAAATTTGTAACTACGAGTATGTATTCTTTGTAATTAATATAATAATAATAGAAAACTGATTTAGAAGGATGCCACCTTGATAGCAAAAAGTTGTATCAATTTATAAAATGATTGATATCGTCATCAAAATTGGTTCAAACAAATAATTTTTAAATCTACGTATTTACTTATTTCGTCAACCCACTTTATATTCAGACTATAACTTCACTGGTTGCTTAGAGCTTATCATAGGCCAAAAACCATATAATTAACTAAAAACGAACTAACTTGACTAATTATTTTGTGGTAATTTTCAATTTTTGACAGGGCTTGTTATACATATGTATTGTCAATTTTTTTTAGTTAACATTATTGCTTTAACAGAAAAGATGTATGAATTAATATTATATTATAAAAAAAATTCCTACACGCAATAAAACGTAGGGTAAGCTACACCCAATTGTTTAAGTTGACCAGTACGTGTTACTTCAACCTTGTGAAGCGATTGGACGATAACATCCGGAGACACATCATAGTCGCATACCTGTATTACTAGTGTATTTGTTTGTGTACATTTGTTCTGAAAAAAAAATATAAAAAATATTAATTTTGCCAAAAACATTTATTGATGTCAGAGAGATATGATTCATTAAAAGCGTGACAAAATTAAATAAAAAGTTAATTTGTGCTTGTTTTCCTAACTGGAAAACAAGCACAAATTACTTATCAGAAAATAACTATCCTCAGCTTACAACTCATAGAACAGAGTACGTTTCAATCATTGTCCTAGATTTGACGTCCATAACCCTTTAACTAACATTTATTCCATGGTATGCATGGTCGATTGACCGTCCCGAAATGATGATGACCTAATTTTCTGTCAAATGAAATAAAATAAAAAAACTTTATATACTTACAAAAAGGTTTAAAGTATAAGATTGCACCCCAGGCTGCAGCGAGATAGGGGGGACTGAAACCTGTTTACCTATAATCGGACCTGGTGCTGTGAAGTTGAAAAACAATATTAAGCTATAAGTACATCTCGAATTTTTGACTAAAAGTAAGTAAGTATATATATATATGTAAGTAGTAATTGTATCTCTGCTTGACCCAAAGGTTGACTGTTAGATAATGCTTTTATCATTAAGTTCGCCTATTGTGCTCTACAACTGTATTTTGTACAATAAAGTTTAAATAAATAAAAGAGTACAACAAGGATGTTTCGACCAGTAGGTCGACCGCCTATCTCGATTCTCTCCTCTCGTAATGGCTACTTGTATCATTTCGCTCCGTTTTAGGCACAAAAGGCTTTAAAAAAAAATTTTTTTGTCAATGTAAAGAAAAAAATTTTTTTTTAAAGCGTTTTAGCGTAAGACGGAGGGAAATGTGGCGAAAGCGATACAAGTAGCCATTACGAGAGGAGAGAATCGAGATAGGCGGTCGACCTACAGTACTTGGTCATGTCAAGCTCTGTCGTTTGCCCCCTCCTATTCCTTAGCCGTACAGGAGATTGGGCATTATCTATTTATTGGCAATTTGTTCATGATTATAGTCGTTTCAAAATACAAGGAAAAATTAAGGTCGATTTTACGGAACAAAATAACTGGTCAGTGAATTAGCGATCAATTGGAGTCAAGTAAGGGTGCTGTAAAAATGAAGGGGTAGATGAATTAACTAGCTTTTATTATTATAACCAGGTTCCCGATTATGAAATGAAGCATTTATTCATATATTCATTTACAAACTATAAAGATTTATAATGTTACTTACGATAAATTACAGAGGTACACTGTTGGGCAGTGACGAAGGATACTCCGATTACCAGAATAATTAAAGAGAAAATAGTCATTTTGTTCAGTGCAGAAATCTATGACTGATTGTTCGGTAGATTTATCAGTATATGCTGACTTTGAGTTAACTGCCGTGACTTCAACGGTAATCATACAAATACCAAATCGAATTGTTTAATTTGTTGAACGGTTTTAAAAATCAAAGAGTTTTTTTCAAAATCAAATAAATTGAGTACCAATTTCTGAATTAATTTCGAAAATGTACCGTACTATGCTGTAAGGTGCTGTGCTTTACTCTATCGTACTATGTTGTGATGTGCATGAGATATGCTTTGCATTATTGTATTGTAGTAAAATAAAAAAGAAAATGAAGAAAGATAATAAACTGAATCATAAAATACGTAATATGGATATGTTTATTTATACATCAAATTGCTCACTGGCAAATGTGTACGGCGTAAGCCATACCAGCCTGTTGTAATTGACCAAGGCGTTCAACATCGACCTCTATAAGTGATATAGCTGTTGCACTCGGCGCCACATCATAGTCGCACACTTTCACTCGTAGAGCAAGTGTTACGGTACAAGAGTTCTGTAAAAAGAAAATAGATTATAAAAACGTTATCGCCAAAGTCCAACGCATTAAAACGAATTCTGACGACTCGTAAGTAAATAAGAAAGAAAGTACTTAATTATAATTATTTGACTTAAAAAAACTTACAATTTATCAGGGTATTTTTGTCATCATTATGTAGCGAGCAGAGAGTAGAGAAGATAAAGTCATAAAAATCACTCCACCGAAAAGAACATTGGTTTTAAATAATACATAAATAAATGTAAAGAACCCTAAAAATAATATTTCGTGCGCTTAGCTTACCATCTTCAAGCTATTATTCTTTCAAAATCCTACTTTATTTATAAAAAAAAAACAGTACGACTCGATATATAGTTCGGCGACCCAAAGTTGATCCTTGCCTCCGACATAAGAGATATCCACTCTCCCCTATTCTAGATCACCCCTTTGTTAGTCGGCTTTTTGGTGGGTTCCAGGTAACAATAATTAAATAAACAAAATATATTTAAACTTACACCGAATGTTAAATTATATCTTCTACTGCCAGCTGCTAGCTCGTTAGGAGGGTATGTAACCTCTTTACCTTCACCATGGAAATCAGATGCTGTGAAGATAAACGAAAAAGTTATAATAAAAATATTTTATCGCCATCAGGGAGATATTGATGAGAGAAATGGGTGACAAAAAAATAAATGTCAGTGCGCTTAAGCGTTAAAGAGTTTCTCGTTGAAAGCCCGCACTAGCAGCAGGTCATGCTTATTATAACAATGCTTAGCCATCAAAACTCAAACCATGTGTAAAATGTCCCATTTTGTGGTATTAACCGTTGAGGTTTTTCCTCATTGCCAGTCGATTCTGGGTGCACCATCAGATCAATATTTTTACTTTATAGACCAAAAAGTAGAAGAAGATAGACGAAAGGAGATCCAGAGGCCGTAGATACGATACAATGGTAGATACGATGGTCGTACCAAATTAAGCAGCAGCTCAACATCCAGATCTCCAACGCAATCCACTACGGGGCAAAAGATCGCCATAAATGGAAAGAGATAGTAAAGAAATAGGTCGGGCACACCACGACGCTCAGTAGTGAGCAAACGAAACGAAGTGGATCTTAGCCTACTATCTTCGCCAGTTTACAGCGCCTGTCTCATGCAGGTTAGCTTGCAAAGGCATCGTTTCAGCGACATCTGTGGCGGTCGACTGACCGTCTTCCTGATATCTTTAATTTCAATTTCTTTCCCAGATATGCTACTTTTATGCAAAGATCCTCTCCCATTCTTTTCAGGTGTCCAAGCTAGCGCAGGCGTTGGCAGATAAAAACTACTTATTTAATTTAAAAGCAACTTACGATAAACTGCATTGACACACTGTTCGGCGGCGACGAGTGTACCCGTGAGCGTAAGAAACACGACAGTAAATGGAGTCATTTTGTTATGTATTCTAGAAACAATCTATAGTTAATTGTCTATGTACATTTATTTTTATTCTAATTAATTGCCGTGAATTCTTAGGTAATTGTCTAAAATACCACATCTAAACGATTGTTTATTTTACGGTTTTATTGACAGTTCTTAATGTTGTAAATGAAATCCTTTATTATTAATAACTAGCTGTACACCGCAGTTTCACCTGCCTGACCAGACCTTGATCTCTCTATGGACTTTAGCTAAAAATTAATGTGGTTCTTGGAAAATTTAAATATCGCGAAGTGCTGTCACATTCTAAACTTCTTTTCCCAACCAAACTTAAATCTCCCTCTGGACACCCCTCAAGTCGGGGACTCTGTGCTTCTAAGGAAAAGAGCGATAGGACACCTCCTTTCTTATATCCTCCGTATAAAAACCTCATAGCAAATATTTAGAATGATGGAGCAGCACATAGCAAATCACGCTCGCAATCAACAAGGCTTATTAATTAACAGTTCCAGACATATTTATAAAGAACTAGCTGTTCCCCGCGGCTTCGCCCCGCGTAGGACTTGGTTATATCGCGCCCAAAAGTAGCCTATGTTTGACCTCAGGTCTTTAACTACATCCCTACCAAATTTCATCACAATCGGTCCAGCAGTTTAGCCGTGAAGAGGTGACAGACAGACAGACAGACAGACAGACAGACAGACTTTCGCATTTATAATATTAGTATGGATGTATTGCTGGCGACCTTTACCCTATGTTCTCAGGCCTGTATCGCAGCAGTCTGAGAGTGGTAAATCGCAAGTGTTTATCGTTCACAATTATAATCTACTACACAGTTATTTCTCTGTTTGATTAGGATTGAATGAAATATACTTGTACCTCTTATCTGTATGGTAGTACATTTTGCGTGCTCACACCCATGGCTTTTTCCCGCCTTATGATTCTCACAGTGGATGCACGGGTAAAGAAAAATTCTCCGTGGTTGAAGTTAGTGTTGGTGGCTTGCGTTTCAAATTTAACAAGTGAGTACAGAATTCGTTCAATATCACTCCTAGAGTGCTATTTTTTAATCTATGACTCACTAAAAATCAGTAAGTCGAATATGTCGTTCTTTTTCGAATGATTTTTTTTCGACATAATCCCGACTTAAAAGCAGGTGTTGCAGACGTCACAAAGACTATAATAACAGTTTCTCATAAGACGGGCTGCAGAATATTTTATTACTTACATATTTTGGTATAATATATACTTTATATTATGTTATGCTATGCTATACGAAGCTGTGCTTTGCTGAAGTGTGCCGTACTGTGCTGAACTATGTTGTGTTGTTATTTGTATTGTATTGTATTACTAGGATAATAAGGAAGGGAAGAAAGAATCATGAAATACGAAATATAGGATCAATGAATATCTTTATTCAAATAATATATTGCTCACTGGCAAATGTAAATGGGGTAAGCCATACCGGATTGTTTTAACTGACCAAGGCGTTCAACATTGACCTGTTTTAGTGATATAGCTGTTGCACTCGGTGCCATATCATAGTCGCATACTTTCACTCGTAGAGCAAGTGTTACGGTACAAGAGTTCTGAAAAAAAAAAAATTCTGAATAAAAAAATTTTGTTTATGCCAAAGTCCAATGTATTAAAACTAATTCTAATATCGGCTCGTGAGTAAATAAGGAAGAAAGACAGCACTTTTTCAACAATTCTTAGTTTATTGAGTCAAATAATTATAAATGACAGCACTTAATTATAATTATTTGACTCAAAAAACTAAGAACTGTTTAATTTAATGTCAATATTAATAACAATATGTCCTGTATATACATAAAAAAAAACATAAAAAAGCTAGCTGGTAAGAATAAATAAATAAACAAAACATATTTTTAACTTACCAGGACGTTTAAAGTATATTTTTGCATGCCAGCTGGTAGCTCGATAGGAGGGACTGGAACCTCCATACCTTCACCATGAAAGTCAGGTGCTGTGAAAATATAAAAAAGGTTTTAATAAAAAAAATTTTTGGTACAAGCTTTTATTTGCTTTTATCGTCATCAGGGAGATACTGATATATCAAATAAGTAACAAAAATTAAATGACCGTGCGGTTCATTGTTAAGGAATTCCCTCGTTGAAAGGCCGCACTATCAGGTCATGCTTATTATAACAATGCATTTCCATCAAAACTCAACGCACGTGTGAAATGTTCCATTTTCATGGTATTAACCATTGAGGAGTTCCTTCGTTTATATGAAAATTTTAACTTTTATAGGGACAATAAGCGAAAGTAGTAACTTATATGTAAAAAAAATCTTGAAGACAGACAGGCAGACATCAGAACATGTTAAGATTTTGTTATTTATATGATAATGAACAAGGGGGTTAGTCTAGCTTAGTATATTATTGTGTTGTTGGTATAGGACCTATTGAATATTTTGAAGAAAAACCTAGCAATAAAACATATAATATGTCGAAATAAAAAATATTTTTTATTGTGGGGTTATTCATTAAGAAGCTCCTTGAAATTGTTATTTTTACGTGCAAATTTTAATTTAATCAATATTATTTTTATATTATATTTATTTTTTTATTATATTTATTTAATAGCTTTATTCCATTTTATTATACACATTTTTGCAGTTGAACCGAATTCGTGTGACCTAGTATACAGGTTGGGTGACTAATATTTTTATCCCAATTTTTTTTAAAAAGGGGATGCTCCAGACAATAACTACTTTCTAACTTACTCCGCTGACTCAGCGACCCGAAGTGGATCTTGGCCACCGAAACGAAAGAGCGCCACAGTTTTCTATTCTGCGCGATCTCTCGCCAGTTTACAGCGCACATCTCACGCAGGTCAGCCTGCACAGCATCGCTCCAGTAATATCTGGGTCTGCCGACTGGCCGTTCCTTTCCAGGTGTCCAAGCCAGCGCAGTCTCAAACTAGCAGATAAAACGTACTTGATAAAAATTATTTCAAAATAACTTACGATAAACCACATTGACACACTGTTCGGCGGCGACGAGTGTACCCGTGAGCGCAAGAAACACGAAAATAAATGGAGTCATTTTTTTATGTATTCTAGAACCAATCTATGGTTAATTGTCTATGTACATTAATTTTTATATTTATTCTAATTAATTGCCGTGAATTCTTAGGTGGAAATTATATAAAATACCTGATCTAATCGATTGTTTATTTGTTTTATTTAGAGTTCTCTGTACTTTTATAGATCCCTTTATTATTAATAACTAGTTGTACACCGCGGTTGTTCCTATCAAAAAAAGGTGACGTTTCTCACTCCGACATGTTGTAAACACTAATAGATAAAAAATATCTAGGTACTGGAGTTATGAAGCATGTAGGTAGAGTTTTTGGAGGGAAAGTAAACCGTCGCTATGTCCGCGCTGTATTTAATTTCCAAAACTTAGGTTTTTTCGAGTGTTTGTGCATAATATTGGTGGATTATTATTCGCAAAATGTTCGTGAAGGTTAGCGCCCGGTAACATCACGTGACAGGTATCGCCCCACTACAGGTAAACCCCTCTTGGCAATAGTAGTGTCGGGGTGAGTATGAGGGTAACGCTCTCTTCTCCTTGGGTTCGCCGAGCGGTGCAGACGTGTATTGTGCTCTAGTGATTTAACATGGCCTTTATTAGTATTTGATATTGATATGATATTGCTGTTGATAATTTTAATATGTGTTCAAATGTAACTGTAGATTAACATAGTTAGGCACGGACGAGGGATTGGTACGCTTCAGGCTGGATCCCAGTGATAGGAGCGGGGTTGGTGCTCCTATCTTTACCGTGATTAGTGCCAAAGCTTAGACACGAATGGGTAATTCGGTCGGATAGCTGATATGAACAAGCGTGAGTGTTGGGAAGTGATACAGTGTCGATTACGTGACTTTTTATCTTTGTCACCAAAATCTCCATGATATAGCTAAGTGAAATTTTTCCACCGCTTCACTTAGCCATCTGACTCAGACTAGACTTACTTACTTGACTGGACTTGACTATTGACTTATTTTTGACTCGACTGACTTAAGTAGGACTGAAGAAGATTAATAAATTCAAGAAAGGCCTTAAAGGACTAGATTCCATGGCCGTTAAAACTATTCAAAAAAAAAAAAAAAGCATGTAGGTAGTTTATAGTAAGAAGATTTCAGCTAAGAAGGAGTTTTTGGAGGGAAAGTAAACTGTCGCTATGTCCGCGCTGTATTTAATTTCCAAAACTTAGGTTTTTTCGAGTGTTTGTGCATAATATAGGTGGATTATTATTCGCAAAGTGTTCGTGAACAAGCGTGAGTGTTGGGAAGTGATACAGTGTCGATTACGTGACTTTTTATCTTTGTCACCAAAATCTCCATGATATAGCTAAGTGAAATTTTTCCACCGCTTCACTTAGCCATCTGACTCAGACTAGACTTACTTACTTGACTGGACTTGACTATTGACTTATTTTTGACTCGACTGACTTAAGTAGGACTGAAGAAGATTAATAAATTCAAGAAAGGCCTTAAAGGACTAGATTCCATGGCCGTTAAAACTATTCAAAAAAAAAAAATTCAGCTATGAAGTGGTTTGCTAAATTTTGGTTAAATTATTTCAAACGAAACCTTTGGAACCCAAAACCTAAATCAGATAAGAATCGCTTTACACTTAATAATGTATGGATATATATTATAATATATAAATACTATAAATACTTAAATACTAATATACTAATATTATAAATGCGAAAGTCTGTCTGTCTGTCTGTCTGTCTGTCTGTCTGTCTGTCTGTCTGTCTGTCACCTCTTCACGGCTAAACGGCTGGACCGATTGTGATGAAAGGTAGGGATGTAATTAATGACCTGAGGTCGAACATAGGCTACTTTTGGGCGCGATATAACAGAGTCCCACGCGGGGCGGAGCCGCGGGGAACAGCTAGTAATATATAAAATAAATTCAAGCTTTTTCTGTTCCGTTTAGAATTGCATAAATGCAGTAAAGGTGAATCTTTATTTTTTACCCAAAAAGGTACAAAGGTGAACTCATGACGTCGTACTTTCCTAAATGTCGTGTTCTGGCTGCCCCACAGCTGCCCTGACTTACTTAGTCATAGTGTTTATTTTATTTCTGAAAATTATAGTCCAATTCTTTGAAATTTTGCAATTTAAATTAGACATATTCCGCAACTCTTACAGTTTAAATTTCTAAACGTCACTCAAGTTCCGATGACATTGGTTGAATAAATATGATAGTGCACCCAAAATCGGTTCCCAACGTGGGAACTCTTCAATTTAAATACGACCATGGAAGGCCAGGGTCGTGTTTAGATTAGGGAGAACTAAGGAGTCCTGATGGCAACGCATTGGCATGATAACTATGACGTGATGCAATCAGGGTATGTTTTAAACGGGAAAATGATTATTCTCAGCAGTCCCTCTAGACTTGTATTTGTCTTCAACTTCCTTTTAACATTATGATCTACTTGTGAGGACCTGTAAAGGCTCACTTGCTTTATATTAAAGTTTAATAATGAAGATTTTAGTTTTCCTATAACTAAATAAACTATCCCTCGGTTTGAAACTTAGTATTTATCCCCAGTTGTCACCTGAGTGACAAATTGTCCTAACTGGGGGCTTAGCCAAACTCACAATCGCAAAACGCTAACGACATACGACAAGAACAAAATATATGGGATTGACATAAGATTGACCACGTGATTTACCGCAGCTTATGTCAACCCCATACATTTTGTTCTTGTCGACATTCGTTAGCGTTTTGAAATTGTCACTTGGCTACGGGTGCTGTTCATATCCGTTTTGAATCAGAAGCTTGCTTGTGTCAAAAATGATTCCTGTAATGTTTAGAGATAACTAAAGATCTGTAGATGAGACTTGGATGGCAGAGCATAAGGTGAAAATACGACTAGGAAGCACGCTCGGATAATGATGAATATCGCTAGAGAAATCGTTTTTATTCTGTTCCAAGGACGATGCCGTTATGATTAAGAACTCATTAGCCTAACGGAGCCTGAGCGCACGTCAAGAGACGGCGAGTGGCGTGGCAGGCCGGGATTAGTGGCATTTCCACCTTGAACTCCTAGGCTCCATTCTTTGGAACTCACGTTAAGCTGTTGGTCCCGGCTGTTACCGATAGATGGCAGTCATTTGGCTATGACAGATGCCTTTAGCCAGCCTGAAAAATCTAACAGTGTTGGCGCCACTAACAGACCCAGATCATCTTTCTATTAGTCTTGTTTCCCTGTAAAAAGGGTTAGACGGCAGTCGCTACATTATAATAACCAGGGGGCTTAGCCAATGTCACAATCGCTAACGTTAACGAGGTACGACAAGAACAAAATGTATGGGATTGACATAAGATTGACCACGTGATTTGCCGCAGCTTATGTCATACATTTTGCTCTTGTCGACATTCGTTAGCGTTTTGAAATTGTCCCTCTAGCTACGGGTGCTGTACCGCCAAATCAGGACCATAGCGTATCATGGGCTCTTAAACGTAAGCTAATGCTGACGAAGGAATTAGGTGCACACACAAATGAAAAAGATGAAGAGGTTAAAATAATTATATAAAATCAAAAACTATTTTTATTCAAATATTTTATTCATTCACACATTGAACTGTTCAGCAATAATATACTGGGTAAGCTATAGATGGGCCTTGTAGTTGACCAAGGCGTGTCACTAGAACGCTGTTAAACGATTGGACAAGCACATATGGTGCCACGTCATAATCGCACACTTTTATTACAAGATTATTTGTTTTGGGGCAATCGTTCTGAAAAAGAAAGCAAATTTTACAATTTATGTGACGTTGATCTTTAACTTTCTAACACCTTATTTTATTCTGTGATCCTCCTTATGGACTAAGACCTTAGAGTCTAAAATGCTCCACCAGCGGGAGTGGCCACCGCCAGGCGGCTCACTCTGCTAAATGTATATGACTGCCGGCCATATTGCTTGTATTTGTGTGCGTGCATTTTTTGCTTGTGTTGGATAATTTTGTTTGTGCGTAACGACGTGTTCGAATAATGCATGTTTACACACCCTACGCGCAGAATAGTCAAAGAAATAATTAAAAACCAGTTGGTTTAATACTCTAATTACAAAATACGCTAAATCTGTTGTAAGCTGCTAAGGAGTTGTATTCCACAGACGTTCTCATGCAGCAGCATCCATTCTAATATTATAAATGCGCAAGTCTGTCTGTTACACTTTGGCAGCTAAAATACTATACCGATTTTGATGAAATTTGCTGTGTCAAGCGACCCCGTATGCTCGTGACCGTCCATCGCAGTCTTGTGGTATCGCAGTAACATTCATCGATGTTTTATTCGTCGCGATTCCGTATTTTACTCGGATAGTGTGTAATGTCTAATTTATTATAAGTACCGTAAAATGCTGCAACTTTGCCAAGAGAGCCCAAGTTTGCCTTTTTCGTTTCGATTGCGATATTTCGCGTTTGCTTCGTTTTTTCCTATTTTCTACCATTTGATAGTAATTTTACATTATTAGGGCAACATATTTTTATTTTTTTACAATAGCAATTCCATTGTTACTCTGTCAGTTGTGCGACAAAAACCGGCGCGTGTGGTTGAAAAATTGTAGTGTCCTCTAACTTTTGCAGTTTTACGAAGAGAAAATGTGTTATTAATCAGAAATAACGTCCTAAGGTAAGAAAACATTGTCTGTTGTATGTAGATATAGATTCATCATCATCATCATCATTTCAGCCGCAGGTCGTCCACTGCTGGACGTAGGCCTCCCCCAAGGATTTCCAGAACGACCGGTTGGAAGCGGCCTGCATCAAGCGTCTGCCTACGACCTTCTTTAGGTCATCTGACCATCTGGTCGCTGGATGTCCGACGCTGCGCTTTTCGGTGCGTGGTCGCCATTCGAGAACCTTTCTGCCCCATCGGCCATCGGTTCGTCGCGCTATGTGCCCTGCCCACTGCCACTTCAAAGAGCTAATCCGCTGGGCTATGTCGGCAACCTTTGTTCTCCTACGGATCTCCTCATTTCTGATGCGGTCTCGAAGGGAAATACCGAGCATAGCCCTCTCCATAGCTCTTTGGGCGACCTTGAGCTTTCTTATTAGGCCCATAATATAGATATAGATTAATTTATGCTTACTCTCAGAGTTATAGTAGAAGATTGCACGCTAGGCAATGTGATAGGAGGGGCTGGAACTGGTTTTCCTACGACGAGATCCGTAGCTGTGTGTAGGAGAGGAAATATATCGAATTATTACACAATTTTATCGAACATACAAAATTATTAAAAGCACAAAATTTCAGATAACCTAAGGAAGGTCGCAGGCAAGCGCCGGATGCAGACCGTTTCCAACCGGTCATTCTGGAAATCCTTGGGGGAGGCCTATGTCCAGCAGTGGACAGCCTGAGGCTGAAATGATGATGATGATGATCCCATACGGAGGAGACAGAGCCTATGGCCTAGGGCCTATAACTAAAATACCTTAGTCAAGATCATGAAATTGACGTAATTCAGGATAGATATTTATCTATTTATGTTTATTTGCTAAATAAATAAATATATAGGGACAAATCACACAGAATGAGCAAGCCCCAAAGTAATTTCGAGACTTGTTTTATGGGATACTAACTCAACGATACTATATTTTATAACAAACATATATAGATAAACATCCAAGACTCAGGTCAATCAGAAAAAGATAATTTTTCATCTAGACCTGACCGGGGATCGAACCTTCTGAGTAGCGGTCAGGCTTGTTAACTATTACGCCACGGAGGTCAACAAATTTGTTAAAAAATATAGTATCGTTAAGTTAGTATATTCCATAACGCAAGTCTCGAACTTAGTTTGGGGCTAACTCAATCTGTGTGATTTGTCTTTTATATGCAAGGGAACATAAAATATCTATGCCTAGACTAAATTATTTTTAACCACACGAACTTTATAAGATAGATATAAAACGGGTTAATAACAATATATAACTTACGATAAGCCACAGTGGTGCACTGCTGGGCAGCGACAAAGGATACTCCTGAGATCATAAGAAAAATAAACGAAAAAACAGTCATTTTTCTATCGTCTTCCGATTACAGAACGAATGTTAATGGTCTATGTCGCTTCACTTTTAAACACTTACTTCATTCATATATAGGCATAATAATTCATTATAATTACTTAAGTAGCGTAAATTTTAAGATAAATACGAAATACCGACCTAATTGATTAGTTTAGGTAATTTTTCATAATTATACATATAATTACTTAATTAGCGTTAAAAGATAAATACAAATTACCATATCAAATTAATTGGTTTTCATATTTTTAATAATCCTGGTAGATTTGAAAATGGAAAATACCATTTTGCTCCAAAACGGCTTTGACTATGGCGAGTCAATAAAGGACCGAATTAAATTTAATATATTACTAGCGACCCGCCTTGGCTTCGCATGGGCATAAAAACCTTTCTCTTGGATCACTCTATCTATTAAAAAAACCCGCTTCAAAATCCGTTGCGTAGTTTTAAAGATTTAAGCATACGAAGGGATATAGGGACAGAGAAAGCGACTTTGTTTTATACTATGTAGTGAAGATAAGAATAATAATGTTTCAAATATAATTAATAAAATCCTATTTATAATAAAAACGCAAAAGTTTATATGGATTTTTATTACTCTTTCACAGAAAAGCGGCTGAACCGATTTGACTGAAATAAGGAGTGGAGATTGCTTATCCCGGAATTCCCACGGGAGTGGAGCCCCGGGCTACATATATCTAGTATGAAATAAAGAGTAAGTACATAATAATAAAAAAAACATTATGTATTTGTCTAATCTAGTACGTTGTAGTTTAACCAAAGACGGTTTCTAAGCCTGGCTCTACATAATAAATAACTTTTGGTTAACAGTGAGTTTTATGGTTTCGTTATAACTTTTACAGGTTTTTTTTTCGAAATTTTATAAACATCATTCAAGTCATATCATTGAAGTTACACGCTATCAAATTTTGAATCGATAGGACATAATGTTAAGGTAGTCAGATCTTCTCATCAACTATTAAAGAGCTGATGATCTTCAAATGGCTGAACAGATTTTCATGAAACATGGCTAAGAACACTCAGGATAAAATTATCTATGACACTAAAAAAAAACTAAACGAAAATCGGTTCATCCGTTTGGGAGCTACGATACCACAGACACACAGACAGACACGTTGAACTTATAACACCCCTCTTTTTGAGTAGGGGGTTAAAAATAAAACAGTTCTAAAGAGAATAATTTATTATTTCGCTTTATAAATCACAGTTCGCAATAAAACGTAGAAAGGCTATAACCATAGTCATTTAGTTGACCATTTCGCTGAATAACGAACGAAAACATCGACACAAAGTGTATTTCTGGGGCAACGTCAAAGTCGCATGCCCTAACCACTACAGCGTTTGTAAGAACACATTTTTGCTGAAACAAAAAATATATATATGCTCTATTAGACAAAAACTATAACAAACTTGTTACCTGACTCCGGCGGCCCTACCGCCTAACTCGATTGCTATCGCTATGGCTATGGTTTATAACGTCATCCAATCTTTTCGAACTGCCAAGCAAAACGATATTGCTTATACATGTATTCTATGGACCAAGACATTGTCTTAGTCTTGGTGTTGGACATGTGAAAGCAATATTGCTTTGCTAGGCGATTCGAAAAGACAAGATAACGTCATAAACCATAGCCATAGCGATAGCAATCGAGTTAGGCGGTAGGGCCGCGGTTGGCTGGAAGAGATCTCTTCATGGGATAAGTTCGCCGTTGCATTCATCTTGTGTTTTTTAATTTTGTTAATTTTGTGCAATAAAGTTATTATAAACAAACAATTGAAACTACTTCTTCTTCATCATTCGTCGCTCACTGCTGAGGATCGTGAACACATGTGCTTCCAAGTTACCTCTGTAGATGCTGCCCCCAGCTGCTTTTTTCACTCTGTCCACCTATTTGGCTGGAGGCTTTCTCTCTCCAACTCTCTAACACTTTCGCGAATTACCCACTCTAAGACCCCTGCTTTGCCCTTTGCCAGACCCCCCCCCCCCCCCTCCTATAGCATAAAGGCCTGCCAGTCTAGTATCAGGTCGCCAGCAACACATTCTGTACAAATAATTCTGGAACTTTATAAAGCCTTCGGCTTTAGGCTTCGCCCGCGTGGATTTCCCTCGGGAACACTGCTTTTTCCCAAGATGAAAGGTGTATGTCTTTCTCAATACTTCTAACTATGTGTATGCGAAATTTCAAGAAGATTGGTTTGATTGGACGTGAAACCGTATAATAAACAAACCAACTCACTTTTTTATAATATTAGTTGGGATAAATATTTCTTATTCTAAAGTTCTACTCTTATTCTCTGGAATTCTACGACCCAAAACAATTTTAAGTTATATTTTTATTAAAAACCCTTTTAAATACGTATTAATACTGGATAAGTTTAGAAAAAACAATATTTTTGGCGACAAAACTTTTACGTATAATGACACACAGACCTCACAGACTATAAAAATATTATAGTCTGTGAGGTTAATAAACTCACTGGAAGTTTGACTGTAAATATCTTGTTGGCATATGGAAACGGAAAGCGCTTGAGAGACACCGGCTCACCAACTGGTACCACTCCTGGTGCTGTGAATCAAAACAAAAACATATTATAACGTTTGAACTATACATGAGTAAGAGATGTGATTTAGCACTGGTATTTATTTCCAAATTAATACAAATAAAGTCAGGATCGTGGGTTGTTCAAGCACAAAGTTGGTGTCCAGAACAACAGATGTACTCAACTGGCAGATGTCGAGGAAGAGAGAGCCGTCAAGCTTAACTCGAGCTCTTCTCAACCCCTGTGAGAGGTGGTGAGGAAACTGGTCAGGACTTTTGGTCCTCAGCAGTGGCGAGCGACCGTCGCCTGCGACGACAGGCGGGCCACTGGGTTTGGCCGTGGCGGCCAAGTCTTGCATCTGGTTAGTGTGATATCTGTGCAGGCGCCGCGTCTTGTGGCCTCTCCTCTCCCTCAGGCGTCGACGTGATGATGGCGTTCCTGGGCGAGAGAGCCGCCATCCACCAGTCGAGTCATTTATAGGGTACTCGGGAAGGTCGCGGGGGACACGGCTTTAGGTGGTGGTCGCAGCGTCACTTACATATTTATTACTAGCTGTTCCCCGCGGCTTCGCCCCGCGTGGGACTCGGTTATGTCGCACCCAAAAGTAGCCTATGTTTGACCTCAGGTCGTTAACTACATCCCTACCAAATTTCATTGCAATCGGTCCAGTAGTTTAGCCGATCTTCACGGCTTAACTACTGATAGTGACAGACAGACAGACTTTCGCATTTATAATATTAGTATGGATATGGAAGTATTGATTTATTTATTACATACATACATATAATCACGTCTTTATCCCATACGGGGTAGACAGAGCCTAGAGCCATAAGACCTTAGGTCACGTTTAGCATAATGGTAGTTGAAACAGGAAATCAATAGTGATGGGTTGCTAGCCGCATCGCCTATGTCATAATTTCCCCATTCGGCGATTCCCTCAGACGACTTTTACGGCTTGCGCGGGAAGAGAAGCAGCTGGTACATTCTATGTTTTTCTTTTTCTCCCAGACCAGCATGGATTTATTTATTATTATTTATATTCTTACATTTAATGCGGAACGATGACTATGAACATTATGGAAGACAAGATAGAGGGAAGTAGGGGAAGGGTTGACCAAGAAGGAGTTTTGTAGAACAAATAAAGTAAAATGTGAGAGTTGTGTTGTATCAGGTGAAAAGGCTAGCGGAAGATAGAGACACCTGGAAGAGACTCCACTTGAAAGAGCACATCTGTTAATTTTAGATAGATAGATATCTTTCTGCCATGGTTCCTTTATCGACTACCAAATTAAAAGCGAGACCAACAGCTTGACGTGCCTTTCGAAGGACGGAATCATCTTTTCACGCCTGCATTGCCACGCCCTAACTGAAAACAACTAAACAAAGTATGCTTCTCGTTCGAACCCACGACCCCCGGGTCTACAGGCGTTAACACTACCTTAACCACTGGACCTGGGGGTAGATATAAATATAAAAACTTACGATAATATGTTGTTGTGCAGAATTTTCCAGAAGCCAGAGATATACCACTAAACACAAGTAAAACGTAAGCAAAAATCATTCTCTTATAATCCTATGTACAAATGAAAAACAAACGATACGGTTCGCAATATACGAGTAAGTAACTACATATTCTTTATGCATTATATAAGGCTTGTTACAATTATGTACGTACAAAAATAACATAAAATCAATTAAGGATTATATTGTTCTTAACCGTAGAAATAACAAATGGAGGTTCTAATAAAAAATATTTGATTTACTGTTTGAAAATAACATTTTTTAAAATCACAGACACTGGCCATTAACAAATTAATGTGTTTAATCATCATCATTATCGTGTGGGTTGCAAGGGCAATTGACCATGCACACCCTGATGTTCTTTAAAACTTCCTCTGACGTGGTGACTTGTTGAATGGTTAGGAAAATGTATCATGAAGCTTTGCGGTATGAGAAGTGCAAACATATGGGTGCGGACCCGGCTTCAGCCAGTTATAATAATCTTTATGGCAACGTAATAAGGTCCAATATAATGCGTATCGCATCGGCTCAGCTCGGACGTGACGTGTCGATGCGAATAGCAACATTGGACCTTATTCCGTTGTTATGAAGGTTTTTCTGACCTGCATGTTGATCAGTGTGGGGACTCCCCGTTAGTGGTTTCTATAACAGTAGCGTCCAAACAAGGAAAAACAAGTTTATTTTATTACCGAGAAAATACATAGCGAAAATAAGGTGTTATAGCATTTTCTGACTTTTAGTTTAGTTTAGTTTCAGTTAAAGCAAGCGTTTGGATGATGATACATTTTCATGTGAAGTGGTACAAAAAAGAGTATCTTATATTTGTGAGCATAGCTGGTGTAAAATAAAATACTTTTTGATTTTTTTTTTATTTTTTTTTTCTTTAATAATCAGAGATTGCAGTAAAACGTAGATTCGACATAACCATTACCATTTAGTTGACCATTTCGTTCAACGACGATCGAAAACATTGACAGAAAATTTACTTGGGGGGCAAGGTCATAGTCACATGCCCTAACCACTACACCATTTGTACGATCACATTTTTTCTGAAACAAAACACAAAAGCTCTTTAAGGCAAAAACGACAACTGCAGTACAAAATTTCGATCATTCTCACTAGTTCCATTGGCAAATAGTTCCATGGAACTAGTGATAATTTTTTTTCTCAGTAGTTCCATTGACTTTTATGATGGAACAAATGAGACAAAACTTGATCAGACTTGTCTCACTCATTAGTGAGACAAGTCTGATCAAGTTTTGTCTCATGATGTCTTTATGATGATGATCAATCCTCACAAGTTTTAGCCAGCATTTTATTTAAAGGTTGATGAACTTACGGGCAGTTGGAATGTAAAAACCTTTTGACCAGGCGGGATTGGTATACGTTTGAGTGGGATCGGAACACCATTTGGTACATCACCCGATGCTGTGAACAAGTTATTTATCAATATCAATAAATAGTATTAAACAGTATAAAACAACGTCGCTCTCTCTGTCCCTATATCCCTATGTATGATTAAATTTTTAAAACTACGCATCGGATTTTGATGCGGTTTTTTTAATAGATAGAGTGATTCAAGAGGAAGGTTTTTATGCCCATGCGAAGCTGGGGCGGGTCGCTAGTATATACTATACGGACAAATCACACAAATTAAGTGAGCCCCAAAGTCATTCAGATCATTTTTCATCTTGACCTGACCGGGGATCGAACCCAGGACCTCTTGAGTAGCGGTAGACGTTTGCATGTAGATCCGGAGGTTGTGGGTTCGATTCCCATGGTCGATTGACCGTGTCACCTATACGAAAACATGATAGTAAGTGCCGCTATCTAGGATAAAAACGTAACCTAGACTAAAGCGTAAAATATATAACTCAGAAATACGCTCAGATGAAGAAGTAGGTACATTTATAATTGAGTCTTTATAGACATGATAGATTTGCACGCCATACTAAGGTAAAATGTATTCGCACATTCATATTGTTACATTATCATTTTGTACATACATTCATGCAAATAAATTGATTTGATTTGATTTATAAAAAAAAACTAGCTTTCGCCCTTAGCTTTTTCCATGGGAACAGTGTATTTTCCGGGATGAAATGTATCCTATGTCATTTTCAATACTTCTATCTACTTGTATGCAAAATTTCAGGAAGATTGGTGCAGTAGATAGGGCGTGAAACAAACAATTTCTCAGTTATAATATTAGTTAGGAGTATTCAATACTCTTTATATTATATTATACTCTTTTGACTTAAAAACTTACGAAAATATGATATCGTGCAATGTTTTCCAATAGCCAGAGATATACCACTGAACACAAGTAAAACGTAAGCAAATATCATTTTTACTTTAATTTTGTATATAATTTTTAACAAACTATACGGTTGCAAGTATATGGGTAAGTAACTACATAATCTCCAACCATTATATAAGGATTGTCACAATTATGTTCGTAGAAATAAAACATAAAATCAATTAGGAATAAACAAAGAAGTTCGAATCGACTCGACGCAATTTTTTTTTTAATCTATGGGAATTAAATTGTTCTCTTTAACCAGCGAAACAACAAACGGAGGTACTAATTTTCTCTCTTCAGCGTTCCTTACCCAAAGGGTAAAAATTAGACCTTATTAATAAGACTACTACGAGTCTGTCAGTATGTCTGTTATTAGGTTGTATATCATAAAGCGTGATAGTTAGACAGACAGTTCAAATTTTTTACAGATGATGTTTTTCTGCTGCCGCTATTACACTTCTAAATAAAATTTTACATATAAATTACTGGGTCTCCAATATTTTATTTATTTTGATACGATATATTTATATCAAGCGAGTCCATCCGGTCGATCTGGTAGATTGATTTTCATACCTCGTTTGACCTTACAAATCTAACATAATTCTATCGACACAATCATGCAAAACAAATTCGAGTTACATGCAAAAACAAATGTATTCATTAAACCATTTAACTGGAAAACATCAAAGAATCTGAGGAATCGATCTATATAAGATCCGCTCAAATTTATTTTCCTCACTTGTGTAGAAAATGTTGCTTTTCACGCTTCTTTTCGTCGTCTTCGCGGCATCAGTAAGAACCGAAGTATGTGAGAAGGGTTGGTCAGGTAAGATTTTCTTCATCGAGCAGACAGATGCTCAAACAATATTTATTTGAATTTTTTTTCTGTCCTGTTTGTAATCTAAATAGAAACTAAAAGTAAAACGTAACTTAAAATTTTAATTTAACAGAATCAAAAATGCAAGTTTCACCGATTGTTTGCTAGATAGGTTCCAATCCCAATTAATAGGTTAACTACTTCCTCTGGTAATCTTCATCAATAATCATTTATTTTTTGTAAGCATGTGCTCACGAACTTTCCATTTTTGTTAAGACATTGCAGCTTTGAATCACCTCATTAAATGATGTTTCGTATTTCGGAAGGCACGCCTTTACTGCCGGCGGCCATCATGTCGCTGTTAATGGAATCACTTCAGAGGCTGAGAGGTGATTTCGGTGATTTCGAAGAACTCTGTAACCTGGGTGTGCAAGGCCGATTAACATTACACCCACACAATATGATCATTATCATGGGGTGCCATCTCATTGAAAATAGGTCACCAAATAAAAACACAATGCGTCATGATGCAATACAAATAAGTATTAAAACTTAATTCTAAATCCAGGGCTCTGATAATCTGGAATCACTTATTTTATTTTTAGGTCCACTTCCTCCTGGCTATATATCTTTCGATGCTGGAGATGTGATCCTTAGTCCTGGCATACCCAACTGGACAGTGCAGTATAATGTAAGTAATAACTTTTACTTCTTAATGATCATGCAGTGATCCAAAGTATGTGTAAGGGTAGGTAAAAACATATGGTATTATTTTTATGACATACTATTAGTATACACCGGCTTCGCCCGTGGCCTATGAAATAGTGTGGCTTTCCAACAGTGAAAGAGTTTTTCAAGCCGGTCCAGTAGTTTCGAGGAAAAATGCAAAAAAACAAACAATCGATCAAATCTTTTCCTATAATAATCTTCTAATATTAGTATGAAAGTACCCTACTTAATCACACTAATATTATAAAGGCGAAAGTTTGTGAGTGTGTATGTTTGTTACTCTTCCACAGGAAAACAGCTAAACCGACTTGGCTGAAATTTGGAATGCAGATCGCTTAGACCCTGGACCAATGCATAGGCTATATTTTATTCCGAAATTCCCACGGGAGCGGACCCGGGCAACAGCTAGTAATATTATAAACGCGAAAGTTTGTAAGAATATATGGATATTTGTTATTCTTTCAGATGAAAACGGCTGAAACGATTTGGCCGAAATTTGGAAAGGAGATTGCTTAGCCCCTGGAACAACACATAGGCTATATTTTATTCCGGAATTCCCTGCTAGTAGTAAGCTAACAAATAATATAAACATTTTTTCCATATTTCAGCCACCATGTGAAAACGCAGTCTTGTCAGTAAGCTTGTGTGATGATGTCAAGCCAGTAATCCAAGTACTGTCTCCGTGGGTAGCCAACATTAGGCGCAGAGGCTCTGTATTATCAACAGTTGTGGTCCACTCCTTGTACTGGTGCCCACCATTCTTAACTAGCGTGAACAGGTCGAAGCCTGGAAATCCAAAAGCATTTCCGTTGGTAGATGTTTAAACATTTTAATAATAAAATGTGAAAGAAATTTAATTTTTATTTACTAAATTTACAACTTAGGTTTCTATCATTGTCCTCTTAAACCTTATCTTGGTTAAATTCCAAGCGATATTTAGAGGCTAGGGTCCGCTTAGACGTAATATCTTAACCCTTATTAAGAAAAGATTCGGGCTGTGCGGGGAATGGGTCCTGTATTCATGGTAGATTTATTAAGAAGAACTGACTTTTGTGTAATCAGTATATTCACCATCATCATTTCAGCCACAGACTGTCCACTCCCACAAGGGTCTCCAAAATGACCGGTTAGAAGCGGCCTGCATTCTTCAGGTCATCCGACCAACTGGTCGGTGGGTGTCTGTTGTTGCACTTGCCGGAGCCTGGTCGCCATTCGAGAACCTTTCTGCCCCATCGGCCATCATTCGTCGCTCTATGTGCCCCGCATACTGCCACTTCAAAGAGCTAATCATCTGGGCTATGTCAATAACCTTTGTTCTCCTAAGCATCTCCCCATTTCTGATTCGGTCTCGTAGGGAGCCATTCGCCTCCATCAAGTCGTCCACTGAACAGGATGCGGCAGAGGCGGGGCATGACAGCAAGCGTGCTATGGTTTGGATACTCCCGCAGCGACACCTGTCGTCATCAAAGAACCCCCACCCCCACCTCTTCCTCAACTCCTGACATCTGCCGACCCCTGCCAGAAGCCTGTTCTGTGATCTCCATATAGGCCAGGGTAGATTGTGGCTCGGTGAAAGCTTTTATTTAATATTTTATTATTAATTTATGAGTTAAACATATACACATTTTGTAGCTTTATTATAGAGGTATAAATACGCTTTGGCCAGTGCTGCGTTCCTGTGTAATGTTTGGGATAAAATTTGCCTACGTGTAATGTTATTCTGTTATACACCCAGGAAAATTTTGTATGGGAAAAGGTTTTTTCAGTTATTTTATTTTATTCTTATTAACCTGTTATGATTCTGGATGAAGACAAATCGAAAAAAATCACAAAAAAAAACATTATAATAAAATAAAACAATTATCATAAGGCATCAGCAAAAAATTACTTTATTTGTATACATCGTTTTATAATCCACAAGTTAATGTTTTTAGGGATATAAAAGGTAAAGAACTCATAACACTCCTTTTTTGTTCAGTCAAGTAAAAATATCAGGTCCACAAAAAATCTTCCTGTCATTATAGTTGAGTTTACTATTTACCTATAATAATTCTATAATATGGTAGCGTAATAAAGGAGAAAAGAAACTCTTCTATCGCAACGGGACTCTGAGAAATTCTTTGTTGGAAACTAGTTGCGTATTAATAAAAAATATTCTTTTCTCGCAACTAGTTGCCAAGAGAGAATATAAATTATTTTTTCACAACTGTTTGTAAAGCTTAGTGGTCATAGGGACCAAAAGGGATTGAAAGAGATCTCATAATAATAAGTCCACCATTGTTTACTTCTTTTTGGTTTCTTGTTTTTGTGTCTTCTATTATGTAAAAATTACATAAAAACACATAACATTTATATTAGAGCATTGGGCTCTTGGATATATTTTGAAAGTAGTGGTCGATTCTTTTTCCCATATAGTTTTTACGTTGTCCATATTTTAAGCTATCTTCATAAAAACCTGTTCAGGTATGTATGCGAAATAAACTAAAACTCAGTTTGCATTTTATATTGTTTTTAGGCATTACATTTTATGTTCAATTTTACACTATCGTAACATAAAGAAATATTCACAAACTATGTTGACATTGCAGTTCTAAATTTCAGTTAACAATGGATTGGGTCTGTAAAAATAAATATATATGTAAGTTAACAATAGATACTTGTTTTAAGTTTTTAAAAACATGTGAGTAGGCACAATCTTAGTTGACAATCTTTATTATACATGTTTTTAATTATTTTGTAATGATTGCTTCACCATCCAAAATCACAGAAAGTATTATCCCCGTTATGTCATGTACTAAAGATATATTGTATGAAATACGAAATTCTTCTGCATGCTTTAGTAAGAAAGGACACGGAAGATCCATATTAATGTTATCTATATTTATGTTTTAGATTTAGGACTAATGCTTAGCATTAAATCTGTTATTAATGCTCCGACTCGTATAAGAAACTATGATGTAGATGAATTTTGCGAAAAGTTACTTTCATCTTCTAAATTTGAAAAATTAATTGAAAAAGTTGCAGACAAAGCGGCAGTAAAAATAACTGAAATGGGTAATCACTATGAACCAGAATCTAAAGAGAACATTAAAACGTCAAACAGAGCCGAAAAACCTGCTATTATTAAATTAGAAGAGTCAGATATTGAACCAATAAAAGTAAAAAGACCCGTTAGTAAGATATCAAACGCAGAAAGTTATTCCATAGCTCCATTAAGTGAATTAAGTTTACAATATAAAAAATTCACTAAGAGGACAACTAGCAATACAAAAAAGCCGAAAGAACCAAGGGAGGTAACGGAAAAGTTAACAGAATCTACGGAGGTAACAGACAGGTCGGTTGAACTAACGGAGGTGACAGATATGTCGACTAAACCAAGAAAGGTAAAAGATGTGTCTAAAGAATCAAAGGAACTAATAAACAAGTCAACAGAATCAAAAGATATAAGTGGTACAGATCAAGAGTCTAAAGAATCTAAAACCAAAAAACGTGATTCTGATTTGGAAACATATCATGAATCAAAGAAAAAAACTCCTGACTTAGAAAAAGAGAAGCATTCAGTTGAAAATAAAGAAAAGATAGTAAATGAAGACGTCAGTTCTGACGAAACAAAATCAGAAACAATTGAAAGTGTAGAAACTAAAGTTGAAAAAAATAAAAGAACTACCAGCCAAAAAAGGTTTGTAACACACAAACGCAACAATTCAACAAAAGATAAAGAGAATGAAAAATATGATGCAAGGGCAATTGATAAAAATTTAAGTAAAGAAAATGCCGCTTTTAAATCGAACGAAAATAAAATTACAAAAGAAACATCAAGATTTAAAGAACCTTTTAAAACTCATGAAAAAAGTCTTCCATACGCAGAAGAAAACATAAGTGAACTGAAACATGAAGAGAACAAAAGTGATATTAAACACAACGAGAAATATTCAAGTGAAAGTCATAGAAATAATGATAATTATTCATATGAAACATATACAAGATCAGATAAAACATTACGGAAGTCACAAGACGAAGCTGAGGGTGCTCCTAAAGAGCCAGAACCTATTCTTCGAAATGAGAATGGTAAAGTGTACACGTATCAAGTTTCATCAGAGTACGACGAATATCATGAGCAACGTGAAAAAATTGAAAAGGCAAAACAGCCTACATTTTAGCACATAGAACACATTTATTAATTTTAAATATTATTATAATTACATTTAAAAATGTTAATCATATTTTTATTAAATTAATAGATTATGGTACCATTATAGATATTTAGTATAAATATGAATGTTTTTTTTTATTCATTTTTATCATCAATACTATTTTTATGTTAGTCAAGTAGTCAAGAATTTGAATTATGATTATTACTTTACACTATTGTAAATAATTATTATTGTGTCGTATAACTTTCTGAAACTACTGATCGGATTTAATTATTATTAATTATAAAAAAAGTTAAAAAAATATTATTAACTCAAAAGTTGACTGTTGAAAATACTCTTGGAGTAAGTCTGCCTTTTGTGCAATACAAATTATATTTGGTACAATAAAGTTTAAATAAATAAAAATAAAATAAAATATTGCAAACTTAGTACCTATGTCATTTTCGGCAATGGAACTCTAATAACTTCAACTACATTGCCGTTTTCTATAAACGAGGAAAATATTCAACCTTATCAAGCGCGCCCTCGAACCGCTCCATCAGTAATCTATCGACTTCCGCAAAAATATTGGAAAAATATTTAGAACATTTTATCTTGTTATGCGCCGACGAAAACTCATTTTCTACTTCCATTTAAAGCTGGAAAGTTGCTGCAATATGGTAAAAAAGTATGGTTATCTGTTCGAGTATATTGTTGACAAACTCACTTTCGCATTTATAATATTACTAGCAGTCCACCTCGGCTTCGCTTGTGGTACATACATAGCCTTTGTCACTCAGGGTGAATGTAGGTTACGAATAGTGAAAGAATTTTTGAAATCGTCATTGAAGTTTTCGAGTTTATTCATTACATACATACACACAAAAATACAAATCTTTCCTTTTTATAATATGGGCTAAGACAATAAAAAAAATGTACGTACTTCAGTAATACGTACGTTTTTTCCTTTGATGTATGTTGCCTTCTAAATATAAAGATAGTCTTTATCACTTGGTTACAATAATCGTATTTATATATTATTTATTTACACACATTTTTAACCATAGATTATTCATACTTCCATACTTCCATCCATATCCATACTCCATACCAATATTATAAATGCGAAAGTCTGTCTGTCTGTCTGTCTGTCTTTCACCTCTTCACGGCTAAACTGCTGGACCGATTGTGATGAAATTTGGTAGGGATGTAGTTAACGACCAGAGGTCAAACATAGGCTACTTTTGGGCGCGATATAACCTAGTCCCACGCGGAGCGAAGCCGCGGGGAACAGCTAGTTATTATATATAGCCTTCTACTTCTTAAAAATATGTGTCATATCATCAACTCAATTTTGAATATATGTTTGTATATGTAATGAAATATGTAAAGTACGAACACGTACAAGTACAGTACCTCGTTATTCAAAGACGTACGTGTTAAATTACCTTATGTATGTTACTATGTTATACATTTAAAGTATCTCGTGAGAACAGAGTAATTCACTTTTGGTATTAAAAAAGGAGTCTATAGGCTCGTGAACTTCTCTTGATATTTTTACTCGATTGAGCCAGAAGAAGGGTTATGTTTTTAAGAGATGAGGTAGGTAGTATTAGTGTATGTGTAACTGTGTAGTACCTTCTGTAGCCTTGATGAATTTTAGCTTGAGAGATGTCATTAGATTCGATTAGATTTATTAAAAAATCTATTAATCCATTATTAAAATAGGCACATAATTTTGTTAACATCTTCATCATTTACGGTGTAGGCAGAGCCTGATATGATTTGACCTAGAAGCTAGAATTTATATATATAATATAGTAAATAACCACAGAATTTAAAAATATTAACAAGAAGTGGTGGCATAGCGAAAAACGTGTCATTAGTTTGGCTTGCAAGCCAACGTTTCACACAGAAAAAATTGCGTCATGTATTGTCACTGTTATTGGTCGATAATATCAGGCGGCTTTGTTGTAAACTAAGTAATACATTTCTAATAAGGTGTAGTGTGGTTAACATGGGTTAACATGTATTAATTAGAGATAAGAAGAGAGAATAGGTACGCTGCCACACTGATCCTGGAACTAAATCCGCGTCAAAACATTTCTACTCGGATAATTTCTATGTTCTGTGGAAATACCTTGACGTAAGACTAAAAAAATGTGTTGTAAGTTTTTAAAAACAGTCAAGCCCTCACCATAACTAAGAATATTATGTTTGCAAAACAAATGTGTGTATTAAATGTTATCATAAACCTTTCATAGCTCTCGATGCCCTTCTTATATCATGTTTATGGTTCCGCTGCAGGCTAAATTTATTGCTTACGCAGTATATACACATATACATGATTCAGTAAGCTTTGCTTTATTTACTGTAAATAAGATTAGTAATTTGTTTGGTAAAGAAGTAATATGGTTAACTGGTAAAGAATGATCTTATCATTAAGGCTGCTACCAGCGCTAGCTACCTAAAAATACAGAAAAAATAATTTATCTTTCTTATCAGAAATCCTCGCGCAACTTTTTTGCTTGTATCCTAAAGTTACATAAAAACCTCGAAAGTCATTGAAATAGGTATGGCTGTAGTTTCCTTTGTAAAAAATAATAAACGGCCACTTTTGACACTTTTTGTAAAGGTTTCTAAAGCGGATAGTATTTTAATGACTTTCGAGGTTCCAATGTAACTTAAGGATACTAGCAAGTTTCGCAAGGATTTCTGATAATCTCACTAAGATAATTTTACTGTATTTTTAAGGTCGCTAGCGCTGGTAGCAGCCTTAAGTCTGCCCATTGTATAGGCCATTTTTAGTTTCAGTCGCAGTAAAGGATACCATAAATAATAAATTAGGATACCATACGTACAGTCAGCTGCAGAGAAATATGACCCCCTTTAAATAGTGATAGTTGTGGCATGAGAGTCAGATTTCTCTGCAGCCGACTGTACAGGTTTCACAACCAAGGATACCGAAGATCGGCTGAAGCTGTGGATGTAAATAGAAAACATGCGCGAATGATGATCATGATAACATGAACATGTAAAACAAGATAAATTCCTGTAATAATAGGAAACAATTAAAACGTTTCATTCCTTATAAACGCATGCCTTACTATGGTAATATTTGATGCCAGGAATCTCTTTAAGCTAAGATCAAAAGGGCTGTATTGAGCAAAATTCTATTAATATCACTATCACTTCACTACATAGTATAAAACAAAGTCGCTTTCTCTGTCCCTATGTCTCTTTGTATGCATAAATCTTTAAATCTACGCAACGGATTTTGATGCATTTTTTTAATGGAGAGAGTTATTCAATGGAGGATGGTTTTTATGTCCATGCGAAGCCGGGCGGGTCGCTAGCATAAATATATATTAACTACAACGCGATGTCCCTCGAATAGTACTTAAGACTTAAAAAGCTAGAGTCTGTTTAATAAAATAGTATTATATTTTATTCTTTATTATTAATATTTATTTATGTATAGGTGGTTGTAACAGTTCCTCGAAATCAAGACCATGATTAATAGCATATCCTGGGCTCTAAAGCCTAAGCTGAAGATGTAACCGGAAAATACTCGGACGAAGAAGATTTATGTGTAGATGATAATGTACGTATATTTTATATATTTATTTAAGTAGGTATATTAGTGTTTGTCTATAAATGTAGTTATTAGGTATTTAATTACCTAGCTTTTTGTATCGCTCGTGCTCCAATGTTTCCTGTTTCTCTTTACCCTAAGTTTGGCTGGAAAAAATTGCATTAGCGATAAGTCCGCCTTTGTACTAATTTTATTTTCGATCCTGTGCAATCCAATGATGTATTTATGTAATTGGTGCAATAGAGTGTTTATTCATTCATTCAAAAGTATTCCCCGACCAGATGAAATGTTATGATTGTGCTTGTACTACTAAACCTCATACAATTCAAGATATTTACCTTGGCATCAACTCCCTTTGCCCAAACAGAAATTGCTGAAATTACAGCGATGTAGAGCGAAATTAATTAATTCCCAAACTAACTTCCAAGTTTAAAGTGTACGGTCTTCTCGAATCTTCCGTGATTAATCTCGAAATTCTGGGATTACACAATATGGCCGCAGATGGCTGAGTTACAACAACGTGACTGATAAACAACAGCTGGGCTGTGACTAAATGGCCTCTACGACCTTTTTTCCTTTTTTCTTGATAATAGGTATATAGGATAATATATAAGATACTTGTGTTGATACAGTAGCACCATCTCACATACGAGCGACATCCAGTACGGCAGGTGCGGCTGCGACTGCGGCGGAGGCTAATAAGAGGCGTAAATATGCGGCTCTAGGAAAGTCGTACATATTTACGCCTTTTGCTGTGGAGACCTTGGGGCCTTGGGGTGCGGATGCGAAAGTTTTATTTAAAGAGATATCCGCACGCTTAGTCGACGTCTCTGGTGACCCAAGGGCCGGCGCTTATTTGGGCCAGCGTATTAGTCTGGCCATACAGCGTGGAAATGCAGCCAGCCTCTTGGGCACTTTACCTTCTTGCGACGACAGCAATTTGGGCTTTATATTTTATTTAGTGTAATATATTTAAATATTTAGTTTTTATATTAATTGTTTTTTTTTTTATTTATTTAGGATAGAATACGTATTATATTATTGTAAACCTTAATTAATAAAAAATTATTATGAAAAACTAAAAAAAAATAAGATACTATTTATTTATTTTTTATTTCAAGATGATTGTCAAATCAATCAATCAATTTTTCGTGCCGCCCGCAAACATCTGCGAGGTTATTAGGTATTTTAATTTTAATTACAATAAAAAGTAATGCCGGTGAAATAAATATACAACAACCAATTACATAGACGACAAGAGTTCTTGTAAATGATCCCATAAGTGTTTGAATCCTACAGTCCTTTATTTATTCAATTACTCACTACACTTACAGTTTCCCAAAACGTGTAGTGAATGAGGTACCATAATTAGGTTGTATTTGGCAAAAAACTTATACATGCACAAATAAAAGAATTTATATTGACATAAAATATGTCTACTTGGGGGAGTGGGGAGCAACAAGAGCCTTGAGTAGTATCAGATATTACTACTACTATTGAATAAGTATGTATTGGCCTATTTTTGTAAAACCCTACAAACAGCAGAACTAAATTTCAAAGTCCTCAACAAAACCGTTTTGAGATTTATCTCTTCACGGACAGACACACAACAGTTTGAGTTTTTGGTTTTTGTTGTCCATCAAAATTGGATTAGGTAGAAGTCATGATGGGGCAATAGTTTTACCATCAGGGAAAATAATAAATGATATTTAAATATTTGAATATAATACTTAATATTTAGGGAAAATAGCTAATAATCTAAGCTTACAATAAATATTTAAAAAAAAAGAAAAGAAAATCATACCGTTGGTTTTTGAAATTGTGATGTTGGCTATAAGCCCCCTGATACACTATATGTGTATGTATGATATCCTAAATAAGGTAATGGACGATAGTTAGTCAATAGTTAGCCATTTCCCCGCTTCCATCGGATTCATTACTGAACTACCAGCGCTAATAGAATAATGGATGGTCCGAGCAATGCTGTAAACAAATTTCAATGTGATTGTGTATAGTGGACAGTTTACACGAGCATACACATTTTCGTATTTCAAAAGTTTTTTGGAACTATTTTCAACTAGCTTTCGCCCGCGACTTCGCCCCGCATGAATTTCCTAAATGTTTTTTCCCGGGATTAAAGGTACCTATATACCCTTTTAAATACGCCTTGCTATGTGTATGCGAAATTTCAAGAAGATTGGTTCAGTAGATAGGACGTGAAGAGGTAACAAACAAACAAATATACAAACTCACTCACATTCATAATATTAGTTGGGATTTAATTGGAACATTATTACAGGCTAGAATCACCTGATTGTCTGATAATAAAAATGATTGCATGCTACGGAAGGCATGTTAAATCGTTGGTTTCGACTGTCATCTGGTTGTTAAAGAAACTTATGTCACAGACCGTGAAGGGTGTAGAAGAACTCTGACACCAGGGTGTCCAAGTCCATGGTCGATTGACTTTGTAACCCACAAGATATGATGATGATGATTGCATATAAAATAAAAAGCCGCAATCGCAGACACAATATACGTAGTTTCTCTTGTTCGTCGGTCACCGGAGGGCTGCTGAGCGTTCAGTATATTAAGCCAGATGACACTAATAAAACCACGGAGGAGTGAGTAAAACATAATAGATAACTATATATTTAAAAGGATTAGGAGGATTAAGGATTAGTATGAATAAAATATCTACGGGCTATTTGAAAGTCACTAAACGGTTTAAGGACTTAAATAATACCAGGAACAACGATTTAAGGTTTGACACTAATCCTGGAATAAGCGTCTTTATTTCGAAGAACTTCTTAAAATAAAAAATAATTATAATGATTTTATTATATTGTAGATTTTGTAAATAAGAAATTGTTCTTCATAGTTTCTATTTACATACATACAAACAAATAATCACGTCTTTATCCAATACGGGGTAGACAGAGCCTACGCGTTACGTTATACGTTTAGCATGATGGTAGGTGAAACAGTGATGGGTGGCTAGCCTATTATCGTTCCTAATGGTCTGGTTTTCCTGTAAAATTGGTTATTCAGGTCAGACGTCTCTCAGACGCATCATTATATTAACTAGCACCACTAAATCAGGATTATGATGGAAAGCATACTCTGGACTCTGAAGCGTAAGCAGAAGATGCAACAAGGAAAAACGCTCGGACAATTAAGATCGACATTTCATTAAAGATCTGTAAACTTTTTGTCAATAATTTGATATTCAATAATATAATTCAAGAGGACCATATTTTGATATGTTTTAATTGTAATTTTGTCCAGATTTAGTTATTACTAGTAGTTCGCCGCGAACTTAGACCTCGCGAGTATTAAGTTAGAGGAATATTTGTATATATTATTGTATACAAATATTCCTCTTACTTATATATATATATAAATTTATTTGTACTCGCGTTTTCGAAAACAGCCTTAACAGCATAAGTTAACATAAGTTCTTACATAGTCAAAAAGATAATCTAGCTAGTTTCTATGTCTGAGAAAATTCATTTTACCCATATTTCTAAAAACGAGTGAAGATCAGTCGCCCAGTTTCTTTATTATTATTTTAGTTGCTTATGGTTATTGTACAGCGATTTAAATTAACTCAATAAATCTGTTGTAAATTTTAAAACAATGTTACTAAACATATTTTCACGAACTACTGTTTCGTTTTCACGATAGTGTGTTCTCCCTTAACTTCGGCCAATCGTTACAGCGACCGCTAACCTAGTTGGTTAGCCGTGATGCGATGGTTTTAACCGAGTTTTGTCGTCCTTTCACCTAGAATATGGTTAACCTAATGACATGACTTTTCATTTTATTAAGCTACTATTTTGTCCATTCTCTATCATCGTCTCCATCGCAGTGAATAATATGCGTGGCTATGGTCTCACAAATAAGGTTGCTGAAGACCGGGCGAAGTGAAGGAGAAAAAGCAAGAAAGCGGATAATGGGCTCCGAAGTAGTTAGCTGAAGAAGCAAACGGGAAGGTGCAAAGATAAAAGAGAAAAAGTTGTCTTTTCCCATTACAACGGTTATATTGGTTTTTTGGCACAGGCCTTTGACTCTGTCGTGGATTTATTACGTTTGTTTGATTTGTTAGACGGAAACTTATGTTTATAAGTCTTATCGCTTATTTAAAATCACTAAGCACCTAAGCGGTCACTGGTCGCATAAAGTTATGGATCTTATTATTTCTATAGTAGGTAGCTGAGCTGACACAATACTCAAATATAACAGACATTTTGAATATATAGGTACTTTTATCACAGATTAGAGAATACTATACCTTATATCAAGTTAAGTTAAGTGAAGAATATGTAAAACTCTTTTGAGACATAAGGAAACTCGTAGGAAACGAGTTCTTGATAAAGAAGTTATCAACTAAAACTAATAGGGTTCAGTCGTACATCTACTGGTAGTATTTCTTTCAGTGAGGGATGTTTGATATATTTTAAAGTATATAGATTTAAGTATCATGTTGTGTAGATGACATGGTAAATCGATCATGGATACTCTGATATCAGTGTTGAAAGTGAAAATAATTATTAAAATTATGTAAATAAATGCAAAACGCTCAAAAACTAAATTCCATAAAAAGGAAACGCCAGAATGAGCAACCTGCCTTGTCGGTATATTATTCCCTTAAAAATCATCGCAAAAATACCGCCGTACCCAAAAAACATGGAAAAATATTCTATTTCCATATTCCTTTGTATAAATAAATGCGGGAGGCGGTCGACACTTCTTTATATAGCTCGGGTATGTGGGAACAATGATGTTACGAGGTTTCTGAGGGACTCAACCAACAGCTTTGTGGAATATTTTTGCATATTCGTAAACATTTTATTATCAGACTAGCGACCCGCCCCGGCTTGGCACGGGTACAATGTTATAGGTTTGACTTACATAAAAACCTTGCACTTGAATCACTCTATCTATTTAAAAAAACCGCATCAAAATCCGTTGCGTAGTTTCGAAGATTAAGGCATACATAGGGACAGACAGCGGAAAGCGACTTTGTTTTATACTATGTAAAGATAAAGAAGATAAAGATTCAGAAATAATACTTTGAAGTTGAATATACAAATGTTTTTGAGTTGAGGTATGAAGGATCATAGTCAATGGAAATCTCTAGTCTCTGCCTACCCCTACGGGAGACAGACGTGATGCCCGGAAAAAGCACTGTTTACGAGGGAAACTCACGCGGGCGAAGCCGCAAGCTAAAGCTATAGTTTATTATGAAGTCGCCCTCACTATTTCTGCCTATCTGCAGAACAACAGACTGATTTTTATAGGGTTTTTACTAATAGATAAAGTGATTCCCAGAAAAGACTTTAGGTACCTATATCCAACTAATATTATAAATGCGAAAGTGAGTTTGCATATTTGTTTTTTGTTATCTCTTCACGCCCTATCTACTGAATAAATCTTCCAGAAATTTAGCATACACATAGCTAGGAGTATTGAGAAGGATATAGAGTACCTTTTATCCCGGGAAAAAGTACGGTTCCCGAGGGAAATTTATATAGTAACTGGCGAATAATTATTTTTTTTATCCCAAAAAGTGCACAAAACTTTTTACTCGAAAAATACAAAACATAGTAACATGATACTTATAACAAAATAATGTTTACATAACCTATAAGGAGTTGAACTGTGGCTATTTGTCATTTCGTAGACTAGATATTGCTACACTTATCCCTTTCAAGATTAATGCGTTATGTTTCACATTTGATGTAGGACTACATTTGAGTAATTTCTCTTACACGTAAATAATGAATTTTGTAAAATCTAGGCTTAATCTCTCGTAAAGATCTAGTACCTGCCTAGTTTGTTAATTAAAACATTAATTTGAATAATTGTGTTAATATTTTTAGCACTTTTTAGAGTCACTAACATTTTTATTCTAATCTTTGAAAATGTCATGGAAAATGTACCTACCTTGCACATTAGATTTTTGACTAGTGGTCCTACCTATAATGCCCTTAAAAAAGTTATTTGTGAGTTTTTCTCTCCGTTGATTATTTTTTTGTTTTATTAACAAATCAAATAAACAATAATTAAGCATACTCGTAGTTCTGTATATTGCGTTAAATAAATGCAAAAGTGAAAAGTTCAATATTAAAAAGCATTCTATGTCATTTATCACGTTTCCGAGTTTCCCTTTTACATATAATTTTAAGCAGCTAAAGTTAATTACACTATTTAATTTTGCCCTTATATCAAAAGATCCCATAACTTCTGACTACCGGTATTTTTACTTGTTGCTGTAGAATATTAACTATATTAGAACTTAAACACGTGCCTTTAAAAACAAATTATTACCAAGTATACACTGTCTATCATCTCTCATATTTAGATACTAATTACTAAGACACCTGCACGCCATCCATCGATTACTCATTAGCCACTGATACACCTACTCTTAAAATAATAAGGTTATAGAAGGGCTACATTAGCTTAGCTGTCAGGAGCACTTCATTAAGAGCGAATCACTTATTCTTTTTCCAATCCTTGGGCTTGAATATACTACTTCTTCCCGTGAGAAAATATGCAAAATCATTGATATGTTACAAAGTTAATATTAAGATACTGGCGGATAAATTGAGATATAATATTAAAAGAAACTCGGGTTTTAAACCAGTTGGGATACAACCAGAATAGCGCTTAGACGATGATGAGACAAGAGAAAAAAGTTGCATTTATTGAATCGCCTGATTTCGATTTTTTTAACAAAAAGGCATCTCAATTGCTTATGTATCTCAGAGGGCTTATCCAAAGTCAACAATACAAAACGTTACGAAGTTCGACAAGAACAAAATGTATGAGATTGACATAAGCCACGCTAAATCCTTGGTCAATCCTATGTCAATCCCAAATATTTTGTTCTTTTCGAACTTCGTTAACGTTTTGAAATTATGCCATTGGCTAAGGTTTCTTGCCTGTCTTATGTGATTGTAGTAAATTAATAGTGTATGGTGTCAAACACGTATAAATTCCATCTCAAATGGCTAATCTATATTAAGTTGGAAAATTATCATGAATATTTTTCTACCTCTATATTGACATTATTTTATGAGTCTTTATCCAAGATAAAGCATATGAGACGAAAATGGGTTATATTAAAGCGATAATAAAGATGGAGGGGCTCATTGGGTATCCATTTTGTTCATTTTGACAAGATGTCATCTTTAATACAATCTGATAAAAGGTTTATGTTTAGAGTTTGTGATATCTGGAATTTCATTTCATAGAGTTCTAGCGAGAATATTGAAGAATGAGTCCACATCTGTTGTAAGTATAAGTCACCAGCGGTTTTTATTTAATTAATCAATCAATCACTTTACTTGCTTCCAGTCATACTTAAAGTTGTTGGTGGAATCTAACGAAGAAGAAGAAGGTATTCAGAAAAAGTCATCTTTTCGTTTTTTGTCCCTTAAACACCTTTTACTAAATTCAAGGGAAGAAACTGAACCATAAAGACTTTATTGACAAAAGAAAAAAAATTGTAAAAGTGATTACAAGATCCTTCACATAAAACATCACTTGTTGCCAGAAGGTAGGAAATTACATTTTTGTTGACTTCCGAACTCAGCCACAGTTGGCGGTAATACGCAAAGTTTCTTAATATCTCCTAAATAAAAACGGTTCTGTGATAAAATTGAATGAAAGCTATCCTTTTATGCAAGGATACTTACTCGACTGGCTCAAAAAATCTTGGACTCCGGAATGAAAGAGTAACAGAGTGGTGTAGCTTGAAGGTTGATAATCATCTTTTGAACTATTCTGATCAATAAACGATTCTGCGGATCTGCGCCAAAACGTCCCAGAGGAAGACCTCGAAATGCGATGGAAAGATTATCTTTAACATTAAATTTAATGTTAATGATAATCTAAATCCAACGCATTGATCTCGCAAGAACGAGAGTTTACTTATTCCCCCCCCCCCATATTATTTGCAGAAATTAGGTTTTTTTCATAGCTCAACCGATTTCAATTGAACACATTATTTTGTAGTGTGCAGTCGTATGCAAATTTCAATGAATGGCAGTTTGTAGTACCGTTAAAGTAGGTTCATTACATGACATACAATTCTTAATTCTATGCAATATCTTATTTTATGCACGTACTGGCAAGTGTAGCGTCGGGCGCCATCGACCAAATTGGTTAGATGACCTGAAAATGGCCGCAGCAAAGCGCTATATGCAGGCCGCTTCCAACCGGAGGCCCATGCCTGGCAGTGACAACCTGCGGCTGAAATGATAGCTATTTAAATAAAAATTGATCTAAGTGCAAATCGGAGAGCAACGAGACTAATTAAAACCTAAAGTAAACTTAAAGCCTTTTTTCATTTTGAATTCTTACGAAACCGGAACCCCGGGACATTGCATATTTATAAAATAGTAAAATATAAAACTGTACACAGTATACACGCGTTGTACAAACCAATGTATGTCGAATTCAATAAAATACTTTTTTTAATTTACTGAGGCACATAAAACAAAGCACATCGGTCTGGCCACGTTTTACTATCGAAACGTGTGCTGGAGAGCCGGTTATAAATTTTGTATCGGATAGATTTCAGTGTTTTTTGTAACACGAAACATTGTTTTGCAGAGGACTGTAATAAAAAAAAATGATAGAATGGAATAGAATTGTCGTCAATAAGTGATAAGAATATCCTATTGGTATATTCCTATTAATAAACTATTTGAATTTGTTGCGTCAAATAAGTCTATATGGGAAAGATACAAGGTTGTCGTTAACTATTTCTGAATGCTCTTAGCATTAAGTCCGCCATTGGTTTAAGTATTTTGGACTTTTAAGTATTTATTTTATTTTATATTTTATTTATTTAACTTATGGAACAATAAAGATTTAATACACACAAGACAGCTCATACATACAGACAGGTCAAGCCAAAGTCACAATCTTCAAACGTTAAACGACTGTCGACAAGAACATAATGTATGGGATTGACATAAACCGCGCTAAATCACGTGGGCAATCGTCAATTTCATACATTTTATTCTTGTCGTTCTTCGTTAACATCTTGAGATTGCAACTTTGGCTAAGCCACGCCTTATAGACAATAGCGCTACAATTTTCCCTGCTGAGCGCTTTTTGCTAGTCGGCAAGTGTCATGGTATCATCTCTCCAGCAGTACTGACTGCTTGTGACGAGTCTTCGATAGCTCAGCCTCGCGGAGAGGAGGAGCTAAAAAAAATGAAAGCGCTTTAGTTACACTCAAGGTGTAGCCGGCTACCGCGGAACTTTGATTTAAATATATGAACAAATACCATACAATGAGGTACAAATTGCGAGATTGGTTCGTTAACACTATTTGATTTACTCATTCCTGAATCTTTTATCGATCAACATAATTAAGGACTGTTTCCACACGCGATATTTCTGTGCCTTGAAGCCACGCGAACGCTAACGCCTAATCAATACGTGGGCAATTTATTTTTGTTATAAGTTGTGATTTAAGTGTTGATATTGCCGATAAAGTAAAGGTCATTTTGTAGTGTTTTTTTTGAATGAAAATTTGCTTTTGAAGCTAAATTTAGCCATAACATAACTACAAAATCTTAGTAGTAGTATCAAGTTTTGACAACGTAAGCTATAGTTACACGGTACATAAAGATTTAAGAATAGACCACTCCATCTTTTTGAAATCAGTTCAGATATTTCGGAATTACATAACAAAATGTTGTTTCGTGCTTCGGGGTTGAAGATGGCATCCGTTGTTTCCGGATGCCATCTTGTAGTCGTTAAAGAAACCAAGTCAGAGGCCGATTGGCGGTTTCGGAGAACTCTGACACCAGGGTGTCCATTTTTGATTAATCGTGTCACACGAAATGTTGATGATGACTAACACCTTATAGGTCGTTTACTTTTATATGTAGACCATTTATCGAAATTTTAATATTCGAACAACTCTGACACCAGGTTGTATATGGTCGATTGACTGTGACACCTACACGAAATATGATGATAATGATATGTGGACCTCTGTACATTTCAATGGAATAGAACAAAGAAGGTTAATAAGTGCGGCAAATAACTGATTATTTATTTACGCCTGTGGGATCCAATGCCATCCTCCATTTTTATTATTATTATCCGTGATTTTTATGATTTCACCCTCGTTTTGTTATTTGATTAGCTATTCCCCACGGTTTCACCTGCCCTAGGTATTACTGCACTATAACCTATTTATAACGCTCCCCAAGAGTCAGGCTTTCATATGCAGAAAGACCTACCAGCAGTTCGAAAGTTCAAGTGTTCAAGAAAACAAACTCTTTAGCTTTATTATTATTACTAGCGACCCGCCCCGACTTCGCATGGACATAAAAACTTCCTCTTGAATCACTCTATCTATTAAAAAAACCGCATCAAAATCCGTTGCGTAGTTTTAAAGATTTAAGCATACATAGGGATATACGGACAGAGAAAGCGACTTTGTTTTATACTATGTAGTGATAGTGATTATTTTGAACCTAAGGTTAGTCGACAAAATCCTTGACTTAGTTAAATAATAATGCAATATGATTATATAAATCAATTGCTGTTCGTTAGTCTGGCAAAAACTCAGAATGGCTGGGATACTGAGTAATTTTTGTGAAAGTTCAAGGAAGGTTTAAAAGGTGAGAAAAGTGCGCAGGCGGTACGGAGTTCGCTGGGTCAGCTACTCTGTGCTAAATGTTCGCTAAACAAAATCATTTAAAATAATCACAGTCACAATGATGAACGAAAAAAAAATCATTCGACTCTGCAAAACGTCACTCAAGCCGGAGAAATGAAACAAAAGGCGTATTTATTAAAGAAAACTGCAAACAAAACGCTTTACATTCCACTAATGACTCGGCTGGATGAATGAATGAACAAAAGCGGAGATAAAGCCCGCTATCCACTGAGGGAGAATGAATTTATTGCTACATAGTGTTGCTTCTATTTGGTCAGAGTGAGACACCCGACTTTAGAACCGCTCTCCCTCTCTCCTACATAATATTCAAAGCCAAAGGTTGACGCCTTTTTTGCGATATATTATATTTTGTGGAATAATGGTAAAAAAACCTTTCTCGGTGGCATCATAATCTGCATAAATTTGCTTTGGAGCACAGACTGGGTTGAGGTACAGTTCTTTGATGACTTACTTTTTAAAACAATTAAAAATAACAAACTAAACTGTATAAAAAACTAAAACCTTGCAAAAAAATACTTATAAATAAAATGTGTACCGCAAAACATTGCCATCGGGAAATGTTCCCAAAAAGCTGGCAGCTGGCTGTTCTTTGACATTTACGAGTAATCTAGTGGATTGACGTAAATGTGCCCCTTGTAAGTTTTTTTTACCAGATGAAACCTTTACCTGTAAAGATGCAGGAAAAATTTAATGAAATCATCTGTTTATTTCTATTTTACATTTTGTAACACTATTCAACACATACAAATAATACATAAATACATACAATTTTAAGGGTAGAGTGAGTTAACATCACGTGAGATCGTGGTCAATTGTTAGACATAGTGGATATAAAAATATACCCGTACATAATTTGGAATCCACGTGATATAGGTAATTTTTTTAATATTTAAGTATATTTTATGAGACCACCTGAGACCACCACCAGAGAGAAAAATAACAATTTTTAATTATTTATACCTTTGCTGGAAAGCCAGCCTAAAATACGAAATGGCCGACCGAGGTGCTTCTCGAGAGGCAGTCAAGTTGGCTGAGTACACAGAAAATGTAGTAAATGTATAGATATTTTTGTTTAATCAAAAGTTTCTTTGTTCTTTTTATTTAAAAGTATAAATGACGAAGCCAGCTAAGCAAAATTTTCTAAAAATTCCTATGTTTATGTACTAACAAAATTGGAACAAAAATATGGACATAAACATTCACATCTGGACAATTTAAGATATTGAAATTCTGAGATCTCTTCATTTTGGGATTTAGACATTTCGATTTTAACCTAAACGTCGTTGGAGTGTATAATACTTATAAGAAAATAATTGGCTAATACAAATAAATATGAAAGTTATTTTTATGTGTTTTTCGATATAATAGACAATTTTTGAGATACAATTTAACAAAAGATTTTATCTTAAAATTGAATATTTTTTATAAAATTTTAAAAGAAACATAAGGGATGACGTCACTTTGAAAAAAAGTAGATATGTTTTAATGGAATAAAATTGTAGCAATGAGAGATTACGACTATTTTAAGAATAAGAAGAATAAGTAAGAAAAATAATTCATTATTTGACTGGTTTGTGCTAACAGTAGGTACTTCCAAGCAAAGAGTAAATTATATAGCTGCCAACTTTAGAAGATGAGCATGCCACTTACGTCACACCTTGTAGAAGTTTTTGAAAATAAAAGTCATTGAAATTTTTGCAATTACCTCAAAAAATACCTGCCTTATAAAAAATCTGATTACCGTAAACTGGTTCCAAAGCCTATTCCTCGAAATAGTTTTCGAATTAGACATCTCTGTATAAAATTGGACAAGCCCACGTGAATTATCACGTGGTCCGCATCTGCCTTTGAAGTCCAAAGTATGAAAATTTAATGATATGTCTCCTTAAAATGAACATTTTGCCAATATTAACTGAAATGTCAGTCCCTTTATTGGATGCCAAAGAAAGGATATCAGATGATTAATCGCGTTTGGGGAAAACTTGGTTATCGTTAATCTGCGTAAGCCGATGAAGCAAAACACCGAGAATATAAATACAAGTTGTCAAAATAATAAGCATTTTTGATACGTAGTTTGACACTATTACTAGTTGAGGAACTGCTATTCCCTTTAGCAAGCACTAAGTACGTGTTTTGCGATAGTGCCATTTATTATTCCAGTGAAACAACCACCTGTAGGAGGTTGGGGGCTAAATAAAAGTATTATTTATCTGTATATGAAATATTCAATATTTATTATATTGATTTCACTAGAAGCAATACACGTCCGTCTTACAAACCTGTGACGCAGAGGGATTACAGAGCAACTAACTGAGCTAGCTAGTAGGAACAAAGGGCTGATTGTTGTATGTGCCAGCTGTATTGTTTACGAGTATATAAAATATTTTTTTTTATATGCAGGCACTATTTTGTTATTGATTTATGAATAAAAAAAAATATCATTGCACCTAAATTATTACAATATATATATATTATTTATTTAATTATTTGATTTATTGTTCTTTGAGTTATTCACTTGTTTATTTAGCAGACTTAGTAATTATTAAATCCGCTTATTAATAAAAAGAAAAAATTATGCAAAAATGCGTACATATATTAAGTTGAATTGAATTAAATATAAGTACTAAAAAGTAAATTTTATCATATTTTACCCAGTGAGTTATGGATGTAAAGTATCCAATTAGTGTGCGTCTGCCGTATACCATCAGCTAGGAATACACTTTTTAATATTCCCTTACATCCCGTTTAGGCAAAATAATACTGCCTAAAGGATCAAGTGTGAAAGTGAGGTAAAATGTATAAAGAAATTCGTTTTAAAATTGTCTACCACTTGGCCTTTTTTCTGTTACTTTTTCGTTCTGTCTGTTACCTATTGTTTTTACTTTCATTTAAAATAAAGACAGAGTTTTGACTACCAGCTCTTGGCGAATATAATGAAGATTTTTGATGCCAATTACGCACTGGTTCTTGTGAAGTCATATCATCATTATTATTTAGCGTAGGTGACACGGTAAATCGATCATATACACCCTGATGTCAGAGTTCTTGGAACCGCCTCTTGGTCTCTGGGGAGTTGTTCCTTTAACGACAAACAGATGGCAGCCGGGTATAATTTTGTTATGTAATTGAGACTTTTGGCGTCAAGGAGAAATAATAGAGTGCGAACCGAAAACGGAACGTGTGAAAACGCTCTATTTCCGGTTGTTCTATAGGTAAAATATACGTTTTCTAAAAACGAAGATATCATATTGTTATACTTTTATTCACTCGGTGAAACAGACTCTCTCTATACCTCTCACTCCCACCCACAGAGAAATAACACAGTCCTTCGTGCTTCCTACCACCTACCGCTCTGACTCAAATTTTGTAAATTAACGTTTCGGAGAAAATGCTGCAGTGGAATTTTTGGCGCCGCTTTTCAAATTTTCGTTTTGTATTTAAGGTGATACCTCGGTGAACATAGCGCTACCGTCATTTAAAAATCATTACTCACTGAAAACACAAGTTATCAAAAATCCCTCTGCTGTAATTATTGATCTAGATCTGCAGTTAATTTTAATCATATTCATTTATTAAATTATAGTTACATATAGTTACAAATTGCAAAACTGCTAATAGTGGCCGTTTTAAGCAATAATGCAATTTGTAACTATAGGGAATTATAATTTAATAATATTATCTGTTTAAAATTAACTTCAGATCCAGAACCTTAATTATATAACACGGATTTTTGATAACTTGTGTTTTCAGTGAATAATGATTTTTAAATGATGGTGGCGCTAGTGTTCACCGAGGTATCACCTTAAGGCAACGTTTAAAATTCAATTTGCTAAGAAACTATACTTTATTCTGCAGCCTACGTCCAGTGCCCCTAGTATAAGTTTTTTTTAACGCAGACGCTAGCGACTGCGTTAGCGATTTAGTATGGCAAACCTGTACAGCGCCTCTGGCGGATCGTAAGGCAAGTAAGAAATTCCATACAAAATCTTAACGCAGTCGCTAGCGTCTGCGTTAAGAAAAACTCATAATAGGGGCACTGACTTACTCCGCTGGTTAAGCGACCCGAAGTGGATCTTGGCCTCCAAAGCGAGAAAGCGCCACAGTTTTCTAATCTGCGCGATGACTCGTACAATATTTTGTTTTCTAAGTTCAAAACTCATAGAAAAATATACTGAAAACAATACTCCATACTTCTCGCCGCAAGGCTCCATCAGTGAGATATTTGCAATTTAATGGCTTTATTACCATAATCGATGTCCGGCGCGGCAGCTACTATTTCAATATTAATGATTTGGGGTTCTGCTATACAATAATGGTTATGTCTAACATCATCATTAGCAGCCTTTTACATCCCAATAGGTATAGGCCTCTCTCTGTTCGTAACAATAGTGTGCGTCAAGCGAAGAGATGACGGCGATGTTTGGATTGGTCGCCATTAGTGCCATTTCTATCTTGAGCTCCTCCGTGCTTCGGAAGGTACGTTAAGCCGCTAGCCCAGCTGTTATCGGTAGATAAATGAATAGGTACATGAGCTATTTATTTATTTCAAACTTACTATACTCGTACATAATTTTAAATAGTATAAAGGTAAAATTCGAACGTCACCATTCGAAACTTTTTTTGACATGTGATCGTAACTCAAATATAACTGCATTAGCCGAATCAAAAAATTCAACTTAGAAAAACCACATACACCAAGTTCCTCTGAAAGCTATATCATTCACTTTGCAATTTCCACTACAATAAAAAGTTGTAAACAGAGCTGTTCATTTATTTAGAACTTTTGCAAGCGCAGTCTTAGATGCACCTCGCACTTGACCTGTTTCTACTAGTTTGTCGGTGAATTTGTTTGCATTTTTAAATCTGCATAGTCCATCAATCAATTTTATGTACCGTCTATGGTTTTATACATATGCCTATAGAAAAGAACAGATGACATAGAATTTGGAATCGCGCGCGGCTCTGGCAATTTTTTTTTTTTATCTATGGATAAATATATGTAATTTGTAAAAAGAATAGAGCATTGTGCTAAAATGATGATTCAGTAAATTAAAAAAATCCGCGCGCGATTTTGTATTTCTTTTTTTAAACTAGTACTAGATAACGTCAAGTTGTATTCTTACAAACCTGTTACAGTTTTACTTGTGCGCTGATTTTATTTTTTTACCATCATTATGTTAGTGTTTTATTTAAATACTCAGTCACAAAGACATATCGGAGAAATAAAAATTATACTTATAAATATTAATTTTTCTTGTCGAGTTAAAATAATAGACTGCATTTAATTGAATTTGCTCAACACTTGGCCACCTCTATTGTTTGGCGATTTGATGATAAATAATGTTTTTATTAAATCGATCAATTTTTTTTCGTTGTACCACAGATTATACTATACACGTTATACTAGCAGAAATACTGATTTCTCATATAATATTTCTAATATTAAATCACATACATAAATTATTCGAGATAAGCGTCTCTCTGGCCACTCGCAATAACAGAATGGGAGCGATGCGCTAATTGCAAGTCGTGTGATATCATTGCCGATAATAAATCAAAAAACATACATCATAACACAACGTCATATAGTTCAAAATCAAATGTCAGGAATGCACACCTAACTTTGCAAACTTATATGGAGCAAAGTTATTAAATTGCAGTAAGCGGATAAGATAATCCTTATTGGAACGGATTAGGGATTATTATTGCGTGTTTTTGGTGAAAGATAAAGTTGTTTTTATATCGAACGAGGCTCGATTGCCGGGTTGTGCCTACAGCGAAGCCTCCGACGTAAGTTTTTAAAGCAATTTTTTTTTAATATTTTTACGGTTTAAAATACGCTGCAGGGCTTAAGTTGACGTTCTAGATCTCTGCTAAAAGCTAATTAGTTCTTATACAAAGTTGTATCAACTTAATTTATTTTGATAGAAGTCAAGTAAGGAATAAGTTAATGATAACGAAATTGAATATGAATAATTTTGGCCAGCAATATATAACTTATAACTTTTTTATTTTAATATATATTTTTTTTGACTAAACAAAAAATTTAATATGAATAAAATATATATTGGCAGATATATAGTGTGATCTGGTAAGGTATATTATGACAAATGTCTATTGATGTATTTGAATACTAAAATACTGATAATCATGAAAGAAGAAATTAAAAAAAAATAACCTCTAAAGAAACTAGCGGATGAAAGATTTTTTTGTTCGTACACGCTTGAGAAACCGCGAGAAAATGGTAAATTGAAATAAAAAAATGCTAGATTAAAATAAGATTACCTTTAATTTCGAAACTAAGGCTCTGTCTAGGTTGTAAGAGAAAAAGACGTAACAATGCATGAATGCTATCTCCGACTTGCAGCGTGGACTTACTGAAACAACAGAATAGATAATCATACTGTTTTAGTTTGTTCAAGTCTGTTCAGAGCATGGAGTTAGTATAGCTTTCTCCGGCCCTTGAATAGAGTGCGCAAAATTGCATGGAATTTTGTTTTTATACTTATTGACAATTGCCGGACAGGCCAGCTACTATAATTGTAGCCTGCTACACTAGAAGTATAATACAGCTATTCCACCTATGTGGCAGGCACAAGAAAGTTTAGACCTTTGTTTGACCTTAGCTAAGCAACTTTACGATGTTTACGGAGAAAGAGAGAATCTGTTCTCAATATTAATATAAACATTTTGAATACCACACGGTTAAGAAGGTCGATTGACACACTCAATTTATTTTGTTTAAGTACTATAATCGTGGTCTAAAAAATCTCAATACAGTATAAAAAGTTGCTCTACATTACACTGCTATCGAAAGCAGTTTCGCGCGACTTGAAAGTTGCTGCACTGCACTACAGCCTAAATAAAAGCAAATGAACATATAACATTTGAGAGACCAAACCCCATTCTTTTTCCGTACTATTTTTGTGCCAGCAAACTAAAACTATATGCAACTGTGCTGCACTATACCAGATTACGGTAATACGTTACTCTACTATGCAATTCTATTGTCAAAGCGCGACTTCAAAGTTGCTGCACTGCATTACAGTCTAAACAAAAACTTGTTTTAACATCATATAACCATGTAACATTTCATTGACTAAACCATTAATTCCGTACTATTTTCGTGGCAGCAACATAAATGATCTAAGCATAAAACTATATGCGTAAAAATGTATTCACTACGCTGCGCTCCATAGATGTCGGTAATAAACGCTACTCTACTTAACACTGCTATCGTAAGCAGTTTGGCGCAACTTGAAAGTTGCTGCACTGCACTACATAACAGTCTTAACAAAAATCTGATGAAATAACACTTTACTAACAAGTAAATAATAATTAAAAATAATACAAGAACCCGATCGATTTTTATTTTACCCAGTGTAAAATAAAATGAAATTATTTAATTTAAATTTTGTATATTACAATTTTCTACTGACTTCCAAAAAATATGAGGAAAAGCCGATTTTTTTGTTTGTTTCCATAAGGAAACAAACAAAAAAATCGGCTATAATAAATATACAATATATAAATCGGTATATATAAATATACGTAATTTCTAGACCGATTTCGAAAATTACTGTTTTGTGCAAAAGAACATACCTTTCAATTTGGTCGCCAATATATCTGACGATCGATTACCCTTGGCAGTTCATATCGGGTTGGTTACAAGCTTAGTTGCACACTGAGGTGTAATAGTGGTCAATCGACTCTGTATGCCTTAGTATCATTGTATCAAAATTAGGGCACTGCCACTATTATAGCTTATTGTAGTCATGTGAGATCATCATCATGTGATCAATTGACCCTGGTCACCTAGGTGTTTGAATGCCTGTACGTAGTCGCCCTTGGAGAGCATGTTTACCCCATCGGTTCTTCACGCTATTTGCTCTGCCCACTGCCACTTCAAAGTGCTAAATCCATTGAGCTATGTGGATAAATAAATAAATAAGCACCAAAGTAAGTTCGAGACTTGTATTATAGGATACTCAACGATACTATTTATTATAACAAATACATATAAAGATAAACATCCAAGATCCAGGCCAATCAGAAAAATATCATTTTTCATATTGACCTGACCGGGTATCGAACCCGGGACCTCCTGAGTAGCGGTCAGGATAACTTTTATTTGCTATAAAGAAATGATAAAATTGAAAAAATTGAAGTGGTCTATGCTAGAACAGCATGTCTCAAGAATGAGAAATAACAACTTCCACCAAAAAAGCTCTTTCAAATATTTCCGACCACAACGTACAATATTGTGTATGATGTCTGATATTATCCTACTTACGTCATTGCTGAGATACGTCATTACGTAAGTGAGTGTGTGTAACAGCCCAATCAACGACTATTTATATAGATAGATATTTAATGAGAACAAAAGTATAGTAATTTGTTAAGTTTACTTATTAAGTAAGAATAATCTAAAAATTGATCAATGGGATTGACATGTCTTAAAAACAAAAAATCCTAGAAATAGAAATTATTATATAAATAAAGATAAAAAAAAGAATCAAATAATTTTTGTTTTACCGTTGTGATTGTTTAATTAAGATTAAATAGAGAAGTTGTAGGTATAATTAGCAAGATGCACCATATCGATGAGGTTAGGTCTTGCTTTTGAGAAGCTCTTTCATCGACCAATCGACCAGAAGCTTTTTCAGCCATTTTCAATTCAACGATCGATTTTCTTGTCTTACCGAACGATGCTCTCCTTTATCATATGTTATATGGGAAAAACGATTTTTCCCAGGCATGGAACCTGGCTAGATTAATTTTTTGACTTTATAAGAACCTATGTTCAAATTTTCAAAGAAATCGTTAGAGCCGTTTTAGAAAACGCGAGACAAATATATATACATACAAATATTGCTCGTTTAATAGTATAGGATTTACGGTGTATATCACAGAAATTATAATATGTAAATACTTATGGTAAAAATATACTTTTCAACCGACTTCCAAAAAAGGAAGTTTCTTAAGTCGGCTGAATATTGTTTTTCAAATTATTTTTGTTTATATTTGTAACTTCATATCTCCGTCATTTCTGGACAGGTTTTTAAAATTCCTTTTTTTGTTCGAATGGATATATAGTTTCAGTTTGGTCCCATAGAAATTATATAAATTTTGGCGCCATAGTTGTGTTTTCAAATCAAAATAACTGGAAATCGTAAACGAGCATTTAAAAATCTCGCACTATACTTGATGTCGATTTTTCTTGGTATTAACTCATTGTTAATAACAAACTTGGTCTGACTTACACATTGTGGTGTTAGAGTCACTTCCCTCCACCTCCCATGGCTCTACCAACCTCTCAACTCAACAAGATCAATTTACCCTGCACACCTAGATGTCTGAGTTTTCTAATTTGACGAAGTTCAAGTTGGCTCCAGTAAACAAATGAAAGTCGGTTTTTGTTTTTTAGAAAAAAGTTAATTTAGTCGCATCTTAAAATATCAGAACGAGAGAATGGTCTATCCTTAAATCGCACCACGGCGCGATATTTTCACTATTTTACTTCTATTTCCTTTAATGTCTGTGAGGCGATACAAAGCTACTAAACAAATTAAACCGAAGCGCCTACACCCTTCGGCCTATTGTGCTGCTCCTCTGTTGCTAATTGTGGTGCAAGTAACAGAATAACTGGCTAATTTGGTACTGGAAGCATGTTATTAAATATGAGATATTTAAGAGAGAAATCCGTCTCGTTGTCAAAGAATTAACTTAACCCGTGATAGTTAAGATAACTTAAAATTTACACCTTGTCCTTGACTTGACAACTTAATAATTACCATTTAGTAGTGAAGTGACCATAATGTGAAAGTCTTCCTCATCACTAGCCGTGTCAAGATAAGTGTAGATTGACAGTGACTCACGCGCAAGGAGCCGCGGAAAACAGCTAGTAAAATTTTTAATTCGAAAGACGGTCTGTCGGACTATCTGTCTGTTATTGCAAAACCGCTGAAACGATTTTAATGAAACTTAGATAGGAGGTCAAACATGAACTACTTTTGACGCGATATAACAAGTACTCGTATTACGCGAGCGGAGCCTTTGGCAACAACTAGTCTAATAAATAAGAAAGTTTGTCTGTTATGTTTTCACGGCTAAACCGCTTGATTTATTTTGATAAAATTTGTAATGGACGGATATAATTAAGGACCAGGGGACCACATAGGCTACTTTTGGTCGCGATATAACCAATTCCTATGTGGATGGAGCCACAGACATCCGCTAGTTATCATATAAAAAATGCCATAGAAATAAGCCCTGACTTTTTCTAGACTTTCAGACCAAACACGCCTCAGCCTGCTTTTTATACCTTAAAGCTACTGAACGTTGTCAACTCAATTGTTCCTATGTGACAACTATCTCCCGTTCTATTGAATCGTTCGGAGGGCTGAGGTGTAAGCCTATATTACAACATACGCTTTGTTAAAAACGAGCAAAACATGACTTGTGCCTTTGGAATAGGAGTCAAATTACCAGAATATCATATGCATTGGCCTTAATTATGCTGTATATAAAGTTTGTGATTAATGAAGCGTGGAGAATGATATTATTTATAGGTTAATCTCGAATGTCAATTGACTGGGGGCTTAGCCAAGTCACAATTTGACTTTGAATTTGATAAAAACGTTGACGAATGTCGACAAGAACAAAATGTATGGGATTGACATGAGCTGCGGTAAATCACGTGGTCAGTCTTATGTCAATCCCATACATTTTGTTGTTGTCGTAATTGTAGTATTGACATAGGTTACTTCTTCGAATTTAGTTAAGACTGTTGTTATGGTCAGTCGACTATGCACACCCTGGTGTAAGAGTTCTTCGGAACCGAGTGGCAGCCGGGACCAACGGCTTAACGTGCCTTCTGAAGCACGGAATCATCTTTATTATCATTTATTTACATAAACATTATATTCACAAAAAAATTAACAGTAAATAGTGTTACAAAAAGCATTTTTTAAAATAGTTTTATTACAGACAATCAGGTAAATCAAGCCTGCAATGTTCTAACCAAACTGGAAACAACAAAACAAAGTATGCTTCCCATTGGAATCGAATCCATAACATGCGGGTCTACAGGCAAACGCCTTAACCACCACAGAGAAAACATCTAATTTCTAACTTCAACATTCATGAAACTTTTGTTTTAAATTTATTTATTCATGGCTAACTGAATACTAGAGAGTAAATGATTTCGTCGAAGCGATGCATTAAGTGTTTCTTTGGAATAGAAAATGCAATTGAAATAAGGCTATGACCTTCATAATTTATTCAGCTAACGAGTCAACACTAAAAGGATTTACTTATTGACCTAATTAAATAATAAATCAATGAATGGACAATATTTATCATCATCATCAAAGAGGTTGATAGCCTACCGGTGAGTGCTTGTTCGTAACGATAGCGCACGTCAAGCGACGGCTGGTGCGGCCTTGCTTGGATTGGTCGCCGTTACCGGCATTTCGATCTTCAGCTCGTTAAGACGTTGGTCCCGGCTGTTAACGCTAGATATTAGTCAGCAGTATTTAATCAACTCTTGACTTTCTTAGAGTAGTTTAAAATTCCATGAAAGATTCGTAGCAGTCTACGTCGTCGTAGCAAGTTGTAGAGTCGTCGTAGCGGCCGAGAATGGCAACCGCTGTAGCGTTCAAATAACAAATAACCTGTTGCTATTTTTTTCTTTTTATATTATAGCATCATCAGATTTAATTGAAAAATTTGGAAATGAAGATATTTGTGTTGGTTAATATAAAGTAACCAACATATTAATGTAATATAAAATTTTTCAAGCAAGACTTTGCTCAATGACTGCCCTCTAGAATCATAAATGGAAAAAAAAATTGGGTGTGCTGGATAAAATTTATACAGAAAAAATAGCGTCCGTGTACTAAATTTTCTAATTTAAGTTTCCTTTGTTTGTACACTCACATGAATTAAATAAATAATGAAGAAGAAATAAAGTCTTCATATTATTTTTCTGTTTTTTGTCCCATTGCAGCATTTAAGTACCTACATCTTGAAAGTTTGTATTCTAGCAAACTCAGGAATCTAAAGCAAATGCTTGGTACAAACGTGAGGGAAAATTCCTCTTCGGACCATACCGTAGCTAGAATCGTAGCGCACTTCGATGAGTCAGCTACGAAATTTGCATCCTGTAGCTATGAAACGCGTAGATGCGCTACGAATGGCCTTAATGAGTAAAATCTATGATGACATGATGATGTCCAGGAACGAGCAAAGGTTTTTCTTAACTTCTTCCAAAGTAGTATATTCTAGACAACAAAGTCCATACAGTGAGTTAGTTAGGTTGCGACATCTTGTTAGTAGATCTAGTATTATTATTATTTTTAAACATAATTAATAAATGAATAAATATGGGAACAAGATATGATAGGATATGGGAATAATTCTATTATAAACCTTGTTTTTTATTATTTTTTTAATTATTTGTATATGCGTTATTAAACGTTTTTTTTTTAATTGTTAGGCATAAACAAAAAAAATAGTGTAAGGGCTGCGATTTCCTAATTATATGAGTTTAATGATTCCAGTGTAAACTATTCAAATTTAAACATCACAGAGTAGGTAAAAGACGATGCGTTTAAATAAAAATTCATTGTTAAAATTATTCTAATATTAATTTATTTCAACTCCATCCGAAATAGATTTATCATTGAATAGACAGTATACAAAGCTTATTTACAAAGTTTTTTACGGTACTAAGGCAAGGAGGCTATTGCTATTCAACAAAATGCATATACATATATTAGAAAATAATAGAAAAATATATTTAAAAATGGAATAGCTAAAACAACGTAAACTTTAAAATATACTTGTAAAATAAATTAAATCTAAGAAACTGTCCGTATGGAATACCTAATTGTCAACATTTAATTTTTTTATTCTCTTTTTTATTAAAGAATAACTAAATATATCTTTTTAAATATTTATTTTTGTAAAAAAGATAAATTTAATTTTATTTATTTGCAATTAAAAGATGTGTGCGATAAGATGGTCGATTATTTTCATAAAATTTAAACAAAAGTATTTATGTACATAATATACTTAATGGCCAGCGATTTATCCACGACCCTACCTGTTAGTGTGGTCCGATATTTTTTCCGTTAGAATATTATTAGAAAATATGCTATACTTTTTCGTCCCAGCTTGATTCTCGCTTGCACCAGCAGCAGTATTATTTTTTTCAGTACTAAAAATAATATCTCGAAATAAACCCAAATATTCGGTATATTGTCTTGTATAATTTGAATAAACCAAAGTAAGGACGCTTAGTTGAAAAAATAGTTTAAGTAACAGCAACGATTTTTTTTAAATTTATGAACTCTTTTATTGAAATGTTGACAATCACATATTATTATTGTAATTCGAAATAAAATTTATCGTGATCAAATATAATAATTATATAATTATCTCCAAATGAAATTTTCTAACATTTTTTGTAGGTTATGTACCTACTAAATAATTACAATGAGCTATAACATTTTTATAGTTTCAATTAAATCTAACTACGTTTATTTCACTCTTGTCTTTCATGTTGCGAACTTATTAACAAATAATGGAATATAATTATATATTTTTTTGTACACATAACTACTGGAGACATAAATTATCTTTATGTTAAATATGTTTTGTATTAATAACATACTTATAATCTATAATATAAAGGATAGGCTCAACATTTTAAAGTATAAATATAAGATATTAAATATTTAATAAACATTAACTTGAACGAAATGATATAAATAAAAACAATATTATATTATATATTATTTTATGAAATATTTGTGTTTGAAATCTATAATATAAATCTATCAATATGTATGTATTAACAAATTCATAAAATCAATCAACAAAATAATTGAGCAAAAAATTTGAGGTAAAAATAATTCATTTATTATTTTCTAGATACTGATACTATTAAAATATATTAACGGACTTAGGCCAGCACAGGTAATTATATTAAAACTATTTTCCCTAACATATAATTGACTACACAGAAGTAAAATATGTAGAAGGAGTGTCAAAATAATGATATGAAAACGAGTAATACCTCCATCCACTAAAGATATTAATAAAATAAATTTTAACAGAAAATTTTCAATAGGTATAAAAAAACCATAGTCTACCACCATAGTCTGATGTTTGGAACCAAAGTTTTTCGACCTTTTTATTGTCTTTGGCCTACAGACCAAATGGTAAGATGACCATAAGAGGGTCTCAGGCAAGCGCTTGATGCCACTTTTAACCGGTCATTCTTTCTCTGGACTCTGACACTATGTGCATGGTCGATTGACCGTGACACTTACATGAATTGATGATAATGGTTTTGGAAATAATTGGGGTAATTCTATATCTAGTTGAACTTCATGCGCTTGAAATGATGTCTTCTCTGTCAGTCTTTCTGTCTGTCAGTCAGATATCTGTATCCAAATTTATTTAATCTCAGAAACTGCTAGTGCAGAAACCTTGACGCTAAAAACTGACTTAATGAAATTTATTAACAGACAAATAAAATTTTCTTTTTAAATAGTAATGTTTTAATTTCAAGACACTCCTTCTACTCTTATTTTTAACACTTCTGCAATTTACTATTACGCTAAAAAACTTTCGCTGGGGCTCATAGCAGAAAGCTTTTAAGCGGCATGTATTATTAAATAACATGACAAAAAAAAAACATTTTCTCCATAAATTTCCAAGAGGATAAATATAGAAATAATATTTAAAAAAAATTACCTATAAATAATCTTTGGCAAAATAATCTATCTTAATAATTAATTTAAAATGGAAAAACCTCTTAAGATGGCGATTGCGACGATAATAATAATTTGATTTGAATTTGATATTATTTATTATTTTACTTTGTTATTAATTTATTTTTCTTATTTTGCTATTCTTTAATTTGATAAATAAAAAAAAACTTCTAGAATAAGAATCAATAATATCACAGAATTTTTAAAATGAAAATGTCTTTTATTGTTTGTCATGTTATTTGATTTGAAATGTATTCATTACCTACAGATATCTATCTATATAATACGATTAACGTATTCATCTACAACTTACATTTTTACAATGTCCTTGACATTTTTTGAAGCAATTAATAACGAATGACTTATATTCAATTATAATATTATACATATATATATATATATATATATATATATTTATACTTAACTAGTAGATACATAAAGAGACTTTGATATTTTATTTTAAACTACGCTTTTATACACAATCTAAAGGTTTATTGTCAGTTCTGAACTTTAATATCAAATAAAAATATAACGTACCTATGTATTTACAATTATACCAAAAGTTTGCTCATAAGCTGAAAATTCGCTATACATTTATTACATATTCTACATAAGTAACATTCTTAGTCAATCATTTCTATACACCAAAAGCATAGACCCAACATTTTAAATTTAGCTGTATTGTCTTAAGAATAAAGTTTGAATTCCAATGATTCAAACTGTGTGCGTAATTTTTTTTCCTCGGACTTTACTTACGTTAAAGTATTACGCTTACCGACCAACATACATGGACTAGGTGATGTGAAAGTCTCCCCGTAAAAGCCTCGTGAAGGTCTTTTTGAATTGTTGGTTTGCTAACGCGTAACAAAATGGATTTATAGGACTGTTTGCGTAACATAAAAAGTAAGAAAACATGTAGATATGTTTGTTAATGCACGGAGGGTCGGTACAAAAACCCTCAACTAAAGCCAGTATGTGATAAGGGGTCCAGCAAATTACGAATGCTCCCAAAATAAACGATATGGTTCTAAAAGCTTTTCTTGCTCTATTTTCCGACTTGGATTTCTGCCGACCGATACTTGGAAATAACCCGTCCCGTTTAGAACGTTTAACTTTTAATTTTTTTCCTATGTTTTTGACGAACTCTTTCTTGGAATCGCCGCGAACTGACCCCGTTACGGCCGTGCTAGAAACATCACTATTCTCTACGGCCGGGCTTATTGGATTAAGTTTTAATGGGGATACTTTTGCGTCCGCAGTTTTGGCCGGTTGAGGTTCATTATTATTGGAAGACGACGATACAAGGGTAATTACAGGCTTAGATCGTTCCCCTGTAGTTAAACTCACCTCTGTATTAACCTTAATTGGTTGCGGAGGAGAGAAATTTGATTTTGGTTGAGTTACTTTGGCTTCGGCGGTAGCTCTTATTAGTGCTGCCTGTAGTAACGAAGTATTTGTCACATTACCTGAGTTTTGTGTTGGGGGTGACGGCGGTTCAGTATTGGTAGGAAACGTTACTGATGATGGAGGACTTTCACAAGTTGGTGAGGCTAATATAACAGAACTTTCATCCATATACCTTAAATCAGCACCGTCCATACCTATAAGAACATCATAAGATGTACCGTCGCTTTTAACAACTCTTACTGTTCTAGTCCTTGATGATTCTGATTGTGAAGGAGGACTTTCTGACACGGGGGGGCTACATCTAAATTCAGTTGGAGGAGGTATTATCCTTTGAGCAATGGTAGTAGATACTTCTCTTTGGTCGGACGGCGTGGCTATCCCCGATGACATAGGTGATATAAGGCTAGCTGTTGATAAGGGTACAGGTGCAGCAGAAACTCTACTACTTTGTGATGTTTCTAGATTATCAGTGTCAAGCAAACTTTTTTCGGATATTTGAGAGAGTGAAGATTTAGGCTTATCAAGCTCATTTTTAAATACTGGAGTCTGTTTAAGGTCAGTTTTAATCATCATGCCACCATTCATACGCATATTATTAAGTAACTGTAACGCACCAGTTTGCATAACCAAATTAGCTACAGATGGTCTTTTCTTTATGTTTGTTTGCGTTGTACTTTCATCATCTGAATCAAAAGCGGGACTACTCGACCTTTCTGCTTCAACCTGATCTTCTTTTTTATCGGCGTCAGACTCAGCTGTTGTTGATGTTCCCGTGGCAGTGGCACTACTCTTATGTGCTGAAGATTTTTGACTAGAGTTTGAATCTGTTGAACCACCTAGATTTAACAAAGGAGCTGCCAAAGAACCTTTCGAAGTTGAATCTTTTCTTACAGTTTCTGAAACTTTTATTTGATCTTCACTAGAAACAGTTGCTTTAGACAACCCTGAAGTACCTGCTGCCCGTCCAGCCATTCCTGTCATAAACCCTGCACTTAACGCAACCATTGACTGCATCTTTCTTTGTTTTGCCTCACTTTTCTTTTGCATATCATAAGCAGTTTTAAAAATTCCTGCATATAAAACTATTAAAACGAAAAGCGTAGTCCAATAATATCCTATAATTAAAGCTGTATTGAATATTGGATCTTTCAGAAACTGAACGGCACATTCGCCTTCTTGCAAATCTCTATATCCTACAAAATGTTCCCACCCGAATATAGTCGTAAAAAACAATAAGGCTGGTATTATCCATGTTATTGTTACCATCCATATGACTCTGTTTTTTGTACGCCACGCCCGGTATCTTGCTGCTATTTTGACGCTGCAAAATCTGTCGATAGTGATGAGAAGTACGGTGTATTGAGAGACGAGACATACAGTATAGTCCACAGAAAGCCACAGGTCGCAAAGAAGAGGCCCGAGATGCCAATATCCTTTTAGTACGTAGTCGGTATAAAATGGGATCGAGAGAGTACCTGTGAACAAATAACCAAAAATTGGAAAATATCTGAAACCCCTAATGACGTACTAAATTATTTAGGGAATGTAAATCTAAGTTTATATTTTTTATGTTTGTTATACGATAATATACGTAATTCATGTAATTTATATCGCGAAAAATATAAACAATAATAGATGAATATGATGCTTTACCCTAAATTGATCTTAAATGTATAAGACATCTTCTCAATAAGTTCGTTCGCTAAGCAAAAGTATTTTACAATTTGGCGCTGGTCAACATAGAAGAAAATAAGTACTATGACAAGATATTGAAAACTTGACCAGTTCTAAATACACTTGCCTGATTTTCTTACAATTTGAATGTTAAATTTGAGAACGTCAATTAAGTAAATTGCCATGAAACAAATCAGTGAACCGTGATAATTCACATTAAAAATATTAAATTTATTCACAAACACTCCAATGAATTCATTCAAATGTCTGCAGATACCTACGATGATTCAGTTCACTGAATTATGATATTAATTAAAGGGATGACTACGGTATGCAATTATCTGAGTTCGATTAAGATTAAGACGAGTTCAATTTGACCTAGTTTACACTTAATCTAGAATATTCTCATATGAATTGGCACTGAAAATCATTATGTTTCTGTTCCACGTAGAGTACTTACAATACCCACTTTATATTTCTCATAAAATATTATTAGGATTAAAAAGGCGTATGTGTGTCTCAAACTGTAAAGCGAAAAAGGTGGCATTATACGATAAGACCTTATGAGCAATTTCTGTCAGGTAACGATTGTGTTTAGTGCGGGTGGGTATTAAAATTTACAGTTACTTTTAACTAGAGTCTGATAGTATGTATGCCCTGTTGTGCTTTTTCAAACTTTTTAACTATTGAAGATTTAATACTTTTGCCACATTCCGTGTAAATAAAAAGTTGGTTTTTATGGCAACCTAGAGTGTGGTCGTACGTTAAAGTAAAAATGATCCATGATTTTTTGATCGAACTCTTCTGAGCTTAGTTAGACGTGTAACCCTAGATGGCTAAATAAGTGAGAGCGGTATTTGGTCTCTAAGATAACGACAGAAATAATTCGATTTCTTTTTTTTTTTTTTAATTTTCTTTACTCGATGATTACTTTATAGAATCAGTAGATGTACAAACATAAATGAGAATATTGTATCAGACTATTAGAAGGTATAATTTTATACGACCCATAAGAAAGAAGAAAACAACGTTGTTGTGTATTCAATTGTTAATTCTTATGTATTTCTTCATCTCTTTGTCTCGTGTCAGTGGTACGTGGCTAATCTTGTCAGTTTAGAAAAAAACTATTCCAATGGCTTTGTCAGACGCCACATATAGGTAACTAGCTTTCGTCCGCGGCTTCGCCCGCATTAATTTCCCAGGAGAATCGTGTGTTTTTCTAGAATGAAGGGCATCTCGTGTCCTTTTCAATACTTCTATCTATGTGTATGCGAAATTTCAGGAAGACTGGTGCAGTAGATAGAGCGTGAAAGCGTAACAAACTCACTTTCGCATTTATAATATTAGCTAGGATTCTAATGTACTACACTTACGTTTAAAATATTTGTTAATGTATTTGTATGTTCTTCACCAGGTCTTCAATGCTGTCAACTCACCTATCAACAAATCAGTGGCTGCAAGGGAAGCGATGAAGTAGTTGCTGGGTTGCCGAATAGTCCTGTCCACCAAGAAGGCCAATAGAACAAGTACATTCCCACTCACAGTGAGAAGTATCACCAATACTAGGCAGGTGGCGAAAATAGAAGCTAGCCAGAGGGGGAACGGCGGCAGTACCGGTGGCTGGGGACAAAAAACTTCTTGATATTTGATGTTTCTTTAAAACTTGTAGCTAAATAGGTAACAATAGATGATGAACTAAAAAAGGATAAAGTCGCCTCACTGCTTGTTTGTACTATCTTACATTTGTCAAATTTTAAAGAAGAAACATGTTTTGCTCTGCATTTTATTTTACACGTTAGCGGACGTACAACGTCTATAGACGTTATAAAAATTAAACTTCTATTGTGTTTTCAAAACCGTCCGCCAACGTGCTAAAGAGCTATAGTTTATAGATTTGAAGCGATTCTCGATGTACACGAGTTGCTAATGTTTTTTTTTTTAATAAATAAAAAAAAACGCTTGTTACTTGAATTCTCAAAATTTTCAGAAATGGTATGGAGACACTCAATGACTTGAAACCAAACAGGAGTACACGCGTACTTTACGTAAATATGTCTGCCACATTATACAATGCACACAATAAGTGTTAACACTACACACACACTTGAAAAAATTATCCAACTCATGCAAAAAATACACGCACACAAATACAAGTAGTAAGACCTTCTTAAAATACTTTCTTCTTTAACGTTTCCTCAAGACTGAGGGACGTGGCCACCACGGTCATTACCTGCCACAATCTTTCCAATCTTTACAACCTTAAAATCCTTATCCTTTATGAAATCCGTCACCAGTGGGAGGTAGGAGAATATCAAATAAATACCCACTTATTTATTAATATTACTTTTAAGTAAGCTTAGCAAAATATCATTAACACGTAAACTCCTTATTGTAAGAAAATTACCTTAGGTAATGAGGGATCAGAGTAATCACATGCATGTACTTCCATTTAGCTCAGATAATGCCTAGAATCCAGAGCTCCATTAGGTAAACTAACACAGTCGCCTATAGCTCGTGCACTTTAAAACCTCTATCACGGTTGGCTTATTTAGACCGTGGCCCAAAAGTGTTAGTAATTTTTTTAGTGGGTAATAAGAGACTTTTTTCAGTTATTGTTTTTACTTTATACTCTATAAAAACTAATGAAATTGAAGACAATGCATTAAGCATGCGAAGTTGTGAAAAGTAGTGGCTTGGCCCATAAATATAATATTCCTATTTTCCTTTTGAGAATCCTACACTGCATATTTATGTTGAGTGACTTCAATTTTAGATACCTACTTTCAGAAAGTGCCTGCAAAAGTGCATGGATTCTGTATGTGTGGATCGTCAAAAAAAAAAGATAGTAAAGTATAAAGGAAAAAAAATTACCAATGATAACCGTCTGCTTTTGCAAACGCTATATAATGATTAAAAACTATGCATAGAAAGATTTTAAATATATCATTTCCAAAAAGAAGATAGTTAAGTTTGACACCTAGAACCAAGTTTTTCAAAGTTTGTATCGTAAAATTTTCTGTACGCCCGGTAGACAGGTATTCCTGGACACTTTTTTTATAGTGACGAACAAAATAAATTGGCAGGTCTATTTCAAATCTGAAAAACCAGTCAACATACTGACAGATAAAAATAGGACAAAAAATTTTGTGGGACAGGCTGTAAATAAGCTGCGACTCGGCAGGTATGAGTCGATAATAGTCTTGGATCGATTAGCCACGGTAGGCTGTTGCAGCATATGCAGCTATGAGCAAAATGAGTGCATGTTGATTTTATGTGACTTTTTAGGTACATTATGCTGCCTGCATTTGAATAGTTCTGTTACATTAGACACTAGAAATTTGGTAGCTGTCGTCGTACATAAAATAAATATCCTATTTTAAAACAGCCTTTAAAGTGGGAGAATAAAATAGCCTTATAGTTACTTTCATTTCCTGCCTTACTTACCATAATGTGGGGGGGGGGGGTAGGGGGTCAGCTTTAACTGACCACAACTATACTATAACTTTTCGATGAAAATCATCTAAAGATAATGGAAACTATTGACGAGAAAGAATAGTTATCCTGACATACTAAAAGAAACTCTCTCACCAATTCACCATTTGCTGCGAGGAGGTTCTCCAATGTGCTGTTGTAGTAGTATATGTCTGTGAAGTTGGTACTATTGTGGCAGTCTTGGTAGCTGGAGGGTAGGCATGTTCGTCGCATCTTCTGAAGTTTCCTACAAAAAGAAAGAATATGTAACATGACTGATTATAAAAGGCATATTTATGATGACCTCCGTGGCGAAATGGTAACCTCTTGACCACTATTTAAGAGGTACCAGGTTCGATCTTCAGTCAAGTCAAGATGAAAATGATCTTTTTCTGATTGGTCTGGGTCTTGGATGTTTAGCTTTGTTATAAAATATAGTATCGTTGAGTTAGTATCCCATTACACAAGTCTCGAGCTTACTTATGATACAAGAGTATATTACGTTCATCATTTTATACCAATTTATTAAATGACCACTCCTGACCTGACACATGCTCGTTTCATTTCTATTTATTTAAGTTTATTATCTATCTATCTATAGTTTAACATTATGAACTGATTTGTTTTTTCTATCACAGAATTTCCATTTGTCAAAACTTGAAGTTTAGGTTAAGTGGTCAAGTACTATTTAAAAATGAATGTTGCAGGAGTGTTGATAACAGATAGCATTTGTTTAAATTAATTAAAGTATAATGGTGCTACTTATTCTAATGCAAGCACTTATTAATATTCCGTCATGCCTGCCTGCCCGCTACTCAGAAGGTCCCGGGTTCGGTCCCCGGTCAGGTCAAGATGAGAAATGATATTTTTCTGATTGCCTTGGATGTTTATCTATTTAATATAAAATACTAGCTTTCGCCCACTTCTTCCCCGCGTGAGATTTCCTCGAGAACAGTGCTTTTTTCCGGGATGAAAGGTTACCCTATGTCCTTGTCAATACTCCTAGCTATGTGTATGCGAAATTTCAGGAAGATTAGTTCAGAAGATAGAGCGTGAAGAGGTAACAAATATACAAACTCACTTTCGCATCACTACATAGTATAAAACAAAGTAGCTTTCTCTGTCCCTATATCCCTTTGTATGCTTAAATCTTTAAAACTACGCAATGGATTTTGATGCGGTTTTTATGCCCATGCGAAGCCGGGGCGGGTCGCTTGTTTATAATATTAGTTGGATAGTATCGTTGAGTTAGTAATTCATAACACAATTTTCGAACTTACTTTGGGGCTAACTCAATCTGTGTGATTTGCCCTACACTTAATTAATTAACCGAACACATTATTTAATCAAAAGCAGATAATTTTATTTTTATAAGTTTGTAACTAGGGAAATGAACATTTCTTTTTTGCCAAAAGCAATGGCGTCGAGTTTCTCAGAAGGATATAACGTTCAATTTGTTTTGTTATCAATCCTCATCAATCTCATGATTAGACTGCGAGTAACTTGAGTAAACTGTGATTCTAAATAAAAATACGAGGCAAAAAAATATAACATGGCTTTTCAATTTTGTAATGGGATGTTCAATCTACAGCTTACACGACGCGTTCCCGCAGCTTTGCACACGTAATATATCCTATACTATCAAACGAGCAATAAATTTATTTGTAGTCGCGTTTTAGAAAACGGCTCTAACGATTGCTTTGAAATTTTAAACGTAAGTTCTTACATAGTCAAAAAGATAATCTGGCTAGGTTCCATGTCTGGGAAAAATCATTTTCACGCAAAACATTCAAAAATTTTCTGCATAAAACGAGCGAAGCTCTGTCGCCCAGGTAATTTGTTACAAAATGTCCTACAACGTGGCAATGCAACGGCCTCTTGGGCACTTTACCTTTTTGCGACGACAGTAATTTGGCTCTTTATTTTATTTAATCTATTTTAAGTATTAAGTTTATATATTAATTAGTTAATTTTTTTTATAATAGACATATTGATAGCGTAATTTTATAACTTTTGTAAAATAAACAAACATCTAAATGTCCTTTATCTTGCGATCACATCTATTTATCATCATTATTTTGTTTGGGTAACACGGTCAATCGACCATGTATGCCCTGGTGTCAGAGTTCTTGGGAAACACCTCTTGGCCTTAGACATGACTACGAGATGGCAGCCGGGATAAACATCTTAACGTGCCTTCCGAAAATTAAAAAAAAAACATATTGCTCTCGGTTGTGTATGACTCACAGAAAATTCAAAAAGTTTTGTATTATCTTTGTTAATTTTCAGAATTCAAAATGACTGCAAACTTTGGGAATATTTCTGAGAATAAAAAATTACCGGGAAAGTTTTAAAAATATCGGTAATGGCTCATCACTAGGTTATATATACAGTTTGGAAATAGTGAATTGCAGACTAGTTGCATTTCGAATCTCGAATCGCATTGTACAAATTTACAATGGTTTTATTGTAGTTTTCTGTAGTGCTTTCCACAAATAAAGAAACGGCAACGAAACATTTTGATGGAAGCTGCTTTGTCACAATGTTATGGATTGTAGAATGAGAATCCCATTTCACCGTCTGTCAGTCTTTCGCTGTTAATTTAGGAGATTGTTTTCATAGTGTATAATATATGCGAGTTATTTTCTCTTTTAGTTTGTGTCTATTACGGAGTTACTGAAACTAGTTTCGGTATTTTAAGTCTTTCTTTTGGTATTGGCTGGGTTTTAGTTTAATTCACATTTTTATTAAAGTACCTAGTTAAATAGTAATTTGTATGTATGATAATGATATTATAAATATATTAAACAAAAGTCTTACTATAATTATATTACTGACGATTATTTTCTTAAATTTTTGAGCTAGGTTTGTCTAAAGAATTTCTTTAATTCCATTTACCGCTTTTATAAGATTTTCGGCTTGAAATCATTTTTCTATCTAATCTTCTTTACCATTCTTTTTTTTTTCAAATCAGACAGACAAAAACTTTTTTTTTTGCTTTTTTTTTTAAATGTCCCTCTATATATTTCAATCAAAATTACTAAATTTACAGACAAAATATTTTTACTATTATATTACCTATATGTATAGATTAACTGAACCCCTTTTTTGAGACTTGAATTACGAAGAATTCTCTATTCTCTCTTTCTAAAGTCAGCCATAGTGCTAAGATAAGTTAGTAATTTTTTAAAAACCTCATACATGTTAACATTGAAGTTAGATCATAAAACAAACGTTTTATACCTATTTTACATCACTTTACTATCAATATTTAAGTTACAAATTCATACTCAATCCTCAGAGCGAAGTTATTTGATTTGGCCCAATCATAGACTGTTGGCAGAGGGCAAATTTTATGAGATTCGATCACCCCCTATCGTAAAATTGTGATCATTTGCTTTATATTGCTTCGGGATTTTGAGTTAGTTCTTGAAATTTATCAGTATTTCATCAATAGTTTACGTAGAAACTTAATTTTATAAGTAAACTATTGATGATAATTTATTAAAGTTTGAAAGTTCAAATAAATATTATTTAAATTGATTCATGGAAATTAAATACATTTGAAATAAAATTGTGAAAATAGTTCTAACGAGGGCTTCAAAAACAGTATTTATTATAAACTATCTTTGCCCTGTGGTTTCACCCCTTTGATGAACCCAGAAAATAGATTTTCAACTAACGTTCCTAAAGAAAGGGACAAAATGGCTAAAATGATTTTTCATAGCCGACCCAAATCCGGAGTTCTAAAGAAAAACTTATTTGATGAATAAATAAATAAACAATCTTTTAAATAAATAAATAAATAAATGAATAAACAATCTTTTAAGGTTATGGTTAGGTGATAAAATCTACGAAAACGTGTTAGTTAGATTATGATATCCTGTAAAATACACGAGCAAATGCACGATAAGACCTGAGTTCAGATGAACAAAATAAAAGGGGAACTATTTAAAAATGATTTAAAATAAAAATAAAAAGTGACTGAATTTTTATGTACAGTATGACTAACTTTTGCCACTTTTACAATTACGTTGAATCTGTTATTTTATTAAATCCGTCTAAAAGAAATATTCAACCTTATATGTACGGAAACCATAATCCTGCAGGCAACTGGTAAAAATAGAGACCTGCAAAGCAAAGTACACCAAAACTGCTTCTGGTGCAAATGCACGAAGTGATCCGTCTTCAGAAGGAGTAAAAAAACTGGTAGACACAGAACAAAAACAAGTTGAATAAGCAGGGAAATTTATAGACTAACCATTGTGTTATAAAGCTTGTGCCAATTGTAAATATTGGCGTGGATCTGTTCACGTCTATACTGAGCTCGGTCGAGTTCATGATGATTCCAAGGCTGAGTGTTATTGTCTGAGTTGTCAACGACGAAGGCTTTATGATTGCATCTGGAACAAAATAGATATTGTTAGCATTTCAAAAGATACGTTAAATAGATTGGCTTATAATTCATTTTTCATTGTAATTTTTTTCATCCAAATCCCAACATTGCATCTTTGCTTAAAAAGCGGTATCAACAAATCCACAAACTCTATGTAAGTATGATGGATAAGTGGGATTATATAGTAAAATAAACATCCAACATTATTTTTTTTAAAACACGATGAAACAGTATACCGTTTCCGTTTGTTGTTGTATAGTTCTAGATTGTTCCATCCCCTTTTCGCTCACTCACATACCTCTCTCTCATTCATCGGCTACGTTCAGTTTAAACCATAGATTAAAGAAGAATTTTCCTGGGTAGAGGCCGCGCGCGATTTTTTTATTTCTATGGTTAAAAGAAAAAATGCAACTGGGAAACTTGCTTCCATAAGACTTGTGGCTTATTAAAATGTGTCCTTGACTATGGACTTTTTACGAAGATTATGACGCTCAACGTTATATTATATACAGAGAAAGCTGTGTGTGAAATATTTCCAACGAATTAACTGTTCAAATTGTGATTGTATGATCAACCATACAAAAAGTTACATAATGTAGGTGCCGCGTCATAATAATATGCTTAGTCATTACGCGTATCATGTGGATTACAAGGTCAATCAACAGTGCACAACCTGGTGTTGTAGTATTTTGAAACCACTCAGGGAGAAGTATCTGCTATCTACCTCTATCTTATTGGGGCGACAACAGGCCCAATTTAAATATAAGTAGCAACATACTGGCTTAAAAAATTTAAATCGAAAAAAGAAGAAAAAGATTCATCTTTTGACTCCTAATATGGTTTCTTTTTCATGTACATCACTATCTTATCGAATTTCATGTCTAATTTTGTAAAGATCTTCGTTTCGTGTTAATTAATTAGCTTGCAACAGTCTTTGATGATTCAAAGGCTCGTCTTATTTTCTCATTCCAGTTCGCGTCACTTATTCACTTATGAGATTCCAAAAATCTGACTAGCAATGAAAAAAGTGATCAGATCTCCAACTCTACATACCTAAATTCTATAATCGTAACCATTAGAAACTCTAAACATTAAAATATGTGGTTTGGCCGTTTCTTTATTATTTGGACTTACTAGGTTGAAATAAAAAATATTATCTTTTTAATTTGGCTTTATTAGTAAAATAAAAATCTGTTATCAAAGTTTCATTCCGAAACTTCTGTACATGGGATTTATGAGCAGGATCTGTACAGCTTTCTCAGAATTACATATCGGAACATATCATAAAATACAGATGGGCCGACATAAGAAGACCTTTCACACGTTTTACACGTGTTTTTAAAGGATTATAATTTTCTTTCTTCTCATGGTTATGTAATGTTATATAATACTGACAACAAAAATATATAATTATATTGAAAATCAAGCCCCTGTCTGACAGACAGACCTATCATCATCACTTCTTGTAAGTGGCACGGCCAATCGACCATGAACATCCTGGTGTCAGAGTACTTCTGAACCGCATCTCTGCCTATGACGTGGTTTCTTTGACGACTACCAGATGACATCCGGGACCAACGGCGTAACGTGCCATCCAAAGCACGGAATCATCTTTATTATCAGGCAATCAGGTGATTCAAATCTGCAATGGCCTAACCAAACTGGACACAACTAAAAATTTATATGCTTTCCGTGGGAGTCAAACCCACGACCCTTGTGTCTACAGGCAAACGCCTGTAGACACAATCGTGACAAAAAACTACGACGACGGCACATACGAAAACCTTTAAGAACATTTATTATCAAAACAATATCTGGCTCTTTTAAAAACTCGGCCGAGCGAGTTCTGGAGTTCACTGGCTACATGTAATCAAGACGTTACTAACTAATTTCATAGTTTCACTACAATTAAGTCGGTAGTCCATGCCAAATCCTATAAGCATAAATGTCTTACGGCTCCCTCGGGTTAATCTATGTAACAGTTGGAATAACATCTCCTAAATTAAACCCTAACTTATATATACATAGTTGTATAGTAGTATATATATCATTCATTGCTATATTGAGCTCATTCGTGCTTCGAAAGGCACGTTAAGCCATTGCTCCCAGCTGTTATGGCTAGATAGCAGTCGTTAGGCTATGTCTTACACCCGATGATCTAATTAAAAGTAAATTCTCTCTTTATCTTGACAAGCAATAAAATAATGAATTTATTCCACAGATTCTTACTTTCAACCTTCACAAACTGTAGTTACTTATAAACAATAAAAAAGTTAAGTACTAACTAAATTGTAAGCTAGAAAAATCTATAGGTCTAACGCCCTAATGATCAAACGCTACTCAATTTTGAGTGCTGCTCAAAGTGCGCAAGTATTATGCCTGATACTTGAGCATCTCTCAAAATTGAGTAGCGTTTGAGTATTCGGACATAAGTATATTTTTTTCTTGACAAAACAAAGGAAAGTAAACACAATACGATCATTGATTTAAAACAATCAACCGTATCGCTTTGAAATTCATTATATTTTTGTAAAACAATGTATTTTCAGATTTATCGCTTTGTTACCTTCCGTTGATTGCTCTACGAGTCACGAATTCAACAATAAGGGAATTTCAATTGAGTCCTGAATAAATGAATCCTCATAAATACTATTTGTTCAATGAAAATAACGCGCTTTTTAAATATTAGTATTACTTACGTCATGTAAGTTACGTAGTTGTGCATCCACGTTGTGATCTCTTTAGTTTACTTACAAGAAATTCACATTTACTATTAATCTAAGTTGAAAGAATAAATAGTGAAATTTAATATAATGACAAAACAAACTAAAACATTATACCATTAAAATCCTAGAGCCTCCATCCATATCAAATTTTGTATAGGACAAAAACTGTGGTCTTTTATTGTGTTAGTATGAATCTTAAACTAACATAAAAGCTAAATTAGCTAGATGGCGGTAAGTGTCTGGCTATAAATGGTTTTTGTTACACAGTTAACTGAAAATTTTTATTGTAAATATAATGTTAATTAAATAAATAAATAAATAAAAATAAATATCAAAACCTTTTTTGTAACAGTATTATTCACTATATATACAAGCCAAGTTGTAAAATGGAGGAAGCAAAATATAGCTTCACGCAAGCCAAACTTAATAATACAACTATTGTAGTCTGTGAAATAAAATAGTCAAGGTAAATATGACTATACTTATTGCTAGCAGTCTTTCTAAAGACCTCCTCCAGAATTCCAACGAAGATTATTTGGTGACCAATAAATAACCAAAATAGGTAGCAACTGCTTGACGAGCATTCTGAAGCACGAAAATCTTCATTATATTGGCTACAATGTCCTTACTCATTCATTCATTCATTTCGTGTAGGTGTCATGGTTAATCGACTATTCACACCCTGGTGTCAGAGTTTTTCAGAACCGCCTCTCGGTCTCTGACGTGGTTCCTTTAACGACTACCAAATAGCAGCCGGGACCAACGGCTTAACGTGCCTTCCTAAGCACGCTCTTTCTGGTAAAACAATCAGGTGATCACTAAACTGGAAACAACTAAATAAAGTATGCTTCCCGTGGAAATCGAACCCTCGACCCCCGGGTCAACAGGCAAACGCCTTAACCATTGGACTACGGAGATACTGGAAACACCTTAAACAAAGTATGCTTCTCGTGAGAGTCCAGCACACAAACGGATCGTAAAGCAAGCTCTACCACGGGTACACTGACAGACATTTTAAAGTTTGACCCTTCGAGCATCTTCGCAACAGCACAAACAATTAACATACATAAACAATTGTTGTTCGAACTCACCCCCATCACTGTCGTGTATTCAAGGCATATCGGCGAGATAAGGCGAGGGACAGACCGGCGGCATGGCGCCCGCGCGCAGCCTTCTGCAAAGGAAATGAAGATATGAACCGTGATATAAACCCGTTTGATCGTGCATGCGGAAATATGGACACCAGTAAATTGAGGCTTTTGATAAATACTCGGGGCGTTCTAATTTTAAAATATTGATGAGTTAAAAAGATATAAAACTTAGTTGGAACACCAAGCTGCGCTCTCTTAAATTCAACCTGTTCTATGTATTCAAATTTTCTGCACCATCTATTCTTTTGTCAACAATCACTTTATATTAGGTTGACTGGAGGAGATTGCATTAGCGATAAGGCCGCCTATTGTATTATCTATGTTTGTAGTTTCCATAAGGTATATTTTTACTTGTGCAATAAATATTTTTTGTCTTGTCAGAACATGTAGTGTATATCTTCTTTGACATTAATGAAAAAAAATCTTAATTCCGTGGCTAAAAATACACAGTTAAAGTTTATTATTTTCACTAAATGCCACAGAGCACGAAAAAATTGTCGTGCGCGGGCTATTAAAATTTTATATGTTGCTGAAACCTGAATTTAAACCTGATTCATAGGACTATTCCGAAATTGCCACGGAAGCGAATACCCAGGCAAATGGTAATACATAAATAGGAAATGACGTAAGCCTTCCGGCCAATGACGTGGGCATTGGACTGAGACCGGACTATCTTATGTACGGTTCAATACACGCGTGTGTACTGGAGCTAATATCCGGATATAGACTGCTTTTAGACAAAAAAAAATGTGCTGAATTTCGAATCTAAACTAATATAATAAAACTGAAGAGTTTATTTGTGTGAAAGAACTAGATCGGATCATTTGATGAAATATTACTGCATAATGTCTGGAATTCGAGACTGGAAGACAAGAGGGGAGGCCTTTGCCCAGCAGTGGGACAAGTAAGGCTATTAAAAAAAAATATAGTCTGATTGTTGGGAAAGGTAGGCTATAGAACACACACCATGACACCATGGGCGAGTAAAACCGGGTTCAGTTTACCTATACTAAAAAGGGGGTATCTAAACAGTTTCATACTGAAACAACTAAAGTTGATATTCTAACACACTGCAAGTAAACTACACACAAAATACCATCATTAGCAACATGACCTTCTTTTATGCTTCTAGATATTTCGATGAACAATAAACCATTAACTTTGATAATGATACACGTTGCTCATTCAAGTATAGCTTTTGCAACTTCGAAATAAAGTCTATTTCAAGTGTAATATTTAGAGCATATAATTATTAATGTACATGGTATGGGATTCAAAGAGTAACCTTACTGTGTTGTCTCAAAATAAAAGGGACGTGAAGGTCAGATCGACCTGTGCAGTAAAGGGTAGCTGGTTATTGCCATGCAAAATTGTGCCTTAGAGATACATATATATATTTAAAAACTTAAACTGTCTGCTCAAGATATTGACCATGTAGTTGGAGAATAGGACAGACTTTTTTTTTTGTGGGTGTTAAAAAGAGATTAAGGGATTGAGACTTCCTTCTCTCTTTAACTTCCTTAAAAGACATTAATTTACTTGTACTTCTGTCTTACTGGTATAACGGGTATCCTCCTTAGGTATGCTGTTGGGTTTAAATTAGTTTTAAGTAATACCTCTTTGATAAAAGACCTCTGAAGCCGTATATACGGGTTGGGATCCAACCAGAAAAATGCTTAAATGATGATGCTGATCAAAATTAAAAATGATGCGCAAAAATAAGTGTATAATTTGAACACACAAACAGAAATGAACAAAGAAAAAAAAAACATCGTATATTGCTCTCAATGGAACCTGTATTGTAAGCCATCAGCATACCCATTAAAAAGGGAATTTATGTCCACGACAAAAACCAAGGGTAATATTACTTAATGCATGTGATATCGCATTGCTTTTGGTCTGACGACCACCTTTTATACCATAAAATTTGTATTCATTCGATGCATCTTCCATGTTTAGTGGACAATACTATATTTAGACTTTAGGTTAGTTTAACAACTGTTAGCAATAATGTGAAATCAATCAATGACTTTACATGCTTTCTGAAGCACGAAAGAGCTCATAATAACATTCCTCACTGACAGAGAGAAATGGCAGAGACTAGACCAACATCATTTTTTGATGAAAACAGGCTGAAAAGAATTAAGAAGTACTAGGTACATTAATTAAAAAAGATGACCGTAATAAAACAATTCTTCAAAAACTCTAAAGTAAATAATCTACTTAATGAATACTTCTCAACACAGAAATTAGCAAATTTAATTTTAATATAATAAAATTAAAGTTGACATTTCCTTGTACCGTGTCATCGTAATTTGTGTTAGAAAATGTTCAGCGAAAGCCGGCTCTCCTAAATTACAAATTAACAAAGTCATTATGCAGTTTTAAACCGAAATGACAGTAATTTGCCAGAAACGAATACACATTTATTATAACGATTCAAGTTATTTTCAAGAAGAGAGCTACTGTACATTCAAGGATTTTTTAAGTGTTAGTTCTTCCTAATTAGAGTTTTCTCGCATATCACATGCAAATGAAGATTGAGTAAAAGCCTTCTGACAGTCATTTGAGTATTTAAATCTATACATATAAGAAAATAGTATAAATATATTGTCTGTACATTAAGTATTTTTGATTGAAATTGATAGAGGGGAACCTTAAAAGAAAAATAAAAAGCAAAAAAAAATTGTTGAATTTTTTGTCTGTCTGTCTGTATGTATGTATGATCACTCTTATTTCCGAAAGTAAAACTTTCACAAATTGATTTGTTTTAACTTGGAAGAACATCTAAAGTTTGTTTCATGAAAATCGGTTTATTAAAAAAAATGTGATCGTCATTTGAATGATCTCAACAAATATACATATGTATATAAATTTCGAACGAATGCACCAAATTGAATTTTTCTTTTGTTTATATTCGTTATTGTCACGATAAACTTTGTATACAAGAAAACGGGGATTCCCGGGAAATTTCCCGAAACTTTCACGGGAACGGGAGCGAGGCCCACGCGCACGGAGACTCGGGCTACAGCTAGTCCATACTAATATTATAAATGCGAAAGTCTGTCTGTCTGTCTGTCTGTCTGTCACCTCTTCACGGCTAAACTGCTGGTGCCGATTGTGATGAAATTTGGTAGGGATATAGTTAACGACCTGAGGTCAAACATAGGCTACTTTTGGGCGCGATATAACCGAGTCTCACGCGGGGCGAAGCCGCGGGGAACAGCTAGTAATAAAATAAACCTTTCAACAAAGGTTGAATTGCCGAAATCTGATTAAACTAAAGTCTCTCGTGTAACACATGGATTTGCTCAACAAGCCTAAATTGGCTTTGTCTACATGAAACCTTTAATTTTAAAACACTATTTAAATGCAAATTGAGTTTACAATATAGTTTGTCGTGTTACAGGTTAGCTCTGTATGTAATGGACCTTTGTATATATTATTTATCTTCGTCCGAGCGTGTTTCCCTTTTCCTTTGTCTTCAGCTTACGCTTCAGAGTCCAAAGTACCCTATTAATCATTGTCCTGATTTGGCGGAACTGGTTATAACAATGGAGCTACTGCCATCCGATCTCCGTAACCCTTTTTACAGGGAAACCAGACCCACAGGAACATGACCCGGGTGTGTTAATGGCCAACACTGTCAAATTTTTCAGGCTTCCTACGCTGCCTAAAGGCATCTGACATAGCCTAGCGACTGCCATCTACCGATAACAGCCGGGACCACGGCTTAACGTACCTTCCGAAGCACGGAGGAGCTAAACATAGAAATGCCACTAATGGCGACCAATCCAAACATGTCCGCGCACTCGTGGTCGCCGTCGTTTGACGCGCATTATCGTTATGAACACGCGCGCCGCGCTAGGCTATTGAGCTCCTCCTGTGTATATTATCTATCTATATAAATAAAAAAATTGCAAAAATGTTTGTACGCCTATAACTTTATGAAATCCACGCCAAAATAATGATTCTCTATTTCTTGGGTTTGTTAACTTTAGAGGATGGTTTCAACTTCAAATTTATTTAAATGTTTGATATGAAGCATATTTAAACAACAATGTTTTAATTATTTCATCCTTTTAGTTGAGGAATCGAAGTCGGTTTCGTTTTTTTGGCAAAAACAATTATTTTTCACTTTTTAGTTTTGAATATCCAATACCTTACAACTAAAAAGTTGTAAACACGATCACTTTGAAAAGTCGGGTAAACGTCATCAGCGTTGTGTCACCTTATTGACATGGAATATATCAAAAAATACCCAAATCGCAATAAAACTTGAAGAGTTCCCTCGATAACTCCATGATTCCATCATCAGATCCTGACTTGCTGAATATAGATAAGAAAGTATACCATCTCGAACAAAAAAAAAAAAATTCAAATCGGTCCAGCTGCCTTCCCGTAATCCAGTAACATACATAAAAAAAAACATTCGACGAATTGAGAACCGCCTTCTTTTTTTGAAGTCGGTTAAAAAAAGTATACTCTCTCAAACAAAGAACTAATTCATTTGAGAGGGTATACTTACTTTACAATTATTAATTAATATTTAATTAATGTAGAGACTATGTGGTGCAGTGACAAAATAAGTAAGTAACACTGTTTTTCAAATACAAGTATTTTATGAAAAAAAAAGACTTACTGTTATAAAAAATACACATGTCATTCTCACTCTAGAACTTATTTGAGCAATTACGAATACAATCGAATCAGTTCAAGTGTACATACAATACAATGAATTGTACATTTCTCAGAAACGTAGAAGCTAGCAACTTGGAAATTAGTGATAAGGTCTACAATTAGTTGACGAGCATGTAGAAATAATAATGAATTGCTTGTTTGCAAGTTCAATTAAGTCAATAGATTCTAAACCCTCTGGTATCAAGGCTTTATAATCTATTTTACTGTATTACATACGAAAACCATAGCGCTACCAGTAGCTTTCTTCCTATGCGAACTTTAAGAAATTAAAAATGAACTGAAATGAAATTGTTTATTCTCAATTAAGGATATTCTTATTGCTAATTGACGTCAATCATTACTTATATTAAGTTTGACTGGTGGTAAACTTAATACAAGTAATTCCACTCCACTTCCAAAGCGCAAGTGGAGAAGAAGCGGCGCGGCGCCACAAACTTAACTTCTGCATTTTCTCCAAAAAAAGCTATAAGATTATCTTTAATGACATCTATAAAGTTTTATGATTAATAAGTTAAATTCATTCATATATAACTGTCTATACGCATATAAAATTGAGTAATTCAGTAATTCTTCTCATGTACCTACGGCCCATTTGGGACAAAACGCAGAAAATCAAAATTAATCAAAATTTCATTCTGCAATACGTCCCACTCTTTTTTGTATGGTCAGTTATGTACAGTCAGTGAGACAAGAGTTAAGATAAATCTTCGAAATATAGATGAATACTACGACGGCTCTAAATCAATTTGAAAATACATTTTTATAACTGGCCCTGACTGAAACATCTCCCAGGAAGAGTCTATTATTATAGACTTTACCGAAATAATTGTCATTTTTATACGGGCATAACATAATACAAACCTAACACCTTTTAATTATGTGTATTGAGGCTCCCTCTAAAACATGTACAAACATACATATAATCACGTCTTTATCCCATGCGGGGTAGACAGAGCCTAGGGCCATAAGACCTTAGGCCCTATACCTTACATGTATAGATTCTTATTCAATGTTTTGGCCAATTTTCGAATACAGAATTACAGGAATGGTACTAAGGGCTCCTTTTAAATATAGTCTCAAATATTTTGTATTAATACTAAATACCAAACCAACTACATTGCAAAACAAGTTCAGTCACACAAAAAAATCATTAATTCCAAAAGACAGATTTACAAAGTTCATCAATTAATTACACCAACAAAAGCTTCGACAAAGCTCGCTTTATACCGAAGTAATCAAGCTTTAACTTAGACAATGCGCAGAACTCATCGAAAATAATTGATGTTGAGTTAATTTCCGACTGTCCTAATTTATTGTGGTGCTCCGATCAAAATCTAGTAATTAACATTGACCACTGGCTATCCTTAACTTCATCTGGCCGTACAATGAAATAGAGCAGAAAATAAAAATAAAATTTTGTCAAAAGACTGTAAAAAGATTTTTCAAAATAAATTTTAAATAAAAATGTTAAACTGCCATTATTTTCTCGTCTTTACAACATTTCAAACTCACTAAACGTTGGCAAAAGTTTCAATCGTTAATTTATTTAATCATAAAAACAACATTACAGTAATTATTTATTTGATGTCAATTGTGCAATGTCGTGCATGTCTATTCCGAGTTATTAATGTTTTGTTTAAGAAATGTGAATCTTTTATTGGCATTAAGAGTAACAAAAATTATATTTATTTATTAAACAAAGGCTATGTCTAAATTAAATTATAAAATAATAACAATAATTAAAACTAACTTATGTAAATAATATTCTAATAATCTATAAGAGTAACTGAAATCTATTATACTAATTGTATTAAGTGCTGTTGATTCTGTAAATAAAGGGGGGAAAATATGCAAAAAATGACTTTATTAATTCATATCAAAATTAGCTATTTGAATGTAGCTCATTTCATACAACTTTGCGGCGGGAGAACAACTTTCTGTACACGTAAGTTTAATGGAAGAAGTTGTTTGTATGTTGGTTTTAACATGAGTATTTGAACTAAACTATTCGTTTTAATATACTTCACTCTATTGCTTGCAAATGGTATGAAAATTAGTAAATCTGAGAACTTCCATTATCCTATACTAATCTATCTATCTAAAATTAAAGAGCTGTGCTCTTGTCAGTGGAGTCTCTTCCAGGTGTATCTATTTCCCGCTAGTCTTTTCTCATGATACGACACGACTCCCATTTTTTCCTTTATTCGTTCTACAGAACTTTTTCTTGAAATCTTGATCTACCACTCCCCCCGTCTTCCCACTATCTAATCTGTCATAATGTTTTTCATAAAGCCAATCACACAACAATACAAAAAAACCTTCTTTCCAAATTATTTCACATCCCAGAATCGAAAATTCTGTACACAACATAAAACATGTGTTATATTCACATAACTTCGGCACAATTCTCAATACATATCTAAATTCGTGAGCGAGGTCTTCAGTCCTGATTGTAAAGGGCATAACAAAAGGTTGGATTGACGACTGTACTTACGCAAGGGCCCGTTCAGATACGTTCCGTTTCAGCCAACTGTCACAAACAGTAAGTATAATAAATTGAATAATGGTATTAATGTTTCTATTGTAAACTTAAATCCGTTTCAGTTTTAGATAGATAAATCGTTTTGGACTTTTGTGGGGTAATATCAAATTCGTCTAAATACCGGTTTAATATATATAATATAACGTATAATATCGTAATTATACGTTATCGCCTTAAAAGTATTTGAATCAGCGCTGCTGAGTGGATTAAACGTTCCAGATATAATTGTTTTTTACCAAAACCGGCTCCATTCAACTAAAAAGGATGAAATCTATAAAATATAAAAGAAAGTCGTGTTAGTTACACTATTTATAACTCAAGAACGGCCGAACTGATTTGGCATAGGGTACCTTTCATCCCGGGAAACTGTTCCCGAGGGAAGTTCACGCGGGCGAAGTCGCGGGCGAAGTCGCGGGCGGAAGCTATCAATTTATAAATTGTTGTTTAAATTGAGTTTGTGCTTCATATCAAATATTTTAATAAATCTGAAGTCGGAGAATGATGAATATGGGACTGATTTTAATGTGCTCGATGAATCCTTACAAACAAAAAAAGAAAATTAAAATTAACTTAAAATCGGTACGGGCGTCTCGTAACGTAAAAAAATACAAACATTAAACATTGACAAATTGAGAAATTATTTTTTTGAAGTCGTTCAAAAAAGAGTGTCATTTTTAAATTAAAATTTATATTACATTGTACTCTAAACATATTATATACTTACATTAATATTATAATAATTACCTAAGCTAATACAAACTTAAAAACAAACAAATTGAAAACTTATTTGCAGTTGATAAACTAACAAACTGACTAATGTCTATTTAAGTAGACAACATTATTTCAACCATTTCAACGTCAAAGTTAAGTTTATCCATCAATACGGCTTATAAATTTATTAAAAATACAGTATTAATTAATTCCAAGAATTCTAATAATCAATACTTAGAACGCGATTTATTCGCGCTTGAATTTTTTCCTTCTATGCTGGTCTGGGAGAAAAAAAAAACATAGAATGAACCAGCTGCTTCTCTTCCCGCGCAAGCCGTAAAAGTCGACTGAGGGAATCGGCGAATTGGGGAATCATGATATAGGCGATGCGGCTAGCAACCCATCACTATTGATATCCTGTTTCAACTATCATCATGCTAAACGTGGTCTAAGTTCGGCCCTAGGCTTTGTCTACCCCATATGGGATAAAGACGTGATGATATGTATGTATGTATGAATGATCATTTATTTCATTTATTTAACTTTATTGCAAAAATACAATAGACGGAAACATTATCTAACAGTCAACCTTTGGGTCAAGCAGAGAACAGTTTGTGGGTGTAAAAATAATATTTACTTAAATAACAAATATAATAAACTTACATACATACATAATAAATAATTAATACATACATACAAATATATTAAAATTAACATTATTCGCGCTTGAATTTATTACAAATTAATCTTAATTAAAACATGCCTTAAACAAACATACAAACACATGGCAAACATTAATTTCCTCGTCGAACATAACACGGTTGGGTTCTAAAGCAATCAGATACATCACGTACGGTCCCAAGTCTCCGGTCCTTCCATTCAATTACCACCCACATGTGGTTCAGGACATGTGTCGCAGGTTGTAGTCTCCAAATAATTTTAGATATTGCTTTTGGCTGTTTTCGAAAGGGTTTAAGGAAAAAGTGGACTTGTGGAAATTGTATGTTGCTATACTGCGCTACCTGCTGTAGAATTTTCTCAAACTAGCGACCCGCCCCGGCTTCGCATGGGCATAAAACCTTCCTCTTGAATCACTCTATCTATTTAAAAAAACCGCATCAAAATCGGTTGCGTAGTTTTAAAGATTTAAGCATACAAAGGGACATAGGGACAGAGAAAGCGACTTTGTTTTATACTATGTAGTGATAAGCTTGGTTTCGCTAGTCATATGTGCGCCCACTGGCGCAGAAATGAAAGTTTACAAAAAAATCAGATAAACACGAAATCGCGCCACAATGAAGTAAGTACCGCTTGGAATCTAAGTATTGCATTTTTGTGTGAAAAGTAATGTTGGTTACATGTGAGTTTGTTTTAGTGGTCCCCCGGCTAAAAATTAAACGGCGAAATAGATATAGGTACATAATCTGTAGACTTTTAAGTCCTAGATATTACCGTTCTTTAGATAAATTCGGCTACCAGAGTTCAGATGTATGTTCAGAAGCGAGTCTCAATAATAGAGTCCCGTTTTTATACTTTGAATAGGGATCCCTAAAAACGCCTACCAATATGAAAGTAACAAGTGTATTGTTTATTTAAAATCAAATCATTTATTTCATTGTGGAGCATAGTAAAAGATGGTAGGTACCGTAGGTACAAGTGAATTTAAATTGGGACAAATAAATATTTCAAACATGTCAATGGTCCTAAAATAAACAAGTAAAGATTGCTGTTAGAGAAATTTACACAAACTTTAACACAAGTAAAACCGATTTTAATCTGTTGAAATGAAACATTTAAATCGACGATAGTTGAAAGCCAGTGTTTTCCAGATACAATCCGGTTTACGCCAGTTTTCGATCAATCGGACGCGCTCAGATAATCGCGATGAGAAATCGCAGCCGATTCGAGCGATTGCATCGAGTTCGTTTCTCTGCCATTTATTTGGACATGACACAGATTGTCCTCAACGTACATTTGTTTTATTTCTACTAGTTTTTTCTGCGTACAAAAGGGAAGTTGTTTTTTTTTTTTAATTAAGAGATTGGTTAGTAATAATATAATATCGATCCCCGGTCAGGTCAAGATTAAAAATGATCTTTTTCTGATTGACCTGGGTCTTGGATTATATCTATATATATAAAAGAAAGTCGTGTTAGTTACTCCACTTATAACTCGAGAACGGCTGAACCGATTTAGCTGAAAATTGTCAGGGAGGTAGTTTAGAGCCAGGAGAAGGACATAGGGTACATTTCATCCCGCTTAACTGTTCCCGAGGGAAGTTCACGCGGGCGAAGCCGCGGGCAAAAAGCTAGTTTGTTATAAAATATAGTATTGTTGAGTTAGTATCCCATAACACAAGTCTCGAGCTTCTTTGGGGCTAACTCTATCTGTGTGATTTGTCCCTATATATTTATTTATTTAGCATGGCCGGGTAAAGTGTCTTCTCCAATATTAGAATTATTATAGTCTATGGTTATGACATGCATTGGTTTTTCATTAGCAACCCTAACAAACATCCATAGACTAGTTTATCGTTATATTCCACGTAGAGTTATGATCGACGCGCGCTGTCGACCACAGACAATTAGGATGAGAAATCACGACACCGGTACGCTCACCAATCCCTACTATATAAGGTGGACTCAAATCAACTGCAAATATTTGAAGGGCAGGTTCAGACCACTTTTCCAAATAAACCTATATCGATATAGGAAAAAAAAAATTGACCTCCCATACAAATTGAGAACTAACTGATCTGATTTAGTATGGAGTGAAAAATGTTATTTCATATTTTGACATAAGTTTATTTGGAAAAGTTGTTCAGTTTAGTGGTCTGAATCTGCCCTTGAAATATTTGCAGTTGATTTGAGTACACCTTATATATTGCTAACGCAGTCAATAGCCCACATAGCTTGTTTATTTATACAGAAGACTCAAAAAATTCCATTGGCTACGATCCCTACATACCTATCTCGCTTCCTCAACACTCATCACTCGTCATACACGCTCGCCGATTTCAGATTTAGACAATGGAAATCTCTAGTATCTGCCTACCGAGACAGGCGTGATGATATGTATCTATGTAAGACTCAACCTAAACCACAAGAAAGACACATTAGAGAATTTGTAGGGAGACCAAGATGCAACTGGTAAGAGCCAAGCAAGTACAGCACACTCTCACGAGATTTGGCTCGTATCCTAAATGTTGGTGAGCCACCCTACCGTGGCACCGCACAACCTAGATCGCGCTTTGCATATCCCTAGACATTCATTGGGTAACACATGTGAAAACCTAGATAGCCTGACCCATGCATGTTGGCTTGACTTGGATTGGTTGCTACAAATGGAATTTCTATCTTGAGCTCTATGCTTTGGAAGGTACGTAAAGTCATTGATCTTGGCTATTATTGCTTTATGGCAGACATGATTTTAGACAGCCTGAAAAATCTGATGGTGTTGGCAACTAAACACCTGGATAATGTTTATATTGGCCTAGTTTCCCTGTTAATAAAATAAAAAATGGAAGTTAGACAGAAGTCGCTTAAGGTACGCGCACATTTTGCAGGGCCACAGAGCAAAAATCCGCAAAAATGAATATAACTACCTCTATTGTAAAAAACAGAAATAGGCAGAACTTTGAAATTTTGGAATTTTGATTTAATTAATTATATATCCAGTTTGTTTAGTTGCAAAATTGCTGTTTGTACCCAATAAATCGATCATGACTTTTTCTACCAGAACCAAGAGATATTACGGAGATGGTTCAGGTGGGTTATCCAAAGTTACAACTTTGAAACGGTAACGAAGTTTGACAAGAACAAAATATATAGGATTGACATACAGTTAACCACGTGATTTAGCGCGGCCTATGTCAACCTAATACATTTTGTTCTTGTCAAACTTCGTTAAAGTTTTGAAATTGTGCCTTTGGCCAAGATAATTTCATTTTGAGTAGAAAACAAAGAATTTGAAATCGCGCGCGGTCTAAGACGCAAGGCAAAATTTTCTTTTTTAATCTATGGTAAAAAAAAAACAAGACAAGTCGTATACTTAGAGTGTAGCACATAAAACAATGTAAATAAATTGGAATCCATTTTTATAATGACACATATACTTTTTTTCTTTTTAACGAGGACAAAGCAAAGACAACCGAATGCAGACTTTTGCGAGTTATGCATTTGTTTGCTGTGGCATTTTCTTCTTTTTATCGTGGATTTAATTAAGAAGGCGTTGGTGTTGATTTTCTTATGTTTTCAAAACGAATAATTTTTCAAGCATCGATTTAATGCATCTCTTTTTCTTTTTATGTCTATTTCTTAAGTGGAGGAGCGGTTTTGAAGAATTCTGACTCGAGGGTATGTAGGGTCACATGATCTTGTAACCCATAAGATATGATGATAATTATATCTTTACCGTATGAACGCAGTATAATATACTGCGTCTGCGTGTATAGTAGGTTCATGTCTAATGCCTTTTTCATGTAGAGAAAATCTACAGGGGTTAGTTTTGTTCCAATATTCCACTTTCAAATAGGATGTTGCTGACAGCGTGGGACGAAGCTATACCATTTGTAGGATAGAGTACTTCAAAGGATATTTAACTGGCCTTCAAAAGAAGAGTGTTATTACTTTGACGTTTGTATCGTCTGTAGTTTGTTTTATTTGATCTACATGGTTCTAAGATGTTTTTTTTTTAATAATGTCATGCTTTTTCATTTTAAGCAGCTTGCAGTAAAATGGTGGTTATGTAAAGCGTGTAAATATAAATATGATTATTCAGGACTGCGAAAGAGTCGAGGGATCGTTTTTTCCTTCACTAACACAGGACCAAGTCGCGGGCATAGCTTGTCTATAATAATGTACCAGTGACTTTACGTGAAATAAAATGTCTACTGAAAAACGTAATAGATTCAGGCGTTACTTTGCGGAAGTCATAGTTACAAAGTAAGTAAAAAGGTGATTATATTATAAATAAATATAAAATAAATTTAGAGTAACAAAAAAAGAAAACATTAAAGTAAAATAGTATTACAATGTTTTTTTTTTGTTACTCTGCATTTTTGACAAAGCTTGTTTTGAAAATAAATATATTTCGGTAAAAAATGTATATAAGTAAAGGTAAAAAACAAGTAATTTTTTTATATTATATAAAGTGTGATTTCTATCTAAAGAATAGACTACTCCCTCTTGTCCCTTAGATTAAAATAGACTTACGGATAATCATTGGTCTTAAATTCTTGTGCCTGTTAAACTGGATGGATACCAAAAAAAATATTTCCAACGAAGTGTCAGGAATTATCATTTAGTATCTTAAAAAATATACTTATGTACATAAATTGTATTGTATTGATTTAATAATTTTATATATGATATTTTCATATCAATTTTTTCATATAATTTCATATCATTATCAGTTATAAGGAAATATATATTTTTTTACTGAAATAACCCGTACGTTAAAATTAATTTTAAGCCTTTTAATCCCGTAACGAAAACTTAAGGTGTGTATATAAAAATATTATTTAATTACAATATTATTATTTGTGTCGGTTTTATAATATAAATTTTATAGTGTTTAGAAAATATTTTTAACTGTAAATATTGCACAAATATATATTTTTTTATATTTTATGATTACGCTCATGGATATTATAGTAAGTTAAAATTAAAATTGATTTAGATGTTAAATAATTAATAAATACTATAATGTATTGAAATTTGCGAATTTAATTTGTAAGGTGATATTTAGCTAAAAAATGTTCATCAACAAGTTTTAAGAAAGGTGTCCCCTTGTTTATTTTTCTTAGCCAGATATTTTTTTTTTTTTTGTTTAATTATATCTGTATTATCTCACCTAAAACGATTTTATTATTTTTGTCACTTAAAAGTACATTTAAATATCTTTTTAAAACTTACCGGTCAGTAACTCGAACAAAACTTCCGAAAGCACCTCATCATTAAAAATCCAAAAACACTGCAAAAATCAAAACTCTTGAAAAATTCAAACCATTCCATTCATTCGTTAACTGTTATTTAAATTTCGAACACTTTTGAATGGCACAAAAGTGACGTGTGGAAAGTAGGTTAGATGGAGCGCGCAGGCTTTGCGGGCGGAAACGAAGAGTGTCGCCAGATAACTGGCTACGGCTATGCGCTACGGCGTAGCTGTAGCGGTGCTACGCGCCTACCGGTGAGGGCGGACGCAACAGGCGCCTTGTTTATTATTCCTGTACAATATGTAGAATAGATTTTATTCTGTCTATTTTTTTTTATGGTTGCTAATCGGAATCTTTATGGAAATTTAATACCCTTTTATAGGTTTGACGGCAACACGTTAATCATCCTCTATGAACATATTAATAAATTGTTTAATTTCTATAAAAAATGTCGTGTCTTATGTTTTCAATAAATATTGAAGATTGTTATTTCATCTGGGTATAAAATAATTAAATCTAAATCGGTTCAGCAGTTTAAACGTAAAAAGAAAGGGGCAGAGGTATTTTGCTTTATATAAATAGGGATAATGAATTTTGTCAAGAATAAAATACTGAAAATCTTTTTGAACATCCATTTTACATGGTAAACATGCACCCAGTAAATTGAATTAATTAAATCGTTCTGGTAAACTGGACAAACGCTCGCTGCTAAAACCAAAATGTTCAGTTTACTTATTTTATTAGCCTATGTCTAACAGCAGCATTGCGGATAAAATTTTAGTTCTTGTTCTTCTCCAGTCATAATGACGTACTCTATATTGAGTTATTGACTTTATCCAGTACTTGGCTACCTTCACCGTCCGGGCGTTCGCCTAGTTAATGTCCCCTATTGGGCAAGAGATAGGCCAACTAAGGCATGACATAAGAGCCATCACTTCACCGTGCCGCAGTCATACAGGTTGCTGTCAGTGAACCACACAGAATTTAGAAATATTAACAAGATGTGGCATAGCGCACGGAACGTGTCACTAATTTGGCTTGCAATCCGCCCATTTTTTTCTGTGTGAAACATTTTCACACAAAAAAAAGGGCGGGGAATTCGATTGCGTCATTTATTGCCACTGTTATTGGTCGATAATATTAGGTGGCTTTGTTGTAAACTACGTAATACATTTCTAATAAGGTGTGGTGTGGTTTACATGTATTAATTGAAGATAAGAAGAGAGAATACGCTGCCACACTGATCCTGGAACTAAATCCGCGTCAAAATATTTCTATTCGGAAAATTTCTCCGTTCTGTGGTGATACCCTACATAGCACGGCTCTATGTCATCTACCAACACAAGCCCAAATTCTGTTATGTGCCTTTCATTTACCCAGGGAAGGTCATTAAGTAAGAAAAAAGAAAATAAGATATAAAGAAGATAGAAAATTTTAGTTTACAGAAATGATTATGTCACCTACTGGAGCATATAATATAAATATTGTGTATATAACATTAGATGTTCGGATGAAAAAAAAAAAATACAGAGCTAATAAAATTATTCATGTAATATGGAATCCTAATAGTAATATTAAGTGTATACAAAGAGACTACATTCTTACAGAATAATATAAAACTTTTTCCTCGTATTTCTCGACTTTAAACTTTTAAAGTACTAACTACGGAAGTTCCAATGTGACTCTTTGTGCTTCTCCTTTCACATTTTGAACTATTTTCTTAAGCTTCTTAGTGATATTTTAACTTTTAAATAATTTATCTATTCAATTATCAGACAATAAATTTGCATAACAAAAGCTATATCGAATTCTAGAGATAACAGAATTGTCTTGATTTCAATGATAACTGAAGTTTAAAACTGGTAAAGGTGTTTATGAGCTACGGTAACTACTTACCAAGCGAGGCTCATATGTGTTTACCTTTATAATTGGTAAGCAAGTTATTTTTTACTATAATCACCATCATTTCGTAAAGGTGAAATAGTCAATCGACCATGTTAGAATTGTTCTTAGCTTCCGAAATATAGTAGTAAAATATAATAGGTATAAACTCAATACTTTGACCAATGAAAATAATAATAAAATAATGAGATCATGATATGGGTGTTTTGGAGATCAACACTGCCGAATTTAAAATATTTTTTTGCCAAGATTCTGTTATAAGGAAATATATATTTTTTATTGCAATAATTTTGAGGTTTCTCAAATAAAATAAAAAAAAAATTCTCTTGAATTTATTCATTTATAATTTAAATTATTTACACTTATAATATAATATTTTTACTTAATATACAATTATTATGGAATTAATGATTAAACCTATAAAACATTTTTGAAGCAAGAGGACGCGTTTGCTCCAAAAATAAATTATTAATAAATACACATCTTAAATTATATATTTTATAAATTTATTTCGCTATGAGTGAAAATGCAGTAAAAAAACTTAAGCTTAAATTGTATTTTAGTTATAATATTTTATAATATAACAAGAATCCATTAATATTAATATCTAAATGGGTTCTTATTAATAACATACTTTGCTAAAATAAAAATGTTGATTTATAATGGTACTTAATATAATAACTTGATAGTAAAAATTCAAAATATATTTTGCCTTATAATACGCATTTTTTTTTAAATTAAACAATTTCTTATACAAAAATATTACTTTCACTTTGTGCAATTTTAAAACTTACTTCGTTCACTCTCATTTTAACATGAATATAATTTTAAAATATTAATTTCCATAAATCTTAATTGAATATAACATCGTCGTATTTTAATTAGATAAAATGAAATCAACCATACTCATTACATTTAAATGTAATGAAATGTGACTATTCACTTCCCCTTTATTTTGAACTTAAATTGTTTAGCCCTGAAAATATTTTTTATAAACATTATTTCTTTAATTATTAATATTGAAATATAAATTCAATTTAAATCTGCATAAAGTTAACTGAAACTACAATTAATATCAGAAATGATAATAATGTGTTTCCAACTATGTACTCTCCCGCACATAATATAATATTTTATTATCTTATTATAATAAAATATAAAATATATTAAAATTTATACTTACGTCATATTATAAATTTAGTATTATAAAGTATAAAGTGTTTTGATATTTACAAATATTAACTTAAGTAATTTTTGTCTCGTTGTACAAACCTAAATATATTTAATAAAACATTAATTGTTAATGAATCTTAATTGTTATAATGAAATAACTATATCTGAACGCACGCACTTAGTACTACATTGTATGAGAATGTTATAGGTACGTATTTTTATCTATCGTATGAAAAACATTTTCCTTTACGTACTTTGAAACAAGAGGACGCATTTGTTTCAAATTACGTGTTGAAAGCATTCGTTGTGTTATATTTTAAATTATCATGATTATTGTTATATAAACAAAAGGAAAGATAAGTTTTGAACATCAATTGGTTAATACGTGGCAATATTATGTTTACTGCCATTATAAATTGAAAGGATAATATTATATTTCTAAAAGTAAAACGTTTTCAATTACAAAATCTGAAACAAAAGGACGCGTTTGTTTCAAATTATTGTAATGAAAACATAAAATCAATCCAAAAGTTTCCAAAATTAAAATACCTATTTATTAATACATCTTCGTCTCTTCGAGTCATAATGTCTATATTGACTGTTATCAGTACTTGTAAGTTAAGATCTATTGCTATCATACATTCAGTATAAGTGCGTATTTTCAGATAACAATATAAAAAAGTTACATCATCTTCTTATGTTTAACTAAAAAAATCTTTTATCGTTAATGATTAAACATAGTAATAAAAGCTGTTATACAAAGCAGTAGTAATGAAATTCCTAGTGTAGGTGCATCATTTTCGTCAATCCATTCATAAACGATGTCCATAAATTGGTTATCCCAAGCCAGATTTTCTGAAACTATATCATATGCCCTATCCGCGGCATCTTGAGACTCATCCAAATTGTTATTCCTGTCGCTTCTCCAGTTGTTGAACTGAAAAATGTGTATATTTTTAAGATATTTAATGGCTTTAATGCTACTGATGATAAATGGTTACCTTTATTGTAGGGTTGTTAATCTAACATTAATATCAGTGGAAAAGAAGAGGGAGACTTGATAATGTAAATTAATCACGATAATATTACAAAAATGGACTGATAGAGGATCCATATGAGTATTATTTCATCATTTTTATTCAGTACGTTTTTGGTTGCATTCCAAGTCATGTGGCTTTAAAGGAGGTCTGCTATGCGATATATTATTATATTTATTTTTTAAAATAAAAACGAACCAAGCGAGATACACATTCTGCAAAACATCACATCTATTATTGGTCTTGAGTCGCTGCACGAGATTATTACTGATTTTTAACCACTCGTATTTAAAGACTTTTTGGCTTTCGATGATCTTACGAAAGACAACATAAACATGATCAATATTACGTAAATTTACAAGTGCAAGTTCAACTTCAAGAAAGAGGAGATTAACAGTGGTACATCTATATCCATATCCATACTAATATTATAAATGCGAAAGTCTGTCTGTCTGTCTGTCACCTCTGTGATTGTGATGAGATTTGGTAGGGATGTAGTTAACGACCTGAGGTCAAACATAGGCTACTTTTGTGCGCGATATAACCGAGCCCCATGCGGGGCGAAGCCGCGGGGAACAGCTAGTTACTAGTATAACAAAGCTGAAGAGTTTGTTTGTTTGAACGCTTATAACTTTACATAGATATAATATAGACGAAAATTATTTTTGCATATGAAAGCCAGATTCTTGGGGATGGTTATAGGCACATATACACCAAGGGTGAGTAGGACAGCTTGTATTCTAAATAGTTGCTTGGAATTTACGTAGTCAGATCTACAGGAGGGACTAGACAGACGAGAGATGTCTCTAAGATATTAAGTTTAATTACCTCTGTAGCTAAATCATTATTAGCCATATTCTTAGCCAAAAGGAATATCAATTCTTCAAGTTTCCGTGAACCACCGTACCTGTTAAATAATAAATATTAAACATCATTATAATTATTGTAAATTTAAAATTAGGTTTCTTGTCCGAAAAAATTCTTATGATGTACTAACTACAAGTTTATTTCTAAAAAAAAAAATAGTCATCTACATGAAATCTATTCATTTTTTTAAATAAAAAGATGTCTCCAAACTGCATTTAGCAAGCTGCTGCAGCAAATATTATTAACATTATTACAAGCAAAATTACTTACATATTTCTGATTTCGTTAGTTCTTCTTGCCATAAAACTAAGAGCGATAAACGCGTTGTCGTAACTGCTCTCTATAACTGAAGCCAAGATTTTGACTTTCTCCTCAGCTAAATATGGACTGTTGACAGCTATGGTGGACTCCAAAAGCCTGAAAATATTTGTTATAATTATCTTTCATGTGTCAGATATGGAAAAAACAGGCAAGAGGCTTAAATTAAATACGCTCAATGTTCTTTATAAAGACCTTAGTAGCTGTGGGTTGAACAGAAATGACGTCTATAACAGAGCAAAGTGGAAATAAGTGTGACAGACAGATGGAAGAATAGAAAGAAACTTATTCATTGAAATATGGATGTAGGTTGATGAAATCATTACAAGATTTCTAAAATTTAAAACTTACACATTTATAAAGTCAGCGTCGCGTGAGCATCCAAACGACTCTAAAATGACTATTCGTTCGTACTGAGTAGATTCAATCTCCATTCTTCTCTCCAATGCTTGTATAACGTCGTCGTCTCCCTCTCTCACCATGGTGCAATAAACTGCTGGTCTTATATCTTGTGGAATATCTGGATTTCTGTTTAAACCAAATAAATTAAAAAAAATTGTAATAACGAAAATATGCTTCCTTTAGGAACACCCCCAATAAAGCATTTAAAATATCACTAGAAAAAGATTAAAAAAAAAAAACTATTTATTTATTTGTATCTGTAAATATCTGAAAAATATAGTGTGTTGGTATCAAAGAAAATAAAAGTAATGTGTGAAAATTTTGACAAAGCATGTTGCAGATAGTTTTCTTTTTAAATTTACACATCAGTTTAATTGATAACCCAGTAACTAGGTCTTAATAAAGTTTCACTTAAAATTTTACTAGTAGGTGAAGAAAAATTAAAAAATCAGTTCAGAAATGTTCGAACCATTGATATTTTTTTTGTTTCTGACGTGAAATTAGGTTATTTAGGTAACATTAAAAGTTAATTACTGAATACATCACACTAACACGGTAGGTTCGTCGTTATTAGATGCGTAGAACCAATCAACAGCAGCGGCGATGCAGGGCTGGTAGTTAGCCCTACAGGCGTGGTCCATAACTAGGCCACGAGTAAGTGAAGTCATTGCCGGTTCTGATAACAACGGGTCAGGATAAAATCCAATCTCATCTTCAAACCGTCCAATCGTTCTTCTCACCATTCTCTAAAATATACATATAAACATTAAATATATTGTTGTGCTTGTTATTGTATCGTACTTTTGTAAAATACGTACCACTTTATCGAACAAAAAATAATAAGTAATGGGGATTTGACCAAAAAAAAAAAACAAACTATATAATGCATTTTTTCAATATCACGTGAATCTAAGATTTTGTAAATCAAGATCTATAAGGCTATCATATTTTTTTATTTTTCCTTTCTCTTTCGTCTATTTGCATAATGATTCATTAAAATTGCAAACTTAAACAATACAACAATGCTATTTGTCTTTTAATCATTGTTGTTACTATGTGTTAACAATTTTCAATTATCTTTACCAGGTAAATATCAGGATCCAGTTCATCATCTACTGTCACCAAAGCCGTCAGTCGTTTCCTCAAAAAGTCCATGTTTCTGACAAATGCTTTCCAAGGGGCATATTCGGTTTCATGCTCCATAGCAAGGACTACCATAAATGCTGTCTCATAGCTCACTCTGTTAGCTCGGGCTAAGTTAAGAGCATCATCTACAAGCTGTTTAAAGAAAATTAACGTTGTTTTATTATTCGCAATATACTTAGTATTAAGAATATGATCGACGGATGTGTGTGATCGACGTACAAGAACTGATACAATGTAAATTTATATTTAAATTGTGATTCAACTATTATCTTACTATTCAACATCAATAAGAAGGGTGTAGGATATCATCTTGTTATTATCATTATCAAGATAATAGGCTACTTGACTCATATCAATTTTGATGCGACAAATGTTTGTTTCTTACATTATTTGACCCACGAAACCGAAATATATCGATCTCCGTTAAGAAAAATGCAAGATGGCATGATTATAATTTCAATTACAAGTTTACTTAAAATTCGGAACTGTCAAAACGGGCCGGCCATCATCGGCCATGACGTGACACAACTATTGCTGTGAACAGACCTAATTTTGACTTCTGTCATTCGTTCAAAGGTCATGAATGATTTTCATTCGATAAGACTGTGAAATCGCATGATTTTCATGCGACTCTGTGGTTCTTGGCGAGAATCAGGTTTCAAAAATAGCACCTTACAGAATAATTACGTCACAAAACTCTGCAAAAATGGCCGACGGTGTTTTCCGTAGGATTATAAAAGTGAACTTTTAAAATGAAGTTTTCTGCCTTAGAGGGCTCAGAAAGATATGGAAAAATTGTTTCAATCTAAACAATCTAAACAAATAGAAAATAATTATTTTAATCAAAAACAAAATTCAAGTCAACTAGCCTATTCTTGCAAATTATACATAATTCAATTAAAAATATTCCTCAATAGGATAATTTTTATTGTTCGTGTTCATCATCCCAAATCATCCCAATTCTTAAGTATAAGCGTCACTATTGGAAAGTAATGCAAGGAAATTAAGACATTTATTTGGCTTATTTATGACTTTAACGGGTGAGTTCTGTTCTTCATTTAGAACTAACACCATACAAGTGTAATCATTCATTAAAATTTCAGTAACAAAAATTTCGAGGGTAAAAATTTTCTTGAAAATTAAGGTCGGACAGATATAATATAAATCATATACGTTTTACATCTGATGTAACAGTATCTGACAATTCTTTAATATATAAGAATAATATTAGTCACAATGAAACTTTTGCTAAACTTGCTATTCATAAAGAAGATAAATGATATGATTTTGTTGACGGTACAGAATATGCAAATTCTTAATACATACAGTGCCACGGTTCAACGGATGGATGACTTCTCTTTGGTCGGGGTCGTTGAGCGCATCGATGATTCTCTCCCACAAATCGTCCGCGTAGTTCACACGATAGTATCCTAAAATAGATTTCGTTTCATTCATTGGCTTGTCAAAGGATAACATACTAATCGTGGTTACTTTGATAAATTTTGAATTTTAATCCATTTTAGTAGTTCTGTCTGTCAAATTTCGCAAATAAAACTAATTTTATTCTGGCTACAGACTTAGATTAAACCTTTAAAATTACACTACTATAATTATAAAACATAAAAAAAAATTTACTTCCTTTGGTCAAGGTAAGTGAGGTTTAGTTTTACTAAATAATGACATATCAGCTAAGATAAAGATGAAAACGAATGAAGCCTCTAAACTAGGTTAATATAGTTATTAACACCTTTAGAGGCTTCCGCATCTCGTTTTTTTTTATTGGTAAAGATACTACTTTATAAATATAAAGTAACAGGTCTTAAAAATATTTGTTACCTTGACCCTGAATATTGAAGAGTGCCCAATCTTCTTCGCCCAATAACATGTCAAGTATCAGGGTTCCGTCCGACATCATCTCAGGGTATATATTATCAAAGTCAGGATTGACACTTGTAGTGTACGTTATAGGTATCTGGAAACTTATTTGTGGCAATGAACTGAATGAGAATCGCTCCTGAAATAATAAAATTACAATTAGTTTTATCAGTATCTTATGTTTGTTTTTCTTCTGAATCTTTGATTCTCTTTTGAATTTTATTTTTGATCTCATTTCAGTTCGAAATTTTATTTTTAGTGAGTTACTCATTATTGTAATATTGGTTAATTTCAAGAAAAATAATTTCAGTCACTTTTATTATATTTAGAATTTTTTTCAATGCTTCTTCTAATGCGACATACAACTGAATAAGACACATTTTGAACATTTCGTGTTATGACACGACAAAAAAAGAAAGGTCTTTGCATAGATTAAACCGCGCGCGATTCCTAGTTCTATGGGCTTTGTGAACCGTTTTTTGATAATGATATGTCACTGAAATATACAATTTTAAATACTACCACATACTTTTACACCACACTTCAGTACTCTCGGACAAGCGATTACAGTTCCTATTATATTTTCTACTATTAATTTTGTAAACACTATCATAACAACTGCGAACGTTATGTGCATAGCAATGTATATATGATCGTGATTTGTCACAGTTTCAAATATTACCTGTGTTAGAACTAGACCGCCTGATCTGAGACTGACAAATATACTAGGGTATCCGGTATTTTTCAGCCACTGTTCCATATACTCTTCAATATCGCCAACAAACTCATTGCCTTCAAATTCACTGTTTATTGCATCGAAGAAGTTAATTGAGTTAACAGTTTGCAGGGATCTGATAAAGAAATAATTACCAATAAATTTGATATCTTTGCCCTCATTGTTATATTTTTATTTTAGAAAGCAAAATTTCAAACCATACACAAATAGAACAAAATTACTGTTTTTGATTCTGCCAAATACCAAATTTGTAAAGGGTTGTTTATAAAGCTTAGAAATTCATAGTCATAATATTATATAGTATTTATATTTATATGGAAATGGCCAGCAATAGATCTAAATGGAAACAATTTGCATACTGTACAGTACTCCAAAAAATTGAGAAGCATAAGGTTAAGGAAAATAATAAAGAAATAGTATTATTTTGTAAGAAAATGAAGTAAACTTATAAAATTAAATATTAAATAGTGTCATTTCGTTCATACAAAGAAGCATTTGTGGAAGTATTTGTAAAAAACTCAGTTGATAAAATATGGTTTGTAAATTCATCTAGGTATATCCCTAAAACTGATAATGTGTTTCAAAATTCTTCGCGTTTCCACGACAGATTGAAGTGTTTGTTTCCGCGGAGATCTTTATATCAGTTCTGTAATGTGTTATCACTATGTTTCATCTCAATTGGTTAAGAAACGTTTGGGACTAAATTAAAAAAAAAAAACATATGAACAGAGAACATGCACAGGGTGCTGCTTATTCTAAAGAAACATGTTTCAGTAACTGTAAGACATAGACCTCCCCCAAGGATTTCTAGAATGCCCGGTTGAAATCGGCCTGCATCCAATGCCTTCCTACAACCTTCTTCAGGTCATCTGACTATCTGGTCGGTGGGTGTGCGACGCTGTGTTGGTTGTTATTACATGCTTTCAATGTATAAAATTAAATTTAACACAATTTCAATTAATTCATAAAAACTTTTCTAATAACTATTATGTGAAAGCTTACCTGGAATTGAGCAGTGACTGAGCAGCAACTTGAATATAGTCTTGCTCGTCATCTCCTAAGATCAACCTGAGCATTCTCATGATAGCTACTGGCTTGTACCTCACACTCATCAAATGATCTCGTATATCACCCACTCCAAATAAATCATCGTCCGGTTCCAAAATTCTAGATCCCATAGAACCATCACGGACGAGACTTTCTTGAATCACTTCAGTCACGAATAAGGTGTTGATATCTAAGAGAGATATATCTGTTGATCCACCAGATGGTTCTTGGAACTGAAAATTTATAGTGTGTTTTTAGAATTATTTTAGCGTAAAATATGGTTTCAACACAGAAAAAAACAACAAAAAGTTGTCTAAAATGAGCAGTTACTATTAACTATTTTTAAAGTTATGACCGATTGTTTAACTAAAATTAAATAGAAAATGTCTATTATTAAAGCTTAAATGAAATACTATCTTAAAAAAAGTTTCTTCTACTCTAATCTTTATTGCCCATAAAGAGAAACACAGGTAACATTACAATCAACTACTATGTAGCAAATGATATGTAGCAAAAGCAGACTTTTTAATAAGCAATCTTTTCCAGTGGACCTCTGTGTCATGCAAGATTTAAAAAAAATACCTCTCTCAGAATTTCCCATGCCGCGTAAGATCCCAATCCTGAGACGATCCATTCGTGCTTCCAGTTCTCAGGGTATATCACATAGCCAAACCATTGTCTTGATATAGCCTCCGCTACTTTCACCAAAGCTGTACTTCTCTGTTTGACCGACTGTTGTGTTTCCATGATAACATATGGTTCCCTTAAAATAAACATTTTTATATATGCATTAATTACAGATTGACTTTTTAAATGAGATATCAGCCACCTCTGACTTAATAGGAAACGGATGTCGTGAAGATAGCCTCATAGGGAAACAAAGCGGGGTCACCGATCTATATTGTGTTAAAGATTAGGCATCGCTGCTGCAAGAAGCTGAGATATTTCAAGAATTTCACAATTGTCGATCAAAGAGAGCTAGAACAGAAAATGGATGGATGACATCATTATGACCTATACCTAAGGAGGTTCTTTTGTCTATTCTGTATGTCGTAAAATGAGATTCTTTATGTCTTAACGCAAATATTTTGTTTAACATTATGTAAATTGTACATAATATATGTTCTAGATTTATAAACATTTGGTATACTATCATGTTCCACTAATCCATAAACCGATATAAAAAAAGACAAACTTACCAAATTCCTACTGTAGACAAAGCACTCCATTCAACATCCACATCGGGTAGCGCTAATATTACCATCCTTCCATCTTGATTAATATCAATTTCCAAATAGTTCTTATCTGTCCAAGTGTTAAGTGTGTTGAAAAAGAAATTGATGGCAACAGCTTGAGCATCTTGATTGGTTAGTCCCACACGGCCATACACTTGCACTCCAGTAGTAGGGATTAGCACACTTTCGAAACTATGAGCAACCATGCCCCAGACATGAGGTGGGCCTTGCAAAGCACGGAATTGATTTCTAGAATGAAATTGGCTCTTAGATAAAACATTCAACATTTTTTATTAGATTGCTAAATAAAAATATTGAATGAAGACATTATAATCTCTAATGATATGAATGAGGTACATCTAATATTATATCTATGACTATGACATTTTAATCAATTTTTATTTTCCAATGCAAACCAACATCAACATTTTTTTTCCTAGCTTTATCTTTATTAGCTTTATGTGTCCCAATGCTGGGCAAAAGCCTCCCCTCTTTTTCTTCCATGAGTCCCTGTCCTGTGTGGCTTCTTTCCAATCCTTTTCGAAGATTACTAACAACCTGGGTCCCAGCGGATGGGTATAGATTGGTATAGTCAGCTGACTGAACATCAACATTCACCAACATAAAAAAGCAAACACTTTTAAAAAGAACAAAAACAATTTCGTTTACTTACTGACTGTTCTCCTCCAACATAGAATTTGAGACCAAATGGTTGTAATTATCCAAGTTGTTGAAAGTGAATGAAATTGTAGATGCCTCTGTCGGCTCATCTATACACGGGAATACTCGTCTCGCATTAGTAGGATGCAAGGTCATGGCAACATATGAGCTGAAATAAAATATTTTTGTGTCATTTTCAACTCACAAGCATCCTATACGCAACAACTTTCACCTTTCATTATATTTCGATGCAGTAATTTAAATATTTCACCAAGTTGCGGCTGCGCAGCGGTAGTTTTCCTTCCCACTACTATAGGTGGAATAATTATTAGGTAACAAATACTTACGACCATCCTAGTTATAAGTTTCATAGACATTAAAAATATTTTGTAGCTTGTGAATTAATGATTGGGATGCAAAAAAAAAGGAAAATGATATAGGTACATAACGTGTTACCTACTTAGGTAACGTACTACTAGAACTTGAGAAACTTGATAGCGTAGCGGTGAATGCGTGTTTGTAGAGTTCGTGCGTGGAAAGCAACGGCGAATACTTCCTGGCTTGTATGTATGGTCACCACTAGTTAGTAAAATTTCTATAATGAGATCGTTTTTTGCTTCGAAAAACACGTTGCCGTACTGTTATCGCCTATGTGCGGCTGAAAAAATCTAACATTGTTTGCCTCTAACAGTACTAATATACCCGTATCACGATCAGATTGATCTGGTTTCCCTGTAAAAGGGTCACGGAGGTCAAACGGTAGTTGCCAATTTGTAACCAGTGCCGCTTAATCTAGGACCATGAACAAAACGTATCTTAGGCACAAGCGTAAGCTAAGAAGAGATAATGCAATCGAGAAAGTCGTTCAGATAATGAATGTGGTTCTAGAAAAAAATTATAATTACTTTCCAGGATACTCTCCTCTATATAAACCATAACCAATATTGGTTAATGTTCCTGAGTATTCGACAACAACAGTATATGAAGACGCTACTCGAGCTGGATTTATTTCCAAAATTCCATCGTATGCACCAAATTCAGCTGGCTCTGGATTTGTGCTACTAACAATGCCGGCCAGCACATTATTTACATTAAGATCTTCAAAATGAAGTATTATAGGATCTTCTCGTGTAGCTGTTTCGAGTTCAATATTCATTACAACTCTTCCATTAAAAGAATCGCCATTTACAGTTATTTCGACAGCATACTGCCTGACCGTTTGTCCAGGTCTCACATCTTGCCTTAACGAGCTTCTTGATATATTCAAAGGTAGTGTGAAATTATGATTTGCTTCAACTTTTATTTCATTAACATTATCTTCATCCAGGCTTGGAAAGTTTTCAACCGAATCGGTGTTTTTTAATCCAATTGGTAAACTCTCAGAAATATTAAACGATGCAATGTATAACAATAACACAAACTTCCATTTATATTTTACCAAGACCATTTTGGATTATGGTCTTTCACATTTCACTCAAACACTCATACGTTCTCTTCACGACACTGATACAGTCAAACAGATAGAAAATTTCGATGTACCGAACCAGATTATTTCGATAACAACTGTGAGATAAAAGAAGAAAGGAATTTCATTTCAGTGAATGTCTCAATCCCCTGATATCTGTGGAAAATTTTCGAATAGTCACAATGTCGAATCTTATGAAAAATATTTTAACTATCTCAAGCAGAATTAAAGATAAATCGGTTAAAAAAGTGATTTTAATGAACCACAGGTTCAACAGCCAAATGAGATAAACTCAGACACCTAGGTGAGCAGGTCAATTGACCTATTACTCGAACAGGCTACAAATGAACGATAACAGTGGCAGGCTTCATATTTGAATCAATGATACCAAGGCATACAGGGTCGACAACTGCGCTTACAACCAAAATGATATAAAATTAATCCCAAAGAAAATCGTACTCATTGCAGCACGAAGACTAACACCGTAGCATACAAGGTCGATTGATCTTTCTAAATTACCTTATCAGCAAGCAAGAATCAAAAATGCTCAATTTATTCGACTTAGTTAATTTATGTATTTCAGTCAAGTCGATTTTAAAACCAAACTTCTACTCCGATTTTTATAAAATTTAAATGAGACCAAATTAAAAGTATGTCCTTTCAAACAAAAATATATAATTTTCAGAACTAGTCCAGAAATTACTAAGATATGAGGCAACAAACATAAAAAAAATATTCAGATGATTTGATAACGTTCTGCTTTTCATTGAGATGATTTAACATTTATCGACTTTGGAAGTAAAAAATATCAATCAATAAATCAGATTTTAGTATCATTCTTATTTTTCTACTAAAACATTTTTACAGCTACCTGTAGCATTATGGTTACACAGTGTCAGAAGGCAGCACACGCAAAATTTTTCAATTGATTACAACAGTGTTATTATTTAATTTTTAGTTCAATTAATTTTAAAAGCGTGTTTTTTTAGTTTTTTAAACTATAATTTTTTTTCACTAGTGTACACTCAACAAGTACACCTAATGTATACCGATTTTTTTCACGTTGTAAAGTGTGCGTGTGCTGCCTTCTATTTGGTTTAATACTCTAAGAAAACCCAATAAGAGCGATATAAAATCTAGTAGCCTACACAGATCCGATCTATGTCTAATAATATTATGGGTGTGACAAATGGTTTTCGAAGTGTATTTTGGTTCACTATTTTTGTATTACTTATTGACTTTTTGACACTATCTTGATGTGTGTTTATCATCATCACTATCACAACTGATACGATGTTTATCTCATCAACAGATATATTGGTAATACCAAACTTGAGATGTGGGTTTTAAGTTATTTTGTGATAAATATTTTGAGTTCGATCCCCGGTCAGGTCATGATGAGAAATGATATTTTTCTGAATATATTTATGTATTTGTTTTAAAATATAGCATTGTTGAGTTAGTATCCCATAACACAACTTTGGAACTACTTTGAGTTCTCAATCTGTGTGATTTGTCTTTAAGCATGACCAAAAAGACAATTATTTCCAACAACTTAGGAATTATAATCAAATCAACATCTAAAGTTAAATCATAAATAGCCGTGCCCTAAAAACCAACCTTCCTCTTGAATCACTCTATCTATTAAAAAAAGCGCATCAATATCTGTTAAGTAGTTTTAAAGATTTAAGCATACATAGGGATATAGTGACAGAGAAAGCTACTTTGTTTTATACTATGTGGTGATAGTGATAGTAGCATACATATTTTTAATAGTATCTATATTGATACTAACAAATGTTAATGATGCTATGCACAGGTCTTAATGGTCTGGATTTAAATGGAGAGGTATTTGTTTATGAAAACTATTTAAATGGAGCTTATATATTTAAGTAATTTAATTAACACGTAAAAGTCGTCCTTTACATTAAAAGTAGTGTTAAATTGATTGCACTTTACGTTTCGTGCACTTTAATATATCCTGCGCAAACGACTTGGCTCTGACTTGGCATTACTTTATAATGGCGCAACAGACAAATTGATAACAGAGTATCTGCTTTAGAAAAGTAGGTATTGTTGATAGATATAGGTTGGTTCCTTTTTTCTCTAAATAGTATACTGATCTCTAAATAGATAACTGATTTTTAGTAAACCACCATATAAACAGTTGTACCTAAGCTAAGGTAAAAACATTTCTTCATTCGAGCGTGTTATATCCTCGGCGTGCAACGCTTTAAATATAGTCTTATATCCAAGGCGGCGCTGGTTATTAAAATGACTACTACCTGACCTCCAAAACCCTTTTTATAGTGTAAAATGTTTTATTTTTCAGGGTAAATCAATTTTTTTAGTTTCTCTAAAGTTATATCCGTTCAAACAAGCAAACCCTTCAGCTATTTTACATAAGTATAGATTATGAAAGTATAGTTACTTACTTTCCAGGGTATATTCCGGAAAACAATCCAATGCCTGGTAACTCCATGCTTCCCGAATATTCAATAATAAAGGTATACAGCGAAGCAATCCGTCCAGTGTTGATAGCCAGCTCATTATCATCTTCATTTACAAAAAATTCTGCATCAAAAATAATTGAACCACCTCCGATGCGGAAAGAAACTGATTGCACATCCAATTCTTCACAGTGGAATATTATTTCGTCTTCTCTTGTATCCAAATCCAAAATATTCACGTCAATTTCGGCTATACCATTAAAGCTTCCACTATTTACGTTTGGCTCTAATGTAATCGCATATCTCGTGACTACAAGTCCTGGTCTTATAGAATTTCTTTGAGCAGTCCTGCTTAGTTCCGTTTTATTTTCTATTGATTCAACACTGGGTAAATCTACAGATACCACTTTAACATTATCATCTTCTAAGTTCCTTATTGGTAATGACTCAGATAGCACTACTATTGCAAGCACACATATTATTATCGTCCTCATTTTAATTTTTTTCATTACTATTACTAGCTAACCCTACACATCTCAGCCTGCCAAACCAACCACAGCTAAACTCAAACTGACCATACGTATGTATCTTCGAAAATGATTGATTGAGTTAAGATAAACACGTGATTTCTCAAATCTTAAGGGAGACAAAACTGGGTTGACTCAGTTCTACAGTAATATCAAAAACTGATAGATGTTCTTTAATCTTGGAATTCACGCTTACGATGTAGATGTTGCTTATCTGGAGAAATACCTATTTGCTAGTTGCGAAATAACTGAAAATCATGCTTGTTTTAAGAACATTGTCAATCGCACAGACTACCTATCTTTGTTTCATCTTATAGTATGTAGAAAAAAGAAAAAAATTGTTGTATTATTTACCATTTTTTGACTGAAAATTCACAAGATTCTAAATTCAAATTATCATTATTATGCAATAAGCTTGTAAATAAAGTCAATGAATTTATCTCTCTTCTACTATTTAATTACATATTTGAATGAAGAAGAAGGCATAAACTTATCTATATTTGATTTCCTAATTATGTATTAGATAAAAAGCTCATCTAAAAATAATGGAAACAAATATAAAAAAGTGATCGATTGTCACAGTTTCAAAATAAAACCAACCAACATAAAAATATTAACAAATTTATTAATAATCCTAACACTTTAAGTATCACATTAGTAGCACTTGTTCTTATCAATGTCAATTAAGTACAAAAGATAAATAATCAACTATTTATTAGTATAATAAATTGTAGAAAAGAGCCAAAAGCACGGATAGAAATATGAAGAAACTGGACTTGATAGCGATTGCTCCGTTTTCACCGTAGTTCTGATCGAGCCATTTTCCCACAGCGTCAAAGTATTCTGCTGTCCACGTTATGGCTGCAGCAAGATTCTCTTGGATCGCAGCAATGGATGCTAGTTCACCAGCAGTGAATATGCTTTGATGTCTAGCAATGAAGATGTCGATCTAGTTGAAAAAAAAAAAACATTTTGAACAATATCACGAAAAAATTCCATCGTTGAAGATTTAACCTTGTGTCAAAGTTAAGTTAAAGGTATATATAAATAAAGGTTATTGATAGACAAAGCAAAAAATGTATATTTTTTTATATTAGATAATATTATAGGCATGGAAGGTAGCCGTTGGGTATGCTGTTGGATTTCATAGGTAAGTCTAGTTCCTATATATTATTTTTAATTAATCTTGTAACATAGGTTAAGTGTCTCTTAACTAACAAAGATGAAGCTTTGAAATGGGATTTTTATTTCCCATTTCGAAGCCAGCTACGAAATCTAGCTACGAAATGGGACTAAGGGGATGCTACAGCAACCCAAAGTGAAGCTAGGCCTCCGTAACATAACATAATAATTAAAGCAACCAATGAAGAAACAATATAGGGTACCACGGTTATAGCACATCCTGGGTTTAAGTTTCAAGTTCAAGTTGGTAAAGATCGATACAACCAGAAAATAGCTAAGATTATGATTAAGATGAAAAATTAACTTACTTTGGTCGAATGAGCAGGTGTAGTCAAGGTTCTTGAAAATGCATTTAAGATGTTCGTAGTGCCAGTCAGTCCTTGAACTCTGAGAAAAATAATAATAATAATGTAAGTATACATTTTTGTGATCGTTCCAGCAGCTTAGTCTTGAAATCATAACAAGACAGACAAACTTTCTCATGTATTATTAACTAGCTGTTGCCCGCGGCTCCGCCCGCGTGGGACTCGGTTATATCGCGCCCAAAAGTAGCCTATGTTTGACCCCAGGTCGTTAACTACATCCCTACCAAATTTCATCACAATTGGTCCAGCAGTTTAGCCGTGAAGAGGTGACAGACAGACAGACAGACAGACAGACAGACAGACAGACAGACAGACAGACAGACTTTCGCATTTATAATATTAGTATGGAAGTATGGATATGGATGATAAAAGAAAAAAAAGGGAAACAAGTATGATGGAAGAAAATCCAAGATAGAACATAAATATAATCTATTAATAATATAATGCTTTCTTTCACAGTTTTGTAATACCATGAGGAAAGATGTAAGATTTAGTTAAATCAACATTTAATACTACTCGTAGATCTTTGTTAGACCAAACGAAGATAAAATCATAATTTTGAGAAGTTTTGTTTGTCTGTTTGAGGAAAAACTACAATACAGTTTGCTTAAAGTCGAAAAGATTAAATGTCTAAGTCCTTGTACACCCTAGTTTTAGGGTTTCTAACACTGATTACCGTCTTTACTATCGAAATTGTGTAAATTGTCGACTAAAAATAAACTGAGAAGCAAAAATGAATCTTACCTGGGTTGGATAAGGTGGAAATTCTCAATGACAAAGTCCAAAGCAACTTCATTATTTTCAGGGCTAGCGTTTGTGACAGCGACAATGATAGTATGTCTGTCTTGCTCTCTCACTTCCGAATCATCAGCGATCACTTGGTTAAGGTAGCTGAAAAAAAATATATATATTAAACTAAAAATTATAAAATATATTTATTTTTCTCCACAATTAAGTAAAAGTATACACAAAAAGTCAATAAAATAATATCTAAGGATATAAAATATCTAAGGACTAATAATCAACTCCTGTCATTGACAATCGATATCACGAATTATAAAAAAAATTATGGTACCTATATTAATCCGTTTATTTGTTTACATATGATCTCAATTGCATTACGAGTACGTCCTCTCTAAATTCACTGTTTGGTTGTTAGAAATATATATATTGGTTTAAGTCCGCCATGGTAAGTTTTAATATTGTGACTTCGTATTTCTTATTTTTACTTTTTTTTACAACATTTTTTTACAAAAACAAACCAATGCTTAACTATATGGCGAAAAGAGCCGTTGATTCTTTAATAGACTAGCTGTTCCCCGCAGTATATTATATACTATGGCCTTCTCCAAGAATCATACTATCATTATATAGCAACATTTTTCTAATCCAACCAGGCTCTTTAAGTTATAAGCGTTCAAACAAACTTCCTCCCGTTTTAAGAAACGGTTTTGAAACCCATTTTAATAAAAATATGTTTTGTCTCTTTCTATCACACGAGTTTTCAGTAAGACAGAAAAGGACAAAACATTACTTAAAACGAGCTTAACAAACGTTTCTTAATACGGTTTAGCTTTATTATATTGGTATAGATAGAGCGCTGGCAGATGCTGGATGCAGGCCACTTCCAACCGGTCATTTTGGAAATCCTTGGGGGAGGCCTATGTCCAACAGTGGACGGCCTGAGGCAGAAATGATAATGATGATAAGATAGATGCCTTTTCGACTTGCACGGGAGAAAGTCATCTAATCTCAAGCCAGATGCCACATGGCCTACTTACCTTAAATATTTCCTTAATAACGCATTAAAAAACAACACTTATGACGACACAATAAAATATTCAGCATATCAAAATAAATATTCAGTGAATTTCCAACAAGCAAAAAGGCGGGTTGAAAAATATGAATATATTGATTGAAATTTCAAATCGGCTTAGCATTTTGCACGAATGATCTTGAATCACAGGTTTTTGAATTAAACAGGTGGCTTGGCATGGTTTCTCAATCAAATTTTTTATGACTTATTATTGTAAATTTTAATTTTCTAGTGCAAGTCAACCGCGTTCAAAAAAGTTTTGTTTATTTTTATCTTAAAAAAATATCCTGTAATATTATAAGGGTCTTAGAGAACAAAAAAAATATATCAATTCAGAAGATTGATAAACAATGCATGTTTATCTATCTTCTGAATTTCTATATTTTTTTTGTTCTCTACTATAAGAATAACTAAACTAAATATAAGTCATGTTTGTATTAATGGTTATCTCTCTATTCAGTAGAGATGCCTATATCTTTCCTTTAATAACCTCATAAACACTTAAAGCTCTACGATAAACTTCATAGATTTAGAATAAAACTTATTCTCATTGCAACTATTGGTCAGAATATTCAGAATCAAGAAACTAAGACCCGAGTTCACCAATATATGGTTTTTATTCTTTTGTCACCAAAAATCTGTAAATATTAGTTTAATTAATAAATATCTGACTTAAAATATCAAAAACATAGAACATACCTATGTTTAAATTTAAAACAGCCCTTTACCCTTGAAACGGCATTTTAATCAAATCATTAACTTATTATATATATTAACTGCCGTAAAAAATATGTTTAACGTTTGTGAATTTAGGTCTAAGACCTAAAATATAATTAAAAATACTTACAATTCAAGAGCTTCCTCATTAGAAGTACAGCCAAGAGCGTTCAAGAGTATGGACTGTTGGCTGGAGTCGGAAGAAGCCAGATAAAGGCTCCACAAATAGTCGAAGTTCTCACGACTACCACCACGAAGACTGGAGCAGTAGACCGTGGTTTGTATGTCAGGGTTGATGGCGTTTGTTGCTGAAATACACCTTCAATCAGTACATAGTATAAAACAAAGTCGCTTTCTTTGTCCCTGTTTCCCTTTGTATGCTTAAATCTTTAAAACTACGCAACGGATTTTGGTGCGGTTTTTTAATAGATATAGTGATTCAAGGGGAAGGTTTTTATGCCCATGCGAAGCCGGGGTGGGTCGCTAGTTAATAATAATTAAAGATCACTTATTTTCTTTTCACAAAGATAGACTGTTCATTTTTAATTCATATCAGATACATATAAATACTAATAAATATGTTTAGGAGCTTGATAGCCTAGCGCGGCGCGCGTGTTCGTAACGATAGTGCACGTCAAACGACGGTGAGTGCGCGGCCATGTTTAGATTGGTCGCCATTAGTGGCATTTCTATCTTGAGCTCCTCCGTGCTTCGGAATGCACGTTAAGCCGTTGGTCCTGGTTGTTATCAGTAGATGGCAGTCGTAGTCTATGTCAGATGCCTCTAGGCAACTTGATAAATCTGACAGTGTTGTCCACTAACACACCCGTAGGTCGACCGCCTATCTCGATTCTCTCCTCTCGTAATGGCTACTTGTATCGCTTTCGCCACATTTCGCTCCGTTTTACGCACAAAAGGCTTTAAAAAAAAATTGTTTTTGCCAATGTTTTCAAACATTTTTTTGTGATTAATAGCGTAAGCTGAAGATCCAACCGGGAAACACGCTCGGACAAAGCATCATTATTGGACTAAAAAGGACATTTTATGGACAACTAGTCTGCCAAATTTGATCTAAATTGCTTTTGTGGCGGGGCCAAGAAGGATAACACAATAACCCTGGCCAAAAAGATAATTCAGTGCTTCGGAAGGCACGTTAAGCCGTTGGTCCCGGCTGCCATCTGATAGACATTGAAGGAACCACTTCAGAGGTCGAGAGGCTTTGACACCAGGATGTGAATGTAACCCACATGAAATGAATGAATACAATGAAATAGATAAATGGAATTTCTTTTACTGTTATTCAACTGAAGGGGAAGGGAAGGAAAACCTATTTATGCCAATTGCTTATTTACAATTATCCCATCCGCGTGCTGACCGGCAGAACTACAGGCAGTTTAATTTATGAACTTCCAGCTTTCGCCCGCGACTTTGTCCGCGTGAATTTCCCACGGGAACAGTGTTTTTTCCCGGGATGAAAGGTATTCTATGTCCATCTCAATACTTCTAACTGTGTATGCGAAATTTCAGGAAGATTGCACTGAAAAAAAGGTTTTACCCCACTACTTCGGCTATTTGAAAAATAACCAAAGTTTGACAAGATATAAAAAAAGTTAACTCGATTTAAAAAAAGTGATTTACAAAAAAAAAGAGAGAGTTATGTGGTGACTTTTTTGTGCTATACATTGACGAAAATTTTGTTGTGAATAATTAAGTATTTTTTCAGTGTACATAAGAGTATCTTACTTGGATTGTCTCTGTAAGCCTGTAGTATCTCCGATGCTCTATTCACACAGTCTTCGTTTCCGTAACGGCAGTTGAAATTGAGCATAATATTCCTGAAGTAAGCAGTTACGTGCTCTTCTTGTGGATTGGCTATGAAGCCCAACTCTTCATACATTGGTGCTGTAAGTTCTAGTATAAATTCCTGTAAATACATTCAATCACTATCACTACATAGTATAAAACAAAATCGCTTCCCGCTGTCTGTCTCTATGTATGCTTAGATCTTTGAAACTTCGCAACGGATTTTGATGCGGTTTTTTAATATATAGTGATTCAAGGGGAAGGTTTATATGTATAATACATGTATTATATAACGTTTTACCCATACGAAGCTAGGGTGGGTTGCTAGTTTTTATATATATAATACTTATTTTGTCACAGGTTCAGTGCAAATTATCTTTAAGCTGTTTTTAGCCAGGTAACTCTATATATTATATTGATAGTGTGAGTACAAGGGATCAAAAGTGTTCTAAATTGTTCTCATTTTGGCTTCTTCTTAACAGAATCAATCAATGATAGAATCACAAAAAGATTGACGACACGCAGCCGTAGATCTTAAAAAAATACTCTAACTAATCACTATGTACATAGTATAACAAAACCGTTTTCTCTGTCCCTATATCCCTTTGAATCTTTAAAACTACGCAACGGATTTTGATGCGGTTTTTTTAAATTGATATGATTGATGAATTTAGACATAGTGATTCAAGAGGAAGGTTTTTAAGCCCACGCGAAGCCGGGCGCCCGCCCGCTAGTAATATTATTATTATGTCTCCAGTTATTAGTCTATTTGAACACTATTTATGTACAGATTTTCAATCTATTCTCTATAAATATTTATGCGTGATTTTCGTCAAATTTTACCATAAATGATTATGTGGATTTGTGGACAAAACTATTATGACTTTTAGAAATCGTCTTTAGAACAGCGAATGGGGGAATCATAAGATAGGCGACGCGGCTAGCAACCCATCACTATTGATTTCCTGTTTAAATAATCATCATGCTAAAGGTTGTCTAAGATTTTATGGCCCTAGGCTCTATCTACCCCGTATAGGATAAAGACGTAACTATAAGTACATACTTATATATAGACATACATATGTCTAGAGAAGCTGTTAAATTTGATGTTAGTGACACAAAAGAAGAATAAGTTGCGAAAAAAGTAATATAAACATACAAAGTTTTCCATTAATAATATGATAAGCTTTTATATGTAAGGAACTTACTTGGAACAATCGGTAAACGCCTGGAGCACCGCTAAGAGCGGTATCGAGGTAAGAGAATGCAGCATTAGCAGCAGCCCATGGAATATAGTCCTTCTCGTCTATTAAGTATCGGGAGACGTCGAAAGCGATGTCATAGTGCTGTAAAGAGGTCACAATAAGTAATGAAGCAGGCGATGAAGCAGATACATATATATTACACTAGCTGTCCCGGCGAACTCCGTACCGCCTGAACCTGCACTTTACTCACCGTTTAAACCTTCCCTGAACTTCCACAAATATTTCAAGACCAAAATTAGCCAAATCGGTCCAGCCATTCTCAAGTTTTAGCGAGACTAACGAATAGCAATTGATTTTTATAAATATAGATTAAATCAAAACTAAAAAGGTACATATTATTTGAAAGGAGGAAAGCCATGTAACGCAAAGGTTATTAAATATGAAAATTACGGGATCTAGGAGTAGACGAAGACCAAAAAAGAGATGGATGGATTGTGTGAGGGAGAATATGACCAGGAGGAGTATGACGCAGGAAATGGCTGGAAAATGGATCTAAATGGAAGGAACTTACATACATACTGTGCCGATCTCACATAGGAAAGTGGAATAAGGTAAAAGAAAAGAAGAAGAAGAAAAAGAAGGTACATACTATTATTTTGAAACTAAAACAGAAAAAAAGTAAAATATAATTAAAACTCTGAATATGCCAAGAAGGCTGGCTACATTACCTTACTGGATTATAACAGTATAATTTGGTATTATGAATGTTTTTGTTGAGTATTAGAATGTATGATTTATCCCATATATAATGTACTGTGAATTCACCAGAATTTGGTAAATGAACACTGGTTTATTGGAAGTAGTAGAAGTTGGTGTAAATAACTAATTGAGTCAACAATAGGAACATCTCAAGATAATTTCATATATTATATATTATTGCAGCCTTAGATATAGGTACGTGTCTTGCCCACAGGAAGTATTTGTGATGTGAATTCTGCAATAGATTCATATTGTCAATTTTGCATAACATTTAATATAAGCGACTACCAAAGAATGTTTGCTCACACAAAATTAATCTTGTACCCAATTATTTTATTTTAAACTCATCGGGATGAATAATAAAAATGTTAAAAAATATTTTGTTTTTTAAATAATAGTTTGCAGTACCTAGTTCAAAATAATACCATCATCATAAATTTAAGAGCTATGCTCTTGCCGGTGGAGTTCCTTCCATTTTTGTCTATCTTTAGCAATTTTCTTATTTCTTGATACGACACGACATTTGTGAAGAACATCATAGAAGGAAAGATAGAAGGAAGAAGGGGTCCAGGTAGACCAAGGCATAGTTATATAAAACAAAATAATATATGAAAAGAATTTTACATGAAGCTTGCATACGTAGCAGAAACTATCCCAGCTTAGGTGCAGCCACGTTCAATACGGCTCTTTCAAATATTTAAACAGAATTTCAAATATGCATCGGACTGAGAGCTACTCCAGAAATTTCAAGGAAATCAACAAGATATATGACTGTTACGTAATGCTCTACATTCTTAGGGTTTCGTAAACGAATACTAAAGTTATTTATTGTGGTTTCAATATAAAAGAATAAAGATACCTAGGTGAAAATAAAAATTTAATTTAAATATTTACAATAATCACGCAAAATAACCTTAGTAGTATTATTTATCACATCCCCAACAAAAGTTTTTTAATACAAATCATACAATGTTTACTCTAAGCTACTCGAAAGGAACACTGAAAAAAATACTTACTTATACACAACCAAACTTTCGTCAATCTATAGCACAAAAAAGTGACTATATAACTCTTTGCAGTATGTAACCAAACCTATTGCCTTTTGTAAATCACTTTTGTTACATCAAGTTAACTTCATTAGTATCTTGCCGAACTTTGGTTAATTCTCAAATAGCCGAAGTAATAGTTAGGTAAAACATATTTTTCAGTGAACTAGGTTTTTTTTCATCACTATCACTACATAGTATAAAACAAATTCGCTTTTCTGTCCCTATGTGTTTTGTATGCTTAAATCTTTAAAATTATGAAAAGGATTTTAATGCGGTTTTTTTAATAGATAGCGATTAAGGAGAAAGGTTTTTATACCCATGCAAAGCCGGGGCGGGTCGCTAGTTAAATAATATTCGTCTATTTACAAATTGGAAGTAACTTTCATGTCCAATTAGTTGCACCGCAAGCCGCAACTTCATTATCCACGTCGATTTATCAAAACCACGCACCATTCAAATATTAATTTCAGATCCCGCACTGAAATTGATTTGAGGCCGTACCTGAATCAATTTTGTTGTTTGAACAAAACTGATATTGTACGAGTTAAAATATGGTCAAAGCCTATTAGCTGTGAGGTCTGGAGATTAAGGATTTGAATCTTGTGCGAAGCATAAAGTGTGGTAAGGACATTGCAGACTTGAATCACATAAATGTCTGATCTGAAGAAAATTTGTATTTCAGAAGGCAAAGTAAGCCGTTCTTAAAATGCCATCTGGTGGCTATTAAGCAAACCTAGCAAAATAATTTTATTTTTTGAGAAAAAATCATATATTTAGGTATATTTTCTTCTGAATTTACATGCGCTAATAACTCTATTCTTTTTTTTTTATTCCTCTTCTCAAAAACTATTTTCTTTGCGAGAAAATGGTTTGTACCATGCTAACTTTGTTTTCGTAAATGATTTACAGTTCAAAAAATAGTATTGTGCGTTGTAATAATGATTAATATTTTACTTACCAGACGTCCATTCCTGGCTAAATTGAAGGCGTCATCGACAATTTGAGCCCTATTCAGAAGGTGAACGGTCTGATGAGAAGAACCAAGCAAGTTGGCTAATGCTCGCCAATTAGCCTCCTCGTAATTTACTCTGTAGTAACCTGTTGAGTGTTATTAATAGTACATTACTGTCGAGTCCAGAAATAAAGCAATTTACGGCCGAGTTATATTTTTGAAAATACGAGGAAATTGCAATTTCGGCCGAGGCTTGTACGGTACGAGGCTTGCTTTTCTTCCTCTGAATTCCTCTTGAGACGAAACAAAATTGTATCAAATTTAACAATGGCGCCAACAACAAGCCAGCGCTCGCTTTGTTCTTTTCTTCAAATTTTTGAAGTGTTCATACATATTTTTATACAATAAAAGAAATAATGGTTAAACCAACTTAACAAAAGTGTCCAGCAATTTCCATTTACCACTACTAAAATAGTTTTTTTTAGGTAGGCCGGCCAGAGCGAAACTAAAAAACCTAATGTTTAAAAACGTGTACATTAAAAAACCTCCCTTAGCGGCAGGCAATGAATTTGTATAATGACATTGTTGTCCTAGGCCAGCAATGAGTCTATTGACATATTGTTTTTTTTTTTTAATAATGAAGCTATTTCCGAGCAAGAGCTTCCTCTTGATACTAGCAAAAATGTTACGAGAGGATTCCTTACAAGCTCACTTACAGAGAAATATTTTTTTTGGGAGTGGCGCTAATGAGACTGAAGGAAACTTAATATGAGGAAAGAAATTATATTCTTACCAGTTTGCTGCTTATTAATGATGTACCACTCAGCATCAACCAGTCCGGGGATGTCGATCGATTCAGCGGGGAATGTGGCAGGAACCCAGTGGCCTGGGCTAGTATCAGTAAAATCTGGGTTAGTTGACAACACCCAGTTGACGGGAATATGCCAGCGATCGTTAGAGGTCTGACTGCGGTCAGCTAGGTAACGTTCCTAAAATGATCCAGGGTGCTTAGCCAAAGTCACAATCGCAAAACGTTAACGAGATACGACAAGAACAAAATATATGGGATTGACATAAGATTGACCACGTAATTTACCGCAGCTTTGGTCAATTCCATACATTTTATTCTTGTCGACATTCGTTAGCGTTTTGAAATTGTCACTTTAGCTACGGGTGCAGGTTGTGTGCGAATTTTTTTAATACAGTAAGTTTTACGGCTATTACATCCAATATAATCTTCTTTACTTTAATCCTAGTCATGATGAAATGGTTAGATAACCCGAAGAAGGTTAAAGACAAGCGCTTGATGCTGGCCGCTTTCAACCGGTCATTTGGAAATCCTTGGAAGAGTCCTACGGCTAAAATGATCAGTCAATTTTACCCCTTAGTCCCATTTCATAGCTAGATTTCGAAGTTCGTTTCGAAGTTCTGGCTTCGAGATAATTACAAAATAATAACACGATGACAAAACCAATTATATTAGGCAATAAGTAGTCATTAGTAATAGTTAAGACTTATTACCTGGCTTACTACAAGGGAGTTAGCAGCAGGACTGGATCTGGTCACGTCGATGACAGGGAAGCCACCTTGAGTGGTCCACCTCTCCATAATGGTAGCTAATGGCCAGCGGATTGTGTGTTCTGATTCGTCTAGTGCTTGTTGTAAAGCAGCGTACAAGTCAGAAGGATGTGCGGCGCCACGGGATCTAGAAATATTTTTGTTTTATCTTATCTTCTTACGGGGTCCTAAATTATAGGAGGCACGTCAAACCTTTGAGTCCTTTTGCACTTACCCCATTCCTTACTCACCCATTATTTTTGGTTGTTAGTGAGGAGGTTGATGACCAAGCCCACGAAGATGTAGATCAAATAAAGGAAATAGTGGGAGTCGTGTTGTATAAGGATGTAAAAAGCCTAGCGAAAGATAGAGACACCTGGAAGACAGGTCGAATTTCAAGAGTAATTCTGCAATTCGTCCCATGTACCTACGGCCCATTTGGTACGAAACGCAGAAAATCGAAATTAATTAAAATTTCATTCTGCAATTCGTCCCATGTTTATAAATGGTACAATCTGTAAAAAAAGTGTTAGTGTAGAAATAATAAACGTTGAATTTTTCACTAAGAAATATAATAATCATAGAATAGTCTTCAACTAGAATAAGCATATAATAAAAGTATGTACAATAAACTGTACAGAACATAAAGGTTGATTTGTAAGTAAGTATATTATATACAGACAGAATTGGAAAATTATGTACTAACAAAGCACAAATTATGTGCTAATGGGTATTATGTAGGCTTGTAATAGGGCTGGGGTAAAATATATGGCTCGATTAAGGACCAATGTAAAATGAACTGCCGATGCTGAAAATTATTTGTGAAATGGAAACGATGAGGAAAGAAGAAAGTAGAATGCACTTTAAGGTATTTCATTTTGAACTATATTTTTTTTACTGTTTGTACTTATACAAGATATACTGAACTGCTAAGTTATTTGTTATCAATTTTACAAATGTTGATCTTACAATGTGACCTAGTTTTTGTGAAAATCAAAAGATAATCAATTTAGAGAAACATTGACAGAGACGGCGGGAAAAAACATATTATTTTTTTACACAACATTATTTTCAGTCAGTAGCTTAAATTGTTGAATTTATTTTTTGAACAAATTGTGGCATTTCAACTAATTACTACTATCGCCATCTAGTGATGTTTTAGTGAACTAAAACGTTTTATGTTGAATTTACCACTTAATTGTCAATTGACAGACTTGAATTTTATATTCTTCTTCTTCTTCTTCATCGTGTCGATGTCTGATGGATTTATAGGATCAGACATCGTGGTGGAAGGATTAGTCAACTAGTCTCTGCGTTACCGGGAACTAGTTGTCCAGGGTGCGCCGGACGTTTCGGATCTAGGGTATGATCAGCTTAACATCACTCGGGGAGGCTCCTTCCTTGCACCCCTTGCTGAATTTTATATTAATCATCAATAGCATAACTGCCTCCACGGTCTAGTGGCCTGTAAAACCGGGTGTAGTGGGTTCGATTCCCATAGAAAGCATACTTTGTTTAGTTGTTTCCAGTTTGATTAGAACATTGCAGTAAGGATGATTTTTGATCAGGGTGTGCATAGTCAATTGACCGCGACACCTACACGAAATGATGATGATTATCTTGAGCTCCTCCATGAAGCCTATAAAGTGCTGGTGCGACTTCCCAGTAAACGACATGTGTGCTAACAATTAAAGATGCCGAAACCGGGCGAAGTGAAGGAGAAAGAGCAGCAGCTGAGAAAGCAACCTGGAAAAGGCTAAGATGAGAGAGAGAGAGAGAGAGAGATAACAAAATTCTTAAGCAATCCTCGTAGTAACTACAGTAGAACAAGAAATTGTATTGATATTGGAGCTTACTTGTTCTGAATGTAAATGACGAGACCCCTCCGAAACACCTCTGGAGTCAGGAAGTGAGACATCATGCGGATGACCGAGCCAGCTGTAAATTTGGTGTTTAGTTCAATTTGTTTTACCCATTAATGATTTGTTTATTTTAACTTTATTGTAAAATTACATTAGATTATCATAATATAGGCAGACGTAAATAAATTTGTATTTCTTTTATTTATATCTTTTTTTATTGATCATGAAATTAAGTTACGTGAATAATTGAGGATCAATATAATACCACAGTTTTACTTCAAGATTAATTAGAAGATTTAGCTTATATATATATTTAACCAGCCGCTTGCTGATGTCAAATCTCCTTAGGAATTTAGACAAGAAAATGTAGATCTCTGTTTTTCTGTTGGTTTTACATTCAAAATAACATTCATTTGCAAACAATTGATCCGTGTTCTATAGTGTTTTGTATTATGACAAAACAATTTTTAGAATTAATAAATGTAAAATAGGTATTTCTGCATTCAATAACAAAATATATTGCGAAATATTTTTCATCACTACCATATATTTTTTTATCTCATTTCCTGTGTCGCATGTCACATGCGCATACCAGATAATCTAATCAACAGAAACTGTTTAATGATTCACATGTCAAGAAAAATGTATTGACTTGAAATCGACTCATATAATGTATATACAAACATATAAATAAACGAACAAATCACACAATTTGATTTAGCCCCAAAGTTAGTTCGAGACTTGTGTTATGGGATACTAACTCAACAATACTTTATTTAATAACAAATATATATACACATCCAATACCCTGGCCAATCAGAAAAATACCATTTTTCATCTTGACCTAACCGGTGATCGAACCCGGGACCTCTTGAGTAGCGGACAGGCATGTTAACCATTACGCCACAGAGGTCGTCACTAAATAGTGTAATGATATGAGTTTCACAATATTCATGACAGGATGTAAGTTTACTTTAATCCTCCTAAAAGAGAGGTGTGATTTTGACTATTGTGTTTGTGTGTGCTATCGTAGTTCCTAAACCAGCTTATTTTTCCCTTTCGAATATGTCTTGATCAAGAGATACAGTTTGTAAAGATTTTTTTATTCCTCCGAAAATAATAAGAATTTCACGAATTCCCACAGGCCCGATTGATTTGAAATTTGATGTGCAGTTAAAAAGTTACTTTGCCGGTATTTCTATTATGTAAGTTACACATAGATTGAAATTGAAATGAATTCTTTTACATGTATGAAACATTACTGGCTATTTTAGGTATGTTAGGATTTGATTAAATAAGTACAAATTATAGGATACTCACACTTTTGATAAGCAACAGCGTTGAACGTTCCAAGGATTTCAGAAGGCGAATATACTGGATGTGTCATTGGGTTAACGCTGAGGACGGCGTCAGATTGGAACACGTTCTGCATCGAGATCACGAACTGGTCCATCATACGCCATTCTGGTAAAACCTAGAAATAATTTGACATTGTATATAATACAGCAACGCAATACAACAACGCCATGCAAATGCAACGTTATGCAAAGCTAAGTAACGCTACACAACGCTACGCAACACTACGCAACGCTACGCAACGCTACACAACGCTACGCAACACTACGCAACGCTTCACAACGCTACACAACGCTACGCAACGCTACGCAACGCTACGCAACGCTACGCAACGCTACGCAACGCTACGCAACGCTACGCAACGCTACGCAACGCTACGCAACGCTACGCAACGCTTCGCAATGCTACGCAACGCTAAGAAGTGCAACGTAACGCATCATAACACTACACATCACAATACAATATTTACTGCGCCAACAAAACATAGGTACATGGACAAATACATATAAAAATATACAAATGGCGGCTTTATCGTTTAATTCTTTAGTTCCGGAGAGAATAAAAGAACTTATATCTTTTTATAATCAGAAACTCCCATCGGGGTTATTAAATATCATTGAAGGAAAAATAAGTTGTACCAGGTATTTTTTTAAAATTGTTTTCCTATTGTGTCAAAAGTATAATTTTGGCCCAGTAAGATAATTAGATAGAGATAAAAAAATGCGTTGTTCTCTAAACTTACTAAATCAGTGCCGAAACTCTCAAAGAAATTGGCAAAGCCTTCGTTCAACCACGTGTAAGTCCAGGATAGAGGTCCCACTTCGTTCCCGAACCACATATGGGTGTTTTCATGGCAAATGATCCTGCCAATATTTTGTTTGGTATTTGTGGTTGTTACGCCTTCTGTGACTAGGAGAGCTACCTCCCTGAAAATAAATTTTATTCTTTTAGCATTTATGTAGGTTTAAATGACTTAAACAAACAGCAATCATAATAAAATGTGATACAACTTTCAAATGTTATGAAACTTTTAAGCCAATAATAAGCTTGTGATAATCAATAATATTCTTAATCTTGAAACCAAAGTCATACTCGAACTTGTATATCTTCAAAATTTAAATACATTTTTTTAACATATATTGTCTTACTTCTGGGCAACATGTAAAAACAAATAATTCATATATTTTTTTAAAAATTACAACAAACCTCCTTGCAAATTAAACGTGTGTCACAAAAAAATTAAACCATTTTGGTTTTTCTCCATGACAAATGAAAACAAAAGACAATCAATTCGGAACAGATTTCAAAAAGAAAGCGGTAAAACGTTACTTTTTTATTTGCTCAAAAATTTACTCTTTGCAGCCAGTATTTGCAATAAATGTCATTGGGATGTTAACTCTATCCACAGAGCAAGAAATTTTCACATCGGAGTCCTCACTTTTCAGAAGGAGTCACAGAGTTGACTCCTTTCACCAAGTAGATATTTATGTGTATCTGTGTATGTGTGAAAGAACATGAATATGATAAAAAAGGCGATGGATGTATGAATTAAAGAAATTGATTGGTGTGTTCACTGATAGTTTAAAACTGGCCATACCTAATTTGTTAACATTTCTTTCAGGTATAATCTATACCTCTCCTGAAATAAATTGGGCTAAGTAATAGGGTCTCCTCTTTAATTTTATGTGCAGAACCCTAAAATACTTAATTATATTGTAGGTAAACAGTTTAAAGTTTCTAAAAATGCTTGCTATAACGCACATTTCCAACACCTATTCCAATGTCAGACCTACAGTATTTATTAGACCGTTTAAAAAGAAGAATTTTTCATTACCTCTTCTTTGGGAGCTAATTTAGAAAGTGCTCATTACTTTCTATGGCTTCACTTAAGGTAAGTTATTTTATATTAGGTTTCTGTTATATTATTATAGTCGTGCGTTAAGATTCGGAATCTAAGGCTTAGTTACTTTGTAATAAGCTAGTTGACTTTTATTTCTATTTTGTTTGAAATAATTATTTCCTGTTAGTTTAGACTGAAACAATTTTTTCCATATTTTTCTGGGCCCTCTAAGGCCGCAAAACTATATAATATTCAGTGGCCAGAAAATGGGCTACTATGAAAATAAAGATACTCACCTGTAAATAACAAGACCCCAGTTTTCCATGGCACCAGCAGCGAAGTCAGGAACAGCCGCTTTGTCAATTTTAGGGAAAGCATAATCAAATTCGGTAAAATTCTCCAGAGCGATCATATTCTTTTGCCCAAAGTCTAAGGCGAAACTAGCAGAATCTAAAGCTTCTGGTCTGGAGTAGATTCTGAAAGGTAGGCGGTAGATGGGCTCTTCAACATTCTCGATATAATGGAAGTTGGAAACGAGGTAGGCGAGAAGATATGAAGACATGACTAATGTATCGTCAAATTCATGTTTCACCCAGCCAGCGACATCTTCCCTGAAAATGTTATCATCGTTTAAGCATCATAATTAAATGATATTATAGACTACGATACAAAAGAAATAATCCTTAACACGTTGACGGACACACAACTGCCATAGCAGTTATAACAATCAAACTTATATTGTGTTTTCAAAAACGTCCGCGAACGTGTTAAACCCTTGGTCCTATATAATAAGTTATGGCAGCCGTTTACACCATACGTGACTTAACGACTGACGATCCAGGTGTATTAGATAAATAGATAGATTGTACCATTAATATATAAATTATACATGTTGATACAAATACAATGTATACAAAGGCGGACTTATCGCTAATGCAGTTTCTTCTAGCCAACCTTAGGGTGGATAGGAATAAAGTGGAAAAAAGGGGTTAGTAGACAGCACTCTCATCTTCGTTCTTGTACAATCCAATAATGTATTTATGTAATTACTGCAATAAAGTGTTTATTCATTCATTCATTAATTCATTCACTCTCAGATTTTCCAGGATGCCTAAAGACAAAGCCTAACAACAGCCATCTAGCAAACAGTCAAGAGCAATGGCTCAGCATGTACTTATTCCGAAACACAGAGAAGCTTAAGATGTAAATACAACTAGTGGTAACTCCAAGAATTGTCACGTTTGGCGTCGCTTGATCGTTAGGTACACGCACGCCCAGCTAGGTTATTCACAATCATCATTTCAGCCGCAAGCTGTCCATTGCTGGACATAGACCTCCCTTAAAGATTTCCAGAATTACCAGTTGGAAGTAGCCTATATCCTACTCCTGATGCACCTCAAGACCTAGTAAATCAATGGCTTTAATAACTTACTTCAAGTTGTCATTCCTTTCTGGCATGTTACTCCTGACAACATCAAATGCAGGTGGTGCATAGATTGTTGTCCTGAATATAGCTTTCTGATGAGGCTCATCATAGCAAGGGAATGCTCTGCGAGCGAAGGTAGGCTGCAGCTGAGATGTCACCAAGTTTCTAGAAAACATTGTTAAGAGTAAATAAACATGACTCACGTAAGCTTATTATGTTTCCAAATTATAAAAATTTTGAAGACATAATAATAACAATAAACATTCGTCCGACTACGATTTAACAAGATAGGTACAGCGGGTCACAGATTAAATTCACATCAAAAGCATTTTCTTTTTTGTGGCCTGCACTTGCTTGCACTGTCGATCGGTTTCATACTAATTATAAATATTATGTATAAGGATGCTTACTTATTTTCGCTGTTCATACATTTTACTTAAAGGGAATTCGCTCTAGAAAATTAAAATGAAAAGCACAATATAATGGAGTACAAAATCACAACTCACATTTAACTGTGATCAAATTTTATTTTATATTTTTTTGGTGAATATTTCAAATCCAAAGAACTTATAACTACAATTATGTATGTTGTTGATGCTTATACGTACATAGTTTCTCCATTTTCTTCATAAGTAGACACGTACACTCCAAACATATTAGCTGCATACTGTGCTACATAATTAATTTTTACAACATGAGGCTGGGAAGCTCCAATTGCTCTGGACAGTCTGATTCTCAGCAAATGAGTATCATCTGTAGCTAAAGTATAGCTAGAGAAGAGATCGTCAGCTAAATTGACATCTCTATCACTATACACTTCTATATTATCAATTTCCATAGCCATAGCATGTATGACAATTTCACTAGTGTCTTCTCTTGGAATTATTCTTATTGAAACATTACCATAGAAGTAATCTACATTACTAGGGTCAATGAAAAGTTGGACATCGTAGAATGTAGGATAAGTTGTGTTTGGTAGAACGTATATTTCTTCTCGTATATCATTCCGCTGTTCTTCTGTGATTGGGACGGCAACGACGGACCCTAATAAGGCTAGGCATATTAGTAAATACATATCTGCAAAAAAAAAACAATACAGAAAATTATTCGGCGAAGATTGTTGAGATTGGCTTTTGTAATTTTGATCAGGCACATTTTTGGCTAATACCTGATAATGACATTAGAGAAAATCTAATGTTACAACTTTTCCTGTATTAGATTCAATAGATTTTTTTGCATAATCTAGATATAAAAGAAGTGATAATCATAAACTTATTAAAATGTAATTTAATTACTAAGTATAATTAGTTCGACGGTGTCGATAAAATCAAAATGAGAGCGATAGTGATAACAATATCTCGATTATATTGAATGACGGTTTAACGATTGTTATAATAGATGTAATTCATAATGTGCTCATGAACAGTGCGCTTCCAGAACTTATATGTTTTAGCAATTACTAAGGGCATAGAAAAACCTTTGCCTTGGTTTACAAAAATACTGTCTTTAACAAGGACGTAAATAGTTTGTAAAATGAAGTTTTTGGATAAAATGATGCAGTGGAGTTTGTGGCGCCGCTTCTTCACTTGCGCTTTATAAGTGGTGGTAAACCAAATATAAGTAATCATTGACGTCAATAAGTGATAAGAATATCCTATACTAAAATTAAATGATTTGAATTAAAAAAAGATATATTTTCACATATCTCGTCAAATTTATGATATTACAGATATTCACAGGCTGCAAAAGCCACTTTTCACTACGGTTCGTAAGCATGTTTGTCTATTCATGAGTATTTAATAATTTGACCAAAAAATCTGAATATTTTATTATATTTATGACCACAGAAACCAACATACGTACAGATCATGACCCAACATTTTTTCATTTACCCAACCGAATGATTTGATAGTTCTAGTTAGAAATATCAGATATTAAAGTCCCATACAATTCGACAGACGCTACTTTACGATAACGATAAAATAGTTGAACATATCAAATAGATAGCGGCTGGATAAATTCGCGATAATACTCGTAAAGTACTTTAAGAACCCACTTGTGAATTGCCCAATCTAAGAAGGAATTGACTCGATAAAAATTGGGGAATTGGGACAAAGTTGAGATATATTTATGTGGCAGTGTTGAATTCATTAATTAACTTTTAAGAAAACAAATGCGGTTTTGTTGGCTTTCCAGTCATGAAAAAAAATCTGAACATCTATACTAACAAACTTTTACCAGCGGCTTCCGCTCACGTAAATCCCACGGAAACAGAATTCATCCATATGATTAGGTATATGGTTTGTATTTAAGTATATGGATATTATTTTCTTTTGAGTGCTTTTAACTTTGTTTAAAAAAAGTCTTTAAGATTTCTACTGTACAAGTCGTTAAATCATGAAGAGTATTCCTTTCTAAGAGGAAAATGTATTCAAGTCCAAAAAGTCTGCCACATTCTGAGCGCGGGGTGAGGAAACAAACACAATTCAGTATTCACATAAACGCATTATTCAAACATGTTGCTACGCACGAAATTGACAAAATTATCCAACACAAGCATAAAAATACACGCACACAAGTATAGGCAGTATGACCGGCGATCTTATACTTTTGGCAGAGAGGGTCGCCTGACGGTGGCCACTCCAGTTAGTTTACAAAGTTTTCAGTACTCGTAACTATGTTTATAACTATGTGTGTGTAACAATGTTTATACAAAAAGATTTGTAGGTATCTACTGTAGTTAAATCGTTAAGAGATGAGAAACAAACAAAAATATAGTACTTACCTAATAGTTGTGTTGTGATTGGCATTCGTGTATTAAAAAACTTACCCCGTATTTTATATTCTTGCCTAATATTATAAAATGTAACCGTTATTAAAATCAATCTTACCTTAGGTATTTACTTCTACACCGTAATAAATAAACTAAATAACCTACCTATATAATTTTATTATATTGTTATCATGTTCTGATACAGGCCTAATCTAATTTTAATATGTTTAATCACTGATAGATAAAAAAACTAAATGTACTTATTTTTGATTATTATAATTAGTCTTTTTTCTTTGGGGTCATTGTTTTCCTGCTTATTGAGAGAATAGTATTATCAGTCGTATTATATATAAAAGAAAGTCGTATTAGTAAGACTATTTATAATTCAAGAACGGCTGAACTGATTTGGATGAAAATTGGTGGGGAGGTAGCTTAGAACCGGGAGAAGGACATAGGATTATCCTGGGAAAAAGCACTGTTCCCGAGGGAAGTTCACCGGGGCGTAGCCGCGGGCAAAAGCTAGTATAAAGTGACTCAAATTTTGTAAATTGACGTTCTGGAGAAAATGCTGCAGTGGAGTTCGTGGCGCCGCTTCTTCTCCACTTGCGCTTTGGAAGTGGTGGTAAACTTAATTTAGGTAATGATTGACGTCAATAAGTGATAAGAATGTCCTATATTGAGAATAAACAATTTGAATTTGAATGTGAAAAGAGAGTCGTGTTAGTTACAATATATAACTCAAGAAAGGCTGAACTGCTTTGGCTGAAAATTAGTAGGGAGGTAGCTTAGAACCAGGAGAAGGATAGAAAAAGTTCCCGAGGGAAGTTCGTGCGGGCGAAGCCGCTAGCAAAATTTAGTATACTATTATATTGAACTTACTTATTCATTTTAATTTATTTCCTAGTCCTTCCGATGTGATAGTATTGATTCTGATTACTGTTGATAAAAGATTCTCGTCTTTTGGACTTTTCGTGACATCCTTCTTTGTGTTGAAAACTTTCATATCTAAAACCAAAACAGGAAATTGAGTTGTTTGTTAATCATATATTATTCACAATCTGATAACCAGGATATAGAGAAGATACCTAAAGTATGTGAAAAAAAAGTCTGTTCCATAAAACAATTTTGTGGCTCTCAGCATTAAGACCGCCTATTGTGCGATACATTGTATTTTTGCGCAATAAAGGCAAAAAAAGCTGGAATTTGTTTATCTTCTTTAGTCCTACTTTAATTAGGTTAAGTCATATTTTTTCTACTTTTGATATTCATTTACGAAAACTTGTTGATTTTGTTTTAGATATTTTAAGATTACAAGTAATTAAGACTTATTTACACTGTTAGTTTTCATAATAAAAAAAAAAAAACAATAACGTTAAGTCAATAGTCAAGTCAAATATGTTTTGTCAGAGGGCTAAGTGAAGTGGTGGACAAATTTCACTTAGCAATAACTTTGAGATTTTGGTGACAAAGATTAAAGTCACATAATTGACACTGTACCACTTTCTAACACTCACGCTTGTTCACGAACACTTTGCGAATAATAATCCACTATTATTATGCAAAAATATTCGAAAAAAACATGCATTTGAAAATAAAATACAGCGCGGTCAAAGTGACGTTTACTTTCTCTCCAAAAATTATTAAGAGGTAGCCCTTTTACAAATGTCATCTGCGTATTTTATCTCCAAGAAAAATTGATTTTAGAAATTGGTTAAAATATATAAAAATCATCCTTTTAGGAGACAGTTGAAATTAAACAAACTACTCATAATTAATCAAGATTCATCTCGATACACCAACACAAACAAAAAGAAGCTCTACCTACTAATTACTTAAGTACCTAACTTAAATAGACAATTTTAATTAAGTCCAGAATTTGCAAGGGCACGAAACGGACTCTTGTGTCACGGCATTTTGTTTCTAGAGGAGCTATATATTTTTTAAATTGCTAACCTACCTCTTCGATTGCATGCTCCTGTATAAAGGTTAATCCTGCTTCTTTCAAATTGCGTGAATCGCGCGGGAACGTTTAATATTTTTATAGAATCGTAGTATATGTAGTTTAAGGTACGGATGGATTAACGAACGCTAAGTAAGATCTTCTTTTTACTGATTCGGTACGGAATTCTAAAAGTAATTTTTACCGTGTAGAGTAGCAAATATTATTTCGCAACTGTAGTCTGTAGCTATATGAAGATAAGTCTGTGCTGAATATTGAAGACATTGATATTCTGCCGTGAATGCTTCACTGAATGCATACTAAATTTAACGTTATATTTAATGCAAATAGGTGTTATATTAAAACAAATTAATTTTCAACACGTAATGAAGCGAAGATAGGCTGTTCCAAAGAACTTTTTAAAAATAAACAGTTTAGCTGTAGGTAATTTTCTTAAGTATGGAAAATCCTGTGTAATAATTATAGATTTTAGTTATAAATTTAGTAAATAAAATAAATATGGATGATAAAGATGACATGACGATAAAGACGCAAAGCAAAATTAAATGGGGAGTCAGAAAGAATCGTCCACAAAAAATATACTGTGACATAATTAATCGAAGAACTCTTGAAAAGGGAAGAAATTAAAGTAGGAAGTAGGTATACCTGAGGTCATCCTGAGGTGTAACGTGGGTGAAACTTGAACTGCTGCTGGCGAAAGGAAGAAGGAAAACCCCAAAACGTGATGAAGAAGGAAGAATGCACTTGTATTTTTTAATTTTTCAACTATATTATTAACGGTTTGTAAATACTTATTTAACAAAACATACACAATTTATATTAGGTTTTTATTTATTTTACAATGTTGATCTTACAATCTGATCTAATTGGCGATGTTTATTAGCCACAGTAATTAGCGCCAATCAACAATTTCTTTTAAATCTGTGGCACCAATATATTTATTCCTTTACTGACCAATTTTTTTTTACAAGTGTCCTGTTTCATTTTTTAACATAAATTGTTCATTAGGTTTTTTCATAGATTAAAAAAAAATCCTTGTTTTGGTTTTATTAAAAAATTTTAATAAACTAGTTTGAATGGCATAGTAAAGCCCGTTGCATAATTTTTGTGCAATAAAGTTATAAAAAATTAAACTATTTTATATAGGGTACAAAAAGTAGTTTTAAATCTAAAAGTTATTTTTATTTCCAGTGCCATCTGCATTTTTCTCTTTGTACTATCAATTTACAATAAGTGTATCTAACATCTATCACATGCAGTCACAGTCTCCAACCGCTATGTAGTTAGGTAGTTCTACAAAAACGTAATAGATGGCGGCACATGTTTATTTAGTGACTTAGCCATGAAACAGTAACAGATAGACAAACAGACTTTCGCATTTATTATATAAGTATAGAACTATCCCACCAAAAACATAAATGTAAAAAAAGAGAGCCAAGTTCAATACAAAAATTATGCTTGGCGGTGAGCTTCGCCGCAAAAAGAATGGCGATCTAAATGAGTGCCAAGTTCTATGCAAAATCGAAATATGTTTTTATAGGAACAAAATAACATTATGAACAAGTATTAAACTCTATTTCTTTGCTTTATTAGATACCTATAACAATTGCTGTTATTTAAAAATGTGAGCTCTTGAAGTAGGTCAGATTTGACTTGGCCAGTTTTTAACACAATTAAAATGTTGAATAACTTTATAAAATGACTTATGTAAAGAAAACTGGCCAAGTCAAATCTGACCTACTTCAAGATCTCACATTTTTAAATAACAGCAATTGTTATAGGTATCTAATAAAGCAAAGAAATAGAGTTTAATACTTGTTCATAATGTTATTTTGTTCCTATAAAAACATATTTCGATTTTGCATAGAACTTGGCACTCATTTAGATCGCCATTCTTTTTGCGGCGAAGCTCACCGCCAAGCATAATTTTTGTATTGAACTTGGCTCTCGTTTTTTACATTTATGTTTTTGGTGGGATATCATTACTTTTTGTAAAGAAAACTAGGCAAGTATTCCTATTTAATGTTTTTTTTTGCGTGACAAATTAACCTAAAAGAGCTACAAACAAATGAGGTTTTGAAAGAAACGATTTACGTAATATTAAATAACTCACAAATGCCGTTAAAGTACAATCTAATAGGTGGGTTTCCGCTAAACAACCGGGCATAACGAGGACGCTGGCGCGAATGAGCGCCGCTAAGAGCATACTTTGGTTCGTTCGCATTTTAAGTCGTATAGCGCTGTGAGCCGCGCACAAGTGCAAGGCGCGAGCGAGTTCAAGCAGCATTCTTAGATTAGTCAATACATACATATATCGGTACCAATAAGACTTCGCTATTGCCTTGACCTTGGTATACATACACATTGGAGTTTCTTTTAGGGTACAAAGAGTTCGAACTAACAAATTCATACCTTAAAATATTATTTCTTATTTTCAAAAGAAATCAGAGAAACGAACCTTGGGCACTGATCTTTGTTAATTTAGTGAGCCGTGGACTATAAGATAACTACTTTGCAGGTATAAACCAACCAACCCGCTAAATTTTAAGTAAATCGCTACCGCTTATAATTTTGTACCATAAGTCAGAGCGTGACGCTGATTGGCTGGTGTGCTGCCGCGCGCCGCTGACGACACACCGTTGTTGGCCGGTTGTTTAGCGCGTAGGTATTACAAGTTTTTTGTATGGGGACACCACTTATTTTTTGACTTTTTTTATTTTTTGATTTTTTCCTACGCTTACACACAATTTCCGAGCTGGATTCCAAATTTCATCCTTCTAGGTCATCTGGAAGTAGGTTAGGTTTAGGTACTATAAGTCAGTCAGTCAGTGCTAAAATTTACAACTTTTGGACCTTCATATCTTTATAACCGTTTGAGCTAGCTTCATGAAATTTGGGCTTCTACATGTCCTGATGGATCTTATTAAACACACGTAGTTTTATGTGTTTACATTAAAGAGGTTTCGAGTTATAGAAGGGTCAAAAGTGGCACCAAGTGGTTCGTGTAATATTACACTCGGCGCTGGCTAGCCAGTTCCTTTGCTTGAACTTGGCTTGACACGCTGCCGCGTGTCTAGATAAATTGATGTGAAAGTATGAATTTTACCCTTTAAACCTTTTAACTTGTTGAATTGGTAGAGTCTTGTTCGAGCTTAGAATTTATAAAAAGTGGTAAATAACTTTTTTGCAAGTGTACTTGCCATTGAGTAGCTATATAAGATGCAGCCCAACTGATGAAAAGTGGTTACCGCCTCTACCAAAATCCGAACTATGAAAATGAACGCGTTGTCAAGACGATTTGTTTTGACTACCCTTTGAAAGCCCTCAATCTATAATCCCTTACGTACTTTTCCTAAAACCTATTTATTATACACGAGTTTCTGGGGTGGAAGAGAGTAGGTTGAGTTCCCTGTCAATGACGAGAGCTATTGCTATCATCATATTGTACAATTTACAGGGTCAATTGACCTTTCACGCTCTGGTGACAGTTTTCGAAAATTCGCCTATCAGCCTCTGAGATGATCCTTTCAATGACTACCAGATGGCAGCCGTAACTAACAGCTTATCGTGCCTTGCTAAGCACGGAATCATCTATATTATCAGGCAATTAGGTCAGGTAATTCAAGCTTGCAATACCCTAACCGAACTCTAAAAAAGGCGGAGTAGCATTAGTTCTAGGTTTAAACTAGGACTTACCTTGATCAATGATATTTTAAACCTAGAACCATGGTTGTGGAATGGTTGGCCCGCATTTTATTATAAACTAGCAGTCCACCCCGGCCGTGGTACTTACATAGTCTATGTCACTTAGGGTGAATGTAATAATAAAACAATTTTAGAAATTGGCATAGTAGTTTTTGAGTTTATTAATTACAAACATACACACAAAAATACAAATCATTATTCTTTATAATAATATATTATAGTACACAAAGGAAAGAATATTAAATTTATGCGTGAAACCAAAAAAATGCTTGGAAAACAACCAACAAACTTATATTAAGATGTCAAGGTCAATATGATAACACAATTTTGGTGACACACAAGAAAATTAGGAGTTTATTGTTGCTTGTTGAAGAAAATTACTCTTAACCTCGTGGGAACATCGCGCAAAAGGTCCGGAATACGCTGTAATGTGATAAAGACTAAAATACCTTATAAATCTATTATACTTTAATGTGTGTGTTTTGTAAGGATACCAGTCGTTAAAGATACTAATTAAGAGGTCGAGAGGCGTTTCCAAGGAACCCTGGCACAAGGGTGTGCATGGTCGTTTGATCGTGTCGTATAGATTTATATGCCCGTAGAGTACTCTTATCACCTATAATATTTCTCAAGGATTGAACTACGAAATGCAAAAATAACTTTTTGAATCTGACCAATAACACTTATCACTAGTTAATATAAATGCTGATCCAAAAAAAAAAACAAAATCAAATTTTTCTTCAAGTTATTTTAACAAATTTTTTTTTACAATAATTGCTGTTGTATAAAATTTTACAAAAAATATAATTGATCTAGGATAATAAAAAAAACACCCTGTATTTCAGACGATAAAAGGAATGTATAAAATAAATACAATAAACAATTATACTGACAATTATGCTGATGCTTGTTGATGCTTAGTTACCTTACTATTCGTCAGCGCGCGCTCTACAGTTTTTTCCTTGGTTTTCATACAAAATCGCTAACGCCGTCGCTAGCGTCTGCGTTTATAAAATCTCACACTAAGGGTACAGGTTAAGTCAAAGAAGTTCGAATCGCGCGCGGTCTCCTAGACGCAATTTTTTTTTTAAATCTATGCGTCAAGTTATAAGCATTCATACAAACAAAAAATTGGGTTCTCTATAATTTGTTAAAGATGATAGAGCGAATTTTCTTTATTTAAACAATTATTTCTAAAACTTTTGGTCGGATTTGAAATATTACTTTTGCATTTGGTAGCCCGTACCTTTGGAAGCCGCATTCGCAGACAGAAATAGATTTTCAATTGTTTTTCGGTCACCGGTGGTAGGTACTAAATGCTAGTAGCAACCGGTGGGCCGCTGGGCGTTCAGCACCGTTCAAAACGCTAACGAATGTCGACAAGAACAAAATGTATGGCATTGAGCTGCGGTAAATCACGTGGTTAATCTTATGTCAATCCCATACATTTTATTCTTGTCGTACGTCGTTAACGTTTTGCGATTGTGACTTTGGCTAAGCCTCCCGATCATACAAACGACGATGTAGAGTCGTATTTATTACCGACTGTTTGGTTCATAGGTCAACTTTTAATTCCTGGAATTCTCACGGGAGTAAATAACCGAGCGAAATTAGTAATTTTAAAGAATAAAACAACTAATAAAGTTGATTTTATAAAGACATCACCATCCCAAAGGTTTTCCAAATGCATCTGAAGTAGTCATGGTCTCAAAGCCCGGGATTTGCTCTGAATACTTCAAGCTTTGAGAAAGGTCTATGTCCAGCAGTGTATAGTCTGTAGCTGAAATGACGATGATGATGTCCTCCAACCTACTTTTGGCATTCTCGATCTTATGCTGCTTAGAATAGAATACAACTTTAATTGCGTTAAAGCATTAAGATGATCAAATCACGGTAGAAATGCACACGTAAACTGGTACTTGATTTAATTAAAGACTCAATAACTTAAAAATAAAATATTAGTCAAAGAGCTCGCATACTAATTAGCTTAGCAAACTGTACGTTACCACAGATTATAGAATGCTATACACGTTACTAAACCAAACAACAATTTCTCGACATCTCACCCCTCAAACGACTTGAGGAAGCGTCAAAACCATCCCATTCTAGCCATACACATCCCTACTAGAGGAACGCCGCAGTCGTGTTTAAACCTCCGCTCAGGCCACACGCCTCTCGCGTCTTCAATCATCATCGCAATTAAAAAAAGAACAATGGATTAACGTCATTAATAAGGTAAAGGATATTTTTTTTATTAACGCATTGTTTATCCCATATGTAAGCAAGGTCGTTATTTCGGTAAGTCGTTTAGTTCGGCCGTGAAACGCTCTGTAAACTTTTCCCATGTGTATTTCAAATGTGTTTTTTTCTTGTTTACAGTGCTACACAATTTTCTATTCGCATCTGGCTTTACGTTTTGCCATTTTTATTTTGTTATTGTTTATTATTGTTTACTTTATTCAGTACTTTGTAATTGGCTCTGAGATTTAGCAACTCTTGCGGTTTTAGTATAAACAGTTGAGTTTAGTATAAGTAGTTTATTTATATATTATATGTATGTACTATTTTTCAGTTTAACTCTTCGATTAAAATCAGTTTTTAAAAATCTTCTGGTTTCTATATCCAGCGTAGTTAACCTGTGATTGAAATGAAGATAAAAAATAAATAAAATAAAAAAATAAATATATACGGACTAATTACACAGATCGATTATAAAATTGTTAGTTCAATCAACCTAAAGACTTTTAAGCTCATTACAAACTAACAGTTAAGCCTACTCGAGCTATTATTTAACTATTGTACCACAATGGTAGATGGTCGGCAACGCGCACATGACACTTGGTGTTACAAACGTCTATAAGCTACGGTTACCTATTTTCCTTCAGGTGTCCTTACTACTTTAATGACATAAAAAAGAAAATAAGCTTTTGGCGAATATGTTTTCGCGGTTCCGAGGAACTCTGAGGCCAAGGTGTGCATGATCGATTGACCGTGTCTCCTAAACGAAATGATGATGGTCAGGGTAGTTGACCATCTTCTGATGGCGTTCACCATTTAATGACAGAGTAATGGTAGCTTGCCAACCCCCCCTCTTTTCTCATCCGGATTTGTAACAGGCTTAATCAGAATCACACTTGGTATGCCACGATATTTTGTTTCTATTCTTACTTACTGCGATGACTCAGCGACTCAAAGAGGATCTTAGCCTCCGACACCAGGGGGGTTACTACCATCTCTTAAAACCATGCAAGATTGAGTAAGAGAGATATCGCCTTACAACATGTATTGCGCTGTCTCGCTTACTCACTCATTCTTGTATGGTTTTAAGATATGGTGGTAAGCCACTAGAACTCTCCACCGTTCCGCTTTCAGCGCCACCCTTTTAAAACTCCAGTTTTACCGAATAGACAGATAAATTTCTATGAGAATTATTTGTTGCTTGTTTAAATTGTGTAGGCAAATCGACCTTAACACCCTGGTTTGTCTTTCCATACCGCGTCATGGCCACAGACGTGATTTATTTGACGACTGTTAGACGGAGTCTGGGACCTATAACTGCTTTACGTTCCATCTAAAGCACAGAATTATTCTTTCTTATCAACCAATTAGATTTTTTATATACAACTTGCTGTTTCCCGTGATTTTATCTGTCTGTGTTTATAAGTATAGCCTAATCATCCCCCAAAAATAAGGCTATCATATACAGAAAAAAATTTTGTTAACGGTTTAGTATTTTAATAAATGATTATACAAATTAACTTACAAACACGATTGCTATTTATAATTAGTGTAGTTTTAATTGTTCTTACAATTTTTATTTGTTAAAACTTTATTACAAAATTATGTAAATGGCGGATTTGAAGCCAAGGGTTTTTTCCACCATTCGGCCAACCAGATGATGTTGAGAAAGTCAAAAGAAACAGTAGGTAAGTTCTAATGAAAAAATCTATTCCTAAAATAATAGCCTAGTTCTTCAGCCATTCTTCAGCCATCTGCTAGTAAAAATACCATAAAATATTTTCAGCTATGTCCCGAACAAACATTAGGCAAAAACTGTTTAAAAAATGCACTTAAAAATCTACTTTCATTGCATTACAAAGTCTTATTTCTATCATATCGATGTTTTTGATTAAAATGTTCCAAGCTTTGCACCTCTCTAATAATCCCAAAACAGCTTAACACCAAAAAATCACGGGTGAGGCCGTTTGCCTAACAGTACCTATTATCAGTCCATAGACGTCACCCCAAACATTTCAATCTTTTTATTACTTTTATTAGCGTCATAGTGAACCCTTTGTAAGAATCACGTTTGGGGCAAGAGCCCTTCGATAACAATAGACAAGCAGAAGGGGCATAGGGGATGGCACGTCGCCCTAAGCTAACTTAGATAATGCTGCAATTTATTGTACTCTATTTGGTGTATCTTATCTGTAGTAAAGTATACTATGAGTTCGTTTGTTGGGAAAGGTTAATTAAGGAATAATGCATTTTATTTTGATTAATTTGGTAGGATAAATTCTTGGATCATGCCATACCACCTGTAAACTTAAACAAAGTACCACCATTATTTGGCGCCAAGCAATTTTTTAAAGTTTTATTGGTAATACTGAATTTGACGGAGTCGACGCGCTAAGAAAATACTAATAATATATCATGATTATACGAGTAGATAAGTAAAATGAAATCAAAGGAATTTATAGGGTATGCTAGGTTATATATTATATTTGTTACTAGCGACCCGCCCGGCTTCGCATGGGCATGAAAACCTTCCTCTTGAATCACTGTCTATTAAAAAAACCGCATCAAAATCCGTTGCGTAGTTTTAAAGGTTTAAGCATACAAAGGGATATAGGGACAGAGAAAGCGACTTTTTTTTATACTATGTAGTGAAGTCATTTATAATGTTTGATATTCATCAACTCAATTATATCTGGAACTGCATTCTGGATTTTAAAAAAATTAAGAAAATATATTCAATAAATATTTTGAGACTAGTTGGTTTCGGGTTGAATTTTAAAATAACACAAAAATTCATTCAACTCCAAGTCGAGCAAGTTTTTCCAAACTAATATTGTTCACTTGTAATTTCAATGGTAGACTAGTAGACTGCCATTCTTTTTAACCCTCGTGCTATGCTCGATTACCGGTTGCATCCCTCCCCCGGGACAAATCTGATTCAAATGACTTGACAATAAAGTTTAGGGCAACTTTACTGGTAACCGAATGTTCCTAACACAGTAAGTAGTTGTTGGTGTTTTTAAAAATTGGTAGAAATTGTTACATTTTTAATAAATTATTTAAAAATTCCACATTATGTAATAATTAATAATTTCTTATGTTGCAGTTTATAAATTTAACTAGCGATCCGCCCCGGCTTCGCATGCGCATAAATACCCTTCTTTTAAATCATTCTATCAATCCCTCCGGAACGTTACGTCCTATTACCGGAATGTCCAGTCGGTTCATTAAGTCTACTTCCCTGAATGTCCATTTTCCTAAACGTCCTTTTTCCTAAACGTCCTTTTCCCTGAACGTCCATTTCCCTGCATGTCTTTTCCCTAAACATCCTTTTCTCTGAACGTCCATTTCTCTGAACGTCCATTTCCCTGTATGTCATATCCCTAAAATAGCGACTGCCATCTGACCTACACAACCCCACAGGGAAAGGCCCAACCAAGTGCAGGTTTCCTCATCATATTTTCCTTCACCGTAGGAAAAATCGGATAATGTACTTAAGTTAGAAAAAACTCATTGGTACATAGCTTGAGAGTGGGCGCGAACCCAGACTCTTGGGGAGTGGGCTCGCGCTCAAACCAACTGAGCTACCGACGCTACATTTTACATACAATCCCAATTGAAGTGTTCTAATGGTAATTGCTAATTTATTTCTGTATGCGTTCCATGTTCTGCAATGCAATCCGCTAATCGCACATGTAGGTGAATACTTATATATGCTACCTCTTTTTTATCTAAACTTGACATTTAATGATTCATGCGTGTGTAATGACACAAGGGGACACAATGACACTATTCTCCTTTGTTTCTAAACTAGGAAAAGCGTTGTTTATTTCAATATTATAAAATTACGTAATGGACGGGAATAATACAATACAGTTTATAAAAAGCAGAAAAGGAAAAACTTGTCTGTTAAGAAATGGGTTCAAATATAATTTCAGTAGGAAAAACAAGATAGGTACTACCCTGTGGAGGTGTTGGAAACGTGACGAATGTTCTGCAACAGTTACTTGTAAATCAAGTGAAGTGATTCGTGAAAGTAAGGAACATACTTGTCAGGCTAATGTAATAAAAAATGAAATACAAGTTATATTGAATGAATGTAAAAAAAATGTATGTCGAGATTTACGTCCCATTCAACAAATCTTCGATGATAATTTTGTGGAGTTTAAGATGAAGGGGGAGGAATACAGAGAGGCTATGCCATCTTTTTCTTCGATAAAAAATCAATTATATAAAGCCAGAAAAGATTTTTTGAAAGTGGACAGGCTTCATTACAACAATTTACGAGATATCAAATTATCATCGACATTGAATGACAATTTTTTACTTTGTGAAGATGGTGAGGATGAAAAAATTATTATATTTGCGTCGCCTCTTGTAAGAAGATTTCTCAAAGGTTACATTGGCATTTATTATGCCGACGGAACGTTCAAAGCAGCTCCTCCACCCTTTTATCAATTGTACGTTCTACACATTGATCTTGGATCAACCATAACTTCTACTAATATTGTACCAGCTTTTTATGCATTCCTGCCAAACAAAACAGAGGGGACCTACCTTAGGTTATTCCAACTGATAAAAGATAAACTTCATATAAAAATTAGCCAATTTAAGAGTGATTATGAAATAGCTCCTATGAACGCTATGCGTACAGTTTTCTCCGGTGTTCAATTAACAGGGTGTTTTTATCACTTTAATAAGGCTATATGGCGCAATGGCAAAGAATTGAAAGTAAACAAGACGAGAGAAGGCAGAAAAGTCTTGAGAATGGTCGCCCTTCTTCCGCTTTTACCTAGTAATAAAATAGATGAAGCCTTAAATGCGATATGGAATGACGCTCCGCGATCTCCGGAAATGAGCAAATTTATAAAGTATTACCAACGTCAATGGGGGTCCAACATAACACCTGCAGTTTTGAGTTGTGCAGAAGATAAACATCGCACTACGAATTCACTGGAAGGATGGCATCGTAGGTTAAATTCCAGAATACCTAAAACGCCTAATTTATATTTAGTTATCTATTCTTTAAAAAAGGAATCTTTACATTATGATTGTATCATCAATAAAAGTTTATTTCAAACATTGACCCGAAAAAATAGAAGATTGCAAGACATTGTTTTCGATAAAAAATACAAAAGCTTGCTAAGTACATTACAAAATGGTGAGATGGACACAAACTGCTTTTTGAAAAAGATTATTTATTTACGATTAAAATGCAAACAAAAATTAAAAACATGTTGATTTTATACTTAGGTACTTTAGGTAATTTTTAATTCAGTATTTTCGAACGAGGAACGTCATTTAATTATTTTTTTTAGTAACATGAAAAAAGCTTTTGTATTTTTTATCAAAAATTAAATCTCTTGCAATCTTCTTTTTTTTTGAACGAAAATAAGTCTTAATTACATAAGAGTTAGAGTTTAAATTGTTTTGTCACAAATTTCTGAATTAAGAATTTATTATTACATTAGTCTTTAAAGATATTATTTAAAATACATATTGTGTTAATTTCGTTTCCTTAAAATTTGGTGGTTCAGTGCACGAAGGCACGGTATGGCCGCCCCTAATCATAAGAATTATTTTTTTCATCCTTCCAATGGATTTGTAGTGTAGTTAATAAATAAGCTATTATTAATGTAGGTATGTCTTAAATTAGTTTATTTTTATTACACATCTAATAAAAAATGATGTTTTTCTAACATTTTATTTTTTATTATAATCAATCGATTATCCCCTGTATTTGGAGAAAATAACATCATCAGGTATTAAGGGAGCGAGGTATCGAGGAAGTAGACATTGTAGGAAGTAGACATTCAGGGAAGTAGACATTCGAGGAAGTAGACATTGTAGGAAGTAGACATTCAGGGAAATAGGCTTTCGAGGCAGTGGACATTCAGGGAAGTGGACTTACGGAGACAGGACGTTAAGGGAAGTAGACTTAATGAACCGACTGGACATTCCGGTAATAGGACGTAACGTTCCGGAGGGCTATCAATTAAAAAACCGCATCAAAATCTGTTGCGTAGCTTTAAAGATTTAAGCATACATAGGGATATAGGGACACAGAAAGCAACTTTGTTTTATACTATGTAGTGATATAATAATATTGGCAAAAAGGATTAAATAGTACGTTAATCATTAATTGACTATTTGTTGCCCTCAGCTTCGCCCGAGACTGTTATATTGCGCCCAAAAGTAGCCTATATTTAAACCCTGGTCCTAACCTATTTTCATACCATTTTTTATCAAAATCTGTCCATTTTGTAATCATGTATATAATACCTGGTCAGAAAATAGTCTACTAAAACGCAATGCCTAAAATTTTTATTTTACAAATTACATAATTATTTACTTCAAACGTTTTAGTCATAGATTTAAAAGAAAAATTGCGTCCCGCGTTCCTAGTTCTATGGTTTTAGTAGGTTTTTACTATTTTATGACAAGGGCCCATAAGATGCCAAGTGGCGCCCCCATTTTAAATAAATTATTTTAAGAAAAATGGAGACGTGATTTAAAATTTTGGTAAATATAAGCCAGAGATAAGCTTTTAAATTATTTATTGTTGTATAATTTATCGCCTTAGCGGTAACCGTCTAGCTTTACTAAGCGCTTTCGCCAAAAACGGCCACTTTTAGCGCTTAGTAAAGCTAGACAGTTACCGCTAAGGCGATAAATTATACAAGAATAAATAATTTAAAAGCTTATCTATGGCTTATATTTATCAAAATTCAAAAACGTCTTCTGTTTTCTTTAAATTATTTATTTAAAATGGGGGCTCCACTTGGCATCTTATTGGCCCTTAAGCTTACCTTACGTCAAACATAATTTTTGAATTAACTTTGTACAAACTACAATGTGTTGTGTTTGCTTCACTACATAGTATAAAACAAAGTCGCTTCCTCTGTCCCTATATCCCTTTGTATGCTTAAAATCTTTAAAACTACGCAACGGATTTTGATGCGGTTTTTTTTATAGATAGAGTGATTCAAGAGCAAGGTTTTTATGCCCATGCGAAGCCGGATGGGTCGCTAGTATGAAATAAACAAATAATCCTACTGTCTTGTCAATAAAAATGCTATCATAATATGCAATGCCTATATACTAGACGCTGATTGCACATAATCGTTAAATGCAGTATATAATGAATAGATCAAAATGGTTATAATAGTTACTAGTTAAGGAACCTGTTCTGAGGTAGTAAGCAACTTGTTAGTAGAATTATCATACAAGATTCATATAATCCATAGATATATCAGTAAATTAATCAACATCATGTCGAGTGGGTTACACGGACAATTGACCATTCGCACCCTAGTATTAGAGTTCCTAAATACGCCTCTAGTTTCTGACGTGGTTCCTTTGACAACCACAAGATGCCGGCATCAAAACACGGTTCAAAATGATAAATCTCTATGCCAGATGAATGAATGAATGAATAAACACTTTATTGCACCAATTACATAACTACATAATTGGATTGTACAGGATCGAAGATAAAAATTAGTACAGTGGGCTGCAGAGAAATCTGACCCCCTTTCAATGGCGATACTTGTGGCATGGGGGTCAGATTTCTCTGCAGCCCACTGTACAAAGATGATCCGCTAATATTATAAAGGCGACAGTTTGTTACCTCTTCACGCTCAAACGACTGGGCCAATTTTCAGGAAGTTTGGTATGGAGGTATCTGATACCTTGTGGGTAAACACAAAGGATACTTTTTATTAAGTACACGATTCCCGTAGGTTTGGTAAAAACCACAGAACAGAGAAATTATCCGAATAGAAATGTTTTGACCCGGATTTAGTTCCAGGATCTGTGTGGCAGCGTATTCTCTCTTCTTATTTATTTATTTAAATTTTATTGTACAAGATACAGTTGTATAGCACATCTTCAATTAATACTTGTAAACCACACTACACATTATTAGAAATGTATTACGTAGTTTACAACAAAGCCACCTAATATTATCGATCGAATAAATGACGCAATCAAATTCCCCGCCCATTTTTTCTGTGTGAAACGTTGGCTTGCAAGCCAAACTAGTGACAGTGTATTCCGTGCGCTATGCCACTTCTTGTTAATTTTGCTGAACTGTGGTAAAAACTATGGCGCTATATAAAGTAGATGGCGCTGCTGTGTATGATTAACCGCGGGTAACACCGCGGGGTGCAGCTAATATATAATAAAACTACTTAACTACGTTTTAAACTTGGTTTACTACCGTCTCATGACTCCCGCCGTCCTTTTTGCGTACCTAGCTATGTGTCCGTGTGAAGAAAAATCTTGCTTGCAAATTCATCTAACTGAAGGTCAGAGTTATTCTAAAGGCGAATGCACAGCACACATATAACAAATCCATTCAATAAATTAATAATTACATGCCACACTACTGGCGAAACATGCAGGTATCAAATTAACTATGTAACATCCTAATGTTAAATGTTTCATGTAAATAAAAAATTTCATTCATTTTCATAAACTACTTACTAACTTTGCCCCGGTGATACTCGCGGTTGATGAAATTGCTTGTAGCCATTGAGAGTAAATTGAGAGAATCCCAACTAGTATTATAAATGTAAAAGTGAGTTTGTTTGTTTCTTACGTTTAAACGCCCTATCTACTGAACCAATCTTCCTGAAATTTCGCATAAACAAAGTTAGAAGTATTTTGAAGGACATAGGTTACATTTCATCTCGTTAAAAAGCACTGTTCCCGAGGAAAATGCACGCAGGCGAAGCCGCGAGCGAAAGCTAGTTAAACACAAAAAATGGGGTTATGGTTTAATCATTGAAGCCACGAGTGATGGGTGTTCTGTAGAGCCGCTAAATAATTGTCCATAAGACTTACATCGACGACACGACATCTCTCCAGCGGTATCAGGGGGCTTAGCCAACGTCACAATATCAAAACGCTAACGAATGTCGACAAGAACAAAATGTATGGGATTGACATAGCCGCGCTAAATCACGTGGTCAATGTTATGTCACCATACATTTTGTTCTAGTCGAACTTCGTTAACGTTTTGAATTATGGACTTTGGCAAAGCCCTCTGTTTTGTAAGTTCCAACGGAAGACTAGCGTTGGCAGTTTTATACTCCCAGCATAGCTGAGCTGGGACCTGATTTTGAGAGACTTTTACAAATAGCGTTTAAGTGTGTGTTTCTAAAAAAATACAATTTATTATTATTACATTAGGCGACCGACTTCACTCGCTTACATATTTAAATAATAAACTTCTTTTTCTTTTTTTAATACTATTAAAAATTGGTTGGATTGGTTTTATATTTTCTAGCCTTAATGTGGTACAAGTCTTACACCAAAGGTAGCCGAAGACATTTGCGATTCAATGAGCCCGTCTGGCGCGGAGAGCCAATTGGTACCACAATTGATGTTTCGCATATCTTCACTATGCATTGAACTAGATTTTATATAATTTACAATATCCTTTATTGCACAAAAAACCCTAAAAATAAAATTCGATCCTGAAGTTAATGCGCAAGAGGCGATTTTATCACTAACAGATATTTTATCTATGTTACTTTTAGAAATTGTTAAATTAGTTACGTCTGATAAAATTTAGAATTTCTACTACATGATATTTCTTATTCTCTTACTCATTATATCTAAAACACTTAGATTACATAAGAACCAGATACCAGATAGATCAAGAAGAGAAGAAGAGAATATTGCGACTACCATGACGACCGGGGGCTTAGCCAACGTCATAATTTCAAAACGCTCACGAATGTCGACAAGAACAAAATGTATGGGATTGACATAATCTGCGCTAAATCTTATGTCAATCCCATACATTTTGTTCTTGTCGACATTCGTGAGCGTTTTAAAATTGTGACTTTGGCTAAGCACCCTGAGCAGAAAGCCTGCGAGGCGTCACTGTTGTGGAAATGGGAGTGCGCGATGTTGATGTAGAATTATTTATTTACAAATCGGACAAGAGCTGCAGTACATCCTGACAATGTATTTGTGAGCCCCCTAAATAATGGGGAAAATTTATTAATTCAACATTAAGATAAGAAGACACATTAGAGAACTTGTAAAGAGATCAAGAAGGTATGACTAGAAAGAGCCAAGCAAGTACAGCGTATTCTTCTGAGATTCGGCTCGTATAACCGAAAGGTAAATAGAGCCATTGGAAAGGGCTCTTAATGTTCTGTTTAGATTTTACAATATTCTACTATCTCCATTGCCATAGTTTTTAATGGAGGTCGTTTAAAAGTTATCCCATGCTTGGTTCAATTAAAGCGATAAATCATTATAACGTGCTAGTTCACCTTCACTGAGATGCGAAATAGCACACATGGCCATCTATTTTCTTTTATTTCTTACTACTAAATACATTATAGTATTACTCTTGTAAGGCAGAGACTGAAAGTATAATAATTTTAATTTTTTTTATTTGTTTATTTATTTTCCAACTTACTTCCATCATTATTACCAATTCGATAGAAAAAAATCCTATCAAATACATTATCTCAAAGCACAGAAGAGATAATAGCACTAACCTTTGATGAATAGAATAATTTTTAGTAGGAAATCACACGGCAAAAACCCTAAATAAAATTGGCTATAAATAAAAATGTGGTTTCGATGCCAACAATAAAATGTATGAAACAGCAGCTCTAAAAGATAAGTGTACGTTTTATTTCATGTTTTATTGCTTCTACATGAGTAATATGAATGTGGAGATGATACAAATTCAATGAGTCATATTATTTTTCTATTTTATGATAAAAAAAGAAATATTTTATTTAATTTAGAAATTTAGAAAAGTTGAGCTGGAGGTCATCAAAATCAGAAAAAAATCTCTTTACAAAATTACAACAATATATCAAAATAGCTTAGTTAGAAGTCGGTAGAAATCTCTGACAACGAGGCGTGCAGATTGAATTGACAATTAATATGACGAACTGCTGCATTAAATATATAAATATATTGGGACAAATCACACAGATTTGTCCCTATATATTTAGTTACAAATCTGTGTGAGTTAGCCCCAAAGTAAGTTCGAGACTTATGTATGATAATTTTAAATCTAGCTAATATAGTTAAGATAAGATATATAGTACCATAAACAGAGATATGGCCAGTCGGTGTAAGCTTAGCAAAGAGTCCTGTCTTCACTCTTATAAGTAAGAACCTTAAAACATCAATCAAATTGACGAACACCTTTTTGTAAGTCGGTTTAAAAGAAAAGTGTGAAGACGAAGATGTGGTTTGGACATGTAGAGAGGATGAATGAAATGAGACTGACGAAAGGTATATACAAAGCAGAGTTGGCTGGGAGAGTCGGTCAGGGTCGGCCTTGAAAAACATACTGCGACTAAATCGCAGAACTTTGAAAAATGGAGACATTAGGAGTACCCGAAATCGGCGAGCGTGTATGACGCGAGTGATGAGTGTGGTACGAGGGAGGTAAGGATCGTAGCTAATGGAAATCTCTAGTCTCTGCCTACCCCTGCGGGGGATAGGCGTAATGGTATGTATGTATGTAAAGACGAACATACGCTACTACGTATTAAATTTTCACAAACCAAGCTAGCAGTACACATACACAGCGCACAGAATTATTTAACAGTTGTCACTCACGCCGCTTGACATGCTACTTTCAATGTTCTTGTTTCTTTTACCCGACTACCCGGAGGAGGGTAATGTATTTTTGTTTGGTTATTTATTACGTGATTAAGCTTCGATCGATGTCCGTCTGTCAATTTAGCTGTTTCTCATGAACGTACGCGTTTAAAATTATACAAGATAGACACTTCAATAAAAACATATTTATTTCAAAATATATTAAGGACGTTTTTGCTACCGTTAATTTTGAACTGATTAGCCTGATACAGTTTGATCATACGGAGTTATTTAGTATATTCTTATATCGTGTCAATAGCTAAAAATTTGGTCCAGTAAGATGCAACATTTACGGCTGAATCAGAGTTAATTGCAAAGATTTTATCCAACAAAGATTAAAAGATAATGGCGGTTAACCAAGTATTAAAAAAAGAGACGAAACAGCAGGAATTTTCCGATCGGCCATTAATTGAGTCCCGAGTCACGTCCGAGGTACTAAATATTCCGGATAACGTCGAATATCTCCGTCAATGCCATGGTCACTAGACGAACAACCAATTATGTTTATACCTATTTTTTGCCGAATATGGCAAAGGAGGGTTAGGTTTTTGTCATTTGTGTTTGTCTATCTCTACGTTTAGTGATTAAGTGACTACATTGAAAACATTACTTACTAACTCCGCTGGCTCAGCGACCCGAAGGATCTTGGCCTCCGAAACGAGAGCGCCACAGTTTTCTATTCTGCGCGATGGCTCGCCAGTTTACAGCACACATCTCATGCATTAAAAACCTACATTGAGTATTTTTGGGCACCTAACAAAGTGGATTTATGATTTTCTCATACGAATTTATAGTCGCCTGTATCTTTGTAGTGCGCATGAAATGAACGAACTCGTTAATGGTAAATAAGTATGAAAGGAACTCTACCAAGAAGATTCTAACTTTGCTTAGTGAATTTATAAAAATTACAATAATTTATTAGTATAGATTATAAGGTACTATACAAGATCGACCTTTCGAATACAAAATGAATTTAACATTAGATTATCCACCAACGTGTCCAACGTTGGTGGATAAATTAATTAAATAATATGTTGAAATTTTAGTAATATGACATGTTCTAACTGCCGTTAGTATTTTAAGTTCCAAATTATCTAATCCAACTACAACTTCAATATATTTTTGCAGAAATATTTAATTAATTTAAAGCTATTTATACACGAAGTAGCTGCTCAAACACATCTAACCATAATCAGTTATATGGGCGACATAACAAGCCCACCATATAAGTATAACTTGAACAATCTTGGTGGTCTTATGTGTAGTAAACAATGGATCCATTAAGACACACTTTAAAACTGATAGGATGTGAAGATTGTTAGACAAGGGAAGTGCCACTCGACATTTTCCTGCGCTCTCAAGGAGAAAATAAAACATGGCGTTCAGGTAATGTCGCAAAAGTTTGCAAAAGGAAAACCATTTTTTGTTGAAACTTGAGTATATTTTCAAAACAAGTTTAATATCATGTATTCCGTATGGTGCAATGAAAATAGCTGCAGTGGTACCGAGGTTTACATGTATGCAAACTAACAAAATTCACGCTCTCTCTCTCTCTCTCTCACACACACTCTCTCTATCTTTATCTCTCTTTAATATATCAGTATAGATTCTATTTTAATTACCAAACAACAGGAAACTTTGGTACCTTTAATTTAATCTAATACTACGTCCAAAGTTTAGTAAAATTCCATCATTTTTCTATACTCCTTTGACACATTTTTTTTTGTAACGCCCCAGTATTGCTAATGTTTTGATAGTAGGTCATACGATTTACTCATAATCGGCGAGACAAATGATTTTCATTCGATTTACCGGTTATATCAAATGAAAATCACTCACCGATTTTGAGTAATTTATATTAAGAAAATAGCACTCAGAATTGATAATGACTAACGTAATATACCAGTGAATTTTATTTCAATTCTATAAAGGTTTCACTAAACTGAAGCTCTTAACTCGATGTTCGTTTACTAAAGTAGTTTTAGACACAACAAAGACTGTTTGTTGCGAGGTGAAACGGGGATAACTGAATAAAGATATTAAGCTTTGACCTAATTTGTAAGTGTATCTGTTAGTTGCATCGGAGCATTGCTACTGGCGTCATAATGCCGAACGCACCTGTAAGTCAAAAGAGAAAGCGTACAGCGTTTTACTTTAATATGGTAAAGGCTCTACCTTAGAGCCTATTATCTTGTTATTTTATTAGATTTAAAAAAATATCAGAATCATGAAATTTGCTTCTGTTGTCTTTACTAATTACGTTGAAGATACGAACACCAACCCCACTCTTATCACTGGGACCCAGCCTGAAGTTAACTAGTCCCTCGTCCGTGCCCCTTATGTTTCTACTTGTACAGTTAGTGTTACATTATAGAGTAAATATATTATTATCACCATTTGCAATATCAAATATTAATCTACCAACCAGAATACTAATACATACACGTCTGCATATCATTAACACCCTCAGATTTTTCGTCATCTGACACAGCCTAAATCAAAGGCCTAACGATTGTTATCTAGCGTCAACAGCAGGAACAAACGGAGTAGTATTTTACAGAAGACAATGTTGCACTTCGAAAGCTTATGTTTTCACTTCTTTTCTTCATAATTAGCTTAAAAAATGACATATTACATGTCTATCAGCAAAGAATTTCGAATCGCGCAAGGCATTTTTTTTTAAATCTATGTCTTTCAGTGATATTTATTACAAATTTTAAATTAATAGATTATAGAGACAAAGCCTGTTAGCCTTTATTTAAATGCTCTTTTTAGATTTTGTTGTAGGATCGTGGGCAATCGCTATATATATATTTATATATATATATTTATATATATATAGCTATATAGTATATTTTCAATATATGTTCATAAAAGAAACTTAAGATAACAACATAGATAGATTCAAAGATCTTTTATTATTTTAAAATTCAAACTGCTCTTTCTTGTAAATTGTACCACACAAAGCGCTGATTACTTCTACAGATTTCAATCAAAAGCTAAACAAAGTTGATTGTGTTGTGTAAGGAGTTGCTTCGTGGCGTAATCGTCACATATGTTCATTGTGGTTTTAAGCCAGTTTCATAATTAATATCAGGATGGTATATTGTGAAATTAGTAGTTTCAGCTTCAGATAATAACAATTAATTATTACTATGGAATTTTGTCAATATTTTTTTTAAATAATTAATCTATAACTTACTCTAATGAAGATAACTATTAATACAATGAATTTTATTATTTTATGAATTAAGACGTTTATTATTAAAAGAATTGTAATAAATTAACTTGGTGAGAAATACATAGAAAATACAAAAATTACTTTTTTATGATTTTACTTGAATGGCTACGTAATTAAAAATAAATATTGTATAAGTATATCTATATAATTATAAAATCTCATAGAATTTGGAGGCATTTTTTTATCTATAGTAATTCTTCTTACAATAAACTAACTTGACACTTCATTAAATTTTAAAAAAAAAGTTTGTATGACTACAAGGACAGTACATTGTCCTAATAAATTATTTACTTACTGCGATGGCTCAGCGATCGAAACTGGATCTTGGCCTCCGACACCAGTGCTCTCCGCCGTTCCCTGCTTACCGCCTCCTCTTGCCAGTCGGCTTTCTCAATTACTCCAATGAAATCTCAACTCCGTTAATACAAACAAACAATCAGTTTCAATTTATGCCTGACAGATAGATTTATAAACTCTCACTAACATTTAAACTATTTTCGATTGAAGCTATCTATACTTTTTACTAAATTATCTGTACAAACCTCCACCTCCCTTGTCTCTACCAATCTTTCGGTTATAGGAGCGCGCTGTTCTTGCTTAGCCCTTTTCATCTCCTTATAAGTTCTCTAATGTATCTTCTTTTCTAGCATTAATGACTTCTTCCCGGATATAAAAAGGGCTCACAAAATACAGTAACGCCTCGCTAACTGTCTGCCTTTAGACATTTTTAAGATGGAAAAAACCATTAAACTCATGACACTGTCGTGGAACCTTAAAATATACACACGTTTTTTTAAATATCTTTCGGCATTCTCAGATGGGACTGATTGAGAGTGTGTTTTTTTTTCCAAAAATTAGAGCTTGAAGATTCAGCTTTATTTTCTTCTTTCTCTCCTGTTATTGTTGTCGAGAATTGTTTTATTTATTTTTTACTTTTGCTTTATATATTTGTATAAACTTTAATTTTACTTAACGTTTGTTTTCAAAACAATTTTGTTTGTAAATTTTAACCAAGGTAGTCATGCAACCACCCTCTACTAGGGTTGTATATGTAAATCCCTAAATACTAAGTATCTATAACTAATAAAGTACATGTCAGCACTTTTGGGGACTTGCATAGAGCCCGAATGCGTTGTTGCATTTCATTAGATTATTCTGGTCGTGAACCTCCGACAGACGTCTCATTTAATTATTACAATATAACTTTTGTAATTCATTTAAATAAATAAGTTTAATTTTAAATAACTTTTTAAAAAGTCTCCCATACGTTCCCCGAACAAGTCTGGCGCAGCCCGGTCGGTAGGATCATCAAAAACCGAGACCTCTGTTTCCGCGCTTTGGACTCAAACTCGTACCAGCGCAGAAAATTCGGTCGGAAAAACGGTGTAGAGATCTTTCGAACCAAACAAATAAATTTGACTTACGGGAGTGAGTGAATAGTGTCTTCACAACGGCAAGAGATGGTGCTGAGTGGCTTGTGAGTAAAACTCTTTACATTCCCTCATTATCCTTTCTTTTCCATATTTCCTTTTTCGTGTAATTTCGAAGGTTTTATATATTAAACAAGCAAATAAAATTTTTGCATAGTTAAGATAGCTTATGTGATAAAAGTATATATATAAATAACATATAAATTAAATTGTAACAGAATTTTTACAATTATTTTTATAAGTACATACTTAAGTTTATTATTAATTATATAAAATGGCGCAAGAGCAACCAGTTGTAGAGAGAATTACTATAATTCCTAATGAGATGATAAAGCTTATTCCGATCTTTAAGGGTGATAAAAGACAGTTAGGATTATTTTTAAGAAAATGCGAATATATAATAAATAGGTACCATGGGTCAGAGCTTCAAAACGAATACATTATACATACTATCACCAGTAGGCTAGCGGACGAGGCCGCAGCGCTTATCAGCGAGCGTGAGGATGTTTTGTCTTGGATAGAGTTCTATAAAATCTTGATAACAAAATAAGCAGTGGAAGTAAGTAAGTATTTAATTAAGAGAAAATATGTTGACATAAAATATTTTCTTGATAGACAAGTTGTTTATAAGATAAAACCATAGCAACCAGAATATCCAAAGAGGAAGTATCCAAAGAGGAAGGTGCACCATACTTAACATCCTCCAAAGTTTAAAGAAGTATACATTACTTTACATCCTCGGAAGTTTGAAAGTTAATTAATTTGAGCTAAATTCTTAAGACCCATTCTAGCACTTAATTCTTGCAATCTGGGACCAAATAAAGGCTTCGTGAACATATCTGCCAATTGCATTTCTGAGGGAACTTGCTTAACACTAAAGTTTCCATTAAGCACACAATCGCGAACAAAGAAATGTTTCAGTTTAATATGTTTTGTACGCTTATGATACTCATACTTTGGGTTATGTGCGAGATAAACAGCCGATTGATTATCTAAGTTCAAGACCGGTTGTTCTACTTTTGTCAGGTCACTGAATAATCTTTGCAGCCAAAGAATTTCTTGTGCAGTTTCACTTGCTGCTATAATCTCCGCTTCTGTGGAAGATATTGAAACCGTTTTTTGTTTCTGGCTTCTCCAACTTACGGCACCACCAGAAAATAAGCACACCATACCAGATGTTGATCTTCCGGTATCGTGATCACCCCCGTAATCTGCATCACTGTAGCAAACCAAGTGAGGCGGTTTCTCCTTAGTAAAAGTAAGACCTTTATCTTGGGTTCCTTTTAAATATCGGAAGATGCGCTTTATTAACATTACATCAGCTTTTGTAGGTGATGCGAGGTTTCTTGATGCTACTCCAACAGCATATGAGATGTCAGGTCTAGTACCTACTGACAAATAGGCCAAAGCACCCACAGCTTGTCTATATGGAAAGTTCGAAATGTGATTTTCATCCACTTCTATATCATTATCTTTGATGATGGGTGACGGTGCTGACTTACATTTTGTCATTCTGTACTTTTCCAGAACTTTCTTTGTATATGCTTTTTGGCATAAGAAAATAGTGCTATCTTTTTGCATGTTTATTTCCATACCTAAAAAGTATGATGCAGGTTTGATAGTCACTTTGAATCTAGCTTTGAGTTCTGTCAGAAATTCTTCACCTGCACTTGTAGAGTTATGAGCTACAAGACCATCATCGACATATAAAGCTATAACCACTTTACATTGATCCTTGATCCGTACGAACAAGCAGGGATCCGCCTCACTCTGTTTGAACCCAGTCTGCAACAAAAAATCTACAATACAGGTATTCCAACATCGTGGCGCTTGCTTCAATCCATAAAGACTGCGTTTTAATTTACAGACTCGTTTTGTTCCATCATTATAACCCTCTGGCTGTTTCATGTATATTTCTTCTTTGACGTCGCCGTTAAGGAAGGCGGTCGTCACATCGAATTGAGTCAGTTTAAGGTTTTCACGAGCAGCTACTGCAAGAAGTGATCGTACAGTGCTCATACGAACCACTGGACTGAACGTTTTGTCATAGTCCACTCCAGGAATCTGGGAATAGCCTTTAATAACCATTCTGGCTTTATACCTTTCGACGGAACCATCAGGATTCATTTTTATTTTATACACCCATTTGTTTGATAAGGCTTTGCGTCCCTTTGGTAAATCCACCAAGTCCCAGGTTTGATTGTCCTTTAAAGAGCTTATTTCATTGTTCATAGCTTCTTGCCATTTTTCTTGTGCAGAAGATTCCATTGCTTCTTTATAGGTTTGAGGTTCTTTTGGTTTTTGAAGATTTTCGATCTCATCAGCTGCTGCCATAACAAAATCGTCATAACGTCTTGGGGCGTTGATAGTAGACCTGTCTCTTAAAAACCTCGGTTGAATAGCAGTATCATCATCATCAGTATTCTCCTCGGGTTCTTCATCTATATCAAAGTGATTTGAGTCACATATAGATTCATAATCACTTTCATTGTTTGTAAATTCTATTTGTTGACCACCTCTATCAGTGCTTAATACTGAATTTTGCTTCGTCAAGTTCTGGCTGTTTATTGACCTAACATCTCCATTTTCAATATCGTCAAGTTCTATTGTTACTTGTTTAGATTGTGGTTTTGACGTAATTGAAGTTTTTGGAGGTACATATTGAAAGTCATTTGTAATATCAGTCTTGTCGGAAAAGTCATAAAACATAGACTTCAGCACACGAATGTCTTTTGATATTACCACTTTATTTTTAGAAGGTAAAAGAATTTTGAATGCTTTGGATGTTTCAGAGTAACCAATAAACATTCCTGGAATTGCTTTTGGTGCAAATTTGTGACCTTTAGTGCCTTTTATAAGAACGTAGACTTTAGCGCCAAACACATACAAGTGATTGATGCATGGTTTTCTGCCAACCCATAATTCAAATGGCGTTTTATTCTGAATGGCACTGTTTATACTTCTATTCGAAAGGTAGTTTGCAGTCATTACAGCTTCACCCCAGCATTTTAATGGTGCCTTTGCATCAATTAGTAAGGCTCTTGCTTTTTCTATCAGAGTGCGATTCTTACGTTCAGCTACTCCATTTTGATGAGGGGTATACGGTGCACTAAGCCTTCGTTGTATTCCGCTGCGTTTCAGATAAGCGTCAAATTCTTTGTTTAAGTATTCGGTACCATTATCAGATTGTAAGAATTTTATTTTGTTCCCAGTATTTGTTTCCGCTAGCTCTTTAAATTCTTTAAATTTTTCTAAGACTTCGTTTTTATTTTTCAACATATATACTCGAGTATATCGACTGAAGTCGTCAATGAATGTAACAAAGTAGTTATTTCCGCTTATTGTGGGTGTCTGGATAGGTCCACAAACATCCGTATGTACAATTTCTAAGCGTTCAGTTGTTCTTTGAGTTGTTTTCTTACTGGGAGCTGGTACTCGGTGCATTTTTGCTTTAATGCAGACTTCACATTCAGGCAAAATTTCTGATGGATTAAAGTCTAATCCTATCAAACTTTTATTTTGAAGTGCAAATTTTAAATCGTCGGCGTTTATGTGACCGAGCTTCCTATGCCAGTTGTACATGTTTGATGTATTGACTTTCTCTGTTGATTGATCTTTATTATCATTATCAAAGGCTAGGTTGTTGCATTCATACTTATTTGGCTGAATGTAATAGAGACCGTCTTTTTGTTTGTATGCCGTGAGAGTTATTCCTGCTCTTTTATTGTTCACGATTGCTTTGTTCTTCATAAAGCATACAGAACATCCAGCGTCTGTCATTTTACTAACAGATAATAGGTTTGTGCACAGGCTTGGTACATATAACGTGTCTAATAAGTGTGTTATAGCATCACCTCTATTACCATTCTTTGTAATAAAAGAAACTGTACCTTTCCCTTCTATATCTGCTGTGCAATCTTCAGTTGCAAAGTTAAGTTTTCTTTTAGATATATTTTCAATCGACTTAAAGAAGTCTTTATGGTAAGTCATGTGAGATGTACAGCCGCTGTCTAAGATCCAAACACTATTTTCGGCTATTTTATTACGTATTAGAAGACATTGTCCAGCAACATTATTCTTTTCGACGTCATCATTCTGTATTATATCTCTTTTTTGTGTTTTATTTTTAATCCAGCATTTTGTACAAATTTTATGATTTTTTCGTTTAAATATGTTGCCTTCTTTTTTACATATTTTGCAAGACCCAGATACATATAATGCTTCTTCTTTATATGATAATTCAGGTTCGTAACTAGTTGTCATGTTTTGATTATGACGAGCTTCAAATTCTTCAATTATCTTTGTTTTAAGCTCTTCAGGCTTTGGAAGATTGTCTCGAGTCTCTATAGCTACTCTAAAATTATCATAATCAGGCGACAGGCTGTATAACATCATTATGGTTAAAAGATCCTCATTTATAATTACGTCCATATCCAAAAGTTTGTCCACCGTATCCATGAATTTGTTTAGATGACTTCGGACATCCTGTCCGTCCAGTTTCGTTAAGATTAACTGTTTTAAAAGAGATGCTTTCCGTGCAGGTCCTTTACTAGCATATGTTGCTTTTAATTTATCCCACAATTCTTTTGCAGTGCGACAATTTTTTATTTGTTTGAGCTCAGATGGAGCTATAATGAGGACCAGTTCCGATTTAGCTAACCTGTCATTGTCCTTATCTTCTTCAGAAGCGTCAGTCAAATAAGTCTCTACATATTTCCATAATTTTTGTTTGATCAATACAGCTTCTGCCTGAATTACCCATGTGTCATAGTTATCTCTCGTAAGAGGTTCAATTTTTGCACTTGACATTTTTGTTTTAGGTACTTGGGTACTTACATTATATCTCGTTATCAAATATTTCTTTTTCCTCTGCTACCATATAAAATCTTGATAACAAAATAAGCAGTGGAAGTAAGTAAGTATTTAATTAAGAGAAAATATGTTGACATAAAATATTTTCTTGATAGACAAGTTGTTTATAAGATAAAACCATAGCAACCAGAATATCCAAAGAGGAAGTATCCAAAGAGGAAGGTGCACCATACTTAACAAGTTCAAGGAATTGTTAGAGCAACACTTTGGGGATCCGCGTAGCGAGGAATGTATTTCAATTGAATTAGAGTCACTAAAAATTAAATCAGGCGAAAGTTATTTAGATTTTTGTAGTAGAATACAAACTGTCAGGTCAATTTTAATGTCGAAGGTGAATAAAATCGAAAATATACAATTAAAACAGAGTAAAAAAACGATATACGATAACACATCTTTAAATGTTTTCCTTTATAACTTACCGGAACATCTTGTAAGAATAGTTAGATTGAAAAAGCCCTCGTCTTTAGAAGAAGCGTTAAGCATTGTTTTAGAAGAAGTGAATTTTCACGAACAATATACTTCACGAAATAAATTACATAATAACAACGGCGTATCTAACGGACATATTAAACCAAATTTAAATTTTGGAAATAAATTTAAGGAAACATCATTTCCATCCCAATTAACTGGTTCCGTACAAAATATTAACCCACCTAAATTTAACTTCGGCATACCCAATAGCCAACAGTTTAAAATACCCCAAAATGCATCTCAAAATTTCATGAAACCCCAGCAGTTCGGATATAGACCCCAGCTACCTACTTCTCAACGTCAAAATTTCATGAGACCTCAACAGTTCGGTTATAAACCTCAACTACCTAATTCCTACCCTCAACAGTTCGGTTACAGACCCCAGTTTTCTAATGCGCAACCTCAGCAATTTGGTTTTAAACCCCAGCTGTCTTATTCACAACCCCAGCAATTGGGATATAACCCTAGAGGTTTACCGCAAAATAATAAACCCCTTCCAAATACTTCGACAGATGTGTCAATGCGCACGCTACCTCCTAAACCACAACAAAGGTTCGGAATAAATGAATTAACTCTTAATGAGGAGTACTATGACCCGGATCAGATAGAAACTTATGACTCATACTATAACTATGACTATAACAACGAGCACATGTTAGAATACCATGAAATTAACCCCCTTAGTTCATTGCCTTCTGAAAATATACATATTACAGAGAATGACTCATCGGATGAACCACCCCAAGTAGCTGAAAATTTTCACATAACTACAAATCAAAAAAAGAAACCATAATATTAAATTGTGCTTCTAATAATGGTTTACCTTATATATATATTCCGGAGATAGATGCTAAACTTATGATTGACACAGGTAGTACCCGTTCATTTATTAGCCCTACAAAAGCACATCAGTATTTTTCAGATTATATTTACTATGAACCATTCGAGGTCATTAGTACACATGCTACAAGCAGCCATGATCAGGCTATGCAAATTCCCTTATTGCCTACATTTAACACTACCGATTTTCATAAATTTTATATATACAACGTAGATTCACGTTACGATGGACTAGTAGGTAACGACTTACTAAAACAAATGGATGCAGTCATAGACTTAAAAAATAATATGCTTAAAACTAAAACTACACATATACCTATAGTACACTGTTGCCCAAAATTAGTCATGACTCTAGCACCACGAACAGAACAACGAGTAAAATTACCCACAGACCAATTCTCAGGTGAAGCAATCCTTGAATTTAAAGAATTTGATAAAGGAGTACGTATGCCTAGTGCTATAGTTAATTGTGTCAACGGATTTGCTACAACTATAATTCAAAATAGTACAGAGGATGAAAAGATCTTGACTATAACATATCCATTTAAAGTAACTCCTTTTGCTAGTAATGAGTGTCATCTAAATTATTGTACAGATAGCAAAGATATAGAAATAGATAAAATATTACAAGAAAATTTAAAAAGATTAAGGATAGATCACACAAATGAAGAGGAAAGAAAGAAAATATTAGATCTGTGTACCGAGTATAAAGATATATTTCATTGTGACCAAATCCCACTTACCTTTACAAATGAGATTAAACACCACATACGAACTAAGAACGAAGATCCCATATATGTAAAACCGTATAGGCAGTCACCAGCGGAAGCCGAAGAAATAAAAAATCAAGTAGATCAGCTTCTAAATAACAACATAATCCAAGAATCATACTCACCCTGGAACGCACCTGTTCACCTGGTCCCCAAGAAAATAGACGCATCAGGCATGCCTAAATATCGCATGGTTATTGACTATAGAAGACTTAATGACATAACAATCGACGACAAGTATCCACTGCCAAACATGACTGATATTTTTGACAAATTAGGTAAAAGCACATACTTCTCTACTCTAGACTTAGCAAGTGGGTACCATCAAATTGAGGTAAATGAAGAGGACAGACAGAAGACAGCGTTTAGTACGCAGTACGGGCACTTTGAATTTCTAAGAATGCCGTTTGGCCTTAAAACAGCCCCGGCAACCTTCCAGCGTGCTATGAAAAACATCCTGAAAGGTCTTCAGGGATTACACTGCCTTATTTATCTTGATGACGTAATCGTTTTCTCATCCAGTTTAGAAGAACACCTAGAAAAACTAAGAAAGATTTTTGACAGACTTAGAGCTACAAACCTTAAGGTACAACTAGACAAATCAGAGTTTCTGAAAAAAGAGGTATTGTATCTTGGACACACCATCACTACTAAAGGACTTAAACCCAACGACGACAAGATAAAAACTGTACTTAACTATCCCCTACCAAAGACAACTACTGAGATTAAGAGTTTTCTGGGACTCGTGGGATATTATCGTAAATTTATAAAGGATTTCGCTAAAGTCTCCCAACCTTTGACTAAATGTCTCAAAAAAAGAAATAAAATAATTATTGATCAAAACTATATAGATGCGTTTAATAAATGTAAAGAACTTTTGACAACAGCCCCACTCTTACAATACCCAGACATGACTAAACCTTTCATATTGACTACGGATGCTTCAACAGTAGCTTTAGGCGCTGTCTTATCTCAAGGACCTGTTGGTTCAGACAAGCCAGTGGCCTATGCTAGCAGAACATTAAGTGATACCGAAGCACGGTACAGCACAATAGAGCGCGAACTTTTAGCCATAATATGGGCTGTAAAACATTTCCGCCCATATCTTTATGGACGTAAATTCTTCATATATACTGATCACCGTCCACTAGTTTGGCTCAATTCACTTAAAGAGCCCAACAGCAAGCTGACGCGTTGGCGCTTACGTCTACAGGAATATGATTTCCAAATTATATATAAAAATGGCAAGCAAAACCAAAACGCAGATGCTCTATCACGAATCAAAGTTAATGCCTTAGACTCTGACGATGACATGACCTCTATGAGAGTGAATGTAGATGACAAAGAACTTAGACTACAGAAGTACATAGACGAAGTAACGGACCATATAACAAAACTAGCAACTAAAAAAACTGATGAAGAAGAGACTATACTGATATCTGACTCATCAACAAATACCGCTGAAGAAAATTACCCCCTTCCATCTACTTCTAGCAGTACAGCTACTGCACATTCTGCAAATGACTTAGAATCTTTTGGTATTCCTATCTTAAATGAAGCAATAGACACAAAACCTAACCAAATACTGGTCTATACGTGGCTACGAAATGAACTAAATGTAAAAGACATTTCAAGAGAAAAGCAAAAGATATTAGAAGTTTTTATGCCCATTAATAACTTAGAGTTAATTAAATCATTTTTAAAAGAATATATCAAACCCAAAATTAAATATTTTATATATTTCGAAGATGAACAGCATAGAAAAGATTTTTCTTCTATAATAATAAGCCTATTTAAAAGAGATACCGTTCAATTCTATGAATGCACCGAAAGAGTAGTATTCGTAGAGGATGAGCGGGAACAAAAAGCTATTATATTGCAACACCACGAAGGCAAAACCTGCCATCGAGGCATTAAGGAGACTATAGTTAGAATACGTAGGAACTACTTCTGGCATGATATGCAGACCACGGTGTCAGCTGTCATAAATTCTTGCGAAGCCTGCCGTAAAATGAAATATGACAGAAAACCAATAAAACCCATTTTACAGCTAACACAGACCCAAGACTCTCCATTTCAGGAACTTTTCATAGATTTATTTACCATAGAGAGTGTATATTACCTAACTATAGTAGACGCCGTCAGCAAATTAGGTCAAGCAATTAAAGTAGAGAACCGCTCTACACCCGAAGTAGTACGTGCATTAATTCAATATTTCTCTATGTATGGTACACCTCGTAAAATTACTAGTGACCCAGGTCTGGAATTTAATAACAGTCTTATGAGAGAGTTAATGTCTTTATATAAAATAGATTTACACATTACTACCCCTAATAACCCTAATTCAACTGGTATAGTAGAAAGGTTTCATTCTACCTTAATTGAGATATATCGTTTAGCAAAGTATGAGCAGAAATGTACTGACGCAGCATCTATTATGACCTACTCTATAATGGCATATAATAATACAATTCACTCTACCACAGGTCTTACCCCTTTTGAAGTAGTTTTCGGACATACCTCAACTAATAGTATCTTTAATATAGATTTTGAAAAACAGTATATAAGTGAATTACTTAAAGATCATGCTAAACGTACTAAATACTTATATAAATATATATCGGATAAAATGATAGAGACAAAAGAAAAAGAAAGAAAAATGAGAGGAGGCGAATCAGATAAAGATTTTGATGAAGGAAATACTGTATTCATTAAAGATATTAATATAAGAAAACCTAAGCATAAGCCTCGTTTTAAAAAGGCCGTAGTTAAAGGAAAACCAGAGCGTAACATATTACCCATTGCAATAGGTTCACGTTTAACTAAAACTCCAATTAAAAACGTTAAACGTCCCCCACAGATACGTTGCGATGCTGTTGACCCTGATGAGGACCAGCCAGGGCCTTCTGCTTCAAACGGTTGAAAACAACCCCGGTTTACTTACCCTTAAGGAAGGAACAGCTGTAATTGAACACAACAAATGGACCATTGTAAAAACACAGAATTTAAGTTTATTTTATAAGGATTTAAATGAGAATATAATAGGTCTCTCCGAAATTAATCAGCTAGTTTCAAGACAATTTTATAAAAACTTTAGTAGAGATTTTTTCAACTTACGAGACCAAGTAGAGTTTATTAAAAATGTAACTATTAAAAAATATAGACAATTAATTCCTAGTAATAGATTTAAGAGAGGCATTTTGAATCCTATTGGAACTATCATAAAGGCTATAACCGGTAATTTAGATAATGAGGATGCACATAGGTACGATCAGATGATAAATGAATTAACTATAAACCAAAATAATGTGGATAAAAAGGTTACACTAGTTTCCGAAATTATAGATACCTTTGTGAATTCTTCTAAATTAGTTAAAAATAATTTTGTTGAATTAAATAATAAGTTAAAAGAAATAGAGCGTGATTTAAAATTACTTCAAACAAAAGGTAATAGTTACATAGTACAGTCACACATTATTAATATATATCACATGTATCTACATAACTTTCAGATGATGTATAATAAACTGAATGAAATAGAAACAGCTCTAGCTTTAAGCAAAATAGGTATTTTACATCAGTCTATTATAGACTCTAACGAATTGTTAAATTTTCTAGAAGTGATAAATAAGACAGATAATTTGCTATATACACCTACTTCTTATAATTTAGTTAAAATAGAACGCTCTATTACTGTGAAATCATATATTAAAGTAGATAAGATAGTATTTTTGTTAGAAATACCGCTCATTAGTGTTGAGCTATATACATATTATAAATTGTACCCTTTACCTATATATAATCCTTCTCTTGAACAAACCTTTATTATCATTCCTAAATACCCCTATATCCTATCAAAGAGTTCGAAGTTTAGGTCACTCACACAGCCATGCTTAGAAATAGATGAGAATTATTTCCTTTGCCAAGAAAAGGACACTTTTCAGTTAATTGAAGACACATGTATTCAGGATTTAATGAAATTTACAACAAATCCCACGACTTGCACACAAATCCCGATTCAAGTAGAGAAAGTAAAAACTGTAATGATAAAAGAAAACCTCTACATCCTGTTCACGAGATATGATACATTAATTACTGAAAATTGTGAAAATGAAGTAACACGAAAATATATACAAGGCACCCACATTCTTACTGTAACAAATGGATGTGACGTCATCGTGGGTGACATACGCTTTAAGTTTCATCGCAGCGAGAGCCCTGTTACCTACAAACGGTTACCTATTATATCCTTACCAGATATGTCAACCACCGATGTCCTGCAGATTTCACCTGTCAACCTGGAAGGAATGGATTTCAGGAACCTAGAAAAGCTAAATGAAAAACTGAAGTTTAGTGTTAGTGCAGAAGTGAATAAAAAGGGCATTTTAGTGAAAACAGTGAGCGTGTATACGGTACTATTATATATAAGCGTAATTGTAGGCCTTTTATTGTATACTATAATTAGATATAAGTCTAGATGCTTACTTTTTACGCGAAATCATCCTAGCTCTCAGGATCGCTCTACGGATAATTTCGCGCTTAACGAGGGAGGAGTCATGCAACCACCCTCTACTAGGGTTGTATATGTAAATCCCTAAATACTAAGTATCTATAACTAATAAAGTACATGTCAGCACTTTTGGGGACTTGCATAGAGCCCGAATGCGTTGTTGCATTTCATTAGATTATTCTGGTCGTGAACCTCCGACAGACGTCTCATTTAATTATTACAATATAACTTTTGTAATTCATTTAAATAAATAAGTTTAATTTTAAATAACTTTTTAAAAAGTCTCCCATACGTTCCCCGAACAAGTCTAGGTTTCCAACCACGAATAATCACAATATTATTTAGCATCTTATTTATACTAAAAAGGATCTTTCACGTACATATCACTTTATAATTCCCAACAAAAGCCCAATTGTAGTACGAATGAACTGACACGGTCACGTTCAATTTGCAGTCAGGTCTTACTTGACAAGGTCAATGGCAGATAAAAATCGTAGTTTCAAGAATAAATATTCAAAACGCTAACTAATCCATACTTCACTACATGGTATAAAACAAAGTCGCTTTCTCTGTCCCTATGTCCCTTTGTATGCTTAAATATTTAAAACTACGCAACGAATTTTGATGCGGTTTTTTTAATAGATAGAGTGATTCAAGAGGAAGGTTTTTATGCCCATGCAAAGCCGGGGCGGGTCGCTAGTAATATTATAAATGCGAAAGTCGGTTTATCTGTCGGTCTGTTTCTTTAACGATTACCAGATATCAGCCAACGGTGACTTCCGTGGCACGGAATCGTCTTTTTTCTAAGCTAATCTCATATCAAGGTGATTCAAGTCTGCAATGTCCTAACCAAACTGAAAACAACTCAGCAAAGTATTCTTCCCGTAGGAATCGAACCCTTGACCCCTTGGTCTAAAGGCAAACGCCTTAACCAGTAGACCACAGAGGCAGTTCAAGTTAAGTCTTAATAAAATGATAACAAGTAATACATAAAAGAAATAGTGAAAGAAGCGGGCTTCGTGATCAAGCAACTTATCAAAGACTTACTTAATGATATCATCATTCCTATATCAATCGATTTGTTTTCTTATTCTGTATTACATAAAGCTGATAATTCATCGAAGATAATCCGTGTGACCCTGTTACTTGTAGCTAAGTAATGTTTATTGGAAATATTCGTAGCTATTTATTGCTTGATTTATCGTTAAATTTTTCTAACCTATCTATTTGCTTAATACATATAAAATAAAAATAAATAGGTAAGTAGTTTAATTATCATTAAGTATTATTCTCACATTTTTTGATTTATAAGTGATCTAAGTTAGAGTTCTTCATTAGGAAGTAACAACAGATTTTGTTGTTGTATTTTTGTATCTTCCTCAGAATTATTTTTTCGACTAAAAAATTTTCAAAAAAAAATTTCAGGCCATTCATTTTAAAGAGAAGTATTTGAAATATGATTTTTTCGTACTTTTATTCGAACATTTTTTAATACTTGAATATTACTTTCATTTATTTTAATGTTATTTGAATTGTAATAGTTATTGTAATCACTATCAATCTTAATGTTATTTAGTTTGTTACTAATGATTTTTAACGTGTTTTTCTCTCTCCAAAAATCACCCTTTAGGACGTTCTACTACCCTTTGCGCAATAAACAATAGACAAACCAGTTTTGTAGATAATTTAATTCTCACTAGTTTACATGACTAAAGTCTTTTGTAGATAGTACTGTGTTAGGGTATTAATTGTATTTTGTAATTTATGCTAAACACCTGCTGTTTAAATATACTATCTTGTTTACTGTTTACTATTTAATTGGTTTTGAAAATATTGAATTATAGTCGTGTTTTTGATAGTAGGCCAATGGTATTAGTATCTTTGTTTTACATATGTAAGAAAGGAATACTTAGTTTATATACTATACAAAAGAAACATTGTTAAACTTTCAATTGACTATTCAAACTAACAAAAACTTCGCTTAATAGGTGTGTTTTATTTAATTACTATCATTTGTTGCTTAGAGTTCTATTTATGTGGGGTTTTCTGATATCAAGTACATGTAAATAAGTCACTTTTACTTTACAAATTTTACTTTTTGACAATAAAATAATAAACACATTAAATAAACCATTCAATCAAGGAAATTAACTTTAACAAAAATTAAACAACTATAACCTTATCAAGCAATTTGTTTCTCATTTGTCCTCATCTATTCCTGAATCGAATCGCAAAACACGCAATCACAATTAATCGATTATTTTCTATTACAGATAATCCTACTGTGATGTGATGACCCAAGCGAGGGAACCGCTGAGCATCATGGATCACCAGCCAACCTGCGACTTCTCAACGAAGACCAAACGTGGCGTCTATCTCTCTAAGAGTTTGACAATTGTAATATTAGTGATATTCGCTTTAGCAATAGTTGCTACAGCATTTTTAGTTTACAATTTCGCGGCTTGCCCAAGAACTGACCAGTTAGCAAATGTGACTAAATATGAACTCAATCATTGTGATCCACCAAAATTATCAGTGATACCTTTAAGTACAGATCATAGTAAAAGTGTTATTCCAATTGAAACTACTGCTAATCCCATAGAAGAGAACACGGAAGAAACAGTTTCTACTGTCACCGATGTAAGATTACCAAGAAATATTAAGCCCGAACGGTATTATATAAAATTAACTCCATATATTTTCGAAGGAAATTTCACATTTGATGGTGAAACTAGTATATTATTAACAGTTAGAAATGATACGCAACAAATAACTTTTCATGGAGTTGAATTAAAGTTTAGGAAAATTGAAATATTTGAGAAAAGTGAAGGTAAAGCATTGAAGATTACCAGAAGAACAGAGGATATAGCGAGGCAGTTTCATATCATATCAGTCGCGGAGACAATGAAAGCTGGACAACAGTATATTTTAAACATAACATTCGTTGGTATTTTGAATGATAATTTGCATGGATTCTACAGAAGTTCATACGAAGAAAAAAATGTTACCAGGTATGATAAAACACTTTTTTATTAAACTATCAATATTGTTTCAGTTATTCAAATAAAACATATGAATTGCATAATACTTTAGCCTCATATAAACTTAAACCATTAAACAATTCACTTATTTTAATTGGACTACCCCATGGAGTTTATCTGTGCATATAACCTATAAAGAAGATGGTATAGTAGATAATTCTAGGCGGTTTTCAAATTTTTTTCGTATTTAAAAAAACTCCTTTGGATAGTAGTCAAGTTTCGCTTAACGAATACACTGTTTTATAAGTTTGACTATTGCTTAATTTTAATGAGTATAATTATGAAATGATTGCATATAGAGTATTTAGACTAGTAAAATATATCGGCTTCTTCAGGACTTTTGTTTTGTTCTAACAGAACTATTTATTAAGTTGCTAATATTACTCAACATTCTGTAGTAGGTGGGAGGCCACTAGTATCTCGAAGCGGAATATGTAGATTTCCGAGGATCCAACTAGAATACAAATTATCAATTAATAGTCATATTAGATGTAGAATGAGTATTTCTTTTATTGTCACTTCATTTAATATGTTACCAATAACTTCCCAGGATTCCTCTTTCATTTTTGTGGGATTGTTTTTCTCTTCTTTTTTAAGTTTTTTATTTCCTACTAATAGGCACCTCTAAAGAAAGTTGCTTTTATTACATAAATAAGTGAATTAGTGACCTTTCGCTCCTACCATCGTCATTCTCAGTTGCATCGTATACTTCAGAGTTCAGTACGCTTTAATCATGAGTCTCCATATTAATAGTCAGCGGTACTGGATATTCATTCATTCATCTGAACTGGTTATTAATATGGAGCGACTCCTGTCTGACCTTCATTATCCTTTTTATAGGCACCAGACCAATAGGAACTACCTAGATTGTATTAATGAGTGTATTAATGACTAACACAATAAGGTATTTCAAACACCTAAAGAAATCATACATAGATACTTATCTTACGACTGGCTTCTAGCTATAACTGCCAGAACCAACAGCTTGACGTGCCTTCCGAAGAACGAAAGAACTAAAGATAGAAAAATGATGGTAATGCCTATATTTTTTATGCCGATTTAATCTTTCACAGATGGATAGCAGTAACTCAGTTCCAAGCGACAGACGCCCGCAGAGCATTCCCGTGCTGGGACGAGCCAGCTCTGAAGGCCAAGTTTACCATCAGCATCGCCAGGCCAGCCAATATGACGTCGGTGTCCAATATGAATATTGTGAAATGGGAAGCGCAGTAAGTATTCGGAATATATATTCAACTAGCTTTTGTCCGCGGCTTCGCCCGTGTGAAGTTTCCTCAGGAACAGTGTCTTTTCCCAGAATGAAAGGTACCCTATGTCCTTCACAATACTTATACTATCTGACGTATTCATTTAATTCATCTAATTAATTTAATTCATTTAAACATTACTTATTGACATACTTACTTATTTTATTATCATTATTTTTATTTTTATTTCGACATTAATTAAATTGTAATGTATAGATTTTGGTACCACTTCAAAGACTTCGCAACACCCAGCCTGGGTTTATGTACATTCTTACCAAATTATGTAATTCCACCTTCTTCATATTATGTACATGTAAGCGAGAAATAAATAAATATTAATCTACTTCTAACTATGTGTATGTAAAATTTCAGAGATTAGTTTAGTAGATCTTAAGTTATAATTGTAGTAACAAAAATTTATTACTTGATACTCTTATAATTATATATACATTTGGAACAATGTTTCATAATGCTGCATCACGATTTTTTTTGTAATGTGTTTTACTATAAGGTCCATCAAGGTGTTTTTTTAATTTTAGTAATTGAAAACTTAAAGTAAGTGGTTGTGAAGTGAAGTCTAGAAAGCTAATTGAAGCGATGGAAGAACAACACTTAACAATTTTCTTAGAGATATGTTTAAATAAGCGAACTCACATAAATAACAATCACAAATCAATCAATAGATTTTATTTAGCTATCATAATCATAGACTATGGTAAGTGTTTTCAATCAGATCATAATGATATTTTTGGATTGAATCCAAGATTATTAAGATTAAGATTTTTGGTGAGAAAAACGAAAACATTTATTTTGTTTTTGGCCTACCCTTTTAATTGTCCTGCACAAACGTACATGTCAGTATTAAGTAATGCTTTTATTATGTACAAGTAATACATATAGTAATCTGTAAAGGAGTATCCTGACGTTATTGTTTTTTTTATTTGGAGTGGTGCTTCATCCTACTGATTAATATTGAAAGGACACGAAGATTAATTTGAATTTGAATTTAGAATCCAATATAATTTATTTAGAAACTTTAGTAGGTTACTAAAATACAGAGAAAAATCATGTGCGAAGTTGAAAATTAGCGGTGAATAATAAAAATCGAACACGTAGTTGCTACTACTATAGGTGTTCTATTTGAGTATACTAACGATATAACTGCCTATATACACTTGTTTGAATTAGTGTTTGCATGGCCGACACCGGAGGTTCCGGGTTCGATCCCCGATAGAAAATGATCTTTTTCAGATTGATCTAGAACTTGGATCTATGCATTATTTATAAAATATCGTTGAGTTGTTATCCCATAACACAAGTCTCTTCCCGAACTTACTTTGTGTCCAGTTCAATTTATGTGAGATTATATATATATTTTTTATTTTTATTTATCTGTTTCCCGGTTTTCTCGCCTGTAGCGTATTTGTACTAGCCTAGAAAATAAATAAATACAGAAAATTCTTAAAAAAAAATCAAGTAGGTATAGTAAAATCTTTAAAATAACCTGTTCAGTCTTTTAGTAATAAATGTGGTGGTACGGAACCCTCAGAGCGCGAGTCCGACTCGCACTTGGTCGATTTATTTTTTAATTACTGCTCCGGTAGTACTGCTTAAGTAGTTTGTAGTTTTTTTTACATTCGCATACAATAGACTGAATATTCTCACGGAGTCAGTGAAAGTTATTGTTACTAAATAATATGCGGGGTGTGAAAAGTGTAAGGAAAATGAACTCTGGCTGATTTATCAATGATCTCTTTCATCAAAGCGTTTCCCCAGATCAATCCTCAGCCGATTGCTTTGGAAGCCTATTTTCCTACTTTAGTAGATTATTTTTTATGGTATGAATCACTTACCTAACTCCGCCATATTGTGATTGAGAAAAGCAAATAAATAACATGACTGATGGCGGTTGCCACTAAAAATAAAATATTAATTGTAATTATAAAAAATGAATGAATGAATGTATTTAATATATTCAGCATACTTACAATAATATACAAAAAAAAAACTAACAGAAAAAAAGAAGAAAAAAAAAGGAAAATTCAAATAAATCTTGCCCGTGAGGCATGTTAGCAAGAGTGCTGGCCGTATTTCCCCGCTGGATAGCAATACTTACTTATTTTTAAATAAATAAATTGAATGAATGAATAAATAAGTAAGCACTATTGTGCTTATTTATTCATTCATTCATTCAATTTATTTTATTTCAATTTATTTTTTAAGTTATTTATTGATAGAAAGTAACTATTCGGCATTATTATTATAATGCCGAATAGTTACTTTCTATCAATGAGTATATAATTCTCGCTATTTAGTGTTTGTAAGCACTCGCCAGAACGTTTTGCCAATATTCATAAAAAAAAATTGTAGGTAAGTTCGGTAAAACTTATTACCACACTAGCACGTTAACCATTACGTCACGAAGTAGAAATAAAACATACGCTTGGTTACTAAAAAATATATTTATCTTTTCTAGCAAAACGCTACCAAATTACGTATGGGATCATTACGCGGAGTCACTTCCAATGTCGACCTACCTTGTCGCTTTCGCAGTGACAGATTTTGGAAACAAGAGCGATAAGAATTTTGCCGTCTGGGCCAGAAAAGAAGCCTTATCGTCCGCCGAATATGCCCTGAATATCGGACCCAAGATTCTGAAGTTTTTGGAGGATTATTATAAGATTACTTTTCCACTGCCGAAAATTGACATGATCGCGTTGCCGGATTTCAAGGCTGGAGCTATGGAGAATTGGGGACTTCTAACTTTCAGGTATGTCGTTTCGATTTTTTCAGTGAAAACTTCCTTTAAGGTGATACCTCGGTGAACACTAGCGCCACCGTCATTTAAAAATCATTACTCACTGAAAACACAAGTTATCAAAAAAACTGCTAAAAGTGGCCGTTTTTAGCATTAATGCAATTTGTAACTATAGGGAATTATAATTTAATAATTTAATATGTTTAAAATTAACTTCAGATCCAGAACCATAATTACAGCAGAGGGATTTTTGATAACTTGTGTTTTCAGTGAGTAGTAATTTTTAAATGACGGTGGCGCTAGTGTTCACCGAGGTATCACCTTAAGTGCGTTGAGCATTTTTACGATGGTACAAACTTGCAACACCGTCAGCATGTCAAAAAATAAACAGGTAATGATTTTAGGTCCTTTTTTTTTTTCATCATGAAGTAAAATAGAAGTAATATTATCTAGGTATATATATTTCATTTTACTATTTGTATAATAGACATAAAATTTAAAAATTGAACGCGGTACGCAATTTTTTAAAATCTATATTGAAAGACGCTTATTTTGGCTATTATATAAGCTGTATTTTGGCAAATAAATGATTTGGTTTGATTTAATGATTTAGTCGTTGTCATACAAAAACGGTATAATTCGGTTCACAGTAAAAATGAAGCTACTAGTACATAGGTATAAAAGTATACCTACTACTTAACACCTTAGTTAGTATACAATACAACACAAAACAATACAATAACTATTTATTGCACAAAACAATTTTTTTGTAAACTTTACTCTGTGACCCATTTTACGTAACCTCTGGTAAGCGAATTGGACTTAATCTTGACCGGTTTAATATATCCAAGTAATAAATCCTTATTTGAATCAAACCAGAAAACAACTCCGACGCTAGTAAGACAGATCACCTTCACTCGACTTAGATAATAGAACTTGATTGGGCTTCTAATATGTTTTATGGAAATTTCCCTTCGAGTTTTTTTCCACCAGAAAGTGCATAAAATACGTGATATTTATTTAGACCTAGATAAAAGTGCGGGCTTCTTCTTCGCCATAGCGTTTTTTTTTTCGGTTGCATCAGCTTACGCTTCAGAGCCCAGCTCATGGTCTTAATTTGGCGGTTCTGGTTAAACGATAACCCCTTTTTTACATGAAAACAAGACCAATAGGAACATAATCCGGGTGTGTTATTGGCCGACCCTGTCTAATTTTCCAGGCTGTCTATAGGCATCTGACATAGCCTAGCGACTGCCATTTGTCAATAGCAGCCGGACCATCCGAAGCATGGAAGAGCTCAAGATAGAAATGCCACTAATGGCGACCAATCCAAACATAGCCGCTCACTCGCCGTCGCTTGACGCGCGCGCCCCGCTAGGCTATTAAGCTTCCCTGGATAGACGTGTGGTCTCTGGCTTGAAAATAGACTACATGTTTGTTTAAAAAAAAAAACAGAATTCACCTGTGCGTGTCTGTTTAAAATGCGGATTCCGTTTAATAATTATTACATCTCACAATTAGAAACTTCAATCACTTCTGAATTCTATTTGAGCTCGAAAAATTTGAGCAATCCCTAACTTTCAAAACTTGGAAATGCCTGTGTTGTAAGAAAACAGAAATTCCAAGTAGAATCAACTCGTAAGCCCAAACATTCCGTAACTTTCCTCTGCCAAAACAAAGTTAACTAAGCCGTATAAAATATAAATAAAGACGCCAAATCGTAAATCAGGAGAGTAATAAATATATTTTATGTTTTGGAAGTGCATTTCAATATGATACTCTATTTCAATATCATTCTAGTTTTTCCGGTTGTGTCTTTGGAGCCCGGGGTCCGCTTGAAAGCTATCTAAAAGATCTATCTTATTAATTTTTGTCGATGGGGTAGATACTTTATAGGTAAATAGGTATTTAAAACAAAAAACTTTAATTCGGTAAAATATTGGATACATCATTTTGTAAATAAATATAATTATATGAGCTTTGGTAAATTTTACGTAAAATGTGACAAAAAATCAGAAAGGTAAAATAATAAAAACATATTATGAGCATAAACCGGCTTAAAACATTTGTAAATTTTTATGATTAAGGTGGTTATGGTTATGGTATGGTTAAAAATTAAGTACATATACTAATTTTACTTAGTACCGGTAAATATTAGTTATTTAGATGATAAATCACAATTGACGAATATTTAACACAAAGTTTTTCATCATCTAATTAAGTTTATGTACGATAAAATCATATAAATTTATAATGAAAAAATAAATTAAATTTTTAGAAAATAAAGAATATTACTGGTCAATAAAAAATACTGAAACCTTAAAAAAATTTTTAATAAAAATAATTACAAAGCGCGCTCAGTCTTACTTTTTACTATAGCTTAGTACCAAGATAGAAACTTGTTTACAACCCCGTATTTCGTTTCGCGCCAACCCTGAACTCTTTCAGGGTCGCTCATCAGAAACAAACAAGTGGGATCCTATTCTGGTAACGAATAAATAAAAAAACGTTATTATCGGTTATGCGAGTGAGTATTTTTTATTGATCACAATGGTTTTTTTAAGGCTCCTCCTTCGGTCTCACTAGCGCCACTTACCAAAAAAAAAAATTTCTCTGTGTAAGTGAGCTTATCAGAAATCCTAGCGCAACTTTTTTGCTAGTATCCTTCACTTACATTAGAACCTCGATAGTCATTGAAATACTATCCGCTTTATTTTCCTTTGTAAAAATGACTAAAAACGGCCGCTTTTGACACATTTTGTAAGGTTTTTAAAGCGGATAGTATTTCAATGACTTAAGTACTAAAGTTATGTTCGCGTTAAGTTAGTAAGTAGTAATTATATTATATGCTCGCGTAACAAAATATAAATGTGTTATGTGATTATCCGAGACTTAAAATTTTCTTACTGTATACAATGTGATTTTCATCTCCCCGTTTCCTGTAAAATACGACTAGGTTTTGTAATTGATGGAGGCACAACTTCCATGTAGGTAGTTATCTATGATAGTAGTTTTATCAAGCAACTGGGTTTGATGTGCAGCCTGGTATTAAAGAATGAAAAACTATATATTCCCACTTTCTGTCTTTCCCAAAAAAAGGATAAGAACATGAGAAATCCAGAGGAGTAAGTCAGCTCCTTCAATAGTTCAAGAACTCAGTAATTAAAACATACATAAGGGTAATATGTTTCTCTTAAATAAGAATTTTGAAAGTTCGAATATAAAATTATACATGGATCTGGATCATACAAATAGAAAGTTAGTCCCGGTACACGCAGTTTCTAATTCTATAAACTGGATATAAGTGCTAAATGAAATTCTATTTAATTAACTTTTACCTGCATATTTATAACAATGTGAAAGTGCTGTCATAAATTGTTATTCTATATTTTTTGCAATCATTTTTAATTCTTTTATTCACAACGTTGTGTTTTCAAAAATCGTTATTCCATTAATTTATGTGATAATGTTTTATTTTCATAACTTTTATCAAAGTATCCAGAATAGGTCCCGATCGATCGTAGAGTGAGAGCCGAGACACTTCATTAGTCGTCCCGAGCGTCATCCATCACTCGCGATAATTGGAATCCCCGCTATTTTCTAGGGGTGCTGAAGGCCCTTACCACATATTTGCCAGATTATGCTGGTTCCCGGAAATATAACACACTAGCTGATCCCCGCGGCTTCGCCCCGCGTGGGACTTGGTTATATCGCGCCCAAAAGTAGCCTATGTTTGACCTCAGGTCGTTAACTACATCCCTACCAAATTTCATCACAATCGGTCCAGCAGTTTAGCCGTGAAGAGGTGACAGACAGACTTTCGCATTTATAATATTAGTATGGAAGTATGGATATGGATATGGATTTCAGCCACAACAAGTACACTTTTTTTCTCTTGATTTACGAATTCGTTTGTGGCCAGCCACAAGAAAATTATAGAACCAAAAATAGTGTCGTTGCAATTTAGAGTAGAGTTGGTTTCTATGTGCACTTTAAAGCACAAAGGAGTTCCTGATGATATCCCAATAGTGATGACGACTAATAAAAGTCACGAATTTCGTTCGTACCAATAGGCTATTGAATTTGTCGAGTCCACTGCTGAACATTCAAATTCAACATTCAATCTTGTATGAAAAATTCAATATGTCGATAATTATGTTTTTGTTAAAATCTCCTTTATTTGAAAACCACACAGAAAATATCAGCAATATAAGTTATAGCCGTTATAGGCCTTAAATAGATGACAAAAATTAAAGGCATACCTTGAACTGTTACTATCTTTCCAACCATCATTTACATACCAAGTTATACATATGACTTAACAATTCTTCTTTTAAATCTTTGTTACTACAGCTTCATTCGCACCACAACCTTTACTTTTTTGGTCTTCCCAATATCACTCAAAATGAGGTACTCAAGTGATATTTTATTGCCAACGGTAGATTTGATGCATTCGTCACGGTATTGTATGCGAGTAGACTGCAACAGATGGTTGTCATTTTTCATAGCGTAATTATATTTCTGGACACAATGGTAACATTTATTGTTATTAGTTGTATGGTTCCGCTGTGGCTTAGATTAATGATTGCCCACTGTTCGTTTCATTGATTTTTATATTCATCGACTCATTGATTTATTTTTTCAATTGTGTTGAAATCTAGATATTTATAGGACCTACTTTTTCAAGTAAAATGATTTTTGCAAAACGATATTGGGAAATTAAATGCTAATTTAATTTTAACTAAGTGACGTTTCAATAACTTAAGATTTTTTTCGCCACCTTTTTAATAAATATCTTCTTGAACTCTTTTGTTTTACTACAATTTTTGATAGTCTTAATAATGAATACGAGTATATCAATAGTTACACATGTTTCTTCGTTGAGTGTTAGAACACCAAGAATAATTACCATCTTATTATCAATGTACTTAGGTATAAGTACCTTCTTAGATATGTAAAATTTATTTTCTAATTGAGGTTGTGAAAATAGCTTACATGTATGAAAATCTATTACATATACAACAACTTCTACCATACATAAAGCCGTCACTTCTAGACATTTTTAAACAATAGCTGTCTATTGATCTTAAATAAACGATATAACTCCTTCCACAGAGAAATAGCAATGTTGTACGACAGTGGCGTATCTCCAACAACGGCGAAGGCGCGAGTTGCAGCAGTGGTAGCTCATGAGATCGCCCACCAATGGTTCGGTAACCTGGTCACTCCAGCGTGGTGGTCTGATATCTGGCTGAACGAAGGGTTCGCCAGTTACGTGGAGTATGTTGCGGTAGATGCTGTAAGTATCAAACTCTGCCCAGTTGATCAAAAATGCTTCTGTACACCTGCTTAGTAACCTTTTGCACGTGTTTGTATGTTGTTGAGTGAACTGGTTTCAACGCAAGTATGAACCAATTTTTGTCTTCTATAAAATTGTCTTATCACAAAGACTGGGCCTGAAGTTTTAGTTTTTAGGTGTAATGTAGGCATTCAGTATCAAATTTTCATAATAAGATCCCCTTTTTTTTCTCTTTTGTTGTATGAATTTTTATTTTCCTCTAATCAACAAGTATTTTTGAGCCACCATTTATTATTACAGGTAGAGAAGACATGGAAGTTGATGGAAGTGTTTGTATTGAACGAGGTGCAAAGTGTGTTCAAGCTAGACGCGTTGACGTCATCGCACCAGATTTCGGTGGAAGTTGGGAATCCAGAAGAGATCGGCGCAATCTTTGACAAAATATCATACGGAAAAGGTACCTATTTGAATAAGAGTATTTTAACAGTTTTAATAACCAAATTTTTTCAAACTTAAAAAAAAAAAAAAAATTTTTTTAATTATTGTAGCATTTGTGATTGTTTTTTCTTGTTCCATTGCTCTAGAGCTCTATTGATTAAATGATATAGTATTATAGTAATCGAATTTAGTTGTAAGTATTTTTTGAGTCTCTTTTATGTACTTAAATTAAATTAGTTGAAAACAAGTCAGCCCCTCTTCGATTGCTACGCCCGAAAAGGTCCTTAATTGTTACAATTAAATATAAGAATAAGACCTGTTATTATAATATTAAGGATGCAATAAAGTATTGAGTATAGAGATGTCTATTTGAGTTGTTTATGTGTATAACTATGCTTTGTTTCTTTTACTATAAAGGACTTGTTATTCACATATAAAGCACTTGTTTTTATGACGGATTATAGCTTTGATTTCAACACTTCACTTTTCTTAGGTTCAGCCATTCTCCGCATGATGAACCACTTCTTAACCGACGACGTCTTCAACGCTGGCATAACAGACTACCTCAACGCTAAGAAATACCGAGACGCCGAACAGAGGGACCTATGGAGCGCCCTCACAAATGCAGCTCAAATGAGAGGCGCTTTAGAAGTAGATGTAGCTGTAGTAATGGACTCTTGGACTCTGCAGACTGGGTTCCCAGTGTTGACGATAACAAGGAATTATGATACTGGGGTTGTTAAATTCAAACAAGTAAGTACTTAGATATATATATATTATTGTATTAGTAGTAACAAAAATAATAATACTAATGAATACAAGTAATAAGTTTAGTTTTAAGATCTTGTTCAGATTCTGACCTTGGCGAGTGCTTTTCTTTGTTTTTGTTTTTAATACTGATGACATTATCTGCAGTAACATTAGGAAATATACCGCTTTTCCTTAAAAACAAGTAAGTAAATTATGTGATGCAGCTACCCATTACCCAAGTAAATGTTTTAAAGAATCTCCATATTCTTCAATAATATCACAAATGAATGATTGAATTATTAAGATGAAACATCATGTTTAAAAGAAGTAGGTAGTTATAAATATTGATCATATAAGAGAATCATGGACAAATAAAGACACAAATACATACTTAGGATTCGATGGCTGTATATTTCAAGTATTGATGTGCCTACTAGTTTAAAGTCTAGTCAAAGATTAGATACTATATCAACAGTATCAAGTTGGAAAATTCGTCAATGATTTTTTATCGTTTTAGTAGATTTAACGTGATATGATAAAAAACTTACTTGAGTCACTTATTTCATACCCATTAAATAAACTAGATGGCACTACGATATACTTTTTAGAATATTTACCTACCAATACTTTACAAAAAAAGGTTTGGAAAATCTAGGTATCTAATTAGGTTGCTCATTGTAGGCTCAATTCGCCACTCACCTTTATTTATTTGAGTTGAATATGTTTTCTGGATATGTTTTTATTATCGGCAAAAAACTTTAGAGGCTGTGAGTCTTTAAACCTTTAACATAAAAGCATTCAGGTTCAACATACAACTCAGGGTCAGTTCACGCAGCTTTACTGGCTCCAATGAAAATAGGATTGTATTACCATAGCTTTAAGTAAAAAATTGTATAAATATTGCGCATATTGGCGACATAACTTTGCCTGTAGTACTATAGCATACTATTACTAATTCTGTGACTATGGTCCTTAATACAATGGTGCCAGTAAATGCAATGCTCGAGCATTTCTCCATTCTGTCTGAACTGATCCATCATCACCATCATTTCGTGTAGGTGACACGGTCAATTGACCGTGCATAACCTGGAGTCTGAGTTCTTAGGAACCGCCTCTCGGCCTCTGACGTGGTTATTTTAACGGCTACCAGATGGCGGCCGGGACCAACGGCCGAACGTGACTTTCGAAACACGGTATCAGCTTTATTATCAGACAATCAGATTCTTAGATTAATAAATTAATTACTTAATTGGTCTGTCCTTAAATTTCATATTTTACATAGAAGTATAGCAGCTAGCCAAGTTTATTACCTACATTTTATAATCACATTTACGATAGAGCGATTGACGTATGTAATGTTAACACTTATCGTTTAGACGGACAAAATGAGTAATTTAAATTTTATCTTTCATTTGTATTATTTAATGCGATAATCTTTTACGAGACAAATAAATACTTCCAAAGACATTCGTAATTTTCTACCTTCATATTCTATGCTTACTATTTCCTAAACTTGTCAATATATCTTAGTTTTAAGTTAACTCGATCATACCGAGGCAGAGGCAGAAAGAAAAAGTCAGTATCAGAATGACTATCTCTGGCTGAATTTGTTTTATATTAATATATAAATTTATTTCACTTTACCTATTTAGTTAAATTAAAATACAAACTAAAAGTCCCTAGATACAAATTAAACTTCGAACTAATCAGACCAAATCACTACATAGTATAAAACAAAGTCGCTTTCTCTGTCCTTATATCGTGGAAAGCTGGGCTTGTATGCCTAAATCTTTAAAACTACGTAATGAATTTAGATGTGGTTTTTTTAATAGATAGGACGATTCAAGAGGAAATGCCCATACGAAGCCGGGGCGGGTCGCTAGTAAGTTATTTATTTATTTGCAGGAGAGATTTGTTCTCATAAATAATACAACAGAAGAACAGAAATCTCCTGTTTGGTGGATACCTGTCTCCTACACCACAGCTGCTGAAAAAGACTTCGAATCAACGAGGCCTAAAGTATGGCTTAGAGGAGAGAGATCCATTGAAGTAAACAATATCACCGCAGATAAAAATGACTGGATCATCGCAAATATACAACAAACTGGTAGGTAAATCCACTTTTGTGAATTTTTTGGCCTGACATTTAACTTCCCAAAGAATCCTGTTTCTGGTGGAAGCTGTCGGATAGAGGATTCAAGGAATAAGCTCTCACGTGTTTGCGAGTACTTGTGCATAGATAGGCGACACTATAGAGAACTTGTAGGGAGATCAAGCAGGTGCGACTGGAAAGAGATGCGAAATGCAAGTACAGCGCACTCTCCCGAGATTCGGCTCGTATAACCGAGAGGTTGGTAGAGCCATGGGAGGTGGAGGGAAGTACTTGTGCTTAATAATGGTGAATAAGAGTGAGTGTTGGGAAGAGGTAAAGTTTCGATTATGTCACTTTAATCTTTGTCACACAAATCTCCAAGATCCAAGATTTATTTAGCCCTCTGACTAGACTACTGAATTCTCGATTTTGACTTGAAAAAAGTTAGACTGAAGAAGATTAATTAATTGAGATTATAAATTATTAGCATTGATAAAATTTTACACAACATTTTGAAATAATGCCGATCGAAATAAAATTATAGCAGAAGTCATACAACTTCAAGCTAGTTTTCCGCTATATAAGTAGCTGAAATATGAATGAGATAGATAACGTTACGATAATATTTGGCTAAACATTTTTCCGGTTGCATCATGTTGAAATAACTGTGGATTCGGGGATAGGCAGCTTTTTATAATCATTCTTTAAATACCAAAATATTGCTTCAATGCTTGAAGTCCGCTAAAAACAAATAACATTAGTCACACAGCTAATCGGGCATAACCAGTCTTTAACCCTTAACTTAACTTTTGTCAATTAAGTTTGAACCAGTAGGATTTGAACGATATAGCAATCTGTATCAACTTATCACTAATCACTATTATAAATAAAAGCCAAGTAGATCACTAGATGGCGGTAGGGGTAACGAATTTGCAATTAGTTGGTATAATTTTAACAGCGACGCAAACATAAAAGTCATAATAAACAGCATTTTTCTAATAAGTTTTGTCTACTATATTGCAGCAATAGAACTCTACTTATCTTACTCGTTGTGCCCAATTACCTTAAATCGGATTCAATGACAAATACCTAAGGTGCCATAGATTCGACCTACCTACCTTTTTTTATCGTTGAATTCCTAATGTCGGTCAAAGAAATGCAATTCATTATCAAGAATGAATTGCATTTCTTTGACCTTAATTTATAAATATAATTTCTTTATTATTTTTCTATCAAATTAAGTGTTTTATGTATTTTCAGGCTTTTACCGCATAAACTATGATAGCAAGAACTGGAAAATGCTTATCAAGGTGCTCAACGATCCTAAACGATTTGAGGAGATTCATCCCATCAATCGTGCCCAGATCATCGACGATGCCACGAACTTGGCTTTATCTGGCAGATTGGACTACAAAACTGCTTTGGACATCACCAGCTACCTGATTCATGAGAGAAGTTATGTACCATGGAAAGCTGGGCTTGTCGCCTTGGGGTATATTGACACGATGCTGTCTAAAGGAGCCTATTATTTAGAGTATAAGGTTAGTTTTTGTGCTGTTTTCTTTGTTTATCCTTACATCAACATTAGATCTTTGTGCCTCATTGTTTTAAGTAAAGCTGTTTTATATAATTCTATTATTTTATGGTGCAATAAAGAGTGTTTGTATTGTATTGTCTTTTAAACTAGAACTAGACACAACTATCCAGAAATCGGCCACGTGTGCGTCGGAGTACGAATTCGCTCATGACCAATCATGACTTAATCAACGAATTTTGAACTATTTCTTTCTTGATTAGTTTTTTTTTATTAATTGAAAGTGTGACGTCGAAAGTTTTTTGGGTTGTGAGGAAACCCATCGTGCCGAAAACGATGGCTCTTGGTTAATGATGATTCGACCTTGGTTCAGAGATACGTGCTCCGACTCCTGACTGGTGCCGTCGAAGACCTTGGCTGGGATGTGTCGTCAAACGAGAGCGTGGTACGAGCCCAGCATCGAGTGGACTTGCTGTCCACGGCTTGCCACCTTGAACATTTGGATTGTATGGAACACGCTGTCAGGATGTACGCCAATTGGATGCTATCTGCTAACCCTGATGCTTTTAATGAGTAAGTTATAATGGTATATCATTTACGCATTTCAAATTTTACTGCTTAAGGTAGCGGCCGAAAGGACTTTAAGTCTGAAGTGTTCTATTCTATAGGCAGAAATAAAAGTGGGCAGAACACAAACCATAGATAGATCTAAACCAGAAAGGTCATGGAGTGGTGTACATGGGCAAACATGTAAGGTAAAGGCTATCTAATACAGATTAGATGTAGATTCGCTGGGTGATATTATAAAGTGCAACACAGGACCCAATTGGATGTATGTGGCACGAGAGAATCTTAAAAAGGATATCATAAGAGCTGCTATGAACAGACGGATAGATTCTAAAGCAGCAATGGCTATAGAAGATAACTTTACAGACTATAACAACGCATAGGATATGATATCATTATGATAGGCATTTATAATCGATTGTAGATAGATATGATAATCACGGATGTAAATATATAAAGATTCCAATCTTACGATAAGCTTCTCATGCATTATTTAATTTTCTGGAATTCGGCAATGTTTTACACAAAGGTCACAAGCACTTCTTTATTCCATGGTTTAAACTAGATCTTTTAATGAAAAAGTTGAAAAAATCATTTTGGCATTCAACGAACGTTTTTAATTTTAAATAGGATTTAATCATTAAAAATTGAAGTGAAGTAGTATACAAGTTACTACATTTAAATTATAATAATAAAAAATCTTAAAAAAGTACCTACTTATAAATGAATCCCATTCGAGACTTTTTAATAAAGAAATAAAGAGACGCTAAGATCAGTTGTTCCAAAATTCTGAAGAGAAACTTGATTCATTCCCAATAAAAAAATATCCAAAGGACTTCGTTAATAATTTATGATGAGTAATAACGTTTAAAATAAATGTAAACATAACATATTAAAACAATGAATCACTTGCAGCCCCACAATATCCTTGTACAGTGAATCAGACTTAAAGACGAAAAAACCTTTAATACTTATTTCCATCAAAACATACTGCTTCATTGAAATGGAATGCCAAAGTTGATATCTACTGAAATCTCGCAATAATAATTGCATTGAATTATTAAAAGTTTCGATAGATGGCATTAGTAGTACCTTATGCAATTTTTTATTCGATTTGAACTTGTAAAAGAAAACTTTTTGCTTGTTATACTTTCATAAGCTGTCAGACAATCTTCTTTTTCGTCTGAGCGTACTTTCTCAGTTGCATCTTCTGCTTATGCTTCACAGCTCAGGTACGCCCTCAATCATGGTCCTAGATTTCACGGTATTGGTTAATACAATAGAGCGACTGCAGTCTAACCTCCGTAACCCTTTTACAGGAAATCTGAAAATACAATCATAATCCGGTGTGTTAGTGACCAACACTGTTAGATTTATCAGGCTACCTTCAGACGATTAATGCATAATTACGACTGCTATGTAGCGATAACAGACATAAGGTTCAAAATTACAAGAAAGAAGTGAGCTTCGAAGTGACGGGGGAATTACCTTACTGAATGCCACATCTTACGTCAACTCATACAAAATCTCACGGCCAATCTAGTTTATCTCGCTGACACATTCGCAAGGGTAGCGCTAGTATAGATTCAAATCATCAATTATCAACTGAGTTTTTAAAATGTCAATCAAGAAACTAACAGCAGCTTCAGTTTCAAAGTTTAGAATGAGGTCTTACAGAACCACACTGCAGAAACCAACGTCTTATCGTGCCTTCTAAAGCACGGTAGAACTCAATACAGAAATGCCACTAGTGAAGACTACTCCTAGGCTTAGGTTTCGAACACGCATGCGCCACTAGGCTATTGAGCTATTAAACTCGTGTACCAGATTTGACTAAAAATCTGCTGCTGCAGATAGGTCTCCAAGGATTTCCAAAATGACCGGTTAGAGGCAGCCTGTATCCAGCGACTGTGACCTTCTTCAGGTCATCTGACCATCTGGTCGGTGGATGTTTGATGCTGCGCTTACCGGTGCGTGGTCGCTATTCAACTAATAAACTATTCTATTCCCAGGATCCACGCAGACGTTCGCAGCACAGTGTACTGCGTCGGAGTCCAGACAGGAGGGGCTAGGGAGTGGTGGTTCGCTTGGGAACGCTTCAGAGTGGCTAGCCAGCCGTCGGAGCGGGAGCTACTGCTGTCTGTGTTAGGGTGTACCCGGTCTCCTTACTTGTTATACAGGTACTTACTTCCTATTCACTTTTTCTTTATCATCTGAGTGTCATAGTTTATACAGAAATGCCTAATCCTATTCTTCTTTGTCCGTTTGTTTCCCGGTTGCATATTCAGCTTTCGCTTCAGAGCCGCGGGTATGCTATTAATTATTGTCCTGGTTTGGCGGTACTGGTTATTACAATAACAAACTGCCGTTTGACCTCCGTAACTCTTTTTACATGGAAACCAGACCAATAGGAAAATGATCCGGCTGTGTTAGTGCTCAAGATAGAAATGCCACTTATGACCAATCTGTTTCCGTTTTTGCAATTTGGCTACGGAACCCTAAAAAAGAGGAATTTTCCCAGCAATGGGATGTAAAAGGCCGTCAACCATGATGATGATGTTTATGGTTTATTTTGAATTTTACAGGAATTTTTTTGAGGGAATCGCCGAATGGGGAAATCATGACATAGGCGATGCGGCTAGCAACCCATCACTATTGATTTCCTGTTTCAACTACCATTGTGCTAAACGTGGCCTAAGGTCTTATGACCCTAGGCTCTGTCTACCCCGCATGGGATAAAGACGTGATTATATGTATGTATTGAATTTTACAGATACTTGGAGCTATCCCTTCGTAACGACAGTGGTATCCGCAAGCAGGACACAGTACGGGTCTTCTCCGCCGTGGCAGGGTCTGCTATAGGGGAACCTATTGCCTTGAACTTCGTCAGATCGAACTGGCAACGGCTAAAGGAATAGTAAGTGGATGAGTTATTTATTGGCTTTTGCCTGAAGTGAAAGTTCGTCACCATCATTTCGTGTAGGTGACACGGTCAATAAACTATATACGCCCTGGTGTCAAAGTTCTTCGGAACCGCCTCTCAGCTTCTAGCATGGTTCCTTTAACCATGAACCAACGGCTTTATGTGCCTTCCGAAGCATGGAATCATCTTTATTATCAGGCAGGTGATTTAAGCCTGCAATGCCCTAACCAAACTGGAAATAACTAAACAAAGTAACTCCCCGTGGGAATCGAACAGAACCCCCGGGTCTACAAGCAAATGCCTTAACCACATGACCACAGTGATCAGTGTAAAGTTGAGAAAATATAACTTAGCCTCTGCTATTAGTCCGGTCCGTTTGTCTGATCTAGACTGAATAGAGTTTAGATATTTACTTTAACAAAATTACATAAAAATTTTAGAAATTTAAAAATTTACTTATGTTTTTTTATTCAAAAATGTACTTTATTTTACTATCAATAAATATACCACAAACTGATACGGAACTACGAACGAACTAGGATTAGTAATGACTAATTTATTTTTATCTATGATTAAAACAAATAACTGCCACATCGCGCGCGATTTCCAAATTCTATGGTTTTAATTATCACGGCTAAAGTTATGCACTTTTAGGCTGGGTTGCACCAACTTAATATAACAATAACTGTGTAGTCAAAGTACCGGTTAGGTGAAAAATGGGTTGCAACATTTTGCCAATCGTCAAAATACGTCATAACTTTTACGCTAACCGTAACCGGCCAAACTTGACCGGTTAGCGCTATTGTTATTGTTAACTTATCTCTCAGACGCGGGTCGAATAACCTCCACGGACGTTATTATACTTGTAACCCTGGTAACTAACTATGCTACAAAATACGACGGTGCAATCTATGTCGCTTCAACGGTTATAGTTAGCAGTAATGTAACTGTTACATTTGACTTTAACTGTTACGATAACTGGTACTTTGATGCAACCCACCCTTAGAAGTTGGTATGTACTTAACCTACTTTTACTGAATACCTATTATATAAAAATACATATTTTTTTTACAGCGTGGGTTCTGTGTCAACCCTGAATTCTATTCTGAAAGTAGTTACACGAAGATTGAACCAACCACATGAATATGAAGAGGTATAACTTGAGTTGTATTTTTTTTTTGTTTGCATGTGAAATAGGCAAAACAGCTGATAATATTGTGTACAGTCAGCTGCAAAAGTCCCTATAAAGTTAACGAAAATATCTCGTCGATGGAAGATGTGGGAATATTTAATTCATGCATTATTCAGTCATTTCTAGTCGATGACTGGACAGAGGACTGTTAAGAAGAAAAGTGGTAATCATCATCAGCGTAGATGTTATTGCATTCTATAATCTGTAGTGTTATGGCCAATCGACCCTGTTGTACACAGATCCTTCCCTCGGGATTGAATCCCACAGATCATAAAGAGAAAAAAAGTTATATTTTATGCTTAAATTTAAACGAAGATATTCCACTTCGCCGAGTGTAATGCCAGGAGTACATAAATAAATTTTTATTTCTGACAATCATAGACCATCTTACATTACGGATACATATAATCATAGATTTAAAAAAAAATTGCGTCACTTAATACAATGTTTAAATTTATATTAAAGTGTGTCAGGACTCTTATCAAATCCGTATATAAACTTTGCAAGCGCGATATAGTTTTTCATACTATTTAGATCATCTTGTTATTCGATTCTCGTTTATAGCGCCATCTGTTGGTCAAGCAGCTTATTCTTACAATATTTTTTTAAAGATTTTTTATTTTCTTACAGCTCAAAAGATTCATAAATGAATCCTGCGGGGAGCTTGGCAGACCAGTACAGCAAGTTCTGGAAAGAACTGAAGCCAACGTGCAATGGATGCAGAGGAACTATCAGACTATAGTCGACTGGTTGCTGGTAGCAGACAAAAACGCGACCAAAGCCTGGTGACGGAAATAGACGAATTTTTTAGAAACATCTAGAAACAAACTGATTGAGATGCTGTTTTTACATGATTCAATAACTAAGAAGATGGCGCAGTGACCAAAAGCAATTATTGTCTTAGTAAGAACTATTAAAAAAGTATTTTTTTTATTGACTACCAATGTTCCGTTTTGATTCAATAAAATAAATGGTCACGTTAGGTATAGGCCTCTCTTAAGTTATGGCACTCACTGCCTAAAAGACATTTACTGCTGGACTATATATGCCTAGATGCCGGTTATCCTAGCGTTTTCATCATCATTCTCATTTCAGGAGTGCTATTTTTGAAATGTATGACATAGCAAAATCGCTGAGTCGAATGATTATCGTTCGTTTTCGAATGGTTTTCATGCGACATTACAAGTGACTCGAACGGTAATCATTCGACTCACCGGTTTTGAGTGAGTCATACATCACAAAAATAGCACTCCGGGTGCAAATTGTCCTCTGCTGGACATAGCACTCCCCCAAGGAAGATTTGTTTCAAGCTTAGAACCCAGATCCTTTAACCCTGATCCCTGTTATTTCTTGGTAATCACGGCGCCGAATGTCTTGTCAGATATATAAACTCCCGTTCGTTTAAACTGTTTTAAATCGCAGATTTTCACGCCATCTTTTGGTTGCTACTGGATTTTCCGTACACAAGCCTATAACTTTTCAACGTGATCCATTAATATAAATGGGTACTTATTAGTTTGTTTCTAGGTTAATATTCTGTACCTACATTTACATCAGTGGTTCTTAAGGTGTTCAGAAAAAGTTATTCAGTACCTTATACAGTTATAGTCATTTATTTAAACTAAATGATAAGTATTAGTTTTTGTATTGTAATAATAAATATACATTTGTTTGCTTGCTAGGCCAATGTGGGATTTCTTGTGTTTAATAAAAATAATAATAATGTTCTTGATGAATGCCAAAGTTTTGTAACATTAAATTATAATGTTACTTTTTTATAGAGTTTTTAAAAAAGTCAATAAAATTCCAGAAAAACCAATTTCTTACAAATTTAATTATTAAAGGTATTAATGCAACAAATTTAATTAAGTATTAATGGTATTAATGCACACGTAAACTCTTACCCCTAATTCAAAAAAGTTAACGAACGTTTTACCTAAAATATGTTTATCCTTTTTTTCTTATCGATATTTAAAGTGAAAAAAAAACGAGACAAAACATATTTTAGACAAGACACATTTTAGTTAAAATAGGGGCATAAATGAATAAGGGGTTGAAATAGTATTCAATGTTAAAATATTATCAGCAAAGTATTTTTGATATTATGTAAAATCAATCAATTTATTTATATGCATAACTTAGGTAATTATTTTGTTAGTCAAGCATTAGCTAATTAAAATTTATATTTAAAAAAATTAGGGTAATAAAATAGATATAATGTAAAATTGTGTATATCATATTTATCAATAAATAGTTCTAGTTATTGATAAAATTTTACGTTACAATTATTCATTATTTGCATAACATTTGCCAAAATTCTAAAAATTTCATGTAAAATTATTTAAATTAAAAAACAAAATTATGCAAATTTACGCGTCCTCGACAAAATTTTTCGCTACGATATGACTTCATGGATGTAATATAACTAGTCACTTTCAGTAAAATTTTGTATGACTTCACTGCCCAATATCGAGACAGTGGGTGTATTATGTGGTCTGATATTTGTTTTCATTTTTTTCTTCTTAATATTTTCTTACCTCTACATTAAAAACTAACATATTTTCAAAACTTATTCTCGTGGTAGACAGAGTTTAAGTACATGACTATAAGGGAACTTCAAAACAGAGAAAGATTGATAAACCAGTACCTATTTAATTCTTTCAAGTCTTGTTCCTCATAGCTGAGGGTCGTGACCACCATAATCCAAATTGGCAGTTAGTATCTTCTAGTCATATCTTTTCTGAGCCCGTCTATTAGAAAAATTTAAAAGAAACAGTGTAATGGAGAATGGATTGTGGAAAAATATGAATTGTGTGTACGAGACTCTCACGGGTCACACCACAAAATTAAAAAATATCAAAAAAATGGCATAGCGCACGAAAAATGTGTCACTAGTTTGGCATGCAAGCCAATTTTTCACACAGAAAAAATGGGCGGGGAATTGGATGTGGATTATTGCCACTGTTATTGGTCGATATTATTAGGTGGTTTTGTTGTAAACTACGTACCTAATACATTTCTATTAAGCTGTGGTGTGGTTTACATGGTTTTACATGTATTAATTGAATATAAAAGAGATTATACGCTGCCACACTGATCCTGGAACTAAATTCGCCTCAAAACATGTCTATTCGGATAATTTCTCTGTTCTGTGGGTCACACACACATACAAACAATCTATTCTCTTTCTCGTTTGTAATCATCTCGCCTGCAGTCACGTTACAATTTTAAGAATTACAAATGTACATTGTAAAACTATTTATAAAAATTCAGGCCTAAGTACATTCTATTTTATTGTCACAAAATATGTTTTCGTACATTATGTAAATAAGTCACGTCATGTTTGTAATATATTATGGTAGTACACTGTATTCGAAATATAAAATTAAATTTATAGATGACTTTTTTAATTAATCATCCTTATACCATGCCAATTGCCCAATGGTAATAAAAGGGGTTGTAATAATAAATGGAATTCTGCCTAGCCTATACGATGGGAGATAATTATTTTTAATGGGTCTATCCTTAATATTTTAATCATTTATTTAAAAGAAGAAAAATTTCTCCTTGCATACATAATGACATCAAAAATATTGAGAAAAAAGTTAAAATATTAATAGGTAGCCTTGAACAACTCCCTAAACGACTCCATTGGTCCTAAACCATAGTTGGCACGGATTGTCCACATTTGTAAAATAAAAATAGTCTGTATGGCACTTGCCCTTCCCCAAAGTAGCAGTGCTTGGTTGGGTTGATTGTTAAAAAGTCCACCATTTGTACACTTTATTTTTAACGACGCGCTCGGGCTTCGCACAGGTGCACTGCTATATAATACATATAGTATATATATAAACCTTCCTCTTGAATCACTCTATCTATAAAAAAAAACTGCATCAAAATCCGTTGCGTAGTTTCAAAGACCTCAGCATACATACGGGACAGACGGCAGGAATCGACTTTGTTTTATACTATGTAGTGATAGTGATTTGTGCATTAAAGTTTAAATAGGTAACTACTAAATAAGCATTTGATCCACGCAGCCTGAATACCAAAAGCAATGAACATCTTCATTTCAACCACAGGCTGTCCACTACTGGACATAGGCCCCAAGAATTTCAAGGATAAGCAAATTTGTTGTGAGAAATACCATGAATGAATACATGCGGCGACTAAAAATGCTGGCTCGACATCGCAGTAAACGATATGTCATAAGTGATAATACCGAAGACGGGGGGGAAGTGGAAAAGAAAGAGCAGAAAAGTGAACCCATGGCTCCAAAAATGGAAAAGTGCTAAGATGAAAGAGACAAGACAAAATTCTTTATTGCACCAGTAAAAATATACAATTAGGAAGTTACAAACTTATATGATACAATAGGCGGCCTTATTGCTATTGCAATTTATTCCAGAGAACCTAAATATAAAGTGATTATTGACAAAAAATAGAAGAGAATATCGGACGACAACATTACAAAAAGCTTTTTCCGTTAAAAACTGAGAAACGCAAAGTCAATAATTACTATGCTTCTTTTACTATCTGATAATATTCAAGCAACTTTTACGAATGATAATTTCTGATAGGTTGCCGATAAATTATCAAACAATGATTATACTGAGTGTTATATTCTTATAATTTAGATTAATATAATCCAGTCCCTGTTAATAGCTTCGGGCTGGTAGTGTGCCGCTCATTTTTCAAGGTAAGAGGATAAATACTTTACTATAACATCAGAAATAGGGCAATGATGAAATTGAAGTTCATTAAGAGCAAATGTGAAATTATTGTGAACTGATTTCTTTTTTATCGAGTACAAGTTGCCAGTAATAGTGATTGATTTTCAAGCTGCGTTTGAACCATTTCGACGTTTAATACCACATACGAAAAATACCAACCATGGCATTACATTAGACTTAGCTAATGACTGCTTAGCAATATCAGCCAGTATTAGGCTTTACAAGGCTTCGAAGTAAACATATTTAATGCGTTATCTAAAGTCGTTAGTAATTTATATATTTGAGAGTTTACTTTTAAATAATCTCAAATGTTGTTAGGTGTCAAGGCATAAGTAAGTATTTTTTATAGTATCAATGCTCGTAGAAGAAATTAGATACCAAGGTTGCGTCAAACGCCTCATATAGAATATAATTAAATTTTTTGATTGCTGATGAATAAATAAGTAACCTAATAAGAGTATCATACAGTACAATTGATTATTTATAAATCAAGTGTAGTTAATATGGAGTAACCTTAATAATAATTATTAAACAAGCAAGATAATCATCTGTTTCCGCCTGGATAGCGCACGAATATGCCACATAACAAATGTTTTTCTATGTCTGGATTCTGCAAGCCTATGGAGTATTTCGATTGTTGGATTCATATTCTTATCTAAGTTGTAACAGAACATAATTTGAGAAACGCGAACGCAACTGAATTATACAATTAACAAATGCTTTATGTAAAAACTTAGCAAAATCATAAATCAAGCATAGCACACATATATCAAAATATTACATTTCTTATTTAAAAAGCATGAAAATAGTATTATCAAAACTTTTCCATTCTATAGAAATAATTCTACTTAGGTCATCGTGATATAATCAATTACAGCATTAAATGGCTCAAAAGAGGCATAAATTTTTATTAGCTAGCGTCATTTATTTGATATATCACCTTAATTCCTATATGTGATAAGTAAATTCAGATAAAGTTAATTTATCAGTGATAAAAATCTCATGGATATGGCAAACGATAATTACATTATTTCAAGGCTGCCTTTTTTGATACCTATAGGTACTTCTTATCTTTATGTAGAGGTAATATATCTAATATTTTTAAGGAGTTTTATGTGATCACATCCATACTAATACTTATTATAAATGTGAAAGTTACGGTTTAACTGCTGGACCGATTTTGATTAAAATAGGTATGGATACAGTTAAGGACCACGAGTTAAACATGCTATTGTCTACTTTTGGTCCGAGATCTACGCAAGTGGAGCCGCGGGCTACAGCTATCCTATTAATAACTTTTAATACTTCATTGATGAGTCCCAATAATATGCAACAAATATCTACCTTTTGCAGATGGCGGCTATGAAGTGGTTCATTCTAGCAATCACGTGCCTCTGCGCACAGGCTTTTCCCGAAAGACAGATACAAAGATCTGTTAAAACCACTGTATTCCTTGACGAAATGCTAGAAGGCCAAGTCTTTGAAAATCTCATGAATGAATCACCTATTACAGCTTTAAACACTGTTGATAATGTTTACCGGTTACCGACAACCACTAAACCATATCATTATAACATTGACTGGATCGTTGATACCACAGAACTAACTTTCGGTGGTACTGTTACTATACAACTGTATGCAACTCAAGAACAAGTAAGAGAAATAGTGATTCAATCAAATGGATTGAATATTAATAATGTAGCGCTAACGAGAAACAATGTAGAGGTAGCACAAACATATTACCTACAACCTGAGTATCATTTTCTGAGAATTGAATTAGTAAATGGATATTTAGACTATGATGCAATTAATCCTACTTCAGCGCTTTACGTACTGACTGTCAACTTTGAGGCTGAACTACGTCACGATATGTATGGTATTTATAGAAGTTGGTTCAGAAACGATAATTACGCTGAGACACCAAGGTAAGATAAATCTAAAAGTTGAACATTAACATGCTCTGTCTGATTTTTAGTAGAATACATTTGGACCACCAAGCAAAGCTTTTTACAGAGTTGTCGTTTCATCTGCTTCTTTTTTTTTTAGATATATGGCCTCAACCCAGTTCCAGGCTACTGCAGCTCGTAGCGCCTTCCCTTGCTATGATGAACCGAGTTTCAAAGCTACCTTCGATATCAGCATCACACGTCGCCTAGATGTCAAAAGTTGGTCTTGCATGAGACTAGCCAACACTACTGACTCAACTTACCAGTAAGTTGTAATAATAATTCATGAATAATATCATTTGTTCCCTTTGATAAACGTTTTTAGTAGTGTTTTGTTTAATAATGATATAAAAAAGATGAAGCAAGCCTATTATAACTAATTTTAGTGGTACCTCAGATGAAATAATTCAAACATCAATCTTTATAAAGAATAGCTCTAGACTTTTCCATGGGATTTAATTTTATTTGTTTCAGAACTGATTTCGAAGTCGACATTTTCCATACGACGCCTACCATGTCTACCTATCTTTTAGCTATTATTGTTGCCGACTATGATACTCGAACAGTTAATAATACAGCAGGCGATATCATGTACGAAGTCATCGCAAGACCTGCCGCTATTAGTAATAACCAACATGTGTATGCTTTAGAAGTTGGTCAAGAACTATTAGCAGAAATGAGCAGACACACTGCAATTGATTACTATTCCGTGAATGATAATTTGAAAATGACCCAAGCTGCCATACCAGATTTTGGAGCTGGTGCTATGGAAAACTGGGGACTGCTAACTTACAGGTAGGTTAAGGTACTATACTCTCACTATTAGGCTTTTTATACAATTTATTGGGTTAACAGGCTTAACTCCTTACCCACTTTATGGTAAGGAGTCACCATAGCTCATAGACATTTGTAATATCAGGAAAGTCATGACGTGTACATTGCTGACTCTTGAAAATCCCATGTTGTAGTCTAGCCATGGGTGGCCATGGCAGTCTAGCTCATTCCATATTTTCAGTATACGAGGGAAAAAATCCTCCTTAACTGTACGCGACCCTTTGTATACCAATAAATGAGGAAGTACGTACGTAATGTCGATGGCGAGAGTTGAGATTGGCATCATATCAAAGTTGTATATTATGTTATTATGCAAGTGCTAGAAAAACACGCATCAGAAGTGTTTTTAGTTTTTGCCTAATGACCGAATATTTTGTCATTAAGTTATTGTTGATCACAAATTTCTAATCACTTTTTAGGGAAGCCTACCTTATGTATGATGAGAATCACACCAACAGTAATTACAAGCAGCTCATTGCCTACATTCTATCCCATGAGATCGCTCATATGTGGTTTGGAAACCTGGTTACCTGTGATTGGTGGGACGTTCTTTGGCTTAACGAAGGTTTTGCTAGATATTACCAATACTTCTTGACTCACTGGGTAAGTAACCTTCGAAGGCAATTGCAAACTTAACTTTAAATTCCAACCCTAATTCTAATGATGATTGCGTTAAAATAGACTCTTTTACTCTCGCTCTCATTTTGTTATTTTTGATGAATTAAAATTGTATCTCAAAGTCAGACTTGTTCTGTTATTAATTTCCTTTATAAATCAATCGCTATAACAATACCTATGTGAGTATTATTGATATATTCAAACTACTTTTCAGGTAGAAACTGAAATGGGTTTTGAGGAGAGATTCATCGTAGAACAGGTCCATACGTCTCTACTATCAGACTCCGTCATGAACGCTCATCCTCTTAGCACCTCGGGCATTGGCAGCCCGGCTCAAGTCAGTGGCATGTTCTCGACAATCAGTTACAACAAGGGTGCTGCTGTTATCAGAATGACTGAACATCTCCTCGGTTTTTATGTGCATGAAGACGGATTGAGAAACTATTTGGCTCAAAAGTAAGCAGTATAGAGGGTATTATACAGAATTAGTTTGGTTTTAAAAAAGACTCCCCTGTCTAGTTTGAGTGGTAAAAAACTAGGCGTCTACAGAAATGACAGAGGTCAATTTTTTTTTTGTTTTGTCCCTTAAACCATATGGTCGAGACGCAACCAGAAAATGATGATTTAGCCATTATCATCGCTGTTATTTTAGTGACACAAGAAACCGTTAGTGGCACCACCAGTGAAAAAAATGATAGTTACTTTTTAATTTACCTCCTCAACTCCACCTCGTATTTCTCAGTTTGATAAACTGTGTACAAAATTAAAATTTTTGCTTAGAAGCATATAAAATTTTGTACGCTAATGGAGCATCATATACCGAACGCGGCAAGGTGCATATTCTAACCGCGCCGCGCTTTCGATGTGTGAAGCCAAAATAATATATATATTTACTTAAAATAACCTTTTTAACAGATAAATCCAAGAAAAACGTACTTAATAAGTAACTCAATGTCTTGTACTTTAGGCGATTCAGTACTGCACTGCCAATCGATCTCTTCGAAGCTCTCCAAAATGCTTCGGTCGCAGCAGGTGCTATCTCAGAGTATGGACCTGACTTTTCAGTCATCGATTACTACAAATCGTGGACTGAGCAAGCAGGGCATCCTGTTCTTAATGTCCAAGTCAACCACCAGACCGGACAGTTGTTGATCTCTCAGGTGATTTAAAAAAGATGGTTTGCTAAATGAATATCAAAACAATAAATATAAATAGCACCAAGGAACGTTTAAAACTATCAAATTTGGTCCTTTCTAGTCCGCCATTATAGAGGTGTGGAGTTTAATCCCCATTCGGAGCAAATTAGACATTTTAAAAATTTCCTGGGTCTTGGGTGCTTATTCATACATGTATTAGATATATTTAATTTTTCAATAAATAAATTTGAATTTGAATTTGTATTAAATATAAAATTAAAGTATCAATAAGTTATCCTATTTCATGAGTATATTTTTAATACAAGTTTAAAACTTTCTTTGGGGCTAGCTCAATCTGTGATATGTCCATAAATATTCTTAACTTTTTCCATTTTGCCATGTTTGGTTTTTTATTCTGTATTTTATATACTAAATTTCAATTTACTTTTATTTTCCTATATATTCTCTCGTCTCTATATTCTCATCATTATTATCTCTAATTATATTTTCAACTTTCAGCGTCGTTTTGACATCAACAACGGCTATGCCACCGCCGCTAGGAACTGGATCGTTCCTATCTCATTCGCAACCGCCAGTAACCCATTTTTTAATGTGACTAAACCCACACACATCATGACCGATGCTACCATGACCATTAACGCTAACGTTTTTAATGAGTGGGTCCTACTTAATTTACAACAGACAGGTAATTATATTTTTTAATGTTTTATGAAATCATGGATTTGTTGTTGCTTTACAATTTCCTGGACATAAAATAAAAAGTTTACTCGAATGGTAAATTTTCGTCTTTTTTCATGAATAAATTCAAAACTATTTGTGTAAAAATAATAAAAAAAATATATTTGAGATCCTCATAACGAGCCCTTTCATTTGATATATATAACACGGTAAGATTTACAAAACTTTTTTTTTAAATTCCTAAGTTTTTTCCCGAAAATGACCCTTATTTAAAGAAAAATATTTATTTACTTTGCACATCTGTGTTTGGGTAACAGGATTACGCCATCCTAACAAATCTTATCTGTTTTGGACTAGTAGATTCGGAGAAAATTGGCTGTGACAGATGGACGGACGGATAGACAGACGCACGAGTGATCCTATAAGGGTTCCTTTTGTACATTTTTGTACGGAACCCTAATTTTAATCTATGGTCATCACATTTGTTTTATATAATTTTGGATCCTGGGCTAATACCCTATTCAGGTTTAAACAGTGTTGCATATTTTCAGGTTTCTACAGAGTAAACTATGACGATTACACATGGAATCTGATCGCTTTGGCTTTAAATACCACTGAGGGAAGGGAAACCATCAATGAATACAATAAGGCTCAGGTACCTACCTTTTCATTTTGTTTTATTTATTCATTTAACAACAGGAAATATGTAACTAAACTATAAAAATAAATTATATTTCCAAAACTGGAAGTTATGTCGACGCCGAATAAGTGATACATTACTTAACCGCGTGTATAACTAACGTATGCCCATCACCCGAAAGTCCTAATCTCTTACCCCTTATTCATAAAAAATTACAAACGTTTGTTAAGCCCATTTTAACTAAAATATGTTTTTTCCCCTTTTCTCTTGTCAAAATTTACCGTGAAAGAAAAAGCCAAAACACTTTTTAGTTAAAACGGGCCTAACAGACATTTGTTTATTTTTATGTATAAGGGGGTTAAACTCTACCCGAAAAAATCTCGTCGCACCCAAAAATCTATTCATTATCGTACTATTACTATATCATTTCGTGTAGGTGACACGGTTAATCGACTATGCATAATCAACATAAAATGTCAGTGGGTCTAAAAACGCCACTTTGAGCAATTCATCGAATCGAATTCATATAACGAATTCCTTAGCGTATCTTTAGCAATTCCTATTTCTTTAAATTTTTTTGAAAAGGAATTGTAAAGTAACGTTCGCCATTTCACAAAAAATAGAGGAATTGCTACAGAATTGCTAAGGAATTGGTAATATGAATCGATTAGATGAATTGCTCAAAGTGGCGTTTTTAGACCCCCAGTTCTTTAGAACGTATCTCTCAGCCTCTGACGTGGTTGAAGCACAAAAAATCCATTGAGTCTCCGCATCGTTATGAACATAATCACATGCTTTACAAGAGTTTACAAAATAACTTTTTTCCCAAAAAACAAAAACCATTTGATTATTGGGGCCAAATTGAACTTCGTCAAATTCGAATAACTCAGGCACCTAGGTGAGCAGGGTCAATTGACCTAATACTCTAATAGACTTCAAATAAACGATAACAGTAAAAGTGTCCCATATTTAAAACAATGATACCAAGGCATACACGGTCGATTGACCAGTGTGCAGGTTCAATGAGCTTGTTATTGAGTTAATACCAAAGGACATCGAGCGTCAAGTATAAACCGATACAATGGCCTTGAGGGGGTTCTAAAAAGCTAATACCAAGGTATGCAGGGTCGATTGACCTTGCAACTTACTTCATTATCAAATAAGTGACTTGTAAACATACGAAAAATCAAAAAATGCTAATTTTATTCGACTTAGCCGATTTAATTTTCCGGTAATTTTGACTTTAAAACCAAACTCCTGCGCCGATTTTGATAAACTTTCTATGGGACCAAATTGAAACTATATCCATTCAAACAAAAAAGACTTTAAAATACGTTCAGAAATGACGGAGAATTGAGGTAACAAACATAAAAAAAATTCAGCCGAATTAAGAACCTCTTCCTTTTTTGGAAGTCGGTTGATGAGTTTGAAGGTAAAAAGGTTAGGTTGAAACTTGAAACTATTAAAATACCTATTAAAATTGTTCTATTATATTATGTTACAGATCGTCAACGATGTTTTCTCATTTGCTCGCTCCGGTCTTATGAGCTACACTAAGGCTTTCACTATCCTCTCTTTCTTGAAATATGAAACCGACTACGCCCCCTGGGTAGCCGCTATCACAGGATTCACTTGGCTAAGAAACAGATTTGCATCCACCCCGTACCTGCCAGTTCTTGATGTGAGTAAAGATATGAGAAAAAAACTCCCTTTTTTTAATTATCCATTAAACATATGCCTGGAATTTATTAGGCATAGTGGGGTTTTGAAATTTTGCAAAATCACACAATCCTTTGGGGAGGCCCACGAAGCAAATACACGCTTCGTGGGGAGGCCTGGGTCCAGCAGTAGACAGCCTGTGGATGAGATGATGATGATTATAAAAAATATAAACACAGCAGGACTTGCGGCCGTAGCGTCCCGTGCCACAACTCAATACTAACAATATTTAACGGGTTATTTTAAGATTTTTGTCTTTCTTCAGTTTATCTGTGTATATGTTTGAATTTCAATTTGTTACATTCATGCGTTCGTTATACAAAAATATTTGACAGACAGGCAGACGGACAAACGGAGAATCACGGAAGATCACTGTTGGATCTTATAAACGCCGTTTTTGCCTTTTGAGGTACGGAAACCTAAAAATTAGGTACATTTTTATGAACTAAACTAAATTTTAAATAAGTAATTATGAAAACTAACAACATAAATATAATATAGAGCCCAAATTATTGTTTGTTTATTTGTTCTTGACAACAGGAGCTGATCGCCGATTGGGCTACAGTTGTGATGGCCGACGTAGGGTATTACCCAGTTGTAGGTGAAAGCTTCATGCAATCATACAAAAGGATGCAGATCGCTCCCACCATGTGCATCATTGGTGTACCTGCTTGCTTAGAAGCTGTTGATACCCAGTTCACAGCACTGATAAACGGAGTTGCTGAGTAAGTAGATTTTTCATTTTCAATTCAAATGGAGACAATCCTATTTGCATAACTGCCGCTGTAGTCCAGAAGTTTAGGCTTTTCCTAAAGACCTCATCATCATGTTTTCTTTACCAATGGTAAATAAAACATGATGTTATAACTAAAGTTAGTGAGTTGTTTTCAGTTATCACATTGCAGGCTTGGATCGTCAGATTGTCTGATAATAAAGATGATTCCGTGCTTCGGAAGGCACGTTAAGCCGTTGGTACCGGCTGCCAACTGGTGGTCGTTAAGGGAACCACGTCAAACTGTAACACGTCACCGAGCCGAGAGATTCGAAAAACTTTAGCACTAGGGTGTGCATAGTCGATTGACCCTGTAACCTAAACGATATGATGATAATAAATAATTTGATAGCGCTTTGTTCCTCATCATGTTTTTGTTACCATTGGAGGTGGTAATGGGGATTGATGAATAATGAATTTAAAGTTGTTTTTTACCAACACGCATTGACCAGTGATTTTCGAGGCATATAATCATAAAAAGTATCCCATAAAGGCAAATGTTTTGAGTTGCCTGTAACTATCCTAACTATAATATACATGCGAAAGTGAGTTTGTTTGTTTGTTTGTTTGTTTGTTACGCTTTCACGCCCTATATACTATCGGATACACACACATAGAACTATACTGAGAAGGACATAGATTTCATCCCGGGAAAAAGTTACACTGTTCCCGTGGGAAATTCACGCGGGCAAAAGCTACTATGAAATAAAATAAAATCATGGTGTAAAATAGTGTCTGCAAATAAGGTTTCAATTATTTAGGGTTCCAGTCGACAGCCGTGTTTGGGTATACTGCAATGCCCTTCGAAGAGGCAATGCTGGAGACTACCAAGCCCTCTGGAATAGGTTCCAACAACACCAAGTCTATACAGAGAAGATTGTTCTTCTCTCAGTCCTTGGTTGTACAACAGATGAAACGAGTTTGTTCCAGTAAGTGCCTTTTGCTTTACTAATCAATAATAACATAAAGATATCACGTTTATACAGTGCATTTGATATTTTTTTGTTTTTAAAATTTTATTATGTACATATTATTTTTCTACCAGTCCTCTTACAGTTGACCTACGATTATTTGAGAATGAATAATCAAGGCATTTGACGAAAATAATGATACCTAGATCTTGAATGAAATCCATTCAGCCGCTTATACTGCAGGGCAAAAGAAAGAAGTAGTCATAAATACCATGGAAAAACATGAAGTTATGTCAAAATCGGGCAAAAAGATAAAGTATCATTAGAAATGTCATTAGCATTTAGAGCCGAAGCTAAAGAAAATGTATTAGCTAGTCCCAGTGATCAAATTTTACTTAACAATCCACCCATTATTCCATACTAATAATAAAAATGTGAAAGTGTTTGTATGTTTATCAATCACATCGAATTTGAGCGATGGATTTTAATTAAATTTGGTATAAGGATATCTTTAACCATGTGGATGGACTAGACATACTTATGGATGGATATGGATACCCAAGATGTATCCTGGCATCCGACACAAGAGTTCTCCACTCTTTCCTATTCTGCGCCACCCATTGCCAGTTGGCTATTTACACATTTCGTCGTTCCAACAACAGCTGGGACGACCGGCAGGCAATTTTCCTTCATAACTAATCACATTCATTAATCTAGATGTTTTTTTTATTTCAGCTTCTTGGACAATATCCTTGAAGAAAACTACTTAATTAGGCGTCAAGACTATAACACCGCTTTTAACTCCGCCGTCTCTGGAAGTGAAGTCAATACTCAAGCTGTTTTCCGTTATGTTCAAGAAAATTTGGAAAAGTTGGAAGCTGCGTAAGTATTAGACAATAAGGCTAACCAATTTTAAGGCAGAACAGGCAAACATAGACATAATCTACGGACGCCAAAGACCGGGGAAAGTAGAGGTAAAAAAGCAGGAAAGCTGACCCTGGTCTCCGAAGCGGTCAGCTGAGGAAGCAACCGGGAAGGCGCTAAGGTAAGAGAGAAAGAAAAACATACATTCTACGTGATCTAAAATGGTTTCCAAAGCCCTCCAGCCACTTTAATTATTTTATTAAGAAAACTATTTTTTTTCCCTTGATGCACTCAGATCTTTTTTTCTTTAACCTTGCCTTTTTTTTATTACAACAAAAATATACAGCTTCTATGAAGTTACAATCCAAAACTCAAAACTTTCTGTTTTTATTTCAGATACAATGTAACATCCAGTATCGCTGTTCCTATATCTTACATCACAGCCAGGCTAAGGACTGAGGAAGAAATTGATGAGGTACATTATTCTTAACATTTACTTAGACTATTAAAACCACTGAATATGGAATCTTCCTTCGTTGAAAAATCTGTTCATTTGGTCTGTACTGGTAAATTAGTAAATAAACAGATTAAAATTGTATCGTATTCATCCTATTGAAATCCATGATCTTGGGATCAAAAGAAACCAGTATCAATAAAGTAACTAGATACGATTCTTTTATATACAATGCAGTGGGCGTCGAATATGATAATGATAAATGTGAATGATGTCTTACTTTGGCAACCAGAGTCTTGAAAATTGACATTTTGTATTTTAATTTATGGAACTGAAGTATATCTTATTTTTTTAGTCCTTAATGTTAATTTTATTGACTAATATCTCAAACAAAATTTGAGTTCTAAGTATACAACTGACATTGGAATTTGTGAAAAATGTTGAGATATAAATCTATCATTCTACTCTAGTATTAGTCAAATTGTAAATAACCGGAAACACATATTATTTTAAATACATTAACCATATCCACTTTCTATAGATTTATTTTAAGTTTTAATCTAATACTCTAAACAAATTTATTTATTTTTTCAGTTCATTCTATGGGCAAGACAAAATCGCAACGCTCTTGGTAATTCATACAACAGTGTCATCTCAGGAGCAGAAAGTGCACGAGACAGCATTGCTTGGGTTACCGAAAGTCTTGATGACTTTTTGAACTACATTGAAAACGGAGGAATAGACCTAGAAGTCACTACCATTGAGCCAGTAACTGAAACTGAACTTGTTACTCAACCACGACCAGAGATTGAAGAGCCTACTACTCCAGAATTACCAGAACCCGATTCCGCTGTGACGTCAGTTCTTTCAGTATTCGCGATTACAGTTGCTGCTGTAGTAAATTTAGCGTTATAATTAAAGTTAAATAAATTTGAAATATCTAGAACTAAATTTCAAAAATTTCACTATTTACGAGTATCATTCCTAAACTCGCTTATAGTACTTACGTTCATTCATCAAAGTAAAATGGTTGAAAGTAATATTGTTTTGAGTTACAGAGTTTTTTGATTGTTGCATTGTATCAGGTTGGAATATAATTAAATAAGTGTATTCATACTGTTGTAAATAATTGTAGTAAATTATTTTAATATTTTTAAAATCTCTGTTTCATTTTCTCTACTTATTTTACTTGTCTCTTTATTCTTGTTTTTCTTTTTGTTTACGTTTGTAAATATTTTTGTGCAGCTTGAAAACGCTTGACCAGTTTAAAGCAACTTCAAAGAATATAATATTTAATGTTTTATTTAACTTTATGAAGCAGTGAATAGGCTAAGCAATAATTTATCTATTCATCAGATTTCACGAGTAAGTCGATCGTCTAGATCATTTGTAATGATAATCCTCCACTTTGTGTATTTTACCTGGGTGTCGATTCTGTTAACGTTAAATCACAATCGTGTCAAAATAGTGTTTCAATTGTAGTGCTTTTTTACATACTAGTTACAAGAAATGTATATTTTTTTTATATTACTGCTAATGATCACACCACACACTACATTCACATCAAATCATACTGTCATAACTCTTGTAAATAGTGTGTATAAAGCACTACTATTGAAACACTATTTTGATACGATTTTGACTTAACGTTAGCAGAATCGACGCGCGACGCCCAGAAGTAGGTCATCAAAATAATATCGATCCTTTTTCTGTCCCCTGTTTACTTTATTGGATCTCTTTTTAGTTTACCATGCTAGCAAGTTCATCCGGCTCCGTATTTTTTTTCTTGGGTAGCTACTATTATTTAGGTATTCCTAGGCTACACTTAACAAAAAAAAATCCCTCAACTACCGGAGAGAATAATAGAACCCATAACGTTACGCTGCCACCAGTGTCCGCGTGGGGGAATTGTTCAACACAGGCTTTTAGATGGTACCGCTTCAAATCTTGGGCTTAGATAATATGCAAACTTCTTATCAACATACGATTTCGAATTCAATGAAATCTAACATTTTAATTTATTTATCAACTTTTGTAATCATTTCCAAGAAGTTATTTACATATCCATACTAATCCATACTTCCATACTAATATTATAAATGCGAAAGTCTGTCTGTCTGTCACCTCTTCACGGCTAAACTGCTGGACCGATTGTGATGAAATTTGGTATGGATGTTGTTAACGACCTGAGGTCAAACATAGGCTACTTTTGGGGCGAAGCCGCGGGGAACAGCCAGTAGTTACATATAATTAAATACGGTTATTTCAAATGTCCTTGTTTGAAAATATAATAAACTAAAATAATTTATTGCGCCAACTTACCGTTCTTACTAAACATTAATATAAACAAGGAAAGTATAATATAAAGTACCTACAAAGACGAACTCATCGCTCAAGCAGTCTCTTTAATCAATCTTAAGGTGGATAGAAAAAAACAAGAAAGGGTTTTAATAAGTATAAGATTACGGTCAATATAATTTGTAGCGAAAGCAAACAAAGGTGGTATTTATGACTTTGGCTTTGATTTTCGCAGCACAACATCTATTTCTAATTAGTGTTGCCCAAATTCAGTCTTGGTCTTGCAGTCTTGGTCTTGTTCTTGCGTTTTTGCAAGACCAAGACCAAGAACAAGACCGCGTATTTTTAGCAAGACCAAGACCAAGACTGACCGTGCAAGACTTGAGCAAGAACAAGACATAGCCTGCAAGACTCTTGCGTCTTGCAGCTAGGACTTAGCGCTATTTCACGGAGTAGTTAGGTGTAACAGTTCGGTGTATAGGTAGGTACGCTTAGGAATTCTATGAGACGCAAAAAACTATATCAAAGAATATGAAAAACTGGACCTATGCGCATTACGACTAATACCATAAACATAGCGAATAAAAAAATATCTATTAAAATCAAACTGAGTGCATGCATAGTTATGTTTTAACCATCGGCACTTTGATAATGCGGCATCAAAGGTTTTGTACTTACTTCTCAAAGAAATTTGCCGCTTTTCGGAAGTACATGGTTATGATACACGCGCCGGCGGCTTCTTTTGAAATCTAAAACAATCGTTGCCGCCGCGCCGAAATCATAACATTTGACACTATTCATGCAAAATAATTTCGAATTTTAAGAGTACCTACAGGTGTTCCAAAGAATAAATAAGTTTCAGAGTGCTTAGAATGAAAATGAATACATTATACTGATCACGCAAGTAGTATTATGATTAGGATAAAATGGTAAGGATAGGTAGTAGATGTCATAATAATTCATTCTAGTAAGTATATATTATAATATTGATTACTTATATGGTTTTAAACTAATTACTTAGGTACTATTATTGTACATTTAGTCATTATATTTCTTAAGTTTTTACAAGAAAAAATAGCACAAAAGTGTTCAAATATCACCCGTTTGATAAATATTGTAGCCACTTTTAAATATACTTGAAACGTGTAAAAAAATTCTACAAAACTAATAAAATAATATAAAAAGCGTAGGTACTTACCTACTAATAAAATAAAAAGCCTGCGATAAGAGTTTTGTATTACTTACCAGCCCGAATATCTCTGAGAGAGATGATGTGATGAGAGTAAGTATTTACTAGCTGTGCCCGCGACTTCGTCCACGAGGAATAGTAACTTTGGAGGTATATAGTGACGTTCAGGATTTATTTATTTATTTTAAAACTTCTGTCAAGTTATTGTAATTAATTTGTTTTTTTTTACATGTTTTAGCAAATGTAAGCTTATAAATCATAAATGTTTATTAAGAAACAGTTACTTCCATGGAAAACGACATATAGGTCAGTTGATTTTTCGAATTTCTTATCAAATCTTCAGTTATTTATTAATGTGCTTGATCTTTACTATGGCTATGTTAATTCAAGCTCACATTGTTCCAATTCTAATACGTTTTTCTAAGATTTAAAGTAAACTTTAATAAATAGTTATAGACTAATAGGTAGACTTAGTTATAGATTAATAGCAAGACTTGCAAGACTCTTGCTGCAAGACCAAGACCAAGACCAAGACTGGGAGCGCAAGACCAAGACCAAGACTGGCTAAGTCTCGTCTTGTTCTTGCATTTGGGCAACACTATTTCTAATGCGCTATCAAGGACGCCGAAAACCCGGCAAAGTATAATAGAAAAGTAGGAAAGCTGGAGAACATCAATATAAATTTACTATTTTATATATCTATCTGTCCATCTGATAAAACAGTAAAAATATTTTATCTGTACATTAAGTATTTTTGACTGAAATGGATAGAGGGACACATAAAAAGAACAATAGGAAGATTATTTTTAATTTATTTATTTTTGTCTGTCTGCCTATATGTATGATCACGATTATCTCCAAAAGTACTGAACCGATTTGCTTAAAGTCGCGGGCTACAGCTTGTATTGAATGAATTAGTCATTCACAATACACAAATTTTGGAAATTGAAATAAGCCTTTCCTCTAATTACGTCAAACCTTTTAATTTCCTATTAAGTTACTAGCTTTATCACTATTTACACTTGGATTAAGATAATAGCATATAATTTAACATTTATCACTGATAAATTATATCAAAGACAATATCGATAGATTAGCAAATTCTGTTATCAAAAAAAAAAGAATTTAAGGTGCTCATTATCATATGAATCCAGTCTAACGATGGTACGTATTTTATTACAGTTTTCAAATAATTTGTTTTGCCTAGATTTAATTAGCAATATGATTCAAATACATTAGCAGTGTATATAATATGAGTTCTTTTATGCTTTGGAAACTATTAAAAATATCTTCAGGCAGCTTTAAAAACCGTGGCTAGTTTTTGTCACATAAAAAATTAAATAAGTGTTATTTACTTAGGTGTTTAAATCTTTATTTTGGTAGGAAATATACAGTTACTATGGTTTATTATAGAGAAATAGGTATCGCAAAGGTCATACTATATTTTTTAGAGGATATTTAACAATTTATACTATATTTTTAAGTCTATTCTCTTTTCCGCAGACTGGCGGCTGGGTTTTCCTTCTTATAGGGACAGTCCTTCTTCAGGACACTTTGTCTTTAAGTCCTATCCCAGATGTAGAAGAAGAATGGGAAACTTTTACTGCAATGCTTAGAGACCCAGCATACCGCCTCCCTACAACAACAGTACCATCAAGATACGAAGTAACTCTTACACCGTATTTCGAAAATACAGCAACAGTTGAAAGACAATTTACATTCGATGGAAGAGTCGCGATCACAATTAGTGCCACTGAAGAGAATGTTTCAGAAATTGTTCTTCATTGCAATGATTTGACCATCGGAACTGCTAGCGTAGAATATACTGCTAATGGCGCTACAAATAATATCATAGTAGCAGAAAATGACAGAGTTTGTGAGGAACCTTACAGTTTCTTGAGGCTTCGTACAACAGAACCATTGCAACTGAATCAAGAATATGTTGTGACGATCGACTTCATTGGAAATCTGCAGACCAATATGCGTGGTTTTTACAGGAGTTTCTACTATGACAGCACTGGAAAAAGGTAAGAATTTGATTCATCAATATCGTATACATTAATACTACATAGTATAAAACAAAATCTCTTTCTTTATCCCTATATCCCTATGTATGCTTAATCTTTAAAAATACGCAATGGATTTTGATGCGGAATAGATAGAATAACTCAAAAGGAAGGTTTTTATGCCCATGCGAAGCCGGGGCGGGTCGCTAGTGACTAATGAAAAAATACTAATATCTTAAAATAATAATAAAAAGGAAATAATCAGTTTATGATTATTTCCTTTTATCATGTTGATCGTATCAGGTAGTTGTTTTTTTGTTGTAAGTTGCTAGCTGATCTATAAGTAACCATATTATTTAACAAATGAGTCAACATCGAATAGTATGTTTTAAGTCAACATTGATTTGTTAATTTCTCCTTTAGTATATAGCATAGATTAAAAAAAAAATGTATCCGCGTTCCTAGTTCAATGGTATATAGTATAGAAAGGTCAGTTGAGCCTACACACTTATGTTTAGTTAAACTCTAATCAGGTTGTTAATACCTTTGATGACTCGGATTCAAAAATAGGACCACCAAATCATGAGGTGGCAAGTTTGTCTTATACTGAGTAAGATGGCTGTCTAGAATTAAGCAACCTTTTTGATGGGAGAAATGCAAATTAAGATGGGGGGAAGTTCAATTCAGTAATTTGTACGATAAATAGAATGATATTTTTTTTATATTTTTTAATTTAAAGTTATTAAACTAAACTAATAAAGATAAGACTAAGACTTAATAATCATCAAACTTTTCCGCGGTCAATTTATCGTTTTATTTGATCTAAATACTCAAATGGAGATAAATTGGTAATCAAAGATTAAATTACGAAAATACTATAAAATTATATAAAAGTAATAGCCAATATGAATAATTAAATAGAGTTTCAACATCTCATTTACACTTTGGTATTTAAAATTTCAGTCTCATGTTTAGAGTGAGACACAATAATGTGAAAGCATTGTGGTTTGGCGATCGAGCTTTAGCGGTTTCTATTTTTACAGATGGATGGGCACTACTCAGTTCCAACCTGGTCATGCGAGGCAAGCGTTCCCTTGCTACGATGAGCCCGGCTTCAAAGCCTACTTCGATATCACCATTATCAGACCTGATGACTTCAGTCCTACTATTTCAAACATGCCTATCAGGAATACTGTTAAGTGAGTTAAACTTTTTAAGGTATTATACCCACATTATGTCTATCACATAGCAAATTTATATAATCTTGCATTTTAGAGTATTTTTGTATGTCGATCCGTTCATATACTAGGTTCTAGGTTTACATCAGTTTAATTAACATAAAAATGAGCATTAAAAAAAATTAAAGCAACACAAGCTTTCACTTGTTTAATTAGTAAAACAAATAAGTTGTATCTTTTAAAATCACTCGGCATCTTTACTTGTCGGTTATTACCTATTAAATGGCAAAATTTCTCAATACTTGTATGTTTTTCTTTTTCAGTTTGCCTGAAACCAACCAGGTTTCTGAAACTTTCCACACAACGCCTTATACTTCAACCTACTTATTGGCCTTCATTGTATCCCATTACGAGAAAATAGCTGAAGGAAACAACGCAGACAGACCTTTTGATATCTACGCAAGAGAGAATGCAGTTGGCACCGGAGATTGGGCACTAGAAATTGGAGAGGCTCTCTTAGTTGCAATGGAACGCTTAACAAACATTTCATATTATGATATGCAAGAGGAATTGAACATGAAACAGGCAGCTATTCCTGACTTTTCTGCTGGCGCTATGGAGAACTGGGGCTTGTTAACATACAGGTATTTATGTGAAGAACATTATAGATAATATTTCAGTCAAAAATATATTAAAGTTCTTAGAAGTAAAGATTTCTTAATAGTCGGCAACGCGCACGTAACCCCTGATGTTGCAGGAGATCACAGGAAGCAGCAACCTCTATTCATTAAATGGGTCATGCTCTTCATGGTCTACTAAATGGTATTAAAATAAGGAATGGTGAATAAAGACCAAAAAAGTAGTTCATAATCAAAAAGAAGTCGATCGTAATATTGGTTGGCGATGCTGATGGGACAATGACTACCAAGAAAGACGTTATGACTGCAATCAACATTTCATATCTGGACTTTATATAGTTCTCGGCATATAAGTTGGCCATAAACTGAAATGACCTTGAACGCTCAGTAGCCGATTTTTATACAAATTTTAACGTGCGCAGCCCCCCCCGCACGTCCCGTTTGTGGCCAACTTATGTGCCGGGTATTTTACATAGTTTAACGGCTACGAATAAGTTACATCATGAAAAAAAGAAATCAAGCGCGCAGGCAATTTTTTTTTAATTTATGACTTACACAAGCTTATTCAAACCGTTCGTTTTTTTTTTCGTTTTTCGTTGTATGATTACAATGATTTTATTAAAAGAAGATAAATGAGAATAAAAATGATGATAATAAAAATGAGATAAAATCATTATTTTATCTCATTTTTCTAATCAAAGCAAATCGGTGCATATTTTGTAACCAATTTGTATTAGCGACACACAAATCATATTGTTAAAATTCCAAATTTCCCAATTCAAAGTTTGGTGTGTTCGAACTTCTTATATCTTAACTTTCTACAAGATACTGATTAAAATCAGGCATGATCTCATTTGTACTCCTATCCTCTAACTGATAAAACTTTCTTGTCAACAGAGAGGCTTTGATCTTATACGATCAAGATAACTCCAATCACTTCTACCGGCAGCGTGTGGCCAACATTGTAGCCCATGAGATTGCTCACATGTGGTTCGGCAACCTTGTGACGTGTGCTTGGTGGGACAACCTTTGGCTTAACGAAGGTTTCGCTAGATTTTACCAATATTACCTCACCGGTTCGGTAAGTTGCTTTTTATATATCTGCCAATACTTTCGCTTCCTGTAAAATCATTTCCTGACAGCAATAGCTTCCGAAGACACCCTTCTACTTTCTTTGATCCGTCCGTCCGTCAACGGTTTTATCTCATAAAAGGTATAGGCATTTTAATTTTTTATAGATTATTCATGTTGATTGATAATAACCGTATCGCCAACGAAGATTCGTATTGATTGCTTTTAAATAACAAATGAAGGGTATTTTTAACAAAATTATCATTATTTTAACACGATGAAGGCCAGCCAAGAAAGATACTTTTTGGCCCGAATCTGCCGCCCGTTCGACCAGTTATACTAACTTAAAGTTCGTCTCTAAGTTATTACATTATTTATTTGTACAAAAATCGCACAGAATAGAAATATGTGGCGCTTTCTTGTTTTGGAATCCAAGATCCACTTCGTGTCACCAGCGGACTAATATAAGTATAAATCGTACAATGATATTTATTTCACAGGTCCGTGAAGAACTAGGCTTTGCCACGCGCTTCATCGTAGAACAGGTTCATACAGCTATGTTCTCAGACTCTGTCGACTCAGCCCATCCCCTGACCGATCCATCAGTTAATGCTCCAACCAACGTCAGTGCTCACTTCTCCACAATCACTTATGGAAAAGGTGCTGCTGTACTCAGAATGACACAGCATTTGCTTGGAGAAGAAACTTACGATAATGGACTCAGAACTTACCTCAGTGAAAGGTTAGAAAGTTACAATTTTTTTTTTGTTTCGGGGCTGCAAAACAAAAGTTGATATTTAATCTGTTGTAGGTATTTCCTAAGCTGCGGTATAACCGCTTACAATAATAATAAAAGAAAATACGAGACTTGCTACTCTATTGCTGTTCAAACAAAGAGCAACATCCTCATATCAAATCATCATCTCAGCTGTAAGAAGTCCACTGCAGAACATAGGCTTTCCTTTATAAATCTAGCTATTTAAACTGCTGCGAAAAAGATTAAATACCTATATTTGTGTCGCATTTGTTGTTGTTACAGGCTGTACCGACATCGTAGGGCATAGATGAATGTTCCACGATCTGTCTTCTATCGAATATAATATTACATATCATCTTCATATTTCAGACAATTCGATGTCGCTGAACCCCACCATCTGTTCAGTGCTTTGGACAGAGCAGCAGCTGCAGATAATGCCCTGGCAGCATATGGTGGTATCACCGTTGAACAGTACTTCAAAACGTGGTCGGAACAAGCTGGTCATCCTTTGTTACATGTGTCTGTAGACCAACGTACTGGCCGCATGACCGTTACCCAGGTTTGTTTTTTTTTTATTTGATTCCATTTTCCAAAAATTCAAAATTGTTTTTGTTTATACTGTGTTGAATAAGTCGTGAAATGTCTTGACGAATAGATATAGTTATAGAAATATGAAAGAAAATTATTGCAAATCAGCTAACAGCTATTTTAATTTGAATTACAGCACTAAGCTCAGAATTTTTAAGAGAAATAGAGAAATAATTTTATCAATTGGTAATAGATGTCTTAAACACATGTGTATATGTTATAAAAGTAGGTACTTGTACCAATAACTGTTATGTAATGATGATTAATATTTCTCGGGCTATGGCCTCTATTCCTCCATGGCCAATAGGAAAATGTCAATTCTTCGCAACCCTTATCAGTATGAAACACATGTAGCTATATTCCTTATTTTAGGCACGTTGGGAGCGCAACACTGGGGTTTCACAGAATCCAAGTCAATGGCATATCCCTATAACTTGGACCAGACAAAACGACCGTGACTTTGAAAACCTCAAGCCCTCACAGATTATCACCGAACAGGCCACGGTTATTGAAAGAGGTTCCACTGGCCTTGAGTGGGTTATTTTCAATAAACAGGAATCTGGTGAGTAATACCTCTATAAACTTATCTATTTAATTACATATCAGGTACAAGGAAATGATGATAATTAAATTTAGTTTGGGTTTGCTTATCGGAAATACTACTGTACTAACTACCAAAGAAGGTTTTTTATAGTTATTTAATTATTTATTCATATCTGTATTGAGCCATGACCAACAATAGGCAAGTCAACCTTTGGAAATTATAAATAAAATGTACGTGTGTAAGATAATCCTAAATGCCTAAAGTTATGAGGAATTAAGAAAATTTTAAAATAGATGCATTTTAGAAATGAACATAATGAAAAAAGACGAAGGACATTACAAGATCACGTAATCAAAAGTAAGATTACAGCTATTTATTTATTAATATATACAAAACCATAGTAAATCTAATAAATACACAAAAGAAATATTCGTAACAATATTGGTTCTATTTTATAATATTCTCATAACTCTACCGGGATTTACCATGCCCCAGTCAAAATATTCATAATTTTAGCCGCAAGCTATCTCTTGCTGGAGCATAGCCTCTCCCTAGGATAACCAAAATGACCGGTTAGAAGCGATCTACATCCAGAAAAAATTAGGTACCAAAAGATACTTGATAAAATGATTAAAATTATGATAGTTATTTGCTGAAGTGGGAAATTTTCATTTTTATTCAGGTTTCTATAGAGTCAATTACGATGACACCAACTGGGCGCTGATCACCAATGCTCTACGCGACAATACCCAAAGGAACCTTATCCATGAGTACAATAGAGCTCAGGTAAACTTTCTCTTTCTTCATATTTTTACAATAATAATCGATTCTTTTAATATTTTTATCTCTATCTTTTTAATAATCTCTATCTTTTTAATATTTCCTATCAAAGCAACCAGCAACTTCTAAGGCCATAAAAGTCATTTATTTAAAGATTCACCTAGATCTAACAGTGTTTTTATTAATTTAACTCATTATTAAGTATTCGTTATAGTGTTTCAATCATCCTTGCAAAATCCTGGTATAAGAGTATTTAGAAACCCACTCGGCCTCTGACGTAGTTTATTCCACGACTACTAGATGGCAGTAGGACCAACAGTCAAGTGACTCTACCCTGCATCGTCTTATTAGAGAGGAAACACCAAACACATACACAGTACAAATTATACTTCTCATAGAATTCGAATTCATGACCTCCAAATCGAAAGGCAAACGCCTTAATGAATTATAGGCTCATTGTTCGGGTGCCATTTGCTATAATGTAAACCTAATAATTAAAAAAATGAATATAATAATATTAAAATAGAATAATAAAAAAGGAATATAAGTATAATATTGAAATTCTTAATTCTTCAGATTGTAAATGATGTTTTCTCTTTGGCAAGAGCTGGTGTCATGAGATACGAGAGGGCTTTCAACATTTTGTCTTTCTTACAATTCGAAGACCAATATGCTCCTTGGTTGGCAGCTATCGATGGATTCTCATTTGTACGTAGGAGGCTGGCTCACGATGAAGATAACCTGCAAAAATTACATGTAAGTGAATTTAAATTTGAATAACTTAAAAATAATAATAAAAACTTTACCTAACTATTTTTAAAAAGATGTCTAAAAAGAATGAAACAAGGAATAATTCAGATAGAAATCTAGAAATGCGTAGGTAAAAAATGGTTATGGTTGAGTATCCATTCGTCCTATTATTAAGATTTTAAGACAAAGCTTTGAAAACTCAATTATTAGATCAATGGAACCAGCAGAAAATAAAATGTTTTTGTCGTCTGACCTGGAGGGGGTTACTACCGTCTCTTATACCATGTAAGTTCCAGTGAGTAAGCGAGACAGCGCGATACAAGATGTAATGCGACATCCCCCTTACTCACTGGATCTTGCATGGTTGTAAGAGATGATGGTAAGCCACCAGGGTACACCACCCGGCCTAAGGGAGGTTAAAAATCATGATAACCCGTGCAGAAAGAATTACCCGTGCAGAAATTAAAAAAAAGACCTTAAATTTCTAGTAGAACAGTGTTATTACTCTGTACATGATTATTTGACTGAAGATGACTAATGTTATTTATTTTTTAGTGATGATTCTGATTATATGTTATAAAAAAAATTGAATAATGTATTAATAATGAAGCAATTTAATTTACCGAAATTGACATATTAACAAAACTTATTACCTTCTATCCTTATTATATTGTATCAAAAGTAGCAAGTAATGTTATTTTAAGTTATGATGCTAAACATTTGCATGCCTAGATAGGGTGAAAATGAAAGACATCTTATTATATATTTGACCAGACACTGCAACCATTTTTATTGCAAATAAATTTGATTTGATTTGATTTTGATTTGATAACATTTCAGGAATACATACATTTATGGAGTACAGCTGCTGTGAATCGTCTCGGGTACGCCGAGATCCCAAATGAGAGTTACATGGATGGTTTGTTCAGGATGTACCTAATGGAGTTCCTTTGCAATGTTGGACATTCTGGTTGCGTTGCAGCAGCCAATCAGAATTTCGCCAATTGGAGAAACAACGAACCGTAAGGCCCATTTAAACACTCCCATATTCATAATTGATTAAACATTTGTTAAGGTGATACCCCGGTGAACACTAGCGCCACCGTCATTTAAAAATCATTACTCACTGAAAACACAAGTTATCAAAATCCCTCTGCTGTAATTATGGTTCTGGATCCCAAGTTAATTTTAATCATATTCAATTATTATTCCCTATAGTTACAAATTGCATTATTGCTTAAAACGGCCACTTTTAGCAGGTTTGCAATTTGTAACTATATGGAAATATAATTTAATAATTGAATATGATTAAAATTAACTTCGGATCCAGAACCATAATTACAGCACAGGGATTTTTGATAACTTGTGTTTTCAGTGAGTAATTATTTTTAAATGACGGTGGCGCTAGTGTTCACAGAGGTATCACCTTAAGCCTATTTAACAAAAATGAGTTTTGCCAAGTTCGCTCACTTGATTGTTAAGAGAAAAATAGACTAATCATATTTTTGTAACAAACGTTTCATAATTTTATGAAGAGGGTAAGTATGTCTCTTTGTTTGTATTTGTGCAGTACTCGTAAAAACTGAGGCTACACTCATAAACTCAGTCATTACCTATTCATATATAGTGTACAACTTAGTAGTACTAACTTAGTACTTTCTGTCTTTTAGCTCCATAAGTTGACGAACTCCGTAGCTAACGGTCAACACGCTATCCGCTTCTTTGTAGACACTGGGTTCGGTCGTATTCATTGTTTATATTTATTATATATATTATAATAATGTGGTATCGTTGAGTTAGTATCTAGTTATTCTCAAAAAACTATGTAAATTCCGGAATAAATTGCAATCAGTTGTTTATCTCCGATAGATGGCTCCACAATGAAACACACACTTCACTTTCATTCATGTATTTACCACCGCCGTGGTTCCAAAAACAAGCGACCAAACATAGAGTACTTCTTACAATCATCTATACATATAATAAGACACTAAAATGCGAGTGTCTGTACATTTAATATTTTTCAAAAAAACTGATTGAGTGCGATTAAAAAAGAGTAACAGAAACCAAAAAGACAGTTTTTGGAATTTTTGTCTGTCTGTATGTATGTATGTATGTATGTCTGTCTGGTACGTTATAACTTCGAAAATACTCAATGGATTTAAACGCGGTTTTCACAGTTGGATTACATATAGTTAGGAGCGTTGTCAAAACTTTGTTTCGTCAAAATCGGTTAAGGGAAAAAGAAGTTATAGTCGATTGAAAATTTACTTCAAACACTGCTTAAAACTGTTAATGCGTTTACTTACGTTTAATTTAATTTAGATAAGGCTAGGATTTCTACTTTCTATTATCCATATCAATAAAGACGAAAACACGCACTGCACCTATTTATTTTAATAAAATAACACATTGAATTTGATCGTAAATTTAGTAACATGAAATCTCAATAGATGGCGCTTACTTACTTAACAACTCGCTATGGTTTCGCATTATGGTATAGCAGGTTGAAATTAACCCTAGCAAATTAAATTAAAAAATTTGTTGGGCTTTGTCCTTGTGGTTCTTTTGATTTGGTTCTTTGGTTGTTGTCTGTCTATTGATTGGTTTTTTCCTATTTCGACATAAGTTTATTTAGGAAAGTTGTTCAGTTGAGTGGTCTGAATCTGCCCTTAAAATATTTGCATTGCAGTTGATTTAAATTCACCTTATATAAAGAACTAGCTGTTCCCCGCGGCTTCGCCCCGCGTGGGACTCGGTTATATCGCGCCCAAAAGTAGCCTATGTTTGACCTCAGGTCGTTAACTACATCCCTACCAAATTTCATCACAATCGGTCCAGCAGTTTAGCTATGAAGAGGTGACAGACAGACAGACTTTCGCATTTATAATATTAGTATGGATATGGAAGTATGGATTTTAATTATTTTAAATAATGCCTAGGAGGAAACGATCTAATTTGTCGCATCATTCCAGAATAGCTAAAAGCAGAAGGTTAGCTAGATCTCAAGAATCGAATGCGGATAGACAGATGCGACTCGATGAAGATAGGCAACGCCATGCATTGTCTCGGTCTTTACTTCTGACAGAGAGTCTCGGTTGTCCGCTGACCGCGAGCGTCATGCGTCATCTCGGGCTTCGGAAACGTTTACCGAAACTCAAGGTTTTGGCAGAAATTGTCGGGGATGAAGTGATTTACACTTCATATAACAGTGTTGTGCATCAGGATGATGCTACCACCTAAGCTATCGATTTTCATTGGCTGCAAGTGGTCTACCTGCTCATAACATTACCCTTAAAGTCGGCGTTCCCATTATGCTCCTAAGAAATCTTTCTCCGCCTAAACTATGCAACGGGACCCGACTCAAAGTAACGGTTTTGCAGCGCAACTTAATACAGGCCGAAATTCTCACAGGGTGTGGTTCAGGCGAAACGGTGTACATACCTCGAATACCACTCATCCCCAACAATTACCCCATTCAATTTAAACGCACCCAGTTTCCAGTTGCTGTATGCTTTGCCATGACGATAAATAAGTCGCAGGGACAAACCGTAAATGCAGCTGGCATCGACCTAAGAACAAGTCAACAAGACATTTCTCGCATGGACAACTGTATGTGTGCTCGGGGGTCAGTAGCGCCGAAAATCTATTTTTATTAGCCTCTGAGGGAAGAACTGCTAATGTTGTCTACAAAGGATTCTTTGAACTTAACTCTGAAACATGATATTTGTTTATATTTGAGTAATGTCCTGGCTACTTCGATTGCGTCATTTCATTTTAATGTAACACAGGTTACGCGAAAAGCGACCTACACGCGGGCGGAGCCGCGGGTAACAGCTAGTATGGTAATATGTGAGTATCAAACCATAGCTTGATTTATGTGACATACTAACTCCATCTATTGAGGGGCGGTGAAAACCTAAATGCTTAGTACTTTTACAATATCAGAACAAATAAAATAAATGAATATGATGAACTCCTATGAATTCAAACATACCGCCCACCAAGGACTTTGTCCTTTAAAATTTAACAATATTTAATTGAATTGATCTAACTGAAATAAGAACATAAACTATACATTGACTTTTATAAACTTGTAAGAATTAGCAGAAAGTATACAATGCAACCGCCCACCGTGATAAATCATGTTACAAATAATAATAACAAGAACATAATATGGAGAATAACCGCCCACCGTAACATAAGGTAATAAATCGTAACATTAATTCTAAAATAAGAGTTTCGCCTACCAGGAAATAGCCACGTGTCATAGGGAGAGGGTCGACCGAAAAGTTACTTATCTGACTCATAGGTCGTGAATTTAGACAAAACCCTATTTGCATCAATACAATGGACATCTTCCATAGGTCGTAAAATATTACTTATCACCCGAAATTACTCTTGCTGAGCGATCCATTATAATATAATATAAAAACAAATTCATCTTAATTTGAACTAGTAACGTATAGTGCTATTCTTTAAAATATATTTGAATTAAATTCTCTCTTTTATGTATAATACTAAATCACATCCTCTTTATTTAATGGAACTAAAGTTATGAATTCTAATGTGTTGCTAGTTCTTATTTCCATTTGAGTATTAAAGTTGGATTATCAGAACAGAATCCAGAATCTTGAAAAACTGGAGGTGTTAAGTATCTATGTAATAAACTTTAATTTACAAATTTTTTATATGTTGGGAATATAAGAAACAACAATGCTTATGTAAGTGGTTGATAGCAATCCATGCAAATACACCTTAGCAACGCTTGAATTGGACCATGTATAAAGTGTCAGCTTGGGCATATCCATATATTGAGCCACTTTCAACAGCAAATTGTTTCTATGACTTGAAGTTTTCCATTTATGTTTATTGACTGTAAGTTCACCACTTTTGAATAAATCAGTGAATATTTGCAATTTGAGTATGTTATTGAGATGAAAATCATAAAGAACTTTAAAATATGAATAGGAGCTAATTTCGATATCATCCTTCGAAAAATAAATCTCTGATGTTTTTTATCTCTTTGAAACACTAATTATTTAATAATCGTTGCAGTGATTTAAGTAAGGTCAGATTAAAGGTGCATGTCGTCCCAAAGGTGAATTTGAGCTAAAGCAAATGGACCTAGAGGCTCCTCTGGGTTGAATATCGATAAAATCCTTTGGAGACGTGAGTTATTACTATATGTACCCTCATCTGCCTGTATATCCTTATGACGTCTGCAACGTTACAAATTGGAAGTTTATTGCCAACTCTGATGAATTATGTCTTAAATAGTGATGGAACTTACATGTATAAAAGATGTTTAGAAAAGTCTTACAGTGAAATGTGGATATTATATTGTCTTTAGGAGTATCTAATAAGATTTAATCTTTAATACGCCCTATGTGATTCAGATACTCTTGTTTTACTTTACAATAATCTTCCTTGAACTTTATATTCTTTTGAAACTTTCCTTCTTCATTACAAAACCTTTTCTGCTTATCTTTAAATCTGACTGTTGTTGAATCATCGAATTCTTCACATTTATTTTCTGACTTATTCTTCTCTTGAATTGAATTTTGTTTGTGTTCCGATTTACTTGATTGATTAAGTATAGAATCTTCCTTGACATGAACATGTAAATTTACGATTTTTCTGACATCATTTGAAGCTGTTGATGCTATCTTCCCTGAAATAATCCATCCAAAGATTGTATTTTGTGCTAGCAGATATCCCTTTGGATGTTTGAGGATGCCATTGAGTAAGACTTCACCGTATACATCGGCTCCTAGTAAAAGATCAATTCTACCAGGTGATTTGAATCCTGGATCGGCTAGTGATAAGTTCTCGTTGTCTAACCAATCAGGTAATGAGGCTCTAGTAGTTGGAAGTTGTGAAATAAGAGATTTCAATACATATGCGGAAATTTGAATAGACTTACTAGGGTCCCTACGTGACTTAATGCGAAACGTGACCATATCTTTTATACGCAGTCGACCATCTCCAAAACCTGACACGCAACCACTAACTGGCATACGTTTAAGCCCTAACGTTTGAACAGTCTCTTCAGTAACAAAAGAGGCCTGGGAGCCTTGGTCGATCAAGGCACGCAGTAGACTAAACTTTCCGTTGAATGTTTGTGCTTTAACTATGGCCGTTGCCAAAAGAACGTCGGTTGAACCGATGACTTTTTCCTTCTTCGCAAAATTGGCAATGAAATTCACCCCAGTATTGGGTGATGAATGTTGATTATCTCCTTGATTGGGTCCTTGTGACTGGGTGCATGTGTGGTTGTTCTCAATTTGATTTGTGGGCCCTTGATGATTATCTCTTTCCTGGTGAAGCAAAGAGTGATGACGTCTACCACACCTACGGCAACATGTTGTATGGTGACATTTTTTGACAGAGTGGGTGGGTGCTAAACAGTTATAACAAAGTGATTTCGTCTGTACAAATTCTTGTCGCTCTCGAGGCTCTAGATGTCCAAAGCTCTTGCACTGATAGAGAAAATGATCACCCGAACACATAGTACACTGAAGTTTCGTAGTGTCATCATGAACTGCTACGAATGATTGGGCCTTTTCATTACATTTAGTGTTGTATTGAGGCGCTTTGTGCATTTGCTTGCTGCTATCAATCATCTCTAGGGTTCTGAATCGCGACTCGAGAAATATGACCACATCATTCCATTTAGGCAAAGCATCGAATGAAATTCCACTGACATTGATCTCCCACTGGCGGAGTGATTCATGATCTAGCTTAGACACCACCAGAAAAATGAGAATTGCATCCCACGACTTTGTGTCCATTCCCATATTGTTGAGAGATGTGATGCATGAAGTTGTCGTATCTAATAAATTTCTTATAGCATAAGCAGATTCATTAGTGATTTGTTTCTGAGCAAATAGCATTCGGAGAACTATGTTGCAGTTATATCTCTTGTTGTTGTATCTACTCGTTAACTTTTCCCAAGCTGCATTATAATTCAACTCTGTTGTAGATAAATTTCGAATAAGTATTTCTGCTTCGCCTGATAGAGTGCTCTTTAGATAGTGTAATTTTTCGACAGAAGACAAATTACGATTATTATGGACGAGTGATGTGAAGAGATCATAAAACTGTTGCCATTCCTCGTACTTTCCGCTAAACTTTGGTAATTCAATTTTAGGAAGTTTGACCTCACTTGACTTTTCAGACACAGACTGGGATTGAGGGCTCAACTGCTTCACTTCACAAAGAGTCAAATCACGAAGAACTTCTTTCAAACATCCTTTATAGTAGGTATAGTTTTCTTCAAAGATGTCGGATATGCCTTCTGTAAAGTATTCTAGCTTGGAGAGCTGTTCACTCTTTACTGACTTGATAATATTCCAATGTGTATCTGTAAATTCCTTATATAAAGTTTCAACATTTTCTAATCTCGTCTCTAAATATCCTCTAGTGATTCTTTCCTTTGGACTTTTTCTATAATTACTTTCGGCCTTATTCAGTTTTAAAAGTCTTTCTTCTTGAATGTTAATTAATTTGTCTACGTCCATGTTGGTATCCAAGTTTCTAAGTCGGTGAAATGTTCAATCTAGTTATTATAAGTCTATGACAAGCACTCTTGAAATGTTCGAAATTTTCTAAGTCTTTTAAACTCAAACACGGGAAATTTTCGGGCATAGGTTCCCCGTCTATTCACTTTTTTGCAAACTATTCTAAGTTCAAATTACTTTTTTTTGAAAATTTTACAAGTCCAGAATACTACTATACTACTATTAATTTATAAGTTAATTTACTCACAGTTTTTAGGTCCAATTTTATTTAGCACTCAATACTACCACTTAAGTCCTTTTTCTTCTTGAAATCCCCGTGTTTCGGCACCAAATTTTGTTTATCTCCGATAGATGGCTCCACAATGAAACACACACTTCACTTTCATTCATGTATTTACCACCGCCGTGGTTCCAAAAACAAGCGACCAAACATAGAGTACTTCTTACAATCATATGGTAATATGTATCAAACCATAGCTTGATTTATGTGACATACTAACTCCATCTATTGAGGGGCGGTGAAAACCTAAATGCTTAGTACTTTTACAATATCAGAACAAATAAAATAAATGAATATGATGAACTCCTATGAATTTAAACACAGTAGTGAAATCAATTTTTTTTGATTTTCCGAGATAAAAAAATAAATGAAAAGACAAAACATTTTTTTAAACGTTATACTGCTTTAAGGCATCTTTAATTTTTAACTGTTTTATCAACCAAAACTTAGCATAACTACATTATCTTTATTGAACAATCAGGAAGAAATTTGAACAGGACCGATTATAAACAATGTACAACAAGAAAATTGCAAAAAGAAGTCGCTAGAACAGTTTCCTTTTCAGAATTCCTGCGAACTTGCGCCCATGGGTTTACTGTACCGGCTTGAGGTACAGCGGCGCTGATGGCTTCAACGACTTCTGGCAACGTTATCTAGAAGAAGACTTAGCCAGTGAACAGGTCGTCATGCTTCAAAGTGCTGGTTGCACTTCAGACACTGCTAGCCTCGAGAGATTCCTTAGTGCTATCGTCGCCGACACTGATGATGTGAGACCTCAAGACTATAATACAGCTTATAGTAATGCTGTAGCTGGAAATGAAGTCAATACGATGAGAGTTTTCAACTGGCTCACCAATTACTATGAGCCTGCTAATAACGCGTAAGTTGGTTTTATTCAATAATCGCCTTTTAACCTTTTCGCTTCTATCTACGAGTATACTCGTAGTGAACAATGAAATATGCATTGTTATAAAATTCTGGCAACAAAAGGGTTAATATACTGCTTTGAAGTTTAAAGTTTAATCTGTTTTGAAATTAAAAGAAAAATCCTTTAAAAAACACAAAAACACATTCTTACTTAAAACAAATGATCATATTTTTTGTATGGGATTGCAGTCTTTTTAATTTTATATATATTAATGTTATGACACAATTATTTAAGTAAGATATTAAGAGTAAGATGTAAAATGAACTGACAGACAGAATAAATGGACTGGAGGTTTGGTAAAAACCTTTTATTCTATTTTCTTAATGTCTAAAACAATATAATTTATTTTTAAATTTTAGCTACTTACTATAATTTTAAATTACTCTAGAAACTAAATGGTTTGGTAATAGAATAACATGGTAATAAAATATTGTTTTAGGTTTGGAAGCTTGTTGACTCCGTTGAACAACATTGCTGGCCGTCTTCTTAATGAAGATGATTTTAATTTGGTAAGTTAACTCGACTTCGAGTAAAAAATTATATTGTCTATACCAAACCGCTTTATTGCAACTAAAATTATGTGCAAAATGGCATGACGTAATTATATTCTAATGCATAGCATTTAAGAACATTTTCAATGTGTCTTCTTGTTATTTTTCTAAGATTGTTTACTCTGTGTGTCCAATTTTACAATTTTATGTTATGTAACAAAGAATTAAATAAATAAACTTTAAACCTTACAGTTCACAAGATGGATAGACGATAATCGAGAATATATGGGAGATTCGGTTTACAACACCATAAGTAACACTGTTCAGGCTTCAAGGAATAATTTAGAATGGTCAGGCATAAGAGTTGTAGAACTTGCTCAGTTCTTTGAGACTGGTTATGTTGTGGATATCATTGAGGAAATCATTGACACTGAAACCACAACGGATGCAGCAACAACTGATGCAGCAACAACTGATGCACCAACTGATGAACCAACTGAAGACCCAACAACTGAACAACCTACTACAGAACCAGATTCGGCTAACATTGCTGTTTTGAGTTTGATTACTCTGACTATTACTTTGACTATTAATTTTGTCATGTAAATTGTTATTTATTGAATATTTTTTTATAAGTGTGTTAAATTCTGTTGATATAATTTGTCTTTCTTTTATTTAGCGTATTCCTCATTACATCTTATTGCTTAGAAGCCTTTGATTAGATTGTCTTTTTGAAGTTCATTGTCATTATTTCAGTCGCAATAAGTTTTCAGTAATTAGAAGTATGTTTAGTAGAGAACATAGAGTTTCCCTCATAGTTCTCCACTTGAACTGTTATAAAGCGGCCTGCATTCAGCATCTGCTTACATTTAATTGCTTTCCTAATGTTAATTTATAGCTAGTGGAAATTGCTTCTTCTTTTACTGCTGCCATTTATTGAAGAGAGGCACAAATATAAAGTCTCTGTATAGAGCCATTATCATCCTTTGACATCTATGTGAAGAAATCGAGCGAATCTCACTAGAAAAATAAACAGTTAAATGCAGAATTCAGTTAGTAGTTACATAAGTCCCGTCACTTGTGCATTTGCACTGCTGGGCAAAAGCCTCCCCACTAACCTTCCATGTGTATATGGCGGATTTATATATGAAGAATCACTGGCCAATAAATGTGGCCAAGTACTTATCGGGCAAATTCAGTATAGTGCATTAAATAGCCATTTTAATTTGACAAGAAGAATAAATATACAAGTACATCAGAATGTAATAACTTCTTCTTTTACCTAAATAGATTTTATTATTAGAAACCTTTATACTATTTTATTATTAGAAACTGTATAACAATTACATGTAAGACATATAGCGGGCATAAAATTATCGTTATACTGTAAGGAGGGCTCGAAAGCAGCTAGCTGAACAAGCAATTGAGTAAGCGCTAAGATGAGTGAGAGAGGTAGACCATACATCGATGTTTATATAAATAATGATGATTGTAACAAGGACACAACGAAAGAATAGAAAAATGAGATTTCAGCACCCGTAGCCAAGTGACAATTTCAAAACGCTAACGAATGTCGACAAGAACAAAATTTATGGGGTTGACATAAGCTGCGGTAAATCACGTGGTCAATCTTACGTTAATCCCATACATTTTATTCTTGTCGTAATTCGTTAACGTTTTGCGATCGTGACTTTGGCTAAGCCCCTTGAAGCCGTTTACAACTGGTATACCTACCACGAGATTTTATAAACTCAGACACTAGGGACTGCGTACGGAAACCAGTGTAGGAATTTGCATTAGATAGAAGTTATTATTTTATACTTAGTAGACAAACCCGGCAGTCGCCAGATGTTAAGGGGTAATATAAAATATAAAGGCATAGAAATTTGCATTGCGTAAAAGCTCTAAGCGGTACATGTAAAGTACGAGTGCACTAAAAGCGTCAACCGAATCATTTGGATGATTTAAATTTGGATAGCTATAATACAGTATAGTGGTATATATTTATTATGAAATGATGGAAGGAAATGGATGACCACCACAAGGAATAATAAACAAAAAAACTTTTGGAGGGAATAATAAACATAAACACTTTTGGAGGGAATAATAAACAAAAAAAAATAAGGATTTTTTATGTTTGAGGTAAGATATGGATACTTTAAAAATCTTGTTCTAATACATTTTTCGCCAATAACAAACGGAATCATCATTAAATTGAAGTGATACAATTCTTGTAACACCACCTATTAGCAAGAAAAAGAACAAACTCTTAAAAGAAAGCTCCTGTATACAAACAACAGATAGTCCACAACTTTTGTCATATACCCAACAGCTTCACTTCCTGTATAATAAACTGACTCTTTGACGCGATATGTGTACTAATGTCTACCTTTACTAGAACGTTGAAAAATATTTATTTCAACAATAAGAAGTATTCTTTTTAGTTTTGCCCAAACTTGTTTGTTCTGGAGGCTGGAATCCTTTCTTAAGCTGAAAAATCGAAGCCAAAAGCAAAAAACTGAAAGGATATATTATGAGGTTCATCATCATCGTAGTACAAGCAACCTTAGATATATTTGGCTTTGAACCCTGACGTGACGACTTTATTTTCCCTATATGAGGTAACATAACAAAATTATTTTAACATAATTTTTCAGCTGCATAAAGCCCCTTAGGGTTTGATTTTTGGCGGATTCCGCCACTAATCTCATCGACACTAGTCACGTGTTGCTAAGATGAGGTTAATGGAGGAAAATTTTGCCTTTATTTATCTCTTATCCACAAGGAAAGAGAGACTAGTCAGTAATAAAGCCATGTAACACAAAATAATATAAAGAGCATCTCTGTAATGGTGTCATTGTATTTTAAAAATGACATCACGATATCAGACACAAATCATCATCCAAATTGAGTTTGTAAATTCCTCGACAAAAATTATTATTGAAAGTGATTATGATAATGATATGATTTCTTTATCGATCAAGGATAAGATAAATGGTTGATTTCAGTAAGTCGACGATAATTTTATGGATTTAATAGAGTCATTATTTGTGATAATGTAAAGTCTTAATGATAAATTGAATTATAGAGACCTAAATCACCTAGTTGCTCAGTTGGTGTAGTAGGGGACGACGTGGGTAAGTTCGTTTTTGAGTCAATAAAAATTTCATTAACGGATGCAGACTAATTCTTATCGATGTTAGTACCTAACTTACGTGATAATATTTCCTTGATCATATCCCGTTTAGGGTAATAGGCTTGGATTATTTAAAAAATAATATTAAAAGTAGAACCTTATCTTTAGTTCTTGTGACTATTTAAAATGAGAGGTATAATTGTAGCAAGCTCATGTTGAGGTTTAAATTTTAAAACGCTGTATATTATTTGTGATGCCTGAATTTAGCTACTTACGTCACAGAAGACCGCATTGCTTATCAGTTTAAAATCAATTATGAAAATTTAAATACAATTTTAATAAAAATGTAATGTAATTTATTAAACAATCAACGAAATTGGCATTAGATAGAATATTTTTATAATTTTAATAATTATATTTTAACAGATAGTTTTAAAAAGTAAAGTAACTAAATTAATACTAATAATTAAATTTATCTCAAATTTTATGCAGTAGGTATGACAAACTAACATTATCTTTCAGAAGAACCTTTATTGAGTAACATAAAATGTATCAGTCAATAATTTTTCAGGCCACACGATGCTCGTTCCTGTATTTTTGTTCGTCCTTCTGGGATCAGCTTTTGCTGTCCCAGATGATCTGAGATCCAGTTTTGAGGTCATGGATCGTAGCACAAATTGGGATGATCCAAAATACCGATTAACGGATAGTGTTCAGCCCACAGATGTACATGTTGATCTAGATGTGTATCTAGATGAAGCCAGGTTTAATGGATTGGTTCAACATACTGTTCAGGTGAGCTTATGAGGTACTATTTGATAGACATTTTAACGAAGAATTCCATTTTTCACCAAATTTTAAAGCCACCAAGTCCGAGCTTTTTGAGAATATATGCCTTTGAAGTGTGTTTATAATCATTATTTTAATTTTAAACAATCTAATTCAAGTGATGTTTATTTATTTTGTCAACAGTATAGTAGTAGTAGTATATATAAATTCAGCAAGTTCAGTTAATTCTAAGTATTAAAAAAAATATTATTGAAATTATTCAAGGATAAATTAAATTAAATTTCTGCCTAATAACTTATAAATTATCTATTTATTAGGGTAAAGGTATAATCTTATCAGTTATGTGTTAATAATCATATTGATTTAAGACTTATCAACCATATACTCGTAAATGTAGACATGAATTTGGTTAAAATCGGAAAATTTTGTCTTAGTATGATGTCATTGCTAAACTTTTCATGGTGATTAGCATTATCTACATCTGCGACCTTCTTTACGACCTGGTCATAGATTTCTTTAATGAATTACCATACATACCTAAGCCTCAATTCCGTTGCATAATTCCATGTATTTTTTTAGGTCCAAGAAGAAAATCTAACCCAGATCGTCCTCCACCAAAATGTGGTTGAAATTGAGACAGTCACAGTCCTCAACGCTAACAACCAGCCTGTAAGCCTGCGGTTCCCTAACCCATACGCCACTGACAGCTACTTCGAAACCCTTGAGATCAACTTTGAAAGCCCATTGGAAGTGGGACAGTACTACATCGTAATCAGATACCAGGGTCAGATCAACTTGAATCCAGTTGATAGAGGGTTCTATAGAGGATATTATTACGTCGGAGATGAATTGCAGTACGTAGTATTTTTTCTAATCTTGCACAACCTACAATCTTTGATCATCATAATTATTGTCCTAACTACTGAGAGTAGTGAGCTGTATTGTATATATATGAAAACAGCGCGTTAGTGACACTAATAAGCATAAAATTGGCTACGGTGACTGCGTACCATTCCTTTTTTTCATGCTTGACTCATTATCATAATTTCTTTCATTATAGGTAATACGGTCAATTGACCATGCACTTTGGTGTCAGAGTTCATCGGAACTGCCTCTAGATCTCTGACGTAGGTAGTAATTCCTTTAACAACTACCAGATGACATTCGTGGCCAACAGCTTTACGTGCCTTCTGAAGCACAGAATCATCTTTATTATTAGAAAATCAAGTGATTCAAGCCTGCACTGTCCTAATCAAACTGGAAACGACTCATCAAAGCTAACTTGACTGCTAACACGATAGTATATTATTTTTTCAGCGTATACGCCACAACCCAATTCCAGCCCTACCATGCAAGAAAAGCATTCCCATGCTTTGACGAGCCTCAATTTAAGTCTAGATTCGTCATCTCTATCACTCGTGATGCTAACCTGAGCCCATCGTACTCAAATATGGCCATCGCTACTACCGAAACCCTACCGTGAGTAGTTTTTCAATAAATTTTATCAACCAATCGTATAATCTTTTAACTAGGCAAAAATCTAAAACAAAATGAGAAAGCAATTATCCTTGAATATATTTTTTTTTCAATACAGTTTTTCCTAAGAATCTTTAAAAAATTGTAATGAAATAAAATGACTATTGTTTTTCTAGTAACTTTTTTAAAACACTTGGTATATTTAGCTTTTCTATTTTTTACAGCGGAACTCCAGCCCGTGTACGTGAGACCTTCTTACCTACCCCCATCATCTCAGCCTACCTAATCGCCTTCCACGTCAGTGACTTTGTCGAAACCAGCCTGACCAGCACGGCTACAAAACCTTTTAGAATCATTTCCCGTCAAGGAGATATCTTGAAACAGCATGAATATGCTGCTGATATTGGTCTGAAGATTACAAATGAGTTGGATGACTACTTCGGTATTGATTATTATGATATGGGACAAGGACAGCCCATGAAAAACGACCATATCGCCTTACCCGATTTCCCATCTGGTGCTATGGAGAACTGGGGAATGGTTAACTACAGGTTAGTAATACAAATAAAGTGGTAGACTTATCCCATATAGCCTATATCTTCCAGCCAAATTATTATCATGAACTCCTTCAGGTGCTTCAAAACGGTCACTGTACTAAATTAGATACATTCAGGCAGCTTGATTTCAATATAGTTCACGTACATAGATTAGGAGAATTAGATTGTTGAAGTCTATACGAACGCTCGAACTTATATGCCGACAGGTTTAATATTTAACTAATTCAGAGACATATAACTAATAGACTGGATATTGATTATATATTTCTAACGATCAATGATTTAGTAATAATATTTTTAAGGAAGTCAGTCGCCAGTCTATGTTTTTCCTTACCTCTTAGAAACCATGCATTGGAATTTGATTTTCAGCATCATTAGCATTTCTCTTGGAAGTACATATAAGATCCAATTAGTCACAAGTTTTAAATAATGCTGTACTTTGCTTTCAGAGAGGCTTATCTATTGTACGACCCTGACAATACCAACATAAATAGCAAGATCTCCATCGCCACCATTATGGCGCACGAGCTTGCTCACAAATGGTTCGGTAACCTGGTTACCTGCTTCTGGTGGAGCAACCTTTGGCTAAACGAATCCTTCGCCAGCTTCTTTGAATACTTTGGTGCTCATTATGTAAGTACAATCTTTAAAATCAAAAATTGTTTTACCTCTACCGTCGTGCGCGTAAATCAAAAAGACTAAATTTCAGTAAGTTACTTATTCATATCGGTACTCGTATATATTGAACACATATTATGGGGTCTGATATTAGACGTTAGTACGCTCAAGTACGCTGGCTCAAAAAAATGCGGGTGGTATTTACGCTCGCTCCCATATTTATAGAATCGAAAACCGTTAGAATGACGTCGCCGCATCGCGTCTTTGTGAACACGTAGTTTTATTTTTGAATAGGTACCATTTATCAATAACGAGATCAAGATAGAAAATCCCACTAGTTTTGAAGCCCTTATAAGATAGTTGATTAAGATACCATAACATTCGAACTAGCATATTTTATCCTATACTTACAATCATATTTAAAACTTACTTAATTATTTTTCATTCATTGCACAAAATAATTACCCAACGTGAACTGTCAAAATTTGTACGAGTATTTTTAAAAACCTCATAATTATAACTATGCAATCATAACAGTCAATTTTTTTTCTAGGCGGACCCAGCGTTGGAATTGGACGATCAGTTCGTCATAGACTATGTTCATAGCGCGTTGCAAAGTGACGCGGCAGCAGGAGCCACACCTATGAACCACAGTGCAGTGGTTGACAACCCCTCAGTCACTTCTCACTTCAGTACCACCAGCTACGCCAAAGGTGCTTCTGTTCTCAAGATGTTGGAGCACTTCGTTGGGTTCCGCACTTTTAGACTTGCTCTGAGATATTATCTAAGAGAAAAGTAAGTATTCCTTCTATCGTATCCTTACTAACTGCATTTGTATGATTACATGCATGAAGCATCAGCTTGCTTTTGCTCGCTGGCTTATCAATGGATTAGTTATTATGAACTGAAAAGGTCATTGTAGACAAAGGGGTGCTAATAATGATAGCTAATTAACTTTGTTTGTTACTTTTATCTGCACAGGTTAAGTGAAACTTTGTTAACAGTAAATTAATAATGGTATTTTTTTTATCAAAACCACAGGATCCTTGATTTTTTTAGTTATTCAAACCCATAGAACCTGTCATAATAGAACCTTAAACATCTCGGCAAAGTCTCGACCCATCATGTCAATAACCCATTCTGTGGACGCCTTTGCCTACAAAATCTTATGTCAAATCATTCCTCAAGGGACTTTTTTTAATTCTACAGCTCGTATGGTCTCGGAACTCCTGAAGCCATGTACGCTGCCTTCCGAAGAGCAACTGAAGAAGATCTGGACTTCCAGCATCGATACCCAAATGTGGACATCGGAGAAGTTTTTGACAGCTGGGTGCAGAATCCTGGAGCCCCTGTCCTTAATGTAAACTTCAACACCGGCACTGGAGTGATTACTTTGAATCAAGTAAGATTTTATCATTATAATAATATTCATTAATTTAAGTGCAAGCCTGATCTAGGAAATATTGTAGTATTTTAAGGCTTTACTAAATTAAAAGGTCAAGCTAACAACTCCTGCCTGATGACAGAAAGACTAAAGATAATAGGTGTTAATGGACAGCTTACATAATATTTCAAATCCATTAAGCTATTCAAAAACGTAAAGAAATATATAGATACATAAGCTACTATTTATTCTTTAGCAACGTTACCAACTTACTGGCACCCCTGCTGCTCAACTCTGGCACATCCCGATTACCTGGACCCAGCGTAATTCCGCTGACTTCTCGAACACCAAGCCCAGTTTTGTCCTTTCCACTGAAGCAGCCACTATCAACGCTGACGCCAGTCATAACTGGGTTCTCTTCAACATTGCACAGTCAGGTATGTCAACTTTTTTTAATCAGTGTAACTTATGAATATTTTCAGTACAAATTTTTACTTTCTTTATTTAAATTTGTTTCAAAAACATTATGAAACATCATATACAATTTTATTTTTGTGACACACCAGGTCTCTACCGTGTCAACTATGATGACCACAATTGGGAGATGATAGCTGCCTTCCTTCGCAATAACAACAACAGAGAAATTATACACAAGCTCAATCGCGCTCAGGTGGGTAAAGTTTCTCTTAGTACTTAAAGCATTTTGGGATTTGTACCCGAAGTATCACGCCCACATTTTTGTTCCTTTTCATTTATTCATTTTAGTTTTATTCCACCCGTGTATTATTAATCATCACAGAGTATCTCCAAATTTTTTTTTCAAATACATTTTTTTTATCTTTTGTTTTAGGGACATCTTTATTATGATTACTTTAATCTGAAAAAAATCTAATATATGATTATTATTTACTATTTTTACTATTGTCGTCTGTATTTTTCAGATTGTCAACGATGTCCTCTTCTTTTTGCGATCCGGACATATCAGCACTGAACGCGCTTTTGATGTTCTCTCTTTCCTGGAGTTCGAGACTGACTATTACGTTTGGGGCGCCGCTATCAATCAACTGGAATGGATCAGAAGGAGGTTGGAGCATCTGCCTCCCGCTCATGAGCAATTCACTGTGAGTACTTTGAGCAGAATACCTCCACTTTACAAGCATGGCAATAAAAAAAAAAACAATTTTGGTTACCTTTTAAAAAAGAGGGCTCCTTTCACGACTTTTTGTAATTAAAGCAATTAGATGTTAGTAAGTATCGAGAATGATTAATGTTTCGTTTCAAATAATAGTAATAGGGTCTCAATCGCCTTAGTAAGGAATATTTTATCTTATTATTCTCATCTCTTCGTACTTATTTCAGTCATGGCTTCTCCACCTTCTGGATAGGGTGGTCAACGATCTCGGATTCGACGCTTGCCCTACATGTTCCACCTCTAGCAACCTCAACCGCATCCAGATTCTCAACCTCGCCTGCAACCTCGGTCATGAACGGTGCATCAGCGACAGTTTGGAAAAGTGGAACAGTTTCAAAGCTGATGATTCTAATATGTAAGTATACTGTTAAGAAATACAAGCAGTCAAGGGCTCCTTTTAATTTATATTACTTTTTTTTATTTAGAATTGCTACCTGTGATTATAATAAGCCTCAATCTTGCAGTAGATAGATATTCTAATGCTGAATGTAAAAAAAAATTAAAAAAAATCTTTTACAAATTTTTTATAGGTATAGAAATTTATTTTGGGACCTACATACTTCCATATATTACAAACAGATAAATGATGGATCAAGAAATAAAATTTTATTCGAAATTTATATCGCCGTATATGTGTCATTATGGAAAAGTGACAAAGTTTCTTCTTTTTCAGAGTTGATGTGAATCTCCGTCGCCACGTGTATTGCGTTGGTGTGCGTCATGGTGACCGCAGCGACTATGACTTCCTCTTCTCCAAATACAACTCCTCGGAGAACACAGCTGATATGGTCGTCATACTCCGTGCTTTGGCCTGCACTAGAGATGAAAGTTCCCTACAAGAGTAAATATCTATTAATTTTTAATCTCTAAAACTAAAAATTAAGTTTAATGAGTTAGATACTAGCGTGTCACATTTTAAATTCATTGGGAGATAATGTTTAAAATTGAAACTTTACAATGCTTATTTTTATTATGACCGCTTTTGTATAAGCAAGCACCTTCGAATATATTGTGCAGTTTAGTTGATTTTATTTCATCTGTTTTTCTTTATAGGCTTAATGTCTTAACCTTAACCAAACTAGATCTATGAGCGTATTTTAATTTATGTTTACTTGTAGATCAAGAGTACTTAATAATATCTTTATTTTCAGTTACCTTTACCAGTCGATGCACAATGACAAGATTAGGATCCACGACAAAACTAACGCCTTCAGCTTTGCCATTCAAGGGAACCCCGAGAACTTGGCCACCGTTCTACAATTCTTGTATGGAAACTACGAGGAAATCAGAACGACGTAAGCCAACATTATCTTCAATTTACAACTAGAATCAAAGTTGTTCATAGATTGAAACAGATCTTGCATTCAGTCTTTCATAACCTGAATGTTTAGCATAAGGTAAATGTATAAAATCATTAAGAATAAAATCTTCTAAGAAAAATCCAAAAAGCCCTTCAATCATTGTAATTTTAATAACAATTTCTAAATATTACAATTAAATAGGCGTCCAACAATATAATAAAATATACTTTTATATATTATTTGCATTTATAAGCTGCTAGCTATCTAGCTACCGCGGTATCCCGTGGTTTATCATACACTGCAGCGCCATCTGATTCTGCGTCATTGACTAATTATATTACTTAGTTATTAAATAAATAATAATATAAAGTGGGATTTTCTCTATGGCTGTATATCATGATCATTCATCTATGTAATATGTTATAGATATGGAGGTGCCGCTCGTCTCAACATAGCAATCAACGCACTGGCAGCCTTTTTGACAGACTTCCAAGATATTCAAACCGTAAGTTTGAGTGCCTCATATAATATGAATTAATCTTGTTACGGCTTAGACTAAATTCGAATTAAGCTTAGCAAGATTTAGACCATGTATTGCGCTGTCTCGCTTACTCACTGGATCTTGCATGGTTTTAAGAGATGGTAGTAACCCCCTGTTCTTTTTTAGACCAAAATCAAATATGACACAGTGAGACATTTCTTTCTTTTCCTTACTGGATTCCCATTCTGGATGTGCTCAATCAAAACGTCAGAATTATCACAACATTGATTAAAACTTTCAAAATTTGGATCATCATGCCCCGTAAAACTGTGAAATACTGTATATCATGCTTCGCCTTCTAAGAACTGCTAGAGACTGTCTAGCAACATCTGTAATACAGTAATATATAATGAAAGTGGTACACAAATTACCTTACTTTAAAGTTCGGTTTATTCAAATAAACAGTTTATATCTTAGATCGCTATACCTCTACAGAATAGATATAAAGAATTTTTTTCTTTCTTTTACAGTTCCAAGCATGGGCTTATTCTCAGCAAGCAGGCCTAGGATCTTCTTTCGGTAGTGCGGTCTCCGTCGTCAGTGCCGCAGTCGCTAATCTCCAATGGGGAAACAACGCTGCGAGTGAAATTATGACTGAAGTGTTGGCAAGATCATCATCTGCAGCTGTTGCCTCATCTGTTATATTGATACTGGCAGCTTCTTTCGCTCATTTACTGCGTTGATTATTTAAATCAGTAATTTTCTTTTCATTAATTAAATGTTTAGTTTTTTTCTGTGTAAATAGTAAGGTTGCCAGTAACTTTAGTAAGAACAACTTGTTATGAGAATGTGAATTTATGTATTTTTGTGAATATGAAAAGAGATCATTTATTTTAGTAAATTATTTTCTAATAAATTTGAATTTATTTTTACCCTCTATAATTAAGACGTGTGCCTATGTGCTGTGTATCTGTCTGTTGCTACCACAAATATTTACATATATATATTTATATATATGATCGTAGTAGATTATTTTGTATCAAATGATTTGATGATATAACTCTTACCTAGCTTACGGAGATCTGTGCCGTTTTAATATATTTAACTTATTAAGTTCTTACTGTAGAAAATCTCATACTTTTCAAAATTCAGCAAGACTGACTTAAATGTTAGCGCGACATAAAAATTGTGGATTTTTTTAATTTTAGCTTATTTGCTCCACTATTAGTTATTCTTTATTTTCTTCACCCGACTACACTAAATAAGGAGATCCGTAGGAGAACAAAGGTTGCTGACATAGCTCAGCGGATTAGCTCTTTGAAGCGGCAGTGGGCAGGGCACATAGCGTGATGAACCGATTGCCGATGGGGCAGAAAGGTTTTCGCATGGCGACCACGCACCGGTAAGCGCAGCATCGGACACCCACCGACCAGATGGTCAGATGACCTGAAGAAGGTCGCAGGCAGGCGCTGGATGTAGGCCGCTTCGAACCGGTCATTTTGCAAATCCTTGGGGGAGGCCTATGTCCAGTAGAGGACAGCCTGCGCCTGAATTAATGCTGATGAAATTCGTATTAAATGTGTGAAAGATACCAATTTTCAATCAGAACACCACATAAGTGGGACTACACGCGGTTAAGACGGTAATAGCTTTATATATATTTGAATGCAGTCAGGTCTTTTTTTATATTTTACTTGCTTATGTTCTTAGTATATCGGCACCAGACGTAGAAATAGGTACTAGAGAGATCTTACCCATGAACAAATTTCTTAGTGAAATTAAATAGGAAATAAATGGGTAATTAGAAATAGAGACATTTTTGTAAAATGATAACTTCAATACCAAATTCCCACGCAAGCGATGTCAACCTACTATTGTGTTATATCCATCAAAACGGCTCATTAGTCTGAAAGTAAGAAGCATCTAAGAATTAGATTTTGTTAATTTTTTTCGAACTATGTTACTTTTGGTAAAATGTTTCCAGGACAAACGGAAGTCAAATATTTTGTTTTTCCAGCGGTCCAACGCCATTAAATGAATCATTTTAATAAAAGAAATCCCAAGAAAAATTCACGTCAGTAAGGTGGTTGATAAAAATTACTCATATATCCTTGCATAGAAAATGGGTTGAACTTTTTGAAACATTAGCAAAACAGGAAATCATCATCACACCGATCAGAATTTTAGTTGGGGCATTTTTATAGTTTCATAAGAATAAGTCCTCATGAATCCGCAATATCTTATTAAAACCACCCAAATGATACATCATACAATGATAATAATCGGGATTAAGATAAATGCCAATAAAATTATCGCTTAATCAATATTCAAAGGAGGCGGTGTTTTTTTACGTTTTTTTATAAGGCAGTGTAGTTTAGTATTTTATGGAGGACATTTCTTTAATCAGGTTTGTATAGTTTCTTCGAAATAAAGATTTAAGTTTATCATATTTGCAAAAAATTTATCTTATAAATTTAAGTGGAATAGTTTCTGTGTATTTGTTTGATGACTTTTGTCGAAAATTTGATTTAAATTTCATTGCACCAGCAGCTTTTTGGAACTTAACTCGGATTATCTGGTAGGTAGATATTGTTAGTTCAAGGTAAATTTTGAATCGTTCTACCTCATTGGTAATCCATGTATGCTACTTTACTTACTTACTTACTCATTAGACACTGCTACTGGTGTAGAGGTCAATGTGTTTCCCTTGTTTGTTGCTTCAAATGAATAAAGCAACTTACCCGAAATTCTAGCCGCATTTCCTCGCTCAATGACCAGTCCAGCATTGGGATCAAGATTGCCTCTTTAAACCGTCCTAAAAAGCACCAGGCCTTCACAGCTCTAGCGTCTTAATGAAGGAGTTATATTATATTTAATTTATGAACACCATTCCATTATCTTTCCAGAAATGTCCAAATTTTTAGCCTTTATTCTGGTTCTGGCCTTAGTAAAAGCTGATCAACCACTGCTATGGGAACTGGATGAGTTACCAGAAACTAGGGAACTTACTACTAGAAATGATGAACAAATATACAGACTACCCGAAAGTGTTGTTCCGATTGAATATGACATTTATATAGATCTGTATTTTGCGGAGCGGGAAGATAGACCATTCAGTTATGATGGAAGGGAGACTATTATTATTCAAGTGAGTATATTTATTCCATCGCAAAAGCCATGCCCCGCAAAATAAGCAGTGATGGGGTAAGTCATATCAAAAGTTTTGCTTTTATATCAATGAATAATATTAAATTTCAGGCAGTCGAACAGAACGTTACTGAAATAGTGCTACACTCCAATGTTGATTCAATCAATCATTTGGGTCTGCAAAATAATGGAGTACCAGTAGCTCTTCAACCTTTGTCACCATTCATAACAGAACCTCAATACCATTTTCTAAGAATCAATTTGGTCTCACCTCTTATTGTTAGTGTAAATTATACATTAACCATTGGCTACTCTAGTACAATGAATGAAGGTCCGATGAAAAGAGGTATATGGCGAGGATGGTACACTGATGCTGAGGGTAACGAAAGGTAACACAAAAAATATATATATGTTGATCAAATGGTTTTTTGTCTTCGTTAATTTATTAATCTATAGTTTCATTTACAAGTGCTAAACTCACAGTACATTATAGAAAATCATTTTTTTATTTACAGAATATATGCTACAACGCATTTCCAACCTTATAATGCAAGACAAGCTTTCCCATGCTGGGATGAACCTCTGTTTAAGGCTGTCTTTAAGCTTCACCTTTCAGCACCAAGATCTTACCGCGGTACATTCAGTAATACTGCAGTTGCTACCTTTAGTTTGTAAGTAAAAAACTAATTCTAAATGATATAATACACTATCTTGTTAAACGAAATTCCCTCGTCTGGTATCTGCGGGGCCATAGGGTCTATTTATTAATTTATAGACAGTTATATTAATTCAAGCAGTGTTTATTATCAATCAATTTTCATTATAATGTGCTTTTTTGCAACAATGGCACTTTGTTTATTTGTCTTCATGAGTCCAATCTATTTTCCTGCTTTTTTTTTTCTTCTTTAACATCATAAAACAATAAGCAATCGAATCAAGAAACCGATAGGGCCGTGTCGTTATAAATATTACGAATAAAAGGTTTATCATTAACATTTTAAAATCATAACCTCAATCCTCATGGTGGAACTACAAGGGTCAGATAAAATCAAAATGTGATTATTTGTATATTAGAACAAAAATCTGCCATGCATGTAGTATTTATAACTATCGTATACCATTTTCAGCATCAGCTCCGTTCGGATCCGTGAAGATTTCTACCCGACCCCGAAAATGTCATCTTACCTTGTGACGTTCTTGGTCAGCGAAACATTCCAAGTTATCGCAGAGAATACAACGTTCACACCAGCAATAAGGATTATCGGGAGATCTAATACGGCTGGACTAGCTAATCACGCATTGGATTTAGCTGTGAAAATGACTACGTTCTTTGATGACTACCTTCAAATCCCATATGCGACTCTACATGAAAATTTGCTAAATGATCACGTATCATCTCCTGATTGGGCATCCGCTGGTACTGAAAACTGGGGAATGGTTAGCTATAGGTAAGATTTTTAAACAACATATTCAGAACTAAAAATCTCTTTTTCGTTTCTGTTCAATTTTTGTACTATAAGTGATGTGACTTCTTTAAAATTAAATTTCAGAGAATTAAACATGATTATAGATCCCAGGGAGACCATCATGTCAGTTGAACATTACGCTGCTACTCTCGTCTCCCACGAACTTGCGCACAAGTGGTTCGGAAATCTGATCACTTGTTACTGGTGGAGTAATACTTGGATCAACGAAGGTTTTGCCAGTTACTTTGGATATATTGCTACTAATGAGGTAAAATCACAGGCTAAGACTCCGCACGACTTTATTGATGATTGAATTCAAAAGGATATTTAATTTAATGTAGTAGCACAGGCCAACCATTCAAAAGATGCGTCATTAATTTAATTTGCTTGTTTGTTTCATTTGAACACATTATTTAAACTACTTTAGTTTCAAAAATTATATTGAAATCATTTGAGATTGAAAAGAAGCATTGTTTTGATTTCAGATGTTCCCAGAATACGAACTAGATGAACACTTCAATTCTAGATATCTCCAAGCATCCCTGTCTGTCGACTCTGGCACAGGCACTGTACCTATGAACCACGACGTCAATACTCCAGCTCAAGTGACTGGACATTTCGGTACAATCAGCTACTCCAAAGCTGCTGCCTTCCTCAGAATGACCGTAGATATCATCACACCTGAAACCTTTAGGAAAGCCTGTCAGTTCTTCTTAGAAAGAAAGTAAGAATTTATTTTTCATGGGCCTTAAGTTTAATCATGTGCTAAAGTAATTCCTTACGATATAAATAACAATTGAACTGTTGTTGTAAAAGTGTTAAGATCTTAGTCACGATAAAATAAAATTTATAACCTTGTTATTAAAACAGAAGTGTGATGAATCATTTTAGTTAAAATGTCCGATGTTTTCATATGTTGATGTTAGTATCACAGTCGCAACGCTATCGGTACCTGCAGTTTATTATCTTATGCAATATAATAGGTACATTTGCAAAAAGAAAAAACGTTTATAGAATTTCTTTTCAGCTGTGGCAATTTAAAATGCTAGTTATTTACCCATTATCAATAAATTAATGACAAAGTTTAGCATGAGGAAAAATACCTAAGTCCTTAACCATCAAACTGATATTAGATTATCAACTTTGATATAAAGTATTTTATTATTATTTTAGTAAATACGAGCCAACCGACCAATACGACTTGTACAATGCCTTTGCTTATGCGATCAACGAGGACAACAGCTTAAGCCAATACCAGCACTTCAACTTCACCGACTACTATCGCATCTGGGTCAATGAACCTGGATACCCCATACTCAATGTTAACGTCAATCATGCTACGGGTGAAATCTCCCTTCGTCAGGTATGTATTTTTGTTGCTATCATTTCTATGTAGAGTGAGCCACATAATATACGAGTAAGTATACCAACCGTACACTTAAGGTGAATGTGCAGCTTGGACTGTAAAATGTACATTCCTTATAGTCCTTGAATCTTTTCAAGGATAATCAAATACATTAAGGAATCAGCGAGCTATATCGTAAACCAGATCTGCACTATCTTTTTTATCTATTGCTATGGCCAGTTCTATTGTCAGATTTTTGAACCACCTGAAGGCACCTGTCTTAGCTTAACAATTGATATCTGGAAATAATAGCTGGGACTAATGGATTTACGAGCAATTTAAAGCACGGCAAGTAAGCTCATAAAAAATACATGAATTTCTTAAACTTTTAATAAGGGTTTGCTCGGTAAAGGGTAAAATTATTCAATGAGTAGTAAGCTACTTGTAGTTGTTTTTAAGGTAAGCTCTTTTTTTCTTTTTTTCGTTGTAGCTACAGATGACCATTTGTCAAGATATTTCTCGGAAATAATATTAATAGAATTTATTCCTATTTTCAGGAACGCTTTTTCCTAAGTGCCAGTGCTAGTCCCACTGGCCAAATTTACCCCATACCGATCACCTACTCAACTGCACGCAATGCAAATTTTGAAAATCTACGACCACAGTCCATTATGTCGACAGAGAATGCAACTGTTCAAAAGGCACCTGGAGAAGAATGGGTTATTTTCAATCATCTTCAGCATGGTATGTATGTAAATTATTCTTATAATGTTATGGTCGCGTTCTTCTTCTTGTTGAGTCGAAATAGCTTGACTCTTATATTATTTTTGACCAATATGTGGCTACGTTGATTGCTCTATCGTTGGCCGCTCCCAGATCTTAAGCTGTATAGGAGTCAGGGCCGTTAGAACATAAGATGATCCATAGAATGCACAGCCCCGCAATCACAAAGTCGAAAATCCCCACTTCATCCTGCTTTCCTGGCATCTCCCAACATCAGTACGTAGTCTATTGCGCGGGAGCGTTTCTTCTGGGAGAAGATTTGCCAATGGCTTTGTCTATTATGTATGAAATGGCCGCGTTAAGTTTTAGTTAGTCATTTTTATGTTCAGTTTCAAGCTGTCTTATAATATTTTATTGTAGTACTTAGTTTAGTTAAGTTAATATTAGACAGCAAATTTTTTTCTTTTCTGTCTAAAGAAAGAATATTAAAATGAACTGCAAAACAGGGAGACAAGTTTCAATTTATGTGGCGGCGTTGCCTTAAATAAGATGGCACAATGAGAGGTATTAATTATTGGTGTTGTTTTAAATTGAAAAATTAGAAAAGTTAAATACCTAGTTAGGTTATTCAGATGACAGACATTAGCATGATTTTTTTAGGGCACTACAGAGTAAACTATGATGACAGAACTTGGGATCTTATTGCGGCGGCTTTAAGAGACTCACCAGACTCTATTCATCACTTAAACAGAGCTCAAGTAAGTGTTAAAAAATTGTTAATTCATCAAAATTAAGTAATTAATATACAAAAAATATAATATAGGAATGTCATTCTGGGACGCTTAACCAACATGCAACAAAGAAACGCATTTAAAACAACAAAAGTAAAAAATGACAAACTATTTATGTTCATTGAATAGCTGCTTGCGCATTGATAATTATTTTAAGTACATGGCAGCGACTTAAAGATTAGATAAATTTTGGAACTGAAGTAATTTAAATAACAAATCTCTTCCTTATTAGTTGTAACTTTAGCATAATTTAGAGTCTGGTTCATTTTTAGTCAAAAACAATAATTGCAAAACAAACCCTTTCCTTCCAATCAATTTCGTTTTATAAAGATCTGATTTAGATTTATTTAATTTGTAATAAATTTTCAGGTTGTAGACGATGTTTTTGCTCTAATGAGGTCCGGCAGACTGACACATCAAAAAGGCTTCAGCATTCTGCGGTTCCTTCGCACAGAGACCAACTACCACGTCTGGACAGTCGCTATCAGTGGGTACACCTGGCTTAGGAACAGACTTAGACATTTGCCTGAGAGCCAAGCTGATTTTGATGTAAGCTTTTTATGTTTTATGATATTGCCCACGGCTATGCCTACGTAGAAATCCTTTATAAAGTAGCAACAGTAGCCTATGTCTTTCAGGGATCCAACTATCGTCATACAAAATTTAATCATATCCGCCCAAACTGAAGCGTGACGTAAAAAAATATATACAAATATCCAAACTTTAAAATTTGGTTTTATTTGTAGAAGGTTACTACTTCTACTTCTTTTCAGAGAATGACGTCCATGTTTAGAACATAATTGATCTATTTAAGTTAGCTGAACCGATTGTAGGAATCTTTCGATTTAAAAACCTGATTAATTATAAAACAGCTTCTAAGTTCATTAACCAAAGGCTCTGTTTTCCTTGTTGATCTCTCAACAATTCTGCCCAATTCTTTTTGTTGAGATTTTAATTTTTTTATAAGAATAAAATATTTAAAATTTTTTATCATTTGTGTCAATGATAACTTTAATCTTTTTTAAATCTTTGTTTGCAGACTTATATTCTCGATCAAATGCAAGAAGTCATTGACACTGTCCAATTTGAACCAGCTACTAATGAAACGCCAACCACCAGCCTGACGAGACAGGAAGTCTTACATTTTGCTTGCAATCTTGGCCATAAGGCATGTCAAGATGAATCACTTTCAAGATTCCTTGCAATGAGGAATGGCATATGGTAAAAAGAGTATCATTATATCAATTTTATTAACATTATATGTATCGTAATAGTTTGGGTGTTTGCACGTATTTTAATTGCTTTGAGGACTCACACACGTTTAGGAGTTTAATGTATCCCCATCTAATGGTTGATGGGTTTCCGGTGATTTGATTTTATTTTTGTTAGAACAGATGATTTTCACTACCCCAAAGCTAAAATATTGAGTAAATACTCAGTCACACTTTGTCATTAGCTATTTTGAATTGCCTAATGCCCGAATACTCAAACGTTACTCAATTTTGAGAGCTGTTCAAGTATCATGCTATCACTGTCAGATCGTTGACGTTCAGTGCGACAGCATGATACTGGAGCAGCTCACAACATTGAGTAGCATTTGAGTATTCCGGCGTAAGGAACGTAAGGTTAACGTAAGGCAGTCAAACAAAGAAATAGTCATTGAACTATGTAAGTGCTTTCAGGCAACATGAAATACTTGACACCTATTCGAAAAGAACAAAATGGGTTAAGTCCGCCATTGTACCTTTGTTTTATTTCTATGCTTTTGTTTAGTACAATAAGGCTGGGTTGCACCAACTAACTATAACAATAACTGTGTAGTCAAAGTACCGGTTAAGTGAAAAATGGGTTGCACCATTTTGTCAATCGTCATAACTTTTACGCTAACCGTAACTGCCTAAACTTGACCGGTTAGCGCTATTGTTATTGTAAACTTATCTGTCAGACGGGTCAAATAACCTCCCAGGACGTCATTATACTTGTAACCCTGGTAACTAACTATTCTACGAAATACGACGGTGCAACCTATGTCGCTTCAACGGTTATAGTTAGCAGTAATGTTACTGGTACATTTGACTTTAACTGTTACGATGACTGGTACTTTGGTGCAACCCACCCTAAAGTTATTACAAACAAAAAACAAAATGTATGGGATTGACATAAGGTTTGAGCACATGATTTACCGTAGCTTATGTCAATAATTTTAATTTTTTTCTTGTCGACATTCATCAACGTTTTGAAATTGTGTCTTTGGCTAAGCCTCCAGTACTAGTACATGGTTTATAATTTAATAAATTACCTTCCCAGGGTAGATCCTAGAATCCGTCGGAATGTGTACATGACTGGTCTTCGCCAAGGTAGAGCTGAAGACTTCGATTTCCTCATGAACCGACTACTTCAGTCGAACTATGCGAATGACCAGCTGGAAATGCTTAGAGGGTTGGGAGCTACCACTTCGCCGGAGCTTTTGTTACGGTCAGTCTTACAAAAGCGCGAAATTATCTTCTAGCAGATACTATACATTGTCTTCATCCTAGTTTATCACCTTTCCGTTTTATTATCAGCTGGTTGCTTTGGAGCTCTTGATCTGCTTTCCTAATTACTAGCAGGGTCTTCGGCATTTTTAGTGGTGAGACCATTAGCACGCATATCCTTTGCAACACTTTTTGGGTTTGCCTATTTCACTAGACCCTGGATGAGGCTTCATAACCCACATAACGTGTATTAATTTTAGAATTGCAACAAACTTTAAGCTTGAACATTATTCCAAATTTGAAACTCTGTCTGTCTTTTATGCTTTCACGCCTAAACCGCTGGACCGATTTTGATGAAATTTGATATGGATATAGTTAAGGACCACTGGTCCAACAAAGGCTACTTAGGGCGCGATGAAACCGAGTCTCACACGTTCACGGTGTGCATCGATTTTGACACCTCACGAAATGATGATGACGCGTTCAGAGCCGGGGGCAACAGCTAGTAGCAAATAAGTTGTGCTTTAAAATTCTTTTGTTTTTGCAGATATCTGAATTTTACATTGACCAAGGATGTAAGGTCTCATGATAAAGTAAACGCTTTCAACTACGCCCTGCTTGGAAACCAGGAGAATGCCTTGACGGTGCTCGAATTCGTCAAAAACAATGTTGACGCTATGAGAGTTGCGTAAGTAGCAATCATTTTTTGTTTTCAATCTGTTATCTATACAGGCGAATTTGAAGATTTATCCATAAAAATTAAAAAAACTTGCAAATAAATAAAAATTGATTTTGCAAAGACAAAAGGGAAAACAGAGGAGATGGGAAAGGGAAACAAAACACATGAACAATGTTCTTAAATTGTAGATAAATAGGTAGATTATGTTTGTTGTTTTTTATGTACTTACTTATATGGGGTTAAACATTTTTCTAATTTGTAGTTAGGTACATAAATTAATATTGCATAGTGTTTTAGTTTCTGTCAGAATTGAAAAAAAGGTTTGCTGAACAATTTTTTGTTTTGAAGTTTTAAGTATTATGTCTAATTAGCTTAATGAATATAAAGTTGATAATAAATACGCAATTATTTAAAATATTGTTGATATTCCAATATAAAATGATAGTGAACCACTACCCAAAGGTCGACTGTAAGAGATTGCTTAGCAATAAGTCCGCCTTTGCTCCATATGTTTGTAAAGTTTTTTTTTTTCACTGTAATTTTTATATTCTGTATGTAGTCAATAAAGATATTTTGTATTGTATGAACAGGTATATCGAAGATGCTCCTCCCACTCCTGTGCACACAGCGTTAGCCAATCTTGCAGCTTACTTGGATGAAGATGGTTTGACTGACGTAAGTATAAGTATTCAGTTTAATTTAAAATTGCTTAACCAAATTTTGATAAATATTATGTAGTTGTGTTTCTCTTAAATAAAAAAATAAATTAATAGAATTTTTTAAAAGTTTTTTGGGCAAAAAAAGGGATCCTTAATATTTTTTTCTACTAAATTTTTTGAGTAGTGTACTTGCTTCCAATACATGACTAAATCTTGTTATATTTTTTTTAATCCCACAGTACCAAGCCTGGCTACAATCCACACAGACCAACAGTCTTCAATATGCTTCAGCTATATCTGCTATCAACTCAGCCAGAACCAACATAGCCTGGGGCACAGCAAACGCTGATGATATTCTGGCGGCTGCCCGCGATGGTGCCGTCATGGTTATGACGTCATTATTCATGTTGACTACCATGGCGTTTGTAGCTATTGTTATCTAATTATAAGCTTTTTCAAAATTAGATTTTTTTTAAATATTATTGTGTTTTATTTATTTTATACTAGCTGTTCCCCGCGGCTCCGCCCGCGTGGGACTCGGTTATATCGCGCCCAAAAGTAGCCTATGTTTGACCTCAGGTCGTTAATTACATCCCTACCAAATTTCATCACAATCGGTCCATCCGTTTAGCCGTGAAGAGGTGACAGACAGACAGACAGACAGATAGACAGACAGACAGACAGACAGACTTTCGCATTTATAATATTAGTATGGATATTAGTATGGATATGGATGAACCTTTACTCGCAGTGTAGCCGCGTAAATCCCACATCTACTAAATACAATATGACCTTCTCAGTGTTCCTAACTTAAATGATCGTTTTGGTCTCCTTTTTTTATGTATATGCGAAATTTTGACAAAATTGGTTGACTAGATAAAACAAAAATGGTTACAAACAAATATTATTATACGAAATCACTTTCTCATTTATAACATGAGTTGGGATTTGTTTATGTTTTCGTAAGTATTCACTTTTATCTTTTTAACCACAGAACTGGATTTTTAACTATTTAATATATTTTTAATCCGGCCAATACACGGATTTTCTCCAAAATCATATAATCGGTGTAAGTGACTTGCTATTATTATGTTGATTTTGACTTCCAAATACTAGTGAATTCTTAGATATCTAACATAAAATCTATAGCTCCTTCTTATTATCATAAATGCAAAAGTATGTCTAAACCAAGGGGTCAAACATTGGCTACTTTTGGGAGCGATATAACGGAGTCCCACGCGGGCGGAGGCGCAGGCAATAGCTAGTTTACATAAGTCATTTACAATTTTAATGAAAGGTATGTATATCATGAATGAAATCATCACTGTTTAATTCCATTGTTCTAGAAACCTTATGACAATAAAAAAAAAACCTTTGATTCTAGACTGCATTTAGAGAATCAAAGAAGTTTTCTTTTCCTTAGGTGTGCTACGAGTAACTACAGTATTGTCAACTTTACAGCAGAGTAATTTAAACTTTGTTATTTGAGTCATGGGCAGCACAAAATGAAATAAGGTAGAATAAATTATTTATCTTATATTTATTCACAATTATCACTAAACTTTATGTGACTTAGTTATATTTTTATAATAATGTGATGGTAAAACACTGATATAATCTCAAAATTGTAAAACAAACTCGAGCCCCTATTTGTGTATAGCTTTGGATATCACATTAAAAGAACTGTTGGAATTTACATGAAGGATAGAAATTACTTCAGGGAAAATAATAAAATGCGATCTAATATCTATTATAATTATCTTGATATTATTAAATTACCCTATTTATCACAAATATATCTAATCAGTTAAGCTAAATCCTGTACATTTATCATTTAAAATGTATTAGATAAAGAATAAAGGTTTGTACTAAATAAACTACATCACTTTTGCGTAGGACTAGAGATAGGTAGGTAAGTGTTTATTTTATTATTTATGAGAAATTATTGCTTTGATTGATTTAATGAAGTGATAGTTTTAATTTCATTTTAATACAGGGAAAAATCCATTTCAAGTATTTTTTAAAAATTTATTTAGATTTTTAGTATATTTTTATTATTATCATTTCATTTCTCAATTTCTCGACTTCTCTCTTTGGGTTCCGTATTCCACTTTTCTCTATGGCTCTGCTGTATTTATCTTATAATTTGATTCGATTCTTCAAAATTATTTGCCATTAATGCCTGTTTTAATAAATACTTGTCATTTTAAATTTACAGTCATGTCCTTCATAATAAAGTTGGTAATACTGCCAGCTTTATTGGCACTCGCTGCTGCAGAGTTTCCCTTTGACATTGAAGAACTAGATGTCCTTTATAGAAATGATGACAGTGCATTAAGTTACCGCCTCCCTGAAGACTTGGATCCTATACATTATGAAGTAGAGGTTACTCCTTATTTCGAAGAAGCACCAGCTAACAGGGAGCCGTTTACGTTTGATGGACGTGTTACTTTGACGCTTAGGGTAAGTAGATTTTACTGATGTACAGTGATCTACAAGGAATAGTATACCACCAGGGAAGGTGATATACTTCTGTGTTCCACTGTGTATTGGTACTGATAGCATATGAAACTCTGGTAAAATTATCCATGCAAGGTTCCGTTTAAAAACCTAGAACTTCAAAAAAAATTTTTATTTGTAATTGAACTTTAATTTTTATATAGGTTAACCTGTAAATATATATTTTTTGATAAAAAGAAATACCAGGACATAAAATTCATCGTTAGTGCACTAATGATACAATGAAGATAATTATTCATACTTTAATTGATTAGTCATCATCCATCGGCTATGTAAAAGTAATATTTCATAACGATAACACTTAATATTTGTGTACTTGAATTACTACTTTCTTTTCCAAAAGTCTTATCCAAAAAGACGGTTAGGGTCTTCCATTAAAAAAATATATCGCCACGAAAAAGGGAGATATTAGGAATTAGACAAGCGTGTGTAACGAGAATGATGAATGTGGAGAAAGTGAGGTTCTCAAAGAAGTAAGTGGTAATCAATAGGCTCTACCAACCACTGAGGAAAACATGTGTGAAGATAATATGTACATAATATATAATATGTACTTTTCAGGCTGTTGCAGATAATGTCGATGCACTGATCATCCAAGAAAATGTTCGGGATGTAACGTCAGTGTCTTTGTTCCTCAATGAAACTTCAGTTCCCATTCCTTTGAACACTTCAAATCCCTTCGAACGTATCCGCGAGTTCCATTTCTTAAGAATCAATTTGGCTGATGGAGTGACCCTGGATAATGGGGAAGTCTACCGGTTGAATATAGTTTATATCGGAAATATCAATGAAACTCCACTTTCCAGAGGTGTATTTAGAGGAAGTTACAGAGATGACGATGGAAATTTGCAGTAAGTGGTCATTAAATTTTTTATAAAGTGACTTGTTCAGTTTTGCACTATCTAAATATCTATTCGTTGTTATTTTATACAGAGCCGACTCCAAATAACCAATGGGCAAGTTTTATGACAATGGTAATGGATGTTATACATACCAGCAAAGTTGTCTTGGGTTTGATAAAAACATCAAAGCATTGACAAAAGCCAATTTCATCCTTACTGCAGTTTTGCAGAGAATATATTTTATTTCAATGTTAGGTATCTATTTTTTTCAGCTGGTACGCTGCTACCCACTTGCAGCCAGTAAATTCCAGACAGGCGTTTCCTAGTTTTGATGAACCTGGCTTTAAAAGTACGTTTGATATCATCATCAACAGACCAGCTCACTATGGTGAGACTTTCTCCAATATGAGGATTAAGGATAGCTATACGTAAGTACGAAAAATTATGATACTTTTATGATACTTGATTCTTTTATATTTATTCAAACAATTATTACTTTATTTTTACAACAATATTAAGATGATCAAGATACCTAACCATATTTGTTATTATTTTTTTAGTGTTGGCGATCGCGTTAAAGAAATTTTCCACACTACCCCAAGGATGTCAGCCTATTTAATCACATTCCACATCAGCGAAGAATTCAAAGTGATTGCTGACAATAACGACCAAGAGAGGCCATATCGCATTATAGCCAGACCAAATGCGGCTAATCAAGGAGAGTATGCTTTGGAAGTCGGCCCACCTATTACTAAATGGTTAGAGGATTACTTTAACATCTCATATTATGATATGGCTGATGGTCTCAAGAATGATCAGATTGCTGTGCCTGATTGGGCTTCTGGTGCTACTGAGAATTGGGGATTGGTCAGTTACAGGTAAGATATCCAATGGACATTTCCTATAAATATACAATAAAAATTTCTCCATTCAAACGATCTCGTAGTTCCGTTTCAGCGGGATTAAATGACGGATTACTCCTTCGCTTGCTTTCGCCACAAGATACTCTCTGAAAACTAATGCCTATGTACCCAAACTACTTTGACTGACTGACATAATTTGTAATTTCAGAGAACTTCGTCTTTTGTACGAAGAAGGTGAAACAAATGCAGTAGACAAGATGAGCATTGGTACCATTACAGCTCACGAACTCGCACATAAGTGGTTCGGTAACCTCATCACTTGTAGATGGTGGGACAATGTTTGGATCAATGAAGGATTCGCTAGCTACTTCGAGTATTTTGCTATGGATGCGGTAAATTATACTGCTTTCTGATATTTTAAAATAAATAGCATAATATATGAGGATACTATTTCATCAAAATCCACATATAATATAAAAGATAAACTACAGGAAAGTTGCCTCAGTAGGCGACCGGTTTAAAATGGTATGGTAGTATACGTGGAGAGGAAATATCAGGCCTGTCTCATCAAACAAACGACTTGGCAGAAGAAATTAATTTATCAACAGTTATACTATACAAGGTGGACACAAATCAACTGCAAATATTTTAAGGGCAGATTCAGACGACTAAACTGAACAACTCTACCAACTAAACTTATGTCGAAATACGAAAAAAAATTTTTGACCTCCCATACAAATTGAGAATAAGCTGATTAGTAGGGAGAGTAAAAAATAAAATTTCGTATTTCGATATAAGTTTATTTGGAAAAGTTGTTCAATATAGTCTGTATTTGCCCTTAAAATATTTGCAGTTGATTTGTGTCCACCTTGTAAACATAATAATAAAGTTTCTGTGTTTAATGACTGACATAGAACAAAAAAGGTCTGTAGTGACATGGTGGCTTCTATTCGTGTTCTTAATTATATTGTGTTAAAAAATGTCACACATATTGTCTAGTCCATGTTGCGTTATAGCATTTCTATCTAAGTACATTTAACAAATTATTTCATCTTCAAGGTGGACCGCGACATGGAACTAGAAGACCAATTCAACATCATGTACGTGCAAAGCGCACTGTCATCTGACTCTGCTACCAACACGAGGGCTCTTCAGCATGCTGTCAACAGCCCAGCTGAGGTCACAGGACATTTCTCCGGTATCAGCTACTCTAAAGGAGCATCGTTGCTCTTAATGCTCAAGCATTTCCTCGGGGAAAATACGTTTAAGAGAGCTCTGCATTTGTTTTTGTATGACAGGTAATTGAAAAAGCAATTGTTGATATAATTAAATGTAAAAATGTTAGTAAAAATAAAAATGAGATATTTTATGATTTGAGTAAAAACAAACTACAAGCTACTATTTCTGTTTTGTAGAGAATATAATGAGATTAATCTCTTGGTGATGAGAAATTTGACTGAAGTGGTCTTAAAAGCGCCAGAAATGATAAGAACTTAAGCCTTAACTAATATAATAAAATCAATTAGGAATAAAACACAATTCTCCCTTAACACTTTTGTTTCCGATGACCGGCAGAACAATTGATTTTCATTTGTCAATCATCGGCGATGAACGTGTTGATAGAGGCCATTAAAAGATTTTAATTAAAAACAAAACCTAATTCCATATTTTTAGATCATACGAGCATGCTTTCCCGTCCGATCTCTATCGTGCGTTTGAACAAGCTGCGTCTGAAAGCACCCAAGCCACCAACGTTGATATCGCTTCGTTCATGCAATACTGGGTTGATGAACCCGGTTATCCTGTGATTGACGTTAATGTTAATATGAATACTGGACTTATTTCTGTCACTCAGGTAATTGTTCTTAAATTTGTAAAGCTATCAGTTCATAACATAGAAATAGGAAATCGCGCGCGGTCTCTAACCAGGCATTTTTTTTAAATCAATGGCTCATAATCGATCACTTGGGTAAAAATTTTAAAATTAAATTAATATAAGATTATGGAATTTCATTTAGTCATAATACAACTTTATTGGGTCAATAATCCTCATTCAAAAGTTTTGTAGTACCTTCACGTGGCTAAACAGAATCAATTTAATTATAAGAGATTGGACTTTTTACACCATGCACTGAGATATTTCAAACGCAGTTATAGTTAGTTACGATTTTCTATATAATTTCTTAGTTACCTTATTATCCGCCAAGATTTGGCGTACAAAATTGCTAACGCAGTCGCTATTGGTAAAGGCATTGATCTAAAGGCAGATCATACGATAGAATAATGATGTCTCTTTTTAATTTTTGACAATTGACAGGAGCGATTCTTTATCAGCACAACTGCTGAGCAAACCACACAGTTTTGGCCTCTGCCTCTGACTTACACTAGTGGAAATAATCCTAACTGGGAGGATCTTACACCCAAGCATCTGATGACTGAGAATCCTTACGAGATTCAGAAAGATCCAGGACATGAGTGGGTCATCTTTAATGTGCAACAAAAAGGTTTGTACTTGGAGAAGTTTTTAAATAAGATTATGAGAAACCATAGAAATGTATAGTAATGTAACCATTAATCATAATTTCGAGTAGGTGTCACGGTCAATCGACCATGCACACCCTGGTGTCAGAGTTCTTCGGGACCCACTTTCGGCCTCTAACATGGTTCCTTTAACGACTATCAGATGGCAGGCGGAACCAACGGCTAAACGTGCCTTCCGAAGCACGGAATTATTTTTATTTTCAGACAATCAGGTGATTCAAGCCTGCTCCGTCCTAACCAAACTGGAAACAACAGTCTGCTTCGCATGGTAATCGAACCCGGTATGTAACCATTGTATTGTAACAAGCGCTGAGTATACCCGCTTTCAATCCTTAGGAGAGGCAACAGTGGGCTAATTGCGACAAAAATGTTGATGATGATAAATGTTATGTTATTGTAACAAAAGGGTAGATTTTAATATCTGGTATCTAATAAACTCATCTTTTAAGGTATTTACCGAGTGAACTACGATGAACATAATTGGGAGATGCTTGCCCGCGCTCTCAGGGAAGATTATAATAGCATTCACTATCTGAACAGGGCTCAGGTTAGTTTATAATTTATTTTATGTAGTGCTTCTTAATATATAATAATAGAATCATGTTTATGTGAGTTAATTTATTGTTTGTAATTTTTATTGATAGAATTTCGATAGCTTTTATGCAATGATTATGCTAATTTAGTAGATAAGTTCTTTGGATATAGTAAATTTAATCCCATCGCTGCATATAAAAATATAAAAAAAAATTGTGAACGTTTTCGGGGAAATAATATTTTTTGTCAAAACAATTGCGATTCACTTCGATAAAATCGCAATTGTTTTGACTAAAAGTATTTATTTTTTTCGAAAACGTACTATTTGTTGTAATCAAAAGTTCAAGAAGAAATCACAGAAATGAAAAGAAACGCCATTCTTTCTCAAAATAGCCACACGAATTAGAAAAGCGGCTAATTAAGTTCTCTCATTACAGATCGTAGACGACGTTTTTGCTCTGATGCGCTCAGAGAGAATGCCCTACTTGCTGGGCTTCCGAGTTCTTGAATTCCTTAAGCAAGATACCAGTTACTACTCGTGGTATCCGGCAATAACTGGTTTTAGCTGGTTAAGGAACAGATTCTTACATCTACCGGCTATTTTGTCGCAGTTCGATGTAAGTTATGCGTAATTGCATTGCAAATAAGTCATTAAATGCTTTTTCATTTATTCTAGTTCGTTTAGATAAATATGTTTGCCAAGGCACCCAACAAAGATGCTTAGAGCCATTCTGAACCCATTAGTGCCTGCCACAATAATTAGTTGGAAAGAAAAGAATCAGGACCCAAGAGCGCACAGCAAATCATCAGCACTGAAGAAACAAAGCTGTCCACAAACAATAACCAGAAATTGATTTGAAATTATAAACTAAAACTTAGATACTACAAAAAAATATTGAAACTAAAGACAAAGATTTGATTATAAAATGTAGCTCTCATCCCAACAATTTTCAGGCAATAATCTTCGAATACATGGAGAATGTGATTGCCGACCTCACCTACGATGTTCAATCTGGCGAAGCTCTTACACGAACTCTCAACCGATTCTATGTATTGTCATTTGCATGCAGCATCGGTCATCAGGGATGTGTGGATGATGCAGTTCAGAAATACACTACATTTAGGACCCAGGGTCAAAGGTAATTAGACTGAAATATTAGATTCATACTCATCTATTCACTGATATTAATAATTCCTTAAGTAAGCTTAAATAAGGAGAAATTCAAGGATATATCAAAAAATAAAAGAACTGGTTAATGATAGACAGAATTGGAAGAAACTCCACCGATAAGAGCCTTATCTCTCTCTTAGATGTACACTTAGATGATTTACTTTATTCAATTCAGCCGCAGGCTGTCGAATGCCGGACAGAGGCCTCCCCCTAAGATTATTCAGCTTTTTTTTTGCTCTAGCCGCCACGTTCGGCTGGTAGGTTGGCAAGGCGAGAAATGTATGATGATGATAAGCAAGCTTGAAAAATCTAACACCAATACTGGCTAATAACGATAGTGATTAACAAAAATTAATGTAAAATACATAGTCCTAAGGAGAAGAAGCTTGTAAAATTATGTAGGTCGAAAGTATTTGCCCATTAAATTGCAAAAAGGTTAGTCGATGGTCGGCCAATTTCCGTACGTATCTTAATAGTATAGAGCTATTACTTGGCCTGAATATATAAAGTTATTTATCAAAACCCATTATAGATATTGATCACGCAACATTAAAGTTTCATATCTTACTATCCGTCCTAAATACAAATAACATTAAATAAAAAAAGCAACGTGCAAGCACCTATGATGTGGTATTGTTTAGTTTAAGGCGTCTATATATTTTTCCGTGTAATTTCTCTTGTTTTCTTTTTTCTATATACAATTTATGAATACCATTAAGTAAGTATTGAATATATATGAATCTAAGTATTTTTATTTAGCCATGTTTTACGATGTTAGTGCTAAAGCTAACGTATGCTGCACAATTAATTTCTATTTTTTATCATAAGGAGAAAATGTTTTTTTTTTGTCTTAATTCATTTTTTTTCTTAAATATTCAGATAAATAAACAGAGCATGCTTTTAGTTTATTGGTGAATTCCGCCACCAACCAGAGCTGAGAAGAAACCAAGTTATTTTCTTCTTTCCCAGCTTAATCGTCCACTGCAGGACATAGGCTTTCTGTAATGCACTCTAATTATTCTATTTTAGATTTCCCACAGTTGACCAATGGAAAAAAGGCAAACCAACATACCTCTTTAATCCTATAATCGCCTTTTAAGTGTGATGTGCGAAATAATATATTCTTAAGGCAGATACTATATGTCCTTTCCTTGCATTCATATTTACTTTAAATTTTCCAGTATTAACCCAAACATCCGTCGCCACGTCTACTGCTCTGGCCTGAACCACGGTAACTACGCCGACTGGCGCGCCCTCTTTGACCTGAGACAGCGCTCGAACAACCAGGCCGCTGATGTTCAGATGCTGAGGGGTCTCGGCTGCAGCACAAACCCACAGGCTGTGCAAGAGTAAGATAAAATTTTATCTAACAACAAGTTTGGTCCCTTGGTTATTTATTCTAGTCCATAACTGCATTTACGAGTGTAGAGATTTATTATAGTTTGTTAAAGAATTCGAGCGTGGTTTTGCTTTACAGAATTTGAATGATTTACTTTCTTGTCTTCGAAACTCTCACATGCAAATGAGCAAGAGAAAAATATATCAGCAGCAGTTACTAAGGAAAACTTGACGGTAAATGCTGACAAGCTTATTGATATTGTTCACATTACTGGTGCAACGAAAGATGAATGTTATTCTATGTAGTAAAGAATTATTCGAAATATGAAACAAACGAAGTCCGTTTGAATCTCTTTTATTATTATTTTTTATGTGCAATGTTCAATTATTAACTGCCAATACTTTATTTCACCCAATCTCACATGTTTCATCTTTCTGCCACCTTTGAACTAAGAAGAAACGCTTGTTAGTCCTTCAGCAAAGATATGAACATGTATTTTAAAGTGAACGGTCCTCCCTGCCATCTTATCTTTGTCTTCTATGGACCAATGAACGAATATAACTGATGCATATTCTTAATTACTTTTAGATACTTGGACATGATTTTGAACGACGATATAGTGAAGGCCCAAGACCGTGTAAACGCCTTCACGTTCCTCTACATCGGCAGTCGTGACAACGCTAAAGTTGCTCTGCAGTACATCAAAGAGCATGTAGATGAGATTCGTACTGGGTAAGTAGTCAAATAAAAATAAAAACTTTAGAGAAGGAAGATTCAATATCATTCTGCGGAGAAGGGAGACTCAGTTATCAAAATTTCAAGTTGTTTTAAGGGATAATGGATTTATTAACACTTTGTGTTGTTTGTTCATACATATTTTACCAATTCCGAGTACCTTTATCCCTCCTGTCGGTCGGTGCCCCCTAGGAAACCAAGTTTAATAGTTACCTAACTGTTAACTAACTGCCTAGAGGCTTAGCCCTAAGAAAGAAACCTTTTTCTCTCTTAGAATATGTATCCTACCGATTTAGTTTACTTGAAGATTGAAACCCAGGATCATTCATAAGACGCACACCTAGACTATCAGACCAAGTAGACAAGTAATTGTGATAAAGTTATAATAAAGTGGGTAAAATACTGTGATAATTATATAGTGCTAGTAATAAGGTCCGCGATGTGTTTAACTTGCGTGTATTCGGCGTGTAATAAATTGGGCGGAAGAGAATGCCACCAATAAGAACCACAGATTAAAAATATACAAAAATGTTGGTGTTACCAACAAATTGTACCGTATGCACCATTGACCCGCACCATCAGTGGTGCAGATGAGACTAATTAGTTTCGTTTACACCATTAATATGATTACAACTACTTCACCTTACTTTCCTTGTCATGGTTGCACCATTGACCTGCACCGTGACGTTAAATATTATTTGACTACACTCATAACACAAAATTCATCTAATTACTGCCATTATCATCTTTCCTCTCGCAAGGAACAGGTCTAACATGAAAAACTGAAAAATTACAATAATCTTTCTTCACAGGGTGGTTCTGCAAACTTGGTTCAACAACGTCCTCACTAACGTTGCTTCTTACCTGGATGAGGAAGGCTTAGACGATGTAAGTCAAAGATATCATAACTAAACCAGGCAATCTGTGGCAGACTATACTGGGGGCTTAGCCAAAGTCACAATTTCAAAACTTTGACGAATGTCGACAAAAACAAAATGTATGGGATTGAAATACTATTGACCACATGATTTACCGCAGCTTATGTCAATCCCATACATTTTGTTCTTGTCGACATTCGTCAAAGTTATGAAATTGTGACTTTGGCTACGCCCCCTGTTCAGTTTGCTTCCCAAGGCTGGATTCAGTCTTGGTAAGGCTTGGGAAGGCTGTTAATGGTATCCGCCAGCAGTCTAAAAAACTAAGAAGAATGTTTATAGATATACACAGATGGGTTAGATAGATATACCCTTTCTTGGCACTAACATTAGTGCTTTTCTGATGTGTTTTCGCTGATTACTGATCACAAGAAGAAGAGATTGGATCTCGAAGTATAACATACATCGGAATGTCCGCTATCTTGCCCCCGCTAGTTAGAAAACCGGCAAATGGTCTGCCTGATTATAACTTGTTAACATAGCCTATGGGCGCCTGCATACCAGGGGGCTTAGCCAAAGTCAAAATTTCAAAACGTTAACGAATGTCGACAAGAACAAATTGTATGGGTTTGACATAAGCCGCGCTAAATCACGTGGTCAATCGTATGTCAATCGCATAGGTACATTTTGTTCTTGTCGAACGTCGTTAAAGTTTTGAGATTGTGACTTTGGCTAAGCCCCTACAAGTGTCATGTACGCATTGGCGACTCATATGAACTCCTTTCTGAACGCTTCTTTGTTGTACCTTTTAGCCTAGAGGTACTTATACTAAATCTAATGGTTTTGTTTTAAGATGGAACAATGGCTGAGAGAATCGAACATTCCCGAAGCATCCACTGGTCATAGTGCCATAGCTTCCGCCAGGAGCAATATGCAGTGGGGTACTGAAAGAGCAGAAATTTTACTGACAGCAGCAAGAGGCGCTGGTTTCATCCTTGTGCCATCATTCACATTGTTGCTGACCATACTTTTTGCGTTCATGCTTAGGTAGAAAATTGAGACGTTGGAAAGAATTTAGGACTTCTAATACTTTGTATTGTTTAATTGTTACTTATGATAAATAAAATTATTTTTAGTATATTCTCGATTTTCCTTTGAATATCAAATGCAGTAAGTTCCTAAGAACATTTATTAATGACTAGCTGTGTTCCGCAGCTTCTCCCGCGTGGGACTTGGTTATATCTCGCTCAAAAGTAGCCTATGTTTGACCCCTGGCCCTTAACTATATCCATACTAAATTTCTTCATAATCGGTCCAGAGAGAGATACTTCTAACAGTTCTTTACTCTCCCTTGTTCTGCATCACTTCTTGCCAATTGGCTTTTTGGATGGATTTTGGATCTTAATGTACTTCCTCTCTTTTGTTTACTAAATTCATGTACACAATAATTATATAAAACAGGCTTTTCTATACAAAGAATATGGGTATAAGGTTGCAGCTTAGTTCTAAAGAAATCTCTCCCAAGAGAGAATACGAGAAGTTTTATCAGTCCTTACTCGTTCGGAATGAATAAACTATATCTCTCTATTACGCTTTATAAGTACGTGATGAGTAAACAGTTTTATATATATGTAAGGATTTACAACAAAATACACAAGAATTGTATTATTCTAAGGCCTTATCAATTTTATCACTCGACTGATGAATAAAACTGAAGTCACGATGGAGATATAAGCAGTCTCCGACGTTTACTGAAAGTGGTATTAGGTAAGTTCATATTTTACTTACACTAAAAAAGAGGAGTGTTATTAAAACAGCCTTTGTGTTGTTGTCTGTCTTGGTACCCTTCAAATGGAATGAACCTTTTCTGATTTGTTATGTGCAGTTAAGTGATTTGATGTTAATTTATTACTGATCTTTAACTATTTAAAGAATAAAAGTGCAGGGATAAACTGGATACATACATACACCACAGAAAAGTCGAGCGAAAATTATAAAGAGGGTAAAAAGAGCTTAGAGCATGAGCTGGCTCATTTCTAAAGATTTGACTTCATACTAGGGGCACAGGGCGAAGTGGGATGAAGTCAATTATAAGACCTTTCCATTGAATTTTGTATTTACCAAGAAAGAGTTCAGCTGCGAAACGTCCCAAACGAGTGAAAATACGTCATCTGCATCTCATTTCTCTTTTGCGGTGGAAATCAATCTAGTCTTTCTTTTATTCTTTATTCGTCATTTCTCGGTAGACAAACAACCCTTTTTTAACCTACTTAAGAAAAGAGGCACTCAGTTCATCGTATCGTTTAATGTGTTAACGGAGTTCCACTAAACTAACCATCTCTAGCTCGTAACTCTTTCGCGGTGGAAACCGGGCTTGTTGAAATAGTAAACAATATAAAACTGCTGTGTTTGGTAGTCTTTGGCAGTTCCCGCTCTTAGTTATACCAACTGCTTGTCAAAACTGTCATGTAGTCCTATTTATCTTATACGGATCAGTTGTTAGGTTGACTAATAATTTGTCATAAGCTGTGCTCTTCGTTGTGTTCCCGAGGAAATAAAGCTTCATACCTGCAATATAAATAGAAGTGCATAGAATTAGGAATAATAATGTCTGAAAACAATTCTAGCACCTAACACCCTAGCCCTAACCATAGACTGAGAATAACGTAAATAAATAGTCAAGGAAGTCTGAAACCATGAGACCAATATTAGACGGAGAGTGGGGAAAAATATAGGATACCACCAGTCAGGCAGACTCACAAGACTGATTAGTATACTGACGGTTAAAGGTGTCTTGGCCGTAGTAGGAGGTAATATGGTAGGTGGATCTGTCATCTTTATAATTTCGTGTAGGTGACACGGTCAATCGACCATGCACACCTTGGCGTTAGAGTTATTCGAAAACGCCTCACGGCCTCAGACATGGCGGCTCATTAAAGACTACCAGATAGCAGCCGGGACCAACGGCTTTACATGGCTTCCGAAGCACGGAATCATCTTTATTATCAGACAGTCGGGTGATTCAAGCCTGCAATGTCCTAACCAAACTGGAAACAACTAATCAAAGTATCATGTATGCGTGAACACATCGGGTAATTACCAAAAAAGATAATGCAGCCAGCCTCTTGTGCACTTTACCTTCCTGCAACGACAGTAACTTAGGCTCTATGTACTAACAACAAAGTAAAACCGTTTAGACAATCGCGAGGTCTATGTTTGCTCAACTTGTTAACTTAATATAATATATTTAGTTTTAAAATTAATTAGTTTAAAATTTTAGTTTAGTTCTTTATTATTTAATGTATAGTCTTGTAATATTTATATTTATTTTATTCATCGATTAAAATGGTGTATATTTTAAAAAGGCGATTCTTAAAAATATGCAAAAGCGGCTCAATCAAATTAATATCGTTCACAAGAGATATTCTATTTTAGTCTTCTTAAAAGGCATACTGTTTTCCATTTCCATCATTTCAATTGCTTCTAATCTTTCAAGTACCTCATTGTTAAAATGGTTATCATTTCTAACACCTTCAATACCACTTCTGAATTTTTTGATATCTATCTGCAGATCTTTGACCTAATTCCTTCTTATTTCAAGGTGATCGGAAAAGTACATTTTCCTTCTCTCGTGCAGAATTGATAATTTCCAAAACTATTTACTGACAATGTTTTTCCACTCTTAAATATACTCCACTCTTAGATAAAGTTTTAGAAGAGATAAATGAATCGAGTTTAATTAAAATATACGCAGTCCAAAATAAAATTAAAAATTATGGTATTGTAAACTACTTAGCTGTTTTTACCGATAATTAGAAGGATACTTAAAGTTTGAAAATTTTGTCCAAGGGTTCTTCAGCAGACCAGCGATAAACTACTTTTATTACTTGATGAGTTAGATCTACCTACTTAATGACGAGTGAAATAGTTGTGTAATTTTTTTCATCTTGGTCGACTGTTATTCAATTACTGATAAGATTAAATCTTCCTTAATCTTTGTATTAGTGTCTGGCTTACGAAAGACGATTCTGAGAAATTACAGAAAAACAAAAAAAAAGGACTCAAGATCGGTAACTCATTTGATTTTATTCAACACACCGGTTTTGTCGAATGAAGATCGTTCGTAAATAAATTCACAAATTCGAACTAGTGGGTTTGGTCACAGATTTACTGCGTAAGAAGCGGGTGTTTCCATACGGAGAGGAGAAAAATTTGTGTCATCATCATTTCGTGTAGGTGTCACAGTCAATCGATCATACACATACTGCTGTCAGAGTTCTTTGAAACCGCCTCTCGACCTCTGACGTGGTTCCTTTAACGACTACCAGTAGGCGTCCGGGACCAACGGCTTAACGTGCCTTCTGAAGCACGGAATCATCTTTATTATCAGACAATCAGGTGATTTAAGCCTCCGATGTTCTAACCAAACTGGAAATAACTGAACAAAGTATTGTGTAAGGAAAACAAAAAAAGTACTTATTAAGTATTAAGTAAAACCGATTTCAATTAACAGTATTTGTGAGGTATTCAACAATAAAAAGTCAAAGGTAACACACGCAGTACTATTTAAGATAAGTTCTTTTAAAACTTACCTTGTACTGCGACCAACGACAATTTCATTGTTCCACTTAAAGCACAATTATATACTTACGTGTAAGCATAAGAAAAGAAATAAAAAAATAATATAGAGGTAGTTTCTTTTAAATAAAATTGTAATATTGATCAAAAATTGTAATTCTTAATCATTCTAATGAAAAATATTGAAGATTTTTTATTAAGATTGTTATGAGTACCTACCTCATAAATAAGTAATAGATTAAATTCATATTTTTTAATGTTTATTCTTTTTCTTTTTCAGCTATGAAGGTCCGAACACTTTTTGCAGTACTGCTAATAGGCGTGGCTTACGCAGACACAGACTACAGACTAAACACACCAATTGTGCCATCTAATTATAGAATAACACTATATCCTACCTTTGATACAAATGACTCTCAAGCATTTACTTTCGACGGAGAAGTAGTCATAACATTTACTACTACAGCTCCTACAAATCAAATCAAATTCCATGCGCAAGATCTTAATTTCACCATAAATGATGTAAATTTGACTCCAAGTATTAATTTTGATTTAACAAATCCTTTACAATTTAATACGAGCTATGATTTTGTGTTCATTAATTTACAAAATGATTTAGTAGTTGGTACCACTTATACATTGAGAATTGTGTACACTGGTCCAATAAGAACAGATCTGAATGGATTCTACAGGAATTCTTACATGGAAGGTGGTGTGAAAAAGTAAGTACTGTTTTTTATACGATATCTCACCGTTTAGGTTTAACCCACTGTAAAATACATTAGACCAATGCCTAACTCTGTCACTGGACCACAAAATTGATATGAAACGACCTATTTTAATTGTATCAAAAAAATATTCTTGTTGTTGTTGAGTCAAAAAGCTATTATTCAATGCTGGCTGCATTTGAGATGGTCCCTTTCAAATCAGCCGATGTTTAATTTTCAGAAAACGTAGATATCAATCAACGGTCTTCATTGGTCAGTGTATAACAATGATCGAAAGCACAAGATTTTTGATCATTATAATTATGTTCAAAATTATATTTTAATGTGACTTACTGATATTTGTTATTATCTCAATATTTGCTACACGAGCAATAAATAATCTTATTAGTTAGTTAAGAGCTCTTACGACTGTTGGTACAATAATTACAGATAAACTCAAACTATCATTGTTACAGTGAACTTAAACAGAGATTATTAGCTTTTAAAACTCTCACGGTCACATAGAATATGCGTGATTAAGCCTTTAGGTGCTATGGTAGTCTCTCTACTCATTTTAATCATGTTTCTTATTCATCATTTTGTCACTCACTAATATATCTTGATATATTTTGAAGCATTGATGTCTTCTATATAGACTTTGGCAGTATCAACTGTAAATTTTTAAGTAAAATCCTTTTTTTACCTGTTTGTATTATTCTTAATATCATGCATTTCACTCTCGTATAAGTAAAATGTAACAATGCCATGATGACGATTTTTATCAAACGTTACAATGCCTGAAGTCAATGGAATAGAACCACTCAGATACATACTCAAGATGTCAATTGCGAAATAAACTCTATAATCAAATCTTTAAAACTTAGATGCGATATAATCATGTGACTCATGATTAGCTACTATTTACTGTAACGTGTCAATAATAGTTTTGTTTGTCAAAATGATGTCGTAGAATTCCGTTCTTCAAACACAAAATTTGAGTCTTAAACTCTTGAGAAAATTTGAACCTTTTAATGTCATTAATAAGTTCGGTATGTTAACATTGATTTATTATGGAGGAGAAAACAAATACATTATTTCACCAGTGCAAAGAATACAAACTGTTCATGCACTGATATGACCAAAAAATCGATCTTTAATCTATCAAATTGCTTCCAGATGGCTCGGGGCTACCCAAATGGAACCAACGCACGCACGGAAGGTGTTCCCTTGTTTCGACGAGCCAGGTCTGAAGGCGACTTTTGACCTGATAATAGGCCGCCCGGCGAACTATAAGCCTTCACTCTCGAATATGAAGATTATGGCCACAGAAAATATGTAAATATCTTATTGATATAGTAATATAACAAAGTGAGAGCGAATTTTGAAAGTTTGTATCATCATAAGTAGAAGGAAAGTTAATTTCGGAACCCAGTGCATCTATTTGAAAATTTATTTTAGCAGCCAATGGGTATTGGCTATCTAGGTATAGCTGTACTATATGGGTGAAGCCTTTGGTATAAGCTAGTCTACAATGACTCTCGTCTCATTTCACACGTTTATAATGTTCATAAATTTTCATCACTATATTTAATTCTGTTTTATTATGATAAATCAACCTAAGTTTAATTTTATTTTGAAAAATTTGATTTCAAAATTCTGTGAAGTCCCGAGCAACACAAAGCCTAAGAAGTTTTTAAGCTATTGCATAGCTTTTATCGCGGGCTTTAAGCGCGGCGAGCGAATCAAGAAACTCCGTAAAGAAAAAACCTGACACCCTCCTACCATGTACTCCGCCCGCCTACCATGTAGCTCGGGCGAATTTATTGCATAACTTGATACTTATTTTTATTTTTCTTCTTCTTTCGTCTTTTCTAGAACTCCGGATCTTTCAAAACCCAACAAACTAGAACAATACGAATTAAATAGCTTATCAACTTTAATCTTCACTATCACTATCACTACATAGTATAAAACAAAGTCGCTTTCTCTGTCCCTATATCCCTATGTATGCTTAAATCTTTAAAACTACGCAACGGATTTTGAAGCGGTTTTTTTAATAGATAGAGTAATTCAATTTTATTCTGTATTGCAAACACACACTATTTTTTAGTCTTGATACAATCATCTGTTTTATCTCGTCGCTCCTTGATTCTTTATCTCCATTTATTATCTTCTCAGTGACGACCACGTGCTGAAGTAGATTTATCTTCAAATATACTTATCATTTTTACTCCTTTATATTAAGCATAATATTTTTAATAAGATTCTTTTTCTAGTATTGTATGACTTCAACGTCACAACTTATTGTTATATTGAAGAAATTTATTAAAGTATAATATTAATTTTAAATTTTTCTTCTATTAGGACTACAACATAGGGTTTTTCAAAAAGAACGTTATAAGATTTTTGAATGATCGGCAACGCGCACGTGACATCTCTGGTGTGATAGGCTACGGTAACCTTCCCGTCAGATGGGAATGCGTGACCTTTTCCCTCATATATAGTTTGTGAGTTCTTTTTTCAATTTCAGCCCTGACAACATGGTGAGAGAAAGGTTCTACACCACCCCCATCATGCCAACATACCTCGTCGCCTTCGTCATCTCCGAATTCGACGTGAGGAGTACCAACGACAGTAGCTTCGGAGTTTACTCCAGGCCTGAAGCCTTGAATCAAACTCTCTTTGCATTCGAATTTGGAGAGAAAGTTGTTAATGAACTCAGCAAGTACTTCGGCATAGACTATTATTCGTCGAATGAGCAGCTGAAGTTGGATCATGTGGCTTTGCCTGACTTCAGAGCTGGTGCTATGGAAAATTGGGGTCTAGTTACTTACAGGTTTGTCTACTTTTTATTATACCTTGATTATATAGCTAAATGCGTCCCTTTGCATCGAATCTACCAGGTAACGATGCAACTATAAAAAAGGTATGATAAAGGAGAGTCCAAAAGACATTTTGAAACAAACAGAATATCATGAGGCTGTAAATTTAATAGTGATGTTCAGTTAAAAGTTTAGACGCGACATAATATAAACTGATAATTTATTGATAGAAAACATTAAGTGTGGAAAAATAAATAAATTAATAGAATGGAATTTTTGGTAACCAAATCGAACTTGCACTTGACCAGATTGATTTTTACACGTTATATCTATAAATAGTTCTCAGTCTATCCATCATATTGGGAATGATTCGTGTAGTATAAGATTATGTCAATCGCATTATGATAAAATACGATCTTCAGTTGACTAAGCAGATATAATGGCATCATTTCTTATTTTATTTGCTTCGATCCCGTCGTACCGTATGCACCATTGACTTGCACCATCAATGGTGCAGATGAGACATATTGGTTTCTTTTATACCATCAATGGTGCAAACGAAACCGTGGATTGAATATGGTCTCATTGCACCATTAAAATGATACCGTATGCACCATTGACCTGCACCATCAGTGGTGCAGATGAGACTAATTAGTTTCGTTTTCACCATTAATTTGATAACAACTAGTTCACCTTACTTTCATTGTCATGGTTGCACCATTGACCTGCACCATCAATGGTGCAAACGAAACCGCGGAATGGGTATGGTCTCATCTGCACCATTGAGATACCATCAATGGTGCAAATGAAACCACGGAATGGGTATGGTCTCATCTGCACCATTGAGATGACACTACATACTATCAAACTCGTCAAGGAATGTAATAAATATATTATACTTATAATAATGCATGTATAAATGCAATTTATTCATGTGCAGTTTTTTATATATAAAACAATAACAATAGTACATTTTACCAATAAATTGACAACTACTTCCTAAAAAAATAGGTCTCTCAATCCGCATACACACACGTATACCTATTTAATTTTTCCCTAAAATTAAAAATGCAACTTTACAACAAGAACACTGTCTTTACCTTAACTTACTAAAAAAAAGCAGCACATCAATGTCGCCATTAATTAATTGCATTTATACATGCATTATTATAAGTATAATATATTTATTACATTCCTTGACGAGTTTGATAGTATGTAGTGTCATCTCAATGGTGCAGATGAGACCATACCCATTCCGTGGTTTCATTTGCACCATTGATGGTATCTCAATGGTGCAGATGAGACCATACCCATTCCGCGGTTTCGTTTGCACCATTGATGGTGCAGGTCAATGGTGCAACCATGACAAAGAAAGTAAGGTGAACTAGTTGTTATCAAATTAATGGTGCAAACGAAACTAATTAGTCTCATCTGCACCACTGATGGTGCGGGTCAATGGTGCATTCGGTACGACGGGGCTTCGACCCGTAGGTCATCTTAACTTTGATCACGTTTTTCTTTCTTGTCTTGAGTTCTTGAGAAAGCAATCTTTGAGTTTAAAAAATATTGAGTAATTATGAAGCAACTGTTTAAAAGTTAAAACATTGGCATTTAAAAAAAATTAGACATGAGTGTTTTTGTAAATGCAAGAATGCTAGTGTCGAATAGTGACCCATATCAGAGTTTCCTTTGCCATCTATAAGTTCAATAACTGCAAGGCAACGAAATTTTACAACTCGAGAATATAACCCAAAAGAAATAATACTGTGAAATTGTTTGTAATCACGAAACAATCTTTACAGGGAAGCTTTACTCCTGTACGTGCCTGAAGAATCTATGCCGTACTACAAATATAGGGTGGCTCAAATCTTAGCCCATGAGACAACCCACATGTGGTTTGGAAACTTGGTTACTTGCCATTGGTGGAGCGATACCTGGCTTAATGAAGGCTTTGCTAACTACTTCCAAGACTATATTACTTCTGTGGTTAGTATTATGAGTTTTATTTGAAAGAAGTTCTTTGAAGAAATCATAATCAAGTTATAAACCACGACAAAAGACCTTTCCTATAATTAAGTAAATGGAAAAAAAATTTGTGGGATAGATAGATAGATAAATAAAAGCTTTATTTACCAATACTGAAATCGAGGATACTTGGGATCAGTAAAAAAGTATGAGGTCTACTAGTAAAGTGTCCATCTGAACGTATAAACATCCGTCTGTATCAGAAGATAGCTTCTAATGAGCAGTTGTAGATAAAGATTTAAATTTTTGCACATCATATAAGTATTTCTATTGCTGCTTACTGCAACAAAAAATTAAAATAATTTAATTAAAATATTTTACCATATGGGTTTTCGAGCATGCTGAAAAACTATTGGACTTAATAAAACGAAGGCTCGACTACGTTTTGGTGCATAAAAACATTTTTTCTAGTAATTTAGCGAATCCATCAGCGTTGAAATCTTTCCAAAAAAAAAAGATAAATCAGGGTTGTACTTAAGGTGAAATAATACATTTTTCTCTATTGTAGATTGAACCAGATCTTGGCGCTGATGACCTACTAGTCACTGGTTCAGTGTATGCTGCTTACGATGCAGACAACTCTCCTACGTCTCCTCCCATCTCCAATGATGATGTTAACTCCCCAGCAGAAATCAGTGGCCATTTTGGAACCATTACTTATCAGAAAGCTGGTTCTATAATTAGAATGGTTCATCACTTGATCGGCGACGATGCCTTTAAATTTGGATTGAACTCTTATTTAATTTCATCGTAAGTATTGGTATTACTTAGAAAAAAATATATTATGATCAAGTTAGAAATTGATAAAACTTTTTTGATGTTCGAATAAAGAACACAAACTGAAGAATACTTACATCTTTATCAAAACTTTCTCAAAAGATCAAAATCTTTGTACAAATGTGTTTCACCTTCATTTTATGTAATTCTACTGTCAAACAGTAGAAAGTAAACTGACAAGTAATAGCAAAAGAGTCTAAAAATAGAAAAAGTAATAGATACAGTAAAATAACTGGGTTAGCAAAGGATCATTGAAATGATGTCATTGCCCAAGTTTTTGAAAACCATTATTCTTATGATTTTTAAGTAACCTTGGGCTAGCCATACGGGTTTATTATGAACCCATTTGTCATTAAACTATAAATTGATATTCCTTTACAGGAGATTCGGTTCTGGCCACCCTGATCAACTGTACGAAGGTCTCCACGCTGGAGTATTGAGCACTAATGCTCTGTCTTCTTACCCTGGTGCTAGCATCAAGGATATCATGAGTTCTTGGATCACACAAGCAGGACATCCAATACTTACTGTCAGTGTGGACTATGAAAATAGTATAGCTACTTTAACACAGGTAAAATCTATACAGACGAATGAAATTCATGTTTTGAATGTCACAATCATAATTAAAATAAGAGCTGTACTGCTAATTGCATATGACAGTATATAGGAAATCAAAAAAAAATGTCAGTCTGTTTGTTCTGGCTGTTCTACAAAACAGCTGAACAGATTTTCACTGGCAGATAGCTCACATTTTAACGACTATAGCTTCTTTTATTTAAGAAACTAATTCATTAATTAGTTTTAAATTATTGACTTAATTCCGTGTAATATCTGTCTAATACAAAAACACAAACAACTTAAAATTTTCAAACAGTTCCACGATATTCTTCTTATTTCGCTCGTTATTACTTTCATAATAATAATCATTTATTTCTTGTAAACATGTTGTACAGTATGGTCTTATAAATATAATTAAGTAGGAAACAAACATGCTTAACCTCTATGGCATACAAGAATTAGTAGGCACAATAGCCACGTCGTATTATTGATCATTAGATACAGAACTATTATTCATTCAAAACCAAAACGAAAGTTGTACAATTACGTTTTAGTATATTTATGTAATGTTAAATAAACAAAAGAAATCCTGCAACTAAAAATCTAAATCACTTATTTTGACCACAAATTAATGATTTGTGGTGTATTTTGTATAAATTCTTTGTAAGGTTGAGTTACTAGTTAATCTTGCAGTATTAAGATCAGCTATCCTTCAAAGTCACAATCAACATTTTGTCAGAAAAGAATTCATACAAGTCATAATAACATTTAGATACCAACAACTCTTTCAGATGAGCTTTAAATTTAACTTTAACTCATAATATAGTTTCTTTTTAAATCTTAAAAAATAAAGACATCAAATTTATGAGCTTATTATAACGTTTTCAGAATCGTTTCTATATGAACTCATCGCATTCGTCAGAGCAAGAATACAAAATACCAATAACGTACACCACAAAAGTATCGCCGAATTTTTCTGACACCAAACCAGTACTTATTATGGAAAATAGAACACTTAATATTTCACTGAATGCATCGTTAAATGAAGACTTTTGGATAATATTCAATATTCAGGAAACAGGTAAGCTATAGAATCACATTTCTTTTCGTGGTTGTCCTTTACAACTAAGCAATTAATTTTGACCTTGTTCCGCGTTTAATAGAAGTTTTATAAGGTTTTTTCTAGTAACTACATTCTCATAATCTCGTATGATTTTAATATTGTTCCATCTAAAAGACGCCCAGTTCTTTTACCTAGCAAAAAGAATTCCGTGGGCCCTAGAACTATTGTATAACGGAGAAATAATGAACAATGCATAAAATTTTCACCTAACACCTATGTAATGGTAGCGAAACGGTCAAGCCACATATTTTGACCATCGCGCTCGATTTCCTGGTTCTATGATTTTGACTAAGGTGTAGACGTCGTTAAATTAGCTCTTGTAGAGCTTGGCTCTGATATGTCATCGGATAGCTTTTTGGGTCTCGTATTGGCTTTCTTAAATGAAAAATGTTTTGATTGGATAGTCTATCATCCAGAAAGTAACGAAATTTTACCTATTACTAAATTAAATAGGTATTATGATATTTAAATAAACATTGTAAATATTTTTTCAACAGGTTTTTATAGAGTTAACTACGATGATAATACTTGGAGAAGAATCGCTAAAGCATTAAGTAGAGAAGACAGGAGAATTATTCATCATTTAAATAGAGCTAAGGTTGTATTATTGTTTAAAATAGTATTATTGTATAAACAGACAGCAGTTGTTGTATTGTACTAATCAGTACCGCCAAATCTAGAAATATGATTAAAATCGTACTCTTGGTTCTAAAGCATAAGCTGAAGATGCAACCAGACAACACGCAAGAAGAGAAACCTTAAACATAAAAATTACCGTAATACATCACAATGAAGCAGTATTGATCTCGCTAAACGATGTAAGAAATAGGCGATTGGTTAGATTTTACAATTAAGTAATCATTACTAGTGAAATGATAAAATAAAAACTTTAAAGGCTCTGTGCTATCACTCAACTATTAAGAAACTAGACACAATAGAAAAACTATTGTTACACGGTACCCGGATACCGCCCGGTCAACAGGGGTTAAGCCACAGAATATAATAAAAGTACTAAAGTGTTAAGGTCTAAATTCTAATAATGATGAATATTTGGATAATAATGTTGATTCTATGACCCATGAAAATTTAATACTTGGTTTTTCTTTATTTCAGATAGTAAATGATTTATTCGCTTTCTTCTATGCTGATGTAGTCAATTTTGAAAGAGTTTATGAAGTATTGGAGTTTCTAAAGAATGAAGATAATTATTCAGTTTGGTACGCGGCTCTTCATGGACTTAACAAGTTAAGGAATAGTTATTTGGGTACTGACGCATTAGAATCTATTGAAGTAAGTATAAGGCAAAGTTTAGATGATATTTTGATTTCTAGTGATCTGATACTTTCTAAGGAACAACAACTTTTGTTATATAAAATTATACTGATAATACATTTTAATGAGAAAAACAAAATTCTAGTAAGTTAATAACAAGCAAAAACTTTATATTATACAATGCATGACAAATATTTTAGAATTGAGTTTAATGTTTTTATCTAATTGAATTACAGTAATCCACATACGTATGTGTATGGAAAATAGACGTCCATCGTACTTAGTTTTCTAGCTTAATAATACGCGATTATTATTTCAGGAATATACTTTGAGCTTAATGGAAAATATTATCCACCAACTTGGGTATTCCCCTCAAGAAAATGATAGTTTCGAGACTCTCAGAAATAGGCTGCAAATTTTAGATTTCGCATGCAAAATTGGTCATGAGGGTTGCATAGAAAATACTGTCCAAATTTTCAGGGATTTTAAACAGAACAGTACTTCGTAAGTATATTTAAGTTTGGACTAATTTACTATTATTGCTTGTTGCTATAAATCGGTTGTAGTTTATTGATCTTTTGTTTTTCCATCCACTCTCAAGACTGGAAGAGATTGAATTAGCGATAAGTCCCACTTTGCCTCTTACCTAATAAAAAAAAATATGTATACATTTGTTTGGTACAATAAAGAGTTTATCTATCTTTATATCTTTAACAATTTCTCATAATAGGTTAAAAGCGAGAATATATCATCATCATCGTCTTTGCTATTTTTGTTTTGGAGGTCGGCTGTAGGCTGTATGCTGTATATGATCTTTTTCCCGTTTTATAAGTTTAACATTTTTTTTATTTTTCTTGAACCTTCCTATCTTGAACATATTCAATAGTAATATTTTATTTTAATTTAAAATTATGACCTAAGTAATAATTTATTTACTGTTATGTTTAAAGCATTACAAAACTTTTTGTGGATTTTTTTATAAATTGTAATTTGTAATTCTGAAATGATCTAAGTATTATTTACTAGCAGTCCACCCCGGCTTCGTAGTGGCACATACATTGCCTATGTCACTCGGGGTTAGTATGGCTTTCCAACAGTGAAAGAATTTTTAAAATTCGTCCAGCAGTTTCGAATCTTATTCGATACAAACAAACAAATCTTTCCTCTTTATAAAATTAGTATAGATTTTTTTCGTATCTCCAAAGTCTTCACTTCTAAAATGTTAAATTTCTAATTCCAGTGTGCCGGTTAGCCTCAGATCAGTAGTGTACTGCAATGGTCTTCGTTATGGAGACGGTTCAGACTATGACTTTTTATGGAACAGAATGTTGACAACGAACGTTGCCAACGAGGCTAGGACCATTCTGGAAGTTTTGGGATGCACGTCGGATGAAGGGAAAATGAAAGAGTAAGTTTTATATTTCTTATATTTTTTCTTATTTACTTTTACATAATTACATCTTTTTTTTGCTATAATATTTTTTGATAGATTACCTTCATTATAATATAAAATCTCACTATTGCATATAATAAATAAAGATACAATAAATCATAGAATTAGGAAATAGCGCGCGATTCCATGCAATTTTTTTATCTATTTAAAAAATGATTATTATGTAGATACGTGTTATAAACAAAATAAATTTAGTAAGACCACTGGTCTTAGTTGCTATCGCTATATGACAGTTGTTCGTCTAAGTCACGTGTTGACATGAGTTTTGGTCTGAAAAATCTTGATACCAGTGTTGAAAAACTTCAACTTGATACCAAAGAAAAATAGGAATTACTACAGTAAAAGAAACGAACTTCTAGTAGAACTAAAGAATCACTAAGCAATGATATGATAGATGAAGTAAATACTATTAGTAAATAAAAAAAAATATTGTATGTAATTAAAAGAAAAAAATATATATAATAAAACAAATCACACAGATTACTTATTTTCAACAAGTCGTGATTCTACAAGTTCCCTTATTTTTAGGTATCTTGAGTCGGTCAAGATAGAAGACAGTCCAATCAAAACACAAGACCTGACGTCACCTCTAGCCAGTATCCTCTCAAACAGCAGTCATGTAGCCGTGGTATTGGACACCCTGAACTGTTCACAATGGAGTACTGTGTAAGTAGAACTTTTTGATCAAGGGGCTTAGCCAAATTCACAATCGCAAAACGTTAGCGAGGTACGACAAGAACAAAATGTATGGGATTGACATAAGATTGACCACGTGATTTACCCCAGCTTATGTCAATCCCATACATTTTGTTCTTGTCGACATAATTCGTTCGCATTTTGAAATTGTCACTTAGCTACGGGTGCTACCACTCTTTATTTTGAGTTATGGTTGAGGAAATCCATACTTCCATACTTTAATATTATAAATGCAAAAATCTATCTGTATGTCTGTAATGTTTTCACGGCTAAACCGCTGGACCAATTTTGATGAAATTTTGTATATAAATTAAATAGTTAAGGACTAGGGGTCAAACATAAGCGCTTTGGACGCGATATAACTGAGTACTACGTGGGCGGAGACGCGAGCAACATCTATTTTTTTTTCTATTCAGATCAATCAATCAATTAAATCTTATCCATCGCATACCTTTAGCTATTTACCTAAATACTATTTCCTCCTATTTTACTTTAAATTGCATCCGGTTGGTCCGGAAAAGATCTCTTCTTGGGATAAGTCCGCCGTTGCATTTATCTTGTAATTGTATTTTTGTTAATTTTGTGGAATAAAGTTTTTACAAACAAACAAACTATTAATATATCTTAATTTGGGTGATGGAACTCTACTTAATAATTTACAATTAATGAACTTTGGTTAATTATGATAAATTCAAAGATGTCCACCTACAATACCCAATTTCCATTCGCGAATTGTCTAAAAACTCTATTTTCAAAACAAATTTATTTTTAAGGTATCCCTCCATGGAGACGGTCCTCACAACAATCGCTTCTGCATTACATTCTGCTGAAGATATTGCAACTGTAAGTAACTTTTATGACCTTTTTTCAGGGCTTGGAAACCTGGTTAGAATAAAAAACCAGCTCGTTTATCTGCCCATACATTTTTACAGCGACCGCTAGCATTACGGTTCCGCTCAACCAGTATTTCCCCAAATATAACGGTCTTAACCAGGTATTTAGGACCCTAAAATCGGCCGCTATATTTATTTACCAGGTGAAAGACCGTTATTGTTGGGTCTTTAAAATACCGGTTGTAAGCCCTTTAGGTGACGGCCTCTCAGGTCTAGTGATTAAGACTTTTGTCCAATAATCCAGAAGATGAGGTTCTTAATCTCATACAAGAAAAAAAGACAATACCTGATTCAAATAAAAAAGTACAGTGCCTCTAGTCACTATTTAAGAAAACTACAGTAAAACAGTACCCAGCGTATATCGCTAGGATTTTTTACTGGCAGTAATTTTCTATCATTGCATTTTGAGATTTGATCCTCCTCCCACGAACGTTGCTGTTGTGGAATCATCTCTTTGTTTGTCCATATGAAATCCTAGATACTTCTAAAATTTGCAAAATGCATAGGAGTACTAATTATAATTGGTACTTTACCAAATCATGCTATTTTTTCCACTCAGCCCTTTCTCCATTAGTCGTCTATTGAGGATTCGCAAACAAAGTTTGTCGTAATGAATGTGTGTTTAGTGTTGAGTGGTGTTTGAGTGGTTGTCATTTGGGTCAAAGTGACCCCGTTTGTCCAGGAATAAAAGCACAGATAAACTATAATGACTAGACGACAGATATGGGATTAAATAGACGTTTTATAAACCAAAAAGATGACCATCCTACCCTGATAAGTGCAAAAGACCTTAAAAAAAGTCTCCAGAAGAAGTACCAAGCTAGTTACTCGTTATAAAAATGTGAGCATGGACAATTATAGTTACTACAGACTGACACGTCAAATGAATACAATGTTTACTCCCTCTCTCTCTCTCTCTCTTTCTATCATCAATAATTATTTAAATCCGCCATTAAATGTTCTCCATGTTGCGATTTAGGCCAACTGAGGTTAGACGCACAACGACTTAGCCCTAAAGCTAAAACAGTATGAAGTTTTATCGTAACGCGATTAAGTCACCGCAAATTAGGCATACCCAGCGTGAAGGGTTAAATTTTGTTAAAACTGTTAAAAGCTTTTATTTAACTTGCAATGTATGTATGTATGTAAGTGTATTTTTATCTATACAATAGTAATTACTGCTAGAAATAAAAGTTTTGTACTTGTATCTAAACTTATCTTTATCTGTGATTACGAGGACACTATGTAGTTTAGGATATTGTTTGCACAACGCCTTTCAGGTAGAATTGGCCGATTTAATTAGCTAGGACTATACAAAGGATACATGTATAAAAATTGAAGGAAAACTGGGTGTCATGGATTAGTGATGTGCCGTTTCCTGGAAATCCGTTTCCGGAATTCTGGAAACATTACCGGAAACTATTAAAATATTTTTGTTAATATTCCAAAATTTACCAAAAACTTTGGAAACTTTCCGTTCCTAAAACAAACCTTCCAAAGAGAATATTCCCGTATACTTACCGTAAATTTCCAAGCAGTACATCATTAATCAGGTTATGAAGAGTCTAGCTAAAGATAGATAGACAATGAAGGGACTCCACCAACATACCTACAAGAGCACTCTTATTTTAGATAGATAATATAATCTACTAGCGACCACCCCGGCTTCGCATGGGCATAAAAACCTTTCCCTTGAATGACTCTATCTATTAAAAAACCGCATCAAAATCCGTTGCGTAGTTTTAAAGATTTAAGCATACAAAGGGACATAGGGACAAAGAAAGCGACTTTGTTTTATACTATGTTGTGATATGAAAAAATTTCGTTGCGTGAAAAGAAATTATTTTTAATGCATGCAGTAGCAATGCCAACATGATCCTCAAGTTTCTCTGTGGCCTCAGCAATTTGAACAGTTTATTTAACAGAATCCTTTTTACATTATCTGTGCAAAGTGCTAATAGTTTCTACTGTGTCAAAAAAGAGTATCATTCTAATTAGGACAGTTATATCTTGACTACACGTTGTCCTTGACCCAACTGTAATTCATAATTATATTCATAAGGAAAGTGAAAATAGAATCCATACTTCCATATCCATATCCATACTTCCATACTAATATCCATACTAATATTATAAATGCGAAAGTCTGTCTGTCTGTCTGTCTTTCTGTCTGTCTGTCTGTCTGTCTGTCACCTCTTCACGGCTAAACTGCTGGACCGATTGTGATGAAATTTGGTAGGGATGTAGTTAACGACCTGAGGTCAAACATAGGCTACTTTTGGGCGCGATATAACCGAGTCCCACGCGGGCGGAGCCGCGGGCAACAGCTAGTCAGAAATAAATAAAACTTCAGAAATTATTTCAGTCAATGACTTTAATTGTATATTTTTAATTCATTAACGGCTTTATAGGAAAGATTTCGACGAATTCCCGTCATAAGCTGAAATGTATGGCAAATGTTAGCAAATAATCGTTTGATGTTTGGAGAGCAGCCAAGTCGCGAATTTTATGAATTCGATCCTGACCTTGTTATGATTCATCTGTTCGTGTTATGGTAACACTCTGCATTAAATAATAAATGAGTTATTATTATCTGCATTATTATAACTTAATCATGACAAAGTTTCTTCTAGTTGTTAAATAAACCAGCTGCATCAATCAGAGAATAAGTATTATGAAGTGTTGTAGTTTGACCTTGTTTTGTATCTTTCTTTCTTTAACGTCAGTTGTAAAAATATAGAAAAAGAAAAAGAACCAGAAACCCTCGTGTTGTTTCTAACCAGCCCTTCAGTTTATAATAGTATTTAAGTAAATAAGTATTTTAAAAGGGTACTTAGAGCAACTTAATAGCCTAGCGGGACGCGTGTGCTAGTTTTCAACATTTGAATTATAGGAATTGCCCCTAGTAGTATTTCTATCTCAAGCTCCTCCGTCTTCGAAAGTCACGTTAAGCCGGCTGTTATCGCTAGATGGCATGACAGTCGTTAGTTTAAGTTAGACTATCTGAAATATTGGGTTATAGATAATGACAACGTTCATTATATAAACTTAATAAATATTCTTTTTATCAATTGAATATATATGTGTTATTCATATTAAACAAGTGCCACTAACAAACAGACTAATTGTGAAAAGCAAATTGTTCTTAATTGAGGTTATATCAATGTACATGCATTATTTTTACGTGTCCGCTAATTTTTTTAAGGTCAGACTGTTATTGGGAAAGGTTATATAACACAAATTCTTTATAGTTTGATAGAGACGAAAATTCATATTCCAATCCATTGATTAAAAAAAATAACATGGTAAGGGCCGCGATTTCGTTGTCCTTGCCATGTTGTTTTTTTTCAATCTTGACAATGTAGGTACGTTGTTCACATAGAAATACAAAATCCCGAGATGATCAGGGCTGCTATTCTTGAAATCTATGACACTTACCTATATCGGTAAGCCGAATGATTTTCAATGACATCTGTTGTGGAAACCGTTACCATTCACCGGTTTGGATCTTCCGTGGTCCAGTGGTTAAGGCATTTGCCTGCAGACCCGGTGGTCGTGGGTTCGATTCCCATGGGAAGCATATTTTTTTTAGTTGTTTCCAGTTTGGTTAGAACATTGCAGGCCTGAATCACCTGATTGTCTGATAACAAAGATGATTCCGTGCTTCGGAAGTCATCATCAGGTCCCGGCTGTCATCAGGTAGTAGTTAAGGAACCACGTCAGAAGCCGAGAGGCAGTTTCGAAGAACTCTCGACTCTAAGGTGTGCATAGTCGATTGACTGTGTCACCTACAAGATGATAATGACTGAGTTGAAGATTTCAAAAATAGCACACCATCGTAATTTCCTTTCACAGTTCGAAGCCATACTGAACAGCAACCAATGCGATGCTGCTGCGGTCACCAGCGCCAAGACAACCCTGGCTCAAGTCATAGCCTCGGCATCATGGGCTGAAGATCACAAAGCCGAAGTCTTCAATACTGTTAGAAATAAAGCAATGCTTACTGTACCATCTTTATCAATATTAGCTTTGACTATCGGAGCTATTATTGTTTCGTATTAGGTTTAAAAAACATATTGGTCAAATGCGATGGATTCGCGCAAAAGGGTTCCGTACCAGCAGGATAAGGGTAAAATTACTGATTTTGTATGAGAAATCATTTGTATGAACCCCTTAAAATTTAAGTAAATAGTAAATTTCAATATTTTTTGTTATCCTAGTAATGGGAATATAATCTGTGAAAGTTTTAATTCTTACGGTTCCAGATACAGCGGGCTAATAGACGTACAACCACAGTAAGCATAGTAATAAGGTCCCATTTCGCAGGTTGTGTACGGAACCCTGATAATTAACAATGTTATTTTTAGAAGAACACTCTAATATGAGTATTTCTCACTCGAAATGGGACCAGAAAGAAGTAAAAAAAACGATTCTTTCAGGTGAGTTAAATCAACATGAATTACTCCTACATTCATTAATTATATAACATTTTAGATGAACCTACTACAGGCTATGGTAACCGTTTACCATCAGGTGGAAATCTCTGTCTGCCTTTTATATTTTTACATTAAAATTTCTACGTAACTATATGTAAGCGTAAAACACTTTAGTTAAGTAAGAAAGAAGAGATGTCGCTCCACTTTAAAAAGTAAGTACTTACATATTAGCATAGATAAAAAATACTATCATTTATCTAAGCTGTATTAGTAATAACAGCGTGTAGACAAACCTTAGTGGTATTTAACAGTGTTACTTATAATAACATCAAAATGTTTTAAACGTCTATGTTATATATTGTAAAATAAATTTTTAAAAAAGTTTTTAAAAATTAAATGTTAAATTTTCGTAAATCATATTTTTGTTAATGCTAAAACTGTAAAATTCAACTGACGTTTTTTACAATCTATAATCATAAAACTTAGTTTATAAGTGCGAACTGAGAAATTCGAATAATTTGAGCTTACCAAAAATACTAAACATAATGGAATATAAAGGTAAGGTCTTAAAACAATTATATATTTCAATGTTTGACTGTTTGGTACGTACAAGTATTTTGTAGATAAGCAACAATAAAGTTTTAATAAATAAATATATATTTTAAATAACTTCTTTGTTTTATTATTACTTACGTGTAAATCTTATGTAAAATAATTGATTAAAAATGTTTTTTTTTTGAAGAAATTACTCTTTTAATTGGTTAAAATTAAGTTTTAGTCATAAGAATGTTGAATATAACATAAGTATTGGTAGTCAACTACCTACTGCGTTAGCATTTTGTATGGAACTTCTTAGCTGGCTTACTATCCGTCAGAAGCGCTGTACCTACATTTTGTCATACAAAATCTCTAACGTAGTCACTAGCGTCTGCGTTTATAAAATCTCAATACTAAGGTAAGGCTAGTCAGATTCTATCAACTAACTGACTTAAAATAAGTAGTCAGATGTCTTGTCCGTTGGTACTGTCACTCAGTATAATAATATTGTCACTTCTAAGTCACTCTAATCAGAGATATAAATCAAACTGGAACAAAATCACAAGAACGTTAGAAAGCACTGGTTCAATAGCGTACTTTAATATACCAAAGATAGAAAAGAAATGGATGAGCCAAGTGGTGGGTTAGATAGGTGCTATATGTACCAATGTCTTAATTCTTATTTATGTCTGTTTTTGAAAAAGATTTTTAACTTTTATTGTTTTAACTTTAATTTTGTTTTTAGGAACTATAAAAAAAATACAACGTTATCGAGAAAATATTAACTGCTTCCCATATTAAGCAATCGGTTAATCAGAGTTTCTATAAACTGGATTTTTTTTTCATAAATTAAGAAATAAAATCTCTAGTAAAAGTTATCCTTTATCTATATCGACTGAGTTAGTGGTTTTTATTTCTTCCTCAGGTACCTAATGTACTTTTTGGTTCGTATGTTTGTTCTGTCTCTACTAAATGTCTCATCCATTCAACCATTACTCTTTGTAAGGAAAGGAGGCGTACAAAATGTTGTACATATCTTATACAAGATCACTCCTACACGATTATATTCGGATGCACTTTGGCGCCAAAACAATTTCTTTTACGTGGGTGAAGCACTTAGCAATGAACAATAGCATTCCGTTAGTTCCGCATTATAATGCACTTTCTGTTTAGAAATAGTTATTTTTATAACATCATACGCTTTGTTTATAAATGCAATGGTACATAATCATTTGTTTAAAAACTTTTACTGCTTTAACCATTAATTAAAAATTACTAATAATAACTTTTTGACATTTGGTTGAAGTTTAAGTAAAGTTTTACTTAAGTGATTGAAAGTATTATAATGGAAAAATAAACTGTGTTTTAATTAAACAAGGATTTAATACTATGGAAATATTGAAATGAAAAGTTTAACCCTAGCAGTTTGCTATATTTTTTAATATAGGTATTAATTTTTATAAATTGATGAATATTTGAATGAACAAAAGGAAAGAACACGGCGGATAGACAATTCATTACTAGTTGAAAATTGTTAACCTTTTGGAAATTGTTTAATTATAGAGGACGCCTAGCAGTGGGATACAGAAAACTACTAAAAAAATTAAAGCTTCTAAATAATGAATTGCGAAGAATTGTTCATCAATTTTCCAGCTCAGTCATCATTGTTTACTTTTGCTGCTCTTAACTTAGATATTAAGGTGATACCTCGGTGAACTCTAGCGCCACCGTCATTTAAAAATCATTACTCACTGAAAACACAAGTTATCAAAAATTTTCAGATCCAGAACCATAATTACAGCAGAGGGATTTTTGATAACTTGTGTTTTCAATGAGTAATGATTTTAAAATGACGGTGGCGCTAGTGTTCACCGAGGTATCACCTTAACTTATAATAAAGAGTAGAAAACATTTCTAAGAAAATGTTTTAAAGGTAAACCCGTTTAGTCAGCAGTGTAAACATACAAAAAATCTTACTGCCTACGAAAACAAAAATAATTACATAGACTTCAAATATAGAACATTACTTATACCAATATAAATTGAACTACAGCTCGGTATGAGCACGCTCAACTTTATAATACGTGCATTTTGAATGGAAGGAGTAGTGGCAGACCAAGCTATTTTGGTCTTTGAATGAGTGGCGCCAAGTTTCGTTCAGTTCAGTAGAGTTTCGATTCGAGACAAAATGCACCTTTGCTCGCGACGCGGTCGTACGTCTCCTAACGCTCCGTAACTGGCGGGAAAACAATTCGAAATTTAAATACAAAAATGATTTCCCGCGCACTGTTTTTTCTTTTTACTTTTTCTTTGGCCAATGCATCTTTTTTAATCGAAGAAGAGTGTTTAAATTACACAGTGTATCCAGTGCAGTATGAGTTGACAATAGTTCCGTACATTACTGAGTTTTCGTCGTTTTTCGACTGTCATTTAAGTATTAATGTGATTGCAAATGTGCCGGGTGTTCGAATGATCGAATTGGATGCTAAAGAGATGGATATCGATTTTACTTCTATTCATGTTATGAAGGGAAGTGTCGATATAGTGAGCAGATTAAGGCCGTATGAATATGACAGCTTAAATGGAAAACTGTATATTTACCTGACTGAACCACTGATGCCATATAATATGAATTCTCAAGATTATAATATAAAACTTACGTATAGGAAAATGGTTACAGAAAAAAGTGATGGAATATTTTTAGTCAAGTATGTAGACGAGTATGGAGCAGACAAGTAAGTTATTTTTTTTAAAAGAGTAAAAGAGCGCTAAGAAAAAAATAAATTTTACCTATTTGTTAGTTTTACTAACTTCAACAAACTGCAAACAAATTATTATAATTTTCGCTCACTTCAATTGAAAATTTAAAATTCAGCACTTTTCATAGATAAACAACAAAACAACTTACCTTATAATTATAACTTTTACTTATACTACTGACCCGCCCCGGCTTCGCATGGGCGAAAAAACCTTCCTCTTGAATCACTCTATCTATTAAATAAACCGCATAGTTTTAAAGATTTTTATACAAAGGGATATAAGGGACAGATAAAACTACTATGTTTTATACCTAAGTACTATGTAGTGATTATTTGGAATAGTTTGGCTGTTTTTTTTATTAAAGTAGTTTAGTTTGCAGTTAGTTAAATGTAGGACCCAGGAATAGATTTGCATTTGTCGTTCGTGAAAAAATTAACACTTTCGGAGTGTGAATTAGTTTATCCTGTAAGTGTTATCTGACTATTTATACAACTTCTGTTAGCCTAGTTAAGTCATTCCTACTATAAGACAAAATTGATTTAAATATAGCAACTATATGTTGCCAATTTATTAGGGAGATATTTCACCAGAGGTAAACCCACGCAGACGGAGCCGCAGGCAACGGCTAGTAGATAATAATTCCAAAAGCTCTTGCACTTACTGATGCATAAGACATTCTTAACATCACTTATTATTTGATTGGTAAAAAAAGCCCAAGGCATTATATCCAAAAAAAATCTTAACTTGGCACTGACACTTTAGAACTAAAAACAAGGTCTGGTGGCCCATGCAAGAAGAATTGAGTAAGGAAGATGTCGCCTTACATCATGTATTGCTCTGTCTCGTTTACTCACTGGATCTTGCATGGTTTTAAGAGAGGGTAGTAACCCCCCAGGAGTCTAGTCTCAGATTCTAGACAAAAGAGACCTCGTGTTCCTATAAAAAAATTAAGTAAATTTCCAAAGGATTGTCAGAGAATGCTTATAACGTTAACTTCTTAACGGTCTGTTTAAACCGATTTACTTTTGAGTTCAGTACCTTAAAAGGCAAATCTAAAGCCTTATAAGAACACATTATTGTCCGTCTAGCCCTGTCTGTCTGTTTTCATCCATACTTCCATATCCATACTAATCCATACTAATCTTATAAATGCGAAAGTCTGTCTGTCTGTCTGTCTGTCTGTCTGTCTGTCTGTCTGTCTGTCTGTCTGTCTGTCTGTCTGTCACCTCTTCACGGCTTGATAAATTTGGTAGGGATGTAGTTAACGACCTGAGGTCAAACATAGGCTACTTTTGGGCGCGATATAACCGAGTCCCACGCGGGGCGAAGCCGCGGGGAGTAGCTAGTATTAACTATAAATTAAAAAAATATATTTTTACGCCTTTTAAAATTATAAATTTAAAATAACCTTGCAAGTCCTTTGTGTGGTGGTACAGATTCCTCAGAGTACGAGTCCGTCTCGTACTTGGCCGATTTTCACATACTTACTGTTTTGGCTCAGTAATCTTCGAGGATCTTGGCCGTCTGGTGTCGGAACACCAGAGCTCCGTCCTACCTTTTACCTTTTGGCTGAATAAAATTATAAATAACTATGGACTCGCCCGGCTTCGCATGGGCATAAAAACCTATCTTCTTGAATCACTCTATCTATTAAAAAAACCGCATTCAAAATCCTTCGCGTAGTTTTAAAGATTTAAGCATACATAGGGATATAGGGACAGAATAATCGACTTTATTTTATAGTATGTAGTGATATAGCGATTAAAAAAATCAAAGCTAGTTATAAAATAAATAGTAAAAGGCCACCTTACACCAGATGCATCATATTCGCACTGTTATCTAATAATAAACAAGAGCAAGTGATCTTGGAACGGAGGAGGTCACGGAGCGCGCAATGCCAAAACTGACTCATTTACGCAGAAATGTACATTGTTTGCCAATATTGGAGTGATTGACGCGTTTTAGGTTCTTAAATGGTGTTGTGTTGAGAATTATACAGCATGTATATACCTACGTACAATAATATTTTTCCCTAATTTTTTTTTTTCATATTATTAGTAAAGTTATATTAAAAAATTGGCTGTGGACGGACGGACGGACAGACGCACGAGTGATCCTATAAGGGTTCCGTTTTTACATTTTTGTACGGAACCCTAAAAATTGCCGAAAATAAATTGTTGTATTGATATTTTGTCATCGTTTCACTATCACTATCACTCATAGATTTAAAAAAAAAATGCCTTTGAGACCTCGCGCGATTTGAAATTCTTTGCTATCACCACATAGCATAAAATAAAGTCGCTTTTTCTGTCCCTATGTCCCTATGTATGCTTAAATCTTTAAAACTATGCAACGGATTTTGATGCGGTTTTTTTTAATAGATAAAGTGATTCAAGAGGAAGTTTTTTATGCCCATGCGAAGCCGGGTAGCTAGTAAGTACTAATAGGTATTATGAAATTGTGATAGTGTTTATATTTGTCCGTCTTTCACGGCGTAACGAAGCAACGGATTTGGACGTTTGGCATGGGGTTACCTCAAAGAATTTCGAATCGCGCGCGGTCTCGACATTATTTTTAAATCTAGGGTTATATTAAACCAAGAAGATGGACATATAGGCTACTTTTGGTCGCGATATTCGACATACACGTTGGCAAAGCCGCGGCGGACGTTTGTACAAAATAATCTTAAATCAATCATTTTAAAATTCATACGGTAATGTATGCAATTAACGCATTATACCCACGCGCTGCAGTACTATGATTTAGTGTGATATAGTGGCCATAAAAACTATGACCGTCTCGGAGACGCGGACCACGTGGGTGATAAGGACGCCCAGCCTGTCTTATATGGTGATCGACCGTAACATATTCGTCTATATTTGTTTAAGATCTGTTACATGGTATTCTGTAGGATTTTACCTCATTATCATTCGTTTATAAACGTTGTTTTAGTTAATCTTTCTAGATTACAGATTTAAATAAAAAATCTGAGCCCTAGGTTATAATAAAATATTTTTTAAAAATATATTTATTTCAGATTTTTATCTTTATTTGTTCAAGATCTGTTACTTGGTATTCCGTAGGATTATACCTCAATATCATTCGTTTACGAACTTTGTTTCGTAATAATGATTTTTTTTAGTTAATCTCTCTAGGTTAGATTCAGATATAAAATCTGAGCCCTAGGTTATAATAAATTATTTTAAAAAAAGCTTTTAAAATACATTTATTTTAGATTGTTTTTGTTTGCTAGTTTACAAATTAAATTGACTCTTTTTACCCAGATTTTCATTGAAATGCTAATTTTTAAACATAAGTCGCTTTGTATAACTCGTACATAACTGTTTTATGATAGTCCTATCCGAATCTATCCAGCCGTTTCGCGCGTATCGCTGTATGTGTGAAATTTTACAACTTCTGGTACCAAGGCCTGCAAGTTCTATTGACCTGCCAACCAATCTATAGCAAGCACATATGGAGAATAGCGATATTTTTAAAAATCGCTATTCTCCATATTATAATATATTTTTTCAAAATCAAAGTATTGTTTTATGCAAAGAATTTGGAATCGCGTTTTTTAAATTTAACGTTTTATGTTTATGGGTGGGTGGTCATTTCAAAGACAATTTGGTCTACTTTATGACAGTTATAAACATTGTGAAAAAAAAACTATCAAACAAAAACCAGTCGTAAAAGTTAATAAAATAGCAAAACATACGTAATGTCTACCAAAATGGATGTTAATTTAAAGGTTACCGAATTAAAGTTATGTAGGCCGACGCAGTTTTATTTTTACATTTATATTTATGTTCTTGGCTTTTAAAGGGGGATCTTTATAGGATTTTGTTAGCTAAGTGGCAATAGATTTATTCCGTTTGTTAGTTTAAGAATAGACAAGATTAAATGCAAGATCTAATCTTCGGAGGAACGTCTGATAAATTGCTTATACTTTTTCATGTGGTTAAATTTTTTAAGCATCATCTAAATTTTAGTATGTAACACTCGACTTTAGAAATTTTCAGACATGCGTTGCACTTTTATGGAATTCTAAATTTATTTAATCTAAGTAATCTAAGTACGGGTCTAAGTAATCTCCATTAATAGAACCCTGGAATAACACATAGGCTATATTTTATCCCAGAATTCTCACGGGATGAAGCCCCGGGCAACAGCTAGTATTTAATATTTTTACTTCAAATAACAGAATAACAAAGAATTTGGAATCGCGCGTGGTCTTTGACGCGAGCCAATTTTTTTTAATCTATGGGTAATAAGTATTTCAATATTTCAAGGAACTATTGTAAAATGATTAACAGCTGTGCTGTGATTTTGTTACAAATAAATAAACAGACCCAAAAAATTACGTCACTACTGCATCAATTTTCGTTTTGTCTACCGTGTCACAGTTTGCCCAATAGCAATAGCTAATTACCCTAATATATCTGCAGTCGACTCGGACGCGGTTCGTTACACAAGCTAAATAGAACAATAGGTTATGTCGCAGACCGTGCTCGAAATAAGGAGATTTCCATTATGTCTTAAAAGGACCGAAACAGATACTTACCGAATTACATTGCGTAATTCCGCCACCAGTTTGTTCAAGAAAACTACTACCGGCCGACTTCCACCCACTACTGTCAGTCCCAGCATGCCCGCCACCATTAGTTTGCAACATTATGCTGCTACCACACTTGGCTACTGTTTTCGCCTATTTGCCTATTTACTATGTGTGGACGGTATATTTGCCAAAACATTTGTGTTATTTGCCTAATCGGCAAATAGTACAAATACCACATGTGTATGAAAAGAAAGAAATACTCAGCTTTTCACCATTTAAGTATAGTCACTATATTATTTTTCATATACAATCCCGAAATATATATTAAAACCGACTTCCATTTGTTTAGTGATGCCAACTTTAACTTCGACATATTAGAAAAGGCATCACTACGTGACGCGACGTTTAGAATTTATCTGTTTTCATACAATATCTGCTACATAGTATGTTGTTGGGTTATGTTATGACCTTCACGTAATGAATATTTAGTAGGTAGGTACTTGGGTTTAAAGACAGATTTTGGCATCAGTGAAGTGTGTCGTCGTATAAGTAATTTTTCAACCGACTTCCAAAAAAGGTGATTCTCAAAACGGTTGTAGGTTTTTTGTTGTCTCGCTTAATTCCGTCACTTTCTGAATCTAGTTTAAAATTAAGTATGTTTTTGGAACATTTTCGGTGTTATATATATACTTTTAATTTGGTCAAACTGAAATTATATCAAACTTGGTAGAGTAGTTCATTCCAACATTTTGAATAATTCGTAAGTCTTCAAGTTACATACTTGCTTGACTTCAGATTTTTTTTTCTTAATTTAAAAGGTCAATCGACCCCGTATGCACACTGTATAGTGTCAACCTTTTAAAACTCCTTCACGACCACTCTTATGGTTGCTTTGACTTTCGTTTTCCTTTAGAATAATTTGTAGTAGGTATGTCAAAGGGTCCATATAACCATAACAAAAGGGAGAAAATAAATGTGACTGAAGATCAATACGTTTTAACGATTCTTGTAATTTATCCCCTAGTATCAGTTTTTCTTAACGCAGACGCTAGCGACTGCGTAAGGATTTTATATGGAATTTCTTAGTTGCCTTACTATCCGCCAGAGGCGCTGTACAGGTTTGCCATACTATATCGCAAACGCAGTCGCTAGTGTCTGCGTTAAGAAAAACTCATAATAGGGGCACTGATTAGCCTGGGTCTTGGATGTGTGTTTATAGATATATTTATATGTTATAAAATATAGTATCGCTGAGTTAGTATCCCATAACACAAGTCTCGAACTTACTTTGGGGCTAACTCAATCTGTGTGATTTGTCCCTATATATTTATATTTATTTATTCCAGGTACTTATTCACGACCCACTTAACACCGAACAAGGCTAAGTACTTCTTCCCTTGCTTCGACAACCCTCGATTCGAAGCAGTCTTCAAGTTCAAGGTGTACATCGTGGCCATGGACCGTGTAGGACAGTATACCAACACCAGTATAGTGATAGCCAATGAACAGAGGAAAGAAGTGTAAGTTTTTCAACTAGTTGTTTAGATTGGAAAAAAACCCTATATCTTTACTAATATTATAAAGCTGAAGAGTTAGTTTCTTGGTTTATTTGAACGCGCTAATCTCAGAAACAGCTGGTTCAATTTGAAAAATTCTTTCAGTGTTGGATATAACATTTATCGAGGAAGGCTATAGGCTATATTAAATTTCTTAAAAATTAGGGATCCTTACTAAACGTCAAATAATGTAACCAAAGGTGTAAAAGAGAATCTCGTAAAAAGAAATCGTGTAAAAGAAAGTCGCGGGGAACATACATATGCATTGTCTTAACCAAAAAGGAAATAATTAAACAAAGTATATGCTTCCCATGGGAATCGAATTCACAATCTCTGGATTATTAGGCAAATTACTTAACCCCTGGACCACAGAGGCAGTTAGAAGAAAATTTACTATTACCAATAAGGTATAATATTTACTAAGTTGTCGGGACGTTAGTCTCTAGTTATTGTTTTCCCAACAAAAAAAAATGGTTGCCTGTAAAGTCGGTTTTACGGGCGAAGATTTTACGTGACAAGGCATTCGGCGGGCCTCTCTCTCGTTCGGTGACTCATCGTAACGTTACCGAGCGTTACACTTTTTCATAAGTGACTCCCAGCCGCAACCTAATTTAAGACGTTGTCACGTCAAAAGACGAGTGTTTTAAGTTCGACGTTTCTCTATGTGTATCTGTGGACTATAAACCTTAAACCTAAAGAGTTCGGACACATGTGTAAGTCACTTCCTTACCATCAATATCTATCCATATATGTAGAGAGAGCAAACTATTGAATCTAATCAAAGGTGGCTTTCCTGTCTTAAAGGGCGGTAATACAAAATAATGTAATAACAGATCTTCTATAGTCTCAATGGTAGTTCTGTTTAAAATTCTTTGGGCAAATTTTTCTTTTACAATTTAATAATGGTAAGACTCGTTTGTTTATATCAATTTCGCTTGAAAAAGTTTATAAACTGTATACTCATAGTAAGTATGTTAAGCTATTTGATCCGATAATAGGGAAGAAGTAAAATTTTTTAAAACGCTTGAATTTTGAACCTTATTCCTACCGACAGAAATAAGTTTTTTTTTTAATTTTCACTCCTTCCCTATAATTATTCATCTACCTACTTCTCTTTTCGATCTTAGCACTATCACGGTTGCATCCTCAGTTGGTCCTCAGCTCAACTTATTTGGAAAACCTGTTAAATTTGGCCATCTGTTGGCAAATGGTACCTCCAGTATATGCTGAGTCGGGCCTATTTTTGAAAATGATTTATTTTTCTGATATTTTTTTTTTCTTTTCCTTTTTTTTTGAATTTTTTTTAACTTTTCACAAATAAGTTGAATGAATGAATGATTTTATTTCGCAATGAATGAGTCAAGTTTAATTTTTCTTTTTGTTTTACTATTCAAATGGCGATTTAAATGCAGTAATATTCTTCTAGGAGGTTTGAGTCCTCAATATGCACCTTTGGTAATGGCTTTGGAAAACTCCAGTATCTACTTTAGTCTACCCATCAATAGAAAGAAGTTCTGTGATTTCATTATTTTTCATCGATACTTAAAATACATTTCTCATACTGGTATCCACACGGTCATATGTTACTATCTGTCCACAATAATTGACACCATTCTCAAGGCAAGTCTGGTTTTGCGTTTTGCTCCCTTAAATGGTGAAGACATTTACGGTAGGGTCCCACTGCAAGCGATCACATGTCGGGTTTAAAAGTGAAACGATGGGAGCTTGTATTCTAGTTTTTTATGTGAAACCTTTTCTTTAATTTTGTACCTATCTAGTTTTACTATTTGTATAGATTTTTGATTGAGATTGGTTTTAGGCTGCAAGTAAATTGTTGTAATAGCGGGTGTCAAAGTTTCTAAATCCACTTTTATTGACCATTCTTTGATGTTCGTTACGAAAAACAGTTGATTTGCCAAGTCTTTATGTCCCTATGAGCTCCAAAAATTAAATGCCATATTCACAAAAACACGGAGCCATTGAGAATGCTACTGATATTATTTGATCAATTTATAAGTATGTGCTCAACTGCACAAAGCAACTACTGCTATATTATTTTTAACGATTAATTCTACACTATGTTAACTGATTAATATTTAGCTATTTTATGAACCGTCTTTTTATACTAACGTTATTTACAATAATTAAAAACAAAAAAAAAAGACACACTAAAATGTAAATTTAATTCTCCGCTTACAGTCAGACACCGCTTTATTGTGATCGTATTAACGGAGAAAGCAAATAATAGTACTTACCTTCTATTTTTTACGAGACTCACCTAGAAATATCGCATACGAAAGTCTGGACAGAAACGTGTATAATTTTTCACGAATATATTATTTCTGTTTTTAGATCTAGCGTGACCTTCGAGTTTCTATGCGTTATATATACCTATTTAGTTTTATTTAGACATTGGTCCCATCTGTTATGCTGTATGTCATAAGATTGTATTTGAGCTAGATACTTCAATACTTTTGGTAAAAATATAACGACTAAAATCGTCGAGGACTTTGGGCTAAGCCTCCTGGTTTATTTACAGAAATTCTCAAAAAGATGTCATCATCAACTACTCGCCATCGCCTCAAGTGACTCTCAACCAAGTCGGCTTCCACTACTCCCGTTTCACCAACATCCAGACCATATCCAAGAATGACACCTTCATGGTATGGGCTCCAGGAAATACTTTAGAATACTACAAGTTCATACTGATGTATGGGAAGACTTTGATAGACCTGTTACAGGAGTATTCGGGTGTGGATAGACCGCTGCTGAATGGTCCAATTCATTTGATAGCAGTTCCTTCGGAAAGACTTGATGGATATGAAGTCAATAGCTGGAATCTTCTTACTAATCGGTAAGCAATAATTCACTGATAACATTAAATTTAAAATTTAAATAACTCACGACACATTTTTTTAGGGGTGACGGTCTACTGGTCCCCACATATTTGCAGACATTAGGTATTTTCCCCACTTACACCCTTTGTGACAGCTCAACCGATTTTCATTAAACATATTATTTTGTAATGTTCACGTGATGCGCTTTCATTTGAGACCCCACTCGAGTATTTTTACAGATATTCGGTTGTTCTGCCCCACTTTCACCCCCACAACTTCTAAACAGCTTAACCGATTTTCATCAAACATATCTAAGAACACTCGCCCGTATGTCACTTTTAATACGAAAAAAACTAAATTGAAATCGCTTCAACCGTTCGGAAGCTATGATGCCAGAGACAGACAGACAGACACGTCAAACTTATAACACCCCTCTTTTTGCGTCGGGGGTTAAAAAAATACTCAACACACTTAAAAGTGACCACATAACTCTTTGCAATATGTAATCTAACCATTTGTCTTTTTTTTTGTAAATCACTAATGTTAAATCAAGTTAACTTCGTTAGTATCATGTCGAACTTTGGTTATTTCTCAAATAGCCGAAGTAGTTTGGTAAAATCATAGAACTAGGAATCTCGCGCGCGGCTCTCGCAATTTTTAAACGGTTTTATTTTTGTTTTAAATTTATGGGTAAAATATTTTGTAATAGCTGTAGTTTTTTTCTCTTTAGAATCATTATCATTACATAGTAAAAGGTGGGCCAAAACAAGTCATCCGATGTTGTTTAGCTCTCTTTTTTTTCTAAATTAAAAACTTCGATTTTGTTTTTTGATTATGTTTATTTGAACCTTTAGCATTTTATTGGTCAAGTCAAGAAGTTCGTCTTTTAGTTTCATTTCATAATCACGTTTCAATAGTACTTTGGTTATATTATACTTTCTTTGATAATATTTTTCTCACCGACATGAAAAGTGAGAAAAATCAAAATAGAAGAGAAAATCAGGAAGTATAGCTAACAATAGTCCGGGGATGAGACTTTATCTTCATCTTTATTCAGGTGCGCATATATTTCAGTTATTTGTTCTTTCTGCGTGAAAATTTTCCACCTGTTGCTCGCGTCATACATTAGTATAAATTTGTATTCTGCATTAAAATCATAGGATAAAAATACAGTACGTACGAGTTTCATTTATAAATTTGCAAGGTCACGTCTGTACTGCGTTCATATTTGTTATCGAGATACTGAAAATTCCCACCTGTTCATAACAAAACGAATAGACTGTTTAGAAACTTTTTGTATTGTTTTTCTATTATTACCATAGAGTAAATATATATTTATGCATGCATATTATATAGCATTAGTAGGTGTTTCTCAAAAACTATACAGTTAATTTTACAATTTTTATGCATTTTTTAAAATCTAATTATATAATACATAATCTAATTCTAATAATATATAATATAATCTAATAATATAGTCCAAAAAAAATAAACTTAATATCTCTTATTTTTAAACATAATATGTAGTATTTTTTTGCTAATGACCAACATTAAATGGAATATACCAGACAATGATCTATCTTTTTCTTAGATCTAAGTATTACACATCACTCACTACATAAATAATCAACGTTTAATTTGCACTAACTATGCCCTCAGATTTCACCCGTCCATGATGTTTACATAAACTAACAAAGAAATAACGTAAAAATAAACCAACATCAGCTTTATTATATTTGTATATATAAAAACACTAGCTGTTCCCCGCGGCTTCGCCTCGAGTGGGACTCGGTTATATCGCGCCCAAAAGTAGCCTATGTTTGACCTCAGGTCGTTAACTACATCCCTACCAAATTTCATCATAATCGGTCCAGCAGTTTAGCCGTGAAGAGGTGACAGACAGACAGACAGACAGACTTTCGCGTTTATAATATTAGTATGGATATGGATTATATTGCTTGTTCACAGTGCCAACCGAATTGCTCATCAAGAGGAGTTTACTAGCATCAAACAGCTGGAAAGCATGACCTTCGACCTGGCCCAGCAGTTCAGCAGGATTTGGCTCGGAAACCCTGGGGAGCCGCAGCGGACCAGATGGAGAGAGGAGTGGTTTAAAGAAGGAGTTGCTACTTACCTGGCCTATTATCTGTTGGCGCAAGTACGCTTATAATTTTTTTTCGAATTTTCCTATCATCATTATTTCGAGTAGGCGTCACGGTCAATCGACCATTCACCCCTTGGTGTCAAAGTTCTTCAAAACCGCCTCTCAGCCTCTGACGTGATTCCTGTAACGATTACCAGATAGCAGCCGGAACCAACGGCTTAACGTGCCTTCCGAAGCACGGAATCATCTTTATTATCAGACAATCAGGTTTCAAACCTGCAATGTCCTAACCAAACTTGAAAGTTTATAGTAGAAACAACTAAACAAAGTATGCTTCCCCTGACTGAACCCTCGACTCCCGGATCTACAGGCAAACGCCTTAACCACTGGTCCACGGAGGCAGTTAATTTTAATATGATAAGCGAATACCTATGTGTTGCGAATTGCTTTCCATGTATACTTTTGGAAGTTCCTTATCGCGCGTTCCAAAAGGGGGCTAGACCAAAAAATGTAACGACACTTTTTGCTATAGTTGTAAGCCGTGCGGCGTGAGAGTGTTTCTTTCTCTCTCTCTCTCTCTCTCTCTCTTTCTCTCTCTCTCTCTCTTTCTCTCTCTCTCTCTTTCTCTCTCTCTCTCTTTCTCTCTGTCTCTCAAAGAAAGCTTCGTTCCATCCGGGTGTCCCATGACAACTCTCAAGTTTTTTTTTTGTAAAAACGAATCCAAATTAAATACCTAAGTACTTGTATTAATACCAGGAGTGCTATTTTTGAGATGTATGATTCACCTAAAACCGGTGAGTCGAACGATTATCGTTCGAGTCACCGGTTATGTCGCATGAAAATCATTCGAAAACGAACGATAATCATTCGACTCACCGGTTTTGGGTGATTCATACATCTCAAAAATAGCACTCCAAGGCTGGCTCATTTCACGATACTAGCACTAGCGCGGAGATATTAGCTACAAAATCAGCAACTCCCAACGATACTAATTTGAAAACTGACACGCGCACTCGATAATATAAGTTAGTACTATTATCTAGTCTTTGGTAATGCGAAGATAGTCGTGACGCATACCACTATACGAAATATTTATACGAAAATGTGCCTGTATGTTACCATTTTTTGCCTAAAATGAAATGGAGAGATTAGTCCCTGACAGAACAGTTAAATTGTGTTCACTTTGGCAAAGGAATTTACTCCTTTTTACTACTATATAACTTTAATTTAGACAGCACAATGCTTTATAATGTTCTTGTTTTATGAATAACCTACTAATTATATGGTGGGTAACTAGGTGATTTTATTTACCCAAATAAGGCACAACTTAATATAGTTATAAAAAATACCAACATTTCTTCTACCATTTTAGTACAACCACGGCGTCGGCAGGCCAAAACATAGACAACCTTTAGGCGCATACGGCCTTGAAATGAAATACAAAGCCATGGCCGTCGACTCCCACAGAACGACTCCACCTCTTGGCAACTTCAACAAGAGCTTGGCTGCAGAGATACCTCTGAGATATAAGGACTTGATAACGATGAAGACGGCATCGATATTATGGATGGTGGAGAACTGGATTGGATCGGACAAGTTCCATCAGGCGTTGGTGAAGTATATCAATAGCAGGTAAATGAATTCACAATAAATACTAAATAACTAAATAAAAACTAGTAGAATAAATACTAGATAAATCGTAATAAAACGTTAGTAAAAACTTGTATAAAACTGAAGTAAATTAAATCTGATTTCCAAATCTGAATCAAAAACAAAACTTGTATAAATAGTTGTTCTACCGTAATAAGTTGTGAATTTCTAAAATGAGACTAAAATGACTGCAGCTTATAAAAACTCCTGCAGATTCATATATATGTGCAGCATCTCAATAACACAATTTAATAACTTTTCAGGAGAGGCAAATTCATCTCCTTGCAAGATTTCACGGAAGCAATGGATCGGGATACCATCGAGTGTATGCACCAGTTCTCTAACGGCTCCACCTCTTCCAAGATCCTGTACGCCTGGATCCATCAGAGTGGATACCCGGTCATCAATGTACAAGTGTTGCGAGACAGAACTCCAAATGCGATTCAATTGAGTCAGGTTAGTTTCGGTATGAACGACGAAACCAAATACAAATTGAATTATCTTCAATCTTTGTGCAGTAGATCTATTAAATCTTAATTTATCACACTGTAATTTTGATTGATTTAAAGTTTCATCTACATATTTCTTTATCATATCTAGATGACTTTTTTACTCCATTCTACATATTTTCTTGTCATGCATAAATGACTTTTCTGTTGTTATTTTAGTTTCATTATGTATTCCTGATCAAAACTAGATGATTTATTTCATATTTTATTGTCATTATTATAATTGAATTTTGTTATCAGAGACGCTTCAGTTTCACGGACGACAATCGTCAGGAGTCCGACTACCTCATTCCGATCTCATATATCGTGCAAAACAACGAGAATTGCTATAACTGCTACAAACCAAGGTTCACCATCGGCAGTCAAACTTACACTTTTGGAGAAAACCTCAACGGAGGATGGATTATCCTCAATAGAAATGCTTCAGGTAATAGCCAACTTGATGTGTGCTGGCTTGGTAAGAACATTAAAGGCTTGAATTGAAACACCAAATTACTTGTATCTGGTAAGTTCAATGATGCCGTCTTTCATAAGGCACTTCACGCCGTAGGTACTGGATGCCAACTAATCTGTTAGCGGTAACATCGCTTATAAAGGTCTGTTTTGAAAGATTGTGGGTAATGTGACAATAATGGACATCATAATTCATAATTCATTTATTTTATGTCAGACATGGGTACATTTAAGGGTGTTAGTATTAAATTAGTTACTGTGAGCCATGCTGCGCCGTCAGGCATACAAAATTGGTATTAATTTTATAAAAAAATGGTATACTAGTAAATAACATTCATGCAATTCATGTCAATTAAATTATCGAATTAAGTTAATTATCATAATGTCAGTCATTTCAAATTTACATTATTTCCATTTTTTATGTCAGGATTAATAATCTATGTAGATGATAATAAATGTATGTCAAATTATACACTGGAATACAAATATATAAATTACTATTAATTAAAATAAAATTACTAAGTACCTATGCAAAATATTATATAAAATTATCATTTAAGTATTCATTTACATGATAATAAGCATTGTCTACTAATAAATTTTATAGCATTCGCTTAAAATGACAAAATTCTTTGCATTTTCTAATGTGTGAGGGTAGCTTATTATATAGTTTAGGGGCCATTGCATATATACTTTTGTGTAAAAATGCTGTGTTTATATCATGTATATTTACGAATACACTAAATTATTTTACGAATTAACCATACAACACATAAACAAACACAATCCGCCGTATCAAGAAACGTTTGATAAGCCCATTTTAACTAAAATATGTTTTGGCTTTTTCTCTCTTACCTGACACTTCATGTGAAAGAACGAGACGAAACATATTTAAACTAAAATAGGCTTAACAAACGTTTCTTAATACGGGGGAATATCTTTACCTATATGTGGAAAATAATAACATTTTTACAAAATTGATAAATTTTGAAAACTAGGACATCCACGGGTATCTAACAAAGATTCCATTCATTACGTTTACAACCAATAAATGAATCATTTGAACTTGAAATTACAAACAAGTCGCAGAAGTCCTTGGCCATAGTAATAAACCTATTTCTGGTCTGGCCCACGCAGCAGTCTAGTGTTTACCGTAACTATGCTCCGATTGGACACACTACATCATTCTGTAGGTCGACTGCGTTAATTCTATACATAAGATCCTTTCATTAGATGTAGTTCAAGCTTGTCGAGTAACTAGTCATTATTGTCGATTATACACATAACATTAATACTAATAATTTAGACAAGAATGTAAGCAAACAGTAACTTGAGAATGACGTCGTCAATAAAGGTAATTTTTACATGCTTTGCTTACGGGGAATCCAGACCAAGGATTTATTTATCTATCAAATAAATGAGATTGATTTTGCCTGTCGTAAGACGGATGGCTGAAGCAGGGAGTTATGAAAATTACTCAACCGCCAAAACAATATTCTTAAATCATAAAAAGAGATCCTTTAAATAATTACAAATTCATGATCACAAACAAAAGAAAAAAGAAAGAAAAACATTATGTCTTTATTGTTTCATTATGAGGTATGTGGGAAATGGAACGTAGCGGAAGGAAATGGAACGGAGCGGAAGGAAAGGGAGGTGCGAGAGGGAGGGGGAGGAGAGAGGAATGGCGAATGTGGTTGAAAGACGTGTGCGCGGAACTAATTTTTAAATAAATAAAAAAATATAAACGACGGAAAATCTTAAAAAAGTATTCTTTATTTACGCCATCCCACAATATTGGGGGCTCGTCCGGGATTATTTTAAGTGTACGAAGTGATTTCCGCGCAAAAGACGGTGTACTGTGACGGCAACCACGTGCTGGCGGCGCGTGCAACCTACAACGACTACATTTTTTTTTATGCTTACAAGACGTACAACGACGATCATGGCATCAGGAGAAGAAAATAAGGCTACCGAACCTACGACGATGGCAGCTTTATTCCTGGATGGCATAACGAAGTTTAGCGGTGACGATAAGACTGCGTCATCCACTAAATGGGCTCAAGATTTAGAAGACAACGCCGAAATATTTAATTGGTCTGCACAGCAGAAATTAATTTTTGCCCGTAGATCCCTGGTGGGTACGGCGGCATTATGGCTGAAAAGCGAGAAGACATTTAAAAGTTACGATGAACTGAAGACTGCTTTACAGAAAGAATTCCCCGATACCGCTAATTCTAAAGAAATGCACGAAATAATGTCATCTCGCAAGAAAAAGAAGAATGAATCATACTACGAGTACATGCTCGTTATGAAGGAATTGGGCCGCAGGGCGAAGTTTCCTGATTACGTCGCGGTTCAATACATCATTGACGGGATTGTTGATCATGAACCCAACAAATCTATCTTGTATGGGGCTACAACATACCCAGTATTAAAGGAGAAGTTAACGCTATATGAAAAAATAAAAAGCAAGTCGAAGACTGGCAGTACTGGCACCGGCGACATTCCAAGCAAGCAAGAAAATAAGCCTAAACAAAGATGTTTCAACTGTGGCGGTCTAAATCATATAGCTAATGAGTGTCGCAATGGATTGAAATGTTTTCGATGCAATAAGTTTGGTCACATCGGCAGCCGTTGTCCAGAAGCCGCGGCGGTAAAACAGCCTGGAAGAGTTTCAAGCGGATCGTCGGCAGGTGGCGCTAGTGGCCGGTCGCCATTGCAATCGCAGGCGCCATCGGTGGTAAAACAGCGCACCACGAATTTCAATATGGCTGAAACAAGTGACAGATATGACCTTTGTGACAGCCAAACGTCAGTCGGATGCACCGAGGTTATGCAAGTCGAAAACGATGTAAACAAACCAAAAAATTCTTCAACAAAGCCGATGATTATGGTGAAAATTCAAGATTTGGAAGTGAATGCGTTGATTGACTCTGGTAGCGACTTCAATCTGATGACGTACGAGTGTTTCGCCGCGCTTCAAAAAGAAAAATACGACGACGACTTGTGTTTAACTGGACTAGGACGTACTAAGGTGAATTCGCTGGGAAAAGTGTTTGTGAATATTATCATTGACGGAAAAGACTATCAAGACGTGTTATTTCACATCGTGAATAAGGACGTTATGCCGTTTAACATGATTTTAGGCCAAGAGTTGTTACAAAGACTGACCATGATAATGAATGGGTACAAGGTAAAGTTTTTGTCTGAAAGTGATGACTGGATGTCTAGGTTGTGTTGTTTTTCAGGCTCCTTAGTGGATGTGGATCATATTCTAGATCCCATAATAAAAGAAAAGGTCTTGCAGTGTATTGATAACTATAATCCAGTTCAACGGAAGGAAGCACCCATTCAGCTGAAGATCGTACTTAAAGATGATGTGCCCGTGGCACAGAGACCCCGACGTTTGGCTTTAGCTGAACAGAAAATAGTGGAAAAGCAGGTGAAGGAGTGGATGGATGAAGGTGTCATTCAGGTGAGTTTCTCCGAGTACTCAAGCCCCTTAGTATTAGTGAAAAAGAAAGATGGTTCAACTAGAGTATGCGTAGACTATAGGCTTTTGAATAAAAAGATTATCAAGGATGAATTCCCTTTGCCGGTAATCGATGATATGATTGATAAGCTGTGTGATGCCAAAGTATTCAGTGTTTTGGATTTAAAAAACGGTTTTTTTCACCTAAAAGTATCTGAGGAGTCAGTCCCCTATACATCATTTGTGACACACCATGGTCAATTTGAATTTCTCCGTGCTCCCTTTGGTTTGTCGATCTGCCCAAAGTATTTCATGCGTTATGTTAGCATTATTTTCAGGGATTTGATTTCTCAAGGCATTATGATGATATTCATCGACGATATTTTAATTACAGCAGCAGATGAAGAACAAGCAGTCGAACGACTCCAACTTGTGCTGAAGGTGGCCTCAGATTATGGGTTAAAGATAAACTGGAAGAAAGCCAACTTGATCAAACGGGAAATTGAATACTTGGGACATTTGGTGAGAAACGGAGAAATAAAACCAAGCATGGAGAAGACGGATGCTGTCCGTAAGTACCCAGAACCACGAGATATCCATCAATTACAGAGTTTTCTTGGATTAACATCCTACTTCAGAAAATACATAGAAAATTATGCAGCGATTGCAAAGCCTCTTACAGATTTATTAAAAAAAGAGAAAGAATTTATATTTCAAGATGAACAAAGATTTGCTTTTCAAGCCTTAAAAGACAGTTTGGCATCTAGCCCAGTGCTAAAGATTTTTAATCCAAATTTGAAGACAGAGTTACACACGGATGCATCTAGCATAGCTTATTCGGCTATACTCATGCAGTTTCATCCAGATACAGGACTGCATCCAGTTTACTACATGAGCCGAAAAACTAATGATGTCCAAGCCAAGTACTCGAGCTACGAATTAGAGGCGACTGCTATAATAGAAGGTGTCAAAAAGTTTCGTCAGTACTTGTTTGGTATTCACTTCAAGATAGTAACGGATTGTAAAGCGTTTGAACTAACCTTAAAGAAAAAAGATTTGTCAGCCAAGATAGCCCGATGGGTACTATTCCTTAATGACTATGACTTTGAAATAGAACATCGAAGCGGCACTAAGATGAAACATGTAGATGCCCTAAGCCGTCATCCTTTTGTTGGAGTGATGACTTTACATGATCAAGTGAAGCAAGCACAAGACCAAGATGAAGGTCTGAAAGCCATTAAAGAGATTTTGAAAGAAAAAACATACAAAGATTTTTGGATTGAGAATGAAATACTATATAAGGGAGATAAAAAGTTGTTGGTTATACCTAAGACCATGGAAAAAGAAGTATTTAAAAGAGTTCATAGTAATGGTCATTTTTCAAGAAAGAAGATGAAAGAAGTCATAGAAAGAAATTATTACATAAAAGGATTAGATAGTAAAATCGAAGATTTCATTGTGACATGCATCCCATGCTTATTGGCTACGAAGAAGGAAGGGAAACAAGAAGGGTTCCTCCACCCTATTGAGAAGGCGGGCATCCCACTGGACACTATCCATCTAGATCATGTGGGACCCTTAACACAAACTTGTAAGCAGTATAATCATATATTAACAGTAGTTGATGCTTTCACAAAGTTTGTTTGGCTTTTCCCAACAAAGAGCACGTCAAGCAGGGAGACCTTGAACAAATTAGAGATTCATCAGCAGACATTTGGTAACCCACGAAGAATTATTACCGATAAAGGCACCGCTTTTACTAGTCATGAGTTTGCGGATTACTGTAAGGAGCAGAACATTCTACATGTGACCATCACAACCGGAGTTCCACGAGGCAATGGTCAGGTCGAGAGAATACATAACATAGTAATACCATTGCTTACGAAGCTGTGTCTAGAAAATTCCAGCCTTTGGTACAAGCACATTAGCCGAGTGCAGAGAGCTATCAATAGCACATTTCAAAGAAGCATCAGCTGTACACCTTTTGAACTACTCGTAGGCACAAAAATGAGAGTGAAAGAAGACATAATAATACAAGAATTACTGCAGGAAGAGTACTTAAAATCATTTACTGAAGATAGGGAAAATCTTAGAAGACAGGCCAAAGAACAGATACTCAAAATTCAAGAAGAGAATACTACAAGTTTTAATAGAAGAAGGAAGAATAGTACACAGTACAAGATAGGAGATTCTGTTGCTATAAAGCGAACACAATTTGGACCAGGTCTTAAATTAAAGGCTAAATACCTAGGACCATACAAAGTCGTAAAGGTTAAGAGAAATGACCGTTATGATCTAGAAAAAAACGATATTGCAGCTGAAGGACCTAATAGGACGTCTAGCTCGGCAGAGTACATGAAACGATGGCCTGCTGAGGATGAAGTGAGCTCATAACAGGTAATTCATTAAACCCAGTGATGAATGACTTGCGTTTTGCTTTATGTTATGATTTACTGTGTGCTTCGTTCATTATCATGGGTCAAGTTCCTTTTATTAGTTAAATATAAATTTAAAATTTAATTATGTGCCTATACAGTATTATAGGTATGTTAATTAGATGTAGTAGCATAATTGATTAAGATATGTTTGAAAAAAAAAAACTTGTATAACAACCTCTTAGTAACTTCAGTCGAGTTTGTTATTTAAATTCGCACTTGATAGTTCCAGATGTATACAAATTTGTTAATGATGTTATTTTGTTACTTAAGAGTAAACTTGTTTTCCTTATATAGTGTCCTAAGATTTCTATATACTTATGTCATAGAATTTAAGGTTTTCAAGTTTGTTAAGTATGACCAATGAGAATGTGAGCGTGACGAATTGTATTGAATGAGGAAACATTAAAATGCAGAAGGATGTCTGAGGACAGACATGATATCAGGACAGCCGAATGTGGGAAATGGAACGTAGCGGAAGGAAATGGAACGGAGCGGAAGGAAAGGGAGGTGCGAGAGGGAGGGGGAGGAGAGAGGAATGGCGAATGTGGTTGAAAGACGTGTGCGCGGAACTAATTTTTAAATAAATAAAAAAATATAAACGACGGAAAATCTTAAAAAAGTATTCTTTATTTACGCCATCCCACAGGTACTACATTTACAAAATTCAGTATGATTATGTGACCTCCTGACATGAACTTGAGAATCAGACAAAATAAAGTTAATATTTTTCAGGATATTACCGAGTCAACTATGATACAGCTACTTGGAAGCTCATAGCGAAGACATTGGAAGAGAACCATGAATCTATTGATGAACTTAACCGAGCACAAGTAAGTATGAGGCATAAATGTTTTCACAAAATTTAATTACAATGAAAAATTAAAGCTAGAAAACAAAAATATGAAAAATGTATTACAAATAAATACTCTTACACACTCTTTTTGAAAACAGGTTCAAGACATGTTTTCTACTCCTAAGAAGTATGTAAACTTTAAAATGTGGCTTGTCATACAACATGTATTTTATTGTAAAATATTTCATACTCATAAATAAACAATAAGAACATCTAACGGCGTTAAAGAAGACATTGTCTTACTCAACTTCTATGGGGTCGAAGTGAACTGGAACAAAACAATACAGGCATGTAATAAAATTCTTATGCCAGTATAACTATGGCCTTATTTCTAGATCGTCAACGACGCATTTGCCTTGTACGTGGCTGGAGAAATTAATCTCTCACTGGCGATGGAAATCCTAAACTACTTGGACAAAGAGCGAAGTCCGGCTGTATGGCGAGCCGCCATGACCGGCTTCGAGTTGTTGAAGACGGAAGAAAATGGCTGCAACATGACCAGGCACTTGTATAAAGAGTGGCAGGTGAGAAATATTCTCTTTCTCTTTTATCTTTGCGCTTCCTTAGCTGGTTGCTTCGAAGCCCAGGGTCCGCTTTCCTGCTTTTTCTCCTCCACTTTTCTTGATCTTCGGCACCTTTGGTTGTGAGAGCACCACGTTTGCACGCTTATCTCTTACTGCCACGTCGAGTTAGACCCCTTAAAAATTTCTTCTAGGTCTTGACTCTTTTATAAGGGGAGCTATTCAAAGATCTTATGTCTAAAATTGAAATTGTTTATTGTCAATATAGGATATTCTTAACACTTATTGACGTCATTCATAACTTATATTTAGTTTTCCACCACTTCCAAAACGCAAGTGGAGAAGAAACGGCGCCACTAATTAGGTACACTGCAGAATTTTTATCCAAAAACGTTAATTTACACAGGCTGATAAAGATTTCACTATTGTGATGGTAATAAAAATCATACTAGTTCCATAAAATCTTAAAAAGCTATATTATAGTCTAACAAACAAATTTCATCAATATTTCAGGAGTTTATGAAACGGAAAATAGCTCCAACATACAACGGGCTATCGAACAGCCACGATTTAGAAACGAGGCTGTTCAGGAGTTACGTGGTGAACTTCGCCTGTTCTTTGAAGTACAAGCCGTGTACAGACAATCTGAAGTATATGTATGAGCAGTACAGGAGAAGTAATATGAGGTACTTAATACTTTTTTTATGGTTATTACGGCTGGCTGTCACATCTGAAGTTTCGTATTCGTTCGCGATCAAGTCAAGATGGAAAATGTGTATCATTTAATAATAAATCGACTCTTTTCCGATTTGCTAAAGGTCTGCAAATCGGAAGGCTTAGCCATCGTCACAATTTCAAAATCGATCGACCACGTGATTTGCGCAACTTATGTCAATCCCATACATTTTGTTCTTGTCGACATTCTTCTATAACGTTTTGAGATTGTGGCTAAGCCTTTTCGTCTGCATGCACCTAATATAAAAATAATAAGTTAGAAACAATATGTACCTATAGTCTCTCTTAAAATCAAGGAAACACTAATAATTAACTACTGTTGGCACTTCTGCAGATTAGACCCTGACTTCCGGGAATCATGCTACTACATGCTCATAAAGGATAACGCGTATTTCGGAGTTAATAGACTGAATTCCTTCGAACAAGACGACCGAAGATTGGCTGAGCACAGATTGTAAGTATGCCATTGTTGTTAAATGTAATCCCATCTCACAACTATATCTATTTAATTATTTTATTATAGATTTTGAATTTGAGAACTATATATCAAAGATACAGACTTGAGTACATATTATCTCATTTGTTTCCTGTCTTAATAGTGAGAGACTATAGATTTCAACTTCTTGCTCTTTATTCTAGCTTTTTTCCGTTTTAATCCTCAGAATCAGAGGCTCTGATTTTATCTGTTTCTTCTCCACATGGTTCTTGGTCTTCAGCGTTCAATTGACAGACATTATGACATCGAGTTAGGTTAACGTCACAGAAACTATATTCTGAACATCTATTCAAGGCCAATTAATTTCCCATTACTTCAAAGAATGGGTTCTAAGCTAAATGACTTTTTTTCTCAGGCGTGAAGAGAACAGATTCATAATGAAGACTCCAGTGGGTGTTCCGAAACCGATGCCGATCATCATGTCCACCACTCCAGCAACCACGGTAAATCATCTCTTTAGGGGTTCCGTTCAATTGCACCTTTCTAGTTTCTACTTTTCTTCATCCAAGTGTGTTTTATAATTGCATGTTCAGTAATATTAAATTACGATATTACCTTCAAAAAAAATGTAATAGCTAATTAAATTAGCTATAACACCAACAGCGGGAAAGAAACTGACAATACTTTGCAAGCGCGATTTAGATCTCAGTACTTTAGCTAGCGCCATCTATTATTTATATTAGTAGATATTTGTTATTTTGTATTTGATTTTAAACGCAATTTGACTTTTTTTCAGACGTTGGTAGCATCTCCTGTGACAGAAAAACACCAAGCTGATTCTTCGAAGATTCTTGTGCCTTCTCTTTTCACAATTTTGGTGGCACTACTCTTTGCTTTCAGATAAAATGTTGGAGATAAAATTTTGACTCATAATGTAAGGATTACTATAATTACACACAACTTACAGGCAACAGCACTGTATATGAACAATTAAATAGTTGTTCATATACATTCACAAAATCTAACTTTACCGGCTCTGGTAAAAGATTAAGATATGTACTTATAAGATTTTTTTAAATCGTATTATTCATTAGTTAGTTTTTTAAATAATTTCTATAAAATAAACTAGAAATAAAATTTATAATAATTTAAATCTTAGAATACAGACATAGAGGCGCAAAGGTTTGATCATTTATATCTCAACATTATTGAAATATGTATATAGTTCTGTAGTATTTATGGTTAATTTAATTAGTATTAATGTAATAATTAATATGTTTATTTATTTACATTCCTAGATATTTCTTTTACAATTAAATATTCACTGTGATCTACTGTTGTTAAATAATATACAAGGTTTTGAAAAATACTTATTTCATCTGATCTAACTATATCTACATTTTATTAAAAATTTATGAGGTCTTATATTTTAGGAAATATGCCAATTTATTTTTAAATTTTGTATAAAACTATTCAATACATCATATACGTGTTCATTTTGATAAAAAGGGTTGTATTTTTTTAAGTTTATAAAAAAAATGTTTATTCTCTTGTGTAATCTAGTCACATAATAATTTAATTTATCAAATTATCCTAAAAAACACCGTTCATTAATGATCTACATTAGATTTATCGATAAGTTATTTTACCTAAGTACATAATGACTAATTTGTAAGTAGGTATAATGGTTAACCGGGTTGCTTTTCGAGTTGCTGATAAAAATTCTTTTAGCTAGGTATATTATTTTTCTGGCGGATAGAGACATCAGTAGGTACCCCTAGTATGAGATTTTATAATCGCAGACGCTAGAAACTGCGTTAGGATTTTGTATGGAATTTCTTAGTTGCCTCACTGTCCGAATCAAATCATTTATTTCATTGTGGAACATAAGTTACAGAAGATAGTATCATTAATTAATGAGTGCTCTACGTCCTACCACTAAGGGTTTACAATTATATCTTATATATATATTTATATATATATATATAATAATACCTACGTAACAACAGTTTATTGAGGTTAAAAACAAATCTGATTTTCAATATCGTCATTCATGAATGAAGCCAGGAGTGTGCAGGTTTGTCGTACAAAATCGCTAACACAGTCCCTAGCGTCTGCCTGCATTAGCGATTTTGTATGACATTCCAGTACAGCGGATAGTAAGAAAACTAAAAAAAATACATAAATTTCATAAAATAATCCATATTCATTCATATATGAATGAATATTTTTTGACACAAAAGCCTACTGATACTAACATATGTATTAAACAATTATCAACCAACAATAAGATTATTTATGAGCAACCGATGAGACATTAATGTTGATTTATTCAATTATAAAGTACTAATAAATATTTCAACTGACAAATGTGTTTTTATTCGAATAGATGCTACTTAATTCTGGCAGCTGTCTAGTTGACGTTAATGAACCACGTCAGAAGCCGAAAGGCAATTCCCGAGAACTCTGACACCATGGTGTGCATGGTCGATAGACCGTATTACCTACCGTGTGGAGAGTTATTAAAATGCAATGATTGCATAGATAGGCGACACTATAGAGAACTTGTAGGGAGATCAAGCAGGTGCGACTGGAAAGAGATGCGAAATGCAAGTACAGCGAGAGGTTGGTAGAGCCATGGGAGGTGGAGGGAAGTGTAGACCGTGTTACCTACACGAAATTAGTTTTACCCGTAGCTTCACTCGAGTCTACAACCCTAACCTGTTTGCAAAATTTTAAGTAGATTGGTGCAGTTAATAAAGCGTGAAGGGTTAGAAACTAACAAACAAATAAATAAGTAATTATATAAAACAAGGATCCTTATTTATAATTACTTACTAAGGCCCGGATTTCAGAAAAGCGCACTAACTAAACTCTACATAGCAAAAACGCGTCTCTACATACCAAGTGTCACACGATCATCAGCAAAGTTGTATACCTCTCCCTCTTTTCCTGAGTATATCGAAAAAGGCAGCTAAGGGACAAATAGCAACTACAAGTTCCGTGAACCACTTTCCGACGAACAAAAATAAATATGATAAAACAACATTTGAAATGAAAACAAAAAGATTTCGTTAAGTTTCCAAAAGGGTCCGCTATCACTACATAGTATAAAACAGTCGCTTCCCGCTGTCTGTCCCTATGTATGTTTAGATCTTTGAAACTACGCAACGAATTATGATGGAGTAGTATACAGAACCATGAAGTAGTTTAAGCCAAACTGAGCCATAAAGCGTATAAATAACAGCTGAAGATGCCAGCGGGAAAACGCTATGATAAGAATTTTTTTACAGCACAGTGGCGCCATCCCTGTGCCGATAGCAACATTAAAACCATTGTGTAACGAAACGCGTATCTCTAGGTAGCGGTATAAACTGAAACCAATTCTAAATTATTTTTAAGTTACACCGTGAACATAGATGGCGCTGTTAGAAAAAATCAGATTGAGTAAATAACACCAGCCAACCGCGAATCGTATTTCGTGTGTTTTTTACCAACTACACTAGACTTGCATCATTACTTTATATTATGCTAGATGGCAGCCATTACGCTATGCCAGATGTCAGTTTCATTGGCTAAGAATAAGATTTAGTTCCATTTCTTACCAATAGGTAGCGCTACAAGGATAGAAAACCTTGTATGTGATCTGAGATAGAAAATATTAATTTATTTAACATCCTGCTTAGTTTTTGGCGAAAAATATAACTCATTTAACAGAAAAAAAAGCACCTTCCTCCCAAAATCATTGGCATTTCAATCAGCAATAGAATGTATGCACTTACGGTTCATTTGTATTGGAGAAGCGCCAAATAGGATTAATTAAAATACTGTAGCATTATCGAACGACCTCAATGCCGAAATGTTTTTATTCGTCGGAAGATCTTCGGAAGGAGCTTAAATAACAAGAATTCAAATTCATTTATTCATAAAACACATAGGTATCACAAGTAACAGGTAAACAGAAACACATGGTATAGAATAAATTGAAAATTCTTTGAAACTACGAACCACTAGTTTAACAAGTAATTTTTTAACAGTAACGTATTAAAAATATTAAAATCGGTTCCCGTTTAGGACAAAAACAACACTATTTCTTATTATCTCTACTACTATACTCGTACTGGAAAGCTAGTACGAGTCTCTCTTGGTTTTTCTTGCCCGTGATGTCTATGTACTGTCTAAAACCTTCCCTAAAAATCAGGCTATCGTATGCAGAGGCTTTCAAATCCTATCAGAAGTTTTAAATTTATAAGCGAACAAACAAACAAACTCATTAGCTTTATTATCCATATCCATACTTCCATATGCGAAAGTCTATCTGTTTGTCTGTCTGTCTGTCACTTCTTCACGGCTAAACTACTGGACTGAAATTTGGTAGGGATTTAGTTAACGACCTAAGGTCAAACAAAGGCTACTTTTGGGCGCGATATAACCGAGTCCCACGCGGAGCGAAGCCGCGGGGAACAACTAGCAATAAATATATAGTATGAGCTCGTTAGCCTAGGCCGTGTTTGGATTGGTCGCCATTAGTGGCATTTTCTATCTTGAACTCTTCCGTGCTTCGGAAAGCACGTTTAGCCGTTGGTCCCGGCTACTATCGGTAGATGGCAGTCGTTAGGTTATGTCAGAAGCCTGAAAAATCTGGCAGAGTTGGCCACTAACAAACCCGGATCATGTTCCTGTTGGTCTGGTTTTCCTGTATAAAAGGGTAACGGAAGTCTTACGACAGTCACTCTATTGTAATAACCAGTACCGCCAAATACATTGGGCTCTAAAGCGTAAGCTAGAGATGCAACCGGGAAACACGCTTGGATGAAGAAGAAGAAGATTGTAGGTAATTTTTGGCATATTTTCTTCCCCCACAGACCTTCTATACTCGCCGAGCTTGACAAACATTCTAGCCAAATCATTCCTTATTATGGGCAATTTTATTGCATTAGGGCTTTTAATAAAATAGATAGTTAGACGTTTATATAATTAGCCATTATGGTAATGGAGGGGATTCCAACAAGTCAAATTAGCCTCTCTTTTTTAGAAATACCAATACATTTTTTGTAGTTCGAAATAATATGGTCATCACATTTTTCAGCAAATTTTTTATAAAGATGCCTAATTCAAAAACCATTTTGAGGAATAGGCTTAGGAACCAGTTTGCGGTAATCAGATTTTTTATAAGCAAGTATTTTGGAGATAATTGCAAACACACCCAATGACCTTCATTTTCAGAAATTGGCGATGAATAAATATCAATGTATCGCTAATAAATTAATGGAATTTTCTATTATTTTCTTCAAATAAAATATTTTTATCAATATATTTTTCATCCAAAATCACCATATTGGTGATATTGTCTAAAAAGCAAAATGCCAGTAACAAATCGCCTAAATTGCCTTAATAGCAAAATACCTGAAACTCAAAATGCGTAATATGCCTGCCTATTTCTTTCAATCACAAATTGTTTTGATCTTTCGTAAACTCTATACTAATATTATAAATGCGAAAGTCTATCGGTCTGTCTATTACTCTTTCTCAGTTAAACCGATTAACTGATTATCATGAAATCTAGTATGGATATATTTCAGATCAATTAATGATCTGAGGGATATATTAGTTGAAGAAGGAGGGATCCAATATATTTTTAAGCTATTTTGGGTGCGATATAACCGAGACCTACACGGGTAGAGCCGCAGGCAATAGTTAGTAGTAATATAAATCAAAGAAATCCTAACCGCTGTCATCAAGACTGTCGTCTGCTAATGAGGATACCGGTGATCCTTTGCCGCCGTTCTAAATCACTGATTGGCCACAGCACAATGGCTTTTGAGGTCAGGCCGGTGTCAGTTTTACTATATTTATTGTCTGCTATTTGATGTGGAGAGAAGCTAGCGAACAGGCACTGCAACCAAAACGGCATTTTGCCGGATCTCTGTCCGGTAGTGATGTAAGACGGCAGCAAAATATCACCGGTGTCCTCTTAAGATGCAGGCGACAGTATTGATTTCAACGTACCCAGTTAAGATTTATTTATTCAATTTATTAACACAGTAAATTCTACAAAGGATTTTCCATGAAAATGGAATGGATTTTCTTTGGAATTTCTTAGCTGCCTTAGTATCCGTGAGAAGCGCTAAATTTGTCATACAAATTTGCTAACGCGGTCGCTAGAATCTGCGTTTGAAATCTCATAAAAGTGGTGCTGGATGCTGAAGCGAAAACTGAATGCAATTGGATGATGATGTCGAAAAATTACCCAAACTTTGTAACAAGATCTTCCTCTGACTTTAATCCAGAATATTCAATGATATTAATATCCTTCAGTAACGTTACGTACTCTTATAAAGTCACGTAGACTTAGCAACAATCCATCAGATAAATCAAGTAAATTACCTCAGATTACCTCACAGTTATGAAATGTATCAATAACATCAAAATGGGGCCAAGTTCGAGTATAATCATGTTCGATATGAAACAAAGACGGACATATAGATATACAGTGTCTGATATTAGTGACCCGACCTATATTGGACCCTCGTCCAGTGTAAGTTGATCTACCGCGATGTAGTGCGTGCTATGTAAAATAGTTTCTTGATGTTTATTATTTTCATTTACTTTTAAATTTTATTCTCATTGGTTTACCCATCCCAATCCCAACTAATTTTATAAATGCGAAAGTGAGTTTGTATATATTTGTGTTTATTTATTTGTTTGTTTGTTACCTCTTCACGCCCTATATACTGAACCAATCTTCTTGATATTTCGCATACAAATAGCTAGGAGTATTGAGGAGGACATACCTTTAATTCCGGGAAAAAACACTATTCCCGAGGGGACTATTGCGGGAGAAAGCTAGTTGTTCCATAATTTAAAAAAAATACATACTAATGTCTGGTTCTATTTACCATCAAAACCATTTTATAAGGGTTGTTGCTTCACTCTTACTCCCACATTTTAATGAATGATGGTTAGTGTTTTTGGTTGTTCACCTTTATTTATTTAGTGAACTGCCAACTGCAATAGCCTTAAGAGGCTCTTATCAATAAGTTCCTTCTATTCTTGTCTATCATGAGCGAATTTCTTTATTTCTTGATACGACGCAACCTCTGCTTCCTCCTTTATTTGTTTTATTTTACCCTTTTTTGCTTTTTCTTCAATGATATCTTTTATTACTTTCGGCTGTTTAAATAATCATAAATCATCGTGTCGTATTATGTCCTAATCCTAACATATTTTCTCTTCTGTTCTTATCACTTTCAGAATGCTTCTTCTTTTCTCCTACTCTATATCATTGTTTTAGTGTCTGTGGCAATTCAAATAAACCGTTTCTATTCTATCAAATTTCTTCCAAACTTCAATTATAATTAATATCCAGTCCAGCTTTACTCTTTCTTACCTACGCCAACACCTCATTGATATTATCTACCAGTCAACGAAGTACATTTTTTTCGAAATAAATTAACACAATAATTGGCTTTAAAGACGATGACAAAGTATGTTTACTTCTTCAGAAGGGGATATTCTTCGAAATAGATAAAGCACTAAAGCACTTCAGAGATACAATTATTTATGCTCAGTCGCTAATCTGAATTGTTAACAATGATAATAGCTTGTGCCTTTCTTGTGCCCTATTTCAGAATAGATAAAAGTACACCGTGACATTCCATGGTATAAAATTTACTGATGATCTTGTCGAAATTTCTCAAAAGAACGTAGTATATAAGAAAAACGCAGACTAAAAGGGTGCCAATGGACTAGAAAATAAAGTAAAGAATGGAAGTCATGCATTGCCATGAAGAGAGTGTGAAACAGGCCTAGCATAAAGCACAAAGCAAAAGGGCGCGCATAATGTAGAGACCTGAGTAAAATGGACAAGGTGCGTGGAGTCGTGACACGCAGTGACATACACTGTCCTCTTTCGTTATGTTTAGGGTATTTTACTTGAGGTCGTCGAACTGTGCATGACGTATAGGAATTACAGTTGTTAAGTTAATTATTCACGTTTTACTGGACATTTTTGCATGGTAAGCTTGTGAGCCTATTTATTATTTACTTAGTTTTCCCCACACGAACACGAGGGTCGTGCATTAGGTTTTCAGTAGCTTGGTTATCATTTTATATATACTTTAGACACAAATCACTTAGATTGAGTTTTTCCCAAAGTAAGTTAGAGACTTGTGTTGCGGGATACAACTCAATGATACTATATTTTATAACGAATTAGACTCAACAAACAGACAAGACCCAGGTTGAATCAGAAAAATATAATTTTTCGTCTTGACCTGACTGAGGATCGAACCTGGGATTGGGACCTCCTAAATAGCGGACAGGCATGTTACTATTACGCCACAGATGCGCAGCTCTCCTTCCATTTACTAAATTTATATTGGTGATATTGTCTGTGTATCCCAACTTAAATTATAAATGCGAAAGTGAGTTTGTATATTTGTTTGTTTGTTACCTCTTCACGCCCTGTCTACTGAACCAATGTTTCTGAAATTTCACATACACATAGCAAGCAGTATTGAGAAGAACATAAGGTACCTTTTATACCGGAGAAAAGCACTGTTTCTGAGGGAAATTCATGCGGGCGAAGCCGCGGACGAAAGCTACTTTACTATAAAGTCGGTTAAAGGAGCAGTCATTTCAGCATTTTTCCAGTGAGATCTCAAGCTGCATTGAGTTATGATGCGCGTGAATGTCGTTTACTTATTTAACTATATTGGTATTCCTTCCATAAATTGAATATGGCAAAAAATGGAGGAGCCACCCACGATAAAAAGACTGTTTGGTATTTTCTTAAACTGGAGACAGCGAGGCCTCTTCATCACTTCACTATCACTATCACTACATAGTATAAAATAAAGTCGCTTTCTCTGTTCCTATGTCATTCTGTATGCTCAAATATTTAAAATTACGGATTTTGATGCGGTTTTTTTAATAGATATAGTGATTCAAGAGGAAGGTTTTTATACCCATGCGAAGCCGGGGCGAGTCGGTTGGTATTACTAAAAACAAAATATTTTTAATTATAAAATCAATGTAAATTAAAATGACTAATCAAGTAAGTATTTTGCAAAAAAAAAACAAATCATAATAGATCGGTGTTCATGTTCAGTGATTTGCATATTTGCATTCATATAATACATAGGTATTTAGTCTGTCAAAATGTTTAACATAATACTTATTTATCACAAATGAAATCATTTGTTTACTAGCCTTTGTCTCCCGCGTTATGTGTGTTAGGAAATTTAATTGTGATATGTTATAAAAATATTCAAATGTAAACTCGTCTGATTTGACTAAAATTTTGGTAATTGACGTTTTTGAAGAAAATGCTGCAGTGGAGTTTGTGGCGCCACTTCTTCTCCACTTGCGCTTTGGAAGTGGTGATAAACTTAAAATAAGTAGAATTGACGTCAATATGTGATAAGAATATCCTATATTGAAAATAAACAATTTGAATTTGAATAAAGTCTGTATATTGGGTACCAATCCCTGTACTACTAGTATAGTCTTCTGTATCATCACTATCTCTACATAGTATAAAACAAAGTCGCTTTCTCTGTCCCTATGTCCCTTTGTATGCTTAAATCTTTAGAACTACTCAACGGATTTTAATGCGGTTTTTTTAATAGATGGAGTGATTCAAGAGGAATGTTTTTGCGTAAGCGAAACCGGGACGGGTCGCTTGTATATAATCTGTGTTATTACTAATGTTGGATTCGATTCCCACGGGAAGCATACTTTGTTTAGTTGTTTCCAGTTAGGTTAGTACATTGCAGGCGTGAATCACCTGACTGTCTGATGATTCCGTGCTTCAGAAGGCACGTTTAGTCGTTTTAGTCACGGCTGCCATCTGGTAGTAGTTAAGGAACCACGTCAGAGGCTTTCGAAGGAATCTGATACCATGGCGTGCATGGCCGATTGACCGTGATGATGATCTCCGACCGGTTTCGGCCATGGCAACTGCTTTAACTCGGGTTATCGTAAACTTGCCACATAGTTAATTCGTCACGTTTTTAAAACTCCATACATTCAAAGTTAATTCGTCACATGCATAAAAAAGTATTAGTTAACTCGTCACAGGTAGGTATGCGTTATAGTTAATTTGCCACAATTAGCAAAGTACCGACAGCAAGCAAAGTGATTTATTTATTTAGTGGTTTAAATCTACGCTAATATGAAAAATGCCGAAGAGTTTGTTTATTTGGTTTTATGACATGACGACAGGTTAGATTTACAAAAAAAAACCACTCTTGTAAAGATGAAGGTATGTACCATGGGCGGAACTGAAGCGGACAACAAGTTAAATACATTTATTTACTACAAATGTCTAAAGTATTCAACTACATACAGGGGTTTATTTATTTGAATTTAATGATGGCCAAATTATATAATTTAATTTTCTATATTACTCAATTTTATTTTTCTATTGTCATGTGATCTATGTATTGGAATGCAATGTATGAATTATTATTGAATAAATTAATGATCACTTGATCAATTCAAATAGGACATCATTTTTTTTTTAGCTGCAAAATGTTGATAGTTATCTTGAGTTCATTCATACCCTAGGAGGCTGTTGGTGCTTTTTAAATAATCCTTTATATGAGGATGAGAAAATTTACAATCAGACAGCTAGGTAGCACTCCTGCACATGCTTTTATCTCTCTCGCTCGCTGCAACTATCTCTTTCTAAATGTAACAACTAACCCTTTCGGTCAATGCATTCTTGTTATCAGTCCAGTGACTCACATGACCTTGCGAGAGGGTGGTGACGTGTTTTGCAAAATTACTGTGCAATTTTAAATGTTGTAATTTGTGCATCTTTGAAAAAATGGATAATCAGCCGGGAACAAGTACGGGAGGACATGGTGTAAGTATTTTTAAATTTAATTCTATACAAAAAAAAATATGTGCTATTTGTTTATTATTTTATCTCTCAAATGCTCTTATATAAAAGGAGTTCGATTTTAATAACAGTTATTAAACAATGATTTTATTTAATTTAACTTTAGATAGCCTATGGTTTTAAAACAAAATTAATACTTAACTGACCCCTCATTATTTTCACAGCAATGTCAATTTAATCAAGTGTTTATTTAATTGATTCTAGTAATTATAATCTGCAAGTTAAACTGCACTAGATCTAATACGAACTATTAATTATAATTAAATAAATATTTGAATAAAAGAGTCACATTTCTTATTTTATTTATTAGCAAAGGTACAGTTTAAAACTTTAGATATAATTTTAAATCATACCGTTTTATGCTGCTTGTCTTAACTAGACATGACGCATGACAAACTTTAAACAAAATGGCCGACGGCTCAGACGCCAGCGGTGGTGTGATTAATCATACATTGTGAAATTTGACATGTATTATGCTTATTGTTTTCTGTAGACAAACACAGTTACAAATTTCTATACTATACCCGTTTAGTTTTAAAGCATGTAGTAATTTTTATGGTGATTTTATAAAATGCTGACTATTTCCCGTGACTTCAATTGCGGCATTTATTTCCGTTGTTGTTAAGAGTAAAGAGTATTCTTATATTGAAAGAGTTATCAAATTCCGTCCAGTAGCTTTTTTTCCTCTTTATAGTATTAAGTATAGATAAATTTATGATACTATTTCAACACCTTTTCAGGTCACATTTACGAAAACTGAAAGGGGACGGAGAATGCTTGTGAGAGGTGGTTATATGTACACCTTTCATCGGGAAACTAAGCTTGGAACTGTTTGGAGATGTACGAATCGTGCATGCAGTGCAAGTATAAAAATTTCGGAGAATCATAGCGTTCGAGTTTTGCATGAAGCGGCTCATAAGTGTAAACCAAATGTAGTGAAAACAGAGATTATCAAGACAAAGAATCTTTGTAAAGAAGCAGCAGCAAACACCAGCACACCTATGCCTCAACTATTTGAAGAAGTTTTTCAACCAAAAAAAGACGCGGGTTACGATTTATTAAGTGCCTTACCGAAATTTAAACACTTTTCAAGATCACTTTATATCGTAAGGAATCGTGAATTAAACGTACCCAAAACACATTTTGCTAAATGTGAAGATGTAATAATCCCGTTCAAATATACAGATTGTTTTTTATTATTTGACGACGACAGTGATCCTGAGAACAGAATAATAGCTTTCTGTACTGAGACAGCTCGTGAAGCTGTAAGAAATATTCGAACATATTTTTCGGATGGAACATTTTCAAGCTGCTGTAAACCATTTTATCAGCTTTACTGCATACATGGTGATGTGAGAAGTGACGAAAACTTTACAAACGTAGTTCCTCTCATATACGTTCTAATGCCTAATAAGCAAGAACGGTCTTATGAGCGACTTTTTATTGCTCTCAAGAAAAATTTGCCATATTGGAAGCCGGTGACAATGATTGTCGATTTTGAAATTGCAGTTATCAACGTCATAAAAAAAATGTTTCCACATATTAAACTACAAGGATGTAACTTCCACTTCTAACAAGCATTGGCTAAAAAAGCTCACGCCTTAAATATGAACAGCATCAACGAAAAGAGACACTTGGCTTTGTGTGCTGCATTGGCGCATGTAAAGCTAGAAGACATTGAAGACGGTTGGTTGTGGATTATGGAAGATGCGCCACAGAGTGAAACAGTAACAACATTTAATGATTATTTCGTATCCCAGTGGTTAGAAAATAAAAATATACAATTTATTTGGAATATACATGGTTCTCGTCATAGGACAATAAATCTCGCAGAAGCATGGCATAAGCGTTTGAACAATATGATGCCTCAAAAAAAACCTAGAATGCTTCAGTTTCTGGAAACACTCAAAAAGGAAGCTGATTATGTAGATACTAAAATAAAAAAATTGAATCTAGCCATACCATCAAACTTAAGAACGCGCAGGTCAATTGCATATGACAGGGAGTTAAAAACTCTTTTAGAAAATTATAATAACATGCCCCTGTCTGAATTTATATTGAAAATTTCTTATATGCAGCATTTTAAAGAAATGTAACATGGATGTAGTTAATTCTACATTTAAGATTTAAATTAATAATTTTAATGTATGATTTCAAAGGAAAACTAATGTTATAAACAAAAAGCAATATCTTTACTTTATATAATAAAAGTTCTTTTTACTATTGTTTTATTGTAGGTTGTTCTAATTTGTTACATAGATGTAGTTAATCCTATACTTAAGTTTTAAATTACGACTTTAATCTTTGATTTTAGGGGAAGGCAAGTGATGAATTATGACAAAAAATACTGTGATTTTATCTGTGATTCATTAAGTAGATATATTTTGTTTTTTTTTTTTTATGTTATACACGTAAGGTATATCAATAAGGTAGGTAGGTAGTAGGAGCCGCTTTCTATTTATAAAGAGAACTGTGATTTTTACAAATTGTTACATAATATTTTAAATAAAACAGCTGTAAATTTTGAGAACCTTCCTAGAAATTAACAGCAAATTTATTTTTGTTTGCTTCTTCTTTGGTTATATTTGTACGTAATATTTAAGTAAATCATTCAGATAGAACTGTGATTTTTGTAATAGATGTAGGTAAGGTTAATATCCCAAAACTGTGATGAAAGAAATAAATGTTGTTATTTAAATTTTTGTTTAATTTTCTTGCTGTCTGTACAAAAATAATCAGTGTGACGAATTTACTATACTAAATATTAGACTGTGACGAATTAACTATAAAAAAATAAAAGTGTGGCAAGTTTACGCATACTTTTTTTCGTGACGAATTAACTTTGTGGCAAGTTTACGATAACCCTTTAACTCCTAGTATTTCAATGACTTTCGAGGTTCTAATGTAACATAAGGATACTAGCAATAAAGTTGCGCGAGGATTTCTGATAATCTCACTTACAGAAAGATAAATTATTTTTTCTGTGTTTTCAATGTCACTAGCGCTGGCTAGCAACCTTAAAAAAATTTTGACCATAGTCAAGTCCTAGTTGTAATACCTAATAGCTTTTTATTCGTCTGCCTGCGTTGACAGATCAGCAAATCAACATATATATGCTAAAATATTTTTAACAACCGTATGTTATTTAACAGCTTCGATTATCAAAAGATTTCATTGTCTGAAATCAAGGACGCCGAATTACATAGTCAATCGGCCACTTCATACCATTGTTCGGTGCTTACAATAACTCCAGCAGTAATAATAAACTCGCAAGTTATTTTGACAGACAGACAAACATTTCTAGTTTAATATTGTATTAATTTAGATACGATACGCGCTCGCCGAGTGTATGCAGTAAGCGCGGCGAACGCGAGCTGAAAGCACGTGTGCCCTTGGCTTTATAAAACGGAATGTAGTGTGACACAAACTTTATATTTCGAACGCAATACTGGATTTGTGAAAAAAATCAGGTTTGCATATTTTTTTTTCTTTTGTATTCTTGATTTAAATATTGAGAATTTTTTTTTTTAATTATTATTCGTAGGATATTTAAAAAAATTCATTGATCAAACAACAATCGATAAGCTGGCCAAATGTTTACGATTCCAAATATAAACTGAGATACTTACGTTGGAAAATAAATACCAATTTGTCTATGGTGAGTTTCGGTTTATATCATTGGTGATTGAAACAAAATTTTTGATAACAAATGTACTAATGGTACTATTTGGAATGGGTCCAGGTATAAAAATACAATGCCTAGTGCTGTCTTGGTGCAAATCGCCGGGAGATAGCTCAGTCACAGATTGTTTAGCATCAAGACAAATAGACATGTGTTTTGTATGACTACGAGAGCTACGCTTACACTACGTACCTACATTGTTTATTACATTTACATTGTGTTATTGAGGAAAAAAGGAATTTATTTATTTGCAATGAAGGTGTATTTTTAGATATTTTACAATCATCAGTCATCATCATCACAGTCAGCCTAATTAAAATGCATGCAAAATTGCAGAACAACAGAATTAGATTTTCAGACATTATATTTAAATATTTATACTGTACAATATGTGGTACCTAACAATGTTTTTTTTAATAGCCTTAAATTTTGTACAAATTTTAGAAAAGGTGGTTTTTGATTTGAGATGTAGTTGTATTGTAAGATGTAGTTAAGCTTATCTACTTAGTCGCTATTAGTTTCATGTTATCAAACTTTTATATTGTAATGTTGTATAAAACAAAGTCGATTATTTCACCCTTTACAAAAAAAATGCAAAACAGAGAAAACTCCTCTAGCACCACTCCTACAATATATATTTTATTCTGATTTAAAAGATGCAAATTAAAGCGACTGCGCTTATAACCAGTCTAAAAGGCTCATGATTTGGATGTGTTAGTGGCCAAAACTATTAGATTTTTCAGGCTTACTAAAGATATCAAACGACTGCTCTACACCTCCAATGGCTCTATCAAACCAAACTTTAGGTTATACGAGCCGAATCTCAATTGATTGCGCTGTACTTTCTTGGCTCTTTCCAGTCGCACCTTCTTGATCTACACGTTCTTACAAGTTCTCTAATGTGCCTTCTTACCTAACGATAAGAAGGCACTTTCGAGGCAAATAAACGGCTTAATGTACTTTCCGAAGAAGCTTATGATAAAAATGCTACTATTGTGACGACCAATCCAAGTTAGACCAAGATCGCCGTCGCTTGACACGTACGACTATAGAGATCTTTAATTAGGTCTTTCTTAACTGATCTAGTACCCCAGCGACCGTACTATTCACAACTCTACATATGTGAATTGAACCTTAGTACAGATGCATGACAATTTATTTTTGAGATAACTGCCCAATTTGTTTTATCAGAAAATTGTCATGCGTAATCTTTAAATGACCGAGGAGCTCGAGCGATGACCTCTTACAACTTGCAAAAGGCAACCAATATTGTTCGGTGTCACTTGGTGTCAATTCAGTATTCAAATCATTTGTTGCTTACGCCCGAATACTCAAACGCTACTCAATTTTGAGAGCTTCTCAAGTATCATGCTGTCGCGCTGCACGTCAATGATATGACAGTGACAGCATGATACTTGAACAGCTCTCAAAATTAAGTAGCGTTTGAGTATTTGGGCATTACTTGCTTATTGATTCATAGCTTTACGTTACAACGCCAACCAACCCTGTGCGGTTTTAAAAAAGTCTCTCGACCTCAGCTGTCGTGGCTTTTTTAACGACCACCAGTTGGCATTCGAGATCAGATCTAGACACGCGGCAGCGTGTCAAGCCAAGTTCAAGCAAAGGAACTGGCTAGCCAGCGCCGAGTGTAATATTACACGAACCACTTGGTGCCACTTTTGACCCTTCTATAACTCGAAACCTCTTTAATGTAAACACATAAAACTACTTGTGTTTAATAAGATCCATCAGGACATGTAGAAGCCCAAATTTCATGAAGCTAGCTCAAATGGTTATAAAGATATGAAGGTCAAAAAGTTGTAAATTTTAGCACTGACTGACTGACTTATAGTACCTAAACCTAACCTACTTCCAGATGACCTAGAAGGATGAAATTTGGAATCCAGCTCGGAAATTGTGTGTAAGCGTAGGAAAAAATCAAAAAATAAAAAAAAGTCAAAAAATAAGTGGTGTCCCCATACAAAAAACTTGTAATACCTACGCGCTAAACAACCGGCCAACAACGGTGTGTCGTCAGCGGCGCGCGGCAGCACACCAGCCAATCAGCGTCACGCTCTGACTTATGGTACAAAATTATAAGCGGTAGCGATTTACTTAAAATTTAGCGGGTCGGTTGGTTTATACCTGCATAGTAGTTATCTTATAGTCCACGGCTCACTAAATTAACAAAGATCAGTGCCCAAGGTTCGTTTCTCTGATTTCTTTTGAAAATAAGAAATAATATTTTAAGGTATAAATTTGTTAGTTCGAACTCTTTGTACCCTAAAAGAAACTCCAATGTGTATGTATACCAAGGTCAAGGCAATAGCGAAGTCTTATTGGTACCGATATATGTATGTATTGACTAGTCTAAGAATGCTGCTTGAACTCGCTCGCGCCTTGCACTTGTGCGCGGCTCACAGCGCTATACGACTTAAAATGCGAACGAACCAAAGTATGCTCTTGGCGGCGCTCATTCGCGCCAGCGTCCTCGTTATGCCCGGTTGTTTGGCGGAAACCCACCTATTAGATTGCGTTTAATGCTGCGTCGTTCGACTAAATTTATTTGAGTTATAGATGGAATAGTCCAGATATAAATTATTCCTTTTTAGTATTGTACTTTAACGGCATTTGTGAGTTATTTAATATTACGTAAATCGTTTCTTTCAAAACATCATTTGTTTGTAGCTCTTTTAGGTTAATTTGTCACGCAAAAAATAACATTAAATAGGAATACTTGCCTAGTTTTCTTTACAAAAAGTAATGATATCCCACCAAAAACATAAATGTAAAAAACGAGAGCCAAGTTCAATACAAAAATTATGCTTGGCGGTGAGCTTCGCCGCAAAAAGAATGGCGATCTAAATGAGTGCCAAGTTCTATGCAAAATCGAAATATGTTTTTATAGCAACAAAATAACATTATGAACAAGTATTAAACTCTATTTCTTTGCTTTATTAGATACCTATAACAATTGCTGTTATTTAAAAATGTGAGATCTTGAAGTAGGTCAGATTTGACTTGGCCAGTTTTTAACACAATTAAAATGTTGAATAACTTTATAAAATGGCTTATGTAATGAAAACTGGCCAAGTCAAATCTGACCTACTTGAAGATCTCACATTTTTAAATAACAGCAATTGTTATAGGTATCTAATAAAGCAAAGAAATAGAGTTTAATACTTGTTCATAATGTTATTTTGTTGCTATAAAAACATATTTCGATTTTGCATAGAACTTGGCACTCATTTAGATCGCCATTCTTTTTGCGGCGAAGCTCACCGCCAAGCATAATTTTTGTATTGAACTTGGCTCTCGTTTTTTACATTTATGTTTTTGGTGGGATTAACCGGTGACTACATCTTAGTGAATTACTATAACAATCGACTCTGTACAATTAATGAAGTCAGTATTTCGTAATTCATAGTTTAATTAATTAATTGGAATTAAAAGTAGAGTTGGTATTTTCCGTTTGTGGTATTAAACGTGAAAATGGACCTTCTCACCACTAACATCCTAGATAGCTACGTGTGTTAGCGACGGACTTTAGTAATATATAAAATTTTATGTATTTAAGGTAGATTATGTACTAGGTAGGCAAATAAATCATGGTAGTTTTATTTCCCATAGTAATAAGGCTGATTGTTTACATAGTTAGGTATAGATGCCAATATTGTATTAAGTGCCTTTTATACATATTGACTCGTAGCATAAGTGTAGTATAGTCGCTACGAATAATACCTAAAACAGAAGGTCGTGTAAATAATTAGTTTGTATATAGAATAGGAAAATTAGGCTAAAATGTATAAGTTGAATAGTCGCCACGAAGCAAAACTGTAAATATTGTACATAAAACTAAGGCAAATGTAAATCTCAATAGAAGTGAATGTATGAGATTTCCCCCACCACTCATAAGTGTACATGTCAATAATTAGACACAGTTTTGTATGAAGAGTTCATTGTAAGTATGCAACTTCCCCCACCCTTCGGAAGTGTACTCGTCAATGATTTGACGAATTGCGTGTCAGGGAATTTGCATATAATAAAGGCCAATTTTAAATGAAGGTGTGTTCCAGTGCTATTATAAGTGTGCCAATATCATTGAATTGTGAATCAGCTCGAAAATAAAAGGAAAAACAAGTGCTATCAAGAACATTGTGGTTTTAATAAGAGGAATCCCTGCAAGTGCGACCTCTGGTCTAGAAACGCCAAGCGGAATACGTCGTGTGATATAGTGGCAGCCTGTTCCACATCCCGCCAGCCCGGCTCATCGAACCAAACATCGTCAGCCAGCCAAAAACTACAGTCCACTCGCTCGCTAGTCAACCACATTTTCGTGGTCCTTCGAGCCGGATCGTGGGGAAACGCGATGCCTACTACGAGATCGACGTCCGCAACAGGGAAGACCACCACTACAGATTGGAGCCTGGAAACACCGGCAGAAACCGAAACGGACATCTCCAGCCGGTCGACGATGACGCGACGCACGCCGCCGTTGCCTGGGTCCCCCGACCGCGCCGTGGGGAACCCTACCGTGTCCGCGCCTCCTACTCGCGCCGCAGGAGAGCGCACCGCGACCGCGTCCGCGCTGCCTGATCGCACCGTTGCAGCCGCGGAACAACGCGACCGTTCGATGTCTCCTATTCGCGCCGCACAAGGAGACCGTGTTGCGGAAGGGGAAACTGCCGCTCGCGCCGCCCCCCCGCCCCCCGCACCCGCTGAAAGAGGGCACGCCGCGTCACGCTCCGGTACCGCTGCCGTTAGAGCTGAATCACCCGCGCTTCGTGTAACGCGTTCGATAGCTAAGGATCCGGAATTATTAGCGCGTATCACCGAAGCGGAAGAGCGAAGGATATCAAGGAAGGTTGAAGAAGAACGATCTGCGATGGAGTCAAGACTGGGTGCTCGTCCGAAGGCGACAAGATTCGACAAGCCGCATGATGTACGCTCCATACGTTCATCAAAAAGGGCAGAAGTGGAAGCAAGAATGCAAATCGCCAAAAGGGAACTGGAAGTAGCTGAGGCCAGATCGAAGATAGCACAAGCCGAGCTGGAGCTGCTGCAGTTGGATTCGGACGAGGACGAATTTGAAGACATGCAAGACCATCGAGATCAAGTGGAGCGATGGCTGGACAAGGCTGCACCTGTGGAAAAGAGTGCCGCGCCGCCGACGCCGAACCCTCCACAAGTAGAAGAAAAGAAGAGCGACATACAAGAATTGGCTCTGATCATAACGAAGATGTCTCAGAAATCTACTGAACATAGTATCTCAAAGCACATGATCGAGCTACCTAACTTCAACGGTGCCAGTGAAGAATGGTTGGCGTTCAGAAGATCCTTTGAAGATACCGAGCGCTCGTTCACGCATACACAGAACTTGGCTCGGCTAAGAAGAGCACTTCAAGGGAGAGCAAAGGATGCCGTGAAGAGTTTATTATTCACCGCCGAGACACCACAGGAAGTGATGAAGGGTTTAGAAGCTCGCTTTGGGAGACCAGGGGCCATCGCATTAGCAGAGTTGGAGAAATTGAAGAGTCTACAAAGGGTACAAGAATCTCCAAGTGATATCTGCGCGTTCGCCAGCCATGTCAAGAACTCAGTAGCAACAATAAAGGCGCTTGGGAAGAGCCAGTATTTAAGTTCGCCAGAAACAATGAAGAGTTTGATCGAAAGGATGCCATCAAACATGAAATACAGATGGTTCATATATTATAGAAGCCGCCGAGAGAAAGAGAAACCGGAATTGGAACTCATCAGTGAATTTTTGGAAGTGGAAGCTGATATGTGTGGTGATTTTGCTCCCCCTGAAGTGTCATGGGAGCCGAAGAAAACTGTGACAAAGAAAAGTGTTCATACTGTGCAAAAAGTGGAAGCTGATATGTGTAGTGATTTTGCTCCCCTTGAAGTGTCCTGGGAGCCGAAGAAATCTGTGTCGAAGAAATGTGTTCATAATGTGCAAGAAGCGGAAGCTCAACAGCAACCTAAGAAGGCGGAATGTCCTGCGTGTCAAGGTGAACATTGGATCTACGAATGCAAGACATTTAAGGATGGAAACATAGACAAGAAGTGGGAAATGGCCAAGAAAGCTAGGCTGTGTTTCAAGTGTCTTCGCTATCGCCATTCAAGAAGAACATGCAGAGCTCCACCTTGCAAGAAGTGTACAAGATGGCACCACATAAGTCTCCACACTGATGTACCGCCGGCTGCGACTTCAAATAAAGAGCAAGAGAATCCCTGCTGTAATACTCTGAAGTGTGAGAAATCTACTGACATCATATCTTCAGTATGCACCTCTACAGATGGAAGGGCTTATCTTAAAGTGATTCCTGTGGATTTATATGGCCCACAAGGAACAGTGCGAGTGTTAGCATTAATGGATGAAGGATCGACTGTGACACTCTTAGATTCGTCCATCGCTAAGAAGATTGGAGCAGAGGGAATTACAGAACCAATCACAATTGAAACAATTGGAGGAAATGCATTCAAGAAAGGGAATTCTCAGAAGTTGAATATTAAAATCAAAGGAGCTCATCGCAAAGATAAGAGGACAATCGCAGTCAGAACAATTGACGAGTTGAGACTTGCGAAGCAAGAAGTGGAAGACGGAATCATTGAAAGATGTGAGCATCTCCGGCCTTTGAAGAATCAGCTTGTATTCAAGAAAGAAGAGCCACGTTTGCTGATTGGGCAAGATAATTGGGGACTCATCGTTACGAGAAGACTGAAGAAGGGCAAGAAGTCAGAGCCAGTTGCTTCACTTACGAGTCTAGGCTGGGTTCTTCATGGATGTGAAGACGGAAGCAACACACCAGTCAACTTCGTCAATCATAGCCGTCTGGTAGAAGATGAAACCGAAGCTCTAGTGCGACGTCACTTCGACATCGACGCCATGGGAGTGATGCCGAACCGCCCAAGCAACGACGCCGACAAGAGAGCCTTGGATGTCTTGGAACAAACCACAAAGAGACTACCAGATGGAAGATTTGAAACGGGACTGCTGTGGAAGAGTGAAGCAGAGACGCTGCCAAACAACTACTATCAAGCGTACAAGCGTCTCATGAACATAGAGAAGAAGCTCGACAAGGACCCAGAGTTGAAGACATCATATGAAAATCAGATGAGCCAGATATTGGAAAAGGGCTACGCAGAGAAGGCGCCAGCTGAAACAACGCAGGGGAGGACCTTTTATCTGCCTCACTTTGCTGTGGTACACCCTATCAAGAAGAAGCCGAGAATAGTCCTGGACGCTGCAGACGACGCCACTCGAGGGACACCAAGGGAGATTGACCACACGGCGAGATGGTTCAGGGGCCCTACCTTTCTATACGAAGAGGAGGAGAGATGGCCGGAAAAGCGTTTCGACATTCAAGCCATCGAAACCGACGAAGAAAAGAACGTCCAGACAGTTGCACTAACATACGAAGTGCCACTACACACGCCAGATCCAGAGAGGTTTTCCAGCTGGACACGTCTACTTCGCAGCACAGCGCGCGTATGTCAATTTATCGACATACTGAAGAGAAGACGTCAAGAGAAAAAGCACGTCAACGCTGCTGAAGATAGCGACTGGAAACCATATAAGCGTACAGCGAAAAAGAAGACGAAGACTGAACTTCTTCCAACAAGAGAAGGGAGAATATTTGAGCCCATAGAAGAGGTCCACTTCAGAAGAGCCAAAGAAGAGTTGATTAAGTTGAGTCAAAGGGAAAGTTTCGCAAAAGAAATCAGCTGCTTGAAAAATAATAAGTGCCTGGAAAATTCAAGCAGACTTCGTAAGGTCGACGTGTACATCAACTCAGAAGGGATCCTCAAGCTAAGAACTCGTGCAAAGAAGATTCAGATTGAGAATCAAGAGAAGAATCCAGTTATTCTAGATGGGAAAAATAGAATATGTCGCCTCATCATAGACCATTATCACCGCAAGTTCTTCCATGGAAATACAGAAACAGTGATCAACGAAATCAGACAAAGGTATTGGATCCTGCGCCTGCGAACCACAACAAGGGGGATTCTACATAAGTGTCAGTGGTGTAAGGTCCATAAAGGCACTCCTCAAATACCGCCTTTAGGAGACCATCCTGTAGAACGCCTGCAACATCATCAGCATCCCTTCACCTGCACGGCTGTTGACAACTTTGGGCCAATGCAAGTCTCCATCGGAAGAAGAATAGAGAAGCGCTGGGGGGTACTCTTCACCTGCTTGACCACGAGGGCGGTGCATTTGGAACTGTCTAACTCACTCAGCACCAGCTCTATGATCATGGCATTAAGGAGGATGGCAGCCAGAAGAGGAACACCCAAAGTCATGTTCAGTGATAATGGGACGAATTTCATAGGGGCCAACAAGGAGCTAGAAGAGGCAGCCGCCAAAGAAAACATCAGATGGAAATTCATTCCAGCTGGAAGTCCAAGCATGGGAGGAGCTTGGGAAAGAATGGTGCGCACCGTCAAAAGCGCACTGATGGTCGTCCTGCAAACACGAACTCCACCTGAAGAAGTCCTGCAAACATTATTAGTAGAAGTGGAGCACATAGTCAACTCACGTCCACTCACACACATAAGTATGGACGCGAATGACGAAGAAGGCCTGACACCCAACCATTTTCTACTCGGAAGGTCCTGTGGGGTAGCATCACCAGGCGAGTTCGAGGATCGAGATCTCATTGGCAAGGCGAACTGGAGGACGGTGCAGCGGCTGACTGACCACTTCTGGCAAAGGTGGATAAAAGAGTATCTGCCAACTCTGAAACCGCGGAAGATCAGCGGACGACACTCCGATGACCCACAAGTCGGAGATATCGTCCTTATAGTCGACGCGACATCACCCCGCAACACATGGCCTCGTGGAGAAGTCCTGAAGGTGTATCCAGGACCAGACGGCAGAGTGCGCATCCTGGACGTAAGGACACCGGGAGGAGTGCTAAGAAGGTCTACACGTCGAGTCGTCATCCTGGTGCCAGCAGCCACGTCGCTACCACAGGGAGAAGAGCTTCGCACTGCGGGGGAGAATGTTAGCGACGGACTTTAGTAATATATAAAATTTTATGTATTTAAGGTAGATTATGTACTAGGTAGGCAAATAAATCATGGTAGTTTTATTTCCCATAGTAATAAGGCTGATTGTTTACATAGTTAGGTATAGATGCCAATATTGTATTAAGTGCCTTTTATACATATTGACTCGTAGCATAAGTGTAGTATAGTCGCTACGAATAATACCTAAAACAGAAGGTCGTGTAAATAATTAGTTTGTATATAGAATAGGAAAATTAGGCTAAAATGTATAAGTTGAATAGTCGCCACGAAGCAAAACTGTAAATATTGTACATAAAACTAAGGCAAATGTAAATCTCAATAGAAGTGAATGTATGAGATTTCCCCCACCACTCATAAGTGTACATGTCAATAATTAGACACAGTTTTGTATGAAGAGTTCATTGTAAGTATGCAACTTCCCCCACCCTTCGGAAGTGTACTCGTCAATGATTTGACGAATTGCGTGTCAGGGAATTTGCATATAATAAAGGCCAATTTTAAATGAAGGTGTGTTCCAGTGCTATTATAAGTGTGCCAATATCATTGAATTGTGAATCAGCTCGAAAATAAAAGGAAAAACAAGTGCTATCAAGAACATTGTGGTTTTAATAAGAGGAATCCCTGCAAGTGCGACCTCTGGTCTAGAAACGCCAAGCGGAATACGTCGTGTGATATAGTGGCAGCCTGTTCCACATCCCGCCAGCCCGGCTCATCGAACCAAACATCGTCAGCCAGCCAAAACTACAGTCCACTCGCTCGCTAGTCAACCACAACGTGAAACATATAATATTCGTTTATTTCGTCTACTTTATTTTCCTTGATGCTATGTATTAGTAAGACACTTGTATTGGCAACTTATAACACCCTTCATTTGCGCTTGTCTATTAGTCATATGCGATTTTAAGTAGGTGAGTATGTCATAGTTATGAAAAGCCAATTAGTGGCACCACAAGAAAATCTGGACTAGTTTTAAGGCTGCAAAGAAGCCTGTGTGTGAGACGTGATGTAAAATTATTTTCACTGTTGGTTATCTCCTTTCAAGCTATTTTCCAGTGACTGGAGTACCTCTTCTATCGGGCCCTGATTGAATAAATGTTTTAGTGAGGCTCTTGTTCTGAACATAACTAGCCGGTTTCCTCAAAAAAGTGACCATAGCATTGTATGCGCCTCTTCCGATAGCTTGTCCTCTGTCACGTAAATGAAGGGTTGGTATTCAACCGGAATAATGCTTAAAGACCATTTCTTCTCGAGACATAATGGCTATATGGGCCCTATATTGACTTTGACCAGTACTAGGCTACCTCGCTCAGGTCCTTTATTGTCTACGACAGAAGGTAAGCCATCGACTACACTGCGCTGCAATCGCACAGGTTGCTGTTAAAGAAACACCGCCTATATCTCTTAACTCCTCTATTAAAATATTTTTGAAATGAGAACAATTAAATAAAAATAATTATTTGTATGTATATAATCGGATGCATCACGAAAGATGGGCATATATTGCTACAAACTGGAATCCAGATGGACGAAGAAAGAGAGGGAGACCCAGAAAGAGATGGACGGATGATTTGAGTGATTTTGATGAGGGCTGAATTGTAACATCACAGAATCGAGAGGAATGTAAACAAAAAAGGGAGCCTTTAGCCCAGCAGTGGGATCTAATTTAAATGGCTAGCGAAAAAAATTATATACCCAAGTATATAATATGTGTAGATTGTAATCTCACTGCAATAATATTGTACGAAATTGATACCAGCACTCAACAGGCACTCGAGTAGCACGTCCATTGAGTTTTAAGTGGGTTAAATGATAATAATGTGCTATTGATGTAGGCTCACGTGACTGGCTACTGAACTAGAGGCAACGCCGGGAGTAGGTAGATTGTTAAATTACGTAAAATCATCATAGTTCGTATAGTATGGGTCGTCGATGGTACGTCCTTGTAGGACGACTGACGAGGACGCTGGTCATCATTGCGTATGGCATTCGTCCTGATCAAACATCTGGCTATGTCGTGAGGAGAGAGGAACGGCATGTAACGCAAAGATAAGTAAATGTGAAGATTACGAGATCTATGAGTTACAAGGACGACTGACGAGGACACTCTGGTCATCATTGCGTATAGCATTCGTCCTGATCAAACATCTAGCCATGTCGTGAGGAGGGAGGAACGGCATGTAACGCAAAGATAAGTAAATGTGAAGATTACGAGATCTATGAGTTACAAGGACGACTGACGAAGACACTCTGGTCATCATTGCGTATAGCATTCGTCCTGATCAAACATCTAGCCATGTCGTGAGGAGGGAGGAACGGCATGTAACGCAAAGATAAGTAAATGTGAAGATTACGAGATCTATGAGTTACAAGGACGACTGTTGAGGACACTCTCGTCATCATTGCGTGTGGCATTCGTCCTGATCAAACATCTGGCTATGTCGTGAGGAGGGAGGAACGGCATGTAACGCAAAGATTAGTAAATGTGAAGATAACGGGATCTATGAGTTACAAGGACGACTGACGAGGACACTCTGGTCATCATTGCGTATAGCATTCGTCCTGATCAAACATCTAGCCATGTCGTGAGGAGGGAGGAACGGCATGTAACGCAAAGATTATTAAATATGAAGATAACGAAATCTAGGAGTAGACGAAGACTAAAAAAGAGATGGATGGATTGTGTGAGGGATATAACCAGGAAGGGTATGACGCAGGAAATTCCAGACAAAGAGACAGTTCGAATGTGTATTGTGTATTTTTATAACCATGTATAATTTAGAAGTTATTACCCTTTAAGTAATATTAATTATTATGCCCGAAAAGGACCGAAGATTTGATTCGATCCAATTTAAAGTCCCATAGATAAAGATATATCTATATATTGCCAATTTTGCTAAATATCGTTTCAGTATCTTTAATTGAAATAACGACAGAAGAATTACTTTCGACCTCAATTATTATAAAAGCTGCTATCCTAACATGGTTCATAATACATTTGACATTGAGATGACACTAGCCTAGTATTAAATGGTCCGGTGCATTGGCCATACATACACTTCTCGCCCTTTTATTAAAAAAAAATATATCTGAATTCTTTCAATTTCCAGCTTTATTTAATAAAAACAAAAAAAAAATTACATCGATATTGTTTCTTGTTTACTAATTGACGGTTGCTTTTACCGATAATAATAATAGGAATTTAATTAAATAATAATAATAAGATCTCTTGGACATAAACGTAAAAAAAAAAAATGCCCTCCTACAGCTGCAGCTGATCTTTATCATAGTTAAGGCTTCCAATGACTTGTTCCAGAGCCATGGGGGGCATGTTTCGAAGTGAGGAGATGGTGCTTTGCCAGCTGTTCGTGCAGCCGGAAGCAGCGTACGTCTCCATGTACGAGCTGGGAGAAGCAGGCATTGCACAATTCAGAGACGTGAGTATTTATATCATCAGACTACCACCAGGGATAGACTGGTATAGATTGACTGCTTCCACCTAACTCTCAACTATTTCTTGACGATCTCCGTGGCGTAATAGTTAACATGCCTGACCGGTACTCAGGAGGTCCCGGGTCGATCCCCGGTCAGGTCAAGATGAAAAATGATCTTTTTCTGATTGGCCTGGGTATTAGATGGTTTTCTATATATGTATTTGTTATAAAATATAGTATCGTTGTGTTAGTATCCCATAACGCAAGTCTCGAACTTACTTTAGGGCTCTCAATTTGTGTGATTTGTCTCTATAAATTTTATTTTATATTATTTCTGCCGCCAAAGCTGCTTTTTGTTCTATTCCGGTAAGAAGATTAAGAATCTACGAAAGGCATTAAAGCTACTGGGTACTGTAGCTTAACATCATTTGCCATCACCATCATTTCGTGTAGGTGACACCGTGACCATGCACGGTATCAATTTACTTCGGAACCGTCTCTCGTCCTCTAACGTGGCGTGGCCTTCCTAGATGGCGCCGGAACCAACGGCTTAACGCGCCTTCCGAAGCAATGAATCAGACAATCAGGTGATTCAAGCCAGCAACGTCCTAACAAAGTATAAAATCTTATTGAGTATCTCCTTTTTTAAGTAAGCCGATTAAAAAGTACTATTTCAGTCGGGCTATAAGCTAAAATTACTAACAATGCATATTTTATTTAAATATATATATTGTGACATGATATGCCTGTTTTCTTACTCAATACTATAAAAATTGTGATATTGTTTTTATAACCTTATGACTTTAGAAAATATACTATTGTGTTAGCACAATACATATTTCTAGACTATAAATATGATTATGACTGCGTCGGTGATCTAGAGGTCTTGCTTTTATATTATGTTCAGTATTATAGACCTAATTATAACCTAGTTTGACGTCTCTTATATTCTGGTTAGTAGGGCATGCTTATTCATAAGGATCGTGCGGGTCAAGTTACGGTGTGCGTGGTTTGACTTGGATTGGTCGCTACTAGTCTTCTAGTAGTGGCAATTTCTGTATTGTGTCAACTAAAAATAGCTCGAATAGATGCTTGGATATAGATAAATTAATTTTCTTGTAGTTAAAGTTGACATTTAAATATAGAATAATATGTAGAGAAATAAAGTCAAGAGTTTCAGCAGCGATAGCTCCAAATTTTCGGCAATCCAATTATCGGTTATGACAATAGTGAGAAAGAAGGTAATAGTTCTAGACCATCAATCATAAATACTCACTTTAAATCACACTTTCCAAGTTTATCGTACAACCGAATCATGTCACCCGAATCATTAAAACCTCGTTACAGTTTTCAAATACATCCGTAATGAAAGCCTTCAGTATGAAATGACCATTTCAACTTGACGTCATAGTCATCGATATTTGATGCAGCCACATGAGTAAATACAAAACGGTAGGAAAGCTTTATATGCGTTGAGATAACATGCATGAATTCACATTAGCGTAGCTCACAGAGAAACTCTATATATCCTCCGTGTCATAGTCACATAGAAGTATGAGGCTCTTGTTGTCCAGTCAATAAATCATTTCGACGAAATGAGAACCTGCTCCTATTTTGAAGTCGGTTAAAAAGGCTACACTTTATGGAATTTGCTCAATACTTGAGCATCTCTATAGTAACAGTTTGTCGAGTTCCACCATGTCGATGAAACAGTGCTGACTATCTCACTAACAACGTCTCTTTGTAGAAACTACGTGTATACAACAACCAGCAGTAAGCATGCATACGAAATCCTACAGTGCTACTTTTTAAATGAGTGACATACGCAAAATCGGTGAGTCGAATGATTTATCGTTCGTTTTCGAATGATTTTCATTTTTGTTTTAGGTTAGGTTTTGCGTAAATCATAACATTTCAAAAACAACAACGTGCTCGACCGGTTTTTAAGTTGTCTTTGAAATTGGGATTCTCAATCCAAATTATGAGTTTGTCAAACTTGTCTATTTCAAATATCGAAGAAAAACATTGTATGTCCACTGCATAATGTTATTATCAGTAAATTGTGGGCCTTATCAGTGGACAGTACAATCAATTAACAAACCGATACTTGAACATACAATATTATAACTGTGTGTGTTTGTTGATTTTGTTTGTTTATTACGCTCTCACGACTTCTTCTTAGTTAGTCGGGAAATGCAACATCAGGGGACTTAGCCAAAGTCACAACTTCAAAACGCTAACGAATGTCGACAAGAATAAAATGTATGGGATTGACATAAGCTGTGCGCTAAATCACGTTGTCGATCTTATGTCAATCCCATACATTTTGTTCTTGTCTACGTTTTGCACAGAACATAATGATCTCATAATGATCAAGTTATTTCTAGTTTGATTGAGCTTGAGTCTAAACAAACTAGAAACAAAAGTCTGTTCCCTTGGAATTTTAAACCAGTTCATTAGATAAACGCTTAACCACTAGACCACATAACTAGGCACCAGTTGTGGTACAAAGTTTGCTTAGTTAGACACCATCCTCTTATTTTATGATTCTATCTACTACATTTGATAAAGGACATTTTATACGGCACGACGACTTTCTGAAAAAACGTTATGGAAGGCAAGAAAGAGGGAAGACGGGGAAGAATTAAACCAAGAAGGAGTTACGTAGAACAAATAAAGGACAAAGTGGGAGACGTGTAGTATTAGGATGCGTGAAAAGGCTAGCGGAAATAGAAGCACCTTAAACTGAAACTGAACTCCACTGGAAAGAGCACAGCTCTTAAATTTTAGATAGATGGATCTACTTATTGTAAAGATTGTAGAGAAAATAAAAAAAATTGAATTTGAAAGTCAGTTTGGAATGAAATTTCAAAATTTCCATCCGTCCCAAAGTCCTAATACCTAGTTATGAGTAAAGTTGACCTCTTTATGATAACTGATATCATGAAATACCGAGTAGTTTATCAGTTACATAACGGGGCGAGTGATCTGGTCCACTCCGGTAGCGAGTTGATATATTGTTAATAATCGATTTCACTTGACAATGCAATTATACATTACTCGATTGTTATTTGTAATAGATTATTGTTTAACATTTATAGTTGACGAACCCCGTTGCGTAATGGTCAACCATTGGTTAAGACGCTATGGTCCGCTAATCTAGAAGTTCTAAAACCAATGTGGTTAATGAAACTGAATGTTATATTAATTAATTTGAAAGTCTAGGTACTATTTATACATGAATTTTTAATTTTATCGTGCTAAAACAAAAAACGTCCCAACACTAGTACTTACCCACTGATCCGTATGAGCCATATTATTATGTGTAAACAAAATTGTAAAAATAATAAATTAATCCACTAATAGTAATTGCATAAAATTTCGATACCTAGGTGCCGAATGTGGACTATCTCAGGTTCCATTTCCTCAGGTACAGTGGGCTGCAGAGAAATCTGACCCCATGCCACAAGTATCGCTATTGAAAGGGGGTCAGATTTCTCTGCAGCTCACTGTACCATTATCGTTTTCTAGGAGGTGCCCAATATGGAATACAACAAAATGCAGTCACAGAATATATAATAGTACAGCCTTAAACGGCTTAAAAGTGCCTTCCAAAGCACGGATTCATCTTTTTTATCAGATAATCAGGTGATCCGCCGTTGCCATATATAAACCAAACAGACACAACTTAAAAAGGACAAGGCTTTGAAAATTTTAGGTACTCGTACAAAATTGCATGAAAAATACTTTCAACACAGCTGCAGTTATATTTTGTAATTTCGCTAGATTAATCAATTTTAGTTTTGTTTTACTTCTATTTACACGGAATATGTTTGTAGAGTGTTATGAAAAGTATGTTTGATGAAGTGAACCGCAATGCGGCCAGTTGGGTTCAAAGAACTTCAGGCACAGTGTTTTCTTTGTCTTTGCAATTAATATTGTATGAACGAACAACGAGCATAGACTACATAGACTTGTAAGTTCGCCCGGCGTCGTCGTCGCGTCGTCGGGATATCCATACTCCATACTAATATTATAAATGCGAAAGTCTGTCTGTCTGTCTGTCTGTCTGTCTGTCTGTCACCTCTTCACGGCTAAACTGCTGGACCGATTGTGATGAAATTTGGTAGGGATGTAGTTAACGACCTGAGGTCAAACATAGGCTACTTTTGAGCGCGATATAACCGAGTCCCACGTGGGGCGGAGCCGCGGGGAACAGCTAGTAATAAATAAATAAATATTTAGGGAAAAATCACACAGATTGAGTTAGCCCCAAAGTAAGTTCGAGACTTGTGTTATGGAATACTAACTCAATGATACTATATTTTATATCAAATACATATATAGATAAACATCCAAGATCTAGGTCAATCAGAATCAGAAAAAAAAATTTTTTCATCTCCGGGTTCGATCTCGGGACCTCCTGAGCAGCGGTCAGGCATGTTAACCATCACGACACGAAGGTCGTCTCCGTCGAATATAGGAACCATAGAATATGAATTCGCGCGCAACATTTTTTTTTTGAAATATCGTTATAACTAATGGGAATCTTGATAGAATTTATTCACTATCACATGTTTCAGTATTTGTATTAAAATCTTGTAAGTTTTTGATTTTGATTTGTTTATTAACTCCTGCGCTAAATATGTCTGCGGTCAATAAAAAGTTGTACCTCCGTATGATTTGTCCCTATACTTATTTTCATCATTATAATTTCAGCCTCAGGCTGTCCACTACCTACTGAACCCTCAAGGTTTTCCAAAATTACCTGTTCAAAGGGGCCTGCATCCAGCGCCTGCCTATATATTTATCCATACTAATATTATAAATGCGAAAGTCTGTCTGTCTGTCACCTCTTCACTTTAAACTGCTGGACCGATTGTGATGAAATTCGGTAGGGATGTAGTTAACGACCTGAGATCAAACATAGGCTACTTTTGGGCGCGATACAACAGAGTCCCACGCGGGGCGAGGCCGCGGGGAACAGCTAGTTTTATAATAAAAGTTAATGAAAGTATGTTTTCATCAAAATGGTCTCGAAAGTGGATGTAATATCCAATGAACAACTAAAACATTTAATTTTATAACTCGCTCAACGATGATAATTAGTGTCCTTTACCCTTTGATCTGTGATATCATTGGCCATGATTGAACAGTACATGTTTGGTTGTTAAATCAAGATGTGAGTGTGAGTTAATGTTGAGATAACGTCAGGTCAGTGCTATTTAGCCCATCGACCAAATTTTTCGAAAAAGAAAGAATAAATCCAGTCTTTTGGTTCAGGAATATTTAAGATTAAAAAGTTATTACACAAAGTTACTACACATATTATTTTGTTCTTAAAAAACAAATAAATTATATCGATTTAACTAGTAACCGATTTTTTAAAGTGGTAATAACATAAATCTCACGTATCCATACTAATATTATAAATGCGAAAGTCTGTCTGTCTGTCACCTCTTCACGGCTAAACTGCTGAACCGATTGTGATGAAATTTGGTAGGGATGTAGTTAACGACCTAAGGTCAAACATAGGCTACTTTTGGGCGCGATATGACCGAGTCCCACGCGGGGCGAAGCCGCGGGGAACAGCTAGTATTGATATATATTACAAAAAAACAATTATTAAATTAATATTGTTAAATGTGTTAATGATTTGATTGACCAAAAAAGTTTGAAACTTATGGGATACTTAACGATACTACATGACGTATCAGATTTATAGACTAGCGTCTTATTTGATTACGATTATTTAATAAATTGTTGAAATTTACATTCATAGATAAATGTTTTTTTAACCGTTTAAAAATTTCTCAGTCAGCATTCACACACATCTATATAATAATAATCAATTGCTGTTCGTTAGTCTGGCCAATACTCGAGAATGGCTGGACTAATTTGGCTAATTTAGGTCTTGAAATATTTGAGAAAGTTTAGGGAAGATTTAGACGGTGAGAAAAGTGCGCGCAGGCGGTACATAGTTCGCCAGGTCAGCTAGTCCATATCCATACTTCCATACTTCCATATCCATACTAATATTATAAATGCGAAAGTCTGTCTGTCTGTCTGTCACTCTTCACGGCTAAACTGCTGGACCGATTGTGATGAAATTTGGTAGGGATGTTGTTAACGACCTGAGGTCAAACATAAGCTACTTTTGGGCGCGATATAACCAAGTCCCACGCGGGGCGAAGCCGCAGGGAACAGCTTGTAAAATATAAAAAGTAAAATAGCTTACATTATTTTTATTCAAAGGTTAAAACACACAACATGAAAAAGAAAACAAATTTATTCAAATCATCATTTAAGATAGTTTCGTGAAAACGAGGCTAGCGCCCATAGAGTCCGTATTGATGCGTATAATAGAGCACGTTCAACCAACTAAGTATTGTAAGTAGCATGGATTAAAAAATATGGCCTGGCGTTAAGAGAGAAAGTAACTTTATTGCCCTCGCCATTGTCAAAGAAAATATACACTCCCATGTGCTATTGCCCTAATTTTGGTAGGGCTATGTATATTAAGTATTTCTTTTATATCAAAGTTAAATAAAATAAATACTTGTGTTACAAAAATTCTTCACAAACTAATAATTATAATTACACTCGTCTTGGTAGTATGGTTGTATCCTTCTATATACTTTTCTCACGTCTGATGAACATCATTATCTCATGTCTGAGGGTTGTGTAGGGTCAACTGGAGATTTATCTTCTTTTGCTCTAAGTTATCTACTACTTGGGCTGTTGAAGCTGTTCTGTATCAGCTACTAAGTACCTAAATTTTTTTAGTTTTTTTTTTTTTTTTGAGGTTCCTCCTATGTGGGTTATTTTATATATCGCTAAAAATGATATATGATAAATTATATCAAATCAACAGTATGGATGTGATAACAAAGCTACTTTGCATTAACAATGGCGAGGTGGATATTTAACTCTATGGTTGACTTACTATCAATACTCTGTTATCTGTAATATTTCACACACTGTTGCACTTATTTCAGTGCAACACATCTTCGTCGGGAACAGATACTTAGAAAGGATAAGGCGCGAAAAATGAACGCGCTTAATCCTATAATTTTTATTTTATGAAGTGTCACACGCACTACAAATAAAACAGTTGCTCTAACCCTGCGCCCCATTATATTCGAGGGTGGGTTCAAGCCCCAGATTTCGCGTGTTATGCAGCAGGGAGCGCCGTGTCGTGACCACGAAGACTATCGATTGGACACCTCCTGATTTATGCAGACAAAGGTTAGTTGGTGCTGCAAACGAAATGTTATGGGGTCATAGCATAGTAATTGTGATAGGAGGAATGGAAAGGACAACAAAAGTCAGCGACCCAGCATCTCGGTAAATGAGGAGACGTATTTGGTGGGTTGTTATTTAAAAGGTTAAAAATAAGGAAAGGCCCACTGCTTAGGGCTTGCCGTTAATGTGTCCCACTGCTGGGCAAAGGCCTCAACCTCCTTCTCCACTCATCCCTATCAATGGAAACCTCTGGCCACTTGTCCAAAAAGTTGACGAGATCGTCACGCCGCCTCCTCCTTGGTCTGCCTCTATTTCGCCGGCCGTCCGGTATCCAAAAAGTGGACATTGCTAACTTTCTGGCCGCATACGACAAACATGTCCTGCCCAGTCCCATTTCAGTCCGTATTGTCAGTGAAATTTTTTTAAATTGTCCTGTTTCTTGTGAAAACGTCAATCTGTCTAGATAACTATAAATAACTCTGAACCCAGAGTCACTTAGCAATAAATTTTCTTAAACGTAATAAAACTTTTTACGGGTATAATTAAATAAAACAATTGATAGACGAATCTATATTTCGTAGAACATTTTCATCAACAAAAATAGAAATACTTTTTAATGTGAAGAAAAAATATGATAAGTTATTAGGGCAAACAATATGCTGAAATGGTGGTGGGCGCGGCGGCCGAGCCTCTCGCAAACAATATTGTATAAAACATATCAAAACGGAAGGGTTAGTGTTATTACAAATACACCCTTAGCAATTCTATCAAAGTTTTATACAAGCATAATCCATTGTTTTGATCAATTTGATGACTTAAAAGAGTGGACGGGACAAGAGAATACAATACAAATACTCTTTATTGACCCACAAAATAATAAAATTACATAAAACAACAATGAGGCGCAAATGTGGACTTATCGCTAAAGCAATCTCTTCCAGTCAACCTTAAGGTGGATGGGAAATTAACAGTAAAAGGCGTTGGCGCAGTATAAATACGGGACTTAAATACAACCAATTGAAAATAGCGGCACATAACCGCTAGGGTTTCTGTTTGCTAACCTCCAAACTTCAATTCAAAGACGGCACCCCATGATGATGACGATGATAATCAATTTCGAAATATTAATAAGCTACAAAAATGAAAATCCATACTATTATTATAAATGCGAAAGTCTGTCTGTCTGTCTGTCTGTCACCTCTTCACGGCTAAACTGCTGAACCGATTGTGATGAAATTTGGTAGGAATGTAGTTAACGACCTGAGGTCAAACATAGGCTACTTTTGGGCGCGATATAACCGAGTCCCACGCGGGGCGGAGCCGCGGGGAACAGCTAGTAAAATATAAATAAATATAAATATATAGGGACAAGTCACACAGATCAAGTTAGCCCCAAAGTAAGTTCAAGACTTGTGTTATAGGATACTAACTCAACGAAACTATATTTTATAACAAATACATATATAGATAAACATCCAAGACCCAGGTCAATCAGAAAAAGAACATTTTTCATCTTGACCTGACCGGGGATCGAACCCGGTCAAAACGTGATAAAACGTGACAAAAATTAAATTTCCGTTCATTTTTAACCGTTAAGGTCGAGTTCCCTCTTTGAAAGCCCTCGCTGGCCCCATGTCATGGTCATCAACACATGTAAAAAATCCTTATTTGTGATTGTAATGTTAATCGTAAGGATCCGATTCTGGGTGCTATTTTTGAGATGCATGACATACTCAAAATCGGTGTCGAATGTTTATCGATCGTTTTCGAATAATTTTCATGCGACATAATCGGTGAGACGAACGAAATTCATTCGATTCACAGGGTTTGCGTATGTCATACATTTCAAAAATTGCCCTCCTGAGTGCACCATTAGGTTACCTGAAGATATTATGTAAAATTTCAACTTTAAAAGATAAGCGGAAGTACATACATTGCAAGTTACATATCCCACGCAAGCAAAACCCCGTGCCACTACTACTACAATCGCAGTCAGTACATTATTAAAATAATTTTATTTTTTATAATACTTATAATTTTTTATTAGGTATTTGACATTTTTATTTATCAAACAATTAATTCAATAATTTAAATTATGAAAATATTTCACTCAAATGTAGATTCGTCTTTTTTGCCAAAAAGGTTATAAAAATGATTGACGTCAATATGTGATAAGAATATCCTAAAAAATGTTTATTCGTTAACTTACATTTATAACAATTTGTAGCTGGAGCGTCCTTCCTTGTAAATATAGATATCCTAATGTCAGATGTAAAAATGAGGGTACATTACATCGACAATGCTTTTGTTTAGTCAAACAAGTTTCACTAACAGGCAGCAGGTACATTCGCACACGTAATTGTCTATCCGCATATCAACAACTAGCTTTTGCCCGCGGTTTCGCCCGCGTGAAATTCTACTATCTATATCCACTAATCACTAGTTTTAGTGATTAGTGGATATAGATAGTAGAATATAACAAGAAGAAAGTAGTAGTAGAAGATAGTAGAATATAAAAATAAGAATGATACCTGTTTAGGTATCATTAATACAGTTACATTAGATAATAAAACTGCCTCCGTGGCACAGTGGTTAAGGCGTTTGCCTGTAGATTCGGGTGTCGTGGGTTCGATTCCAACGGGAAGCACTACTACTACTTTTACTACTATTACTACTTAGTTTAGTTGTTTCCTGTTAGGACATTGCAGGCTTGAACCACTTGATTGTCTGACAATAAAGATGATTCCTTGCTTCGGAAGGCACGTTAAGCCGTCACCGGTCCCGGCTGCCATCTGGTAGTCGTTAAAGGAGCCACGTCAGAGGTTGCGGGGCGGATCCAAAGAACTCTGACACAAAGGTGTGCATGGTGGATTGACCGCGACACCTACACGATATGATGGTGACGATTAGATAACCATGCGTAACTGGCTTACTCAATTTTTGTCTACATCCTAAGTCTATTTATATCTCCGGAGCGGAGACGTATGATGGATGGAGACAGGATGAACTCATTGTGGAACTTACGTGTGCTGGAAGTACCGGAAGGTATAAAATTAAAACTATATTTGAATGTGCTTCATTAGAAGTGTATATCCAATGGCATTGGGTAGCAAGGATGCAAACCGGTATTTTTTAAATCCAAAATCAATTGGCTAGTCCAATTTTTTACAAAGATGTCTAATTCGAAAACCATTAAAAATATTTACAACAAAATAAATAAAAAATATTTACAATTTTAAGAATTTTTTCTTTCAAATTGTATCTCTAAAATGGCCTATTTTATCGAAAAACCACATAAAAATCACTATCATATTTGTTTTGGACTAGCCAATTGTCTTTAAACTGATAAACGAAAATAGCTTTTGATTTTGGAGATCTAAGTTGTCAAGACTGCTTTAAGTAAATAAATACTGGTTAACTGAAAGCGTTTTAATAAAGGTTGCTGTAAAAATGTATTGTAAATAAAAAAAATATATAATTTAACTGCCTCTGTGGTCGAGTAGTTAAGGCGTTTGCCTGAAGACCCGAATGTCGTGATTCAATTCCCACGGGAATTGTTTCCAGTTTAGTTAAGACATTTAGGTTTGAATCATCTGATTGAAATATGTCCTATTGTCCAGTTGCCAAAGTTACTATACTGTAGTCTAAGTAAAAAATGATTAGTGTCATTCGCCTTATAGTTTATTAAAATTCGCGATGACAAAAATATGATAATGAAATTCGATACGCATGTTTTAAATCTCATACAGAAACTACAATTTGATAAAAGAGTATCCAAAACATACATGCAGGTTAAATTGATAACCTTATTTTTTAGAATTCGCTTAATAATAGAGATAAAAAGAATTTCAATAAAGCACGCTATGTAAATAATGTTGTAAAAGTGAAGCTTAGTCGCCCAGTTAATCTCATCGGGGCTTAGCCAAAGTCACAATTTCAAAACGTTAACGAATGTTGACAAGAACAAAATGTATGGGATTGACATAAGCTGCGGTAAAGCACGGCCGATCTTATGTCAATCCCATACATTTTGTTCTTGTCGGCATTCGTTAGCGTTCTGAAATTGTGGCGGTGTCTAAGCCCTCTGGTCAATGAAGCTGAAGCCGTTATAGAATTACAGAATTATTATAGTACTATTATAATTGTTGTCAGTGTTGTATGGATCATTATGGAAGCTTGTTGACTGGCACGGCGCGGCGCGATGGTGCTTTGGCTGGGCGGCCCGTCAACATGCTTCCAAAAAGGTCCATACAACACTGAAAGCCGCGCTTACACGAGGCGAACCGTAGATTTCATTCCAAGACAAGTGTGGACAAGAGGCCCAACGTCCGGCGCAAAATCAGTCAGGCAGTCTCCCTGCGGCCCGAAATCCTTCTTCATGATCGCGTCTTCAGATCAGACAGCAGCAGCACTGACTAAAACCAAATTAAAAAAACCTTACGGCGAGAGCCCATCCTTACACTCAGTGAATTTGGATTTCTTCAACGAGCTATAGCATGGTCAACTACTAAGTATAGCTGTCTATATTGAAACTAAATAATAATATGATGGAAAGGAATGGGCCATAACTATAAAACAGGAGGCGACAATTGTCCTCTATTTCGGGTGCGGCCTAATAAAAACAGAAGAACGTCAGTGTAAATTAGTTACGCGACTGGTATTGCTATTTATTGTTTTAATGCCACAGAATATCAAATAGTACATGTACAGAAGAACTTTCCAAACAAATTATTTTTTTATACAATTATGCAAACCAAGCACACTTGTGCTTGTGACCTAGGATCTACCGGTAAAGTCATGGCACAACATAGGATGGGAAACTTACCCATGACACTAACTGTGAGTCCGAGGCAGTTGTGTCAGGCATGAAAAGGATATTTCGCCAAATCCTGCAAACATGAACACAACCATATACTGAAGTTGCAGTTGAGTGCAGGAAATTAATGAGAAAACTCTGCCTCTGATGACATTCGAAAATGCTTTGACATACATGCAAGTTTAAATCACTTACAAGATAGCTAGCGTTCATATTCTTTGCAGCGATCATAATCGAATTCAAATAAATTTTAAAAAATACCTTCTCTTTGTTGACAGTTGAACCCCAACGTGAATGACTTCCAACGGCGCTATGTGACAGAAGTGAGGAGATGCAGCGAAATGGAGCGCAAGCTAAGATGGGTCGCCGGGGAGCTACCAGAGCCGCCACCTCCACCTAAACCATCACCGAAGAGCTTGAGTCCCAGGGAAATAAATATGCTAGAGGTATAGTGGATCTCAATAAGGTAGACACATCAGATTTAAGAAATCGACTAGATGCTGACCGTAGTCTAGATAGTGTCAGTAGTCTGTTATGCACAGGCATGCGTCAAATGGCGGGAACTTGTCTGACGAGGCTTGATCCTCATTTATGAGTGCAGAGAGAGAGATATATAGTAATAGTTTTTAAGGGCTTTTGACTATCGATAACATCTATATGCACAATTTTTTACGTGTAGAAAAGACCTTTGTCTTATTATTATTTAAATATTCATTTCGCTAACTTCCGAGATTTAAGAATACCTATACCTACTACTCTTTGTAGCACACAATCATTTTGAATAAACCACTATCTGACCTTTTGATTCAACCTTCACATATCGATATCTGAACAACTCATCTAACCGTTTAATATTTCAGAAATCCTATAAAAACGTGAACATGATCACGAACAACTTTAAATGTCATGTCTATTTCTAGGAAAGAATCGATTATATCGAATCAGAGATTCAAGAAATAAAACGGAACGCACAGAACCTAAACAAGGACTACTTGTCCTTGATAGAACTGAAGTTACTTCTGCAGAAGACACAAGTGTTCTTTCAAGACAATAACGCCCAGAGAAAGATATCTGCGTCAGTACAAACGTACAATAACGAGGGAGTGTTCGGCCATCTTGGGTTTATTGCTGGAGTGGTGACCACGGCGAGGGTGCCGTCTTTTGAGAAGATGCTGTGGAGGATCTCCCACGGGAATATTTTCTTCAAGCAAGCTCAAATACAGCAGCCGTTGTTGGATCCTATCACTGTAAGTTTGATTTTGCTACAGTATTGTTAGGGAAAGCAGTGTTTGTTTTGATGTGGTTGAAAAGGAACGGAAGTACTGTTGCTAAAATACCACTAAAATGTACTTTCATAGTGTCAAAACGATTGGTTGCGATGACCACACGCTAAATCTAATGCTTATCATAGTCGTCATACGCTTGACAACTAAATAAGTAGACAAGATCTGTGGACCAGGCTAGGATTATATACTTTGCGCGATTCCAAATTCTTTAAGTAAAACTGTTAAGCCATAGATTTAAAAAAAAATGCCTGGTGCGCGCGTTTTTCTAATTTTATGTGTAAAGCGGCTGAAAATTGAAATTTCGAACACTGAAAGTTTTAATTTTTAGGAAAGTCTAGTCGTAAAAATCTTTTATAATTGCAGTTCACGGCACGCAAGCTGAGGCTAATGACATAAGTTATTATTATAGTATGGGAAGGGACAAGTGGTGGCCGGCCGTTAACCTTTAGTTATTGATTTTTTTGCCGTTAAGTAGACCGCTTTTTATAACTATTAGCATAGTTATTAGCGAGAAATGTTAACTGGCTGAGATTTATTCCTGTATTTATACTACTTAGTAGGCAAATAGCACTAAGCAAGCGGTTACCGTAGCCTATTAAGGCTACAATATACAACAGGTACGTTTTGATAACATTCAATACGTATATATTAAAAAGTATTTTCGTATCCTGATACGACTTTTCCTTATTTGTTCTAAGTAACGGTTGTTTGAATTCTGAGTTCTTATTGATCTTCCTCTTCCCCTTCTTTTTTGGCTGCCTGTTTTTCAAAAAGCCGTCGTGCCATATCAGATAACCCCTAACACACAGACAGATATCTAAATATCAATAGAATAGAAATATTCTTACAAGAACATGTGCACACAGCAAGCTCTTTTGATATTCAAACTATTGTGTTTACTAGATTCAAGGATGATTCTACTCTTTTCAGGGTCATCAACTTCAAAAGACAGTGTTCGTAGTATTCTTTCACGGAGAACAGATCAAGCTTCGTGTGAAGAAGGTGTGTCATGGCTTCCAAGCGACCCTTTACCCCTGCCCCACCTCGTACAAGGAGCGACAGGAGATGTTAGCAGGAGTGGAGACGAGGATCAAGGACTTGAAATTGGTAAAATATTTCGATAACATAATTTCATTTTAACATGTCTACAGGTGAGATTGTGTGGATGAAATGACAAAGATAAAGATTTACTAAAATAACATAATGTAGGTTGCAGAAAAAAAAAAGAATTTTGAAGGAACTGGAATTAAGCCAGACCCTAGGCGCCAGAGCTAAAAATGTGACAAGAAATTTATGAGTTTAGCCTACCTTGATAAAATCCAATTTTCATTATATTGCTCTTCACATGTTCTTACTAGTCTGGTTTAGCTGTAAAAAGGGTAACGGAGATTAAATGGAACTTGTTTCATTATATTGAATAGCTGCTAAATCTAAGACCATGATCAAAAACGTACACTGGGCCTTAAAACTTAAGCTGAAGATGCAGCTAATAAGACGGTGAAGATGATAGGTTGATGAATAGTGTATCCCTGCAGGTACTAGAGCAAACAGAACAACACAGACTTCGGGTCCTTGCAAACATAGCTACCTACATCAGCACGTGGATGGTGGCAGTGCGGCGGGAGAAAGCTATATACCACACACTAAACATGTTCAGTATGGACATTGTCAAGAAATGTCTCATAGCGGAGTGCTGGGTCCCTAGAGTGGATCTGCCGACACTGCAAAAGGCTTTAAACGACGGTGTAGTAAGTATTATTGGATTTTGGAACAGTAACAGCGCGTTCTATAGTAGAAAAAAATTGCAAGAAACATTTTCGTTAGTCTATAGTCATTTACATTTTCTGTAAAATTCACACGAGGGAATGCAATGAATTTCTTTTCATAAATATCTATAAGCATCATAGGTAACTGTTCATTTTCTTTTTGTAGAGTCGAAATGGCTAATCTTTCCAACTCATTTTTAACAATACGTGGTAGACAGTGAATGTTTATACTAAGAATAGTTAATTAAAATGTTTTTTTTTTTGGCAGAAAGCAAGTGGGAGTCCGATCCCATCCTTCATGCACTGTGTGCCTACCAGAGAAATTCCGCCCACCTTCAACAGAACTAACAAGTTCACCAAGGGCTTCCAGAACCTTATTGATTCCTATGGAATCGCCAGCTATAGAGAAGTTAATCCAGGTAACTAAAGTACATGCAATTAGTTTTAGTCGTATCAAATTTTTAAGTTACTTCGAGGATTGTTCAAATATCGTAGATACAATGGTCAATATCAAAATATACTAAAGGTACTTTATCTATCCCTATCATTTTGTGTATTGTGTTACATTCGCATTAGCTTAAAATATTATTGTTTTTCCATGTCTCAAACTCTTACATAATAGCATCTATTATTGGTAAATTAACATTCATTTGTAGATTTTGTTATCGGGCAGTTTTTTGATGCTAATCGTTGATATCTAATTTATAGTTTACGGCTCAAGGGGTAAATATACCTTTATTATTTCGGAGTTTAATTGGGGTCGCATCTCAATTTTATCTAATAATTTTATTTTTTTAGAATAAACCTCTAGAATGTCGCAAACACATTAAAATCTTATTATTATTACAAAAAATCCTTTATTATATACTTAATATCTTTTGAATTGAACCCGCTAGAAGTTATACCTTTCAAAGTTCACTTGAGACAAAAATTTCTGTTTGCAGCGTTATATACGATCATAACATTCCCATTTCTCTTCGCCGTGATGTTTGGTGACGTTGGCCATGGAATCATCATGACTGCCTTCGCCGCCGTCCTTGTTATCAAAGAGAAAGCCTTAGCCAGGAAGAAAATTGACAACGAAATCTGGAATATATTCTTCGGAGGTCGATACATCATCCTCCTTATGGGGATATTCTCTATTTACACTGGACTGATTTATAATGATTTCTTTTCCAAGTCCCTCAATATATTTGGAAGCAGTTGGATGAATGTGTATGATAATGATACACTGATAAATAATTCAGTGCTTCAATTGGATCCAGTTACTGCGTATACGCAGACGCCTTATCCATTTGGATTGGACCCTGCTTGGCAGGTAAGAACCAGAATCACCTTGAACTTCATTCTATATTTTTCTCTGTCTCTTTGTTTTCTCTCTTACTCATTTTAAAACATACCAAGGATTTTTTTACTTAGCTTTAAATTTTTATGAATGGTAAAAAATAATCTGTATTCTTTCAGTTTGCCCAGAACAACATAATATTCTTGAACTCTTTCAAGATGAAACTGTCAATAATATTTGGTGTGCTGCACATGGCCTTCGGTGTGACAATGAGTGTGGTAAACTTCAAGTAATTACTGTATTCATAGAAAATAGACATAATTAAGATTCACATACTTTTGATGCAGCTGTGTAACCTAAGCGCAAACTGGACGATTTTATTTAAACTTTAAATTAAGAGAATATTTTTGCTACTACTTTTTTAAAAAATTGTAAAATTAATAAATTTAGTTTTTGGTCGAGAATTCGCACAAGATTAAAAAATAACTTAATTCGTTTAGATGAATTAAATACTCCTTTAGTAAAATTTTGGCGCCTGAACTCAAGTATTTCAGTAAATAATACTTTGAAAACTAATACTTTATTTAGTTAAAATTGTAGTAAGCTACTAGATATAATCTCAGCGAAGAAATAGCGCATAATTATATTGTAAAATTTAAAGTCGTCAAGTTTACGCCAGAGGAAGACATGGCTGGTGAAGAAATGGCTAAACCCGATATTCCTTTGCAGCTACTTCAGAAAACCTGAGATGATATTCCTGCAGTACATACCACAGGTGTTGTTCTTACTGTTGTTGTTCTGGTACCTGTGTATACTCATGTTCATGAAGTGGACGATGTACTCAGCGACGGCTACAGGTAAAATGACTCGTCATTTAACACATTTTAAATTCTGCTCTCAGTCAAACGTCAAATTTTAATTTAACAATAAGACGTTAGAGTAATGAGATTTATTTTATAGTTTCTCGTTTTCTAATGAAACCCGGTCAAGCGCAATTTCGCAAAATTAATATTTTTGTTAAGTATTCATAGAAAATCACGTTTATATCTATGAATACTTGCTTTAGTTTTTATTATTTAGTGCTATAGAAGCATGATAAATTATCACAAAACCTGTTAAAATTTTAAGTCTACCATAAACGGTTCACGAGATAGGAAAAACGAACGAACGAAACCTTGCATATTATCGTAATACTCGTACTTTTTACACCTACTTAAAAACGGTACGAGCTTTTAATAAAATGATTGTATTTTTACCTAATATTCTTTCTAATTAATTTATTTTCTTTTAGTTTATCGATATAACCAGTATATGGTATTTAATATGATTATTCTAAAGACGCATAATATAAAATTGATAGATGCAAAGCATGCAATTTATTATTAACTTTAAGGAGATTTTTATCAACTATAGTTTTGTTTTCTTGTAGGTACTCGTAATTTTCCACTGCTGGTTGTTTTATCTTCAGAAGTTACAAATTTTTATTGACAACTAATGTGGTTACTACATTCATTTAACTAATACCTAAGATACTCATGCCAATTAACATTCATACAACGAAATTGTCACTAGTATCTACTTAAGAGAGTTACATGTGTACAATATGCAGTATTACATCTAAAGGTCGAATTAATTAAAGTCGTTAATATCCTGTTATACTATTATTTCACTAATTCCGGCATCCATATGTTACTGTGCGTTAACTATGTTTTATGACCATGCATTAGTATTATTAAAATTTTAGTCATTCTAATGTAAATATCGACCAAAAATAGAAAACACAGTCTGCTTGACATAACCATTTTAATAGCTTGACTTTTCTAAGTATAGTTCCTTCCATTCTTGTCTATCCTTAGAGTATGCATTTATTTCTAGATTTGACACCCTATGTTTATATCTCTTAAACTACACGGCATCCTTTTCTCGGGTAATTATTCTTTGAGCCGTCTGTTGGAAGGTCGCGCCTTCCTCATAATTGTGCTATCAACACAAAAATATGAATTCTAACTCTATCGATAGTTCCAGAAATCTATGTTTTCTAATAAATTAATCTTAATAAATTTCCTCTTGAACCTCTCTATCTATTAAAAAAACCCAATCAAAATCCATTTCGTATATAGTTTTAAAGATTTTTAAGCATACAAGGGACATAGGGACAGAGAAATCGACTTTGTTTTATACTGTAGTGAAGTGATACTTATATAAGTATGGATGTAGATTTCCACGTTATTTTCAGACGTGGCGTACGGCTCCTCCTGCGCTCCGTCAGTCCTCATAATCTTCATCAACATGATGCTATTAAAGAAGAATACCGACAACCCTCCCTGCAGGACCCTCATGTATGATGGCCAGGATATACTCCAGAGTACCTTCCTGGCGTTGGCATACTTGTGTGTTCCAATCATGTTGTTTGGCAAGCCAGTGTATCAGATACTGGCTTCTAGAAGAAGAAAGGTAATAAAATATTTTGTAATCTATTGTATCTGATGTAAGAGTAGTTTGGCAAGCCAGTGTATCAGATACTGGCTTCTAGAAGACGAAAGGTAATAAAATATTTTGTAATCTATTGTATCTGAAGTAAGAGTAGTTTGGAAAACTGGTACCGAGGTAGCTCAGAATACTTAGATTAAAGCAGAGATTCTTATCGGAGGTCATGCACTAATAAACACTAAACTTACAAAATAAAAGAAATTAAAAAAGCCGTTCCATGTCAAATAAAAAAAAGTTACTCGTTTCCTTTCAAGGTTTGCTGCACTCCGCTGCACTTATGTTCTTTTCTATGTAACTCATTAATTGGCTGTATACAGACAGCTGCATAAAAATCGGACCCCCACATCACAAGTTTCTCTGAGAGGGGGTCAGATGTCTACAACCGTACATGAACTGATTAAATAAATAAAACTTCCAGCAATACCAACAAGGCGTGGAGAGCGGAGAAGTAGTAGAAGATAAAGAAAACGACGGTGGCATCGGAGAGCTGCTGATCACGCAGGCGATCCACACCATTGAATATGTGCTGGGGACAGTCTCTCACACCGCCTCATATTTGCGACTGTGGGCTTTGTCGCTTGCACACGCACGTAAGTATTACAATTTTTATGCTTTGGTAAAGTGAAAACTGGAGAAGGTCTTTGTGCATTGACAAAGTGTTGCCAACAATTAAGGTTTTCTGGTAATTTCGATACAATTGTGATCTTTTGCGTATAAGTTGTAGTAGATAAATAACACCACGCCGACAATCTAACTGGTTACGCAGGCGATTTGCACCTGTGGACTTTAACTACGCTCTGCCTTTATTTTTGTTGCATATTAAAATGGAATAGATTACTCTGCCAGAATCCGAATAAATCTAAGTGAGCTCCTAGAGCATTTAAGACCATATCTGCATTTGAACAAACATTTATAATTCACTTTCCATGTTGCTAGTTGCATACTTTGATTATTAATATTATCGTATATCTTGTATAACTTTCCTACAATTTTACAGAACTATCTCCTAATCCTAGTTCTGATCAGATTCCTCTTTGGTTTCAGAGCTATCAGCCGTGCTATGGCAGCGAGTGCTTCGAATGGGCATGGGTCACTATTCCCGCGCCTTCTTCCTCTACGTCATCTTCGCCGTTTGGGCGTTCTTCACTCTTGCCATCCTCGTGTTGATGGAAGGCCTCTCAGCCTTCTTGCACACGTTGAGATTGCATTGGTTTGTATTTGATTTCACTTTATACTTTGAGTGCATATAAAATGTATTTAATTTTTTAGGTCGTTTGGCCGTTTGGTCTCTAGCTTATGAAAAGACCAGCCTACTTTTCCCGTGGAGGTAAAAGACAACACGGATCTTTTAATTTACTTCTACCTCTATCCATTTTGTGGCGGATTGAACCAACTACAACATTTACAAGATTGTTGACGTCGGCCTAGCGACCGGTTATGAAATTAAGCCGAATGCTTTTAATAATCTTAGTAGCTTAGATCAGCTGAGTAGTTCCTCATGGAAGATAAATTGTACCCACTGATTGTATTTATGATAATTACACCATGTACTACGAAAAATGTTTTTTTTTTTTTTATTTAATTTATCAAAGAAATTTTTAAGCATAGGACAAAACCTTATTTCTATAAAACCTCAACCTCAAGCTTTTTTTTTAAAATCCTTGCAGGGTGGAATTCATGAGCAAATTCTACGAAGGACACGGCTACGGCTTCGCCCCCTTCTCGTTCGCCGCCATCATGGAGAATGACTTCGACGAAGTGCTGCCTCCCAACCAGGAAGTCAACGGCAGGCCTCCCGAGTGACAACAGCTTGATTGTTAAAACTCTAGCAATAATATCCAGTAAAGGTATCTTAAAATCAGCATTACAATTAACCATAGAATTTGGAAGTGCGTCCCGCCTAAGTAGAAGCGAACGCAGCGTATCACTTGTTGTGGAGTTTGATCTTTACACCACCATTACCAAACATACCATGACTATATTAACATAACATGTTGTTGGTGTGAGGCTGAAGAAAAGTGGGGGTTGCCAAGTTTTTTTTTACGATTTCGTTGATCAGGCGAACCAGACCAATAGATAGACGTCACCGTAGCCTATTAACGTTCGTAATACATTGATAGTGTTAATAGCGCGGTACCAAGTTGTGATATAGGACGTATCGCCACAGTATGCGGTAATTTCACTATCTCTCTCCTCTCATTCTTAAAACCGGAATACAGCATAGGTGAGAGTGAGATACCCAAGCAGACCACTTTTGTACAAAAATGTACCTAGTGTACTTTTGGTAATGAAACCAATGCAATAATGAGACACACTTTTTTATAAGCGTATGGGTGGTTAGATGCGCCTGTACGTTATACAGCTAACTTATGCTACTTCTATTGACGCGAGATTTACTTCCTTGTTCTATAAAATTATCTGAGTGAATGATTTTATCGAATATTTCTGTGACTAATATGAGAATTATTTTTGTAGGAATTATTTGGCAATAAAAGGCCCATTTAATAAGCGGTTACCGCTGCCTAAGCTCGTAAAATTTTGAACCCACAAAAATTCACTATAATACCAACAAGGGATCTTTTGAGTTATTATTTCAACAGCCGTGGATGAATTTTTACCTGGTGTCTAACTATAGATTTGTATGTTCTTTCAAATGTTAAGAGCAACACGACTTTAGAAATTATTCGTGTTGCTCTAATTCAAATCAATATACATTTTAGCTAGCGTCAGGTGTTTTGAGTTTTAAGTGGGTAATTCAAATGACAACATAGAAAAAGGTAATACGATAACACTTACAATTTCTCTTTTCCACATAGGTATTTGCTAAAATGGTAAAAGGAAATAAATATATTTACTTCGAGTGCCTAAATTTGTAAATCAAGTTTTACTTTTGATTTTTGTGAACAAGAAAAGACATTTGAAATTGTGTATTTGTATTTTTGTTAAGTATATAAATATTGATGATGTACTAAGAGCTAGAGTACTGTAATGTGCCTTTAATACAATAATTATTAAATTAAATTTAACGCCCCTGGATATCATTAGAAAACCATCATCGGTACCACAGACTTTAAATTAAATACAGACAGATCCACGTCGAATTAACAGTGAAGCTCGAAAGTAGGCACCTATGTGTGTATCACGGTAACGCGTAATGGTGATTGGCGCTAGCATTACTTTGCTTACTTTTGCGAGTGAAAGCCATATGGCAAGCGAAACGGCGTCCATAGTCTGCATGCTTCACTAGTGATATAAGTGAGACTGCGTCTGGAATTTTTATAAGTCTGTGTTTGGTACATAGTAATTTTTTGCTTTTTTATATAGTTTCGATATACCACCTGAAATAAAACAAAAGAATTTGCTGGAATCGCTAAACATAACTATTTTACCACAGACTAAGTATGTCTAATTCCCATATTTTATTCTTAATTTAAATGTTTGTGGCGTAAGTATAGTTTATTTCTTTTGTTACAATTTTATGTTGAACAAACCAAAGATGTCTATTGGCTGTTAAAACTTCTTGTAAATAAGTGTAAAAGTTTTAATATAATTTTGTTACTTTAATATTGTGATCGTGTATGCAAAAGTAACAGGCCATTCTTAAATTTTGAGAATAAATAATGACTAAGCAAGCAATATATTTCAATTCTAGATTAAGACAAACGGTACTACTGAAAATATTAAACTAAAATTGATTAAGTATTTTCAAATATACTCTGTCCATGACATCTTATAGGTAAAGCAGTCGCTAGCGACTGCGTTTGCGATTTTGTAAGACAAAACTGTAAGTACAGCGTTCCTAGCGAATGATAAGGTAACTAAGAAATTCCATACAAACCTTCGGTCTCACTAGCGCCACTTCCCAAAAAAAAATCTTTATGTAAGTGAGCTTATGAGAAATCCTCGGGCAACTTTTTTGCTAGTATCCTTAACTTACATTAGAACCTCGAAAGTCATTAAAAATACTATCTGCTTTAGAGATCTTTACAAAAAGTGTCGAATCGGCCGTTTTTAGTATTTTTTACAAAGGAAACTAAAAAGGAAAGAAAAAATAGATATAGATTTCTGTACCCTAGTATGAGATTTCAAAAACGCAGACGCTAGCGACAGCGTTAGCGATTTTGTATGACAAACCTGTTCAGCGCCCCTTGCGGATATTAAGGCAACGAAAAAATTTCGTACAAAATTCTAACGCAGTCGCTAGCGTCTGCGTTTATAAACTCTCATAACAGGGAGGGGTACTGATAAGCTCACTTACAGAAAGAGATTTTTTTTTTGGGAAGTGGCGCTAGTGAGACATAAGGAACAGCTAGCGTCTGCGACCTCTGTGGTCTGCGTTTATTAAATCTCATGGTAGACGCACTATATTCATTATATCTTGGCCCACTCCTAATAAGATCAGCGATCGTGATAGTTAAGCAGTAATTACAATTATACTGTACAAGTCTTTAGCCGCTGCACTTGGTATTCTTAGGTATAGTGATTGAAAATATGCATTCTATAAATGGCCTGTTATTGGATTGTTAATTTTAATAAAAAATTGTACCTTGTCTTTTGGGAGATTGATGTGTAAAAATTATATAAGTCTAAACTACCTGAGGTTTTTGTAGTGACGGCGATAATATAAAATTCTAAAAATCTTATAAATATGTACTAAGAGGGTAATCTTTTTTCACATATATTAAAAGCAATTGCTGTCCTTTTTTTCTCAATATTTCATTGTCTGATCAAAATTTTGCAAAAACTTCGGATAGTTATAATAAGCAGTATGTAATAATGTGTTTCATAGATTTATCTTTAGAATAAATTACCATCTATATCATTGGACCAATATCGTGGCCTTGCACATATATAATTTAGGAGCCAACCTATTGTCAAATGACACTAATGGCTTAGACATTTTAATGCCTTAATAGTCTTGGACAATGACAAAAATTCGTATTTGGATTTAAGAAATAAAGTTTCTTCATAAATATGCACCTATTTTACTTACCTCTAGACCTCTTCTCTACCTCTCTCTAATTAATGCGGTCCATTGTACTGCCATCTGTACTGTCTGTTTCCTCCACTGCCTCCATGGTGCAGTGGTTAAGGCGTTTGCCTATAGACCCGGACTCGATTCCCATGCGAAGTATACTTTCAGTTTGATTAGGACATTGCAGATTCGAATCACCTGATTGTCTGATAATAAAGATGATTCTGATTCAAAGGGCAATTTTGCTCAGCTTACGCTTCAGAGCCAAGGGTACGCTTTAATCGTGGTCCTAAATATAGCGGCACTGGTAATTACAATGAAGTGACTGCCGTCTGACCTTCGTAACCCTCTTTGCAGGTAAACTAGAACTAACCATTTATTCTATTGGTCTATACTTTTTGTAGAGTATACAGATATGCATAGAGACTAATTCCCCCTCTTCCCGTTAATGTCATGTAAATGACCTTTACCTTTACCTCATTATTGTAAAGGTCACTCAATACTTTCAATTTAAGAAGAAGCTAACTGGCCGGTGGTACGCTAACTCAAGAAATCTATTTATTATTTCATAGAAAATGACAAATCTTTTTTTCCTATATTTTGTCGTGTTTTTTGTTCTTTGCTGTCTATTTAGCAATGTTATGTATTGGTTTCTTGTGGAAACTTTACTGATTTATGTTCTAAGTATGTTAAACTCCTTGCATTGTTCGTAATATCAAAATTGTTTGTTTCCCAAATAAATAATACCTAAATAAATAAAAATGAGGTAGGTTCTTAGAAGAATTAATCAAAATACAAATTTTTGAATTCGTATTCATTTAAAAAATATCATTCTGCCATTTTATATCCTGAAGTCTATAAGTACTATATTTTTTTATAATACTTAAATGTCATTTAAAATAAACAAATACATAATAATAATCCGAGCTTTATTAAAATTTATCTACATTTGATTCCAACAGCACAAAACAGTTAACAAACACGGAAATTCACAAAGACGGACAAAATCTTATAAAAACGCTCAATTTTGCATCATACCATAATAATAAAACGAGTTACATCCGACTTCATAATTTTACGTCACTGGCTGGTTTTATACCGGAATTATTTGAAAGATGTTAAAGAAAATAAACAAGAAAATCTCAAAATCAATAAAGGTATATTTTCTTTTTTATAATTAATTTTGGTAAAAGGTCATCTAAATAAAATGGCGTCAACCGATCTAGAAGATGCTGTACTATCAGCGTGTCTACCAAGAAATTTCATAAACGCAGACGCTAGCGATTGCATGAAAAATATTGTTAGGGCCAAGTTCCTAATTTAAACTCCTTTTCTTGCTCATCTCTTTAGTACAACTTTCATATAAAACCAACCTATATCGTAAAAAGCGGTAAAAATCTTATACTCTACTACATAATTATTATCAACAAGTTTAGTCTAGTAAAGTTCAAGTAAAAATTCGATATTCTACAATATACCTCACATTTCGCTCTGTTGACCCAAAAATCTAAAATACCTATGATAATTTACTGCTAATTGGGTGATTAATATATTTATTAACAAAATCATAGTTATATTATAATTTTTTACACTACATTATAATAACAGCAGTCATAGTAATTGAGAAGGTAATAAAACAATTTTGTCTGCGTTGTTATTAATTTTATAACGTTTGCTGATTTTTATTAGTTATGATATTGCTAAGTGATATTGTAGATTTATTATATCTTAACCAAGAGGATCATTCCTAATGGTATTATGACATTATAAAAAAACATTGTCGATCTCACTGTTATATAGTTGCGGATTTCATCCAACTTGAGTAAAACTTACGAAACTCGTCTAAATATAATAAATGTACACTAGAATTTATGTTTCGTCCTTTCGAAATAGCAACACCATCACACCGAATCATATGAAATGCACCAACATCATCGTCTTTATTCAAATCTGTCTCTACACAATGTAATATTACTTCATTGTTTATGTCCAAATCACAATTTTCTGAATTCACATTAACTGTTTTCACTACATCTGCAAAATTATTCGGAATTTCAAAAACTGGGACTAATAAGCGATCACCTACAGCAGATATGGTTTTATTTTATATTGTTCTCTATAAGAGTCCATTCACAAAAAATATTGAACACTTGTGCTCAAGATTTTACGGCAAATTGCCATGTTTTTAGATTAATTTCCTTTTGCTTTTCGATCGCTTCTTCTTTATACTATCTGTACCAACGCATTTATCGACCATGATCTTCGGCAATTTCTGATGTTGCTTACTGGGAGTTTCGCAATCTCCGCAACAGCGCTCGAAGCGCTTTGGCTCGCCGCTAGGAGCATCCATGTTTCTGCATCCAGCTGGTGTACCGAGCGACGTCCGCCGGGGTCACCGTCCTTCGGGTCTTCTCCGCAGCTGTTTCGAGGTCGCTCTTAGTGACAGGTGCTTCGAGCTCTGACCTTTTGAGCTTGCGAATCTGCTCTGGTGTTTTACCAGCTATCTTTCGACGCATCGTCATCATTGACGCGTCTCTGAAATGCGTCATTGAAAAGATTACTGTGAAAATCTATAGGGAAGGATATGTGCTGATGCGTTCTTATGGTTTTTATTTTTTACAAAACCTTATTTATTCTAGATATCATAATGTATGATGGTAATAACTGCAACGATCTATGTACGTGAGTTTTAGTTGCCTCTCACTCTCTTAGGGCAAATAGAGACAAGTAGATGCGATTTCATAATCTCATTATTAATTAAAATTACAATAGGCTACCTGCATAGATTGCAGATGTCAGAGCCGCTGTAGCCATCCAACTTGGTTGCTAGATCCACCAGATCCACGTCGTTAGCTAACACCACTTCACGGAGACACAGCTTAAGCAGCTTTTCCCGGATCCCCTCTGGATACAAAGAAAATAATGAGCAGAATATTAGTATGACACCATATCAATTCAGAAATAATATAGCAAATGCTTTAGTTTGATCAGTTAATTGACGACTTTGGGCTCTAAGGGTCTTGTCCACTTTTCTCCTCTATTTCATGTAAGTATGTATTAACAACCAAATCTTATTATTTTTATATGGTAAAAAGGCTTTCTTTCTACTTTCGTAGGATTTTGGTTCCCGTCGCTAACTGTGTTTTATATATAGTCATCTGTTATTCTACATATACATAAGGTAAACCTATCATTTATCGGGCACAAGAGTTTAGTATTTCAAACTTTGGGAGGGGAGGAGAAATACATTTTAATTACCTACTCGTATAATGAGCCATATGTTACTGTATGATTAGCCTGTTGAAATAAATGAAGTTATATGTTACCATCCGGTAAACCAATATAAATCCTCTTCTCAAATCTTCTTCTAAACGCTTCATCGATGTCCCACGGATGGTTTGTTGCCGCTAAGACCATAATTATCTTGTCGTGGTTGCTGAAACATATTAGTTGATAAATAATAACAAACTTATTAGTTGTAAGAAGAGGGTTATAAGGATCATTCTGACTAATTTCACCAATAATAAGTTCCATTCATTGAGGTATTTATTGATTTATTTAATTTATGTACACTCAAATACAATCATAGGATACTTAAAATTAGGAAATTTAGTACAAGGGTGCTACTAATTTTTATAGAAATTTCTTCTAGCAGACCCATTTTCCATTTAACTATAAAGTCATGGAACTAAGGAAGTGCATGCCTCAGACAGTACTTATTCTGAGGTCCATGCAGCAGTAAGTTCTTGCGGGGAGAATTTGTACCATTATAAAAATATCTTTGCACATAAATCTTGAAAACGATAACAAGTATTTTTTTCTATAAATCATCTACAGAAGAAACTAGATTATACCGTTTAAAAAATACATATATACCAACAATGTTGAATATGAGTACTTATAGCTCCCCTGCTCCAGCTGCCCGCCCTCATGTACAGTCGGCCGTGAATGTTGCAACTTACTGGGCCAAATTTATATAGTTTTCAGCCATTGACACGATAGATGAAGAAGTACAAACAGTAGTGATTAGAATACTTACAAAGAAGCAGCAAGCCCGTCCATTTGTATAAGCAGTTCCGCTTTGAATCTCCTCGACGCTTCGTGCTCGGAGTCAGCACCTCGCATCGCACACAATGAGTCTACTTCGTCTATGAATATCGTACTTGGTGCGTAGAACGAAGCCTGGATATTAAACAAAAATAGTTTGTTCAATGAGAGAGATGAGTTCTTCATCCAGAATTAGCAATTTATATTTCTTTCATATTTCATAATGCGTCAAATAAACACAAGCAAATACAGAAGCCATTTGTTAGATTGCTAGCAATTTTTCATGATGATTTGACATACGATCTGGATTTGATGTCTATTTAATGCTTCCAAAAAATTGTAGTTACTGGTATGTATCTCTTCCTTGTCCAATATTATTACTAACGTTTGGTCTAATTACCTAAGTCTATATTTTTGACAACAATCTATACAACTTCTCAACGCCAGCCGGCAGACTAACTTTCATTTTATACTGGTATGTTATTAAAATGGTATACCTACTACTACTATAGAATACTAAAACAAAACAGACCATATCAAAAAGTAACCGGACCAGCTTCTCCGAGTCTCCTCTATATTTGGATGTGAGTGTGGCTGAGGAAACGTTGAAGAAAGTCGTGCGGCATTCTGTGGCCACGGCTCTCGCCAACAACGTCTTGCCCGTGCCTGGTGGACCTGTTAGCAGTACGCCCTTCCACGGTCGTCGAATGCCCTAGAAATAATTGTAGAACCATTACTTTACTTGCCCTTAGCTGTGTGGTTTTCAATTGCAGAAAAGAAGATACTTAGTATTGTTAGAAAATACACGTGATAAATCCCTTCTTGTGGATGTAGCAAAAGACTACTTAAAACAAACTATTTTTGACTGTATTCCGAAGATTGGCATCGATATTGCTTTAAAAAGTAAACTTTTAAGAAGTATTAAGTACTTCACATATATATTAGACCCCGGAATCCAAGGTAGGATGCAATCGATTAAGTTTTGCGATGATGATGGTTATAATATCATCGTTGATTTGAGAAGAAAATATAGTAGTAAATTTTTGAATTTGATTTATTTACCTAATACTTCTTTTATGTGTAACATTTACATACACAACAAAAATAATTCAAACGAACACCTAAACCAACTCGAAGAAGTAGAAGTAACAACATTAAGATTATTACGCCACGATAGCATCGTCACGCGAATGCCCAATCTTATGTAGGCTAGACCTGGTTCGGTAATTACAAACACAAGCATAGCCCCGATCACAAAAGCGTACATAATGTAAGTACTTAGTTTAATGCTGGCTGTTTAACTTTACTATTGCTTTATAGTTTAGTTTTTTGTTGCACTAACGAAAAAAAGTATTATATTTTTAACGAGATAAGACATAATATCCAACCTCAGCTTACGAAATATAATTGTCGTGTAGAGTACGTGTGGTACGAATTACCATTTCTTAGAATAAACACAGTTACATCAAAAGAAAATAGACTAAATAATAAATATTTTAATAGAGTTCATTTATGTAAATTTTATAGAAAAATTTAGGATCACCACACGACTTCATAGTTTTATTTTGATAATAAATAAAACTGATAGACACCTCAGATCGTTAAAATTTTGTTAACCTTTGACACTAAACCTTTGTCATCCACATAAAAGCATAAAAAATCAATCAGACGGAAGGGACACGTGAGTCACTTATTCATTTAAATCTAGGTCTAGTTCTTTTCACAATGTACGCCTTACCTTGAAGTAATCAGGCATGACAAGCGGTAGAACGACCGCTTCCTGCAAAACTGCTTTCGCATCTTCCAATCCGACGACATCCTTCCAACGAACATCTGGATTCTTCTGCAGAATATCCCTCTCCAAAGTTTCGACTAGATGTAGCTCATATCCAGTGGAGTCGAAAACCTTTTCGTTCTTTTCTTCAATCGTCAGATCGATTCCCTCTGTTGGAACATCATTTTTTCTCATTGTCGGTTTTATTGGAACTAAATTTCTGCCCCTAGTTCTTGGCATTCGTTCTACTGATCGACATTTTCTGCCGCTGCCTACTGTTGACGTTGTGGATGAAGTTTTTCTGGTAATAATGGAAGGCAGTACTGGTTGGATGTCGGGGTCCCTACGGCGTAATGTTCCCGCCCATTTCTCTGTTGTAGGATCAGTCTGTTTAGCTTGGTCGATTGGTTGTTCTTGGAAATTGTTAACGTGAGTAGGTTTAACAACTGTAAAAAGATAGAATCTCCTTTGAAGACTTTTTAGACGATAAAAGTTTTAGTCAAATTTGTGTGTTCAAAGCATGTTCAAAGTACAAGTATGTTCGTGATTGCAATTATTGTCTTATTAGATAAATAGTAAGCGGCTGATAGTTTGACTCTAGTTTAATAGTAAATTCTTAAACTTATTAAAATTATTCATTAGTCTTATTCAGACTATTCTGCAGATTGCGATGTTTCGTTTGCCGCATCATTAAATTTACAGCTAAATTTTAATACCGCTTTAAAATCAGCTTCACACTGTTCGCCCATTGTGAACACAACCTCAAAACAAATAACCTTGTGTAGGAGGATGTCTAGTGCCGTTTGCCACATGTGTGTTTGGGTTTTTCGCTCTCTCCCGCCGGGTGTCACTCCGCTCTGTCCGCAGTCCGTCCCTGGGCGGCTCCTGGTTATCTCCGTCCCGCCTGGTCGTCATTCGGGCGAAGCCGAACGGCTGCAGGCTCTCCACCATCATCCGGTCCATCATTCTGGCCATTTGGTGGAAGCCAGATGATGAACTGAAATCAAAATTGTTAGGAGTTATTACTAGGAATTTTGACATTTCTTCAAAACATAGACGTTGATCTTTCTTCTTTACATTACTAATTACTACGTTTAGATTTTTTAGAAGTTTAGATCTTTTATCTGCATTGAAGATCTCGATAATGCCTCTCAGGTGCACCAAGTTTTATAGCCACTTCCAAATAAATCACATCGTAGGACAAGGACTGCTGTTCGATGCTAGATACTGTTTAATCTAAGATCTAGCATTTTTCAACTTATTAACAATAAATTAGCTAAATTAATGTTGTTTATTCCAAAAAATATAATGAAATTCAATGTCTATTCAAAGTCCTGGGTAAAATTTACTGTTAACATTAATTTAAAAAATAAATAAATTTCGTTTTACAAAGCACCTAATAAATTAAATTAATTAGGCCTTTGATTAAAAGGTTCATTAAACTCCAACCTTTTCTTACCTAGGCTTTCAAATTCTGCTATACACCTAACTAAATTTCTATCATCAAATTTCTATCATCGGTTTTTTACTTTCTACATCTACAGACCCAAAGATATTATTTTAGTCCAACAATCTATCTAACTTAGTTTCTACTATAATTATTTTGGCTTCCATTACTTTCTACAAAGCAACAGAACGTACCCAAATGGCTGAAAATACTGCCTCAACCCCCCCACATTGGGGTACAGAAAATCTCCGAATCCAAAGTCCATCCTTCTCAAGGCTCCTTTATTCACATACTTCAGGAACATATGGGTTATTTATATCAGCATGCATGAAGTCAGATGATACAGGGCATAATTTCTCACGGGCTATTGTTGAAAATGTATGTCATTACTTTTGTTGATGAAAATATATAGTTGACAATTTTGTTTTGAGTGAGTTGCCATGGTTACCAAGTTGCGGAAACTGACCGCGTTGGTGCGTATGCCATGACATTGTTAAAGGACCAACCTGTGTTATTATCGTAGGAAGAAAATAAACCTTGTTACTATCAATTTAAGAGTGTTACTTGTGTTGTTCAGTTTTTGCGTAACGTTGTTAGACAAAGGCCCTTGACTGGTCTAGTTTTGGTTTAACTCGTTAATCATTGTTAGTTACGTTGGTGTGAACTCATTTGTTGGTAAATTATGTGGTATTATTTTTAGTTATATCAACTAAATATATGGGTTACCAGTGTAATCAACGACTTAAGAATATGCTCCTACATTTCTTTCTACATTTCCTACATAAATTAATTACTACTCTTGGACGAAACCTTTCGAGACATAACAGCGTCTGCTGCTGATGTTTGACGATGCTGAAGCCACATCTGACTCCTTGTTCTAGTGGTTAAGGCGTTTGCCTGTAGACCCGGGGATCGATGGTTCGATTCCCACGGGACGTATACTCTGTTTAGTTGTTTCCAGTTTGCTCTAGCAGTTCAGTTCAGGCCTAAATCACCTGATTCTCTTATAATAAAGATAATTCCGTGCTTCGGAAGGCACGTTTAGAGTTGGTCCCGGCTGTCATCGGGTAGTCGGTAATGGAACCACGTCAGAGGCCGAGAGGCGGTTCCAAAGAACGCTGACACCAGCGTGTGCATGGTCGACTGACCGTGTCACTTATACATAATGATGATTAAATTTCAATTACCTTTCCTGTTCAACTTACACACGACTGTTTAATACCTCACAATATATCTATAGTTAATAGGCTACGGTATCTCTTGCCCTCAGGTGTATCGTGAGTCTGTTTGTGTATAAAAGAACCACAAAGGCCATTTTTTTTCTTATGTGTTCGATCATTGTATGTCGAGTAATTAAGAAAAAAAATGTCTGTTGTTTAAAAATTAAAGCCTTTCTCTTACTAATTGTAATTTCAAAAACACCTTGAATACCGACCGAAAACAGCTACTTTCAAAGCTTGCCTCGCTGTGTACATATTTGGGACTACGTGTGAAGCCTACTATTGCACCGGGGTGGCTGACCTCTGTGTTTACCCTCGAAGCAATGGGGGTAAACTTGACAGGCTTGGATGTGTGTCAGAGGGCAATGACTAGACAGTGGCCGGCCGTCGACCTGACCTCCATTCGATATGCAATCGATGAAGACGATACGGTTGGGAAAGTTGTCATATGCGTTTCCGTTTCCGGTTTAAAAAATTCCTTCACTTTTTAGGGTTCTGTACCAAAAATGGAACCCTTATAAGATCACTTTGTTGTCCGTCTGTCTGTATGTCAGACTTTTTTTTACAACGTTTGCCAATTTTGCTATGAAGAATACGGCGGTCATCGTAGCCTTTTTAAACTCGTCGCGCTTGGAGACCAGGGGGCAGGAAATCCCTGAAAGGTCCTCCTTTTTATTCGCCGGCCTAAATAACGGCTATGTTTTTCGAGATTTTTTGACGTTCTCATTAACCTTAGTGTACTTGATATTTTCGGAATTGAAGGTATCTTATGCCTGCAGAATCCGAAGTCTGCTAATAGGTATCTACTTCTTGTCTTATTTTTTTTCGTATTAGTTCTAAAAAAAACAATAAAAAAAATTGCCAGCACTTGCTAGCACTCCAGTGCTGTGTTCTAAAAACAAAATCTATATAGCTGTACCTATACCCTTGTTCAGGTAGCGCACACAAAATAGTTTGTCTGTGTCTGGATTCTACGATATTTGAAATGGTTTCTGTAGATATTACACTACACTGTGTTTTTAGTGGTTGCTTTGACTCAACGAAAATTTATTTATTTGTATTATGCGCAGATTAAAATAAAATCCTGGCGTGATTCCAGTCTTTGGTATTTTGTGATTTGTACGCTGATCCTGGCCGAACATGTTAATCTGTCTCTTTTTGCTTAACATTGACACTGCATGTAATTTATGTGTTACTATAATATGTTCAACAAATAAGCATCTTGAATCTACGAGGATAAAAATAAACCTCGGTATAAGTGGAAATTTGATGACTCCATCAAAATCATGTACATGAACAAATTGGATGATGATGTGTAATGAAAACAAACTGCGCCGCCCACCCATCAATTTACTTTATTGAGACACTGGCCTTACCATGAATAATGGTTAAATGCATTAATAACGTTATTTAGGCTAAGGATGAAATAATCTACATAATAATATTGTAAGTACTAAATGTCGGTCTTCGTTTCGTTTGCTTGGTTGTTTTGCTACTTTTCAATAGATTTCCGAAATGGAGGTTCTTAATTCAATGAGTTCATACCTTAAGTTATCCTCAAAAGAAAACTCAAGGCAGCTCAGGTTGATAGGACATCCGCACCAGATGGTCATCACCATTATCATTTCAGCCGCAGACAATCCACTGCTGTACATAGGCCTTTCTGCCACATCGGCCATCGGTTTTCTATGCTACTAGATAGTCAAGCCTTATATAGCAGGACAGGACGTATGTATTTTGTATCATATACGATTAAATAAAACGGGATATCAAACAGCGATCGTTTCATTGTAATATCTAGGAGAATGATTATAGCGTAACCTGAAGCTAAATATGTGATACTCCTGGCTGAAGAAAAATGGGTAAAAATTGTTAATTGTATAAAACCGGGAACCAAACGCCAAACGGCCAAATAATATAAATAATACGTAACCAAAACATACCTAATCGATTTTCAGCATGAACCAAGCATAAACCCTATTCCCGGAACGAAAGGGTGCTAATTAAAAAAAATGTATATTCTTGAGCATCGCGTGCCACAACCGGGTCAGCGAATTGCTTTGTCGGCAAATTGCTGGCTAGTCTAAGAATCCTTGTGGCGTGAGGACTGTATGGCGGTGGTATGGCGTGACAGATATTGCTTTTAATTTTACGCCAAAAATCATCATGCTGTATAACTCTGATGATGATGATGACTTGAGTACAGGACATAAAATTTGGAGATATTATTACTTACTACTTGGCTGATTGTTATGGGTTTTTTTTTTCCTCGATTTAATATTTTGTTATTGGTTTTGACCGTATTTTTTGTTAATTTATCCGTCGTGATTTGAAATACTAATGAAATTTTACTGTAACATGATTTAAGTAGCCGATGCCTCACAACTAATTTGAAGCATGTTATCATGTAATACAGAAACATCATGATCACGGCTGTCTAGGCCCTCTGGTAACGGTAAGGAACCCTAAAAAATAAACAATAATTTCATGCGTGTTTTTAGTGCTGGACGGTATGACTAATGTTTTTCCAACTTTCTACTTTACAATGCGGCTTAATGGTCATTTGAATAGTCTAGACTCGATGAAATATGGCCTAACGCTTGTTACATATGTTTGCTATGTCCATAAAATGCTTACGTCATCCCCAAATCCCATAATTACTACTCAACTGCGGCAGGTATTATCTAATTATACTACTTACATACATACATATCATCACGCCTGTCTCCCGTAAGGGTTAGCAAAGACTAGAGATTTCCATTGGCTCCGATCCTTACATACCTCCCTCGCTTCCTTCACACTCATTACTCTCGGCATACTGGGTTTACTCCTTCTACCAGGCCGCGGGGGAGGCGGCATGGCCAGACATTTGCCATAGCTTGCCGGTTTTCGCAAGACGTGACCTTATCATCGCAGGCAACTCTCCTGAAGCTTGTCCGCTAAAAGTGTTGGCTGGACGTCGTCGATACGCAGGATAAACGTTGAAAAGGTGTCACAACTAAGGATGCCGAAGCCCATGCGTAGTAGAAGAGAAAGCAGGAAAACTCTTGGCTCCGAAGCAACAGGTGTGGAATTCAACCAATAACATTCCCAATTTGACATTAGGCTTGCCGACCGAACAAATATTTTCCATGTCAAAATAATAAGACATCTCTAGGTTTGCTTTGAATGCAGCCGGAACAACGCTAGGATTATTATGACATCTATCAAACACGCTCTCGTATCGAAGTACTAGTTATTTTACAAAATACACCTGAAGGACAGGGTCGATTGACCATACAACCAACTCGTTAAGCAATTATTAAGTGATGATTACCATCCAAGGTCCCAAGCCGAATGGAAGGCAGGATGAGCCCCCATCGCGCCGAGTGGTACTCCAAATCCAAACTCGATCTTCACAGCATCATTGGACTTCCTTTGCCAAGAGCCCCTGGCGTCTTGAGCCTCACCCACACCAGTATTAGAATCGTTCGTCATTTTTCACATCAATTTGTCACCGGTTTTTACACATTAACTTATTAGACTTTTTCGAAGGAGTTCACCAAAGCGCGAAGTTGAAAACAGGTATTTTTATAATCTTTAAATAACGGTCTATAACCTGGTAAATTAAAATACTGAATTTATTTTAAGATCCTTAATACCTGGATAAGAGTATTATTTTTGAGAAATTCTGGTTGAGCCGAACCAAAATGAAATAAAATGTATGGGCAAAAAAATGAGATTATCAACCAGGTTACCGGGCTAGCCAGTTAGCTAGTCTACCTAATAAGCCTTATAATAAGAGGTATCCATACTATCCATACTTCCATCCATATCCATACTAATATTATAAATGCGAAAGTCTGTCTGTCTGTCTGTCTGTCACCTCTTCACGGCTAAACTGCTGGACCGATTGTGATGAAATTTGGTAGGGATGTAGTTAACGACCTGAGGTCTTTTGGGCGCGATATAACCGAGTCCCACGCGGGCGGAGCCGCGGGAAACAGCTAGTACTAACATAAATTTGGACAGGTGACTACATATGTATCATCGTTGTTTTTTATTTAATTAAACCTATTAGGTTTTTATAACAACTAAGTATATTAATATTTCCTTGGTCGCCGTAGACTATTAAAAGAACATTTAATTACAATTATTTTAATATAACGATTCAGAATTTTAAAAAATCGACGATTTGAAAATCTACTTTTTTGAAGTCGGTTAATAACTAAGTAAGAATACACATATAAATTATTAAGAATCAGCAAAAACGCATATACAAATAAAAACTTAGTTGCGTGCAAAAACCTTAATTAAAAAATCAATGCGTCGCGCCGGAAAACTATTTAATATTCTGCAAAATTTTTATTACACTTTTCAAATACACAGAAAAGAATCCTTTTCCGCACAAGTAAGAAATGTTCGATAAAGTAAATCTCTATAGACAAAAATATTGACAAATCTCGTCGTAGCGGGCCTACGATCGTCTACGAGCTACGAGGCTACGACCGTTCGATGCGTGGCCGAATGCCGACTGGCGCGACGTTCTACGGACGATGACCGTCCGTCTGTGACTCAACTCAACTCATTACCATTTCATTGATGCCCTAAATCTTACTTAAATCCTTCCTTAATGAAATTTTAATTTAAGATCGAAGGTAGACGTGTCGCCACTAAGCGTAACAAGCTTTAACAATTTTGTGATCGAAAAGTAAATAATTAGGATGGTTGTGTGTGCAGGGTCTGAATTTCTATGAGACTTTTAGGCGTTTCCAAAATGCTTTATTGCAAAAATTTTAGCAATTTTATCAAGAAATCAAATTATTTTATTTATTTATTATTTATTGGTATTACTTTTCATTATTTTTCCTTTGTTAATTCAAAAAAAAACTCATAACCGCCAAAAGAAGCCACTTTTGTCGGTTATGAGTTTTTTTTTTTTTCCTTCATATTGAGAATAAAATAATCATCAACATGAAGTTTGGATGTCAGCAAACGGAAACCCTCCCGGCTATGGGCCGCTATTTTTAGTTGATTGTATCGAAGTCCGGTCCAATCTTTTATATCATCAGACCACTTTCGTCGAGGACGGCCAGGAGATCTTTTGCCAGGACTTTTGCCTTCTAGAATTAGTCTCAGAAATTCAAACTGGGATCCCCGTTGTATGTGGCCAAAGAAAGACACTTTCCTCTTCCGAATAGTGGTCATAAGTTCGCGTTTACATTTGGTAATAAAATAATTAAAAGTATTAACAAAAATACTAGAAGTTATTTACTAGCGACCTGCTGCTTTCTTAGATTTTTTCAATTTGACCTGATTTTAGAGTGAAATAAATAAAATGATTGTTGGCGCTAGTTGGCTTATGATAGCTCCTTAAGGTTCTTACTTCAAATAAATAAGTAACAATTGACGTCAATAAGTGATAAGAATATCCTATATTGAAAATAAACAATTTGAATTTTGAATTTGAACTGGAAGAGTTGAGAAAAGTGGCCTACAAGAAACAAGTAATACGTAAATGGTACAACATAATTAGTTGGTTTACTACCCTTGTTTACGGATGTACTCGATCAATGACCTGCATGACTCGGCTGGCATATATTAATGACTTACGGTTAAGAACTTAGAAACCGTGTGACTTACTTAAACATGAAGTAATAATCAGAACTACTTCAATTATAGAAATACTAGTTATTGCTCTTGTTAACGTAATAGTTTACCTACTCAATGGTATAAAAATTGTGTCACATTTTAAACAACTACCAGGTTGCTTTACCACCATCTCTTAAAACCATGCAAGAACGATTGAGTAAGGGCGATGTCGCCTTACATCATGTATTGCGCTGTCTCGCTTATACTCACCCGATCTTGCTTGGTTTTAAGAGATGTTAGTCAGCCACCAGATAAAGTTACCTTCTGTCTTAATTAACTGCCTGTGGTTGAGGAATTTGGCTGAAGAACTAGAGGTCGTGGGTTTGATTCTCAGGGAATGGAAAGTATACTTTGTAAAGTTGTTATCAGTTTGGTTAGGACATTGCAGGCTTGAATCACCTGATTTACTGATAATAAAGATGATTCGATCTTTGAAAGGCACGTTAAGCCCTTAGTCCCGACTGCCACTTTAAATAAACTATCTCAGAGGCCGAATGGCGGTTTCTAAAAACTCTAACACCAGGGCGTCGATTCTGCTAACGTTAAGACAAAATCGTATCAAAATAGTGTTTCAATAGTAGTGCTTTTTACACACTATTTACAAGAATTATGACAGAATGATGTGATGTGAATGTAGTGAGGGATGTGACCATCAGAAGTGATATAAAAAAAATATACATTTCTTGTAACTAGTGTGTAAAAAAGCACTACCATTGAAACACTATTTTGACACGATTGTAATTTAACGTTAGCAGAATCGACACCCAGATTGCACAATCAATTGACCTTGTAATCGTCACGATATAAATATCGAATGGTGCTTGAGAATTGTAGGTCTTGTGCCAAATCAAGATCATGATTAATAGCGTACCCTGGGTAGTAGCGTAGTAGCGTAAGCTGAAGATGTAACCGGGATAACACGCTCGGACGAAGAAGGTGCTTGGGAATTGTAAGAACAAAACGAGCATTTGAAAATCATAGTTACTTTTATCAAACAAACCAATATACACTTACTAAACAACGATTACATTAAGTACAATAAACACAATTACAGTAGTAATACGAGGAGATACAATTAAACATTTGTTGGTAACTTTTCCTAAAAGATCCTTTTTGTAGGGTTTTAAATAGGGCAAATACTTGAGAATCATGTTAAGCATTGGCGCCTTGTCCGCAGTCATGTTCAGGTCTTGTATGTATGATGGGAGGGGACCGGTCTCACTTGGTCTTTTATCTATGACATCTTTTGATATTTCTCTGAGATCACGTTTCATCTGTAAAATTTGCAGCGCTAGTCATCTTGATCTTATAATTTAATTGCGTATATCTACCAATTTATCTTCACTACATAGTATAAAACAAAGTTGCTTTCTCTGTCCCTATATCCCTTTGTATATCTTTAAAACTACGCAACGGATTTTGATGCGTTTTTTTACATTGTCAAACGTCATGAGTATATCATTTACATTGAAATGGGAATATTAGAGGTTATTAGGTCCAACACGCTAAAAACATGTATACTCAATTCACCTTTTCTGATCCTACTGCTACAACCGTGGCCGTGGATGTTTCCATATTCTTCTGTTCCATTTGTCGCAAAGCAAGCTCTAGGTCTCGAACTATATCTGCTGCAACCAAAATTTATCAAGTTTTGGAAAATTTAATTCACAAATTATAGGCATTGAATAAATCTTTGAGTTTTATTTGGCCTATTAAGAAGTATTTAAAATTATTTTATTACAGTCACTATAATATGTGTTCCAAGTTGGTGGTGTGGTGCCAGAATCTATTTCCGTAACTATACTTACGATCAGATAAAATCTCGTCCTCTTTCAATGTTGCTAAAATAGTATTATTATTTTCTACTGATCCGTTGTCTTTAAAATTGGTTACTTCAATTTCTTCTCCGAAACCATATGTTACGTTAATTTTAGTTAGATTACTTAATGGATTAGTAATTTCTAATGTGGTGTTAAAGTTTTCTGTAGTTTTCTGAACTGGTACCGTTGACATTTCTGGAATTTCACAATTAATTTAGGCCTCTTTTAGGTGTTTTGAAAAGTTGTCCAATTTAACCCCTATATGCTGTAAACTGTCATAAAACATACCCGATAAGTCAACCACGTTCTCAGATGAAACAGTTTCTCCTTCATCAGTCTCTAAATATTGGTAATCCACATAAAAAACCCTATTTTCCTTTGGCAAATCAGCAGTAGTTTCAAAATCTGCAAATACAGTATTTCTTTATAATTATAGTCCAATATTATTAGATTATGGCGGTTATAAACTTACTTTTTGTTGTCTGCACACCACCAACTTGTATTAGTTCATCCGCACTGTAAGATTTAGGTCTTCCTATTAATTTTACTTTGATTGAATTTTGTGCTGGTTTCAAGCTTATAGATTTCTGTATTTGAACTACACGTACTGTTTGGTTATCTGTTTCTTGCAAATTATTATTGAGTTCAATGCGATTATCTACATCTCGTTTTTGAAAATTATTATAGGATTCTGTTTTTGCTTTATCTTGTAACGTAGCTATAGCTATCTTCGTTAAATATAACTCATCCAAGCTTCCTGGATAGTATAAAACATCATTCATCTCTATTTCGAATATTGTATTCAACAACGTTATTTCTTCAATTGTTGTCATATTGTATATGTCACTAGATACTCCTATGAACGGTTCTGTAATCGAAATTAACAAAGTTTGCTTGCATGTAATGACATATTTGACAGAATATCTAGATAAAGTTATTGTTTGTGTAAGAAACACTCAATATACGCAATGAGAAATATCCTAAGAAATCTTGTTAAGCCGTGAAATATCATTATCTTTACCACTGCAAGCGGTGATCTTCAGTGCCCCTAGTATGAGTTTTTCTTAACGCAGACGCTAGCGACTGCGTTAGCGATTTAGTATGGCAAACCTGTACAGCGCCTCTGGCGGATAGTAAGGCAACTAAGAAATTCCATACAAAATCTTAACGCACTCGCTAGCGTCTGCGTTAAGAAAAACTCATACTAGGGGTACAGAGTGCCTAAAGAAATGTTTACTTACGATAAGCACAAAGCCCACTAAATTCCTTATCTGGCAGTGATCTTGGTGGACACAGCGAAGCAGGTTCCTCTGGGCTCCAGATAGCTTGTCCTGTAATGGGCCCGCGGGGAGCAAAGTTGCATACCAATCTCTCTACGGTACGCATTCGACCTTGTAGTTGAATCTAGAAGAAAAGCTTTGATTAGTCTGTGCTTTTTGGCCGTGTGGTTTTAGGACATTCTTTTTAAGAATGTCGTAAAAGGCTTTTTCTTCTAATAATTTTAAAGACGTCTAAATTTTTTAATGCCTACCTCTTACCGTATAAATAAACTTTCTTAGGCATCTTTGCGTTAATGCTGACCCTGTATTATTTACGATCTAGAAAACAATAGGAAAAGTTTTTTGCATAAATGTTATTAAGAAAGTCCCCAATGGATTATGGGCCTTTCTCGGCTTTAGCAGTCTCGTTGTGACATCAGGCTTTTTCTCCAAATTAAATCCAAATTTAGACCCCAGCTCGTAACATGTTGTTTCTTAAAATGGTACTATTTGTTTTATATAAATCCAGTACTTACCATAAACCTGCTTCTCCCACAGCCGACCATGTAAGTGTACGACCACACTATCTGAGCAAAATCTCCATAGTAATTAATTGTACTCATGGGGCTGAAAATATAATATAAGTAGATGTACAAAATGTTACAAATAACAGCTGACAGGACAACAATTTTTTCAAATTCAAATTGTAAATTTTCAATATAGGATATTCTTATCACTTATTGACGTCAATTGTTCTTTTGTCGTTGTTGTTGTTAACAGTTAGACGATGGAGTATCATTAATATAAACAATCAGGTACGAACAATTCTTGTGGCGAAACGTCACTCGGATAAAACAATTCGGAATTCTATTGTAAACTCGCCTAATTTTATATTGGGGACATCATCAACTGCCTACGTACATATCGTGATCTGCCCAGACATTACAAAATCTGCCGAATTCAACGATCAGCTCGCGACATAGGTAGGTCTTATGTAGACAGTTTCACATTACCCAAATGGCATGGCATAATGGTTTGTAACGCGCAGGTGTTACCCACTATCCATTAGGTGAACTGTAGGTATACCTGTTAGCCTACTAGATGGTATTAAAAAAAATGACAATAATTCATGTTCTCTTTAACAAAATTCTAGTTTTTAACAAAATTATGTATACATTTGTTTGGTGCAATAAAGAGTTTTTCTATTCTATTCTATTCTATTCTCTGCTTTGCCTAAAGGTCGAATGCTAGATAATGCTTTTAGCATTAAGTTCGCCTATTGTGCTTCCAATTTGTAATACAGCATTAAAGGTTTGGGTTACCTACCTATTCCGTAGATGTCCGACACTGATTCCATTGTCATCCAAACATTTATTATACATGTGCCAAATAACCTCATAAACTTGTCCATAGCGTCCACCGGAGCTTCATAAACTTTGAATATCTGTATAATATTAAAAATTCAACTAACGGCGAGTAATTGGTGACGTTTCCCTTGTAGTGTATATTCTGCATGTACCACATGTCGACCATGGACTCCGCTCGAAGACCAGGCGCCTCGCCCACCACCGAAGCAACGTTCTGGCCCACCGACACCGAATCTGGATTCAAGACCACAAATCGTCATTTTGATATTTAGGCTAACACTAGCTATTTATTGCCCCTGGATGTTGGTAAAATGTAAGGTTTGCCGCTCTCCGGCCTTCCACTATCTCCACACAACAAAATCAGGTAAAATCATCCGTTGAAATTAGGACATCATAATATTAGTATGAAACATGAGGTGTAGATTAACACAAAGCTAACATCTAATCGAAGATGTCATCACTGAGAAGGCCTAGGTTATAGGAGGAAAATGATTCCGATCTTCGGACTGTTAAATAATAAATTGAAAAAATTCCTTACATAAATCCCGGCAGGCATCGTGTTCGTCCGGTGTCTGTGGCGGGCGACACTGGTCGGCCCACCGCTGGGCTTCCCGAGCCAGCTCCTCCACCCAACGCTTCAAAATAAACAAATTCATCCATTTAAGTGTGGCTGGTGGGCCATTTCAACAGTTTCTACCAACAAAAGCATTTCCGAAGTTGACAAAAGCAAGCGGCCATAAAAATTTTGTTATGTATCTCATGAAGGATCAAGGATCTGAGGCGAACTTCTAAGGCTTAAAGAATTCTCACGACGATGGCACAGACTACGAAGCGGCCTCGAGAAAGGCATAGCTTATATTTCACCCAGATGGGTAAACGGAGACCTAAAAACCAAGACGGGTAGAAGAGAAGATTGACGCCGACCAAGACGGCTGAGCAGAAGGTCAGCGAAGCGTTACTGTATTTGTGAGCCCCTAATAATGGGAAACAGTCATGGATCCAAGCTGTTTTGGCTTGATGGCGGTCGTAAGGCTGGTTACACACCCTAAACTGGTCAGGGTTCACTTAGCGCAAGCTGAAGATTCACTATCAAAACTCGCTCGGATTATGAGAGATGAACAAAGGATGAGGTTATAGTGATGATTAGATACAGTGAAAAATTACCAATTTGAGCATATCGCCAGCAGTTGGGAATCGGCGTAGTCTCCCTGTGGCGGCATCGCTTCTTCGGCGATTGAGGCGTATCAGAATGCGCACCTTTTCTTCTAGAGTCAATGGCGCATCCACATAGCCTGCGCAAGATGGGCTGGGGCCGGCCTGTTAGAGCAACCACAGAATAGATAATAATCATTCATTTATAATGGGCGCGACCACGGCTTTACAATGACCATTTTGTACCTATGCATTTCTGGATATCTATCTCAATTATTTCCTTGTTTCATCCTTTTTAAACACCACGTAGTCGGGTTATAGTTTTTTTAACGACGAAATGACTGTACCGCGTGACTAACGCACTGAAACTGAAATTCAATCCCAAAGGTGTCATGTACATACAGTACGCTTTATTATTATTTTGTAGCATGAAATAAATGATTTACTTATTATATATATATATTATTTTGTGAAATTTCATCCCACCTGTATAGGTGTATGTATGTATCTATGCAGTTAGGAAATAAAGTTTACTGTAGTTTTATCTATTCTGTATGTGGGCAATAAAGATTATCTTGTATTGTAAACTGCCATGGAAGATAGGGGGATTTTCAAGAAGGGCGTGAAAAGATTCCTCCAGGGTCGGCAACGCGTTCGCGACACTAGATGTTGCCGGCGTCTCATACGAGTAGGCTACGGTTATCGCCCACTGCTAGACCTTAGGCCTAATTATAGGTTTGCCTACTTAACAGTAATTATAATAAAAAATATGTACAAACAGTTCTCAAATTTTAATATTTCCAATAGCAATAAATCTGCCTTGACTTAGTTCAATTCGGCCGCAGTCAAAAAGTTAATGAGATCAAATGGACTTTCGTGTCGCAAAGGTTTTGTATACATACTATTGGTAACGGGCATATTGGCATATTGTCAGTAGATAGTGGGCCAGCATTAGATTGAAAGTAATTGATAGGAATTGGGTCTGCTGGAAGAAATTTCTTAAAAATCAGCACCCTTGTACTAATGTTCTATATTCTATGCTTTTTTGTGTACATGAATTTGAAAATAAATAATAAACTTGGTAACTCAATACTCACTGGATACTGACAAAACGTGTGTGCGTTAGTGTACCCGCACATTTTAGCGCCGCAGTAGTTGACGGCGCCTTCACACACGCGGGCGACCGTGGACAAGAGCACAACTGCTACAACTGTGCTCAACATTTTACCCTCAACTCGTAATTTTGTACAACATTTTGAATTTTTGCGCGCACGTCCGCTGCTTTTGCGATTTTCGGATATGACATTTGGCAGTTGGCATACTACCTAGTTCTATTTCTTTGAGCAGACGCAAAAGAGTATATAATCACTACGATTTAAGCAGACGTTGCTTGATTGTCGAGGTCGACAGACGTGTAAGAGTATTTAGTCACTACGTAAACAAGAAGTAGGTACCTACTTACATCTTCAGTGAGTACCAGAGAAATTGAACTTAGTAATACTTCTGTGGTGAGTACATATTCTTGTCTCCTGTCTCTTCTTATCAATTAAGAAATAGAAGAAAGCATTTGACTTGCAATGCAAGGCATATAGAAAAGCGATTGCGACTGTACGGGCCATAGATAAAAAAAAAAAAATTGTGCGCGCGATTCGTACCTACTTACTTGTTACGGGCATTGTTTTCCAGTAAAGGAAATACTTTCTTTGATTTGTCTTTTTTATTTCAGTTAGGTATGGGAGTGTTCATAATTTTAAAGATTACATATTATCATAATTTAGAGATGATAAATTTAAAGCAATGAAAGTTAGGTTTACTTCGAGATAAAGTATACAAAAGGTAAAAATCCTATCACTTGGATACCAGTATCCTATGAGGATCATTTTTTATTTTTATGTAACTGGTTACAAAACTCTGGTTACATACGCGGCTGCAGGGGTTATATTTCGTTATACAACAAAAACACACAACGGATTCGTAATGTCCACAGAGTAGAGAGAGAGCATAGACAAACTATAAAGAAGGCGCGAAGTTTACCACAGACTAATTATATTTTAACAAAAGATAAATGTCAATAAGAAAGCGAAAGATTTGGCTTATGAAACCTCTAATATATGAAAGCTCCTTTGGGTGCCAAACTTTACCACGGCCCATTATTTCCGCTACGGAAGGGACAATTATTGTTGATATTTACATACATTGAAAACGTACACCTTAAAAATATACGTTTGAGCCGAAATATACCCTTCAATTTTTTAAGGGGACATCTGGCCCGCTTGCAAGTGGCTCGGGCGAATCAACCCATACAAAGTTTGAAAAGTGAACATTTGGGCCGCGGCCCAGTTTTTGCGCGGCCCAGATGTCCCATAACCCGTATTTCTTGAAGGTGCCCGATGGCATTCGATGATAAAAACTGTCGCTATAAACTGTCGCAAGCCTCATCGAAACGTATTTCAAAATAAAAACACTGTTATGAAAATTATATAATCTTTAATCATAATTATTTGTCATAAAAATTATTATAAACAATTTACTTATCTAAACTTACATTATATACAATTTACATTTATTTGTGATCGAGATATACAAACAATTAATTGTACTGTTTTTTGTTAATAGACTAAATATAATAAAGGCGAAAGTTTGTAAGTATGTTTGTTACTTCTTCAGGCCAATTTGTATGAAATTTGGTATTGAGCTATAGCGATACCTTGGACTAACACATAGTATCGCACTTTTATGGCGAAAAGTACGTTATTCCCGTAGGTTTGGTAAAAAAAATGGCACTTTATTAAGTAGAAAGGTGCAGCTGTCTATAAACCGGGGAAACACCGCGGGGTACAGCTAGAATGACAATGAAAAATACGCGTTATTGGGAAATACATAAAGTTGAAATACAAACGCAAAAAAATAAATATATAGATAAACATCCAAGGCCCAGGCTAATTAGAAAAAAAAAAATTTCATCATCTGCCCGAGTAAAGAACAAATTAACCATTACACCACGGAGGAAGTATTACGGTAAGTTCCACAGAACAGAGAAATTATCCTATAATTATATATTGTAAGGTCATCAAAAAAAATTGGCTGGCTGGACGAGATCTCTTCATGGGACAAGTCCGCCGTTGCATTTCACTTGTGTAATGTATTTTTTTTGTTAATTTTGTGCAAAAAATTACTACAAACAAACCAAAAAAAAAAGGGAAGGGAGTCAGTTTGAGTTGAGTTGCGATATCGACTTTGAAGTAACCGTGGTTACATCTGGTTTATAACTGGTCGTCTCCTGGTTGAGGAAGATAATATGTGGAATCGATGTAGTGTTTAGTGATGTCTGACACGAGGCTTCTGTCGGGGATCTCTTGTGCTACGCCGTATATCGCCATCTAAAAAAATATATATGTTAATACTAGCTGTTGGTCGTAAATCGGTTATATCGCGCCCGAAAGTAGGCTATGTTTGACTCCTAGTGCATAACTATATCCATACCAAATTTCATCACAATCGGTCCAGCAGTTTAGCCGTGAAGAGGTGACATACAGACAGACTTTCGCATTTATAATATTAGTATGGATTTATATCAAATGCCACTGTGGTCCAGTGGTCAATGTGTAACTGAGTCGTGGGTTCGATTCCCACTGGAATAATAATTTTAGTTGTTTTCAGTTTGATTAGGACACTGCTTGAATCACCCGATTGTCTGTTAATAAAGACGATTCCTATTATCCTGTAGGACAAATAATAGGAAAAAATAAATTACAATTTAATACACATATATATATTTACGCCTGTCTCCCGTAGGGCCGCACGGGGTAGGCAGAGACTAGAATTTCCATTGACTACTTTGCAAGTTTCTACGTTGTGTACATGATTTAAAGATGTTTGTTGTATGAAAACGCAGCCCTTTGCATGTTGCATTAAAATAAAACACAAAATGCCAATTTTCCACCTTTTTCAACTCAAATATTTTGGAAATTGGAATCTGTCCACTGGTACCATTTTGCTATAAGTTTGCTAAATGAAATAATTTCGACGTTCAATACCACATACGAAAAATACCTAAAATGAAATTTTGGGTAATTTGCGTAAATAAAAATAATAATACGAATATAACCTAATACTAATATTTACATATAAAATTTTGTATTAGCTAAATATTAGTACCTAAATATTAAATTAAACTATTTTATACGGTTTTCTATCGCGTTTATTGCTTACTTATTTATACCTAACGTTTCAAGCACTTTACAGAGCTCATGGTCGCAGGTAGACTGAGTTGACATTCGTCTGTATAAAATAGTTTAAATTAATGTGTAACAATCGTGAAAACATAAGAAACCTAAATATTAGACTAAGTTTTAGTTTAATTGTTATAATGTTTATTTATTTAATGAAATATGGTATCTATATATTTGTATATACGATGTTAACCTTAAATGGCGAACGATGTAGACTTGTTCTCCTGTTCTCTGAGTGAATTCACAAAGGTAGCATTATACATTATTTGCTATAGACAGTAATGTAATTCTTTTATTGTTTTTTTATATTTTTGTATCGCAGCTATTGTATTGGGATCTTCCTGTGATGATAGTTGTAAGGTGAATAAATAAATAAATAAACAGAAGGAACAACACACCTTTCCCTCGACCGGGTCCGCGGCGTGTTGCATGCAGTACGCGGCCGCGTCGCTCACGTCCGCCACCAGCCGCCGGGACACGCCCGCGCCCGTGTGTGCGTGTGTGACGCACATGTGCACGCTGGGGGGGGACACACATACAAACAACCATTGAAATTATAAACCCTTCCTATATCAATATGGGAAACCGCGAATTTTCTATCAAAGAAAAAATTGTATTGTTTCTTTGAGGAAACTTCACTCATATTGTTTACTAGCTGTTCCCCACGGTTTCATTCGCCATTAGTGTGTATGTACTATATATAGCCTTCCCCGAGAATCAGGCTTTCCTATACAAAAAGTATTTTGTAAATCCGACCAGTAGTTTTCAAGTTATAAGCGTCCAAACAAACATCATCATAGTTATTTTATTAGTTAATCAGCCGTTTTTAAATTTCGTGATAAAGAATATTCCAATTTCAACTAATATTATAAATGCAAAAGAATTTGTCTATTTGTTTGTAAGAGTGTGCATGGTCCATTGACAGAGACATCGACACGAAATGATGATGGTGATGATGATAACGCTGACCCAATCTACTGAACCAATTCTGTTGAAATTTTGCATACACCTAGATAGAAGTATTGAGAAGGACATAGTGTATCTTTCATTTCTGAAAAATTGTTTCCAAGGAAAACGCACGCGGGCGAACCCGCGAACAAAGCTAGTAGATAATAATGTGGGGTTAACATTTTAAAAAGCTTAAAAAAAACATTTCTTAATAAAAATCATTTAAATCATACCCTGAAGGGAACTGCAACGCGTTCAAACTCCATCCCTTCTTGTGTAGAATGTCAGCCATCTTGAAAATGTCGAACTTCTTCGAACCGAACGCTATCACAGACGTGGCCGGTTTGCCGAACACGTAAATACCATCGACTTTGCGAAGCCTGCAAAACATGGAACATTCATTTTATTGGAATTTCTTTTTGACTAGCGACCCGCCCGGGCTTCGCATCCTTTTGAATCACTCTATCTATGAAAAAACCGCATCAAAATCCGTTGCTTAGTTTTAAAGATTTAAGCATACAAAGGGACATAGGGACAGAGAAAGCGACTTTGTTTTATACTAAGTAGTGATGATTCTTATTTATCAACTGCCTCTATGGTGAAGTGATTAAGGCGTTTGTCTAATCGTGGACCCGGGGATCGTGGGTTCAATTCCCGCGGGAAGCATATTTTGTTTAGTCGTTTTCAGTTTGATTAGGACATTGAAGACTTGAATCGCCTGACTGTTTGATAATAAAAATGATTCCATGCTTCGGAAGGCACGTTAAGCCTTTGGTCCCGGCTGCCAGAGTAGTCTTTAAAGGAACCACGTCAGAGGCTGAATGCGGTTGTGAAGAACTCTGACACCAGGGTGTACATGGTCGATTGAACATGTACCCTACACGAAACAATGACGATTCTTATATATTTTATCTTGATTTTTATTTGATTTTATTTTAATGAAACGATGAGTGAAAATAATAAAGGTACTAACCAAATTACTCTGCGTGCTTCCGCCACCGGTTAGTTCATGCAAACTACTGCCGGCCGGCACCCATCCACTAGTGTGACGGAAGCACACAAAGTAATTTAGTAAGTATGTACTTATAACTCTATTAAATATCTGAAAAGAATATCCTATATTGAGAACAAACAATTTGATTCGATTTGTATAATTAACTAGGGTGCAGCTAGTCACTAAATAGTATAAAACAAAGTCGCTTTCTCTGTCCCTATGTCCCATTGTATGCTTAAATCTTTAAAACTACGCAACGTATTTTTTAAATAGATAGAGTGATTCAAGAGGAAGGTTTTTATGCCCATGCGAAGGTGGGGCGGGTCGCTAGTTATTTTTATGAAACAATGGTTGAACTCACTCGGCCTCGATGTGCCTGGCGGTGTGTATGATCTGCCTGGTCATCTGTATGTACCGCGCGCGGCCCACAAACACCATGGTGGCCCAACACGCCGCTATCAGACCGCCCGCGCGACTGCCTGCGACACGGGAAATTAGTGTGTTTTTATTGTATACTAGCTGTTACCCGCGGCTCCGCCCGCGTGTAGGTCGCTTTTCGCGTAACCTGTGTTACATTGAAATGAAATGACGCAATCGAAGTAGCCAGGACATTATTCAAATATAAACAAATATCATGTTTCAGAGTTAAGTTCAAAGAATCTCTTTGTAGACAACATTAGCAGTTCTTCCCTCAGAGGCTAATAAAAATAGATTTTCGGCGCTACTGACCCGCGAGCAAGCCACATACAGTTGTCCATGCGAGAAACATCTTGTTCTTAGGTCGATGCCAGCTGCTTTAAGGGCGACTTATTTATCGTCATGGCAAAGCATACAGCAACTGGAAACTGGGCGCGTTTAAATTGAAAGGGGTAATTGTTGGGGATGAGTGGTATTCGAGGTATGTACACCGTTTCGCCTGAACCACACCCTGTGAGAATTTCGGCCTGTATTAAGTTGCGCTGCAAAACCGTTACTTTGAGTCGGGTCCCGTTGCATAGTTTAGGCGGAGAAAGATTTCTTAGGAGCATAATGGGAACGCCGACTTTAAGGGTAATGTTATGAGCAGGAAGACCACTTGCAGCCAATAAACTCAAAAACTCGATAGGGTAGGTGGTAGCATCATCCTGATGCACAACACTGTTATATGACGTATAAATCACTTCATTCCGCCAAAACCTTGAGTTTCGGTAAACGTTTCCGAAGCCCGAGATGAAGCATGACGCTCGCGGTCAGCGGACAACCGAGACTCTCTGTCAGAAGAAGTTTCTAAAGACCGAGACAATGCATGGCGTTGCCTATCTTCATCGAGTCGCATCTGTCTATCCGCATTCGATTCTTGAGATCTAGCTAACCTTCTGCTTTTAGCTATTCTGGAATGATGCAACAGATTAGATCGTTTCCTCCTAGGCATTATTTAAAATAATTAAAATTCTTTATATAAGGCGAATTTAAATCAACTGCAAATATTTTAAGAGCAGATTCAGACCACTAAACTTTCCCAAATAAACTTATGTCGAAATACGAAAAAAATTTTTTGACCTCCCATACAAATTGAGAATCAGCTGATCTAGTATAGTATGCAGAGTGAAAAATAAAATTTCGTATTTCAATATAAGTTTATTTGGAAAAGTTGTTCAGTATAGTGGTCTGTATCTGCCCTTAAAATATTTGCAGTTGATTTGTGTCCACCTTGTATACGATACGACCGTATGTTCCGTCAAACAACAAATTCAATTTTCAATTCAAGCAAGACAACTAACAATAGCTAGCGAACCGAACCGTCCATTTACCAAACCAATCAATAGACAACACCAAAGAATCAAACCAAAAGAACCACAAAGACAAAGACCATCAAATTTTTTAATTTGCTGGGGTTAATTTCAATCTGCTTTACCATAATGTGAAAACGTAACCATAGCGAGTTGTAAAGTAAGCGCCATCTATTGAGATTTTATGTAACTAAATTTACGATCAAATTCAATGTGTTATTTTATTAAAATTAATAGGTGCGGTGCGTGTTTTCGTCTTAATTGATATGGATAATATAAAGTAGAAATCCTAGCCTTATCTAAATTAAATTAAACGTAAGTAAACGCATTAAAAGTTTTGAAGCAGTGTTTGAAGTAAATTTTCAATCGACCATAACTTCTTTTTCCCTTAACCGATTTTGACGAAACAAAGTTTTGACAACGCTCCTAATTATATGTAATCCAACTGTGAAAACCGCGTTCAAATCCGTTGAGTATTTTCGAAGTTGTAACGTACCAGACAGACATATATACATACAGACAGACAAAAATTCCAAAAACTGTTTTTTTGGTTTCCGTTACTCTTTTTTAATCGCACTCTATCAGTTTTTTTGAAAAATATAAAATGTACAGACACTCGCATTTTTGTGTCTTATTATATGTATTGACTAGCTGACCCGGCGAACTTCGTACCGCCTTTCTTAATATTTTTTTCCGTAAGAACCTTGTATAGAGTATTAGAAAACTACAAAAAAAAATCAGCCATATCGGTCAAGCCGTTTTCATGCTATGTCGTGATAACGGAAAACGGGTTTCATTTTTATATATATATAGACAATAGACAATAGACAACTATTTATAATACAACTAGCTGACCCGGCGAAGTAAGTACCGCCTGAATGCACTTTTCTTACCTTTTAAACCTTCCCTGGTGGTCTAAAAACACCACTTTGATCAATTCATCGAATCGACTCATATTACCAATTCCTTATTAGCAATTCTGTAGCAATTCCCCTATTTTTTGTAAAATGGCAACTAAACTTTGCAATTCCTCTTCAAAAAATTGAAAGAAATAGGAATTGCTAAAGAATTTCTAAGAAATTCGTAATACGAATTCGATTCGATGAATTGCTAAAAGTGGCGTTTTTAGACCCACTGAACTTCCACAAATATTTAAAGACCAAAATAAACCAAATCGGCACAGATATTCTAGTTTTAACCAGACTAACGAACAGCAATTGATTTTTATTATATAGATAAGTTGAGTTAATAATTAAAAAAAACGAAGCAACACACGTTATTAATCTATTTCGTACAGTAATTATAAGCACATGGTAGTCCAAGCGCGTGCGACGCAAGCCGCTACCCGTTTAATAATCTAACACTCCCCCCCCCCCCTCTCACCATCAAGCCGGCCTCAAGATGCGCTTCAACAAAATATTATAGTTTTATAAAGCTAAAAAAAGGATTGGAAGCAAAATATTCAAAATCTACACGATTTTAGCTATTACACAACACATCCATACTTCCATACTAATATTACAAATGCGAAAGTCTGTCTGTCTGTCTGTCTGTCTGTCTGTCTGAATGTCTGTCAACTCTTCACGGCTAAACTGCTGGACCGATTGTGATGAAATTTGGTAGGGATGTAGTTAATGACCTGAGGTCAAACATAGGCTACTTTTGGGCGCGATATAACCGAGACCCACGCGCGGCGGAGCCGCGGGGAACAGCTAGTTTTTAATATTTTTTGATTGTTTGTAGATGTTTCCAAAAAGTGTGATTTTATATATCCCCTCATTGAAGAGACTCTTCTGTTTTGTCACAGTTTAATTCTATTCTAGAAGATAATTAATTTCAATTAATTCGCGAAATTTTACACTCGAGGTCTTAAACGTAACTTAAATGTAAATTATGCAAGCAACAACGCTGGCGCTGTTGTAAGAACTAGCGTGTAAATAAAAAAAAATAAAAAAACACCGACGAATTGAGAACCTCCTCCTTTTTTTGAAGTCGGTTAAAAAAAGCTTTTGCCGCGCCTTCGTATGCGTGTAATAAAAATAGAAATACATAATCTAGAGGTATATCAATTTATTAAACGGTTTTTAAACGGTTTTATTTAGCTCACCCCGTTTGTTTTCTTGGGTCAAATTTAGTAATTAAAATTTCACCCTCTTTCTGTCAACCGATTAATCTGAAATTTTGTATACACTTTGGATTTTGGTGACAATACAATTATGTTTATTCATTATCATTATAAATTCAAGATGGCCGCCGCTACAAAATGGCGGATAATATATGTTTTATTAATCCCATCAATATGGGTATCAAATGAAAGGGCTCAACAAGCAGAATACAATATACTATAAAAAATTGAAATCCAAGATGGCGGCCGCTACAAATGGCGGATAACGTAGGTTTTATCAATCCCATCAATATGGGTATCAAATGAAATTGCTCAACCAGTAGAATACAATGTACTATATAAAATTAAAATCCAAGATCGCGGCCTCTACAAAATGGCGGATAACTTAGGTTTTATCAATCCCATCAACATGGGTATCAAATAAAAGGTCTTAACAAGTAGAATACAATTTAGTATGCAAAATTGAAATCTAAGATGGCCGCCGCTACCAAATGGCTGGTAACAATTTTTTATCAATCCCACCAATATGGGTATCAAATAAAAGGGCTTGACAAGAAGAATACAGTGCACTAGACAACCTCAATATTTAAGATGGGCGCAGCCACTAAATGGCGTATAATAATAAGATTTAAATTTAGAAATTGAATCTGTAATTTAGGTATCTGATTAATCCAGCCTGAATCCACCACCCAAGTCAAGATTTTGTATCGTGTTGAGGACTGTGTGGCGTTAGGGTGGCTAAAAATGATACGTCGTTAGCGGTACACCACCCAAGTTAAGGTGAAAGGTTAAAACGCGCCGAGAACTGTATGACATTAGGGTGGATATAAATGAATTAAACAGAATGCGAAATAAAAACTAAAAACTAGAAAATAAAAATAGGTAAAAAAACTTTTTAAGGTTAAACGGTTTTATGTTAAACATACATTGCAATTAAGATAAATGTACTAAAAACCAAAAAATTATAAAATAGATACAGTCGTGGGAATTATAAACATATGCATAGACTAGACTAAAATAAAACCGTGGGGCACGTCAATTGTCTACAAATTATCGACTTAATGTGCGATAGAAGAATCGTTTAATTCGTCGTTAGGCAGTTGGCCCGCAGACGGTGAGGAAATTACTTACTATTTTCTTGCTCATGGAAATTCCAATAGTTATACACTCCATGTAAATAAAAGAGATGTTTCAACTAGTTTATCGTTGGACATTCACACTGCTGGCTGGCAAGGAATCGTTTCATTGCTCGTAGTTTGTCTTTAATCGACAAAACATATGATAAAATTACTACTCGCTCACCACTATGAAACCCTAAAACTCGCTTATAATCGAGCTTGCTAGCTTGTTTCCACATTCTAGCCCTACTTATCACACGTCCATCGTTGTCGGTTGAACAACTGCCTAATTATAGTGTAACATTACAAAACAAACATTTTAATCAACGATTGTAGACAATTGACGTGCCCCACGGTTTTATTTTAGTCTAGTCTATGCATATGTTTATAATTCCCACGACTGTATCTATTTTATTATTTTTTGGTTTTTAGTACATTTATCTTAATTGCAATGTATGTTTAACATAAAACCGTTTAACCTTAAAAAGTTTTTTTACCTATTTTTATCTACTGTTAACACAGACAAACATAGAATAAAATAAAAACCGTTTTTACACTTAGTTTACGGAATACTAAAAATTAAAATAGATCTTACCGTTGACCGTGGGTGAGCCATAGACACCTCCCGGCCACTCTGTAGTCACTGTGTACTGATGATGTCTATATTCGGGCTTTCTGTACAAAATCACTGACGTGCCCTTAGGCGCGTAACCGTACTGAAAAAAAAGAGAGAAAAAAGTTTTTAATTTTTCTTGTTATTTAATTATTTCGTCTGTGCTAGTAGCTTCTTGGAATTCTTACTAGGAGTGCAATTGAAAGTCGTTTGTATAAATAAATAAATATACTCGTATAGGAAAAAATCACAGAGATTGAGTTAGCCCCGAAGTAAGTTCGAGACTTTTGAGACTCAACGATACTATATTTATATAGCCGCACAGTTTTTCTGTTTCTCCCAATGGTTGACTGGTAGAGAATGCTTTTAGCATTAAGTCCGCCAATTGTATAAGTATTTTGTACTTATGGAACAATAAAGTTTTAATAAATAAATAAATAAATATTTCATAACAAATACATATACATAGATTAACATCTGTTTCAGCCAACTCTGCTACCAGAATGTTTAAATTTAGCAGTGGAAGCGTGAATGTGGTAGAAAAGTTAGACTGAACACTAAAAATAAACAAAAGAAAAGTACCTTACGCGCTTGGGCGTGACTTGCTTATTAATCCGAATTAATTAAACCCGATTAAGCCCTTCTCATGAGATTCCTACACATCCCCTATTAATTCGGTGTCGATCCGGCGAAGCACGGCGAATTCGGGTAGAATGGATGTCTCCACACAGGTTATTTCACTACCGAGTGTTCAATTGTCAATAAGCTTTAAACTTTTATCCACTAGGCAACCGGGCCTCACTCACGATATCAATGCGCAATTATTCCCGAAGATTGAACGCGAATCGCATTAAAATAGTCTATCCCGAGACTTCACAAGTAATAAACAAAGAGAATGCATCTAACCGCGACCGCGCGGGTAAGCAGACTCGGGACTGTCATGGCGTCATGCGCGTCCAAACCCGCCAGGGATGTACCAAAACCGAAACTTGTCGACAATCCGAATCGAATAAATTCAACGTGAATATATATTTGTCTGATGAATGTTTTATCCGAAACATCCCCCGCCCTGAAATGTATCCCGACATTTCACTAGTAAACCATACTAGTCGTTTGATGGAAGGCGGGCCAATGAAGTGAGTGCACGGGTCAAAATTCGAGGGATTCCGTCCGTGCCTGGTATCAACTTTAAAATGCGGCCTCGCCGCCAGCACAGGGAGGCCAAATTAGGCTCCTTCATTAAAACAATGTCGCCCTCTACCGGAGGGTTAGTATGATCCGTCCATTTGACTCGCTGCTGCAACAAGTGGAGATATTCGGCAGACCAGCGCCTCCAGAAATCCTGACTCATCTGTTGCAGCATCTGCCAACGCGATAGCCGAGAAGTACCTTGATCCCGCCAAGGATACTCTGGGAGGGCAGTTACCGGCTGCCCGATTATGAAATGGCCCGGTGTCAACACGTCAATATCATTTGGGTCCTGAGACACCGGACATAGTGGACGGGAGTTCAAAGCGGCTTCCACCTTACAGAATATGGTGGCCAACTCTTCAAACGTAAGAGTGGTCTCCCCAACTACTCGCCGTAAGTGTGTCTTGGCCGATTTGACCGCGGCCTCAAATATTCCGCCCTAGTGCGGACAGGCTGGTACCGAAAACCGCCATTCTATGCCCCGTTGGGCACAGCCCTGCCCAATTTGGTCACTGTGTTGTTCCAGGAACTCAGTGACGTCACGCAGATAATTTGCAGCACCCCGATAGTTCGTTCCGTTGTCCGACCGAATCAAGGACGGCACTCCACGCCTTGAAACGAATCTATCCAGGGCCGCGACGAAGGCCTCGGTGGTCAATCCTGACACCACCTCCAAGTGCACCGCCTTGGTCGCGAGGCACACAAACACACACAAGTATGCCTTGGTCAATTTCCTGTTCTTGACCGCGGCTGACTTTATCAGAAAGGGTCCCGCAAAATCCGTGCCGACCCCGACCCACGGCCTCGTGTATTGTACCCGATCAGCCGGCAGATCACCCATCTGCGGCTGCATGGTAGATGCCTTTGTCCGGTAGCATGCTACACATTTGAATATAACGCTCCTGACTGCTCTCCTCGCGGACAGGATCCAAAATTCCCTTTGTAGAATTGCTAACATCGCACCTAGTCCAGCGTGCGCGTTGCTAACATGACGGTGTGTTATTATGAGCTCGACAAGGGCCCCGCCCTTGGGAAGTAGTAGGGGATGGCGTCTCCCGTAGGACAGGTCCGACTTCCGGAGTCTGCCCCCCACGCGGATTAGACCATCCTGATCAATAAATGGGTTCAATCTGGCGACAGCACCCTTCAACTTAGCGCGTCCCGAGTGCAAAGTTTGAAGCTCAGACTTGAACCTGTCCTCCTGGACTAGGCGAACCAGATGACGCATAGCAATGCGCCGATCCTCAGCGGTCGCTACCGGCGCGAGCCTCTTCTGCTGGGGATGGCGACAATTGTGGATGAACCGCAACATCCAGCTGGTGACACCCAACAGCTTGTCCAAGCTGCTGTAACGGCGCAGCAGCCAGTCAAGATCCAGCGCGGGTTGCGCCGTCACTGCGTGTACCAACACGCCTGGCAAATCCTCAACCAGGCCTGGCTCAGGTGTACTCGGCCAGGTCGACTCTGGTTCCAGTAACCACTCTGGTACCCACCAGAGATGATGACGTATGAGTTCGGGGGCGGTGCAGCCGCGTGAGGCACAATCAGCCGGATTGAGCTCACCGGGCACATGTCTCCAGATTACTGTAACGTCCAGGTCCTGTATCTGGGCCACCCGATTTGCCACAAACACCTCCAGAGTGTGTGGCGCCGCCCGTATCCATGCCAATGCCACTTGGCTATCCGACCACGCGTAGATATCCCTGATGTCTACCGTGGCCGCCAGTTCTTTGCTCACGTGGCCGAGGAGTCGAGCCAACAAGTGAGCCCCGCATAACTCCAGTTTCGGGATTGTGAGTCTGGCCTTGATAGGAGCCACCTTGCTTTTAGCCAGTAGCAATCTGACCTGTACTCGGCCCTCCGAGTCTGAGGTCTTTAAGTACACGACTGCTGCATACCCGCGCTCTGATGCCTCACAGAAGCCATGTAAGCTCGCACGGTACCTACCCGGGGGCAAAATGCACCTCGGCAGGGCCACCTGATTGAGCTCTCCCATCGTTGTGACCAGACCCAACCAGTCATCAAGCGGGCGGCCATCCAGCGGCTCGTCCCACGAGACACCCAATGTCCACAGTCTCTGTAGCAGGCATTTGACAGCAAACAGGACCGGGCAAATCCAGCCATTGGGGTCATACATCCTAGCCAGAGTTGACAGACATGTCCGTTTAGTCCAAACCTTCAGGGGATCCAATCCAACTCGGAAGGTGAAGATGTCTGCCACAGGTTTGTACTGAATCCCGAGTACAGCAACCATTTCAGGGTTTTCCTGATCCTCAAAGAGGCGCGGATTCTGTTGGTGATCATCCGGGATCCCTTCCAACAGACGTGGGTCATTCGACACCCACTTCCGCAACTCGTATCCTCCAGTGGCGAGGAGGGCGATGAGCTCGTCCCGCAGCCGGATCGCCTCCTCGATTGTAGCCCCGCCCGTGCACACGTCATCAACATACAAGTCACGTGACAGCACGGCGGCGGCACGTGGAAACTGGCTTCTCTCCTGCTCGGCCAATTCCAGAAGGGAGCGGCCCACGACGGTATCCAGCACCGTCGCCGAAGCCCAAATTCTCCATCTCGTATCCTTATCTGCGGAGAATGCGAAGTGTGTTCGTCCAGTAACACCTGGTACCTCACTACCTCCGACTCCGCTCATTCCCGTGACTACGGAGTGTCGGGGTAGGCCCAGTGTCTTAGCAACCCGAGTTGACACCAGTGTACCCTGGGCCCCTGTGTCTAAAAGGGCTCGTATCCGGACGTAGCCCTCCTGAGGGCACCAAATGCGGACCGCCGCAGTTGGCAACAGGACGGTAAGGAGTTCTGTTGCCTTATGATGACTGTGGCAAGCTAGTCACTCGTTGTACTGGCCCGCGGGGGAGGGCGGCCCCGCCCAGTAGGGCGTGCGCAACATATAAGCACTTTGAGGCGGAGCATATCCCGCCGCCCTCCCGTACCGATGATACGGGGGGTGGTACTCCAGCCTCGGGTATTCGTGGAGCGGGGGCGAGAACCGGTTCGCCCTTGACTCCTGCACCGGCTCCCGTGCCGGAAATTGTGGCCTCTTCATAACCTGGGACTGCGGCGCCTGGGCCGCTGGAGTCCGGACTGCAGCCAATCCGGTGGCTGTCGTCGGCCCCTCCTGGTCGACCTGGGTTGGGGCGTTCGCCCTGTCTGCGCACGCAGCACATGGCGAACCTCGACCAGATGACCTACCACTTCCAGGTGGTGATGCTCTGGAGCCCCCGCCCGTTGGGCGCTCCACTCTCGGTGGGTAGCCGTCCCTTCGATTACACAGAAGGGTATGGTGTGGTCCTCCACACCTGGGGCACGCTGTGGCCCTGGGGCAGTCCCGGTACTGGTGACCCCCCAGACAGCCGTAGCAGCGTCTCCCTTCTCTCGCCCTCCGGCGGCGATGTCCTACGGACAGTTTGATGAACTGTGGGCAGTCGACCTCCCGATGGTGCTGCCCACATCCCAGACAGCCAGTGTCTGGTGCTCCAGCTGTCACCGCATAGGCCTGCGTCGGCCCTCTGCGCTGCTGGGGCCTTCCCGTTCCCGAGCCGGGCGGAGTGCGTTCCGGCGCAGTCCTCCGGATCGTTTCCACCGAGGTCTCCGCGACCCTGGCCTCCCACTCCAGGAACTGGAGGAGATCGTTGAAGGTGGGGAGGTCCCGACTCCCAGCCACTTGTTCCCGATCAAACCGGGCCCGCATCTCGGCTGGAATCTTATCCAGCACCAAGTGCAGGAGCAGATAGGACCACTGGTCCACTGGGAGGCCGAGCAGCCGCAACGTGTTGGTCGCGACCTTCACCGGAAGGAGTATCTGCGACCTCAGCTGCGAGCGGCTGGTCACCCTGGGCAGTGTCAGTAGCTGCCTGACATGCGCGTCTGCCAGTAGACGCGTGTTTTGGTACCGCGATTCCAGCAGCTCCATCGCGGTATCGTACTGGTCACCTTCAAGGGGCAGGTGCTGGATAAGCGCCTTCGCTTCACCACGCACCGCCGTCAACAAATAGGCCAACCGCTGGACCTTTGTGAGATCCTCCCGTTGTCCCACCAGGGAGGTGAACATATTCTTGAAGGCCACCCAGTCCTCCACCTTGCCGCTAAATTGCGGCAAGTCCAGTGTGGGGAGGCGGCCTGTAACCCCTTTTCCTGTGGGGGCCGCGGCTGTCGTGTGGGACGCCGACGTTCCTGATTCGGCCCTCCCGCTGTCCAGTTCCCCGACAGCCTGGATGACCTCGTTGTAGAGCTCCATGATCTGATCAAGGTCAGCAACAGCCTGATCTCTCCTCTTGGCCCCATCAGATCCAGATTCTGGGTCATCTGCATCCATCAACACGTGAAGGGCACCTTCGGCCCGAGCGAGGCGTTCCCGAGCCTCGCTGGCGCGCTGCCTGAGCGCGATCTCCCTGTCACCACGTCCTATCAGCGTCCTGACTGAGCTGAACCACCTCAGTTCAGCCGAGATGAGGGTTGTTGGTTTCGCTGGTGCCATCTCGCTATGTCCAGCAGTGAGTCAAGTACCCAAATAACACAATAAGGAAACCAAAATAACAAAAAACAAAACAAATAAACAACGGCAGTGACAGAATCCAGCAAGTCACAAACCGGTACACTTATTTAAAATAAACCGAAAAACCGAAAAAAAAATAAACAAAACAATATATTAATGCACTAACATTAAATATTACTTGACTCGGTTATCAACAAGTGAAAGCAAAATATCAATTTGTAAACCCGTATCGGACCGTACCGGATCCGTTCCGGTATCGATAAATCAGAATCAGAATTTGATGATGGTACAACCCTAGTGCATTCCGATGCACCGACCTACCTTCGCCAATTTTTTAATCTTTCACCCGCGAGATTATTTATCAAAAGTAGATTCCTAGATTTTACTACGGAAACTACGCTCTGCTACCAAATGTTTCAGCCAACTCTGCTACCAGAATGTTTAAATTTAGCAGTGGAAGCGTGAATTTGGTAGAAAAGTTAGACTGAACACTAAAAATAAACAAAAGAAAAGTACCTTACGCGCTTGGGCGTGACTTGCTTATTAATCCGAATTAATTAAACCCGATTAAGCCCCTTCTCATGAGATTCCTACACATCCCCTATTAATTCGGTGTCGATCCGGCGAAGCACGGCGAATTCGGGTAGAATGGATGTCTCCACACAGGTTATTTCACTACCGAGTGTTCAATTGTCAATAAGCTTTAAACTTTTATCCACTAGGCAACCGGGCCTCACTCACGATATCAATGCGCAATTATTCCCGAAGATTGAACGCGAATCGCATTAAAATAGTCTATCCCGAGACTTCACAAGTAATAAACAAAGAGAATGCATCTAACCGCGACCGCGCGGGTAAGCAGACTCGGGACTGTCATGGCGTCATGCGCGTCCAAACCTGCCAGGGATGTACCAAAACCGAAACTTGTCGACAATCCGAATCGAATAAATTCAACGTGAATATATATTTGTCTGATGAATGTTTTATCCGAAACAACATCCAAGATCCAGGACAATCGGAAAAACATAATTTTTCATCTTAACCTGACCGGGGTTCGAACCCGGGACCTTCTGTTGACTGTGGACCGGGACATGTTAACTATTACGTCATGGAGGTCGTTCAATATACATGCAAAATCTGTGAAAAATGATCTGCTTATTAAGGTTCACGATATTGCCATAAACCTCCCTAGGAAAGGAAAGAGATGCCCGTTATATCCATTTAAAAAAGTTAATTACCTAAATTTTTGAACTTCAAGAGCTCAATTCTTAAATTATAGATAGATCAAAAGAACCTCAAACAATGAGGCAAAACGAACCTTATGCGTATCAGCAGAGATGCTAGCGACTCCGGGCAAACGGAAATCAAACACGGGCACATCATAACCCGCCTCGGGCATAAACGCCGCTATAAACCCGCCGAGACACGCGTCCACGTGTAACGGAACGTCGTATTCTAGTGCGATGTCCGATAGTGCTGCGATATCGTCCATGGTTCCGTATGGGAAGTTAGGCGCTGAGCCCACGATCTGAAAAAAGGGTTTTTAAAAATACTTGGTCCGTAGTTTGGAAGTACAATCTAAGCTGCTATTGGTAGAGGACAATTTTTAAGCTTATTAAAATGCCTTCAAGTTGAGTCTATCCACTGGTATCTCTTCCCAGACGGCCCTAGGTACTGGGCAGCGTCTTATAAAAAGCTACCTTTAATTTAAACAAATAAGGTTGAAATCGTCTATACCTCTTCTAACCGTACCGACATCGACCGTCAGAGTACTAGGATCCACTGGTATAGTCCTCACAGACAGTCCTAAGTACTGGGCTGCTTTGTCAAAGCCCTAACATGCTTCAAATAAAAAGCTACCTTACAAATAAACAAATAAGGATGAAATCATCTTACCAAACAAGTCCTCCTGCCAATAGCTCTCCTCACCGCATCGACATCTACCGTCAGAGTATTAGGATCCACTGGTATAGTCTTCACAGATAGTCCTAAGTACTGGACTGCTTTGTCAAAGCCCTAACATGCTTCAAATAAAAAGCTACCTTACAAATAAACAAATAAGGATGAAATCATCTTACCAAACAAGTCCTCCTGCCAATAGCTCTCCTCACCGCATCGACATCTACCGTCAGAGTATTAGGATCCACTGGTATAGTCTTCACAGATAGTCCTAAGTACTGGACTGCTTTGTCAAAGCCCTAACATGCTTCAAATAAAAAGCTACCTTACAAATAAACAAATAAGGATGAAATCATCTTACCAAACAAGTCCTCCTGCCAATAGCTCTCCTCATCGCATCGACATCTACCGTCAGAGTATTAGGATCCACTGGTATAGTCTTCACAGATAGTCCTAAGTTCTGGACTGCTTTGTCAAAGCTCTAACATGCTTCAAATAAAAAGCTACCTTATAAATAAACAAATAAGGATGAAATCATCTTACCAAACAAGTCCTTGTTCCGATAGCTCGTCTATCCTAATCAACCTTGAGAGTATTATGATCAACTGGTATATAGTCTTCTCAGACCTTCTAGATCATTATAAAATCTCTAATAAAATGTTTTTATAACAAGCCACCTTATGTATAAACAAATAAGGATGAAATCATCTTACCAAACACGTTCTCCTGCCGATAGCTCTCCTCACCGCATCGACATCTACCGTCAGAGTATTAGGATCCACTGGTATAGTCTTCACAGATAGTCCTAAGTACTGGGCTGCTTTGTCAAAGGCACAATGCACGGTAGATGGCACCACTATTTGTGGGTTAGATATCCCTTTACTGTATGCGAGATCACGGAACGCTTTGCAGGCCATTATAATTGACTCTGTGCCCCCCGTTGTTATCTGAGGACAAGAGAACAGGGTTTTTCAATCAATTTATCTATTTACTAGCGACCCACCCCAGCTTCGCATGTGCATAAAAACCTTCCTATTGAATCACTCTATCTATTTAAAAAAAAATTGGTTGCCTGTAAAGTCGGTATACGGGCGAAAGTTTTACGTGACAACGACTTGAGAGGCACGCGTCCCTTCCACTCGCTCTCATTGTGAGCGCATAACGTGAGCGGAGCGTAACGCAGTTTCTTGAAGTGTCACCCGGCAAACCAATTTATAAGACGTTGTCACGTCAATAATAATTAATTAATTAATTAATTTTAAACTAATAATTTACTTAACACTATCAACATTTATCAATAGTATGACATAACCTATAAACTCAGTTTCTCAACTTTTGTGTCAATCTAACAATTAATCAATCAATCATAGTTTACGATAATGAAATATCAGTGTACAATTTTTACCTTTATTGTTGTAGTTGTTGTAAATGACGAATCTAAGCACTCCACATTTTCACTACAGACACAGCTGACGATACTTTAACCACACGTGTGAACTTGTATTATGACGCTTTCTTGTTTTTCCAACGCCAAGAACGTTCGAGAAAGACAAAGACAGAGACACAAGCATGCGCCGATTCAATGCGCCTAATTCTCTAGTGCTGCGCGCGCGGCAGACCGATCATAGTTGAGTGGGAGAGAGACGCAAGGCATTCGGCGGGCCTCTCTCTCGTTCGGTGACTCATCGTAACGTTTCCGAGCGTTACACTTTTTCATAAGTGACTCCCAGCCGCAACCTAATTTAAGACGTTGTCACGTCAAAAAACGCAACAAAATCCGTTGCGTAGTTTTAAAGATTTAAGCATAAATAGGGACATAGAGAAGCGACTTTGTTTTATACTATGTAGTGATTTATTTTGTAATGTTTTCTGGTCATCATCATTTCAACCGTAGTCTGTCCACTGCTGGGTATAGGCCTAGGATTTCCAGAATATCCAGTTGGCGCGCGGCCTGCATCCAACGTCTGCCTGCGACCTTCTTCAGGTCATCTGAACATCTAGTCGATGGTCACACGCTGCGCTTGTAGGTGCGTGGTCGCCATTCGAGAATCTTTCTGCCCCATCGACCATAGGTTCGGCCTAAAATTCTTTCACCATTGAAAAGCTACATTCACCCTGAATGACAGAGGCTATGCATGTACCACGGGCGAAGCCGGAGTGGACTGCTAGTTATAAATATTTTACATAATATTTAATTTAGTCAACAGGAGTCCAGCTATTAATGTATTGTTGAAGTGAAAATTCTTAAACAAAAGTAGGTATAATCAAACAACCTATTATAATCTGACTTTAGTTGTTACTCAAGGTTATTTGTGTTTGCGCGGAGAAGTAATTATCATTTGCACGTAAATTACGAGTTAATTACCTAGTTACTTCAAAACATGTGAACGATTACCTTATATTTTTCGTTATAATTTCTGTAATGGAATAACACAATGTTTGAAAGATAGAAAGTTTTCTAGATTTTCATCTTATAACGTATTCTATTCAACCTTATTTATTTATTTAACTTTATTATACAATTTTAAATGGCGGAATTAAAGCGTGAGGCTTTATTCTCCATTAGGCTGACATAGACACGTAAAATGGATGAATATTGCATTGCATTGCACTTTTTACCAACATCATCACCACTCACAGTGCCACGGAAATCAGCATCGCCGTGAAAGATTTAACGGCCATCCTGACAACCTCGCTCTCCATTTTGTTAAGTCTGGGAAAAATATCTAAATTGGGCTCTTAAACGAACTTTACTGAAGAACATCATAGACATATTTACAGTGCGAAGTATGTCAGGAATTATCACTCACCGTGCCACAACAGTCAGCATCGCCGTGAAAGATTTAACGGCCATCCTGACAACCTCACTCTCCATTTTGTTAAGTCCGGGAAAAATATCTAAATTGGGCTCTTAAACGAACTTTACTGAAGAACATCATAGACATATTTACAGTGCGAAGTATATCAGGAATTATCACTCACCGTGCCACAACAGTCAGCATCGCCGTGAAAGATTTAACGGCCATCCTGACAACCTCGCTCTCCATTTTGTTAAGTCCGGGAGAAAATCTGAATTGGGCTCTTAAACGAACTTTACTGAAGCACACCATAGACATATTTACAGGACGAAGTATGTCAGGAATTATCACTCACCGTGCCACAACAGTCAGCATCGCCGTGAAAGAGGTTAGCGGCCATCCTGACAACCTCGCTCTCCATTTTGTTAATTCCGGGGAAGACGTCCGCATGCAGCGGGTTCGTGTACGCAGTCAGTGCGTACGCGTTGCATGCGACTTTCACGATCTCTTCGTTTAGATGGTACACGGCGCCCGAAACGCTGCCATTCTTCCAGTCGTACGCACCTGTTAAATAATATTTAACTATTTGTGCTCTGTGGATTTAGTCGCCGATTAAAAAATAAGATTTTCATTCTTTTTTATCCTAGCGCTTGCCCGGTTACATCTTCAGCAGTGCGAAAGCAGTGCAACACAAACAAAACCCACATGAGCGGTATACCCTTAAAAATATATACCTATATATATATGAACAAATCACATAGATTGAGTTAGCCCCAAAGTAAGTTCGAGAGTTGTGTTATGGGATATTCACTCAACGATTTTATAACAAATACATAGATAGATAAACATCCAAGACCCAGGCCAATCAGAAAAGATCATTTTTCATCTTGACCTGACCGGGAATTGAACCCAGGACCTCCTGACTAGCGGACTGGCATGTAAACCACTACGCCACAAAGGTCTTTCAAAATAAAGTAGAATATTCAATGTAGTTTCATACCCAAACTAAGATGATCCAAAACTTCTTGTTTGATTTGTTCAGCTGTAAGTCCATTCTCTGGCAATTCTCTCCGTATGGTCATGCCGGCCAGCCTTTTGGTGACGTCCTTCCTAAAGCCCAACTTGATGTCGGCCATCTTCTCGTCAATCTTCCTGCGGACCATAGGCACTTGACGGAGCCACCTGAAGAACTCGCGTCGCATGCGTGTTGTGACACCTATGATAATATGAATTACTTATGGGTTTTGTGATTTTGAAATTTATCATTGCATAGAAAAATTTTACAAAATAGAAGATAAAACAGCTGTATTATGTCATTGTCTATCTACTTTATTTGTTCACAGTGAAAATTTCTAATAAAAGTTTCCAAATTCGTTAAATACACCTGGTGTTGAAAACTTCCATAGGCTATGGTAACCGCTTTCCATCATGTGACAAATGGTATAGAAAAAAAATTATTGTCAAACACATTTTTAATTTTTAAAAATGGTGCTTTTTTGTTCTTTTACAAGGCGAAACTGTGTGGACGCCATCTGGGGGCCTGAGAATACTAAATGCAAGTGTATGATTCTTAAAGCATTCATATTTTTTCAGGGTCAGCAATGCATTATTGACACTCCTAGTGTTACAGGCCTCTATAGGCCACAGTAACCACTTTCCATCAGGTGGGCCATAGAAGTAATTGCCTACTCAGTAATATAAAAAAAAAATATTCAGTTTACAGGTTGTAAACTCACAATCCCTGAAACCATGCAATGACTCAAAAGCCACCATGAAATCTTTAACTAAGACACGTAATAAAAAGGAAAATAGTAGACTGGCTCCAATGGAAGCAGCACCAAGCACACACCACATCTGCATAGAGCCTGCAAATGCGGAACTAAAAAAAAAGTTTACGTTTGTAACTTACTATCTTTAGCGTTGTACAGACTATGTGCCCACACTAAGGCGAGGACAGAGGATGCTGTCATGGTGACTATCTGCCATGGCTCTTTGCCCTCAAACAGCCTATTGATAGCCTTCAGCGGCTGTGGACGCTCACTCATTGCTGAAAAACATCGAAAAATTTATCCTAAGTCCGAAATTAATAATAGTGAAAATCTTTATTGCACTAAGATTACAATAGAAAAATATATTAAATATAACTATAAGGTATATATATGTGTCGATGGGACACGGTGATGCGGAAGACTGATTATATTTTACATCATTTATGTGGTCACATGTATCAGCCACTATCCATACTTCCATACTAATATTATAAATGCGAAAGTCTGTCTGTCTGTCTGTCACCTCTTCACGGCTAAACTGCTGGACCGATTGTGATGAAATTTGGTAGGGATGTAGTTAACGACCTGAGGTCAAACATGGCTACTTTTGGGCGCGATATAACCGAGTCCCACGCGGGGCGAAGCCGCAGGGAACAGCTAGTTATTCATAAATAAGAAAAAGTTGACATTTAAAGGATAATTTTTTTTTAGTTTTTTAGTACTTAAATTATTCAAGAATTTCTAAGTCACCTTACTATTTGCCAGGGATGCTGTACAGGTTTGTCATACAAAATCACTAAGCAGCAGTTTATGAAATCTCTTGGTAACACACAAAACAAGGCGACAATAGCAATTTTTAATGCTACATTGAAAGGTGTGTTCAAAGAATAATAATATAATTTAAAATTTTAAACATATCCTAAAAAATTGTTTATTCCTAAGTACTGTAGTTTGTACATATCTTGTAAACATTTCTTTCATTCCCTGTGATAAATACTACAAATTTAATCACTACAGAGACGCTGTACCTTTCTCCTCACCTGCAAGCACTGTTCAGAAGAGAAGCAACGCTGCGACCGATAAAACGAAATTAAATAAATCTTATCATAACTTTAATTCTAAATTCCAATCAATGTTAGTTAATATAATTATGATACCAGAGATATGATCGTAGTTTCAGCTACATTAAGCTCCTACGATAATACGGATTAATTACATAGTACAAACCTACAAACAAAAAAACTTGATAAAACAAAGAGGCCGAAGGTAACTGATAATAGAAACGGCAGAAACGTAATAAAATCTCTCCCTTATCTGATTCCCTACGCTATTTCTGAAATAAGGAACTATCGACTATACTCACTAATTTTGTTCAAATATTATTTTCCTCTTTATTTTCACTAATAAAGATATTAAAAATCGATCAATTTGCTTTGGGAACACCGCGTGAATGCCACTATTTGATTTTCTTCTATAAATCGTTGAATAAATTGCGTTCCTAAACCCTAGTCGTTTGTAATAAAGTCTAAATTAAAATGACAAATTATTTCTCCATTTATTTTGATTGATGATAGACAGTTCAACAATATCGCCTCTTTCGCAAATCGGAATATACTGTCAATGTCAGCTATCAACGTCTATTAAAGATCAAATGACATACACGTACAAACGTAGGTACACGTTGTTGATGTTCTTTCTAAAACTTATTTTAGTTTTCGAGCTTAGGTGGCCTACCTACCACCATCTCTTAAAACCACGCAAGAACGACTGAGTAAGAGAGATGATGTCGCCTTACATCATGTATTGCGTTGTCTCGCTTACTCACTGGATCTTGCAGGGTTATGGGGGGTTACTACCGTCTCTTAAAACCATGCAAGACCCAGTGAGTAAGCGAGACAGCGCAATACATGATGTAAGGCTACATAACATCTCCCTTAATCGTTCTTGCATGGAGATATAAGAGATGGTGGTAAGTCGTAAGCCACATGTACCTTCTTATTTGGGTTAGCCGCAGTCGGTTAAATGAAATCCAGGGTAGGAGTTTATGGTTCGTGTACAGTAGGCTTTACAAGGTGGGCGAGAACATAAACAGCTGTCCGCAATGAGTCACCAACCTCCAGTTTCCTGTATTCCAAACACAGCGAAAATGTCGAAAGCAAAGAAGGTTATTGAAGAAGCGCGAGAAATTAACAACCCCGAAATTGATTTAGTGGATAAAGGAATCTCTAACCTCGACGAAGTACCTGGGTTGTGTAAGTTTACTGTTACAAACTAGTTTTCTCCATATATGGAACGAGTTTCTCTTACCAGTTTGAATGTATACTTTTAGTTTTAGCTATTTATGTTACATACTGCTTTTGGAAAGCTTATTTTATTCGCTTTTGTTCTCTTGTTTATTTGCTTTTTATTTTATATTCCATTTTCAAATTTAAATTGAAAAAAAAGTTACATTATTTTTTTTCAGTCAGCCTTGCCAACATAACCAGGCTCTCATTGAGCCACAACAAAATCCAAACAGTTCCGCCAGCCTTGGCAAATTTGATAAATCTGGAAATTCTAAACTTTGCCAATAACCACATCGAGGAACTCCCAGTCAGCCTCTCGTCATTGCCAAAACTCAGAATTCTCAATGTCTCCCTCAATAGACTCAATGGACTTCCAAGAGGATTTGGAGCATTTCCGGTGCTGGAAATTTTGGACTTGACGTACAATAATCTCACTGAAAAGACATTGCCAGGAAACTTCTTTATGATGGGTAAGTTAAAATACTTACTTCATGCAAGTATAAAATAAAGTTCCTGGCTATACCAGAACATAATAATATAGGTTGTCAATTTCTTTAGTTACCAGAGGTAACCCATTAAGTTTAGCAATAACTGGCTACTGCTCGGGTGCTGAGGCAATTTTTTCTCTTGTATAATATTTGCTGGAAAAAAATAATTAATCTTAAATGAATGAATTTGAATAGTACCTGAATAATTAAATAAGTTATAAGTAAAACGAGCTTCCACCCCATCTAATGGCCCAAATAATATATATGTGAAAGGGCGAACCTGCAAGCAAAAGCTACTAACTATTATGTAACCACAGATATGTACTTTAATGTGACTGTTGCTAGTAGTAGTCGAATAATGGAAAATTTATTGTATACAATAGATTTTTTTATGACATGACAAAAAAAAAAACTATTGTTAATTTTTTTTTTTTGTGGGTAACTAATTCGATATTTATTTTAGAAAGCCTCCGAGCGCTGTACCTGGGAGACAATGACTTTGAGTACCTGCCTGCGGAAATCGGAAATTTAAAAAACCTGCAAATTGTAAGCAAATCTATTTTTGACCACATAATGATTCTTTAATATGTTATTTTTCCTTGTAGTAGAACTAAAACAATAATTTTTTGTTTGGAACAGGATAAATAGCAGGAAAATGGGTATTATTTTGAGTAAACTGCAGGAATCCAAAAGTAAATATGTGTATATGTTAGTTAGGATTTCCTTTCTGCACGACTAAAAGCTGAAAAAACGAAACTTTAAAAACAAATGTTACTTTGACTATGAATCTCACAAGATACAGTTGATTTAAGCAAACCATAATTGAAACAAACAAAAGTTCTAATTAAAGAAATTATTTTCAGCTGTCAATGCGTGAAAACGACCTGATAGAGGTACCTCGTGAGTTGGGACAGTTGGCCCGGCTGCGAGAGCTTCATCTGCAGGGCAACAGGCTCGTAGTTCTGCCGCCTGAAATTGGTCAGTGAGGAAGTGTATTTTCAACTTTATTTTTTGTACACAAAGTTAAAACTGGAATATAGCTAAAGTTTGACCATGAAAAATTTTTAAATTCCTTGTGCTCCACTGATTTTGATGCCAAACAAACTTGTTAATTTTCTGTATGTTTACTATGCTTACCATGCTTTACCTTATCAGACTAACTGGTATTTTATTTTTGTTTAAAATAATTGTTTACGTTTAGACTAAAACAATTTTTTCCATATTTTTTTTTGAACCCCAGAAAACAGCAGATTTATTTCAAAAGTTCACTAAAAATCTATCAAAAACAGTTTCGGCCATTTTGCAAAATCTTGTTACGTCATTAGTTCCTAGGGTTCCTGCTATTCTTGAAATCTGACTCTCACTAAAAACCTCGAGTCACACAAAAATAATTCGATTCGTCGATTTTTTTCAAATGAAAATCATTTGAAAACGAATTATTATCATCCAAATCACAGAATCCAAAAATAAGTCTGAACCACGGATGATATTTCCTGTCCATTGACGTCGCATCATGGGGGATAATGGCCGAACAGCGTACTATTTCGAATTTTAAGTGAAAAAGACTGAAATTTTAAATTATGCTGCTCTTAAATATTCATTAACTGAAATCTATATATTTTAGTTTCGTGGGTGAAATATTGTGGAAATGAACATTTATTGCATCAGAATTGTTATATGAGTTGAGTAACCTATTATATCTTAGAAGAACAGCTAACTCAAGAGCCAAAGACTAACACCATTCTTGCCTTATTATTACTGATTAAATAGAAAAAAAATAAACCCTTTTTCTTGTGTTGCTAGGTTCTCTGGATTTGGCCAGCAATAAGTCCGTGCTGCGGCTTGAAGGCAATTTCTGGATACCGCCGATCGAGGACCAAATCAGTCTGGGACCCTCACACGTCCTGGATTATTTGCGCTCCGAGACATACAGAGTGTAAGTATTATAAACCAGCAGTCCACCTCAGCTTCGCCCGTGATAGACCTAGTCTATGTCACTCAGGATGAATGTAGCTTTCCAATTAAACTATTGGTCGGATTCGAAAAATTATTTCTGCATATGATAGCCTGATCTTTGGGAAGGTTATAGGCGAGTGAAACCGCGGGGAACAGCTAGTAACTAAATATTAGTATTTTAATTTTTCGTCCCACGTTGGGGCACAGTGGCGCCCAACGTGGGGCGACGAAACTTCGTTCTTAACGGATGTGGGGTTCACAAAAGAGCTTTAAAAGCAATCCACAAATGATTTAGATGATACCTAAGTGAACACTAGCGCCACCATCATTTAAAAATCGGCACTGTTTGTTCGTTACATATATTAAAAACCAGGGAACAATCTCCTTGCAGCTTGTACAGCCGCCACATGTCGGCCAAGCCGCCGCCGCCCGCACAAACGCTTGACAAAAGCAAGAAGGCCAGCCGCGCCCGCTCCTAGACATGAAGGAAACTACACGTGCCATATACTTACTGTAGTTAACACTAACAAGTATTAATAAGCTTCGTGGAAACCTGTACTGGTAGACTTACAAGTAATTTTCACAAAGATTTACCAAGTTATTCTCAACTGCTGGTTTAGCGCTGACATCTAGCTTGAGTTTCAACCCTCATTAATTTTCAAGTACGAAGTCAAAACAATATTTTTTATATACCTACATTTTATGTATTTGACATGACTTCTAATTATAGATTTACAATTTAAATTGTTGGTATTTCAAATCGAATAACGTAAATTAAATATTGCTGTTAGTTTGTAGTCTTAAGATGCTAAAGCTGAAGAGCTGAATGCAGTCTTTTCCAACTGGTCATTCTGGAAATCCGTGGAGGAGGATTTGTCCAGAAGTGGATAGCATTCGGCTAAAATGATGATGACGACATGCTGATTATGAATTCCCTAGCTAATTAATACCGATTATACACTTTCAATATATGAAATTGTATAATCGGAATTAATTAAATCAACAAGTTAAGAAATTTCCTTTATTAAATGGAAAAAAAAAATTGGTTGCCTGTAAAGTCGGTATACGGGCGAAAGTTTTACGTGACAACGACTTTGAGTCTGTCTCTCTCGCTCTTAGGGGACGCGTGCCTCTCACTCGCTCTCATTGTGAGCGCATCGTAACGTTACCGAGCGTTACACTTTTTCATAAGTGACTCCCAGCCGCAACCTAATTTAAGACGTTGTCACGTCAAAATGTAAAAGGAATTTACTATGTTTCGGGCATCATAAATGCTGTGCATGTGTATTTCTAATGATTTCTTATGTTTTCGCGATTGTTACACATTAAATTAAACTATTTTATACGGTTTTCTATCGCGTTTATTGCTTACTTATTTATACCTAACGTTTCAAGCACTTTACAGGGCTCATGGTCGCAGGCAGGGGTTTGACGCATACCGTCCCATTCGCATTCGGTCACGAATTCAAAAATGGTCCCATTCGCATTCGGTCCCATTCGCATTCGGTCCTATTCGCATTCGGTCCCATTCTCAAAATGGTCAAAACCAGTGGGGGTCACCCCACAGATAAAAGTTGTTTTTAACATTTTCAACCTACAAGTTGAACTTTTTACAATTTTAATATTTTTATAATTTTTTATAATTTTTACAATGAACAGGACGTTTTTTATTTACATATGAATATTGATTTTTAAACGGTTTTTTTCATAATACTTAATTGTTATGTTGAATTTGTAAGAATTTTGATTTTGGAACATTACACATAATTATTTAAAGCTATGTTTTTAATTTCAAGCCTACCTTTTTTGAAACAATACCAAAGTTCAACTTGTAGGTTGAAAATGTTAAAAACAACTTTTATCTGTGGGGTGACCCCCACTGGTTTTGACCATTTTGAGAATGGGACCGAATGCGAATAGGACCGAATGCGAATGGGACCGAATGCGAATGGGACCGAACGCGAATGGGACCGTATGCGAATGGGACCATTTTTGAATTCGTGACCGAATGCGAATGGGACGGTATGCGTCAAACCCGCAGGCAGACTGAGTTGACATTCGTCTGTGTCATTTGTTTCTGATGTCACAAGAATACAAAACCATAGCTCATAAATCATTGAAAACTATTTCGATTCACACAGTATTGGCTGACAGTATCAAAAACACTTGTAGTCTTCCGATGAGTTTGAGATTTTATTAAATTGATAACTGGGATAGAAAACCGTATAAAATAGTTTAATTTAATATGTGTATTTCTGTTTTTATGTTGTAATCAATACATATAATAAGACACTAAAATGCGAGTGTCTGTACATTTAATATTTTTCAAAAAAACTGATTGAGTGCGATTAAAAAGGAGTAACAGAAACCAAAAAAACAGTTTTTGGAATTTTTGTCTGTCTGTATGTATGTATGTATGTATGTCTGTCTGGTACGTTATAACTTCGAAAATACTCAACGGATTTAAACGCGGTTTTCACAGTTGGATTACATATGATTAGGAGCGTTGTCAAAACTTTGTTTCGTCAAAATCGGTTAAGGGAAAAAGAAGTTATGGTCGATTGAAAATTTACTTCAAACACTGCTTCTAAACTTTTAATGCGTTTACTTACGTTTAATTTAATTTAGATAAGGCTAGGATTTCTACTTTTTATTATCCATATCAATAAGATGAAAACACGCACTGCACCTATTAATTTTAATAAAATAACACATTGAATTTGATCGTAAATTTAGTAACATAAAATCTCAATAGATGGCGCGAATTTGCGTACCTATAGACAAATCCCATTTGAAATTTCGCCAATCTCTAGCAACGTATGTTGGCCTATCGGTAGAGGTCGTAGATTATATTTTTAAGTCGAGGGTTCGAATCCTGCTGTAGATGACTTTTTTTTACTTACTTTCTTTTACTTGCTTTTTTTACTTTTTTTTTCGTTTTGTATTAATTTTTAAGAATTTTTTAATACTTTAGTAAAGAAATGTTTCAAGAAAGTACCTGGATCGAATCCTGTCACAAACAATAATTTTATGATTTCGTGTTTTATTTGTTTTCTAGAATTATTTTCTTACTTTTTTTTATAATTTTGAAAAGAAACAAATAAATTCATTTGCAAATTTATTTTAGGATAAACGATATCGCAACCCCTTACAAATCATATCTAATAGTTTGTCATTGACGACATTGAAAAAGAAGATTAATATAGGCTGCGTCTACTCTTTTAGAGAAAAAGATGTGATAGTATGAATGTTAATATTTTTAGTTTGATATCGTAGCAATGGCTAATGGCTTTATAAAATTGGCACGGGAATAGGATACTACTTATAGATTTAACTATAGGTCTGGATAGTTGTAGTTTCCACAGGTTAAGCGAAAAGCGAACTACACGCGGGCGGAGCCGCGGGCAACAGCTAGTAAATAATAAAGCATATTGTATTTAAAAAATTTAATTCATGACAAACTTGTACATTATGTACACAAATCTAAAATTATAAAAACAAGTGCACTTATTTACATGCTTTTCGTATAATGTCCAAACTTTTTTATACAAAAATATTATGTTCAAATGAAAATATTATAATGGTGCTAGACGTAAATTATTAACAATTTATATTGAAACAAACCAAATTAAACTAGCATAAGATATAATTGTTATTTACAAATTAAATTATTACTAACGAAACAGTTTTCTTAATGACGTTACCTATCAGTCCTTTTTATACAAAAATAATGACTATACCTACCTTAAAACAAATTTTACCCACATTAGGAAAATCATACCTTAACAACACATAATATTAATTTAGACTATGACTAAATGAATTTGGTTAAGTTGTTAGTCTTTAATTTTTTTTTTGTTAGTTATCAAACCCCCCCCCCCCCCTATACTTAATTAGTTCCATAGCTTTAAATTTAAACATAAATGCAAAATAGTAATTTATTAAAAATAATTGAAAAAGTTTCCTATCAAATGTCACTTTTCAGTAGTATAGTCCTATATTAGGGTCGCATTGGGTATATTGTTTTTATGTTTTCGTTCCTACAAAGCACATGTATATTAACAAACGACTTGCATTTCTTAGAGCTGCAATGTTATAAATGCAAAAGTAAGTTACCGTCAGAATGGCTGGCATTTGGCTGTGAGAGTTTAACCAAAAATTGCTACATATTTGCTATTAATTGCTATATATATTAAATAATTGCTAAATATGACATTATTTTAGATCTCAGATTTTTTTATGACCAGCCATTCTGACGTCAGGTTGGCTGGTCACCTCCTCGTTTGGCGCAAAATTTCAGTGTTTCCATAAAAAATCAGCGGCAATAATTGCTACATCATTATATCATAAATATGCTGGAGTATGATCTTCATATATATATCACGTAAGAAGATATAGCATTTATAAAGTTTGTTCGGTAGAAGCGCCTGACAAATTGTATCAGCAATAGTAGATTGTTATACAAGGGAGGATAGGAATAATTCCCATGCGAGGCATTTATAGTAAATATATATATATATATATATATATATATATATAGTCCGAATAAATATATATTTATATATATTAATATTTGCCAATACAATTTGTCAGGCACTTCTACCGAACAAATTTTATAAATGATATATGTTCTTACGTGATATATGTACGAATATCATACTCCAGCGTATAAATGAAATAATTATAGGCAATTATTGCCGCTGAATATTTATAGAAACACTGAAAATTTGCGTCGAACGAGGAGGTGACCAGCCAACCTGACGTCAGAATGGCTGGTCAAAAAAAAATCTGAGATCTAAAATAATATCATATGTAGCAATTATTTAATATATATAGCAATTAATAGCAAATATGTAGCAATTTTTTATTAAACTCTCACAGCCAAATGCCATAGGCAACCAGCCATTCTGACGGTAACAAAAGTAACTATCTTTTTGCCTGATTCTATCAAAATACTGATAAAGTGAGGCAAAGTTATCTGTTCCGGTGGCTAAAACCTGAACTAAGGAAATTTCATACAACTTTGTGCAATAGACATAGATTGTGGCGCCATCGCGACCGGCACAGATAAGTTTGTTTAACTGTACAGATCTCTATCACAGTCAACAGCAAATAATACTAATCCGTTGCGGCGCTATAATGAGACATACACGTTACACATATAACACCACTAGCTATTTGCACCAAATAAATTCACACTGCTATTAATTTTGTGCGACATATGTATGTTATTTTAAACTAGCTTTTGATTCGGTCCCATTCAAGTGGGAATTTCGGGATTAGTTCCAATAATTCCCGCGGGAATTTCTGAAATCCCCGTTTACTTTCGTTTGTCATGAAAATAACTTTTTATTAATCTTTATAAATGTCTTACATACATATAATCACGTCTTTATCCCATACGGGGTAGACAGAGCCTAGAGCCATAAGAATTAGGCCACGTTTAGCATAATGGTAGTTGAAACAGGAAATCAATAGTGATGGGTTGCTAGCCGCATCGCCTATGTCATGATTTCCCCATTCGGCGATTCCCTCAGACGACTTTTACGGCTTGCGCGGGAAGAGAAGCAGTCTTTCTTCCCATTTTTAGTCAAAAATACTAATGTACATACAAAATATTTTACTGTCTTATTATATGTATAGATTTATTTGTTTTTTTTTTGTGACATTATAAAGCACAGATAAGAAGTCAACTGCTTTAGAAGGATGCTGCGACAAAGGCTTAACCTATACATATATATAATTAAAGTAGCAACGTTATTGTTAATAAATTAATTAAATGTTAATAAAAAAAACTTATGCATTAATTTTGTACATAATTTAAACAGTATACCAAATTTAGGCACTAGTTATCACGCGTTAGTTGCTTCTTCTAAATATTAAACATTCATGTTCTAATAAATATGAAATCAAAGTAGTTTGTGCAAGTTTCACATCTATCCCTTGCGAGGAAGGAGCTAAGTAACTAATATAATAATATTACCCCCTTATTCATAAGAATTAACATGCATTTGTTAAGCCTTTATTAACAAATATGTTTTGTCCCTTTCCCTTTTATGGACATTTAAAATGAATGAATAAGACAAAACAAATTTTAGTTAAAATGGGACATTTACATATTCGGCGTTTAATTAGATATATTAATTCGTAGATCAACAAAATTTAGATGATTTCGCTAGAACTAAACCTAAATGGCAAATCAATTGTCATATGATTGTATCGCAATACAGTGTTATAACAAGTGTTTAGTATCTTTCCCCCTTATTATTTAAAATTTACAAACTTTACTAAGCCCATTTTAAATTTTGTGTTTTATCTTGTTTTTCCACATTAAATATCGGTAAGAGAGAAAGGGAGTAAACATATTTTAGTTTAAATGGACTTAACGTCTGTTAATTTTTATGAATAATATTTGTGATTTATAATTAAAAACTTCTCCTCTTAATTAAGACTTGATGCACCAATGTGTATTAGTCTTTACTTGACTCTATTCAAGAATCTTACAAAATATAATAATAGTCGTCACAAATTATATTATTCGAGATCTTGTCCCATCAAATGCATGCTTCTACACAAACCTGTCATATATAAACAAATTAACATAATTTAAATAAATCATATAGAATTATAGTATCGTTATGACGACTGCGTTAAATAAAAATCCGGATATGAAGACCAATGATAATTATAAGTTCTGTTTATTTATTAGTACAGTGAGCTGCAGAGAAATATGACCCCCTTTCAATAGTGATACTTGTGGCATGGGGGTCAGATTTCTCTGCAGCCGGCTGTACATAAAATGTGAATTCCATTCAGTCAATAATATTTATTTTAATAAATTTGAACAGTGTAAGCTGAACAAAAATCAGTTTTGAATGTACTTTAAAATCGTTATTTAAATCTGGTTCAATTGAAAAAAATGACGAGAAACAATAAATGCAAGCAAATTATACAGATTACGCTCAGCTCTATAATATTATATTTTTATGGTAATGGCTTATATCAGCCAACTATCGCCACCAATCATTATATTTCTCTAACTCTAAAATCGGGTCGAATTGAAAAAATCTAAGTCATAAGTCATAATAATTAACCAAAGGAAAAATAATGAAAAGTAATACATACCTAAAATACTAGAAGTTATTTACTAGCAAAGTGCTGTCTTAGATTTTTCAATTTGACCTGATTTTAGAGTAAAATAAATAAAATGATTGGTGGCGCTAGTTGGCTGATGTAATCGCCAGTCAAACAATGATGTTACCAATATTAAGGTTGAGAAAGACAGGAGTCAAAATACTCATGAGTTGATCTATTGTTGGGATTACGCGCAGTTGTCAATATAAGAGACATCGTCAGTTGACATTTAACATACAGTGCCCCTAGTATGAGTTTTTCTTAGTTCTTTCGTTAGCGATTTAGTATGGCATACCTGTACAGCGCCTCTGGCGGATAGTAAGGCAACTAAGAAATTCCATACAAAATCCTAACGCAGCCGCTAGCGTCTGCGTTAAGAAAAACTCATACTAGGGGCAAAGTTGTCATTATTTAACGAAGTTGTCAGAAAGTGGTAACAAAATAAGTACAATTAACACAATAAATTATAATACAAGTAATGCAAAAATAACGTTATATAGGTAACACTTCGAGCAACACGGCTTGCGCACAGGTAGCTTTAGCGATATTTTACTATTCGAATAGATCTGGCGTTTTTTGCGGGGGGGGGGGGGGAAATACACACAAGTACAGTTCTGCATACCTACATACAAAACCTATACTATCACTTGACTTTAATGATGACACTATCACATAAAAAATAAAACAAAACAGCAAAAAGTTTGTGTACAGATTACACACACTAATACATTGCATATGCCGATTGGGCTTATACTTTGACAGAACGCAGCGGATGGCTGCTCCCTTACAGTAGGCCGTGTTGCTCCAAGAACACCTTACAACTTGGCTGATTGGCTGTAATGCCTTACCAATATTTCCTTACTGGGCTTTCAACAAAGTGTTGTGTTACCCCCTTATTCATTTATACATATATTCGGCACAGCTAGTCTTTATATAAGCACAATTTTCTCAAAAAGTGCTCATTCTGCGAAGTGCACCGAATACGAAATGCACATTTTTTGTCGAGTGCACATTCTGCGTCAGACCCGACGAATCAAGTTCAAGGCCGATTTATTTTTTATAATTAAGGGGGTTAAAAGGTCGTATCATCTTTTGGAAAGCTTTACCTTACAATTCTTCTATCTTGTTAAAATCAGTATTCCCACATTTCCACCATGTGTTACAACTCTTCGTCCTCCGAGTCGTCGTCGTCCGATATCTCGAGTTGTCGCCGGCAGGTGGCGGGTTTGTGCCTGTCGAGGGAGAACGCGTAAGACTCGTAGTCGAGGATCTCCTCGTCGCTGAGGTGGGAATTGCCCTCCACGAAACTCGCGAATCTGCGGACCGGTTGGGATTGTAGGACTGGCAACCTATTTTTGTTTATTTACACAAGATCAACATGTTGGGACACTTTATACGACACGATGATTTGATAAAGAATATCATTGAAGGAAAGAAAAGGAAGAAGGTCCAGGCAGACTAAAGCATATTTATATGAAACAGATAAAGGAGAATTAAGTATACAAAAGTCGTGTTGTATCAAGAAATAAAGGAACTGGCAAATGATAGACAAAAATGGAAGGAAATCCACCGACAAGAGCCAAGTTTTTAAATATACTTATATTTATGAGACAAGATCGTAATCACACAGTTACCCGGTTGCCAGGTGGCAGGCTTAACTCTGTGTGTGATATCTGTGATTATAAAGATTTGCAATGAGTAGGTTTGAGTGAGTTACAGATATAGGGCTGAAGCTTCCAATAATGACGCTATTTACACACACGGGGAATTTCAAGAAGTTACTAAAAATATTTAGATAAAATTAAATTTATAATGTAGATCCCCCCTCATTTTTCAATATTTCAAAAACGGTCTAAACAGATCCTTATAGTCGGTAACGGTGCACGTGACAGATAGATCGTGTACCTGTTTGTCTACTGAGTGTTATGAAAAAAAATTATCAATTCAGACTCACCGCCTGGAGTCGTTGAGTTTGAGCATGATGTTCCACTGAGCACAGTCTGGGCTGGAGCAGTATTTCCTGAGGCTGTCCAGCGCCTGCTTGGTCTCCCGGGCGCCTTGCTCGTAGTACTCCTCGTTGCTGAGGAGACGGGGCTTTGGCGGGAACTTTCGACGCCTGGAAAAGGTTACTTTATTCAACAAAGTCATCTACGGAATAGACACGTTTGCAACTTAATTCTAGGAGAAAAAGTTAAGAAAAAATGTGAATCGTAAAATGCCCGCAATGATCTTCCTATTGATTAAAAATGTTTTCACTTCTAATCGAAAAGGGTTTCTCTGCGAAAAAAAACATTTTTTTTTTTTTTGCTGTGAAGCTAGTGCCTAGAGTATCGCTCATAATGAAGAATTATTTTTAAATTGCTTTTAAATGTGTTTCTTTTAATTGTAGTTATATTGTTTGTTTTATTTATACAATTAGAGAAAATACTCACTGTTATTATTATTATTGAATAATAGTTCCATTTATTTATTTATTTATTACAAACTGCCTAAGATTGAACACGCACCGCAGCAAATATTTTACGGATAGAAACAATTTTAACGTAACTATTCTTTTGTTAGTAGGTAACGTCAATAGAGTTAACGATACCTTGACAAGTAACGATGTCTCTGTTTGCTGCGTAAAAGCCTTGTTTCTAACAGGATTCAAACTCTAACTAGAAGGGGGTTAAAAGATTCCTTCAGGGTCGGCAACGCGTCCGTGGTACTCCTGGTGTAGCAAGCGTCTATAGTACCACTTTTTATTAGGTGGGTCGTAGGCCTGATTGCCTACACAGTAGAATAAAACCGGCAAAGGTCCGGCTACAGTGCGTATTCATTCACTCTGAGGTTTATAGTTTGTAATACATAAATAGAACTATTATTCAATAATAAAAACAATTCTAATTATTATTTCATCCATCGGTGTTATCCCCAAAACTCTCCACAATAACTTGAAAAATAATATTTAATTCCTCTGAAAAGGGTATAAAAATACATAAAACCATAATAATAATAATATAGCAATCTGTATCCGAGCAACGAGATAAAATAATATAGAATGATTACCAGTATCCCTGTATTCTGTACAGCAGTGACTGCGGGAAGTACTTGACAAGTAGAGAGAGAACGATGACCGCGCCCGCCGCGTCCTGGTACTCGCTGCTGAAGAAGACCAGCACCACGCCCGCCGCCTGCAAGAGGTCGTGGTACTTAAGGCGGTGTACTTAGCTTGAAGCAGCTTAGAGACTTCCCTTTGGAACCAATTTTTAGACCAACTTATACACAAATAAGGTGTCCGAGCCTGCCGCGGGCGCTTCCAGCGACCGGGCTACGGAGGGACGAAGAAGACGTACGGGAGGCAGCTGCGTGTGGATTGGTCGGATATCACGACATATCTGCAGTGATGACGTCAAGCGGGCGGGCCCCCCGCCCGGCACTCGTTATGTGGCAAGCACTTGTTTTCTGTACTTGATACCGTACACATATGTCAATTGTACCTGCTCCGTAGTGCCAATATATATTTATTTAAATACAGTCCATTTATCTTTTTATTTATTATCATCGGAGGATCCTAAACAATTTGGTCCTTCTACCGAAGAAGAACCGTGCCTAAAATTCACGGATTTATTCCAACAACGGCTGCTACGGAGAACGGACTTTGACCCGGAGGACATATTGCGCCGATCTATTGCGCTGTGTCATTACCCTACGAGTGCAATTATTTCAAGAAACCAGGACAAGTCATATCACTGTGGAATTTGGAGACGGATAAGGGCGGTATTGTGAGTTCGTTCCAATCATTTCCTTACCTTTATCTTTTTTCAAAATTAAGTGCTAAGTCGCTTCATTTTTTTTTTCAATTCATTTCACTTTTCTCGTTTTGATTTGAGATATTACAAGCTACATTTCTAAGCACGTCATTCCACTTTGCAAGTGTCTATCGCACTGCTGTATTGTTATTTGAATATTTATAGTGCGCAGCTAGTTTATTTTATTCCCGTTATATTTACCTACTTGATAGGTCGATCAGCTGTGTGCCTATTCATTGCATAATCATACATCCGTGCTTATGTTACCGCTATTTGCTAGCATTTAAAAGCTTTACTTTCTATTTCACTCATCTAAGCGCTTTCCCGGTTACGTTTCTACGAAGCCCAGGGTCCGCTTTCATTTAAAATTCTAACTCAATTAGTTTATTTTTTCTTTATTTTATTGCCTGCTATGGCTGACCAATTAGTTAAAAAACGTGGTTCCGTCAAGGCTAAAGTCACTAACTTCATAAATTATTTAAACATTTTAAAAAGCTGTGACCGATTATCTGAACTGCAGCTACTTGAGCTGGAAAGTCGGTTTAATAAATTTGAATGCCTATATGATGAATTTAATGAATTACAGACCGAGATTGAGTTGTTGTCGAGCGATGACGAGGTCTACAACGAGCGGTTCAAGTTCGAAGAAAGCTACTATCCCCAGCTTGCCATCGCTCGGAAGCTGCTCACTGCTCTCCAGCCCCCATCGGGCAAGTCTCCTGCAGGTTCCGTATCAGGCTCTGAGGCATCAGGTGGTATAAAGAACAATTTTATTCGTTTGCCTAAGATTGATCTACCCCATTTTGATGGTAGCTATCAGTATTGGTTAGAGTTTAGAGACACCTTTCTTTCATTGATTCATAATAATGATTGTATTGATAACATAAACAGGTTCCATTATCTGCGAGCATCCCTAAAGGGAGCAGCTGCCGAAATTATAAAAAATATAGATTTTAAAAGTGATAATTATAAGTTGGCCTGGGGCTTGTTGTGTGATCGATACAATAATAGTCGCCTATTAATTAATAATCATGTTCAGGCATTATTCAACGCCCAGCCAATTATTTCAGAGTCCAGTACTTCTTTACGTCGCCTTATTGACGTCACAAATAAAAATATAAGAGCTCTAAAAGCGTTGAATGAGCCTACCCAGCATTGGGACACTCTGATCATTTACATGATGTCTTTAAAATTAGATGTTATCACTAGTAGAAATTGGGAAGAGTATAGAAACACATTAACTAATTTTCCAACTTTATCTCAGTTTTGTACATTTATAAACAATCAAGCTGACCTACTGGAAACTTTAGAAGAAAACAAAAAATTACAAAAAATACAAACAAATAACAATAATAATATAAATAAAACTAAAAGTTTCGTAGTATCATCATCATCACCATCATCATCATCAAATAACCATAATGTACAAGACAGAAATAAAATCATTTGTCCTTTATGTTCACAAAATCATTTCTTATTTTCGTGTGACGCTTTTAGAAAATTAACTGTAGAAAGTAGATTGCAGAAAGCAAAGGAGTTTAAAGTATGCATGAACTGCTTACGTGTTGGGCATATAGAGAAACGCTGTAGATTTTCACGGTGTAAGTATTGCAAAAACAAGCATAATACTCTATTACATTTTGATCAACCCGCGTCTGAAGTAGTTAGTTCTATGCCTACTCCTTCCGTAAATAATGTTTCTCTTTCAGCCAATATTCTGCCTACTTTTCAGAAAAACATTTTGCTGTCCACTGCGGTGGTGAAGGTGGTGAATGACAAAGGCGAGAGGTACAGTGCCAGAGTCCTACTCGATAATGGTAGTACAGCTCACTTTGCTACCAATGAGTTATGTAATAAGCTCGGATTGTCTCGAGTCGGTACTAGTTCCAGAGTAGCAGGTATTAATAATTTAACCAGTCACAGTACACAGTCTTGCAACTTAACTATTGAGTCATTATATAACGATTTTTCTGCTAATATTAATTGCTTTATTTTACCGGAAATTACTAAAAGATTGCCAGCCTCCTATATAAATGTAGATTGCATACAAATTCCCACAGGATTATTTTTAGCGGACCCTTCTTTTAATATTCCGTCAGACATTGACATCCTGTTGGGAGCTGAACTATTTTGGGAGGTCATTCAGGGCAGTCATATTAATTTAGGTAAAAATATGCCGAAACTGTGTGAGAGTAAATTAGGCTGGATAGTCTCGGGGTCCGTACCTTCTTGTTCTTCACGTATTCATTCACATTTTTGTAATTTCACAAATATAGACACAAGTCCCGATTTGACAAAATTTTGGGAACTTGATACAATCTCACCAAAGCATTGCCTTTCCTTAAGCGAGCGTGCTTGTGAAGAAAGTTTTAAATTAAATACTGTTCGCCAATCGGACGGTCGTTTCGTTGTGACAATGCCACTCAAAGAGGATCCCTCTGTTCTAGGTGACTCATACTTAATGGCACAACGTAGGTTTTTATCTTTAGAAAAACGCTTTGAGCGCGATCAAACCTTCAAACATATGTACCTCGATTTTATGAACGAGTACGAGACCTTAGGTCACATGACTGAGGATACAGGGTTCTCATTAAAAAATCAGCGTGAAATTAGCTATTTTTTGCCCCACCACGGTGTATTGCGTGAAGCTAGTAAAACCACGAAATTACGTACTGTTTTCGACGGATCAGCTAAATCAACATCAGGCATATCATTAAATGAGATACAGCATGTGGGTCCTACCGTTCAGGATGATCTTTTTTCAATTTTGATTAGGTTCAGACAATTTAAATATGTAATATCTGGGGATATCGAAAAAATGTATCGCGCAATTGAAATAAACCCCAGTCAACGTTCATTGCAACGAATATTATTTAGAGTAAGCCCATCCGAGCCGCTCAGGGTGTACACGTTGAATACGGTTACATATGGAATGGCTTCTGCGCCCTATCTCGCGACCAAGTGTCTGGTGAGTCTCGCTGACGAAACAGATAATTTGGAAGTAAAACGAAGTATCCGTCATGATTTTTATGTAGACGATTATTTAAGTGGCGCAGACACTGTGAGCGGCGCGGTTGAACTTTGTCGTGAAGTCAAGTCAATATTAGCTTCTGCAAATTTTTTTTTACGAAAATGGCAGTCTAACAGCTCTGAAGTTTTGAAAGAAATTGTTGATGTTGGAGATAAAACTAGTCTTGATTTGGATTTGTCTGACAATTTTTTATCAAAGACTTTGGGGCTATTGTGGACTTGTAAATCAGATATTTTATCGTTTTCTATTAACATTGAAAGCAATAACAATATCACAAAACGCCATATTTTGTCATTAATTAGCCAAATTTTTGATCCTCTGGGATTGATAGGTCCTTGTGTTGTTGAGGCAAAGATCATTATGCAGAAGTTATGGCTTAGTAAATGCGAATGGGACGATGAGGTACCCCAAGATATAGCAAGTCAGTGGACTTCATTCGTAGGTACACTAAAGTTTTTAAATACTTTAAATATACCCAGGTGGGTATTGTGTGATGATCATGTCAGTCATGAAATACATGTATTTTCTGATAGTAGTGAAGTAGCTTACGGTGCATGTATATATATGCGTTCTACTGCAGATAATAGTTTAGTTACAGTTCGCTTACTGGCCTCAAAAAATCGGATAGCACCAATAAAACCTACAACTATACCTAGGTTGGAATTGTGTGGAGCACTTCTAGGCGCAAGACTGTGTATGAAAGTCAAAGAGTCTCTTACGTTGAAAATTAGCCGCTGTGTATGTTGGTGTGATTCAACAATAGTGTTGAGTTGGTTAGCTATGCCATCAAGCCAGCTTAAACCTTTTGTAAGGCATCGTGTAAACGAAATTCAAGAAATTACATCTGGTTGTAAATGGAATTATGTACCGACAAAGGACAATCCGGCGGATTTGCTTTCTCGAGGCGTGAAGGCTGATCAGATCAGCTGTTCAACATTGTGGTGGTCAGGCCCCGCGTTTTTATCGCAAGTTGAACAATCTTGGCCCAAATTAGCAAAAACTATCGTGAAGCAAAATGTGCCCGAGGTTATTTGTAACTTTGTAAATCAACAACATAAAAATTTAACCAACTACACTATAATTCAAGAATTAATTCATAAATATTCAAATTTTAACTATTTACAGAGAATCGTAGCCTATTTAAAAAGATATATTTACAACTTAAATAATAAAAATAATAAAATTGGAGGTTATTTATCAAATCAAGAAATGCAAATATCTTTAAAATGTATTTTGCGTGTTGCTCAGTATGAAATGTTTCATGATGAATACTCTATTTTAAAATCTAAAAAACCTTTGCCTTCTAAAAATCGTCTGATCTCTTTATCCCCCTTTTTAGATGATGATGGTATAATTCGAGTTGGAGGCAGGCTGGATAACTCACCTTATGACTACAATGTGAAACATCCCATTCTTTTGTGTAGTAAGCACCACTTAACAAAGATTTTATTTTATTCGTTTCATATTAAATTGTTCCACACCGGCCCTCAATCATTGTTGGCAAATGTACGTCAAACATATTGGCCCTTAGGTGGCAGAAATCTGTCCAGATTCACTGTACAAAAATGTATAGTATGTTTTCGGCATAGAGCCCAAAATATTCAACCTATTATGGGACAACTTCCTAATTCTCGAACCAACCTTGAATTTCCCTTTTTAAATTCCAGTGTCGACTATGCTGGGCCAATACTTATCGCTGACCGAAAGGGCAGGGGTTGCAAACTAGTAAAATCGTATATTTGTATCTTTGTCTGCTTGGCTGTCAAAGCCGTGCACCTCGAGCTTGTCACGGACCTCACAAAGGAGGCATATATGGCCGCGTTAAACCGGTTTATTGCACGCCGTGGTGAACCTCGTAGCATTCTGTCCGATAACGGCACCAATTTTGTCGGTTCTTGCAATCAACTACGTAAATTCTTACAAGATTCAAATATTGCAAACGATATAGCTCAGGAACAAATTGAATTTAGATTTTCCCCAGCATTTTCCCCCCACTTTAACGGCCTTGCCGAATCTGCTGTGCGTTCCACTAAGCACCATTTAAAGAGACTGCTTAACATGACTCATTTCACTTTCGAAGAAATGGTAACTTGTCTAACTCAGATCGAAGCGATACTCAACTCCAGGCCTCTCACTCCCCTTTCTCCTGATCCACTAGATTTTTCTGCCCTAACTCCTTCCCATTTTTTGATTGGACGCTCACTTACATCCGTTCCGCATCCACAAATAGCTGACGGCGGAAACATCAGCAGACTCGAGCGATTCCAACGGGTAGAATACATGAAGCAGCACTTCTGGAACCGGTTTAACACCGAATATGTATCTTTGCTTCAGCAAAAAACCAAGTGGTCTTCGTCTTCGGGAGACATCACACTGGGGAGCCTTGTCCTGGTCAAGGATAGGGCGCTTCCTCCTCTTTGCTGGCTGCTGGGTCGCGTGGTGCAGGTCTACCCGGGTTCCGATGGCGTTGTAAGGGTCGCCGAGCTGAAGACCAAGAAGGGCACAATTCGGCGTGCCTTCAACAATATTTGCCCGCTACCAATCCTTTGAAGTCGACACTTCAACCCGGGGAGCATGTCCGAGCCTGCCGCGGGCGCTTCCAGCGACCGGGCTACGGAGGGACGAAGAAGACGTACGGGAGGCAGCTGCGTGTGGATTGGTCGGATATCACGACATATCTGCAGTGATGACGTCAAGCGGGCGGGCCCCCCGCCCGGCACTCGTTATGTGGCAAGCACTTGTTTTCTGTACTTGATACCGTACATATGTCAATTGTACCTGCTCGATAGTGCCAATATATATTTATTTAAATACAGTCCATTAATCTTTTTATTTATTATCATCGGAGGATCCTAAACATAAGGATTCTTAAAAATATATATGTTAAAAAGGAAGGTTCAACAAAAGAATCCACTATTTAAATACACGATACTATACATTCCTTTCAATGGAAAAAAATCGTGAAAAGTTTTTTATGACTTAGGTGACTACTTGAGTGAAATCTCGACCAGTGGCCGAGTTGGAATCTATGAAATAATTTTTCAGGGCATTGACCTAAACGAGACGTTCGATTGACTCGACAATATCTGTTTTAATAACATTTAACTTAAAATTTATAGTGGTGACGGTCGACTGATTTACCCCCCACATATTATTTGCAGACATTAGGTATTTTCCCCACTTACACCCCCAGAGCTTTGTAACAGCTCAACCGATTTTTATTGAACATACTATTTTGTACTGTGTACATGATGCCATTTCATTTGAGACCCCACTCAAGTATATTTGCAGACACTCGGTTGTTCTTCCCCACTTTCACCCTACGGCTCAAGCGATTTTCATCAAACATGTCTAAGAACACTCGCCCGTAAGTCACCTTTAATACGAAAAAAACTAAATTGAAATCGCTTCATCCGTTCAGGAGCTATGATGCCAGAGACAGACACGTCAAATTTATAACACCCCTCTTTTTACGTCGGGGGTTAAAAAGGTGGTTACTCGGCCTATGTGCCGGGAGTCGGTCGACTTGACCATAACCCTTTTAGAAAATGTTCAACTCGGCCAGTGGTAGAGATTTCAATGGTCGAGTAGTCACCTAAGTCTTTTTTATATTGACGATATCCAGTGATTTACAACACAAAAAATTAATATATAGGGACAAATCACACAAACTGAGCTAGCCCCAAAATAAGTTCGAGACTTGTGTAATGGGATACAAACTCAACAATACTATATTTTATAATAAATACATATATTAACATCCAGGACTCAGACCAGGGATCGAACCAAAAATTCATATAATTGTATGTTAATATTGAAGATATATTTCAATTCAGTACCATCATCATCATAAAGAATGATGGCGGAATTTTTACGAATAAAAAAAAAAATACGGATAAGTTGATTTTTTTTTTACAACATCATAAGAGTCCCAGAAATATATTTCTGTAAATAAAATATTTTTAAACCCCCGGGAAAAAAACTAGTTTTTTATTATAAATTATGTTACCAGAACTTAAATATGGCAATGTAGAAAGTGAAACATTCGCATAGAGCCACGACTTACAACTGCCAATGTCACTGTCATTCAAACTGACTTGAACTCTGTAGATTGCGGTCTACATAAAGAAAGTGCAAAGCAATAAATATATTGACTTTCCTAATATCCTAACCTAGTACTCTACTATAATCAATTAAATCAACTGTCAATGTCGATTTGACAATGCTAGCAACTGTCAGAGTGACATGATGTTTCAGTTCAGGGTTGGGTGGGTTTTGTTTTAAATATGGCGATGGAAAATGAAACAAAAGGACGACTTTTAAAAAACGGAATAATTAAAAAACCCCGGGGTTTATAATTATTTAGTGGTGGTAAATGTGTAATTAGTTAAGTGTTCTTGCTAATGCGATTTGTTTCAAGTTATCTATATTTTTTGTTTTTTTTCGTACAAACGATGTATGGGGCTTCGCCAGGATTCTTTAAGAGCTAAGCTCTTGTCAGTGGAGTTTCTTCCATTTTTGTCTATCTTTAGCAAGTTCCTTTTTTTCTTGATACGACACGACTTTGTTATCTCTTTTATTTGTTTCAAATTCAAATTGTTTATTTTCAATATAGGATATTCTTATCACTTGTTGTTACTTATTTTAAGTTTACCACCACTTTCATATAACTTAAATTGAGTACCAACCTGCAGAATCCACATAACCATATTCTTGCTCCTCTGATTCCTCGGCGGGCCGATCCTATAACACAGCAGGAAGCTGATGAGGCTGGCTGCGAGGCAGTACCACAGCACGTAGGCCTGGTAGCTCAGCAGCAGCGAGCGGGTGTTCTCCCAGGCCTGCTGGAAGATGTACACGCCCACTGTCCAGCCGCCGATCAGGACGCCGTACGTGAGGACTTTCTGAAAATAATGTACAATTGTAGATGGATAGATATCCCAATCCCAACTAATATTATATATGCGAAAGTGAGTTCCATCATGAGAGATGTTGACCACACCCAGTGTCTGACTCAAAGATGTTGACCACACCCAGTATCTGACATCGAGATGTTGACCACACCCAGTGTATGACTCCGAGATGTTGACCACACCCAGTGTCTGACTCCAAGATGTTGACCACACCCAGTGTGTGACTCCAAGATGTTGACCACATCCAGAGTCTGACTCCGAGATTTTCCACACCCAGTGTCTGACATCGAGATGTAACCAACACCCAGTGTCTGACTCCGAGATGTTGACCACAACCAGTGTCTGACATCGAGATGTTGACCACACCCAGTATCTGACTCCGAGATGTTGACCACACCCAGTGTTGTAGGACATCGAGAGGTAGACCACACCCAGTGTCTGACTCCGAGAAGTTGACCACACTCAGTGTCTGACTCCGAAATGTTGACCACACCCAGTGTACTCCGAGACCAGTCGGTTGACCACACCCAGTGTCTGAATTCGAGATTTTGACCACACCCAGTGTCTGACTCCGAGATGTTGACCACACCCAGTGTCTGACATCGAGATGTAAACTACACCCAGTGTCTGACTCCGACATGTTGACCACACCCAGTGTCTGACTCCGAGATGTAGACCACGCCCAGAGTCCGACTCCAAGATGTAGACCACAACCAGTGTCCTACATCGAGATGTTGACCACACCCAGTGTCTGACATCGAGATGTTGACCACACCCAGTGTCTGACTCCGAGATGTTGACCACACCCAGTGTCTGACATCGAGATGTGGACCACACCCAGTGTCTGACTCCGAGATGTTGACCACACCCAGTGTCTGACATCGAGATTTTGACCACACCCAGTGTCTGACTCCGAGATGTTGACCACACCCAGTGTCTGACTCCGAGATGTTGACCACACCCAGTGTCTGAAATCGAGATGTTGACCACACCCAGTATCTGACTCCAAGATGTTGACCACACCCAGTGTTGTAGGACATCGAGAGGTAGACCACACCCAGTGTCTGACTCCGAGAAGTTGACCACACTCAGTGTCTGACTCCGAAATGTTGACCACACCCAGTGTACTCCGAGACCAGTCGGTTGACCACACCCAGTGTCTGAATTCGAGATTTTGACCACACCCAGTGTCTGACTCCGAGATGTTGACCACACCCAGTGTCTGACATCGAGATGTAAACTACACCCAGTGTCTGACTCCGACATGTTGACCACACCCAGTGTCTGACTCCGAAATGTAGACCACGCCCAGAGTCCGACTCCAAGATGTAGACCACAACCAGTGTCCTACATCGAGATGTTGACCACACCCAGTGTCTGACTCCGAGATGTTGACCACACCCAGTGTCTGACTCCGTGATGTTGACCACACCCAGTGTCCTACATCGAGATGTTGACCACACCCAGTGTCTGACATCGAGATGTTGACCACACCCAGTGTCTGACTCCGAGATGTTGACCACACCCAGTGTCTGACATCGAGATGTGGACCACACCCAGTGTCTGACTCCGAGATGTTGACCACACCCAGTGTGTGACATCGACAGGTAGACTACACCCAAAGTCTGACTCCGAGATGTTGATCACACCCAGTGTCTGACTCCGAGATGTTGACCACACCCAGAGTCTGACTCCGAGATGTTCCACACCCAGTGTCTGACATCGAGATGTTGACCAAACCCAGTGTCTGACTCCGAGATGTTGACCACAACCAGTGTCTGACTCCGAGAAGTTGACCACACTCAGTGTCTGACTCCGAAATGTTGACCACACCCAGTGTACTCCGAGACCAGTCGGTTGACCACACCCAGTGTCTGAATCCGAGATTTTGACCACACCCAGTGTCTGACTCCGAGATGTTGACCACACCCAGTGTCTGACATCGAGATGTAAACTACACCCAGTGTCTGACTCCGACATGTTGACCACACCCAGTGTCTGACTCCGAGATGTAGACCACGCCCAGAGTCCGACTCCAAGATGTAGACCACAACCAGTGTCCTACATCGAGATGTTGACCACACCCAGTGTCTGACATCGAGATGTTGACCACACCCAGTGTCTGACTCCGAGATGTTGACCACACCCAGTGTCTGACATCGAGATGTGGACCACACCCAGTGTCTGACTCCGAGATGTTGACCACACCCAGTGTCTGACATCGAGATTTTGACCACACCCAGTGTCTGACTCCGAGATGTTGACCACACCCAGTGTCTGACTCCGAGATGTTGACCACACCCAGTGTCTGAAATCGAGATGTAGACCACGCCCAAAGTCTGACTCCGAGATGTTGACCACACCCAGTGTGTGACATCGACAGGTAGACTACACCCAAAGTCTGACTCCGAGATGTTGACCACACCCAGTGTCTGACTCCGAGATGTTCCACACCCAGTGTCTGACATCGAGATGTTGACCAAACCCAGTGTCTGACTCCGAGATGTTGACCACAACCAGTATCTGACATCGAGATGTTGACCGCACCCAGTATCTCAATACTCAATACTCAATACTATATTGCACCTTAAATTACATGCAGATTATACAATATTACAGATATAATGTATTCTACACTCCTTCAAGGACCCTGTTGGGCACTGCAAAGTAGAGAGGAGGAACTACCTATAATTTTACTTAATCCTAAAATAATACTTCTTTATGCAACTTTTATTTATTTATTATTGTTATTATTTATTATAATTTATCTGCTTTTCCTTTATTTGCATATTTTTTATTTACCTATTGTTGTTGTTTTTTATTTATTATTCGGTTACAACTTAACCTAATGAGTTATCTGACTCCGAGATGTTGACCACACCCAGTGTTGTAGGACATCGAGAGGTAGACCACACCCAGTGTCTGACTCCGAGAAGTTGACCACACTCAGTGTCTGACTCCGAGATGTTGACCACACCCAGTGTACTCCCAGACCAGTCGGTTGACCACACCCAGTGTCTGAATCCGAGATTTTGACCACACCCAGTGTCTGACTCCGAGAAGTTGACCACACTCAGTGTCTGACTCCGAGATGTTGACCACACCCAGTGTACTCAGAGACCAGTCGGTTGACCACACCCAGTGTCTGAATCCGAGATTTTGACCACACCCAGTGTCTGACTCCGAGATGTTGACCACACCCAGTGTCTGACATCGAGATGTGGACCACGCCCAGTGTCTAAATCCGAGATTTTGACCACACCCAGTGTCTGACATCGAGATGTGGACCACGCCCAGTGTCTAAATCCGAGATGTTGACCACACCCAGTGTCTGACTCACGGAGATGTTGACCACACCCAGTGTCTGACATCGAGATGTGGACCACACCCAGTGTCTGACTCCGAGATTTTGACCACACCCAGTGTCTGACATCGAGATGGATCACACCCAGTGTCCGACTCCAAGATGTAGACAACACCCAGTGTCTGACTCTGAGATGTTGACCACACCCAGTGTCTGACTCCGAGATGTTGACCACACCCAGTGTACTCTGAGACCGGTCGGTTGACCACACCCAGTGTCTGAATCCGAGATTTTGACCACACCCAGTGTCTGACTCCGAGATGTTGACCACACCCAGTGTATGACATCGAGATGTTGACCACACCCAGTGTATGACATCGAGATGTTGACCACACCCAGTGTCTGACTCACGGAGATGTTGACCACACCCAGTGTCTGACATCGAGATGTGGACCACACCCAGTGTCTGACTCCGAGATTTTGACCACACCCTGTGTCTGACATCTAGATGTAGATCACACCCAGTGTCTGACTCCGAGATGTTGACCACACCCAGTGTCTGACTCCGAGATGTTGACCACACCCAGTGTCTGACATCGAGATGTGGACCACGCCCAGTGTCTGACTCCGAGATGTTGACCACACGCAGTGTCTGACTCCGAGATGTTGACCACACCCAGTGTATGACATCGAGATGTTTATCACACCCAGTGTCTGACTCCGAGATGTTGACCACACCCAGTGTCTGACATGGAGATGTGGACCACACCCAGTCTGACTCCGAGATCTTGACCACACCCAGTGTCTGACATCGAGATGTAGATCACACCCAGTTTCCGGAAAGAAGGAGTGGTCTATTCTTAGGTTGCACAACAAGAAGTAGACAACCCTATGGCAGAGTTAAAAAGGGACGGCGCAAAATAGAAAAAGATGCAAATATAAATCCTAGGTGCTTAGCGCTGTGTAAACTAAATTAGAGTGAATTTTGTGGTTTGAAGAGTTGTTTTTTATTTGAATGATTTTGCGGAGTGAGACTTCTGTACGTTAGTACTATTAAGTATTCTGTACCTGTGTAAATTTATTTGACGTTGGTCATCCAAATGTATAAAATAAAATAAATAAATAAAATAAAATTATACTGATAATGTCTAACCTTTCCAGGTAGCAACTTGCTGACATAGTACACCAGCACCATAAAAGATGCGAAGACGCCAACGAGCACGCCACAGAGGTAGAAAAACACGGGGTTCCCGCTGAGTGCCTTCGACGACAAGATCAGGGTGACCCCGGCGAACATTAGAATTATCCTCCATATGTCGATTCCTGTTAAATTAAATGATTGGAAAAATTTAAGTCATTGTCGTTCAGCTACTGCTCAGTGCCAATAAATTGACAACTAAAGAACAGCAATACATTTTTATATATAAGAAGATTATTATTAAGTGAATTTTAAGACGATTATTACGTGATAAATATACTAACTTATAACTTGCAGCTCAATCGTATGCCTCAGCTTAGTGTTGATGGCTGTACAAGTTGGTGTGAACAGGCTTAACGTTGTGGTCTTTGATGCTTTCTTCAGGAACGGGTTGACAGTCCAGCCGTAACTGTCTTCTGTGTATTGTGTGTACACCTCCTCGGGGGTCGTACCGAAGTACTGGCGGAAGTCGTCATTTTTTATTCTTAAATGGAACTGTAAGGAAAGAATAAATAAATGAATAATCAATTTTTGAAATGTATTTAAAAATTAATAAGAACCGCCAGACAAAAAATTTAGGCTAAGAGTTAGCAACATGCTAGTGACACCCTCTAAGTTCCAAGATGTTAATAGCAGTTACAGTCAGCACGCACTCATCTTTTAAAGGCTTAATTATGGTAAAATGAAAATCAGTAAGCAAGTTCAATGAAGCAATGCAGTTAAGTTTTCCATGAGACTTTTCTGTTTTAGATCTAAAGCATACAAACAAACTGGTTAAGAGCATGTTTAATGCACAGGTAGAAAAAAAACGTAGTAAAACAAAAAGAAAGTAAAACACCTTGAGAATGCAAATATTGGACTTAGACCAGAGAAACTAACTGTATAGTCTCTATCTATATATGTGGTGCTGTTTGAGTGAATCACACTTACCCTTATCCTAAACAACATCACATTATAGCTAAAAGCTGATGTCAGATAGCAGGCAACATAAAAAAACATCTAAAGCAAAAATAGCTTTTAACATTCAATAAGAAAGAAACTAATATTTCTATGGTCTATGGCAACCACTTGCCAGTTTGTTTTCCTACTAAATAGGATTAGAAAATAACTCACCTTAACGGTCTGCCAAATGGCAAACAAATTTTTACTAGTACCAGGGTAGCAGTACACATCAACAGCTTGTTTCGGCAACGGTACATCTCTCTCTATTGTAGTAGTCCCTCCGAGCCAGTGCACTGAAAATATTACTTATAAATATAAATATATACTTTTTATAAGTTAAACTTAGAACATTTCCTGGTCAAAACCCTTGAAAATATCACTATAAATTAATTATGTAAGTTCTATCATTTTAAAATTAGCTGCAAGTTTTCCATAAATATAAAATTACTCAAATCACTAATGACACAACTTGTGAAATAATTTAATGGTGTTTTTCTATATTATAAAAAACTAGCGACCCGCTCCGGCTTCACATGAGCATAAAAACCTTTCTCTTGAATCACTTTATCCATTATAAAAACCGCATCAAAATCCGTTGCGTAGTTTTAAAAATTTAAGCATACATAGGGATATAGGGACAGAGAAAGCTACTGTTTTATACTATGTAGCTATGATAGTGATGATTGATTATTATTGTTTATCAAGCAATTTAGCTATTGAAATGTTTATGTCGTGTGTATACGTTTTAAAATAAAAGTTTTATTTGTAAAAAGTAGCGTTGTTTTAACGTTTTATTGTCAGCCAAGTTTATCAACACTAAAAGTTTGTTTACAGCATACTCTACATTACTAGCGGTTTACGGATCCAGGTCTCCTGGACCGGATTGTAATGTGGTTGTTAGGATACCTCCTGGGTTTTACTTACCATCGTAAGGTAAAGAGACTGCCAATGTAAATAAAGTAGAAAGTAGCACCAAAGATAACCAGCATCTATAGAAATCCATGGCGGTAAACAGCGAAAACCTATTTAACTAGAATTATGTCTAGACTCGCAGTTTTTAATAGAAAAGCTCATACTTCTTAGATAAAGAAATAAGGTTTAATTATAAAGTACTCTGTGGTTTAATTATTTAATTTTGCAAATATAAATAGCACAACACAACACAACGCACCGCACGCTAAAATGGCTAAAACCGTTTGACAATGAATGACATGCGTTTGACTTGACGTATTAGAAGTTAAATTTAGTTTGACTTTGACTTTGATATACTCAATACTTTTTGTGGCTTATATGGAAGACATAATATAGTAGGTTGAGTACCATGATCTGTAAATGAGATGGCGCCTTATGTATTGCTTGCGATTGCGACATATCTTCATCTGCTACTACGTGGTACTGGGGGGTTACTATTATCTCTTAAAACCATGCAAGTTCCAGTGAGTAAACGAGACAGCGCGATACAAGATGTAATGCGACATCCCCCTTACTTACTGGATCTTGCATGGTTTTAAGAGATGGTGGTAAGCCACCTTAACACATAGATTTATTATATACTAGCTGTTCCCCGCGGTTTGCCTCACCCGCCCTTGGTTGGTATGTACTAAGCCTATAACCTCCATGAATCAAGTTATCGCTACGATATATATACGCAGAATTTTAAAATGCTACCATTAGTAGTACTGAAGCTATAAGCGTTCAATAATATAGTCCATTTAGCCATTATGTATGACAACTCTTCAGCTTTATTAGCCTTGTTTATTAGAGATGATTAGGGCACTAGTAAGTACTTAGTACCATGATAGAGCATACCACCGAAAGCAGACATCAATGAAATAACGAACTAAATGCTATTGCATAAGATTTAAAATAAAAAAACATAGGACTTGTGCTATCTAGCTCATACTTAGCGCTGCAGCGTGTAGGGAAACTATTTTTTTAATCTATAAATTACGAATCAGGGGTCCGATTCTCGCGCAGTAGAAAAAAGTTCACATTCGTAAAAATGTTCGAAGTTCGAAATTATTTCATCAGAATCGGGGCCCTAGTTTTAAATACGTGAAATCATGAATAAAGTCAACAACAAAAAAATATAATAGGTATTTTCACACAGATCACAAGTTTACAATAATATATGGGAGTACATAACAGAAGCAAGGAACCAATGAACCCGAAATAAGACACATCTTTTAGTTCATTCACATTTTATTTGGTAAAGCAAAAATATTTAGTACCAATCAAGGTCGGTGTTAAAAAATACATGAAGGCACTTATATCTACATTATATACAGTTGAAAATCACACTACAAAAAATCTAGAAGTGATCTCAAAAATCAATTTATTGCTGGTATTGTAAATGTGAGGTCTGTATAATGATACTGGCATAAGGTTTTTTGATAATCACAAAAGCATTAATACACACTATTAAAAAAATATTTAAATACTATATTCCCAATTTTGTACACCAAATGCAAGTGTTTTGGTGTGTGTATTCAGGCTTTGCATTCTTATAGGATAAATAGCAACCATATAAGGCACCTATATTCTTTGTCTAAGTGACCATATTAAGTAGTTGTATAAGTAGTGTAAAATGTAGATAATTTTAATTCATAAGTTATTTTTATATACTCTTATCAAGAAAAATATAAGAAGTATGTATAAGATATAAGGAATGTTGATCGTAAATACTGTTAAGAAAATACTTTCTGAATTATATAAAAATAAGAAAGAAAAAAGAAAACCACGCACCAGTCTTCAAAATGACACAGGAATGATCCAATATTCTAATCACTCAAAATAAATATAAACTTAATTTTACCTGAATACCTTTTTAAAATAATCACAGTTTTTCAACCAAAAGTACATTTATTTAAACTATTATTTACTTACTTACAAAAAACTTTTACTAATACATGTACTCGTTTTTATTATAATCCAGCACCCAGCATATTTTTATGTTGTACTTTTATGGGTGCATTCGGACAAAAAAATATTTATATAAATCAAGTACATAAATATCTACGATACATTTCATCTCATACGCTTGTTTAAATCGTGTCGCTATTTAAATAAATTATTGCAACACTGGATACCATTTGTTTTAAAAAAAATTGCCAGTCGAAATTAATTTAGCTCCATTTCACGACTCTTTTGTAAAACTGTACTAACATGAAATTGTAAATATATGTTGAGGTATGCTCGTGATTGTACAAAGATTTTAACATGTTATATTAAATTGCACTAAATGAACATCATAATGACACGATTTGTTTCAATATAATGAAAAAATAAATAGCTTATGCTAAACTTCAGGCAATTTATTGTACTTTGGATAATATTTAAGTTCCATACCACTCAGGAATGGTACTTCAAGATATCTAAATCAGAATTTATTAGAAAAAAAAAACTATACCTTTATTTGACAGCAGGACAGAAATATGGATAATATAGAAGTGCGACAGAGACGAACAAGAAAATGTCAGCGATTTAACAGCTAACATTTTAATCAAGCTATATTTGACAAAGTATAATTTAAAGGCTCCATTTTACTAGTTCGTTATATAGTATACAAGCGGACCCGGCGAACTTCATGCTACCTTTAATAAACCTTTTAATAATTATTTACCTTTAATAAAAATATTTTGTTAAAGTATTAGCTGGGTTACATATATTAACTTGTTAAAACAAAGTTAAAATAAATGTATTATATACCTTAAACCTTTCTTGGGAATCACACTATCTAGTAGTGCAAGAAAATCCATTTGGTAGTTTTTAAATTTAGCTCTAACAGACAGACAAACACAGAGCGGTAAACTTCATTTTATACTATGTACAGATTTTTATCCGATAATCTTAGTAAAACCCGGAAATTTATCATGCAGTTAATAAAATAATACTAAATAATACAGTATGTTGGTTTAAATAAAATAAAACAGGTGCCCGCGTGACAAAAGACATGTTTTTATTTTATGCAGCGTCGGAATGGAAAGAATGATTGGAATGTATTCATTCATTCGTTTGAATGAATGGAATGTACGCCGAGTGGGTTAATTACCTGTTTAAAGTTCTCATCGTTCAATATAGCAAAATCAAATAAATATATGTCAATTGATACATTTTTAAATTGATCAAGGTTTCTTTTCGCCATCTTTTCTAGTTCCTGCAATCGAGGGTAGAATGTGTATTTCATTTCAAGCCTAAAAATATTGCACTAATTCCTAGAAACCTGTCAAGGCACATTCAAAAGCACTAAGTTTATCGACTCATTTCACCAGTTATTGATAATGATGTTAAAAAAACACTATACATACATAACAGATTGAGAAAGGAATAAGCTCCGTCTAAGGTTGTATCATGTGGGTCACAAAATTAAATGAACTTGCACACCCTTGTTTCAGAGTTACATGTTTTTTTGCGCAATTTGTTTAATTTATTTCTATATGCAAAAGAACATAAGGCATTTTATCAGTAACTGGCAAAACAGGTCATGTATCTACTATATAATATATTATGGAATCTTCTAGTAACGTGACTATTAAATCTCTTGATTTCTTGCTATTGTCTAATTTCTTGCTAGTCGTTAGGAATGTGTTATCTGTAAAAATAAATTTGAAATTAGTCATTAGGAGTACACGAAATCGGCGAGCGTGTATGACGAGAGTGATGAGCGTGGAGGAAGCGAGAGAGGTATGTAAAGATCGTAGGCAATGGAAATTTCTGGTCTTTGCCTACCACTACGGGTGACAGGCGTGATGATATGTATGTATGCATATTCCGATTATTAGATATTTACGAAGACGATATTGAATAAGTGAGTATATAGGGTCAATCGAGCATTCTCTCAGTAGTGAGATATGTCAACGTCACAGTGACGTAGATAAATAATCGTCACAACTGGGGTTGTTGAAGACCGGCTGAACCGAAAAAACAGCAGAAAAAATAGACCTTTGGTTTCCAATTATTGCGTCCCTAATTAGCAGACGTGATGTGGTCTCAGGAAATATTTATATATTGTATAAGCAAATCTTTATTGCAAATTCATCGCGTCACGTCTGGCTAATACGTGTTAACAACTAAGTCTTAATTTAGTATATATATATAGTTATTTTATTTTGTTAATATTATCCAGTCGTCGAGAGAATAAACGGTGTACACTTCACCTCGTCTCTCATTTCCTGCTAAACGAATCAAGCACCTGAGTATGCCACCACGAACCTTTTTGGAGAGATTCGGGAGCGATAAAGCCATGCTTAGGGAAGATATTCCTGCTAGGCCGGCAGTCTGTCGGTGATTGTAAAACTAGCTACATTCCGTATTAAGTTTGCTGTTTTATATTAGTTTGTTGTTTTGTACTTGTATGCATATTCAAGATTCTCGCTTTAAGACGATATCTTCGTCAACACTAGCGGCGCCATCAGTTAAAAATCATTATTCACTGAAAACACAAGGTATGAAAAATCCATCGTCTGTAATTATGGTTCTGAATCTGAAGTTAATTTTAAACATATTAAATTATAGTTCCCTATAGTTACAAATTGCAATATTGCTTAAAACGGCCATTTTTAGCAGTTTTGCAATTTGTAACTATGTAATATGGAACTATAATTTAATATTTAATAATTTAACATGTTCAAAATGAACTTCAGATCCAGAACCGTAATTACAGAAGATGGATTTTTGATAACTTGTTTTTTTTAGTGAAAAATATTTTTTTAATCGACAGCGGCGCTAGTGTTCATCAAGGTCTCGTCTTAATCGCCGGCCGATTTGATCTGTGGCGCTAGTGTCGTCACAACGAAAGATGAGAAATAAAAAAAATAGGTTGTCTGTAAAGTCGGTTTACTGACGATAGTTGAACGTGACAACGTCATAAGAAATGGAACGCCTCAGAGCGAGGTAACGCCGCATTGCGTCATGTTTTTTCGTGCGTGCAGCCGGCTCCATCGAATCATAACCCCACATTTACACTCAGCCCCTGCCACTGCTCCTGTCGCTGCCGGAAATATTTCCCTAAATACTTCTGCGGCAATAACGAACGCGAGTGAGCGTTCACACTCAGCCTTCATACTTCTTTACTGCTCATCTGGTGGCCTACTATCACATGCAAGTTCCAGTGAGTAAGCGAGACAGCGCAATATATAATGTAAGGCGACATCTCCCTTACTCACTGGATCTTGCATGGTTTTAAGCTGAATGTGAACACTCACTCGCGCTCGCGCTGCCCGTCGACAATCGCGGGCTCGCCGGCAGCGGCAGCGGCGCGGTCAGCAACAACGCGAGGAACCTATTTACATTCGCGCGCTGCCCACTTTCCTGCTCACTTCCCTGCTCACTTCCCTGCTCACTTCCCTGCTCATTTCCCTGCCCACTTCCCTGCTCACTTCCCTGCTCATTTCCCTGCCCACTTCCCTGCTCACTTCCCTGCCCACTTCCCTGCTCACTTCCCTGCTCACTTCCCTGCTCACTTCCCTGCTCACTTCCCTGCTCACTTCCCTGCCCACTTCCCTGCTCACGTCCCTGCCCTACAAGGCCGAGTGTAAATGTGTCATAAGACGTTGTCACGTCAAACAAGATTGAGTGCGAGTCACCTAGCGCGGGCGGTAGGGCTGCCCGCCGTGCGCGGCCCACTCGCGCTGGAACTCGTGCTCGAGGATCTCGGCGCCGCGCTTGCGAGTCAGACCGGTCTCTTCTAGGCTCAACTCGCACATTTGCATGTCGTCAACGCCTGGAATTAATCATATAATACGTATTATTATTTCTTTATATTTTGTTATTTCTTTATATATTTTTACAGAGAAAGAAATAACAAAATATGTATAAATAAATAATTAAATTACCTATAAAATGTATAATATATAGAAAATTGATGGCAATAAATAACATATTTTTTTTTTAAATTAAGAAATTGCTTTTTTGGCCGACTTTTGAGCATGATTTTTTCGGACTGCGTTGGGAACCGCCCAGGAGCGTTTTGTTAATTTGGCATACAAAATAATTAACACAGCAATATATATCGTGGGAGAGGCGCAGACTCAGACTGTGTGATAGACCTATTCCCGTCTATTTGTAGAACTTCTCTAGCAACGACATACCAGCTTAAACATACCGAACGATACAGCTCCAATCAGCGCCATGATGTACCCGATGTAACTTTATCACGATTTATTTCCACCAATGACGATTTTATAGCCGTAGATTGCGTTGGAGATCAGGGCGTCGATTCTGCTAACGTTAAGACAAAATCGTATCAAAATAGTGTTTCAATAGTTGTGCTTTTTACACACTATTCACAAGAGTTATAGTTTATTATATATATATATGTTATAGTTATATAATATATATATATATATTATTAGTGTGATCCTCAGAAGTGATATAAAAAAAATATACATTTCTTGTAACTAGTGTGTAAAAAAGCACTACCATTGAAACACTATTTTGACACGATTGTGATTTAACGTTAGCGTAATCGACACCCCGGATGTTGAGCTGCTGCTTGAATAGGCTACGTCCTCTTTCCGCCTATCCTATCAGTGCCTACCAGTATCAGCGAGTGGGCACTCACCAGCTTGCAGCAGCACGGGCGTCTTGTCGGGGTGCAGCTCCATCTGGCGGGCGACGTACTGTCCGTCGAAGTGCGCGTACCACCAGCCGCGTGCTCACCAGTGCCTACCAGTATCAGCGAGTGGGCACTCACCAGCTTGCAGCAGCACGGGCGTCTTGTCGGGGTGCAGCTCCATCTGGCGGGCGACGTACTGTCCGTCGAAGTGCGCGTACCACCAGCCGCGTGCTCACCAGTGCCTACCAGTATCAGCGAGTGGGCACTCACCAGCTTGCAGCAGCACGGGCGTCTTGTCGGGGTGCAGCTCCATCTGGCGGGCGACGTACTGTCCGTCGAAGTGCGCGTACCACCAGCCGCGTGCTCACCAGTGCCTACCAGTATCAGCGAGTGGGCACTCACCAGCTTGCAGCAGCACGGGCGTCTTGTCGGGGTGCAGCTCCATCTGGCGGGCGACGTACTGTCCGTCGAAGTGCGCGTACCACCAGCCGCGTGCTCACCAGTGCCTACCAGTATCAGCGAGTGGGCACTCACCAGCTTGCAGCAGCACGGGCGTCTTGTCGGGGTGCAGCTCCATCTGGCGGGCGACGTACTGTCCGTCGAAGTGCGCGTACCACCAGCCGCGTGCTCACCAGTGCCTACCAGTATCAGCGAGTGGGCACTCACCAGCTTGCAGCAGCACGGGCGTCTTGTCGGGGTGCAGCTCCATCTGGCGGGCGACGTACTGTCCGTCGAAGTGCGCGTACCACCAGCCGCGTGCTCACCAGTGCCTACCAGTATCAGCGAGTGGGCACTCACCAGCTTGCAGCAGCACGGGCGTCTTGTCGGGGTGCAGCTCCATCTGGCGGGCGACGTACTGTCCGTCGAAGTGCGCGTACCACCAGCCGCGTGCTCACCAGTGCCTACCAGTATCAGCGAGTGGGCACTCACCAGCTTGCAGCAGCACGGGCGTCTTGTCGGGGTGCAGCTCCATCTGGCGGGCGACGTACTGTCCGTCGAAGTGCGCGTACCACCAGCCGCGTGCTCACCAGTGCCTACCAGTATCAGCGAGTGGGCACTCACCAGCTTGCAGCAGCACGGGCGTCTTGTCGGGGTGCAGCTCCATCTGGCGGGCGACGTACTGTCCGTCGAAGTGCGCGTACCACCAGCCGCGTGCTCACCAGTGCCTACCAGTATCAGCGAGTGGGCACTCACCAGCTTGCAGCAGCACGGGCGTCTTGTCGGGGTGCAGCTCCATCTGGCGGGCGACGTACTGTCCGTCGAAGTGCGCGTACCACCAGCCGCGTGCTCACCAGTGCCTACCAGTATCAGCGAGTGGGCACTCACCAGCTTGCAGCAGCACGGGCGTCTTGTCGGGGTGCAGCTCCATCTGGCGGGCGACGTACTGTCCGTCGAAGTGCGCGTACCACCAGCCGCGTGCTCACCAGTGCCTACCAGTATCAGCGAGTGGGCACTCACCAGCTTGCAGCAGCACGGGCGTCTTGTCGGGGTGCAGCTCCATCTGGCGGGCGACGTACTGTCCGTCGAAGTGCGCGTACCACCAGCCGCGTGCTCACCAGTGCCTACCAGTATCAGCGAGTGGGCACTCACCAGCTTGCAGCAGCACGGGCGTCTTGTCGGGGTGCAGCTCCATCTGGCGGGCGACGTACTGTCCGTCGAAGTGCGCGTACCACCAGCCGCGTGCTCACCAGTGCCTACCAGTATCAGCGAGTGGGCACTCACCAGCTTGCAGCAGCACGGGCGTCTTGTCGGGGTGCAGCTCCATCTGGCGGGCGACGTACTGTCCGTCGAAGTGCGCGTACCACCAGCCGCGTGCTCACCAGTGCCTACCAGTATCAGCGAGTGGGCACTCACCAGCTTGCAGCAGCACGGGCGTCTTGTCGGGGTGCAGCTCCATCTGGCGGGCGACGTACTGTCCGTCGAAGTGCGCGTACCACCAGCCGCGTGCTCACCAGTGCCTACCAGTATCAGCGAGTGGGCACTCACCAGCTTGCAGCAGCACGGGCGTCTTGTCGGGGTGCAGCTCCATCTGGCGGGCGACGTACTGTCCGTCGAAGTGCGCGTACCACCAGCCGCGTGCTCACCAGTGCCTACCAGTATCAGCGAGTGGGCACTCACCAGCTTGCAGCAGCACGGGCGTCTTGTCGGGGTGCAGCTCCATCTGGCGGGCGACGTACTGTCCGTCGAAGTGCGCGTACCACCAGCCGCGTGCTCACCAGTGCCTACCAGTATCAGCGAGTGGGCACTCACCAGCTTGCAGCAGCACGGGCGTCTTGTCGGGGTGCAGCTCCATCTGGCGGGCGACGTACTGTCCGTCGAAGTGCGCGTACCACCAGCCGCGTGCTCACCAGTGCCTACCAGTATCAGCGAGTGGGCACTCACCAGCTTGCAGCAGCACGGGCGTCTTGTCGGGGTGCAGCTCCATCTGGCGGGCGACGTACTGTCCGTCGAAGTGCGCGTACCACCAGCCGCGTGCTCACCAGTGCCTACCAGTATCAGCGAGTGGGCACTCACCAGCTTGCAGCAGCACGGGCGTCTTGTCGGGGTGCAGCTCCATCTGGCGGGCGACGTACTGTCCGTCGAAGTGCGCGTACCACCAGCCGCGCCGCTCGCCGTCGCCCGCGGGCCGCACGAACGGGATGCGGAAGTAGCGGTGGCGGGCGCCGAGAATGTCGCCTTTTTGGGGCAGACGGGGGGTTTTTGCTGGGGGGGAATTGTAAATGATGATTGTTTATTTGAGTCACAAGGGGGGGCTTTTTGCTGGGAGGGAAATGTAAATGAAGATTGTTTAATCGACTTTTTGCTAGGGGGAAAATGTAAATGAAGCTTGTTAAATCTAGGCAGCAGGGGGGTTTTTGCTGGAGGAAAATGAAAATGGAGATTGTTAAATCGAGGCAGCCGGGGGGGTTTTGCTAGGGGAAAATGTAAATGGAGATTGTTAAATCGAAGCAAGCGAGGGGGTTTTTGCTGGGGGGGGGAAGGGGTAATATGAAAATTCGATCATATTTTTAATGAACTCTTCTGTGAGCGAGTCGCGGAGTAGCGAGGTCTCCAATTTACAGAACAACTAGTTCAAAAGTAGATTTTTTGAACGACTCTTAGGAAAGTTTATAGACATATCGTACATACACATAACGGGTGAGTAAACCGCAAAGAACAGGTAATAATATAAGGAATCAAATTTTTTTATACAATCTACATACAGATAAATAAATTCAAGTCCTTTATTCTCTGTAGACCCAAAACGTTACTATTCGCGAGATGTACAGTTCACAGTACTACAGTTAAATGTTATTATACACCTACATACCTAGTTAATATTTATTATGAAGGTAGTTATAAGTTGCTTTGTTCTTCAGTCCAATAAATTCTCCGTGATAAAAGACACGCCTTATATTAACCATAAAATAATAAAATTTTAAATTGAAATATCCCCGACTCATTTTCTTTTTAGTGGTGACGGTCGACTGATTTACCCCCCACATATTATTTGCAGACATTAGGTATATTCCCCGCTTACACCTCCAGAGCTTTGTAACAGCTCAACCGATCATCATTAAACATATTATTTTGTAATGTGCACGTGATACGCTTTCATTTAAGACCCCACTCAATTATATTTGCAGACATTCGGTTGTTTTTCCCCACTTTCACCCCCACAACTTCTGAACGGCTCAACCGATTTTCATCAAACACGACAAAGAACACTCGCCCGTAAGTCACCTTTAATACGAAAAAAGCTAAGTTGAAATCTCTTCATCCGTTCGGGAGCTATGATGACAAAGACAGACAGACAGACACGTCAAACTTATAACACCCCTCTTTTTGCGTCGGGGGTTAAAAACACTATAATATGTGTGTATGTGTACATACCGGCCTCCATGATCGACTGTGGCGCTCGCTCCTGCTCGGCCATGGTGCTCTTGCGCGCGTTCTTGGCCTTCCACGCGTGGTACACCTTCAGTCGACGGTGGAACTCGTGCCGGCAAGCCTGAACAAGTTATAGTGAAAATGAGTGTTATAACTATCACTATCATCACTACATAGTATAAAACAAAGTCGCTTTTTCTGTCCCTATGGCGCTTTAGTTTTGAACAAATTACCAAAACTATTAAACATAAATAATCAACCTTGAATTTGCACCACCTTAGGGGGTTCCAATGCAAAGTTTATAGGTATATTCTCTCTTTATCATCTTAGACTTAGCCCTGTTGTCGGTTGCTGCCTCAAATGGTTGCTTCGGAGCTCACAGGAATAGCTAAGGCTCACTTCGTACATCCTTAGGAATTATTAGTTTTTATATAAAACCCTACATATATCATACACTTAAAAACTTCCCTGGGGATCACTTTATCTATAAGTGAAAACTGCATGAAAATCCATTTGTTAGTTTTGAAGTTTTGCGCTCACAGACAGACAGACAGACATAGTGCGTCCGACTTCATTTTATACTATTTATAAATTCATTTCGGTCGTGTGGGTACGTACAAGGTCAATTCTTCATCTTCATGCCGAGTCAGAAGATCAATTGACAATGCACATATATTTATTTTTTTAATGATATTTATAACTTTAAAGGTGACTAACTGGTTAAAGAACACTATTTCTTTATCAGTATTTTGTTACGAACTTCATTATCCTATCCTTAAGGTAGCCTGGAAGATATTACACTAGCGATAAGGCCGCCTATTGCATATCTTGCCACAGACTGTAATCCATGTATACAATTCAATTGTACAATAGTGTTTTTACTTACTTACTTACATTTACTATGACAACGGAAAGGTTCAATTCATATTGTACAATTACAATTCTAACTACGAGTACAACAAAGTCAGTCTCAAAATAGGTACAACATGAACACCCTGTCAAGTATAGGTTACAATGTTTAAAATTAATCCTAAAATCATCAAGGATTTCTTTCATACCTCAAGAAGTTCAATATCGCACGACGTGTTGATAGTGTCTCGCAGCTCGGAGTACTTCCACTTGGAGAGGTCGTGTTTCTGCTTGCCCTGCATCGCTTGCTGCATTCGCACACGTTCCGACCTACCCCAGATTATCGTTTTAAATACCCTGGCTGTATGGATACAGATATAGTAATCGACCATTTTTAGATTTAAACTTAGAGTAAACGTCTGTTAACTCATTTTAGTTTTAGTTATCAATAATTTAAGTAAAATAAAGTTAAGTAATTAATTGATAATTTAAAGTAAGTTTCTAATAATTTAAGTAGGTAAATTACGTAATGGATTATTTTAACGAAATAAAGAAGAAAAGTTGCGATTTGAAATTACCAATTTTTTGGAAAAATGTTAAAATAATTATTTTTTAAATCAAATAAACTTAAGCAATAAAGTTATTTCAAAGAAATTTTAACAAAGGAATATATAATAATGGTGCTTCGGCTAGTATACTAGTAAAATGTTTGAATGCGTTAAAAAAAATATCTATTTTATACGGTCATGTCATCTAACTTGTATGCTTTTTCCCAAACAACTCAAACTTTTCTTAATTGTGTTCCTTTGAATTTATTTTATTATTCTTATACACTTATAAAATAAATGGTCGCTTACTATATTTAATACTATTAGTAAAAATTATACTCTTGACACCAGTTATTATTAACGGTCAGAAATTAAAACGAAATTAAAACATACCTAATTTTGTTTTTTAATACCAGTTACTTCTACTTTTGTACATAAACAAGCCAAACCTGTACCAAAAATAATCTTCATGCGTTACTATAAATGGTAATATCATGCAACTATTAAAGATTATTTGTATTATTTACAAGATTTTTTTTATATAAGATGAACACAAATCAACTGCAAGTATTTTAAGGGCAGACTCAGATTGTTATAACTGAACAACTTTTCCAAATAAACATATAGAAAAAAGAAAAAAAATTGACCTCCCATACAAATTGAGAATCATCTGATCTTCATTAATATGGAGAGTGAAAAAAAAATCGTATTTCGATATGTTTATAAGGCAAAGTTGTTCAGTGTAGTTGTCTGAATCTGCCCTTAAAATATTTGCAGTTGATTTGTATCCACCTTATACATATATCTACATTTTGTTGAAATGCTTAAGCTGATAAAAATATGCTTACTTGTTAATCTATTTCTATCAACTTAGATTATGTTTTTCGAGAATTTAAGTTGATTAAAATGTTATACAGTTATCATATTAAAAACAGAAACGTGAATATCATAACAGCTGCATACTGAAACGCCTTCTAACGTTAGCAAGTTATCCGCTTACTATGCGCTTAACCACGCAAACGTCGAATATATCAAAAAACATTTTAATTTATTTCTTAAACGGCTTGAAAGATTTTGATGGAACTTTCACTAGCAGATAGCTGATTTAATAAGGAATAATTTAGGCTACTTTGATTTAAGATTTTTTTCATAAACTCAACTTTCGTTTCAAATTCCACGGGGTCGAAGTCGCGGGCACAGCTCGTTATATTATAAAACACATTTCAGTATACGGCAGTTAATCATCCAAATCAAGTACAAGGCGAAATTCCGTACATTTCAATACCCGACTACGGCGAAAACAAAAGGAAGGGTAATGATTTTTTTGTTACCATAAGTACGAAACTTCGCCCTAAAACACACATAGTGTCATCCGATAATATCAATTACTACGTGCAATATAGAAGCGCCAGCCTGGAAGTGTTAGCACAGTTAGTAAGTGTCAGTAAGTGGCTTTCGTTCTACTACAGACCCGTTTACTATTACGAGATATCGTTTATGCGGGTATCTAATTTAAAAACCGTAGGTAACTTGTTCTTGATTAAAAAAATCGGTATATATTTCCGGTTCGCCATTCTCTTTATAAAATAACGTTCTAGATCTTAAATGAAACAATACTGATTTTATTGGCTAACAGCTACATAAACTACTCTTTAAGGTCCAAAGCGGTGACGAGCGGAAATCGTCCAATCAGCGTGCGTCGTGCTAAAATAAAGCAGCTGTGATTGGTCAACAAAGGTTTTCCAGGTTGGTTCGGATAATTTCAAATGGTGCAAAGTTGTCAGTTGAATTTGATGACAGCCAATCACAAGAGAGAATCCTGCGTCTCAGTGCTGACCTCTCGCGTGGCGCTATTGAAAACTTTATTCTGACAAGTCTTAGGTTAGGCCTATATTCAAATACTGATATATACTGATATCCAGACTTGTTAGACTTGACTTATACTTCTTGACTTATAAGCACAATTATTTTTAAGTTAAAATTACTTTTAATTACGATATGAGTACAGATATATTTCAGGGAAAAATTGGAACGCTACCTTTTGTCAAAAAACTATATAGTATATCATTTATCTGTCTTATAAACGCAAATTATTACTTTCTAGAGATTATTTTTTCAATTTGACTCCATACGAAGGCGACAACTGATCGGTAGTATATAAAAATGAACAGAAATCTGTAGCAGAACGTTAGCCAGTAGGAAAGTAGCGTGCGATAGTAACCATTAGCGTCTGGTACCTGTTCAACTTATGCTCGCCGTTCACCTCGCCGGCGAAACTGTGCAAACATACCAAACATTGAGCGTCTCACGACACCACGACACCACTAATTTACTATGGGTAACTATCGATCACGTGATTTTTTTGGCACTTTTCAATCTTCATTCCCCTCAGGTGATATCTGTTGAGGTTCAATGTACCAATCCCACCCCCCTAACCTACTTTTTTATGCCACAAAAAACTCAATTATCTGTAAACTGGTTATGTGAAGTTTTCTACTTCTTTCAAGTCCCCGTAAGGAAAAAGATTAATTTTTTTTTGGACATTATTTAAACATAACTGTAAAGTAAAATAAATATACATGATATTTCACTACTACCCCTACCTCCCCTTATGAAATTTTCCACTTCTTTCAAGTCCCCGCAAGGAAAAAGATTAATTTTTTCTTTAAACATTATATAAACATAACTGTAAAATACAATAAAAACACATGATATATCACTACAACCCCTACCCCCCCTTGTGATATATCGTAATTTTTTGGACAATCTCCTGCTTTTTTTTAAATAGCTAACTGTGTCCCATTGCTGGCGAAAAGCTTTCGAAAGGGACGCATAAAAGAAAGAAGTGGTCCTTTTTTAATAAAAGGACCCGTCTGCTATCAATTCCTATCGAACACTCATAATGAAATCTGATCATTCTAAGAACTATCAAAGAACGGTAAATTTTCAATTTTTTTTTTTTAATGCAACGAGTAATAAATGTAGGCAAAATGTAGTTTTGAAATGTAGTTTTGTCGTGTAGTTCGTGTGTAGACACTCTTAAACTTAAAGGTCGCTCGAAGCTATGTACAGAAGAGTCGCGGCCCGTGTGACGTCACCATTGTACAGTGATCTTCTGTTTTCTCTCAATCTCACAAATTTATGTAATTATAGCTATGTATAAAATGTTTAACGTATGGGAAATGTATTTCATAAATTGAAAACAAGAAAGAAAAATTTAATATCAAATTCAGTTAAAATTGCGAATTAAATGAAAAGTTCATTGCCATTATATTATTATTATGACTCGAAAAGAAGAAAAAAAAGTTGAGCCGAATTTGATACTAAAACTTTGGAAATGTGAAGTAATGTATGTATAAAGTAATAATCAACATGGTCTTTCGCATTATAAATCGCTATTTTATCGACGACATTCATTAAAATTTTAAAACAATAGTAAAATTCCATAAAACGTGTTTAAACAGCGTGTGCGCATAAAGCGTACCTGCGTAATTGAGGTGGAGATCCTTCCACATGGCCGTTGGTTTCTTTGGCGAGACGCACCGCCATCTCGTGGTCTCTACGCTCTTGTTCTAACCTGTTGAATAAATTAATTAAAAGAAAAAAAAAAAAAACAAAAAAAAATAATAATTTATATTAAACTAGCTGTTCTCCGCGGCTCCGCCCCGCGTGGGACTCGGTTATATCGCGCCCAAAAGTGGCCTATGTTTGACCTCAGGTCGTTAACTATATCCCTACCAAATTTCATCACAATCGGTCCAGCAGTTTAGCCGTGAAGAGGTGACAGACAGACAGACAGACTTTCGCATTTATAATATTAGTATGGACTAGCATTCGCACGCGGCTTCGCCGGAATGAATTTACCTCTGAAACAGTGCTTTTTCCAGGTATGAAAGCTACCCTATGTCCTATTCAATATTCCTAGCTATATGTATGCGAAATTTAAGAAAGATTGGTTCAGTAGATAGGGCGTGAAGAGGTTACAAACAAACAAATATACAAACTCACTTTCGCATTTATAATTATTAGTTGGGATTTACATAAATTACAATAAAGGTTAAATAAATGAAAATAAAAAACTAATTATTGCACCATAAAAAAATGAGAAAAATTTTCAGTGAAGATATAGTTCCATATAGTTACAAATTGCAAAACTGCTAAAAGTGGCCGTTTTAAGCAATATTGCAATGTGTAACTATAGGGAACTATAATTATACATTCATCCAGTGCCCCTAGTATGAGTTTTTCTAAACGCAGACGCTAGCGACTGCGTTAGCGATTTTGTATGACAAACCTGTACAGCGTCTCTGGCGGATAGTAAGGCAACTAAGAAATTCCATACAAAATCCTAACGCAGTCGCTAGCGTCTGCGTTAAGAAAAACTCATACTAGGGGCACAGTTGTCATTATTTAACGAAGTTGTCAGAAAGAGGTTACAAAATAAGTACAAGTAACACAATAAATTATAACACAAGTAATGCAAAGTAACGTTATATAGTTACTTCAGGCAACAGGGCTTTCGTACCGGTAGCTTTAGCGATATTTAGGAAAAAACTCATACTAGGGGTACAGCAGTGGAGGTCCAACTACAGTAGTTACCTCTCCCTGTTCTCCTGGTCATGTCTGGCGGCTTCCTCTAGTTGCTGCTGTAGTTTCTGCGCGGCGAGTTTGTCTTGTTGCTCGAGACGCAGTCTTTCTGCCTCTTCCGCTTTGCGACGAGCTTCTATTTCCGCTTTTCTATAATAAATTAAGTTATTAGAGTTCGCGGCATGTAAATTGGGCATAAACTGAAATGACCTTGAATGCGCAGTAGCCGATTTTCATACCAATTTTAACGTGCGCAAGTCCCGTTTGTGGCCAACTTATGTGCCGGGTATTATAAATTACTGTAGATGTAAATAGGTTTGCATCAATAAAACATTTCTATATTATTTGCCTAGCAACAATATGCTCTATCTATGAAAGCCGCAAACAGAGATGTGTGGAGAAGGATCGCAAGAGCAGCGGCTATGGAGCAACCTAATGTAAGTGTGATAAATGTCTTAATAAATGTCTATCGTATTCTATTCCAATCTGTAATCACAACCACTCTATGAAGTGTCCGACTGCCTGAATACTCGAACGCTACTCAATTTTGAGAGCTGTTCAAGTATCATGCTGTCACTGTCATATCGTTGACGTTCAGCGAGACAGCATGATACTTGAGCAGCTCTCAAAATTAAGTAGCGTTAGAATATGTAAGAAGAATATTATTTGGTTTTGATTTTATCATTGCAAAGTTTTTAATTAAGTGTAAATTAAAACAAAACAATTGGTGAAAGTTAAGCAAATCGGTTCAGTACTTTCGAAGATAAGCGTGATTATACATACATCTAGACCAAAAATTAATTATTTTTTGCTTTCATTTTAAATGTCCCTCTATCCATTTCAGCCAACATTACTAAATGTATATTGTATAATGTATCGCTGTCAAAGTACTGTCAAAGTGAAAAGACGTACAATTGAAGCTCTTGAGTGTTTTATTGATTATAAAAAGAAATAATAAGTTTTTAGAGTGCTTGAGTTGCTGAAACTAACCTGCACATCCTACACCAAGGTACGACCACAATATTTTCACTCAAACACGATATTAAAAAGACAAATTATACACAAGAAATTCATAGATTTGATTAACGGAAACATTTTTGAAATTTATATACAAATTATTAACCAATTAGAAGATTATTCACAATTTATTTACAAACACCCGACACCTGCATGAACATATCAACACAAACAATTTTGACATATCTACAATATATCTGACACTGACATTTGAAGGATTGACGTTGACAGCCATCGAATGTTGAAATTTTTTTAATTTTATTTTATAATTATTTTATGGCCCTGGACACGCATTTGTTTAAGGACTGATTAATGAAATAAGTAGAATTCATAGATACAGAAAACAACAAAATATATCATATAACAATTATTGACCGAGTATCGTTAGATGGCACTAGTATATTGACAATATCAATAAGTACAAAAACACTACTGTCACAAATCTGCTACTGTTGGAACTAACTTAACAAGGAAAAAAAAAATGTCAACTGAAAATATTACAATGAGAAAAACAAAGAACACTAATGATGATTTAAACACTTCACATGAATCCTTCTCATCAACTATGTCTGACTTGAGAACGTCAAGCATACAAGATTTAACAGAAATAAATAATGACTCACAAGAATTGAGAAAACAGATTGATTTATTACAAAATCAATTGAAAAACGCTGACAATGAAATAATTCGTTTAGGTCAAGAAAATATATCCCTATTGGAAAAAATTAAAGCACAAGAAACTGAAATAAATACATTACAAAACAATAGTGCAAACACATCGACTAATACAAAGAACAAAAAAAAGAAAAAAACACGTAGAAGAAAACGAAACAGCCTTTCTTCGGCTTCGGGTATTGAGTCTATGGAATGTACGCCCACACAAAAAAATCCTCCCTCAAAAAAAATTAAACAATACTCTGACTTAGAAACATCACAAGCAGAAAATCAAACCGAAAACCGAACTAGTATACAAAATGCAAAAAATAAAAGAATATGCATACTAAGTAGCGACAATCACAATAACCTTCATCAAATTTTAGAAGAAGTAGAGCTCACAAAGGAATTCTCTTGCTGTCATTATAAGCAGACTGGCGGAGGAATACGTCAACTTTTGGCGGGACTTCATACTAAATTAGAAGGTTTCAATAAAAACGATCACTGTATATTAATCATCGGCGAAACGGATTTCAAGTACTCACAACAATACACAACACTAGTATATGAAATTTCCGAATGTTTAAAACAAATAAGACATACAAACATCCTAATTGCTCTGCCAACGTATATCTGTGGCGCTGTTATATACAACTGTCGGGTAGAGATGTTCAATGCACTATTAACTTTTGACGCATGGAGAAACAAATACGCAGAGATATTTGATAGCAATAGGGAACTAACACATAACATGTTCTCATATCGAACCGGTAAAATAATGATGAATGGGAGAAGAAACATAATATCAAACATAAAAATATTAATACAAAGTAACAACGGACAAGAGGATTCACGACTGCAGACATCTACTCAACGAACTACGACACCAACTAACATAAACACAAACATTCATATTGTCGATAGTGATAATAATCGAAATAAAGTAGACTTAAACAAGATTGAAAAACAAGATAACATAGAAAATGATTTTTTTCGTATATAATAGTTTATGTGTAATGCATCAAAACATAAATGGTCTCATAAATAAATCTGACATTATATTAGAATACTTAAATGAATTATGTGAAAATGGTAGAAACATAAATATCTTATGTTTCACTGAACATAATATGACGAAGAGCGACGTCGAGTTTCTCAATATTCCTAATTATAGTTTGACATCATTTTTTTCCCGAAAAGATAGAAACGGCGGTGCTTGTATCCTCGTTCAAAATGGTATCGAGTATAAAATAATATCATCCATTGATAAATTCAATATAATTAATACTTTTGAATGTTGTGCAATTGAATTAACGAAAAATAATGTAATAATACTATGTATGTACAGAATACCTAATACAAATGTTGATTTATTTTTCAATACTTTAACCAAAATACTAGAGACTATTAGCTTTAACAAGAAAAAAATAATTATATGTGGTGACTTCAATATAAATATGCTTGTAAAAAATAAAGAATCGAGAAAATTTGAAACAATAATAAAACAGTTTAATTTAAAAATGGAAATAAAAGAAGTTACTAGACCAAGCAGTGGTACTTGCCTTGACAATATTATACACAATATAAGAGGATGTATAAGTGAAAATGTAGAATTAGGCGTATCTGACCACAAATCACAAAATATGATATTTCCAATAAATAAAACAATTATATTAAAGCACTGGTTTCGAATGAAACGTGACTACGGTGAAGATAACATAAGAAAATTTATTGACTGCCTAAAAAGTATACATTTCTCTGAAATATATGAGATAAATGACGTAAACGAAAGTTTTGATAGATTTATGGACACTTTTAAAATGTTCTATGACCTATGCTTTCCAAAAGTAAGATACAAAATTTCTACTCATAACAAACCAACATGGATAACACGAGGAATTAAATTACTCAGCAAAAAAAGGCGAGAATTACTCTGGAAATATAGGCAAAAACCAAATAAACAAACAAAACAAATATTCAAAAACTATACAGTAAGATATAAAAAAATACTTAAACTAACACAAAAAGCCAGAAATACTCATTATATACAAAAAAGCAATAACAAATCAAAATCAACATGGAACATAATTAATTCAACAAAGCAAAACATACCTAAGGACAATATTAAAGAAATAAATATAAACGGAAAAACTGAAACAAACCCTAAACATATTGCACAACATTTTAACAAATACTACATAAACCAAGTAAAAGAAAACAAAAGTCCACAAACTAATACAAAAAATACATGCTCACATAGCTCACCTAAATCTATATACATCAACCCAAGTATACCAGAAGACATAATAACAATAATAAGCAACTTAAAAAACACTAATAGTACAGGTCATGACGATGTAAGCACAAAAATAATCAAAAGAGTTGGTCCAATAATAGCACCAGTACTGTGTCATATAATAAATAACTGTATTCAAAAAGGAATATTCCCGGAAAAATTAAAAATTAGCATCGTAAAACCCTTGCATAAAAAAGATGATCGAAAAGAGGTAACTAACTATAGACCATTAACACTATTGTCGGTATTCTCTAAGATCTTCGAAAAATTTATTCATAATAATCTTTATAACTACTTTGAAAGAAACAATATTCTATGTAAAGAACAAATGGCCTTCAGAAAAAACAAAACAATAAACACAGCAATATATAATTTTCTCGAAAAAATACATATAAACATGGACAAAAGTAAACCAAGTGCAGCAATGTGCATGGACATGACTAAAGCATTTGATTATGTAGATCACGAAGTACTATTGCATAAACTATACGTATATGGAATCAGGGGTAATGCATTTGATTTAATAAAATCATACCTAGAGGACAGAGTACAAATAACGCAAATTGATAAGATCAATCCTAAAACTAAGACATTAGAAGTATACTCATCTGATGCTGAAAAAGTATGCTACGGAGTACCTCAAGGCGGGGTTTTGGCTCCCCTTCTATTCCTAATTTATATAAATGACCTCCCTAAAATCACAAATAATCAAATGTCTTTGTTTGCCGATGACAGCGCAATAATATTTGACAAAGGAAATTTAGACTTTATTAATATGGACATAAAAAACAATTTGACAAAAACAATTGACTGGTTAAATAATAATAACCTAAAAATTAATTTACCTAAAACAAAAATAATGACTTTCAAAATTAGACAGAATAAACCTAATAAAATAAAAGTAAAATACAATGACATTACACTTGAAGAAACAAATAGCACAAAATTCTTGGGGTTGCTCATTGACAATAACATGTCATGGCAAACACAAATAAACCATGTTTGTAATAAGCTTAATAATTTCTCATATGCGCTGCATATGCTTGGTAAAGTCGCCAACCAATCAGCACAACTAACGGCTTATCACGGGTACGCGGCATCAACACTAAGATACGGAATAATATTCTGGGGTAACGCCACTAATAGTCAAGATGTCCTTATAGCACAAAAAAAATGTATTAGAGCCATATGCAAACTAAAACAAAGAGAAACAAGTAAACCACATTTTCAAAAACAAAAATTACTTACATTTCCCTCCATGTATATCTACGAAGTATGCATTTTTGTTAAAAACAATTATAATATGTTTAAGCCAGTTGAAAGTCAACGTCGCTCTGATACACTTCACCTCGTAACAACAAACACAGCATTTTTACACAAAAGTATATATGCAATGGCCCCTAAACTATATAATAAGCTACCCTCACACATTAGAAAATGCAAAGAATTTTGTCATTTTAAGCGAATGCTATATAATTTATTAGTAGACAAAGCTTATTATCATGTAAATGAATACTTAAATGATAATTTTATATAATATTTTGCATAGGTACTTAGTAATTTTATTTTAATTAATAGTAATTTATATATTTGTATTCCAGTGTATAATTTGACATACATTTATTATCATCTACATAGATTATTAATCCTGACATAAAAAATGGAAATAATGTAAATTTGAAATGACTGACATTATGATAATTAACTTAATTCGATAATTTAATTGACATGAATTGCATAAATGTTATTTACTAGTATACCATTTTTTTATAAAATTAATACCAATTTTGTATGCCTGACGGCGCAGCATGGCGCACAGTAACTAATTTAATACTAACACCCTTAAATGTACCCATGTCTGACATAAAATAAATGAATTATGAATTATGAATTATAGACGAAATAATTTTACTATTTTATTATATGATGTATAATATATTTCCTGTCAAGTATTTAAAATTCAAATTGAATTTAACTTATATATTCTAATATAAAAATAAATAATAAATACACATATAATCACGTCTTTATCCCATGCGGGGTAGACAGAGCCTAGAGCCATAAGACCTTAGGCCACGTTTAGCATAATGGTAGTTGAAACAGGAAATCAATAGTGATGGGTTGCTAGCCGCATCGCTTATGTCATGATTTCCCCATTCGGCGATTTCCTCAGACGACTTTTACGGCTTGCGCGGAAAGAGAAGCAGCTGGTACATTCTATAATATAAATAATAAAAAAAACCCTAAACTAATTTAAATAAAATATAGAGCCCAAATCGCTGCCATCACCGGATAAGGTACCAAAGAGGCTGGCGGCATTACCACGCTGTATGGCTAAACTTAGCTTTTGACCGAAATGCTCACCAGTCCTTGGATCTCCCGAGACATCGATTATCTATTTTTTATATGTGTAGATAGAAGATAAACTATATGTATTTTTCCCTTAACAAGTGTGACATTATCATAACAATAAATAAATATATAGGGGGACAAATCACACAGATTGAGTTAGCCCCAAAGTAAGTTCGAGACTTGTGTTATGAGATACTAACTCAACGGTATTATATTTTATAACAAATACATATATATAGATAAACATCCAAGACCCAGGTCCATCAGAAAAAGATCATTTTTCATCTTGACCTGACCGGGGATCGAAAAAAAAAAACAATCGTGAACAATCTACTCACAGCCTGCGATGCTCCTCTTCCTGCCGCAGTCGCTCCACTTCCCTCCGCTTGGCGTCTTCGGCGGCGCGCATCTCCGCCTCGATACGCTTCAGCCTCTCTTGTTCCTCTCTGGAACAACACAAAAGTTATAAATATATTTATCTATATACTAGCCACCCGCCCCGGCTTCGCATGGGCATAAAAACCTTCCCCTTGAATCATTTTATGTATGAAAATAAACCGCATCAAAATCCGTTGCGTAGTTTTAAAGATTTAAGCATACATAGGAATATAGGGACAGAGAAAGCGACTTTATTTTATACTATGTAGTGATATAAAAAGATATTGATGTTCGTTAGTCTGGCTAAAGCTCGAGAATTGCTGGACCGATTTGGCTAATTTTGGTCTTTAAATATTCAAGAAGTTCAGGGAAAATCCCTTAAACAGTAAAAAAATGGTTCATTCGTCTGACAGCTACAAAACCACAGACAGACAGACACGTTAAACCTATATTACACCTCTATTTTTGCGTCGGGGGTTAACAAATCGATACTGACGCCGGCGACAAAAATTCAAAGATTTTTCGTTGGAATTTTTCTGTTGACCAATCCTTGTGATTGGTAAACAGAAAAATCTTTGTTTTCATTCAATGAAGAATATATTTAGCTGTATGCTAAATAAATAATTATGCCGAATCGAGCAATGATTATAGTCGCCCAAGGGAATGGTGACAGTGGCAGCCCGTCACCCATGCCATCGAATTCAGACGGTGCAAAATCGAATGTCATATTGAACTGTCAACGGATTCGTAAAAGTAATACAATACAATACAAATACTCTTTAACTAACTTAAAAGAATGAGGCGCAAAGACGGACTTATCGCTTAAGCAATTATTAGTAAAAGGCGTTGGCGCAGTATAAATACATAAATAGCGCGCCTGTACAGCGTCAGAGGCGCTGTACAGGTTTGTCATACTAAATCGCTAACGCAGTCGCTAGCGTCTGCGTTAAGAAAAACTCATACTAGGGGCACTGTTTTAGGTTTCCATGAGACAGGCTCGTCCTAGTGTGGAAACCACCAGTACACTTATTGTTTTTGTATAAATAGTATACTTTCAGTTACAGTATTCTATATATAGGTTAAATAACTTTTGTAACCTCGTGTTTAATAAAAATAATTTGAATTTGACTTGTTCACTTATTTATTGATAAAATTCGCAGATGTTGCTTTGATATATTGCTCTAAGATGTAATTACTTTTAATCTTTATGCTTACTCTGTCGCATTGGTACTTACTTATGACATTGTAAATGTGAAAAATATATAAATAAAATAAATACTTAATCGAAGACTCAAGCTAAAAGCATGCAATTAAGTAAGTATGGCCTCACCTGTTTTTCTGGTCAACCATAGCTTTGTGCAACGCCGCCATTTGCGTCTCGACATCTTTGCTCAACTTGTTGCACAACTGGTCGATTTCTTTGCGCGTTATTTTCTCGTTTTGCTGTATAAACATTTTAAAAATTTAGTATATAAAGTGAAAACAACATACATACATACATACATATATTCACGTCTTTATTCCATACGAGGTAGACAGAGCCTAGAGCCATAAGACCTTACACCACGTTTAGCATGTTAATTGAAACAGGAAATCAATAGTGATGGGTTGCTAGCCGCATCGCCTATGTCATGATTTCCCCATTCGGCGATTCCCTCAGAAACAAATAAATCAACTGCAAATATTTTAAGGGCAGATTCAGACCACTATTTCAAATAAACTTATATCGAAATTGAAAATCAAAATGTTTGGCTTTCCATACAAATTGAGAATCATCTGATCTAGTTAGGTAGGGAGAGTGAAAAAAATAATTCGTAGTCCGATAAGTTTATTTGGAAAAGTTGTCCAGTATGGTGGCCTGAATCTGCCCTTAACATATTTGCAGTTGATTTGTGTCCACCTTATAGAGTGGGCTAATATTTTTTCCTGTCACAGCTTGCTTATAGTTACAACATAATTTTTAATATTAGACTCCATTGTTTTTGTATTGGAGCATATATTTCCCCCTTGGGTAAGTTGGTTCTCATTTCTTATATGAAACGTAATGCATACGTTTAATCACGAGAATTTTGTTTTCCTGTTTGTAGTACTTACTATATAGGATGATAGTTTGAAACTATAAAAAGAATTTGGAGCCAGCCAAATGGAGAAATACGTGGGAGAGGGTTGAATAAGTCTGATGGACTTGAGTCCATCAGTCTTATTCAGCTGAAATAGAGACTATAATACACGGAACATTACCTTGATAGCAGCAACACCGCTAGCGATAGACTTTCTCAAGTTTTCTATATTCTTCTGAGTGCTGTTCTTTTCCTTCTTGAGCTACGACGTGACAATCTCCATGTCCTTAAGACTAGGGAGCTTAAGTCCATCAGTGGACCTTATTTAGCTGAAATAAAGACTAAGTATACATGAAACATTACCTTGATAGCAGCAACGCCGCTAGCGATAGACTTCGTCAAGTTCTCTATATTCTTCTGCGAGCTGTCTTTTTCCTTCATAAGCTGCGACGTTACAGTCTCCATGTCCTTAAGGTTGTGTTGAAACCCGTCTATCTTAACGTCGGCCTGGTAGCTAGGTCTATAGTGAACCTTATTCAGCTGAAATAAAGTCTATAATACACGGAACATTACCTTGATAGCAGTAACGGCGCTAGCAATCGACTTTCTTAAGTTTTCTATATTCTTCTGAGCGCTGTCCTTTTCCTTCTTAAGCTGCGACGTCACAGTCTCCATGTCCTTAAGGTTGTGTTGAAGCCCGTTTATTTTAGCGATGGCCTGGTATCGAGGCCGGTGTTGTTTGCGGACCAAGTATCCGCGAATGGTCTTTTGTACGAGGATTAGGCATTGTCGCCGGTATAATATCTTATTTTTCACTGAAAATATTGTTTATTTATTAAACATTTATCGTAAAAAGTACTTAAGTAAAACACAATAGATGGACTAAATGCTCAAAGTTTGATCCTTTAGATTGGTTTAGTTTTGTTAATTTTTTATAAATAAGTATTTTAAATAAAATATGTTTACTCCCTTTCTCTTTTATCTATATTTAATGTGAAAGAATGAGACAGAATACATTTTATTCTCGAGTCTTTGACCCTACTATTAGATCGATGTGATAACTTATTCATTCGTTCATTCATATAAAAATACTAGCTGTTCCCTGCGGTTTCACTCGCCTTTGGTGTATATGTACTATAGCCTATAACCTTCCCCAAGAATCAAGCTATCATATGCAGAAATAATTTTTCAAATCCGACCAGTAGTTCCTAAGTTATAAGCGTTCAAACAAACAAACAAACTATTCAGCTTTATAATATTATAATATAGTAGTATAGGTAAAAAATCTGCCCTTTAAATATTTGCAGTTGATTTGTGTCCACCTAATATAAAAAAATAATTCTACTTACACTTAATAATAGACAGCACAGCGAATATAGACCGCCTCCATCTTGATTTAATAAGCCAGGCTAGCACGGCGTCGACGATAGCCTTCAAATTGTCAGGGTCTGACCTCATTATGGTGTCGAACTCAGAGTACTTCCCGGGACGGAAAAACACGCGCGTGATGCCGAATTTGTAGTCCTTCTCCGATAGACCCAGACTGTGGACTATCGCCTGTGGAGAAAAGTTTATTGTCATCCATCATTATTTCAAATGCAGACTGTCTACTGCTGGATATAGGCCTCCGTCAAGGTCTTTGTAATAAACAGCTCCGCCAAATTAGGACCATGATGAATCGATGTTTGTTACACTTTCACAGAAAAACAGTTAAACCGATTTGGCTAAAATTTGTCTTGAGCCTGGAACAACAAATAGACTACATCCCGGAATTTCCACGGAAACGGAGCCCCGGATAACGGCTAGTTGGAATACTTACTTCACAGAATATCCTGGGCTCCAAGGACTGCAGTTTTGGCGGCATATAGCTCTTGTACATCTGATGGAGGTCGTTGAATGGAGCCCGCGATGGGTAGCCGTGCTCCATCAGCTCCAGCACGGAGGCAGTTCCGCTGCACTGCAGCTGTGTGAGCACTAAAGCGCCCTCTATAGCGCGCCCCGTCATACGAGAGTTCGGCTTGATGCAGCGGACGAAGTTTGTGCCCTGGAATTTCAAAAAATAATGAATCCGATCGCTTATTCCATCGTTACAGTTCGCGGCATATAAGTTGGCAATAAACTGAAATAACCTTGAATGCGCAGTAGCCGATTTTCATAAATTTTAACGTGCGCACGTCACGTTTTTGGCCAACTTATGTGCCGGGTATTATATTTGTATTTAATTGTATTATACCCTAAGGTTGAATGGAAGAGATTGATTTAGCGATAAGTCCGCCGATGTGCCTCATTGACCCGACGCAAAAAGAGGGGTGTTATAAGTTTGACGTCTTTATCTGTCTGTCTCTGTCATTCATTATAGCTCCCGATCGGATAAAGCGATTTCAATTTAGTTTATTTTTCATATTAAAGGTGACTTATGGGCGAGTGTTCTTAGACATGTTCGATGGTTGAGCCGTTTAGAAGTTGTGGGGGTGAAAGTGGGGAAGAATAACCGAATGTCTGCAAATATACTTGAGTAGGGTCTCAAAAGAAAGCGCATCACTTTTGCTAGATTTACTAGAAACTAAACGATTTACTTGTCGATAATTTCACTCATATTTTCCTTGAAGTTCTCCATCAATAGTGACAATTTAGTTTGGAACTTTAGGCCGACAGAAATAAATTTGTATTTGCCATTGGCATTATTATAGGCTGAAGTTTGACAGCGATATAGCAGTAGTGTGAACTTAGAATCATTTGTTTAGTAAAGGTCTATTTGGTAATAATTCACACTTACATTTTCCTTCAATTTCTCCATCAACAGCGACAGTTGAGTTTGAAACTTTGCGCCGACGGAAATAAAGTTGAGTTTCCTTTAACATTATTATTGGCTGAAGTTTGGAACAGCGATAGCACTAGCGTGAAGTTAGGATAATTTGCTAGAAACTAAACGATCTACTTGTCGATAATCAACTTACATATTTCTTCAATTTCTCCATCAACAGCGACAGTTGGGTTTGGAACTTTGCGCCGACGGAAATAAAGTTGAGTTTCCCTTTAACATTATTATTGTCTGAAGTTTGAAACAGCGATATAGCACTAGTGTGAACTTAGCATAATTTAGTTGTAAAGGTCAATTTGGTTATAATTCAAAAACTTACATTTTCCTTCAATTTCTCCATCAACAGCGACAGTTGGGTTTGGAACTTTGCGCCGACGGAAATAAAGTTGAGTTTTCCTTTAGCGTTGTTGTTGTCTGAAGTTTTGAACAGTTGCTGTACGAGTGCGGAGTTCGATTCCTGGACGAGGAATTCCAGTGACGCGTGGAGGGCATCGTTGTTCTTTTCGATGAATTGGTTCTGTCGATAAAAAGAAACCGTGAAGGTTTAAAACGGTATTTGTAAAGGTTACTAAATTTACAAAATATTAATATCTGAATGGAATTTTTTTTTTCGTAATTCTTCCTTTGGTATCGAAAGCCAGTGTTGTTATCTATCACACACTAGCTACACTTATTATTTAAAAAAAAAATATTCTATATAAAATAAAGCGTGGTTAATACATGTTTGACGTCAATGACTCATCGACATAAAGGTAGTGGCTAGGAAATTAAATTTTTTTCTAAAGCTCAGTAAAAATGGGTTTTATAGAACAGGACAATACTAAGCTAATAATAAGACTTCACCTGAGGAGCTCGATAGCCTAGTGCGGCGCGCGTGTTCGTAACGATAGTGCGCGTCAAGCGACGGCGAGTGCGCGGCCATGTTAGGATTGGTCGCCATTAGTGGCATTACTATCTTGAGCTCCTCCGTGCTTCGGAAGGCACGTTAAGCCGTTGGTCCCGGCTGTTATCGGTAGATAGCAGTCGTTAGGCTATGTCAGATGCCTTTAGGCAGCCTGAAAAATCTGACAGTGTTGGCCACTAACACACCCGGATCATGTTCCTGTGGGTCTGGTTTCCCTGTATAAAAAGGGTTACGAAGGCCAGACGGAAGTCGCTCCATTGTAATAACCCGTAGCGCCAAATCAGGACCATGATTAACAGCGTACCCTGGGCTCTGAAGCGTAAGCTGAAGATGCAACCGGGAAACACGCTCGGACGAAGAATAAGACTCCACCTATTAAGACAAAGAATATAATTAGTGTTTGTGACTCACTGTGTTGTAGCAAACAGCGCCTGCGAAGTGTCTCAGCAGGAATCCTTCGTCGTCTCGCAGCCCGCGGTGCGCCTTCAGACGAGACGCGCGCGGCACTTGCAGTCTGGAAATATTATTATATTTATTCATGTACACAGTAATATAAACGTAGAAACCATGTTAAACACAATCTAACCCCCGAACCCTAGTTGGTGACGTAAGCTATGTAGCTACTGCCGTATCTGCAGCGTCGATTTTACGCCTCCCCCCCCCCCCCCCAACGTATAAATACGTAAGTATACAAAAAATTTAAAAACTTCTTAATATCTTTTTACTTTACAAACGTCAAGAAAGCTTTTTTCTCGCGTAAAATTTTGAAGAAAGTGACATAGCTAATTATAATGAATTTGTTTTAATTTTATGCATTTTTTTTTCTGTTATTAGAAATCTACCCTTCCTAAACAAATTTTTATACGATTAAAGCTGGAGAAATGGAAATTCCTTCTCACCTAGAGCTGTTAAGCTGTTTATGCACGGAGTGAGTGAAGTGTCCGAACTCCGGCTTCGGCAGCTTCGACTCCTCGTCCAGCAGGTGGAAGATGCCGTGGTTTTTACTCTCAATCAAATCTGAAAACAAAACGAATGACGTCATTTTGTAAATGTGCAAGGTGTGAAAATTTTGGGACGTAAGCAGTATTGTAGTTAGGTTTAAATTCGCATGATGACTTCTTCTTTTTCGTCCTAGCGTGTTTCCCGGTTGCCAGTGACGTGCACAGACATTTTTCTTAGGGTAGGCAAAAACCTACCTAGACCAGAACTATTTAGGTACAACTAAAACAGTAACGAGCAAAAAGATAATAAAATTATAATATATTAATCATGTAGGTACTTAGGCCCTGAAAATTTTTAAGACGACCGCCTTACCCTCCGCTCCCGTGGGAGTTTTGGAAAAGCATAGCAAACATATTAATTTGAAAATATTATTAAATAATGTTGTTGTTGTTAGCTTACCCTTCACTTCAAATAAATCCAATCGATCCCGGTTGATAACGTCCATTTATTATTATTGCCCTTTTTTCGTCAAATAAAAGATTATCTACTTAGCGCGTCATTTTAAAGTTTTTGTAAACAAACACTCGGTTTACAACAAACATGAACATTTTACAATTTAAACTACAACTGAGTAAATTTGTTGAAAATAAAAGTGCTATTTTTTCACCTTATTGTAAACAATGCATATTGCAATTATCAATTAATTAAACATTCAAAACAAACAAATGCATGCAAGCAAAGCAAACATATTGTTGATTTCGATACGGAAATATAACCCTACGGAATCGGGAATGTCATCTTGTTTTTATAAAGTCTTCAAGTCTATGCGTTTTTAAATTTGCAGCATTACTCGTTTGTTATCCAATAGACACAGTTATCATGTTGCTGCAATCGATCGTAATCACTAATCAGATTTAAGTATGTGTAACGCGTAATTCTAATTGGCCGTACCAAAAGTGAGAGCGAGATGAAAAGTCATCTCATAGCATTTTGTTTCATCTAGACGAGGTCTTAAATTTACTCACACAGTCGTAATTTAGCGCATATGTGTCTGTTCATGTAAGTTTCTTACTTGCACTACTACACGAGCAAAAGCACATCTATACATAGTGATTTCTTAGTGAGAGTAGTAAACTTCAGACGTTTTACTAAAAAGCTGGCCTGGCTGGCCTAGCTAGAAGCGCGTGGCGCACCGCGTGTTTGCGCGAATTCATAGATGGCGTTGTTAAGATAATTCAATATCTTGTGTGAAAAAATATTTATTATACTCAATACTCAATACTTTATTGCACCTTAAATTACATGCAGATTATACAATATTACAGATATAATGTATTCTACACTCCTTCAAGGACCCTGTTGGGCGTCTGACCTCCGTAACCCTTTTTGCAGGGAATTCAGACCAACAGGAACATGACACGGGTGTGTCAGTGGCCAATACTGTCAGATTTTTCAGGCCGCCTTAAGGCATCTAAATAGTCTAACGACTAACAGCCGGGACCAAAGGCTTAACGTGCCTTCCGAAGCACGGAGGAGCTCAAGATAGTAATGCCACTAATGGCGACCAATCCTAACATGGCCGCGCACTCGCCGGCCTCGCTGGCCTCTGGCCGAGAAGGCAAGCGAGGCGTACTTGTGAACGTAAGCCCCCTAAGGATGGGGGAGAGTTATTAAAATGCAATGATTGCATATATAGGCGACACTATAGACAACTTGTAGGGAGATCAAGCAGGTGCGACTGGAAAGAGTTGCGAAATGCAAGTACAGCGCACTCTCCCGAGATTCGGCTCGTGTCACCGAGAGGCTGGTAGAGCCATGGGAGGTGGAGGGAGTGTACCTATCTTATAAATGGTTTGATTTTAGACACATCTGTCAAATTCCTATGTCGTCAGAATAAATTTAAGACTATTTTTGAACATACGAACTCACCGATACAGTCCTGGTTATCCACGAATCTGATCTCGGGCACGTTGAGCCCCTCTCTCCGATATAGTTCCTGTTCGTTCTTCAGGATCCTCTCGTTGAAGAACTGCTGCAGCTTCTCGTTGCAGTAGTTGATGCAGAACTGCTCGAAACTATTCATTTGGAAGTACTCTGGAATGGGGGAAAATTGATGGTGATATCAGGAGAGTTTCATTTCGCAGTAAATACACAATACTTTATTGCTTCTTTAATGCACAGACAAATAAGTTTACAAGGTAGATAGGTCTACCTATCTACCTTGTAAACCTTTTTGTTTCTAAATACAAAATTGTACAAAAACTGTAGTGAGTGTAGCGACGCCATTAAAATATAATGTTTTATTTAAATTAATTGGCTGATTCTAAAAATCTGAGATTTATTTCTGGTATCAAGAAACCTCCTACCAGCAGAAAAAAATTCAAGCGTTTTAAAAATTTTTACTATTTCCCTATTAAGGGCTCTGACGGGCGCTGCAATGGGAGAGGTGCTATATTTAATGTCTAATAAAATTAATAGAACGCTATTATATTGTTAACGTCAGTATGTTGCAAAGTTTATTTATTTATTAACGGGTTAATTTAATCTATTAATTTTATTTTTATAAACAAGTCATTTTCGTATAACATTTATTTTTTATTCTTATCAAATAAGAATATAAAAAGTTCAATACATTCTATCCCAACTAATATTATAAATGAGAAAGTGAGTTTAATTGATTATTTGTAACGCTTTCATCTATTACATATATTACCCTATTTTACTTAACAAATCTTCCTGAAATTTCGCATACAAATAGTTACAAGTATTGAGAAGGATATAATTTTAATCCCGTGTAAAAGCACTGTCACCAAGAGACATTCGCGCGGGCAAAGCCGCGGGCAATGCGTAAGTGAGTTTATTTGATAATTTGTTTATTTGTTACGCTTTTATCTCTTACTTTTATTTGAAAAGTTTGTTTAAAAAAATAATGTAGGACAGAACATACCCATGATAAGGATTTGCGATTTGTACAACAGTGACTTATTCTCTGATAGTTACGCAAAATTTTTAAATTCAGTTCCTCAACGTATTTAATTGTCATAGGATAATATATATGGTATTGATTTATTTATTTTAATTGTTTTGGTTAGCGCTTTCATACACAAAGCATTTATGAACCGAGATAAATTTGTTTTTTATATATGTTTGCATTGCATGTATTAAACTTTGTTATAAGTGTTGTGTACAATCTTTATTATAAATTTAATTTATTTTATATTTAAATATAATAATTTGTGATTTTAAATTATGGGCCTTAAGTCGCCTGAAATAAACAAATTTTATTTAATTTTTATTTTTTTATTTTTTATTAGGTTTTCTGTATAAGTAATTTATATTCTGTTATCTCTGATTATAACTGTTTAAATAAAATATCCTATCCTTAGCAGTTTGTCTTGTGCTATCAAGCCGCACAGGACTACCAGGACATCATTCTCTGTGCAATCAAGCTTATCAAGCAGCACAGGGAACGTTCGACCAGCTGACCAAGAGCAGACCAAGAAGTAAGATCTTTCCTTTTTATTGACTGTTCACTGTTTTATTTTCATTTATTTTATATCTATCAATCAGGATGTCTGAGTTAATTGAAAATCAAGATGTTATTTACGATAGTATGGTTAAGTTATACACAAATTTAAAGAAAGATAGTAAGGATAGAAAGACGTTAGATTATTACAAAAGACGTTTAGAAACTTTGGAAAAATACTGGGAGGAATATGAGTATAATCATGATCGAATTAGCACGGAAGAAAGTAGGACTCACCCTTATTTTTCTGAAAATCGCTACAACTCTACCAAGAATTATTACAAGTCTGTCAAGAATATTTTAGAACAAGAGTACCAAGATTTATTAGCACCTAAACAGCCTGCGGCCGCCAAGGATATGGCCTCAGGATCGGTAGATCAACCAGCACCAGCACAGCGTCACTCAGCAAGTAGTGACAAACCAGAACCAGAAACTCATCAAGCAAACAAGAAGCTCTACGATCGAGGCACCAGTAGTAAACTCGACGAGATGCTAAGAAAACAAGCTGTCAACTTCAAGGCTTTCATGCGTACAGTCAAGAACATCAACTTAGAAACCATTCAAGAAAAGTGGGAATTTGAAGACACTTTGAAGATTCTTCAGTCAAGATGGTCCGCGATCGATTCTCTTCACTGGGAAATCGATAGCGAATTAAATGAAGAAAATCCAGCATATGAAATATCATTTACCAGACATGAAGAAACATTCAACAAGTTAAAAAGGGAGATAAATAACAAGTTGTGGTCCGTAGCGCATAGGGAAAATTCCACCCCTAAACTCGACATACCAGAATTCAGAGGTCAATATAACCAGTGGATCTCTTTCAAGGACCTCTTCACAGAGGCAATCCATAAAAATCCATCAATTCCTAATGCACGTAAAATGCAATACTTAAAGGGTAAAGTTAAGGGTGAAGCCGAAAGGCTGATCCAACACCTCCAAATCAGTTCCGATAATTATTCAATTTGTTGGGATATACTAAACCATCGTTATAACAATCTGAACCGCATTTTCAACTCGCATATCAATATTTTAATGAGTATCCCAATAGCACAGCAACAGTCATTACACCATATCAAGCGAATTCATGACACGTCACTTGAGTGTTTAAATGCCATCAAGAATTTAGGAGTCGATATCAAGACATGGGACCCTTTACTCGTTCACATTTTAGCACAAAAATTAGACAGCGAAACTTATAATGATTACATGGAATTTGTACCTAAACCAAGAGATTTGCCAGTATTACAGGACTTTTTAAACTTTTTAGAAACCAAATTTACCACCTTGGAAACTTCTCGGAAGAAACAAGAAAATAATCAGCCTAAATATAATCAAACCCATTTTAATAACTCTAATCATTCGCCTAGGTATCAAACAAATCAACACAAATCAAATTCAACTAAAAATACTTTTTCTATACAGTCTCAGTCTTTTAATAAAAATAATTTTAATAATAAATTTAATAATAAACATATTTGTCCGGTTTGCAACAACAATGACCATGGTATATATTTTTGCCCAAAATTCCTTGAAATGCCACCTTATCTGAGGAAGAAAACAGCATCAAAACTTAATCTTTGTAGTAATTGTTTAAATTATCATCATGGAAAATCATGCATTTCAAGCTATAGGTGTAAAGAGTGCAATAAAGAACACAATACTTTATTGCACGAGGCGTTTACATCACGTAACATTACACCGGACATACGACCTACTTCAAGTGCTGCAACTAAAATACCGAGTGTACAGAGCAATACACACGTAGCTCTTGAGAACGACCCATCAGAAATATTGTTGGCCACTGCGGTCATCTCAGTTCAAGCTGCAGATGGTACCTTCGTCAAGATGCGGACGATTTTAGACCAGGGTTCTCAAATTTCAATAATTTCAGAGCATGGGGCTCAGCTTCTCAAGTTACCACGTCAAAAATGTAAAGGATACGTAGTAGGTATTGGAGGAAACGAAGCAAGCTCTAACGGTTTCATATCTATAAATTGTAAATCGACATTAAACGGATTTTCGTTTCAAACAGATGCACTTGTCATGAAAAACCTTATCAAGCATTTACCAAGTAACACGTTCCCCAAACCTAGTTGGTCATATTTAGAAAATCTCAAGTTAGCAGATCCCGAATTCTATGTAAGCAGACCAGTTGATATCCTTCTAGGCGCGGATATCTATTCGATGATACTCATGGATGGAATTTGCCGATCAAGCTCTACATTGCCAGTTGCTCAACAAACCCAGCTAGGCTGGATTTTAAGTGGAAATGCAAAAATTTACCAATGTAACGTTGTCGTAAACAAATTAGAGGGAATCAGTCGTTTTTGGGAGATAGAAGATATATCGGAACAATCAAGTATATCGTCAGAAGATCAAGCATGCATAGATTTTTACCAGTCAACCACTACCAGACGGGAAGATGGAAAATATGAAGTAAGATTACCATTAAAACCAGATTTTAAGGAAAAATTAGGGAATTCTAAAAACAAAGCTATTGCTCAATTATATCAATTAGAACGGAAATTTACCAAGGACAAAAAATATGGCTTTCATTACAAAAACTTTATGAATGAGTATTTGTCGCTCGGCCACATGAAACCGTCGTCCGGCGCTGGTGATCAGAACGTCGAATGTTATTTACCTCACTTTGGGGTTACACGTGATTCCTCGTGTACGACACCCCTACGCGTTATCCTAAATGCATCATCCAAAACATCTAGCGGCTTTAGTCTTAATGAAGTCATGTGTAGGGGCCCAAATTTGCAACAAGACCTGCAAAATCTTATCATCAAATGGCGGCAATACAAATACGCATTCACTGCAGATATAGAAAAAATGTTTAGAAATGTTTGGCTACACTCATCTGATCAAAATTTGCAAAAATTAGTATGGAGAGAAAATGAAACAGATGTTATAAAGGAATATCAGCTGACTACAGTCATTTACGGGACCAAAGCGGCCCCCTTTCTTGCCATGATGACACTACGACGTTTAGCTCAGGACGAAAAAATTTACTACCAAGGGAGTTTAGCACCCGAAATTTTAGAAAGTTCGTTTTATATGGACGATTTACTTTACGGTGTACAATCAAGAGAAGATGGCATGAAATTAAAACAGGATTTGACCAACCTTCTAAAAACAGGTGGTTTCAATTTGAGGAAGTGGAAATCCAATTTACCAGAATTATTAGACACCGATCAAAAACAAGAAAATTTCGATTTCAAACATATAGAGTCAACCAAAACACTCGGCCTTGGGTGGAATCCAAGTGAAGATAATTTTACATTTGAATCAGAAATTATGTTCAAGCCTACATCGTCACAGAAAAGAACCAAGAGAATTCTTCTGTCTGAAATTTCTAAGTTATACGACCCCTTGGGATTCTACACGCCCATAAATACGAAATTAAAAATTCTATTTCAAGATATATGGAAACAAAATCTCCAATGGGATGATCAGATACCAGATAACATGTGGGATGAGTGGATCAAAATAAAGCAAGACCTTAAGAATATCAATAAGCGCCAATTACCAAGATGGCTACAAACAGAAGAAAAATGTGAAGTGGAACTGCATGGGTTCTGCGACGCAAGTACTCAAGCTTATGCTTGCGTCGTATATTGCAAAACAACCAAGAAAGACGGAACTTCATCCGTAGTCTTAATTGCGGGAAAATCCAAGTTAGTCCCCATTATCAAATCAAAATCAGTGCCTAGATTAGAGTTGAGTGGTGCGCTTCTCTTATCTAAATTAATGTATAAAATAATGCAATGCCTAAACAATTTCAGTATCAAGATCTTTGGCTGGATCGACAGCATGGTCGTTTTAGCTTGGATAAATGGAGACAGCAGTAAATGGAAACCATTTGTAGCCAACCGTGTACAAATGATAACCCCAGTAATGCCTCCCAGTTGCTGGCGTTATATAAAATCAAATGAAAATCCTGCTGACAGTGCGAGCCGTGGCATGACGGCCACACAATTAAACAATCATGACTTATGGTGGCAAGGTCCTAATTGGCTACCAACTTTCACACCAAGAGAAAATGAAGAGCAGCCTCAGTACACGACGAGCCTAGAAATCAAGAAAAATAAACAAGTTAATGTTGCACAATTTTCATATAGCAATGAATTTATAGAGCATTTATTAAACAAGTTTAGCTCCCTTAATAAAGTAATTCGAGTACTATCGTGGGTACGAAGATTTATCAAGAAGGAAACAAAGCAAGGATATTTATCAATAAAAGAATTGAAACAAGCTCAAGAAATAATTATTAAAGCAGACCAGGAAAAATAATTCTATGAAGAAATAAGCAAGTTGAAGCAAGGATTACCAGTCAGCAATAAAAGCAAGATTTTAAGTTTAGCACCGATACTAGACTCAGCAGGATTGTTACGTGTCGGGGGGAGATTGAAACATGCAAACATAGATGAGGACATGAAACATCCCATTATTTTATCGAGCAATACGAGACTATCAGATCTAATCATTGAACAATGTCACGAGCTCACTTACCATGGAGGAGCAAGACTTACCACAGCATTCATTAGGAGAAAATATTGGTTGCTCGGTGGCAACAGGGCCACAAAGAAACGGTTGCGTTTATGTGTTAAATGTAAAAAGGCAGATCCCTTACAACATTACCAAATGATGGGTGACTTACCTTCAGCAAGAATCAATCCATCTCGTCCGTTTTCAAGTTGTGGAGTAGACTACAGCGGACATGTTTTCATCAAGGCCAACAAGGGCAAAGGTATCAAGACAACAAAAGGATACGTCGCGGTCTTCGTCTGTATGGTCACTAAGGCTGTGCATTTGGAGCTTGTATCCGACCTCACATCTTCAGCCTTTCTAGCAGCATTACGCCGAATGTCCGCTAGGAGGGGAACACCAACTCATATTTACAGCGATCAAGGAACAAACTTTATAGGCGCAAACAGGATACTACAGCAAGAATACCAGGAGGTACAAAACACTTTCAGCGATCAATTCATGTCGGAAATTTCAGAGATGGGTATACAGTTTCATTTCAATTGCCCCTCCCACCCCTCTGCAGGTGGCCTATGGGAGGCCTCAGTCAAGAGTCTGAAGTACCATTTAAGAAGAGTCGTCGGTGAGCAACGACTTACATTCGAGGAATATAGCACCATACTCGCACAACTCGAAGCGTGCCTCAATTCCCGACCGCTCTGCCCGTTAACGGAAGACCCCGATGATTTGAATTACCTAACCCCATCTCACTTTTTAGCAAGCGGACCCACACTCACAATTTACGAAACTGAAAGAGATCTGCGAACAAGGTGGCATCTAACCCAAAAAATATTCACTAGCATTTGGGATCGCTGGCGCAGTGAATATCTTACACAATTAGCGGCTAGAAGCAAGTGGAGAAAACCACAAAGAAATTTGCAAATAAACGATATCGTCGTCATCAGGGAAGACAATCTGCCGCCCGGCAAGTGGGCTTTGGGACGAGTCGTCGAACTACATCAAGGCAGCGACGGCTTAGTAAGAGTCGTAACAGTGAAAACTAAAAATGGGCTAATTAAGCGGCCTGTTGTCAAGTTGTCTATCTTACCAGTTGATCAAATTACTTCGAAAGAGAAACACCAGAAAACGCCAAGAAACCAAGACAACATACCAACTTCATCTCATCAAAGATCAGTTAGCAAGAAACCCCGTTTTTCATCACTTGTAATCTCTCTAATATTATTTTTTATGACATTTACTTCACCGTCAGAAGCCTCCTTTAACATAACAACTTTACAAAACAATACTGGATTTTATTTTGATCGCATAACAGACATGAACGTCATAAGAGATGACTGGCGCCTGGTCGTCTATTATGACACACAGCCTTATAAAGAGGGCATCCTAACACTTAATAAATATATACAGTACCTAGATACATTATACACCAAGATAAAACATCAGTCACATTGCTCTGGAATCATATTACAGCTTAAGCATGGAGTGAACGAATTAAATCTTTATAAGGGCATTGATAACATCGTAAACAATGAAGATATAAGTATTCACGCAAGGCGACGTCGACGCGGTTTAGTGAATGGCGTCGGTTACATTGCCAATACTCTTTTTGGCGTTCTTGACGAGCGATTTGCTGAGAAATATGAAAAAGATATAGAATTAATCAAATACAACCAAAACCACTTAGCATCATTGTGGAAAAACCAGACATCAGTAGTAGAAGCCGAATTTAACTCCCTGAAAAATATGGAACTCATCATGAACCTACACCACAAATCGGTAAACAAAAAATTAAACGACATTCAATATGAACTAGCCGAAGTACAATCAGATTTGTCATTATCCACTGATTTCATGACGTCAGCAATGATTGCTAACAACATTTTATATTCTTTAAAAAATATGCAAGATTTGTTATTTAATACGCTAACCAATATTAGTCACGGGAAATTCAGCCTCCATTTGTTATCACCGGAACAGTTGAAACACGAGTTGAATATCATATCAGGACAACTACCCAAGGACTTATTATCGCCGATCAGCAGTGATGATTTATCCATAATTTACAACTGTCTTCAAGTTCAAGGAAGTATATCGGACAAATATCTCATCATCGAAATCAAAATTCCATTAATAGCTCGGGACACTTACGAGATATCAAGAATCATTCCTATCCCGCATCAAATCAACGACAAGGTCATCAGGATCGTACCTATTCAAGAATATGTCGCGATCAACTTACAACGAGATACCTTTTTTCCGTTATCAGAGAATGACTTGAAATCCTGCTTCCAACATAAACCTCAACAACTTTTATGTCATCTCAAGAAACCCATATATGACATGAAAGATGATCTTAGCCTTTGCGAGAAAAAACCAGGGAAATTGTTATGTAAAACTAACAAGGAGTCGTGTTTTAACATTTGGTCGGAGCTAAATACCTTGAACAATTACTTTTATTTCTGTTGCGATGTGTGTCACCTGAAGCTACTCTGTGAAGATCAGATTACTACCGCCCAGCTGACTCGCGCCGGGTTATTATCGGTCGGGCAGAACTGTGCAATCAAGACAGCTGATTTTGTAGTGTATACTCATAAATATGAAATGAGTAAATTCAAAATAATCCCAGATATTATTCTACCAGAGATATCTCCTATAAATAGCGTCTTAAACTTAACCATACCAGAAAACTATCATTTAAATGACACCAGTGTCGAAATGAAAGAGAATCGTAAACAACTTTTAGACATCCAAAATAAACTAAATCAAATCAAGGAAAGTGAACCTTTAACACAGCACATATCTCACCATGATGTGCATCACTATGCCGCAATATACATACTGTTCGCGCTAGTGGTACTTATGATAGTTATCTACGTTTCGAGACAAATTTACAAACGCAGACAAGGGCAGCAGGCAGACGGACGGGACTCCTCCACAGCAGCAGAAGCAGGGGCCTCTGGGCTGGCCCTCGATGAGCCTGAAAGGTCGCAGCCGACTTTTGTCACCAGCAAAGTTTGTGGACAGTGTAATGAAGTGAAGTGTCAAAATGTCAATCTTAAAGATCAGTGTAGTGCGCGAGTGTTTAAACAAAACCGTAGCACGTCACCTAAACTACGATCGATTTATACGATACCCGATACTAGCTAATTTGTCAATCATGCTTCATTTACTTACAATAGTTTTACGACAATTGTTTATCATCTTGTTAGTTTAAGATCATAGCCTTCTCATTCTCATCTGCGCTCGGGAGCATGTACGAGCAATGCACCGTACATTTATGATAAGTCAGCATCTTCACACATTCGCCGCATTACAATAAAATTGTATTCAGTTCGCAATTGGATATCAAGTGTGCCGCGCGTTCTCATAACCCATCAAAATATCAATAATTTTAATGACAGTTTTTACCAATATAGTTTAATTTTATCAGTTTAACCAGTGACTTTCATTTACCAGAACTTAACTAACGGTTCAAATCCGTACAAGTATTGACAAGGACATATCTTTAATCCCGTGTAAAAGCACTGTCCCCGAGGAACATTCACGCGGACGAAGCTGTGGGCAAAAGCTAGTACAAATCACTATCACACAAAAAAAAATAATAAATTCAGAGTTGCAGGTATCAAATTAACAATGTATTATATTCATGTAAATAAATAATTTCATTTTAGTTCTCACCGAATCCAGCGATGTCGAGCACTCCTATATAGTAAGCGGAGGCCTGGAATGGAATGCTGGCGTTGATGCGGTGCACGATGTAGTCGAACAGCCGGCTGTAGACCGCCTTGGCGAGCGCGTCGCGGGCGTTCGTGGCTTCGTACGTCTTCAGGGGAACCCTGCAATATTCATTACAATATGTTCGTTTGTTTCTAATAATTTTATTAAGCACAATAGCGGACTTATCCCAGAAAGGGATCACTAAGAGTCAATCGGCGAGTGTGTATAGTCGTTTATAAGTTTTGGACATTACGATATTGAAATAGAGTTGAATATGTTTCAGTCGGTCAGCATCCACATTAATTCCATTATAAAATTATCTTTGAGAAAAATAAAACTAAAATAAAATCGTTTTATCCTTTTGGGAATTGTAGCTCCCGACCACAGACAGATCTGATTAGATGTCTGTGTAGACACGTTAAACTTATAACATCTCTCTTTTTGTGTCGGGGAGTTAAAACTCCACTCACATGAGCCGCGCCACCAGCGCCGTCCGCAGCTCGGCGCCGTCACTCACATGATAGCAGTCCCCTTGCTGCCGCCGCGCGCGCTCTGCATGAGCCGCGCCACCAGCGCCGCCCGCAGCTCGCCGCCGTCACTCACATGATAGCAGTCCCCTTGCTGCCGCCGCGCGCGCTCTGCATGAGCCGCGCCACCAGCGCCGCCCGCAGCTCGGCGCCGTCACTCACATGATAGCAGTCCCCTTGCTGCCGCCGCGCGCGCTCTGCATGAGCCGCGCCACCAGCGCCGCCCGCAGCTCGGCGCCGTCACTCACATGATAGCAGTCCCCTTGCTGCCGCCGCGCGCGCTCTGCATGAGCCGCGCCACCAGCGCCGCCCGCAGCTCGGCGCCGTCACTCACATGATAGCAGTCCCCTTGCTGCCGCCGCGCGCGCTCTGCATGAGCCGCGCCACCAGCGCCGCCCGCAGCTCGGCGCCGTCACTCACATGATAGCAGTCCCCTTGCTGCCGCCGCGCGCGCTCTGCATGAGCCGCGCCACCAGCGCCGCCCGCAGCTCGGCGCCGTCACTCACATGATAGCAGTCCCCTTGCTGCCGCCGCGCGCGCTCTGCATGAGCCGCGCCACCAGCGCCGCCCGCAGCTCGGCGCCGTCACTCACATGATAGCAGTCCCCTTGCTGCCGCCGCGCGCGCTCTGCATGAGCCGCGCCACCAGCGCCGCCCGCAGCTCGGCGCCGTCACTCACATGATAGCAGTCCCCTTGCTGCCGCCGCGCGCGCTCTGCATGAGCCGCGCCACCAGCGCCGCCCGCAGCTCGGCGCCGTCACTCACATGATAGCAGTCCCCTTGCTGCCGCCGCGCGCGCTCTGCATGAGCCGCGCCACCAGCGCCGCCCGCAGCTCGGCGCCGTCACTCACATGATAGCAGTCCCCTTGCTGCCGCCGCGCGCGCTCTGCATGAGCCGCGCCACCAGCGCCGCCCGCAGCTCGGCGCCGTCCACCCCCAGCAAGCTAGCGGCGGCCGCCAGGCTCCGCTCGCTGGCCGCGCTCACGCCGCAGCCGCCGCGCGGGCCGGCGTCCTCCTCGAACGCTATGTTCCCGAGGTGTAACACCGCCGCCACTACCGAGTACACGCCTTGCTTCTCGGACTCGGATAAGCCGACGCGGGATAGTGCCTGTAGCAAGTGAGATGTTGCCGATATTTATTTTATATATTGATTATCTAAACTGGGATCTATAGAAATCTCTCTGTACGCTTCTTACTTTTTGACGAGTCTAAAGATTTGATTGTTTGTATCAAATAGACCCGATTTCAAAAAAATATTTTCTATGTAGAAGTTACTTGGATAAAAGAGTGAAGTTGATCTATATTCATATACGTCTGAATCTGGCATTTATAAAACTTGGCGTTTTTAAAATCTGTCGTTTATCGAATCAGCATTTGTAGAATCCTGCATTCATAGAATCTGGCGTTTTAAACTCGTGACATTTCTAGAATATGACATTAATCGACGATACCTCCAAAATTTATATTTTTTTTTATTGATATGATTATTATTCGTTAAGTGTTCGTGAACAAGCGTGAGTGTCGGGAAGAAGTACAGTGTTGTTTCAGTGACTTTAATCCTTGTCACCAAAATCTTCAAGATAATGTTAATAAAATTCTTCCACCGCTTCACTTAGCCCTCTGACTTGAATAACTTAACTAGACATGACTGACTACTGACTTGTCTTGACTCTGTGACTTGACCAAATGAAGAAGTTGAGGAACAATCAAAAGAACTTGATACTGGCAAAAATAAGCTAAAAGTTTAATTGCCATTTCGTGGATTAACGCCACAACAAAAAAGAACCCTAAAAAACCGTAGTCTAGAAATTTAAAATTTGGTACGTAGGATCCTTACAGGTTTATAATTATGATTAAGAAAGGTTTTTTTTTAAATTCACCGGCTATGGTAATAGAACCGAAGTCCGAAGTTTGTATGGGGAAACAGCAAAGCTCAATAAAGTCACAGACCTGAGGAAACTCAGGTCTGTGACTTTATTGAGCTTTGCTGTTTCTAGCCTCTAACTTTGCTGCAACCAAGGTCGGAATGAATACATATAAGGCGATAGGACTTCTCCTTCTAGCTTGCTATTTAATACATTTTGATTCTACACTTGAAACAATTTTATGAAAGGCTAGATAGAAACTACGATAATTGTTAAACTTCGAAGCACAAGTGAAAATGGAGAAGAAAAACGTACGTAATTGCAACAGAACCAAAAGGACATACCTGATGCAACCTCTGGAAGTCCTCGACATCATCAAGAATGGGGTCCCGCAGCCCGCCTTTAGCAGTCTGCTGTTTCGACTTCTGGCCCGCGGTGATTTTCTTTTCTGATGCTGGAGACGTGAAGTACTGCGTGCAACCATTCTTTAGGTACTGTCAACAAAATAGCAATAAGTAAATAATTGTTATATACACTCTGCGCACTTTTGATCAGTAAAAACAACGACGAAATGGTTTGCAAGTTAAGAAATTGTCTTGTTGGAAGAGGTGAATCATTGTACAGTGTCCAACGGTGGTACACGAGTCCAACTGTCCTAACTAACAAACAACTAACTCGATTAACAAACGGTTGCATATATAGGCGACACTATAGAGAACTTGTAGGGAGATCAAGCAGGTGCGACTGGAAAGAGATGCGAAATGCAAGCACAGCGCACTCTCCCGAGATTCGGCTCGTATAACCGAGAGGTTGGTAGAGCCATGGGAGGTGGAGGGAAGTGTCCAACTAACTCATAACCGGTTTTATTATAAGTCGATTCAGAACTACAACTCACCAAATAATCATCAGGTTTGGTGATCTTCAACGCCGTTCTCAACTCCTGCGGCGCTCCAGCACACAGCAAATAGAACACGTGGTAGTTTCTCTCTTCGGCACTTTGCGTGCAAATTCTAGACTTTTCTAGAAGATAGTGCGATATGTGCCCGCCCACCACTTGGTACTTGTTGTTGAAGTGCACCTCCATGAACTTGCCGAATCGTGAGCTGTTGTTGTTGCGTGTTGTTTTCGCGTTACCGAACGCTTCTAAGATCGGGTTGGCTGTACAAAAAATATTTTTTATAAAATATTAGATTTTTTTCATACTATTGAGTAGACAAGACAAATTTCTTAATTGTACATTTAGGAGGCAGATGAATCTAACCGCGGTCATTTTTTTTTTAATGCGTTTATAAACAAAAATATTTTTAGATTAAGGTATTTATTATATGGGCCTTTTGTTTATAACATGTTGCTGCCTGAGACGACTAAATAAATAAAATGACTTACGGTAAGTACAATAAGGGGTATCAGGTATATCTGCCCCCGACCCAGTAAAAATATACGATAAGGAACTGCAGCGCCGCCTAGCGGCACAAATAAGACCTATTTTTTCATAGACAATACATACCATCAAGAATCTTCTGTTCGACGGGCCCAGCGCCCTTCGCCCACAGATCACACAGGTACTTTAATATGTATTTGGTGGACTCTGTCTTGCCCGCACCAGATTCGCCCGACACTATTATAGACTGGGACTGTTTAAAACCTTTCATGTCACGAAAGGCTTTGTCGGCTGAAAAAATGAGGCATTTGCTATAATTGTTACATGTATAGTTTTACTCTATTGGAAATTCAAGAACGAAGTTAATAGGTATGTCAAGTTTAAACCTCTTACATAGGCCATAGTTGTTACATGAAGGCGATAGTTAAGATAAAATAAATAGTTACTACTTATAACTAAATTCTCTATTAGAAATTCAAGAACGAAGTAAATATGTCAAGTTAAACCTCTTACATGAGCCATAGTTGTTACATGAAAGCGATAGTAAAATTAAATAAATAAAACTACAACTGCCAGTGTAGAAAAATGAAATATGTGCCCAAAATTGCAAATTCAAAAAAACTAATAAAAATGTTACAGTTCCATTTTGCAATCTCACTTAAGCACAAATAAATATTTTTGGGATGTATATTAAGATTCCCTTTAGACTTTAAAGTTTAGAGTTCCTCAAGGATCATTATTAGGTCCTTTTCTTTTTAAGCATTGTTGACATTCAATTATAATTCAAAATTGTTGTAATTTTGTACATACCTATGGCAAAAACATGAGGAGGCAGTTCACCCAAAGATTTACCCTGGTATTTCTTTATTGTGGTCGACGAATACAGGTCTTTGATGTCCTCGTAAGGGTTCACGGCTAACAAAATGTTAGCGACGTATGTCTGAAATAAAATAAAAAAATATGACCACTTTTGAATCATGATGTATTGCTACAAAAGTGGAGATACCAAGGAAGATAATGACATTATTACACTTTGTATAACACATGCTGGTAGTCCATTTGAAAAGTTAGATGAAATTCGGCAGATTGAAATATTTGACACCAATATTTCGGCTACCAAGACGATAAGTGTTGAAGAAGTAAGTCAAAGATAGCCAATCAAAGTGTACAACAATGGCTGAAACAATGTGTAACTGATTGAGTGTCTCGCAAAACAATGGTATCTATTTCATCAACGCTCAATGCTTTTGACAATAGGACAAATTTAGCTGTTGCAGCCTTGTGATTATTTCAGCTATGAATTTGGAATTTTTCACAAATACCTATATTTTCCAGACTTTTTTAGACTGCTAACTACTACAGAACGATGAATTCCAAAGCTCCTATAACTCTATGGCATGACCTCTTTTATCAATTATTTGATAGCTTAACACATAAGATCCTGAGTTGTTTAATGTTAAAACAATAAATTAAATATCAATTCGAATTATTCGTAAACCTCTAATAGGTCAGCTGATGGAAAGTCGTATCATCAGTCGCTTGAAGGTCTAACAATTCAACTGCCACTTAAAATTTTCAATGCATTTAATAATTGCAGATTCGGCGCATTACAGTCATGCGATGCTCAAACAGAAGTGCAGTGATGTGTCAAGGAAACATACGTCACTAATTTACCACGCATCATCACCAGAATATTTCTTCTAATGCGGCATAATCTAACGCCAAAACGAAGTAACAATCACATATATGCGCAATAGCTAATCAATACGAGTCGTTATCTTCAACTCTAGGCGAACTGTTTCAAGGTGAGAACTTGAGTGTGTGATCGGTGACGGTGACTCATACAATACTTACGTAGATTTTGTTTTTCTTGTAACGCGTGAGGATATTGTTCAGAAGTGTGGCCTCGTTCAGGAACATTAGCTCGCCTGAAAGAGATATCAATGTCATATTAATACCTACATATATTTCACTTGGAACAGTCTGAATTATCTCATAGAATTGTAATTTAACGATAGCTATTCCGAAGAGGTAAAGACAGGGATGACTTTACACACTAATCTTCAATAATTGGAGAGGCACCCTTAGAACATGAATAGAATTTAAGTTCATTGAAGGATCATTTTCAAAGAATAAATTGGCTAATAAAGATCCAGCCAGCTCCATCATTGACATCTACCCTAAAGGTGTTATAGTAGTGGTGATTAATCGCAATCCATAAATTCAAAGCCATCGCCTAATAAACAAGTATACTTACAGTTGTCATCGACATCTTTAGCTGGATCTCCAGCAGGGAATATATCTTCAAAGCTGCAGACTCTGCGCGGGTACTTGTTGTCTACAGGGAACACGTCGGCTTCCTCCCCCATTAGCTCCTGAAGCCGAGCCAGCACGAACCCCTCGTTGGGGTCGCGCACCCACACCAGCTGTTTGTCCATTGTCATCGTTCACTGGAACAATAGAAGAAATTAATAAATTAAACAAATATATTGTTTGTTTGTTATACATATTATCACGCCTGTTTTCAGGTATTCCTAAAAAGTAAACCAATTGTAAAGTATCCCTCACAATTACAACTCTCGTCATACACGCTCGTCGATAGCGATTATAAGAGATATTATATTGATCATGAAAATTGTGTTCTATTTATACATGGATGACGTAATTAATACAAGATAGTTTTTCGAATAGGTCAAGGTAAAGCTAACGGTGTCTTGATTTTAGAGCTAGAAGCTTTTCATGCAAAATGTTATATAAGTAAAGTAGTAAAATAAGATGTCAAATCCAGAAATATTATATGAGGTTTTAATATTGAGATTAAAGAATTACGGTCACTTAGGTAATTATAGGTATACAGTTGTGTCAACATTGTACAAAGAGTAAAATATAATAGTTGTCAGACATAAAAAAAACGTGTATCATAAGATGACATGACCATGAAGAGACGTTAATTCATACGCGCCTACACAATCAATGATATATGACACAATTTTAATATAACATCCTGCTATAACATGTCCTTTGTATTACACGCACGCGTAAAACCATAAGTGTAACAATATAAATCATAAACAACAAGACGATGAATACAAAGCGACTAGGAAGTGCATGGATGCATAAAAACCAGACCAATAATAATCATAAAAAGAAACATTACATAAAATCTGTAACATAAACACAGACAACAGTTAATTAACTCGCTTTCGTGCTAAATATCCATATTACACTTTCATACAAATTACGCAACGTTAATTATAAAAACAGTGGTCATGTCCGCCGGCGCTGTCACGCTGGACGGACGGCTCGGATACAAAAAACTGGTCATTGTTAGACATCTAATCTAAAATCTTAATGCTATGAAAATAAAACATAATATTGAGTGTGTACGTACCAATGAGATACTAAAGCGTGGAAGTTACAACAAGGTCTAAAATATAGCTAAATTTCAAAAACGCGCACATGGATATGAAAGTAACTACAGGAGGTTAGATCTGTAATTTTGAAATCAAAGTTACATCCTCAGCTATATTACTTAGAAGTCTAAGATTCAGATATACCTATAGTGAAAAAATGATGTTTACGGAACCGAGACAATATGCAATGAAAGAAAAGAAAGAAAAGCTTTTTTCAGAAGAAAAACATCAACAAATAATTTTGTACAGAAAATGACAGTATGAACCGAAATAAAACCATTTGATTAATGTATAAAAAATATTTATTTTATCCTTATGAAGTGTTCAACATATTAAAATCGTAGATTTTATCCTGATTATGTAATTATTTATAAAAAAACAACTATTTTGCGCCTGAGTTGAAGCCTAAACTCGTTCACGGGGCGGAAATAACATAATAGGTGAAAGTATAAAATGACACTTAAGAAAACTGACGCAACAGATATAAATTGTCGCAAAACTATTGTCACGTACCGTAACGACATTGTACGGGAAAATAAGTGTATCTGCACTATTTCCTGCCAATAATAAAAAAAGACAAAATGATAATTTATTTTATTTACATTAGATACATATATGTATAAGACAATTATTGTTTAAAGAGATAGAATTTATAAATGGCGATAAAGACGTTAATGTTAAGAAACCAGACGGTTCGGCAGGATTCCAGGCAAAAACAAAATCTTTAGTGTATCAAAAATTATACAACACTGTTATGTTATAATTTACGTCACACTGTAGAAAATTATAATCACTTTTATTTTGAATATATATATACAAGATCCGCCAAATGGTGACTTTCAAGAAAATTGCTTGAAACTCGTACACGATGAGAAAAGCGCAAACTTATGAATAAGCACAATGAGACTAGCGTAAATAAACTGTTGGAAATTATTCTGACCAGCGAGAGGAAACGAACGAGAAAAGTGAAAGAAAGAATAATTTTGCCCAAATTTGTTGTAACCGTAATCATAGAAGTAATTGATTAACCAGACTTAGGTCAACCTGAGCCAAAACTTCATAAAAAAATCATTATATAACTATAAATACAGCCAATTCTAATTATGATAAGACTTAATCTCTTTAGTGGCGTAATCATAACCAATTTCATTAGTATATCTATCAATTTTCAAACTTACATATATATTAAGAAGACGAACTTATAGATTTTCACTCCATTTTTAATTTCCAATTACCCCAATTCTTTATTACCTTAATCCCCTACTGCCCTAGAAATAATAGCAAAAAAATTGTCAATAAGCAATTTTTTGTCGAGATTTCCTTTTCTTTAATTCTTAGTTTAATCTACTATGTATAACATAAGGGTTTGAAAACGGATAGTGTTCAAATTTGAGACAATTTAAAATAAGCCGAGAGGGTAATGACTCTGAATGAATTGCTCATTGAGAATGGTCGATATCCGTCAATTCCGTTCACGTTCCGGCCTATAAAGAGGCCAAGGACCCATCGAGCTAAGCTAATAACTTGCAATATGATTAGGAGTAAGTTTCATTGCGAGGACTATCACTACATAGTATAAAACAAAGTCGTTTTCTGTCCCTATGCCCCTTTGTATGCTTAAATCTTTAAAACTACGCAAAGGATTTTGATGCGGTTTTTTAATATAGTTTGATTCAAGAGGAAGGTTTTTATGCCCACGCGAAGCCGGGGCTGGTCGCTAGTTTGTAGATATAACCTTGCTTTATCTACGCATTACTGTTGATATTTTTGTTTTTCATGTAATCGATGACTTTAAATTTTGCAAGCCAAGTACGCTTGGTCTTCACTTGCTACTAATCCCATTTATCAAAGGTAGCAGGACATTAGAAGCACAAAAACTCTTCTTCTCTTTCTGACTCTCCGCATTGACAATTCCATCCATCAGTAAAACTCCATCTATGTAATTTGGATTGTCATCAGCCTCTATGCAGTATGATGCTACTTTTGAAGGTATTTTGAATACCTTGTTATAAATATCATTATCTTTTGAGCAAGGTGTTGAAAACAATGTTGTTTAGTTCCCAACGGCGACCGGCAATAAAGAATATTATCGCGTGAGTAAGCACGTATCATAGATTGTAATTAGACGTAAAAACTTTGTAAAGACAATGGATTAATTACTAGAACAATTGCACCTACTGACAGAGATACTAAAAGGGGAATGAATGAATGAATTGTAGGTACGGTATGAGACTTGAAAAATGCGTAGAGCTAATCGTTAGGTTTTTGTTACATAGCGACTGACTTGTTTTACTTGTCTTGAGATTTGTACCTGGTAAAGATAATAATAAATATAACATGGGTCAATAAATCAACACAAGTTTCACCTCTCTTTTGACCTTAAAAGATTAAAAGTAGAATAAATGTAATCGGACAAAGACCTATTTATTTTAAAGAGCATTGTTACGAAAAACGATGAAATGCGTAAAGCAAAGCCACCAAATTTATCTACAGATAGGTCAAAGCGCCCATTTAAGGAGCGTCTACTTCAAACACGCTTGGACATCAATGCCATCAATCATAGCCAGCCGGAGTTGAACTACAATGACTAGACGCGAATTACCAGTCATTCTGCCAACAATAGCTAGATAGATAGGAATGAAAATGGTAGACAGAAAGAAAGTATTTGTGATATTATGTTCAGAAATACTTTCCCTGGTAATAGAGAATTAGATAAGATGCAATAAGATATTGTGGCGACACTAGCGCCACAACAAAACAAAAAAAAAAAAAAAAACTACCAAAGACGCACAAGAGATGGCGTTAAGAGCAAGAAAATCGCAACTGCATACAAAATACGGATTGGGGCATATATACAACCTCCGACAAGACATCGTCGGAGCCGCGGTTCCCCAGGCATAACACCCTAGCCTGGCGGGAAGATCTTCCCTTTGTGGCGGTCGAGCATATATCCCTATCGCTCCCGTCACACTCTCCAAACTGACCCCGACGTGATTGAAAACCAACCTTCTCCGAGCAGCTTTCTTCATCATCATTCTCCAATCCAACATCATCGCACAACCTCTCAAGCCTCATCATCAGGTTCAGCAGCAGTCTCACAGCAAGCCAACAACAACAACGAGGTATCTCAAGGTCCAACGCAGCCGACTCACTGAGCTTCCTGGTCCTGCAACCACACCCCTCACTCTCAATGACTTCAGCGACCGGCACAATCACCGCAGCCCACGTCTGGTACTCATCGGCGGCAACAAATAAACAAAAACTCCAGCGTGGCAGTTCTGCAGCATATCTACCGGTGCCAACATCAAGTCACCATCGCTCTCTACAGTCTCGACTCACCGCAGACTACGAGCACGCAACGCAAACGCTCACTCCCGACTCACTGGGACTTCGAGCAAGCATCAACTACGTACCCGACTCACTGGGACGTCAAGCAACTGGCACTTGCAAGCTACATCTAAGCACAGACTGCACATGAAGACTATCAGACCTTCGGTCTTGGAAGGGAGAGTAGTATTATGAGTATTAATGACGAATTGAATAAAAGAGAATTGGGTTTACATAGGTAAAGATAAGAAGAAAAAAATGATTTAGTGCAGTAGACATTTTTTTAAAGTGATGATAAGTGTTTTATTTTCATCATTAGGTGAAATTGAAATCCCGCGTTGTATGAAATAAAAATATAATAATACAAATTAAATAAAAACATAGGCCGGAACGTCAATAAAAATCTTACATTAAAATTTATTAGTGCCATCAAACCCACCCAAAAACAGTTAAATTGTTTGTAAATCTGACCCCGAGCCGTGAGTATATATTTCTGTGTCGTGAGGTCGCAAGGCTTTCAGCAAATGGACCGCGCCTCCAATTTTCTACGTCAACGGTTATGGTTGGTGTCCATCATCATTCTATTCTTAGAAATAGACAATGAAATTTACGGAAACAAACGGTACATAAAGATAATGGCGTGGAAAAAGTGTTGCAAGATATCGTATTGTATGTATATTCATTATATCGTCATAGTTCTTTGGTATTAAAATTGTCTTCGGGAAATTAAACTTTTCCGGTGTTGTAGAATTATCGATTCTAATTAAACTTTAGGTGATTTCTTTTGACATAATATGCCTGAATCTTTTCTATTCGGAAAAATTACATGAAAGGAATGAAAGAAACAATAATGGCCAATAGCGCCATTAAAATTCCAGACCGATGTCGTAATATTTTTTCTATTAAATAAAAACACGCTATCATTTCTATATTACCAACAAACAATGTTCAACCTCTGGGTTGACTTTCGTAATTCGTAAGTAACATAAATACGGTACGGTGCAAACAAACTGATGGAACTTTCGTTACTCATAGTGTAAATACTCTGGTTTTGTAATCGACACGATTGTTTGTTGGTGGGTTTCATGGCAAATATCTTAATTGTGTGTTTTCTGACAACTCATTTTAGAATTCAGATGTTTCATACGTCCGGCATACGAAGGATGAATGTTCTGATTACATTAAGAGTAACTACTTGAATCTTATTAATCTAGAGATTTCATCAAGTACATGATGCTACTATGATCGTAGAATTTTTTATTGATCTCAAAAAATTTCGACATTGGATCACTTATGTATGTATCTGAAGCATAGATGAATGAATCCATACTAATATTATAAATGCGAAAGCCTGTCTGTCTGTCTGTCACCTCTTCACGGCTAAACTGCTGGACCGATTGTGATGAAATTTGGTAGGGATGTAGTTAACGACCTAAGGTCAAACATAGGCTACTTTTGGGCGCGATATAACCGAGTCCCACGCGGGCGGAGCCGCGGGCAACAGCTAGTTAATGAATAAACACTTTATTGCACCAATTACATAAATATCATTGGATTGTTCAGGATCGAAGATAAAAATTAGTACTGAGGCGATACAAAGATCAACAAGAACAAGTAACGTTTTATTAATTTGACCAGATTTTCTTCCACTTTTTATTTTTTTTATCTGTGGCTCGCGAGCTTCACATCTAGGTCAAATCTCAGCCCTGATTTTACGTAAAGCCGGTAAATCGCAAGACGAATTTAAATCGTTTTTTGCACAAATTGCAACTGTATCACGCAAAAAGGTGAAGTGTGAATGAACGGTTATTACGTAAGAATTTCAAAACCAGAATGTAGAGATGTTAGGAAGTGTTGCGAATATCGGTCAGTCTCAACATCACAACACTGCGTGCACGCTATCTAGCAGTCGTTGTAGACAATACTAAACATAGCACTGTAATGTGTATTGATAAATTAAAAAGCAATAATGCAAAATAATTTCCGAAACAATTTAAGAGAGAAGAAATCGCTGAAATTTTAACTGTTAAGATGGAGAAGGATATAACAAAATTTACAAAGCTGTCAACGTTTAGGTTTTTATTTTTTTACTTTACCCCAAACATAACATGAAAGAATAAAAAAAGAAGATTTTATAGTAAAATAAGAAAATCTAGAGCCAGCAGGTGTTAAGCAGCATAGCTTCATAATAAATATATGCTTTTCGGCTCAAATCGTGAGAGTAAAATTAAACTAAGGATATCTATTTACATACTAACATGAGTTATTAGTTTTTGGAGGGAAAGTAAACTTGCGCAATGTCCGCGCTGTATTTAATTTCCAAAACTTAGGTTTTTTCGAGTGTTTGTGCATATTATTGGTGGATTATTATTCGCAAAGTGTTCGTGAACAAGCGTGAGTGTTGGGAAGTGATACAGTGTCGATTACGTGACTTTTTATCTTTGTCACCAAAATCTCCATGATATAGCTAAGTAAATTTTTCCACCGCTTCACGTAGCCATCTGACTCAGACTAGACTTACTTACTTGACTGAACTAGACTATTGACTTGAATTTTTGACTCGACTGACTTAAGTAGGACTGAAGAAGAATAATAAATTCAAGAAAGGCCTTAAAGGACTAGATTCTATGGCCGTATAAACTATTCAAAAAAAAAAAAAACATACTAACATAACTTAGTTTATAAAAATCCAAACAAAGCTCGAAAATAAATATCACTTCATAGTATAAAACAAAGTCGCTTTCTCTGTCCCTATATCCCTTTGTATGCTTAAATCTTTAAAACTACGCAACGGATTTTGATGCGATTTTTTTTAATAGATAGAGTTATTTAAGAGAAAGGTTTTTATGCCCAAGCGAAGCCGGGGCGGGTCGCCAGTATTTTATAAAGTTCACGAAAACCTATTAGAGTTAAAAATTAGATGGGTGTTCTAGCTTTGTATTGATAGATCTCTAAATAATATTTATATATTCGTGAGATGACCATATGCGATGTTTGAGTGAACTAGAATAAATTCATCTTAATTAACAAATCATCTTAATATACAGTTGCAATGTAAATGTCGCGGAAGTGAATAAACTGCACTTTCAAGTTTGGTTGAGTTTAGCAAAAGTTAACTGTCATTGCCGTCGGTGCATTACATAAAAGCAGAAAAAAACGCACCACTTGTATAACTTGTTTGTGTAGCAAAAACATTTTCTTACGCGAACCTGATTTCGTTGTCCAATGTAAACGATTCAAACGAAACGAAAAATAAACAATTAGAAGTAGACAAAAAAGGTAAAATATTTGGCAAATATCCATACCATACTACGATTGTAACAGTGGAGGATGTTGTATGACTGGATATTTTTTTAAATAAGCAGACATTGTTACAATCAAATCTCCTTTGTAAACCATCTTCGTTCATGCCCTTTCCCTATTTGGAATCGGCTCTTTCCATGTCCATACTCTCTATTACTTTTTGTCGTCCATTAGTCGTTCATTACATTAAAACTTCTTCTCAGCCAACATTAGGATATATAACCATAATCGTACAACTTCTTGAAACTCCCTTTAAAATAAATATAATTCTAAATGAATCAAAGTCTTCTTCTTCTTTTTGTTTCAATGACAAATTGCTAAATATGGTTGGTCCAGAGGGAGGCCATCTCAATGGCTTTCCGATTTGCCTCCATCAAGTCTTGCATATAACAGGATGCAGCAGAGGCGGGGCACGATAGGAAGTGTGCCATGGTTTGGGTAAAATCCAATTTATCTTCGAGAAACTGTAGATAGTTTCAGCGTTCCTAGTATGCTTCTTCTCATATCTCAGTCGTTAAAATATTTCCACTGGTAAAGCAAGCGGCATGAAATATGATAATGCTAACAAAAATGCGGAACGTCATGTGATGTTCAATGGCGAAGTGGTCTGCAGATATAATCTATATTGTGTAAGTAACGTACAAAACGTTATGGTCGTAAACATTGTTATGTTTGTTGTCATAAGTATGTATGTAATCATTAAATATTTTTATGGTTATAAAACTGACAATGGTATAGTTCAAACTGTAAGACGATCTGTTCTTGATAAGAAAAAAACTTTCGGTTTTGATGTAATTTTTACACCCAAAATAATTACAAGTATCGTCTTCTACGTCAGAGTTGAAATTGTAATGAAACAAAAATAGATTTTGAATGTAAATGAGAATTATTGACAACGTCGCCTGCCATTATGCCCATATTCTACTGACGATTTGAAATAATAGGTCTTTTACTGATACCGGGGCAAAAAACATTATTACAGTATTGTTGATGACCGTGACACATCACGGTGCATTGTGAATTGGTCGCAGCCTCGTTGTGGGATTTGCACATTGAAATTAATATGTACTCGTAGACCAAGGACTATAAAACAAAAGTTCGCTTTATTTGATACTGCAAAAAACAGTTGCAACACTTGAGTTTATAATTTCAACAAATAATTTGACATACACAATATAAATATGGCAGGATATAGTAACCGGGACGTTGTCTCTTCGTAGCATCCTCAGTAATGTCGCTTCGATTCAGAGTCCGAATTTCCGGCTTTATTAGCTCTCCGTTTGCAGTATCGTCGCCAACGTCATCGAACATAAACAAGAAAATTTGGAATGGTCCGTAAGACATAAGAATGGAATAGACAAAAAAGAAAAAGATACAACGAATTAGGATTTGCTGATGTATTATGTTATTTTTAGTGACAAACTAAATTAAATGTCTGTGAAGACAGCCGCAATGACCATGACTCACCCCAATTCGCTAAATTGGCCGACCTCCGGGGTCGAACAGCGATTTGCTCGTTTCGTCCGCGGCGCTGTGCGAATTGTCGTACCATATAGTGTCATTGGGTGGGCAATGATTCGTTTCGAAATTATTCCGGTACTTTCCATGAATTATATCTAAGTAACTAGGTATTCTTTGAAACAGTTTTAAATTGTAATCCTAAAAACCTACCCAGTAATTGGAAGAACTTAATTATTAAGTTTGATTAGTGATGCATTTCAAGATCAAAGTGTTAGAAATATAACAAAAATAGTAGACGCATAGTAATTGTAACAAGATAACAGCAACAAACAATTCGAAAAACGCATTTATTAACTACTTATTTTGATATTAGTATTACCCAAAGACTACGAAAATTCTTGACTAATATAAATTTCCATGAAATTATTCACATTTTCATATCTGTATGGCTTGGAATTTGTTTTCTTCTACATAATAAGCCGAAAAATATATCAATAGTATAAAAACGAAATTTATAAACATAAAGCTTCCAAACGGTAATTTTGGAAATTCTTGGTCCTATGTTCAGCAGTTTACAGCCTGAATGCATTAATGATGATGCAGACTAAGAAATTGTAGAAACTATAATAAATATGGGCCGCATGACTAGCTTTGTTTACTGACTGAAATGTAATTTAATATAACTTGCTTCTAAAGCTTCAATATTTTACGATGAGTCTGGCTTACCATTCAAGAGTTATATTATCTCAAGAGAGGCTAAACTACAAGAAGTTGGTTTTTAATATCAAGTTTAATGACTTAACTAGCGACCCGCCCCAGCTTCGCATGGGCATAAAAACCTTCCTATTGAATCACTCTATCTAATAAAAAAAACCGCATCATAATCCGTTGCGTAGTTTTAAAGATTTAAGCATACATAGAGACAGAGAGAGCGACTTTGTTTTATACTATGTAGTGATAGTGATTTATTCATATAATATACTTCCTTCTCCACTTTTGATGACCAACTATAAAATCAACAGTCTCAATCAACATTGTTAATGTCGCAATATGATCATGTTCTGTGGTTAATGTACTCCAACATAGCACAAGGTAGTAATCATAAATAAATTCCCCATAATGTCTGATAATAATGAAGAGGAACTTTCATCAGCACTATAAAACGAGTATGGTGATAAAATCTGCACAAACATTAGAATACGAGTCGATGAACGCAATGATTACGCATAACTTGAAGTTGCCTTGGCTGGTGTAGGCGTAACACCTGCTATACGAGTTCTAAGTAAAGCAAAGTATTAGGATCAACTCAATAATTAAGCTATATTTATGCAGACGTGTGGTTTCTAGCTCAAGAATCGACCAATGTATCATCCTGTGAAGTTTGTAAAAAGCGACAAAAAAATATCTTAATTCCATCATACTTCTTTCCGAACCAAAAAATTTTGACCTGCCATTTAAATTAAGTTATTGCATCTCAATTTGAAGCCCTATATGATTTTACAAGGTTGTATTCCATTTGATACTTATGACAAAAACAATTTTATCGCAAAATCGATTTAGTGTGACATTTCGCAAGCTGCAATCAATTACTAAAAGGCCTTTAACTCTGTTATATTGAATTGACACAATTAATTGAACAAAATGGCAGCTTGTAACTGTTATTTTGTACAAAGTCATAAAAAAGACCACAAAAACGTAACGCTTATAGATGTAACAATTACAAAACTACATCGCATATTCCCGTCACGCAACGTTTGACGTAAGTTGAAGGAAAAATAAGCATTAGTCATAGCGTAGTGATCCCCCAATGCCAAGGCCCACTTGAAAACTGGTTTGGACAAATCTCGGTCACTCGTCTCGGTCTTTCTGGGCAACGGTTTGCTTGTAGGTAGGGTTGGCAACGACGGCTTGCGATCATCCTCAGACTTGGTTGTACTTTCATGTTCTAAACAAATTTAAATCATTACATCACTAAGAATTGCATTCATAGGTTTGAAATGAGTCGATCGGGTGGTTTCATTACTGAGAATTATCACGAGGTTAAGTCGAAACTTAAAAAGTGCACAACGTCACGCGATGGCCTTGAATGTCTAGAGTTCTAGACTTAAAAGACAATTATTACAAGTAACGAAAATAATACAAACAATATAACAAATGTTGCCCATAACGAGCATAATACTTTCAGTAGCTAAGTTAAGCATCGACGTGTTAGCGGAACAATTATTAAACAAAAGAATGAGAAAACTACTTTAGGTGTACAAAATAAAACATAATGGAATTATTTATTAGTTTATTCAAATCAGCACACATAATAGTTAAGTACTTTTTTTTACACATTGATGTAGTTTTTTGGATGTGGGAACCCTACAGTAATGTTTGCGCGCCGCTAACCCATCACCGGGATTTGTCTGACCTGGAGCTACTTTTGGTTCAACTGTACATGCAAGTCAACAAAACCGCATAGTGGCTTTTGAAGTAACCATAAATTAGAAGAGTAACTACTTGCAATACGTTACAATTGCGTAATTAATTGTAATATTTATAATCAAATCACTCAAGGGTCCGAGGAAAGATGAGTTTGTAAGACAAGGTTGTAACTCTAAAAACATTCAAATGAAGGGGTAGAAATACAACCAAATGAAACTGATTTGATTAGCATAATACCAACAGCAACTTTTGTCAAAGCATTGATGAAGCTTTGACCATAATAACACTAATCACGAAAGATAATACAAATAGCCAAATAAGTCCAAAGCTATTTTGACTCAAATAGAAGAAGAATTTACATCATTGTATTGTATATCCGTGGTCAGAATAGGGAAGGATAACGTAGACAGAGGTAGGCTTTATCATCGGGTTTAAGACTGTTGATGGTGATGATGATGTAAAAATACTTTATTGTTCAAAAATAACATTGATTAAACAACGAAGAACACAAAAAGGCGGACTAAAGATTCTCATTACATATTTGTATAGTTTTAAATAAATGATCAATATTAATCCGTTTCCCAACACGTGTTCCCACATGAAACTGTGCGTCACAGGGGAGAATCAATTGATATGGCCTTGCGTCTGCACGCGATGATTTACTCGTTAACCTGCACCCACTGTATTGATGACTGACCTTATCGGTCACAGTCACAATTGACGGGGTGGCCCAGTCAGATATTATATGCAATTGATATGATACGACGATAGATGAAAGGAGACTGACGGAAGTTTATACAAAGCAAAGTTGATAGGGAAAGTCGGTCAGGTTAGGCCACGAAAAATATACGGCGAACAAATCGCAGACCTCTTAAAAAGGGAGAATATTAAGAGTACCCGAAATTGGCGAGCGTGTATGACGTGATATTTGGAGGAAGAGAGGTCGGCCTGTAAGGATCGTAGCAAGTGAAATCGTTAGCCTCTGCCTACCCCTGAGTGACACAGTATACGACGTAGATAGTGTAGGAGGAGCAACGGACTTTTGCTCGTGTATGATGGACTCAATACAAAAGAACCAATTCCCTGTACCTATGATGTTGTGGCGACACTAGCGCCACAACAAAACAAAAAACTACCTAAGACGCACAAGAGATGGCGTTAAGAGCAAGAAAATCGCAACTGCATACAAAATAGCAAAATTACTATGAAAGTCTAAATCGCGCTATCAAAGTTTCTACGGATTGGACCATATATACAACCTCCGACAAGACATCGTCGGAGCCGCGGTTCCCCAGGCATAACACCCTAGCCTGGCGGGAAGATCTTCCCTTTGTGGCGGTCGAGCATAACACTATCGCTCCCGTCACACTCTCCAAACTGGTGACCCCGACGTGATTGAAAACCAACCTTCTCCAAGCAGCCTTCTTCATCATCATTCTCCAATCCAACATCATAGCTCAACCTCTCCAGCCTCATCATCAGGTCAGCAGCAAGCAGTCTCACAGCAAGCCAACAACAACAAGAGGTATCCTCAGGTCCAACGCAGCCGACTCACCGAGCTTCCTGGTCCTGCCAACCACACCCTCACTCTCAATGACTTCAGCGACCGGCACAACCACCGCAGCCCACGTCTGGTACTCATCGGCGGCAACAAACAAACAAAAAACTCCAGCGTGGCAGTTCTGCAGCACACACCTACCGGCGCCAACAACAAGTCGACATCGCTCACCACTGTCTCGACTCACCGCAGACTACGAGCACACAACGCAAACGCTCACTCCCGACTCACTGGGACTTCGAGCAAGCATCAACTACGTACCCGACTCACTGGGACGTCAAGCAACTGGCACTTGCAAGCTACATCTAAGCACAGACTGCACATGAAGACTATCAGACCTTCGGTCTTGGAATTGAGTCCTGTGGCGACACTAGCGCCACAACAAAACAAAAAACTACCAAAGACGCACAAGAGATGGCGTTAAGAGCAAGAAAATCGCAACTGCATACAAAATAGCAAAATTACTATGAAAGTCTAAATCGCGCTATCAAAGTTTCTACGGATTGGAGCATATATACAACCTCCGACAAGACATCGTCGGAGCCGCGGTTCCCCAGGCATAACACCCTAGCCTGGCGGGAAGATCTTCCCTTTGTGGCGGTCGAGCATAACACTATCGCTCCCGTCACACTCTCCAAAATGTCATCGCCTATGTAATCGGGTCTCACTGTGTCAAAACCACAGAAATTTTAATAAGCGTGATTTTGTACTTGATGTCTTAATTTATGACATAGCTTATAACACCTTAGTACCTAAACGGTACCGCATAACGTTATAGATTATATTGTTCCTGTAGCTGAGGGATAAAGAGCTCTATAGGCTTGGAAAGCATGTGCCTACACTGTGCAAAATAGGGTCCATGCTTTGGAATAGACGCAAAAAATTAAGTCAGAGCAACTCAGAGCTGCTTAAAAATCTAAGTTGGCCGACACACACGAAAGAAACTGCTCCATACCACTGTGGGTGGGAAGCGCCATGTAATATAATGATCACGGAAATGCATATAATTATATACAGTTATAGTTACATGAGTGCAAGGTTATGTAATTGTAATGCGACGAGGTATATTAGCTAGAGGAACATGTTTTAATTTTAGCAGTAAATTAGCATTAGCTCTTAGGACTAAAAAAAAAAACTGAAAATCTGTGTTATACTTCTTGGCCCAGCCACAAAAACAATTTAAATGAAATTTGGCAGACGTCCATAAAATGTCCTTTATAGTCCATAGATTAAAAAATAGTCCTTTAATAGTTTAAGAGAAATTGAATGAAATTGGTGGCGTGGCTGGGAAGTATGCTTTGTCGCCACGCCACATCGCAAATCGAAATAAAAGGGGTTAAATTAATACTAAGTAATTTATTATTAAACAAATGTCTATTATTTCTTCTGTTCTAACAATATTAGAAAAGTTTCGGATCGGATTAAAATGTTAAAATGTAAGAAAGGCAACCAGTTACATTCGCCATTCTCTTTCTATGAAAGACGGAAGAAATATTATGTTAAACGTCATACGTGTATATTGAAATTCTAATTTCGGAAATATATCAAAAGCTCATTTCCATGCGAAAGTTAAATTTATGGAAACGACTTTCTTGGATATAATCTGTCCGTCACGTTGCGTCATAACCGTAATCACATGAAACATCAATCAACAGCAAAGTTCTCATCCATAATTCATGGCATACGAAAAAGCTGTTGGAGTAACACGCTCTAGTAAAGTCAAACCTGATTGTAATGCTGTAGCCCGTTGCTTTGTCTATTTGGGATATAGCCATATCTAGCTTCATCATCATCATTTCAGCCTTAGGCAGTCCACTGCAAGATATAGGCCTTGAATGATTTTCAGAATGATCGGTTGAAGGCAGCCTGCAAATAGCGCTTGCCAGCGACCTTATGAATTCGGTATGTGTCGGGTAATGGGAAGTGGGTCGATATTGGGTTTGGAATTAGCTTTTGTCCTTTTGGTTGGTCTAGTCTAACTCTGTTACAGAATATAATAGTACTAACTAACGTCTCTGTACAATATTTGATTAAAATAGCGTAAAATAATAATAGCGATAAATAGAGAAAAGACAACAGTCAATTTGCGAATTTATAAAATAAGTACTAGCTTACATTTATGAATCATTTGCCTGTGAAGTAAAGTGAATAAGATCTTCCTAATACCTGGATATCGTGGTTTAGAAATCCCAGGAAAAACTGAGTTTATTGTGTAAAAAAATTACCACTGTAAAATACTCATAAATTTAATCTGAAGAAGCAACTGAGTAAATAGAGAGTAGAGCACAGGTTGTATTTGAAAACTGCTTTCTAGACAATTTAGCCATCTATTTCTCTTCGAGTGTGCACGTCAAATTATCCGTAAGCATAGATCAATCGGAAGCTTTCTCCAATTGCACAGTAATTACTTCGTCTGCTACTATGTTTACTACTTAATGGTTTATCCTAATTACAGTTAACTGCATTTCGTGTAGTAAAGCAACTATTTTTGTACCGTTTAAATAGTTTATTTCATAATTTATTTTTTACACTCCATAATAGCTTCCAGGTTCACGAGCCTTCTACCCTGTAAAAGTGGGGTAAAACACAAGTATACAAAATCGTCAGGGACTAAAACAATAATATGGTACATGCACCACATCAATGGATTACTATGCCAAGATGAAAGCAAGAGCTGATATCTGTTGTATATATATGTAGCATAGCATCACCATTTTAAAAGCAATGTCTTTTTTTCGTTTATTTTTGATAGCTGATTCTATCTATAAAACTAAACTGGACTGCAGTTTCGCCACACTTGGTCTATCAAATTATCTTAAAGTCTGATCAAAATTTGTACGTTCATAGCAATGGACATTTGAATTTACTTGTTTCTCCGTTCATCGCGGCTACTGTAATCGACTTCAATTGCAAATCTGCAGTGCACAAGACTGCTCCATAACAGTTGTTATGACAACTGTTATGGAGCAGTCTTGTGCACTGTGCATACCGTTAGTGCCAGATAATCTTGTCCGATCGAGTAACGGTACGAAGCCTTCCGACCAGGCTGAGTGGCGAGGCGTAGCGCATATTTAGGGCTATCGACAACACTGCTAACACTTTAGGACGAATTTAAGACCGAGTGGAGAAGAAAGAGCAGAGAACCTCGAATTCTCCAAACGACACAATTGAGGGTCTTACTGTTACACGCTGTATTAGTTAGGAAATTACGATGAAAGACTGATGCATTTTGTTTTAGAATATGAGAGATAGCTTTAGCATATGTATTTCAGAAGGCATATAAAGGCTCTTGCGTATCATCATCATCATTTCAGCCGCAGGTTGTCTACTATTGGACATAGGCCTCCCCCAAGGATTTCCAAAATGACCGATTGGAAGCGGCCTGCATCCATCTCTGGAAGTTATTCCGATTGAAAAAGTCTTGTACTCACAATTGACACTGTACGTCCCTCCGTCCTACGATTGTATTACTTGTGAAAGAAAAATACATACATCATTGTTTCCTGAGTGTTGCAGCGAAAGCGAAAGTCTTTGTAATATGGAGAAACAGCGAAAGAGTAAAGCAAAATTCACGAATATTATTTGACCGAAATATATATAACACCCTATTTACAGCCAAAAATATCCTAGTTAAAATACGTCAGTACTATTTATCTATTCCGAGTATAGTTAAACCTCGGTCTTCGAACCCGTCCTAGACCTGTCGCATCGCAGCCCTACATGACAAGAGAAGCCTTGCAATGGCGATCGATATCACATAGCGTGGGAATAAGTAAAATCTCTTTTACTTACTACTAGGAAATATTTTAATCGATAGCATCTAATGATAAGATGGGGTATCTGAAATACTACTGAAAAATTGAGCTAAAGTCGGCGTTGTAATTAATGAAAAGGTTAGTGATAGAGGAATTAAGTACAAATTTTAAACGAGCACTATGCGATATAACGCAACCGTTTATAATGTTTATGTTATTTCTTCATATAGGTAGCTAGATCTAGAGTCTAAACTGAATGGATTGATAGAAACCAAAGCCAATTAGATTTATTTTATTACAAAAATTTATAGCGTTAAATGATAATTCTGATATTCTTCTTGTCTTTATAATATAATTCTTATAACTTTCTATACAATTTTGCATTGCAACAAATCTGATGATATGCCGAATCATGATATTATCATTGATGTGTCAATCTTCAACATAGTAGAACTGAACATCACTACTTTCACCATTAATCTGCGAATTGATAATAATCAAGTTAAAAATGAAAGTAAATAATTTGTTATTCATTTTAGTTCCATCGATCGAAAGACAAGAAAAGGAAGCAAGCGAACTCTGGGCTCCAGCTATGGATGCAAACGGGAAAACGCTGAAAAGCCTAAGTAGGTACTAAGAATTAGCTACAAGAAATAGGACAATTATGATGATGTAAATATTTAAAAGAAATTTGCATAACAATTTATGTTTTAAAAGTAACAATGGTGAATATCATGTCATTATCTTTCTTAAAATCATCAGAGCGTTGTTTTGGGCCAAATCGTGATGAGATCGCGACTGTCGTGATTTGCGTTTTTGTCTATTTCTTTTACAGAGTCATTGATTTAGCATGGGTAGGCTAGACACACACCATGTGCCTTAATCGTTTAGCTAAATTTTGGTCTTTGATATTTTAATTTTGAAATCGGTATAAAACTTGTGGGATGTAGCACTTTATTCATAAGGTTTTTGAATCAGAAAACTATTAAAACAGATATACTTAACTCTAAGAATGAGATGATAGCTGATTTTAAGAAGAATAACTGGATTCAAATCAAACATTGATTAATAAGACAATCTAATGCTCTCAACTCAAACTTAGGTCTACGTTTTTATAATGCAAATATAAAGCTTACTAAAGATATAACAACAGTAAAGAACACAGTCGGATAGATTGCACGACATCAAGTCACGAACGAGACAAAACCAGCAGGCACTGGTGAATCACAAGCAGGCTGGATTCTAGTAAAAATAAATAAAGTGCATAATGAGTGGGAATGTTAACGTTCTTAAGAGTACACACACGCAGAGAAGGAATATGTTAGATATTCCATGCGTTTGAAACTGATGTACCTAAGATATAAATGGACTTAGTCGCGCATTGTGCGAACTTGACATATAGCAAGTTAGACCTAGTAAAGTTATTAGGTTTGAAAAGAGGAAGACCTATCGCGATGTAGGTTTGAAGAGGGCAAGGCCTACTACGATAAAGGTTTGAAAAGAGATAATATAATTAAACAAGCCTTATAGGAAGATATGTTGTATGCAGTGATGTGCATAGGCGTTTGTCATAGGAACTAGAAGAACTGAATCAAATATTGTGCTATGTATTTGTTCTTTGTATTCTTTAATTACATCTGCACAGGGTACACAATATTCAAACATCTTTTATGGTATGCATGCCGCTGGTTGAATGTAAGAAACGATCTGGCATAGCATGGAGGTTTCACATCGCATTTGCATAGCATCGCTTGCTTTGGTTGTGTTGTATCACTGGGATTAAAAGTCCCTGTTTCATAACTAGTAGTGCTTAAGGCTAAGGATGAAGGTATAATAATATCAGTTCCCCAAGCAAGGTAAGGTATAATTTGTAGTAACTGCAATAAGCATTTCATAATTTACTTCGGTGTTTGCAATGTCTACAATATTTTCGACGACGACATTCTCTACAGCCCTTCCAATTAACCAACCCTAACCGTGACCAGGACATATCACCCAAAATAGTCATTTGTCTCTTTCACACCTGATGATACCCCGACAAGAGTAAGTGCAATAGACATAGGTCGGATATCCGCATATCCGGTGGCCGGCGACGCGTGACGCCTCTTTCCGTTTGTCGACATGACCGTGACGCTTTCTATGACGTCACCGGTCACAGTGTTAATTAGCTTGCACACTAGCTGGTTTTATAAATGGAAAATTTTATTGCTAATTACAATAAAAATGTGGTACCATAATATGAACAACTTGGAATGTAATTTTGGAAATTATTCACAGTCCCAGGTACGGGATGGCCATAATTTGAATGTCTTTGTAGTCAGTTTTAAGGGTACCGTACATAAAAATAACAAAACAGAACCTTAACAGGATACGTTGTACGCATATATCTATCTGCTCGTTCTTCACGTGTAGCCGATGTTTTCATTAGGTCCCAAGCGCAAGTCCAAAAAAAAACTCTTTTCCGGTTCCATTTTTTCTCAAAGAATTCTCCGGGTATTCAGAGGAATATTGCAAGAGAAAGAAATGCATGCATGAGTAATGAACAAGACTACATGTCTGCACTAATAATACATTTAAAGGTGGTTTTAAAAATAGAACGCGTTTTAAAATATGTGCATAAAAATGCAATACATTCCCTATTGTCGTATGCGTATGCGCCAGAACGGAAATTGATTATAGTGAATGTCATGTTAATGGTAATATGTATTGACCTGTTTATAAACGAATGTTTGCACCAGGCACCGAAGCGTTAAGTTTGATCAATCATCCCTCATGGAAACTTCGAAATGTGCCTAATGTGCGTATAGATTTGTATAAACAGCCAGTGGGGAAAAAGTCCCCTTGACATTTTGGTAAAGGCAAAAAGTCATGCTATGGAAAATTTGAAACAGTATGGGTGTACTAAACCCACTTTGCTGGCAAGGTCAATTACTGTTTTATTTTTATCTATAGTTAGGTAATGAAATTAACAATATGGCCCTTGTCATGTAAATCTACCCAAAGCCTGCCTGCTGTAGCCTCATTGGCATCAGAAATAAGTGTGTAGGTTATGAGCATGAAAATTTTTATACTTGTTTTTAGTAAATCTAAACTCGATAAGATTTTTAGTGAAGAAGGTAAAAATTACATCATAGAATGAACGAGCAGTGCAACTGCAAACGTTGAACGTTATCTTATCAGAGATAAGAGCTGGTCACATACCGACGGCTACGCCTAACGAATAAAACGACCATTACAAAAATACAAACATTTATTAATTAAATAAAATTACTATTACATATGGCGAGTGTTACCGAACGAGATGCCAGACTGCTGGCCCTTATTGGTGCCGTACTGCAGGGAAATGACGTTCTGCCCAGCCCTTAGCTGCTCCTCACTGAACTCTCTGACATTCTTATCGGCTTCCTTAGGTCCGATCGACGGCTTGCCATAGTTACCAGCTTTTCTGCCCAAAGACTGCAAGCAAGTCACCACAGAGTACAAGTTCTGTTTCTCCCACAAGTCAATGGTCTGGAACGTCTCTTGAGGAGGCACGCCCAATTTCTTCACAGCTTCGAGGAAGGCGTTAATATTCTCCATGCATTTGAAAGCCATGGTCGATTGGTTAATCTTTTTGACTGAGCCTTCTTGGATTGCGTTGACGAGTTGGCAAAGGAGGGTTCCATCTTTGAGTACCTGGTATAGGTTATCGGCGTCTCCCGCCGTGTTGTCTGGGGATCCTGTGATGAGTTTTATCCACTCAAGGGTTTCGTGGGCTATGGCGTCGTTGTACTTGCTTTGGATCCTAGCCTGGGCTTCGGCGTTGATGCCGGCCTTCCCTGCTCTATATTCGCCCATGGTGTTGATAGATGAACTGACACGTAGTCACTGAGCACCTCAACAAGATAGCAGCACCGATAAGCCAGATAGCGATATCGAATGCGACAATGTATATACTTATTGTTTTTATCAATATGCGACATGCGATTATAAAATAATTGCGATATATTATTTAGTATCTTATTGATCCATTATTAGGTACTTGAAAATCGATGCGATGATATCATTCAATTTAAGTGTATAAGGAAAGTTTTTTTTATCTCGTATATTATATGTAGTAAAAATATATTAAGTAAGTATGTGTTGTATGTTGAAATATTTTATATCAATCTTATCTAAATTACTATTTCTGTTAAGGAATAAATTGACATAAAGGGTACCTAATGATTGATATCTTTAACATTTACCATCTCATCCATCGATTTAAGATGCCATTACATGGCATGGAAATCCCAAAAAAATAACCATATTAAAGTTTTTTTTATATTATCACCAATACCAAATTTATATTTTCAATAAATACCTACCTAATCTTGATTTCCCAATTAGTGATTAAAGATGTGGAAACTATAATTAAAAAGTAAAAATAGCTGAACATTCTGGAAATTGTACAAAAAATGTAAATGTACCTAAATGGTCATGTTATCTTATCTTATCAAACTGTATTACGATCTTATCGTGCGATAGTGTTTCTAAAGGAGGAATTAATAGAGGTTTACTCAATGTTTAAAAATATATGAAGCCATTGTATAGTATGGACTTTTTGACTCTAAAATATATGATCCAACCTCACTTGTGCGTGTACCATAAGATTTTATAAACGCAGACGCTAGCGACTGCGTTATTCCTACTAACATTTTAAAAATGCGGCAGTATGTACAGATGTTTATTACTCTTTCAGGAAAACGGCTGAACCGATTAGGCTGAAATTTGGAATGGAGATTTCTTAGACCTCAGAACAACATATAAGCTATATTTTATCACGGAATTCCCACGGGAGCGGAGCCCCGGGCAACAGCTAGTGATTTTATATGAAAAACCAATACAGACATCAAACTTGGTGAATCTTGAAAAAAAAAATATTTTGACTGAAATGATGTTACTGAAAGATATTCTAGGTGGAGCAAAGCTGACATTTTTTTTAATTATCCAATTAATATTATAAATACGAAAGTGAGTTTGTATATTCATTTGTTACCTCTTCACGCCCTATCTAATGAAAAAATCTTCCTGAAATTTCGCATACACTTGGCTAGGGGTGTTGAGGGTACCTTTCATGCCGGGAAAATTTCACTATTCCCGAGGGAAATTCGTGCGGGCAAAGCCGCGGACAAAAGCTAGTAATTTAATATTCCACTATGGTATTATAATCACCTATGTTTACGATTGGTAAGCATTTGCGTTCAAAATTCTGATAAAATAATCTCTTGGCCATCAACACGAAACAAACAATAGGCTGCAAACCTCTATCGAAAAACCTCGCACATTTTCCAACGCAGTGTCGCAATGTGGTTCCGCCGCTATATTCGTACAAAATAACAAGAGTCTATAAGATCCACAAGGTCGACATAGAAGTGACTAACTAAATGGAGTGACAGCCCACCCTACACCCTCTTATTTACAAGAGAACACTCTTGTCTCCCTGTAACTTTATATTTACTTTATCATAATTTGAGCATCAAGAAGCTTCTTTCCACACATTTTACCAGACTCTCTTGACTATAATGATCAGTTCATCAGCCTTCTTAAATATTTGCCATATATATTTGACTTAGTACTCTTACTAAATAAGTAAAAAAAAACACTTCAGAAACTAGTCCACCTTTTATCATCCATCCATACTAATATTATAAATGCGAAAGTCTGTCTGTCTGTCTGTCTGTCTGTCTGTCTGTCTGTCACCTCTTCACGGCTAAACTGCTGGACCGATTGTGATGAAATTTGGTAGGGATGTAGTTAACGACCTGAGGTCAAACATAGGCTACTTTTGGGCGCGATATCACCGAGTCCCACGCGGGCGGAGCCGCGGGCAACAGCTAGTTAAAAATAAATAAAGCTACAAATTACTAAGGTACTTTTATAAGTAACCTAAACTTCTGTGATAGCTATATTTTGGCAACAGACATGCAATTTTCACTGTTTTATTGTTTACCTAACAATGCCCGCTGGCTGCATCGGCACAAAGGCCATATCGCAATTCTTCTGATAACAGCTGATACCATCTAACAAACAGTTTTGTATCAGTGATTTCCTTTGATTGTAGAATATTTCATTTATTAATTAACCTGTTGGCTAGTGGAGTCTAAATGCAATAGAAAAACAATTGTTATGAGTCATATTTGTGCGCGAATCAATCAGAAACATTAAATATCTATCCTATGTTTATTTTTTGGGTTCTGTACGCAATGGGAGAAGAACATTTAGTGTCTGAGTCTATTCAGATGGCCAAATCTCAAAAAAAAGACCCAAAAGGCAAACACTAGACCCAGAATTGATTGCCTGAAAAAGGGTGGAGCAACACGCAGCTACTTATTTGAAATTTACTTTGAAGAATAGAAAAAAAGTATAAACTAATGATGTTTAAAATTCAAGAGGTTTTTTTTTTTGATTGGGATTGTTCATATGAACAATATAATTCATCTTCTTTCATCATTTACAGGTTGACTGTAACATTCCTGACTGGGATAAGTACGCCATTGTATTTGGATTTTTATAATTTTGTAGTAACTGTGTATTTTAAAGCAATAAAGATATTACAAACAAACAAACATGTATGTGTTTTAGAACTCGCATTATTTTGATTTTAGTCGGCTAGTACTGGGCCCTGCTGCTTGAAACTGATGCTCTTGCAAATTGTTTGGTGATTTATTTGGAATTCCTTTAGGTTATTATTCAGTAATTAACTAGCGACCCGCCTTCGCATGGGCATAAAAACCTTTCTCTTGAATCACTCTTATCTATTAAAAAAAAACTGCATCAAAATCCATTGCGTAGTTTTAAAGATTTAACAATACAAAGAGACATTGGGTCAGAGAAAGTGACTTTGTTTTATACTATGTAGTGAAGTTTTGAATAATCAGACCTTAATTTCCTGTATTTACGTGCAAATAAATGATTTATGATTATGATTTATGAGTTGAATTTAGTAATTAAAGTTTTGAATGAAATAGACAAAGAACATTGTGACATCACACATCATTTTGTTTATCTTGGACTATCTGTTTATGATAACAGATAAGGAACTGATACTATCAATGTGAAGCCGAATGTACTAAAGCAGAAAACAGGAATTTGGAACTAAGAGTTGCTTCACATTTACACTTTTAAAAAAAACAAGATGTTGTGTTAAGATATGCGAAAATAGAAATATTTCTTAACCCTTTAAACTTCAAAGTTCCCCCACAAACATTTTCAAGCCAAACTCACGGACGTTTGATGTTTTCCGACCAAAAATAATCTATTTTAACTTTTCCTAGAGTTGGCGACAAAAACTTATTTAAAATCTGGAAGTCTAAGCGTTAATCTTGCAGAATTTGTAGGTACAATGGGACATATAGAAAAGTATACACAAGGTATAAGCATATAGTTAAGGTGTTTCTAATTTTTATTGATCCACTGTACTGTACAACTATTTAGTTAGTATTTTGAACAATGAAGAAATGAAAATACATAATATTTCTGGGCTCCAGACTAAGGTGAACAAATACATTAATTGGTAAAGAGAACACATTGACCTAAAGGCCACCTTTATCAATGTTTTTTAGTAACTGCTTTTGAAAAACAGACAGACAAAATTTAACACTACATTTTAAATTGATCATTATGTTGTTGGAATAAAAATTAATAAGTGTAGAATGGCAGTGGTGGAAATAGCTATTGGGTTGTTTTGTTGAGATTATAACTTTTTTACTTTTAAAACCCACGAAAGTAATTTTGTCTATTTGTTTTTAATCTTTTCATGTTATCATTGGTAGTAAGTATGGTCCTAGTTTTTTATTTTTTGCTTTCAATTTTTGGTGAGTTCATATAGTAAGTATCTTTTTGTATTAATGTAAAATCTTTTATTTTAACCTGTACACAGGTTGTTATTACTTATTATGTTTTAACTGTAACAAAATATCAAATAGTATCCAAAATTACAACTTGATTCTTATAAGAATCTGTTTGATTTTGTCCGAAATGACAAGGCAATATTGCCGATAGCCAAAAGTACTTGAAATCAAAGTTCTGTAAAACAAAGGTAAAAACTTCGTACTCTTACCTGTTACTTCGGGGACAAGAAAGTATGTCACTGAGCACAAACTGAGAACGATTTAATATACAACATCCATTGTATTTTGCACAAAACACCACACATGCACGATTTTATTAAATTCCGAATGATACGCGCTACGAGGACAATTTGTAGACAGCGATGCGAAATCGCACAGCGTTTCAATTTGGCATGTCCGCGCGCGACACGCTATTCCCCTCCACGTGACAGTTGTGAAATGTCAAATGACGTATAGCTGAACGCTGATTGGCTAGCTATCAATATTAGTGTGGGACAATGTATGCATGCCTCTTGTCGATCGATATCGACATTTTTTCAGATAGGTGATATTGATATCCAATTCTTAGCACCCCTTTGCAACCGTATTATTTATGAAAGCAATAGTCCGGTCAAATTAGACATTTGACCCACGACAAATTCAGGGGAAGCTGAAAATTCTTACAATTGTTTAAATCATAATTATAAACATTGTCTTAAAAGTCCCAATCGATCCCATGTAAGGAAAAAAATTTAGCGGGGTAAAAAGGTCCAAAAAATGGGTTTTTCGCGATTTTCTTGAAAACGGTAAGTTTTATCGCAAATTTACCTTCGACATAATTTGTAGATCAGGAAATTTCCTATAAAAAGGTATTAATATTTTTTTCTTAAAAGCCACCGCTTCTGAGATATAACGATGCAAAAAATTGCAACATAAGCGCGCGCCCATATACTTCCGCTAAGTACACTACCTCAGAGGTGGCGTGGAAACGTGTGCGTTTATGACGCTTGCAATTTTTTGCATCGTTATATCTCAGAAGCGGTGGCTTTTAAGAAAGAAATTATTAATACCTTTTTTATAGGAAATTTCCTGATCTACAAATTATGTCTGAGGTAATTTTGCGATAAAACTCACTGTTTTCAAGAAAATCGCGAAAAACCCATTTTTTGGACCTTTTTACCCCGGTAAAATTTTTTCCTTACATGGGATCGATTGGGACTTTTAAGACAATGTTTATAATTATGATTTAAACAATTGTAAGAATTTTCAGCTTCCCCTGAATTTGTCTTGGGTTTACTAATTTTTTGGTCTAATTTGACCGGACTACAAGCTGTTCAGCTCATTTAAAAACCTATACCAATAGATACAAAAATATGGAAAAATAATTGTTTATAATCTCAAATCAAATTTTATTTTCGCATTTAATTCAAATGTATAAGGGGATACAAAAGGGTTTTTAAGTTGCCAGCTAATTTTAGATACCGATTGTCTTAAGTACAATCCTGACGGTAGCGACCAAGAATAGATTTCTAGAGCCAAGGCCAAGACAGATTTAATCCCAAGGCTTGTACTTATTTATTTTTTTAATTTTCTGTCAGACATTTTTTTTTTGAGTCTCTTTTGCAATTAGTCAGTCAGGCTATCTATAAGCAGATGTGGTGTGCTTCTTAGCGTGCCTGGTGTTGCTCCCATCGGAGCCAGCCCACTATTTTCTTTTTACCCGACTACGGCGAAGCCAAAAGGAAGGGTAATGATTTTGGCAGTCTATGTATATGTAAATGGATGATAGGAACAACTTTAAATAAACATTTTGTTGGTATACACTATACAGTGGGTGCGACCACGGCTTTACCATGACCATTTAAGTACCTATGCATTTCTGGACTCTATCTCAATTATGTCCTTGTTTCATCCTTTTTAGACACCACGTAGTCGGGTTATAGTTTTTTAACTTAATTTTTATTTAGTACTTTTCCGTTTCCCGAACGGAAATGACTGGACCGCTTGAAATCTGTTACTTAACGAGTGCATATTTTAACTTAAACAATATGAGTTATATACATATTTGCAATGTGCTCACCAAGACCTTTCTTTTCATACCAAACACGGGATAACAATCTGTTTAATTTTTTTTTTTTGAGGTTAGAATCTGTGTTTTAAATGCCGTCAGTTAAAATTTTGTTACAATTTATATAGCCTATGTTACCCGCGCTATTTTTACGAATGATTTGACACCTCATTTATTAAAATCTAGTCAAAGAATAAAACTTGCAATAAAACTTGAAGTGTTCCCTCGATTTCTTCATGATACCATCATCAGATCTGATGAATAATTATTTTTCAATTATGATTTATCAATCATTGAGGTCTGGGTTCAGACACGGTAATTCTAAATTCTTTCTTTTATTAGGTACTAGCTTTTTTCCGCGGCTTCACCCGCGTGCGTGACCATCCTTCTGGAACAGTGCTTTCTCCATCTCAATGTCCTTCTCAATACTTCTAACTATGTGTATGCAAAATTTCAGAGAGATTGATTTAGTAGATCTTTAATTATAAGTGTTGCAACTGACACGACTTTCTTCAAAAATTTTTGTTGTAGCATGTTGACTATTTAAAAAGTAAAACTCGTGACTTTACTCAGATTAAAACCCAAAAGGTGTTTCAATTCTTGTGACGCCATCTATTAGCTTAAATGAAAACAATTTTTTTTTTTGCTGTGTCCATGGATCTATCCGTCTTTTAGGGGGCTAATACTAATATTTTACAACAACATTTACGAAGTATTTATACATTATGGGGCCAAGCGCCTTTTTGCCAACTGGCGCTTGACCGATTTTTCTTATATTGTGGCCAGTTTTATTTCATAATATAATATTTTTTATATTTTATCAAATTAACGAAAAATGTTGATATTAGTAATATCGATAGTTCGACACCTAAAAAAGATTTGTTAGGTATCGACATTGTTTTTGAATCGGCATTGAGCACATCCCTTGGGTTTGTTCCATTGACAACTAGTTTACAATTTTCCAAGTTTGGGGAATATTTTGATAACTGGTGAACGCGACGCATTCCATTTCAATAACTATATATTAAAATAATTAAATCAGTAACTAATTTAATATTGTAAATAAAATCCTGACTGCAATAATAATCCTCACACTAGCAACTGCGTTTTCTAAAACTCATGGTACCTAGATGCACATAAGTAGGAATCTCTTTACAATATTTTTTGAACAACTTTTAGGTATAAGTACCTACCTACCTATTTTCGAGTCATTTTGGTTTTATTTTTTATTCATTAAAAAAATTGATTTTTATCCAATCGCAATCTGAAATTAATTTTAAACATATTAAAAAATTAAATAAAAAAAAATATAATTATAGTTCCCTATAGTTACAAATTGCAATATTGCTTAAATTGGCAGTTTTGCACTTTGTAACTATAATTTAATATGATTAAAATTAACTTCAGATCCAGACCCTTAATTACATAACACGGATTTTTGTTAACGTGTTTTCAGTGAATAATTATTTTTAGTTGAAGGTCTGGTCTTAAATTCTTATCCATATCTGTCTCTGTGGTGCAGTAGTTTAGACGTTTATCTGTAGACCCGGGGGTCGTGGGTTCAATTCCCACGGGAAGTATCTTTGTTTAGTTGTTTCCAGTTTGGTTAGAGACTTACTTAAGTAGGACATTGCAGGCTTGAATCACCTGATTGTCTGACAATAAAAATGATTCCGTACTTCAGAGGGAAGGCACGTTAAGCCGTTTGTCTCGGTTACCATCTGGTAGTCGTTAAAGGAACCACGTCAAAGGCCGAGAGGCGGTTCCGAAGAACTCTGACATTAGATGAGACTTATCAATTATGTCTTTACGCGTTTACGCACCATGAGCGGTACCGGTACCGCATATGAAAAAAAAAATCAATGTGCGCAAGTTTCATTAGAATCCGTTCGTAAACAACGACTTTTGCCCCCATTTTCCCTCTAATCAAAAAAAGTTCTCAAGGCACACGTTGTGCGTTGCTTATTCAGAAATGCGACCTCGGGCCCGGTACAAACAGACAGATAGACACACAAAAAGTCAGAGATCCGGACGAAAGCAAAATTTGCCACTCTCGAAATTGAGACTAGCTCGCTTCACTCGCTCGGTCAATAATTTGAAATAAAGTATCTAGGTACCTACTTAATGCTTTATTATTTCGAAATACTAATTACTATCCTACTAATATTATAAACGCGAAAGTTTTTAAAAACAATGGCTATATAATGGCTAATAGACCCTGGAACATCATATAGGCTAGGTATATTTTATCCCGGAATTCCCACGGCAGCGGAGCCCTGGACAACAGCTAGTAGGAAATAGACTTGAAATAGATAAGAAAATACTGCAGTGGAGTTTGTGGCGCCGCTTCTTCTCCACTTGCGCTTTGGAAGTAAACTTAATATAAGTATTGAATGACGTCAATAAGTGATAAGATATAGTACATTGAGAATAACCAATCCCACTAAAAAAAATTCATGTAAAAATGTTGCCAAGACGAGTCTACATAGCTTACCCTGTGAAAAAGTTATCAGATCTCGTATAAAGCCAAGCTCTAAAGACTACAAGCTCTACACTACACCTTAATCAAAATCTATGAAAAAGTGGTCAGATCTCATGTAGAGCCAAGATTCTTGATCTATGCCCTTACTTCACATACCTACTCTACATTTTAGTCAAAATATGTGGCTTGGTGGTTTTATTTCACACATGATGAACGAATGCCTGTGATATCTTTGTAACGGTAGTAAAACGGCCAAGTATCAGGTTTTGACTAAAATGTAGAGAATGTGTTCTGAAGTTAGGCTTGGTAAAGCACATTATGTGCCTTATATCTATTAGAATCTTGGCTCTACATGAGATCTGACCACTTTTTCATAGATTTTGATTAAGTGTAGTGTAGAGCTTATAGGTTTTTTTCGAGGTTTCACTCATCCTCATTAAAAAAAGAGCGAGTTACACAACGCTAGCTTGAATGCGTACAATCGTATTTTTAAACGAAATCTTTTTAAATTTGGAATTTTCACACCAGCAGCTGATGCAGCTGCCGTCCATTCTCCTTGGGATTCATTCTCCTTGGGATTGCTACTGTTGGAAGTGGAAACCGCCACCAGCCAGAGATGTACAAAGTATTAAAGACCTGTGTTGATCCTTAGTTGCCTTTACGCTTTTACAACATCCACGCGAAGAATAAGAGTGGTCCGGATGTCACATTCATAAGTACTAATATAATAAAGCTAAAGAGATTTTTGGTTTGTTTGAATACTTATAACTTTAGAAATACTGCATGATCAGATTTGAAAAAATATTTCTGCATAGTTAAGTATGATAGCGTGTTTCCGGGAGATTATAGGAGTGTATGACCGGTTGGAAGCGGCCTGCATTCAGCGCCAGCCTGCGACCTTCTTCAGGTCATCTGACCATCTGGTCGGTGGGTGTCCGATGCTGCGCTCACCGGTGCGTGAATGAGAACCTTATTGCCCCATCGGCCATCGGTTCGTTGCGCTATGTGCCCTGCCCACTGCCACTTCAGAGAGCTAATCCGCTGGGCTATGTCAGCAACCTGTGTTCTTTTATGAATCACGTCATTTCTGATGCGGTCTCGCAGGGAAACACCGAGCATAGCTCTCTCCTTGGGGCGACTTTGAGCTTTCTTATGAGGCCCATAGTAAGGGACCACGTTTCGGACCCATATCTCATCACTGGTAATGGTAACACACACTGGTTGAAGACCTTAGTTTTGAGGCACTTTGGTATTTTGGACGAGAAGCGGAGCTTACCGAATGCTGTCCAGCCGAACAGTGGCTAAAGAATAGAATAGAGATTTATATTTTATTGCACTAGAAAAATGTATAGGTAAGTAGTATATTTTTTTAACTAGGTTAGATACAATGGCGGACTTATGGCTAACGCAGTCTCTTCCAGTCAACATTAGGCTAAATGAAAAAGTAATATTTAAAGAATATTCTTATTCTTATACTATGTACCTAAACCCTAAAAATATCAATTTTGAACACTGATCCCTCAAAGAACCTTAAGGAGAATTTAACCGTTGCGCTTAGCCGTTGCGATGTAAACAAAAGTTCGTAGGTACCGATTAAAGTTCTTCAACTGATGATATAAAACATCCAAATTACAGAAAAATATCTTGACTTTCTTTAGCATTAGTGCATTTTTAAATAAATGTACTTAATGAACTTCATGAGAATGGGAACCTTGATCTTAGGGTTATCTGTGTACCTATCTATTGTTTCTTATTGCTAATTCCTATGACAACCATAAACTTTGAGGTAATTAGCCGTATATGAGTTAAACTGACGACAATCCTCGTTGGGAAAGCTGTTGCTGGTGAAATCCGCCATTAGTTGGAAAGAAAATAGATAATTTGAGATTTGCAATACCCGCAGAAGAGAGTGAGTAATTATGAAGCTACACTAGAGATCTTTATCGTAGAAGTAGGTACTACTTGCAAGACTAAGAATCGTCACAGGTGATACAAGATTACCCTAGTAGTTACACAAGTTAACTACCATGGAAAAGAAATGTCGTGAGTGATCGCGCGGATCCGGCGGCAGAGCGGTTGGTTTCTGTCCCCTGGATGTGCGGTGGCGCCTGGGCGGGCGGCGTGCGCATGCGCGCGCGGCGCTGGCTGGGCGGCGCGTGCGCGGCCGTCCGAGCGCCTCAGTCCGCGCGCGCCGCTGCCATGGCTCGCTGGCTGGAGCCCTTGCTGGCGCTGCTGCTGCTCGTCAGCGCCGCGTCCGCGCGCAAGTCGCCCGCGCCGTCCAAACAGGAACCCCAGATCGAGGAGGTCACCGCCAAACAGTTGGAGCGAGTGCTGGAAGACAAGGATTTCGTCGCGGTGTACTGGTGTAAGTCCGCCGGCGTGCGTCTCCGGTTAATTTTGCGAGCTTGCGGCTGGCCGCCCGCCAGCGGCCGCGGGCCGTGTCGAAACGTCTGCGACGGCGCCCGTCCAAATGGGTTATCTCGGAGTTAATGATCTTCGGACGGGCGAAGCGAAGACCGCTTCGGCGGAGTCGAGCATGATATTTTAGAAGCTAGCCGCTCGGATTTACGAATTATGCAACCGTGGAGACAATAAAACTTGACCCGGCGCTGTGGCCGGCGCGCGACCTAAAATGGCGCCGAGTCTCGTTTTCCTCGGCTCCAAAGAAGTTGGCTTCGCCAAGGTCGCAGGCGCCTACGCTCGCGCCTGGTGTGTGCCGCATGTTCCTCTGAAATAGACTGCTATTACGTGGTATCGGCATTCCGACTATTTTCTTTTGTCGCCAACCGACACTGCAATCTGGCTGTAGCCAAGTCACCATGGAAGTGCGTTTCGCGAGTGTTGGCTACGGAATGTCATATGTGAGCGATTCGTCAGTTCATTAGTTATCTTGTCAGGCAAAGCTATCTATATCCGCTGTCGCGTCTGTTATGCACGTCTCACTCATTCTAAGGATGCAGTGACTGGTCTAGGTTGACACAAAAAGTGCAATAAATTTCTGTCACTTGCATGATTGTCAGGGCTGAGATAGAATATATTAAGTACGTGTTAATTTTTAGATAATAAAAATCCACGCCGGTTTTGCCCAAAAAACTCTGTATGCGTTATGATTAATGTCGAACAACAACAACGTAAACAAGGCAAAGACATAAACAAACAAACAAACTACTACCTAAGGTGTTCCTTGCTGATCAACACACTTAAACTCGTGTAATGGGAACCACCAACAATCGAAACAAAACTAACAGTTTATATCGATCAGTAGACAATACAGTAGACATAAGGTGGCATCTAAGATTCTTTAGATAACATTACATGCCCTTAATGTAGTGTTTTTAAGACAAACAATCCTGTACTTATAGACCTTAAAAACAAGATCAATAAGATGAAAAAGCCCTTCGACTAAAATTTATTAAGGCCTCGAAGCTTCATATCTATCTTAGTTGGTGGAGTTACACTAATAGGCGATGTGCTCTGCAATTTCATATTCCATTTCATACGCCTTGATAGTTACCATCGTAAAATGTTACAAAAATACATCTAGTATTTGTTAGAAAAGTCATAATTACGAAAACGTTTCGTACAACTGTTTCAGTTGGAGGACTTCCAAACGCGAAAATGTTATCATTAATTCCTGGATTAATGAAAACTGCCACATTCTCACCAAAAGAATAGATGTTAACAAAAACTAAGATTCGTGTAATGGCGGTAGCGCCAAGATTCGTACCTAACCTACGTCTCTCACAGGATATTTTTCCAGTTGTACAAAACTGTGTCCGAATGATTTCGAACTCTTTTGAAACGCATTCGCCTCTAAGAGGTCTTATAACTGTTATAAAATTTGGTATATTTCCCATCGTCTGTCTGGTATCAAGCCCTTCGATGCTTTTGCTAGTAGAGTCTCCTGTTGGAAAGTTATAAAATTTGGCATTGTTTATTTTAGTGGCTCTTAACAGAAGCCTGTATAGGTTTAGGTACCTACTATATTCTTGGGAATTCTTAAATAGTTAATACCCCTACATAGTCATTATTTTTGCTAAATAATTTCTACCTATCGATAGAATAATCGGTAATTTGGACACAACCGATACCGATAGGTATATTGATTGGTTGTGTCCAAATTAGGGCTAGCTTGTGACAAAGTAGACAAGCGCTGTTTGAGGCTGCTTCCAACCGGTCATTCTGAAAATCCTTAGTCCATTTTCTACTGAAATTATGATGATGATGTTACTAATAAAGCTACAAACAGAGCTAGAGTTTGTTGGTTATGCTAAAACTGTCGGATTAGATATTTTTCCTTTAAGGCCTTTTAGCCCTAATACTTGAGGCATCCGTTTTACTAGTAAAATCGCGAGGCACATCTAGTTTATTAGATGCTGGCTGTTTACTTGTTGAAATTTTACAAGCTTTTACTCTTTCCATATTCTCCATATGAATCAGAAACACTGAAAATAACTGAAACATTGGGCCGATGTTTGCGTAAGTGGTATTTATAAAGTATATTTTATTACGAATATACATTTTGTGTACGACATCATACGTACCTACATTATTACTTAATGCGTTAAAGATAGATACAATGTTTGAAAAACTAATCAGATGTGGTTCAATGAAAAACTTGAAATACCATTACATTTGATCGTACTTAGACGAAAATGTCACGTGGTTAAGGCGTTTGCTTGAAGACCCTGAGGTCGTTTTGTGTTTTGTTTTGTTGTTTCCAGTTTGGTTAGAAATATAAAATTGTTTATTTTATTGTACTAAATATACCAATTACATAAATATTAAAATAAAACTAAAATTAAAACTTAAATAAAACTAAATTAAAAATAAAATAAAGCTAATAAAATACACAACTATTAAAGATCTAATAATTGTCCTTGCGGCATAGTGCCAAGAACTCCAATAACTTTGGTTAGGACTTTTTGCAGAATTTTTGATTTGCAGAATTGAATCACCCGATTGTCCAATAACAAAGATGATTCCGTGCTTCGGCAGGCACGTTAAGTCTTGTTGCCAGTTCCCTGCCTTCTGGGTATTGGGAGTCGTTAAAGGATCAACGTCAGAAGCTCTGGCGCCAGGGTGTGCATGAAATGATGATAATGTAGTAGGACCCTTCATCTTCCGACCCTGTCCAACATTTTCTGAAGCCAGTAATAATTTCTTGCAGGATATAGTTGTACCTACTTACATAAATATCTTCAAAAGTTTTTGTGATCTGTGTCTATCTCAAAACTATCCACTTCTTTCCACAAGGAAGTATATGTTTTAAATCTATACTACCACTATCTTTTCTAGTTCTGTTTAAATTTTTGGTCAACTTCATCTCAGCCAGTATTTTCCTGGCTGTATCCTTATCATGCATGTACCTACAAGGAATTACCTAGACCTACTTAATAACTTATGTCTTTGTATTGTTTATGTTGTTATTATAATAGTCATACCTGAATAAAGTGTCTGCTAGTAAACAATAGTTATTGAATAAATCATGGGAACACTAGATAATAGTACATATTAAAACTTTATCTCGGCTCATTGTTTACAAAGTAGAAGGAAAAGTATCCATGGGTAACGACGGTGAGATTAATAAGCGGCATGGCCCGAACCAGCGGTAAAATTACGATAAACTTTAAATACAGTATAGTTTAGGATCTGTTACTTCTCATCAAAGATTCTCATGCCTAAACAACTCAACAATTTTATTTTAATTTGTTTCTGAGTAAGATCTGTCTATCTAAGGATTAAATTTAAAATATTCCGCCTTTTGATACTAACTATACCCAACTGTTTTAAAACTTGCCAGAGAATTAAATTTTCACTGCCACAATATTTGTTCCATTTGCATTACGATCCGGAAGTCGTGCCTACTCTACAAAAAATTTTCGTATACGTACATTAAAATTTTCTTGTACCAGGTTATCTTTCCATACCCCATAAACGCTAACAAATTCAGCTATCTTATGCAGCGCAAAAGTTAGAAAAAGTCGTCAACATAGGTAAAATTTACTAAATACCTTTTTCAAATATGTTTCTTGCCCAGAACAAATTGCTATTGTTCTGGACAAGAAACATCTCACATTATAACTTCCCTGGAATAAACCCAACGGTAATAAATATGTCAGGAGTTGACAAGTTATTTTACACAGGCGGTGGCAATGCAGAGAAAAGCGTTGAACAACAGGAGTCACGAAATTCCCAAATTATGAATGAAATTGGGTCGGACGATGCAGTAACAAAGCTTCGAGAGTATAAATAACTGGTTTATTAGACAAACTTAGGTTTGATGGCTCTTCACGGATCAAGGTTGAGTCATGGACTTTCTTTTGTCTTTATTTAAAGTGGTGTTATTAATGGGATATTGGTAACCGACTGAACTGAATTGAATTCTATGTTGAAAAGCAAGACGGGACATTTCGGGGAAAAAAGTCGACGAGGTCTTTGATTGGAATCGGACTTTCCTTAAGAAAGAAAAACATCAATAAGTATTGTCTAGACCTAACATTGAATTTATTCAAGTCACTCGCATCACGTTGTTTTTTATGGATTTATCACGATTGTTTAAAACTTTTGGCTGTGCACGCGACTTCGACCGCGGTAATATTTGTTAATTTTCAATTTATTCTTAATGATTCACAGTTTGCAAACACCGGTTGTCGCTATTAACTTTTTAAGTGGTATCGAAAAGATAGCTCTTCAATGAATCGTAACGCTTACATGTCAAGATGATAAACGATTATATATGTTTCGAATTTATACACCCAGGGGGACCCTACAACTCGTACCCTAAACCTTATGAATGTCATTAATGGCATCAATGTCAAACATACAGAACAAATAAAATTAAAATACACGGCAGCTTTTCTGTAGAAATGCTGTTAAACTTAACATACAAACAATCGAACATAATGTTTGGCATGAAAATGAAGTAAGTATTAATAAATCAGAATACCGTAAAATTTTGGCTTTATTGCCCGTTTTACTAGCTTTTTATAAGGCTCTCGAAATATTCGCGGGTAGAGCCAACATGCGCCCGTGGTAAATAAACTTTAACATGTTCGAGACATGCATGGTTTTGTGCCACCGTTGATTGATTGAAAAAATACATAAGCAAAATTTGTAGGGAAAATTCTGATAGGTTTTGCATATACGAGTATCTTAGATATTATCTACCTAATCCGGTCTTAATAAATCTACAAAAGTAGATAATATTGTGACTACAAAAAACTTATCGAATTTATTTTACAACAGGAAAGAAAGATCTGAACACTGTCTAACTTTCTGAGCTAAGTATAAAGTGTGATAAGGTGTCAGCCTGTTAAAAGATAGTTCTATTGATCTTCCATTTACTTCTGAAGTTATTCAGGGAGAAATTTTAGGTCCTACTTTTCTTGTTTTTAAGGTTTTATTTTTCTACATCCCTCCCATCTGTATATGTATGAGAAGATGCTTTGGGACCAGAGAGCTTCTGGTCTCTCGTGGGCAGCAGGCTACAGTTAGTATCAATAAAAACACTGAGGCGCCGATTAATCCTGGTCTGAATTTGAAGGTCATAGACGTTATTTCTGTTCCTGACAATCATGCAAACCGATAAAAGATATATAAATAGATCGCAAAAAATGGAAAACACCTACCAAAACCTACACTCGCTGAACGATAGGCAACATCAATCGCCTTCAACGACTTTATCAAAAATAGGCAATTGTCTTTATTTTAGATGCAAGAAGCTGCGTCACGTGTGACAAGGTACTCGAGGAGTTGGAGAAAATCGACGACGACACCGACACGTTTGGCGTCGACTTCGTGAAGATCAACGACAAAAGGCTCGCCAAACAGTATGGCATCACGAAATTCCCCGCCCTCACGTACTTCCGTGAGAAGGAACCGATTATTTACGACGGTAAGGCTATTTCTACTTATCATAGGTCTATAAAGTATTATTCATTTGCCTTCCAAAAGCATTACTTATTTGATGAAATCTTATTATAACACTTCGTAACGTCTTGGTATTCTTTCTTTGTCAAAATCTTGCTATATAAAAATTTTATACAGCTTTTTACATACATACTTACATACATATCATCAGCCTGTCTCCCGCAGGGATTCAAAAAATACCTTTAAACTTGGACAGTTGACAAATGAACTACCCCTGTTACATCATGGATTCACGTGAATCTGCCATGGAAGATGAATTGACAACAAAAATATTGCCAGTCACAATATCAATATTTTTTACTTAAATTTTCCGGTTGTATCCTTCCTAAACTCTATTACCATCAAAGCCATCCTCTTCCCTCTCATACACCTGCGGTCTCATGAGACCGCTTAACATTATAGGTTCTTTTGTTCTTATCGGAGCTGAAGAATAGGTACTTAAAGATATCGGTTGTATGTTTATCATATGGATGTCGTGATTATTATTCAGTTTTCATCTGTATGATAATTTTCGCAAAATATCGCATTAGCAAAAAATGTTACATACATAATAACACTATACAAATATTTTTAAAATGAGTCTTTGTTTATAAATGCACTAACTGAAGTAAAACATGCCAGTAGTAAATTCTAGTAAAAGTCTACATACCATCATTCTATCGTCACTTTCTGACACAAATCGGGTGTTCTATTCAATTTTAGTTAGTTTCTAAATAGTTTTTCCCATCTGCCCGATGTTACAATCATAAATTTTAAGTTGTTTTCTCTCCACCGTATTAGAGAAAAAATTGAAATAATTTGTCATGGAAAATTTATATTAGTACGATTTTAGTACGACTTTTTCGATGGGGGAAACCCTTGGCATGGCAAGCCTGACTAGTGCTGGCTTAAGGTTTCTGTTAATAACATGCAGACAAATGACTCACAAAAACAATGTACCTTGCAAAGTAGAGAACCCAAAACAACTAGAGGAGGATGCAAAGAAAAAACACTGAGATGAGAAAAATAATGGAAATTATGAAAAAGATTTATGAGCTCAATTTATGCAATTTAATAAAGCTTAATTATATATGTTTATTTTAGGAGATCTCATGGACGAAGAAAGTGTCCTGGATTTCTTGACGAGTTTAGAAGCTATGGACCTTCCAGATCGGATAGAGGAAGTCAACCAGAAGATCCTTTCTAAAATCATCGAGGATACCAACTACGTTGCAGTTCTCTTCTGTAAGTATTATTTTGGCTTCTTCTGTGTTCTGTTCTTCGTAGATTTTATCAGCTATACTGTGGTAAATTACGGCAAATTTTCTAAACTAACACTTCAGCCTTTGGGCGTGTACATTCTTTTACTATAGAACTGTCAAATTTACAATGGAGGTATTATCTCTGTTGCCTTTACTTTTCGTAAATAATAAAGATTGAGAAGTTGTCTGTACATTGTGCCGTTTGTTTTGACTGTGTTTTTGACGTAGGTCCTGATCACAAAAGTTGCGGCCCTTCAAACAGTAAGTAAGATTCACAGCTGGCGGCATGCTCCTTTTAATGTCGATTTCGCTGTATTCTTCTAGCTTGTAGTATGTAGAATAGTATTTGTTTAATTTTATGTTAAAGACAAGCTTTTCTATTGAGATTTCGAACGTACCTAGTACCAAACGTGATTCAGCATTTATCATTGGTATTTTATTATGGCTAGCCAATTTAAATGAACAATCGGTGATATATTTGGCAAATTAGATATCTGGCACGGATACAACATATCAAATTAGCGTGACTCACAAGACATGTATCAATAATGTACGCTTACTAATAACATTCCCTTTTACTTCTCTTATATTAGGATCACTGTTATAAGGTAGCTTCATTTATTTATTTTTATCTTAGCAACAAGTGCCATAGTCTGGATTTCTATTTCGAGAGTTGAATGTAAGTCAGTTATAGAGCAACCGTTTATTTCGTCTATTCGATGTAAGGGAAAGCCAGAATCAAAAACGCGTTTGCATTATCGGGCCGTGAGGCGAGCTATTTCAGACGCGCTATTTACGTCTCGCCAGCAAGCTGGGATTGACGGACCGACCTGTCACGGCTCCGACGTCAACCATACAATCTCCCTCCCTAACGACAGCTGAATATTTATTAAAAGCTTATCAGAACACAATCACTTAAACAGTAGACTTTTCATCAATTTTGCGAAAATCCCGGATTTTCTAAAATGAAGTTTAAATTAGGTTGACCTTGACCTAAATATTTGGTAAAATGTAAGTCTGCTGCGCACAAAGCAGCATGCTATCGTAGTAATAAAGATTGTTTAGGTTTCTTTTATATTCATAACAAATGACGTTAGTCCAATGTTAACATTCACCTGTGTTTTATAGAATAGACCCCTGTACAACATAAAAATGTTCTCGTAAACAGTTGTGATAACAATAAAATCCCGAGAGAATATATTTAAAGATCCCTATTTAGATTTCCAGTTGCTTTCTTTTGTAAGCAAATATTATTATTTATGGATGTTTGGAATGCAACACGTAGTAAATCCTGCTTTTAATTAATGTATTCATGTACTTCGCACCGACGAAGATATGATTTTGTAAACGATTGCACTGACACACATTGCAGTGGTAATGAAATGCACGACACAGCTTTACTGATACACACAGTTAACTTTCTTTAACACAATCAAACCATCTAAGCACTGCACTTAATTAACTGCACAGCTTCGTTCCTAGAAGCATGAGATAGGCACATTAATACACAATACATTTTTACAGACATGACATATCAATCAATATGTGTTTAGATTTCAAATATTTGCCTAATGTTTCAGACAAACCTGAATGTAAGAAGTGCGCAAAAGCTCTTCAAGAGCTGGAAAATATTGATGATGAAGCTGACCAGCTTGGGATTGGGTTTGTTAAGATCCACGATGAGGAACTCGCCGAGGAGTATAGTCTTGGAGATTTGCCAAGGCTGGTGTACTACAGGCATCAAATACCTATTATCTATGAAGGTACGTGAGTCATTTTACGGTTACTGACGTTGAATTACTAGAGAGTGAGCGTGATTTGGACGTGATAGGACTTGATGATATAATCTCCTAACGTAACTTTTGTAGATTAGATACTAGATAAAATATTTTGTGAGATGTATAGGAATATTGTGTTTGTATCGTTAATTAATTCGATAACACTTCGGAATAAACTTCACAATTCATTAATGAGAAGTTCAGATGCACATTTTGCACAAATGTTGTTTGAATTTTCATTTTAGTAGCTACCGTTTACAGTTGTCATAATATTGAATGAGTATCGTAAAATGTTGTAGGCGAGTTGAGCAGAGAAGAGGACGTGCTGGAGTGGCTCATTGCCAATAAGTCCACCGGCGACGAGGAGGATGTCATCGAAGACGTCACCGCTAAGACCTTGAACACCCTCATAGGGAATGTCGATAACCTTGTCGTCTTGTTCTGTGAGTTTCTTTTTTTAATATTTTAAAAATAGTCCTTCTGAATATGCTATTACGACATTGTTAAAAATTATTTATACTTCTAATTAAAATTTATTTATATTTGGTGATAATTTAAGTTGTTATTTTTTTAATTTTAAGCTTGGACTTTAAAATTTTTGTGCTCTTCTGTGTCACGTCACGAATCATTTTCGTGAAACATGAATAAATAAATAATTTAAATTTTTTTGTTAATTTCTACGTATATTAATTGAAACTAACATATACTCGTATTATTGGCACATATATTAAGTATATTTATAGTTTTAAAATTCCAAGTCCAATTTTTTTTTATCGCATACGGCCAATTTGTTCACACCACGGGTTTTCTAAAAAAATTAAAAGTATAGGGCTTAGGTAAAGTTTTCCAGATTTTCAATTGAACGCGGCGTCAAACTTTTATTTAAAACCAAAACTATTCAATATTTCAGACGATCACGGTGAAGACGATTCCATGACTGTGCTTGCTGAGCTCGAGAAGATAGACGATGACTGTGACCGCCACGGCATCCAGTTCGTCAAGATCGACGATGAGAAAGCCGCCGGCTCATTTGGTATCGATAGCTTACCATCCATCGTCTACTTCGAGAAACAGATCCCTAATGTTTACGACGGTGAGATTATTTCTGCAACACATAAACATCTGGTGATATTTACTTTGTAAAGAGGTTTATTACAATTCCGATGCGCTATTTGCAGGTGATCTTGAAAACGAGGAGGAGATCTTAGAGTGGCTCGTCTCGCAGTTGGAGAAAGATGAAATTGAAGATGTCACTGATGAAATGTTAGACCGTCTGATCAAAGACGGAAAAACAGTTGCTGTGTTGTTTTGTAAGTATTTATTGCGTATATTGATCGCCCGTAACCACGATTTTAGAAACAATAATAATTATTTATTAAATCTTTTTGTTGCTTACAGACGATAACAATGATCGTAAATCTCAAAAAGTTTTAAATGAACTTGAAAATATCGATGATGAATGTGACCAACTGGGCATTGCATTTGTAAAAATTGACAACGATGAAGAAGCTAAAGAATACGGCATTGAGAAAGTACCAACACTTCTGTACTTTGAAAAGGGTATCCCTACGTATTATGAAGGAAATTTAGAAGAAGAAGAAAAAGTACTTGCATGGCTTAGGTATCAAGCTGAGAGTGACGAAATCGAAGATATTACAGATGAGATGCTGGACCTCATCATTGAAAAAATGCCGTACGTCGCTGTGTTGTTCTGTAAGTATTTTTTGACACTTGACTCGGCCTTAACATTGGACAGTTAGTTTGAAACAATGCCAAAGCTATTTTAATTACTTTACTTCTGTTGAATTGTTTCGAATTATTTGACAATATTATTAAATGTAAACTACTCTGTCAAGAACTGACATATAAATGAAATACAGTCTTTCGAATTAATTTCAGACGACAAAGATCAGAAGAAGAGTCAGAAGATTTTGGCTGAACTAGAGAATATTGATGATGAATGCGATCAAAATGACATAGCTTTCGTAAAAATCGATGACGATAAAGAAGCTAAAGAGTACGGCATTGACTCAATCCCAACCATGGTGTTTTTCGAAAAAGGTATACCACACATCTACGAAGGTGACTTAATGAAAGAGGACGAATTACTCGGGTGGCTACTTCATCAAAAACGACATAGTGAAATTCCAGAAGTAACTGACGAGATGATGGATAAGCTAATAGAAACTACGCCTTACTTAGCCGTAATCTTTTGTAAGTATTAACTGTTATCTAAATTTTTAAAAGTTCTAGAAAAGAAACAAAAATTACAAAATATCCTTCTAAAATTTTTATTTTGCAGATGACAAAGAAGACAAACAAGATATAAGAATCCTTAATGAGCTTGAAAACATTGACGATGAATTGGAAAAAGAAGGTATAGTCATTGTAAGAATGGATAATGAAGATGAAGCAAAACAGTACGGTATTGACCATCTGCCCACGCTTGTTTATTTCGAAGAAAACATCCCAGCCATTTATGAAGGAGATCTTATGAATGAAGATGAAGTATTAGAATGGCTAATTGAACAAAAGAACAGTGCGACGATTGAAGAAGTTACTGATGAAATTTTGACTGATCTTATTGAAGAACATGAGTATGTGGTGGTTTATTTCAGTAAGTTTTTCTTTCCTACAGTATTACATTGAAGTCAAATAAAAGACTAGAAATCCCTGATTACAGCTGAAAATACTCTGGGTATATGGCACGAAAATAAACATAAAATCAAAAGAAACAGAACAGCATAATTTTTTTTATTTATTTTAGTAAATAATGAATTTATGATTTTGGAAAAAGTTGAATTTTATTATGATTATAGGCGGAAAGTGCGAGGAAGGAGAGGAATGCGACAACATCTTAGACGAGCTTGAAAATATTGACGATGAACTTGACGAAACTGGTATTATTTTCGTAACTACAGAAGACATGTCTCTTGCAAAGAAATATGGAATCAAGACATTCCCTACGCTTGTATTCTTTAGAAACAGAGATCCTCTGATTTACAAAGGTAAAAATTGATTTTTAACTTTATTTTACATAACATTGATAATATAAAAGATATTTATACTGTTATTACTTTTCTTATTTTGACAGGTGACATTGAAGATGAAGATGAGGTACTATCATGGTTGACAGATGAAGATACTCTCGAGATCCCCGGTAAAATTGAGGAGGTAAACTCCAGGATGTTAGAAAAGATCTTGGAAGAAAACGATCATGTTGTTGTATTCTTTTGTAAGTTCTAAAACTGTTTTTATACTATATCTTTATCCGTTTTCCGGATCTCTTAGGATTGACCAGGGTGTGCATGGTAAATTGACCTTGTCACCTACACGAAATCATGATGAATATTATTCATGAACATCATATTTAATCTAAACTGCAGTTTTCGCGTATTCTATCGTTTTTGATATGTGTATGTAATTTATGTTATATTTCAGATAAGGAAGGTGATAAAAAATCGCAAAAAATATTAAGTGAGTTAGAGAATATTGATGATGAGTGTGAAGAGAAAGATATAGATTTTGTGAAAACATCTGATGAAGGTATCGACAAGGAATATGACCTACCTGATTTACCAGCTTTGGCTTTCTACAGACACAAATTCCGTACGATTTACGAGGGAGACCTAATGTATGAAGAAGCTATTCTTAAATGGGTTTTAGATCTCCTTGATACCCAACCAGATGTTATAGAAAACGTGGACAGAAAAACTTTGAAGGACTTAATTGAAGATGTAGAGCATCTTGCAGTATTTTTTTGTAAGTAAAAGAAAGAGTACTGTATATTTTGAAGTAAACAATGTAAACTATACAATAACTAACAAAATTAAATAATTCGTTATGTATTTTAAATGTTTTATATTATTATAGATAGCGATGATTGTGACACTTGCGATGATATTCTTGAAGAACTGGAAACCATTGACGATGATACTGATAAACATGGAATTCAGTTTGTGAAGTCCAAGGATTCTAAACTGGCATCTGACATTGGTATTTTCAGTTTTCCAGCATTGGTTTATTACGAAACCGGAGTACCGATCATGTACGATGGTAAGTCTTCTTGAACTGTGAGTACCTACATAATTATTCAAATTATAATAAAGTGATATGAAAAAGTTTTATACCAAGCTGATACCTTTAGATACAGCTGTGTTAAAAGAAAGTCATTGTTTCTTCGAAAAAAAAATGTTTAATATTTTTATTCCATTTATAGGTGACTTAAAGAATGAAAATAAGGTTCTTCAGTGGCTTGTAGATCAAAAAAGTAAGAATCCACATCCATTTACGAATTTTTTCTATTTATTATTCCTCTTTAAGGCCAAAGAAAAGTGTAATTATAAAATAAACTATAGCAATTCTAAATGTATTACGTGCATGACATCATTCTTGAAACTCTTTATGAAATGTACTTATTTACGCCTTATATGCTGGATGTTTGAGCTATGTCATTTTGCATGACAGTTACTAATGCCTGCAGGTGAAGATAGACACCGAAAAGCCACTAAAGCTAATACTAAATCGAAGGCCAGTGCAGATGGTGATAAGAAAGCCTCGGGGTTTACAAGAACGAAAAGGGACTTAGAATACAAAAATAATGTCCCAAATAGTGCAACAAAAAACACAATCATGTCAAAAATTCTAGATGGAAATACAAAAGCAAATCTTCGGAAAATTAAAAGTGTAAGAGAGGAAGATAACGATGATGATGACGATGATGATGACGATGACGACGACGATGATAATGATGTTGACGTCGAAGATGATGACGACAACGACGATGATGATGACGACGATGACAATGATGATACTGATGACGACGATGATGATGACGATGATGATGACGACGATGATGACGACGATGATGACGACGATGATGACGACGATGATGACGACGATGATGACGACGATGATGACAACGATGATGATAAAATATCAAAAACTAAAAAATCAATCAGATTTAAAAATACTGAGAAAGCAACTTGGAAATCAATCGGTGGGTTGAAAATAAGATATCCGGGAAACAAATCGGGAAAAAAATCAGGGAAATCAAAATATGACGATGATGACAATGACAATAATGGCGATGACAGTGATGATGATGATAATGACGACGATGACAATGACGACGATAACAATGACAATGATGACAGTGACAACGATAACGATGACGATGACAATAATAACCATGATAAAGTTAAATCATCAAAATTGAATAAGATAGTACAATTTAAAAATTCTGGCAAGGAAGCTGTTTGGAAATCAGCTGGAGGATTAAAAATTCGATATCCGATAAATAAATCAGCTAAAAAATTTATGAAACGTAATGATGGTGATGACGAAGATAATGCCGATGATGACGACGACAATGATAATGAAGATGACGATGACGACGACAATGATGACGACGATAATGATGATGATGACGATGACGACGATGATGATGATGACGACGACGACGATGAAGATGACGACGACGATGATGATGATGATGATGATGACCAGGACAATGCAGATAATGATGACGATAACGAGGATGATGATGATGCTAATGACGGTGATAAAGACGAAAGAGATGAAAAGGACAACAGAAAAAAAAGAGGAGGCAGGGTGGGTAACAAATTCCGGCATAAAAAAGCTTCTGATGATAATGATGATGACAACCAAGGTGAAGAGGATAATGATGAGGATGATGATGACGATGACGACGACGACGACGATGATGATGATGACGACGACGATGATGATGACATAGGTTTCTTTGGTAGAATAAAACAAATGTTTACAGGTAATGAGTAGCATTGAGCGACCCTCGAGGTGACCCTGCACGGAGGCACGGATCCAGTACCCAAGACACACATCTGCATGGTCAAATGGAACCCGCATGGGTCCTGATTCTTTAGCTGTCGCCTGCAGTCATTCGCGAACGCTTTCCAATTTAAACGTTTTCAATTCTTATTCTTACTAACAATTCATTTAGAATTAATAGCGCATAACAAACAAGCGCATAAATTATAAATATGCACAGTATTAACTCGCAGTTGACTAAAATATTATTGTGATGCCTTTTATACGGGTATAAACAACAGCTTTTTACTGACTGCAGGCGATCGCTGTTTCTACATTGGATTGGGGGCGAAACCGGCTGTCCCAAAAATGACTTACGAACCATACCAGTGCTGTCCCACTAAAGTGCAAAGTCCGACCAAAGTAGCCAAGGCCACGCCGACAAAAGTGACACCCAAGAAACTCGAGAAGGAGAAAAAGCGACCGGAGCCAGAGAAACCAAGCAAGGGAAAGAACAAGGCCCTTTCCAAGCCAGAAAAGGGTTCCAAAGGAAAAAAAGGTTTATTCGATGAAAATATTTGGTGGTGGTAAACTTGTACCTAGTATTCTTAGAATCGTCTATTGTTATATCTAAACTGATATTAATATACTATGCGGCGTGCAAGCGTGGCATCAAGTGGACACGAATGTATTATTTGTCGGTCGTTTTTATCCTTGCTAAATCTGATTTCACCTTTAATACATTTTTGTCGGTCTTTCTTAACTTTGCATCGAGTTGTCACTGCCATTAACATTGCTAGCTTCCACCTCGTGTCATGTCGTGTCCCTTGATTCCTGCAAGCACTTAACAGGGTTGAATGTTGTAACATGTCGCATATGGACTGTATCTATATCTACACAGTGTCATTGATCACATTTAAAATTCTTTAGTTATATTACCAGTAATTTCCAAGACGTGAGGTGGGGATACAGTTCACATCAGTTCATCTTTTACAAACTATTTGTTAATGGGTAAAACATGACAAAACTAAATATTGGAATATTTAGTGACTTAGAAACGGATGTACAAATCGTTATTTTCATTGTAAATTCGATTCCAATATTTAGATTTAAGAAGTGAGAGGAAACAACTACAAGGCATTTTTATTGTATTTTGCCGTGCCATCTTGAAAGACTTATTGTTGTAAGGATTTCATGTTCATATAGAATTCTAGTCTTCATGGAATCTCATTATTTTGTAAATCACTTGATACGCAATAAATAATATTTAATTTTCTATATTCAAACTATTATAGTTCATACTTCTCTTTATAACAGTCAATAACCTATCTGTCTTTAATACACAAAATTAAGTACCAGGATTAACCACCAGGTTTAGAAAATGATAATTAATGTTAATTATAGTAAAATATATTTCTCCAATAATTTATTAATTGATAGTAAATTAGTCTGGTCGATTTTGATCATGACTGTCATATCTATAAAATTCAAATATATTTTAAACATTTGGAAAAATATTCAGATCATGATTAGAATGGGCTAGATTATATTTTACGTACAACAGTGCTGCCGTTGTGTGACAATATTATAGCGATACGTAAGTTGTATTGTTTGGCCGGAAATTCGCATGGATGTTAATTTATATTGTTACGTTTAGTTGTTGAGTCGGCGCTGAATATTTTTTGTTAAATAAATACATTTTCTATTAAATTTTTACTTATTGCTACACGAATGATGTCAGCATGGTATTACCATAGTTGTCCGCGCATGCCATTCTGGATGTAAACTGGTGAGTTAAAAAATGGATGTGGTTTCTCTTCTAATTATTTTTGTAAATAGGAATTTCAGCATAAAGTAACTTTAAAACTATTTTAGGAAATCTATTGGATGAATCTGAAGTTCTGGACTGGATGGTTAAACAAAAAGAAGATGAAAGCATTGAAGAAATAGATAGGGATAAACTGTTCAAATATATCGAAACGAAAGAATTTTTGGCAGTTGTATTTTGTGAGTATTACATAGCAGGCATTCAAAATTATTTTTATGTTGTCATTACACGATTTTAAATTATTCTAAAAAATTACAGACAGAGATGACGACCCAAGAAGCCCAAGAGTTCTCCGACATGCAGAGCTGATTGACGACGAAGCTTCAGAATATGGCATAAAAATGGTAAAATGTAGCGATCGTCTAATGGCCAAGAAATATGGTTTTCGAAATCCACCAGGAATAACTTACTTCAGAAAAGGAAAATACATAAATTATGATGGTGATATCGATGATGAAGAAGAAATATTAGATTGGCTAACTAATCCAGAAAATATGGAATTGACAGATCATATAGAAAAAGTTAATAAGAAAATGTTCCAGAAAATAAGACAGACATCAGACTATGTTGCAGTATTCTTTTGTGAGTTCATTATTATTTTAGATTTTGTTTAATAAATAAATTTTTATTGTGTGAGCAACATTTCCTGCTTCAATAATGTAAGCGTAATACTGTACATGACGATTTTCTCGTTCAACATGTATGCCCATGCAAGAAAAGAAATATTTCTATACAAATATAGTCTAATTTGTGAATAAAGTGTTTTTTTAGTAGTAGTGATATGAAAGAAGTACTGCTAATAGAATTGTATTTGTTCTTTTACTCTAATTCCAAATATATTGCACATATTACATGTTTTAGACAGTAATGACTGCAAACAGTGCCCCAGAGTGCTAGCCGAGATTGAACACATTGATGATGACGCCGACGGGGCAGGAATAAACTTTGTGAAGATAGATGACCGACAGATGGCCAAGGACTATGGAGTTTTTGCTCTTCCGGCAGTACTGTTTTTCAAACTGGGCTCTAAGGATCCCGTTATTTATGCTGGTAAATGACATATTTTTTTTAAATGAGCCTCTAAATTTCTTGATGACGATGAATTTTACACAAACAAATATAATTTCAGGTGACTTGTATGACGAACATCAACTGTTAAGTTGGCTGCTTACCCAAAAAAATCCTGCAGGTGACGTTATAGAGGCTTTGGAAGGTCAGGAGTTATTGAATTTGATTGAAGAATCTAACTCCCTTGCAGTCTACTTTTGTAAGTATTCACGTAAAATACAGGAAGACCATATTTACGCTACTGCACAACATGAACATTCTTCACTAAGTACCAAAATAATGTTTCACAGCTTTTTAAAGTCACTGTTGTTTTAGTATGTTGCTAAAATTAATTGTGCATTTCGCAAAATGATTCACCATGCTAATTTAATTTATTAGACAGTTTTAAAACAAATATGTAAAAAAATACTAACATGGACCCTTAAACTACTCGTATATTTATCACATGTTTACTATTAGCAAAAAATATAACAGTCTTGCTTTTCATTAGGGAACAAAACGTTATGTGAAATTTGTAATTCAAAAGCTCTGAGAAAGGCATCGAAAAAGAAAGAAAAAGGACCTGAAGATGAAGAAGGGCAGGAGCAAGAGGGTATTTGATATTGGTTTCGATTTCTGGCCAAATGTAGGCCTTTTTGCCCTTGTCTTTTCATATATTTTTCCCCATTAGTATTTGTGCACGCACATGCATGAAGCTCCTTAGTTTAAGACTTCCGTTGATCTGTACCTTCCATTTAAGCATTGTTGGAACCCATTAAAGGCCTCTTTATTTATTTATTTACCCATCATGATAATAGTTGACTTATAATTTTCTCCTGTAGTTTTAAATCACTGTAGTATAGTTTTAGAACAAGTAGCCGCACGTTTTCAGATTGTATTTTTACACCACCTACAAAGGTTTCAATAATTTTACCTATCGGAAGATCCTAATGATATGTCATTACAGCTTAATTGGTAATAGATGTGGGCATTTCAGATGGGCCTGATTGTGAGCAGTGCACTGGCATCTTAGAAGAACTAGAAAATATTGACGATGACTGCGACAGACATGGCATAAAATTCGTTAAGACGCAAGACTATACGATTGCTGAATCTTTTGGAGTTACTGATTTCCCAGTACTGGTCTATTTTGAACAGAAGGTCCCAAACGTTTATGAAGGCTCCTTAGCAGAAGAAGAAGAAGTACTGCAGTGGCTAATTACTCAAAAAACTGAAGATCGAATAGAACTTATAACCAGAGTGATGTTGGAGAAAATGGTGGAAGAGACACAATATTTAGCCGTGTATTTCTGTAAGACACAGTCAAAGTTGGTTGTTGTGAATTTGAATGTACAATAACTTTTATTACTCATGTTTTTATAAATTTCCAGATAAACTGAACTGCCACATTTGTGATCATATACTGGAAGGACTAGAAGGCATTGATGATGAATGCGATGTTTATGGTATCCATATGGTGAAAATCCAAGATCCACAACTCGCCAAACGATATTCCATCAAGACATTCCCTGCTATGGTATACTTTAGGTAAAGAAATTGGCATCCCGTGGCTGTGGAGTTATTATGTTCACTAGATTCTAAAAGCAAGTAAATTCGATTTTATTATTGTTATATTATTATTTCAGGAACGGAAACCCACTTCTATTCGAAGGAGACCTACAAAATGAGGAATCTATTTTAGAATGGTTAATCGATGATGATAATCGTGAATTAGCAGATGAAATCGAATCAGTCAACGATAGAATGTTGGAAAGACTGCTTGTAGAATCACATTTACTTGTTGTGTTCTTCTGTAAGTTTATTTTTCTCGACAAAAATATTATATTATGAATTGGAAAGTTACTGTGGCGACTACTAATTCTACGCTTTGTCCTATAGATGATGACGATGATTGCCCAGAGTGTGAAGAAATCTTAGAAGAATTAGAACAGATTGATGGTGAGGTTGATCAATTCGGAATCGATTTTGTCAAAATAGCTAGTCCAGAAGCAGCGGCAAAGTATAACGTCATTAATATACCTTCACTCGTCTATTTCCGAAAACAAGTACCCATGCTTTATGATGGAGACCTGCATCAATCGGATAGAATCCTTCAATGGCTGACATCTCAGGACGTTTTTGAAATTAAAAATGAAATTGAAGAAGTCAACCGCAAAATGTTGGATAAACTATTGGAAGAAAATGAATTCTTAGCTGTCTATTTCTGTAAGTATAAAAAAGTAAAAGAAACATATAATTGTAATTATGTCGTCAATTTTATATAAGTACTAAGTTTAAGTAACCTACCTTTCCAGACGAAAAATCAGTTGAGAGTCGATTAGCCCTAGACAATCTGGAAAATATTGACAGTGAAACAGACAATCTCGATATAACATTTGTTAAAATGCAAGATCCTCGATATGCACGCAAATGGGGTGTTACGAAATTACCGGCCATCGTTTACTTTAGGAAAAGATTTCCAAGTATATACAGAGGTAAGTTTACAAACAAGGTTTTCTGCCTTTCAGCAAATTTCTGTATCTAAGCATTTAAATTGCTTCCAGGTGACATAATGTCGGAGGAGGAAGTATTAGAATGGCTTCGAAAAAACAGATTCCGGCAACCAGAGCTTAACATCTTTATGTATGCTTTGATAGCTCTATCAATAGCATTCATTATGTACACAGCTTTCTTACTTCAATGCTTCAAACCATCGCCACCGGCACCAGCGCCACATCCAAAGCAGGCGTGAGAAAATTTGTCATATAGACGTTATAAGAATTCAGTTCTTTTGTGACTTTTCGGCCGTGAGAGGCCCTAATCGATTCGATTTAGTTGTGATCAGCTTTTAGAAAATGCGATCTATTGAATCAAACGACGATTATGCAGGTTGATATATTAGTTTTAGATCAACATGACAATACGTTCTTGGGATCAAAGTTTCTTGAATATATATTTTAGAATACAAACGCATGAAATTAGTAACAGAAATATTAACACTGGAACATTTCATATATCTGATCGTTGAATATTTTTAGTAATTATGACATTTTCTACAACTAAGTTTTCACAATTAACTTTCGTCTTTATGCCTTTTTTTCAAGTCTGTAAAATTTTGGATTTTAATGTTTTACTAATGAAATACTCAATGTAAGTTTTCTTTATCTATGGCATTTTAAATTATTGTTATCTTCGTAAAGACTGTACTATCTTGTGTCGGTAGCAATATCTGTATGGATTTTAGTGTGCTACTTATGTATTTTTTCCAGTGTTCCCTTATTTTATCAATTTACATTAATAGCATCGATTTCTTCTTGTTAATGTTAATGATATTTTTTAGCCTTTTAGATTACGTTAAAGTTGCCTTTGTTAAGTTTGTGATTGAATTATTTGTGTTTAAAAACAAAGTCACTTAGTCGTAAGATGAGAGTAGTTTTAAGATTTATCTTGTTTTTGTAAAACACCACCTGTATTATAAGTGTCTGTTCTATATTAAGATAATTTTGTTGTGTGAATTCAACAATAATCGCAATTTTAAATTTAATTTCATGGATGAATACTTCTACTATCTAGGTACTACACTACCTACATAATAGGTATACTATCTACTAGGTATCAATCAATACTTCTAAAAGGCAATCATATAGCTCCTTTAAATCAATCTTTATGACATTGTAATCCTCTGAATAAGTGACAATTATATTGTAAGTGCGATATTAATTCATAAGTATTATTATTTGCATCAACATTTGTTGTTTTATTCAGACAAATTACCGCTTGATCTACCTTACTACTTCCAGCTACAAGTGAATAATTATTAAATATAACATTAAGTCTAATTTAAGTTCAGATTTTGAAATAATATTACATAACTTATGACTTTGGATTCTTATCTTTGTATTTTATTACTTGGTGATGTGACTTTGTTTCTAAACATACTGTAAGAATGACTGACAGAATGGCGGGGGCAGGACTAATGCCCGCATGCTACTACGATACTTATTTATATCCCGACAACTCGTGCAGAATGCCATAACTGCGAGCACATGTGGGTTAATTACGTTCAAAGATCATTTATAATCTATTTCATTTATTATAACATCCAAGCTTTATCTAACTTTTCCAACTGACGTTACTACTTTAACAATATATTTATCTATATAATTTTTTATAACATTTTGTACTTAGATATTAAGTTTGCAAGTGCCGTAGTAACATGCCCGATAAATTCTGTATCATTCCCGCTCGTGTATAATATTGTGTATAATTATAATGATACCTTCATTAATGAAACTTAAGGAAAGCGAACAGAAGGAAATGCTCAAGGAATTTTGCGAACAAGCGCATACGTGGACACTAATCTTGTATATAAAATGTAAATAATATAAAGTTAATAAAAATAGTAAAAGTTTTGAACGTGCATTTTTTTCTTAACTCTTCATTAACACCTGACTTAGAAAACACAACTATATGACGTAAGTATAGAAGAATATTAAATTAATCTTATGTAGTTGTTAAAAGAAGAGATACAAAGTAATCTTGATGTGCAAATCTACTGATTTTATCAATATCAGAAAATGCACTTATTAATAATCTGATAAGAGATAATTTAACAATATTTGGATAGATATATTACAATAGCAATATACCATATAGCAATAAGTCAATTTAATTAGGAGTTGATAATTTATTTATAAATTTTATTATAGCTAAATTTTGAATTAAATTGAATAAAAAACAAAATAAATTCTATGATAATTACTAAATACTATTAAAGATACCAAGCTTTACTAAAAACGCTAAAAATATTATTTTCACTTACAACTTAGCTATTGGCATTAGCGATACCATTACGTTGTCAGTTTTTTTCTTCTTATAGCAAATTGAGTTTGACATTTTCGTAATTTTCTACGTAATTAACTTTTTCTCTCTCGAACAGTTCAATCATCTTTTCTATAAATTGAGTATGCACAGCATCAACTTCCTCGGGAGTCGGCTCCAGATTTTTCTTCACATCGAATGGAGCGCCAACTGAAATTACATTTTGGTTCATATCTATAGCTTAGAACTTTGTTTTCGTTTGAATGCCTATTACTTTAGAACTAGGTCGGATTTAAAAAAATCTTTCTGCATTAGGCAGCTTGGTGGCTTACCACCATCTCTTACAACTATGCAAGATCCAGCGATTAAGCGAGACAGCGCAATACATGATGTAAGGCGACATCTCCCTTACTCAATCGTTCTTGCATTGTTTTAAGAGATGATAGTTGGTAAGTCACATGATGTCGCTATCGTCTGCGTTTAAAAAATCTCATACTAGGGGTAGGTACTGGTGCCGCAAGCTGGTTAAGAAACTTGTATATAGGAGTTTGATCCATGCAAGATGAATGCCATAGAAATACATAAAAAGACAATAACATTTATACGTAGCGTTAGCTCAGTACACGATTCAATATTCATAAATTTACATGTCTGTAGAAAAATCTAATGGGTTTTTGAGTTTTAAGCCTATTGTGCAATGATTTACATATTTAATTGTGTAAAACAATGATAAATTTTAATGGTGCCAATTCTAGAAAGCCTTTTTTTTATTCTATTTATAGTATTGTAGTACTGTGGCCAAACGTTTTGGCAGCGCGGTAGTGACACTCTCAAGGTATAAGCATAAATAGACTACGATGACTGCGCGGCCATCTTTCGCGGTACACATGGTTGACTGTAAAGTACCTAATTGTATAAAAAAACTGTATAAAACCAAATGAGAAAGTAGGATAAGGTACTTACTGACGACGTAAAGTGGCTTCCTATAAGGAACCGATCCGTAGCTGTACTGCAGCATGCCCCTAGCCCTCGGAATCAGCGGGTTGATACCAATCAGCTTGTAAACCATGTCTTGGCACTTTCTCGCGAACGATCCCTTCGGCTTTTTCACCGGGTCGTAAAGGTCCACTTCGCCGAACGTTATCGTGGGGACCAGTGATGCCCTAGAATCATTCTCTACCACATAAATATCTACTCTTAAATATAGTACCCAAGATCCTAATTTAGTACTAGCTGTTGCCCGCGGCTCCGCCCGCGTGTAGGTCACTTTTCGCAAAACCTGTGGAAACTACAACTATCCAGACCTATAGTTAATTCTATTGTATCCTTTTCCCGTGCCAATTTTATAAAGCAATTACATTGCTACGATATCGTTAAATATTAGGACCACTTCTTTCTCAAATACCGTTTTTAAAATCAATAGGAATCAGTATTAAACAGTCGTAAAATTCTGAAAAAAATATATGTTTTTAGTTGAGGATCTAGCAGAGTGAAATTCGCTTACAGTACCAGTAACAATATCAGACAAAATTCGCTCGATAGAAAAATCAAAGTTGCCTCCTTTGGAAGTTTATTTTCAATACTATGCCTAAAATAATGAACTTATTGTCCTGCTTTTATGTTATAGCCTTTAGATAAAGTATTTATATAGTGAAAATCGCTGAAGTAGATTTTGTAGTGTTATTTTCCCAAATATGATGTCTAAATGCCTACAAAATGAGTGAGCGCCGCGACTACGCGGCTTACGGACAACGGACCTTCAGAAGAAGGAGCTCTTAACATTCATCTATCAATCTTTGTCTCTAAAAGAGTAGACGTAGGCTATTACAGAGTCATTAGGACCTAAAATCCACTCCCAAAGTTTTAGTGGGCGTGTAAAGTGGAGAAAATCTCAATAAATAGTGATAAGTCAGATAAATTCGTCCTTACGACACGACCGTATGTTCCGTGAAACACTGATTTGATTATTTTTTAAACCAAAGCCAACCCAAACCAACCAATCAATTCAAATAGCTTACAATACAACACAACAAACGACCGATAAACAAACCAACCAATAGTACTAAATCAACAACCAAATTTTTTTTAAATAAGGAAAAATTTCAATCTGCTATTAAAATAAAGTCAGCGCCATCTATTGGTATTTTATGTAACTAAATCATACGCCCACAAACATTCAATGTGTTATTTTATTAAAATTTAATAGAGACTGCAGTGTGTTTCTGTCTTTATTGATATAAGTAGAAATTTTAGCTTTATCTAAATTAAATACGTTTATGTAAATCGCATTTAACTGTTTAAAAGTTTTGAAGCAGTGCTTGTAGTAAACTTTAAATGACCATAACTTCTATTTCCCTTAACCGATTTTGATGAAACAAAGATTTTACAACGCTCCTAATTATATGTAATTCACCTGTGAAAACAAAAATTGTTTTTTTGGTTTTTATTACTCTTCTTTAATTGCCCCGTAGAGGTTTTTTAGAAAAATATTTAATGTACAGACACTCGATTTTTACTGTCTTATTATATGTATAGACTAGCTGTTGCCCGCGGCTCCGCCCGCGTGTAGTTCGCTTTTCGCTTAACCTGTGGAAACTACAACTATCCAGACCTATAGTTAAATCTATAAGTAATATCCTATTCCCGTGCCAATTTTATAAAGCCATTAGCCATTGCTACAATATCAAACTAAAAATATTAACATTCATACTATCACATCTTTTTCTCTAAAAGAGTAGACGCAGCCTATTACAGGGTCATTAGAACCTAACTCAATAAATAGTGTTATGTTAGTTAAATTAGACCTTACGACACGACCGTATGTTCCGTCGAACAACAACTGAACTGACTTGCTGGTTTGATTATTTTTTAAACCAAAGCCAAACCAACCAACTAATCAATTCAAATAGCTTACAATACAATACAACAAACGACCGATAAACAAACCAACCAATAGAACTAAATAAACAACCAAAATTTTTTTGAAATAATTAGAATTAATTGCTGGAAAAATTTCAATCTGCTATAATACCATATGAGAAAAAAATAATTAAATTAACTTCAGCGCCATCTATTGATATTTTATGTAACTAAATTATACGCCCACACACATTCAATGTGTTAATTTTTTAAAATTTAATAGGGACTGCAGTGTGTTTTTGTCTTCATTGATATCGATAAAACAAAGTAGAAATTGTAGCTTTATCTATATTAAATACGTTTATGTAAACCGGATTCAACTCTGTAAAAGTTTTGAAACAGTGCTAGAAGTAAACTTCAATTGACCATAACTTCTTTTTCCCTTAACCGATTTTGACGAAACAAAGTTTTGACAAAACTGTTGAACGTATATGTAATCCACCTGTGAAAACCGCGTTCGAATCTGTTGAGTAGTTTTGAAGTTATAACGTACCAGACATACAGAAAGACAGACAGACAAAAATTCCAAAAATTGTTTTTTTTGGTTTCTGTTACACGTCTTTCTTTAATCGCCCCGTATCAGTTTTTTAGAAAAATATTTAATGTACAGACATTCAATTTTTACTGTCCGATTATATGTAAAGATAGATAGATAAGTACAAAATCCATATCCATACTAATACTATAAATGCGAAAGTCTGTCTGTCTGTAACCTCTTCACGGCTAAACTGCTGGACCGATTGTGATGAAATTTGGTAGGGATGTAGTTAACGACCTGAGGTCAAACATAAACTTTTGGGCGCGATATAACCGATTCCCACGCGGGGCGGAGCCGCGGGGAACAGCTAGTACTTATATATTAACGGACTTAACGCTAAGAGCGTTCTCTACCAGTCAACCATTTGATTAATCTTCTTTTTCAATGTCGTCAATGACAAACTATTAGACATGATTTGTAAGGGGTTGCGATATCGTTTATCCTGAAATAAATTTGCAAATGAATTTATTTGGTTCTTTTCAAAATTATAAAAAAAAGTAAGAAAATAATTATAGAAAACAAATAAAACACGAAATCATAAAATTATTGTTTGTGACAGGATTCGATCCAGGTACTTTCTTGAAACATTTCTTTACTAAATAATTAAAAAATTCTTAAAAATTAATACAAAACGAAAAAAAAAGTAAATAAAAAAAAGTAAGTAAAAAAAGCAAGTAAAAGAAAGTAAGTAAAAAAAAAGTAAGTAAAAAAAAAGTCATCTATAGCAGGATTCGAACCCTCGACTTAAAAATATGATCTACGACCTCTACCGATAGGCCAACATACGTTGCTAGAGATTGGCGAAATTTCAAATGGGATTTGTCTATAGGTACGCAAATTCGCGCCATCTATTGAGATTTTATGTTACTAAATTTACGATCAAATTTAATGTGTTATTTTATTAAAATTAATAGGTGCAGTGCGTGTTTTCGTCTTTATTGATATAGATAATAAAAAGTAGAAATCCTAGCCTTATCTAAATTAAATTAAACGTAAGTAAACGCATTAAAAGTTTAGAAGCAGTGTTTGAAGTAAATTTTCAATCGACCATAACTTCTTTTTCCCTTAACCGATTTTGACGAAACAAAGTTTTGACAACGCTCCTAATCATATGTAATCCAACTGTGAAAACCGCGTTTAAATCCGTTGAGTATTTTCGAAGTTATAACGTACCAGACAGACATACATACATACATACAGACAGACAAAAATTCCAAAAACTGTTTTTTTGGTTTCTGTTACTCCTTTTTAATCGCACTCAATCAGTTTTTTTGAAAAATATTAAATGTACAGACACTCGCATTTTAGTGTCTTATTATATGTATTGATAGATAAGTACAAAATACTTTTATATTAACGGAGTTAACGCTAAGAGCTTTCTCTAAGTAAGAAAATAATTCTAGAAAACAAATAAAAAACGAAAACAGAAAATTATTGTTTATGGCAGGATTCGATCCAGCTACTTTCTAGAAACATTTCTTTACTAAAATATTTAAAAAAATAGACTTCTAAAAAATTAATACAATACAAAAAAAAGGTAAAAACAAAAGAAGTAATGTCTAGCAGGATTCGAACCCTCTACTTACAGAAATGATCCGCGACCTCTACCGATAGGCCAACATGCTTGCTTGTTACTGCCGAAATTTCAAATGGGTTTTGTCTATAGGTACGCAACTTGCAGTGTTTGAAGTAAATTTTCAATCGACCATAACTTCTTTTTCCCTTAACCGATTTTGACGAAACAAAGTTTTGACAACGCTCCTAATTATATGTAATCCAACTGTGAAAACCGCGTTTAAATCCGTTGAGTATTTCCGATATTCGTGAAATGTAAAAGACAGTTACATTAGCAAACTGTCATTAAAGTAAATAAGTACTGGATGGTTGACGGTAAGAAGTTGTGTTCTATGTTGTTTAAACACTTTTTGTGTTGCAGGCGTCTCATAGGCTCCGGTAACTGCTTTCCATCAAGTGGGCCATGCACCTCTTACCTATTTACTCGATACATATAGGGAATATAAGAAAAAATAGTTTAACACTTTTAATAATAAAAAATAATGAGTCTCACCCAGTTTTAATAGCACAGCGAATAAATCCCTTTCTCTGTTTCAAAAGCGTGTTATACTGCCCCGGATGCGATTCCGCTGCTTCTTTGGCGCCACCAACAATAACACCCATAACTTTACCCTTATATATGTTAGGATCCAAAGAGTAAACAATGCTTTCTTCAGAAGCTATCACACCACCAAGAGACAAGGCTAATTCTCTGAAGAATGGCACGTAGAAGTACATGGGTAGAGTAGCGAAACCTCTCTTAATGCCAGGATAGTGTTTACTAAAATCAAGCGCATTGGAAGCGAGTACAGAGAACTGCCCCATACAAATAACACCGTGGGGAATGCCGCCTAATAAATAGTTCTTCGACGGGTCCAGCTCAGCGGTCTTGATAAGCTTGGTTGGGAAATAGTTGCAGTGGTATCGCCACCACGACCAATTTCGAACCCAATTAATCCTGGAAAACAAATGTGTTTGTAGTAACGTGTCTCTCTGAGCACAATTCTCTTGTGAAGGAGTTAATTGATGCTGATAATGTTAATAGATGAGAAAGAACAGTTGCTCGATCTCATGCTGCGTGGATGAAGCGTAATCATTTTTGGATCCCACACTATCAAATTGATCAGCTCAAGTGTACATAGCAGGAAGGACTCGTGAGCACGTACTGGCCTGCGCAGCGTGGCGTTTTCTTCATTATATGTATACCAAATTTACATTCAAGAAAGACCTACCTAATGCTCACCAGTGAGCAAAATGGGGCCGTTGGGGTGATAGGTAGACGATAAGTTAAAACCAGAAAATCATATTACTCACTTTTCTTGTGTGGTTTTTTTTTGTGCGTGAATTTAATAATAAAAATATAGATATCTATGATCTTAGAACAACAAAATAGCTTTCTAATGCTAAAATTTTAACAAATGCATACTTACGGACGCCCCCCTCTTTGTCCTGTATTGATGTCATACAGCATCCAGACAGCGTATGATATAGCCAAGTACCAATATCTAGAGTAGACCAGCTTAATGTAGAAATAGATGCTGAATATGACACCGCAGGACGTCATGAAGTGGAACCAACAGAAGACGGCGAGGGTTTGAAGGCGACGCTCTAAAGGGACGTCCAGAGGCGCCCATTTTATTCCAAGTTTATCTGAAAGAGTACTGGAAAACAATACTTCTTTAAAATAAAACTATTCTTCTTCGTCCGAGCGTGTTTCCCGGCTGCATCTTCAGCTTACGGTTTAGAGCCCAGGGTACGCTATTAATTTGGCGGAGCTGATTATTACAATGGAGCGACTGCAGTCGGACCTCCGTAACCCTTTTTACAGGGAAACCAGACCCACAGGAACATGACCCGGGTGTGTTAGTGGTCAACACTGTCAGATTTTTCAGGCTACCTAAAGGCATCTGACATAGCCTAACGACTGCCATCTACCGATAACAGCCGGGACCAACGGCTTAACGTGCCTTCCGAAGCACGGAGGAGCTCAAGATAGAAATACCACTAATGGCGACCAATCCAAACATGGCCGCGCACTCGCCGTCGTCGCCGTCGTTTGACGCGCACTATCGTTACGAACACGCTTGCCGCGCAAGGCTATAGAGCTCCTCTTTAAAATAGAACTAGATATTATTTTGTCGTAAATCTCTGACAATTTGATTGGCTTCGGTAGAAAAATAGTTTTTTAAAGGTACAAAGTTTGTTACAGTCAAAAAGTAAAGTTCAAAAGTCAAGTGCTGAAATACATAGTGATGAAGCTAAAATGAATTAGAAAAAACTAAGATTGTGTCAGGAAATCATGTATGCATGCCAACATTGGCAACTAATGTTATTATAGGTACAATAAGGCCGGGAGACTCTTTGTCACGTACGTGACCCAGTAATTTCAGTGCCTCTCGCGACCTTGAAAATACAGAAAAAATAATTTATCTTTCTGTAAGTGAGATTATCAGAAATCCTCGCGCAACTTTTTTGCTAGTGTCCTTAAGTTACCTACTTTAGAACCCCAAGTCATTGAAATACTATCCGCTTTAGAAACCTTTACAAAAAATGGCAAAAGTGGCCGTTTTAGTATATTTTACAAAGAAAACTACAGCGGATAGTATTTCAAACGACTTCGAGGTTCTAATGTAACTTAAGGATGCAAAAAAGTTGCGCAAGGGTTTCTGATAATCTCACACACAGAAAGATAAATTATTTTTCTGTATTTTCAAGGTCGCTAGCGCTGGTTTTGTAGAGCAAAGCAAGTTTGGCTCTAGAAATAAGAGGTGGTAACAGCACAACGAACAAAGCATCATCCAATATCAGTTAACAGAGGAATATTATTGTAAAAATCGTCACATTTTTTAAAATATGGAATACATAACAAAGCTAAGAGGTTTCGTTGCCCTTGGATTAAAGTTTAATTTTGCCTAAAATTGAGGTTGCTTGAAGCTGTAAATTACATTAAAATCTGCACTTATAAAGTTGTTAAAATACCAATAATAAAATTCATTAGTGTTTGAATCATTATTAGATAATCTTAAAAAGGGTCCGGTAAAGTTACTAATTCCGTTGACTGTACTTTAAGTGGCTTACCGAAAGAAGTCCATTTTCGATACGACGTTCATAAAGTAATTAAAAACATTATATATTATTATCCACGACACGTCTCAAATCAACGAATAAAAAATCATTATGATATTATGAAACAGCTATACAAAGATCTACCAATGATGTCAGTATACCTAGTTGAAAATGTAAAATAGTATTATAAACAACAAGTAAAAAAATGTGTTGTTGAATATTAATATATTTCTTTTTTTAGAAATGTATGCATTTTGCATAGGTATAGGTATCTAGTTTTATTATGGAAAAGAGTAAACTTTTTTATTCATTCCAATGTGGGTGTTAATCGATTTGTGGGGTTTTTTTCAATTATTTATTTATCTCTACAAAGTAGGTTTTTACATGTCAATGGAACAATTCACAAAAAAGGACTTCATTACAGATTAACCCAACCTTGTGTGAGCCTGGTGCCCGAGGTAGGTTTAAGAAAAAAAATATTTTCGTAAATTCATTTATAAAGTGTGTAAAAAGATCCAGCCATGGATCTTTGCAATGGAATTTGTTGATCGAGGGGTTCTAAAAAACAGACAGACAAACTCGCATTTCCAATATTAGTAAGTACGGATGTATACCAATTTTCAATTGGCCGTGGCAAACGCATAGTATTCCTGTACAAATTTAAACATCGGTCAAAGAAAATGTGAAAAAATCAGGAGAGATACTCATCACTACTAGTGTTTTACAGAATACTGCTACAAGAAGACAAAGAAGATGAAGAGAGAAACTGAAACTGAGACAAACTCAAAGACATAGAAGACAGAAGCTGGCCTCTGGCCGAGGAGAAGGCAAACGAGGCGTACGTGTGAACGTAAGCCCCCTAAAGATGGGGAAGAGTTATTAAAATGCAATGATTGCATAGATAGGCACTATAGAGAACTTGTAGGAAGATCAAGCAGGTGCGACTGGAAAGAGATGCGAAATGCAAAATTGTACAGCGCACTCTCCCGAGATTCGGCTCGTATCACCGAGAGGTTGGTAGAGCCATGGGAGGTGGAGGGAGTAGTGTTTTACAGAATATTTCACAATTTTTATATAAAAAATTAAATAAGGGCAAGGGGAGCATAAATTCGACTGTTACCAAATTATGTATACCTACTGATATATTTACTGGTAACTACCGTTATGCAGTCCCTGCCTATAAAAAATCGTTTTTGTCATTTCATTTTTATGAAAGGAACCCTAAAATCACAAAAAATGACCGTTATCCTCCGTATCTCCGAATGACACACTTGTTTATTGATAATGTTTCCCTGCCATTAGAACGTCAAAGATATGAATTAAATCTTTCTTGGTAAAATGTTGATTACCTACTTAAATATTTAAAGAAGGACATTATTAACGGCTTCTAAAAGTAATACAGAGCATTTTTTTCCGTAAACTCGTGAACATAGTTGAAATGCCAAAAAGATTAGATTCTTAACATTATACCATTTCAATAATAGACTAGTTGACTTGTAGGTATTTTGTTTTTGTTCTATTAATATTATTAAAATTTAAATTAATTATTATTTTCTATTTATTAACATTTAAACCATTTTTTTTCCATATTTTTCTGAGCCCTCAAAGGCAGCAAAACTTAATTTCAAAAGTTCACTTTTAATCAATCCTATCCAAAACACGGTTCGGTTCAGTTCCGAATTTTAAGTAAATTTGAAATCGAAATTTTAGGCCATCTTGCATTTTCCTTAACGGAGATCGATATATTTCTGTTTCGTGGGTCAAATACTGTAAGAAATAAAGATTTGTTATATCAAAATTGATAAAAAGTCAGGGAAAGTCTCATTACCTTTCTAAGGCTTAAAAAGCTAGAATCTGTCTCATATATCAGTATTATATTTTCTTTATTATTATTAGTATCTATTTATGTACGTGGTATGTATGTATATTTCATACACTTATTTAAGTAGGTTTATCAGTGTGTCTGTCTATATATGTAGTTATAAGGATTATAATTAGAAATATTTATCTACTAATTGGCTTTCTGCATCGCTCGCGCTCCAATTTTTTTTGTTTCTCTCTACCCTAAGGTTGGCTGGAAGAAATTGCATTAGCGATAAGTCCGCCTTTGTATTAATTTTCATCTTCGTTCCTGTACAATCCAATGATGTATTTATGTAATTGGTGCAATTAAGTGTTTATTTATTTATGAGTCGAGTAGCCTGGTAACGTCTAAAAATAAATAAAAATCTCATTATACCTATTTACAAAACACCAGCAAATAGTTCAATGGAATTACTTATTGAGTATAGTTTTTACTATCTTGGCCTCCCGACACAAGAGCTCTCCACTCATCCTACTGCCCCCCCCCCTCCCCCCCCCTGCTGCTAGTCGGCTTTGGAGGGCTTCAGGTCTCTACACACTTCAACCCTCCAGCGATACCTGGGACGATCCAACGGCCGTTTTCCTATATATTAGAGTTCCGTACAAAAATGTAATAACGGAACCCTTATAGGATCACTCGTGCGTCTGTCTCTCCGTCCGTTCGTCTGTCACAGCCAATTTTCTCCGAACCTGCTGGACCAACACAGATGAAATTTGGTAGGATGGCGTAATCCTGTGACCCAAACACAGATATGCAAAGAAAATAAATATTTTTTTTTTAAATAAGGGTCATTTTCGGGGGATAAATTAGGAATTTAAAAAAGAAAGTTTTTCAAATCTTACCGTGATATATATCAAATGAAAGAGCTCGTTATGAGGATCTCAAATATATTTTTGTTATTATTGTAACATAAAAAGTTTTCATTTTATTCATGAAAGAAGACGAAAATTGACTCCCCCCTTGATCTCCGAAACTTCTGGGCCTAACATTTTCAAAAAAATACGAAATATAGGTCATTGCCTGTAGATTACAGGAAAACCTACGAGAATTCTATCAATTGACAATTAAGTGGTAAATTAAATATAAAACATTCACTTACGGAAAACACCACTAGATAGCGATAGTAGTAGTTTGTTGACATACCACAATTAAATATAAAAATGGACATTGGCATTGTACGGAACCCTCTCCACGTGAGTTCAACTCGCACTTGACCGGTTTTTTTTATATAGTACATAGTTCCATGTACTACTTATATGTATACTAATGAAAAAAAAAGAAACTCGCATTTGACCAGTTTCATTATTTTCTTTGCATATTGTTTAACAAAAATTTAACTACAGATTATATTGTTACTAGCTTTCGCCCGCGGCTTCACCCGTGTAAATTTCTGGAACAGTGCTTTTTCCCGGGATGAAAGGTAGGTATTGGTTCAGTAGATAAAGCGTGAAGAGGCAACAAACAAACAAACAAATATACAAACTCACTTTCGCATTTATAGTATTAGCTGGGATTCAATCTATAAACACATACAAATACACCTGTTATATTGTAACGATTAAAAAACGTTTGTTTAGCCTATTTTAAAAGAGAAAAAGGGACTGAACATATTTTAATTAAAATGGGCTTAACAAACTAATATGGTAGAACAAAAGCGTATGTAAACGTAAAAAAAACTTTATTTACTCCTAATAGTTTATATTATTTAACAAATATAAAAACATAATTTTACAAAGCTAAGATAATATAACAACATTTTATTAACTCAGTCTATTTTTTCATTTAATAATTGTAATTGTCTTTATATACAAACTACTTAGGTACAATTGTAATGTACAATTTACAATAAATCTACTTACAATAGGCTAATTGACTTGTATTTTGTTTTTGTTTAAAATAATTATTCTCTATTTGTTTAGATTGAAATATTTTTTTCCATATTTTTCCGAGCCCTCTAAGGCAGCGAAATTTTATTTCAAAAGTTCACTTTTAGAGTCCCATCAAAAACACCGTCGGCCATTTTTGCAGTTTTGTGACGTCATTATTGTGTAAGGTGCTATTTTTGAAACCTGATTCTCACCAAGAACCACAGAATCGCATGAAAATCATGCGATTCCACAGTTTTGTCGAATGAAAATCATTCGAATTAATGACTTTGAACGAATGACAGAAGTCAAAAATAGGTCTAAACGTCAGTTTACCAGAACAGTTGCGGCACGTCATGGCGGTTGATGGCCGGCCCGCGTTTTGACAGTTCCGAGTTTTAAGTAAATTTGAAATTGAAATTATAATGCCATCTTGCATTTTTCTTAGCGGAAATCGATATATTTCGGTTTCGTGGGTCAAATACTGTAAGAAATGAACATTTGTTGCATCAAAATTGATATGAGTCAAGTAGCCTATTGTAATTACCAGAGGAAAATCAAAAGCAAAAAAAAAATCGGTCTCACAGTAAACACTGTGATCTGTAATTGATATAAATCAGAAATCTAAAATATTATTTGTATTTTAATAATGATTCATACGTTTGTTGTGCCAAAAATAAGCAGGATCATAACGAAATTGAAGTGATCGATTCTTGCAGCGCCATCTATGAGCACAATAGAAGAAAAATCTTTTTCTCATGCAATTGGGAGTCCGTGCTTTTTCACTTTAGTCCCTTTTCGCACGAAATCGCTCGTAATGATTGCGAATAAAGCGAGGAAAGATGTACTTACATAAACACAGGGTGATTGATACCATCAACTTTTTAGCAGGTCCGAAACGTGTTACTAAGCGAGATGGCAAGGCAATAAATGATGTAAGGCAACATCTCCCTTACTCGATCGTTTTTGCATGATTTTACAGATGATATCATGATAGTTATCCCCAAATCCCATGCATTTATTCTATTGCTGGGGCAAATTGGGCAAAATAAAACCATATATCACAACTCATGCGCCTGTGATAAGTACCTACCTACACAGTAGGAGCACAGAATTAAAACTGTTACATTTAAGTAATTGACACCTACTTCACATTTATCAAGTTATTTGATATTGAAGCATTCTTAAACCACAATTAATAAATTATTTCTTTCTTTTTAGTTGAGTAAATTGGAGTCGGTTTTGTCCTTTTTTTTTGGCAAAAAGAATTATGACATATTTCTTATGTTAAAAATTCAACAATTTTACACTACATAGGTACTAAGTACAACTATCTACTTAAAAACAAAGTTACAAATAAAAAAAAAATACTTAAGTGATAGTTAGGTGAACGTTCTGGTGGTTCGGCAAATACTTATGTTTCTCAGTTTCAAAAAGATCTATTAATCTCTTCTTGAACTCTGCGTGGACAACCGCTATTTCTTCATTTGTAGGGTCTAAATTCCTCTGCACTTCCATTGGAGCGCCAACTGAAACATTTGAATATCATCGTCATAATGATACATTATATAAAGTACTCGTAAGGATGTTTGTAAAGTTTGCAACGCGCATGTAACATTATACTGATTTTTTTAAGTTCTTAAAGCTTTTATTAACAAGAAAAAAAATTAAATAACCTTTTAAAGGTACTTTAAACATAAATAGGTAGTTTAAAATTTTTAAATTAATATATTTAAGATCTTTACAACACGCCCTTTCAAATTTCAATAATAGGAGGAGAACGTTGGAGAAACACCAGTGCACTGGCCAACCTTTTGGCAGGTTGCTTAAGACCAGAAACAAACCAACTACATGACAGGAAGCAGGACTTATCAACTAGTGGTGACAGGAGCTTGCAGCAACTAGTATATGGTCAATGGGAAACGGGAATAAAACCGGTGCACCTGCTAACCTTTGGGCAGGTTGCTTAAGACTAGAAACAAACCAACTACATGACAGGAAGCAGGACTTACCGACAGTGGTAACAGGAGCCCGCAGCGGCACCACTCCGTAGCTGTACTGGAACATTCCACGGCCGATGGGGAACATGGGAGAAATGCCGGTCCATTGGCGAACCTTCTCCTGGAATTTCCTGAGGTACCCGTCCTCGGGGTTATTGAAAGGCCTGAAGACGTCGGTCTCCCCGAATGATACCACTGGTACCAATGGGGCACTGAAATAAGGAGAAATATATATATATATGTTTGACCCCTGTTCCTTAACTATATCCATATCAAATTTCATTAAAATCAGTTTAGCGTTTTAACCGTGAAAGTGTAACAGACAGATAGACAGACAGACTTTTGCATTTAAAATATATATGTTTTACTAACTAGTTGTATTGTAGTGGATGAGTTGAGTGAGTTTCACCGCCTCTTGGCGGTTGCGAAGAACAAACGGGGTGTGCATGGGCAATGATCCGGTAACCGACACGATTTGTTATGATGACTAGCTGTTACCTGCGGCTTTCACTCGCATTTATATAAGACGACCTTCTCTCTCTTCTAATCTGGAGGTTCTATGTTTGATCCCCAGTCGGAGCAATTTGGTAATGAACATTTTGCAAATTGACCTGGGTCTTGGGTGTTTATTTAAGTATATATACTTACCTACCAAAGTATATGTTCGGTTTGCCTATCAGCTGCTGCCCGCGGTCACTTCCGTGATATATAGGCTAAAAATAAATGTTATCTAAAAAAAAGCACACAAAAGACATACATAATAATTATAGTATTGAATACATACCCTGACTTCATAGCAATTCGTACAAATCCTTTCCTCCTATTCAGTTTGACTTTGTATTCCCCAGGATGCGAATCCAGCGCTTCTGCAGCTCCTCCCACGATCAAAACAGCACAATTTCCCCTTTTATACTTTCTATCGAGATTGTAAAAAATGCTCTCTTCAGACGAGGCAGTTCCTCCCAAAGCAAGTACCAAATCTCTGAAGAATGGCACTACGAAGTGACCTCGGATAGTTATAAGACTGCTGGTCATTCCAGGGAATAGTTTGTTGAAACCCAAAGCGTTGGTTGCAAACGCGCCAAAGGCCCCACAACTGATGACCCCGTGAGGGAAGACGGCGAAGAGGTAGTTTCTAGAAGGGTCCAGATCAGCTGTTTTGACTAGTTTGATGGGGAAGTAGTCGCGGTAGAAGCTCCACCAGGCCCAGTTTCTGACCCATTCGATCCTGGAATTAATGAAAATAAGTTTTTAGGGTTCCGTACATGTAATGGCAAAAAACGAATCAATTATAAGATCACTTTTTGTCTGTCCGTCTCTGTCTCAGGGCACTTCAAGAGGCGGGTCATAGACTGAACAGCACCACAATCACTCAAATTATCAGGGCCTCTATACTGTTCTCTTGGAATCTCCGAACGACAGGGCAGAGTCTTTTAATAAAGACTTCCAGATTGGCCAGAGAAGGTCACTATAGGCATCGATAAAATATACTTTAGAGTAATATTTTATCGATGCTACAGGGTAGAAGTTTTTCGACTAGTAATGGACAAGACAAGACAAGACGATATTTGTGGGTATTTGTCTCTCCACCGTACTAGTCTAGATTTGGCGGCTTCTCTGATGTGCTAGCTGGACTTAAAAAAACATCTAAACTTAAAATCGTGATGATTACTTATCGTATATGAGCTTTCTTTGTGTATCGGAAATATTTTAGGGTTATATGCCGCCAATTTCAGCCACGACATAAGTACACAACCACGCACCGGCAAGATGACCAGATGGTCAGATGACCTGAAGAAGGTCGTAGGCAGGCGCTGGATGCAGGCCGCGCAAAAACCGGTCATTCTGGAAATCCTTGGGGGAGGCCCGTCCAGCAGTGGACAGCTTGCGGCTGAAATGATGATGCTATGTACGTACACAAAAGATTTGTCGATTGTCGCTATAGCGATATCAAAACGGATATATACGTTTTGCCCTAAAAGTCTATTCTGTATTCTTCATTTAGGTATATATGTTCTAAAATTACTAATTTTAAGAGAATGAATTGTACTGTACCTTCGACCGCCTTTATTGGAGATGTCAATATCATACATCATCCATATACAGTATAGAATCGCCAGCCACCAGTAGCTAGTGTACAGCAGGGTTATCAAGACGTATATGCAGAAGATTTCTCCGAAGAGCACCAGGCAAATCCATCCAGTAGCTGCCAGAGTCTGAAGGCGACGTTTCATCGGGACGTTCGTGGGAGCCCATTGTACGCCGAGGATATCCGACACCCGTCTGGAAGTTTAAGAAAGCCTTGTCACATAATAGATAAATCACAGGGCTTCCACTCATCAACGCTAAAATAATACTCATAACCGGTGGGGAATGCACGCTTCTGCTTTGGTGGTTGGTCTTTATAGCATGTCTCGGACTGAATTTCGGACTTGAGACGACGACGTACAATTTTATTTTAAAAGAGTCTTTTTTTATATTTTCTTTGATTTCTGATTGACAAATATTGAACAAAGACAGTTCTAGTGGTTAGGAACCAGTTACCGCGCGATGCGGCAAACGTACCTACTAGCAGGGATGAGTATGGTATCTCCTCCCTAGTCTGTGCAGGGGTGTGTGGCAACTGCCCGTCATACCCCTGCCCAGCAGGCGCTCTCAGCGAATATACCTAAACTGCGAATTGAAACCCGTCTGCCGTGGTCAGAATTGTTTTAAGGTCGGAAAAGTGCGCGTGGCACTGGTGTTCCAGACGTCCATAGGCTAAGTTACCGCTTTCCATCAGATTAGACTATGCCTTGCATAGCGCACAGTCTTACTAAAAGTCAGACAACCCGGAGTAGATACCTCTGGCGCAAATGTACGAGGAGACATAACCCCAGATGAACTGAAATAAGGGATGGACAAAGAAGAAGGGTTACTAGAAGTCGAAATAGACAGAAAGCGAACAATAACGGAGGCGGATTGTGACACCTTGCGGAGCTACTTGCGCGCTATTTTACCTTGATCACAGATTACAGAATACTATGCTAGCCTTGATAGTAAATATTATATACAAAATCGAAGTAAATTAAATTTAATCATCAGTGGCAAGATTTAATAGTTCAAATAGTATCTATGTAAGTTTTATCGATATGTTATCTGGGGGATTCGAACGATAAGAGTCATTAGATATTCTACACGAGGTTGAAATCTAAAATTGATACGGAGGCTAAATCTAAGTAAGTACTCGTCTAATGTTTACGAGTACTTACTTTATCGTGGCACAGAATACTTATGGAATAGTAACAATTTTCCAGGATTTTTTGCGGATTAAGTTGGTACCTACATAATTTCCCACTCTTACCTCATTATCAATGTCGACCAAAATATACTTTGTAATTTGTACTTCCAGATAAACCTTATTTATAAACATTCGTAGTACGTATTATCTACCTATCTCTATTAATAGGTATTAAGTACAATAAATGAAGTTTACAATAAACGATGTTTAATAAATTAGATAAGTACCTACCTAGTTTGACAACGAAGAATTCCTTCACGAGGAATTTTAACACTCCCACTTCCCACCAATATTATAAAGGGAAAATTTTGTATGTTTTTTAATTCTTCACGGTCAAAAGGCTGGGACAATTTTTATGAAATTTGGTATGGAGGTAGCTGATACTGATACCTTGGATTGCAAAGAAGTTCGAATGGCGCGGGCTCTCTACGCATTTTTTTTTATCTATGTTGGATTGACACAATGAGTAGGTACTTTTTATCTCGAAAAGTACGCGATTGCCGAAGTTTCGTAATCGTAGATAACGGCATTTTATAAAGTTGGTGGCTGCTGTGTATGATAAACCGTAGGCAAATAATTTATTTATTACTTGAATTGAGGAGCACCAGGACTTTGGTCTAGAGTCATAAGCGACCACAGAACAGAGAAATTACTTATCCGAATAGAAATGTTCTGACGCGGATTTAGTTCCAGGATCAGTGTGGCAGCGTATTCTCTCTCTTCTTATCTATTCTCTATCTTCAATTAATACATGTAAAGCCATGTAAACCGCACCACACCTTATTAGAAATGTACCTATTACGTAGTTTACAACAAAGCCATCTAATATTATCGACCAATTTGGCAATAAATGACGCAATCAAATTCCCCGCCAATTTTTTCTGTGTGCAACGTTGGCTTGCAAGCCAAACTAGTGACACGTTTTTCGTGCGCTATGCCACTTCTTGTTGTAGCGACTGAAGATGGAGGATAGAGACGGAGATAGAATAAAGAGCTGGAAGAAATGGTGGCAGAGCCAAATATCATCGGCGAGAAAAAATCACACATAGACTGCGCTCGCTCGGCCCCTTGAGAGAATGGAGGAGGATCGAGCTGTAAGGGCATATATGGAAAGGCGGCTCGGATGTCCCAGATATCATACATCACCATACTACTTTTGGTATCTGCATGCCGTTTGCCGACAAGTGGGAAGAGATGAAGTAGTTTAGATCGAAATGGAGATCCTTTATTATAGCTGACCAATACTCACTTTGGGTCGCTGCGCCATCTTAATTACCTAGTTAGTTTATTAAGGAGTAAGAAAAAACATTTTCTTTAGAATGTAACCGTATGTACTTATGATGCAGCAGAATACCTGTGATGGATGTTAGTTGTTTCTTCAAACGAAGCATGGAAACATGCTAAATCTTTTACTTAAAAAATTTAAAACGATGTAGAGTACGTACCTACCTTCTACCTATACCTATGCTTCATTATGAATGTGTGCCGGTTCCCAAGGATAGCGATTATTATCAGCTAATGTGTGATGGCTACTATTACCAGCTGATATATATACGAAGACATCCTTCGAACATCCAATACTCGGCTACTATTTTTGTGACTAGCCGCCTGCGTTGCATTACCTACGTCTATCTTCCTTGGGAATTGTTGGTAGAATCCGACACCAGTTGAACAGACATACAAGGACATTTAGACTTCCGTCTCTTAACAACCTTTTATGACATCCACTGCTTTCGGTAATAAAATCATCAATACCAATCCATATCCATACTAATATTATAAATGCGAAAGTCTGTCTGTCTGTCACCTCTTCACGGCTAAACTGCTGGACCGATTGTGATGAAATTTGGTAGGGACGTAGTTAACGACCTGAGGTCAAACATAGGCTAATTTTGGGCGCGATATAACCGAGTCCCACGCGGAGCGAAGCCGCGGGGAACAGCTAGTTTATTATAATGTGATTAAAACATGTTATATGTACTTAATCATAAAAACATGATCACAAAAGTAAATATTTACATGACCCGTTGTCCATGCTTCAAAACAACTGATGACAAATCGTAAGCGCAAATAAGAACTAAATTAGAAATAACATTTTAATACTCACTTAAAAATAGATACGATTTGTCCGAAGAACTTTGAGATCTCCATAATACAAATGGGACGCACGCCCTACCCTCACAATTGTTGGTTAAAAACTGTATGTTTCGACATTGGATCGGACATAATTATGATTCATACGATAATGACACAGTTACACCAAGATTAAATTAATAAAGTGGTTGACTTTTGCATCTTTGCTTTAGGACTTGTATATTATTCATTTTTTTGTCTTGAAAAAGTCGTATAAAGGTAAAAATGCTTTATTGCCATACAAATTATCAATGCCAAACTCCGCGTTACCTTTTCACGGCTTAACAGCCCAACCGATTTTGATGAAAGTTCGTAGTTTGGAGAGAGTGGACTCGACAAAATTTAACTTCCTTTTTATTAGGTATCACTATGAATTACTATATTTTTTATTTTTCCTATTTCATTAATTCTTTTATAAGTAAGTTAAGTACTTATAAAAAATTGAAAAATTGTTTTATTTTACTGACATAAGTTTCTTTAGGGTATCAAAAAATATTTATACACTTTTTTTACTTAGTTTTAACAACACTACGAATAATTAAATAATACTTTCGACAAAACAATAACGAAGTCTGTGAAAACCAACACAATGTAATTAGGACATAATCCCACGCGGGCATAGCCACAGGCAACAGCTAGTATTAAATAAAACAAAAATGTTTTTTATACACCTCAAAATTTAACCACACTTACAACATTTAAAAAAATATAAGTACTTACCGGTGCAGGCGCATCTTTGCTATCATGTCATAGTTTGATTTTAGGAATAATTTATTCCTGGATTGACTAGTTACTTGTACCCTTGTAGGTATAGGTACCTTATTACTATCCCGCTGTCATAGAAATAATGACAAGGTTTTTTCAATATGGTAAAGGAAGTAGTTCTTCTGTGGATTTCAGAGATTCAACACCGTGTCTGTGTTCTATTTTATTTTTACCTGTCCCGATGTTTTACTGTAATCTAATCTTGCAAGTTAAATTGGACCTTCCGCTTGTGCTAAAGAGTTCATATTACACGTTTAGGCAGTTAGTTTAGGTTCCCAAAGAGGAAATTCTTAACCAGTTTAATCATAGAACTAGGAATCGCGCGCGGTTTGACTCGACGCAATTTTTTTATTTTTATCTATGTGTTTAATGGAGGGTCATTTAATTTTTGACACACATTGCACCAATATCTCCCTACCATCAAGAAGCGCTTGTGCCAAAAATGAAGTTTTTGTAATTAATCAAAATTAATTAAAATGTTAAACAGTCAATATTTAGACGTTGGTTGACAATACGAAAAGTCCAAAGTGTCGCACGATAGATAATGAATGAAGGAATGAACTTTAGCACAAAGTTTACAAGTTAACAAACATCTTATTATTGGACTATACACAAATAGTCGCTCTTTACACAAATACGAGGTCATTGCTTTTATACCTCTAAGTACTTATACTTATCAGGGTTTTTTTTAAAGGTTGACAATAATTCTCACAGCAAATAATAATAATTAAATAAATAACTTGTTTATTAATTCAGAAATATAAGCTTTCGTTTTGAATTTAACGAAACCTAAACAGCGAACCAGATTAGAACCAATTAAGGACCACTTTTAACGGATTTCTAATATCTTATACCTCTTGCTCTTTTCCGCTAGCTCTTTGAATGCGGTGCTCAGACTTATAATCTTCCCTTTATTTTTTAAAACTTTTTTGGTAAGATAGATTTATTGGGCAGATCTTTGGAACGAAAGAAGAGACCTCGCTGATGCGACTTCAACGTTTTTAATCTACGCTACACCACTGACAACCATAGAATTATACTCTGAAAAGTATAGGAGAAAAAAAAGCAAGATATTGGACATCAGGCTCACATTAATATTGAGAGAGTGAAAGCTAATAATTAAAGTAAATACACACGAATTAAATAACCTGCTTTATTTGGCACATAACAATCAAAAAGCAAGTCTCTAAAGATAAAAATAACTAATTACAAATTAAATTCAAAAAAACGAACCTGAAAATAAGCGTTGGTGACCAATCAGGATTCAGAACTGTACCCCTACCTACGAGATTTTATTAATGCAGACGCTAGCGACTGCGTAAGCCATTGTAAGACAATTCTGTACAACGCCCCTGGCGAATAGTAAGGTAACTAAGTAACTCTATACAAAATCCTAACGCAGTCGCTAGCGTCTGCGTTTATGAAATCTCGTGTTGGGGGAACCAGGCTTCATTTCTACAATTCCATCCATCCATATCTAAATGTACATACATTCGAGAACAAATAAGTCTAAGAAACATATATAAAAATACTGAAGTGCCTTAGCCAAAATCATTCATTGATTTTGGCTTGTTTGACAAGCTATCTCAGGGGATTTGGGTATTGCAATACCCAGTTCCTTCGGGATAGCTTGTTGTGCCCAGCCACATGAATTTATTATATATTTAGATAAGATAAAACCCTTTTAAATAACAACTGACAAATAACTTGACCCCAGTGTGAGAAGGACAAGATTCTTTTCCCAGCGTGTTTCTCGGTTTCATCTTCAGCTTACGCTTCAGAGCCCAGGGTATGCTATTAACCCAGGACCATGGTTAATAGCATATCCTGGGCTCTGAAGCGTAAGCTATCTAGCAGAACTGGTTATTACAACGATGGGACTGCCGTCTAACCTACGTTACCCTTTTTACAGGGAAACCAGACCTACAGGAACATAACCCGGGTGTTATTGACCAAAACTGTCAGATTTTTCACAGATGTCGTCTGACATAGCCTAACAACTGCTATCTACCAATAAAAGCCGGGACCAATGGCTTAACGTGCAGACAACAGTGTGCATGTCAGACATGCCAAGCACTGAAAAGGTTTTACTGGCCAGCTGAAGTCAATTTCGTAACGACAAGTGTGAGGAGTCCCTAATAGTTTGTCCTGCTTACCCTTATGCCAAGATTTTTGCCAGTAACTATACCTATCTAATCAAATAGACTAATTTACTATTTATCACTAGCTATAATTTCTTGGAAGTTTTTGATCCTTTGTTCAGTTTCTTTGATGCTCTCTTTGATATCCTTGTGGATCTCACTGTACGCCTTGATAGACTGGTTGGTCTCCATGAAGATGTTTTGTAGGATTTGGAGATGAAGAATTCTGAAAAATATATTTCAAACAATCAGGCAATTTTTTTCTTTATGTTAAATAATCTGTCACATTTTAACAACTTCTCAAAATGTTTTTATATATTTCTTATTATTTATTGAATTTCGGATTGTACTGATAGATTGTTATGGGTCTAAGAAACCTGAAATATTTTTTTTTTATTATTCTATTTGTAATTTTTTTATTGGTTTGGAATACTGGAAATTTTTTCACACTTTAGCAATGAAGTTATAGTTAAAATTCTATGCTATATCATTTGTGTAAAATATATATTTGTGTGTAATTTTTGATTCACATTTGGCTAATTATTGAGAAAACACTAAAATATTATATCATGTATGTAACAGACACAGATATCTATAAAGAAAAAATATTAATTTTCCATATATACATAATAGATATCCATTATTCTGACTTAGTTCAACCCAGCCACAGTCAAACTTTTTTTATTTTATCTTTAAGACCCTTGTTATTTTGTCAATATGCTATTTATAAATGGCAATCATTAAGCTAATCTCTAGCTAGCAGCTTGCAGAATCCAGACACAATAGAAAAACTATTGTTGTGTGGCTATTCACACGAACCAAGCGAAAACATTAAGCTAAATCTGATACACCTGCCACTAACATATTCAAGAAGAAGAAAATTATCAGTGGTCAGTTTATATATTTTACAAAATACCCGAAAACTAATTTTTTATATTTCATAATGATTGTATAATAATTTCTTAACCGCTTATTGTATTTGAACTAGTAATCAGAGCCCTTAAACAAAATAAAGAAAAAAAAACGAATAGATAATGCACCATATACTTAACTCTGAATACTTACTTTGATTTCATATCCAAAACCTTAGTTTTCAAAGTGAGCAACTCTGTTGAATTGTCACTAAATTTATTTACCTCCTGCAGCCTATGTGTGAGCCATTCCATCATTAACTCCACTTTCTCACTCTCCTGCTCTTGTAAAGTCCCCAACTTATCATCCAAATTCTGTTGCAACTCTTTTATTTGGTTGTTATGTGATTTCTTATTGAACAATGATGTCTGCTTCAGATGATCCAATTCGGATGTGTATGCAGGAATTTTAATTTGTATTTTTTGAATGATTGCTTGGTTTAATTCTAATTGTTCATCAAAGGTAAGCTCAGCTGCTGTTTGGTGCATGAATCCTAAAGTTTTATAATTTACAGATAAGTATATAGAAATATTCAAGATGATATAAATTTGAAATTAGTAATCTTTAGTTACACAAAATTAATTGCATGTTACTATTAAGGTTAAATATAGTTACATGTAGATAATAAAGAAGAAACATGTTTTATAACAGTGACCAAGATTCCCACACTAGGTTAAGCCTGTCTGTTGGAAAATATTCATTGAAATCTTACCAAGTAACATCCCAGTACTCTCGTCTGCAGTACTCAGTTTGTGTAAACTGGAGTAATGTGTAAGATCACAGTCTGCAATAATCCTGTTTACTTTTCCCCGCAAACTATCAGAAAGCTTGCCGTTTTCGCAACACAATCCCTTGATGATTCCTAAAAGTATGTTCTCCTGTGTTGTTTTCACTTCTACGCACAAATCTTCCGTGCTGGTAATACAATCCATATTTTATACAAATTGTACTGTTGTAAGATTAAAAAATGTATAAATAATCCTTGGTTGGACTTGGAGTTGGAGCAAATCGAGCAAATTAGGAATTCGAAGTTAGAAAATTCAAATAAAACAAAATAATTTGTTTTGTTTATATATTTTGACTTTTTGACAGTTCGTTCTTTTTTTTTTTTTTTTTGAATAGTTTACACGGCCATGGAATCTAGTCCTTTAAGGCCTTTTTCCTTTAATTATTAATCTTCTTCAGTCCTACTTAAGTCAGTCGAGTCAAAATTCAAGTCAACAGTCAAGTCCAGTCAAGTAAGTAAGTCTAGTCTGAGTCAGATGGCTAAGTGAAGCGGTGGAAAAATTTCACTTAGCTATATCATGGAGATTTTGGTGACAAAGATAAAAAGTCACGTAATCGACACTGTATCACTTCCCAACACACGCTTGTTCACGAACACTGTGAATAATAATCCACCAATATTATGCACAAACACTCGAAAAAACCTAAGTTTTGGAAATTATATAAAGCGCGGACAAAGTGACAGGTTACTTTCCCTCCAAAAACTCCGACAGTTCGTTCAGTTCAGCCCTCTGTTCAGCTTCGTTCTTCTGAGATAATGCCACAACAAAGAAAAAAAAAATCAGCACGTCATCGTGACAGTGACAATGACAACTATGAAAGAGGAAAAGAGAAATACTGTTTTTGTTTTATACATGTACATTTCTTTACCTTCCCTAAATACCGTATCGACAAAGGCTATGTTCAATCAAAGAAAGAAAAAGGTGTTTTATTTGATCAGTTAATAACAGAATGATAAGTTTATAAATGATTCGTTATAATTAGGTACATACCGATTGTTGATATACAGTTTAACGTATCTTCTTTTGCCGGTTTCTCAGGTGTGAAGATTGCCATTGATGTGAAAATTGGCCGTTGATTGGCGGCACCAAGTCTCGAAACATGCAGGAATCTCAAAAATCGCTAGATAATGTCGAAAAAACTAAACAAAAAGTGTCATCGGAATCTCAGGGAAATTGTTACTGGTTAGTTTTTTATTTTGTGTTGCAAAACCTAGACTGCTCCTTTAACAATGAATGTTTGTTTATTTTTTAGCGGCAAAGATCGAAATCTGAATATAGCAGAGCTACTATGTGCTTCTTGCAATCGATGGTTCCACGAATCTTGCATTGGGTACCAGTTGGGCAAGCTGGTGCCATTCATGACCAACTACCTGTTCATTTGTAAGAATTGCTCTCCAACTGGTTTGGAGACATTCAAAAAGAATCAAGCTCGTAAGTTTACCTGAATATTTATTTATTTTATTTATTTATTTTGTGTGTGTAGTGAATTCATTCGTTAAATAACTAAATAACTTAAGTTTAAGAGGCAAGCCATTTCGATTATTGAAATTATAATGTATTGAATGAATAAAAAAAAAAGAAGAAATCTGTTTATGTATTAAACATCCATGTATTAAGAATGAATCATATTTTGTGTTTTTTTTAGAATTGTACTAAATATTTGTATTTTCTCAGCATTCCCACAAATGTGCCTCACTGCCATTGCTAACCTCCGCCAGGAGAGTTCCAAGGAGGGTAGGAACCGGATGATATTTAGCAAAGACCGGGAGATCATTCCGTACATTGACCAGTACTGGGAAGCTATGACCACCATGCCAAGAAGGTAATTAAGAATAGAAATAGAATGCATAATTTTTAAAATTAGGTAAGGTAAAGTCGTGGTAAATTTGTTTATTTTTATGTACCTATTTTCCCTTATAACTTTTTTGCGCTGCACAGTTTTCTGTTTCTCCCAATGGTTGACTGGTAGAGAATGCTTTTAGCATTAAGTCTGCCAATTGTATAAGTATTTTGTAATTATGGAACAATAAAGTTTTAATAAATAAATAAATAAGGTACAAAGGCAATCAAAGATAAGATGTCAATTTGAAATATTAATTGTTCATCATTATCAATACTAGCAGTATTATTTATTTATTTTATGTATACTTCAAATACAACTATAGGACACTTAAAATTAGGATTTTTTTATTATTTTATTTATTTATTTATTAGCCTATAAGGGCTGATACATGTAGTAAATTAAATTGCATTTTACATCAACATGTCCCTTTGACACATAGGCCTCCTCCAACTATCTCGACTTCTCTCTGTCTTGTGTTTCTCTTGTCCAAAGTGGGCCAGCAAACTCTTTGATGTCGTCAGAACATTTAAAGGGTCTACCTCTTTTTCTTTGGCCTTCCCGTGGAGTATGACGCCAGCTTGGTCCATTTAACATATTCCTTACTTCACATGTGTCCCGTCCAATTCCACTTAGGGCTTGGGAACCTGGTTAGGATCATAAACCGGTTCATTTGTCTGTCTGAGGGAATCGCCGAATGGGGAAATCATGACATAGGCGATGCGGCTAGCAACCCATCACTATTGATTTCCTGTTTCAACTACTATTATGCTAAACGTGGCCTAAGATCTTATGACCCTAGGCTCTGTCTACCCCGCATGGGATAAAGACGTGATTATATATACGTATGTATTTGTCTGTCCATACATTTATACAGCGACCCATTGCATTACGGTTCCGCTCAACCGGTATATTAATATATAATAAATAATAAAATAATGGTCTTAACCTGGTATTTAGAACCCTTAAATCGACCGGTTTTTAAATAACCAGGTTATTTTTGGGTCTTAAAAATACCAGTTTCCATCCCTGATTCCACTGTGACATCCTACGTTTTCTAGGGGCATAAACTAATGTGGTAACATGACTTATATTAGTAGCTTGTTCCTGTCTCTTCTGGTGTAGCCCAACATGCTTTGTTCCATACTTCTTTTATTATTATTGTGCCCTATTGGTCTCTGGTGCCAGTCCCCTCTATATTGATTACCATTTCATTAAATGTAGCGAAATTATCTCTAAACATGAAAACAATATCCATTCTAGGTATTTTTATATTTTTTGTCTTTTTTAACACCATCTAACATATAAAAACAATATCTGTTCTCGGTATTTTATAATTTTTGTAATTCTTCAGTTAGCCAATCAAGATAAAAATTATTTGGAAATCAGTCAATTCAATTGTTCCACCGTAAATCATCACGAAATTCTTGATTTAAATTATAGAGTACCATCCCTTTGTTTGATGGAAAACCATCATGCATGAATAAGCGTCTAGAGTGCGCCTTAAAAGATAATGGTTAGACAGGAAAATAGACATTTCTTTGAAAAAATAAATTAAGTTGTCACAAAAATTGACATTTGCAATTTATAAAATAACAGGTGAATATAGTGTCTTGTGAAACTTAAGTGGTAAGTTTTAAAGGTAAAGCTTTCGTCTTTTGACTTACAGAATAAAAAAGTACTTAATTAGTTACCTAATTATAAATGACTAGCAGTCAACCCCGCCGTCTCCCGTGGTACATACATAGCCTATGTCACTCAGGGTGAATGTAGCTTTCCAACGATTAATTTTTTTTTTAAATTGGCACAGTAATTTTTGAGTTTATTCATTACAAACATACACACAAAAATACAAATCTTTCCCCTATAATATTAGTATCCATACTATAATACATACATCATACTAATATTAGTATCCATACTATCCATACTTCCATACTAATATTATAATTGCGAAAGTCTGTCTGTCTGTCTGTCACCTCTTCACGGCTAAACTGCTGGACCGATTGTGATGAAATTTGGTAGGGATGTAGTTAACGACCTGAGGTCCAACATAGGCTACTTTTGGGCGCGATATAACCGAGTCCCACGCGGGCGAAGCCGCGGGGAACAGCTAATAGTATATATATAATGCAGTCTTGACCAGTATGTCGTAAATCATATATAATATTATATAAGTACCTATTGATAATTGGTCACAGTAAAGGTAAAGGTATAGGTTAGGTGCTCGAAAGCCTAGCCTAAGGTGTGCGTGTCCGTAACGATAGCGCGCGTCAAGCGATTGCGAGCGCGCGGCCATGCTTGGATTGGTCGCCATTTGTGGCATATATATATATGGCTATCTTGAGCTCTTATGTGTGTCGGAAGGCACGTTAAGCCGTTGGTACCAGCTGTAATCGGTAGATAGGCTGTGTCAGATACCTTTAGGCAGCCTGAAAAATCAGACAGTGTTGGCCGCTAACACGACCGTATCATCTTTCTATTGGTCTGGTTTCTCTGTGTAAAAGTATAACGGAAGTCAGACGGACGTCGCTCCATTGTGATAACCAGTGCCGCCAAATCAGGACCATGATTTATTTATTTAAAACTTTATTGTACAAATTAAAAATAAAGTGTACAAATGGTGGAATTATTGCCATATGGCATTCTCTACCAGATTGCCAGATATGATTAATAGCGTACTCTGGGCTCTGAAGCGTAAGCTGAAGATGCAACCGGGAAACACGCTCGAACGAAGAAGAAGATTTAGTAAGCAAACAGGCGTTGGGCCACCTGATGACAAGCGGTAACCTAGCCTATGGACGTTTACAACTAGGGGTGTCACGTGCGCGTTGCCGACTAGGCAAAAGCGCTAGGATTAAGATGACGGCACTAATATACACCAATCTTTATAGGGTGACTCAGTCTTGGTATGCAACAGTACAGCGTGCTCTAGTTAAAGACATACAAGTGCTGTTCACATACGAGGACGACGCGGCAGAAGGCCCCATGTTTGGGCTTTACAATACTGAGCTCACGTCTATAAAGCCGAACTACGAAGCCATGATAAAGCAGGGGCAATTGAAGGTCACGGACATGGGAATTGCTACAAGTAAGTAGATATTTTTATATATCACTGCCTCCTTGGTCCAGTGGAATGATAAAAGGTAAGTTTTTCGATTTAAAGATTCTTATCCCAACTTTTCTGACTGTTTGACACTTTAGTGTCAAAAAAATTGATCACATACTTTAGTCTCATCAATTTTTTTTTGTATCCATACTATCCATACTTCCATACTAATATTATAAATGCGAAAGTCTGTCTGTCTGTCTGTCTGTCTGTCTGTCACCTCTTCACGGCTAAACTGCTGAACAGATTGTGATGAAATTTGGGAGGGATGTAGTTAACAACCTAAGGTCAAACATAGGCTTCTTTTGGGCGCGATATTACTGAGTCCCACGCAGGGCGGAGCCGCGGGGAACAGCTAGTATTATATAATCAAAGGTACCTACTATAAGGTATCCATACTAATATTATAAATGCGAAAGTCTGTCTGTCTGTCTGTCTTTCTGTCTGTCTGTCTGTCTGTCTGTCACCTCTTCACGGCTAAACTGCTGGACCGATTGTGATGAAATTTGGTAGGGATGTAGTTAACGACCCGAGGTCAAACATAGGCTACTTTTGGGCGCGATATAACCGAGTACCACGCGGGGCGAAGCCGCGGGGAACAGCTAGTTTACTATAACTGCTTCGGCGTTTGCCTGTAGACCCGGGGGTCTTGGGTTCGATTCTCACGGAAAGCATACTTAGTTTTGTTCTTTCCAGTTTGGTTAGGATATTGCAGGCTTGTATCACCTGATTGTCTGATAATAAATAAGATTCCGTGTGTCAGAAGGCACGTTATAAGCCGTTGTCCCGGCTGCCATCTGGTAGTCGTCAAAGGATCCACATTCTGATGTGGTCAAGAGGCTGTTTTGATGAATACTGACACTGAGATGCATGATCGTTTAACCGCGTTACCTACAAGAAATGTTGATGATTAGATATTTTCATATATAAAAGTATATCCTCGGCTATATTAGTGGGTCGTCCCATGTATCGGTAAAATATACCTGGAAGCCCTCTAAAGAGCCGAGAGTGCAGATTTTTGTTCATATAGGAATACGACGAAGCTGAGTAAATATTGGAACAGAGAAAAGTAAACACTGAGATTGGTCACACAAGTATGTGGCATCAAAAAATACAAAATGCTGCTCGTGGCTCACTTATCGCATACGAAAAAGAGAAAACTAAGCTTATATTGTTGGCAGTAAGTAGATATTGCTAGACGACGTCAGTAAAAGCATTATAAAAAAAATATTCAGACAAAAACGTCAATTTAGTGTTACTAGTAGTAGCACAGAAACTTACATATTAGCCTTGCATTAAACGTGGGACAGTCTAATGTAAGTTAAGGATACTAGCAATAAAATTGCGCGAGGATTTCTGATAAGTTTGCTTACAAAAAGAGAAATTATTTTTTTTGAAAAGTGGCTCTAGTGAGACCGAAGAAACAGCCTTTTGTTTATTTTCTTTATAAAAATACTCAAATAACTAAGATCCAATTACTTAAATAAAAGCATTTTCTTTAAAAAAAAGTCTTTAGGGCTGAAGACACGTCACTTGAAAATTCCTGCTAACTGCTAATACGACAACGTCGACAACCGTGGTTGACGAATATAATTAGGGTTCCTAGTTAAAAAAAAACTACTTTTTACGCAGAAACTGATTGTTCTGTTAGGTTTTCAGGGTTCCTTTAACAAAATGTAAAAATGAGACCTTTTTATTACTAGGAGTCTGTTCGTCCATTTCTCTGTCTATTAGGGGTCATTAAGTAATCAGTAATATAACACATGAAATCTTCGTATATGATTTCGAATGCGCAATAACAAGTGAAATAATTAAGTAAAGGGGTTTTCCTTACTTTTCATGGATCGAAGAAGTCTATTAAAAAAAAAAATCTGTGTTTGACGAACAATAGTTTGAAATAGAAATTTGAATTTAAAGGACTTTTTTTAATTTATTTAATGTAGATAATATTAGCAAAGATAATTTATTTAGAAATCCGCTCGTAACATACAGAGTTCGACCCTGACCGTCATATATTATTAAGCCATGAGTCTAAAAGTATGGGCATAGCCTTCCCTCAAACATTTCCTAATGATCGATTGAAAAACGATTAAAATTTATTAAAATTCTACTTTATCATCATTCATTTTAGCAACACGAAGTCCACTTTAGGAATTAATATCACTTTATTATAATCAGAATACATAATTAATACTTAGACGCATAAAAAAACCTTACACTTGCCGCAAAACTATTGACACATCCGCGCGGCACTGGAAGCGAGCCAACTTGAAAACTCGACCGTAGTATATAAATTGTATAGACACATATGTACAACTATGTCATTGTTTCTGTACGTGTGTTTGTAAACACTCGCGGAGCACGCACACCGCGGTAATCACCTAATGTACCATTTATTCCTCGATAAGATTCATGTAGACATCGGGCTAACTCCATTCATCATATTGATTTTAAATTTTAAATTCCGAAGCATCCTTGAACCGATGGCGGGTAAGGTTTTTTCTACTACGTATTATTTATTTATCAACGCCATAGAACTATGTGCTAAGTTATTGAATTCGGAAAACCTCGCTACGTCTTATTATCTTATCAGTTGCTTGCACCGAATGTTTGTCGGTCGTTTGACTCAGTATTGGTGTCCTAATCATCATGGATTGTAAGTTTTTATTATACTTGTTGTATATTAGTGTATTGTGTAGTTTGTAGTCGGCGCGGAGTAAAGGCTATCGCTTTGGATTGCATCTAATCTGTTTTACAATTGAGACCTAACACTGAACTCTTAATAATAGCATATTTAATCCACGTGTAATGAACATTTTACTCATATTATTCTTCCGCTAATCGCTCTCATTAACCTTATACACGTGTCGACACAGTTTCATAACACTAATCAGTAAAATGGCAATGAAACTCCACCTTAATAATACAAAAAGTAATATTTACATTGCGAATCGTGTTCTCCATACACGGCCTGCTAATTTCTACGTCGACTTGCCTCCGTTACTTTCTCATTGTTTACATTGAAGCGATGACGTAACCGAGGTCTTTATAGCGTAGAAACAGCTAATCAATATTAAGTTTTAGTCTGGTAAAGCTAGGGCAGTCTGTCTTCGCATAAAAAGTATAATTGGCTAGAATGGCGTGCGTAGTACTCCAAAGTGAATCTTGGTTTTCTATAGAAAAGATCTCCATTTCTGCACTGTTAGTTATTACAACGAAAGTATATTATAACTACAACTAAATCTTGAAATGACTAAGTACTGCCATCTAGCGATAACATCCGCAACTAACAGCTGAACTTTGCTTGCTTGGCGGCGACCAATCAGTGAACTGATACAAAAGCACATATTATGTCTCATCGGTGTAGTGCCTGGCGATATTATGATATACGATACTAGACCCGTCTCTGAGCTATCAAGGTCATTAGCACATTATTGTCGAGGCCGGAAATAAAGCAATTTACGGCCGATTAATATTGGACAGCTGAGGCCTTGCCAAGGACGCAGAGGTCTTATAAAAGCACTTTTAAAGCAAATTTCGATAGTAACTTCTCCAGTTGTCATTATGATATAAAGATTTACTTTATCTAATTGTTGCAAAATAAAACATCTGAGTCTCAAGAATGCTTATTTAATTGTGCGCGCGTAAAAACTCCGTACCACAGATAATCAAGAATCTAGTATGCAAATGAATTATGTACATAGGGTCTGTGGGTTATAGTGTTTACAAGATTTGTACTTGTAACATTTACATCATTCCTCCACACTTATTTAAGAAATCTGTTGACAAATTAAAACAAATTAATAAAGACTATCTATGTACATGCATTTACTTAAAAACTAAATTAAACAATATTTACAATTAAGAAATGACTAAGTACCTATATTTTACAGTTTACCTATACTTTTTATAGTCAACCCTTGGAACATTTCGTTTAGGGCGAGTGAGAGCAATTGAGGATTCCGAATTTGATGTTTCTTCAGCTGATTCGGCATTAGCACCGAGCATAGCAGCTGGCTCAAGGCTTCGGCCCGATTGGCCACGCGGTAACGAAACGGTTCCTCGCTCATTTACTTCCCCCTCACAATCTCTCAAATTTTCCCCATCTTTTTCATTAGCACCCACCTCTTTTGGTGGTGTCATAAAGCCATCAATATTTTCTCTTACCACAACTTGATTTCTATCATCCAGTGGTTCCGTTAGCTGGGACTGCACTGGAGGAGCTACTATTGCAGTAACAGGGTTTTGTGGCAACACTTGTTCATGAGACATATGACCATCCGAAATTTTACTTTTACAACCTGTATATTTTAGTAACTGATCTACATGCCTTATACAGAATAAATCTAGATCATTAATATACACTTTATACATTTTATTACCTACTTTTTCTTTTATGATGCCTAGTTGCCAGGTTTCCATCCGTGCAGTATACCAACGACACCATACGATATCCCCTAGGTTGAAAAATCGTTTACCAGGTACGCACACCGAGTTGATATTATCTTTTAATGGCAAAATAAGGTCAAGCCGTGTTCGTAAATTACGGCCAAACATTAATTTGGCTGGTGTTTCACCGGTGGTACAATGCATCGAATTTCTATAATTGAATAAGTATCCTAAAAGCTTCTCTTCAATTTCAATTAGACTTACGTTTTCCTGAAGAATACATTTCAACATTTTTTTACAGGTTCTAACAGAATTTTCTGCCTGTCCGTTACTGGGTGGGTGATAAATTGGTGACGTCATATATTTGATACCGTTAGCTGAACAAAACGATCTAAATTCAGTTGAATTAATTTTTGTATCGTTATCTGACACTATTACGTCTGGAATACCAAAAGTAGCAAAAATACATTTAAGCTTAGTGATTAGGGCACTCGTTGAAGTTCCACTTTGCATGTGCAAACACTCTAACCACCTGCTATAAGAATCGATTACCACTAAATATACCCTTTGCCCTACAGTCATATAATCGATGTGCACGCGAAGCCACGGGCCGGCGGCGACGGGCCAGGGCGCGGGCGGATCGCGCGGCGGCGCACTGCGCAGGGAAGCACATGTCGTACAAGATCCTACCCAGCGCTCGATATCACCGTCAATACCTGGCCACCACATCCTGCTACGCGCATTACTTTTGCTTTTATTTATACCTAAATGGGAATCATGCAATTCTCGTAACATTTTATTACGAAGTGTCTGAGGTATTACTATCCTATGCCCTCTTAATAAACAGCCTTTTTCCAACTGTAAGTCCGTCTTACATTGAAAGTATGGCAATACCTCAGTACAATTTATTTTTCTCGGCCAACCGTATTGCATGTATTTGACCACTGTCATTAAGATTTCGTCCTTTTGTGTTTCTTGTACTATATCTGATAGTACTGTTGCTGGTGAACTTATGTCAAGGAATTTTAATGTATACATACCGTCTATATCATTATCTGTATCATCCATATCTTCATTCTGTAAGGGAGCACGTGAGAAAAAATCTGCCACAGCGTTGTTTTCACCAGAGACATATTGTACTGTGTAGTTGTAAGCAGATAATATAATAGCATATCTTTGTAATCGCAACGCTGTAGTTACAGGTATGCCAGACTTACTATTAAAAATCGAGACTAGCGGCCTATGGTCCGTTTTTAAAATAAACGGATTATCCCGACCATATAAGTACTGATGAAAGCGTTTCACCCCAAATATAATTGCTGTCGCTTCCTTCTGAATTTGACTGTAATTTTTCTCGCTAGCAGCTAGCGATCGCGAAGCGTACGCAAGGGGTCGTTCAGTGCCATCAGTAGTTCGCTGTGACAATACCGCACCTAAACCGTCGGGGCCAGCGTCAACGGCTAGAATAAGCTGGGCACTCGGCTCGAAGTGCGCCAGCACGCGCTCCGACGCTAATTCCTTTCGTACGGCCGCCACACTACGACGCTGCCGCTCACCCCAAACCCATGTTGCGTCACTGCGCAATAGCTCGTGAAGAGGATTCAATATCGAGGAAGCATTAGGAATAAAATTCCTATAATAGTTTACTACGCCTAAAAACCTCTTTACCTCAGTAACGTTAGTAGGTTCAGGTGCGCTTAATATGGCTTTCACTTTATTTGGGCACGTTTGTAGACCCTCTTTACTGATAACATAACCTAAATATTGTATACTTTCCTTAAAAAATTCACATTTCTCTTTTTGTAGCCGCAATCCTGAATCGTTTAATCTTCTCAACACCTCGTTAAGTCTTTCGAAATGTGTTTGTGAGTCAGGTCCTGTTACACAAATATCATCGAGCCAGATACTTACACCATCAATTCCAGAAAGGAGCACCTCCATAGTTTTCTGGAAAATAGCTGGCGCGTTCGCTAAACCATATACTAAACGAGTATATTTAAAAAGACCCTTATGGGTATTGATTGTAGTAAGCTCCTGTGATGATTCATCTAAGATAAATTGATTGTAAGCATTTTTTAAATCAATTTTACTATACCTTTCACCCCCTCCAATCTTAGCAAATACCTCTTCTATGCGAGGTAATGGGTATTTTTCAATAATAAGATCTTTATTTAGTGTAATAGAAAAATCACCGGCAATCTTCACTTGACCGTCGTCTTTCAACACCGGTACGATAGGTGTAGCGTACTGAGCGTGGTTTACGGGAATAAGAATGCCTAGCTTTACTAACCTATTGAGTTCTTGTTCGACTTTCGCTCTGAGGGCAAAGGGTACAGTCCGTGGCTTAAAAAATTTTGGAGCGGCGTTATCTTTTAACTGTAATTTAACTTTAAATTTATTAAAAGCTCCTAGTTCGTTCAACCATAAGTTTGAAAACTTTGATAGCAATTGCTCTAATTTTGTTTCACTATTTAAAGAGAATAAAACACTAGTAATTACTAAGTTAAATGCAGACATAAAATCCCTACCCAATAACGGTGGACCTCCATTACTTACAACGAAAATTTTAATCTCTTTCTTTACATTATTGTATACAGCTTCAATTTTAAAGTAACCTAGTGGCGTGATTTTACTTCCGTCATATAAACACATTCTTACATCACTCAGGTGCAATTTATAATTTGAAAATAATTGTTTATACAGTTTTTCGGAAATCACGCTGCTACCGGAGCCTGAATCTAATTCCATACTAATAGTGTTACCCCCTAAACAAACATCAATCAAAATAGGATTATTATCTACATACCTCAAATTAAAATTATCACATTCTTCACAATTCGAGTCCACATCCATTTCGATCCTTTTCTCCTTTGTTGTCGTATCACAATGGTAAATGGTTGAATTTTTCGATGCTGTACACACTTTCTTTAGGTGTCCTTTAACACCACACTTTTGACATTTGTAGGCTTTATAGCGACATTTTTCACTTGTATGATTTTTCATACCACAAACTGAGCAGCGACATGCGTCCGCCACCCTAGAGTTGTCGTCAGCGCGCGCTGTACCAGCCGGGTGCTGTTCACCTCGGTTGTGTAAAAATTTCGCTCGCTGAATGGGCTCTTCTTTGATTATAACATCGCTACAAATCAATTTCGCCTGCTTTGCACAGGCCGCCTGTTCCGCTAATTCAATAGCCCTCGTCAACGTGAGAGTTGACGCATTTTGCTCAAATAACTTGTCGCGTTCTGGACCCACACCCAGGCCAAGGACAAAACGATCTCTCAGATTCGTTTCCAAAGCGGCACCGAAATCACAATAACTTGCTAGACCTCTTAATCGCGCCGCCCAGTCTCCTAAAGTTTCGCCTGGACTTCTATTAGCTCCATAGAATTTTGCTTTATCCACAAATGAGCCTTGTTTCGGCTTGAAATGGCAGTCAAGTAATTCAACTAGCTTCTTAAAACTCAGTGAATCCAATTCGTCAGGATACGCCAAATTTCGCAACAATCGGTATGATTCATCATCTAGGTGGGTTAATAAAATACCACTTTGACTTTCTTCTTTTATGCTGTTGATCTTTATGAACTGCGTCAATTTGCCTTTAAATATTTGCCATTCACTGATTTTATGATTAAATATTGGCAAATTTCCTAGGAAATTCATTATTATTTTATTTTCGTGGGAAAATTAAACAAACTCGTCGCCAAATGATATAAAGATTTACTTTATCTAATTGTTGCAAAATAAAACATCTGAGTCTCAAGAATGCTTATTTAATTGTGCGCGCGTAAAAACTCCGTACCACAGATAATCAAGAATCTAGTATGCAAATGAATTATGTACATAGGGTCTGTGGGTTATAGTGTTTACAAGATTTGTACTTGTAACATTTACATCACATTATCGTGGGCGTACTATATCTATCCGTCCGTAATAGAGCTGTCCGTGATCAGGATTGATATCAAATCCTTCCAGCAACAATGTGGGACATTGTAGTTATTTGCTTTTGGCTGTTGCCCGCTGCTCCGCCTGCTTGGTACTCGGTTATATCGTTCCAAAAGTAACCCTTTGACCCCCGATCTTTCACTATATTTATACCAAATTTCATCAAAATCGGTCTAGCCGTGAACAGACAGACAGACGTACAGACTGATAGACAGACGTTTGCAATCAAGTCTTGATTATAATTTTTTTTTTATGTGGCAATATTTCACAATATGGCAATCAAAAGTATAGCTTATTTTTGCCAGTATCAAGTTTTATTTCCAAGTAATTCTTCATTTAGTCGAGTCACAGAGTCAAGTCAAGTCAGTAATCATGTCTAGTCAAGTTAGTCAAGGGCTAAGTGGCGCGGTGGAGGTTTCACTTAGCATTATTTTGGAAGATTTTGGTGACAAGGATTAAAGTCACTTATACGACATTGTAACACTTCATAACACTCACGCTTGTTTACGAACTTTTAGCGAATAATAATCCACCTTTATCAATACTCGAAAAAAAACGCAAATATTAGAAAAATAAATACAATGACGATAACTGAGTGACTTTAGCTTGGCGCCAAAACTCCTCGATGTCAATGTCTAGTCTATCAAAAAGTCTTTATTGTTGAACATTATTGTTTGTGCCGCTCTAGTAAAAGACGATCGGGCCCAACACAAAACTGCACTTATGTTTATGGTCCTAAATTATAGGAAGCACGTCCCTACTAACCTACAAGTCATAAAAAAATAACCCAATGTTTAACGTGCTTCTTAAATCATCATCATTTTAGCCGCAGGCTGTCCAATGCTGGACATAGCACACCCCCAAGGATTTCCAAAATGACCTAGCCTGCGACCTTCTTCAGGACATCTGCTACCTAAATTGCACTTGCTAAAGTCTTATCTTTATGCAAGTTCATAAGTCATTTTTAGGGTTCCCTATGCAACATGTAAGACGCTGGTTATGATGGCCCCTTATAAAATGATCTGTTTGAACATATTTGGACATGATGTCTAGCAATTGCGGCTGAATGACGATGATAGAAAGTGGAATAACTCAAATCAACAATAATAAAAGTCAATGTTTTTAGCATTAGGAAAAAGTTTGCCTATTGTGCTGTTAAAATTGCTTTTTTGCAATAAACTACAAATAAATAAATTACCTACCTACATTAATTACTCCCTTCTCATAGGGTTTCCGAAAACACAACAAATAGGGTTTTTCAAAGCAAAAGTTTTCAGGGTTCCCTCCGTGTTTGTTTCCTTAATTAACAACTTATATAAAGTGGGCCATATACATTTTCTATTATTTGAATTTCAGTACCCCTAGCGGGCAATGTCAAAGGCAGGCAAGGCAAACGTCGGCCGGCGGTTGGAGGCGCGGCGGACACGGGTGCCCCACCAGGGAAAAAGGGTCGGGGTACCGAATTGGGGGCTTTGAAACTACCCTCACATGGGTATCCCACGGAACACCCGTTCAATAAGGACGGATATAGATATATTCTGGCTGAGCCCGACCCTCATGCGCCTTTTAGACAGGTAAGACTTTTAATACGTTGACATCACAGAGTTTAGAAATATTAACAAGAAGTGGCATTGCGCACGAAAAATGTGTTTGGCTTGCAAGCCAACGTTTCACACAGAAAAAATTAAAAGCGTCATTTATTGCCATTGTTATTGGTCGATAATATTGGGTGGCTTTGTTGTTAACTACGTAATTCATTTCCAATAAGGTGTGGTGTGGTTTACATCGATTTACATGTATTAATTGAAGATAAGAAGAGAGAATACCCGCTGCCACACTGATCCTGGAACTAAATCCGCGTCAAAACATTTCTATTCGGATAATTTCTCTGTTCTGTGATTGACATAAAATTGATATTATTTAAACTTTAAGCGACTGAAGGTCGGGAAAAAAATTTGGGGGTTTTGAAACTACCCTCACACGGGTATCCCACAAATCACCCGTTTAATAAGGACGAATAGATACATTCTGGCCGAGTCTGACCCTAATGCACCATTTAGCACTTTATAAGTAAACGGGTAAGCTAGTATTAAAAAAAATGAAATTAATGAGAAATGGGCAACTCAACCTCCCCTCTTTCTTCTCTCTTGCGTCCATGTTCATTTTTTTCAGTCATTTGCCACCGTCTTTTTCTTGACTGTCTCTTTCTTTATATTGTATCCATCTGCTTGGACTCGGGTTATTAATATTTCAGCCCATCTCCGGATGCCTGCGGCACACGTGATGGTGGTACCGATTTTCCACAAATAGGCAAATAGCGCAAAAGTTTTTGGCAAATGTATCGTCCACATATGATTATTTGTCAAATAGGTAAATAGGCGAATACGTTGCGCAGGGAGATGACTTCAGGTTTCACTGATGATTAAGCAGGATAAATAATTTGAAACATAAGGTGCACGCCCTGTACATTTATTGCAGAGAGGATGACACAAGAGGAAGGAAGTACAAGTTGTACACCACAGATAATGTAGATTAACAGACCATCGATAATATAATTTACAATCAAGCTTCAACACTTCATGGTCTTATAAGGGTGTACCTATAACACTGTGATTGGTTAAGCAGATCATTGTCCTGCGAACGATCAATTTCTAACAATACAAATAGCCAAGTGTGGTACCACAATGAGAGGATCAGCACATCTAAAAGATATTATGTCGAATTTGTTTATTTTTTCTTCTAGGAATTCGACGAAAGCAACGAATGGAGCGGCAAACCCATTCCCGGCTGGCTGTATCGCTCGCTCTGTCCAGGTGGTGTATTGTTAGCGCTTCATGATCGCGCGCCGCAGCTAAAGATAGCGGAGGATCGCCTCGCCGTCACTGGAGAGAAGGGCTATTGCATGGTCCGAGCCACGCATGGTTAGTTCCCTTTTACTTTTGATATGTTTGTCTCACGTAGAGATCGTGTTGTTCTCTCTTACTTTCTTGCCAGCTCATTTTCCATTTGACTAATTTCGTAAATTTTCAGGGTTCGGATTGACATATAATTTGACGGTTGAGCGGCTGCATGCCGTCTAATCGCAACCGTTTTTACAGGACGGGTGTGTTAATGGCCAACACTGTTATATATTACTAGAAGTCCACCCCGGCTTCGCCCGTGGTACATACATAGCCTATGTCATTCAGGGTCAATGTAGCTTTTCAATAGAGAAAGAATTTTTGAAATCGGCTCAGTCGTTTTTGAGTTTATTCATTTCCTCTTTATATTAATACTAGCTGTTCCCCGCGGCTTCGCCCCACGTGGGACTCGGTTATATCGCGCCCAAAAGTAGCCTATGTTTGACCTCAGGTCGTTAACAACATCCCTACCAAATTTCATCACAATCGGTCCAGCAGTTTAGCCGTGAAGAGGTGACAGACAGACAGACAGACTTTCGGATTTATAATATTAGTATGGATATTAGTATGGATTTGTATGGAAGTATAGATAGATATATATTTCAGGCTGCGTAAACACATTTGCATTTTGCATTGACATAGCCCGACGACTGCCATCTAGCGATGACAGCCGGGACTAAAACGGCTTAACGTGCCTTCCGAAGCACGGAGGAGCTCAACATAGAAATGCCACTAATGGCGACCAATCCAATCTAGACCGCAATTACCGTCCCTTTGACGCGCGCTCGGTACGCTATTGGATCAAATAATTACAGATTCCTTCCTGGGATAAGTCTGCCATTCTCTTCTGATTTTAATAATATTGTATTTACTGTGTATTTTAAAGCTATAAAGATACATACACACATATAATCACGTCTTTATTCCATAGTGAGGTAGACAGAGCCTAGGGCCATAGACCTTAGACCACGTTTAGCATGATTAATTTTTTTATTTATTCAATTGCTCACTACACTTACAGTTTCCCAAAACGTGTAGTGAGTTAGGTATCATAATTAGGTTGTTTTTGCCAAAAAAACTTTTACATGCACTAATAAAAGAATTTAAATTTATATAAAAAAGGCAACTTAAGGGAGTTGAGCAACCAGAGCGTTAAGTAGTGTCACGGCTTGGTTGGATGATAGCTATAAAGATATCCATACTAATATTATAAATGCGAAAGTCTGTCTGTCTGTCACCTCTTCACGGCTAAACTGCTGGACCGATTGTGATGAAATTTGGTAGGGATGTAGTTAACGACCTGAGGTCAAACATAGGCTACTTTTGGGCCGCGGGGAACAGCTAGTTACAAATAAACAAACAGTTAATAAGATGAGGAGTATGTATATGTAGGCGTGTCTCGCGGCTCGTGGTACTGGGAAGCCAGCGTGGAGGAAGTCCCCGAAGGAGCCGCCGCTCGGCTCGGCTGGGGACGCCGCTACAGCAACCTGCAGGCGCCGCTCGGATACGACAAGTTTGGATACTCGTGGCGCAGTCGGAAGGGCACCAGGTATGGGCTGTACTATACCGTCTGTAGGCTTGTGGTAGTAGGAAGCTAGTGTGAGGAAGTTCCCGAAGGACGCCGCTACAGCAACCTGCAGGCGCCGCTCGGATACGACAAGTTTGGATACTCGTGGCGCAGTCGGAAGGGCACCAGGTATGGGCTGTACTATACCGTCTGTAGGCTTGTGGTAGTAGGAAGCTAGTGTGAGGAAGTTCCCGAAGGACGCCGCTACAGCAACCTGCAGGCGCCGCTCGGATACGACAAGTTTGGATACTCGTGGCGCAGTCGGAAGGGCACCAGGTATGGGCTGTACTATACCGTCTGTAGGCTTGTGGTAGTAGGAAGCTAGTGTGAGGAAGTTCCCGAAGGACGCCGCTACAGCAACCTGCAGGCGCCGCTCGGATACGACAAGTTTGGATACTCGTGGCGCAGTCGGAAGGGCACCAGGTATGGACTGTACTATACCGTCTGTAGGCTTGTGGTAGTAGGAAGCTAGTGTGAGGAAGTTCCCGAAGGACGCCGCTACAGCAACCTGCAGGCGCCGCTCGGATACGACAAGTTTGGATACTCGTGGCGCAGTCGGAAGGGCACCAGGTATGGACTGTACTATACCGTCTGTAGGCTTGTGGTAGTAGGAAGCTAGTGTGAGGAAGTTCCCGAAGGACGCCGCTACAGCAACCTGCAGGCGCCGCTCGGATACGACAAGTTTGGATACTCGTGGCGCAGTCGGAAGGGCACCAGGTATGGACTGTACTATACCGTCTGTAGGCTTGTGGTAGTAGGAAGCTAGTGTGAGGAAGTTCCCGAAGGACGCCGCTACAGCAACCTGCAGGCGCCGCTCGGATACGACAAGTTTGGATACTCGTGGCGCAGTCGGAAGGGCACCAGGTATGGACTGTACTATACCGTCTGTAGGCTTGTGGTAGTAGGAAGCTAGTGTGAGGAAGTTCCCGAAGGACGCCGCTACAGCAACCTGCAGGCGCCGCTCGGATACGACAAGTTTGGATACTCGTGGCGCAGTCGGAAGGGCACCAGGTATGGACTGTACTATACCGTCTGTAGGCTTGTGGTAGTAGGAAGCTAGTGTGAGGAAGTTCCCGAAGGACGCCGCTACAGCAACCTGCAGGCGCCGCTCGGATACGACAAGTTTGGATACTCGTGGCGCAGTCGGAAGGGCACCAGGTATGGACTGTACTATACCGTCTGTAGGCTTGTGGTAGTAGGAAGCTAGTGTGAGGAAGTTCCCGAAGGACGCCGCTACAGCAACCTGCAGGCGCCGCTCGGATACGACAAGTTTGGATACTCGTGGCGCAGTCGGAAGGGCACCAGGTATGGACTGTACTATACCGTCTGTAGGCTTGTGGTAGTAGGAAGCTAGTGTGAGGAAGTTCCCGAAGGACGCCGCTACAGCAACCTGCAGGCGCCGCTCGGATACGACAAGTTTGGATACTCGTGGCGCAGTCGGAAGGGCACCAGGTATGGACTGTACTATACCGTCTGTAGGCTTGTGGTAGTAGGAAGCTAGTGTGAGGAAGTTCCCGAAGGACGCCGCTACAGCAACCTGCAGGCGCCGCTCGGATACGACAAGTTTGGATACTCGTGGCGCAGTCGGAAGGGCACCAGGTATGGACTGTACTATACCGTCTGTAGGCTTGTGGTAGTAGGAAGCTAGTGTGAGGAAGTTCCCGAAGGACGCCGCTACAGCAACCTGCAGGCGCCGCTCGGATACGACAAGTTTGGATACTCGTGGCGCAGTCGGAAGGGCACCAGGTATGGACTGTACTATACCGTCTGTAGGCTTGTGGTAGTAGGAAGCTAGTGTGAGGAAGTTCCCGAAGGACGCCGCTACAGCAACCTGCAGGCGCCGCTCGGATACGACAAGTTTGGATACTCGTGGCGCAGTCGGAAGGGCACTAGGTATGAACAATAAATACTTTACATCCTCTCCGTCACTTGCTGGTTGACCGTGAGAGATCCCTTTCTGGGATAAGTCCGCAATTGTACTTTTGTTTTATTTCTATGCTTTTGTATTCATTTTTGTTTTTAGTACAATAAAGTTTATACAAACAAACTAACAAACTTTTTGTAGGCTTGGAAGTTCCCGAAGGAGGTACAGCAAAACTTGGCTTTCGAAGCACGGAGGAAAATAGAAATACGACTAGTAGCGACCAATCCGAACTAGGCCGCGCTAGCCGTCGCTTGACGCAAGATATTACTAGGCTATCGAACTCCTCACGATAGGCACATAGAACCCACATGATATAAATAAATGATCATCATCTTCTCTTTAATGTACTCTTTTTCCTTTATTATACAGGTTGACTGGAAGAGATCCCTATTAGGGATAAGTCCGCCTTTTGTTGGGTTCTATGTTGTATCATCAATGTTCTTTCTGTATAAAGTTTTTACATACATACATCATTCCGTGTAGATGACACGGTCAATTGATGGTGTCAGTTCTTCGGAACCGCCTTACGACCTCTGACGTGGTTCCATGATCACTAGATGGCAGCCGTTACCAACGGCTTTACGTGCCTTCTGAAGCACGGAATGAATGATTATAATGGTCCGTGTGTTCCAGGTTCCACGAGTCCCGAGGGAAGCACTACAGCAGCGGGTATGGAGAAGGCGACACTCTCGGCTTCCTTATCATATTGCCTGACAGCGCCACCACTAAATACACACCTAACACTTACAAGGATCGGGTGAGTTTGTTGTACTATTATTATACACGTCGTGTTCTTTTTAGGGTTGCCTTACTTCACAGGCATAACGAAACCCTTATTGGGTCACTTCGTTTCCGTTTGACTGTTCGTCGAGTTCTGCGCTCTTTTCTGGTCGGTGTTATAAAAAAAACTAAATAATATATGGCCATTTATATAGCATTTCTATACATTCGCAAAGTAATAATATCCTAAAGGATACTTTCCCTTGTAAGAAGCGATATCTTGTGGCACATGTGTAGAAAAAAAACTGACACCCATCAATTTGTTTTTAATTGAAAAAAAAAGAAAGATTGAATTTTTTTATAATGAATCAACGGAAATCCTATGAAAAGTCTAAATTTTAAAATTACATGGTTACTCTTTTAGTATTGTTACAAATACATATTAGTACTAACAATTCTGTGGTGGGTTCCTGTCACTCCGTGAGTCCGATTTGGAATTGCCTGGTTGTTTTTCTTATCATGAATGTCAAGTGTAGCTGTTGCCCGGGGCTCCGCTCCCGTGGGAATTCCGGGATAAAATATAGCCTATGTGTTGTTCCAGGGTGTAAGTAATGTCCATTCCAAATTTCAGCCAAATCGGTTCAGCCTTTTTCCTGTGAAAGAGTAACAAACATACAGACTCACAAACTTTCGCCTTTATAATATTAGTGTGATTTCACAGCCTCTAGTCAAATTCAAGAGCCACCTCTACTATGAGGACAAGGACAACATCCAAGAATCTCTGAACAATCTCAAACCGCTTCCCGGCAGCAAGATATACTTCTTCAAGAACGGGGAGTGCCAGGGCGAAGCTTTCCTGGACATCTACCAGGGGTGCTACTACCCCTCAGTGTCGCTGCATAAGAACATCACTGTCAGTGTCAACTTTGGACCGAATTTCAAGCATCCACCACCGAACGAGTTTAAATATAGACCGGTGAGTGTATTTAATTTATTTTTTACACAACTGACTAAAAGGGAGTACCGTTTTTAGGATTCGTGTATGTTTGTATGTATATGTATGTGAGATTTTTATTCCACCATTAGTCTTTATTCCATTATGAGACCATGAGTCTGAGAAAGAAAAGAGGGGAGGCTGTTGCCCAGCAGTGGGACACATACAGCTAGGGAAAAAAAAATAAAAGAAAAAAAGAGACTAATGGCTTGTCAGATATCTCTAGATTCATTCCGATTGACATAGACGTGACGTCAAAATAAAATAAAATGGCTGATTAATACACAATACACAATAAATAGCAGGCCGAAAAGAAATGAGATCAATCTATGTCGTGCACGAGTAAGCCACATAACAATCGTTTTGTGACTACAATCTTTCTTCTTCTATATAGGAGTTTTTGGAGGGAAAGTAAACTGTCGATATGTCCGCGCTGTATTTAACTTCCAAAACTTAGGTTTTTTCGAGTGTTTGTGCATAATATTGGTGGATTATTATTCGCAAAGTGTTCGTGAACAAGCGTGAGTGTTGGGAAGTGATACAGTGTCGATTACGTGACTTTTTATCTTTGTCACCAAAATCTCCATGATATAGCTAAGTGAAATTTTTCCACCGCTTCACTTAGCCATCTGACTCAGACTAGACTTACTTACTTGACTGGACTTGATTATTGACTTGAATTTTTGACTCGACTGACTTAAGTAGGACTGAAGAAGATTAATAAATTCAAGAAAGGCCTTAAAGGACTAGATTCCATGGCCGTATAAACGATTCAAAAAAAAAAAATTCTTCTATATATATAAAAGAAAGTCGTGTTAGTTACACTATTTATAACTCAAGAACTGATTTGGATGAAAATTGGTGGGGAGGTAGCTTAGAACCAGGAGAAGGACAAAGGTTACCTTTCATACAGGGAAAAGTTCCCCAGGGAAATTCATGCGGGCCAAACCGCGGGCAAAAGCTAGTTTACCATAAATATTTATTTCATACCTTACAGATGTCCGAAAAGGCTGAAGAGGCTATATGCGAACAAACTATGGCCGATTTGCTGTACCTCACCGAGAACGAAGGGAAACTGCGGCTTGACAATTTCAACCTCTGATACAACTAACACCGTTAGGCGGTGTATAAACGTGTGTCTGGACTCGAACGAGTGATTAATGGACTTTTTTTGTTGTACGGATTTTGTTGTGGTGACCTCGGTTTTGTAATAATAAATAAAAAAATAAAATTCATTAATTCAGACAACATTTGGTCCATATAATATTATGCCCGAATACTCAAACGCTACTCAATTTTGAGAGCTGTTCAAGTATCATGCTGTCACTGTCATATCGTTGACGTTCAGCGCGACAGCATGATACCTGAACAACTTTCAAAATTGAGTAGCGTTTGAGTATTCGGGCGATACAATCACAGTAATTCATACTAAAATGTTCATACTTAGGTTTAAATTAAAACTAGCTTTCGCCCGCGGCTTCGCCCACATGAATTTCCCTCGGGAACAGTGCTTTTTCCCGGAATGAAAGGTACCCTACGTCCTCAATACTCCTAGCTAGCTATGTATGCGAAATTTCAGGAAGATTGGTTTAGAAGATAAGGTGTGAAGAGGTAACAAACAAATATACAAACTCACTTTCGCATTTATAATATAAGTATGATAGAAAGTAGGAAGGATATGATAATAAATTAAAATAAAATCTATTTCATAAAATAAATTCTCTATTTAAAAAAAGTTTCTGCTTATCGAACAACTGTGATCACTGCTAATGTCTAAAATTAAACATTCCAACGAATTAAAAACCTCCATATAGCACAAATAAGGACTAAATTAATGGTCCTTGCGTGTTCTTCTCGTGCGAGTTGAACTTGAGAGGAGACCATTCTTTGAATGAACATGGAACAAATATAAATCTTTTTATACTATTTAGTAGGCATCGATTTAATTTGCTTTTTTATTCTAAACAAATATTTTGCCTGTTATTAAAACCGATAAATTCCGTACAACAGGAAAAGGCTAAATGCTAGTGCAAGTGAATTGTGAAAAATCTATGCTTTTATTTTGTTTCCGCCCGTTTATAGTTGCAAGCGTAAGTCAGTACATTAGTGGTACAATAAGTTTCCTTCGGTACTCTGTAATGTATTTCACTGAAAGTGCTCTCAAAGATCTATTTTCGAGACATCGAGTACATTTTGTAATGTTATGTGGTATTCTTTCATTAATGTATTGAACAAATAAATGTAAATTCAAATTATTAATAGTCACTAAGAAAATTATATGGCAATTTCTTTTATAGATTTTAATGACAGCAGTAAAAAAATAGTATCTTTAACCTTACATTGTATTTATAACTGTTATACATTTTTGACAAATCAAAGTGAAATTAAGTTATAGATAGAAAAAATGACTGGCACGCTATTTCCTAATTCAGTGGAAGTGCTGTCGTCTTGCTTCTTTGTACTCAAGTATTATGTAATTATAATATGTATTATCTATGGTTGTCTTATGGATAGAAAACAGAAAATGTGTACTATGTATGAATGTAATGTGTATTACTAGCGATTTGTGTATTTTTTATCACTAGTGAATGTGTACAATAAAGTAAGTTTACAACTTTCCATAATTTTATTTAATGGTTTTGATTGCAAAGGTCAGCTTTCCATATATAATGTTACTTGCTATTTCACGGGAATATAGGTAAACTAAATAAAATGAAGTAAGTAACTACAAAAAATAATATTTAATAAATTAGAAACAATCTATACATCTGTGCAGTCAGTCCAATAGAGCCCTATCTAAAGGTCTTCATTTGCCAAAACCACCTCTACAATTAGGGCTGCTCTCCACAACCTTATCACTTACTTCCCACTGCTGGGGTGTCTTTGCCACTATAGAGAGGGCATGGACTCCACTTTGGAGCTCGTCCTTAAGTATATCATTTACTAAGCGGTGCCTCTGAAAAACATGCAAAAATTATTTTATTTATTTATTTAAATTTTATTGTACAAAATACAGTTGTATAGCACAATAGGCGAACTTAATGCTAAAAGCATTATCTAACAGTCAACCTTTGGGTCAAGCAGAGATCGTAATGTGGGTTTAATATAATAGTAATATAAATTTACATAAACTTACATACATATACTTACATATATACCTAGATATATAAATACATAAATAACAATATACATTATTATATTATTTATATTTGGTCTTAAACAAAGAGATCATATTATGTGTTTTTTGGTATAATATTACAGGATTTACGTCATAAAGCTTTCAGACTGAGGTCGGGTCAGAATGTCAGTGTTGAAATATGTATGGAAAATGAATATGGATGTTTGTAAAGCCAGCATTGTTGGGATGACTTCTAAAATGCACGTAGTGACTTCAGCTGTGAAAGTATTAAATTTGCTGAAGTAACAAGTTCTTATTTTGCCATATAGTAAAAATGAATTAGCCATTATGTTTTATAAGGAAGCATGTTTGGCGGATACAGTACACAGTATGGAGAGAATCACCTGGAGGAAGATTGTGGCAGTTGACGGTAACATCCCTGTCATACATGAGGCAACTACAAAGAAAAAGAAATCTAGGTACCTTGATCAGAGGTAAACCATCAAATTTATCCGACACAACGACAACTTTGAAGTGGGTTTCCGCTCCTTTCGGTACATTGTGCATATAGGATTCATTTATCACATCCACATAACTAGCAGTTAATAGAGAATGTAATTTACTTCTTATGTTTTTTTCGACCGGTCCAGGTGCACTACTCATCGCACTTACTGTTGAATATCCTAAAAAAAGTTGATTTAAGTTAACTGATATAGAAAGGGAGCTGGAATCTATCTTGTAGTAATATTTTTACAAATTTCATCACCTCTCCGTAATATTATATTCATAGATGTTTTAAAGCACTGTAAATGTGGGTGCATTAGAATAAAGCAAAAATTAAAGGAAAATCAAGAAAAAGATCCAATTGTTTTGAAAATGCGCAAATCTGGCAAATTAATTCGTCAAGTCAGAGTGAGTCAATTCAATTTGACATTTATAGTTTGATCTGATTGACATTGACAGCTTCTTTTTTTTTGTAGGCAATGAAATACTCTGCAGGGGATTACCATGACGATTAGGTTCTTGGGACTACCATCAACTGCATTAGCAAGCCCAATACGAGTAAGCGAGATCTCAGTTCACCTTACATCATGAGGCATGCGTTTGAAATATAATAGCAAAAATAATTTCGAACGAATGCACCAACTTGGATAATACTTATTTTGTGTCACGGTAACGGGAGCGAAGACCATGCGCACGAAGTCGCGGGCAACAACAGCTAGTAATAAATAAGTCCAGGGCACGTCCAGGGTGCTAAAATAAAAACGCAAATCGAAATACTCGTATCTACTTCTGGTATTGCAGGCGTCGCATAGGCTACGGTAACCGCTTCCCATCAGGTGAACCGTAGGCACAGAATATATAATAGGACTAACTAACGTAGCCTGTTTGCCTACTTGATAGTAAATACATAAAATAAAAATAACATTTAAATTATAACAACATTGTGAAAGCGCGCCCATCATTCGCGGGCCGTATGCTTGACTGCCAATGGCTTAATGGAAATTAAGGTTAAAAAACTATTGAAAAAATTAAGTTAAAATAAACTTACTATATACTATTGACTTACTATAGAGCCGTGGCAAATATTAAAAATTCTAAATATTATAAACCGTAGTCGGGTAAAAAGGGGCCTTATAAGGATGAAACAAGGAAATTATTCAGATAGAAATCTAAAAAATGGTAGAGCCGTGCTCGCATCCACAATAGTTAGGTGTGGATGCCACGGCTCTACTATGACCATTTTTGTACAAATAATGTACCTATTTCTAGATTTCTATCTGAATATTTAATTTATAGCGTTACAGTTTTTTTTTAATTTATTTATTTTTTTAGTTCATTTCCGTTTTCCTTAGGTGTGGTCTGCGCGAAATGTACGACCACTTTACGACTGCATTTTAAACTTAATCTGCCTAAATTATGTATTACTTTTTTTTAATCCTGTCATATAAAATTTTAATACAATTTATATAGCACTAGCGGCCCGCCCCGGCTTCGCATGGGCATAAAAACCTTCCTTATCTATTTAAAAACCGCATCAAAATCCGTTGCGTAGTTTTAAAAATTTAAGCATACAAAGGGACATAGGGACAGAGAAAGCGACTTTGTTTTATACTATGTAGTGATGATATGCCAGTTGCCACCCGGCCTATTATTTCGAACTTGACATCTCACTTATTCAAATCGGTTCAGTACTTAGTTTAGGAGCACAAATTAGAATTAATATGTCTAAAGAGGAGTAAGAGAGAGAGTTTAGGAGCTACGGTGGAACACATGTACCTATGTTTTGGCAATCTATGTAGGTATGTACATAGATTGCCAAAATCATTACCCTTACTTTTGGCTTCGCCGTAGTTAGACAAAAACACATAAAAGGCAAAAAAGGTAGGGTACTTAAAGTTAAATAAATTGGAATGTGCTTGGAATTTGCTTGTGGTTCCTACAAGTCGATATTTAATTGAATGATTTTGCATTATTTCTACGAGTGAGTATTACTATTTCTGTAGTAGGTACTTGTTTTAGTAGTACCACCTTACCACAGAGCAAAGAAAATTTCTTGTTCTGTGGTTATTACCCACAGAACAGAGAAATTATCCGAATAGAAATGTTTTAACGCGGATTTAGTTTCAGGATCAGTGGGGCTAGCGTATTCTCTCTTCTCACCTTCAAATTCATACATGTAAACCACACGACACCTTATTAGAAATGTATTACGTAGTTTACAGCAAAGTTTAAATATTATCGACCAATAAACATTGGCAATAAATGACGCAATCAAATTCCCCGCCCATTTTTCTGAATGAAACTTTGGCTTGCAAGCCAAACAAGTGGAACGCTTTTGGGGCGCTATGCCTATATGCTATGCATATAAATATAGGTACCTACTCTTTATTGTACCATTAACATACAAATTATGCATGTTGATACAAATACAGACAGTCAATGTGTAAGTACAAAGGCGGACTTCAAAAAGAAAGAATGTTAAAATAACTTCGAAATACGCTTAGTTTACCAACTATTTTTCCTTATTATTCAGAACACACGCACGGCCACGATCAAATATGTTTTTATCGCCAACCGGACAACTCAAGGTCAGCCAGTTGATTCTGATTTGACTATACAATTTATCACATTACATACATCGAAATAGTAGAAGATACGGCAGCCAAGTACTTAGCATTTTTTTATACTATTTCCATAACGGTAGGTGTTAAGCCTGTGTGTGTGCGATGGCTCATCTTCTGTCGTGCCCTAGCTGCTGTCCTGCACAATGAGGGACGAGGCAAACGACCGGGCGGTAGAGGTGGTTTCTATAGCCAAAAACTAGGCTAAGTCAATATAGAGTCCATTTAACCATTATGACTCGAAAAGAAAAAGTATGATTTCTAAATCTATGATTACTATACCTAGTACTGTTATCTATTTGTGCTATTAAATTGGCAGTTAAGCATAAGGCCCACGAAATCTATCACCATAGCCATGCATGATATCGGGTGACATGAAGGCGCTGCCAATCACGAGTATATTTCTGCCGCGTAAATACGTTGCATTTTTGAAAGTCGGTTAAACGTTTCGGCATCGTCTCACCTCATTGACATGCGGAACATATCAAAAAATACCCAAATCGCAATAAAAATTGAAAAATTTCCTCGATTACTCCATGATCCCATCATCAGAACCTGATGTGAAGAGTTTCTTCGAGTAGGTAATCTAGTAACATTCATAAATTTCCCTCGTGGACGAGGGAAATATCAGGTTGTCCACAGCTGGACATAAGCCTCCCCAAGGATTTCCAGAACGACCGCGGCCTGCATCCAGCGCCTGCCTGCGACCTTCTTCAGATCATCTGACCATCAGATCGGTGGGTGTCCTCGCTCTGCTTGCCGATGCGTGATCGCCTTTGGAGAACCTTTCTGCCCCATCGGCCATGGGTTCGTCGCGCTATGTGCCCACTGGCACTTCAAAGAGCTAATCCACTGGGTTATGGCGGCAACCTTTGTTATTCTACGGATCTCCTCATTTCTGATACGGCCTTGTGGAGTATATGGTCCATCCGACATTATTGGATTTTTCCCTAGTTCAATAAATTTCTAGGAACAATATTTTTGACAATATTCGCAAGCTCTCGGTCTAGGTGACGTCACGAATGAGAGCATCGATATTTTGGTCCCAACTCCGACTAGTCGGCGGCGGTAATATTATTTTTCATTCTGCGTAGTTCGAGTATAGTTCAGACGTGTAATCTAGTTGGTTCGACTTGATTCCAGTTGAAGTACATAAGATGAATATTTTTTTTTAAAGGTAAGCGGTATTGTTTAAATTACTTCAGTAATTTGATGAGACATGTTTATTGAGTACTATATTGATATCTTTTGAACTTCTGTACCTACCTGTTAAAGGTACTTAGGTATCACAAAATCTTAATTTTTTTAATTCGTATGCGTTTTAGTTTAATTGCTTGAGTCATGAAAAATTCTTGTTTCATATAGAATAAGGAAAGGCGTCGATCCTATGCTAGCGGGGCGTGTGTGTCGCTCTATATATCCTTCGTGGTGTATCATAACGTACCGCGCGTCAAGCGTCGACGAGCGTGACCTAGCTCGGATTGGTTGCCAATAGTGGCATTTTTACCTTAGCCGGACTTAGGCGGATTTGATCAGGGTAGAGCGATATTGTCATTCAGTACAGCGCCCTCTAGTCGATGCTTTCACTTTATGTTTCTAAGTTCGTTTTTCCTATGGATGGTCTCGCTCATCGTAGCGCTTCACACGGCTTCGTACAGATGGTTTACCCGATTTTTAGGGAACTCGAAGCGAATGGTAATGATTTTGGTTTCAAAATAAAAACCTGACTGAACGAACACAACAAAAAATGATTAAGTATTAAATTTTTATGTAGGTATTTTGAAAGTTTTAGGCTAACATACATTTCTTCGACAAATAATAAGCTAGATTTTCATAAATAAAGGTTAATTGCGAGCACAGAGAAGTTATGCTTCGTGATTGCAAGTATCTGATCTAGCATTACTGCTCCAACGCTTCTTAAAAAGCGCCATTAGAATTTATTTATTTTTCGCATTTGGATTTTTGGCGCCCTTTGCGCACCTCATGATTATAGCGACCGCTCCAGACCACTTCCCATGCGCGCCAGCGGGCCAGCGTTGTCCTCTGGTATAAGATATTTTATTGTCCACACCACTCTCTCTAATAATGTCGTAAAGGACTGTCACGGGAGTAACAAAACTTTCAATTGTATTGTCATCATGTAGCGGATCAAAACTTCAATGTAACACCCAATTGGATCCCAAGGATTATCTTTGGATCCCGGGCTCCGAAGTTTTGGACACAGAATTAGTAATAGTACCTACTACCTTTGGATACAACCGGCTAACCGGTATGATGAGAGACAAAAAGAGGGAGAGAAAATTTCTGTTTTAAGTATATGTAACTAATTTTTTATTTAGGTTATTGCCGTTATAAAGATATTTTGGTCTGCTTACATCCTATTGCTAACTGGGAAATACCATCCCAGATAAGATAAAAAGTTGGGTAAATACCTACATATATACTATTTATTAGTTAAATAAGGTCAAAAAATCTTCCATGTAAAAAATATACCTATTCAGAGTATATTTTCTTTATATAACAACTAGCTTTGCCCCGGGGTTTCCATCGCCACTCCCGTGGAGATTTTGGGAATATACTGTTCTCTCTCTCTGTATCTACTTACTCGTAATTATATACTGAATTTGTTTCATTCATTCATATCGATTTGATTACATAGTTATTTGATCCTGCATGCCGTGGTGTAAGAGTTTTCCAATGGCTTTTCGAATCGGTGCCTGCATGATACTATATTATTATGGCGATATGATAAATATATTAGTATGGATAGCCTGGAAACTATAGATATAGGTTGTGCGTTCGATTCCCACAGGAAGCATACTTTGTTTAGCTGTTTCCAGTTGACCATGACACACGAAATGATGATAAGGAGCTCGTATGCCTGGCGGGAGATCTGGGCTAAAATTCCTGGGGAAATTGGATACTAAAATTCCTTACTCTTCTTTCTTTTTGAATCTTCTTCTTTCTTCTTCTTATATACAAAAATCAATTGCTGTTCGTTAGTCTCGCTAAAACTCGAAAATGGCTAGACGCCTAGATGGATTTGGTTGATTTTGGTGTTGATTGTTGAAATATTTGTGGAAGTAGGTACAGGGAAGGTTTAAACGGTTAGAAAAGCGCGTTCAGGCGGTACGGAGTTCGACGGGCCAGCTAGTCTCAACTTAATATTATAAATGTGAAATTGAGTTTGTATATTTGTTTGTGTGTTACCTCTTTACGTCCTATCTACTGAACCATACTACCTGAAATTTCGCATACACATAGTTAGGAGTATTGAGAAGGACATAGGGTACCTTTCATCCCGGAAAAAGCACTGTTCCCGAGGGAAATCCACGCGGGCGAAGCCGCGGGCAAAAGCTAGTAGTAAATAAATAGAAGAGTTTATTTCTGATGTTATTATGGGTAAGCTAAATGCTTAACCGTATAAATACCAAGAAATGGTTGGTAAGTAAGTCTTGTCGAAACTGACTGGCATTTGGCAATGTTACTATATATGTACCTAGGTACTTATAAGGTAGATAATTAGATATAGTCTTTATTGTACCATTAACATACAAATTATACCATGTTAATAAAAATACAAACAATGTGTACAAAGGCTATACTGGGAGGTAACCTACGATTGATAAGGCAATTCATTTTTGAATCGCAATATGCAGTCACAGTATGCCCCCTGAGTATATGCAAACTGAGTTTCATAATTAATGTACATTAATTGAATATTTTTACTCTTTCCAGGCCATCGAAAAATCTGGTAGACCACACAATAGGTACTGCGAATCCGTTATAAGGCGCTGTTAAAGGTACGCTGCTTCCTTATATAGATGACTGCTAAGATAATTGATAGTGGTGCTGCTAAACTGTAGTGAAATATATGGGGGCTTACACTAAGACAAGACAAAATTCTTTATTGCACCAGTCAAATAAACAATAAGGAAATTACAAACTTAGATAATAAAATAGGCGGCCTTATCGCTAATGCAATCTCTTCCAGACAACCTAAATATAAAGTTTGTTGACAAAAAGAATAGATGGTGCAAATTTGTATACATAGAACAGGTCAAATTACAATTTATAGGTACATATATAAACCTACGCATACTTTAACCCTTAATAAGTGAGTAAAATGGCGAAATATTATGTAAGGCGTCTCGCTTACATTTTAATCGTTATTGCTTTTTAAGGTCCTAATAAGCCACGTGAAGATATACAGAATTTAAACAAACAGAGAGAACGAAATCTGCAAAAAATATTGAAATATATTTTGCTTTTGATATCACGTATACTAAAGGATTTGTTTTAAATATAAAATTACCTAAAGGTGACCCTAGTGAATGCTGTAAGGGTTGATGTTTGATAAATCATATAAGTATTATAAGCAATTATAAGAGAATATGAACTTAATTGTATTGTACTAAGGTACCATAGAGTGTTCAGTGAACTGAGAAATTTTCAAATTTCTGTGTTGTAAAGTGATTTGTGAAGTGTTGTTTCAAAGGGTTATATATTTGAATGGACTTGTGACATTACGGTGCTTATATTGAAGATTGGATCATAACTAAATATGTAAGTACTATATACATAAATACTTTCTATTTGTACTTAAGTATGTCATTTTATATACTTACGTTTATATATTTTATGAACGAAATACTAATTGCCATTACATGTTGAAGATAATAGGCCCATTTGCACAAATCACGGTTACCTATAAACTAAAAAAAAACATAATCTCTTTTTTCTTTATAAATTAATTGGAAATTAAATAGTAGTCATAAATAATTATTTTCTACTCATATCAATACTTAGGTTAAAAACAATAAGTTAAAAAATCTTAGGTAAACAAAATCCACAATTACTTAGTGTAGCTGCTACAGTTGATAGGTATATGGTGGATTGGATAGCTGATTTAATATAGGTCTCTTAAGATTATTTATTATCAAGATAAAAAACAACTAATAAAAAAATTAGTTATAAATAATCTATTAGGATTTTGGAAAGATTGTATTGTACTTTACACGCTTTAGAATCATGTATCAATGAAGTGCTTTTAAATTAAACGTAGTTTTTGGGTAAAATAGGCTTTAAAACTTCAGTGAGGCTAATAGTGGGAACCGGATAAGGACAAACAAAAGCTAAGGCATCATTTCCTAAACCATAGAATTAGTAATATTATAACATAAAACCTACCTTAAGCTTCTTTCTTGAAATCTAAAAACTCTACATATTAAAGCAAAAGGTTCACACTAAACGCGAAATCTTAAAAAGTGCTTGAATTTTGAAGCTGTTTGATAGATAATTTTACAAATTGGAGACCTAGCATAAGAAAACTGATGTAGGAAATTCTCACGGGCATAAGCAAAAGTAAAAAATAAAGAAAAACAAATTACTTATTCGTTATTTAACCCTAAATTTATACCTCTAGTTCAAATCCTATGAATTTTGTCTAAGATTTTATAATTTGAAATTGGAATTAGTGATCGGAGTAACATAAACACTTGCATATGTTATTTTTTATACTTTAAAATTGGGTTGCCAATAAAAAAAAAGGTAGTCTTCAGAGGTAGAAAATAGAGCCAGTCACACAGTGCAAGAAAACATTTCGTAGCGCGCGAGCGATAATATTAATATGAGAATTCCATTATGAAAACTTCAGTCGTAGATATCTATTATTCAAACTTACAAGCGAAATTTTGAAAAAAATGTGAATTTTGATGGAATTATTTATCACAATAGAATTCCTGATAGATTTTTGTCCTGGGATTACTTCCATATCTCAGATCTTATATTTTCTTTGGTTAGTTTTTTTTTTCTGGTTGATATCTTGGTAGTTATACTCGTAGAGTTTTCTTTCAAAAACATTGTTAAAAGTTTTAATGTTAGGATTGTCATTTCATAAAAACCCAAAGAAGTGTCTTTGGATTCTAGATATCTAAGAGATATACTGATAGTACTCAAAAAGTAGAGTCACTTTGCTCTATAACTCTATAGACTAAAGGTGGACATTTTGAAGATTTTAAGTTGTTTTCGATAAAGGTATAGGTCTTTAGACATATTCTTTTTAATTTGTGATAAAAGGGTAGGTTATATTAGTATATTATAAGGGATGATTATATATCTGCTTTCTAAATATGGGGCTTCAAAAACACCATTTTAGTTAAAATTAGGTACCTACGTAAAGTACTAACCTAACCTTAAAAAATAGTTTCATTACCATACTCATTTAATTGGGTCTCGCATGTTTTAAAAGACAAATTATTATTAAAATACTTAAATTTTTGGTGTATTTGGGCAATAAATATCACTTTAATTATATAAACTTACTTTTTATCATCATAATTATCATCATAAAGAACTAGGGTATTGTCGGTGGAGGTCCATTATTTTTTGCTTCCTCCTTTATTTTGTTTGCAAAGCTGAAGAGTTAGTTTGTTTGAACGCTTATAACTTTAGAACTACTGGTCAAATAGGGGGATATCCGTATCCATACTATCCAGACTAATATTATAAATGCGAAAGTCTGTCTGTCTGTCATCTCTTCACGGCTAAACTGCTGGACCGATTGTGATAAAATTTGGTAGGGATGTAGTTAACGACCTGAGGTCAAACATAGGCTACTTTTGGGCGCGATATAACTGAGTCCCACGGGGGCGAAGCCGCGGGGAACAGCTAGTAGATTATAAAATTAAAAAGCCATGGCGGTTACGTTCTATATGTACTTGCCATTTCACTCGCCACTCTTTTCCTGATCATACTTTTCTGCAATTCATCTTAGCGCTTTTTCAGCTGACCGCTTCGGAGCCCTTCGTCTGTTTATCATGCAGCATGCTTGTCTCTGTTACCCATAATCTTTTCTTTTATCTATATCTGAAACTCATCAATTGAGTACTTATATAATGTTTTTTATTTGAATATTTAAATTAGATAAGATTTTAACATATATGAATTTAGGTATAAATTGCGGAGTTAAATAGTAACTATATGGGACTATTATGTATTCTGTGCCCTTGTTTTCAACCATCTTCCAAAAAAGGAGGAGGTTCTTAATTCGGCTGATTTTTTTATGTTTGTTACCTCATATCTTCGTCATTTCTAAACAGATTTTAAAAAATAATTTTTTATATATAGTTTCAATTAGGTCCCATAAAAATACATCAAAATCGGCTCAGCAGTCTGGTTTTCAAATCAAAATAACTGGAAACGTAAATCGGTTATCTATACATATAATAAGACACTAAAAATCGAGTGTCTGTACATTTAATATTTTTCAAAAAAACTGATTGAGTGCGATTAAAAAAGAGTAACAGAAACCAAAAAGACAGTTTTTGGAATTTTTGTCTGTCTGTATGTATGTATGTATGTATGTCTGTCTGGTACGTTATAACTTCGAAAATACTCAACTTTGTGGTGCGTTATAATTTCAAAACTACTCAACAGATTTGAACGCTGTTTTCACAGGTGAATTACATATAATTAGGAGCGTTGTAAAATCTTTGTTTCATCAAAATCGGTTAAGGGAAATAGAAGTTATGACCATTTAAAGTTTACTACAAGCACTGCTTCAAAACTTTTAAACAGTTGAATGCGATTTACATAAACGTATTTAATTTAGATAAAGCTAGAATTTCTACTTATATCAATAAAGACAAAAACACACTGCAGTCTCTATTAAATTTTAATAAAATAACACATTGAATGTTTGTGGGCGTATGATTTAGTTACATAAAATATCAATAGATGGCGCTGACTTTATTTTAATAGCAGATTGAAATTTTTCCTTACTGCAGCAATTAATTTAAATTATTTAAAAAAAAATTTGGCTGTATATTTAGTACTATTGGTTGGTTTGTTTATCGGTCGTTTGTTGTGTTGTATTGTAAGCTATTTGAATTGATTGGTTGGTTTGGTTTGGCTTTGGTTTAAAAAATAATCAAATCAGTGTTTGACGGAACATACGGTCGTGTCGTAAGGACTAATTTATCTGACTTATCACTATTTATTGAGATTTTCTCCACTTTTCACGCCCACTAAAACTTTGGGAGTGGATTTTAGGTCCTAATGACTCTGTAATAGGCTGCGTCTACTCTTTTAGAGACAAAGATTGATAGTATGAATGTTAAGGGCTCCTTCTTCTGAAGGTCCGTTGTCCGTAAGACGCGTAGTCGCGGCGCTCACTCATTTTGTAGGCATTTAGACATCATATTTGGGAAAATAACACTACAAAATCTACTTCAGCGATTTTCACTATATAAATACTTTATCTAAAGGCTGGTATAAAAAGCAGGACAATAAGTTTATTACTTTAGGCATAGTATTGAAAATAAACTTCCAAAAGAAGCAACTTAGATTTTTCTATCGAGCGAATTTTGTCTGATATTGTTACTGTAAGCGAATTTCACTCTGCTAGATACTCAACTAAAAACATATATTTTTTTTCAGAATTTTACGACTGTTTAATACTGATTCCTATTGATTTTAAAAACGGTATTTGAGAAAGAAGTGGCCCTAATATTTAATGATATCGTAGCAATGTAATGGCTTTATAAAATTGGCACGGGAAAAGGATACAATAGAATTAACTATAGGTCTGGATAGTTGTAGTTTCCACAGGTTACGCGAAAAGCGACCTACACGCGGGCGGAGCCGCGGGCAACAGCTAGTGTCAAATAAAATAAGCAATTTTGATTTTTAATATTGTTTAGCTTGTTTGATAATGAAGTAATTTGTAAGATCAATCGACCCTGTATGCCCCGGTATTAGATTTTTATTTTTTAACCCTCACGGCCGCTCGGTTTATACTTGAAGTAATTTCCCTTGGTATTAAATTAAGTCTATGAGTTTTTTTAATAACAAGCTTAGTTGACCCTGCACACTGTGGTATCAGAGTGGTCAATCGACCGTGTTTCGAATATGGTGCATAGGTATTTATTTATTTATTTCTCGCTTACATGTACATAATATGAAGAAGGTGCAATTACATAATTTGGTAAGAATGTACATAAACCCAGGCTGGGTTTTGCGAAGTCTTTGAATTGGTACCTACCAAAATCAAAATCTATACATTACAATTTAATTATTATCGAAATAAAAATAATGATAATAAAATAAGTAAGTATGTCAACAATGTTTAAATGAATTAAATGAATTGGGTACCCAATAACTAAATCACAAACTTGCAAGTTTAGACTTGCAAAGAATAGATAATAACATAGCAAAAAGATATCGCAGGATATTCTGAGACCACTGAAAAAATAACTTTACGAATATGGTCATTCAGTGCAAAATTAAACACATGAACAAATGCCATCGTCGTTAGCATAAGGTTTAACCTTTTAAATTGCACGGTCTGACAATATTTCGCTGTTATTAACTAGAAAACTCTGACGAAATTCCATTTCATTTCGCTAAGCCTTCAGATGAACATACAGTGCCACAAATAAAAATGTACCTAGGCGTGGTACCTATATACCCTCATGGCCTTGTTTCGATAGAGTAAAAATTTACAGGATTTACCACATTTTAATTATCAAAGAATTTGGAATCGCGCGTAGGCAAATTTTTAATCTGTGTTAATTATAGTTACCTACTAAGTACGTGGTTATGCCGACCATTTTTTTTTATTTCCAGATGACTCCCTATCAAGTTAATGTACACAACTATTATGTAGTCTGCCTATGGGGAAATAGGCAATCTGTGATTATTCCGCATTCGTGGATCAAGAAAATGAAGGGGGAGTCAGCATTTATATACTTGCCTCAAGACACCAATGTTATTAATGCTGAATTTGTACGCTTGCCGCCATGCATGAGTTGGAATATTAAAGTTGTTCATATTGAAAGTGGTTTCGGTAAGTTTTCTTTTTAAAGCAGCGCAGTATTTAATTACCCTTTATTCATAGATAGGTAGAAGTTTTTTTTTGTAGCTGAGGTACAAAACCTTCGACCTTGGAAGTAGACTTAGCGATATTTTACTATAACAATATATCTGGCGTTTTTTTGCGAGGGTGGGGGGGGATACAACACTAGTACAATTCTTCATACCTACATACAAAACTTATACTGTCATGACTGTAATGATGACACACATTGAAATTAAAACATTGAATTGACATTAAAAAATTAAACAAAACAGCAAATTATTTGTGCACAGATTAATGCATACCTATGCCGATTGGGCTTATAGGTTAGTATTATAATATAGGTAGGTATTGACAGAGGGGATCGCAGCGTATGGCGAACTACTCTGCTACTTTCTTCCGGTATGGAGGCCGCGTTGCTTGAAGCACAAAACCTACAACATTCACATAAAAACAATGGCAAAAACATATTACATATACCGCAGTAACAGTGCTTATACCCTGGAACAACACATAGGCTATATTTAATACCGGAATTCCCACGGGATGCCCCGGGCAATAGCTAGTAGATATAAAATATTTTAAACATTTCTCAAAAATAAAATTATGTTGTATGTACTTAACCCATAGATTTAAAAAAAAAATTGCGTCACTTTAAATAGATATAACATATGACACTAAATGTATGTGAACCGGTCGCGCCGTTTGCGGGGGGTAAGGGCTGAGGTAAAGGAGGGTAGGAGGGGGAGTCCGTCACCAAATACACACATTATGGAATGAGTTCACAAACTATTCTTATTGCAAAATCAAACAAAAATGACTTTATGAGTTATTACCTTTTTGTGTCACTGCGGTACAATTATGTTTTTTCCAGTGTTTCTTTATGTGAATGTTTTGTTTTGTGCCTCAGTTATACAAATAAAGTTATTATCTATCTATCTTATTATCTTTATGATACAGGATTAAGGCTTAGTACAAATGCACTGTATTTCCACTTCGACCAACTAAGCAGTCTGAGCCTATTAGACCCAAGGGTCGTGAGAGCTTATTTAGTTGTTTCCAGTTTGGTTAGGAAATTGCAGGCCTGATTCACCTGACTGTCTGATAATAAAGATGATTCTGTGCTTCGGAATGCACGTTAAGCCGTTGGTCCCGACTGCCATCTGGTAGTCGTTAAAGGAACCATTTTAAAGGCCGGAAGAGGCTTCCGACGAACTCTGACACCAGGGTGTACATGGTCGATTAACCGTCTCACCTATACAAAAAGATGATGAGTCTGAGCAGGAAATAATTAAATTTCTATGTATATTCTCGAGCAATAGAAAAAAGTTCACATTCGTAAAAAAGTTCAAAGTGTACGTACGGTATTGCCGTTTGTAATGTTTGAGCGTAGGTTTTGTTTTGGTCTGGATATAAAGATACCTTCTCGTTCTTAATATGACTGTTATTTACCAAGTACATACTATTTTTTTATTTATAATTACTAATATATGTAAATAAATAGGATACATAGGTCAGACGTCAATCGCTCTATTGAACCATGATTAATAGAGTACCCTGGGCTCTGAAACGTAAGCTGAAGATGCAACCGGGAAAAACACGCTAGAGCGAAGATATATAAATAAATATATAGTATATAATCATAATATAAAATAAGGCCGGGAAAGATGAGCGCACAGTTACTTTAGCCTATTTACGCTCGTGATACCACAAAATAGATAACAGTACTGATACCTGGAGTGTCACTAGCGTGATATTACTAGTAAGTACTATTATTTATTGTTAGGTTTGAATACATGATCTAAATAAATAGATAGACAGGAAAACGAAGCCATTTCATTATCGAATTTATATGTACCTACTTATAGATGAGTGTCCTTACAATAAAATTCTCTTTTGAAATTCTGACTGGAAAATTTTTATGCATTAATGCCCGATATATGTATTCTCTATTAGTCACAGTTTACTTAAGTTCCATAAACTAGAGCAACATTATAAAATTAATTTTACTCGCTCTTTCAAATAACAGCACTGAATATGATAAACTGAACTAATCTTATTGAGCTGGTATCCATAGGTCCTCTAGGCTATGACCAAATGTTAAGTACCAAATCTGTTAATAGATTTGCAGTTATATCAGATAATTGCGTTGTTGCAGTCAGAGCAAGAATCTTGGAGCGCGGTAGTAGCACTGCAGCATATACATAAGCTTCAAATTTAGAATGTAATTAATGTTCAGTGTATAACCCAAAGGAAAACTAAAATATTTTGCAATTTCGGTCCAGTTTTCTAGATACACCAACTGCATAAATAACTTTGTAATCCCATATAAATATATAGGATAACAAAGTTACATTCGCAGTGAACGAACCAGTGTACCTGCATACTTAGAATTAAAGTAGTTCTCTTTAATCTACAAAAAGAAATGAGATACCATCAAATACAAAACTTATAAAAATTCCAAGTCTCGCTTAGTTGTTCTACCGTCAAAAGTTGTGAGATCCATGTAATACCAAGCCGGTTAATTTATTCAGTCTCTTCTTAAGCGGACCTCTTGTCTTCGATTATCACTACATAGTATAAAACAAATTCGCTTTCATATCCCTTTGTATGCTTAAATCTTTAAAACTACGCAATATTACTTAGATAGAGTGATTTAAGAGCAAGGTTATTATGCCCATGCAAAGCTGGGGCGGGTCGCTTGTTGCGTAATAAGCTAACTTAAAAACATCTTCTAATCTTCTAAATAACCAGGACGACTTGCCAATCGCACGAAACCATCTAATTCATTATAATTAATAGGTTTGTATCATTAGTGAGATAATAATGTGTTTTCACGCGATGGCCATATATATATTTTTCAGAGTGACAGAGACATGATGTTCAATGCTTATCGTCACTCTAAAAGGTAATAACTCATTCCATTTGTATAATTATTACGTCTATTTGTTGTCATTTTGACATGACAGCAGGCAAAATTAGTGAAGTAACAGATTCGCGTAGCATCGATATATCGAGATTACGTCGAATTATTATTGTTAATTTTTAATTGGTTTTTATTAATATTTGATTTTATTATACTTTTTAAATTTAATCATAATTTACTGTTTATATCTGTATGGGCTAGCATGGTCTGACATGAAGAATACTATTTATTAAACTATTAAGTCACAAACAATGCATCTGGCGGTGGTGGTCATTAGCCAGACTCGATACGATAAGTATACCATGCAACAATATGAAAAAATAACCAGAAGTCGAAGCAAACAGGATCATGAGCATAATGGCCTGAGATGACTGGTTTCACTTGTGATTCCAGAATGCCGGTCAGGCTCAAGGGTCAGGTCTATATAACCATCATTAGAACTGTCCGCTGCGCTGGATGCGTGAAATATCGCGAAAAGACCGCGTTAGACCACCACGTTCGGGACAGCCTTCATATCCATAACATAGCAGATAGATAAGCTTCAAAAGAGTGGCCTGCGGTAGTACGATCACGTCTCGTGGAAACAGTTGTCTTGACCATGCCACCTCCCCCGGGGCTTGGTATGGTGGAAGGGGCAAACCCAAGACGTGCCGGCTTGACGTCGTGGCGCATTATTAGTCATGCTTGATTTAACGTTTTTAAATTGCTTACATAATGTATTAGTACCTTCTAAAGTCAATCGACCTAATATACTGTAGAACTAATGTTTAATAGCTGCTGTAATGCTTTCTATTGCGTCCGTTTCCCTTTTTGATTATTAATTCATATCAAGTGGGTAAAAGCTCAATTCACCCTGCACACTCTTGCGTCACAGAGGTAATTGGACCCTCTAAGGCCTGGCATCATTGTTTTGGTATTTTTTATTATTATATCAATTTTGTCTATAGTTCGACTTATTTCTCCCCCTCTCCCCTTCACCCATATATTTTCCAGGCATTAGGTGTTTTCCCCACTAATACCCCTAGAGCTTTTTCACAGCTTAACCTATTTTCATTGAACATTTTATTTTGTACTGTGGACGTGATGCGTTTTCATTTCAGACCCCACTCGAGTATATATTTGCAGGCATGCGGTTATTCTTTTCCCTTTTCACCCCACAAGTTACAAACGACTCAACCGATTTTCATCAAACATATATCTAAAAACACTCGCACATAAGTCACCGTTAGTACAAAAAAAAACTAAACTGAAATCGCTTTATCCATTACTACAGACAGATACGTCAAACTTATAATACCCCTCTTTTTGGGTTAAAAATAGCGTGAATGCCACTGTTATGATTTTGTAGTCCATTGGACTTTGAAAATCCAATTACCTGATTTTTTTAACCATCTCTCTGGGTTTGACGTTAAAACCCACGTCTAGTTTTACTTCAACAGATGTCACAGGGAGATAAGAAAACCAGGCATTTCGTTTTTTTTTCGATCCTGAAGATTGTCATATAATAAGTAAACATTTTTAGTAAGACGTTACAAACAAGAATAATTGGCATCTTCCGGAATTTAATGGTAACACTAGCAATTTCGGAAACTGGTTTCTTCATTCATTTCCCGTTGACATTTATAATTAAACCCGAATTTTACTCCAAACTTGCCTTCTAACTTCGTTTATCGATACTTGACGAAAGAAACGTAAGAGCAACAACACTACGCTTAGCACATGTTCTTGACTGAATAATATTTTTTTCATTCAAAATGGCGTTGAATGTGCTGTAGTATTTTACATAATATAAGGCTTTAACTTGTATAAAACGTAAAAAGAAGTATCAGGAGAACTCATATTTGGATTTATACAATTATTTTTACATATTGTGAAGGCATAAATCGGCATTAATACCCAAAATTGATTTTTTTTGTTGTCCTTGTATATACTCCGCAATAGACATTAGTAGACTGTGAACCCAAGGATGGCATACACGTAAATATCGTGTATGAGTGGTAAGACAGTTTAGCTTGTCATGCTACTTCTATTAGAGCCGCGTTCCTAGTTCTATGACTTAACCTGTTTTTTTACAGATCTTTACACGGAAGCTCTCTATTATCTGAACACCAAAAAGTTTTGCACTAGTGAGTACTATTAACTATCCATATCCATACTAATATTATAAATGCGAAAGTCTGTCTCTCTGTCTGTCACCTCTTCACGGCTAAACTGCTGGACCGATTGTGATGAAATTTGGTAGGGATGTAGTTAACGACCTGAGGTCAAACATAGGCTACTTTTGGGCGCGATATAACCAAGTCCCACGCGGGGCGAAGCCGCGGGGAACAGCTAGTATTTAATAACCTTTAGGCGCGATTGGTCCAATTCGCGATTGGTCCAAAGTTCAAAAAGATTTCCAATTCGCGGTTGGTCCAATTCGCAGTTTGTCCAATTCGCGGTTGGTCCAATTCGCGGTTGGTCCAATTTGCGATTGGTCCAATTCGCAGTTGTTCCAATTATACGATGTTTCCGAAATTGTATAATTTATATACATAAACATACCAATCACGTCTTTATCCCTTACGGGGTAGACAGACATATATATAGATTCTATGATTTTTATTTATTTTTTCTTTTTATCAGCATGGAAGGATTTCGCGGGCAATATATAGTACAAAACAAATAGATTACAAAAATATGTGTATGTTTTGTAACTTTATTGAATATTGGAAATTGTTTGTATTATTGTATAATTTGAATTTGTTTGTTAATGGTACAATAAAGAGTTTATCTATCTATCTATCTATATTGGACCAATCGCGAATTGGACCAACCGGGAATTGGACCAATCGCGAATTGGACCAACCGCGAATTGGACCAACTGCGAATTGGACCAATCGCGAAAAGGTGAATTGGACCAATCGCGAATTGGACCAATCGCGCCTAAAGGTTTAATAAGTAAGGTTTACCTATTTAAAAATCATGTGAAGTCATAAGAACTCGTAGTTTTTTTATTTCATAGTGTGTGACAACCTCATGTTAGGTACGTTTCTGAGCCCAAGCTTGCCCAGGCTTTTATCACAGTCCTTAATCTAGGACCTAGATTTTGTGTGTTTCAGTTGTTATCCTAATTATATTATAAACGCGAAAGTTTTTAAGAATGTATGGATGTTTGTGACTCTTTCACAGGCAAACGGCAGAACCTATTTGGCTGAAAGGAATGGAGATTGCTTAGACCCTGGAACAACACATAGGCAATTCATTTAGCTTCATTTTATTTATAGTACCTATAAAATTATTTATACACTCCGGTACGTCATCGCTTGAAATTCACGATCATTAATAACGCGTCAATTATTAATAAAGATCATAGCATTTACTTAAACCAATATTTATTTACAGAGTCATTACCAAATTCTTCAAAACCGGCAACTATTGTTCAAGAACACACAGAAGAGATGCGAAAAAACGATGATATAAGTCAACCAGAACTTTTACTTGAAAATCCACACGCATCACAAACATCACATATAGAATCACCTATTCCATCTACATCAACCGAACCTGCAAATATACTGTTCAAAATTAAAAAGGATAATCCAAACATTATAAATCCAATACTTTTACTTAAAAACCCACATGAATATCAAACATCACATATTGAATCACCTATACCATCTACATCAACCGAGCCAGTAAATAAATTGTTCACAGTTAAAAAGTATAATCCAAACATTATAAATCCAAAACTTTTACTTAAAAATCCACACGCATCTCAAACATCACATATTGAATCATCTATACCATCTACATCAACCGAGCCAGCAAACAAATTGTTCGAATTGGGAAAGAATAACCCAAACGTTATAATTCTGGGCACCAAGATCATAAAACCACCTGCACCTACTCAAATGAACTCAGAAGTGAAGCAGAAGAAGAAACCTTTGCCAGCACTATTGCCGCTTGTACTAGAGAAACGGAATACTGAGCCTCATGAAACTGTGATCCGCTATCAAATTATCTCGTCGTCATGCCCTCCAAATACGGACGTTGTTGAAAACGTGAATTCCAAAAAACGTAAGTGTACATACTGTCATCTTTGAAGACTAAGGAAGTATTGACTGGGTCAAGGCTTACTCTTACATATATACAACTAGCTGATACCCGCGGCTCCGCCCGCGTGTAGGTCGCTTTTCGCGTAACCTGTGTTACATTGAAATGAAATGACGCAATCGAAGTAGCCAGGACATTATTCAAATATAAACAAATATCATGTTTCAGAGTTAAGTTCAAAGAATCTCTTTGTAGACAACATTAGCAGTTCTTCCCTCAGAGGCTAATAAAAATAGATTTTCGGCGCTACTGACCCGCGAGCAAGCCACATACAGTTGTCCATGCGAGAAACATCTTGTTGACTTATTCTTATGCCAGCTGCTTTTAGAGTTTGTCCCTGCGACTTATTTATCGTCATGGCAAAGCATGCAGACAGCAACTGGAAACTGGGTGCGTTGCGTTTAAATTGAAAGGGGTAATTGTTGGGGATGAGTGGTATTCGAGGTAAGTAAGTACACCGTTTCGCCTGAACCACTCCCTGTGAGAATTTCGGCCTGTATTAAGTTGGGTTGGGCTGCAAACCCGTTACTTTCAATAGACAATAACCAAAGAACCAATTCCAAACCAAAAGAACCACTGAACCACAAAGACCAGCATTTTATTTAATTTTAATCTGCTATACCATAATGCGAAAATGTAACCATAGCGAGTTGTAAAGTAAGTCAGCGCCATCTATTGAGATTATATGTTACTAAATTTACGATCAAATTGAATGTGTTATTTTATCAAAATTAATAGGTAATTAATAGGCGTGTTTTTGTCTTTATTGATATGGATAACATAAGGTAGAAATTCTAGCCTTATCTAAATTAAACGTAAGTAAACGCATTATAAGTTTAAAAGTTTTGAAGCAGTGTTTGAAGTAAATTTTCAACCGACCATAACTTCTTTTTCCCTTAACCGATTTTAACGAAACAAAGTTTTGACAACGCTCCTAATTATATGTAATCCAACTGTGGAAACCGCGTTCAAATCCGTTGAGTATTTTCGAAGTTATAACGTACCAGACAGACATACATTGTTAGTTTTTTTGCGTAGTTTTGGAGTAAACAACTGTGCTTATTAACCGAAGTTTACCGGCAACCGGCAAAATATTTGGAGGTTAGAGAGTGGCGTGGCGACTGATTCAAGATGGGCTCAAACAATATGTTTCACATAGAAAAACTTACTGGACGAGACAATTTCGCAACGTGGAAGTTCAGCATGAAAACATATCTGGAGCATGAGGGTTTGTGGCAATGTATTGAACCCGAAGGAAAAGAAGTTGATGCAGCCAATGATGTCAAGGCCAAAGCAAAGTTAATTTTGCTCGTAGACCCTCAAATATATGTGCACATTCAAGACTGTTCCAGTGCGAAACAGGTGTGGGAGAACCTACAAAAGTCATTTGACGATAATGGTTTGACGCGCAAAGTTGGTTTACTAAAGGATCTTGTGAACACATCCCTGGAAAGTTATAATAACAATATAGAGGAATATGTCAGTAAAATTATGACTACAGCACACAAGCTAAGAAATATTGGATTCGAAGTCAACGATGAGTGGCTGGGAACACTTATGCTGTCAGGACTTCCAGATTCATATCAACCCATGATAATGGGCCTCGAGAGTTCAGGAATGAAAATAAGTGCTGATTTAATTAAGACAAAACTATTACAAGAAGTTAAGTCTGAAAGTACCAGCTCTGCATTTTATACTAAACAAAATAACCGGAAGACAGGAAGAACATCTGGACCTCGCTGTTACAATTGTAATCGTATTGGACACTATGCAAAATTCTGTAGATCTCCTAAGAAAACACAACAAAATGAAGAGAAAGAGACAGAATCTTCTGGTTTTGTGGCAGCTTTTTCTGCTTCTGCTGAAGAAGGAAATTCAAATTGGTATGTTGACAGTGGAGCTTCTCTGCATATGACATGTCGGGGAGACTGGTTATACAATGTTATGGAGCCAACAGTCAAGAAAATTACAGTGGCTAACAGGGAGCCACTTCCTGTAAAAGGAGTTGGTTGTATAGACATTGAAGTACCACAGGGCAAGATACAGGTAAAAAACGTTTTATATGTTCCTGGTTTAGCCGCTAATCTGCTTTCAGTGAGCACCATAGTTAAAGCAGGTCATAAGGTCACTTTTAATAATGAAGGTTGTGCTATTTTTGATAAAAATGAAAAATTGCTTTGCACAGCAATGTTAAGTAAGAATTTATATATATTACAAATAAAAAATAGTACGGAAATTGCACACTTAACCTCTGATTCTGAAATCACTAATGACACTTATTTATGGCATTTGCGCATGGCGCATTTGAATGTTTTAGATGTAAAGAAGCTGCCCAGCTGTACTGAAGGTGTAAAGCTAACGGGAGAAGAGCTTGAGATTCCAACATGTATTCATTGTCTTGAAGGAAAACAAACAAGGCAACCATTCAATAATGCTGGCACCAGAGCTACTCGACCATTACAAGTCATACATTCAGACCTATGTGGAATCATGGAAAGTATATCTTATGCAGGTATGAAATATTTTATTACTTTCATAGATGACTTCACACGGATGGTACATGTCTACTTCATGAAGGATAAGTCAAATGTTCTGGAAATATTTACTGATTTTCAAAAGAAAGTTGAAAATAGCCTGGATTTAAAAATACAAACTTTAAGAACAGATAATGGACTAGAATATTGCAGTGCTAGGTTTGAAAAATACCTTGCCAGCTGTGGGATTACTCACCAGACTACAACCCCATATACCCCTCAGCAGAACGGGCTTGCAGAACGGATGAATAGAACTTTGGTTGAGCGGGCACGCTGCATGTTATTTTATGCTGGATTGGAGAAGCGTTTATGGGCGGAAGCCATAGCCACTGCTGCCTATGTTGTGAATCGCTCTCCTACTAAATCATTAGGTGGTAGGACTCCCTATGAATTGTGGGTGGGAAAGAAACCTAATTTGTCACATATGAGAATTTTTGGCTCTGATGCAATGGTCCATGTTCCTAAAGAAAAACGCCAAAAATGGGACAAAAGGTCAGTTAAAATGATACTTGTTGGATACTGCGATAACACAAAAGGTTATAGACTTTTTGACCCCAAGACTTGTAAAGTACTGAAAAGCAGAGATGTCATATTTATAGAAAGGTATTCTCCTAATATCCTAAATAATAATATTTCAGTGTTACCTGGCACTTGTGATAATTCAGCGCAGAATGAGAGTGGAGCTTCAGTACCTGTGCAACTGCAAGAAGGTCACCCGAAAGAATCCGAGATATCTACACCATCTAGCACTGATGAGTCTTGTCAAAACCCTGACTCGGATGATGGGTCTTACTATGAACCTGACTCAGGTGATGTTGAAGAGCTTTCTTCACCTGAACAGCTACATAAACAAATAGAAAGGTCACAGATGACATTGAGACCACGTAAGAAAATAAATTCATCTAATAAGGTAGAAGAAAACAGCATGTTATGTATGTTCACAGATTTTTCTGATCCAGATACTGTTAAGGAAGCATTATCATCCCCACAAGCTTCAGAGTGGAAACAAGCTATGGATGAAGAATATAATTCACTAATTAAAAATAGAACATGGAGTCTTACTGATCTACCACCAAACAAGAAGGCTTTACCATGCAAGTGGGTGTTTAAAACTAAGCGGGATCAGAAGGGCAACATTATACGTTTTAAAGCAAGAATGGTGATAAAAGGCTATGCACAAAGAAAAGGTACTGACTATGAAGAGATATATTCACCGGTGGCAAGGTATACTACTCTCCGTTATTTATTTGCTCTAGCAGCTAAGTATGATTTTGAAATAGACCAGATGGATGCTGTATCTGCATTTCTGCAGGGAGAGATTGATGCAGATATATATATGAAACAGCCTGAAATGTATGAGAAGGGAAACCAGGTCTGTCATTTACATAAATCTATATATGGATTGAAACAGGCGAGTAGGCTCTGGAATATCAAGTTAAAAAATGTCTTACATGAGATAGGAATGCAACAATCTAAAACTGACCCATGTGTTTACTATAATACTGACAAAAACACCTACATTGCTGTCTGGGTCGATGATTTAATAATATTTACTTCTCAACGGAATGTAAAAGATATGCTAAAAGAAAAACTAATGCTTAATTTCGAGATGAAAGATTTGGGAAAGGCGAGCCAATGTGTTGGTTTAAATATAACAAGACAGGGAAATAAAGTTATGTTAGATCAAGAATCTTATATAAAGCAAATACTTGCAAGATTTGATATGTCAAACTGCAAACCTGCAAAGACACCAATGGAAGTTGGACTAAAATTCAATGAAAAGGAAGAAGATCTTCTGCATGACTGTCCATACCAGCAGGCTATAGGGTCTTTGCTATATCTTGCACTGTGTACAAGACCAGATATATCATACTCAGTTAATATGCTTAGTAGATTTAACAAGGAGCCAAAGATTGAGCACTGGACTGCAGTTAAGCGAGTATTAAGATACCTACAAGGAACAAAGGATCTTAAATTGACGTTTACAAAAAGTGAGGATTTTGATATAACTGGCTACTGTGATGCCGACTGGGCTGGAGACATCAACACGAGGCGTTCGTGTTCGGGTAACGTTTTTCTGTTTCAGGCAGGTGCTATATCATGGAGCTCACGTAAACAGCCAACTGTAGCTCTTTCAACAGCTGAAGCAGAGTACATATCAATGTCATCCGCCACTCAAGAAGCGTTATGGTTAAGGCAATTGCATATGGAGCTTGGACAGCAGCAAACTAATACTATATCTATATACTGTGATAACCAGAGCGCTATCAAGCTTACTACTAATGACTGTTATTTACCACGGTCTAAGCATATCGACATAAGATATCATTTTCTAAAGGAACATGTTTTAAAATGTAATGTTAATTTTTGTTATTGTAGTGGTCAATTAATGGTTGCTGACATTCTTACCAAAAGTACTACTTTAGAGAAACATTTGTATTGTATAGCTGAAATGGGATTGCGTTCAAGGGAGGATGTTAGTAGTTATTGAACGCAACCCTTTTAGATACTCTGTGGTCAAGTAAAGAAAACTATATTATCTGTAGCTCTGTAGGCACATCTCTGGTTCTAATTTCTCTTTTGGTATCGTCAGCGTCACTTTAAGTGTAGAATTATTGCATTGCATAAAAATAAACTTATCAAATAAGCAAACAGGATATTTTTCTCTTATTCCTTCATACATACATACAGACAGACAAAAATTCCAAAAACTGTCTTTTTGGTTTCTGTTACTCTTTTTTAATCGCACTCTATTAGTTTTTTTGAAAAATATTAAATGTACAGACACTCGAATTTTAGTGTCTTATGACCTGCATCCAGTTTCTCTCCCTCTAGAACCAAATAGATTGTTATATGGGTTTGGAGCCAAAGTAATACGCTTAAATGCGATATGTTTTTCCCCTAAATACTCGTAAGAAATGTAGTGAGAGCAGAGACCAGGGGCCCAATTCTCACGCAATCGAAGTAAACTTAACCGATTTTCTCCAATTTATTTCGATGAGTTTAAGCCAATTCACAATCGAAAAATTTCGATCGATCGATGCGTTCATTTAAACTTTTTCAATTGTGATTTTTTGCTAAAGAAGAAGCCGTGATGAAGAAGTCGATTGCGCGAGAATCGGGCCCCTGAGCTTAGATTATTTATTCTCAATAATCAAAGGTTCAGAGTATGTGTATGTAATTAAATTTGGCATCACTTAACCCCATTTTGTCCCATAGTCGTCTTTTTCTACATTTACAGGAAAAATAACTATGATATTTATTCGCAAATCTGAAACCACGAAAAAAAACTGAGGTAGTCGATCTACGGTGGATGGACGTTACACAGTACAGTTTTTGTCTTTGCTGCGATTACCGAAGCTTGACAGTTTAGAACTAATTCTGCCTCAACAGCATAGAATATGAAATGGCGGCGCCGGAATTTTTTTTAATCTATCTTCAACAGCCGTCATTACTTTGTGCTATGTCACCTTATTGCTATGTCATGCTATGCCGCGAGAGCCGCGTCTATGTTTATAACTACGTTCTTATATTAGAGATCAGCTCTGCTTAGAGCCCACCTCTATTTATCAAACCTGGTGTCAGGTTTTGCCATGTTACTAATGCCACCATGGATACAATACCAATAGAGTCCAGTAAATCAGATGGGCAGCTTATTCAGAAGCAAAAATTAATACTTTTCATCTTCAATCAGGTGATCTAATCAAATTGGAATAAATAACAGTGTTTTACCAAGGTGTTCGAATCTATCCTTCCAATAAATCGGAGGATTACAAGGCTATGAAGAATATATTACGGTCCTATATTTTTAAAAAGTTTTTACTTTTATTACAGAACTTGAATCTGATTCCGCTGGTAGTTCAAAGATAAATCAAGCGAGCAGTCAACAAAAAGTGACAAGTCCTACAGTGACTCTTACAAGTAATCAAGAAAAGGAAGAAGAAAAAACCAATGTAGATACCGACAGTATTCAAGTAGACAATCCTCAAAAGTCAGATCTAACTACTAAATTATCTTCAAACGTATCAGAGCTTAAAACAACAATGTCATTAGAAAATCAAACTGATCTTAGAGATTCTAATAATACTCAATCAAAAAATTTAAATAATAATTCAGAAAATAAGTTAAATCGTTTGATTGAAAAATTAGAATATATGCATGCTTCTTTCGAACATTTTACAGATATAGTAAAATTTAACGCTTCGTTAGTAGAAGGCACACGGAAATCTATAAACGAAACGAAAATGAAAATCGACTCTGTCTTACCTAAAATGTCACTAAATAAAAAAAATCTACTAATTCATCAGCGTAAACTAAAGGAATTAACGCATGAAATGAAATCAAAATGGACATTGAAAAACAAAAAGAACAAGAAAGGCACAATTGAACTAATGCCTAATTCTCAGATTTATGTGAACGCAAAAAGTCTAGAAATTTGTAAAAAGAGAGCTCGTGATTGGAGAAACTTGTGTAGATTTTTGCTGTCATTAATCTTTACTAAGAAAGCTCTTCAGAATTGTTCCATGACTGGACGCAAGACTTTAGGTAAATTTTTAGTAAAACGCCCTGGCTTGAACAAGGCTGGTATAAATACCCTGTGTGACTTCCTTGTTATGTATAGTGAATCGCAGGATGGCCCCGGCTGGGGGTTTATAGAAAAGAAAAAGATAAGAAAATTGATTTCTTATATTCTTGTTAAAATACATGCCCGCCGATGTCAAAAATATTGAAGGGTACCTTAATTAGTTTCGTTCTGGTACGATACATTAATACTGATGCCAAGTATTAGAAATGGTCTCCCTATCTCCATTTCCATCGCCGTTCGTCATATATTAATTCGTCATTGAAGGTTTAACGACGACAAATCGGGTTAGACTTTTAAATCGAAAATTTCAGAATGAAAGCGAGCTATTTAAAATAGTTTGTATCTTATCTTGTTTGGGTTCCCTAATCCCAGGAAGCACCTCAAAGCTATGGGTCCTTTTACGTTTACCCCATGCTTTACTCACCCACACCGCGATTTCTGAATAAGGACTGTATGAGCTTCAGAACATCAGTGTGAAGTGCCTATATTCTTCCGGGTACGCCGCTGCTCTAAATAGGTCCATTCGCTTGCTAACCAATGAGTAACACAGACATAAAATGTGTCTTATTGACTCTGCCTTTCGACAAGTTTTTGTTTAAAAAAGTAGCTGCGGTTTTGTCAAAATGTCCAGTTAAAGCTCCTATTATTGTTCTTGTCTGTATTCTGTCATACCTACAGATACTTTTAAGGCACCAAGTGCTGTCGGCACCAATCGTCGAATTCGAGTGTGCGAGTTGACACATGGTGTTCCATTCAGCCTTGTCTCGACATTTGCTTTAATTGCCGTAATTGCTGTCATATTAATGGATTACCAGACCCTTCCCCTTGCCAGTACGTCTGCCTTCCCGTTCCCATCAACTCCAATGTGGCCCGCACCCAAACCAGTCTCAACTTGTTGTGTCTACCCAGTATATTGAGAGAATTCACAGTCTAAGACTAGCCCGGAACAAATCCTGCTGGACCTGAGGGCAGCAAGAGCCGACTGGCTATCAGTGAGAATGTAGATAGATTGTTAATTATAGACTACTAGCTTTTGCCCGCGGCTCCGCCGAATACTAGCTATGTGTCTGCTAAATTTCAGGAAGATTGGTTCAGTAGATAGGGCGTGAATACAGACAAGAACAATAATAGGAGCTCTGGCCGGACATTTTGAAAACCGCAGTCATCTCTTTAAACTGAAACTTGTCGAAAACCCCAAATGTAGGGCATGTGCAAAAGCAGAGGAGTCCATGAGCCACATTTTGTGTTGCTGTGACTCACTGGCCAGCAAGCGAATGGACCTCTTAGGAGCAGCGTACCCTGACCTCGAGGACAATGGACACTTCGCACCAGGTGATGTTCTGAAGCTCATGCAGTCCTTCTTCAGAAATCCCAGTGTAAGTGAGTAAGGAATGGGGTAAGTACAAAAGGACGTGCTTCCTATTATTTAGGATCCATATTTAAGATAAGATAGGGCGTGAAGGGGTGACAAACAAAGTTTTTATGATATTTTTTATTTCCTATACAGGGTTAATTTAAATCAACTGCAAATATTTTAAGGGCAGATTCAGACCACTAAACTGAACAACTTTTCCAAATAAACTTATATCGAAATATGAAATTTTATTTTACACTCTTCATACTAAACTAGATCAGCTGATTCTCAGTTTGTATGGGAGGTAAAAAAAATTTTTTCGTATTTCGACATAATTTTATTTAGGAAAGTTGTTCAGTTTAGTGGTCTGAATCTGCCCTTAAAATATTTGCAGTTGATTTAAATTAACCCTGTATAAGGTGGACTCAAATAAACTGCAAATATTTTAAGGGTAGATTCAGACCACTTTTCCCAATAAACTTATGTTATATCAGTACTTATGTAGTAATGTACTACCTATTACATAGGTTTAATACGAATCAATTAAGTAGGTAAGTACTTCCTTACTTATTAACACGAAAGTCTATGCATAATAACGATACATTTATTAATTAGGTAGCTGTTTTATAAATAAACGCTTAATAATGTATAAGTAAGTAAGTACATAATATAAGTAGGTACTTGCCGACTTACTTATTATTGTACTTTAGTCGCTAGTATATTTTTTTTTATCAAAAGCTTTTATTTATGTACCTAAGTTATTTTTGTTCGAGTGGAATCTTTGAACCAAATTTTGAAGTAGATATCTTCAACCAATTGAGCTAAAATTTTGTATACACGTTTAGTTTGGATGAGAATGCACGATATGGTTTGTGACGTCATTCTAAATCCAATATGGCGGACCATCCAAGATATCGGTATAATTATTTTTAATGCACTTCTACAATATGAACGTACTTAAATATTAACTCGAAAAATAATAAGAGGCACTAGTGGAGAATCTATTGAGAGTTGTTATTGAATGAGACGAACAGACTGAGAAACCTAGCCAGCGATAATTAAAAAGTAAAAAATAAATTAAATACATACAAAAAACATTTTTTTTTAAAGTTTTATTAAACGCTAAAAAAGAAAATATTTTTTTCCTTAAAATTTTTAATTAAGTATCAACTTATAACCTCATTATAGTTTAAGTTAAGTTTTTGTTGCATTTTATTAATTGTGTTCCGTTTGTGTTCGTGTTCTAAGAAATGTACCTAGAATATGAAAACTGCGTTACTTGTAAGTACTAAACTAAATTAGTTTGTAAGTATAACTAAACCTTCCTACTTATATCAGTGTAAAACTGTAATCCAGCATAATAAAAGCATTTTCTAAATAAATAAAGAAAAAACAATAAATTGTTATTATTTTTGTTATGATATTAATCAGGGTTACTTTACTATCATCTCTTAAAACCATGCAAGATCCAGTGAGTAAGCGAGACAGCGCAATACATCATGTAAAGCGACATCCCCCTTACTCACTGGATCTTGCATTGTTTTAAGAGATGGTGGTAAGCCACCAGTACAGTAAATAGGTATAATAATCCATAATATGGCAATCAAACTTTATTTATTTATTTTATAACTTATTTTGCCAGAATCAAGTTTTAGTTGAATTTTCTTCTTTTAGTCAAGTCACAGAGTCTATGTCTAGTTAAGTTAGTCAGAGCGCTAAGTGAAGCTGTCTTGGGTTGGCAGATTTTGGTGAAAACTTACACATGTTCACGAACACTTAGCGAATAATAATCCACCATTAATATGCACAAATACTCGAAAAAACACAAATTTTGGAAAATATGTACCTACAACTAAGTACAACACTTACACAATAATTACGTCACAAAACTGTAACAATGGCCGCCGGTGTTCACGATAGGATTTTGAAAGTGAACTTTTGAAATTAAGTTTAACTGCCTTAGAGGGCTCAGGTGGTCTACTATCATCTCTTAAAACCATGCAAGTTATAGTGAGTAAGCGAGACAGCGCTTGATATAAGGCGACATCTCCCTTACTCAATCGTTCTTGCCTTGCATGGTTTTAAGAGATGGTGGTAAGCCACCTGTTGAATGTCTGTAAAAATATATAATCAAAAATTATATTCTGAATTTAAGAAAAGTGCTCGTCCAGAGCCGTAAAACTATATTAAAAATACTTGATTGTCATCTGTCACATATACATTATACTACTCTTTGTCTGTTACTGTCATTTTGGGAAGAACGTCATTGTCATTACCTACCAATTATTATAAGTCATTGTCATGTGGAATGTTGATTTCAGGTTGAGTTGATTTCAATTGAACATTCTCTTGAATCATCTTGAATTTAATTCCCTGACAACTTCGTGAAGTGATGTTAATTTGCCTAATTTGTAAAGCTTCATTGGATTTAAGGTAGTAAAGAGCATTGCTCTTATTATAGACAGATTTCTCTCTCCATCCAAAGCTTATCTTAAATCAAGGGCTTTTTGCCCAAGTACATTAGGTACCTACTTACATATTAATACGTAGTTAACACAAGCAACTTCCACAACAAGTTTATCAAACTCCCTTTACAGATGAATATCCCTCAAGAACATAACTACTATGTGATAGAGTTTTTGAATTTCCCACACACAACTGTACCTGAATTGGTTTATGTTCCTAAGTCTTGGATAAGGAGTCTGGCACCCACTGGTGATACAGTGTGTGTGTCGTACCCAGTGGAGCAGTACATAGCGACAGAAGGAAGAATCCTTTCTGGAGAAACATATAATCAGGAGTGGCAATTATTTATGGCAAATTTAAAAGGTGGTTTTGGTATGTATAGTTTATTTTGTTCACTTTAAATGTATTGGAAAATTATTGATAGCGAATAAGGTTTGTACTAACATTCTTAAGATATGTCTGGTTTTAGGTGCTATTGATGAGGCTCGGAAATTTATAGCAAATATATCGCAGTCATCTCGGCAATCAAGGACAGAAGATAATGAAGTATATGAAGACAGTGATGATGATGAAATTGCCAGGACAGGTATGTGTAATACATGCATATATTACCTACATTGTGACACAAATATGTATGGCAAATATCTTACAGGCTTTGAAATAGAAATGCAGTTCTAAATAGGTTTGGGCACAATCAACTGAAATATGAGTATAGCATTTACTAGCCAAGTTTTAAGAACTTTACTGTCCACTATGGTTTTTCAGATTGCCAATGTCATCTCTCTCTCTCTCTCTCTCTCTTGTCTTAACAATCTTGACTTAAACATAATGGAACATTCACTCATATCATTATTTTATTTAACTGAGTACTTAGTCCTTCAGCTTTATAAAAATAGCCTAAAACCGTATTCAAAATCAGCTAAGTAGTAAAATTATAAAAACGTATTTATAGTAAATGTGAATAAAACTTTTTAAATAATTTATTTTTCCAGAAGCTAATATTGCTGAATTTGAAGAACTTTTGCGCAATGCTAAACAGCAATTGTTAGGTAAAAAGAATACAAAGAAGAAAGAAATGGCAGTACACTACAATGTCAGTGGCCCATCGAGGTGTTCAACTCTAAGCCGCGAGCCTCAGAGTCATTCTCTAAAGCGAAGAATGTCTGCCACACCCTCAACATCAGCACAAGCAATAACAGAAATGATGGATACAAATTATAATAAAAGAATGCGTCTAAGAAGGGACTTAAAAAATGTGATAAGAGAATTTCCTAATATCATAGACCAGTGCGAGGATGTTACAAAAGTGATGTCACGGTTACAAACCTCTTTGATTGACATGAGTTCAATGTTTGCTAGCATAATGAGTAACTTAAATGATTTATTGGATTTAGGTGATGATTGTCAAACAAATGATAACACTGAATCAAATATTCCTAAGAGATATCTAATAAATCCAAAGGTTGAAAAAAATGTAGTGCCGAGTTGTGCAAGGAGTCTGCATGATTTAAGATGGACTTTAAGATATCGTGAAAAAGTGCCAGGTGTGGTGGAACTTATACCGAATTCTGGTGTTTATTTGAGTGAGTTTGGTTTGCAACAAGCTTTGAAAACTGCAAATGATGCGAAAACTCTTGCTCGGATGCTGATGAAGGAGATTTTTTCAGATTACGCGTTAGGTGTATGCTCATTAGCGGGTGGGAAGAGCGGCAATTCAAATCGTGTACGTCCTGGATTGGAAGGTACAGCTCGAGCGTTTTTGATGGAGTTTGTAACACAGTATAGCCGTAGTAAGAAATGGGAAGTAAGTGAGCATTCAATATTGATGTCTCTTCGAAATAAGCTTTTGGAAATGAGAAGAAATAGAGTTGCACTCTAATACACAATGAATATAAAAAATTATGAATGTATGTAAACGAGGTTTATGCAGCTTGGTTTAAGCCTTTTTTGGGGTAAGCCTTTTTTAAGAACTGCGTTCGAAACAAATATTTTCTTTGCTACTGATACCCAGGCAAAACAGCATACATAAAACTTATAAATGCTGCAAGACTAGATGAGTGAAGATGACTACAAGACTGATGACAGAAATGGGCACGGATCCAGCCATAAAAAAGGGTTGAGGAAACAGACACCCGAAAATTGGCGAAATCAGCGTCGAACGAACGAACGAGTAGGAACTCTTGGACTATTCATGACTTATTAATTCAATTATTTCCTTTTTTTTTGTTGAGGCTATCAGTCTCAATTATTATTGACCGCGATAGTAAGATTAAGTGGGCATGCCCATTGTACCCTCCATTTGCATAATGTGAGGAAATCTGTGCTCTAAAGAAAAGGTCTGACGTGGAAAATGAGTTGATATATTACTGATTAAACTTGGTAGAAGTCTTTGCTCACCAGTGGGACAATATAGGTTTAAAAAAGTCAGTCAACAAAGTGATGATATCTGATTATTTAAACTCCATTATATGCCTTTTAAATAGTTTGTAAGAAAATATGTACAATTACCAAGATATAAGCAAGATTATGTGATAACCGTAAAATCAAATGGTTTATATTTTATAGCTTTATATATATATTGTTTTGAAAAATAAAGATAAAAGATTTTTTTTTATTTATGTTATTTAGAAAGGTTATGCTTTAATATATAAAAAATAAAATTTAAAGGCAAATTGCACAAATTGAGCCAGTCCCAAAGTAAGTTCGAGACTTGTTTTATGGGACAACAATTATCTTTATCTTCTTTTCTTTATTACATAGTATGAAACAAAGTCTCTTTCCGCTGTCTGTCCCTATGTACGCTTAAATCTTCGAAACTACGCAACGGATTTTGATGCGGTTTTTTTAATAGATAGAGTGATTCAAGAGGAAGTTTTTTATGGAAGTAAAATCTATAATATTGCACCCGTGCGAAGCCGGGGCGGGTCGCTAGTGTTTTATAACAAATGCATATAGGTGTAGATAAACATCCAAGACCCAGGCCAATCAGTGAAAGATCATTTTCATCTTGACCTGACTGGGGATCGAACCCGGGACCGGGAATGATTAGCTGGATGTGAGGAGGGTGTTTCTGGTTTCCGAAAGATAAACCCCGTATTAAGAAACGACGAAAATATGTATTATATTAAATATCTTTTTTTCTTACCTGACACTTAACGTGAAAGAAAGAGACGCAACACATGTTAGCTAACAAACGTTTCATTAATACGGGGGTTAGAAAAGTACCTACATTTTTCAAAGCATTTTGTATAGAATTTCTTAGTAACCGCCAGGGGCGCTATACAGGATTGTCATACAAAATCGCTATCGCATTCGTTTGCATTTATAAAATTTTATACTAGGCGTACAGCACACATGTAGGCAGATGTCTTGTCAAAGAATGTGACTTGGCCGTTTTGAGACTGCTATTTGTTGTAGGTATAATAGAAAAATAATAAACAGCGAATGAATGTTCACCTTACGCCTATATAATATGTAGCAAAATGGCCAAGACATGTGCCTTGGTGCGGAGTTCCCACTTCCCAACTAATATTATAAATGCGAAAGTGAGTTTGTTTGTTTATTTATTTGTTTTTTACGCTTTCACCCAATCTACTAAACCAATCTTGCGAAGTTTTGCATACAAATAGCTAGAAGTATTGAGAAGGACATAGGCGACTTTTGAGCCCGGGAAAAAAAGCACTGTTTCTGAAGGAAATGCACGCGGGCGAAGCCGTGAGCAAAAACTAGTGTAAAATAAGTAAGTATGTGTTTTGAACAAGGGTTAGAGATGGTGAAGTTAGGCCAAGTTGACTCTACATATAATAAAATTTGACAGTGCATTATATGGTCTCGTCTTGGCAATATTTTACATGAAAATGTTATTTTTTTGATAGTTATTCAAATTCAAATTGTTTATTCTCAATATAGGACATTTTTATCACTTATTGACGTCAATCATTACTTAAATCAAGTTTACCACCACTTCCAAAGCACAAGTGGAGAAGAAACAACTCCACTGCAGCATTTTCTCCAGAACGTCAATTTACAAAATTTGAGTCAAAACTTTATATTTATTATTATCTCTTTACTGGCTCCCCCTAATACAACCGTTCGCCGGGAATAATATCTGGTCTACGTGGGGGTGGGCAACGGGTGAAACTTACCCGGCTAACGAGGCTCTAGAAACAATGCATTCCCAAGGTGAGCCGACGTTAGGCAGGCGGCAGGTCAAAAACAAAATGCCAAATCAAAAATAGTAAAAACGAGAAAGAAAACGTATATGAATATATGTCCTCGCTCGACTTCTGCGATAAGTGGACAAGGGCTGTCGTGTCCGGTTTAGCGGACCCTGGGCTCCGAAAATCCGAAGCAATCAGCTGCGGAAGAAACCGGGAAAGCGCTAAGATGTGAGAGAGAGATATATCACATTTCTATATTTTATATCCCTTGTTATTTACAACATAGATATCATGAACGTCACGAGCCGGCATTACGGTAGATATCAATTATTTCGATCAAACACAATAATATTGCTCTTATGCCCTTTTATACGATTTGACGGATTGATTCTTCATCGGATATTCGAGTTGGCACGCTTGCCAGTTATGCCAGTGATGTATGAGTATCATATAAATACTTATCCGCCTTTCTCTCTGAGTTAAGTCTATGGAGGTGGCAATTTTAAGGTATTTCCCCGGCGCGTATATGGAAACCCTTCCAGTATACAGAACCCCAATACTTCTGAGATGCGGGAGCCTTTACTAGATTGAACGGGGCAATTTTAGAGATAAAATGCTACCCTGCTTTTAGTTCTGTAATGCGGGAGGCTTTATTTTTTTTATTTTATTTTTATATTTATGGAAAACTTACAGCTAATTTTACAATGATAGAACATACGGTAGAAGTAAATATGGCCAATTACAAGTTTTCACTTACAGAAACTAACAATAGAACTTAGATACCATTAACACTAATAAACTAAATATCTAATAGAAAAATAAATACATCTATGCAAAATGCAGGTAGTGCATGGTCGGTTGAACATGACACCTAATTGAGTGATGAAAATCTATGTAGACATACAGACATTTTGCAAGTATATACCACATACACGTTACGTGCCAAAGTATAATTTGTAGGATACAGACTTTAAGTAATTAACAGTGGAATTAAACAAATCCAAATCAAGGTCATGTGCAACATTATTATATAACTGACAGGCTCTCAGGATGTATGACTGTTTATCGACGCAATATTAGCGTTATGGATAGAAATTCCTACCACAGGTTAGCCTAACTTGTTTTTAATTCTGTAATGCGAGAGGCACATACAATGGTTACGTTAATGATGTAAATTCCTACCTAAGCTCGGTAAGGACTTTAGTATAGGTAAAAGGGTGAAGAAGTATATATAAATACACAGATTAATGGCTCGTTTATACGCATTAAGTGATTAAGTTAATTTTAACCAAATTTTAACTTAATAGTTGCGTGTAAACGATCACTTAATGGTTCTAAGTCATAAGTAGCTAGTAGCGAGCCATAAGGAACAATGATCAATATCATATAGGTACTATAGTAAAAAGTTAAAAATAATTTGAGTTGCATAAAATTATAAGTTTATATTTAATAACGTTTTAAAAACAAAACAAGACTATCGAGCATTAGGCACATTTTTGTTTATGTTTTTAATCAACGAATGAATCTTTTTAGGAGGTTTCCCTGCAGAGATGCGGTTTTAAGACTTTCTGCCCACGCCTTTTTCTATACGTCTGCTGACTGTCTCTCTCGGCACTCTTGCGATCTGAGATCGGGGAGCGTAGCGCAGAAATTCCTCCCGCGCGTCAGATCGCACCTAACCCAAGTACCTACTTTAATGCTTTCTAGAAATCTGAGTAGTGGAAGTACTTTTAATTCGAAGTCTTAAATACTACAACAAAAATAATACTCGAACCCAGATCGGTTGCAACTCTGAATAGTGGAATGGTTAAAGGAGACTTTTTGTGAATTCATTCTAGTAAACCAGCCCGCATCTCAGAAATACGGGAGTTCTGAATACTGAAAGGGTTTCCATATACGCTGACTGGGAAGAAAGGATATGAGCGGACTATGAATTATTTAATCACAATGAGCAAAACAAGAGATTGATTAAAAAATCTAGGAATCTATCTATATAAAAATCAATTTCCGTTCGTTAGTCTCGCTAAAACTCGAGAATGGCTGGGCCGAGATGTTGATAGAATACAATTCACTTACAATGAGAAGATTAGATATACTAGGTACTTACTTATATTATCAAAAGAGATAGCAAGCATATATTACTTAGTTTATAAAAAAACCTTTATTTCAAATTTTTTGATAATTTATTAAAGAACTAGCTTACTATTACTAATTCTGCGGAACTAGGCTGTCTCCTTCATAGAATTTTTTCCGTAATTAGTACGGAATGACTGCAACTTTAGTTCTATTGCTTGTCTAATAATTATTTTTTTGGAAAAGATTTTTTAGAGAGATATTTAAATTCAATATTGATTTTTATTTATGTAAGTTCCATACACAATAACACTCAAAGATTTTCTTTCATTTCACCCGCTTTTGTGCCGTCCGCGGCGCGGCGGGTGTATCAGGAGTGTGAGTGATCGATGTTTTGTTTCCCTTTTTGCTAACATTCGAGGGAGTGATATTTGATGGATTTCTATTTCTAGAGTTTTAAAAGTAATTAAAAATACACAAATAAATAATGGATTCTGCAGCAAATTGGCAGAGTTCTGAGTTCTATGTTGAACTTGATCAACCGTATTACTGAGTGTTATATTATCATCTTTTTTGGATCGTTATAAGTAAACTGCAATATTCAACTGCAACAGAAATGTGTGTTTTATGAGGATTTAAGCAGTTAATATTTTCATTTTTATGTTATACTAGCGACTTGCCCCGGCTTCGCATGGGCATAAAAACCTTCGTCTATTAAAAAAAACCGCATCAAAGTCCGTTGCGTAGTTTTAAAGATTTAAGCATACAAAGGGACATAGGGACAGAGAAAGCGAATTTGTTTTATACTATGTAGTGAAGTTCCTACTGATAGGTTCAGGAAGCGAAGAAGGCCTGAAACTAGATGGTCAGACGAATGACAGGCTATCGATAAAAACTGGCGAGAAAGCGCTATGGCTAGGAATACATGGAAAGCGATCGGGGAGGTTTAGACCTCAAGCGGTAGTACTATTAGGTATACAGTGCCTCAAGTGGGACATTATATAGTAAATTTTTTTTTTATCTAAAACTTATATTTAAAGCTTTAGAAGGTTTTTCTGGAGGTACCTACGAGTAAATTAAAATCTCTATTAGGTACTCTCCGTTGTCTACTCTTTCGTCACCCACGGGAAGAAAATAGGTGTTTTATTCTGAAACCACGCGATTCCGTTGTTCTAAAAATCTCTTAAACGCTTACACACTGTCCTGATTCACCCAGTTAACTTCTCTGCTGACATACGGAGCACAACGACTAGACGATTCCATTGATAAAGCCGCCAGTCTAACCGACGTCGACACGCAAAGAATGTGTGGTTTCAATATCCGCCGTTGTCATAGCTCGGACGGGAATAGGGTTGCTCTCCTTGCAACCATTACATTTTACCAATCTCAATATGTACCTAGGATTAAATAAATAAAATCTATACTAATATAATAAAGCTGAAGAGTTTGTTTGTTTATATGAACGCTTTTAACTTGAAAACTATTGGTCGGATTTGCAAAATTCTTTTTGTATATGAAAGCCTGATTCTTGGGGATGGTTATAGGCATACATACACACCAATGTCGAGTGAAACCGCGCAGAACAGCTAGTTAAATATATAGGGACAAATCACACAGATTGAGGTAGCCCCAATGTAAGTTCGAGGGTTGTCTGCCTTTTCGCCGAAAATTGGTTGGCTGATTATCACTTCCCAACTAACGTTTTGCAGAATGTTAATTCGCCGAATAATCATTTGCCAACTTATCATATAATTTTGTGTTATTTCCCAACCTCACAGTTACCAACTGCACGTTTGTTCTGTTTTTTATTATGACACTTTTCAAAACGCCAACTTTTAAGTAGCAGTATGTTTTAGTTAGCGTAATACACATTTAGTTGTTTATTGTTCACTAAATGTTTTATTAAGTAGGGTTTCGTTTAGTAACTATGTAATATAATGTGGGTAATTGTTTTTTTGTTTATGTTTATTTTTCACTAGATTTTATTTTATTAAATTAAAAATGTCGGTTTCCTTTTGCAAAAGCGATTCGTTTCTGGCACTTCGCCGGCCGCTGCCGCGGCACGCTCGCTGCGCTCGCTCGGCTCGTGCGTTGTTTGACATACTCTAACCTAACCTAACCTACCTGGGAAACCAACCTACCTACTTAGATTTCTGTTGCTTAACTTATTTTTATTTTTTCAGACAAGTTCAAGACCAGGGTTTCGCCAAAAGATATGCAAGCGACATACAGTTTAATAAAGAGGTAAAGTGTTTGTTAGCACTCAGTTTTCTTGAGGAATCTGAAATATACTTACATTTCAACAGCATCCTAAAAAGTTTTAAAGATCCAGATTGGCAACAATTAGCTCATTGGTTCGAAAAGAATTATGTACACGGTACATCAACCACACAACCTAAATATCAGCCTAGTTTTTGGAGCTGCCATGAAACAAACAAAATGAATATACCACGAACACAGAACTCTGCCGAAGCCTGGCATAACAAAATAAACAATATTATTGATAAAAGTCACCCAGGTGTATATGAATTGATAAAACAATTAATAAAGGAAACCATTGCCAACGAGGGAGAAATAGAAAATATATTAACCGGTGCCCCACCACAACCAAAGAAGAAAAAGTACTTGGACAAAGAAGAAAGAATCAACAGAATTCTTGAACACAAATCTACATACTCCGAGGAAAAGTTATTAATGTGCATTGCTGCGAATTTAAAAGTGTAAGGTTATTTTTGTGATTCTGAAATAAAAAAATGCATGTAAAAATTTGTATTTTTATAATAATAACAATGTACGAAAAGGGAACTGTCACACAGACGAAACGTTATTCGTCTAATAGTTGCCTGGCCTAGTGAAAGATTTGACAAATGATAAATGTCCCAAACGTTTTGTGTCATTATAATAATCAGCATAACAATAATTCTACCAAATGAAACGTTGTCATACAAAAATTTGACAATCGTTAGTTGTCAAAGTGAAAAATAGGCGAAATGTTGGTTGGCAAGTGATAATCGGCCAAACAATTTTCGGCGAAAAGGCAGGATCCCAAGTTCGAGACTTGTGTTATGTGATACTAACTCAACGATATTTTATAACAAATACATACCTATATAGTTAAACATCCAAGACCCAGGCCAATTAGAAAATATCATATTTCATCTTGACCAGACCGGGGATCGAACCCGGGACCTCCTGAGTAGCGGGCAGGCATGTTAGCCATTACGCCACGGAGGTCATCATTTTTTTCAATGATTAAAAATTAAATAACCGAAAATAATCATAAAAACTTAACTAAACTATATTCTTTCTCTCTTATCTTAGCGCTTTACCGGTTGCTTCCTCAGCTGATTGCTTCGGAGACGAGGGTCCGCTTTCCTGCTTTTTCTCCTCCACTGCGCCCGGTCTTCGGCATCCTTAGTTGTGAGACCATTAGCACGCATATCGTTTACTGCGGCGTCGAGCACTTTTTAGGCTTTCCCCTTCTAACCGGCCCTGGCAGCCGGGTAAACTAAACTATATTATTAACTAAAAACCCTAACAAAAAATAAATATTTATAAACAAATACTTACCTAAAATACCTATAAATATACATTGCTAGCTTGACGTCGCAGTAAACGATATGCGTGGTCTATACCTACAGGAAAACCTGAAAACCGCCTAGGAAATAATGCAAATTTTATACAAAATGCAGCTTTAGCGATTGTATTTACAAAATCGCATGGTCCAAAGGTTTGACTGCCTAGGTATTGTATATTTTGTTATACAGTGGAATAAAGTAACAACTAGTTCAAATAAAAAGTAGAGACAAGGCGAGCACACATGGAAATAGTGTGACATCGAATAGTGGGCCATGGAAATAGGGTTCGTTTTCTGCGTCAAATTTATAGGCCGCGTAGTACTTGAGTGACTTTTCTGTGGCGAATGTCGTTCTGTTGTTTATGTTAGGTACATGCACTATTGGCACTTTTAGAAGTGAAATAGTTTAATTGGTATTCTTTCAAATTCTTCTGGAAAGATAGTAATACATTTGGAAAAACAATAAAAAAATTCCAGGTTGTTTAACTAGGTCTTTTCATAGACAGTGGGTATCAGCTCTAATTATCCCATTAGGGTGTTTTATTGGGTGTTGCGAAACCGCAACTCCGACGATGTCTTGTCGAAGGATGTATATATCTCCAATCCGTATAGAAACGTTGCAAGCGCGATTTATACTTTATAGTAATTTGCTGTTTTGTACCTATGCAATTTCGATTTGCTCGATTTAAGTGACATGCGTTGAGCGTCTATGTCATAGAACTAGGAACGCGGCTCTTTTTTTTTTTAAATCTATGGTCTATGTAGATATTTGTTGTGGCGCTAGGTGCCGCCACGGTATATCCTTCGTGTGCTCACCGCCATATAACTTCTTAAAGCTTAAAGTATACCTGTTTTCCAATCAACATCATTAAAACACGGTAATATCTCACAATCTTATTTCTGAACATGAATGTACAACTAACAGCTGTTCGTGCCATTGTGCTTTTAACGGGCTGTATCGCGCGTGCCATCTCTGCTTCGCCTCAGTGCAGAGGAGATTACGACCGAGAGCCTAAGAGAAGGGATCCGTTATGGGTTTTACAACGCGATGTAATTATGTTGACTGTTGCGAAGGCTAGTAATTGTAGTATCGTTTCAACGTTACTTATCCTACTAATAATTATTAACCTGAATTTTGTATGCATGTTTGTTACGATTTTACAGGAAAACGGCTGAATCGATTTGGCTGAATTTGGAATGGGGATGGTTTAGACCCTGGAACAACACATAGGCTATATTTGATCCCGGAATCCACATGGAAGCGGAGCCCCGGACAACAGATAATCTTTAATACTAGGTATATTTATAACCAGTGCCTTTTAAGTAAAATACCTTATTCATTAATCTCTATTAAATATAAGATTTTCTTTAAATTTTTAATTTTTAACGTAAGTAGGTAATTTGCAGCATATTTTATGAATATGAGATACGGAACAAAATCTTAAAAGTCCACAGTCGTCAATTTAGGTGCTAATTAAAGGATAGGGATAGGTAACCCACCACAGTGTCTTTGGTAAGTATTCATTTATTAACATATTATTTTAGCACGTTTTCATTTTCCGACACTTATTGTCTTTACGTTAAGTATGATGGCCTTGTGATGACTATTAAACAAACACTGATAATTAGAAATGATCATGGTCAGCATCGTGCGCGCATACTGATGTTAGAAGCGTTCATACCTATATATATATCTATAGATACCTAGCCTACTATGTGTTAAAAAAAGAAATAATAAAACCAAGTGTATTATTGATATTAGTCTTTGTAATTATCTACTCTATGGCCTCAATGCAGCAAAAGTAATGTTTATGCGCTAACACTATGTTAAAAATAAAGCCACAAAGTATTTAGATAGGCACGTTTTTAGGAAAGCAAATTTATAAATTAAGGGTTTTATAAATCCCAATGCCATCAAAAAATAAAAAATGTTAAATGTTGCGAAGACAAGACCATTTGGTTCGCACTTTCAAAACGTATCAACTCTACACGCCTTAACTTGACGAACTCTAAACCTTTGACACATAGAGTAGTTCTAGTAGTAGAAGTAGTACTTAGACACAAGTAGCCGTATAAACAAAGAATTTGGATTTGCGTGCGGTCAAATTTTTCTTTGGCTATCTTTGCACCGGATGAAAAATCATTCGAAAATTAACGATAATCATTCGACTCACCGAATTTGTACCTAAGTACGTTATCTCAATAATAGCACTTCTGGATGTGTGTCACGGGCACGGGAAAGAAAAAACCAGCCAAGTGCGAGTCGGACTCGTATTCTGAGGGTTTCGTACTACGACACAATCCTAAAAAACTTAACAGGTTATTATAAGATTTTTGATTTTCTTTAATTTGTTTGTAAGAAATATTTTTCATTATTTATGTTCTCAAAATTTAAAAACAAACTTACAGTTTTAGATTTATTCCTACATAAGTGCAGTATGACATTGCTTTCAACCGAATTTCATTATTCTAGTTTAACGGGAAGTATCCCATAGGTTTTGATTCCCATCAGAATTCGCAAACATTTACGAAAATTTGCAGATTGATAGACAGACAGACGGACAACAAAGTGAACATTATAAGGGTACCGTTCTTGCCTTTTGAAGTGCGGATCCCTAAAAAGAGTTAAATATGAAAGATTGTGGAGTAGGTATACGTATACGACTCTACGTCCTAAAAGGGATCCCACCAAAATAATTTTCATGTAAAAATGTTGTCAAGACGAGTCTACATAGCTTACCATGTGAAAAAGTTATCAGATCTCGTATAAAGCCAAGCTCTAAAGACTACACGCTCTATACCTACAAGCTCTCAATCAAAATCTATGAAAAAGTGGTCAGATCTCATGTAGAGCCAAGATTCTTGATCTATGCGCCCTTACTACCAAGCCTAACATCACATACTCTACATTTTAGTCAGAACGTGATGCTTGGCTGTTTTGCTACCGTTACGAAGATTTCAGAAGCAATTCTTCATCGTGTGTGGAATAAAACGGCCAAGGCACACGTATCTAGCTCAATCATCAGTATTTTAGTAATCAATCAAAGAATCAAGCATTGAGCTAGGTATCAGGGTCCAAGGCCGCCATTCCAAGCTAACCTATCTAAAAGCCACTGATCTCCATCCTTACGAAAAGAAATATCCATATGTAATACGAAAATAAATATTTCTACATCAGCCTACAGTCTTACATGTAGCTATATTTTCGAGGATCAGTACGAACTAAAAGGCGGGAAAACTCCGCGTCACATTGAGTGCCTTTTAAAGAACGGTAAATAAGACAAAGGAAAACTATAGGTGTTAAAAGCATTGCTCCGTTCGGTCCCCAACTTTGGAGGTGAAGTAGGTACTATCACACGATCTGACGCTCTTTAAAAGTACACGCGAAATGGAACGGACTGCTTAAAACGAGTTCTTTTTTGCTGATTTTGTGTTTACCTTTTTAAATTGATCTGTAATTTGATTATTTATGGATTTGTTATTGTTTTAAAATATCTGTGATATAGCGGACAAGCTTCATTAGAATTGCCTGTAAAAGTAGGGTCATGTCCTGCGAAAACCGGCAAGGTACGTTGATAACAAGTGACTGACTATGCCGCCTCCTCCGGGGCCTGGTAGAAGGGGCAAACACAAAACGTCCTGGCTTGACGTCGTGGCGCAAGATATGCGTGCAAACGGACTCACTAACAAGGATAAGAAGTAGAAAAAGTAGGAAAGCGGACCCTGGGCTTGGAGGCAACCGGGAAAATGCTGGCATGAAGAAAAAGAATAAGATGGATTTGTGCTTGTTTTCAACTGTGGGGTCTAATTTTTTTCCTCTCGAACTCTTTCATCACTAAGGGAATGACATAAGTTTGATTTTATTTATATCTCTGTTCCACCATAAACAAAAGTATTCCCAAGGAGGATTAGGTAAAGTAAGATTTTAGGTAAATTAGACTTTAGGTACGTTTACGTTAGACTATTAGTACACGCACCGAATTTTTTTTGTACTAATAGAGTCCTCAGTCCACTATTGATCACTTGGGAAACTGTGATTCTGAATCCGTCAACTTATTAAATAAAGTATTAAATCAGTTTTTGAGACATTAAAAATTGTGTGATAATAATTCACACTCTTTTTTTGCCATAAATAGGCGGGATCTTAACTGAATTATTTTTTATCCTTGAAGCACACCTATCGGCAAGAAAAAGAACTAAGTCTTTTTCTTAAGTAATGGTAGGGAATTGGGAGCCATCCTTCTCGTCCACCTTTGTACTAGTTTTCTGTTCAATGTTTTATCTGTGTACAAAATAAAGGTTTCACTTTATCTATGTGTATCTCACAAAGAACTTCGAATCGCACGCGGTCAGACGCAATTTTTTTTTTAATCTATTGTATCTCATAACTTACACGACGAGTGCTCTGTTAGCCTCATAGATTAAAAAAGCAATTGAAATTCTTTGGTTAGCCTCTTTAGTTTGTAACTAAGCAGACAAGGTATGTAAATACAGGCTAATCGTCGGCAATTTGGACTTCTAGTTACACGAGGTGCGGTCGCCTGCCCTGTGATTCAGTAGTGACTAGTGGTGAGCACTGGTCACGTGGCTCGCCACACACATAACCGCTAACTAATTAGCTTTTACACACCGATATCATTAACCTACTGTATTTTACTTATTTATTTATACTAGCGACCCGCCCCGGCACTCTCTATCACTCTATCTATTAAAAAAACCGCATCAAAATCCGTTGGGTAGATTTAAAGATTTAAGCATACAAAAGGACATAGGGACAGAGAAAGCGACTTTGTTTTATTCCAAATTCATGTACACAGAAAAATATGCAAGAAAAAACATAGGATATAGAACAACAATCTAATAAAAATCGCAGAAAGAAGCTTTAGGCCGCTACAATTATAATGAAGGAGGCCTGAGTGCATACCCTCGACGATTTCGGGTACTTCTCTTCGGGACATTATAAATGCGAAAGTGAGTTTGTTTGTTTGTTACGCTTTTACGCCCTGTTAGCGCCCGGTAACATCACGTGACAGGTATCTCCCCACTACAGGTAAACCCCTCTTGGCAGTAGTAGTGTCGGGGTGAGTATCAGTGTAACGCTCTCTTCTCTTTGGGTTCGCCGAGCGGTGCAGACGTGTATTGTGCTCTAGTGATTTAACATGGCCGTTATTAATATTCGATATTGATATGATATTGCTGTTGATAATTTTAATATGTGTTCAAAGTGTAACTGTAGATTAACATAGGGTAGTCACGGAAGAGGGATTGGTACGCTTCAGGCTAGATCCCAGTGATAGGAGCGGGGTTGGTGCTCCTATCTTTACCGTGATTAATGCCAAAGCTTAGACACGAATGGGTTATTCGGTCCTAGCTAATAGCCCTATCAACTGAACCAATCTTTCTGAAATTTCGCATACACATAGAAGTATTGGAGGTACAGGACGACATAGGGTACTTTTCATCCATGGAAAAAGCACTGTTCCCGAGGGAAATTCACGCGGTCGAAAGCTAGATATAAATAAAATGATAATGTGAATACAAATGAGTAATAAGTATAGTCTTGTAAAATCAAACCGCAAATACGGTCGGTATTTTACGCGTATTATAGTCACAGTACCTAGGCGACCGAGTTTCAACAGAAAATCTTTTTGCGTAAATATATGGGTAAAATGAGTTTTCCCAGACATGGAATCTAGCTAGATTATCTTTTTGACTATGTAAGAACGTATGTTTAAAATTTCAAAGAAATCGTTAGAGCCGTTTTCGAAAACGCGAGTACAAATAAATTGATTGCTCATTTAATTATATAGGATATAGTTACAAATATTTTCAGCGTTTTCTGTGTACACTATTATTTCTTTACTGTACTCGTGCCATATCGGTATTGTAAACAAGTTGGGACAATCACAGTGCTACTTTAAACATTCAAATGGCCTCATTTGGCAACTGCATATTATGTTATGTGCAGAATGCGGACGGCGTATAATCGTCTGCACCGTTTACATATTACATTTATGGGATTGCGTTATGTATGAGTGTGTCAGGCTTGCTTCCATTTCGTTTGGAGAGAAATGTTTTTATTTTATTTTCGAATTTAATACTTATTTCTTAAGACTCTATAATATTGAAGATATAAATTATAACATCTATATCACTATTACTACATAGTAAAAAACAAAGTCGCTTTCTATGGCCATTTGTATGCTTAAAACTTTTAAAACTACGCAACGGATTTTGATGCGGTTTTTTTAATAGATAGAGTGATTCAAGAGGAAGGTTTTTATGCCCATGCGAAGCCGGGCGGGTCGCTAGTATACAGATAAATAAAACTGGACTGTCTGTTTGTACCTACTATTAAAAACAAACGCGATGTTTGGTCTGTCCTGTTATATGGTTGCGAGACATGGGTCCTTAGAAAAGATGGCTTTGACAGACTACAAGCTTTCGAGATGTGGTTGTTGCGCAGGATGTTCAAGATACCGTGGACCAGTTAACATCCAATGTCAAAGTGCTGAAACGAGCCAAATGTAAACGCGAACTTATGACGACTATTTGGAAGAGCAAAGTTGCTTTCTTTGGCCACATACAACTTGAACCCTAGTTTTAATTACTGAGACTAATTCTTGAAGGCAAAATTCCTGGCAAAAGATCTCCTGGCCTCCAAGGGGTTTGATGATATAAAGGATTGGACCGGACTTAGATAGAGCCAACTGAAAATAGCAGCTCATAGCCGTGAGGGTTTCCGTTTGCTGACTTCCAAACTTCAATTAGAAGATGGCACCCCATGATTGTGGGTGGGTTGGAAACCCACGGGAAGCATACTTTGTTTAGTTGTTTCCAGTTTGGTTAGGACTTGGGCTTGAATCACCTGATTGTCTGATAATAAAGATGATTCCTTGCTTCAGAAGGCACGTTAAGCCGTTGGTCCCGGCTGCCATTTGGTAGTCGTTTAAGGAACCACGTCAGAGGCCAAGAGGCGGTTCCGAAGAACTCTGACACCAGGGTGTGCATGGTAGATTGACTGTGACACCTACAAGAAATGATGATGATGATGACCCTATGATGATGCCGTAAATGTGGAAATAATAGTGTTTATATGTAGGTAAGGTGAACACAAATCAACTGAAAATATTTTAAGGGCAGATTCAGACCACTAAACGAAACGAAAACTATTTTTTTTACTTTTCATACAAATTGAGAATCATCTGATTTAATTTAGTATCTAGAATTTGAGAGTGAAAAGAAAAATTGTATTTCGATATAAGTTTATTTGGAAAAGTTGTTCAGTATAGTGGTCTGAATTCGCCCTTGTAATATTTGCAGTTGATTTGTGTCCACCTTATAATATAACAAATTGATATGTATCTCACATGTCATATAGTATGCTACTTCTTCATATTAAAGTGAGATATTTCCAAATGTCTCTACGTAGGTATAATACCTCAATTGGGAAATAATAGTAGACGGAGAGTCAGACGTAAAAGCAAAAAAGTTAAAGAATTGTTACGGAAATAAATGCAGTTATACTAAGTCTACTAAGCCCCTCTGACATCATATCTGACTACTTTATAAATAACGTTAATCTGTAGAAAATATCAGGCGAACCAAACGCATCACCCTGACTCTAGTGATGGGCTGATGCCATGTCACTATATCGACATTTATAATATTATTGACACGACAACACACCTTTGAGAGGGAATGTGTAGGAAAGTCGATATAATACGTGCGAGCGTGAAATTCCACTGTTTCTGTTAATATTTTTTATTCCTATTACTTATTCAAATCAAATTAGTCTCTTTATTGCATAGGTAAATGAGATGTTTGAAGATAATTTAAATTAATTAATTAGTACAAATGCATTAATATATATTCTTGATAACTTTGGAAAACAAATAATTATATCTTGAAATTTTTTTAAAGATAATGGTCGTATTTTAAGTATAAAATATGATCGTTAGAAACGATATACTTAAAATTTTTAAAGAATCATTTTATTAGAAAAAAAAATCGAAGAAACTTTAATTAAGTTAAAGGACATAGTATCATTTTCTATGGCCATCGTTGTTGAGAGTGCCCAAAACTTTATGATCGGCAGTAACTGTATTTCCATTGAATAACGCTATTTGGATCGGAAATAATAATAATCATCGTTTAAATCGATAAATATGGTTAATAACCGCATAGGATACACACGTTACATAAGTGGCAACAAAATAATCTAATTAGTTAATTTTAGGTAAGTATTCATTATTTTTAAATTTTAAATCATTGCTTTCATTTTAAATTACGAAACACAGTCTGCTGTATTTACTTCTGCGTTCCAATAATTTCAAATTAATCCATTTGAAAGTGGAATTAGCGATTCATTGGAACTCGATTTAAATTTAAATCCGGAAAACATTCCCTTAAACCCCTCACTACATTCGTAGCGAGCAATGCAAAATACGTGATTATACGAATCCCTAGGACATCAGAGTAGTCCGCCGGTACATCTCAACAACAGCTACTGCAATGCAAATTGCCAGAATAATACGTAAATTGAAATATTTCACATCGGTGTCTCAACGAGACTAGACCTTAAATCCTTACCGTAAAAGCTCAAATTTCAGGTAAGTAAATGTTGCCAGTATATTATTTGATGAGTGTTGAATAAATTTGCAAGTGGTTTACACGTTATGGAAAAGGTATGCTTTTAACGGCGGTTCCTTGTTTTAAATTAGTAACGCGGATCTGAAATGGAGACCGCATTTAGAGGCTTCTTCCTTTGTCATTAGAGTATTATGTTTTAATTAAGACATTATGAAACGTGCCAACAGATCCGAAAATGGTGGCCAGAATCATTTATAAGAGGTTGGTTAAATGAGATATTTCGGTATAATTATTAAGTATTGTATAAGTATAAATGTATGTAGGTATTTTTATTTATTTAAGTATTAAAGTATTTATATATATAATATTAATTAAAATAATAACTTTGGTATTTTTTCCACTTTTCTCATATTTTGACACCTACAGTCTATCTCTTTGTAATTTCCAAAGGTTGAATTGGCAGATATTGCTTATAGCATTAAGTTTACCTATCGTAGTTCTTGCTCAATAAACTTTGAAATAAATAAAAATATATATAATAATGTGACAAGGAGACAACAATGACCCAAAACACTCAAAACTTTGTTTAATCAAAGTGAACAAAGCAAATTACCAGACAGTGACGGATTTACCAGCGGTTTACTCGTATTAGGTCGGTCTAGGAAAAAAGTTATAGGCGCGACAAATTCGGATCACATTTTTTTTGTCATGATTACTGCTTAGTCCAGAGAATAGATAGTACTAACTTATTGTAGAAATTGCCATACTAAAACTTTATTCTTTAGTCGCCTTTAACGACACATTAAAGTAGCTAGTCTCCTTTCTCTGGTTCCAAACTATATTCATAGCAAATTTCATTTAAATCAGCGAGTGGTTTATGCGTAAAAACGTAAGAAACAAATATCTCAATTCGTTATCTACATTTTCTTAATATTTGACTAGCGACCCGCCTCGGCTTCGCATGGGTGCAGTGCTATATAATACATGTATTATACATATAAACCATCCTCTTGAATCACTTTATATATTTAAAAAAACCGCATCAAAATCCGTTGCGTAGTTTCTAAGATCTAAGCATACATAGGGACAGACAGCGGGAAACTACTTTGTTTTATACTATGTAAGTAGAAGTGATGGTGATACGATAATTACTAACAGGCAACAAAATCATCGACATCATCATTTCACTGAAGCAGAAAAAATTAAGAAAAAATTCGTCTGTCGTTCGATTACGTACAAGGAACTAGGTACTTAAGGACGAAACTTTTCTTTCATTAAACTGAAAATTAAATGTAAACGCTCTTAAGGTAACAGACACAATCTTATTTGTCAGTATCCGAGTATTATAAAATCCGGAGGCATACAATTTTACACCACGACATGAATTCCCATGAGTTGAAGCGAAATGAATAAAGGCAGGACGGCTACTTGGCGTGCGCGAGACGTGTCGCGGACCCGCGCCGTCCCGGGAGCCACGGCCGCAATTTCACGGTACGGCACGCCGCACTTTTAGCCGGCTACCTACGAGACCTACAACTCACTGCAATAGATACATATGTCTGGAAGGGCTTACTTGAATGTAACAACAAAAATTTGCCGTTAATGCACGGGTAGACCAAGAAAGAGATGGATGGACTGCGTGATGGAGTAAAGATGTGCAAATCTATAAACTGGAAGGAGGCGAGGGAACGTGATAGGTGGAAATAACTAGTAGAAGAGACCAAGACCCACAAAGGGTTGTAGCGTCGTAGTACGAAGTAAGTAGGAAAGATAGCATCATGCAATTTGCCGACACGGCGTTCAAGTTTTACTACCAAAGCGCGCCAATAGATGGTTTACATGAAAAAAAGTATTCCGACGAATTGAGAACCTACTCCTTTTTTGAAGTCGGTTAAGAATGAAGCATCTAAAAGCGTAAGTTTTTTTTATATACCTAAGATATTTCCAAGTAGTGGAAAAAAAAAACATTTAATAATCTCCAAACCCTATCGTATTCTATAAACTTGCTTTTGTTTATATTCAAAAAGTACTTATCTCTAGTATAATGAGAATGCGTACCTACTATACTGCTAAAGCTTACTTATGTCATGGCTTATGTGAAGAAAATTCTCACTCAGTTGTCACCCCGGGGGACAGTACTAGAGGGGACTACTGGGAATAATCGCTTATGTAGGTGACAAAAATGGAGGAGAGACTATTTTCCTCTAAAATGTTATCTCCCGCTTTCGGACCTTTATAGTCGGGTTTTACATCCATCCATGGCATAACAAGAGCGTGGTTTAATACGAAAACCATACGACAGAACCTTCCAGCGTCACTATATCCCAGGTGATCTTATTCTGAGTTTTGTATCGATTTGCGCCTCGTAAAGTGCACAAGAATGTGAACAAAGAACAAAACAACAACATTATGCTCCTTCGCGTGCAGATAAAAGGCTTTACATCCAATGTATGCTGGGCTGTGACGTATAAATATATTTATTCACTTACTTATTGCCTTTTTTTATTATAAATTCTTTTGCAAAGAACAGCAGGTTCTCCACAAAATTATTACATTAAAATAAAAAAAGAGAGGATCGTCTACAATTTTATATTTCAAATATTTTCATTCGGTAAATAAATAAATGCAATCCTTAAATAATATTATTCATACAAATTATACAAACCAATTTAAATAGAAATCACTGTATATTATAATGAGCAAATCATTGGTATTCCATTAAAATGGAAACGCCAATTAATAAGGCATTTTATATTCATGAATAGAATAAAATGGAAAAATAAATTCATCAATACCATATAGATTTTATATTTACTAAAGACGTGATTTATCTATGGCAAAGAAAATATACACTTCGCGAATCTATGCTGTATCAAGAAAGTATATTTGATTTATTTTAAGATAAACAGAAAAGGCACCCAAATTCCAGTTCTTTATTTCCAATTCAAAAATCAAAAAAACGAATTCTATTATCTTTCAACGACAACGACTCTTTCTTTTAAATTCGAAATTCCAAAAAAGAATCCCATTCTTTTTCTACAGCAACGATCCAGTTGGTACTCTTCGTTCAGCTCTTGGCCATTATTCCATTCGGCTATATAGTCGTTTCCACGTCCTGCTTTCAGCGATGTAATTCGTCTTCATTTTGTCAGTTGGAGAGCACCTACCGATCCCCTTCAGCCCCATCGAGACTTAATTGGATTGTTTTCAAGAGAATCGTGTCTATTGTTGTATTATATCATAACCTATATTTGTTTCCTTTAATCCACTCTCTGAGAATGAAAAATAAAGACGCCGAATCTTAGTCATTTTTTAGGAATAATTCCGACGCTGCTAATTCTACAAAATCTAGGGTCGAAACGGAGCGACGGATATGAGTTAAATTTGACATTGAGATATAAAATAATTATTTAAAATAAACAAAAGTATAATTAGTACTAGTTACTAGTTAAATGGTTATTTGAAATTATGGTCATTTGTCCATGTATAAATTTCTGGGAATTAATTTATTGAAATCACCTGTCTATTGACACCAGTCGTTCAAATCATGAATGCTTTTTGTATTTGAAAGTTAATGCCGTTTGGTTTAATATAAATTTCCTGAAAATCTTTACTCGATAATATAGTTTGCATGAAAGTTCAAAGAAGTAAACGCAAACAGAAATTTATATATCGATGAGGCAAACTACAAAGATCATGAGGATTTTAGGTTCTCGTAGACAAAAAAGTAAATGTTTTAGGGATATTAATCAAACGACATATATATTTCCACATAAAAAAATCATTGTAAACACAACATTACATCTCAACATTACATTTCGTGAGATTCAACCTTTAAAAACCGCCCTGAACCATTTTGGTTTTAATTGAAAGCGAATCGCTCTCAGTCTTATCTTTTTTGCGTCCTCCCCTTGACGTCCATATTGTAGAAAATGTAACACAAACCTTTTACAAAGACGAGATATTTATCTTGAAGGTATTCGAAGTAGCTTCTCTAATTAACGTTCTTGTAATCGAAATCGGCATTTTCGGTATCAATAAGCCGCAAAAGCCATTTATACAGTTATTTATGAATTAATTAACCGCTTCTTTGCCTTTTCATCTTGGTATTGAATAGAAAATTAAGATACAGTTTCCGAAATTGGAAGTTTTAGATATCTTTGAAGATTAGCAGCGCGATCGTTCATGAAGTGGTATATTACTAAAGACTTTTGATGTTTATAAATCTTTTGTTAAGATTGTAAATGCGTTTAATTATCTTAAAAACCAATCTTCTTATGTTCTGATAAAGTCAAAATATTTCTTGTTTTTTAAAAAGAGGAATGTACTGATACAGAAATTTGGAAATTCGAACTTCGAATTAAATGACAGTTCTTAAGCGCGCTAATGACTGAAAGCGCCATCAAGCCGTTTAGGCTAAAAAGCATACAAAAGAATTAAGAAAATACACAATACTCAAACTCATAAGTGCTTGAAAACCATATAAATTGTCATAAAAAGTATATTTATAATAAGTGTCAATAAAAATAATTAAAGAATTTAATATCACATTTTAATTACTCAAAACTTTAATGATTAATGACGGCGCGCGTCACCGTCACTCGTATGTTTCAGTGAATATTTTAAATGGTCATTCTCGAAAATGGCCGGTGGGTGCTTGTAAACGCACCTACTGTTTCGGTAATTATTTAAAACGTCCAATTTAATCAATATGCATGATACATCGGGTTAAACGTGAATATATTGTGTGGTCATCGTGATAATTACTGTTTAACTTTTGAGAGGAATTTATTGTATTTTGCTTTTGACAAAAGTTGTCAATTATTGCAGACTTATTTAAAAATGAAAGATTAAAAATTTCAATACTATTAAGTTAAATTTTTTTATAAACAACTAGCGAGCCGTCCCCGGCTTCGCATGGGCATAAAACCTACCTCTGGAATCACTCTATCTATTGAAAAAACCGTATCAACATCCATTGCGTAGTTTTAAAGATGTAAGCATACAAAGGGACATAGGGACAGAGAAAGCGACTTTGTTTTATACTATGTAGTGAAATCAAGGGAATCTTGGAATATGCCAGTCAAGTACTAATTATAACACGAGAATTGCACCAGTCTGTTTTCACAGCCTATAAATCCGACCCTTAAGCTACGGTAACTACTTTTCATCAGGTGGGTAGACTGCTAGAAAACCTGATTATCATAAAGCAACCCATTTTTCGTCTAAAAATAACGGTCTTAATTTTTTGGTATTTATTTTCCTAAAATCAACCGTTATTTATAGTTATCCGTTTTTAGAGTGTTAAAAACTCCGTGTTCCATCCCATGTAGTCACAGCCAAGAAAGCAGACCTTGCACTAAGGGAACATCTTCACATCAGGTGGTAGCCCTAGTACTTAGTAGGCCTGTTTTCCTACATAGTAGTAAAAAAAAAAATGATGCTAGACGACATCTCGCTTACTTTATAGTTTACTAGAGACCCGCCCCGGCTTCGTATGGGCATAAAAACCTTCGTCTTGAATTACTATCAATTAAAAAAAACGCATCAAAATCCGTTGCGTATATACCTATACGCTATATTTTTAAAGATTTAAGCATACATAGGGATATAGGGAAAGTGAAAGCGACTTTGTTTTATACTATGTAGTGATAGTGATGGAACCCCTTGGACACCATACGGATAATTTGATAGTAAAGATGTTTTTGTACTTCGGGGCACGTGATACCTTGGTGAACACTAGCGCCACCGTCATTTTAAATTCATTACTTACTGAAAACACAAGTTATCAAAAATCCCTCTGCTGTAATTATGATTCTGGATCTGAAGATAATTTTAAACATATTACAATATTAAATTATAACTTCCTATTGTTACAAATTGCATTATTGCTTAAAACGGCCACTTTTAGCACTTTTGCAATTTGTAACTATATGGAACTATAATTTAATAATTGAATATGATTAAAATTAACTTCAGATCCAGAACCTTAATTACAGCAGAGGGATTTTTGATAACTTGTGTTTTCAGTGAGTAATGATTTTTAAATGACGGTGGCGCGAGTGTTCACCGAGGTATAGCCTTAAGCCGTTGGTTCCGGCTGCCATCTAATAGTAGTTAAAGGAACCGCGTGAAGGCGGAGAGTCGGTTCCAAAGAACTCTCACACCAGGATGTGCATGGCTTATTAATCTATCTACACGGAATGCATGTATCTATGTATCTATCCATGAGTATGTACGTAACTTTATAAGTGTTGTATGCACAACTTCTACCACCATCTATTTTATAATTGTATCCTTGTTACCCGCCTCTGCCTCCGGTTGGCTGGAAGAGATCTCTTCATGGGATAAGTCCGCATTGCATTTATCTTGTAATTGTATTTTTGTTTATTTTGTGCAATAAAGTTATTACAAACAAAGTAATGATGAGCATGTTTTGCTAGAACAATTTTTAAATAGGATATGCAAAATATGCACTCACCCTTTGTTTCGTGTCCGAGTGTCACCCGCCACGGCGCGCCTCCAATTTGCGCCCGGGCAACGCAAACACAAGTTTTCACTGATTGCGACTGTTTGACCGGCGGTACACTCTGTAACAAAAGCGCTGAAGGCAAACAAGTTTTTAATCCATATAACGTGTGTACATTGGAATTTTGTATGAACTTATATTTTTCTCATATTAGCCTTTTTCGATATAAAAACTACAATATATAATCGTTCGAGTTTACTTCCTCATATTAGACGATGACCTTCTCAGTCATCTTATGAGTGCGAAATTTCTAAAATATTGGTTCAGTTGTTAAATTTAAATCTTTATTAATTTCATTTCAACAAATTTTAATTTACTTCACTAAGCTATAAAAACTATGAAAAACCCAGCACCAGAAGTAATATAATTGGCATCTAAACAAGGCTTTACCTGTAACTAAGGTGCTAGTTTCTGCCAAAGACTTATATTTAAAAAAATACTTTGATCACTGACAGTGCACTCGTCCATCGTAGTCCAAGAAATTTATGTCTACCTGCATTTCTTCAAAAAAACACTATGCGTGTGGTCAGCTAGTGTAAAATTGGTTTTTGCGACCACTTAAATTATGGACGTGGGTTAATTAAGTTTTAAGTATGCATTAGTGATTGAATTATTTATTAACTGTTAAAATGTTTATAGATAATTTTATATTATGAAGCGTGAAGAGTTAACAAACAAACATAATATACAAACTCGCTTTCGCATTTATAATATTTAGTGAGGATTTAGTACGCATACGAACATCTGGTGACTTACCACCACCTCAGAACGAGTGAGTGGAGATGTCGCCTTACATCATGTATTGCGCCGTCTCGCTTACTCACTCGTTCTTGCATTGTTTTAAGAGATGATAGTAAGCCACCTGATGGAAACTGGTTAGCCTATTGACGCCTGCAATACTAAAGCTTTAGTAGTTTTGTACAATATGTACATAAGTACTTAAGAAGATATTGACTTCAGTATAACTAGTTAGAACTATTATTTTACAATAGGAAAAAAAAAATTCAATTGACTATTATTTATTCTGTGACAAATGGTGTGAAGTGTTCGTTGCAGCCCATAATCAGAACAAATTTAAAAAAAATTGTAAACTTACACGGGACGGCATTCAGATTAGCAGACTAGCTTGTTAACTGTTTAACTACGGCGAGTCAAATAGATGTAATGAACTCATTATTAGCAAATACTTTTGTTCCCGACTATACACACTAACGAGCCGATTGCCATCCGGCGAAATGTGAGCACTCATTAATGAACAGGCAAAAATTTGGAGTAAGCGTAGCAGATTTCCGATTTTCAACTGCTTGAAATGGTTCTGGAATGTTTATCCTTATTTATATCTTCAGACATCAAAATTTAAAATATTAATTTCACCGCCTGATTGTATGATAAAAAATAATTTCGTTCCTCAAAATTCTTGCCATTGGTTCCAGTTGCACCTGTCTTATGAGAAACCACGAAGAGGCCTAGAGGCGATTTTTAAAAACTCTGGCACCTTGACGTGAAGGGTTATTGGCATTGTAAAACTATGTTATAAATGAATATCCTTTTATTTCGTGATTACATTAATCATCATCTAAGACTTTCTCTGGTAAAATTTTAAAAAAGCTTCAGTAATCAGGAGCATAAACTTGATGTATTATAAGTTATAACTCCTTTCCTATCTACCTCTGTGGTCAAGTGGTTAAGGCGTTTGCCTGCAGACCCGGGGGTCGTGGTTTCCCCGCTGTACAATCTGTACCATTGGACAGTACCACTAATGGTACAAATGGCACTGATTTATTCCACTTTTCGATTCCCACGGGTAGCGTCCTTTGTTTAGTTGTTTCCAGTTTGTTTAGGACATTGCAGGGGTGAATCACCTAACTGTCTTATAATAAAGATGATTTCGTGCTTCGGAAGGCACGTCAAGCCTTTGGTCCCGGCCGCCCTTTGGTAGTCGGTAAAGGAACTACATCAGAGTCAGAGGCCGAAAAGAGATTCCGAAGAACTCGGAAACCAGGGTGTGCACCCTTGACCATGTCACCTGCACGATGATGATGACTCCTTTCCTTTCCTTTGACGTGATACCTGAAAAGGAAGGTATAGCCATATGATAGTATAGCATCGAAAAGTGAAGTTTCATGTAAATAAACTTATCTGAAAATAACAAAGAATTAGTTTAATTTTTTGCTTTTGCTAACTTCAAGTTTGTTACAAGTCATTAAATATGAAAGCAATCAGTCACAAAAACAAACGGTTCCAAGTAAGCCAATCAATGTAACAATACCGGTCTGAATAGTATGAAATGAATTCCATTTCTAGACAACACACTACTAACACATGAGCAAATAACGAAACAGAGAAAAGGTTCATTAGCTGAGATTGGGCACATTCGTCACACTCACAAATGTAGGGCATGTTTTTCGATCAACATGGAAATGGAAGTCGTGTTGCTCGAAGGGCATGTCTGGTTAACCGTGAGGTATTCTACTAACAGACACTCGAATCTTTATCATCGGCAGGACGTTGTAAAACTAAGACAGAGTTATAAATTTCTGTCTGAATCTCCCACTGGTGACAATATATACTATCATACTTGGTATATGCCAATAACAGTATTCAAAACGAGGACTGACTTCAGGTAGGCGACTTAATTATTCTGGCAACGCAATTTGGTGAGCAAAAGGCTTTCATTCTTGGCTTGGGTTGCAGACAAAAAACTGACGATGTCACACTATGTGCGGCAAACACGCGAGCTGCCTTGATAGGGTACAACCTGTGTATTTGCTTCGTGGGTACAACAGAAACAGATTCTAGAACCCGCTCCCCGTCAGTAGGCCTGGCGATTTGTATGCTTTACAGCCTTACAATTGTGTGTTTATCGATCTGTGTCTCTCTCTGTCTCAATATCTTCTCATGTGCTACTAATTCCCAAGGGTTAAGTTATGGGCCGTGGCAGAAGGGATTCAATAAAGAATTGAAATGTATTTTCCGTTGGAATTGTATGTTGCGTGTGGGGAATAACTCTGTGATTACTGGATACATTTATTTATTCTTTCGTCACTTATTCTTTTACTCGGTAGTATGTACTTATTTTCTTATATATACTTTTTACCCAAAAAAGTACGAATTGGTGACGCAATTTGTTTTTAATCTATGCTTGTTACCTAATATCAAAAGGCCAAAAAGGGAAAAAGACCTCAATTTGGTTGTTGTTTTGTTGTTGTTGGCAACAGGTGGTTAATAGCATTCGTAAGAATGGTTAAGATCGGCAGGCCATCAGCCAGTTTTCTGTGATTATCGTAAAGGTACTTAAGGAAGGATTATTAGAAAAATGGGCAATATCCTCTTATGAAGAAATGTTATAAGGCATCGTATTTACGCAAAGTCCGTTCTCCGAAACCCAACTTGGATACAACCGGGAAAATGCTAGGAAAGTGATGACGAAGAGAGACCTCATGTCAAGTAGTTGGCATAGTAATGGTGTATTAAATATATTATTGTCTTTCGTCTTGTATTAAAGAGGCAGTTCTTAGTGCAAATGTCTGCTTTGGATAATTCTAACCTATTTCGGCCAACATCAGCACTGCTTGCATTGTTGGCGTCCCCACTTTGAAGAGTAAGAAAGGCAGTCAAAGGCCCTATACATACATCCATACATAAAATCACATCTTTATCCCATACGGGGTAGATAGAGCCTAGGACCATAAGACCTTAGGCCACGTTTAGCATGATGGTAGTTGAAACAGGAAATCAATAGTGTTGGGTTGCCAGCCGCATCGCCTATGTGATGATTCCCCCATTCGCCAATTTCCTCAGTCGACTTTTACGACTTGCGCGGGGAGAGAAGCTGTTAGTACATTCTATGTTTTTCTTTTTTTCCCAGACCAGCATGTAAGAGCAAAGCTATGGTAAAACATTCCAGTGCAGTTGGTAATAGCACGCGATTAACGACCTCAAGAAATCACGGATGTCTTGGTGCGGGTCGTATTTTTGGCTGTCAGCTTAACAGCACAAAAAAAGAAATACAGAATACTTCGAAATTCAGTGAGAAACGACATTTTCTAAACCAGGTAGATATTTTACCGTACGTCGCCCTTTGATTGCAAATAACCCGGGACCAACTTTACCCTTTAGGCAAACTTTTGTCAGCGTTTTTGAACGCAATCACGAATATTATATGACTATGTTACTAGCATATCCTTTTATGTACAGAAGAACATAAAATATCATAGAAGATACTATACCTATTAAAAGTTATAGGTATAGATAAACAAATGTTCATATCTATGCCATTTTATGTCGATCTAATGTACAATTTAAGTATAAGTATTAAAAGAAATGAAAATGATAACATACTGTTTTCAACAGTTAGATAGGATAGAACTATTAATACTTTGACATTTGTTTTGTACCCTATTACTGCAAATAAACGATTTGATTTGATTTCCTGTTTCAACTACCATCATGCTAAACGTGGCCTTAGGTCTTATGACCCTAAGCTCTGTCTACCCCGTATGGGATAAATACGTGATTATATGTATGTATGTAACCGTACTAGGGGACATATAGTTAATTTTGAAGTAAACATACTGTCAAACCGCAAACTAAAGCTCTACGATAGAATTTTTAAACAAACACTCGGGTTGCCAGCATTTTGCTCTGCAAAGATTCTCAAGGAGAGAACCTCGAGCTTCGAAATATCATATTATTTAGCTTAAGCCAAAAGAATTTTGCAGCTTTGCGCTTTCTATACTAATATATAAAGCTGAAGCGTTTGTTTGTTTGAACTCTTTTAACTTTAGAACTACTGGTCGAATTTTAAAATATATTTCTGCATATAATAACCTGATTCTTGGGAAAATTTACAGGCTTGCTTACCGTACTGCCGGTAACCATGATGTATTTATGAAGACAGGGGTTTAGACAGTCTAATAAAATATTCCTAGGAAGCTATATATACTCGAAAATTCTTAAGTATATTAGTCATATGTTCCCTTTATAATGTGCTATAACAGGAAGATGCTTCATAATAAAGGTATATTTTGAAATACAATAAATATTAAAATAAAATAACAGGTTTCGATAAAAAAAATATGAATTTCCATTCTATAGGGTCACCTTGTCATGATGAAATATTGTATCATTACAGTCACAAAGAGTTGCCAAAAAAGAGACTGGGTAGTGTAGGCCCCCAGCCCGGCAAATGCGCTCAATGAATATCTTACCAAATGGAGATCGCGAAGCAAACAAAAAAAAAACTACAACAATCACTAATTTGTATAGAAAACATCATTAAGCAAATCTTACGATGCTTTATTTTATTGCAACAAAGCTCACCACAGATGGCGCTAAAAATAAGGAATCAGTGAATGAATCGCCTAAATAATTCACAAATAAGTATGGGGAGCTTAATCGGGCTAATAAAGTTGCTACGAGGAGACCTATATACAGCCTCCGATAGATGCCTGGCGAAAAGATCTCGAGCATACACATAGCTATCGGCTATCGCTCCTGCCTATCTAAATTTTAATTACCGATAGCTTTTTGCTGCTACATAAAGATATAGATCAGTATTCGGGTTAAGATAGTCAGAATCAGCTTGATCTATGTTTTCTATTACTACTAACTTTTGATGTCATCCACTTACGTGATCTTGTATCTAGCTAAACTGACGTGAAACGTTGCCGACAAAGATCAAACAGATAACTTGTCCTAGCTCGAACATTGATAAAGGGCTATTAAGGGCTATTAAGGGTGACTTCTTGTAAGAGTGAAGGTAGAGTCAAAATGACTGGAGTAAATAATAATAATATTCTTAAGGCACACTCCATATGTTTTCAAGCTCATGGGTCGCTCTGGAAAAGCTAGCTCGATTGTTTTACCTCAACGGGTCTTTTGTGGCCACTTCGCAAACAAAAGTGTGTGCCTGTCCACAGTTGCGTCGCCAAATTAATTTATAACAACCGCAATGGCAATATTTATGTGTGGCAACACTGATGTTTAGAAACTGGATGTGTTTTGGAGTTCTAGATCTTAAAAAACCAGACAACCATAAGGTTGACTGTGTATTTGTTTGTTGGACCTTCCAAGTACCTTTAACTTAATGTAGATATAAACTTAAAGGCTCAGGTCCCTTTAAGTCTTGTAATCCTAATCCTAACTAATATTATAAATGCAAAAGTGAGTTTGTATAATTGTTTGTTACCTCTTCACGTCCTATCTACTGAACCAATCTTCCTGAAATTTCGCATTTACATAGCTAGGAGTATTGAGAACCTTTGATCCCATCGTTTTCTTTAACCTGAAAATTCAAAATGTTAAAAATAAATGCTTGCTACTGGCCATCCGTTTGTCTGTCAGCAAATAAATATAAATTTGTAGGGGTCAACTTACAACACACAATTCATAATGAATAAATATTACTCTCAGACGCTGCTATTACGGAACCCTGTGTACGGGACTCCGAGTCGCGCATTACTGGATTATTAGATGACGGAAAAGAAAAATCTTAATTAGGCTTTCCGAAATCCGTTTTCTGGATAATAAATGTTTGTCGCAACCTTACTTGTGACTCCAAAAATGGAGGTTTTTGTTGCTCTAGTCGGCGGAGACGTGAAATATGACTAGCGCGGAAATAAACTACAGTAAATGTTAGTTTTATGTTTGTTTGCAGGTAACTTGTCCTTACAAGGACATGGATTTGCTAGATGGTTATATGGTTTACTAGCTTTTACCTGTGGCTCCTATGTTGTCTAATCAAAAAAAGCTAAAATGATGATGTTGATCATCACAGCGCAGTCCACGGCTGAATATAGGCTTTTCCTAAAGATTTCAAGAATGATCGGTTGGAAGTGGCATACATCCATTACATCCCTGCATCCTTTTCCAATTTCTGCCCCTAAATATAGAATAGAGCAACATACCCCTTTGTCCATAGATAAAAAAGAAAAATGTGCCTTGCGCGTGCCTTTCAAATTCTTTGCCTTTGTTCATATATTTTTTTTTTTTTTTTTACGTGTGGAAAAGGCCTTCGCCTACCACCCAGCCATGAACGGGAAGCTGGGTGGTTATGTGGGACTTGGACCTACCAAAAACCACACGGTGTCAATCCGCCTACCGCTTTTTGCCGGGACTATGTGCTTTCTGATGCTCCAAAGCCCCGGCACGGCGGCCGCTTCCACGGCGGCCTCGGCTCAGCCGCTCTCCTCGGAGCGGCCTGCGGGTTCGGCCCGCGGCCTCCATTTCCCGCGTGGGTAAAGGCGCGCTTGACACGGGCGCGCCTTTCAACCCGAGGCCGTTTAGGTCGGGCAACGGAATCCCGTTTGTTCTGTTACCCGGCCGGCCTTATTGGGGGGGCTGCAGGTGCAGAACATAGGCCCGCCGTCTGCGCCCTGTGCGTCTGCGGCGGATGGGATGGTCGGTACTTTCCTCCCTTTCCCTTTCCGCCACCTCTTTGCGGAGCATGATGCATTCCGCAAAGGTCTGCACCGCCGTCCACGACGTCTCACTGTCAACCATGGCTTTCACGATGGTCGGCAGCGAGAGGTCGTCCCCCACTATCGCGCGCATTTCCGCACGATCTGTTTCCCAGGCTGGGCAGTCCTCCAGCGTATGCTGGGCGTCCTCATCAAGGCATTCATTGCAATGGTGGCAAACAGCAGACGGCTCCCGACCCGCAATCCGACACAGATACCCACCGAAACAACCGTGTCCGGTGAGCACCTGCGTCAGGCGGAATGTCAGTAAGCCGTGCTGCCTCGCCAACCATTGCGTCAAGACTGGACGGATAGCTTCAGCGGTCCGAAGCCCAGCCGTGGGCTGCTCCAGCCTCAGAGCCCATTCCGTGGTTGCGCGCTGACTCAACTCTTCACGACGTCCCGCTATCTCTCTCGGTGCCGGCCGATGACCCCGGGCCTGCGCCTCCTCGCGCCAGTCAAATAAAGACGCGAGGACTTCAGCTCTCTGAGGTTTCCGCAATAGGGCCACATTTTTGCGATTTAGGGCCTCAGCCCACACAGGGGCACCATATAGGGCCATGGATCGCACGACCCCAATATAAAGACGTCTACAAGACGCCTCCGGTCCTCCCAGATTGGGCAAAAGTCGAGTCAACGCCCCAGCAGCCGCCATTACTCTTGGCACCATCCGCGCAAAATGGGAAGCAAAATTCCAACGGCCGTCAAGGACGACACCTAGGTACCGCATCGAATCCTTGACTGCAATTCATACCCCATCCACCATCAAGTCTGCATCTGGAGGCGGACCTCTCCGAGGGCCATGAAAACACAACGCCTCAGATTTTTGAAGTTCCACCTCCAGACCAAGGCAGCGTATCCGGCGCACCACCTCCGCAACACCCGCAGTCGCACGCTCAGGGCCAAGTGCCACGGGCGGTCACGAGAGTATCATCGGCGTAACATACCAGATTGACTCCCGGAATATTGACCGCCCGTAGCACCCAGTCATAACCAATGTTCCACAGGAGCGGTCCAAGGACCGATCCCTGTGGAACACCGCATGACACCTGCTTCTCACCCCACCCATTTTGAACAGGGAAGACAACCCTTCTGTCAGATAAATAGTCCTCAACCAATCGGCGCAGGTATGTTGGCACTCCATGAAACCTGAGTGCCTCCATGATGCAAGGCCAGGGGAGGGAGTTAAAGGCATTGGAGATGTCCAATGACACCACCAGTACCACCTCACTCTGAGAAACTGCTTCCTGCGCCAAGGATCTGACTCTGAGAATGGCGTGGATAGTCGATCGCCGCCGGCGGAACCCGTATTGGCAATCCGAAAGATTAGGGCCAATCTGTTCCAGGTGCTCAACGAGGCGGTCAGCAACAACCCTTTCCAACAGTTTACCGGCCTCGTCAAGCACAACGATCGGCCTAAAGCCAGACGGCGAGTCCGCCGGTCGACCCTCCTTTCTAAGCAGAACTAAGCGTCCTGACTTCCACGCCTGGGGAAACCTTCCCTGTTCAAAACACTTGTTGAACAGTCCCCTCAGCCGACTCTCCAAGCAGCAAAATCCAGAGCGAGGACCAGCACTCGGCCAGGTATACCGTCTGGACCCGGGGCGGTATTCTTCGCTTTCAACCGAACCACGGCCGCACCGAGCTCATCCCGGGTTATTTCAGGTATTACCCCGGCTTCGATGCGATATTTGGGGGTCATCCTTGACGGCACGTGGAATTTCGGCGTGCACTTCGCCGAGTTGGTGCCGCGTGTGATGAGCGCGGCTGGCGCGCTGACTCAGCTCCTGCCAAACTTGGGAGGACCTGAGGCGTCCTGTCGACGTCTGTATATGGGGGTCGTGCGGTCCATGGCCCTGTACGGTGCCCCCGTATGGGCGGAGGCTCTTAATCGCCAAAATACTGCGCTCCTGCGTAGGCCGCAGAGGGTAATGGCGATTAGGGCCGCAAGGGGATATCGCACGATCTCCCATGAAGGAGCGTGTGTTCTGGCTGGTAGTATGCCCTGGGACCTAGAAGCCGAAGTCCTTGCGTCCCTATTTGTCTGGCGCGAGGAGGCTGTGGCCCGGGGTCACAGGCCAGCCCCAAGTGAAGTTACAGGACGCCGCAAGGAGCTGTGTCGGCGAGCCATTAGTGATTGGTCTCGCAGGCTGGAGCAGCCCACTGCTGGACGTAGAACCGTCGAGGCGATACGTCCAGTCTTGGAACAATGGTTGGCAAGGCAGCACGGCCTACTGACTTTCCGTTTGACGCAGATTCTCTCCGGCCACGGTTGTTTCGGAGGGTATCTGTGTCGCATAGCGGGTCGGGAGCCGTCTGCTGTTTGCCACCATTGCGACGGATGCCTGGACGAGGACGCCCAGCATACATTAGAGGACTGCCCAGCCTGGGCGGTAGATCGCGCGGAGCTGCGCGTGGTCGTGGGGGACGACCTCTCTCTGTCGACTGTTGTAAAAGCCATGGTCGACAGCGAGACGTCGTGGAATGCGGTGCAGGCCTTTGCGGAGAGCGTGATGCTCCGCAAAGAGGCGGCGGAGAGGGAGCGGGAGGCGACTTCCGACTTACCTATCCGTCGCCGGAGAACAGGGCGCAGAAGGCGGGCTTACGGCCTGCACCTGCAGCCCCCACAGATGTAACCGGTCGGGCAGCGGAATAAACGGGATTCCGCTGCTCGACAGTAACGGTCCCGGGTTGAAAGGCGCGTCGGTGTCAAGCGCGCCTTTACCCAAAGCGGGTATAATTGAAGACCGATGGGTCGTCCCGCTGGCCGCTCCCGTATGGAGCGCGCCGAGATGAGGCTGCCGAGGTAGCGGCCACCGCGCTGGGGTTGTGGAGCATGAAGAAGCACACGGCCCCGGCAATTAGCGGTTTTGATGTTGGCACCGTGTGGTTTTTAGTGGGTTCATGTCCCACATAACCACCCAGCTTCCCGTTCATTGGCTGGGTGGTAGGCGAAGGCCTTTTCCACACGTTAAAAAAAAAAAAAAAAAAAAAAAGTTTTACCCCGGCTTCCTCGCCCAGCAACGGAGGAGCCATTTGTCCATATACCTAACCCAACCTTAAGCTAAGGCGGTACACTTTTCTATGTGACTCACTGTACTTACAAGAAAGAAGTTTTAACACATTGTATTTTTAGAATAAAAAGAAAAGTTTCAATTTCAGAAAATCTATATTCCCTCGTGTTTGCACTATGGACTAGAGAGGAGCCAATCCATAAATACTAGAGCGAATTAGCATAAGGCGAGAGTACAGGAACTGTATTTTTAAAGTATCCTTTGAATATTCATCCAGTCTATTTAAAATTACGCTTTGTAAAATATGCTAAGAGGGTGGAGTGGAATTCGATAGTGTGCGGTGGCAGGTTCTGCAATACTGAACGTTTTAATCACATTATATGACATAGAAGTGAATTTACTTTATTTATGTAACGAAAAAGAAAATTATCTACATAATTAAAAATCCTAAACTACTTGAACTAAAAAATACACAAGATTACAAAAAGTCCAGTCCCGGCAAATTATTACCCCGAGGTAGCCCAGAAGGCTGGCAACACTGCCACGTTAGATGTTATTTTTTGGACAATATAACAACTAAAGAAAATGGCAGGTAAAACCACTTAGCAGATAATAGTCTAGAAAAAATACTAAAACCATATTTGTATTTATTCTCTCCATTGAAGGAAGTAAGAACTCTATTAAAATACACCTAAAAAAATACATATACATCTCACCATACACCGACGTACAGCAAGTTGTATACTAAACTCTGCAGCCAACTATACAATTCATAAACGTGGTAGGTACCCTCTCCTTCAGTCGTACCATAACTGTACTAATGTAAGCGAATCTCCCTCAGTTAATATTGTAAGTAGGCAAGACGTTAAATGTTTTAAAACCGACCCTTATTTCGCTAAAAAGAACCTCCAAATGTTATAAGCATGTCCGTCGGGTTCCGTAATTAAACTTAACGAAGTTCGTATGCAAAAGAGCCTCTTTATCGTTTCTGTGTTAAAGGCTTTTGTGCTTCTATATAAGGAGTCCCTTGCGCTCTATATAGCAGCACAATTTATAATTAAAGTAATTTCGGCGAAACCATAGGAGTATGTAGTGCCTTTTAACAATTGCCAAGGGTGTGTATTTAATTAACGTATAATTAAGCTAAAGATTTATGGTGTTTTAGAGACTTTTGGTAAAAGATGAGGCGGTTAAGAAAATGTTCTCAATTTTTCAACCGACTTCCAAAAAAGAACGTTTTTAAGAGGCTTAACATTGTTACTTATGTTTGTTATGTTTGTTTGTATTAATTTTATCTGGTAGTCGCTAAAGGAACCACGTCAGAGGCCGAGAAGCGATCTCGAAGAACTTTGACTGTGCATGGTCGATTGACCGTGTCACATCCACGAAATGATGATTTCACTTTTTTATACATATAAATTGGATTCCCTTAGTTCCATTTCGAAATGGGAAATAAAAAATTGAGAATTGATTGTAAAATTTTGCTTCGTATTCCTCTGTGAAATTATAATATAAGACAAGAAAATATGGCGTAAAAGATGGTGAGGTTCGTTGTGGAAGTTGACAAAGTACATAAAAACTAGTTTTGTCAAGTCTTGTAAAATATAAAGACGGAAGGACGTGTCTCAGGATGACGTGTTAAAAGTTGGGACAGTGTATGATAAATGTCAGAAGTTGATCCGGACTTGGGAGTTAACTTGTATTTGGGTTCACATTTGTCGAGCTACTTTCCAAACTCGCATTTTACTCAGTTTCGAATGATTGCGTAATTCGAAAAAAAAGCCTTGTTACGGCCGTAGCCTGGCGACACTACGTTATGAAGGCGACCAGCGGCCAAGGGACATTTACTGGCGGTCATTTCACCTCTCACCTAAACTTTTTTGAAAAGCAATAATTAAATCCGTTTTTCACATTTTAGCGCCTTTTAAAAATACAATACACACACATATAGCCCTTAACAGCCTTGTCTAAAATATACCCAAATAGATTTTCCCTGAATTTAAGACATCATACCTAACCAAACTAAAATCCCCACCTCCCACTGACATCACTCGTATAGTATGTATCATGTATCTGTGTATTATTTTGTCGTATTCCAATGATACGACAAAATAATACACAGATACATGATACATACTATACGAGTCATGTTCGTTGTCCTATAAAATTAAATTAGGTACGAGTATATTCACCTAATTAAAATTAACTTTAATATTGCTTGGTGAATCATAGTTACTTGGACATGATTTGCCAGCTTGAAAGGAGAACAGCGATTATAGCTCAAAGGCTTAAATATTATTTAACCTGTAGATTTTAAGAACTAAAGCTTTTTTGAAAACTGACGTTTGAATAATTGTAATTGCCAAAAATTCCACAGTACAATTGCAGACACTGTCTCATACAACTCGCCCAATTGGAAATCAGCCTTAGAAAAGGACGTACCTACATATAGTTAGCAGATTTTCTTAATTACCTCCACTTTTTAGCTTTTTGCCACTCGACTGTTACCTGCAGTTAGTAGGGGTAGTCAGGTGTGAAGTAACGGCTTTCTAGCGGTTGGCTGGGGTTGCAATAGAGTAAAAAACTCTTGAGTTATTGTTTTGGGGATTTCGCACAGAAAATTGTAGCGAGTTGTATTTTTCTCGTCTACTTTTGGCGCGCTTTTAAAGTAAATTCGACCAGTTTGTCGAATCAAGTCCTCATCATCATCCTAGTTTCCTTGACCCTAGGGTCCACTTTTTATCATGGTTTTAGATTTAACTGCAATGTACAGGGGGCGTAGCCAAAGTCACAATTTCAAAACGTTGACGAATGTCGACAAGAACAAAATGTATGGGATTGACATAAGATTGACCACATGATTTACCGCAGCTTATGTCAATCCCATACATTTTGTTCTTGTCGTACTTCGTTAGCGTTTTGAAATGGTCACTTAGCTACGGGTGCAGGGGGCGTAGCCAAAGTCTGGTTAATAGATACGCAGTCAATTGATCAAGTCAATAAAGTGACTATTGTCACCCTTTTTGTAAGGAAATTAGACCAATTAACAACATGGCCATGTTGCTCTGACAATAAAGTGTGGAGCCTTAATGCCTTAAAGAAAAAAAAAACGTATTTGTTTTAATACTGACGATATGAAGACTTCCCGAATGCAAAAATGACAAAATATTTCTTTTTTTAAATTAAATCCAATAAAATAAACGAAACTCGCTTTACAGATAAATAAACAGAGGTCAAGTAAAGCGATATATTTTCACTATCAGATAGAAATAACGTGCATTCGTTTATTTTTTTTTCTCCGTGTTTTTTTGTCAGTGCGCAAAAGTGGATTAACAACCGCCTACAGTGGGTTCGTTTTGCTTAAAAATGCATATGGTATTCGGGCAATTCGGCAAAGCGCCATTCAAAACTTGTTTTTGTTTTTTTTTTTCATTTCTAGTACCCTTTTTTGTCCGCCGTAGAGTAATTGGTTGCGTGAAAGATGCGCTTTTATTTTATTTTTATGAGTTGACGGGAGCTGATCTAGTTAACGCGTAGAAACCATTTGTCTCACGCGTTTTCGCAACTCTATGTTAACGTTTTGATTTTGATGTTTATTTAATGTTGATATTTATTATTTTAAATTTAATACATATGTTAAACTTATTAAGGTTTAAAATAAACAAACTTTACTCTCTTAAAACTCAACTTAAAAAGAAACTGTAGGAAGTTGGAACCCACCACAATACTTACGTGAGCTGAGCTGTTTACTTCACTCATGAGAAAAGAGAGATGGTTTATTCTTTAGCAGGAGATCACAGAGTAGATTGATGTCTAAAAATTTAATTATTATGGGTAAAAAAAATTGATCCTTAAATCGAACATTTTACTACTAATGGCGGACTTAAAGCCTTATGCTTTTTCTACCAGTCAACCAACTTAGTGCAGAGATAGTCTAAGTAAGTGATAAATTTGAACATGATGTTATCTTACTTATACCTACAATAATTTCAAAAAGCTTGTCTACAAGTTCCTACTCTCAAAATTATAGGAAGCGGAAAGGGAGGGGAAATTGAGAATTGCTGCTATTGTTTATTTTGCTTTTAATATATTTTTTTTTACTATGGCTAATATATTTTATGATAGGTATATATGTATTAATATGTATGTATGTATGTATATATATATGTATATATTAACTATTTATTATGTATGTTATGTAAGTTTATTATATTTGTTATTTAAGTAAATGTTATTTTTGCACCCACAAACTGTTCTCTGCTTGACCCAAAGGTTGACTGTTAGATAATGCTTTTAGCATTAAGTCCGCCTATTGTATTTTTACAATAAAGTTAAATAAATAAAATAAATAAATAACATATTTATATATTTTATTTATTTAATTTATGTACACTTAAAATACAAACATAGGACACTTAAATGCACAAAACATAGATATATCTACATAAATATATCTCTACTATAGGAGCAGTTGGAATGAAAAGCAAATTTGAAATGTTACATTTTACAAAATACCTATTTTGACATCTATACCTCGCACCGCCTAAGGATAACAATAAGCAAAATAGTTGTATCTTAGCTCAGAAACAATAGAAATACGTTTAATTAAGTTTCTGACATCAAAGTTTAATACAGTCGTATGGCAAAAGTTGGCAAAATCATACAATATTTGCGAGTAAGCTCCATTGGAGTATTAAAACTTCGTGGTCCCCTATAAACTTTATGGAATATTTAGTATGGTCTATGGACTCATACGGACAAGAATTTTGACCACGTAGTTTCTGGTTTAGTAACTTAAATACACATTACAAGTACTTACCAATTAATTACTTTGCGTGCTTCCGCCACCAGTTAGTTCATGCAAACTACTGCCGCCCGCCGCCCACCCAATACTGTTAGTCCCAGCATGCCCGCCACCATTAGTTTGCACACACATTCCTTGCGACACATGTGCAAACTAATGTAGGTATCTCTAGTTATATATTTTTATAAAGACTTAAAATATATTTTTTAATTTGTTTTTGAACACGTTTCTTCGTAGACATCTACGACGCGACGTAGAGGCTCTACGACCTCTACGCCGTAGCACGTTTAGGATTATACAGAACTAACTTTACTGGACAACAATCCACACAATTTTATACCACGTTTAAATAAATAAAAAAGTTTATTTTTCAAGATTAAACTTTTCGTTTTATTTTTCAAATATATGAAAAAAGCAATTTTTCAAACATAAAAGTCCATTTATACGGGAATAGATCCCGTGTGTTAGTTTAAATTCAGAGGCATCGAAGCAAGTTGTAATATCCGCTCCGAGCCGAATCCAGCTAAACAAAACAGCCCGAGGTGTCTACGGCGGAACACTGGCAGCTGCCACTTCTGTATTTTTAACCGACTTCTGAAAATGATGGTAGTAATTTCAGGTGCGTTTAGAATGAGTGGAAAAGCTTTAGCGATAAGTCCGCCGTTTGTAAAAGTATAAAGTAGGTACAGCGATACTTACATTGTTATTGTAAAATGTTCTGTGAGATATTTAATTTGATAAATGAATGACTAGCCGATGCCCGCGATTTCGTGCGCGTGGGCTTTACTCCCGTTCCCGAGTTTTGAGGGGCTCCCGTTCCCGGAGGTTTAGGATACCAAAATTACCGCGGAAAATTAGGAAATCCCCGTTTTCTTTTAAACAAAGTTTGTCGTGTCAATAACCTACACAAAAAAAGAATTATCCAAGTTGGTGCATTTGATCAAAAATGCTATATATTTGCAGGCAAACTCATGCCTTGAGCTCATTCAAATAACTATAACTTTTTTTGATGAACCTATTTTGATGAAACAAACTTTTTGCCAAGTTAAAACAAAGCAATTGCAAGGCAATTGGTGAAAGTTTTAAGTAAATCGGTTCAGTACTGTGATCATACATACAGAAAGACAAAAATTCATAAGATTTTTTATTACTTTCTATTATTCATTTTAAGTGTCCCTTTAAGATTTAAGTCAAAAATACTAAAAAAATAAAGTAATAATATTTTATTTCAGATTACTAAAGATCTATACAAAATATTAGTACAACTTAGCGTAAAACTAAAATTATTTAAAACTAATACTTACATATTCATTTAGAGACTTACAATCATATATACAAAGAGAAAAATACAAAAAAACTAACAGAAAAAAAAACTAATATACAACTTAGCTAACTAAATAGACAGACAAAATATTTTGACTATTTATTATATGTATAGATGATAATATATATAATGAATGAATGTAGGTAGAGGTTGTAACGAGAATTTTAGTTTAAGCCTTCAAAGGACCAGTTACGATAAGTTTAATAAAATATTTTGCTGAAATTGACACTTTTTGCGAATTCCCTGAGGTTGCGAAAAAGCTCCATTTTTAAGTTCAATTTAATTTCTACAGCTTTAAGCTGCGTTTGATATATCATGTATCTACGACCTACCATGACCATTTTTTAACTATGCATTTTTGGATTACTATCTCAAATATTTCCTTGTTTCATCCTTTTTAGACACCTTTTTAACGTTATATTTTTTTAAATTAATTTTTAGGGTTCCGTACAAAAATGTAAAAACGGAACCCTTACAGGATCACTCGTGCGTCTGTCTGTCCGTCCGTCCGTCTGTCACAGCCAATTTTCTCCGAATCTACTGAACTAAAACAGATGAAATTTGATAGGATGGCGTGATTCTGTGACCCAAACACAGATGTGCAAAGTAAATAAATATTTTTATAAAATAAGTACCATTTTCGGGGGACAAAGTAGGAATAAATAAAAAGTTTAACAAACCTTACCGTGTTATATATCAAAAGAAAGGGCTTGTTATGAGGATTTCAAATATATTTTTGTTATTATTGTAACATAAATAGTTTTGATTTTATTCATGAAAAAAGACGAAAATTGACCCCCTCCTGATCTTCGAAACTACTGGGCCTAAAATTTTGAAAAAAAAAATACAAAATATAGTTCATTGCCTGTAGATTACAGGAAAACCTTCAAGAACTCTGTCAATTGACAATTAAGTGGTAAATTCAATATAAAACGTTCACGGAAAATAGTTCACTAAAACACCACTAGATGGCGATAGTAGTAGTGAGTTGACATACCACAATTTAATTAAAAAACTGACATTGGCATTGTACGGAACCCTCTCCACGCGAGTTCAACTCTCACGTGCCCGGTTTTTTTTATTTTTAATCTATGTTAATCATAGATTTTATTCCACATCAAAAATACTTTTATAGTCACACTGAAATCGGGTTCGTTCGCTGTCAGTCACAGTAAAGTGAATAAAAGCCAGTATTAAATAGAGCCGTATTATTCTATTATGGAGCTCGGTCAAACTTCCAGTCAGACATCAACTGATTAATGGATTAAGGTTAAAAGAATTAACTCGCATAGAGAATGGTTCTGTGCATTTAAATCAAGGTTTAAAAATACCCTTTTTTTGCATAATACCATATTATAAAAAAATATATCAGAATCTTAAAATATTAGATTATCAAAATAGCACATTCTCAAACCTTTTAAATACATATAAGTGTGACACTAAAAAAGGTTTACATTTATTTTTAACCGACATTAAATAAAGGAGGAGTTTCTCAATTCAAAATGTTTTATTACACCTATTAACATCTTATGTTAAAAACACTTTTTTACAAGTAAAAACCAATATAAAACTAACCTATTTTTTGAACATAAAATAACATATGTATAATCAGAGGTAAGCTATTTATACCAATGATCCATTTAAAATGAATTATATGAACAAGAAATAGTTTTAAATGAGGCTATACTACAATATTAGTATAACTAGTCTGTTACCGAGCTTCTGTCCACCCCTAAGGAATGAAGATGTGAAAATTATATAAATAATAAACAAATATATAGGGACAAATCACACCGATTGAGCTAGCCCCAAAGTAAGTTCGAGACTTGTATTATGGGATACTAACTCAACGATACTATATTTTATAACAAATAAATATATAGATAAACATCCAAGACCCAGGTCAATCAGAAAAAGATCATTTTTTATCTTGACCTGACCGGGGATCGAACCCGGGACCTCCTGAGTAGCGGTCAGGCGTGTTAACCATTACGCCACGGAGGTCGTCTCGTATATACGCCAATAGGGTTCCGTGGATGCCATTAAAAAACTGGATTTACAGCATCCGCTTCGAACCCACATTCGGCGATGTGAACTTCTAATAACCCGCATCTGCGTCCGCGGATGTCTAAATTTTTACATCCGTAACAAACCTGGGGCCCAATTCTCACGCAATCGAAGTTCACTTCACTGATTTTCTCAAATTTTTTTCGATTAGTTTAAGTCAATTCACGAAACCGTAATAAACCTTTGAAAAAAATTGGAAAAAATTGGTGAAGTGAACTTGAACTGCGCGAGAATCGGGCCCCTGGTAGTCACCGTAGCATGAACGCCAGCAAGACAAGGAGTGTTATATGCGCAATGCCGACCTTTGAGAAATCTTTTTATGCTCTTTTAGAAAGACCTCATGTTGCCTATTGAAAATCACAGAAGTTACCGATAAGGTGAAAACCAATTATGTGCAATTATTTTAAGGGCAGGTTCAAATCTCACTAATACTGAAAAACATATCCAAATAAACTTTATATCAAAATACGAATAAATATTTTTGACCATGGAAGGTGACAACTTGAGAATCATCTGGAGTGCTATTTTTGAGATGTATGACTCACTCAAAACCGGTGAGTCGAATAATTATCGTTCGAGTCACTTGTAATGTCGCATGAAAATCATTCGAAAACGAACGATAATCATTTTGCATGTCATACATTTCAAAAATAGCACTCCTCATCTAATTAATAATAGAAAGAAAAGAAAAATAAAAAATATACCTTTCGATAAAGGTTTAATTGAAAAGTTGTTCAGTATAGTGATCTGAATCTGTCCTTAAAATATTTAGCAGTTTATTTTTATTAGCATTAATATATATAGTTACTTAATGTTATTTGATCGTTTTATGTAATTTTATCAACCATATTGCTAACTGCTATGATTTTCCAGTTCCCTAACTTAATATTTTGTTTTGTTAAACAATCCGACCTAAATACAAAATGTCGGCACATAATAATCTTCTTGATCCTATTTCGGGATTTATTCAAATCAAACGGATGTTTTGTGTTACGACATTGACTCCTGACCTTTCGTGTATGGAATATTAATACTATATCCTTTGAATTTCTATATGGTTCCGGGGTTTTTTAATAGATCCACTTTCTACCCCTAAACCAAAACCAACATGACAATAACATTTGTTTTTTTACCGATCGAAGCAAAGGAATAGACCGCAAAAGCCGTAGCGACGCCATTATTTCGTCATTAAAATATAATATTTCATTTAAAATAATTGGCTAATTAAAAAAATCTGAGATTTATTTCTGGTATCAAGGAACCTTATTCCTACCGACAGAAAAAAATTCAAGCGTTTTAAAAAAATTCACTTTTACCCTATAGCTTAAAAACCTGTATTGATTTTATGTCATATTTCATTCATTCATAGAGAAAAATAACTTTAAATTTTTAATAATGCATTAGAAAAATCAAAAGCAGTTATTAAAAAGATGCAGGTTTAAATATAGAGCCAGTAAATGAAATTGATGTTTAATTTAATACGTTCGGTACTCCTAGGATTTTGTATGGAATTTCTTAGTTTCCTTACTGTCAGAGCGCGGGGCTTAGCCGAAGTCAGAATTTCAAACCATTTAAGTAAAAAGTAACTTAGAATCTCAGACACTATTAGACTATTGGTCGAATTCAAACGTAATTTATGTTTGTTAAGCTTTCAATTAATCTAATATTGGAGCCACGAGCCACGTAACGAGGCAGACGTCCTTGACGTGTCACCACGTCCCAAGTGTCACAATGTCAAAGTATATGCATGATAACGATTTTAATAATATCTAGCATAAAAATAAAATTATAAAAGAACGATGTCTGACGACGAGGTCGAGACGAGGTCTGAATTTCTTTCTAAGTCCGACTGGTGTCAAGTTTCAGCATCTCCAAGGATTATAATACGAAAAAAAAAGATTTTTTGATTAAAAATGAGGAAAAACAAATATATTGTTTTTAATTTATTTATTTATTATATTTGTATATTGTTGTTGTAGGATTTGTACCAGGCTACAGAAAACGCTGTAAGTGGCCCAGTTTTGGGCATCTAAGGGAATTTAAGATGAACGTGTATACGCTAAGAAGAAGAAGATTGTTTTTACATAGAAATTAATTTAAATTCAATAAATTCGCTTTGTATTTCGCTGTGTTGGAATAGCTGGAAGCAATGTCTCGGTCTCGCCGGATATTGCGGCTTTGGCCGTGTCTACGAGAACCATGTATTTGGAATATTAAGTTTGCTGGGAGATCTGAATCAATACTTGGACTTACTCTCAAGATACGGTTAGAAAAATATGGCCTGAGTGTGTAATTGTTTTGCAGGTTCCAACGGAAGGCCAGCTATACTGCCAGCAAATGCTGAGTTTGGACCTATTTTGGTAGACGTATGTATATCTGCCTTGTTGTAATATCATACATTAAAAAAATATAATAAGAGACTCTAGCTCGCGATTTCCAAATTCTATGCATTATATGAATATTGTTGTGTTTCTCCAATATAAATATATTATTATTATTTTTATGTTCTTAATCTAAAACCAACAGCGTTACCAACGCTGGTGTGATGAAGTTGGAAAAGATCTGTAAGCCCTCCAAAAACTGGGATGGCAAGAGCGAAGATGTTCAGGGAACGAAGAAACCTGTTGTCGAAGGTCAAGATCCTGTTTGGGTCGCTGAGCTATCGTAAGGAGTAATCAATTCCAACTTAATATTATACTTAAATGCGAAAGTGAGTTTTTATATTTGTTTGTTAGTTTGTTACCTCTTCACGCCCTATCTACTGAACCTTCCTGAATCTTCCTGAATATTCGCACACACATAGCTAGGAGTATTGAACTTTTCATCCCGGGAAAAGTACTGAGGGAATCTCACGCGGGCGAAGCCGTGGGCGAAATCTAGTTAAATATACATAAAAAAATAGTAAAAGAAAAAGCTTTGTTGTGAGAGAATATTGTACCTTTATAATATAATCTTAGAGGTTTTGTTGGCAATAAACTCGGAGAAAGATAAACAAAACAGCTGCATTTAAAATAAGTAGCAGCCAATGGAGAAAGTTATACAGGATTATTTGTAGAGAACAATAAAGTTTCTTGTTTTAGTTCATTTACCTAGGTTAGATTCTTAAGGGAATAAAGTAAGTAATAAGAATATATTTGTTGTCATTTATCTTGGAATATACCTTGTGACGCTGCGACCACTAGTAGCAGCCTGGACCAGGCGTCTACAAATTCAAAATTCAAATTCAAGTTTGTGGCGCCACTTCTTCTCCACTTGCGCTTTGGAAGTGATGGTAAACTTATAACAAGTAACAATTGACGTCAATAAGTGATAAGAATATCCAATATTGAAAATAAACAATTTGAATTTGAATCATTACTTATATATTTAGTTTACCACCACTTCCAAAGCGCAAGTGGAGAAGAAGCGGCGCCACAAACTCCAAGGCCGCACTTTCTAAAAACGTCACTTAATTCAAATACTTTGGAATGCTTGTCGGCCACGCCTTTGCAACATCCAAGGTTACCAACAAGTACCATAAAATAGTTTGCGTATTGAGTATTTAATTATTTTTTTTAATACTTATTACGGCCGTGGAAACTAGTCCTTTATGGCCTTTATTCATTTTATAAATCTTCTTCAGTCCTACTTTAGTCAAGTCAAGTCAGTAGTCTAGTCTAGTGAGTCAGAGTCAGATGGCTAAGTGAAGCGTTGGAAAAATTTCACTTAGCTATAACTTGGAGATTTTGGTGACAAAGATAAAAGTCACGTTCACGAACACTGCGAATAATAATCCACCAATATTAAGCACAAATACTCGATAAAACTTAAGTTTTGGAAATTAAATACACCGCGGACATAGCGACAGTTTACTTTCCCTCCAAAAACTCATTCAGTATTTAAAAAATATAATAGCATCAAATAAAAATAATATAAAACAATAACACAAAACATACAGATTATACACTAACGTGAAATAATGTTGCCATAATAGACACAAACGAAGATTTATGAGCAAACTCTTGGCCCCCATAAAAATCTCTGGCAGTATTATAAATAGCCCCACATCGGGTTGTTTCCGGGAGGGAATGCTAACAGGCTCTGATACTTCAGTGATACCTTTTCGGGACGTCATAGTTTTAACCCTTTGAAAAAAGAGGGGTGTTAAATTCGACGTGTTTATCATTTAAAGCTACTAGCTGTTCTGCTGACTGCCCACGTGGTAGTCAGTTATATAGCGCCAAAAATTAGCCTTTGTTTTAACCCCGGTTTTTGACAATATTCATACCAAATTTCATCAAAATCGGTCCAGCGGTTGAGCTATGAAAGAGTAATAGACAGACAGAAAGACAGACTTTTGTAGTTATAATATTTGTGTGGAAGTATGGATTATAGAATGCTTTAGAAGTATAATGGCAATTGGACTCTTTCATGAGGTCAATTTTGGTTTCAATAGGAATGGTATAATGTAAATAAAATACTATTTAAATTGATATTACCGAGTTAAAAGTTATTAAGGTAAATAAATCGTATGTGTGGTAAAACACTATTCGGGGAAATTTGTACGAATGCACATGGTGTAAAATAATATTAATAAGCCCTAGTTTTAACGAGCAAGAAATTTATTTACATTATGCTGAAAACATTTATATTAAATTTGAATTTTACTAAAATAGATATTAACTGTTAAGCTTATGTTATTGATAGGTAGTTATCACTTTAAGTATTTAAAATAAGAAAGATTTATTTGATGATTTAATGAACTGATAATTTCTTAGTAGATGTTAAAAATTTAAGGGAATTAAAATTATTTTAAAAGAAAGACCCTAGGCATTGTATCTATGTCCGTAAAATACGCACAGAAAAAAAATGAGGTGAGGATTTGGGAGGATTCGTTAATTCTTTTGAGGAAATGGACTTCTAATTATAAGACTGGCCACTAATAAAAACCGTATAAAATAAAAAGGTAATTTTTTTACTTTTTCAATTTCTACATCCGCAAACCGAGAATCAAGAAACTTTGTTCCAAAGACAGTTTCGTTAACATCACAGACTAAGGTGGAGATACAATACTAGTTAACATTGTGTTATTGAATATTTTATTTTAAAATCAGCTAATTTATAAGTTGGTTTTTCTTAAAGTTAATATCAAAGGGTAACAATATCCCCGTGAGAATAGCCAGCCTGATTTAACGGGTTCGATTTATGTTCAGAGGGCACGCAAAGAGTACCTCTTTCGTTTGTCCCAAGGAATAAACTGATGGTTAAAATATTTAAATTGACAAAAATTTATTTCTTAACACTTTCGCTGGCAGTAACACCTCTCGACGTAGATAACAATTAACTGTTATTATTATCTCGTTAAATGTCCGCGATTTATTTAACACTAGCTGTAAACCGTGGCTCCGCCCGCATGGGACTCGATAATATCACGCCCAAAAGTATAGGCTATTTTAACCATCAGTTTATTCCTTGGGACAAACGAAAGAGGTACTCTTTGCGTGCCCTCTGCGGGCGGAGCCACGGTTTGACCCCTAATCTTTAACTATATCTACACAAAATTTTATCAAAATTGGTCCAGCGGCTTTGCCGAGAAAGCATGACAAACAGACTTTTGCATTTATAATATTAGTATGGTTTTATTGTACTAAATGAAATACAATAGGTGGATAATGCTAAGAGCATAGTCAACCTTTATGAATGATTCGAGCTCGTGAGTCTCAGCTTTGAAATAGACTAAAGACCTTCTTGTGTATTTGGGAAATGCAGTTCGGTAATTTAATGAATCTAATTGAAGTCTTATGACGACACTGGACGTGGAATTTTTATATCGCTCATAGCCCGACTATCTATCAGTGAAATTCTTGCGTCTGAATCGATGATGTATTTGAATCTGATCAAAATTTGTGTAAAAAGAAAACACTGAAAATCTTTTACATGTAACATAAATCTTTAATGAATAATCATAAATCGCTTACAACTTGCGACATCATTACAAACTTAATTGAATTTAGCGATATACGCTCGGCCACGGATTTGGGAAATGTTTCAAAACAAAAGGGTGTGTGATAAATTGCTGGATTTTGATAGCGGCGAGTTCACAAGTCAGAATTGATAAGAAAACTTTTTTAATAAGTTTATTTATATTGAACTAGAAGAATACAATTTTTATGTTAATGGTAAAATAAAAAGTATATCTATCTCGCTTAGAATATGAGTCCATGTAGGTCTAGCCTAATTCCATTTGTGTCTCTTGATTGTAAGTACAAATTAGATTACGACAAAAAAAAAATATCAAAGCACTACAATAAACAAGGCAAACAAAAAATTACAAGGCAAAATACTTTTGAGAAAATTATAGACGCTCAATCAAAAACATCCACAGTTTACCCTTCACAAACTAACAAACAATATAGTCTTACGATAACCTATAAGGTTAACTTCCGGCAATAATGTTAACGACTGGTTAACGGGCGGTTAACCGCTACTTGCTGCCACCGTTTACGATGTCACAACCCTATCGCGGCGAAACCTCGAATGCGGTAATAAAGTGTTTTGATGTGATGTTAAAATTTATAGCCAAGTCCACTCGTGCACTAGTTGGGAATATTTAAGTAGCTATTGCTAACATTGGTCTCCATTCCAGTGTGAAGTTTAGGTAATAAGACTTTTTTTTTTGTGTCGAATACACGTGTAAAAGTTTTGTCTGCCCAGAACGAAGTTTCTGCATACAGGGGTTTGCAGTTTGTAAATTCTCATATAACTAGCTGTTGTCCGGGGCTCCGCTTCCGTGAGAACTCCGGGATAAAATAAACAGGGTCTAAGCAATCTCCATTCCAAATTTCAGCCAAATCGGTTCAGCTGTTTTTCTGGGAAAGAGTAGCAAACACGCACACTGACAAACCTTCGCCTTTATAATATCAGTGTGATATATGTAGGTATATATGTAGTATATGTATAAAAGTAGTTCATGTAAGTTTATATTACTATTATATTAAACCCACATTATAATCTCTGCTTGACCCTAAGGTTAGATAATGCTCTTAGCATTAAGCTCACCAATTGTGCTGTACAACTGTATTTTGGACAATAAAGTTTAAATAAATAAATATAAACTGAATGATTCTCGAACAAGTGACTATTGAAACAAACATAAAAAAGTCAATAGATCTAGCGATACTTGGAAACTATTTGTGGCGAGTGTTTTGTATTGATTGTAGCTAACTCAAAGCCTTGCAGTACATAAGCTATTAATAGTCCCAAAAAAACTTATTATTCAAAACACTGTACAGCGTACAGAATATAACATTCCTCCAGAAATATAACAACGTCCTCTAGACAAGACAGCAAACATTTCAACGGAATAAAATTTTATAAGCAACTCCTGTGAGTAATGGTGCTCGAGGTGCCGAGTGTCTACCAAGTGTCAACTCGCATTAGTTTTGAGACGACTCGAGAGTGGGTCTGTCTTCACATGCCCGTGACATACAGTTGTGTAATTTGGGTTTTGTAGAAAAAAGAAATCGTTCCATTTTCAAAAAGCTTACATTTATTAGAAAATTCTATCAGTACTGGGGGCTTAGTCAAAGTCATGTATGCGATTGACATAAGATTGACCACATGATTTACCGCAGCTTATGTCAATCCCATACATTTCATTCTTGTCGACATTCGTTTGCGTTTTAAAATTGTCACTTGGCTACGGGTGCAGATGCTCGAGATGCCGAGTGTCTGTGTCAACTCGTATACTTTTAAGACTACTAAGACCATAGATTAAAAAGAAAATTGCCTGCGCGCGCGATTTCCAAATTCTATGACTAATTAAGACTGTCACCAACACATGTTACCAACAACCGTTTACACTCAAAACGGCAGTTTATTCATATTATTGAACTGACGTTTAAGCGTGAACGCTTGTTTGTGAACTCGGAACTTAGTTTACTGAACGTATGAAATCAAACTCAAGTTGAGTGGCAAGTAAATCATAAACATTGTGGATTTTTTTTAAAAGTCTTTTCCTCTGTAAATTTTTTGCACCGCACAGGTTTTTTATGATTCTGAGGTTGACTGGTAGGAAATGCTTTTAGCATTAAGTCCGCTAATTGTATAAGTATTTTTTTTTATGAAACAATAAAGTTTTAATAAATAAACAAAATAAATTGTATCCTAGCAGTCCCCTAGCTGGAAACCTGAGTAGCAAGTATATAAACTGTTCAAATAAGCCTTTGATTCCGATAAAAATCCAAAAATGTACATTTGTAGAATATTAAGTAAATGCATTCTTAAAATTTATCATCATCATAAAAAAGAGCTAGGCTCTTGTCGGTGGAGTTCCTTCCAATTTTGTCCATCCTTTGCTTGTTCCTTAATTTCTTGATACGACACGACGTTTGTTTTCTCTTTTATTTGTTTCATATAACTATGCCTTGGTATACCTGGTCCCCTTCTTCCTTCTATATTCTTCAATGATGTTCTTCATCAAATCATCGTGTCAGTTTAAATTTATATTTCTACAAAATATAAGTGTTTAATTTTTAACACAATGTTTAATATTATCACTCGGGCCGTGTGTATCAAATCATACTCGTGTGACTGTGTGACTAATGACTCAGAAAACTGAATTCCCGTTTTGTTGGTCGACTCTACCGCACTTTTTCTATTAGGATAACTTCGATAAGTTCCGCGGGCGCCGAAGGCTTTGTGTTAAAGTTAAATTCGTTTTTCACCCACCTGGGAAATCCCACTTGATATTGTTAAATATTTAGTTATTGCGGTGTGTGTGTGGCCAGTGTTATACCTCTATATTTGGTGAATAGTTTATGTTAGTTTTCTTTATAGATTGATAGGCTAGGTAATTGTAGTTTCTTTACTTTTTTTTTGTTGTTTCATCAGTCCGTTTTTTAGATGTCGAAAAGTGCAATCGAAGGCCATTTTTGTGGATCCTGGCAGTTACCGCTATTCCAAGGAGTTGATGGCATGAAAATGTATGAATGAATGTTGATAGGTTTGTTTTTGAGTAATTCGAGGACTTATCAGATCCTAGGTTCCAGCTGTTACATTTCCTATTTATGTTTAGTTTAAGTAAAATAAGTCCGTTTTTGGTATTCCTTGTATGTGATTAGGAATAAAACTAAATAGGAAGTTTGTCCAGCCTCTACACGCAGCTCATAATTATATGAAAACGTGGTACAGTATTGTTTTTATTTAGACTACTATATCAATAAATAAATCAGTATACAAAGTACTTAACAAAAAAAAATACAAAAATATGGATATTTTTTTTATGGCTTTGTATTGAATTACTCTAAAGGAAAAAATGTGGATGTCTGAACTAGGATAAAAAATCACCTAGTGTTTCAGACAGTAAAACACTCACAAACTGTTCTCTGCTTGACCCAAAGGTTGACTGTTAGATAATGCTTTTAGCATTAAGTCCGCCTATTGTATTTTGCAATAAAGTTACTTAAAATAAAAGACAAACAGCCATATTATCTTCCTGTCTTATTCACGTGTAAACTTGAAAACTCTTAGATCTAGGTAGTAAACAAATCCAATGCGCAAAGACAAGTGGCATAATAAAAATAAACATCTTAGATTAAACTACACGCTTGAGAAGCATTTGCGGAGTGGCCTTGATTCTGTAAGCTTTCATTTTAAATTTCGAATCTGAATCCGCTGTGAGTTTCTTGATTGGCATTCTAAAAACTCGGTTAATAATTCGAATCTATACTATCGCTACCCTTGCGAGCGTGTCAGCGAGATGAATTAGATTGGACGTGAGATTTTGTACGAGATGACGTAAGATGTGGCATTCTGTAAGGTAATTTCCCCGTCACTTCGAAGCTCACTTGTCTTTTTTTGAGTGATAGCGACATGAAAAGAGAGTTGTTGTTTGAAATTTACAGAATCGACAGGCAGGTTACGGCTGCGTGCCAATTACAGGAGCCTTAGCTAAAGTCAAAACTTGAAAACGTAAACAAATGCCGACAAGAACAAAATGTATGGGGTTGACATAAGCTGCGGTAAAGCACGTGGTCTATCTTATGTCAATCCCATACATTTTGTTCTTGTCGTACTTCGTTAACGTTTTGAGACTGTGACGTTGGCTAAGCCCTCAGATCCTGTAAACGAGGTTATCCACGAAGTACGTGTAAAGTAGGATTTGCACCTCATTATTATCTTCTACTCACTTTAAAATTGTTATTCAATCACAATTTGAGTAATAAAACAATTTCAAACATCAAACACCACAAATTAAACCATTTTAATTACATAAATGTGGTTACATAGGAATTTAGTTCGCGTATTTGATTTATCATAACAAGACTTAATTTATTTATTTACTATTTATTGCGAACAAAAGACTTTTTACAATAGGTCTGGATATATATTATGCTAAGTATATTATTAGTTATTTGGTATGCCAGTTTTAGTTTACGGACAAATTGAATTTTATACTTAAAAAATAGTAAAAAATATTGATGAAACAAATTTAATATAAATATTAATAGTAAACATCCCTATTTGCTGCTTGAAATGTAAAGTGCGTCACTTGGAACCCAAATTAAAATGAATCTTGTAATATTTACAAGTTACAGAGACGACAATTTTAAGATAATATTTTAATGTAACGAAATACAGCGGAAATGTTGGAATTTATGTGTTTTTAGGGTTTCGTACTCAAGTTATGAAAACGGCTCTTATAGAAAAGGGATGCAACCTTATTACCATAGAGTCTTTCGTCTTCCCGTCATCTTTTGTCAGAAGAAAGCTGACTTATCTCGTAAAGATGAAGATTTGTTTTCTTTACATTATTTCTTAAACGGTATTATTATATTAGCTGACTAGAGATCCCCCCCGGCTTCGCATGGGCATAAAAACCTTTCTCTGAATCACTCTATCTACTAAAAAAACCGCATCAAAATCCGTTGCGTAGTTTTAAAGATTTAAGCTTACAAAGGGATATAGGGACAGAAAAAGCGACTTTGTTTTATTATATGTATAATTCTCTAATTAGTTGACAGCTATATCATGTATGTGGTATACATGATATAGCTGTCAACTAATTAGAGATTTGCATATAAAGTATTAAAAGTTTGTGTCTAATAATAAATCTTTTCTAACTAACGGCAATCAACTCCATAAAATAAAGTAAAATCAATTAATTGTCCTCCAAAATTTCCTGGTCCAGCACATTTTGGTTAAAGAGTTATATTTTTTAAAGACTTCTAGTCTAGGTCTTATTTTAAAAACAAAATTTATACAAAACTATGTTTAAATATGAACAAAAACGCTTTATGCAAACCTGCTTAGAAGATTCCAAGAGGCTGCTTATAAGGAACATTAGGTACGCAAAACCGACTCACTCTTGGCCAGTTTATTCTGTGTTTTATATACGCTATCTTGACTTGAGCGTGAATTTTGTTGGTTTTATTTTATTTCAGCCGTGCTCGTGGTACAAGCGGCAGCCAGCACAGTAATTCAGTGTCAAAGCGAGCGAAAATATTCAGTCAACGTCGTGGTTTCTCAACTTAAAACTAGTTTAATAAAAAAAAATTCTCGGTCTGAATATACGAGTAATTTGTCTTTTATTTTTGTTATTGAATTGCTCTAAAGGACAATTCTTTCTTCGATTAAATAAACAAATTTACCGAATGGTTTTTTTTTTTTCACACGATAAATATTTTAATTAATGTGTTATGTTTATGTTAAAAATAATATAATATTAAATGTTAACTGAAAGGTAGAAAATAATGCAGATACATTTCTTATTCTTTGAATTTGATGTTTCTTTGTTAATAAAATATTTATCACACTAATCACGCCACACTAATATTATAGGTATAAAGGCGAGAGTTTGTGTGTGTGTGTGTGTGTGTGTGTATATGTTTGTTACTCTTTCACATGAAAACGGCTGAACCGATTTGGCTGAAATTTGTAATGGAGATTTCTTAGACCCTGAAACAACACATAGGGGCTAAATTTTATCCCGGAATTTCCACTGGGACAGAGCCCTGGGCAACAGCTTGTTGTATCAAAACTTCTTTAAAAATAAAATAACTTACCAAGTTACTTTGCGTGTTTCCGCCATCAATTAGTTCATGGAAAATAAATAAATACTTACATGTTTTTAAATATCTTAAAAAAATATCAGACTTATTGATTTTGTGTGATCAGGAGTGCTATTTTTGAAATGTATGACTCACCCAAAATCAGTGAGTCGAATCATTATCGTTCGGTTTTCGAATGATTTTCATGCGACATAACCGGTGACTCGAACGATAATCGTTCGACTCATCGGTTTTGGGTGAGTCATACATCTCAAAAATAGCACTCCTGGTCTGTCTGGTTTTCCTTCTTTTGCCGGCCGCTTGCTTGACTTATTGTCTTTGCTCGCCTGTTCTTGATGAAATCCAGCAGTTTTTTTTCTTCTCATCGTTTAATCCACCGGTAACCACCTGACACGGTAATGTGTACGGCAATATTATATAAGCATACACTTTCAAAAACATCTAATGTAATGGCACTGTACAATAAAATGGTGGTTATAAATTGCATTTTCCACACCCCTCGGATCCCATACAATCCTATTATTATGCTGAAAAGTGACCCATGTCACTACCACTTATCCTTCACTTGAATATGTATCGAAATCTGTTTCTATTCAAAACGCCTGGCCTTTCTCAATAATGCATTCGGGTAGACTTATAACACATGAGTAAATAACGGAATAGAAGAAAAAACTTTATACAGGCGCCCTGAGATTGGTACACATACATACACAAATGTGGTGTACACTCGTATGTTGCGTATAGGCAAGCTCGTTTACCCTTACATTATATATTTTTCTAGGTCCACTGTAAAAATCAAGAAAGAGAAAGGTTTTCATGACAACGTCATTTGCACATTCCATTCCAAAACATAGCATTGACTTAAAATTTAAAATCTACGCAGTACGATTATAATCGATCGCAATAGTATTTTCCATCAATCGCATTACCTTTTTTTTGTACCTATTTAACTTTTTACGAATATTATTACAGCTATCAGTATATCACAGATACACAATTCTAATTCACCATCAATCAGAGATTACGTGAATTGAAATAGGTTTGATTTTGGCAATTTACGTTATTGTTAATCGTGAATGAAATCGGCTGCGCTGCGTCGACGTGCTAAGACAAAAACACTTTCCTTCACATACTCATGTACCGATCTATGAAACCATTTCCCCTGTTCCTATATCTACTCAAGTACTTATAAGGCATGGCTTTCAGTATGGTATTACGGAAGAGATGGGCTTGAAAGATGATAAGTGTTTCCAAAAATATATATTTTTAGTTTATTTTTATTGTGCAAATTTTCAAAGGACTGAGGACCCCCTCAGTCCTTTGAAAATTTGCACAATAAAAATAAATATATAATGTAAATAATAATTTATATAATGATATTAATATGTTTTATTAACAGACCAAGTAATAAATAAGTGCATTTTTTGTACTGAGAATTGTGAATAATGGTCAAATAATTTATGTTGTGATGTAGTTATATTTACATGCATGGATTTGCTTTAAAGAATTTATGTTATTATTTAAAGAGTTCATGTTATGGTGAACATGATCAGTTACAATGAAACAAAGCTTTTTCTATTAATATTTTCTTTCCTTCTTTTTTTTTGTCTCGCCACTAGAGACATTGAAATTAGTGGTACCAAAGAAATTTGTACTACTAATGTCAGTGCCCTAAAGACCTAAAGCCTACTTCTTTAATCCCATTAGGAACTTATACGTCAGTCTAAATAGTATAGAGAAAATATAAAAAAATAAGTAAATACATGTATGTAAGCTGAAACAACATTTTGTTTTCCATTCCAAGCTGAACAAACGCTTATTTTACACAACATTTACTATGTAAACCCAATACGAGAATTACACTAACACAAATAAAAGCTGTTTATTCTAATTGAGTCGTATCCATAGTCAATGCCCATAAAACCGATGGCGCGAAGCCTCTTGCACAGAGTAGAGATACATGTGGAGACTTAGCATCTTATACTGGACCAGTTTATAGGAATAGCTCGATAGCCTTGTGGGGCGTGCGTGTTTGAAACATAACGCGCGGCCTAGCTTGGATTGGTAACCACACTAGAGCTTGTCTATGCTTCGGAAGACACGATAAGCTGTTGTCCACAGCTACCACGTCTCGATAGTTAAGCCATGTTAGTAGCTATAAAAAAAATGATTTGTGAAACACCCATGATTTTAATTGATCTGGTTTTTCTGCTTATAGGAAGGGTAACTGAGATTAGACGGCAGTAGTTCTAATGTCTAAAGTTCAAGCTGAGTATTTAACTAAGGGTATGGGAAACAATCTCGGATGAAAAAGAAATAGTCACACTTTCATATCAAGTGCTATTGCTAGCGGCTCTGCCCGCTTGAAACTTAGTTATACCGCGACAAAAAGTAGCCTATGTTTGACCCACGGTTTATAACTATACTAAATTTCATTAAAATCAACCAAGCCGTTTAACCATGAAACCGTAACAGACAGACATTCTTTCGCATTTATAATATTAGTGAAGTTAAAAGTATAGATGTGTTAAAATCACTATCACTACATAGTATAAAACAAAGTCGCTTTCTCTGTCCCTATATTCCTTTGTATGCTTAAATATTTAAAAATACGTAACGGATTTTGCGGTTTTTTTTTAATAGATAGAGTGATTCAAGAGGAAGTTATTTATGCCCATGCGAAGCCGAAACGGGTCGTTAGTTACATATATGACAATAAAATATGCCTCTTTTGTAAATCTACTCTGTAAGGAAGCCTCAGTTAGCAGTAGAATTCTAAAGGCGAGCTGAGCCTTGAAGAAAGCATTGACATGAATACTGAATCTCGGCTTACCTAGCGTTGGTTTCCAGTCGACTGAGCACCGTGGATATCTGCGAGTATGTTGGTTTTCAATTCTTGGATTATATTATTGAATGTGTAAATCTGTTTGGTACATGCATTCTGTACTAAATCTTGTTTTATGTCTTCACATAAAATTATCTTCGTATCTTGATTCTTCTTCTCCACTCGCGCTTTGGAAATGGTAGTAAATTTAAAATAAGTAACAATTGACGTTAATAAGTGATAAGAATATCCTATATTGAAGATAACCAATTTGAATTTGAATGATAACTGCCTCTATGGTCCAGTGATTAAGGCATTGCTTTTAGACCCGGGGATCGTTTGTTCGATGGTTTTATTAAATGAATTCAGAAATAATTTTTGTTTCTCTTACTTAATCATATTTTATGTCTTCACATATAATTACATTTGTGTCATATATCTTGATTTTGTACGTTGGTTATAAGTAGCCCAGCCAGGAAAACATTATTATCTAGGTCTATGAAGTACGTTCGCTTATGTCCTGTATCCAGAATCTTAACTTTTTTAATGGTTTTATTAAATAAATAAGAAATATATTATTGTTTCTCTTTACACGACAGCTTACTATACTTATTCTATAGTCTTGGACTAGCAAAGTTACGGGCAACAGTACACAGTAATACTTAGTAGTTGAGAAGTTTCATTGATCTTTGTTAGTAAATTCACTCTTTAATAGGTTAAAAGTAGCTTTATTTACAAAATAAATATTTAAACAACAAAACTAAGAAGTAAGAACGAATAAAATATGACAACTAAACAAATCAAGTTCTAATATGGTGACAGATTGCATAGTATAAAATAAAGTCAGTCACACAAGTGTAGAAATATGTAATCGCGCGCAGTATTTTTTTAAATCTATATATGCACACAAGGGATGCTAAGTTGTAACTTATTGAAGCAAGTTGGTAGATTAGAACTTAAATGACTAGATATCTCTTTGTTTTTGCTTGACATCGACACTGTATGTAATTTATGTGTTACTATAATATGTTTAACTAAAAAAATCTATAGTTAATGATCCAATAATGATGAGCAATTAAGAGCTTAGTTCTGTAATATAACAGTAAATAGATATTAGGACTTATAGTTTATTGCTAATTGATCAATAAAGAATTTACACGTCATACATTTTCATGTCTTAGATATTATATTTTGGTATGATCAAGCAAGAAAAAAGCATACACCGCCACATTTCTATTTTAAAATTATTTATTTGTTTACATTTTATTGCACTACATAACACGACTATTGAACTAGGTCTTAATGGAGCTAGCTACCAGTTTACCTTTAGGACATAGTGTAAGGGTGGTTGATGGGGTGCAGTTGTTGACGTATTGACTTTCTTAATTGATCTTCCTTAAACGAAAAATACCGTTCTACTCCTATTAAGTCGCTATTTGGATCAGCTCCACCTCGCTTAAGAACATCGGCCTACCGCTAAGAGAAAACGATAAATATTAAAGCTTACCTCGGACGGTTTATCTCCGTGGGGCGCGGCAACCATGAAAAACGGATAAATGCGAAATCCTCAAAAGCCCACGCCCTCATAGTTGGAACGATACTCGCGTATGTAGCAGGATTATAACATGCGGGTTGGTGATCCAGAGGTGATATGTAGTTTTTAAAGGTTTACTGGAATGAAGGCATTGAAATATAAGAAAACAATAGCCAAAAATAAGGAAAGAGAAAGGCTATTACGCTGCTTAATTTTAATCGTAACTTACTTTCTAAACCTTTTATGGGTCTTGGCCTCCTTTCGCTCTACCGCTGGTCTTTTTTATGTTGATCGTAATATTGTTATGAATATTGGATTGAAGATTAGAGTAAAAAACCAACCGGAGACCGCACGCGCACTTATTTTTACGTGATAAAGTCTGGAGCATTCTGCACGCGGAGTGAGAATACACACACAATAAGTATAACACTAATGCATTATTCGAATACAACGCTATGCATACACTTAAAATATCCAACACAAGCAAAAAAGTACACGTACATAAGTACAAGCAGTATGACCGGCGGTCATATGAATTTGGCAGAGGGGGCTGGTCTATTTAACTTTTATGCATCTTCTTTATGATCTATCATACGGAACTTTCGCTTCTGTATTGTCAAAAATACTAATAAAATACGAATTGCTTCTGACGACCTTCGTGGCGTAATAGTTAACATGCCTGACCGCTACTCAGGAGGTCCCAGGTTCGATCCCCGGTCAGGTCAAGATGAAAAATCATTTTTTTCTGATTGGCCTGGGTCTTGGATGTTTATCTATATAAGTATTTGTTATAAAATGTAGTATCGTTGAGTTAGTATCCCATAACACAAGTCTTGAACTTACTTTGGGGCTAACTTGATCTGTGTGACTTGTCCCTATATAATTTATTTATTTATTTAATGGTGGAAAAGTAAATCCCTCCCTACTACGGCCATTTCCAAAGGTTTTCAAGCACATTTTTTCACAAATACCCAACAATCATCAGTAAAATGTCCTGTCACGGATTAGCGCCTCGTTTAGCAAAGTAACGCGTATTTTTCACTGTTACCTAGCACGTCATTCAGTTCAAAAACGTAAAGCGATATTCACGGCCCAATGTAGCGAGTCACAGAATTTAGAAATATTAACAAGAAGTGGCATAGCGCACGAAAAACGTGTCACTAGTTTGGCTTGCAAGCCAACGTCTCAAACGGAAAAAATGGGCGGGGAATTTGATTGCGTCATTTATTGCCATTGTTATTGGTCGATAATATTAGGTGGCTTTTTTGTAAATTTCGTATTACATTTCTTATAAGATATGGTGTGGTTTACATATATTTATTGAAGATAAGATGATCCTGGAACTAAATCCACTTCAAAACATTTCTATTTGAATAAATTTTCTGTTCTGTGTAGCGAGTATTACTCACTGTTCAACTTCTATTCTGCCTTGGTGCGTTATGGAAATAAATGGAGGTGACTTGCTGTTTGTTCGATAAAATTTCGTTTTTGTCATATTAGCGTACGCTGGTAAGATAAGATTTTACCCATTTTACCTTCGATAATTTTTAAGTCTTTAAAGTTTATTTCGACTTTTCATTAGTCAATAATTAAATTATTTATTTATTAAATCTGGAATCTGACTTTATTAAACACTAGCTGTTCCCCGCGGCTTCGCCCCGCGTGGGACTCGGTTATATCGCGCCCAAAAGAACCCTATGTTTGACCTCAGGTTGTTAACTACATCTCTACCAAATTTCATCACAATCAGTCCAGCATTTTAGCCGTGAAGAGGTGACAGACAGACAGACTTTCGCGTTTATAATATTAGTATGGATTATATAAATTTACCCTAAAAAAACAAACTTAATTAAACTATATACTAAACTAAATTATAAACTAAAAACCTTAACATAAATTATAACCCTTCGATCATTATATTAATGACATCGTCCGAGCATTGTTTTTTTCCGCTTGCAACTTCAGCTTACGCTTCAGAACCTAGGGTGCGGTCTTGATTTGCGGTACTGGAGGGACTGCTGTCTGACCTCCGTAAATATTTTTACAGAGCAACCAGGTCCAGTAGTAAACACAGTTCACATTGATAATGTTCTTAGCTCTTACCCTTAGTTAAGATCAAATAAAAAAGTTCTTACCTATATTTTTATAATCGTAACTCTTTCATATCATACAACATATTTTCGTTATGTTTCCTAAAATAGAATATCGTTTTTAGTGATGTCCAAAGGGAAATTTTCTATTAAGGTAAACTAGGAGCGGAAGATTATTCCCCGCCCATCCAGAGTAATTAGCTACGGGTCGGAATTCTGAGATGTTTTTCTTAGATCCTCTCATTAGATGATAATATTTTAGTTATTTTTATACGGCAAAGTTTCAGAAGGAAAATATTAAAATTACCTAATATATTAAGCTAATATTTATTGGAATAGTATTATACCTACCTAATACATCGGAGCCCTGAGGAGCCATAATCATTATCATAAATAATCTTTTTTAATAATATTTGAGGTTTCATGTGACCAAAAGGCTGGTTACATCTTTGCTCACAGATACTCTGAGCAAAGATGAGAGAGATCTGATGAGAGAAGAGAACATTGCCGTAAAACGTAGCAATGCTGCTAGCCTTTTGGGAACATTCCGCGATAGCAATGATTTGCAATGTTTTAATTGTAAGTAGTTTTATTTTTATTTATTTTATACATTACCTTTATTTAATTTAAATAAATTCAAAATAATTTCGGTGGTATTCGCCTCCAATGATATATCTGTTTTACGTTGTCCATAAAAGTGGTTCTTATTAAGCCGTTTATAATTATTAAATAAATAATAATGAAGTGATGTATATATTTTTTTAATCTTAAGTGCAATAAACAGTATTGAATTGTGCTCTATTAAGCCAAGTTACAGACTTCATATGCAGTCTGTAATATCGAAGTTTAGTTTCCATAGATTATCAAAGTTCAAAATGGCAATACCGTGTTGCTGTTGCCACTCGCTCGCCAGATTATCGGCTTGAATCTGATTGCCGTCGCAGAAGTGAAGTTAGTGTGATTGCCGATAATCGCATTAAGATTTTCTGGCCAATGTGATATTAAAAATTGAGGAGATAGATCGTCTAACAGGGGCGGGCATAATAACGAATTCGTAGCCATCAGGCGTGATAAGCGAGTTCCGAGTTGGAATCATCGCCAATATTTTTCAAATAAACATATCGAAATACGATTTTTTTCACTCTCTGTACTTAACTAGATCAGATGTTTCTCAATTTGGAGTAATATTTGAAAAAGTTGTTCAATATAATAACCTTAATCTACCCTTAAATTATTTGCAATTAATTTGTCTAAGTATATTGCGTTATATAAATAGTTGAAAGAGCATCCGGATAGGCGATTACACGAGAGACCGAAAGAGATGTTAAATGAAAGTAAGAAATAGACCTCCTCGTAATATATCCTTCCCCTAGAAACAAAGATACAGTAACCCGAAACCTATAAATAACGCGCTAATTTCGTGCAATTACGTTAAAAATTAATTAATCCCGCGCACGTTGACACAGCACTAATGAAAATAATAAATTTTCTTTGTGACAAAAGCCGTCTGTATATTAAATAACCGCAGTTTTGTTTTTGTATGCGTGAAACAAAGAGTTAATTCTCTTCCATATATGTTCGTCTTACATAATTTATGAATAGGGCGACCATGATTTTATGATGCGGACGGGACGTAATTCGGTTTTTATGCCACTCATATGCTGGCATGTTGCCAATCACTAAATTAGTATTAGGTAGGATAAGAATTTGAGTTATGTTTATGTGGATATTGTTCCCGTTCCGTAGTAAACTAGAGTTTTCGAGTATTTTGTGTAAAATCGATACTCCAATATTCTAGGTATACTGCATATTGGACGCAATATTAAAATGGAACAGAAAATTTTAAGGATACGAGGGAAATAAGTATGCAACATATTTTTGTAAGGTTTTGAGGAAAATTTGCTTTAATAAATGAATGATCATTAATGTTGTTATATTACAATGAATAAGCTGTTGACAGAAATTCCGCTTTGTTGGTTTTTTTTAGCCCTTGGTTTATTAAACCATGTAATAATAATAATATAATAATAAAAATCTTTATTGAGTTATTTCAATACATTGAAGTACATTAAATGTTGCCGGATGTTTTGTATAATAGTAAGAATTTTTTTCTCTCCCATCTTTCTTTTTTAGAACTCGCGTATTTTGCGATTCTATTTGCATCAAACTCGATTTAGTAATAGTTATTGGCGTTTTTATGACAGCGTGTATTTTTATCAGTATAAATATTTGGACATCCTATAAACAGGTTATATATCCCGTCGTTTACCCTTCATTTTAGAAGTTGATACAGGATAAGGCTCTATTAATGGAGCGGAAGTGGATTACCCTAACTTTCTCTGAGAGTCCTGCTGACATTTATTTCTTACTAGCTTTCGCTCGCGGTTTTACCCGCATCAATTTCGGAAACAGTGCTTTTTCCGGATATGAAAGATACCGTCCTCCTCAGTACTCCTAACTATGCGAAGTTTCAAGCATATTGGTTTAGTAGATAAAGCGTGAAGAGGTAACAAACAAACAAATAAATATACAAACTCACTTTCGCATTTATAATATTAGTTGGGATGTGAGGTAACAGAGGGCTGCAAATAAATCTGATGAACTTAATATTAGAGCGAACACGCACTACAGCCGGCATTTTGCAGGATAGAGACAGCGCTTATTTTTAAAGTTACCGTTTGGTTTAAGGTATCGATAACTCTAGTAACCTTAATTTTAAATAAACGTTACCTGAAAACAAAAGTATAGTAATGTTAAAACTAGCCCTGCTACGGCAAAATGCCGGTAAATAGTAAATATTTATTTTATTTATTAGTATTAACGACCTCCGTGGCGTTATGGTTAACATGCTTGCCCGCTTTTCAGGAGGTCCCGATTCGATCACCGGTCACAATGAAAAATTATATTTTTATTAACACGCTTTTATTAGCTTCACCTGTATGTTTGCTTGCTTGTTTGTTTGTAACCGACTTCTTTGAACTTAATTTTGAACGGTCAGATTTAATTCAAACTTTGTAGAATTATCAAGGACCGATGACAATACAATAATTCGATAAGTTTATCTCTAAAAAGTGGAAAATAAATATAGATAAAAAAAAACTAAAAAAAACACGCTTTAATGAGCAATCGAACTAAAAAACGAAAAATAAATTAAACCAAAAAGCGTGTGGGGTGCTTGTGCCATATTTTTCATTTGTCGAGCACCCCACACGCTTTTTGGTTTAATTTATTTTTCGTTTTTTAGTTCGATTGCTCATTAAAGCGTGTTTTTTTTAGTTTTTTTTAACTATATTTATTTTGATTTGCCTGGGTCTTGGATGTTTATCTATTGTTTTAAAATATAGTATCGTTGAGATAGTATCCTATAACACAAGTCTCGAACATACTTTGGGTCTATCTCAATCTGTGTGATTTGTCTCTATATATTTATTTATTTATTATAATATTTTTAAATCAAGCGATATAAAGTCCATTTCAAAATTCATTGACAAAATACTCTAAACATCAAGTACTGAAGTAACAAGATTAAACCTCTCTACCGTAGTCACTAGTCAGAATGCACATTGTCCTGAAAATTACAGGCTCCCTGTAACATTAGTCAACTGCCGGGCAAAGGACGGATTGCCTGATGCCGTCATTTATCTGTGACATACCCTGCTGTGACGTAGGGTCGCCATTGCAAAATTGCATTCGTGTTCTTGTATCCATATTAATATTATAAGTGTGAAAGTCTGTCTGCCGGTCTGTCTGTTTACGTCTTTATCTTCTTTATCCTTCTTTACATAGTATAAAACAAAGTCGCTTTCCGCTGTTTGTCCTCATGTATGCTTAAATCTTCGAAACTACGCAATGGATTTTGATGCGGTTTTTTTAATATATAGAGTGATTCAAGGGAAAGGTTTTTACATAAGTACAACCCATAGCTAGTATTATTAATATAAGTAGAATAATTTACTAATACTAAGTACGAATGTTTGCTACATGGATGTCTTATTAAAATGGCTCAGTAAGCAAGTTTCAACCCGCATTCCCGCAGAATGCTATTATGCTAATATATTCAAAATCACTGCGTGTCTGTCTATCTGACGCTGAAATGCACTGATATATTCTACTGCCTAACTTGGTATGATAATCTTCAGCAATTTGATGTTGTCATTTGCTGCTATCTACCTTGTAGTCTTCAACTTAAAAAGTATACTATCTCAATTAAATCGTCACGGGAGGCGAGATTAACACAATACATTCCTTAAGATAGATGTAATAAAAATAAGATCAACCGTCAATGACAGAAAACCACAGCTGTTTCCAAATGCTAACTACAACAAGCCTAAATATTTTATTCGGAATTAGATCTATTTATCAAATGCCAATAAATAAGCCGCTAATCATTTTACTGAATGTTGAAATGAGCGTAATTATTTTATCCGGAATTAGATCTATTTGTCAACCGCCAATAAATAAACCGCTAATCATTTTACTGAATGAAAATCTAATTGCCCAGCTAATTTTGCTTTGTATATTTCAGTCTCCTTTCGTGTATCCTCTGTACATGTCCAAGCCACTACTTCGATAGGTTGCTTGTTATTAATGTATCAAACTATTAGTTCTAGAAGCATACATCAAAAGGAATAAACAAACGATAACATCAAATTTAAAAAAAAAAACCGACGATACATTTTCTTTTTAGTGGTGACGGTCGACTGATTTACCACCCACATATTATTTGCAGACATTAGGTATTTTCCCCACTTACACCCCCAGAGCTTTGTAACAGCTCAAACGATTTTCATTAAACATATTATTTTGTAATGTGCACGTGATGCGCTTTCATTTGAGACCCCACTCACTCAAGTATATTTGCAGACATTCGGTTGTTCTTCCCCACTTTCACCCCCACAACTTCTATACGGCTCAATCGATTTTCATCAAACATGTCTAAGAACACTTGCCCGTAAGTCACCTTTTATACGAAAAAAACTAAATTGAAATCGCTTCATCCGTTCGGGAGCTATGACGCCAAAGACAGACAGACAGACACGTCAAACTTATAACACCCCTCTTTTTGCGCCGGGGGTTTAAAAGGCATTTTATTTTCGCTGCGTGCTCCCGTGACGGGTTTCGTTGCAGAACATTCTCGCGGAGTGATGATTAGTCACGCTAGTTCCAACTTAGTTCGGTTTTTGATGGAATTAAATGGTCCCCGTTTGATGTTAATGTATTATTTAGTTCTCGGAAATAACCTTAATGTATATTACATTAGCTGTTATCCTAGGCTTCTCTCGTGTGTACCTTTATTGTAGTTAACAATTGCCCATGTCCTATAGCAAATTATCTGTGCAAAATTTGATTAAGATCTGCTTAATTCAAAAAAAAAAATCAAATTGTTTATTTTAAATTTTCAATTTACAATTTTGTATTATATATTTAAAAAAAAACTTTAAAACGGCCTTTGTCCTGCACTGGACGCACACCGATTTCAACCTGGAATTCTGGGAATACTTGGGGGAGACCTATATCCAACAGTGGACTATCTGCGGCTGAAATCACGATGATGCTTTGAAACGTAGAATATTGGCCTTCAAGCAAAGGGGGAATGTAGGTATGCAACACACAAGTACAGTGCTGCATACCTACATACAAAACATACTATCACCTGACTGTAATGATGGCACAGACATAAAAAATTCCACAAAAGAGCAAATAATTTGTGTACAGATTACATACTAATACATTGCATATGCCGATTCGGTTTGTACTTTGACAGAGGGGAAGGCAGCGTATGGATATACTATTCCGGTACAGAAGCCGCATTGCTCGAAGTTTACATCGTTTACTTGGCAATGTTACCATAAGTTTTATAACTGTCACACGAAAGATTTTAGACCTATGTACGCCTCAACCTGGAAACAAACGAAAAATCCCGAATGCCACAGCAAGCGCAATTAATCTCTCATCAACTGGGCGCGAACTCATGGCAGTAAAAACATACAGTTAGCACGCTGTTCAGATAAATGGCTGCAGTTTTTTGTGCGAGTATTGAAGTGGTCTAGATTGTGATGTCGTTATCTTCTCAATAAAATTTACTGTTATTTAAAAATCCTCCATAGGAATTGCTAATAAGACAAAAAGATGGACCAAGTATTTTGATATAAGGATTTGGTATCTTACGTATAGTAGTCAGTATTCTCTATTTATGTTACTGTTCATTGAAAGGGAGAAAAATATCTTTTTTATTCTTGTTTAGTAACCAAACTAACAAATTGCAATATTGCTAAAAATGTCCACTTTTAGCACTTTTACAATTTGTAACTATATGGAACTATAATTTAATAATTTAATATGATTAACTTAATTACATAACAGGGATTTTTTATAACTTGTGTTTTCAGTGAATTATGATTTTTAGTTGATAGTGGTGCTAGTGTTCACCAAGGTCTCGTCTTAAATTAAAATCTTAAGAATTGTATACAAAGATGTTTTTGATCTATGATAAAAGACGTAAGAATGAACTTTTTCAGTTTATCAGTTTAATACTTATTTACATAAATTAATTATTTGGTTATGTAAGTAAGGCGTTAGTGACTGCGAAAGGGTTAAGAGTTTTCATAATATAAAAACAGTGTCTTAACGTAGGTACTATAAAATGACGATCTAATACTTTTTAGACTTTTTACTTTGTACCACAATAATACATCACTAACGTTACTTATTTTGTGACGTCAACATGGATCAATAAAAAAAAAGGAAGAACAATTTATTATTGTTTCATTATTAAAACAAAAAAGTTTCGAACTTCGAATAAAAAGTCAAAATAGTGCAGGACGCCAGCGATCACGTAATGGCTACCGTGCAAGCAAGTCCGAGTGTGTTCCAGTGACTAATACCAATGTCTCGCTGAGTGATGACACTGCGAGCCGCGCCGTTCCTGCTCGGTACATTGCTATAGATGGGTTTATTCAGATTTGCTGTGTGGTTTCCTAATAGGAGTGCTATTAGAAAAATAGCACTGTTTTTGAGATGTAACGATGTGGTTATGATTCACTCAAAACCGGTGAAACGAATGATAATCGTTCGAGTCGCCGGTTATTTCGAACGAAAATCATTCGAGCGTATATTTCATAAATTTCAGAAATAGAATTCCAATCCTATTTTCCTATAGATGTCGTATAAGGTGATAAAGTAACAATATTGCCATACTTGTATATTTACTTTTATATTTTTAACTGGAAATCTAGATGTTGCCCACGTCTTCACTACTAATCTTGTTAAAAAGTAGCCTAGGACATAATAGGCTTTAATCGATCCATGTGTTTTCTTGAACATTAAGATCTATACAGCAATGTTATGATATGATTGTATACTACCTATGAGATTTTAGGGATTATTGTCCAAAAAATCCTATTTGAGATATAAAATTCCTCATAAAAAGATATAATATTATAAAATTATGCGAAAATAAACTTTTAGTAGCGCGTCAAAGGCAGGGGGGTCACGTAATGGATGTTGGCATTCTGCCTGAGTGATGACACTGCAACCACGCTGTTTAATTACATGACGCTTCTTGTTTATTTAAATATACTTCTCATGTAATATTTACAAATATTTTGAAAAGGAGCATGAGAGTTTATTCTTAGTTACAATTTTAGGATAAAATACGTCTATAGCAGGCGAGCACGTAGTATCGGCGCATCTCCGATAGGTGGCGTACGGCAGTAGCCGTCGCACGCATCATGAGCCGTACCTCATACCCCGACCCTACCTCACCTAGCGGCGCCCCCGCAGCTCGCCCGATCCGAACGCGTCGCGAGACGCCAGTCCGCTCGAGCTCGCTTACCCGCCAGGCTGTGCGGTTGCGTTGCGGCCAAATCCAAAAATTACGCTAATATTGATTTGGACCCCCTTATACTGGCGCCAACTTGTGGCAATTTTTTTTTTAAATACCTACCTAAAGAACCCAAAGTGAACTGTGAACTAGCCGACACAAAATGCCCCCAAAACGAAACACTCGCCGGAACAACTACGAGACTGAAGATGAAGCAGCCTCAGCCAGCGACGGCGGCGGATCCGGGAACGAGACGATCCAGTTCGCCGACCCGCAACCATCCCCGTCTTCCCAACCCGCGGCTGTTGGACAATCTGTTATCTCGACGGACCGAGCGATGCACACCATGATGGAAATGATGCTAAACGCACAGCGGATGCAGGAGCAAACCAACAGGACTCTTATCGAGACACTTCGTACTCTGCCACGGCATGAACCCTCCTCAGGCGATTTTAGAACGTCAACCCCTTCGGCGACTATGATGCAGAGAGGCTCGGCCTCTACCACAGCCGCCGCCCCGCCGGGAAACTTTGCAAAGTGTACCGCGCGGTTCAACGGGAAGTCACGCGACGCCGAGAAGCTGGAAGCTTTCCTAGACGCTGTGGAAATATATAAAGAGTGCGCAGACGTAAGCGACCAACACGCGCTGCGTGGGTTGCCGATGTTATTAGAAGACGATGCTGCTATATGGTGGCGCGGCGTCAAAGGTGGCGTCTCGACCTGGACAGATGCGGTCGCGCGTATGCGGGCGATGTATGGAGTCCAGCTGCCACCTTACAAGATTTTCCGTGAAATATTCGCTACAGAACAATCCGAAAGTGAACGTGCCGATGTATACATATCGCGAGTGCGCGCCCTTATAGTGAAATTGCCGTACATAGTGCCGGACAATATGCAGATCGACATGATTTACGGGTTGTTACATAGGCGGATTCGTAAAAGATTGTCACGGGATATATTTAATTCGATGGACGGATTTGTAGAAAAAGTGCGAGCTACGGAGGATGCCATCGCGGAAACTAATAAATTGTCTCTTTTGCCTACTTCTAGTTCTTCAACAGTACATAAAAATGTAAACAAACCCGCGAGCGATCGCGACGCACCGAAAAATCACGCGGTTGAAAAATCCCTTACTACGTGTTCCGCCCCTACCACCAGTTCGGTTCTCACTTCAAACTCGAACATGCAATCGAAACGAAATCGCGCTCGCTGCTCTTATTGTAAAGTGTACGGGCACAGTGTGGAAAATTGCCGGAACCTGCAAGGTAAAAGCGAGAATACTGGTAAGTCAGATACTAATATATCTAGTACCTTAAGGTGTTATGGATGTGGCCAACAAGGAGTAATAAAATCAAAATGTAAACATTGTTTAAGTGCAAATACAACTGGTTCGAAACCAGCGGATTTTAATAGTATTTCTTGTGGCATGTCATCCTCATATTGCACACACACGTCTTGTATGTATTCGAGCGAGAATATGGTGAGTTCGAACTCATCCAATATTATGTCGGTTAAAAATTGTATTCAGCCATCTCGCATGGTTATTAATCATAATTTTGATTTAAACGACAATCCCGTTTTTTTTAATATTTCCGACGTACAAGACGAGTGTGACCAAAATTTTGATATACAGGATGTTTTTGAGGAAATTTCGGATATATCGGATATACAGGGTGTAACGAGTGATAATGCCATAAATTTGATAGAACCTAGAATACCGAATATTGACGCGACTTCACTCCCTACAGTGGATATATACGTGTCAAACCGAAAAGGAGTGGCCATCATTGATACCGGCGCAACGCACTCCATAGCTAGCCCTATGTTCTATGCTGTCTTAGTAGAACAAGGTACCATATTTAAGGAAACGGAAAGAACAATAGGATTAGCGGATGGAACGCATAGGCAAAGAAGATTACTTACCGCCGACGTAAAGGTCACAATTGGAAATCGCGAGGTAGTCATCGAAGACCTGCTGGTTTTACCAGGGGCTTCCACTAAGACGCTATTAGGGCGTAAATTTGTAAAAAAAGCTAATATTATTTTAGATATTCCACATGATTTATGGTATTTTCGGGATAATCCTGAACACACTTTTGATTTTGTTAAATCGTATTTCCTGTCTGATTCTTCCCCAATTGCGGATATGAACAATTGCAATGAATCTGTGCTACTCGTTGATGAAGGAAATCAGCTGACGTCAGAAGAGAAGATTAAGTTAAGTGATTTTATCAGAAGTAAGTCGGATCAGTTTAGGTCTGAGGGGCCTGCCACGGACTTTGCCACGCACCGCATTAAGGTGAATGAGTCCCAAGAGCCCATAGCTTCACCCCCTTATCGTATGTCAGAAACACGTAAAAAGGCGCTTAAGGAGGAGTTAGATAAATTACTACACGCTGATATCATTGAAGAATGCGAGTCAGCATGGGCATCGAATGTAGTCTTAGTGCCTAAGAAAGACGGAAGTTTCAGGTTTTGCGTCGATTACCGGAAATTGAACGCAGTCACCGAACCTGACCGGTACCCGTTACCGCGAATCGAAGATGTGCTGCATGCCGCAAAATCGACTAAGTACATGACTACACTCGATCTTAGATCTGGTTTTTTTCAAGTGAACCTCCATCCAGACGACCGTGACAAGTCAGCGTTCACAACTCCGCTCGGAACCTACCGTTTTAAGCGGATGCCGATGGGGTTACGAAATTCCGGGTCTACATTCCAACGTCTGATCGATAGATTCAAGTCAAACTTACCTGGTGTTACGCTTATTGCGTATTTAGATGACCTGCTGGTTTTGTCAGAGGGATCCCTGAAACAACACCTGGCTGACCTGGAAGTTGTCTTCGTAAGGCTGGAAATGTTTAATCTTCGCGTCAATCGCGAAAAAAGCCGCTTCGCGAGAGACTCTGTCAGATTTTTGGGCCACGTCATTGTTCCAGGAGGAATCCAAGTTGACCCTAACAAAACTGCAGCCATAGCAGACATGGCCATTCCACAAAATCTCAAACACTTGAAATGTTTTCTTCAAACATCTAGTTGGTTTCGTCGGTTTATCCCTGACTATGCCAATATTGCCAAACCTTTAACCTCGTTGTTGAAGAAGGGAAGTACATGGCAATGGAAGCCAGATCAACAGGCTGCATTCGACCGCATTAAAGCGCTTCTCATCTCCGCACCGATACTTCGACAAGCGGATGAAACGAAGCCATTTGTTCTTAGAACGGATAGTAGTGGATACTGTTTGGGAGCAGCTTTAATGCAGGGGGAGGGTTTTGATGAGCGCCCCATAGAATATGCAAGTCGCCTGCTTACCGACGCCGAACGGAACTACACAACCACGGAGCGTGAGGCCTTAGCCGTAGTGTGGGCGGTAGGCAAATTTCGTGGATATATAGAAGGATCGGAGATCATTGTAAAGTCTGACCATCAGCCGTTGCGTTGGCTGATGAGCCTTAAGTCTCCCAGCGGACGACTAGCCAGATGGGCTTTGACTCTCCAGGAATATAATTTAAGAATTGAATATACGCCTGGACGAGCCAATGTTGTCGCTGACACACTCTCGCGGCCAGTTTGCACTGATGACGTCCGATGCGATGTATGCCTTACATCAGTGGACATTCCCGCAAGAAGAGCTAGTGACATAAGGGAGAACCAAATGAAAGATCCGGAAATCCAAAAGATTTTAGTAGACATCGAATCCGACGATCCATTCAGGGGGAGAGCCTGGACGGACAAAGGCTACATCACGTCGGACGGTATACTGTATCGATATGGCCCAGAGGGTGACGAAAGCGATGAGGCATGTCTGGTAGTGCCCGAGCATGAGCGCACAAAAGTCCTAGCCGATTACCATGACGCGCCCACTGCGGGTCATTTTGGCATAGAACGCACTTTGGCTCGCCTACGATCTCGTTTTTACTGGCCAAACATGCGAAAGTATGTAGCTGATTATATCAAACAATGTGTACCATGTCAAAGATACAAATCGGATAACAGAAAGCCCACCGGACTTCTACAAACACCTGCAATGACTAGACGCTTCGAGGTTTTATCAGTGGACTTATTTGGCCCGCTACCAGTTACCACACAAAATAACCGTTGGATCCTAATTGTTGAAGACGTGTGTTCGCGATGGGTAGAGCTATTTCCACTCGAAAGCGCAACTAGTCTCGAATGTGCCAAAGTCCTTATAAATGAGGTCTTTTTCAGGTTTGGTGTGCCACGTCGCCTACTAAGTGATAATGGCGTACAGTTCGTTAGCGAAATAATGCAGCAGGCTTGCTTTGTAATGGGTATAGATCAAGCTTTAACACCTCTGTATCATCCGGAAGCAAATCCAATCGAGCGAAAAAATAGGGATTTAAAACCCCAACTCGCAATCCTAGTTGGTCAAGATCACGGAACGTGGGATTTGCATCTGGCATCTATCAGGTTTGCAATGAACTCAGCGATAACGTCAAGTACAGGTTTTTCACCGGCTTATCTCACCTTCGGTAGGGAGCTTCGTGCACCAGCAGACGCGGTTAATGACATGCGCAATATCTTGGAAAGTGATAATGTTGTTCCAAATATCACTCCTTACCTTAAGCGAATGGCCGAAACTATGGCAAACGCAAGAGATGTGCACGAGAAAAACCAAGCATCGCAAAAGAAATATGCAGATGAACATCGCCGCCCAGCACCTGATTATAAAGTTGGAGATTTAGTACTTCTCAAGACTCAAGGTCTCAATGATACTGACAAAGGTCAGTCGCCTAAGTTCATTCCTAGAAGGGATGGACCATATAAGATAAAAAAAGTTGTAAGTGCGTCTTCTTATGAGCTGGAAGGTATTAATGATGGCACCTTCATAGGTAAATACCACGCGTCGCTTCTTACTCCATTCGTTGGCCGCGTTCAGTCACCTATAAGGGAAAAACGTAGGCGTGGTCGACCGCGTAAGAATCCTATCCCAAACGCGGGGACGTCTAATTTGGGATAGAGGGGGAGGATATAGCAGGCGAGCACGTAGTATCGGCGCATCTCCGATAGGTGGCGTACGGCAGTAGCCGTCGCACGCATCATGAGCCGTACCTCATACCCCGACCCTACCTCACCTAGCGGCGCCCCCGCAGCTCGCCCGATCCGAACGCGTCGCGAGACGCCAGTCCGCTCGAGCTCGCTTACCCGCCAGGCTGTGCGGTTGCGTTGCGGCCAAATCCAAAAATTACGCTAATATTGATTTGGACCCCCTTATACGTCTTTAATTCCTATTTTCAAGATTTTACATTTATTTCAAAGCTTTTTCCGGCAGTTTTACTCACGCGTATGTTTGTATTGTAATAACTCTTAATGTTCTCCGAGACTCAGGGTATTTATAGATAGATAGATATACACTTTATTATACCAATTAACAAATAAAAAAAAACAAGGAATGCACTTACATAATTGTGTATTTTAAGTAGAATTAAAGGAATAAGTTTTGAAATCTAAAAAAAATAGCTCCAAAGATTACTCCCTATAAACAAGCTCACAGACATACAAAACTGTTGAAAGAGGTAATTGAGATACTTTAAGTAACAACCACTATGGATAGTATTTTTAAATTTTGAATTACTTATTCTTCTAGCATGTGACACATTTCTTTTTTGTCTGTCTTAACAAGAACATTGATTTATGTAAAACTATCATTTTACTTTATTTATTAAATCTTATTATATACTCCATTCATTGTGTTGTTCTTATCGCTCTATTACGCCTCTTACAAAAACTTTATAATATTAATAAAGTATAGACTAGCAATCAACCCCGAGATCAATTTGAAAATCCAGTCTTCACTTGTCTAAATCGTATTAACTGTAATAAAACAAAACGTTAATTACTGAAGAGAAAATAACACTCAAGTCGAACATCAATTCTATTTTGACGTGGGGCAATTAATTTCTATAGTTGATTGAGTGAGTCACTTAATAGCCTTTCACAAACTGGTGTAAATGTTGCTAAGGCCCCTCGAAATTAATGATCTTACAATGTAGCATTAACTGAGGATTAGGGATGGGGATGATGTGTGTACCTATTAAAACCTTCTCTCGATTTTTAATACGAAAAGACTAATTTATTTATTTATTAAAACTTTATTGTTCCATAAGTACAAAATACTTATACAATTGGCGGACTTAATGCTAAAAGCATTCTCTATTAGTCAACCATTAGGAGAAACAGAAAAAAAGTTACTAATAAAGAAGAAGACCCAATAATGCTATTTTTGATATGTATGACTCACTAAAAACCAATCGTTTTTAGTGAGCTCGCGCTCCAATGTTTCTTGTTTCTCTCTACCCTAAGGTTGGCTAGAAGAAATTGCATTAGCGATAAGTCCGCCTTTGTACTAATTTTTATCTTTGATCCTGTACAATCCAATGATGTATTTTTGTAATTGGTGCAATAAAGTGTTTATTCATTCATTCATTCATTCGTTTTCATTCGAATTCGACCTCGAATGTATTATTTTCGTATTCGAATGATTTTCGACCGGTTACGTCACTTATCATTAACCTACTTTGACCTAGCCGGTCGAATGTCATCCGAAATTGATGAATTTTGAAAATAACAGAAATACTCTTTATTGCATCACGAAATAATAAAATTGCATAGACCTTCCAGTACTTGGCCACTTCCACCTAACAGGGCCAGTCATTCATTCTCTTCGTTCAGTAGGCCGACCGCCTATCTCGATTCTCTCCCCCGTAATGGCAATTGGTATCGCTATCGCCACATTTCGCTTCGCCTAACACACAAAACGCTTTAAAAAAATTTTTTTTTGTTAGTGACAATGCATTCAACAAAGAAAAACAAAAAAAAAAAATTTTTAAGCGTTTTGTAGTCGCGTTTACAGGTCCTATTTTGTGCAAGAGACAGGACAACAATGGTAGTACAGTGTGTCTAAAAACGCCACTTTGAGCAATTCGTCGATTCCAATTCATATTACGAATTCCTTAGCAATTCCTATTTCTTTCAATTTTTTTGAAGAGGAATTGCAGTTTAGTTGGCCATTTTACAAAAAATAGAGGAATTGCTACAGAATTGCTAAGGAATTCGTAATATGAATCGATTCGATGAATTGCTCAAACTGGCGTTTTTAGACCCCCTGAATGCTCAACTGCACAGCGCTGTAATCGCACAGGCTGCTGTCAAAGAGTATATTGTATAGGGTTAATTGGTACACGGTATTTATATGAAGTTCAAATTAAACATTTTTAAAGAATTAGGTTTCATTCCCTTCCAGGACAAAAATGGTCTTTTTCATGTGATCCTGGATCTTGGATAGCTCAATCTATGTATATTGTCAGTAAATAAATAGCTATATGGATGAAGAAGCAAGGTTTGCTTATCAAGTATTAATAAGGCACATCCCTAATACCTACAAAGGGAAAGATAATTTACTTATTATTAAAGGATTCATCCAACGTCCTTCAAATTTGATATCTGAATATTTGATATTTTCAAGAAATTTGTAAGAGGATTAATATTTTCTTTTCTTCTCTTTCTTTTCTTTCTTGGTCTACAAGTCCGACTTGTGCTCGAAGGCTTGACCAGATTTGTTGGAAATCTTAATTAAAGGGATTTGAAAGACAAAAGTATTCATTAAATTTTTCACTCCTGTATATAAATTTCAAAATGAAAAGTTATACTCAGAACTATACCTATCTGCTTTTTAAGTAAATATTTACTTTGGTGTTTTACGATAAATGGGAATACTGATTTCTATAATACTTAAGCAATACTTAAGCAATGGCCACTTTAAACTTTAAATTTTCAATTTATCTTTAATTAATTAATAAGCACTACTAACAAAATGAGTCTTTGTTACTTGTAATAAAAATATCATTCATTCATTCAATACTTTATACAAAATATTACGAACCAACAGATCTATTTTAAGATGAATATTATTTTGGTCCTTTATCGGTATATAATTCTAAACGGAAAATATTAGTCAAAGAAAATTTAATTTTGTCTCATATGTCAGAACGCATATTATTTAAATCAACTCGCTTAATTTTGATAGGTATCGTATAAATAATACACAAATATTCTTTGTTGCACCGAATTACAGTTATTAGATATACTAAAAAAAATTATAGACCGCGCGCGATTTTTAAATTCTATGAGTTACATATTATAAAAGCATTTCTATTATCGACAAAGTAAGTTTTCGCTGTTTATTATATGCATTTAATTTTAAGATTTATTCCTATATCTATATAAGGTTTTTTTTAACACGCTTTTATGAGCTTCATCTGTATGTTTGCTTCGACTTCTTTGAACTTAATTTTGACCCACTTTGAACCGTCAGATTTAATTCAAACTTTGTAGAATTATCAAGAACCGATGATTGTATTGTCATCGGTTCTTGATAATTCTACAAAGTTTTTGTAGAATTATCAAGAACCGTTATCAACAAACGTGCTTGTGCCATATTTTTCATTTGTCGAGCACCCCACACGCTTTTTGGTTTAATTTATTTTTAGTTCAATTGCTCATTAAAGCGTTTTTTTTTTTTAGTTTTTTTTTAACTATATTTATTTTATCGTATTGTATGGTAAGGTAAATTTATTTTGATGGTAATTGTATCAAGGAAATAAGATGAGAAAATATTGCAAAGTACATGAAATGTAGCGGACTTTTTTTGATGGTTTTTTAGAAGGACAGGCCTTAAAGGTCCTTTAGATAATCCCCTAATTTCATAAGTGTCCGACGTTATCTCTCCGGGTCCTTTACGCTTGTCGCTTTTCAAAGAATTAATTGCTCAAGATGTTTCTTCACGAAAAAATAAAAAAAAGGTTTCATTATCAAATTGCGGTGCTTTTGGCCTCGAGACCTTGTTACTGTTTTTACAAGTACTATGAGTTTTTGCAAAATCGTGTTATTATTTCGTATTGAAATCCTAATGTAACCTTCTATCCTACTAGCGAACTTCACGGATTTTCTAATAGAAGCGTGTTTCCCAGTTATTCAAGGCCCTAAAATATTGTAAAACTTTATTGCACTATAACTTTGACAGTTTTATCAACTTGAAAATTAATTGACCCGCTTGGTACTACTGCCCAAAGCAAGCAACGCCGGGTGTCATACTTGTATTATTTTTCCTGGTATTAGTGGGATAAATCAGTGCCATTTGTACCATTAATGGTACTGTCCATTGGTACAGATGGTCCGACGGGGTTTGTTTTTCTTTGTTTTTATTGTCAATTATGCACATACCACTATTTAATAAACCAGAAAAGAATATCTACGAATGATGAAAGGGAAACATACAAAATGTAGGTACATGTTAACATTTGTTATTTTGCATCTAAACAAAGAATTCCTTGGAAGCAAGTCCAGGATCGGCTTAAGGCCATCAGACTGAGCAAGATGTGCTAGCCAGTTGTCGTTTGAGGGGTTTAGTTCGTTGTTGACATCGTAATCTGACTGACTGGCTTTGTTTTTAGTTTGAACTAGCTTCTACCTGCTACTTCGCTCGCGTGTTTTTCACGGGAACTGCACTTTATTTCCAGATGGGAATTATCCTAAGTCCTTCACATTACTTTTAACTATGTATATGCGAATTTCAATAAAATCGGTTTAGTATTGAGTGAAGCATGAATTGGTAACGAAGAAATATACATGTTCACATTCGCATTTATAATTTTGTTTATTAGTACCTACTTTTATCAGAACGTTGTTAGATTTTGGTAGAAAGCTAGCAATAATTCGTTATCAGCTTCTGTCTCTCTAACTTTATATCCCTTCGATAAGATTTGGTAAGTAATTATTTTTTCTTTGTCATATCGATCAAGAACAATTTACATAGTCCTGCCTCTTGCTGAATCTGATCTGAAAATTCAATATACTGCAGTCAATAAATAAATATATAGGTATACAAATTACACAGATTGAGTAAGTCCCAAAGTAAGTTTGATACTTGTGTTATGGGATACTAACTCAACGATACTATATTTTTATAAGAAATACACATATAAATAAACATCCAAGACCCAGGCCAATCAGAAAAATACCATTTTACATCTTGACCTGACCGGGGATCGAATCCGGGACGTCTTGAGTAGCGGTCAGGCGTGTTAACCATTACGCCACGGAGGTCGTTAATAGTCGGTATATATAGGATGCATATTGAATTCTGTAGCTGACTTTATAAAGTGTCGAATGGTCGCAAAACACACAAAATTCTCATAGCGCATAGCTACGTCGCCCAAAACAAATAAAACTAAAGATGAGGTCCAATATTATTCCAAAATGAAAGTTTCCCGTATTCAAACATAGTTAAAGGGTGTCCTAAGAAAACATGAAGGCAATAACTTCATACACTGGTGCATTTCCATTCGGCCAGAGGTCGGATAAGCTGGATTGCTAGCGGACAACCCTAAAGTTATTTTATTCTTTTTTCAAACTTATTTAATACTAGCTGTTGCCCGCGGCTTTGTGCACGTGCCCGCATAAATTTTACCTTGGAAACAGTGCTTTTTCCCGGGATGAAAGGTACCCTATGTCCTTCACAATACTCCTAGCTGTGTATGCGAAATTTCAGGAAGATTGGTTTAGTAGATCATTTATAATATTAGTTGGGATAAATAATTTTTTTGCGTTTTATTATGCTAGGAACTTAAATTATTTACATATAATCACGTCTGTCTCATGTAGGATATATATATATATATATATCTCATATCTCTGCCTAATGGCAGAGACCAGAGATTTTCATCACGATCCTTACAGATCTCCCTCGCTTCCCTCACACTCATCACTCTTATCCTTATCATACACGTTGCCGATTTGGGCGAATTAATTATCTAAAATAATAGTAGAGGGAAATTAGTTGGCTATTCAACGGGGAAAGCTATTGGAATGCGTTTTCGTTAGAATGACGCAGGGATTAGGTGTTTATATCATAAGTTTAGATTTTTTTATTTTTTGTATGCTTACTCTATTGTATTGGTGATAATGATAACTTTAATGGCATTGAAAACGTTATCTTACTTATACTCATATTAGTTATTTAGTTTTGTATTATGTGAACAAAGTTTTATGACCTACTTCTTCTCATATTATTTTGTGTACAGTCGGCTGCAGAGAAATATGACCCTCTTTTAATAGTGATACTTGTGGCATGGGGGTCAGATTTCTCTGCAGCCGACTGTACAATATGATTTGATTCAGAATTTTAAGTTTCCTATGTTTGTATTTGAAAATAAATAAACTACCATTCAGAATTATTATAATAATTCACTTAAACTGTTTCGAAACAAAATGAAATTATAAATCTGGGAACCGCAAATATTGCATTAAACGTTTTGAGTTCACAATAGCACTTAACAAACATAAGGGAATTATGGTATTGTTTTTATGTTAACTGGAAGTAATAAAGATTGTATGTTCATTGTTTGATTTTTGAATATTATATTACATTATCATCACTACATAGTATAAAACAAAGTCGCTTTCTCTGTCCCTATATCCCTATGTATGCTTAAATCTTTAAAACTACGCAACGGATTATGATGCGGTTTTTTAATAGATAGTGTTCAAGAGAAAGGTTTTTATGACCATGCGAAGCCGAGTCAGGTCGCTACTCAATATTTAAAAACCAATGCCACTTTTAGTTGTAATTTTATGACTCAAGAGCGGGCTCACCTATCCAAACCAAATGTTTAGGCTTTGTTCGGACTATTTAGTAGATAGTTTATGTGAAGTTTGCACAAAATCGACAAACTATGGCTCTGGTTTTTTCGTTTTTCTGACAACTGTTATTTTAGATTCATTCATATCACGTGGGTTGCAGACTTGAGACCCTACATACCGTAGCTCCATTAGGACTTTAAAATCCACGACCTACACTAACAGATGTAGTCTTCAAGTGGGTTGTTATTTTGTTAGTTTGTTTTGTAAGATAATAATCAAAAAGCCGTTTGTCCCGGCTGCCATCTGGTAGTCGTTAAAGGAACCACGTCAGAGGTCGAAAAGCGGTTCCGAAGAACTCTGACACCAGGGTGTCTATGGTAATGAATGAATGAATCAAAAATCAAAATAATCTCTGGAGGCAGTCGTGATTTCACAAATATGCTAAAATAATTAGCTGGTGTATTAAAAAAGTCATTTAATTTTAATAGTTTTGCATGCAGGTGGCAACCCTATTTTATAAGTGCATATGAACGCTTGTATTGCAGACGCTAACTAATGCCGTCAAGTCGAAGTCAGACAATCCGCTTATTGTCAGGAATGGCTCAATACACAAGACAGTTGTATATTGTACCATCTCTAGCCCCGGGATTTAGCAAGGGGAACAATTCCTTTAATAAGCTGGATTGGTATCATTTATTTGAATACATAACAAAACTTCTTCGTTCGAGCGTGTTTCCCGGTTACATCTTCAGCTTACGCTTCACAGCTCAGGGTACTCTCTTAATCATGGTCCTGAATTGGTGGAACTGGTTATTACAATGGAGCGACTGCCGACTGACCTTAACTCTTTTTACAGGGAAACCAGACCCACAGGAACATGACCAGGGTGTGTTAGTGGCCAACACTGCCAGATTTTTCAGGCTGCCAAAAGGCAGCTAACATATTATAATCTAACGACTGCCATCTACCGATAATAGTCGTAACCAACTGCTTAACGTGCCTTCCGAAGCATGGAGGAGCTCAAGATAGAAATGCCACTAATGGTGACCAATCCGAACATGGCCACGCCCTCGCCGCGTCGCCGCCGTCGCTTGACGCGCATTATCGTTTCGAACACGCGCGCCGCGCTAGGCTATCAAGCTCCTTCGAGATTACATAACAAACAAGAATCACTAATCGTGATCCAAACATCTTTTTACATTTCAAGGTGTAGATTTTCATCTAAATAACTATTATATCTGCCACTGTACAATGGAGCTTTCTACCATAGAAAAAGTTACGTGTCACCTAAAGAATAATTGCCAAGTCACAACACATTATATAAAAAATCAAGTATGTCGTTTCTTTATTCACAACGCTTACAATTTGCTCCTAAAAATATTACAGCGGCAAAATAACATATATGCTGTGTTCTGATTGGAAAAAAAAATGCTGTGGTAAATCAAATTTACTTTTTATTGTTTTACTGCCTCCGTGATCCAGTGGTTAAAGCATTTGCCTGTAGACCCAGGGATCATGGGTTCGATTCTCACGGGAAATATACTTTGTTTAGTTGTTTCCAGTTTGGTTAAGATATTGCAGGCTTGAATACCTGATTGTCTGATAATAAAGATGATTCCGTACTTCGGAAGGCACGTTAAGCCGTAGGTCCCGGCTGCAAACTGGTAGTCGTTAAGGAACCACGTCAGCTCTCACATCAGGGTGGGTATGGTCGATTGACCGTGACACCTACACGAAATGAATGAATGAATGATATTTTTATTTCAAGTAACAAATAATCATTTGCCAATGCAATTCAAATGATGATGATGACAATAGTAGCATATACTCTCATTGCCTATGAAAAAGATTTAGTTCGTTTTCTTGCCAATAAGTGGCGCTACAAGAATTATTTGAGCAATTTGCTAAATAAATAAATAAATATATAGGGACAAATCACACAGATTGAGTTAGCCCCAAAGTAAGTTCGAGACTTGTGTTATGGGATACTAACTCAACGATACTATATTTTATAACAAATAATTATATAGATAAACATCCAAGACCCAGGTTAATCAGAAAAAGATCATTCTTACGGTAACCATTTTTCATCTTGACCTGACCGGGGATCGAACCCGGGACCTCCTGAGTAGCGGTCAGGCATGTTAACCATTACGCCACGGAGGTCGTAAATAGACTTATTTAGGTATACAACGAATTGAGCATAGTGCGAATAAAAATGACATTTAGGCAAAATGCGACTTAGTCCGTCTGTGAATAAGGTAAATCCGTTTTAAACGTTATATAAATAAATTAAGCTAAGATCCCGCAATTATTTTTGAAGAAAAAAGTAGTGTAAATTTTAAAAACACATTTTTTAAAAATATGGTTATCCTGCCAGAAACTGATATAAGTAGTGCTTCATTTATTAAGTTGTTTGATTTAGAATGAAAGTGTCTCAAGTGATTGATAGATGGCGTTAATATGTCTTAGTATGGGGAAGGCTATTGGTGCACTAAAATGGCGATTGAATATCTGCTCTAGTATAGTATCCGTAATCTGTGATATTAATTATCAGCACCATGATTAAAGCGTACGCTCTAAAGCGTAAGCTGAGAAAGTAAAAAATAAATAAATAACTATAAATCCAAACAATACCACGTGAAGCAAGGCAATTAAATAGCTTCCCATGGGATATTAGCCGGCGGTTACCGGTCCTCGGTAAAGAAAATTTCATTTCTTGTAGCATTTTAGTTTAGAGTTCCGTTGTGAGATGGAAAAAATGTTTTTTTTTTTTCCTTTTTTTGATGCGATTACTTTAGCAGTTAAGCATACATACATAATCAAAAGATGAGACTACGGTCACATATGACAACTGGTGGCCTACTATCATCTCTAAAAACCATGCAAGTTCCAGTGAGTAAACGAGACAGCGCAATACATGACGTAAGGCGACATCCCCCTCACTCAATCGTGGCTCCACCCAAAAGCAGGTTTATCAGGTATATTGCTTACGACAATAGCAGTAGCAACAACTAATGTCGTAAAAAATATGTATATGAGATATTACGAAAATAGTGAGAATATTTAATTAGTAAATGTATTTTTGTAATTTAAGACTATATGTTCTCCGAAGAAAAGAAATAAATAAAAAATGTTTGTTTCCATCACTCTGCCGAGTCGCGACACTCGCGACACAGATATGCGCTACAGAAATTAAACTGTTACCTGACTGCTTCTCGATTGGATCACGTACGCGGGTATTACCGACCGGCGCCCCTACCGCCTAACTCGATTGCTATCGCTATGGCTATGGTTTATGATGTCATCCTGTCTTTTCGAACTGCCAAGCAAAGCGATATTGCTTTTACATGTATTCTATGGACCAAGACATTGTCTTAGTCTTGGTCTTGGACATGTGAAAGCAATATTGCTTTGCTAGGCGATTCAAAAATACAAGATGACGTCATAAACCATAGCCATAGCGATAGCAATCGAGTTAGGCGGTAGGCCCACGGTGCTTGTTTCGACGGTTATAAATTGTGATGAAAGGAACCACGTGTATGGATCTCTCTCTCTCTCTCTCTCTTCTGATTCTAAGCGTTATTTGTCTTATTCTAGGCCTTTGCCTGTTATGCCTAGTAGATAATTAAAAGTAGCAAAGAAGAGAGAAAATAATTAAGAGTAAAGTCTGCTATAAGTAGAAGCTTGGAATACATTGGACTAGCGATAAAATCACATAACAGTAATTTCATGTATGTACTTTCTATTATGCAATACCTACTGTGTTTCAATTACTTTTTCCGGTTGTGTGCTCAGTCTTGGAGCCCAGGGTAGGTTTTCCTGCTGATCTGTGTATAACCATACATATTGTCATAAGGACAAAAATTCTCTCAAGTTTATTTATTACCTCGCAATGTCATTCCTTTCTTTTTTTATTGATGCATTTCATAGTCCTAATGTATTCCTAGTTGCATCCTAAGCTATTTTTTTTTCTGCTAGAATATATCTATTTTTATTTTTATATCATGTAAACCTACCATGTATGTACCAAATGAAATCTCTTATCTAGTAGATAAGTATGAAACACTAAATCCCACTTGCAAAGTTTCTATAGATTAGAGATAAGTATGAAACACTAAATCGCTCTTGAAAAGTTTCTATAGATTAGGGACATTACAAAATTACAATATACGACTTTTTCCTAAGTTCCACAGGTGTCCCACACATCCTTGTGAGAAGATCTTTCCCATAAGGCGGTCCAGCATATCTTCATCGCTCATATCCGCCATCATTTTTAATTGATTTCAACTAGTATTTTAAGTGGTTTGTAAAAGGTTTATTGACCCTATTTCAATCTGAAATATCGCCAATCAAAACCAATGAGCCATTTCAAAATCCAATAAAATTAGCATGTGATTGCTTCGGTCACTAGATATTGTTTATCCGATATATCGAGCTTATATAGGATGTGAGGCCCGACAACACGAGTAGATATCAGAGTAGAATGAAACTATGTACTAAGTACTGCGCCGAGATACACATGCAAATACTAATGCCCTAAGCATATAGGTCAATTGACCCATCATATCTTTGTGTCAAAGAGGACAATGGATCCCCTGGTGTTATTGTTTTGAAATCACCTCACTGACATCTGTACCTAATCTATTATTTTTAATCTCTCTCTTCTTTTTAGTCTTTAGGTCTAATAATAGAATATAAGTCGTTTCTTTGGAAAACAGATTAGTTATTTTTAAGTTTATGTCTTCCAGATACACAAAAGTATAGACAATACCCAAAGACCAAGACGCACCACCTTTAAAAGCATATTTGATATTTAGGCGACCGAGCTTCGCTCGTTTTATGCAGAAAATCTTTTTGCGTGATAATATAGGTAAAATGAATTTTCCCAAACAAGGAACCTAGCTAGATTATCTTTTTGTCAATGCAAGAACTTATGTTTAAATTTTCACAGAAATCTTTAGAGCCGTTTTCAAAAACGCGAGTACAAATAAATTTATATACTTATATACAAAAAGCTATATGCTCGTTTAAAAGTATAGGATAGATAGAAGCTATGAGAACACGATGATGAGCAATGTAAGCCGCATACAATCATACATATCAGTCAAATCCTAAGCGTATCTATATCAAAATGAATTTGAATATGAAGCTTTCTTTGTTTCCCGTTATCTATTCATTTGACCCGACCGCATCCCGATGTATTACATGCAATGAATTTCAATGAATTCGTGTGATCGCTAATTGGAATGGGTGGTTCATTTACATTTAAGGGTGCCCGTGAAAAGAAAACCATATATGGATATAGTTCATTTTGTTAGTTATTTTTATTTGTGATGACAACATTTAAGTGTTATGTGTTTAGTTGTTTTGATTTAATAAGAAAATTATACAATATTGTTAAGTAAAAATGACATAAAACAGTTAACGAATAGCTTGTTCATAATAATAATTCTATAAATATAAAAGAAAGTCGTGTTTATATACACATAGTTAGAATTATTGTGAAACATAGGGTACCCTGCTTCCCTCAAAAAAGCACTGTTCCCGAGGGAATTTCATTTATATAAATAGCATATATTTAATCACTAATAAAATAAAACAAGAAAAAAAAACTAGAAATAATCTTAATTTAGTCATCTGGGCAGAGTTCCCATCATGCAAGCAGCATTCCCGCGCTGGCGCTGTATCTATAGATATCGATGGCTATCCTTTGTGCGAGAAAGCTGTCCACGCGAGGGTCACTCGTGGTCTCCCTTAGTAGTTTACTGATCTATAACGAACATTAAATTAACATACATACTAATTAATCTCTGTGACGAATTTAATCCAGATCCATTATACAGACGTGATTTCACTTAATATAGTGTAGACGATAGATAGAAGAGGTTAGGGCGGTATGTCACCTAATATAACGCCCTACAAGTCAGATTAACCGACTGTACAACAATATGCGGTGTGTACACTTGACTGATGACAGATGTTGTCTTTATGAGCATTCCTCTGGGTACTGGCTGTCACTGATTTATGAGGGCACATATCTCAGCAATGTGTTTGGTGAAGGCACTGTCTATAATGCTGCTGATGGAATATTGCAAGTTATCAGCCGTTACGTTATTATAGGGATAGGTTTTATATAAAATAGGCAAAAGGCTACGTGAGGCGTAAAAGTAAATGACGTAAAAGTTGTTTGTTTATTGTTTTATTTAATTCGTGTACACTAAAATACAAACATAAGAATTGTTATTTCTGTAATTGATTTTAAGTTAATAATTGTTTTTCATTTTTTTTTTAATTTTCCACTTTATGCATGCAGCAAGCCTAGGGTACAACTGTTGTTTAAAGTACTTTAAAATATGAGCTATTGCCTAACTTCTTGCAAACATACACACATGATCTGCTAGAGTCGACACACATCAAGATTTTTGATGCATTTTACAAAAAATTTAGAAATTATATAAGCTAAATTCAAATAATATTTAGTAATAAAATAATTGAGCTAGGTTCGGTACGGGGCAATTGTTTGATTAATATTTTGACGAAGCAAGTCACGGTTATGAATTTTTTATACCTTTTCAGACGAAGCATGAAGCTAATGAATTAATGTATTTTTATTTTCTTGTAACTAATGAAGTTTAATAAATAATATTATATTTTCTCTAACTAAAATAAATCCAAAGACGAGTAAATAAGTCAAAGAACGACAACTAGGTGGAAGTTTTGGGTTGACTATGAGAAACTTCAAACTTCACTATTAGTTCGAGGAGCAGTCTTGATTGTCTATTTTAGCGGTTGTAGTCCTTGATTTCAGTCTTTGTTAATCTTCCACTAAGTTTTCAATGTATTGTAAAACTATTTTGTCTGTTACTAGCGACCCGCCCCGGCTTCGCATGGGCTTAAAACTCTTTCTCTTGAATCAGTCTAAGTATCTATTTAAAAAAACCGCATCAAAATCCGTTGCGTAGTTTTAAAGATTTAAGCATACAAAGGGACATAGAGACAGAGAAAGCGTCTTTGTTTTATACTATGCAGTGATACGGAACTAGATTTTCCCTGAATCGAATTCAAAATCCTTGTTGTAGTTTAGGATTGAAAAGCTAAATGGATAGATAAACTTATATTTTTTGTGTGGCTGGTCATTTTTGCATAAAAATTGTTTTGGTCCATCCAGTCCATACAACATGGATAAGCTGTCACTTGGACACCAGGAAAATGTTCCTTGATCTGGTTTCCCTGTATTAAATGTTGCGGAGGTTAGACGGCAGTCGCTACCTAATAACAAGTACCGCCAAATCAGGGCCATGTTTAAAAGCGTAAGTGAATGATATAGTTTATATCTATACATACAAGCTCAGATGAAGAAAGTACGAGAAGACTGCCAACTTTTCAGAATGAGCTGTAAGATATTTTAATAAATTTCAGTTGTAAGCACCATAAACTTATTTTTTTTATTTAATTAAAAATTTTTATACAACTACATTTTGTATATCACAGTAGATCATAGAATTTGGAATCGCGCGCGGCCTTGACGCCAGGCAAATTTCTTTTTTAATCTATGCAGTAGACTTAACAATTATTATTAATCGAAATATACATTCTTATAATGTTTAATAATATCAGTATTTAAACAAACCAATCGTCTCTATATAATTTAGTCTGTGCGCAACCCACATAAATTCAGTTCATGAGTCACGCAGGACGCACAAAGGGAATCAGACCAATTATTGTCTATTATTTGAGCGACACGCGAACTATGCCGATTTAATACAGCCAAAATAACGTAATAAATTGAAGTTTACCTTGGGAGCGTTCATTGTATTAAAGGTTTTGAAAAATGGATGCCTATTAATATTTTTAGAAGGAAATTATAAAATAAAGAGGTGGAAGGTGGTGGCAGAGCCTAAAATCATTAGTGAGACAAAAGCTTAATACAGTGACTTTTGAAATACTATCAAAATTTTTGATAGTATTTACCTACTAAGTAAAGCTTGATTACTTCGTGAAGCAAATTGAAGTCAAAACGAGAAAAATATCGACCTTCTATACAAAATCCTGTCAGCTGATCACTGGTTTCGAAATTTCGGAGGCTGAAATTTGTTTGTCCGTATATTTTACTTAATTTTTTAAAAGAAAGTAGTCGTGATATCCAACTAAATCGACTGTAAATAACCCAGTATATTTCTCTGGCTTGATCACCCACAGAGAATAGAAGATGATTACGCAGTAAAAGAAGCGTATAGGCATCTGGTAGTCGTTAAGGGAACCACATCAAGAGGCCGAGAGAGACACCAGGTTGTGTATGGTTGACCGTGACGTCTACTCGAAATGATGGTGATGATAGGCAGAGGGGTCATCGACCGACCGTCCTCGATATTCCTATATAATTGATGAAGTTAGGAATCTGTACATGCAGAATGCCGATATTCAGCAAGAGGTAGATTGTATGAGCGTAGATAGAAGCGAAGATCCTTATTATTATAGCAGGCAGCGCAAGCAGAGTTACTCAGGTTTTTTTTTACAGATTGCAGCAGGATCGATATCTTTTCAAAAGGTATAAACAACATTACTTTAAACTACATAAAGTTTCGAAGAATAACTAGTGATCTAAACAACACAATGCCTAAAAATAATGCCCACCCAGACTTGACTGATGCCCGAAAAGGGCACAGTATCAGTTGCGTACACATCGGAATCCGTTAACAGATGGAGGTCGGTCCCAAACCGAAACTTTTACTAAACTATTAACTTTTGTTCCGAAGGGTACATTTTATCATTTTGAAACGGGGCCTACAAATTTACTTCTGCATACATAAATCTGGAGAAAGGATTTCTCGTGTCTTTGTTTACAACCTGGCCTGATATTTTGTTTTCCCTTGAGTCGAAATTTCAGATTCAGATTATTTGTTAATGTGGGTCTTATGTGGTGAAGTGACAGTCAACGACCTTGGATAGTTAGTATTCGTTGACGTAGTGATAATCAATCCCTACACCACGATGGCTCAAAACCAAGTTACAACTCTACGCCTTTCTTGACCTGGGAGCTACTAAACAAGCTCTTATTTCAGATACAAAGTGACAAAGAAGTAGTAACAGTTTAATTTCTGGAGCTTATACAAAATTTTGACTGTTTTGAGCTGATCGACGTGAATAGAAAAAAGGAGATTTTTTTGAAAATTAACAAAAATCCCTATATGGTCCGGAGCATGAGATATGAAGAACTAGATACCTAGCATTTATTATTATTTATCTATCTAACACAATTTCATTGAGATACTCCAGACTATTATTTAAGATTTTTTCGGGCCACGATGCAAAAACGCAATTCTTCTGCTCAGCCGTGTCGAAACAGTGAACGTACTTCGCGCTGTTTATATGGTACAGTGCGCATATTTTTATTTTCCTGGATAATATGGATATAATTCAAAACATTACGCTTTCTGCACATCCTACCGTATATTTTCTTTTATGATGCTTTTGTAGTGCTTAATAAAATTAAATCACATAACTCCAATTGTTGTATTACTTATTTAAAGTGCAGTTGGAACTAATTAAAGTGCAGTTGGAACTAATTAAACTTAAAACTTATATTAAAACTGCTGTTATGAGTTTGTATATTCGTTTGTTTTAGTTGCTAGTTGATATTTATAAATATAAGGTAACCCTTACAACTTATTAAAGTCGAATTCAAAATTCAAATTGTTTATTTTCAATATAGGATATTCTTATCACTTATTGTCTTTAATTATTACTTATTTTAAGTTAACCACCACTTCCAAAGCGCAGGTGTGGAAGAAGCGGCGCCACAAAAGTGCAGCATTTTCTCCAAAGTAGGACTATACGTAAATGGTAACACAACCGAAAGTGTCAAAAACCGGGCCAAGTTGAGGCAAAAACCCTAGGTTCTGATGCAACCATATGAGGACCAACCTAATCAACTAAAGTAAGAGAGAGGGGTAGAGAATTTTATCTTTACTAAGAAATGGATGAAATGCAAATGGCCATTAAACAAATTTCATTCACAATAATAATACTGAGGTCATTTTCATATCAAGCCATTTTTGAGCCTATTCTGTATTTTTTTGTAAAAAGTAAAGATAAATCTACAAAAATATAGGTACCGGCCCAGTTTATGTTTTGTAAAACAAAAAATGGTCTAAGGAAAGTCTACTGACTATATTTAAGTATCGAAACAATCATGAAAATATTTCTTTCACTGCACTGTGCGCTGTGTCTCCAATGTGCTACGGAATCGTAGCTGTGCTACACATGCTACGATCAGTTCTACATCAATGTTTGCTACGAGTGCTACGACCGTGCACCTATGATTGAAGTTAGAAATTGAGCTGAACAATTATTTTGCTGTTTTTTCGTAATAAATAAATTGTCTTGTTTTATTATTATAATAGCTGTTCCCCGCGGCTTCGCCCCGCGTGGGACTCGGTTATATTGCGCCCAAAAGTAGCCTATGTTTGACCTCAGGTCGTTAACAACATCCCTACCAAATTTCATCACAATCGGTCCAGCAGTTTAGCCGTGAAGAGGTGACAGACAGACAGACAGACTTTTGCATTTATCATATAAGTATAGATTATTCGAAGCGTTGCGCGCAAACGATCTGTTTGACATTTCGGATATCCTGTAGTAAGCGTGCTCAAATAAATAAATATTGTTGTTGCAAAAATACTAGTTTTGTTGGCATCATGAAACATTAGCCTGTAATTAGGCACATATTTTAAATAATCAAAGCTTATTTGATTATTTAAGCCTTTATTTATAGGTTTGCTTTGACAATAAATGGATGGTCGGTCGGTAAGAACAAGGAACTACATTATCTATATATTTTAAATACTCAACAAGGAATAAATAACAATATAAATGTGAAATATTGTGAAATTAAAATGAAAGTGAGTATATACAACAATGCATAAACTAAAGCTCAATTTCGCCCCTATAAGCCTTTAGGCGTGTCACCGTCTCCACTAGCCGGATTTATAAAATTAATGACCATTGCTTGTACGCGACACACAAACATGGCAACATTAATCAAGCAAAATCAACATGGTGTTGCCATATATAATCGGCAGCGGTGTTGCTATGTCCCTTGTAAATTTGATTGGATATTTTGACTTGGCGCGTTTAATTACTTTGGCGTAGCGGGACATTATTTTTTAATATTTTCAATTTAAAATGGTCACTCAAAATATATTACAGAACACAAAAAAGTTAAAGTAATTTGGGAATTTTCAGTCTACTAAAACATATAGAAATAAAGAACTCTGACACCAGGGTGTGCATAATCGATTGACCGTATCACCTATACAAAATGATGAAGGTGTAACGAAGGTATTTAGAATTAAAAAATAGGTAAGTTTGTAAAGACGATACCGAATACGATTTTCTCAAAATTTTCAACAGTTTTCTTAACCAAGTGTGTCTAAAAATACAAAATACCCTGTTACTTACCAATCCACAGACGAAAAATAAACAAAATAAATTTGTCCGACGTTTAATTGCGACCCGCATACAATTGAGTTGCATAAAAAAGCTGTGAACGATCCTCTGTTTTCCGTGACGCACTTTCAGGCATATAAGTGGCAATAATAGTAAATTTTGGACATTGCCTAGGGAGATGGCTTCTGTTTTTTAAAGTAATAGCTGTGATAATTTAACGCTACGTTTAACGTGTCGAGTTCAACACGTTTTAAACTGTCGAATTAACCGGTGCGGTTGTTTTTTTTTTTTTTGTTGTTCCATATATAAAAAGTCTTACTTCTACTCTACAATCACAGAACTTAATGCTAAAGAAATTTTACTTTTTTAATAAAGAGTAAGTGGCCAGTATTTTTTTGAAAAAAGGAAGTTTATGTTCTATCATAATAAAACAATCAATTTTGTAGTAGCATATATAACGTAACTAAATATGGATCGTGTTATCTGATCAAAAGATTAGTTTTGCTGTCTTTCTCTTGAAAATTTAAATGTCACTATCTCAAAACGTTAATGAATAACGACAAGAACAAAATGTATGGGATTGACATACGATTGACCACGTGATTTAAGGTAGAATTATGTTAATTCCATACAACTTTTTATTGTCGACATTAGTTTTGAAAATGTAGTCTATAAGAAAATCGATGCTGACAAAATGTAGAGTATATAGACTTGGCTACACACACATGCACAAACTATCTCATTATATAACTTAACAAATAGACCTACGAAAAGAAGGGACAAATATAATCCAACCAGGCAAAGCCGCTGACGAAGGCTAGCCTTTTATAAAAATATAAAACAGCCTTAACGCAGGCTTTCAGAATTATTTATTACAGTAATTCCGTATCAGGTTTGCTTCGTCGCGTCTTGTAGCAGATCCTAGGGGATTATAACGGGGGTCGTGTTTTATTTTGAAAAATTACACTCGCCATCTGTTGGGATGGAACAGTAAACGTTTTTATGGATAGTGGTAATATAACAACCTTTTTTGCCGTAGGTATGTATGGTATGTGTTTAAAAGGTAGTAAAACAAGAACATGGTAATAGAACAGGGTTGGTCACATTCAAATGTCACGAGTTAAAATGTAATACGTTAGCGGACACACGACTGCTATAGAAGTTATATCAATAAAACTTACAACCGACTTACAAAAAATGAGGAGGTTCTCAATTCGGCGGTTTTTTTTGTTAACTCTCACTTCGTCATTTCTGAACCGATTTGGAAAGTTCACCGTGGTATTACCTTAAAGGAACTACATCAAAGGCCGAGAGTCAATTTCTGAAGAACTCTGACATCTACACGAAATAAATGAAGTATACAAATTTATAAAATAAGACATTTTATATTCATCCAAAAGAAATACTTGTAATGCACGTTAATGTATCGTTGCAAAGAATTTATTTGCTTTTTATCTCGTGTAAATACTACTATACATATGTTCAAGAACGAATCAAGGCAATCCAATCTGGACAAGTCTAAGGCGATTGGGGAGGCTTTGAATGGCTCCAGCTCAGCTTTATAGCCTCAGGGAGATGTTCTATTTAATTACTTATCTCAAAGGCTAGCATTATATTCAACTTGGTTTATTGTTCATTTCTAATTTACTTTCGAAATCAAATTCTCAATTTAAAATTATAATACTTTTATTTTTTTAGTAGCCTCAAGGGTCCCACTGCTGGGCAAAGGCCTCCCTTATTGTCTTCCACTCATCTCTGTCGTGGTATCGTGTATCTAGACATGTTTTACGCATCAAAAACATTGGCCCGATTAGCAAAATTCTGGTTTCAAGAGGGCCATAGAACGAGTGGCATACCACGCAGATGGTGGGACGACCTGGCTGGGGATACATTCGAGAGTGGATGGCATCATATAACAAACAGCAAACTCTTTTTATTATTGCCAAAAATTACGGAACTTGCTTATGATACAACAATGGAAGGAATCACCGACAAGAGACTATCTTTTAAAATTAAGATGACGATTTTTTTGCATTGCGATTCTAAATTGAGCCTGCTTAGTTTCAAGAGAGTTATTTGTACCCAAAACCGATATGTCGCATAATAATTGTTCAAAAAAAAACGATAATCATTAGACTCACCGATTTTGCTATGTCATATATTTTAAAAGCAATCCAGGGTGTCGATTCTGCTAACGTTAAATCACAATCGTGTCAAAATAGTGTTTCAATTGTAGTGTTTTTTTACACACTAGTTACAAGAAATGTATATTTTTTTTATATCACTGTTGATGATCACACCACACACTACATTCACATAACATCATACTGTCATAACTCTTGTAAATAGTGTGTAAAAAGCAATACTATTGAAACACTATATTGATACGATTTTGATTTAACGTTAGCAGAATCGACGCCCTGTGCCCCTAGTATGAGTCTTTCTTAACGCAGACGCTAGCGACTGCGTTAGGATTTTGAATGGAATTTCTTAGTTGCCTTACTATCCGCCAGAGGCGCTGTACAGGTTTGTCATACTAAATCGCTAACGCAGTCGCTAGCGTCTGCGTTAAGAAAAACTCATACTAGGGGCACTGGTCATAAGCCTCAATAGTATTGTAGGTTTGATGTTTTTACTGCATGAGAGAGTCAGGCCCTTTTTGCTTTTAAAAATATCTCTGTACTACAAAAAGAGTGCGAATTTCGACAATTTGTATATTGAGTGAAAAGTCAACAATTCATTTAATATTTAGAAGGTAATTCCAGATGGACATATAATAGAAATACTATAAAACAATAAGCTGAGGGAAACAGCTGGTTTCTATCACATATCTATAATTATTTCTATCTCTATCTATAACAGGCGATAAAACTGAAGTACTTAAACAATATTGTTCCTTTATGAAATAGCATACACTGATTAAACAGTTTGAAATATAAATTTGTAATTTGGGTGCAAAATACACGTGTAGGTACTTAGCTTTCGTGTTATGATTAACACATACATAAACCATAGTTAATAGGCTCCTTTTTTGCCAATCGTCATTTGTATCTGCGCAAATTTTGTTTCGCAGAAAAGGTAATCTATTAGTCAACATTTGGGTTGAGCAATTATCTAATTTATTCTAACCAGTATCAGAGAATAGATATTCTACTATGCTATTACTTACATAGTTCCGCTTTAGGAGTGTTAAGTGGAATACAAGGTAACAGCTATAGTGTGACAAAGGCCTTGTTAGCAAACTTTGCTTCCCTGAATACCGCTCCGAAAATGAAACTAGTTTTAAAGTAAATTACTAGTATATCAATAAACTAAACAGGATAGCACTTTTAAGGATATACCAGTGTCACTATATAGAACCTTGATCAAAGCGTACGGCTCTGAGAGTAAGCTTAGCAACTAAAAAACACGCTGATATAAAATATCTTAGAAAAAATTTATTCGTTTACAGCTTTATATAATAGACCAATTTCTTTACGAGGTTGCAGTAAAACACGACTAGGAGACAAACAAAAGCCTATATTTTCTTGTCTATTCAATAAATTTGGATTAACGAAACAGAGGATACAACAGCAAAAACGCTAATATGAGAGGGGAGTTGAAATCACTTTGTATGACATAACATACTTAAAATGAGCGAAAATGACTCAAAACTCTTTTCAGTTTTAAAATAGTCCACAGTAAATATTTGTATTGTAAGATATACTGATAAAGTAGAAAAGAATAAAATACTGGTGAGTGACGTATAAACTCGGTGAAAATTTGAAAAGAATGGATGTACATTGTGAAGCACATACAAGCACAATTCATTTCTAAACCTGCATGCACGAAAACATAATTTAAATGCATAACAATCCCCGCGATTTGTCGCTTGTCGAGTCTTATCGCCGGCGACGAAACTTCGCGAAATAAATCTACATACCTAACTCAGGCCAAACTGAAAATTAAAGACTGAGCGCGAGTTTTGACTCGAAGGTAAAAGTCACAATATTTAGTCGTTATATTTATTTTCAGTATATCCGTTTACACCATTTATCCACCTAAATTAAGTTGACATCTAGTAGAATCACACTATCTCGCCTGTCAATATTAACTTGATTTGGGTGGATAATAGTTTACTTTGTAGAAAGACGGTATGTTTTTTAGAGTTAGATAGCTCTGAAGCGTAAGCTGAAGATGTAACCGGGAAACACGCTCGGACGAAGAAGAGGTATGTTTTTTAGAGTATTTTTACAAAATATTATTGAATTAAACAGCCTTGTGTTCGTGAATAAGCATGAGTGTTAAGAAGTATTATATTGTCGAATAAGTGACTTTAATCCTAGTTACCAAAATCTCCAAGATGCTAAGTGAAATTCTTACACCGCTTCGCTTAGCTCTCTGACCAACTTGAGTAGAGATGACTATTGACTTGACTTTTTGACTTGACTAGCTGAAGAACATTCCAATAAGACCTGATTCTGGTAAAAATAAGCTTTAAGTTTTGCCATATTGTGGATTGTCACACTAAAAAAAAAGACTGAGCGGGTGACGCGAGACATATAACAACCAGAAAATTACTTCTTGATAATATGATTTTACTTCCTGTGTTTTTACAGTATAATTTAAAAAAAGAATTTTTTTTTCTGCCACAGAACAGGCATTGTTGCCTAGTGGCCACTAAAAATCATTATAGTAGTTACTTAGCTTATAAGAGTTACTGTATTTTAATTGAGTTAATCGATACTATTATATTAATAAACATTTTATATATTAATAAATATTTTAATTTGAAGAATTCAATGCAATATCTTTAAAGTGTCAAATAAATTTGAAACTTACAAGATTTTGGTGTTTTTATATCCTCAAAACCTTCTTTAATAAAAGGCGTCTTAAATTTTTTTCTTGGTGCTAGAATCGCTCTGATTCACACTGACTTCTCAAATCTTAATCTTGGACTTAAGTTTGTTCGAAATTTCTTGGAAATGTGTTGTCAAAAAGTATAATATTTGCATCATGAGTAGATAATAATTAATGGTGTTTATTTATTTTTGTCTATTAAGATTTTGATGGTCACGACCCTAAGGTATGTCAGAACAATTTTGAAATCAACATACAAGCAAAAACATATATTTTGTTTAAATTAAACTATATCACTACGTAGTATAAAACAAAGTCGCTTTGTCTGTCCCTATGTCCCTTTGTATGCTTAAATCTTTAAAACTACGCAACGGACTTTGATGCGGTTTTTTTTACTAGATAGAGTGGTTTAAGAGGAAGGTTTCTATGTCTATGCGAAGCCGGGGCGGGTCGCTAGTTACCTATATAATATTAATGAAATTTAAAAAGGAAACAACGGAAATAAAATATTAATCTTTTAACCATTTTAGATACATGAAAGTATGTATATTCGGAATATGGGCACATAAGGTATTACCGATTATAACACAAGGTACGGTATAAGGTAAGGCTATGGTAACCCTTATATCTCGAGTAATGAAAAAAATCCATACATGAAATTAGTTTTATTTACGTAGATCGAGATATTTAAGATACATTCTTAGTTGCCTTATTAACTAAAAATGCGACGGTGATTTTTCTATATCGCAGTGATTTTACTCTAGCACAACACATTTATTTCGTCCTTGCAATAGAAAACATTTTCCTCTATTTATTTCTAAGAAAAAGAAATGTAAGTTATAATAAAAATGGATCACACAGTAACTAAATTAACTATTAAAAGAGCAGAACAGGTTCAATTTCGTTCAATAAATTCCGGAGTCTCAGAGGCAATAACAAACAATATCTTTTCCAATACGCCGCCTTCGATAGCTTTTCGTAAGCTAAACTTAGTAGGGAGCTGTGCATTGGCACTGAGAAACGATTTAATATATTTACGCGACTAAATCTATATATATAAAAATGAAACCCGTTTTCCGTTGTCACGACATAGCATGAAAACGGCTTGACCGATTTGGCTGATTTTTTTTTGTAGTTTTCTAATACTCTGTACAAGGTTCTTACGGAAAAAAATATTAAGAAAGGCGGTACGAAGTTCGCCGGGTCAGCTAGTTGAAAATAAAAACAGTGCGTACAAACACCAGTTCTCTGGAGATTTTTTTAGTTTTTATTTTTTTATGTTAATAAGAATAAGTAACTTATATTTATCATCGGCGCCGACTAGCCACGAAATTTAGTTTGTCGGCTCCGACTACATACGTGGAACGATTCCGATCGATACCGACGAGCGCTGACAGGTCGGCGTCTATAGCCAGCTTTCTACGTGTATAAGCACACACCGCCTATATCCATAATACTGCTATTCGTTTTACAAAATAACATAAGAAATATTTCAAAATATAATAAAAAATATCTCAGAATGCTCCTGGTGTTGCAGGCGTCACATAGGCCACGGTTACCGCTTCCCATCAGGTAGGTCGTATACCTGTTTTCCTACTTGATGGTATAACAAAAAAATACTCATTTCAACACCAAATCACGACAGCCGGAGTACATTTATACTAGAAGGCTTGCACACGAATATGTTTTCCCGTTCAGTGTGGTACATACCGGCGGAATATTTCCGACCGATCAGAACAAAGGCTCCATTCCAATGATATGTAGGTATCAGATCTTACGCGTCTCAATATTGTGTTGGAATCATTCGAGTGACTCGAATCTGAAGCATCGCGTGAATTCACATTTTGTTTGGAATCTTGACGGTTTCAGGTATCAGACGTGTTTTAATTTAGCGGGAAGCGAAGTTACGATAAAATTTTCACAAATTGATGTTTATGATGAATTCAGGTGCCTTACCACCATCTCTTAAAACCATGCATGTTCCAGTGAGTAAGGGAGATGTCGCCTTACATCATGTATTGCGCTGTCTCGTCTCCTCACTGGAACTTGCATGGTTTTTAGAAATGATAGTAGGACACCTGTACTGGTGCTGTTGGTAGCCAACTATCCGGTATCCGCTCAGTCTGAGACTCTAACCAAGAATGTTCCTCAATCCCTTCCTGTCAGTACCATCTCCACTACCTCCCCACCGCTATGCTTGTGGTGTCAAAGCGGGGAGTTAATCAACCAATGACAGACTCTCGATAGATGGCGCCACGGTTGCAATTATTGCTGAAAACCAACAACATTGCGTAGTAAGTCATAAAGTATGTAATATAAATAAGCATAACTATAAAAATCATTACATATTTAAAATGATTTCACTCATTGTGACATCTTTTTAGTAGTATGCTTATTTATTTATTTCTTTCTTTATGTACACAAAAATAAAAATATAGGATACAATATAAAACACAATAAGTACAAAGGTACTACTTATTTCAATAGAAATCTCTTCCAGTAGACCCGTGAGAGTAGAGGTGATTAATAGAGGTCATCGTCATGATCATCATCATCATTTCGTGTAGGTGACACGGTTAATCAACCATGTCTACCCTGGTGTCAGAGTTCTTCGGAACAGTCTCTTGGCCTCAGACATGGTTCCTTTAACGACTACCAGATGGCAACCGGGACCAATGGTTTAAGGCGCTGTGCATCAGGGGAATACCGTAAAACGTCTATTTTTTCGTCGCGCAGTTAGCTTTATTTTTCATGGAATACAAGCATGAAAAAAATATGAAGTATAGTTCAAAGATCAAAATAAATGATTCCATCAAAATATTTAAAAAAAATTAGTTAAAACCTAGATAAATAAAATAGCAAAAAAGCTATATCCAGAAAAGGTTTCGTCGCGAATTACTTGATATTTTCAGCGACAACTACCAATTTTTTTAAGTCTATAAAAAGAATAACATAATGACCCAGAGGGATACCTAAAAAAATTACAATATTTAATCATAATTATTGAAATATTAAATTAAAACTGAAAAATATCACCCGAAATGGCATTGAAAGGTGACTAGTGACAGGCCAACCCAGTATCGCCACTTTCAACCTTATTTCATTAAGAGTACGTACTATAATCGCACTTCACCCCTCTCAAATACCTAAGGGTTGGGGATATAGCGCCTTAACGTGCCCTCCGAAGCACGGAATCAACTTTTATCAAATATCTATATATAATATATTTTATATAATATAATTATCAAACAATCAGGTAATTCAAGCTTGCAATGCTTTTAACCGAACTGGAAACAAATAAACAAAGTACTTATGCTTCCTGTGGGAATCGAACACACGATCTCCGGGTCTACAGGCAAACTGTTCTGTTCTTTAACAATCACCTTAACTCTAAATCTAAGTGGTTAATGTTTCCAAAAAAGTCCGGACTTTTATCGAAATTTCTTTTTGCCAGGATATTTCAAATTCCTAAATGGTAACTCTAATTACGAATGTAAATAGGCTACAGTGAAGGCGCGCTCATCTTCGTGGGCCGTATGCTTGACTATCAACAAACCTAATAAATAAAAATTAAGTTAAAAAACTATAACCCGACTATGTTAATAAGGTGGCTAAAAAGGAAGAAATAAGGAAATTATTAAGATAGAAATCCAGTAATGCATAGGTACATAAATAGTCATGGTAAAGCCGGGGTCGCACCCATTGTAAATAATGGATGATAGGAACACCTTTAAACAAACATTGTTGGTTTCATTAAAATATGTCCAGTAGTTTAGGCGCTACGATGGAAAATACATACATACATACTTACATACATAGATTACAAAAAAAAAATGCTTCACTTAAAACCGATTCGAACTTCTTTGCTTACATACATACATAGACTGCCAAAATCATTACCGTACCGCCGTAGTCGGGTGAAAAGTCTAGTTGCGTGCTTCACTAAAAGTATAGCTTTAACGCAAAACATAATTTGGAATAAACTAAAATTAATTAATATCAAATGTCGCTTACTTACCACCGATGTAAGACTCAGCAGAAAGTTCTCAAAAAAATAAAGGTAAGGAAACAGTTACGATTTGATTAAGCGATCCAAGATTGTACCAACTGTATTTTTCCTTTATCAAAACGAGCAAATAAGTTACATCTCATTTTATGATAAGGATCTACACAAAAAAACGTGGTCTGATCACGCAAGGAGAGTGTTCGTTCTGGCCCAGGAAATGTAGGAAAAAATGTTTTACAGTACAAGCTATAATGTACTTTATTAAAAGGTAATAAGTGTAGGATTTGATTAATATTTATATTTGATGATATCAGAAGTATGATCGATAGTATGATGAAAGAATTTACTTTTAGAAATTTATGGATATTTTTGTCCTCTAGTCATTGTAATTATATTTTTACGCTAAAATCAACCTTATGAAAAGTTACTAAGGACTGGTTTCAAAATTTCGTTAATTATTTTACAGAAACTTACTCGTCAATTTGAATCATATTTTTCTATTTAATTTTGAATTATTGCAGCCGGTACCATTATCATACACTATATACTTATATATAAGAGAGAAGGTGAATTTTGTAAGCAACTTAGTATGTTTGTAAAAGAAAACCTTTGGAACAACTATCCCTATTTAAACGGAACTTAATACATGAATGAAGCTCCGTGTGAATTTTTATAATTAAAATTTTAAACATAGAACCAAAGAAGTTCGAATCGCGATTTTTATAATTAAAATTTTAAACATAGAACCAAAGAAATTCGAATCGCGCTGTCTCGTGACGCAATTTTTTTTTTAATCTATGCATAGAACAATGAAAATATCTTAAAGAGAAAATTTTAAAATAAAAAAATATATATATTTATCTCCAGCCAGTCTTGCCTTGTCGAATCTTAATGTAAACTAATAGACATTAACTTTGGAAACTCAATCTTGTGGAGTATCATCACAAAATCATACCTAAGGATTAATCTCATACAATCTTGTCTTGAACACGTCTTAGAGGAATCTAACTATAATATATTACCTGTGCTTGGCCGGGTAATGCTACAGTACTGCTTCGAGCGTGCACCTAAACAAACTACACTTGAAGGCACAAACACCTATGCATTTCCATTATTCATTTAATCATAAAAGAAAAAACGCATCAAAATCCGTTGCGTAGTTTTAAAGATAGCATACATAGGGATATAGGGACAGAGAAATCGACTTTGTTTTATACTGTGTAGTGATAGTGATACATATATAGATAAACATCCAAGACCCAGGTCAATCACAAAAAGATCATTTTTCATCTTGACCTGACCGGGGATCGAACCCTCCTTAGTAGCAGACATGTCAACCATTACGCTACGGAGGTCGTCGAGCTGGATGTTTATGCCACACAGTGTACGTGGTTTAAGTGCAAAATCAAATTTTCATATTAACTTGCGATTTGGCGGTACGCCGCTGAACTGTTGTTGGTAACTATTAATCTTATTTGAATATGTTTTAAGCACTATTTAGCCCAGCTCGCTTTTACCCAACTATACCTTTGCTTTATAATAGGTATACTTAATTTAGTCTATGAATTGTGTTTAGGCGCATTTTATTTAATTAAAAATGTTTTCGAAAGGAAATATTCATCTAAAGAACATAAAGGTCATCTGCTTTGATTTCAAAATTAAACTAATTTATTAGTTTAAAATAAACTCTAATTTAATTTTGACTCCGTGATCAAGTGGTTAAGGCGCTTGCCTGTAGACCCGGGGGTCGTGGGTTCGATTCCCATGGGAAGCAAACTATGTTTAGTTACTTCCAGTTTGATTAGGACATTGCAGGCTTGAATTACTTGATTATCTGATAATAATATGATGCCACACTTCGGAATGCAAGTTAAGCCGTTGGTCCCGGCTCTGCAATGTCCTAACCAACTGAAAACAACTAAACAACGAAAGCTTTCCGTGGGAATCGAACCCACAACCCCCGGCTTTACAGGCAACTGCCTTAACCATGAATCACGGAGACAGTTACACAAATATTGATGATTATCATCAACTAATAATTCTGAAGGTTACTAAAAACTCACAATATCGTGACTCAATGAACGGGTCATGTCTACCGTGTACTGTCTACACGCTCCAGCCAGTGTTTGCTTGCTACCCTGTAATTATTTTAAATCAATAACAATTTTGAGCGGCATCACGCGAGGGTTGCGTGCCATTGTCGCTCAACTAATGCCTGCCATCCATGGAAAGCTGATAAGATTATTTTTATAACATAAACGATTAGGAAGAAAGGTTTTGATTCGTCACCTTCTACGTTTAATAGAGCACTAGTTTGAAAAGTGCTGAAAGTTCATCGTACTTTATTGAGGTCCAGTGGAATCGTGCTGGGCCTTCTAATAAAACGACCGCGTTGAGATTCAAAAGAAAACAGATCTTTTATTTTTAATAGACAAGATAGAGATAATGTAGCAAATAGTTTTACGAACGATGACAATATATGTCATTACTTTGTACGTAAATGATTATATTAGATACATTTTAACATTATTCAGTGTGAAAATATTAGAAGTTCATTAGGTATATGCTTTGTTGAGGTTATATTTTCAATATTATAAATACCTGAATTTTGTCAAGTTGGTCTCATTGTATGACTAACATTTATGTATAGGATCGACCATGTACACCCTGGCATTAGAGTTAATCGGAATCGCCTCTCGACCTCTAACGTGGTTCCTTTAACGACTACCAGATGGCAGCTGGGACCTAACTTCCGAACTACGGAATCATCTTATTATCAGACAATCAGGTGATTCAAGTCTGCAATGTCCTTACCAAACTGGAAACCACTAAACAAAATATGCTTGTCATGGAAATCTACAGGCAAACGCCTTAAACGCCTAGACCACGGAGGTAGTTACTACATACCATTAGTAGATAGGTTTAGAGTAGGCAAAGTTATATATACAGTCTTAATTGTATGCATAGATAGATATATTTTAAAGATTAACTGGATAACTCTCCAACTCAACAAGACTAAATAAAAAAAGGTCTACTCTTCACCATGTACACTAGTATGCAGAAGATAAAGATCAAGGAGACTCACAAGACTGATCTCAAACTGATCGCAGAATAAACTGACGGCTAAGGATGTATTAAGATAGGAAGTCGAGGGAGTTTTTGGAGGGAAAAAAAATTACATTATTCCCGTGCTGTATTTAATTTCCAAAACTTAGGTTTTTTCGAGTATTTTCATGTGCTTAATATTGGTGGATTATTATTCGCAAAGTGTTCGTGAACAAGCGAGTTCGAATGTTGGGAAGTGGTACAGTATCGATTACGTGACATTTATCTTTGTCACCAAAATCTCCCAAGTTATAGCTAAGTGAAAAATTTTCCACCGCTTCACTTAGCCAACTGACTTTGACTAGGCTTACTTACTTTACTGGACTAGACTACTGACTTGACTTTTCGACTTAACTTTTTTTTTTGTTAACGGAGAGGAAATGCATTTACGCACAGAGTGTGGGACTCCTGAGCTGCTAGTCAGCCCAGACTACCCACTAAAACCCCTCCGGCGTTTCCGCACTTGGCCGTTGAGGGCGCCATGGGGTCGCGTAAGCATTCTACCACGACGCCCTCCAGCCTGGCCTTTCGGCCCCAACCAGTGCGCTGGGCAAGAGCCCAGCGCTCCCTAACGATGGCCTCCCTCTGTGAAATAATTATTCCACAGAAGGAGGCCCCCACCTCGGGGTGTGGCATCCGCTTACCATCTACTAAAAGATGGGGGGAGTGCCCCACAGTTTGCAGGACATTGGCCGACAGTCGATAAGACCCCGAATATCAGGGAGTTATTAACTGCCGCCCAGGGTGCACCGTCCCAAATCACTTGTCAACCCGCTCTCTCACCGGATCCGTTTGGATCAAGTGAGAACGCAAAGTTTTCAAGTGACTGGGCACTCGAGGAGGTTTCCTGCACTTAGCACCCCTAAACTGACTTAAGTAGGACTGAAGAAGATTAATAAACTCAAGAAAGGCCTTAAAGGACTAGTTTCCATGGCCGTAAAACTATACAAACAAAAAAAGCAGTCGAGATTCTAGACACTAATAATAAAACTGGTCTCATTTCTCGACATAACATTGGAATAATTCACTTCGAAACTAATAAATATTGTAGGCCAAAATTTATTTCAGTAATAAAATCTGTCAATTTGTGAAACTGTTTTAATAAAACTTGTTTCGCTGACACCCTTCTTCTATGACCGAGTGTGTTTTACGGTTGTATACGCTTCAGAGTCCAAGGTATGCTATTAATCATGGTCCTTATTTGGCGGTACTGGTTATTTCAATAAAGCGAATACCGTCTTACCTCCGCACCCCTTTTATACAGGGAAACCAGACCAATAGGAACATGCCATGGGTATACCAACACGGTCAGATTTTTCAGGTTGCCTAAAGGCATCTGACATAGCCTTACGAATGATAGCTACCGATAAACAGCCCGGACCAACGGCAACGAGGAGTTCAAGATAGAAATGCTACTAATGGCGACCAATCCAAACAGGAATGCTCGCTTGACGTACGCTATCTATCTAAACTATCAAGCTCCTTGTTTAGCTGACATCCGTTGCGTATTAAATCTACGATCGTATGATAGCCCAGTAAATATTTGCTACCAAGGAATTCCGTTCGACGTAACTCAGACCTGTAATTAATACCAATAAAACTGTCAGTAGGCCGTGAGCGTTTGTTTGGATAATTATTCAAAACGGTAGCTTTATTATTTCTTAGTTCATTCAAATTCAATTAATTGCCTTTGAATTTATAAACGCTGTGTTCTACTTAACATGTTGCCTCTTATGTTGATACTTTTTCTCTTCTTCTATTTAATACATTACTATTTAGAACATTTCGACGTTAAATACCACATATGAAAAAAATACCAACCATGTAATTTAGAGTATTTCTAGTCTCAATTGATGCAATACGAGAATGCGTTTATCAAAACATCTAAGTATACAAATAACTTTAATTGAAGTGTCAGTTTGTAATTATAAAATAACTGCTTTTTACTAAGTAAATGCGTATGCATGTATGGTACATTATACAAAAATAACATTTTTTATAATTTTATCTGTCTGTCTGTTTATTACGGCTAATCTCTAGAACGGCTGGACTGATTTTGATTGGACTTTCACTGGCAGATAGCTGATGTAATAAGGAATAATTTGGGCTACATGGATTTTTTTTTAAATCATTCTCTGCGGACTGAACAATACTTTTTTAATTCAACGTGGGTGAAGTCGCGGGCATAGCTAGTATATTATATATTCTGTGACAAATTTAAAAACAAACTACATTGATTAATAAATCTCCTATATAGGAACTTGGACAAGTGATATAAACTTTTAGGAAGCACGATAGAAAAAGTGTAAGCTTTTAATTGATTGTTTTTAGCGTTTCGTATCAAAAGGTTCTAAATCGGGTTTTAAACTAAGCTTTTCAGAGATTATGTAATTCTGTTGCCTCTATAGAAACAAAAAATAAAAGATAAAACATATTAATCAAAATATATTTTTGACGATAACAATATTACTCTAATCCCAATTCCAATCCCAACTATCCCATCCCGACTAATATTATAAATGTGAAAGTGAGTTCGTATATTTGTTTGTTATTACATATTATCTCTTCACACCCTATCTACTGAAATAATCTTCCTGAAATTACGCATACAAATAGATAGGAGTATTAAGAAGGACATATGGTAAAAAGTAATTCACACGGGCGAAGCCGTGAGCAAAAGCTAGTATAAAATATTTGTACCTCGCGTCTCACGCTTAACCGCGTATTTTATTAAGTAAACCTAAGTTCCGTGAATGTTTACCGACACTTTTTCTATTAATTTTCCTGTAAGTAAGCGCAGACTTAGATTAATTACAATAGCCGAACCTATTCAGTTAAATAGGGGTCTGAAAAAGTTCTAAGGAACTTAAGGGTACTATATGCTTAGGGAAACTTGTGTCGATGCGTGTCAAGACTCAGTTAAGTGCGAGGTAAATGTCCATTATCACTTCAAGTTGTGTAGTTTGCCCAAAGAGTTAACTTCATACTTACCTCTAATATGCCGAGTTTATGTGATAATAAATAGCTGTATTGGGTTTATGATATCATTGTGAATGTACAAAGCAAGTTTTATTTCTGAATTAGGTTTATATATAAATAGCTGTTTATTACGAATTCGCCCAGGACTTGAGTTTACCCTCTAAAATCACTACTACTACATTTGGACTAAAACTAAACATAGTAAGTAGGTATCTTCTAAGTCCTATCTCTATACAAAACTGTATTAATTAATATCCATATAAAGCATAGATTAAAAAATGAATGCCTTCGCGTGCCATTTTTTAAATCTATGATGCGAACCGAGTCGCTGAAACGACGAAAAACAAAATCTTCTACAAACGAAATCTGAATAAAAATAAGCACACAATATTCACGCCTATAAAACAAAGAGTAACACTTACCCAACGTATTTTCCCTTGTGTCGTAAAACTTGTATTTTCACCTTACACTTCTGATGGAAAAATGAGTACAGATGTAGAAAAGTTCATGACATCTCGGCGCGAGGCAAGATGGATGGCCATAATTTTTTTTGCTGTAAATAATATATTACGAGCAAGATAAAGGAAGGAACTCCCACCTTGTTTTAAGCCGGGCATCCATAAATCTGCGGGCTGGATCTAAACACAAAAGAAACAGAGTACAGAGATAAAATACAACGTTGAATTCGACTGTTATTAAGGAATAAAAAATAAATGATCTTAATATGGGGTTCAAGCTCGGCGATACTTTATACTTTAGATTGTTTTTATTTTTGTAGAATTGATGGTCTATTCAAATGTTTTACGAGCCCAAAACTTCATCAGTGCGCTATTTTTTAAGATTTATACCAGGTTAAGTCGCTCCATATTTACAATTAACTGGGTATCCTAATTTGTAAAGATGCAGTATTTACAGTTTTTTACACTATTACTTACAGTTTTTTACACTAGTAGGCAAATAGGCTAATAGCCCACTTATTGAAAAACGGTTGCCATAGCTTTATGTGACAATAACAACTTCGCCTGTTCCGTATGTTGACATAAACCGAGATGATAGAAAATGACTATGCATCATGTCAAACGAGTTCTCCAAGAAATTAAGAAGAAAGAGCATAAGAATCATCGTAGTGTGGTTTGAGTGTTTCTAACAATCATGTTTGTCAAGCGAAGGCGTGTGTGGTCTCACTTGGATTGGTCTAAAGAGAATGTGTTGCCTAGCTATATGTCTATCTACACATCAAAGCAGTCACACATATTCCTATTAATATCTATACCTAATACAATATATAACAATATAATAAACCTTAATAATTTGTTCGTTATTGAGTTTAGAGCTACTGGTCCGATTTCAAAATTATTTACGCATAGGATAGCCTGGTTCTCGGAAAAGATTATAAGCTAGTACATACACACAACGGGCAGGTGAAACCGTGGAAAATAGCTTGAAATATATACGATCGAAGCATAGAGTGTGCGCAGCTTTTTATCTGTATAATTTATAGTTTTTAACTGCGACAAATCGACGCGTCTAAAATTTTCTGTATCAACTTTTTCAATGTCCAGTGTCTAGTAAATTAATGTTTTTTCTTTGGTTTTATTGTAGATCTTCGATTTAACCTAAATTGCATTCGTAGCATTTTTTAATTGCTATCTGATGTAATATATATTTTTATTTTATTTGAAGGTCGGAGAAGCATTACGTTTCACGTTTTTCTTTTTGATAAATGACACCTGCCTCTGAAATTCCTTTTGAATGGAAATGATCAAATGAGACAGAGCATGAATTGCCGCTTTTTATTATAGACTATGAAATGTTATGTTTTTGAGTTGAAATTAAATAAGGTTTTGTACCAAGAGGCAATGTTTTTATTATTATTATTGTTTGTAGCGAAAAATTAAACGAAAAAAAATATTACAATGAAGGTTGGTCTTTGTGGGCCGTTACTACCAAGACTAAGCTTCATTGTATTTTTTTTTTGTATAGTCATAATTATTATTGGCAGTATTTTACATGACAACGGTACGGGTATATAACGAGTTTCACGTTGCCGCTTTAACTATTCAGGCAGCTGAGAACTTAGGTACTTGCTGTATCTGATCTGTATCCAGTATTTATACATACATAGTATAAAATTAACGTCCGCACTGTATCTGTCTGTCTGTGAGCTTACAACTAAAAAACTAACAAACGGATTTTCTTACAGTTTTCTCTAATCGATAGAGTGATTCCCAGGGAAGGTTTATTATAAGGCGGTACGAAGTTCGCCGGGTCCACTAGTAATATAATATATTAGTTTCGCCATTAATTTTGGTAGCAAATAAAGGACATTTCCCAAAGTAAATATTTTATGAAAGGCTAATAGGCTAATACCTAAATATATTCTTAACATGAAACATGAACTGTGAAAACGTTGATATTACAGGAACATGAATAATAATTCAGCGTAGCAGAGTATTAAATGCAAAGACCAAGCTTAATATTGCTATACCTACCTATTTTTTTTTTAATCTTTGTAGGTGGACTTACTTTATGAGAAGGCTAATTGTGGTTAAAATAATGATATTGGATAATTGAAACATTTCTACTTTTTTTAAAGTAAATGTCACTGTAAAAAGGCAAACAATATATAAATAAACGTTCGACAAGCGGTAAGTCAGAAAATCTTGAAAATTATAGTGCTTATTTCGTTTATATATAAATGTTTTGTTCAAACTTTAGAGAATACATACACTTTATTTAATATGTGATAAAACAAAAGTAATCTTTACCTTTTAATATACATATAATCTGTATCAGTGGAATCAGTGCAAGTTCTTTTTTAATGAAAATGCAGTCTTAAGTCCCATGATTATATGATAAAAACTATAATTTCGTGCTATGAAAGGCTCGTTAATGATTGTACTTAATGCCATCTGGTAGGCATTAAAGCTACCATGTCAAAAGCAGTTTTAAATAACTGATTATTATCAGAGAAAAAAAAGTGACTTCGAATGACATTGCACGCCATATGCCTTAATAAACCAGAGAAATATAAAATTATAAATGAACTGTAATATACTTACTAATTAGTATTATAAATTCCATAAATGTTTTCTTTTCTGAAATTGTCATCAACTGCATTTTGTGTCCAATAAAAGACAAATCTTTAAAACACCCAGATTATACGAACCGAAGGGGAGACCTAACTACCTGTAGCTATTTCAGGAACTAGTCTCCTAACAAGGGTGAATCAGTTAAAAATCACCAAAATATAAACTTTTTAGTACCTTATCTTTCTTTATATGATTCAACTTTGTAATGGAGGAAAATCTTTTTATTATTTATTATTATTAATTAACCTACTCTGTAACAAAATTAACGATGCAGTCTCCATTAGGCATTGTCATTTGCCATTTTAATCTGATCTACGGCATTTGTTATTCTCATACAAAATTAAAATTTCATTCAAATCGGACTACGTATGTTTGAATTATGAATAAATTAATAAATATTCAGTTGATCACTGAATTAACTAGATTTGAATTAATCAGATTTAAATATGTTACTGCACCGAATTAAGCTAATTTGTTGAAAATAATTTACTTATTAAAGTATGATGCGCAGTGATATTTGCATATGAAATTATACTAAATATTCGTCAACGTTAGTGAAATGTTAAAGAATGATGGCGGAATTTGTACGAATAAAAAATTTTAATATAGAGAACTTAAAATAAATCGCATTAGTAAGAATACTTCACTAGTAACATGTTTACCGCCACAAAAAAATTTTAAACCCCAGGGTTATTTTAATATTCCATTTTATAAAAGTCGACCTTTAGTTTCGTTTTCATTCGCCTGTTTTAACGCAACTGAAACATTATGTCACCCTGACAGTAGTTAGCATTGTCAAAACGATATTGACAGTTCATTATGGTAGGTAAGGTTCATAGATTAAGTAGTTGTACCTGTGATTAAGCAATTAATTTTTACTTGGTGAAAAAGTGAGATGGCGAAATAGGGACTTCCCTATTTCGCCATCTCACTTTTTCATGGACTTCCATGAGTAAGAAAAGGAACAACGATATTTTTTATATTTTTGTCTCTGTCAACGTGGCAATTTTTCCTTTGTTTGGCCAATTCGACGCCAAACAAAATCTTACACCAAACTAACAGTGAAATTACAATAATGGCAAATGAAAACGAAGCTAAAGGTCGACTTAAAAAAATAATAATATTAAAAAAACCCCAAGGTTAAAATTTTTTTTTGTGGTGGTAAACATGTTACTAGTTATGTATTCTTACTAATTCGATTTGTTTTATTCTCTGTATTTCAATTTTTTATTCGTACAAACGATGTATGGAGTTTCGCCATGACTCTTTGGCACATTTAATGAGTTAGGATTCAGCAATTTAACGTATTGACTGTACCGCGAGCAATATAGGCATGATGACCCCTTTCCCTTCCCATTCAGGAGTTTGGGGTTCGATTTCTGGCTATGTCAAAATGAAAAGTTATCTTTTCCTGATTGGGCTGAATGTTTATCTATATAAACTATTTAAATATTTGTTGTAAAATATAGTATCGTTGAGTTAGTATCCCATTACATGTCTCAAACTTACTTTGGGGCTAACTCAATCTGTGTCATTTGTCTCTATATATTTATGTTTTCTATCCTAAATGATGAGTGACCTACACTTATACGATTTGAAAGTACCATGGCTAGCGGTTACTAAACTATCCAGGGTAGGTATTTACCTTAGATAGTTTAGTTTATGGATTACAAAGTATATATAAAGGTTACCTACATCTTTCTGTATTTCCGGTAATTAAAATCTAAATAAATATAATAAATTTGAAGAGTTTGTTTGTTTGAACGCTTGTTTGTTGTTTGAACTTTAGAATTACTGGTCACATTTTAAAATTCTGCATATGATAGCCTGATTCTTGGAAAAGTACGTTTACAGTACATACACACCACGGGTGAGTGAAAACACAGGGAACAGCTAGTGTTAAATATGATTCATACTGCTGTCACTTTCATTTAAATATTTTTTTTATGTACGGTCACATAATACATATATTTTTTATATTGCTTCCCTAATTATCAGACGTGATGTGGTCAAGGAAATATTTATAAATTGTAAGCAAATCTTAATTGCTAATTCATCGCGTCACGTCTGGCTAGTACGTGTTTATAACTAAGTCTTAATTTAGTATTTAAAGTTACTCTATTTTGTAATATTATCCAGTCGTCGAGAGAATAAACGGTGTACACTTCACATCCTCTCTCTTTTTCTGCCATAATTTAAACCTGTGTAAACTCGGGTCAGGTAGCTAGTCAATCATAAAAGTAAGATATTTTCTTGACTATTTTGCAAGAATAACATTCATATTTACTCCGAAAAGGGACGTAAACACAAAATTGCCATTAGCGTCTCACCGTCTTGCCTTTCAATTATTAGGAATATCATTCCCCTTGATATTAAATAGATGCTCAAAACCAGATAAGTATCATCAATTAGTGAAATATTTGCTTTTGTTTAAGATGTTTTCTCATCAACGTCTCACCGTGTTTTTGGTTTCATCTCACGAAAAAATTGGTTTTATTTTATTTATTTAATTCATGTAAATTCAAATACAAACATAGGACACTAAAAATTAGGAAATTTAGTCTTGTACTAAATTTCCTAATTTTATGCTTCTTATTTCTATAGAAATTTTAATTCCAGGGTCTGCTTAAACGCGATTCATTTTAGTTTTTAGTTCTTCCAAGCATGTTTTTCTACGTGCGCTTTTAATCTTTTTTTTTTTGACAAATCACACAGATTGAGCTAGCCCCAAAGTAAGTTCGAGACTTGTGTTATGGGATACTAACTCAACGGTACTATATTTTATAACAAATACATATATAGATAAACATCCAAGACTCAGGTCAATCAGAAAAATATCATTTTTCATCTTGACCTGACTGGAGATCGAACCCGGGACCTCCTGAGTAGCGGTCAGGCATGTTAACCATTACGCCACGGAGGTCGTCAAATCATGGTCCTTGATATGGTGATACTGGTAAGTACAATGAATCGACTGCCATGTGATCTTCGTTACCCTTTTTGAAAAGAAAATAATAATGAAAAATGTACATTTTATTAGCAGTTTGCTAACGTCGTTGTTCTTCTTCCTTTGCAATTAAAATTAAATAACAAAATACAGTAGTTTGAAGTACACAAAAGCGTTAAAATTAGTGCATGTGAAGTTTTAGCCTGGAACATCTGGTCGGACTCTTAAATAGTGCACTCATTAATTTTAATGTTCCTCGGCATTTTAAGACAGCGCCCGTTTTAATAGAGCTTTTAAATTTATTAGACTTTACAATTTGTTGCAATTTCTGTTTTATATACCTTTTATAATATAGTTTGATCGAAAGTTAATGTTCAAAAGACTGCCTTATCACCTTTTCACTAAATAAGAAATCATAAATAGGTCGGGACGGGTCGTGTTAATTTATTATTCGACCACAACAAAAGTGGCTCTTTAGCTTAATATATCAAGCAAATTAACTGTCTTCGAAATTATCCAGGAAACTCGGCTCCCAGGATGCTTAATTATTGTTGTCAATGTCAACTGAATTCATCTAAGAAATTATCTTTTTATAAAATAATATGAAGACATGGCAGGGATGTTTAGTAGATTTAAAAATTATTCAATACGAAATGACTGGTTTGACTGTTAAATATTACTTTTAGCATAAATTTGTATTAAAATTAATGTTTTACTTATTTATATATGAACATGTTTTTTTTTTATTCTAAAATAACATTACAAACAAACAAAAGGTGTCTCTCGTTATCACCAGACGAAAAACACGGGTGAAAAACTTATAAGTTGTGCGACGTAGAACCTAAGTATTTAAATGAGAAGAATTTGTTAAAATTAATGAATGAATGAACACTTTGCACTATTTATATATTCATAAAATTAATTGAGTAATAATTTTAGACTAAATTGTTTGAATGACAATGTAGATTGAGGCTTATCTATAATTTATAGAGATTCAGAAATTAAGTAAAAAAAAACAGGCACACGGCCCATCTGCTGGAAAGTTTTTACTGTAGTTTATTAATGCTTGCGAAACCAGGGGCTTAGTTTATTTCGGCTCGGTTAATTTTTTTTTTATGCCAAAAATTATGAGAAATGGTTTTATTTGACTGCGCATTTCGATTTAATAAAACGTTTGCATTGTTCGTTAAAAATGTAAAATAATTTATAATTATGAGATGTAATTTATATTTCGCCATAAAAAAACCCACATAAAGTTTATTTGAACAGTAATTAAGAAAGTAAACGTAATCTAATGAAACTTTTATGGCGCTTACAGTAAAATGAACGCATAAACCGACCTAACATAATTTTTGCGGCACGCAATATTATTTCCATCAACAATTTTTACTCTGTGTCGGTTTTATATTTGGAACTTGTGTTAACGAGATAAGAGTGGAAATCGATTGTGTGTGATGTATAAAGCGATTTAATTGGTCAGTTTTCACTTCGCTTTTGATGTGCCGCGCGTGTCATCGGTGACACACAGAGCTATGGGATAAAGTTGTAGTTTTTAAAAAAGTGGATAATTAACTTTTATTTTTCTGGCTATTAAGTTCCCGCGGCTGGGCCAAAGCCTCATTTTTGTTTTCATTTTACTAATAGAAACAAAAAAGGTACTTAACTTACTCATTGAAAATATGAGGTGATTTTAAAAATTAAATCATACTGACACACAGAGCAAGAAACTTCATACAACAAACAGCTCGCGGCGCGTGAGCGGTAAGAAAATTCGCTCTGTGAGACGATATATATTCTTTATGATATAGATCATAAAGAACGGAAACAGAGAAAAATGTAACTCTTGGACCACTGTCATTAGTACAGGGTCCAGAAAGGGTCCATAGTCCAATCCATATTATGTACAGTGGGCTGCAGAGAAATCTGACCCTCGTGCCACAAGTATCGCTATTGAAAGGGAGTCAGATTTCTCTGCAGCCCACTGTACAAACTTACCATAAACATACTTACACTTACTCTGTAATATAATACATTACCTACAGAGAAAGAGTGTTGGCGAGCTCGATAGTCTAGCGGGGAGTGCGTGTTCGTAACGCATGTTTGAATTGGTCGCTATTAGTGGCATTTCTATCTTGAGCTCCTCCGTGCTCGGAATGCACGTTGAGCCGTTGGTCCCGGCTGTTATCGGTAGATGGCAGTCGTTAGGCTGTGTCAAATGCCTTTAGATGGCCTGAAAAATTTTACAGTATTAGCCACAAACACATCCTGATCATGTTCCTATTGGTCTGGTTTCCCTGTATGAAAGGGTGACGGAGGTGAAACGGCATTCGCTCCATTGTAAAACTAGTCCAAATCAAGACCATGATTAAGGCTTACCCTGGACTCTGAAACGTAAGCTGAAGATGCAACCGAGAAACACGCTCGGACGGAGACATTACAAAGTAGAAATGAATAAATATTGTTTTGGTAAATAAAAAGAAATATATAACTAACATATTTTTGATGATTTTTACCAGCTTTCTGTATCGCGTTATATCGCAATACCCTTCTGTAATGTGTTTTGATATTAAACCTCCACATTTAATAGCTCTGGCAGATGCTCATTCTTTTTGATTGGATTCCTCACTGGCTCAAATATAATAACTGCCAACCGTAAATTCTGTCTACATTCCGCTATCTCTTCATGGGAATTGACATTTTTAATATTCTGATGGATTTATTTTATTGGAACTCTGCATGCTGACGGATATTTTGAGTTTGTTTTGTAAAGGAATGTATATTTTTTAAGTTTAAAGTAAGCAATAATTGGTAATATATAGTCGTTTTTTACATAAATTGGGATTTGTTCATGCATAACGATCAAAAAATGATCTTTAACTTAGACTTTGATATTTGTTTAAAATTTCATTATAACCGATTTCTTTGTCAATATTAATAACTGTTCAATTTATTTATAACATTATTCATAAAATACACTAGACTTATTTGAGTAAAATAAAATTATCTTAAAAATTTTAAAGAACAAAATAAAATTTAAATAAAATTTTGTAGTGTGGTAGTTAAAGTTAGCTTAAATCAGTCGCCTCATCTCTACATGGCGACAAGAAAAATCAAACAAGTCTAAATTATATTGTTTTACATATTAAGGAGCAAACTTTGTTTTTTTTTTTTATTATTGCTTAGGTATATTTTCGTACAGAAAACAAATTAACTACGAAAAATTCTGTGTTTTCCCTCAATCTACACGCGTTTCGCAACTTTTGTCCTTGCGTCACCCAGCGTGGGTGATTAATGGTCCGCCATCTTGGATTTCAGTCCGAAAATCCCCGCTGTCATTTCCTCTTCTCATTGCGAAAACACTTATTATCAGATTCATTTGTTTACGTTAAAAAAAATGGACCACGCTGATGTTCAAGGTTGTTTTTTTCATCATAAAATATAATAAATTTTCATTTATTGTTTTCTAAAATATAAGTATATACAGAAAGAAGGCCTTAATCTTTACTCAAGCAAGAAATAAATATTTTACTTTTCTATTATAAATTCACAATGATTGACAGAATTTTAGGCCTGATCGTTTAATTGGGCCATTTGTAATACATCATCACAAATTATACAAACATGCTATCCAACTTTTTCATCATCCACACAAAGTTATAAAACGTAACCTAGCTGTATCACAGGCAAAATAGTTTTTTGGTTGCTATCTGAGAACTCTATCATTATAAACTAATTTGTTAAATTGTTTTATTCTATTCTATTGTTTTTACTCTATATGAGTTTATACATGTTTACAGTTGTGTATCTTAAATTCCGAGATTCTCACTTATTTTGTCTAAGATAACTGGACTATTACGGAAATTTTGTGGTGTCATTGACGGTGTTGCGAGTTCAATGTTTTTTTTTTCATAACAATTTTTTTTAACATGTCTAAAGTGGTTTTCACTTCAAAAATAGTGTTTTCAGAAAAATAAGCTTCAAAGCCAAATCTATTTCTTGAAATCTTCCCTCCTACCTATGTCATGTAAGTCACGTGACGGGAAACCGAAAAGATAATCTCGTCACCCTCGGCCATACGTCGCTTGTCACTTAGTCCTTGGAGAAACAAGTCATTTGTCATTAGATTATTGTTTATCTTTATATAAGAGTAGGGTATGTGATACTTTTTTTGCGTAGAGGGTAAGATAGGAAAGAAAAAAAAAATTAATGTTTTCTATTGGTCCGTTTGGTTAGATAAATAAAAAAATTTAGATGTTTTATTCCCAGAAAGATTGTTGAAATGTACTTATTCGCTACTATTCCGATACGTGCGGCTGCGCATGTAGTGAGATCTACGTACCTTTGCTTAAGGTACGGTGTTGGTGACACTAAGTGAATTTCTTAAATTAATTTACTTATAAAATAATGTTATTATTTTGAGATCTATTCATGATAATAATATTCAACCTCCAGTATTATTTACTTAAGGATTGTTTACCTTGTCACCCTGTATACATAGAGCCAATTAGTAAACATATGGATATTTTGTAGCGAAAACTATTTGTAGTTGCATACTTGTTAGACATTGGTTGACATAGTTTGTGAGCTTCAGGGAAAGCTTTGACTGTGAAATCAAGTTTACGTTTAGTTGCATTGGATTATCCGATCTGTGTGCTTCGGTACTTGAAAACACATTGTGGTGTTATTCTGTATTCCTAGTGGGGAATATCGTAAATAAGAGCTCTTATAAGTGAATTATTTCTTATGTCTCTTGCAAATTGGTTCTTTTTTTTTAATTTGAACGACTTTTATCTGTTTAAGTTCGTTTTTTAAATACAGTTGCATTTTTTCAAAATTAGTTTATTAAAAAAAAATACATTTTTATTAATCTTCATTACGAACATTTATTTAAAAATACATTGATTCATCAGCAAGATGTTTCGTCTGCTTATTTGTTATAGCAATATTTTATGTGGACCTGCAACTAATGGTCCACATATTGCAATAACTAATTAATAAATTGTACAGTATATAAAAAGGAGGAAAACAGACTTAGGGCTCCTTAGCAACCAGGAACAAGAAACAAAATGTTTAAATGTATTTTTTTTTTCACGTTTATACTAAACACATCTATGAGAATTACTACCTGGACTATATGTTAAGAATATCATGAGGAGAAACTTACTAAATGTAACCGCTGAAAAGGCACTATTAAAATTACTGACGACCTCTGTAGCGTAATGGTTAACATGCCTGTCCGCTACTTAAGAGGTCCCGGGTTCGATCCTTGGTCAGGTCAAGATGAAAAATGGTATTTTTCTGATTGACCTGGGTCTTGGATGTTTATCTATATAATAATATGTATTTGTTATAAAATATAGTATCGTTGAGTTAGTATCCCTTAACACAAGTCTCGAACTTACTTTGCGGCCAACATAATCTGTGCGATTTGTCCGTATTTATTTATTTATTGGCCAATAACTAAAGATGTTTCCAGAATAAGGAGTTCGATTTCCTATGCGTTCCGTTCTGTATGTTCTCTAGCGTTGTGTTGTAGTTAGTTTGTTTTATTACAACCTCGATACACTGCTTTAGTTCAAACTTGGACTAGTGGTTGCACTATAAATTTGCTAATCTAACACTAGTTACATATGGTACCTAAGAGTTACACACTGCACAACTATGAATAGTTTATAGCAATGCCTATAAGTGGCTTGGGGAGTGCAGACAAGATATATTTGATCTATACTCGTATGCAAGAATTTGTGTTTATTTGAATCAGATCTCGGAATTACTATATTTAGACATAAGCTAAGCTAAATTGCTTAGCTTATGTCTAAATATAGTAATTCTATTTAGTAGCAGACCTCTTGAATTAGGGAAACATTAGGAGTACCCGAAATCGGCGAGCGTGTTTGTCGAGAGTATTGGGTGGAGGAAAAGTCTGTAATAATCGTAGTCAACTGAAGTCTCTAGTCACTGTCTAGCCCTACGGGAAACAAGCGCGATGATATGTATATGGTAACAACTTATTTCTACTAACACCTATTGTAACTGTGCCTATGATAAAATAAGTGATTATGAACATCTTTCATTGAAAAAAACTTTTTTGTTAAACCATCTCGCGTCCTCTGATATGGTATATGTCTATAAGCACAGATACTCTACTACATTTAAGCGTTTTCCCAGTCGCATCTTATTTAATTTTTACAGCCAGTCCCTGTTTGTTTAAAGCCTTGTGTCCTCTAACAGCGCAGTTTCGCATAGTGTTTATTTTCTTTGGTTTATTTCATTCAACTATTAAGACATTGTTTCGAGAAAGATCAACAACAAAGTTTTTGATTCTCTTACACCAATAAAGTCCATCACCAACAAGTTAAAATGATTTAAAAGTTACCAAGTTGGAAGTAAATTAGTATTATCAGTCAGTGCAATTGGTGAAAAGCCCTCAGAAACGAAACGTTTCTTTGAGATGCATTTTTAATTAAACTTTAAGCGGATCCCGGAGGAATCTATAGGAAGCGATTGCAAAGAGTAATAAACAAGCGATGAGCATTAAAATAGTTATTTTTTTTTAACCAACTATCAATGTAACCCACTGCTGGACAAAGGCCTCCCCCCTTGCCACTCATCTATATCCATGGAAACCTTTGGCCACTTGTCCAAAAAGTTGTCGAGATCGTCACGCCACCTCCTTCTTGGTCTGCCTCTATTTCGCTGGCCGTCCGGTATCCAAAAAGTGGTCATTGCTGCCCACCATTTCAGTTTCGCTGTTTTCGTTCCTACATCCTTAATTGGATTGGTGAAAATATTGTACTATTATAGTTACGTCAGTTTAGGTACTGTAGTGACCTACTTTTTACTCTATTATTGAAGGTTGTCATGGTGATATAAAAATAACATTACTGTCAAGAAATTTATCTGAATACAATTATTTAATTTAATAATATTAGTTTTCTTAATAGTGGTGACCGCCGCGTTAAGTATACACGCAGTTATTGCTAAAAATGTCAATATTAGAAGACTTAGAAGCCATTACAATTAAATCTCGGATACCATCGTTCTGGCGTGACAAACCCAGACTATGGTTTGCACAATTCGAAACCATTATTGCAAGTCAAAAACTTTCCGATGATGCCAAATATAGTCTAGTTGTCTCTCAACTAGAAAAACCTGACGTTGAGCAGGTGAGTGATATTATAATGTCCCCGCCTGAAAAATGCCGATATGAGGAACTTAAGAAAAGATTACTATCTGTTTACGAGGAGTCAGAAAATAATCAATTAAATAAGCTACTAAATGAAATGGACCTGGGAGATGAAAAACCATCGCAATTGCTTCGTCGCATGAGAGATTTAGCACGTAACAAAATTCCTGATGATACATTGCGTATGTTATGGATTGGTCATTTGAAGTCTGCGACGCGAGCGGTACTAGCCGTAAGCGAAGACTCAAAGCTTGATTCTTTAGCTGCAATGGCCGATAAGATGCACGAGCATATGAAAGAGATAAACGCTGTTTGTTCATGTCAAAATACACCTTCCACATCGCAATCACCTTGCAATAAGAGCAATGATGTTATTGATATGATTGAAAATTTAACTAGAGAAGTGGCAGCTTTGAAAATGGATCGATCGCGTCCTAATTTTTCCAGAGGATCATATTATGCTCAAAATCGATCAAGGTCACGCTCTAGAGCGTCCTCTCCATACCCAAACCAATCGAAATGCTATTACCATTGGAAATTCGGTAAAGAGGCATACCGTTGCCGATCACCCTGTGATTTCAATAAGAACCAACATGCGGAAAACTAGTAACGGCTGATGCTGCGACGGGAGCTGAAGTCAAAGAAATATCAACTTACCGTCTATTTATCAAAGATGTTACGTCTGGTTTATTTTTTTTAGGTTGTCATGGTGATATAAAAATAACATTACTGTCAAGAAATTTATCTGAATACAATTATTTAATTTAATAATATTAGTTTTCTTAATAGTACTAATATACTTTTCCCCAGATTAAGGGCTTCCGAAGTGATGCCATCAGATCCTGGGCTTTTATTATATTTCATGAAACATTGAAACATCACACAATTTTTAACAGCATACAAGTCTTATATGGTGCAAGTATTTGGATGAAATAATATTGTTCTACTTTTATTGCCTCATCCATAAATTATAACTCCTGCCAAAGTCAGTAACAGTGCTTTCAGATAAAGTCAGCCTTCAGTACTCATTTAACTTGGACCTCTCAGTCTTCATTCAATTGTTACTTTTAATTTAGTTATTATTATTAAAGTCTATCTTTGACCTTTCTAAAAAAAAAGACACATTGCACTGCACGATTTTTTATACTGTTTCATAGAAGGCAAACAAGCAGTCCACCTGATGGAAAACGGTTACCATAGCCTAATGACGCCTGAAACTGTCAGTTGAACATATGTGCAAACAATTTGAGAAATTTGAAATATTATAAGTATTTTCAACAACGACAACCACTAGACGAGAGATGGTGATCTATTCAAAAGTCGTAATTTTTGTGTTGCGAGTTCAATGTTTTTTTTTTCATAACAATTTTTTTTAACATGTCTAAAGTGGTTTTCACTTCAAAAATAGTGTTTTCAGAAAAATAAGCTTCAAAGCCAAATCTATTTCTTGAAATCTTCCCTCCTACCTATGTCATGTAAGTCACGTGACGGGAAACCGAAAAGATAATCTCGTCACCCTCGGCCATACGTCGCTTGTCACTTAGTCCTTGGAGAAACAAGTCATTTGTCATTAGATTATTGTTTATCTTTATATAAGAGTAGGGTATGTGATACTTTTTTTGCGTAGAGGGTAAGATAGGAAAGAAAAAAAAAATTAATGTTTTCTATTGGTCCGTTTGGTTAGATAAATAAAAAAATTTAGATGTTTTATTCCCAGAAAGATTGTTGAAATGTACTTATTCGCTACTATTCCGATACGTGCGGCTGCGCATGTAGTGAGATCTACGTACCTTTGCTTAAGGTACGGTGTTGGTGACACTAAGTGAATTTCTTAAATTAATTTACTTATAAAATAATGTTATTATTTTGAGATCTATTCATGATAATAATATTCAACCTCCAGTATTATTTACTTAAGGATTGTTTACCTTGTCACCCTGTATACATAGAGCCAATTAGTAAACATATGGATATTTTGTAGCGAAAACTATTTGTAGTTGCATACTTGTTAGACATTGGTTGACATAGTTTGTGAGCTTCAGGGAAAGCTTTGACTGTGAAATCAAGTTTACGTTTAGTTGCATTGGATTATCCGATCTGTGTGCTTCGGTACTTGAAAACACATTGTGGTGTTATTCTGTATTCCTAGTGGGGAATATCGTAAATAAGAGCTCTTATAAGTGAATTATTTCTTATGTCTCTTGCAAATTGGTTCTTTTTTTTTAATTTGAACGACTTTTATCTGTTTAAGTTCGTTTTTTAAATACAGTTGCATTTTTTCAAAATTAGTTTATTAAAAAAAAATACATTTTTATTAATCTTCATTACGAACATTTATTTAAAAATACATTGATTCATCAGCAAGATGTTTCGTCTGCTTATTTGTTATAGCAATATTTTATGTGGACCTGCAACTAATGGTCCACATATTGCAATAACTAATTAATAAATTGTACAGTATATAAAAAGGAGGAAAACAGACTTAGGGCTCCTTAGCAACCAGGAACAAGAAACAAAATGTTTAAATGTATTTTTTTTTTCACGTTTATACTAAACACATCTATGAGAATTACTACCTGGACTATATGTTAAGAATATCATGAGGAGAAACTTACTAAATGTAACCGCTGAAAAGGCACTATTAAAATTACTGACGACCTCTGTAGCGTAATGGTTAACATGCCTGTCCGCTACTTAAGAGGTCCCGGGTTCGATCCTTGGTCAGGTCAAGATGAAAAATGGTATTTTTCTGATTGACCTGGGTCTTGGATGTTTATCTATATAATAATATGTATTTGTTATAAAATATAGTATCGTTGAGTTAGTATCCCTTAACACAAGTCTCGAACTTACTTTGCGGCCAACATAATCTGTGCGATTTGTCCGTATTTATTTATTTATTGGCCAATAACTAAAGATGTTTCCAGAATAAGGAGTTCGATTTCCTATGCGTTCCGTTCTGTATGTTCTCTAGCGTTGTGTTGTAGTTAGTTTGTTTTATTACAACCTCGATACACTGCTTTAGTTCAAACTTGGACTAGTGGTTGCACTATAAATTTGCTAATCTAACACTAGTTACATATGGTACCTAAGAGTTACACACTGCACAACTATGAATAGTTTATAGCAATGCCTATAAGTGGCTTGGGGAGTGCAGACAAGATATATTTGATCTATACTCGTATGCAAGAATTTGTGTTTATTTGAATCAGATCTCGGAATTACTATATTTAGACATAAGCTAAGCTAAATTGCTTAGCTTATGTCTAAATATAGTAATTCTATTTAGTAGCAGACCTCTTGAATTAGGGAAACATTAGGAGTACCCGAAATCGGCGAGCGTGTTTGTCGAGAGTATTGGGTGGAGGAAAAGTCTGTAATAATCGTAGTCAACTGAAGTCTCTAGTCACTGTCTAGCCCTACGGGAAACAAGCGCGATGATATGTATATGGTAACAACTTATTTCTACTAACACCTATTGTAACTGTGCCTATGATAAAATAAGTGATTATGAACATCTTTCATTGAAAAAAACTTTTTTGTTAAACCATCTCGCGTCCTCTGATATGGTATATGTCTATAAGCACAGATACTCTACTACATTTAAGCGTTTTCCCAGTCGCATCTTATTTAATTTTTACAGCCAGTCCCTGTTTGTTTAAAGCCTTGTGTCCTCTAACAGCGCAGTTTCGCATAGTGTTTATTTTCTTTGGTTTATTTCATTCAACTATTAAGACATTGTTTCGAGAAAGATCAACAACAAAGTTTTTGATTCTCTTACACCAATAAAGTCCATCACCAACAAGTTAAAATGATTTAAAAGTTACCAAGTTGGAAGTAAATTAGTATTATCAGTCAGTGCAATTGGTGAAAAGCCCTCAGAAACGAAACGTTTCTTTGAGATGCATTTTTAATTAAACTTTAAGCGGATCCCGGAGGAATCTATAGGAAGCGATTGCAAAGAGTAATAAACAAGCGATGAGCATTAAAATAGTTATTTTTTTTTAACCAACTATCAATGTAACCCACTGCTGGACAAAGGCCTCCCCCCTTGCCACTCATCTATATCCATGGAAACCTTTGGCCACTTGTCCAAAAAGTTGTCGAGATCGTCACGCCACCTCCTTCTTGGTCTGCCTCTATTTCGCTGGCCGTCCGGTATCCAAAAAGTGGTCATTGCTGCCCACCATTTCAGTTTCGCTGTTTTCGTTCCTACATCCTTAATTGGATTGGTGAAAATATTGTACTATTATAGTTACGTCAGTTTAGGTACTGTAGTGACCTACTTTTTACTCTATTATTGAAGGTTGTCATGGTGATATAAAAATAACATTACTGTCAAGAAATTTATCTGAATACAATTATTTAATTTAATAATATTAGTTTTCTTAATAGTGGTGACCGCCGCGTTAAGTATACACGCAGTTATTGCTAAAAATGTCAATATTAGAAGACTTAGAAGCCATTACAATTAAATCTCGGATACCATCGTTCTGGCGTGACAAACCCAGACTATGGTTTGCACAATTCGAAACCATTATTGCAAGTCAAAAACTTTCCGATGATGCCAAATATAGTCTAGTTGTCTCTCAACTAGAAAAACCTGACGTTGAGCAGGTGAGTGATATTATAATGTCCCCGCCTGAAAAATGCCGATATGAGGAACTTAAGAAAAGATTACTATCTGTTTACGAGGAGTCAGAAAATAATCAATTAAATAAGCTACTAAATGAAATGGACCTGGGAGATGAAAAACCATCGCAATTGCTTCGTCGCATGAGAGATTTAGCACGTAACAAAATTCCTGATGATACATTGCGTATGTTATGGATTGGTCATTTGAAGTCTGCGACGCGAGCGGTACTAGCCGTAAGCGAAGACTCAAAGCTTGATTCTTTAGCTGCAATGGCCGATAAGATGCACGAGCATATGAAAGAGATAAACGCTGTTTGTTCATGTCAAAATACACCTTCCACATCGCAATCACCTTGCAATAAGAGCAATGATGTTATTGATATGATTGAAAATTTAACTAGAGAAGTGGCAGCTTTGAAAATGGATCGATCGCGTCCTAATTTTTCCAGAGGATCATATTATGCTCAAAATCGATCAAGGTCACGCTCTAGAGCGTCCTCTCCATACCCAAACCAATCGAAATGCTATTACCATTGGAAATTCGGTAAAGAGGCATACCGTTGCCGATCACCCTGTGATTTCAATAAGAACCAACATGCGGAAAACTAGTAACGGCTGATGCTGCGACGGGAGCTGAAGTCAAAGAAATATCAACTTACCGTCTATTTATCAAAGATGTTACGTCTGGTTTATTTTTTTTAGGTTGTCATGGTGATATAAAAATAACATTACTGTCAAGAAATTTATCTGAATACAATTATTTAATTTAATAATATTAGTTTTCTTAATAGTACTAATATACTTTTCCCCAGATTAAGGGCTTCCGAAGTGATGCCATCAGATCCTGGGCTTTTATTATATTTCATGAAACATTGAAACATCACACAATTTTTAACAGCATACAAGTCTTATATGGTGCAAGTATTTGGATGAAATAATATTGTTCTACTTTTATTGCCTCATCCATAAATTATAACTCCTGCCAAAGTCAGTAACAGTGCTTTCAGATAAAGTCAGCCTTCAGTACTCATTTAACTTGGACCTCTCAGTCTTCATTCAATTGTTACTTTTAATTTAGTTATTATTATTAAAGTCTATCTTTGACCTTTCTAAAAAAAAAGACACATTGCACTGCACGATTTTTTATACTGTTTCATAGAAGGCAAACAAGCAGTCCACCTGATGGAAAACGGTTACCATAGCCTAATGACGCCTGAAACTGTCAGTTGAACATATGTGCAAACAATTTGAGAAATTTGAAATATTATAAGTATTTTCAACAACGACAACCACTAGACGAGAGATGGTGATCTATTCAAAAGTCGTAATGAAGTAAGTATAAAATACCGTGATTGTATCTCGACTTAAGCAAAATTTAATATTCTGTCTGTCTTAATAATATAAATAATTAAGGCAGACAGAGTAATAAATAAAATACTTTATTAAGTAATAAAAATTGTTTATGTATCAAACGTCAGGAACAAGTAAAAATTAAAATTATAGTTATACTATAAAAAATGTTATTCGTAATTACGTAAGTCTTATTTCTAAGAACTGAATTAACAACGCCATGAAACCACAGGAAAGAGCTAGTTTTTAATAATTTTTCCATAAAACAACACAGACTTGAAAGAAGTACAGACGTATTATCGTTGAATTAAAAGTGAAGCTCGATAACAGCCGCCTATGTGTGTGTTTCGTGGTGATGTGTAATGGTGATTGGCGCTAGCATCACGAGATAATCTATTTGTTTGAATGAAAGCTGTACATGCCAAATAAAATTAGCCATAGTTTGTTTGCACTTCACTCGTGTTGTATGTGAGACTTCGTGTGGAGTTTTTATAAGTCAGTGTAATAAATACGGTATTTTTTATTATTATTCATAACAGTTAATTCTGACCGACAGCTGTTTACGTACAGCTCTAGAAATAAGGCTTTGCAGGTGTTGTAAAACGATAATTCGATTTGCGCGTTCTTAATATTTTATGATGATGAAAATTCATACTTTACTGGGCAATATATTATGACACATGTATTTATTATGAAGATGAAAATATAATAAAATTTAAGTCTTCATCCGAGCCTGTTTCCTGGTTGCATCTTCATTTTATTTTATTTGGAAAACTTACAGTGTTTAAATATGACTGAATACATTTATAACAAGGTAACAAGAACACCATCAACAAGTTTTCGCATTTAGATTTCAAAAAACTTACTTACAATCCTGTAATCAAACAATGAGTATCTAGTACTAGTGTGCAATGATGTAGGTACTCATGTATAAAGCAGCATTTTAACAACAACAAAATTATAAAAAATTAAGCAGAACTTAAGGAACCGTGTCAAACCATTGTTTATAAAATATGTTTTTAAATTTACTAATAGTTGAATAAAAGAGATCTAATTCAGTTATATTATTGATCAATTTGTTCAGAGCGTCGGAGGACCGGAAAAAGAAGGAATTTTTTCTGTAGTTTGTAGGGCAGCTTACGCTTCAGAGCCCAGGGTACGCTATATATTAATCATCATTGCGTATGGTACACTAGCGCCACAACAATATCTACAAAGACGCACCACAGATGGCGTTAAAAGCAACAATCTCAGAATTGCATACAAGATGGCAAATTACTATGAAAGTCTAAATCGCGCTTGCAAAGCTCCGACAAGACATCGTCGGAGCCGCGGTTCCCCAGGCATAACACCCGGCCTGGCGGGAAGATCTTCCCTTTGTGGCGGTCGAGCATATAAACACTATCGCTCCCGTCACATTCTCCAAACTAACCCCGACGTGATTGGAAGCAGCCTTCTCCATCAACATTCTCCGATCCATCATCTCGCTACCTCTCAAGCCTCAGCAGCCAGCAGTCTCACAGCAAGCCAACAACAATGGGGTATCTCCAGGTCCAACGCAGCCGACTCACGAGCTTCCTGGTCCTGAAACCACCCTCACTTCAAGACTTCAGCGACCGGCCATCCACCGCAGCCCACGCCTGGTATTCATCGGCCGGCCAACCGCACCAGCGTGGCAGTTCTGCAGGACATCTACCGGCGCCAACAGGTCTACATCGCTCACTACAGTCTCGACTCACCGCAGACTACGAGCAAGCAGCAATAACGTACCCGACTCACTGGGACGTCACGTCAAGCAACTGGCACTTGCAAGCTACATCTAAGCACAGACTGCACATGAAGATTTATCAGACCTTCGGTCTTGGAAGGGAGTCCTGTGGCGACACTAGCGCCACAACAATATCTACAAAGACGCACCACAGATGGCGTTAAAAGCAACAATCTCAGAATTGCATACAAGATGGCAAATTACTATGAAAGTCTAAATCGCGCTTGCAAAGTTTCTACGGATTGGAGCATAAATACAACCTCCGACAAGACATCGTCAGAGCCGCGGTTCCCCAGGCATAACACCCTAGCCTGGCGGGAAGATTTTCCCTTTGTGGCGGTCGAGCATATCCCTGTCGCTCCCGTCACATTCTCCAAAGATCAGATGTACCATACCAACAAGAACATGATCCGAGTGTATTATGACCGCATCATACGAGTTACTGTCATGTGCAAGTGGGTCAGTCGCTCGCGTCCGAGTTACTACAACATTTTTTGTTTTTACTCGCCAGTCGATTTCCCCCACCACGCCACAAGCATCGACTCGCACGCCACTCGGTCGTCAACTCATACGATTTTGCGAAAGGACAGTAGCTCGTACGTTCGGGCGTATACGTGTCGGACGGAGTATGCGAGTACACTACTGGTGCAGTAGCTATCTACTGCGACGCCCACAGTAGGCTACTTGACTCATATCAATTTTGATGCGACAAATGTTCATTTCTTACAGTATTTGACCCACTTAACCGAAATACCTATATCGATTTCCGCTAAGAAAAATGCAAGATGGCATTATAATTTCAATTTCAAATTTACTTAAACTTCGGAACTGTCAAAACGCGGGCCGGCCATCAACCGCCATGACGTGATGCAATTATTGTGGTAAACTGACGTTTAGACCTATTTTTGACTTCTGTCATTCGTTCAGTCATTAATTCGAATGATTTTCATTTGACAAAACTGTTGGAATCTCATGATTTTCATGCGACTCTGTGGTTCTTGGCGAAAATCAGGTTTTAAAAATAGCACCTTACACAATAATGACACACAAAACTGCAAAAATGGCAGACGGTAAAAGTGAACTTTTGAAATAATTTTTGCTTCCTTACAGGGTTCGGAAAATTATGGAAAAAATGATTTCAATCTAAACAAATATTTATTTATTTATTTATTTATTTATTTATTCACCTTACAACTATCATCACAGGAAGATCCCAATACAATAGCTGCGATACAAAAATATAAAAACAATACAACAAATAAAGAATTACATTACTGTCTATAGCAAATAATGTATAATGCTACCTTTGTGAATTCACTCAGAGAACAGGAGAACAAGTCTACATCGTTCGCCATGAGGTTAAGGGTTCGTATAGCTCGCGTCATTGGCGCCTGGTTTACCAGATTGGTTCTCCCGAGAGGCACGGCCAACAGCCGCGGCTGTCGACGCCGCCATACATACCTATCCGGAACAAATATAAATATTTTTTCCAATATACTCGCATTATAAATCCTCCCTCGTAAGATCTTAAAGATATATGATATGATGGCGACCTCCCTTCTTACTTTTAGCTCATTGTATCCAACCATGCCGAGCACAAATAAAGTAGGATACATAAGCGGATAGAATGGGTAAACATTATATAACCTCATGTATATGTACCTTAAAAACTTATTTTGTACTCGTTCCAACATGAGACAGTATTTATCTTCGTGCGGATCCCATACCATCGAGCTACTTTCGAGGTGACTTCTTACTAAGGCATTGTATAAGAGCTTAATAGCTGAAATATTTTTAAAGCTTTTGGCGTTACGAAGGACAAATCCCAGATTCCTAAAAGCCCTTTTACATGCACTTACAATGTGGTTTCTGAAATTCAGTTCCTGATTGAAAGAAACACCTAAATCCTTTATTTCAGTCACTCTAGCCATTGGGACCTCTGCTATGCTGTAGTTGTATCGTATAGGGTTACGTCCGCGATAGAAAGTAATAGATGAGCATTTCGTACTGTTAAATTGTAGTAGGTGATTCTCACTCCATCTTACCACATTATCAATATCTCTCTGTAGTTTTAGGCAATCCTCTTCTGTCACTACAGGCAGAAACACTTTGAGGTCATCCGCGAATAAAAGGCATTTAGCATCAGTAATAACTTTTGGAAGGTCATTAATGAACAGCAGAAACATCAATGGTCCTATATTACTTCCCTGGATTACTCCAGACCTGGTGAAATATGGCTCTGACCTGTAACCCCCATACTCCACGTACTGTTTTCTACCATTTAGATAGCTTGCAAAGAAGTTAAGCATATGTGGAGTGAAGCCAACGCCGGCCAGCGTTCTTAAAAGCTCGTCGTGATTGACTAAATCAAACGCTTTCTTATAGTCAAAGTAACCTGCGTCTACTTGCACCCCACTGTCAACTGCCAGCTGTATCTCAGACGTGTAGCACAGAAGATTACTAGTAGTGCTTCTACCGGGTCTGAAACCATGTTGTTCTTCACAAAGTTGTTCCTTTACTTGTGTATATATACGTGTGTGTAATGCGGATTCAAACACTTTCGCTGGTGCCGATAACACCGCCACAGGTCTGTGCCCCTCGATATTAGCTCCTTCTCCTCCTTTCGGTATAGGGACGACTTTGGATAGCTTCCAGCATTCCGGGAATACGCCCGCCTCCAAGTGCTGATTAAAGATGTACAGAAGTGGTTCAGCCAGCACCGCTCGACAATCCTTGAGTATGTACAAAGGAATCCCGTCAGGTCCAGCAGAACGTTTAGACTTAAGTTTCTGCAGTGCCATCTGGACGTCCCTGGTGTCCAACTGTTCCAGATGTACTCGCGCCGCTCCATTTTGACTGCCCGTTCTCGCTATCGCCTCCTCTACGTTCAAGTTCAATAGAGAATAATTATTTTAAAAACAAAATACAAGTCATCTAGCCTGTTTGCATGGTGTGACCGAGCAAGAAGAGTCGAGCTACTGTCATACAAAACTGGCACAGTAGCTGTCTACTGTCATTTCAACTGCACGCACTGTGTGACCTATCTTTTAGTGTGGTGACAATCTGACAGAATCTGACAGTGGCCAACACTGTCAGATTTTTCAGGCTGCCTTAAGGCATCTGACATAGTCTAACGACTGTCACCTACCATCCAACGGCTTAACGTGAATATTCTTCTATTTCGTTCGATCTTTTTCTTCCTGTCTCCAATTTCTTGCCCAGTTTCTTCAGGTCCTCATCCAGACAGTTTTTTCACCGCTTTATATGTAAATATAAAAAACAAAAGAAAATATTAACACGAGTCACATATAAAGCACAATGTAACGTATTGTTATGGACTAGTGAAAAACAAGTTCTCGTATGTAGACGATTACTAATTAAATGTAACAAGGTGTGGACTGACTTATGGAGCCCTAGGGCACCGTTGTCTCGGTCGTCGCCTTTAAATAAATAAAAAGAGATACCGCGAAAGAAAAACACGGTTTTATGACCCTTTTTTAAAAATATGTTAAAAGATGAAAACTGGATTCGAAAAAAAATCATCTATTCGCTTGTCTATCAATCTGTCAAATATCAAATACTTATCTTATGAACTGATACACTGACTTTACTTTTTCATCCTTCTTGGGATCCTTGGGAAACGTTAAGATACATTGTGTACAAGTACATCCACCCTTGGTGTGTGTCAAGGGTGGGTGGATGAAACGACAAACAGCTAGTTACTAAACACTTCATTTCCTATCTGCTTAAACTTTGAATAATAAATTAATGCAGTCTGCATACGAAGCTCCTTTGAAGCCTCTTGAGCTCATCATGTGCTGCATAATTGATTTAAGATCTCGTCTTGGCAAAATAGAATCATTGATGTGCAGTCTCGTGGGTATTGCTGTCTTATAGATGGTTTTGATCCTTATTTCCGTACCGTTTATTTTATTTCGTTATAAAGGAAACTGAGAACGTGCAAGAAATACAGTGGCCAAACAAGAAAGTATACCATCTAAGCTGCATGTTTAATATTAAATTGGTACATTTTCTGTGTAGATCACTCTACAAAAAAACATTATAATCGATTGTTTCTCCAAGCGTAAGTTGAAAGGGTTGTTGTCAATTTGTCTCAAAGTTTGTTCGTCACATTTTTAAAACTCCTTGAAAGTTTAAAGAGATTCATTATACTAGCCGATGAGGCCGATTATTGTACATTGTCTCGGACAGGGACTCAAAAACACCATAATGAGTGTAACACTTTCATAAGGGTTACCCATTAAATATGTTACAGAAATATTCCTGTAACACTTATTTGGGTGTTTTAAACCTGTTTGGCTTCAAACACTTTTGAAACTGTAACAGATATACGTTTTCTGTTTGAGCCGGTTTGAAAAGGGTTTTCATTGGAAGTGTAAAAGGTTTAAAAAAAACAAAAGAAATGGAAAACAGTGTTCAAAACACTTTAGCGGTACCCGAAGTACCGCTAAAGTCCCTGTCGGAGAAGAAGTTAATATTATTATCATATTTTAAAGTTCCCACGGTCAATCAACCATACGTATCGAGTCATATAAACAATAAGAGATGTGTTTTTTTTTTATTAACCGATTTTCGTTTACAGCTACTTACAGTCTATGATTTTTATTCGCGTGTGTCCTCCGGATGAAAATTATGTTTATTTTCAAGAAAGAGATAACTTAATTTGTCACTTGCGTCCAGCAGGCAAACTTGAGGGGATTTATCTAAAGTCCCAGTTTAGTCTTAGACTGCTGAGACAGCTCCCAGGTGCAATCTCTGTAACTATTGTAAGGAATAGAAATTTATGGTCCGGCGAAACTGCGGGCTTAATTACACCGTGGCGCAACGTAAACTAGTCTTTAGACTTATGAATATATAGTGGTTATAGACTTAGCATTTTTTTTTCAAAGCATTATAAAAAGCCGACTCCATTGTAAGTATTGAGGTAAAAAAGTATATCTGCCTTATTCATTAAAAAATTCAAAATATTTTTTCACGATGAAAATCAGTTAAAAAGGACAAAATATATTATAGTTAAAATGGATTTAAAATACATATGTTATGTATTCTTTATGAATATGGTGTATAACTTTAAAGCAATTTAAATAAACGTTTCTTATACATATATTTAAACTTTTTATATGGATTGTTTAATTTGTTTTTGTCGTTTTGTCAGCAAAGCAGATCCTTCATATAACTAAGAATTGTTTTGCGAAAGTTTGTAATTAAATTGATCATCCATGTGTATATTTTATTGTAGCATTGTAAAAAATATTTATTTTATGTGTTAACGTAACATATAGAAAAGTGTTTTTTTTTTATGTGTTACGTAATAGTGTAAATGGGTCCAGTTCAGACGTAGCATGTCAATTGGAGAATTTGGAATGCAAATGCTAGATCTGTCGGACCGGCCTTACAATGTATTTGTTGGTGTACATCGATTTCCGAACCTGTGTTGCTTATTTCGTGTTTTGGGGTAACTCCCTATTCTAGGAATATCAATAAACGCAACGTTTAACTAACTATTGGCTTTTGTATACAGGGGGCTTAGCCAAAGTCACAATCGCAAAACGTTAACGAGGTACGACAAGAACAAAATGTATGGGAATGACATAAGATTGACCACGTAATTTACCGCAGCTTATGTCAATCCCATACATTTTGTTCTTGTCGACATTCGTTAGCGTTTTGAAATTGTCACTTGGCTACTTGTGTAGGTCACTCCCTCTCAGGCTACCGTAAGGTTCTAGGAAACACTTAAAACATAGCAAAACTAAGACCATTGGCAATAAATAAACCCGGGCATGTGCTCCTTCCCCATACCTCATACGTACCTGTAGTTACAGCCGAGATTAAATTGACTGCCACCATGCTCCCGCTAACAAATATAATAGCAATGATCACTATATCGGCCTTATAGTAAAAGGCTAACGGCTAACCAATATTACGTGATAATCGCTCACGACTGCTCTATGAAAAATGCTCCTGACTTTTACTAATAATCTTAGCTACGGCTAAGACTTTTTATTAAAAAAACTGATAGATATACACTATTGATTACCCAAAACTAAACTTTGCAATAATAACAATCTGTAGTTCTTATTAAAACATTTTCAATTTGAAAGTCTATTTTAAAAGAAATGACAAAAAGTAATCTAAAAACAAGTCAGACTGATGAATTCTTCCAAAGACTGAAAGCAGTATCGGCGCTTCTCTCAAATCTCATTTATTTCGCTTATCATTGCTTGGGTACAAGTACCGTCAACACAATGCCCATTTCTTACAACGGGCCATGAAATGAGAGATTGTGTGGAAATTTATCTGTTATCTAAATCTTCTTCTTCCCTATAAAAAAACAATTGCTGTTCGTTAGCCTCGCTAAAACTGGAAAATGGCTGGGCCGATTTGGTAAATTTTAGTCTTGGAATATTTGTAGAAGTTCAGGGAAGGTGTAAAATGTGCATTCGCTGGGTCAGCTAGTTGGATATAAAATTGTTTGTAATTCCGTTCCGCTTAATTAAAATTTAATTTATTTCATATGACACAGATCCGATTGACATAAATACTAAATTGAAATTATATTATCTTATCTTATCTTAAATATGGGTCCTAAATTAAAGGAAGCACGTCGAACCTTTGGGTCCTTTTGTACTTACCCCATCCCTTACTCACCCACACAGGGATTTCTGAAGAAGGACTGCATGAGCTTCAGAACATCACCTGGTGCGAAGTGCCTATAGTCCTCCAGGTCAGGGTACGCTGCTCCAAAGAGGTCCATTCGCTTGCTGGCCAGTGAGTCACAGCAACACAAAATGTGGCTCATGGACTCCTCTGCTTTTGCACATGCCCTACATTCGGGGCTTTCGACAAGTTTCAGTTTAAAGAGGTGACTGCGGTTTTCAAAATGTCCGGTCAGAGCTCCTATTATTGTTCTTGTCTGTGTTCTGTTATACCTACAGACCTTCCTATGCCACCAGGTGCCATTGGCACCAATCGTCGCCTTCGAGTGTGCGAGTCCACTCAGTGTATTCCATTCCGCCTTTTGTCTCCTCTCGACATTTTCTTTGACAGCTGTAATTGCCGTTCCATATGCCAGCCCTACGAAGGGCTCAGGTCCTATTAAAGGATTACTGGATCCTTCCCTTGCCAGTTTATCGGCTTTCTCGTTCCCCTCAACCCCAACGTGACCGGGCACCCAAACCAGTCTCAGCCTGTTGTGTCTTCCCTATTATTAAGGGAATTCACACAGTCCAAGACTAGTCCAGAATCAATCCTGTCTGAGCTGAGAGCAGCAAGAGCCGACTGGCTATCGGTAAGAATGTAGATAGATTGGTTTTTTAGGCCTTTCTCTAGATTCAATTTCGCACATACAGTAATCGCATACGTTTCCGATTGAAAAACGGTGGATAACCGTCCCATGCTCTGATACAGTTGCCTGTCCTTGGAAACGATGCCTGCTCCTGTTCCATGGTTGGTTTTTGACCCGTCCGTGTACCAAGTAAGGCAGTCTTTCTCTAAAGGTCTAAATTCTCCCTTCCATTCATGGAATGGATGGGACATATGTTTTGTAGTTTCTTTTGAAGTTATACACGGGTAGTATCTTGTCGCTTCCCATGTTTAACATCCTGTCAAGTTCTTGTGTGGTCTCCATTTGCAAATGCCTTGTCCTTGGTGCGTTCCTGTTCCACACGCCAGCTGTAGACAGCCGGTAGAGTGCTTTACAGGCTTCGCCTTCTATATATAGATGTAGTGGCGGCATTCCTAGGATAATTTCCATGGATACCGTTGGTGTAGTAGTAAACGCACCAGAGATAGCACAGCAGGCCATCCGCTGTAGCTTTCTAAGGGCATTTATACATGTCACCTGTTGGACCTTCGGCCACCATACTAGTGCTCCGTAGGTCAGAATAGGCCTCACCATCATATCGTACAGCCATCGTACAATATACGGTTTAAGTCCCCATGTTTTACCATATGTACTTCTACACATGCCAAATACTCTTGTGGCCTTTGTTATAATATTGTTAACATGTGTGTTCCAAGTCAGTTCTTTGTCCAGTGTTACACCTAGATACTTAACCTCCTTGGTCAATGTGATCTCCGTACCATTCATCCTGAGGTTGTTTAGTCCCGTCAGATTCCGGAGCCTTGTAAAGGGTATAACTGTTGTTTTGCTCGGGTTTATACTCAGGTGATTTTCTAAGCACCATTTCTGTACATCCACCAAAGCTTTATTCATTATATCCTTTACCGTATTAGGAACTTTACCATTAATAAGGATGGCAATGTCATCTGCATAACCAACCGCTACTACTGGTCCTTTATTTAGAATAGCTATCAGAGAATTCACAACCAGGCTCCACAGGGTCGGAGATAGTACTCCCCCCTGCGGACATCCCTTAGTCGTCACCGCCGATAGCTTATCCCCCATAAGCTCGGTTGTAATTATCCTACTTTTGAGCATATTGTTCATCCATCTGCAGAGTGTTTCCGGAATACCGTGTACCGTTGCCGCTCTGCAGATAGATTCAAATGTGGTCTGGTCAAATGCCCCCTCTACATCGAGGAAGGCCCCCAGACATATTTCTTTACTTTCGAGCGCCTTCTCAGCTTGGTTCACTACATAGTGTAGGGCTGTCTCTGTCGATCTACCAGGCTGATAGGCGCATTGCATACTGTGGAGCGGATGCTTCTTAAGTGGACCATCTCTAATGTATCTATCCACCATTTTCTCCAATACCTTCAACAAGAAAGATTGCAGACTTATAGGTCTAAAAAATTAAAATTAAAATTCATTTATTTCAGGTAATTAAAACCCATATTCAACATTAAATTATACATAAATCGAAATTTAAATTAAAAAAAAAATCAAAGTAGACAAATAAATTAACAAAATAAAATAAAATAAAATACGATTAAAATACAATTAAAATAAAATTAAAATAAAATTAAAATAAAATTAAAATAAAATTGAAATAAAATTGAAATAAAATTAAAATAAAATTAAAATAAAATTTAAAATAAAATAAAAATAAAATTAACAAAATTAAAATTAAAATTGTCTCTCCATCCGGCAACACGGGACGTGTTTGTCGCAGCAGTGCCGAATGTAGGGACAATCGTGTCTACCAGCAATCATCTCCAGAACGGTGTTGGAGCTGGCTCGCACCCTGCGCACCAGGGACGCGGCACGCTTGCGCATAGTCGCGTAAAAACAGTCTGTGCGCGCGTCGGCAAACATTCCTGATGCGCTACAGAAACGAGGGAGACCCAACACTGCACTGAAGGCATTGTTGAACTGGACACGGAGGGCATTGTAGACCCTTTGCGAATATCTAGCCCACAGGCTACAAGTGTACATTGAGGTACAATATGCTTTAAAAAGTGTTATTTTAACCTCACGAGAGCATTTTGCAAACCTGCGCGCCAGCATATTCACCCTCCTCGACAACGCCCTCCGCTCCCGCTCCATGTCAGCATGATCCTTGAGATCCGCAGTAACTATATGTCCCAGATATGTGAACTCATCCACCCTTTCCAGAGGAACACTGTTCAGACGAACAGGTGGCAAGTTTTTTGGACATCTAGCCCCTACGGATTCAAACACCATATATTTGCTTTTCGACACATTATATTTCAATCCGTGGCGACCAACGCATTCCTCACAAGTCTAGAAGGCTTCTTAAACCGCAGATCGACGCGCTCAGCAACACCATATCGTCAGCATAACTTAAATTGTTGACACTTACTCCATCGACATGACAGCCTACATACTGGCTGCTCAGCGCGACGATCAGTTCGTTCATGTACAGATTGAAAAGTGAGGGAGAGGTTAGTCCCCCCTGCCTCACCCCGCACTCCAGTCTGTATGGCTCAGACACAGCACCCGCCCACCTGACATTATTAATCTGGTGTGTATACCAATATTTAAATATTGATACAACTTCCCGAGGTAGGCCTATGCTCTCTAGTTTTTTCCACAGAACGTCATATGCAACCAAATCAAAAGCCTGAGACAAGTCAAGAAAGCAAGCATATACGGGGGTTTTACGAGTTAAGTAGTATCCGACGGTATGCTTTAGACATAAAACTGCGCTTTCAGTTGACAGTTTCGGCCTAAATCCAAACTGATTATCGTGTAGGTGTAGGTATTTATCTAACTGACTATTAAGTAAACCGTCGAACACCTTTGCTATTACAGTAGCCAGTGATATAGGCCTATAGTTACTTTTGTCTGCTAAGTCACCAGTTTTGTTTTTCACCACAGGCACAACCACAGTCCGCATAAAGTCCACTGGTAGGTAAGAGTGGCTCACACACAGTGAGTAGAGCATCGCCAGTACCCTTGAAGCATGAGGACCAGCGTGTTGGAGATGCTCAATGCTAAGGCCATCGTGACCGGGTGATTTACCTCTGGTCATTCCTTTAATTATTTCGGCTACATCTTTCGAGCGAAACTGAACCCCCACCGGCCCCTTATTCACCTCCACATTGAGAACCTCCACATTCATCTCTAAGGAAGATTTTACAGAAAATCGGTCTTTAAAAATATCAGCTATACTTTTTGGGTCACTCACGCCGTCGACACTCACAGGGAGACCAGGCTTCATATTCATTTTACCTGTGCTTTTCCAAAATCCCCGAAAGTTACCTTTAGAATGCTTATAGGGCAGAGCATCCATTCTTATTTGATCTTGATGATCCTGGCACCATTTTAATTTCGACTTAAAAATCCTTCTTGTCATACACATTTTATCATAAACTAAACCAGTTCTAGGCTTACCAATTGCTACCCATTCTATGAAAGACTCTCTGGCATCCCTGTGAGCCCCGCTAACATGCCTGTTCCACCCCACTATGTGTGGTCCACGCTCACCAACCGTTTTGCTTTCCCGACCCGCCACAGACGCACCGCATAGAGCGGCTACTATGTCCGAATAAAACCTATCAAGAACACGTCGATGGTCAGGGTCGTCACAATATTTATCAGCACAGCTAACGCACTCGGAAGGAAAGTCTATATGTTTAAGCCGTCTATGACACTCAGTGGTATACTTTTTCATTTGTTTTTCATTTCTATCCCCCCACATGATGGCGTAGCCGTCTAATTTTGGCTTAAGCGATATAGTGGATGTAAGTAGGTTTAAGTTACATTCTATAACGAGAGGAAAATGATCAGACCACCGAGTATCACATTCAACAGAAACACCAACAACTGCACGTTTTGCCGATTGGGTCACCACACAATGATCCAACCAACTACACGCGCCGTTGATATCGCTTACATATGTAATTGCTCCCGAGTTCACGCCTAACATTTCTACGTCAATACAAGACCAATTTTGCTCTTTACAGTAAATTTCAAGTTCCCTATAGAACAGTCCGGAAATATTTGCATTATAGTCACCTAGCATAAAAACTGATTCAATGCCGTATTCCTCAACTATAGCGCTTACCGAACTTAAGCAGTCTGTAAATTCTGGCAGGTTCTCTGAGGCATTCGTAGGCATATATACACTCAACACAATCACAGGGCGATCACTAGTTGTTATTTTAATAGCACAAACACGACTATTATCACATTGTAGAACTGACACATTCCCGAAGACACTGCTATTCCACAACAAAGCGACTCCACCATAAGGCCTCCCGACAAGTATGCCGGCGGACGTGTCTACTGCTGACTTCCCCGTGTAACTAAAGGCACTGTTAATCGAGCTCAGGAACTGAATATCATCTGGAAGCAACCAAGTCTCTTGCAGGGCCACCAGGTCACAAGTACTACATAGCTGTCTGACACTGTCGATTGAACGCTTGACACCTTTACAGTTAAAACTTGCCAAACGATGTGAACGTTTATCCATGTAAATCTTTTTTCTTGCCGTCACCATATGAGGCCTCATTTGTATTCCAATCTTTATTTTTGTAATTTACAAAGCGCCTGAAAACTATACCTTGAGGCCAGATGTTTTCGTCCAAGTATAATGATAACGTTGATTCGGATACAAAAAATTTATATGCCTTATAATTCCTCTCATTTTTCATATTAATTTTTTCGAGGAACACTCTTTCTTTTGTTTTATTTTTAATGTAACTAATTATATCGTCCGCTGTCGTCTCTTTATGTATGTTTGTAATAAATATAGGTATTTTCTTCTCTGCCGCCCGAAAATTACATTCGGCATCCCTAGCCCTGCCTGATTTGCCTGAATACCGATAATCTGTCCCTTTTCTCCGATATGACACCTTTTGCCATTCATTGTTTACATTTTTATACGGTACATCACGTCCCTGCTGTTGTTTGTTATCAGAGATAATCAGCTGACTCGCCTCACTAGTCCCCTGCACCGGGCTTGCACGCGACGGCGATACTCGCTGTGGACGCTTCTGTAATATTTCTGCACTCTTCACCCCGTCGCATTGAACAGATTGAACTTCGTGAATCACCGGGGCCGATACGACCGGAGTACTGTCCACCGCTACAGCTGACCGTTGCGACGTGTATGACTCATTGATATTATGTTTTTGATTCACCTGCAGAATATCACGGTATTGAGGTGCAATTATATTTAGGTCACTATTATTGTTGCTATATAATTCATTTATAGAGGAATCCTGCAAGTGAGAAAGTCCGATGGGTCCACTGTCCGATAACCAAGCCCCACGTTTGGTGTTCACCTTAAAAGCTGAGGTGGGCGGCGGTAGCGAATCATTCCTTATCTGTAGAAGTTCAGCTTTTAACTCCTCAATGTGTTCCAATGTAGCATAAGAATACTTAATCTCATCAATGGAGGTTTGCATTCTTGATATACTCTTTAATATTTTGGTACAGTCTAGGTGTTCGAAGTCCATTGGCGGTAACCTCTCAAGTTTTTTTGCTACAAACACTGGAACATCATCTTTATCCACAGATTTGAACAAATTAATAATATCGGCTAGGTCTCTTTCTTCTTTGCCACTGTTTTTACGTGTTATTTTCGGTAATTTCGAGGACACCGAGTCGAAAAGCAAAGACTTGGAAGATTTTATTTCGGCACTAGTGAATGTCGATACACAAATTCGCACTAAAGTAACTTCGTCAACTACAGATACACTGTTTTGCAAATACGCTAACATTTCGTCAATAACTATATTACAATTATTACACTTAATCGTGTTCGTCATTTTTATTCGATTTTTTCCGTTTGCGCTTAATAATATGCTCCCGTCCGAGTGGGTGCGCGCGCGCGACTGGACTAAAGGATTTAGGCTCATCATATGTCGCTTTTCCTGGCTTAGGAATAAACGTCACATTCACCAACCTCCACTCTTTTGGAATATACCCAAATGCTATGCAGGCTTTGAATAGTCTACATAGATGTGGACCTAGTATGGAGATTCCTTGTTGCAAGAATATCGGGTAGATGCCATCTGGTCCTGGTGCCTTGTACGGCTGCAAGGTTCCCACGGCCCATTTTAATTTCTCGTCATCTACTACCTTCTTTGCCACATCCCAGTCTCTTTTGAAGGTTTTCACCTCTACAGATTCCAGGCAGTTGAGATCTTGCTGATCAACTGTTTTCTCAATGCAACCTGGAAAGTGAGTATTATACATCACTCTCAATGTTTCCTTGCCGGTTTCGGTTTGCAAACCATTTTCATCTTTCACAGATAACAATGGATTTGCTTTAGTAACACTTACAGATTTAGCCAGTCGCATTCCTTCAGGCAGTGCACTTATCGAGTCACATTGACGTCTCCAAGCCGCTTGCCTAGCCTTTTTCACCATTTTACTATATTCGGTTAGGGCCTTATGATAGTCCCTAAAGTCCTTTTTGGCTTTAGCTTCATTAAAGAGCCTTCTCGTTTCCTGTCGCATTTTTGCGACTTCTGGCGTCCACCAAGGTTCCTTTAGGCCCCTAGGTTTGCGCTCTGGACAGCTGTCCATCCAGGCAGTTTTTATACCATTAACGATACGATCAGCTTCCAGTTCAAGGTCAATAACAGAGTTAAGCTTCGATCCTGGAGCTCCTAATTCTACTTTTAGCATTTCTCTGTACGATAACCAGTCAGTATGCCTTGGGTTCCTTTTGCGAACATTTTGTGATATTATATTGTCACATTTGTACCTGAAGCATATATAGTTGTGGTCAGACAGTGTGGTTTCGTCCGACACATGCCAGCCTTCAATTTTGGTAGAAGCTTTCCTGCAGGCCAGTGTAACGTCAATGACTTCCCTTCTCACAGAGTTGAAGAAGGTAGGTTTGTTACCCTTATTGAGAATAAAAAGAGGTGAACTTATCAAATAATCCGCCAACTTCTCTCCTCTCGCGTTGTTGTTTGAGCTGCCCCACATGATGTGGTGGGCGTTTGCGTCACAACCTATGACAAGGCCCAGTTTCCTCTCCTCAGCGTGTTTCACGAGTGTGTCCAGCTCCGGAGACACTGGGTCCTTGATTTCGTACGGCAGGTAGGCTGCAGCCATAACCACAGTCTGGCCTGCCCCTTGTTGAACCTTGACTGCTGTTAGGTCTCTGTAACATAAGGAATTCAAGAGCATGGCGTCTATGCCTTCTCTGATATAGACACATGTTCTTGAATCATTAGTAGTGCAGTGGGTGAAAATTCGACTGTTTAAACTACCAAAGCCACTTATTTGGCCTTTGTAAAGATAAGGTTCTTGTATAAGAGCTATATCATACCTTTTCAGTCGTAACTCCCTTGCAAGGATAGCTACGGCTGCCTTGCAGTGATGTAAATTGATTTGTACACACCTAAAAGATCTAGGTTCAGCCTCGGCCACCGTGCGTTTATGAGGTACATAACCCTTTCCAGGTCCCTCCTGACAGGTCCGTGATAGGCCCTGGGCAGGTGGCCCGGGATTGGGATCAACCCTCTGTGCAAACGCGGGACGACCTTCCAGCTGTCCCTTGATCTCCATAATTACCGCAGCAGGTGGTTGGGACAGTTCTCCATCCACAGCACGCCCTGCTTTGGCTGTTGATGGTTGCGGACCGATCGAAGCCGCCGCGCATCCATCCCGTCTCTCCTTTCTTGCGTCATATTTACTATTATTATGTTGGGATGCCATAATAAATTGTAAATTTGCTTTCGTCCCTTTAACTCCCCACCCTCCACGGAGTCCTCAAATGGGGATGTCTGCTAGACACCAGGGCTATTAAAGGGATATAGCACTCCGCCAGAGCAACCTGCGAGACCAACCCCGGCGGTAAGGGGTCGCGCGAACAGCGCGAACACACAATACCGCCATCGACTGCAGGCCGCGATCCTTTAGAGTACTCGCCGAACGTCGTCTGAGGGACGGACGTCTCAGCCGATTGATTCACTGCTGGCTAAGCAGGAACCGCCCGTGTAAGACGAATAGCCAGACCGAAGAGGTGTGTTGCCGCAGTCCCTTTGGCTCAACCTCCAGGATTCCTTCATCCGTCCGCACGGGTCCCCGCGCACGGCAAAAACACGCGGATGGATCACCTACCTACCCACCATCAATATCTTGTGATGGTAAGCCCGCGATACCGGTCCATGAAGTACCGCAGTGGGATAGAGGATGGGAGTCGGGAAGGACTAAATAGGGATGCGATTTTGGGTAGGGTAGAGTAGAGGTCCGTCTAATAGTTTCAGTTACGTCTGTTTCTGAGGGAACCAGACCACTTCCCTCCACCTCCCATGGCTCTACCAACCTCTCGGTTATACGAGCCGAATCTCGGGAGAGTGCGCTGTACTAGCATTTCGCATCTCTTTCCAGTCGCACCTGCTTGATCTCCCTACAAGTTCTCTATAGTGTCGCCTATCTATGCAATCATTGCATTTTAATAACTCTCCCCCATCCTTAGGGGGCTTACGTTCACAAGTACGCCTCGCTTGCCTTCTCGGCCAGAGGCCAGCTTCTGTCTTCTAGGTCTTTGAGTTTGTTACAGTTTCAGTTTTTCTCTTCGTCTTCTTTGTCTGCTTGTGGCAGTATTCTTGATGTGCTCCTACTTTTCAAGTTATGCCCCTCTCGAGGCCGCTTCGAATTTTATGCCACCGATGCGAGAATTCTTTTAGCCGCTTAAAGTTCGCCTCAGATCCCACGAGATCGCAATAGTAGACCGGGCCCACCCCGAGCGGAACAACATTATTTAATAGTTCCCTACGCGCCTCCTCATAAATCGGGCATTCCCAAAGTACGTGATGGACGTCCTCAGTGACCGCTTCCTCGCAGAAGCAGGCTGAGGTGTCCGAAAGCTTCATGCGATGGAGCCTACCCCTGAAGCAGCCGTGTCCGGATAAGATCTGCGAGGTCTCATAGTCCGGTTCGACCCAAGTTGCCTTGAGCCGACCCGCCACGTCCGGGAAAAATCGATATGTTTCCCTACCATCGGTCGACGCGTCCCAACGCGATTGCCATGTGGCCAGTGCGGTCTCCGCAATGCTACGTTTCGCGCGCTGTAGCTCCTCCCGGGTAACCGCGGATTCGCGTACTTCCCCTAACCTACAAGCACGGCCCACCTCGATGTCGGCCGGCAGAACACCAGCCAATACTGGTAGAGCGGCAGTACTTGTCGAACGATACGCCTTGGTCAGAAGGATCAAGGCGGGTCTCTGGGTGCGCAGGAGCGCGCTCCGCACAACGTGCAGTGACGCACGATGGAACCAGCTCGCCGCAGCATACGTTACCGTGGCGATGTAAGTGCCTTTGTACAGGACCCGGAGTGCCCTGTACCGAATACCCCATGAGGTTGCCGATACCCGTGACATCTTGCCGAAGCAATTTGCCGCGCGCATCCCTATCGACAACGCATGCTGCGCGAACGAGAGACTCGAGTCGACCACCACTCCCAAGACCGTAGCCGACGTGACGTTCTTGATAGAAGCTCCACCGAACCTGATGACAGGTGGCCGCTGGAATTTCCCCTTGATTGTCATAGTGGCAGACTTACTCGACGAGAACTCCAGTCGGTTCCTCTCCCCCCATTGGCCAACGAGCTTCAAAGTAGCAGAGGCAGAGGTCTCTATGCTCGCTCGGGATTGAGCTTCGATCAAGATGGTCACGTCGTCGGTATACGCCACAATCCTAACCCCCGCCGGAAGCGGGAGCCGAAGCAAGTCGTCCATGAGCAGGTTCCATAACATGGGCCCCAGCACCGATCCCTGCGGGCAACCCATTGTTGCTGTCTTCCACAAGGCCCTTCCTCCAACGAATATGCCGAGGGAACCAGACCAATAACAGGCAGCAACCACGGGAAGGATAATCTAAAAGACTTGCCAGGGTAGTCTTCGCGACCTGCGCTCGTACCATGACCATTCGCCAAGTTGTACACCGGACAGGTGCACAAAATGAGATTCCATATGCTGGAAACCCTCAAGGGAAAATGTTACTTCCAGCACACCGAACCTCGCCCAAAAATTATATTAAATTAAACCATACTTTAAATTTAATTAATAAAAATTAGGTGAATAAAAAATTAAATTTCACGTAAAAATATAATTCGAAATAAACAAAACAAAAAATAAAAACAATCGTTTAGTAATTCTTTATTTATTAATAATTGTAAAAGTTTCATTTTTAAATTCAAAATTATAACATCGCTTATGGGTATTTATGGGTAACGTGACATGTCTGTCACAGCAGTACTATAAACATAATAAACGATTTGTTTTAATAATAAGAATTACTCATGACTCATCTCCCATGATGACGCTGAATCTACATCCATATTTTTGATGGTAAACCGGTTATTTTCTTTTCAGTTGTAAAATTTTTATAAATTGGCAAATTATCTCTTTGCTTACCTTAATATTAAATTTTATTCAATTGTTTTCTTTTGTTACTTGAATTAAAAATTGTACTTTATATTTATCAAAAAGTGGCTTTTAATTATAATTGTTTTCCTTAAATATTAATTTATAATTTGTGAAATTATAAACGTTCTTCTTCAAGGTTAAATTTTAATTGGCAATTCAAGGCAGTTCTGTTATAATTTTGATTTCATAAAGAAGAAGACTAAAAGGAAATGCAGAACAAATAAAGGATGAAGTGTTTATTCGTGTCGTATCAAGATGTAAAAAGCTGGCGAAACAAAACTTGGAAGCTCTATCGATTAGACCGTAGATTTTAAATTTATGAAAAAATCTTTCTTATGTACTATTACTATTACTTATTGAGCATTAGATAAATCTGTCACTTATGTTAAAGTACTTTTACATGTAATAAATAAATTATTTAAGTTTATTACTTTATTTTTTTAACTACTTAATTCTTACATTCACTGCTTATGATCTCTGACCCAAAGGTCGACTGTTTGGTAATGCATCTAGCATTAAGTCCTCTTATTGTTATAAACTATACAATAAAGTTAGAATAAATAAATAAATTGGTTTAGTAGCCCGATATTTCGAGCGCCGCTATTTCCCCGTTTTGAGGGGGAGGAGATGCAATGAAAAATAAAAGGTGCAAGGAACAAAATGAGCAAGTATTGCCTTGTTGACATTGTTTCTTATGTAATATTTCGTTTTGAATCTTTAATATTTTGTGATGCTTCTTTTTTTAATCCATACTAATATTATAAATGCGAAAGTCTGTCTGTCTGTCTGTCTGTCTGTCTGTCTGTCTGTCTGTCTGTCTGTCTGTCTGTCTGTCTGTGTCTGTCTGTCTGTCTGTCTGTCTGTCTGTCTGTCTGTCTGTCACCTCTTCACGGCTAAACTGCTGGACCGATTGTGATGAAATTTGGTAGGGATGTAGTTAACGACCTGAGGTCAAACATAGGCTACTTTTGGGCACGATATAACCGAGTCCCACGCGGGGCGAAGCCGCGGAGAACAGCTAGTAAGAAATAAATAGACGAGGGACGTCAAGTACGCATATTATCTTTATGTTTCTCTGTCTCCTTTTGATGCAAAATAGCAACCAGATAATTAAATCATGTGTTTCCTTAAGAATAGACTACTCCCTTTCTTTCTGTAAGTATTGTAGAAGTCCCTAATCCGATACATCTATTAGTAGAACTAGCTTTCGGTCGGACAGAGGTACATAGAGGACTCTTATTCTCTTAGACACCTCTAACGATAACTACGGGAAGAGAGGATGAATAGGAGCTCTCATCCGTGCTTCATAAGGCACATAAAACCGTTGGCACTAAAACACCCAGAGTATGTTCCTATTGCTTTGGTTTTTATGTAAAGTGGGTTACGGTTTTATTGTAATACGTCAAATCAGAACCATAATAAAAAGCGTACCCTGAGCTCCAAAGTGTAAGTTAAAGAATGATAATGCAACTAGGAAATATGCTCAGATGTAAGGGTATACTTTCCTATACGACGGAACTGTACTAGTAATATACATGTATGTATATCGTTATGTATCATTACATTTCCCAACACTGAGACGTTCCCTGACAGCCCAGTAACACAGGTTATCGCTTAATCCATGCCTCCAATGTATGCGACGGACATTGAGACGGACATGCATAGATACAAACATACAACGTACGCACATAGAGTATGATTACTACGAGTAGATTGTACTTCAAATTTAGTGTCTTCTACTTTCTACTACGAGTAAGGCGCACCCTAGACGCTCATGCGTGCATGATGGAAAACCATCAAACAAAAGCATGGTACTCGAAAGGTGAATTGAATCGACTGATTTCCTAACAAAAAATCCTAAATTTAGGATAAATCAAGAATTTTGCCATGTATTACGATGGAACAATTAAATCAACTGATTTCCAAACAAATCATCGCAAAATTCTTGATATAAATAAAAAAAAATGATTTGTTTGGAAATCAGTCGATTCAATTCACCTTTCGAGTACCATCCCTTTGTTTGATGGAAAACCATCATGCGTGCATGAGTATCTAATGTGTGCCTAAAGTTATATTCAAGGCGATCAACAACGCAAAATCCTGTCTATAATTTGTATGAAAGTGCGTCCACTAAAGACGGATAGCGCACTTTCATTCAAGAAATAGGCAGGCGGATTTTTGCGCAGCAGCTCGGCCCGTTGCGGTCAGCCTAGTAGACGCTAGCCTTTAGTCTATGTGCGATGTATTATTAATTTTATTTAAATAATTCCAAAGCATGTGAAACGCTTAAACATTCTCTAGAAATAAAGGTCTCCAAGTGAATATATTGAGAGCAATTCTCCAAATCTCCTTAAATCCTGAAGGAAATTGTTATTTATTGTGTAATCTTGAAACTCTTTTAATTTCCCGCATGTGGTCCAGCCAGAAAGTTCTGTTACAAAATATAGAAAATACAGAACATTAAACCGTTCAAAAGTTACCCCTCGACTACCGAGAATTCAAATAATGGAAAAGCTATAAATTGTTATGCGGTACCCGGGTACCGCTAGTACTAAGTATGGGTTCAGCTAAGCTTCAAACTAGATTTTTCATATTTTGTTTTTGGGAAACAGAAGTTTATTAACGGGAAATAAAAGGGACAAACAAAAACTTAAAATCATATATACATAAAACATAAATATTCATTCATACATATTCCCTTACTTATATACCTTGGTTGCAATATTTGTTTCCCTATATAATATTAGAAATCCATACTAATATTATAAATGCGAAAGTCTGTCTGTCTGTCTGTCTATCTGTCTGTCTGTCTGTCTGTCTGTCACCTCTTCACGGCTAAACTGCTGGACCGATTGTGATGAAATTTGGTAGGGATGTAGTTAAAGACCTGAGGTCAAACATAGGCTACTTTTGGGCGCGATATAACCGATTCCCACGCGGGGCGAAGCCGCGGGGAACAGCTAGTATATATAATGTTAAAAATGAAAAAAAAGGGTCATAAAACAATTGAAAACCGAAGCAATTTGACGGCTAAATTAGAATCTAGCATAATTTTGTGCATTGATTAAAAGCATAACTTCTTAGCTTTCTATATTTTATTAACCAGAAGGTCTTGTCCCTAACACTGGTAACAAATGGGGTCAAATTGGCCCAATAAACTGAGCTGTGCGGTCCCAGAATGACTATTAGCTGTGACCGCAGCCTCCCGGTCATTCGCACATTAATTATTTAAATAGCTTTGACCTTTGAGGTACCTAGTTTGGTTCGAATTTTTCCGTCTCAGCCGATTTATATACATTTAGTAATTTACTAAAGAAAAATATTTATGGCAAACTAAACGCTGAATATTTAGTACGTGTACGTAAGTTAGAAGAGACTATGTCCACTTAACTACTGGACGTCTTGTGTTCAAAATGCAGAAAGCCAAAAAACATGGCTCTCATTAATCTTGCTTACTTTTATCTATTGAATATAATATAGTCTAAGCTCGAACGTCTCTAAACTTTTTGTCACTATCAACAGGTCTGAATATTTAACTAATGTCATAAGTATTAAAGCTACAGGAGCACGATAGCCTAGGGCGGCGCGCGTGTTCGTAACGATATTGCGCGTCAAGTGACGACGACGGCAAGTGCGCGACCATGTTTGGATTGGTCGCCATTAGTGGCATTTCTATCTTGAGCTCCTCCGTGCTTCGGAAGGCACGTTAATCCGTTGGTCCCGGCTGTTATCGGTAGATGGCAATCGTTAGGCTATGTCAGATGCCAGTAGTTTGTTTAGATGCCTGAAAAATCTGACAGTGTTGGCCACTAACACACCCAGGTCATGTTTCTGTGGGTCTGGTTTCCCTGTAAATAGGATTACGGAGGTCAGACGGCAGTCGCTCTATTGTAAAAATCAGTTCCGCCATATCAGGGCCATGGTTAACAGCGTACCCTAGGCTCTGAAGCGTAAGCTGAAGATGCAACCAGGAAACACGCTCGGACGAAGAAGAAGTCATAAGTATTTAAGCAAATTCAATATAGTGGAGTCTACAGCCATTTTGACTCAACAAGATGAAATAGTACTTAACTAAGAAGGCGCAGCGACCTAAAGTGAGTCTTGGCCTCCGTTATAAAGGATAGCAGGTAACAATAGAGATTACCCCTTTCAAAGATTTACTAAAGATTGTCCTTATAACAAAATCAGGATCCGCTATCACGCTTAATTAGCGCATTAAGCATTCGGGGTAGGTTTAAACGACGCACATTAAAATAATTTATTAATTAAAAGGAAAGTATCGAATTAATTATTGCCGGCTTGGGTTGCTAGCTTCGCAACCGGAAGGTACGAAAGAGCTGTGGCTAAGATTTATACCTTGCACAGGAGCTTGTGACTTGCGTGGTTCAAGTTGATAAGCGAAGCGGATCCATTTCTTCAGTAACTAATGCTCGATATCAATTATTATTAAAAAGCTAGGAATATTATTATGAGCATTATTTTAAGATACAGTTTTGTTTATTTTGTATCATATGTTGTAATAGAAAAAAAAAATTCTAAGAAAAGCTAGGTATATTTTAAATTAGCATTAGTTGAGTTGATATTTTAATCATTATTCTAAATTGTTTGTTTGTAATAACTTTATTGTAATAAAATAAAAGCATAGAATTAAAATGTTCTTTTCTAGTGTTCTTGTTATAAAAGAAAAACAAATAGCTATCGGAACCGAACGAATTGGAACGGATTACTTGTCATCCTTACCTGCCATGCGGTGTATACTGCCAATAACCAACAAGGCTCTGGCGTTCCACCACAAGCATTGAACCAGCGCGGTGGGTTCTCAGTCCAAACCTCCCTTTGTAATAAAGATTGCGAATGTACTCAAAAATGTTATTTCTGTATAAGTAATTTTATATACCACACATAAAATTGCATCAAAACCACTGAAGTTTTAATATCAAAACGCTGTTTTCTTACAACTTGAGCTTTAGAAAGCACAAGCCCGTATAGTCATTAATTAATTCGCACGTTATACACACGGCTTCCTGATGTGTTTGCGAATAAACAGGTGGTGACAACAGACTTACATTGTAGGTATATAGGGTTTAAATTGCCTTATTTTTTACAGAAACAAAAATGATTTTTAATAAATCAGCAAGATACTTTATCACAATAGGCTTTAAATATATTCATGTATAAAATATCTACGTAAGAATTAATTAAGTAAAATTGTTTATTCTCAATATATATTCATTCATACATACATACATATAATCACGTCTTATCCTATACGGAGTAGACAGAGCCTAGGGCCATAAGAATTTAGGCCACGTTTAGCATGATAAAACAGGAATCCAATAGTGATTGGTTGCTAGCCGCATCGGCTATATCGTGATTCCCGCATTTGGCGATTCTCTCAGTCGACTTTTACGGCTTGCATGGGAAGAGAAGCAGCTACATTACCAGACCAGCAAGGAAGTTTATCACATTTATTTATATTCAATTTATCACTAACCTCAATTTACACAATTTGTGTGTAATATTTTAACCTTACTACGACTAAACTAAAAAGAAGGGTAAGGGTAAGATGAACAATTTGAACTTATTGAGTATGGAAGATTATGGGTAGAATGTGTGTCATACGGGAGAATTGATTGTTCAAACCAAATAAATCAAAAGTCTTTATTGTAAGTCTTAAATGAGATTTTAATACAATGATGTTAGTATCACTAACTACATCATGTCCTTGATTAGGCATAAAATAGTTTTTAATCAGGTTAAGTTAATATATTAATCACATTTTGGAAAATTCCTATAGTTATCAAAAACTTTACAATTTTAAAACAAAAATGGTAGACTATTAGAGTAGAGACAAACTTGAGCGTCGGACAAAAGTTACTTAAACATAATTTTACAAAGAACATAATATAAATACACGATCATTTTTTTACTTTAACCATAAAATGATAAGGGTTACATTGGTAAAACAAGTCCGAAGTTTGACCAAGTTCATTTCCCATCGGCTAACTTCTGGGGAATCTCACCGATAAATCTCATCAATTTGTTAGGTATGACTTGAGGGTATCGCCCCGGAGGGAGTGTAGCCCTTTCTTATTCAATTACGGTTCGAACCCTCCGGCTAGCGATTTTTTGGACGTGACATACCCCTGGATAATGTATTTACGACCCTTGATTTTTGGGCGCATAGTTATCTTGTCTGAGGGTAGTTGGCAAGATATGAAGCTAATACTCTAGCTAGCCACAATTGCTTTTGTTAGTTCTGATAGCAATCTTTACTCTTAACACTAGTGTGTTACTTTATGAGTTGACGATGTAAAGTTTTAACCTCAACAGTTTTCAAACAAAATAATATAATGTATCACTACATAGTATAAAACAAAGTGGCTTTCTCTGTCCCTATGCCCCTTTGTATGCTTAAATCTTTAAAAATACGCAATGGATTTGATGCGGTATTTTTTAATAGATAGAGTGATTCAAGAGGAAGGATTTTATGCCCATGCGAAGCCTGGGCGAGTCGCTAGCGTCTGTATAAAAATCTTATAAAATTTATGAATGTACCTTCGTAATAAGAAGTGTTAAGATGTCATGAGCCACGATCACGGTACGCCGTTGACTGGTAAATGCAAACGTTAAAATATAAAAAAGCGTCAGTCAAATGAAAAAAAAAACAAGAATAAATAACAGCTCTTTTGGAAGTCATTAAGTACTTTAAAAAGGATTATTTATCTACATTCTTATAACATTCACGAAGCTGCTGAATAACCAGACAGCTAATTAAAAAGTTAAATCGTCAGATCAACTAGATGCTGACACCCAACTCTGCAGTTATTAAAGTCATTTGGAATCCTGATAAGAGATTATAAAACTTTTAAATGTTAAGATTCCTTGCTATATCATCAATCTAAGCGTTAGCTTGGTTACAACCTAGCGTGGCTTCAGAGCTGGTATGATCTGCCAAAACTTGTTGTCTTATTCCCCTCCCTAGTTTAGTTACTTTTATGACGGACCGCTTGCCTCACACATAGTACCCTCCTTGGTAATGCTATGGTTGGTGAATAACCATCATTCATCAGTCGAACATAGGAACAGTGGGCCACATAGAAAAGTTATACCACCCTATAAGTATAAGGGCAATGTGTTATACTTTTCTCTGTACCCCCCTGTACAATTGAGACCTCTGTTGTTCCAAACGAAGTTATTCCCTTATTCACCTCGTCTCAGGGAAACATAGAGTGTCTCATGGAGCATTGATTTCATACATCGCTCGAGGAGCAATATATTTTTTCCGTGGTCTATATTGACACCCTATAACAACAACCACACAATAGTAAGTTTCAAAACACCGATTCCAATGTCTATAAGGTTTATTACAGTCTATTTAAAAGAATGTAAAGACTATAATTACTTTATAGGAGAAACTCAACATTTTATTTCGCCATTAAGTATATATCAATATTAATTTCGTCCAATTTAAAACGGATTAGAAAGAGTCTCAAAGTTTTTCTCTCGAGATGTCTGAAATATAAAGTCGTTTTAAATTCTCCGTCAAGATTGCGAAAAAGATTATTGAGATTATTTGCAATTCGCCAAGTTTCAAGTGCTTTTCCTTGTTTGTTAATGAGCATTGATGCGTGAGATAAAATTTTAGCGAAACCATAAAATGATACATATATTTTGGATTACTTGCTATGTCAAATCAATAAAAATGTGTATTACAAAATATCGGGCCATTCAACATTCGACGGGATCTGACAAAACATTTACCAAGAATATCAGTATTTTTATTTTATTTGTATCACTAGCATGATTGGCAAAAGGTGGCAACATACATTAGATACTATGATTAGTAGTACAAAACTTATTTTGGGTCGCTGCGCCATCTTAGTATGTTACATTAGCAAAAAGGTTGCTTTCTGACTACTACTGTTTCTCATGACCATGGAAATGTGGAAGCGGGTAGTAAGTACCATTAAATCTAGAAGACATACCTGTGAATGTGCATCGCTCATGATAACCAGATTGTGTATAATCTTCTGATGAAAACGGGGTGTCCCAAATTCTCTATAAAATACTATAGGGAAAACCATAGAATTACGAAATCGTGCGCGGAGGCAAATTGTTTTATCTTATTATCCGGAAAACATAGTTTCGGCCATAGATTACATAAAAAATTCGAGACCGCGCCCGATTTCCTAATTCTTTGGTTTCGGCCATATATTGAAAAATTATGTAGGTGCAATAACTTCGGCAATAAGTCTGCCGTTTACATCATTGTAAACTTTATGTAAAACATGTTAGATACTTAGCAAAATAGGTTGATTTCTAAGAACATTGTCATACGCAAATTTTTATCCTTTTTTTCCTAATGCCATTATCAATATTATAATTCCAATTATATAATATTACAATATACATTTTTTCATGTTTCAGAAATTGAATTGTTGCTTGTATTCTGCAGGGCGACAGAATTGTTGGAGCGTAGTGAGAAACCGAATGAGGTCTTGGTCCAATATAAAAACTCATCGCGATGTTCGCTATATCATTGTGACTGAATATTAGGTAATAATATTTTGCACTAATGAGTAAGTGATCTCTTCTTCTTTTTCTTTAAGTTTTTTTATTTAAAACTAAATAAAAAAAAAAATTATTATGTTTCATATTTAGTTTTTATTTGTTAGTTTATAATAATTAAAATTGTTTAAAATTATTAATAAACAACCTTTGAATGTATTAGTTTTAAGGTAATCGTTATAAAACGACTAAATGTAATTAAATGTTTCTTATGTATGCGTCCGCCAACAATTATCAAACATAATAGTCTAATGTTTTGAGTTGAATAATTACCTCAAGGGAAGGCACAACTTAATTGCCAACCTAATTGGATAATTATATGAGACTTCTTCATAGCTTGGAAATTGAGCAAAGTCGCCAGTAAAAGTAAAAACAAAGAAACAAATACGTATTTTTCATTTATATTTAATTTGAATATACCAAGGATAACAACAAGTGTGGTATAAAACCTTTGGTGCTCAACATGGTCCTATGAATTTATTTATTTTTATAGTTATCTGTGCTTCGTGGAGCACAGATAGTATCAAATGTAAAAAAGATTTTAAAATAAAATAATCGCAGTTAATAGTATAGTTCAAATACCGAAACGTGGTCCCTTACTATGGGCCTCATATGAAAGCTCAAGGTCACCCAAAGAGCCATGGAGAGAGCTATGCTCGGTGTTTCCCTACGAGACAGAATCAGAAATGAGGAAATTCGTAAGAGAACAAAAGTTGCTGAAATAGTCCAGCGGATTAGCTCTTTGAAGTGGCAGTGGGCAGGGCACATAGCGCGACAAACCGATGGCCGATGAGGCAGAAAGGTTCTCGAAGGACGACCATGCACCGGTAAGCGTAGCATCGGACACTCACCGACCAGATGGTCAGGTGACCTAAAGAAGGTCGCAGGCAGGCGCTGGATGCAAACCGCTTCCAACCAGTCATTTTGAAAATCCTTGGGGGAGGCCTATGTCCAGCAGTGGACAGCCTGCGGCTGAAATGATGATGGTGATAGTTCAAATAACAAACTCTTCAGCTTTTAATATCATTATTCTTACGAGTAGATAATCTTTTATATAAAAATCAATCGCTGTTCGTTAATTAAGCTAAAATTTGAGAATGGCTATTTTGTTAATTTGATGACCGATTTGGTTAATTTTAGTCTTGAAATATTTGTGGAAGTTCAGGGAAGGTTTAAACGGTGAGTGCGCTGAGGCGGTACGTAACTAGCGGACTGGCCGAGTCAACTAGTAGTCAATAAATAAATATCGCTGTCGCTTTATACATGAACCTTAAAGTCGATGCGTTTCTGTCTGCCAACATTCCGATCCTTTGTATTTCTCTTAAACTTCGACTTTTGATGGCAGAGTATAAGGTTTCATAAAACTATTGTTTGTCTTAAGAACTATTATTATGAAGCTCTGTAGATGTCTATGAGAAAAATTGGCACTGCCTACCACCACAGTTCGCCTAAAATCTGTGTTAAATAAATAAAAGTTTGGAGCTTTACCAAAGAGGACTTATCATACAGATCAAAAAGCTGTGAAACTAATACTGAACCAAATATGATAAAAGAAAAACGCTTTTAATTGCTTATCAACTATTTGTTTATGTTTAGGATACAATAATAAAATGTAGAATTTATTATTGCTAAACCTTCTTTAGTATACAAAAATTGATTTAGCTATTATATTCACAGTTTACGCTTTTAAGTCCAGAGCTTTAAAGAATTTTAAATATAAAGATTATGGTATAAAGACAACAAGAAGACATGTTTATGTTTTTATTTACTGTTTACAATCTAAGTGTATACATTTAAGTCAGCTTATGTTATTTATTTTAGTACATCCGAAAATAATTCACATTGTAAAACTTTTAGTTAATTATATTCATCAGGTACTTTATCAGAGTAACTAAAAATGCCAAAGTAAATAAAAAGACACTAATAGAATTTGTAGTAGAATAGTCTTTTGTTATGTCATTATTTAATTCTTAGGCCGTAATTTGAAAACCATATAACTGTGGCCAATTAAAATATAATTATTTTCCCGGAGGATATCAAAATCCATTAAGGTTTGTAGCGTCCAGAAAATAAATAAGTAATTTAAAACTTACATCAGCGACACAAAAGTATTTACTCTATTGTAGAGTATATTTATTTTGTATAGCTCTAACCAAAGCGAGGCGGCGTTTCGCGGAAGTTGGCATTTCTTTATGCTTTTTATAAATTCCATCTATATTTTGCTCTCTGAATCATCGCAATATAGGTATATTTATATCAACCTTAAGTCTACATATTTTGAACTCCTATTATTAAATACATAATGTAATACTAAAGCAATAAGGTTGATTTCTCATCAGACAGAAACAGTGGGCGGTTGAATGTTTTGTCTTTTTATTCAAAAAAAAAACGTTTGGAGTGTTCGTACGATTCATACTGTATGTACTTTTGCGGTTAACTTGTCGACTAATACATTTGAATGAAATAAACGCTCTAAAATCAAAGTGAGCGTGCATTCCTTTTTTAAAAATCTGGAAAATATACCAATTCCTCAGATACAGCGCTTACTTTACTGAACAAGTGCAAAGAAACTATACAGGCTATGTAGAAGAAATCTCTCGAAATTCACCAGGGAATTGAGAAAAAACCTAGTAACCGACAAAATTCTTGAGATACTTTATATGTATGAGATACAGTTGATTTTTTTAAATATGTCACATTATAAAGCCCATGTTATCGAAAGGTCCTTCTGACTGAGCGGAGTCCATTGTCATGACAGAATCCGATCTTGGCGCATTGAGAGTTTTGATTGCAGGTCCCCATGCTTGTGTTGGTGTGAATAGTGCTTTTCCACGCTGAAACATTAAACTTTTTAGATTTTTCTGATAAGTACACATAGTTTTACATTAATAAGTTATGTTTATAGTGGCATTTCCGGGGCCGATTGCAAAAGTATGTTCATTCATAGTTGAAGACACACACAGTCATCTGTTGGATATTGAACTTTTTTTACAAATATTTCATACTAGTTTTTGCCCGCAGTTTCGCCCGCATGAATTTCCATCGAGAACAGTGCTTTTTCCTGGGATGAAAGGTACCCTATGTCCTACTTAATACTCCTAGTTATGTGTATGCGAAATTTCAGAAAGATTGGTTCAGATGATAGGGCGTGAAGAGGTAACAAAAAACAAACAAACAAATATATAAACTCACTTTCGCATTTATAATATTAGTTGGGATATGTGTTTGTGACCACATCCTGTGTTTTCTTGTTACATATCCTAAACTAGGTTGTCTGACCATCTAATTAGTCCACCTGCAATTTTTCTTATCAAGTGTTAGTAGTGGCACTAGTGGCCTATACAAAGATGTTTATGCCTGACTCTCTCTTTAACTCAAATCAAAGATATCCCCATTTTTCCCTTCTAGATACCTTATAAGGTTTGATTATCATCAGTAATGGTGGCATTAGTCTGCTTTATAGACCTTAAAATATTTATCCATTGAATAATAACAAGTTATGCCAAAACATGCTTTTAACGTTCTCGCTTATAGAGAAACATACCTAAAAATAACACTAAATAATTTATGTGTTAAAGTAAGCATTAACTTACGTAGCCCTGATACAATGCCCAGCAGACTCCAACTGGAAAGAAAATGAGAGTGGACAGGCCTACGCCCCATCCAAGCAGGTCTGCAAACAGAGGAAACTTGTAGTCCTCGTACGAAGGTGGCGTCCAGTCAGAGAAGATGAAGATCAGGATACCCTGGAATCATAACAGTTACATTAAGAACATTATTAATTTTTTGTATTACTTTTTTACTGAACTCGCAATTTTTTTAATATTTTTTTTTTATTATTATTCATATCGTAACCTTCCATGCTGGTCTGGTAGAAAAAGAAAAACATAGAATGTACCAGCTGCTTCTCTTTCCACGCAAGCCGTAAAAGTCGACTGAGGGATTTGATTTGGCGAATGGGGGAATCATGACATAGGCGATGTGGTTAGCAACCCATCACTATTGATTTCCTGTATCAACTATTATCATGCTAAACGTGGTTTAAGGTCTTACGGCCCTAGACTCTGTCTACCCCACTATGGGATAAAGACGTGATTATATGTATGTTTTATTCATATTCAATAGACTAAGAACCGAGTTTACCAACATAAAACCACAATTGAAACTTAAACGACAGTTAAATAATATAAATCTATATGGTAGCGTAAGAAGAAAATAAATTCTTCTATCGCAACTGGAGTTTAAGTAATTCTTTGTTGGCAACTAGTTGCTTAATAATAAAAATATTCTTCTTTCGCAACTAGTTACCAAGAGAAAACATACATTTCTTTTTCACAACTGGTTGTGAAACTCAGTTGCCATGGCAGCCGAGTGGGAATAGACGGCCTTTTTAGATGTAAATGGTTATTTTAAACTTAAGCATGTATGTGAACTTGGGTCTAAATCAAGTACTGCACTTCACTGCACTGGCCGGTGAAGAGGAAGTAGGCACAGCAGCTTTTAAGTTATTCTGCCTCCGTGGTCCAGTGGTTAAGGTATTTGCTTGTAGATCCCAAGGTCGCAGGTTTGATTCCCAAGGGAAGCATAATTTGTTCAGGTTTTTTTTGTTTATAGTATATTAATTGCAGACTTGTATATTTAATACAAAATTAAGATAAATAAATCCGTGCTAGAAGGCACGTAAATGGTCCCGACTGGCATCTAGTAGTAGTTAAAAGAAACATGCCAGAGACCAAGAACTCTGACACCAAGGTGTTCATAGTCGATTGACCGTGTGAATCGAAATGATAATGATGATGACCGCTAATTTCATTTGACAGGTAAACCGGGTTTTAAAATCTGGTTCCCATCCAGGGATGGGAACCGGATGTTATCAGGATAACGACATTGAATAACTAAGGTGCATAACACTGTCTCGATTGTTGCAGTTATGCATAATTATGCTTAGCAATAAGATACATATAGTTTAACACTTGATATGTTATCTGCATTAAGAGATTATCTGCGAATAATTATTTAATTAAGCACCAATTATCACATGTATACCGATACGTCACATAACGATAAGGACTCATCAACAGTATACGCCAAATTTTTCAAATGTCATAGGATTTTCATCGATTTATCCTCACACATTCAATACTTGTTAAAGATCTCCCCACATTTTATTAAAATAAAGGATTAGTTATTTGTCAATATTGGACATTTTTAATGTCTTGTCATTGTTTTTTTTTTCTATGCTCCTTCTAGATCAAATGTAGGATCTTATTTTTCTGATGCTTATTATTTTGAAAACCAAATACTTTGTCGAGAAAATGAAATTTGAGATGCAAGTTCTTTACATAGGCAGACAGCCTATCTCTCCTCCTATCTGGGATAAGAAATAGTCACATAATTTTGACGTAATTCTAAATTCATTCTGTAAACTAGCTTCAAATGCTACTGACATAACAAATATTTTCACAGTAAAAACATAAGGCAATTTGAAGCAAATTCTTAAAAAAAAATATATAGATTTAAAAAATATTGCCTGGTAGAACGCGCGCGCTTTTATAATTCTATGCCTATTTACTTACTTCGTTGGTTCAGCGACCCGAAGTGGATCTTGGCCTTCGAATCACAAACAAAAGTTATCTATAAAAGAGTTTGTTTGTTTGAACCTTTATAACTTTAGAATGACTGGTCGGAATCTAAAAATATTTCGGTCTATGATAGATGATACTTGGCTATGAACACACCTCGTGCAGGTGAAACCGCGGGAAACAGCTAGTGAGCTAAAAGGTTAACATATTTGTCGCCAAATAGCCATAAATGCAGGCCATCACTTATGCTTGGCTTAGTTCCTGCTATAGCATAATCCGATCAACCCACTCCGGTGCCTCGGAGAAAATCAGCAATTATGCAACTGGTTAGCACTGGTTTGTGCTGGATTGTTCATTAAGGGGAAGGTAAGTTAACAAAAAATTAGGAAATAAAAAGAACGCCAGATGTCAACTACTTATCTACATTTTACCTATGAACATATTTTTATGGTCACTTTCGTATGAGTTTTGGCGAAAAAAGTGTAAAATATTTAAACACGATTTTTTAAAGTAACGCGGTTGCCGACACTGCGTTCACAAAATTTTCGGACACTGTGTTCGACTCTACGAATAATCAAAATCGAACTTAATTTTTATATTTTTTCACTGTAAATTTAGTCGCATAATTATCAGATAAAAATGTTTCAATAATTTATTGAAATTAGAAAGATAGTGTCTCATGGGATAGATGGATTGTGGGACAACTTGCTCAAATTCAATCGTTTTCGCCGTTTAAATTCAAACGAGTTGTCTCCTAACCACCGATAGCGTTTGTGTGGTTTTGTTTGAGCAGTACACTATTGGATTGCATCTCAATGTAACCTGTTCTAAGAACTACCTTGATCAATACAGCTACCAAAAAATTCTGGCGCGTTTCTTCGGAAAAATCACAGAAACTCTATTTCTTAAATCTTATCTAATCTATTTATTCATTCACAAAGTTAATTAGTTAATTTACAAAAGTAAATCTTCCAAATTGTTCTATTGAATGAGCCTTAACTTCACACAAATTCGGAACTCTGAAGCCGCGATTGGTTAATCCGATGTAAATGTATTTGTACACTAATATCCGATTCTTAGTATGTAACCGACATTAATCAACTGAATTTCCAAGTCGAATACGCAGGAGTTTGCGGTAAGTTATTTCATTGGGTTTTACCATAATTAACACTGTAAATGATTTATTTTACCATATCCTAAAATACTTGTCGAGACCGCGCTTGATTTCCAATTTCTTCGTAGTACTTACAACACTTCCAATAGGTGTAATGACTGTCCAGACTGCCTTCCAGTAGACCCTCAGAACTATATTTAACTTCATTCCCATAGTATTCAGATCCTTCATAGCTCGATTAATGCCATAACTCCATGACACAGCGCTACACTGAAATATAATAACAATAAATTTAAAATTTAAAAAACTCACGACACATTTTCTTTTTAGTAGTGACGGTCGACTGATTTACCCCCCACATACACCCCTAAGGCTTTGTAACCGCTTAACCGATTTTCATTAAACATATTGTTTTGTAAAGTGCACGTGAATGCGCTTTCATTTGAGACCCCACTCAAGTATATTTGCAGACATTCGGTTGTTCTTCCCCACTTTTACCCCCACAACTTCTAAACAGCTCAACCGATTTACTTCAAACATGTCTAAGAACACTCGCCCGTAAATCACCTTTAATACGAAAAAAACAAAATAGAAATCGCTTCATCCGTTCGGGAGCTATGATGCCAGAGACAGACAGACAGACACGTCAAACTTATAACACCCCTCTTTTTGCGTCGGGGGTTAAAAATAACGCTAGTGTAAGTCATTGTGTTCGAAACTGATTTTTTATTTAGTTATCATCATCCGAACATATTTCCTAGTTGCATATTCAGCTCACGCTTCAAAACCCAAGGTACAATTTAATCAGTTCTATTCTCGTGTGCAGGCTTGATTGATCTAGCAACTTACACGATATTACGATATTAGCGAAAGGCTTCCAAAAGCAGTGGTTGGGGTGAATGAAATGAAAGTGAATCTTGAAAGCGAGAAATAAATAAATCAAAAAAAATAAAAATAAAAATAAATGTTTGGTTGAAGATGACCTTTGCCCAGTAGGAGGGCGAAACACATGCATATCACTACATCTGTCTACCACAGATTAAGGCAGAGACTAAAGATTTCCACTTGCTTTGACCCTTACAGGAGATCGCTTTCTTCACACTCATCACTCTTGTCATCATGCTCGTCGTTTTCGAAAACTCCTAGTATCTCCAATTAACAAGAGGTCTGTAGCAATATGTTTTTTTAAAGAAATAGGTAACTAAGAAACCCTGAACGGAAAAACTTATATTTTGTGGTAAAATTAAAGGAAAGCGTGCCAGGGGAAAGCCTCCAGCCAGATGGGTGAACAGCTTGAAAGAGAGCGGTTCATAGCACTGGTGATCCCATAACTTGGAAGCATGTGGTCACGATCCTCAGCAGTGAGGGACCGATGAAGAAAAGAAAAAGAACTAAGAAACTATAAGCATACCCACCTCAGCCATTCCAATCAAAAGTATAGCCCACGATGCAGTATTCCAATCAAGTAGGGTAAGCATGTACACTCCCCCACTGAAACACATGGGTATACCAAGGATGAAGCACATAGTGCATGTGAATGCTGTCACCTGGAAACAGAATATAACTACTTAAGTATATATAAAGTAAAATTAAAAATTTTAGAAGCATCCCGGCCTGATCTCATTTAATTAATTTATAGTCATGGTTACTAAAAGATACCACCAAGTTGCAGTTCAAAACATAACTATTTATTATTTTAGTACCCACATATACAATCATATCCATCTGTCAAAACACTACTCATAATTAATACATAACATACCTTTCCATCAACAATCTTTAGTTTAATTACATACTAAGAAATAATTTAATAACATATAATCAAAAGTAATTTTTATGGGGTACATTACACAAAACAATCAATTTCTATTTGGTATTCCAATTATCTCAGGCCACATCTCTGGTGGCGGTATGACAATGTATGACTCATCCGAGTTGCTGGATTGTGAGGTTGTTGGTGACACCGCTGTCGACCTCCTTGTAACTGGCGAAACACTCTGTGCATGTCCTCGAGCCAACATTTGGTCTGCATGGCGGCGGTGTAGCTCACCATCTTCCGTTCTCACCATATATGAGCTTGGACCTTCCACATGCTCAATAATGGCCCTTCGCCATTTTTCTCCTGGTCCATACATCCGCACTAGCACCGGTTGTTCAACCATGAATGTCCGCACTTGTGAGCTCTGCGCTGCTGCTTCTAGCTGTTCATGTGCATGTGTTGGTACGCAGTCAGGGTGCAAACTTGACACTGCAGTTCTAAATCTCCGGCTATTCAGTAACTCTGCAGGAGTCTTCATAGTGCTAGTATTAGGTACTGTGCGGAGCTCATATAAAACTCGGGGCAACTTCACATTCCATGGTGTGATATCAACTGAAAGTTTTTTAAGTTTGTTTTTAAAAGTTTGGATAGCACGTTCAATCTGGCCGTTAGTGGCTGGGTGGTAAGGTGGTGAATACAGATGTTTGATACCATTACTATTCAAAAAGTTGTTGAACTCGCTAGAGTTAAAAGTTCTTCCATTATCAGAAACAATAATGTCTGGCAAACCTTGGGTAGCAAAAATTTTTCTCAGCACATCAATAACATGACTGGTGGTCATTGTAGGCACAATTTCCGCATCAAACCATCTACTGTAGCTGTCAATTATTACCAGAAAGGTTTTCCCTTGAAAGGGGCCTGCAAAATCAATGTGTAACCGACTCCAAGGCTTCTCAGGCACTATCCAGGTTTGTGCATCTCTTGGAGGATTATTGCTTACAGCTTGACACCTTTCACATGTTGCCACTGTTCTCTCAATCTGCTGGTCGATGCTAGCCCACCACACATAACCTCTGGCATATGCTTTTGTTTGGACTATGCCTGCATGTGGGGCATGTAACAATCCCAATACCTTCGACTGAAGCGATGAAGGGATAATAACTCTATTGCTCCATAATAAACATTCTTTATTGTGGGAAAGAGCTTCTCTCCTGGTCCAAAATGGCAACAATGCTGGGTCTGAATTAACACGTGGCCAACCATGCAGGACATGGAACAAGACTCTACGTAAAAGAGGATCCTTCTTAGTCTCTGATGCTATTTTTCCACAGTCTAAATTCCATCCTTCAGGTTGTTCTTCCAATAATAACACATCTCTAAGAGGTTCTTCCTGTAAGTCAGATGTGTGGTTCTCAGTCCATCTACTTAAGGCATCTGCATTACCAATCAATTTCCCAGCTCGGAATTTAATATCATACTCATAACAACTAAGTTTAAGAGACCAACGTAGCATCCTAGGTGAAATCTGGTCAGGAATGGGCTTAAACGGGTTGAACAGACCGATCAAAGGTTTATGATCTGTAATTATACAAAACTTACGGCCAGACAAAAACTCATGAAACTTATTTAATCCAAACATAATGGCCAATGCCTCTTTATCAATTTGACCATATCTCCTCTCATGTGGCTGTAAAGTTCTCGAAGCCATCATCACTGGCCTTTCGGATCCGTCCTCCATGACATGGGCTAACACAGCACCAAGGCCATAACTTGAAGAATCAGTAATTAATACAAGTTCTTTTTGTAGATCATAGCCCACTAAGGTTAAATCTGATGACAACAATTCCTTGGCCATGTCAAAAGCTCTTTGCTCTCTTTCGCTCCAGACCCTTGGTCTTTTAGTTTCAAGGAGGCGATAAAGTGGTTCTAATAAATGGGCCTTATTCACTAAAAATTTCTCATAAAAATTATATAAGCCCAGGAAAGCACGCAGTGATTCCCTATTTGTAGGTGCTGGTTTTTCCTTGATCTCCTTGATTTTGGTAGGTGATGGGTGTAGTCCTTCTTCATCAACCAAGTGGCCCAGGAACTGGATACTATTAGAAGCAAACACACACTTTTTAAGGTTCAGCCTGAACCCTAATTCATTTAATTTTTGCAATACCATATGCAGACGATGATTGTGTTCTTCCCTGGTCTTCCCGGAAATGGCTATATCGTCCAGGAGACATGCTACTCCTTCCATTCCAGCCAGTGCTGTTGACATCACTCTTTGAAAATACCTGGTGCGGCATTAACTCCAAATGCCAGTCTATTCATTTTCATCAGTCCTAGTGGTGTGTTAAGTGTTAACAGTAATACCGTGTCTTCATCAACTTTCATCTGCATGTACGCATTCTTTAAATCCAATTTGCTGAATATTTTCCCACCACTTAAACTGACAAATGCCTCGACTGCAGCTGGCAAGGGATATGTATCCCGGTCAATCGCTAAGTTGACTGTTGACCGATAATCCCCACAGATACGGAGAGAGCCATCATCCTTCTTCACAATTCTGAGCGGTGTAGCCCATTTGGAAAATGTAACCGGTGTCAGAATACCAGCATCCACCATCTTTCTCAGCTCATCATCCACCTGCTTCTTTAGGGGAAAGGGGACAGGTCTAGCCTTCAGGAAACGAGGATTCACATCTTTGCGAGGGGTTAAGGATACCTCAGGACCCTTATATAGGCCCAAAGACTCTTTAAATAAATCAGGAAATTCACTAACAAAGTTCTTGATTTCATCATCAGTCCAACATAATCCAGATATTTCTAGTCCAAGCACACCAAACCAGTCTCTACCTAATAAGCTTGGTCCATTACCAGACACTATAACCAATTGACACTGAGCTTCTTTATTCCCTAGTACAACACGAACTTGGATGATGCCCAATACTTTCAGAGGGTCACTGGTCCATGTTATAAGCTTCACGTTTGTCGACTTCAATGGTGGAGGTGATGTCCATAGTTTATGATAAGTTGACTCAGAGATGATAGATCTAGAAGCACCGGAGTCCACTTCCATTATGAGCTCTACTCCATTTATGACCACCTTCACCCTAATCGGCTGACGATTGTGATCCGAGCAGCTATGCACTCCTGTCATATATCCTGTGCTTGTATCACATGGCTGCTCTTCTATTTTCGAACTGGTCGTGGCTATCATATCACCCTCATCCAACTGGTGTACTTGACCAGATTTCTTCGTACACGCCTGTGCAATGTGTCCATATCTCCTACAGCGGTAACATCTAGCTCTTTGAAACGGACACCGCTCCCCTGGTTTATGCTGGTTCGCACAATGTCGACATCCTGATTTTGATAACAAAATTTTGTCAATGTCCATAGGCTCCATGGACGGAGTTAGTTTTGAATCATCAGTACTAGTCTTTGCATTAGGATAAAAATCCTTGAATGTCGTCTGGTAGTTGAGACACATCTGAAAGGCTGTCTTCAAAGTGAGATCTTTTGTCTTCAACAAATCGCGGCGCAGACGATCATCACGCACTCCCAACACTAGTCTGTCACGCAACTGGCGTTTCAAATCCACGAAATTGCACTTAGCAGCTAAAGAGCTAATAGCCCCAACATATTCCTGGATGCTTTCATTTGACAACTGGTTACGATTGTGGAATTTCCCAGCTTGTAATATCTTATTCACTTTCGGTTCATAAAATGCGTCCAAAACTGACAGAATCTCTGTTCTGTCTGTTTGGCACTAACAACGACACAATTAGTGAAAAAGTCTCTTTTCCACATTGGGAAAGGAAAATAGCCCGTGCTTTATCGTGATCGTCGCCGACGCCAGATGCGGCGAGCGCACATATCAACTGTTCCTTATATTCACTCCATGTGTCAGTCTTAGGGTTAAACTCGCCGGGAAACACTATATTCACAATATTGGTAGCCATATACACGCACATAGAATAAATTTATCTCACGTCGCCATTAAAAGATACCACCAAGTTGCAGTTCAAAACATAACTATTTATTATTTTAGTACCTACATATACAATCATATCCATCTGTCAAAACACTACTCATAATTAATACATAACAGTTACCTTACAATTTCTTTCAAAATTATTGAAGTAACACAATAACGTAACAAACGATACAATAAAAATAATAAAAATAGTGATTATATAAAAATGGTCCCTGCGGCATAGTACCGAAGACGCTGGCAGCGTTTAGTCGTTGAATAGCCAAACTAGGTCGTTGGTCGACAAAAGTGCGATAAAATACCAAATTTCGAAATAGATAGAACATATGGAAGGTACGCAGATCTATTACAGAGCTGATGATTCAAACGGCTGAACAGAATTTCATGAAACATGGCTAACAACACTCGGGGTAAAATTATCTATGACACAAAAAAAAACTAAACGAATATCGGTTCATCCGTTTGGGATATCCATACTAAAATTATAAATGCGAAAGTCTGTCTGTCTGTCTGTCTGTCACCTCTTCACGGCTAAACTGCTGGACCGATTGTGATGAAATTTGGTAGGGATGTAGTTAACGACCTGAGGTCAAACATACTTTTGGTCGCGATATAACCGAGTCCCACGCGGGGCGAAGCCGCGGGGAACAGCTAGTTAATGATATATCTTAGTCCTACATGCATAGGCTTAACTCGGCCGACAAACCTTTTATAACGTAGTATTTCTTTCGTTCGGTAGATGAATCAAGATATTTTAAAAAATAATTTACAAAACCGCATAAATATTAATATTAAAATAAAACAATCTGTACAAATTTAACAGTTATTTTGATCAGAAATATAAACGCAACTTACCCTCCAATAATGCTTTCTCAAGTGAGGCCACTGATCCACGATAGCCGTATTGATTGCTTCAATACCAGCGAACTGACTACCAAGCCCCAATATGAACAGCATGAGGAAGAACATAATACTCCAGAACTGGGGTATTGGCATCTGCAGCAAGGCTTCTGGGTATGCCACGAAGGCTAGTCCTGGACCTTGTGCAGCGACATCTATAAATTTTAATAATAATAATGTGATTGAGAACTCTGTTATTGCTACCATCTCTCGGAGAGAGGGAAGTGGTCTTATCTAAAGACTAATTCTAAAGACAGATCAGGATCATATTTAATAAAGCACAAAGAACTTGGTGTTGGTGGAACAATAGTCTAATATTGTTGTTTTTTTAAAAAACTGATGTGGGCAAATAAGCGCATAAGCTAATTAAATAGAAGTTTTTGAATACTGGTATGTAGTGTAGGTACGAGTGTGTTAAAATTGAGCACTAGCACTAGTGGCGCAGCTGGAACAAGAGCAAACCGAAAGTAATAGTCCTGTATCCTTAGTATTAGATTTTATAAACGCAGACGCTAGCGACAGCATTAGCGATTTTATATGACAAACCTATACGGGCGGCGCCCCTGGTGGGTTAGGCAATTAAGAAATTCCATACAAAATCCTAACGCAGTCGCTAGAGCCTGCGTTAATAAAATCTTGTACTAAGGGTACTGCGTGCGTAGTCTGGTCATTCTTGCGTTCTTATGAATTTAGTTTTAAGTTTTTGTACCTACTATCAACATATGGGCCTAGTCTGAAATAAAAATATTTTATATTATTTTTTATTTTACGCCTGTGTCCGGGCACCAGTTTTACTGCCCTATTTATGGCACTGCGATTGAATGCACCTTACATACAAACATACAATCACGTCTTTATCCCATGCGGGGTAGACAGAGCCTAGGGCCATAAGACCTTAGGCCACGTTTAGCATAATGGTAGTTGAAACAGGAAATCAATAGTGATGGGTTGCTAGCCGCATCGCCTATGTCATGATATCCCCATTCGGCGACTCCCTCAGACGACTTTTACGGCTTGCGCGGGAAGAGAAGCAGCTGGTACATTTTATGTTTTTCTTTTTCTCCCAGACCAGCATGGAAGTATGGAAGTATTGAATGCACCTTACTAAGCTTTACTACTATCTTAAATACAATGATTCATGATATACGTGTGATATGACATGCGATAGATAGCTGGGATCAATGGCTTTACGTGCCTTCCGCAAGCACAAATGACTTTACGATAAAATGCTACTATTTCTGTGACTGTTGCAAGTTACGAGTATAACCTATCACCATCATTTTGTGTATATATCACGGTCAATCGACGATACACACACTGGTGTCAGAGTTATCCGTAACCACCTTTTGACCACTGACTCGCCTACTACGTACGTACAGTCGGCTGCAGAAAAAGTTTCACTATTGAAAGGGGGTCACCCCTTTCAATAGTGAAACTTGTGGCATGGGGGTCAGATTTCTCTGCAGCCGACTGTACGTACTAAGGGAACCATTTTAGTGACTATTAGATGGCAGCCGGAACCAACGGCTTAATGTGCCTTCCGAAGCACAGAATCATCTTTATTGTCAGACAGTCAGGTGATTCAAGCCTGCGATGTCCTAACCAAATTAGAAACAACTAAACAAAATATGCTTCCCGTGGGAATCGTACCCACGACTCCCGGGTCTGTAAACTGCAAACGCCATAAGCCACGGAGGTAGTTATAGCTAACTCTTTCTGCCAAGCAGCAGTCATCATCATCATCAGCAGTGATTTGAAGGGTGAAAGAGCCAGTGGAATTACTGAGTACTGTGGCGATGACATCTTTAACCACGTTTTGGCAACGCACTAGTTACACTCTCAAAGTGTTATGAGCCCCAATAGCAACTGCGCGCCCAATTTTGGCAGGCTTATATGCTTGACTTATAAAGTAATTAGTAATAAAACCTAGTTATTTTTTTACAAAAACAATAGAAAATTAATAAATAAATAAAAAAGCATCAGTTCTTTAAAAATAAATACCCTTATACCCATGTTATGTCGTAATTATAGTTTTAACCATCTTCGATCGATTAGGTCTCCATAATATTCTGATATTTGCATGTCTGAGCATGTTCAACAAACCACAAACACAAATTGTGTAATACCACCTCTATGAGTGTTGTCAACATATTTCATATACTATCGATAAACATGATGGTCATATTGAAACACTCATATCAGCAATATCAAACGTTATCGACAGACAAAAAATAATTAACTTTGTATCAGTAATATACAACAAAGCTATTCAATTTCGTAGGATGAGGAAAATATGCGTAGTTTACGGATGACACTTACATTATTGGAAAATATTTTGTTTTTGTTCATTATTTTGGCTGAATAGTAACTTTGTTTGTAATCTAAAAACCTTTACATACATACATATAATCACGTCTTTATCCCAAACGAGGCAGACAGAGCCTGGAGCCATAAGACCTTAGGCCACGTTTAGCATAATGGTAGTTGAAACAGGAAATCAATAGTGATGGATTGCTAGCCGCATCGCCTATGTCATGATTTCCCCATTCGGCGATTCCCTCAGACGACTTTTACGGCTTGCGCGGGAAGAGAAGCAGCTGGTACATTCTATGTTTTTCTTTTTCTCCCAGACCAGCGTAGAAGAAACCTTTAAATTTATATATACTAACAGGATTATCATAAATATACATAAACTTTTAGCAAATTCCATTCCATACAAAAAATATAAGTATACATTTTGTTTTCTTGGAAATATTAAATGTATTCTTAGAATTATTGACTATTTCGAAATTTGTTTTATATGATATAATATATGAAAATCGCTAATTTAATACTTTTTGTGTTGTTATCTTATATTTATGTATTGGAACATCGCTAACTTCATTGAAAACATCGTGATTAAAGTACCTATATTGTTTATTATTTCTTTTTAAAGCTACTGTATACATAATATCTGATGAATATTATTTTGTTCGTCACTTCCGCAGCGAGTGAACCTTTTGGTGTTTAATTAGCTTAAATGTTCAATGATTTAGATTACCTCTCTTCTACTGATATGCTTTAACCCTACGCTCGATATAGCGCACATGCCACCCTTGGTGTTAAACACAAGCGAAAACCTTATACTCACTAAATCTAAATAACCTTAACTATATGATATCCTCCTTAAGAATATAACAATCCCTTTCTTTTCGCATATGTAGTAATTTTATATACACCGCACTGCCGTCTATTCAATTTCATTATTTACCACCATTTTTAAAGGTTGCCTGGAAGAAATTGCTTGTAGCGATAATGCCGCCTTTTGCGTTTTATATTTGTTCTTTTTAAGCCATTTTCTAAATTCTGTACAATAAAGGGTTTTGTATTGTATGTCATAAAAGCATCTGAAGGACTATTTTGACCGTCTGATAGAGGATTTTGTCAAACATCTGTATTGTACATTAAAGTGAAAATAAATAAATGATTTGATTTAAGGAGGCCATATAATTTATCAAGACATTGCGGTTTGCGAGTCTATAAAGTATTATGTATTCCGAATTCATATTTGCTTAATTAATTATCTGCGGTATTATACAGTAGATTTCTAGTTAGCGAATCTGCTGTTGAAACGACGGCATTCATTATTGAGAGAGCCGGATGTTGGTAAATTCAAGTGTGTGCATGATTTTGGATTAATTGGCAAGGTAATATTACTAACGTTTCATAATATCGTATTGCGTGGTGTTAAGGTCTAATTTAGATCATGCAGGCAAATAACTAGTCGTAGAACTAAGTCCTGTATAATTGCAAATATACTCTCTCTATCTGAACTACATTTTTGATGATAAAAGTTTAAATTTGGTTGACATTTAAATGTTTCTATTGTATTCAACGTTCAATTTAATTTTTAATATGTCTTCAGTATAACAAGTATAAACTTCAAAACTCAACAAGCATTGGCCTCCTTCATCATATTTTTGAAAAGTTTTGCCTTTACATATCATTCTCAACAAAAGTTTTGGCGATCGCAGTTGACTGTATATCTGGCATAGCTTTATTACTATAATACGCTGCGTCATCATCATCATCATTTCGAGTAGGCGTCACGGTCAATCGACCATGCACACCCTGTTGTCAGAGTTCTTCGAAACCGCCTCTCCGCCTCGGACGTGGTTCCTTTAACGACTACCAGATGGCAGCCGGGACTAACGCCTAACGTGCCTTCCGAAGCACTACAATGTCCTAACCAAATTGGAAACAACTAAACAAAGTATGCTTACCGTGCGAATACGCTGTGTCGGTCATCGGTGACCAACACACAATTGAGAAGTTATTAGCAAGTCTTAATACAAGTAATATCACTTACCATCAACACTGACACCCATGAGTTGAGCTTGGAAGCCAAGTACAGAGAACACAGCAAAGCCAGCGTAGATTGAGGTAAGAAAGTTGGCGATACTGACGAAGACAGCATCAAAATGGCAGTTGTTGTGAAAATTGTTGTACGACGCTAAAGTGACGAGGGATCCACAGCCGACACCGAAGGAGTAGAAGATCTAGATGAAAAGAAAAGAACATGTGATAGTAAAAGTATTAACAGCATTCATCACTAGGATAGGATAGGAACTTTTGTTCTAAATTTGTAATGATATATAATACATACATATATCATCACGCCTGTCTCCTGTAGGGGTAGGCAGAGACTGTAGAGATTTCCATTGGCTACGATCCTTACATACTTCCCTCTTTGTAATGAAGTATAAATTAATAATTATTGAAGCCTATGAAAAGTAAAATTAAAAGGACTCTACCAACAACATCGCAGCTCTAAAATTTTAATATTTTTTTTATATGCAGACCAAAATTTTCAAAACGATATTTGTACCATTTGGCCGAAAAAAACTGCTACACAATAGAGTCTACCATTATAATAGGAGAAGATGAAAGTGCTTAATTGCCCATTGGATAAATATTTCGTTTTATAAAATGTGGATTTTCGTCAAATACTTTGATTATTATATTTAACAAAGCTAATATTGGTTGCTCAAACTTTTTATTAATATTTCTTTATCCTAAAATACCATTAGTATCAAAGCCCAGAACAAGATCATTGAATTTTGCGTAGGATTTTTTAACGCAGCAACAGGTTAAGGAAAATTCAAATTTATAGTACTTAAAATCCTTTCGATTTGAAGTACAGCGTGGGCCAAACTGAAAGCAGCCTTTTCATCAACTAAATCTCTCTAATCTTCAAACTTCCTAATGAAAACAACAAAGCCCAATGAAAGGGAATAATTTTATTTATCGAGCCAATCCAAACTTAGCGATAATTACATAGTTAATCTCAAAGACGATTTAATGAAATAGATAATCAAAATAAACTGCTCTTCAATAACTTCATCATTATCATTTCAGCCGCAAGCAGAATGATTGGTTGGAAGCGACCTTCTTCATGTCATCTGCAAATTAGTCGGTGGATGTGCTGAGATTTTTTTTCACTGTAATTGTTGACAATGATTATGTCGGGATCATGCTAAAAACTATTAGCATTTTAAAATGTCTACTTTTTAATAGATTTCTTATATATAGGTACTAGCTGTTCCCCGCGGCTCCGCCCGCGTGGGACTCGGTTATATCGCGCCCAAAAGTAGCCTATGTTTGACCTCAGGTCGTTAACTACATCCCTACCAAATTTCATCACAATCGGTCCATCCGTTTAGCCGTGAAGAGGTGACAGACAGACAGAAAGACAGACAGACAGACAGACTTTCGCATTTATAATATTAGTATGGAAGTATGGATAGTATGAATGAAAGTTGATTTATATTCATCTATACGAGGACTTTTTTTGCTGTATGTAGCCGTATGTGTCCCGCTTCTTTAGTTCTAATAAATTAGTGTTACTTATATGATAAATAATGATATCTCTTGTTCAAATCCTTCAGTCGTTTAAGGTCACAATAAATAAGGATACATTTATAATACTACACCCTAAAAAACTAATAAATCTATTATTGTAATAACTGATATCTTTTCATTAAAACTAGAATCTATTCATGTGACATTCAATCGAAAATAAGATAAAACAGCAACAATGTATATTCAGCCTTCTCCTGCAGACAAACACATGAGATAAACAAATGTGAATGAGCATTGAGCAACGCCACTCAGAATGCACTTGTATTATCTACACTTGTTTATTATCTGTGTTTAATCTGATTATCGAAATACCATTACTGGCTACCACATTGTCGAGATTGATGCCGGTTGTAAAAATTTAACGAGACCCTAAATTACTTTTGTGAGTTCACGTAAGTGGTTTTCCCCTTTTTTCGGGTTCCGTACTCAAAGGGTAAAAACGGGACCCGATTACTAAGACTCCGCTGTCCGTACGCCTGTCACCAGGCCGCTTATGAACCTTAATAGCTAGACAGTTGAAATTTTTACAGATGATGTATTTCTGTTGCCGCTAAAATAACAAATACAAAAAATAGAGTAAAATAAATATTTCAGTGGGGTTTTCATACAACAAACCTAATTTTTTAACGTTTTGTGTAAAAGTATAAGTGATTGATGACTTTATTAATTTAAATGTAGTAGGTACAATAGGTTGAATATTTAAAATTATGTGTGTATGATACGGAACCATACGACTAACTCTCACTTGACCGGATTTTTTCGTTTTCGTCACTTTATCAGATATCTTCAAGTTAAATAAATTATGAGAGTCGTTCCTCAACCGGAAAGTTTTATTTTCAATTAGTTAAATACTTTTGTGCTTAAGGGATTTTTCTGACTGTCTGGCTCCTTTATTAAAATGCCGGGATCTTGCGACTTAAAAGTTATACTTTTGTCAGAGAGTGGTTTAATACTTTAATGAAAGTCTTATCAGAATGTTAAGTCAAGTAGTTAAGGCGTTTGCCTGTAGACCCAGGGGTCGTGGGTTCGATTCCCACGGTAAGCATACTTTGTTTAGTTGTTTCCAGTTTACCTAGTTAGGACATTGCAGGATTGAATTACCTGATTGTCTGATAATAAAGATGATTCCGTGCTTCGGAAGGCACGTTAAGCCGTTGGTCACGGCTGCCATCTGGTAGTCATTAAATGAACTATATTTGAGGCCGAGAGGCGGTTCCGAAGAACTCTGATACCAAGGTGTGCATAGTTGATTGACTGTGTCACCTACACGAAAAGATGATGAAGAGCTGCATCAGTTGGGAGTTTGCGGTATCCCTTCGGCCGTTGAGTAAACCAGGGTTTCGTAACCGGTTTCTAAGAAAGCCTTTTTAATACCTATGTGTAATTGGTTTGGTATATAGCTGCACCCGCAGCATTGTCAATGAACTATATCTGAGAAATAAAAAGAACATAATACACAATAATAACAATATTACATACCTGAGAAGCAGCATCTCCCCACACCCTGGCCTCCAGCAGGGTCGCCCAGTCCGGTTGTAGGTAAAACAGTATACCTTCAGAGGCGCCCTCCAGCGTCACGCCTCTGACCAGTAAAGCGGTAAGCATTACATAGGGGAATAGGGCTGTGAAGTAAACCACTTTGCCGGCTGATTGAACTCCCTGCAAATTTAACTATAGTTAATAATTTCATTTATATTTATAGCCTTTTGTGGACTAAAGTGAAGGCTTAGATATATATATATATATATAGATGTGAAGAAAGTTTGTTACTCCTTATAACGGCTAAACTAAACTGGCTGATATTGATACGTGTGGAGATCAGGGAGAACACTGGTCAGCGTAGCGTTCTAAGGCTTGCTTCTCTTTCAATATATGTATTTCTATTTGGTATAAATAAAGTTAGATGGGGTTTTTCGACGGACAGCCTGTGCGATTGCGGTGCTGTCCTGTCTATGGCTCATCTCCTAATATGCCCCAATTGCCCAATACGACTGAGGATTTGGGGGAGGCAAACGGCAGGGCGGTGGACGTGGCTATGTACTGATTGAAACATATTTAAAATATATATTTATATATAGGATAGCCATTTCGACTCGAAAATAAAAAAAGGCAAAAGAAAAATCCAACGCTTGATAGTGGGCCAAAATGATGCTGCAATAATGATGATAAATAAATTTTATTTTATACCGGAATTCCCACAAGAAGCTCATGGTAAATAAAAAATATGTTAAAACGTAATAAGCAATTCCGAACAAAAAACCATTACATATTTTTTTAGTAAATATTAAGATCACTCCAGGTTTAACAAATCATATTTACATAAACGTACTGCAAATATAACAGAAAGAAATAACCTCACACAAAGAATACACTTGGAATATTACGAAATATTAATTTGGCCTCTCATATAAATTCAACAATGGACGAAATGAATTTCTATTGGAGATGAAAAGCGTATTTTTTAATATTACAATTTGTGTTCTTTCGGAAAATTTAGCCGACTTAATTTTTTTTAGTATTTAGTATTCTGAATTGCTGTGCTTGGTGTTTAAATTATACGATCTAGTATAAGTTTTGAAACTCATCACCCCAGCCTTTTCTCAGTTTTACCACAGGTTGCTTGGTACTAAATGTAAAGTAATACTTTTAAAAAAAACCGCATTTCCAAGGAAAAATGATGATACGGCAGGCAACCGATCAAAAAAGTAAGTCTTATCTTCTTCTTCTAGTGCTTCTGAAGTCTACATTTTTGGACGTTGGTTCGCAAACTTCTTAAGATCCTTTGTTTTCAGTTTTTCGGCTTTGAAAACACCGTTCACTCCCTTACGTTCCTTAGCCGCATAGATTTAAAAAAATGCGTCACTTGCGCGATTCGAACTTCTTTGCTTAGCCGTGATATTTGCGTACGCCTTTTGCATAATCTTATTTCATTTTTTGAACAAAAATGTAAATACTATATAGAATATTGCATTCGAGTTCCAGAGTAAAACAGCTTAGAAAACAGCGAAAATAAGGCTTTGGTATTTAATCAAGTGGACAACAAGGTGGACTACAAATGACAGTGTTATAGATTTTTCAAAACCTATGTGACAAACACTGTGATTGTTATAGGTTTTGAAAAATCTATAACTATGTTGTGTGAAAACTTCTGACGTGGCTTTCTTTATAATCAGATGGAGTTCAATAATCACAAGTGCATGACGTTCGAAACCTTAACATGCTTAGTGAAAAAATACTATTATAAGATAAAATTAGAGCGAGAGAAAAGTTACCTTGATGACACAAAAGAACGCGATCAACCATGACGCAAACAAGGTGCCAACGATGTTCCACTGGATAGTTCCCCAGTTCTCCCACGTAGCGTCGCCTTTACCCAGCACTCTTTCACTGAAACATTCAATAACATTAGGCATCTAATATACTCTTAAAAAGTAATTCTTTAGGGGTTCTGCTATATTGGAGGAGAAGAACGAAACATATCTGCAAGCGATCGACATATCTACTGCCTCGCTTTCATGCTAGCTCCAATAGCTTCCTAAATTAGTCCTGCAATTGTTGAGGCTGATGTTTGTGTGGGCTGTATTTTGATAAATCGGCTAAGTGCGAGTCGGACTCATGCTCTGAGGGTTTCGAACCAAAAAACAATACCAAAAGTATGCCCTAATCAATAATCATGAGTATAAATGTGAGAAACGGATTAAATTTATTGCATTTGACACACAAGTTCTACAGCCATTTTTTGGTCTTTACCCCTCACCTAAAACTAACCTCCAGTTTTAGGTGAGGGGTGAAGGCCAAAAAATGGCCGCCGCTGCATGTCCCTCGGCCGCTGCCACTTGCCGCTCCGCACCTTAACGCAAGGTCGGGTGGTGCTGCCAAGCTGCAGCCGTAACAGTAATAAATGGGGCTCTCATAACTTATAAAATACACTTGATCGCAGTCGCAGATAACCATGCACTTAACCCAGTCGCAGACGGAATCTTCTAAGATATAAGTATTTGTCCGAGCGTGTTTCCCAATTACATCTTCAGCTTACGCTTCAAAGCATATAGTACGCTATTAATCATGGTCTTTATTTGGCGGAACTGATTATTACAATTGAGCGACTACCGTCTGACCTCTGTAACCTTTTTTACAGGGAATCCAGACCCACAGGAACATGACTCGGGTGTGTTGGTGGCCAACACTGGCAGATTTTCCAGGCTGCTTAAAGGCATCTGACATAGTCTAACGACTGCCATCTACCGACAACAGCCGGGATCAACGGCTTAACGTGCCTTCCAAAGCAAGGGGGAGCTCAAGATAGAAATTCCATTAATAGCGACCAATCCAAACATGACCGCACACTTGCCGTCGCTTGACGCGCACTATCGTTACGAACACGCGCGTCGCGCTAGGCCATCGAGCTCCTGAATCTTCTTTAAATATAAGTATTATACTCGAATTATGATTTTTTTTTCAGCTTAATGCATTAACCATTACACTTTGAGGAATTTGTTAGTCATCGATTAAATTGATAAGATTTTTCGTTATCGTAACTTAAGAAATCGACATGGTACGGTGGGGTTAATGTGACTGATAACGGCAAGTATGTTAAAAATCTATTCTATTTATGTTATCTACTCTCGTGTATCTGAAGTAGGTTCACATTCCTTTGCACAATTGTGCTCATGTTTAAAAGTGGGTCTTAATATGCATTGAGTGAATGTTAAGCGAATTTGGGGTGTGAATTTGGGACGCGACTCCTGCTATGTGACGACTTTTGTTAGGACAGTTTTTTTTATTAACACGTTGGCGGACGGTTTTGAAAACACAATAGAAGTTTAATTGTTATGACGTCTATAGACGTCGTGCATCCGCTAACGTGATAATGTTCAGTTTTATATTAAAACCATGTTTATTCTTGGATCTTGGGATTCGCGAATAAGAGAAAGGTCATCCACCACTATTAAACTTAAAAAGTTAGGAATATCCCCAAGAAGATGGAGCAAGAACCAAAAAAAAAATTCTGAAACTAGAATCTATATTAATTATGTAAATAGATTTCTGAAACTAGGTCACTTATTTTCAAAGATATCTTTGGAGCAGTATATTAAGAGTCTTTTTTCCTTAGGAAAAAATATTTGTTCCCTAAAAAAACTATAAAATATAAAGAAAGAAAGAAAGAAAGAAAGGAAGAAAAGCTGTTTATTTGGTACCACAGAATCAGCACAACAACATACATTAATTATAATAATATCAATATCAATCAAATCAATACAACCCGATATATATGTTTTGGGTCATAAGATTAAACCTCTATCTTGGATAGCGTCACGTTGTGTCCATAAAAGTGATTCCCGAGAGCCGTACGTGCTTAGAAGTTAAAATAAACAGCTAAGCATTGCAAATTGAAAGAGGAAATTATATCTAGGAAGCGAAAACGTTCTAGAAATTATTTCTTATCTTCTAGAGTAAAGAACCAATATAGGTATATCTAGCACATAGTAGATAATGTACTCGTAATAGAGGCAAGATGGGACTAGAAAGGGACTAACAGAAAAGATAACTAGCAGTAGCTTGAATATGAACTAACTGATGGCAGAACTGATGGCAGAATCACTTTATGTTGTACCTATAAAAAAAATGTCAAAACTTACTTATAATATTCTTCTGATGCCATAACTCTCGTAACATTGGTATACCAGGGTACGGTTTCTGTCCCATTTAGGCAGTAATTCTCATCTAAGGGCTGGAATCCAGTGATGGTACAGATGTCTCCGATGCCGATACATTGCCTCATGAAGAACGTCTGGGTTTCCACTCCAGTGAAGTTTCTACTTCTGCATTCGCGGTCATAAGTGCCACTGTAGCAGACTAGATAGATAAATGTATTCTTTATGGTACCATTAACAAAGCAAATTAATACAAATAATGTGTACATAGACGATCTTATAAGGAAAATCACAGAACACATGAAAAGAGAATAGAAGTATAAACGATAGAATTTTCTTCCAGATCTTACACTACTTTCGCAGTGTCGGACACCTACCGACCAGATGGTCAGATAAACTGAAGAAGGTCGCAGTCAAGCGCTGGATACAGACCGCTTCCAACCAGTCGTTCTGTAAATTCTTGGGGGAGGCCTAAGTCCAGCGGTAGATTGCCTGTGGCTGAAATGATGATGAATAGTAACTAAAAGTCTGATAAGCATAATATTCTTATTGATAAAAATATTGCAAATGGTTTGAAGGATGAGAGAGGCAGGGATATTTCTGGGTACTGTGGCAACACATTCTATTTTAAGCTACGCGATAGTAACTCTCTGCGTTGCACAAAAGTAAATGGACTATGATGACCGCGCTTCTGCCATCGCTTGACTTCCATTCCAAAATCGATTATAATGTCAGGTAAAGTACTTACAATCTGTATTATATTCGTTATCACACGATCCCCAATCCAACCTTCCAATGATCGACACAATTGTATAGAAGAGGGTCCAAGCAACAATGATCATGTAGTAAATAGATACAATGCTGATGACAACGAGAGTGCAATAACCAAGGCCACTGAAGAAAGGAGATATTGCACTGAACGCTTTTATTGGACCCAAGCCAGTGTATTGACCCATGTATAATTCCAAATAGAATAATGGCGTTCCAATGAATACCAACATAAGGAAAAAAGGTAAAAGGAATGCACCTGAAACAATCATTATATTGTTAAGACCAAAAACAAAACAGAATAGGTTAATTTTACGGACTATTCCAAATCTAAAAGCAGCTTGATTTTTATTTTTAATTTAATGGTAAATAAATATACTTATACTAAAAAATCACACAAATTGAGTTAGCTCCAAAGCAAATTCGAGACTTATGTTATGAGATACTATTTTAGAACAAATACATTATAGGTAAGTATCCAAGACCCAGGCCAATCAGAGAAATACCATTTTTATCTTGACCTGACCTGGGGGGGCTCTGAGTAGCGCACAATGTTAATATTACGCCACGGAGGTCGACAAAATGAATGTTCGTGTAAATTATTTTTTATCACAATAAGTTTGTGCTAGAGTAGACGCGTTAAAAAAATAAAATCAAATATCTATACTCACCGCCGCCATTTCTATATGCCAAGTATGGAAACCTCCACACGTTTCCTATACCAACAGCATAGCCTAAACAGGCTAGAATAAACTCCAATGGTCTACCCCATGACGCTCTTTCAGGGGTTGAATTACTTTCTGAAGGAGTTCTCGCTGGTGATTTTCCATTTGTGTCAGGCTGTAAAAAAAAATTTTTTGGTGTAAAACTAGTAATAAAATGATTCAAATGAAGTGATGGCAAACGGAATGACTTTTTTATGCGCACGCGCGAGTAAAGTTTAAGATGTTTCTTGTCCTCCGACACGTGACCTGTGATGGCAAATCACAGGTCGCCCGGTTTTTTTGACTATATCCATGCCAAATTTCATCAAAATCGGTCAAGCAATTTAGCCGTGAAAGCGTAACGACAGACAGACTTTCACATTTATAATATTAAATTATGGAGCATGGAAGTATCATCCATACTTCCTGCTTAATGCATCTCAAAATAAGCGATAAAGAAAACTATTAAAATAATATCGATAAGAAATAATTTGATCGAAAATTTCAACCACATTCTTTTGTATATTTTTGTTGTTTACTTTATTTAATGCTCTATCTCAGATTAAATTCAAAATGTTCTTCATACAAATAGAACTACCTACCTGAAAAGCTGCTAATAAAGGCTATTAGATATATAATAATATTCTCACCTAATAATAACAAATTCAATTTTAATATTTCGAAATGTACTTTGTTGTAATTTTAGTTTGTGTAAATCATATTCAAATCATGAAAATTAAACAATTCAGTACCAAATTACGCTACGAATTATAACACCCGCATATTCCCAACCATTCAGTTAACATATTCCAACCCGCACTGATTCGCCAATAAAGTAATTAGCAAACTTTTAGCGGACACGAAAATCTCCTGAACAGTTCTAAACGGAATCCCTTCAAACAAGGGAATAATCGTCCTCATTTGTATGTAAATTCCTCGGGGATTGTGACTACATCACAATGGAGTCGCTAAGTTTTCGTTCGATTCGCTTTCCAGCTATTCAAATAATATTATAGGGAAGTTCGTCTTGCTAACTCGAACTAGTAGCTAAGTTCTTGCACATACTTTATGTTTATTACTAGGAATAAGGATGGAATGGAGTGTGTTTTACATTTTTTTATTTAATAGGTTTATGTCATTCAGCAACTTGTTGAGATGCTTTGGACATAAACCATTATAGATATTCAACCAGTTTGATTCAAAGCGGCCCACATACAGCATTTAGAGGTACAGTCAGGGTGACATAAATCTAACCCCATACCGTACTTACTATAATGACTGGGGTGTAAGTTTATCTGCCCGCGACTGTACATTGCTTGATATTTAAAAAATGGGCTGATACTTTTAACCTTTAAAAAAAATCATTAGGTGTTTGTCAAAGCAAGTAAATATAGAGACTTGCACTTGACTTGTACGAAAAAAGCAAGACATTTACCTATATACAGCGAAGATAAAAATTAATACTTGTTAGTTCAATTTTTGTTTTACACATCTTAATTTAAGCGAAATTTTTTTTTTTGAAAACGTCCGGTTATGTGAGATGAAAACTTGATATAAGCTCTATGGATTACAAAAAAAAGTATCCTAATATTCGATTTTTATTCTGTTTGCCTAATTAAAAAAAATTCAACTACTCCATTGCACATAGAATTCTGTGCATACAGTCTTAAGCACTGCCGCAGAGTGAGTTGGATAAAACTTTGCTGATTTCTGTAAACGTATGCGGGGCAACGCACCTGTGACCCGGGTTGTTTAAGTCATGCTTGGACTAAGTTTAAAATTGCTTCGGAACTACAGGCTAGTGAGAATGGAGTTGTTATCGGAGGCTAGGTTTTGGTTTTGGCTGTTGTAAAGAGCCTGTTCTTGAAACTATCTGTTGTTAGGTTAGGTTTCGAAATGTTACAAAGCTTATAACTTTCTGCATGTTATCGATATTCTTATGATCAGCTGGACTCGGCCTTAGTATAATTTATACCATGTGGATTCGAATCATGTTGTTGCGAAGTAAACTATCTCGAAAATTGCGGGTGGTACGCCCACTCGAAAAATCATTGAATCGAAAACCGCAGCTACGAATAACTTTGGCGAGAAACACGCTGTTGCGAAATATTTTTGAATGATGGCGTCATGTAGGTAGTGTTTTGCGATTCGAGAACTCTCAAATACAGACTAAATACTAAAAACATTATCTTCTAGTCAACCGTTAGAAAAAAGCAGCTCTTTTTGTCGAGTACTTTGTTTTTCTTTTTTTTATTATGTAATGTCTCAACTAAGTATGTCACAATTAAGTCATTAACATCCACAATATACCTAAATATTCAAAATTTAGTTTTTAATCCGTATCTTCAAATGATCGTATGATACATTATCACTAATAGATATGAAAATTTTCTTTGATTTTTATTATTCCAAATGAATTTAGATTACGAAGGTAGCTAATAATAATCAATTATTATTGTCAAAATAATGATATCTGTTTATTTTAAATAATTGCAAAGATTTTCATTAATTGCACTAAATATTGCAGGAATTACGTGATATATTCAACTGTTAATAGACGATTTTTTTAATAAATAGTTGCGGAATCTTAAATTATTCTAATCGATTATTGAAACTATGTGAAAAACTTCTATATAGGTATGAAGGTAACTAGATTATTTTGTTCTACCATGAGCTTTTGCAATAGATTATTCTTAATTATAATAAACTAAGTACATTTTAGCTTAATATATATAACAGATAAAATCTTTAAACAAAACAATATACCTATAGGTATACACTCAATAATCATGTTATTAGACAATTCATGATCGTACGATTGACACTAATAAATTTTTCGTAGTTATAATCTATCGATGAAAAGTTATTCATTTTTTTACGAAATTTGTATATAAATATCAAAATATTGTAGTTAAAATTATTGATTTTCTAATTATCAATTTGCAATAACAGTTATTAAATTAGCTTATACGTATGAGTATTTAGAGTTCTTCGTATATACTTTACTTTATAATGGTCAAGATTAAAAATAATATTTTCAAAATATGATATTTAATCCTGACCAACAAAGAGTTCTTCCGAGAAGACATATTTACGAGCTCGAGTGAATTATAATTAAATAAAATAAAATATGTCGAATTCTGTTAAAATTAATCAAAGGAAAGATAATTTAAAAAAAGTAGGATGTTAATTTATGAGTGAATGAATGGTACAAGGCAAGGTATACGTTATTGAAAATTTGTGGTTCATGTAGGTAAAAAAAATAGAAATTAATTAGTCTATTCTAGTATTTTCATTTAATTTTGGAAAAGTATTACAAGTAATTGATTTTTATTGACGTACGAATTTAGAACATAAAAATCAATTTATTTCATTAACAATCAAAACGTTAATTTGTGATATCTGATAGTGTTAATGTCGTATCTAATATATTAAGACAGTATTTTATAACTTTATATGTACCTATGCAGTTTTAACTATGTTATTGTTTCAATGTTTAAGGTAATGAATTTGTTACTGATTGCTCGCTAAAGTTTTTTTATAAACACACTCCTATTCAACAAAACAAAAATATTACTGCAACAAATTGTGCTTCAAAAAGTCTAATCGTTAAAAACGTTCGCGCGATTGTATTCTCGAAACGTTACAAACGGCATTCTATTTATTTATTCAAAATTTGTAAACTGTAGTTATTATTTATTTATTCAACTACTCACTACACTTACAGTTTCCCAAAACGTGTAGTGAGTTATGTACGATAATTAGGTTGTTTTTGAGAAAAAACTTATACATTAATTATCAAGACTTGCCTTATTCATAGTGTAATTTCCACCAGCCACTGTAGGTATTTATAGTCAGATCCTTGGTTGTATATGTACCTAATGCCAAACTTGTACATATGGACACTGCACGAGTCGACGTGGACGATCTCAGTCATGGAGAAGCCTTTGGCACTAGTAATATTCACAGACTAAATGTAATCGTAGATTTTATCGTAGCGGTATCGATAGATAACGTTTTTTTATTGGCGAATTGTTAAGGTAATTTCACACGATCTATTTTTAAGTTAAAAACATTTTAAATAAACACGTATTTAATTAATTATGGATATTTTTACCTATGAATGTAATTATTTAGTTTTACTATTTGTTTAACCAATTTCCTATAAAATTTTGTTCTATTTATGAAAATTTTTAATTATATTTAAATAAGTAATAATGGTAACGATATTAAATAGATTTAGGCGTAACAGAAATCAATGTTTTAAGTACTTACCAATTTAATTTTTTATCATAATGGTGTTTTGTTTTAATTATTATATTTAGTTACATAGAAACTATCGGACGAAAATATATATTAATTACTTATTACTATATTCGTTTTAAAAATCTAGTGCGGTATATGTATATATCTAAATATATATTAAAACTAGCTGTTCCCCGCGGCTTCGCCCCGCGTGGGACTCGGTTATATCGCGCCCAAAAGTAGCCATGAAGAGGTGACAGACAGACAGACAGACTTTCGCATTTATAATATACATACATACATACATATAATCACGTCTTTATCCCATACGGGGTAGACAGAGCCTAGAGCCATAAGACATTAGGCCACGTTTAGCATAATGGTAGTTGAAACAGGAAATCAATAGTGATGGGTTGCTAGCCGCATCGCCTATGTCATGATTTCCCCATTCGGCGATTCCCTCAGACGACTTTTACGGCTTGCGCGGGAAGAGAAGCAGCTGGTACATTCTATGTTTTTCTTTTTCTCCCAGACCAGCATTTATAATATTAGTATGGATAATGTACCATGTGATTAAAGAGTTGAGAAACCTAAGATTTTTGTAGTAGTTCATGACAAGTGAAGTTCATACTATTTAAGATCGTAGTTTTTTTTTCATGAATATTTTATAAAAATAATCAAACTTACATATGTTCTGAACTTTAATGACACTTCCTTTGTTAGTAATATCGACCATTTATATTGCAATAATTTTGATTGTACTTTGTATGACCGATATCTAATCAAAGAATTGATAATGTCATAATTAAATATTTTATGCCTTAAGATAATAAAATAGAGGCTTGTCTCGTTTGTCTAACAAAGCCTTTAGGAATGAATTTAAAAAGATTTAAACACATATAAAAATTGATTGTGTGAGTGGACCATATACAAAAGTATACCATCTTGGGTGTAATTCTTTTCTCTGAGGCCCACTGTACATAAGCCAATAGTAAAACATGATTCTGGAATCTTCTTTTCCTTTACCTTTACCCACTTTCCTGTGTGGGGTCGGCACGTTATGTAAGTTCCTTCCATTTAGAAGATTCCTGGTCCATATATAAGAATAATTATTTTTATATTAGTAAGTTATTCCATCTTTCAATTTATAACTGTTTCATTTGTTAGTATTCCTAGTATAATCTGTGAAAATTTTAGGTTTCTTGTTATAACGGTTCACAAAAATCTTTCCGCCGATAGATAGTTAAGTGTGGAGGACTAACCCGAATGTTTTTAAAAAAAGACAAAGGAGTCTGTTCAAGACGAGAATTTATTGAAGACTGAATTAAAAACAGTTACAAAAATGATCTTAATAATAAATCTAAGAACTAATTCTTATCTCTACGAATGCGCGACGCCAGGCTCAGACATAACATCCAGTTTGCTGTGTCAGCGGGGCTCACCCACGTAGCCCTGCGCTCTCAACACATTGTGATAGAGCTAGGAATGCCTGGAGCTGACATAACTCCTCCCCCCATAGCTTCGAAATTATCAGAGGGATTATTAATTTGATCGCTCTGATTATTTCGATACAAACAGTAAAATTTCATACACTCATATGTTATAAAAATAGAAATAGACAAAAATAAGATTATATATAACGCTATAATAGCGACATTAACACCGTTTACACTATTATCTTTTTCATAGCTATCTTTCACTTCACTTTCACTGATTTTCACTAAATTGTTTAAATTCTGAATATTCGTCAAATCACTGGTATCCAAATTAATGGGTTCTCGTTGGAATTGTAGCTCGGTGGCGGCAACTTCTGGGAGGTTGATTATCGGTAGTTTTGTAGACTCTACTCTACTTGTGAAGAAATGATGAGATTTCAGTGTGGTTTCACCTATTTCGACATCACAGCGATCGTCGAGAGTGAGAAGGTAAGTACCTTTTATATTATCTTTAGTTATCTCACCGTTACAGATTTTGGTAAGTATGTTTTCAGCTTTACTATAGAGAATCCATCTCTGTTTCTCTACTGGCTCTATTTTTACTTCATTAAGTTCCACTGATATAGGATTACAAGAGCTTATATTTTTAGAAAATTTCATCAGCGCTTGTATACAGGTATCTACTACGGGTAGCCGAGACTTATCTTCGTAGCACAGGTACGTTGCCTCGTGAAGCTCGAAGCATGGCCGGGAGAGCGAGACCATTATGGAACCTTTTACTATGAGGTAAGGATATTTAGGAATTATAATTTTCGTTTGGTTATAGGAATCGGTAATGGGTATAGGAATAACTTTATAATATATATAAATTTCGTCTCTAATTAAAGGTATGTCTAAAATAAACGTTATTTGATTTCCTTTAGAATAGGCTTTTAACTCTATACATTGTTCAATATTAACTAAATTATCAAAGCTTACTGGGTAAACGAGTTTGTTATATTTTTCTATCTCTAGTAACAATTTCATTAACTCATCTGAGTTCACAAGGGACTGATGCAATGTTCTTAACTTACTGAACGCTATACAGGTTTCGATCTCATTTAAATGGCTATACAGTAATTGGAAATTGTGTAGAAATAGGTTATATACAATAATAAAATTATGTATTATGTTACCGTCTATTGTTTTATTTATGATTTTCCTTATTTCCCACAATTCTTTATCTATTTGAATAAAATTACTATTTGTGGAATTTGTTATTTTTACCAGACCCTGAGACATTTCAGATACTAGAGTCATTCTTTTCATTTGTGTGTCCTGACGTGTCTGTAGAGAACTAATCATCTTTTCGTACCTGATAGCATCGTCATGGTCTAGGTTACCAGTAATAAGTTTTATAATAGATCCGAGAGGATTTAGGATTCCGCGTTTTATTCTAATTGTTGGGGCTAGTTGTCTTAATTTATTAGTAGTAGAGTTCATAACATAATCTGTTTGGAGCTTTACATTCAATAATTGGAAATTTGGGGTTTTCTTACGAAAGTATTCTTTTACATGCTGATTTAAATTCCTATATCTATTTATATTTAACTCTAATTCCTCTTGTATAATACTTAAATTTAAAACCTTTATAATAGTCCACTTATCATAACTAATGCTAGCTTGACCTTGTTTCATCAGCATCACTCCAGGATTTTTATCGATCCTTTGAAGTTGAAGGCTGTGGATCCTCACGATCAGCGCCATGAATGCGAGGAGGTACCTGTGAAGGTCGTTTAATGTCCTTAATAGGTACTTTTGTGTCACGATTTTTAATAGTAGCAGGACAAGTATTTCTGTTGATTTCGCCAGAGACTTGTGCCTTTTGGAAGCGCGGTTTATCCTTGCTTCGTCTTGTATTTACGCCTTTTACATATATAGTATCCCCTTCTTGTATATCAAAAGAGGTTTCTCCGCCACGTTTTTGTATAACCTTTGCTTTATCTTTTATTAATTTATCTGTTAGGTATTTATATAGGTATTTTGTACGCTTCATATGGTCGCTTATCAATTGTTGTGTAAATTGTTTGTTAAAGTCTACTTCAAACGTACTATTAGAATCGGTATGTCCGAAGACAACTTCGAATGGCGTAAGGCCAGTTGCAGAGTGAATTGATTGATTATAAGACATAACTGCGTATGTCATTACACTAGCTGCGTCTGTTATTTTATGTTCATATTTTGCAATACGATAGATCTCTATAATAGTTGAATGAAAACGTTCTATTAGGCCCATAGAATTCGGGTTATGCGGGGTGCCTATATGTAAATCTATTTTGTAAAACTGCAGTGTCTCTTTTAATAAATTATTATTGAATTCCGTACCGGGGTCGGCACTTATTCGGTTAGGTACGCCGTAAAATGAGAAATATTTTATCAATGCACGAACAACTTCAGGTGTAGAGCGATTAGATATTTCAAAAGCTTGGCCTAATTTACTGAAAGCATCTATGATAGTAAGAAAGTATTTGCCCTCTATAGAGAATAAATCCATGAAAATTTCACTAAACGGTTTAGTCTGTGTTTGAGTAAGTTGCAGCTGGGGTTTTAAAGGTTTACGGTCATATTTTTGTGTTTTACATGTCTCACAGGAATTTATTATTGTGGAAACTGTTAGATCCATATTTTGCCAGTAATAATTACGCTTTAATTTCATTATGGTTTCTCTAATGCCGCGGTGGCTCGTTTTACCGCAGTGATATTTAAGTGTAACGGCACGCTGTTCATCTTCGTCTTCTATATATATTACTCTTTTATTGCATTCATAACATTTAACTGTGTCTTTTTTAAATAGTTTGATAACAGCATCAGTGAATTGAGTGCGGTGTCTTTGATCCTCAAAATAAAAGAAATATTTAATTTTAGGTTTTATATATTCTAGGAGAAATTTCTTTACTAAATCTGGATTATCTACAGGTAAGTGTATTTCAAATACCTTTTGTTTATCTCGTGATAGATCTTTTACTAATGTTTGATTTCTGTTCCAGGTAAAGACTAGAATTTGGTTTGGCTTTGTATCTATGGCTTCATCTAAAATTGGAATACCACTGGTATCGATATCTTCAGCAGAGTGAATAGTTTCAGGTATCGAGGATGCAGTGATTGTACTCGACGAGGGAGAACGAGCTGGGCAAGTCATTGGGACATCTTCAGGTAAGGGTGTATCAGACGTTTCCGAAGCCGAAGTATCCAATACTATTACCGAACTGTTAGATCTTTCAGTGTCATCGAGATTAACCTGCATGGAGGAGTCGTCATTTTTATTGGTAAGTACGTTTAATTTTATTCGTGATAATGCGTCTGCGTTACTATTTTGTTTTCCGTTTTTGTATATAATGTCAAAGTCAAATTCTGAAAGGCGTAATTTCCATCTAGTCAATTTACTTCCTGGTTCTTTAAGTGAGTTGAGCCAAGCCAATGGACGGTGGTCCGTGTATATTATAAATTTTCGGCCATAAAGATAGGGGCGAAAATGCTTTACTGCCCATACTATAGCTAGCAGTTCCTTTTCGGTAGTACTGTAGCGCGTTTCCGCGTCGTTTAGAGTACGACTCGCGTATGCAATCGGCTTGTCACTTCCAACGGAACCTTGTGAAAGGACGGCACCCAGAGCGTAATTAGACGCGTCCGTAGTCAAGATAAAAGGCTTGGAAAAATCGGGAAACTGGAGTATCGGGGCATTAACAAGTAGCTCTTTACATTTTTGAAAAGCTGTAATATAACCAGGGGTTATTTCGACTTTATTTTTCTTTTTTAGGCATGATGTCAGGGGTTGTGTAATCTTTGAAAAGTCTTTTATAAATTTTCGATAGTAGCCAACTAAACCTAAGAAACTTTTAATTTCAGTTTGTGTGCGAGGGAGTGGGAAATCAAGAACTGCTCTAATTTTGTCGTCATTTGGTTCTAGGCCGTGTTTAGTGATTTTGTGTCCAAGGTAAAGCACTTCTTTACGTAGAAACTCACACTTGTCTAAAGTAACTTTAAAATTCGTCTGTCTAAGTCGGTCAAAGATTTTTCTCAGTTTTTCTATGTGTTCTTGTAAACTATTTGCGTAAATGATTATGTCATCGAGATATACTAAACAATGGATCCCTTGTAATCCTCTTAACACATTGTCCATTGCCCGTTGAAAAGTTGCAGGGGCTGTCTTTAGTCCGAACGGCATGCGTTTAAATTCAAAATGTCCTGATGGGGTCGTAAAGGCAGTTTTTGGTCTGTCACCCTTTTCAACTTCAATTTGGTGGTACCCACTAGCAAGGTCAAGGGTACTAAAATACGTTGACTTTCCCAATTTGTCAAAAAGGTCGTTAATATTGGGTAAAGGGTATTTGTCATCTGTTGTCAGTTCGTTTAAACGTCTATAGTCAATCACCATCCTAAATTTCTGTTCCCCTGAGGCATCCATCTTTTTTGGAACTAGATGCACTGGGGCACTCCATGGTGAGAACGATTCTTGTATTACGTTGTCCTTTAAAAGTTTTTCCGTCTGTTTCTGTATTTCAGCATTTTGTGAGGGTGGAAGTCTGTATGGTCGTATAAAGATCGGGTCTTCATTTTTTGTTCTTATCTGATGTTTTACCTGGTTACTAAATGAAAGCGGTAATTTATCGCAATAAAATATGTCTCTATATTCAAAGCACAGTTTTTCTATCGCTTCGCGTTCTTCAGTGTTGGTGTGATCTAGACGTAACTTTGATAAGTTTTCTTTTAGTAATTCGTCAATCTCATAATTATTCAAATTGTCAGTCGTTAAGTTGTTTACGCGTATATTGTCATCAAGTCTTGTTGTCATCAGTGGTTCTGCAAATGTAAAGGTTACCCTATTTTGGGAAGCATTTTGAATAACAGTTGTAGCAAACGAATCTATGCACCTGACTATAGCAGCAGGCATTCTCACATTATCTCCGAAATCTTTAAACTCAATAATTGCATCACCGTTATCTAGGTCAGTCGGCACTTTGACGCGTGTTTCTGTACGGGGTTCTAATGTGATTTCGCAAGTGGGGCTGTATATTATAGGTATTTCGGTATTTTGTGTCCGTAGTATTTGATTTTTCATATCAATTGTTGCATTTAATATTTTAAGTAGATCCGAACCGATTAAACCGTCGTATCGCCTATCGACGTCGTATATATAAAATTTATGCTTACACATGCTTTTAAATGATTTTAACAGAGGTATATAAATGACTTCATTATGTGAGCTACGTGCATGAGTACTTATAACCTCAAATGGTTCGTTATATTTATATGCCTGAAAATATCTATCAGCTATAGCGGGGCTAATGAAACTTCTTGTGCTTCCTGTATCTATCATTAAATTAGCGTCAATTTCGGGTATATAAATATGCGGTAATCTATTTATTGCAATTTAAATAAATCATTTCGGGTGGTTGCTCGTCGAGGCTAGTATAGAAAAATTTGCGGTCTCTTCCTGTACTTCTGATTCATATTGCGCGCATTCTGCATTATCAATATAAAAATTATAATTTTCGGTCTGTCCGTTTTCGTCAGTATAGTAATTATCATAATTAGGCTGGTACTCTTGGTCTTGGGGTTCACTATTACTGCTAGAATAAAATAAGTTACTACTCTCAGTTTCGGGTACGTGTGTAATCATGTTTTGTTTCACAGGGCGGCTAGTACGCATAGAGACGTCAGTATCCTGGAAATTAGGTGGATTCCGTTGCATTTGGCTTTGAGGTGGTATACCAAACTTAAATTGCTGATTTGGTGTATTATAGTATGGTCGGGATTGTGCATTATTAAATTGGGGTCTAAAGCCTTGTTGATTGGGTATACCGAACTTAAAACCTTGTTGATTGGGTATACCGAACTTAAAGTTACCTTGAGGCTGTGAAAAATTAGGCCTAAAATATCCTTGGTTTGGTGTACCGAATTTAAATCCATTAGAGCCAGCGTTAATATTATTTTGTGACTGATATGGCATATTTGGTTTATTATAGTTTTGATTTACTTGAGGAGAGAAATTATTCGAAAAATTAGGTTTAAATCCAAAGGAAAGTCCTTTAGGCATTTCGTTATTATTTCCAAAATTTGACGAAAAAGAATGCTGAGTAGGCTTTGAGTTAGGTCTATTTTTATTTTTTGCGTTGTACTGGTATTGGAAATTAACCTCTTCCATGACCACGCTAAGTGCACTTTCTAAAGTTAAACAGTCTTTAAGTCTCACAATCCGTATTAAATCTTCCGATAAATTGTATAAAAACACATTAAGACACATATTATTATAAATTGTAATTTTGGCAGCTTTTGAGCTTTCATCACATAATAAGTTGACCTTAGAACAGAGGGCGCTACGCGTTTGCTGTATTCTGTTACAAAACTGTAGGTAACTTTCACCTGCTTTAATTCTTAAATTTTCTAATTCAATCGCCACGCATTCCTCGGACCTAGGGTCACCAAAATGTTGTACAAAGATAGTTTTTAATTGATCCCAAGTTGTAATATCTTCACGTTCACTAAGTAAGACGGCTGCTCTACCACAAACTCTACTAGTTAGGCAATGAAATACATATGCCTCCTGTACAGGGTTATTTGGCCCATTAAAATTTCTTATAATGTACTCACATTTTTTTATAAATAAATTGAGTATATTTTGGTCACCATCAAACTTAGGTATTATATTTAAAAAATCTTTTGGTATCATTTGAACGGTATTATCGCCGGTTGGTGCCATTTTGATTATTCAATTTATTTAATTAAATTATTCACAATTAAAAACACGTTTACTTTGTAAAAACTTAATACTATATTATTTATTAAAATTAATTATACTTAATTTGGCCAATTGTGTGCCGAAATAAAATAACTTTCAACGATTGTTGTTTAAAAGTTACCAAATATAACCTAACTTTGCCTTTTTTTTGAAGAAATCAAATAACTTACAACGATTTAAGTTTTAAAGTTACGAAATAAAGACCACAAGAAAATCCACGGGAAATAGCTGGGAAAAGACAGGAAAGTAAAAATGTTCACTTACAGTCCGCTCGATCCCATGCCTTCCAGTATAGCTGCTCTTGTAGACCGGAAAACTTTCGGTGTCCGCCGTTAACAAATTTATTTGGTTCGGTTGTATCCGAATCCGCGATACCGACTAGTAGCACTTCACCAAATTTCGGGTGCGTAGACGCTCAGGTCGGCAGCAGGATATATCGGATCCTACACGGGCTGCGCCAGTTAAGTGTGGAGGACTAACCCGAATGTTTTTAAAAAAAGACAAAGGAGTCTGTTCAAGACGAGAATTTATTGAAGACTGAATTAAAAACAGTTACAAAAATGATCTTAATAATAAATCTAAGAACTAATTCTTATCTCTACGAATGCGCGACGCCAGGCTCAGACATAACATCCAGTTTGCTGTGTCAGCGGGGCTCACCCACGTAGCCCTGCGCTCTCAACACATTGTGATAGAGCTAGGAATGCCTGGAGCTGACATAACTAGATAGACAGATGGTAGTTTACTAATATGATCCCGTTTTTTTTTTTACTTTTTGTAAGGATCCCTAAAATTATCTAAATGTAAGTGTGTACGTGTGTGTACCTCACATGTTTATATTAATGTTTTACTTCATATTTAAATATTTTGAGTGCAGTAAAAAGCACATTTTGTCAAAAAGTTTCACCAGCGTACATGACCAGTCTACTGACAGACAGACTAATAATTAATTTGACCTATAATACATTAAATATAAGTTGTTATCCCAAAAGTAGCATTATCTTTTTTGATTAGCTTTAAAGTACTTTAAAATGTTAACAAATAAGTTATGTTCATCAATTAAACATAACACGAAATCAAATTAAGATTAAATCGCTTCAGAATATCAATATTGAATTTTGTTCTTATCAAGTGTCGATATTGGTTTATTTGATAATTAATATGGCATTGCACTTACACTGGTGTATTTATTTTATCAGATTTTTATTCGAAGTCTTGTTAAAGTGCGATAGTATGTTATGAACTTATAAATCAAAGAAAAGGACGAGTTGTTAAGTGTGATGGTACAATACATGATGTAAGGCGAAATCTCCCAGAGCTACCCATATTGAACCCTAGGTTAGTACTACCTATTAGGTATTCTGTACCCTAGGTTCAATATGGTTAACTCTCTCAATAGTGATTAGACGACGAAGTAAAAAAGTGCTTTTCATTTATACTTGCTATAATAAAGCTAAAGAGTTTTTGTTTTAACACTTAACTTTTTTTTAGGTCCACTGATCGGATTTAAAATTAACTACTTGTTCTTCATATGTGAGCCTGATTATTAGGGATGGTTTTAAGCTATAGTTCATACACACCAAGTGCGAGTAAACCCGCAGGAAGAGCTAGTTATCTATCTCTTAAAAAATAGACCATAGAGTTTGGTTTTGTAGTTGTTTTTATAATTAATTTAAAAGAAACAAATAGTCAGATATTGTCCAAACAAAGAATTATATAGTAAGTACTTGATTATTTTGATTGCACATGTAACCTTAAGGGGTTCTAACTTTGTTTAAGTAATTGATTGTTTAGAGATTTAAGTAATAGAGTTTCCCTCGTTTAAAGTAGAAAATCTTTTTGGGTGAAAATATGGGTAAAATGAATTTTCCCAGACATGGAACCTAGATTATTTTTTGACTATGTAAGAACTTATGTTTAAAATTTCAAAAAAATCGTTACAGCCGTTTTCGAAAACGCGAGTACAAATAAATTTATACAAATATTGCTAGTTTAATAATATATTTAGGATATGTTTTATTCTTTTAAAGCTAATAATACAGTATTTTTGGTTCTTGTTCTGTATTTTATAATTTGACTCCAGTGGCCCTCGGGTTTTATTTTAAACTTATAAAATCTCTTCTCATTTTTCAAACGACCTAAGAAACAACGAAGAAGGGTAATGCAAAAATATATCCGCTCATTAGTTGGAAAAAACGGCAACATAGAGGAGGTTCTCTAGTCAAATTGGAAATGATCCTGTTGGAAAATTACAAATAATTCTTGTACCGTAAGCTAATAGGGATGGACGAAAGATGTTTTCATTTGCATAACGAGAGGCACTTTTGCTTCTTTTTTTCTCATTTTTAGGGTTACGTATACAAAGTGTAAACCCTATTTCTATAAGACTGCTGTTTGCCCATATATCTGTCAGGAGGTTGTACCTATCGCATAATAAACAGTTTATAAAAAATTTCATAGGCATGTAGAGGTATTGTTGTTGCCACTAATCCTATACTATTAAACAGGCAATATATAAATTTATTTGTACTCGCGTTTTCGAAAACGGCTCTAACGATTACATCGACATTTTAAACATAAGTTCTTACATAGTCAAATTCATTTTACGCATATTTTCAAGCAAAGATTGTCTAATGATTTCTTATGTTTTCGCGATTGTAACACATTAGTTTAGTTTAATTCAAAGATTGTCTGCATAAAACGAGCAAAACTCGGTTGCCCAGGTACGAAACTATGAATACATACATCAAAAAAGTAAACACGACATCCCTAAAACTACTGAAGTTACGAAGCAGAAAAGTAGGTAGGTATATTTATAGTTGGATGTGAGCTAAGAAGAGATTTTCCAAAAAAAAATTTCATATTCAGATTTTTATTGCCTGTCACAAATTTTATAACAACTTGAACATAGTTCTAAATGATCGATAGAACTCTATATAACATATTTTTTTAATATTTAAGGATTCCGTCAGTCTAGGGGTCTAGTCTATTCTTTGTATTATGTATTTTGCATAGATTATTATTATCTCAATATTTTTTCGTTTCGTTCCAAGCCCGTGGTCCGCTCTTTTTAATTATAGAACATAATTTAGTAAGGAACCGTTAGTCTGCGTATCTCGCTCGCGCTTTACCAGTTTTTTTAAATGAGTCCCCTTTGTCGTTTCACAAAATGACAGTGTTGCTTGATTCTTATTCGGATTCAATGGGATTTGAACATCGCGACTCGGGGATAATCGAGAAAATTGTACGTCTATTTTTCGCACAATAATGGATGTGTTTTGCGTCCATTCGAATTTTCAGCTCCCATTCGTTTTGTTTGCTTGCTTTTGTAAATTTTTGTGTTTGATGTTGCGTTTATTTTAGTCGATTGTATGTGGCGTGTCAATTTTGTTTTGTAAACATCCTTCTCTTGTAAAACAATATACGTATCGTGATGACCACCGATGTAGAAACACGGTCGATACTTCTAAGGATTTCATAAGGAAGTTTGATTTTTATCTGTATTCTTATCACAGTTTTTGAAGTACAGCATGCTTATTAGACGAAACAAAAATAATTATATTACTTGTAACCTCTCAAGTTTTTTTATTTATAACATAATAAACGTGTGAATTCGTGCAAAGTGAAACAAATCAGCTTCTATGTCAATTGTACGTACCGATCGCGTCAAAATATCAGAAAGTAAGCAAATTTTAAGCAAGTCTGTACAAATATTCAAAAAGAGAATCTTTTTTGACCAGATTGCGTGGCAAACCAACCGATGCTCACTTTGATGGGTTATTCTTTGTCGATATTTTTCGACGTTTTTTCATACGCCAGCATAACTAACTGGCTTAGTCGAGTTGCGTTGCGCTGCATGCTTCCATCTGGATTTTTTTTTGAATTATTGTAAAACTGGGATTGACGCTGTTAGTTTTGTGCCTATCCGTATGTCTATTCCGATCGGGTTGCTTTTAAAACGGATTTTTGTCAATAGTGAATGCGACGCTACCATGACGTGGATATTTGAGTTGTGACATCACGGTGCTAGAGTAATTATTAAATAAAAAAGCACGTTAGCTTGTATTGTGATAGTTACCTTACTATGTACGACGAAAGCGCTTTGATTCAGACTAGCTGCACCCCGCGGTATTACCCGCGGTTCATTATATACAGTAGCACCATCTATTTTATGTAGCGCCGTTGACTCTCAGATTTTTTGACAAACTCTCCTATTTTGTGGGATAGAAAGTAGGTAATCTATGTGTTAATCCAAGGTATCAACTACAACTATACTAATTTTTTAATTTTAAAATAAATAAGCCAGCCGTTTGAGCGTGAAGATGTAACAAACATACAAACTTCACTTTTTAGTGGAAAGTAGAAAAAGGTACTAATGAGAAAGGTACTAAGAGACAACAAATTACCAATGTCATGTCATAATAATAACCTATCCCTTTGTTTATTGGATGAAATGGCAGCTCTACAGTCGACCGCTTTACAACAATTTCGCTAAAGGTATTGTAGTGAACACTGCGAGACAATATCGTTCGCTGGCAAAAGATAACAAAAGTCAATCGGCTCCGCCCGCGTGGTACCTACTCGGCTGTATCGCCCCGAAATATAGCCTATGTTTGATCCCGGTCTTTATCTATATCAATAAAAAAAATCATCAAAATCGGTCCAGCGGTTTAGCCGTGATAGCGTAATAGACAGACTTTTGCATTTATAATATGTTAGTATAGATATTGAAGTATGGATAGTTATGTATTTAATTTGTTCTGTAGCTAATGTATTTAAGGATACATTTACTTTAATTTCAAATGTAGTCTACCTATTAAAATTTTAGAGAAAATTCGTTTCAGGATTAGTGGATGCAGGCCACTTCCAACCGGTCATTCTTTAAATACTTTCGAGGGCTACGTGCAGTGGACGACACATACGGAAATAAATTTACAAATCCGGCTAGTCATTCTAAAGTTATAAGCATTTAAACAAACAAACTCTTAAATATTATTATCTTTATTAGACGTAGATAGGAAATGAACAAACGAATGATAAAAAGTAAGTTTTTCGATTTAAAGATTCATATCCCAACTTTTCTGACTGCTTGACACTAAAAGTCTGTGATAAAAAATATTATATAATCAAAGGTACCTACCTTAGGTATTTACTTAGGTCAAAGTTGTGTGAAGGTCTCTTTTAGAAATTGAATTAAAATTTTGCTGGTATAAAAATTATACATACATATCACCACGCCTGTCTCCCGTAGGGGTAGGCAGAGACTAGAGATTTCCATTGGCTACGATCCTTACATGCGAATTCAGTTCAAAATCCACAATGTCAGTACTATTATATATTCTGTAACAATATGACAATTTCACCTTTATAATAAAACTAGCTTTTGGAACAGTGTTTTTTCCCATGTAAGGATGGCAATGGCGTAATTTTCAGCTATGGCTGGTGAAGTGTATTCTAATAAGTATTCATAAATGCTTTAATTACCGATGTGGCCTTTTGTGACATCCTATAATGCAGTTTTGTGTTACTTGGGATACCTCTCTCGCTTCCTCCACACTCATCACTCTTGTCATACACGCTCGCCGATTTCAGGTACTCCTAATGTCTCCCTTTTTCAAAAGGTCTGCGATTTTGTCGCAGTAGTTTTACGAGGCCGACCCTGACCACCGCTCCCAGCCAACTCTGCTAATTATAATAAAAAAATATATTAAATTATTATAAAAATTATATGTACTTTTAATTAACAAATGAGTTATACTTTAACACAACGATTGGTATTTTCCACAAAGGGATCTTTTGTAGTGAACCACTTTATTTTCGTTCATTCCAACTTTTAATTAAACCCACTTTTGTTTAAAAATGATATTTTTATATATTTTATTCGCTATATTACATACATGATCGATACTCTTGATTAACTACATCAGGTTACGTTTCGTTTTTTAAGCCTGAAAGATGTTCCAATAGCGCTAATATAATTATTGCCAAACAAATTTACCGCAAAATGTACCAATAAATGCCAAACAGAACATCTTAAATTTCAAAGAAAATCCAATCTTAACCGAACGGACACGATAAAATAAGTTTCATTCCAAGATTCCTATCGCAAGCGACCCTTCCACTCGCTTTTTGACACTCAATATCGATTGTAAGATAAATTTGAGTCCAATTTCAAGCCATTGCCGGCGAAAATCGGAAGATTCCAGCTAATCTTTATTGGGCATCGTGAGATAACAGACTGTTAGACTCCATTAACAGTAGGCTCCGATCATTCGACGTAAATAAGGTTTTCGATAAAGAACTCGTTTGAGGAACAAATTTAAATCGCTTTTTGACAGTCATTTTACGATTTTTAATTGAGATAAGTTGGAAATGTTTTTAAAATGTGTCGATTTATAAAACTAATTGTTGAATAGGATGTTTTGTTTATTATGAATGAGTTTTTTACCCTTGAATTTGCAATAATTGGATGATATGGGTTATCGTAAACTTGCCACAAAGTTAATTCGTCACGAAAAAAAGTATGCGTAAACTTGCCACACTTTTATTTTTTTATAGTTAATTCGTCACAGTCTAATATTTAGTATAGTAAATTCGTCACACTGATTATTTTTGTACAGACAGCAAGAAAATTAAACAAAAATTTAAATAACAACATTTATTTCTTTCATCACAGTTTTGGGATATTAACCTTACCTACATCTATTACAAAAATCACAGTTCTATCTGAATGATTTACTTAAATATTACGTACAAATATAACCAAAGAAGAAGCAAACAAAAATAAATTTGCTGTTAATTTCTAGGAAGGTTCTCAAAATTTACAGCTGTTTTATTTAAAATATTATGTAACAATTTGTAAAAATCACAGTTCTCTTTATAAATAGAAAGCGGCTGATTTGCCTAGGTAACATGCACAACCTACCTACTACCTACCTACCTTATTGATATACCTTACGTGTATAACATAAAAAAAAAAACAAAATATATCTACTTAATGAATCACAGATAAAATCACAGTATTTTTTGTCATAATTCATCACTTGCCTTCCCCTAAAATCAAAGATTAAAGTCGTAATTTAAAACTTAAGTATAGGATTAACTACATCTATGTAACAAATTAGAACAACCTACAATAAAACAATAGTAAAAAGAACTTTTATTATATAAAGTAAAGATATTGCTTTTTGTTTATAACATTAGTTTTCCTTTGAAATCATACATTAAAATTATTAATTTAAATCTTAAATGTAGAATTAACTACATCCATGTTACATTTCTTTAAAATGCTGCATATAAGAAATTTTCAATATAAATTCAGACAGGGGCATGTTATTATAATTTTCTAAAAGAGTTTTTAACTCCCTGTCATATGCAATTGACCTGCGCGTTCTTAAGTTTGATGGTATGGCTAGATTCAATTTTTTTATTTTAGTATCTACATAATCAGCTTCCTTTTTGAGTGTTTCCAGAAACTGAAGCATTCTAGGTTTTTTTTGAGGCATCATATTGTTCAAACGCTTATGCCATGCTTCTGCGAGATTTATTGTCCTATGACGAGAACCATGTATATTCCAAATAAATTGTATATTTTTATTTTCTAACCACTGGGATACGAAATAATCATTAAATGTTGTTACTGTTTCACTCTGTGGCGCATCTTCCATAATCCACAACCAACCGTCTTCAATGTCTTCTAGCTTTACATGCGCCAATGCAGCACACAAAGCCAAGTGTCTCTTTTCGTTGATGCTGTTCATATTTAAGGCGTGAGCTTTTTTAGCCAATGCTTGTTTGAAGTGGAAGTTACATCCTTGTAGTTTAATATGTGGAAACATTTTTTTTATGACGTTGATAACTGCAATTTCAAAATCGACAATCATTGTCACCGGGTTCCAATATGGCAAATTTTTCTTGAGAGCAATAAAAAGTCGCTCATAAGACCGTTCTTGCTTATTAGGCATTAGAACGTATATGAGAGGAACTACGTTTGTAAAGTTTTCGTCACTTCTCACATCACCATGTATGCAGTAAAGCTGATAAAATGGTTTACAGCAGCTTGAAAAAGTTCCATCCGAAAAATATGTTCGAATATTTCTTACAGCTTCACGAGCTGTCTCAGTACAGAAAGCTATTATTCTGTTCTCAGGATCACTGTCGTCGTCAAATAATAAAAAACAATCTGTATATTTGAACGGGATTATTACATCTTCACATTTAGCAAAATGTGTTTTGGGTACGTTTAATTCACGATTCCTTACGATATAAAGTGATCTTGAAAAGTGTTTAAATTTCGGTAAGGCACTTAATAAATCGTAACCCGCGTCTTTTTTTGGTTGAAAAACTTCTTCAAATAGTTGAGGCATAGGTGTGCTGGTGTTTGCTGCTGCTTCTTTACAAAGATTCTTTGTCTTGATAATCTCTGTTTTCACTACATTTGGTTTACACTTATGAGCCGCTTCATGCAAAACTCGAACGCTATGATTCTCCGAAATTTTTATACTTGCACTGCATGCACGATTCGTACATCTCCAAACAGTTCCAAGCTTAGTTTCCCGATGAAAGGTGTACATATAACCACCTCTCACAAGCATTCTCCGTCCCCTTTCAGTTTTCGTAAATGTGACCTGAAAAGGTGTTGAAATAGTATCATAAATTTATCTATACTTAATACTATAAAGAGGAAAAAAAGCTACTGGACGGAATTTGATAACTCTTTCAATATAAGAATACTCTTTACTCTTAACAACAACGGAAATAAATGCCGCAATTGAAGTCACGGGAAATAGTCAGCATTTTATAAAATCACCATAAAAATTACTACATGCTTTAAAACTAAACGGGTATAGTATAGAAATTTGTAACTGTGTTTGTCTACAGAAAACAATAAGCATAATACATGTCAAATTTCACAATGTATGATTAATCACACCACCGCTGGCGTCTGAGCCGTCGGCCATTTTGTTTAAAGTTTGTCATGCGTCATGTCTAGTTAAGACAAGCAGCATAAAACGGTATGATTTAAAATTATATCTAAAGTTTTAAACTGTACCTTTGCTAATAAATAAAATAAGAAATGTGACTCTTTTATTCAAATATTTATTTAATTATAATTAATAGTTCGTATTAGATCTAGTGCAGTTTAACTTGCAGATTATAATTACTAGAATCAATTAAATAAACACTTGATTAAATTGACATTGCTGTGAAAATAATGAGGGGTCAGTTAAGTATTAATTTTGTTTTAAAACCATAGGCTATCTAAAGTTAAATTAAATAAAATCATTGTTTAATAACTGTTATTAATATCGAACTCCTTTTATATAAGAGCATTTGAGAGATAAAATAATAAACAAATAGCACATATTTTTTTTTGTATAGAATTAAATTTAAAAATACTTACACCATGTCCTCCCGTACTTGTTCCCGGCTGATTATCCATTTTTTCAAAGATGCACAAATTACAACATTTAAAATTGCACAGTAATTTTGCAAAACACGTCACCACCCTCTCGCAAGGTCATGTGAGTCACTGGACTGATAACAAGAATGCATTGATTGAATGAATTGATGGGTTAGTTGTTACATTTAGAAAGAGATAGTTGCAGCGAGCGAGAGAGATAAAAGCATGTGCAGGAGTGCTACCTAGCTGTCTGATTGTAAATTTTCTCATCCTCATATAAAGGATTATTTAAAAAGCACCAACAGCCTCCTAGGGTATGAATGAACTCAAGATAACTATCAACATTTTGCAGCTAAAAAAAAAATGATGTCCTATTTGAATTGATCAAGTGATCATTAATTTATTCAATAATAATTCATACATTGCATTCCAATACATAGATCACATGACAATAGAAAAATAAAATTGAGTAATATAGAAAATTAAATTATATAATTTGGCCATCATTAAATTCAAATAAATAAACCCCTGTATGTAGTTGAATACTTTAGACATTTGTAGTAAATAAATGTATTTAACTTGTTGTCCGCTTCAGTTCCGCCCATGGTACATACCTTCATCTTTACAAGAGTGGTTTTTTTTTGTAAATCTAACCTGTCGTCATGTCATAAAACCAAATAAACAAACTCTTCGGCATTTTTCATATTAGCGTAGATTTAAACCACTAAATAAATAAATCACTTTGCTTGCTGTCGGTACTTTGCTAATTGTGGCAAATTAACTATAACGCATACCTACATGTGACGAGTTAACTAATACTTTTTTATGCATGTGACGAATTAACTTTGAATGTATGGAGTTTTAAAAACGTGACGAATTAACTATGTGGCAAGTTTACGATAACCCGATGATATCAATCATGTATGTATGTATGTAAAAACTTTATTGTACAGAAAGAACATTGATGATACAACATAGAACACAACAAAAGGCGGACTTATCCCTAACAGGGATCTCTTCCAGTCAATCTGTGTAATAAAGGAAAAAGAGTACATGGGCATTCGATACATTGCATGAGATCGATCAGATGAGGATACATCGCAAAGATACACATATGAAATTATAAACTAATTACAACATAAAAGTTACTTAACCTATACCATAAATCAAATCATTATCGGAGCGTATTTTTTAGTTTCATATTTAGCCTAATAACCATCTAATTACGTTTGGGGCCGCTTTTAAGGCATCTTACACAAGTACTTTGCGTGCTTCCGCCACCAGTTAGTTCATGAAAACTACAGCTGGCCGGCGCCGACCCACTACTATTACTCCCAGCATTACTGATAATTTGACTACCGCAAAAATGACCTGAATATATTAAGCATCTTACACAGCCTAATAACTAGCATTTATCATTAATAGTCGGGACCAACGGGTTAACTTGGAGGAGCTCACGATTGAAATGCCACTACCGGTCAATCTAAGCTAAGCCGCGTTCACCATCGCTTCACACGCGCTATCGTTACAAACACGAAATTTCGCTAAGCTATCGATCTTCCCGATTATATTAATGCACTAGCTGTTTCACTCGCCATAAGTGTGTATGTACTATAACCTATAACCTTCCCCAAGAAAATTTTGCAAATCCGACCAGTAGTTTTCAAGTTATAAGCGTTCAAACAAACAAACAAACTCTTCAGCTTTATTATATTAGTATAGATGATTCATACGCATTGTGGATGTACCTTAATAGTATTTTGCAGTAGGACATAAGTTTAAATGCCTAGTTACTCGCTTTAAAAGCTTATCACTCATACTTAATGTGTTAGGTTATAAAGCAATGCTTAGAAACACAACTTTAAAATAGTGCGGTGTTTCTATGTAAGAAAATAAAACTCGAAGTTTAAGTACTCTTAAATTATTTTAAGAGTACTTAAACTTCGAGTATTTATTTAAATGCATTTTAAAGTTATCTTTAAAATGCATTTAAATAAATAGCGGTTCCATACAATGTAAGTGGTAGGGAATAAGACCGTTACATTATAATTTGGTATTGGAAAAGAAAGTTGGGAGCGCGCTCTATATTCTATACTTGAATGTTTAAAATTATTGTGTAAGTTCAACCCATAATATTGCACCCATGCGAAGCCGGGCAGGTCGCTAGTATTATTATATTAGTAAGGATAATTCTTGCTTCCTTTCGAGTCTAAACGGCTCTTCTTTAAATTTTATTTCGATCATAGGATTTATGAGAGCGAAGCCGCTTGCAAAAGCTAGTTCAGGAATAAATATAACAGCTGCAGTTGCCGCAGATGGCTCCAGCTCAGATAATTAAATTATTCCACAGCATTAGACAAACAAATAGTATATCCTATTTATGCAGCGGTTGTATCTGCCAGATGCAATGAATACCTGAAGTCAATTTCCATTAATGATTTAATTAGTTTGCCATCAGATTGCATTATTAAGCTTTGGAGTTAGATTTGATAAATGAATAACATAAGATAGTTTATAAATAGGTGTTAAGGATTAAAAAAGGTTGAACTGGCCACTGAAAACTATTAGATTTTTAATTATTTATATTACAAGTTCTTTTAAAGAGTAGATACGTTTGTATATTTTAAAGTTTAATTAAAAAACTATTTATAAACATTTATTGCCGTTGACATTCCAGGTTTAAATATATATTTTTTATCTGTATTACATTACTCTCTCACTTTTTGACATGGTGTAAAAATGTTTTAAATAATAAAAAAAAAATACAGTTTAACAAAACTTGCCACTAAATATTGTTAAACTTAAGACAAATTACTAATAACTATTCATAATCATAGGTTTATATGCTGAATAGACTGAATAAGAGTATCTTGCCTGCATCATCTCGGCGTCTTCCTATTACATCCCAGTTTTAAAGCTTTGGGACCACTAGAATGTGATATGTGTACGATTCTGATTCCACTGAGAGAGCATAAGATATGATTGGGATGGTTCCCAAAAAAAAAAAAACATTTAGCCGAATTGAGAACTTTCTCTTTTTTTGGAATTTTGTTGAAAATATTGCCAAATCTCATAAATATCGGACTTTATAATGTGAAAAATAATAAGACATCGCTATCTACCCTACATAAACCATACGATGCAAGAGTTGCGTCGTGTAATTAAGAGTGACTTCATTATAAAATACGTAAATGACGGAGCCAAAGCCTTGGGCTTTTCCTACCAGTCAACCAACTAGTGATGTTGAGAAATATATTTCTCATTTATCTATTAAAAACCGGAAATCTTTTGCCCAACTGTGAAACATTCATGAACAAATAATATATACAGGTATTGTTTTTATACAGGGTATGTATGAGTGGGCAATCAGGCTTACGGCCCACCTGATGGAAAGTGGTTACCGTAGCCTATCATTCAATGGTACCGTATTACCGTAGATATCATTAAAAATTATCCATTATCAAACATCAATCTAAAATTTTAGAACTGTGTTCTTGTTACTGAAATATCAAACACTCAAAATATTTGTTTATGAGTACTGAGATCCAAATTAACGGGCTTCGTCGCAAAACGTCCCTTTCGCAAAATGCCCCTTGGTCGCAAAACGTCCCTTTCGCAAAATATCTCTTTATCAAAACGTCCCTTTCGCAAAATGTCCCTTTCTCAAAACGTCCCTTTCTCATAATGTCCACGTCGCAAAATGTCCCTTTCGCAAAATGTCCCTTGGTATCATAATGCCCCTTTCGCAAAATGTCCCCTGTACTAAAAAGACCCTCTCGCAAATTAAAAACTCAGTTTTTATTGAAATAAAACATGCATATCTGTAATTTCACAATTAGGTATATGTGTAGGTACTTTTTTATACATACTCCTTTTTTGAAGTCGGTTAAAAAATGCAGCATAAATGCTTTAAAAAATCCACGAAACTTCCTATTCAAACTTGCACCTGTCTAAATTAATAATAATAGTAATGTTGGTAAAAATTTCTTTTCAAAAGTAATGAACCGATTTTGATGAAACTTGCAGTATTCCCTAAGTTGAACAATACCTAGTACAACAAAAAGAGAATTACTTAAATCGGACTTGTAGTTCCGGAGATATGCGAACACAAACATAAAAACATGTATACATCCATACACATTTGAAATTTGGCACATTTGTTCAAACGCTGATATAAAATAAGATATACAAAAACTGGGCAATTCTGGAAATATTAAAAACATACGGATTGAATTGATAACCTCCTTTTTTTTAAATCGGTTTGTAAATTGCTTCTAAAAATCTTTATAATACATATGAATATCCACCTACCTAATACTTTTAAATTTTTACCATTTTGTGAGAATTTAAAACTAGCAACACTAAATTATATTTACTTACATCATTAGTTATGAGGGTACTTAAAAAATAATATATTTCTGTCAGTGAATGGATCTTGTTTGTTATAATTAGATGTGGTTTTTAAGTTACAATGAGTGAAGAATTTTATTTTGAAAATAACCAAAAGGGACGAAGTACATTAATTCGCGGTGTATATCGTTATAACAAGAACAGAAATAAAACAGAGATTTCTTTGTGATTGTACAAATTTTAATCTGGTGATCCCCTTGAAATGTATATATTATAAACATATATACCGTGGAAAAGTATTTTTTCACTATTTTCAGTGGAATCATCAAATTATTATAACAAACGGTGTTCCTACATATATACCTACCCTAATTGTGAAATAAAAGATATGCATATATCCTGAAAAAAATTGTTTTATTTTTTCAATAAAAACTAATCGATAATTTTTATTTTGCGAGGTCTTTTCAGTACAGGGAACATTTTGCGAAAGGGACATTTTGCTACTAAGGGACATTTTGCGAAAGGGACATTTTGCGAAGGGGACATTATGAGAAAGGGACGTTTTGAGAAAGGGACATTTTACGAAAGGGACTTTTTGATAAAAAGACATTTTGCGAAAGGGACGTTTTTCGACCAAGGGGCATTTTGCGAAAGGGACATTTTGCGACGAAGCGAATTAACGATTACATACTTACATAAATATTTTTTCATCTGTCCCTACTATTTCCCACCTTACCAGAACAATTTTACATTTTCGGTCACAGCAGAAGTTTGGATTCAGTTTTGTTAAGAGAAATTTTCCATTCGAATTCGAAAACTTTTCCCAGTTTTCAACAGAACTTTTCCAGAATTTTATTTCAGTTTTACACCGGTATGCGCGCTGCGTAATTTATTTGACCTGCTTTTTGCTGCATTGTTATAGTTTTTTGTTTCTTGTTGTTTTCTTTATTAGGGTTCCGTACCTCAAAAGGAAAAAATGGAACCCTTAGAAGATCACTTTGTTTTCTGTCTGTCTGACAGTTTTTTTTTTCTTATGAATTAACAAACGTATCAAACGTATCTCAGACCTATGGTCACTTTCAGCTGGAATAAAATTGAATGTCAGTGCGATTAAAAGATATACCGTAAATGTTGCAAATTTTCGTGATTTCAGATTGAAATTAAAACCGAATCATGAAATTTGATAAGAAGCAATATCATACAGCATCGCTTTCTCTGTTCATATATCCCTATGTTTGCTTAAATCTCTAAAACTACGCAACAAATTTTGATGCGGTTTTTTTAATAGATGTAGTGATTCAACAGGAAGGTTTTTATGCCCATGAGAAACCGGGCGGGTTGCTAGTTTAGAAATAAATCTAAAAACTTTAGCATAATTTCTTAGTATAGTAGTAGTAACTTGAATAATAAATAAATAAATAAATATATAGGGACAAATCACACAGATTGAGTTAGCCCCAAAGTAAGTTCGAGACTTGTGTTATGGGATACTAACTCAACGATACTATATTTTATAACAAATACATATATAGATAAACATCCAAGACCCAGGTTAATCAGATAAAGATCATTTTTCATTTTGACCTGACCGGGGATCGAACCCGGGACCTCCTGGGTTGAGTTAGGTGAATAGGTTGACCTCTAATGCCTTCTAACACAAAGTACGTTATTTTACATTGTCAAAGAAAACTACATAGAAATTTTACAAATGTATGTAGATCCGGGATCCATTGAGAATGTTGAATTATTTCTGTAAATTTCAAATGTTATCTGATTGACTGTTTTAGTTTTAAACTGATAAGATATCTTATACTGATAATTTTGTTTTTTTTTTAATTCTGTTGCTAGTCTGATCAAGACAAAGGAGTCCTCAGATCCTGCTAGAGGTAACATATAAGTCATAGGGAAAATGAGAAACTTTTATATTGTTTTGATTATTTTTTGAATGATTGGATTTATTTTATATTAGAGATTAGAGACATCATATATTTGCACACCTTGATAAGTTAAAATATACTGACTCTTTTAACTGTCATTTATTTTTACCTAATTGTACCTACATTTATGCAAATAAAGAAACTTGAATGAATACGTGACGTTTCTTCCTATTATCAGTTTTTGCAAATGCTAATGCTACTGACTGCGTTAGGTTTTATGGAGAAACTGGTGCCATCTGGTAGTCGTTAAAGGAACCACATCAGAGGCCGAGAGGCGGTTCCGAAGAACTCTGACACTAGGATTTCCATGGTCGATTGACATGACACCTACACGAAATGAATGATGAATGAATGAGAAACTTTAGTTACCTTCAGTATTTTACGGTCATTTCTTGTTAGGTTCATTCTACACAATAAATTTAGGTTGAAATATTAATTATTCTTAATTTTCTTTAATCATTGCTTACGCATAAACTGATTCTTCAGGCCCATATCTTGAGAGTTTGTACATTGTAAAGTAGCTGTATTTTATTTTTAATCAATTTTCAAACTTCACTATATTTTTAAATGTATTCAAACAAATTTTATTAGATTTTCACGTGAAAATGTAATAGTGCTTCTTTGAACATCATATTTCACTCATACATTTATTGCGACTTCTCAAAGATACTTAAATGTAATGCTTATTCCAGTTCATAGATTTTAATAAAACTTTTACTTTGTGATGTGCGAAAGAACTCAATATACTCGAAATTAAAAACGTGTCAGCTACAAGCACCGTTTATTCGTATTTATCCGATTGTGCCTGAAAGAGGGTTATATTTTTAATAACCTTTGTTCCCAAAAAACAAAAACCGACTTCCATTTGTTTACTAAGGCGAAATTGAATATTGACAAGAAAAACTCAAGCAAATAGGTGTGCAATGTCAATGGACCTAGTACTCACATGAACTATAAATAGGCGATAAAGGTAGCAGTGCCTCATTTTCGAAACAGTTATACCAAGGCATACAAGGTCGATTGACCACTTTAACACCAGAGTGTGCAAGGGCAACAATTAATACCAAGCGAAATCGAACGTCAAGTATTAACCACTACAGCGGCCGTGAGGGGATTTTTAAAAGCTAATACAGTGACAGAGTCGATTGACCTTGCAAATTACTCCATTGTCAATCAAGCAAGCAACTTGTTAACACGACAAATAAATATAAAAAAAATATTCAGCTGAATTGAAAATGTCCTTCTTTCTTAAAAATCGATTGAAAATGACTTGACGATTGTTATGCTTATATAAACTGGAGTGAGGCTTCTAATTTTGGTATTAAAATTTACATTTAAGTCAGACCTTGGACTCAAAAACCACGCTTAAATCGCAACCAGAAAAACGCTTCAATGATAATGACTTCAAAATTGAAGTAAAAATCATATTTTATGGTTTCTTAACAAGAGAAAACTCTCATAGTACTGGGCACCCTCATTATAATTTAAAACTGTTTTTCCGCCTTCATAATCCAGAGAGGGGAGGTCCGACCCACATCTAGCGATCAGGTGTCGTTTATGGTTTACCCTCTCAGACTTACTTGTATGAATATGTAATCGATTTTATGACGGTATACCTACTTTACCTTTTATCGAATTTCGAATGGTCCAAAAACTTTGATTAGTCGTACCACCTTATGTTACCCTAATTTTTTGTATTTTTTTTTTTTTTGTTTAATTTTGACACAATAATTACTTGTGACTTTACCGCTTAATAACTACTCCGTTTTGTCCCATAGATATTGTCAAAAAGTGATTTAGGATCTAAATGCTGTCTGAATGATGTTGATCAAATGGAATCGTTGAGAATCGTATTTTACATACTCTAATAATTATTTTTCTCACCAAACTATAATTAACCCATTGGCTTGCAGAATCAGTCTTTTATATGAAAATTGTCTGTAAACCGATTGAAAACTATAATAAGGTGGCATGGCGACTCAAAATAATTTGGTTTTAGACAAGAAATGACAGACACCATTATTACACTACTAGCTGTTATCCCCCGTAGGAATTTCGGTATAATATATATATGTGTTGTTCCAGAGTCTAAGCAATATCCATTTTAAATTTCAGCCATATCGGTTCATCCGTTTTCCTGTGAAAGAGTTCATGTTTATAATATTAGTAGGATTTCATAAGATATTGAGGTAAATAAACATAACACTAACCATATAGCGAGAAACCTTTCCAGCTAAGCTACAATTGGAGATATTCCAAACACAAGTGTGGATTTAATGTGACAAACAGAAATCGTAAAGAATGGTTTAGGTGTAATAAGCTCTTGGCAAGTACTGGGGAGATGACTGCCAAAGCGAAATCTTGGTTTGCGCCGTTCAATTTTGTTCCTAGTTGTTATAATTGCTGCAGTATCATGCGCCGCAGTTGAGGATGAATCGTTTGACTAATGAAATGAAATCGCCGGCAATAATCTTATCCTAGCTGGTCGTTTTGAAGCCATGGATCATATTTTAACTAAAAACCTTCCATTCCACAAGCGACAAACCCTAAAAAGTGATACTAGAAATTCTTACTCTATTTTGTCGTGAGCTCATCACACTGACGTCAAAATGTCTTTCAATAAACTAGAATACGCACTACCTAAGTCCAATGTCTTCGAATCGCCTAATAAAATAATAAGTGTCACAGATAGGTCGCCTGAAATATGTTTCCTCTCGTAGTACTCGTATTGAGCCTAGTCTTCTTACCTATTTTTTCCACTGCACCTCGCCCGGTTTTCGGCATCCTTGTTGGTGAGGCCATAAAAACGCATATTCTGCGCCACGACTTTAATACAGCACTTTTTGGGTTTTCCACTTTTACCATGGAGGCGGCTATTTTTTCTTCTGCTTCTATCTTTTCTTCTCTCAATCTAAGCATTTTTCCTATTGCATCTTCAAATAATTTCTGCGAAATCTAGAATCTGTTTTCCTAATTTGTATACTCCATGTCGTACAATCTTCAGCATCTTTGATTGTGAGATCATGCATGTCCTTCACACGGACTTCGCGACAGTACTATTGTTTACAATAAGTTTGCTTATTGCCGGCCATACTGGCGCTTGTTTGAAATATATTTCTGTCCCCTTGGTATTTTATATACATCCACTACAGTCCAATCCAATACGTGTAATGTTCACGTGGTCGTAACAGTAACAGCTACTGCTACATGTACACCTGCGTACAGTTTATTGGTGTAACTTCTGTTTGTTGGTACTAGTGATTGGCCGTTAGCGGGGCGCGAATGTTTGTTACATTCGCGGTAACGTCACTTCATTTTCCCATGTTTTTTTAGATAACTGTAAAAAGTGTGTATGCGTGACGTTTAGCTATGATCGTAACGCAACAAAGATGCGCTTCTGCTGACCATCTGGTAGTTAGTAGCTTACTGACATTAGTAGTTACATAATATGGTCTTTATTTTTACCTAACAATATATTTGTTTGCAGCGTGCAATAATCTAGTGTTGTAAGTAATTAGTTTTAGAAAAAAATCTAGTTTTAAACATTGAAGCCTGAACTATCAGCTGGTCTGAAAAATTAAGGGCCTTCGCTGCGTTAAGTGGGCGCCCGTCGCGGACGCCCGCGACGGACTTCCGTCTCTCGCAGCGCCGCCAGTACAATTTCGATCGCGTAGGTGTACAGTCGATGATTATGTATTATTTATTGATGTATTACTTAGCCAAAAGACGACGATGTGAATAAAAGCGTGAGCCAATCAACCCATATGTCACGTCTAGATTGTTGTGTAGAGAATTTGAAAAAAGACTGTACAAGCACGGCGCGTGGGACACGGATTAATGTAGCGGCGCTCAATAATATTGTAGAAGCAGCTCCGCTCGCGTGCTCGTCGCGCGTACAGGCGAGCGTGCCCCGTCGCCCGCGCTGTCCACCTCACGCAGCGCTGCTCTATGAGATGATATGAAACAAACACGCGGAGCGGACACACGCGCCGTGCGCCCGCTTAACGCAGCGAAGGCCCTAAGAGGATTCTTTGCATCGACTACATTTAATTTTGTTGTCCGAAGCGATCGCCAATCAAGCAAAGAATCAACTATTTTGAATATCGAGTTTTAACCAATTAATCATAAATGACATCTTTTTTTATTCAATTTCAAATTAATTTATTCTTCTTTACATTTCACAGTAAGTAGGTAGCAGAGTCTCACCATTTAAGTTAAGAAAACTTGTGCCTGGTGAGTCCCGCTCTTCTTTTACAAATACATTACATGCAGAAGAAAAACAATAATAATTAATTTCAATGATAAATCAACAATATAATTTAAAGTCTATGCACTATATAATATTGAAGTATAACTGAAGTTTAGTTTAGTAGTAGTAGTAGAAAATTTTTCACAAATTATAATTTATTTATCATTTAGTTGCCTTCTATTATTATTTTGTATTATTATTTTATTCTTTGCATATTACTAATATTTTGGCCAATGCTTTTCATTCTTTAACATCTACTTTTTTATTGTAAGCTTGAACATACCTAACATGTCTGGATCAAAATATTAGATTTGAAATAACAAATCTTGTATAAAGACTCCGAATATACAAGATTTTATCATAAAATACACACAGACAATTTCATCATAAAAATATACTTGTCAACATCTCCCAAGGGACGGACCCATATTTTTGCAAATAATATTTTATCTAGACCTGATATTTTTATTACGAGTGAACATGAAAACCCCATAAAGTCCGGCCATCTACATAATTTCCCTAAAAATCGGTTGAAGTTTGATAAATGTTGATACATTGGATAGGCCCGCATAAATTTACGACGCTTGAAAAGCTGTGAAGGTATCAACTGTTGACATTTTCATTTCATAAATAATAAAATGACTGAAAAAACTTTATAAAGTAACAATAATGGCTCTGTTATCATAGCCAGACTTTTTATAATTAAAAAATTGGGAAAGTGCTAGTTGGACTCCCCAACTAGCACTTTCCCATTTTTTTAATTATAAGCACCGCGGGTTTCGTACCACCACAGAATACCATAGAACTAGGAATCTAGCGCGCGGCAATTGTTTTTTTTAAATCTATGCCGAATACTGAAATATTTAGTACCAGTTTATTTTAAGATTTATTATTTCCTTTAATTTGTTTGTAAAACAATATTTATTACTTATTTTCAAATAAACAACAAATTTACGGTTTTCAAATGTATTTCAGAACATGTGCTATATGATCTTGTTTCTCACACTTCATGATTCTACTTCAACGGGAAGTATTACCTAACAGCCCAAAATGACAATTTAAAGATTTGCAACCTATATGGTTATGTCTTATATCGCGTTGACGTATAAATTTCTTTGTAAAGGGTTAAACACCTAAACTAGTCGGCCGTTTGCCTAATTCAATCGTGGTTGCTTTAATAGTATTAATTTTTAAAAATTAAAAGTGTAATTAATGGCAGTACGCTACTCTGACTAAATAAAAATAGAAAAAAAAATATAGGCATCTTATTCCATTGTATTTGAATTTAAATTCCTTTGAAATCCCCAATAATTATATAAACGACTTCAATAATAGCTTCATCAAACAATCAACAAACCGATTATCATCCGAGCGTCTATCTCGCGGTCATTAACGGGAATTACCCCATCGGGACAGTCCAATTTAGTGAATGAAATAGACAATAGTCGCTAACTGTTCTATCATAGCGTCGGTCAGGGAGGGCTTCGGCACAATTTACTTGCGATAGCTTGCACCTGCCTTGGATTGTAAGGTTTTTTTATGTAGATACTGCCTCCGTGGTCCAGTGGTTAAGGTGTAGAAGGAGGCGTGTGGGTGTCCACTAAACCAACTTCTAACAAGATCGGCATTCAGTCGCACACGATGTGTAGTTAAGTATAGCAGTAGGAAGCAGGCGAAGCAGTAGTAGGTAGAAAGCGGAGAAGGTATAGAGAGGAACTTGATAGCAAAAGAGGATAGTATATACAGATAGATATATTACAATTTTACAACACAGTTTACAATATCAGAATATGGACACCAGAGACGCGTGTCATGTGGTAGAGAACCGACGAATGAAGAACGCCGCGATCCATCGATGTTTTTCATTGCGCGCGCAGCCGTTGCCAAACGATAGGTTGAGGTTTGTTATGAGTGGCGAGTGTCTCGCTACACCACTCCCCCAACCAGACCGTAACTACGGTCGATAGTAATTCGGAAACCTTACTCGTCTGCCGCTCCGGGTTGTTTTAACCTCTTGTCCCTCTGTTTGAGATGTTGTCGTCGTCGTTGGTGGCATTGTTGTAGGACTATGGACATCTTTTGTCAAATAAGCTGGCTTCAGTCTGTCAATAGTGACGTTGGATGGTTTACCTCGGACATCTATCTTGAAAAATTTCTCCTGCCTCTCGAGGACTTTGAAAGGTCCGGCATAGGGTGGTTCGAGTGATGCCCTTACGTGATCTTGCCGAAGAAAGACATGGGATGCGGTATGAAGATCGCGTGGAATGTAAAATGGAGAAGTACCATGCCATGAAGCAGGTTTTGGAGAAAGCTTAGCCATATTCGTTCGAAGTCGGGTTACATACTGGGTGATATCTGCTGTCGTGTAGTCATCTTTGGGAGATAGAAATTGACCAGGTAGCTGGAGTGGCTCACCATAGACGAGCTCAGCTGGACTGGCTTGTAGATCTTCTTTCCAGGTATTTCGGATCCCCAGTAACACCAGTGGAAGCGATTCGGTCCACTGTGAAGAGTCATGGCACATTATGGCAGCCTTGAGCTGGCGATGGAGACGTTCTACCATGCCATTAGCAGCTGGATGGTACGCTGTAGTGCGAAGATGTCGCGCGCCGATCATAGACGTGAGTGCATTGAAAAGGTGGCTCTCGAATTGACGACCACGGTCCGTAGTCACGCGAGCGGGACAGCCGAATCTAGCTATCCAGCCAGACACGAGGGCAGCTGCGCAGGTCTCTGCTGTGATGTCCTGTAGGGGGATAGCCTCAGGCCATCGAGTAAATCTGTCGATGACAGTGAGGCAGTATCTGTAACCACAAGACAATGGTAAAGGTCCTACGAGGTCAATGTGAATATGAGAAAACCTCGCAGAAGGAGTAATGAAAGATGAGAGATGAGAATGAGTATGACGGGTGACTTTGTTTTTCTGGCAATTTAAACATTGCCTAGACCACTCTCTACAGTCCTTACGAATCCCTGGCCATACGAATCTTTGTGTAACCAGTCGTACTGTAGCTGTATTCCCTGGGTGATTCCAGTTATGCACCATATTGAAGACTTGCCTTCTTAAGTTCGGAGTGATGTATGGTCGAGGTGGCTGAACAGAAGTGTCGCAGAATATTGGTAAGTTAATGTGTGCTGTTCGTATCTTCCTTAGCTTCAGAGCGGTACCATGTTTAAGAAGGCCTTGCAGCTCAGGATCAGCTTCCTGGGATCGTGCAAGTTCTTGGTAGTCGATGGCCACGGAGATCTCATCTAGGCGCGAGAGAGCATCAGCAACCACATTCTCGGGTCCAGGTATGTATCGAACGTCTGTTGTAAATTGAGCTATGTAGTCTAGATATCTGAACTGGCGAGGTGAACATTGGTCTCTATTCTTTGTGAAGGCAAAGGTGAGTGGTTTATGATCAGTTAGTATGGCAAATGTCCTCGCCTCGACCATGTGGCGGAAGTACTTAATGGCCTCGTAAACAGCTAATAGCTCCCGGTCGTATGGGCTATACTTTTTCTGAGATGGGCTCAGTTTATGCGAATAAAAAGCCAAAGGTTGCCATTCCTTTCCTTTTCGCTGTTGTAAGACTGCACCGATACCCAAGTCTGATGCATCAGTCACGATGGCTAAATCTGCAGTTGGGTCTGGATGGGCAAGTAGCGTGGCATTTGACAATGAGGTCTTACAATCTTCAAATGCTTTAAGCATATCAGGTGTCATATTCACTGGATGTGAACCTTTAACTTTAGGGCCAGATAGTACTGCGTGCAGCGGTGCTTGAAGTTGAGCAGCGTTTCGTATGAAGCGACGGTAAAAGTTCAGCATGCCCAAGAATCTTCGAAGCTCTTTAATAGTTTTGGGAACAGTGTACTCCTGAAGCGCTTGGACTTTAGTAGCGAGGGGTTTAGTACCGGCAGCTGAAACTGAGTATCCTAGAAAGGTTACCTCTTCTTTTCCAAGGAAACATTTTGATGTGTTCACCCATATGCCATATTGTTTGAGGCGCCCGAAGAGTATGCGAAGATGAGCTTTGTGTTGTTCCACGGAATTTGAGAAAATCAAGATATCGTCGATGTACCCATAGCAGAAATCAAGGCCCAGGAGCACTTCATCAAGGAACCTTTGAAAAGTTTGGGCAGCGTTTCTTAAGCCAAAAGTCATGAACGGAAATTCAAAGAGTCCGAACGGTGTAGTAATCGCTGTTTTGGGAATATCAGCAGGATTTACAGCTATTTGATGGTAGGCCTTAACTAAATCGATGGTGGAGAAGATGGAACATCCAGAAAGTTGATGTGAGAAGTCATGAATGTGTCGTATAGGGTAGCGATCAGGTATAGTGCGGGAATTCAGAGCTCGGTAGTCCCCACAAGGTCGCCATGAATTGTCCTTCTTTCTCACCATGTGCAAAGCCGAAGACCATGGACTCTCCGAACGGCGAGCAATGCCACTGGCAAGCATGAACTCAAACTCCTTCTTGGCAGTTTGAAGTCGAGCTGGATCTAGACGTCGTGGTTTACAAGATACTGGAGGTCCTGGCGTAGTCTTAATATAGTGTAGTGTGCTGTGCTGTGGCGGTGAATGCACACCAGCAGGCCTTGTAATCTCCGGAAACTCTCGAAGTATTTGATGGAATTCTGACTCACCATTAACAGATTTCACAGAGGCGATATCGTCAGTGGTTCCTGTTCTTTCTGAAATGGCGGCGACATGTAAAGTTGTAGTACCGTCAACCAGACGTTGATTCCTGCAATCAACTAGTAAATTGTAGTGGCTAAGCAGATCAACACCAATGATGGGTTTTGACACGTCGGCTATTGTGAAGCTCCAAGAAAATATGCGTCTGAGTCCTAAATTGAGATGAAGCTGTATAGGCCCGTAAGTATGGATGATACTGCCGTTTGCCGCTATTAGATCATACTTGGAACGAGCGCAGGACGTCTTGACTGCTGATCGTGGGAAAACGCACAAGTCTGAGCCAGTATCCACAAGGAATTGCATTTTCGTGGCGCGGTCGGTGACAAAAAGACGGCCTGTAGATGGAGGGCAGTCGTTGGCCGCTACTTCCGACCGCCCTGGGCGTTTCCCGACTCAAATGTGCAGGGCTGCCTACACTTCTTCGCCTGAGCTCCAAAAGTATAGTGGTAGAAACAGTGCGGGTGGTCTGGCGGTGGCTGTGTGTAATTCGAGCGACTGCTTGAGCGGTTTCTCTGAAAACTAGGCTTGGAACGTGAGTGACTTCTGTTATTCCTGTCATTAGTAAGGGCTGCTACTTGCCTGGTTAGCTCATTGACCTGCCTTGTTAGCTCTTCCATAGGCGAAGATGGTGTGATGACAGTAGAAGTGCTAGCCATGGAGACCTGAGGTATAGCAGGAGCAATTTCGTACACTTTATCAGCCAATTCTCCCAGTTTATCTAAAGAAAGATCCATGATTTCCAGGTCACAAATCGGCGCAAAAGGTGCTTCTTGTTCGTAGTCGGTGGTCACCAGTGTAGAAGGAGGCGTGTGGGTGTCCACTAAACCAACTTCTAACAAGATCGGCATTCAGTCGCACACGATGTGTAGTTAAGTATAGCAGTAGGAAGCAGGCGAAGCAGTAGTAGGTAGAAAGCGGAGAAGGTATAGAGAGGAACTTGATAGCAAAAGAGGATAGTATATACAGATAGATATATTACAATTTTACAACACAGTTTACAATATCAGAATATGGACACCAGAGACGCGTGTCATGTGGTAGAGAACCGACGAATGAAGAACGCCGCGATCCATCGATGTTTTTCATTGCGCGCGCAGCCGTTGCCAAACGATAGGTTGAGGTTTGTTATGAGTGGCGAGTGTCTCGCTACAAAGGTATTTGCCTGTAGACCCGGAGGTCGTGGGTACAATTCCCACGGGAAGTATACTTTGTTGTTTCCAGTTTGGTTAGGAAATTGCAGGCTTGAATCATCTGATTGTCTGATAATAAAGATGATTCCGTGCTTCGGGAGGCACGTTGCCGTTGGTCCCGGCTGCCATCTGGTAGTCGTTAAAGGAACCACGTCAGAGGCCGAGAGGCGGTTCCGAAGAACTCTGACACCAGGGTGTGCATGGTCGATTGACCGTGACGCCTACTCGAAATGATGATGATATGTCGATAAAGTTAAAGTGAAAGCATATTTACTTGCATAAGATGCAGGTATATTTTTATATTTTTTCAAAGAGTTTTGGAGAATGTGACGGGAGCGATAGTGTTTAAAATGAGGGTGGTTGCAGGACCAGGAAGCTCGGTGCGTCGGCTGCGTTGGACCTGTAGATACCCCATCGTAGTTGGCTTGCTGTGAGACTGCTGGCTGCTGAAGCTTGAGAGGTAGCGAAATGATGGATCGGAGAATGTTGATGGAGAAGGCTGCTTCCAATCACGTCGGGGTCACCACTTTGGAATCAGTATTTCAATAGCCTAGCGGGGCATGCGTGCTCGTAACTATTGTGCGCGTCAAGCGACGGCTAGCGTGGCCTGACATGAGTTGGTCGCCACAATTGGCATTTCTTTCTTTAGCTTTTACTTATTCCTTGCTGCTTGTTAGATATGATTAAAGAGTGTGTGTGTGAATACAGAGCTACCTAGTCTATTCATAATTAAGCCGAATTCAAACAACTTCTAAACCAAGTAACAAAAATCAATAAATTTGTGAATAACTAAGCTAATCAAATATTTTAGGAGCACATTGGAATATTCGAAAAAAAAAAACTTTGAAACTCGAATGAATTCAAATTCAGAATTTGAAATTCATAAGCAGTCCCACATTTCAGTGCGGAAAACACTTAGAGCATTAAACCAACTGGAGATTCCAATACACACTTATTTCTAAGTGAAAAAGTCCTCCACATTCTACGCGCACGGTAAAGTAACATAGGTACACAATAAGGTAACGCAACTCGATCATATCACTACGCACACACTTGACAAAGTTATCCAACATGAAAAATACACGCACACAAATACAAGCATCATGACCCGCGGTCTTATACCTTTGGCAAAGGGGTCGCTTGTCGTGGCCACTCCGGTAAGTTTAAAGCTCTAAGAGAAAACATGACTTACCGAAACGAGTGGAATCGTTGCGGAGTTTCTAAAATGTTGTTTTATTTATCTTCGGTACTTGATGGTAACTTCATATGAACGACAGATGAATTTAATTTTGAATACAAGACACATGAATGGCATGTTTATAAATGTAGGTTTTGAATGGAGTGACGACATCGCCAAAATTTGAGGTCTTATGTGGAGAAGAGTCGCACAAGACAGTTCCTTAGAGAAAATAGGATTATAACAGGTATAAATAATTACTGAGCGAAATAAACGATTTGTGTTTAATGTAATACAGACTTAAACAATTTTACTGTTTTATTAATAACTAGCGACCCGCCCCAGCTTCGCATGGGCATAAAAACCTTCCTCTTGAATCACTCTATGTAGGTATCTAAAAACCACATCAAAATCCGTTGCGTAGTTTCGAAGATTTAAGCATACATAGGGACAGACAGCGGAAATTTTATATTTTTTTATTTCTATTAATTATATTGCAAATAATATTTATATTATAAAACGTTTTTTGTATGGTATGTAAAGATTAAAACTAGTAGGTATAGAAATTTAAAATAAAGTATACAGTTGGACTTTATGCCACATTCTCTAACAGTCAACCATTGGTCGAAGTAGAAAATATGTGAAAAAAAGAATACCTGACATTAAAATTTAATATCATCAGTAATGCTGGTCACATATAAGCAACACGAATGTTATAAGGAAATGGAAATTCCCTTTGGATGTGTGGGACCTGGCCGGCGGAAATTGAATCCGTCGCGTTTCCTAAGCCCACACCTTGACCGGTAACTAATGTGCCAGTGAGTTATATTATATATTATTATTTTATGTAATTATATTGAAGATAATATTTATTTATATAATTTATATTGATTTAATTTAAATTATTAATAGCCCCCTTGGGATTCAAACAGTTGTTAGTTTTGGTCAGTTAATTTGATTTCTATGTATTCTTTACTAAGTAGTTTGTTTCAATAATCATCTTTATTATTTAAGCCTCAAGCATTCCACTGCTGGACGTAGGTTTATACTCGTATATAGTAATAATAATAAAATCTAGTTTTTCTACAAACAAAATTCAATTTCGTGTTTTGTCTAAAATTCAGAATAAATTTGAAATATTTGTAGGGGTTGCGTGTGCGGAGATGATTAATATGCCAAGTCCAGATTCGTAATAATTTTTTTTTTTTTTTTTTTGACTGGACCTACAATATTAGCTTCTAAGAGCTTTAATATTTACAGCGGGACGGTTTGAGGCGAGGGCTTGACGCCACTCAGCCTTTTCGGCAAAAGCGCAAGGGGCTCCCAGTTGGGACGAACCTCGGCCATGGGCTTTGCCTTTGATCAATGGCGAGCGATGCAAACTCGCGAGCGATGCAAACGCTCATTGCCTTAAGGGCCGACACTAGGGTGCCTTAAGGGCCTAAGAAGAGCCTACCGGTGGCGAGAAGCGCCCTGGTACATTTTGGTACCTGGAAAACGAGCTACTGTTCCTACTTCGTCGCACTCGCCGGCGAGTGCGGTGTGTCGGTGTGCCTAAGGAAAATCCCCGTCTCCTTTGAGACTGGAGATTTTCGTATGGCCGATTAGCTACCGTGATGGGGTCGTCGGGGTCAAAGAGAACATTCCTCGGGCGTCGGTGCCGCAAGGGGACATCCTTGGACGGGCTGTAGTTAGCAGCTTGTTCCACTAACGGGTTCGGATGGGAAGAGCATTTCTCAAAGTAACGTTTTGACGTTTCTTTGAGGTATCTCGACATGGATGGGAGCTCAAGGTCCTTGTGTAGGTCGCGTGTGCGTAGACCTCGGGGGGATCCCGTGGCTCTACGTGCGAACCTATTCTGAATGAGTTGGAGTTTATTCAGAAGAGATGGTGCTGCGTGTGCGAAAATAACGCTAGCGTAAGTCATGACAGGTCGGATGCACAGCTTGTAAAGAGTCAACTTATTTCTAAGCGACATTTTTACGTTACTGATCATGGGTGAGAGTCTGCCTAGATAGAAGGCTGCTCTGTTGCGTACTCTTTGGATGTGGTGTCCAAAGGTCATCTTGCTGTCAAAGATAACGCCCAGATATTTTGTGCGGTCAACCCATGGAATGGATTTTCCGAACAAAGATATCGTTTTTAAGAGCGATTGTGTGCTCCATGCCGGGGGTCGTGTTGCACCGCGGGAGTCTTTGGAGAAGAACACTGCTGCGCTCTTTTCCGGATTCACCTCGATGCGCCACTTCCTGAACCAAGCGCCGAGCGCGTCGACTGCTTGTTGGAGGCGTTTGGAGATAAGCTCCTTACTTGTACTGGATGTGAATAGAGCAGTGTCGTCAGCGAAAAGGGCTAACTCCACGTGCGGGGTCCGGGGTACGTCATTGGTGTACAATGCATACAGTATGGGAGAGAGCACAGACCCTTGCGGGACTCCAGCTCTTAGTGGTCGGGGGCGTGAAAGAGTTCCTTCGACTCTGTAGCGGAAGGATCTATTCGACAAGAATTCTCGTATGATGCGCACGAGACTGTCAGGCAGGCCCATGATGGCCAGCTTGGCTACCAAGCCGGCATGCCAGACTTTGTCGAATGCCTTCGCTACATCGAAGAAGAGTGCTCCTGTGGGTCTTCCGCGGCGGCGGTTGCCTAGGATGTGTTCGGTTAGGCGGTGCAGTTGGTGTACGCAAGAGTGTTTAGCGCGGAAGCCCATCTGCTCATTCGGGATCAGATTCATAGATTCGGTGTAAATCTTGAGTCTGGCCGATATGATTCTCTCGTATATCTTCCCGATGCAGCTAAGGAGGCTGATTGGGCGATATGAGGACGGATTTTTCAGGTCTTTGCCTGGTTTTGGGATGCCTATTACCGTTGCTTGTTTCCAGGCGTCTGGGAACGTACAATTAGCTAGGCAAGCATTGAAGATGCTCACTAGCAGCAGTAATAGAGTCTGGGGTAGGCATTTCAATATGCCGTTAGATATTTCGTCAGCTCCGGCGGCTTTTCGGGGTTTTAGGGATTTGATTATCGATTGTACCTCTTCAATCGTAGTTGGAGGGAGTGCGGTCACGGGGGGAGCCGATGCGGAGGCGGTGATGCTCTCTACATGCGATTCTACCCGTCGTAGGTGATCTGGGTCAACTGGTTCACGACTAGGAGAGCATTGGCTTTCCAGGCTGTCTGCTAGGCATTCAGCTTTTTCGTCATCATCAAAAGCGATGGAACCATCCGGATATTTGAGAGGAGGAGTGGTTGAGATCTGATCGCACTTGAGACTTCGTGCCACACGCCAGTAAGTGACGTGTGACGGTGACAGTTCAGAGAGGAAGTCGCCCCACCTTTCGTCCCTGAGTTCCTTCATGCGCTCCTTAACTCGACGTTGAAGGTAGCGTAATCTAGAACGGGCCTCTTCGGTGGGGTAGAGGTCGTGTTCCCTTGTCGCGGCGTTTTTCTCCGTCAGCAACCGCCTTGCGTCTTCCGGCAGTTCGAATCTGTGGTTAGGGTCCACAGAAGGGACCTGCCTGGAGCAGTCCTTGATGGCTGCTTGCAGGTGGTTGGTGAGGGAGGAGATCGCCATGTCGGTCTGTTCGGTGGACGATATCCTTTCGGGTATCGCGTCCAAGTCGGGGGAGGGTTGGTTGAGTGCTTTCGCTAGTCTCTTCCAATCCGTGATTGTCCTTGTATGAGCGGGGCGCCCATTGTCGGTCTGTCCTAGTTGGAGAAGGACCGGTCTATGGTCCGAATTTAGGTCTGAGTGCACCTCTAATGAACACACTGTCAAGGTGATATTCTTTAGTAGGGCAAAGTCCAGGACACTGGGGTTTTGGCCTTCCGCGGTAGGATAGCGGGTCGGAGCCAGGGGCGCTACAACGTCGAAATCCAGGGACTCTTCGAGCCTCATTAGGGTTTCGCCGTTCGTCGAGTTGGTTAGCGAATGCCACCTGGTGTGTTTACTATTGAAATCGCCAGCCAATATGGTAGCGTTTCCCATAGAAAACAGGGCTTGAAGGTCGCTCTCAAGCAAGCTTTTGGTGGGGCTGAGGTAGACGGAGGCGATGTTGATTGGCGGGTGGCCAGTCATCGCTATTCGGAGGATTGAGCATTCCAAGTTTGTTAGGGAAGGAGGGTCGAGTTTGCTGCAGTGCAGGGACCTCTTGTAATAGATTAGCGTTCCGCCTTTGGCGTTTTCTAATCTATCATTGCGAATGATGTTGTAGTTCGCAATTTTTGGGTCTCTGTGCGATGGTTTGAGGAAGGTCTCCTGCAGTAGGAGGATGTCAACCTGATGTTGGGTGAGGTACTGAGCAATTTCAGTCCTTTGGTCGCGGAGATTTCCGTTGGCATTGTAGAATGCCAAGGTCAGCGATCGGGGTTTGTTCCTTTGGGCCGTACTACCCATCACGGACGCTGGTTGGCGCGAAGATGTGCTGGGATGTCATACGCAGTGATCTTCGCAATTTCTGTTCTGTAGCTCCTAATAACCTGCGTCCGGGCGATCCAATCGTTGCCGGCGGCTATTAGGGCATGACCAAGTTCCTCGATGATGTCGAGGTTGACGTCGCGGAGGACATTGAAGCAGACTTCAATCGCCTCGTCGGCGGTTGCCACACGGGGGACCGCGTTCCCACGAGGGGTAGCGGGCCCCCTGCGGGCAGCGACGGCGGGCGGTTGGGCCTGCCTCGTTGTCTGGGGGCGGAGGGCTGAGGGTTTGGCAACCGCTGCAGCGAAGTTGGGGGCCTGCGGGGCAGCCAGAGGGGCTGGGGGAGGGGGGGGCCCGGTTGGCCTCTTGTCGAGGGCCGGGAAATCGGAGGGTGCGGCCGAGAAGGACGGCTTGGGTTTGGGGGCGGGTTGCTGCTTGGGCACTCGGGGAGAGCGACCGGCCGGCGCCTGCCTTGGTTTGCTCCTCGGAGCTTTCGGGCAACCGCGCCAGTTGGCCGGGTGCCCGGATTCTCCGCAGAGCACACACGCAGGCTCGCCCGGGGACTCCTTAGTGCGCTCGCAGTCTTTGGTTGCGTGGTCCTCCGTGCACTTAACGCAACGGGGGCGAGCGTGACAGTTTCGGGCGGAATGCCCGTAGTATTGGCAGTTGTGGCACTGCCCTACGATTCCGCGTTTGCGGGGAGTCTCTACAGAGAAGCCGGTGAGGCCGGCGACGGACTGGATCTTAAAGATCCTTTTACCCTCCGTGGTCTTGTCGAGAACGACCATGACCATGTCGTAGGGGGTCCGAGGGGATTTGCCCTTGTACATCCGGTGGACTTCCCGGACGGGTAGAGCTTGGGCTACGAGCGTCTCTCGGATGAACTCCTCTGAGACGTCGTGCGGGATTCTCCTGATTACTACCCGGAGGACTCGGTCTTCTTCGAGCGTGTACGAGTGCCACTCGTACTTGCGCTCGTGGAGGAGGCTTGTCAGGGCCTTGTGGTCTCGAAGGGTGGGGACTGTCACCCTAATACCTATGTCGCACTTGTGCGCCTTAGAGTATTGGATGTGTCTATCATTGAGAGTCCGGGAAATGGACTCCCAATGTTTGGAGTCGTGAATGATGACCGGGGGTGGGGGTTTCGGCTTAGGGCCGGTAGTCTCTGCGGCCGTGGAGGGGCCTTGAGTGGGTTTGTGCGGGGTGGGAGGGCGAATGGCCTTTCCTTCTCCATTTCTGGAGGTTTTGGAGGGCGGTTGCCTCTTGTTTTTAGGTTTGGGCCTGCGCTGACGCTTGCCACCAACTACGACGAATTCCTCGTCGGAAGAGGACGCTCGTGAGGCGTCCGAGTGGGACTTTGGAGGCGATGTGTCCATTGGACACGATGGCTCCTCATCGGAATCCGGCTCTGACTCTGCCATTGGGGACAATGGAGAATCGCGGACGGGAGGACGTATGTCCCTAAGATGGACGGGGGATGGAGGGGGTTGAGAGTCCTCGACGGGGAGGATCCCATAACGGTTTCGGGAGGCGGTCGCGGGCGCGGTCGGGGGTGGGGGAGGGGTTGCAAGGAGGGCCTCCTTGTATAGGAGAAACTCTCCTAAATTACCTTTCTCGGTGAGGAACCTAATAAATAGGTCCTCATCGGGAGGAGGGGTGGGGGCCGCCATTACGGCGACAGTGTGGCGATTGAACGCCAAGGGGTGGGGGATAACCCGAGGGGTCCACTCGGGTGTCCTAATTCTTCCTTCTGCCGGGTGTAGACAGAAGGGTGTGTGCCTATTGGCCCTACTACGTGCTGTCTGTAGGGGTCTGTTGCCAACCTTGTTAGGGTCAACAGGTGTGTACCTATCAACTTAACTACCTAAATAATTTTATTTTGAGAAACTTATATTTATATTTACAGTAGCATGCACACTTATCTAATATCTAAATTAAACCAATAGAAATTCAGTAAAATATATACAATCGTGGCGACAGCGATTAACTGAGGCAAGTCAGCGGGGAGCACCCCCGACGGCATCTGCGGTCCATATAAAATGAAATTTGCGGCCGTGGCTGCCTCAGAACACGTCTTGTTGATACGCTGAACGGCGGCGGCTAAAGATGTATGATCCCATATCACTCCCCTTCAAGCGAAGAGTACGGTTTTCTTTACTATTCGTCCGCTCCTAGTGACGTATGGATCTTGATGTTTTGTAGTAGTGGAATCGCTTGTATTGTTCGCTCGGTCGCTGCGGCTGTCGTCTGCTGTCGATGTTGATGGAGTTGGATAATCGTTACGGACGTAGGCGGGCTTCAGACGGTCCAGGGAAACGACTGTGGTTCGAGTTGGCATTTGGATCTTGAAATACTTGTCGTGGCGGTTCAAAACTTGAAACGGTCCGTCATATGGTGGTACTAAGGGTGCACGCACGGTATCATTGCGTACAAACACATGAGTACACGTCGCTAAGTCCTTGTACACGAAAGGTTTTTTTACATTATTGTGGAAACGGGTTGCGGGCGATAGTGACGTCATCACATCAGTGAGGCGGCGCACGAAATCTGCATCTTCGATTTTCGACTGAGTAGGTACGAAAAAGTCAGATGGTATGCGTAGCGTTGCTCCGTAGGTCATCAGTGCGGGACTTAGGTGATTATCCTCTCGTATAGCCGTGCGCAACCCCAATAGCACAGTGGGCAACTCGTTGGACCACTCAGTTGTTGCTTGCCGAGCCATGAGTGCAGCTTTGAGCGTTCGATGTAGGCGTTCCACTTTGCCATTGGATTGAGGATGATATGCTGTTGTCCGTATCCTCGTTATCCCGAATTTCTTCATTAACTGGTTAAATAGCGTGGACTCAAATTGCTGAGCACGATCTGTGGAAATACGAAGCGGGCATCCAAACCGTGCAATCCAGTGTTCATAGAGGACCCTTGCGACGACTTCTGCGGTAATCTCGTACACTGGTACTGCTTCCATCCACTTCGTGAAACGATCAATAATGGTTACGCAGTATCGGTAGCCATTTGATATGCGTAATGGGCCCACAATGTCAATGTGTATGTGCTCGAAACGTTGTGAAGGCGGGAATGCGCTGAGCGGAGTGGTAACATGACGGTGTACTTTGGCACGTTGACAGCTGATGCAGGTCTTCGTCCAGGTGTTTACATCTTTATTAATTGATGGCCAGAAGAATTTTGTTGTCATCTGCTTGCGAGTTGTTCTGATGCCCGGATGGCATAACTCGTGTTGCGCTTTGAATGCAGCGTAGCGATATGCCATAGGTAAGTATGGGCGCGGCGTCGTAGTAGAAATCTCGCACGTGATTGGTTGGCTGAGACCGGGAAGTGTTAAATCGCCAAATTTTAAGTTGGATTGCAATTTAAGTTGTTTCAGCTCTTCATCGTTTTTCTGGTCAATTGCTAGCTGTTTGTAGTCAATGATGGTCGGGCATTGTATTTCTTCGATGCGTGATAAGGCATCGGCAACTGAGTTTTCTTCTCCGCGTAGATATTTGATACTTGAACAAAATTGACTAATAAAATGAAGTTGTCGTTCTCGTCGCGGGGTGTCGCTACTGCTTGCGTTTCTTGTTAACGCGTATGCGAGGGGCTTGTGGTCGGTGTATAGAACTACGTCGCAACCTTCAATTAATCGTCTGAATTGCTTTACAGCCGTGTACATTGCTAATAGTTCGCGGTCGTACACGCTGTAGCGGCGCTGTGTGTCGCTCATAGCTTTGGAAAAAAATGCTAGCGGTTTCCATACGTTGTCTTGTTTTTGTTGAAGTACTGCACCGAGACTGTGATCTGAAGCGTCTGTCATGATGGCCAGAGGGCGACCGTGGACCGGGAATGAGAGTGTGGTGGCTTCTGAAATGCTTTGGCGGCATTTTTCAAAAGCTGTTTCTGCTTGCGGCGTCCACTCGATGGGCGTTTTGTCATTCTTCTTACGATTATGTAGGTATTTATTCAAGTTGTGTTGACAATCGGCTTGATGCGGTAGGCAGTCTCGATAAAAATTGAGCATTCCTAGGAAACGACGAAGCTCGACGATTGTCTTAGGTCTTGGATAATTTGAAATATGTGTTATGCGATCTTCAGTAGGTTTTATGCCGCTTGAGGAGACTTCGTAGCCGAGAAAATTGATTTTGTCTCTTCCGAACTCGCATTTTTCTATGTTGAGTGTCACGCCGTAGGTATCGAGCCGTTTGAGTACTCGATGTAGCAGTTCGATATGTTGATTTTCGTTGTCAGAAAATAGCAATATATCGTCGATGAAGCAAAAACAGTCTTCAATGCCTCGTAGGACCTCGTGCATGAACCTTTGGAACGTTTGGCTGGCGTTTCGGAGTCCGAATGTCATACAGTTAAATTCGAAAAGGCCAAATGGTGTGATTATAGCTGTTTTCTGCGCATCTTCTTCTGACGCCATAGGTATCCAAAAATAAGCCATTTTTAAATCAAGTTTGCTGAATATCTTCTTATTATGTAGCAGGTACGTGAAATCTTGCATACGTGGGATAGGATAACGGTCCGGTTGAGTGACCGCGTTCAGACGTCTGTAATCACCGCATACGCGTAAGCTTCCATCTTTTTTCGGCACGACGTGTAAGGGGCTCGCCCATGGGCTCTTCGAAGGTTTACATATGCCCATCTCCAGCATTCGGTCGAATTCAGCTTTAGCGGCCTTATACTTCTCAGGCGGGAGCGGGCGGGGGCGGGCGTGAAGTGGGGGGCCTGTTGTTGCGATGTGATGGACTATTTGATGTTTCGCAGGTTGTTTTAAAGACATCGGCCGCAACACGTCTGGATATTGTTTTAAAATGTTATAGTAGGCTTGATTGGAGCTTATAGTATGAACTGATTCGTTGCACGTCGAGATTTCTATAGTGTCGATGGAGATTTTGGTAGTTTGATCGATCAATTTCTTCTTATGCAGGTCTACGAGTAGTTTGTAGTGTTTCAGGAAGTCTGCGCCCAAAATCGAAGTCTTCACGTCTGCTACAACGAATGTCCACATGAAGTTACGCCGTAGTCCAAAATCGAGCTTGATGTTTTTTTCTCCGTAGGTGTTGATTATAGTATTATTCGCTGCAAAAAGTTTGTAGTTGCTCGGCGTCTTCTTGCGTTGATTATTTTTGTTTGTGGCGGCCAAAACGGAAATATCCGCGCCTGTATCCACGAGGAACCGTTCTCTGGTATTGCGATCGTGTATACAAAGGCGATTACTTGGACTGGGGACACCGACATCCGCCACAGTCGGTGTCGGCATTAGTTTTCCGACGATTTCTTGCGTCTGCAGCAGGGTGATTCGCAACGTCTTGCTTTGTCTCCAAATCGGTAGTGGTACCTGCATTCCCACGTCGGATCTCCGGGCTTGGATGATGATCGTCGGTTTGTCGCCGATTTTGATCTTGTACGATACCGTGGGTTAAAGGAACGGTAAGGCGTGCGTTGCGTTTGTCGGCTGCTACGTAGCTCAGCAACTTCCAGAGATAGTTGGTCAATCTTCTGTACAAGAGCGTCGAGTTGCGATGGTGCGGCCGGCGGTATGACGGCGGCCGGTGAAGTTGACACGGCAGCAATAGTAGGAGTTTCGGAGTATTCAGCCATCTTGTCAGCCATCGCGGCGAGTGTATCTAGTGTCGCCTCCGTGTTTATTGATAAAACGACACGGATTGGTGAAGGAAGTTGATTCAACCATTCGATCTTGAGTCCATCGTCTGTGATCATGCCACCAGCGAGCTGTCTCATCTTGCGCAGCAGTTGGGTGGGCTTCTGGTCTCCAAGTTCTAAACCGCTGACGAGCTTTTGAAAGTTTTTGACGTCGGATTTGTCATATACTGTGAGTAAGCGATTCTTCAGCGTTGCGTACTTGTTAGTTGCAGGTGGGTTGTAAAGGATGTCGGTTAGATGTTCCAGATCGGCAGCCTGCAGTTGTTGAAGAACGTATCTGAACTTCTGATCATCGGATGTCTTGAGTGGGTCAATGACAGCTTCAAATTGAATGAACCATGCTCGAGGGAGTTCGCGCCAGAAGGGTAGTAGTCTGGACTGGATGGAGACTGCACCAACAATGCCGACGTCCGCGTCGAAAGATATTTTTGCCTCTGTAGCAGTTGGGGCCGTAGACTTAGCAGCTTCTTGGTCAGCCATTATTGAAGCGAGACAGCGTTCGGGGTCACCAATTTGTAGGGGTTGCGTGTGCGGAGATGATTAATATGCCAAGTCCAGATTCGTAATAATTTTATTTTGAGAAACTTATATTTATATTTACAGTAGCATGCACACTTATCTAATATCTAAATTAAACCAATAGAAATTCAGTAAAATATATACAATCGTGGCGACAGCGATTAACTGAGGCAAGTCAGCGGGGAGCACCCCCGACGGCATCTGCGGTCCATATAAAATGAAATTTGCGGCCGTGGCTGCCTCAGAACACGTCTTGTTGATACGCTGAACGGCGGCGGCTAAAGATGTATGATCCCATATATTTTTGAAATAACAATGTTAATAAACGTCTTCGACATTCTCAATAGGAAAGCTTTTACATTGGCTGGTACTTTATATAAGCACCTAGCTAATAAAGCGTAAGCACTTAAGCTGTTTATACATTGTTTCTAGACTTTCGATTTCAGCACCGATCGCCGGATCGGCAAGCGCAGCGTGGGACACCCACCGACCAGCACCCGTAGCCAAGTGACAATTTCAAAACGCTAACGAATTCCGTCAATCAAAGGTCAATCTTAAGTCAATACTCAATACTTTATTGCATCCTTAATATAAGTAATAGGTCTTATTCTTACAATTCAATTCTTGTCGTACATCTTTAGCGTTTTGCGATTGTGACTTTGGCTAAGCCCCCAGATGGTAAGATAGATAACCTAAAGAAGGTCGCAGGCAGACGTTATATGCAGGCCGCTTCCAACCAGTCGTTCTGGAAATCCTTGGGGGGCTATATCCAGCATTGGACAGCTTGCGGCTAGAATGATAATGATGAGTTCATTTCAATCTAACTAAATCTAGATGTGTTGTTACACTTAGTTTCGATTCCGTATCTGTTGTTGACTCAGGTTAGCATAACAGTGTAACGTGACCTGAGGGATAATCTGACACACGTGATTCCAATTTGATAGGATCATCTATGTCTATATTTTACCAAACCATACCAAAGTTCGGCAGCCTGTTATTCAAATTGTTTTGAATCCCTGGATTTCATGGAAAAATGTTTTGTAACTTTTTCATGTTATAGACATGAAAGGTATCTTTTTATTTGCTGTAAGCAAATAAAAAAGAAATCTAAAATATATCTAAAGCTTAATCTTGTGTTTTCCTTTGATGAATTTTATAAATAAACAATATAAAAGTAAGATGAGGACGAATCCGCGAGCGACAACTGCTATTTCAAACTAAGAAAATAAAACACCTCGTTCAACTGTTCTTTTAAGACTGTTTTCAAAATATATTTTTTCATAGTAAAATACAAAAAAGGTTTACAAATATAAATAAAAAAGGTTTAATATTTCTGGTCGCCAACACATACCACGAAAATTTCTCGAAATTTATAATTCTTACTTAGTTCTTCATTTCGCAGTAAAATGTAAGAGCTGTGTTGTCGGTAGAGTCACTTTCAGATGCTTCTCTCTTCCACTAGCTGTTTCAGATCAAGATACGACACGACTCCTACTTTTCCTTTATTTGTTCTTTGTCACTCCTTTTTCGTCTTCCTCTTCGCCGTCTATGTTTACATAGATGAAAAATTATAATATTTTCCCTTATGGGCTGTTGCTTAGTAAATAAATTTGATCACTATTTTAATTAAAATAAGCTTCAGCTAAGAACGCTAAAGTAAAGATCTTATCTTATCTTAAATATGGGTCCTAAATTAAAGGAAGCACGTCGAACCTTTGGGTCCTTTTGTACTTACCCCATTCCTTACTCACCCACACTGGGATCTCTGAAGAAGGACTGCATGAGCTTCAGAACATCACCTGGTGCGAAGTGCCTATAGTCCTCCAGGTCGGGGTACGCTGCTCCAATGAGGTCCATTCGCTTGCTGGCCAGTGAGTCACAGAAACACAAAATGTGGCTCATGGACTCCTCTGCTTTTGCACATGCCCTACATTCGGGGCTTCCGACAAGTTTCAGTTTAAGTTTAAGATGCCCATTAAAATATACTGTGCTATTGCAATAACTCTGTTCGATGAGACATCGTCCTCGTCCTAGTTATTTTCCCTATTATTTCCTGTTGTTGATAATTGAAGAGATTCCATTGGAACCGATGAAAATAGCGCCGGATTTCTTTTGTGTCTCCGCGAATATTGTAATGAGATACTGAATATAGTTTCTTGTATACAGTTATATTTTTTTTTGTTTGTTTTATCTTTATTCTACCAGTCCTTGGTTGTAAGATGTTTGTTGTATGGTTAATGAAGCTTCTGAGCGTTATTTGTATTGTAAACCTGTGTGTATTGGCTTAGGAATGTTGTAAGTAAAACACGACGAAATTTTATAATAAATCTGATACAAATTAGTTAAGTATATTTTATTATTTAATTTATAAATGCTATCCAAGAGCTAATTATGTCTTTTTTTTAAAATTTTGCAATATTTAATAATGAGCCGTTTGATTAAAGCTCTGAGGTTCAGCGATGGAATTGTTGGTTGTATTGTGGCTGATCAGCCATGTAAGCCGCGGACAATAGCAAGCACCTAGTAAGTAACAAAAAATATTAAATGTTGTAATTAAGTGACTTCACAAACAGATTATAAATATTATTGTGCCTAATTTCTAGTAAGAACTTACAAATATTATATGGTGAATCTATTATCCAATACAGATAGCCTAACAGTATAACTGTGATTTGTTGATCTTAGTATCTCAATGTTTACGAACTTGACATGATCAAAATGTTCTGTATGCAGCGAACTTCTTGCAAATTTTACCGTTTATAACATATTTACGTAGAATATAAATTGAATTCGCGAGGCGTGCCAGTCAATTATTACAAAACCAGGTCAAAGAAGTTCTAAAAGCCGTAGATAATGTAATTCGTTTGAATACGAGCAAGCAGATAATGAATTCTGGCCTTAGCAAAACACATTACCTAATTCTGGGCCGTAACTAATTATACAAAGTGGTAATCGGGATAAACATAGGGTGGCTTTACCGGTTTAGGTGTTTAAGAGAGAGTTTGTAGTAATTTTGAGATAATAAAGGTAGAATTTCTTTACGTTGGGTATGCCTAATAGCGTTGTCTTAATCGCGTTACGACTAAACTTCATTTTGTTTTAGTGTTAGGGCTAAATCGTTATGTGTCATAAATTCAGTTGGCCTAAAAATATTAAATAGAACATCAAAATTTTTAAATATGTATTTTTTCTTTTATTGTAATTCAATACAAATCTCTTCATTAAACATAAGTACCTAAGTTATTGTTGACAACAATATTTATAATAGGGGTCTTAAAAGGTTACATAAAAAAGATCGAGAGGGAAAAAAATTTCAAAAAAAAAAACTTTTTTCTATGCATTATACTCGTACATGACATCTACGAAAAGAGAAGAAATAGTCAATTAACGACATACAATATAGGCAAAGCCAATAGAATCGGTTTATAAATGTGACATAACACAGACGAGTTGTTCTGTTCTCCTGAAGTTATTTTGTTTACAAATAGTTTTGGGAGAGTTATGCATTCACTGTCGAATAAAAGACAATAAATGTGCCAATGGCTGGCAAATGTACAATGAAAAATAAAATACGGGACGTGTAGGCGGGCTGCCAAACTGTTTATGATTTGTGTGAAAAAAACCGGGTGCGGAATGATACTCGTAGACATTGAACATAAATAACAGCTTTTACGCTAGGATCTTTAAGGCAGTTATATTTTTTATCAACTCTTGTTTTGATTCGACGGAATTTTGATAAAACATTACAAGTAGAGCACATAGCATGAAAAATTTCGCTAGCAATAAGAGAATTCCATGCTATGTGAAGTGAATTATCGACCCACTTTTTTGACCTTGATACAGTTAGGTAAAAGTAAGCTTTAGACTAAGTCAAGGTTATGAAACAATACCGGAATTTTAAATGGAATTTAAACAAATAAATCTAATAATCCTCCTCTGGCCTCTGACTAAGACCACTCAGCAACTTCAAGCAAGAGCCCCAATTTTTGAGAGTCCAATTATCAACACGCAGTGAGGAGCCAATCTGTAAATCCATCCAAGAAGATATCTCATCTTTTCTTCTTCATAAGTTTCTTAAGACATTCGGTAATTATTATCTTCATGACGTCCTTCTTACTTGCAAATTGTGTTGGTGGAATCCGGTACCAGTCTGAAAGAGATAGGCGCAAATTGGAACCTTATTCTAAAATTCTTAGAATAGAAAACTTTGTATAAAGGTTGTGCTTGGATACCGTGCATGTACTCGCACTTCTGCCGCTAAACAGTGCTTATTGTGTACCGGTTTGAAGGATAAAAGAGACTCACAAATTACTGGGTACTGTGGGTTACGAATCGTTTCAAGCGTAAATAGTTTTACTGTACATGGTCTATACTATACTACTGTCTGTATGGTCTGTACTATAAAACTAGCTGTTTGCCCGGGATTCTGCCCGCGTGCGACTCATTTCTATCCCGCCCAAAAGCAGCCTATGTTGGAGTCTTAGTCCATAACTATACCCATTCCAAATTTCATTTAAATTGGTCCAGCGGTTTAGCTATGAAAGAGTTACAGACAGATAAATAGACATACAAACAGGCAGGCAAACAGACTTTTGCATTTATAATATTAGTATGGAAGTATGGATCTAGTAAATTCTTAAAGGAAAACATATGACAAAATCCTGGTTAAGTAACTGAGATCAAAATACCACACACCAAGTTGGCTGGCCCTAATTATATGGATATACATTGTTGCCTTAGATTCCAGAACTTCATCTATTTTCTTAGATATTTTCCAACTGACATTCCTAATATTGTCTTACATAAATGCAGGGTATTGCTCCCCGAATCTTTCGATCTCCGATATTGCTTTAAATTTGCAGAGCTCACTGAAGACAGAACTTTGAAATATTTTATATCTAAATTTTATGAAGTTTTCCATCTACCCTTTTACAGCACAATGTATGAAATTGATCTTGATTGATTAAAAATATTCAGTATTTTGTTATTTCTCACTTTTACCTAAACTGAACAATTGACCAGTGTATAAACTAATAAATTCATCAACTCAGTTGTCTCGGAGACCAAAAGGTATTTTTAAAAATGATATAATACAAACTTTGAAAGAACACAAAGTGTAAAACATTATATTGAAGCTTTCTTTTTATTAATATCTTTAGCTTATATACATATTCGTTTTTAAAAACTGATCTACTTCTTTTCAAGTTATTCTTAACGACCTCAGTACTTTACCTTTGTCTAAATAAAGTTGTTTAGTTTTTGTGTATCTTTGGATTTTATACTCAAATTTGTAGAACATTATTATAGTACATTTAATTTTGTTGTATCTCAGCATAGAATAGATAATAGAACTAACGTTATCAAAGTGTCATCAAGACTTAGAGCTACAAAGACCATAGGTAAAAAAAAAATAGGTAAATTTCTTTTAGTATAAGATTTTAATTTTGTGTAAATAATTGTTATAATACTGAGTACGCAATCAGTCCTACGGCCCACCTGATGGAAAGTGGTTACCGTAGCCTATAGACACCTACAACACCAGGATTGTATGGCATAGATTAAAAAAAGTTGCCTGGCGTCAACCGAGCACTATTTCCTAATTCTATGTTTCATAGTCTGACTAGCGACCCGCCTCGGCTTCGCATGGACATAAAAACCTTCCTTTTAAATCATTCTATCTATTGAAATAAATCACATCAAAATCCGTTGCGTAGTTTTAAAGATTTAAGCATAAGGCAAAGGGACATAGGGACAGAGAAAGCGACTTTGATTTATATTATGTTGTGATGATAGCGAAGTAATAATAAATGATACTTCTACGTGCTTTTAGACAAATAGTTAATACATTTTCAAATACGAAATACAAACTTTTGGTTTACGAGCAAAAGTTTATTATTAACATGAAGTTTTCAAAGAATTTTATACGTCAAAAATGAAATTTTAAAAACTTTGCAATTTTTAAGTCAGACTTGTTGATCATTATCAGTTCAAGGAGTCGTGCAAGTCGCCTTGTTTTCTCAACTTTTATCGAATACCTACTTTTATTGACTTGTTTTGTTCGTGGAATATGAAGTCTAAAAGAAATACTTCATTTATTTTTCCTTTTGATAACGTCATGATATTTATGACTATACTTATAGGAAATGACAATTTGTCTAATATAAAATTTATTTTATTGTCAGTAGAGTCCAAAAAAAGTTAAAAAAAAAATCTGAGCCTCACCAAAAGCCTCTGAGAATAGATTCTAAAGGGAACTATCTATCTAGATTTTAAAGGGAATAATTTTTTACAAAAAGGGTTTTTGACCGTTTTTAACGCGTGTAAAGCGATGGCGAGTGCGGACTAATTTGGATTGGTCGCCTTTAGTAGCATTTCTATCTTGAACTTGTCCTTGCTTCGGAAGGTTGAGTTGTTGGTCCTGTCTGTTATTGCTAGATGGCAGTCGTTAGACTGAGTCAAATACCTATAGGCAGCCTAAAAAACCCTGACAGCGTAGGTCACTAATACACTCTTATTTTATTTTTCTATTGGTCTGGATTCCCTGTAAGAAAGGCTTTGTAGGTCAGACGACAGTCTCTCTTTATTAATAACCAGTACCGCCAAATATAAGACCATAATTAAAAGTATACCCCGGAATCTGCTGCGTATGCTGAAAAATGTACCTAACTAGGAAACCACTTGGATGAAAATTCAAATTCAAATTGTTTATTTTCAATATAGGATATTCTTATCACTTATTGACATCAATTGTTACTTATTTTAAGTTTACCACCACTTCCAAAGCGCAAGTGGAGAAGAAGTGGCGCCACAAACTCCACAGTAGCATTTTCTTCAAAAACGTCAATTCACAAAATTTGAGTCAAATCAGACGAGTTTACATTTGAATATTTTTATAATTACCATAAGTTTATTATTAAATAAATATTGAGGATTATTGAAATAGTTTAATAAAAATGTCAAGTAATAAAAGATGATAAACAACTGGACTGTAAGCATGGAATTACAAAATCGTGCGAGGTCACAACGGTATTTTTTTTAATCTTTGGCTGTTTACCCGACTTCAGATGAAATGGGATAAGGAGTGGACAAAAAAGAATAAATCTTTTGACTGTATGATTGTTTCAAAAGTGAAACTTTTAAACATCGTCTTTTAAACTTTTTCGTCTGTGTGTTGCATGTCGCGGAGTAGGGATAAAGTGAATATTAATGGAATAACTTCGATATTTTTTAGTTAAATGTCTATAATGTGAAAACAGTTTCACTTTTACCGTGATTTCATAAAACCACACAATCCTTTTTTTATTTTATTTATCTAAAAATACACACATATAGTCACGTCTTTATCCCATACGGTGTAGACAGCGCCTAGGATCATAAGACCTTAGACCACGTTTAGCATGATGACAGTTGAAACAGGAAATCAATAGTGATGGGTTGCTAGCCGCATCGCCTTTGTTTTGATTCCCTCATTCGCCGATTCCCTTAGTCGACTTTTACGGCTTGCACGGGAAGAGAAGCTACTGGTACATTCTATGTTTCTATTTTTCTCCCAGCCCAGCATGGAAGGTAAAAGTTGTTGTGTTTTGCTCTCTGTCTGAGCAATCTTAACACTGAGTTATTACCTTTTTGTGTCACTGCGCTACAATTAAGTTTTTGCCAGTGTTTCTTTATGTGAATGTTTTGTTTTGTGCCTCAGTTATACAAATAAAGTTATTATCTATCTATCTTATTATCTATCTATCTATCTAAAAAAGGTCCAAAAATACTCACCTGATTTGTCAAGTATGAATATTCTATTCTTTCTCCCGGTGAGAACGGTTATAAATCAAGTTTATCCTAGGAATACGGTATCTGCGTTGGAAAAGTCAAACAGTCAACCCACATCACATTCGTGCTCGTATCGTGTTTGATTTAACGTCTTTTGTATGTGACGTATCTCAAAGTGAATTCACCTGATTGATTTGAGATACCTTTTGTTCAATGTTTTAGTTTTATGGATGACATTCTTGTAAGCCAACTAGCGCCACCAAGCATTTTATTTCTTTTACTCTAAAATCCGCATCTGAAATGAGAAGATCCGTAGGAGAACTAAGGTTGCCGACATAGCCCAGCGGATTAGCCCTTTGAAGTGGCAGTGGCAGGGCACATAGCGCGACGACCTGATGGCCAATGGGGCAGAAAGGTTCTCGAATGGCGAACACGCACCGGCAGATGACCTGAAGAAGGTCGCAGACAGACGCTGGATGCAGGCCGCTTCCAACCGGTCGTTCTGGGAATCTTTGGGGAAGGCCTACGAGCAGCAGTGGACGGCCTGCGGCTGAAATGATGATGATGATACTCTAAAATCAGGTCAAATTGAAAAAATCAAAGAAAGCAGGTCACTAGTAAATAACGTTAAGTATTTTTGGTATTACTTTTCATTATTTTTCCTGTGACGATGAACGGAACACAAAGACTTTTACTTACTAGCTTATAAAAGCTTTATATAAAATAGATGGCAATTCCGATGCAGGTTAAATGTTCAATGATATTGTAAGTATTAAAATCATCATCATTTCATCCTCAGGCTGTCCACTGCTGGACATAGACCTCCCCCAAGGATTTCCAAAATGAACGGTTGGAAGCGAAGCATTGTATTGTTTGATCTAATAAATCTCTCTGATTCTAGTGATTTTCTCAGGCCTTGCATTGAAGCCTGCTTATTTGCTTTTCGTTTTCCGTTTTGTACGGTTCGTATCCTATGTTTTTTAACCATTTGCACGCACGACTTTCACTACCAGATACTTAAAAAAAAACAACAAAAATAGATCATACTTTATATATCTTCAGTTTTACCTCAAAAAATAAAATAGAGACTACCATTTACAACTGATATATTATATTTCACAGACTAAAATTAAAAAAGTACCAAAAACTGACCATTCTTAAAACTGTAAAGCTGCTACTGTCCAGAAGTTTGTGGAGTAATCGCCCGCCATCTGTGACTGACTGCGGATTTAAAACGCTTAATGTGGAATGCTGGTCTTAGCCGGTGGGTATCGGAGTGTTCGACGGAAAAGAGTAGAGTTGTTTAGGTTACAAAAAATACCCAAAGCTCGTAGGTATATGGTTTATCTACATAAATTCATCATTGGTTTTTTATACAATATTGTAGACAGAAATACGAAATTAAAAACAAAATGAGAACAAATTAATCAACATTGTTACCATGATTGTTTTCCGGTGCAATACAAGCCGCAAATTAAAGGTACCAAATAGTACTTGAAGATAAAAAACGAAGAAAAACAAAGAAGAAAATAAAGAAAGAAAGTTTACAAAACCAAAGTTACGGAACTGGTTCCGAACAAGGTTTAAATTTAAGAACAAATAATTGGATATTATAAAATATAGCGATCTGTTGTAAATAGATTCTAAAATAGAACATATTTCAGTAAATTAAAACATAATAATAGAATAGAATAATAATAGATTTACATTATATGAAATAGAAAAAAAAAACCATTGCCAAAAAAATATATTTCTACCAACAATAAGAATAGACTAGAATTATTCATTATCATTTAAACAAAAGACGTCTCCATCTGGACATAGGCCTCTATCTCATCGATATCCATCCGAAGTATTCAACAATGTAAAATGTAACAATCAAAATATAACTAACAATTACTCCATGGATCCTCCAATTCCCTTGAAGCCGACGTTAATAAAGGTTCGAGCGGCGGCGATAGCTCTTCCTGCTCTATTTACGTTCGGCCGCTGCAAGACTGCCATGTTTCAAAATATTCCACTCCTCTGTTTTTCGTATTGGTATTTCAATTAATTTACATTGATTTAGATACTGACTATTTAAAGGAAATAATGGAAATAATGTCAAAAAACGCACTTGGAAGTTAAATAAAAACTGCTAATCTTCAGATTTATGGTTACTACCAAGTACTCCAGTACTTAAAAATAGTAGTAGGATCCTAAACAAATCATTGCTGTACTAAATTATAGCATTGTTAAATTTTTCCATTGTGTTTTTGTGTAATATCAAATAAACATTCTTTCTTTCTTTTTTTCTTTCTTTCTTTATTTCTTTCTTTCTTTCTTTCTTTCTTTAATAGTCTATTTTATAATTAGAAACTAAAACCATATTCTCTTGTTTTCAACGTTGCATTGGTATTTTTATTTTTCACTATATACATCTTCTTATTCTCAAAAAAATAAAAAAGACTGTAATGTCATCATTAAAATCCCTTCTAAAATCCAAATACTAACGATACAAATGTGACGTAACACAAAGTCAACACCAATAAAGACGTTTTACGTCGAACCATACATCTTAGACCGCATCTGCATTTAACATCAGGTGGGATCATGGTCAATCGCGACATTGAAAATTTATATGTATTAAAAAAAACAACCCACGTGCGCATTCATAACATAACTCACGTTACCAATATATCAATCGACACTGCGTCACCAATGCGGGAGTCGGTAACATTATGCAAATATTTTCATACATAGCACCTTGTTCTAGAGAAATATACATGATACCCAATGCACTTAGAACAACGGGAGTGATCGGTCGTGAGTGCATTTCTTCTATGGCCGGGGCTTTCAAATATTGATCTCAAAATGGAAAAATTCCCAAGTTGACTGACGAACTGTTTGTCAGGTTTCCCGTTTCCAATTGTAGTGTTTGGATATTCTGTTACTTATTCTAGCAACGGGGGCTTTTAGAGTTGGCAACTCTACGAGTATTATCGCGCTGAGGGTATTATTCTAAAAAGGCTTTTAGACTTCGAATTCCAAATAATACCGCTATTTAAATTTTCAAAGTTTGATATTATTAATTTGCATTATACAAAACATTGTTGAACATACATTTAAGTTATAAAATCATCAATACAAAAAAATAAAATTCGAAAGATTGTCTGTCAGTCTAGTATGCTTTCACGACTCAACCGCTGGACAGATTTTGATGAAATTAGGTGAGAATGTATTTAAAAACCGGGGGTTCAAACATAGGCTACTTTTTGGCGTCATTAACTGATTACTATGCGGGCGATGCCCCGGAAAACAGCTAGTTGCTTAGATGAAAAAGCAATTTTGATTATTTTCGATATACCTTTTTATGTATTTATGTTCTATTTTCTATGTTATATATTTCTATGTTATCCTATGTTTATATGTACACATGAATTTAGTTAATAAATAAATATTTCATTTAAATACACAATACAAACATAGAATCAGTGTAAAACAAAATTTGTACAAACATGACTAAAATATTATTCGTTTTAATTTTTGTGCCTGTATTTGCTTATAATGGATTTATTTGGTAAATAAACTACATTTCATTTTGAATTAAGCGTAAAGCCGCGCAAAGCACGAAACCTGCATTAACATTATCTGTTGTGGTTTGCAACGTTTCAAATAACCACTAATTGTAGATTGTCTCTTTGTCTTTCTTCTCAGCACTTTTCCAGGTGGCACTACAGCTACTATAGATGTTCATTAAAAATAGATGTCGCTAAATGTCGTGCCTAAAAAAACATACTGTTTGTTAAACTAATTTTAATTTTTTAAAGGTTCCCTGGAAGAAAGCTTTTAATAATTAATATAAAAAAATAAATGAAAATTTAGTAATCGATTCAAACATACAAAAAAATCGATTCGAAAATATTTGATAAAATATTTAATGATTAGAAAATATTTGGTATTTAGTCAGTTCTATTTTTAATATGGAACTGGATAACACTTATTATTGAAATTTAAAAATGGAAAAGTAGTCTGGCCATTTAAAATTAAAACCAACATAGACAAAATCGGTGTCTAATTTATTTTTAAAAGCACTAACCCAGAAATTATGTCTGCAACAAGCGTGCCAGTTTTGACTGTTCTTTGCGCTGAAACTTTTTGTTCGCGTGGCAAGAACGAATTGTGGATTGAGATAGCTTAAATGGTGCTTTACTTGATAACTGTGTTTAGGAACTGAAAATGAAGGAAATTGCCTGTATTCTTATCTCCATTTTGCCAACTGAATGATAAAATGTATTGTATATTCGTGTTAAAATTTCATTATTTATGTGGCATAAAAATGTACTCTTTTAAATTTCCTGTTTTGAAATTTGTTTTATTTAGTGACGTACTGGCATTTGCTATAGGGTAGATAAAAATGCGATATTTTTGTATAAAAATATTTGTATATTGTGACTTACTTTGCAGTGGTCATAAAAGGTAGGAAAGCGGTCCATGGACTCCTAAGCAGCTTGCTGAGGAAGCAACTGGAAAAACACTCACAAAATTGAAATATTTACTGAAACCAACGTTAAGTTATTTGAAGATAAAGTTCCAATTCTTTTTAACGAGCTTTATTTTATTTTAGTGTAGTCTAAATATCTTAATGATGATATGCGTTATAGATGACATAGCATTTTAAAAGTTTTATTTTTATTTTTTTCGATTAAACTTCCCATAAACACGACCCTGATTCATGGTTACACGATTTTTCAGACTATATTTACTATGTTTTTAACTACCTACCTGACTTCTTTTAAACAATAAACTAGCCTCGCAGCTTCCTATTTTAAAAGTAGGACTCTTTAATTTTAGTCAATAAATTACTTTTGACTTTGGTTTCTGTTTAAATATAGAAAAAAAATCCCATTTGATTTCTTTTAAACTTAATTATCCAGTTGAAAAAGTGAAATTAAAACCAGTAAATAATTCATTCAACCCGACGTTAGAATTATTAAAAATCCCTTGACCATGACGAGGAAACTTAAAATTTATTACAAGAAACTTGATCCGACTCGGTACACGTCACCCTTCGTTAAACGCACTTCAAACTGGCGTCGACTCGGGTAAAACTTATAAAATATCAAAAAGTTTTTTATTACTTTCGACAGAGACCTTAATCATAAATAGACGGAGTTTTATTCTTTGGTTTTGTGAAATTATTATTATCTTTTTTGTGGTTTGGACATCGAATATTTTCAGGATCTACGCAGTGGAAATGAGTTGCTGAATCATGGTCTTGGAATTGAATCTTAGTAAGATGTTTTTAGGGGTCTTAATACTAAGCCATTTATATACTTTTCTAGCTATAGTCTAGAAGACAACTTGTGTAATATGTCCTGGGGTTGCAACTTGCAGTATTCTCGTAGGGATAAATGCAAGAGAATATTAAATAAAATTTATACATTACATTTTTTTCCATATTTTTCTAATAAGCAACTACATTATTTCAATCAATATATCTACGAATAATTGAAAACCAACCAACCCAAACTTTTAAGTACAGTTTTTTACACTGGATTTATATTATAAGTTACACTGTGGCTTTGTTTCAAACAATGATAATATACCTCTATATTTATTTAATTCAATCTTAATTTTTGATGTCGCCAGTGACACTGATATCAGGCATATTAAGTTAATCTAAAATCTTCATACATATAGAAAAAAACAAAATGAAAACTTAATATTTCCTCCATTTACAACAAAGCAAATAATAAAAATAAAGTAATGTACTAATCAATTTAGAAAAATCAATCTATTAGAACTTGATGTTATATTTTGTTATGTAATAAATGATTATGATTATTTTTTAGTGTATTTTATTTAGTTACATATATATGTATACTGCTTCATCGCCTTTTGATTTGTTTATTTAGTTTTTCCATTTGAAAATGTAATAAGAAAAAACAATACAAATATTTTTTTAAACGAAAAAAATAAGTTGAATTTACCATTTCGTAACATCAGAATAAATCAAATATTTTTTTTTGCAAATTGAAATATTTTCTACTGGATAAAATGGAATGCGAAGGAAGGAACAGTACTTCGATTAAATAGTTAAAATTCAAAGCATTCGTTTATTATGAAGACTAACCATTTTTATTGGTTCGCAGACCAATAAATTTAATTAAATTTCGGAAGATGTCGCAGTGCTTGTTAAGGGAGACATCCGAAGCATGCGTCAGTAACGTAGCAACAAAGTAAGTTATGAAGGAAAAAAAAAAATTGTCAATTTTTCAAACATCAAAACCTCAGATCAAAACAATAACATCAGAATAAATAAAATATTTTTTTGCAAATTGAAATATTTCCTGCTGGAAAAAATGAAATTCGGAGGAAGGAGTACTTCGATTAAATAGTTAATATTCAAAGCATCCGTCTATTATGAAGGCCATTTTTATTGGTTTGCAGTCCAATAAATTTAATTAAATTTTGGAAGTCAGTTCAGTGCTTGTTAAGGGAGCCATCCGAAGCATGCGTCATGACGCAGCGACAAAGTAAAAATAATTATTCTGTTGTGACGCTGCTAATAAATAAGTATTTAACTTATATTTGGTCTAGCTTATTTTAGCTATATAGGTATTTAAATTCTTAATTGTGCGTCGAACAATTAACAATATTAATATCAAGCAAAGCCTTTTCGACTCGAAAAGTAGAAGATCAAATGAGTAATTTTTTTTTACACAGCACGTCATTGACGCTACATGTCCGTCGAGCAAACGGCATCTGTATCGAAACAGAGTAGCCTTAGCGATATTTTACCATTCCAATAGATCTGGCGTTTTAGCGGGGCGGGAAAAAACACACATATAAGTACAGTTATGCTATACATACCTACATTCAAAACTTATACTGTCACAGACTGTAATGATGACACTTACACATTAAAAAATGAAACAAAACAGCAAATAGCAATAGTTTGTGTACAGAATATACACACATATGAGGTACATTGCATGTGCCGATTGGGCTTATACTTTGATGAAAGGGAACGCAGGGTATGGCTACTCCCCAGTACGAAGACCATGTTGCTCGAAGGTCGCCACTGAACTGACGCTTGCATCGGAAGTACACCTTAAGTGGAGACGGTAGATGATATTACCATTCCACCATCTCCATAGAATAAAATCGCCGTTATATTGTACGACTCTTGCGATGACGTGAAGTAATCAAATCCATTTCAAGAAAATTGAATTCTTTATTATTTCGTTAAAAAATTTCAACACCGCGGTGTTTTCTCTAAAAACTTTTCTAAACAATTATTGTTAGCTATTTAAAAAAAAATGGTTTTCTTAATAGTAAAATATGATATAGTTCTACACTTCTTGCATAATTTTTGCAAACTGTGTCGGGAATCAAAACCACTGGAGAATTCTAATATTATTGGAGGTAGGTCAAAATGTCTCATCACCGCATTTTTGAAAGTAAAATAATATTTTTTTTTCATGAAAGCATACATTTGCTCCGTAAATAACAACTTGGCACTAACCATTGTAAAAAGAATAGATAAGACTAGAATTACGCGACGTCGACACCATAAACTAGTAAAAAGACTCCATTGCGAAATATGGTCGTATAAGCAACACTATTTCTAGCTACTCTTACTGTTATATCAGCGTCTTTTATTTACATTTTCTAATACTCATAGTTCTCAGTCTAATAGTTACTAATTCTAACAAATGAAACTGTTATATTTCAGGCATGGAGCCGGACTTAAAGGGAAAAATAGAAATAAATTTAATTTGTTCAGGAAGTCAAAAGAGGCAACTCTTGATAAAAACGCTGGTTTGTATCTTGGACAAAAGATAAGTATTGCAATCCAGCAATTTTATACTGCGAGCATTTTGGGCACCCAGGTAAATATTATTATTCAAAAAGTTCTTTTTTGTGGATTTCCTTAGTAAAAATGACAAAATTTAACCCTTATAAAATCATTAGTGTGCCTCTATCTATCGGTAATGAAACCTGTTTGTTGATAAAAACCCTAATTTTATTGTGTCATTTATTTCAAGTTATAAATTATAAAAACAATAGCATAGAAAAAAAAGGCACCAAGAAAATCGCAACGGTTTTTATTACAGCAATTATTATAAAACTAGCTGTTGCCCGCGGCTCCGCCCGCGTGTAGTTCGCTTTTCGCTTAACCTGTGGAAACTACAACTATCCAGACCTATAGTTAAATCTATAAGTAGTATCCTATTCCCGTGCCAATTTTATAAAGCCATTACATTGCTACGATATCAAACTGAAAATATTAACATTCATACTATCACATATTTGTCTCTAAAAGAGTAGACGCAGCCTATTACAGGGTCATTAGAACCTAACTCAATAAATAGTGTTATGTTAGTTAAATTAGACCTTACGACACGACCGTATGTTCCGTCGAACAACAACTGAACTGACTTGCTGGTTTGATTATTTTTTAAACCAAAGCCAAACCAACCAACTAATCAATTCAAATAGCTTACAATACAACAAACGACCGATAAACAAACCAACCAATAGAACTAAATAAACAACCAAAATTTTTTTGAAATAATTAGAATTAATTGCTGGAAAAATTTCAATCTGCTATAATACCATATGAGAAAAAAATAATTAAATTAACTTCAGCGCCATCTATTGTTATTTTATGTAACTAAATTATACGCCCACACACATTCAATGTGTTAATTTTTTAAAATTTAATAGAGACTGCAGTGTGTTTTTGTCTTCATTGATATCGATAAAACAAAGTAGAAATTGTAGCTTTATCTATATTAAATACGTTTATGTAAACCAGATTCAACTCTGTAAAAGTTTTGAAACAGTGCTAGAAGTAAACTTCAATTGACCATAACTTCTTTTTCCCTTAACCGATTTTGACGAAACAAAGTTTTGACAAAACTGTTGAACGTATATGTAATCCACCTGTGAAAACCGCGTTCGAATCTGTTGAGTAGTTTTGAAGTTATAACGTACCAGACATACAGAAAGACAGACAGACAAAAATTCCAAAAATTGTTTTTTTTGGTTTCTGTTACACGTCTTTCTTTAATCGCCCCGTATCAGTTTTTTAGAAAAATATTTAATGTACAGACATTCAATTTTTACTGTCCTATTATATGTAAAGATAGATAGATAAGTACAAAATCCATATCCATACTAATACTATAAATGCGAAAGTCTGTCTGTCTGTAACCTCTTCACGGCTAAACTGCTGGACCGATTGTGATGAAATTTGGTAGGGATGTAGTTAACGGCCTGAGGTCAAACATAAACTTTTGGGCGCGATATAACCGATTCCCACGCGGGGCGGAGCCGCGGGGAACAGCTAGTACTTATATATTAACGGACTTAACGCTACCATTTGATTAATCTTCTTTTTCAATGTCGTCAATGACAAACTATTAGATATGATTTGTAAGGGGTTGCGATATCGTTTATCCTGAAATAAATTTGCAAATGAATATATTTGTTTCTTTTCAAAATTATAAAAAAAAGTAAGAAAATAATTCTAGAAAACAAATAAAACACGAAATCATAAAATTATTGTTTGTGACAGGATTCGATCCAGGTACTTTCTTGAAACATTTCTTTACTAAAGTATTAAAAAATTCTTAAAAATTAATACAAAACGAAAAAAAAAGTAAATAAAAAAAAGTAAGTAAAAAAAAGCAAGTAAAAGAAAGTAAGTAAAAAAAAAGTCATGTATAGCAGGATTCGAACCCTCGACTTAAAAATATGATCTACGACCTCTACCGATAGGCCAACATACGATGCTAGAGATTGGCGAAATTTCAAATGGGATTTGTCTATAGGTACGCAAATTCGCGCCATCTATTGAGATTTTATGTTACTAAATTTACGATCAAATTCAATGTGTTATTTTATTAAAATTAATAGGTGCAGTGCGTGTTTTCGTCTTTATTGATATGGATAATAAAAAGTAGAAATCCTAGCCTTATCTAAATGAAATTAAACGTAAGTAAACGCATTAAAAGTTTTGAAGCAGTGTTTGAAGTAAATTTTCAATCGACCATAACTTCTTTTTCCCTTAACCGATTTTGACGAAACAAAGTTTTGACAACGCTCCTAATCATATGTAATCCAACTGTGAAAACCGCGTTTAAATCCGTTGAGTATTTTCGAAGTTATAACGTACCAGACAGACATACATACATACATACATACATACAGACAGACAAAAATTCCAAAAACTCTTTTTTTGGTTTCTGTTACTCCTTTTTAATCGCACTCAATCAGTTTTTTTGAAAAATATTAAATGTACAGACACTCGCATTTTAGTGTCTTATTATATGTAATGATAAAAATAAAAAAAAACACAAAAAAGTTCATATCACCACAATTAAATTGCCCAAGCCCATAGCAAGTTAGTAACCGTCTAACCCGCTAACTATTGGATATAATAACCGTATTTTTACTGTTTCAGATCACGCCATGTTTGATAAAACGTACCTTTAACAGCAGTTAAAACCCAGGTTTAAACTTTAACATGAAACACAGTTGTTTATGAACTACATTTTTCATTAATGGACTTTTACAATCTATTTTATTGTCTGACTAATAAAATATATCTTTTATTTCCAAAGAATCGCGGTTTGACGCCACGCAAATTTCTTTTTTAATCTAGGTTTTTCTTTGTGATTTGATTATACCCTGTTATTTAGGTTTCTGTTAGTCTTTTTGATTCCAATGTGTTTCCCAGCTACAGTTTCAATTTAATTATTAATATTAATAAAAAAACCGCTTAGAACTTTTCGAGAAAGAAGACGAAATTTTCTAATCGACAAGAATGTGTAAAAAAACCGTTTCCAAATAAAAATATTGTCGGGGCCCTTGCAGGTCCCGAATAAATAAAAGCAATGGACTGTATATAGTTATAATTTGAAAAGTATAATGTACGTCTACAAGATTCGGCCTATGGCCCGAACAAACATTAAAAAGAAAGATGTAAGCGCGCGTCTTCGTCGGCGTCTAGCTGAGAAGTGCTGGGTGGTGGGGGCGGCCCGGTCTTGTGGCTCGCCAAGCGCGAGCGCAGCCGGGATGAGCCGATGGTGCCCGAACATATTCCCCCGGTTGAAGTAAGTACTTCAAGGCTTGATTCAGGAACTGTCGGCAGCAGGACAGCCTCTGTCCGAAGACACCAGTGATCCATCACTGAAGAGAAAACCATACGTAATGAGTTCCTTCTGTTGGCGTTTTCCTGTTCCGCTGGGGAAGCCAGTCACCTGTAGATGAGGAACCGACATTAGTGGTCGTCCAATAATAAAGGTTAAGGATGAATCTAATAAAAGGTGAGGATAGTGACAGAGGATGAGAAATAAAGTACTACTGCCTCAGATTGAATATAAATGTAAAGTTGAAATACAGAGACCAAAAATTGTTAAGGGAAATGCAAAATTAAGAAAAAATGTTAAAACGCTAATGCTAAAGCCTAGCTGACAGATAGATCGGAACCCTTCGCTTGCATGACAAACGAACTACGTATTACGATATACGCAGCTGCGCCAGCTATTACGCTAAGGCCGAACTCGGATCTGTAACGAACTCGGTATGCACAGGTTAACACTGAATATGATGTTCCCAAACATAGGTAGTTGCTGTCACAACAAAAGAGGACACTGTAAAAGGAAAAACGAACTACCTTATGGCAGGCAGCTGTTCCCTATAAGGCTGTTGTGAACTTATGCAATTTCTGTTAAAGTATTCATTTAAATGAAAGATAATGTATTGATTTCTTACTTAAGTATTGAATGTAAGTTGCTTAAATCGTGTGTAAATAAATTTGAATTGTTATAGTACCCGTCAATATAAATAAAATAAATTTGAATATCTATTTAAATAAGAATTTGAAAAGCTAAATTATTGTCAATAAGAAATATAGGCCCAAGGGCAGAACGGCAAAGACGTGGCAAAGGAAGCTGACATAGTCAGCCTTCCGCCCTCAAGTTAAAGGCTGGGCTAGACGGATGAAGGCGACGGTGGCCATTGAGTGCCGTTTTTTGGTTACCTGCCGAGTCCGTCACAAACCCGATATCGCCCGTGCCGACACTGAGCGGCATGCTGTGCAGCAGCGGTGCCAAGCCATGAATCGGCTCGCAACACGTAGGACACGCAAGCCTCGCCCGCCTCAACAGGAAGCACTCCGATCTTCATCTGTCAAAAAAAAATGTGCTTAAGCAAAGGCGTGAAAAAATGGTCTTATAAAAGGCCTAATGCATAAGAAATTTACATGCGCGTGACCTGAGCCTACGCCCGGCCAGCTGATGCAATGAGGGTACCTACGTGTTTAAAGCCAGTGATTACGCAATAATAAACGCTGTGCATAGGCTACCAATAATAATGCATATGCAGAAATACGGTGCGCGGCGGCGTAAGCGTAATGATAATGAAAATAAAAATTAAATTAAGCTAACGATTAAATTCAAATGAGACAGGTACTTGAAGGTGGGTATGAAAAAAATAAAATTAAAGTTGAAAAGTTATGAAAAGGAAGAAGAATGGAAATAATAATTGGAACGACTCACAAAATACCAGTATCCTCACCAACGAGGTAACCTTAATCCCTGGCGAAGTGGTGACGACGGCTCTGCGATTTTGGTACAGGAACGCCGATCTTGAATCTTCTAGGATCTTGACGGTTTGAGTCGTTGTTGGAGTGCCAATTTCGTCTAGTGTCTTCTCCTTTGAGTGGGTTGGTGACTTCCAGTTGACCTTGGCTCGACGACGGGGTGACGCGGCGCTTTTTCAAAATTGTTGCTCGGCGACCGTTACCAGACATACATTTGCTGACTCGTATCGCGAGTAAAGGACCAATGTCGGGGCCCTTGCAGGTCCCGAATAAATAAAAGCAATGGACTGTATATAGTTATAATTTGAAAAGTATAATGTACGTCTACAAGATTCGGCCTATGGCCCGAACAAACATTAAAAAGAAAGATGTAAGCGCGCGTCTTCGTCGGCGTCTAGCTGAGAAGTGCTGGGTGGTGGGGGCGGCCCAGTCTTGTGGCTCGCCAAGCGCGAGCGCAGCCGGGATGAGCCGATGGTGCCCGAACAAATATGATACATAATTAAGATAGTCCAATAAAGTTTTATTTATCGGGATAATAATTAAAATTTCTCTCTACCAACTAATAAACTTTCATGCCATCGCTACCGATTGTAATTAAAATTTAAATCAAGCCAATTATACCGAACTACGATCGACGCGAGTCAAGCTACAATGTAGATACAACTAAACAGTGCAATTTATTTCAAGCACAGCATAACAAAATGCTGTCTGAAAACATCCAACATTGTCTGACCCATCACACAATGAGCAACATTTAATTTCCATCTTTAATAACACAGTGTAAGGTTCAATTTGGTGACGTGAATATGGAAAATGGGTCGTGGCTAATTGGTTTTTATGTCACGTAAAGTGTCAGCTAATGGGTATTGATTCTGATGAAATGCGTGTACCTATTACAATTATATACTGTATCGTTTGATAATCATAGAGCAGAGAGAATTTCTCGGTGAAGGTTTAAAATCCTATTTTTAGTGAAAAAGTATGCTGACCTAAACCGTGAATAAGTAATATTATTATAACCTGCGGAACCTAAGTCATAGTTTCCGTAATCAGAACAACAACTTTTTCTCGAGAACTCAAAGCGAAATATATTTTTTAAAAAAGATGGGTCTCCCATAGAAATGAAGGAATCAACATAAAGACTTTCTATGAGAAATAGTTTTTTTTTGTATATATTTCCGTATTTAATTAAAAAATAATTCACAATGACTAGTTGATATAAAATGGCATTAAATTTCTTTAATGCTAACTTCTGTAACTATTAAACGGTAATTTTATCATCGGAGATTTAAGCCGCGTGGCATAGCTAGACACGCTAGACACACAAGTTCAAAATAATCCCATTGTGTACTTTTAGTCAAACACAAACATTTTATTATTATTCATAGACATAAGAATATGAAAGTTACTTCAAAACAAAAACAAAATCTGTTCATATGGCGCTCGCGAGTCAGCCATAAAAGAGATTTTTTTTAAAGTCAGACCGCATAAGAAAATCTGCTCCATGCATTACACAAAGCCTGTAAAAACAAAATGGTTTCCACAATAAGGAAATGCATAACAATGAAGTGAGGATGTACCTGAAGAAAGCAATAGGCACGTAGTGGGGTCGGTAGAGTGTCAATTTTGTGTAGAGAGTGTTCAATTAGGCTTATAGGTATTATACACAATATTATAATAGTATTGTCGTCGACTGTAGAAGATCTGGCGCGCGTCATACTCGGCTGTTTTACGCTGTGAATACTGTATTCATCTCGTTCTAACTTATGGTAAGTTCGAGTTGAAAGACATGACAAGCATATATAAGTGTAATAGTTTCATTTTAGTGGCGCCGCGATTGTCATTTTAGCCATTTTTTGTGACCGTGCTTGAGTGACCAGATTTGAGGGATATTGTGAACAAGAACAATTCTTTATTTGCCATGTCGCGATATGAAAATTGTAAAAATGGGTTAAATTTAAATGAATAGATTAAAAATTGTTACTTCCAGGACAAAATGCCTATGTATAATTCCTGGTTGTATTCCACAATACTATTTTTTCAGCTTATTCTATCCAGCTCTTGTGGATCTAAAAATAATTTTATTTATCTAAATTGCTTGGAAGAAGAATTTATTAATAAACCAATAAGTACTTCAAGTTGCTTTTAAAAAAGAAATAAAGAATAATAAATTTGTTTGATAGCTTTGATTAGCACAACGCTAAAACTAAGCAAACTAGGTCGTATTTTTCTTGGGTGCGCACAACCTACTATTAATACTGACTCTACTATCGTGGTGCTATAAGAGTGGGTGATTTGGATGCAAAGAGTCGTGCAAAATGGTTTATATTCAATTTGCTTGTCTATGAAAAAGGAAATGATTTGTTATAGTTACTGCACCCAGAATAATAAAACTATTATTCGACTGGTTATTAAAAGGCGCTGGATATAAGCCTTAGTCTGTGAAAAATCTATGCAAAATTTACGGATACTTGTATAATTTCATATCATGTCATATTTTTATGACTACACTGAAAAAGGTAAATAAATTTTATTTTTACCTCTCTAATCTATATTTTTTTTATCATATATATATAAAGTTAGCATAGCCCTAATTATATAACCATATTTTAACTTGATCACTTTCATAGAAAAAAAGTTGCCCGCTGGCTAGAGGATTTTTTTCAAAAATTGATAAAACTGAAAATAATACGGAACTAATTTCAGTTGTTTCACCAATGATAGCCCTAATTATATAGATGTATATCACGGAAAGACCTATATCAAAAGACCATGTGTTCCCGCTGAGTATAGACACACCTCTTTGACTAGTTAATAATTCCGAAAAAAACAGTCTCAAAGAGGATTGACGTCAGCTAGGCATATATCCATTTATCCATCCATACAAACATTATAAATGCTAAAGTCTGTCTGATCTACCTGTCTGTTACGCTATGTGGATGTTCGATGTTGCGCTGGCCGATACGTGGTCGCCATTCGCGAGCCTTTCTGCCTCATCGGCCAGCGGTTCGTCGCGCTATGTGCTCCGCCCACTGCCACTTCAAAGAGCTAATCCGCTAGGCTATGTCAGCGATTTTTGTTCTCCTACGTATTTCCTCATTTCTCATTCGGTCTCGTAGGGAAACATCGAGCATTGCGTTCTTCATGCCCTCAATGATAATGATTAAAGAAAATAAAGTGAAAGGTCCTTGAAGGCACTCGAAAAATAAACAGAAGCACTAAACTTCTTATAATCCTATTCATTACCTAATGCTCTTGGTTTCAAACAGACATGCCTCCAATCTTATATTGCAACTTTATCTTTCTAACCATGAGACGTGAAGCAATTTATATCTCTTAAAGACGTTCTACACGGAAGGGAATTTCGGATAATCTGCCAGTCACGACGTGAAAGTAGAAAATTACCTCTATGTTGTACTTTACTGTATATTTTGCAGCGTGTTAACTCTAAAAGGCAAGTTTTTTACACCGTTTTATTAGCTTCACCTGTATTTATATAAACTTTATTGTACAAAATACAGTTGTATAACACAATAGGCGAGCTTAATGCTAAGAGCATTGTCTAACAGTCAATCTTTGGGTCAAGAAGAGAGTTTAAAGTGGATTTCTTTTAAGAACGTACAGTACATTACGATCTCAGCTTGACCCAAAGGTTGACTATTAGACAATGCTCTTAGCATTCAGCTCGCCTATTGTGCTAAACAACTGTATTTTGCACAATAAACTGCGAGGAATACCCCCTCTGGCCAATCTGGATCTGGGACTCCGAAAGGTAAGAGCAAAACCATTAGATATTTTTATTGTAGGCGCAGTGTGGTCAAGCTTGAGAATAAACCATTTTCTATCTTCTTATGGGTGTTGTAGAGGCGACCGAGAGGAAAACAGAGGTCTTGCCTTACTTGTACCTTTACTCTACCCAGTGAATTGAGATACCTACCTATTAAATTTAATAAATTATTACTTAATAGGATTCCTGCTCCATGTTACACACGTTTTAGGGTCAATTCACATTAAAATACGGTATTCCATATAATGCATAATGTGGGAATAGCAAAATAAGTTACATATTAATCAATGTGACAGTCATTACAATGACTTGTTTAATTTCTGATCCACAATTTACTTTTAGGATAGCGCAAATACAGAAGTAAGTTTTGTCAATTTAAATTAAAGCTTCAAGAATAACCTTCGTTACCTTCTTTACAGGTAAAAAAAAAATCATGATTTAGTAGTGTTAGAAAATGTGATATCTCAAATAGTTGATTGCAAAGGTATATATTGAAAAATAAATAAATATTATCTCTATATCTTTGTATGTTTTAGATATAAGTACGAACATCTCCAAGCTGTAAGCTCTGTATCTAAAGACGCTTTTAAAAGCACAATAGAGTACAGTTAACTGGAGCAGATAAAACCCTACTGTACTTTCCCTGTGGTCCAGTAGTAAATGCGTTTGTGTGTATACCCAGGGGTGGTGGGTTCGATTCCCACGGGAAGCATAGGTACTTTATTTGGTTGATTCCAGTTTGATTAGGATATTGCAGTTTTGAATCACCTGATTGTTTGACAATAAAGATGCTTCGGAAGGCACGTTAAGTTGGTCCTAGCTGCCACCTGGTAGTCGTTAAACGTACTACGTCAGAGTCCAAGAGGTGATTCGGAAGAAATCTGACACCAGGCTGTGCATGGTTGACCGTGACACCTACACGAAATGAATTAATGAACTGTACTTTTCATAGTGCTCGGGTCACTATGAAAAGTACATTCATTCGTTTTTATCTGCGCGTAACTCCTGTCGGTTTCGTTCAGGCTTTAGGATCTCGGTCTCACGAAGATTGATTGTGGCAGTGACGCTAGCGCCGCGTCACTGATTGACGTCGCAATCTACTTCATTGGCGTTTTTAATTTACCCCACCCTTGTCTTCTTGGCTCGGTTTAAATTGATTCACTGAGTTTGGGATAGACTTTAATTGGTACGTTTTTCCTGACGATATTTTTAGATTTTTCATAACATGGAAAAAAACATAAGAATGGTTTTATCACTATATTCATGCATGCCTCTGTGATCCAGTGGTTAAGGCGTTTGCTTGAAGTCCCAGAGGTTGTGGTTTCGAATTGTAGGCTTATGTCACCTGACATTCTGATAATAATTAGATTATATGATTCTTAAGGCCCGTTAAGACGTTGGTTCCGGCTGCCATCCCGTAGTCATTGGAACCATGTCAGAGGCCGAGAGGCAATTTAGAAGAATTTTGGCCTAAGGGTTTTACAGTGTACAAGACTAAGCGACATTGTACCCACACGATACAAACTAACGATGATAATTTCAGTTATTTTATCCAATTTTTCTTAAACTGAACTTGGTTATCAGTTACATCCATAGTTTACGCTTTAGTCACATTGACTGCCGTATGATTTTCGTAAATCGAATCCACAATCACGTCATGATCAATTAAAGATGACAAAGAAAAACACAAGTCTATACTTATTTATTTAGATATACATAACAAGTTGCAATAAAAAAACACACACATAATACAGATAAAAAATAATGTAGTTCTGAGCTAGATTGTCACCCTAAAATGTGTACACACAACATGATATGCACATGAAAACAAACTTCATTTACATTTTTTTTTCTCCTATTATACCATAATAGTTGCACTTTACATCAAACAAAGGGAGTATTGTTCAGGAACCCACACGGCCTAATCTGTCACATAAAGTAACAGTAAAGCTATCAGAACACAATCTGCAGGTGAAACATCGCAAATACCGTAATTACTTGCGCAAACTTCAAACAAATCGGGGAAGTTTGATTCCCGAGGCCGACAGATTTAAAACATCCCTTTGAAATTAATGGCGTCGGTATCAATCGCGAGCGAGCACAGATGGCGTGTAATATAAATGGCGCGAACATTTTAATAGAAGGCACAACCATTTGCGCAGATCGTTGCCTATTTTGTAACCATATTTAGTAAATTTTGCGTCTTGTTTTACTATTAGAGATATGACGTGTGAAGGAGCTAAATGAGCAACAACACAGTCAAATATAAAAGTATAAAATTTTATTGAAATAAAAAAACACAGGGGTGGATTTATAGGGCCCTACTATGCCGGTGGTTCCATCTCCTACAAGTAGGTACTGTCCTGGTGTTCCGCGTTTGGTGGTTCTGGGATGCCGGTGGTTCCGGGATGGTGATCCGACCAGGGTTGATGGGGTGTTCACCCGGCGCGTATGATGAGATCCTCAATAGTAAGCCCAAATCTGGAACCCTGGAATCGATGTCCATTGGTCAGGATATTGTTCTAAAACGATAATGACGGCCAGCCAGCTTGCTCCGGGAGGTGATGATCGAAAGGGTGATGGTGAAGGACGTACCTACTTTTACCTAAGAGCAATGTCTGTGGCTGCTGGTCGTCATTAAGAACAGAGTTAACAATGACTCAAAGCTAGATAATCGCTAATATTGCCAATTAAATAGAAACATGTTCTAGAACACTTAATATTTTTTTATAATTAATACCGGGCGGTAGTTAAACACTGCCACGCCCGAACAGAAAATCTACTAGGTACTTGGTTCTAATAATAATATATTTTCCATTGAAATATTTATAAAACTAAAACACTTTTTTATCTAAAATTGCCTAAATAGTAAAAGTACCTATATGATGTTAAAATAAAGAAATAGTTCGCCACTTACCGAATTTCGGGTTTGAATGACACTCACTAATTTGAATCTTTGTACATATAAATTTTAAATATCTATTTGTAATATTAATTACTGCACTACTATTTTTACGAATAAGTATATATATATATAGAAAAGGGGTGACAACGTATGTCGAAGTACGAAACTGAGATGAGCTCGTAAATACGTGTGTCCGGCAGTAAAGAATCTATGCCAATGTGGCTCGATCGCCCGCGCATCGAGACAAAGGAACTAAAGTGCTCCATAAAAAAATGCAGCATGTTGCAGTCACATAAGCAAAATCAGACATATTCGAGTTGACCAACTTCTGTACTAAGAAAATCATTAGTAACTAGTAGATATGGTTTATTGATATGTATTTTTATTGTAAATATTTTAGGTAGGTTTCTTTTGTTTGTCAATATTTTATTTAGTTATTATTTTCTTTAGATTAAATTTAGTATTAAGTTTAGGTTTAAGTTTGTTTTTTATTATGTTTATAATTATTAATAACAAATGTATTTAGTTAATAGTTTTATTTTACTTAAAAAATGTGTACTACGTTACAGAGAGCGTAAGGGACAACAATGATGAGAGTAGAGAAAGCAAAAGAGGAAGGATCTGTGCCCCTAGTATGAGTTTTTCTTAACGGAGACGCTAGCGACTGCGTTAGCGATTTAGTATGACAAACCTGTACAGCTCCTCTGGCGGATAGTAAGGCAACTAAGAAATTCCATACAAAATCCTAACGCAGTCGCTAGCGTCTGCGTCATACAAATAGCGCAAAAAATTTTATGCATAGAAAGTACAACCATTTTTTGTAAATTTTATTATCTGTTTTACAACCATCTATAACTATTAAGTTTGTGACGAAAGTGATTAGATCAGAAAAAGCAAGGGCAAGGTAGGATTTGTAAGGATCATTTCGCACAAAAGGCTGGCAGCATTACCACTTAGAATTACTGACGCCGATATCAATCGCGAATGGGCACAGATGGCGTGTGATACAAATGACGCGACAATTTTAATAGAAGGCAAAACCATTTGCGTATTGTTGCCTATTTTGTAACCATATTAAACCCGTGAACATATAGTTATGAGAGAGAAGCAAAACAGTTTCTGCATTGTTTTGTTCCGGTTTAAAGGGTGATAAAGGCAGTGAAATATCTAGGTATTATAGCGAAGCATCCTAGGCCACAAACGCCATATCGTATTAAGAAATAAATGAACTCGCAAATGGTAGACATAAATGGAAGGAACTCCACCGACAAGCCCATGGGACTTAGCCAAAGTTACAACCCCAAAACATTAACAAAGTACGATAAGAACAAATTGTATGGGATTGACGTAAGATTGACCATGTGATTTAGCGCAGCTTATGTCAATTTCTTGTCGACATTCGTCAATGGTTTGAAATTGTGACTTTTGCTAAGCCCCTATCTCTATTTGTAAAAATCGCCACTTATTAGAAAGTGACAAACTACTTCTAGAATATTCTCCAGAATCCCGTTCTCATTCACATACATATCCGTTGTTCAAATCACTATAGATGTGTATTTCGGCCTCACTCGCAATCCATCATAATAGAAAGACCATCATTCGTCAACATTTGTCAATATTCACAATGTGAAATAGGAAAATTGGTTTGACGTTAACTGACTAGGCTTCATATGAGTTAGAATTTGTGCCTAACGATGTGGTAGTAAATTTATGAGATTTCTATTGACACCTCTTTGATAGAGAGTAATGTGAACGTGTTGTAAATAAGTAATTATGCAAGTACATATTTGGTATACAAATTCTCATAAAATATTGGACTACACTGCCGGTTTTTTATATTAGTAACTCGTACACAAATAGAGGTACATAGAATCAACAATTCACATATGAATTAAAAATTATCGATAGAATCAACAAATCAAACTCCCTGTGAAACTTTGACTTAGCAAAGTTACACCTGAGTCAATTAAATATTTGAGATTTAGAATCAAATATTTTCGTTATTTAGGGATCGACATTGAAAATGGGCAAAGTTTGTGAACAACTTCAACTCGAGTAAGCAATAATTAAAGTCAAAACATTGCTTTAACCTTCTATGGGGCCAGGAAAAATTAAATCCGTTTTATTTTAATATCTATGAACTATTACTAATTTTGTGTCTATGATGTTCTGAAGATCATGCAGTCCTTTTTTAAAAAAAATGTTCTGGGTGAATTTTGTGTTTTTTGTGTGCTACGGAAGATGTTGAGTTGGAGGAACTTGAGGTTCGAAGCATTACTTTCAACAGCCGCGATACCATGACCATTTTTTTAACCTTTGCATTTCTAGATATCTATCTAAAATTTTAATTGTGCTATTCTTTCAAGGTCACTCTTTTACATGGTCGAGTTTTAGTTTTATTTAAACTTAATTTTTTATTTTTCTATTTACAGTGAAGACTAATTCATGAATTAAGACATGCATGAAATTCTAAAAAAAAATGTATTTCAAAATCCATTCAATCACCAATTAAGGCACTTATGAAATTCCAAAAAGTTCATGTGTTGCCATAAACAATATTCTTATTTAGTTACTAAATAAAAAACTCAATCAATAGGTGAGGTGAGAGAGAAAAAAGACTCCAAATACATTTGGAATGGACTAATTTAATAATCTCATTTCATGGCCCAACGTTCAGTTTGATTGGAGCGAAGAAACAAAAGACAGGCAATTTATTATTTGCCGGAGATGTCGGGAATAATAAAGGATTTTCAAATATTTCAAACTGGGAATTTAATAGGCTCTGGACCTGTTTTTAAATGATAACTGATGTTATTGTATGGTTGCCTTACCTTTATTGTTTTCATTGTTTGTTTTTCGCTCGTCATTATTACAAGCAAAATTTATTGTTTTTGATATGTTTAACAAAAATAACAAATAGTTATTTAAAATAGAACATGTATTTATTGTTATCAGTCTTAATTTTAAATATTTTATCAAACAATCTTATATTCTGCTCCAACTTACTTCGATTTGTTCGAAGTGATTGCATAAAAAATAAGACCGTCTTATATTTAACTCTTGATTAATCAGTATCAAGAATTAAATATAAGACGGTCTTTTGGACTGCTATATTGAAATTTGAAACATCGCCGCTTATTATCCATTCATCATTATTTGTGTAGATGCCAATGGTCAATCAACTATAAATACCCTGTTATCAATGTTTTTCCAAACCGCCTCTCGGCCTCTAACGTGGTTTCTTCAACGACTACCATTTGGCAGCCGGGCTCAACGGCATAACGTTCCTTCCGAAGGACGATTATCCATCTGCGCTTTGAGAGCTGTTAAACGTAGCACAAGTAATTAATGCATCAAAATTGAAAAAAAAAAACGTCCAATTTCTTTTTCACATTATTTTAACACACAAATTACTAAAAATTAGTGCAATGACCTGTTCGTGGCCTTTAACAAAGCCGCTGACGTCGCTTCTTTCTGTACAGGGGTCTTAGCCAAAGTCACAATCGCAAAACGTTAACGAGGTATGACAAAAACAAAATGTATGGGATTGACATGATATTGACCACGTGATTTACCGCAGCTTATGGCAATCCCATACATTTTGTTTTTGTCGACATTCGTTAGCGTTTTGAAATTGTCACTTGGCTACGGGTGCAGCACCCGTTTTTGTCATACCTCGTTAACGTTTGACGATTGTGGCTTTGGCTAAGCCCCCTATAATTTTTATTACAAGCTCCATCGTCACAAGAGAAAAAGAAGAGATATGAAGAAATGTTTTAGTGTACTTATTATAATTACAGTACAGAGTAATCGTTTATGAAATAAAGAAAAAATAAAAGGTTATAAAACAAGACAGTCTATTAATAAGATTTTGAAATAAAAGAAACTGAGTTACAACAAATTAGCAAAACAATTTAATTAAAGGCTTAAAACAACTCGTTGGTCATTCGCTTTAATTAAAGTTGTAAAACCAGGTTTTTTCTTTACACAGAATCACAAAATACCAAATGTACGGGAAAAAAAGTAATTGAATATTTGTAGTCAAATACGCTGGGTGATACTGATAGATTGGTGAATTTAATTTGAATATTTAATGTAGTTCTAATGAATAAATTAAAATTTTATTGCATTAATAAAGTAAAATATGTCACTGGATCATGTGACAACAAAAACTCCAATTTAAATACAATCTCCGCGTAGAACATGTTTGGATTTAAAGTTCTATGTTCATTTCATTAAATACTTATATGTCATTATTCATAACTACTCAGGCCTAATTTAATGCAAGAAGTTATTATAGCCTATGAAATATATATTTTTATTTAATTAAATAGTTTTCTTTGTTGATACTAAAATCTAGTTTAAAACTAGGAATTACGTAAAATATACAAAATAACTCGAAAGAGATTGTGATTGCATTGTAGAATGAACCAAATTGTATTTATATATATTGTGTGTTTAAGTAAATAATTAAAAATAAAACTTTTTATAAATAATATTCAGATCTGTTATTTACTTTCATATTTTTAAATTATTTTACCGATTATATCCGGATGGACAATGTCTTTGGTCTTAGTTTTTGTGTATATTATATACAGCTTTATATCTACCCTTTTAGTGGTTTAAACAGAGATTCAAGAGTTTAACTTAGGATGCTGTTTGAAACTTCAATTAGCCCTTTACGACTAGCCTTTTATAATTTTACGTGACAAATTTATAAAAAATCAGCATATTGTTCGTTCAGTTGCTGAACTTTATTTAGAAAAGGATTTTGTCAAAAAAAAAAACGCACGACCGGTGCAAAAAATCTTTGTTTGTTTGTTTGTTTATTTGTACAATTTTATTGTACATAAAAAATATACATGTCGGCGTCCACGCACAGTAAGCCGGAGCGAGGATGATTCAGCAAAGAAACTTGTAAACAACAAGTGCACCGGACACCTGACGCCTGACAGCAATTTAGCCCCCGGCCGTTTCTACCCCTCTACTCTAGCCTCACAGATATAAAAGGTGGGCATTCAAACGGATCGGGAGTCTTGGCTCTGGCGTGGCACGGTGCACATGTTGTACTTAGCTACTGACTTATCCTCGACTATATAATAATTATTCTCGTGAATAATTATTATTCCCAATAATTAGTTATATGTTGTTTAATACTGTCTCGACAGTTTATACTGATTCTAATCTAACATTATATGTTATATCATAGTCATTAATAAATAATTGTCTAATAAAATCAGTATTAATAGTTATACTGTTCTATTATTAATATGTCAGACCCCCTCCCGATATCAGAAGTGGGATCGGATCCACTTTCCCCGCCCATGGTCAGTGACGCAGACCATCAAATGTCCCTCTTTTCTTCTGGTATGGAACCCATCTTAAAAAAAATAGCCAACAGCATGGATGCACGCCATGGCGCTTTATTTCCGCCAGCCATTTTGGTATCTTTTGATCCTGATGAGCCTGAACCTGACATTACCCACTGGTGTGCACTAAGTGAAATGATTATTAATGAAAAAAAAAAATGGTGCTGACCTGATAATCGCATTAACCCACTCCCTCAAAGGACGCGCCGCTACATGTCTTACCAAAATACAACCTGATAAAATTTCTTGGCCTACTATAAAAGACATGCTTTTATCTAAATTTTCGAAACCTATGAAAATGCAAGATCACTTTGATAAGGTTATTAAATTCCAAATTGAAAGTAAAGAGAATCTCGCCGAGGCAGGCATTCGTTTATGGCAATTAATAGAAAAAATACCTAATTCCAATTTACCCGAAGATGTTATAACGGGCTTTGTAATTTCAGTATTATCACAATGTGATGATAAAATTCGCCGTGAATTGAACTTTTGTCATTTAGGACAAGTATCAACTTTTTCGAACCTTAAGAGGCTTTTTTCTTAAAAGGCGTGATGAAGAATCTTGTTCCTCAAGGATCGACTCCAAGAAATATCGTACACCAGCTGCGTACAAAGGCTTCTGCCACTTTTGTGGTAAAATTGGTCATCGTGGTAGCGAGTGCCGTAACGCTCGTAACAAATACCGTTTTAATTATAAAATCTTTACTGCTCCTGTTAAAGCAGATTCAACGAAGACGACCTGCTACATCTGCTCCGACGCCGGCCACATAGCCAGCGCCTGTCCGAAGAACTATAAGAAGAAAGAAGACGTCGCCTCGCGCACCAAGCAGGTCAACCTCTGCACTTCAATAGCTCGTGGCGTTTTGGAGACTAGTGGTATGAAGTTATCATTTATTTTTGATTCTGGGTCAGAATGTAGCCTGATCAGGCAAAATAAAGTAGAATTACTTGTAGGTGAACGATTTCATGAACAAATCATTTTAAAGGGAATTAGTTGCGACAGTATAACTTCTTATTTACAAATTAAGTGTCCAGTAGTTATACAAAATATACAAATAGACGTGACTTTCCATGTTTTACCTGACAACCATTTGAGTGAGGAGATCCTGTTAGGACGTGATATTTTACAAAATGGGATTTCAGTCGAGATTAATTCTAATTCAATTTCTTTAAAAAAAAAAAAACTAAAGTTAATATTTCTTGCGTCAAAGTGAATGATACTAAACAGTCATTTGACATTGATACCGACTTAATTGGTAATGACAAAACTATACTTATTAATATATTTAAAAAAATATTCCGATAATTTTATTGATACCTTACCCATTACACGTGTTTCAACTGGTAAATTAAAAATAGAACTAATTGATGCAAATAAAACTGTACACAGAGGTCCATACAGATTGTCCCCCTCAGAGTTAGAAATAGTTAATATCATTAGAGAAAGTGCGTCCCCTTTTGCAAGTCCTATCTTATTAGTAAAAAAAAAGATGGTAGTGATCGTATGTGTGTCGACTATAGAGAATTGAATAGCAATACGCGCCTAGATTATTATCCTCTTCCCTTAATCAAATTGATAAATTACATGGAACAAATTTTTCGTTACTCCTACCGGTCATTTTGAATACTTGACTATGCCTTTCGGACTACGAAATGCTTCACAAGTCTTCCAAAGAGCCATTCACTGTGCATTAAAAGAACTAAATGATAGTAAAATTCTTGTTTATATGGATGACGTACTTTCGGCATCAGAAAGTATTGGTGAAGGCTTAGCTAGACTCGATAATTTGTTAGAAACCCTCGCCAAAGCAGTTTTTTCATTCAATTTTAAGAAATGTTAATTCATGAAAACCCAGATTGAATATTTAGGATATCTGATTTCATCTGGGGAAATAAGACCAAATCCTGGTAAAATTAAAGCTTTGCAAAAATTGCCAACTCCAAGTACTGTAACACATGTAAGACAACTAATTGGTTTAGCTTGCTAATTTCGTAAATTAATTCCAAATTTTTCAAAATTACTGAAACCTTTATACCCCTTAACGGCTGGGGGTAAAGGTAAAATAACTTGGACTTCTGAACATAACCAAATACTTAAAACTATTATTGAGCATCTTACAACCGAGCCTGTCCTTAAAATATTTAATCCTGACTTGCCAATAGAACTGCATACTGATGCTAGTAGTAATGGTTATGGAGCAGTTTTAATACAAAAAGCCGATAATTTACCACACGTAATAGCCTATTTTAGTCACCGCACAACTGATGCAGAAAGTCGTTATCACTCGTACGAACTTGAAACCTTAGCAGTAGTTAAAGCTGTAGAACATTTCCGACATTATCTTTTTGGGCGTAAATTTACTGTTTTTACTGATTGCAACTCCTTAAAAGCTTCTCATTCAAAAAAAGATTTGACACCAAGAGTTCACAGATGGTGGGCTAGTCTGCAATCCTATGACTTTGATGTCATTTACAAGGAAGGGAAAAATATGGCTCATGCCGATTTCCTCTCTCGCAATTTTTCTCAAAATGAACCGTCCCAACAAACACCTCCACAAAAACTTCAATTGGAACCTAAAATTGTAAACTTCTCAGAATTAGAAAAAGATTGGCTATTAGTAGAGCAAAGGCGTGATCCTGAAATCTCAGAAATTATTTCCAACCTAGAAGCTAACAGTTATCCTAATGAAATATCACACACATACGATATAAGACAGGGCTTACTTTACCGTAAAATAATACGTAGCAAACTTTCAAAATGGCCCCCATTCATCCCAAGATCTCTAGCATGGACCCTAATTAGTCACATTCACAACGAAATAAAACATCTTGGATATGAAAAAACTCTTGACAAATTGTATGATCTATACTGGTTCTCGAACATGGCAAAATATGTAAAAAAGTATGTTGATTCCTGTGTAATTTGTAAAGCATCCAAAGGTCCATCAGGTGCTCAACAAGTACAGTTACATACAATTCCAAAATCAGCTATTCCGTGGCATACTATTCATTAGGATTTAACTGATAAACTTAGTGGCAAAAGCGACAGAAAGGAATATTGTTCCGTTGCAATAGATGCCTTCACAAAATTTGTGCTTTTAGAACATACTACTTCTTTAGATTCAAGTCATGCTATTCAAGCTGTGTAAAATCTTGTTAATTTATTTGGTGCCCCAAAAAATAATAATTGCCGACCATGGACGCTCATATGACAATACCGATTTAAAGAATTTTTGTAAAGATCAACATAATTTTACATCTTATAGCTACGGGAACAAGTAGGGCTAATGGTCAAGTTGAGAGAGTAATGCGAACACTAAAAAATCTTCTTACTATAGTTGGAAGTGATTCTGATAACTCCTGGCAGGACCAACTGGGAGAAATACAGCTAGCCCTTAATAGTACGCGCTGTGAAGTGACCGGTTTTACCCCTATTGAACTTATGTTTGGGATACAAGGTCATTCTTTAGGGCTATTAAAATTAGCTAATCCTTCTGATAAAGAATCAGGCAGACTCGACTTAAATGAAATTAGAAATAGTGCGCAAGAGAATATAATCATGTTGTCTCGTGCCGATACTCATAGGTTTAATAGAGGTAAAGCTAAAGTTAGACCGTTTTCCATAGGAGACTTTGTGTTTGTTAAATCCCAAGAAAGACACCAAACTAAGTTAGACAGGAAATATAAAGGTCCATTTAAAATAACTGCAATTTTTCCCGGAGATCGTTACGAATTAAAACATATTAATGGGTCAAACAGGGTTTATAAGTATTCACACGAAAATTTAAGAGAAGTACTGCATGGTCCTTCTGGACTTTTGGAAATAGCCGAACATTCTATCAATGATACCGTGTCGGCGGATTATGATGTTGTTCATGAAATCGATAAAGAATTTGATAATATTTCTAAAACTGGCAGTGAAACTGAAACTGTTCGCAGAATCCGATAATAATTATCATGCCAATAGCTCTGTTGCAGTTGATTCTAAAGATGATTTTCCTATGTGTTCTGAACAACTAAATATAATAGTTCAAGCCGATGTTCATAAAGAAGAAGATCATTAAAAAAAAAAAAAATGCTATAGGGAGAAATCCGGACTAGCAAGTTCTGAAGGGCTAAGTGCCGGACCAGAACCAATAAATATACTGTAGGATCTTAAGGATCGGACCAGTAGTTCTGAAGGGCTTAGCGCCGGACCAGAAACCATAAATATACTGTAGGATCTTAAGGATCGGACCAGTAGTTCTGAAGGGCTTAGCGCCGGACCAGAAACCATAAATATACTGTAGGATCTTAAGGATCGGACCAGTAGTTCTGAAGGGCTTAGCGCCGGACCAGAAACCATAAATATACTGTAGGATCTTAAGGATCGGACCAGTAGTTCTGAAGGGCTTAGCGCCGGACCAGAAACCATAAATATACTGTAGGATCTTAAGGATCGGACCAGTAGTTCTGAAGGGCTTAGCGCCGGACCAGAAACCATAATTATACTGAAGGATCTTAAAGATCGGACCAGTAATTCTAAAGGGCTTAGTGCCGGACCAGAAACAATAATTACACTAATGTTAACTAGTTTTTGTCAGGATAAACGAGCAATAGTTTGGTTTCAGATTAAAGAGTCATGGCGAAACTCCATACATCGTTTGTACGAATAAAAAATTGAAATACAGATAACATAAAATAAATCAAATTAGTAAGGATACATAACTAGTAACATGTTTACCACCACAAAAAAAATTTAAACCCCGGGGTTTTTTTAATATTTAATTTTTTTAAAGTCGACCTTTAGCTTCGTTTTCATTCGCCATTATTGTCGCAACTGAAATATTATGTCATCCTGACAGTTGTTAGCATTGTCAAAACGGTATTGACAGTTCATTATGGTAGGTTAGGTTCATAGATTAAGTAGTTGTACCTGTGATTAAGCAATTAATTTTTACTTGGTGAAAAAGTGAGATGGCGAAATAGGGAGGTCCATGAGTAAGAAAAGGACCAACGATATTTTTTATATTTTTGTTTCTGTCATCACGTGGCAATTTTTTCTTTGTTTGGCCATTTCGACGCCAAACAAAATCTTACACCAAACTAACAGTGAAATTATTTATTTTTTGTACCTATTAAGAAAAATATTCATTTTAAGTAGTAGAATTTGTACGAAAGATAATAATATACAAAAAATAAGGGCATTTGTTTCATAAATTGGTGGCTCAAGAACACATTCCAGGGTGCCTACCACCATCTCTTAAAACCATGCAAGATCCAGTGAGTAAGTGAGACAGCGCAATACATGATGTAAGGCGACATCTCCCTTACCCAGTCATTCTTCCATGGTTATTAGAGATAGTGGAAGGCACCATCTCTTAAAGCGTAATACATGATGAAAGGAGATGACGTCTTACTGTGTTACTCTGTCTCGCCTACTCACTCGTTCTTGTATGGTTTTAAGAGATGGTAGTAAACCATTTGATAGTGAGCCTGCTACTTAAAAAGTTGATGGTAACCCCCCCAGGTGGCTTACTAAAATCTCTTTAAACCACGCAAGATCCTGTGAGCAAGCGGGACAGCGCAATACATCATGTAAGGCGACATCTCATTCACTCACTGGATCTTGCATGGTTTTAAGAGATGGTATAGCCCCCCAGGTACTAAATCGATGAATCTAACCTACCATAATGAACTGTCAATATCGATTTGACATTGCTAACAACTGTCAGGGTGACATAATGTTTCAGTTGCGTTAAAAATGGCGAATGAAAACGAAATTAAAGGTCGACTTTTATAAAATGGAATATTAAAATAACCCTGGGGTTTAAATTTTTTTTGTGGTGGTAAACATGTTACTAGTGAAGTATACTTACTAATGCGATTTACTTTAAGTTCTCTATATTTTAATTTTTATTTGTACAAATTTCGCCATCATTCTTAACATTGTATGGCTGGCGCGTACGAGGACGTACGCATGTCAGCATGGCCGTGTCGGCGTCCACGCACAGTAAGCCGGAGCGAGGATGATTCAGCAAAGAAACTTGTAAACAACACGTGCACCGGACACCTGACGCCTGACAGCAATTTAGCCCCCGGCCGTTTCTACCCCTCTACTCTAGCCTCACAGATATAAAAGGTGGGCATTCAAACGGATCGGGAGTCTTGGCTCTGGCGTGGCACGGTGCACATGTTGTACTTAGCTACTGACTTATCCTCGACTATATAATAATTATTCTCGTGAATAATTATTATTCCCAATAATTAGCTATATGTTGTTTTATACTGTCTCGACAGTTTATACTGATTCTAATCTAACATTATATGTTATATCATAGTCATTAATAAATAATTGTCTAATAAAATCAGTATTAATAGTTATACTGTTCTATTATTAATATGTCAGACCCCCTCCCGATATACACTTTATTTTATTAGTCCCCATATATATTTATACACTTATATATGAAGAAACAGAACATACAATGGCAGACTTATTCCTTGTAGGGATCTCTTTCAGTCAACCAGCACTCGATTAAGATGAAAGATATAATATATTATATTAATGTTATTTATTAGTGTTAGGTAAATAAAATTCCATATGCCTGGTGTTCGGTCGTCTATCCATCTTTCTATCAGAGTACCTTTGTGTGAATCTAAAGATTTTATTTTTAGGACTGAAAATAACAATAAAAATTCTTTATTGGACCAAGATTAAAATATACAAAGATTTTTAAAACATAAGGTAATTTTATGTACAAAGGCGGCCTTATCGCTAAAGACTGATATCATTTTTTTTAGAGTACTATCCACGTTTGAGAAATCACATTCATACTTCTTCCTAGCGTTTTATTTGTTACCTATAAAATATAACAAACTTCTTGTCCAGGGTCCTCTCAAATGCGATGTCTGTGAAATCAATAATTTCACTCCATAAAATATAAAACAAAATAAGATCCAGTATTGTTTTTAAAATTGCCGCCTACCTCACTTCAAATATAAGGCAATGCTGTAGTTGGTGGAATCTGCCATCCTTTGGACAGAGATAAGGAAATTCTGAATACCTTTATTACTAACTAAATCTGTACGATCTATCAATATTTATTTATTTGTCTATAGGCACCTGCTAAGACACTCACGAAAAGTGTGGCTTTGGTATATTTTCAGGACGACCAAGTGAGAGTAGTATTTATTGAGATTTATAATAAATCATATTACAACTTCCACATTTTCTAAGAAAATTGATAAGATACTTATCGTATTTAAGAGGATTAAAGAAAATTTATAATTAATGGGTTGCCTAATCTCTTTGAAATAGGAACCCTTTTCGTAGGATATTGCCAAATTAGAACAGGCTATTTTAGCTTTGATTCTAAAGTTTTAAAAAGTAGTTAACAAGATTTTTATTAACATGTTTTTTTAAACAATTTTAATTATAAAATTACATGCTTCTTGATAATTACAAAACTTTATAAGAAGAAGTTCCATTAAAAGTAGTTCCATCAAAACAGTATCATGAAATTTGTATTTACATTAGAACTTAACAATAGATAATAGGACTAAAGGACGACTTAGGAAGCATGATTTTTGAGTGTTTTATGTTAATGTAATAAAAAATTTGCCTAAATGCCTAAAATCTACAAGTTGAAATTTATTTATTTATTGAATAAATGCACTGATAGCACCTACAGTTTTCCAATGCATGCTATAAGCTAGGGCAATTTACACATGTTTATGAGACATATACATTATACATGAAAAAATAAAGGTTTGAGTTTATCATAAAAAATGTCCACGTTTGGCGAATGAGCAATCAAGGCGTAATGAAATGATAAATGAATCAAAATTTGAGTAATAAAATCTTTTATTTGTCCTCGTTACTCAATGTAGCTAAATGACCCCTTTACAAGATCACAAATCAAGGTTTTATCGGGCAGTCTGGTGGTATGTATCATAAATGGGGTATCGATCCACACCGCCTGCGATTTATGAGCCGTTATGATAATGCGCCTGGAAGAGCCACTCACTAGGGACTGGAAAGTGGGACTCCTTCTTACTCATAGACACCAGAAAAGAAATGGAAGAATGCACACTTGAATGAGGCTTTTTTTATATCATCAGTTTGTGTAGGCTTGTTATTAGATAAAATAATTTTATCTTATGTATATGTATCTCTCGTTGACAGTTTAAATCAATTCAAATCTGTTTTATTTGCAGTAATTAAGGTATACAATGTTCTTATAATATTTTAGGGTTGTGTTTATGTCATATTTAGCCAAAATTACTTAGTATGCAAAATTTATAAATGTTTATGCATCGATAATTTATTTTAAACTCAGATATTCCGCAACTGAACTCTATTGATCTATCCTCCAACGAAACGTGTAAAGTCATAAATAAATACAATAAATAATTTTTCAAATATTGTTAGAAGTAATACAAACTTACTCTGAAACTACCAAACCAGTGCACGTTTTTATATCTTACGTCGGATTATGACTACAATATCACAAAGTACGCTCCAATAGTAAAAATCCGCATCTCCACCAGCGACTAGGTCATAAATATCGTCATCCGATTCCGAGAAATATAAAATATTGACGTGTCTGTAAATCCATTGTGGGTGAGCTCTGTTTTGAAGTTTCACAGATAGACCGCTATTTTTGATCTACTCTAGGTCCAGTGGTTAAGGCGTTTGTCTGTAGACTCGGGGCTCAAAGCATGTTTTACAATACATGATATCCAGGGCCCTACTTAAAGGAACATGATGGTGTAATAAATAACAGTCTGACAGCCCTATACAGGGCAATCGTGTGGTCACGATCTCCCTGCCACCTCGTCAATCGTGTAGTTTAATAATAGACATCTCTGTCTATTATTACAAGCAGGGTGCTCCAGTCGATGAGCCGCAGTCGCTGAGAGGTTTTAATTTCTTGTTTGCCTTTTGCTAGTCTCGTAAACATGTCAAGCCCGCGTTAGGTGACAAAGGCACAAATGCTGTAGCGTGACCAGGAGAAATAGGGGTTGATTTTATTTTCTTTATACTATAGATATATTCGTTCATATAGTTTTAAAGGAAAATGGTGGGTTTTGATAAGGTCGGCGCCATAGCCATTGACCTATAAGATCTAATAAGTACTACGTTCGCGTTAAGACTGGAAGTAATCACGCAGGGACCTAATTCTAACGTAAGTAATATAAGCGGCGCCTTGTCTGGTTGACAGTGAGCGCGAAAGGCAGGACCCTTGAAATCGTGTAGTGTAATATTGCTGAAGCGTTGCTAACTTGTAGTTTAAGATGTTTCATCAGAGTCACCACAACCTTTCTCACCCTTCATATCGGAGCACAAAAATGCAAGCATTACTATTTGGCGGCAGAAATTAAATCTTTTCTCTTAAACACTGATACAACTGATAATAAACCTCTTTAACTCAAGTATTGCACTTTACATTCGTCATATTCTTTATCAAGGTTCTGGTACAACATAAGAAGAAAACAACCAAGATACGTCAGATTCTGATATCGAAAAAATGAAAAGCGATACAATCTCTGTTCAGAGATGGCGCAATGCACGACTGGTTCTATTGTGACGGCTGCGTGAATTCCCGTTCCGTTTTACGAGATGTAAAGTCTTGAATACAAGGATTTGTTGGAAAAATACATTTCACTTGAGGAGGCATTGAGTTATTCTGTGAAGTATTTGTCATGTTGTGAAAAGGATGAGTTGAATTGAAATACTTTCTGTAGTAGGTCTAATTGGGATCTGTATTCGATTTTATTTTTATTTTGTCGTCATATTTCTGTCTCTATTTAGCCTTCATTCTTATCAGGACAGATCTTTTAATTAATCGTGTAAAAAGACGGATTCCCAAAAATCATCAATACTTGTAGACAGTTCATAAAATACACAACTTAAAATTTTTCGTACAGAATTTCTCCTTTAGTTTATTTTAACGATAACTTATTTAAAATTATCTTAATTTTTTTTTTATTTGATATTTACTGCTCGGTGTGTTTGTCTGTTTAGATAAAAAAAAACAGACATTATTAATAGCGTGTTTCATAATTTGAACGAAGAAATAACTAAAATGGCACGTCACCCAAACTGAGTCTTGGACTTTAAAATAGGATCATCAATTCGATCTGTTCTGCGATCGGCATGCAGCTTGCACAGAAAGCTTAACCAAAGCTACATCCCTTATTTGCAAACGATATCAAAATTCATCATGTTATTGTAACGAGTAAGCGATATGGCGCAATACATGATGTAAGGTCGTTTCTCTAAAAAGCGATGTAACTTTGGTTTAACCTTCACTATCGACCCGCCTCGGCTTCGCATGGGCATAAAAACCTTCCCCTTGAATCACTCTATCTATATCTATTAAAAAAACCGCATCAAAATCCGTTGCGTAGTTTTAAAGATTTAAGCATACAAAGAGACATAGGGACAAAGAAAGCGACTTTGTTTTATACTATGTAGTGATAGTGATATTCCTCTTCGTCAATCCAGCGATATGTACTAAAACGCAGTAAATATCAAAAACCTAATCTTTTTTGTATGCACATTGACATATTTCCTCAATGCTCCTTCACTGTACTACAAAAACAATAGCGTGACTCCGCTCGTGTACATTTTAAAGTTAATCTGCTCCATTTCTTGAACAACACGTCACGCTCTCTGACATAGTTGTAGCTTTTTAAATGCATTTTAATTGCTGTGTTTGGTTAGTAGTTTATGACAAAAGTACCACCGAAAATGGGGTGCATATTTCTGTATTGAGACTGTTTTCTTCATGCCAGTTCAGCTCAATGAATACCGCTTGAACCATCGTATCTTTTGCACTGTCATTTTATATTCATAACATGGGATTTATCATCATCATCATTTCAGCTGCAGGTTGTCCACTGCTGGACATGGATGGATGGGATTACTGTCTACCATATTGACCAATACACAATAGACCTTTGTACAAGTGTTGTCTTTTTGGGAACCTTATTCTCACCTATATCAGCTGCCAGACTACATCTTGCATTGTTGCTTTCCAGTTTGAAGAGTCCGTAAAATTTTAAGGTTCTATGGAAAAAAATCCTATGCCACGAGTTAGCCACGCACTAAAGGTGCGCACCTATTAAACACCTTTAATTTATCTTATACAAGATCTTAGTTCTTATCGGTGAAGTACGTCCCTGACTTCACCCGTCCGTTTCACATCTCTATACGACACGACTTCAGCCTTCTTTTATTGGTCTATGTATACTCTCCTTGGTCTCCCTTTTCCGCTCGTTGCTTTTATTTTCCCTTCTAGTATTGTTTTTATTAGTTATAGTTAGTCGTATCGTACGAATTGACAAAAGTACCACGAGGTATTGTGCTTTGTATAAAGCAAGTAGTTAGGTACTTGAAGATGATGAAGGCTAGGAAGATTGATATAAGTATTTACTTAACTTTTCTTTTTTGTGCCCCTTTTTTACCTCACTAGATAAAAAAACCCTAATAATAAGCAACGATCGCTACAATCGCATTCTCAATTAGAATGGATAGTAAAAACTACAGAACCCATAACTACTTTAGATTCAGACAAAGCGATTTAATTAAGCAAATTTAACACAACAGCTCTGGAACAAAGCTAAATTAACCTTAGCTTATCAGGAATTATTTGGCGTAGGTCCAAATTTTCCTTACTCGGATTCAGAAACTTTAGTTGTCTTGAACAAGAAATACTGTCTTGGCACGAATGCCTTTATTAAAGGCCGTGTTCGATTTGTGGCTGACATCTCGAGTTTTACTCTATGGAAATTTTTAGATGATTTATTGTGTTTTCTATCAAAGATCTTTGTTTGGAAAAGAAATGTTGTGAGTCGGGAGAAAAACTATTCTAACGTTTCTTATAATATATTTTTTGTAAAATGCTTATTTGATTTTTTGATTTATGGTTTAAAAGAGTACTACTCCTTTTTCTAGTAGCATCATGAAAAAATTCGGGACAAACTGGGAAGCTAGAAAAAAGGGAAAAAAATAAGAAAAATATTTTTTGCGACAAAATAGATAAAAAAAACCGACATACAACTCGTTTCTTCGCTGAGATTTCTTTAGAAATAGTAGAAATGCGTTCTTATTTTCTCTATTTTATGTTGTATCTTGTTACTACCACACATACAATTCCCTAAAAATGTCCCGATACAGCCAGGGTTGCCAGACTATAAAATCGAAATTTGCGGGGCAAATAGAAATGATGCGCGATTTGAATATTCAACAATGTAAACAATCAAATACAAACAATCAACTGTTTTTGTTGCCGTAGTAAAATTTTATTTTGTTACCACCAAACTAAATTCAAACAACAGAATTTCCATAAATTCCAAATAAACAATGAGCGCGGAACTACGAACTTAAATTAATAGATGCGTTTTTCTGGCTTTAGTTACTTTAGTGTTTTAGGATTACATTCTAAAATCTTTGAAATTTGTTACTTATTTATTTATTCAATTGCAAAATAAATTACATTAAAAAAATATAATATAAGAACTAATCCGCATCACGCTTCGTCCAAAGTACAAAAATAAATCCACAACAAGCTTCGTCAATATAAAGATACATTATTTAATCAGCAACAAGATACGTCATGCAAATTTTAGTTTAAAGGAAAAGTTTAGTCCCGCATCATTCTTGCCCCAAAAGTACCAATTTTACTAGCTTCATTTCCATGTTACATTTAGAAATAGGTTTTTGATGTAGACATTTTATTTATTTTTTGGCTTATAAAAATTATTGCACTCAGTGATCGAAATGTAGATATAAAAAATCGTATTTCAAATATATCTTTTGCGTATCTACTAAAACATTTTTACAAGCAAAATAATTTTTACTTATCTACATTTTAATAACCATCATAGGCATTAACATGAAAATAGAAGTGCAGTCTAGTCGGGGTGAAGTTGAAAAATCAACAGAAAGCATTTTCAATTCCCACTCCGTATTATGAAAGGTTCGCGATAGGATTCCATACCAGTTGTTTTTTTTTTATATTTTCCATTTCTTATAAACGTATACAGTGGGTGACATATAAAAGCATACCGCTAAGGTTTAAATGTAAGGGTGAGGTGGTATACTTTATATGTGGCCCACTGTAAGTACGTACACAACTAAACGTAATATATGTAAGTGCAGACTTTTATGAGTTATTTTATTTAGTCATCATTTAATTATCATTTCAGCTGCAGGCTGTCCACTGATGGACATAGGTCCAGCTGAAATTTATATGAAATTAAATGAAATGGATAAATGAATAAACACTTTATTGCACCAATTACATAAATACATCATTGGATTGTACAGGATCGAAATAAAAAATAGTACAAATTCGGTCTTATTGCTATTGCAATTTATTCCAGTCAACTTTACACAACCTTACTTCTTCCAGCCAACTTTAACACTTTTGCGGACAGTAAACGAGATAACAATAACAGTTAATTGTTTTCTACGTCGAGAGGCGTTACTGTCAGAGAAAGTGTTAATTACTTATGTGAACTGAATGAATTAATGAAATTCATTTTCTTCCCATGCACGCGAATATAAATGGTGATGAGTAGTATATTCTAAGGTCTATATAACTAGCAGAGTAAAACAATTTTTCATTCAAAAACAACAAAGAATACGTTTCAACATAATCAAGTAAAACATTCAAGATTTTCTTTGACGAACCTTCTCTTATGTATGTAAAAATATGTGTTATTAAATTCAGTCGGGTCTCAATACGAGATCAGATTTCCCAAGAGATGTTGGGACTACTTGTTAGACGTGTAAGCTTAGTTACATGCATCAATACAAATGGATACTATATTCTATTTTTTTTTTTTAATTCCCAAGTACATATTATTAATAAGGTCCATTCGTGATAAAAGATACAGAATAGTTAGTAGCTATATAAATCACTACTTATATACTACTAGCTGTTCCCCGCGGCTTCGTTTCGCGTGGAACTCGGTTATATCGCGCCCAAAAGTAGCCTATGTTTGACCTCAGGTCGTTAACTACATCCCTACCAAATTTCATCACAATCGGTCCAACAGTTTAGCCGTGAAGAGGTGACAGACAGACAGACAGACAGATAGACAGACAGACAGACAGACTTTCGCATTTATAATATTAGTATGGAAGTATGGATGTATATCGCCCTATGTCCCTATGTATGCTTAAATCTAATATGATGCTTTTTTTTAATAGATAGCGATTCAAGAGAAAGTTTTTTATGCCGATGCGAAGTTCTAAATAAACAACAAAAGATATCTATATATATATATAAAAGAAAGTCGTGTTAGTTACTCCACTTATAACTCAATAACGGCTAAACCGATTTAGCTGAAAATTGTCAGGGAGGTAGTTTAGAGCCAGGAGAAGGACATAGGATACTTTTTATCCCGGGAAAAAGATCCCGAGGGAAGTTCACGCGGGCGAAGCCGCGGGCAAAAGCTAGTAAATAATGAAAATAAAAATAATTAGTTGCACCTTAAGGTATCCGGCGCAGAAGTGCCCAGAAAACTTGCAGCATTGCCACGCTGGATTGCGATGGCCATCCTTTGCCCCACATACGACCAGGAGCGAGAGTCACCATTCTTATCTTCTTCTATTTATGCTTTATATCACGGGAATAAGTTACCTTTTCCCAGAGAAACAAACCTGTTTCCATAGCAAAATCCATACTAATATTATAGATGCGAAAGTCTGTCCTGTCTGTCTATCTGTCTGTCTGTCTATCTGTCTGTCTGTCTGTCTGTCTATCTGTCTGTCTGTCTATCTGTCTATCTGTCTGTCTGTCTATCATCTCTTCACGGCTAAACTGCTGGACAGATTGTGATGAAATTTGGTAGGGATGTAGTTAACGACCTGAGGTCAAACATAGGCTACTTTTGGGAGCGATATAACCGAGTCCCACGCGGGACGAAGCCGCGGGGAACAGCTAGTTTCATGTAAATATGTTTAGCGTAAAAAGTTAATAACATAAAATAAAATATAATATATTATTATTAGGTTTCATCTCAATCTGTTCAACGGTTTAAACTTAAAAAGGGACACCCTTTCTTTGAGAGGAAATTAGATCAAAAGGAACTAAGAAAATCTTGCTAAATATTTTCTTAAAGGGTATTTACTACTACACGATGTTTAACTTAAAAATTTATTAATAAACCCAAGTTTCTCAAAAGATATTCATCATTCCTTCTTGACTGTGGATTTTGTATATTGTAATCGAGATCTTAAGGCCAGTTTACAAGAGAAATGGAATTTAATGTATAGCATTATTATTATTTAGCTGTTTGGGTAAATTATGAAAAAAAGTAAGTATTAAATATGTTAATGAAAATGTTTAAACTTATACTATCAAATAAGACTAAGGTACTTTTATAAATAGGTACTTAGATTAATTAGGCCTTTTACTGATAATATCCATCCACCCCAAGGTTGACTGGAAGAGATTGCTTTAGCGAAAAGTCTGCCATTGTGCCTCATTGTTTTAAGTAAAGCTGTTCTAATTAACTTTATTAAATATCTAAGAAAAGCAATTATTTTCTTAACAATAACTATTGTAGAAAAATAATATAACGCGGTGTCATATAATACACACAAATAAGGAAAATAATTCAGTATATTAAATGATAAAATGTGATCCGAGCTTTACAGCTCAGATGCCACAGCGGGTGACGGCTTAAATCTTTAAAATGAACCGCCCGGAGATTCGCGTCTTTAAAGCAACGGAGCAGCTGGTTAAACCATTTTAAATGCTTATGATATCACATGAGTATGAGAGACGATGGCCGCTGGGCTCGAAAGATTGAGGAATGGTGACCAAGGATCGCACGACAGACATTCGCGAAACAAGAAGAAGATCACAGATAAATAATGATTATTTTGAATAGTTTTTACTTATTCGTTTTAGTTTTTTTTTATTAGTTATTACTATATAATAATTTAGTAAACAGAAGTATTCTGTATAATCTGGTGTTTACAGTCTTGTAACACGTAATTGTGTGTATGCAGCATTGACCTTGCTTATTTTGAAACTTGATTGGCTTTTAGCCATTTTCTCGTGTAATAGCTGTAAGTCTTCCTAAAACTGTATAAATAAATATATATAAAATAAAAAATATGTCACAAGATTTTAAGTGAGACAACTCTCTTTTTTCATATGTTCCATAAACTAAACTGAGTGTATATGCGGAGATTGCTATTAATTAATAATCATTTATTTTTGTAAACATGTGAACATAAGGATGGTACATAATTATTATAGTATATACATGTCATATTATAATATAAAGTACATATATTGTCCAAAAAGAGAACGGTTCGTCGCTAAAATCCCAGTGTAGAGAAAAAAAAAACATTTTTTAATAAAATAAGATAATGCATGGATAATAAGAGGTTTAAAGTTGGTGGTCGAAAATAATTTAACAAGGACAATATAAATCATTGTGTACAATATTGTCAAAAGTAATTAATTTCACATCTGTAATTAAGAGAAATAATATTGCATGCAATTGTGAATTTAAATACACTCATTGTAAGCACAAATTAAATCTATTTTACACGTTCACATAAGGTGTGAGTTAGGGGATAGGTAACTCTGTATCTTCTTCTACAGAGCGTATTTTTCAGTTGTCTCTGCTTACGCTATAGATCCCAGCATACACCACCAATACCAGTGAGGAGGAGCCGAATAGCCTAGTGCAGATTGGTCGCCATTAGTGGCATTTCTATCTTGAGATCCTCCGTGCTCCAGGAGGCATATGTTAAGCCGTTGGTCCTGGCTGTTGTCGATAAATGGCAGTCGTTAGGCTATCTCAGATGCCTTTAGGCAGCTTGAATAATCTGACAATGTTGGCTAGTTAGTAAATAATCAGGACCATGATTAATAGCGTACCCAGGGATCTGAAAGGTAAGCTGAAGATACAACCGGGAAACACGCTCGGACGAAGACCAATGGGATCATAATCCGTATATGTTAGTGATGAATACTTACAGATTTTTCAGGCTACCTAAAGGTATCTGACACAGACTATAAAGAAGCTCAAAATATAAATGCCACTTGTAGCCACCAATCCAAGCAAGGCCGCGCTCGTTGTAGCTTGACACGCACGATGGTTAAAAAAACCGCATCAAACTGTTTATCAAAATGTGACAAACTGTCTATCGAGGTAATCAGTCTACCATTAATTTATTAATCGAAGCTAGTGGTGACCAATCAAAGTCGGGTTACGCTTGCAAACACAGAATCACTATTTACAGACACACGTTGAAACGTTATCCGAGAAATTCTAACGTTCCTTATACTCCAATTGCGTAAATCATAAATCATTTATGTCCAATGAAATGGCCGAAATTCAACAATTTACACCTGCCGTCGCAAATTGGTTAAAAAACTTGATTGTTGAGATTTGATCCACGCAGAATGAATGCCATACATATGATCTTCTTCTTCATTTTGAGTCATAATGGTTATGTGGACTTTTTGTTATTCCATTTTGTGAAGAAAGGATCAGCCAGTCTGTATTACCGACTCCAAATATATATATACTCGTACATAATGATGATAATTTATTTGCAATTAAAACAGTGTAGACACAGGTTGCTGGCAACCCTTTAGTCACAAAATGACCACTATATTAAAATGTCCATAATATCAACTGGATTGCGGTGGCTCAGAGTAGATATGCATGGCGTAGACAGAGGAAGGCTTATGCCCAGCAGTGGGTTGTAAACTGATGATGATGATGAGACAGAGGTTTTATATTTAAAGTTGAGTGCATCGTATTTTACCTGGACACAGGTATGCAAATATTTAGTATTTGTGGAAAAAGGCCACAGTATGTTAAGAAATAAGTCAAAGAGAGTAACATAAAACCGTGAACATGCAACATAACAACGTTGCAAAAACAATGAAACCGTAGCAGCTTATTAATTATGTCAATTTAGCTTCACTCGAACTTACCTAAATCTCTCGCTTAGTTTAAAGTACACTCATGGAGTCTTTGTATTGCAGTTCGGAACATAATATTCTAGGTATAGTCTAAAATACAGATCTAGACTTATTAGAAGTGCTTTTAAGGTAAATAACGTTTTGAGAACAATCATTCTCACTATCTTCATTGGACTATGTAGATAATATCGACCTCTATGGCCATCATACCTGCTTGTCACATCTTATATAGGTCCCGGGTTTGATCGTCGGTCAGGTCATGAAAAATTATCTAATTAAATTTTTGATACGTACATAGACCTCATGTCCAGTCCAGTGGATAGCCTGCGGCTGAAATGATGATGATAATGATTGTAGCGCTTTCTGCTTTCACTTCTTCCTATCTTTCCTAAGGTTGACTGGAAGAAATTTCAATAGCTATAAGCCCGCCTATGTACACATTTATGTAAGTGCATTCTTTTAACTGCTCTCTTTTGTTAAAATAAAAATAAACAAAACATGCAGCACTCGAGAACTGTCACTGTAAAGCTATTGCATAGCATTTTTTATCAAGCGAACGCTCGGCCGAGCTACATGGTAGGCGGAGTGGAAGGAGTTAGGTTTTTATTTGTTATATAATTTCTTGATTCGGTCGCCTCGCTCAAAGCCCGCGATAAAAGTTATGCAATAGCTAAATAGATAAAATAAAATTGATTTATTTTAGACTATTTAGTCCGTAACAAAAGAACTTATACCTATGTTATTTGGTGCATTAAAATGTAGAAATATCTATTTATCTAAAATTCTGGTAAAAATGGAATTTAGCAAAATTTTAAATCATGTCTATTCATTCGACATCTCTGTGTCTATGTGGCTAACATTGGATGCCTCTAGACGATCGTCTCAACTTTAGGGTCAATAGTTCGGTTTACGGTACGTTACTCGAAGCTTGAATAGATGTCCCAATGTCCGTCATTGTCCCTGAACTTAGGATTATAGAAACAAGCAGATATGACTTCTTTTTGGCCAGCATCTAAGTCGCAACTTAAATCTCTGACTTTATGCATAAATAGATAGGAAGCGATACATCTTTATTTGTATCTTATATGATCTAAGTAAATGTACAATTTTTGATCTTAATTTTGATAATTAAATGTTTAATTCCAAAATTTAATAATGCAACTTTAAATGAAAATATTGTGTTAGGCTCACTTTATTAACTAGTTTATTAAGACACAATATAATTTTAATGAATTCTACATAAAATGTATAGTAGCTTTATTATTTAATTTTAAATAAATAATAATTACAATAAGTTACAATGCATTGTTTGTTGAAGTGGCTGCAGCAGTTTCGAGATGTAACAAGTTGTTAGTCTACTCGATATAAGTATAGCAAAAAAAAAACATAATTATTGAACTAAAATTAATAAAACTACTTAGTTTTTTAAATAGTTTAGATCATACAATTACAAAAACACGCAAGCCAGTCTTTTTTTAATCTGTGGTTTAGATACATTTGCTAATCCAGTGTTTATGAATTTTTTTACCATAGATGATATCTTCTCCTTTCTATGATTTCCAAACTGTACCTACATAAGATTATAAACAGAGGATGCGACCTGAATTATTCTGCTGGGTAAGCAAGGACCTGTGTTTGATGTTTGAGATTTGACGCTGTACCTAATGCTTTTGCCTCGTGGGTGATACATTGCAATCGACTTTTTAAAATAAACCTGATCATTTGTGAGTCAATTCAAGCATTTTTGAATGAAAAACGATTTGAAAATGTAATCTGAAAATTTCAAGTATCTATTCTGTTTCTACGATATCGTTTACTCATGTCAGATAGACAGTCTGGAGAGGCTTAGTAATAAGATTCTGATTATAATATATGCGTGTATGAAATAAAATAAAAACATTGTATGTTTATGGTTGTAAAAATCCCCACTAATATTATAAATGTGAAAGTGAGTTTGTATATTTGTTTGTTTGTTTGTTACCTCTTCACGCCCTATCTACTTTACCAATCTTAATGAAATTTTGCATACACATAGCTAGGAATATTGAGAAGGACAAAGGGTACCTTTCATCCCGGGAAAAAGCACTATTCCCGAGAGAATTTTACGCGGGCGGAGCCGCGGGCGAAAGCTAGTTGTTACATATTTGGTCCGATCCAGCCAGAAATGTAGGTATCCTTTATCAACGTCATTATTGTGTAATGTCGAACATTGGTCATCGTTGCTAAGACGCTTATTACACTTTTAAGACAATTTTCACGCTGCTATATAAAATGATTAAATTATATTTCACAATTTTTTTAGTTCGCTCTGGTAGAAACAAATACATCTACAACTAGGTGTTATCGAACCTCAAAAAAAAAACTGACAAAAAAAACAACGTAAAACAGCTTTACTTAATACAATCAGTTACTTATAAAAGTAAGCTTTAGTGGATCTGAGTTTTAATGTGTTTAAAAAACACTTTTTTGTTTTATTATATTAGTAAAGAAAATAGTATTTCTATTTCTGCGATCTTTGCTCCTCCATTCACCGTATTCCACAGCAGTTTGTCACTCCCGAGCATTCGTGTTCGAATTACTCTGATCAAACATTAATGCATACGAAACTCATCACTAAGAATAATGAGGTAAGGTTTAATTTTCATATCGTTAGGCAATAAGGTACTTCGGTATCCTAATCCTTGCTTTGTCCGAGATAAACCAATTAATAACGTTGACGTTAGACAATGATGGCTATGTCTTGTCTAAATTCTGTCTAGTTCAGTACCTATGTGAGTTTCCAGTACCCATAGTATGAAATTATATAAACGCAGGTGCTATAGCGATTTCGTTAGCGATTTTGTATGACATATATATGTATATCGATATGGCGGATAGTAAAGTAACTAAGAAATTCTATACAAAATCCTAATACAGTCGCTAGCATCCGCGTTTATGAAATCTCATACTATTAGACTAATAATACAGTTCAACCATATTTATAAATATAAATATATAAACTTATTATTTATCTGTTTGATTTTTTATATGAATATCTACATAATTATTACTTTCAAACTAAATTATCTTTAAAATTACACAATGAACCAACTACATTAGTCTAGATGTGTAGAAATAATATAAAAATAACTCATGATATTAAAAAGAGCTCAATAAGCTCTTTTTTTACATCCGTGGCAGGGATATTAAATCACTACATCGTATAAAACAAAGTCGCTTTTTCTGTCCCTATGTCTCTATGTACGCTTAAATCTTTAAAACTACGCAACGGATTTTGATGCGGTTTTTTTTTAATAGGTTTTCATGCCCATGCGAAGCTGGGGCGGGTCGCTAGTTAGTTAATATACGTAATTATATGGTTTTTAAATTACAGGCCACATTACCTACAAGCCCATCTTGAGAAAACTTCGAAAAATATGAAGTTAGGATTGATATTATAGAACTAAGAAACAACCCAGCAAAAAATTACGAAAACAAACCCGCAAAATGTCACGGAATTTCAAAAACCAAAGATCTTTATTTCAAAATCGTTCTTTAATTCCACTAACTCAGTCTTTATCCGTGGCCCAGTGTATCTGTACGTGAGAATTTTCCCAAGCAGGCCGAATAAATCGCGGCCAATCGCGTCACACCATGGAAATTTTGCAAAGCTAAACTTGTAAAAGGCGGACGTGAGAGGAAAACGTTTGGAAAAGGGTAAACACCTTTGTTTTTTTTACAGATCTTTACGCAGCTATTAAAGTGGTCTTTGTTCTTTATCAAGCTACGTAGTTTTGTTTTGTTCTTTTCGGGTTCCTGATTTGAAAAAGGTAAACGGAACTTTTATAGATTACTTCGTCGGCTGGTCTCGTCCATCGAGATTCTTTATGTCGTGTGGAGATTTTCGAACGACTGCTGAGGTCTTCTAGTCCATTCATGCTATTATCATAGTAATTTGCTAAGGCTTATAATCCCTACGTGTTTATGTGTTAGTTAAATGTAAATATAATGCTTTTTCCTAAGAAAACGCCTTGCTTATATCACTGTTTCTATTTTTTCTTTTTTTTTAATATGTTCCTGTCTATATTTATTAATGTGATTTCTACACATAATGCTTTTGCTGCCTTAAGTTGTTTAGAAAGAAAGTAGTTCACAAGTAGACATCAACAAAACATAGGTTTTGAGACAGGACGTTGCTTTATTACTTTACAGAATTTGGTACTCCTATTTTCTCGAACTAGTTTACGTGATAATCCAATTGAAACTGAATTCAAGTTACAAGATTTCCCGCTGAAATTGTGGTCCAAAACTCGACTATCTTAGTTTTGGTACTTGTACTGCCTGTTTACATATTTTAGTGAGTTTTTGGAGCGATAGTTGGTTTTCAGAAGTAGAAATGAGTAAGTATAAATTTTATCCGCATGAGGTAAAATGTAATAAACTGTGAAAATGATCTTCTATAAATACATTTATGTTAATATATGATTGATTAATTGATTCTTATACAATACTTTACTTATCATTGAAAAATAATGGGGCTATTATGGTGATTATGCAATCATTAACGTCGTATGAATTTAAAATTAAATATGAATTCATTGTAATATAATACATCAGCCTGTTGTGTGACATACAATATTTCTTATAGTAAGTAATTATAACTAATAAGAAAAAATATACTAATGTAAAAAGTACCTATAAATGTTTTTAAAGAAATGTGATTTGTGCCTGTCTTATAAAAAATATCTTTGTGGGAATCCGGATTAGAAATTAAAGTCACTAAGAAATATATTTCTTTATGCAAAAAATAATTTTAACATATACGAAAATAATATAACATACTCGTAATTTTTTTTATCATGCGTCGTGAAAGTGCTTCAAGTTTATTAAAAAAGAAAAATAAATCAGTGTTAGTAAAATACTTTCATTTTACGTGATACAATAAGTATTGTATTATAATTAGAAAATGGCGGGAGTTGTTATTTAATAATGTTTTTTGTAGATCTGAGATTATTTAAGTTTTTTTTTTTTTCAAAATCCACGTAGGATGAATTTTTTTTATTTATGTCTATCTCTTCGATTTTTGTACGTAAACCATTCTGGGTAATATAATTTCTTGTTACAGATTATTTAAACGCAATTAGCAGTATTAAATGAATGAAGGCTGGAAAAAGTTAGTTAATTTATTTAAATCTAATCATTATAATAAGTTCATTGTTCAGATAATGTGACTATTATAATATTTATTTAATGGCTAGCTGTTCCTGCGGCTCTCCCCGCGTTCGATTCGGTTATATCGTGCCTTAAACCAGCTTATGTTTGACTCTCGGTCCTTAACTACATTCGTACCAAATTTCATCGAAATCATAACTAATTGAGCGGTTTAGCCGTGAAAGCGTAACAGACAGACATACTTCCGTATTTAATTTATGATATTAAGTATGGATAAATCATATAATATTTTTTATTTAGCATCTTCTGTTATCTTTAATAGAGTAAGCATAGAAGTAATTATTTAAAGGCTCAGGGGTTGTTTCTGTCTGGCCTAACGTTAACCCTTCTAAAACTGCTTTATTGGTAGAATCCAACACCTGGGAGAAATAAATAAGTAAGTATAAAGCAATTATATCTGGCAGCTTTTTACAATATCTAAAAAGGAAGTAGTCTAACACGTCATCCGGAAACCGCAGTTGAATCACGCGTTGAAAGCTTTTATGTATTGGATTTATGCTATAGATAGGTAAAACCTTTGACACACTGGGACTAACGAGCAAATAACGGGGCTCCTCCTTCGGTCTCACTAGCGCCACTTCCAAAAAAATAATTTCACTTTCTGTAAGCGAGCTTATCAGAAATCCTCGCGCGACTTTTTTGCAAGTAGCCTTAACTTACATTAGAACCTCGAAAGGTATATTATTGTAATAGTTTTTCGATTAGGTCACGTGTCCGTCTTACGAATTTTCAATCTGACGGATCTGACGGTCACGTGGGTCACGTGACCCTGACGCAATTACCCATCGCCAAAGAATAACTACAATAAAAAAAAAATCTAACTACTTCGGCTATTTAAGAAAAGACCAAAATTGGCAAGATACTATTAAAATAAACATGATTTAAAAAAAGTGATTTACAAAAAAAGGTTTTTTAACATACCGCAAAGAGTTATGTGGTCACTTATTTGTGCTATAGATTGACGAAAGTTTAGTTGTGTATAAGTAAGATTTTTTAGTGAATCTTTCTATTTGGCGGTTGAGCATAATGCCGCTTCAAAAACTAATTATAAACCCTATTATCTAGTACTTTAGGAAATGATAGTGTACAACAAAACAACTCTACATTGATCATAAAATCACAAGGTACTTATCGATGTCAATTTTCATGGTAATTAACTCTGAGTGCTCAATATAACTCGTACATTTGTTGCTATAACAACGAACACAATCATTTCACGCTCTATGACAGTGTCGAGTTTTCCTTGTCAAATTTATGTACCACATGTATCGATACCCTATAATTTTCTTTTACCTCAGCTATAATAATCATATTTACTCGAATAAAGATATTCTCTACACGAGTAAGTAATATGATCACACTTCCCACATCCAATCCAACTAATATTATAAATGCGAAAGTGAGATTGTTTGTTACGCTTTCCCGCCCTAGTTAGAAACAATCTTCCAGAAATTTTTCATATACATAATTAAAAGTATTGAGAAGCACATGGAGTTACTTTTATTTATTAAATAAACGAATCTTTAGTAATAAAACCACAAAATATTTATTATTCTAGATAATGGTTTGTAACAATTATAAATATAAAAAAAAAGAAAAAAAAATATTATGATTGGAACAAATCAGAGGGAAATTAACGCGATCAAAGCCGAGGGCGAATGCGAGTAATATTATAAAGACAAAAGTTTCTATGTTTGTTACATCTTCACGCTCAAACGCCTGGGTCAATTTTTATATAATTTGGTATGGAGGTAGCTGGATTAACACGTAGGATACTTTTTATCCAAAAACGTCTTCATCATCATTATTCGTTAAGACGATACCTCGGTGAACACTAGCGCCACCGTCTACTAAAATTGTACTTTATTAAGTAGATGGTGCTGCTGTGTACGAAAATAGCTTATAATATTTTCTTTTGATGTGTTGTTTTTCATTCTTTCAGTCAGTTACATTGTCAGCGCATGCTTCAGAGCCCAGGGCACGCTTTAATCATGTCCTGGATATGACAGCATTAGTTCATTCCTGTCTGACCTACGTCACGTTTTTTTAACGAAATCAGACCAATAGAAACACGATCTGAGTGCCTTACTGTCGACACCAATCAATTTTAGACTGCCTATAGGCTAACACAGCCTGACTACTGCAATCTGGCCATAATAGTCGCGACGAACGGATTAATATGCCTTCCGAAACACGAAGGAACTCAACCTAGAAGAAAGGAAGTTTTAAGAAAAAGTTATAAAAATAAAAAATAGTGTTTATTCTTAAGTACCACGGCATACATACACATTTAATTAAAACTTTGATTTAGTTTGTAACTTATTTCACTTTACATTTATAATGGAAAAATTACATTATACAAAACTTTACTATTAAATTGCCTATCAACCCAACAATTTTCGGGGTCCCAATTTCACACTGACAGTATCACAGGACAACCCAAAACAAATACGACTGAATTATTAACAGGGCTACCCACGTCAGGAAATTTCACTTAATTCCCATAGTCGCGTGACGTTGGAGATGCTCAATCTTGGTGTCCCTTGAGATCGCCAACCCTATAATAGTAGAGCATCCTTCAAGTTAATATATTGGATATTATTTTGAAAATAAAAATATATAAGCCGTTGTTTGATAATTATACAAAAAATAAGTTCAACGTAACAATGCTGACATTGAAGGCTAATATATATAAGGTAATAAGGTAATTGAAGTTATTCAACTTCATTGTTTATACCAAAGAATTTCGAATCGGACACGCGACGCAAATTTTTTTTGTTTAAATCTTTGATTTATACCGTTTATACTAAATATTAGATATCGTGGCATAACGCACGATAAGCCGTTGTTAGTCCCATCTGCTGGAGGTCAACGAACGAATCCGTGTCAGACATAGAAATATACAGGCAATTTTTTTTATCTATGGCATCAACGGATTTGGTTTCTGATAATTCCGATAATTGACAAAACACACGATAATTGACGAACACACCCGATAATTGACGAAACATACGAATAAGTCTTTTTTGTGAAATAAACATTGAGTTTTAAGATACTTAGACAAAATATTGAGTTCATAATCGAGATAGACACGTCAAATATTTTTATGGTAGACCAAATCAATTTGCGAACGGGATTTTTAAGTATATCTTACTATCCTATCCTAATAATCTTATAAATATAGGAAGTTTGTAAGAATGTATGAATGTTTGTTACTCTTTCACAGAGTTGAACCGATTTGGCTGAAATTTGGAATGGAGATTGCTTAGACCCTGGAACAACACACAGGCTATATTTTATCCCGGAATCCCTACTTGAGCAGAGCCCCGGGCCACAGTTAGTATATTTTTATTATATTACCTACATTTTTATTGAATAAAATTCAAAATGCAAATGTAACACCGAGAGAGATACTACATTATGCTTTATAAAGTTCAACGGTAGTGCATTATCAATTTACAGAATAGACGTGTTATATGAAATGGAAGTCAGACTCAGGTGTGCTCTATAAAAATCTACATTGTCGGAACGGGATATGAGTATTTTGTATGACAGTAACAGTTACGTGTGTGAATATCTTTGAAACATCTGGTGAAAACTCATATAACTCTATCGTTATGGCTGCTGCATTAATATTTTTAAAGGATTTGATTTAATTTATTTGCTTATTATCGGAGTTATACCGGCTATTTAGTCATAGCGAGACGTAGTCCTATAGATATATTAACCCGAAAGACGAAAATTGTGTATGAAAACAACAGGGGAAGCTTTTGCCCTTTTTCCTAAGGGTCATGTATCGCTAAAAACTCTAACGTTTAGGGATTTACGATATATTTGTAGAATAGAGTTATACAACAAAACATAGTTCACGTTTAATGTAGAATTTATTTAAATACTAGCTTTTGTTGCGGCTCCGCCCGCGTTAACTTCCCACGAGAACAGTACTATTTCCCGGCATTTAGGGAGGGAGGGAGGAAAGGGGAGAACCAGGAGAAGAATATAGGGTAGGAAGAGTATATAGGTTCTAAACTACCTCCCTACCAGTTTTCAGCCAAATCAGTTCCATTCTTTAGTTATAAATTGTGTAACTAACACGACTTTCTCTTATATATAAAGAAGATTTTTATTAATACTGTGTAAAATTAATCAAAAACTGCTTATGTTTAGCCTCTATAAAAATCTTTGTCAGATTTAATTAGTTGCTTGATTTAATTTATCCACAGGCAAGGAAACAAGTAAAATTTTACTTGAATTTTGTTGACAACAAAATTGAGCACGTTTATTATAAATCACTTTGAAAAAGTCTTGTCCAACTAACATCACAAAACGATGATTGATGGCTGGGCTTAAAAACTGAACGTAGCACGATAAGCCAAGGAAAATTTTGCCTAAATGTAAATCTATATACGTGGTAGCAAATAAGCGTACCAATAAACAAATGGCCAATATGTTTGACATACAAATGAGGCAATACTAATATGGCCATTGGAAAATATACAAACATGCAAATTACATTGAACGCAAGATGAAAACTTACGAAACAAAAGTTTGTAAAGAAACGTTGTTTTGTGTTTACTCTTTAAATGATTGTTTAATGACCTTATGATTACAGTATTAACAAATTCGCGTACCTACTCCTGAAATAACTAAGAAATTTATAGTTTACTAGCGTTTGCCCGCGGCTTCGCCCGCGTGGTGATCGGATATTGCGATCAAAAGTAGCCTTTGTTCATTCATAATCCGTTGCTCCGTTTCCACGTAAATTACGTACAAATATACAAACACATACTCTTTCAAATTTATAAAACTAATACGGAATATAAAATACTCTTAAAATTTTTAGTTAACAAACTAATTTAAAAAATTGTAGCTTAATATAGGAAGGTTATTTTCATTGCTTCATAGAAAACCTTTCTGGTTAATGCTACTATTCTTTAAATAAATACAAAAGGAACATTGCAATATTTGGTGATAGTGTGTCAGCTAGTCCTAACCATGACAAAATTTCTCGCCAGAAACGCTCGCAATATATTCCAGTGAGTACACGCCGTAACAGAAACGCAAATTGCAATAAACTAATTTGAACCGTTCGCTCGAATGAAATTCATCCTGAAATCAGTGTTAGAATCAACGTGGCACATTTGTCTTTTATCGCTAACCTTTTTAAAATGGGCGAGGGATTTAAACAGCTGGCAACGGCTGATGGCCGGAATGGCTTTTGAAATTGGGAAACTTTATTAGAATCATTTTTACATTTTGTTGCATGTTTGCGAAATTAAAACTCACTCGTGCATACTTATCTGTACCCCTAGTATGAGAGTTTATCACAGAACAGGATAATATTTAAAAACGCAGACGCTACGACTTTTATTGCCATAACTACCTTAGGAGAAAACAGTAGAACCCATATCGTTACGTGGTTGGCGAATTAATTATTCCATCAAGATTTGGTGTATTAAAAAACGTAATAAGACAATTATGTTTAGGTAAATTACTAAGTAGTAAATATTTAAAATACAATATTACTACTTTATTATAAGTACTAACTCATATAAAGCTTGTACTATAAGACAATGAAATCATAACGTTTTACTAACATTCTATCGTTAACAAGGAAGGAAATATATATAAAAAAGAATAATGCAGTAAAATCCAGTAGACTTGGCAGTTGGCACCAGAAGAAACCTCACAGATTTAACTTTTTAATCCTAGCACAGCGCTGTGGGAATTCCAGTGCGGTTTGGCGGAGTCGCGCGCCTCGACGCTCGCCTGAATGAAGAAGCCTTTGTTTGTTTAGCTCTTACCAAAACCAGTATTGAGCAATGCTTCTATATTGCAATATTTTATTTTTAAACTATAGCATATTTGACACCTCTGTTGATACTTACTCAACGAGACAATGATACCAATTTCAGTTTTATGATGGTACTTAGAGTAGAGAGGCCTCTAATACGTTAAGATCTTTAATAAATAGAAAAAAGGGTTCAATTGCAAAGTATATATCTTCCTTATAAGCCTTTTAATATTCTGTTAAAATTACGACATGACTCCAAAATTTTTCTTTTTTTTATCTTGTTAGATAAAATAGTTAAAGTTAAATAATTGATAAGTCTGCATTTTGCCACAAATCTTTTTTTTTAATTTAAATTATAGCTAATCTTTTTCTAACTTATTTTTTTTATAATGAGTAGGCAATCAGGCCTACGGTCCACCTGATGGAAAGTGATTAGCGTAGCCTATGGACGCCTGCAATACCAGGAGTCTCACGAGCGCGTTGCCGACCCTGAAGGAATTTTTTCACGCTCATGTTGTAGTCACTCGGTAGTATTTTTTAGTAATATTTTTACTGTACCTACTTATCCTTTAAACTAACCTTTATTAAGTATGCTTTGTAAATAAAATAAGTATGAGAGCTTAAAATTGTTATCTATAAAAATATATTAAATTGGAGCTAATTATTAAAAATACTCGATATAAAAAGAACTTTTCGGAAACACAAACGAACATAGTTATACTATTATGTTGCGTGTTCATGACAGAATTTTCATGTTAAGTACATCAAACCATTGTGAAAATAAAACAATTAAATTCAGTCGGAGAACATATGCAATAATTAAATCCATGACAATTGTTTATTCACGTCTACAAAACTTAACGATACATATCTCTTATTTGTAGGGTAATAAGATTAAATTTTCAATAACCGGTATAGCTATTTTTAGTCGTAACGAGAGAACGATAAGGGTGTTTCAGAAAATATCTTTTATTTAAATGCGTAAATTTTTAATTATGTCATCGACATATGCCGATTTCATTGTATTGTTTCACTGAAACGATTAAGGCCTTTCAATATTTTTATTCATGACACCTTCATTTTAAAATAGGTCAATAGCTTATAATTATTTTTGAACAAAATGTTTTATTAACTGGACATGAAACTGTATGCAGATTAAAAAAGAACGTGTAACGCGACCAACGACAGTGCAAAAAAAAATTTAAGTATTTAATTTTGAAAAATACTTTTGGAATAATAAATAACATTAAATTTATAATTTAAAAAAACCCCTGACACATTTTCTTTTTAGTGGTGACGGTCGACTGATTTACCCCCCCAACATATTATTTGCAGACATTAGGTATTTTCCCCACTTACACCCCCAGAGCTTTGTAACAGCTTAACCGATTTTCATTAAATATATTATTTTGAAATGTGCACCTGATGCGCTTTCATTTGAGACCCCACTCAAGTTTTTTTGCAGATTGTATATTTTCTTCCCCACTTTCACCCCCACAACTTCTAAACGGCTCAGCCGATTTTCATCAAACATGTCTAAGTACACTCGCCCGTAAGTCACCTTTAATACGAAAAAAAACTAAATAGCTTCATCCGTTCGGGAGCTATGATGCCAGAGACAGACAGACACGTCAAACTTATAACACCCCTCTTTTTGCGACGAGGGTTAAACACGTTTTTGAATTTGAACTTCGAATGAATACTTACCACGTCATATATATCATAACACCAAAATAACAATATGATCTAAAATATTTATTGAGTAAACAGGCTGTGCTTTATCCACAATAGAAATAATAGGCTCTTTGACAAGACACCACCCCGGCCGGGAGTTAGTCCGGAAATAGATCAGAGGAATCCTGTGGGAGTGCAGACGCGCTGACAAATCAATGTTTGAAAAATCTAGTGGAGAACCGGATGATTTTCCTAAGTTTTTAATTTTGGTTAACTATTTCATATACAAACACACGTAGTACTTCGATATTTTTTTTTGATAATTTAAGCAATATATAAATATATCACTTAATATGCACTTGATTTATATAATTATATTTTTTAATTAATATAGGGACAAATTGTAGTTTTGGAGGTGGGCGCAGGCATCCGCGACACAGGTTTTTGACTACTGCAGGTTAACATAGTATTTCATAAACTTTGTGAAAAAAAAATTCAAAAAAGATTTTTTTGTTTTTCATTTTCATTATTACAATAAAGTTTAAATAAAAAAAAATAAAGTACTTATTGATTTTCCTGAATTCCTAATGCTTCATCATCATGTGGATAACGGGTTGATTAACTATGCATACCCTGGTGTCAGAGTTAGAATCCGCCTCTCGGGCTCTAGTAAGGTTCCTTTGACAACTACCATAACAACAAAGCTTATTAGTTTTTTTCCTGCTTAATATATATTTTTTTAATTTCTTACTAAAATGAGTAATGATTTCTTTTTTAATTTTCTTACTAAAATGAGAGAGGACAGTTATGAAATGCACGTTGATTAACATTTTTCCCACAGGATCACACCGTTGATAAAGTGAATGTGGGGACAATTGCCATGCTCTAGTTATTTCTTCTCATTCCAGTTACCTCAACAGTTATACTTGTAACTTGTAACTGGTTCATCTTTCTTTTGTCGCGATAGACGTGACCAAATTCATCAAGTCGGAAAGTTGAAATCTCATGAAAAACATAGAACAATGTTGTAAGGCAATATCTGCCTCTACCAGAAAACGACAGGGTTAATAAAACAAAAAAAAAATAAGAAATAAAAAAATCATGGTGACTTTTTAAACACCAGCCAGTTTAAATGCTTTGCTCTGAAGAAACACAGTGGTTACTAACTTACACAAATTGAGCTAGCTCCGAAGTAACCACGAGACTTGTGTGGGATACTAACTCAAAGATAATTATTATATTTTAAAACAAAAACCTACATATTTAGATAAACATCCAAGATGTAGGCCAGTCAGAAAAAGATTATTTTCCATGTTGACCTGTCTGGGATCGAAAACGGGACCTCTTGAATAGCAGACATGTTAACCATTAAGCCACAGAGGTCGAAACTAAATGCGCCAAAGAGACATGGCCCAATTCTATTCTAGTCTAGACGCATGATAATTTTAAAAACTCCACATTAAATTGCTCGAGCCGCAGGCCTTTATTTTTCCTTCACACTGCACTTGCATAATTTCCCTAAATGAGCTCCCTTCGGGCGCGCCCTCCTTTGTTCCCGGTGATATTAAAACTTGGTCAAATGTGCAGTCGCATTGTCCCGGCCTCTTTGTTCTACTCTCACTGCTTTATCTTTTTTTCTGCATTTCTGATCTTTAAACTATTTATTTGAGTTACGATTTGGGTTAGACAAAGAAGTTCGAATCGCGCGCGGTCTTTTAAGTGACGCAATTTTTTTTTTATCTATTGGGTTAGACTATATGATTATCGGAATGCTTAACATTATGTCTATTTTAATAAGCTGATTTCATCTTAAAATTGACTAATATGTATTTTAATAATACTTTACCAAAACATAGAGGCACCAGATTCCATAGCTTCTCAAATTTGTTACTATAAATCTAACATATCTGAAAAATCGAATGTACCTATTTCGGTATAAATTTAAAAAAATAATGCATCACCATAAAACAATAACTGACACATTTTTTGAGATAAAAAATCTTTTTGGAACAGAGTATTAAAAGTGATAGCTATTCTAGAACCGAGTTTATTATTAGCTATAATGATATCCTTTCTTTAATGGATTGATTAGTAAATAAATTCGTAAACAAATTTATTAACTCAAATAAATGCTTTCAAAAATCTAAAAAACGAAACTAAATCTATGAAGTCACCAAATTTCATAATAGGTAGGCGTCTAAAGAGTAAAAAAAAATATTTGATAAAAACTACATAGTGTTTCTGTATTAAATAAATGTAGGTACATACAACCACTATTCACACTGTTCATTGTGATAAACACGTAGATTCCAACCAGTGTTTACGCATGTCCATAATTTATCATTAGCATTGTTTAGAATTCATTTGCGGACTGGACGCAGCTTGTTTGATGTTATGTCAGTTGTATTCTGCTTTGTACTGTTACATTAAGATTATTAGTATTGTTGTGTTCTAATGTTACTGTTTTATTATCATTACTAGCGACCCTCCCTGGCTTCGCATGGGCATAAAAACCTTCCTCTTGAACCACTCTATCTATTAAAAAAACCGTATCAAAATTTGCGTAGTTTTAAAGATTTAAGCATACAAAGGGATATAGAGACAGAGAAAGCGACTTTGTTTTATACTATCTAGTGATAGTGATAATAAAGCAAAATTAATATTTCTTGTTGATTTTTCTATTCTCTTATTCATTTCTTGTTAATACAGTCACAGTATCATAAAATTAAAGCAAGGTGCAGTTTTTTTATGGGAGCCGACTTGAAGATTGCTTCTTTTTGTCGAGTCGAAATGGCTATAGACTGTACTGTATTAAATTTGCCCAATACTTGGCCACTTATATACACTACGGTTTCCATATCTACCTAAGTGCAAGAGGCGGGACTCTTATTCGCAATCCATTCAATATTAGTTTATTATTAGCTATTTAGGCCTAACTATTTAGTAAATCCTAATTTATATCACTATCTTTTAATAAAATTAATCGTCTGACTTTTTGGGTTTTGATTTTTTTTTCCATTCCACCACAATTTACCATTATTCCATCAGATGAGACTAAAGTATGTGAGTTACTAAAGTGCGTTTTCCGAAAGCTCAGCTGGACAAATTTAATTAACTAATGTCTCTGTTTCTTTCTTACTAACATTTGAAACGAATTGTTACTCATATTTTTTATATTTAGCTAGAAGAAAAATATCAGCTAAAATACAAGTTTCATAACTAAAAGCACTAGTTCAGAAAATTTGAGGCGAGTCACGTGCGTTCGAGCTAGTGGTCGTTACGTATCTGATTCAAGGAACGCCTTGTTCCTAGTTGCTGATACAACTTCAGCTCAATTGCCAGATTTGAAATACTTTTATTTTCAACAGTAATATCTAAGGCAATGATTTGCGCTTTTTCTATTTCTCTTTTTGTAACGCTGTCTTTAATTATTTTTCTTGCCTCTACCTACCTGATACATCCAAATCTCCAACGCAATCCACGGGGCAAAAGACCGCCATAAATGGAAAGAGATCGCAAAGAAGATAGGTCGGGCACAGTGAGCAAATGACTGGAGGAGGAGTAGGACCTGATACATCCTTACTTCTTACTTCTGTCAGCGCTACGACCCTTCATGGGTCTTGGCCTCTTCCACTAATTGTATCCAGTCGACGCGATTAGGATTGATTAAATATCATCACAGCTAGAAAAAGTCTAATTCCTAATGGCAGGTTTCTGTTATATGCTTATTGCGTCTGACAAAACGAGCGAAATTACTTACGTCACTTTCAATGCTACTGTCTCATGTCTATCTCTATTTCTTTGTATTATTTTTGAATTTCTTTCCTACCATCAGTAGCTCGTGTATTTTTAATATACTAATCCCCTTATTTGCCTCCTCGGAGTTGCAGTTATTTGTTCTAGAAACGGGAACTGTTTTCATCAGGATAAAGTAAGCGATATATGATATTTATCAAAGCACATGTTATACCAAGGCCTATTTGGTAAGAAGTAATTTATTGTCATAACGTGAGTTTCTAACTGTTATAAGTATGTTTTAGCGCCAACAAACATTTCACTCGTTCATAAAAAATAACACAATAGAAACTAGGTTCCCGCTTAGAAGCGTTAATCAGCACAGCAACAAGCGTCCCGTGTTATTCCAAACTTTAATTAGCAAACTTTCAGTTGTATCAAAGTATGCACAATGTAAAATTAAGCCATTCGGCCCACAAAATAGGGTCAGAATCAGAAGTTTCTGGAAATATCAGGCTAGTATTTATTTTCTATTCCTATTTATTAGTTGCCAAATACTAGAGACAGTATATAACTGCACCCCGCGGTGTTTCCCGTGCTTAATCATACACAGCAGTACATTACAAAGCGCTATTGACTATCAGACTTTTGATCAAACCAAGTGTTAATCCAAGATATCAGCAAACTCGTCATCAAATTTCATTAAAAATGAGAGTAAGAATTATACTCACAAACTTAATCTTTAGACGACTAAGAACGATAAGGAAAATATATGAGGTATAAAAATGACTGTAACCTTGATGACCAAAATAGACAATTGGAATATTAGTCAGATATAATATTATAGCTACAAATAAAATGAGATTAGATTTTTATAATATTTTTTTTTTATCATTTTAACAGTCTCTGAAGTGGCTAAGGCATTTGTCTGCAAACCCGAATATAAGTTAGAATCCTACAAAAAGAGTATTTTGATGTATGAATCGCGTGGTTATATGAAAATCCTAACGCAGTCGCTAGCGTCTGGGTTAAGAAAAACTCATACTAGTGGCACTGGTGGCCATATCGTGGTCAACCTAGAAACCACTTCATCCCAATCAGAAAACTTTTGACAACAGCTATAAAGAGCCAATAGACCCAGATGATAAATTGTATACCTATTTTGCAAATAAAATGATGACCAATTATATACCAAAATATCCGTCATAAAATTCGTTCGTCGCGCAATGTGCCCTGTTCACCTGCCTGCAGAAAACATATAGCCTATTTAATTTAAACGTATTAGGACGAGGAACCCCACATCCTAGAATTTATTTACGAACTGTAGTCAGGATTTTGTTTTGCATAAAATTTATATTTATTATATGTACGTCATCATCATCATCATTTTAGCTGCAGCCTGTCCACTGCTGAACATAGGCCTACCAAGGATTTCCAAAACGACCGGTTAAAAGCGGCCTGCAACCAGAGCCTTCCTGCTACCTTCTCCAAGTCATCTGACCATCATGTAGGTAATACCACTTAAAATCAATGTTATGTAACTTTTTTATTTCTTTTACCACACACTCATTATTTTACTGAAGTTATTAAACCTCGCTTTCAAATATTACTTGAAATAGAATTTTATAAATAGTTGAGAACTCTGTTGTCTGTATAGTTAGCAAAATAATTAATTCCGCAGAAAGGGGACGGGCGTACGGCGAAGTTTGCAATCGCTAGGGACACAAATATATCCGCGGTAACTAACACAAACAATGCTGTTTTGCTGACGGTATAATGGGGCTTGGGATCGTAACTTACATTTTTCTTAATGTGTTGTGACAGTTTCAATTAAAGGAAATTATCCTTTACCGCCTCCGTGGTCCAGTGGTTAAGGCGTTTTCCTGTAGACTCGGGGTTCGTTGGTTTGATTCCCACGGGAAGCATACTTTGTTTAGTTGCTTCCAGTTTGGCTAGGACATTGTAAGCTTGAATCATCTGATTGTCTGATAATAAAAATGATTCCGTGCTTTGGTACCGGCTGCCATCTGGTAGTCGTTAAAAGTACCACGTCAGAGGCAGAGAGGCGGTTCCGAAGAACTCTGACACCAGGGTGTGCATGGTTGATTGACCATGTCACCTACACGAAATGATGAAGAATGATGATGATCCTTTACTAGCTTTTACCTGAGCAGGCCGGCCGATGTAAAAGTGATCTGGTGGGTTAGGGTTTTACACAGAACCTTACTAACAGCCACCTTCGAAGACCTTGTGCAAGAAATAATGAAATTTTGGTCCAACACCATATAGAGAAAAAAAAATACATCAGTATCACGAAGAAGAAAACTAGCTTTTACCTACATTTTCTCTTGCATGAATCCAACGAAAATATTAATTCGTATTTTCTGAGTAAAAGATACATTCCATTCATTTCACATTTCTATGTGTATGCGTCGAGAACATTGGTTTAGTGCATAAAGCGTAAAAATAAAAGAGGTAACTAACAAACGAACAAATATACAAACTCAACTTTATAATAATATCACTTGTTTATTTGGGGTAATATACCTAAATAGGACATAGGTGATTTATTTTCAGTATATTCATATAAACAACTGTTTTGACTCTTGCGCCCGCATAGATAATACATGACTATTTACTTAATTACCATACTAATAGAAGGAGAAAAATTAAAAATTCACACTATTTTGACTAAATTAAATTGCATTCACTACAGAACAAGACACTAAAGGCTACATAAATGTGATACGTGCACCTCTAAAAGAGTCTAGTGGAATCTTAATAAAAATGTCACAGGCGTACAAAAATATGAGAGAACGCCCATTCACGCTTACAACATTTATTATTACTACACTGTTTAAAAGGAGAGAAATATAAAAGAATACTAGTTCAGCGAACCAAAGCAAATCTGAAAATAAAAACCCATTATCCAGGAATGAATGAGAGGTTATTCTTGGAATGAAACTTTTGTGTTTCTTGTTTGTTATATAAATGATAGTCGTGTAAGAATGAAAACAGTTTTGTTTCGTAATTTTTTTGTAAAATTTCAATGTATCTCCGGGCTTCGGGTATAACAAGTATCGATTCAGTACGGCTTTGATTCAGTATTTTTTAACCCCCGACGCAAAAAGAGGGGTATAAGTTTGACGTGTCTGTCTGTCTGTGTCTGGCATCAAAGCCCCCGGATGAAGCGATTTCAATTTTTTTTTTCGTATTAAGGGTGACATACGGGCGAGTGTTCTTGGACATGTTTAATGAAAATCGGTTGAGCCGTTTAGAAGTTGTAGGGGTGAAAGTGGGGAAGAACAACCGAATTTCTGCAAATATACTTGAGTGGGGTCTCAAATGAAAGCGCATCACGTGCACATTACAAAATAATATGTTTAATGAAAATCGGTTGAGCTGTTACAAAGGGGATGTAAGTGGGGAAAATACCTAATGTCTGCAAATAATATGTGGGGGGTAAATTAGTCGACCGTCACCACTAAAAGAAAATGTGTCATGGGTTTTTTAAATTTAAATTAATTGTTATTATCCATGACGCATTAAATCCTGTAGGTGGGGCAAATCTAGGAGCATGAATAAAAGCGTACCTTGGACTCTAAACCCCAAGTTGAGGATGCATTTAGGAAATACGTCCGGTTTAAAAGGTGGCAAGAAAGCGAGAAAAAAGATGTTATACATCAAAAAATCTTAATTAAAATCACAGATTCCGAGGACTAAAGAATTCCAGCGTAATTCTATAATTACTGTAACTTCCGTCTGCACAAAGAACCAACTTTTAGTTTAAAAGTTCGGTCGGATGCGGGCAAAATTTTCTTTCTGTCGAAGCTCAAAAGAGAATACGGTTTTTCTTGGTTTTGATATTAATATCACTACAAGTGAAGCGAGATTGTTCAATACATTGATTTTTTTTCAGTCTGTTTTCTCTAACGTGGAAATTGAAAATGATAATTGTCTAGTCTCTACACTTTAGGCTTTGTTGTAGTTTTAGTTTACAACTTATGTTATGTGTGTAGATTTTGTTGTTTAATTTGTTTTTTCTTTTAATGTCCTATAAATTTACTTTAAACTCTTAATAAAATGAGATTTGAAGAATATTCTTTCTTTTAAAATAATTTTGTAAAAATAGAAGAAAAAAAGGCTGTTGTACACTCGCCGACATTATATAATGTTTCCACAATAAAATACATAAAAAAGCCATCTGTTTCTACAAGAATGTTGTTCCTAACAAAGTTTCGTGCCTCTACCCTGTTGTACTGTGTTCATCACTCCTCGGAGACCACTAACGGAGTTAAGGCTGCCGGCACATGTGAAGATGACCGCAACATGTAGCAACTATCGCACAATGGGATATGAAGGTTTCTTGACAGTTTTTATAATTTATTTGCTAGTACTATGTAGTAAATGATTTTTATTTTTAAAGATGACTGTCACCGTGGTCCAGTGTATAAGGCGTTTGCCTGTAGACCCGGGGTCGTGGGTTCGATTTCCACGGGAACCATACTTTGTTTAGTTGTTTCCAGTTTGGTTAGGACATTGCAGGTTTGAATCACCCGATTGTCTGATGATACCGTGCTTCAGAAGGCACGTCAAGCCAGTGGTACCGGTTGCAATCTGGTGGTCGTTAAAGAACCCCTTCAGAGGCCGAGAGACGGTTCTGAAGAACTCTGACACCAGGGTGTGCATGATCGGTTGACCATGTCACCTACACTTATTAGCAAGTTACAGAATATATGTTGCATGTTTGGGCCCATTAGCAAAGTCTTTCTTTTTATTGTCGATGATGATAGACACTATAGTTCAGTTACGAATATATGGGTTTCCGCTACGAACTTTTTGTAAGTTTTCATAAATATATGCTTTTTACTTGTACAGAATCCCGTTTATATAATATGCTAGCAGTTCTTTGCGGTTTCACTACTCGATGCATAAATATCATAGATAAAAAAAAAACATTTGCCTGGCGTGCGATTTCCAAATTCTTTGATAAATGTACTGCAGCCTAAACTTCTCCAAGAGTCAGGCTTTCATATGCATAAAGAATGTTTCAAATCCGACTAGTAGTTCTCAACTTATAAGCGTTTAAACAAACAAACTCTTCAGCTTCATTATATATTACATAAATTTATCTTTTGGTAACTAGCTAACTAAAACCAGCTCTATTACACATCGGATGTTATAAAAGATAGTTTTTATAATAGCGAGTCAGGACTGGGAACTCAGGTGATTTTTATTCGCGTTAAAACTCAGTTTCAGCATTCCCTATCTGCTATGTTAATCTCTTTCTGGAATTAAGTTTTTGCTGCATATAGGAAACTTTATTAATTACGTTGTACATATAAGGGCTTATCTTGGAGAACAGTATATATTTATTTAGTTTTCATAGGTTGAGAGTTCAGATTTTTTGTTAAACTCAACACCTTTAAAAACCTTTTTTAAGTTCTCATACTCAAAATTAAAAAAATAAACTTCTTGTGTCGTAAATATTATCATATTTATCAAACCAGAAATTAGCTTCTATCAGAGGTCGCATACGTCTCGCTGTCAGATTGTACTCCAAAATTTCTGTCCTATAATGAATCCTATTGATCTGGTCAAAAGAGTACTGTTACTTGATCCAAATCCGTTCAGTCGTTTTCGCATGATTAAGTAACAAACATCCATACTTTCAGATTATTAATTAATTGAGAATAAGTTTATGATCATAGAGAATTTTATGTTTATGTATTTCTAGATATTCAAGTACACGCCTGATAAGTTCCCTTTTCTTCTTGTATCTTCTCTTGTGTAGCAACACTCTTGTATTAATGTTCTCTTTTCTATGTTTTACTTTCTGAATAAATTTATTAAATAAATAAGAAATAAAAAATAAAAATAACCTGCAACAATATAGGTACTATAGGTGGCTGTACTGTTTCAGTAAATATACGCCACAAACACCCCATAGAGACTTGCCTACTGCCATTTAACCACGTCCAATAAAAAGAGCAATTCAATAAACAGACCTATTCTCAGGACGCATCTTAGCCAGTTGTCTGTTGATGGTTGCAGTTTATGACCTACAGTTAAGCCATTTGCTAGGACGTCATAGATGTTCCAGTCTCGGTACGCTGAGATAAGGAACGATATGCATTGAACCATGGATTATAAAAAAAAATTGTTTCGTGCGCGATTTCAAATTCTATAATTGAAACCTTGTGAGCTTTAAGTAAAAGATTTAGTTCTTCTTCTTGCTCATAGGTGGCGCATCATGGTTTGAAAATAATTATTTTTGTAAGATCCCACTTGTTTTTGGCGAAAATAGAGTAGAAAGTTATTAAAACAACCACAAACTGATTTCGTGCTTTATTTAATAAGTTATTGGAGAATCACAGTGTCTCAAGTGATTGATAGATAGCGTTAATATGTGTTATGCCCGAATACTCAAACGCTACTAAATTCTGAGAGCTGTTCAAGTATCATGCTGTCACTGTCATATCGTTGACGTTCAGCGCGATAGCATGATACTTGAGCACCTCTCAAAATTTAGTAGCGTTTGAGTATTCGGGCGTTAGTATGGAGAGACTCTACTAGTACTTACACTGAAAATCGGCACGTTTCTTAATGTGGCGGTTGAATATCTGTATTAGTATAGTGTTCAGTGCCCCTAGTATAAGTTTTTATTAACGTAGACGCTAGCGACTGCGTTAGGATTTTGTATGGAATTTCTTAGTTACCTTACTATACGCCAGAGGCGCTGTACAGGTTTGTCATACTAAATCGCTAACGCAGTCGCTAGCGTCTGCGTTTAGAAAAACTCATACTAGGGGCACTGTAATCTGTGATTGAAAGGTGGGGGCTGAAACTCAGTACTGGTTGTTTTCGTGGATAACCCAGCGTAATGCTGAAAAATTTCCTGTGTCATATTAAGTACTCTTGGGTTTATAGTTTTTGTATCGTTATTTGATTTTTATTTTAACCTATCGAACCTTTTTACGAATTTCCATAAAATGTAAACTTATACAAACACCAAATTGATGACTTTGGCCAATTATCTTTTCACTACTTGTCTAATATTTATAATAACTTGATATGACGCTTGATCAGTTTACACCATAGTTACCAGCCTTATATCCATCAAATATTGATAATCAGCTCCACTGTTCCCATTCTTATTAATGGCGTGAGAAAAAAGTCGGGTGTGAACTGTAAATAAGTACAACATAATCGTTGAGCTGTGGCACAGCTGAGTTGTTGTAGTCTTCACTCTAAAGCGAGCCATTGATGTCTTTTTAGGGTTGAAAACCTCAAAAGGTAAAGACGGAACCCTTATAAACATACTTTGTTGTCCGTCTGTTTGACAATTTTTTTTGAGGAACGCATGAACGTATCAAGTTATAATTTAGGTATAACATGTCTATTTCGGCTATAATATAATCATAACTACGCGATCAAAACATATGATCGTAAATGTTGGAAACTTTCGTAAATTTTGCGATTTCTGATGGGAATCAAATCATATGGAGCACTTTCCGTTGCACCAGAATCATAAAATTTGGTAAGAAACAATTTCAAACTGCACTTATTTAGAAATAAATCTAAAAACTGTGAATTTTTTGTAAAGATGAAAATAAATAATTACAGAAATATATTTTTTTCAAACCAATATTATTTTTATTTATACTGGAATTATTTTTTAATATAATAAGTAAAAAAAAAACTACAAACTAAAATAACTAGTATTAATAAAATAAAAAACAAAAAAAGGAATGCCATTTTAAAATATCCTGTAAAGTTTTTAAGTATTGTGTGGTGGTATGAAAGTTCAAGGTGCGAGTTCGACTCGCACTTGGCAGGTTTTTTTAAATCTTTACCTTTAAGAAGAGAGAATACGCTGCCACACTGATCCTGGAACTAAATCCGCGACAAAACATTTCTCTAAGATCCATATCACCAATGATAATCAGTTGCGAATAACTTTAATATTCTATTACTGGAATACTATAAATTCTGGGGGTTTCACTTCTTCTTCTTCTTCAGACAATTGGCACTAGCCAAGAGGAATGTTGTATAGTGAAATGCCGCTATACCGCACCACATTCCTCCCGGTATTACGCCTCCGAGTTAGCGCACACCGGCCAGTTTCCTTGTTGGTCATTTTCACTACACCAGTTTTCTTCAAGCGATTTATTCTTGGTGTACATTGCGCCTTAACACACTACCCGTCCCGTGTCCCTCGTCGGTTTAACGACACTGTTAAAATGTAGCGAATGTTAATGCGCTGTTCTAAGAGCCAATTAATTCTTTAGTAGTTAGGGAGTAAATGACTGAGGCGACAGCATTTTAAGAAAATTGAAATTCATATTTCATAAGACTGTTTCAATGTTTGAATTACGTTTTAATATCGTCACAGACTATTATGTTATAGATAGATTTAACAGAAGTATGACCTTTGTTCGAAGGTCTGTATATAAGTACTTATGTGAAAACTTTTTCATTTTTAGGCATTTTTAGCATTTATACATTTAAAGGATTTAGTTTTTAAACTGTCTTGCCTGTTTCACAATGAAATGCTTTAGTTGGTGGATCCGTGATCAGCAAAAAAAGTTATAAGCAAATTTAAATCAGGGTCATTTTTTGTTGTCTCGTGGACTAAGCGCACAAAAAGCCTGTCACTAGTTTGGCTTGCAAGCCAACGTTTCACACAAAAAAATGGGCGGGGTTTTTTTGATTGCGTCATTTATTGCCACTGTTAATGGTCGATAATATTAGGTGGCTTTGTTGTTAACTACATAATACATTTCTAATAATGTGTTGTTACATGTATGAATAGAACGTAAGAAGAGAGAATACGCTAGCCACACTGATCCTGAGACTAAATCCGCATCAAAATATTTCTGAGGATGAAAACAAAGTCTACTCACAAGTCTGAAAACTCTTACACATTAAGTTGTGCTTCAGTAAATGGTTGTAGAGACTGTAAAATAACCAGGATAAGGCTAAAATTCTAAACTAGATACCCGCATAAGCTGACAATGATCGTAAACTATTTAAATGAGTATTTTGGACTCAGAAAATGAAGTCTTGTTTGTTTGGAATGGACAGAGGGCCACACAGAAAAATATAAAATCAAGAGGTGCATGGAGTGTAAGAGAGTAAAGTGTTATTACGTGTCATTGTGGCCATCGGCTTTAAAGAAAATTTCTGAAATCAGCTCATTAATTCCGGGATTTTGTTTCAAAAATCAACTCAATTAATAAATAAAATAAAAAAAATTAAATACATTTGATTCAGATTTAATATATTGTTGCTAGTACGAAATTTAAAAATCTTATAAACTATCTTAGTAACATTATCGTAATTATTCTCTTATGTACAAGCTTTAATTTAGGTAGTAGCCATGGGCGAATAACCAATATGCGGTAGTCTGGCTTCTCCCTCACGACAGACTTTACTTTCCCAGTCACTTTCAAGTCGTTTGTATCAAGGAAATTCGTTAGAATTTTTGAGGTATATCGATTTTTTTATCACATGGTAACGCATAGTAGTAATTTACAAAGGAACCTTGACCTTCCATCGAAGTCCTGAACAAATTAAAGACTCTACGTGTACAATTACCTACGGTAAACCTTCAACTTTTTAATTAGTAAGTGTTTGTCAGAAATGCCAATAGATCTTCAGATCAGGCGCCGTAAATGGTCATGGATATGCCACACACCTAGGCGGGACAACACATATCTCAAGACAAGCTCTGGTGTGGACTCTCCACAAGGCAAGCGGAAAGTTGGCCGTCCCAAGCAGTCCTGGCGGCGCACGATCGCAGAGGAGCTCAGGACCATCGGAATGACCTGAGGGCTTAGCCAACGTCACAGTTTCAAAACGCTAACGAATGTCGACAAGAACAAAATGTATGGGATTGACATAAGATTCACAGCAGCTTATGTCAATCCCATACATATTGTTCTTGACGACATTCGTTAGAGTTTTGAAATTTTGACTTTGGCTATGGGTGCTGGTCTGTAAAATGCGTGGCGTACACACATCTATCGAAGTGGCGAAGCACTGTGACACCCTCTGCCCCACCTGGGGGCCTTAGGCCACGCACTCAACAATATCCAAATAATGATTAAGCTCAGCCAGACTTTATCCTGTATCTTAGTTTCCACTCCTGAATCTAATTCCAAGATAAGGCGCCATACGTTACAACTGTTAGCTCGCTGTTAGCACGTTAAATCTGCAATGGCCACAGACTCAAAATAATTACAGACGGATCTTCGCCGAATGAGCAAATAAAGCTTACCAATAGCCGCCAGTTCGTGCATATCGTAGTGATGCATGACGGTGATTTACGCCAGCGTCACTAGCTGGCTTATTTGAGTGATGAAAAGTCAAAATAATAAAGGCCATAGTTTGCAGGCTACTCTTGTATGTAAGTGTACGTCTGAAGTTTTTGTAAGTCTGTGGTAATAGCCATTTGGCTACAAAATGACTTTGCAATTGCATACGGGATTTGTACTGTTTTAGTGGCGATTTGGAGAATTGGTGAATATGTGTTAAGTTAAGCTTGATACATTATATGTCTTCACTATAAAAGTAATAGAGTTGCTTTCGTCAGAATTAGCTCATGTGGGAATTTATGTATATTACTTTTTCTATTAATTAAAACAGCCCTAATGTTGGTCACTGCGCATTGCCCTTCTATGCCAAATTGGATTACTTACATAAAAAGAGATGTTGGAAGAGGAGTGATGCCAAAAACATTTTTGTTTTTAGATCTGAAATACTGAGCTAACCATATTTAGCAATTACCCATTGACACGAAAAGAAGAAGAAGATTTGAAATAATTTAAGATAGAGTGAGGCCTAAAACCAATTTTTTAAGTTGGAAATAATCGAAAGCAATTTTTATTTAGCGATTAAGGCAAGAGTGGAGATAAGGACAAACATTATAAAGATCATATATAAATAACCCAAATATATTTAAGAATCTATAAACTAAAAGCCAGCCAGTAGACTTGTTATTAGGGCTTATCAAATCGTCGGTTTAAGGTAAATCGAGGTAAGAAACAAGGAGCTACGAAGAAAAAGCAAAACGTTGTGGAGACAACTATTCCGGTGAATGTCGTAAAAGGCTACTTAAGATCAACTGGAGAGTTTCTCTATTTGTTTGAATGCTTATAACTTTAAAACTACTAGTCCGATTATATCTTGATATGATAGCCTAATTCTTGGGAAAGATTATAAGCTAGTATATACGCACAAAGGGTGAGTGAAACCACGGGGAACAGCTTGTAATAAATCTGTAGAGAGGTCAATTCTGTACATGAAATATATTTTCAAAATAACTTATCAGGGGGTGATTAGTGATCGATACTGATGCCAAAAATGCAATCAGTAATTTTTCTGTCTGTCTGTCTGTCTGTCTGTCTGTATGTTGCTTATAGAAACAAAAACTACTCGACGGATTTTAACGAAACTTGGTACAATTATTCTTCATACTCCTGGGCAGGTTATAGTATACTTTTCATCACGCTACATTCAATAGGAGCAGAGTAGTGAAGGGAAATGTTGGGAAAACGGGAGAAGTTACTCCATTTTTAAGCTTCCGTCGCGTGTGCAGTCTTAATGGTTAAAGTTACATAGAAATCATGTATGACGGAAATGCAACAGGATATTGCAAAATTCCCACGGGAACGGGAGTTGTTGGGAAAAAACTTTTGTATGTAAAAATCTAAATCACGTAAGATAGATGTTTTCAATCTAGCATGCATGCATACCTAAGTAAATATAAAGTTTAGTTAAGAGTTTGTTGATTGTATGAACGCTTATAACTTTGAAAACTACAGGTCGGATTTGAAAAAACATTTTTGCATATCATAGGCTGATTCTTGGGCAACGTTATAGTACCAAGGGCGAGTAAAACCGCGGGGAACAGCTAGTTTGAAATAAAACTCTTAAGGATGGAGAGCACGTCCCTATAAGTATAACTCCATCGCACACAATAAGAAAGTCTATGACGGTGCAAGAAACCTATGAAATGGTTTTAAATATAGAAAAAATGGCAAAGAAGATAACAAAATCCCCATTTCTATATTTAAGGAACTTCTTCAGATTTATTTAAATAACTGGCCACCTGGCCATAACTGAAGTTGAAACACCTAAAGCTATGCGAAAGAGAAAGACGTAGAATATGTTACCGTAGAACAAATAAAGAAAGAAGTAGGAGTCATATCATGATGTGAAAAGGCTAACTGAAGATAGAAGCACCTAGAAGAGGCTCCACCGACAAAAACACAGCTCATAAATTTTAATTACAAAGAAAGCAGTGTGTGTTTGAGACTCCCTTATCCTCTCCTAGTAGTCTAGTTGGCGTCTCGTTTTATAACTTTTACTAGTAAAGTCCATTTGATTCTAACAGCCGTGTGATTTGAGGCAAAATCTGTCGAATTGGTGCGTAACAAGTGGTTTACAGATGGTTCGAGAAACGGCTTATGATTTGATTGAATATTGATAAAGTACAAACCCTCTTTCACGCTTCGCGATATTTTTTATTTACTTACGTCTTCCTGTGTAAAGGGAATCCCACCAAAAACATAAATGTAAAAAACGAGAGCCAAGTTCAATACAAAAATTATGCTTGGCGGTGAGCTTCGCCGCAAAAAGAATGGCGATCTAAATGAGTGCCAAGTTCTATGCAAAATCGAAATATGTTTTTATAGGAACAAAATAACATTATGAACAAGTATTAAACTCTATTTCTTTGCTTTATTAGATACCTATAACAATTGCTGTTATTTAAAAATGTGAGATCTTAAAGTAGGTCAGATTTGACTTGGCCAGTTTTCATTACATAAGTCATTTTATAAAGTTATTCAACATTTTAATTGTGTTAAAAACTAGCCAAGTCAAATCTGACCTACTTTAAGATCTCACATTTTTAAATAACAGCAATTGTTATAGGTATCTAATAAAGCAAAGAAATAGAGTTTAATACTTGTTCATAATGTTATTTTGTTCCTATAAAAACATATTTCGATTTTGCATAGAACTTGGCACTCATTTAGATCGCCATTCTTTTTGCGGCGAAGCTCACCGCCAAGCATAATTTTTGTATTGAACTTGGCTCTCGTTTTTTACATTTATGTTTTTGGTGGGATATCATTACTTTTTGTAAAGAAAACTAGGCAAGTATTCCTATTTAATGTTTTTTTTTGCGTGACAAATTAACCTAAAAGAGCTACAAACAAATGAGGTTTTGAAAGAAACGATTTACGTAATATTAAATAACTCACAAATGCCGTTAAAGTACAATACTAAAAAGGAATAATTTATATCTGGACTATTCCAGCTATAACTCAAATAAATTTAGTCGAACGACGCAGCATTAAACGCAATCTAATAGGTGGGTTTCCGCTAAACAACCGGGCATAACGAGGACGCTGGCGCGAATGAGCGCCGCTAAGAGCATACTTTGGTTCGTTCGCATTTTAAGTCGTATAGCGCTGTGAGCCGCGCACAAGTGCAAGGCGCGAGCGAGTTCAAGCAGCATTCTTAGACTAGTCAATACATACATATATCGGTACCAATAAGACTTCGCTATTGCCTTGACCTTGGTATACATACACATTGGAGTTTCTTTTAGGGTACAAAGAGTTCGAAATAACAAATTTATACCTTAAAATATTATTTCTTATTTTCAAAATAAATCAGAGAAAGGAACCTTGGGCACTGATCTTTGTTAATTTAGTGAGCCGTGGACTATAAGATAACTACTATGCAGGTATAAACCAACCGACCCGCTAAATTTTAAGTAAATCGCTACCGCTTATAATTTTGTACCATAAGTCAGAGCGTGACGCTGATTGGCTGGTGTGCTGCCGCGCGCCGCTGACGACACACCGTTGTTGGCCGGTTGTTTAGCGCGTAGGTATTACAAGTTTTTTGTATGGGGACACCACTTATTTTTTGACTTTTTTTTATTTTTTGATTTTTTCCTACGCTTACACACAATTTCCGAGCTGGATTCCAAATTTCATCCTTCTAGGTCATCTGGAAGTAGGTTAGGTTTAGGTACTATAAGTCAGTCAGTCAGTGCTAAAATTTACAACTTTTTGACCTTCATATGTTTATAACCGTTTGAGCTAGCTTCATGAAATTTGGGCTTCTACATGTCCTGATGGATCTTATTAAACACACGTAGTTTTATGTGTTTACATTAAAGAGGTTTCGAGTTATAGAAGGGTCAAAAGTGGCACCAAGTGGTTCGTGTAATATTACACTCGGCGCTGGCTAGCCAGTTCCTTTGCTTGAACTTGGCTTGACACGCTGCCGCGTGTCTAGATGCTTTGTTTTATTAAATATTGGCTTTTGTTAAAAGTAGTATCTGTGATAATAGAGGTTTTCTGGTTACATTTAAAAATATTTTTGTTTGTTTCAGATCTGAGTTTTATAACCATGTTAGTAAATATAAAATCTTAAAGAAGTTCATAAGAAACAATGACTTTTTAGGGTGCAGAGGTGCTGATACGCGATCACCTCTGTCTTCAAGCTACGGTGCATTTTGCTCATCAGGGAGTGCACTTCTCTCCGTTGATTAGCATAATATTCCGACGAATTGAGAACCTCAATTTTTTGAAGTCGGTTAAAAATCATTGACTAGACTAGAGATCGTGATATTCAATACGACCTTGCGGGTCAAGCGCCGACGAGCGTGGCCTGAGTTGGATTGGTCGCTACTAGTGGCAATTGTATCTTGAGTTTTTCCATACTTAGGAAGGCAAGTTAAGTTGTTCGACGGTTTCCCCAAGATGCAGGCAGTCAGCTGTTTCTTGGCAGCCTGATCAGTCTGACAGTGTCGGCCACTAAAATACTAGAAACATGATCCAACTTATTGGTCAGGTTTCCATGTATAAAAGGGTAACGGAGGTCAAACAGCAGTCAATTTATATCTAGGATCGTGTCTAAAGGTACCCTGGGCTCTGAAGCATAAACTGCAAAACTAAGGATGCTCGGATAAAGAAGATCCCACCAAAAACATAAATGTAAAAAACGAGAGCCAAGTTCAATACAAAAATTATGCTTGGCGGTGAGCTTCGCCGCAAAAAGAATGGCGATCTAAATGAGTGCCAAGTTCTATGCAAAATCGAAATATGTTTTTATAGGAACAAAATAACATTATGAACAAGTATTAAACTCTATTTCTTTGCTTTATTAGATACCTATAACAATTGCTGTTATTTAAAAATGTGAGATCTTGAAGTAGGTTAGATTTGACTTAGCCAGTTTTTAACACAATTAAAATGTTGAATAACTTTATAAAATGACTTATGTAATGAAAACTGGCCAAGTCAAATCTGACCTACTTCAAGATCTCACATTTTTAAATAACAGCAATTGTTATAGGTATCTAATAAAGCAAAGAAATAGAGTTTAATACTTGGTCATAATGTTATTTTGTTCCTATAAAAACATATTTCGATTTTGCATAGAACTTGGCACTCATTTAGATCGCCATTCTTTTTGCGGCGAAGCTCACCGCCAAGCATAATTTTTGTATTGAACTTGGCTCTCGTTTTTTACATTTATGTTTTTGGTGGGATATCATTACTTTTTGTAAAGAAAACTAGGCAAGTATTCCTATTTAATGTTTTTTTTTTGCGTGACAAATTAACCTAAAAGAGCTACAAACAAATGAGGTTTTGAAAGAAACGATTTACGTAATATTAAATAACTCACAAATGCCGTTAAAGTACAATACTAAAAAGGAATAATTTATATCTGGACTATTCCAGCTATAACTCAAATAAATTTAGTCGAACGACGCAGCATTAAACGCAATCTAATAGGTGGGTTTCCGCTAAACAACCGGGCATAACGAGGACGCTGGCGCGAATGAGCGCCGCTAAGAGCATACTTTGGTTCGTTCGCATTTTAAGTCGTATAGCGCTGTGAGCCGCGCACAAGTGCAAGGCGCGAGCGAGTTCAAGCAGCATTCTTAGACTAGTCAATACATACATATATCGGTACCAATAAGACTTCGCTATTGCCTTGACCTTGGTATACATACACATTGGTCTCTTTTAGGGTACAAAGAGTTCGAACTAACAAATTTATACCTTAAAATATTATTTCTTATTTTCAAAAGAAATCAGAGAAACGAACCTTGGGCACTGATCTTTGTTAATTTAGTGAGCCGTGGACTATAAGATAACTACTATGCAGGTATAAACCAACCGACCCGCTAAATTTTAAGTAAATCGCTACCGCTTATAATTTTGTACCATAAGTCAGAGCGTGACGCTGATTGGCTGGTGTGCTGCCGCGCGCCGCTGACGACACACCGTTGTTGGCCGGTTGTTTAGCGCGTAGGTATTACAAGTTTTTTGTATGGGGACACCACTTATTTTTGACTTTTTTTTATTTTTTGATTTTTTCCTACGCTTACACACAATTTCCGAGCTGGATTCCAAATTTCATCCTTCTAGGTCATCTGGAAGTAGGTTAGGTTTAGGTACTATAAGTCAGTCAGTCAGTGCTAAAATTTACAACTTTTTGACCTTCATATCTTTATAACCGTTTGAGCTAGCTTCATGAAATTTGGGCTTCTACATGTCCTGATGGATCTTATTAAACACACGTAGTTTTATGTGTTTACATTAAAGAGGTTTCGAGTTATAGAAGGGTCAAAAGTGGCACCAAGTGGTTCGTGTAATATTACACTCGGCGCTGGCTAGCCAGTTCCTTTGCTTGAACTTGGCTTGACACGCTGCCGCGTGTCTAGATAAGAATCACCATCACTACATAGTATAAAACAAAGTCGCTTCGCGCTATCTGTTCCTATGTATGCTTAGATCTTTGAAACTACGCAACGGATTTTGATGCGGATTTTTTTAAATGAGAGATGAGAGATTGAGTGATTCGGAGGAAGGTTTATATGTATAATACATGTATTATATGGCATTGCGCCCGTGCGAAGCCGGGGCGGTTAGCTAGTTTGAAAATATTACAATGGTTTTGGCAGCTAATAAATGGAGTTACTTCAAGTTACAAAGAGGAACCGGAAATTTAGTAAATATTTACTTACACTACACTTAACAAATTGCTCGATAGCACTTAGCGTGGTAAAATAGTGAATACTTAAACTCATTTAACGAAGTGGTCGGTAATTAGACCGAGAATGGAAGCTCTTGCAAAAGATCAAAATGCAGTGGAAAGGCGCGCCTCTTATTTCAACCTCGAAAGTGGGACGACTTAATTTTAATTTAAATATTTATGCCCGAATACTCAAACGCTACTCAATTTTGAGAGCTGTTCAAGTATCATGCTGTCACCTGCATATCGCTTACGTTCAACGCGAAATGTATATTTTTTTTATATCACTTCTGATGATCACACAACACACTAAATTCACATCACATCATACTGTCATAACTCTTGTTAAAAGTCTGTAAAAAGCACTACTATTGAAACACTATTTTGATGCGATTTTGTCTTAACGTTAGCAGAATCGACGCCCTGGGCATTTGTTCCAAATGAATACCGATACCTAATTTCAGTACCGGTACCGGCAAGGAGCCAAGTTGCCACTCCTTACGTGCGTGCTATTCGTCACTCAAACATAATTGCATCCAACATATCATTATAACATAGTATAATATTATAAATATTAGATTTAATCAGTACTGATACAGGTAAGTACTCATCTGTTACCGGTATCTCACCAAAGTCAACCGGTTTCCATAAATATCGGTATTTCAAGCCTTGTATGTTATAAAATCTATACCTACAGATTTATAATAAAGTCGTAATAGGCTGATGTATATACAGACGACGGTATAGATATCTATACCGGACTCTACTTAAAGGTCAAAGATTAGTACGAAACTAAGATGAGTGTTTATTTATTTTAATTAATCCGGTAGAACGTAATAGTGTTTAAAAAAAATAAACTACAATGTAATACTTAGTCTTAGATCAATTTTTAACCTTAAAATTAGAGGTTTTTGTTATTTTTCACTTAACAATAATGTAGATATTTAACAGGTAAAAAAAGAAGGCCATACCCTTTTTTTTAGTTTTCGTTTTGCTATCCTTTTCTGTTTATGTACCTAGTTTTAACTAACTTCATCGTTTAAAACCTACCGCATTAAAAATATGTAAGGAAGATGTTGTGACGAGAATCAAACAAAATAAAGCTAATTAATTTACCTATTAATTAACTAATACTTTTATAACTACTTACACACACCGTTATCTTGTGTACAGTGAGACACACAGTGAAGTAAACATCTTTGGTGTAAGTTTACGGGTAAAATGGTATACTAATTATGTAGTCCACTGTACCGTGCATTCAGTTGAACTCAGTGACATCGTGCTCGTCAAAGCAGTTTGAACTGCAAAAGATAAATATTATATTATACTTACATAAACACAACACAATTATACATAACATTTGTTCGAGAATATCGTAGTCTTAATGAAGATGATAAAAAGCTGTTGTCTGCTACTCTGCCCGCGCACGCGCATGCTAATGTTGGGGGCTACCATCTCTTAAAACCATGCAAGATCCAGTGAGTAAGGGAGATGTCGCCTTACATCATGTATTGCGCTGTCTCGCTTACTCACTGGAACTTGCATGGTTTTTAGAGATGATAGTAGGCCACCAGGAATTAACATCGGTCAGGGATGGAAAGTAAGTAATAAATGAATATAATCAACATGTAAATTGGCTAAGAAGAAGAAAGAACCTGTGTTTAAAATGTGGTGCTGGAGATGAATGGAGAGAATCAATTAATATATTAATGAATATTGTATCTGGATGTTAATTGATCAATTTTAGGGTCCTGAATACTAAATGGGATCGATAGATGGCAAAAATTATAATATGTTATACAGTTAATGCCAATTGTTTTTAATGTTTAAAAATTTATGCTACTTGGTATATATATAATCTGAACCTATATGAACAAACATACATAGTCACGACTATATCCCATACGGGGTAGACAGAGCCTAGGCTCATAAGACCTTATACCACGTTTGACAGTTAAAGCAGGAAATCAATAGTAATGGGTTGCTAGCCGCATCGCCTATGTCATGATTCTCCCATTCACCGATTCCCTTCGTACTATTACCGATTCTCTCAGTCGACTTTTACGGCTTGCTCGGGAAGAGAAGAATCAGCTGGTAGATCCTATGTTTTTTTTTCCAGCCCAGGGTGGAAGGATATATAATCTGTGCTACTATTTATTTACATAACAAGCGCCTCATATCACGTAGGTATGTAAGTATACTTATTTTTGGCCTGATAAGGTATTACAAGGCCAATTTAAGCCCGAATAAACTGGATATCGATACTCGTAAACTTTCATGTAGAATTAATAACAAGCTCTTTTTACCCGACTACCCGAAGTAAACTATGTATTTTAGACGCAATTTCCCGTACTGCGTAATCTATACTAAGAAAAAAGAGTGAAAGAATTTTGCTCGCGCGTGCGTAATGAAAATTCCTTGCTTTGTGGTTTCACGGCTAATTGGACCAATTTAGCATACAAATAAGATTTTTAAATTTAGAACATATTAACACAATTTAAGTTTGTGTCAAGGTTGAATTAATATCATTAGAACTAGGTAAGTATATCTTAAGATAGATAAACTTAAGTCACCCATTTGATGACTGACAATCACATACCTCGGTAATAAATTTATGTCTAGAAGCGTAAACCAGTGCTTACCAGATTATTATCATCTCAGTGTGTTATGAACACACAGTGTTGGTTAAGAGGGCATTAGTCGGACCTTCTCGCATGAGTCGCATCTATTCTAAAGGTTCCTACACACAATCCCGGCGACATTACCAGCCGGCCTCGGCCGCAGATTACCCGCCGGGCAAAACTTGATGTCACCGCGAGTATTCTCGTAATGGCTACTTGTATCGCTATCGCCACATTTCGCTCCGCCTAACACACAAAACGCTTTAAAATTATTTTTTGTTAGCGACAACCCATTCGACAATGAAAACAAAAAAAAATTAGTATAATTATAGTAGGCCGACCTACCGGATGGAAAGAATTTCCTTATGAGAAATAGAGAGAGTGACAAAGAAACACGCGCACGTCGCACGGCTTACATATAGCAAAAGTGTCGTTACAACTTTTGGATTTTTCCGTCTTTCGCAACGCGCGATAAGCGACTTAAAAATAAGAAGGTAAAAAGGAAGTGTGGCGACACTAGCGCCAGAGCTTAATAACTACTAAGTCGTACAATAGATGGCGCTGAAAGTAAGAATTTCGGAATTGCATACAAGACAGCCCGTGAGTCGAGTGATTATCGTTCGTTTTCGAATGATTTTCATGCGACATAACCGGTGACTCGAACGATAATCACTCGACTCAACGGTTTTGGGTGAGTCATACATCTCAAAAATAGCACTCCTGGCGCTGGGGCATAATCCGCGCGGCATGTGTGTAGGAGCCCTTATGATGCCTATCTTCAAAAAGTTATTGGCGCTTTACTCATTATTGACATGTAAACGTCCTTCTTCTTTTTGAGTTATATGGATTCTATATTGACTTTGCCCAGTACTTGGCCACCTCCACCGCCTGGCCATTTGCCTCGTTCTAAACGTCCCTACAAGTAGAAAGCAGAGCCCTTCACTCAAACGGATTTTTTCTTTCCATGTATTTTTTTAAGTTATAGTTACAGCAAAATATGGGCGCACACTCTCTGTAGCCTATTTAAGTTAATAAAAATAAGTATACCTAGTAGTGTGTCACTAGCTAACACAGTACTCAGTAATTTTAAATTTTACTCCCCCCCCCCTCTTCTGTCACTATAAAAATAGCTTAGCTCAGGTCAATCCTATACTTTCACTTCCACAAACAAGAACAACTCCGTGCTATTTTTAACAAAAGTTATTATGGCATTCTTGAGCTAAATATACCAAACTGAAACACATAAAAAAAGTATAATTGTTTTTTTTTTTCAAGCGACCGAAGGAAAAATACTATATACAGTGTGATACAGTCAATCACAAACAATATAATGCTATCATTTTGCGCTGACCTCGTGCTCAGTCGAGTGATCGGTAGTCACTCGTCAGTAAACTTTAATCCAATGTATTCGGTTAATTTTCGACGTGATTGTACAACATAAATACCCAATTACAGATCATGATACTTCAAAACTTAATAATATCCCGTGTGATTTATTTACGGTAGCATTAAATTGAGAGTTCTTATTAATTCTTCTGCCTGTAAGATACGCACATCAGTACAAAAATGCCCTTCGTCCACTTTGGTAACTGAATTTACCTAATTCTTCTTTCATCACTACCTAGTTAGCAAACAGCGAAAGATAAATCTCTTGTAACTGGTTAGGTAAATTCAGTTACCAAAGTGGACGAAGGGTATTTTAACATACTTCCATCCATACTTCTATTCTAATATAATAAATTCTAAAGTCTGTCTGTATGTATATCTCTCTGTCTGTCTGTTATACTTTTACGGCTAAACCACTGGATCGATTTTAATGAAATTCGGTATGGATATATTTAAAAAGCTGGAGTCAAACATAGGCTTCTTTGTGGGCGCGATTAAAACCGAGTCCATATATCCATCCAACTATAAATGTGAGTTTGTTTGTTATTTATTCGTTTGTTATGCTTTCACGCCATACATACTGAACCAATCTTTCTGAAATTTAGCATACACATACTTAGTCCGAAGTATTGAGAAGGTCATAGGGTACCTTTCCTCCCGGGAAAAAGGATTTCCAAGTGAAATTCACGTGAACGAAGTTGCTCGCCAAAGCTAGTTTAAAACAAATAAAGTACAATTATAATGTATCAACTTTTTTATTCTACAAATCTGAAATGATACAATAATAAAGTACATAAACAAGTTACTGAGTCATAAAAAAATAATGTCCTCTTTATTGCTTTCACTCACACTTATTATAGTAATATCTTACTAGCTGTATTCTAAGATATCTCTCGGATGAATCTATGGATGATGTATTTTTTTTGTATGACATAAGTTACTCTATGCAAACTAAGTATAAGGCAGAAAATAAGAGACGAGTTGTAGTGTACTCCGTTTATTCCATTGACGACTAAATAAATATTAACTAAATGAAAGCGTTTATTTTTTCTCGGAAACAGTGCTTTTTCCCGAGATGAAAAGTGGTAGTAGTCCATCTAAATACTTGTGAATGAAAAATTTCAGGAATACTGGTTCGGTAGATAGGGCGTAAACGCGTAAGAAACAAACAAACAAAACAGTAAACAAACCAACTTTCGCATTTATAATATTAGTTGTATAGAGTATTTTTACCTCTTTCTTTGTTTATCTTTATCATCAATATATCAGCCAAAAGACGACTGCTGAACATAGGTCTTCCAAAAGTTCCCACACTGACCGATCGGACTCAGATTCATAAAGATAAATAAACACTGTAATAAACAATGGGCTTTCCTACCGCGGTTTACAGTAAAATAAATAATGAAAAATAAAAATGTTTATTGGGTAGAAGTACATTTCACAAAAAAATTTTAAGTTGCTGAATTCACCTTTTTAGCAACAAATGTGCTTATGCCAGGAGACAGTTTATTAAAATAAATGAATAGTATACAGTACAACGGTAAAAAAGGGGTAAAAACTATTTTATACCTTTTTCGCCCCTCACACAATCATGCATGTCGAGCTAGGCTATCGAACTCCGTAAACAATTCTAATTTAAAGAACAGTGGGTCTAAAAACGCCACTGAGCAATTCATCGAATCGAATTCATATTATGAATTCCTTAGCAATTCTTTAGCAATCCCTATTTCTTTTAATTGTTTTGAAGAGGAATTGCAAAGTTTATTTGGCCATTTTAAAATAAAATAGAGGAATTGCTACAGAATTGCTAAGGAATTCAAAATATGAATTCGATTTGATGAATTGCTCAAAGTGGCGTTTTTAGACCCTTTAATAAAAATAAAACAAGAATTTTCATAATTATTCATGCCAAACGTTATAAACACGATCTATAGTTTATCGCTTTGTCACTGAAAGGTATTTATCTACTTCTAAATTTTCCGACAATTACATTTGATAATCAATTACTTTTTTTCCAGTTTGTAGAAAAATCTAGTTATTTAACGAGATACTGATATTTTTTGCAACATCATTTACAAAGATTTAATTACATTTCGGAATTATGAAGCGTGGAAATTACTTTAAAAGTGTTCTCGGAAAATATATTAATAAATGTTTTTATATAATATTATTTTACTAGCGACCCGCCCCGGCTTCGAATGGGCATAAAAACCTTTCTCTTGAATCACTTTATCTATTATAAAAAACCATATCAAAATCCGTTGCGTTGTTTTAAAGATTTATTTTAAAGATTAAGCATACAAAGGGACCTAGGGACAGGAAAGCGACTTTGTTTTACACTATGTAGTGATAGTGATTATTTAAGATGTGATTAATATGAGACTTTAATAGTTTCGGTACGAGTAAAAGTGATATGTTTGCTCCATTTTTCACCATTTTGATATCTCTAATTGCAATTAGGTTGCTTGTCTCAACTTCACGTCGCAGTGAATAATATGCGTGTTAATTTCAACCAAAGATACTGGGCAAATTGAAGAAAAAGATTCTGGTTTCAGAAGCAACAAGCTGAAGATGCATCCATGATGAGAGAAAGAGAGAATCACCATACTTTTTCCAGTTATGGAATATTGCCGCCATTTTTGTATTTAATATTCATCACTAATTATCACTACATAGTATAAAACAAAGTCGCTTTCTCTGTCCCTATGTATGCTTAAATCTTTAAAACTACGCAACGGATTTTGATGCGATTTTTTTAAATAGATAGTGATTCAAGAGGAAGGTTTTTATGCCCATGCGAAGCTGGGGCGGGTCGCTAGATTTTATGAAAAACGCAGTAATTGTCTTCTCTAGAATTTAAATAATCTAGTTTTATGATAAAAGCACTTTGAATATAGGGCATAGGTGAAAATTTCCGCGACCACTACAGCAAAAAGTTGATAGCTTGATTTGTTGTTATTATTAGTACTATCAATTGTTACCGCAGTGATATATAAAAGCGCGGTGGAGCAGTTCTCTTAATCAGTGTAGACTTGTGAGTGTGATTATACACTGTTACACAAATAATTGTTTATTTTAAAATACATTTATTCGAATCGTTAATTACAATGATTGATACAAAGCCACCCGTTTTCTCAGAGTTAAGTGAATTCGCGAGTTCTAGTGTGAGTGTTTTGAACTTATTATTGAATAAAATACCCGTGTGTTCTGTGGCAGGCTCGGAAACCTGGTTAAAATAAAAAACCAGCTCGTTTTGCTGCCCATACATTTTTACAGCGACCGCATTACGGTTTCGCTCAACCGGTATTTCCCCATAAATAACGGCCTTAACCAGGTATTTAGGACCTTAAAATCGGCGGCTATATTTATTTACCAGGTTAAAGACCTTTATTTTTGGGTCTTTAAAATACCGGATCCTGGCCTTGTTTGGCTTAATAGTAGACCACAGGAAGAGAGGCTTCCTATGGGTCTCGTAAAACGCTACTAAGAGAATAAAAGTGATCGTAATTTACTTGTTTCTGTTTTTCTGGTGATGCATTCCATCAACAACGCACTTGCAATGCAAACCGCCCCTGGAAAAAAAAAACATAGTGAACCCTGAACACAGGCTGGGGGACAAAAGGCTCATATTGCTACCTCTAAAGCTTAGATGACGACTTCCCTTTATTAAGACATAAATGAATCAAAATTGTTTTACCGCTTTCAACAATAATATTGCTTTTAATTTGAATTAAGCTTCTGCTTCTGCAGTAGTGTCCATGCTAAGTTATATTGCATAAATACTTATATAAATATTTTTTTTTTTTTTTTTCATTTATTTTGGCACAAACAGTCATAAGAACAATAATAATTTTGTAAACAGTTTCAGAGAAATAGACCAAACAGTGCCGAATAAGTATTATACAATATAATGATTTATAAAACAAACGCGTGTTAACAAACTCACTGATAATAACAAAGTATAATGATAAAGTTATGGGTGCACATCAAATCATTTCCTTTACTTTGTAATTACATTATTCTATCCCTTACAAAAGTATTCAATGATAAAACAAACTATTGAAAGATGGAAAAGTAATAAGTTATTTACAAAAATACATGTTTGTGACAAGCTTTCGCTACAGTATGCTAACTCACACTGTAAAATAAGGTGACCAGGCTGTTCAGCGCAATATAATATATAGCATAATATTGCACTGTCACGCGATACACATATGCATACAAAATGTCGGCTCCATCGTTTTATTTAAAGATAATTATTTAAAGAGCCAAAAATAATTTCATAATCTTCGAGATTTTTCTAAATGTGTGTAAAAAACAACAGCGAAAATCTGCAAAAAAATCTTTCTTTAGTTTCAACTACTATTTTTTCAACAGTCAGGTGGACAAATAGCTTTCGCGACAGATGATTTCTTCGCGCCCTGTGAGAATATGATTTCTGACGAGGAACCCATCTTCATCCCGGAGAAGTTCACGGAATATGGAAAATGGATGGATGGATGGGAGACCAGAAGGAAGAGGATTACTGGCCATGACTGGTGTATAATTAAGCTGGCCACTAAATGTATTGTCAGAGGTTAGTATTTAAGCGCGGTGCTTATAGCAATCTTTTTGTTGTTTTTTTTAAAATAGAATTTATAAACTACGCGTGACCTGCATTAACTTGATATATAATTTAATTTATTAATTCTCCATTTAACAAATATTTGAAAAATGGAAGATTTACGAGGTTTCTGGTGCGAAATAGGTAAAAAATTGCTACACTACCAACTATCAAAAAAGAATAAAATGTAATTAACGTAACCTAGTGTACAAATGAAATTTTTGTTTAATTTTTTGTTTAAATTAAAATATTATATACCTATGCAAAGACATGGCAGGTCACTAGATCCATCAATCGAACTTACCAAATTTCTTAAATACACATACGCAAAGTTTAACACTAAGTTCTTTTTAGGTTTGCTCGTGGATACTGCATTTTTCACTGGAAATTATGCACCAAAATACTCGGTGCAGGCTGCATGTCTAACTCCAGAAGGTAAGCTAAACTTTTCTATATATTAAGTGATAAACAGTTACCTTAGACAAGCGGTTACCGAATAAGATAAAAACTAATAATATTCTGATATCAATGAAATAAAATCGTTGTCACAGATTTTAAAAATAGAAGCACCATAAAATTTACGTCTATCCTGCCGAAAACTATTTCATGAAATTAATTTTATTTTTTATTTCAGAGGATGCATTAATACCGGAGAGACAGTCTAAAATAGGTTCAGAGTGTTCAGAATGTAATATTGATAAGATAAAGCGATTGAACTCAGAGAAATGGGATGAAATAGTGCCCATGACACCGCTTCGGCCAGGATATGAGGACACCAGACTCAACTATCAGAAGGTAAAAATAACACTTAAAAATTACCGGTTTCTTTAAGGTTCACACAGAAACCTTACATTTTATGCCATTAAGTAATGATGGAAAAAAAAGAAATCAACGACTTTTAAACTCGGCACCTTGAATATTTTGAGAACATCACCCGTGCAAAGTCAGGGCAAATGGCTAGTAACTAAAAAAAAAATTAAAAAATACTATGTAGTAGGAAATCTCTAGTCTCTGCCTACCCCTTCGGGAGACAGGTAACAACATAAACAGATAATATGTATGTATGTCTGTATTATAATAAATAATCAATTTATCGCTTGTATAGGATTAATTATGGCTTCGTTTCATTATTTCCTTTCATCATTAAGATGGAGTTAATATTAGCAAAGTCTATATATATAAAATAAAGTCGTGTTAGTTACACTATTCTTAACTCAAGAGCGGCTGAACTGATTTGGCTAAAAATTGGTGGGGAGGAAGCTTAGATCCAGGAGAAGAACATACTTTACCGTACCTTTCATCCCGAGATAAAGTTCCCGACGGAAAATCACGCGGATGAAGCCGCGGGTATATAATAAAGAATTTTTTTCTCAGGTGGTCAGTGACGAAGCGTGGACACATTTACGGATCAACATTTATCCAGATGGGGGAATAGCAAGATTCAGGGTCTATGGAGAAGCTAGGCCAGAGGTGCCCAGACACGATCAACTTATAGATTTGGTGTCGCTTCTAAATGGAGGCAGTTGTCAAGGTATGTACTATTTAGACCTCTTTCGGGTTGTTAAACAAAGATTAATAAAAAAAAAGTTAAAAAAACTATAACCCGACTACGTGGTGTCTAAAAAGGATGAATTAAGGAAATAATTAAGATATAAATCCAGAAAGGTACAAAATTAGTCATGATGATGTCGTGGTCGCATTGTAAATGGATGATAGGAACACCTTTAAACGAACATTGTTGGTATACACTATAAGTGATTGATGCAGTACCTATGCATTTCTGGGTTTTTTCTTCCTTTTGGCTTCGCCGTAGTCGGGTAACAAAAAAAAATGCCTGTTGAGAGATCACGCACGATTTCCTAATTCTATGATCTAAAATAACCCGACAGCTTGAATCCATCAATATCAATACCAAATGAAAGCACTTCATGGAGTTTCAAAACAGGGACGAATTCACTTTTGGCCAATTTTACAACAACTAGACCTATTATCTAAGACAAAATATAACGTGCAGTTTAGGATATGATATTATCGCGATTTAGCGAGCAATGAGTTTTGAAATATTTTAGTTACTTTGCGTGGTTATATTAGAAACAAAGCCACTAAATGTCCCTATAGCAAATCCACCTCAAATATAAATACTTAAACAATTAGTCAGATGACTAAGATCGTTATTAAATTAAATAAACCAACCTTTTCTCAATACCCTCTTGGCAAAAGCGTCGATGTAAGTCCATAAAGGTATCCCATTCATTATCATTATTGTACATTCCGCAGGCTTTCATTAGCTTTTAATTAAGCTCGTGCAATGTAAGGTCCGATGTGATGTGCTTTTAGTTTAAATTCATCGGACCTTTGTGGATCTAATGATTGTAATTATGTACTTTTATGATATTAGTGTAGAGTTAGTATTTATTTATTTATATTCTTAAACACACTAGCAGCATATGAAGCTGATGCGTATGCATCTTAAGTTTGGAGATTTTATAAATTGTCTAAGTCTATTTTTAAAAGCAGGTGAAGGCATGAAGGTGCAGTAATGACCCTCTCAGGGAGCCTATTCCAGTCCGTCCACACGGTTAGATAAAAATGCTTTGTCTCTTTCTTTTTGTTTTAAAGAATGTCCTCTTAAATAATCATTCTTCGAAAGCAGAAACATATCGCGCAGTTCTGGTACATTATAATGTCCTCTTATTATTTTAAAAGTCTTAAACATGTTGCCTCTCTGTCTACTACATTCTAGTGTTGTTAAATAGTGTTGTTAAAGTATACGTAGTAATATTAATGAGAAGGCTTGAAATAAAGCAGACGAGTCTTTTTAAAAGTAAACGACGTCCTACAACGACATTAATTTCTATTTTGGCCAAGGCTTACTTTTCTTTTGACTTACAAAGAAATAAAAATGGCTTTAAAAAATACTGGAATATCACATTGATAGAGGACGTATCAAAGCTTGGAGTTATTATACTATTCGCCGATCGTCTATCGACGATTATATCAACAAAATCGCTTGCTCTTAGTAATTTGAATTTAAGAAAATATCAAATAGCCTTAATTCATTTAAAAAGTTACGCTCCGCTCGCTTATATAAATCGATCTATAGATATATATAAAAGGTATATTAAATAATAAAAGTTATTTTTATTCATAAAAAATAACATATGTTGAAATCTCTTCTTTTCAGGTTATTCTAACGCACATTACGGTCATCCGAAAAACATGATCAAGCCATGCAAAAGTCGCATAATGTCTGATGGATGGGAAACAGCAAGGAGACTAGACAGACCCAACGTTATTGAAGTCAATGCTGATGGAACGCTTAAAGTACCAGGTAGGTACTTTCTGTTTTTAATGGCCTGTGAAAGATAAAGCGGTCATCGTATTTATGTTTATTACACGTGATGCATAAAATGCACAAATAAAAAAAAAGCAGGAGAAATAAGCGGGGTGTAGTAATCTTGCAGGCATTTGTAAAAAAAAAAACTTTTGTCGTCAAGATTTTCTGAGGCGCTAAATGATATCTAAAAATACGATTACCTACAGAAAAACTTGAATTTGATTTTCATTTTCAGGTCAGGAGTGGGCCGTCTTCAAATTAGGCTTTCCCGGAAGAATATCAAAGATATGCATTGACACAGCCCATTTCAAAGGAAATTTTCCTGATTCCGTCAAAATTGAAGGCGCCTATTTGGACAAAGACAATTGGAGCTTAGAAAGTGAACAGGCCTGGCAGAATATATTAAGACCAAGCAAGGTAAGATTTTATTAATATTTCAACAAAGTTATAAGTGTTATTCGTTGAAACATAGTGGTAGGTCATAAGATACCAAACAGACTCAAATATGTCATATAGTATTTAATACTACTCGCTTTAGAAACCTTTACAAAAAGTGTCACAAGTGGTCGTTTTTAGTAATTTTTACACGGATAGTAGTTTAATGACATCCGAGGTTCTAATGTAAGTTAAGGATACTAGCAAAAAAGATTTCTGGTAAGCTCACTTACAGAGATTTATTTTTTCTGGCGCTAGTTAGCCTGAAAGAACAGCCTTATGCCCTTATACTCAATTTTGAAAGCCGTTCAAGTATCATGCTGTCACTGTTTTATCGCTGACATTCAGCGCGACAGCATGATACTTGAGCAGCTCTCAAAATTGAGTAGCGTTTGAGTATTCGAACGTTAATTGACATTTTACAATTACTTCACAATAGTAAAGTAAAACTAGACACCTGCTTATGGTTAAGATTAAGTTTTAGTTACTTACCATAATATTTTATACAGATGTCAGCCCACAACGAGCACTGGTTTGACTGCGACTCCGATACTATCACTCACATCAAAGTAACCATGGCTCCTGATGGGGGCATCAGCAGGATTCGGACATTTGGTTACGTCGATCGGTTAGCGATTCAGTGAAGTCGGTTCATAGATTATTAGGAAATAAATTTTATGTATTAACTGTTGCAAGCTCTTGTTGTATGTGTATTTATTAATTGCTAAGATGAAAGAATAGAATAATGTTAAATATTCTGTTACAATAGTAATTTAGGAATGAAGCCTAAAGGATGGACAATGAAGACAAAGAATAGTAATTAATTTAGAGTTAGCGTATCTTTATCCAGCGAAGAAGTTGAATTCTTGATGTTCATGCCTCACAAGGTGTACTAAATTTTGTATGTAATGATGACTTAACTTTTGTATTTATTGGTTTGTTTGTAAGTGATAAAGTAAAAATCAAAAAAGCCTTAATATTTATTGAATTAGAATAGGATACATTGGTAAGAATAGTAACTTCAATTTATTACAGTCGCGCAGTTTTCTGTGATTTTTGTACTTTACTATTTTCTTTTTGTAGAATGATTTTTTACATAAAAATTTAATATTATTTAACTTCATAATTACATAATACCTATTCATGAATTAAACTTTTGAAAACGAAGGAAAATCAATTTCATGTAAAAGCTTGAGCTTTTGCTAGAATTTTTGTCATTTAAGTATTATTAAAATAAATAAATAAAAATATTGATAATATATAGTAGTTTTTTTTTCTACCTTTACCTGTGAAACCTCAATGATACTTTATAACCCCTAGGTATCTAAGTAACTTCCTACGTACACATTAAGGAAAAATTTGACGAGTATTTCCATAAGTTAATTCCACTTATAAGTGGGTATCTATAGGTAGTTGGTTTTTAAGCGAGAGACTTCCAATTATTTGACGAATAATTGTAACCAATACTACTTTGCAAATAAATTATTTTTGATTTTGTCGGGGCATTATTAGGGTATGACCTGGGCTTATTATTGATATATGCCTATAGAATACTTTTTTCGTAGAGCTTATCAGGGCCATAAAGTCTTGGGAATATAAAAAACATTCACTTTATGAGAAAAAAAAAGTTAGGTTTTCAAAATTAATATCTAAAAACAATGTTGGTTTCAGCTCATACTGATATTGAATGTACTTATCAACGTTTTAGTACATTGGCAATCTCCTGTGTAATATCCGTTTTAAAATTTGAAATAAGTCCTTGTGTAGGCACTGTTAATACTTTATAGATGATTTCATTGTCATTAAACGGTTTATTATTTTCTAAGTTTCAATATAAAGCTATCAATTTTCATCATGTCTATAAGGTTTATTAATATTTTGTTATAAAACATTATTTTCACAGACCCATCATCTCTTATTGTCTAAACTATCAAAGTCTAGCCACTTTGATCAAAAGCATTTATTGAAAGAAAAACATGTGATAAAGTTCAAAATAAAATTATTTACACGATGATTTTAAATTGTAATTTTATGTGTAGTGATTGAATATACCTAAGTGTTTTTTTATGCTGTCATTTGCATTGGCATAAGCAGTTAAAGGAACTTACATGAAATGGTGTTTAGTTAGTTTTAATCCCGAAAGCGAATAAAGAAAGAATAATATATATTTATTCGCATAGAATCTGTAAAGAATGTTAAAGGCTACTTTACCTCAGACTAAAGCTAGGTGTGTAATTTTAATTGAAAAAAAAAAAAATATACGCAGAATAACGTAAGTCAACGCCACAAGGACAAATTTAAATTAACTTTTATATTAGTATATCTTATCAACTAATGTTTAGTACTGAAAATTGATCATCCTTTCAAGCTGTTCTGGGAAAAAAGAAAAACATAGTACCAGCTGCTTCTCTTCCCGCGCAAGCTGTAAAATCGACTGAGGGAATCGGCGAATGAGGAAATCACGACATAGGCGATCCTGTTTCAACTATAATCATGCTAAACGTGGCCGGTCTTGTGGCTCTAGGCTCTGTCTACCCCGTATGGGATAAAGACATGATTATATGTACTTATGTACTGAAAATTTAAAAAAGAAGACAATTTACCTATGAAATTTTTTTTTTTCGCAGCGCATTTATGAAAAATGTCCGGCGCCTCTAAACGTCACGGTCGTGAGTAAAATTACATTTCACACATTTCACCGACCTCGCTGAAATATGAGATGTTTCATCCATACTAATATTATAAATGCGAAAGTCTGTCTGTCTGTCTGTCTTTCTGTCTGTCTGTCTGTCTGTCTGTCTGTCACCTCTTCACGGCTAAACGGATGGACCGATTGTGATGAAATTTGGTAGGGATGTAGTTAACGACCTGAGGTCAAACATAGGCTACTTTTGGGCGCGATATAACCGAGTCCCACGCGGGCGGAGCCGCGGGGAACAGCTAGTTTAAAATAAAAATTGCATTTTTATGCCAACAAGAATAAACACTTTAGCGAGATTTTTCGTTCCATATTCTTTATTTTATTCTAAGTAACATAGGTAGCTTCGTTGCTTCCCGTAAAAATAAGTTAACGCTTGTAATTTGTTAGTTAAACAAAATTCAAAATATTTTTATTTTTTTATTTTACCTAATATAACCAATCCAAATATACTTCGCTAGATATTAACAATTAAATATTTATCCAAAAATATACATAAAATATAATTAATAATCAGGTAAAAAATTGTAAGATTGTCTGTCTGTCAACAGGCCGTATCACATGAGCTGTGGGGCTATTGGGTCTTCCAATTTATTGATCGTTTTGTATAAATGGTACGACACCCATATCATACTCGCACTTGAGCGGTTTTATTTTTATACTATTTTGATTTTTCTAATTTTTTAAATATTTACTGATTTATAAAAATATCGATACGAATAACAGTTTCTATTCCTTCATCTTATCTACTATTTTAACGGTTGCAACCTCAGATTAAGTAGATGTCTCACTGCCGTATATAATAGCACATAATAGCTGGCTTAATGATGGATTTATAGACCTGTCCCTTCATTAAACCGGAATTTTAGGGTCACAAGGGAGGTGGTTTGTGCCACTTGTGTCACAAGTGGCACAAACCACCTCACGCCATTTTGACCTCGCTGAAGCTATAAAGGACCTAAATATCTCAGCCGATATCTTCGCACACATATATACACAGTATATGTCAATTATAATGAGATCTCTGTGGAAATTACCAAAACAATTGTGACACAGTACAATCATCAGCAATCTACAAGGAACGAGAATAATCTGGTTAGTTTCTGGAATACAGACGATAAAAGCTGCTCAGAGGTCAGTGCTATCGTATCTTAATTGACACGTGCCCATTACTTGCTTGCATAATGAACTGGGGTTTATCACTTATAATATTTATGCTCATTAGTTGCATGTAGGCAGAAATCGATGATGACCGAAAGAGGTGAGCGGTACATTCCATGCATTTATTAGGAACATGATGTAGGTTGAGTGTTAGCCGTATGATTACAGAAAATCCCAGACTATATGTAATAGAATTATAATAGAATCGTGATCCGGTTATATTAGTTACGAATACTTACAGAGTAAGTAACTAATATACACGTACTCGTCAACTGCCTCCGTGGTCAAGTTGTCATGACGTTTTCCCATAGACCCCGTGGTGGTCATGGGTTCGAATCCCACGGGAAGCATATTTTATTAGTTTGGTTAAAACATTGCAGGCTTGAATAACCAGATTGTCTTACAATAAAGAAGTTTCCGTGCTTAGGAAGGCACGTTAAGCCGTAGGAAAACGTCAGAGGCCGGGAGGCGTTTCCGAAGAACTCTGACACCAGAGTGTGCAAGGTCAACTGACCGTGTCTACTGCACGCAATGATGATATAGAACACTTTCAGATATTAAAATGTCAAGGCCCTGAAGTATAAACTTTAACTAAAACAACATGCTTGAATTAAAATGATGTGTCATATTATTATCATACATTAAAATAATAGTCAGCCTATTATAGACCACTTAGTAATCGTATGAGCCAAAAAATCATAAACAGACCATGATCATTAAGCGTTCGACCTCTTATCACGTATACCATTGTCATCATCTCAGCGTTTTTCCTATTCTATGCCAAGCCCTATGATGTTGTTCTCTCTCTCAATGAGAATTTATCATTCCATACTAAAACAATCACAACAGACAGAGGGGGGTCCACTGGAAGAAATTTCTATAAAAATAAATAGCACCATTGTCTTAACTTACCTATCATAGTTTAAAAATTGCACGCCAAACAGGCAGAACATAGGGTGCAACAAAATTATATATACAGTATCCTAAAATAAAGTTATAAAGATTTTTACTAAATTTCCCATACATAAATTAAGAAATAAGTATAAAATATTTAATAGAAGACTAATTTTGTATATCTAGGTTTTGTATGCTTTGTATGCTAGGTTTGATACATTTTTCTTACAAAACTTTTAAGTTTATTTCAAAACTGATATTATAATTAATATCTAGTACCTATTTAGATTTAGACGAAACTTGGAATTACTTTTCCTTGTACAGTTTTATTACATATTAATTTAGACGAAACACTATCCCACGGAGTACGGAATAATCAGACCTATGGCACTAAACATACAACTCAATATGCTCCGACCAGATTTTGCTCTAATTAAATTTGTAGTTGGTCCCTGGCCAGTAAGATGTCCTGAGGGATCCCTTGGCTTAACTAGCTGGCGTGCCGTTGACTGTGTGGTTACTGAGGTCCATCCTTTCTGATGAATATCTTCTTTGAAAATTATTTGCTTTAAACGTTTTTAATTTTTCTTCCGGAAAATAGGCGCGTCACTAATGCAACGTGTCCGAAATAGTACCAATAGCATTCTAAATGTGTATTAAATAGGCTAGACTGTTCGATAGTGTTACATTGGATCGGAATTCATGTTTCTCGCACATGAAGGCCGATCCAAAGTCTTACTAATAATTATTTTTTTTTTGTTTGTTTTTACTTCTTGTGTGTATAGGTTAAGGTTTACTAACACAATATGGATCAAAAAATGTGAAATAAAAATATTATTATTAATAAACAAAATATAAAATATTAAAAGAACTAGCTCAAATTTTAGTATTCATAAAAAAACATTTCGCTTTCGGCAAGGCAACTCGCACTGGATTAAAAGTAGGTGTCTGATGCTGCGCTTACCGATGCGTGGTTGCCATTATATATAGGTAGGTATATAGTTTCACAGTTATTTTTTTTTTATTGGTAAACAGTGGATGGATATAACAAGTACTATATACCTAGTTATTCCCTTTATGCCTAACTATATAGTTATATACTAACAGTATCGTATAGTGTTTTGTTATTTTTAACCCTTAGCACAGAATTAGTAATTGCCCTTAGCTAGGCCTGGTGATTATTTTAACTTTAATGTTGAGAGAGAGAGAGAAAATATATCAAAATGACGAAACTACTTGGTTGATTTTTTTATTCTTCCAATATAAAAAAAAACCCGGACGCACTTACTGCGTGGTCGTCTCTAAGGTCCCGTTTTACCCTTTGGGTACGCAGCCCTAAAAAATATCGAAATAAATATTATCAAAGTTAAATAAACAGAAACATCAACTATGACTCTCACCTTTTCTTCAAGTTATGTAGCGTAAGCTATAAAATAGGCTATGTAACCAGCAGGTGGAAATTGTGTATAATTGGCTGGCAAGTCACACCCTTGTCAAGCATTATACACTAAATATATTTTACTAGCTAAGTATAGCCCGCATCTCCACTTGCGTGATATCTTATGTTGTGCTAAAAAGTAGCTTGTTCTCTAGCCTCAAAGTTAAAAGTCGGCAGTTTAGAAGTAAAGAGAAAGTATTTGAAACGTTGTTCACACCATGAAGATAAGATGGAGTGGATTATCCTTAAGCTGAAAAATATCACTGCGACTTATGTTGAGACAGTTCTTTAGCAATCAAATAAGCAATACCACACAAAGTACCAGGCAGTCATAAAAAGATAGGCATCTCCGCATTGAGGGCATCTTGCGGCGCGCCCTGATATTCAGCTAACCGACGCTCCATTGGGCCCCGTGCCAACTCCGCTGCCCATACACCTTCAGGATTTAGTTACACCGATGCAGAATTTGTCAGTATCATTTGTGTTATACTTTTAAAAACAAAGATAAAATTTACTAGGCAATCATAGAAAGATAGCACTCACATTAATGCATTATTTAGCGGCGCGCCTTGATAGCTAATCAATAATCAAACCAAATAACACACAAAGTACCAGGCACTCATAAAAAGATAAGAATCTCCGAGGGCATCATTTGGCAGCGAGCCTTAATATTCAGCTTACCAAATTCTATCGGACTTCATACTTACTCCGCTACATGAACATACAAAAAAACATTTATAGCAAATGCTATCTTAGGCTTTTGCCTTATATGATTTTTTTTAATATACATATATAAACCCGCCGAATACATCAAACGATCGTTACGGTGTAATGCTACCATAGATTAAAAAAAAATTTTGCGTCACTTAAAATAGATATAACATATGACACTAAATGTATGGGAACCGGCCGCGCCGTTTGCGGGGGGTAAGGGCTGAGGTAAAGGAGGGTAGGAGGGGGGGTCCGTCACCAAATACACACATTATGGAATGAGTTTACAAACTATTCTTATTGCAAAATCAAACAAAAATGACTTTATGATACAGGATTAAGGCTTAGTACAAATGCACTGCATTTCCACTCCGACCAGCTAAGCAGTCTGAGCCAAGTAGACCCAGGGATCGTGAGAGCTTATTTAGTTGTTTCCAGTTTGGTTAGGACATTGCAGGCCTGATTCACCTGACTGTCTGATAATAAACATGATTCTGTGCTTCGGAATGCATGTTAAGCCGTTGGTCCCGGCTGCCATCTGGTAGTCGTTAAAGGAACCATTTTAAAGGCCGGAAGAGGCTTCCGACGAACTCTGACACCAGTGTGTACATGGTCGATTGACCGTCTTACCTACACAAAAAGATGATGAGTCTGAGCAGGAAATAATTAAATTTCTCATTCGTAAAAAAGTTCGAAGTGTACGTACGGTATTGCCGTTTGTAATGTTTGAGCGTAGGTTTTGTTCTGGTCTGGAGATAAAGATACCTTCTCGTTCTCAACACGACTGTTATTTACCAAGTACATACTATTTTTTTATTTATAATTACTAATATATATATAAATAAATAGGATACAAAGGTCAGACGTCAATCGCTCCATTGAACCATGATTAATAGCGTACCCTGGGCTCTGAAACGTAAGCTGAAGATGCAACCGGGAAAAACACACTAGAGCGAAGACATATAAATAGATATATAGTATATAATCATAATATAAAATAAGGCCGGGAAAGATGAGCGCACAGTTACTTTAGCCTATTTACGCTCGTGATACCACAGAATAGATAACAGTACTGATACCTGGAGTGTCACTAGCGTGATATTACTAGTAAGTACTATTATTTATTGTTAGGTTTGAATACATGATCTAATTAAATAGATAGACAGGAAAACGAAGCCATTTCATTATCGAATTTATATGTACCTACTTATAGATGAGTGTCCTTACAATAAAATTCTCTTTTGAAATTCTGATTGGAAAATTTGTATGCATTAATGCCCGATATATGTCTTCTCTATTAGTCACAGTTTACTTAAGTTCCATAAACTAGAGCAACATTATAAAATTAATTTTACTCGCTCTTTCAAATAACAGCACTGAATATGATAAACTGAACTAATCTTAATGAGCTGGTATCCATAAGTCCTCTAGGCTATGACCAAAAGTACCAAATCTGTTAATAGATTTGCAGTTATATCAGATAATTGCGTTGTTGCAGTCAGAGCAAGAATCTTGGAGCGCGGTAGTAGCACTGCAGCATATACATAAACTTCAAATTTAGAATGTAATTAATGTTTAGTGTGTAACCCAAGGGAAAACTAAAATATTTTGCAATTTCGGTCCAGTTTTCTAGATACACCAACTGCATAAATAACTTTGTAATCCCATATAAATATATAGGATAACAAAGTTACATTCGCAGTGAACGAACCAGTGTACCTGCATACTTATACTTCACCCGCGTTATCAAGAGGCAATATGTATGTCGTAAAGTAGTTCTCTGTAATCTACAAAAAGAAATGAGATGCCATCAAAAGCAAAACTTATAAAAATTCCAAGTCTCGCTTAGTTGTTCTACCGTCAAAAGTTGTGAGATCAATGTAATACCAAGCCGGTTAATTTATTCAGTCCCTTCTTAAGCGGACCTCTTGTCTTCGGTTATCACTACATAGTATAAAACAAATTCGCTTTCTTTGTCCCTATATCCTTTGTATGCTTAAATCTTTAAAACTACGCAACGGATTTTGATGCGGTTTTTTTTATAGATACAGTGATTTAAGAGCAAGGTTATTATGCCCATGCAAAGCCGGGGCGGGTCGCTTGTTGCGTAATAAGCTAACTTAAAAACATTTTCTAATCTTCTAAATAACCAGGACGACTTGCCAATCGCACGAAACCATCTAATTCATTATAATTAATAGGTTTGTATCATTAGTGAGATAATAATGTGTTTTCACGTGATGGCCATATAAATATTTTTCAGAGTGACAGAGACACGATGTTTAATGCTTATCGTCACTCTAAAAAGTAATAACTCATTCCATTTGTATAATTATTACGTCTATTTGTTGCCATTTTGACATGACAGCAGACAAAATTAGTGAAGTAACAGATTCGCGTAGCATCGATATATCGAGATTACGTTGAATTATTATTGTTATTTTTTTATAGGTTTTTATTAATATTTGATTTTATTATACTTTTTAAATTTAACCATAATTTACTGTTTATATCTGTATGGGCTAGCATGGTCTGACATGAAGAATACTATTTATTAAACTATTAAGTCACAAACAATGCATCTGGCGGTGGTGGTCATTAGCCAGACTCGATACGATAAATATATCATGAAACAATATGAAAAAATAACCAGAAGTCGAAGCAAACAGGATCATAAGCATAATGGCCTGAGATGACTGGTTTCACTTGTGATTCCAGAATGCCGGTCAGGCTCAAGGGTCAGGTCTATATAACCATCATTAGAACTGTCCGCTGAGCTGGATGTGTGAAATATCGCGAAAAGACCGCGTTAGAAACTCCCACCACGTTCGGGACAGCCTTCATATCCATAACATAGCAGATAGATAAGCTTCAAAAGAGTGGCCTGCGGTGGTACGATCACGTCTCGTGGAAACAGGTGTCTTGACCATGCCACCTCCCCCGGGGCTTGGTATGGTGGAAGGGGCAAACCCAAGACGTGCCAGCTTGACGTCGTGGCGCATTATTAGTCATGCTTGATTTAACGTTTTCAAGTTGCTTGCATAATGTATCAGTACCTTCTAAAGTCAATCGACCTAATATACTGTAGAACTAATGTTTAATAGCTGCTGTAATGTTTTATATTGCGTCCGTTTCCCTTTTTGATTATTAATTCATATCAAGTGGGTAAAAGCTCAATTTACCCTGCACACTCTTTCGTCACAGAGGTCATTGGACCCTATAAGGCTAGGCATCATTGTTTTGATATTTTTTTTTATTATATATCAATTTTGTCTATAGTTCGACTTATTTCTCCCCCTCTCCCCCTCACCCATATATTTTTCAGGCATTAGGTATTTTCCCCACTAATACCCCTAGAGCTTTTTCACAGCTTAACCTATTTTCATTGAACATTTTATTTTGTACTGTGGACGTGATGCGTTTTAATTTCAGACTCCACTCGAGTATATATTTGCAGGCATGCGGTTATTCTTTTCCCCTTTCACCCCCATAAGTTACAAACGGCTCAACCGATTTTCATCAAACATATATCTAAAAACACTCGCACATAAGTCACCATTAGTACAAAAAAAAACTAAACTGAAATCGCTTTATCCATTACCACAGACAGACACGTCAAACTTATCATACCCCTCGTTTTGGGTTAAAAATAGCGTGAATGCCACTGTTATGATTTTGTAGTCCATTGGACCTTGAAAATCCAATTATCTGATTTTTCTTAACCATCTCTCTGGGTTTGACGTTAAACCCCACGTCTAGTTTTACTTCATCAGATGTCACAGGGAAATAAGAAAACCAGACATTTCGTCTTTTCTTTTCGATCCCGAAGAGTGTCATATAATATGTAAACATTTTTAGTAAGACGTTACAAACAAGAATAATTGGCATCTTCCGGAATTTTATGGTAACACTAGCAATTTCGGAAACTGGTATCTTCATTCATTTCCCGTTGACATTTACCTACAAGAATTATGTTTATAATTAATCCCGAATTTTACTCCAAACTCGCCTCCTAACTTCGTTTATCGATACTTGACGAAAGAAACGTAAGAGCAACAACACTATGCTTAGCACATGCTTTTGACTGAATAATATTTTTTTCATTCAAAATGGCGTTGAATTTCCTGTAGTATTTTACATAATATAAGGCTTTAACTTGTATAAAACGTAAAAAGAAGTATCAGGAGAACTCATATTTGGATTTATACAATTATTTTTACATATTGTGAAGGCATAAATCGGCATTAATACCCAAAATTGATTTTTTTTGTTGTCCTTGTATATACTCCGCAATAGACATTAGTAGACTGTGAACCCCAGGATGGCATACACGTAAATATCGTGTATGAGTGGTAAGACAGTTTAGCTTGTCATGCTACTTCTATTAGAGCCGCGTTCCTAGTTCTATGAATGCTACACTGCAATTTATCTTTACGAGAACATTGGGTGTAATTTTAAACATCAATATCGAACCGAGATTCTGCTGAAACCGCTTTGCGATACTCCACAGGTATTCCGGGAGCAAAGTGACAAGTTGAAGGGTATAGCTAACTGAACACTTAAAGTACAGGACTGAAGTATTTATGTGTTACCTATTTTGAAGCACTAAAAATGAGGAGACTTTTATTTGTGGTTTTATAACATCGACTAAGTATCGACCGCCCTGAGCTATGCATACATTTTTGTTCGAATTTCAGGGAATCCATTCTCAACTTACGTCTCCTGTTTGTTTTTGTGAACTCGTGTTTACTTCATGAGAGAGTCAATTATCTTCCGCTTTTATATAACATCGGTTTGGTAGAATCAGTTTAGACGGATTTATCTGTTTGCGTCCATGGTTTGAGCACTCATCATCATATTATCATGTGGGTAACACGGTCAAGCGACCATGCACACCCTGGTGGCAAAATCTTCAAAACCTCTGACGTGGTTTCTTTTATGACTATATTACTTATACTTATATTATAAATGCGAAAGTGAGTTTGTATATCTGTTTGTATGTTTGTTCTCTATAGATACAATATCTATCTACTGAACCAATCTTCCTGAAATTCCGCTAACACATAGCATTAAAAAGGATATAGATAGTGGAGCCACGGGCGAAAGCTAGTATACATATAAGTGGTAGGTAATTCAGCTAATGCATTCTAAATACCGTGACATCGAAGTCCGACCTCTAAATCTCCTTACCAATTATGTGGCAATTTGCAAAATTTAACGCTAACACCCAATATATGGGTTAGATTCTTAGATAAACGACTACTCTGTATCTCCAAGGTTAATGTAGGTAAAACTGGAAGTTATAGCCCTATATTAGCTGGGAAATATTGCGTAGTGAGCAAATTAATATTTATCTATTCGGGGTCGGAAAACTAGGCACCCGCTTACTGTTCATTTCTTTCCTTACATCCCTAAGCATTTTGTGAATAGCTGTTTATTTGAAATAAAATTTACTATACATAACATTTATTATTTGTTAAAACACTAAAAACTAAAACTTTGTATAAAACTAAACTAAATACTTATATCCTCATACTCGTTTATGTATTCCTCATTTTTTTGAAGTCGGTTAAAAAAACAAAGTACACCTGACATAATACTAGTGTCGTATTTATACTGAAACTCAAGCAAACGTAAAAGGAGGATTAAATTGCTCAGTTCTTGACCATAAAACATTGAAAATACGGAAATAAAAATGTTCATTTGTTTTATTATAGCACCACACTTATAATGCAAGTTAAGTTCTTTTATTTTATCATTCGCTTTTTTTTCTAAGAAACAATCCACCATTTCTTGATGTACGAGTAGGTACTCATAAAATTTCTGCCCACGGGGCTTTACAGGCGATGATCTTCTAAAGAGTTGCATATTAATAATTTATCTTTTCAAATTCAGACATAAATAAAACCATAACAGACATTCTAACACGCTTTTTTGTTTATTTTATTAGGGATTTCTCGTGAAATACACGTTACATTCGTCATATGAATTTATAAAAGAGTTAAATAAAATACCTAACCTATACAGTTTCTATCTGTGAAAGATATTGACTCTGATCTGTTGATTCGTAGTTATAATAAAGCTCGCCTAGAAATATATTTTTATTTAATTCATTTGAAATTTTTTTCAGTAACTTAAAACCTAGGCCTTTTCTCTAGAAACATTGTTCTATGCTGCGACAGAGAAAAAATGTGCGGGCAAAATGGGCAGGCAATTAGTAGTGGGTAATTTCGACCTCTCATTTGTCCCTATTCTAAGTATCTTGGCCACAGAGTTTTGTTTTGTGTATTTTACGGTACGGCTTGGGAAATGAGTGTTTTAATGAAAGTGAAATGAGGTTTAAAGAGTCCACATTCTTCCTTCTATAGGCGTTTTCCCGGTTGCATACTAAGTTTAATTGTCTTTGGACTAGGGTGCCCCGAAATGCAAAGTAAATTTTCACTTAATGGGGCAGTTGAGATATGTTGAAATATGTTATTTTTACGACTGATCATTTATTTGCATTCTGGAAATACTTGGAGAGGCCTATGTCCAGCAGACAGCCTGCGGTTGAAATGATGATGACGATAAAACGAGACAGGGCTAGGATAATGATGATGATAAATGTAAATATAGGAATAGATCTGTGTGATTTGTTCCTATATTTTCATTTATATTTATCAACGATTTACTTTCAAGTCCGAGAAATGAGATTGTATAAAAAGATGTTCTGCTGTGCTGTTATAAAACCAATAAATAGTTGAAAACTCCATCAGCGATTTACCGTTTACTAAAAGTGGGTTGTAAATACACTGAACTACATTATCTTGCGTATCCATTGTCGTGTTCACGTTACTGTCGTGCACAGCTGTTGTCAATACTCCGTCGGGTTTACGCGATAAAAATGCTATGGTCATTTAATTCCCTAGCCTTGTAAACTCCAAGTAAAATAGCGAATTTGGAACGCGAAAACATTTTTGGTAATACATACATACATATAATCACGTCTTTATGCCATACGGGGTAGACAGAGCCTAGGGCCATAAGACCTTAGGCCACGTTTAGCATAAAGGTAGTTGAAACAGGAAATCAATAGTGATGGGTTGCTAGCCGCATCGCCTGTCATGATATCCCCATTCGGCGACTCCCTCAGACGACTTTTACGGCTTGCGCGGGAAGAGAAGCAGCTGGTACATTCTCCCAGACCAGCATGGAGAATATATTTTTGGTAATATTTTGCAACTAAAGACGTACCTACATGATTTTCGAAAGACTTAACAATACAAGCGGAAAAAGTTGAACTTAATTTCAAGAATCTATGGTTTCGTGTAAGCAATATCTATAGAGCTATTGCGAATAAAGCAAGCATGAGCTAAATTAAGAAGAAATAACTACATCTTGATAATTAGTTTGTTATATAGGTATATTATTTTTGTTTATATGCATTAAACATATTAATATTTTGTTATGGTGGTAATAGAAATGTATGTTTATGGCAGCAACTATAGTCGCTATATGTTACGGTTCCTGTGATAAAGTTTTGTGACAAACATTCGAACCGTCCATGGAGCCATAGTAATAAGGTTCTGGTTTCACCCTGTGAAAAAATGGAACCTTAGAAAATGTAGAGATACTTAGTGAAGCTTAAATAAAAAGGGATTAAGAAAAGCAAGATAGTAATCCATATATATTTTTAAATCGAACATTTCTTAATCCGTAGAAAATAAATTATTAAGTTGAAGTTAATTTAACAGTGCTTCTTTCTCCATGCGTTAAACACGAATTCACACAAAGAAAAAATTAAAAAGGAAAGAAATCATTTTGTTGGATCAAATGTACGGCACGGAACCTTTAGAAATAAGAAAACATTATTTAAATTCGAACAATTATTTTCTATCGTTTTTAATACAATCATTAAAAACGTTAGAAATTAACTTTTCAAATTTAGAACACTATACTCTCAGTTTCAAACATGGAAAAATATTGCGTGAGATTCAAAACTTTTTGAATAAACAATTTTCGAAGGAGCTACTAAGAAGTTTTGCTTAAACACCGTCAAATGTCCCTTTGTTAAAGTTTGCCCCTTGTTCACTGGGCCAGAGTGGGTCCTTTCACTTTGACCCAACTTTTAATAACGGTCAAGTTCATGAGAATTAGGACGAATGGATTAGGTTTAATGAGTCCGCTGTTACCTTTGTAATTTTATGTTAGACGATTTTAGTATTCTTTTTTGTAATGTATTTTTTAATTAGCGACCCACCCCGGCTTCGCATGAGTGGACTATTATGGGTTTTGCTTACATAAAAACCTTTCTCTTAAATCACTCTATCTATAATAAAAAACCGCATCAAAAAACGTTGCGTAAGCATACATAGAGACAGACAGCGGAAAGCGACTTTGTTTTATACTATTTAAAGATAAAGATATATAAACCAAATTATTTTCGTATACTACTATCACCAGAAATTATCGAGTTTAAACAAACACACTTATACATAACAACAATATACTGTGCGTGATTTAGCTAACCAAGAAATCTCAATCGAATATTCTAGCTATCACATACCACTAAATATAGATGCGCGTTGTTTACTAATAGGCAAATGTTGGCATATTCGCCTTAAACCCGTCTGAGGTGACATTTCAGTATTCTAGAATTTCAAACTTTTGAATTTGGATTTAAAAAATATAAAGTGTGGTAGGCACAGTCTTAAGTAAACTTGTAATAACATTAATTTAAAAAAAATACCTCATAGATTAAAAATAATACCTCACCGCGCGCGTTTCAAATTATTTGTGTAATAGTGTTTTATTTAGTTATACTTAGTGATAAAAATAACATTTGTAGTCTAGAACTCTTTTACCCGTACAAAGTTGACATTGAAAATAACAATAGATTAAAATTTTTCCACAGAACCTAAACAAAAGACCACTTTTTGTGTTTTCTAGCAAAAGACGGAAATAATGAAATGTCCCTTTTTGCACTGAGCAAAAAAATTCTTTTGACTCGCCTGTCCTAAGAATTGAGATTGATGAATTGCCCCCTTTAGCCTTCGCAACATACAAGGTATGTCTTATATCTTATAAGACTTTTTTTTTTTTAGGTTTAAAATAGTTTATTTAATGGACACAAATTTACAATTATTATACAATCTTAAGAACTATCTATATACACACTTAAAGTTAAAATATATATACATAGAAAAAAAAAACATCTTATGAAAATATATCTTATAAGATATATTTTCATTGATTACATGCATACTCTTCCGAAACGTCATCGTAACTTACATAAGGAATAATATCTAAACATTTCTTTTAAGCACATTAATTTATTTGATTATCTATGGCTTTCTGCGAATATCTATCTCTATATTGTGGAATATGTAATAAAATTTTTATTCAAGTACTAGCCTTTGCCCGCGGCTTCGCCCGCGTGAATTTCCCTCGGGATCTTTTTCCCGGGATAAAAAGTATCCTATGTCCTTCTCCTGACTCTAAACTACCTCCCTGACAATTTTCAGCTAAATCGGTTCAGCTGTTCTTGAGTTATAAGTGGTGTAACTAACACGACTTTCTTTTATCTAAATAGATAAGTTTCAATTAAAATATACTTATTACTCACATAGTTCAATTAATAAATATAGATATCTTTAGAACTTAAAAAACATCAAAGTAAATTCATTCGCCCGATAAAAATATTGATCACCTTACTGAGACGAATTAGGTAAATGTCTCAGCTAGTGTTCTCAAGAAATGTATTATTCAGACAAGACAATATCTGACAATGTGTAAAGCTGGTCTTATATTACTGCGCTTAGATTTTAGTTTTCCGTGAAAATAACCAAGACAGACCATTACTTTGTTTTTATCTCCATTTTAATTCGAGACGCCTGAAATATAACAATGAATTTTCTAGCTAATTAATCTTAAACAGGGTTAATACAAATGAATGGCTTTCTAAGAATTATAATTGGATTGTTGAATTAGATTAACAGAAAAAATATTATAATAACTGGGAAAAATTAAACGGAATTTTATCTTTCTCTCTCTTTAATAGAAAACTGTAGCGCTCTCTCGTTTCGAAGGCTAAGATCCACTTCGGGTCGTTGAGCCAGCAAAGTAAGTAAGTTATACGTAAGATAGAATATTTAATTTGGCTTATCCAAAGCAAGGGAAATAAAAAAATTCAAACAAACTTAGATACTTTCAATGTGTAATAAAATAACTTAATTATTTGAAGACACTAGCCCTTGCCAATACGACCCAGTAAATCGCAAGGGCACTACCTACCTTACCACCATACCATATCTTTTTCTAATTCTAAGCACGTCATCTTCTTTTTGAACTTTCATAACTAAGGCTTAGATTTATACCAAATAAATAAAATGTTTGGTTTTCATTTTACTAAAAAACTTCTCATTCTACTAAAAACCAAAAAGTTTATATCAAAACACACGTAAAAACGTGGAAAATCTTTTAACACTGAGAGGAATAAGGCGAAAAATCTGCTAGGCTCGAGACCACCGACATTGCGCCCTCGCTAATTGCAATGGTGGTCATTTACTACGGATTTTGCTGAGTTGAATTTAAATAAAACAAATTTGAATCCTCGCCGGATACGGCTTGGGGTTCTATTCTTAAATTACAACGAAAATCCATACTAATATTATAAATGCGAAAGTCTGTCTGTCTGTCTGTCTGTCTGTCACCTCTTCACGGCTAAACTGCTGGACCGATTGTGATGAAATTTGGTATGGATATAGTTATACACTTGGAGTCAAACATAGCCTACTTCCAAACGCGATATAACCGAGGCGCACGCGGGCGGAGCCGCGGGAAACAGGTAGTATATAATACATTATTTCACATCATCAAATGTTAATAATATTCTATTTTTGAATAATTTGTCAAAAATCCACTTCATTAAATTAACGCGGCAATTTATTAAACGTATAATTAGTAATTTTTTTTAATTTACGTAACATACCAATATTAATAATGCAAAATGTATTCAAACAATTTTTAAAACTAAATTTAATCAATTATTTATAAAATATTAAAATTTTTTAACACATAATGTTGCTGATTTTTTTAAATTGAAGCATGTAATCCATACTTCCATACTTCCATATTTCCATACTTCCATACTAATATTATAAATGCGAAAGTCTGTCTGTCTGTCTGTCTGTCTGTCTGTCAAAAGATAAGTACTTATTATCTTGGCACTGAATATCCATACTAATATTATAAATGCGAAAGTCTATCTGTCTGTCACCTCTTCACGGCTAAACTGCTCGACCGATTGTGATGAAATTTGGTAGGGATGTAGTTAACGACCTGAGGTCAAACATAGGCTACTTTTGGGCGCGATATAACCGAGTCCCACGCGGGGCGATAGTTTAATAATAGTTCAATAAAATTAGAAATATTTTCTTTTGTACATGATAGTATACTATTGATATTGACTTTTTTGATAATAACATATACATATGATATTTTAATATGTAAAGATTTTCGGAATCAGTTTAAATCTAAAAGGAAATAAATTCGCATAAACATGAAATTCAAAACACGTTATAAACAAATACGTATAGCAGTGTTATAAAATTTCACCGTGTGGATTTCAAAAATAAAGCCTCCATATGGGCTTTTACCTTCATCTGCTTTAGCGGGTCGTTTTGGATTAATGAAACGCGTTTTATCACTGGTTACAGAAAGTTCAATGAAATAGATTTTTTTTTTTTAACGTCCTGCGGTACTGTGTATCGTATATTTATTTGTTTATACATGCTGTTGAGAAATTTATTTCTTTATGTAGCTAAGTTCTAAAGAATCACACACATGCATACAATATCTACATAATAACGTATACCAAATAAATAAATTGCTAAGTGTACAAAATACTTTCTTAAACTTCCTGTAAGGAACACTTACGTCAGTTATCAACGAATGTAAATTTTACCTACCTACTACATACATTTATTATAAGGTACCTATTTTATATTTTCCTGAAAAGTCTATCAAACAGGTACCATGCATACATAGGACCAATACAAAGAAAAATTTATAGCGGATTTACTTCTTTTTCCGCATTGCAAAGGTAGAGAGGTTTTCATTCATCCATTCGTTTTAACTTCATTATTCATTACATAACTAGCTCTTGCCCGCGGCTCTGCCTACAATATTTGACTCCCGGTCTTTAGCTATACGTATACATACCAAGTTTCATCAAAATCGTTTCAGTAGTTTAGCCGTGAAGGCGAACAAACAGACAGACTCGTATTTTAATATTATTATAGAATTGGACTAGGTGTTCTTCTTTCGTTATTTGCACAACAAGATTGCGCTTATTAGTTGCAATATTTTTCTGTACTTCCTAAACTACTAAACTTATTTTATCAAAAGTAGTTCAGGCGTAATAAGGCTGTATGCATGTTTGCCTGCAAAATTTTGTAAAACTCATTTTTGCTTTTGCAACTAAAATAATAATAAACTTATAAACACGCAGAGTAAATAATACCCTATTTACAGAACAAATTTATCCAAACTGACAACTTAAGTTGCTTAACTGTGCAAATTGTACGTGTTTACTGTAACCACACACCGGCGAACGAGTTCACGAGATCTTTCCATTTAACTTTTATGACCTAGAGATTGAGGACTGATATTTATAGAGTAGATAGGTTATCCGCCCGTGTGGTCTCCACCTTGAAAATAGACCACCTCTTTTTACATGGCTGATATTTTATGAGGACCCCGGGCACAGAAAACGTACGATTCGGGACAATTGGGCAAACGCTAGGGTTATCGGCTTTTAGGTACTAGTTAGAGCCGTGCCTTATGCGGACGATACCGCTATACTAGCCAGTCATATCAAGCCTGAAGTTGCTTCCGCAATTCTCACTTAGATAAAATTGATAAATGGCTTCGAACTTGGAGAATCAGGTCTATGTGCCACAAAATCACAGCAAGTGTCTTTCGCTCTCCGCCAAGGAAATTGTCCTGTCACCTTGGGACAGGAACTGCTTGCAAACGTCGAGACTGCCAAATATCTTGGAATGTACCTCGATCGTCGCCTCACCTGGAAGAACCATAATATAAAAGCGAAACGAGATGAAACCAACCTAAGGTTAAGAAGTCTGGAATGGCTACTTGGCAGAGGGTTACACATATCTGCAGAGAACAAACTTCTAATTTACAAAGTTGCAGCGCTTGTCACTCTAATATCGAAGTCCTTCAACGCTGTCAAAACAGCATTCTTAAATGCATTTTAAAGGCACCTTGGTTCATCACTAATGCGGAAATTCATTACTTTGCCAATATCCCCACAGTTAGGGAAGAAATTGGGAAATTTTCCACAAAATACGAGGCACGACTGGCTACTCATCCAAATAAACTGGCCCAAAAGCTTCTAGTTAACAACCCAGCAAACTGACTAATAAGAACTAACATCCTGGAGCTGGACGAGAGATTTGTACCCAGCTGACATGTGGAGACTTTGTTATTGGACAGAGTTCTTCTAACGCCCATATCCTACAACTCACCTGCTCATAGTACATGTACTGATTGCAGATACCAACAAAGAGAAAAAAAAAGTTAGATAAAGCTAAAAACATATTCAAATCAGTAGAATAGAATAGTATAGATTTATTAAGTGAATTATGCCTACTTTTACATTTGAAAGGATAGATTTAAAGTTTACTGTAATACATTGATCACATTTAACAAAGGAATAACAAAATATATATATTAAGTAAAGATTGTATGGATTAAATAAATAAAATAGAGTTGTTAAATCTTACATCTTTTTGAAGAGAGAAACAACAAATAGTTATGCCTTTTTGGCTGTCATTTTTATTGAAACTTTCAAAGAGATTACTACCAAGATCTTTACTGATCGTTCGGAAGTACTCATTTTAATAAAAAAATTAAAAGTAGAATTCTTAATAGATCCAGTCGTTTTCTAGTCCTGGCCTTGACGCATCTATAGAAGAACATATCATTGACGATATTGGGTCATGAATGTAGGTGCACGTATGTTTAGTTTAGGTATGTCTCTTACTCACCCGCCGTAAGAGTTAAAGAAGGAAATTGAACTTTGAAGCAATAAGTAAACTGCCGTTTCTTATTAAATTAAAAGTCATGATGTATATATGATTTTTTAATAAGCACGCCTGATTCCCGCAGTAGGGGTTGAAGCTGAAGATTTCGACTTGCTATGCTACCTTAAAGGAGAGATTCTATCTCGGTCATATAACCTTCTTTTTCTAACGACTCTCCCAGTCATCTCTGGTTTATATTTTATTTACCTTTATTTAATTTTACCTTCAAAAGGTCGAAATACTTTTTTTCACTAAGTTTATTGTTCCAGTTGCTTACATATTGTTAATGTAATAAAAAAAAACAAATTAAAGTATCAGTAACTAAAAGTTTTCGTGTAAATATTACCTCCAATCTCTACCTCCCAAATTCGTGCCAAACGATTTCAAATTTCTACCATTCAATTACTTTTGACCAATCTATATTTAATAATACATGTAGTTACATAAAAATAAATACTTAACTTAATGTCTAAAAAATAATAATTAAAAAATAACCTAAATTAAATTTTATGCTTAAACAAAAATATATATATATGTATATAATTAAAATATATTATTAAAAGTAGTCCCTATTCAATTACTTAGATTATGAGTTTTCAAGTGGAAACAACCCTAAATTATAGCGACCAACTGCGACACCTATCTGATCATATATCCAGTTAGTGTTGACACACGCCCATTTGAAATTTCACTGGGAAATAAATAATGGACGCAATTATTTTCGTGCAAGTCATGTTCACGCCAGTTCTGATACTATCGTGGTGAAGCTAATGTAATTTAGGGGTTATGTTTTGGGGAAAAGGAAGCCTGTTTTGTGATTCGGGATTAATAGTTGACAGCCTCTCACACATTTAAACATTTAAGAGATTATTTATTTCCCGAAAAAGACAAAAACCGACTTCTTTTTGTTTACTGCTCTAGCCTCTAGATGTGCCCAATTTTAAAATAATAATACCAAAGCAGGGTACAGGGTAGATTGACCACTCTGACAGCACAGTGTGCAGTGTCAATTGAGCTTGTTACCAACACCATATGAATAAACTTGATAATTGTCTTGTATGTAATTTTCACAAATAAATAAAATTTCATGTAAGTAAAGATCAGACAACGAAAAATTAAACAATAAAAAACATAATTACTTATTTTCTAGTCGGTCAAAACAACAAGACATACTCTATGCTCATTAGTTGTTTTAACACAGTCGGCATTAGGCAGCTAAATACACAAATCCTTTGTACGAAGTATAATTAAGTCATTAGATATCAGCGGTTCAAAGTTACATTAACATTGTGCTGATTTATGATTATGTCGCTAACTTACTGAGTACAAACACAAATTGATAAAATTACAGATATCTATCAAAACAGTAAAAATATATATAATTACATCAGTTTAAAATTTACAAACTACGAATGTATTATTACTAAATTAATTTAAATTTATCATCATCATTTCAGCGGCAGGCTGTTTATGCTGGACATTGGCCTCCCCCAAGGATTTACTAAATGACCGGTTGGAAGCGGTGCCTTCCTTCTTTATGTCGTTTGACCATGTCGGTGGGTATCCGATGCGCGTGGTCGTCATTCGAGAACCTTTCTGCCCCATCGGTCATCGGTTCATCTCTCTATATAAATTTATATATTTTATTTATTCATTTTATTATTCAATATATACATATACCAGTATGGTGTCTCTACAAAAAAGAGTTTTTAAATCGGTCCAGAAATGACGGAGATATGAGTTAATAACTATAATATAATATTCAGCCGAATGAAAACCTGCTTCTTCATTTGGAAGTCGGTTTTAAAATCCATATCCATACTAATATTATAAATGCGAAAGTCTGTCTGTTTGTCTGTCACCTCTTCACGGCTAAACTGCTGGACCGATTTGTGATGAAATTTGGTAGGGATGTAGTTAACGACCTGAGGTCAAACAAAGGCTACTTTTGGGCGCGATAAAACCGAGTCCCACGCGGGGCGAAGCTGCGGGGAACAGCTAGTAAAAATATATAAGCTTTCTCCATTTTTCTAGTGCACACATCTGTAACTCCCATGTATTGAGGTCGCGGTACAAGTTGTAGAGTCTTAAAACTGCTTACGTCGAAACTTAATATACATACGGTACTTGTACGAGACCAAGTATCGACTTTTGTGCTTAGCATAAATTTGCATGGAGATGTACAGTGATCCAGCAGACTTTATCGCTCGTTATCTAAATTTAATCATGGAAGCACACTTACTGTGGAAAAGATGAGTTCAGAATGTCAAATTGTATTCGCCTCCGTTGAATATTTTTGTACTTTTAGGGTTCCGATACTGAAATAGATAAAAGAAATCTTCATCTGAATACTTTACTTTTTTTAACTTATTTTTAAGTTTTTATATAGGTAGTCTTAAGGTTTAAGAGACGAATATAAGACTTACTACTTATCTTTATAAAAGGCAGCTAATTATCTAAGTGTCCACTGTAGTTTGAAATATTTTCACTAATTGTTTATTAAAAGGGACAAAACTTGGGAGAGTTAACGTTAAGCAAGCGATCGAAAGATCAAAGCAAAAAATCCAAGCTTTTAATGTATCCTTATAATCAGGTAAGTGATAAAAAAAATATTTAACCTGCTTGATGTTTAATAAGTTCGGAGTTTTTGGAGGGAAAGTAAACTGTCGCTATGTCCGCGCTGTATTTAATTTCCAAAACTTAGGTTTTTTCGAGTGTTTGTGCATAATATTGGTGGTTTATTATTCGCAAAGTGTTCGTGAACAAGCGTGTGCGTTGGGAAGTGATACAGTGTCGATTATGGACTTTTTATCTTTGTCACCAAAATCTCCATGATATAGCTAAGTGAAATTTTTCCACCGCTTCACTTAGCCATCTGACTCAGACTAGACTTACTTACTCGACTGGACTTGACTATTGACTTGAATTTTTGACTCGACTGACTTAAGTAGGACTGAAGAAGATTAATAAATTCAAGAAAGGCCTTAAAGGACTAGATTCCATGGCCGTATAAACTATTCAAAAAAAAAATTTAATAAGTTCAAATTATAAAAGAATATTTTACGCAAATATAAATTCGTCTGTTTTGTCAAAAAATTATGTAAATTGACGTTTTTGGAGAAAATGCTGCAGTCGAGCTGGCGCTGCTTCTTTTCCAATTGCGCTTTGGAAATGGTGTTAAACTTAATATAGGTAATGATTGACGTCAGTAGGTGATAAGAATATCCTATGTTGAGAATAAACAATTTAATTTTATTTGTGCTTAAAAGCTCAAATCCAAAAAGATAAGGTAATTTTCTTACCATCGTATCTTGGGCCACAAAGCACAAAACCATTTTACCCTTTTACTTACACCTTTAGTTGTATACTTTTCTATGTGGCCCACTGTACGCTTCATCCACTTGATTATACCAGAAACTACATACCGTTAGTGTTTTATGTATCATAAAATTTATCAGGCGTTCTGAAGGAAATAACATCGCTTTATGTCATGCTTTTTTGTTACTCCCTTTTAGTTCTTGAAAGCATATTATCTGTTTTTACCCGACTACGACGAAGGCAAAAGGAAGGGTAATGATTTTGGCAGTCGATGTATGTTGCGTTGCGGCGCGATATGAAAATAATTTTTAAGTTTATATGCTTTTTATTTAAATTTAGGTAAATTTAAAATTTATGTTTTAAGCGAAAGTTTAATTCACGAACCGATAATATATTTTTGAAGATTAAATTGCTGGTACCTAATATTATGATATTCGTTAAGAAAGGGCAAATATTGAACCTTTCTATAGTTTTTTTACAGTTCTTATTAAGATAAGTTACTTAAAACTAATGTCATGTATCACAGTGAAAAATTAAAATAATTTAATTTCGTTCTTTGAGCAACACAATAAAATAAGTAAAACACTAAGATAAAAAAATATATGTAAAAGTTGTCTAGTTTAGTATTCCGTATCTTATTAAACAACGGCAAACTTATTCGTAAAACATTTAAATTTGCACACATTTAGAGAAGCAACGAAGTATACACACCGAGAAAAAATTGACACTACCTATGTAATAAAGTTATCTGACCTAGGGTGAATATTTTGTTTTTTCTTTTAATGAAAGTAATATAATTTCTAATAAAATATAGATCAAACGAGAACAAACCAGCCATTTTAGGGGAAAAAATGAATCCCCACATGATAATGTCACGTCAATAGTAAAACAAATCAGGTCAGTGCTGTTCTATGAAATGTAGGAAGGCTTGCTTCATTTGCTTATGGAGGGAAGACTAAGCATTGTAAATTAAGTAAATTACTAGGGCATCTAAACTTAATGTTTTAGTAACACGACATACACTTAATATTTGATAAGCACGGAAAAAACTAGAACATTGAAATACTTCACACTGTCATTAAATTAACATTACTAGTTTTAAAAAAAATAAAAGCGGGTTTGTCTAGCCTTTTCCTGTAATCGTTACTAGGTCGTCATCATCAAGACATCAAAATAAATAAATAAATATATAGGGACAAATCACACAGATTGAGTTAGCCCCAAAGTAAGTTCGAGACTTGTGTTATGGGATACTAACTCAACGATTCTATAATTTATAACAAATACATATATAGATAAACATCCAAGACCCAGGTCAATCAGAAAAAGATCATTTTCATCTTGACCTGACCGGGGATCGAACCCGGGACCTCCTGAGTAGCGGTCAATCATGTTAGCCATTACGCCACGGAGGTTTTAACCTAAACAAATCGAGAATTACTTAAACATAAAAACAAAACAGGTACAAGTCAACCAGCCTATTCCTCAAATTTCTTGCTTGTTCGGTGTCCTATAGCTTATTTGATCGTCCGCATCAGACCAATCCACGCAGATTTGGCGACGTCACGTACTGTGTGTTGGGGCTTAAGTACAATGCTTATCGATTATTATCGTTTCATGTATAAACAGATTTGTTTTCGAAATTTATCTGGGTCGGCAGGGCGTCTTTGATCTTTAGTAAGTAGTCTATAAACACCGGCATATAAATTTTCTTATTTACTTATTTTTATATGACGGAGTTCAGTTCCTAGACTGTGAAAAAAGCTTTCAGATGAGCCGCATGCTTGTTTGTCTATTTAAGAGTTTAAAAAATCGTACACCCCTCTACTATATACTACTACATCTAAACTTCTCTATTGCTTACAAGCTAACTTTGTTTACTGCTAAAGAAAGAAAGAAAGAAAAGCTTTTTATTTGGTACCACAGAATCAGCACAACAACATACATTAATTATATTTAAGTTCAGTGGAGTATGTACCAAGTTGGTCCCCGCTCAGCATATGTCGCGGTGTTAACCACGACATGCTATTGATTCATTTAAATATGATGTTAGTCATTGTCTTAGATATGGCATTTCTGGTTATTAAAATGGAGTGAATGCAGTCTGATCTAAGTAAATAAATTGCATCACGTGGGCCCGTATGCCTCGTTTGTCTACTTCTACTACTGAGATCAAAAATGTCATGATCCAGTCGTGTATTTGTAGCTAATACTATCGGCAATTATACACTGGACAAATTTTTAGAAGTCTCAAATGTCGGCACGATATATTTTCAAAACAAGAAAAAGTTGTTTTCTTTGACATTAAATATTTTAAGAGAGCAGTTTTGGAGATCGAGAGAGAGGGGAAGGTCAATTATCGTCTTCTTTCATAAATAAAATCAAAACAAATTATGTTACAATAATAACAAAAATATATTTGAGATGTCATAACGAGCCCTTTCATTTTATATACACGGTAAGGTTTGCAACACTTTTTTTTAAATTCCTAATTTGTCCCCAGAATTGACCGTTATTTAAAAAAAAAACAACTTATAGCGTGGGGTGTTTGGCTAGCACGTTTTATGCGGGGAGCTAATAAAAATCACTGGCGTTTAAGAAAGTTACGTTGTGTATTAATTATTTCCACAAAGTTTTACATAACACAACACGGATAATTATCATTAAACAGTACAAGAGATTACACAGAAAGAAATATTAGGTTGGGAGTGTTGCGCGACGTCGCCGTGACTCGACCAACCGACACGGGATCCGCGAGGCAAGAGAGAGCGACAGCGCGACGCGTTGATTACCAAAAAGAGGAAATAGGAAATGGTTCGCTCTGGTTAGTTCCGGTAGCGTTCAGGTAACACTCCCTTAGTACGTCTAGGAGGGCGCCTGTGTGACCCTACTATAAACTGCATATCTGTTCTTGGTCACAAGATTACGCCATCCTACAAAATTTCATCTGCTTTTATCTAGTAGGTTCGGAGAAAATTGGCTGTGACAGACGGACGGATGTCCAGACAGAAGCACGAGTGATCCTATAAGGGTTTTTAATAATTAGTAGTTTTTTCATTTTTGTACGAAACCCTAAACAAAGACATTTTTGAACTCATTATATATCTCATGGAGAAATTTAAGGGATTTTATGGGCTTCAAAACAATGTTGTGAAAAGAGGTCTTCTAATCGCTGTATGTCTACAAATAAATACAACAAAATAATATTTCAATACAATTTTTTATTTAAAAATCATTTCAAACATTCAGTTTATTTTCATACAGAAAATTCTATTTGAATTCTAAAACAAAAGCACAGAATATTTTTACTACCGCTCTTAAAAAAGGGCATAACAAATAGACAAACATTGAATTTTTTATAACTAAGCTTTTATTTTAGTGGAAAATGAACTAACGCTCTAAAACTAATAGAGACTATTTTTTTTAGTTTTAAAAATCAAATACGCTTGTTGGATTCGATGGGTCTACTCAGCTTTGTTAACAGCGGATCAATCTAATATCAAAGCAAATAGTATGTTTTTTTTAAGTAAACAAAAAAATTTCGTTGTTCTAAATGAAACATAAAGTAATTATTCGATTATTGTTATTTTTGGAAGAGATTTCGATTAAGAACAAAAACTATTGAGTTTTTCGAGGCTGAAATTATTTTACATCATTAATATACTGTAGTAAAAAAAAAAACCCAATTTTTTTGAACACACACATACATAATTGGTCTTCACACAAACACAAATAAGCAATCGAATACTTCTTACTAACTAGTTGCTCCTCATTTACAATTTGAAACAAAAACAACAGTTGAACTATTTACAGCATATAAATTAACTACGAGTTAAATTTTAACCTTTTTTTTACATACAAATGTTACGTGTCACTTACAATTAAATCACATTTTCTTCATTAGAAGTGTTGTGTGCTATTGTTTTAAACATTTAGTTACTTACAATATTATAAAAAAATTAAAATAAATAATATTAATCACAATGACCCAAACAATATTATCCAATTCTGCTTAAAGCAGCCCAAAAATAAAATAACACAACATTTTATTACAAAAAAAAAAAATTTCAATTGATTTATAACAAAAAAAAAAACTTTTCAATTGATTTATATCAATCTATGGCTTTTTGCGGGTATCTATCTCTATATTGTGGAATATGCAAGTAAAATTTTATTTAAGTATAAGTTAGTCACATAGTTTAATTAATAAATATAGATATCTTTAGAACTTAAAAAAACATCAAAGTAAATTCATTCGCCCGATTAAAATATTGATCACCTTACTGAAACGAATTAAATGTCTTAGCTAGTGTTCTCAAGAAATGTCTTATTCAGACAAGACAATATCTGACAATGTGTAAAGCTGGTCTTATATTACTGCGCTTAGATTTCAGTTTTCCGTGAAAATAACCAAGACAGACCATTACTTTGTTTTTATCTCCATTTTAATTCGAGACGCCTGAAATATAACAATGAATTTTCTAGCTAATTAATCTTATACAGGGTTAATTCAAATGAATGGCCTTCTAAGAATTATTATTGGATTGTTGAATTAGATTAACAGAAAAAATATTATAATAACAGGGAAAAATTAAACGGAATTTTATCTTTCTCTCTCTTTAATAGAAAACTGTAGCGCTCTCTCGTTTCGAAGGCTAAGATCCACTTCGGGTCGTCTAAAACACATTCAAATCAGTTGAATATAATAGTATAGATAGATAGTATAGATAAGTGAATTATGCCTACTTTTAATTCTAAAAGAATAGATTTAAAGTTTACTAAGATACATTGATCGGATAAATAAATAAAAGAGAGTTGTTAAATCTTACATCATTTTGGAGAGAGAAACAACAAATATTTATGCCTTTTTGGCTGTCATTTTTATTGAAACTTTCAAAGAGATTACTATCAAGATCTTTACTGATCGTTCGGAAGTACTCATTTTAATAAAAAAAATAAAAGTAGAATTCTTAATAGATCCAGTCGTTTTCTAGTCCTGGCGTTGACGCATCTATAGAAGAACATATCATTGACGATATTGGGTCATGAATGTAGGTGCACGTATGTTTAGTTTAGGTATGTCTCTTACTCACCAGCCGTAAGAGTTAAAGAAGGAAATTGAACTTTGAAGCAATAAGTAAACTGCCGTTTCTTATTAAATTAAAAGTCATGATGTATATATGATTTTTTAATAAGCACGCCTGATTCCCGCAGTAGGGGTTGAAGCTAAAGATTTCGACTTGCTATGCTACTTTAAAGGAGAGATTCTATCTCTGTCATATAACCTTCTTTTTCTAACGACTCTCCCAGTCATCTCTGGTTTATATTTTATTTACCTTTATTTAATTTTACCTTCAAAAGGTCGAAACACTTTTATTCACTAAGTGTTTTGTTCCAGTTGCTTACATATTGTTAATGTAATAAAAAAAAAACAAATTAAAGTATCAGTAACTAAAAGCTTTCGTGTAAATATTACCTCCAATCTCTACCTCCAAATTCGTGCCAAACGATTTCAAATTTCTACCATTCAATTACTTTTGACCAATCTATATTTAATAATACATGTAGTTACATAAAAATAAATACTTAACTTAATATCTAAAAAATAATAATTAAAAAATAACCTAAATTAAATTTTATGCTAAAACAAAAAAATATATATATGTATATAATTAAAATACATTATTAAAAGTAGTCCCTATTCAATTACTTAGATTATGAGTTTTCAAGTGGAAACAACCCTAAATTATAGCGACCAACTGCGGCACCTATCTGATCATATATCCAGTTAGTGTTGACACACGCCCATTTGAAATTTAACTGGGAAATAAATAAAGGACGCAATTATTTTCGTGCAAGTCATGTTCACGCCAGTTCTGATACCATCGTGGTGAAGCTAATGTAATTTAGAGGTTATGTTTTGGGGAAAAGGAAGCCTGTTTTGTGATTATAATAATAATAATAATAATATTTATTTGCCAACTAAGTGTCATTTTGGTCTTAAAACTAGTACTTGCACTTTAATACTTAGTCACCTTTTACAGGTATTGCAAATTTGTGGGTGGCGCCTTATAGAATATAAAACAAAATATAATTTTATAATCGTCATATTAATATATATATATTATATATGTTTATTTGTGTTTAAGTATCTATTTATATATATTTTTATATATATATATTTTATTTTTATTTGTTTTCATTTTCCATATACTCATCTATTGAGTAAAAACTCATGTTTATTAGCAACTCTTTTAGCTTTTTACTAAATGTAGTTTGATTAGTTTCATTTTTTATGTTTATAGGAAGTTTATTATACAGTTTTATTGCCATGTTATGTGGACTATTCTGTAACATTTTAATTCTGGATGGTGGTAAGTATAATTTATTTTTGTTTCTGGTATTTATACTATGAGTTTCATTTACTTTTTAAATGTATGTAGGTTTTTTTGAACAAAGGAACATATATCGTGTATGTATATACATGGCAATGTTAGTAATTTATATTTTATGAAGAATGGCCTGCAGCTTTGTAAATTTTTGATTTGAGCTATAATTCGAATGTATTTTTTTTGAAGGATAAATAGTCTTTGAATATTTACACTATTCCCCCACAACATTATGTTTCTATGATTCGGTATTAATAGTTGACAGCCTCTCACACATTTGATTTTTTTTCTTAAAAAGACAAAACCCGACTTTCTTTTGTTTACTGAGGCCATGTGGAACTTTGACAAATCAGAAAAACTCAAGCCTCGAGCCTCTTTGGTACACCCAATTATTTAAAATAATAATACAAAGCATACAGGGTAGATTGACCACTCTGACATCACCGTGTGCAGAGTTAACTGAGCTTGTTACCAACACAATAATGAATAAATTTGGTAATTGTCCTGTGTGTTATTTTCACAAATAAATAAAATTTCATGTAAGTAAAGATCAAACAACGAAAAATTAAACAATAAAAAACATAATTACTTATTTTCTAGTCGGTTAAAAACAACAAGACATACTCTATGCTCATTAGTTGTTTTAACACAGTCGGCATTAGGCAGCTAAATACACAAATCCTTTGTACGAAGTATAATTAAGTCATTAGATATCAGCGGTTCAAAGTTACATTAACATTGTGCTGATTTATGATTATGTCGCTAACTTACTGAGTACAAACATAAATTGATTAAATTACAGATATCTATCAAAACAATAAAAATATATATAATTACATCAGTTTAAAATTTACAAACTACGAGTATATTATTACTAAATTAATTTAAATTTATCATCATCATTTCAGCGGCAGGCTGTTTATGCTGGACATTGGCCTCCCCCAAGGATTTACTAAATGACCGGTTGGAAGCGGTGCCTTCCTTCTTTATGTCGTTTGACCATGTCGGTGGGTATCCGATGCTGCGCGTGGTCGTCATTCGAGAACCTTTCTGCCCTATCGGCCATCGGTTCATCTCTCTATATAAATTTATATATTTTATTTATTCATTTTATTATTCAATATATACATATACCAGTATGGTGTCTCTACAAAAAAGAGTTTTTAAATCGGTCCAGAAATGACGGAGATATGAGGTAATAACTATAATATAACATTCAGCCGTTTTAAAATCCATATCCATACTAATATTATAAATGCGAAAGTCTGTCTGTTTGTCTGTCATCTCTTCACGGCTAAACTGCTGGACCGATTGTGATGAAATTTGGTAGGGATGTAGTTAACGACCTGAGGTCAAACATAGGCTACTTTTGGGCGTGATAAAACCGAGCCCCACGCGGGGCGAAGCTGCGGGGAACAGCTAGTAAAAATATATAAGCTTTCTCCATTTTTCTAGTGCACACATCTGTAACTCCCATGTATTGAGGTCGCGGTACAAGTTGTAGAGTCTTAAAACTGCTTACGTCGAAACTTAATATACATACGGTACTTGTACGAGACCAAGTATCGACTTTTGTGCTTAGCATAAATTTGCATGGAGATGTACAGTGATCCAGCAGACTTTATCGCTCGTTATCTAAATTTAATCATGGAAGCACACTTACTGTGGAAAAGATGAGTTCAGAATGTCAAATTGTATTCGCCTCCGTTGAATATTTTTGTACTTTTAGGGTTCCGATACTGAAATAGATAAAAGAAATCTTCATCTGAATACTTTACTTTTTTTTAATTTATTTTTAAGTTTTTATATAGGTAGTCTTAAGGTTTAAGAGACGAATATAAGACTTACTACTTATCTTTATAAAAGGCAGCTAATTATCTAAGTGTCCACTGTAGTTTGAAATATTTTCACTAATTGTTTATTAAAAGGGACAAAACTTGGGAGAGTTAACGTTAAGCAAGCGATCGAAAGATCAAAGCAAAAAATCCAAGCTTTCAATGTGTCCTTATAATCAGGTAAGTGATAAAAAAAAATATTTAACCTGCTTGATGTTTAATAAGTTCAAATTATAAAAAATATTTTACGCAAATGTAAATTCGTCTGTTTTGTCTAAAAATTATGTAAATTGACGTTTTTGGAGAAAATGCTGCAGTCGAGCTGGCGCTGCTTCTTTTCCAATTGCGCTTTGGAAGTGGTGTTAAACTTAATATAGGTAATAATGATTGACGTCAGTAGGTGATAAGAATATCCTATGTTGAGAATAAACAATTTAATTTTATTTGTGCTTAAAAGCTCAAATCCAAAAAGATAAGGTAATTTTCTTACCATCGTATCTTGGGCCACAAAGCACAAAACCATTTTACCCTTTTACTTACACCTTTAGTTGTATACTTTTCTATGTGGCCCACTGTACGCTTCATCCACTTGATTGTACCAGAAACTACATACCGTTAGTGTTTTATGTATCATAAAATTTATCAGGCGTTCTGAAGGAAATAACATCGCTTTATGTCATGCTTTTTTGTTACTCCCTTTTAGTTCTTGAAAGCATATTATCTGTTTTTACCCGACTACGACGAAGCCAAAAGGAAGGGAAATGATTTTGGCAGTCGATGTATGTTGCGTTGCGGCGCGATATGAAAATAATTTTTAAGTTTATATGCTTTTTATTTAAATTTAGGTAAATTTAAAATTTATGTTTTAAGCGAAAGTTTAATTCACGAACCGATAATATATTTTTGAAGATTAAATTGCTGGTACCTAATATTATGATATTCGTTAAGAAAGGGGAAATATTGAACCTTTCTATAGTTTTTTACAGTTCTTATTAAGATAAGTTACTTAAAACTAATGTCATGTATCACAGTGAAAAATTAAAATAATTTAATTTCGTTCTTTGAGCAACACAATAAAATAAGTAAAACACTAAGATAAAAAAATATATGTAAAAGTTGTCTAGTTTAGTATTCCGTATCTTATTAAACAACGGCAAACTTATTAGTAAAACATTAAAATTTGCACACATTTAGAGAAGCAACAAAGTATACACACCGAGAAAAAATTGACACTACCTATGTAATAAAGTTATCTGACCTAGGGTGAATATTTTGTTTTTTCTTTTAATGAAAGTAATATAATTTCTAATAAAATATAGATCAAACGAGAACAAACCAGCTATTTTAGGGGAAAAAATGAATCCCCACATGATAATGTCACGTCAATAGTAAAACAAATCAGGTCAGTGCTGTTCTATAAAATGTAGGAAGGCTTGCTTAATTTGCTTATGGAGGGAAGACTAAGCATTGTAAATTAAGTAAATTACTAGGACATCTAAACTTAATGTTTTAGTAACACGACATACACTTAATATTTGATAAGCACGGAAAAAACTAGAACATTGAAATACTTCACACTGTCATTAAATTAACATTACTAGTTGTTAAAAAAATAAAAGCGGGTTTGTCTAGCCTTTTCCTGTAATCGTTACTAGGTCGTCATCATCAAGACATCAGTATATTTTATGAGATATTGAAATCGCTAGCTATCAATTTTGATCCAACAAATGTTTATTTCCCACGAAACCGAAATATATCGATCTCCGCTAAGAAAAATGCAAGATGGCATTATAATCTCAATTTCAAATTTACTTAAAAGACGCTAGCTGGCCACCATCTGCCATGACATGACGCAACTATTCTGGTAAACTGACGTTCAGACCTATTTTTGACTTCTGTCATTCGTTAAAAATCAGTTATTGGAATGATTTTCATTCGACATAACTGCGGAATCGCATGATTTATATGCGACTCTGTGGCTCTTGACGAGAATCAAGTCTCAAAAATAGCACCTTACAGAATAATTACATCACAAAACTGCAAAAATGGCCGTTGTCGATGGGATTTTATAAATGAACTTTTGAAATTAAATTTTACTGCCTTTTATATGGAAAAAGTTGTTTTAACCTGAACAAATCGAGAACTACTTAAACATAAAAACAAAACAGGTACAAGTCAACCAGCCCATTCCTCAAATTTCTTGCTTGTTCGGTGTCCTATAGCTTATTTGATCGTCCGCATCAGACCAATCCACGCAGATTTGGCGACGTCACGTACTGTGTGTTGGGGCCTACAATGCTTATCGATTATTATCGTTTAATGTATAAACATATTTGTTTTCGAAATTTATCTGGGTCGGCAGGGCGTCTTTGATCTGTAGTAAGTAGTCTATAAACACCGGCATATAAATTTTCTTATATGACGGACTACTTATTTTTATATGACGGAGTTCAGTTCCTAGACTGTGAAAATAGCTTTCAGATGAGCCGCATGCTTGTTTGTCTATTTATGAGTTTAAAAAATCGTACACCCCTCTACTATATACTACTACATCTAAACTTCTCTATTGCTTACAAGCTAACTTTGTTTACTGCTGAAGAAAGAAAGAAAGAAAGAAAGAAAGAAAAGCTGTTTATTTGGTACCACAGAATCAGCACAACAACATACATTAATTATATACCTAGTATGTACCAAGTTGGTCCCCGCTCAGCATATGTCGCGGTGTTAACCACGACATGCTATTGATTCATTTAAATATGGTGTTAGTCATTGTCTTAGATATGGCATTTCTGGTTATTAAAATGGAGTGAATGCAGTCTGATCTAAGTAAATAAATTGCATCACGTGGGCCCGTATGCCTCGTTTGTCTACTTCTACTACTGAGATCAAAAATGTCATGATCCAGTCGTGTATTTGTAGCTAATACTATCGGCTTGTCGACCTCCGTGGCGTAATGGTTAACAAGCCTGACCGCTACTCAGAGGGTCCCGGGTTCGATCCCCGGTCAGGTCAAGATGAAAAATGATCTTTTTCTGATTGACCTGGGTCTTGGATGTTTATCTATATATGTATTTGTTATAAAATATAGTATCGTTGAGTTAGTATCCCATAACACAAGTCTCGAGCTTACTTTGGGGCTAGCTCAATCTGTGTGATTTGTCCCTATATATTTATTATTATTATTATTATTTATTATACACCGGACAAATTTTTAGAAGTCTCAAATGTCGGCACGATATATTTTCAAAACAAGAAAAAGTTGATTTCTTTGTCATCAAATATTTTAACAGAGCAGTTTTGGAGATCGAGAGAGAGGGGAAGGTCAATAATCGTCTTCTTTCATAAATAAAATCAAAACAAATTATGTTACAATAATAACAAAAATATATTTGAGATCTCATAACGAGCCCTTTCATTTTATATACACGGTAAGGTTTGCAACAATTTTTTTCCCCGAATTGACCGTTATTTAAAAAAAAAAAATTTGCATATCTGTACTTGGTCACAAGATTACGCCATCCTACAAAATTTCATCTGTTTTTATCTAGTAGGTTCGGAGAAAATTGGCTGTGACAGACGGACGGATGTCCAGACAGACGCACGAGTGATCCTATAAGGGTTTTTAATAATTAGTATTTTTTTTCATTTTTGTACGAAACCCTAAACAAAGACATTTTTGAACTCATTATATATCTCATGGAGAAACTTATTATTTTATGGGCTTCAAAACAATGTTGTGAAAAGAGGTCTCCTAATCGCTTTATGTCTACAAATAAATACAACAAAATAATATTTCAATACAATTTTTTATTTAAAAATCATTTCAAACATTCAGTTTATTTTCATACAGAAATTCTATTTAAATTCTAAAACAAAAGCGCAGTATATTTTTACTACCGCTCTTAAAAAAGGGCATAACAAATAGACAAACATTGAATTTTTTATAACTTCGCTTTTATTTTAGTGGAAAATGAACTAACGCTCTAAAACTAATAGAGACTATTTTTTTAGTTTTAAAAATCAAATACGCTTGTTGGATTCGATGAGTCTACTCAGCTTTGTTGACAGCGGATCAATCCAATATCAAAGCAAATAGTATGTTTTTTTTAAGTATACAAAAAAAAATCATTATTCTAAATGAAACATAAAGTAATTATTCGATTATTATTATTTTTGGAAGAGGCGATTAAGAACAAAAATTATTGAGTTTTTCAAGGCTGAAATTATTTTACATCATTAATATACTGTAGTAGAAAAAAAAAACCTATTTTTTTGAACACACACATACATAATTGGTCTTCACACAAACACAAATAAGCAATCGAATACTTCTTACTAACTAGTTGCTCCTCATTTACAATTTGAAACAAAAACAACAGTTGAACTATTTACAGCATATAAATTAACTACGAGTTAAATTTTAACCTTTTTTTACATACAAATGTTACGTGTCACTTACAATTAAATCACATTTTCTTCATTAGAAGTATTGTGTGCTATTGTTTTAAACATTTAGTTACTTACAATATTATAAAAAAATTAAAATAAATAATATTATTTATTAATGAATATTAATCACAATGACCCAAACAATATTATCCAATACTTTTTAAAAAAGCCCAAAAATAAAATAACACACAATTTTATTACAAAAAAAAAAACTTTTCAATTGATATAATCTTTAAATAAAAGCCAATATAATAAATATACATTTTCTATAGTAATAATTTATAGAATATACGCATTAAAATTTCAAAATTTACATACAAATTATCGCATCCTGACTTTCATACATCAAATCCTTTTGTATTAAAGAGTTGTTACATTACTATATACATTTTACTGACTAGCGTTTTATTTTAACAATTTTACTTACATTTCCTTAGACCTACCACTTTGGTAGCAAGCTATATCACAAATGCCAGTAGCCATCCTTTTTTAGACGCGGTTTATTAAAGAGAAGATGTAGCGTGTGGCGGAGGCGCATTGTCAAGAGGAAATGAACCTTAAGCTTTGGTGTGTCGCAGCGACGGCGAAACGTCTCACCAAGTAACGGTGCAGGCTCAATTCGCCTTACGCCAAAAACGACGCTACGCTACGTTCTATTAAGGTTCATATTGTGTTTCTTTTACATTCGCTTCCGCCACATGTCGCGCTTTACGCAACATTAAATACAATTAATAATAATTGAAGCAATTAAAATTTATTATTTTTTTATTCATACCAGTTCAGTTCCTTACAGCATTCGGCACAATACACCATGAAAAATTACATTTGTAAGACTGTGTCTATGTAAAGAGTGATTATAGATAATACTGCGATAGTTAATGATGTTACTTTGGTGATAGGAGGAGCGACGAGCGAAGCGGATTTGCCAGCGGCGGCAAGAGCGCTAGCTGCCGCCTCCACACATTGTCTGTAAAAAAAATGTTTTTTTCAAAAAAAATTAAGTTCTACTTTTGCGTGCTCGATAGCTAAACGCGCGTTTTGGATCCGGGTTGTGTATTAAGCGACTGTATCCTGACTCGGATTGGTCGCCTCAAGTGACATTTATATCTCAAACTTCATGTTTCAGAAGGCATCCTAAGCCGTTGGTCCAGACAATTTTTTATGGTAAGATGCAGTTTATAGGCCTTGTTTGATGTCTAAAGGCGGCCTGAAAAATCTGACAGTGTTAGCCACTAACACACCCGGATTATGATCCTATTAGTATGGTGTGTGGTAGGAGGATAAGTGTGGCATAATCCACCCGAGTCATGCCACACTTATCCTCCTAGCACCTCCTTTTTATCTCTGTAACCCTTTTTTATACCCATAAAAAAGGGTTACATAGATAAAAAGGCAGTAGCTTGATTATAATAGCAGTGACGTCATATCTAGGTCCATGTTAAAAGCCATTGAAGCGTAAACAGAAGCTGTAAGGGAACAAAAAGATTTTTTTCAAAAATTGTTACCTGTAGGCATCCTGTTCAAGGCATGTGATTGCGCAGAAATGTTGATGTGCGCAGGCGCCGTCGCAAGATTCTGGACTCTCGTGCCTTACGCTGTATGCGCGAATGTATCTAGACGATGAAAAGTTTTATAAATTTCAACAAATTCAGATATAAAATGATAGTTGAACTCAAAACTTAAAATGCGATTATATAATTAATCGTCCTATATATATAATAAAACTTGTCTACCACTTTCTGACTTCTTCAGGCTAATGTAATTCATTGACAAATAAGTATTCTTATCATTTATAACTAATTTTACTTATTCTTTTATTGTCATTAATAGATGTCCTAGTTATAACTTGTCCAATTTAAGCAAATGTGTTAAGCTCTGTTTCGTATTAATGAGCTTTCATTCGTTAGTATCAATAGATTTTCGGATTGTTTTGTGTTCACTCGTACTTTAAAAGTAAAAAAAAAATCTAATATGAAAAGTCTTGACTTTTTAAATTAGAATACTTTTGTAATTAAATGATTCTGGCAACTAATATAAAAAAAATCACATCAGGTAGATGCGGTCATAAAAAAAATTGTCTACCTATATTTACTACCTGCAAAACGAGGTTATACCTTGAGCTTAAAAACGCTAATTAGATGTTGTAACACTAAATTAAAATATTCCAAAATTAATTTCCATCTTAGAAATGTTTACAACATTATAATTAGTCTTAACTTACTTGTTGAACGCAACGGTCTCGTGTGGCGCGCCTATCCGAAGTTTGTCCGCTAAATTGTGGAGGGAATAGGCTGAAACTTCGTGAAGGCTGTAGTATTGGGTAAGGTTGTATTCCGCTGTCCATTCTGCTGAGGCCGGATTGCGGTTGGCGGCTGTGAGGTCCAGGTAATATTGGGTGTAGTCTAGCACCTGTCGATTAACAATTTGCTTATAGTGAACTTTGTGACATGGTATTTGAGGTGTGAATTAAGAGTTCTTTTGATACCATTTGGTAAGATTATCAAGTCATAATGGCTATATGGACTCTATATTGACTTTGCCCAGCACTTGGCCACCTCCACCTCCCAATCGTTCGCCTCGTTCAAGTCTTCCATTGTGCAAGAGACAGAGCAGGGCTATGGCACGATAGAAGGTAAGCCAATGACTGCACCGTATTTAAAGGTAAAAACCATGTATTTTTTGAGAAAAAATAAAAAGTAAATATACCAACATTCTTTTACTACGTATATTCGTAATTTGTGGCATTTTATCATTAATTCCAGGCTACAAAATATTTATAAATTGTTAAAAGAAAATTAATTAACAAGTGTTATTACAAATTCCAACCCCTTACTGAAATGTACGTAGTACCGATGTTCGTAATGCGATTATATGAGTAAATTTACTTATTAACAAAAATACGTAGTACTTACTTTAAAAAAAATTATGTAAATGCTTACAAAAAATTGTAAAATAAAAAAAGATTTTATTTACTAGTTGATCCGGCGAACTCAGTACCGCTTGAACGCACTTTTCTCACCTTTCTGACCTTCCCCGAACTTCCACAAATATTTATGAAACCAAAATTATTTCTGTACAATAAAATTTTTACATACTTTGTGTTTTAGCCAGACTAACGAACAGCAATAGATTTTTATATATAGGTATAGATATAGAGATTTCCATACATGCTTACCTTTCCATTATTGGTGTCAAATTTATAAAGTCTTAGGCCAGGATTGGATGACCCCCTGGTTCCAAGGGGGCTCACAGAAGGAGCAAGCAGAGCCCATGAAACTGGCCGATCTGAATAAAAAAAAATCTATAAAATTCGTTCATTCATTCATTCTTTAGGTACTACTAGAACGACTCATTCAGGAATACGTTACAGGCTATAATAGTAAACGTCAATCCCACATAAAGAAAACGCGTCGATTTGTAGTCCTCATGCTAAATCATATTAAAACATGTATCGATTCCTTGAGACAATGTTTTCTAAATTCGATAACTAATTAAAGCTAAGCACTATAAAATCAGCTTGTAGACTTTTGCCAAGAATAGATACGTGAATTTAATTTATGATTATAGTGATTCAATTCTCGCAGCGCCATCTATGAGCAAATAGAGAATAAATTCTTTTTCATGCAATTAAACACATTTTTTTTATTTTAGCTATACATGTCACATTGCTGAGGAAAAGTCAACTCTCTTCTTTTCCACACATTTCGTTATACTGACGTTAGCTTCCAATCTATACAAATCAAAGTTTCTCAGATCAATCAATTCCTCACATATGATTTTTGAAACGAAGTTCCTTATCTCGCGTTGCGAAAGGGGACTAGACGGAAAAAAATAAGACCAAAAGTTGTAACGACACTATTTGCTATAGGTAGTTGTAAGCCGTGCGGCGTGCGCGTGTTTCTCTGTCTGTGTCTCTCTCTCTCTCCCTCATAGAAAGCTTCGTTCCATCTGGGTGTCCATTAAAATCTCTAAGTTTTGTTTTCATATGTGAGGAACACAGAAAAGTAAATAAACTTACCCCGATCGTAAATAACTCTAAACGTGTCAGCGTGTAAGTGGCCAAAAAATTGGCCGGCGATCACTTTTGCATAGCGACGGACCATGTTCAGATACTTGGTGTTAGCGTCAGGAGCGCCATATTGGGAGTACGATCCTGGTGCTGCGTGGCCCACTATGTAAACCTGTTAAAGAAATTATTTATCATAATTTAAATAATATTTCAATTCTAGCTGTTGCCCGGGGCTCTGTTCCCGTGGGACTTTTGAGATAAAGTATAGCAAGTGATGTTCCAGGATCTAAGCAGTCTCCATTCCAAATTTCAGTTAAATCGATTGAACCGTTTTCCTGTGACATTAACTTTTGCGTTAATTATATTAGCAGGATATTATATAAGCTTTGCTGTAAGAATTTTGGAAAAAGTAAAATAGGTTTTTGTCCAACCTCTTATAGGAGAGAAATTCACAGAAAGGTTCCTTTGAAGACGTATTATGAAAATTGCGCCAAAATTGGGAAAAAATTAAAAAACAACAATTATTTTGATTAAAGATGAATTACATAATATATAAGGCACACAAAGACATCAGATGATTTATAAAAACAACCAATTTTTATAAGATGTACCTAAACATTCTTTAATAACTAACACACGAGAAGAATGAATTAACTCTAAGTACTTATAGCAATTTATTGCATAATGGAAACGACAATGACGGAGCCATTAAATCAACATCATTTAGTTCATGACAGGGCCTAAAATATCCGAAATGGAATCACAATCGTACATCAGGGTTTATGAACGCAAGGTAACAAGTTGGGAAAAAATTCAATTTCGCTCTGGCATGGCATTACAAGGGTCGCGATTAAATCTAATTTATGTTTTTTTTTTTTTCTTTTTTTTTGTTCATTCGAGGACACAATGTCGGATTGGAGGTAAATATATATCTGCGTCGGTTTGATTTTTGGATTTGTTTGGGGAATTGTGTCGGCTGAATCAATTAAAACAATTATGCAATATGTTGGTTGATAAAATATAACATTTTTTTTTGTATAATATGTTTAACCATAACAAACAGGTTAGTCATTATAAATACATATGATAGATAATGAATGAAAAAAACATTTCTTACTGATTCACTCATTCACAATATCTACTTACCTTTGAACTAGATAATTCAAAGTAAGTAAATTTCAAGGTATTCTTAGTGAGTTTTGAGGATTATTAAATAATATTTAATTTTCTCATAGATTAAAAAAGAAATATGACCGCGAGTGATTCCAAATTATATGATTTTTCTGGATTGCTTTGAGTAATTTTATAGTACTCAAAGTTGATGATTTAAATTCAACCCTAAAATAATGAAACTTTGACTACACTTTTTCATTAAAGAACCCATTCATTACAGAAGCCTATACTTGACAATGAGTAATCGCCAACATAAACAACGAACAATTTTTCCCAATCAAAAACTACTCACGGTAGTATCCAATTAGGATGACACTAACTAACGAGGGTAAAGCACGCAATGACAGGGGAAATTGAAGGAAAAGTTTCTTCAAAACTATAGTTTTTTAACATAACTGACTGTTGTACGTGGCTTTGATCGTTGGTGTCCACTATTTCGTGATAGAAATATCTTCACACGAAGGCAAATTAAGTTTTAAAATTCTAAATGGTATTGAGTTCATCAAACATTTTGCATATAATATATATCACTAGAATACAACACTAGCTATTAGAAAGCTATAGGTAAGGGTGGTATCGCCATGTCGTGAGGAGGGAGGAAAGACATGTAACGAAAAGAGTATTGAATATGACAATTACGGGATCTAAGTGAGGAAGACCAAAAAAGAGATGGATGGATTGTGTGAGGGAGGATAAGACCAAGAGGAAAGTGACACGGTAAATGGCGGGAAATAGATCTAAATGGAAGAAACTCATACTGTGCCGACCACACATAGGAAAGTGAGATAAGGTAAAGGAAAATAAGAAGATAGAACACAGCTATTCTCCGTGGTTATACTGGACTATATTTATAACCTTCCACATGAATCAGGCTTTCATATGCAGAAATAAGTTTACAAAACCGACCAGTAAGTTCTAAAGCTATAAAGCTTTTTCTTTATGGCACCTGACGCCTGCGTCAATGATGATGAATATGGAAGTATAGCAAGTTATAGTGGCCATGGGATGTAAAACACCTAAATACAACAGTGTTATAAATGCTAAAAATCGTTTAAAATAAAGATTTTTTAAGTGTTTCCATTACTCAACAGGATTAAACAGACATCGGACAAAAAAATTAAAAAAAAAAAAACAATAACTTTTTAATAAAATCGTACATCTACAAAAGATTTATTTCTGAGAAATGCATTGTTAATTCCAAATGAGGTATTCTCGGCTTCCCTCATTCCACGGTACATTCTAACCATATCAAATTACTTTATTTCCGCAGCAGGCATAAAGTGATTCAATAACAGAAGGTTAACACTAGAATATGTATGTATTTTAGGTTAGAGCAGGGCTCGGAAACCTGGCTAGAAAAAAAAACCAGCTCGTTTATCTGCCCATACATTTTTACAGCGACCGCTAGCATCACGGTTATTATTATTTGTATCTCGTTATTTTTGGATCTTTAAAATAGAGGTTCCCAGCCCTGCTTCTTCGTCGTGTTAATGACTCTTAAATTTTGTGAACCCAGTACGCTGTCATTTGGGTCGTACCCGTTGTCGCTCCCATGTGGTGACTTCTACTGCATTTTATATAAGGTTCACTTCATTGTGTTACACTGGTTCTTTGCATTATCATTTTAAGTTGTCTTTATATCCCCATTCCTGCAGATACCAGTGCATTCAACGATATTTCTATATGGACTCAATTTTGCAATTAAAATTAAATAGAAACCGAGAATATTTTATGCAAAACCACTATTGTACATATTGTCATTGCAAAAAAAAAACTGTCGCATATTCTTAGATTAACTTATAGTACTTAAAGCAACCTAAAGGCAGGTTAATTCTGAGGTCGCATTGTTTTTTATTTGTTATGCTCTAAAGAGTTTTTTCCCTATTACTTAATCTCCCACAGACCTTCGTACATCAATCGATCTTCTCATACTCGTAACATTCAAATTTCCTTACAAATAGATAACCTGACATACTGGTAATGCTTTAGCTGTGACAATTTACAATGCTCTGCTTCCATTAACAGTGAGTTATTGCTGGCCTATTGTAATGATTCACAATTGTATATATACAACTGTATACATAATACAATAATACACAAACTGAATGTAACCAGCTTGCGACCGAGTAAAACAAAGGTATTACGAGATGGTATTAGGATTAAATTGAAATATTGTATTCGTGTTGTTTTCATAAACTATCCTATCAATTCATCAACTCATCATTTCATGTAGACGTTAAGGTCAATCGACCATGCACATTCCATATCCTAGTGTCAGAGTTCCTAGGAACCGCCTCTCGGCCACTGGCGTGGTTCCTTTAACGACTACTAGATGGCAGCCGGACCAAAAGCTTCACGTGCCGTCCGAATGAAATCATCTTTATTAACCGACAATCAGGTGATTCAAGCCTGCAATGTTCTAACCAAACTGGAAACAACAAAACAAAGTATGCTTCCCGTGGGAATCGAACCCTCGATCCCCGGGTCTACAGGCAAACGCCTTAACCACTGGACCACGGAGGCAGTCGCTAACTCATATTCACAGAATAACAATGTGATGATCATATTTATCCGACTTCCAAATAAGGATTACGAGTAGATATCAGTTAACAAACATTAAAACAAATAGAAAACCTACTTATTCTATTTGTTTTTATGTTTGTTAACTCATATCTACTCGTACACCACTTCATTTTGACCGATTTCGAAAATATTTTTTTTTGCGCGATAGGCATATTTTCAATTAATTCTCATTAAAATGTTATCAAAATCCGTAGGTATCGTAGGAGTAGCCTACTACGATATCTACGAATTTTGAGAAGGCTCTTTACTGGTACCTCAATCTCACAGTACAAAAAACATACTTGGCAAAAGATAAAATTTTGTCTACAATGAGCACATATTCTGTAAAGCTTTTGAAGGCCATACGTGAAAATAATTCCGAAGTCGACAAAATTATTAAGAATTCCCATGCCTATTTCTGGGACGATTAGATTAACGAGTTTCTAATATGTAATTTATTATGGGAACGGACTTTTCCGGCTTCCGTTGCTGTAGTTATGAGGCCTTACTGCCCACTTGTATACGAACTGTTTACAACTGGAAAACAGCCTATTTATGGACTTTTGTTTTACGTAAGTTATTGTTTAACTAGTGACCCTCCCCGGCTTCGCTCGGCTATGAAAACTTTCCTCTTCAATCAGCTTTACTATTAAAAAAACGCATCAAAATCCGTTGCGTAGTTTCGATGATCGAAGCATACATAGGGACAGACAGCGGGCTACGACTTTGCTTTTTACTATGTAATAAAAATAATAAAGAAACTGAATAATCATTTATAAGAAATATTTAATTAAAATTGTTTTGACCTTATAAAATTTGGTTTATTCTTCGTTCGTCCTGAATTTTTGTCCCACATTTCAAAAAATGATTCGTTTGTCCCAGTCACTTTTATATTCCCGGTTTGTCCCAGCTCACAAGAAGGTACTTTAAAGGTACAGCTAACAAAAAAGTATTTTGAACGAATAATTTAATATAATAAAATAAATCTTGACCCGTGAAAAATATTTATTGTTCAGTATCACAATCAAAATCACAGAAATGGTTTAATAATTATTCTTATCATTACTTACTATACTTTAAATAATAAAAAGTCAAATATATAATAAACAATAGTTATGTAATGATGTTATTAATATATACTTGTAAAAATTTCAAAGAAGACATATTTATTTAAAACAAAATCAACAATTAGTACATACAAACATTAAGTACCTACTAATAAAATACTGTGATAATTATGCAGTCGTGGATATAAAACAAGAATTTAAAGTCAACATTTATAAATTAAATCAACAATAAACTTATATATAAAAAATAACAAGGTAAAAATTCACGTCTAAATCTTCGAAATCAAAATACATATTTTTTTAAGGCAATATTTGAATGAATTAACACATAAAAAATATATGATTCACAATCAGAAAAAAATATCAATATTTACAAATTTGACCCACAATAAACTAACATAAAATAAAAAAATTACAACTGGGTAAAAATCAACGCCTTAACTTGCCGAAATTAAAATACCCATGGGCATATTTTTTCAAAACAATAATTCTGAGAAAAAAATATATGAATACTAGCTGTTCGCCGCGGCTTCGCCCCGCGTGGGACTCGGTTATATCGCGCCCAAAAGTAGCCTATGTTTAACCTCAGGTCGTTAACTACATCCCTATCAAATTTCATCACAATCGGTCCAGCAGTTTAGCCGTGAAGAGGTGACAGACAGACAGACTTTCGCATTTATAATATTAGTATGAATATGGAAGTATAGATATAGATATGGATATGGATATGGATATGGAAGTATGGATAAGTATGGATTAAACATTTAAAAAAATATGATATACAATCAAATCAAATAAAAAACTCAATATTTACAAAATTGGATCTTCAATAAACTTACATAAAAATAATAATAAAAAATAACAACAACCATACCACCACGGCACTTTCTGTTCACACATCTCCAAATTATTGAACCGTTTTGATTTTTCGTTTTTGTGTGTGTTCATAACCACCATATAACAAAATAGGTTGTCCTCTTCGGGGTTCTATGAATGAGATTGGCTCCTGTGAGGTAGACGGTAAACTTTCGATTGTTTAACTGAAATTAAAACATGATTAATATTCCCATTATATTATTATGATTGTTAAGTTAAAGAGCCTAGGATTATAATATAAGTTAATTAATTCTTTAGATAATAATATTTGCTTTTTAATTATTTAGGAAGTAATGAACTCTAATCAATAACACTTCACATAAGAATATTGACTTACCTGTAACAAGCTCTGTCAATTTTCACTTTATACACACTTTGACCAGGTGACGAGTGAGTGAGTGAGAGTATCTAATAATAATGGCAATGCACTTTCCATCTCGGGAGCTAGCAGAAGCCGGTTTCACTGATAACGGAAAGGAATGCTATTGGCTAAATGAGTACACAAGCAAACAAACAAAGGACGCAATAAAACACGGGATAGACATTTTTTTACCTCTCTCCTAAAATACCAGTGACGTCAGCTGCATAACTTACCTACTCTCTAAAAGCGGCCAAAAAGTGTTATTATAATAATATTATGAGTCAACTATATCTCGCGGAGAAAGATGAAATCAGTTATTTTAAATAGTTGATATTTGATAAAAATAATCTTTTATTGTGACTGTACAAAAACCTATATTATTTAGAAAGAAAATTACTTATAAAAAACAACGGGTCGAACAAGGAATGCAAAGTGGGACCAACTAGGAATAAAATAATAAAAATTGTACATCGGGACGAAGGAAGCATAATGTTTGGGACTAACTAAGAAATTTATTAGTGGGACAAACGAAGAATGAATCTAAATTATGTAAAATATAATTTAACATAGACACCATATTTATTTTAAACTAAATAAACTTAGTAAGAAAACAAATTGACAAATTTCATTTTATAATTTAACCTACAGCGAAAAACAGTAAAACAAGAGCCAAAGTTAAAAGTATTTTTTTTGTGTTCCGTTTTTTTCGTTAATCAGTTTGTATTATCTTAATAGAAAAAAAAAAAACAAACATTCAACTATATTTCATAAAATACCAAAATTCTATCTTAGAACGCATAGCTTTGGTTATTTACCATTTTTTCACCTTACACTAATACATAAAGTAATACTATATATAATAGTATATTTATGTAGCCTCCCCCTGTATAAACTAACTATTAGATTTTGCTTAAAAAAATGCAGAAAATAAGGTAAAAACTATATTTCTCTAGTAGTAAAGTTTCATAACTTGAGCGGACGTGGCCAAGGGAAGTCCGCTCTAATAAATTACAGATTAGAAACTCGTTAATCTAATCGCCTTCGAAATTGCAGGGAAAGTAATTTTTAAAGAGGTTTCGCTAAGCCGATGGATTGCTCGAGTGTTTTATTCGACTTTTATTTCGATATACTCTGTGTTGCTTGTTACGTGAGATAAGCAATGTAGAGAATATGAGTGATCTTCTTTTTTTTTTTTCGATATACTGTAATTGCGAGGGAAATTTTACATTTTAAAATTCAAAAGTAGGTAAACGTCAAGGGTCCTTTCATAGACCACTTTTATTGAAAACTCGAAACGTATACCAAAAATCAATGCTCATCAATACATAGAAGTACAAAATCGCGCGCGGTCTCTACGGCCATTTTTTTAAATCTATGGTTGCGTAGTATACGTACGAGTATATCGTAGCACGTTGTAGCACTTCGTAGCAGCGCTACAAAGTGTTACGATATACTCAGTGTAGCTCATTGATACAACCTAACAAACTTTGTTGGCTTAGCAGAACATAGGGTAAAAGGAAAATTGTGCATTTTATTACAAGTATTATTATCATATATATTTAGTATATTTATTAGAAATTTTTCAAACATTTTTTTCACATGTGATTAACAAATAGTATACTAAAATTTTATTAGTATCAATGAACCACCTACTACGAGTATATCGTAGCATATTGTAGCACTTCGTAGCAGAGCTACAATGTGCTACGATTTAATCGTAGTTCACCTTTGTTGCTCAAGTATAGACAAAAGACAGTGCTTCAAAATTATTGGAATTGTGTAATTGGCTGCTGAGGTCTGCTAATGTGTATCTATTGTGCAACCATCATTGAAGATAAATCCAATAGAAAAAATTTTATAAAGACATTTTAACATACTCATACTAATAAATAATTCAATATAATATTCCAAAATCTCTTTTTTTTTGTCATGCTCAAAATAATATAAATTTTGCCAAAAAAAACATTTCTAAAATTAATCACAATTTATCAAATCCATATATATAAAAGGAAATTGTGTTATTTACACATTTTATCACTCAAGAACGGCTGGACTGATTTGGCTGAATATTGGTGGTGATGAGGTAGCGTAAAACCAGGAGAAGGACATATGGTACCTTTCATCCCGGGAAAAAGCACTTTTCCCGAGGGAATAACACGCGGGCGAAGCTAGTTATAATTAAAAATAGTCTTCCAACGTGCCACAGGGAGGCAACGGACCCTGAATACTGGCAGCGTTTCCCCGCTGTATTGCGAGATTTATACGCTGTGCAAAAAAGCTACCGGCTCTCAAGTCTCCACGAAACGCGTTCCATAATATAATTAAAAAAAAAATTTGAAGAATTCTTACCATTTCCTTATTAGTGGTAGCTTTATCTAGAACGGCGTCTAGCCACTCCCACTGGCGATTGACCTCGAGGTGGTTGGAATCTCTCCTTAGTAACAAATTGGTGTTCAACGCGACTATCCTTAACTTGCTATATGACTGTTCTATTGTGTAGTAACCACCTGAGAAACAAAAAAAAACTAGTCAAAAAAACATCAAGAGGAAGTTTAACCGTGTAGTCTTTGGCTTAGGAATAGACCACGCCCTTTTCTTTTACAAGGTGTCGTAAGAGGCGACTAATAATTCACTATATACCTTCATCTGTCTGGCGGATTCCATGATTGGATGTGCTACCAAGAAGAGTTGACGTTAGGCAGGCGGCTGGTTATAATACTGAATTTCATTAATACCGAATGTATTAGATCATGAAAAAAAAACTGAGATACTACGGTTTTTTTAATCTAGGCTTAGGTACGGAATAGCATTTATAATTTAAAATATAATAAATGATGTGTTTTTAAATTATTGATGTCATAAAAATCTAATGTAACATTAAACCTGTGTTCTTATTTGCAATTATTTATTACTAAAAAAAGTCGTTCGAGTTTAACTCGCAAGAAACACAAAGGTGAATCTGATATATTTGTTGATATTCTCAAAGGTTTTTCTGTAATCAGTAATGATCGTAACGAATCAATTTTTTCTATATGAATATGCTTACCAATCTTAAAAGTCTGTAAAGCCTCTAAAGGTAACCAGTGCATCCAAAGGTTGATCAACTCTGTTGAAGGCTCTGGATCAACATGCCCCAACACTGGGAATACGAAATGTGAGCTGAATGTTCGACTCATCAGCTCTGTCATGTTTCTGAGTGCCTGGTACTTCTCCTCATTGCCCGTGTACCTTCCTGCGATGATGTCACTGTCAGAAAACAAATTGATTAATTTTGTGAAATAAATAGATAGAAAAGAAGAAATTACACAGACATTGCTAGCTCCAAATTGTAAGATTGTAACTGTCGTTTAATACTAAATGTATCTTTTTCTTCTTCTAGTGCAGAGTGGGAGGACGCAAAATGTCATGGCTGAGGACCATCTGCCAATGGACTGGTATTAGAACAGTGGAACATTTGTTCAGACTCGCTATGGATAAGGCTAGATTTAAAGAGCTGACAACTAACCATCAATAATAAAGTGGCACCAAAAGAAGAAGAATAAGCTTCAAATAGTAAGATTGTAACTGTAATACTATATGTATACTAACTTAACGATACTAGATTTCATGACTAACTTGTACACACATAAAATAAAGTCTTTTAAAAATACCATGAAGTTTGAATTTTCCAGTTGCAGAATAGAGTGTTAACTATTTTGGCAAGGAGTAAAAATAAAATAACAGAGATCTCAGCCTCCAAAAGTATTGTACTAGCAACTTCTTGGTAAAATTATTTTTGTTAGTCCGAACTTAACAGAAAAAACTATATTCAAACTAGGTTTCTATTTATTGTAGGTTAACAGATGATCCCACAACTAATTCTATGAAGTAAGATTCCTGTTTTTGAAGTTGGGTAGTAAGACAAAACTAAATATCGGAACGAAGTTCCTTATCGCGCGTTGCGAAAGGGGGCTAGACGGAAAAATTTTAAACCAAGAGTTGTAACGACTCTTTTTGCTAAAGTTGTAAGCCGTGCGGCGTGCGTGTGTTTCTCTGTCTCTCTCTCTTAAGGAACTTCGTTCCATCCGGGTGTCTTTTGACACCTCTCAAGTTTTTATTTATTTATTAAATATCTTAACCTTTTTAAATAACATAGATAAATTAATAAATATAAAGGGACAAATCAATAAAAATTAAAATAAAATATATAGATACATATAAATATATACTTACCCAGTCCACAGTACAAACTCCACGTTTTCAGAATGTCGTGTGCGCATGTATCGCGCTGCTGATTCGATGAGCTCCAGTGAGCTGTCGCAGGCGTAGTCTCCATACCGACCCAGCGCTCTGTGGTGGCCTGAACTGCCTCTCTCGTCAGCTCTCCGACAATCTGTATAATTGACGACAATAACTATAGGTTTAATAACCTACTTAGGTAGGCTCAATTTAGCTTTAGTTCTCGTTACTATTAAACTTTTTGCACCGCACAAATAATACTCAAATTAAGTAATTCAAAGTAAATCTATAACTCAAATGTGAAGACTGTGAGAAACTGTGAAGACATTTTGTCAAGAAAGATCATTTTTGGATATTAATCGAAATAAAGATTTTGTTGAATTTAACCCCTTGACGACTGAACGGTATCCAAGTGTCGCATAGCAATAGTTTTTTTATTATGTCTAGTTTCTCAGTAGCTGAGGGATTAAGTTCAAATTTATGAAGTCACAAAAAGTATATCAATTTGAAAAGTATTTCACATCCAGGAACTTGACTCCAGAAAATAAGAAAGATTGCTGCCACTGGGAAGCATCTTTTCCATAACATATGCCTGCACCAAATCCGCTTATAGTCAACTGACTGATTGCAGATAAAAAGAGAAAAAAAAATTGAAAAGTGTGAATGTATGTTTGTAAAAACTTTATTGTACAGAAAGATCAACATGGTAATAGAAGATAAGAAAGAAGTGGTAAAAAGGCGGTAAAAGGTTTAGTAAGTAAATTAATGTCATCATGTTTTATACCTACATCTTCTAGTATCGCCTTGTGACGAATACAACGGGTCATAATGGAAATCTGTGATGTGCCAGAAGTAGCCTGAAACAAAGAAAACAGTATGTTATATGGTTTATAGTGTACACTTTTCTGTTTTGTAGTCTTTTTTTCTGTTTTTTTTTTTAACATTATAATCTAATAACAACTAAAACAAAATTGAAAATAGTTGTTTAAGTAGTTATACATAAAAGTATCCAAATGAACATTCTGTATTAGTGCAAAGTAATCAAAATAAATATTAAGTACCTATTAATTTTTAGGTAAATAAAGGTATAAAACATAACAAGATTAAACATTTCCTTAAAAATTACTATTTGTGTACCCGAACTCAAGAATATTGCTTCTGCAAATCAGTTATAGCGTTTTTGAAATGACTCAAAAATTGTAGGTTCTAATATCACATGTAACCGATGTCAAATAAACTACAAAATAATCATCATAGATTTTTAAAATACGATACTGGGGCATACTAGAAAGACAAAATATACTACTCCTAGTAAGCAAGCAATTTTAGAACGTATATACATATTACTAGGAGATACAGTGAATAATACCCTAACAAACCTCTTCTTATGTTAGTAAATATACAATAATTCTGTGCTTTTGTATTCCCTTGTATTAGTACAATGAAATTACTACAAACAAACGAAAAAAAACACTCGGTTAACAAGGAAGCAATTACTTCGAAATGTTTGACAAATACAATAATTAGAAAAAAAAACATCAAACCAATAAATAGAACTTAACACAAAACTATATAAATTGTTTGAATATTAACACAACTGTGCGGGTTTCACCCTTGTAACCGCATTGAATGCTGAAAATGGATCTCGTAACTAACCAGGAGTTATCAAAGGCATTGTTCGAAAACCATTAGGCATACACGGGAACTTTGAAGACGAAACCGCGCTCTATTTCCTAGAATGCAAGCCAAAAGAGAATATTATAACGTTTGGTTTGTCAAAATCTTAACAATATGAAATTTGATTTACACTATAAATTTAGGGTTAGTATTATTGTTATTGAAGAAGACCAATAAAGAGGCCTGTTGTTCCATGTGTCATGTAAATAAATCATTTCATTTCAGAGTTATGTAGAACAAATAAAGGGAAAAATAGGTGTCGTGTAGTATCAGGATGTGAAAAAGTTAGCGGAAGATAGAAACGCTTAGAAAATACAACCGATTAAGGTACTTTATGGTACTTTATAACGATTAAGGACCGAGCACAGGTCTTGAATGTGGCTCTCAGAGATTAAAAAAAAAAAAGATTGTTTTTGAATACCCTTATTTGTGGACGATGGGTGGCATATATTTTTTTGCGTTATCTACCTAATGGTAAAAGAAAGTTTCAATAATGGGTTTTTAAGAAATATTTCTTCTGAAGATTTTTCTACCAGTCAATTGAACTGCAAGGTCAATTTAGTGTGTAAATCATGATAAACTCTATTGTTTTTTATTTAAGATTTCGTGATTTATTTGACCAATAACTATTGATACTTCTAACAATAAGGTGTTTAAACTATCAATGACTCAATCATCTTCGTCTTTGACCTAGCACATTCCTACTTCAAGTTGGGTTTTCTCTCCTTATTAATTTGCTCCAGGGCAATCTATCACACAGATAATAAACCCTAACACAAAACATTCAAACTACTCAAATAAATTATCTCAAATCCACGATTTCTAGATCACATTGCAACAAAAATACCAAAAATATACATTCGGTTTGCCTTTGGGACTCCACAAACTTCATTGTCCGAAAAACTGTCCGAAAAAATGGTCCTAACGCACGCAGAATAGTACTTCTCTCCTGAGATATCCCAAGGAATTCCATTGATGTTTGAATTTATCTAGTGACTAAAGCAACTGTTCCACCTTAAGCGATAAGAAGTGAGTGAACGCGGTGAAAGAGTGCTATTTTTGAGAAGTATGACAAATGCAAAACCGGTGACTCGAACGATTTTCGTTCTTTTTCTAAAACTCCCAACGTTTGAACCGTTCGAAAACGAACGTTTTCGTGCCTATGTCGCATGATTTGAAACGAGTGGTCGGGACCACTCCGTTTACGAATGATTTTGCCGTGAAACGTTCGTTCTTATGTCAAATCAAACACAATTGACGTACCTATGATATACACTTTTTTTAAATATATAACGTTTCTTTCTACAGATATTTTTATTCCATTTTGTTTCGATTGTTACTGATTCGTCAGTAAGTTTGCGTGAAATAAAGTATTTCGTGTTTCGAAATTCTTTTCATACTACATCAACATCACTAGTCGAACGATTTCAAAAATACGGAAAAAATGCCATTTATGAGATAGATGTCGAGCGTGACATAAAAACGTGCACTTTTAAATCGGTGAATCATACTTCTCAAAAATAGCACTCCTGGAGTGCTATTTTGTGTTATGTCAACTTTGACGTCAGTTTAGACAGATTTGTCAGTTATATATGTAGTTATAATAATGATAATTATTGCACCATAATAACAATAAAAAAAAACTTATATTTATGCCCAAAGGCCTTATTTACTTTCTGTAAAATCTGTGGAAACTAGTTCCTGAATAGAAGAAAAACAAAAGCGCAATGAAAAAAATAATGAAAAGTAATACCAAAAATACTAGGAGTTATTTACTTGCGATCTGCCTTCTTAGATGTTTCTAATTTGACCTGATTTTAGAGTAAAATAAATAAAATGATTGGTGGCGCTAGTTGGCTTATAGTTCCGCCTTAAGCTGCATGTACAGTCGGAGGCAAATAAATTTGACGCCCCTGTAACTATAGTTAGTACGCCAGGGGCACTTTTATTTATATTGCGTCGAAATTGGAACGTACGAAACGTCCATAGAAAAAAGTACTTGTCTTTTCCCTAAAAGTGGAGCACAACCTTTACGCTAGACAAAAACGACTGATTAATGACACGGCTCTGATGAACTCTGCTCACATATGATTTGAGAAACTGTTGTAGTACAGTTGCCATCAATTTGTTTTTTACTTTTTTCTTTGTAAATGCAATGCATTAATGCTTACAGACCAGTATTAGTAGTAATTGAGAACCTTCCCCTTTTTTTGAAGTAAACTAAGTAAACTCAAAGATATATAGATACATGTTAAAGTTATTTTTTGATGTGTTAAAAATACGGAAAATAAATTACCGCAGTTTCATATTGACCGCTTCGTTCAAGTCATTCAAGTTAACACAATATTTAAAATAAGTTTCTTTTTGAGAATAATAATAATAAAACTAAAAAGAAAATCACACAAATAATCATTCTCAAAAAATAAGTCCCGACACATACATACCCATACAAAAGAACAACTAACAAAATCTTACAGCTCATTTTTACCCCACTTGTTTCCAACTACACAATGGGCTTCGCGTGTCATGTCCAGCGTTGTATTTTATTTACGGCTGCGGACGGTCCGCTTACAGGGGCGGACCGCAGATTGGATTACTGAACAAGCGTGTAATATACTTACTTCGTTCATTACAGTCGGTTAGAAAATAAAAAAATATGTAGAGCTTGCGGCTACAGCTTTATACTAGCTGCACCCCGCGGTTTATTATTCAAAGCAACACCTACTTTATAAAGCGCCATTGACTATCAGAATATTTGACCAAAGAAGAAATGCGTACTTTTTTTTTAAAAACTACTGTGTCTGCAAATATGGCTGACAGTGCTTTCGATAGGTTAATAAGTGAACTTTAGAAATTAAGGTTTGCTGCCTTAGAGGGCTCAGAAAAATATAGAAACAATTTGTTTCAATCTAAACAAATAGAAATAATTAGTTTAAACGAAAACAAAATACAAGTCAACCAGCCTATTGTTTTGGAAAAAGACGGATGGATTGTGTGAGGGCTGATAATATGGGTGTTGACAAAATTATAAGGACAGCGTTTATTTGGCACCTCGCTACTAAAGCAAAATAAAAGACAAAAACATATCAAACTAGAAAAAAATACAAAAACATAAATAAATATAAAAGTAGGCTGATTGAGCCATCGCTGCTCAACAATTTATAAAATGAGAGTGACGGGTGAGACGAGTAGAAACAGAAGTAAATGGAAGAGACAAAGAAGAAGATAATGTTATGTTACAAATTAAACTTGAGCCTCTACGTATATAATTACACGATCAATCCGTATGTCCCACAAGCGAAAACTTCAACCGAGATTCAACTCGCGAAATCAGGATTTCTGAGAATCATTTAAATTGTCCTAATTTATTTGACGAGTACACTCACATTGTCAAGGGGCCCTATACGCCTGAGGGCAAGCTTGTTACGATTAATGGAGATATGTTGAAGCAAGGGATTAGGATTATGTATAAACTTGAGATATCGTTCATGATTTGCAACATTTTCGTGCTTACGAGTATTCTATTGAGATATTAATTGTGTTCTTTTTTTCTTACAGTCGTTTGTTTTAATTTTTTTATATCTTTTCATCAAAGAAGTTCGAATCGCGCGCGGTCTCTAAATTTTTTTTTAAATCTATGCTTTTCATAGTCGCAGGAAACAAATATGTCTTTGGCATTTATACAAACATTTTGGAGTCTAGAGTGGTCTTGTTATTGGCACAGTCCAACATTTTTATTGTATTCTTTAATACTATACTACATTAAGCTGTAAGACACCCGAAAAACAAATAAATAAATTTTAGGGCCGAAAAACTGGTGCCATTTCGCCGCAACGTTGTATACGCAAGTTATATAATTCTATTGAATATTTCTTGTTTGTAATCTTGTTTTTGTAATTATAAGAATGTGCAGTTACGTCAATGATTCAATTAAAATAAATTTTATTTTTGCTTGTGTAATAAACAATGAATGTCGTGTAAAAAAAAATGTCAATGCCTAAAAATAAAAAAAGAAATCAACATTTTTTTTTAATTACCATCGTATGTTGGTAACGAAGTGAGCAAGCACATTAAGCACCCGCTGGCTCGGTAATTCAATCTGGGGCCGCCTTTTCTACACTACGTTGATTACTTTTATGAGCGTTTAGGCATTATGTGGCTTTCTCATTCGTACATTATTTTAAAGGTTTTATTATAATTTTATTCTGAAATATTTGAAATCGTTAGAAAGTTAACAAGAATACTAACTATAAAATAGCTATATTGTATCACTTATAAGAAGAACTCTCTATCTTAGCACTTTCTTGATTGCGTCCTCAGTTGGTTACTTTGATTCGCCCAGGATTCGTTTTTTTTTTTATAATGAAGAACTATTGCAGTATCATTTGGTACCAAAATAAACATTTCATTCATACATTATTGGCTTTTGACTAACTTTCTTCCTGTGGTTTAAAAGTTTAACATAAAAAAAAAATTGTTGTAAATATATAAAGAAACGTTACCTCAAAACATTTAGCACCAAGATTTATTTAAAAATAAACAAAATTTCGCCATCTAACCCATTATTTCCAACCACTATAATTCATCAAACATGCTGACTATGCATCCTGAAAAGGTAAGCCCCGAAGCCCAAGGAAAAGTCTGTAAAATATGAAAATAAACCATCTACCGTTATAATCACCACGCTTAAAAGAACTGAGGATTATTTGGCGCGATATTAACATGGGTTAGAGTTAGAGAGTAACTTTATTTAAAAGTAAGTTTGATAAATAAAATAAATAAAAGAATGTAATATACACTACTTTTTATTTTAAAACTAGCGACCCGCCCCGGCTTCGCACACGTGCAATATTTTGGGTTATACATAAAAACCTTCCTCTTAAATCAATCTTTGCGTAATTTCAAAGTTCTAAGCATATATAGGGACAGACAGCAGAAAGCGACTTTGTTTTGTACTATGTAATATTTATTGTCTTAATTATTTGACGACGACCTCCTTGGCATAATAGTTAAATTGCTATTCCAGTAAACTATAGGATCTGGGTTCAATACCCAGTCAGAACAAGATGGAAAACTTATCTTTTTCAAAGTGTACATACACATATTGTCACGTCTTTATCCCATGCGGGTTAGACAGAGACTAGAGCCATAAGACTTTAGACTACGTTTACCTGATGACAGTTGAAACAGGAAATCAATATTGATGAGTTGCTAGCCGCATCGCCTATGTTATGATGCCCCCATTCGCCTATGTTTCAAAATGTTCTGGCTTTTATAATGTTTTTACTAGTTTATCTGGTGAAATCAATTAAGCTCACAACTAGGCTTTCGTAAAATGACGTGAGAATCTTAACCGTAAAATAAGATCTATTCTAAGCGTCTTCGTAATATTAAATTCCCTTTGAAGACCCTCAGTTCCAATAGTACTTGACCTTGCGCTCACTCTCATCTTGATTGGTAGTTTGTTTTTAGGGATCTGTACACAAAGTATTAAAACGGGCCTCTATTACTAAAGCCTCCTCTCAGACCATCCTGTCTTTCAGCGGATTATATCTCAGGAACGGTAATAGGTAGAGCGATATAATTTTCACAGATTATGTATTGTTTACAGTTCGTTAGCAAGACATAACAAAAATTTAATATATTATTATTTTAAAGGGGTTGCAATACTTCAAGAGATTTTTCAATATTTATTTATTTATTCCATCAAACAATAAAAACATTGTGTCGGAAATTACAATCACATAACATAAAATATAATTAGGTGTAAAATAATATATTGGCTGTTGTCCCATCTAATTATGTGAAGTGAGTACACAATAAAATAGTACATAGAGTAGCGGCATCATGCTATGACAGAGTCAATTCATTCGCAGTCAAAGCATTTGTGTCTTTTTTACACTGCCAAGCCAAGACGCGCCAATAAATGTCACATAGCAAAAATCATTTTTATGTACTTGCTCCAAGTTGCCAAAACTGAACCTTTGTTGCGCAAATTCGACCTACACTTGGCCAGATTCGTATAAATATATTTTAGTTCAAAGACAGGACGCACGAAATGTTGTTTCAAAATTATCCTATAATATATACCCTTTCAAGGATTACGGTGCTCTATGGAAGTTGATTTAATTCTCTTGTTTTAGACCCACGAAAATGTAAATTTAATTAGCTTCCGGAGTTATTCGGAATCCAAATTGTAATGCATCTGGGAGTAGGGCAGTACTGCAGCCAAGACGAGGTAAAAAAAAACAGTTTGGTTAACTTTTTTTTCTTGTCTGTTTTGCATTTGCGTTCTTTTAAAAAAATTTAAGACTTTATGATCATTTTAGCCACAAGACGTTCACTCATTAATTTCTTCATAATTCATAATTCATTTATTTTATGTCAGACATGGGTACATTTAAGGGTGTTAGTATTAAATTAGTTACTGTGCGCCATGCTGCGCCGTCAGGCATACAAAATTGGTATTAATTTTATAAAAAAATGGTATACTAGTAAATAACATTCATGCAATTCATGTCAATTAAATTATCGAATTAAGTTAATTATCATAATGTCAGTCATTTCAAATTTACATTTTTTCCATTTAAATTTAATTACATTAAGATATTGCATTAAAAAGATGTCAATTAAATATTAAAACATTTAAAAAAATATGTCATAGGAGAAAAAAAGACAATAATAAATTACTTAAATACTTTTACATGCAGTCAGTTTCTTGTAATTTTTCAAAATTTCTAATCTAATAGATTCGGCTTACAACAAGCATCCTCTTACTCTGTTGGAATCATTCTTAGTACTACCTGAGCTGATATTTATTAGTAACTTGGCTACATCACGGCATATTAACAGTGCATATTTTTTACTTCTTTTGTGAGTTTTATTATGTACTAGCTGTTCCCCGCGGCTTCGCCCCGCGTGGGACTCGGTTATATCGCGCCCAAAAGTAGCCTATGTTTGACCTCAGGTCTTTAACTACATCCCTACCAAATTTCATCACAATCGGTCAAGCAGTTTAGCCGTGAAGAGGTGACAGACAGACAGACAGACAGGAAGACAGACAGACAGACTTTCGCATTTATAATATTAGTATGGAAGTATGGATTCGTTGTCTTTTAAGTATAAGCATAATGAAATTCCCACGAGAGGTACAGGGTGACAAACTAACCAAAATAATCTTCCGATATAAAATAATAATAGGAAGTAAGATATCAGGATACAAAAATAACCTACATTTTAGTAAGATTTTTCAAAATCACCTGCAGTTCTTAATTTAATTTCTAATGAAATATGGTATCTTTTGGTGTTAAATCACGGAATTGAATCTCCAAGAGAGTAAATCACCAAGAATATTAATGTTATGGCTCTTGAACGGCCGGCCGTGACAGCGGGATGAATGGCTAACGAAGATTCAATTTGTGAATATGTTAGGTAGGAGATAGAAATAATGGAAATTCTCGTCCTTGAATTATACAGGGTGTGACAAACCACCAACATATAGTTATGATAAATCAATATAAATATATACGGACAAATCACACAGATTGAGTTAGCCCCAAAGTAACTTTGAGACTTGTGTTATGGGATATATAAAACATCCAAGACCCAGGCCAATCAGAAAAAGATAATTTTTCATCTTGACCTGACCGGGGAGCAAACCCAGGACCTACTGAGTAGCGGTCAGGCATATTAACCATTACGCCACGGAGGACGTATGATTATTAGGGTATATAAAAAAAGAGTCCCTGTTAACAATAAAAACATAAAAAGAAAACACAGACAAAAATCGAAATTTATGAGCTTTATTGCGCAGCCAAAGTTCAATAAGTATACATAACCTATATAAATAAGAAATAAACGAAATATTTATTGTTTACATTATTATATTAATCTCCTTATTCAGCAGTTCCCATACATGGTTCTATATAAAAATATGTATACCTACATTGACAAAGAGATATAACATGTGCTCCGGATGTTTCCATGTGCATATTATATGACACCCTGTAAAGAGGACACGTATTCTTATTACATCCTGTATAAATAATGATTTGATGAAAACATTGTAATAGTTAAACTAAATGATTGCATTAATAATCGGATAATTATTGAAATCCCATCTTACAATGGCTGCCTCTACCAAATTTTCTTTTGTACTTTCTCATTGCAAGAAGGCTAATTAACCTAGAGTACATTTCCCGCTCCGTTTCAAACTAACTCACAAATTTGGGTTAAGGTGTTGTTGGCTGAAACTTAACGACCTCTCAACATAGTATTTAATAAACCAAATTAAGGCTTAATAACTTCCTACTTCGATGAAATGCGAAAAAATCATGGGCGCTAGAACTCATTCGTCATGGCGTATAAAGAGTTTACACAAAGCACCTCGCGTTGCGTGATCGACCTCAGCGGGCTAAGATAAGGTGTGTTTACATAGGCAGTCATGTTTTTGACCTTTCTTAATTGTCTAGATAAACTACAAAGTACTGACAAAAGTTGAGATTATGTGTCCTATGAAACTTGAAAAACCGTAAAATTTAAATTATAAAACCTGATACAATTTTTATGAGAAGTTCGAATATATATATTATATCTATGGGAAACAGACAAATAGCAGAAACCGTTCCATAATTTTGTGTAAATTTCCTGATACGTTACAATTCTTCACCAACATATTCACCACATATTTTTACATATTATAGGTACCTACTCCATGCGTACTCAGCCGTTCAAGTTTCCAATATTGTTTGTTGGTCCAAAAAAAACATTAAAGAACGAAAAAGTTTCAAATAAAGAACATAGGTTTTTAAACAGAGAATGATTGAAAATCTAAAGAAGACCTCACCGCGTGTACTTCAGTGTACACCCAACCCTATACTGTACATATTGTGTATTCACACATACATAAAACCCGTGTATTCACACATACACAACACAGTAACCACATAATAACCCCTGATTGATGAACACGTTGCTTCGTGAGCAACCGAGTTTTCAGACTCGTTCATTATTAGATTGCAATTTGCCACGGCTCGCACAATTAAGTCGGAAATTAACTTAAGTTTGAGTACAACGATAAAAATACCATCGCGTGTCCGATATATTAAAATTTATGTGCGATTTTTCTATAAATTTAATAGCTAAAAGTCTTGATTATATTTATTAACTTCGCCTTTTGGCCTCTAACATTATCCAGTAATAATAGATACTCATTTTACGGTGTATATTCTTAATCACAACTACTACTACTTCTACTAAAAATCAAATTGATTTATTGACAGAAAAACTAATCAACATTAAAATGTACATTTAAATGTTGTTTACAAAAGTACTTAACTGATAAAAAAAATGTTAATATATTTTTTGAAAATCCATCTGATAGGCTGTAAGTATTTTTCCCGCTGTACCTGAAGAGTAACTCGTAAACTTTCACATTAACGATATTAGATCAAAACAAAATGAAAAATCTCAGTTTTCAATCCCGGCAAAGGTTAATACACTAATGGGTCGTCTATGTAGCTATACTTGTGTTACGATGCAGAGAATTTTTACGATATTTTGTTGAAAAGTAACATTTTATTTCCTTTGTTAAGTCTATTTGAGGCATTTCGGACTTAAATAAAGATGAAACTGTAGTCTAAAATTGCCATAAATTGAGGAATCCTAAAGCTAATCGGTTCCTCTAAATGCTTCGATATTTTATTATTCCAATAGATATAGCTTTTTATGGGGGGGGGGGGGGGGCACAAACACAAGTACGAAGGCCGTGTTGCTCGAAGTTTAAATGGATTTAAAAGTTTAGGCGACAAATTACTGGCCAGTTTCTTTCGGAGTTCTTTTTAATCTTTTGTCTGTCATAATCTATACAAATCAACACACTAGCCGTTAAAGGGTAACAAAACATAGCAATGGAGCCAACATAGTGAAGTATGAAATGGGGAAAGGAATATATTATTTTGACGGGGGAATAGCTTCTCACTTAATCAATGATATCAAGAAAATAGTTCGTCGGCTAAATTACTACAATTACCCTGAGCAATGAACGATGGGCAAGTAGAATCATAGGTTAAGAATATGACATGTCGTAATATACCAACCTGAAAAATTCAAATTACAACTGTCATAGAATAAAAAGTATTGGATTAGATTTACATATTTTATTTATATTTTTACAACTTTTTATGGATAAGTGTAGGTACTTACTTTTTTGGATTAGATTGAAGAATAGTTCTTCCTATTGTCTGGTTAATATTCTCTATATCTTTAATCTATTCATAATATAGAACTACTTTGTTATTTAACCGCTTCTATGGTTAAGCATACTTTGTTTAGTCGGTTCCAGTTTGGTTAGAATATTGCAGGCGTGAATCACCTGATTCCGTGCTTTGGAAGGCACGTTAAGCCGTTGATCCTGGCTACCATCTGATAGTCCTTAAATGAACCAAATCATAGGCCGAGAGGCAGTTTCGAAGAACTCTAACATCGGGGTGTGTATGGTCGATTGACCGTGACACCTACACGAAATGATGATGATGATGAATGAATGAATGAATGAATGAATGAATGAATAAACACTATTGCACCAATTACATAAATACATCATTGGATTGTACAGGATCAAAGATAAAAATTAGTACAAAGGTGGACTTATCGCTAATGCAATTTCTTCCAGCCAACCTTAGGGTAGAGAGAAACAAGAAACATTGGAGCGCGAGCGATGCAGAAAGCTAATTAATAAATTAAAGACCTAAATACTACAATTATAGACAATCACATTAATAAACCTACTTAAATAAATGTATAAAATATACATACATACCACCTGTAAATAAATAAATACAAATAATAGTAAAGAAGATGTAATACTATTATATGATATAATGATGATAATGTGAGCTCTACTTCATAAATATTTACTTGTATACTTGATCTTCCTACTGCCTATTAATTTTAATAGAAATTTGGTATGGAAATAGTTAAGGACCAGGGGTCAAATATAAGCTTCTTTTGGGCACGATATGACAGAGTAACAATCTGATGAAACCGCGGTCATCAGCTCGTTATACCTATATATATATATCAATATATTATTTACAGTTATATTTGTGCACCTATGTCTTGTCTGTTAAAACCAATAACGTTTATTCTTTGACCGGTTAAAGATTAACTTCCTGTGGGTCATCAATCAAGCTTAGCTATTCACCCCTAACATGTGATTAGCGAGAAACGAACGCATTAACAAACACAGTGCGTGTTCTAAGTGTGTTGATAGTCGTTCTATGTATGACAACGTTTTCCCTTTCATTTAGGTGATTGATGAAAACTCCTACGCGTTTGATGTGTTTATTACTAAAGTCAAAATATTATTTTATTGTCAGTTATCTTCCATGCTGGTCTGGAAGAAAAAGAAAAACATAGAATGTACCAGCTGCTTCTCTTCCCGCGCAAGCCGTAAATGTCGTCTGAGGGAATCGCCGAATGGGGAAATCATGACATAGGCGATGCGGCTAGCAACCCATCACTATTGATTTCCTGTTTCAACTACCGTTATGCTAAACGTGGCCTAAGGTCTTATGGCTCTGGGCTCTGTCTACCCCGTATGGGATAAAGACAAAAGTACAACCGTTGATTTCAGAGTCGAAAGTAATTTTTTTTTGCTCTTTCGTTGTATGGCGCCGTTTATCTTTTCTCTTATTGCACTTTAAATTATCTTATTTTATATGTTCGTATAAAATGGTTCTAGACTCTAAAATATCCCATCCTATCCCATCATTATTTAATTTCTTTTTATGAAATACTCATCCCATTGCACGAACATTAAAATCGAGTATGGTTAGAAGAAGTCGCCGTAAAGAAGTGGTGAGCTACCTCAAATTTTAACTATGATTTTATTATAATGCGAATTTTTTGATAACAAGTGTCCATGGCTAAAAAAAGCGGCTTAAGAATCACAATTTGGACACGAGTAAAAAGTTTTGTTTTTTAATAAGGAAAGCCTTCTTGTTTTGAAATTTGGTTAACGAGATATACCATAACTAGCCATTCCCAGCGGTTTCATCCTACTTTTGTGGGTATATAACCCATAAAATCCAAGAATCAGGCAATCAAAAGCAGAAAGAATTTTTTAAATTCGACCAGTTAATCCAAAGTTATAAGCGCACAACCAAACAAACTGTTAAGTATTGGGTTCGTATCCCATCCTCGTCGCCACTGTTAAGTATTCGGGAAAAGCGATACGTCAATCAAACTCGCGAGTCTGTTGCACACTGGTTTATTGCGATAGGTGGCGTCAAATTTAATACACACATAGGTATAAACAGGTAATACTTATTCTTTTTACGCATACATATAACAAAAAATCTTCAGTTTTATTATAATAGTATAGACTAGGTTAAGTTAGTAAATAAGTCCCACACTAGTCACGCTCTGTTTAACGGAGGGTCTTGATTGATGACTTCGCTTCGATGCCGGCCTAATCTCTGACACACTTGTGTGTTGAGGCCTTGTCAGGAATGAATTATATTGTACAAGAATGAAATGTATGCAAGGTTTTGGGTGTTGGTTTTTGTATCATTATAATCATAATCATTTCAGCCGCAGGCTGTCCACTGCTGGGCATAGGCCTCCCCCAAGGATTTCCAAAATGACCGGTTAGAAGCGGCCTGCATCCAGCGCCTGCCTGCGACCTTTTTTTAGGTTATCTGATCATTTGGTCCGTAGGTGTTTGTGTGAGTTTTTGTATATTTAATAAAAAAACTATATTTTTTTTCATAATCATCCCTAACAACCGATAGAGTGATTCAAGAGGAAGGTTTTAATGCCCATGTGAAGCCGAAGCGGGTCGCTAGTTCAGATATACAAGATTTTAGTATTAGGCCAGTATTAATTTTAAAAAAATACTCGATTAATTATACGTTAATTCTGTCAATTATGTATAATATAAAAAAAAGTTTTAGTGAATTAGCTGTCAAAACTTTATACAAAAACAAAGGCAAAAACAAATAATCCCAACGAAAAAGAAACCCGCCAACTTTAGCAAAACCGACCAAACCACATTCCGTCAGTCTCAATCAGGATGTCCCTTGGGTCAAAAAGTACGGGAGTGCGTAATACCAAGGGACACGAGGTTGTCCTTTATCCAGTCATCAAGACTACGATAGTTCCATTTCACGGTGGGTGGACATATGCGGGTAGGTTGTAGTGTTTTATTTATAGAGCGGGGTTAGCTCGCATATATATATATATATGTTGGGTATAAGAAACGTTGGAAGGTAAGTTCGTTTCGTGAATGTCTTGAGGTTGCATTCAATAAACTTCGTTTTTAACCCCCGACGCAAAAAAGGGGTGTTATAAGTTTGAGGGGTCTTTTTGTCTATCTGTCTGTCTGTCTGTCTGTCTCTCCCGAACGGATGAAGCGATTTCAATTTAGTTTTTTTTTTCGTATTAAATGTGACTTATGGGCGAGTGTTCTTAGACATGTTTGATGAAAATCGGTTGAGCTGTTTAGAAGTTGTGGGGAAGAATCACCGAATGTCTGCAAATATACTCGATTATATTCAATGAATATCGGTTGTGAAAAAGCTCGGGGGGTATAAGTGGGGAAAATACCTAATATCTGCAAACAATTTGTGGGGGGAGGGGAGAAATCAGTCAACCCTCACTACTAAAAACAAAATGTGTGGTGAGTTTTTTTAATTCAATGTTATTTCACTATTCTTTATGCATGCATGTTTATCACTTGCGTCTTTGACTTACGCTTTAGAGCGTAGAATACGCTTTTAAGCATAATTCTAGATATGGCGGCTTATCCTTTTTAACAAAAAAATCAGATCGACATGATCTGGTCTGGGAATATTAGAGGCTATCTGTAATGTTTTAAGGCTATATAAAGAACTCAAACTCAATAATCATCTTTTTTTTAACTTTTCAGGATTATAAACATGCAATAATAGAATTTAAAATATAACGTACAATCTCTTCATACGACCAAATTATTAAAGAAGAAAAATCTAGTATTACTGGGTACTTAATTATACTAGGACTCAATTAACTAAGTATTTAACTTTAGTAAAAGAATCTTGCCAGCCACGTACCTATCTACAAATACCAATTCTGATCTAGACTATGCCTTTAAAGGAATGGTCTAGATCCATTTGCCGTTGGTCTCGGCTTTTACGTTAGTTAGCAGACATCAATCTCAATAAAGCATGCGAAAAATATACTAGGATTTTAAGCAACTATAGGCACATAGTCCCTTAAATTTCCAAGCGAAATAGCGTATATCGCGTGATCGTATTTGAACAATCATGCAAGGACTATATCGCGAAGCAATCATAGTAATTTCGATGAATAACATGAATATTTTATACAATAAATTACGCCCAAAATGTAATGGTATAAAACCTTATTTATACCACACCTTTTGTTGACTCAACATTACTTTGACAAGTTCATTATAATAAAAGTAGATGTTGTTATTCTACTATTATATTATATTGGCTCTAAATGGTACCTGATAGTAAATGTTAGACTAAAAATTGGGAAGCATAATAGGCGGAATAAATGTTATAAGTAATACCAATATTTAACATTTGAGTATAGCAGATAACTTAAGAATGAGTGTAAAATAAAAGGATTAAACTTTTTCTCTTAGACCTAGTTTGATTACCAACTTAGTTGTCCTATACTAGCTTACACAGATTAACCTTTTCGCGGCTAAGGTATTAACGGTTGGCTGGAAGAAATTACAATATCAATAAGTCCGCCTATCATCCAATGATACGTATTTATGTAATTGGTGCAAAATAGTGTTCATTTATTCATTCACAGCTACTCTATCACTGATACTCAACCTGAAGCATACCAGACTTTCGTCCGTGATATATCTACAGCTACACTACGAGGATATTAGTACACACTACAATTTCAAAATACTAAAACTAAGCCTCAGATACTCAGATAAGGCAGTTTGACCACATGTTTAACAGTATGCGAGGTCAAAAAAGAGAACATGATACTAAATATGAGTTACCCACTAGTTTACCTTTAGTGGGTAACTCATATTTATATCTAGCATAACTATGTTATAAATGTAATTTTACCTTGATTTTATCTTATACTAAGGAATAGTTATACACCATCAATCGAATCAAACCAGCTTGCACTTAGGTTTCCTTAAATTTCACAAATTAAAAGAATCCGAGAGCAATGTTTTTACCTCTATATTTCATCCGTGGTTTAAATACATCAAAAATAACAGCATTCATCTCATTATTTCTTTGCACATAACACATACTTAGCATGAAGTAAAGGGCGTGAAACTGCAAACACTCCAACGTGTAGATAAAACAAAGATTAAACAGCTTGATCGGCTCTTCATCAACTTGTATGTTTACTTAGGGCTAACTATCAGGTTGGAAATCTGTGATCCGCCTCAAGTCTCTACAAGCCTTTAGGCTTCGTTTACACGGCATTGTCCTGCACGTTTTTTTGTAATCGTTTTTTTTTACCGTATAGTCAACCGGATGTTCATATGGTAAATTATTCGAAAAAAAAAACGAATAGCCGCAGTTTCCACACTGAAGGAGTCAAAGCTATACCATATACTGCGAACCGAATACGTCAAAGTTCATTCGATTTACTTGACAAGTCCGTTGAGTATGCGATTAAACGTATAAGCGGTACACTTTTTTGCAGTACAATCGACGTGTGAATGGATCTATGTACGTTGTATAGTCACTATTTATACGTTAAGGCGTATACTGAAAAAAACGTGCAGGACAATGCCATGTTAACGAAGTCTTACTTGGTATGGACATCAAAGCTTTGATGTTATCATGTTATTCTTAAGTACTTGGGGCGACTGAGCTTCGCATGTATTATTTGTAATTTAACAAAACAATATCAAAATGAAAACAAAAATCATTCTTCTAATCAATGCGTAAAAAGAAAAACAAAAGTCAGTTTGGTTGGGATTTGAACCTGGAACCAAAGGATGACGGGTAATCCGCTAGACCAACGAATCAGTAATTGACGCCGGACGGGTCGAAATTATTGTACTGTAACTACCATTTTATGCAGAAAATCTTTTTACGTGAAAATATGGGTAAAATGATTTTTCCCAGATATGGAACCTAGCTAGAATATCTTTTTGACAATGTAAGAACTTATGTTTGAAATTTCAAAGACATCGTTAGAGCCGTATTCGAAAACTTGAGTTCAAATAAATTTATTGTTCGTTTAATTAGTAGGTACTTATAGGATTTTTTATTTTATGTAAGTATACATGTATAATATTTTCCATTTTCTTGAAGAAGAATCTCCCTTTATCTCTAATCTTCTTCAATTGCATTTCTAGTATAGGTATTTTATTCGCCCAGGGTGTGCTTTCCAATTTTATTTGTATAGGTACTTTCCAAGATTTTGTGAACATTATAAGTAGGTAGTCACTGGAGTGGGGCTAGGTTCGTGAGTGCTGTTACCTTATCTCTTACGGCTCTTTCCTACAAATCCAAATAATGTAGTTTGGCTTTTCAATGATTGCGACAGTCTCGTCTGAACTGTACCGATTGTTTGAACTAATTGGCAGAATTTCGTAGAAATTTGTTTGTTGTTGAAAATTTGTGTGATCTAATTGAATATTATTGTTAGAGTATGATTGTTTGTAAGCCGAGCGTAGAATATATTTATGAAATTTAACGTATTTAAGGCATACGTTATACATTAAATTAGGTAAACATGGCGATGCATAAATACATATTTTTTAAACAATATTACTTATGCAAATTTCTTAACGCGTGCTTTGCAAAGTGTTAATTATAATACTTATCTATTTATACAAAAGTACGGAGTATATAAAGCCGAAATCCCAGAAGGATATTAAAATAATTATTATGATCTAAGTATTCTGCTGTTTTTGTCAATTTCTTTACATCCCGTAGCTAGTAAGTATTTTCTCTAGCAAAATAATTTCACTCTAACAAAACATTGCTATAAACATATTAAAAAAAAATTGCGTCGCTTCAAAACCGCGCGCTATTCGAAATTCTTTAGTTATAAACGAATTGTTTGTTCTAAATTCAAACACAAAAGTTTCTAATCAATACATAACTTTATACATAACGACTATATAACGAGGTCAAATAATATCACGTACCTAAATTGGTCCACGCACTATAATAGGTGTCATTTAATTTTCCCCAGGTGTGTTCTCATGGAAGGGCTGAGGTCCAATTCACATCACGTCCGTTGACCACTTGACAGAAGGTATAAATGTATAGGACCCTAATCTCGGCAGGTTTGAACCCGAGAAGTTGGCAGGTTGGCTGTGGCATCTGTTTGGTTTATCGTGACCCTAATTTTGTTCATTAAAAAATAAATAGTTAGGTACCTTTTGGTTCTGATGGAAACTCTATGTAAAGGCTCACACTATGCGATGCCATTACCCTTCAGCTTTGCCTAGATATATTAGATAGATACCAGGAGATCCAAGCGGCAAAATTTTAGTACACACTCGGTACAAGACACAGTGGCATTGTTTGTAAAAAATATTTCATAAAAAGAAATTTAGAAAATCGGAATCAAAAATTTATATGTAAATGCAAGAATAATCGAAACATTGAAAAGGAAAAAAGAAACAAACATGAATATTGATTTAATAACTACTTACTTAACTAAAATAAAATAAAAATCGTAATGTAACTCTCGATTTGACAAAACTATATTTGTGGGACGTTGGGATGAAATTAGGTGGCAAGCTTTTACACAAAAAAAAAACTTACCTATTTTGGCGTGAGTGCATGTGAAGGAAATGACACATGTGAGTGTCAGTACCAAGTTGGCGATCTCCATTCTGTTCACTAACACTTAAGTCACTCGCATTGTCACTTGAGGATGAATCTGAAAAGAGAGGAAAGTATCCTTATAATATGTAGACAGATACAATCTATCTATATACTATTATAACTAGTAGTTTTGTGAACAGTAGACGCGACCTCCTCCGTTTGACTTAACCCCTTTTCCATTCCTTTTTTTTTCATCACCATATATTTGCCAATTTATTTGTTATTTCTGCATAGATTAAAAAAGAAATTTCGCGCAATTCCAATTTCTATTGTTACTACGAGTACCTATTTTGGTCAGGGGGTTCAAATTAAACGAAACCATAGCGCGTTTTTATTTGCAAAAGAGCCATTTTGCGGCCATCGACAAAAGCAATATAAAGCTATTGCAAACTTCCCCCTTTTTGCACCCATTTCTTGTAATCAAAAAAGCTCTCGACAAAAAACAAAACAAATAATTCAAGGAACACGTGCGCCAAGTTTCATTAGGAACCGTTTGTAAACAATGTTACGGAAAATGTTCCCCCTTTTTGTCACGATTTTCCCCCTAAGCAAAAAAGCTCTCGACGAAAAATTTCAAAAAATCAAGGTCTACGTGTGCCATGTTTTATTAGGATCTGTTCAGAAATGCAACCTCTAGCCCGGAACAGACAGACATCCGGACGAAAGCGAAAAATTGGCCAGATTCGAAATGGAGACTCTCGCTCCCTTCGCTCGCTCGGTCAAAAAGTAGAATGGCTGGGCCGATTTGATTCATTTTGGTTTTAAAATATTTGTGGAAGATCAAATTTTAGTGTCTTGTCATTCCTTGACATCCCTTAATACATATCAAATACGTAGCCCCGACAGGTCACAGGTAAGCCTAACTGATATTATAAATTTCTAAGATAACGTTAAACCCAACCTTAATTTGACTGACACATTTAATCGTATATCTACGACGCTAATGTCTTTCATAAGTCAGCATTTTGTGAATTTAACGATCATCCTGCCATCTTGTGAGACATCTGGGACGCCCGAAACGGTCTTACGCGTGTACGGCACTTAACAAATGTTACGTATGACGCGACACATTTTCCTGCCCGTCAACCTCCGATGTGTCATTTCCGGAGTGTCTTCTTGTCACGAACATAGAGTTATAAGCACTACAGACAAATCGTTGTCAAATTAAGTGAAGCTCAAAAATAGAAGCCTATGTGTGTATATCGCGTTGATGGGTAATGGTGAATGGCGCCAGCGTCACAAGTTATTTTATTTGTGTGAGTCATCATAATTATTTCGTGTAGGTGATACGAATACATGCAAATCCTGGTGTAAGAATTCTTCAGAATCGCCAATCGGCCCCTGACGTAGTTCATTTAAGGCGCTGTGCATCAGGGGAATACCGTAAAATGTCTATTTTTCGTCGCGCAGTTAGCTTTATTCTTCATGGAATACAAGCATGAAAAAAATATGAAGTATAGTTCAAAGATCAAAATAAATGGATACATCAAAATATTTAAAAAAAAAATAATTAAAACCTAGCTAAGTAAAATAGCAAAAAAGCTATATCCAGAAAAGGTTTCGTCGCGAATTACTTGATATCTTCAGCGACAACTACCAATTTTTTTACGTCTATAAAAAGAATAACATAATGACCCAGAGGGATACCTAAAAAAAATTTAATATTTAGTCATAATTATTGAAATATTAAATTAAAACTGAAAAATTTCACCCGAAATGGCATTGAACGGAGACTAGTGACAGGCCAACCCATTATCGCCACTTTCAACGTTATTTCATTACGAGTACGTACTATAATCGCACTTCACCCCTCTCAAATACCTAAGGGTTGGGGATACAGCGCCTTAATGACTACGCGATGGCAACCGGGACCAATGGCTTTTTGGGCTTTGGAGCACGGAGTCATGTTTATTATCAGACAATCAAAAGATTCAAGCTTGCAATGTCCTAACCAAACTGGAAACAACTAAACAAAGTATGCTTCTCATGGGAATCGAATCCATGACCCCCGGTTCTACAGACAAACGCTAACCACTGGATCACAGACACAATATTATGTGTCAGTTTGTGTAAATGAAAGCCGTATAAGACAAAAGAACGGGCATAGTTTGTAGGCTTCTGTGTTGTATGTGAGACTACGGCTTCCCTCCACCTCCCATGGCTCTACCAACCTCTCGGTTATACGAGCCGAATCTCGGGAGAGTGCGCTGTACTAGCATTTCGCATGCATGAGACTACGTCTGGAGTTTTTATAGGTCTGTACCTCCGATATGTCATTTTCGGAGTGTCTTCTTGTCACGAACTAACTGTGCGTGCGCTATTTCCGCGCGGTGACATTTTAGCCACCTCCAAAGCCGAACCCTTTGATATTTTCGACACCTGATTTTACGATTGGTCGGAATTATTATATAATTTTATTGAAGTTAATTACGTTTTCATTCTTAAAGTACGACAGAGATGTATTAAGGTAGTTGTGCTAAAACAAATAAGTAGTCAAAATTTTGCAAAGCAATTACTACTATTATATATAGAAATAACTTTTTTCAAATTTATGGTTAAAGCCGTTCAAGCAAATACATCAGATTAATGTTAAATTAATGATTTTATTACCATATAAGGAAAAACTAAAACATAATATTTATAGTTAAAAATTACCCAGAATTAGAGGCAACACGTGCCCAAAATGCTGGCCGCATTCGCCGGATTGCAATGCATATGTCAAAAATATAAGCCAGCTGAAACTTATAGATACAGAAACACGATCTAATTGATTTTGTTTCCGTATCTATAAGTTTTCTAAATATTTATTACCATGCTTTAAAGCAACAACACTTCTCAATAAAAAAACTTCCCACATGAAATTCAGTCCTCAAAATGTAAATCCTCGAAAACCATTCTCAAAATATCTACATCATCACGATAATAGAACAGACAAAATTGCTATTTCGTGTATGTGAAATAACTACGGCATACATAAGCCGTCAACTGAATAATGGAGGCACAATATTCACATAAAAGGGGCCAACCTATGCCTTCCATTTGGCGGGAAATTGCTAAATCGCCGCCAAGCCCACGACAAACAAAGATGGCCGATATAAAAGAAAGATAAAATGGTGACAAAAGTAAACGCGGACAGTGTTACGAGTGATGTGCATGAAACGTTACAAGACACTATTTTTGTGCATATACATATGTCACTACTTAAACTATGCTATAAATTACTACCATAGGTGTTGCATACCTCTAATTATTCAATTTATGGTATTTAGAAATATCATAGACTTGACATAAGTCTACAACGATATAATTTTCTTTTCTTTTCTTCTTGGGGGAGGCCTATGTTCAGCTGTGGACAACCTGCAGCTGAAATTGTGATGATGATGTTCTCCGTTTAGAAATTCTAGTAAAAATTTTGCTATTAAGCCTTTCTAAAGCTTCGAAATCGAACGCGATAATTTAATTTTAGCATTCCTACTTCCCACCGTCTCTCGGCAAGAAATACAATTAAGACCAGAACTTAATCCCTCGGCCCAAAATGGAATATAATAATTCACAGTCGAAACTACAATTTCACTAGGTTTACTAGACTATATATGCATATTTAAATAACGCAGAAAATAATGTCTTTGCGGCGAGTGTCTTTTAAACTGGAGACCACATCCCATATTTACTTATAATATTGAGCTATGGAAAACTCAGGTTATAGGTAGTGGTTGACTGGTTAACTTGGTTTGGCGAGAACTAAAGCTTCTCTACTGGAACTTATTACAATTTATTTAACTGGGTTGCATCTGATGGTATATACACTGAACTTATGACTCCTGTCTAATTACCTAACCTTATCAACCTTATTATTAGGTACCTTACTCACTACACGTTTTTGGAAACTGTAAGTGTAGCGAGTAGTTGAATAAATTTATACATATAATAAAATAGTTAAAAATATTATGTCGGAACATTAAGTACTTTTGACTGAAATGGATAGAGCGAGAGAGAACAAATCTTGAACTAATGTAGTTATTTACATTATTTTATTTACAAGATTTACATAAAAAAATGTACTAATTAAACGGATCTCTTTATAGATAAAAACAAAAAATAATCGATTTAGAACTCATTTGAAACAGAAGGCGGCAAGACACTACTTTTTTTATTGTGCTAACTAACATATCAATTCTTTCCAGCCAGTACTTGCAAAATCTATGACATAAGTACAGCTTCTATTTTAAACAGACACTCAATTTACAACATAATAAAGAGAATTGCAAAATTTGTCCCAATCAAAATATTTGCTAAATTAATTATTATATTTTTCCTTTCGGTTCGTTCTTTCAATTAATTTTTCGATTTACTTAAGCTTTTTATTTAACTTGGAAGGAAAATGTGTCTATTTTTAAAATTTATTTAGCAGCATGCAGGTGGAATAAAAATAACAATCACAACATAATTTAAAAATTGAATTTCGTATTTTTAATAAACGCTTTTTATTAACCTTTGATCTCTTTGTCGTGTTTGGATAACATCCAGTCAGATTTTAGCAGTATCTCTGTGCGTTTTGATATGTAACCCTTAGATTGAAGCTATCCTCTATTTATTCCAATGTGATCTCTTTGTCGCGCCGTGATACCACCCGTTATTATATCATGCCTTTTTCCAGAAAGCTTTTAGTAAACTTTAATTTTAGTGGGAAATATTTGAGAGCTCTTTCTACTTCGCGTCGTTGGCTTTTGTAAAGAAACAAGCGAAAAGTTTGTTCTATTTCAAATTATTATATGTTTTGTTGCTCATTTCTTTCATTTATTCTTTTAATTTTAGACTTGTATTATTGGAGTCACTTCCAAGTCCTTGTTTCTTCCGCTAGGACATGACTCCCACTTTGTACTTTATTAACCGACTTCAAAAAAAAAGAAGAAGGTTCTTAATTCGTCGAAATGTTTTATTTTTTATTTTTTTTTATGTATGTTACCGGATTTAAAAAAATATTTTTTGCTTTTTATATTTAATAACTCCTTCTTGGTCTATCTCTACATCTTTATTGTATTCTTCCATAATGGTTTCATATATATAATTTAATGATATGTATTTTTAATATATTTTGTTGGTCATAAGGTAACTGTGGCTCTAATTGATACTTAAGAAGTGTATTTTCAATTAAAAAAAATATGTTCGCTGTAACTTGTCAAAGCCCTTGTTACTTACTATATGCAAGAATTTTTCAGAAAAAATCCATTTTGTTGGATTTAAATCGTACAACCTTACATCTTTTTAATATCGCCGTTATTGAGTATTTACATCCTACGTATTAGATGCTTACGTTTTGAAATTTATGTTTCTTTAAAAAGTCCTTACATATAAAACAATATATTATCTCTTAATCTGCTTACAACGAATTTGTTGATATCATAGAATTAGGAATCGCGTGCAGGTTTTTTTTTTAATATATGGTTGATACACACGAAAGTCATTTTCGAGGAGACGAATTGGCGTCAGTATATAAAGATTATTTTGAAAGTTTAGAATGTTAAAAGCTACATTTTATGTGGCTTAGAAAGCAATGGAAAGAAAAATATTGAGTATCAGTTTATTAGAACATATAACAAATGGTTTTAAACCCAAAACTGGTAAAAAGCGGCAAACCTAAAATGTGCGAGGGCTGAGGGTTCAACAAAGTCATACTCTCAAAACGTTAATGAAGTACGACTAGAACACAATGTATGGGATTGACACAAGATTGACCACGTGATTTAGCGCAGCTTATGTCAATCCCATACATTTTCTTCTTTTTGATATTTGTCAAGGCTTTGAAATTGTGAGTTTGGCTACGCCCCCTGGTCATATTGACAGGCAAACAGACTCTAGGCGAGCTGCTGTGTGACCATACGGCCGAAAAAGTTCATGAAATGAAAGAATGACATCAAAAATATATACCGGGTAGCAACTTAATACTTACAGCCCAGTGTAAAGAAACGGCGAAGACCAAAGAAGGCCTACATCATTTTTTTAATAGAAAAGTCTGATAATTATTTCCCAAAGTAAAGAAAAACATTTAAACAAATTTAGAGATAGCAATAAGAAATCTATAAAAGTTGCTTCTATTTTTGCTTCCAGTTCAAGATAAATAACAAAATGAAATTAATAATAGAAACGTGAAAGTCTCAGATACAAACAATACTTCTTCCTAACAGTTGAGTAAAAATCCAAGTTTTTCGACACCGACCGTAAAAAGTTTTGATGGATCTCATCTATCATCGGAGTGGAAGAATTGTTTCGAATCCCAAATGACATTTCTGTTTTGGCACGTACTGATGATAGTAGAGCTTCGTCCTTGACTATAGCGGATTAACACAAACAAAACAATTACTAATAAATAGGAAGTGCGATGTAATTTGGGGTTGGCATAAAATTATTGGATCAATTATTACTATTTACTATCTATTTAGCTTCCACTGCTGGGCCAAATCCTCTACTTTTTGTTTAATTAGCAAGAAAATATATTGAATCTTATTATTACGGAATAGAAGCACACGATTATAGTTTCCGCTGCAACCTAAAACGAAGCTTGGAGGAAATAGCTTTCATACTTAAATATTATTACTTGAAAACTATTTCATCAATTTTCTCATCAGTTGCCTGGATACACTGCCCCAAGGAGAAATATTAACGAAAACGACTGACAATCAAGCGTTTAGTTTTACAAATAGTGAATTACAGGAAAATTTTTGAATTAGAAAACGTTCCTATTAGTAAATTTAAAAATTAATTGATTTATAACAAAAAAATACTTTAAAAATTTGTAATATGTTTCTGTTGGTCTAGTTTCCCTGTAAAAGGGGAGGGCAGTTTCTCCATTGGTTATAACCAGTACCGCCTTATCTCTTAGATCCAGAATTAAAGTGAACTCAATACCCTAGTATGAGATTTTATAGACACAGACGCTAGCAACTGAGTTAGGATTTTGTATGGAATTTCTTAGTTGTCTTACTATCCGCCAGGGGTGCTTTACAGGTTTGTCATACAAAATGGCTAACGCATTTGCTAGCGTCTGCTAGGGAAATATCTTTATTAGTTTTTATAAAGGGGTATGATTCGATATGCTCAAAATCAACATTTTCTTAAAGCTTCAAATCAAATTAAATGGAATAAGCATGTCGTCAACGCAAAGTCAGACATTTCGAACGTTTTCGATACATGCAAAGACAGTTACGCCTTTTATAAAAAAAATATTACCTGTATTGTGAAAGCGTACACATTTTAAACCCAAGAGAGTAAGATAAGCCTACTTACAAGCCCTCATTAAAATCAATATGGCTGCCGCACTCACGTCGATCAATATGCATAAAAAGCAGGAGTATCAAATAAAGCCCCAATTTCACTAATTTACCCATTTCTTATTCCCGGCAAAGTGATCCCACCATTAATCAATATGGGGACTGGGTTTTACTACTTTTGTAAGTAACCATTTTAATTTAACTGAATCTTGTTGCAAGAATTTTATTTCCGCTGTAAAATTTAGTGTTTATTTTTTTATACATGATATATCTAGGTATTTTATATCTATATTTTATATCTATATATATAAAAGAAAGTCGTGTTAGTTACACTACTTATAACTCAAGAACGGCTGAACTGATTTGGCCGAAAATTAGTGAGGAGGTAGCTTAGAACCAGAAGAAGGACATAGGATATCTTTCATCCCGGGAAGTCCACGCGGGCGAAGCCGCGGGCAAAAGCTAGTATAATATATAAAAAACCCTTTAAATGCTTCTCTTTTCCTCTACTGTCATTGCGTCATATTTTTTGATAGTCAAACAAAAATCAAATTTATAATAAGGTAGAATTAATCCACAAATTACTCATATTGACGCATTGTTACCGAAATTCGTTTAAAAGTTCCGCCAAATGGATTCTGGATCCATGATAAGGCTAAGTAATATCAGTATAATAATAATCGCCACAACTTGAGCCTTAATGACTAAAGTTGGTAGTATGAAAGTGTTTAGTTTCGATATTGAGAATGTTCATAGATAGTTCGGTCATATGTTATGTTGTTTAGAACTACCAATATTCTGCTATTGTAGACGGTAAGAATTTTTACCAGTATCAAGTTTTGAATGTTCTTCATTTTGTCAAGTCAAGTCAAAAACGTCAAGTCATGTAGTCAAAGGGGAAGTGAAGCGGTGGAAGAATTTCATTTAGCATTTACTAGGAAATTTTGGTGACAAAAATTAAAGTCACTTAATCGACACTGGGCCACTTTCTAATACTTATCGTGCATCGTTAATACTTATCGAATAAAAAAAAATTTTAGAAAATAAATACAGTGTCGAAGTTGGCTGCAACTTTCTCGCCAAAACATGCTCATAAATTTATTTCATACTAATAACTGTTTTACTCTTTTGTTTATACTTTTTCCTATTTTTTTCGAAGAATGTTAGTAGCCAGCATTGTGTTTGATTTTTCAAAATAACAAAATTCAAACGATTGTATTGCCACCTTGGCACTATTTCATAGAACTGTCGTAAACAAGAGCTACGATAAACAAATGCAAATTTTGAAGATTTTTTGTTTTTTCATTTCGATTTTTTCCTGTAGACATACTGTAAATGTAGATGTAAATTATTTCTAAATATTATCCCAGTTGGTCTTACGGCTTCGAAGTTTAGATTCAATCCTCTTCGTTCATCATATTCGGTTTATGTTTATGAGCGGCCGCTTGTCTGAAGTCAATCCTTTTTGGCTGTGCGTTAAGGCAGTTGGGCAGTACACAATTAAAGTGAAGGAATACACTTTAGTCGCCGGAACCACATGGCGTGTTTGGTGGTAATTCTCAATCAACTTAATTAACTTTTTATTTTAAAAAATATACCAGAGTATCATCAGCACAAGCTTCGTTAAAGATGACTTCTAGCTATAAAATGTTTCATTAAAACTAGTACAGTGAGCCCCATATTAAAAAGACCTTTTTACCATTGCACTTACTCCTAAAGTAGTATAAATATCTTTGAGGCCTACTGTACATAAAATAATCTTCATTTAAGCTTCGTCAAAAATCATCTTCATATTTGCCCACTATTCAGCATTGAGCATTGTTATAGAAAAAAATCGTATTTAGGATTAGGGGCACTGTAGGTAGAGCCCACCAACAGGAAAAAGCGAAGCGCAAAGGTACTTACTACCTCCTTTTTTTTCGTATGATGAACTTGAGTTTTAATTATGCAAGATATCAATTATTACGATCATAAGATTGAAACAACTGGGTCCAGTATTTTTTTTTTTATCTTAAAACGAAGGAATACTAATACCGTTTCAATAGAATCAATATATTCTATTTTAGTATGGGAATATGTTTGAAATTGAGCAATCGTTAAAAATTCATTGACGAATTAAATCCTATGAATTTTTTATCTGCATTCTCTCTGCTATTCGAATCTATAATACAATAGAGTCGCTGTATATCGTACCTCTTTTTATATTATGCTACCTTCTGTGTTTTTCTTGTTTTTTTTTTTCCGCAGTCTCATGTTTTTTTATTGTACTCATCATCATAATCATTTTAGCCACAGGCTGTCCACTTCTGGACATAGGCCTACCCCAAGGATTTCCAGAACGACCGGTTGGAAACGGCCTGCATCCAGCGTCTGCCTGCGACCTTCTTCAGGTCATCTGACCATCTGGTCTGTGGGTGTCCGATGCTGTGATTGCCGGTGCGTGGTCGCTATTCGAGAACCTTTCTGCCCCATCGGCCTTAGGTTCGTCGCGCTATGTGCCCTGCCCAGTGCCACTTCAAAGAGCTAATCCGCTGGGCTTATTGTACTTCTTTTTACGAGTACTGTTTGGTCCTAAGGTATTACTTCGAGTCCTGGGGCCGTTTGGGATATTACAGAATTTGATGGAAACAACTTACTTATACCTAGACATGTCCTCCGTGGCGTAATGGTTAATATGCTAGTCCTCTAATTTCATGGTTTTGGGTTCGATCCTCAGTCAGAACAACTCTAGAAATGACCTTTTTCAAATTTGGTCTCTTCCATTATTTTCTGGCCACTGGCATTGTCCAAGGTTTTGGGTAGTTTTTATGTATTTGTAGGAATCCAATTACAACTACAAATGAAATTGCTACACACACATTTACACAACTCAAATGTTTGAAGTGTGTAAAAAACGAGTTCTTATAAAAACTGGTATCAATTACTAGAAAAATCAACAGTATATAGTTACGAACAATAACTAATATAAATGCAATATTAGAAATTTCCACCCAAAAAAGCTACGTTTAAAAGTGAGATCAATTAATTCAGTGAGAACCTGGTTTAATACGGCAGTGTGTACTAATAAAACAACCTTAAAATACACAAGTTTATAGTCTACTAGCTTTTCCTCGCGGCTCCACTCGCGTGAATTTCGGTTACTGTGCTTTTTCCTGGGATATGTCCTTTTCAGTCCTTCCAACTATGTGTATGCGAAGTTTCAAGCAGATTGGTTCAGTAGATAAAACGTGAAGAGGTAACAAACAAACAAAAATACAAACTCCCTTTCGCATTTATAATATTAGTAGCCTACCTACATAGTTAGGAAATAATCTGGAAATTCAGTTTCAGAAATTTCGCAAAAGTGTAACAAAAGGTTGCAAGGATAAGCTTGTGCGATGTAATCTACTTTCCGAGAAACGTTCTTTTGTAATTGGGTCATGAAGTGTCGGAGAGAAATTAGACCACGACTGCGAAATTAAAAAAGAAAATGAAATAGCTCTATACCTAATATGTTTCATTTATTTATTTAATAGCTTTGGCCCGTGGCTTCGCCCGAGTTAACTTCCCTCGGGAACAGCGCTTTTCCCGGGATTAAAGTACCGTATGTCCTTCTCCTGGTTTAAATTTAAGCTCTCACCAATTTTCAGCCAAATCAGTTCAGCTGTTCTTGAGGTATAAGTTGTGTAACTAACACGACTTTCTTATATATATAGATAGATTTACATAGGGGACCCCCCCCCCCCCCCTCCCTACCGTACATACCATAGTGACGGCCCGATTGACAAAAATGCAAACATAAACCTACAATATTTTATTTTATTTCATGTTGAAACATAGGCGATACAGTTGCCCATAACTATTGATTTTCTGTTTCAACTATCATCATGCTAAACGAGGCCTAGGTCTTATGGCCCTAGGCTCTGTCTACCCCGTATAGGATAAAGACGTGATTATATGTATGTATGAATTAGATTTTATTGACATAGGCTATACGGTTGCCCATAACTATTGATTTCCGGTTTCAACTACCATCATGCTAAACGAAACCTAAGCTCTTTTGGCCCTAAGCTGTGTCCCCGTATGGGATAAAGTCGTGATTATATAAGTATGAATTTAGTTTTATTTTATCGTAGCAAAGGCCTTGCCGTGTTCGCTCTTTTTACTGCTCGACCCCCTTCCTGTGCCCCTAGTATGAGTTTTTATTTAGCATGGCAAACCTGTACAGCGCCTCTGGCGGATAGTATGGCAACTAACAAATTCCATACAAAATCCTAACGCAGTCGCTAGCGTCTGCGGTAAAAAAAACTTATACTAGGGGCACTGGCCGGGAAGACCGAGTATGGAATTAAGGAAACTACGCGGTGGCTTGTAACAAATGCCGCTGAAGAGATAAAGTATGTACAGAACTGGAAGGCCTTTGAAGAGTTGATTGAAGGTGCGGAATAAGGAGGCGTAGAGAACTCTCCTAATGAGACCATGATCCAATTTGGGCCATTAAGCCATCGCATTAAGGAAGGAAAGAAGTGTGTGAGGCACGCTGATATCGGAGTTTTGAAACCAACTGAATCTTTTTTTATATATAAATATTTCGCTGTTGTAGTCTCCTCTTAAGAATAGACCACTCCATATTTATATGGGTATTGTTGTTCAACAATATATGCATATGTTTATTCATTTCGCAGTCAACCTTTTTTTTCAACAATTTCAGAACAAAAGTAACGCATTATAAATATTTTGGGTCTACACTTAACATAATCATCGACTTCATAATTACACGTCTTAAAATTATAATTTTAATAACTATTTTTAAGATTTTTATTCTATGAAGTAGGCAAACAAGCATAAGGTACACTTGAATTACCCTAAAAGTTTGTAATAAAAAAAGTTATTGCTTTATGAATAAACCAACTTTTTAGCTTAAAAAAATTTAAATGTGATCCTCGCCTTACAAAATTGAAGTACTGACCTGATTAGTCCTATAACGTTCGAGATCGAACTACAATGCCACTCATGTCCCTTCAACAGTTTAACACTTGAGGTTCACAGATCACTAACACTAAACGTTCGCGTAAAAATAGCCCGTACCGACCACACGTCCAGCCCCTCCGGCGGTCAACGGAAAACTGCGTTTCCAGACGCCCGACGTTCGAAGTTTGAATCGTTCGGAAAACCTCGGGAAAACTCGCTGCAGCGAACGTATTTTGCGTATATTTATTATTCAATTTATGCTCTTGCCCTTTGGCGAATTCCAGTTTCTCACTGTTTGAGTATTGCATTCCGAAATCTTTTAGTTTTGTTTTACAACTATTAGATTGTTTTGTTTCAAAAAAAAAAAAAAAATAGTGTGGTTTATTCTTAAATATAGAATATTTTTATCGCTTATTGACGTCAATCATTATTTATATTAAGTTTGAAGAATATTATCGTTAGTATGAAAGTGTTATATGAATTAGGTACATCAGTTCGTCGCCTGTTGTTGCGTCAATTGCTTTCGTTGTTGAATCAGTCATGAATGAGTCAGAAATAAATCATGACCTTTATTATTCCATTAACCCTTACATTAATCAACTAATACACCATGATGATAAGCGACACACATGCACATTTTTCTTTAATACCCAAATAAACAAATAAAGTACCCGATTTAAATTAGCTTTAGAGCTTAAAAGTTGGAAGGTATAATGTGTTCCTATTTATTCCAAAGCAGTTTCAGTCCGTGAACGATAGTCGTTGTCCGCAAACCATTACTTAACAGACTTGCACTATCACGTAGTTTAGCTTTGGAAAGCTCCTTCCGAGTAATTTTATGCATTACTGGCTTTTGCTTATAAATTCCAAACGATCCAATGAAAACCACAATTGGTTTGTTGAACATTGAAATGTATAGAAAAAAACTTATTGTAATAAAAATGTAAATCCCAAATAATCTTCTTCGTCCGAGCGTGTTTCCCGGTTACATCTTCAGCTTACGCTTCAGAGCCCAGGATACGCTATTAATCATGGTCCTGATTTGGCGGAACTGGTGATTACAATGGAGCGACTGCCATCTGACCTCCGTAACCCTTTTTACAGGGAAACCAGACCCACAGGAACATGACCCGGGTGTGTTATTGACCAACACTGTCAGATTTTTTAGGCGTCCCAAAGGCATCTGGCATACCCTAACGACTGCCATCTACCGATAACAGCCGGGACCAACGGCTTAACGTGCCTATGTAAATCCCAATTAATATTACCTACCAATTTTAATTCTTTGTTTGTTTGTTATGTTTTCACGCATATGAACGCTTCATTCTTACTAAAATATTAACTTATTCTGTATTCATTTTAAAATGCAAGTTAGCCATTTTATCGTACATTATTCCAACTGACTTCTTGCATTGTTCTTTCCGAACTAATGAGCAAGAAAGGAAATCTTTCTTTGACACAAAAAGAGTTAATAACTTGTGCTCAGAAAAATTCTTAAATAAAGCAAGTTAATTATTAAAGGAAGAAATAGCCCCGCTGTATGTGTGCATGTTTTAACGGGTCCTGCCATGAATCATATTTGACCAAATCAATTATAACTATTGTTGCAATTTTATAGACAGGAAATTGGTCAAAGTAACTACTTAGTTTAAGCTTCAGGGTACGCTTTAATCATGGTTCTAGACATGGTGGTACTGGTTATTATAAGGAATTTCCATTAACATTAAATTCTTTTAAAGATGAAAATAAAAATACTTGATTGCATATATATCTAAAATTTAATTTATTTAATTAATCTATTTAAAAAAACAGCATCAAAATCTGTTGCGTAGTTTTAAAGATTTAAGCATACATATTAACGTGCCTTACAAAATTAAATTTTCGTATGATTTCGGCGTTTTGATATAGGGACAGAGAAAGCGGCTTTGTTTTATACTATGTAGTGGTAGTGAAACAGACATGAACTCCAAAATCATTAAACTTATTTTGAGACAGTTGCTAAAATAACAGAAATTGAGTCATTTGAACGAATTTTAAAGACCCCTAAATCGCTAACGTAATCTTTGACACGAAGATAAATGACCGATTTCGGAGGAAAAAAAGGATACAAACCCCGAGGCGTCTTCCTCGACATTTTCCAATACAATTTAAAATAAGTCTTTGAAGCTACAAGATTAGGCTGTACCTTCGTTTTGTGTTGCAATTTATTACTTAAAATCGACGCCGTTTTGGGACCGATTCGATTTTGAAATATTGGCTTCGTAGAGACATTTTGGAAAATCTTTGTTATCAACTTACAAAAAAGAATATTTTCTTTTGATTTGGTTGTTTAAATATTGTATGTCATCTCATTGATATCCAAATGGATTTTAATATATCAATCATTCATTCATTTTGTGTAGATTTTTTTATAAAAATCATAGTGACCGTATTGAACGTGTTCAAAGAAAATTTTTGCGGATCCTCTCGTTTAGGACGGGTAATCATCGTAAACTAGCATCATATACTGAAAGACTTGAATTCTTTAATATTGTTTCTTTGAAAAATCGCCGTACATGCAGTGATTTGTTTTGTTTGTATAAAATTGTACATTCAATTATTGATGCTCCCCCTTTGTTGTCCCTCATTGGCTTTAATACGAGGTATAAATCCCGTAATTCTACAGACAGATTGTTTGCTCTTCAGATATATATAAATAATACTTCTTATTATAACCCAATAGTTAGAATGTGTAGAGAATTTAATGAGCTTGTCCTTGTCCACAGGTCCCTTGATATCTTTAACCTTTCCTTACTCTCCTTTAAAAAACAAATTTGTCAAGCTATTAATGTAACAAATTAATGCCTTGATTTAAATATTGCACTATTATTGTTACCTATTGTTATTGTTTTGTTTTTCTTTTTTAATTATCACTACAGTGTATGTGCAGTATGTGCTTTCACTGAAATATACAGCTAGTTATCATTTAAATACCTACGGGTATCTCAGTGTCTCAATAACACAATGTTTTTCTCCCTCTAACCAGAGATTAATTAATTAATTAATAGTTGTTCTAACTGCCTAGTAACATGTGATACTTTGTTTGTTAATCGCTTACTAATTTGCTCTCTGTACGAGTATATTCTCATAATTTGGTAATTATGTAAACACATGATTAGAATTGTTACCTAGATTATAAGTTTGGTTTCTTATATATGTTTATTAATTGGTGGCAATTTGTTTTGTGTTTCAAATAAATAAATAAATAAAATAAATAAATAAATAGATTCAATCGACCATGCACGCACATGCTGGTGTCATTGTTCTTTGGAACTGCCTCTCGGCCTCTGATGCTCTGAAGTCGTTCCTTTAACGACTACCAGATGGCAGCCGGGACCAACAGCTTAACGTGCCTTACAAAATTAAATTTTCGTATGATTTCGACGTTTTGATTACTTATCAAAGCTATTTAGATACTCATTTAAGATAGAGATTTATTGAATTTTGATATTAAGGTCACATCGCGAACCCCTGTACATGTGTATGTGACGTAAACACATAACTGCTACGCGTCTTCAAGTCTACAAACGCGCATCTGCTACGATGCTACAAGTCTACGAATATGCTTATCCGCTACGACATGACAAACCAAGAAAAGGCGCATAACTGTTTTGCAAATTTGAAATCACTGTTTTCATTTCTTCATATTCATCTCCTCTTATATCTATGTATGTATGAATGTTATATTATGTAGTTTCATGTATATTATGTAGTTATATATATGTATGTGTATTTTATCTGTGTAAATCGAAGTATGTTTATATTATGACTGAAGTATTTTGATGTTAAGACAATTATTGAATAACTAATAATAATAACCCTTTCAGCTTCGGTGTGACAAGCCTACGACAAAGAGCAACTGCTACGACGCTACAGATCTACGAGTATGGGTCACTGCTACGGTGCTACAAGTCTACGAAATTGCTTAACTGCTACGATGCTACAAGTCTACGAAAAGTAAAACTTGAACTTATTTAGTATGAGATTTTATAAACGCGGACGCTAGCGGCTGCGTTGGCGATTTTGTATGAAAAACCTGTACAGGAGTGCTACTTTTGAAATGTATGACTCACACAAAACCGGTGAATCAAATGATTATCGTTCGAGTCACCGGTTATATCGCATGAAAATCATTCGAAAATGAACGATAATCATTCGACTCACAGATTTTGCTATGTCATACTTCTCAAAAATAGCACTCGAGCGCCCCTGGCAGATAGTTAGGTAACTAAGATATTCCATATAAATCCTAACGCAGTCGCTAGCGTCTGCGTTTGTAAAACCCCATACTAGGGGCAAAGTATAAGTATATACACTCGTAGAGTAGATAAATCAAATTAAATAGGAAGGACTTAAGACGAATAAAACCTTTTATCATTTCGATACAGTAGTGCAGTGAAAACCTACATTTGTTAGAGTAATAGTAGCAACTAAATGTCTTCAGTTAATAGCAGGAGATATTTTAGTTACTGTTTTTTTTTTATTACCTGCCTTTCTAAACTCGCTTTCATCTTAGCGCTTTTCCGGTTGCGTTCTCAGCTGGTTGCTTCATAGTCCAGGGCTCTTCTACATTATCTCTCCTTATATATTTATTTATTCAGAAATAAATACCTTTATTGCTTCTACAACTACTAAATGCATGAAGCTTTACATATTACTGAAATCAGTAACTGTTATTTTTTATTTATATTTTAATATACAAATTTAAATATAGACTAATAATTAAAATAAAACTAATTGTATCTGTTAAGTTTACATAAATTCCAAGGAAGTCTGTGTTGCTCTTTGCTATCATTTATTTTTTCTTTTTTAACACACGATGTCAAATCCTTACTTTTCAATCCATGCTTAAAACTATTTTAAAATAAAAAAATATAATACACAAACTGTCATTAAAGCAATATCAAGTTGACATCTTTGACGACTATTGATTTTCGCTTTTGAGATTTATTTATGTAAATTGAATAAACACTACCTTTTCATCATGACTGATAGCTTGTTAGCTTCCGAAAGAGAGTTGATAGATGGGATAAAGGAACTCTTGAAGAAAAATGGACACTTGAACAAGTTACAGGCGGAGGTTATTACGAATTTAAATTAATTTATAATCTACTAGCAAACCCGTTCGGGCTTTGCATGGGTTTTGCTTACATAAACACCTCCCTCTTGAATCACTCTATCTATTAAAAAAAACCGCATCAAAATCCGTTGCGAAGTTTCGAAATTTTAAGCATACATAGGGGCAGACAGTGGAAAGCTACTTTGTTTTATACTATGTAAAGACTAGCAGTTCACCCCGGCTTCGCCCGTAGTACATATATAGCCTATATCACTCAAGGATAGTCATTTTAGAACATTAACTACGATATTGCAGTTTTGAATCACCAGATTGTTTGGTAATAAAAATGATCCCGTGCTTCAGGAGTCACGATAAGTCATTGGTCCCGGCTGCCATCTGGTAGTCATTACAGGAACCACGTAAGAGTCCTAAAGGCGATTTCGAAAAACTCTGACAACAGGGTATGCATATTTGATTGACCGTGACACCTATACGAAATGACGATGATGATAAGTTAGCGGTACCCGGGCAATTGTAACCCAAACAATTAGATAATGATGACCGGTAAAGTAAAATTATGGAAACAAACGAAGTAATGCCAGATTTACTTTCAGATGCGAGCAAAAGTAACCCAAGCGTTACAAGAAAGACAACTACCTCAAGGGTCAATACCGCCTGCACCATCAGACGAAGTGTTACTAGTGAACGAATTGATAAGGGAATATTTAGAATGGAACGGCTATTTGTACACAGCGACGGTGATGACGTCAGAGGCTGCATTGCCCAAGGAAAAGAAATCTAGGTCTAACTTGTGTATAGAAGTTGGAGTAAGAGATGATGAGAGGTCCTCCGCTTTGCCCCTCTTGGCTAATATAGTGGCGGCTTATACTGAGCGAATTAAGCGCAAAATTAATAAAAGCAAAAAAGAAGCACTGCAGCCTGTGAGTTAATACAGTTGTGTAAGATTTTTTAGTCGAACGGATATATCTAATAAACAACTTAAAAATAAGGATATTGTAAGTTATTTTTGTTTTTTTGAACCACTAAAATGACGAACGTCATTTAAAGGTACAAGAAATTAGTTATTTTTATTTTTTTAAAAGGGTGTTACCGCGACAGAACGCGACACGAATGTCTTACTTGGGACGGATCTCATGAAGTTCTCATATAGCATTCCTAAAGAGGGTTATCGTCAGGCTGGCGGTTGGCAATAAAAATAATGCCATGTCTTCCAACTTTTTACTAATACTAAAATGCGAAAGTAAGTTTGTTTGTTTATTTGTTTGTTACGCTTTCACGTCCGTCTACTAAAACCAATCTTCCTGAAATTTCGCATACACATAGATAGAAGTATTTAGAAGGACATAAAATACCTTTCATCCCGGAAAAAAGCAATATTTCCGTGGGAAAGACACGCGAGTGAAGCCGCGGGCGAAAGCTAGTGTTTTATATGTGTAACTTAACAAACATTTCTACCTGGCTGGAAACATTTGAAGTAAAATAAAAACTATAATGTCACATCAACTTAGTTGACTTGTACAAAACTTGCAGGCTTGTTTCCTATTCCAGAAGTATCGCCTTAAACCGGGAAGTACAGCGTCTTGAATTATGTACTTTCTTCTGACTTTTAACAAAAATAGCTTCTGTTTAAGCCATTCTCAACTTTAGTCATATTTCAGGACAAGCAAAATGAGAACGGAACGACAACTTTAAATGTAATATTTTAGTTTGATAAATTCGTTTATTTTTGAACTAACGACCCGCCCCGGCTTCGTATGGGCATAAAAACCTTCCTCTTGAATCACTGTTTCTATTAAAAAAAACCGCATCAAAATCCGTTGCGTAGTTTTAAAGATTTAAGCATACAAAGGGACATATGGACAGAGAAAGCGACTTTGTTTTATACTATGTAGTGATTATTTTTCGTACCTATATAGCGAACCTAATATTTTAAGGTTAAATAAATACTGTGTGGCTACATTTCACTCTCTCGATATGACCTCGGCTTACAAACAAAGACTTCAACTTATTCTAAGGGTGCCTCTCCAACTAGTGAAGGTCATAGGCAATTAGTCTGTTAAAGACCTCCTTTTCTTTAGTTCTTCGGAATAGCTCCGCTGCGTTTTTATAGTGTACTACTCCCGTTAATATGTCTCATTATGGGGAGGACTCCATATCTATAGTCCTCCCCATACTGAGACATATTAAAGCCATCTATAAATTACTTTAGATACTGTGATTCTAAATCCGAAAACTTATTACATACAGTACTAAATCAGTTTGTGGTAAGATAACGATACTTTAAATAATCGTATTTTAATAATACACATTTTTTCGCCATAAATAAGTTGGATCTTAACTAAATTTAATTTTTTCAATCCTTGTCGCGCCACCGATTGACAAGAAGAATAACTAAATCTTCTTCTTAGAGAATAGGAGCATATTCTAACTGGTACGCTTTATAGATTTTATTACGTACTATCCCCAGTTATTATTGCACGTCGAACCGTCGTACTATAAAATACGAGGGAATTAAGTTTCAATACCTAATTACCTGTTGAATAGATCTTTTAGACATGTAATGTAAATCTGAATACCGTACAGAAATATAAATTATATATCCGTGTATTCAAAGGGCCATTAAATTAATCAGCCTTCAGTTAACATTCCTTTGATAAATATATTAAAGGAGCTTAGTACGAAATTGAGAATATCATAATTATTATAAGGTTGACTGACAGAGAATGCTTATAGCATCAAGTATATCAATTGTACTAAATAAATAAATAAATATTAATTAAAAGCGTGTAATAAATAAATAAATAAATAAATATTATTTAAAAGTTTAAATATATATTAAATTGGGTGATGTTTTGAAATTTAATCGCTACATTAACAGTTCCCCAAAACGTAGAGGATAAAGACCACAAACAAGACTTACATAAGAGAAAGAGAGAGAGCGTTGAATTGTGTGTGTGTGTGAAGTTAGCGAGTACCTACACTTTTGATAACATAAATCTAAAGCATGATTTTTCGTGTTGAAATTACGATCACACACGGACTAAATGCTACCCTTTAAACATTAGTAGGAGTTTCTATGCAAAATTAAAAAAAAACGAATAAAATCTACGCTAAAAAGTAAAAGTCTGAAAAGACAATCCATTGATGAACTAATTTTTTGTTAAGTTATTGTTATTATTAATTTATGTGTAATAAATATATGTATTTTTTTTAAAATAAAAAAAGTATAGAAATATACTACCAAACCAAATAATATATATAATACCACATAATATACTACCAAAAATTGTCTAAAACATATTTACAATAAAGCAGCAACCTAATGTTGATCTTCGTTTTTGTTTTTTCTACAATACGTGAAGCTTCTTTTCTTAATTTCTACTTTGGTAAAGAAATCGAAATCTCACTCTTCCTGATTTATGATTTTACTTATGAGAAAGATACATAATTTTTAGAAGATATGATTGCTTTGGGTTTGAAGATTTTATGAATATATTACATGCGATTGATCTTTTAACATTATATGAAATGATACTTACAAGTAAAGAAAAAGATAAATCGACATAAAAATAATTTTGTGAAAAGCTTTAAGAAATATTATAGGATTTTTCAAAGAACCTTTGAAGAATATTTTTTCTACTATATAGGTATTTTATAGCATTCTACACTCGAAGGGTAAAAAGAATTAAGTTAAGTTAATTGATGCTTTAGGTGTAACAGACCACCTGATAGAAAGAGGCCATGAATTTAACTTTACTTAAAGCTGCATTTGACTAAATCCGCAAAAAAGAGTATGTGAATGTCTTAACACTTGTCTCCTCATATCGCATAGGTAGTTACTTGACACTGAGTAAAGTTCTTCCTTTATTGTTCATCTGTTCTAGATTATTTTTATTTAAGACGATACCTCGGTGAACACTAGCGCCACCATCATTTAAAAATCATTATTCACTGAAAACACAAGTTATCAAAAATCCGTGTTATGCAATTAAGGTTCTGGATCTGAAATTAATTTTAAACATATTAAATTATAATTTCCTATAGTTACAAATTGCATTATTGCTTAAAACGACCACTTTTAGCAGTTTTGCAATTTGTAACTATATGTAACTATAATTTAATAATTGAATATGATTAAAATTAACTTCAGATCCAGAACCATAATTACAGCAGAGGGATTTTTGATAACTTGTGTTTTCAGTGAGTAATGATTTTTAAATGACGGTGGCGCTAGTGTTCACCGAGGTATCACCTTAACATGTTCGTACAATTTTTTTCTCTTGAAAAATGGTTAAATTTGACCCGGTTTGTGCGGTATATATGATACATGCGACCAAGACCAACATGGGGTCCGCTTGGAAGAAAAATAAAAGAAAAAGTATTTAAAGAATCACCATTATTTCTTTTTAAATAATAGTGAATTTGAATCTAAAGGAGAGTATTATTAAATCCACAGAAAAAAATCAAGACAACCGCCGAAAGCACACGTCGCGACATATTTATCTCGATATTGCCTAGTTCAATCAGCCTTCGGAAAACCTTACATCCGTGGAGAGTACACAAAGCCTCCCCAGGTAATTTGTCAAATCAAACACGCTCAAATCGATGAATACTCCATCTGAAAAACTGTGACCTTCCGAATATAGGTCAATAAAAATTAACGATATGAGGGAATGTAAATATTTTCCTGACAGCGCGTCTACTAATGAAGCTACAAAAGTGTCATCAATTAAGTCTTGCTTTAATAATGAGTTTGGTCAACAACAAATTTTAATATGTGTGATTATCGCTTGTTCGTGACTGAAAAATTGTCTATGTTATTATACACTTTTGCCCTACCTTATGAATTATTAAGTTGTTACTCGCCATTGTATGTGTGTGTATTTTGCTTTTAACCTTCATTATGAATCGACTTTTTGTTATTAAAATAATCTTGGCCAATAACAATCAATCAAATTATTTTATTGTGGAATATATGTACGTTCCATTTCGAGAGTGGCAAATTTTGCTTTCGTCTGGATATCTGTCAGTCTGTGCCCCTAGTATGAGTTTTTCATAACGCAGACGCTAGCGACTGCGGTAGGATTTTGTATGGAATTTCTTAGTTGCCTGACTATCCGCCAGAGGCGCTGTACATGTTTGCCATACTAAATCGCTAACGCAGTCGCTAGCGTCTGCTAGGGAAATATCTTATCGTTAAGAAAAACTCATACTACTGTCTGTTTGTTCCGGGCTGAAAGTCGCATTTCTGAACGGATCCTAATGAAACTTGGCACACGTTTTCCTTGATTTTTTGAAATTTTTTGTCGTGAGCTTTTTTTGATTGGAGCAAAAATGGGGGAAGTTTGTTGTATTGCTTATGTCACTGGCAGCAAGTTGTATTTTTTATTAATTAAAATACACTATATACCTAGTTTCGTTTTCATGTATAGTTTTTATTTTATTTTATTTTTTTACATGGTACAAAAATAGATTACAGATAATGAAATAATACTTAATGTTTTACTTTTTTAGAGACGAAAGGATCTTCAAAACGCGCTAGACTATCGAGCTCCTAAACAGACTAACTAAAAACTAAGACAAAAGCTGCCTCGCAACTATCCCAAGAAATGTAAGGCTTCTGACAATGAATTAAATGCTGTCATAAATCAGAATCTTATTTACTTGGTTCAGTTGTTTCCAGTTTGGTTAGGACATTGCAGACTTGAATCACCTGATTGTATGTTAATAAAGATGATTCCACTTCGGAAGAGTCCGGCTGCCAACTGGTAGTCGTTAAAGGAACTACGTCAAAGGGCATGAAACGGTTTCGAGTTTCGAAGAACTCAGACACCAGGGTGTGTATGGTTGATTGATCGTGACGCCTACACGAAGTGATGATGATTGGTAGAATCTGCTATGAGTTGGACAAGTTGTAGACTTGTATTTGTTTCATAATCTTCTTTTACGACATATTTTGCAGAAAAAATGGGATCGGTCTAGATTCTTAGTTTCGATACAACACTATTTAAATAAGTGTATCCTAATCGTATGGGCAATGGAAGTGTGATTTCCAGCTGATTGCTATAATACGGTATATACCTAATGAAGGCATAGACGTCCTGCTATTCAAGATAATTGATCAAAACCAGCGGTTCTAAAAGTGTAGAAGTTCGATATTATTTATTTTTGACTCTAATTCGTGCATTGCAGAAATATATTCTAACTAGCTGTTCCCCGCGGTTTCACTCGCCTTTGGTGTGTAATGTACTATAGCCTATAACCTTCCCCGAGAATCCGGCTTTCATATACAAAAAGAATTTCTGCAAATCCGACCAGTAGTTTTCAAGTTATAAGCGTTTAAACAAACAAACTCTTCAGCTTTATTATATTAATATAGATTTCTTTTTTGAGAGACTTGGAGAAAAATACCTGATGGCACTGAATCGTTTACTCTAACCCTTATCTTCTTTTTATAAGTGGCTCACTATACCTATTACTAAAGTCATTTTTAAGATTCAGTTTATTAGATCTGGTACTAGTCGAGTAGATCCAAGAGAATTGCGACAAGTAGAAGCGCACTGAAGTTTGAGCACCACTGGACTTAGTTTATCGTATCGTTGAAACATTACTGCACATCAAGCCCTTTGGGTCAATATAAAGGGCTTAATTTATAACATGGATCTTGTATTAGCGGTATAGTACAATGTAATGTATTCGTTAGCCAACAAAAGTGGTTTCATTCATGCCAATATACCTACACCCAAAATAATTAATTTTACATTGTACCTCTAAATGTATCACGAATATCCTTCAGACAGGGTCTTTCGAGCAAAAATACCCGACTGCAGTGCGAAATTAAATTTGGGATTTCACATTCCTCGAAACACTATCAAACATAGATATAAAGTTGAAATGTTAGGATCGCGTTTTAAAATTTCAAAAATTTGCCTATTGCACTACATTGGTTCGGTAGAAAAATTTTGAAGATCTTGGCGCGGAACATACGAACATACAGCAGGGCAATCGCGCTAAATACTATCAGCTGAATCGCAACCGAACCTTGATCGTAAATCGACTTTTTGAATGATTCCGTATCGCGCTAATGTTTTGACAGCTAGTTGGAGCGCAACAGTTACGAACCACGAGCGCAACCGTTGTCAAACCATTGTCAATCAAAAAGTTGAAGCATTTCTACTTTTTTACCGACCGTAATTCAAACGTTTCATATTAAAAGTGTGTTTGTTGGAAGGTAATAATACTATAAATGCAAATATCTATCTGTCTGCCTGTCCCTCTGTTTGTCTATCTGTCTCTTACTCTTTCACGGCTAAACCGCTGGACCGATTTTGATGAAGTTTGTAAATTATTATAGGGGGATAAATCATAGGCTGTTTTATTAGACGATATAACCCACTAACATGCGGGCGGAACCGAGGGCAACGGACAGTACTTAATAAGTTTTTACATAACCTAAGAATATTTAAACCGGGTATTTAATAACGAGATAGTTTAAAAGAAGAATCCTACATCATCTTATTTATGGAGGCATTTTAATAGCGATAAAACTGGTTATATGAGAATAGCTATCATCTCTCAGGGAAATTGAATCGTCTGGCTCGCCCAAATCGGCGTGAGGCTATTCCAAATCGTTCACTGATCGAGTGAGCGATCCCCTTAAGTGCACTTATAATACGAACACACGATCTGTAAGTTTAGCAAACTGAAGTGAATTTTTAACAGGTTGGTGGACACACGACTGCTATTAATAGCAGTTATAACAATAAAACTTCTATTTTGTTTTGAAAAACGTCCGCGAACGTGTTTTGTTTCTACCTTCTTCTTAGTCCAACTTGGTGCCTCACTGTATTTCCACTTTTTCTTAAATTGCGATACCCGACAGGGTTCATGTTGTACATATTTTTAAGACAATGACTTCGTTTGTAGTTAGATCTGTAATGTACAATATAAATTGCAATAAATGAATTGAATTGAATTTGAGTGAAGTTCTACTTCTTGTCAAGTCGAAATGACTTGACTTACTTACTATTTATCATTTGGAGTAGGCCTCACGGTCAATCGACCATGCACACCCTGGTGTCAGAGTTCTTCGGCACCGCCTCTCGGCCTCTGACGTGGTTCCTTTAACGATCAGATGGCAGCCGGAACAAACGGCTTAACGTGCGTATAGTGTGGTCTGAATCTGCCCTTTAAATATTTGCAGTTGATTTGTGTCCACCTTATATATTTATTGCCACAATTTAATGTTATCTCCAACAAGCTCGTCGCCCTCCCTGACAGTGTGTCACCTTACTACGCCGAACACGATGAACATCCCATTGTGCCAATCGTATTTTCACTTCTATTACCTGAAGTAATCAGTTACGGACAATAGTCACTGTTCAATGTTGAGCAGATTTTACAAGATAAATGCGAAAGGACCATTGACTGGCATTGTCCAACAATGCTTCGATCGAGTGGCTATTTCGACTTTTCCTGTAAACCATTTTATGTCCGATCCGATTGCGAATTATATGCCGTGATTGGTTTTACACTATTCATGAACTGTATCTTATATTCCTATACTATTAAACGAGCAATAAATTTATTTGCGTTTTCAAATACAGATAGTCCGGCGGAAAATACACCGCACTGTCCAAAATCAACACCGAAATTTGACAATAGAAGCGTAATATCCTATCCTATACTATTAAACGAACAATAAATTTATTTGTTCTCGCGTTTTCGAAAACGGCTCTAACGATTTCTTTGAAATTTTAAACGTAAGTATCTTATATAGTCAAAAAGATAATCTAGCTAGGTTTCATCTATGGAAAATTCATTTTCACGCAAAATGATTTTCTGCATAAAACGAGCAAAGCTCGGTCGCCCAGGTATATACTATTAAACGAGCAATACTTGTATCGAGGTATATAATAAATTTATTTGTACTCGCTTTTTTGAAAATGGCTCTTAAGTATTTATGTGTAATCTCTCTTAGTCTGTTTTCACCAACACTAGTATTTCCAGTTAGTTATAAAAAAATGCCAAATCTTATAAAAGTAAAAATTAAAACACCGCATTTTAGCGTTCCGCGAAGAGGAATAATTCTTCTGTTGAAAATACGTTAGATTGATCTCTCTTGTTTGCCATAATTACCTTAATCAACTCTCTCACTCGTCTCTTCGCTCTTGCGAACTACTTCTCAGCCTCTAACGTGGTTCTTTAGACGACCACCAGATGGCAGCCGGAACCAACGCCTTAATTTCATCTACCCCGTCACATGTTGACATTGCCCGCGGGCATATGCCTTAGTCACACGGGTATGGGACTAGGACATTCTACATAATAAAGGCTCACAAAATATGAACTAGGACGGTGCATCATGTACGTCCTAGTACAACTTGAACCTTGTACATAATAACTTGGAAACTAGCTACAAGTTTGAAGCATCTGGTAAAGCTGAAGTCACACTAACTTGCATCATATTGATGGAAACATGTTGCACAGATATCAATATACGAATAGTTTGCAACAGGACTTAGTTATTGAGTTGGGTCATGAAAGACTTTGATATGTGTGCCTTTACTCAATGTGAGTGTGAATGTCTTCTAGCAACACAGCCTACGTACAGGAAGGAAATAGCCATACGCTGCGTTCCTCTCTGCATATCGCCAATCAGCATAAGCGATGTATTAGTGTGTGTAATCTGTACACAAATTATTTGCTGTTTTGTTTCGTTGTATGTGTAAGTATCATCATTACAATCAAGTGACAGTATAAGTGGTATATAAGTATACAGAAATGTAGCCAGATCTAATAGAATCTCAGATCACATAATAGAATAGTAAAATATCGCTAAGGTATTTCGGTACGCAAGCCGTGTTGCTTCAAGGTGAATGTCGACTTACACGACTAAAGACGACAAATGTGTCAATTTTCGTGTAACTCAGTCCGGGTTCGGATACCAGAAACAACGAGGGTCAACGTGGGACAGGCGGCTTATTATTAAAATTTAAAACGCAATAGTATGAAGTTTGTTTGCACATCAAAAACAGCGACTGATGCTGAACCAGCTTTTTTAACCGACGTCAAAAAAAAAACCAAGGAGGTTCCCAATTCTTCGGAATGTTTTATTTTTTGTAATATAAAGGAAAGATGTGGTTGTTTCTAAAACTGTAAATCTGTGATTCAATAGTCTAGGAGGTTTTATTAGGGCTTGAAAATTATGGACCCGAATTCTACCGAAATCATTCACCTTTGTGATTTTAGTTCCATTTTAAAATGAATATTAATCTTCTTTTGTCATATTTCGATGTTGATCTTGGACAGCGCGGAGTAACAGATACTGACGGTGTATAAACACCAAGATAAACAGGGCAAGTTGACCTAATATCTCAATGAAAAAGAAATAAATCTCTGAAAATCAAGCTAATAACGGCCGCCGATCAAAAATTTATTATCTGGGTTATTTATATCCAGGTGTGAGCTAAATAACGGTGTCAATTAATTATTTTTAAAGCGTGACACCAATCTGCCTACTCAAGTTAGTAAATTTTCTTTGACGTATTTCATGATAAAGCTATAATTACTACAGTTTATTGGTAAATTATGAAATCTTTTTTTATACTAGCTGTTGCCCGAGACTCCGCCCTTGTGGGAATTCCGGGATAAATATAGCCTATGTGTTGTTCTAGGGTCAAAGCAATCTCCATTTCAAATTTCAGCCAAATTCGTTCAGCCGTTATAAATAGTGTAACTAACACGACTTTCTTTTATATAGGTATATGCATATATAAATATATACATGTATATATATAATATGGATATTAAGAGATATAGATAGATTAGCGTGGGTTTTGGATGTTAATCTATATATGGATTTATTATAAAATATATTATCATTGGGATAGTATTCCATAACTGAAGTCTCGAACTTTGGGCTAACTCAATCTGTGCGATTTGTCCCTATATATTTATTTATCACTGGACTAAGGTAATTTGTCATCAGTACCATAACATATTGTACGATTAACTACTTCTGTGAACTAAAATGCCCCCGATAACTAAGGAAATTGAGCGAACACGCGGCGGAAGAGAAATTAATGAGTTCGTGTATTTATTTTGCCAAGTACATGCGGACAGAATTTTGATACGCGAAAAGGAAGACCTTTTATTACGTGCTAGAGCCTAGCCATTACAATTTGACGACGAGACCCTGGTGAACACTAGCGCCACCATCAACTAAAAATCATTATACACTGAAAACACAAGTTATCAAAAATCCGTGTTAAATAATTGAGGTTCTGGATCTGAAGTTAGTTTTAATCATATTTATTAAACTATAGTTCCATATAGTTACAAATTGCAAAACTGCTAAAAGTGGCCATTTTAAGCAATATTAATTAATAGGCGCTTATTAATATCGCTTACGTCCTGCAGTGGACGAAATACGCTGCAAAAGAAAAAGAAGAAAATTAATATCGCAAATTTACTTTCATTATTATCATTTCGTGTAGGTGTCACGGTCAATCGACCATACAAACTTTGGTGCCTGAGTTTTTTCAAAAGCACCCCCCGGCTTCTGAAGTCATTGCTTTAACGACTACCAGATACCGGGACCAACGGCTTAAAACATGTCTTCCATAGCACGGAATCATCTTTATTATCAGACAATCTGGTGATTCACGCCTGCAATGTAAACTGCAATATAAACTGAAACAACTAAACAAAGTATAGTCCTCGTTGGAATCAAACCCACGACTCCCGAGTCTACAGGCAAACGCCTTAATAACTGGACCATAGAGGCATTACTTAAAAGTTGAGTTGTAAGTGAACTCTTGTATACATTCATTGATACCACAGAATTCTGATACAATAAAGACTTTTGTTTGATCTTGTCTTGCCTCTAAGAAAAACCGCTGCGGTATATTAAATAACTTCAACCCTCCCTTTAAGAAATACTACATAACTATCAATTATATTCTCATCTGTAAGGAATTTGTAAATCAGCGCAGAGATTCCAAAATGGAGCTCTTGGTTGTGTGAGTACAATTAATTATCGTGGACATTGGTTGAACGGACCGCCGCAAATTGCCAAATTTATCGCTCCAATTGCTAACGCTTTGCCGGCCGACTTGGTTATTTAGAAGAAAACCATTAGGAATAAACTCCTTAGTCCATTAAGAATAAATTGTTGTATATAAGGTGGACATAAATCAACTACAAATATTTTCAGGGCAGATTCAGACCACTATACTGAACAACTTTTTCAATTAAACATATCGAAATACAAATTTTTTTTTCACTCTCCATACTACTAGATCAGATGATTCTCAATTCGTATGGGAGATCAAACATTTTTTTCGTATTTTGATATACTCGTAAGTTTATTTGGAAAAGTTATTCAGAATAGCGCTCTGAATCTGCCCTTAAAATATTTGCAGTTGATTTGTGTCCACCTTATATATATAGGACCTGAACTCCTGACATTTTCAAATGTAGTTTAGTTATAAGCATTTATTAAGTAATTTCATTTTTTTTTTGTTAAATATTAATTATCTCAATCAAATCAATCAATCAAAGCCTAAATGATACGATGACGGCCTGAGAAAAAGTGTCTCATTTTTGTTTTTTACATAATTCGATATTTTGATATTGCCTTTGTGTTGTTTTTTTTCCCATATTTGGAAATCGCTCGCGGATTTTTCTTTTAATCTATGGTTTTTCCCATAAATTAATTAAGTACACACTAGATTTTTTAATAAAATATTTTTATTTCTTATACCTATTTTATGTATGTTGAGCTCGAAATTAAAAGTTTAAAACTTTTAAATAAATATTTTTCGAGTCCGAAATGTATATTTGGTACCAGAGAAAAAGAAATAATATTTTACCTGTGAATTGGTAAGTAATATAAACAGTAAAGTTACTGCAGTGAAGCTCCACATTCAGCTCCAATTTCATATTTTATTTATTCTAAGTGCACCAATTCTTCGGGTGGTGTAATACTATCATAATACAGAAAATGTATGACGCCATTATACGTTTGAAACGAACATAAAATTCCAATACAAAATAATTGACATCGTCCAGCGTTCAGCCACTTACAAGATACGTGTTTAGTTTAAAATTGCGACCGAGTATTACACCGTTTATAGTTTAAAAAAAATTAAATACATTTTATAAATTCACAATTTGAAATTTAAAATCATTATCATTTCCTTTTTTTGTTTAATTTTTCACACTGATATCGTGCCATGTTTCATGAGATCAGGTGAAAAAATTTTTTTTTTTAATAATATGTTTTACGGAGATCGAGTGCTTATAAAGAACCATAAAATAATAGATTATAGATTTTAGGCTTCTACTTATGATTAATCGGTAGTGACTTTTTCAGCATTAATCCCGCTAATTATATAAAGTATTATGACTATCACTACACATTATAAAAAAGTCGCTTTCTCTCTACATATATCCCTATGTATGCTTTAATCTTTAAAATTACCCAAGGATTTTGATGCGGTTATTTTAATAGTTAGAGTGATTCAAGAGGAAGGTTTTTATGCTTATGAGAATCCGGGGCGGGTCGCTAGTTTACTTATAAAACAAAAGTTTTATGAATAAGTAATATAGATAGAGCAAAAATAAGCAGAAAATTTACTTTTCTCCTTCTATCTAAAATTTTAATTTATCTAAAATTTAAGTCATACTTTTGTCGGTGGAGTCCCTTTCTATTTTTATTAGCTGCCAGCTTTCATACATATCACAAAGTCGCTGGCGACTGCATTAGTTATTTTCTTTGTCAAATTTGTAGAATGATGGATAGTAATTATAAATTTTCATACAAAATCTTAACGCAGTTTTAATTCCAAATGCGTTTAGATAATCTCATGGTAGATTCAGGACTCGAACCCCAAGTTTTCCTTTATTTGTTCAAAATAGCTCCCTATCCACTTATTATTATTGTATCTGTATCACAATTGGCTCCACAAAAAGACAAATAACACGATAACGACTGTATATCTCACTGCCACGCGTATTTTCGTGAAAAATATATGTAGCGTCTCGATAATTGAGTTAACTCAAATGTAATGATCCTCTTAGGAGAAATAGAATAATTCATCATTGCCTCGCGCGTCTTACATGCCGGTTCGATACATTTTCTACGACACAGCTGTTTACCATTTTCTTAATTTAAAAGACTTAATTTTACCAATTTTGGTGTATTACCGTATTGTTTAGTCATCAATTGAATGATATATGGGATTTTGTGTACCTATTGCCACATTTTGTAGTCAATAATTTGTAATTTGTTCAAAATAATACAGAATGGTTTTTAGCATACAGATTTAGATTAAGGAAATTTATGATTTTAGCGTTTTTCCGATTGCATCATAAGCCGTAAGGATGAGGATTTCGCAGCCTGCTCCCATTAGACGGGGTTTGTTTTTTCCCCTTGTATATGATATACGGCCTTTATGATGTCAACAGAAAAAAATATGGCTTATTATTTCTCATTTCTTTTTTTTATGTGTTTATTCGAGTGTACCTATTTGATAAAATCATAGAATCAAGAATCACGCTAGGCATTTTTTTTATCAATGGATAAATCTTAACGCTTGGCTTTCAATCAAACAGTTGAATATTATTGTAGATAGATATAACTTTGGTTGATAGGTGGTTCTTTAGAATGCTATTTATTTATTTAACGTAATATTTTTTTTTACTACAAAAAAACTGCAAGCATTTTCCTACAATATTTGTGTAATACAATAATTATGCAATAAAAAATGAATAAATTAAATATTTATCTGTTATAGCGTCGCTTCGGTGTAATAAGCATCCGACCCCCCCCCCCCCCCTTTCTAAACGGAGCGTGAGTACTTACAGTTTTGCACGTATGTTTTCGCTCCCTAGATACATCTGAAGTTTCAACTACACTTTTTCTCAAACACCAAAAGTATTCCGACATCCAATTTAACTATATTTAAACTTAAGTAACTACTACCATCTACTACTCAATTAAAATTTAAGGTTATACTTGTAAAACTCAGAAAAAATAGTTTTTCTTTTTTTCAGAGTGAACTTTAAAAAAAGTTTAATGATCATTTTAAAAAAAGAAAGTAAATGCTGCAATTAGAGCGAGATGCGTGTGAGACTGAGGGAATCGCCGAATGGGGAAATCATGACATAGGCGATGCGGCTAGCAACCCATCACTATTGATTTCCTGTTTCAACTACAGTTATGCTAAACGTGGCCTAAGGTCTTATGGTCCTAGGCTCTGTCTATCCCGCATGGGATAATGACGTGATTATATGTATGTATGTATGTGTGAGACGACAATAATAAAGTTTATTTTAAATTGTAATTTTTTTCTCTACTCGCAATTTCTATATTTTTGATTTTATTTAATTGCTTGCATTTTTAATATTGATTTAATTGATAGGAAACTTTATTTTTATGTATAATTATGTTTTTTTTTTTTTAACTAAATATAAAGTTAATAAATAAGTTAAGTCTATTTAGGCATAATATTAACACTTTTTAAGAAGAGGAGGCCTTTCTCTGCAGTGGAACACAACACGTCAAGCTAAAAAAATATCACTTTGTATTTTTAGTTTTTATTGAATTTCCAAACTTAAACAGGCAGTTTTTGTCTAAGATAGCGGCTTAAAAATGCATACCGATTTTGCACTCGACTTCTGTAGACGAAGTCTACATTTATTATTCAACCACTCACCTGATGAAACCTCGCACGTAAGGTATGTGAGAAATATTCATAACATTCCTTTTGTTTCTTTTTCTTCATTCGATTACCTTTTTCTTACATGTAAACAAACACTTCTTCTTTCGGTGCCATCTTCTATCGAAGGTCGGCAATCATCAATGCGACCTGCAGTCCTGCACCTCTGAGACAGCCGCTCGGAATATCGCGTACTTATATTGTACCATTGACGTTGGTTTTTAGCCAAGAAATAAAAAAAAAACACTTGAAAAATAAGAAAAATATCAATGATTCGACTTCGTACATGGCAAATACCAAAAAAAATGTATCGAAAAAAGATTTTTTTCTCATTGAGTACGGTTACCGCTTCTGGTCATGTGGGCCGTAAGCCTGTTTGCCTACTTAATGTCATAAAACATCCATACTAATATTATAAATGCGAAAGTCTGTCTGTCTGTCTGTCACCTCTTCACGGCTAAACTGCTGGACCGATTGTGATAAAATTTGGTAGGGATGTAGTTAACGACCTGAGGTCAAACATAGGCTACTTTTGGGCACGATATAACCGAGTCCCACGCGGGGCGAAGCCGCGGGAAACAGCTAGTGTTCTATAAATGACAAAAAGAAATGTAGAGCCAATATTCCCTATACTGGTTCTACATTTTTTTGTCATTTATTTATATAAATAACAAATGAGAGCTTGGGAGCCTTCAAGAAGGGCGTAAAAAGATTTATTAAGGGTCGGCAACGCACTCGTGATATACCTGGTATTGCCAGAATCGGTAGGCTACCGCAGCACGATTAATCAGGTGAGCCGTAGGCGTAATAGCCGCCTAATCAGTAGTACTACTATTTTCCGACAATATGGGTTCATAATTTACAATACAATAATACAATAGTATACATGCTTGGCCTAGCTTATAGAAGTAATATGAAATATTAGCATGGCTCCCTAATACAACCTCTCGTCCTGCCAATAAGATTCTGGAAGCAGGTCGTAAAATATTGTCAATCAAAAATGGTAGCAGACCCTGGGTTCCAAAGCAATCGCATTACGCATTCGGAATCTATATATATATAAAAGAAAGTCGTGTTAATTACACAATTTATAACTCAAGAACGGCTGAACTGATTTGGCTGAAAATTGGTGGAAAAGGTAGCTTAGCCAGGAGAAGGACTTATGATACCTTTCATCCTAAGAAAAGCTCTGTTCATGAGGAATTTCACGCAGGCGAAACAGCGGGCAATAGCTAGTTCATTAATAAAAGCCGGTCTAAAAATATGAGTTCAAAATTTAATTAATGTTTCAAGATAAAAACAAACATTAAAAACAGTAACAAATAAGTAATGTTAAATAACGATTACTTTTATATAATAAGAAAAAGCCTTCATTAATAAGTACCCCTAGTATGAGATTTTATAAAGTCAGACGCTAGCGACTGCGTACAGATCTCGAAGTCTTTGTATTATTCCAAAAATAATGGTGTATATTTACTTGCTTTATTTCAGAATTTTTTCCATCAACTTTTTACATACAATCGCAATCTGGCCTAAGACTTTCATCGCCCCCGCTGGCACAATTCAAGATACTTAATTAAATAAGAAGGAGACAGGTGGAGGCGCTATACCCGGAATCTAATATGCCGGATACACATTCCTTTGTTTGTGTTAGCAAAAAAAAATGGAGAAAACAACGGTATTAAATATTGGGTTCCGCAATCTGTTTCGTGGCGTCTTATTTTACCATAGATTAAAAAAAAATATTGCGAGAGACCGCGCGCGATTCGAACTTCTTTTGTATTTTACCGCTGGCCAGAACCATTAACACGTTGGTGGGCACACAACTGCTATAGCTGTTATGACAATAACACTTTGTGTTTTCAAAATCGTCCATTAACGTGTTAATTACGACGACCTCCGTGGCGTAATGGTTAACATGCCTGAACGCTACTCAGGAGGTCCCGGGTTCGATCCCCGGTCAGGTCAAGGTGAAAAATTATAATTTTCTGGTTGACCTGGTTCTTGGATGTTTATCTATATATGTATTTGTTATAATTAAAAAATATAGTATCGTTGAGTTAGTATCCCATAACACAAGTTTCGAACTTACTTTGGGGCTAACTCAATCTGTGTGATTTGTCTCTATATACCTATTTAAATATATATATATATAAATAAGAAAAAATTCTTAACACTTACAAACGACATTTTTTAATTATTTCCCTTAATAAAAGGAAAGGTTACCAAACTGCCTCCGTGGTCTAGTGGATAAACATTGCTTGTATATCTGGGGATCATGAGTTCGATTCCTACAGAAACCATTCTTTGTTTATTTGTTTCCATTTTCGTACTATTCGTACTTAGTTACGAAAATTAAGTACAGTATTGTATTGGGTACAAAACCTGTAAAAAATTGTATAAATTAAATAAATAAATTTTGCCAGGACATTGCAAGCGTGAATCACCTGATTCGTTGATAATGATTCTGTGCTTCGGAAAACGCGTTATGCTATGATATTCGGTCAGAGGCCGAGAGGTGGTCCGAATAACTCTACTACACTAGGGTGTGCATGGTCGATGGACCGCGTCACCTAAATGAAATTATTATGATAATCAGCATCAGGAAAAAGATGCGATATAAGGTCCAGTAGTTTAATATTACTATCTCTATCATAGGCATAATTTCAGCTACAAATACAAGACGCTAACATGGGCCCCCCTCATGAATCTGGCAGCTTACAACCGGCCCGCATCCAGTACATCAGATCTTGGGATCTAGTAGGTGGCAGCTCAACGTGCTGCGTTTAGTATTTGAATCTATCTAGAACCTTCCTACCCCAACGACCATAAGTTCTGTATGCTATATAGGCCATATTGGAAGTTATTATTTTATTTTCCTCGTTATCGAAAAATATGTGAAAATATTATTAAAACGGGACCCTAAGAAATGTCTCGAGTTTGACGGAGACACTGGCAGTCAAGGTCGATTCAAGTGCCTTAAAGAAATTTCGTTTCCCTCCATTTAATTTACTCTCAAATGTTTTTCGAATTATTTTCTTCAAGTCCACTGTAGAGGTATTTCGTGAAGCGTAAATTAATTATTTTCTTTTTGTACCTAAAAACAAATTGAGGTGCTCGGACTATTTTGTAAAGATAAATAACGTGATATTTACTTTCTTTCCCTCGTCGTTATAGCGTTTACCACGATGCATCTTTGAGATTTTATCTCTATGCTGTAATAGTTAACACGCTAGACCGCCACTTAGAAGTTCTTGGTTCGATCCTCAAGAATTAAATTAAATTTGATCAGGTAATATAAAATGTTTATTCAGAAATCTTTTAGAAGAACTCGTTCTAATGCTAATCCAACTCACTATTTAATTTTTATTATCATTTTGATGAACAATTTTCATCTGGAATTTCCCATGAAGTTTGAGAAAAATAGACAAATAATATACCTACTCTTTATTGTACCATTAAAATACAAATTATATATGTTGATACAAATAATGTGTGTACTTATCATCAAATTATATTATATCAAAGGCGGACTTATCGCTAATGCAATTTCTTCCAGCCAACATTAGGGTGGATAGGAACTACGTGGAAAAGAGGGGGTAAGTAGGCAGTACAGAAACAAATATGAAATACATAATATAACAAACTATAATATTATAGCTTTACAATTTCGCGTACAATTTTTTCTTAGAATCTGTAAATAAATATCTCTGGGTTCATGTTTCAAATCATAATTAGAAAGAGTAATTTATTTAAGCAAAGAGCTCAATTTTGCTGAACAGCAAACCACTGTTCAAATGCACCTGTCTAGCAGTTCTATGAATTTAGCCTGCATAGAGATTTTATCTGCAATAAGTCGTCCAAGGGTTGCCCAAGCACATGGAAGGCCAAACTACAAGCTTTTTTTTATATATATGTACTTATATCAATTGTTTTTATTCTTTGTAAATGGCTTTAGCAATTAGAGGTTACCTTTTTTACTTTTATTTTAAAATAGAATTTAATATTTTGAACCGATTTGAATTTTTTTTTTACTTTTAGAGAGCCCACTGCCACCGAGTGATATAGGCTTTGTATGTACCACGGGGGAAGCCGGGGTGGACTGCTAGTTCATAATAAATTTTACACGTCAATACATGTTTAATAACAATTAAATAATTAACATCAAGTTCATTAGCAGCAGTTAACTTCTTCCACAAAACATATCTAGTATGCCGCAGATACTATCGCAGATAGATCGGGATACTCGACTCCTTTATCTTGGCTTATTATTTTTAGCAGTGGTTATTCCGAAATGCTACTGGCAGTATATAATCTTGAAAAAAAAAACATCGTCATTAAATAGGTTTGAATTTTCCGCAATTTTTTTTTCTTTAAATATTTGGAATTTTCAAAACTGCTAGAATTTGAAACAAATTTGATTTCTGGTTTATTGTACTGCAGGAGATGGATGATGATCAACACCGGATGAAGAGCTCTATTTGCTTAATGCTTCGGTTCTGTTTTTTTTTGTAATTTTTGAAACAGATCTTAAATTTAAGGTCGGTGAACACTAGCGCCACCGTCATTTAAAAATCATTACTCACTGAAAACACAAGTTATAAAAAATCCCTCTGCTGTTATTAAGGTTCTGGATCTGAAGTTAATTTTAAACATATTAAATTATAACTCCCTATAGTTACAAATTGCATTATTGCTTAAAACGGCCACTTTAAGCAGTTTTGCAATTTGTAACTATATGGAACTATAATTTAATAATTGAATATGATTAAAATTAACTTCAGATCCAGAACCATAATTACAGCTGAGGGATTTTTGATAGCTTGTGTTTTCAGTGAGTAATGATTTTTAAATGACGGTGGCGCTAGTGTTCACCGAGGTATCACCTTAAGCGTAGTAATTTTATGGAATGTAATTCATGAAATCCCAATTTCCTAACTATTATTAAATGCAAAAGTTACTTTGTTTGTTTATTTATTTGTTTGTTTGTTACGTTTTCACGCCCTTTCTACTGAAACAATCTTCCTGAAATTTTGCATACACATAGAAGTATTGAGAAGGACATAGGGTACCTTTAATTCTGAAAAATGCACTGTTCCGGCACTACTATATCACGCGAGTAAAGCCGCGAGCTAAAGCTATTACTACATACTGTTTGTTTTTTTTTAACAAAATAAACTGACGCAAATATCGTTTTTAATTCACTGTACACTGTTTTGCCGTCCTTGTATCAGACCAAGCCATTTTGACGTCTATCTCCTTTGGACTTCTGCCAGGAGCAACACTGATTGCATGTATTGACTCTGATATTGCATTACTGTGTAATATTGAACTTGTATGATATACTTTATATTCTGATTTAATTTTTTTTAACAGTAAATAAAAAAACTTATTATTTTCAGCTTAAGAATTAGTTTAGTTTTTACTTACTGCGATGTCACGACGACCGAAAGTGTATCCAGAACTCCGACACAAGGTCTCCACTCCCCCAACTCTGTGCTACCTCTTGCCAGTCGGCAATAGGCAGGATAGGAGAAGAATGAGCAGTAAATAGAGCGTACATGAGGAGACTGCCGGGAAAACGGCCGATGGGTCACTGCAGGTATCGCTGGAGTACATATATACTATTAATTGCATCAAAACAATTGTTAACATATCAAAGTATTTAGAGCTTATTTGACAAAAGGCGGCTTTATCGCAGTTATCGCACTGCAATCACTCCTAGAAAAGACGACTCTCTTCTACAATAGACGATATAAAAGATTATAAGCGGTTTAGTCGTAACAGACCAATAGATAGACAGACAGACTTTCAAATTTATAATATTATTATGGATTAAATTTTTACCATAGATAAAAAAAAATGCCTTTAGAGCCGCGCGCGATTCCAAATTCGGTGATTTTTGTGAACCCGGGAATGCAAAGCAATGTAACTAAGAATGCGACAGTGATCTAAATACTCATATTTCTACCTAAGGTAGGTACACATTTTTCATTATAATTCCTTTACAACAAAATTATATTCGTCTTACATTATACAGCTGTTTTCTAACAGGAGATTCTTTAAACGGCGAGTTTGTTTAAATCCCTGTTTAAAACGTTCCCAGCAGTAACTTACATCAATCTTGCGCGAGTCGACTCATAATGTAGGCATTAATCAAAAGCTCAGGTACATGGTAATTTATATGTACACAGACACTGGAGTTGGGTAAACTAGGACTCAAAATGTGTTTTATGATAAATAGGTTTGGTAATGATCTCTTAAAGAACAAAATATATTAAGGTTATTTATTTATTTAAACCTTTATTGTACAAATAAATAATAAAGTGTACAAATGGTGGGCTTAATACCATATGGCATTCTACTATACATTCTATTATATTTTTTAAGGTTGATAAATAACTCAATCGACCATGCACAGCCTAGTGCGGGTTCTTCGCAACCGCTTCTCGGACTCAGACGTGGCTCCTGTAAGATTATCAGCAGGCAGCCGGGACCAACGGTTTAACGTATCTTTTAACGCAATCCAGTGATTCAAGCCAGCATCATGTCATGAAACCAAACTGGAAATCACTACACAGTATAAAACAAAGTCGCTTTCTCTGTCTCTATATCCCTATCTTTGCTTAAATCTTTAAAACTACGCAACGGATTTTGATGCGGTTTTTAATAGATACAGTGATTCAAGAGGAAGCCGGGACGGGTCGCTAGTAACTTAATAAAGTACCTATACATTTGTGGGAATAAAAACCATGATCTTCCGGGGCTACAAGACGGGACACCTTAACCACTGGACCATGGAGGCAGTCAACAAAATTTCTCTTCGATTTCTCTCATATTTTGTTTTTACAACGAAGAGGCTCTATCATCATCATTATTACGCTTTCACGAGTGGCGATAAGTCAAAGTCTGCGTACCTGGATGACTCATTAAGGCAAGGTCCGGTAAATCAATCCCTACACTACGATTGTAACCATAAATAAGATCCAAAGGACATTTTCAGAATCCAACCAACAACAACGAGCTTTTCAGGAGGTATTCCTCAAAACGCAACCATTTTGTGGCGCATCTGATAAGGGCACCTTAACTATTTCTTGTAGCGCACTTTTTTTGCACTCACAATATTAAAAAAAAGAACGCTCTGAGGAAAAGGTGCTACTCAAAATCGTTGCGCACCGAGAAATACTCGTACGTCCTTTACAGGACTCAAATGTTACAGCTTTCTACGGGGAAAGCCGCCGGCAGCAGCTAGTACATACATTTTTATTCCAATGCTCACACTTCAGCAAATATTCGTTGAACTACAAAAATGATTGCAATACATTGGTTTTAAAGCCACTGGGGCGTGAGAGGCAAGATAATAAATACCGGTTGCATTTCAAATACTAGCTAAATGCACTATTTTGATACTAAAATAAATAAATACTTTTAGGTTTATACTATTCTGTAGTGGCAGGTTTTTTTCTGACACTTTAAAAAAAACAATAGTGAAATAAAGTATTTAACAAAAATAAAATACTCACAAACTTTACCTCTTTAATTACTTTACACTTAAATACAGAAACAGCACATAATAATTGAAAATTTTAATATAAGATGCAATATTATACTTATATTTTTTTTTAAACCCGCCAAGTGCAAATTGGACTTGCGCATGAAGGTTTCCGTACCGCTATCTATACAAGTCGACCTGTATTCATCCAAAAATAAGTTCTTAGTTCTAAAATAGTATTCTGTTTCCTAAAAGTGATTTCGATTTCTGTTATCGGGTTAAAAGACCGATAATTTTGGGTCTTAAGAACATCGCATTCCATCTCTCTATCTAAGCACCTATTTCAGTTTATTACTTAATATTATATGTTTTGATTATAAATAGGGTCTCGTTTAAACTTTTTCGGCACGAAACCCTTATAACGATAAGAATTTTAAGTTATTGTTGCAATTGTTTTTTTACTTAATTTTTAAATTTTTAATTTCTGAACTAAAAGTAACAAATGAAATGTGAAAATTGGATACAATTTAATCTTCAGAAACATCACCCAGTTGTTATCGCAAAATGAATCTATTGCTAGCAACTATAAGGCTGCGGACACATTGAAAGTGCCTCTATGTAAAAATATAATTATTTACTATTTATTATCTTTTTTGTGATAATGCACCGTAAATTTCTAATTATCCGAAACTAATAATATTGTTGGTAGAATCTATGAATAGTCGGATATAGCTACAAGTAAATTAAGACCTCTATTATTTTATTCGCCTGTTTCGACATTCACAGAGAGATGAGGACGTCCAAAATCATTATCTTCATCAGTTCAGCCGCAGGCCACTGCTGGAATTTTAAAGCCTGCTCCAAGGATTTCCAAAATGACAGTAAGCGGTTTGCATCCAGCGCCTGCCTGCGACCTTCTTCAGGTCATCCGACCATCTGGTCGGCGGGTGTCTGACGGCCAAAATATTGTTCTTCAAAATATCCCCAACCTAATCAGCTGTGACTTGAAACACTCACGGTTGATAAAAAAGGTACAATATGTCCATCGTTCCTGCACACCCAGGTGTGCAGGAACGATGGACATTCATCCTTCATCTTGCGAGCTTTTACGTTAAAACCTTTTTTTTTTTTTTATTTCGCAGGGGAATGCTTTTACTCACGGAGTGTGGGACTCCTGGGCCGCTAGTCGGCCCAGACTACCCACTAAACCCCTGCGGGTGCCATCGGCCGCTTTGCATGGAGGCGCCTCGGATCTAACTAGCACAAGACGCCTCAGCGACTGGCCGGTCTCTCATCAGAGACCGGACTCACCACTCTCAGAGGCCCTCCGACACCTGGAGGACCTCTGCCGCCGGGTGGGACCGTGTTCCAGTCCCACTCTTATGGGGGCGCTTCCAGGCGCGCTAGGTAGCGCCTGCGTCGCACCCCCGCTCTCCGCCTCCGGATCGGGTCCGCGAGGGGGTCGTCCTCGCGGTCCCTTTCCTCGGCCTCCCTCTGCGACATAACGGTCTCGCAGAAGGAGGCCATTGCCGTCCAAACTCTGTCGGTCTCGAGCATCGCGTTGACGACACTCGGGAGCGACAGGTCCGTCCCGCCAAGCGCGGCGGCCAGCTCCTGGCGCTGCCGGATCCACCTAGGACACCGCTCCAGGACGTGTTGAGCGGTGTCGTGAGCCTCGCCACAATCGTGGCATCGTGGCTCGGCCTCTCTCTGGGCCACGCGGTGCAGGTACTCACCGAAGCAACCGTGCCCGGTGAGCACCTGCGTCATGCGGAAGGTGAGAGGTTTGCGTCGCCGCAACATCCACCCCTCCAGGACCGGGCGCAGGGCCTCCGCTGTGCGTACACCGTACGCTGCCTGCGCCAGGTCCGCCTCCCACCTCCGCACGAGTTCCGCTTGCCCTCGCAGGCGCACCCGCCGGACAACCTCCACCGGGGGGCGCTCGCCGATTTCCCTCCTTCTAGCCACAAAGTGGTACACTTCGGCGAGCACCTCCGCCACCAATTCCCACGGCGGGTCGCCCGCGAGGGCCGTGGCCTTTTACGTTAAAACCTGCGTCAACCACTGCTATAGATGTCCATATCCTATAGAGGTCAACCCTATAAATGAATGAATGTCGGTTTATGATTTTTGATAAATACCTAGATTTTTTTTTCTTCCATCTACCTAAAGCATCTACCATTGATGATGTGTGTTAAGAATTTGAATATTTTGTAAAAACTTAGTGCGAAGTAAGTATTGTATTGCATTAAATTTCTTCTATATATATTACTTATTTATTTATTATTATTATTCTATATATATTACTATCAGTAAAAGGCAGGCCCAAAAAACTGTGGATTGATTGTGTACCCAACCCAATCCCGCTAGTTTATAACTAACACAAAGCGTGTCGCACAATTCAGGCGTCTGAATGAGGATCCAAAAGCCGGGAATAATGGCGGCGGCGTGACTGGGAAACGAAGGACTCGACTCTAGATCGGTATCGCACAAACCAATGTCCTTCACACTCAGTTATTGTTATGAAAATATGTACCTTCCATTCGTGTTTGTCTTCGTCCGAGCGTGTTTCCTGGTTGCATCTTCTGCTTACCCTTCAGAGCAAAGGTTATAATACCCGGCACATAAGTTGGCCGCAAAAGGGGCCTTCCTACGTTAAGGTGACCTCGGTGAACACTAGATCACATCATTTAAAAATCTTTATTCACTGAAAACACAAGTTACCAAAATTCCCTGTTATGTTATTAAATTTCTGGGTCTGAAGTTAATTTTAAACATATTAAATTATATTTTTATATAGTTACAAATTCCAAAACTGCTAAAAGTGGCCGTTTTAAGAAATACATTAGGAGTACCCGAAATCGGCGAGCGTGTATGAAGAGAGTGATGAGTGTGGAGGAGGCGAGAGAGGTATGTAAGGATCGTAGCCAATGGAAATCTTTAGTCTCTGCCTACCCCTACGGGAGACAGGCGTGATGATATGTTTGTTTAAGAAATATTGCAATTTGTAACTATATGGAACTATTGTTTAATAATTTAATATGTTTAAAATTAACTTCAGACCCAGAACCTTAATCACATAAGAGGTATTTTTGATAACTTGTGTTTTCAGTGAATAATGATTTTTAAATCACGGTGGCGCTAGTGTTCACCGAGGTATCGTCTTAAAATTTGTATGAAAATCGGCTACTGCGCATTCAAGGCCATTTCAGTTTATTGCCAACTTACATGCCGCGAACTATACGCTATTAATCATGGTTCTGATTTGGCAGTAGGTTACTACAATGGAGCGACTGTCGTCTGACCTCCCTTAAATCTAACAGGGAAACCAGACCAATAGAAACATGATCCGGGTGTGTTAGTGGCCAATACTTTCAGATTTTTCCGGCTGCATAAAGGCATCTAACAAAGCCTAACGACTGCCATCTACCGATACCAGCCGGGACCAACGGCTTAACGGGCCTTCCGAAGCACGAAGGAGCTCAAGATAGAAAAGCCACTAATGGCGACCAATCCAATCCCGGCGTCGGCGTGACTGGGAAACGAAGGACTCTACTCTATATAGATATCACACAAACCAATGTCCTTCATACTCAGTTATTGTTATAAAAATATGTATCTTTCATTCGTACAAAACGAATATATATTAATACTAATAGGTCATTTCAGTTAAATAAAAAAGGTGAATGTTTTTTGTATTATGCAGATAAACTTGACCCCTCTTCCCACAGGAACCTACTACACTGTTACAATCATAGATTAAAAAACATTGCCTGGGGAGACTGCGCGCGATTTCCTAATTCTATGCTTACAATGTACCCACCTATCCGATAGAAGTCCATGTAGTCAAGAAGAAGAAAAAACAGGATGATTTTTTTATCCTAGCAGACATCCTTATTTTTGTAAAATAATAATAATAATTTATAGATCTTTTTGTAAAAAAAAATTGTTTGTTATTTGAATAAATTATTATATTATTAATTATTAAGAAAGGAAGTGGTATAGTCGTTTAACCGTAACACCCACACTACATTATAATGATGAGGTGCCCTATTCCTAGGCCAAAAACCGATGCCTCGACTTCACAACTAATACCTACTAAAGCTAGACTTCAAATCACGAACACAACCAGGCTATTGTATAACTTGGCGACAATAAATCGCCCTCCAGCAACTCCGAGTTGGTGTTCATCGATTTTCTTACATTTGGACCACAGATTGTGAAACTTACTCCTTTGTTGTTGTTGCAATATGAAGCGGCCATTGCTTGGTAACTTCTGTCAATGCGAACTTGCGGATAATACTTTGATGTTGACAGACATTTTGGTATTAGAAATTCCATGCTATCTTCTATCTATTTTGGAATGGTGCGGTACGGAATGCCTTCTGCGCTTTTAATTTAGATTTTTTTTTTTTTGAAATATGTAATTTATCTAGATACCTAGGTATGTATAGTTTATACATATAATAAGATAGTAAAAATATTTCGAAATACTTATGGGTTCTGTCTAAATACTTACGGGCCCACATAACGATGGTACTAATTGAAAGAACGCAAGCGCACAAAAATGTGTACTTTATAAGTTTATCAACTATACTCGTAAACTTGTATGTTACTCAGGTAGTATTTACGTTACTTTCAGGCCTCTCGACGAAAAACCTGAATTATGAGCTAAGGTCACTAATTCAGGTTTTTCGTCGACCTATGGGTTTACTAGGTGTCTCTACCACGAATTCACGATACTAGGTAGATACTTACTTACCTATATTAACAAAACCTCATAGTGAAAATTTTCATTTGTGAGTTACGAAACGATAGTAAGCACCTGTCAGATCAGTGTAGTTCAGGATTGTTTATTCAATGCGCATCACGGACGTGATACGATTGTTATGCATTCTGCGGGAACAAATCAAAATTTGATTTATTTGCATTCGTTGATTTTGGGATCGGCCATGATAAATATTTACACTGTACTAATTTACATACAATTTTGAAACGAACGTCAAAAGTTTCATTTGGGTATGTGGTCAAATCTGTGTTTATTTATCATTCACTTTTATGTTTTTTTTGTTTTCGTAACTTCTCTTATTTTACATTTTTACACGTATTACGTTGGCCCAAATTTTTCTTTGGTCCGTAAAAGATTATCCAATACGCGGCATGGATTAAAAAAACTAGCTTCAAATGGCCGCAATTTTGTACCTAATTCGAAAGAAGTGTGTCCACTACTCAACTCGAGGTAAATACAGGTTGAGGCAGCGTCTCCACTTACGATGCTCGACCCGAGGCTACCTCTAGATAGGCGGCTTTAAGCCCCTCACCTTTCAAACCCCAGCATGTATAGTAATGAGTGAAAATGGTCTTAGAATTAACGATGCCGAAGACCAGGCGAAGTGGAGGAGAAAAAGCAAACCGGACCCTGTGCTCCTAAACAACCTGAGGACGTGAGGGGGTTATTGTAAAACCTTAAATACAACTTAGATCCCAGGGAGCGTGTTACTTGGGGAGGAAATTGAAAATCATTGTTTATGTGTCGGCGATATTGAATGTTGGTACTTAAATGTACCTATATTGGTTTCTCGGTATTAGTAATCACTATCACTATTACTACATAGTATAAAACAAAGTCGATTTCTCTGTCCCTATAACCCTATGTATGCTTAAATCTTTCAAACTACGCAACGGATTTTGATGAGGTTTTTTTTAATAGATAGTGATTCAAGAGAAGGTTTTTATGTCCATGTGAAGCCGGGGCGGGTCGCTAGTTATACATAACAATCAATTTGGATAGGCGGTTAAAAATACATAGTCAACCTCACAAATCTCGGTCGTTAGGTAACTCCCATTGCTGTAGATAGTAGGAAGTGCCTACTAGAAACATAAATCGCGCTGCCAATAGTTTTGGAACTAACTGAACTAATGTCTCGCCTTTGTTAGGGACAAATAGTGTTGGCGAGGACTCGTTCTTTAGGACTAATTTTTAAGACAGGATTCGACTTTGTAAGTCTAGACTCGTAAATTGACATGTAAAAAAACAGGCTAAAAAGAAGAAGAAAAATTGACAAAGACAAGAAGACTCAAGGACTAGAATGTTCTCTTATATACCTAAGGCTCAAGTTTTTTAATTTACTTTATATAATATATATATATAACAAGGACAGACTAGGATCGGAACTTAGAACTTAATAGAGTCGGAATGATGATTCGATCAACAGATTTCTGACTTCTCAAAAAAAGCACTTTTGCACAGAATTAGTAATAGTACTAATCCTTAAATTAGGTCTCAAATAACATCTTTCCCAACACTACAAACTAAACTGCAGCGCGTCGCAGCACTGTTTAGATAATTAACGTTTTGTCCTAGATGCTTTGTTGATCAAACTTGCATAAGACATTAATCAAAGGGAGTTAGGTAGGTACTTACTTGATTATCCTATTTCTATTATTAATTATGGGATGTCGCTTATATTATACACACTACACATAGAGATCATCAAAATGGTTAGCCATGGCCAATTACTTACGAATAATTTTGGGCCGAATGATCTAAAAATATCGCAGGCAACCAGTCTTTCTAGAAATTCTTGGGAAGACTTATTGATGGGGTGATAATAAAGACTAAATTTTGCCTTTACAAAAGCTTTGTTACCAGTTTTTTTTAATGCCGATATAGTAAACCAGCAGATCTAACTAATAAATAATTCAAAGTTGTGTCGTGAATAAAGCTCTTACAAACATGGTTTATATGATGGGAAGTAAACTTTAGTCTGTGTCATAAGTTTTATAACAGAATTTATCGCACTGTGCTTATTCAGTGGCCCTCAAACTTTAGTAGCACTGACCGCAAATAAAATCAACAACATACGGTCTTGGTACGATAAGTTTTTGCAAACGCAATCGCTATTCTTGGTTACCAGTTACCACTAGGTACGCTGGATACTGAGGCCGCTTGACAGCTTTTTATAAAAGGTGGTTCATGTTCTGTTGAGCTTACGCTTCAGAATCCAGGATACTATTGCGGTATCATGGTGTACTCAATGTTAATTCTAAATCTATGGGGCTATACATATAATATGGCGACATGTTTACTACCTACTTACTCATGATAGGAAAATTTTAAAAATATCCTATCTGAGCCATGTGCTGTTGTTAAAGTTAAGGTAGGTAGCTCTATATATCTCCTCGAGTGCCCAGTCACTTGAAAACTTTGCGTTCTCGCTTGATCCAAACGAATCCGGTGAGAGAGCGGGTTGACAAGTGATTTGGGACGGTGCACCCTGGGCGGCAGTTAATAACTCCCTGATATTCGGGGTCTTATTGACTGTCGGCTAATGTCCTGCAAACTGTGGGGCACTCCCCCCATCTTTTGGTAGATGGTGAGCGGATGCCCCACCCCGAGGTGGGGGCCTCCTTCTGTGGAATATTTATTTCACAGAGGGAGGCCATCGTTAGGGAGCGCTGGGCTCTTGCCCAGCGCACTGGTTGGGGCCGAAAGGCCAGGCTGGAGGGCGTCGTGGTAGAATGCTAACGCGACCCCATGGCGCCCTCAACGGCCAAGTGCGGAAACGCCGGAGGGGTTTTAGTGGGTAGTCTGGGCTGACTAGCAGCTCAGGAGTCCCACACTCTGTGCGTAAATGCATTTCCCCTCCGTTAACAAAAAAAAAAAAGGTAGCTCTATATATCCATGGTAGGTAGCCACAGCCAGTGAGTGAGAGAAACTCACTTAATTGCTGTCACGGTGGTGTCACACATACCTAAGTGGGTACGTTACATAAAGAAACTGGAATCGCGCGACGCAAGGCAAAGGATTTTTGATAACTTGAGTTTTCAGTGAATAATGATTTTTAAATGATGGTAGCGCTAGTGTTCACCGAGGTATAATCTTAATCTATGACGTTACACCTAGTACCTATATTTTGTTTAGACCACAGCCAGATGATTAAAATATTCTATTACAGTATTTTTATAATAACTTGTAATAAAATATTCTGTGACTTAGAGATAAACATTTAAGTAGTTTCAGAACCACAATCTTTGGACATCGATGTCTCCGGGCGACCTGAACTTTAGATTTTCTTTTAACTTGTTGTAAAGTTGCAGCTAGACGCCAGATGATAATTCTATTACGCTGACAGTTGCGAGTTGAATAGATGCTGGATATCGTACAATATTCATGCCAATATTGAACTTGTGCAATTCAATTTTTATACTTACTCGGACTGAGTTTGTCACAGTTGGTTTTTATATTGAAGTTAATTTATGACCAAGTGGATCAAACTTTTAAGGCAGCTAAACAGTTAATGGGCTTGGACTCTCGCTCCGCTCACTCGTCGCTACTCTGACTATGATCGAACATAACATGTTTTTACGAGCAGTGGGAAGGAGTCGCCCACTCGTCTGAATCCTACCACAGAATAGAAGTCCATAAGTACCTACTTATTGTTGGTACCTACTTACTTTATAGTGGTGGACAACTGGACAGTGACAGACATGATTTAAACAACAAGGTGTGTCTTTGTCTAGCAGCGAACGAACTACGATCACTTAAAACCATGCAAGATCCAGTGAGTAAGCGTGACAGCGCAATACATGATGTAAGGCGACATCCCCCTCACTCAATCGTTCTTGCATGGTTTTAAGAGATGGTGGTAAGCCACCAGATGATGGTGATGGGTTGATATGGTCGGAGGTCATGAGTTCGATTCTAACGGAAAGCATTTTTGTGTTTGAATCATCTGATTGTCTGTAAGTATTAACTAGTAAGTACCTAAATAATCAAAAAGAAACTGGTTGTTGTTAACCACCGACTATATTAAGTACCAACACACTTTTGAGGGGTTACTACAGTCTCTTAAAACCATGCAAGATCCAGTAAGTACGTGAGATAGCGCAATACATAATGTAGGGCGACATCTCAACAACACAACAATTTAATTTCATTTCAAACGCGTGAAAATATTGAGATAAAATACGTTGAAGAAAGTCCTTAAATGACTTGTTTCCAGGGCCGAAAGAATATTATGAAAAAAAAACGCCAATTTCAGTCAGTTGACAGCTTTCAATTCCCGTGATGAGCAGCTGTCACTCATGTCACTGTCAATTTAAATAAATAAATAAATCGATTGTCGGCGACGCAAAATTGTTTTTAAATTAAACTTAAACACAAGTACATACCTAGTATATAGATACATGAAAAGTTGTTTGTAGTGTTCCATTTTTAATTAGCGATTTCCTTGTTGTTTTATCGACACCCTGAGAAGTATTTTCACAAGCCAAAACCATAGTAAAAGTACCTAGATTCGTTCACAACCAAAAATCAAAATGTGGAATGTTTGTCGTTGTTGTTTGACCGCCAAGAGATATTCTCAGGATATTTTCAGCAAATACCTTAATGCAGAACAATCCAAGGCGTACGACGTTATGCTGATGGAAACTCTTAACATTGAGGTAACATGTTACTTGTTATTTTCAGAGTATTTGTAAACCATTACATTACTAAAATACTTACACTGTTTTAATCACTAGTCGTGTACATTGTAAAAAAAATATAAAGAAAACTCCAGCAATCCATATTTACATGTAAACAATTTATGCAAGATATTGACAGGTATTAACCTATGAAAATTAAGTACTTAATTTTCCTTTTTCCATAGTTGTCCCACAGAGAATCAAAAAACAATTTATTGATCTGCAATGACTGTCTCCTAAAGCTACACCAGGCGAGTGAATTTAAAAAAATGGTGAAACAAAGCGAGCAGACATTTGCTGTGTTCCTGAGCAGTTTACTGTGTCATGGTAGTGGTTGGTAATATACAACTTTTTATCAAAATTTAATTAAATGTTGCACATTGTGACTAAGGTTAAAAACACGAGCATTTCACAGGCGTGAAGCAGTGAAAATGTTTTTTGAAACAGCATTTTTCACGACTACATACTTCGAGTCCACAAGCCCTAAAACCGATGAGGCAATGGAAAAAAAATTGCAATGGCGTGCGTGGTAATAGCTCGAAATCACATAGGGGATCCTTTGTGTACTGAGATATTATCCCAACTAATATTATAAATGGGAAAGTGAGTTTGTATATTTGTTTGTTTGTTACCTCTTCACGACCTATCTACTGAATCAATCTTCCTGAAATTTCGCATGCACATAGCTAGAATATTGAGGAGGACTTAGGGTACCTTTCATCCCAGGAAAAAAGCACTGTTACCGAGAGTAATTCATGCGGGCAAAGCCACGGGTGGAAGCTAGTTATTTATTGCTTGGATTGTCTTATCAGTTAATGTTTTGTTTTAGATAGCAAACATGATGATAAGATTGCTGAGGGAAATAAAATAGACAATGCTTTTGATATTGACTGTGATAATATAAGATGTGATGAAGATTGGAGTTCTCTTGAAGATGGTAATGGTTTTTGTTTGTCTGTAATAACTTTATTGTAGAAAATAAATGAAAGTACCTACAATAATACTAGTGGTTCTGTGAACAGTAGACCTCGAACCTCCTCCATTAAACCCCCTTTCCTTTTTTAGATATTTACCATTCTGTTAATAGGGAATTCCCATTTGCATTTGCAACATGACAATGACATTTTTTTTTTACCGAACGAAGCAAAGGAATAGACCGCAAAAACTGCAGCGACGCCATTAATTCGTCATTAAAATATAATATTTTATTTATATATAATAAAAAAAAAATAAAAAATAAAAAAAAAAAAACTAAAAATAAATCAAAGCGGATCTTAATTTGTAAAAGAGCCATCTTGCGGTCATTGACATAAGCAATATAGCAACCTTCCCCCTTTTCCAAAGTTCCTTTCCCAAGCTCGACATAAAATTTCAAAAAAACCAAGGAACACGTGTGCCAAGTTTCATTAGGATCCGTTCGTAAACAACGTCACAGAAAACTTTCCCCCTTTTTTCCCCCATTTTCCCTCCAATCAAAAAAAGCTCTCGACAAAAAATTGCAAATAAATCAAGGAACACGTGTACCAAGTTTCATTAGGATCCGTTTAGAAATGCGACCTCTAGCCCGGAACAAACAGACAGACAGACAGACAGACATCCGGACAAAAGCAAAATTTGCCAGTCTCGAAATGGAGACTCTCGCTCGCTTCGCTCGCTCGGTCAATAAGATGCAATTGCAAAAGATTGCAATGTTTATTTGTTGGAAGATTTCTAGCAGATTGAATATTTAACAAAATAATAGCCTATTTGACTGTAATATATTTTCAGCTATATGACATCACTCACGCAACTTTCTACTGCTGTACACTTAAAAAGTATGTCTAAATAAAGAGAAAGAAAAATTAATAAAGAAGATTACGTATTAGATGCACTGCACTGCAGCAGCTATCAAGTAGTAAATAAGGCCTATAAAAAAAGTTCCATATTAATATATATATGGCAATTTTTTTCATTATTTTAAGTATAATAAAGCTGAACAATTTGTTTGTTTGAACTTTTAACTTTGGAATGTTACTGGTCGAATTTGAAATGTTTTTTTACATTTGTCTGCCTCTTAGGTCTGCCCTATTTATAGAGAATGCTATAGTACATGTACCCATATGCCATTCAAACTCAGAGCACTGCAAGTAAAAGATAAACATTGTATTTTCAGAACCTCTGTCTGTAATAAAACGAGAAATAGAAGCAAGTACAAATGCAGTGGACGAAGTAAAAATAAGAAATTCAGATAGAACACTGGAAGAGGATGCGACAGCAGATAGAACTTACAAAAATAAATCAAGGCTTACAGGTATATAATTCTCTTGATTGTCTGATAGGATGATTATGTGAATGAATGAATTAAGACTGTGGTTCTGAGGTGGAAGATATGTTAAACTGTTGGCTCCAGCTGCCACATGGTGCCCATTATACAAACCTTGTTAGAGGCTGAGAGCTGATTTTGAACAACGTTTGCTCTTTAAGAATGTTGTCTAGTAACTAATAGAAACTGATCAGTTGAGGGTGTGAAGGTCCATTTGTTTAAAAAACACTACATCATGCTCATAGGACAAAATTCATCTATATTAGAAATTTTGGTTGCCAGTCTTTATTTTTTTCGTTGTAGTACAAGCAATAATTAAATTTTTAATAGCAGGTGACATAGTGAAACAAGAAAAAGATTGGACGAAACTCACAGAACAACGTGGCAACGGACCGATATTGAGAGAAAACTCTTTAACACTACTGAAAAGTTCTACAATATTCCCGTTCCAATGGTACAAAAGCAAATATACTTGTTTCTGCTGTCAAGAGCCTTTCCTCAACGTGGACGAACTTAGAACCCACTCAACCCAACATACCATAAAAGACATAGAAAGAAAGATAATACATCAACAAAACATGCTAGTCAAAGTTGAAGTGTCCATACTGAATTGTAAATTATGTAGTAAAACTGTTGAAGATTTGCAAAAGTTTAGAGAACACTTGAATTCAGATCATAATTTTGAATTTAGACTAAAAGAAGATTTATTGGTCCCATTTAAGATCCAAGAAGATGTATTCGAGTGCCAGTTGTGTTCCGAGGAGTTTAATGTGTTCAGACTATTGAATATTCATATGAACAAGCATTACCAAAAGCAGGTGTGTCATGAGTGTGGAGCTGCTTTCTCAAACTTGAAATTTCTCAATTTGCACAGATCTAGGTTACATCGCCATTGGAATTGTAAAGAGTGTAATGTAGAATTCTCAACGAGGTCAGAGAAAAGAAAACATGATTTAACATTGCATAAAATTAAATCAGTCTCAAAATTACGTTTCCCATGTCCGCATTGTGATGAGAGATATTATCAGGAAAGTTTTAGAGTGTTGCACTTGGTTGAAATGCATGGTATGCGCAGACCAGAGCATAAGTGCAGTATGTGTCCTAAAACATTTATAACGAAGAGTCTTTGTAACAATCATTTCAAGGCAGTTCATAAGAAGGAGAGGAAGCACTCGTGTGATATTTGTAATCATCGGTTTTACACGAAATCTGATGTTGCAAGACACAGGGTCACACACACTGGCGAGAAAAAATATTCGTGTGCTTTGTGTAATGGGCCGTTCGCAACTAAAGACTCCTTAAGAAGGCATATGAAGAGAACTCACGCTGCTGTATATTGAATAAGACACTCATACAAATTTTTTGATATATAGCTAGTAGAAAAGGCCTTTGCCTACCACCCGGCCTTTTAGCTAGAAGCTCAGTGGTTATGTGGGCATGATCCCACTCCACAGTTCAGCAGTTTACAGTGCACATCACGAACCCCTTACCCCAAGCCTAGCTAGTGCCATCTGGTGATTGAAAATTATATTGAAAGACTTCATTTGACATCCTTTTTTATCCAAACGCCTTTCTGATCTTTTAGCCCGTTTCTGCTGCTCATTAACAATAACAAATTTCTTTGGGACAGCTTCATGTTCATAATTGATTTACCAGAAGTAAAAGAGGTGGGCAGTGGCCAAGTATTGGGCAAACTTAAGTGCAGTCTATAGCCATTTTACTTGACAAGATGAAGACCCGGAGTGCTATTTTTGAGATGTATGACACCCAAAACCAGTAAGTCGAATGATTATCGTTCGAGTCACCGGTTATGTCGCATGAAAAACATTCGAAAACGAACGATAATCATTCGACTCATCGATTTTGCTATGTCATACATTTCAAAAATAGCACTCCTGGGTGCTTAGCCAAAGTCACAATCGCAAAACGTTAGACAAGAACAAAATGTATGGGATTGACATAAGATTGACCATGTGATATTTACTGCAGCTTATGTCAATCCCATACATTTTGTTCCTGTCGACATTCGTATGCGTTTTGAAATTATCACGAGTGCTAGCACGCAAATTCAATAAATTGCTGTAAGGATAATTGGTTGATTTTTCAGGCTTCAGTCACTTCAGGCTCTTTTATGGCATCTAGGTATAAATAAAACAGTTCATCAGTAAATGTGTTTATTACTTCTCAATTTGCAGATTCAAACATTCATGGAAATTTTATTATTATAAATAGGTACGTAATGGGAGTATTGAGAGTGAAAAACATGATGAAAGAATGAAATTTCTTATTTGTCGCCACTAAAACAGCGTGTTTGACAGTGACTTGTTACTACGCTTTTTAATAGATAAATACAGCCGGTGTAGGTTTAAATTTTAATTAAACGTATTTAATAATTTAAGTTTCGAAATTCAATCAGCTCGCACAGAACGTTTTGCATCCTCATTTATAAATACGTACGGCGGAACAGTGGAACTCCTTGCCAGCAAACGTATTCCCAGACACATACAATTTGTTTTTTTTTTTCAACACTAGATTGAATAGGCTATTTATGTGCCAGCGAGCTCCATCTTAGACCTCATCTGCATTTAACATCAGGTGGGATCGTAGTCAATTGCTGGACATTGTAAATATATTTTTTAAAAAATTCAGTTGAATTTCGAATTGCATGCGTAGCGACGTGTTCGATTTTTTTTTTTTTATATTGTGTCAATACTATTGTGCGTTTCCTCACCCTGCAAAATGTTGCAGACGTTTTCAAGTAGAAGAAGTGCCGCCTCCGGTTAGTTTAATACTCTAAGCGATAAAAAGAATAGGTGTGCGTCATTTTTCAACACCCTTGGGGGTTACTACCGTCTGTTAAAATGCAAGATCCAGTGAGTAAGCGGGATAGCGCAATATATGATGTAAGGCGACATCTCCCTTACTCAATCGTTCTTGCATGGTTTTAAGATATAGTAGTAAGCCCCCTTATTTCACTTTACAACACACATTCAGATGATGGTTTGAACATGCCGTACAGTTCAATCAGCTGTTTATTGGATCTGCCATGGCTCTTGATATTTCTGATATCGTCCCTCCTGTTGATATGAACGCGTGCCCCTTCCACTCCAGACCACGTTTTGGCCATCGCCACCAGTTTGCTCCAGGGCATTGGCCATTCTCCACGTAAGAACTGTAAAATAAATGAATGAATGAAAAATCCATACTAATATTATAAATGCGAAAGTCTGTCTGTCTGTCTGTCTGTCACTCTTCACGGCTAAACTGCTGGACCGATTGTGATGAAATTTGGTAGGGATGTAGTTAACGACCTGAGGTCAAACATAGGCTACTTTTGGGCGCGATATAACCGAGTCCCACGCGGGGCGAAGCCGCGGGAAACAGCTAGTTATTTATATAGGTACGAGAGAAATTGTAAGTATAACATATCGCGGTTATGTAAATTAAACCACAGTTGACCGGTACAAAATAGAATATTATTTATTAAAATATCACTAGCTTAAATACTAAAGTAAATATGATACAGTGGAGGGGTAGCCAACTGAGTTGATATACGAGTACGTGCTCTGGAGAGTTACGTGTTATGCGAAATTGACAATATAAATCTATTGCAGAATTTACATCACAAATACTTCCTGTAGATAAGACACGTATATTCAAGGCAGCAATATAACCAAATGTAAGTTGAAAGAAAGTTGATTATTTTGATTCATTTTCGATCACTTTTTGAACTTGAATTTATTTTAACTATTTTTGGTGAATTCTCGTTTTCATTTTGTAAGCAACAAACCACTAGCGCTTTGTTACTACAATTTTATACAATTTAGTAGGGAAACAGACATACAGCCTTTCCAATGAGAAATGGTTACCAGCCATGGACGCCTGCAACACATTTCATGCTATTTTTGAATAACCACTAAAAATACCAAAAGAAAACTAACAGTATGTTTTAATGTGTATGAATTGTTAATTAAAAGAGAGAGCGAAGAGACACTTTGCAAAAATGAAAACCATTCATAATTTTGTTATATTCTAATTTAAATTTTACACTCGTTGGTCTGTATGTGGTTTTCTAACCCAGGAATTACTGCATTACCTGATCAAAAGGCCGGCGCCCAATATGGAACATGATGTAAAGCAAAGGCGCTTTATTCAGCGGGACGTCCACTTCGCTCGACTCCTGTATTCCCAATTCTTTGTATATCCTCTCAGAGTGTAGTTGAAGGTGGTCGGAGATTACCTGGTTTTGGAAATTATAAAGATGAGTTATAATCCTAAAGCTTTAAAGGTGATACCTCGGTGAACACTATTAGCGCCACCATCATTTAAAAATCATTATTCACTGAAAACACGTTATCAAAAATCCCTCTGCTGTAATTATGGTTCTGGATCTGAAGTTAATTTTAATCATATTAAATTATAGGTCCATATTGTTACAAATTGCAAAACTGCTAAAAGTGGCCGTTTTAAGCAATATTGCAATTTGTGACTAAAGGGAACTATAATTTTATAATTTGATATGTTTAAAATTAACATCAGATCCAGAACCATTATAACAGAAGATGGATTTTTAATAACTTTTGATTTCAGTGAATAATGATTTTTAGTTAATGGTGGCGCTAGTGTTCACGAAGGTATCGTCTTAAGTAAACAATGCAATAGTCCATGATAAGTATAAAGATAATTTACCCGAAGACTGTCTCGTCCTGCTGACGTCATCAGAATTTGACTAGTTAAAGCCGCGGCGTCACTTGCTCTTTCAGCGTTTGCCCCTGGAACATCGCCCTAGAACAAATTAACTGCCTCACGGACTAACACTATTCTTTCACTTTGAACGCCCAGTGAGCCCCAGTGACCCACTGGTTTACCAATGGAAAAACTATCGCGTGTTAAAACGGCTTAGCGACCCTAGCACGGATTCATCTATCCTCACAAACATTTTCCAGTAAGAATGGAATCCGCATTCAAAGACTCAAAGGCAAACACATAAACCTAACATTGACTTATTGAAAGCATTTTAAAAAAACCTCAATAAATTCATAAGTTCTCCAAAATTACCTCTTCAAACAGCTCAGCGAATTCGGGAAAATCCTCAAGCCCGAACTGATTGGACAATGCGACTGTTCTCTTAGACTGCGCCACAAGCTGTTCTATCTCTTGTGTGTGTTTGTCCTCTTCGTCTATGGAGCAGAGGGCTTCGGCGATAGCTAATGCTATGGACGATGCGGAACTGTGACTGCCGTCGAAACTCACTGAGCTTGATGTTGCTGGGGAATAAATACATATGACGCAGTATGATAGATAAAGCCGTAATATAGTTATAACCCTAGGTATATGATTATATGCCGTAACATAGTTATACGAAAGCAATTCATTAGGTTACTATCTAACTAGGAACATAATTATAATACGGTTCTAGTTTAGTGATATGCTTATAATTATATTACTGGATTAAGTTTAGTAAAATTGTAACTTCAGTTGGTTATCTGAAAGATTGGTTACCATGCAGCTTAATGCAATACAATTTTTTTATTACATACATCCAACTTCACTACATAGTATAAAACATAGTCGCTTTCTCTGTCCCTATGTCTTTGTATGCTTAAATCTTTAAAACTACGTACCTAACGGATTTGGATGCGGTTTTTTTAATAGATAGTGATTCAAGAGGAAGGTTTTTATGCCTATGCGAAGCCGGGACGGGTCGCTAGTATATTATAAATCTGAAAGTAAATTTGTTTGTTACGCTTTTACGCCCTATCTACTGAACCAATCTTCTTAAAATGTTGCATACACATAGAAGTATTGAGAAGGACGTAGAGTACCTTTCATCCCAGGAAAAAGCACTGTTCTCGAGCGGAATTCACGCAAGCGAAGCCTAATATTGATGTCATAATATCATGATATTAGTATACCTAACCAAACTGGAAACAACTAAACAAAGTATGCTTCCCGTGGGAATCGAACCCTTGACCCCCGGGTCTACAGGCAAACGCCTTAACCACTGGACCATGATGAATTAATGAGTATACCTACATATAATATGTGATTTTAAACTGAAATTTGTTCTATTATAAATTTTGTTAATGAATATAATGAACCCATAAATAAAGTTATAATAATATAATGAATGTAAAATACACAAAATCCTGGAAAAACTACATTCAAATTATAGTTAAAAACAATCTCAACTTTCGAACTCAAAAAAACAAGATACTTATAACAAGTACTTTCTTTTTCGTCCAAGCTTGTTTCCCTTCAGCATACCTACGCTTCAGGGCCCAGGGTATGCTATTAATCATGGTCTTGATTTAGCGGTACTGGTTACAAATACTATTATATATTCGGTGCTTAAAACTATTTTTTTTTCTGGTTTTTTGTTGTTTTCATTGCGAAACAGGTGTATACAGAATATGCGAGATTCAGATGATCAACAAATGTGGAAAGAAAAAATACTCACTTGTGTTCCCATGGCTCACAATCCGAACGTGTTTCCTTGGCTTATGTGACCTTTCCCTCGTGTTGTGTGCATCGCCATTCGCCGCTGATACTACTGCAAATAAATTAATTGTAACGAAAACGCAACCAGAAATATATTTCAACTTCATGTAGGTAAGTACACAGAAAAATATACAAGAAAAAAAAATAGAATATAGAATAATAGCTTTCGCCCGCATAAATTTTGGGAACAGATTCCCGGGAAGAAAGGTACCTACCCTGTGTCTTTCTCAATACTCCTAGCTAGGTGTATGCAAAATTTAAGGAAGGTTGGTTCAGTAGATAGGGCGTGAAAAGGTAACAAACAAATATTCAAACTCACTTTTGCATCACTACAAACAAAGTCGCTTTCTCTGACCCTATGTCCCATTGTATGCTTAAATCTTTAAAACTACGCAACGGATTTTGATGCGATTTTTTTAATAGATAGAGTGATTCAAGAGGAAGGTTTTTATGCCCATGCGAAGGCTTTTTTTAATTTCTTACCGATCTGTTCTTGTCTCGTCTCATTCTTGGCCCAATTCAACATCTCTTCATACGTTATAGTAACCAATAGTTGCAATAATACCGATCCACCAACTGGTCTTATGTGTGAGGGCAATGTCTTCTCTATAATGTTGCATGTGTTGACGAATGCCCGAGATACGCAATCGAGGGATCGGGAGATACAAGTTAGGCAAAGGGACATCGTCTGGAAAAGAAAAGATTTTTTTTTTTACCGTCACAAATATGTTATTGGTTACCGACTTATTTATAAGTATTAAAAAAGGAACGTTAGATAAACGCATTTAAACTAAAAAATATTCGTCTCGTGACGCGACGCGACACCGGCCGACGGAAAAAAGGCCTTATTACATTGACGTAAAGGTTTTCCTGACCACCTGACTCGGGACTCCCTAAGCCTTGTATATAAAAACAATCTAGAGATGATAGACATACAAACACGTTTTGTCACAGATAAAAATTCCATATTTTATGGTGTAATTACGTGTTTTTACTTGAATACATACATCATAACATACATATATATGCATACTAGCTGTTCCTCGCGGCTTCGCCCCGCGTGGGACTCGGTTATATCGCACCCAAAAGTAGCCTATGTTTGACCTCAGGTCGTTAACTACATTCCTACAAAATTTCATCACAATTTGTCCAGCAGTTTAGCCGTGAAGAGGTGACAGACAGACATATAGACAGACTTTCGCATTTATAATATTAGTATGGAAGTATGGATATGGATACAGGTCAAACACACAACCCTCTATATCCTTGGCCGCAGTTGGCTAAAATACGCAACTCACCTGATACATAGAAGCGCCACTCTGTATGGCGTTAACTAATATCGGAGGAATGAACTGTAGCACCGAACCGACCACTGCCAATATACCGGCCAGCCATGGCGGTCTGCGATCGCACCATACCTGAATTCAAATCAGTTTTAGTACAGTCGGCTGCAGAGAAATCTGACCCCCATGCCACATGTATCACTATTAAAAGGGGGTCATATTTCTCTGCAGCTCACTGTGCTAGCATGGGTTCCAATTACATAAGAAAAATAATTTGTTATCTCGTGCTAACAGATGGCGCTACAGGAATAAAATTAATTCAATTTACTAATAAAGTATTTAAGAATGGATATATCATTACATTATACCTAACTAATGCCAGGACGCCTTTTGTTAACTTAGTTTATAAATATTTTGTCGTGTGATGTTTTGATGCAAATACTAAAACTATTAGAACATGCAAACATTGTGAAGGTTTATATCCACATCAACGCCATCTATCGATCTCATGAGATACAATTTTTTTAAACGTTATTTTTTTCTCTTTTCTGTTTTGATTCATTAAAAAAAAGTACTAAATGAGTTTGTAGTAGGATGTCGATACTTAAAAAATCACGTTTTATTAATTCAGTCGTTTTTATCTCCAAAACTCATTAAGGGCCATTATATTAACACAAAAAATAAAATAAAAAACTTTTTTTTTTCTACTTTTAGGTAATGAGAACTCATACACTATAGTTTTTAATCTCGGCAAATTATATAAGTTACTTTATACCGCGATTTAACAGAGTACAACGGAAACGAACTCTTGGGTTTCATCAAATCAGACCTGTCTTTTATCCAAACAAGAGGCCCAGTCTCTTCCAGAAATTTCTAAAGCGTAACAAAGCGTCGACTTCAACTCTGCCTTGCTGCCGATCGTCGCGATTATACACGAGAGGGCGCCAGCAGCGCGAGCGTATTCTTCTCCCGCTAAAATATAAAATTAGTACCTATTTAAAAAAAAAATTTTTGGTGAAAGCTTTTTTTATTTAAATGACAATATACAATTAAACGACTTATTTAATTTTAAATTGATATTTTGTTTGTGTATTGTTATAACAGAGCGCTTGAAAAGAATATACTTAAACGGTATAACATCATTTTCGTAACGTTTTTTTTTAAAAGGTCGAAATTGTGATCCTTATTATAGGAGGCGGAAATTCGACAGATAGTTCGACAAGGAGGCGGAAATTCGACAGATAGTTCGACAGTATTTAATTACCATTTTTATCTTTGGTGAACTTGCAAACGCCATCGGCCGTACACAGAAATCCGTTACATTTTTTAGGCTTTCCCTCAACACTGTACCATAGACCATCCGCCGGCCATCTTGAATTGTCTTTGGACATGTGCCTCACTGCGTGAATCAGAAGCATTCGTGCTAAAAAGCAGTTTCTCATCATAAGGACCTGAAAAGAAAAATGTAATAATTTTTAACCCATGAATATTTTATGTTTTAAGAAACTTATTAACACAAATGCATAATCACAAATGCCTCTCGACTTATAGTTATTATAATTGATTATTTACCGGTGTGATTTGTCTTTATATATTTATTTATTACTAGCTGTTTCCCGCGGCTTCGCCCCGCGTGGGACTCGGTTATATCGCGCCCAAAAGTAGCCTATGTTTGACCTCAGGTCGTTAACAACATCCCTACCAAATTTCATCACAATCGGTCCAGCAGTTTAGCCGTGAAGAGGTGACAGACAGACAGACAGACAGACAGACAGACAGACAGACAGACAGACTTTCGCATTTATAATATTAGTATGGATACCTTTTATACTAAAAATAAAGATTAGAATTGTACAAAAAAATTGAATTCATACTAATTATTTTCCCCGCATTAAATCTTGGTTGACTGGTAGAAGCCCTCGGCTTTAAATCAACCCTTTGTTATTTATCACATTATAATGAAGTAAGGCGATTTTGAGGAGCTTGATAGCCTAGCGTGGCGCACGTGTTCGTAACGATAGCGCTCGTCAAGCGACGGCGAGTGCGCGGGCATGTTTGGATTGGTCGCCATTAGCGGCATTTCTATCGAGCTTGTGCTTCAGAAGGCCCGTTAAGCCATTGGTCCCAGCTGTTATCGACAGATGGCAGTCGTTAGGCTATGTTAGATGCCTTTAGGTAGCCTGAAAAATCTGACAGTGTTGGCCCAACACACCCGGATCATGTTCCTATTGGTCTGGTTTCAGAGCAGGTCAGACGGCAGTCGCTCCATAGTAATAACCAGTACCGCCAAATCAGAACCAGGATTAGTAGCTAACCCTGAGTTCTAAAGAATAAGCTGAAGATGTAACCGGGAAAACACGCTAGGGCGAAGAAATTAGATAAATAAAAATATAAAATAATGTTACCTTAACTACTAAGGAACAAGACGGTTGCGGCTGCGCCAATAACACTATCAACTCCAATCCGATAGCCGTTTTGTCGGGTAAATCCCTAGTGCTAGGTGTGACGTCATTACTGTCGAATAAATTAGGGCTGACGAACGTGAACCACGGGAATGGACCATCCTTTGTGGTTTCTGTTTGGTCTTTGTCTTTGAATACCTAAAATTACAATTACACACTTAAAAAGTGTTAAGTGAAAAAAATCGATTGTCGAAGAACAACACTAGTTGTCGGGCGCGAGTGGAACGTCACTACGGGATTTTGACAGCGCGCGGTTTCAGTTAGAAAAAAAGATGGTCGGTCGTTGCTCGAAAACAAACGAATAAACTAATTTCGGTACTTTGTTATCCATACTAATATAATAAATGCGAAAATCTGTCTGTCTGTCTGTCATCTCTTCACGGCTAAACTGCTGGACCGATTGTGATGAAATTTGGTAGGTATGTAGTTAACGACCTGAGGTCAAACATAGGCTACTTTTGGGCGCGATATAACAAGAGTCCCACGCGGGGCGAAGCTGCGGGGAACAGCTAGTTTCTAATAAAAGTAAGTTCGTTTAAAACTAGCAGTTCTCCGCGTGTGTAAACGAGTGAGTAAGCGAGATGGCGCAATAGATGTTATAATGCGCCATCTCATTTACACGTCCAGGCCTGCTATAAGAGACGGTAGTATCCGCCGCATATTCATACAGAAATATGAAGAGTAAAACAAGCCAAGCTCAAATCAGATTCGCATTATTTCATCAAAGTATAAAAAAAAAAAGATTTTTGTAATAAAACAAGTGAGGACGCACTTTAATTTTAAACTTCGTTAAAGTTTTAGAATTTGTTGTGGATGGTCGACTCACCTTGTAGACCAAACAATATGTAAGCAAACTCTCAGTCTCGCCATTTTTATTTGCATATTTAAACTTTATGTCCAAAATACATGTGTGTAGTACAAACACTTAATATAAACATAATACTTAAAGCTTTATACATTAGTCCATCTTTGGCACTGAATATGTAATTATAGGTAAGTACTTACCTATAATTATACTAGCTGTTCCCCGCGGCTTCGCCCCGCGTGCGACTCGGTTATATCGCGCCCAAAAGTAGCCTATGTTTGATCTCAGGTCGTTAACTACATCCCTACCAAATTTCATAACAATCGGTCCAGCAGTTTAGCCGTGAAGAGGTGACAGACAGACTTTCACATTTATAATAAATATTAGTATGGATATTCAGTGCCAAGATAATAAGTATTTATCTTTGAGTCAAACACAGACATTACGATCTGTGTGGTTGCTGGTTTGAAAAATACGAGTATATATATATACCTGATGTATAAAATGCAACTCAGCGCCCCTATACACCAGACATTTGAAGAGTTCATTGCACTTAGCGTGCACATCTCTGACGTCACGCGTTTGCAGTTTCACGTCGAGCCCGGCCAAGTCGGAACCTTTCGTGCAAATCGCCGGCAACAGTTGCGCGACACAAAGTAGAATGTTCAGTATGTCGTTCAGTAGGAGAGGCGTTGTTGATGCCGTCGTATTTGTCTGAAAAGAAAATTTGAGCGATTTATCTCGCTACTCATCATTAAATCATCTAGGGTGTGTGGTTCTGTATCATACATCTTTTGGTCCTTCGAGCCGGATTTTTTGAATGCCGTACTGAGCCAATTTGCTGGAAATTTGGCACTGATACTGCAGTACTCAAAATCAGAAAATCCATTCGTTTTCTACTGAATCTAATAGGGAATAGTTATTTTTAATCATGAATAAAATACCTATCAGTCAACTAGCCTATTAGTAATCAAATCACAAAAATGATTTGACCACGATCCCATCCCATCTGAGTTCGGTGTAGTATTTTCCTCACCCAAAAAAAACAATATATATTCCTTAAATACTAATAATCATAGATTTACCATGTGCATACCTGGCAATATCGAACTGTCAATATTGTGAGCGTTTCATTGAGCATGCCTGCGAATATCCTCTGAGCCATCCTCGGAGGCACTGTGTCCCATAAATCCTTCCTACTGCCTGCAAAAATAACCTTTCATAAGATACGTTGGACAAACTATTACCGAATTATAATAAAGTTTCTTAATCGGGATTAAGAAACTTTCGTTAAGCCTATTTTAACTAAAATATGTTTTGTCTGTTTCTATCATGCGAATCTTCGTAAAACAAGAATATTTGGCGCGACTATTCTGCTATTTTAGGCGCGATATAGCCGAGTACCATGCATAAGCCATTTGGAATCCATACTTCCATACTAATATTATAAATGCGAAAGTCTATCTGTCTGTCTGTCTGTCTTCACGGCAAAACTGCTGGACCGATTGTGATGAAATTTGGTATGGATATAGTTATGCACTAGGAGTCAAACATATCCTACTTTCGGGCGCGATATAACCGAGGCGCACGCGGGCGGAGCCGCGGGCAACAGCTAGTATATATAAAAAAAGAACCAACCGTTCATATACAGCCACCATCCCTGCACAGAAGGTGTGCCCGTTTGATGTACCATCTTATCATCATCTATAGGCCTGCCTCCGGAATCCTGTAGTATGTACAGGGAAAGCACTCGATTGTGTAAGTCAAGGACCCTTTCGGCGACCGCCTCCGACATTGTGACGTAGCGCTTGTAGCACGCCTGAAACAAGCAAGTAGGTATTTATAAAATATCATATATTTTTAATTTTTGCGCTTGACATAACCCTTAATAGTTAATTTCAGAAATTGCTGTATGAATTCTGGACAAACATAGCTTTGGCTGGACATTTTAAAAACCGCAGTCACGTCTTTAACTGAAACTTGTCGAAAGGGAAAATGTAGGGCATGTGGAAAAGCAGAAGAGTCAACGAGTTTTGTGTTGGAGGACTATAGGCTCTTCACACCGGGTGAGATAGATATACTCTTTATTTTACCATTAAGGTACAAATTATACATGTTGATACAAATACAAACGATGTGTACAAAGGCGGACTTATCGCTAATACAATTTCTTTCAGCCAACCTTAGGGAGGATAGGAAGAAAGTGTAAAAAGGGAGGTAGGTGAGGTTCTTAAGAACATGCAGTCTTCTAGTGTGGGTGAGTAAGGGCGGACGGGTTAAGTATACTTTTTGTATGTATTAAAAGTAGTGCCTTAGGTACTTACTAAGCACAAAAGGACCCAAAGAGTCGACGTGCTTCCTTTTATTTAGGACCCATAGCTAAATTGGATCAATAATTGAACTTGTATCCCACAATTTAATTTATTTGCAACGGAAAAAACGCTTATGATATTGATAGATAATAAAAAAAATTAAGTAAAAAAAACTATAACCCGACTACGTGGTGTATAAAAAGGATGAAACAAGGAAATTATTGAGATAGAAATCCAGAAATGCATACGTACAAAATTCGTCATGGTAAAGCCGTGGTCGCACTCTATAGGTTTACCAACAATGTTCGTTTAGATGTTCCTATCATTCATTTACAATGGGTGCGATCATTACCCTTCGTAAAAAAGAAACAAAGCTTTTTCTTCTGAATGCATACCTGCATTGCAGAGATTTTATCATTACTGCTTGTGTCTTCGACATGTTGCACGTAGCAAAAGATACTGTTTTTTAGCAACGCAGCCGCGCCCAGCGTTGCCGTCAGCACCGGCAGGTCGGCGTGGTCCAGTGCTTCTTGAGCTAGCACGTGCAGATGTTCTGGGAAAGATACAAAAAAAAAAAAGAAAACAATTTCAAATAGTGTTGCCGAACTATCGATAGTTTGACTATCGATAGTTTGAACCGAAAAAGACCATACTATCAATAGTATCGATAGTGTAATTTGCATCACACTTAGATACTATTAATCATACTTAATATTATAAATGCGAAATTGAGTTTGTTTGTTTGTTACGCCTTCACGGCCTATCTACTGAACCAACCTTTCTGAAATTTCACATACACATAGTAGTATTGAGTAGGACATAGGGTACCTTTCATCTCGGGAAAAAGCACTATTCCCGAGAGAAACGCGGGCAAAAACTAGTAGTACCTATTGCTTGAAAACGATCGATACTATCGATAACTACCTACAATTGTATTACAAAAAGTATAATGTAAGTACAAACCTAGCAACAAATCACTGGATTTGATGGCCAGCTGTACAAACTTATCAGGATCTGAAGTCTTCGCTATACCACCGTCATGTTTCTTATCATCTTCTGCAGTGACAAACATTCCTGACCCATGTCTGAAAACCAAATTTTTTTTTTAAATCAATTTTTTATTAGTACATCTAATGTCTTTGATGGCCTGACTTCGTAGCTTAATAGTTAACATGTTTGTCCGGTAATCTGGAGATTTTGGGTTGGATCCCCAATCAGGGCAAGTAATGTATTCTTTATAAAATATAGTATTGTTAGAAAATATATACATGATGGTCGGTGAATCTCTTACTAAAATAATACAAAAAAAAATTTTGGTGTTGCTTATTACAATTTTTTTTTTTTTATTAAAATTCAGTAGCATAATTATATGAAATGTTTCAAAATTTTTCATAAGTATTTGGAATGTTAAAAATTATTAATTACAATACACTTACTGGAAAGCAATAGAGAACTCATCTTCGAGCCAGATGACAATTTTCACAGCAGCAAAGGAAGCATTTCTCGGGAAATCCAATCTCCCTCCTACCACTCCCGGACATATGGTTTCTGATAAAACTGTTTGATTTTTCTGAAAGTAAAGGTTGAAATTAATAAAATTCACTTTATCCATAATATTTTCTCAGAGTATAGGTTAAAATTAATACAAACAATATTACTTAAACTACATAACTACCTTTGTGGTTTAGTGGGTTGCCTGAAGACCAGAGGTCATGAGTTTGATTACAGAAATAGGTACAAAATGTGTAAAATATCAGCAATAGTGTGAGCTTACATAATATGTGTAGTGTAGAAAGGGCTAATATAAAAAGAAACTCACCTGATAATATTCCAAATCCCTTTGCAACAAAATAGGGATTCGATCCATAATATTCCCATCTTCAATTACCTCCATTTTGGATTAAAATTAAATAAAACAAAAAAAAAAACAAAAAATGCCAACAATCTATTTATACTCAAAAAAAAATAAATAATAATTCTTAAACTAAACTATGGTTACACTTTTCAAATTCCACTTTATTTTTCACTATTTTTGATATTTCGTCTTGAAGTAACCGGTGTAGGGAAACACCATCATGTTTGTAAATCCAGTAGCCGCCATCTTTTAATACTAGATCATAGCGTTTCGGTCCCGACACAGGTGAGCTAAGCCAAATCTGCTTATTTGGAGACTGCCTATTGATTACATATGTGCCGTATGAGTTACCTAAAGCGACCGTCAACACTCCATCCTGTAAGAATAAAATTATTTTATGTGTTATTGAGATAAGAAAAACTTACATTTATTAAATACTGTTTGCCCGAGTTGCGAAGAATGGGAACAGGTATTGTTTAATTAACGGCTTTACAATAATTTAATAAGTTACGAACACGTAACAATATAAAGTGTGTTGTGTGTGTGTGTGTGTTTTTTAGATATTAAGTTTAGTATTTATTTTTTGTATCACTTATTTATAACCGAGAAAAAAAAAATTTAAGTGTAAATGACAATGAGCAATATTTGTGACATCAAAGCGACACTGGTGGTAACTCGGACTAATCAAAGCCGCTTTGACGGACACATTACTACTGGCATCTATGTTCCTTGCACTAGCAAATGTAGGAGGGTAGGTATGCAATAACAATTTACTGATGTATTTTTCTGCAGCTGTAGTGACATAATTATTTTGAAATCAAGGATTAAAATAATTTTTCACTTTCTCATCTAAATCAATGAATGTGATTGTGTGTGACAAAAAATCTAATTAATGTGAGATTATTGGTAATAAAAAGTAGATTAAACTTACGCTGTAAGTAACATCGGCGCCTTTCAAATTAGATGCTTGTTCTACCAACTCCTCGAAGTAGTCGCAGAGAGATTCTAATGTTTCATTGCAAATTTCATCAAAAACTGCTTGGTCCAATACCTCTGAGCGATCACTTTTCTCACTAGAACTTGATAAATTTCGGTAACAGGGAAAACTAAGTTGATTTTGTTCGACGAAATTACATGATCGAACCGCAGCACTAGGTATGATATTGATTTGTCTTCGTGCCAGCCAGCGACCGGTACGTAGGAAACTCCGCAACATTTTGTTATTCTATCTAAAAAATCATATATTTCAAACAGCCCAACATAGATTGTGTGTTTTTAGTCCGAATCTGAAGTTCCGAAAAATTAAATTATTAAATTGAAATTGACATCTAACCTGACATTGTCATCCGTTAATGACGTTTTTTCCTTTTTTTTATTAAAATCGGCACGGGTCTATTAAACAGTGGTCTTTTGGGGTGGAGATATACTTACCATGACCACTACAAGCGAACCAAAGACGGATGTGATAAAAAAATGTCATTGTAAGACTTACCAAATTTTATAAAAAATGCGTTTCGTCCACTAGGATCCCCTAACCCGACCCAGTTTTTTGAGCGTGAAAAAGAAACAAATATATCTAACTAGCTGACCCGGCGAACTTCGTACCGCCTTTCTTAATATTTTTTTCCGTAAGAACCTTGTACAGAGTATTAGAAAACTACGAAAAAAAAAATCAGCCAAATCGGTCAAGCCGTTTTCATGCTATATCGTGACAACGGAAAACGGGTTTAATTTTTAATTATATATATAATGGGAAGCAAGAAACGGCAAGAAAAAGGGAACACGCGGAAAAGGTAGACCAAAACAAATATCTGAAAAAAATTGAGTCATGTCATAGATCAGGATTTGAAAAGGCAGAAGATAGAAGCTCCTGGAAGAGAGGACCTATTTTAGATAGATCGATTGCATAACTACATTCATCGTACACTGTATGCCATTTAGAATGATACCTATTCTTGGATAACCGTACTCCTTGTCTAAGAAGTTCTGTACTTGGCTTGGTTTATTTATTTAAAGTTATATACGTATTTAAGTAAATAAAGTTAAGTGCCTATTAATAAATATATGTACTTAAATTACCATTGGATTAAACGTGCTCACAACTTGCAGCTAACTAGTTACTTACGTTTTCAGAACCTAATTATCTTCATCATTTTCGTTCTCGTTTTTCGTTTCTTCTTCTTCTTCAGGTTCAGGTAGCATATACGCATTTTGTGGGGGCAACATCCACAGATTTGCTTGATAAGCTGGTGACAGCTCTGATATAGAAGACTCTGGTATTCTTGGTATTGGTAACAATGAGTTATACTGATTCCAATGGGCATTGATAAATAGAACATGTCGCTCTCCACGTTCTTGCAAAGGTCTGTAGTTTCTCAAATTTGGTTCGTCCCAAGGATCCCACAACTTGCGGAATTCTTTCATCTATTAGAAAAAAAAGTTACGATACGATGCAATTCAATACAATATAAATATTATTACTTAATCTTACTGAGTAGGTAGGTATACAATGTTACAATAGAGCAAAAGAGTCATGGCGAAACTCCATACATTGTTTGTACGAATAAAAAATTGAAATACAGATAACATAAAATAAATCGAATTAGTAAGAATACATAACTAGTAACATGTTTACCACTACAAAAAAATTTTAAACCCCGGGGTTTTTTTTATATTTAATTTTTTTAAAGTCGACCTTTAGCTTCGTTTTCATTCGCCATTATTGTCGCAACTGAAACATTATGTCATCCTCACAGTTGTTAGCATTGTCAAAACGGTATTGATAGTTAATTATGGTAGGTTAGGGTCATAGATTAAGTAGTTGTACCTGTGATTAAGCAATTAATTTTTACTTGGTGAAAAAGTGAGATGGCGAAATAGGGAAATCCATGAGTAAGAAAAGGACCAACGATATTTTTAATATTTTTGTCTCTGTCATCGTGGCAATTTTTTCTTTGTTTGGCCAATTCGACGCCAAGCAAAATCTTACACCAAACTAACAGTGAAATTATTTATTTTTTGTATTCAGAAAAATATTCATTTTAAGTAGTAGAATTTGTACGAAAGATATACAAAAAATAAGGGCATTTGTTACATAAATTGTGTGGCTCAGGAACACATTCCAGGGTGCCTACCACCATCTCTTAAAACCATGCAAGATCCAGTGAGTAAGCGAGATGTCGCCTTACATCATGTATTGGGCTGTCTCACTTACTCATTGGATCTGGACAGCGTAATATATGATTTAAGGCGACATCTCTCTTACTAAATCGTTCTTGCATGGTTTTAAGAGATGGTAGTAAGCCCCCAGGGGGGTTACTATGTACAGTCTCTTAAAACCATGCAAGATCCAGTGAGTAAGTGAGACAGCGCAATACATGATGTAAGGCGACATCTCCCTTACTCAGTCGTTCTTGCATGGTTATTGGAGATGGTAGTAGGCACTATCTCTTAAAGCGTAATACATGATGAAAGGAGATGACGTTTTACTGTGTTACTCTGTCTCGCCTACTCACTCGTTCTTGTATGGTTTTAAGAGATGGTAGTAAACCATTTGATAGTGAGCCTGCTGCTTAAAAAGTTGATGGGAAAGCGGGACAGCGCAATACATCATTTAAGGCGACATCTCATTCACTCACTGGATCTTGCATGGTTTTAAGAGATGGTATTCCCCCCAGGTACTAAATCGATGAATCTAACCTACCATAATGAACTGTCAATATCGCTTTGACAATGCTAACAACTGTCAAGGTGACATATTGTTTCAGTTGCGTTAAAAATGGCGAATGAAAACGAAACTAAAGGTCGACTTTTATAAAATGGAATATGAAAACAACCCCGGGGTTTAAATTTTTTTTGAGGTGGTAAACATGTTACTAGTGAAGTATTCTTACTAATGCGATTTATTTTAAGTTATCTATATTTAATTTTTTATTCGTACAAATTCCGCCATCATTCTTTAGACAGCTGAAAAAGTTTAATAGTAAATAACATAGATTTAAAAAAAAAATTGCGTCACTTAAGATAGATGTAACATATGACATTAAATGTATGGGAACCTAGCGCGCCGTTTGCGGGGGGTAAGGGCTGAGGTAAGGGAGGGTAGGAGGGGGGGTCCGTCATCAAATACACACATTATGGAATGAGTTCACAAACTTTTCTTATTGCAAAATCAAACAAAAAAGACTTTATGACACAGGATTAAGGCTTAGTACAAATGCACTGTATTTCCACTCCGACCAACTAAGCAGTCTGAGCCTGTTAGACCCAGGGGTCGTGGGAGCTTATTTAGTTGTTTCCAGTTTGTTTAGGACATTGCAGGCTTGAATCACCTGACTGTCTGATAATAAAGATGATTCTGTGCTTCGGAATGCACGTTAAGCCGTTGGTCCCAGCTGCCCACGGTAGTCGTTAAAGGAACCATGTCAGAGGCCGGGAAAGCCTTCCGACGAACTCTGACACCAGGGTATGCATGGCCGATTGACCGTGTCACCTACACAAAAAGATGAGTCTGAGCAGGAAAAGTTTCCATGTATATTCTCAAGCAATAGAAAAAAGTTCACATTCGTAAAAAAGTTCGAAGTGTACGTACGGTATTGCCGTTTGTAATGTTTGAGCGTAGGTTTTGTTCTGGTCTGGAGATAAAGATACCTTCTCGTTCTCAATACGACTGTTATTTACCAAGTACATACTATTTTTTTATTTATAATTACTATTATAGGGTTGGCGTATGAAATGATACCCACGATGTACGAAAGTAGTGTTTATTGCGTGTCTCACATAGCTTAGTACATGTGCATACATATAATACTTATGGCATACAATCGCGTACAAATCGTATTTCATACGGTAACCTATTTAGGATCCTGGGTAGGACGCGGAGCATCGCAACCCTAATATCCTCCTAGCTAGCTGTAACTTGATGACGCGGGGCATCGATCAAGTTAAGCACTGAGCTCTGAGCAGACTACGGGAGCAATCGTACTCGGAGCTGTCTAGCGAACGACTGACTGCTTGAACAGCGGCGCGCCTTTTATATGCGCGCCGTGTGACGCGGGACTGGTGGGAGGCCGCCGGTGACATATTCATAGTGAACTCGTATTCATAGTAAACGTCGTGTTACAGTCTCCCCCTCTGGTACTCTGAAGTCGTCCCGACAGGAGTACCAGCAGCTGTATTCTTGCGAGGTTTTCCTCTGCGGCAAATGGGATTAATAGGTTCGGGTACCTTATCTTTTTTTTTTCAAACGTAAGTGTTGCTGTGTGATATTTCCCAATTACTTTGTCTGGTGAATCAGGATGAGCCACTTCGTAAGTAGAGATTCCATTAACCATTTAAGGGGCTGATGATCGTTTATAGTAAAAAAAATTGGTACTTCTATGTAACCACAGAAGAGTGATATAGCCCATACAACAGCTAGGGCTTCCTTTTCTGTAACAGTATAATTTATATTCGGCAGGAGTGAGCAGTCTTCTTGCGTATTCTTCAGGTTGTTCGCTTTCTCCCTCCCCCTGCACCAAAGCTGCTCCAATAGCTTATCGACTTGCTTGTTTTAATACTGGTGCCGTGGTTAAAGTAATTTTTAATTTATTAAATGCTTCTTGGATTTTTATTTATAGTGGGGGTAGTTATGAGTCGTCCCTGTTGGGCGCCAATATAGGGTTGGCGTATGAAATGATACCCACGATGTACGAAAGTAGTGTTTATTGCGTGTCTCACATAGCTTAGTACATGTGCATACATATAATACTTATGGCATACAATCGCGTACAAATCGTATTTCATACGGTAACCTATTTAGGATCCTGGGTAGGACGCGGAGCATCGCAACCCTAATATCCTCCTAGCTAGCTGTAACTTGATGACGCGGGGCATCGATCAAGTTAAGCACTGAGCTCTGAGCAGACTACGGGAGCAATCGTACTCGGAGCTGTCTAGCGAACGACTGACTGCTTGAACAGCGGCGCGCCTTTTATATGCGCGCCGTGTGACGCGGGACTGGTGGGAGGCCGCCGGTGACATATTCATAGTGAACTCGTATTCATAGTAAACGTCGTGTTACACTATTATATATAAATAAATATGACACATAGGTCAGACGTCAATCGCTTCATTGAACCATGATTAATAGCGTACCCTGGGCTCTGAAGCGTAAGCTGAAGACGCAACCGGGAAAAACACGCTAGAGCGAAGATATAAAAATAAATATATAGTATATAATCATAATATAAAATAAGGCCGGGAAAGATGAGCGCACAGTTACTTTAGCCTATTTACGCTCGTGATACCACAGAATAGATAATAGTGCTGATACATGGAGTATCACTAGCGTGATATTACTAGTAATTACTATTATTTATTGTTATGTTTGAATACATGATCTAATTAAATAGATAGACAGGAAAACGAAGCCATTTCATCCTCGAATTTATATGTACCTACTTATAGATGAGTGTACTTACAATAAAATTCTCTTTTGAAATTCTGACTGGAAAATTGGTATAAATTTATGCCCGATATATGTCTTATCTATTAGTCACAGTTTACTTAATTTCCATAAACTAGAGCAACATTATAAAATTATTTTAACTCGCTCTTTCAAATAACAGCACTGATTATGATAACCTGAACTAATCTTAATAAGCTGATATCCATAGGTCATCTAGGCTATGGCCAAATGTTAAGTACCAAATCTGTTAATAGATTTGCAGTTATATCAGAAAATTGCGTTGTTGCAGTCAGAGCAAGAATCTTGGAGCGCGGTAGTGGCACTGCAGCATATACATAAGCTTCAAATTTAGAATGTAATTAATGTTTAGTATATAACCCAAGGGAAAACTAAAATATTTTGCAATTTCGGTCCAGTTTTCTAGATACACCAACTGCATAAATAACTTTGTAATCCCATATAAATATATAGGATAAAAAAATTACATTCGCAGTGAACGAATCAGTGTACCTGCATACTTATACTTCGCCCGCGTTATCAAGAGGCAATATGTATGTCGTAAAGTAGTTCTCTGTAATCTACAAAAATAAATGAGATACCATCAAAAACAAAACTTATAAAAATTCCAAGTCTCGCTTAGTTGTTCTTCCGTCAAAAGTTATGAGATCCATGTAATACCAAGCCGGTTAATTTATTCAGTCCCTTCTTAAGCGGACCTCTTGTCTTCGGTTATCACTGTCCTATATCCCTTTGTAAGCTTAAATCTTTAAAACTTCGCAACGGATTTTGATGCTTTTTTTTTTTAATAGATAGTGATTTAAGAGCAAGGTTATTATGCCCATGCAAAGCCGGGCGGGTCACTAGTTGCATAATAAGCTAACCTAATAACATCTTATAGTGACTATATCCATATTAAAAATCTTTTATGTTTTAAATAACCAGGACGACTTGCCAATCGCACGAAACCATATAATTAATTATAATTAATAGGTATGTATCATTAGTTAGATAATAATATGTGTTTTCACACGATGGCCATATATATATATTTCAGTGACAGAGACACGATGTTCAATGCTTATCGTCACTCTAAAAAGTAATAACTCATTCCATTTGTAAAATTATTACGTCTATTTGTTGCCATTCTGACATGACAGCAGGCAAAATTAGTGAAGTAACAGATTCGCGTAGCATCGATATATCGAGAATACGTTGAATTATTATTGTTATTTTTTTATTGTTTTTTATTAATATTTGATTTCATTTCACTATTTAAATTTAATCATAATGTAAGGTTTATATCTGTATGGGCTAGCATGGTCTGACTTGAAGAATTATATTTATTAAACTATTAAATCACAAACAATGCATTGTCAGTTCCGGAGTACTAGTTTTGGCGGTGGTGGTAATTAGCCAGACTCGACACGATAAGTATATCATGAAACAATATGGAAAAATAACCAGAAGTCGAAGCAAACAGGAGCATGAGCAAATGGCTGGTTTCACTTGTGATTCCAGAATGCCGGTCAGGTTCAAGAGTCAGGTCTATAAAACCATCATTAGAACTGTCCGCCGCACTGGATGTGTGAAATATCGCGGAAAGACCGCGTTAGAAACTCCCACCACGTTCGGGACAGCCCTTCATGTCCATGACATAGCAGATAGATAGCTTCTAAAGAGTAGCCTGCGATGGTACGATCACGTCTCGGGGAAACAGGTGTATTGACCATGCCACCTCCCCCGAGGCTTGGTATGGTAGAAGGGGCAAACCCTACGCATGGCGGTTTGACGTCGTGGGGCATATTAGTCATGCTTGATTTAACGTTTTCAAGTTGCTTGCATAATGTATTAGTGGCTTCTAAAGTCAATATACTGTAGAGCTAATATTTAATAGCTGCTGTAATGTTTTATTTGGCGTCCGTTTCCTTTTTTGATTATTAATTCATATCAAGTAGGTAAAAGCTCAATGCACCCTGCACACTCTTGCGTCACAGAGGTCATTGGACCCTCTAAGGCCTGGCATCATTATTTTGATATTTTTTTATTATATATCAATTTTGTCTGTAGTTAGACTTATTTCTCCCCCTCTACCCCTCACCCATATATTTTCCAGGCATTAGGTGTTTTCCCCACTAATACATTACATTATTAGGTTGGCTGGAAGAAATTGCATTAGCGATAAGTCCGCCTTTGTACACATTGTTTGTATTTGTATTCAACATGTATAATTTGTATGATAATGGTACAATAAAGAGTATATCTATCTATCTATCTACCCCTAGAGCTTTTTCACAGCTTAACCTATTTTCATTGAACATTTTATTTTGTACTGTGGACGTGATGCGTTTTCATTTCAGACCCCACTCGAGTATATATTTGCAGGCATGCGGTTATTCTTTTCCCTTTTCACCCCCACAAGTTACAAACGACTCAACCGATTTTCATCAAACATATATCTAAAAACACTCGCACATAAGTCACCATTAATACAAAAAAAACTAAACTGAAATCGCTTTATCCATTACTACAGACAAATACGTCAAACTTATAATACCCCTCTTTTTGGGTTAAAAATAGCGTGAATGCCACTATTATGATTTTGTAGTCCATTGGACTTTGAAAATCCAATTATCTGATTTTTCTTAACCATCTCTCTGGGTTTGACGTTAAAACCCACGTCTAGTTTTACTTCAACAGATGTCACAGGGAGATAAGAAAACCAGGCATTTCGTTTTTTCTTTTCGATCCCGAAGATTGTCATATAATAAGTAAACATTTTTAGTAAGACGTTACAAACAAGAATAATTGGCATCTTCCGGAATTTAATGGTAACACTAGCAATTTCGGAAACTGGTTTCTTCATTCATTTCCCGTTGACATTTATAATTAAACCCGAATTTTACTTGATAAACGAAGTTAGAAAACTTCGTTTATCGATACTTGACGAAAGAAACGTAAGAGCAACAACACTATGCTTAGCACATGTTCTTGACTGAATAATATTTTTTTCATTCAAAATGGCGTTGAATTTGCTGTAGTATTTTACGTAATATAAGGCTTTAACTTGTATAAAACGTAAAAAGAAGTATCAGGAGAACTCATATTTGGATTTATACAATTATTTTTACATATTGTGAAGGCATAAATCGGCATTAATACCCAAAATTGTTTTTTTTTGTTGTCCTTGTATATACTCCGCAATAGACATTAGTAGACTGTGAACCCAAAGATGGCATACACGTAAATATCGTGTATGAGTGGTAAGACAGTTTAGCTTGTCATGCTACTTCTATTAGAGCCGCGTTCCTAGTTCTATGGTAAATAACTAACAAGTAAGTAGTTCAATGTACTTACTTGTTGAAAATTTGCAGACAGCGTAATTCTAGGCACCAACCACCTGAGAACACGACTTTCTCCGTTCGCAGTCTTCAAAGTGCCCCAGTACAAAAAATAATCTTCGTAGAACATCGGAAGCAGTCGAGACATGGGATAAGGCCCTACGCGGGTGTGCGTCTGTGCCTCTCGAATACGGGGAAACCCCTCAATTATCCAGGTAAGACGATCTTCTTCTTCAACGCCATACTGCAAAAAGCTTAATCTTATAAAGGCGAAAGTTTGAGTATGTTTCTTACTTCTTCATGCTCATGCGGCTAGGCTAATTTTTATAAAATTTGGTATGGTACCTCCATACCAAATTTCATAAAAATTAGCCGATTATCTTGGATTATACATAGAGCAATTTTCATCCCGAAAAGTACGCTATTCTTGTAGGTTTGGTCAAACAGTCTGATAGTCAATGGCACTTTATAAAGTAGGTAAATGGTGCTGCTGTGTATGATAAATCATGATACTTAGTACAATACCGGGTGCAGCTTGTAATTAAATTTATGATCTTCCCAAATGTAGGTACTTCTTTATTTCTTTATTATTTACTCGTAGTAAAGCAGCAAAAAACGATAAAAATACTAAAATAAAATAAAACATTCTAGAGGGGTCTCCTATGTAGAGTCTCCATAATAACGATGTGTTTTCACTTGCCTTTATCAAATAGCACACCATAACAACCCCATCGTGGTGTTTGAAAGCCTCCTCTTGTGTCAAGTACTCCGCTCTGAAGAAAGTTACCTGTTAATAATAAATAGAGAGCTCTATTTTTTAAAACTATGTCTGTCGATTACTAATAGTGGAACTAATCAAAACGCCAAAAATTATAAGCTAATGGAACCATTAAAGGGTTCGTTACGTCAAATCAGCTGGGTTTTTTTAATACTAGTGACCCGCCCTGGCTTCGCATGGGCATAAAAACCTTTTTGAATCACTCTATCTAGAGATATTAAAAAAACAACATCAAAATCCGTCGCGTAACTTTAAAGATTTAAGCATACAAAGAGACTTATGGACAGAGAAAGCGACTTTATTTTATACTATGTAGTGATAGTGATAGTGATGTTGTGCGGTCATGGTAAAAGGCCTTTCTTCAATTTATTATTTTTCTGACTTCTTGAGTCCTCATTCTCGCCAAAATCTCCCCAGCTGCGAATAACAATAAGTGCTTACAGACAGACAGTTGGCGATCTGATCTCATATTGTTATGCAGGCTGATCTGTCTAAGGAGTTATCAAATCTCAAGTGATAAATTCAGTCTGAAATTTAAACTAGTTTCCGAGAGAATGCAGCTGGTAAGTATTGGATAGGATTTAAGTTTTGAACGTTTTGAATCATGAAAATTTGAGTAATTCTGTAATTCGTCCCATGTACCTACGGCCCATTTGGGACGAAACGCAGAAAATCAAAATTAATCAAAATTTCATTCTGCAGTTCGTCCCATGTTTATAAATGGTACAATCAGTAAAAAAAGTGTTAGTGTAGAAATAATAAACATTGAATTTTTCATAAAGAAATGTAATAATCATAGAATAGTTATAAACATAAAAGGACTTAAAAAAAAACAGAAAACATAAAATCAAGAAGTATTTTTACTAGTAAACTAAAACTGACATTAGGCCTTATGTCCGTTTTAGTTTCTTATTTTCGACTAGCTTTTGCCCGCGACTTCGTCCGCGTAACGTGTTATAAAAGAGAGATTTTTGTGTGTGTGGGATAAAGGTTAAAAAATGCTTAATTTTATTATTTTTAAATGAGGTTATAGTATAAGTAGCTCAGTTGAATAATGAATTGTTATTAATTTAAAGATTATTAGTTTATGATAATTTGGTTTGATATAAATTTAGGAAAATACGATCAGTGGAGGCTAACCCTAAAGTACCTATAGGCTTTCATCTGGAATTCAGAGGTGAGAATGTGGATATCAGTCGGTATGAAAGTAAAAGTTTGACCACATAAAAACTAAAAACCGGCCAAGTGCGAGTTGGACTCGCGCACGAAGAGTTCCGTACAAAATTATCAAAAAATCATCGTAAAGACTTACAACCTAAAATTATTTAAACAAAATTTAGAAATTACAAAATAAAATTATAAGATAATTCAAGGGCCGTGAAACGTCAACAGTAATCTACAACAGGAAACTACCTACTAAAGATTTAAACCGTCGCAAGAATAGTGAAAAGTTCGCCCACAAAATTCAATATTTGACACGACCATCAACGACGTCTTAACTCGCTTCCCGTTCCCAGGGGAATGCAGTTTAGATTTTTTCATACAACATTTTTTCCCCGCTAACTTAATACAGCCATAATTAAACTTTATATTTACTAAGGTGATTTTTTCTGGGATAAAACATTCAGCAATAACATTTTTTTTTCACGATCAATTATATTATACTACCTGTTCCCCGCGGCTCCGCCCCGCTTGGGACTCGGTTATATCGCGCCGAAAAGTAACCTATGTTTGACCTCAGGTCGTCAACTACATCCCTACCAAATTTCATCACAATCGGTCCAGCAGTTTAGCCGTGAAGAGGTGACAGTCAGACAGACTTTCGCATTTATAATATTAGTATGGAAGTATGGATTTAGCTATGAACAAAACCACAGCAAAATATTACAATTCTAACGAAATATACAATTATCTTAATTCTTGTCTCACTGACTGTACCAAGCGTTGATAAGGTTTAAATTTCCATACATAAAAAGAATGGGACGAATTGCAGAATGATATTTTGATTAATTTTGATTTTCTGCGTTTCGTCCCAAATGGGCCGTAGGTACATGGGACGAATTACAGAATTACTCTTTTTTTTAAAGATACAAGCACTTTAAAGCCCAATACGCGACTGCAGAATTGAATTAGTTTGTAAAACACAAACTCTATCATTCTTTTTAGGACATCCGCTTCTTCTTTTCTCTACCTTATCCCACTTTCTTATGTGGGGTGGGCACAGCATGTTAGTTCCTTACACTTAGATCTATTGCCAGCTATTTCCTGCGTCACAATATTCCCGGTCATATTCATAATCTTCCGTCACACAATTCATCCAATTTCTAGGACATTCTTGTATTTAATAGGAAAAAAATTGAAATGATTTTCTCAAATTCTCGTCCCGCGCGGCAAATATTTTTAGATTCGGTCGGTTTACATCGCTCCTGTGCAAGCCCTAAACAAATGTTAGTACTATCAGAGCGATTGGTTTCTGTATCGGAGCTGTTCCTTTGCAAACAAAGACTGTCTGCACTATTTCCGATGACGGATATTGTGGCAGACTAGTTGATATTTATAAACATTAAAAGGCTACTTTAGCAGATTTGTTGTTATTTACGCAAGAGGCTGTGTTCAATAAAGGGTTCATTGGCAGACCTTTACTTCTCACTGCTGTGTATTAGGTGTCTCTCAACTTAAGCGTGTCAATCATTGTTGAACCGCGATTTTTATTATATTGTCGACCCATCTTGCTTTTGACGTCCAAATGGTTAATATTATCTTTTACTTGATTAAGACTGCAGCCTGGAGTTTCGCATCTTACGGGAAAAAGATTAATCCTTTGTAGAGTAGTTATTTCTTGGGTCTTGACGCTCTTCTGGACCCTCTGGTCTTAAACTCAAGGTTATATCGTTGTTCGTATTGTGTGGGTTACAATGGTGTTAAATCATGGTGTCAGAGTTTCTCGAATCCTGCCCTCATCCCTTACGTGGAGCAATCATTAACGACTACCTGATAGCAGTAAATCAGATAACAGGTAAGTCTTGCTGTCCTAATCAAACTGAAAACAACAAAGCATGGTTCCTTATCATGGTTGATGTTTCTAGTTACGAAGGTTTCAATTACTTGCATTTCTCCAGGATAAGTCCTCTCATCAACGGTGTGTTCACTGCCTTCCATCATGTCGGCGCCCCAATGGAAGTGTATTTGTGATAGCACATGCTTCTCTAAAAACGGGCCACCTTCTAAATACGGACGCTCTGTTCTCCATTTGGCGCCGAGTACCACTGAAAGAAATTATTATGTATTCTTATTTCTTGCATGCATGTTAATTTCATCATACTCAGATAAGGTACGCTTCAGTTCAGAGCTCATGGTAAAGCGGCTCTAGTTATAGCAATGCAGCGACTGTTGTCTGAACTTTAACCCTTTTCACAGAGAAACCAGAACAATAGAATTAACGCGTGGTTATTAGTGTACTTGCAAAATTTGACCCTTACATACAAACATTGCAAGTTAAAGCTATGCTACGTTACGTTGTGATTTAATGCAAAGAAATAATTGGCATTGCATTTGAGCGGCCCCTAGCTCCAAGATCGGGTTACCTAGGTTGCAACCGGGTAAAGACTATAGTGAAAATATGACAAACAATTCATAACAACTATCAACTCACAAGTATATCCAGTGTTAGTCATTTTAACTTTATGCGGGTAGACGTCAAAATTATACCACTTTAGTTCTGGACACTTGTATGCTATGGAACCGGTGATGGACACATTTATAGGGGTCGGAAGGTGGCCATCTGATTCGCTGATGTAGTCAATCCATTCCAGCGTGCCAAAAACGGGGATTTTCTTCTCTTCTTTCGGTGGAGGGGGTGCTTCATCTTCTGTAGATATAAAAAACATAATGTATTTAATTATTTAACAAACAAGCTGTTGTCTGCAGCTTTGCTTGCGTGGTACTCGGTTATTATCGCGCCAAAAAGCCTCCAGTCTTTAGCTACGTCTATACATTTCAAGTCCAGTGGTTTAGCCTTAAAAGCGTAACAGATAGAATTGATAGACAGAATTTCGCATTCAAACCAACCAAAATAAATCTAAGAGTTTATTCAGATGAAGGAAAAAGGCAGATTAGGTGTCTGGCCATAAAAGAACACATGATAGCTCATGAAACGCTAGCAAACTGTGTGGAAATGATATAGATATTATTTATGATGCAAACCTGTTTGTGCTACTGCTACTAACTGCATATTTTGAATACCAAAAAACTAAAATGTAGGCAACTGAAATTTGAATCTGAATAAAAATGTACTGTTTATTATTAGTACATGTAATTTACTTGACACTTTACATCATGTCAAATAAAACGTAGTGATTATAATTATACTCTTTGATGTCAAATAAGTATTTTTGATTGACAATAGGTAGTGTTATTTTTTTTATATTGCCTTTTTTAGACATTAAGCATGAGTATTTGCAAGAACTCATAAATCACTAGACAAAAAATTATCCAATTCTAAAAAATAAAAAATAATAATAAATAAAATAAATAATAAATAATAATTATAAATAATAAATTTTAGTAGTTAACTAATCATTCACTCGTACAGTAAGTAAACACGAAATCTCAAAATTACTGTAAATTTGATACTGAAATTTAAAAGGCAAAGGTAAAATAAATAGGTAGCAGTATAATCGGTAAAAAATATCCATTACATAAATTAAATATATTTTAATCTTTCAATGATGATGGTCGTGTCGTATCAAGAAATAAAGGAACTGGCAAAGGATAGACAAAAATGAAAGGAACTCCACCGACCTAGCTTTTAAATTTATGATGAATGATGAAGGTAAATTTACTTTGTCATAGTCAATATTCAAAGCATTTTTATGACAAATACGGAAGTAAAAGATTAGACAATGTAAAAAGTCAAATGTGGATCTTTATTTCTTCGAACAAATAACTGCATCTGGGCAAGGAAATATTTTGTTTGTTTTCAATAAATTGTAATATCAAATTAACAAAAATGGACGAAAATAAAGAAACCAAGAATCAGCGGTGCGATTTGAAGAACAAGCCTAGTGCACATTTCTTAGATCCGGATCGAGATTTGCTGGCTTGGGAAAGATGGATTCATATAAGAAAAGAAGAAATAGAACACCTGGCATCTCGTACAAACAGGGTAGGAGCTGATCTGGCTATGAATTTGTTGGAGAAAGAAAGAGAAGATAAAGAAAGGAAAATAGCTTTAGAACACGCACAAATACGTAAAAAGCCAAAAATCAGAGGAAATACTCTATGGGAACAACCAGAAAGATTATTTCAGTATTGTGATGATGAACCAGTGTATGAAGTTCAAAGAACTCCAGCTGAATTGGGCATGCCACCAGTAATTGAACATGTTGGTGTGCCCGAATATATCCAAGTTACAGAAAAGGGGTTGTTTGGAACACCAACCCGAAAACCTTGTACACAGCTTGATGCTGAATACATTAAATATAGAGAAAAACGAGAAGTTGAGTTGAAGAAAAAGATCAAGAAAATTGATCCATTTCGGTAACTGTTATTGTTTACTATATACTTTTCTAATATCTCCTCCAAAAAAAATAACATTTCTAAAACTTGTTCGATCTTACCACACTGATCACGCTCATCCCAGATGCTCGCTGGTTATGGTTACTTCTATAACTAAATAGATAAACAAAATTATTTTAATTTTTTTATTAGCTTTTGTCGTTCCACTGCTGTTCAAAGGTTTTTTACATCTTTCTCCAAGCGACTAGCGTATCCAATGCCAACTTCAGATAAGTTTAAAAGATACTAGAAAAGTTATCAAATCTAGAAATTATATGGTATAGAATTAAATAAAGATAAAACTTGTCATTTCTATTTTACAGGTCCGACATTCGTGAGCTAATAGTCAAAGGTAAACAAGCTATTCAACCACCTGTTGTAAAGATGCCTCCATTACCCGTTATCACAATAGATCTGCCTTCAGCAGAAAAAGAGTTTGTCGATAGTATATATGCTGTAAGGATTAATAACACAATTATATATAAAGATATTCCTGGACAAAATTTATCACATATACAAAAAATGCAACAGCAAAGTTGGCACGAGCGTTGTACATCTTGGACATATTACTTCAACGTTCCTATAAAAAGAGCCGGAAGAAGTAAGTTGTTCTTAAAGAATCTTGGCACAACAACGCTGCGTTATTGTTGGAAAAGGATAAGACGACCAATTCCTTTTATACCAGAAGATTTTTATGTCCAGGTATTCTTTTTTTGTAAAAATGAAGATGTTTTACCACCAGGGCAGAGTAAAGAAATATTTTTAACATTTATTTCTGATCAACCTGGAATTTACAGCGAGTTTTGGGAACTCAGTTTTTGCAACATATGTTTCTTTGATACTTTGGCAGACAAGTTTGTTGTAAACTTATATGCAGATTCTGTTGAAAACGTAGAAAAGTCTTTAAAGAAAACAGAAGTACTTAAAAAGAAAATAAATAGAAAAACATTATATACTAACATGAAAAACATTCTCGAAGACATTGTGATTAAGGCTACTGCTATTGAACCACAAATATACCCTTATAAAAAACTATTCTTGGAAGCCGAAATATTCCTAATGAAGAATCCGGTCTGTTTTTATCATCAAACAGAAGTGAAGAAGATGCAAGATCTGTATCTAGAGATGGAACCGGGAGAAGAATGGGATTTATCAATAGTAAAATGGCGAGAAGTGATGTTGAAAAAAGAATATGATGACAGAATGAAATATTACGAATTATTGCAAAAATCACATTCAGATTTGCTTAAGCCTTGGGTTGAGGGCGACGATCTTTTGAAGCAGAAGCATAAAGCTGTGACTTGGTTACTTGGTCAATTGGCTGATAAATTTGATAGCGTGCGTAGTTACATTTATGATAGTCTTTATTTTAAACGAGATTCTCGATTTAGTGATGGCAGTGGTGCTAGGAGTACCCAACGAATTTCAGACATGATAGATCCTAATATCAAAGATATGGCTAAAGTATTATTCTATGCACAAATTCAAGAGCACGTTGCAGCTGCAATAGAAGCGATAGCTGGTGTTTTGAGTAGTATTGATTTGAATAGATGGATAGAATTTGATTTCTGTCGATTGTAGTTTTTGATCACGTTTATAAATTTTGTATTGCACAAGATAAAGCAAATGGTACAATAATTACAGCTATACCTCAATACAGTTACGTGTATATTGGTACTCATTAATGCATTTATGTAAAAAGTTCAGTAAAGTGCTTTTTACAGCTTTTAATATATTTGATTATCTATGTTTAATAGAAATATGTACGCTCCATTTACACGTCTGGAAACTGAAACTTTATGCTGGGGGTCGAAAGATGCCCAAATTTTTTTTTCTAATGTGTTCCAATCACCAGACAGTATTTTAGTAGCCATTATGACTAGACAAAATGAAGAATGTAATATATAGAGTTCCATACTCGTAATAGCATTCAAACTTAAATAAAACACTTTAATACTTCGCAAATGTACTTAAATTAAACTGTACAGTAACGGACATATCCAAAACAAACATCTTCCAGTCTAGCAAATCCAAACAATTGTAACATAATCTACAGAAAAAAGTATAATATTTTTTGATACTTGAACGAATCATATGTTCATTCAATTTGATGTTTCCCATTTCATCTAATCCGGATTTGACGGATAGCCGAAATTCAATGAATAAACGATGAGGTATTGCGAGCCCGAAGGGATTATGGACACTGCTAACGAATAAAATGATAGGAATACTTTTAAAAGGCTCATCATCACTAGCGTTTACCTCCCTGCCATGAGGTTTTATAAACGCAGAAGCTAGTAAATGCGTTAGGATTTTGTATGGAATTCTTCTTCTTAGCGTGTCGACGTTCACCTTATATACCCTTGGATACCCAACATTGGGCCAACCTCACAGCGTTCTCTGTAGCCCTGTACAAATCCTCCAGCGTGCAGGTATCGGGGCACGCCGGGCACGGGCAGGTATCGGGCCGGTTTCGTATGGAATTGAAATCTTATCAGTATTTCTTGGTATTTGTACAATCATAGATTAAAAAAGAAAAATTTGCCTTGGAGATCGCGCGCGATTCGAAATTCTTTGTGTACAATACTGGTATAAAACATTTAATTAATTATCGCAATCGCTAGTGTCTGCGTTACTAAAATCTCAATTGGGCTACTGATATAGCAAAACGATTGCCAACTACCGTGCTGTCCGAAGCACGAAGGAGTTCGAAGGAGAAGCACGGAGAGTCTGACTAGTGAGACAGTAGCATGCTACTGTCTCACTAGTCAGACCAATTCATGTCAGGCCACTTTCGCCATCTTCTTCTTAGCGAGTCGAATCTTGAAAATAATATTTATAACTAGCGACCCGCCCCGGCTGCGCATGGGCATAAAGACCTTTCTCTTGAATCACTATATCTATTAAAAAAACCGCATACAAATCCGTTGTTTTAAAAATTTAAGCATACAAAGGGACATAAAGACAGAGAAAGCGACTTTGTTTTATACTATGTAGTGAAGTGATAGAGATAGTGATAGTGATGACCAGAACTCCGCCACTGATAAAGTATTATCAGGGGTCTCGTACAGGTTGAGTGTGCAGGTGGTTTAGCAAGCAGGGCAAGACAAATTTGCCATGATCTAAGGAGAGATACCACACTGGCAGGTTTCTTCTAAGCTGTACGCACCTGTACTCGTTTTCCTTGCTTCGGCCGACCTGGGTCCGGAGTCTGTTCAGAGACTTTCATATCGGCCATGGCATAGGTCATGTCTACATTCTATACTGACACGATTTTTAGGAAACACATGGCTCTATGCTACCTTCCTTACTAGTTACTTAATTTTATGAATATATTGTTTTTCACAAACGTTTAAGAGGTATATAAATTTATTTACCTACAAAAGAGAAGATTCCAGTAAAAAATACTGGAGAGTGCTCTCTATGGCACTTGAAATGTCAACGAAATACCTCAGCCATAATAGTACTATCAGCTCAGATATCCAAATACTCCAGCGATTGTATTATCCGAGGAAAATGGTTTAAGAAAATCCTCAAACTCACAAATTGTTTGTGAATATCAATTCGGTTGAAGTGATGTTTAAGATGCTGAAATCAATACGGTATTCATAAAATTTAGCTTTTGTTGTTATTGCGGCGGTGTCTGTTTGATTTTATTTATATAAAGAAAATTCTTTGTTTTTATACAATAATGTAGGCAAACTTTTAAACGACACATTGAAATGACTCGGCTGATTGTAAGTGGTCACCTTAGCCCATGGACACCTACAAACTAAAAAGTAACGTTCACTCGCTTTTGTAAAACTCGATGCTTCTTCTATCTCCGTTTAATATTATCTTTTACAACTAAAATATTATTGAACTTGGTAAGAGATGTTTGCATGCAGTGTCTGTAATGGATTTACAGAAGAGTCTTTAAAATTTAGAATAAAGGAATAAAGTGGATATAAGGGTGCAAAAAGATCCATAAATCTCTATAATGAATTTTAGGGATTTAGTAGTCTAGAACAGATCGTGGACGAATATCAATACAATTAAGTAATCAAACAATATCATGGAATTTAATATTATTATTATTATTCAGTAAGTAACTATTTTTTCGTTTAGCATATAATTGAATGCTATGCCGAAAAATTTAAGTATTATTCTGGCAACCGGATACGACAGCAGTGTTACTCGAAAGATTAATAAGTGAAGTTTAAAAAAAAGGTCTCCACAAACAACATGATTTTTTTTTCACATGAAAAAACCGTTTGTTCGAAGATAGCCGCTGATTTAGAATCTTCAGTGCGCGATTTCTACCTACTGGCGTTAGAACCATTTTATTTAATTTATTCATTTTGACCAGACCATCTCTCATCCGCATCGCACCTCATTTATTTTAAATGAACTCTCGTTGGTATCTTACAAGAATACCACAGAATATAAAAAGCCTCTTAACGGTCGAAGACGCGAAATGGGCGCATTAATAAGGGGCCACATTTACACAATTAGAGATCCTTATTGTATCCGTGACAAAGAATCTGTAAATAGTCTGTCCCCCCTCTAATTTTTGAACTATGCAGTGAAAAAATTGTAAAAAAAATGGGTTGAGTATATAGAATTCAATGAAAATTTCAAACGAAAATCAAACATCGATCAAGTAGTTTACAATTTATAATATATGGGATAATTTCGATATTTACATGTACTATTTCGGAATCTGTACAAGCTGGTCCTGATGGCGACAAATGTCACAATAAATGTTGCTAGGGCCGATCATTATTGACTAGGCCAAACTTGGTCAATTTATTATCTACTAGCGACCCGCCCCGGCTTCGCATGGGCATAAAAACCTTCCTCTTGAATCACTTTATCTATTAAAAAAACCGCATCAAAATCCGTTGCGTAGTTTTAAAGATTTACATATATACAAAGGGACATAGGGACAGAGAAAGCGACTATTTTATACTATGTAGTGATTATCAAAGATTAACATTATGATGAGTGCGAAATGTACCTACAGCATTTATCATGATCTCAAAAATTTAGTTTAGAAAGTTTCCAAGGAGCCACCATTTTGTACGGAACCCATCGTTTTCATTATCAACAAAAATGTGATGATATACGAAACCACATTCATTTTGATGTCCATTGCACCGCTCTGAGGAAGAGTATAACAAAACATCTATTCTTAGCATTTTACTGGGGTACTAATAGATGATGTTTTAATTAAACTGTCGCTTTTATTATACGGTCGCAAGTAAAGTTTATGAGGAAAATTAAGGAGAGTTATTGACGCGACAATCGAAATAGATACTGTTTAGACCAAAGAATTTCGAATCGCGCGCGGTCTCTGCGCGGTCTCTCTACGCATTTTATTTTAATCTATGGTTTAGACAATTTTTGTTTTTGTTAAGACTGTGTTGAAGTACGGTCAGCTACTGAGTTCGCTAAAAGTACACATACTCTTTAATAAGATCGACTCTATGCAAGTAAATAATTAATATGGAGAATACCTACCATCATAATTTTTTTTTTAAAACTTTTTCAGTCTTTGATAATCAAAAATTGTTGCAGAAATTGCAAAACTAAAAAAATAAATGAAACAACCCAACTTTTTACTTTTATGCGAAAGACTACTGCAAAGCTTTGGCTTAATACTGACAAATTAGGGTCGCATGACTTGTAGAGGTCATTGGAATTGTATGTACATAAGTGACATCAAGGCGTTTTATTTTGACGAAGTGGGACTCGGTTATATCGCGCCCAAAAGTAGCCTATGTTTGACCTTGGGTCGTTAACTACATCCCTACCAAATTTCATCACAATCGGTCCAGCAGTTTAGCCGTGAAGAGGTGACAGACAGACAGACTTTCGCATTTATAATGTTAGTTATATACTACTTAGTTATATTATATTAGTTATTATAGTTATTATTATTACAATGTACATACCGGAGGGAACAATAGAATCCAAAACGTTATGCGGCCACCAGTGACCGCTTAGTTCTGAGACACCAATTTGCAGAATATAGATAAGGTATATCAATGGTGGAGAATTAATTAATGATGGCAGACAAAACAAGTAGCCGTGTATTAGCTCCTTTCTGCTATGTAACTAATCCGACACCGGTGAAAGCCCAATTTGGATGAATTACAGGAAGAATAACCCAACCCTCTTAAGGAAAAGACAATTCCTAGAACGGCCGTCTTTGGCAATAGCCGACATTCGTCCTAATAAACGTTTATCCTTATGGATGTATTATTCTAAGCTTCCTTATTTCCTTGGGTACTTGCTGTATTGTTGGCGTTGAGCCAAAAACCGGCATTAACCGAAAATGTTTCTACATAAGACAAAGTACGTATTGTTTTTATTTCGAGTATCGACGACGTGGTGGGCGTATGTTTATATGTTACCTTTTTTCTGTCACTAATCTAATTAACTATTTCTTTTTCGCTTACGAATTATATTAAATTGTCTAGAAAAAGATTTGTGTTATTTTTTTCTTACAGGTTACGGTTTGGGAAAAGTTGTTGGGTTGCCTTTTTTAGGTGAAATGGATTTAAACTGTTGTGCAATTTTGAAGTTATTCTGAGCATTAGCAAGATGCAATGTTTTTATTTTAATTGAGTTATAAAAAAATATATACTTACAACGAATATTTTCATTTTTATTTCTAAAAATGTACATATCAGAAGGTTCAGTATTATTGTTAGCTGCTATATAACCTATTTATTTATTTGCATTGAACACCTAGTAGTCGCACTAATCTAAACTAACTGACGAACAAGGAAACTTGCGAATAGAGAAATTTATAGCTTAGTGAAACTGGCAAATAAGGAAATTGGCTAATTCAGAAACTCTAATGTGTGAACTGGTGTGTTAGTGAAAATGAACAGTAAGGATACTGATTGGTCATATATACTAACAAAAAAAAAGTAAGTCAAAATAAAGCCGCCAAACAGCAGTACATGCATTGTTTTGTTCCAGTTTGAAGGGTGACCGTGACGAAACATCTTAGGCAGGGCTCGGAACCGGTATTTTAAAGACCCAAATATAATGGTCCTGGTAAATAAGTATAGGGTTGACTTTAGGGTCTTAAATACCTGGTCAAGGCCGATATTTTTGGGGAAAGGTTGAGCGGAACCGTAATGCTAGCGGTCGCTGTAAAAATGTTGGGCAGAAAACGAGCAGTTTTTTTTATTTTAATCAGGTTTCCGAGCCCTGCCTGGTTAACGATGATTGCGGACGATTTTAGGGTCATAAATACCTGTTAAGGACCCTAAAATCGTCCGCTATATTTATTTACCAGATTAAAGACCGTAATTTTTGGGTCTTTAAAATACCGGTTCCAAACCCTGAAAATAGTTAAGACCGCGCGTTTATTTTTCGCATGCCTTGTTGAATGTCAATGCAATTGTACCTATAGGTACAAAAAATTACTTATATTTCAGTAAGTTTTATAAGATTTATATCAAAATGAGAAACATAAATGCTTTCAACATCTGAAATGTGTCCACAGGGATGTTATGAGATGTTTTCTCAAGCACTCAGTTAAAATATATTGCCCTTTGGGCCCCTGGGAAACTCTCTTAACTCGATTTAATGAATTTACTTTAATAAATTAGGAAATTTGATTTACAATGTCAACACAAACTCACATGTAAAGATGAAAGACCAATAGAGACTAGTCGGCCGCTGTTTAATTCAAAGAAATTGAAGTGGTCAATTTTTAAGTCGGAAAAATATGGATAGGCATGATGCGCAGTTAATTTGTATAAGCTTTACAAGTATAAGATTTGATATTATTTTTTATTTTCTATTAGCTTTTGCCCGCGGATTCACCCGCGTATAACTAAAAATGTGATAAATGAAGAACCGTTCTACTGATTTTGTGCAAACTTCACATAAACCATCTACTAAATAGTCCGAAAAATGGCTAATTATTTGGTGTGGATAGGAAAGTCCGTTCTTGAGTTATAAAATTACAACGAAAAGTAGCATAAAACTTGAGAAAGGCTGGGCCGACTCAGTTAAAGTTGGTCTTGAAATATTTGTGGGAAGTTCAGGGAAGGTTTAAACGGTGAGGAAAGTGCGTTCAGGCGGTACGGAGTTCGCCAGGTCAGCTAGTTAACTATAAAAAGTTTGACAGACAGAGAGACAGACAGACAACAATGTGAGCATAAAAAGGGGCCTTTTGAGGTACGGAACCCTAAAAAGCAATCATCATAATTTCGTATAAATATCAATCATCCGTGCACACCCTGGTGTGTCCGTCCTTTCCGAAGCGCGGATCATGTTTATTATCAGTCCATCAGGCGATCAAAGACTGCAATGTCCTAACCATACTGATAACAACTAAACGAAGTAAGTATGTCTCCTATGTGGGAATCGAAACCACGGCCCCTGGGTCTACAACCAAACGCCTTTTAACCACTTGACCACGGCAGCAGTAAAAAAACAATAAAATTGAGAAATATTTTTGAAAATTGGTTTTTAAATCTATAGAAGGTCGAAGAGTCGAAGTTTCAGTGCTGAATAGTAGTTCTCTAATGAACTAGTCCAGCTGAGACAAAATTTAAATGCCGACGCAACTTTTGTTGGTGACAAATGACTCCCATTGTGTCCCCAAACTTTTTGATACCATTCATGAATGTAAAAATGAATTCTAATTATTTGATAACAGGTTCAATTTTGTTCAATCTTTTTGTTGTCACTTCATCAATACATAGTATAAAACAAAGTCGTTTTTTTGTTCCTATATCCATATAAGAATGCTTAAATGTTTAAAACTACGCAACGGATTTTGATGCAGTTTTTGTAATAGATGGTAATTCAAGAGGAAGGTTTTTATGCCCATGCAAAGCCGGGGCGGGTCGCTAGTTCATTTTTAATATTGAGCTGTTCATTTCGTTGGTGGCTGGTAAGCCTTCTTGACTTTTCCGCAAGGTTATTCCACTTACTACTTATCCACAAGGTTCCGCAAATTTAATGTACTTAATGTACCCTCCTCTTGAATCACTCTATCTATTAAAAAAAACCGCATCAAAATCCGTTGAGATTTATGCATACATAGGGATATAGGGACAGAGAAAGCGACTTTATTTTATACTGTGTAGTGATATTTATGTGCTACTGTAGAACCCCCGAACTTCAGTTAAATATTTTGGTAATGTATGGTTTTCCACTAAAACGACTAGTATTGATTCATAACACCAACTTGCATTTTCATGTGAAATTTAAAGTATTACTATGCTAACTAGGATATTTACATTTTATCAACCATGAAAATTGACAATAACATTTCTCATTATCAAGTAGATACTCCAATTACGGTAGCGCTCCGGTTTATAACTGGCCATTTAGGTTTTAAACACTATAAAATAAAGCTACCTTGTCAAACTCGATTCCAAAACGCGTAAGTAGCAAGAATTTTACTACAAATATCTAGTGAAAAAATAAAAGGAAGTCAAAAGGTGGTCAAATGGTGCCATCTAGTGTTCGTTTAATGAAACGAAAGACGGTTCCAACAAACTAGACATTCGGGTGTACAGGGTCGATTGACCTTATAACCCACACCCACACCCAACCCATGGTATAAATGATACAGTTATCTATTCTGTAGCAGTACAAAAGTCATCAAGTCAGTCAGTGAGTAAATAAAGTAACCAGTCTACAAACAACTTGTAAAAACTACATCAACTTTACAAGTGATTAGCCATGACTGTGACTTTATCGATAATCATCAGTCAAATTACGACTCTACAACATTTTGTTTAGGAGATTTAATCGAACAGTGATATTCTTGTTAGTTAAATTGTTAAGTGGGGAGTACGGTAAATACAAAAATAAAGACGCCGATCCATGAGTTAGGTATATAGATGCAATAAGTATTTTCAACGTTTTAAACCATTTGGTTTTAAATCGTATTTTTTTGATTAAAACGTAAAAAAACAATTTTTGTGGTTTAATAGATATGTTTGAAATGATGCCAGTAATGTGTAAGAAAAACTGTCAAAAATAAAGTTTTCAATTAAAATCTTATACTTTTACTATCAAAATTTATTTAAAACTGGTTTTAAACCACGGATTTAGGTTTAAGACGGTTTATTTTTTAATCTAGTTAGGTATCTCTTGTCGACTGCCATTTGGTTGATCCGATCTCTACACTACAGCAATCAATTTCTTTGGAGTAGAAGCTGCAGGACAGGTACCCAAATGTTGTAGAGGTTTGTGTCATCAAGATAGGCAGGATTTAACTATTATTCCCCATTTTACTATATATTTCTGTTTCACTTTAATATTGACAAATGTAAAGAAAAACTGATAGATCATTCTAAGCTCACTACTGTGGATCCTAATGATACTCGCAGTCCGTCTCAACTTTTTTTTAAACGAGATTGAAACAACATAATCAAGACTCTATAGCAAAACAAATAAGAAGTATAATGGAAAAGCTCGCGTCAACATAAGTGGGGAGGAAAAGAGGTTTCGTCGCACGCGCAGGCAGTGTTGGTCTGGCCGTTCTCGAGGCGGTTTTAACGGTGTTTCCAACACCGAATATAGAACTGTCTGAAGTGAAAGTGCCAGAATGTTGTGAATTAGAAACACGTGCTAAGTGTCATACTGTTATTTGTGTTAAAATATGCTGTGATCAATGAGACAAGGTATGTTTGAAAATTACAATAATTTGCCGAAGTGATTTCGATTTTGTGACGTAGTTAGTTTATTCTGACCTAGAGATTAATGCAGCATGACGTTTGAAACTAGAAAACAACAGAAATCATAGTAAGGAGGAAACATTGATATACATATAAAGATTGTGCTTTAGCTTATGTTTTCATAATTTGCGTAAGGTGATAGAGCGAATGTGCTTTTTGGCATTTAAATAGGCAAATAGGATTACATCGCACCTGATCGCCTGATGGTAAGAGGTTACAGCCTATAAACATTTTCAACACGGAAGTATCGCATTTCCACTGTATAATAACTTTGATGAAAGCAATCACAAGTCATTCTAATTACCTATTCCTCAGGTTTATGCCTGTGTTAATGTTCTTTTTTTATTTATTTTTTTAATTCCTATTGCTGCTGCTGGAAGAAATTTCTATAGAAATAAGTAGCACTTTTGTACTAGATTTCCTTACTTTAAGTTTCCTATGTTTGTAATTGAGTGTGCATGAAATAAATAAGTTAATAAAAAAATCTAGAGTTTTCTCTAATAGATTGAAAACACAAGCGCTTAGTGTTAGAAAGTCAGACAGAATGTACACCATTTACGATTAGCAACTAATTAGTTTAAAAAAATAACCATTACTTACTTAACTTGTAAAGTACTTAAGAACAAGTAAAACAATTTAAATGTAATCAAGATAAACTAAAAGTTAATTTTTAAGGTTAGGTCTACCACACACGGAAGTGTTTGGTTTTCGAAGGTCAATCAGTATAGAAGGGACGGATTAAAATTTGTCACAAGGTCATGACACTTGCATGAACTTTTCAAAAACGTCTGCGTAATGTATCGAATCTATAAATAAATGCAATTAGAAGCCTTGTTTGTTATGACTAAGAGTTGAGATTAATTGGCAAATTAAATTGGAGAAAATGATTTTATTTTTCGTGCCATATTATTTTCAACATAACTTTCATATTTTTTTTCACTTTTTAACCACTGAAAGAGGCAAATTTTTAGTCTTTTCTTAAAAAATACATATTCTCAAAATACAATTGTTTGCAATAAATTGAATGAAATATTTCAATTCATAAACACTGCTTTTCGTAATAAACTGGATTATGCAGATAGTATTTTCATTTGAAAATATATAAATTTATTTTCATAGAACTCTAATAAACTTAAAAGTTCATAAGTCTCCGAATTTCGCATTTTGCGATTAGCCTTAATGTATTATCAATAGATATCCTTAGTTGGGATAGGAATAAGTTTCAAATCTAAATCCTATTCAAAAATATAATAAAGCTTAGTGTTTGTTTGCTAAAAAGCTTATAACTAAAGATTGTTGGGATTTGATTTATGATAGTAAATTTTTATTTAGACTTATTATTTGAATAATAAAAAGTTATGAATATTGATTCAAATAATAAGTCTAATGACAAATTTGAGAAAAATGTTATTGTAAATAATAAATAATTAAGAGCTTACATTGACTTTGGTAGTGACTGTTCCCTTTTAAAACAATCTGATGCTGATAGTTTAAATCTTATCAAAAGTTACAATGACTTACCTGCAATTCGAGGTTTCGGTAATTCTTTTATCTTTCCCCTTTATAAATTAAAAGTTCAAATTAAAGTTGATGATGTTGATGCTGATATAGCAGTTTATATTATAAATGATAAATACTTACACGTATCAATTTTAATAGGACAAAATTTCACAGAGAATTTAAACATAGTGGTATTAAAAGATAGTAAAAGCTTAACTTTTTACAACAGCCCAATCACCAATACTGAGTTAAATTCAATCAAACTTATAACCAGTACTAGTGTCCTTCTAAAAGGTATCCAGTTGATACCCGTACATAGTAATTATGATTATACTGGTGATATTTATATTGAATCCCAAATAAGGCATATTCCTGGAAATGAGTACCAAGTACATCAAGGTGTTTATAGTTTACAAAAGGGCAAAGGTCATATTTTAGTATCTTCAATTACTTCCTCAAAATTAGCAATGAATACCACAATAAGTCGAGCAATTTTTTTTAATGAACTTAATGTGTTAGACGTAAGAAGAATTTCTGTCAATTCTACTGAACCTGTTGCCACTATTGACAAAGCTGATATAAAAGTTGGATCAGACATAGACGAAAAAAATTTAGATAAATTACATCAACTTCTTCAAAAATATCGCGACTGTTTTGCATACTATCATCTATAGTAGGTACTCGTACGGTAACCGCGGAAAACAGCCTAGTGCTTCACAAAAGTTAATAATTATTTTTGCCAAAAAAAAACGTACCGACTTCAATTCCTCAACTAAAACGGATAAAATAATAAATACATTGTTGTTTAAATATACTTCATATCAAACATTTAAATAAATCTGAAGTCGGTGCCGATTCTTTTTATAAAATATGCTAATTAACGATCCAGCAGTTAGTCGACGAATTCGTAAAATTGTTTGATATGAAGCATATTTAAACAACAATGTATTTATTATTTAATCCTTTCTAGTTGAGGAATTGAAGTCTAACCGACTTCACTTTTTTTTTTCTTCGTTTTTTTTTTTGGCATAAATAATTATTTTTCACTTTTTAGTTTTGAATACGCAATACCTTACAACTAAAAAGTTGTAAACACGTTATTTTGGAAAGTCGGGTAAACTTCAACAGCGTCATGTCACCTTATTGACATGGAATATACCTACCAAAAAATACCCAAATCGCAATAAAACTTGAAGAGTTCCCTCGATAACTCCATTGAATGATTCCATCATCAGATCCTGATCTGATGACTATGGAATCATCTAGAAAGTATACCCTTTCTAACAATAATCGATTGGCGTGATATTGAGCTATTAATTGTCCATTTGTAGAGCACATACTTAATGAAAATTTCAGACTTATTCAGGTTTTTCATGGATACCATTGTCAGAACTGGACCAAATTGCTATGGGACCAAACGGGAAGCACCAGCTTTGAAATAAAAAAAAACATCCAAATCGGTTCACCCAGACGAAAGTTCTGTGGTAACAAACATTAAAAGAAATACAGACGAATTGAGAACCTCCTCCTTTTTTGAAGTCGGTTAATAATATATATGTCCTTTTACTGACCACTTAGGTCAAATCCCTTATTCGTTTTTTCTTACGTAAATTGCAATAACTTCGTTAAGGAAAAAATGAGACATTTTTTTTTACCCGAATTTAGAGGAAGGTTGTATTTTCCCCCATTCAATTAGAGTGAACATTTCACATTCCTACCAAGTGACTCAAGATTGATTCGATCAAAAATTTTATAACTTCCGAGATGTAAAATTCTTTGAAAGGAATCATTTTGGTTTTATCTTTTTGATTTTGAATAATAATTGCTTTATTTCCTAAACTGACGTCTATGAAACTATCTAATTATATAAAACTAGCTGGCCTTATGTATACTTTGATCTTTAAAACTAAGCAATGGATTTTGACGCGGTTTTTTTATATATTAGAATAAGTCCCTTATTTACATGTCCAACATAAATATATCATTATTCGACTGCTTAAGAGGATTATACGTTTACAAAATCATCAAGTGACTTTAAAGTTTTCTCTTCTAGATTTCTTGGTAAGATTAAAATGTTTAAATAGAAACAGTATTCGTAATTTCTGAAATTTATGGAGTACATTTACGATGAATAGGGCATTTAATTGTGACAAAGACACCTGTCAGTGGCACCTGCCGGCTAGGCCCATTAAAACCAGATCTGACACTCCCAGATTAAGAATAATTGAAACTGTAGGAAACAGGAAGTAGACACTTGAAAAGCGGAAAAATCTGATTTAGTACTTTTTTTTTGTGTTGTAACTTTTTGTTATCCGATACTGTAATTTAATTTAGGTTGACACCGAGTGCTTTTTAATGAAATCATGCCCCATCATGCAGCTTCCCGTTCTGTGACACGGTCAATTGACCATGCACACCCTGGTGTCAGAGTTCTCCAGAACCGCCTCTCGGCCCCTGACGTAGTTCTTTTGATGACTACCAGATAGCAGCCGGGACCAAAACGGCTTTGTGCCTTTCGAATTTCGAAATTTTGCAGTTAGAAGTATTGAGAAGGATATAAAAGCACTGTTCTCAAAACTCAGGAGGGTAAAGCCGCGGGCAATACTATTTACAACCTGTAATTTTCACGGGATCAATGCCCCAGGAAACTCTGGTATAGAATAATGAATGAATGAATGGATAAACACTTTATTGCACCAATTACATAAATACATCATTGGATTGTACAGGATCTAAAATAAAAATTATTACAGAAGCGGGACTTATAGCAAATCTAATTTCTTCCAGTTAACCTTAGGGTAAATTAAATTTATATGGATTTCATGATAATCTCTAACATCTGCGGTTTTATTAACAATTTGCGTACAACCTGTACCTGCCCCACGATTCCATTCATACGGATTCCAATGGTAATGTGACCCTTTTCCTTGTCCGGGTTGCATGCAAATTATCAGATTATGCAATCAATGTCTTGAAGGGCGATGAAGAAGTCACTTGGTCCCACTACGAGAAGTGTATTTATAATTTTGCATTTGCAAAGTCTATTCCACTTTCAAGCAAGTCATAATTATAAATAAAATATATGAAAACATGAATACAGCATGGTATTAATTACGAAATGAAACATCGAAAAAAGTATAATCTTTGAAGTTGCAAGTCTCTTTCTCATAGATATACGAAATATCCAGGCAAATTTGTATATAATACATTTTTGATTTCTATGGCTTAGTGGTCATCATGACAGGCTGCTGCATTCAAGTATTGAGTTCGATTCCCAGTCAGGTCAAGATTTAAAACAAATCTTTTTTAGATTGACCTGGTTCTTGGATGTTTGTTTACCTCTGTCATAAAAATTTGGTATTGTTGTATCTTACTATGTGGCTAATGTATGTATATAATATGTATATTTATTTGATTACCAATTGATAGACAGAAAGACAGATGGACAGAAGAGGCTTAGTGATAGGGTTCAGTTTTATTTTTCCTGGAATGGAACCTTTAAAAAAACCGTTTAATAGGCCATAGGCCGTATGTCGGTTAACAGTAGGATGTAGAGTCAACTTCCCTTTTATGAATTGTGAAAGTAGTTGGCATAAAAGTGAAAGGGACGGGAAGTCAAAGTTTTATTTGATCGTGATAAGTGGTTTCGCAGTCAGCAAGGAACCAATATAGATCATGTCTTTCTATCATGGTAAAAAAAGGTAATTGGTAAGTTTCATGTTTTTGATTGCACAAAAAATTGTATTGACAATAGTTTTGCGATTTGGCGAGCTAACGGATTAAACTTAAAAAAAAATGCCCTGAATGACATTCTTATATATATTTTTTAATGTACAAAGATAAATTTGACAATGTCTTTTGGGTAGTCGAAATAAACATGACATTTGTACGAGGCAAAAGTGTCAAAACATGCCATAACGTATCTTTGATTGTCAAATTACATAGAATTATGAAATCGCCATGCATTTTTTTAGCTATGTCGAATAATCATAACAAGCTTTTTTTATTCAAAAAATGACAAAACTACGAATTGTCTTTTTTAAGTTTTCATTACTCATAAGTTCATATAGTTTTTTATATAAGAATATTTTATATAGTGCCGACTGGCAGGGTCGCCATGTGAGGATGGGACGTATTAACACAACGGATGTTGGATGAAGACTCTTTATTATTTAGCTTTCTTACAATATAATATATGTAACTTAATGCTAATCCTACACTACAATAAGTTAGTATTATTTTTTTTTTAGTTTGTAGCTAGTTTTGTTAATTGTTATTATCTTTCTATAAAACTTTTAAATATAAATAATGTAAGTATTACCACAGATGACAGAATATAGACCAGTACAGATATTAAATTTCGACCTCCGCTATTGCCTTATTCACCTATTACGACACCCACGAAACGACAGGGTTAATTCATTCTTAATTCGCATACTACATGGATATGGTTTCTATACGTATATCCCGAAATATTTATATTTTAAACAAAGTTAAAAAAAAATGTGACATACTTACCCTAACTCCGCTCAGCTGTTTCCGATCCATCCGGTTCATCATACGGATTATTTTCTCTTTGACAGGATTATTTGAATTAAATATATGTCGTTTCTAATCGCCTTTTAGAACCCTTTACTTTTATAATCCATTTGGAATTAGGAAAAAAATGATAACAGACATTTTGGTAAAAAAATCTGCATTTAGAAACTTATCCTATAAGGTAAAAAGAATTTAACATATAATTAATCAAAAATAATAAATTAGTTATCAGGAAACACAGAAGTAGACATAAAACATAACCCTCATTCATTGGCTTCAGCGCAGTCGGGAAAAGCGAATATTCTGAATGCGGAACGAACTTCACAGGTCAGCTGTGTAGCTAGTAAAGTCTAAAATCCCATATAGAGGAAAGCAGCTTGTATTTCAGACCAGGATTTCAGTCCAGCGCGCTAGAATAAACTACACAAAGAGATTTACGTTGTTTCCCGGTATATTCCTGTTTTCATACGTCATAACCCGGGCACAAAGAGTGTCACACACACGTCACACCCAGTTGGTCAATGTGTTTCAAAAGGTAATGCACTTACCTACATAACTTCACATTTTGTTGGATAAGGACCATTAGATTAATTTACCACTTTCTATAGAATCTGGAAATCGCGCGCGGTCTCAAGGCACCAAGGCAATTTTTTTTAAATCTATGCCACGTTCTTTGTATTTCAAAGGTGAACTGGTAGACAATCCCATGCAATAAATACCTATGAACCATAGTGTCCCTGATTGTAGAACAATAAATTTGTAGGTTTATATTTGGATATTATCTGATAGCAGATTTTTAGCTTTTAGATGGTTATCTAAAAGCAGTTCAGACATTATCAGACAGTTAAATATTCAGAATAGATAATAAAACTGACGACACCTAAGAAATAGATTTAGTTTATTTTTTCTTGCCAATAGGTGACGCTACAAAAATTGAAAAAATCAAATAAGATCCCGATACTTTTAGTAAAAGAGAGAGTAAATTATTAAAACACGATCTTTTAGTATCGTCATCCTACTAAATACTGTTTTAGTGCGCTATTTATAAAGTTATTGGATGTAGAATCACAGTGTCTCAAGTGATCGAAAGATGGCATTAATATGTCTCACTATGGGGAGGACTCTTACACACAATATCTTAACTAGCATAGTATTCTGTGATCTATGATAAATAAAATTTATTGTACGACTTAATCAATCAAATCTTATTTTCTGTCAACCCTAATCTTATTAAGTTATCACTAAGTGAAACGTTAATTATGGAAATAGCATATGTGCATTAAAAGCTAGTCATCTCGTGTGAAATCAATATATTTTTTACTAGCACTAGATCGTGTGAAGCAACGGTATTTTTTAAGTCTTCATCAACGGTGTCGTATCGCTTTCAAGGGAATTTTTATGTGCTCCAGTAAAATAACTAGTCGGATAGCTTGTTTTATAAAATGTCTTGGATAGAATCAGTGTCAAATGCCAGAAGAAGTTTAGTCCTCTAGCCGGGTCATGCTGTGGGACCATGCTGTGGGACCATGCTGTGGGACCAAGCTGTGAGACCATGCTGTGGGACCATGCTGTGGGACCATGCTGTGGGACCATGCTGGGGATCATGCTGTGGGACCATGCTGTGGGACCATGTTGTGGGACCTTGCTTATTTGTAACGATCTAAGCGAGCGATTCGTACGTCTGCCTCTTCACAGTACATTTTGATCACATTCACACCGTTAATTGCAACCGGTAGAGCCTTAATGATTTACAGACCTCACTTAATTTTACATTTTTAATATTAATAGGGTCATATCTACTCTTTGCTACGAGCTCTTTGTATTATTTTCATAATTGACAACTCAGGCGCAGAATATCTGAATACAAGGTTATGACAGAGAATACATCTTGTACACACCGCTGTCTAACTCTAAATCACTCTACCGTACATCAATGTATAACAGGTTGTTTATCAAATTCTGTAGTTGACTGTACCATGGCTAATGCTAAGAAGGCGGTTCACCTTGGTAGACGAACCAACGAACTTGGTCACGTGTCGGTGAATTGTTCAGTCGTTTATTTGTTAGGACAACAGGGCAACATTTGTGTCCGCCATTGGAACAAGATGGGGGGGGGGGGGTAAATTGCTAATAAAATTTTGTTCAAGCTTTTGAAACAATAACGTTTTCTTTTTTAGAGACACTGGTTATTGATATTGGCCAGTATTTAGCTTTGAAATTGCTCCGCCTACGTGGGACTCGGTTATGTCGCACTCAAAAGTAGCCTATGGTTGACCCCTGGTCCTTAACCATATCCTTAGCTGATTTCATAATAATAATGAATAACGGACAGACTTTCGCAATCATAATATTAGTATAGATTAGTTGGGTAGGATAAAGTATGGATTAGTTTTTCTTCTATTTATATTATGATGTACATTTTTGCTTCTATTCTGATAAGAAAGTAAAATATGATCAAATATTACAGATTTCGGAACATTTTTTATAGTCACACTGATTTTATAAGCTTTTTAGGATAAATCAGCTTTTACTTGGTCTAATACTGTCCTTTTATTCCTAATGTTTTTGTGTACAATGTTTTACCTACACTACTGTAACGGGAAGCCAGGAAAAAAAAACACATGTTTAATATTTGATGTTTATTTTCAGAATCAACCATAGATTAAAAAAAAATTGCGTCACTTAAAGAGACCGCGCGCGATTCGAACTTCTTTGGACTCAACCTTTTATTTGTGAACGGAGCCCACATTCAATATTTAAAATTACATAAGTACTTTTTTTGTATGCAGCCAGTCCTCGTTACACTACTGATGTCATTTCGATAATTAGGTAGCAGTAATCTGTGTGTTTGTCTTATAATGATGTCTTTAAATTGTGGAATGAAAGTATAATATGAAATCCATATAAAGTTTGAAGACCACCTGACTATAGCATAATTTTAGATTAATTTATAAAATAAATATGTTATTCCAAAATACACACAGTACTATTCGTATTTGGGGTTAATAAACGATCACAAAATATTCTAACACATTGTGTCTGGAAACTTAGACAGGCAACTATTTTGAGAAGTTCACATACAACTGAGTTTACATTATAACTACAATTTTGCTGAAATACATCACAATACTTTCCTTTTATAGGAAATAGAACCTTAGCATCAAGTGTTAAGAGCTTGTTAACGATTGTTTTGTTAACTAAGTGTTTATAGCTGTTTTGGACAAAGTTTTTGGGATAATCTGAATCAGAACAAAGAAAATCGCTTAATATCATGTCTCCAGTAATATTTGTTAAGTTGTTAGGATTTTACTGAGAAACGACACTTTAAATGCAATTTTATATAATAAACTATTTTCCTTCTTCATTAATTTGCTCTTCGAATCTAACCTCTCTTTTATTTATTTACTTATTCATATAAACCGAAAACTACATAGGCATAAACATGAAAAAGTTGAAAAAAATCGCAGTTTTTCTGTTTCTCTGAATGGTTGACTAGTAGAAGGCGGGCTAGTAGGCGGGCGAAGCCGCGAGCGAAAACTGGGTATATTATATATGTATACATTATACTTACTCATTATTTTATGACCTCTACCTAGTATAGCATTCTGTAATCTGTGCCTCTATAATGGCCAAAAAACAGAATCGTGTATGTAGAATCGTTGGATATCGATTATCATTAACTATCGAGTGGCCGACCAGTCGATTAAACTGTGATTAATGTTCGTCTTTATGTTCATCTAACAGTTCTTACTGTTAATTCATATGTGTGTCTATCTATGTGTTTATCCACTATAAAGACTAGTTTAACCGCTGATAATAAACATCACGGCCTAGTACTGTTAATTTTTTTTTATCAACAACAAAAGAAAGGAACGGCTGGACAATTTTCATTGTTTTTTATTTGTTTCATAATCATAATCATAATCATAATCATTTATTTCTTGTAAACATGTTGTACAGTAAGGTCTTATAAATATAATTAAGTAGGCAACAAACATGCTTAACCTCTATGGCATACAAGTTTCGTTCTTATTTATTTTCAAATACAAAATAAAGATACTTATGTGCAATTAAGAGTTTATCTTATACTAGCTGTCCCCCAAGGTTAACTCGCACTCGGTGTGCATGTACTATAAGCCTTTCCCAAGAATGAGGATTTAGGTATGCAGATTTTTTTTTCAAATCCGATCATTGGATCTAAAGTTATAAGCGTTTAAACAAACAAATAAACAAGCGCTTAAGTTTTATTATATTATTACTAGCTTTCGCCTGCGGCTTTGCACGTTGAAACAGTGCTTTTTCCTTTGATAAAAAGTATTCTATGTCATTCTCAATTCTAATACATATATCTACTACACCAATCTCCCTAATTTCAGCGAGATTAGTGCAGTAAATAGGGCGTTAAAGCGTAACAAACAAACTCACTTTCGCATTTATAATATTAGTAGAATAGTAGGAAAGTAGAGAGTAGGATATTCATGGCTATAAGATAATAGCATATACTGTGGAAATAAGGTCCGGTTTTTTATACTTTGTCGTGGAACCCTGAAACAAATACCTAACCAAAGCTCCTAATTTGCTACAAAGTACTTTATTCCTTCAAATGACAAATAGGTCGTTGCACTCATGTCGTCTGGCGCCTAATCCTTAAAGTTTTATAATAGTAGAAAGTTTGTCAAAGAAACACTTTACCCTTATAACATCTTAGGTAGTATTCTTTTATATGTATAAGGTGAATTTAAATCAACTGCAAACATTTTAAGGGCAGATTCAGACCACTAAACTGAACAACTTTTCTAAATAAACTTATGTCGAAATACGAAAAAATTTTTTTGGCCTCCCATACAAATTTAGAATCAGCTGACCTAGTTTAGTATGGAGAGTGAAAAATAAAATTTCGTATTTCGATATAAGTTTATTTGAAAAAGTTGTTCAGTAGACATATAGTGATCTGTATCAGCCCTTAAAATATTTGCAGTTGATTTGTGTCCACCTTGTATAAGACCCACTGTACACGCATAAAGGAAAGCCTGTTCCTATTCTCCTTCGTCCTTCGTCCGAGCGTGTTTTCCGGTTTCATCCTCAGCTTACACTTCAGAGTCCAGGGTACGATATTAATCATGGTCCAGATTTGGCAAAACTGGTTATTACTATGGAGCGACTACCGTCTGACCTCCGTCACCCTTTTTACAGAGAAACCAGACCGACAGGAACGTGACCGGGGTGTGTTAGTGGCCAACACTGTCAGATTTTTCAGGCTGCCTAAAGGTATCTAACAGTCAAATGACTGCCATCTATCGATAACAGCCGGGACCAACGGCTTAACGTGCCTTCCGAAGCACGGAGAAGCTCAAGATAGAAATGCCACTAATGGCGACCAATCCAAACATGGCTGCGCACTCGCCGTCGCCGTCGCTTGACGCGCACTATCTTTACGAACACGCGCGCCATCTAGGCTATCGAGCTCCTCAAAGAAAGCCTGTTCCTATTATTGAGCATTTTAATGAATGCCGACCAACGTTGATAGAATTCCAATTATTTTCATCAGATAATGAAGCTATCCGGGATATGATGTGTGGGCATTAAATCAGTAATTGGGTGCACATGTCCGAACTATCGCGGCCTCTATTCCTTTGTATTCTATGTTCAAAGATATTGGATGTCTTATTTGAATGAAAGACTATATATACATAGCTAAGCCTTGTTTATTTTTACCCATTATCCTAAATATAGATTTATTCAATTCTATCCCACAATTACATCAACGAACTCCGTATCCACATTCTTTGCATGATTTGCATGTATATTCCTAATTAAATGCTAATTAAATTAAAACGCGAGTAATCAAATCTTAAGTGGACATCATAAACTTCATAATATCTAATTGACAAAAAGTTGATAAATATTTAAAAATACACATATATACGTAACGTAAAAATGCAACTAAAAATCGCTCGGATGGGTTTAGAATTCAATTTTGAACTTTTATCTCTTGTAAATCGATTTAATTAAAAAAAAAAATGAAAATAAAATACAAGAACCGCTTTAAAATTCGGTTCCCTTATTTTCATGAACTTCCCAAATCTCACCATTATCATCAAAACTCAAGGTCACGATTTCGTGACTGGCTCGAAGAGAAACCAGGTTGGAACTTCATTGGTTTTCGATAAACATCGCTGGCGTTTACATTTAACCATTAGATAGTTTTATTGGCCTATTGATGTTTTGGTAGTCTGTAGAGACTACTTTCAAAATGTAAGTAGTAAGATGTAGAGAGCCTATTTACCTCCGAATTATTATTACATTGACTATTGCTGCTTATATCATAGATTAAAAAAAAAATTGCGTAGAGAGACCGCGCGCGGATTCGAACTTTTTTGGCTTATATCGATGATTTTTTAAATCACGAATTTATTACGATGAATGTTTGTATTTACTTGCAATAAACTCAAATACATTAATAAAAAAAGGTAAAAATCTGGGACGAAGATGTCGTTATGACGAAGATGTCGTTATGCGAGTTTTTGTGAAGCATAAAGTTAAAATAAAGTTTACAGATTACAATATTTAAAAAAAAAACATTATATTTAATTCGAAATTGGGTGGCAACAAACACCAAACAATAGAGGTTGCGCAACAAACGAAAAATAAGATGTGAAAAATAAGAAAAAATTCGAAGGAATAGTTCTAGTTTTAGTATAAGTTTTTTATATATTACCAAATATTAATACGATCATATCCTTTATCGGATAATATATAGTTGGTAACAATATTTATGATGTATGCTGTAATAATATTTGAGTAAATTTACAAAAAAAAAAACGCAAGTAACAAGTTTTAAGTGGACATCACAAACTTAATACACTTGACAAAAAAGTTTACAAATTGCTACGCGTGTCAAATGATAATAAACTTAACTCATTAAGACGTAGTTGAACGGTCCCATTAAATGGCTCTGTTTTAAGTGAGAATAACTAGATATATATAATTCTACTAAAACACAAAGAAATATGTTGAAAATTTATTTCTTATGTAGTGTGTGTAGCAAATACAGACAACAGAATAATGCCCTACATCACCCTAACTGCTTAGCTAAACATCTTCTCGAACTAGGCCCTAGAAATTTCGATTCACAAGTAGAAATTGCTGATTTATTCTTAACTTGACCGAATCAAATAAATCCGTTGGATTACACAGTGAATGCCTACGTTCCGTACCACTTATTGCTAGCGGAACGCTAAGAAATTCTAAGTGCATTTTCGTTTTAATATTAGTGTGATGATTAGTAGTGGCATTAACTTTTTACTGCATCCCATAAGATGGTATTACTGTTAAAGTAATGAGAATTATTTGATTCATGGTGTTTGGGTTTCACTTACATTGTTAAAACTACGAGGTTTGAAGTGATCCTACTTCTTAATGTTTTAGCTTTGTTGGTTTTTTGTTAATTTGTGTGATAATGTCACTAATCAATATTCGTATCCCTTTGTAAGTAACAGCATTCAGGCAGGCAACTGATCATAAAAATAATATTGAATTTATTAAGTGTTCTAAGGTAATACTTACCGCATCGAGAAGTCAAAATAGGAGACATCGCATTATAGAGGACCCAAGATTTCGGAGCTAGGCCTGGAATATAGTTAGGCAATGCTTAGATGATGAACTATGCCACGTATTTTATTTCGTATACGCAAAAAAAAGATAAGTATCCAGCAGAAAAGAAGAGGAAATTATCTTTTGGAACTCTACACACAGAATGATGCGCAAGTGCTGTTTAACTCCATGTCGGTTTTCACTAAAAGCGCGCGTGGTATGCAGTATATCTACTGAGCCAACTCTATAAAAATAATGACCAAAAACTCGATTTACTCCATCGTTGAAAAGAATCTGGGCAATTTAGTCTACTTGGGTTGCCCAGACACGTGCCAACTGGTCACTGACTTCAGCTAACGGTAGTCCCACGCTACTACATGAGATGCTCGCTTGATTGATTCTAGTATATCGACGATAGCCACATTGCGACTGCACTGATTATGTACTTTTAATAGCAGCTACTGTTTTAAGCCTAGAATAGGCCTGGAAGAAACAAACTGCCAATTTGTATTATAATGGTCTCACGACCGTCAGCTATAGGGAAAACGACTGAAGAATAAAACTGTTGGGATTGTTGGCTAGATGCGTTATGTAGGCAGTGCTTGATACTAACATATAAAGGTTAGGCAGACTGCCAAAATTGAAAGTCTTTTTACTCTATGCTTACATATATAAAGTCATTTAAATACCTACAAATGAAACAAATCTTCCGCCATTTTAAATAAAAATTTTCTCTCCTCGATCTCACACATGTTTTTTTTTTTTTAAATGGAAATTTTCTATTTGATGAAGCAAACATTCTTAAAAATCTATAGGATATAGCTGTAAGTATCTAAATTTTTTTAGAATGTACATACAAACTAAAAAAAAACTACAAGTTTCAAGTCACTAGATAGGAAGCTTTCTGATATCAAAAAAGCAAAAGTTTTAATATCAAATGTTCAAACTTTTTTGATAAACAATCAACTAAAACAACGACCATAAAATACCTTTTGTTTTGATTGTATGATCATGCGCAATCTTGTGTTTTCCCCGATACCACATCAACCTGTTAATTTTTAAGCTTCGTTTCAAATTCCAAGCAATTTTCAACCTTATTGGGCATGCAATAGGCAGTAAATAAAGGCTTTTTAGGACTGTTCAGAGTGGGGTATGACGTCGTGAGTTGCGTGAGAGCAGTCTACCGTGAGATCCGGTGCGCATGCGTCGTTACGACGCCATTTTGAAAAATTAAAAGTCATTCGAATTTTTTTATGCGTGGAACATGTAGTGTGAAATGTCAATTGGATTTTTGTCTAATTGGATTTCTAAATAAAAGGTTTGTTTATGTCAATTTTTTTGTAGTAATTAATTTGATGGATTTTTTTGTCATGGTGGTCAATGTGACCAGGTGCGTCAATAAACTTTCTAAGTTAATTAATGAATGAACACTAGAATTCAATGATTGCACAGACTGTCTACACTTTCTCTAACGCTGCATCTGTTGCGTTGCGTCATTACTTTCAAATTTTCCAAATACTCTCTTCGTATTTGAGTTTGCTTTTAGCATGAGTACCTTTTACCTTTACCTTTTTTCATTTGATTTACTTTGTCTGATTAGCTGACTAGATGCGATGGTACTTTAAGAAAACCGATTGAATAAAAACAATTGTCATTTTTGGTTAGTTTTTTAGATTTGTCCAAATCAAAGTCGAAATGAATAGCTCTAAGTTTTCTATGAAAAAAGTGTGTATTTTTGGCACATGAAATAAATAAATTATTAATTATGTTTTCAGAAATTATATTTAAAGTACACATTAAATATCACAGCTCCATTAACATAATAATAAACTTGTATCGCAGGTAGGTAGAGACATGGAATTCAATACTTGGTTAGGCAGGTATCGATTACCCTTTTAGTATTTTGGCAAGTATTTTATTGTTCCGATTATGCATAGACGCGAGTAACAGGTAGGATAGAGTATTTTAAATAAATAAAATAGCTAAGAGCACGTCAAATGTTATTATGCTTTGAGCATAATAAAAATTGTCGTTGAGACCTCGTGCGATTTCGCACGTACTCGTACTTCTATGAGCTAAGTATTTGTCAGGTTTTGTATATACGTATGAGCAATACATGAGAGAGAGAGATAAAAGTATCACTATTCACTATACATATTATACAACAAAGTCGCTTTCTCTGTCCCTATATCCCTTTGTATGCTTTAATCTTTAAAACTACGCAACGGATTTTGATGCGGTTTTTTTAGTAGATAGAGTGCCTCGCTTCGCATGGGCATAAAAACATTTTCTTGAATCATTCCATCTATTAAAAAAAACCGCATCAAAATCGTTGCGTAGTTTTAAAGATTTAAGCAAACATAGGGATATAGGGACAGAGAAAGCGACTTTGTTTTATACTATGTAGCGATGTTAAATTTGTAAATAAACGAATCTACCGTTTGAGGTCTGAAACACCTGCGGCAACTAATTAGTCTGCCGAATTAAATACGGCTGTCAATAAATTATACTAAGTAAAGGTATTATTTAACCGACATTTCTTCTGCTTTAATTAACTTAGTATACTTTTCGGCACAAAATAAACTTTTGATGATGTCAATAGTATAATAAATTAATATAAATATTTTACTAAATTACTTTGAGGAGCTCGATAGCCTAGTGCCGATAGCCATTATCTTAATGATCGTGCAAGTCAAGCAAACCCTAGTACGGCCTAACTTAGATTAGTTGCTATCCATACTTCCATACTAATATTATAAATGCGAAAATCTGTCTGTCTGTCTGTCTGTCACCTCTTCACGGCTAAACTGCTGGACCGATTGTGATGAAATTTGGTAGGGATGTAGTTAACGATCTGAGGTCAAACATAGGCTACTTTTGGGCGCGATATAACCGAGTCCAACGCGGGCGGAGCCGCGGGGAACAGCTAGTATCTTATATATAAAAGAAAGTCGTGTTAGTTACATCACTTATAGCTCAAGATCTACTGAACCAATCTCTGAAATTTAGCATACATATAGTAAAAAGTTTTGTAAAGGACAAGGTAACTTTTATCCCGGGAAAAAGCACTCTCCCTAAAGAAGTTTACGCGGGCGAAGCCGCGGGCAAGAGCTAGTTATTACTAGATGGCAGTCGTTAGGCTGTGTCGAATTCCTTCATATTTTAAAAATTCTGTTAGTGTTTACTATAATACCCGGCAAATAAGTTGGCCACAAACGGAACGTGCAGGGGGCTGCGCACGTTAAAATTTGTATAAAAATCGGCTACTGCGCATTCAATGTAATTTCAGTTTATTGCCAACATATGCCGCAAACTATACACACGCAGACCCTTTTCATATTGGTCTACTTTTCCTGTAAAAAGGATGAATGAGAATTGAATACCAAAATAATTATAAGATATATAAAAAAACAGATTCAGATATTTCTTGTTAACTAAGTATTCAATTATAATGAACAAACAATTCACTGACGTCATATTTGATAATGCATTATTAATTACCAATAAATGGTCTCAATCTCGTTCTTTGAAGTCATTAAAACATATACCATCTAGTGTAAATAACAGCGTATTGAAACTACAATTAAAACTATACATTAATCGATATTATAATATATTATATTACATAGTATAAAACAAAGTCGCTACTCGCTGTCTGTCCCTATGTATACTTAGATCTTTGAAACTACGCAACGGATTTTGACGCGGTTATTTTAAATAGCTAGAGTAATTTCAAAGGATTTTGCGGAAAGATTTTAGCGGACCCTGGGCTTTGAAGCAATCGGCTAAGGAAGCAACCGGGAAGGCGATAAGATGAGAGAGAGAGAGTGATTTCAAAGGAAAGTTTTTATAGCCGTGCGAAGCCGGGGCGGGTCGCCAGTGTAGGTATTATATTTATTTCTGTTAATAAATAAATGCTTGATTGTATGGAATCCTTTACCTAAGATATACCCAGATAACTTTATCATATGGTAAGCCACCTTCCTAACCATTTCGTTTCGACGACCTCCGTGGCGTAATGGTTAACATGCCTGACCGCTACTCAGGAGGTCCCGGGTTCGATACCCGGTCAGGTCAAGATGAAAAATGATCTTTTTCTGATTTACCTGGGTTTTGGATGTTTATCTATATATGTATTTGTTATAAAATATAGTATCGTTGAGTTAGTATCCCATAACACAAGTCTCGAACTTACTTTGGGGCTAACTCAATCTGTGTGATTTGTCCCTATATATTTATTTATTTATAGTTAGAAAGTGTGTGCATGACGCTTTGTTATTTGTAAACAATGTTAACCGAGACAAATTTATTTACAATCCGGGTTCAACGACGAATCCGAATACGGATGTAGAAAAGGAAGCAATATCAATAGAGTAGATAAATAATGAACAGTCGATACACAGAGTACTGACAATACCAAAAACCTAACACATCCTGGTGTCAGTTTTTCCGAACCGCCTCTTGGCCTCTGAAGTGTAAGTGCTAGTCGTTTTTCGCACTAAGTGTTACGTACTAGTGGTTCAAAACCGTTTTTTTTTTGTTATGAAATATTATGGATCCCTTGACGGCTATTTATGGTCTATTTATATTGTATCATATCTATATCTTATCTTCAAAAGTCCTGTTATGTAATAAGCCCATTATCAAAAAAAAATTTGATTTAAATTTATATGTAGGTAATATTTGTGTGTGGCCATATATCAAAGTGGCTATAAAGCAACACGACCTTCCGTGGGAAGGAAATCCGCTTTGTAAATGGCGGCAAGCTTACTTATTTTGATGTGTGAAAACTAATCTTTTATCCATTAAAATGGTCTAAAATAGACGGTTTGAAGTTTGTCAGGAGTGTTATTAATAAAGTTCTCACCTTTTGCGCACTGAACTCTATAGTAATTTGTGATTTCAATACGCTTTTATTATTTCTCAAATACAATACAACACAATACAATACAAATATAATATTCTACTAATACAAATAAAAATGTTGCACCACAAAATAATAAAATTACATAAAAAAGATTTACTTAAATAGGGCACAATACATATAAAATGTATTGTGCCCTAACTCTTAGCACGCTTTGGGAAACTGTAAGTGCTTCGAGTTTCTTCTTTTTAATAAAGAATAAAGAATGAGGCACAAAGGCGCTATCGCTAAAGTTATCTCTTCCAGTCAACCTTAGGGTGGATGGAAAATCAGTAAAGGGCGTTGGCGCAGTATAAATACATAAATAAATATAAATATATATTTATCATATATATGTATAAATAAGAAAACACACATACACAAACATATACATACAATGTACATATATACAAATGTAAATAAAGTCTTTCTCTATCTCTTTTTCCTATTCATATATTATGTTATATTTCACCAGTTCCAAGACTTAGTCGTCTGATAAACGAATTGAGTGCTGTTATAGACATTAATGCAGACTCGTTGTTATGGAAAACTGTTTGCCAATATCTAGCAATGAAGCAATTTCGCTAATTTTCTCATAAGCAATAATTTGTTTAAATAAAGCTATTAATTAAGACTTCTTAAGGTCTAAATAGCATTTTGTTTTAACCTTTAAGTGTTTGTTACATTTAGAAAGTAGCTATATGTTAAACTTTAGAATTAAGTAAAAATGTAAACAAATGTTAGAAAACCTTATTAAATAAATTGAAAAAAATTGATCAAAAATATCGATGATTAAACCTATGGAAAGGTACCTAAGTAAATAGAGTAATAAGATTGAAGGCTCACGCACACTATGCAAAAGCCACTGTTACTACTTACTAATAAAAAAAATCAATCTAATTCATGATTGATTCCCACGCTCAAAATCTTCACATTTAGCAATTATTTACTCAATCAAAGTGGTCATTGTTCTATCAATTATGAGACTCCTTGACTCACGTACATGGGCGGCTCGCAGATCACAGAGAAGATGAATATAGAGACTTAGCTCGATAGAAAAATTACAAACATTTACCTAAGAGGCATATGGTCATGTTGCCTTTAGAAAAATATCTAGTTCCTTTTCTTGCTAATAGGTGAGGATAATTTTAAGAAGACAATTTTAAAAATCAATCTCGTAAAGATCCTTTTTATTTTTGACGAAAACAGAATGTCAATTATAAGAACTATTTTTATGTATTCTAATTATACCGCAAACTGATTTAGTGGTTTATTCATTAACTTGTCAAATTAAAAGTCATAGTGTAGTTAAAAGTCAAGGGATCGATAGATGGCGTTAATATGTCGCAGTATGGGGAGGACTCTATGGGTACATTAAACATCGGTGCGAATATTTGCGTTTGATTTTTACACGACATATTATCGGCTATATTTACGGGAATCTTAATTAACCAATAAAATTTAAATATCCTATTAATATATTAATAGTAATATATTTTTTAATGTTTTTTTGAAAACTAGCGCCCATGATAGATTCCCGAAGAAATTATAAAGCGTTGTCTCTGTTTTTGTCCTACTCTGCTACCAAACTTAAATGAACCGAATAAAACCAAAAACTCAGTGGCGTTGTGTAGGCGTAGGATGCTGAATTAATCAAGTCACGGATAAAATAATTTTATGAGCAATCAAACCACACAAAAGAAACGAAGCATTTCGGTGTTGAAATTTTACAAGGCTTTTGAGTTTTGTTTCCTTTTGTGATAAAGGATAAAATAACAATGGAAGAAACACTTACCTTAGCTATGTCTCCTTCTTAGTGACGACCTCCGTGGCGTAACGGTTAACATGCCTGACCGCTACTCAAGAGGTCCCAGGTTCGATCCCCGGTCAGGTCAAGATAAAAAATGGTATTTTTCTAATTGGCCTATGTCTTGGATGCTTATCTATTTAAGTATTTGTTATAAAAATATAGTACCGTTGAGTTAGTATCCCATAACACAAGTCTCGAAATTACTTTGGGGCTAGCTCAATCTGTGTGATTTGTCTTAAAAAACATTCATTTATCTTAAATTAATGTTTTCATGCTTCGAAAGGCTCGTTAAGATGTTGATCCCGGCTGACATCTGGTGGTCGTTGTGGTGTTTATGGTTATACTTACTTACTTACTTCGATGGCTCGACGACCCAAAGTGGATCCTGGCCTCCGACTCAAGAGCTCTCCACTCCCCCCTGTTCTGAGCCACCCCTTGCCAGGCGGCTCTTTGGAGGGCTTCTAGGTCTCTACACACTTCATCCCTCCAGCGATACCTCGGACGACCCACAGGCCGTTTTCCGGTCGGTCTTTGATGGTGTACTGTTGATTACACCAACATTATAATCACATTAGGTAAAAGCTACGATATTGATCTACGGATTGCACACGAAAGAGAATGTCTTTTTTATTTAAACATGAAATTAAAAGAAAAAATATTTTCTCTTCAACAGTCGTCCCATGTACCTTACGCTCTCTTCACTGCCCGATCCTCTCCCATCCTCTCCACGTGGCCCAGCCAACGGAGTCTTCTGTATTTGACTTTTTCACCACATGTTATGATGATGAAGTTAGCACATTCTTGGTTGTGTCCTCGTAGTTTCGCTTTCAAGAAATCACATTCATCCTGCATGGATCAGATGTCTATATTAAAATTCCTCAGCCAGTTGACAGCGGCAGGCGTAAGATCGTGAAGCTCCCTCATTCCACCTGAAAAACGGCGAAGTGGGCATTCGTTTACCACTTGGGATAGGGTCTGTTCGGGTGCTCCCGATTGCACTGAGCTTTCAAGAAATAATTTTATTTTGCACACAAAGTGTTGACCGAACTCAAGTTTCATTTCCGAGGTAAATATTTACAAATTGAGGAAGTATTCCATAAGGAAGCTTGAACGATTAGGCTTGTTAATTATTTTTATGTAAAATCAGGTCGTTTTATGACAGTCTGCTGAACGTGATCATATAATATTAATAGTACGAAATATAGACATACTCGAACATATATATAAAAGACTAGCTGTGTTCCATAGTTATACTGACCGGGCTGTATATGTACTATCATATAGCTTAGAGAAGATCTTAAAATAAATTTTCGAATCCAAATAATAATACTTATAAAAATCTTTCAAAAAACACTTCATTACTCTAAGTATACTCGTGGATACTTTGTGCTATAACTTAAGTACTTACTTCTAACTTAAGTATAGATTTGGTAAAAGTTTTACATTTGATTTGACTAGCACTTTCTTAGACTTTTTTCCAGGGAATTTTGAAAGAAAAGTAGACAATATCTCATAGCGTTTATTAAAATCTAAAAACTTCAATAGTCATGATTTAACTTGACTGTTATTTTCGCGTTTTAATCTTTGCATAGATGAAAAGACAAAGGAATTTAAATTTTACTAAATATGTTAATAAAACGTGATTCTCACTTAGGCAGACATCTTACCTAAATAAGTCAATGACCTGTTTGTGATGTGGTGACTCATGCCGAGAATTTCGTCTTTGTGCAAAATGTCGCTTATTTACTTACGTCACATTTCGTAACGTGTTTTGATGTTATTTTCTGAAAAGGAAAGACACGTTTTTTATAGACTAGGTTGATCTTTTTAGCAGACATGTACCTAAAGAATAAATTCACTTTAAAGATCATCTCAGAATTAACAAGGCTGCAATCTAAGCTTATTCATTTACCAATTTTATTTACACAGAAATATATAGTGCAGGAAAAATATAGAATAGAAAACATAAGTACAAGGATGCTACTTATTTATAATAAAATCTTTTCCAGCAGACCCACTAGAGGGAAGAGAACAGACAAGATGTGCTATAAATTGTATTTCGTATTTATTATTGCGCTTCGCGACCCGTGGTTCTATTAGATATAACGGTAGAAACTTTAGGGTAAAGGGAAAAAAATAAACGTTATTGCACTATTTGTGGAAATAAAACTGTAATAACTTCTTGTGTCTATTATTGTCATAAGTTAGAATCGCGCGCGGTTTGACTTTACAAACAAGTAATTTGGTCACCTTGGAAGTTAGAAGAGCGATAATGGTATCAATTCTTAGCCGGATACCATACCGCTATTTTAATATTTCTATCTATACTTGATATAGCAGTATAGTATCTATATGTTAAAAAAACAGTAATAAATTTCCTCAAAGTATTTGTCTGATTGTGAAAAGAGATAATCCCCATTTTGAATAGAAAAAGCCGACTATAAAACATGTAATAAATAAGCAATTACCTCTTTAGCCGGAGAAAGCCGGTGCCGCATAGTGATCAAGTAGTACGTCGTACCCGCTGCTTATTTTGTTCATTGTTGCGATCGGCGCATACGCATCGCTTGTTAACAGTTATCGTTAGAGAAATCTCTTTAGAGGTATTACCTACGCAATAATTAATCAGCTTCAGGTTTGACGGATTTAACGTTTATGAAATTTGAGTGGTAGGTATAAAGAGGTACTAAATAAAGATCTTAGACAATATTTGAATACTTAAAAAAATTATTTATGTATTTATATCCGACATGGTTACATATATAGATTTAGGTAGATAGTATTTATTTAGGTACATAGTGTGCCATCAGGCATACAAAAGAATTAACCAACATATTTGTAAAAACCAAAATGTCTTGTTTATTAACTTTACATAAACGATAAGATGAAGGGGCAAACACATTTTCACATACTCAAACAATTTTATATTATTATCTAAAAAAGCAGTAGGTACAGTCGGGGGCAGATGAACCGGACTCCCCAGTCATTACAGTAAGTACTGAAGGGGTGTTAGATTTATCTGCACCCGACTGTACGCGGAAAAGTGAAAACTAAAATTATTTTTGTTAACCCTGCATATTTAGGTTCTTTTCAAATGCTCCTTCACCTTTTTGTTGATAACACCAACTAATGAAATGTCTAAGGTTGTATTTGCAGGCCAATTTAACAAGATCCGTTTTATTTACGTAATCATTGGTCAACTGTTCATGCGCTGACGCGACCTCGACGAAATAGTAGATCCGGGAATTTGTTAACGTCACAATCGGTGGGATCTTGTCCGAAATTTTAACTTTTTTATTCTCTACTTACCTAAAGAGCCAGTGTTTTAGTGACTGGCCTAAAAAGAGTTTTATATTTGGTAGATATAGTGTATGTGCATTTATCTTTGATGCCCTCAGTACTGTAGCTAGACGGATGGACGGATCTCACAATATTTTGGGTTATTTACCGTTTGTCTTCTTATAAATTCAGTAGTTACTGTTACTTAATTTTGAATCGAGCGCCGCAAATTTTTTTTAATTTAAAATTATGTTTTTTTCAATACTTTACTTGTTTTAATGACTAGCTCTCTAACCAGAGATTAACTAAATAATAGTTGCTCTAACTTCCTAATAACATCTGATACTTTGTTAATCGCTTACTAATTTGCTCTCTGTACAAGTATATTCTCATAATTTGGTAATTATGTAAACACAAGCTTAGAATTGTTACTAGATTATAAGTTTGGTATCTTACATGTGTGTTTATATTTACGATGGCAATTTGTATTGTGTTTTATGATGATTGAATGTCAATAGTTAATTAATTTTTAATTACTTAATTATCTAAATACTTTTCTTTATTTTGTACTTAAGTACTTTTGTTATTTTTGTGCAATAAAGGTTTTGCACCAAAAAAATGATAGCATATATATACATAGGTAAGGTCTATCAATACATATAATAAGACACTAAAATGCGAGTGTCTGTACATTTAATATTTTTCAAAAAAACTGATTGAGTGCGATTAAAAAAGAGTAACAGAAACCAAAAAGACAGTTTTTGGAATTTTTGTCTGTCTGTATGTATGTATGTCTGTCTGGTACGTTATAACTTCGAAAATACTCAACGGATTTAAACGCGGTTTTTACAGTTGGATTACATATAATTAGGAGCGTTGTCAAAACTTTGTTTCGTCAAAATCGGTTAAGGGAAAAAGAAGTTATGGTCGATTGAAAATTTACTTCAAACACTGCAAGTTGCGTACCTATAGACAAAACCCATTTGAAATTTCGGCAGTAACAAGCAAAGCATGTTGGCCTATCGGTAGAGGTCGCGGAACATTTTTTTAAGTAGAGGGTTCGAATCCTGCTAGACATCACTTCTTTTGTTTTTACCCTTTTTTTGTTTTGTATTAATTTTTTAGAAGTCTATTTTTTTTTTATATTTTAGTAAAGAAATGTTTCTAGAAAGTAGCTGGATCGAATCCTGCCACAAACAATAATTTTCTGTTTTCGTTTTTTATTTGGTTTCTAGAATTATTTCCTTACTTAGAGAAAGCTCTTAGCGTTAATTCCGTTAATATAAAAGTATTTTGTACTTATCTATCTATACATATAATAAGACAGTAAAAATCGAGTGCCTGTACATTAAATATTTTTCTAAAGAACCTCTACGGGGCAATTAAAAAAGAGTAATAAAAACCAAAAAAACAATTTTTGTCTGTCTGTCTTTCTGTCTGTGTGGTGCGTTATAATTTCAAAACTACTCAACAGATTTGAACGCTGTTTTCACAGGTGAATTACATATAATTAGGAGCGTTGTAAAATCTTTGTTTCAACAAAATCGGTTAAGGGAAATAGAAGTTATGGTCATTAAAAGTTTACTACAAGCACTGCTTCAAAACTTTTAAACAGTTGAATGCGATTTACATAAACGTATTTAATTTAGATAAACCTAGAATTTCTACTTATATCAATAAAGACAAAAACACACTGCAGTCTCTATTAAATTTTAATAAAACAACACATTGAATGTTTGTGGGCGTATGATTTAGTTACATAAAATATCAATAGATGGCGCTGACTTTATTTTAATAGCAGATTGAAATTTTTCCTTATTTTAAAAAAAATTTGGTTGTTGATCTAGTATTATTGGTTGGTTTGTTTATCGGTCGTTTGTTGTGTTGTATTGTAAGCTATTTGAATTGATTGGTTGGTTTGGTTTGGCTTTGGTTTAAAAAATAATCAAATCAGTGTTTGACGGAACATACGGTCGTGTCGTAAGGACGAATTTATCTGACTTATCACTATTTATTGAGATTTTCTCCACTTTACACGCCCACTAAAACTTTGGGAGTGGATTTTAGGTCCTAATGACTCTGTAATAGGCTGCGTCTACTCTTTTAGAGACAAAGATTGATAGTATGAATGTTAAGAGCTCCTTCTTCTGAAGGTCCGTTGTCCGTAAGCCGCGTAGTCGCGGCGCTCACTCATTTTGTAGGCATTTAGACATCATATTTGGGAAAATAACACTACAAAATCTACTTCAGCGATTTTCACTATATAAATACTTTATCTAAAGGCTGGTATAAAAGCAGGACAATAAGTTTATTATTTTAGGCATAGTATTGAAAATAAACTTCCAAAGGAGGCAACTTTGATTTTTCTATCGAGCGAATTTTGTCTGATATTGTTACTGTTACTGTAAGCGAATTTCACTCTGCTAGATCCTCAACTAAAAACATATATTTTTTTCAGAATTTTACGACTGTTTAATACTGATTCCTATTGATTTTAAAAACGGTATTTGAGAAAGAAGTGGCCCTAATATTTAACGATATCGTAGCAATGTAATGGCTTTATAAAATTGGCACGGGAAAAGGATACAATAGAATTAACTATAGGTCTGGATAGTTGTAGTTTCCACAGGTTTCGCGAAAAGTGACCTACACGCGGGCGGAGCCGCGGGCAACAGCTAGTCTAAAATAAAGGCCGCTTCCAACCGGTCGTTCTGAAAATCCTTGGGGAATGCCTACGTCCAGCAGTGGACGACCTGCGGCTGAAATGATGATGATGATGATGATCTAAAATATTTGTTTATTGACAAGGCGGCTATTACAGCTGATGCGTCTATATCGAGTAGTGTTATAGTCAATAACTTCACAGTCTCTTCATCTTCCCACATTGTTATTATCTCACGTTTCTTTTTTTAGCTGTTTATGTCCCACCCCTGGGCAAAAGCCTCCCCACTTACCTTCCATGTATCCCTAGCCATGGCATTTTCTCGCCAGCTTTTATCAAAAGCATGTAGTTCGTTTGGCCATCTAGTTTTAGGCCTTCCTCGCTTCCTGTACCCATCAGTAGGAACCCAGGCAGTCAAAACATTGTCCATCTTTTTGGAGGCAGGCGGTAGATATGACCTGCCCAGTCCCACTGCAGCTTAGCCGATTTCTGCCCTACATCCACAACTTGGCTGAGCTGTAGCCCTTTTTTATCACTGTGGCACACAGTTACCAAGATGCAAAATACAAATGTCTTTATTGTTCCTCCAATAGATATAAGATTTACTTTAAGTGGATGTCTATTGTTTAAGTTTAATTGTAAAGTCAATGTATTATATATTGTGTGCTGCAGAGAGCAAATATTTTTTTATCTATCTATCTATTACTTTGATAGAGCGCAGTGTAGTATTTCTAACTTTATCAATACGTTTGATACTTGTAATAATGCGCTCCATAGCTCTCTGACAAACCTTCAATTTGGACAATTGCTTTTGAGTAAAATCTTGTTTATTATGTCACGCATCTCATATTATTTTTTCATTTGTTTCAGATATAGCAGAATTGACAGCAGTTAGTGTTGTGAAAGTGCCAGTGTTTAGTGTCACTAACAGTGAATAAAATAAATGAGGTGAAGTGATGCCGGGATCTTGTAGTGGATATATATCACCTAGTGACGTAATATCACCAAGTGACATCATATCACCAATGAAGCGGCATAGACTACGAACATTTCCCAATACGGATACGTCAGTGCAATGAATAGAAATATGTTGTTTATAACAAAAACCAGTTGGATATGTCTCTCAGGATGTATTATATTTGGTGAGTATTTATTTTAATTACTTTGAAAATAGTATTTTAGTTCTACATAAAAATATTATTATTCCAATAAACCAATACTCCATACTCCAATAAATATGAGACAACTAACAAAAAAATAAATAAATAAAACCAAAATATTTGTCAAAAATGTCACCCCAAATCGTACTCAGCTCAAAGGTACCAATTATGCTCGATGCGTTTCCTCTTCAAATTGCTGTCGAAAGCCTTTGAATAAGATACCACACGGAATGGTGGTCGTATCCACAACACTTCAATATCTTAATATCTTGTGTGTTGGAGGATAAGATCCACTTTGAGTTTTTGAGTCATCGTAGTAAAGTTTTTAAACTTCCAATAATCATCAATTATTTGTCATGTTTTTTCCCCTGTCATACGCTCCCAAAATGTCTACTGTATGATTTAATTTGAAACACTCGTTACTAAAGTTAGACAAAAGTCTAGTTCATCTATTTCTGTCGCCAAATAGGGCATTGTTGTGTTCTGGTCCGACTTAAATTAAGAGAAGCTGTGAAATCATAATAAAAAATATCGTAAGCTTAAATTTATTGCTTAAAAAATATGAGACTTCTGTCATCTTATCTCTTTTGCGCATAGATTGAAATTTGCCTGACGTCAAATGGAAATGGTCGCGTCTTTAACTGAGGGGTTACTACCGTCTCTTAAAATCATGCAAGATCCAGTGAGTAAGCGAAACAGCGCAATACATGATGTAAGGTGACATCTCCCTCACTCAATCGTTCTTGCACGGTTTTAAGAGTATCTGGTATCGTTCCACTCCTTTACTTACCGGGTCTTCGGCATCCTGCGTTTTGAGACCATTTAATACATTTCTTTTACTGTCTAACAGTAAAATGCAACGTGCGTAAAACAAACTTTCTATTTTACACCTACTGAGAGTAGGTGCTCTCTGATTTACCCAAAGGTTGACTATTAGATAATTCTTTTGGCATTAAGTCCGCCTTTTGTGCTTTAAATTTGTATTTGGACAATAAAGATTAAATAAATAAATAAACAAACTCAAACGTCCTGATGTCCTCGGATATGTCGGCGTGGAAACAAAAAAAATATATCTAATATTACTTATCCATCTAAATGTATATACATGTATAGTCACGCCTGATGATTTATTCCTACATTGTGCCCTTAACGTCCCTTCTTTGACTGACCTTTTGGTGACCGGTTTTTGAATAACCTGTCACTGAATGTTACAAATTACACTCCTTGCATTATACATTTTGTTGCCAAAGGAACGTAAAGCTAATTATTTGTACAGTACGTAGGTTAACAATATCGTTCTCTTGCAATCCATACTAATATTATAAATGCGAAAGTCTGTCTGTCACCTCTTCACGGCTAAACTGCTGGGCCGATTGTGATGAAATTTGGTAGGGATGTAGTTAACGACCTGAGTTCAAACATAGGCTACTTTTGGGCGCGATATTACCGAATCCCACGCGGGGCGAAGCCGCGGGGAACAGCTAGTGTTTTTAATAAATGCTTCGTTTGCAATGTTTTTAAGTAAACTTTTATTCTAATATCGTTCGCGGTTGACGCCTGGCAAGTTTTTAAATACTATGATACAGTAGGTAAGTATAATAAAAAATCGCTAATAGACAAGAATAAAAGGAGCTCTATCGACAGCAGCCTCATCATCATCATTTTGTGTAGGTGACACACTCAATCGACCATGCACACCTTGGTGACAGAGTTCTTCGAAATTGCCTTTTGGTCTCTGACGAGGATCCTTTAACAACTACCAGATGGCAGCCGGGACCAACGGCTTAACGTGCCTTCCGTCTCAACTTCGTCTTTAACAGCCTAGCTTTTAAAATTTATGATGTTGATGAATCATATACCAATAAAAAACTAATAGTACCAAGATGATGCTGTATTTAGCTTTTGTTTTTTCAATATTCAACTTTTTCCAAAAAATAATTACTTAAATTTGTTTTTTCCTTGTCCCATTCATTTTTAACCAGTCGCATTAGCATCCGGTCACATGTTCCAATATAACTCTTACATAAAATTAATATAAAATTAAACTTTAATTCAGCTTAGTTCATTAAGCCTATCTTCCATGAAAGTATCCCTAAAGTGTGGGTTTCAGACCTTTCAAAGTCCTCCAGGGCATTATGTAACCGACCCAATGTAGAAACATGATTACCCTTTCCGGAAATTAAGGATGTTTGTAATGAAATATTATAAAAGTATAATACGTTGTAAAATAACAAGGAATTCAGTGACAAAATCTTAACAAAATCTTGTGTTATTTTTTTTTCTTTATTAGGAATTTCGTGTTACATTGTTTGTTAGTTAACTCCTCCGAAACGGCTGCAATGATTTTTATAAAATGTTTGATGTAGGTATATTTGGTAGGTCTGTATTTAAGATTGTAAGCTTATTTTTGGAGCAATATAGCAAAATTAAAAATCTAGGTATGTAGTTCAATAATAAAATTGCGATCTTTTATTCCCAAAAAGATCGTTACAATGTTATCACCCTACTATTCAAATACGCGCGGCTGCGCGTGCGGCTAGATCTATGACCAAATGCGTATGGTACGGTGTTGGTGACTGTAAGTTTAGGCAAATTCAAATATTGTTTATTGTTGAACATAAGTAAAAGAGGTCTTAAATAATTATTACATACTCTACTTTAAAGTAACAAACAAATAAATACCAAACTTAATATCTAAAAAATAATAATTAAAAATTAACCTACAATATATTTTATGTTAAAAAAAAACAAAAACCTATATATTATTAAAATATATTATTAAAAGGAGTCCCTTTATGCAAGGTTCCGAAGATACTGGCAGCATTCCCCCTTTGAATAGCTAAACTAATTCTTTGTCCGAGGAAGCTGCCAGCTCTTCGGTCTCCAGTGATGTCGACTAACCTTTTGCTATTATTTTGGTACAACAATAAAGTAAAATGTAAAGTAAAAGAGGTCTTCATATTTTTTACATTGATTGGAAACGCTATGCACAATCAACAGGTACTACTGATACTATTGACAAAAGTCGAAAATAAATTCTGTTTTTATTAAATCCTAGGATATAATAAAACATATATCAGTACATAGAGTTATGTCTACAAAAATACTTTTTTTCTGGTATGAATAAGATTTCTATAAATAAATTAATGTTTTTTGTATTTACTACTATCTAAATTTACTAATTTCATAAGTATTTTATTATTCGGTCCGAATACAACATAAATAATTAAAAATTTAAATTAGTACTTAAATTTTAATACTTTGCTAATAGACACTACATTACTTAAAATTTTCAAACTATTCATGTCTTCAATATATTAATGCCTAGTACACTAATTTCAAATTCTCGTTCTGATGACAGATAAAAAAATGTAATCATTGGTCCAAAAAATATATCAGGGAATTCAAATTAAGGGCCCGATTTATTTCGCATTTCATATTGTATTGTACAGCTGTCATCATAAAACAACTGTGTCAGAAATAACATCGTAAGCAATTTATTTTTATAATAAAAAAATAAAATAAAATGCTTGCAGTCTTTTAGTATCGTCCGGATTTTGTTCGCTTCAAAGCTAATCTTAGATCTAATCTTAGAAAACCGCTCTTTATCCTGAGCTAAGCCATTGAAACATTAGATTCCTCGGAGTATTAGATGTTCTTAGAAAGTACTAGGACATAAGAACATAGAAGCAGGTCTAGGCAAGCGTTCCCGTATAAGGCACTCATATCCAGACTGCGTGCACGTACGAACACATGCATACTCGTCTATGATCCCTATATCTGTTTCACTCGCTCTGGGCATGTGTGAGGAGGACGGGTGAGCCCCGTAGTGTGTGGAGTGGACGCATCGGGTTTATGGAATCGCAAAGTTAGCATGCGTTAGTAAGGGATAAGAGATTTCCTTTGTCTAGTTCAGAGTTTATTCCCGATGTACCAAGCGCGCAGGATAGTATAGGAGACATATGAACAAATGCAATAAGCTACGGATGACATTGTTCCGAATCACAGAGGAATATTAAACTACAGGGAATGTGTTCTCATATTGGTCTTGAGAATGAAATAAGTTTCCTGTTATGTGAAGAGGAAATCACGACATAACCATATCAAAATTATTACTATGTGTTAGAGCTTCATTAGGTTTTTGAATGCATAGTTCATAAGTTCGCCGTAAGGCGTTAGTTTCTATGTAATTCTTTGACACATGTATGTGTTACTTGTATGTTAATAGATGGCATTGGGAGTTAATGCTAGTTTATTAGTATGCGCTATGGTTTGGTTAATTTTGTCACGTATATACAAGTAGCTCCCAATGTTCGTCGCTACTCAACCAGCCCATAGGGGGACGTGCGAATTGTACATGGTCCTTACGGAGCCGGATATTTTTGGCGCTAGCAGCGCACTGGGAAAAGCGAACCTATGGGCAGTGGATCGCTATTCGAGGTGCACTTCATCGGGTGACTGGTGCAAGAGGTGGACCAGTCAGGACCTGAAGGCGGCGGAGACGAGGAGGATCGTCCCCGGCGAAGCAGAGGTGGACCCAGGGCAGAGGCGAGACACAGGAGACTCGGAGGCAAGGTGACCACTGCAGATGCAGAGGTGCTCTTGCTCAGAGGAGTAGTGAGTGAAATATTGAGTGAGTGAATGAATTAAACTGTGAGTACTTTCAAATTATTATTTGTCAAGCAAAATTGAACTTTAAATTCAAGAAAATTTGAACTTTCTTTTCGTGATAGAAATTAGGACAGAATAGTTTTCCCAACTCTGTAGAGACGGGGAACCTATGTCCGATTTTACCTAGAATTTTAACGGTAAAACACTTAGAAAAATTTTGAGATGGTGATCTTGGACTTGTAAAATTTTCAACTTTTGGAACTTTTGTTGGTGAACTGAACATATACTGGACTTGTGGATATTCAATTAGTTTATAGTAAACAATTATTGTCTTTGTTAATAATATTACTAAAACTAACTTTTTGATTTATTCAAAATGGAGAATTTATATGGTGCACAAGACGATATTCAACTGAGAATTGACAAATCGTTTAAAAATTATAAAAAATCTCCTAAAGAACGAATTAAAGAAACATATGTTGAAACTAGATTAGAAAATGTGGAACAACTTTGGCTGGAATTTGTTACTAATCATAAAAAGATACTTAATCTTAAGGACTATAGAGAAAGTACTTATTTTAAGGATGAAATATATGATAATACAGAGGAAATTTATATTAATTATAAGTCGGAATTAAAATTTGTTCTTTCTGAATTTCATTTGTCAAAGAAATGTAATCAACCTACCATTAGTAACAATGAGTGTACTAAAATGTCGCAGGTTCATTTGCCTAAAATTACAATTCCCAAATTTTCGGGAAATTATTTGGATTGGCCTAGTTTCAAAGATCTATTTACTTCACTTATTCATAAAAATCAGTCTATAGACAAGGTACAGAAACTTCATTACCTTAAAGGTTGCTTGTCCGGTGAAGCCGAACAACTTGTTAAACATATCCCGGTATCTGATTTAAATTATGATAGATGTTGGAATCAGCTAGAGTCGAGATACGATAATAAGAGATATTTATCGCACTGTATTATCAGAAGATTGTTAAGCCAAAGGAACCTTACTTTAGAAACTGCTAGTGGATTGAAAAATTTATTGGATACTACAGTTGAGTGTTTGGAGGCCCTAGCTAATTTAAACATACCAGTACATACATGGGATATTATAATTGTTTATTTGATGACTTTGAAACTAGACAATGAATCTAAGAGGCAGTGGGAATTAAGTGTAGCAAATAATAATGGGACAGAGGAATTACCTACATTTTATCAATTTAAAGAATTCATTGGAAATCGATATCGAGCTTTAGAATTTATCGAAAACAAAAATACCAATGTAATTAAATCTCAAGGCAACTTATCTAAACCTAATGTTTTTCATGCGATAGCTAATGATAGTTGTTTGTTTTGTAATGAAAACCACCGTATTATCAATTGTAAGAAATTTGGTAAGGAGGGTTCGGATAGTCGTCGTGAATTTGTTAAAGTAAAGAAGTTATGTTTTAAATGCTTGGGTGCGAGTCACACAGCTAGATTTTGTAAAAGTAAAAATAATTGTCGTATTTGTAGAAGTTCACATCACTCTCTATTACATCCTCAGGTCGTGGATGCATGCAAATCAGGTATCAAGTTAAATGATGTTCATAAAATGGACGTCAGGCCGACTGCAGAGATCACAGTTGCCAAAGATTCAGTTACTTCAGTTGGAGAGTCCTCTGTTGTTTCTTGTTTTTCTGCAGATCGTTCTTTCAAAGAAGTTTTATTACCGACAGCCTTGGTAGGGATTCAAACACACAAGGGTAGGCAAACGGTTAGATCTATTCTTGACCAAGGTTCGCAAGCGTCTTTTATCACAGAGGCGACGGTTCAGGTTTTGGGATTAAAAAAGATCCCAATCAAAGGTTTTGTTTCCGGTATTGGCGGAAATTCACAACTATGTGCTAAGGCAATGGTTGACTTTAAAATTCACTCTATCTTTGATAGGAATGTTGTTATTGCGGTTAAGGCGTATGTTTTGAATTCAATAACGAGCCTTTTGCCATCAAAGATAGTGTCCCTTGAATGGGAGGAACTAAAATATTTGCAGCTAGCTGACCCTCAATTTAGTACACCCAATAAAGTAAACGTTCTATTGGGAGCCGAAGTATTTGGCATGGTTATTCGTGAAGGAATAAGAAGGGGTCCTAGTGGTAACCTTGTTGCACAGGCGACGTCTTTAGGATGGATCGTATCTGGTGCTGTAAAAGAAACACATGCAATTTCAAGTAACATCGTAGTCATGCATGTGTGTGTTAATGATGATATTTCGTTGAAAAAATCTTGTAAGATTGAATCTGGCGTAGGATTGAAGCTAGCTAGTAGTCAATCGGTGAAGAAACAGAAGTGTAAGCAAATATGTGCAGAAATTACTCATAGAGATTGTGAGGCTGGATATATTATAAAATTTCCATTACGGAATTCCGAAGATAATCCGTCCACGCTACCTTCTGGTTCCAAGGAGATTATTAAAAGAAAACTTCTGATGTTGGAGACAAGATTATCAAGAATTAAAGATCTGAAAGAAGAAGAACTGGGTCATAAGGACTTGGTCTCAGAATCAGATAAAAATAAAGTAAACTCAGTGTACTTACCACAACGCGCCGTGTTGGATATAACGAAAGCCAGAGTATTCGATGCTTCCTGCAAGAGACAAAACGGTATGTCTTTAAATGAAACATTCATGATAGGACTTACCTTGCAACCGAAACTGCGGCATCTCAAACTTAAATGGAAAACTTACCCAATCACGATGTGCGCTAACAATGTAAATTTGTATAGGCAGATCAATGTCGATGAAGAACACGTAGACACGCCAAAGGTACCTGTAACTAAAAAGGAATGGTATAAACATCGGAAAGTTGTTGGAGTTAAATAACATTTACTTACCTCAAACGGTTCAGGCATCAGTCGAATGTGGTCGTGAAATCGCATGGCTTCAAAGATGCTTCTGTTGTAATATGCTGCTGCAGTATACATTAGTATCATAGACGCAGAGGCACGTTGCCGTAATATCGTAACAATTGAATGAGGGATATATTTGTAAATGTATCAGGTGTATAAAGAAAGTACGCAAAATTCACTCCATATTAATTGATGGGACTTTCTGTAGTCATCGTGACGCCAAGTAGGTCTTTTGAATCATATATTGTCAACTCGTGAACGTACACATGCTTATAAAGTTAAAATATATTTGTTTGTATATTCGTTTACCAAGGCTGCCAATATATAGGTTATTAGTGACCTCACTATTAACGGTTTTTGGTAAGCATAAATAAAAAAAATATTATTCTAGAAGTCCTTGTCATATTATGGGTAGAATGACAATGGAACTATATTTTGTTATTTTTTGGGAACTAAAGCGAATGTTGTAAGAGGACATTTCTCCGGTCGTGACAGAGTTTTTTGGCAACTGTCCTCTTGTCAACTACATAGTTGAAGTTTATTGTTTTTGGTTATTATAAGAAAATTTTGTTTGTTGTACCAGTGTGGTAGTTTTAATACAGTCCATTACTCTTGTTTATTTTGAGCTATTATTTGTTGTTTTTGCACCTACCTCCAATGACAAATCTGGTTACTCCCTTTATGGTGGGCGGATTTAATGAAGAACAAATCTGTGTTTGTCCTTGGTGGGCGGTATGTTAGAGCTTCATTAGGTTTTTGAATGCATAGTTCATAAGTTCGCCGTAAGGCGTTAGTTTCTATGTAATTCTTTGACACATGTATGTGTTACTTGTATGTTAATAGATGGCATTGGGAGTTAATGCTAGTTTATTAGTATGCGCTATGGTTTGGTTAATTTTGTCACGTATATACAAGTAGCTCCCAATGTTCGTCGCTACTCAACCAGCCCATAGGGGGACGTGCGAATTGTACACTATGTCTATGCCTTTCTTTGCAAAATAAATTCCTAGACACACATGGTTTTCTCTTGTGATTAACCTAGTAACGAAAATACATTTATGATCCCGTTTTCTCCTTTAGATATACATATATCGTGTAAATAAAACGCAACAAAACACGTATGTCAAGTTTTATGAAAAAGTGGGATAAAGTTATAGAGGTATCTTTTCAATTATGAAAAATAGGACATTAGTCTTACTGGACAGTAAGTGCATTTAGACGTTTACTACCACATACGAAAAATACCAACTATGAAATTTTGGGTATTTCTAATATCTAGGTAGAGTATCTAGGTGACTTTACTATAAGTCCGGTCGTTGTAATTTCTGGTTTTGTGTTTTTTTATTCGTTGTTTGGGTTTAATAATAATATAAAAAAGGGATCTTATTTAACTTTCTAAGCCTTCGCAGTCCGTCTGTCTATATTCTGGGAGCTCGTAAACCATTTGTAGAGAATTGAAAAGATTCACAAAATCTTTTGTTATCATCTTCTACATTTTATTCCAAATATTTTCTTTTTAACACTGTGTCGAACAGTGTTAAAAAAATATAATAATTATATAAAATCTCATTAGAAATAATATTGTTTAAACGCCATCATTATATAACCAAAGAAAGGTTTGCAAATTTGGTACACCTAGACTCTAGGGAAAACCATGGCACTTTCATAATAAAACTGAAAATTCAATATCAGGTCCACTGATGCAGGTGGGACTAGAAACAGCAAAGTGTCGTCGATCACCTCAAACTTTTAACATTTGTTAGCATTACCACTTTGTAGTACAAACTATAACAATATGATAGAGCGTAAGAGTTGGGAACTGGTACATTATTCGATTATGTGACTTCCTTGTCGTTGTTGCCAAAATCTCTTAGAAAATTACTTTGCAGTTCTGCCTTTTCATGAAGCTAGTTTTATAAGTTTGTGAAAGTCATGATCTTAATTAGGAGGAATATTCTTATTTATCAGGATGTGAAAAGGCTAACGGAATATAGAAGTACCTAAAAAGACTCTACTGACAAGAGCAAAGATCTTAAATTTTATGGTTAAAGTAGATAGAATAAAATTGATAAAATTGAAAAAATAACTACATATAACTTATTTGTTTCATGTATGGCCCACTGTATTCTTACTACGGAAACTTTCTAGTTGAAACTACTTAACTGTTACTTATTACTTTGTGATTGAACAAACGTTCAACTTAAATGTAGTGCGCTTGTAGTTCATGTAAGTACGCGCTTTAGTAACTTTTTGACGACACTTTCCCGGCGAAGCTTGGTGTTATAGTTATGTTACAAATTGTTTACAGATTTATTGAGAGTGTGCCGGATTCATTGCTGATCGGGTAAATGAGTTAAATAGATCGTGTTAGAATTAAAATTTTAATTCGAGTTTCAGATATAAACAAATTCTTAAAACAATAGAAATTTGCTCTTTGTATATGCTGCTATATTTTGTGATCTCTAAAATTAAAAATTTTATTTTTTGAAGTTTGTGGAGATATATAAAAAATGTGCGGCACTCGGGGACTGCCGCGGTGAAGCTATTGCATAGCAATTTATATCAACTTATGCAATAAGTACAAACACTCGGTCGAGCTACAAGGTAGACAGAATGGGGGCGTTAGGTTTTATTTTCTATACGGAATTTCTTGATTCGGTCGCCGGGCTCAAAACCCACGATAAAAGTTATGCAATAGTTTAAATAAAAATAAAATATAAATAAAATTTAAATTAAATATCAACTTTGCAATTAGTACGCCGAGCTACATGGTAGGCGGTCTAGGCGGAGTATATGGTAGGGGGTGTTAGGTTTTATTTTCGTTACGGAACTTCTTGTATCACTCGCCGCGCTCAAAGGATAAAAGCTATGCAATAACTTAATAAAGAATGTAGTTTTTGAATTTACTATATTTACTATATTTATACTTCTCACGTGATTTTTTATTTCAAACAGTTTTTAAATTTATTTTCTTACTCAGCTTTTTTTCTCTACTGCACCCTCAGCCGGTTTTTTTGAAGCTTTACTTTCCCATTTTTTTCTTTTCAAATCTTTCTTAGATTACCTCCTTTTCCAGGCCATTGACGATGAACTGGAATAAGGGGTGAACAAAAAAGAAAAGACGATGGACAAAATGCCCTAATCTCTATCTTAATTAAACGCCTGCCTTACAGGGATGTAAAGAAGTTACATTCAGCTAACTATGCACTCTAAATTCAAATTCAAACAGCTGAGAATGCAACTGTAAAATGTAAAAGAGGGAAAGAGAGCGCTACTTACTAAAGTTGTAAAGTATTTGAGTAGCTGTCTTTACATATACACATCAATGTAGTCACTGGGTATGTTTGTACGTGAGCACCAAATGTGTCAAGCGAACGGACTCACCGCACAGGTGATGTACACATACAAGGCAAAACGCATCATTCTACCATATGCACACTTAATCTCATATGAATAGGTATCAAAATACCTTAAACCACTTTTACATACTCCACTGCTCGTGATCTCTGACTTCTTATTCAATTACCAAGCGATAATATAACCTGTGGGTTTAGTAATAACGTAAATTTTCCCATGTGTGATTTCCCCTTCTACCTCAGTTGCATTTCTGCAGTCCTAGTAGCCGTAAACACATACGCCGCACCGGCGCGGTTCTCATTCCATATATCAAGGTCACGTAGACTCACTCATATGCAGCTGCCACCTTGCATCCCTTTTGCACCTAAGAAAATTAAGTACATCAGACGAGGACATATATATTTGTCACATTGTCTAGACGGTGCTATGCCAACTTTCTTGCGGACACTATCCACCTCAATTTGATGGAAACTGAGATCATCAATGTTTTGAATAGGTTAAGTTGTACTGTGACACAAACACACTGAAATGGAGTTGTTGTTTTTAGAAATCTTATTAATTTTTAATAAGATCTGCTTCAATATATGTCAATTAAATTTAAGAATTGATGATACCACTTCAATCTAAAATAAAACCAAAAAAGACCTCATCATCAAGATATTTAATAGTAGTTTTCTTTTTTTTTTTATCCAACTTCCAACTATCCAATCCTACTTTTCTACTAATATTATTAATGCGAAAGTGAGCTTGTTTGTTTGTCGCATATACCTACAGAGTTGAAAGTATTGAGAAGAGCATAGGATACCTTTCATCTCGGGAAAAAGCACTGTACTTTAGGGAAATTCACGCGGGAGAAAGCTAGTTGTTTATAAAAAGTAACGAACATGTACTGCATCTGGACGGACCGGCATATTGCTAGATAGAGACATGTTAACATGCCTGACCGCTACTCAGGAGGACCCGGGTTCGATCCCCGGTCAGGTCAAGATGAAAAATGATCTTTTTCTGATTGACCTGGGTCTTGGATGTTTATCTATATATGTATTTGTATAAAATATAGTATCGTTTGAGTTAGTATCCCATAACACAAGTCTCGAACTTACCTTGGGGCTAACTCAATCCGTGTGATTTGTCCCTATATATTTATTTATTTAATGTTACCTCCAGCAAACAAAGGAATCGTTACTGGTCAAGGTATCAATAACTCGAGTAACGGTAATTGTCACCCAATTAACATTAAAATTAACGTTACGTAAATCAAAAGTATATTTAAGTGTAAAAATTTAACTCTCTAAATTAAATTAGATACTTATTAGCCCTCCCCAGTCTGTTTTTTTCTAAATAATTAAAGAGAATTTAGAAACAGTCTTCACAGATATATTAATATAATAATAGCAAATTTAGTAAAATAAAGTACTTGAAAAATTGACTTTTCAAATATTCTACACTGATTTTGACATTGATACTATATGATGTTTAAAAAAAGGTCACAAATAATATGAATAATTCAAAAATTTATAGTAACTATTATGCCTATTATGAAAACAAAGTCCTAAAGGTTTGTCGTAAAATCTAGTAGGACGAATACAATCTTAAACAGAAATTTTACGATGTAAAAACGTCGGTTTTCATAAAATACAAAGTTGGATGAAAGTAGGTTATTCACTTTATGTAAAATACACATAAAATAAAAATAAAAAAAAGGTTAAGAAAGACAAAAAAAAAAACCTTTAGTGAAGATTTTTGACCGTAATTTTTTTTTATCATTTTTATTAACTTATATTGTCCCACTGCTGGGCAAAGGTCTCCCCCATCTCCTTCCCAATCTCTATCTGTGTCGCCACATCCAGCCACCTGCTCTCGAACCTTCAGGTCTTCACTCCAGCGCATCCGTGGTCTTCCCCTCCTTCGCCAACCACCCTCCAGATGCCACTTAGTGGCAACTAGTGCCCAACGGTTGCTTTTCATGTTGCAGACAAGCGATCGTAACATAGAAAATATAATTCCATCAAAAACATATAAATTTTAAGTAAATTGTTGCAAATAGAACTCAAACAGTTATCGGATCTTATGTAGAGACAAACTTTAATCTCTACATCTACAAGGCCTTAATAAACGAGTTCTACACGTTAGTCAAAAATATGTTGTTGGGCCGATTAGCTTTAATTATTAAAGGAGTAAAATTTATTACGAAAAGGTGAAAAATTTATTCATTCTTCTTCATATTATATTATTTTAATAAATTGCGTATATTTTTCACTATTTTGTTTTTGTTTCTGTCGACATAAAACCTAGGCTTTTCTAACCTAGAAGTGTAAGTGTAATCTTTGAACCAAATTTCCAGTTATCTTTGAAATAAACTGTAACTTTGTTGTTTATTAAGGTTGGTTAGTATCTTTAAAACATTCTAGAACTATATATTACTGGTGTAACATTGTCCAAATATACATTGTTGAGTCCATCGGACCAAGTGATGAGTTTATTTGTCAAAATGGGAAAAATATAATACCTATTATATTACTCCTTTTTTGAACTAGGTTTGCCTTTATTCATTTGGGATTAGCTTTATAAAATCATCAATAGTTTACACAGCCAATTTTCATCAAATGTCAGAATTTTTTTTAACTTATTTATTCAATTATTTTTTTTACTTTAGAACAACCAGTACTTATAACAGTTTGACAGATGTTAGTTAGGTACCTATTTAGATAGTCATGAATGAAGTAAGTATACGGAAATAGCTATTTGGTAATAAATTTTCAATTTACCATGTCGAGTAAAATCAAAATTGTTAGAAAGCGTTGTTTATGCAAGCGATTGTATATATCTTTATTTCACAAGTGTCGTTATGTATTTTTTATCGATACATGTTTTTTTTTTTTAAATTTAGGTTTTCACCATATTTATAAAACATTTTTATAAATATGGTAAATTAAGCGTTAAAATTTATCAAATAAACATACAAAATCACTTTCACATTAACAATACCAGTAAGGAGGATAAGTAACAATAGTTTTGCATGTAGTTATATTTACTGTTATCAATTTACTGTTATTTACCTACTATTATATAATAGTCGGTAGTAGGTACTACCGACTATGAAATTTCCACTTAAGCAAAAGCGCTTAAATCCTGACCCAAAATAAAGCCTATAAAGTTAAAATTGTTCAATATCAACAGAAATTGTATAGACACATAATATTAACTTCCAAAATTACCTGCCAAACCAGTTAATGTCCTAATAAAGTTGAAAATAGCCGTATCCGAAGGAAATTTTATGTAAAACCATTACGTAAAAGCAACGCCCTCTTTACAATATAATCAACTCTCGAAAACAATTCGTCGAAATCACATTGAATGCTTGGTAACAATAGTGATGATTAAATTACAATTTTATCTATTTAAGGATTAGTCTACATCCGTGTTTCGGCTAACAAACAAAATCTCATCTAAACCTGTTGTTAATTTGAACTGCTGGTGAAATCACATGTGAAGGGAAAACTTGGAAAAGTGATGAATAAAGAAGAATGCACTTGTATATTATAATTATTGAACTATTAATTATTTACTTTTTGCATTGCACTTATTTAACAAAACAAACAGATCACTAGATAACTATGCTTAATTGTGGCTTATGTATTAAGTATTTATTTCACAGCGGGTATCAATTGGCGCCAAACGATTATTCCTTTTTTTAACCACTTTTTTTAATGTGGCCAGTATCATTTTCTATCATAAATTGTTGATTAAGTTTTTAAACACCTGTAGCTATTTATAGAAGAAGAAATATCACTGACAATAAATTACTTGTATTGAAATTAAAATGTGACAGTTATAGCTAATTGACAGTGACGAGTATGTTTTTTGATTTAAAATTCTTACTTTTTTACAAGTAGCTGCTAAAACATTATCTAATAAAAACTAATATTTATTTTCATTTATTTTACTTTTTTGTTTTGCTTCGCTTGTCTTGTATCTGTATATAGTTGATAACGAATGTGTCAATTGTATTAGTGTAGATTTTTTGTACCCAAAAGTGTTTATTTATACCCGTTTCTCATCCACAGATAGATAACCAAAGGGGTCCAATGATGATTGACATAACTGTTAAAAACTGAATACCGTCTCGTTCTGTTTCCTAAATTTAGAGCGAGACAGAGACGGTTGAATTAACACGATGTGAATAGCGAGCGGGTGAAAGTGGCACTTTCACTCGGCAGAATAACCTTGGATTACGGACAAAATACGTAATGTTACTTATGTATTCAATTCGCGTGTTTCATAACAGAAAATTATTTTTAGCAGATTATGCTCTATAGCAGTCATAGGTAGTCGAAACATTTTCAATTTGTCCGACTTATTTTTTTGTACATCTGCACTGACTTTTAGGAGTACGTGCGTAACTGATTGGATGTTGGGACAGGAATAAATAAAATTTAAATGTTTTTTTTTATTCCCGTCCCGATAAACATGTGTATTTCAATACACAATATACACATATTTCATTCACATATTTCAGCAGTTTAGTGAAACGGCTAATAAACCACATAATATTTATGTATTTACTTATTGCAAAGATGTTTTCAATTAGGATATTGTAGGCTTTAATGGCTGTGGGTCGGTAGAAGAATAACTGCATATTGTTTTTATTAGATTTAATTATTTTAATTGATTTTTCCACTACACATAGTTTTAATTAAAAATAAATAAATAAATATATAGAGACAAATCACACAGATTGAGTTAGCTCCAAAGTAAGTTCGAGACTTGTGTTATGGGATACTAACTCAACGATACTATATTTTTATCCAAGACCCAGGCTAATCAGAAAAAGATCATTTTTCATCTTGACCTGAACGGGGTTCGAACCCGGAATCTCTTGAGTCAGGCATTTTAACCATTACGCCACGGAGGTCGTCAAAATTTGAAGACCAACAAGTAATTTGGTAATTTGTCCTTCGAGCTGGATACTTAAATAAATAGCAAACATACTTACCACTAACTACGTTGATTATTAATAGCCGCATAAAGTTCTTTAAATTTTCTGTTACCTATGCCATAGAAACCCTTAGGCCTTGACATAGCCGCAGACCTCTTTAAATAAAACTAAATTGAACCTACGGGGCCGCATATCCAGTTATTGGAACCTTTATGATCATCTTAACCCCTACTTAAGGTTACGGCAGAGGCTTATTTGCTAATTTGAACTTTATTACTAAAGAAATAAGATCTGTGTAGTAATCCAGTTGACTGTTATAAACTGAAGGCTGTGCCGTAAGCGCGCCGCTTGCTCAGGTCATTAATTTAACAATAGACCCTTTTTATAGTCTATAATGCCTTTTCCTACAATTTTCGTGATTAACATGAGAATTTACCTTGACGTTCTTACACGTGGAACTTACTGGGATGGTTCAGCCTCCGTTATAAGAGACCATTGACATCAAAGTTTTTTATTCTTGTGTTCAGAGCTTCAGTTAAGAAAAGAAAGGAAAATTATTTATTGAGACGAAATCACAATTCCAAAAAATTTTTGGCTCATTGAATTGCTTCTAGCTCTTTCATCAAAGAAAGGCGACCCTATCGCCTAGTAATCAATCTACTTATGGATGTGTTAAGATGAATGAAAGCTAAAAATTCTTACGGCGTTAAATGAAAAATCTAACGAAGATAATGCAGCAACCCAATGTGGGTCATACTTATGATTCCGATAATCGGGATCTATCATCATACATCGATCTTATAGGCCAGCCATCTTTTGTCAATTATAGGCATGCAGATAGCGCAGATTCCTTTTTACTTCATCAAGCTAATGATCAATCAATTTACAAAATAAAATACGAATACTTTATGAAAACAAGAAACTAGCTTAGCTAGCTTTAGCTTTAGACTATTTGAACTTTGGGCCATTCTAGGTCAAAACAAAGCTAAGCTTAACAGAAGTTGAAACTGAGAACTAGTTTAAATATTTAGACAGTTGGTCCAAATAGCCGATGGGCACTTGTACCCGACATATACGGCGGCAGTTATTTTATTTTATAGTTTTTAGATTTCTGATCATAAAAATTATAAAACGGAACCAATAAAATACCTCTTATGTCTGTCTGTGTCTTCATAGCCGATATCGAGATAGCTGCAAGTAAAATTTTATATATATTTTGAAAAGTAAGGTCATGTTCTTGAAACTCATATCAAAATCAAACGCCTCATTATGTGAATCTCCATCAGTTTTTTACCCTTCTCACGTCACCTATTTAAATAACTAAAAAAAGAAAAGAGATTGCATTTGAATTTATAATTTTTCTGAAAAGAAATTCAAACAGTTAGAAGCTAAAAACGTTTTTCTTTTCAGTGTTCGCCCAGATACCTCTGCCAGAAGGGTTCAACCTGCCGCCGATCATGCAGGTGGAACGCAACTGGTACGCCAGGTCAACAGACCCTATAGGGTCAGTGGTCACCAGGGTACATCGAGAGAGAACCGGTGACAAGAACACAACCTTTGGGTTAGAAACCTCTGGCCCTCCAGCTCCATTTGAAATTGATCCCCATACTGGAGTTGTAAGAGTCAATGATACGCTAACTGATAAGGTAAAGTATGACAATTAATAGAAATTAAATTTATAAATTGAAAACATGCTAGAACGTTTTCTACCGTAAAATGAATTTAGTATCAACCAAAATCAAATACATTAGTAACAACTGTGACTATTAAAGATTCATTGTTGTCAACGAAATAATCCTAAACTTATTATTTCGTTTTCAGGAAAACCAATCATTTTCTCTGTGGGTCACCGCAGGCACAGATGGATCCATTCCGCAGCGAACTGAAGTCCTGGCGACAATTACTGACATTTCTGGCCAAAGGCCAAAACTTCCTATGCCACCATTTTTACCAAACCTGCCTAGTTACCCCACATTACCACCATATCCTCCACTACCTCCTAAAATTCCAAGACCACAAAGCACGACCAAAGCAACAGAAAAATATTTAGATGTCACAGTACCTGATACTACTCCAGTCACAACTACACTTAGCCCACCAAAGAGGCCTGATGACCTTTTTATAAATATAAGTGATCATGGAGAGAAAACCACAAATATTTCAGAACCAACAGAAGAACAAACTGGAAATGATGTTCCGTTAACAGTCATACCATTAGTTGCTATTGGTGGCTTAGTAGTAATCGTCGCAGCAGTTATCTTTTTTGTTTGGAAAAGAAATAATACTACGAAATCTACGAGTAAAAAAGACGATATGGTGAGTCATTAGTTTTAATTTATAGGTGCTAACATTAATAACAATTTTAGTTGTACAGTGTAGATGTAGTTTGTTATTGAAAAGGTTAATTACCGATTTCTCACCCATTTATTTGTATGATCTTTTTAACATCTGCATGTCAATTTAGATAGCTACGATAGGTACCTACTTACACACTAACGCCATACTAACAGTTAAAAAATTATCCACCATAATTATGAAATTTTTGATAGAATCAATTTATGCCAAGAACCCTAGAATGATTCAATTATCAATAATTGAACCCTTGTCGTTCACAGAGCAAGGACGCAAGTGGTATTGTCCTTCAAGATTCTTCAGTAAACTTGTGGAATCGTCCTCGCACGTACTCCAATCGGTACGAGTCCTGGGACAACGGTCATTTGCAGGTCAGTGCTTGATAAATCCAACGACTGTTGGAAAATCATAAGCACATTATCATTTCTAATATCATATTATTGCAAAACATTTTAAAAACCATATTTATTTCAACGTCTAAATAAGAGAAGCCGAGATATTTAGGGATCCATTGATTTATCGACCAGACCCACTGGCTTTAAGGTTTTAATAATATTATTAAAATTTATACTAACCTTTTCTTTAATAATTTTTACATTTTTTAGATAGTTTAGCTTTAACATTATTGCTGTCATCTCTCGTACTTGGTTGAATAAATTATCTTCCATCTGCCTTCTTAAGTATTAGCAATTCATAGCAATATTTGCCTTATTTTCATAACATTGTCTTGTTTCATTCGTTCATCAAATATTTTCTTACTTTCCGAGTGTGACAAATGCTTCACACTCAGAAAGTAAGAAAATATTTCTTTTTTTAACTTTCTATTATATTAAGCCAATTTACAATATTTATTCATATTCATATTGTTTCAAATTTGCGTAGGTGTATCAAATTTTGGTAATTGAGAACATGAAAGATGTGACTCCTACTGATTTTACCTTTAATTAATTTCAAATTTATATTCCAAGCTATACCAGATTATGCAAATATTATTATTTTATGTACATACGTGACTAACTATTGCCTGAGAATGATAACTAAAATAAAAATACCTACCATTCCAAAAGCATAACTGAGTTTGCAGATTTTTAGGCGCAATAATTAAAACAGCAGATTGCAAAAGATTTGCTATTTTATAATTATTGAATATTACCCTTTAAATTTTTTTCACTTTCACTACTTAGTATAACACAAATTAGCTTTCTCTGTCCCTATGTATGCTTAAATGTTTAAAACTACGCAACGGATTTTGATGCAGTTTTTTTAATAGATAGAGTGATCCAAGAAGTTTTTATGCCCAGGCAAAGCTGGGACGGGTCGCTAGTTAATAATATATTCTGTCAATTCGTATTTCTGTGGTTGAACACCACATAATTTTATTACAAAAAGTATGTTTTGTCTAAATGGATATATAACAAATGTATTTAATTCTCTTTTTCGACATTTTGATGAAATTTTAAACTAATAAATTTTGGGGTAGAGGACAACTCGCTAAAATTCAATTCTACTCGTCGTTAAACGGGTGCCCCGCCCCCTAACCCTAAATTTCATATTAACGTTAGTTATAATAAATTTACATTTATATTAATTATAACTAAAATTTACATTTATATTAAATAAAAATTAATAAATTTACATTTATTATAGTACAGAATAATTCATCTTTATCTTTCATATATCAAACCAAGCATGCTATCACGAATCAGTACATATAAAGGCTAGACTAACTTTAGACAGTTGCATTTGCTTTACCTAATACACAGCTATTGCTAACATCAGTAACAATTTTGTTATACATTTTCTTCGACGACTTAAATTACTAGATTTTTTTAATTATTTTCTAGTTGTCAGAAGAAACATCAATAACAAAAGAAGATCCGACAGATGAATGGGAATTCCCGCGTCACCGATTGCGCATTTTCAATATTGTCGGGGAAGGTGCTTTTGGTCAAGTGTGGCGAGCTCAGGCTATTGATATAGATGGTAAGTCTATACCTTATTTTCTTATACGATTGTGTACCATACGGCTCGTGCGGTCACCGTGCCTATTTGTAATACCTACTTTAAGGGTGTCACTAGGCCCACTCGTTTTACCCGGTAATTTCAAAAAATGCAAGTCTTGTTTTTTTACGACAAAAAGGGTGAAACAAACTTTGAAAGAAGGTCTTATTAGTAGTATTGTATTTAGATTTAAAGATGCAGTGCTAGTATAATAGGAATGGGAACCTCCAAGATTTAAAACTGAGATATTTGAATAGAAAAATTAGATTTTAATGTCATCATCATACTAGCCTAAAGAAGGCAACTGCTGGACATAGGCCTCCCTTAAAAGTTTCTAGAATGACCGATTGGAAGCGACCTATAATAGCGTTTGTCTGATACCTTCTTCTGGTCATCTGACTATCTGGTCAGTGGGTATCCGATATTGTATTTTATTTAAATTTATTGCTTTCGTCATTAAAATATCTATGATAAAGTGAATGTGTTGATGAATGTTGAAAATTCAAAGAGTTTTGCTGCTAACGCTTTTCTCATTAGTGGCAGTCGTGTAGTTTGTAAAGACTAATTACCTCTAAAGCAAAACCAACAACCGCATGCCACAGACTAAATGAAATAAACTTACTCTAGAAAATATTTTAAATGCTTCTCTTTTTCTCATATTAGTGTTTTCTCGATTGCATTATCAGCTTTAGAACCGAAAGTCCAGCATTAAAATTTTTGTGGTTCAGCTCGTACGATATCCATGGGAAAAGATAAGGTGATATAATTACGTAGGACATTGCTAGCAAGTCCCATAAAAAAAATTGAAATAAATTTACATATCTGCCTATCGATAGGAATTAACATAAGTTGCGCTAAATCGTGGTCAATCATATGTCAATCCTATACATTTTGTTCTTGTCGAACTTCGTTAATGTTTTGAGGTTACGACTTTGGCTAAAGGTTTTGTTATGCGTATGGGACTAAGGGGTATTAAACGTACTTACATAGATAGAAGTATGTACGTTTAGCACGTAGCGCTCCAAGGCTTAACGAGCCGATTTTCTAACAGTGTGGCCTCAACATTAAATTATATAGACTTGAATCTTGTACTAGCGTCTCCAATATTATGTGAATGTCTAAGAGCATAAAACCAACTGAAGTGGCCATTGACAGGTGACCCTCTCTATCAAAAGCAAAACACGCAGGTCATACTGCTTGTGTTAGTGTGCGTGTATTTTTTGCTTGTGTTGGATAATTGTCTAGTGTGTGCGTAGCGTCGTGTTGGGATAGGGCCTGTACCCTATCCCAACACGACGCTACGCATCGTCTGTGGCGTAATAGTTTACATGCCCGACCGCTACTCAGGAGGTCCCGGGTTCGATCCCCGGTCAGGTCATGATGAAAATTATCTTTTTCTGATTGACCTGGATCTTGGATGTTTATCTATATATGTATTTGTATTTATGTTATTAAAATATAGTATCTTTAAGTTAGTATCCCATAACACAAGTCTCGAACTTACTTTGGGGCTAACTCTATCTGTGTGATTTGTCCCTATATAGGTATTTATTTATTTATTTATTATAATGCATTAGTGTTTATACCTCGTTGTGTAGGTTACCTCATCCCACGCGCGAAATGTGGCACTATTTTTACGTAGAAAAAAGTGCGCGTAGCTTCTCCGGTTGGTTTAATACTCTAAGGCGTATGTTGATTGATTTGAGATTGAGCCGGAAAGTAACAAAGGATTTTAAAGGATGACATTGTTACATTGTATTGGGATTTAACTTTATCCTGTAATACCACGCTCTGCTCATGCAAATAAATTGTTTCTCAAATCTATTTGCTAAATGAAATAAATTAGTTTTCTGATCGCGACAACGCCTGCCTGATCACCTGTACGTCGGTTGTATGGTTGCAGCGATAACAGTAACTATCGATAGTATTAAATATATTATTCAGTTATTTTTTTTAATCCCAACTATCCGACTCCCAACTAATATTATAAATGCGAAAATGAGTTTGTTAGTTGGTTTGTTTGTTTGTCTGTTACGCTTTCACGCTCCGTTTATTGAACTAGTCATCCTGAAATTTCGCATAGGTATACATTACTAAACGTGTTGAGAAAGACATAGGGCACCTTTTATTCCGGGAAAAGCACTATTATCAAGAGAAATTCAAACGGGCGAAGCCGCGAGCGAAATCAAAAATAATAAAAAATATGTTTCTTACTAAGTAATTTCAGCAATTTTTAGGTTTAATTACTAAACCTGACTTTGATTACTTGTTTCAGGTAAAAAAGGCGAACAAACAGTAGCTGTGAAGACACTTAAAGAGAATGCATCAGAGAAGGAGAAATCCGATCTTCTCCAGGAGCTGCTGGTCATGAAGAACCTCGGCCCACACCCTAACGTGGTGCGGCTTATTGGCTGCTGTACTGAAAAGGTAGGCTTTTACTACAGCTTGTAAGTTGTATAGAACAATTAATTAGTTGTTTGCAATAATTTATGTAGTTCCGCTACGTGGTCTTTCTGTAAAACTTAATTGAAGAACATAAGATAAAGTTAATTGCAGATTGTCAGTTATACAGAAAAACAATTAATTAGTTATTTGCAATAATTTATATAGTTCCAGTTCCTCGCTCTTTCTGTTAAACTTTTAATTGAAGAACATAAGATAAAGTTAATATTCAACAAAGGTTTTCCTCAATTTCATAGATTTATTGTAATATACTCGTATACCAAGCGTGCAAATCATAACGTCATTCATGGTGCTGATAATCCGATAGCACAGAATATATAATAGTACAGTGAGCTGCAGAGAAATCTGACCCTCATGCCCCAAGTATCGCTATTGAAAGGGGGTTAGATTTCTCTGCAGCCCACTGTACTAACGTACCGATAGTCCTTTTTTGCCGTTTTTGCCATTTAAAAATACTGGCATATAACAAAAGTGAAAACTTTTATTTTTTTATTTTTAGGAGCCTACCTTAGTGATCATGGAATTCGTTAGTCTGGGCAAGCTGCAACAATTCCTAAGGGACTCCAGAGCAGAGAGGCACTATGGGAACACTCATGGAGGCAGTCAGTTCTTAACGTCGAGAGATCTGACACACTTCGCGTTCCAGGTCGCAAGGGGCATGGATTTTCTTAGTTCCAAGGGGGTAAGTAAAAGGACAAATCTGATTGTAGTAAATTTTGGGTCCATTTCTTTCCGACATGTTACCGAAGACGGTTAGGGGACAATTCGCACGAATTCAGTCGTTTTCTCCATTGAAATTCGGGCGAATGGTCCCATAACTCGTAACAGAGTCCACAAGCAATATCACTTCCAAAAATAATTATAAGATATTATTTCAGAGGTAATTTTTCGACGCTGTTTATTCTTTAATTTTGATTATCACTATGTATGTAGGCAGGCGCTGGATGCAGGCCGCTTCCAACCAGTCTTTCTGGAAATCCTTGGAGGTGGCCTATGTCCAGCAGTGGACAGCCTGAGGCTGAAATTAAGATGATGATCATTATGTAAAATTATCTATTATTAATATGTGTGTGTGCCAAAATAATAAAATAAAAAAAAGAGCAGGCAATACCAAGCAATACCCAAAAAGCCCAGTCCCAGCCCATACAATGTTTCGGCTTAATTTATGATCACCTTATAAAGTAGTCATGAAGTTAAATTGAAGCCGGTTGACTCATAGAGATAACTTCCTGGGTTAAGTCCGGCATTGTATTATGATTTCAATAATCTTGTATTACTGTATATTTTAAAGCAATAAAGATATTACAAACAAACAAATTATTCTACTAGTAACGTAAACACGTTACCCATTTTGAGATATCGATTACAAGTTTATCCATTTATCCCGCAACTAAATATCATCAAATCGGTTTCTAGAATACCTGAAGTCTTCAAGGTAATTTCTAGGTCTGTGAAATATCCTTTACCTACATAAATTGAGAAAATCCTTTGCTTTACATTGATATTCTCCCGCGGGCGTTGTCGTTTCGTCTTTCAATAAGTTCTTTAGGGAAAATCTTGATAGCGTTTGGATATTTCTTTTAGATTCAAAAGTATGAGTTTTTCTCTTACAAAAACAGGATAGAAACTGAAACGTTATGCAAATAAAAAAAAAGTTCATTCTTCTTGTCGAGTTGGAGTGGCTGTAGACTTTACTACCTATATGTTGATTTTGTCCAATTCGTTATAATATTTACATCCTCTATTATACAATGTTACAAGACAGTTTAGGTTACTAAAAATTTCATAAAATGTGGAGAAATCAAACAGATATCTTTCTCACACTCTCACCATTTTCCTAGTTGCATTATATATTGTACTAGCAACGCGCCCCGGCTCCGCATGGGCATAAAAACCTTCCTCTTAAATCACTATCTATTAAAAAACCGCATCAAAATCCGTTGCATAGTTTTAAAGATTTAAGCCTAAGATTATAGCATACATAGGGATATAGGGAAAGAGAAAGGGACTTTGTTTTATACTATGTAGTGATTGATTGTTATCGAGTTCACAGGTTCTGCTTAAATAGCAATTTTTTTTTATTTAAGGCAAGTTTTATGAAAGAATATAAATAAAGAAAAAAAAATTATAAAATCGCCGAGAAAAATTGTTGTTTTAAGCTGGCGATTCCAGTCCCATTCTTAACACTTTCGCTGACAGTTTTTTATTTTAATCTTTGCCATTCATAAAAAGTTGTAGCAATTAATATTATTCGTACCTTAAAACGTGTTCCAAATTTATTCCACATTCCGATTTTCGGCGGTCTGCAAGAAATTGTTCGGAAGCCACCAATACTTTATATTCCCTTCACAGTCCCTTACATACATTTGAAATGATCCAGAGATTGTCAAAGGCATATTCCCGAGTGGTAAATCCTTCAGGTTGTTCGTATTTACAATCCATTTACTAAAACAGTTTGCATTAAATTGATCAAGTACTATCTTTATTATTTAATTATTTAAATTAATATCAAGCTACAAACTTAAGCTAAAAACTGTAAAATATAATATCAACATATAAATTTTAATAAAAAATTCCATCTAGATCCGTATCTCATGACTTTTCATGAATTTACAAAAAATAGGCCTATGTTTGTATACCTGCCGATAATTTTAGTCTCAGACGTTGAAAAAAAAAATAGTACCAAAGTTTTAAGCAAAGATTGATAACAGGTCTATATAACTACTTTTAAAGTTGCTGTTCTTCTGTCAGTCCGTCTATTGAGTTGTATTTTATGATTTTTTTTTCATTTGTAATTACAATTAGGACTCCATAATTTTGTAGGTAAGTACCAGTAAATAAACTGACCATATATACCAGATAGCTGTCACTACGATAAGTACGGTAGGGGGGGTCAACTTTATCTGCCCCCAAATGTAGACAGCCCTTAGTGCGTAAATTCGACTCCCCCTTGACCAGTCTTTATACTTGCAGATAATTCACCGGGACCTCGCAGCCAGGAATGTCCTGATAACAGAAGAGAGGACGTGTAAAGTAGCTGACTTCGGGTTCGCGAGGGACGTCGGTGGTACCCATGTTTATGAGCGAAAGAGCGACGGTCGACTGCCCATAAGGCAAGTAAAATGGAATACTCGGCAGATATGATTTTATCATTAATTAAATACCTAAATAACTAATGAAAAAAAAATGTAACACAAGTGCGCGAGTCGAAAGCAACCGATTAACAACTCGGCTGTTCCGTTATTTAGTTTGAATTTATTGGAGTTGATTTCCAAGGCACTTTAAAAATTGTTTCGCATAAGAAATCTGTCCCTCGTAGTGTGCTGTCGTAAGATACCACTCATTATCTGTCTTCTTCTCGATTTAAGCCAACTGAAGGCAAAATGAGGTCTTAGCTTACTAGTTCTCACTAACATGTAGTGGATTTCACTGTTTCCAAGGAGGTTTGACTACAGGTTATAAAAATGATGAAATCTTACAACTTGTATGAAAGTCCTTACTGTCGCATTTTAATGACTACGAGTGAAAGCAATTTAGCTTTAATCAACAAGGAAAGCAGGAAGGAGGAAGATAGATAGAAAAATATAACATAATTTAAACAGTGTAAAAATACAGCAATATCTGAAAGCTTTACAAAAGTTAAGGAAGTGAGAGAGGTTTGTAACGATCGTAGTCAATGGAAATCTCTAGTCTCTGCCTACCCCTACGGGAGACAGGCGTGTTTATGTATTTAATTTTACAAAACTTATAGATACAAAACTTGCTTCGCTTGCTTGTGTTTTACTTATGTTTTTCTTACTACCTTACAGATGGATGGCGCCGGAGTCTCTTTACGACGACATTTTCAGTGTGAAGTCAGACATATGGAGTTTTGGCGTTCTTCTATGGGAGATCGTGACTCTAGGCTCCACTCCTTATCCCGGCTTATCTGCTGGAGACGTGATGAAGAAGGCAAGTAGAAATAAATCAAGAAATAACTTTACGTAAAATTATATCTTAAATATGTTGATAAAACTGAAAAGATTGTTTGAACGCTTCAATACTACTAACTTCAGAACTACTGGTCTGAGTTGAAAAATTATTTTTGCATAATAATATGATAGCTGCACGTGCGATTAAAACCGCGGAAACAACTAGTTTAAGAATAATATTGCAATTTCAAGCCCTGATGTCAGTGTACGCCTCACGTATAGTTTTCCGAGAGAGCGCAGCGTTATGTTATCGTCTAAATTCATGTGTCATATTTAGGTTTATCGAATTCTTCGTATAATGTGTCAAATATAAATAAACTCAGTAGGATAAAAATTCGCGAATAGAAGATACTTAATCCTAACTTTCTTACTTTTCATACTAATATTATAAATGCGAATGTCTATCTATCTGTTAGCTTTCACGGTTAAAACCGCTGATAGTCAAAGCCAGAGGGTCACATAGACAAATTTTTTGTACGATATAACTGATGAGTACACGCGAACAAAGTCACGAGCAATAGCTAGTTCTTTCTAAAAAGTAAACAACTGTCTTACTAAAACATTTTTCACACTAAAACGTGTTATCACTCATACTCTGAACCTTCAATGGAATACGTGATCAGATTTCAGTGACCCGACAAGAAATATTTCATTCATGTGTTTTTGTGATCTGACGTCATGTGTGCTATCTTGTCATAAATTTTTGTCCTTTTCGAACTATAAAATGAAAGCCTTATTGAATAACCGATAGAGATTCGTCTGAGAGTAATATATTAAGGTGATACCTCGGTGAACACTAGCGCCACCGTCATTTAAAAATAATTACTCACTGAAAACACAAGTTATCAAAAATCCCTCTGCTTTAATTATGGTTCTGGATCTGAAGTTAATTTTAATCATATTCAATTATTAAATCCAGATCCAGAACCTTAATTACAGCAGAGGACTTTTTGATAACTTGTCTTTTCAGTGAGTAATGATTTTTAAATGACGGTGGCGCTAGTGTTCACCGAGGTATCACCTTAAGTATATTTTGGTATCAAAGATTTTGGTATACACAGAATAATAACAAAATATTTATTTAATTCATATACGTACATTCAAATACAAAACATAGGTAACTTAAAATTAGAAAATTTAGTACTTTTTAGAACTATAGTTTTTACTTTATATGGCATATAAGATGAATATACAGTGCAGGAGAAAGATTTAATTTTATAGTGTAATGAATTATCATGTAAGGAACTATATTTTATTGTAAATTAATTATGCTATACATGCAAAAGTCTGTCTGTTATGCTTTCAGGGCTAAATTGATAAACCGATTTTGATGATATTTGGTATGGATATATTTGAAGACCGGAGATCTTTAACAAGACTTGGGTTATGAGGTTGAGGGATATCATTGAGTTACGTGTGTACTAATATCTAATTCTGTGTTTAAGTGACTTTCTCCTGAAGCTCCCGTGCAAAGCCGACCCGTACAGCTAGTATAATATATCCCAACTAATATTATAAATGCGAAAGTGAGTTTGTATATTTACGTAAGCTTGTAAATAATAAGTCAGAATCGATAGCGGCCTGCATTAATTGAAACGTTTTTAGGTTGCTTAAAATTCATGTAAAGATAAAACAAACATTCGACACCGCGTAAACGGGTTTAAATTTTCACAAAATGTAAAGCGCTTGTGTTGCAGTAGCTTTCAGATAATTGTACAGTGGGCTGCAGAGAAATCTGACCCCCATGCCACAAATATCGCTATTGAAAGGGGGTCAGATTTCTCTACAGCCCACTGTACATGTATAAAGTACACAACGTTTGATGATACACGGTATTTGTAGCCCACAAGAACTGACCCCGTGTATTTTTATTGAAGTTTCCTGTAGCTCTTATCGATAACGAACAAACATACAACAAACAATGCAATCATTTCTCATATTGGTAAAGTGGCTTTCTTTCCCTTTGTCCCACTTTCTGTAGATATAACAGGTAGGTTTAAATGTCATGTCTTCCAACTGAATATTGAGGATCATGTGACGTGTAAGTACTTAGAGCATTAAACTAACTGAAGTGGCAACTGACAGGCGACCCCGTCTGCTAAAAGTAAAAGACCGCCCATCATTACTTGTAGGTACATGTGATGTATTTTTTGCTTGAGTTGGATAATTTTGTCAAGAGTGTGCGTAACGAGATGATTGAATTATGCATAAGTGTTAATAGTTTTTGTGTGGCAGAATGTGGCAGACTTTACAAGTAGAATTTAATGCGCGTTGCTTCTCCGGTTGGTATAATGCTCAAAGGATGTCTATGATAAAATTAGTCAACTCTGACCGAGTAAAAGGTGAGAAAGAGGGGTTAAGTAGTAACTACTACGATAACAGTCGAGAATGGTTTAGAAATGCTTCTGAAGAGAAAAAGATGGCGGCGACTAATCCCTCTTTTAAAGTCCGCCATCTTGAAATCAAAGGCACTTGTACACGTACAATCAACAATACAGAGTATTTAATTTTGTCATAAACTGATATACACCAAAGCATAATCGTATAATTCTGCGTATCTATAATAATATCTATTCCTATTAGATAGCCATACTATAAACAATAAAGCTAAAAAATTGGTTTGTAAGCTTATAATTTTAGAACTAATTGTTCGGATTTAAAAAAATCCTGCATTATGATAGACTGATTCTTTGAGGTTTTAGTACATATTCACTCACCAAGAACAGTTGAAACCTAATCTAAATATATGTAAGGATCTTAGTCAAAATCAGCCCATAACTGGGTATAAAGATAGTAAATAAAAAAAACATTAATCCTCCCACAGGTCCGAGACGGCTACCGCCTAGAGAAACCCGAGCATTGTCGTCGGGAGCTGTACAACATCATGTATTACTGCTGGGAAGCTGAACCGACAGGCCGACCCGACTTCAAGGAAGTGGTAGCCATGTTGGAAAGGCTTCTATGTACGGAGACAGACTACATTGAGCTGGAGAGATTCCCAGACCACTCATACTATAACCTTCAGGAGCTGGACGGCGAAAAAGTTTGAAAGGTCTCGTTTTATTTTTAAAACCAAAAACTCTTTTGTTTTTTTTATAGGAACCACTGACCGATCGTCTTCGATTCAACAGTGAAGCTCTATATAATAGCCGTCTATGTGTCTATAGTGGTGATGCGTAATGGCGATAGGCGCTAGCTTCACTAGTTTTTTGTGTGAGTGAAAGCCGTATATGGAAAACAAAACGGGGATAGTCTGCACGCTTCAACCGTGTTGTATGTAAGGTTAGGTCTGGAGTTTTCATAAGTCTCTGCCAAAAAGATAAGAAATATCTGAGTGAGGCCTTTGTCCAGCTGTGTACTTATTGTGGCTGAAAGACGATGAGATTTTTCTATGTGTGTGGTTTGGTTTTGTGTTGTGTGGTTTTTTGACAATATACTCGTACAGAATTCTACTCTAATAAATTATGAAGAAAAGTAAACATATATTATTATTACTTATTTTATCATTTTTATTTTTTTACGTTTTTAATTATTAAATATAAAAAGGAACATTTAAAAATTTATAAACGGGGCACCCAATGACAGCTGAAAGGACACCCAAGCTGCCGGTGGTCAGGGCTCCAGAGTGAGGAATCTTCTCACAATTATTTTTATTATTTTTTTATTAATTTTTTTCGAACCATTTGCACAAAGACACCAAAGATTGTCAAAAATGGTAGAAAACCAGTTTTCAACCGTTTTTCACTGTTGTTCAATCCTTTTAACCACAAGATTTTCTAACGGTAGAAAACGGTAGAACCCAAGAAGTTCTATACTAAAAATAAAACGACGAAGTTGGAAGCAACCTTATGTCTATGACCTCTTTGTTCTAAATATAACTACGATTTCCACAGGTCTCGCAGAAAATTCTCGACACACGTCCACGCCCACAGCTGATCTCCCAAGCGGAGACAGGATGAGAGAATCAAAGTGCTATTTGTCACGTTCAGTCACAAATTACAATAGTTAATCAGTGGCAAAAGTTTTTTGTGTCGTGTTTTTCGGCTTCTGACATTTTGTCGCAAGTTCGCAACCTAAGACTGTGTTCACATTGCGCAAATTGAGCGACGAATCGCTTGCTAAGTTAATGTCAAACCGATCATTAACTTATTCTGCAAGTTGTCTAAAATCAAACTCCGGCAAATGCTAACAGTACGCTTCTATTGATACTTTTTCTAAAATATAGGCAATAAATTCTTACTACCTTTGAAATTAATTTGTCTGTAATAAGTAGAGTGGCGGTGCAAATAAAAGTGACCCACTTACCGTACCTGGACCTGGATGGAATAGATAAAGCTAACCCCCAGGTTAGCTTTATCTATTCTGCCCTAACTGTACTTAACTACTATCTACAGAAGAGCAAGGTATGTAAAATATCGACTTGTTGATTGCTTAATTTGTATAGGGTAATTTTCTTTTAAAATCCTTTTACTTTTTCTCAAATCGTAATCAGAGAGATCTTCGGTAAGTAATTCAGTAACTTAAGTATCACTACCGAGTATTTGGTTTTAGTTTCTAGGTTTAAGTATTAAAAAAAGGTATAAGGACACATACTAAGCAATGAACCGATAATGTTTGCATAATGTTAACATAGCCTTAGATTGTGTTAATGTAATGTAACATTGAAGTACTTATGTACTAAGATTTGACTAGGGAAAATCAAAGATTTATAAGTACTTATTTTGTAAGATTATGTAAATTCTACATTCTTCGCACTAAAATAAAAAAAAAATATCTGAGATTATGATATTTTATTTTGACTATTTTGACTATTTTGAAATATTTTTGTAGTAACTAGTCCATAGTATGATAAGGAACTTTTTAAAGCTAAATGTTAAATCTATTTACAAAAAAAAATATAAGGGTATGGTCACACCGTATAAAACTGGCGATAGCGAATGAAAATATTGTCAATCGGCTACTAGAACCATAGGTTATAGAGAATACTTTCTTGCTAGAACTAACAACCAAATAATAGCAGAAACAGTTTTGACAACGTTTATTAGTAGAAATCCTTTATTGACTTTATCGGTATTTTAATTCTCTTTATTCCACTTTTTGGGGATGGTCTTCTTGGTCTTCTCTAAAATGTTATTTTGTCAAAAAGATTGCCAAATTATAGTCAGAGCAGAGTTGGTTTGACCACACCTGTATTTAAGATCATCACACAAATTTATTAGTTTTATGACTAGAATATTTATTATTGTCCTCGTTTATAATTTTTTGCCATTCCGAGAGATGTTTTATGTAAAAAATATTTAAATACACGCGATATTTTTTTTCTAATTCAAATGCAAAAGGTCGGATTGCGACGTGTTAAGACTTCATTAAACAGTGTACCTACGTTCTTATTACTCATTCTACATGCTGTAATAATGTCAATCGAAAACAACCACTATCAAATAAAACATCGATATATATTAAATTAAATAGTATATTAAAAAATGTCTTGTAAAAATGTCCTGTATATTTGTCATGTGATGTGATAGAACATCATATATTATTAATATCAAATATGTCATAGGTTGATGTTTTTTTGTTGTAAATACTTAAACAATAATTTTCATCTTTTAACATCAAGATTTCTACGGTACTGGAATACTTTAAAAGATTGATTTATTTATACTATATCATATTAATTTCAAATTTTCAATCTTGAATTTTCATATTAAGAATAAGTTGTGAATTTTATATTATGTAAATAAATTATTAAGAAGAAATTTAGAAGCAATAAAAAACTTTTAATAGTCAAGGCTCTTTTATTTTATTTTGGTAATACTTCCTTGTCTCGTTTTTATTTGATACAATTTTAAAAAAGAATTTCGTTTTGAGAATATATTTTTTCCTCCGTATTAAATAGGACAGGAAAGATTTTCATTTTGAGATCAAAGGTGATTTTATTTGTTTTCTTTATCCCTTACATAATGCGAGCTATTTACCAAAGACATTGTTTTGATGGAGTCTTTGTAAAAACAAAAACCTATAGGAAAAAAAACTTCTGTATTATTTTTACCTAGGTTAAAAAAACATTTTATCAAACTAATCCATAAGTATGTGCTGAAAAAAATAAAAAAAAGTATTTACTTCCTTTTTCAACAGATATTCAATTTTATTTGATTGCATAATCACCCATATAAGACTTTTGTTTGTAATGTTTATATTAAGGACCAGTGACGGTTTTAATAAGGTTTATTTTGCCTTGATGCAAAATCTAACCCAAAAACTCCAGCTTTTCAGATTTTTTACCGAGGTTGTCTTTAATGATGATAATCATTTCGAAAGACATTTTAATGATAATAAGTAATTCAATGAAGGCCCTGTTGCACAGCTAATTAATCACACATCAGCTCTACACTATTATAATGCAATCACCGAGTGATTGCAGTCATTATTCAACCAATTAATGCATGCATCGAGCTCAAAGGATGCCATGGGATTGCGATGTTGACTGTATTAATTAAAGAAATATGATATACCCATGATAATATAATAATACTTGGGGCAGATCGGATTCTAAATGTTATTCTCCATAAGGAAAGTGAATTTGGCAAATAAGGCTACAGCGTAAAACTATTTACCATTTCACAAGCGTGTTGTGCTGTAGTATGTTTAAATAGGTTATTAACTATACGCACGTAGAAAACATCCTCGTTTTCAACACGTAAATTATTGCTACAACTTAATTTCGCACAGGTATTTAAAACGTCTTGCTGCTTATCATGAAAGCGCATTGAGTATATAATATTACTAGCTGTTCCCCGCGGCTCCGCCCGCGTGGGACTCGGTTATATCGCGCCCAAAAGTAGCCTATGTTTGACCTCAGGTCGTTAACTACATCCCTACCAAATTTCATCGCAATCGGTCCATCCGTTTAGCCGTGAAGAGGTGACAGACAGACAGACAGACAGACTTTCGCAATTATAATATTAGTATGGATTATGTACGATTTAGATAATAATAGGAACACGACTGAAAGTGATTAGTACACTGAAAAAAATACTTATACAAAACCAAACTTTTGTCAATCTATAGCACAAAAAAGTGAGCACATAACTCTATGTAATATGTAACCAAACCATTTGTATTTTTTTTTTGTAAATCACTTTTGTTAAATCAAGTTAACTTCATTAGTATCTTGTCAAACTTTGGTTGTTTCTCAAATAGTCGAAGTAGTTAGGTAAAATGTATTTTGCAGTGTATATTCTAAGAAAAGTATTTTCTAAAGATTCCTTTCCTGTCGTTTCCAAGAAAGTATAAATATAATCAAAAATCCATTAAATATAATACAAACAGTAGCTTGTGTTTACTTTTTTATGCCAAGTAAATGTACTTACCTTATAAGTAAACAAGCAAATTTTTGTAACTTTCTCAATAAAGACTTTTATAATAAACAACAATATAATAGAATTTGGTAAGTCCATACATAATGTCAATGGCTTTAGAAAATGCGTAGCATTTAAGGATAAGTAAGGAAAACAAAAACGTCACCTTTGATCTTTAAAGAAAAAAATATAAGGAATTTTCGTAGACACTGAACGACGTACAATTTGCTTAAAAATTTAAGCAGTTTTCTTAGCTTCTAACTTCATAAGATTTTTCTCTTTATTTGTCGTTTACTCGGAAACATTTAGAATCATCTTTATAAATTAAAGACCTAAAGCTCTAGACTTAGGAATTCCTTTCGTTTGGATCTTTCATTAGCGACACAACTGTACTGTTATTTATTTTTTTATGTAACTGTTTACTAATTAAACTTTTTAATGTAAATAAAAGTAAGTAAACATTTATTTTAATAAACTTTAGCTTAGGATTATACTTTCATAATCTTCATTTCAGCCGAAGTTCATAAGTCTCCACCGAATGTAGAGCGATATTTTTAAGATCCAAATGATTTTAAAAGAATAAATAAATAAATATACAGGGACAAATCACACAGATTGAGTTAGCCTCAAAGTAAGTTCGAGACTTGTGTTATGGGATATTAACTCAACGATAATATATTTTATAACAAATACATAGGTATAGAGACAAACATCCAAGACCCAGGCCAATCAGGAAAATATCATTTTTCATCTTGACCTGACCGGGGTTCGAACTCGGGACCTCCTGAGTTGCGGGCAAGCATGTTAACCATTACACCACGGAGGTCGTCGAAATAGATTAAAATAAATTTTTAAATCAGTACTTTCGAAGCCTATTCGATGTAGACAAACAATCAAATCATTCCTCTTTATTTTTCTTTGAAAGCTTGGTTTATTCCAATATGCTTAGCTCCAGTTCATATACCTATGAATAATATACATTTTTAAAAAGTATGAAATATTATTATAGTTTAGATATAAATTGTTACTGGTAAGGGTTAATCATTTCAGATACTTGGGTTATACTTACATATATTTATTTTTTAAAATACCGGTTATGAGGTACATGGGAGCGGAAAAATATGCTGATAAGGTTGCCCTTCAGTCTTATTAGCGCCACTTCCCAGAAAAACATATTTCTCTTTCTATAAGTGAGCTTAACAGAAATTCTCGCGGCGGATATTATTTCAATGACTTTCGAGGTTCTAATGTAAGGTAAGGATACTAGCAAAACAGTTGCGCGAGGATTTCTGTTAAGCTCACTTACAGAAAGAAAAATATTGTTTTTGGGAAGTGGCGCTAGTGAGACCGAAGGAACAGCCTTAAACTCATAGATTAAAAAAAAAATTGGTAGAGAGATCGCGCGCGATTCGAACTTCTTTGCTTAAACTAGTATTGATTAATGGTCTTTGACAGACCCAAAGCGACCAATATACCAATTTTCATCTAATTTAATAACGTTTAGTTAAAATATCAAGCTCTTTATTGCACGAACTCTGAATATCTGTAGGAATTTTAAAAGGAAATTCATTTCACAAATTGCATGACAGAACTCAATATAAGACGGAAATGTTAAACTTTCGCGTTTCCTCCAACTTAAAATACAAATAAAAGAGAACTGGGTTCGCCTCAATAGCGGAGAAAATTAAAAGTCGACAAATTTATGTAATTCCTTCCAGATTTAATCTTAAGTTGAGGATTTATAAAGCTACTTTATTCTACAGGTAGTTTTACGCTTCCTTTTGTCATAGCGTTTTTTAGGTTGTATCGAGAACTGTTTTCAAAAGCTTAACAGTTTACGGGGTCCGTTAAAACTATCAGTCTATACTATATAATAAAATTTGTTTTGTTAGAGTAGAATATAGGGTAATCTTCGAAACTACTTACTAAACTGATTTACATTTTTTTCTGCATTATTAGAGAGCCTGACGGCAAATAAAATTTTACATAACATGACGGCAAAACCGTGAATTGCGGGTAGTACGTAATAAAGTTTAAGTCAAGTCTCGGCTCAAACTTTTGTTTCGTGACATGCGCGAAATAATGTCATCATTGCTCACACACACACCATAGGGTGTAGCGATGGAGAAGATTTTCTTTGGTGTAGGGACTACGGTTTTGTGGAGTTGTATTTTCTTTGCTACGGTGTAGGCACTGTAGGGACAAAACAAACAGGAAATCCTCCGACAAGAGCAAAACTTTTAGATATCGAAAAGAAAAAAAAATAAAGAGTGCAATATTTGTTTGCATAATTCATCATTTTTGCGAAGTAACAGGATTCTGACACGATTTTGATTAGACGATTTGTCAACGTCATTCAAAAAAAAGAAATGCCTGATGTCAGTAATGTCAGTAATAGAAAAATATCAACAAAACCGACTATATACTAATAGACTGAATTTGGACTGAATTACTATCTAGTAAACTAAATGGATATTACATGGAGCATGATGAAAACTATATTTTGTTGTTCAGTTTTCTTTAACTATCCAGTAACTTCATACTTTGGTGAGTTGAAACATTGAACTTTTATTTGAAACTAGCTGACCCGGCGAATTTCGTACCGCCTTTCTTAATATTTTTTTTCGTAAGAACCTTGTACAGAGTATTAGAAAACTACAAAAAAGAATCTGCCAAATCGGTCAAGCCGTTTTCATGCTATGTCGTGACAACGGAAAACGGGTTTCATTTTTATATATATATATATTAAGCATAAACCCGCAGCATCGCACGCGTTGAATTTATAATCAAGTAAGTAATGTACTTGTTTTTATTTATTTCTTTGCTGAATGAATCCAATAAATAAGTATATTTCACCTCACTGGTTGAGATCATTGCTGATTAAATCTTAATAAATTTTATTACAATTTTATATTATAGAAATTTACGTGTAAACCTTTCAAGACTAAGATATTTATTCACTAGAAATATAAACGGTCAGGTGGACGGACAAACGATAGATATACGATTAATATCTTTAGCGTTTTGTATAAGGATAGGATAACTAATGGTTGGTAAAATTAAGACAAAGCGGAAAAATGCTCAAGCAATTTAATGGCTAGAATGATATTAAAACCGTATGACCAAAGCTTAAAGAAGAAAAAGCTTTAAGAAGAAAACCTGTAAGAACATTGACAGATCAACAGATTGACAATCGACTCTCACCCAAGCGCGACGCGAGTGCTCGCTCGTTCGCTTGACATAACTTAGGCTTTGGGAATACGGTTCTTATTTCAATGGGACCAGTAAATTTCTGGAGCATTTTTTCGGTTGCCTGAACTGGCCACCAGTTGTTCTATTCATTAGGTACGAAACGATAAAAAATATTAATCGTATGTTTGTCCTACAAAAATTTGAGGTCGCCAAGTTTCCAATATATTTACAATCCAATCGGCCCTTTTTGCGACATATTCTATAAAGGCCAGTCTGAAACGCTTGCGTCATAAGTGTCATCGAAGTCCCTTGACAAATAAAATCGGGCCGGATTTATGACGTATCTTGTGATAAGTACCATGCGAACTGAGATTGGTATACTGACCGATTAGTATCGACTTGGATCGATTGTTATTATTAACTATTTTATTTTAATTGTTATTAGTAACTGGCTACGATCCCAATTATCAAAAGAAAAAAAATGGTTTTATACAGAAAATCTTTTTTCGAAAACGTTTTAATAGTATAAGGGAAGATAAGATAAAACACAATAAGTACAAAGGTACTACTTATTTCAATAGGAATCTCATCCAGTAGATCCGTGAGAGTAGAGGTGATTAATAGAGGTAGACTGGCGTGGTTTATGCAAAACTGAACTTAATGTAAACATCATTTTGTAAATAATTTTAAAATAATAAATAACCACAACGATAGCAAAATCTATATTTTCAGCATTTTTTCAATGGTTAGACCAATTTGCAAATTTTATACAATGCACTCTTAAGTTCATTACACTAATTCTATATATCGCCTCGTCAATATGGCCACATGTTTAGGATTAGTTTCAATTTTGCTTTAAATACACTATTTTTAGAGTATTTAAAGCAAAAATGACATAAAACACACAGTTAGTTAATGAACAATAATCCCATAAGAGCTTGTAGCTAATAAGTACGGACGGAGCATATTTTTATTAGCGTTAATTCAAATAATTTTGCGATTCTTAAAGAAAATCTTTTTTGTTTTCATGGATATCTTAATTAAACCAAAATAAACTTATATACTTCAAAGTGCAATTGTTTGCCCCTTATTTAAAAAATCTAACTCTTAATTCTATTATTTAAAACGGAAATAAGTAAGAAAACTGAAAAGTTTCCGTCTAGATAGGTCTTGAAATCAAAATATTCTTCTAGTTTAAATACAGTACAGATACAGCCCCATGACAGACAAACAGACGGAATGCGGAGGTTTGATAGCATAGTCTCATTTTTAAACTTTATATCAGAAACTTTTAAAAGCACAATAATCCCCGAATTAATTCTTATAAAAAATATTGTATAAGGTATAAAAATGAAATCCTTTTATGAATAAAAGAGCGAGTTCCGCTCTTATATGATGTTGTACGTGACATTTTCGTACAATAATAACTTTATGTGTCTTTTTACCTGACTACGCCAGAAAGAGGGTTTTGTTTTTCGGTATGTAATGTACGTAACATTGTTAGCCACGCTTTTTAGCTTAAGAGGTATCGTTTGATTCTTATTCACAATGACAGTGACAGTGGGTATATAAAATTTAAAAAAAATGCTGATTTATGGCGCTTAACTCAAATCATGTTTCGCAAGCTCTGGAAACTGAACGAATTGATGAATTTTACCATGACAGATGTCGTTAGATTTATATTTACTGTGAAAATAACACTGGCAACTAGCGACCCGCCCCAGCTTCGCATGGGCATAAAAACCTTCCTCTTGAATCACTTTATCTATTTAAAAAAACCGCATCAAAATCCATTGCGTAGTTTTAAAGATTTAAACATACATAGGGATATAGGAACAGAGAAAGCGACTTTGTTTTATACTATGTAGTGATAGTGATGAAGTGATTGTTTAAGATAATATTCAGTATTGTTTCCTGTTATTTATATTGTGCGCCTGTAATAAAGTACCTGTGTAGGCGGTGGCTTAAACATCGGCGTTTAATTCTTAGAGACGACGACGTAGACCCTACTGTGGAAAACTCATTTTAATCTCACTTTGTCATAATATATTTAAATTCTTTGATGAAATATTTATTTTATGATATCTATTTGCGTTTGAAACTGATATACCTTTGATATAAATGGACTTATGAATGTACAATAAATGGTATAATACAATGGGTACCAACCCAGCTAGACCAACACTTTCACCTAGCTCTATGTATTATGTTCGCGTATGTTTTTATTTATGTACAGAAAAATACAAACAAAGGATACAATATAACACACAATGAGTATAAAGGTACTATTTATTGCAACTGATATCTCTCAGTAGACTCGTGAGAGTATATTCAGAATCTCTACATTATTGACTCAATACGCCGACGCTGTCTCGTGGCTGGAGTCCCTGAATGTAAACCTGTAACTTCATATTTCTCTTTCTTTTTTTTGGATGTTTATGTGTTGCGCCATACGATTATATACGCCATACAATTTAATTTAATCGTATAAATATATACGAATAAATAAATTGACTCAATTAAATTCAATTAAATTAATAAAAATATTTTTTGGTTTCTTTTTAAGTAACATGCATCTTTAGGGATTCATGTAAAGTACATATTAATTCTGCCCACTCCTTTCCCTTAACCTATTGCAACTTTCTTTGGTGCTAACTCAGTCTGTGTTATTTCTATACATATAATTTATGTTTAAAATTATCAAAACAAGTGAGAAAAAGCTTGCTTGCTACAAGAATTGCTTCTTTATATAAATTATTCGTAGTTGGAGCAAGCAAAATGTGTGTAGGTTCTTGTTTCGGCAGTGCGCCATTATCTTCTCAAAAAATGAGTTTACCGACTGCCATGCTATGTATTTTACACTCAGTTTAATTTAGTTTGAATAATGTTATACTGCTGTTATGGGGTTTTTACCGGACTACGTGAAAGAGGATTATGTTTTTACTCGACTATGGCAAAGTCTAAAAAGAAGATATGTAAGTATGAGTATGTTTGTATGATTGTCCCTACTATTGTATGTTCCTTCGCCTCAATTTATTTTTCTGACCCAACGGATAGCGTAAGTAGCGTAAGGACATTTTTTCCTATTAGAACCTTGGTGTCTGTGGAATAACTATATACCATATAAGTACCAATAACAGTAGGTCTTTTTTAACTTGATCGATTCGAATCATGTGCTCCTCCTCCGTGCTTGAGTCTTTTGATCCCGGCTGTTATCGGTAGACATATGGCAGTCAAGCTATGTCAGATACCTTTAGGCAGCCTGAAAAATCTGACAGTGTTGGCCACTTACACACCCGGGTCATGTTTCTGTGGGTCTAGTTTCTCTGTAAAAAGGGTTACGGAGGTAAGAGTCCGACGGCAGTCCGGCTCCATTGTAATAACCAGTTCCGCCAAAACAGGACCATGATTAATAGCGTACCCTGGGCTCTGAGGCGTAAGCTGAAGATGTAACCGGGACGAAGAAGACGAAAAACTCGCAGAAATAGGTGTGTGGCTGGAAATTTTCTTTTATAAAATTGAAAAGTATTATCCCACCAAGATAAGTTTTTATCTTCTATATGTGAAGAAATTCTGTGCATATCTCTGAAAAAGATTTTTATCAAAGCTAATGTTGTTTAGGAGAAACTCAAGACCAGACAAGCCCTAGAGCCAACACGCTTCTGGATGATGCCGATGACTTACAAATGCAATTGGAAAATGAAGCTAAGGATCGACTTAAATATGGAAGGGTAAGCTTTTATTGATAATGGGAATGAACCCTCTCCCTGCCATGGTTTTCCCAAGTGACTACAATATCAAGTCTTCAAGAAGGGCGTAAAAAGATTCCTCCAGGGTCGGCAACGCGCTCGCAATGCTCCTGGTGTTGCAGGCGTCTTATAGGGCTACGATTACCACTTCCCTTCAGATGAGCCGTATGCCTGTTTGTCTACTTAAAAGTATAAAAAAAAGAATAAGTTTATTTATTTAGACACAGATTCAAAGAACTGTTTTTCTTTTACAAATCGTTAAATCTGTTGCCACTATAGCAACAAATAGTAAAAAAATCTTTAGTCTCGTCAAAACAATTATGTCATACAAATAAAAAATAAAACCGAACTGAGAACCTTTATTCTTGAAACTTTGTTGAAAAACTTCTTTATTTGTATCACAATTCTTGAAACTCTTTTGAAAAACATCTTTATTAGTATTTCATTCAAGCAACTGGTATGAAGCATTATAACACGCTTAGTTTATTTGTTGTTACATTAAAAAATCAAAAGTGACTTGGTAGGTTAATTAGGATAATTAATCTTCGATGTAAAAACTGCTGCCTTTCTTCAGAATGAAAAGAAATAATTCAAGAGAAATTAAAAATATCGAGGGATGTTAATTAATACGTTTTTTGACCTCTGATGTCGAAAAGACGTTTTTAAGTGGAAATTTATTTACTTGACCTTCATTAGGCGGAACACAATAAAACTAGGTACAGACATTTATTAAAATTTTGTTTGTGAGAATGCGCGATACGCATATTCATTTTTATTTTACTTCCAAAAAGGAGGATGTAGGTATTCAATATAGTTCGCATGCAAAGAAATAAATAGTAATATTACTATGCCTGTGCTATTCGTCTGTCTGTCAGTGAGCTTGTATCTCATGAAAAAGATAGAGCCAATAACTTTCACAAACTTTGATTTTTAATCGCCACGATAATTAAAAATATGAAACAACAAAACTTATAACTAAAGTCCCCACAAAAGAAAAATATTTATTTATCAAAATAATATTTATTTAAGAATTATATAACAGTCGGTCTGAAACCCTTCCTCAGCCCTCTCACACTTTCCCGGCTTTTTAACCGACTGCGCCAGAAGGAGGTTATTATAAATATATACTAGAGTAACTACTTAATGTATGTGCTTTTAGTGCTAAAGATATTGTTAAGTATGTGGTACGGGACGAGTAAAACAATAATAATTAGTGGTTGGAATCATACTGACGTTTATTGGCCAATCTGGTGTCGATCATGTGATCGTTGTCACATAACTATAACTATACATAACAGATTTATATATAGATAGACAGATTTGGTCTCGAAGTATCGAAAAACATATTGGAAATCCCAGAGAATTTAAAATTGCGCGTGGAGGCAATTTTTTTCTCAATCTATGAAAAAACCCATCTGAAAATCGTAGTAGAAATCTCTAGAAACCCCTCGAACCTTCTTTATATATCTTTTGAGTGAATAATACGATTTTTATTGCTCCTCAGCCTAAAACAGTTTGGGTGTTCCACTTACCAACGCAGTATCCGATTTTTAATCCAACGGTAGCAATCGGTACAGGCGTAAACAATGTACGTATTTATTTACAAGTTTTTTTATTAACATAGGTTAAAACAATACAACAATTTTATTATTATTTGTAATTATGAGATAATAAAATAAAACTCACTATCATTTCTCACGTGACACGGTCAATCGTTTGTCAAACCATTCATACCCTGATGGCAGAGTTGTTTAGAACTGCGTCTAGGCATCTGAGGTAGTCCCTTTAAGGCTGTCCCTTCGGTCTCACACTTCTCTTTCTTTAAGTGAGCTTAGCAGAAATCCTCGTGCAACTTTTTTGCTAGTATCCTTAACTTACATTAGAACCTCGAAAGTCATTGAAATACTATCCGCTTTAGTTTCCTTTGTAAAAATTACTAAACCGGCCACTTTTGACTCTTTTTATTATAAAGGTTTCATTATCCTTGTTGTCAGATTTTTAATACCATTTTAACTATAATATATATTTTGACATTTTATCGCTAACCGATATTTACTGTGGAAGAAAGAAACTAATCAAATTTTAGTGAAATTTGTAAATTTTTATGAATTAGGGTAAGGTTAGACTTTCAAAAATATTTTGAATATAAACATGTACTAATTATATTATATATATTATAATTATATTATATTATAAACATATATTAAATATATTTAATTCTTTTTAATTACAGCGTTCTAAAAGAAGATTTCTGAAGAAACACAAAGGACAATCTTCTGGGGATAAACTGTCAGGTATTTAATTGTTTCATGGCGTTATCATTTCAATTCGCAAACTCATTTTAACTCTTTTTATTACATCTTGAATAGGTTTATAAGTTCTTTTAGATAGACATTATCGTAATGGTTATCTTAATAGCTGCAAAAGTTTGAAGATAAATTAGATAATTTGTTTGCTTGTTACTTGTAAATTGTTCCCGGACGCTACGGGGCTGTCGCTTAGACCGTACTTATCATGCGAGAGGTTAGATTTACCTATTTGTACCTTCATGTTCGTGATATAGCGGACAAGCATTAGAGCCGGCTACGATGGTACGGTCACGTTTTACAGAAACCGGCTAATTACATTGGGAACAAGTGTCTAGCCATGCCGCCTCCGCCAGGGCTGGGTAAAAAGGGCAAGCCTAAAAAGTACTGGCTCGAAATCGCAGTAAACGATATGCGTGCTAACGGTTTCGCAACTAAGGATGCCGAAGACCGGGCGAAGTGGAGGAGAAAAAGCAGGAAAGCGGACCCTGGGCTCCAATGCAATCGGCTAAGGAAGCAACCGGGAAAGCGCTAAGATGAAAAAGAGAGATATAGATTTATCTAACTGCGAATGTCTACTGAACCCACCGTAATAAAAATTTAGCTGGAGTTGAAAAGTCACCCAATATGACAAAATGTATTTTTGGGACATGAAAATCCGAAATTTAATTTCATATTGCAGTTCTTTATCGTTTTCTGTTAAAAGGGTATAAAATAATATGCTCGATATTAAAAGCATCTGCCCTTCAATTTTTTTTTTAATTTGCTTTTGTTCCAGATGGTTCTATCACAGACTGGAATTACAACCGTGAGTTAATTTTTTTCTATTCTGTATATATTTTTAAACGATTACATTTGGCAGTTAAGCATAAGGCCAACGAGAGAAGGGGGCGCGGTCACCGCAGCCATTTTTACGATTGCTACACTGAGGGTGTCACTAGCAAACTTTTACCACATAAAAATGTTTTTATCAGTTTCGAATACTCATAGATTTTATTTAAAAAAAACCGTACTTTTATTTTTATATTATAAACTAGCTGTTGCCCGCGGCTCCGCCCGCATGGGACTCGGTTATATCGCGCCCAAAAGTAGCCTATGTTTGACCTCAGGTCGTTAACTACATCCCTACCAAATTTCATCACAATCGGTCCAGCAGTTTAGCCGTGAAGAGGTGACAAACAGACAGACAGAAAGACAGACAGACAGACAGACAGACAGACTTTCGCATTTATAATATTAGTATGGATGCGAAAGTCTGTCTTACTGTTGCTTTAATGGCTAAACCGCTGGACCGACTTTAGTGAAATTTTTTATGTAAGTATATAGTTAAAGACCGGGGGTTAAAAATGGATACTTCTTGGCGCGATGTCACCGAGAACCATGCGGGAGGAGCCGCGGGCAAGATCTAGTACTAAAATAAGTTGTAAGAACGCTTAGTTTAGCTTATAATTTTTGACAAAAATGTTGATCACAAGTAATATGATAAAAATACATATACGAGGAATTGGTAATTAAAATGCTTTGTTTACAAAAACACTAAATCAAAAAATTTACAAAAACACTCAATTAAAAAATTTAATTAAAAAATAAAACAAGGATAGAATGTGTATTCAAATATAGATGACGAGATTGAGAATTCAAAAAGCCGAACAACATTTATATTATCAAAAATGTACAATTAAATCCGCAGAGCAAGGTGTTTGGTCCAAGACTTATCCAGATTGTGGTGGACGGTACCAGTCACCAGTAAACCTTCCACCCAGAGGGCTGATAAAGTCCAAAGCTCGAAATCTAATGTTCATCAACTATGACACTGTGCCTTCTTCGATGATCTTACAGAATGATGGAAAGAGAGGTAATATTATTAAAGTGGCAAAACATTGTACAATAGATTTTATTGTGGTGAAACGTTCTACATTAGATATTTATTAAGACCTTTATCACACATACAAATCAACAAAGGACAAAGATAACAAACAAACATGAGATGTGACATGCAGGAATATCTAGCACTGAATTTTAGCCGGCATCATTTGAGGTGTCACGTTCTAGTTGTTTTATTTTTCAAACTGGCATAATTCCATCTTATCCCAACTAATATTATAAATGCTGAAGTGAGTTGGTATGTTTGTTTGTTTGTTACATCTTCACACCATATCCACTGAATCAATCTTCCTGAAACATAGCTAGGAGTATTGAGAAGGACATAGGGTACCTTTCATCCCGGGAAAAAGCACTGTTCCCTAGGGAAATTCATGCGGGCGAGGCCGCGGGCGAAAGCTAGTAAATAATATAAAGGCATCCGACACAGCCTCTGCTGCTATAAAGCGATAACAGCCAAAACCAACGGCTCAACGTGTCTCCCGAAGATCCTAGCTTCGGAGCACAATATAAAAATTACACTTATAATCATCCTTTCGTGTAAGTGTCACAGTCTATCGTCTTTTTTCTATCAACTTGTTTTTTGATAGTTTTTTATTTGATATTCTATTCTATTTCACTGTCACAGCGACACTATCCAAAAGAATGAGTGATGATTTCATCTATGTAATGATTTCTTTTTTTGCTCTCTTTTTTGCATAATTAGTGATTATGTTGCTATTAAAGACTGTATATTCTCCAAATAAAATAAAATATGTCCCACTGCTGAGCAAAGGATCGACTCCCCTCTTTTCTTCCACCCGTCTGAGTCATTTACCGTTTGTTGCCATCCATTCTCAAAGATTTCTAGGTACTTTAAGATGCCATAAAACTACCTGCTACCTCTCAATGTCATAAAATATTAATTCTCTATTTGTACTACGAAAAGTGTAAAATTCAAAGCTCATTCCGAAACAGCCGTAAACGTGAACTTTTCTCCGAGTACTGGTACTAAAAGCCTTAGCTTGTTGTAATTAATGCTTTTGTCTGGCTTTGCTTTTTTGAAGGACCTTTCCAACAGTCTGGGGAAAAGGATTAACAAGTTGAATTTGGTCTTTTTTCGAGTGTTAAAATGATTTAATTTCCATTGGTCTCTCTAAATCGCGTTATAGTTTCCGTTTTAACTAATTCAAAGTTATTAAGTACTAGCTTTTCCCCGCGGCTTCGCCCCGCGTGGGACTCGGTTATATCGCGCCCAAAAGTAGCCTATGTTTGACCTCAGGTCGTCAACTACATCCCTACCAAATTTTAGCACAATCTGTCCAGCAGTTTAGCCGTGAAGAGGTGACAGACAGACAAACAGACAGACAGACTTTCGCATTTATAATATTAGTATGGAAGTATGGATATGGATAATGCCCGGATGAATTCTCTTTAATCAACCCCAATAAGCCAAACCAATATTCTTCTAATCGGTTAAGATATTAGGTTAAAAGATTAAATAAATAAGCTATCAACATCCTTCGGCCTATTTCCTAGTGTTGCCACTCGATAATAAACTATCGATATTTCTTGATAGTATCGATACTATTGATTAAGAACAAAACTATTGATAGCATCGATAGTATTGCAAAGCAATATTATCGACAGTATCATATCGTATATGAGTAAATTAAATTAAAAAATAACTTATAATGTCGATAGGTAGCTATTGATTATCTTCTAATAAATAAAATACTCGTGCTACAGCAGTCTAACCTCTATATTAAAAAATAAGTTTTATTAAACTTATTTTTTAAATAAACATATGAACTTTTTGAAGCTAACTGTGATAAAATTGGGAAGGTAATAACCATTTCCTTATGGTAACATAAAAGTTTTTGTCATCCCAAACTTTGATGAATCCTGTACCAAATTATTTCTCATAGGAGCAAAAATCATAAACCTCTTGTAGGCGAGATACTGAACAAATTTATAATAAAGAGAAAATTGAATTAAAGCGAATAGACTCTTGTGTGTGAACAGACTGCAACTTGGGGTATCTACAGCCACGACCACTGCCACGAGTGCCCGACTAAGAAGTAGAAGGATAGACCCTTACTATTCACTTTTAGAGTTCAGTAGTGCCTACAAAAAGTGCCTAATTCTTATTGTGTAAAGCAATCCTATCATAACTATCCTGATCCTAACTAATATTATATAGTTTGTATATTTGTTTGTTACCTCTTCATGTCCTATCTACTGAACCAATAATCATCCTAATCCTTCGCATTCACATAGCTAGGAGTATTGAGAAGTACATATGGTACCTTTCATCCCAGGAAAATCACGCGGGCGAAGCCGTGGGCAACATTTATTTCTTCTAATCCTAACTTCCTAACTAATATTAAAAATGCGAAAGTGAGAGTGTTTTTTTGATACGCTTTCATGGCTTATCTACTGCACCAATATTTCTGAAATTTCGCATACACATAGAAAGAAATATTGAGAAGGACATAGGATACCTTTCATCTAGGGAAAGAGCCCCGTTCCCGTGGGAAATTACGCTAGCGAAGAGGCGGGTGAGTAGTGAGCTAGTATAATATAGTTACGAGTAAGTAAGGTCTAACAAATTATTCTTTGAAAAAAAATGCATAAACATTTCTACTATACTTAAAAAAAAAATATGAATCATCGTACAGCTATTAAATCTTATTACATGCCGAATGCTCTTAAAATCTGTCAAATTAATTTGCCTAATCACCGTACTGTTTACCTTTTTTATATTGTGTTAATAAAAAAAGGTTGCGCCTCATCTGAAATTCTAAGCCCTGTTTAGCCAATACAATATTAACATTTTCTTATAAAGGTCAGACTAGCACAATATACAGTACGCTTTAAGAGAAATGTTATCCCGCGTACACTGAGATTATGGAATGAAATCCCTGCCATGATTTTTCCGTGTGTCTACAACATGGGGGTCTTCAAGAAGGGCGTAAAAAGATTCCTCCAGGGTCGGCAACGCGCTCGCAAGGCTCCATAACAAATTTCATCTTTTTTTCAAGTTGTATTTACTATTTCGGCTGAAGCATGTATAGTACTTTTGTTACACTTTTAAACAAAATCATGTAAAAATATTCCAACATGTTCGTTCTTCGATTTTTTATATTATGTGCTTCGGTGTCTATATGGAATACTAGCTGTTCACCGAGGCTCCACTCCCGTGGGAATCCGGGATAAAATATAGTCTGTGTGTTGTTCCAGTTTCTCTCCATTCCAAATTTCAGCCAAATTGGTTCAGCCGTTTTCCTGTGAAAGAGTAACACACATTCATACAAACTTTCTCGTTTATAATACCTATTAGTAGAATAGTAGGTATACTTTGAATTCGAAATTGCGTGACAGCTAATCATCAAAATTATACTGATTCCGAAAGAAAGTGATCCCGGGCTTGGGATGCAAACTTCTAAGCATCTGTAAATCATGCTTTTAATTGCCGGACACCATTTTAAGTCGTGACCATCCTCTGTATTGCTTAACTTAGGTCTCCGAATAAAATGAATGTGACATACGGACAGATCTATTTGCCATTTGACTACGGAACCCTAAGGTTTTCCATCTTTTTGCACAAGTTACAAAATAAATCCACAAAAATATCCTTGCACAAAATAAACTTTCTATAGTCATATTAAACAAGATAAAGAGATATATAAAACTTTCCCTGATAAATAAAAAGTAAACTTTCGCAATATCAGCCTAATAAGCTCGGTTTGTCTGTCTGCTACTAAATGTGGGTCAAAGCGGTAAACAAGTCAGAGAAAATTAATACAAATGCGGTGATGACGTCTTTCCATTTAACCCTTGACGCAAATAGAGGGGTGCTTTGCTGACGTTTTTGCATGTATTTGTGACATATTTTTATCAGATTTTTCCCGCGGCTTCGCTTGATATAACCCATCTGAGGACGCCACCTGAAAAGCCATAAGATGAGAGACAAAACACATCCTCGTACGAAACTTTTTATTTTCATAGCAGAAATTTGGTGGAAACGCCTACAGATTTCCATAGCATAGCTAAACTTGGCAGACAGACATTTCCACATAGATAAAAAAAAGTAAATCCATGCGCGATTACTTAATTCTATGCATTAATTTCCCTCACTCATCTCTGAAAAAGGATTTTTGTATGTAATGGAAGTTTAGACTTCCATTACATACTTCAACATCACTACATAGTATAAAACAAAGTCGCTTTCTGTCTTTATGTATGCTTAAATCTTTAAAACTACGCAACGGATTTTGATGCGATTTTTTTAATAGATATAGTGATTCAAGAGGAAAACGAAGCTGGGGCGGGTCACTAGTTCTGTATAAAATTAACGACCTCCGTGGCGTAATGGTGAACATGCCTGACCGCTACTCAGGAGTTCCCGTGTTCGAGCTCTGGTCAGGTCAAGATGGAAATGAAGTTTTTTCTTGTTGGCCTGAGTCTCGGATGTTTATCTATACATATATTTGTTATAAAATATAGTATCGTTGAGTTAGTATCCCATAACAAAAGTCTCGAACTTACTTTAGGGCTAACTTGATCTGTGTGATTTGTCCCTATGTTGTTTATTTATTAAAAATAGTGCTGCTGGCTTATGCAATTTTTCTATGACGATTTAAAATAACGTTTTGCATCGGAGTTTCAAATGCAAATACATTATGTTTGTGGATTTTACCAACTTCAATATCCAGCGAAGCGTGTGGGGTCGCTAGGTATTGGAGATGAAATAAATTCCAGTTACTAGGGAATACATTTTCCAAGTCCCTTGAGCACTCGAGTATACTCGGTTCGTTCTTGACTGCTTTTCTTCATAATTCAATATGTATTTATATTATTGGAAATTAATCACGGAAGAATGAACGTGAAAGTTCCTAATTAATTTTAGAATGTCTAGCATAAAATAATGGATTAATGTATTCTATATAACCAACGGCTTAACGTGCTCGTAGGGTGGAAGGAGCTCAATATAGAAATGCCACATAATGGCGACCAGTACAAGCATGGCCGCGCACTTGCTGTCGCTTGACGCACGATATCGTTACGAACACACGTACCAGCTCTTCTTAGAGATGGATTACTCATTATTTTGCAGTAACTCTCTTCGGGCAGTGGAAGAAACACCGTCGGCCTCTGGTCTACGGAGGGGCGGCATACAGCCGTCGATATTTATTCCATTCACTCGTCATACACTGGCCTTCTGAGCACATGATTAGTAGTATGCAGTACCCAGTTGAAAGTCAGGTTAGAATTACACATCTTTATGGTACTTACTTAGGTTTTAAGACCACACCACTTTTTGGATACCGGACGGCCGGCGAAATAGAGGCCGACCGAGGAGGAGGTGGCGTGACGATCTCCACAACTTTTTGAACAAGGGGCCAGAGGTTTCCATGATAGGGATGAGTGGAAAAGGAGGAGGGAGGCCTTTGCCCAGCAGTGAGACACATAATTAGTAAAAAAGGTATACTTATTTAACTTTTTAAGGTTTTAATCGAAATCCGTATCGCAATTTAATCGAAGGTAAACTTTATTGTAGATAAACTTATTGCAAGTCACATTTATAAGAAAATTGTTAATTATTGTAGACATGAATCGGAAATCCGGGTTCAAAAGTCGAGCTCACTTTTATGCCCATACATTTCTGGGATTAATATATATCATATTGCAAGCGCAGTTAACCCTGCACACTATGGTGTCAGAGTGGTCAGTCAACACTGTATCTTGCCTTGGTATCTTGTTTCAAATATGGGGTACTGCCACTGTTTTCGTTTATTTGTAGTCCATTGGATTACTAGGTAGGTTGGTGACCCTGCTCACCCGGGTGTCTGAGTTTTATAACCTAACGAAGTTCAAGTTGACTCCCGTAAATAATATGAAAGTCTGTTTTTATTTTTTTGTAATTTGGACGAAGCTTCATCCGGATTAATATTTTTTTAACGATTGAAAATTATAATTCCAGGTTCTTCATATATCAGCCGAATACCACAACTTTAAGGACGCCGTTGAAAGGTCTTCAAGCGATCCCCTGGCGTTCCTTGGCATTGTCAATATTTACATGGTGAGAGTACTTTTAAATGGCGATTACCAAATATTTGTCTACCTAACGGCCCTTTGAAATGAACAATATTTACTTGGAATAAAGATATAATCCGATGGTAGAATGAATAGCTTTCGGAATAAAGCTTTTTATGTTATAACTTTACGAATTAAGTACCTACCTGGGCGACCGATGCAGAAAATCTTTTTGCGTGAAAATAAATTTTCCCAGACTTGGAACCTAGATAGTTTATCTTTTTGACTATGTAAGAACTTACGTTTCAAAGAAATCTTTAGAGCCGTTTTCGAAAACGCGAGTTGAAACAAATTTTTTGCTCGTTTAATAGTAGTCGAAATTCAAAATGACAGGATAAATATTGCAAATATGAAAGTTTGTTTGTAATATCTTTATTTCTCGAAATAAAATAAAATAAAATAAGTACCTACATTGAAATAAAAATAAAAACATATAATAATAAAGCAAAGGGATCTCTTCTCAAGCTTGGTATTTAGTTCTTCGTACCCGCCTGTTGGCCTCTGACGTATTTTCTTTAACGACCGCCAGATGGCAGCCGGGACCAACGTCTCAGTGCTTTCCGAAGCACGGAATCATCTTTATTCTGAAACATCCAGGTGATTTAAGCAGGTCTTCAGGCCCATTCTCTAACCAAACCTAACCTAACAACCTAGACCTCAGAGGCAGTTGTTATCTTTCTGTAAACAAAACCTCACTTAAATCTTTTGCAAGATCAGATAAAACAAAAATTCGCAAAACTCGTTCCGTCAGTTAGTCTCAACAAGAAAATCCATTCAGTGCTCCGTTCGACTTTGATTCAAATTAAGGGTACCTCGATAAAACCTTCCAGTCGGACTGTTTTATTATCCAAATGGATCCCATCTTTCAAAGTTAATCAGCTGAATACTGAAACTTGAAGTGATTCTAATAAGCCACCGATATGGTAAAATACTTAATTGATTAAACACCAATTCAAAATTTTATGGAAATCAGTAAGTTACGTAGGTAAGAAATTAATTTCGGCAGAAGGAGTTTATTAAAAAATTGCATGTGGGCTTCACAATCCAATTCAAATCAAGATCTTTCGTCCCAGAGGAAGAAAAAAAAGACAAGCAAACATTGAGTCTTGGTAACAACACAGTGAAGAGACGAGACCAATATTCTAAAGGGAACTGAGTTGCTCGTTGCCGCTTTGTAGTCTACTTTCACTTCAACTACTTCAAAAATTAGGAGAGTTAATTTGGGAGAAATTAGGAGCACCCGAAATAGGCGAGCGTGTTTATATAGTGATGAGTGTGGAGGAAGCGAGGGAGGTCTGTTAAGATTACAGCCAATATTAATCTCTAGTCTCTGCCTACAAATGCGGGAGACAAGCGTAATGACATGTATGTATGTATGGATGTAACAGCAAAAAATATGATTTCTTTAAGTAGACACTTTCCTTGATAACACAAGGTATTAAAAATACGTCTTATGTAGTTAAGGTTCTGGATCTGAAGTTAATTTTAGACATGTTAAATTATAGTTCCCTATAGTTACAAATTGTAATATTACTTAAAACGGTCACTTTAACAGTTTTGCAATTTTTAACCATAGGGAACTAAATTACATAAGACCGATTTTTGATAACTTGTGTTTTCTGTAAATAATGATTTTTAACTGATGGTGGCGAGAAAATTGTGAAACATAATCTGTGTTAGTTCTCAGATTAAAAACATCCCAGGTGTCAAAGAACATTTTTTTTTGTTTCAGTTCTCAAATCAAACACACCCAGGCGTAAAAGATCTTCTGCAATCGTCAATCAATATGAGTTTAGGGAATATCAGCCTTATTCCCAAACCGCTAAGCTTCTACAGTCCACCGTTTCAGAAGTATGTCTGCTACCAGGGTTCATTGACCACTCCTCCCTGCACGGAATCTGTGCTATGGCTCGTAAGAAGAAAAGCGTTACCACTAAATAGGGTAAGATACATAGCTGATTGATATATTCTATGTAAGTTCACCAGGCGGGTATTGGGTTCAATTCCCATGGAAAGCTGGGAAGTAACAAAGTATTGTTTGATTGTCTGTAAATAAATATTATTCCGTGCTTCAGAAGACACGTTAAGCTGATGGTCTCAGCTGCCATCTAGTAGTAGTAGGTAGTCGTGAAAGTAAACCCATCAAAGGCCGAGAGGCGGTTCCGAAAAACTCTGGCACCAGGTGTGCGACCATGCACACCTGGTGCCAGAGATTTTCGGTTATCGATTGACCGTGTCATCTACACGAAATGACGATGTTAACTTCCAAGTACTTAATTTACCAGTATAGTGAGCACATTCGAGACATGCAGCACCATATACCAAACATGTCATATTAATGTCTAAATTGTGAACAAAATTTACTTAACCAATAATGACATCTTGTTTCATTCTAAGACCCAACGGCGTGGAAATGACGATAACATTGAATGGTAACATAAGGGTATGATCACAGAATATAGTATGACTGTGGAAAGGCAGTACTAGGTACACGGTCTTATCTTGGAGTGTTATATACCTTTGCCAGTCTTATAGCCCGTGCAGGGTTAGACTGTACGTACACATACTACACACTAACTACTACTATTTACTAACATTTTATTTATTTATTTAACTTCATTACATAAAATGTAAATGGCGGACTTAAAGCCGCAGGCTTTTTCTACCAATCAATTAGTGGAGAGATAAATATTTATTTTATTAAGAAACGTTTGTAAGCCCATGTTAGCTAAAATTTGTTGCGTTTCTTTCTTTTGCATGAAGTGTAAGGTAAGAAAAAAAGAGACAAAACATATTTTAGTTAAAAACAAACGTTTCTTAATACGGGGGTTAGACTTTACTATTTTTTCATTAAGGTTCTAAACGATTATTTTTGTTTGATTCCTTTTTTTGTAAAATAAAAAATGAACAAACAAATATAAGATCCGTAAAAAAAAATTGTAAAATAACGGGAAATTATCATTTTCTTTTTTTAAAAAAAACATATTTTCAGAATGACTTCAACGTGCCTTATGGGATAATTAACATGTTGGGGGAACCGGATGTGAAGCCTTTCCGTCTCACTAATCCACTCAATGACCGAACCGTGTATATTTTTGATTGAGATGAATTTTAATACAAAGACTAACAATAAAATAGTGTGAATTATTTGTTGTTTTTCATTTAATTTTATACCCAACTAGCGACCCTCGCCGGCTTCGCATGGGCATAAAAACCTTCCTCTTGAATCACTCTATCTATTAAAAAAACCGCATTAAAATACGTTGCGTAGTTTTAAAGATTTAAGCATACAAAGGGACATAGGGACAGAGAAAGCGACTTTGTGTTATTCTATGCGAAGCAGAGGCGGGTCACTAGTAACCAATAAATAAATAAATTCTAAACCCCAGTTAAGCGTTAAAAAAATAGTACTTTAGCATTTTATAACTTAGTATGGATTTTTCATAAAGATTAGTGTCCATCTAATAACAGTCGGAAACTGCCAGCTGCATGGTGTATTGATTCGATGAATTTATAATGGCTCGCCCTTTCACCGATGCACTGAAGAAAACAGTGCCCTACTTGACAATGATAAAGCACGGTTTCACTGTTCTTAACCACTGCGATGGCTAAGTAATCAAAAGAGTATCTTCACATAAAAAACCTCAATAAGTGAAAATAGCAAACAAATATTAAAGAGAAATATCCACTACGCAGGAGCTACATAGGGTCTAGTATGATCATGTCTTACAGACAACCACGCATTTTCTATCGTGTCCTTCTTGTTCTGTCTTCTTAATCCGAGCGTGTTTCCCATTTTCAACTCTAGCTTATGCTTCACGGCTTAGTGCACGCTTTTAATCATGGTCACGGTAGATTTTAATAAATAATCATTTATTTTTTGTAAACATAATAAAATAAATGTAATAAAATTTAGCAGTATGTATTGCACGGTTATTACCTCTATATAACCTCTATAGTTATTAAAGTGGAGCGACTCCCGTCTGACTTCTTAACCCTTTATTTAAAGAAATCAGACAATAGGAATACGATCCGGGTGAGCCAACACTGTCAGATTTCTCAGGCTATCTAAAGCCATCTGACACAGCCTAACGATGACCATTTAGCGATAACAGTCGATAACAACGGCTTAACGTGCCTACTGAGGTATGGAGGATAAGAATACTCACAGCAACACTATCCGCCTTCTAAAAATAATTCTTAATGCATAACAGTGATATTCTCAAGAGAAACGGTACTCTACGTTTGAGTACTGTACCTAGGTCTAGAAAACTTTCACTAGTCAGTAATACTATAGCCGCTACTGAGCTGCTACGTAATACAAAATGCAGGTAGTAACTTTCCGACACACGTAACATAGTTATATGACAATATAATTCCCTATCAGATTTGGTAATCTCTTTGGATAAAAATGACAGATCACTACCAATGGAATTTGATAAAAATAGTATACTATTTAGTGAACTGTAAAAGAAGATAAGGGATTTTCATGTTATTTTGGTAAGAGAGTTTGTTTATTGGCACGAAATGAATCGTTGTAAGGTTCATGAATCAGTAGACAATGCGCACGTGATACTCCTAGTGCAGCTACGGTGACCACTTACCATCCGGTGGACCGTATGTCTGTTTGCCTAATAAAGTGTTTAAAAAAAAATTTGGGTTCAATTGGGAAACTTTCGACTGATTATTTTTCTTCGTCCGAGCGTGTTTCCCGTTTGCATGTTGAACTTACGCTTCAGAACCCAGGGTACGCTAAACATGATCCTGACTTTGGCGGAACTGGTTATTATAATGGAACGACTGCCGTCTGACTTCCGTAATCCTTTTCGCAGGGAAATCAGACCCACAGGAACATGACCCAGGTGTGTTGGTGGATATCACTGTCAGATTTTTAGGCTGCCTAAAGGCATCTGACATAGCCTAACACAGTGGTTATGCTATGTCAGTTTATAGCAGTCCATCTACCGATAACAGCCGGGACCAACAGCTTAACGTGCCTTCCGAGCACGGAGGAGCTCAAGATAGAAATGCCCCTAATGGCGACCAATCCAAACGCTTGAATCATAACCCTCTTTCCTTAGGTACCGGCGACAAAGAGAACAAAAAAAACCTGAAACTAGTACATTTGTACTGTATATTTCTCAAAAAGATATATATATATATAGGCCGTAATGATAAATGACAAAATTTTAAAAGAAATTCACGTAAAATATACTTACACTTGGAGTATCTGACGTGGCGTATCTTTCCATTTTCTAAAACAACAAGACGTGTTGTTGTTTTTGTTCATAATTAATGCGTGATAAATATTAACGTACTTATGTAGTTACTAGCTGTCATCTCCTATCTATTGCTAGGTGATATTTCCTTACTACAAGCTATTTACCTGCCAAATTTCATCTTCATAGCTTTAGTTTTTAAAATGTTCATTATCTTAGTAAACATAGAAATTCATAGAATATAAAATCGCGCGCGGTATCGCTAGGCAATTTTTTTTTATCTATGTGTGTAAGGGACTTTTTGCTTTTGTAATAAAGATTAGCCCCCTTTTTCATAAAAAATAACGAACCCGAAGTCCGTTTTAACTAAAATGTGTTTTGGCTCTTTCATTCACGGTAAATTTTGATAATAGAAAAAGGGCCAAAACATATTTTAGTTAAAATGGGTTTAGCAAATGTTTGTATTTTTTTATGAATAAGGGGGCTAGTTTTTGTCACGCCTTATAAGGTGTCGGGACATGTTGGTCTCTAGTGCTTGTGGTACATGATCGTGTACAGTCGCCTGCAGAGAAACCTGACCCCCCCTTTGATTGATTTTTAACAGGCAGGGGGGTCAGGTTTCTCTGCAGGCGACTGTACTAAAAGTAAAAGAAAAAACTTACATACAAAGCATCACGCCTGTCTCCCGCAGGGGTAGGCAGAGGCTAGAGATTTTAAAAGTAAAAACAATATGACAAATAAAAATTAACATTGGTATCGATATTACGATAGCACATTGTAATAAATAAAGAGATTATGTAAGCACTAAATAGTTATAGGTATGTTATAATAATAAACAAGATTTGCTTCCTTGTAATTTTCATAAATTAATACTCGTACTATACTATCGATACAATTTCTTTAAACCAATCATGAAAACATGATAAAAATATTTCGCGTTTATCTAATCTGAATTGAATCGTTGGCAAATTATTGTTTTAGGTGTTTTTTTTAAATATCAGACGTATTTGGTGTTGCAAAAATAAATATTATATTTTAAGATTCAAATGGAGAACAGAATTGTGACCTTTGACCTGAGATCAGTGGATGTGAAGCCTAAGAAAACTGCGGCAAACGGTATGTACTGATTAACCCTTAGAAGGATTTTTTTAAATGTTTTTAGAAACATATCCTATTATATTATACTACTAGCTGACCCGGCGAACTTCGTACCGCCTTTCTTAATATTATTTTTTTGTAAGAACCTTGTACAGAGTATTAGAAAACTACAAAAAAAAATCAGCCAAATCGGTCAAGCCGTTTTCATGCTATGTCGTGACAACGGAAAACAGGTTTCATTTTTATATATATAGATTAAACGAGCAATATATAAATTTATTTGTACTCGCGTTTTCAAAACGGCTCTAACGATTTCTTTGAAATTTGAAAAACATGAGTTCTTCAAATTCATTTTTCCCATATTTTTACGCAAATTGATTTTATGCATAAAACGAGCGAAGCTTGGTCGCCCGGGTACTTATATCTAATACTAGCTATTGCCCGCGGCTCTGTCCGCCTGGGACTTGGTTATATCGCGCCCAAAAGTAGCCTTTGTTTGACATCTAGTCATTAACTATATCCACACAAAAATTCATCAAAATTGGTCCAGCGGTTTTCCTCATCATTCATCGCCTAGTCGGTTAATCCGGCTTGAAAATAGACCGCTGTCTTCTCGTGTATGTATAAAAAAAGACGATTAAGGAACAAAATGAGGACTAAAATTCTTTATACTATGTTTGTGTGTCTTCAACTCACTCAAACATACTGCCTCTATTCTGTCTAAGGCAGATTCAGATGTAATATTATAATGAAATTAATACGAACAACGTTATCACATTCACGGTTCTAAACTTACTTTATTCACTTGATGCCTTAGTCTTAGTAGTTTAGTATTTGGTAGTTTTCTTCAGCTCTTGTGATTAACTGTCTAGTATTGTCAAGTTTACCCTCGTCTAAAGTTTACCGTCAGCTGCAGTCTTGTAACATTGTCCATTGCCAACAATTCTTCTTCGAAAACAGAAAAAGGAATCTTTTTCTTTTAAATATTTCTTTCTTTTTCACATTTTTCTCAAATATTCCTGGAAATATTTCTTTGTGTGTGTAATATGAGTGTGAATTTCGATAAAAGTTGATTGACTGGCTTTAACAGGTATTATAAGTAAACTTTATTTATTAAATATGAACGTACTTGTAACTTAAGTATAATGTAAGTTATTTTTAACCGAGTTCTAGACTGAGAAGCTTTTCAATTCGTTTTTTTTTTTCGCGTCATAATAGTTTGTAATTTTGTTATATTACAGTTGAAAAACGGTCCTTATAAAGAAATAGAACGTATACTTACTATGATGAGCAGTTATGATTATGACAGTGTAGTTAGGAAAGCGATGATGTTTGATTGCTGCTGTTGCCCCGGGCTCCGCTTCCGTGGGAATTCCGCGATAAAATATAGCCTACGTTTTGTTCCAGGGTCTATACAATCTACATTCCAAGTTTAAGCCAAATCAGTTCAGCCGTTTTATTGTCAAAGAGTAACAAACATCCATACAAACTTTCGCAATTATTATATTAGTAGAAATAATGTAGACAATGATTTTAAATAAAAACTTTTTTCACAACTGGTTACCAAGCAACGAAAGAAAACTCTTTTCTTGTAACTGGTTAGTTAAATTTAGTTACCTAAGGGGACGACAGGGAAATTAAACTACATGCAGTAAATCTGCCTCGCAAAATTTGATTTTCTCGTAGTCGCTTTAAAATTTTTAAACCTTTTAGTGAATAAACCAGGAACCTACACATAGTTCGGTCAACAACATGTCTAATACCGCAAACAGAACTCTATACCGCAGTAATAGGAGCAAATTTTCAATGGCATTGGCTTTTTTCAGATGCTATGCATATAACGTAGCTTTATTACATAAACTGCTCACGTAGAACGACCTTCTGTTAGTATTTTTTTAACTTGAGGTAAAAATGATAATATTTGATTGGTTTAGTTTACGCATCTAAGAGTTGTGCTTCGAGGCTGTTGAATACATGCTTACATATTTGTTTATTTAATAAATTCATGTATACATATCATCCTGTCTTCCGTAGGGGTAGGCAGAGACTTAGAGTTTTCAATTGGCTACGTTCCTTACATACTTCCCTCGCTTCCTCCACAGTCATCACTCTCGTCATACACGCTCGCCGATTTCGGGTACTCGTAAAAATTCATGTACACAGAGAAACACAGTTATGTGTTTTTTTTTTCTTTTATACTTTGACAACTGAGTTTCTAACTAAATCCTCAATCATTTTGGAACACATATACCTAAAGAAATAAAAGGAAAGTGACTTTACTTTCGTACAAAAACTACTACAGCTTAAGTAATTGATGGTTGCACCTACGTCAGCCTAACTTTGATTAATGAATCAGGTAGAACGGTTGAGTAACTACTAATTAATATTAGCTAATTTGCTAAGGCTTACTAGCTATATCTAGCTATCGTCTTCTTCTTCTCATATATAAAAATCAATTGCTGTTCGTTAGTCTCGCTAAAACTTAAGAATGGCTGGACCGATTTGGTTAATTTTGGTCTTGAAATATTTGTGGAAGTTCAGGGCAGACGGTGAAACAAGTGCGTTTAGGCGGTACGAAGTTCGTCGGGTCAGCTAGTTCTAGAATAAAAAAATCTTAAAGATATACTTGAGTTAATTTTGGTATTGTCATATTTTATTCTGTTTTTGACCGTATTGTTAATTGTTAATAATTTGTCTTTCGGAAATAAAGCGGATTTTTCAAGCAGGAGGTAGGTCATAATATTTACTTACAGCCTTAGCTTACAGCTTCTTTTAATTATTAAAAACAAAAACTTAAATACGCCTTACGGATTGGGATACGACAGGAAAAGCGCTGCGATAGTGAATCTTGCGGAAACCAATTTTGTTTTGTTACATTCGTTTCCTTTTTTCCGTTTTAGTTAGTTCCGTTGTCATTTTTTATACTGAACGTAAACTTTTAAAAAATATTTTTTTCTTTAAAATATTGAATACAATTTTTTTTATGTAAAAATTTTATGTTGCGTTATATTTTTCGCTTTTTTTCTTCTACTTATTGGAAGAGACTGCTTAGCGATAATTTCGCATTTGCTCTTTAGTAGACAAGTGTAGGTAGTTATAATTAATTTATCAATTGTTATTTAATATTTCTGTTCTTTAACAATCAAGATATATTTATATCAAGATATATACTTCTGACGTATGACAAGTATTGATGAGCATGTTATTGAACTTGTCTTAGCGGACCCATGTCATCAAAATCTCGATAACGTTATCTATTGGGGTTTCCAAAAAAAGTATATTTATTATTTCCATCTTAGACTAAGATATTGTTATTATTTCCGTAATGTGTAAGCACATCTTTGTTATTTACGTAGTTTGGAAGTTTTGGTTCATTATGAAGCTAGTCTAGGTGTTATACTCGAAATGTTAAACGTGTGAAATTTACTAATTTTAATATTTTATAAAATTTCAAAATTTTCTGTACAGCTTACATTTTTTTCCCCGTAAGAAAGTTTGAAAAAGTACTTATTAGAAATTAAAAAATGAAGTAAATAAGAAATTATTTTAGTAAAGATTTATAAATAACTAGCGACCCGCCCCGGCCTCGCATGGGCATAAAAACCTTCCTGTTGAATCACTTTATCTATTAAAAAAAACCGCATCAAAATCTGTTTCGTAGTTTTAAAGATTTAAGCATACATAGGGATATAGGGACGGAAAAAGCGACTAATGTTTTATATAATGTAGCGATAGTGATACTATGTAGTGATAATAAATACACTTAACAACCTAAGGCAATTTATCTCTCAGATATCTCTTCCAGTCTGTCTCTGCCTAATCTTTTAAAATTATAGTAAGTGTATTTTTCTTCTTTTTTCCAGCTGAACAGATATCAAGGTTGAGGCCATCGCAGTCTCCCATAGCAATATCCCTTCAAAGATGTCCCACTTGGACGTCCCTGGACCCTTTAAAATTTGAAGGATATTGGGACAACGAGTCAAAAGGAGTGCTTGTGAATACTGGATCTACAGGTAAGACTATTGATTACTTATCACAGATTACCAAAGAATTTGGAATCGCGCGCGAAGGCAATTTTTTTTTTATCTATGCTGATTACAGAGTACCTCCTACCTCTATACAAGATGTTCAACCATCATGAATAAATACAGGCTCTAATTTGTAATGTAACTTATTAATAGCGTACTGCTACCCATAGGTACTGAATCTGTTTCCATCTGGTAGTCGTTAAAGGAATCATGTCAGAGGTCGAGAGGCTTTCCGAAGAACTGATACCATTGGTGTGCATGGTCGAATGAAATGAGGATGATAATACTTAATCTGTTAAATCAGATATTGATCACTTGAGACACTGTAATTCTAAATCCGAATCACTACATAGTATAAAACAAAGTCTATTTATCTGTCCCTATGTTTGCTTAAATCTTTAAAACTACGCAACGGATAAATAGAGTGATTAAAGAGAAAGGTTTTTGTGCCCCCGGGGCGGGTAGATTTTATATAAAAAGAGGCCTAAGTCCTGCAGAAAGAAGTAAAATGCCAAAAGCATCACAATACAATAAACCACTGGGTTCAACAGAAAAATAGCCAAAACTGGGTGGTCTGGTTATAGATGCTATATATGTAACTAGCTTACGCCTGTGGCTTTGTCCGCGTGTATTTCCTTCGGAAACAGTGCATTTTCCAGATGAAAACCATATATCAAATTCAATACTTCTAGCTAGGTGTACGCGAAATTTCAGGAAGAATGGTTTAGCAGATATGGCGTGAAAGCGTTACAAACAAACAATGAAACAAACTCACTTTCGCATTTTTAGTATTAGTTGGATGGATACTTCGGGTGCCATTCACTACGTAAAAGCGGGTGCTCCATTTGAAAATAAAAAGGTTAATTTTTATAAAATCAGGAAGTCACGATTGTAAATTTTTCAAAGTCAATGCCAGTTATTTCCTGATAATGGCAGCCACGATATATATTGTTTGCTCAACAGTTACATTAACTGAAATCACTGATATTGACTGATAAGTTTCTTTTTGATTAGATAGGTTCCTGCCGGTAGTTGTAAAGCTGTTCACTGTTGATATATACCTAAATATATATCTCATAAATTCTATAGCACATAGGTCAAGTTAAATCGTATATTCCCAGCAATACATAATATAAAAACGTCGTTGTCATCCTGTAGTTAAGGCGTTTGCCTAAAGATTCAGTGGATGTGGGTTCGATTCTTACGTGGATGCTGATAATAAAGATGATTCCATGTCTGATGGGATGCGCATGATTGATTGACCATGTAACCCACACGATATAATGATGATCCCAGTAATTTATCGATAGTAGATAGGTTTTTCTGCTTGGTGTTCACATCTTATGTATGTATTGTTTTTCTTATGTATAGAAGTCGTAAGAAAGGGTTTATCCCTTAGCCACTTTATCCACAGGAATAGGTATAGCCTATTTTTAGAGCTCTTAAGAGCAGCGTACCCTAGCTCTCCAGCCAGGGTACGGATCCATTCGCTTGCTGGCTAGTGTGTAACACAAAATGTGGCTCATGGAATATTAAAACAGTTCAAAGATTTAAAGTTCAGTGATAAGTGAATCGTACTTTATTTTTTTATATTTTTGAAAAAATATAGTCATTGGGCCTCATTTATGTAATTTTATTACTTTTTGGTACACTCCCTCCACCTCCCATGGCTCTACCAACCTCTCGGTGATACGAGCCGAATCCCGAGAGAGTGCGCTGTACTTGCAGTCGCATCTGCTTGATCTCCCTACAAGTTCTCTATAGTGTCGCCTATGTATGCAATCATTGCATTTTAATAACTCATTTTTTTTAACATGCATACCTACAGTGTTCTTAGCAATTTTGAACAACGGAGCTAAGTTTGTATCCCATGAGATTCGAAGCAACGACCTCGTGTTTTTTAAATGATCATAGATATTTATCGTATGAGTATGAACCAACCAATGAAATGGTAACGGACCAAAATTTTATTTATTTATTTATTTATTTGAAACACAAAACAAATTGCCACCAATTAATAAACATATATAAGAAACCAAACTTATAATCTAGGTAACAATTCTAATCATGTGTTTACATAATTACCAAATTATGAGAATATACTCGTACAGAGAGCAAATTAGTAAGCGATTAACAAACAAAGTATCACATGTTACTAGGCAGTTAGAACAACTATTAATTAATTAATTAATCTCTGGTTAGAGGGAGAAAAACATTGTGTTATTGAGACACTGAGATACCCGTAGGTATTTAAATGATAACTAGCTGTATATTTCAGTGAAAGCACATACTGCACATACACTGTAGTGATAATTAAAAAAGAAAAACAAAACAATAACAATAGGTAACAATAATAGTGCAATATTTAAATCAAGGCATTAATTTGTTACATTAATAGCTTGACAAATTTGTTTTTTAAAGGAGAGAAAGGAGAGGTTCAAGATATCAAAGGACCTGTGGACAAGGACAAGCTCATTAAATTCTCTACACATTCTAACTATTGGGTTATAATAAGAAGTATTATTTATATATATCTGAAGAGCAAACAAAAATTGTTATAAACAACTCCTCAAGAGTCCAAAAATAACTAAACTTCCTTTGTTTTAGCCTTAAATCGTTCAGTATGAGGGATCGTCATACTATAGTTATACCGATACGAGTTAGATTAGATTATAAACTTTTCCAAAGAAGTTTTTCCCCGAAACTCAGGTTCGCCGAAATCTTGTTAAAGTCACTGTTTATACTCGTAAACAAAATATATTTAGTAGTCTGAATAACAACTAAAGTTCTCGATTTTTAGATCTTCGCTTTGTCAAGAATAATTTGTACCTTATCTTTGAATTGATAGAAAAAAGTTGACAAAACCAGTAAATATCTAAAAACTACTAAAAATTGCCTTTTTTATCATATTGTGTCATTAAATAGAATAAGGAAGGTCAAAATTCTTCTTCTTTTTCTTTTCGTGGCAATGACAGATAGATATGATTAACCTAGTGCGAGGCCACCTCAATGGCTTTTCGATGGTCACAATTATATCACATAATATTTAATTTGACTTTCTTTTGGAAAGTCAGTGTTGCGTATTCGATACAGGTAGTCGAATCAGCTATCAGCTGCTCGTCATCATTTTCCTTTTCACAAAGTTTAGGCATCGTTAGTAACGAGAGCTCGCTCTATTCACAAATGATAACCTATCAATACAAAATAATAGAACTACACAACACAACACAATACAAAACCATTTATTGCATGAATACTATGAAACTCATTTTTGTATAAAGGTATTTTATTTTATCGGAAAGTGATTTCTTACTAGTATGATCAATCTACATCATTATTTACCTACATAATTATCTCACTAGTGAAATGTTTTATCTACAGTTTGAATACAAACATGTTTAATTTGTATGGTATAAATTCAAATTGTTTATTTTCAACACTATTGGATATTCTTATTACTTATTGACGTCAATCATTACTTATATTAAGTTTACCACGACTTCCAAAGCGCAAGTGGAGAAGAAGCGGCGCCACAAACTCCACTGCAGTATTTACTCCTAATTGTATAACATTTATTGTATATTCAACAATATGTACTACTTCTCAGTTCTTACAATTTAACTTTCAATATTTCAGCATACTTCACCTTCGACGCGTCTGCAATTCGTCCAAAACTGAACGGCGGTCCTTTACTTGGAGACTATATCTTCGAACAGATGCACTTCCACTGGTCAGTGGATGACTTCACTGGCTGTGAGCACGTGCTTGATGGACACGGGTGAGTTTTGATTATCTCTCTCTCAGCTCTTAGCGTATTTCCGGTTGCACTTTAGATGGTTGATTCGGAACCGGTTTACTAACCACTCTGTCTGACACATTTTCTGAAAGAAAATGTACTTATCTAAATGTAATGACTGTAAGAGATCCCTTCCTGGAACAAGTCCGCCATTATATTTTGATTTTAAAAATTTTGGGTATCCAAGGATATATGAATATATATGTATTTTGGACAGCGATGTGGAGGAATATTTCGACGCTTCTTAGCATCAGGTAGTGCCGAAATATTTTTAAGTTTTAGTTAGGTACGTTTTACTTTTTAAATTTTAGTATTAGTTTTAATTATAGTTTAGGTTTGTTATTTTTAGGTTTATTTTAATATAGTGTGTTGATTAATAAAGGATATATAAGAAGAAGATTTTGTATTAACTGTATAGTTTAAAGCATTAAAGATATTACAAACAGAAATCAAACAAAATGTAAGAATATCGTATATAAAAAATATGTAATAACTACATCAAAAGCGGAAAACTTGAAATCATAATGGGGTGCGTGCCTATACGTTCGAAAGTGGACCTTGTGTAGCTATTTGCATGAAATTTGCCCTATTTTGTTTATCGTAGCATAGAGAAAATCTCATATTTGGGTAAATCAGGTATCAAAAGGTGAAAAGGTTTAAATACCCTTCTTGTACGATAACAAATACAGAGAGAAGAGGTTGATATAATATGGAGTCCAGAACGCCCTATGATGCTGAGCAACTCTTTATAGAGTATTAATGTTCAAGGTGTTCCAGCTAATAAACAATACAGTAACTGCCTCCGTGTTCCAGTAGTTAAGGAGTTTGCCTTTATATCCGGAGGTAGTGGGCTCGGTACCCACTGTAAGCATACTTTGTTTATATGTTTCCGATTTCATTAGGACATAGCAGGCTTGAATCATCTGATTATAAAGACGATTCCGTGCTTCACAAGGCACGTTAAGATGGTCCCGGCTGCCACCAGGTAGTCGTTATAGGAACCACAAGGCCGAGAGGCGGTTCTGAAGAACTCTGGCACCAGAGTTTGCATGGACGATTGAGTGCCAGAACGCCTGCACCCAGAATAAAATTTGTAGCGTCTAATAGCCGTTGAGGTCGTTTCTTTCTAAACTGACCAAATGAGCAGGAAAGCTAAGATCTTTAAAACAGTAAGATTTTCTAGCTATATACTAAATTAATATTTTTATAGATATGCAGCAGAATGCCACTTCGTCCATTACAATAGCAAATATCAGTCCATGGAGACAGCCATAGGCTACCCAGATGGCCTAGCGGTAGTAGGTTTCCTTCTAGAAGTAGCAGATGCACCGAACCCAAGTTTTGACAAACTGGTTGAAGGGTTGGAGGTGATACCGAAGAGAGAGCAGTCTGCTCAGGTTACAGCAGGTAATTAAGCATCTTCTATTACCCTTTCACTACACTACATATACACTTTTTATATAAGTACAGCAGACGTCTCAAAATCAACGTAGGTGTACAAATCGCAGACATTTTGAAAAAAGGAGACATTTGGAGTACCCGAAATCGGCGAGCGTGTATGATGAGAGTGATGAGTGTGGAGGAGGCGAGAGAGGTCTGTAAGGATCGTAGTCAATAGAAATCTCTAGTCTCTGCCTACCCCTACGGGAGACAGGCGTGATGATATGTAATGATATGTCGTGCTAAAGTGAATTCGTCCAGTTTTTGGAAGTTTTTGAACAATGTTTATTATTTTTATCGATTCAAAACAAATAAGAAAACTGTTTTTTTTTTGTCATACTGTCCATTGTAACCGTAAACATAATGTATGACGTATATAGACAGCTCCACTCACAGTAAAAGCCTTAAAACAACCTGTCGCAAGTTTTGTTTATATTGCCATCTGCTACAATACTTTCACAGCTATCAATCAATATTAGTACCTAAATCCTATAAAATATGACAACTATACATAAAAATGTTTTTTTCACTCATATGATTGAGTAGGTACAGTGGGCCATATAGTATTAGGTTACACTACCCAAGGTGTGAGTGTAGTTTCATTATTTTCTATTTGGACCACAGTCCACAGGAAATATACATGTTTATTGTTTAAATCATTATTTAAATCATCATTATCATCATCATTTCAGCCGCAGGCTGTCCACTGCTGGACATAGGCCTCCTCCAAGGATTTCCAGAACGATCGGTTAGAAGCGGCCTTATTATTGCGGCGGTTTCTAATTTGAATACTAAGTTTCATCCGTACGTGGCCTTTAACTTTCTCAAAAAATAATTTCTAAAATCGATCCAATGATTTCAGAGATCAAATAATTTGATCTCATTCTGAAGTATTAAAAATAGCCTTTTTCAGATTCACTATCGTGGATGAATAGATCCGACTTGTACGAGGGGAATTACGTCACATACAAAGGTTCTCTAACAACCCCGCCATACACCGAATGCGTCACGTGGATCATCTATGAGAAGCCAGTGAAAATTGGCAATGAACAGGTGAATTGAATTATAGTCTACTAGATTTCGCCCGCGGCTTCGCTCCCATGAGTTTCCCTGGGGAACAGTGCTTTTTCCCGGGATGAAAGATACCCTATGTCCTTCTCAATACTCCTAGCTATGTGTACGCTAAATTTCAGTAAGATTGGTTCAGTAGATAGTGCGTGAAGAGGTTACAAACAAACAAATATACAAACTCACTTTCGCATTTATAATATTAGTTGGGATAGAGCTTGCTAAAGAGCAACGCACCATTGCGAAAGTGTTTTTTAATACTATTCAGTAGGTAAAAAAGCATGCGGCCTATGATGGAAAGCGGTTACCGCAACCTAGGAAGGCCTGCAATGCTAGAAGATCTTGCTCTACTTATGTCGCGCAAAAAACAAAAATATTCGCCATAATTAAAATATTTTCTAGATTTGCATAAGCTAGAAAAATAAATTCAGAATTTTTTATAAAGAAAAAAAATCCTTTTTATCGTAACAGCTCGATAACACGCTAGTAAAATCCAGATCTTGTACGAATAAATAATTTAATTAGGTATATAATCATCAAGAATACGACTTATTCTAAAATACTCTTATTAGTAATCTTTGCCCAATCCACAAGAAAATTACTTATTAATTTTAAACGCCCATAGTCCAATTTAGTACTAAAATGTTCTAGATAATGAAATTGTAGCCTTTATTTTCTCGAACAAAATTTACAGTGTAACAAATTGCTATGAGTATGGAGGTAGTTTCTTTTTTGTTTTTCTAGAGTGCGCGCAACAAACCTCTAAAGCGTATATTAGAAAAATATTTGAGGATATAATAATAAAGTAGAAAACATTTAAAACTTTAGTTAATTATTAGATTTATTTTAAGCTTTAGAAATGATAAATGGGTAAAATGGAATATTATTTTCATTACATTAAACTAAATACGTCACTACTTTTATTGCTTGATTATAACATAGGAACGTTGTTCTTATTCATATAGGATTAAAAAATGTATTGCTCTTTAAATTTAGTTTATCAATTAACTACTGTTACAAAATCGTTTCAACTGGTTTAGGGATTGGTTTTTATAACCAAAAGAACGAAATAAAAACTACAATAAAATATGTAAAATCTGAACTATGAAAATAAGTCACCTTATAAGATCGTGACATTATTGTTAGCAATTGTTTTAAATGAACTAATAAGTATATATGTTTACCAGACTACGGCAACCTAAAAAGAAAGAGTGCAATGCTTTATCCATCAAACTCCGCAACGCTACATAAACCAAACAAATATTTATTCTAGCTATTTTAAGATCTGTTTGCGCACTCTATACCCCCACAGATCAACTCCAGATAGCCCGGCACCCAAAACGACTGGCTCTAAAGCGATTTAGTACAACACTTTTACTTAGTCCATCAAATTCCACTAACTAATATTTATTCTAGCTAACTTAGATTTGCGCGCTCTATAGGCCCGCAGACTTACTATAACTAAAGCGATCCAGTAGAGCACTAAACTCCAATTATCTTGCCTTCACAGCTGGGGCTTCTCAGACAATTGGAGGGTCCGGATAGCAAACCAATTGAGAGGAACAACCGGCCTACACAGCGACATCCACCTGGACTTTCAGTTATTTACGTTAAGCAAACAAATCAAGTAAAGTCTAAGATATGACAATGTTCTTTAAATATAAAAATCACTTTCAAAATGAGTTTTTTTTTTTTGTTATTTACACCTGAGTAAGTACAATTTTCTTTGCCTTTTCGAAGAATCAGGATATCGTATGCAGAAGTCTAAACTTATGTTAAAAATATTAATTTTAGTAGATCTAAGTTTTGTTAATAAATGATGTAAATATTATCTTTTATTTGATTAAAAATATATTATAATGAATATATCCATATAAAAAATACAAAAAATTAAGGTATAATTTTTTAAATTTCGATCAGTTAGTTCTGAAGTCATAAGCGTTTAAACAAACAAGCAAACTCTTCAGCTTTACTACAAGTATACTCCTACCCCATAATTAAAAAAAAATAACAAAAGTTCGTTATGCCCGTTTTAACTAAAATGTTCTTTGGCTCTTTCATTCAGGGTAAATTTCGATAAGAGAGACAGGACCAGAACATATTATAGTTAAAATGGGCTTAATGGGTTTGTTATTTTTTATGAATAAGGGGCTAGTATATAGATCCCTACCAGCATCTGGTTAGTCCAGATTTATTATTTTTAAAATTTTTTTTGGACTGTATTAAAGTTTGATTAAACTTTTTGTTTTTATAACATGTTTTTAAACAGTCAGTGTTTAGTAAATTAAAGTAAAAATGAAAAATGTAAGGAGTTCAACTTGATATTACGATACTTTCTCTCTCACACAAATTCAGCTCATGTACTCTTTTTACCCCTATTACGGCGAAGCCAAAAGGAAGGGTAATGATTCCCGAATCTTCTTAGGTCAATTCCAGCGTCATCAAAATCTTTCAGCATTTCCTTTCAATAGGTCATCGTTTAATTTATCAAGCAATCAATGACGTATCTCATGTTGATGTTCCACATCCAACTCCATATAGGTAACTTGATTGGTCGCATTTACAAAGGTAGCATTATCGGGTACGAGCGCCCCATAATTCTATTACATGTGAAATTGTGAACAAGGGCTTTCTATAAAGTTGATTTCGTTGTAAATTATATTAACTATTGATGCCTATAAAATAAAAAAGTATTCAATGCAATACAAAAATGTTTTTTGCACCAATTTTACAAACAAAAAAATAGAAACAAAAATGTAGGTATAAGAGCTTTATCGCCTCAGCAATCTCTTCCAGGCAACCACAATGAAAGAAACACTCCCTCCACCTCCCATGCCTCTACCAACCTCTCGGTGATACGAGCCGAATCTCGGGAGAGTGCGCTGTACTTGCATTTCGCAACTCTTTCCAGTCGCACCTGCTTGATCTCTCCCTACAAGTTCTCTATAGTGTCGCCTATGTATGCAATTATTGCATTTTAACCTTTGCCTTTCCCACCATGAAAATGCTCTTAGTAGAATCAGAGTCAGGGGGTCCTTTTGAAAGAGGTACAAGGAAATTATGACCTTGGCTTAGCACCTTATAGTTGTCTTAAACGACAGATATTTTATATACTTACTTAAAAGATTTCGATTTTGCATCATTTAAAATTGTCTAAATCAATCGAAATTATTTCTTAGCATCCAAATACAATATAGTAAAAATATATATATAGGTACAAGGGATATAAATAATACCACAACATTAGGGAATTCGGATTTATTTGGTCAAAAAATAGTCCCCTAACATTTTATATTTTACAAAAGGATTTACTTATCACATTTATTTCACAATAGTTATTATTTACATAAAATGACAACTTATGTTTGGGAACACTGTATGTAGGTACATCAATATTTATTATTACCTAATAAATACGACTAGAATTTCCTCCATAACTTATCACTATTGAGCTTCAAATATAATACCATATACTTTATTTTAATATAGATACATAATTTTATAATACAACATTAACAATTGATATTATGTGCGCTGCCGCAGAATATTACATAGGGATTTGGCTAATTGGAGCTATCTAAATAAAACTATCCTAAAATCACTATTTGTAGTATGTTATGACCTGTTTATATGTGTAAATGTGAACTGCAATCAGCTACAAAATGTTAACCTTAAGACGTGTCCGCACTCCCTTCACAGAGGGTTTTTTTTCGCAATTCTGTAACACACTGAATCATATGAAATTAGACACACCGCACGCTGCGGCGAGAAGAAATTTGCTTGATGCGTTTATTTCGATCACGGAATATAATGCGCGAATAAAAATCTCGCGGTGAAATATCGCTACGCGAAGATGTAATACTATTTCAGAGTATCAGATAGACAGATACATTATACATACGAGTATATCGAAAAAACTTGGTGTACGTCGCATATCACGTACTTTTTTATTGTCTTACAAACTATAAAATTGGAACCTCCGAAAAGTTCGTAAAAATTATTTTCGTCGGTACAAATGAGGCATGCCGTTATATGATATAGAGCCACGCGATCATACCACGAAGGAGTAACAAACGGTTCTATTGGTAACTGAAGGATGCCAATGCCAATTTATTGGTAATCGCGGAAATTACTTTCTACAAGGGAAAATATAGGTACTTATAGTACAAGGTAAGTAACCCAATCTCAACTAATATTATATGTGAAAGTGAGTTTGTTTGTTCTCTTTCACGCCCTACCTAATAAAGCAATCTTAATGAAATTTTGCATACACATAGATCCCGAAAAAAAAAACACTGTTCCCGAGGGAAATGCATGCGAGCAAAGCCGCGAGCAAAAGCTACTCGTAGTGTCTTTATAAAAGCCACAAAAGTATTAAAACGAATAAATAGTAAAAAAAGTTTAAGTGCCCGTATTGTACCTGTAAAAAGAAATATACTTAGATACATAAAAAAACGATTTTTTTTAACTTTATCGTTAAAAGAAAGTAGTTATTTTTTTCTAAATTATTACGGTTCATGATACAACGCTTTGAAAATATACGAAAACCTAAATATGAACAGTGGGTTGCAGAGAAATCTAACCCCCATGCTACAAGTATCGCTATTGAAAGGGGGTCAGATATATCTGCAGCCTACTGTACCTACGAGTACTTCAGAAAATATGGACGAATTTCTTATCAAATATTTATCTTAATTAATTTTCGTACATTTAGAATTTGAAAAGATGTTTAAAATACAGACAAAATAATGCATACGAGACAGTTTGAATGCAATTATACAAAATATCAAATGAAAATGCCCCGGGCAATGAATTTAGGAAAATTTAACAATATCTTTGTGGCACTTACACATCACTTAGAGCTGGAATGTCTATTCCATTATAAAGCTATAAAATTTAATGAATAATAAAGAAGAGCATTGTAAATGGAGCTAAAATATGCACATACATAATAATAAAATCATGTTCTGTGTCTTCATATTTGACCTGTGTAAGGTTAAATTAAATAGAGGTCTCACCTTCAAAGAGCAGTAAAAAATATGACTAAATGTGTTAATCTAGCTCATCCTTAAATCATAACTTTTTTATTAAAAAGTAATTTTATTCCCATTGAAAATAGCAAAATTTTTTCTAATGCTAATTAAGAAATAAATTTTCCGTTGAAAATGGCCAAGATTAGACTAATTGCTATTTTGAATTAAAGATACAAAATTATCACTTGATTTTCATTTGTCGTACAAGAATAATTCTCCAATATTTAAAACAGGAAGCAAAAAAGGCTATCTACGCTACTTAGGGAGTCCCCACACTTATCGACGCGGAATATCGGCTTCAGTCGGTCAAAAAACCTTTATATGAAAGTAATTAGGGTGTCGCCGATGCCATTATTAGTCTAAGACGTGACGAGCTGATGCGAATCCGCGATGCGACACCTTTATTCTTATAAGTATATAAAGTTTCATTCTGACCAGTGGGCTTAGCCAAAGTCACAATCGCAAAACGTACTATAAACAACAAAATGTATGGGATTGACCACGTGATTCACCGCAACTTATGTCAATTCCATACATTTTGTTCTTGTCGACATTCGTTAGCGTTTTGAAATTGTCATTCGGCTACGGGTGCTGTTGAAACCAATAATTCCGCGTCGCTCCCGTCGTGTAGGAACTCCCTTAAACACGCCACGTTATAATATTTATGGGTTTGCGTATATGAAAAATAAATGCGAAAAATCTCTCCGCAAACCCAATTTTTCTCTTCTGCAGAACGTTAAACAAGCAAATTGGTTATAAATAAAGTAGGCTCGCCCCGCTTGCCACAAAGGAAAACATTGCTGAGAAATTTCCGGAAGTGCTTGGTTGTACCGGTTAAGTAATCAAATGTATTGGGATGTTTCCCAGGTAAAATGAAACGTTTTGAGGCCTTTGGCAAACTGAAACAAAAGTTGTATGGCAAAACAATTTTAGAGTTTTGATAAAAAAGCAGGAATTTGCATCACTTTTAAAAAAAATAAAAATTAGTTATGGTGCCCGAGTCCTTTTATTATTTAAAAAACCCAATAGACTTTTTGCGGCCTAACAATAAAAAAATAACTGGCAGCTAATGGAGTTTTATAAAACATAATTATTCATTACATTTTAGGGATTCTGATTCTGGATTCGAAGGTTTATTATGTAATGGTTTATAAAAATATGTATTATATATTATGTATGACCTAATGGTCACATAATCGAAATCACAAAAAACCTACGGTTACTTAAAAATATAATATGTTTCATGACAATATCATGTGGAAACCATAAATCACAAAGCTATTGAAGTAAAAAATAAGGAATGTTGTTTTTTGTTTCGGGGACGAGAACGGGTGTGCTTAGGTCAATGTTGAATAAATGGCTACACTTTTTTATGTACAGTCAGTAGCAGAGTAAAGAAAAATCCCTATATGAATACAACTGTACCCCTCAAAATAAAATACGTATAGTCAAACGTTCAGAATACGATTCTCATTTACTCTTCGCTAACGCTTGAAAGATTCGGTCACACATATCTAATACTCGTTACGTATGCCTTTTAATCGCAAGTATTCGCTCTATTCACTTGCAGCGAGTTGAATTGACAACATTTTTTTTTTTTGCCATTTGTTTTCTTATGCTCAGTAAATAGTATTTTGAAAACTAGGAAACACGTATTTTTTCTTTTCGTGATATTTTAGAGCTAAGATATAGAAATATATTTTTAAAATTTTGTAAATTCAAAAAATGCTTTAGAGGATAAATAAACCCATTACCTTTGCCTACACGAGTTAAAAAAATAAAAATAATGAAATTGACATTGTCACGATTGACGTTTGACGTTTTTTTGTTTTTGTTTTCGGTTGGTAGTGGTGAAAACATAGACTTAGAAATAATATAGATGTAGTTATGATTTGTCATTTCCTGCGAAAATGAGATGGCGAAATAGGAAAGTCCATCTTCTGTCTCATGTGCCGCCATGCTATTTGTACATCTCTAATGTACATGATCTAAGGTGATAGAAGGAGGATAGGAATGCTCAATCCACAGACTATCTCTTTATTTGATTTGACAATGACATTTGACACCTCAATTTTTTAATTATACTGTAAAAAAGGTATACACGACGTTAATCCGCCATTGGGACTGCAAAAAGTTTTTTGGGAATATTTCGATAAATAAACGATAAAAATGGTCATAAAATTTTGTAAATTTGAGGTACCTATAAAAAATTGAAATGTTGTGAATTTGCCGCGGTTTGAATTGAACATGTAAATAAACTTATTGTAATTATAAAAATATTCAAATGTAAACTCGTCTGATTTGACTCAAATTTTGTGAATTGACGTTTTTGAAGAAAATGCTGCTGTGGAGTTTGTGGCGCCACTTCTCCACTTGCGCTTTGGAAGTGGTGGTAAACTTAAAATAAGTAACAATTGACCTCAATAAGTGATAAGAATATCCTACATTGAAAATAAACAATTTGAATTTGAATTTAAAATTTTGTTCAATTTTACTCGCTGCAAATGCACGCTTGTCGCGACAAGTTGCTGTGTGTGTAATGCTCGCTGCGAATAGCCACGAAAGGCAATCTTTGAATTTTTGCAAAACGCCCAACAGACTGTCAAAAACGCTCATTTGGAACTCGCTGTGTGTGATAGACAGTTCAGAGAGAAAGTTCAGTTCAGTGTATGTTCCCTAGTATGAGTTTTTATTTTGTACGGCAGACCTGGGTGTCGATTCTGCTAACGTTAAATCACAATCGTGTCAAAATAGTGTTTCAATGGAGTGCTTTTTACACACTAGTTACAAGAAATGTATATTTTTTATATATCACTGCTGATGATCACACCACACACTACATTCAAATCACATCATACTGTCATAACTCTTGTAAATAGTGTGTAAAAAACACTACTATTGAAACACTATTTTGATACGATTTTGATTTAACGTTAGCAGAATCGACGCCCTGTACAGCGCCTCTGGCGGATAGTAAGGCAACTAAGAAATTCCATACATAATCCTTACGCAGTTGCTAGCGTCGGCGTTAATAAAAACTCAAACTAGGGGTTCTTATCTATAGTATTCGTTATATATGACCGAACCTTCGATTTTGAGACATTGTTACTTGGCTAAGCCCACTAGTCTGTATCGAACTAGTCTAATCAAGATCAAGTCCAATGGAGATTTGGTCCAATCGTAATTTACTCGTACCAGCTATCTTGTCATATTAGGACGTAATTCTATAGCTAGATAATAAATCCCTGTCTGCAGGATAATAACAAGTACGAGTCGGATTCTCACGGTTATAGTAAGTCAAAAACCATATAAAACATATATATTATAATTATAATAAACAAATTGTACATATAAGTAGATAGAAACCTTTAGTTTTCTTTTGGCTTATAATTTGGTAAACTCATAAACGTAAAATTTCAGCCTATTACGATTCATGAGGCAGTCCCCAGACAGAGAGGAGTATGCTTTTAGCGGCAATTTCGTCAGTTATATAAATGTTATTTACTTATGAAACATTAAAGTTGACATAAACGAATAAAAAAACCTATAAAATACCAAAAGGCAAACAACCACAGAATTAAAAAATCATCCACGCTTACACAATAGTATAGGTATACCTCTATCATACATATCTTAAAATCATACTGTAATGGGCATTGTCCATTATTTCAAAGTAGTTCTGATTGAAAAACCATTTGGAGGAATAAGCTTAGTGTTTAATTTTCTGTTATCAAAATAAAAAAAGATGCAGTAAATAATATTATTTTTAAATTAATAATTTTGACTTTTATTTGCCTTCTATGACGTCACTGTTGGCTGTATGCGCTGTGTAATTTTTTTTTCCTTTGCCTTTATATTGAGCGATAAGAAAAATGTCACTGTTATGTCAAGTCAACGTCTATCCGCTCTGTTCAAACATTGCCTAAACAAAATCATAACCTCAATCATATTAATAAAATAATAAAAGTGATTGCTTGTGAATCTAAAGATGAATTATAACAGAAAATGTTTTGTCCCAATATGTAAAAACGATTCGACAAATATGTACACTTACATTAGCATCTTTGCTCCTCTTATTCCGGCTACATTATGTTTGCTACTCGTAATAATATACTCCTGTATCATTACATTTTCAACTTTAGGTAAGTTGCGTGAATCAGCTTTCTCAAAGTTGCTCATGTTGTAAGGACTTAATGAAAATTAAACCAAATGAAAGATAGGTAATGAAAATAAAACCACAGGCACAAATTATTGTTTGAGGTTATTTGAAATATTTCCAATGACCAAATTCAGAAAGGTGACATTGGCATATTTGACACGAGTATATTTTTTAATTTCCGTCTGACTATCTACTGCATTGTACAACCACGCGTGACGTCACGCGTGAAAAAATTTAAAAATTAATATAAATTAATCTAAGGTATATAAATCAGAAATATTCAAATAGGTATCATAAAATATAGAAAGCTATCCGAAAAAAATATAAAAAAAATAAGAAAAAAATTTAAGACAATGCCCATTCACGGTATTTGTTGATTTTGGGTTAAATTCGAGGAGCTTGATATGCAGTAAATGTCACATACACATCTGAGTAAATATTTATACTGGGTACGTACGATACCCTACCAGTATAATATTATGTAATCTATGTTTACACTAAAACCCATATTGAACTAGGTGTTTATAAACTTAAAGCATATTATCTATAACTTACGAATGTTAGACAGATAATCAAACTTAAAAAACAACTGTCAATTGATTTTTTTTTTAAAAAATGCTATCTATTCAAACTCGCCACAGACAGACATAATATTTACTTTGACAGAAAGGCAATGTGCCCAGAACGCTGAAACAGAATTTACAATAGAAAAAGCACAGATTAAGAAAAAAAGCCTGGCGTTAAAACTGCGCGCAATTTTTCCTATTACTTGAATATTCTTGCCGTGTAACATAAAACCTACAATAAATGATAATTGAGTAGGTTCAGAGACGCCCATTTTTCTTACAGTATCCGTGAGTACATTAAACTAATGAACAACTGAAAAACTGTAAAATAAGGTCAATTATTTTTCCGAACTCTATCCGAAAAGCAAATAAAAAAGGCATTATTTTTTTTGTCGTGTTGTCATTTATATTAAATGAAGGTTTTGCTTATTGATATAAATTAAATTTCAATTTTCATTAAACTGGCAAACATGTTTATTGTACTTTAATAAAACGACTTCCTTAATTTTTCCTCGTGATATTTTTGTTTTTAATAACATTGAGAAAATATACGAGATATTAATTTTTCTCATCTTTACTTAAAATAATTGTGTTGGTTCACATTTCCTTTGGTATCATTAAGTCTTCATTGGCTAGTGAAAATATCACTTGGTAAACTAGATTCAAATAGAAATTGTGTGAAATATAATAAAATCACGATATCTCAATACTCAGCACAGGTTATTTCAGCTGGCCCTAAAAAAATTTCTTGCAATAGAATTCTAATTAAACTACACTGCAAATATGATAAATTACTATTATAACAGAGCTAATTTTTTAAATTAAAATTGGTATTCAAAAATTTGACTTTACCATACAAGGATTTACTAACATTATCATCAGCCGCAGGTTATCCACCGCTGGACATTTTGTTAACATTATACACAACTTCTATTTATACACAGTATAATTCTCATCTCTTACATCCTAGATCACAAGCGTTCGATGCAATTCCTTCAAACATTCCCGACCTTTCCTAAAATATAGTTTTTACAAGACAATTTTAAATAACTTCTAAGTATGAGGAGATAAAACTTACACGCAAATAAATAAGTACAATATTATTCTTTTATGGAAAATTACATACATCTTAAAATTTTATCAACAAAATATATAATTTTATTTAGTTATTTTTCTCAGACAAATATATTTTACAGAACAAATCAGAGTAATTTTAATAAAAATATTTTATACGATATTATTTACACACATATTCTCATTTATGTTAACACTTATTTTTTTATCACTAACATTTATTTGACTTTCAGTGTCTTTATTCTGAATTATTTTACACTTTGCGCCCGTGAATGTAAGCTGAAACAAATAACTTAAATTAGTAAACAAAATAATATGCGATGAGATTTTCAAATCCTTTTTTAAATTCTACTACTCTGCTGGCTTTGCGATCTGAAGTTGATTTTGGCCTCCAAAATCATCATCATCATTTCGAGTAGGCGTCACGGTCAATCGACCATGCACACCCTGGTGTCAGAGTTCTCCGGAACCGCCTCTCGACCTCTGACGTGGCTTCTTTTACGACTACCAGATGGCAGCCGGGACCAATGGCTTAAAGTGCCTTCCGAAGCACGGAATCATCTTTATTATTAGACAATCAAGTGATTCAAGCCTGCAACGTCCTAACCAAACTTGAAACAACTAAACAAGGTATACTTCCCGTGGGATTCGAACCCACGACCCCCGGGTCTACAGGCAAACGACCACTGGACCACGGAGGCAGTTTTCCTCCGACCTCCGAAATGAGAGAGCATCATAGCGTTTGTTTGTGATGGATCACCAGTTATAAGCTCCCAACTAACGTAGATCAGCCTGTACCGCATTTTAATTCTTTGCCCGAGCGTGATTTTCCCGGTCGCATCTTCAGCTTACGCTTTGGAGCCTCTCAGAATAAGGAATATTCTTAGTTATTTACAATTTTTGGGGATTCTTTCGTGTCAATGGGATTTTAAATGGTATTTCTTAATTAAAACTAAGCTCCTTTTTAACTTTAAATATTTATGCAATATGCGTATGTCTCGGGATCTCACAATTGGCCAGGAAAATATTTAGGTTAAGATATATGATACTAACAATTTATATTGTTAGTAAATACAATCTTACATCCTGTTAATATATCCTGTGTTGTGGTAGTCGTAAAAGAAGCCACGTCAGAGGTCGAGAGGCGGTTCCGAAGAACTCTGACACCAGGGTGTGCATGGTCGATTGACCGTGACGCCTACTCGAAATGATGATGATAATTTTGGAGTCATTTTAGCCGTGCTTGAGTGACCAGGGCATCGATTCTGCTAACGTTAAGTCACAATCGTGTAAAAATAGTATTTCAATTGTAGTGCTTTTTTACACACTAGTTACAAGAAATGTATATTTTTTATATCACTGCTGATGGTCACACCACACACTACATTCACATCCCATCATACTGTTATTATTCTTGTAAATAGTGTGTAAAAAACACTACAATTGAAACACTATTTTGACACGATTGTGACTTAACGTTAGCAGAATCGACGCCCAGATGTGAGGGATATTGTGAACAGTGTAGCCAAGAACTTCTATAAAGCTGATTTTTGACTTACCATCATAATACGTGCTATGCGGGCACCTGGGGCAGCTAGCAAGCGAAGGCGGTTTCTGCAATGGGGGGTTTGGGGTTCTCCGACACGACAACCGCGGCCATACGACTACCACATTTCCTCTTGAGTCTCTGAGTTCCTCGATACCTGTAGAGCCGTATACTTCAAGGGGATTATTATATTAGTAGCTAGTATTTTATTAATTGGAAATTTTATTGGTTTAATTGGAAGAATTAACTGGAAAAATTGATATCATGGGGTCATGATCGTAGCCAATGGAAATCTTTAGTCTCTGCCTACCCCTACGGGAGACAGGCGTGATTATATGTATGTGTGTGTGTGTATGGGGTCATGAAGATTAAGTGATGATCTTCGTGGAGTAGGTTAACATGCCTGTCGGACGGGCATGATACGGACGGTCCCAAGTTCGATTAGGTCAGGTCAAGATGAAAAATGATATTTCTCTGATTGGCCTGAGTCTTGGATGTTTATTTATATACCTATGTATTTGCTTTGTATTTGTTATATATTTTACAATATACTATCGTTGAGTAAGTATTCTATAACACAAGTCACAAACTTACTTTGGGGCTCTCAATCTGTGTGGTTTGTTCCTATATATTTATACTAGCGACCCGCCCTGGCTTCGCATGGGCATAAAAACCTTCCTCTTGAATCACTATCTATTAAAAAAACCGCATCAAAATCCGTTGCGTAATTTTAAAGATTTAGGCATACAAAGGGACATAGGGACAGAGAAAGCGACGTTGTTTTATACTATGTAGTGATAGTGATTAATTGTCTCTACATACTCTGGTAACCATGTTTTTTAACCACCTCTCAGTGGTCTGAAGTGGTTTCCTCAACGATCACCAGTTATTAACCAACCAATAGCTCATCGCGATTTTAGAAGCACGACATCATCTGTTTTATTCGAACAACGAAGTCAATAAAGTTTGTGAATTTTTTTTAGACGAGATATTGCTTGAACAAAGTAGGTTTTCCTTGCAATAAATGGGCCACTGCTGGACCAAGGCTTTCCTTTTTATATTCCACTCTTTACTGTTTAAAATAAAATTAACTATGAGGACAAAAATTGTCCCTGTTGAGATGACAGGTAGCAATAAAAACCTGTCATTTCAAAACTCGCCGTCTTACTACAAAAACAGGACCAACTTTAAAACTAGTATCAGACTATTATCCGCCCAAATCAAATTAACATCTAGTAATATCACACTATCTCACTTGTCAATATTATCTTGATTTGGGTGGATAAAGGTTTAAGCCTAGTTTTAAAGTTAGTCCTGTTTTTTGTAGTAAGACGGTCGGAGTTTAATTAACTCAATGATTTGTTTGATAATGTCATTAAGGAATTTATTATTAGCATTATTTGTTGAGAGGTAGCTTGCGTGACATCACAAGTGTAGTGACGAAACTTATGCCGTGTAAAAAATGTGAACTGATCTCTTAAGTGTTTGAAAAATTAGAAATTCTATAAGGCGAAAAAAATATTATCCGGGAGGATTACATTTCTGTCTGTTGTGAATTCTTAATAAGACGGAGATTGAAATAGGCCCCCTGATCCGAAGCTAAAGACTATTGTAATCTCGCTCATTCAGCTTGATTTATTCTACAATTTATTCGCCTTACCGATATCATTGTTAGCTCGTGTATTATTCTATTTCCTTGTAATAAGCTAAGAGATTTCGATGGGTATTTGTATAAGGACATCGTTTTAGCGTAAGTAAGTAATTATTATATTTTCAAATCATATTTCTCTAGAGTGGAGCGCTAATGCACTAGTTGACACGACATCACGAATTATTGTTTTTCAGTTTCTCTCTACCTTCAGGTTGTTTGGAAGAAATCGCATTAGCGATAAGTCTATGGGATTTTTCTTTACGTATAAATGGTGCAATGAAGAATTTATTAATTTATTCAGTGAAGGCATAGTTATCTTATTTAATTTATTTATTTATACTTTATTGTTTCATAAGTACAAAGTACATAATTTCAGCGATGTACATTTTTTATTTTAGTTATATGAATTGTTCTGCAAGCTGGCACGACACCACGTTGTTAGAACTTGTAAAATAATGCCTTCAGCGATGTCGATATTACAGTGTTATGTCGGCCAGTAAGAATCATTCATTTTTTATTTGTGCGATAAAGTCTAAATAAATAAATAATGGTTTACTGTAAGAGATCCCTTTCTGGGATAAGTCTATTATTGTACTTTTGTTTTATTATCTATGTTTTTGTATTCACTTTTGTTTTAGTACAATAAAGTTATAAAAAACAAACAAACAAATAAACATTTTGAAGAAGGGAATGAGAAAATAATCTTTCCTCTTGTCACTAAGTCGGTACAGTAATCACTATCCTTTAGGTGGCCTTATGTTAAAAGAAACTTGGCTATCTACTTCAAAAATCTAATGAGAACAATTCCACTGATAAAATGATGCTAAATATATCACTTTAATAATTACGTTAACGAGTAAAAACCTGATCTGGATCGGCTACCAGACTGCGAAACGCAATCCGGTGGCGACTCGGGTGACCGCTTCCTCCGCCGGAAGACGTCCCGCCACCGGCACAGGATCGCCGTACGGAAATACGTTCGGAACCTGGGAACAATAACCATCTCAATATCGCGTACGGTTTTGCCAATAAGGTAGGCCGGTGGCTGTCGGATATGAAATAGTGATGTGCCGTTCCTAGGAAGTTTGGAAACATTCCCGGGAGCTTAGGAAATATTATATTCCATATGTCATATATTGACGACCTCCGTGGCGTAATGGTTAACATGCCTGACCGCTACTCAAGAGGTCCCGGGTTCGATCCCCGGTCAGGTCAAGATGAAAAATGATCTTTTTCTGATTGCCCTGGGTCTTGGATGTTTATCTATATATGTATTTGTTATAAAATATAGTATCGTTGAGTTAGTATCCCATAACACAAGTCTTGAACTTACTTTGGGGCTAACTTGATCTGTGTGACTTGTCCTTATATATTTATTATTTATTATTTATTATTTTATTATTATGTCTTTGGAAACTTTGAGAATATTTACATGTTTTTATATTTTCCTTTTTTTAAATTTGGAATATTTTTAGTTGTTATAAATAGTAATGTTAAAAATGGAAAATTAGTGTAAACTTTCTAAATTTCCAGCGGCAAATTACTAAAAACCTTAACGTCAACGTAATTAGGGTGTGCATTGATAAGTGTGATTACCTAAGGGCATTGCAAAGTGAGCAGTGAAATATCCATAGATTAAAAAAAAATGCGTAGAGGGACCGATTCGAACTTCTTTGGAAATATCGGATTTCATAGTTTTTGAGTGGGCAACACAGAAATTGGAAATGATGGCTTGGCGGGTTTCATGATATTTGACGTGTTGCAATTATTTTCTGGACATAGCAACACGCAGGAGTACTTTTACGTACCTGACTTTTTCTCGAGTTCTTTACACTCATCACTTTTTCTACAAAAATATGAATAAACACGAAAATCCTATTCATATTTTGTACAGAAGCGAAATTCGAGTCAAAATTTAATTGGGAGACTTCGCAGAAAATATGTCGACATGACATTTTGGAATGGAATAAAAAAGTGGAAAAACAAACTTTGGTAGAAAAAAAAACTTTATTCGAAAAATAAATAATGTAACATATAAAGATTTCAGAAATAATATTATAATGACGCATTGCAAAACGATTGAGTCTCTATACCTTATTTCTTTTAAATACTTGATAAAAATGGTCTTAAAATATTCAAAAAAACGTTTCCGTTCTTATTATTTAATGAACACAGATTTACGTAAAACACGATTTATTATTCATGTAAGTACTAAATTCGATCCGAATGGGTAACACAAGTAAGCATATCAATTCGAAAGAGACAATTCGAATTCAGACTGTTTCGTATGTTACCCGAAATTCAGATCAAATGGAAGTTTATATTGAAAATGTATCGAATGTTTTCATTTTTGGGGATCAATCTGTAGCGATGTTATAAATGCGATTATGACATCGCTCCAGAAATGCCTTTTTCGTGTTGCGTAGAGTTTTTTCTTGTCATCTTTATTGATTTATTTAAAGTACTGATATTCTATATATATCTTTATTGATTTATTTAAAGTATTAAGATAAACGTGTATAATGGCCGATGTCATCATCATCATCATCAGCTGTTTACAACCCACTGCTGGGCATAAGCCTCCCTCTGTCTACGCCATGCATTCGCTGTATATTTATTTAATCGTTATCGTATCTTGAGTTGCAATAATCTCATTTGACTACTTAATTAACATTTATCATCCATCTCATATCTTCATTTTGGGGCACTTCCCTCCACCTCCCATGGCTCTACCAACCTCTCGGTTATACGAGCCGAATCTCGGGAGAGTGCGCTGTACTAGCATTTCGCATCTCTTTCCAGTCGCACCTGCTTGATCTCCCTACAAGTTCTCTATAGTGTCGCCTATCTATGCAATCATTGCATTTTAATAACTCTCCCCCATCCTTAGGGGGCTTACGTTCACAAGTACGCCTCGCTTGCCTTCTCGGCCAGAGGCCAGCTTCTGTCTTCTGTTCATTTTGGGGCAGTTTTAACCAAAAATAATATAAAAAGAAACTTACTTGGCATTCATCCAGTAGTAGATGATTGGGTTGACCATTGAATTCGCCATTGCCAACCAATAAAATCCGAGGTACACGTGCTGTATGTACTTCATGTACAAAATGGACGGGTTGAAGTGTGTATAGATGAAGTAGGAGTGGTACGGCAGCCAGCAGATACCGAATATCACTATCACTAATATGAACATCTTCACAACCTGAGGAGAGAGAGTCGGTTAACTTATATAGATATATCACCAAAATGTAATTTTTGTTAGGTTAACTCATATTAAATCACCAAAATTATATAGATAAATCACCAAAATGTAATTTTTGTTAGGTTAACCTATCATCATTTTTGTTGGAACATTTCTTATTTTATATGACTCACCTTGTAACGGAGAAAAATAAACGTTTTATTACTTTAAAAAAAAAAAAAGATGTCTTACGACCCGTTTGAGAATTTCGATACTATCGAGTCTATAGCCTAGCCTTAGCTAAGTGTCAATGGCGCTTCCTGTCACACACAGCAAGCTCCAAATGAGAGTTTGGGACAGTCTGCTGGTGCGCAAATTCAAAGATAGTCGTCTGTTGTGGCTTTTCGCAGTAAGCACCTTATTACACAGAGGAAATTATCGCGACAAGTGCGCATTTGCAGCAAGTATAGTTGAACATATTCAACTCAACTCGCTGCGATTGAATCTATTCGCAGCGAAAAGCCTGTCACTTAAAGCGCATACTCGCGATTACGGCACTCCCAGCGAGTATTCTATACTAGCCACGCATGGGCATAAAAAGCTTTATCTTGAATCACTCTATCCATTAAAAAACCGCTTCAAAATCCGTTGCGTAGTTTTAAAGATTTAAGCAGGGATATAGGGACAGATAAAGCGACTTTGTTTTATACTATGTAGTGATATGTGACGGAAGCTTTCAAGCGTTAGCAAATGAATGAGAATCGCTTCCTGAGAATTTGACACTTGACTAAGCCCGCAGGGTATGCGTATTCGTGACGGGGAGCAGGGGTGACTTGGATTGGTCTCCAAAAGTGACATTTCTATCTTGAGCTCATTTGTACTTCTAAAGCCACGTTAAGTCCAGGCTGTTATCGCTAATGACAGTCGTTAGACTGTATAATATGCCTTTGCTTTGGGCAGGCTGAAAAAAACGAACAGTGTGGGCTACTAACACATCTGAATCAGATAATATTAGTTTGATTCCTAGTAGGTGAATGTAAATAAACAATCAAATTTCAAATTACCCTTCTCAGAGTAACCTTTCGCTGAAAAAATCGTCGTCTCTGGTTGTCTCTTGAAAAAAGGTTGTTATGTCTCAGATATTTGCCCCAATGGCACTTCTACAAACTGACCCACAGTCTATGTTCTACAGAATTAATATGTAAACCTAAAAGTATATCTGCAACAACATAGTTAATGGTAGCTAAACGCACTACAACTTTGAATCTTTCACTTTTCCATCAATACAAATAAAATAGTCTACATTTCCGAGGTTTCTCAAGATTTCTAAAATCTCAATCTTTCTAAGTAACCGCAGTATAAACAGAATGCCAGTATTTGCAGTTTTATTTTCAGTTTGAGTCTATCTTGAATCATAGTTCGTGATTGTACTTAGCTTTAAGTGAGTTATCTTAGATCTTCTGTGCTAAGCAACTTACTTGACCTATTTTTTAAAGGCTTTATACTTTCCTATGTACTCGTGCTTGGGAAATACTTAAACTGAGTATCGTGTATCTTAGATTTAAGTAAAGTGCATATTTTCACAATATATGGGCCTTTATGATGTGAATGAGTGAGTACGAGATATTTTAAAATAGTTTCGTTAGCAATTTTGTATGCCAAATCCATGAAGTACCTCTTAGGCGTAAATAAAATAGATAGTTTTTGGTAGAGGAGAGATCCTCTACCAAAAACTATCTATTTACCTCAGGCTAGCCAACAAAGACGTAATGAAACATTAAAATCAGAAAGGATGGGTAGTTAAAAAATATTTTAATCAAATTCTATTTTCATGAGTCGTATTCTAAAAACTTTGAAGCACAAATAAAAAAATTGTTATTTCTAAATTCAAATTTTATTATAGTTTTTAACACTAAAGCATTATCTAAATTATTTTATTATCCAGGTGGGCGAATGTTTATACACATAATTTATACAGAAGTTCATTAACCTCTATTTATAAACATTAATATGGCTGGGGTTTCGAGATAAAAAAGGGTAAGAACGAGACTTGTGGACAAACTATATTAAATTCAAAATGAAGTATTAAACCACTATTCACACACAGGTAACCCAAGTAGAACTAATATGCTCTTGTCAGTATGAGCCACTATTCACATTATACGGTTGCCTAAGTGTAGTAATTTTGAAGCGTATCATATTAACTCTGTAGTCGGGTATGAAATCTCCACGGGTTTAATGAAATGAACTGTTAGGCGACATAGTACATAATGAAAATGAGCACTGAAAACTAACCTTAAAGTTCGGGTGACAATCAATTAAGTTGGTTTTTATTAGACAAGTTTTAATTTTTTTATATAATAAATATCTATTTAAAGCCGTCCTCTAAGCTGTTTTGGAAATATGGTATTGAAATAATAAGGTTGACATTTTCTTACCTTTCTTTTGGAGCGAATGGAGTCTACTTGTCTTTGGGTGAGCTCCCCGATAGACCTTGACCCCCACAACACTCGTCCCATTGCTGAGTAGAAGAAGGTCATTCCCAACATTGGGACAGCATACGTCACTACGAAGAATAATACTTGATATCTGTGGACAAAAATAAAATATAAAAAAATAATTTCATTAATGTTTAATAATTGAAAGGTTTATATTTACGTAGCATGTCTTATGTAGAGTATCCGGCATTGTTTATTACTTTAAATATATTCCTATTAAAATTTTATTATTTTTGTATAATTCCGTATTCATTTTTTTAATAAAACAAATTTATAATAATAAAAAAGAAAACCTTGAGTTGATTCAGTGCAAAGCTGGATCGCAAGCATTGATCAAATAAAATGTTAACTTGTGTGAACATAGGATAATTAATTTTATTAAACAACACGCACGGTTTCATTTAAAAGATTCTTACATCTCTCTTTATAACGTAGTCGTTCCCTACATCAAGTTGTGCAAACAGTTTTCCGTAACTAGTTTACAAGCAAAGTCTTCCAACAATCATGTACTTTACCTGAGAGTTGGAATAAAAAGATGAATCCATCTTTATTGCCAAAGGAATAAAGTTGAAAATTTAAAATAAGTTGTATCCATATAGGTGGCGTAGTTGTTATAAGGTCGGTATACACATAAAACAGTACTCTACTCACAGGTACTTCAGCTTACGCTTCAGAGCCCAGGGTACGCTATTAATCATGGTTCTGGCGGTACTGGTTATTACAACGGAGCTACTGCCGTCTGACCTCCATAACCCTTTAATACAAGGAAACCAGACCAATAGGAACATGATCCGGGTGAACATGAACGACTGTAGCCTTCTTCTGTAGCACGGAGGAGCTCAAGATAGAAATGCCTCTAATGGCGACCAATCCAAACTCGCGTCGCTTGACGCGCGCTATCGTTGCGAACACGCACGCCGCGCTATCAAGCTCTTTAAATATCTATATAAAAATATATATCTATTTATTCAGTGAATTTCACAGAGTAAATAGGGTGTGAGTAGAGCAAGAGGATTTTGAGGGTCTTTACATAAGTTATGAATAACATTTAATTTTATACGTAATTTTATTTTTTATACATAATGTGTTTGTTTTTTGAGACTATGGGCAAGAGGTGGCGAAAAACAAATCCAAATGGATATCCTTATTATCCGAGGCCAAGAATCAATAGGTCGTGAAGTAGGTCATAATTTTTTTCGTAATTACTGAAAAATATATTTGAACAAGAGCATTATGTATACATGGCCCTTATCCGACATTATGGCTTCGTGCCAAACCACTATGCAGTACATTAAGAGACCGTCCACTGCAGACGTCGAGTGCATGACGAAGATTGAAGTTGATTCGGAATAGGGAAAGTTTGATTTAGAAATTTTATATGATAAAACATGCAAAAAACCATGGGCTCTCATTTCGAAAAAATATTTGTTTTCTTTCGTGGTATATGGCGCTACAAGAAAGAGTACACTTCTGTTAAGTAATGATACCGTTTTTTTTTCGGCGTAATAAAAGTTGAATTTTATTTTTTATATTAATATTAGAGTATTTTAAGCCTAATAAAATGAAAAAAAATATATTTAGAAGCACTTACTTCCCAATGCGTGTTAACAATTAAGGAGAATTACTGGCCCGACCGATTTTGATGGAACCTTAACTGGCAGATAACTGATATCATAAGACGTAAATAAGTTGCTTATATTTGTGAAATTAAATGAATTTATTTACATGAAGCTTGGACCAATAGGATGTTACAGTTAATTTGATGCCTGCATGTTTCGCCAATAGTATGGAAGTATTTAATAAAACTAATTTGTTTTATACTATTTTTTTTATAAAAAAAAATATTTTACAAATGAAAAAAAAGTTTATTTAAGTTAGTTACATTTAAAACTATTACTTCTTTTATTTAAAACAATGTTTCCATTTTAATAACGTCTATTTCCACGAGTTTCCACATATTTTTCAAATATTAATCTGATTTAATATTTTCGCGGTCAGCTTTCAGTAAAATTAAAAGTTGCAAATTTAGCTGGGAGTTTAAAAGCGTATTCATATTGAGGTAATTAGGAGCAAGTGTGAACTTAATTAACTTTTGACTGCAATTAAACACAGCTTGGTGATTCATTTCTGGTACAGCAAAATTCGTGATATGCATGCAAATTTATTCAGGACTAGCTTTTTCCCGCAGTTTTTTTCGCATATGTGTTTATGTTTGAAAAAACAAAATTGGTTTGTACAACATTGAAAATGTCGAAAGGTAAACATATTTAAAATATAGTATCGTTGAGTTAGTATCCCATAACACAAGTCTTGAACTTACTTTGGGGCTAACTTGATCTGTGTGACTTGTCCTTATATATTTATTTATTTTATTTATATTTTTGAATGACAATGAGATGCGAAAATGAAAATCATGGTTCTGGATTTGGTAGTACTTATCACTACAATAGAATGACTGCCGTCCGACCACCTAAACAATTTTTATTACAGAGAAACCATTATCAGACGAAAGGAATGATCAGGCAGGGTGTATTAGTTACCAGAACGCTGTAAGATTTATTAAGGAACTATAATAAGTACTTACTAAATCTAAAACAAAATTATTGTGTGTTCGTGATGATAATAATAAATTTAATTTAATTCGTAGTTACATAAAAAAGTTCGATAATTATTTTACAAAAGTTATTAAATATGCTTCATAAAAAATGCTATTAATACAAGGCTTCGATTTAAAAAAATACTAAAAATGATTTTACTGCGTTGTCTTACTATTGCGTGACTTAAGGCGCTGTGCATCAGGGGAATACCGTAAAACGTCTATTTTTTCGTCGCGCAGTTAGCTTTATTCTTCATTGAATACAAGCATGAAAAAAATATGAAGTATAGTTCAAGGATCAAAATAAATGATTACATCAAAATATTTAAAAAAAAATTATTAAAACCTAGCTAAATAAAATAGCAAAAAAGCTATATCCAGAAAAGGTTTCGTCGCGAATTACTTGATATCTTCAGCGACAACTACCAATTTTTTTACGTCTATAAAAAGAATAACATAATGACCCAGATGGATACCTAAAAAAATTACAATATTTAGTCATAATTATTGAAATATTAAATTAAAACTGGAAAATTTCACCCGAAATGGCATTGAACGGAGACTAGTGACAGGCCAACCCAGTATCGCCACTTTCAACCTTATTTCATTACGAGTACGTACTATAATCGCACTTCACTCTTCTTATATACCTCTTATATATACAGCGCCTTAAAGTAACAAAGCACAATAAAAGCATGAAACGCTTATGCCTTATCTACCCACTAGACTAGATTGTGTGTGGTCCAGAATAGTCCAGATGAACCAAGCAAAACTACATCAAACACCATATTACAGCACTAATACACATTTAAAGTAGTTCGGGGTTAATGCGCGCCTCCCAACAGACTTAGGGCTGGTGTAGGAAGATGCCAGGAGAGCCGTGCTAGGTGGGGTTTCTCTGTCAGCAGCCTGTGTGACTGCGGCGCGGTGCAGTCGATGGCTCACCTTCTGTCGTGCCCTAGCTGCCCTGTCTCCTGCACAATGGGGGGCTTGAACGAGGCAAACGACCGGCCGGTGGAGGTGGCCAAGTACTGGCCTATTTCAATATAGAGTCCATATAGCCATTATCGCTCGAATAGAAGAAGAATGCGCGACTAACACAAAGGATTGACACCTTAGTGTAAATAGCTTCTAAGAACTGTTTTTGGATAACATCTATTAGAACCTATAGGTGTCAAAGAAAAGTGGGAAGTAACCCAAAAGTTATTTAGGAGGACGTCGATTTACACCATGCTCCCAATGGCAAAAGATCTGTTTGAGTTGGTCTAGGAACTTTTAAAATGATTACTAGCTTTACACCGCGGTTCTGTATCTTTACACCTTTTCTAAGAATTGGGCTAATAAATGCTAAAATATTTTTTCATATCCAACCAGTACCTAGTTCAGGAGTTGAGACCACACCATCAAACGAATAAACAAACCCTTTAGGTATATAGGCCATCCCACACGTAGTATATTATATATAAGTTGATTTATGAAAGGAACGTATGCAGCATGATAGTACGAAATGTATACAAGCGAGAACTGGTATGAAAGAGAAATTATACTAATAAGCTTCGACCACGTTGGGGTACTAGAGTTTTAAAAAAATCTCAATTTTAAACCGGGAATCGTACGAACATTTTTTTCTCCGTCTTCATTCTTTCAATATCTCACCCTGTCTCAGCTTAAAGTAAACAATTTGTGAAGGTCATTCGATAAATCTATTAAAATTCCATCCGACAATATCTCGGATGTCTAGACAAAGTCAAGAAAAGTTAGACTGATCTAGACATATTTCCATTTCGACCTAGATTTTACAGGGATGTTGCTGGATCGGAATGGATAATATGGATATATGTCAATGTCGTAGTATCACATTTGTATGTAAATCGAGCCATACCCGGAACATTACATACAACTTATTCCTGTGATAACCTATGGGATAGGTTTGGGTTATCTATTAACTAGCCTTTGCCTGCAGCTTCGCCCGCGTGATTTTTCCTTGGGAAAAATGCTTTTTCCCTGGATGAAAGGTACCCTATGTCCTACCTAATACTTCTAACTGTGTGTATGCGAAATTTCAAGCAGATCGGTTCAGTAGATAGAGCATGAAAGCGTAACAACTAAATAAACAAACTAACTTTCGCATTTATAATGTACATATACCACAACACTTCAAATACTAACTACTACCAAATATGGGTTACTAACAAATATGGACGTTTTTTATAAAACAATAATAATTGAATGAAGTAAATAAATTGAATTGAATTGAAATAATATTTTTTCAGTATTACACATGCTAGTTTCTAGCAAACACTTTTAGCAAAATTAACGAAATACATACAAAGTTGCGTACAAAAAGTGCAATTTAACTTATCAAACAAGAATACACAATAATGTAAGCACTTCTATGGCGGCAGAAGAAGGTAAGAGTGAGTCCCTCATTTAAGGCTCCTCCTTCGGTCTCAGTAATGCCACTTGCAAAAAAATAATAATTTCTCTTTCTGTAAGTAATCTTATCAGAAATCCTCGCGCATCTTTTTTTGCTAGTATCTTTAACTTACATTAGAATATCGAAAGTCACGAAGACGTAGAACACGGCCACTTTTGACACTTTTTGTAAGGTTTCTAAAGCGGATAGTATTTCAAAGACTTTCGACGTTCTAATGCAAGTTATAGATACTAGCAAAAAAGTTGCGCGGGGATTTCTGTTAAGCTTACTTACAGAAAAAGATTTTTTTTGGGAAGTGGCGCTAGTGAGACCGAAGGAGAAGCCTTAAGCGACCTTTGTATAAAGCTCTACCTCTGGTAATTCACAAAATGTGTAAAGGTGTGGTAAAAGTAAAATTAATTTTCTATAATTTTTGTATAAAGTTGTAAAACTAGTGAAAATAAATGTGCGATGCCATATTTCAACAAATCCATTAACCACAATGAAACATCTGCGTTTTCCGCCAGACACCCTTTCAAACTAAATTCGCAATTCGAGGGTTAATCTCTTTGTGGAATAATATGTCATGCACGCAAAATACTTCAGCCGTAGATAATCTGCATTTAGAATTTCATTTTGTCGATACATTTCGCTAATTATATAGTTGTAAACTGAATAAACTGGTTCACAAAATTTGATTATAAATTTCGGTAAAAGAAAATATTTCATCTAATATTTTATTAGTTGAACAAGCTTTGAAGTAATTTATATTGCAACCGCACCGGGAAAACTATGATGATAAAATGATAAATGGATCGATAAAATATTCAATTTTCAATTCAATATGACAAACCTTTGAAACCTTTTAGATGTAGAGTTGTTTATTTACTTATTTAATTCATGTACCTACACTCAAATATAAACATAGAACACTTAAAATTAGAAAATTTAGTACAAGGGTGTTGTTTGTAAAAAACATTGTTGCGCACTACGATTTCTACAAGTAGATTGAGAATAGACAGGCGATTCGAAACTTTATGATGATCAGCTACTAGTTCTAGATCGTAGGTATAATATAGAACACCTTTTACCAGAGACTCAAAAACACCATAATAAGTGTAACACTTTCATAAGGGTTACCCATTAAATCTGTTACAGAAATATTCTTGTAACACTTATTTGGGTGATTTAAACCTGTTTGGTTTTAAACACTTGAAACAGACCTGTTTGTAAGGGGATTTCATTTTTTTTTAAGATCAAAACAGTGTTTTAAACATGTTCAAAACAGTTACTACTAAAATCCCTACTTACTAATAATGTTTAGGCACAAACAGGGTTTGCTTGAAAACAGATGGAAACTGTAACAGGTTTTAAAAACAATCAGAAAAGGAAAACAGTGTTCAAAACACTATTCGGGTACCGCTAAAGTCCCTGCCTTTTACTACTTTTTAAATCACATCGCGCATTCCACTAAGGGTCGATTTCACCAAACAAGACTTAACTTAAGAATAGTTATCCGCGGATTACTTTTATTCTTCCATTTAGCTCTTGGATAACTTCGTCCACGTTCCACCACTTTACACCAGATTAAATTTACTCTCGGATAGTAACTCTCTGACAGGGAGTGAATCCGAATGATTGAAATGAATGACTGTATAAGTCGCCCAAATGTAATTGCTCGTTTCTTCTCTAATAAATAAAGTGTATTTCGTATTATTATATTCGATAGGGTTATACCTATGTCAAAAGTGTTATAACGAGATATTCTTACAAAGTAAAATCAAAGAAGTTCGATTCGCGTGCGGTCTTTTTTAGTGACGCAATTTTTTTTAATCTATGGGTAAAATATATAAATATTATACCTAATATTTTTTTTATGTCAGCGCGCCAGAGAATCAGCTGTTGAAACAATGACACTTGGACGCCATATTGAACTTATCCTTAGTATAAGCTCGCTGTTCGTTGAAAATTGGCGGAGTAGAGATTTACTCCAGCATAATCGTTTATTCTTGGATCAAGTCTATGGTGAAACGTAAAAATATGTTATCCTTGGGGTAACTGCTCGTATACTCTCGAGTAAAATTTACTCTTATTTGGTGAAATCGACCCTAAGTCAAATTCCGTTAGTCCCGGCTACCACCTTATATTCGTATTAAGAAACCACGTCAAAGAACGAGAGGCGATTTGGAAAAATTTACACCATCGCGTGCAGGGTTGGTTTACCTTGTAACTCAGTTTTGTGGCTTAATGTAAATTTTGTAGCTCTAGTTAGAGGCTCTGTTTTCATCAATCTTTATTATAAGGCCAGTTTATTAATTAATTAGTGTGTTTCATACTTTTGTTTTCGATTTAGACTGCGCTGAATAAACATAGCCTTAATTACTTTTTAACGTTGTTGTTGGCTCGAATTAAATTAATACAAATTGCGTGAAATGTAGTCATGATTTCTTCTGTGATTCGGAAATTTCCTGATTTGGCAGCTTCAAATATTTGTCACCAATGTTGGTCAGTTTTATAAATAACACAGAAATATAATCTACTATCCTACTGTTTCAACTAATCCTACTAATATTATAAACGCGAAAGTTTGTATGGATGTTTGTTACCCTTTCTTGTGAAAACGGCTGAACCGATTTGACTGAAATTTGGAATGGAGAATCTATTTAGACCCTGGAACAATACATAGGCTATATTTTATCTCGGAATTCCTACCACGGGAACGGAGCCCCGGGCAGTAGCTAGTAAATTATAAAGGCGAAAGTTTGTAAGTAAAATCGTCTATGTAAATGAGAATTTCAAAGCCAAATATCTTCGTTCCGATATCGTTAAGAGAAATGTGTCCATATTATTTTTTGCTCGCTTTATACTGTTCTTTCGAAATATCCAAGTTTCATTAGTGGCCGCGCAAATTCGAAAACGATGCCAATTTGACCCAACCCCTTTTGGTATGGTATATGATAACTTAGTTCAATACATAACGTACTTTTTATCTCGAAAACAATAATACTATTACCAACTGCAGATAAATTATAAAATTAACTACACTTAATACGAATGATATCGTCAATAAATAAAAAAGAAACAAGGGAAACAAAAGACAAACTTGGACCATTTCCTTTAGTTACTTCATAGTCACAAAAGCATTAGTTTTTTTATAAAAATAAGGATAAAGTTGCATTTTAAAACAAATGCTGGTAATTCTTTTTTTCAATTAAGTTCGTTGAACACAAATAGGAATGTTTCCTTTAGTTATATAAGTACGAGTAAGTTTATTTTGTTACTTTTTCTCGCATAACTTCTATGAGACAGTTTCATACAGTATAGTCTATGAAAATAAGAACAGCGCAATATCGTCACAGTCTGTTTCATTATCTCATTAAAAATAAGAAAACTAAACAATCTAAATCTAAAGTATAAAAAAAAAAAACAAAAAAATATAAGTACCTTTTTTAAAAACGGTTGCCAGTATGAAAATGACGGAATGAATAACAGTTTATAATTAAAACAATTATTACAAAGGCAGTTTTCCTTTATTGCTATAGTTAATTATAGAAAGAAGAAAAATCAAACTTTCACATTTAATGAAATGGCTAAATCCGGTGATTTGTCCCTATAATATGTATATTTATTAATTTTTTATTTATACTTATAATATTAGTTAGGATTATCTTACTGCCATGACACGGCAATGAGTAATAAAGGCGAGAATAATGGAATCCGCTGGCTCGCAGTCACCCAAAGTGGATCTTAGCCTCCGAAACAAGAGAGCGCTGCTATTCTTTTTATGGTAAAATTCCATTTTTCTACAAAGAAAAACCTCTTTTTCAGATCTATTACAAAATAGGTATCTACCAAGATCTAAATTGTGCTACAGCGCACTCAATAAAGGAATTCCTTTCCACTTTCTAGTGTAAATTCGAGTTCAGGCTCGCAGCGGTCAATTGAAATTCAGCTGAAGTAGAAACCTAGGAGGGCTAATTTATTGCTTTGGCTGACGTGCTACTGTGTGTATTTGGCCGTGTTAGGATTAACCATTGTTAACACTGTTGTTGGTTGAATAGATAAGTGATTTATTAATTACAAGCTGTTGCCTGCGACTTGGTCTGCGTTGAATTTATAAATTGTTTTAATAATTTCATGGGTTTTATATTTTTTGTAAATAATAATAATAATAAAAATAAAAGTAGTAAAGTTATGTTATATGAAAAAAACTATTTGCTAGTAAAAATCGGTCTCGTCGTTTTGAAGATTATCAACCAAAAGACTTTTGGAGATTATCGAGTAAAAATATTCCTGGGTTACCAATACGACATTCCATATAGGATTTACAGAAACCGAATATCAAGCGAGCGGAATGCTGATCTGTATCAATAAAAATTGTTTTTCTATGTCCAAATTCAGACGCTTAATATTTAGTTTGTATGTGAAACTTGGTTATTTGCGATAACAGATATTGTAACATATAATGCATATAATCACTTTATATGTAGTTTGTCTGGAAGGGATTGCTTTAGCGATGAAGCCCATTGTATATATGTTTGTTTTTTCACTATTGTTTAATGTGCAAACAAACAAACAAACATATTTTTACTGGTGCAATAAATAAGTTTTTCTGAATTGCCTTTGTTATATACTACTTTTGCCATGCGGTTTTGCTCGCCCGTAGTGTGTGTACAGCCCACAACATTTCTCTAGATTATGTAAGGCAATAAAATGTAGAAAAAAATCTTCAAAGAGCAAAAAAAGCTCCTGCTGGACAAAAGTCCCCCCTCTTAACTGATATGTATCTTAAGCCATAGCGTCTTCTCGCCAGTTTTCAATGTGAAACTTTAATTCGTTCGACCGTTTTCAGCCTTCCTTCTCGTTACTGGCAATATCATCATCATCATCAATTCAGCCGCAGGCTGTCCACTGCTGGACATAGGCCTTCCCCAAGGATTTCCAGAATGACCGGTTGGAAGCGGCCTGCATCCAGCGCCTGCCTGCGACCTTCCTTAGGTCGTCTGACCATCTGGTCGGTGGGCATACTGGCAATATCCATACTAATATTATAAATGCGAAAGTCTGTCTGTCTGTCTGTCACCTCTTCACGGCTAAACTGCTGGACCGATTGTGATGAAATTTGGTTGCGATGTAGTTAACGACCTGAGGTCAAACATAGGCTATTTTTGGGCGCGATATAACTGAGTCCCACGCGGGGCGGAGCCGCGGGGAACAGCTAGTATAAATATAAATAAAGCATTTCTGTCTTGTCTTGTCTCGCTTTCTGTACCCATCAATAAAGGCTTATTGGTAGTTAACTAGAAAGTAGTGTGATAAATAATCAAATATATTAGTATAGTTTTGTTTTAAAATTAAATGGAAATCATATTTTTACTTCTTTGTCTATATCACTTACAAGGTATGTAGATCTTCAGGTTCGTAAAACTAGAAGCCACCACATTAATTGGGCTTGTAAATAGAAAAAAGACATTTTTAATGATATGTTGCCGTAATGCTAAACCATCGTCAGTTTGAAGAGATTCGATCACGTTAAATTTCCTTTAATTAAATAAAAAGGGGCTATTGAACCTAATTTTCAGTTCAAAGACCGCTTTGAACATTTAATTAAATAAACCTCCGTATTAATTTGTTGTGTGCCTTTGCTATACTGACTCAAGTAAGATTTTCTAACCATTGTCCGTAACTATGACTATATACCTACTTATTCACAATTTAAAACTGGAAAATATTTAAAAATATTTAACTTCTTATTAATTTTAAATTTAAAAATATTAAAATATTTAAATACTTTACTTCTAAGCTAACATAGTAAAGCTAAAAAATAATCTATTATTAATATAATGGATCTTGTGTCGGAGGCCAGGATCCACTTTGGGTCGTTGAGCCATCGCAGTAAATAAGTAAGAAAACGAAAAGAATAAAAAAAAAACATCCCGAGAAATAACAACGCTGCTAATAAAATTTTACTTTTATTTCTTAATTCACAGAAATAAGAAAACTGTTGACGGTATAGTATTTAGTACAAAGCTGACAAAGATGAAATTAAACCAGACACAGAAAAAAGCAAAGGATTGTTAACTAAGTAAGCGTCTCAAAAAAGAAAAAAAGAACTTAAAGCAGATAAAATAAAAGCACTTTAAGTGTTCCTCAGTTCTTGAGAGTCTAAGTTATTATGCGGGCTAAAAAGTAGGAATAACAGACGTCTTAGAAGGATTACGAGTGGCGTTACCGAGGCTCTCTGTAAGCCAATTTATGCACTTAACAAATAATCTCAAAAAGAATATTTTCGTCACATTTTTCTTAGCGAATTGGTTTTAAACTTATGCAAAATTTAAATAACTTATTTGTATTACCTTTAAATAAAATAAAGATTTAGATAAAGATTATAAACTGGGAAAATACGACCTTTGAATCGCAGTAAGTAACTAGTATCTATCGTTGCATATTGCAAAAGAGGTGATTTAGGATTTAAATATGATGCAATGAGTATATGATAGGTATTAAAGTAGTTATATGTATGTTTATGTATAAATGTATTATATGTGTAAATCTAACTTTATTTACATAGCTAGTTAGTGCCAACTAATACGAGTATTATAAATGCGAAAGTGAGTTTGTATATTTGTTTGTTTGTTACCTCTTCACGCCCTATCTACTGAACCAGTCTTCCTGAAATTTCGCATACACATAGCTAGGAGTATTGAGAAGGACATAGGAGCTTTCATCCTGTTCCCGGTTAAAATTCATGCGTGCAAAGCCGCGGGATATATTTCTATCGGTGTCATCTTTTTTTTTCTATTAAAGAAATTAAAATGTTTCATCATCATCATCAGCGGTTCCTAACGACTAGTAAATGGCAGCCGGGACCTACGGCTTAACGTGCTTCCCGAAGCATGGAAATCATCTTTAATATCAAAGGCAATCATGTGAATCAATCCTGCAATGTCCTTATCGAACTGGAAACAACTTTTGGAGAGTGTGACGGGAGCGATAGGATTATGCTCGACCGCCGCAAAGGGAAGATCTTCCCGCCAGGCTAGGGTGTTATGCCTGGGGAACCGCGGCTCCGGCGATGTCTTGTCGGAGGTTGTATTTATGCTCCAATCCGTAGAAACTTTGCAAGCGCGATTTAGACTTTCATAATTTGCCATCTTGTATGCAATTCTGAGATTGTTGCTTTTAACGCCATCTGTGGTGCGTCTTTGTAGATATTGTTGTGGCGCTAGTGTCGCCACAGGACTCCCTTCCAAGACCGAAGGTCTGATAAATCTTCATGTGCAGTCTGTGCTTATGATGTTAGCTTGCAAGTGGCAGTTGCTTGACTTGACGACGTCCCAGTGAGTTGGGTACGTTGTTACTGCTTGCTCGTAGTCTGCGGTGAGTCGAGACTAGTGAGCGATGTAGACCTGTTGGCGCCGGTAGATGTCCTGCAGAACTGCCACGCTGGTGCGGTTGGCCGGCCGATGAATACCAGACGTGGGCTGCGGTGGATGGCCGGTCGCTGAAGTCTTGAAGTGAGGGTGGTTTCAGGACCAGGAAGCTCGTGAGTCGGCTGCGTTGGACCTGGAGATACCCCATTGTTGTTGGCTTGCTGTGAGACTGCTGGCTGCTGAGGCTTGAGAGGTAGCGAGATGATGGATCGGAGAATGTTGATGGAGAAGGCTGCTTCCAATCACGTCGGGGTCACCAGTTTGGAGTATGTGACGGGAGCGATAGTGTTTATATGCTCGACCGCCACAAAGGGAAGATCTTCCCGCCAGGCTGGGTGTTATGCCTGGGGAACCGCGGCTCCGACGATGTCTTGTCGGAGGTTGTATATATGCGCTCCAATCCGTAGAAACTTTGCAAGCGCGATTTAGACTTTCATAGTAATTTGCCATCTTGTATGCAATTCTGAGATTGTTGCTTTTAACGCCATCTGTGGTGCGTCTTTGTAGATATTGTTGTGGCGCTAGTGTCGCCACAAACTAAACAAAGTATGCTTCCCGTGGGAATCGAACCCAACAAAATTAAATGTCTGGAAAGTTTTGACAAACGGTATTAAATCCGAGATTGCAGTGATATAGCGAAAACACGAACTGATTTACAATAAAAAAAATGAATGAGCGATGAAGCTATTTGCTGACTAGACAAAACAAACAAATGTTGTTTACAATACAGTGTTTGCCCGCCGGCTATATACGCATTGATGAAACGTGTATACACGTAAATAAATCTTTGGAAAATGACGGACACAACAAAATAGTAGTCTTTCAATTTAGGGCAGTAGTCCCTCAGACTTAAGAAAAAAATACAAAAATCAGTATTTGGTACCAACAAAATACATAAACAAATTTGTGATTGGAATCTCCTTTTAAGTAAAAATTTACCTTAGACTAAAGAACTTCTTCAAGATGAGGTAAGATGGAGATCTAAGACTTAGAGCATTAAACCCATAGAACTAGGAATTGCGCGCGCGAGCCAATTTTTTTTAATCTATGATTAAACCATAGGAGTGACATTGACATTACAAATCTTATGCATAAAAATCTGAATATTCTTTTTTTAATTTTTTATTTTAATAAAATTAATTGAAAATCTTTGACATCAGGGTGTGCAAAATTTTTTGATTTTATAGTTTCTAGTACTTACTTAATTACTTTAAATTTATTTATGTAATTTGGTAATTATTTATTTAAAACTTTATTGAGCCAAGAGCTACAATATGTAAACGCATTCTCTGCCAGTCAACCTTTTATTTGTAATTTTGACTACCGTAAAGTAACACCTGAATCTATTAAATATTTTTTATGGTTTCTTTATTAACAAGATAATAAATAAACACTAACCAACCTACCAGATAAATAATGAGTGCTTTTTGGTTTATTGGTGGTAATTCCATAAAATTACGATTATATATTAAAGCAATGTCCCTAATATTAGACTCATAAGGCTATAAAAATACTCACACGAAATCCATGTATGAGACGTCCGGCAAGCCATCAGGCCAAGACAATAAGCAGGCAGTTTTCAGGGTTCCTTTGGACCTGTGAACAATTTATAAAATAAAATATTTTTACACAAACTACTAAAAATACAATTTAGCAAGTAAGTTTAACACAACTTGTATAATATGTAATATATTAGAATGTGCATTTTAACGGAATTGGTAAGAGAAACTGTACTTATTTTCACCTGTAAATACTGAGAAATGATGAGAAAAAGTATGAAAAGATGAAATAAATATAGGTATAAGAAAAAGACCATTCATATACAGCGATGTGGCTGGAATTAATATAATTTCCTTGACGATGTATATACTAAGGCCTTTCAAAATAACTTGAAATATTTCATAAATTATAACATCACTAACATGACATTCCTGCATTCAATTAACCACCCTTTCATACCAGTTCATACGTTGTAATAAAATTAATTAAAACTACCTCTAGGGACCTTGTTAGACAGCCTTCCTTTCCTGCCGTTATTAAAACTTAAAATGAAGATTTCATAATGTTGTTTCATTAATGTTATCAGATTTATCTATGTTTATATTATAACTAATAAACAACAAAACGTAATAAAAAGGTATGGTTTCAAAAGTGACACTGAGTGACACATTCATTTAAATCATTGGTTTCATCATTTCCAATTTTAAGAAGCTGTTACAGAACCCTTGACGCAGGGATCCGACTCACGCATGTTTAACAACACATTTGATTATTCAGAGAACCTCTGAACAGATCTGGAATCTACCACATAGACTACTACCTATACTTAGAGCAAGCCTATTTATGAAATTCATAACTTATGCTAAAATGTCGCATAGTTGGCAAAGCTTATTCAAGACCGCTCATTTTTGGCTTTGAATAATCGTTGCAAATTGTGCAACACTGATGATAAACGGAATTAAAGAAAAAAAAATCAACACCAATTTTTAAAGTCACTAATTTAAAAAAAAGAGTTCCAAAGTTTAAGACACGGCTTCAAAATGCTTATATCACCGTGATGCTAACTAAAAGAATGAATTGAATAGAACTTTTGATGCGTGTCTTCAGGCATATCATTCAGAAATCTTTTTCATGTTACTTCAATGGAAATAGTTTCATTTTCACTAAGTAACCTGCCTAACCCATTTCATCAACGCCCGGGAAAGATTTCCGGCAAACTGGTTCAAAGTTATTTCCACACGGTCCTATTGTTGGATATCAAAATGGCCGCGAATATTTATTAAATAAAATAAACCTTAAAACTATACATAAAAAAGAACTTAAAATATTAATGTCCGTGAGGCATGGTACCAAAAACACTGGCTGCATTACCGAATATTTTATAAGTCTGCATATTAGCAGTACAAATATTTGTACCTACTACTAAATGATAAACTAAACCAGTTCTTGAAAATTAGGCGTGGAATGAAGTCAACAGGTTGTTTCAAGGAGTTCTGTAACCTGAGAGTCTACTTGTAAGAAGTACGTTAAGGGATTTTATTGGAAAGGCAATTCAGAAAGTAATTTGAAACTTTAGCTTATTTAGCGGCATGTCTAACACAATAATTTTAGTCGAATAAGAGAGAACATAAGTTTAGAAGTGTATAATGAACGTTACACTATAAAAAACATAACTTTAATGTGGTCAGTAAAACAATAAAGTTCGAACCGCACTACAGCCTATTACTACTACCTACAACGTGACAGCCACAGATAAAAAAAATTGACGCGCGATTTCCTAATTCTATAGTGACAGCGGAAAGTCGGGGTGCCATTGTCAAAAAATAAAATACCCACGGTTTATTTTCTATGTAACTGTCATGTATATTTTCTTTGACACTGTTGATATTTTCTTTGAATGTTGTGCGGTTTGGCAGTGGCTCATACAAATTCGAAGAAATAATATTTTTCGGGTCGCACCGTCCGCTCCGCTGTAGTATCACGCTGTATCGTTCTAGTATTTGACTGTAGTGCGGTTTGACCTTATGTGTCACATAGTACAGAGTACAGAGATTATAAGAAAGGGAAGACAACACAAAAATTCAAGAACTCTTAAAGTTCATACATATTATACTCGTATGTTACACTCAAATTCCAATTAAGGTTTTGTTTTGTTCTTTCTCTGCCAAATTCTATGTTTGAATTGAGCAAAATATATTTGTATTCACCTATAAAAAAATATATAAAAAAAAAAACTTTAAATAGTTACTTAAGTGAGAAAAAAAGATAAATATTAAATAAACCAAAAAAAAATACAAAAGGTATCTTACATTGTTTTATGATACCCTCCTGTGTAGGAGCTGTCCCTATAAAATTGCGTTGTATAGCAATTGCTGGTATAGCATTCTATAACTTGTGATAGCAATAATGAAGGTTTTGTATGTCCACATAATACCGCGTTAAATATCAATTGCTAGTATAGCATTCTATAACTTATGATAGCAATAAAGAATCATAGCCCATCACTAAATTGGTGACTGAAACTTACTTGTATTCTTTTGTGGTGGAGTATAGAAGGCAGGGTATAGCCAACAGCATTCCGCCCACCCAAATCAAAGCAATCATGATCAGGGAACAGGTCTTGGACATACGAGGTCGCATCGGCCTGACGATGGCTTGGTATCTGTTAACAAATAAATCACTTGAAAAATACATATTTCTGTTTTTGAGGCTCGTAAAAAAAATATATTGCAAACAGTCCTGTGTAGATTTTGTACGGAAACTCTTTTCTTTATAATCCGCGAGAATAGATCCCCATTTCAATTGATTACCTTACCATCTTTACGGATTTCCCTATAAAATCCTATACTATAGAGGATATACTTGTAGCGCTCCGATTTAGGGCGCTTCTGCATGCTATTTAGCGCTCCTTTCATTATTTTACAGGAGCGCTAAATGGTATAATTAAGCTTTATTATCAAAGCAATTAAGATATATTTCACGTATTACTGCTAATGTTATAGTGTTGATATTATTGAGACAATAAAAGGTCAACGTTCATTGATAACATTTATCGAAATGTGCATAAAATGAATATAGATGACATATTATGCTTTGGGCTCCAAATGGGAGAGCCAGGATTCGAAGCGCTAGCAACTATGTTTCCCATACAGACGCGAGCAATCTCATTTGCAAAAACTCTTGACTAAAAGAAGAATAGATTATATCATTCTGACGTCTCTACTGTCGAATATAAGTATCCGGCCATGACCTTGCTTTTGTCTTATTGGTTATTCTATATTTCTCATAACTTTTGTGTTTTGACTTGCAGCCAGATTCGTTTAGTTTCCAATACGTAGTTTTTCTTTGGATATGCGTGGGATATGTATACTTCGATAGTTATGTATATTTTAATATTCATGATTTATCTAGCCTGAGTTCTGAACACGCAGCAATTGTGAATAAATTACACATTACGTCTTCATGTCTGCTAAATCTTATCAGACTAGCTGTTTCCCACGGTTGCACCCGTGCATGGTGTGTATGAGCTATAAGCCTATAACCTCCAAGAATCAGGAATCATATGCAGAAATAATTATTGAAATTTGATTAGTAGTTCTAAGTTATAAGCGTTCAAGCAAAAAATATCTTATTAGGTAGAATGTCTAAGAATAGATTTAGATAATTACTCTAAAAAATATATTATTTTGCAAAAAAAAAAATAAGTTGGGGACGTACGGAATCACAGAAAGGGCGGAACTATCGCCAACATTGTTATAGCCACGATGAGCAAGATGACTTTGATAATTTTTCTATTACTTAACTACTTCTATTACTTAAAAAAACATTTTTTTTATTTTACATTGTAAATTTAAACGATATACATACATACGAGTCTATTTATATTTATAGTTCATTTGAAGACCTTAACAGTCCTCATAAGAGTATAATATTAAAAGCATTAAACCAGTATTACCATGTCAAGCGGCATCCTTCTAAACCATAGATACACGGTGGCGCAAATAAAAAAATTCTTATTATTTCTTTAACACGGACGGCTACCTCGCAAAAATCGCAAATTACATTAAAAATGCTATGTGCAACGGAGTTTATATTAGTCCTTCGCTCCTGTTCCAGCGGGAATTTTACAAAATGCATTTTATGGATATATAACATCTTCTCAGTATATTTACGTCCACTGCTAGACACGTGCCTCTTCTGGTCCAGGTCAGTACTGCCGTCTTTTTAACCGACTTAAAAAAAGAGGAGGTTCTCATTTTTTTAAATATCGTCTTTGCCCACGCTTCGCTTTCCTATTCGGTTCTTGAAATTTCCTATCTATGAACTACCTACCTGTAAAATTTCAGTTTGATAAGTCCCAGCTCTTTATTATACTTCGTGTTTAATAATATATGACTGAGTATTTGACCATTCGCATTTATGTATTTATAATTTAAGTAAATAGTTATTTAAATGCGTTTTTAAGGCGCTGTGCATCAGGGGAATACCGTAAAACGTCTATTTTTTCGTCGCGCAGTTAGCTTTATTCTTCATTGAATACAAGCATGAAAAAAATATGAAGTTCAAGGATCAAAATAAATGATTACATCAAAATATAAAAAAAAAATTAAAACCTAGCTAAATAAAATAGCAAAAAAGCTATATCCAGAAAAGGTTTCGTCGCGAATTACTTGATATCTTCAGCGACAACTACCAATTTTTTTACGTCTATAAAAAGAATAACATAATGACCCAGATGGATACCTAAAAAAATTACAATATTTAGTCATAATTATTGAAATATTAAATTAAAACTGGAAAATTTCACCCGAAATGGCATTGAACGGAGACTAGTGACAGGCCACCCCAGTATCGCCACTTTCAACCTTATTTCATTACGCGTACGTACTATAATCGCACTTCACTCCTCTTAAATACCTAAGGGTTGGGGATACAGAGCCTTAAGTTATTTATATATATTTTTTAAATAATATGCTGCCTATATTACATATGAAATTTATAAAAGTGAAACTGATTCTTTCAAATAAAGTTAGTTAAAATGGCTGTGGTACTTTAATTAGTTGTCAAAGTATTTTCGCGCCGAAATACAACTTCGGACGCTAATAAAATTCAGAAGAGTCGTATAAAAGCCTCATAAAGAATTGTTTCCAAATTCCATTAAGTTTGTTCCTTATTCGGGTACCGAGTTGTCTTTTATAGCATCACGTACAATGGATGAGTCGAGAGATTTTGTAATGCATTATGTAGGAACCTTCAATGAATGGTAGTCGTTCTATGGAAACGCCATCGAAAGAGCTTTGATGCCATAGATAAAAAAATATCCTGCCGTCAGAAACGCCTTAATTGCAAGTCATAAATTAAAAAAGAAATATTTCCGCGCGCGAATACAAATTCTATGTTTAAAGTGCTAAAATCTCAGATAAAAAAAACCGTAGAGCGGCCGCATTTTAGTAATTTTATGTCTCAACTAATTGTGTTACTTTTCGACCTTAGCAACTTTTTATACTATTACGTCGCCTCGACAGTCAAACAAGCGGTCGCAGAAATGGGCGCGCGGTTACCGTAGCCTATTTTCGTTTGTGATAATGCAAACTCACGATCTAAATAGGATGTTTTGCCACGGTATATATATATATTTCCGGACACTCATAATTCGATTTTTTTTTTAATTTAAAAGGCTATTGAATATAATAATGAACCATCGAGCTCTTTCTTAAGCCAAATATGCACTTACCATCAGGTGAAATCGTGATCAATCACTGGTCTAAAATTTCTGGGTGTTTTCTTTTATGTATTCAACGACTACATAAAAAGGCCTACTCAAAAAATTTTCACAGAAAGAAAAAGCTAAAAATAAATCTTACCTGTCAAAAGATATTCCTGTCAAAGTGAAGACGCTGGCTGCAACAGTCACGTTGGCAATAAAATTGCTGAGTTGGCAATACCGCACCCCAAACACCCAGTCGCTGAAACAAATAATATATATTTTACTCATCAAACTGAGTGTTGTTTGCTGAGTGGACGGCTTATAGCAAAAGTACTGTTTGTTGATAGATTCATTATTATTAACACCGATGAGATAAGGATAATGAAAAAAAAGATGATTCGCTTTCCGAAAAATCATCGCCAAAGTGTTAACCCTATTGCACACCTAGTTATTACAATATTATGTATGATTTTTCTAATATAAATCAATTATAATTTTGCATGCCTTAACAAAGTTAATGTTTAGTATTTATTTATTATTGTTGTAACGTGCAAACTTATATTATAAATACGAGTCTGTCTGTCTGTGCGCTTTTACGGTTAAACAGCTCAACCGATTTTGATACACTTTGGAATCTATATTTATATATAGCCCAGGGGTCAAATACAGGCTACTTTTTGGTACGATATAAACGTTTGCCATGCGGGCGCAGCCGCGGTTCGTAGCTAGTCTGAGTCTGACCTGTTTGTTTTAACGAACACCAGATGAAAGCCGGGACCTAAGGCTTAACGTGTCTTTCGAAGGATATTCTTTCAGAAGTTGTAGTAACCATATGAATTATCAAACAGACACATTATTATTAAGCAGTGCGAAAAGCTACTGTAATTATACTATAATATGGGATCAGAACCTGAATATATTTTATGTACTGCTTATCAAAAAAAAAAAACACGCAAATACCACTGCACAAATATAAGTACAAAACGTCTATTAAAGTGTACAAGTAGATTAAACATCTAACGTTCGCTGAGAGCGAAACAAAGATAAATCAACAAAAACATAAGAATCGATATCTGAACAATATAAAAATAGAACCGAAATTCCTAGTCCTGGAAATCTTACTCTAAGCCTTATTAAACACCGATCCTATTGTAGAACCTGATATGATGTTGTCTGAAGATAAATAAATGACCGAAATAAATCGCTGAAATATCCAGAATCATTCTTGCTTTCGTAATGTATATTTTTTCACAAACATTATTACTTCGAGAAGGATTTTCATTTCGCCCTATTAAGTATACATTTGCAATGAGATTGATTTCTTGTGAAAATTAAAATTGTACTTTTATCTTGAACCTTATATACGTTTGTGTTAAGATTGTTTATCATGTGAATTATCCATACTAAGATAATAAATGCGAAAGTCTGTCTGTCTATCTGTCACCTCTTCACGACTAAACTGCTGGACCGATTGTGATGAAATTTGGTAGGGATGTAGTTAAAGACCTGAGGTCAGACATAGGCTACGTTTGGGCGCGATATAACCAAGTCCCACGCGAGGCGAAGGCGAAGCCGCAGGGAACAGCTAGTATGATATATATATCTTTATCCATGTACAATTTCGCTTCGCCTCCAATTCGTTTCATTTTTAACGATGAAGCGATTTCAGATATCTGACTTATGTGCGAGTTTCGTAGATATGTTTGATGAAAATCGGTTGAGCCGTTTTAGGTTTGGGGATGAAAATGGGAAAGAATAGCCAAAGTCTGTAAATATACTCGAGTGGGGTCTCAAATGAAAGCGCATCACGTGCACATTATAAAATAATTATGTTCAATGAAAATCGGTTGACCTGTAAAAAGGACCGGGGGTATAAGTGGGGAAAATACCTTATGACAGCGAATATGTGGGGGAAGAAATCATTCGACGCTCACCACTGTAAACAAAATGTTTCGGAGGCTTTTTTAAATTTTAATTTTATTATCATAATCTTAATGTGTGACCAGTTGTGTACCGCGGGTTCACTCGCCTATGATTTTTATGTATTAACTAACTAATTAACTTAACTAATTACTAAAATTAAGGCTATAATATAAATAATAGCTTTGTTTAAATTATAGCCTTAATTTTAACAATACTTTTTAAACTAACCATTAGGTAGTGCCAAAGTTAAACGTTCAAACAAACTAAAGATTATCAAGCCCACAGGATGAAAAGGAGACCATAATACTGCCTCCAATCCAATGTCCACAAACATTGGAGCTTTCGATACGAAGGCTTAGTATGTTTATAAGAGGACTGCAATTAAACCACACCTAAGTAGACAACTATTTATAGGTTTTGTAGAAAAACTCGACTTAGGTCTTTAAAAATAGGGTCCAAGTTTGTAAATATCGCATTCAAATTGAAGTTTATTACCTAGTAACCTAATTTTGTGTAATATATTTTATTGACCATAATTTCGATGTTTATGGGCTTTGTTAGTCTGAAGTAATAAAGTAATGCGATAGTATTATCAAATTGGTCTATTATTCGGATTTCGATGTCCCATTATTATAATATAACAAATATTGTGTTATTTACGACATTATCACTGAATGTACGAATGTAGAAGTGATGTATTACTGGATTTTGCCCGCGGCTTCACGCGCGTAAATTCCTTTTCAGTACTCCTAACTATGTGTATGCGAAGTTTCAAGCATGTTGGTTGAGGCAGGGCTATCGATTTTTAAGTTGTTTTATAACCGAATCACGAAGAAGCCAAAAAAATCAGCCAGGTTCCTTACCATTTAATAAAAAAACTTGACAAATCATTTTAAGATTTTTGCTTTTCTTTAAGTTGTTTGTAAAAATAAATTTTCTTCAAATTTAACACATTCGTGGACAGTAAACGAGATAACAACAAAAGTTAATTGTTTGTTATATACGTCAAGAGGCGTTACTGTCAGCGAAAGTGTTAACAACAAATTTACAGTTTTTTAGATTTATTCCTAAACAAGTGCTGTATGATGTTGCTTCCTACCAAATTTCATGACTGTGGTTCAACGGGAAGCCCATCGGGTTTGATTCTCATCTGAAATCGCAAAATTTATGAATTTGCAATATTTAAGGTCATATCTTTTGATCGCACTAATTTCCATAATTTTACAGCCAAAGGAGTCCTTAAACCTGACTATATGTATGAATTTTAACTTGATATGTTCATGTGTTCCTCTGAAAACAAGTTTGACAGGCAGACGAACTACAAAGTGATCTTATAAGGGTTCCGTTTTTATCACAAAGGTCTAGAACCCTACAAAAGTAAAAATTATAATATGCAGTTACTTCGTTGCCTCATCATGTCATCAGTCTACTTTGATGAAATTTTATACGCATAGTAGGATAAATCAACCCTTAAAAACTCTACATAAGTCAATATATTTATATCTCAAAATTAAACACTCGGGCATATAACGGTATAACACGTGCCCAAATACTCAATAAGTACATACCCAAATTGATTCTGTAAATAAACCATGTTATAACGTCTCTGAATCAGAACCCTTAAAAGTATCATTGAAGTTACTATAGCCTAAACAAATAGATTTCAATCCCAGAAATACCCCAGAAAGGTTTATCTTACTTAGAAATCGCAGAATGATGACATTACATAAATGTTTTAACTTAACCTAATATTAGTGAAATGTGTGTTTGATAAGGTTTCATTATTTTTTTCTAACTTTTTAGATTTAATTTTGTTGCATAGACAGGGTATTTATGCCCGAAATTTACGAAATAGCAGCAGCAATTTGCAAGCAGCCAATAAATCGGCCAAACGCAGAATCAGATTAAAGGATTTTGTATAAACAGCAGCTTGGATTAAAATAAGTTATTGGCCTCCGTGGTCCTCCTCCGGTGGTTAAGAAGTTTTGGCAAACGCTTAACCACGTACTCCATGACTCCTGGGTCTGCAGGCGTAGAGTCAGGGGTCACGGAGTCGATTCCCATGGGAAGCATACTTGGGTTAGTTGATTCCAGTTTGATTAGGACATTGCAGGCTTGAATCACCTGATTGTCTGATAACAAAGATGATCCCGTGCTTCGAAGGTACAGAAAGGACGTTGGTCCCGGCTACCATCTAGTGGTTGTTAAAGGAACCAGGGTGTACATGGTCTATTGACGACACTTACACGAGATAATGATCATTGTCTATTTACATACTGAGTTTTGTGACTTTGCCTGACATCATGCCGAAAAGTAGATACGCTTTGTACATTTGCTACGTTTTAGCACAAAACAACACAATAACGTATGGAATGAGAATGAAAAATAAAAAAAAAATCTGGCAATTAATTGCGATGTATTTTATTTTACGCCGAATCCCTATTCTTGTTTGTAAATCGATAAAAATACGTATGTGTATTATGTATAGATGATTATAAACTATGACGTCAAATCTCTTTTATATAAATAACGAGAGGCATTGAAACTATTCGAATCAATATGAAACTTGTTTAATTTTAAGCGACTCCCCCACTGAAACATACAATAAATACCTACCTTTTGTCACGACACTGCTCGCATCTTTTCAACCGCCTCTATGTTATACATATTTTATTAGTATCATTTGTTGGATAACAAATTATTCGGTTGTCAACTTGTCAATTAGGTACCTGTAATTTTATTTTTATACCTGCTTATTTTTAGACGGAGTCAAATAACAACAAGCAGTAGCTTGTTGTTTAAATAGTAATTTAAAGGCTCGAAATCGATGCCGCGGGGACAGATAATCAAATTTTAAACTAATCAACCAAAGTGTCGTTGGATAACTGTAGTCTTCTTCGGGAAAAAGGGCATAGAAACTTCTTATGTTTTCGCAATTGTTACACATTAAATTAACCGTATAAAATAGTTTAATTTAAGGGCATAGAACTCACGGTGTACAATGATTATGCTTGTACAAATATATATAAACGAAGCCCATATTTGCTGGGCATTCTTGTTAGTATTTAAGTTTATGGTGAAATGAATGGTCGTTGTCTTTGGGGAATTGTGTCATTGTAGAATGGAGCATTTATTATTAATATTGGGATTTTATGATTAATTGTGGATTATTGGCTTTAAATGTTGTTTCTCTTTTCAGGTATGTAATTTGTGTTATGAGTTATGAGTGTAGAATAATAAAATGTTAACAAACTGGTTATATAATAAACTTCTCTTTTCAGAGCAACATATTTGGTTTTAATAATACCACATTATAAAACAACATTTAAAGCCAATAATCACAAACACACAGGATTGTCACAGGATTTTCACCAAGATATTTATATAGGAGCTCATATTTGGTTTTAATAATACCACATTATATATATATATATACTTATAAAAATTGATTTACTTTTTTTACCATTCAGTTAACACAGGCCATCCACCTGATGGGAATCAGTTACGGTAACAAATCTTATATTTTATCAATTAAAGCGTGGAATTGAGTAAATGTAGCCGCTTTAAAGACATGGTTAAAAAATTTATGAGATTTCGCAAATACTCCAGGTCTTGTTTCTGTGTTTCTTCTACCCGTCCTATTATAGACAGCATCCCAACGGAAGTGCAGCTAAATTTACTTTTAGAAACCTTGCTCTTCGTTTCTTTAGTAAAATTCCTCCTCATCATCATCATTTCGAGTGGGCGTCACGGTCAATCGACCAAGCACACCCTGGTGTCAGAGTTCTTCGGAACCGCCTCTCGGCCTCTGACGTGGTTCCTTTAACGACTACCAGATGGCAGCCGGGACCGGCCAGGACCGAAGCAGGGAATCATCTTTATTATCAGACAATCAGGTGATTCAAGCCTGTAATATCCTAACCAAACTGGAAACAACCAAACAATGTATATTTCCCGTGGGAATCGAACCCACGACCCGCGGTTCTACAGAACTTGTATTAATTTTTTTAAATTTAATTCAATTCTGAAATTTCTAAATTGAATTACAGACCAATTACATATCTTAAATGTTTTGAATTTATAGTTGATAGAATATCCATATCCATACTTCCATACTAATATTATAAATGCGAAAGTCTGTCTGTCTGTCTGTCTGTCTGTCACCTCTTCACGGCTAAACTGCTGAACCGATTGTGATGAAAGAATGATGGCGGAATTTTTACGAATAAAAAAAAAAATACGGATGAATTGATTTTTTTTTTACAACATCATAAGAGTCCCAGAGATACATTTCTGTAAATAAAATATTTTTAAACCCCCGGGAAAAAAACTAGATTTTTATTATAAATTATGTTACCAGAACTTAAATATGGCAATGTAGAAAGTGAAACATTCGCATAGAGCCACGACTTACAACTGCCAATGTCACTGTCATTCAAACTGACTTGAACTCTGTAGATTGCGGTCTACATAAAGAAAGTGCAAAGCAATAAATATATTGACTTTCCTAATATCCTAACCTAGTACTCTACTATAATCAATTAAATCAACTGTCAATGTCGATTTGACAATGCTAGCAACTGTCAGAGTGACATGATGTTTCAGTTCAGTTGTGGTTGGGTGGGTTTTGTTTTAAATATGGCGATGGAAAATGAAACAAAAGGACGACTTTTAAAAAACGGAATAATTAAAAAACCCCGGGGTTTATAATTATTTAGTGGTGGTAAACGTGTAATTAGTTAAGTGTTCTTGCTAATGCGATTTGTTTCAAGTTATCTATATTTTTTGTTTTTTTTCGTACAAACGATGTATGGGGCTTCGCCAGGATTCTTTGGTAGGGATGTAGTTAACAACCTGCGGTCAAACATAGGCTACTTTTGGGCGCGATATAACCGAGTCCCACGCGGGCGGAGCCGCGGGCAACAGCTAGTAAATAAAATAAATCCTTTTTCGTCCATACATCATTAGATTGTACTGTACAGGATCGGAGATAAAATGAATACAAAAGCGGCGTTTATGTATCAGAAGGTTATCTAAAGATAACAACTGCTAGTATAACAAAAATATTTACAACGATAATGTTTTTACAGGAAAATTAACATAAATACACATAACAGGGATGGATTCAGTGTCTACCGATAAACCGACGATTACCGTCGGTTCGTACTTTCACAGTAAATGCAAATTTATGTAAATTCCGAATTATTTTCAGTAATTAACGTAGTTTGTGAATTTTCGATCGAAATATTTTGCATAAGTAAATGAATAATATAAAGAAAGTAGTTATCAAACGAGAATGCTGCAGTGGAGTTTGTGGCGCCGCTTCTTCTGCACTTGCGCTTTGGAAGTGGTGGTAAACTTAAAATAAGTAACAATTGACGTCAATAAGTGATAAGAATATCCTATAATAAAAATAAACAATTTGAATTTGAATTTAGAATGCAATAAAATAATAATTGCATTCTCGGTTAATCGGGCACCCTGTGTCCGCATGTGCATTTTTTAAAAATTGCTAGAAAAAAAACCACAAAATTGACTACGAGAACTGAAATTCTTGCAAATTATTGTGATTCAAGTAGGAAGGTACTAGCAATTCAATTTCACCTTCCGCAAAATGATGGCTAAGTGAAATAACTATCTCAAACGTTGACTACTTCACGAAGTTTCTAGCAAACAAATTCCTTCGAGTTTAATTTACTGAGCGAAGCGAGCTCTCAGATTCGAATTTGCTGAAATCCGGTATGTTTGCATGTAAGTTTATTCTAAAACAGTTTGAGAAACCCTCTTCATCGTTTCCTGGCGAATAATTGGGTTAATAATTATTGTTGGATTTTACATTAATTGGAAGTGAACCGTGGAGCTTGAAGAGCTCGATAGCCTAGAGCGGCGCACGTGTTCGTAAGAGACGGCGGGTGCGCGGCAATGTTTGGATTGGTCGCCATTAGTGGTATTTTCTATCTAGAACTTCTCCGTGCTTCGGAAGGCACGTTAAGCCGTTGGGCGCGGCTGCTATCGGTAGATGGCAGTCGTTAGGTTATGTCTGATGCCTTTATGCAATCTGAGAAATCTGACAGTATTGGCCATGGCCACTAACACACCCTGATAATGTTCCAGTTGGTCTGGTTTCCCTGTATTAAAAGGGTTACGGAGGTCAGACGGCAGTCGCTAAAACCAGTACCGCCAAATCAGGACCATGATTAATAGCGTACCCTGGGTAGCGTACACGCTTGGACGAAGCTCGAGAGGTTCCTATACCACAAGCATGAACGTGGAATAATTGAATCTTATAACTTCATCGTTATTAACATCACAGCGTTTATCAGGTTGTTTTCAAAGCTATATTTTCTACTAACTTGATGTACATATCCCCTTCATGTAAAACTTATTGTAAGATTTATCAGTATTTTTATGACCTGTCTTACGTCAACATACTACGGGAATTTTCTTGTAAGTTCAAAGCACACGTCAGTAAAAGGTACAAAGGAAATTGATATCTATTGTAACTAATGACGTCAATAGCAAGACTAGAAAAATAGAAAAGAACTACTACGAAAAGAATTAATCGACTAAAGTTGGGCTTGGCCACGAATAATAGTAGTTCTACTCGTATTGTGTCAAACACCTCTAATAATTAATATATTTCTATACACATAAATGGCTATGCCATGGCTTTAGAAATGGCATTAAAAAAGTTGTAGGTTTACAATTTTTACTTTTGGTTTCACCATTTAATAAGTTACTTAATACATTTTACGTTAATTTACGAAATATTTGTAACTTAACATTCTACCTAGGCGGATGGACCATGGGCAACAAACTTCAATATATTTACAAGTTTAAGATACAAAAATAAAAAAACTTAAACATCATGCTCTTGCTCGTGAAGCAAGTTAGCAAGAACACTGGCTGCACTGAAAAAAATGAATGTCAACTAAGAACGATTTTCTCTTAGTTGACCTTTTTTTGATCAAGCTAAATACACATTAGATAATTTCAATAAAAGTTGTGCAATTGGTCCAACTTGGTTGTTTATGATTGAAATAGAAATCTGTGTAATGAATAATTCCATTAAGTTTGCACGTTGTTTCTACCTTAACAAACACTGAAATAAATATGACACGTGATTGATTCTAATAAGACAGTTCACATTCAAATTAACAAAGATAATATTTGATATTTTTACAAGATTTTGTTGATTTAAATACTTATAAATAGTTAATGCAGTTACGACAAACATTACAATTAATAACATTTTAACGCATAAAGCTACCATAAAAATTATAAAATTGTTCATGTTCAATTGTTGGTTCAATTATTTATTATAGTTTGTATAATCATTTAAATAATAGCATCAAATAAGAACTAAATATTCATCCCTAATATTTATAGATATTTCGTGCAAATATTTTACTCAGATAAATCAATAATGTCTTATTAAAAACGTATTCTCTCTTGTTCAATTCAAAAAAATATGTTGCTTGCTTGCTTTCACCCCGCGCACTCACCTCATCCCTCGCTACCTCCGGCGCCCGTTGGCTGGCCGCAGTCCGCACTCGAGATCGTGTCGTGTACGTTTGTTTTGTATGTGAAAAGCAAAGAAAAAATGGAAGAAGTTGCAGAATTGCTTCGGGCATGGGAATTGCCAGAGTTAATACCTGTGTTCACCGGTATGTATAGACTTTGACATGTATTTTATTTGTGAGTTTATTACTTTCACCGGACGGTCGTAGTGTTACAAGCATTGACTTATATATTTATTGACTAGCTGTTCCCCGCGGCTTCGCCCCGCGTGGGACTCGGTTATATCGCGCCCTAAAGTAGCCTATGTTTGACCTCAGGTCGTTAACTACATGCCTACCAAATTTCATCACAATCGGTCCAGCAGTTTAGCCGTGAAGAGGTGACAGACAGACAGACAGACAGACTTTCGCATTTATAATATTACTATGGATTATTGATTACAAGCATGTGTTTGATTAGATACCTAAACCAATACCTATGTCGTCAGTTCGGTTATTTTGAACACGAACGGACCTCCTCGTTTCTGATTAGATCACACCAGGATATTCCCGCTCTCTATGAGCTTTGCACAGTCCGTCCAGTTTGCAATCAGAGCATGTGCGCCGTGTGGCTCTGAGCGTCTACCTACCTTCGTAGGTACCTACAATTGTACAATAACCAAAAATATTATTTCCAGAACAACAAATCAATATCCAGGCACTTTCGGCATTAAGTGATGCAGAGGTTAGAGAACTAATACCCAAAATAGGCCGCAGGACTTTATTCAGTAGATGCTGGAAGACCTGGTGAAATGCATAGGTAAGTCTAATGATTTGACCTGACCTTAAGAGGCCAGTTTAGAGCTGAAACTTCTATACAAATTTGCAGTATGAGCACTAACATGCACTGACTAACTAACTGAATGATACTAATCTGAGTCTGAATGATTCTTGGTTTTGAAAAAGGGCGGTTTTGCGAGCTCTAGTTAGATGTCTTTGTTTTTAATGATCTGTTAACTCAGTTACTTTATTTTCAGCACCCGGCGAAGAAACAACGAACCTGGCTGCTATTATTATATTCATTTATTTAATAATAAACTTATGGTAATTATAAAAATATTCAAATGTGAACTCGTCTGATTTGACTCAAATTTTGTGAATTGACGTTTTTGAAGAAAATGCTGCTGTGGAGTTTGTGGCGCCACTTCTTCTCCACTTGCGCTTTGGAAGTGGTGGTAAACTTAAAATAAGTAACAATTGACGTCAATAAGTGATAAGAATATCCTATATTAAAAATAAACAATTTGAATTTTGAATATTTGTTCTACCAACTTTATACGTTGTGGGTTTTATGTGATTAACTGATCTCTTAATGATTAATAATTTTTTTCTTATATTTTATGCGTTTTATTTTATCTCTTTAACAACCCTGCTTTTAATAAATACTACGAATGGATATTTCAGAGTCTTAGGCTAGGGTCTATGTTGAATTACGTTTTTCTTTTTATTTGCTTATTTTTATTACTTCTCTTCTTACCTGTCTTGTTAAAACCGGATTAAATATTAATGTTAAATACCTACGAATAATTCGAGCCATTAGGGCCTCAGTTGACTTACGTTTTTTTTATTTGCTTATTTTTAATCTTCCTTTGTAGGTACAAAGGAAGATAGAAAAAATTCCTTTAGATACAAAGGAAGATATAAAAATAAGCAAATAAAAAAAAACGTATGTCAACTGAGGCCCTAATGGCTCGAATTATTCGTAGGTATTTAACATCAATATTATTTTTAGTACTTTCAAACAAGACAAAAGCAATAAATAATAGTTAAGCCAATAAAGACAGTATTTGAGTGAAATGAGTATCATAGTGGAGTGAAAAAAATACCTTAGTCAATGAAACAAGCATCTAAGTCGAGAGATACAAGTTTCTTTATTAAGTGTAACAAGTATTTGAGAAAAGCGAAATAAGTAACTTAGTGGTGACAAATAAGTATCTGGCAAAATGACATAATGTATCTTAGTAGAAGAAAATAAGTATTATTGTAGAGCGAAACAAGTATTATAGTAGAGCGAAACTAGTTAATTTGTCAAATGAAACAAATATCTTAGTTGAGGGGAACAAGTATCTTAGTAAAGCACAACAAGTATCATGATTAAATGAAACAGTGTCTTAGTTTAGACATTAAAGTTCGTTATTCAGTATAATAATAGTAAAGAATTATATGAAACAAAATATTAGTTAAATTAAGTGTAAAATAATAGTAGCGTTATACAACCCTCTTAGTTGAGACAAACAAGATCAGCTTGTTTGTTTTAACCTTTCACTTTTCAGGCTCATATGCGTTCATGATGCTTGATTAAAAAGGTCACAATCTTAGTTAAATCAACCATATTTTTTTTTGAGTGTGCGTTCTGTATTTTTTTTTTTAAATTGGCAACTTTTAAAACTATAAAATACATATGCCTACAATAATTAAAAAAAAAAAACATATTATTGGGTCAACGTTGGACAATAGAGTAACAAAGACACGGGACTCCGATATCCTTACGTGCTACTAACACACTACACAATAACGGCCTATCTAAAGTACTAATCTAAAGTACTTACCTATGTAACATGTAAATAAAGTTAAAAAGACAGTTGAGAGAGGCCATCATGAGGTCAGCGAAGGAGAGGTTCACCAAGAAATAGTTGGTCACTGTCCTCATTCTCCGATGAGCTGCAACAAAAATTAATATTTAGGAAAAAGCCTCTTAAAAAGCGACTGGCAACGGTGGAAAGCTCTGCTGTTGGAGGCCAAGACCTTTTTTTTTTAATATCTGGGTCCCCGATCATCATGCAATAGAATTTTCAGTGTGTTCAAAGATGTCCCTTCTACTGTAAAATTCGAACGTTCTAAATAACTCGTATCAGCTATTGCATATATTTTTTATACTGAGTGCCCATGCTATAACCGTAAAATTAAATAATAGACCTCATTTTTCAGTAATTATTTTGGATATGAGAACAATACCGAGCAAATCAAATTTTTCATAAAAAAACTGTTGGTTGCAAAGAATGATTTTTTATATTTAGGTTGTTTATTTCCTGACTATAAATTTAAAATTGTTTTGTATTGCATGCTATAAATGCTCTATAAGAGTTTGATAATTACCTACATCTGTTTACCATCTTTTGTGTACCTTATGCAAACGCAAATAAATACTTTTAATTAGCTGAAAGAAAAATACATACATACATATAATCACGTCTTTATCCCATGCGGGGTAGACAGAGCCTAGGGCTATAAGACCTTAGGCCACGTTTAGCATAATGATAGTTGAAACAGGAAATCAATAGTGATGGGTTGCTAGCCGCATCGCCTATGTCATGATTTCCCCATTCGGCGATTCCCTCCGTCGACTTTTACGGCTTGCGCGGGAAGAGAAGCAGCTGGTACATTCTATGTTTTTCTTTTTCTCCCAGACCAGCATGGAAGCGAAAAATCCCAAGGCTTTAAAAATCCGCTATTTAAATGTTTTGTTAAGAAATTCATTTAAATACAATTAAAAAAAAAATGTTAATAGATAATGTATATTAAAGGTTCAATAACCGCATGCCCAAGCGACGACGTTGCGACAATATATACGTAGGAGTCATTGAATATGGCAAAGTCCATGAACTCTGCTGACGTATAACTTGTAGAATATGCTCTTATAGAAATGGTTGCATATTTTTTAATCCTTTTTTAATTTAAGAATTTTTAATTACTTGTTTATTACTATAATTTTACTACATCGTAGTACAATATGGCCTAATATATTTGATTAATTTAATTTACTATAATCATCAGCGCTTGCTCTATTTTAAATATTATTTCAGATTATTGATTACGGCTACAGAAACAAGTTCTAAGTTGTGCTTACTTGAAACCTAACTACAATATAATTTTAGCTAAATAAGGGATAATTAAAACATAATTTCTGAAGCAAGCAAGCAAGGAGGTTCAAAAACTATTTTTACGCTTCAAATAAGTACCTTTATTTTAAATAGAAACATAATACTTCATTTAGCAGTTAAAAGGTAAATTGGTATGAAAGCCGAAGTAAACAAAAGTCAACGTTAATTGAACGTCTGAATTCCAAGACTTAATTACTTAGTTAGTTTAGTAAGCTTTTAAAACTATACATTTAGTAAGAATATTAATGAAATTTAGAGTGAATTAAAACAATTGCATATTAAAAAGTTATACCTACTTAAAAAAAGAATTCATGGCTCCGGCCGTTTCGTACCAAGAATAGGCTTTGTGATCCACGATCACAAAGCCTATTCTTGGTACGAAACTGGTTTCAAACAAAGATATTCTTTTCCCTTATCAACTAGTTACAAACCAGCAGTTCCGATGGTTGTCGAAAGGAAATATACTGTAGGTACTTATATCGCGTTGAAAAATACACCCTAAATTAATACTAATAGATTCAACTCTCCCTAAGCTAAACAATATGTCATGTATTATTCACACTACATTCAAATGGTAATAAGCAAAACAAGCACCTATCTCGATTAACTAAATTGTCATTTACACACTCAAGCCTTAGGTGATCTCTGAATCAGCAATTTATTTCAATGCGTACACATATTGTACGGAGCATGATTAAGTCAGGAAGGCTTCGCCATGAAACTGAATTGTGGTGCCATTAAGTGGCAAAGGGAAATCGTATGATATACGAAGCATATACGTAAGGCAAATGCTAAAAGATATCAGAAATCCACTCCACGGAAACGAAACCCAATCATGCTTATGAAGAAACATGACATTTCATCATTAAATTTTATGAAGATCTTAATTTAGGTAAGCTTTGTCATGCGATACATCCTAAGAAGTTTCGCGTGATTTTGTGAGATATTCAAACCATTTTTTTAGGTGTGCTGTGAGCCTGTTTGCCTAATATGATATTTAAAAAAAAACAATCTGATTGGCCGTTGGTTCCAGCTGCTATCGCTAAGTGGCAGACAGTCGTTATGCTAAGCCACTGCCTATAGGGAGCTTGAGCTTGCTTGAAAAATCTGACAGAATTAGCCACTACCACACTCGACAAGAAAAAAGAATACAATTCATACTTCCTTATCAATACTTCCATACTAATCTTATAAAAGCAAGTCTATCTGCCTGTCTGTAATGCTTTCATGGCTAATCACAGATATATAGTTAAAGGCCTGGTTTCATAGGCTACTTTTTGGCGCGATATAAGTATATGACCGGCCGGACCAAATTTCGGCAAAATCTGTCCGACAGTCTGTCTGTCCGCTTTCACATGCTAACGTGATATATAGACATTTTCGCATTTATAACACTAGTATGGATGGATATAAATTTCCGTCGCTTGACGCGTGCTATAGTTACGAACACGCGCGCCGGGCTAGGCTATCGAACTCCTCATGAAATCGTAAGTAGAGCAGTTAAAGGCGACTTAGGGATAAAGATTAAGGACGACTCGTAAAACCACTTCGAGTTAGTGGATAAAAGACGTCACAATTAATCCTTCAATACTATGGATTACTACTACCAGCTATACATTTTTCGCCCGTTTGGGATCTTTGTAATATCCTGGTATAGTTTGTGCAACCTCAAGGAGGTTATCTATGTATTTTTGTCAAAAATCAAAATTTGTAATCTATATCTTATACTATCGACCCGCCCCGGCTTCGCATGAGCATAAAAACCTTCCTCTTGAATCACTCTATCTATTAAAAAAAACCGCATCAAAATCCGTTGCTTAGTTTTAAATATTTAAGCATACAAAGGGACATAGGGACAGAGAAAGCGACTTTATTTTATACTATGTAAAGATAGTGATGCATCAAAATTTACCTTCGCAAATTTAGAGTACAGTGCTTAAGTACTTATACATTAAAATAAACATTGTTACTAGTACATTTAGAAACATGGATAATCCATACTAATATTATAAATGCGAAAGTCTGTCTGTCTGTCTGTGTGTCTGTCTGTCTGTCTGTCTGTCTGTCACCTCTTCACGGCTAAACGGCTGGACTGATTGTGATGAAATTTGGTAGGGATATAGTTAATGACCTGAGGTCAAACATAGGCTACTTTTGGGCGCGATATAACCGAGTCCCACGCGGGGCGGAGCCGCGGGGAACAGCTAGTATAGATATATATACAGTCGGGGGCAGATAAAACTGACTTCCCTTCCGTACATGCCATAGGGACCAGAGGGTTAGATATATCTGCCCAAAACTGTACACCAGATAAGGGGTAAGAGTAACTAGGCAATTAAATTTACTCTTAGCCCTTATTTGGTGTACATATCTTTGTGGCCCACTGTACATTTGGAAACTTATCAAACGTTACAGTTTGACTAAGGTAGTTTAACTGATTGATTTCAAATATTTCTATTTATTTTTCAAGGTTTTATAGCTATTTGTTTTTATAGAATTTTCCACTTCATGACTGGTCGAGATAAACTTAGTAGAGACCAGTTAAGTACGGGTATTGTTTGATCGACGATAAACTAAGTAATCCGTCATTTTTTCTCGCTTAATTCGAACCCGCGGGATCGGTCGACGGAATGCAATATTTTTTTAAATTATCTTCCGTCAAACGATCCCGCTCTCGAAAATCTTTTGTTCAAGACGAATTGTAGAGTCATCAGAAAAAATTACATTTTCTGCTATATATTTATTTATTTACCTTGCACAAAATGCAAACTAAAGCGGTGTAAACACAAAAGGCAGACTTAATGTTAAAAGCATTACATATTGCCATATTTTTAAAAGTATAGGAAGAATGAAGTATGTAAGACTGGCATGTGGTAAGTGGAGCAGAGTATTTTCAAAGAAATTGTAAATAAATAATAAATAAAAATAAAAAAAAATTAATAATAAAAGCTTTCTAATTCCGAAATGCCAGAAAAAATTACAATCAAGTTTTAATTGTTAAATAACATGAATAATTAATGCAAGTCATTCTTAATAAAAGTAAATTCTGTTGTTGAATTTTTATCCTTAATTAAATACTTATACTTTGTTAAAATTTGTTTTATTTACAAAACAAATAAAATGTTTACATTGTTCTAAGTAAAACACGCGTAACAAAAACTTTTTTCTCTTCTCAAACACGAATTAAGCTAATAAAATTCATTTGAGGTTTGTACCTCATACCTGTATGTACTTTAAATTCAGGGTTAGGTATTCGTTGTATTTTGCTATTTTACCGTATAAGTTGTTATTAGAACTTAGGTTTTAGAATTAATGTTTAAACAACAAACGAGGGTCAGACAGGAATAACCCGGTTTTAATTTGCTTTGTTGTTAACTACCTAAGTTTTGATTTGTAATTTTAAGCCGCAAGGTATGTGGAAAAGCCATCAAATTTATTTAAAATTTGTTAAAATTAATAAAATCCTTAACTGATAATTAAATTTAAAGTTTAGTTTTTAGTGTGCATAGTGAATTATGAAATTATCTGTCTTTATTTAAGAGTCCGTGCACAAAATGTACTCGTTCGTTAGTACCATAAAAAAATATATACTCCTATGTATGTTTGTTATTGCTACTAATGCGAGCGGGTTTGCGCGGTCAATAATACAGTAGATTATGACATTTGTTTTCGCAATTAAAAAAAATCGTCGATTTTTTTTAAATAACAAAGTAACTAAAAATTTACTTTTATTTTTAAAATCTTATCTCTATAATGTTTCTAAATGTTTAATGTTTCTTGGAATACGTACTTTGAGTTTTTTTTTTTGCTGACATTTGAATTTGCATAACAAAAGTGCTCCATGCAAAAATAATAAAGAAATATATATTATTTCTCTATTTATATATATTATTAAAAAGGATATATATATATATATATATATATATATATATATATATATATATATATATACTTACTTAATGAATTTTTTTATAGTTTAAATCGTCTGTAGTTTTTACTGTATCTATTATAATCTAACTTCACTCAAACATAATATTTGAGAAAAAGGGTTATCCATAACATGATATTATAGATTTACCACAATTTATGCTTTAAAAAAAAAACCTTCGCACCACATGCAAGCTGAATTGTTCAATTGCATACACAATTTAGTTAATACAATTTAACATATTCCCGCAATAACAGAAAGAAATCGATCAAAATGAGTTGATTAATAGAACGGACTCTTAAGTTATAGTTTATACACGCCAAAACGAGTGAAACTGCGAGAAACAGCTAGTAACGAATAAAATTTGATTGGTCGCAGGCAAGCTGCTTCCAACCGGTCATGATGGAGGTAAATTTTGAAATTCCATAAATAAAATTAATACCTTGAAATATGAATAAACTTGCAACCCGCCTTGGCTTCGCATGGGCATAAAAACCTTCCTCTTGAATCACAATCTATTAAAAAAAAACGAATCAAAATCTGTTGTGTAGTTTTAAAGATTTTGTTTTATACTTTGTAGTGATGTGATAATTTTTTTTAACATTAACTTTAGTTTATTTAATGGACACAAATTTACAATTATTATACAATCTTAAGAACTATCTATATACACACTTAAAGTTAAAATATATATACATATATATACATAGAAAAAAAAAACAAAAAAAAACAAAACAAACATACAAAACACTACGCATCGAAATACTCCTCCGCATCACTATCAACTGGAAATGTGCCCAGAAGCGATAATTGATAATTGAATAAGCGAAATGATATTTTATTCTCATGAATATTTAAAACCTACACCTGCGAAATTACGTAGTCAATATAAAGTGTAGAAATAGACTCGATCGATAGCAGGAATGTTATTTTCTTGTTTGAAGTGTCGTCTTTTGTTTTCACGTCTATACTTATTCACAAAGAATATATTTTTATATTATTCCCAGCGGCCCTATTATACGTATATCAAAAGACAGGGATGCGCGCGTAGTCTATTTTATTACTGAAATCCATGCTATTGAAATTTACGAAAATTTGCAACATTTATGGCCATATCTTTTGATCGCGTTGACGTATATTTTTTATTATTTTACAGTCAAAAAAGACCGTAGGTCTGAGTATATATTATGAATTTCGACTTGATAGGTTCCTGCGCTCCTCAGAAAAAAAGTTTAACAGATAGACAGACAGACGGACATACAGACGGGCAAAGTGATCTCATAAGGTTTCCATTTTTGTCTTTTGAGGTACGGAATCGTAAAAACAAGTAAAAGCAACATGCGAGTGTGGTGGATCAGCACTAAGCAGAAATGATAAACACTTAGATTTAAAAAAAAAATTGTGTCGTGTCAAGAGTCGCGTGCCATTCCTAGTTCTATGGATAAACCTGTAAAAATGGAGATCTATTGGAGGCATAATGTGCAGAAGTTAATCTCTTGAGCTCGAAATAATAATGACAGGATTCTCTTAACTAACTACAACAAATCTTCAACAAGGGCACAAAAAGGTCTCTTGGGTCTGCTAGAAGAGATTTCTTTAGAAATAAGCGTCTCCCTTGTACTAATGTTCTCTATTCTATGTTTTCTTCTTCCGTATATTTTTTCTGTGTACGTACATGAATTTGAAAATAAATAAATAAAAAAGATTCCCCCAGGGTCGGCAACGCGCTCGCAATGCTCCTGGTGTTGCGGACGTCTCATAGGCTACCGTTACCGCTTCCCTTCAGGTATGCCTGTTTGCCTACTTAATAAACTCAATAATAGTATAAAAAAGATGATTGATATTATGTAAATACAACTATCTACCCACCACTAATTGATTTCCTATTTCAACTCCCATCTTGCTAAACGTGGCCTAGGGTCTTATGGACTCAACCCCATACAGGATAAAGACGTGGTTACATGTACATATTATTACTAGCTGTTCCCGCGGTTTCATTCGCCATTAGTGTGTATGTACTATAGCCTATAACCTTCCCCAAGAATCAGGCTTTTATATACAAAAATAATTTTGCAAATCCGACCCGTAGTTTTCAAGTTATAAGCGTTCAAACAAACAAACTTTTCAGTCATATTAGTATAGATGTATGTAAATACAACTCACCTGTAACTATCCATATGACGATAGCGTTTCCTCCAATAGCAACAGCCAACATGGCAGCAAAAAGGCACACCCAAGAATTGTGTGCCCACAGAGGCATGGTGGTGGACGATGGAGCAGGAGTAGGGCTCTTGGGAACCAGGAGCGTGACGGCTCCTAGCGTGCTCCGGTTGAAATCCATCTTCCATGTGTATATGATCTGGTGACAAGATATTTGTTTTATTTATTTGATTTCATAACAATGATGATTAAGACTAAGCAGTTAGAAATTAATCAAAGGCAATGGGGAAGGTGGGATCACGGCCGCGCCGCTTTCGTCAATTTTATTTAGACGCAATAAAGCCATTTATCGCTTGCTTTAGTATTTCTATTTTTGACTATGATTTGATTGAATTTTATTTTGAGTTTTCTTAATGTAATGTATGGATCTCGTTATCTAAAATAAACAATTATTTATTATTATTTCCTTTATTTAGCTTCCTCTTATTTTTTTTTTTACATTTTTAAATATTAATTATAATATATAAAAAAAAAAAAAACATTTAAAAATATAAAAAAAAGGGGCACCCATCGGCAGCGGAGTGAAGACCCAAGCTGCCGGTGGTCAGGGCTCCAGAGTGAGGAATCTTCTCACAATGCGGGCCGTATCCAATAGTACTGCCTTCTGTATTTGTGACTTGACCCAACTGCCAAGCGAGAGTCTCTCTAGGTGACGGTCGAGACTCTTCGCTATAAGTCCGTTCGTGCTCACGACAATTGGAACAATTACCGTTGAGTCAACATGCCACATGGCGGTAACCTCGTGGGCCAAGTCTAAGTACTTGGAAAGTTTATCTTTCTCGGCCTTTACGAGGTTCTCGTCATGCGGAATGGTAACATCAACTAGAATTGCACGGCGTGTCTCCCGGTCTATAATCACAATATCAGGTCTATTGGCTATTATAGTCCTGTCTGTGATAATAGACCGGTCCCAGTAGAGCGTGACATGACCATTCTCAAGAACCGGCGCTGGTGCGTACTTATAGTACGGTACCTCAGAGTTCACAAGGCCATATTTAAGAGCAAGTTGCTGGTGTATAATCCTAGCTACTTGATTATGCATATGCAAGTACTCGCCGTTAGCAAGATGAGAACAACCGGAAACTATATGCCTGAGTGACTCTCCGGGACGGTGGCATGCGCGACATATGTCGACCGTAGCGTCCTTCAGGATATATTTCCGATAGTTATTCGTCTTGATAACTTCGTCCATAATTGCACAGACAAAACCTTCGGTTTCTCCAAAGAGATCACCAAAACCTAGCCAGGCCACCGACGCGAGCAGATCTACATCAGGTCCATGAAGGGCCTTGTAGAACCGCCCGTGCAGCTCTTTACTCTTCCATAATGTAATGTTATTTTTTAATTCACATTAATAATTCAGGTCGATTGTCATCGCAATTGTTCAGTGATCGATTTAGCCGACTTTTCGTTATTGAACTCTAAGAAATCCATACAACTGATATCCGATTCCGATTTGATTAAGTTTGCGCGATATTCGTATTCCCCTAACACAATTATGAATCTGTGGCTATCTACAATTAAAGCTTGTTTAATATGTAAAAATCCGAGTAAAGTAACTTACCAAGCATCGAATCGTTGAGAGAATCGATATTTTGAGAATTTTCTGATGAACTACGATTTGGTCTTTAAATTAGTAGCGGAATACGGGAAACGTCAAAATGTGTCGTTGCAGTTCGGCTACGATGCGGTTGAGCGCTATGTGCAATTACGAAATTGGTGGGTTACTTATATCTTTATTTATCGACGCCTTTGTCAATGACGGTTGCGATTGGTGATCGATAATTCACACGTAGGATTTTCATTTTGCATTGTATAATTGTGATGAAAAAGAATCGAGTAGTCGATACCAGATTGTGATCGATTATGGATAGACGAATCGAAATTGTCGACCTTCGCCCCATCACTACGGACGAGCTAGCTGTCAAATGGATTTCGCTGGTGGTTCGATTAGATGCCGGCTTTGAATTTATTTTTCGTTATTTTGCAATTAAGTTGCTAAATAAACGTATTTTTCTATAAATATTCTTTTAAAAAAAGTGCCGAGATATTGAAAGTCGAATATTCGAAATCGAAAAAGTACATGGAGGTTGTATTTTACCGACAACCAAGTTTTGTTAAAAAATATTTTGGAAAACCCTGAAAAGGTAATTTGTTTTGTTCTAATTTTCTATTTCCACGTTAGTATGCTAAATAAACCGTAAAATCCTCTCATTTGGTCTTATATTTTCTTGGTAAAATCAGATTCTTTGTGAGATTTATATTTTTGAGTTTAGGGTAGTTATCAAGTGTTTCTTGTATCCAGATTTTGTCTGGATTCTGTCTTAAAATGATTTCTAACTATTTGTACACATGAATAAACCTAGAACATATAAATTAAATGTAAAATATTTCACACAGGGTCTATTTTTCGCAAAATAGTCAGATATTTCATTGCCAGGTAACCCACAATATAAAGTTGAGAATTTCTAGTTGATAATTGCAACCATACCGGATTTAGCAATGATTATACAATGAACATACTCTATTTTAACTAAATTTTACATACTTTGAGTAATAATTTGAGTGTGAAATAGAATTTTCAACACCGGGCTCCGCACTGTTTGTACTGTATCTGACAATCATTGTTACACAAGCCAATATATTCTTCAGGGTTTTTTACATTGCGCCTGAAGAGATCCACTGGACCGAATGGGACCCCTTTCTCTCCGGGTCTTTAACTAGAGAGGTCACAAAAGCGCGGGATCTGAGAGCTCATTTATATAAGGAACAAGAGGACTTGCCTTTTACTACAAAAAGCTTTCTCGTTTTAAATAAGGTAACAATAGCCAGCTGAGGACTTCATTATCGGTCGGCCCTGCAGATAGCAATTACTTCTCTCAACTTTATTTCCTTTTCTACTTTACTTTTTTTTTTTCAAAACAAGGGTACAATATTTGACCAGTCGATCTGCTCTCCCTATCTATTTCTTTCTATATATATTTATTACTTCTTTGTCTCTCTGTTTCTTATGCTACTGGATGAACATTCCTTGGATTATATTATAATTATATCCTGTTAAAAACCTGTATTAAAAATAAATATTGTAAAAAATTTTATTTGGTTTTAATTTGATTATTTTTTTGTGTGGCTATTTTCCTTAAATAAATAAGGTACAGAAGATAGGAAAGAGACATTTCAATTATTATTATTATTATTTAGTCTTGCGCAGTTTATCACGGAAGTAAAGGACGTAAGTCTTACAAATGCTTATAGCAAAGTAATAAAAATATGACTTGCATTCAAAATGTCAATAGGTGCTCAAAGTGGACTAGGCCAGGTGCTGAATATGCAGCCTGAATAACTGAGTACTGAAAGTGGACTACCTCCTTTTGTCTAGGTAGTATTTTAATTACAGGGTTATATTAGAAATTTCAAATTAATATTTAAAACCATTTCAATGACAAGTTAGTTTATAGTTAAGTTTGTTATTTTACTAAATTGTTTCACATAAAACTAAAGTTAAAATTATAAAAAAAATTAATAAAGGATTTTTACTTACGAAACGTCTGTTTAGAATCAATTATTATGAAAATATTGATTTTTAATACACCTAAAAATGAAATAAGAAAAGACAAATTAGGATCTGGCTGTTCGGCCGTCGCTATCCCTTATGTTTAGATTCAATCTCAAATGTCATACGTTTTGAAATGTAAAAATCGAAATGACCCTTTTCATGCTAATAATACATCGGGTGTTAAATTCAATTTTCTTATGGTAATCGTAAGAAAAATAATTTATGACCATAACAAACATGAAGTTCATGATTTTTATTATGTAACTTTACGAATAAAATGCAATAATATATTTTTAAGTATTTCCTCTTTTTCTACCAGTCAACCTGGAAATAAATACCGCGTAATCTTAAAGTTTTCGAAAGTTTATATTTATAATATATTGGTTGACTTTATTGACTTGGTTGACTGGTATAAAACCCGGCTTTGAGTTCCGCCCTTGAATAAGGATAAATAAATAAAAATAAATTTAGCAAGGCCTGAATTAAAATGTAAATTGAATTCCAGCATCTGATTAGAAAGGTCAAGTTTAAATTGAATTAAGACACCAAGGCTTCTATCAAACCAGCTTTCAAAAATCCTCCTTATTGTAAGTAAATAAAGCATTTTTTTATTATTATGTTTTTTAAAGTATTCTAAACCCATGCTACTGGCATTGACAAATTGTCCTCCCAGCAACGCCTAATAGGTATATTATACAATTCAGTTCATTCTTTATTCGGGAAGCAGTTACTTAATTTTATTTCATTAATGTTGTTATAAAAATAACTTATTTTCTTAACAGTTCCTAAAATAGAGCATACTTCAAATAAAAAAAAATCTTCTAAACACAACCCTTATTATAAACTTTTACGAGTACTAAGAATAGACTCTTACTTAGAAAATGCGGCTAACCGTGACGTTATTTAGCGTTCCACTTGCAAGACGTAGACTACTTAATTAATTAGTCAGACCATTTGAACAGAAACACTAAAGTATTTAGTTATTTGGTTTAGTTGACTTTTTATCTATACTAATATTATGAAGAGAGAAGATTTGATTATCTGTTTGTTAGTTTGCATCGAACAGGCATCGGAACTACTGGTCCGATTTGAAAAATTCTTTAACTGCCGGAAAGCCACACTATCCATATGGCATAAGCAATGTATGTACCACGGGCGAAGCTGGGGTGGACTGCTAGTTGCATCTAAACACACTTATTTTGTATTGGGAATTTTCTCCCGGGTACCGGAACTATAAAATTGGGTCTTTCAAAAGGGACGTAAAAAAATATATCGCGGGAGTCGGCAATACGCAAGTGACACTCTTGGTGTTCCAGGCCATAGCCAATGGTAACAACGTACCGCATATGGTATCAGTTGTCAATGTGGCCGAAGGGGTTCGTTTGTATGTCTGTTTCCCAATTAAAAATGAACTCCTCTGTGATCCAGAGGTTAAGGTGTTTGCACTGTTTGCCTGTAAACCCGGAGGTCGTGGGTTGAACTACCATGGGAAGCATACTTTTTAGTTGTTTCCAGTTTGGCTTGGACATTGCATTCTTGAATCACCTGATTGTCTGACAATAAGATGATTCCGTGCTTCGAAAGACACGGCCGTGTTCCGGCTGCCATCTGGTAGTCGTTAAAGGAACCACGACAGAGGCCGAAGTTCCAAAGAACTCTGACACCAGTGTGTGCATAGTCGACTGACTGATCAAATATATAAATAAATAAAAAATTGTTGAATTAAAATGTCGTTTGAGCGTACCTCGGGATTTGGAGTGAGTAATGAGACTTTGATGTAACCAAAGTCTCATACCTGAAAAATCGCTAACGTATGTCGTCTATGGACATACCAAATGTAGACTTGAGACAGTACATGTTGACGACAAGCTGGGAGATCTGCTGAGGTCTGTTGAAATTTGCGGTAACGTGTGACAATCACAAGCTATTGTTCAGTGTCCGCATCTGACTGTGTACAGTGGGCCACATATACGTATGTACCTCAGATAAGGGGTAAGAGTAACTCAGCAAGTACTCAATACTCAATACTTTATTGCAACTTAAATTACATGCAGATTATACAATATTACAGATATAATGTATTCTACACTCCTTCAAGGACCCTGTTGGTAACTAGCTTTAATTTTACTTAATCCTAATAATACTACTGTGGTGATATGCGGCCTCATTTCTCTTCATAGAGCTTTTCTATTTTTCACGACATTGTCAACTGTCTATTACATTTAATATGATTGTTATTACCATACGCTAATTTTATCGAATAAAGCCATATAATTCTGAGAATGGTTTGATATTCTACAATTTATTCGATAAACAAAAAGTATGGATAAATATCTAAAGCCTGAACGATTCGAAGCGGATCCGACAACAAGCTCGGACAAATCTTCAATATGGATTCATTGGAAACAAACTTTCAATAACTTTCTACAAGCTGTAGAAAATAAAGGAACTAACGTTAGCGACGACTGCAGGTATCAATTGCTAGTTAATCATTTATCTCCAAACCTATATATACACATCAAGGATGTAAAAGAATTCGATTCAGCTATAAAGATACTAGATGCGCTATTTATTAAACCTTCAAACGAAATATACTCGAGGTATATATTATCACATCGACAACAAGAGTCGGGAGAGACTGTTGATCAATATATACAAGCATTGAAACAATTATCAAAGAACTGTAACTTTAAATCAGTAAGCGCGGAACAAAATGAGAGTGAATACATAAGAGACGCTTTCATCGCAGGATTATCGTCATCAGCTATACGGCAAAGACTACTAGAAAATTGTACCTGTACTCTCGACACAGCATACCAACAAGCACGAACTCTTGAAATGGCACAAATTCAAAATAATCATTATATTCATCAACGGACTCCACTCATAAACAATACTAGCGCTCAATCTTCTTCTACGCCTAAAATTCAAAGATCTCTAACAAAGAACGAAACATGTTATTTTTGTGGTAATCAAAGGCATCAGCGCTCGATGTGCCCAGCTTCTAATACCTTTTGCACAAACTGTGGAAAGAAAGGACACTTTTCTAAAGTGTGCCTCAGTAAAAAGCATCAAGTATCGGCAAGCGAACCTTTAGATAATAATGAGGTTACTCAAGGAGGTATGTCTACATCGTCACATAAATTTTCATGCATAATAGCTGCAGCAGACTTGAAAAGAGCTATTATACCTGTGTTAATAAACAATAAAATTACTGCTAGAGCACTGATCGATACAGGTAGTACTGCTAGTTTTATCGACAGGCGTCTTGTCGATTTATGTAAGCTGAATATAGATCCATGTTATCAGAAGATTACAATGGCTACATCTAATCTATGCACGCAAGTAAATGGAATGTGTTCACTTAAGCTAACTATACAAAATCAAAACGTCGATGCCAAACTTATGATAATGGACGGACTTTGTGCTGACATTATAATAGGTCACGATGTCTTACGAAGTCATAATGCACTAGAAATGAAATTTGGTGGACCTAAACCCACACTAAAACTATGTACTTTATTACAAGCTAATATTGAACCGGTCAGCCTATTCACTAACTTACTGTATTTCAATAAACCAATAGCTATTAAGTCAAGAAGACACTCTGAAGCTGATCGACAATTTATAGAAGATGAAATAAAGAAACTACGTGATGATAACATCATCGAACCGAGTCGCTCGCCATGGAGAGCTCAAGTTCTGGTTACTTCTAATGAACATCACAAGAAGAGAATGGTTATTGATTACTCTCAAACAATAAATAGATTCACAGAACTTGACGCTTATCCTCTGCCATCAATTGACGAACTCATCGGTAAAGTCGCAAAACATAAAGTATTTAGTAAAATTGATTTGCGTAGTGCTTATCATCAGATACCCATCCTGGAAAACGAAAAACCATATACAGCCTTCGAAGCATGCGGTAATTTGTACCAATTTCGTCGTATACCCTTTGGTGTCACAAATGGCGTAGCAGCTTTTCAACGGGCAATCAATTCAATCATCGAGAAAGAAGGTTTACAAGGCGTATATGCTTATTTAGATGATATCACAATTTGTGGACATAATCAAGCAGATCACGATGAAAAATTACGTTTATTTCAGGAAATTGCCACTCGTTACAATTTAACTTTGAATCTACAGAAAAGTGAATTTTCAAAAACTGAAATAAATCTACTAGGTTATAATATATGTAATGGTGTAATAAAACCGGACCCTGAGCGTCTTCGCCCTTTGTTGGATATGCCAGTACCTAGTGATCGAGTATCACTCCGAAGAGTTATGGGCGTTTTCGCTCACTATTCAAAATGGGTGCCGAAATTTTCAGATAAGATAAAACCTCTTGCACAAACAGATAAATTCCCATTAGCGCCTGAAGCAATACAAGCGTTCAAATTGCTTAAAATGGAAATTGCAAAGTCAGCTATTAATGTTATCAATCCTAAAATACAACTTACTGTTGAAACAGACGCCTCTGATCACGCCATTGCTGCGGCTCTCACCCAAGATGGACGACCTGTAGCATTTTTTTCAAGAACTCTTAATACTCACGAACGCAATCATTCAGCGATAGAGAAAGAAGCTGCTGCCATTGTTGAAAGCATTAAGAAATGGAGACAATTTCTTTTAGGTCAAACTTTTCGATTAATCACAGATCAAAAATCAGTAGCTTTTATGTTCGATCAGAAACATAACTCAAAGATTAAAAATGACAAAATACAACGTTGGCGCTTGGAACTATCTAGTTACAATTTCGAAATTTCATATCGCCCTGGAAAAGATAATATAGTAGCAGATGCTCTATCCAGAATAAATATAACAGCATCAATACAATCAGAAAATACTAATCTACTAGAGTTGCATAAAAATTTATGTCATCCAGGAATAACTCGCATGGTTCATTGGGTAAGATCTAAGAATTTACCATACTCAGTCGAAGATGTCAAACGCATAACATCAACATGTTCTGTCTGTGCTGAAATAAAGCCAAGATTTTGCCGAACAAAGGGCATATTAATTAAAGCAACTTCACCATTCGAAAGGATTTCAATAGATTTCAAGGGACCGTTGCCAGGTGACACTAATAACCGCTATATATTAACAGTTGTTGACGAATTCTCTAGATTTCCTTTCGCTTTTCCGTGCTCAGATCTAAGTTCAGAAACAGTTATAAAGAAACTATCTGAGTTATTTTCCATTTTCGGTCTACCATCATACGTCCATTCGGATAGAGGCACTGCTTTCTTATCAGCTGAACTCAAAAATTTCCTGCACGGGATAGGAGTAGCTACCAGCTATACAACGCCATACAATCCTCAAGGAAATGGCCAGACGGAGCGATATAATGGCATTATTTGGAAAACAATACAACTAACTTTAAAATCAATGAATCTGCCTATCACTCGCTGGGAATGCGTCCTCGAAAAGTCACTTCATGCCATACGATCATTGCTGTGCACAGCGACTGGGTGTACACCACACGAGCGAATATTTAATCATCCTCGAAGATCTTCTAATGGACAATCAATGCCTACATGGCTAACAGTGGCGGAAAAGGCACTATATAAGAACCAAGTTAGGAAAAGCAAGTATGATCCTCTTGTTGAAGAAGTTGATTTGTTGGAAGCTAATAATCTCCATTCACACATAAGACTGCAGAACGGTCGGGAGCTAGTCGTATCTAACAGACACCTCGCACCAACGGGGAACTCTTCTTCTGAAATGGAAGAATCGGATACCTCAAGCTGGAACTCTGCTGAATCTAATGATGAGGTATCTGACGAACCAGTCAGTGGAGCACCCGAATCTGTAAGAGATCAGAGTCCTCAACCTCAACCTCGACGTTCAGAGAGAGAAAGGCGCCCGCCGATCTATCTTCAGGATTATGACGTATCTTCTTAACCGGGGGAGAATGTGGTGATATGCGGCCTCATTTCTCTTCATAGAGCTTTTCTATTTTTCACGACATTGTCAACTGTCTATTACATTTAATATGATTGTTATTACCATACGCTAATTTTATCGAATAAAGCCATATAATTCTGAGAATGGTTTGATATTCTACAACTACTTTATGCAATTTTTTATTTATTTATTACTGTTATTACTTATTATAATTGATCTGCTTTTTCTTTATTTGCATATTTTTTATTTACTTATTGTTATTTATTTATTATTCGGTTACAACTTAACCTAATGAGTTTTTATATATTAAGTAAAGTTACTCTTACCCCATATTTGGTGTACATATGTGTTGGTACATTTGGCCCCTTATCAAACTTTACAGTTTGACTTAACTAGTTATCTATACTTTAGGTATTGGACTGATTTAAAATGTTTCTATTCTATTATAAAGGTTTTTAATATAGCTCTTGGATTTTCAGCTTCATGATTGGTTGAGGTAAAACTTTGCATAAATATTTTGGTTGATGATAACTAAAACGATGAAAAATAAGACAACAATAGTTTACAAGTAGCCTGTAGCTATTTGGTACGAGCCTGTAGAAATAAACAAGTTCGATTTACGCCCACCGTTTTAACACTACTTAACATGATGGCCTTCGAACAATCCGTTCGAACCACTAGGGTTGTTTATACTAAGTTGAATAAAAATATTGTTTTACATAAAGTAATTAAGTTCAGTTTGCAACGAAAATAATCATTTTACTTATCTGCTGTGAGCCCAACAATAAACAAATTTCATATAACAAATGGAAAACCGATTGTAAACATACCTATATACACACACTTACTGTCAGTCCACTGTACAGTTAATTGCAGATTTTGTATACATCTTACTGAAATTACTGGGTCAAAACATCCTAAGCTTTACTTAATTACTTACTTCGCTGGCTCAGCGATATGAAGTGGATCTTGGTCTCCGAAACGAGAGCGCCACAGTTTTCTATTCTGCGTAATGGTTCACAGCCTGCATAGTCCTGCCTCCGTAGTTCAGTGGTTAAGGCGTTTGCCTGTAGACCCGGGGGTCGTACGTTCAATTCCCATGAAAAGCAAACTTTGTTTAGTTGTTTCGAGTTTGGTTAGGACATTGCAGGCTTGAATCACCTGATTGTCTGATAATAAAGATGATTCCTTGAAGGCACGTTGAGCCGTTGGTCCCGGCTGCCATCTGGCAGTCGTTAAAGGAACCACGTCAGAGGCCGCGAGACGGTTCCGAAGAACTTTGACACCAGGGTGTGCATGGTCGATTGACCGTGACGCCTACTCGAAATGAATGAATGAACAGCATCGCTCCAGCGATATCTGAAGCGGCCGACGGTAAATAGGTTACGGTGACGATTTCTGAAGGCCAATACATAAAGTATGGTGTATAACGATTTCTGAACCTGTGTGTACTAACACTGTTATGAACGGTCACGCTTTGTGCCGAATCTGACTTGATTACCAACGAGTCGGTTCAAATGTTTATAGGGTGGTTTGTAGGAAACGAAACAAATGAAGTAAAATGAAATTGAAATCTAAAATCACCGGCATAGGTTTCAATTTCATTTAGCATTAACATTCTCTAAATTTAATAATTGTTGTCTTTCGAATGAAAAAAAAAAAAAAAGGCTTTTGTTCTTCACAAATTAAATTTTTGCTTTCGCTTGGATTGTTGATCTCACTTTTAAATTACATAATTTATTAGTTGCCAATTTCGTGTAAAAAGAAAGGAAAAAATAGTAAATTGTATCCAAGAAATGCTAACAGTTCTTTTTTAGGTGTTTATTCTTGCTATCATTTTCTTGCTTAAGTTCACAGCTCACTGATTGTAAAAAAGGTCAGCCTTCATGTCCATGACTTAGCTGACAAGCTTTAGGAGAATCCCTTCGATGGGTAACGGTCACGTATTGTTACGTTGGGAACAAGTGTCTGTCCATGCCGTCTCCCCGGGGGCCTGGTAGAAGGGGTAAACCCAAAAAGTGCCGGCTTGACGTCGTGACACGGGATGGACTCACCACCAGGGATGTCGAAAACAGGGCGAAGTGGATGGAGTAGAAGAAGTAGAAAAGCAAACTCTATGCTCCAAGGCTAAGGATGCAGCCGGAAAAACGCAAGGATGACTAGACAACGTCCAGGACTTACATACTAAAAATTTCGAAGCATTAAAGGTGCTTATTAGGTAAAAGTAAGGTAAGGTAAAGGTGTTATCGTTTCTTTATTAAAATAAATGTTCAAATGTGAAAATTTCATACTAGTGTATAGTGCATTGTAAGTTATCTGCACTTTACAAGTCTAATTTGCATTTTCGACCTCCCACACCCCCGACCCTTAAATTATCTAAAAGAAAAGTTGTTCGGACAAAGTCGCTTCTTAATAAGGATAACAAAAATGCTTTGTGACATTTTCTAAGATTTTTCGAAATTACTTTTTTATATAATTATCATACCTGTTCACAAAAATTTCACAAGAATTCGGGAAGATATTGTTTTTCTTTCTTACCTTTTTATATTCAAGCATTTACTAGAAAATCAAACTTGGAACTACTGATTCGCATCTTATGCGACTGAAGTGAACAAAAAAGTCTGTGAGCATTTTTTCGCATTAAAATTAAATTAAATCCTTTCGAATCCAAACAACCCAAAGTATCAAAGATTTAAAAAAAATTACCCGCGCTCGATTTCCAAATTCTATGATATTATAAAGTTATAATAGTGTATTTATTATATAATAATATGTATATTGTATATAATAATATGTAATAAAAGTAATTTATAGAAGCCCGTGATCATTGTCCCGGGTATGGGGGTACTGACATCCGTACTGCTTTTTCTAGGTCAACCATACCACGATTGTGTGTTAGTGGTTTTTTTTATTTCATATCTATGCAGCTATTTCTTATCTATGCAGCATGCATACTAAACTTATACACTATTGTTTATCTTTTGAACAAAAGTATAACTTTGAACTCCAGTACCAGTAAGTAACCAAAAAATGCACCATAGCTTACGTACGTATTACCTAATGTTTGTATGGACATAGATTCAGAAAATTGTGCCCATCTAATATCATATAGGAACGTATGTATTTGTAGGTTCCATATTGTGTTTTCATACACAATTCATTATCAAAGTTGTCTGTTCACTTCAAACTGGTCTAAGAATTGAATTAGTAAGTCCAAGTTTGATTTTCCATTACTAATGCTTGAATCTTGAATAACACGGAAATTGAGGCTCGGAGACGGTCCTCGGAATATATGTGGAACTTCCTGATATACTCGTATATATGACGTCATAGCTTTCTTGGCGGGCATCCAAATAGGTAAGTGGTCCAAAATGTTAGCCAGTTAGTAAAGTTATCTGAACCTATTTTTGAATTGAATTCAAAACAACAATAGGCAAATAATTAATTACTTTAACCAATGTTGGTAGATTATTAAAAAAATATATAACTAAACTTTAACAGATTGAGGTAAGTAGCCAATGAAGTTTAAAACTTATACTGGGATCATTTTATTTTATAATGTTTTACTGGCCAATACTGATGTCAAATTTTCATTTTTGCCTTTTTGCAAGAGTTCTTTGAAACTACTTTTACTAACCAAACTATTCATGCTATGTAAATTTGAGAATATATATTTACTTTTAAAAGGCCTCGGCTTCGCCTCGTCCTTTTAAAAGTAAATAGCTTCATTTCTGGCCTCAACAGTAATGTACTATTAATTACTCTTTAAGTCGAATTATTTCAAAATCTAAATAAACCCCTTTTAAGCTTAGAGACGGTACAGCTAGCTACGGTCCATTGTAGGTGTATTTGGTGAAAGTAACTAGTTCATAAATACATGTAAAAACTGCTTTCTGTATCACCTTCGCCCACACTGTTTTCCGAGAATCCCTAAAGGCTTATTTGCAATTGGTATCAGAAAGTTTTGCAATAAACCAGTCTATGATGGGTCGAGTTTTAGTTTGGGCTTATCTTAAATGGCTTTCGAATTACTAGCTTCAGGACCTAAGAAAATTTTCAGAACAATACAACAAAACTTAGTACAGTGCCTTTGACTTAAGGTTGGCTGGAATAAATTGCATTAGCGATCCAATCGCCTTTGTACACATTGTTTCTATTTATATTAATTAACATGTATAATATGTATGTTAATGGTACAATAATGAGTATATCTGTATATAATCTTGCAACAGCATTCTATGTCGATCTTGAGTTATTATTCTTCTTAGTGAATTTACTCTGGGAGGTTATATTCGTGATGGCCAAAACTGAGATGCAACTGACTAGGCATTATCTTCTACTAGCGACCCGCCCCGGCTTCGCACGGGTGCAGTGCTGTATAACACATGTATTATACTATTTATACTATAAACCTTCCTCTTGAATCACTCTCTATTAAAAAAAAGAAACAAAAAACATTGCGTAGTTTCAAAGATCTAAGCATACATAGGGACAGACAGAGCGAAGCGACTTTATTTTATACTATGTAGTGATATTGATAGTGATGATATAATAATCATCAATTTCCGTTCGTTAGTCTGGCTAAAACTCGAGAATGGCTGGGCCGATTTGGCTAATTTTGGTCTTGAAATATTTGTGGAAGTTGAATGTTTAAACGGTAAGAAAAGTGCTTTCAGGCGGTACGGAGTTCGCCGGGTCGCTAGTCAGTAGTACATTAAGGGCCCTAGGGTGCATGCAGGTGTCGGCATGCAGGGCATTCTCGAGTTGATTTGCTTCAGTGGATTACTAGTCGTGATATCTATAATGTGTAATGATCAAATCAAAGCAAATCAAATCTCTTTATTTGCATGAATGTATGTACAAAATGATCGACTAACTAACTGATAAATCAAGGAACAATCTAACAGTTGTTATGTAATGAAAAAGTATTACTGTAAATAGAATATTTGCTTCCTTAAAATGGGAAATACGAAAGTAATTAAGAAGTAAATTTTGCATTCAAGAATTTGTTTCTATCCTGGTTTTTTCTTGATATTGCCTACAAATAAGTATCTACTCAGAATATAAATAATGAATAATGTAGAGCTGTTATATCATCCTCTAAAAATAAAATAAGTAAAAGTATGTTACTTTAAATTCCTTTGAGGAGGCAGAAAATGTTTTTTTAAATTATTAGTAGTAAGTATAAGTAGGTATGGTTATGTTTCAAAAAAATATTATCTACTTTTTTTGAGCAAATTATACCTCAGCATGGAAAGCTGCGGTCGATAGCTCGCCGTAGTTTGTCCGTTGCTGATAATAAAATGGACTGTATGTAGTCTAAAAATAAATAAATTGAATCAAATGTATCCTAACCCCGGAGAACAAAGGGCACTTCCCAGACGACAGACATAGAGGGTAGTAAATGGACCGACAAACTTTCCTTGTCACTACCTATTAGGGTGTAAGAAAAAAATATTGAGTGGTGGGTCTTTTTACAGATTTGAGTAGAAAAACAGATTTAGCCTTAAATAAATAAGTAACAATTTAGTCATGGTCACTTGAATAAATAAGTTTTCATTAATTTATTCATTAGTAAACAAGGAAAAATGGCACTACGACTTAATCGATGATTATGTACTATTGTATTATGGGATATTAATTAAACGATAAGATATTTTATAGCAGGACCAAGAGAACCATTTGGCTGTTTAAAAAAAATATGAGCTTAAAAAACAAATCTAAATAACTTGTACTATCCTGTACTATAAAACGAGCAATATATTTATTTGTACTCGCGTTTTCAAAAACTGCTCTAACGATTTCTTTTAAATTTTAAACATAAGTTCTTACATAGTCAAAAAGATAATCTAGCTAGAATCCATGTCTGGGAAAATTCATTTTACCCATATTTTCACGCAAAAAGATTTTCTGCATAAAACGAGCGAAGCTCGGTCGCCCAGGTACTATAAAATTATATTGTAAATTATTTAAAATGCTTCATATAAAAGATACTGACAATATTTGTATAACCGACCGCCTGACTGACGTTTACCCACTTCAAAGATGCTTTGTTTGGTCCGCAATCAATTGCATATTCAAGGAAATTTAGACCTGTGTTCGCCTTTAACGATATCTACGAAAAGAAAGCCAGTTCGTTTTCTGAAGCTAGTTACCACACGATCAATGAGCAATTCCGTCTGATCCGTAAATTTTCTGAGATTTATTAAGGAGATAACTACTGTTTATAATAATATTGCCGGCGATTCTGGGATATGGGATAAAATAAAGCCTATTTGTGTTCCAGAGTGTAAGCAATATCCGTTCCAAATATCAGCCAAATCGGTTTAGCCGTTTTCCTGAGAAAGAGAAACAAACATCCATACAAACTTTCGCTTTCATAATATTTTAGTGGGATAAGTGCTGTATGATATTTTTTCTTACCTATTTAATTAATCTAGTTCAACGCAAATAACCCTATATAGCTTTTGAGTTCTATCAGAGATCGCAAAACTTACGAAAATTTACATAATTTACGGTCATATCTTTTGATCGCGATGACGTATCATTTTGATTGTTTTACAGCCGAGAGAGACCGTCGGCCTGAGTATGTTATTATGAATATCAACTTCACGAGTTCATACTTTCCGCAGAAAAAAAAAATTGGTTGCCTGTAAAGTCGGTATACGGGCGAAAGTTTTACGTGACAACGACTTTGAGTCTGTCTCTCTCGCTCTTAGGGGACGCGTGCCTCTCACTCGCTCTCATTGTGAGCGCATCGTAACGTTACCGAGCGTTACACTTTTTCATAAGTGACTCCCAGCCGCAACCTAATTTAAGACGTTGTCACGTCAAAAACAGACAGACTGGCGGACAACAGTGATTTTATAAGCGTTCCGTTTTCGCCTTTTTGGTACGGGACGCTAAAAATAGTTTCTACTGATGCACAATAGAAAATCTTAATATTTTATAATAAATAACAGTAGATAACGCTAAACTAGTCACCAGTTTGGCCCATCACTATTCAGATCAAAATTTATAATTGTTTAGGAATGAGTCGTAGAAATACACACTCGCTACGTGCTACGAGTTCGTAGCTACATCTTTGTGCTACGATTTCGTAGCTACATGTTTGTGCTACGAGGATGGTGCTACGTGCTTGTGCTACGAAAACCCAACTTATGGAGATTTATGTATGAAGGCCTCATAAATGACTGTTGTCGAGTTGCTTTTAGTAAAATGGTTCATGGTCTTGAGTCTTTCAAGTATGTTTGTCTGCGTTTCGTAAAATCCATAGATTAATAGTTAGATCGTCATTTTTTATACCTTGTATTTTTTCCTGATTGTCTTTAGTCGCCTAAAGAATAAAAGCGCGTTTTAAATTTTTTCACTATGATTGCTATTTCTGAAAATGTACTTTTTTTGTATTTTTTTTAAGGTCTAATATATTTTAATGGAAACAAAATAAAGACAAATATTTACATAATTGAAAATTCTAAATTAATTACTTAACTAAAAAAATACACATATAAAAAAAAACTGTTTTGTTAATTGTCAATTTCATTCTTAAAGTGCTTTCATTCTCAAAATGTATATGTGATTTCTGATTCCTTAATTTGCATGAATTAGAGCAAAAAAAAACCGTAGCTTTATTAGAATTATTTTATTTATTTTATTTTATTTATTTTTATATTTATGGAAAACTTACAGCTAATTTTACAATGATAGAATATACGGTAGAAGTAAATATGGCCAATTACAAGTTTTCACTTACAGAAACTAACAATAGAACTTAGATACCATTAACACAAATATCTAATAGAAAAATAAATACATCTATGCAAAATGCAGGTAGTGCATGGTCGGTTGAACATGACACCTAAATGAGTGATGAAAATCATTTTTTTTTATTATCCGTATTATCCGTTACTCAGTCATGCTAAAGAATAAATCGCTTATTCATTTATTTAAGTAGGTCCTTTTCGGTACATAAGCTTTTACTAAAGATAAACAATCATAACATATTGAATATTATTTTATGTGACAAACATGATATATCTATACCACGTGTGTACACGTGCTGAAAATTTTGTCGATTTCAATAACCACATAATAGCAAGATAATATATTTTGTTATAAAAGATTCGAGCGACCTCAGGTTAACAACATTCTCGAAGTTTCCAAGAAATATAAAACTCGAACGCTTTCCAATCCGTTTTCATATTTCACGTTCTACAAGCATGAGTTGACAGGATCGAAAATTCAGCGGACTGAAAGATGAATGCTGAGAATAATCCCCAAGGAATTTTTCGATTGAGTTTGATATTGTAACTGTAATACAACTGCCTCCGTGGTACAGTAATTAAGGAGTTTGCCTGTAGACCCGTGGGTTCGATTCTCACGGGAAGCATTCTTTGTTTGGTAGTTTCCAGTTTGGTTAGGACATTGCAGACTTAAATCAACTGATTGTCTGACAATAAAGATGATTCCGTACTTTCGAAGACACGTTAAGCCGTTGATCCCGGCTGCTACCGGAGTGGCCACCTACAGGCCACCCCCTCTGCCAAATGTATATGACCGCCGGTCATATTGCTTGTCGTATACGTGTATTTTTTTGCTTATGTTGGATTTTTTAGTCAAATGTGTGCGTAGCGACGTGTTCAAATAATGCATAGTGTTAACACTAGTGGTAGACTTTTCCACATATAAATGTTATCACTATAATTCGCTGATATTAATGTCCTAGGTTCGAGCCTTAAGGTAATACCTCTGTGAACACTAGCGCCACCATCATTTAAAAATCATTATTCACTGAAAACACAAGTTATCAAAAATCCGTCTTGTGTAATTAAGGTTCTGAATGTGAAGTTAATTTTAAACATATTAAATTATAGTTCCCTTTAGTGTAACTAAAGGGAATAGCAATATTGCCAAAAACGGCCACTATTAACAGTTTTGCAATTTGTAACTATAGGGAACTATAGTTCAATAATTTAATATGTTTAAAATTAACTTCAGATCCAAAATCTTAATTACAGTAGATGAATTTTTGATAACTTATGTATTCAGTGATTAATGATTTTTAACTGATGGTGGCGCTAGTGTTCACCAAGGTATCATCTTAATAAGTACATGTTGGAAAATAAGCTTTTTCCGCAGGCAAAAGCTACTTAATTTAGAAAAGCATACGAGATAAATAAATAATCAAAAGCTACTTAATTTAGAAAAGCATACGAGATAAATAAATAATGTAATTTTTATCATGCAGTGCGGGATACAAAAGTTAATTTTTTATAAAGTTTTCATTGAACATTTCATAACACGATTAAGCCCACATCGCCTTTGCCCAAATCACGGTAGTTATTCAGGGTAATTGAAGCGCAGCATGTAATTTGCCCGCTGTTAGCAGGCACAACAGTGCAGGTCTTGTTATTACGTTTTCGTATAATTTCAACAATATAATTGAAGGAAAAAGGCGATTTTGTACTAATGAGACGAGTACTCGTAATTTGACCAGTTTTTTTCACATTTATTAATTCCTAAATTTAAATTAAAAACATTTCTCAAGGGTTGTGCGCACGTGACACTGAAGTTGCATGTCTCATTGGGCTTGTCATAAATATTTATTCAATAAGATGTTATCTGTTTATTGATCACAACAAAAAAACGACAATATAATAGCTTATAGTCTAACATCAAGAGACGTTAGTGTCACTAAAGAGATTATTTTGTACTAGTTTTTGCCCGAGGCTTCGTCCGCGTGAATTTTCCTCGAGAACAAAACTTTTCTTTAGATATTTTATGTATATATCCTTCTCAATACTTCAAACTATGTGTATGCAAAATTTCAGGAAGATTGGTTTAGTAGATAGGGCGTGAAAGCGTAACAAACAAACTCACTTTATCATTTAAAGTATTAGTTGGATTGGATTAATACATTAAAAGTTAAATATTGCTAACCTCCAAATCTTGTGATTTCTGTGGGTTCTTAAAATCATGCGTGGCATAAAACTTTTCCCGTTCAAGGGTGATATTGGCCATAATATCCATCTTGATTAAAAAATGTTTTCAATATAAACCACCATGGATTCCATTGTATGCACATCTCACTATTCTAAAAAATAACAATTTTAATATTTTACTTCACTGTTCGTTTTTTATCCCATTACACAAATACCTGAAACAATATAAAAATTATATTAAGCATTAAAATTTTAAGAAACAGCTAGCTTGATATTTTGATATATTATAATAAAGCTTAAAAATTTATAAATATATTACTTTTATTATTAGTAAAGTATTCTGTAATCTGTGGTTAAATGTACTGTATTTTGGTTTTAATCGTATACTCCGTATATCAAGGTTTATATAACATCCTATATAGGAATCGATAACTTTCTCCCCTTGATTTACAATGTATCACATTTTTACGCTAAGCATCCTCTATATCGATTCTTAATAATTCAAATATATCCAGTGTATTCAAATATATCGCGAAAATCTAACATTCTTCAATCGAATTTTAGTAAAAACAAATATACAAATTGTATAAACATTACTACATACAAATAGGTCAAACACAAAATTATTTTCTTTATGAAATAAAAAAACAACTCTGAACCCTTTCTCTTTGGCTTAACCGAAGACGGATAACAAAAGAAAAGGCTTTTCGGTGTTACACTGAGGCGCTGAACACACTGGGCGGCAAAAGTACCTAAATCTGCGTTCCGCGTTCTGTAATATATGCGGTGTCTTAGAATCATTCACAGACAAAGGCGCTCATATCGCCGCGGTATCCATACATTACAAGAACGCGGAATACGGAACTTTGAAATCTGACCGCCATTGTGTTCGGCGCCTGGTAAAAAAGAATTATGGACAATCGGCGTGCCAAGTTTCATCCTGACCCGTTAAATCCTTTACGAGTGATTAGGTAAACAAACAAAAAAGTGGGTCACGTTAGTAGACTTTCTGAACTTAAAAATATGTCCTCGTTCGGCCAGAAAGTCAAAGATCTGTCATATCGCTGATTGACAAAAACTATTTGTTATTATAAATAAAGAAATTTTAAATATAATATTTTAACAAGGAGTTCACAACTAGAATACTTAATTTTTTTATAAATATATTTCATATTTTTTTATAAAAGAAAAAAATAAAACTATTTAAAAATTGTACAGTCCCGCCAAACTGTCAGCTAACGGTAGTGTGTAATTTCCAGCCCTTCGGTTACGAGATATTATGTCTTAACTTTTTTGACATAACTCGAAAAAGCTAACCAGTATAACATCGAATTCACAAATATTTTTGGCATCATAAATAATACTTATTGACAGAGGATACTTACTAAGTAATTTATATGACGGATACTGTAATATTAGGGGTATCAGTACGTATCAGGTTCTATGATACTGATTCGTTTACGAATAAAAATGTAATTTGATATTCGTTTGATGTTACCATCTGAGCTTGTTTGATGTTTAGGGTTTCGGTGTAGCCTATCGGAAAGTTATATCACATGATCCGTTATAGTTTTGCAATTAAAGTTAAACAGATTTTTTTTTATTTTCTCTAGGAGAAGTAATACGTTAAAATATACTTAATTAAAAATGAATATCATTTTAAATTAAGTATATTTTTACGTTTCATTCATTCCTATTGTTATAATAAAGCTGAAGTTTGTTTGTCTGAACGCTTATAACTAAACTACTGGTCGGATTTGAAAAATTATTTCTGCGTATAAAAAAAAACTCGTACGGAACATTGTATGCGGTAATTAGAGTTGCGCTTGACCCATTTTATTTATATCTGGCACACGAAAATCAGAACTAATAAATTATATGATGAATTCGCGTGCGATTGAAGTTTGTCAATTATGATTTTCTGTTTGTCTGTCATGCTATTTCTTGGAAAGTTTTCTATCATGCTATTTTTTATTAGTTACACGTTTGTCATGATTTGGATATTAACTATTTTCACGTTTCTCATAGCCTGGCTATATGTATAGTAGAATATTTCATGATCATCGAACAATCAATTTTCTTCTTTTTGCTTAGTCAAAATGGCTATAGACTGCATTATATTGAATTTGTACCTTATTTGAACAACCTAGTAAGACAAATGATAGATGGGCTGATGAGTACGTGGAGGGCCGTCGCCATCCGCGGCTACTAGTCGTGCCTCACGTTAGGATAAATCTATTAAGGGGCTAATTATCAGGCCTTTAGCGCCACAAATCATTTTATTTCTTTTACTCTAAAATCAGGTCAAATTGAAAAAAATCTCAAAGAGTAAATAACTTTTTGGTATTACTTTTCATTGTTTTATTCTCAAAACAATACGATACCGAACATTCCATGGCTCTTTGTGCTACTTTTAGCTTAAGCATAAATGATAATGAGATGGTATAGATCCCATAAATCTAAACTAAGGAGTTGCTTTAGTAATCATTAAACGACCTTAGTGTGGCTGTAAATTATTAGTTCTATGTCAAATGACACTATGCTTAGGAAATGTCGTTCATTTGCTATGAACTTGAATCGTCCTGAATACTGAAAACCTTTATCATGCAAACGATCAATTTGCTTGAAAGTGGCAATTAATTTAGTAAATTGTACTGTAGAAGTTGAGACGACTCTTGGAATTGGTATTTAGAATTGGGAGGGCTTTATTTTGTTAACATTACCTTGGTGAATTTTTGTTTACTTCACAAAACAAACTGTTATATATTATTTACGTGCAAAATTGAATATTATTGATATTTTTTATTATATATCATATATTTGATTAGATAAATTTTTGTTTTATATGTTAAGAACATACTGCAGTGCACCTGCACATTTATACTCGTAAAATAAAGATCTAAATAATTAGGCAACCATTCAGCTATTGAAGAAATTTACATAACAACAATATTATGGGCCTATCATAAGTTTATGACCAGATTTGTTCCAGCTATATAATTAAGGGTACTGTATGCGACAATATCTTATTTGGGGGTCATCCATAAATAATTTATATGGCCATGTTTTATGGCACTTTCCTCGTTATCTATGTGTCGGTAATGTGAGATTCGGATGACGACATAATTATCGAGCCGGATGAAAATCTTTCGATAACGAACGAGTTTGCTCGACTTACTTCTCCTTTTTAGCGTTATCTTATTAATATTTGTAAAGGCCAACAGAGCTTGGAAATCTTATATCGCTCAGTTGGGATGCGAATGAAATTTTTCCATGCTCTGTTGTGAGTAGTGATGTGTCATTCCCGGGAATTTTGATGGGCTGAAGATGCAGCTAAAAAACGCTGGAACAATGATAAAGCAATTGAAGTTAGAAAGGGGAGATTTTTTTCAGTCTGCGATTTTCCTTTCGTACCGTATTCCAATTCCATCTATGTCGCGAAAGCAATTTTGTATGTAAATTGAGATGTCACAGTGGCTTTTCTACAAAATCCAAATCGCTGAGTCAAATTGGATAAATTATATACTAAGAACCCACTATTTCTACTGAGGTAAAAGCAATTCCAGTTTTAGAATTATATTTCGCGCGCTACAAGCAAATAAGCATGAAATTTGAATGAAAATAGCGCTTGTTAAAATAGCATTCCGAATCGTAAGTGCTTAATAAATATTTTAATTTGTAATAAAAATCCGATTTCTTAGTAAGAGGTTTAAGATTAGACCACCTCCTCTCTTCCCATGGATGTCGAAAGTGGCGAGTAAAGGACTAAAAGAAGTTTCAATTAACTTGTAGCTCTGTCAGACTGGGGGCGGATTCGACCTGCAGCATTCCCGAGGAGACCAATCCAATTTCATGTTTTAAATACCTCATAGAGGGAACACAAGACATCATGTAAAGCAACATTTGGGTTTTATACACACATACATACATATAATCACGTCTTTATCCCATACGGGGTAGACAGAGCCTAGGGCCATAAGACCTAAGAGCACGTTTAACATGATAATAGTTGAACAGGAAATCAAGAGTTAGTAATTAAAGGACTACGTCTTGATACGAGTAGATAGCCGGTACGACTAAACCGCAATTAGACCAAATCTCCATTGGGCTTGATCTCGATTTGACTAGTTTTTTATTTGACCAAATATCAGAATGACTAGATGTCAGATTGACTAGTTTAACAGTAATGGGTTGCTAGCCGCATCGCCTATGTTATGATTCCCCCATTCGCCGATTCCCTCAGTCGACATTTACGCCCTTCGTGAAAAGAGAGAAGCAGCTGGTAAATTTTATGTTTTTCTTTTCTCTTAGACCAGCATGGAAGGGTTTCAAAGCTATTTATACCATCTGTGACGCTACCGGTAAAACGCTAAAAAAATGAAAACCTACAGTTAAATAGTCAAAGTTAGCAGTCTGTTTCTAAAGCAATATTTTTAGCTCAAAAACACTACCGAGAATAAGCTAAGCTAAAAACCTTTCGTAATGATTTCTGGGAAATATAAAATATTGCAAACAAACGAAATAGAACCATTATTAAGAATACACAGATAATAAATATGATGTTTTTTCTTTTCGTTTCCATAATGAGTCTTTCATTATTTTTACTTTTCGTCTTTATTTCAGTGTAAATGAGTATGTATTGTATACTCACCCTAAGGCTGTTCACCCTACAGCGTGAACCCTACAAGGTAAACACCCTTATTATTTAAATAGTGGCTAAATAAGTATATATAATAAATATAACAGATCAAATAAAAATTTAAAAATTTAACAATAAAATTAACATGTTTATATCCCACAAAGATCATCATTTCAGCCGCAGGCTGTCCACTGCTGGACATAGGCCTCCCCTAAGGATTTCCAAAATGACCGGTTGTCGCGGCCTGCATCCAGCGCCTGCCTGCGACCTACTTCAGGTCATCTGACCATCTGGTCGGTGGGTGTCCGATGCTGCGCTTACCGAATACCGGTGCGTGGTCGCCATTCCAGAACCTTTCTGCCCCATCGGCCATCGGTTCGTTAAAATGTATTCGCCCTACGAGCGGCAAGCTCTATGTACAAGTACCTATGTGTAGAATGAGGTGATGAATATCAGTTTTCGTGGAGGTGGATATTTTAAATGAATTTATTATAAATTTATGTTATAATTTTATATTTACTTATTTTGAAGATACCATTTTAAAAGTGTAAAATTTTGTCAATACGTAACTCAAAATGTCTCATGTATAATGTAAAGCCAAGCTTCTAACTCCACAATGCCTTACTTCATCTTAGTCAAAACATGTGGCCGGCTGTCCGCGTTGTATACTTTAGTTATATCGCTCTAAAAATAGCCTATATTTAGTCGTGAAAGCGTAACAGACAGACTTTCGCATTTATAATATTAGTAAGAAAGTATGGATTATCTATTGGTGTGATACAGTAATGATAGATATAAGCTTGTTAGAAATAAATAAATAAATATACAATCAAAATAAAGCTAAAGAGTATTTTTGTTTAAACGTTAAGCGTTTAAACAAAAAATACTCTTTAGTAATAATCTTTGGAATTACTGGTTGGATTTGATGTATTCTATCAGCATTATCGGCTCAAATGAATACACGGGCTAGATGGAACGGAGAAAGCAAGTACCCATATTGGCGGAAACCTCAGTACTCAATTTCAATTGAGCCTTTCTCCCGATGTCTGTGACTTGAATCTTGATATGGAAACCAGGCAATAATATCAACTTCATTTCAATTCTTCCGTTCTACCCCTTTTCAATAACAGAAATTTGATATACACCATTGAAGATATGTTATTCGAAAGAAATTAAGTTCAAATGTTATAGAATAATATAAGTTTTATTGTTATAATTTTCATCAAAAATCTGTAAAAATATCTTGAATATTAAAAAAAAAAACAATTATCTGATTATTAATATTAATTGTGTTTCAAGGCGCAAAACTCGACAATATTGCTAGACCAATTAGCTAATAAAAAATATAATAAAAAAGAAAACGTTGGAAAATGCGTTCATAAAAGTGTAACCCCACTTTTCTTTATCTCTCACAAACTATTCATGAAAACTGATAGGTACCTTGATTCTCTCTTGTTTAGGATACCTAGGAGTTTTATGTAGGTATAGGTGCCCTTGTAATATTATATTTACCATAACAAATATGAGTATCACAAAAACTACTGTGCATCCCGAAATTAAATACCACGTACTAGTGGAAAATTCTAAAAACACTGACCCAAACTATTAATTTATTAACACAATAATATTAGGAATCCCGAAATTCCCACGACATAATATTCCCGGGCAAACTTTAGTCATAAATCAACAGCAGCGCTAAAGCAAAATGTCGGCAGAACAAAAAAGAATTAGTTAAAGTATTTTATCTTAAAAACACTAAGAAGACTTTAGTGCGACGCGAATAAAATGCGTCACAAGTCACAAGAGAGAAAGACTAAAATAGATACAAAACAGCTTTACCAATACTATTCAATCGTAATCTTCTCTACAGAGATCAATAAAATGGCTCATGTAAACACGGACCCCTAGAAGCAATTGTAATTATTTTGTTGTTTTGGTATGCGAATCAACGAATAAACATGTTATTAGATCATTAAAATACAAATAATTTATAAGATATCAACTTTTAATTAAGTTTAAATGATCACTAAGCAAGCAGGTTTATCACATTCTGCCAGCCAACCTTAAGGTAGAAAGGAAGTTAGTGCTAATTACTGTTGTAGATAATAATAGTAAGTTTATAAGTGTCAATATAATCTGGTTAGGTAGTAATTTTTTTATAGACCCAAACTCAAAAAGAAGTTACTTAATAATAAGTGTGTGCAACAAAACCGCACGAGTTTTACTTCAAACATAAATATAGATTATATCCAATAAAATCAAAGCTCTTTTGGTCAAAATTTATTCTGATCTTTTCCATATGTTTTCAAACAAAACAGAAGACAAACTATCAAGCACTTTGCCAATGTAACTATTGTTTTGGTGTTGGTAAATAAATAATTAAAAATGAGTAAAACCTGTGATATTCAACTCGCATTTATATGAAAACTACCGAACCTATGAAGCTGAAATATAGAAGTCAGATAAGACCGGATTTCCCACAATTCTCACGGGAACGTGCGCGGAGACCCGGCGCTAGTTTTTATTACATACAACAATATCTTACTATTGTAGTTTTTTACACTGTTTACGGGACATATCCTTTGAGATTTTGTTAGTTTTATGAACAAAAATGTGATTATTATTTTTTATTTATAATATTATAATATTATCCCCCTCCGTTTAATCCTATTTTATTTTGGTTTCACGCCTAACTTTAGAAACAATATAAGCCAATAACCTTTAAAAAGCTTCCAAGAAATCCTTCATTCTCCTAAGTTACCACATAATTAAAGTGGTTAAACTTCATAATTGGAGGGATGAAAATTTCAAAAACCCTTATAGCTTTCAAACATTGTCGTTTGGTAATTTTCTCGATTCAGCACATAAATAATGGTCGAAAGTTCGAAGAAACTTGAAAGATTTAATTAGTAAGGCAGTAACTTAATCAAGTTGAAATAATGTATTATTGCCACCTGTTTTGTTGTGTAATCGCCTCGAATTTTAGCCAGCCAATAAACAAAATTAATTTTATAAGTTTATTGATTTTCTGTATTTATAAAAAATTAGGTTTTAGCCGCGACTTCGCACGCGTGGTCAATGGAATCGCTTGGCCTTTTGGGATAAAAGTATCTTTTGTTGTTAATAATCAAAGGTTAAAACTACCTGTGTTACCAAAAGAACCAAATCCTTTCACGCCTTTTTTGCGTAATTGAGTAACAAACATTTAAGATCATCACCAAAACTTTTACATATAGATATAATTTTTTTAAGATAATTGTTCAAGATGCAAAAGTTAAGGTGAAGTTTAGTTTGACTGTGGGTGGGTATAGACAGAAATAGAAGGAACAACGCCAACAAGCTTAGCTCGTAAAATCATACATTATTTCTATTTTACAAATCAAACTCATGATAACATTTAAAACTTAACTTTTTTAGTTCGCTTATATGTTAGCTATTTTAATTGGGTAATTTTTTATCTAGCAGTATGTGTCCCACTGCTGGGCAAAGGCCTCCTCTCTTTTCTTCTGTTTACCTGTACTGTGCCTCTTCTTTCCAACAATCCTTTTCAAAGACCCATAAGTCATTTGACCATCTTTTTCTTGGCCATCCATCCATATATTGGGTAATAGTTTGTCTTAATTATAAATAGTTTTACAGTGTTTTAATACCCAACAGGTAATGTTTAAAACTAGATATAAAAACATGCAATACTTACTCAAAGTTCTAACTTTTATAAAGTTCAACAAACTTTCGCAACTTCTAAAACAAATTAAGTTAACATCATCATTATTTCACAACAGATTTTTTTTTACTTTCGAATCAAAATCATTGTTTTAAATTTGGAATTCGTCACAAAGTCACTCGAGTGAATCCGAAGCGGAGCGTGCGACGTGCTCGCTTGATGAAAGCTCGTTCGGCACTGCAGTACCTTCCATACCCTAGTGGGTCCCTATCCCGTCTGAAACACTGAAAACCCAAACAGATCGCTACACTGTTTTCCCTCATTCATTTAGCGGTATAATGCTTACAGCGAAGGAGTAAAATTTCTAACAGACGTATTTCACGACATATGACTTAGGTGACCTAAGTTCAAGGCTGGGAATGAATAGGTTATTAACGAGCCATTGACCTCCATGTTAGACCACATCTGTACTTTATCAGGTGGAAGTGGTCGCTGGACATTAAGAATTAAAAAAAAAAAATTTTTCTTTTTATTCCTAATGTCTAGTTTTTGGTATTCATACGTAGAGTACGGGACCGTCTTACTTAACTTTTTTTTCGTGCTATGGTGCTACAAGCAATGAATTATTTAAGTAAAGATCGTATTTGGGTGCAAAATAAATCGTCAGGCCGCCACAAACTAACGTAATGCTTTATTTAAAAAGTTATCGGATTAAGAAACGAATAGAAATGTCTTAGCACCCAGGAGGAGTTCGATAGCCTAGCGGGGCGTGCGTATTCGTTACGATAGCGAGCGTCAAGCAACGGCTAATGCGCGGCCATACTTGGATTGGTCGCCATTAGTGGCATTTCTTTCTTGAGTTCCTCCGTGCTTTGAAGGCGCGTGAACTTTGGTCCCGGCTGTTATCAATAGATGGCAGATGCCTTTATGAAGCCTCAAAAAACACTTCGAGATTCAAATGTTACTTTCTTAAACTACACGGTATTTATTGTTTACTAGCAGTATCCCGCAGCTCCAAACGAGTGGGACTCCATATATAGCGCTCAAAAGTCATCTATATTTGACCCTAGGTCCCAAACTATATCCATACCAAATTTCATCAAAATCAGTCTAGAGTTTTTGGCGACTGGGACGGACACTTTCGCATTTATAATTTACTATGTAAGTGTGGATTAGTATGGATTTTATAATCACTACATAGTATAAAACAAAGTCGCTATCTCTGTCCCTTTATAGTATGTATGCTTAAATCTTTAAAATTACGCAACGGATTTTGAAGCGGTTTTTTAATAGATAGTGATTCAAGAGGAAGGTTTTTATGCCCATGCGAAGCCGGAGCGGGTCGCTAGTATAAATCATATTTTTGCGCGGATAAGACTTCTCCATGTTTTATTTATAACGGTGAAAAACGTGTTCATTCATATCCGCAGCTCCGAAACAATGTGAGCACTGGAAACTGAAAATTCAAACATTGTTTTTTAACACCAAAACTTTCATATCCGTTTTTAGATTGCTTCCTGTAGGTATATGATCAGGTAGACCTCACTTCCGATGAAGAAAAATTGCACATTTAAAATAACGCTCGTAAAATATCATAGAATCAGGAAATCGTGCGGTCTACACATAGATTTAAAAAAAAATTGCGTCGCGTCAAACCGCGCGCGATTTGAAATTCTTTGGGTATACGCATTAAAACAAATCAATGTAAAATATGTTTTTGAAAAAGTTAAGAAGGATGCAACAACACTTATTGACATATATCCTCTTTAGTGGCATAGACAATAATTAAAAAAACGCCGTCAATCTCAAAAATGAATCCTTGTCACCGACATCAATTTTGTTAAAATTTAATTACAAATACAAAAAAAAAACGGGTAAATTTCAGTAAAATGCCAAATACGAGGCGTAGGAGGTTTTCAGTGCAAAACAAAATTGCAGCCAATAATCCATCTATTACACAAAACGATTCTCCACATAGGTAAAGACATTTCTCTTTATTATACACTTTCTGTTGCCCTCGGCTCCGCCCGGTTATATCTTGCTAAAATAGTATGTTAGACCCCTTATTCCTTAACTATATCCATAGCAAATTTCATCAAAATCGGTCCAGCGATTAGCGGTGGAAGTGTAACAGATTGACAGACTTTCGCATTTATAATATTACTAGCGACCCGCCCCGGTTTCGCATCGGCATAAAAACCTTCCTCTTCAATCACTATCTATTACAAAAAAACATAGCGACAGAGAAAGCGAATTTGTTTTATACTATGTAGTGAGATAGTGATAGTATGGATGGATTCATATGCCGCGTACTGTGTGTAGTGCTCCTAAATATCTTTTTCATCGAAGCATATTTTTAGTTGCATTTTCAGCTTACGCTTCCAAGCCCAGGGTACGCTTTTAATGAGGGTCTTGATTTTGCGGTGCTTGTTATTGGAATATAACGACTACCATCCGACCTCGGTTACCCTTTTTATAGGAAAACCAGACCAATAGGAACATGATTAGGGTGTGTTAGTGACCAACACTTAAATTTTCAGGCTGCCTAAAGGCATCTGACATAACCTTAAGACTGCCATCTAGCCATAACAGCCGAAATTAATACCTTAACATGTCTTCAAAATAGAAATGGCACTAATTTCTTTCATGAGAAATATGGTTTGCCTAAAATTGGTAGTTAATGTTATTTATGTCTCATTTTCTTGATTTTTTAAACTTATTATTTCCTGTATTCTGCAGTGCAGTACAGGAAGTAGAGAGTAGTAAGAAGTGGAGAGGTATTATAATAAATTAAATACTTATATAATAATAAGAAATACATCACTTATTTTTCCTCTAGTAGTTACTAAATGTACTACCAAGTATTAATTACAATGCAATTTTCCATTATTTATGTTTTTGTTTCATGTAGCCGTAAAATAAATCAAGAAAACACAAGAAATGTAAAACAACGACGTAAGTTTTCACCTAATATTATACCACATGCCAATAGTACCTTGGAAATAGTCACTGAATGTGATAGTATTTTGTCTTTAGAAAAGACATCAGCCAGTAAGAAGCATAGTGAAGAAGATACCGTAACAATGGATAAAGACGTGACCGCAAGTTCCAGCAACATTGATTTTTTTAATATTTTAAATGCAACGGACGATGTATCTATCTCATCATCAAAAGAGACAGTAATGTCAAAGGATTCACCTAACAAAACTGACAGCGATAAACAAACAAATAGAGATAGAATGTCATTAAGAAGAGATAAATTACCTAGACAACATCGGGTTAAAGTGCGAAGCCCTAAAAGAAGTGTTGCAATTTTAGATACGAACAAACCAGAAATTGAAATTATAGTACCCGATATGCCTGAAACTCATCGATCTGTAGCAGTAGACCCAATCAATTGGAGTAAAGAGTTACAAGAAAATGCTATTCCAGAAGTGGTGACAAACGTTGTTGAAGTAGCGGACGAAATACGAGAGAGCGAACATTCAATAGATGATAATAACATGTGTCGTATATGTCATGGTGGAGAGTCGTTGTCTACTGAGCTGGGACAGTTGATTTCAGCTTGTTCATGTCGTGGGACAGTAGCGAGAGTTCATGTTAAATGTTTGGAACGGTGGTTGACGGAATCTGGGAAATCTAGATGCGAACTCTGCGGAACAAGATACGTTACAAGACGTGTGCACAGATACGGCGTACCGAGAGCCCTTGTTATGTGGATATTGAGCCAAAATGCAAAGCAGGTATGTGATGTTGAAATAAATAGGGAAAATGGACATATAAAAAAAATGGAATCAAGTTTTTCTCAATTAATAGATCAATTAAAATTGCGGGTCATTAATGATATAATTTCTTATTAAAATTATATCATTAATGACCCGCGTAGATGTTCATGATCATTACACAATTTTTAATTCAAAATACCACTATTACAAATATAGAAAGCAGTTTTAGAAAATAATTATTAAAAACAAATAAGTATTACCATGAAACGCAGCATCGCGGCCAGATTGTATTCTTGGAACTTTGTAACTTTTCAGTTCCGTCAGCTCCACGCAAAGTTTTCAACATTTTCAAATGACAGTTAGCTTGACTTCTTGAGATATAATTCAATAAAAAAATACATTCTGTTACCATAGAAATAAATGTTCAGAAATGGCTTTTCAAAACTAACCAAAATTATGCATCCAAGCCATGAAATAAAATCGTTATATGTTAACTAATATTACTAGAGAATAACACAAATTGTCGCAGAACAATATTTTTTCTACTAGGCCAGGATTCAACGAGCCAAATAATTACCTAATAAAAAAAAGTTGATTAGGTCCTTATTCACGTGGCATAAAAAGTATTCTTTATTTTCTAAATTGCCACTGGAAAATCAAGTTTTGGTATAGCTACATTAAATATAAAATACATTGATAATATATGTCGTCGGAATTAAAATGTTCTTTTCAGTTGATGGTCGACAGTCTTGGCATCATGCTAATGTCTCCACTAGCAGTACTGGCTGCCTGGTTGTCTGGCAGGACTCTGGCTGGCTTGATGACACAAGAAAGTCATGTTACGCCATGGCCATTGGCTTCTACGTTCGTGTTGGCGTGTATGACTTTGGTATGTTTTTATAACACTTGCATCAAAATTTAGAATCCAAAATTTTCAAGAAATCTATTAGGTTATGGAATTACACCATGCTTGTTGGATCTTCTTTTGTATTAACGTGGATGGCTTTGGTAAGTCTCTTACATAATATGTACTAGGATTTAATATGAAAGAAAATCATTTTAACGTTTGCCATTGACTTCTACTTTCGTTTTGGCTCTAAGCTAAATTCTCATTTGATTTGCATATGTATTTGCATAACCATTTTCGTTTGCTTTACCATTGTAAGTTCTTTTTAATGTCGTCTTTTTTTGCATCAAGTTTAACCTTATCTATGTCGTATCTATTGTTGACATCTAACTTATTTACGGCGCTCATGGTGATGATAACGTAAGTTTTTTAAACATTATTACTCAAATACTTGCTATCCTAACTTTTAGCAGTTCCAATGGCCTGGTTGTCTAGCAGAATTTTGGCGGACTTACGAGGACACTGTTACACCGTGGCCTTTGACATCTAGCTTCATTTTGGCGTGTATGTCCATTATGGTGTGTATATTTACTATTCATTACTCAAATATTTACCAAAGTAACTTCTGGCAGTTTTGGCGGCCTGATTATCTGGCAGAACCCTGGTTGGCTTGGGAAGGCGTCTATGGTCCACAATGGCCTTTGATTTCTACCTTCGTTCTGGCATGTATGACCCTTGTAAGTTGATATTTTATTTAGTCAAATAATTGTTAGAGAGATGTTGAACCATCACAACTTGCAGGCTGCAATGAGACGCGGTATATTGTAAGAAAAAGCATATAATATCCTCCTAGGAAATACTTATTACTACGTTTTAATCAATTAATTACTGTTACATTATTACCGCGCGTTTAATTATAATCAAAACATTTGTTTTACATTAATATTGTATTATCTGTAGGGTGTGTTATATAATATACGTTATTTATTGTTATGTGTGTGTATCTATTTATAATCTTCATAACGCTTGAGTAAATAAGTGTAGTCATTGAAAGGGAATGTCAATTTGATATATATGTAGATACTAATCAATTCATAACACACTGATAAATTGGCAAAACGAAATATGTTACCTATAGTGTCTACTAAAATTATTCCTTCAGGACCAGAAAGCCTACGGCCTTTCCTATTCGACGCATCTTCATCGATTCTGCTAACATTAATTCACAATCGTGACAAAATATTGTTTCAATTGTAGTGCTTTTTTACCCGCTAGTTACAATATTTTTTTTTATATTACTGCTGATGGTCACACCACAAACTACATTCACATCACATCATACGGTCATAATTTTTGTAAATAGTGTATTAAAAGCACTACAATTGAAACACTATTTTAACACGATTGTGACTTAACGATAGCAGAATCGAAGCTCTGGGGTGTTACTACCGTCTCTTGAAACCATGCAAGTTCCAGTTAATAAGCGGGACAGTGCGATACATGATGTAAGGCGACATCCCCCTTACTCACTGGATCTTGCCTGGTTTTAAGAGATGGTGGTAAGCCACCTGGAATATTGTAATGAATATGGATTAATGTATAGATTTGATGGTTGTCAACAGGTATGTTACTACTGCTGGATAGTGTCAGCGGCGACAAGGCATGCACTCAGCTGGTGGATATGGTACCGGTCCCAATACGAAGTTAGATTGCAGCTCCAGGAATCTGATGAGTGATTGACTTGAGTTTTATTGCAGTGTCGTTCAGTACAACTATCTGGGGGATTACTATCGTCTCTTAAAAGCATGCAAGATTCAGTGAGTAAGCGTGACAGCGCTATACATGGAGTAAAGGCGACATCTCCCTTACTCAATCGTTCTTGCATGGTTTTAAGAGATGGTGGTAAGCCACCTGTAGGACAAATCGATTAACATGATTATGCCGAACACCGAAGGAAGTGAAGAAGTGAGAAAAATTTACTTTTTAGGTTTCCGTTTTTGTCGGGTTATGTGCAACTTAAAAAAAGTTGCACTTGTAACCATGTCAATGTTCATTGATTCTTTTATTGCTCATATTACCTAAACTTTCGCTGGCAGTAATGCCTCTCGACGTAGATAACAATTAGCTGTTATTGTTATCTCGTTTACTGTCCCCGAAAGTGTTAAAGTCAATAGTATTTTTATTCAAACAAGTAATAAAAATAGACACTGCTATGTGATCTTTTGTATTGGGATTTGGATTTGAAAGTATTGGAATAAAAATCTAGAAATCTCCTTGCCTCTTATGTGAAAGTTTATAAATACAATAGAATAAAACTTTATAAAAAATTTCATGTACGTGGCGTCATGTACATGATGTTAATAAAATTGTAAACTTATTTGGATTATTTTATTTGGCAATTTTATACCAAAGTTCAGTTGGCCCCGTGACGTGGTCCAGTGGTTGAGCATTTGAATAACCTGATTGTGAGATGATAAACATGATTTCGTGCTTCGGAAGGCACGTAAAGCCATTGGTCCCGGCTGCTATCTCGTAACAAACGAACTCACTACGAGTTTCTTGATTTTCATTCTAAAAACTCGGTTAATTCGAATCTATACTAGCGCTACCCCTGCGGGCGTGTCAGCGAGATGAACTTGATTGGACGTGAGATTTTGGTATGAGATGACTTAAGATGTGTGGCATTCTATAAGGTACCTGATTTCCCCGTCACTTCGAAGCTCACTTCTCTTGTCATTTTGAAACTTATGGGAAGTGTAAGTGGCATTTTTTTAAATCTGCGTTTTCTGGAATAAAATTATGTCAATGACAGATTATGACAATTTGAGTGACTTCTTCTCGCAGTAGTAGTGCCAAGCAAAGAGTTATATACAATACAATACAAAATATCTTTATTTCCTACATATACAAAATATATAAATTACGGTAAAAAAACTCCCACGACAACGGGAACGAAGCCCACGCGCACGAAGTCGCGGGCTACATATAGATATAACTAGTCTTTCATATAGCTGATGAGGTAAATCACGATTGTACACGAGACGCGGTGTATGTTGGTCGATTCCAAACATAAAATTTCACTCATTCGACCCTTAGTTTTTGATAGAGCTGATGTCTTCCAGCCACTCAGGCCATGATCTGACGATATTGTACAGTTTTCGACCAGGGCTCTCGAGCGCTACTAGTTGCCGGTGAGCTACCACGTGGTAGTCAGGGGTCAGGTGACCGTTTTCCACTCCACACTTCAACAAAGCCTTCACTGCATCTAACATTGACTGCTTCACTTCGTCATCTGAAATTGTAGTGTTATTTGTTTTTAACACACAGAACCGGTTCGAGAAAAAGTATTATTGGCTCAAACTGTTAAAAATGGCCGTTTTATTTTGTAAACTATAATATAATAATTTAATATGTTTAAAATTAACTTTAGATTCAGAACCTTAATTACATTAGACTGATTTTTGATAACTTGTGTTTTCAGTGAATAATGTTTATAACTGATGGTGGCGCTAGTGTTTAACGAGGTATGTTGGTTCATGATGTATAGAAGAAAACTCATCTGCAGAGTTCGAGATTCGAATTTGAATTTTGATTTCGAACCACAGATGATAACCCTTAGATTAATTATTTTTTAATGGTCTCCGCCGCGCAATCAATAATTGTGCCCAAATAATCTAAGGTCCTACTAATGTTATGTTAAATGTAATAATAGCAATTATTTATTTATTTAAAACTGTATTCGGCCAAGAGCTATATAAGCAAACATCTGTGGTAAACCTAGTTCTTTTAGCACTATCTATCAGTCAATCTTGAAAATTAAAAAACACTAAACTTTTGATTTTATTTATACTGCAAATAATAATTTTTAATTGTATGCACAACTTACGATTGAAATTTCCGATGAATGTGATTCCAATGGACTTGGAATTGTAGCCGTATGTATGGGCACCAACGTGCAGCCAACCAGATCCTTCATACACCTTGCCGTTGCCACCGACTAAAAATCTTTAAAAAAAATCATTTTGTCATGAACCACTTTCAAATTTTTTTTTATCGCATCATTGTAAACTAATTTTGGGATATAACTAGTACTTAGAAATGTAATACACATAATTATAAACTGATACTTAAAAATGTTAAAAATAAACAGTACTTGAGATATCTATAAATTAGATACATAAACATACATACAAATATAATAAATAAAATATAATAAATACATAAACATACATACAAATATAATAAATAAAATAGATGACTATAGTTACAGTTGTAATAATACTTACGATGGACCAATATCCCAGAAGTTTAAAGCCTCCATGTGGTTAGTTTGTATGTTTCTAACGATCTCCGCACACCCATCATCAGTTTGGCAGGTTGGGGTCACAGTATGCTGGATTATCACCAGGTTCACTGGCCGGGGCAGGTAATTCACATGGACGGGATTAAGGCCATCCCACTCTTTTTTGCTTACAACACCGCAATCTAAAAGAAGGGAAAATGTATCATCAGTGAAATTACTATGTACAGTCGGGGGCAGATATACCTGGCCCTTCAGTCATTATATAAGGTACGGTGAGGGTTATATTCTGCCCATAACTGTACTGTAGCAAAACATCGACAACAAGCGTAAAGGCTAGTCGCCTCGCGCCTGTATAAGGACCTCTGTCCCATAGCACAAGAATAGAATCCATAGTCGGTGGATACTATGGCAGGAAAAGAGAGACGAGGTGAAGTTTACACCGTTTATTCTCTAGACGACTGAATATTTATATATATAAAGCTTAATAACTATATGGTACTCTAATAAGATTTATTTCTAAACACGTAATATCCCGACGTGACGCGCGAATCTACAGACTCACTGTCGCATTGCAGTATTCTTACAACTTCAAAAATAAGTAAAATTTTGCTCTTAAATTAAAAATTTAAATAACACCCCGACACAAAAAAAAAATACTCTAAAAAAACAAACAAATATTATTTTAAACCTATTTTAATTGTACTGTATACTATGTAATTTCAAATATTTTTGTTTTTTAAGCTTTGTCGTGTTGGGAAACCGCGAAATGAGAAAAACAGTCGCCGATTGCAACAAAAGAATTCAGTCCGAAAAAATCGCAGCAAACAGACACCCAGACAGATACAAACACCCCTCTTTTAGCGTCAGTGGTTAAAAAATAAATAATCATGAAAACCGTCGGTGAACTTACATTATCAAGGCAACTCTCTAATTAACCTAATATATGAAACCACGAAACACCAGGATTAATTAGATACGCTCCAAATTGCTTAAAGGTAAGCACACACAAATATTCATTTAAGTCTCATTCTAGTATTTTAATCTAAAATCCACCATTAGAACATATAATAAATAGTACTAGGTAATTACTGAGATTGAAAAAGGAGTTCTGTGAATGAGGACGTAGTGACGAAGATCGAAAAAGGGATGTTGAAATGGTTTGGACATGCAGAGAGGATGATGAAAGGAGACTGACGAAAGGTATATACAAAGCAGAGTTGGCTGGAAGGGTCAGTCAGGGCCTGTCGAAAAAGATACTGCGACCACATCCCAGATCTCTCGAAAAAGGGAAACATGAGGAGTACCCGAAATCAGCGAGCGTGTATGACGAGAGTGATGAGTGTCAAGGAAGCGAGGGATGCCTAAGGATTGTAGCGTAATGGAAAGCTCTAGTCTCTGCCTACCCCTGCGAGAGATAGCAGACAGGCGTAATTATGTAAGTATGTGGGTAATTACTGAGACCAAACTCACCAGCTTTAATTTCGCTCCAAATTGCCGTAAGATAAACACACACAATTATTAATTTAAGTCCCATTTTAGTCTTAAGACTTAACACTAAGACGGTCGGGCAGATATTAAAACAATTGTGTATAGTGTTGAGATACTGGTTCGCAAATCCTCAGTACGTCTCTCTCGTCGATATGGTGAGCAAATGAGTCAGGCTATAAGTTGAGGTCGAAACGGTTACTTGAACCTGATAAAATAATTCGCTTGTTAGGAAGTGGTTCAGTATGCAATTAAAATTATAAACACAATTGTTATTTCAATTTGTATTTTAAATATACTGTTTTAAAATTGAAAGAAGAACTTTGATTATAATATAACTAGCGACCCGCCCCGGCTTCGCATGGGCATAAAAACCTTCCTCGTGAATCACTATATCACACAGACAGAGAAAGCGACTTTGTTTTATACTATGTAGTGATAGTGATAACTATTATTTGGCATTTACGAATAAAGAAATAAACAAGCATATTTTTGCTTAAAAGGAGGCTCTAGTAACTAGCACTATTATTGTAATTTCTAGATACTGAATAAACAAAATTTTTATTTTTATTTTATTTTTTATTAAACTAAGTAGATAAATGGTTACTTTTGAGCCAGATGCAATTCGGGGTAGTATTTTTGGGTAGGTGGTATTAACTTTTTTTATCAAGAAATAATTTTATGTCGTTTTGTTTATAATTTACTTTAGTTCTTTAATTCTTAATTCAATTTTACTTAATTACTACATAAAATTAAAATCATTTTATTACTGTCTGTGAAAATATGAAATAGTGTTAAGTTGTTTTATTGCATATTCATAGTACTTACATTTTTATTTTTCTTATTAATTTAAAAGGAACCCTAAAAAGTGATTTACACAATTAATTATTACTAACCAAAACGTATATTCAGTTTTTGTGATTACAGGGAATTCCCGGGGTCGCGGGGAATTTATCTCACAATTTATCAATAATTTATTAAATTAGTATGAAAAATACGAAAAACGATGTCAATGTACAGTGGGCCACATAGAAAACCACTCAATACATTTTATTTTTTCGCAAAGAATTTCGAATAGCGCGCAGTCAGCAATTTTTTTTTCTTAAATACATGTTTTTTTCGTATCCTACTGCTAAAACAGAAGAACAGAAACATCTTTACTATCAGACAATCAGGTGATTCAAGTTATTAGTTAGTTAGTTTTATTTGTAGCTGTTTTCTCCCTAGTCTGGTTTTCTATTCGAATAAAGAACTTCCATCATACTTTAATATATCAATAAAGTTGGATAAACAACCGTCGCTTTTTAGCAATTATAAAATCTCATGGTTAAAAATCCATAGGGGAGACCTATGTCCAGCAGTGGATAGCCTGCAGCTGAAATGATGATTATGCTAGAGTAACTGTTTATAGAGTACTCGGTTTAAAACTTTGTGTTCGGAACATTAAAGTTTAAACTTAAGAAAAAAAAAACAAATTAGTTAAGTACCAATTATTTATTATTAAGTTGGTGCCTACTAGAATTTATTTATTAACTGGACGTGTCTTCTGCCCATCGCCAATTATCTAAGGTCTCCTTAATATATCACTCCCATTCATTCGTCACCATCAATCGAACCTTTCTTGCGAATATTTACTGCATGGAATCTCATCATTCAATGGATCTCAGGAATTCACTGTAAAGGACTACTTTCTGAGCACACACTTATGGTCATCTTTTTGGTAGAGTCATCATTTCGTGAAGAAAATATCTTTATCACTGTTTATTATATTTGTTATATCATTTTAAATTTAAGTTGGTTACCTATATTCATCAACTAATCAATGTTTTCACAACCAAATATATAAAAGAAAGTCGTGTTGAACGGCTTGGTGGGGCTACACGAAAGCTTAGTACCAGGAGAAAGACATATACCTTTCATCCGGGGAAAAAAACACTGTTCCCGAGGGAAGTTCACAGGGCCGCGGGCAAAAGCTAATTATTTATAATTTATGTAAGAAAATTACGAAATACCATGAGTAGAAATGAAATAATATTTTATTTTATATATTTAATCCTCATTTAATCATACCTATAAAATATGTAATTAGCGTACAGTTGTTGGATAAGAAGTTATGTAAAATAGAGCGTTTGTGATAGACAGGTCACCAGTTGTCGATTCTGCTAACGTTAAATCACAATCGTGTCAAAATAGTGTTTCAATGGTAGTGCTTTTTTACACACTACTTACAAGAAATGTTTATTTTTTTTATATCACTTCTGATGATCACACAACACACTAAATTCACATCACATCATACTGTCATAACTCTTGTTAAAAAGTCTGTAAAAAGCACTACTATTGAAACACTATTTTGATACGATTTTGTCTTAACGTTAGCAAAATCGACGCCCTGGAGGGAATGCCAGACTAACAAGCTTCAAAACTTTGGATCAGATAGAAGCTGCAACAAAAGAGACCAAAAGGCAGGCGAAGATAGAATGATATTAATTTATATTATGTTAATTACCCCTTTGAAAAGTATATACTGAGACAATCTATCAGAAACTTTGCTATTATTAATTTTAAGGAACAATTAAATAATAAACTTTAGAACAATAAACAGCATCAGAACAGAAAGAAAAACAAGCTATTCCCCGCTGTTTCACTACGGTGATCTACAGTCTATAAACCCACTCCAAGAACGGGGCTATCAATCAATCAATTTATTTAAAATGTATATTATACAAGGTGTTACATTAAAAATTTCCAAATACATTTTAACTTTGTTAGAGGTGTGCAAATTATACAATAATATACATAAATATCATATGCTGAAAGAAATGTTGAAAGCGATTAGGTAGTACTTTCAAAGATTACCCACTACAAACAAATTCACGCACTTTCTTACTTTTCTTCCTTCGACTCCTTTTGAGACGAAACAACATCGTGTCAAATACAATGGCGCCAACAACAAGCAAAGCTTTGTGCTTTTTTCATTTCTTTTTTAATGGACATACATAATATTTTTTGCGCATATAAACAATAAAATAACCTAATTGGTACCAACCTCACGTGTGTACATTAAAAACTTAGCAATTGATATATTATGTTGTATATTAATGCCACGATTACAAAAACAAATTTGAATCAGCCTATCACGTATTGACAACTCGCTACTGACACTCGTCAAGTTTTCCGCCTAGAGCGCACCATAAACTCCACGATCTAGGTCTCTATGCCCACTGTATGACTTCTTAACAGTACATAGTAACAATCGGTACCTAACTAAATAGGTTTATTTATTCATAGCAAACACGAAAGAACGTCTGAAGGCCAAGGTTACTATTACTCTGTCTGTCCTACGCAAACAGCCCAACCTCTTTCAGTTTACTTTGACTTGATTTCATCTGATATTGACACGTATTTTTCATTGTTTTAAGTTCTTTTATAAATATTAGTTTTTTCCCTTGGCCTAATGTCCCTATCAATTAAAGAACTTTTAATAAAATACAAAAAAAAGGTCTATTATAGGAAATCCATATCACACCACATCATGATACTAGCAGAAATGATACTAACGGCGACTAATCCAAGTCAGGCTGCTCTGACATTCGCTTGACAAGCACGATTGTTCGAACCCGCATGCCCCGATAGTCTAGCTCCTCAACTTTCAAACAACTCAATAAATCAAAGGTTTTAAAAAAATTCCAGGCTGTAAAAAAACCAAAGAATTTGGAATTTGCAACGGTCTAACAACTTAGGATGCCGAAGACCGGACGAAGTGGACAAGAAAAGCAGGAAAGCGGATCCTGGACTCCGAAGCAGTCAGCTGAGGAAACAACTAGGACAGCGCTGAGATAAGAATGAGAAAGACATTTACTACTCTATCTCAAATCTGCCAAACCGATTTTGATGAAACCTGCATAGTTTCCAAAGTTCGTTTAATGATTTATCTGAAAATGGTTTTATCAAACCTATGCATAGTTTTTGATATATGCTCGAGTAAATTTACAATTATGAAATCTGGTATAGACCAATAACTTCTTCTTAGTCGGTCGCTCTTGTCAGAGTGGTCGTGGTTGTGCAGATGTAGGCGTGGGATCTTCTGTACTGCCCGTCCCCTGGGCGAGTGTAGCTGCTTTTGCTATGGCTCTCCACTTCTGCCTGTTGGTAGCATTGCGCGACCACTTCCCTCCACCTCCCATGGCTCTACCAACCTCTCGGTTATACGAGCCGAATCTCGGGAGAGTGCGCTGTACTAGCATTTCGCATCTCTTTCCAGTCACACCTGCTTGATCTCCCTACAAGTTCTCTATAGTGTCGCCTATCTGTGCAATCATCGTAGCATTGCGCGACCAATAACATTTTACTTAAATTCAAATTCAACGTGTGTTTAATGTACAGGTCGAATTGATAACCTTTGTTTTTAGAATACGTTTACTTGCTAACCGTAACAAAAGTTCGAAAAAGGGAAGGAAAGAAAAAATATCTTCAATATCCGTAAAGGCTCCAATTTATGTGGAGGGGTGACATATTTATCTCTATCACACTCCCACTTATCAGGAAAAGGGTCGTTTGATAGAGATAAGGAGTCCCTAGGGGTTTCCTAACCTTGTGATTTGAGCACGTGTTATTGTAATAGGTCACGTGTGTATTGTATCTCCTACATAAATTTAAAAAATATAAGAGACCGCACTTTTGTAATTTTTCTATGGTTCTATTTAATAATCCGAGAGATTTATAAATTCACACATTTACTTATTTGTATATTTTAGAGGAGTGTTGTTGTTAGGCAATTGGCTATAGTAGTATAGGTCAAAACGACGTTATTATCGCTGATTCATATATTAATTTCCTCTTTGGCGGATTCTAAGCTCGGCAACTCATCTTAAAGTCGGAAGAAAACTAGAATGACATGATAAGTCACTTTACTTTAAAGTCGCGTCCCATTTCTATTGATATTCAAATCAAATAGGAAATTGATAGTTATTCCCGTCAAAAATGGAATCAAAATTCCGTACGTACTGGTGGGTATTATAATGTTGTGTGTGTGTGTGTGTCAACACTAGGGGAAGACCTATTTGATGGCGGTCTTTGGTGGCCATCTCACACACGCTGTCATCACCTCTTGTTGCATTTTGTAAGCCCAGCTCGCCAAACCCCCCACCACATCCTCGTAACGCTGCTGCTGTGTGTTTATTGCTGACGACCATAATCTGATTGCCATTCGCTATCCAACCTGTGACCCCGAAGGTAGCCAGCTCAGCCAGGCTGAAGTGTCTTATAGTCGTCGTATATCGTCTATGTTTCAAACGGATGACTCAAGACAGAGAGACATGGAAATCACTTCACCAAAAAGAAAAGTTCTTAAATAATAGATATCTATCTATAGATAGCTAGATAGACAAGTACTTGTTCCACATGTCAACCAACACTGTCACATTTTTGAGACTACCTAGCTTTGGTAAATTTTTTATACAAAAAAGTCGCTTTCCGCTGTCAATATGTATGCTTAAATTTTATCTTTGAAACTAAGCAACAGATTTTGATGCGGTTTTTTTTAATAGATAGAATGATTCAAGAGAAAGGTTTTTATGTAAGTAATACCTATAATATTGCACCCGTGTGAAGCCGGGGTGGGTCGCTAGTATAATATAAATTGAAATCTTCGTAACATGCAGCCATCGTTTAATTATGCATATACCTACAAGAAAAAAACATAGTGTTAAATTATTTAGGTAAAATTTGGTAGTAGGTAACTGTAGGTTGCTTTAACGACAATTTGTGCACACGAAGCAAATTTTGTGCATGTTACGACTCGCTAATTTTCACTCGCAACTTTGCCTGTTTTTTTCGGATCAGAACCCGGAAAAGCAAAATATTATATAAATTAGTTAATTTATAGTAACTAGGTAGATCAGGGGACAAGTGGGCACTTATGGGTTCCGGATATTATTAAGTGGAAAATAATTGCAATCTTGAGTAACTCTTTAACCAGTGATAATTCACATATTTATACAGTCTTATAACTAGATCTAGAATATATCATTAATAATATTTAAACCGGATTTTCAGAATTCGTTGTTGTTCTGAGTTTAATTTCTGTTCAGAATAAGTTGGAAAATGGCCTTTCTGAAAATGTCCTGGGTTTTAGGTATTTATTTAAATAGCTTTTCACAAAGAATTTGGAAACGGCGCGCGATTCATTTTTTTTTAAATCTACAGCTTTTCAGTTTCTCTATACCATACCATATCAAAAATTTCAATTGTTAATGGTTTGAAGTATGCTTTAAAAAAAAACAAACACAGACTACATAATAGGTAGTATACTAGTAGTAGCATGCAAACTAGCATTTTGAACATTATAGCGTTGTTGAACATTATAGTCTGAGATCCCGGTGCACAGTTTTTTACATTATTTTACCTTTCTTTGTGGTTCAGTGGTTAAAGATTTTTCCTAAGGACCTGGATATCGTAAGTTCGATTTCCCTAATTATCTACTTTAACTAGTATTTCCAGTTTGGGTAAGACTCTTCAGGCTTGAATCACCTGATGGTCTAATTAGATTATGTGCTTCAGAAAGCACGTTAAGCCATTGTTCCCGGCTGCCATCTGGTTGTCGCTAAGGGAATTTTTTCAGAGGCCAAGAGGTGGTTTCAGAGATGCACTGATGACTGATGGAAAAGTAAATGACAAAACAAAAACAGAAATAACATTTAGGGCGTAGTTAAATAGCGACAACTTAAAAGAATGGCAGAGAAACCTGAGTAATACAGAGTGTGTTATAATATATACTATTATTTTTGGAATAATTATATATATATTTGTAATCATAATTTAATTTTATTTATCACTTACTATGTTATTAATGTTTATTTTTAAGGATATAACGGGATGGTAACGGGTACACAATTTCCCATTTTTAATTGTACTGTTCCAAAAATAATGTATTTACGTTATGTTTCGGAGCCTAAGATCAGATTCGGGTCGCTAAGCGGAGTAAGTTAGTGCATTAAGATCTTAGACTATTCTCTTTAATCTTCAAATGACTTATTAAAAAGTCATAAATATATTTGCAACAAGGGCATCAAAAAATAAACATTCAGTGCTGTCTCCGTTTCAGAACGTATTGTGCAAAAATGCTCAAATTCGGAATTTTATTATTTTTGTTCTATGAAACATGTTTCGCCTACGATTTAGACGGTAAGTAACTTAAATCTTTCATCGCGTCATTTTTCACAGAATAATAATAATTGTACTTATCGATGCATTTAGAAATTTTATACATTTTTTTATAAGTATGTAAACAGTAAATGGCAGACTCCAGGCAGACTCCTAGTTGTACCAAAGGTCGTTTTCTAAAATACCTATATTTTAAATAAGTGTTTGAAATGAATCGATGATTTGAGAGATTGTTAAAAAAAATGATTGAATTTAATAACGTTTCTTAACACATAGTTATTTTTTATTTTTTTTATCTTGGTTTTCTGTTAAGTATTTTAAAATATCATTTTAAAAAAGTAATTTTGAATACACGAGGCCGCAAAAACAATGACCTTACTGAAAAATTACGAGAAAAATTTACATTTTGAAATAATCACCTAAAATTCGCTATAAAAAAATACTTTTTTATAGCTATAGTTAGTTTTATCAGTATCTTTTCATAAAATATAAAATCATAAAGTACTAACTTACTAACTCTCAGAACATAAGGTATTATGCACTAAAAACTAATAAACTTAAAATGTAAATAAAAGTAAGGCCAAATTACTCAAACACATTTCATGGCATAATAATTGTTTTTATAACGTTGTTATCATAGTTGTCAGATCCTTAGTATGCTTAAAAACTTCCCACAACTGCCAATATACATACAATACATCCTAGTGTTGCAGGCATAGAAATAGATGTTGCAGGCGTCCATGAGCTGCAGTGACCGCTTACCATCAGGTGGGCCGTATACCTATTTGCCTACTACATTGTATAAAAAAAGTACACAAAATCTCTTGAATATCAGAGTTTTCCAAGACCATCTCTCAGCCTAATTTCAGGATATAGGTATAGTCGTATAGCCATTATGACTCGAAAAGAAGAAGAATTTCAGGATTTCCAGAACGGCTAGTTGGACTGGAGTGCTATTTTTGAAATGTATGACTCACCCAAAACCGGTGAGTCGCATGAAAATCATTCGAAAAAGAACGATAATCATTCGACTCACCGATTTTGGGTAAGTCATACATTTCAAAAATAGCACTCCTGGTCTGTATCCAGCGCCAGCCTGGGGCCTGCTTCAGATCATATGATCATCTTGTTTATTGCATAATTTTACTTTACTTTTCTTCAGATATCACATACGACAAAATGCCTCCACTTTTTTCTCTGGATGACTACGATCGCTGTTTAAAATACGAAGGTACATACTGTTTGATCAGGGTGGACCTTCACGCAGAACCCTCTAATCAGCTGATGGAACAGATAATAGTAAGTACATTTAATTTTGGACCATAAAACTGTTTACATTGAATTGTGTTTGCGTTACGAAAGTGCTTCAAGTATCTTTTAGTAAAGAAATAAAACGGTTGCTTGCTAAAAAGATGTGCACACACGAAAATAATCTATTTTATCGTTTGACACAAAGTTGCATGAACTTGCATTATGTGATTGTGACATTGGTATTTTTTTGCTTTCTTTTGTCACGACTGTGTACCTAACTGATGGAAGCAACATTCCATGTTCGTGCAAGGGTATGTTATGTTACCGATTTGAAACCGATTTATGAAAATTTTACCGATTTTTGATGGTAAATTTCGGTAAATGGACTGTAAATTTATAGTTGATATACAAATACCTACCTACCTTATAGCTTAGTTAACTCAAAATGTTACTCATATCTTTTGTAGTTCTATAAAATGCTATCATATCACTGTATATTAAGAGCTCTTAAACTAAGTGGAATCATGTCACAGTCATCAATCGCTGGATAATCAGTACAGAATGCCTCATGGAAAAGTACCTATACTTTCACCCTTACAACTTCTATATAGCCCACTGTACTTCAACATTAATTATATTTTATTTACAGAATTACACCAAATCAAGTCACGTCACACATTACGACCATACGTATTTAGAAAAAGGCGTATGTGTCACTGAAACGTGCAAGAGATTCATCGGCGAAAGAGACCTGAGCTCTTCTACGATTCAAGATATTTTGGAGGAGTGCACTAATAAGCACCTTTCTGATGAGTACGGTATTAAAGGCAGGGTATCTGTGTACTATTGTGATAAAAGTAAGGATCCGGAGCCTGCTGGGACTAATGATTGGATAGTAATGGGCATTTTCATGTTTATCGTGCTCTTGAATGCCCTGGCTACTATTTATGACATGACATTGAATGAAAACTCACGACAGTGTTTGACTCAAGGTAAGAATATGATTCATGGTAGATCTGTCCCTGTCACGCTGGCCGTCACACACAGAAATGGTGGTGAAGAGAAGGCGCCGCCGGCGACGACGGAGCGGCGCGTAAAGATGGCAGACTTGAAGCTGTGTCAGTGCCTTTAAGTATTTTTAAAGTGTTGTCTATTATGCACACACGGATAATCCAACTTCCATCCATCCATCTATCCAATCCAATCCAATCCAATCCAATCCAACTAATATTATAAATGCGAGTGATTTATTTATTTGCTTTTTTGTTTGTTACGCTTTCTGCCATATCTACTGAACCAATCTTCTTGAAATTTTCCATACTCATATTATAAGTATTAAGAAAGGCATTCTAGGAAAAAGCACTGTTACCTTGGGAAATAAACGCGGGCAAAGTCACGAGCAAAAGCTAGTATTTTAATAATAGAGAGGGTATGAAAGGACCAAATTGATTGGCCCGCGGGCCATACTAAGTATATTATTACAAAGGCCTATTACAGTACAAAAACATCAATTAGGCTAGAGAATAACTTCGCATTACCAGTTTAGTTTAATAAAGTTTAGCTTTTAGGAATCCCAGTCCTATAGAAAATTTCTATGATTATGCATTTTTCTTGTTTGTTTGTTTGTAATATCTTTATTGCTTTAAAATACAAAGTAAAAGGAACATTATTAAAATAAGAAGACAATGGCGGACTTATCCCAGGATGGGATCTCTTACAGTCAACCGGCGAATGACGAAAGAAAATTATTATTATTTCTTATTTTTCAGGTCAAAATATATTTCTATGTTTCTCCCTGATCCGGAATTGGAAACACTTATTTTCTACAAGGAGCCCAGATCCAAAACTAAGAGGAATAAACGGGCTAAGGTAAGGTATAATTTTCACACAAAATCAATATATGAATTCCAATAAATTTGTTTAATACAAAAACATGCAGAAAATAAATTTCTTGGTAGAGACCGCGCACGATTTCGTTATTCTATGCAAAAAAAAAGATTAGTCGTGTGTATGTAATAACCCTTTCCAAATATCAGATTATAATCAAATCAGATAATCAGTAATAACAATATTTATTAATTTAAAACTTCATTGTACGAATTAAAAATAAAGTGTACAAATGGTGGACTTAATGCCATATGGCATTCTCTACCAGTCAACCATTGGACCAAGCAGAAAATGTGATTGTCGGCGACCGTGGTCGGTAGCACGGTGGGCCCCTTTAAAGCTTGGCAGAGACGGCTTATAAGTACCGAGGTATTTATAGGAGCACTATCCTAGACGTGATTAAATAATCGTACACCTGGTATTTCTTTTAAGATTTCGCCTTTTAAGTTTAGCTGTTGATACAACTGCCATCATCCTTCCTTCAAACCAGAATACAACAATACCCAATTATTTTTGCTAACAGAAATAGTTGAGATGAGGCACCCAAGCAGACAAGCTTTGTTGAAAGGTCCTCTGATTTATAAATAACCAAGTTTGTTTCAGGACAATTGCATCGTTCAAAATGGTCATGGGCCATGTAATTTGGATCTACATGGCAGGATTTATCGATAACCCTCATGATCATGAACGAGTAAGTATGCAGTTAGTGATAAGATGTAGGTTTTTGACGACTGAATTACGGCTTAGGAGTAGACCACTCTCTTGCTCTTTACATGGGTGTCAAGAAGCTAAACAGAGCTCTTAATTTCCTTGTACTTACCTTTTTCTATCTAACGACGGATTTCATCAACAACAGCTTATTAATACAAACCCAAATGTCAAAATTTTTGTTCTTTTCTACATAATTTAAGGCTTTGATTATTATATATAATCAAAAATTTAAGGCATCTGTATAAGATAGGTTGATTTCGAAGTTATACAGCTAATTGTGCTGCCTAAGAGACGATGTAAAAAGAGTGAGATATATATTTTTTACATATAGTTGTATAAAATATATAAAAATAATCTATTTCAGGCATTTCACATCCCTCACTTTCAAATTTCTTTTAACGGGATGGCGTTAGTACAAATTTTCTTCGTCCTATCCGGGTTCTTGCTTATATACAATCTGGAGAACTACTCTGAAAGCCACAAAATCACCTGGAGAACTATACCGGCTATTTATGTAAATAGATTCTTCAGGTAATCTCTTTCTTGTCTCATTATTTTTATAATTTTTACGTAATACCAACATATATAAGATTGGTAACACAATATTATATGTTAAGTATAAAATAATTTCTGAAATAGAAAAAAATAAGAGAATACACTTAAGAACAATATCGTATTACTTTAAGAAATTATTATTGTATGTTATATACTCGTATAAGTCTCATTTGACAAAATGGTTTAAGTATAACTGGCAAGTCCTACAGATCTCCGGCGCCACCTGCCTCACCTTCGCAGATGAATCGGTCTTTTGTTGATGACAATTGACGGAGTCCTTTCTTTCATTTTTTTCCCAAGCTATGTCATGCTCTGATATTCCATTGATTAAGAAATGACGCCATCTCCATCGCACATTGGTTTTGTATAATGTATGCATTTGTTTTAGATTAGCGCCATCTCTGGTAGCAGTAATAGCCTTCTCCGCGACCTGGCTTCGGTTCCTGGGCTCGGGTCCGCTGTGGCACAGACACGTCACATCTGTGGTCAACGATTGCCGCCAATGGTCGTGGACTAACCTCCTCTTCATAAACAATTATGTGCAGGAAAATAAGCATTGCATGATCCAGACTTGGTAAGTCTATATTTATTAATTAATGGTATTAAAAAGGATGAATTAAAATTATACTGCAATCAAATAAAACTCCTTGAATTTTCTTGTTACGACTCAAAAGGTTTTCTTATGTGAATAAGAAGCGGTCTCACAAACTCCGTATTACTAATTCTGTGACTCCGTTTTGTTGTACTTGTCAAGTATCCTGTAGAACTAACTCGTCTTCTTTTGTTTCTTCTAATTTTTTTCCTATACCTTATCCCACTTTCCTATGTGAAGTCGGCACAGTATGTAAGTTCCTTTCATTTAGATCTATTTCCAACTATCTCCTGCGTCACACCTTACTTCTTATACTTTCAATAACAGCTTGGCAGCCTACCACATCAACTCATACATAAATCACTGTTCTATGACTACTTTCAGGCATATTGCTGCAGATACTCAACTGTTTTTCATTGGGCTTGTCATCTACTTAATAAGCAGGAGACGACGAAACTTTGTGATGACTCTTTTTATGCTAATAGGGGCAGTGATACCGGCAATACAGGTCTATAGGTGGGACTTGGACGCTTTGATGTTAATTACTCCTGAGTAAGTATTTTTTTATCATAATTTCTGCGAGAACGGTGTTGTCACAACGTTGTGGTTTTGTCAGGAAAGCTACTCGTATTATTGAAATCTGTGACACACTCATGAAAAACCGACTTTACTGTTTTGAGAGTCAAACCGAACTTCTTTTTCTTTTAGTGATACTTCATTACTGAAGATTAGCTGTCACAAGATTTTTTCCAAGTAATACGTAAATCCGAAAATATTCGACCATTTTCGAAAGTTATTCAAATAAAAAATTAATTATATAATACTTTCGAGCAAAAATCGAAAGAATAATATACCTTACATCATTAATTTTATACGTTCAAAGAAAGCTTATTCTATATAAAGTAATATCTCTAATATAATGGCATAGATCACGATTTCAAATGAGGCGTTAACACGTGTCCACCAAATGTATGTACACGTGTCACTCTGTGTGACATGCGTATCAATACAGAAATGTGATTCTGCTCGAGTACGCTTGAAATGGACAATAAAAAAATATATTCACATAACAAGCGAGGAATCGAGAGATTTCTTGATTCGCTTTTTATGTGTGTGTCAAAATTTTTAACCGACCAACAAAAAGGAAAAGGGAACAACTAGAATACAGACCTGTATCATTCGAGCCGAGACCTAGTTAGTTTTGACCTATTACGCCCAGTATCAGTGTTGATCTGCCTCACTAATATAGTGTTTTCCCGTAGAACAGTAATCTAATTTATTTTGCAAAACCGTCTTAACCTATGAACCGAAGCAGAAGCAGTTTTCAAATTAAAGCCCAGATTTTAAAATGTACTGCTAAACAATGGTAATAAATAATGATTTTTTTTTTTTGCAAAATATTATTTTTCATTAATAGGCTGTTTGTTTCCCAATACTAAACAGAAATTGATGATAAGGCATTTGTTAAAAGATGTAACATCACTGTATATTTTAGATTTCTGCGAGCCCTGAATAGCCCCAACTTTTGGTATGTGTACGCACTGGGTCCCGACAACATCTGCGGGTTTGCTCTCGGGATGTTCACTGCTTACAAACTGCACGAGTTGCGAAAAAAGGGAATCGTTCTTAAGGGAAAGGTAAATATTGGTATATCATACAAAGAGTAAGGATAGGGACCAAGTTTCAGAGCCAAGGATCGGAAAAGTGGAATAATAGAAATACAAGTTCATTTTTATGCCCGTAACATTTTTACAGCGACTAATGTTCTTAAGGGTTTCCCTTCGGCCTCACTAGCGCCACTTTAAAAAAAAAAATCTCTTTCTGGTAAGCTTATCAGAAATCCTCGCTAGCTTTTTGCTAGTATCCTTAACTTACTTTAGAACCTCGAGTCGTTGAAATACTATCCTGCGAACGAATCTGGCTTTGAAACTGGAAAAATCAGTTTTATTAGGAAATTTATTTCTTAATGTGAGTAAAAAAACTTTAATCCCTCAAAATCCCAGCGGTCAATAGTAATCGCTTTACCAATCCACTGGAAGTTAGGCAATTAAAAACCTTTAAAAAATTTAATATTTTTATTAAATGGTGAGACTCTGCTACCTACTTACTGTGAAATGTAAAGAAGAATAAATGAATTTGAATTTTGAATTTGAATTATCCTGCTGAACATATTATGTTCCGCAGTTATTTTGTTGGTGAACTACATAGCCAGACCTAAGTATATATTTCTATATCAATTGGTATATCTTAATGATCTTTTTCTGATTGACCTGGGTCTTGGATGTTTATCTATATATGTATTTGTTATAAAATATAGTATCGTTGAGTTAGTATCCCATAACACAAGTCTCGAACTTACTTTGGGGCTAACTCAATCTGTGTGATTTGTCCCTATATATTTATTTATTTATTTATCTAACTAAATGTGTATAACTACCCCAACATTTATTTTTCAGATCTACAAATTGTTCTACAGATTTTGCATTCCCATATTCATGTTACTGACCTACACGGCAATTTTCTTTTACGAGGAAGATTACCGAAGTCCTTTGTGGATCAGGATTATATTCCAAGGAACACACCGAGTGATGTTTGGACTACCTTTCGCATTATTCCTTGCTGGATCGGTTATGAATGTAGACTCTGGTTAGTTTCATGCTCTATATTTGCTTGTTATTTATAAAACGCCAGGACCATAGAAATTGCTTATTTTTGGGTTCGTTCATTCACATTGTGTGGGTTACAAAATCAATTGAGTATAGACAATATGGAGATTAGCCAATGCCGCAATTTCAGAACGTTAATAAATGTTGATGAGATTAAAATGAATGGGATTGACTTAGGCTTATCATGCTTAGACTAATCATGGAAAGATTTGGTACAAAGTATGGGATTCGAACCAATGATTTCCGGATATTATAGTAAACGTAGACTAAATCCAGTAGGGCTTTTAAAGGAAATAATATTTTAAGACCCCTAACACGAATCGAATGTGTTTTTTCACAAAATTTAAGTAGTTTTTTAAATGGACTCTGGGTTCCGGAGCAGGCTAAGAAAACAACGGGGAAAGAAAAATACACAAATGATTTGAGCTTCGCGGCCCCGGCCTTTCAAAGTCAAAGGTCTTCGTCGGAGCCACAACTTGCTTTATGTCTTTACATGAGTCGGCCGTCATCAAAAGATAGAAGTTTTTAAGTGTTAGTTTTGTGATTTTCATTGAAAAATAAAAAGACTATTGTAAGACTTATCATACTCAGGATAGTAGTGGGTTCAAAAGAATTTCCATTAGCATTTAAAGAGGCAATGCTGCCAATGTCATGGGCTTCTTTTAATATGGCTAAAATTGTGGATGATATTTTTAATTTATGGCATTAGAAATTACAATGGGAACGGCTACTAAGCGGCTGATTGTAAACTTTACATAGATTTAGGTGTTACTTTGCGGAAGTCAAAGTTACAAGCACTTGTAATTGCTTGCATTGATTTTCAAAGCATATTTTCGTTTTCAGACAACTTCGGGCGGATTTACGGTTGGGATGGATTTGTGGTGTTCAGCAGGCTCTCCTACTCCGTGTACTTGATACATGTGAACCTTATATTGATTTTCATGGGCTCAGCAACTCAACTTGCTCATTTTTCTTACCTCAATTTGGTGCGTATATCTTCATATAAGTTTGCCTAAATTTTGATTAATTTTATTTATTCTTTTATTTCAGGCAACAAAATTTACATTATTTGCCCATATAATAAATACTTTAAAGTCTTTAAATTTAAAATTATTTTGTTCTAAAACATATAAGACTGCACTATTAGAACAAAAATTATAACAATTGCTTTGTTTTGCAGATAATATCCCAATGCGGCATCTTTGCATTGTCTAATTTATTAGCTGTGCCACTCTACCTTTTTGTGGAAGCGCCCATAAGCCCAATCATCAAATTATTATTAACACCAATTAATGGGAATGCAGATACAAAGGCTGCTTCTAAGCAGGACTTAATGCAATTGTCGAAAAAGGAATTAATGAATTCAATTGAAGAAAGAAAGAATTTATGAGACATATAAATGGTAACACCCATTTAAGGACACAATATGTGACATTGTGCCATGCCAACCGTTCACGAAATTTTGCTGAATAAAAAAATATATAAATATATATTTTACAATAGGTTGCAATTCGTAAATTACGCACCTACGCACGATTGCGCTATGTTCAAAGACAAATAAACATAAAAATTGAACATTAGAAAATACATTCACACACAAAAGTATATATTTACATTATAATTAGGTATACTAACATTATAACTAGAATGTAATTATTTAGTAATAATAATTTATTTTATACTAAAAAATAAATAAAGTAAAGTAAAAATATATTTTTTTCAGACTACTTGGGACCATAGAATATATGCTATTTTGTTATTGTTTTGCTAATATTTCTAAACAGCAGTGGGAACACATTACAAATATGACCTTTATATCGTAAATTGCTATTTTAGGCATAATCAAATCTCCGAGTAAATTTAATTTTGCAAAATTTTCATTAGGTACATTATTAACAATTTTATAAGTAATAGCTATTCAATTCATTACTCGTTGTTGTTTCCAATAAATACTTTAACTTATTTTTAGATTGTTTACCTGCGTTTCTGAAAGGTCACGTAGTCTCGAAAAACAGTGGAAAATAATGTGTTTTGTTGTGGCTGGTTAGCCGTGTGGATTTCGTATTAGAAATAAATCACTCCCTCTTTTGCCTTATGTGGGCTATGCACAGAACAGAGAAATGATCCGAATAGAAAAGTTTTGACTCGGATTTAGTACCAGGATCAGTGTGGCAGCGTATTCACTCTTCTTATCTTCAGTAAATACATGAATACCCATGTAAACCACACCACACTTTATTAGAAATATATTACGTAGGGCATATTGGGCATACATAAATTCAGTTACCAAAGTGGACGAAGGGATATATTGCTAACTGGAATCCAGATAGATGAAGAAAGAGATGGAGACCCAAAAAGAGATGGACGGATGAATTGAGGATTTTGCTAAGGACTGGAGGGTAGCATCACAGAATCGAGAGGAATAGAAACAAAAACGGGAGGCCTTTGCCCAGCAATGGGACATAAATAGCTAAGTAGTTGTGTATTAGTATTTAAATAAATCTTTGTTTGAATGAATCTTCATTCATTCATCCAAAATGTGAAAATTAGGATAAATGGCCGGATTCATGTTTATAACTCAATCACTCCAGAATATCTAAATCTTTGGATGAAATTTTAAGTTGAACAAGGAAGCAATTTCAGCCGTAATAAATCTAACCAGCATTTATGGTAACTTTTCTCGTTAACATTGAGAATGTTCACAGCTTAATTGCTCTCGCTTCACCCATTCTCGATAAAGTTTGTATGTTGAGTGAACTTCGGTGTATAATCTTAACAGCCAATAATAAAGCAGCGATTTTTGTTGAATACTAAGAAGAAGTTGAACAAACCTATTCCAAGACATCATCATCATAAATTTAAGTTGTCGGTGAAGTTCCTTCCATTTTTGTCTATCTTTAGCAAGTTCCTTTATTTCTTGATATGAGACGACGTTTGTTTATTCCAAGACATAAAACTTTAATTTCATCTGTTTATTGTCAACATTTTTATACATACTATTAAGAACTTCTGTCCATAAAATTACGACAATAGTTATAACAATTGATTTGTTCACATGTGACTCATTGGACAGTAAAGTTGTTAAGAAGTCACGCAGAGGCAACACCAACATAGAGTCAATCATAGAGTTTGCGGAGTCTATGGTGCGCTGGGGCTTAGCCAAAGTCACAATCGCAAAACGTTAACGAGGCTGCGGTAAATCACGTGGTCAATCTTATGTCAATTCCATACATTTTGTTCTTGTCGACAATTGTTAGCGTTTTGAAATTGTCACTTGGCTACGGGTGCGAAGAGCGACAATAGCGAATTGTCAACATGATAGGCCAATTCGAATTTGTTTTTGCAAACATTGTGATACTGATTAAATTGTTTATTTATTTATATTATATATTGTATGTTTTAATGTTGTTTTATATCTGTTATCTCATTTCTGCACTCTAATAATACATATCATCACGCCTATGTCCCGTAGGGGTAGAGGCCGACCATGACCGTCTCTCCCAGCCAACTCTGCTTTGTTATATTTCGTCAGTCTCCTTTCATCTATCCTCTCTACATGTCCAAACCGTCTCAACATCCTTTTTTAAATCTTCGTCACTATATCCTAATTCACACCACATATTTTTCTAATCTCAGTATTTTTTATTTCATCGCTCAAGCAAGCATTAACCACGCGTACATTATTTTTATTACTTAGTAACTTTTATTGTTCAAACATATATGTTTAATAGTTTTAATGGTTTATGTGTGAAGAATAACAGGTCCTTCTTTTTCTTCCGTGCCTCGTCCCTTTACTTGGGGTCTCTTCGAACGTTTGCGCCAGGACAGTCTGTCCAACAGGCTTAACCATGTGTTAAACGCTCAGTTTAACACGTCACAATTTCAAAACGCTAACGAATGTCTTGAAAGCTTCCGTCACTTAAAGCAAATACTCGCTGCAAATTTTTAATAGCGAGAATTCGCATAAAGTGACAGGCTTCGCTGTGAATAGATTCTATCGCAGCTAGTTGAATATAAAAATAGGCTACTTTTGGTCGCAATAAGTAACATCCACGCGGGTGAAGCCGCGGGCGGTAGCTAATAAATAATAATATTAAGATGAAACTTTATGTTTAATTTTGTCACCAGTTCAGCTCAGGATGCACTAATTCCGAATAGCAAATAAACAAACTTACGAAACTTCCTCGGCGTAAGTTTAATGTGCAAGTTTAAGTTAGGATCTTCGTGCACCGGATCTCTTACTTAACTGTAATATTATAAATGAAATTGAAACTTAAGTTAATCTTTACATTTTTAGTTAATAAATAGGATGTTCCTATATAGAAAGAGTAGACCACTCTCACTCTTACTGAGTACTCGTACTATTATATAAGCGTCGACTGGATACTGCCAAAATGCAATGTCTTTTTTTTAATGTAGATAGCAAAGAATTTAGAAATAGCACGCGTTCTCTTTGACGCCAGGCAATTTTTTTTTAATCTATGTTAGTTAGCCAGTTTATAATGTGAATATCACAGGTAAATATGTATACTACTTAAAACATTCGCGGACTTTTTGAAAACACAATAGACATTTAAGGCTGGGTTGCACCAACTTACTATAACAATAACTGTGTAGTCAAAGTACCGGTTAGGTGAAAAACGGGTTGCACCATTTTGTCAATCGTCAAAATACGTCATAACTTTTACGCTAACCGTAACCGCTCAAACTTGACCTGATCGTTATTGTCAACTTATCTGTCAGACGGGTCGAATAACCTCCACGGACGTCATTATACTTGTAACCCTGGTAACTAACTACGCTACAAAATACGACGGTGCGACTTGTGTCGCTTCAACGGTTATAGTTAGCAGTAATGTTACTGTTACATTTGACTTTAACTGTTACGATAACTGGTACTTTGGTGCAACCCACCCTTAGGGTGGGTTGACTACACAGTTATTGTTATAGTAAGTTGGTGCAACCCAGCCTTGTTATAACTGCTAAGTATAGCAGTCGTGTGTCCGCTAATGTTTTAAGAGGGAGGTGATGGTTCCTTTTTTTTTTAAAGTTCTCACTCACTCGCATATTTAAATTTTTTTAGAGGTAATGAATGTTTCTAATCGACAATTCATTTTATATATGAGAAAATAATGCTAAAACTAGTAGAGTCCTTCAAAAAGGATTTGATTACTAGTATAGTAATCTTCCATAAGCATAACATAACTACTTTTTGGTTAGTATAAAAAATACATATTACGAATATAGTATTTCTATCTCGCATTACATAAAATTTCACATTATCTATTTTTGGCACACTCAATCATAGTGGAAATATCAATCTAAACTTTCACGGCCATTGGGACCTTTGAATGGTCAGTAGAATTTCATACCCAACTTTAATCTCGGAGGTAAACTCGCAAACTGAACAAATATTTGGATCACTAAAGTAACTGTAACATTTCTTCCTCTTTTTGTTAGCGTTCTCTCTGAGACGCGACTCTGGTTAATTTATTTGTGAGGACCAGAACTCCGCCACTGACAAGGCGTTGTCAGTGGCTTCGTATAGGTCCCCGAGCGTGCAGGTGGCTGGGCACGCAGGGCAAGACAGAAGATGTGCCATGGTCTGTGGAAAAACACCACACCTTCAGGTACATCAAAGCTGAAATAATAATAATAAATCGCCGACGCGCTGCACCACTGGGGCAAAACAAGTAATGGTACAAGTGGGATAAATCTGTGCCATTTTCGCTGGGTATGCCTAATTAGTAGTATGATCGCGCTAGTCTACAACTTGCTGAGTCCTGAGGGTTTGATTCTCAATGTCAAAAGATTTGACACGCTCTTTGTATATTTTCATAGATATTTGTCTACATTTCTGATCTTCATGTGTTCGTTTGTTTGTATTTGTTTTTACCCGTCGCACCGTTATAATTAACGCTTATCATTTGGAACCATTGGTTGTATTAATTTTAGTTCGTAATCAACAAATATCTTTATCATCAAAAATAACTATATCAAGAGGCCGAGAGGCGGTTCCAAAGAACTTTGCCACCAGAGTGTGCGTGGTCTTTTAACCATGTCACCTACACGAATTTATGATGATCAAAAATAACAGGAAATTTACAATATTTGCTCCCTCAAAAATAAGTAAGTACTTAAGTATATATAAATTTACAAATTTTCTGGTTTCAAGTCACCTATCACTGTAAGACATTTCAATGTGATTTTAAAGTCACATTATCAATACCTACAGTACTTAGGACACAAGCTTCAAGAAACAAGCATCACACTAGTGTTTATTTGGTGTCAAATATTTTATAACAGCAATCAGCTGTTCCTCGCAGCTAAATAAAAGAAATACCTAGAACTTACTCTTTAATTAGTCAAATACTAAACCGACGTATCAAGCAAGTTGGACCTCTTAAAGAATCAGAAGAATTGTTTTATTGAAAGAAATTGGTCAAGCGATAAGGAGGCCATTGTACATAGTGCCCCATAAAAAAATATACAACCTAAGGTGTATAAGGTTAAAGTGCCTCACTGTACATCGCAATATTTATATAGGGTTGGTGTCGACATAGTACACGCTACAATGAGAAGATTTTGATGCATTGTTTTAGCAAACTATAGAAGGTACTGATTGTAGGTCTTATGGACATGGACAGTCGTCATCATAATTTCGTGTAGGTGACACGGTCAATCGACCATGCACACCCTGGTGTCAGAGTTCTTCAGAACCGCCTCTCGGCTGCCATCCGGTAGTCGTTAAAGGAACCATCCTTTAACGACTACCGGATGGCAGCCGAGACCAAAGGCTTAACGTACCTCCCAAATCACGGAATCATCTTTATTATCAGACAAACAGGTGATTCACGCCTGCAATGTCCTAACAAAACTGGAAACAACTAAAACTTATGGACAGTTGAGTAAAGGTTTCCGAACAAATCATGTTTGATCGAACGGCATTAAATTTAAAATAGGGGAACCCTGCCTGTAATTGTATATCTTGAAAGAGTTGTAAATTTTATAATAATAAATAGGTAAAAAGACATAAATGAATAAGCACTTTATTCCACCAATCACATAAATGTTATTGTTTATTTTGAAAAAGGTCTGCTTTTCAGACAAATACGCTTTTATGTACATCATCAATATCTAGATTATTTAAAATTTAGGGTTTATTTATTAGTTCGAACTTTACAAAATAATTAACCGCCTTAATGACAACGGTAGAACATTTTCACCGCACTCTGTTTGTGTTACAGAGTTTGCATTCTACGTCAATAATTACCATACAATGGCGACCCTCTTCATGCCTTTTAGTTGAAAGGCACACAGACAAACTGACAATCAAGATGAATATAAATAACCAGATGAAGAGTCTTTACTAAATCTATCCTACTAATATTACTAACGCGAAATTTTGTATGGATTTTTGTTACTCTTTCACAGGAAAGCGGCTCAACTGATTTGGCTAAAATTTGGAATGGAAATTGCTTAGAACCTGGGCGTCGATTCTGCTAACGGTAAGTCAAAATCGTGTCAAAATAGTGTCTCAATTGTAGTGCTTTTTACACACTATTTACAAGAATTATGACAGTATGATGTGATGTAAATGTAGTGTGGGTTGTGGCTATCAGAAGTGATGCAAAAAAAAAATACATTTCTTGTAACTAGTGTGTAAAAAAGCAGAACAATTGAAACACTATTTTGACACGATTGTGACTTAACGTTAGCAGAATCGACGCCCTGGAACAACACTTAGGCTATATTTTATCCTGGAATTCCCACGGAAGCGAAGCTCTGGGCAACAGCTGGTATTTTATAAAACTAATACCAATGCTTTAGCTAGAAACATTTGACAATATCCAGGAAGAAAAAGGATAAGATAAGAGATTATACGTTTGATTGGAATCAGAATTAGATATTTAATTTGGGTTTCAATCAGTATTCGTTACTTTATGTGTATTGTAAAATAGGCTACATAGATAACATGTACCTACGGTGGTTATAAATAGAGCATATACCACAGTTAAGGGTTTAAGTAACTAAGCAAACTAACTGGCCGAGTACTGGGCAATGTCATTATAGTATATGTATAGCCATTATGACTTAAAAGAAGAAAAAGAAATAACTAAGCATTTTAAGTTACTCTTAATCCTTATCTGTTAGTGTATATATCTATGTGGCCCACTGTACTCACCTATATATGTCTTTTCTTGTATCGTTTCGCAGTTTCTATGGCTTTTTGTGTTTTGTTTTGTACTGTAAAGATTTTTTCATACATTAGTACACTCTTTAAGAATTTGCTATGTCTAGTCTACTAATAAAATATCTGTGAACTGTGAACCTGATTAAAAATCACTTACTTACTTACTACAATGGCAATAGTTTATTCTAGGCTTAACAAAATGTTCCAGTAACATTGAACTTATTTATTTATTCAAAACTTTATATAATATACAATAGGTAAATATAATATAATAAGTAAACTTAGGTAAATATGTGCCTTTCACATCATATATTTCATACATAAATTATCTTCAAAGTTACAAAGCATATATTATTATATGACTTCTACAAGCCGGTACAGTAGAGCTGTCACCGTTTCATATGTCTCAAAGCAGAAATAGTGGAAAAATGCATTGAATTCACTGTTCTTTGTTCGGTTTTATTTGATTTCATACACCCACAGCTAAAATTCATTCTTTCATGCATTATAATATCTTTTTTTATCATAGACGATGTTACTTTTATGTTTCTCGATTTAGAATATTTATGAATGGTATTTTTCACGGTGCAGACAGCTTGGAAATGGAGTATTATATTTTATAATAAAACTATATCTCTAAGAGAAAGTACCAATTCGAGATATTAGATACAGTTTGTGTGCAATGTAAAAATTTATCATTCCGTTTCGAAAACGGTTACATGTTTGTCCCTTATTCGCTTTTGTATCCCTACCATACTATTTTTATACTAAGTATATATTATATTTTAAAGGCGAAAGATCTGTCTGTTTGTCTATCTGTCTGTTACGCTTTCACGGCTAAGCCGCTGGACCGATTTTGATGAAATTTGTATGGACATACCCAAAGGAAGTCGCTAAGTCGAACAGAATCACATGAATAGATCTACTACACCAAATGCTTTTAGGATTAAGGTTTCACAGCCAAGTTGTGTTCATTTAGTATTGCATTTTCCCCAAAGAATTTCGAATCGCGCGCGATACGAGGCAATTTTTTTTTTAAATATATGATTTCCAGCAAAGAATTTCGAATCGCGCGCGGACGCGAGGCAAATGTTATTTTTTTTTTTAAATCTATGGTTTTCAGTTTTATTTATACCAGTTTCAATTTGGTGTCAAAAGCGGCGAGTTAATTGCATAATTATTATAATTTGTGTCCGAACTCCAGCTATTGAACTTTGGTTCGTATGAAACATTTGTTTTATAAATTTCAATTAATATTTGATACTGGTAATCTGCACTAGCTTTATATAAGTGGCAGGTAGAAAAAGATTTTAACATTGTAGCTATAATGACCATTTCCTGATGGCATTACCCTCTGCTACCATTATCATTTCAGTCACAAGTAAGTTCTCATAGATTTCCAATCATGTTCCTTTTAGTCTGGTTAACCTGTAAAAAGATCAGATAGCAGTCCCTTCTAATAATGAATTTGGGTGAGGCGGGAGCGACAGAATAGACATTTATTAAGACATTTATCACACATACAAATCAACAAAGGTCAAAATTATCAAACAAACATACATTAAATGTGACAAATATCTCAATAGGTGGCGGCTCAGTATTACACTAGAGATGCAAGGATGTCTAGCACTGATTTTCAGCCGTCACCTTTTGAATAATCACGAACACATCACAGACACCGATGAGCGATGACCTGAAAAAAATATTTTACCTAACTACTTCGGCTATTTGAGAAATAACCAAAGTTTGACAAGATACTAATGAAGTTAACTTAATTTAACAAAAGTGATTTACAAAATAATTGTTTTTGCCAAAAAGAACCAAACCGACGTCATTTCCTCAACTAAAAAGGATGAAATAATTAATACATTGTTGTTTAAATATGCTTCATATCAAACATTTTAATAAATCTGAAGTCGGTGGTTATAAAACGAGCCAGCAGCTATTCAACGAATTTGTAAAATTGGCACCAACTTCAAATTTATTAAAATGTTTGATATGAAGCATATTTAAACAACAATGTATTAATTAATTTAAATTAATTATTTCATCCTTTTTAGTGGAGGAAATTAAGTCGGTTTGGTTTTTTAGTTTTGAGTAAGCAATACCTTATAACTAAAAAGTTGTAAACACTTTGCATTTTGGAAAGTCGGGTAAACGTCATCAGCGTCGTCTCACCTTATTGACATGGAATATATCATAAACGACCCAAATCGCAATAAAACTTGAAGAGTTCCCTCGATAACTCCATGATTCCATCATCAGATCCTGATCTGATGAACATGAGACCAATTGGAAAATAAACCCTCTCGAACAAAAAAAAATTTTCAAATCGGTCCAGCCGTCTTCGAGTAATCCGGTAACATACATAAAAAATTAAAAAAAAAAAAAAAAAAAAAAAAAAAAGAACAAAACATCCCGACGAATTGATAACCTCCTCCTTTTTTTGAAGTCGGTTAAAAAGACAAAAGGTTTGGTTACATATTGCAAAGAGTTATGTAGTCACTTTTTTGTGCTATAGATTTACGAAAATTTGGTTGTAAATATTTTTTTCAGTGAACAATACGAACCGGAACGACAAAAAGGTATATGCTCTACCGCCAAAGGGAAGATCTTCCCGCCAGGCTGGGTGTCATGCCTGGGGAACCGCGGCTCCAACGATATCTTGTCGGAAGTTGTATACATTGGTCCTATAGCGAATGAGAATACGAGTCTGCTGTTTTGTATCGCTATTTATTTTGATCTTCTAACTATTATTTCACAATAAATTGACTCCACAATTAATAATGATAGATTGGATTTTCTTGACAGAAGACACAACACTTTTTGAATTCGCAGTTTCTTTTTCATGCGTCGAGTTCATGTTCTGAAGAGGTCGGTACGTGCCGCCACATCACCCCCCTTGGAGTGATGATGTTCCTGATGATGATAATGATGATGTCTGTAAAATAATTATAAAAAATTTGGGATTAAACCTAACAACTCGCCCAGATCTCGTGGTGATGGGCGGAGGAACATTGTTCTGAGATGTCCTTTCGCAGTAGTCATCTGAGTCAGACATTGAATAGGCTGGTTTTGCTCTGTCTATAGATATTTTAACCGGGCCTCTATTTAAATCAACGGTTATTGTCTTCTCAGTTCGGCTAAGAACCTTATGTGGACCTGTATAAGGTGGTTCTAAAGATTTCTTTACACCGCCCTTCAAAATCACGTCGGGGTCACCAATATAGCGAATGAGAATACGAGTCTGCTGTTTTGTATCGCTATTTATTTTGATCTTCTAACTATTATTTCACAATAAATTGACTCCACAATTAATAATGATAGATTGGATTTTCTTGACAGAAGACACAACACTTTTTGAATTCGCAGTTTCTTTTTCATGCGTCGAGTTCATGTTCTGAAGATGTCGGTACGTGCCGCCACAGTCCAATCAGTAACGGACTATCATTAGAAAGTATCCTGGGCTTTGAAGCATTAGTTAGTGTAATGTATGTGTTTAGGAGGTAGCTTAACATAGATTTTTAATAATGTATGCGGGTATGTAACTACCGACTCTGACTTGGCAGTCTAGAAATAAATGTGTGATGAGATACGCGTCTTTAATAAATAACTCTTCTCTAGTACCTATATCCTAGATTCAGTGTTAGTACCAGATAGTTCAGTGGCGACGCGGCTGGATTCCAACCTACGTGGAGTAGTTAAAATGTCTATTGGTAAAATAGCAGAATTTAATGTGCGGTCAGACAATTGGCGGTTATACGTAGAACGCTTGGAGCAATATTTCCTAGTTAATAAAATTGCAAATGAAATAAAAGTTCCTACTCTAATAACAGTGATTGGATTAGAATGCTATGAATTATTAGTTGATTTATGTACACCGGACAAACCGTCATCGAAAACATTTGAGCAGCTGACAAAGATATTAGAACGACACTTACAACCGAAACCGAGTATTCTGGCGGAGCGGTATAAATTCAGGCAAAGGAAACAGGCAAGCGGTGAAACAGTGGCGGACTATGTCGCGGTGTTGAAGAAGCTTTCTAAGACGTGTGAATTCGGAAGCTGGTTAGAGGAGAGTTTGAGAGATCAACTGGTGTGTGGTATCCAGTGTGAATTGATCCGGCAACGTTTATTTCAAGAAGATAAGCTGGATTTCGCGAAGGCATATCGATTAGCCGTCAACATGGAGGCAGCGGAAAAAGATGCAGCGGTGGTGGAAGGCCACCCTGATGTGACGAGTGCGGGGGCGGCAGTCGCGGCGTGCCAGGCTGTGGCGTGGCGGCGCGCGCACTCCGGCGGCGCGGGCTCGGCAGCGGCGGCCGGCGCTGTAGCACCGGGCGCACGATTCGGTTGGAAGGCGGCGGCTGTGCGATCTGGCGCAGCGGCAGTGGCGGCGAGAGCGGGTAACACCGATGTGACCGGTTACGGCGGTCAGAGACAACAAGGAAAAGGGTGTCGCGCCTGTGGCGGCCCGCACGATCGCGCGCAGTGCAAGTTTGCAACCTATGTCTGTAAAATATGCAACAAGCAAGGACACCTACGGCGTATTTGTCCTTATGTGAGAGGACACCATAATGTAGACGCGACCGTTGCAACTGAAAATTCAAATTGTAATAGTGAAGACAGTGACGAGGTAAGGGTGATCGAAATAAACCAGTTATCATTAGATTTTTGCAAACCGTTCATAGTGGAAATAAAAATACAAGGAAAACTCATTGACATGGAATGCGATACGGGTAGTGCAGTTTCGTGCATAAGTTACGAATTTAACAAAATGCATTTTAATAAATTGGAATTAGAGGACTGTAAGTTAATTTTAAAATATTATACAGGGGAATTGGTTCGACCAGCGGGAATAATAAGACCTGTGGTGAAATATGGCAAACAGGAGAAATATCTCGATTTGTATGTGGTGCATAATGCCAAAACAGCGTTATTAGGAAGGCAGTGGTTACTAGAACTGGGCATAGATTTCCCGAAATTAGGAATAAAATCTGTAAACAATTTAACGAATGAAGATTTTAATTTTTCCGATTTTAGTTCCAGATACTATGAGGTGTTCGCCGAGGGTTTGGGTCGGTTCACGGGTGGCGCCGTGAGCATCCACGTGCGAGCGGATGCACGGCCGGTGTTCATGCGCGCCCGCCCACTGGCCTACGCACTGCGCGAGCCGGTGGAGCGTGCGCTCGCGCAGCTGGTGAGTGACGGCGTCCTCACTCCTGTTGACCGCTCGGACTGGGCCACGCCTATAGTACCAGCGGCGCTACCGCCTAACTCGATTGCTATCGCTATGGCTATGGTGTATGACGTCATCTTGTCTTTTCGAATCGCCTAGCAAAGCAATATTGCTTTCACATGTCCAAGACCAAGACTAAAACAATGTCTTGGTCCATAGAATACGTGTAAAGGCAATATCGCTTTGCTTGGCAGTTCGAAAAGACAGGATGACGTCATAAACGATAGCCATAGCGATAGCAATCGAGTTAGGCGGTAGGGCCGCAGTCATGAAGAAGGACGGTAGTATTCGAATTTGTGCTGATTACAAATTAACCTTGAATAAGGTAATCGAGATTGACCGCTACCCGCTTCCCCGCGTAGAGGATTTGTTGGCTCGTTTGCATGGTGGCGAAATGTTTAGTAAAATTGATCTTTCACAGGCGTACGCTCAATTTGAGTTGGACGAAACAAAAAAATTTACCGTAATAAACACTCATAAAGGCCTTTTTATGTATAATCGTTTAGTATTTGGTTTATCTTCTAGTCCTGGAATTTTCCAAAAACATTTAGAACAGTTGCTTGCGGATTTACCTTATGTTGGGGTATTTTTGGACGATATAATTATAACTGGATTGAATAAGCAACAACATATAGCAAATTTACATAAAGTTTTTGAAAGATTAAAAAGTAGTGGCCTGAAAGTTAAAAGGGAGAAATGTGCCTTCTTCCAAAAGTCGATTAATTATCTAGGACACGTTATCAGTAAGAAAGGTATTGAAACGAGCCCTGAAAAAGTCGAGGCAATACTAAGTACTCCGGCCCCGACTACCGTGTCTGAAGTAAGGTCTTTTTTGGGCATGGTAATGTACTACGCTAAATTTATCAAAAATGTTAGTACAATTTTATCACCACTGTACAATTTACTGAGAGCTAATGTTCAATTCAAATGGAGTAGCGAATGTGAGAAGGCATTTAATATTATAAAAGAGCGTCTTAGTTCAAGTGAAGTATTGGTACATTACTCGGGTGACCTGCCGCTCATACTAACAGCGGACGCGAGCAGCGTCGGCGTAGGTGCGGTCATATCGCACGCCACGCCCGACGGCGAGCGCCCGATCGCTTATGCGTCGCGGTCACTTACAGCGGCTGAACGAGCCTACTCTCAAATAGATAGGGAAGCTTTAGGAATTATATTTGGTATCAGAAAATTTCATCAATATCTTTATGGTCGGCATTTTATATTGAGAACTGATCACAAACCATTGACTTACATTTTTGGCAATAAAACGGGAATCCCAATAATGGCAGCATCACGTTTGCAAAGATGGGCAGTGCTATTATCAGGTTACAATTATGTAATAGAGTACGTATCGTCGCATAAAAATTGCGCCGACGCATTGTCACGACTGCCGCAACCCGAGGCTTCGATTAATCGTGAAGTTAAAGAAATGACATATTTAAATTTTGTTGAACCGTTCCTTCCCGTAACTAATGAGGCCATTAGAAAAGAAACTAACAAGGATATATTATTAAGTAAACTTATATTGTACGTACAATCGGGATGGCCATTAGCTTGCGCACAGAATGAATTTAAACCTTATTACAGTAAACGAAATGAACTATACCTAGATCGAGGTTGTTTAATGTGGGGCTATAGAATAATTATTCCCCAAACTTTGCGCAAGTCGGTATTAAGACAACTTCATACAGGTCATTTGGGCATCGTTAAAACAAAATCGCTAGCCCGCAGCTATGTGTGGTGGCCCAACATAGACGCGGACGTTGAAGCAGAGTGTCAGCACTGTGCTACTTGCGCAGCCGAAGGACAGGCACCGCCACGATCCCCTCCTAGTCCTTGGTTATATGAATTGCATCCTTGGAGTAGGATACACGTAGATTTTTTAGGCCCCTTGGAAGGAAAAAAAAATTCTAGTGTTAATTGATTCCAGTACTAAATGGCTAGAAATATTTGAAATGTCTAGCACAAATGCAATGTCCGTCATAAAAGTTATGAGGGCAACTTTTGCTCGTTTTGGGTTGCCAACTGAGGTAGTATCGGATCAGGGACCTCCTTTTACAAGTAGCGATTTTAGGGAATTTTTAAGGAAGAACGGAATACGTCAGTCTTTTTCACCTACTTATCACCCCTCATCTAATGGTGCTGCGGAAAACGCGGTGAAACTATGCAAACGAGCCATCAAAAAGGCTATGAGGGAGTCAGTGGACGTCGACGCTGCCCTCCAAACATTTCTAATGGCATATCGTAATAGCATCCATAGCAGTACCGGGGAAAGCCCAGCCATGTTATTACAGCGCCGAATCCTTCGCTCGCGTTTAGATTTATTACGCGGCGAACGAGCTCGAGAAGACCGCGTGCGCGACACTCAGGCACGGCAGGTCGAGAGCGCGGGCGGGGTACAGCGCACACTGCAACCTGGAGAACCAGTTCTGGCTAGATGTTTTAGTGGTAAAGACAAATGGTTACATGGTACGGTAATAGGTAGTGAGGGCTCTAGAAGGTACTTAATAGAAAACGGTAGCGGTCAACAGATACAGAGACACATTGATCAGGTGAAGCGCAAGTCCCGATACTCCGTTGCGGAATGCCCATGTCCGAGGGATGACGAGGAGGTCGTCGCGTCACCAGTTTGCACGGAGAGTAATGAGTGTGAGGAAATAAATATTAGTAAGGGTAATGATTGCCCAGCTGAGCCTTTAAAAGATAACCGGAAAATAGCACCGAGTTCCTCCAGTCATTCTTCTCCCGAACAGAACCTTCCCAAGCGAGTATCAAAACCTGTGTTGAGATATGGTATTGATTACTAATTATTTCATGTTATAAACTTAATATATTTTTTAGGAAGTAGATAAATAAATAATACCACTGGTTAACAGTTGTTTTTTCTGTAAGTAATTTTTCAAAAGATTTAATGTAAGTAGTTTAAGTGGGGAGGTGTAATGTATGTGTTTAGGAGGTAGCTTAACATAGATTTTTAATAATGTATGCGGGTATGTAACTACCGACTCTGACTTGGCAGTCTAGAAATAAATGTGTGATGAGATACGCGTCTTTAATAAATAACTCTTCTCTAGTACCTATATCCTAGATTCAGTGTTAGTACCAGATAGTTCAGTTAGGAGTGCAACTGGAAGACACATTCGGATAATGATGATAGACTTCCAATGTGACAGATTTAGAGTCCACCTTCAGCATCTTCCCGAGATCTTATGATCATCAGACTATAATGATAGGTGGATGTCCCACACGCTGAACGTACCAGTACAAGATCCAGCCATTCCAGAAGCTTTCTGCCCAAAGACTATCGATTGTCTACTACTCTAACTAGTCCACTAGGCTAAGCATTGGCCTGAGTTCTTCTTTAACGCTAAATCATCAGCAAAATCAATTCCCTTAGACATTAATACCTAGACAAACGCTATATACAAGCCCACCTCAAGGTCTTGAGTTCGTTTCTATCATGTTATTCAAACTACATAATAAAACATCGTAGTCCGGTTAATCAGCGTATGTAACTCGCTTGAACATTCTTTGATAACATTCTTGAACTGTACGAACACCTGCGTCCACCGGACCGGACATAGCAACAATTTAACTATACTATTCATTAGAGCGCGGAATATCAATTCTTCTTCTTAGTCGTACCATGTGGTCCGATGGCCTAAGAAAGTAATTTCGTTCCTTTTACTGCCAATAGTTGACGCTACAAGGATTGAAAAAAATTAATTTAGTTAAAATCCCGCTAGCTTTTTTAAAGTATCTTCATTCTATCACAAACTGATTTAGTACTTTATTTAATAAGTTATTGGCGTTAGAATCTCAGTTACTCAAGTGATCGTAGTGTACCAATGTCTCAGTATGGGGAGACTATTGGTACACTAAAAATCAGCTCGCTTCTTTGTATGGCGGTTGAATATTTATACTAGTATAGTATTCTGTAATCTGTGGTCGTACACTCTTAACAGAGTAGGTAATTATAGATTAAGTTGCTCCATAGCCGCTGCTCGTGCGATCCTTCTCCACACATCTCTGTCTGCGGCTTTCTTGGAGCATACTGTTGCTGGGCACTGTATTACAGCTTTGACAAGATCTAGCCACCTCGTTGGAGACCGACCGGGCGACCGCGTGAACGCTTGCCTTCAATACGACCCTGGATCACCAAACGCTCCATAGTCTTCTTTGCGGGTGATATTGCCAAAGAAGCGGAATATCAATATAATGTTGTTATTAGCGTTAAAATATAATGCTGTTGAACCTTTTGAGGTGACAACGTCTTATAATTCGATGGAGCCGGCTGCACGCACATGACGCAATGCGGCGTTACCTCGCTCTGAGGCGTTCCATTTAAGTCAGTAAACCGACTTTACGTAAGTTATTGTGATAAGTCCGCACCTATAGAACAATGCGCCCAGGGACACTGATGTTTGAAAATTTGATAGTTTTTACAGTATTTTTTTAACTGATCAGCTCAAGGAAACGAATAAAAAGTTACATAGTATTTTTTTACGTATTCTGCATAAATATTACTTTAATCAAAACAAGTTTTATTCGATCCAACAAACAATAATAAAAGGAAGGGATTTTCATTAGTTAAAAGGTCCACGATAATGACAAAATGTATAAACTTTAATTATGTTAACTCATTTGTTTGCCCGTTCATTCTGAAACTATTTGCAAGCACATTTATGCTAACCGGATGAATTTCAAAAGCGTTCGGTTTCTGATATTAAATTTAAATTTAAAGAGAAAGTAATTTAAATTTTATACTTTTTTTTTTAATTATTTATGAAACGTTTTCAGCCAGTCACTAAATAAACAATCCATATTTAACTAACTTCGGCCCGCGGCTTCACCCGCGTAGATGTCGGTTATCGCGACAGAATGAAGCTATGCATGTCCACCTCCATCATCATATGGTTCAAGGTATGTCCATGCTAAATTTCATTCAAATCCGTTGCTCCGTTTCGATGTCAAAGACTCACAATTTTTAATTTTATTTTTATTTATTTGTATATATTTATTTTGTTATTTCTGAATATACCAATCGCCTGACCTATTTAGACATTAAAAAAGATCACGCCGTTTGTTTATAAAAATTTTCGTGTAAACACAGCTATCATTTTGAATTTTAAAAAGACAATTGATTTTTTTATATAGATTATTATTATATGTATGTTTATTGTGTATTTATTGTATGTACCTATGTATATGTATGTATTTGTATATGCTGTTTATATAGTATTATGATATTTGTGTAGGTTTATTTATTTATACATGTAAGTACCTATGTGTGTGTATCATATGTATGTCATTGTATTGTACTTCTAACTTCTACAACTACCTTTATAAGCATCCTCTATGTCACTGGCTGGTTGGCTGTATGAGATTCCTTTCTGTGATAAGTCCGCCTGTTTTATTTCTTTGCTTTTGTATTTCATTTGTTTGGTACAATAAAGTTATTACAAACAAATAAACAAACAAACATTGTCTAACAATACCTGTATAATGCTAAACACACACACATTAGATATGTTTGTTTGTAAAACCTGGTTAATAACAGGCGCCAATAAGTTCAACCTTACATGTGATAAACCAGTGTACCTACTTCATCTCATTCTCAATATTAACACGTGTATTGTGTTTACTGTGTATGTGCGTTCATTGTCTAGACAGATTTTAGTGGAATTTGATACGCACATACGTACGTACGTACTCATGTAGTTTTCATTTATAAATTACATTGGAGTTATTCTTAAAACATGAATGGTAAGATAGTGGGAAAACGGGAAAAGGAGTTACGTAGAACAAATAAAGGAAAAAGTAGGAATCGTGTCATATCAAAATGTGAAAGACTAGCGGGTGATAGAAGTACCTGGAAGAGACTCAACCTAAATAACACTAAATATCCTGAAATTGGTCTTAAGTTTTTTTTTTGGGTATAATTTATAAGGAATATTGAAATTTTTAGAACCCTAATCTCATAAACAACTATTGAGTTACCATGTTACGTTTAAGCAGGAATGTAAAACCGGGTTATTTAGAACTAAATTAAACGGTTTAAACTTTATAGAGAGATATAGAGACCTTAATATATTGTTAACACCATAATTTTAAAAATATACGGGTTAAGCGGAACCGTTATGAGAAAGGTCGTCGCAAAATAATATCTAACGGACAGAAAATTAAGTGGGTTTATGATTTTAAAACCAGGTTTTAGATTCCTGCGTTTGTCATCCCGTGGTCCATCCAGACGAACTAAGCAGAAGGACCACGACCTCTGACAGGATTAAAAGAAATAAACGCGCGCAATTTCCTAATTCTTTGGACATACATATATACGTGTAAATAAATCTCATAATTATTTTTGATCTTGGCTTAAAGATGACTCAACCTTGTAATATAATCATATTTTTTTATTTATGTCGTTAGAGCTAGTACTATTAAATACTATCTTTTGCCCACAGGTTCGACCGCGTAAAATTCCCTCGGAAACAGCGCTTTTTCCCGGGATGAAAGGTATCCTATGCCCTTTTGAATACTTCTTACTATGCGTATGCGAAATTTCAGGAAGATTGGTTTACTACATAGAGCGTGAAAGCGTAACAAACAAACAAATTCACTTTCGCATTTATAATATTAGTTAGGATTCTGAGGCATTAAAATGGGTACGGGTCTCCCCCTTGCTGATTAAATGGGAAAAGCGTGAAATCAATACCACGTTCTGTTTATATTATCAGTTTATTTTATTGTATTAACATGTTTACAATACAATGACATAATAAGACAATATTTACATTTTCCCGAACGCGGGGAGTCCTGTTTTTCCTATTTAGCATATTATATATAGCAGGAAGTGGTCTGTAGACACCATTCTAGTTTTGTATTCAGGAGTGAGTTCAGTTATTATAAATTATAGTTTTTCCGAGTGAATATACTTTTATCAATTAAAATGAAAGCGGTTATTTGTTTCATCTTAATCGCTAAGACGATGGTTATGGCTGACGGTTCGTATGTTTTTATTTTTTTTTATTTCGTTTCCTATAATTACAAAACTTTTATCAAAATAATTTAACATATTTTTTTTCCCAAAAAACAAAAACCGACTTCCATTTGTTTACCGGGGTCAACTTGAAATTCGTCAGATTAGAAAAACTTAGACGCCTAGGTGTGCAGGACCACTCTTTCACCACATTGTGCAGAGTTTACTTAACTTCGACATATAATCCCGAGGGAAATCGAACGTCAAATAAAACGGTCGTGAAGTGGTCTAAAAAATCTAACACAGGGGCATACGGGATTGATTAACCTTGCAAATGACTCAAACATCAAACAAGCTACTTGTGAAATACAAAAATCAAAAGTTCATACATACATTAATATCATCACGCCTGCCTCCCGTAGGGGTAGGCAGAGACTAGAGATTTTCAATGGCTACGATCCTTACATACCTCTCTCGCTTCCTCCACACTCATCACTCTCGTAATACACGCTCACAGATTTCGGGTTCTCCTAATATCTCACTTTCAATATTACCTAACGTATATTTACTAATATTCACCCTTATTAAATTACTTACACACTTATTAATCTCAAGCTACTAATGAATTCCACGGAGACTAAATATAGGTCAAGTTTGGTGCGTAATTTATTACTTAACATTCGAGCTCGGTGTGATAACCTGTTATAATGAGTATCTTCACAAATATATAAGCGTGACTTCAATCAATCGTGGCTCTTCTCTACCTCCTCTGAAAGAGGGGGTGAGGGAACTGGTCAGGACTTTTGGTCCTCTACAGTGGTGGGCGACCGCCGCCTGCGACTACAGGCGGGTCACTGGGTTTTGGCCGTGTACGGCCAAGTCTTGCTATTTAGACTCTGGGTGTCCGTGCAGGCGCCGCTTGTTGCGGCATCTCCTCCTCTCCTGGCGTCGATGATATAGCGGCATTTCTGGGCGAAGGTTTGGTCCTGGAGTCAGGCGGGCGCGCGTGCAGGGGGGCTATTCCCCTCAGGTGGGGGAACACCGATCTGTCCGCCTTTCCGTACATGGTTTTGGCCAGGCGGGAAATGAATTGATCTAGGCCTTCCCATCTAAGGTCCCTGAGGATCACCGCGTTCCTCACATAGCGTGGGGCCCCGACGATCACTCGGAGACATCTGGTCTCTTGCGCTCGGAGTCTCTTCCTGTTGGTCTCCGAGCAATACGCGTGCCAGGCTGGGGCCGCGTATGTGAGGTGGGATCTAACATAAGTTTTGTAGATCCCAAGCTTCGTCCTCAGGGGCAACTTGGAGTTCAAAATTGCATGGAGTTTCCCTCTGGCCACCTTCGCACGTGCCACCACTCCGTCGACGTGCTGTTTCATGGAGAGGCGCCTGTCCACGGTCACTCCCAGGTACTTGACTTGTGGCTGCCACGGCACAGTCTTGCCTAGAAGTTGAATGGGTGGCGGGTGCGGGGCGTTCCCAGATAGCATCGCCTGCGTCTTCGCGACGTTCACCGACAATCTCCATTTGGAGAGCCAGTCAGGCAGGGCGTCTAAGGCTTGCTGCAGCTTCTTCGCGGCGTGTTTCGCGTTCATACTTGGTGCGTAGAACGCCGCGTCGTCAGCATACAGGGCGAGCTGGGCCTGACCGGCGACTGGGATATCGTCGGTGAACCAGGCGTACAGGACGGGGGATAGGCAGCTGCCTTGGGGAACGCCCGCTCGCACGGGTCGCTCGGTGGATTCCTTGTCTTCTACCGCCACCCGTATTCTTCGGTTTTCTAGGAACGAGGCAACAATCCTGACCAGTTTCCTCGGGGTCTTAGACGTCGACAGTTTGTATAGCAACCCCTCATGCCATACCCTGTCGAACGCCTTCTCCATGTCTAGGAGTACGACAGCCACGTACTCCTTTTTGTTGGCGCATTCTGAGATCTTGTGGAGTAATCTTGTGATCTGGAGCGTCGTTGAGTGCTCCGGTCTAAAGCCAAACTGCTCCGCACGTGGCGTGATGTGCGGGAGCAGTAGCTGGAGCAACAGTTTCTCGAACACCTTCGAGAGGGCGCTGAGTAAGGTGATTGGCCTATAACTCTCGGGCTTTTTGAGGTCCTTCCCCGGCTTGGGCAACATGATTACCCGGCCGATCTTCCAGGCTTCTGGGTAGTGTCCCGAGCGCAGGATCCCGTTGAATAAACGCGTAACCGCAGCTATGATAGGCTGCGGAAGGTGGCGTAGCGCTTCATTGGTTATGCCATCTGCGCCCGGGGCCTTCTTCAGTTTCAGTTTCCGGATAACCCGCCGCACCTGGCCGGGGGTGAAGAATAGAGGCTCCTCTTCTTCCGGGTCCGGGTTGGCGAAGTACTCTCGAAGGTGTTCTTGGACCATCTTCGTGTGGTCCGGGTCTTGCTGATCGTTTGGTGTAAATTGACGCTCCAGATGTTCCACGAAGATCTCTGCGCGGTCTTCTGCGCGAAATCGTGGGAGACCGTCTGATGCCAGCAGCGGCCGGACAGGTTGGGGCTCTGCCGACAGCTGCCGACATAGGCGGTGAATGGAGGGGATATCACCGCCCACTGAGAGTATGTGGTTCTCCCACGATCTGGCTGCACGCTCTGCCATGCGGTCCTTGATAGTCTGCACCAGTGAGTTTAGTTGCGCCTTCATTGTAGGGCAGCGGGACTGTTGCCACTGCCGCCGCAGTCGCCTCTTCCTCTCCAGCAGCTGCCTGATGTCGGCGGGAAGCGGGTCAGGCCTGTCTCTCGCCGAGGCCGGGCACCGGGCCGAGTCGAGGGCGCCGCGGATGCTGTTGGTGATGTCGCGCGCTGCCTGTTCAACTTCCTCACTGGTGGAGACCGCTGTCGCCACTCGCACTCCTTCGAGGGCGAGTACGAAGTTGGCCCATCTTATTTTGTTGGTTCTTGTGGGCAGCGAGACTCTCGCTGGCTGTCCTTGAAGTTCCAATAGTATTGGGCGGTGGTCCGAGGGGAGGTCCATGAGGACTTCTTGGGTAGGCGGTGCTTGCAGGCCTCTGTAGGCCACGATGTCGATGATGTCCGCACTGCCAGTCTGGTTGCTGTAGTGTCTCGGTTCTTCGGGACCCGCTATCTCGTACTCGTGGTCCACAGAGTCCTGCAGGAGACGTCGGCCACGCGGGCATACTCTGGAGGAGTTCCAAAGTGTGTGTTTGGCGTTGAGGTCGCCGGCCACTAAGGTCGGCGTGGAATGCTTGAGTAGTCCGCGCAGCTCTTTGGGGTCAAAGATACTGCACGGAGGGGCGTACGCTGCGAAAATCCTGAGTTCGCGGCCGGCGACGTTAACCAGCACGCCAAGGGCGTACATGGTTCGGAACTCCTCATGCTGTATAGGCTGATGGACGACACTTCTCTTTACGAGCACCGCCAGCCCTCTATAGGCGATGCCAGAGGTGGGACTCCTCTCGTCCTTCCGATAGGTTATATAATTTGGAACCTCAAATTTGTCAGCGACATTTAGGTGAGTCTCGCTGGCCAGCAAGATATCGATCTGGTGCTCCCGGAGGAAGTGAGTGACCAGCTTCTTCTTCCCCCGGAGCGTTTCGGCGTTCCAGCTTACTATCCTCAGAGGCTCACTATCCATAGTGGGCGATGGTAGTAAGTCCTCTGAGGATCTCCGGGGTGATTGTTCCACCGGAGGCCACTATGGTATTCACCATTCGGGATAGTTTGTCCAGATCTTTATCCTCGATGATGGGTTGTGGGGCTGTCTGGGGCTGGGGGGCTGCCTGGGGCTGAGGGGCTGCCTGGGGCTGCGGGGCCACTTCAGGGGCGCCGCTCGGGGCTGCTTTCTTCTTCTTCTTTCTCTTCTTTTTGGGGAGTGGAGCTCCTCTTTCAGTCGGGGCATTTGCTGGGGCCATCAGGGAGGCCTCTGTCGCCTCTGTAGTGTCCCGACGATTGTTGGAGGGAGTCTGGCCGCTGCGGGCCACCGTGCCGGCTCGCTTGTTCCTGGCCTCTTGTTTGAAGACTGGGCAAGTAACTCTACTCGCGGGGTGGTCGCCCCCGCAATTGACGCATGTGGCGGTTCTTCTCTAGGTCGGTCACATTCGGCCGCTCTGTGGGGGCCGCCGCATCGGACGCATGCGGCCGGCCGGTGGCAGTTATGCGATGAGTGCCTAAATTTTTGGCATTTGTGGCATTGCGCAGGGCCCTTTTTCCCCCTCCATGCTTCTATTTTGATGCCCGGCATGTAGAGGAGCTCCTGGACGTTGTATATTTGTGCGGCGTTCTCCGTGCGCTTGACAAGGCAGAAGAAGATGCAGCCCATACGGCCGCCTCTGGCGCGGATGCCCTTTACGGCTTCCACCTCAAAGCCCTTTTCTTGTAGCGCCTCTTGGATTTCCGACTCTTCGGTGTCGGCTGGCAGTCCGCTTATGGCGATCTTAAGTTGGCGGTCAGCTGGCAAGGAGTATGAGAACCAGCTGATCTGCTGTCCTGTCTCCTCGAGGCGATACAGATACTTTTGGATCGTGCGGTACTCCTGTTCGTCCGCCGGCGAGAAGCGGACGCCGCCCATGTAGGGGCGGGCTGCGGGGGGCCGTCCGAGAAGGCGGGCGAGCTCACGGAAGTGAGCCGACCAATTCGGCAGCCGCTCCACCACTACAGGCGGGTATCTTGGTCGCGCCGGAGGGGTCTTCTGAGACGTAGCGGCTTGCACGGGGGCAGTGGTTGGCGACGTCGTTGCTTGTAGTTGGGCCGTCTGGGGAGGTTGTCCCAGGTTCAACGGGACGGTCCAGGCTGACAGTGGGGCTGTACTGGTCTCGGGGCCGGTTGTAGTGGCCGTGCAGCCGGCTGTTGTTGGGTAGGCGGCTGCTGAGGGCGTACGGGCCCGGCCGCAACACCGGGTTGCGGCGCGCGGCGCTGGTCGACCCCTGCGGGGGGGACCGCGGACTGCGGGGGGGGGCGCGCGACGCTGGTCGACCCCTGTGCGGGGGACCGCGGGTTGCGGGGAGGGAGCGCGGCGCGAGTCTACCCCGGCGTGGGGGATCGCGGCTTGCGCGCCAGCGGGGCGCGACGCGGAATCGGTCCGGGGCCGCCTCCTCGGGTCCCTCTGCGGGAGCGGGATATCCGAGCGGGAGGGGCCCGCGGGCGTCGAACGAGGCGCGCCAGCGGGGCGCGGCGCGGGGCCATCCCGGGCCGGCGCCACCGGTGGCGCACTTGAGGCGGCTGTCGGGCTTGGGCTCCAGGACTTGGACCTGATCTTGGGGCGTTTAGGCGTCTCCGGGGATTCGGCATCACTGCGCTGCCTCTTGGACAGCTGCGGCTTCGTAACTGGGGCCGGTCCTAGGGCCAGTATTCCTTTCCCGGCCATTTCCAAGATAGCCTTGTCATCTGGGGAAGGCTCCTGTCCGGTTATTTCGGCGACGTGGAGACGCAGGTACAGCGCCATCCAATGCTGCATCGCCGTCGACAGAAGGCCGCATTCAATTATGCGGCTGAGCGTGAGTATATCACGCTCATTACTCGCCGTCGGCGATAAGTCGTCGGCAATTGGTGTCGCCGCTTCCTGATCTCCACGTGCGGGGTGCGGCGTCTGATACGCCCGTCGGGGCGTCTCATCCTGTTCCGGCTCGGCGGGCGTCGCAGTGGGCGTCATGGGGCGAGAGGAGCATGAAGCCACCTCGTCGCTGCTGTCGTGGTCCCCTTCCGAGGGCTCGGGAGGGGGCGCGTCGTGGTCGGTGCTATGGGGGTCACTCATTGCAGCCCGTTTGAGGGCTGCGAGCCGACAAAACCCCGCCGCCTTTTCACCGGTGAGACCCGCTTGTGGGAGGCCGGCTACTAAGGCGGACGGAAATTAAGTCAGCCACGCAGTCCTGGAGAGCGCAACCGACGCTACAATGGTAATCCCCGCCTCCACTGATTCAGCGGAGGGCGCTTGTCACTGGGGCTTCGCTGTGGAAGCCGGTGACAACGCAGATGGACGTCAGTCGCAGTAGGGCTCGAGCAATAACGTGTGTACACCACGGCGAGTAGACTAACAATCCAAGCGTGACTTCGGCCAAGTAAAGTTATTATAAATTTTAAACGCAATTTTGCAAGTAAGCTAGCGTGGTGGGTGTCTATTGAACTTGGCCGTGACAACAGGTAAATGTTGGGAAGGAGCACATATTTTAGGTGTGACATCTCTTTGTGATGATTTAACTTTTTTTTTTTTATCTAACCGTACACATCAACTTCCAACGCTTACAACTGGTCGTCCAAATCCTTAGGAGGGGAGGCTTATATCCAGCAGTGGAACGCCTGCGGCTAAAATGATGGTAATGATGACACATTAACTTCCACCTTACTAGAAATACTTTTTTTTGCATGCGTCAAAGTTAGTTGATCAGTATTCTATGGCTAATACTGATTTTATCTAGTTAACAAACGTTCGTTGTCTATACTTCTATACTAATAATATAAAGAGCAAAGATTTGTTTGTATCGAATAGGCTTCTAACCTACTGGACCGATTTGAAAAGTTCTTTTATTGCTGGAAAGCCACACCATCCCCAAGTGACATAGGCTATGTATGTACCTAGGACAAAGCCGGGGTGGACTGCTAGTTTATTATATTTTGACGTGACAACGTCTTAAATTAGGTTGCGGCTGGGAGTCACTTATGAAAAAGTGTAACGCTCGGTAACGTTACGATGCGCTCACAATGAGAGCGAGTGAGAGGCACGCGTCCCCTAAGAGCGAGAGAGACAGACTCAAAGTCGTTGTCACGTAAAACTTTCGCCCGTATACCGACTTTACAGGCAACCAATTTTTTGTAGACAAATGTGGAGTCGTACCAATACAACAATGGAGTGGAGAAGCGCTACTTCGCACTGAGACCTTGCCCCTACCCCTGGACTTGGTGGTCATCCAACACACAGCGTCCCCCGACTGCCTCACAGATGAACAGTGCGAGAGTACGCTAAGAGGAATCCGTTACTACCACCGACATGAGCTGGGATACCAAGACATAGCCCAGTCGTAAGCTTTAATTTATTTTTCTTTCGACAACTTTGGTGGTGTTATGGGTATCATGCCTGTCTCTGAACCCAGAAAGTCCTGGATTCGATTCCCGGTAAGGTCAAGATTAAAAATGATCTTTTCTGATTGATTGGGTCTTGGATGTTAATCTATATATTGTATTCGTTATAAAATATAGTATCGTTGAGTTAGTATTCCATAACACAAGCGTTTACGTTTAAACGTATTTAGATGAGAAAGTAAGTTTTTTCCTTCCTAAGAGGTTTACTCTTCATTAATCTGATTGTCTTCAACACCAAATTTACAAACCAACACCAACTTTCAGTTTTCCATTCCTCCTCTTTTCGCTTTTTTCTTTCAAGTTTGACTCTTATTGAAATACTTCAATTTATTCGTAATGGAAAACTAATCTTACATAGTTAAAAAGAAATACCGGGAATTTCATCCAATCAATTCAACTTTTTCAAATTTGCTCTTTATCGATCTTTCTTGATTTCCCTAGGGTTGCCTTTGCCAGAGCAACATGTACCATGCACTAATTATTTTACCGATTACAGTGAATTAAATTATTTTAAATCGGCATTGTTTTCCTGTATAAGAGTAGACTACTCCCACAAATTTCGTAAATGACGTTATATGTGATTATGGGACAAAATGAGGCCAAAAGTTCCGTTAGTCTTTCCGACAGGTAGTGAGTATACCAATAGTATAATTGGCTCCCCAAGGAGGGCTCAATCCGGCTCAAGTCAGCTATGTACCTCATGGAGGAAGGGAATAGATTAAAAACATTTCAGTGAACGCATCTAGACGGCAGATACAACTAAGGAAACGCTTATCTCTTTCTATCATCGCCTTTTACGTGGTTCCTTTAACGACTACCAGATGGCAGCCGGGACTAACGCCTTAACGTGCCTTCTGAAGCACGGCATCATCTTTATTATCAGACCATCAGGTGATTCAAGCCTGCAATGTCCTAACCAAATTGGAAACAACTAAACCAAGTATGCTTTCCGTGAGAATCGAACCCACGACCCCACTGGACCACGGAGTCTGTTAAAAGCAGTCTCTTTCTCTGAAAGAAGAGAATAGAAACATACTGTTTTACCTTTTAATTCATTTTAACATATATTATACTGAATTTAAAAGAATGAAAGTAGTATAATTTTGTGTTTTAGTTTCCTAATTGGAGGCAATGGCAAGGTTTACGAGGGAGCAGGTTGGAGGCATGTCGGAGCTCATACGCGCAATTACAATAAGAGGGCAATTGGAATTTCCTTCGTGGGCAATTTTATGAGTAAGTACCTATTTAAAGCGCAGAACTGAAGCATATACATTTCGCAGGTCAAGCGATAGCAAGCGTGACCTGACTTTGATTGCTCGCCATTAGTGACATTTCTTTTTTCTTGAGCTCATCTGTGCTTCGGACGACAACTTCAGCCGTTAGTTGGTTATAGCCAGATAGCAGTCATGAGCTGTGACAATAACTAAAATAAAGCCTTTAGATTGCCTGTATGTCTCATTTTAGACAGAGTTTTAACTATATAGTTCTTTTCAGACAAACTACCTACGAGTCAAGCGTTGCAAGCGGCTATGGATCTTATTTCGTGTGGCTTTAAGAATCAATATCTATCAGAAAATTATCACGTCCTCGGCCACCGGCAGTTGTCACCCACGCTGAGTCCTGGAAACACATTGCAAAAAGAAGTGGAAAACTGGCCAAGTTGGGTGCAAAATATTAATTAAATATATTTATTTGCTATTCTTTAAATATAATAAAGTATTTATTTATTTTTACATACCTAAGTACCATGAAAACATTATTTATGTAATAAAAATGGAGTATTAATATCTCATTTAAGGATATATACTACATATTTACCGTTTTTAAGCATTATAGTCCCACTGTCTGAGACCCTTCCCCCTGGGACATGAACAGCCATGGTCGACATAGAAGTCATTAAAGAGGCAGAGAAGCAGAAATAACGAGATATCTTATTCCAGAGCGAATCCTGGATATGGTTTCATATTAAATAGGCATGCTTAGATTTTACAAATATATATGACCGCGCGCTATTTCCTAATTCTATGCAAATAGGTTGTGTAATAAAGTGATACAATTGGTATCATTTGACCTAATTATAAATAGGTCAGTTATCAAACAGGAAGAATTGCTTGAATTGTGTGTTACATATGTATTGAGATTAAAACCAGCTATATCTCGGATGATATAATATTTAGCGTAGGGCTTAGAATGGTTAGATTCAAAGCAAATACCTAACAAATAAATGAACTTTTATTTTGGACATAGTCCAGAGTCAGTGTTAGTAACAAAATTGTTAACTTTGTTAGTAATTAATTATTCCTTTTTCATTTTATTAATTTTATTTATTTAAATATAACTGGGCTCATTGTTTAAGAATAGGCCCGCCCTGCTAGCAATAATAGTGAGAAGCATAGAATTTGGAAATACCTAAAGCACGGTGCCAGGCAATTTTTTTTAACTTTAGTAGGTACTATTAAGTATTCTGTGTCTATGGTGAGAAGGCTATTTTGTTGGCGCTAGCGGACACTCTCCGTATCAGGGAGTTATAAACTTCTAAAATACATTCGTATCGTCACTTTTTTGCCGTTTTCCTGGTGGAATGACGGAATTGCACAATCTTACTCCTGCCGCCGCAAGCTGACTGAGAAACCTAGTATAGATGAAGGGATCAATTAAGGTCTTAACTTCTTTGTACCTCTCTCTAGAGTTTCCTCTCATCATATAGAGGATATACATGGTCATCTTAACATTATCTAGGTTAAGTTCTAGATGTTAACGTTGCTTTTGAGCCCGTGGTCCGTTTAAATGCGATGGAAAGCCTAATTTGCACCAGATAACCAAGAAAACATAATCTTGGGTAAGTTTTAGTAGTACGGACTGAACCTATGGTTTGAAATGGTTAGTTATGAAAAAGGCCTTTATGGAAACCAATTACGAAACCCCGGTTCCTTGACGTCCGAAGGATACCCGACACAATAACCTGAGTCTTTTTAACACGTTGGCGGACACACGACTGCTAATAGCAGTTATAACAATAAAACTTCTATTGTGCTTTCAAAAACGTCCGCAAACGTGTTAAGGATGGACTGAATGAGCTATATGAACTAGCGAGTTCTATCTAAGACTGCGTCAATTACTGAACATTAGATAATTACATAAAAAAGGCTTAGTCTTTTTTATGTAATTATCATTATTCATTGAAAAATACTTATATCAATAATGCATTCCTGTGAATTCCCCGGATACGTGACTTTCGACATGTTCGGAGCTAATCTCCGACAAATATTGACAGTCAACATTTGCCCGTCGTTAGATAGTTGCAAATCGCCACTAATGAACACAATTTGTAAGAGTTTTGTAAAACTATTTAGTAAGTACTAGCGACCTGCCCCAGCTTCGCATTGGCATAAAAACCTTCCTCTTGAATCACTCTATCTTTTAAAAACCGCATCAAAATCCGTTGCGTAGTTTTAAAGATTTAAGCATACAAAGGGACATAGGGACAGAAAAAGCGAGTTTGTTTTATACTATGTAGTGATGAACACAATTTTTAAGGGTTTTGTAAAACTATTTAGTAAGTATATACATCTACTTGTAACTAAGAATAGACGAAAATATATTTTTATTTAGTTTTTAATAATTACTCTAGAGTAATTTAAAATTATTGTAAGTGGATACAATTAAAAATTAAATAAGAATAGACTAATAATCAAAGACCCTGTTATTTGAAAGCATTGAATTTTATTTATTTTGTGTCTGAATCAAGTGTAAATAAGTGACTACTCGTATATATTTCGGTGGAGCTCTTTAGTCTAGCAAAACGTGCATATAATTGTCATGCGTGCTTCGAGCAATACAACTTCTGTACCGAAAGGGAGGGAGCCTTGGCGATATTTTCCAAAAACTCTGGCGCTTTTTGCGGGGCGAAAATACAGTTCTACATACCTACATATAAAACTTATACTGATTACCTATAATGATGACACTTACACATTAAAAAATGAAACAAAACGTTAAATAATTTGTGTACAGGGGGTCTTAAAACGCCACTTTGAGCAATTCATCGAATCGATTCATATTACGAATTCCTTAGCAATTCTGTAGCAATTCCTTTATTTTTTGTAAAATAGCCAAATAAACTTTGCAATGCCTCTTCAAAAAAATTTAAAGAAATAGGAATTACCTAAAGAATTGCCTAGGAATTCGATTCGATGAATTGCTAAAGTGGCGTTTTTTTAGACCCACATATTGCACAAACAAATACATTGCATATGCCGATTCGGCTTATACTTTGACAAACTACGACTACTCCCTTCGATATGGAGGCCGTGTTGCTCAAATCATTCGTATAAAAAGGTTTGTAGGTAGTTATAAATCGTTTGTTGTCCACGCTTATTTACGCAAATACAATTTCTATCACTTTATAAGTCATTGGCGCGAATATAAATATAACGACCCGTGATACCCTTTCCTATGTCAATACATTTGTAACCGATAACTATTAAACTATATCGAGCGTAGTTCAACCTTGCTTGTTAACAATGATAACTTAACTGTACTTATCATAAATGTGTACATTTATCAAATCATCGTACTTCTTTAACCATTTTCCTAATAGGGATTTATAGATCAAGACCATTAGATAAAGCTATTACAAGCTCGACAAGGTCTTGAAACACTTATGAACAGAAATATAATATGATACTTTACAAATTTTATTTGTAAATATATAACAAGCATTTATTTGTAAAGTATTTCACATTTCATTACTTCATTGCTATGCGATTTTACTACTAAATATTCTTCTGCTTCTTCCAAGTTCAACGGGGCGAAGTCGCGGGCAAAAGCTAGTTACTCATATATATATCATTTTAAAAAAGCCTAACGTCATTATGTAGCAAAACCAAAGTATCAAAAACAACAAGCTATGTTGTTTAAACCAAATTAATAAATACACGAATTATGTTATTTATGGGGATTTTTCATATGTATTTAGCTAGATTTCTGCATTGCCCGTGTTTTGTGTAACACTGCAATTATTTTTAACAACTATAGTTATAGTACTGTTAGACATGTTAGTCATTGGATTATCTAACAACAAGATGATAGGATATTACTGTCGTAATACAGTTATTAATATTTAAGCGCAATTTTTTTTAAGTTTTTTAAAGAACTCTTATCCTGCCAAGTGCGTGGGTTACACAAAATTAGTAAAAAAGGCCAGTAATAAAAACAGTTGTTAATAAAATGTTTAAATTTTAAATAAGGAACTCTTTTCCAAAGAGTTCCGAATTTGAAATTAATTTTGTTTTTATGACGACCTCCGTGGCGTAATGGTTAACATGCCTGACCGCTACTCAGGAGGTCCTAGGTTCGATCCCCGGTCAGGTCAAGATGAAAAATGATATTTTTCTGATTGACCTGGGTCTTGGATGTTTATCTATTATATGTATTTGTTATAAATTATAGTATCGTTGAGTTAGTATCCCATAACACAAGTCTCGAACTTACTTTGGGGCTAACTCAATCTGTGTGATTTGTCCCTATATATTTATTTATTTTATTTATTTTTTATTTTATATTAGTTAGGTACCAAAGAGTTTGGTAATATTAATGCAGCCTTTGTAGGTGTAATACATTTGAAATTTGAAAGAGGAGCTCGATAGCCTAACGCGGTGCGCGTGTTCGTAACGATACCGCGCGCCAAGCGACGGTGAGTGTGCGACCATGCTTGAATTGGTCGCCATTAGTGGCATTTCTATAATTAAACCATTGGTCCCGGCTGTTATCGGTAGGTAGCAGTCGTTAGGTTTGGCAGCCTGAAAAATCTGATAGTGTTGGCCACAAACTTAGGTACTCGGATCATATTCGTGTTGGTCTGGTTTCCCAATAAAAAAGGGTTACGGAGGTCAGACGGCAGTCGCTCCATTGTAATAACCAGTACCGCCAAATCAGGACCATAAATATATATAGGCATACTATGGGCTCTGAAGCGTTAGCCGAAGATGCAACCAGGAAACACGCTCGGACGAAGAAGAAGTAGGTGTAATAAATCCTTGGGATTAGTGTGGGATTTGTTTATTGAAATTGGTGGAAATTTAAAGTGTCTTGCCTTGAGTCTTGAGTCGAAGTGGATTTGACCAGCGAAAATTTTCACTCAATGAATACTCGTATATCCCTTAGAAATAGCTTCTTATAAATAAATAAATATATAGGGACAAATCACACAGATTGAGTAAGCCCCAAAGTAAGTTCGAGACTTGTGTTATGGGATACTAACTCAACGATAATTTATTTTTATAACAAATACATACATAGATAAACATCCAAGACCCAGGTCAATCAGAAAAAGATCATTCTTCACTTTGACCTGACCGGGGATCGAACCCGGGACCTCCTAAGTAGCGGTCAAGCATGTTAACCATTACGCCACAAAGGTCGTCAAAATGTACTAAGTAATGGTATTATATAGGTAGTATAGTAAAGATGTAAGAAAACATTTTTAAATATTGTTGTTGTTCTCTCAAACTGTAGAACCGATTTGATGGGTCTTTTACTGGCGTACAGTTGATTAATATGCTACTTCTCTCATCACCAACTACAAATTGCCAACTAACTGAAAAGTACAGTTAGCCACAGAGAAAAGAGTATCACCTTAGATACAAGTGTTATGGTAAAGTTGTGTACCTTTCTCTGTGGCTCACTGTAAACTGGTATGTTATGTTAATATCGCAGCTGCTTTTAATCATAAAGGTTCAAAATGAGCTGAATTTTATACGAAACGCGGGGAAAATAGACCGTTTGCGCCATACTGCTCTCATTATGTTAATGGCCAACCCTACATCCCAAAATTATTATAATACATACCCATAAGGACTATATTAATAGTATGATGAAGTAGACAAGTCCCAATGGTTTTAATTTAGAAAAAACAACCTTTAGTTTTTGGCCAAATTCGCAAGAAACAAGCTCATGCTTGTTTCTACTTTATTTATTACTAAGATAGATTAATTGTATTTGAAATGTCAGGTTGCCTTATATATAAATGTATAATAATAATCTATATATCTATATATATAATAAATATTATCAAGTAGTAAAAATATTTTGTCTGTACATTTAGTAATTTTGACTGAAATGCATGGATAGAGGGACATTTAAAATGAATATAGAAAGCATAATTTTTATTTTAATTTTTTTATCACGCTTATCTCCGAAACTACTGAACCGATTAGCTTAAAACTTTTACCAATTGTTTTGTTTTAAATCGGGAGAACATCTAAAATTTGTTACATCAAATTCTGTTCAAGGCATGTTTGATTTCGAACGAATGAACCAAATTGGATAATTCTTTTTTTGTGTTGATTATTGTCATGACAAACTGTATAAAATAAAAGGGGAATTCCCGGGCAATTCCCACGATAACGGGAACGAAGCCCACGCCCACGAAGTCGCGGGCTACAGCTAGTAAATATATAAATTTATAATAATAATACAAGTATATAATATATTTCCGTATGTTAATAACTTTATGGCATCACCAAAAGACTTTCGGTTAACTTCTAGAAAAAGCCGGATTTTTTACCCGCCACTTAAATTAATTCCGTTATTAACTCTAAATAAATGCATACTCGTAGAGTAGCCGACCTTGCGACAGGTAATTGAAAACTGACCTAATAATAATGTAATCGATTGATATGTTTGTTTAACTATTTAGCGTCAACATAATTATCAAAACCGCTGTGTTGTGTGTCGATATCTCGGAATCTCTAATACCTATCATGAGGTTAATTAGTTCTCTACTAAACTCAATATTAATCTAGAATTTTCACAATATTAATAAATTACCGGTACCGAAGCAAGAATAGTACCTACTAACGTAACCAAAGTTCCAATATCGTCTCGTATTTATATGTTCCTTATTGTTGCAAAATAATTATATCCTAACAAATATTGTAAGAGCGAAAGTAAGTTTGTTTGTTACGCTTTCATGTCCTATATACTGCACCAATCTTTCTGAAATTTCGCATATACATAGATGGAAATATTGAGAAGGATTTAGGATACCTTTTATCACGATAAAAAGCACTGTTCCCGAGGGAAATTCATGCGGGAGAAGCCGCGGACAAAAGCTAGTCCTTAAATAAACACAAGCCAGTCCCGGCTGCTATCGCTATCTATATGGGTAGTCGTTAGACTGTGTTAGACAGAAATCTGACAGTATTGACTGCTAACACACCCGGATCATGTTCCTGTTGGTCTGGTTTCCCTTTAAAAAGGGTTACGGAGGTCAGACAGCAGTCCCTCCATTATAATAAGCAGTACCGCCAAATCTAGAACTATGATTATACGCCGCCCCTAGGCTCTGAAGCATCCATATCCATACTAATATTATAAATGTGAAAGTCTATCTGTCTGTCTGTCTGTCTGTCACCTCTTCACGGCTAAACTGCTGGACCGATTGTGATGAAATTTGGTAGGGATGTAGTTAACGACCTGAGGTCAAACATAGGCTACTTTTGGGCGCGATATAAGATAACCGAGTCTCACGCGGGGCGGAGCCGCGGCTCAGCTAGTAATAAATAAATAATAAAGTAATAAATAATAAATAATTCTTTTTTTTTTCAGATATACGTCCATAGTGTTAAAAACAACTGAAATCTTAATCCTAGGGTTAGTATATACAATAAATAAATACAAGATTAGAGAAGAGGCCAGATTGGTTCGACAGCCCATCTACCTTCAGTGCAAGCTGTTACAGTGCGCCAACAATAGATAACATAATATCTTAGGAACAGAATAAGAGATCATCGGTTTATATATGAATGAATTATGAATATGAAAAATATAACAAAACTATCTTCTCACAATAATAAATGTTTCTGGCCAACGAACCGGATTTGATATCAAAGGATTCAGTTTTGAAATAAAGAAACAAAAACAGCAACAATTTGCGTAGACGCAGCAAAAACAACCAACGTCAGCAACAGACATACCAAAAAACATACACCGCATCTGCCTTTAGTAATAGACTAACTAACGACTTTCCAATAAGAACAAAAAAAACTTAGTTCAACAATTAAATTGTTTTTGGCCTACGCATTATGACCGTCATAATGCGTAGGCCAAAAACAATTTAATTGTTGAACTAAGTTTTTTCATATGACGTCAAAGGGTTTAGTTCTGCAATAATGGAACAAAAACAGCAACTTATGCGTAGATGCTTTTAGAACAAGCAAAAACGAATCAGCGTTTGCGACGTAAATAAATTATATGTTTGATATCATGGCGTATTACGTGGGATTGCCGTCATCTGCGTGTGTTAATTATTCTCAGTGAGACCTTATGCGGAAAATTCTAAAGGTTATGGTGTGCAGTAAACAAAGATGATGAGGCTCTATTCTGTTATGATATGATGCATGCGCGTTTGTGGTTAAATCGATTTAAAAACCACATCCATGACGTCTTTCTTGTTCTGTTTTAATACATCGTAAAAGTTAACAAGGATCTTTGATCGTCATCATTGGTTCGTGTAGGTGACACGGTCAATCGACCATGCGCATTATGGGGTCGGTGTTGTTCAGAATCGCCTTTCGGCCTTTGACGTGGTTCCTTTAACGACTACCAGATGGCAGTCGGGGCCCAGGACCAATGGCTGAACGTACCTCCCGAAGCACGGAATCATCTTATTATCAGACAATAACGTGATTCATGCCTGCAATGTACTCTTACTAACCAACTTAGAAACAACTACTTAAACATAGTATTTTTGCCTTGGGAATAAAACCCAACACCCCTGGGTATACAGGCAAACGCCTTACTTAACTACTGGTATACGAAGGCGTTGTTGGTCTTATCCTGTTAATATATAAATAAACCTGGTCATACGCGTTGGATCACGTACTAGCAGCTTGGAGTCCAAATAAAGCGATTTGTGAAAAAACATGTCCTTTGATTCATATTTTTTTATTATTTCTGTGAAAAATTCAAGTCTCTATAGAGTCCGGATAATTTCAAGATTTTCAAGAAGTCTAACCATCTAAAAAACTTGCAAAAAGTCATGTACTGATGTTGAATCGAGGCCCATCAAATTTCTTATTCTATGCTTTTCATGAAATAACTCCCATAAATATATATATATAATGTTTCATAGAGTAAAACTGATAAAGCTTGTCGTATCTAATTGGTCTCCAACTTCTAACTACTATTAAAATATCCATCTCCGTGAAAACCGTCTGTTATCTCGCCCCTTTCAACAATGTTCCCCAATCATATGCTCTATTACCTACCCTTAGAAGACTTGCTGTCTCAAAATTTGTTTTCCAAATGATTTATTTATATAGTTTTATTATATTCATTCATTCATTCAGTTCTTCATCTGAGCGTGTTTCCTAGTTGCATATTTAATTTACGTTTAGAGTCAGGGAACGCTTTTAACCATATCCTAGATTTGGTGGTACTGATTATTATAATGGAGCAACTGCCGTCGGATCTCCGCAACCCTTTTATACAGGGAAACCAGACCAACAGGGTGTGTGGTGTCCAAAAATCTTGAAACAGCATGATCCGGGTGTGTTAGTGGCCAACACTGTCAGCTTTTTCAGGTAGCCTATAGGCATCTTATACAACCTAAAGACTGCTATCTAGTAATAACAGCTGAGACCAACGGCTTATCGCGCGTTACGAAGCACGGAGTTCAAGGAAAATGCAACTAGTGATAACCAGGCGACCAATCCAATCTAAGTAGCGCTCGCCTTTGCTTGACACGTGCTATCGTTACGAACACGCATATCCTATACTAGTCTATTGAACACCTCTTCCTTGATTGATGATAGCAGTAAACTATGATAATATCTGTAGCCAAATCTTGCTTGGATCGTCATTTGAATAAATTATGAAACTTGATGAAAGCCGGTTTTAATTGTTACGTACTTATAACAAGTTCAAGGCATTCGAGGTTATATTAATTTCAAAGCCAATATATTATTACTTATCGCTAAATTTAGCATTTGATTGTGACTGAAATAGTTCGGTATTTTCAACAAATGTTATTAATTTTAACTTCATAATTAAAATGTAGTGTTTACACAATTGCGCATGCCTGTTGTCATAGTTTTTTGTAACCGCTTCTCGACATCTGACGTACTTTCCGAATCAAACAATCAATCTTCCCGAGGGAATCGAACCCATGACCCACTGGACCACAAGGCAGGACTACGAAGGCAGTTAATTTTATTTGACATAATATAAGAGTATACTTTAGGATATTAGGTACAAATACAATAAAAATTTAGGTCTAAAGTCTTGTCAGGACGGATCAATCGATTAAAATCTCGACGGGTTCCCTTCATTTATTACACAGTTCCCGTGGCTACCTTCTAGGTTGATTAGAAATGAAAAAAATAACGAAGCATGTTATTATTTCATAACTACATTAGGTCTTCCCGGTTGCATCCTCAGTCGGTTTCCTAGGAGCCCAGGATTCGCTTGCTAGTTAGCTTAATAGTTCATAGCTACATTAGTTAATATTCCTTATCTTATGAATCAGAAAATCGAAATAATGACAGAGACTTATTTTCTAATTATACCTAGCTAACAAGGATTTCTTCCTTCGATGTAAGGTTTATCCAAAGTGACGAACATATCTACGTCTAATATTAATTAGTAAGATAGAATTTCAATAGACGTCTCAGTCAAAGCAAATGAATACTTCCATTCATGAGTAAGGTCGTAATTTAATGAGTAGATACAAATCCGGAATCCGTATTCTTCAGTCGGCAACATGTAGGGACATATAATTAAGAATTTAATGTTCCGGTTCATGTCATGTGTCATATAACAGGTACTGTCCCTTTTATGGAGTACATCCTCATGTCAAAGAAGTCTGTAATTCATATTTATTACGTACACGCCTCTATTATGTCTAAAATAAATGAGAATGGTTTCTCTCTTGTGTTGTAAACAAGAAATTCCAATATTTTCTTGACAAGAAACTGAAATTTATCGAATTCTTGATTGTAAATAACAAAAAGATCATCTAAGAACAGATTTTTCTAAACTCACGGGAAAGAAAAGCTAGCATAATATCATAATGAATGAATGAATAAATAAATACTTTATTGTACCAATTACATAAATACATCATTGGATTGTATAATAAAAGTTTGTTGTGAAACGATACTAAAATTCTAGGAAAGCTCTAACAGGCCAAAGGTCCAGTAATCAGTGAAAGCAATCTCGATGAACCACGGTATGGAAGATAAGAAACTACCACACCATTGTCTCTAAGAAAGGAGTAAGTATGGTAATATCAGAAGAAAATCAACTGACAAGGACCTAGCCCGTACCTAAAGGTCCGACTGCGGGCGAAAATATTGTAGACTACCTTTATTCCTAACACATACTTTTATTCGCACATATGACAACTATCTTAGTGTCTGTATTCAACAGAATTGAACACTTTATATAAACACTATATACCGATTGTTAGAAAAATAAAACCACGACCAAATGAACTATAAGAACTTGAACTTGACTAACGCAATCACAACGTTACGTAGTCACAACAACTAATCGGCTCTAAGTATCATTTTAACAAGTTCGTAAAAACCCTTAACGAAGACGACATCAATTTGTTCGAAGTAAAGCAATTGACGTCGATAAATTAAACTAAGTTCAGCGGAATGCGCACACGCATATAAAACGGATAGTGGGGGCGCGGTCGCATCAAACCGTGTCGAGCGCTCGTGTTGTGTAGACGTGTGTTGTGAAAATAATAATTTAATAAAAATGTATACCAATCCGTTTGAGCGAAAGCACTCCTCGCTGAGACAAACCTTGGATCGGATTATTGTGGAGACCAGACACAGCATCCGGAAGAAGCTCAGCCTGAACAAGTCTAGAGCCAGTTCCTCATCAGCGTCATCGACGTCATCCGTCTACGAGTTCAAGAAGTTCAATGAGAAGAGATGAGAGCTCGTTCAGCACTGTGGATACCAGTGATTTGTGACGAAAGTTCCGCTCACCAAAAAGGTTGGTAATTTTCACTTTCTATGAATTATGTAGAGAATTGTGCTAATTTTCGGTTTTTAATTAATTATACAATACAAATAAGAAAAAGTAGAGTTAGGATTGAGAAATGGGTATATCTGGTAGGTAGGTAGGTACATGATATAAATAAATTATTTTGTGGAGTTCATGGTTTTCCTATGATTTGTCAATTGTTTTAAATAATTACAATGTTTATTAAAAAATATAAAATCGACATACCTAATGATATATATATCTTTATCAATAGAGTATGCTCTATCGATTTACAGCTGGCAAAGTATTGACAAGTATTGATTAGATAAAAGTTAAGAAATTAAATTCGAATATAAATGGTAACCTTTTATTTAACTTTCTTTGAACGAAATAATTAAAACAAATCTTGGAGTCTTGAAGTTCAGAAAATACATTTTTCCATTACTGGTCGTGTAAAAAACAGTTACTAAAGAATGCTGGTTAAATATTTTTCATTTTCATACTTCAAAGTAATTTTCTATGACAAAACGATTCATTACAAGTTTATATTCATTTCTTCTCAGTATTTTCCTAGAACAATTTTCAAACAACAGTTCAATTGTATAGGTAGTCATAGTTTGAAATGTGTATTCCATATTGAAATCTCGCTATAAATATTAAAAATGTTCAAAAGTTCTTTAGCGGTTGTTGTGATATAAATACATATGAATTGCATTGATTCGGATTCTATATTTTCAACATAAGATAGGTACATTATATTATTAACTAGCGACCCGCCCGGGCTTCGCATGGGCATAAAAACTTTCCTCTTGAATCACTCTATCTATTAAAAAAAACCGCATCAAAATCCGTTGAGTAGTTTTAAAGATTTAAGCATACAAAGGGACTATAGGGACAGAGAAAGTGATTTTGTTTTATACTATGTAGTGATGGTGATTGACTTAAGCAAGTAGATGCAAGTAGATGTCTACAAAGTGTAATTTTTATCAATATGTATTTGCACGTCTTTACTGTCTTACAGCGTAGAAGAGCCTCACGTATATATAATAAGGATCCTATATTGGAAAAATAAATGCTAAAATATCGTCAGAAATTCCGCATTTTTTCACCTAAAAAGTTTTCGACCATTTAATAAAAGCCAGTAAGCTATACTATAAATACAGTCATATATTCTAGTTGAAACTTACCCAATTTTTAATAAAAGCCCTGAAATTCTATAGCTTTCCGTTATTGAGCTTTCAGCTTTAGTATCCTTTGCGAAGCCTGCTATTATTCACAACAGTGAATAATGCTTTCATCTTTGGCTTTTTCGTTCAAAACTATCAAATTTATCAAGCTTAATTTGACGCTTTCTTTGTATTTACAATACAATATTAGTTTATTAGACTTATAAAAGTTACATATATATGTTGTCAAAAAGCCTAAATTTATTGTTTTTAAACATATGAGATCTTTTTGACTGTTTGTCACTTTTAACAATTTACTTTAATATATTTTTGGTATATAAAAATTACCATTTTGTCCGTGATGGATCGTTATTCGGATTAAATATACTAAGAATTTTATAAAAAAGCACTTAACTCGATTCCCAAAGCTATTTAGATACTTCATGATAGAGATATATCCTACGTTTTCCGACAGAATGATAAATTAAGATGAATGGTTCCTAAATACATCCAGTATGAAAAACAGCATAAACATTCATTTCGCAGTAAAAATGTAACATAATTACATAAATTCTCTTACTCATACTTATGTGTCTATAGTTTATAGAGATACGAGCAGGTATATAGTAAGAAAAGGTGTGTTAGTGGCCAACACTTTCAAATTTTTAAGCTGCCTAAAGGCATCTGGCTAACGACTGCCATCTTTATCTATAATAGCATACTTTATATTTTTATTTTTCTTTACAAATCTTTGTAGAGAAGTTTGTTTGCCACACTAAACTTGTATATTTATATATTTATTTATTCAGTTTTAGGAAGACTTACAACTATTACACGATAAAATGGTAACTCAAATATAAGACAAAAAGCCAATTAAAAGTCTCCACAGTTAGAATTAGTTATTAGTTATTCTTGAAACTTGCATACAGTATTATTTTCTAACAATATTTATTTTAGGATAAGTATGTACTGCATATAAATTCTGGGTTTTCCATGTAGAAGGGTATAGGCTAGCTCTGTAACAATTGGTTTTTGTAATATTGTATTTATTTCGCTTATATTCTGTTTGTGTACCGATTTCCTAAAATAAAATAAATAAAAATCTAACGTTTATTTTTCTTTGTTACAGATGGAGTGGTAATGTACCGGACACGAACGTCATTTGTACGTCAATCCCAATTCAGGAGGCCAAAGAATGAGTGTTAATGAAGAAAATACTTAAAATATATATCATTTTAATCACCAAAGCAATTTGTTTTATTATCTACCTAACAACGGACAATATTTACCGAAAACATCAGCGTTAAGCGCAAATAATTCTGTTAATTTTCCATTCTATTCTTAGTTCATTTGCAAATAAAAGATCTCCTATTGTTTGTGAGAAGCTTATGGGCTCTCGTTTGTAATTTATTCTGGTTTGTGAAGTATGATAAGCCAGTGTCGTTAATATTATCAAATTATGTCACCGAATTCTATTCAAATTATTTGGATTATGTACAAAGAAAACCAGGCTGTTCTCTTAATATAGGTCGATAAACATAAATATCGCTTACACCATTCTAAAACACTGTCTTTTTGTTCCTGAATTTACCTACCTAATTGCTTACCCAGTCAGGAAACAATCGGATCTTAGGCCGCATTAATAAAAATTTCTGACCTAGATTTGTTTTATTGAGACATCCAAACTACATTATTGACAAGATGCTGTATCAATTTCATAACAAAACTGGAAACGACTTCACAAACTATGTTATCGGAAAAGTCAAATCTACAACCAATTGCCTCTACCATAAGTGCAGTTAAGATAAACTAGAAGATACCGTGATTCATGTGGGAAATTATGCCATCCGTAATGAATAATCCAAAAAGGTTTAAACAAAATTAACGACCTCAGAGGAACCCGAGGCGACGATAACTCTCAAAGCCAGGCTCTCGGTTATTTAATTCCATGTTTATGATAATAACATTTACTTAACCAAATGCAAAAACTGAAAATTCACAGTTTTGGAACGCACACTTCTCTACCCGCGCAAGCCGTAAAAGCGACTGAGGGAATCGGGGAATCATGACATAGGCGATGCGGCTAGCAAGCCATCACTATTAGTTTTCTGTTTCAACTAACATCATGCTAAACGTTGTCTAAGGTCTTATGGCTCTAGGCTCTATCTACCCCGTATGGGATAAAGACGTGATTATATGTATGTATGTACTTATGTATAAATCGCTCCCCATTGTCGGTAAATTTTAATTTCTAATTTTGTTAGAGGTCTATTTGATTAATAATTTCGTGTTATAAAATTTGTATGCAATGTATACAATAAAGTCAAAAACATAATGGATCCGAGAAATCAATTTCATATTCTTTCTTCAATCATTATTGTTAAAAAAATCAGTATCCTTGCAACCAAAATCTTCAAGGCTTAATTTAAACGGTTGAACATTAATTATATGTGAAAAAAATCCACATCATGTGAAATTGAAAACCTGCGGCGGATTTAAAGAATTGGCCCTTAGCTTGGAGCTCAAGTACGGTTTCTAACGAGATTTCGGTCTCATTTCGAATGCAGGAATGGTGTGTCGATGAACTTGTTAAAGTCGCAAAATACCTGCAAAGTTGCTTTCTTATTTATTTCAAAGCATTTCGGAATAAATTACTATGGACACTGTTTTCTAACAAGAATATGCCATAACTCATCAAAGTTCTATCATCTGTGTTTATCTTTTATTATATACTAGCGATCCGCCTCGGCTTCACAGAGGTGCATTACTATATAATACATATATTATACATATAAACCTTCCTCTTGAATCACTCTATCTATTAAAAAAACCGCATCAAATTCCGTTGCGTAGTTTAAACGATTTAAGCATACATATGAGACAGACAGCGGGAAGCGACTTTGTTTTTTACTATGTAGATAGTGATGATCTGTATTATAATAAAATCTTACGTGCTCAACTTCCTAAGAAAGTAAATATTATAAAAATGTAATTTTGGAAATCCTTGGGGGAAGCCTATGTCCAGCAGTGGACAGCCTGCGGCTGAAATGACGATAGGAATGTCTACGATAATACAACTCATACCTACAATCTCTTCAAAATATTGATTTTCTACAATAAGCATACTTTGTTGATTTTTTTTTCCAGTTTTCAGGCTTGAATCAGTTTAGCCCATTGTTTTAGTTTCTCTATTCTCTATTAAAATTTTGATTTAATCTATGGCTGAGTCAAAGTAATCGAAAGTCATTAAACTTCATTAATAATTACTGACTATAACTTTTGTTGTGTACACAAAATTACTATTGATCCAACAATTGCGAAATAAAGACGATTCACTAATTACTCATTTGGAAAATTGGTCTATTAATATTAAAATCAATTATTTATTAATAAGAGTAATTATCTATGGTAGATTCCAAGTACTGGTTAAATAATTATATAATCTTTGCTTGTAGGTATTGTACTTAACTCTGATTAATTAAAGCGCCTGTCTTATGAGAATTAAATAAATAATAAATAAATAAATCTTTATTTCGGATAAAGTCAATCCATAGCCAGTGTTAGTAACAAGGAATATCGTATCGCGCGCGGTTTTTTTTTTAATCTTTGGTTTGTAACAATTTTTTTTAAACTATGTTAATGATTATGATGAGGAATAAATCGTATTAATATTTCTGATTTTTTGTTTTTATTTCTTTTATTTTTGAGCTTTTCTATATAGAAGTTTACCTCGATTAATTATTTAATTTATTCATTTTAAATAATAAAAAATAAAAATCATTTATTTTCAGACTATTTGAATCCATAATAAAGAGCTACAAAACAAAAGAATACATATACACCACACTACCACTCCACAAAATTTATACACTGCAAAGGGTATGGACCGTGCACCAGAAGATTCACTACATAGGTATTATGTAACTTTTATGACATGCAGTTCAGTGAACCTTCTGAAGACCGCCCCATCCATTCTATCCGCTATCATCTTCAGCACTGCACTCCTGCCACACCTCACCCTACTTGTGAGAGATAAAATCTTCTTTCGCATAACTGCATGAAAGTCATCGATTGCAGAGTCAGCAAACATGCCGGAGGCACTGCAGAAAGGGGGGAGCCTGAATAGAGCCCTAAAGATATTGTTGTACTGTACACGCAGAGCACTGTACGATGCACGTGTAAAACTGGACCATAGAGCACATGAGTAAAAGTTTTGGCAAAAAGCTCTAAACAATGTACGTTTCACCTCTGCAGTACAACGCCTGAATCTATGTGCCAGCATATTCCCACGAATCGACAGTGCCCTGCGTTCTCTTTCAATATCCTGATCATCTTTTAGACTTTCCGTAACAATGTGACCAAGATATTTAAAATTTTTAACACGAGTGAGAGGGATTCCATTTAACTTAATTATAGGAACATTCAGTGGTTCTTTAAGCCTACCTTTAAACAACAAAAACTCACTCTTTTTCTCATTATATTTTAATCCATGAGTCACAGCATACCTCTCACAGACACTAAGAAGCTTTCTCAAGCCACTAATTTTATTTATTTGAATTTATTTAAATGTAACTGGACCCCATCCAACCTGCCAGCAATAATAGTGAGTATTCTGTTGGCGCTAGCGGACACTCTCTACATCAGGCATATAACCACTAAACATTGTATGCTTTATATGTGAATCGAACCCACGAACCCCGGGTCTATAAACAGACAACCTTAACCACTGGACCACGCAGGCAGGCATAATAAGTTATTTATGTAATAATACTGGATTTTCTTAAACTCTTAAGAGTTTAATTCTCTAAGCTATTGCTCTATCAACGTAATATTTATTTTTATTACATCTACGACGTAATATAATTGATACTAAACCGGTTGAATACTGGTTATTTTTAATTTTACACAATAATATTGTTGTAAGTTTTATCATAATAGCTATTTGTAGGTATATGTTATGAATAGCTTAAAATAGTGAAGTGGACTTAGCGGAGCCGCAGGCAACCGCTAGTTATGAATGTACAAACATTAAGTAGTACTTAACTGTAATCGACGTCATTACCTACCTACTTACATAAAACGAGTAGAGCGAAGACAAAGGAAGAAATAAAGGCGGGAAATGTTCGAAAATAAAACAATACACAAAATACCATACACTTATTGGTTTATTTGTTATAAGAAATTGGTAGACAGACAGAAAGAGATAACATTTAATATTTATGTGGAACCCGTCCTACTATAGGTATAGGAGTAACTATATTCAGTTAATGAATCTCAAAATTACTAATGTAGTAGCTGCACAAATATTTTCACAAACTAATAAACATCAATATATGTGTGTAATATTGTAACTTAAGCTTGGTGCAGAGTCCTCCAAACTCTTGCTAAATTAATTGATCGTATGTACAATAAGTACATTATTATTTTATGTATAATTTTATTTTTAATTTAATTTTTGTATTTTATTTATTATTTGACATTTTATAACTATTTTAATAATCTTTGATATTCAATGAACTTATTTTAATGATAAAAATATTCACGCAAGTGTAAATTCGTCTGTTTGTGAGAAAATGTTGCAGTGGAGTTTGTGGCGCCGCTTCTTCTCCACTTGCGCTTTGGAAGCGGTGGTGAACTTAATAATATAAGTAATGATTGACGTCAATAAGTGGTAAGAATGTCCTATATTGAGAGTAAACAATTTGAATTTGAATAAAAATGAATAACTTAGCAAAGAATGTGCAAAAAAAAGTAGCGCTGTTTGAATATTGGAATTCTCCCTTTTGACAAATTCCTTTGTTACTGCCATTTAAAAAGAAATACATTTTTTAACAAAGCTAGTTTGGTTTATTATTGATGATTTTTTAGCGGAATATAAATTCTGCTTGACTATTGATATTAATAAATGCAGGTACTTTTATTTCTTCATTTTGCATTGCGAAGTACAGTCTTATTTTCTGGAAAGTAGAGTAAGTAGCAGATATTACAAAAGCTATTAAAAAAATAATTTGAAAAAAGAAGGATTATATTATGTAATTAGCGACCCGCCCCGGCTTCGCATGGGCATAAAAATCATCCTCTTGAATCACTCCATCTATTAAAAAAAACCGCATCAAAATCCATTGCGTAGTTTTAAATATTTAAGCATACAAAAGGACATAGGGACAAAGAAAGCGACTTAGTTTTATACTATGTAGTGATAGTGATTTATTTTTTAGCCTATCTATCCCGATCTGAGTTTTAAGTCTAAATGATTACTGTCACACCTTATTATTGTAATTTTAAGAGATTTTCCAAGATGACATAGAAAAGACGCGCGAAGCACGAGCAATCTGTATCAGAAAGCCAAGTTATTGCATCCCTTAGTTTGATAAAGTTAGGCCCGAAAATTAATTACTTGTTAGGGAATATTGTAGCGCAGTGGTGGTACCAAGTTTTAATGAACAAATTTTGCAACGAACTAATACAGAACATAGAACTTTTGTAAGGAGATTATAATGTGTATATATAATAATTAGATGTGTCTTTTCTCCTTCCTGCTTGCATCTTCAGCTATAGAATGCAGAAAGTACTTGATGACGTTACAGCAGAGAACATCCATGCAAAAGATCTCACAATCACAACCAAGAATGCCGAAGACTGGACAAAGTTGAGGAGCAGGGAAACGGACCCTGAGTTTTATATGAGAAAGAAAATGCCCTACGGTGAAAGAGAGATAAGCAACTCGACCACGCATTTCATAATTAGTCTCGCGATCAATTTATCTCCGGCACGTTTTTACTAGCGTGGTTGAATGGTAACAAACCAATTAATGAAATAATCTGTAACTATGAACCGTGTCGATCAAGTCAGTTTGCATTGTCATCCGATTTATACATGCATGCAAAATTTCAGCTCAATCTGAAACCAGGAAGTGGATCAAATTTAACTTGCAAGATTTGATTACAGACCGACAGACAACGGCACAGTTAAAAGTAAATACTTAAACGCTTGTAATAAAAAACATGTCAAAATCGGTCTATCCGTTTAGGATCTACAATGGCGCACAGATATAGATACAACTATCACTGTAATCTTCTACTTTTCTATAGATTTACCTACGCCCGATTGCAGTCTATTGGGTGAAACTGTTGTAGATACGTAACTCGCACACGCATTTCGTAATTAGTCTCGCGATTAATTTATCTCCGGCACGTTTCGACTAGCGTGGTGAACAGACGCACATCATGATATCTACATCAAATATGGTAAAGTTTCGAATCCCAAATAAATATAACCTGCAAACAGCTTTTGATATCACCAAAGATGACTAGCTAAATAGTTACATGGGAAAAAGGTGTCTGGCAATGTCTCCGTCCGGGCCTGACAAGGGGAAAATTCAAAAGGAGCGTTGCTACGGTGGATATGTTAAAGGTATGTATAATTGTATATATGTATGTAAAAACTTTATTGAACAGAAAGAACATTGATGATACAACATAGAACACAACAAAAGGCGGACTTATCCCTAACAGGGATCTATTTCAGTCAACCTGTATAATAAAGAGTACGTGGGCATTGAAGAGGGTACATCACAAAGAATAAAAAATAAAGGTGTGCGAAAACAAGAAGTAGGTATTAGGAAAGCTGACATGGCTCCGCGACAAGCTGAGGATGCAACCGGAATATGGCAAAGATGAGAGAGAGATACGCAACTGGCATACGTATTTCGTAATTAGTCTCGCGATCAATTTATCTCCGGCACGTTTCGACCAGCGTGGTGGACCGACGCACATCAATTGTGCGGTCAAACGATTAATGATTAGGGTCATGATGTCGCGATAACAGTTTGTTTTGTATAGGTTTCAATGGACCAACTTATACGTCTAAGTGGACTAGATTCAATTCAAATGCAGAATTGAATCTAGTCCACACACAAATGCAGAATGGCAACAAGCGGCGAGTGAACGAGAAGCGTGGAAGACAAGACGGGAAGCAAAACAATTTAAGAAGCAACCGAAAGAAGACTACAAATCCCAAATAACGTTAGGTGGGACGTGGGACAGAGAACCGCATTCGAAATTTCTATGCATAATTGACAATCCATACTTAATATTATAAATGCGAAAGTCTGTCTGTATGTCTGTCACCTTTTCACGGCTAAACTGTTGGACCGATTGTGATGAAATTTGGTAGGGATGTAGTTAAAGACCTGAGGTCAAACATAGACCACTTTTGGGCGCGATATAACCAAGTCCCACGCGGGGCGAAGCCGCTGGGTACAGCTAGTATTTTATAGTTACAATAATTACATGATAGGTTTCAAGTTCATATTCATTTGTATTTCCTTTAACTGACCCACTAACCTCTAGGGTATCGCATTTCTATAAATCAATTTCATCTCGTCTTGAAATGGTTACACGAGTATAACTTATGATTTGATCGTCCTTCAGTTAGTCTACTTTTGCCTAAGGCTCGGTACGTTTGACCTAAATGATATTTGAATTAGGCGAAAAATATTGCATATCACGACCTTTGGTTAAAATAAATATATAATATGCGGATAAATCACGAAAATTGGGATTACCTACCTTAAAGAATGTAACCACTTGTGTCAATGGATATATATTAAATGAACATCTATACTATAAGTTAGTATAGATGTTCATTTAATCCATATCCATATCCATACTAATATTATAAATGCGAAAGTCTGTCTGTCTGTCTGTCTGTCTGTCTGTCTGTCTGTCTGTCTGTCTGTCTGTCACCTCTTCACGGCTAAACTGCTGGACCGATTGTGATGAAATTTGGTAGGGATGTAGTTAACGACCTGAGGTCAAACATAGGCTACTTTTGGGCGCGATATAACCGAGTCCCACGCGGGCGGAGCCGCGGGGAACAGCTAGTATATATATATATATAAAGCCGAAGAGTTTGTTTATTTGAACGCTAATAACTTAAGAACTACCTATTTATAGATTGATTTATTTAAGATATTATACAGCTGATTACCTGCACCCAGACAAAAACTACAAAAATAAATAAATCACACATACTAAATAAATCAATCAACTCGATATCACAAGATGAAGACATGAACATGAAATATGAACCAGAAATAATGACACAACAAACAGTAAGTACATACACGCAGACGACACAAAACGAGACAGAATTTCGCAACCGCATTGATCAGTCAATAACTTTACCAACCGTTTCATAACGGCTAGAGTAACATCAAACAACATCGACTTTGAACTTGGCCCCAGTGACCATTGGTTTTGCAAGTGCCCCCACTCCATAGAGCCCTAACACTGTAGTGAAAGACGCGTCGTGGATCGCACGCGCCTGCCAAAATGTTCCCAAACCCATTCGATAGGAAGCATTCTACTATCAGACAAGTCTTAGACCGGATATTCAAAGAATCGAAGTCTACAATGAAGTCTGGACTATCAAGAAAGAACAGCAGCAGCTCATCATGCTCAAACTCTTCGGAAAGAAGAAAACCTTTTGTTGGATTTGGATTGAGGAGCTGAATTGGATTGCCTTATTTGTGATGTTATAAAACAACTGGTCGTTGCTTTTCACTACGTCAACATTGGTGAGTTTTGATAATTTCATAGAAATCATGATAAGAAAATAGCTTTCAAAATTATTATTCTAGCTCACTGGATTGACCATTTTTCTATAATAAATCAACCTAGTGCGAGTCAGACTCGTGCTTTGAGGGTGCCGTACCACCACACAACACTAATCTTTAAATTAAGCAAAAATCTTAAAATATTCTTTATATATTTATTTTCTTAAAATTGTGTAACAAATTTACTGTTTTAGATGTATACCTAAATAAGTGCTGTATGATATTGTTTTATCAAATTTCATGATTCTTAAGTTCATATATTTGTATTACCGTCTTAAATCGCAAAATTTACGAAAATTTGCAACATACGGTCGTATCTTTTGATTGCCTTGACGTAATTAATATGTTAATTTTTATTATTTTATAGCCAAAAAACCGTAGGCCTGAGTATATGTTCGTGCTTTTCTCAGAAAAAAGTTTGACAGACAAACTGATAACAAAGTGGTCCTATAAGGGTTCCGTTTTTGATTTGAGGTACAGAACCCTTAAAATTAAATTCATTTTTCATTTTTTATTTTAATTAAAAAAACAATGTATTAATTATTGGTTCCTTTTTAGTTTTAACAATTAATAATATATAAATTAAACTAAAACTAAAATATAAACTAAACTAACTAACTTTTTTATTTTAAATTAAATTCATTCACATTTTTAAATTTCTCGTAACAACACCTCATAGAAAATTTGCGGGATTATACAGACCGGATATTGATTCGTGAACATACCTTCCGAACAAAAAATAACCATCAGTTTTACAATGAACCCAAACTCTATTGTCTATTCTGTGACTCTACATAAATGCTTTATATCTAAAATTCTCTATGTCACTCGCTGGTTGACTGTAATAGATCCCTTTATGGGATAAGTCGGTCATTGTACATTTTGTTTTAATTTTACGCTTTTTTATTCACAATAATTTTTATTACAATAAAAATTTTACAATCAAACCAAAAGGTATATCAACGTAGTAAATATAATATTTAAGAAACATGAATACGGATTAGCTTATACAAGTTTTTTTTTAAAGTAGATACCTTTATATTCTACATCACTATCCATACTTCCATACTAATATTATAAATGCGAAAGTCTGTCTGTCTGTCTTTCTGTCTGTCTGTCTGTCTTTCTGTCTGTTACCTCTTCACGGCTAAACTGCTGGACCGATTGTGATGAAATTTGGTAGGGATGTAGTTAACGACCTGAGGTCAAACATAGGCTACTTTTGGGCGCGATATAACCGAGTCCCACGCGGGGCGAAGCCGCGGGGAACAGCTAGTACTTCATATTTGATGAAAGTTGTTTAATACAGCCTTAGTCTAATATGTTACCTATCAAGTATTCACGATGTTTGTATGCAAAAGCGGCATATCCGATTTTTACAATCTTACATTTTGATTTAGTCGTTTTCATCCCAAATTATCAACTTGTAATAAAAACAGATATTTTTTTATTATTTTGAATTAATATTTAGTTAGTCTGTACTGTTATATTTTCTCTGTCTTCAATTCTTTCTGTCTAGTCTTCTTCTATTTGCGATTATACTGGCAGCGCCACTGTTATAAGTAGGTAGTCACTTACGTATAATGAATACAGTTTAAACGATCAACGCACTATTGCAAATCAGACCGGCTCTCACTGTATATACCTATTTCTCCACTACCTAAGTAGTCATGAGTCTTTCACAGTCTTTCATACGTCACAAACTCCCCGCGGCGGCATGTCTGTCTGTTCCGACAATTACGCCACAACTTGAGCAATGTTGTCAAAATTTTCAAATCCTACATCTTTTGCAAGAAACTGTCTAACTGAAAACCAGTTATTTCTGCGCGTGTGTCCTTGCAACACGAATACATTTATTACAAGGTATACGCACACTATACTTAGGGACTTTACACAATGCTTGAGCTCAAACAATCTGTGGCGAAAGGTAGCTGGTAGGCATAGCATCTTAATTACATTAAGTATATATTTTTATTAAATACCTCTATGACCTTATGGTTAACATGCCTGCCCGGCATGTCCCGAGCCCAGGTCAAGATGAAAAATGGGTTCGATCTCCGGTCAGGTCAAGATGAAAAATAATATTTTATTTTTATGAAAACAGATTGTATTTTGTCTATTATAGTTGCTAAATTTTTCAATGGTTTTTTGATGGTCAAGGGTCAAAGGTCAATGATACCCTGAGTTCGGGAATGACATGTTCCGTCATTAAAGAATATAAGTTCTTACGGCATTACCCAATCACAAGTTTCAATGGCATACAAAATGTTGATCACTCGACTCGACCTTTAAGTACCTTGATACTCATTTCTATCAGTTCGAGCTTTTTTTTAACGTGTGGTCTGTATCTGCCCTTAAAATATTTGCAGTTGATTTGTGTCCACCTTGTATATTAAACAGAAAAAATATAATTTAGAGGGCAAAACAAATTAAACTTAAAATATCAGAAATAACTAATGTTGGAAAACCAGCATTTACCGAATATTTAAATTAAATTTATTGAGGAGCAAAGTTATACTTAATGATATTTTAATTATAACTTTGCTCAAGTTTTATTAAATTAAAAACATTTTTAACGTCTATTTTTAGTAAAAGGCAAGATAAAAATAATCTTTGATGATTTTGGGAAAACCTTCAACCATCATGTAAATTAATTTATATCTTTCCTATTAAATTAACAACTCAATATGCAGGATTATATATGTAATCACAAAAAACTCAAAAGTACTATGTTATAAGTTGAAAAGTGCGTTTGCTCAAACGCGCTAATCTCTGGTCTAGAACACCTTGTCGTATTTTTCTTTTCTTTTTTTAATCTATGGTACTATATATTTTATTAAAAAGAAAACAAAATAAAGTATTTAATTAATTAAAAACATCCTAAACTAACTTAAACTAAAAAATAATAATTTAAATACACATATTTAAAAAGCTTTATTTTAGGTCGTATTTAAAAAATTATATGCATCATATAAAGCTCAACTCTTGAAGAAGGCTATAGACTACGGTATACAAATCATAGGAACATTTTTTTTTTTAACTTTTATAAATAAAGGAGTGACAGTATAATATTGTCTCACTACGTTTGTTAATGTTTATGAATAAGGGGGTCATTATTATTTATATTATATACATATTAACAATATTATATTATTATATTTATGTTGTCTGGAAGAGATTACTTAGCGATAAGGCCGCCTATGTACCTAATTTCCTTATTGTATATTTGTACTGGTGCAATAAAGAATTTTTGTTTGTTGTTTAACCTTTTAGCTCGCTGAATCCAGACACAATATAATTTTTTTAATAAGTGATTTATTTTATTTAAATAATTGTTATGTGGTGCATTCGTACGCGATCCTAGCTGAAGTATTAAAATACGTAAACCTGCATTTCCATGCACATTATTTTTAACTCTCAATTTGTTTTGTAGATTTCATTTACGTCATAAACTGACAATAATCGACCAAACTAGTTTACTTTAAAAAAACACAACAGGTTTTTTTTATAAACTTATAATTTTAAAAGCATTGGCAATCCAAACCCGATACGGAAACACTTTCGGCAGTCAGTTGCCAACGAGTTGCGACGGCAAACCAGTCTGGAAACTTCACTGCAACCGGAATGCACTTGCTCGGCCCTTACGAAACCGAGTTGTTGCACGAATAGAGGAAGCTGAGGCCTTGGACATATTTATATAACGTTCATTCAGTTTCTAATACACGCATCCATTGTATATGATAAAGAGATAAATTTGTTTTAATTAAATGAACATTAATGTTTCATCTCTACGTTTTACCCATTCTCTTATTGTCTTCGAAGGATAGGGTCCACTAAATCGCAATGTCTTAATTTTCTCTAATGAAAGACTTATTATAATCCGGGGAATCACTAAGATAAGAGAGATTACTTTAGATGTGTCAAAAGATTTGGCTTAAGCCGCTTGACATCAAATCAACTCTATCTGGGTATTTTTTTTTAATTCGTGGCGTATCTACCAACTCTTATTGGTGGATTCCAGTCAGAGATAGTTACATACAGTTGCGATCATGCAAAGAAATTTGACGGAAGTAGTTACCTATGGTTGAAAATAAATTGAAGAATTAAAACTGGAGAAACTGAACGCTGCTATAGTTCAAGACCGAGAAATGTGGATAAGGTAGAGTTTTGGCGGGAACATAGAAGTCACAACATTGCGCTGTGTATTTATTTTCCAAAATTTATGTTTTTTTGAGTATTTGAACATAATTATGGTGGACTATTATTCGCTAAGTGTTCGTGAGTGTTGGGAAGTGGTACAGTACCGTATAAGTGACTTTAATCCTTGTCACCAAAATCTCCCAAGATAATGCTTAGTGAAATTCTTCCACCGCTTCACTTAGCCCTCTGACTAACTTGACTTGACTAGACAAGACTACTGACTTGACTAAATGAACAATATTAAAAAAAACTTGATACTGGCAAAAATATACTATAACTTATTAGTTTGATTGCCATATTTTGGATTAATTCCACAACCAAAAAAAAAATTGTGACTTACCTATCGGTGGTTGAAAATGTAGAGATCTACGAACTTCCAATATTTATTTTAATAGATGATCGTAGAGTTTATACAACTTAACCTAAGATCATAAATAAATGGATTTCGAAATATCCCAGCGACAATGTACTTATGCATTAAATTTCTCGAATCTTGTAGGTTGAGGACAAGGCCCAAACAAGGCCGGTCAACCACTTTAAAATAAATAATTTCTGTGAACACACATGAAGAATGTTCCAGCTTTTCTGGAAATAATAATTATATTATATATATTGTCTACTGCTGTTTATAAGACAAGTAGGTTTAGAAGGAAAATAATTCAAGGAATTTGCCGTAAAATTCTCCAATGAAGTAAACGAAAAGAGTGATTTCTCTGTAGTAATTAGGTTAATATAATCGAGCATAATCTTGAATAGGTGAACTGGTCGGGGTTTGGTCTTCAGTACCCCTAGTATCTTCATACGCACTAAAGCAGATGCTAGCGACTGCGTTAGAATTTTGTATGTAATTTCTTGTTTGTCTTATTAACCCCTAGGGGCGCTGTACAGTTTTGTCATACAAAATCGTTAAAACAGTCCCTAGAGTCTGCGTTTATAAAATCTCCATACTAGACCCCTAGTAGGGGGTTACTACCGTCTCTTAAAACCATGCAAGATCCAGTGAGTAAGCAAGATGTCGCCTTACATCCATGTATTGCGCTGTCTCGCTTACTCACTGGATCTTGCATGGTTTTAAGAGATGGTAGTGGTATAAATATTTCCTTTTTTGTTACCTACGACTTCTTTTTTTGTTTAGGATTTGTCTGAAAATATTTTTCATGTTCGAAACACACGGACCGTAATTTACACACTGTTGACTTTATCTTGTTAGCAACGAAATCATAATGTCTTTTTTATTTGTTTCAGGTACGTGAAATTATCGACTGACGCTTCCTTAAGTGTAGAGGATGACAATAATTTATTATTTTATTATACTGTATAGAAATAGATCTTAAAATTAAATAAACATCTAAGTAGATATAGTCAATTGACCAATGATGGAGCAATTGTTATCACCAAACTCTTGTTAAAAATTTCATTCTTCTTACTAGGCCTAAAATCAGGCCAATAATATCCCATTTTTGTTATGACTCCCATATAATTACTCTTTAAACATAAAACATCTTGTAAAACATTTGATATTAAATAGATATTGCACTTAGGAACTTTCTTAAATGTCATTGGCATTATTTTCTGTTATATTCCACGGATTCCTTGTAAGGTATACTCGTACATAATTATATATAATTGTATATATTTTCTTATCTCCTGACATCACGTCCGGCCTGCGCGATGACCGGAACATAAAATAACCTGAGGCATCTTTACGACATAAGAAATTACTTTATTTACGAATTACTTTACGATCGGTGTGGTATATAATTATAAAATTACCGCATTTTTCGTTTAAAGGTAATTTAGGTATTAAAAATATCAGACCACCCTTCATAATGTGTTATTATGCTGTGGGCCGTGTCTCTTGTCTGCAGTATGAGAGCTTATCTTTTCACCATTGGAGGTGAAGGAAAGGCTAACTTTGGAGGATATGGACGATCTCAACAGCTCTTTTTAGAAGACTTGCTACAGTTTGCTTTGGATAGAGACTGGAGGACGCCTATCCCCAGCAATGGGACTACACTGTGACTATACTGTGTAAGCTAAAATATTCATTTTTGGGCCTAAAATATTCATATTGGGGTTCGGGCCAAAGCAACATAAATCTTATAGTCAGCACAAAATGTTCTTATCAGCCAGCATTCATGGTTCATCGAAAGACATTTTGGCGCCCTTGCGGCAGTCACTGTCACTATCTACCACAGAACACATATAAACTTTTAAGTGTCTATGTAATTCCCCAGATTGAAATCTGATTGTGCTGTTTCCGCACTTTTATATAATTCAATCTTTTGTAATCCTTTTCCTTGGGCACCTCTGCTACAGTTTCTGTATAAAGCTATTATAATTAGTTTTAGTTTATGCCATTTGAAGCTTTAAATAGGTACTAATTTAATCTTTTTTCGCTACCTATAGACATATGAACTTTCCATAGGTATTTTATCTTTATACACTACTATGTATAGTTTGTAAGTACATATTTGATAAAATAAAAGATTATCTTTATTGCAAGTTGGTTTTATTTAGATATTATCGGCTAGGTAAAAAGGTAAAAAGTAACTAATAAGTTCCACTATTCCCAAAGAAGTTGAAATCGCGCGCCGAGGCAAATTCTTTAATCTGTGATTATTCCAATGTTGATCCTCACGGTCTAACGACTGAAAGAATTGGTTGAAATTTGGTTTCGTTTACAAGAAGGAATTTTCCTGAATTTGCTATCATAAACTAGGTCATAAATGAAGAAAAATTTATAGAAAAGTATTTCTGAAGTACGAGGCAAATTCTGTTCGTGAAAGATACATTAATATAAACCGAAAAAAAATATATATTTTAGTCTACGTAGTTAAATTTTGTTAATTCTATTGTGGCTTCCATGTTAGGAGTAGGACCATTATATCTTTCTGTAACACCACTTAAAGCAGTGAGTATTCTTATTGCCTTCAAAGCCTCTACCACCAGTTTAAAAAATTCCTAGGAGCGCTAACAGATTTGACGTAAGATTGCACAAAATTTTCCAAGAAAAAAAAAAGTAAGTATAATTTTTCCAATGACTGCAATTTCCTGGTCGCTCTCCTAAGAATAAGATTAGCGCTTAACTACAATTGTACAATGGAATTGCTTAGTGACATCACCTACCTGTTTCTTCTCTGCGTGTTCAGCAAACAAATGCATTGATTCTCACAATCATCAGTCATTTATTGACAAATGATTGCACATGCACATCTAATCGATCTTACATAAGTAGTATAAAAAATTGTTCAACTTTTTTGTTACATTTTTTTTCGGACTGAAAGAGAGAGTACTATACTATAGGAATTAGAATAAGCAATTTCCACAAGCTATGATTTTTTACTGTTATTTTTATTGAATATTTCTTCGACCGAGCGTGTTTCCTTTTTGCATCTTCAGCTTACGCTTCAGAGCCCAGGATACGCTTTTAATCATGGTCCTGATTTGGCGGAACTAGTTATTACAATGGACCGACTGCCGTCTAACCCCCGTAACCTTTTTTACAGGGAAAGCAGACCAACAGAAACATGACCCGGGTGTGTTAGTGACCAACACAGTCAGATTTCAGGCTGCCGAAAGGCATCTTGACATAGCGTAATGACTGACATCTACCGATAACAGCCGGGACCAAAGGCGCGCCGCGCTAGGCTATCAAGCTCTTCCAGCATGGGATCTTTCAACAAGGGCGTTAAAAGATTCCTCAAGGCTCGACACGTGCACGTGATACTCCTGGTGTTGCATGCGTCCATGATTTTTCTCCAAGCTTTCTTCTCCTACTCTATGAGCGATTGCCGCCGCCATTAGGGCCTCTACCATAGATTTTGAAACTGATATTACCTAGCTGTCTACCATGAGATTTGTAAATGCATCCTTATCGCTATATTGCTTTAGGATTTAGTATGGTAATTTTTCTATCCGCACGGCGCTGAATTGGTATTAGGTAACACGAAACTGATACAAAATCTTGATCCGGGACTCCGGTCTGGCGGCAGTCTTCAAAGAGTTACAGTAAGACCCGAGTCCAGCAACATAAAACTACTGCAGTTTATTGATATGATCAAACTGTTGTTTTAATCGTAACCGGTTTTTTAAGCATATGTTGATAAGTTATACTGGCCCCGAGATAAAAAAAAACTAGTAACTAAATACCTATAAATAAGTGTTAGCATGACAAGAAAACAATCTTATCTTTACATTTTCTCACAACGGTGAATATTGAGGAAAAGATCACATTATAGTGTAATTAAAAGTAGTTAACCTTTACCTTGTAATTCGCAAACGTGCTAAAACACGAGCACGAACTATGTTGTCTATTGCAAGTGTAAATACCACATTAATTGCTAAATACTAAACTGACTGTTATAGATTACTCTAGAATCGAATGCTCCAGTAAATAGTTTACAAGTAACTACATAACTGATAATTGAAGGGTGTAATAGAAGCTATAAATATATTTTGTTCTAGCTGTTGCCCGCGGCCAGCCCGCGCGTAGACTTTATCCATGGTCTAAAACTATATCCATACCACATTTCATCAAAATCGGTTCAACGGTTTAGCCGTGAAAGCGCAACAGACAGACAGATAGACAGAAAGACAGACAGACAGATAGAAAGACAGACACAAAGACAGACTGACTTTCGCATTTATATTATGGAACTTATGGAAGTAGAATTTATTTGTTAGCATATTTTTTTTGCGTAGTTACCTCTATTTCTTTCATTCTGCGTGGCATTTTATTTGTAGATTTTTATATTGAGAAGTACCTACCTAGTCATTTAAGAAACTTGTTTACACGTATGAAATAATAAAATCCACATTTTTTTGTGCAGTATTAATTATAGATCGCCTTCAAAAAATATCAACGTCAGCGGTTGCTATTTATAGTAAGACCAGCATTGTTTTATGACCATGCAAAAATCCGAGTAATATTCCATCGAGGTGAGGTCTAGAACCTTCAAAGATGGAAAAACCAGGTCTTAAACTTGATTTTTATCTAGCGACGGTAAGGCGTTCAGAGGTGATTGTTGTGGACATAACTGATTTTTATGCTACTGGTGAGTAGGCCGTATGTAGTAAGTTGTTACCGTAGCCTATAACTGCCTCCGTGGTCCAGTGGTTAAGGCGATTGCCTGTAGACCAAGGGGTCGTGGGTTCGATTCCCACGGGAAGCATACTTTGTTTAGTTGTTTCCAGTTTGGTTAGGACATTGCAGGCTTGAATCACCGGATTTTATGTTAAGCTGTTTTATGTAATTTTATTATTTTGTGGTGCAATAAAGAGTATTTGTATCGTATTGTATTGTCTGATAATAAAGATGATTCCGTGCTTCGGAAGGCACGTTAAGCCGTTGGTCCCGGCTGCCATCTGGTAGTCGTCAAAGGAGGCGGTTTCGAAGAACTCTGACACCAGGGTGTGCATGGTCGTTTGACCGTGACACCTACTCGAAATGATGATGACCGTAGCTTATGCACGCTTGAAACACCAGTACACACCTAGTACGAGATTTTATAACCGTTGTGGGCACTATGGGCAAGCCCACCACTCTAATAGACTTGTTTTCATTAGCCCGAAGATATTAAATGCATTGACATAAAAAAAATCAAATAAACAAATAATAAGATTCGAAAAATCGTTCTAGAATCGTGATTATGTTCATGATCGTAAGGACCTAGATTACCTAGATACCTACCCATACGTGCACTTGAGTGATTTCCATTTTCAGTTTTCAAGTGGCAGTAACTCAGTAAGAAAGGCACCTATTATGAACACGGTCTAATTATGGACAGTTTTTAATAAAACCTCAAAAATTGGGAAACTCTTAAATGTTTTTTTCCAAATGACTGCACTAATAAATTTTTCAATCATTCCAGACATTGTATAAACCATTTTTGACAGCAATCAGCCTTTAAGTTTTCAGCCCTAACAGTGTTTCACTCACGCAGTGTTTTTTTGTGTCGAAAATCCGAACTTCTTATAAGAATCTTAATGCGAGTAGGTATATTTATTGTCTTTTTTTTCGACAGTTGTAAGGTTTTTGCTAAAAATCTTATTATTTATTGAATCATTGATAGCAAAAAATTATTTATGCAACTTGACTAAAAATACCATATAAATTTTACTCTTTTAATTTATCAATGTTTATAATTGGAATTTTTTTTCATCTTGTGCCCATATGTGGACAAAATGTCTGTAAAGTGATTTTTCGTTATGTTACATTGACATCATATACTACAATACAATCATTTAACATTACCTTTTGTAATAAAATCTGCAGCAAATTAAAACTCTGTCAGTTAAAGAACATTCTGTTCATAATTAGGTGTTCAAAACTGGTTCACTATTTTAAACGACTAATTTTCTAATGTAAAAGTATATTGCTGTTAATGTCATTCTCCCAAACTGTATAGACCTATCATTATATACTATTTGGGCTTAAACAAGTACAACTTGGCTGATTATTAAAGAACCATTGAACATTTATTACCCAGCTAAAATGTCCATAACTAGCTGTTCATATTTGGATAATGTCCATAGTTGGGGGTTCATTACTAGATTTTGCTTGTCCATAAATGGAGTCTCACTTAGGGTATTTTTATAAAATTATATTTAATTGCAGCTAGTATCTATCTTATTTTAAACATTGAATAATGATTAATTAAAAGGCTCTTTATTTATCTTCAAACCCCTAGGAATGTGTATTGTAAAATTTACAAATTACAAATGAAAAACGCATTTTTTTTTCTTATACTGTCCATAATTGGTGCATTTACTTAACTGTAACTGTGACCACGACCTTTTTTGAGGGTTGGAGCCACGCCCATCTACAGCGCGTGTCTGACCGGTCGAAGTTCAATGTCAATGTGGTTGAATGATATTTACTCTATTTACTTTCCTAAGTAGGTATTTAATTAAATAGATACCTATAACAAATAGCGATATTTCATGTAGTTTCGATGACTAAAAAGTTAAAAGTAAGTAAGTATATACAATCTAAACAATACCGGGTTCGTAGTATTACGAGCAAATACTTGCTTTAAAAATAATACTTATCATTAAATTATGTATTGAAATATAGATACAGCATAGAGTTAGGAATCGCGCGCGGCGCGGCTCTAAGGCAAATTCTTTAATGAGACGCAGCGTAATCAAACCAAAGCGGGGGGTTTTTGGAGGGAAAGTAAACTGTCGCTATGTCCGCGCTGTATTTAATTTCCAAAACTTATGTTTTTTCGAGTGTTTGTGCATAATATTGGTGGATTATTATTCGCAAAGTGTTCGTGAACAAGCGTGAGTGTTGGGAAGTGATACAGTGTCGTTTACGTGACTTTTTATCTTTGTCACCAAAATCTCCATGATATGGCTAAGTGAAATTTTTCCACCGCTTTATTCAGCCATCTGACTCGGACTAGACTTACTTACTTGATGGACTTGACTATTGAATTGAATTTTTGGCTCGACTGACTTATGAAGGGCTGAAGATTTCAAGAAAGGCCCTAGATTCCATGGCCGTAAAAAAAATCAAACCAAAGCGTAGATCGAACTAAAGATCTAAATCGAATTTTACAATTTTGCCGCCAAAACTAGAAACAAGTGTTTTTTTTTTTAATAGTTTATACGGCCATGGAATCTAGTCCTTTAAGGCCTTTCTCGAATTTATTAATCTTCTTCAGTCCTACTTAAGTCAGTCGAGTCAAAAATTCAAGTCAATAGGCAAGTCCAGTCAAGTAAGTAAGTCTAGTCTGAGTCAGATGGCTAAGTGAAGCGGTGGAAAAATTTCACTTAGCTATATCATGGAGATTTTGGTGACAAAGATAAAAAGTCACGTAATCGACACTGTATCACTTCCCAACACACACGCTTGTTCACGAACACTTTGCGAATAATAAACCACCAATATTATGCACAAACACTCGAAAAAACCTAAGTTTTGGAAATTAAATACAGCGCGGACATAGCGACAGTTTACTTTCCCTCCAAAAACTCCGAAACAAGTGTGTGTAGATTAGCTAGTGTCATTTGTAAAGAGAAATTGACAGACTTATTTTATTTTCACCACTACAATCAAAACGACGTTGGTTTAGTTTAGGGTTTTTGGAGGGAAAGAAAACTGTCCCTTTGTCCGTGCTGTATTTAATTTCCAAAACTTACGTTTTTTAGAGTATTTGTGCATAATATTGGTTGAATTGGATTATTATTCGCTAAGTGTTCGGGAATAAGCGTGAGTGTTGGGAAGTGGTACAGGTGGCCAACTATCATCTCTTAAAACCATTCAAGATCCAGTGAGTAAGGGAGATGTCGCCTTAAATCATGTATTGCGCTGTCTCGCTTACTCACTGGATCTTGAATGGCTTTAAGAGATGATAGTTGGCCACCAGTGTCGATTACGTGAATTATGTCTTTGTCACCAAAATCTCCAAATTATAGCTAAGTGAAATTTTTCCACCGCTACACTTAGCCATCTTACTCTCTAGACTTAAGAAGATTACAAGGCCTTAGCGAATTTTTTTCCATGACCATAAAAAGTATTTAAAAATAAGACGTTGGTTTAGTTTATGTCAATGTCAGAACAGTCAAATCGTGCATTTATGTTGTGAGGTGAGGTTATATTTACTACGCGATTTCATTGCACGTGAGAAGTTAAAAATAATATAATATCATGTTGTTATTATTACAATAACGTCAAAAATGTTAAAGCCTAAAGTGTTGGGAGATGATCTCCCAGGTTTCGAAGTCCCGTCCGAAATAAATTCGACAGAAAATGAGTCTCAAGGTGGAAAGAAAAAAAAGAAGGCATCTGGCGGTTTCCAGTCCATGGGATTCAGTTTTCCAGTACTGAAAGGAATAACTAAAAGAGGATACAAACAGCCTACGCCTATTCAACGAAAGGTTTGATTAATTTACTTGTCTGAACATAATATTCGAGTATTATTCACCTTTCTCACCTAATTTTGGTAGGTACCTACAAAATCTTGGGAAGTTATTTGTTAAATAATGACATATAGGCCATAATTTGAATTGAAATTTTAAAAAAAAGTAAGCTTATGTACCAGACGGCTAACGTATTTGTACTTTACAGGTTCGATGCTCCTACTTTTTAAAATCTTGTGATATTTTATGCCAGTACAGTATCAACACCACACAATACTACATTTTTTACAGACTATCCCACTAGCGTTAGAAGGTAAAGATGTTGTTGCCATGGCGCGTACTGGCTCAGGAAAAACAGCTTGCTTTGTATTGCCGATACTGGAGAAACTTACTTCACCGGCCAGCAAGCCCATGCCAGGGAAAAACTTCAGGGCTCTTATCCTGTCTCCAACAAGAGAATTAGCCCTTCAGGTATGTGAGAGAAGTTTTGTTCATTTACAGAAAATGATTGTACTTAAGTATTTAATGAGGTATTTCTACTTCTTTGTCAGCCTCACTCTGTAGCCATGAAGTACATAATATTTTAGTTGGTTAGGATGGAAACTGGTATTATCATTAAATTTGTCAAAGACAAAAAAGAAAGGTTGACTGGAAGAGATTGCTTAGCAATAATTCTGCCTTTGGTGGGTAAATGTGAGAAAAAAGATATATTGTATTGTTGTCTTAACTGTGTAAATCATACTATAAAGTGCAGTCAAATGTTTTGTTTTTCCAAGAATTATAATTGAAAGATAGAAAAATGAGCTGGTGAAGGGTTTATGATTTTAACAAAGGTTATATTCAGTGGTCAAAGATTAATTTTATTGTCATTATATTCTCATTTCATTGGGAAAGACAAGGCAGAAATACGGAGAGCTGGAACAGACTGGGGGAGGCCTACGTCTCAGAGGACTTTTTTTTGCATAAATAAGATAAATAAGCAAATAATACATGATGAGTGTTAGTAAATTACATATTTTCTAAATGTAAAAAAAAAGATGCAGAACAAAAAAGTGCAATTTTTCTATTTATTTTTTTATGTTCTCATCACCAAGTGTACTGTACATCAGTACATAATTAACGTCTCAATTTCTATTACAGACATTGAAGTTCGTAAGAGAACTGGGCAAGTTCACCGGTCTGTCGTCAGCTGCTATTCTCGGCGGAGAGTCCATAGATCAGCAGTTCAGCATCATGTCCGGCACTGCTCCGGACATAGTAGTAGCTACACCTGGAAGATTCTTACACATTTGCATTGAAATGAGTTTGAAACTGGATAACATCAGTAAGTATTTTAAGTATTGAGCTACAAGCCCAATGCTAAAGAAAGAAAGAAGGTGGAAAAAGAAATTTCGAAATATATTGTTGATGTTTTTAGTAAATTTATTTCAATCCATTTCCTGGCCTGTTTATTCATTCAAAAGTTAAAGGTGTTTCAAAAATTAAGTGTCTGCAAGTTGTTTAACTTTATCATTTATTACAGATATCATTGTGTTTGACGAAGCGGACCGACTTTTTGAGCTCGGGTTTGGTGAGCAACTGCGGGAGATAGTGGCCAGGCTGCCATCCAGCCGGCAAACGTTGTTGTTCTCAGCCACGTTGCCGAAAATGCTTGTGGAGTTCGCTAGAGCAGGTATGTGTACATTTGATGTGTCTTGGTATATGTTCTCAATAAGACTCATTGAGTTCAAGATGAAAAATAATGTTTTTGTGATTGGCCTGGGTCTTGGATGTTTGCGTTATCTATTAATGTATTTGTTATAAAACAATGTATCGCTGTATAAGTATCCCATAACCCGTCTCTAACTTTGGGGCTAACTCAATCTGTGTGATTTGTCTGTATATATTTTACTAGCTGTTCCCCGCGGCTTCGCCCCGCGTGGGAGATGGTTATATCGCGCCCAAAAGTAGCCTATGTTTGACCTCAGGTCGTTAACGACATCCCTACCAAATTTCATTACAATCGGACCAGCAGTTTAGCCGTGAAGAGGTGACAGACAGACAGACAGACTTTCGCATTTATAATATTAGTATGGAAGTATGGATTTATCGTTCTGTAAGTAGTTAGTAGCAATCGGCCACAAAGACGAGGCGTAATAATAATGTGGTATCCTTTTATAAGTGGCCCACTAAATGTACATGAATACAAGATGTTCTGTTTTACATCTGTTGTGAATCAATATTCCATACTTAATATTATAACTGCTAAAGCCTCTGTCTGTCTGTAACACTTACACGCCTAAACCACTGGACCAATTTTGATAAAGTTTGGTACAGATGTTGTTAAGGATCAGGAGTTAAACATAGGCTACATTTGGGCGCGATATAACTGAGTCCATCGCAGGTGGAGCCGCGGGCAAGAACTAGTAATAATCAAACTTGTGATAAACTTATTTCAAAGACTAAAGACATAGTAAGAACTTACATAATAATTTTGATTCCAGGTCTGTCAGATCCTATGCTGATACGTTTGGATGTGGACTGGAAGCTTCCGTCTACTCTATGGTTGGGCTGGATATCCGTGCGAGCGGAATTGAAGACGGCTGCTTTATTATACCTGTTAGACAAAGTCCTGACACCACAAACTCCACAGGCCGTTGTGTTTGCTGCTACCAAACATCATGTTGAATATTTACATTTGGTGAGTAGGTATTTAAAGAGCTCGATAATCTAGAGGGGCGTGCGTGTTTTCTTCAATGACTAGATGGCAGCCGGCACCCACGGCTTAACTTGCCTTCCGAAGCACAGAATCATCTTTATTATCAGATAAACAGGTGATTCAAGCCTGCAATGTTCTAACCAAACTGGAAACAAGTAAACAAAGTATGCTTCCTATGGTAATCATACTTTGAGATAAAGTTTATAAGTTGAATATAGATAAGACTAGTTGTTGAATGGGGTTTTGCTCCCCTGGGAATTCCGGGATAAAATATAGCTTATGTTGTTCCAGGGTCTAAGCAATTTCCATACCAAAGAATCATGGCGAAACTCGATACATCGTTTGTACGAATAAAAAATTGAAATACAGCATTTTTTTTTTCGTACAAATTCCGCCTTCATTCTTTCAGACAAATCGTTTTTCTGTGAAAGAGTAACAAACATTCATACAAACTTTTGTTTTTATAATATTACTAGCTTTCGCCCGCGTGAACGTCCCACGGGAACAGTTTTTTTTCCCGGGATGAAAGGTACCCTATGTCCTTCACAATACTTCTAGCTATGTGTATGCGAAATTTCAGGAAGATTGGTTCAGTTTATAGGGCGTGACGAGGTAACAAACAAATATACAACTCACTTTCGCACTTATGATAGTAGTTGGATAGTTCTATTTAGTCGTACAGTCGCCTGCAGAGATACCTGACCCCCCTTTGATTGATTTTTAACAGGCAGGGGGGTCAGGTTTCTCTGCAGGCGACTGTACACTCTTGGCAGAGTGGTCGTGATTATAGATTGGGTTGCTCTATGACCGCGGTTCTTGCGATTATTCTCCACATATCTCTGTCTGCGGCTTTCTTAGAGCATATTGTTGGGAGGAAGTAAAATTTGATTCAAGGTTTTTGTTGTTCGTAATGCATGTAAGATACGATACCTAGGTGAACACTAGCGCCACCGTCATTTAAAAATCATTATTCCCTGAAAGCACAAGTTATCAAAAATCCCTGTTATGTAATTTAAGTTCTGGATCTGAAAAGCACAAGTTATCAAAAATCCCTGTTATGTAATTTAAGTTCTGGATCTGAAAAGCACAAGTTATCAAAAATCCCTGTTATGTAATTTAAGTTCTGGATCTGAAGTTAATTTTAATAATAGGTATAAAATTATAGTTCCATATAGTTACAAACTGCTAAAAGTGGCCGTTTCAAGCAATATTGCAATTTGTAACTATAGGCAACTACAATTCAATAATGTAATATGTTCAAAATTAACTTCAGATCCAAAACCTTAATTACATAACAGGAATGTTTGATAACTTGTTGTTTCAGTGAATAATGATTTTTAAATGATGGTGGCGCTAGTGTTCACCGAGGTATCACCTTAATCGATTTCGATTCCTCCACCAACATCTAGGTGGAGGAATCGAAATCGATTAAGGTTTTTTTCAATTTTACTTCCTCCCAACAATATGCTCTAAGAAAGCCGCAGACAGAGATATGTGGAGAACAATCGCAAGAACCGCGGTCATAGAGCAACCCAATCTATAATCACGACCACTCCGTCAAGAGTGTACAGTCGCCTGCAGAGAAACCTGACCCATTTGCAATAAAAATGAATCAAATTCGTAATAGATCCTCCAAAAAGCGGGTATCACATCAACATACGCGTACTCCGGGCTTGATTCGTCCGCGCGTAAGATAGCGCTGGGCCGGTTCACCAACAACCGGTGCTCGGTGCTGCTGGTGACGGACGTGGCGGCGCGCGGGCTCGACCTGCCGGCGCTGGACACGGTCGTCAACTACAACTTCCCGGCCACGCCCAAGCTTTTCGTACATAGAGTTGGTAAGTTTTTTTTTTTTTGTTTGTAACTAGCGCCCGGCGGCTTCGCGTGGGCGTAAATAGCTTCCTCTTGAATCACTCTGTCTATTTAAATAAAAAAACGCATTAAAATCTTCCTCTTGAATCACTTTATGTATTAAAAAAAAAACGCATAAAAACCTTCTTCTTGAATCACTCTATTTATTTAAAAAAACGCATAAAAACCTTCTTCTTGAATCACTCTATTTATTTAAAAAAACGCATAAAAACCTTCTTCTTGAATCACTCTATTTATTTAAAAAAACGCATAAAAACCTTCTTCTTGAATCACTCTATTTATTTAAAAAAACGCATAAAAACCTTCTTCTTGAATCACTCTATTTATTTAAAAAAACGCATAAAAACCTTCTTCTTGAATCACTCTATTTAAAAAAAAAAAAATCGCATAAAAACCTTCCTCTTGAATCACTCAAAAAAAACCTCATCGAAATCAGTTGCGTAGTTTTAAAGATTTATGTTTACAAAGAGATATAGGGGCAGAGAAAGCGACTGTTTTACTAAGTAGTGATAACTTTATTGTACCAAAAAAAAGTAAATACAAAAGCATACAAGTGCAACGGACTTATCCCAGGAAAGGATCTCTAACAGTCAATCAGTGAGAGAGAGCAGAAAGATTTATTGCTTAAAAATACACATTAAATACAATATTATTAAAATCAAATGAAGTTTTTTCTTCCTCATGCTAGGAAATAGCTTAATGATTAAAAAAAATCATTCCGTCTATACTCATTGCTGGCCTAGGCCAACAATGTATTTTAAAAACATTTTCATACATAACAATTTTTAGTTTCCGTCTGACAGCAAAAGAACACATATTCTAGCGGTTGGTAATGGATATTGCTGGCCACTTAAACATTTTGATTAATTTGTACATAATTTAATTGTTTTGAATCTGTAGGCGTATTTCAAAAATTTTAAAAGAACTACCCGAGTGCTTGCTTTTTTGGCGCCAAAGAAACACTGAACACCATGTCGCGTCCTTGGGCGCGTAAGAAAAGCACTATACAAGCTTTGACTGAAATATTTTTAAAAGCAAGTGGCAAGGCTTTGCCTGCTCTTATGCTTTCCAATATTACTCGGCCGCAAATTGCTTTATTTCAGGCCTCGACAGTAAATAACTGTTTCATTCTCATAAATTCATTTCAAGGTCGCAGTGCCAGAGCGGGACGGGCAGGTCGCGCTTTCTCCCTCATCGCAGCGGACGACGTCGCACATTTGCTGGACCTACAGTTGTTTTTGGGGGCGGAACTGATGTCACCTTCGCAAGTGACGGAGACTGGACCCACTTGTCCTTCGGGGGTTTGGGGGTCGGTGCCCACTAGCGCTCTGGAGTTGAGACATCAGGACGTTGTTGCTTGGGAGAAGGATTTCTCGGAAGTTGTAAGTTGAAAATGTCGTATCATAGTCGTATATAAATATAGACTACTAGCTGTTCCCCGCGGCTTCGCCCCGCGTGGGACTCGGTTATATCGCGTCCAAAAGTAGCCTATGTTTGACCTCAGGTCGTTAACTATATACCTACCAAATTTCATCACAATCGGTCCAGCAGTTTAGCCGTGAAGAGGTGACAGACAGACAGACAGACAGACAGAAAGACAGACAGACAGACAGACTTTCGCATTTATAATATTAGTATGGACTAGCTGTTCCCCGCGGCTTCGCTCCGCGTGGGACTTGGTTATATCGCGCCCAAAAGTAGCCTATGTTTGACCTCAGGTCGTTAACTACATCCCTACCAAATTTCATCACAATCGGTACAGCAGTTTAGCCGTGAAGAGGTGACAGACAGACAGACAGACTTTCGCATTTATAATATTAGTATGGATAAATATTATTTAGGTACATTAATATTCTGTTGATAAAAATTGATATTGTTTCTAGAATCAAGTTAAATTGCTCTATTTGACTGACATACTAATAACGCATCAATTAAAATCGTCTTTAAGTAATAAATAAGGGTACACAGTAGTACACAGATTGAGCCCAAATGAAAGTTAGGAACTCTTGAGGATTAAGATATCCGCAAAGTAATTTCGAAACTTATACTACGGTATTATGCGATACTTCCTACATACTCAACGATACTATTTTTTATAATAAACTAGCTGTTCCCCGCGGCTTTGCCCCGCGTGGGACTCTGTTATATCGCGCCCAAAAGTAGCCTATGTTTGACCTCAGGTGGTTAACTACATCCCTACCAAATTTCATCACAATCGGTCCAGCAGTTTAGCCGTGAAGAGGTGACAGACAGACAGACAGACAGACAGACAGACAGAAAGACAGACAAACAGACAGACTTTCGCATTTATAATATTAGTATGGACTAGCTGTTCCCCGCGGCTTCGCCCCGGGTGGGACTCTGTTATATCGCGCCCAAAAGTAGCCTATGTTTGACCTCGGGTCGTTAACTACATCCCTACCAAATTTCATCACAATCGGTCCAGCAGTTTAGCCGTGAAGAGGTGACAGACAGACAGACAGACTCGCATTTATAATATAAGTATGGAAGTATGGATACCCATATATAAAGATATAAACATCCAAGACCCAAGTCGAACGATCATTTTCTATCTGACCTGACCAGGGATCGAACCCGGGACCTCCAATCTGACAGGCTAGCACAATTACCACTAGGCCACAGGGGTCAATTATAAAATGAAATAATTTTACAACACAGGAAGAAGCCGCCCGAACATGCTCGCGTGGTTGGCAGCAGTATATAAAATGGCGCGAACCCGCGTCCGCCGAGGCCAACAAGCGAGCCAAACTAACCGCTACACCGGTGCTCACACACCCGTTCTTACTGGATGATGTTGATAATGCTGCCAACGAATTGGTGGCGAAGATTAAGAATTATACGCCTAAAGGGGTAAGTTTACATTAAGTCTCAGAATTACAAAATACTGGAGTAATTATATAACGTACTAGCTGTTCCCCGCGGTTCACTCGCCTTTAGTGTGTATGTATAACCTTCCCCAAGAATCAGGCTTTCATATACAAAAAGAATTTTGCAAATCCGACCAGTTGTTTTCTAGTTATAAGCAAACAAACAAACAAACTCTTCAGCTTTATTATATTAGTATAGGTTGTATTAGTAAATATAAGTACAAGAGAAACTCTTATCTATATCTTTACTAATATTATAAAGGGGAAAGATTTGATTGTTTGTTTGTTTGTATCAAATAGGCTAACTACTGAACCGATTTGAAAAATATTTTCACTGTTGGACAGCCAAACTATCCCCGTGACATAGGCTATGTTAGTACCACGGGCGAAGCCGGGGTAGACTGCTAGTTGCAAATATAAGAATTAAAATCTACTTATACCGTTATTTTAGGAGCAAGGCCTGCAAAACAGCAGGTTCTATAACGCATGCCTGATAGTCAAGCCCTGGTATTAAGATACGTTTGTTAAGCCCATTGTAGCTAAAATTTGTTTCGACTCGTCCTTTTACGTGAGATGTCGGTAAAAGACAAAAAGACGAAACATATTTTAGTAAAATTAATAATATATTAAAAATAAATTTAGGTTTAACAAACGTTTCTTTAGACTTTGTCTTTTTAAGTTTAAAGTGGTTCCAATATATAACGGGGTAACTATAAACAAACTTACAAACTCTTTAATAATAAATTTTATTTTAGATATTCACATTTATACATTATTTTCAGACAATATTGGAGTTATCTGCCAAGAACGACTCCCCGCAATACATCGCGATGAAAGCAAAGAAGAAACTACACGGAAAGATGGTGCAGAAAACTAGGGAAAATAAGAAATTAGCGGTTCGTATTCAAATCTTATACACTTTTTCATACATTAGGTTTTTTTTTTGTTTGACTCTGGCCAGCCTAGAAAAAAAAATATAGTTTAAAAAAAACTAAAGAAACACGCTTTAATGAGCAATCGAACTAAAAAACGAAAAATAAATTAAACCAAAAAGTGTGTGGGTGCTCGACAAATGAAAAATATGGCACAAGCACCCCACACGCTTTTTGGTTTAATTTATTTTTCGTTTTTTAGTTCGATTGCTCATTAAAGCGTGTTTCTTTAGTTTTTTTTAACTATATTTATTTTCCACTTTTTTTAGAGATAAACTTATCGAATTATTGTATTGTCATCGGTCCTTGATAATTCTACAAAGTTTGAATTAAATCTGACGGTTCAAAGTGGGTCAAAATTAAGTTCAAAGAAGTCGTTTACAAACAAGCAAGCAAACATACAGGTGAAGCTAAGAAAAGCGTGTTAAAAAAAACTATCCTAGCGGTCGGTAATGTGGATATTGCTGGCCGCTAAAATGCCACAATGAAACTAGCGATTTGAAAAAATAATAAGCTAGCTTTGCTTGTTGGGGTTTGTTTGTTTTTTATTATACTATATTTTATTTAAAACCAAGCAACCAACGAATATCCTTTCTTATCTGACGTCTCCAAACAATGGGATATTTCAGATTGATATATAGCTGCAGTTGTATTTCGATTTCGTATTTACTTACTGTATTTACCTAAGTGAGAGTTTTCGGTTTATGTAAATATTTTATTTTACAGGCAGAAGGACTATTAGTAGATAGTTTAACAGATGTGAACAAAAAGAAGAAGAAAGAAGTAATAAGAGACGAGAATTACATTCCTCATCAGGCCAGCGACCAACACACCGAAGCTGGGTATGTTACTTTCTTTCGCTTTGAATTTCTCTCGCGAACAGTGCTTTTTCTAGGGATGAAAGGTGCCCTATGTCCTCAATACTTCTAGCTATTTGTATGCGAAATCTCAGGAAGATCGTTCAGTAGGTAGGGCGTGAAAGCGTAACAAATAAACAAACTCACTTTCGCATTTATAATATCAGTTGGATAGTTGGATAACTCAAAAGTTAGATCCAAAAATTGTTTTTATATATTTAAGAGTGCATACAGGCATACGACCAACCTGATTGAAAGCGATAACCTGGCCTATGGACGTCTGCAGCACCTTACCTTGACGTCATCAAAAACCTCCACTAATTTTTTTATATGGAAAGTTAACATATTAATGGAAAGTATACCAAGAACTACCATTAGATAGTTCTTGGTATACTTTCAATAACTTTATCATTGCATATGAGCATCAGCCCAGAAATGTCGTTGCAACTTAAGCCGTATGGTTTTGGAGATTATTATTTAAGCTTAAATGCTATCCCCTCTCTTAATAATAAGATTAGGTTCTTTTTGAGTGTTTTTTTTTCCGTTGGGACAGGCTATTTTAATACCCTTCCTTCTCCTTGATTTGGTGGTTGATTTTAACAATGGAGAGAATCATCTGTAATACTTTTAACAGGGAATTCAGAACAAACGAAATATAAATCGGGTGTTCATTTCTCTCTTGTTGATAATTAACGAAATAAAACATATTTTTAGTTAAAAATGACGCACCCTGTCTACAGTCTGCGGGCACAGTCTCATCCTTTTAATACAAAATGGCTATATCCATATAGCCATTATAACTCGAAAAGAATAAGTTTGTTATTTTTATGAATAAAGGGGATAGTGTCTTTCATCTCTAGCCAACATTGTTGGATTTTTCAAGCTACCACATCCACGCACCGTCAATACCAATAATAATAAGTTTTTCATCATCTTGCTTGGAAATAGCTTCATTACTTTTTAAAAATAATACGTCAGTACACTTATAGCTCGCCTAGGCCAACAAAATAGTAATAAACCTGGCTTTTTGTTGACGCCATTTTAAAATTTGATACGATATGTTGTTTTGTCTCAAGTGGAAGTCAGAGGAAGACAAGTACTGTACTAGCCTCGGCCGAAATCGCAATTTACGTCTTCGTATTTTTAAAAGGCCTCTGCTTCGCCTCGTCTTTTTAAAAGCACTTGGCAAGGCCTCAGCTGCGCTTCGGCCTTGCAATATAACTCGGCCGTAAATTGTTTCAATACTGGCCTCGACAGTAATGTATTATCTAATATATAAAATTCCCGTGTCACAATGTTAGTTACCTTACTCCTCCGAAACGGCTTTACTGATTTTTTCCAAGTTTTATATGCATATTCAGTAGGTCTGAGAATCGGCTACTATCTATTTTTCATACCCCTAAGTGTATAGGGTAGTTCACCCTTAAATTACCTAGAAATAATTTATATGGCAAAAAAACGTTTGAGGGGTCAGCTAGTCACTATCACTACATAGTATAAAAGAGTCGCTTTCTCCGTCCCTATGTCCCTTTGTAGCTTAAATCTTCAAAACTACGCAACGGATTTTGATGCCGTTTTTTTTAAATAAACAGAGTGATTCAAGAGGAAGGTTTTTATGCCCATGCGAAGGGGCGGGTCACTAGTTAAAGTATAACCCCCGTATTAAGAAACGTTTCTTAAGCCCATGTTAAAAATGTGTTGCGTCTCGTTCTTTCACGTGAAGTGTCAGGTAAGAGAAAAAGAGGCAAAACATATTTTAGTTATAATGGGCTTAACAAACGTTTCTTAATACAGGGGTATCTTTAAAACTACGCAACGGATTTTGATGCGGTTTTTTTTAATAGATAGAGTGATTCAAGAGTAGTGATGTGCCGGCTGGCAATTTACAGTTTACGGGAATATTCCCTATGGAAATTTACGGAAATATTCCCAATTTTACCAAGGAATTTGGAAACTTTCCCAAAGTTACCGTAGTCATTTGGCAATTCCCGGAATATTTCCAAAGTTCCCGGGAAAGTTTCCAATATTCCCGGCAACGGCACATCACTATTCAAGAGGAAGGTTTTTATGCCCATGCGAAGCCGGGGCGGGTCGCTGGTTAAAGTATAAATGTGTTGCTATAGAATGGCGGTGAACTTCACCTCTGGCGCGGCTACGGCCGAGCTGAGTATGGCCGCGGACAGCGGCGAGCTGGCGCGCTCGCAGCGGAACATGCTGCGCTGGGACCGCAAGCGGAAGAAGATGGTGCACGTCGACCCGGTCAGTTACACATTTATATAGCTTTCCATGTCAAATTGTGTCATTTCTCTTAGTAGCTCTAACTATTATCAGGGTTCATTACTCCGCAGTTTAGGTATATTCGCCGTATGTTAGTGGTATTGGTACAGAATGACAATTAAGTCCAAAAAAATATGATAGTGATTTTTATGTGTTTTTTCGATAAAATAGACCATTTTAGAGATACCATTCGAAAGAAAAAATTCTTAATAAAGTTAATAATTTTTTATTTAATTTTAAAGATACATACAGCGATGAATTCACTCCGCGTTGAAACAAAGTATTTATGTAATAACATCCATACTAATATTATAAATGCGAAAGTCTGTCTGTCTGTCTGTCTGTCTGTCTGTCTGTCTGTCACCTCTTCACGGCTAAACGGATGGACCGATTGTGATGAAATTTGGTAGGGATGTAGTTAACGACTTGAGGTCAAACATAGGCTACTTTTGGGCGCGATATAACCGAGTCCCACGCGGGCGGAGCCGCGGGGAACAGCTAGTATAATATATATAATCGCCATAATCTGTTATTGTCATATTTTTATTCTAGTAAAATATTTTTTACTAGAATAAAAATATGACAATAACAGATTATGGCGATTTGACTGGCTTTTGCTTACAGTACTACCAAGCAAAGAGTAAATAATCCCTAATTAGCAACTTACAGAAAAAAAAATAAGAAAGCAGCTTACTTCACACGTAAGCGGCTTGCACAATTTATTTGACCTTGTAGAATTTTTTTGAAAACGAAGGTCATTGGGTTTTTTGTAACTATGTCAAAAAACACTTACTTAATAAAAATCTTTGAAAAAAATTGGACTAGCCAATTCCGGTGTGGTGTCAGCAGAGCTAAGCATGGGTCCAAACAGCGGCTTAGGTCAGGATCAGTGACCAAAGGTCTGCATTGTTGCTTTTTTTCTCCACTTCGCACGTTAGAGCAAACTTGGTTGGATAATCACACATTTGCACGCATATTTATACCAACGCTACGACAAGCTTGCCAGCTACCTTCTTGGTCAGACATTTGTTCCCACGTTTACTAATAGTTAGGATGTAACCGAACTATAGGCGACTCTTACTTTAGTTTCACTATCACAACATAGTATAAAACAAAGTAGCTTTCTCTGTCCCTATGTCCCTTTGTATGCTTAAATCTTTAAAACTACGCAACGGATTTTGATGCGGTTTTTTTAATAAATAGAATGATTCAAGAGGAAGATTTTTATGCCCATGCGAAGCCGGGGCGGGTCGCTAGTTATTGAATATATTGTAAATCTTTTCAGGACGGCGGACGTAAAATGATTCGCACAGAGAGTGGCGGCCGCGTCCCCGCTTCATACCGCAGTGGCCGCTACCACGAGTGGCAGAAACGAAACGCGGCCGCGCTGCACGCGGACCACGACGACGACGATGGCCCGGCTGATAGCGGCAGGAAGAAACCAGGTTAGTTTGTCAGCTCATCACGGTAATTCTTAGACTAGAGTTCACCAATAGTTTTAATAATTATTATCATTTAACTAGCTGACTCGGCGAACTCCGTACCGCGTGGATGCACTTTTCTCATCGTTAAACCCATCCCTGATCTTCAAGACCAAAATTATCCAAATTGACTCAGCCATTCTCGACATCAATTGATTTTTATATATTTAGATAGATAAACATCCGTTTACACTTAAAACTGCACGTAAGCCGTTGGTCCATCTCGTAGTCGTTAAATGACCACGCCGAAGGCTGACATTTGGTTCCGAAGCATTTCTAACACCAGGATGTGCATGGCCAAGTGACCGTATCACCTACACAAGAAACAGTTATTGGTAAATTTGAATCTTAGTGTTCATTAGTGCAAAAGAAAGTATGAATAAAATAACAAGTGACAAACTTGATAGCGTAGCGTACTTGTGGCATACGTGATTGGTCGGAGCTCCACCGTGCTTCGGAAAGAACGTTAAGCCGTTAGTCCCTGTTATTATCACCAGATGTCAGCCGGCTTGATTCTAAGCCAGGAAATGGTCGATTGATAAATAGCTAATTTATCAAAATATGTAATCAACCAGTTGCTTAGATTGGAAAAATCCTATATCGAGTTCCATTACTACACAACCAGTTGGTTGGTTTAGTTGCTCGGAGTGGAAATACAGGTATAAATATATTTTTTATCTGTTTCAGTATCCGAATTCCGTCCCCACTGGGTGAAGCACAATGAGAGAGTGGCCATGAAGAAGGCAGAAGCCTCCTCAAAGGAGTTCAAGAACAAACAGCAGATAGTCAAAGAGCGAATGCGCAAGGAGAAACTCAAACAACGGCTGAAGTTCAAATCCAAATCTAAGAATAATAAGAAGAAAAGAAAGTGATACATGAATATATTGTTGCTGTTTTATAATTTAAAATTGCAGTTTTAATTTTGTATGTAAGCCAACTTAACACGTTGGCGGGCACACAGCTGCTATAGCAGTTATAACAATAAAACTTCTATTGTATTTTCAAAAACGTCCGCAAACGTGTTAAAGCACCGTATTTTTCTTGTAGTAAGTTTAAGACGTGATTTTGTTTATAGTACGAAAAAAAAAACAATTACTCTTTATATTAAAATATGCTCCTTTGCTAAATTAATTAAAACAACAACTTAACATTAAAATGAAACGCATCGAGAAAATCATGATATAATGTATATTTAAAAAATTAAGATAAACATTAGAGTATGTACCTACTTACAATTATCTGTACATGTTGATAAATAACTTCTGAGGATTTTATCTGGACATCGGACATAATAATATTCTTATTCGGAATAATATGAACAGTATCATTAGCGAAATCATTTATTTACAGATTTATCTCTAACTAGTAAACCATTGTATGAGACTATAAATTAGTTCCGTGAATAAAATTTATAAGGTACTTCATTACATCCTATCTACATAATATCAATAACGACTCACACACATTCAGATATAGGATAGAAGCTATGAGCAATCTAGCGCTTTATATTTACTACAAGTTTAAAATAAGTCGAACGTTATAGCAAATAATTATTGCTAGGACTTGATTTTAATTAATCATCTACCGTCACTAGACATACAGACTATATTTAGTTTGTTTTTATCGTAACATATACATTCCCATGTGTGGATTTCGTATTTTTCTGTTTTTGTTTTTATTAAAGTTTGTAAAATTAATTCTTGTTAATTTATAATTGTCAGTTTTGTATAGTCCAGTAGATGATTAGCGATTACAATAAATTACAAGAATATCCCACAATTATTTTGTAACTATTTCAAATACCGGGAAAAATATTAAATACGTTCCAAAACTAACAAATATATTATACGGACCGCAACCGGGACATTTTAAATGAGATAAAAACAAATCCATGTTCTCAATATACTTCATTAATTCTAACGCTGTATACAAACTACATTATTATGAATACATGGGTTTATATGCGTACAATTCAACACCTTATTTCTACTATATCAAAGTGAAACTGGAATATTTCATTGACGGGTCGAAAAATAGTAGCATTTCTGCACCGGTAATTATCGCTTAAAATTTGGCAACAAACATCTCACTCGCATTTTCAACTAAGCGACAATTAAATTTATCAAAATGGAGTCGCCATACATAACTCCTTTGGGATACGTTCAAAGACATAACACGAAATTTTGTTAACAATTTTTCATGTCGTATAATATGATTTTCGACGATCCAACAATTCTTGCAACTAATTTATCTAGGTGTCTCGCACATTACAGTCATAAATGAATCTATCTAATGGAAATCCTTTAACAATCGCTCAGACACAGCGACACGACACCACCGAATAGTAAAAATCGTCTAGCGCTATCTCACTTGAAGCAGTATATGCAAGCGAGACAGCATTAGTCGATAGAAAAGAAATCAGTGCTAGCGTGCCAACTGTGATCGCATCAACAACATCAAACCATACAACACAGATAAATTTATTTAGAACTCCTAAATTTTAACAGATTCACCAAACAATTTGGCGTCCCCGACTATCCTATCTAATGCCGTAATCAAACTCAATAAATCAACTTTCTAAACACCTTAATAATGCCGCTTTTTGTCTTCAATCCTTTGGCATTCCACACACGTCGGAAACATCAAATTCCGTATTTAAACAACTAATTTTCAATATACATGTTTAAAACTTAAGATTACGCGGATAAGAAATTTAAACCTAAACCACTTTTCATGCCTGAACAATCAGTCTTCTCTTTGCGAAAATTATCATAATCATTTTACTATTTACATTTTTTTTCTTTTATCAAGAATTTAACATTTCTAAGTGGACACAATGGTCTTTATACAAGAATTTATGTTCAATATGTCAGTTTTTACAAAGCGCTACGGGAAACTATAAAGTAACTAGAATGGACGGGTCAAAGTATTTTGGAACGTAGACTAAGAGCCAAGTTATATTACTAGTTTATTTGTCAAAAGCAGACATTGGTTTTTGTCTGTCTCTCTCACAGCTTTGTTCCACTCCCACCACTCGTATAACCGACTTCAAAAAATGGATGTTTCTCAATTCGACCGTGTATACTTTTTATTACATTCAACTGTGGCGATATAGAAGATTATTTAAGCGATAGACAGTCGGTCAACGAATGCTCATGACAATATTCTGTGACTTGACAAGTAGTTTTACAAGTAGCGTTATTTTGTTGTTAGCTAATAATCCAAAGGTAATCATCTCAGTCTACATCCCGTTTCATGATCAATGTTATGTTATGGGTTGAGCAAAATAAAGATAATTTCATAGGTACAGCAAGTGACAACAGATTATGGCACTAGTACTTTACAATACTACATCAATGTTTACATGCAAGGACAAAGACTGCTGATTTCAAACCATACGAGATATGAATTTTTCTAAGAAAAAAATAGTTCGGTCTGCAAAACAGTGGAAATATGAGACCCTCTGTTTGAATTCCTACTGTTTTGTTAGTAGAGAAAAGATCTGTAGATAATTTAATATTGTAAATATTAATGACATTAAATGTTCATCGACGTTCGAAAACAGATGATCGCAATAATAAACTACTGTAATTTTTTTTTTCAATAAGACATAATTCGGATAATTTTATTTCAGAATAGATTAATCATTCTAGATTTTTTAAAAAATATTATTGACCATGATATGATAAACAATAATCATGAATTATCATGTCATGTAATTTTTTTATCATTAACCATTTTTTGAATTAAAATTTAACAATTTCGATTTAGCAACAATAAACAATGTTTGGTGAGATGACTAGTTATTTCAGAAACTTTATAAACGCACATTTACAATTATATGTGATTTTGAAATTAATCTCAATTATTGACGTATGCAGACTATTAAAAAAAAATTACATGTGGATCTGTTTTTTTTCTAAAACAAAAATAAAAAAATTACATTTTCATTTGTCAGAATTAAATTGAGTTGACGTCAAAATTTACACAATTCGTTCTAACACAGTTATTATATACCGTTTAGTTCCGTCGATAGCGCGAGTAGCTTAAAACCAATCTATCGATGAAATAAACAAGGAATTTAATTAACAAAGCGTTATATTACTGTACAGTACTATCACTTTTATAAGTTACACCGAAATACACGCGAAAATAACCGTCCGCTATTGACTAATGCGTACGCTCCTTGAGAGTTCACAGCACCGGCGCATGAGCGAGATAGCACTCCTCTTATTGCTTTTTTATCTTTACATAGTATAAAACGCTAAACGCTTTCCTCTGTCTGATCTTATGTTTAAATCGTCGAAACCACGCAATAGATTTTAATGCGGTTTTTTTAATAGATAGTGAGTCAAGAGGAAGGTTTTTATGCAAGCAAAACCCATAATGTTTCCGTTCGACTCGAGCGGTAGCACAACTACTGCTTTTCGACATACCATCTTATGTAGTAGCAATAAGTTAGTTATATCACTGTGTCGAGCGAGTCGCGGCGGTCGGTCGTAACTTACAAAAGCGTTGCCGTGATTCACAGTATTCCGTTGGTGTAGTACTGGTAGTTGTCATACAGCCGCGTGGACAGCGAGTGCAGCGCGTCGGCCACGAGCCGCTCCACGAGCGCCTGCAGCTGCGGCTCGGTGCGGCCGGCGTGGAAGCGCGCGCGGAACGACGACACCGCGCCGCTGCTGCGCAGGCACGACAGCTGACCGCCTGAGGGGAACGGAAACCGCCGTATTAAGAAACGTTTGATAAGACCATTTCAACTAAAATATGTTTTAGATCTTTCTCTCTTACCTGACACTTCATGTGAATGAACGAGACGAAACACATTTTAACTAAAATAGGCTTAGCAAACGTTTCTAAATGTATAAACACTACATAGTATAAAACAAAGTATAAAACAAAGTCGCTTTCTCTGTCCCTATGTCCCTTTGTATGCTTAAATCTTTAAAACTACGCAACGGATTTTGATGCGGTTTTTTTTAATAGATAGGGTGATTCAAGAGGAAGGTTTCTATGCCCATGCGAAGCCGGGACGAGTCGCTAGTTAGAAATAAAAGGCTTCCTCGATTCACTGTATGTACATACTATTGCAAGTCCTCTGCACATGTACATATCTAAATATGTATTGCAATAAATAAAGTCATGTCATGGAGGCAGTCCGGGTCATACTTGGCCCAAAGGCTTTCGATTTCCATACAACGTGGAAATGCAGCTAGTACTATGGGAACTTTTGGGCCGAGAATGATGCGGGGTAGCCTTTTAGACTAAAATTTGCATGACGAAGCTTGTGGCTGATTAAACTTAATATTGACGAAGCTTGTTGTGGAATCATTTTTGTATTTGTCAGATAGTAAACAACTAAACGTAACATCTAAATCGAATAAAGTTTTGTCATTGTCAGATGTAAATGTCATAGTAGTAGGGTTGGGAATCGAAATAAACGTTCACTTTGAATATGGCGTCGGGCGAGCGCACTCGGGTCGGAATACGTATCGTGATTACGAGCGGATCATAGATCGAAAAGATAATAGTTTACGTAAATTGGTTTAAGCGTTAACCCGTGCACGTGGTTATATGATTATTGCCAGAAGCTAGCTATCCCTTGTTGTCCAATGGGCGAGAAGCCTGGTGTTCAGAAGTAACGTGATGAGGCGCTTAGATGCGCGAATATCTGTGTACCCTTGACCCTTGATTTCACCAATTTCTGTTGGTTATCAGTTGTGTTAGCACGGAGGAGGCTCAGGTAGACGACTATTGTGCTGTGAGCCACTGTGGACGCGGGGCGTGGGCGTCTGCCTTAGCCGTTATTCGGGTTACCGTCCCTCTACCGAGACAATTATGCCCTCGCTTAACCTTTGTAAGATTCTGTAAAGTTACTATTTTAGTAATCTGTCACTGATTAAAGAGTTGCCCACGAAAGCCATCCTATGACCCTATCTGATGCTCTGCTCTGAGCCATCCATCCTGACTTCCACTCGGCCCCCTTATATCCCTCTCTCCGACATATTTAAAACAAAATATAAATAAAAATATTTTCATTTTCAAATATTTCTGACAACGTTTTCCGTCTAAAGTCAACTGGAAATTCACACAGTTTACTAGTCTGATGTTAATAGCATTCAATTAAAATATTTACCCAGTTATTCATAAAAATTAAAAAAAGTTTGATAAGCTAGTTTTAACTGAAATGTGTTTTTCTTCCTTTTGTTTTCCTGCTAGGAAATACTTATTAAGTACTAGCTGTTACCCGCGGCTCCGCCCGCGTGTAGGTCGCTTTTCGCGTAACCTGTGTTTCATTGAAATGTAATGACGCAATCGAAGTAGCCAGGACATTATTCAAATATAAACAAATATCATGTTTCAGAGTTAAGTTCAAAGAATCTCTTTGTAGACAACATTTGCAGTTCTTCCCTCAGAGGCTAATAAAAATAGATTTTCGGCGCTACTGACCCGCGAGCAAGCCACATACAGTTGTCCATGCGAGAAATCTTGTTCTTAGGTCGATGCCAGCTGCTTTTAGGGTTTGTTCCTGCGACTTATTTATCGTCATGGCAAAGCATACAGCAACTGGAAACTGGGTGCGTTTAAATTGAAAGGGGTAATTGTTGGGGATGAGTGGTATTCGAGGTATGTACACCGTTTCGCCTGAACCACACCCTGTGAGAATTTCGGCCTGTATTAAGTTGCGCTGCAAAACCGTTACTTTGAGTCGGGTCCCGTTGCATAGTTTAGGCGGAGAAAGATTTCTTAGGAGCATAATGGGAACGCCGACTTTAAGGGTAATGTTATAAGCAGAAAGACCACTTGCAGCCAATGAACTCAAAAACTCGATAGGGTAGATGGTAGCATCATCCTGATGCACAACACTGTTATATGACGTGTAAATCACTTCATCCCCGACAATTTCCGCCAAAACCTTGAGTTTCGGTAAACTTGACGCATGACGCTCGCGGTCAGCGGACAACCGAGACTCTCTGTCAGAAGAAGTTTCTAAAGACCGAGACAATGCATGGCGTTGCCTATCTTCATCGAGTCGCATCTGTCTATCCGCATTCGATTCTTGAGATCTAGCTAACCTGCTGCTTTTAGCTATTCTGGAATGATGCGACAGATTAGATCGTTTCCTCCTAGGCATTATTTAAAATAATTAAAATTCTTTATATCAGCTGAATTTAAATCAACTGCAAATATTTTAAGGGCAGATTCAGACAGACCACTCAACTGAACAACTATCCTAAATAAACATGTCGAAATACGAAAAAAAATTTTTGACCTCCCATACAAATTGAGAATCAGCTGATCTAGTTTAGTATGGAGAGTGAAAAATAAAATTTCGTATTTCGATATAAGTTTAATTGGAAAAGTTGTTCAGTATAGTGGTCTGTCTCTGCCCTTTAAATATTTGCAGTTGATTTGTGTCCACCATATACGACACGGTCGTATGTTCCGTCAAACAACAAATTCAATTTTCAATTCAAGCAAAACAACTAACAATAGCGAACAGAACCGTCCACGTCCATTTACCAAACCAAAAGAACCACAAGGACAAAGACCATCAATTTTTTAATTTGCTAGGTTTAATTTCAATCTGCTATACCATAATGCGAAAACGTAACCATAGCGAGTTGTAAAATAAGTCAGCGCCATCTATTGAGATTTTATGTTACTAAATTTACGATCAAATTCAATGTTATTTATTTTATTAAAATTAATAGGTGCAGTGCGTGTTTTCGTCTTTATTGATATGGATAATAGAAAGTAGAAATCCTAGCCTTATCTAAATTAAATTAAACAGTAAACGCATTAAAAGTTTTGAAGCAGTGTTTGAAGTAAATTTTCAATCGACCATAACTTCTTTTTCCCTTAATCGATTTTGACGAAACAAAGTTTTGACAACGCTCCTAATTATATGTAATCCAACTGTGAAAACCGCGTTTAAATACGTTGAGTATTTTCGAAGTTATAACGTACCAGACAGACATACAGACAGACAAAATTCCAAAAACTGTCTTTTTGGTTTCTGTTACTCTTTTTTAATCGCACTTTATCAGTTTTTTTGAAAAATATTAAATGTACAGACACTCGCATTTTAGTGTCTTATTATATGTATTGATTATAATAGATTGATAATAGAATAAATAGACTCATTGCTGGCCTAAGACAACAATGTAATTTTAAAAAAATCATTGCCGGCCGCTAATGGAGGTGTTTTAATGTACACGTTTTCATACATTAGATTTTTTAGTTTCACTCTGGCCGGCCTTCCTACTAAAAATCCTATTCTAGAGGTCGGTAATGGAAATTACTGGACACTTTTGTTAGGTTGGTACTAACTATTAGTTTATTTATTGTTTGAAAATAGGTATGAATTTAAAAAAAATTAAAAAAAAAACTGCGAATGCTAGCTTGTTGACTCCATCTTAAAATTTGATACGATGTTGTTCCCTCTCAGGAGGATTTCAGAGCAAGTAAAGTACCATACAAGCTTCGGCCAAAATTGCAATTTACGTCCTCGTATGCAGAAGCACTTGGCAAGTTGTACTTGTTGCACTTGCTATATAACTCGGTCATATATGGCTTCATTTCTGGCCTCGACAATAATGTACTATTTCTACCTCTTGCTCGGAAATACTCATAATTAAAAAAAACAATACGTCAATAGATTCAATTTAATTTAAGTTTTAGTTTTAATTTTATTAATATTAGAAATACTATATACTAGCAAATATTTTAAAATAATTCTATGGCCAGAATTAAATATCAAAAATTGCTGGCCTAAGATAACAATGTAATTTAAAAAATATAGAGCTCGATATATTTTTGTTTCGTGGGTCAAATACTGTAAGAAATAAACATTTGTTGCATCAAAATATTAGGCTTTTGTGGGAATGATTTCTAAAATGTATGACATCATAGTTCTATGTAGATCTTTTGCATTTATTTTTGATTTGACATTAATTTAAGTAAAGCCGACATGAGCAAGTAGAATTTTTCATAGAAAATTTAAGAAAAATTAAAAAAAAAAAATTAAAAAAAAAAAATTAAAAATTCGTTTTAATTTTGCTGTAAGTCCTGAAAACTAAATAAATAAAATATAGTATTGTCTCTCACCCATCCGCATGAGTTCCACTATATGTATGATCTGGTCGCAGTGTTTCCTGGCGGCGATGAGTCCGCGCAGGATCAGGATCTTGAAGTACTGGAACATGTCCGACTGCTCGCCGTCCATCACCTCCACAAACTCGCTCGTCAGCTAACAAAAAAGATGATTTTTTTTTTTTTCAAAAAAGGGTCTAAAGTGAGTTAAGATCGGCAACGCGTACGTAACTTATATCCTAACTAATATTATAAATGCGAAAGTTTGTCTGTTTGTTTGTTACGCTTTCACGCCCTATCTACTGCACCAAGGTTTCTGCTATTTCGCATACACGTAAATAGAAGTATTGAGAAGGACATAGGATACCTTTCATCCCGGGAAAAAGCAATGTTCCCGTGAAAAATTCACGCGTACGAAAGCTAGTTAATCTATAGATGTATTGTTATAAAATATAGTATCGTTGAATTAATATCCCATAACACAAGTATCGAACTTACTTTGGGGCTAACTCAATCGATGTGATTTGTCTCTATACCTCGTGTGTGCATAAGTTTTGAGACGAACTAAAAGTTGCATAACTTTTTTAATAATAAACTTATATTTCAAAAAATTTTAGTAAACATTAAGTAGATAATAATCAACAATAAAATATAATTATTATTCAAAATGACCACCCTTATTTTTAATACAGGCCCTTAGACGATTTGGCCAGTCATCAATGACGGCACGAATCTTTTCCAGCGAAATTGGCTTTGCTTCTCGGACAAGGGTTCGCTTCAGTGACTCCAAGTTTGGGTGGGACTTTCAGCAGGCCCTGAGCTCTAATTCAGTCTATAAAAAATAATCTAGCGGGTTGAGATGGGCTGGAGGAAGGCCATTCGTTCGCCGCGATGAAGGCCGGGCACATTTGCCTTCAACGAAGCTTGGGTGGTTTTTGCCTTAAGGCATGGCGCCGAGTCTTGCTGGAAAACTCAATCCTTGTTGTGAAATAAACTATGTGACAGAGATTTCACAACAGGCTCTAAAATGTGACTTTGATAATTCTTGGCTTTCACCTTGACGGCTTGTTGGCATAAATGGAGCGGAGTGACACCTTTATACGAAACTCCCCACCATACCATCACACTAGCCGAATGGTGAGTTCGCGAAACATTCCGTGCTGAAGCTGGAACATCCTTGCTACTTTTGGTATACACTTTATTGTTTTGTCGGTTAAACTTTTCTTCAACAGTAATGATTTTCTCATCGGTGAAGAGTATCTTCCTCGCATCGTGTCTCCTTATCAGCATTGGACAACATTCGCGTCGCAATTTACGAAGGCGATCGTTTAAGAAGTGAACTTTTCTGCGGCTATACGCCTTTACCTTAAGATCATATTTCAGTATTCAGTTGAATGAAACGCGCGAAATTTAAGTCTGAAGCGCGAGTTTCTACCGAGTGCGACATGGATTTCAGCAAAGTCGCTCTCGGATGATATTGATGTTCGCAGGCGTCCTTACAGAGCGTGGCTGACCACTCCTTTGGCTATCTTGCAAAGAACTTGACTCCTTGTATCGTTTAATAGTGTAATACACGAAGTTACGGCTCACACCAAAATTTTTCACCTCACGGGAAATCTTTATTATTTTTTTCCCCACCTTAAATAGCGAAATCACGGCCGCACATAATTCTTTTGTTTCCTATATCACGACAAATTTGAAAGAAATTAATTTAAAAATCAAAGAAATTAAAAGTTAACATTCCAAATTCAAAATTGGAAAAAGAAATAAATAGATGTCAGTAATATTTTATTTTATTTTTTAAGTACAAAGTTTGTCTCAAAACTTATGAACACACGAGGTATATATATTATATTTAATTATTTATTTCACTTATTGATTTATTAAGTTTACATGTTTTAGCCACAAGGGGTCTTTATGCAAAATGCAGCCGGATAACGAATATGCCAAGATTGTTAGTACCTTTGACTACGTAACTCTAAAAATAAATATACTTTAAAATTTAATAAGACCAACTTACCTTAAATGGAGAACTCTCAAAGCCGAGGTTCTTGGGCGATATTGAGAATATGAAACCAAAGTCAATATGGATTATATGACCCGCGCTGTCTAGAAGAATGTTGCCATTATGTCTGAAACAAAACAATTTTATTAGAAAATTTGTGGAAGATTGATATTCCTTTTGTCTTGTATTTAATGGAAATGACCCTGTTTATTAAATAAAATAGGAAAGATGATGAAAATATCTACAAATGTTTAGTTATATCACAGACTAGCTGTTCCCCGCGGTTTCACTCGCCATTAGTGTGTATGTAATATAGCCTATAACCCTTCCCAAGAATCAGACTTTATACACAAAAATAATTTTGCAGATCCGACCAGTAGTTTTCAAGTTATAAGCGTTCAAACAAACAAACAAACTCTACAGCTTTATTATATCAGTATATAGATTACAGAATACTATACTAGTACAGATATTCAAGCGCCATAACACGCGCCGATTTTTAGTGTACGTTACGTACCTATGTTTGTATTGTGTATGAGTGTTTACGTAGTTTAGTATGATATCTATTAAAATAACCATTGTTGAAAATGTATTAAATTTTTCCCTAACTTTCTTCGCTGCATAGATTTTATTTCTCCTAATGGTTGACTGGTTGAGAATTATTTTAGCATTGATTCCGCCAATTGTATAAGTATTTTGTATTTATAACACAATAAAGTAAAGCAAATAAATAAATTAAGCTGCCGTTTTAGATGAAAACGCTTATTTTTAATTTAAACATATGTCCGTGAACTATGTACCTTAATCTCAAATCAAGAATACCTTTAAATCAAATCAATTTTATTGGCAAACTCACCGATCTTTCAACTGCAGTAGGTAACTGGTGAGCGCATACGCGGCCGCTGATTCCACGAAGTTGTTCTGAGCTCGAAGGAAGCCTTCGCTGTTCGGAGGCCCGTGCTCCAGTTCCAGCCACGCTCGGAGGGTCTTGCCCGATTGCTTCTTGATTTGGTGGAGGGAGACTGAGTTAAGCACCTGTAAATAAAGAATAATATCTTTAATTCATATGAAGATTCCCATTCCAACTAATATTATAAATGCGAAAGTGAGTTTGTTTATTTATTTGTTGTTACTTGTTTGTTTGTTTGTAACGCGTTCACGAACCAATCTTCCAAAATTTACATATATTAAGACATATAGTAAGAAGTATTGAGAAGGACTTTTCATCCCGGGAAAAAGCACTGTTCTCAAAGGAATTTCACGCGGGCGAAGCCGCGGGCAATGCTAGTAAGTAAATAAAGGTGAAAAGATAATAATGATTCCATCAATGCTATGCTTAAGACCAATATAATTGGTGGATATCAAACGCATCCATAGCAACACTAGCATATCTCTAGTGGAAAAGCACCTTCAAATTTATTATTTCACTACGGGCTGTTTGCTTATTAAATTACCCATGCCGGAGAGAAGGTACTGAACCATTGTTTTTATTTCTTTTTGTTTTATTTATTTTGAATTATATTTTAGCTTGATCTTTTATTCATATTTCGTAAAGTATGGTTTAAATTTAATATAATTTAATGTAGTATTAATGTCAATTGTATGGATCTGTGTCATCTGAAATAAATGATATTTAATTTAATTTTTAAATAGTTAATGTTGTTTGTAAAATAAAAGAAATAGCGAAAGATCCTTCCTGGGTTATCTGACGACTTAGACCCGAGTTCACCAACAAAAAACAACCATTTACACTGAAACAGGAGTTATGATAATACTGCCATTTAATCACGTGTTAGCGAACTCGGGCTGTCGTGTACTAAATTTGACCCAACAGTATGCAATACACTCTGCTAAGTAGAGACCAAAGCAACATCATCCTTTGTTCATGAGGAATTAAAATTTATTTAAATGTAATATTGATAAATATTTAGAAAGCAAGAAAGCTTTCTTGTGTTTTAGTTTAGTTACACACAAAGTAACGACAGCCAATTATATCGCGACCTTCATATTTTATAACCTTTTACCGGTGGATTGAAACTACGCTTGTTATTCAATATTGAAATTATCTAGTAATGTTTTGGATGGCATCATATTACATGGCATATCATTAGCATATTATCTTATCGGTTATAACAATTACTGACAGTAAAAATGGCTTAGTTTAGATTAAATTTGCATTCACACGCACGATTTCATGAAGAAACAATATGTAAAATGTATTTGTGATTGTTTTACCTGACTAATTAGACTATTCGTTAGAATAAAACACAACAATAAAGATATATTGCCTGCTATTCAGAATGTCTATATTTATTTATATTTTATTGCATCACAAGGATTGTTGTGTCCCTACCTTTTTTTTATTTACATCGTATTTTATCCCTTAATTCCTTTCTCAGTGGAATCTGTACATCTGTACCAATACATATTTTTATTTAATTGAAAATTGTCAAGTGGTCATGCAACTGTCTACTGGGTACAGAGGCGAAACATCCTAGGCCGCGAGTAGGCAGCGTCCTAATTACACCCTTAAATTGTGCGTCTGTAGACTTTTTGTGCCGGATAAATACTTGCGTGGTAGGCGACACAAGTTACTTGATGTTCCCTTATCACGGACGGTTGCTAGGGCACAATTCCCTGTGCTGCGTGGACTTATTGGACTCAACGCGTTCCTGTCATCGGTACAAGGTGCTGAATGTGATCTTTTTGCTGACAGGTTTGATAGTAATATTTCTCTCACCAAACGTGAGACGTGAGAGAAATATTACTATTCTGTGCAAAGGATGGATGAATTTGACGCTTTAGTTGTTGAACTGTAATCTAGTACAATTTTTCTATGATAAAATAAATAAAATAAGAGCTTAAATACGCTACGGTGACCGCGAGTCCATCTATCGCTGGCCACATGTTTTCTAGCTAACGTTATTATAACGTTATAAAACATCTTATTCTCGTATTTGTCGAAGACCTACAATGTATGTTATTATAACGACCGGCATAATTAACTTTCGTCAACCAGGTCAGGGGCCATCCCTGACCTGGAGATCGCTGGTGTCGTTAAATGGTGCACGTGGAACGACACTAGAATTTTAATGTTCTATAATCATGCGCAAACTTTGATATAACAACCTCGCTTAATAAATTATGTACAATAAGTAGGGCTCTACGGCTGAATATGATGCAAAATTAATAGAATCCCTTATTTTATACTATAACTTTTATCATGATACAAGCTTTTAATCAGGGCTTCGGTGCCGTGGGAATTATATTGGCCGTAAATTTTTCCTTTTTTTCTCTTCTCAAGAAAGAAGCTTATATTTCAAGTATAATTAAAAAATATATATTAGCTAACGAGGTACTCGAGTTTTGCACTTAGTAACAAGCTTGCCAAATACGTCCGAATATTGTCATTTACAATTTTGTATGCCGTATAATAACAACATACTAACCGGCTGTATGAGTCCTCTTTCCCTATCCAGACACAGTATTAAATAAGGATGCAGTTTCAACGACACCCTCTCTTGTGGCCACACCGACTGTAGTCTTCTCAACAGTTGAGCCGCTAACATTTTAAAACAACGATCAATATACTAACCGGCTGGATGAGTCCACTTTCCTTATCCAGGCACAATATTTCATAGGGATGCAGTTTCAACGGCACCCTCTCTTGTTGCCACACTGACTGTAGTCTCCTTAACAGTTAGCGGCTAACATTTTAAAACAACGATCAATATACTAACCAGCTGTATGAGTCCACTTTCCTTATCCGGACACAGTATTTAATAGGGATGCAGTTTCAACGGCACCCTCTCTTGTGGCCACACCGACTGTAGTCTTCTCAACAGTTGAGCCGCTAACATTTTAAAACAACGATCAATATACTAACCGGCTGGATGAGTCCACTTTCCTTATCCAGGCACAATATTTCATAGGGATGCAGTTTCAACGGCGCCCTCACTTGTTGCCACATCGACTGTAGTCTCCTCAACAGATGAGCCGTCAAAATTTTAAAACAACGATCAATATACTAACCGGCTGTATGAGTCCACTTTCCTTATCCAGGCACAGTATTTCATAGGGATGCAGTTTCAACGGCACCCTCTCTTGTTGCCACACCGATTGTAGTCTCCTCAACAGTTGAGCCGCTAACATTTCTTGTCGGAGGTCGTCGCCTACTTTGACGATGCAGCCGAGAAGGCGCCAACCAGCTAGAGAGCCGTAAGGGGAAGATGTCTTCATTCTCGCTAACTTGCTTTCCCATGACTCCTGTGTAGAGAAAAACAAAATAAAATAAGCATGTATATCAATTATTGAAGGAAATTATGAAATCAAAGTAAATACATTTCGTAAATTCATATTGGATACGTCATAAAGGCTGTAGGTTTTCTTGTTTATGGAAAGTATTTTGGTACGGTTGGGCCACATAAAAAAGCCCACATATGGTGTTATTTTTCATTGAGATTGTATTGTTGTTCAAAACGCCTAGCTATATGTATCATTTGATTAGTTTACTGATAGAAAATAATTTGTAATAGCAAAATAAATAAACACAAAAAATAAGTTGCATTGATTAGATCATTGTCATAACATTACATCGCAAATAGTTCGAAATATAAGTAGACTGAGTTTCAAAAAGCCTAGCTATCTCATCTCTCATATATCATTTAATTAGTTTACTGATAGAAAATAATTTGTAATAGCAAAATAAATAAACACAAAAAATAAGTTGCATTGATTAGATCATTGTCATAACATCACATCGCAAATAGTTCAAAAGCTAACCATTTGACACGAAAACACAAAAATCATATTACAAAAAGTAAATTACACATTTACGCGTGCCGGCCGCGTTTCTCAAACGCTAAAGCAATTAGCCTTACCGAGTATGTTTACATTATACGTACCTACTCTGTTTCGCAGCCGCAGAGTGGTCTACTTGCGTCCACACTAATTATACTTCGCACATTTTCTCTACAGTCTATCAATCTAGTATTATAAGTACACATTGGCTACTTACACACCCAATAAGAAAGTGAATATATTCTAACTGTAGCTTTAAACCTTAAAGATTCGTTAATTCTGAACAATAGATTTAGATTGTGTCGTTTATTCAGTGGTAGTACTTATAATAAAAAAAACATACTAAAACTAATCTTTACACATACATAATAACGAGGCTTCTTCTATGGCAACTTAAATGCGTAACTCTAAGATTGTTTATTTAGCTGTGTGTTTAATAATATTGATACTAAAACTTATTTACGATGCACTAACTTTCAGTTTTTCCTTATTGTTGACTGGGAGATACGCTTTTAGCATAAAGGCCGCCAATTTTTAAAGTAATCACATTTACATGTGTGGTTATATATAAATAATTAAATTCATTATAGGACTTACTTAGACTTCTAAAAAAACTTCTTTATATAGCTTAACTATTGCAACTAATTTTTAGTTCTCTGTAGGCTCAGATAAAACAGAAATATCAACTAAAAAAAATCTGTGTAAGTAGCAGAAAGCATACTATCGAGCGAAAGTAAACATAATCTAGGAAACGATCCTGGCCGTCCATATAGAAAATTACTTTTTGCCTTTCCATATAAATATAAGTATTGCGTAACATGAAAGTAGAAAATTAAATATAGCATAGTTTCTCTTACAAACCGTCGTCGGTATAAGTGCTTTTTCATGTTGACTCAACAAAGTGATCAGATCACAGAGACTGTAATTACTTATTACTTTTACGTCAGATTAACGTACAATAGGTATTGAATAGTGATGTTAAATCATTGGGCATAATAACTATACCATGTTGTAATAATAAGTAGGTATTGATGATTGATAGTTCATAGTTTCAAGATAAAAAGAAACACGAATAATAGTAGACTGTATAATCTACAATTATTATTCAAAATGATTCCAATGCACCCTAAGGTTGGCTGGAAAAAATTGTGATTTCCGCCTTTGTACACATTGTTTGTATTTGTAACATGTATAATTTGTATATTAATAGTACATTAAAGAGTAGATCTATCTATCCAAAGTAAATTCCCGAACGTTGCCGCGAAAACATGCGTAAAAAGAGGGATTGAAGCCGCCAAAGGTAACGTTGAAACGTTGACCCTTATTTTTTCTACTTTTTACACTTTCTCAAGTGACCACTATGACCGATTTCTGTAATCCTTTAAATGATTAAATTGTTGAATATATACCAAAAAAGCCGACTTTTGGATGTGTTGGATGTGTTGCTTTGGTACCAAAGCGGTAAATTGGTAGAAAATAACCACGCTATACCAATCTCACCTTCAAAGCAGTAGCAGAGGGATCCGCGGGGTCATGTTTGAAAGCGTTCGGCGGCGGCGCTGCAGTCGCATCGGCTAATCTTCTTCTAACTTCACCCGCGCCCACTGCTACTGATTCCCGCGATCCGCACGAAGATGTTGAGAGTGCCGATATTGCTGACACCTGGAGAGCACACATATAACTTAATGAGGGTCTACATAATTGAGTAGTGGTTGGCGTAGATACATAGGAATCTATTGTTCCAATTAGTTGTCGAAATCGTCAAAATGAAACGCCAATCATTTTGCCAATCGAGGCGAGCATAGAAACATCTCCCAATATATTTTACATCATAAAGACCAAAATTAGCAAAATAGATGTCTATATATGAAGAAGTCTATGCTCCGTATAGGTAGACATCTATTTTGCTCATTTATATTTATTGATAAATATCTTTGTCTGGCAGTGTTTCTGCAGCTGTAAAATTGATTTTTCAATAACCAACCTTTATAGTGTGTTAGCTTAATAAATATTGACTATGAATAACATTAATTGATTCAGAATAACCATGAATCACAGGCAGTTAGCATCCCAACGCGGGTTCATCTTATCTAATAGGACAAAATTGCAAATGGAAACACGCAATAAATGTTTCTTACGTCACTTATGGTTAATACTTGAAGTTCATTCGAAATAAATACATGATTCATAATCTAATATTAAAACAAAATGTTTATGGTATTCACTACAGTATTGGCACTTAGTGTAGTTTATAGAAAGATAAACTGTTATTTCTGCTCTTATTTTTATGATTCATCTAATCATATATTGAAATGTGAATATCACATGGCCACATCGAAACGGCACACTATTTTGACGATTTTCTTTCTCGTAATGTACGTACAGCAATGTAGAAAAGTATACTACATTTAATGCGGATAGTGATATTATAATGAGAAAGTGGTAGATAGTACCATGCTGTGTAGCCAACTGTACTTTAGATTGAGCTAATTTTTGGCTTTCCTCATCTTCTAGCTCTTTTAGGAACAATTTCATGGGTCTAACAAATTCATGGATTCATTGTAAAAAAATAAATAAGCAAAGATAATCCAAATAGATTTTCTCATTAACATCAACACCTCGTTGTGTGCCACGTGATACTAGCGAAAGCACGTGGTAAGTAACGCGCCATGAGCTTCAACAAATATGTACACTGAACACATTCACTCTAATAAAACGTGCCATTTATTTTCTTCTTCTTTTATATTACCTAAGGCTGTAAGGTAAAATAATGAAATTATTCGCCACCAACGGATGTTAGCTTGTGCACTCCTACGTCTCTTGTTATATTAGCCGAGCCTACACAAATTATTGAGACCTTGACTCAAAAAATATTTATACTGATTGATTGTTCCATATATAAGATTGATTTAGCATAGTATCTACATTATCATAATTTTTTAGAACCAAACTCCCTTGATGTACAGTTATAATCTGTAGTACTAGCAGAGTTTCTGCTTTACAAGATTATCATTACAAGATAAAACCTCTAAAGTATATGTTATTTTATTGACCGAGCGAGCGAAGGTCTCTAAATCGAGTTGGGGCGAAAATACATTGTTTGTATATATGTTTGTATTATATTGTAAGGAATGTAGAAAATATCAATAGAATTTAAATCAAAATTTGTTCAGTAGTTTATATAATAATAAAAACGTCAGCGATTGCTACATAAAAACGAAAGTTTGGACAGCGTATCTTGGTGATACTTAGGGAACTGAATTGTGTTAGAAATGTCAAAACCAGCCAAAGCAAGCGGTTTTAGATGATTTATAAATAAAAAAAAAGAATTACAACCCGAATAATAATCGCGAAGACTCAGTTCGCGTCGAACTACTAGTAATATTGGAGTCAACACACATTACGTTTTGTAAAAACATCCAAAAGCGCAATTAGAAAGTGTCACATCTTGTGTGGGACAAACAAAAACCAGCATTCGCATGCAAAACTCGATAACAAATATCGAAGTTAGGAGGTCGTCACACCATTAGCCGTTGTTTACTAACGGCAAGATACTCTTACAAAATTACTTTAGCGGTTTCAGAAACGATGGGTTTTATTCTAACTATGAGCACTCGGTGGATATAAAATTTATCTCTCTTTTATGATAGCTCTCCCGATTGCATGCCAGATTTTCTCTACATGAGGTTTAATACATTATAAGATTTGGCATTATGCGAGATTTGATATTAAGACAGGTAGAAAAACCTGTCTTCTTGTGATTTGTGGTGGAATCACGTAGTGATGTGCCCTTTTTAGAAACTTTCCCGGGAACTTTGGAAATAGTGCCGGAATATTTCCGTATATTTCCAAAAGGAATATTCCCGTAAACTGTAAATTTCTAGCGGGCACGGGTATATAAGTGTAAATAAAATCCTCAGCTTTTTTTTTTAATTCTCCTATGGCACTAAACGGAAACGACTGTTTCTTAACCCTCAAATAAGAAATCCAACTCAATTTTTTTTTATATAGCATTAATCTTTATGCCATGTTAACCGAAACCCAAAGGGAGTTTCGTGTACGGTCCCCAACGGGATCAACTCAAATAATACGTCGAAATATGATACGATATTAGAGTGTAACGCAGTTGCCAAGCGTGTAGCGTTTAAATCAGTGACGTGCATCCCATAAAGACATTAAGACGTTGCCTACCCTGGGCTTTCTTACACACATACATTTCATTTTCATTTAAACAATATTTGATAAACACGCGCCCCACGCGCATAACAATTTCAACTCTAACAAAATACATTACAATACATTTTCGCGCACTGCTATCATCAGACGCGCAAAGCAACCAAATACGCGATCGCGATGCGACCGGCAGGCAAGGCAATCCAAGCCCTCGTCTTAATTTACACACATAGACAGCAAGCACTCTCTATTGTGTGCATATCGAGTCTGTGCACAGACAGGCGCTGCGAGCATGTAGTTGTTATGCAAAGTAATTTTTGATTGGCCGTTTTACGTAGAATAAGACGAGGTCTTTTCGATGCGTTCCCAACAAAATAAAATGTGAATTGGGCTAAACATGATTAATTAAGTAATTTGGTTTAAAATAAATTGATTTTCGAATGCTGTTGGATTGCGTACTTTATTTTTTTTATGAATATTTTATATATTTAATTTATTTTCATAGATCAAAAAATTCTTCACTGATTGTATTTCATGAATGCATCCATAAAGTTTTATGCAACTGGCGCTGCTGGCGCGGCATTCCGCCATTTTAGTTGCTTACAAACAAACTCATCATTGTATTTTTATGTGATTTTAATAAGGTTATTCAGAAAGTAGGATTTAAAATATGTTTATAAGTTATAAATTATAACTAAACAGATGAATCAGTCTGCTTCTACTTGATTTGTGAGCTTTGAAACATTACAAAAGTTACAAGTGAAAAGTGATTATAACAATAATTGTAAATGTTTACAAATAGTTAAGTTTAACGTAATTCACGTAGTGTAGGTATTATGTGCAAGCATTGGGACAAGGTTGACCTGGATTTGATCAGCTGAAGTTCTTACCTAAATTCCCGATTGGGTACAAATAAGCGGTAAGCTGAAGAAGATATTTAATACATTAATTAATTGATACATGCATAGGAAACTATGTACTTTAGGGATATTTAGTTTAATTTCATTACATGAATACAAATGATTTGTGCGGACCGTCCCTGCGTGCTGTGTCTCTCTCGTAAGCTGTAATAACTATTCATAATCCATACTAATATTATAAATGCGAAAGTCTGTCTGTCTGTCTGTCTGTCTGTCTGTCTGTCACCTCTTCACGGCTAAACCGCTGGACCGATTGTTATGAAATTTGGTAGGGATGTAGTTAACAGCCTGAGGTCAAACATAGGCTACTTTTGGGCGCGATATAACCGAGTCCCTCGCGGGGCGAAGCCGCGGGGAACAGCTAGTTTCATATATTTAGAGATTTCCGCAGTCTAGGTAGGTAGATTTTCTATTGCTGTTTTAACGAAACTCTTGGTTCAAAAACTGGACTCGCGTTTGGCCGATTTTATTTTGCCTACCCTGGGGAAAAACTCTGTGCACGTCACTGGTTTAAATGATATATCTATGTAACTAGAAAAATTCCGGCTCAATTTCCTAATTATTTCCTAAATATGTATGTATAGCATTTGTAAACAGTCTAGACCAATAATGTGAGCAGTTTAATTGGAACACAAGAAAAGACTTGAAATATGTATTTTACTACAGCCTACCTCAACAATGGTCTCTAACATCGTATTTTCTTTAGGAGAGAAAGTATGCTCTTCCCAGTGCCGTGAGATGAGAATTTTTCAACGGATATACATTGTAGAACAATGATACTGGATAAGTGTTACATCCCAACTCAATCAATGCGTTTTACTGAGTAAATATTGAAATTATTTACTTGCTAACTTCTAGAGGAAGCTGACTGACATTAGTAATAAGGTCGAGCTATGTTTTGCTTTTTAAAAGGAGGGATTTTTACTTTGTAAGTTATTTTTTAAGATAGAGTTTTTATTTTACTTTTTTACGCCAATCACCAGCAGTTATTAACCAATCTTTTTTTAAAGTCCTCAAAACAGTAAGTAAGCAGTCCTGATCAGTAAATCGAGTCAGGGAAAGATAAATCTGACCCCCGTGTCACTATAGTCTACGGTAGGGGGGTTACTTTTTACTTTGTACATCCACGCCCTGCAAGTTTAACTTTGACCTTTGAGATTGGATTAGACAATGCTGAAATAAATGAATCCTGGTGCGTAACAAGACTAACCTGAGACAAGCTATCCGGCGCCGGCGCTCTATGTGGATACTGCGTGCTCAAATCTTCGTCATCATGGCTCCAACAATCCCCAGCGTCTACATCATCCAAAGCCGAGTACACTGACCACACCGGCCATTCTGGCACCAGGTTCTCTTCACTCTTCGTGTGTCGTATGGGGGGAGAGTGAGGCGCGGGCGGTGCGGGCGGCAGTAAGCGAGGCGGGAGGGGCTCGTGGCCGTCAGTTTCTAACACTTCCACGTACATTATGTAGGGTGCCTGTTGGGTTACATTTATAAAATTAGTTCGCCTATAAAATAGTTATTTTTGATTTTGATAAGAGGACAAATAGAGCTAGAATCTAGAGAAACGAACCAAATTAAAAAAGTCTTAAAACAAAAATATAAAATTATGTTGTAGTTACTTTAAATAAAATAGTTTTATTTGAAATTTAATGCACGTGAGTACGGTTGGCAGTTCTGTCCGTCAAATGCGAATAGCATTTTTTTTAAACAAGCACACTTAATCGTAACATCCGTGGTGCCTGCGTCCGGGGAACGGACGACCTTAAGCCACCTTTCAATGTTAAAACTATATCAAAATTACGTCATCCAATCTATTATTCCTATTAAGTAGATCGATATCGCGTTTCGTGTAAAGAAACCATATAGATAAATTATAAAGCAATTGAAATAACCTTAACAGTAAAGTTAATTAAGGCTCCATTAAGAAAATTCAAGGCTCACCACTAGTTTCTCGCTAGATTCCGAATTAATAAAACGTTCATATCGCGCGATTAAGATCCGTTAAAATTGCGCTTATTAAAGATATCCGCCCGACCCACATACGTAGTTGTCCTTTAGGTGATTATTTATTCGGTCGAGAATGGCGACTGGCAGCCCAGTAGAAGTTGGTGCAGCAAAATAAGGCGCTCTACATGCTTGGCATTTTTATGTGATTGGCATTGATTATATAAGCGATCTTTTATGTATTAAAGTTGCTCGTAAAAAAGCATACCTTCGCCGATTTAGGTAGAAACCAAAATTAGATTCCAAATAAATGTACAAGGTCCTTCTGTACTTTCGCTTGACATTATTTATTACCTAGAGAGTATTTTTCCACACACAACGGAATTTATTTTTATATATATTTAGGAATAAATAAACGTAGCCGACTAAAATTGAAAGTGATTGAGCTCAGCACTTGCAGATCTTAAGACAAAGAAACTTAAGAAAAAGATTTGGTAAAAAGACAGGACTAGACTAATTACTAATTGCAATGAGTACCTAAAACATGATAAATGAGATATTGCATCGAGCAATGGAGAGTGCATTGGAAAAACGCAAGTGTGTAGGAGTCGTAAGATTTCAAATGACTTGAGGCCAAATGCACCACGATATGCGTTCTTGATAGTTTGTGGTCGTGAAGTATATGTCACGAACTGAAAGTAAATTTATCATAAATACGAGAGCTTTAATATCACTAAACCCAAGGGATATCAAATTGCAATGTTATCAACTATTTCGTAAATTTACTAGCATAGCTGTAATGAGATTGAAATAAATTAGTATTTATTAAATACTTAGTTTTATTTTTAAAAGTAGCTTTGACTAGTCACTACTTTTAAATTAATAAAATATACCAAAAATCATAAAAGGCTAAGGCTTTCAATGCCAATAATACCAAACTAGTTTTACTTATTAATTAAATCCTTTAAAACAACATTACTGACATGCGCCTCCAAATATAACTTTGTTGTGATTTAAATATGTATTCGTGTTGATAATTACAATATAATTAGACAGATACTAGGAAAATTCCAAAGTTTTTCATAAGCATATCTTATCTTATTATTATACCTTCCATTATAAAGGTATGAAGTTCAGAGTAATAAACAATCATATAAGTACATATACACTTTTAGCTGGTGTCGTTCTGTCGTTTCTACGCGTACATATTTTTTTAAGAAATGCCATATCGAATACGAATTCCTTGACAGATTTTTCAGATTGCTTAAAGGCAACCGACACAGCCCGCTATCGCTAGATGGAAGTTTTTACTGTCATCTAACGATAACAGCCGGGACCAACGACTGCCTTTTGTAGCACGGAAAAACTCAAGACAAAAATGCCACTAGGGGTGATCAGTCCAACACTAACATTACAACTACAAACCCTATGCCCCCGCTCGTTTATTTTCATACACATAATCGAATAAAACAAGTTGATTACGTAGGTAAAGAATCTCACCTTATCTTTACTATTGAGCACGGCGGCCGCGTGGGGGGGTATCCTCAGCACGTAGTGAGGTCGCTGGTGTAAGGGCAGCCACACACGCGCCGGCAGATTGAGATCGAGCGCTGCCAGTTCCGCCCGCAGCCGGCCGTTTCGCCGTTCCTTATCCGCCACACCGGCGAGACGGCGTCCGATGCTCGTCAGAGCGTTCAGGAACTGGAGATGATAGTCAAATCAGATTTTCGTTTTGAAACGTAAAATTTAAAAATTTTATAATTTCCTACCTCACCAATTTCCCAGTGTCCACTAAAATGCGGTCTTATTACTGTTCCTTTATGCTATGCTATGCCTCCTGATTTTGCATAATTTTTATCAGTGGTCGCATGAAAAACATCAAATGTTCTTGGATGCCATGTACAAGTAAATTTAGTACTCTGTGTCGAATCGAAAGTCTTATTTTAGTGAGAATGCTTTATAGTTGAGCCGGATACCAAAGGACTACATGTTTTATTTTAAAACGTTACTTTGTAATTTTAAATAAGTATAAAAATACACAAAAACTTCTTTTGGCCCTATAAGACCTATTCAGTATTACTAAAGTACAGTATATTAGCTGCTAAAGAAACTCCACCGATAAACCAAATACAAAGGGTATAAAATTACTCTACACAGTGGAGTACAGTCTTTACACTGCCTGATATAACAATTTAAAATTAGAACAGGGTTTTCTTTAGGGTGTGGACGGAAAACCCTACATTGGTTACTAGTTCCGCGCCGCCCCGGCGAGACGGCGCCAGACATGCATTAGGGCGTCCACAAACTGGGAAAGGTAATTCCGATTAAAATATAGGTTTGGATGGGGAAGCCATTGGAATTTCCTTCGACGTTTAACAGCATGTTAAGTAGTCATAGCATTTAATGTCAGAAATAACTCTTGCATTGTGTTCGTTGGAAAATCTTATTTTAGTATATGACAGATTGGAGTTTATGCAACACAACAGTTAGGTACTATACTTTAAAAGTATATTTATACAAAATTTTAAATCAAACTGTACTTTCAAGGTTGGCAAAATCCTGTAGTCCAGGAAATTCAGACTGACAAACACACACATATAAAAGCCAAATTATAAACACCCCTTCTTTGAGACGGGTATTACAACAATCATTAAGTACTTCATTCCCACAACGCTCAAAACAAATTATCACAAACCTATTATCTAATTGCTGAATAAAGATTAATAAACAAAGGAATTTCCCACCTCCCTAATGGAAAAATGCATTATTTGACTGATATCAATAAAAGCCAAGCCCCTATCCTCCATGGAAAAGTGAATCACCGCATGATAGGTAAGTACATCGTACACAATTGTGTCTGGCTGTGATATTGTCTCATTATCGTATAAGTGTTATCTATCTTTAATTAGAAGGTCCAAATTTAGCTTCGTGACCTTAAAAATAATCATAGAAATTCTTTGTTCCAAGCGTTTCGAGTATTTTCATATTGTTTAAATAGATGTCTACGATCGATATCGACGATATCTTATGATCAATCAATGTTTACCTGCGGTTAGGTAAACCACATCGATCGATTAGGTAAACACATAGATCGAAGGCATCTGTAATTAGGGTTTTCTCAAAAGCCTTTTTAATTTAATAAAATATTAATATAAAATAGGACTATTATGAACTAAAATCGTAGATTAACCTGTTTGCTCTGGGAAGAGATAATCCCCTCATTAGCATTTTGCATGAGTAAAAACACAGTGATGTTCGACCCACTTGTTTATTATAATAATAACAATGATTATAAAAAAGAGCAAGTGAGTTGACTGAGGAGAACCACTTTTCTAATTGGACGACACGGTATCATCAACATAACAGCCCTATTCTAATATTCTTGCCCGTTTTTAGGCATTGAGTCTATTTCAACGTTTGTCAAATTGGTATACATATTCGAAGAAGAATTAGCCTTAAAACGCCACACTAGCCATAGTGAGTGGTATCGAGTTCTTACTGCAGACAACATGGTTTTTAATAACATTTTGTAAACAAACAGGCATATGGTATGACGGGAATACAATGGATGTATGACAAATAAAGCGAAAAAAGGGAGGCCCTGCTGATGGTGTTGATGACAGGACGATTAGTCAAATTGCACATTGACCGAAGTGTAGAATTTACTAAAATTGAAGCTTTGAATATTATCTTCAGCGAGTAGTTGATTATTGAGTATTATGTCAAGTAGCCGCACCAAGCTTGAGTTAATAGCCAATAGGTCAAGATTTACTAAATCGGTGCAGGTTCTCCTTGCAAAATCCATAGAGAATATAAATGGACTCGCTCAGTGTGCAAAAAACCACAGACTACAGACGAACGGTAATATACATTTTTAGACTGCACTTGACTCCCGCGTATGTCATATCAAAGCATCATAGCACGGTCATTAGTCGATTTTAAATATAGCAAAATAGGTCACGGCTCACAGCTCTTAAAAGGTGGGTTAGCGTAATAAACTGTTAAGGGGAAGCATTTACTCAAGCACAACGTAATAAAGTTCAGTTTACATTTGACAAGTTTATTACACTTTTTACAGAGAATTTATCTTAATAACAAATATTGGGAGCAGTTATGTCGCATGCAAACTAGCGTTGAGAATGAGTCTGAATGAGTTTATTGACATAGATAGCCTTCTCAGAGCATATAACATGCGATCTTTCTTTCTTCTGAATCGGAAGCGCACAATGACATCCCTAGTTTTGTAAAATAAGGTTGCGTTTGGTACCATGTTAGCACGTATATACTTTTCTATTTACAATATAATAACAGTTCATCAAACTTGGTTCAGCAAATAAACTGCTCAAACTCATTGTTGACGATATTTGAGAGTTTTTGTAGACGGAAATCGGTACTAAATAATAGAAAAGCATACTAGCATACACATAATTATTACTACAACTAGATGATCAGACCAACTACAGGCTTTTGATAAAAACTGGCGTGATCGCGCTTGCCATGGCTAGGGATACATAGAAGTTTCGACAGAGGCTTTGTGGGACATAAATAGCTTTAAAAAAGTATATACGTGTGTATACCACGTGTATTCTAACAGTCTAAACTAGGTTTTAGGGTGCAAGCCTCCACAACAGGCAGTGTAGCGTCCTAATTCGCTATTTGGGGGACGTTAAACGCAGACACGTTGACGCCACTTGTCGAACAAAGGCTCTCACAAAAAGTTTTCTATTACTGGTTATTTTGTGTAATGGAGCTGTCATTCAGGAAATTTCGCCGATTTTCCATTTTATATTAATTATCAGACGTTCGTCTTGTTATTTATCAAACAACAAGGGTGCAGCAATGGTAAAATTCAACACCACATAATATCTCTTATTAATAGTAACAGGACTCGGAACTGTTGATTTATTGAACTACTGATTCAAAAGCATATTCTAACTGCTCTAGGAGGCTGCCAGAAAAGTAATCATGATTTTTTTCTTTCATCAAATTAAACTTCTTAATTCATATCTTCCTATCTATCAACCATTGTAAAACTCAACATGTATACTTTTCAAGTAAAAATATTTTACTTTGGATTTATATAATACTAGCTGTTCCCCGCGGCTTCGCCCCGCGTGGGACTCAGTTATATCGCGCACAAAAGTAGCCTATGTTTGACCTCAGGTCGTTAACTACATCACTACCAAGTTTCATCACAATCCGTCCAGCAGTTTAGCCGTGAAGAGGTGACAGACAGACAGACTTTCGCATTTATAATATTAGTATGGAAGTATGGACTAGCTGTAGCCCGCAACTTCGTGCGCGTAGGCTTCGGTCCCGTTTTGGTAAGAATTTCGGGAATTGCCAACACAAAAAAAGAATTATCTAATTTTGTGCATTCGTTCAAAATCAAACATGCCTTGAGTTCATTCAAATGACGATAACGTCTTTAACTAACTAGTTTTGATAAAACAAACTTTAGATGTTCTTAAGAGTTAAAACAAAATGGTGAAAGATTTAAGCAAATTGGTTCATACTTTCGGATATAAGCGTGATCATACTGATCATACATACAGACAGACAAAAAATTGAAAAGAAATATTTTTGCTTTCTATTATTCATTTTAAATGTCCCTCTATCCATTTCAGTTAAAATTTCATTCAAGTAAAATTACTAGATGTACAGACAAAATAAATTTTACTATTTTATTATATATAGATTAACTTCTGTAAAATTGTAAGGTCCTAGGTACATATAATAAACAGTGTATTCCTACATTTTTAACATGTTTTTGTCAATGTCTAGTCTACTCTGCGTCATGTTATGTAGGTACCTACGCAGAAAAGCATTGTTAAAAAAAAATCTGTTAGTTGTCACGAAAAATACTAGATACTTAAATACAATAGATTTTGTGGTTTTTCAAAAATAAATTTATGTTCTTTAAAATGCAGTTTCAGTTTAACAAACAGTTATGAAATGTTACGTGTGTAAGGTTTATGTTTAATATGTATGTAAACAAAATTATTTGTTAATCGATATTTCACTGTTGACCGTCGACCGGTCATAAAAATAATGACAATCATGTAATATGTTCTAAGGACGTATTTTACGATTAACGAAATAGCCCACAAAGAAAAACATATTACTTGTGTGAGGATGTAAAGTGGAATACTCTTCTATATGACACCCTGTACATAAAAATACGTAAGTGTTGGACACTAACACACTCAATAAGAAAATCTCGTACGAAGATACAGAGATAAACACGATAGGTGTTCGTACACCTATCGTGTTTATCTCTGTATCTTGGCAACGTAAGTCCTAACAGCATATAGTTTTTACTTATATGTGAAGTCATTTTGTAAAATATAAAAGAAAAACACTTGAAGGAAGAACCGGTGGGACATTATTGGTGGGACCACTAGTTAAAAATCGGACAGCGGACCTAAGGCTGATAAGAAACACAGCTTATGAGAATATTTCACCAATTTCAGGTTACAGGTAAGGATTAATGACTATAATAACCTTCCATTCCACTCATTTCATCACTGATCATGACCTAAATAGTAACCTGTATTCCTAAATGTACTCTATTCAGTATTGTATCTGTCTGTCTATTGTTCTGTTCTACCAGACAGGTTTATTTAATAAATAAATAATAAATAAATAAATAAATATATAGGGACAAATCACACAGATTGAGCTAGCCCCAAAGTAAGCTCGAGACTTGTGTTATGGGATACTAACTCAACGATACTATATTTTATAACAAATACATATATAGATAAACATCCAAGACCCAGGTCAATCAGAAAAAGATCATTTTTCATCTTGACCTGACCGGGGATCGAACCCGGGACCCTCTGAGTAGCGGTCAGGCTTGTTAACCATTACGCCACGGAGGTCGACGATAATATATAATAACATAAAACACCACATTTTTTCCAGTCTACAATCTACATAGTATATTAACATGTATATCTAAAATAGAAGAAACATCTATACGATCCCGAGAGCCGTATATTTTCGAGAAATATTGGAAAAACTTTCTGATTCATTACTCGCTATTGTTGATAATTTATTGGAGATGATTCGAAGTACTTTACTCACTCGTATATTGAATTTTAAGACTTAAATATATCATGAATATAGATATAGCCATTTGCGCGTAACACCTACGCATTTGAATGGTAAACGTACAATTTATTTACACAGCAAAACGGACGAGATAACACATGTTTTATCAATAGTTACAAAACATGTGATATCACCAGACGTAACAAAGATATGTAAAAGAGTAAATGCAAAAGTATTCACCTGTGTTTGTGGAGCCAACCGCGGCGCACCACACGAGCACTGTTCACCGCAAAGACATCCACTGTCAAAAGCACGTCCTGAAGCTAGGTCACCGAGGTGTCGTCCAGATGGTGTTGCCAGCCTTAACGCAGAAGCGTCAGACTGAGATCTGTGATGACCTCTCCTTGCCGCGGGCCTAATTTCTTCCGCCAAAATAGAATCCCTCAACTTTGTCGCTTTAGAACGTTTTGTATCACCACCGAAAGCAGTTAACAACCACGCTAGCCGAAGCGAAAACTCCGCACTCTGTTTACACCTGTGCACCAAGTAAGGTTTAAGCACGTCCGCCACATCGCCCATTTCTATATACATTGTCGCCAACTGTGGCAAGTAGAAGTCCACGTCTTCATAAGGGAATGAAAACAATTTGTTCGCCAAATATGTCTGAACACCAGGCTCTTTCGAGTTGAACAGATATGAGATAGCCATGCTCATGTCGAACAATTTACTCTCAAATAACCGTAACAGAAAGTCTTTGTTTTTCGATGTCTCGGCGGCGGATATTTCAGATTTTGGAGGATCGACGATAGTATCCGGTGGATCAGGTGGTTTGTCTGTGTCTTCTGGATTGCCAGAATCGAGGCTTTCTCTCGATCTCGCAGCGGCTGGTGGCTGTGGTCGTTCTTCGTCTGCGCCATCGGGTGGGGTATGTATTCCCGAGTCGTCTGATCCTGCTGGAACTTCCGGAGGTAGAGCCAGCCTCGGTGCGGCCACTTCCATGGGAATCCGAAGCGGCGCGCCCTCCGGTGAGGTGGGGGTCATGTCCTCCGGTATCCTTTGGAGAACAGAATCCAAGGATCTGTTTCTTTGGTGGCCGCATCCCGGTGGCGGCCCGCTAGCGCCGGTCACATGTCTACGGACAAACAAAAAGAATTCATGAGGAAAAATGCTACAACGAAGGCTAACTATAAGGCTAATTTTCAAACTGTTTACGATAAGTTTACGTACTTATAAAATGGATCCTCGTAATGCCGTATGCCGACTACTATAATTTTTCTGACCATTTGGTTGATTACACAGAACTATCACCAAATTAGGAACACAACACTTTATTTAGTTAAGTTGGTCACAGTGACAGAAGCATTATCGTCACGGTTGAGCACGAGGAGCTCGTTGTTTAAAACAATGCGAACAGCCGTATTGTCATAACAAATAATAAAACACAGATTATGGCAAGCGAGTGCGCGCGCCCTACCTCGCGCCCGTCTAAAGGCCGACTGCCTGCCTGCTGTATTGAAAGAATGCTCTTTTACGCAACCATGTTGTGTGTTAAAGCCGCCGCTACGCGTGCCATGCAATTAGAAAAAGATCAACAGCACTTACGGAGAAGAAACGCAACTATCCAACTACGAAACAATAAAAGAAAGGGTATTATGTGAAATGAAAACTAAAGATTTCACTGACCGTGTTTGGCATACACATTGATGTGGACGTGGAACTTCGGTTTGTACCATATTGCAAACTTACGAGCCACTTGAACAAACATAATAAAAGAGCAAACAGACGTATATTACTGCTCCGCAATTCGTACTTACACTGTTAAGAGCGTCACAAATATTGTTTTTGACAGTCCAATGATTACAATGCTACAAAACACGCAATTTCAATACTGCGAGTAGATTTTCAATAACATCAATATAAATGCAAGAATTGACGGCCTATTAGTATTCATCTAACGATAGCAATAAGAGTTCCTTATGTATACAGGTTGTTGCAGAAAAGAATAACAACATGAATATTAAAACAGTAACAGTAGTATGCAACTCAATGTTTTATCTACGCACTATATGAGTCGGCGGCTAGCAGATCGTTATTTGCATTCTATTCATCTCCACAGTCTGTGTTTACGTTTACGAGAAGCAAACAGGTACCATGATATAACACTGCATACCAACCAAGGAGAAAGCGTCTGACGACCCCAAAAGATTTTATCACCACTTATGGTATCAGTTTCAGAAGATCCATCTAACACTGAGGCCACTAAGTGGTCGTGGCATACTCAACCCAGTCGTGTATTCATTTAGTCAGCTATGTAGAGGAAATGGAAGCGTGTATGCACTCATTGAGCGAGCATTCCATTCGCAGCGTGAGTGGCAAACGAATTAACATTGTTTATTTTCGGAACTCTATCGGGAGGAGCACATGTTGCCTCCCGCCGAACAGATGTGCCGATGATGAGCTAACGGCACTTTAGCATCGAAGGATAGAATGAATTCATTGAGTTCTGTTTTAACACCACTGGTAAAATAAATTGTCATGGGTAAATCGTATCAAGTGGGGTCATTGGAGCCATAAATTGAATTAGATGAACGGTTTAACTGTAGTCCTGCCTAATCAAGCTTAACTGAACTTTTAAGTTCGATTATTCAATTACTTTTGAACTTTAATTTAGATATACGAAATTTTGAAGAAAAATCAATTATTGCTTTTTAGATCATTTACTACTATGAAATGAATATTATTCATGGAAAGACGCCAGGGCATTTTCAGTTTCATTAGAACTCAGTGTTTTACAACCGGCAGCCAATTGTAAAACACTTAAGTGCCAGTCAAGCACAACTCATTTTCAAAATCACATAACAAGAATCTTCAGGCGACACAGATATTGTTGTCTCTATTGATTGCAAATAAAAATAAGAGGAAAAAGTAAGAGATATTGGAAACAAGAAAACTCATTTCAATCTTGAACAAAAATACATACACTGTTTTGGTTACCGTCGGTCAGCAATGTTATTTAGGTCAAGCTATCAGAATCGATGAGCTAAATAAACACCACAGTGGATGACCTCGCGTGCATAATAGCAAGAACCATAAATTTCAATTCCATTTCATAAAATGCTCTATTGGATAATTACCAACAATGGTAAACCTTTTCGAAAAGGAATTAATTGATAGATTTTTTTTAAGACCAAAACAAATTATTAAATATATTTTTAGATGTTGCCACAAGACACTACCAACAAAACCAAGCAGTCTAAATTGATAACATATTTTCAATGATATCGATATTCCACTTAACAATAAATTGGTCTATTCAAACTGAATTGATTTTAATGAGCCCAGTTTACAGAATGACGCACGCACGTGGCAAAGAAAAGTTTTCAAAACAAAAACTGTAAGTATTAATATAGCGATACGTACCTACTTCCTTGAAGTAAAAGTTGATACACAAACTCAAACATGCCACACGTAATGCTAAATTCTGAGGATCAATTGAATGTTCGTTAAAAACTGGAAGAAATCTTGCCTCATTCATTATAATTAGTAAGAAACTGACAGAGTTAAGTTCAAAATAGTTCAAAAGTAAGTAAATTACATACACAAACTAACCTCTACACAGAAAAAATAATATAATGTTAAAATGATCAAAGACGAAAGTGATAGTGACTTTATAGAAAGTAACAATTTGAATTTAGAGGTTCTGCTATGATAAATGTGTTTATTTTTTTATTAATTAACAGATGTTTGCTATGGAAGTTGGAATACAAAAACGCGCATACTACAATAGGTTAACGGTAATCGAACAATTGTGAATTGATTTGGTTCGGCACCATGCAGGTTTTGTAATAATTGACGGACATCGGTAAAATTTTGAAGTGGCTAATCAACTTTTATTTTTGCCGGCTGATGTCAATCCCGGGACAGAATTGGCATAGTATTATACAAACACATCAAGCACTTACGTCAGCAGCGGGAATAATACAGGAAATATTGGGAGAGATAACAACAAAAAGTATTAAAAATTCATTCGTATAAGAATAAGAGCCATTGTTTAAGTAAGCTTATCATCAGACTATAAACGTTTGGTCAATGCATTTGAAGAGAAACCATTGTTTTATGGAATATGGAAAGAAACGCAAGTCATGTACGCCGTGGTTTCTATCATGACTCTGTATAAAATTCCATCTCTATTTCTTTTTGTTGCCATAATTTCCATCTACGTAATAATGTCTACGATATCTTGATGTGCCAAAGAACTCTAGTATGGTGGCGAAAGTGAGAGCCTCTTCCGACCTTGTCGTTTTAATGAGAACTCGCTTTAACATCGCAAACTTTCTGCGTTGGATTTTTACCTAAGTGACGAGCTTAGTTAAAAATTATTCAATGACTTTTTCCTTTAGAAACAATCTTTCTTTAAATAAACCTGTATAATGGGCAAAAAAATTATGCTATATCGGTTTGATAAACAAACACAAACTTTCAGAATAGTAGTATTTCAATGGAGTTAGTCGGTAATTAGCTGTTGGAAATTTTCATATTAGTCGTGCAAATGAGTCTACTTAATTATTATTTTAACAAAAAAAATGAGAAGACAATTTAATTTGTACGACAGATTTGTAAGACATAATACTGTTTAACAATTGTATAGATTAAAAAAAAACATAGATTATAAGGCATTGGGTATTCAGGTTACACGTACTTCATATTAGTCGTGCAAATAAGTCTACTTAATTATTATTTTCACAAAAAAGATAAGAAAATAATTTAATTTATACGACAGACCATAATACTGTTTAATAATTGTAATAGATTAAAAATAAACATAGATTAGAAGGCATTGAGTATTCAGGTTAATACACGTGCTGATGATGCAACGGCAAATACACCAAAATCTCGATACGGAACTATATCATACTACTTAATTCTAAAGTTGTTCGTAAACTAAGGAACCTTAGTTGATCCTGGCGGCGCTTTCATTAGCCTACTTTAATTCTTCTTTTATGTAGAGATTAAAATATATCTCAGTTTCACTATGTATTTCAGTAAATGGACATGGACGAGTGATGTACATTAACATATTAACTTACTTAGCATGAAAACATTTTATTTTTATTCCACCTTTAGATTTCAGCTAAACATGATGACAAAAAAACACTCCTGTGTCTGAGAGAGTGAGAGAATATTACAAAGGATATTTTTCATAGAATCTCAGTAGTGTTTAGAACATAAGAAAAAATATATGGTAACCAAACTGAATGATTAATTAAGCATCCTAAATTAAACCACTGCATACGATGTTACCAAAAAATATCATTCATGTTTATCCCAATATCATCTTTAATGACGATGGATGAACGACCTTGTTTGTTGTTGGTAGACTGTTTTGTTTGCACGTGGTTTTGTTGCGTTTTTTGTGTCCAGCCTTGCAAATAGATTTGTATGTTTGCATTGATTATGTCATACTTTGGAAAGAAACTGGTAACTATCTGGAACTATGAATGCAAAAGTTTGTGGTGATAGTTGTATGGATTGGATATTACTCCTATACGTTCTCGCGGCTTCAAGTAAACCTACCTGTGTAGGTTTTGATTAATTGTTACCCAAAAATCTTCATGGGACTTTTTTTTTATTCAGAAATACCCACAGGGGCCTAAAGAAAAAGTAAGTTGTCAAACTATTTGACGAGATTTAAATTGAATTAAATATCACCATTCACCATATTCTAAAACCCTGACTTAGTGAAATAAGCTCCATAATCATTTGTAGTTATGAGCTGAATTATTAGTTCGTGAAGGACATTTTAAGAAATGTAATATTCAGCAAACACGTTTATCAATCCGGATCAAAGTGTGTTAATTATTTAGTTTCGGCTTGTTTTTTCGTAACGCTTGTTGCATAAAATATGTGAATGTTAGCTCGTCTTCTAAAAGAAACCATGTACTTCCTAGTTGACTTTTTACACAACGTCGTGTCAACTAAGAGGTATTGACAAGGTCTTAAACTCATAAAAACAATCATGTAACATGTAACGAACGAGATATGTTATTATTTTTGACGCAAGTTTCGTAAAAAAAAAATAACCAAGATTTTGTAGCGTCATTACAAAATTCCCTTCTTGCTAATATTAGTTTTCGTCAATTAAAACACATGTGTGTAAAAATTTTGAATCAAATTATAAGGGACGTGAGTGGACAAAACCACGTTAATCACTTACGAACTGAACAAAGCGAAACTCAATCAATTTAGTAATCACAAAGATGTTTAGTATAAGACTCATCAATATGCGGCAGATGTTTCCGATCGAACTAATTAATTTAGGTGCAGCAATTAGTGATAGTGACAGTATTTGTATGAGGACTGAGTATTAATTACGTAAACATTTGAAATTACACAATCCACGGTATGATCGTAATGAAACTAAAGATCCCTCATTCACTCATGTAATTAAAAAATCTGAATTGGTCGTCTGTTGTAATTTGTAATGGAATGTTAGCTGAGAAAGGACTTCTGTTGGTAAAAAGCAGAGTTTCAAAGCAAGCTGCGTTTGTTTTATAAAGCGTTGTGATGCGATCCCTTTCCGCCCTACTAGCTTTTATAGTGTCAATTTGTTCAGCTGTCAGTAAGATATCTGCATCTTAAATGTAGGGGCTATATTGAGGGTGTTCTGACGACAATATGCTACAAAACGCTTATATCAAGAGAGACATACATCCTACATACATACGCCCTAATTCCTAACCTAACTATATAGAGCTGAGAAGAAGTACAGTATAGTTTTAAATGTGGCGTAGACTACTGTGTTATCATTATGGATAATTTTATTAAAATCAAACGACACACAAGGGGCCTTTTCGTATAACATTATTAATATTAATTTTATTTGTACATTGGATATTACGGCAGTACCTAACCTACTATGTTAGGTAACTTCTGTCTCAACTCCTTAGAATGATAAATTATGTCATTATTACATAATATATTTTAACTTTTAATTTAGTCCGAACAAAGCTTTTAGTTGTTTCACTAATAAAACTTTTTGGCAATAAATGAAGCTGGATTAAAAATAAATTGTTTTGCTTTTGTCACTTAGCGTTTGTATAATGAGACTATCATTTATATATAAAACGGATAGACTGAGAACAAACTGCATAGTAATTTTGTTTGTAAGTTAGTAATATAATATTAATTGATTAAAAAATTATAACAATAATTAAAACTAACTTAAAATAAATAAATAAATAGTTTTATTTGTTATGTGTATACATGACCGAGAGACAAATTCTGTAACATTTGATAACCGATTGAAGTGACCATAAGAAGGCAAACTAATACAGTTTGAGTCTTTTCCAAAGCATGTCATACCGAAAACAAAAACCAATAAATAAAATTAGCCTTATTACCTAGTAATAAAGAATAGGGAACAGTTACGATACGGGTACATCACTAGTTAATCTAATAAAAGGTTGAGCCTATTCAGTCTATTTACTACACCACCCTGATTCCATTATGTATGGCTTCTTTGACACTGGTTTTATACGATTTTATCTGTGGCATTTGCCAGCTTCTGTACTGGAAGCAGGGACTGTATATGAACAAGTAAAAATATCAATACAAAAATTCTATAACAGGACGAATTTGTGTATTATTATTTTATCTTTTAACCCTTGTTGCTAGACCGATTTTGATGAAATTTGGTATGAATGTAATTCAAGACCAGGACTCATACATGGGCTTTTGGGCGCGATATAACGAGGGCGGAACAGCTAGTTACAAGCGTATTTTAAAACTCTTGTTTCAGGATAGAATTTCTAATAAGTACAATATAATAAATAAATAATACAAATAATTAATAAAACTTGGGCGAAATCCAAATTCATTGAAAGTAATACGGGGATACTTGCGGCTATATTTGAATGTCTATAATTTAAAAAAATATTTATTAATATATTTTTTGCTAATATTATCAAAACACACACGTCATTTTCGCGCTCTATTGCTCTTTCTACTACTATAAACGTTACAAATGCCAAAACAGTTTTGTACAAAATAAACATTTTACTCCCACGACCTATTCGCAGAAGCTTAGCTCATTTATTTTAAGTGGCACAGAAAACTCGTTTCGTTGATCTTTCCAAAATTTGCTTTTACGAAACTTCAGGAATCTCACTAAAAGGACGATTACTTGTTATTTACTGATGAGCAAGCAGAAATCGCACAAAGCGGGAGTCGAAAAATCTGCTCTAAATAGATATTTTTATATTTTGTACTGCGGTGTATTATTTGCGAGCAATTTAACTCTGTTAGCTTACATTTGAATACAAACAAAGCCGTGAGAAGTAATACAGTGATTAACGTCATGTAATCACGCTTTGGTATTACGATTTGTAATTACATTTTCGAACGAAAAGCCAGAGAACTAGCAGTAATAGATGAATACAACAACAAACAGTTTAGTTACACGTTGAATAAAAAAAAACGCAAACGTTGCAAGAGATTGTGTGAACAGCTGCGTATGAATCCGTCGCTGCGCTGATTGGTCGAAATTTCGCAAAACATCTGCCTGATTGATTGAAATCGAAGAGAAAAATATACTTACTAAGTACACTTTATTTGAAAAAATCAAATATTTTATCAGAAATTTCGCTTGGATGCATCGTCGCATCAATGCATCGTATGGTTTTGCACATGTGCGTCTGATATGCTTGTGAACACAATAAAAAGCAAAGTCAATAGCGTAGCGCTTCAAAATAATTTCTTGTTGGGTCTTCGAACATTGAAAAATAAAATGATTTCTGTAAGTTAATGATAAACGATATAAACGGTACTTTAAAAAACCTAATGGAATAATCACTGTTTGAACATATTTTTTGTAAAATAGCGCTTTCTAGCGTAGAACCGCAAGTCTTCAAAACAAGCTTAGATTCATTGGCCAGGGTATAATTCGTTCCCTTTGAGACAATGTCGTTTCCTAAGCACTCAAAAACGCTTGCTTCCTCTCACACAACAAGGGGCAATTAGATTGCTTCCTCCACACAATAGAATGTAAAAACCAGCTGGCATGACGCGACTATAATTATAAATGACGTGGGGTGACGTTGACTACAAATAATAGCCCTAAACCAAAATGGAAACAGATATTTTTGGTACTAAAAATAGATAGACCAAACCAAACCAGTCGTAACTTATCGAAAATCTTGCTTTTAATGGCTTAAAATACTTTGTTACAATGGCAATAACCACAAAATCAATCGCATCATCAGTTCATCACTATAGTACTCGTATAGAAATGAAATCTTTAAAGATAAAAGCATTCTGACAAACTCACAAGAAATGTTCCATTACGGCTTAAATAGAAATGAAAGTGGTTTTACTTTAAAAGCTTTATGTAATTCTAAGACGTATTTTAATCCAAGAAATGTAATAACGTTGAATACAATAAAAAGAAATTGGCTTGCTTATTGACTAATATTTTTCGGCAAGACTGTTGTAATTATATTACATTTCATGGTGTTGCGAGACTTGCGATGTGTTGTATTACTTTAATAACTGTATCAGATCGGAATACGTTCACTTTCTGTATTAGGTGAACAACTGGTAGCTGAGAAGCTGGATATAGAAACGACCTTGCGAATTTTAGGCGCGGACCACGAATTGGCACTTCCGAAACTGGCCAAGGTCATACAGGTGATATGCGATAACTATAAACCCGCATGAAACTTATTTCGACATTAACACATTTAAAATAAGGATTACTGAAGAAGCAATTAAGAGATAGAAAATGAAAAAATCAAAGAACTAAAACTACAGGGTCGGTGACGCAAGTTCAGATATTTACTTTTGCAAATTCTCGAAGTAACTCAATATAGCTCAAGTGACGGCAAATGTTAACGATACTGCATTTCATAATCGTTAGGTTACAAACGAAGTAGGTTGTGTTTTTTTTAGCTTTAATGCGTCATCATAATATGTAACATTACAACAAAGAAACAAAAATATAATTAAGGTGTTTACTTTATAAAATTTCCTGTTTGCGTTTTATCATGCAGAATTCAAAAATGGGTAATAACAGTTTTGGATTATATCCATTTCAAATAACTTGTGCTTCTTTGTTGTTTAGACACGGTAAGATGCGAGAGAATAGAGAAAATATACATGAACAGAAAATAATCAAAAACCCACAGCTGCAGATTTGGATTACAATATACACTACACTCTACTAATGCATCGACGACATATGTTAGGATAGAATGTACCAAACTCTGTTGCTGGTAGTACTTGCAATAGTTATATTATAAATGAAGGACTCATGCATGACCACTGTCTCAGATTAGTAATCTCAGTCCTTTGACCTTACAGGAATTGCAGTCAGCTTGAGACCGAGGGGAGCTAATGCCCACTGCGAGTGTAGTAATAATCGTGGACCCTCTCGTGGGTGAGGACCGTTGATTGATGATTTCCGTCCATTGTGTCATTCCCTTTTATATCCAAACATATTACTCCAGATTTGACCGATCAAGTGCTTTAGATGTCTGTAGTTGTTATCGTAAATCTTAAAATATCAATGGATAGAATAACATTGGATCTCTTAAATACGAAGAAATTGAAAGTAGTTTTGTAGGTATTGTATATTTTGTAAAATTTTAATACGATTCAGGTATCTAGATCTAGAACCAATGTTCTAGATCTAGATACCTGAATCGTATTAAAATTTTAGATGCGAAATAATTTATATCTGTTACGTATTAACTTTAAAATGCTATTACTCTCCTATAGAGATAGATAGAGATCACTTTTGGGCAATACAACTGAATATACGCGGGTAAATTTGTAGGTAACTATCAGTGATATCATAAATGGAAAGGCAGCTGGAGAAGGAAATTGAAAATGGGTAGGTATCGATGTTGACACAGAAATCGAGCGCGAGGGTTAAAGACGGATAATAGTGGTTAACCTTAAATCGTAACACGGGCTTCAATTTCCTTAGGGCATGTTTGAATACCATCAAAGAGTAACTACCTATTAAGGGGTTTCTAGGACGACAAGCGACACCATTTCTATCTAGTACGTCTGACATTTCCGACTATTAAGTCTTTGACCGATATGAATAATAAATTATTTTGGAGCGAAGTTCATATCTGAGGTATGTAGCTATAGCTATATAGATGACCAATAACTGTTGTTTTGAAAACGTTTCCAAGTGGTATGAGTAACCGGTGACGATGGGCAGTATACAAAGGCACTACGATGATTCAACACTGTTGGACCAGACAGAAATATCAGTCTCCATAATAGCAATGAATACTTAGTTAAAAATAAGTAGACAGTAGAACATTAATATGAACGAAATGACGCCTCGACTTATATTTCATGCACCATTTGCAAATTAACAGATATAGGTATAGTAAAAATGGGGTGATTGAAGATTTTAAATTTGTTGTTAAACATGAGAAAATCAATGTAATGTACACTTTTTTAAAGCATAAATTATGATCAATCATTCACCGAGAATCGAGACTAAAACCAGCTTCCTAGAAAGGAAAACAAGTAAACTTTAAACAAGTAGCAAGGTGACAACCTGTGGTTTGGTGGGTGACTACTTCATATTAATATCAATCAAAAATCAAATGACTCATGCTCCATTTCGTTTTATTTGTTAGAGGATATCGTTAATTTCAGCCACAATAAGTAAAATGCTGTTACCACTAAATTTTTCGATAAAAGTTTTGTCATACCACTGTGATTCTTAAATGAATTATGTTCGATAAGAGAAGTTTTGAAACCCATAATTTCTAAGCTTTGGCTTTTGTGAGCGTTGTTCAAATAGCAATACTAATAAAAACAAAGTAACATACTACTAGAATAATGACCTCTATTTAACATCGTGGGCGCGAATTCGGCCTCGATATCATTCCGTTCCGTGGGAAGGTGTATTATGAGCAAGACTCTCACAGAGAGCCTGGCATAATGGAGGCCCGTTATGTGTCCCATGAGACTACTTACTAATATGCAGTCATTTCTTATGATCACCTATTAACACTCTGGTGACTTATGACTTGAAACGTGAAGCGACAATTAAGATAGACAACTCGGGACTTGCTGGTTACAATCCAGTAGTAGCTGTTGATAAATCTTCTCTTATATAAATTCACGATCCCCAGATGTTAGATTATCTCGTTTGTACTATATGTACTTGTACTATATGTACTTGTATTGTATGTAGAAGAAGGAATTCATAGTAATTTTATCTAACTAAGACAGAATAAAAAAGTTTATACGTTATCTTTCTCTCTCATTAGGCGCATGAATATCGCGAACGACTCTATTTTAGATGGAAATAATTCTTGATGGCTGTTGTAGATTTACTTTGTATATTCGACAGAATGGCTTCAACGCTGTATTTAGGACTAGCCATTATAGTGAATTTATTGTTACCAGGCGCCAATTCCAAATTACGCACAAACGGTAGCCGTAAAAAGATTCTATATTTAATGTTGAGTGATATTTACTAGGCGCCAAGAATAAACTTCTAAACATTTAACAAAAGAATTAAGTGTTTTGGCTTTCAATAAACGTCTGAATTGTGAGTATTATGAGTTAATTAGTTAGTTGTTTTAGGCGCCTAATGACATCAAAAGGACCAAAAAAGGCATTTTCCAACGGGATGAGACAACTCCGGCAAAATCCGTTTGACGGCAAATTTCATTCCAGCCTAATTTCAAAACAGTTTCAAAACTGCACTATGAAACATACACGCAATACTTAGCTTATCGTATTACTTTCCTATAACAATGGATTTATGCACGTGTATCTGGTTACAATAGTTTGTAACATTATCAGTTTCATTATTTGGACTCTATAGCAAATTCAAGGATTTTTGTCATATGTTGAGTAAGTTTTCTTTGGTTGTTCTGTAAATGCTCTCTATTCTGACATTTCTGACACGTATAGACGAAACTGTATTTCCTGTTTGCCTAAATAGTTCGCCTACGAAAAATATGTATTGATACTATTTGCATTTAAAAACAAATCTGATGACAACAGTAACAGCTGTTACGAGTACCTACCAATAAATACAATGTGGTATACGAGTAAGTCAATTGCTACTAATTTATTTAGTAAGACTATTTTTGTACATTAAAATTGTCCTTTATTAGCCTGTCAATGACAAATGCTAAACACTTATACTTATCAAAAAACCAGTTATTTGTCATTTATATATATTTAGAAAATAAATCGACTTTTAAACATATATTTTTATAAATATTGTTACTGTTTTTGAAAATTCTTTCTTATTTATGGAATAAGTTTATTTTAATTATTTATACATGCTTTTCTGTGTATATCTTTTTAGTAGTCCGTATTAGGACGGACGGGGGACAGACCCATTTCGTTTTATACCACGTTTTATATACAGAAATTTTTTCTTGTTTGTCGTTTGGTTGGAGTTATTAATAGGCAAGTGCGCAGGTACGTATGTACTTAAACCGCAACATGTTTTGGTTTTATTACAATTACAATGCCGGATTTCAAACTGCACGGGTTCGTATAGCGGGTTTTCCAATTACATGATAATAAGTATAGTTGATTTATTGTACAGTCGGTTAACAATAAGTAGGTACCTACTTACAAAATTTAATTCATAAAATATGTCTAGATTCCTTCCTATATGCTGTTTTTAAAAAGAAGTGCAATAATCCATACTAATATTATAAATGAGAAAGGCTGTCTGGCTGTCTGTCTGTCACCTCTTCACGGCTAAACTGCTGGACCGATTGTGATGAAATTTGGTAGGGATGTAGTTAAAGACCTGAGGTCAAACATAGGCTACTTTTGGGCGCAATATAACCAAGTCCCACGCGGGGCGAAGCCGCGGGGAACAGCTAGTGGTAACATATGTTAACTTTTGCCAATCCATACCTTTTTAGAAATTGTTTATTCAAATAACTAGGATCCAATGTTTTAAGTCCATAATAAGAAGGACTTAAAACTAGTGTTCGTACGTACTTACTATTAAAAATAATAAAGTATTTTAAATTATATAAGAAAGTAAGGGCATAAGCATGTTTTAGTTAAAATGGACTTAAAAAAAGTTTGTATTTTTTATGAATAAGGGAAAATCTTTTTAACGGTAAGTATGTAATGTTTTGAGATCTTTAAATATTGAAACAAATTAGTTAATAAACAAGAAAATGTTATTTGTAGACATAGTTATTAAAGTGTTATAACGTCGTGAACTGAAGTTAGCTTTAAGAATCAAAACCAAAAATAATTAGGTAAATTGCCTAATCAAATTATGTTTACATAAAATATTATTTAATTAGCTTCAATATACAAGTTCAATAAATGTTCAGGTTTAACAAGCTGAGGGTTTGTCTACCCTGTAAGACGTGAATCTACCTACATGTTTAATTGACTAGTATGTTTATTGCTGATGTGACTGAATTAAAGGAAATAAATAATTAAAATAATTATTCAATATATCTACACACATTCTACACGTGTGCAAAACATTATGGTTAGTATGGAGCCCACGCATATTTAGTTATATACTACGCATATGTATCAATGAACACGAACACCACGGTTCACTGCAAAAAAAAAATGTACATGCAAATTGAACCAACTTAAGAGACCTGTCGTTATCGCTTCACAGAAGTATATTTGACCTTACTGCTTATTAAACAGAAGCTATTCAATTAAATTAGCCCACACGAGATGCGTAGTGATAGGTCTTGTTAGGATGGTCGATAATTGAATCGGCACATAGCTATTATAGCACCAGCGTGCCGCATTCCTCGGATGCTTGCGTTGATTGGCATTAGTAGGGAGATAAAGGGTCAATATGATTAATGCTAGAGAGTCAAAGTACGTATATTTTGTAACGAAGACTAAGTGATAGTAGGGTAGGGTTACCAAACGCCCGAATTTCTAAACACTTCAGGATACTGTGATAAGTGTAAGAACTGTCAATGAGTGATGCTAAGAAATGCAATAAGTTAAAATAATTATAACATAATTAAACCTTGGGTAAAAATATTATATAAAACTTAAGGAAATAAATCAAACAAAAAACTAAGAGGCCTAATTAAAGCCAATCACAAACAAACATTTTTTGAGTTTATTAACTGGTAATTGTAATAAATGAATACCTAAATCATAATTATGTAGATAACAAAACGGTTATTTTAATAGAAATCAAATTTTTAATATTTATCAGCAGTTTTTATACTAATAAAATTGTAGCCACACTGGTAACCCTACTCGTAAAGATAATAATGAATAAAAACTAAGTACTCCAAGAAATGTGGGACGAATTCCGTTGACAATGACGAATTCGTCAATTTTTTACTAGCAGTCGGAAGTCGACCCGACAAGGCGATAAATGGACAGTGTCGTAAATGAATCTTCACAAGGACAGTTTCATTGAGAAAAAGGCAATAATTAAAATAGGTAATGATAATATAAATACTGAAATGAAAATGAACAGGGTCGAGTAAGTAAAAACTAGTGTTTACCGTATTTTGAAACTGTGAATAAACGAAATATGACAACTGATAAAATCTTGCATGTACTTTTTTTACCTATTTATGGTGGTTATACCTTGAGGGTATTACTAGCTCGCTGTCAACTCATAGCTTACAATTTTCGACTTTTAATGTTTAATTTATTTCGTAAGTCCCCTATAATTGCAAATTGCAATATTGCTTAAAACGGCCACTTTTAACAGTTTTGCTATTTGTAACTATAGGTAACTGTTTAAAATTAACTTCAGATCCAGAACCTTAATTACATAACACGGATTTTTTGATAATCAGTGAATAATGATTTTTAAATGATGGTGGCGCTAGTGTTCACCGAGGTATCACCTTAATTGGCAAAGGTAACATTATGTATTCTGAGAATACTACAGAACTAATAAAATCATTATCAGATTATCATGAATAAACGTCTAGGTCATTACCACCAGCTTTCATTAAACAATTATATATTTTGATCTCGGGTAAGATATTTCGTGACAGGCATAATGGGTAAGGCACACAAATCGCCAGCCTTGGTCACTCCACCGGCAAAATGGAAGGTCAATCGCATTCTATCGTTCTATTCATAGAACGGATTGTTTTCGTCAATTGATTGCGTAGGTACTTAGTTCAACAGCTAATTAAGATTGAGTAAGCAATACTCATTATAATGAATTATGGCATGGCACCGAAGCACATAAGCACAAAACTAATAAAAGTACTAAAAAATTATATAATATATTTAACCTATAGAAATGTAAAATTGTCTTCTAAGTTCATTAATGACTGATTCAATATTTAGGGTCCAAAAAACACTTAAGTACAAAATAAATTATACTTGGGTCATTCCAGAAAAATCGGGCAATTTTCGAAAGATTTTTGTCCGCAACACTTTTGTGATGCTATAGATTGTCTATTGACATTATATGGTGGGTTATACATTAATAACACCACACCTAAGAGGGTCAGACACTTTATGCACTATTTTAGGAAATATTTGGTGTTTTGTAAATTAAGGTATCTAGGGATTGATAGGTATACCTAGGGACTGATGGACTATGACGATATGGTAGTAAATAAGTAAGTGTTTATTTAGAATCATATATTTATTATAACTTTTAAAGAGTCTAACAAATACCATTGCTATTTTTTTTTTACTTATTGCAAGTAATGCCCTATTTTAACCCGCTGCAGTGCGACTATTACTGTCATCTTCATACAATTTGTGAACAGTTTGGATTACCAAGTTTTTTTTTGGTTTTAATGTATTTTTTAAAACCTTTGCTTCGAAACATTTTATGTGACAAAGAGTTATTACTACTGAATAACCGAATTTTATATTTTTCGACTTAAGACCCGACAAAATTTAAATTGTGATCTCACTTGATGAGATTTAATTTTTGAAATATTTTCTGTAATTTGATTCTGCAACACTTCACCAAACAATTTTTGACAAGCTCTCTCTCCTTTGATCAGGATCTTCTGCCATTGTTTCAAATTTGCTTGTAGGCGTGAGAATCTTTGATATCTCAATTTTCTTTTTTAGTTTTCTGTTTTTCTTTTGCTTCGTGTTAAGCGGCTATCATAATTCATAAGCAAACTAGAGCCACCAATAATTTTATTTCTTTTACTCTAAAAACAGGCCAAAATGAAAAAATCTAAGAAGGCAGGTCGCTAGTAAATAACTTCTAATATTTTTGGTATTACTTTTCATTATTTTAACTTTGGTTAATTCAGAAAAAAAATCATAATGCCACGCCACCACTTTTGGCGGTAAGTACTGAGATTTTTTCTTTGTACTGAGAATCAATTATTGAAAAGTAATACCAAAAATACTAAAAGTTATTTACTAGCAACCTGCCTTCTTAGATCTTTTCATTTTGACCTGATTTTAGAGTAAAAGAAATAAAATGATTGGTGGCGCTAGTTGGCTTATGATAGCCCCCTTAAGCTTAATTTTTAAATCTTTTATAAAATCTGATTTTCTTCATAATTCTTCATTTCTTATCCTCCTTTGTTTCAGTCTTTTTTTTCTGAGCCTGCCTGTCTCCACTTCTTATTTTTCTTTGTTCACGTGGTGTCATATTCTGAACAGACTTTCTCTGTCCCTTTTCCTTTTTTTTTCAAATACTTCAGTCTTTCTTTTGTTTTTGTATTCTGCTTATAATACTGGACCACTTTTAATCTTTTCCAAACGTGCTTTTGCGGCTGCTGATTTTTTGATAGCTATTTCCTTTTTGGACATCTTGGCTTCTTTTTATACGCCATATTGCTATAAAATAGACAAATGTATTCAAAATTAGATACATGTAATTGTTAATTGTAAAATGCCCTAGGTTTTGTTAAATTTAGGTAAGTTCTAACGAAAAAAACTAGAAGGAAATTTACCATTTAGATTTATGTATTTAAAAATAATAAGTATAATTTTATTTATACTGCATTAAATAAAATGACCGTTTTTGTTCCATTTTTACTTTTCTTGCCATAATTTATTTATATATTTATATTCTTAAACACACTAGCAGCTTATAATAACTAATTAATTTTAAAATTGAATGACAATTTGTTGAATATTTATACTAAAACATAATTAACATCATTCCCTCACCACTCCCGTCAGTCCCTAGGTTTCTTGACAGCTAGGGCCTGATGGTTCAGGGAATGACGATTTGGAGTGAAATCAAACATAAAAAGCCGATTATCGCTTTTTTAACACGCATAATACGATCTTTTACAATTGGCCGATAAATCACTTGCAAATAATAATAAATCAATACCAATATCCAATAGTTAACCATTAAAATTACTCACCTAGGGATTGATGAACTCACTGGACAAGCAGGTGTTTGCACAGCAACCGCCGCGTTTGCACTATTTTACAAAACGGCTGCTGCGAAGCGAGTATTGCCCGCAGATAAACTGTGGTGGTACTTTTAAACTGACAAGCGCTCATTTCCGCTTCATTCAAACGAAGGCGCGAAATTTTAATTTTAAAATGACTCTAGGGATTGACGAGAAAAGTTGAGGACATAATTCTAATTTAGAAAAAATATATAATTATTTGATTATACAGCATAATTCTTGCAGAATTAAATTGTAAAGACATTATTAATTATAAAACTTGTGAACAAATGGTAGGCAATATTTAACATTTTCAGAAATAAAGACCATCGAACACAAAATTTCGGAATTCGGACACTGCTAGGGATTGACATTTTGGGTATAAACAAAATAATTTCGATATTTATTCATATTATTATTAAAAACAAAACTTGGCTTACTAGTAAAACACAATGTGATCTATTGTTACGTAATATTGAAAACTGTATAATGTAAATATATAAAGTGAGAAAGCCCTCGGACATCAAGTTGCCCGATTTTTCTGGAATGACCCACTTATCAATAACTTTACTATTAAATTCAGTTTCATCAACACATATGTAACACATTCTCGGACTTAGGGTCGATTTTACCAAATAAGAGTAAATTTTACTCGAGAGTATACGAGCAGTTACCCCTAGGATAACATATTTTTACGTTTCACCATAGACTTGATCCAAGAGTAAACGATTATGCTGGAGTAAATCTCTACTCCGCCTTTTCAACGAGCAGCGAGCTTATACTAAGGATAAGGTCAATATGGCGTCCAAGTGTCATTGTTTCAACAGCTGATTCTCTGGCGCGCTGACATAAAAATAATATTAGATAATATTTATATATTTTACCCATAGATTAAAAAGAAAATTGCGTCACTTAAAAAGACCGCACGCGAATCGAACTTCTTTGATTTTACTTTGTAAGAATATCTCGTTTTGACACTTTTGACATAGGTATAACCCTATCGAATATAATAATACGAAATACACTTTATTTATTAGAGGAGAAACGAGCAATTACATTTGGGCGACTTATACAGTCATTCATTTCAATCATTCGGATTCAATCCCTGTCAGAGAGTAACTATCCGAGAGTAAATTTAATCTGTTGTAAAGTGGTGGTACGTAGACGAAGTTATCCAAGAGATAAATGGAAGAATAAATATATTCCGTGGATAACTATTCTCAAGTTAAGTCATGTTTGGGAAATCGACCCTTAGTACTTTAGATATTCATATTGAATGTTTGAATTTGGACTGCTGAACTTTAAGGTCTTTAGAATTCAATGTCATTACATTAGGTGAATTTGATTAAGCGTGTAATTAAATCGCACATAATGTCTAGTCTTTACTTTACCTGCTTGACAATGTTGTCAATTTACCTACGGAGATATCTTGGAAAACACTGTTTGCAAAATTTGGAATATAGTTGCTGATATGACCTGGCAAAATTTTACATGATCGGAGCATTTTGGACAGTAATACACTGATATACTGGCACCTAGAAATTCCAAGCCAATTCTCTGATAATTTTAATTAGTCATCAGAACCAAATCATTATCTCTCATAATCGTTTGTTTACTGACATCGATTAATAACAGAGGAAGGTGGTAATTACTAATTTCCCATCATCTAGGTTACAGTCTGATTTACCCGCAAGAACAAACACTGTACAGATTAAAATTAATGCTTGCATTGAGGAAACCCGCAAGTCAAGATCATTAACCACATGACAGGAAAGCCATGAAGTCTGGTTACCCTACAATGTCGAATTATGCTATAAATAATAATGGTGACGTTACTCATAAATATTTCGGATTGCAATATTTTCCCTAAACTAGCAGCATTTTTTTTTTTTGTTTTATTTACAGCAGCAATCTCTCGTTTGTAACTGAGAGTAGTTATTTAAATACACACAGCTGCAGGATGAAATATTAACTTTACCATACATTCATATGTGGTAGCTGTAACTAACAAATTTGCTATTTCGTTGTAAATACATAATGGCAGGATGTTAACCAAACTCTGCAGCTGACTGTACGTCTGTCACAAGGATGTCGAATGAAAGCGAGTAATTCTGTAATTCGTCCCATGTACCTACGGCCCATTTGGGACGAAACGCAGAAAATCAAAATTAATCAAAATTTCATTCTGCAATTCGTCCCATTCTTTTTTTGTATGGAAATTTAAACCTTATCAACGCTTGGTACAGTCAGTGAGACAAGAATTAAGATAAATGTATATTTCGTTAGAATTGTTACATTTTGCTGTGGTTTTGTTCATAGTTAAATATAAAATAATTGATTGTGAAAAAAATGTTATTGCTGAATGTTTTATCTAAGACATCAGGTAATTGTTTCATTTAATAAGAAAACGCACAAGTTCAAGTGTTACCGAAATGAATACAATTGGTTGACATGTATGGCTTCCAGATAAGTAAACAATGGATGCGATACCCCCCCTGATGTCCGAAACTAATGAGCCTAAAATTTTGAAAAAATTACGGAATATAGGTCATTAGTAGATTACAGGAAAACCTACAAGAACTCTGTCAATTGACAATTTAGTGGTAAATTCAATATAAAACGTTTTAGTTCACTAAAACATCACTAGATGGCGATAGTAGTAATTAGTTGAAATACCACAATTTGTTCAAAAAATAAATTCAACAATTTAAGCGACTGGCTGAAAATAATGTTGTGTAAAAAAATAATATGTTTTTTTCCCGCCGTCTCTGTCAATGTTTCTCTAAATTGATTATCTTTTGATTTTCACAAAAACTAGATCACATTGTAAGATCAACATTTGTAAAATTGATAACAAATAACTTAGCAGTTCAGTATATGTTGTATAAGTACAAACAGTAAATAAAATATAGTTCAAAATGAAATACCTTAAAGTGCATTCTACTTTTTTCTTTCCTTATCGTTTCCGTTTCACAAATAATTTTCAGCATTGGCAGTTCATTTTACATTGGTCCTTAATCGAGCCATATATTATTACCCCAGCCCTATTACAAGCCTACATAATACCCATATGCACATAATTTGTGCTTTGTTAGTTCATAATTTTCCAATTCTGTCTGTATATAATATACTTACTTACAAATCAACCTTTATGTTCTGTACAGTTTATTGTACATACTTTCATTATATGCTTATTCTAGTTGAAGACTATTCTATGATTATTATATTTCTTAATGAAAAATTCAACGTTTATTATTTCTACACTAACACTTTTTTTACAGATTGTACCATTTATAAACATGGGACGAATTGCAGAATGAAATTTTAATTAATTTCGATTTTCTGCGTTTCGTACCAAATGGGCCGTAGGTACATGGGACGAATTGCAGAATTACTCTTGAAAGCGACACTTATTCGATTGAAACCAATCAGTCAATGGAATGAAGAACCATTCAGTAGTGCCCTTAGTTTGTGTAAAAAAAAATATACTGACGATTTATGACCTACTAGCTGTAATCCACGACTCCACCCGCGTGGTACGTACTCGGTAATATCGCGCCAAAATTTTTAAAAAAGCAGCCTATGTTTAAATCCCATACCAAATTACATCAAAATTGTTCAAGCGGTTTAGCCGTAAAAGCATAACAGACAGACAGACTTTCGCTTTTATAATATTAACTAGCGACCCTCCCCGGCTTCGCATGGGCATAAAAACCTTCCTCCTGAATCAGAATCACTATCTATTAAAAAACCGCAATAAAATCCGTTGTGTAGTTTTAAAGATTTAAGCATATAAAGGGAATATACTTAGGGACAGAAAAAGCGAATTTGTTTTATACTATGTAGTGATAGTGAAGTGATAAAACTATGGAAGTATGGATATAATCTTCTTTCCATCTTTCGGGCGTAACATGCAAGTAAGTATCATAAAAAAGCCGGAAACCGATCGTTAATTTTAATAGTAACAGCATCGTTATCGTAAATAAATAATTATCTTAATATAGATTACAATGAGTTGGAAGGAAAAGCTTCTCATATTATATGCAGCCTATTATAGCTTTGTATTTCATCAGAATCTCTTTTTTCTAATTTCAGGGGCTTGTTAAGAAATCTATACTAACTAATATAATAAAGCTGAAGAGTTTGTTTGTTTGAAATTTGAACCTGACTTGAGAACTGCTGGGCGGATTTAATTTTTTTCTGAATATGATAGCCTGATTCTTGGGGGAAGGTTGTAGTTATAGGCGATATACATACTTCATACACACAGCACGGAGTGGGCGAGTGAAACCGCGGTGTACAGCTAGTTTATTTATAAAATCATATTTGCTGGAGCTCGAAGGGCATGAGAAGACAAGATAAACTCGATAATGAATCTATTAATTATTCACTATAAGATTATTAGGCGTTCAATTCTACGAAGATTGCTTTTAGCATCCGAGAACTCGAGGACAAGTGTTACCAGGTCTGCTTATTCCAACTATTCCAAGTACTTATACGAAGGAAACCAGACATGGAATTAGTCAGAAGTCAGATGTTAATGACCGTTAACAAGAATTTCTTCAAGGTTCCTTTACCTTTTATAAATAAACCATAATTTAATTTGCGTGTGAAATTTACATTTTTTAGTAAGTAGGTACTTACTTGTTATTCGGTTGAGTGTTTCACGAACCCATGCAGACAGAAAAAATATAAACCAAAATTGTTATTTAAAAAAAAAAAAACAGTAACATAGAACCTGTTATGAAAAACCTCGGCTTAACACGGACAACACAATTCCGAGCGATGCAAGTGGCGCCGCATGGTTAGGAAAGCCGATGCCGCGTAAAGTGGCGAGGACAAATAAGAAAAAATGCGAAGCTTTCGATTAGGTATTAAACAAATATTAGTAAAGCGAATAAAAACCAACCAACCCATCAGAATTTCGAAGAATAGAAGAGACATAGTACATGTATGTCTCTCCTATTCTATTTCAATTATTTCTCCGAACCTACTGTAACATTTTTTTACCTACGTAACCTTTACACACAATAATTAGTATCGCACTATTATCAAGATGGACTTAATGCCAGGGGCATTGTCTAAATTAAACCTTTGCCTAATTATATGTACCGTAAAATGCTGCAACTTTGCCTGGATTTTGAGGTTTTTTGTTCGTACAACTGAACCTTCTTATTATTACGACTTTTCATGAGTTTAAGACGGAAAACAGACTTTATATCTTGCCAGGTAGGGCCCAAATACGTTAAAAGCATGCTGTTTTTCTGAATAACAAGAACTCAAAGTCGTAGGCAAAGTTGTAGGTAAAAGACGCAACTTTGCCTAGAAGGATATCTCAATAAATAAAATGTCGATAATTTGCAGGATTTTTTATCCGGATACTGAGGGCACATTGTTGGTCTCGGCAGTTACACTATTGCCCTATAGGTAATATTTTTTTTTTCACAGCTAATAGGCAAAGTTGTAGCAGGTACCACAAACTTTCCATACAAAAATATCGTTGACTCCAGGGTTGTCCTAAATAAAAGCAGTATATATTTTAACTATTTTTATATATTTTTCAAAAATTTAACAGTTTGCTGCGTAAGTTTAAATTACAAATGAAACAAAATACTTGAGTGTCATTTAATTAAATAAAAATAAAAAACAACGTTAATTATGTAGGTAACGTAACAATACTAATTTATAAGTCATTTCTCAATGAGCTCCTGGTTTTCTCCTGCTTCTCTTTTTGATACTTGCCATTTTTCATATAACTACAAAAAAAACTATGAAACTTAGTGGCTACACTCCTGATTGAAGGGTCAGGGTTATAAATTGGAACTCTATTATATTATTCCGGGCACAATTCCAAACTCCGGACTGCTATATTAAAAAAATACTTAAATATGCTTTGTCCAAATTACAAAATCAGCTATGAAATCGTAAACGTTAATGTGTGGTACTTAGTACCTAATAAGAATATAATAGTATTAATGTAGTGAACAATACAGTTCCAATCCGACAAGTGATAACCCTAGACCCAGGCAAAGTTGTGTCAGTCAAGTTTCCAAAACAGTGCACAACATTGCCTACTAAGTTATTTTGATGAAATGGTGTCCTTTTCATAAAAATATTAAATAATACGGAAAAAAGACAATGTTTTCTTACCTTGGGACGTTATTTCTGATTAATAACACATTTTCTCTTCGTAAAACTGCAAAAGTTAGAGGACACTACAATTTTTCAACCACACGCGCCGGTTTTTGTCGCACAACTGACAGAGTAACAATGGAATTGCTATTGTAAAAAAATAAAAATATGTTGCCCTAATAATGTAAAATTACTATCAAATGGTAGAAAATAGGAAAAAACGAAGCAAACGCGAAATATCGCAATCGAAACGAAAAAGGCAAACTTGGGCTCTCTTGGCAAAGTTGCAGCATTTTACGGTACGTGAAATGTGACTTAGAAAGTCTGATGTGAACACACTTCTTACGATAAAGCACACAGATACTTGATAAACCAGTAAATTTCTAATTACCAGTAATAACATCTCAGCTCAGAACCTATCAATACATGGGCGCATCTAGCTCTACCACAAGAGACCTCGTCCATTAGCCTTTCATTGCGTTGGTACATCGGCATCACAAAATATATTGGGTACAGAAAAACGCTACGCTCTGTCCTCGAGAATGTTCGCGGCAATTTTTTATTTTCATGCTTGGTCTAGTTATAGAGCGAAGACATGTCATACTATAGCTACAGGCAAGAGAGAGATACTCAGATCACAAATTATGACTTGGATGACGAATGTTCAAAGGATCATAATGATGGTCAAGTCGATATGAACAAGCAACAACCGAAGTGGGTTGGCGTGGTGCCGCGTGATGTACCGCGTGATTAAGTTGCCGAGTAGTAAATACCTACAATAGAGAAGGAAAATGCTGTACAATATTTAGCCTAGCATAGGTTGGCATTTATTTAACTTATATTTTGTTGCAGTAACTAATTACAACTAACCAACTAACGAAGATGGCACGACGATCGAAAGTAAGTTTAGACCTCCAATAATAAGAGGGTCCTTATTGTTGGAGGACCCCCCAACAATGAGGACCCTCTTACTGGACCTTATTGCTGGCTGACGACGGCGACTGTTGGTTGAGCGCGTTTTACACTTATCTAACGTCCCGTACCCTCCTTAATTTGAATCGACAGGAAATCGCGCCGCTTTCCGCCGAGACGCCACTTTTACTTTCGCCGAACGTTCACCTGGGTTTAAGGTGCCCTAGATACCGCCCACCTTGTTTATTAGCCATAGTATTTGAATATGAGATAATGTAGTAGTCAGTTGTAGATTTTAGTACACATCCTGCTATCGATTTATGGTATGGTAGGCAAACATGATAACTGGTCTTCAAAAGACCCAAAAATAACCGGGTAAATGGAGATCAATTTTAGGAAACTAAATACGTGCTAAAGACAGTATTTTTTGAGTGAATAATGGTATGTAGTACTATTACTAATTCTGTGATAATGGTTGAGCGCAACAGTAAGGATAAAGGTAGTTGTGTGTATGTAATGTGTTATACAAACAGAGTATGATCTATAAATTAGTTTATCTGATTTGGTTAATGTTATGAGCATTAACTAATTTAAATAATTGTGCTATATTTATTTGCATAGATTACTTTTCAAAAGTATTTGCTTTAAAATTACTAATGTAATGGTGAAAAGTGAGTGATAGTTTTTCTGTTTTTCTAATAGGTGGACACAGGAAGCTCTTTAATATGCTGTAAAGAGCTACAGAAACAACAATTAAACAGCTGTAATATATGTCAAGACAATGAGAATGGGTCGGTATATATATATGGCAGGAAGTAATAAAAAGTCTATTGTGTGTTTACTGCTTTCAACATCCAAAATTAAAGTGACTAGATATAGATCACTTTGTAACTAGTTTGGTGTTGCTATAGAATTTAAAAATTGTTGACTATTGACTGATGCTAAAGAATTTAAAAAATCTATAGCATCTGGGGTGATACAGGTCGAAAATTGAAGAGCTGTTTTCGCATTGCTGATTACTGAATTTTATCATGCCTCCATGAAAAAAAATCTTTAATCCTCTGATAATAAAAGACAAATTCAATTCTTATTTTTTTAAGGCTCCATTGTTCATTCAAACAATGATTTTGCTAATGTCATGGTTAATAAAAGCGCAGTGTATCACTTTGCAACACTTGGATCTGGGTCACTGTCTCTTGTCAAATGTTATATCCTTCTGTAGCATCTCTATTTTGTGCTTACATTTTATCAAGTTTATGACCAATAAAGACTTAACTACAAAACCAATATAACACATCTGATAGCTATCACTATCAGGAAGTTATTGAGATGTTAATTAGACAAGAATAACCATCAGTGTTTTGTTAAAAGTAAAATTTAGTTTCTATGAAATTTTACTATACTAATATACCTAAATTACTGAACAGTTTGTTTGCTTATGTTTATCTTCTCTGGAAGTATCCGTATAATTTGAAAAATTATTTTCAAAATCTAGTCTAAATATAGTCTAATTTTTCTTTTGCATTGGCTTTATCATGGCAAAAAAAAATTGGCCTATAATATGTACTAACTGATGACTTAACATGCCATTTGAAGCACAGCTTTTTAGACTATCAGGTGACCCAAGTATGCACATCCTAAGTCAGGTTGGAAACAACTTAGACTTACACTTGAACTCTGGACTGTAAGGCAATTCTCGGCTTGTCTAATCTCTAGACCAATAGACTGAAACAATTGGTGAGAAGTTGTGTCCAGAGTTTTAGATTATTTTATAGAGATTAGATTAATCCAAGGGTCACAGCTTGTATGTTTAAAGATAAATGCTTGCCAGTTTTCTTCTAGTTCATCTCTGAGAATAGTGACACTCCTACTATTTACATGAATGTTAAAAAGTACATGCAAAGGACAAACTGAAATGTATGACAAGTTAAACTTTGTCCTAGCGGCCAAAGTTAAAATCAAAATATATGTTTGTGTTATGTTTCCATCTTGTTGTTTGGAGGTTTATAAACCTGTTGGTTCACAGAATCTAGACACAATAGATAAACTATTGTTATGTGACATATTCGTGACAAAATATTCAGAAAACATTAAATATATTTTGTATTACTTTACTTTGACAACTTAAAAACATGTTCACCTCCACCTAGAGTATGTTTTACTTCAAGCAATGATAATTATAAAAGGCAGAAAAAATGAGACTCATCCAGGGTATATGAAAAATTGGCAAACTAGCATACCAAGAGGCCATCAAGTTTTTGGTATATTATAATAGAAGCGTCTATCTCCTAACTGGATCATCATGTACCTAAATATATTTTTTTAAACAAGACAGGCTTGTATTACACTGTAGTTCAAATAAAATGAAGTCACTTGTTCAACAGTTCATTAATTCCTATAATGTAGGCTACAAGATAATATTGGTGGGGTGGGGTGTGGCCTTTGTTATAATGAAGTAAAAAGTTGCCATTTGGTCTTTGTTAAAGTTTCTTTAATAAAGACCAAATGGCAGCTGGGACCAACGGCTTAACATGTGTTCGCAATGTGTAACCAGTAGATTGCTTAACCTAGATACAGCTTCATGCACTCTTAACATTATTTCTTTTATTTACTTCAAACAATACAGTAATAGGGTAATAGCCTTGAGGGTTGCCTCATTTTATTGCCAAACAGGTAGGTATACTACAATTTCTTAATTGTACATACTTATTAGACAAGAGTAAAATTTAATCTGTGAATAATCTATAATAATCTAAAGTTTTGGAATATTAATTCAAATTTGGTTCTACGAAGAAATACAGATGACGAAGCAACAAGGAAAGGACGGAAAGAATGAGGATGAGAGAAAATAGTACCTAAGTACATACTTAGAAGTAAAATAATAAGCATTTGACTTGTCTAAGTACATTCAACAACAAAGTTCTTAAGCTTAAGTGATGGTAATTTGCATCTATAAAACTGAAAGCACATTGTCAAGGATAATATAAGAGATTACAGTAATCAAGAGGATATAAAATGATAAGGCCTGAATACATACCTAAAGTCCAAACTGAGGTTCCTCTGATGCGTAGGTAGTTTTGGACCCCTGACTTCGTTTCGGCTTCCGTGGACGGGCACATCCTCCAACATGCTAATTCACGCAATCGCTACACAAAATATACCCATAACACAACTGTCCGAGCTAAGTCAACGAGTAAATAACAACATTGACAACATGGCGTCGAGAGAAATCTCAATTGGGATTGTAATGAAGCTATCTTTAGTCGCTAACCAGAAAAAATACCTATGTTTATATTATAAATGCGAGATAACTATCTACACACAGCCTTGTATAATCTACCAATTTTGATTTATTATGAAATTTTTATCAAAATAATGAACAGATTCGAAATAGGTGCTTCACTAAAATTTTACAAACACAATAAATATGTACCGCAGTGAATTTTTAAAAATATCACAAAATACAAACACTGAAACGTTCCACGGATACAATATGTGCAGGCGTAACAAAAATAAAATTTCTCAAAATTAATGAAATCGATGGATCTGCGTCAGGGACGACATTTAACTTTTTTTTTAACATGTCAGCCAAGCCAGCCCAGAAGATTACTAGTGCAGCGGTGATATAAAAATGTCAATATCGTTATCTTTGCGTTGTGTTGTGTGGTGTGGTGTTGCGTATCGTGTTCGTGCTATGTATGCAATGCACATTACATAACAGTCACAGTTGTAAGTCTCGTGAATGAAATATATATGTCAAAGCGTAAATTTTCGTCTTGTTCTGCTTTTTGCAGAAGAAACTTTATTTTAGCGCCCGAACACCAAAATGTTTTAAGAGGCATCACAGTCAATGCACCTCAGTAGCAACTGGTAAATTGTTGATCATCTAGTTAATTAGTCTAGTTAAACAAAAAAGGAGTGTGTTTTTTTATGTTTGTTATCGCATATCTTAGTTTATCTTGCGACAGTTTTCTTATTTTCTTTTAGAAAGTATCTATCTATATATATAAAAGCGAAAAACACTCACCCACTCATCACGAAATCTCCAAAACTGCTGAGCCGATGAAGATGAAATTTGGCAGGAAGGTAGTTTGTGACTAAGAGACGTCCGCTAAGAAAGGACTTTTGGGAATTTTATCCCTTAAGGGGTGAAAAAGGGGTTGCCAGTTTGTATGAAACTTCGTCATTTTTGAAGTGAGATACATGAAATTATTAATTTACATTTTAAGTTGGTAAAAAATAAGATTGCACCAATCAGATTTTGAAAATTACACCCCTAAAGGGATGAAATAGGGGTTGCCATTTTGTATGAAACTTTGTCATTATTGAAGTGAGACAAATGAAATTTTTAATTTGAATTTGTAATTGGTAAAAAATAATAATGCATCAATCTGATTTTGAAAATAACATTCCTATAGGGGTGAAATAGGGGTTGCCAGTTTGTATGAAACTTTGTCATTTTTGAAGTGAGATACATGGAATTATTAATTTACATTTGAAGTTGATAAAAAATAATAATGCACCAATCAAATTTTGAAAATTACATCCCTAAAGGGGTGAAATAGGGGTTGCCATTTTGTATGAAACTTTGTCATTATTGAAGTAAGACACATGAAATTTTTAATTTGAATTTGTGATTGGTAAAAAATAATAATGCATCAATCTGATTTTGAAAATTACATCCCTATAGGGGTGAAATAGGGGTTGCCAGTTTGTATGAAACTTTGTCATTTTTGAAGTGAGACACATGGAATTAAAATTGAAAATGTCTTTTGGTATAATATTTTGTATTGTATTGTATGTATACAACATATTGTAATAGGATACAATACATAATAGAAGATAGAGTATAAAGGTTTTATTTATTTGTTAATATTATAAGTTCAGTAATGTGTCAATAGATGGCGCCACCATACATTTTGAAAGTCGATATGGTTTGTCGTTCGCATTTAATCATCATGTGTAGTAATTGAGATTTCAAAATAAATAAAATATTTTTTATTTTCTTTTCAAACGATTTGATTGTGTGTTTAGACGATTTGGAACCTGCTTAATATAAAATAATAAAATTAAATTGGAATTGATTGGAGGGGAGTATGGAGTGGTAATATTATTGATGGCGCCACCATACATTTTAAAAGTCGATATGGTTTGTCGTTCGCATTTAATCATCATGTGTAGTTATTGAGATTTCAAAATAAATAAAATAATTTTTTAGGGGGAGGTTAACTAATTTATCATTACAAAACCGAAGCTATAAAAGCCATAAACGTGAAATTTGGTTAGTGTCTTTATTATACTATATACTGCCCACATAAGAAAGGATTGTTCACAATTCCAACTCTTACATCCACAAAAGGGGTGAATTTGCGTACCTATAGACAAATTCCATTTGAAATTTCGCCAATTACTAACAAGGCATGTTGGCCTATCGGCAGAGGTCGCGGATTTTTTTTTTGAGTAGAAGGTTCTAATTCTGCTAAACATGACTTTTTTTACTTACTTTTTTTCGTTTTGTATTAGTTTTTTAGAATTCTATATTTTTGCTTTTAATATTTTAGTAAAGAAATGTTTCAAGAAATAGCTGGAAGTAGCTGGATCGAATCCTGCCACAAACAATAATTTTCTGTTTTCGTTTTTTATTTGTTTTCTAGAATTATTTTCTTACTTTTATTTTAATTTTGAAAAGGAACGAATAAATTCATTTGCAAATTTATTTCTGGATAAACGATATCGCAACCCCAATCAAATCAAATCTAATAGTTTGTCATTGACGACATTGAAGAATAAGATTAATCTAATGGTCGACTGGTAGAGAACGCTCTTAGCGTTAAGTCTATTGATATATCAGTATTTTGTACTTATCTATCTATACAAATAATAGTTCAGTAAAAATCGAGTGTTTATACATTAAATATTTTTCTAAAAAACTGATACAGAGCAATTAAAAAAGAGTAACAGAAACAAAAAAAAAACCATTTTTGGAATTTTTGTCTCTCTGGTACGTTATAACTTCAAAACTACTGAACAGATTTGAACGCGGTTCTCACAGGTGGATTACATATAATTAGGAGCGTTGTCAAAACTTTGTTTCGTCAAAATCGGTTAAGAGAAATAGAAGTTATGGTCAGTTGAAGATAACTTCTAGCACTACTTCAAAACTTTTAAACAGAGTTGAATGCGGTTTACATAAACGTATTTAATTTAGATAAAACTAGAATTTCTACTTCATTTTGTCGATATCAGTAAAGGGAAAAACACACTGCAGTCTCTTTTAAATTTTAATAAAATAACACATTGAATGTGTGTGGGCGTATAATTTAGTTACATAAAATATCAATAGATGGCGCTGACTTTATTTTAATTATTTTTTCGCATATGGTATAGCAGATTGAAAATTTTCCTTACGGCAATTATTAATTTTGAATTATTTAAAAAAAAATTGGTTGTTGATTTAGTTCTATTGGTTGGTTTGTTTATCGGTCGTGTTGTATTGTAAGCTATTTGAATTGATTGGTTGGTTTGGTTTGACTTTGTATTAAAAAATAATGAAATCGGCAAGTCAGTTCAGTTATTGTTTGACGGAACATACGGTCGTGTCGTAAGGTTTAATTTAACTAACTTATCACTTTTTATTGAGATTTTCTCCACTTTTTACGCCCACTATAACTTTAGGAGTGGCTTTTAGGTCCAAATGATCCTGTAATAGGCTGCGTCTACTCTTTTAGAGACAAAGATGTGATATTAGAATATTTCAGTATATACTGAAATATTAACATTCATACTATCACATCTTATACGTATATAATGGTTATTATCGTATTGTATGTAATGGTTTTAAAAAATTGGCACGGGAATAGGATACTATAGATTTAACTATAAGTCTGGATAGTTGTAGTTTCCACAGGTTACGCAAAAGCGACCTACACGCGGGCGGAGCCGCGGGCAACAGCTAGTAATAAATATGTTTTTACTTGGTAAAGAAGAAGTGACTTTGCTGGGGGCTTACTACCATCTCTTAAAGCCATGGCTTTAAAGGCAAGATCCAGTGAGTAAGCGAGACAGTGCAATACATGATGTAAGGCGACATCTCCCTTACTCAATCGTTCTTGCATGATTTTAAGAGACGGTAGTAACCCCCCTTGTGCCAAGTGCCTTTAATAATCCAGGTCAGGGTACTCTACTTCAAAGAGGTCCTATCACTTGCTGGCCAGTGACTCACATCAACACAAAATGTAGCTCTTGGACTCCGCTGCTTTTGCACATGCTCTACAAACAAACAAGGCTTTTGACAAGTTTCAGTTCAAACAGGTGACTATAATTTTTAAAATGAGAGCTTATATTAAATGCTTAATATTCAATTACTTATTTGCATTAGAGAAAGTGCTTTGCATTCTGCATTAAACTTTGATGAATATATTATATTAGTTGATGTGTGAATGATTTTTCAATCATTGTTTTCCTAAGTTTCATCTGTGTATTGTACACACATGGAAGTTTAGCTATGGAAAATTCAGTGTTTGTTCCAAATATAATACTTATCCTTCTTAGGTAGTAACATGTGGATTTTTTTATAGATCAATAAACATAAGTGTGTCTTAGTATTAAATAAATAAACAATAAAGATGGGAAAACAATATTAGTTCCATTTTATTCATTTTAATTAATTCAAGTTACATTTGCGTGGATCCCAGGCTTTAAAGCCATATAAAACTGAAAAATTGGTAAAACGATAGGATATTTTTATTTAATAAAGAAACTATACACCGTATACACACACAATATTGATTTCGTTATTAATGCTGTTTTTGGGAACATCACTATCAAAAATGTAGAATACGGTATACGGTACAAACTGCTTTTGTCAGTGTCAACCAACTTGGTGTCAAACGTCAACCAACCACCAAGGAGACCAACCACACTGACTGATTATGGTGCTGTCATGTCCATGACAACATTCATTGTCAATGTTAGTTAAGTCAACTTTGGCCCTTCCCTCTTGCTTCCCTCTCTCTTTAATTTGTGTACCAAACCAAACATAAATAAATCATTTTAATTCCTAAACTTACTTGTGTTAATTGACTTTCGTAAACATAAAGTGTGACGATGTCCCATAACAAGTCAGTTTTATTAATTTCTTTTGTTTCTGAAATAAATACCCTCTGAAGACAGATGACTACAAACTTGGACTAAATAATTCTATTTCCAACATGTTTTTATTGTTTACAGTATAAAGATCTTACCAGGAGCTACGGTTTGTGAGGATTGCACGTTAGAAGGAGACATAACTATTGGTGGTGGAACAGTTATCCACCCAAGAGTAACTATTATAGCTGAAGGTGGACCTATCATTATAGCTGAATATTGTATTATTGAAGAGTATTCCACTATCATACATAAGTAAGCTGATTTCTTTGTCTTCATTTGAATAATAAAATTTCTTTCAACAAGTGAACATCCTCTTGCTCCTCCGCTGCTAAGATTAACAGACATTTAATCTTAGCTTCCAGAAGGCACACTAGAACTTAAAAATATCACACAGTACCAACCTATTACAAGTTGGGTACTTACTAAAGCGCTATTTTTTTTTTATTGTTATAGAAACAATATGTTTAATTGCAGGAAGAGTGACAAACAAGAAAATCCTCCAAAGCCCTTGTTTATTGGTGCTCACAATGTTTTTGAGGTTTGTTGTCGGCTAGAGGCCCCTTGTGGACATATTGGCGAGAGCAACGTGTTTGAGTGCAGATCTTTCGTTGGAGTAGATATCAAAATTGGGAGTGGCTGTGTCATTGGTAAGTGAAATTTGTATTAGATTTTTTCAATATTTTATTATGCGAACAAAAGATAGAAATGTAATAAAAAATTGACAGGACCTATTTGATTTTGTTTTAAAACAACATATAATTTTTTTTTATTGTATGGTTACAAAATCAATCAATGCTGAGCCAAAACCATGTCTGCTAGTTTTATCATATAAAAAAAATATTTTCCATTCTACAGGAGCAGCATGCCACCTTACAGCCCCTCAGACTCTGGTAGACAACACAGTCATCTGGGGATCCGACCAGCACATCCGTGAAGCACTCGAAAAGCAACCCTCACAACTACTTCAACTTGATTTCTTGAGCAAAGTGATGCCTAACTACCATAGACTTAGAAAACCAAATGTCCACAAACGCCAGCCTTCAAGACCATCTCAAGAATCCTCACCGAAACCCTAAAATGTATTAAATTAAAAAAAATGTTAAATCATCAGCTACTAAATAACTAGATAACATGCTTTTATTTATATTTTTCAACTATATTTTTATGATAATTTATGTGTACTTATAAGTATATAATATGATAGTGTTAAGATATGTTTAATAAATAATTCTTTTGCAATGCTTGAAAACAATATTTTGTTGAAAATGCTTTCTGTAAATCCAATATTAAACAATATAATATGATGGCAATATAGATAATGGTTACCACTATAAATCTGTGCTCTACCATGCGCTTCAAGAAGTAGTGTCTACAGGTGGTTTACCACCATCTCTTAAAACTATGCAAGATCCAGTGAGAAAAGGAGTTGTCGCCTTACATCATGTATTGCGCTGTCTCGCTTACTCACTGGATCTTGCATGGTTTTATTGAAGCCTACCTAACCTATAGCCTATCTATTTATACTGTTCCATTCAAAATGCCCGGGTCAATGATGAAAGAAAAAAAGAAAGAAAATTTGGCAATTACATTAGCACTATCACGGATTTCTTTATTTTGAGTTTTTCCCCGTTTTCCCAAGTTTTCTCAGGTTTTGTTTGTTTGTGTTGTGTTTTAAGTGTTGTCTGATCAGTGTCTGTCATGCATGTCATTGTCAATGTCAGTTTAAGTCAGTTCTTTGTTTATTGTGGCGGGAAATAAAATAATGGTTGATGTGGTAGATTTGATTACCTATTATTCACAGATTTAAATGATATTTAAATCAAACTATTTCAATAAAATTTTCATTTCAGTCCTACTTATCAGTATTGTGATATTCGGTGTATCATAACTTAGCAAATGGATCCCAAATTTTCATTTCCTTTTCCACCTTACCCAATACAAGAAAAATTTATGAAAGAGTTGTACTTTACCATTGAGGAAACTAAGCTGGGTATTTTTGAAAGTCCAACTGGAACTGTAAGTTAATCCTAGTTACAAACGCAATATTATAGTGTATTACTACTATACTATAGTAATAAGAATCTAACCTATAAATTGTTATAACTTGTCCAGGGCAAATCATTGAGCATCTGCTGTGGAGCATTACAGTGGTTGAAAGACAATAACCAACGGATAATAAAACACCTAGAACAGGATATTGCCCAATCAAAATTAGAGATATCGAGCAATTCCAGTAAGTATAATTATTTGATTAAACTGTATAAAACTCATTTCTAAAAAGTACATTTAAAAGTGACTGTTGATATTACAGAACAAAGTCATGTTTAACTATGTTGACCAACTTTACAACTTTTTGATATTAGTTACTTCTTGGATTAGTTACTCTGTGCCAGAACTTTTTTTTGGATGTGAAAAGTACTATTGTTATAAACATGCATGCTCTACTATAACATAGCCTTATAATCATTCAATTGGGTAACTTTAAAATGTATACTGGCCATACCCCACAATGTTACCTGCAGTTTATCATACACAACAGCACAATCTACTTTATAAAGTCAGACTTTTGGACCAAACCTGTGGGAATTGCATTGTTTTCAGAACCTTTGTGTCATTCAAGGTAACAGCTACCTCTATACCTATACAGTTTGAGTGTGAAGAAGTAACAAACAAACAACCTTTATAAAATTAGTCCCATCCCACAAGATGGGAATTGGGAAAATATAAATTTTTAACTAACCATTTGGTCACAGATTTGAATGAGCTTCATGATCACATGTTATTAATGCACCTTCAGTAATAAATACCTTCAAGAACCGACTGGACCAAACCAAATTCAATCATTCATTCAAATTCATTAGCTTAAAGCTGTTACTGTGAACTACAATTAATAATGATAATAAAATATATTATTCTTTCAGGTTCAGATGACTGGCTTCAAGAAGAATATGATAAAATCAAAAAGAATCAATTGCTGATAGAGCTTCAGGATAAATTAGAAAAAATTAAAAAAAAAGATGAAAAAATTAAGGAGATGAAAATAAGAGTTAATAATTTAAGATCAAATGTTAATAATAAAACCGTAGAATATTATTTTCATAAGAAGGATAGAAGTAAGAAAGAGGGTGAAAATACAGATAATGTTACTGAAGTTGATGATGATCTGCTTTTAGAAGAATTCGTGGAGAAAGGTGATGAGGAATCAGATTCCGATACTGAGGAAATTGAGGAAAATGAGGATGATTCTACTAAGGTAGGTATACTTACTATAATAAAAGCTGATCATGTAGGCCTCTTGATGTATTTCAATGTTTTTATTAACCTTTGACTGGCAGGCGAGAATGTATTGGCCATTAAGAAATATTACTCGAGTATATAACATTATTCAACTCAGTATTGATACCAGGGGGTACTGGTAGGTGTTCTTCCTTATTATTTAGCCTATTTTTAAAGATTCTACAGTATTCAATATCAGGCAAACATGGCAGGAAGAACTTGCCAACACACACTGGCCAGTGTGGAGTTTTAAGGCTAACTATGATTGAATATATAATTCATAATAATAATTCATAATTCATTTATTTTATGTCAGACATGGGTACATTTAAGGGTGTTAGTATTAAATTAGTTACTGTGCGCCATGCTGCGCCGTCAGGCATACAAAATTGGTATTAATTTTATAAAAAAATGGTATACTAGTAAATAACATTCATGCAATTCATGTCAATTAAATTATCGAATTAAGTTAATTATCATAATGTCAGTCATTTCAAATTTACATTATTTCCATTTTTTATGTCAGGATTAATAATCTATGTAGATGATAATAAATGTATGTCAAATTATACACTGGAATACAAATATATAAATTACTATTAATTAAAATAAAATTACTAAGTACCTATGCAAAATATTATATAAAATTATCATTTAAGTATTCATTTACATGATAATAAGCTTTGTCTACTAATAAATTATATAGCATTCGCTTAAAATGACAAAATTCTAAATTCAAAATATATATATCAACTAGCCTTCGCCCGCGTGAATTTCTTTTGAGAACTGTGCTTTTTCCGTGATGAAAGTATGTCCTTCTCAATACTTCTATGTGTATGCGAAATTTCAGGAAGTTTGGTTCAGTACATAGAGCATGAAAGCATAAGAAACACACATTAACAAACAAATGCATTTTCGCATTTATAATATTAGTATGATTAGGTATGAATCTTCATGGTCCAAAACTTAATAATGGTTGAAAATAGGGCTCTTATGTTGATAATGATTATTTAATAAAATATGTAATAATAACAGATATTCATAGGAAGTAGAACTCACAGCCAGCTGTCTCAGTTTGTCGGCGAGATCAAAAGGACAGTGTTCAAAGATGACACCAGGGTCGTCACGCTGGCGTCCCGGCAGCATTACTGCATTAATTCCGATGTTGCTAAACTGAAGAATGTTAATCTCATCAACGAAAGGTAATTAATGGTTTATAAGAATTAACTCTATGGAAATAAAATTAAGATAGAAATAGGAGTAAAATACTAATATTATCACTTTATATTAATTATTAATTGGAACCTGAGGTAAGGTTCTCTTTTTCTGCATCATTCATTAATGTAATGGTGAATACCTTTGTCACGTTTATTTCGCATAAATGTTACAGTTTGTATAGTAAATTTTATTGTTAACCACAAATCAGCTACAGTATTTAAAATAGCTTTTACTAGACTTATCTACATATTTTAAATACATTTTACAGGTGCTTAGATCTACAAAAATCAAAAACTAAATCGACAGCAGTTGATGAAGACGGTAAAGTGATAAAGAAAACCAAAGTCAAATCTTGTTCAGGTTGTCCTTACTATAATCAGGGAAACATCAATAAGCTGAAAGAGAGACTGTTAGTGGATGTCATGGATATGGAGGAGATAGTGAAATGTGGCAAAGAATTGAAGGCTTGTCCTTACTACGCTTCTAGAGCGGCAATGGACGAGGCAGAGGTATGATTTAAATAAATCTATCTATATATATAAAAGCGAAAAACACTCACTCACTCATCACGAAATCTCCAAAACTGCTGAGCCGATGAAGATGAAATTTGGCAGGAAGGTAGATTGTGACTAAGAGACGTCCGCTAAGAAAGGACTTTTGGGAATTTTATCCCTAAAGGGGTGAAAAAGGGGTTGCCAGTTTGTATGAATCTTCGTCATTTTTGAAGTGAGATACATGAAATTATGAATTTACATTTGAAGTTGGTAAAAAATAATAATGCACCAATCAGATTTTGAAAATTACATCCCTAAAGGGGTGAAATAGGGGTTGCTATTTTGTATGAAACTTTGTCATTATTGAAGTGAGACACATGGAATTTTTAATTTGAATTTGTAATTGGTAAAAAATAATAATGCATCAATCAGATTTTGAAAATTACATCCCTAAAGGGGTGAAATAGGGGTTGCTATTTTGTATGAAACTTTGTCATTATTGAAGTGAGACACATGGAATTTTTAATTTGAATTTGTAATTGGTAAAAAATAATAATGCATCAATCTGATTTTGAAAATTACATCCCTATAGGGGTGAAATAGGGGTTGCCAGTTTGTATGAAACTTTGTCATTTTTAAAGTGGAATTAAAATTGAAAATGTCTTGGTATAATATTTTGTATTGTATTGTATGTACACAACTAAATTATAAAAGACAGAGTGCAAAGGTTTTATTTATTTGTTAATATTATGAGTTCAGTAATGTGTCAATAGATGGCGCCACCATACATTTTAAAAGTCGATATGGTTTGTCGTTCGCATTTAATCATCATGTGTAGTAATTGAGATTTCAAATAAATAAAACATTTTTTTTTTTGCTTTTCTAACGATTTGATTGTGTGTTAAGACGATTTGGTACCTGTTAAATATAAAATAATAAAATAAAATTAAATTAAATTGGAATTGATTGGAGTATGGAGTGGCAATTGCGGCATTATATTGTATGTATAGTTTAATGTCTGCGTTTTGGGCTACTCTCTGGTTAAAATTGAGGGCAAAGTTTGTATGAAAAAAAAATAAAATCTTCGCTGATGTACTTGAAACTTGGCAAGAATGCTTTTCAACAAAAATAACTAATGGCGTGTTTCAGCGTTTTAAAAAATAATCAAATCGGAAAGTCAGTTCAGTTGTTGTTTGACGGAACATACGGTCGTGTCGTAAGGTTTAATTTAACTAACTTATCACTTTTTATTGAGATTTTCTCCACTTTTTACGCCCACTATAACTTTAGGAGTGGCTTTTAGGTCCAAATGACCCTGTAATAGGCTGCGTCTACTCTTTTAGAGACAAAGATGTGATAGTATGAATGTTAATATTTTCAGTTTGATATCGTAGCAATGTAATGACTTTATAAAATTGGCACGGGAATAGGATACTATAGATTTAACTATAGGTCTGGATAGTTGTAGTTTTCACAGGTTACGTGAAAAGCGACCTACACGCGGGCGGAGCCGCGGGCAACAGCTAGTAAATATATATATAGGGACAAATCACACAGATTGAGTTAGTCCCAAAGTAAGTTCGAGACTTGTGTTATGGGATACTAACTCAACGATACTATATTTTATAACAAAATGTTAAATGCTAGCTCGACGTCGCAGTAAACGATATGCGCGCAAATGGTCTCACAACTAGGGATGCCGAAGACCGGGCCAAGTGGAGGAGAAAAAGCAGGAAGGCGGACCCTGGGCTCCGAAGCAATCAGCTAAGGAAGCAACCGGGAAGGCGCTAAGATGAGAGAGAGACTATATTTTATAACAAACTAGCTGTTCCCCGCGGCTTCGCCCCGCGTGGGACTTGGTTATATCGCGCCCAAAAGTAGCCTATGTTTGACCTCAGGTCTTTAACTACATCCCTACCAAATTTCATCACAATCGGTCCAGCAGTTTAGCCGTGAAGAGGTGACAGACAGACAGACAGACAGACTTTCGCATTTATAATATTAGTATGGATACATATATAGATAAACATCCAAGACCCAGGTCCATCAGAAAAAAATCATTCATTGACCTGACCGGGGATCGAACCCGTATTGATGTATAATAAAAAAAACTCGACAATTTAGCTTTTGAATTTATAATTATAATTTGGGCCGTATGATTGGCTTGTTTGTTATATTTAAGTCATCATCCGAGCATGTCTTCTAGTTGCATCCTCAGCTTATGCTTTAGAGAATAGAATAAAAACGATTTAATTGAATTGCCATAGACACAAAAACAATGATAAAGAAAGGGTTAAACTAATACAAGTAACACAAAAAATAATTAGTGAGCTGCATCAAGGCAAAAGGGCCATAAACTCAGTGATCTTACTGCACGTTAGTACAGAAGCACTTATTTTCAGTTGTTGCCGTCAAAATAGGTGCGAGTGCTAAAGTTTGTTAAAGCATACTCATGGCTTTTGGATCATGGCCACAAGGCTATATTTTTGATGGTTATTACAATAGAGCGACTGGAATCTGAATAGGAATATCTGAGTGTTATGGCCAACATGTTCAGATTTTGTTTTTTCCTTAAGGCATCTGGCCTAATGACTGCCATCTAGTGATAACAACCGAGACCATTAACTTAATTTCATAAGCACTGAAGTTGTCAAAATGGAAATATGCTACTAGTGGCGACCAACCCCATTTATGCCGTGCTCATCGTCACTTCATACGCACGATCGTTACGGACATGCATGTTGCGTTATCGAGCTTCTGTATAAGTTTGATATATGTTTTTCTTTTTATTTATTTCCTCAGGTAGTGCTAATGAGCCACGCTGGGGTGGCCAGTTCGGGGGCGAGGACGGGAATCTCTCTCAATTTAAAGAACAATATCCTAGTTCTAGACGAAGCGCATGGTCTCCCTGCTGCTTTGGAGAATGCGAACTCTGCGCCTATATCGGAAAAACATCTGTCGTGTGTGAAAGCCTGCTTGGGGTTCTATGTGAAGAAATACAGTTCCAGATTGAACAGTAAGAATTTGTTGACACTGAACCAAATGGGGTTTGTTGTTGGAAGATTGTTAGGTATGTGTTCACTTATTTTTATATATTTAATTATTTATTCTCCCTCCCTTTGTCTAGCAGTGAGACACTTAAGGTTGTAGCCTTAAGTGTCTCACTGCTAGACAAAGGGATATAATTTTATGAATTATTTTTATTTCAATCACTTTCTTATCGAGCGTGTTAGTGGTCAACACTGGTTTTTACCAGATAATGCAACACCTGAGAGGCCATACACAAGGCAAATAATAGTTTTTTTTTTTAATTTTAAGTACCTGGTATATTAAATTATAAAAAATTAAAATTATTAAATTTAACAGTTCAATCTCTAGTTGCAATTTTTATACCAATTTCGATTAATCATTTAGCCAAAAATAACACGAATTTGCATTTATTAGAAAAAATGGATTTTCTATTCAAACACAAAATATTTTTTTCAGGATTTATTAGATCAAGTAACAACCAAGAGCAAGTTCAAGAAGACAAAACAATTTACACATTAGAAGATTTCGTTGTCAAAGCGGACATAGACCACATTAATTTCAGACCGCTCATAGATTTCTGTAGAAAAACCAGATTGGCCCCGAAACTACACTCGTTTTCAATGAGATACATCCAAGAAGTGCTTGAAAGTGAACGGAAGGAGGAAACCAAGAAGACCTCTTTTCAAACATTCATGGAGAATATTAAAAAGAAAAAAGCTGGTGATGAAAATCAGCCAGTAACAGTAAAGGAAGAAAAAAACGATGTTAAAGAGAAACCAGCGTTTTTGAAAACAAAACAAGAAAATCAAATTCATAATGAGGTATGTTTTTTTCTTAATTTTTATTTAGTGTATCAAGAACGAGGAAAAAATAAAGGAAGAAGTGGCAGTTGTGCTGTATCAGGATGTTTAAACAAGAGCCCTTAAATTTTGAACTGATGGATAATTAATACTTAGGTAATATTAACATTAATTATTTACTGCTATGGTTCAATGACCCAAAGTGGATCCTAGTCTCCGACACAGATTTCTCAACTCCAATATTATAGTTATTTTTCTAATAGCTACACCCATGTAGGTACCAATTTTATTGTTTTGTATTATATGTGTATACTAGCTGTGCGCGCGACTTCGTCTGCATGGAATTAAACAAAAAGCATTGTTTCGTTCGAAGAGTTAATGAAAAAAATTGTAAATTAAAGTAGCCTAAGTTACTCCTTACAACATTAGCCTTCTGCAAGTGAAAATCTCCTCAATATCGGTCCTTCCGTTCCAGAGATTACCCGAACAAACAGACAGACAAAAATTGAAAATAATAAACATACCGAAGTATATGTTCCGTGTATACATCCATAAGCATACTCCAATTTTATTTATTTGTAAAGAGATATATATATAGTTTTTTTTTTACCATTTAGTAGGCAAACAGACAAACAAATAAATGAATTTCAGCTACCATCGGACATATCAGCCGGCACCGGGCTATACCAAGTGTTGGATTTCCTAGAGCTGCTGTGCGACCGCAGCGAAAACGGACGGGTTTTAGTTCAAAAAGGTGAGAACCAAGGCGGCGGTCTGAAGTATTTACTTCTCAACCCTACAGAGCACTTCTCGGATGTCATCAAGCAATGTCGATCTGTAAGTATATCTTGTTTTTCAAAAGCGCGCGTAGAAATCCATTACATACTTATCTATCGTCTCGTAATAGCCCGTATCTTAATATCGTATCTTAATATTTTTGCTCACTGTTGTGCATTGGGCCTCTTTTCATGTATTCTTAACTAGCTGTTCCCCGCGGCTTCGCCCCGCGTGGGACTCGGTTATATCGCGCCCAAAAGTAGCCTATGTTTGACCTCAGGTCGTTAACTACATCCCTACCAAATTTCATCACAATCGGTCCAGCAGTTTAGCCGTGAAGAGGTGACAGACAGACAGACTTTCGCATTTATAATATTAGTATGGATTGGTAAACATATTTGAAGAGGAATTACTCTGTACTTCTATACTTAATCCATGCAACTAATACTATAAATGCGAATGTGTGTTTGTATATTTGTTTGTTTGTTACCTCTTCACGCCCTATCTACTGAACCAATCTTCCTGTAATTTCGTATACACATAGCTAGGAGTATTGCGAAGGACATAGAGTACTTTTCATCCCGGGAAATAGCACTGTTCGCGAGGGAATCTCACGCGGGCGAAGCAGCGGACAACAGCTAGTTACTTATATTATAAAGACTAGTGTTTGTTAGTTTGTTTGTAGGGAGTTAATCTTTGGAACGACTAAACTAATTTAAAAAATATTTTTATATGATAGCTTGATTCTTGGGGGAGGTTATAGATTACAGACTAAAAATTCTGAGTTTTTTATTTGACTATTGACCGTCGTCGCTTGAAATCAAAATCTCATTAGCGCAGCGCCATCTGGACGTACAAACAATGAGCCCTGCTTTTTCAGGTTATCTTAGCTGGCGGTACAATGGAACCGGTGTCAGAATTCCTCGAGCTACTCACTGGCGACAGTAACAATGATAACGTCAACATAGTTAAATGTGAACATGTCGTGCCAAGGGAAAATGTACTCGCACTGTGTGTCTCGAAGGGTCCTTCGCAGTTGGCTCTCAATTTCTCTTATGAGAATCGCATGTCAAAGAATCTTGTAAGTACAGTATTATAAGATATAGGGTTTAGGAATAAGACGCTTGAAACATTTTTTTTTAATTACTTTGAAAATACTGGTTTTAGTCAGTTAGTTTAGTTAGTAGCTTTATATGAAAGTTATGTAGTATCTCATACAGTTATAAACTATCTCATCGAGAGGAAAAAACTTAAGACTGAATGGAAAAATGTTCGAGCAATTTACTGGCTTTAATTAAATTAGGACCACGCATTTATCCTTTGTGGTTTAAAATTAGATTAATTAAATTAATTAAAGTATGGTTTAATTTAATATAATTTTAATTTAGTATTTATGCCAATTGTATGGATCTGTGTCATCTGAAATAAATGAAATTTATTTATTTTAATTTATAATTCGGTCCTTTTCTAAATCATCTTTTTTTAAGCTATTAATTTCCTTTCCTATTAATTTGCTGTCATATTATATGCTATTCCGAGATTCTTGCTTATAGCGCCATCTGTTGTGCACATTAGTAGATTTTGTGGCGCTAGTGTCGCTACAATAGTAATTTTAACAAACCTTTCCAGCTAGAGGAAGTAGGCAGAATCCTTCGTAACATATGCTCCATAATTCCCGGCGGCGTCGTATGCTTCCTGCCATCTTACACATACGAAGAAGCTGTGTATCAAGCTATGAAGAGCAGTGGAGTGTTGGACACCATAAACAAGAGGAAGGTGGTGTTCAGAGAGCCCAAGTCTGCTTGTGATGTTGATCAGGTGAATTGTCTGTCACATACATCCTTACTATCCCATCCCACTAATATTATAAAGGCTAGTTTGTATGTTTGTTACTTCTTCACTCTTTAAGACGATAAGTCCGCCATTGTACTTTTGTTTTATTATCTATGCTTTTGTATTCACTTGTGTTTTAGTACAATAAAGTTATAACAAACAAACAATTATATTTTGTACAATGAAGGAGTTTTGGATTTTAACACTCATATTTGATTTTTATTTGAAGGTGTTAAGCAAGTATGCGTCAGCTGTAAACAATAGACGAGGAGATATGACAGGCGCAGTGCTTCTCAGCGTCGTTGGCGGGAAACTCAGCGAGGGATTGAACTTTAGGTAATTATAAAGGGTAAAATAATGTAGGTAGTTGATAAAACCGGAATAGCAAATACTCACACATTTAGTTGTAATGCGAATTAAAACTAACTTACCACATTGGACGCGCAACTCAAATACGTGAACTTAAAAACAAAATGGCGGAAGTATACACTATAGATAGCAGATCTAAAAAAAATGTAATCGAGTGGGGTAACAAAATGAAGGGGGTTTAAAAGGCTATTTTAAAAAAGTATATCACTTACATATATACATATAATCGCGTCATTATCCCATACGGGGTAGACAGAGCCTAGGGCCATAAGACCTTAGACCACGTTTAGCATGATGGTAGTTGAAATAGGAAATCTTGCCTATGTCATGATTACCCCATTCGCCGATTCCCTCAGTGGACTTATATGCTTATTTTTGTAATATAACTAGCTGTTGCCCGCGGCTCCGCCCGCGTGCGCCTCGGTTATATCGTGCCCGAAAGTAGGCTATGTTTGACTCCTAGTGCATATCTATATCCATACCAAATTTCATCACAATCAGTCCAGCAGTTTAGCCGTGAAGAGGTGACAGACATACAGACAGACTTTCGCATTTATAATATTAGTATGGATGTATATTTGGACGAAAAAAGTAGTTTATTCGTATCATCGTTAGTCGCCTTTTTTTAATAATAAGCTTTTAAACAGTGTAATACTTACAGCGATGATCTAGGCCGGTGTGTGATGGTGGTAGGAATGCCGTACCCAAACATCAGGTCGCCGGAACTGAAGGAGAAAATGAAGTATTTAGACAGGACCATAGGGGCCAACGCTGGTCATGTGTATTACGAGAATCTCTGCATGAAAGCTGTCAACCAATGTATAGGTGGGTTTTTAGTATTAGAAGTTAACTTAGTTTTAGTTTAGCTGTGGAGAGGTGATTGAAACAAAGTCACTATGGTATTCACCATTGCGTATGGCATTTATCTTGTGTGGACCAAAGACCTATTTTTTTTTTATCTATTGTTGGAACACTTTTTTTTAGCCATTTGTTAATGTGTCCCACTGCTGAGCAAAGACCCCTTATTGGCATTTGACAAACTGACATTTTTTTTTAAACCGATGCGTGTTTTGAGAATATCTATTTTTGAAACTGTTTAAGGTCTATGTAGACCAAGGATTTTAATTTTTACTAATGGACATTCAACCGTACTGTTACAGAAATACGATACAAATTGATATGCTTCAAAATAATCCCGCGGGATGCCGTAGCATATAAAAGGATTACGGCAAACTTTTTAAAGCATAGCTATTGATGTCGTATTTCTATGTCGATAAGTTTGAATGTTCATTGGTTAAAAAATTAGATCCCTTGCCTTGAGTCAGTCTGCGTAGGCCTTTAATGGTCTAAGTATATGCAGATTTCTCAGTCAGCTTGGGGCGGCAGGCATTGTGCAATTCCGTTATTCCACCGGGAAAACAACCAACTTTTGTATTTATATTACTAGTTGGTAAAGAAGATTGCTCGTATTGTTTCGCACTCAAATTGTTCTTCGAATTCCAGGTCGCGCCGTAAGACATATAAACGATTATGCTTCTGTATTATTGGTGGACGAAAGGTATTCGAGGCCACAAACAATATGTGCATTGCCGTCTTTTGTACAAGTGAGTAAATTATGCCTTTTAATGCACTGAGGTGGTGTCCGAAGACAGATTAAGCCGCTGGTTTCGGTTGTTATCGTAAGATAGTCGTTCATCATCCTTTCGTGTAGTTGACGCGGTCAATCGACCATGTACTTCCTGGCGTCAAAGTTCTTCGGGACCGCCTCTCGGCCTCTGACGTGGTTTAACGACTACCAGATGGCAGCCGGGACCAACGGCTTGACGTGTCTTCCGAAGCACGTAAATTCACGGAATCATTATCTGAAAAATCAGACTGTTGGTCACTAAAGTAAAAGGGAGACGGCAATCGCTATACTGTAATAATCAGTATTGTGTTACCTTCCTATACAAATGATTGACAATAATTTTGTTATTAGAACTGAATGTGCATGTTTGTTCTATAGGTGAAACAATGTCGAAATGAATTAGCTTCGAGGACTGAGGTACGGAAGTGGAGAAATTTTACGATTTTTTTTTTTTCTTTTTGCAGAGGTCATTGCTCTCCAACTGTAATTTTGGCAACACCATGGGAAGCATAGTGAAATTTTTCGCGAGACATAAACAGAAAACTGCTAATGAAAAAGTATAATAAATAAGCATTTATTTATGTTATTGAGCTCTCTTATAAATATTATATACAAAAATGTACAATAGTTTAATTATTTACACTCTTTACCTATGAAATACTGTACAATGCAAACAAAATTCTTACATAGATAAATATATAATAAAAACTAAATTCCATTGCATGGATCGCTCGATCGTGCTTACTCGATTTTTAACTACTTTGAAGGCATCAAATAACACCATGGTCGTTTAAAGCAACCCAGACTCGTTCAATCCTCCAATGCTTTAGGTAGCGTGGTCCCACAAGGCCCTTCGAAGTAGAACTGGAAGTCGTGCGTGGCCGGGGTGGGCTCGATGTTGCACTCCGCGACAACAGCGCCGCGCGCGGCCGCTTGTGGCGCGAACATCGCCGCCGGATACACTACGGACGATGTGCCGACTACCAGGCACACGTCACACTCTTCCATTGCGTCTCCTGGTCAAAATGGATGAGATATAATGTAGGTATAAACTTTATTGTACCAAAAACAAAGATGCTTATAGCTTTGCATGAATGATAAGTTATAATGCCAATTGACATTGGTGCAAAAATGAACAATAATCTGTGAAGTGACCGATAAAGTACATCCTTATATAGTATCAGCTGTAATCAACTAACTTCTAACTGCCTATAAATAAATATTTGTTATATTTGCAATTATTGGGAGTACTGTTAGTTGTATTATTCCCCAAGGAGTAATAATATAAGCAGACGGACTTGTATTACTAATGCCAAATATTCTTAAATTAATTGATGTTATGTTTAAGTGAGTAAAGAAAACATGACATTTTAGTAGATTTCAGATATCCTAGAAAATGTGACAAAGATTAGGACAATTTAAACCTTTTAATGAGAATAATAGAAAACATAACAGTCCAACACACCATAGTCTATTTAGAATTTAGTAAATAAGGATTCCAAAAGTTGATGATGGTTTGAAATTCTGAAATCAGACTCATAATCATCATATCACCATTTGTAGATTTCAAGGTCAATGGACCCAGTAGTACACCCAGCCAGATATTTGGGTTAAGTGTCAACAAGCACTTCTATAAATGAAAAAAATTATATAATTAGAACATTTACCAGCTTTCTTCAAAACATCTGCATCCAGGTTCTCACCGAACCATACAATATGTGGTCTGAGAAGTCCATTACACTTCCGGCAATGAGGCAACTCTTTGACTGGTATGTCTGAACCTACTACATTTGCATCTGGGGCACCTCTGTCTTGTAATGCCTGCAATTAAGTTTTTAGAAAAAATTACTTAAGCTTATCCTTGGCTCTTAAGTGTGAGCTGAGGAAATATGCTTGAATGAGGAAATAGAATCACAATTATACAACTGTTTCCTCATTTGTGCCGGTTACAAGGTCAATCGTCATACACACCCTGGTGTTGGACTTTTTCGAAACCACTGCTCGGCCACTGCAGTGGTTCATTTAACGACCACCAGATACATAATCAGGTGATTCAAGCTTGCAATCTCCTAACCAAACTGGAAACAAAGTATTCTTCCTATGGGATTCCATCCACCCCTGGGTCTACAAGCACAACGCCTTAACCACTGAACCACAGAGGCAGTTGACTCTTAGAATAATATTAAATAATCAAACAAATAATAATAATATCAAATAAAAATCTTTGGAAGGTTTAAATAACTTACTGGACATATTGGACTGTCATTGTTCACTAAAACCTCTTTGCATTTAGTACAGCGAGTCTTGTACAGATTGCCATGAAGCTCTATCAGGTTCTGAGTGCCAGCTCTTTCATGAAGACCGTCCACATTCTGCGTAATCACTGTGATTGTTTTCTCTTTTCCATATTTAGCTTCATAATTTGCTATTGCAAGGTGTCCCTGAAAATTATTGCTTATTAATGTTTCTGCTTGGTTCGCACACGAATTTGTCATATAATAATTTTTGTATTGCGTCTGCATTCAGCGAGCCGACAGGTTAAATAATATGTATTGTTGGAAGCTTGGTAATAATATAAACACATCAAATGAGAAATATAGCTATTTGCCTGCTTATTTATAAGTATATAAAATTACCGCATTAGGTTGGGCCTTAGCTGCGACTTCTCTTCTGTAGTGATAAAATTCCCAAACTAGACTTGGACTTGACTTAAAGGCCCCTGGAGTAGCCAATGCTGATGCCTGGTACTTCCTCCATAGTCCACCTGCACCTCTAAATGTCGGGATACCAGATTCAGCGCTTATTCCGGCCCCGGACAGGATAACAACATTCTTAGAAGATCTCAAAGCATCCTTAAATTTACCTATATCACTTGATTGGCGTAAAGCCATTTTAAGTACACTATATGACACTATATTATAGTAATCTCTTTTAATTAAATTAATGGACATAATTTATTAAACAAATAAAAAAATAACTTGTTCTTTCTGAATCCAACAAATATGTAATCAAAATGTGGAAAGAAAGACTTCATGCAAATGTTTTTGTCAATGTTTTGATTTAATTTTGTTTGATTGACTCACGTTATGACTTTTGTGCATCGTTTGACTTTGATTGATTTTTATTTTTTACCTTGGTTAAAAAGTTTTACTAAGGTAAAAAAGAGGCGAAGAAGGGGCCTCGTCTAGGTGCCTATATGGTTACTATCATCTCTAAAAACCATGCAAGATCCAGTGAGTAAGCGAGACAGCGCAATACATGATGTAAGGCGACATCTCTCTTACTCACTGGATCTTGCATGGTTTTTAAGAGATGGTGGTAACCCCCATGGTGCCTAAGTGCCTATGCAAGTCAAGTTTGTCTGTAGTCTGTCATTGTCATGTCATCTTGTCATTATCATTGTCAGTGTCATGTTAGATATCAGTCTATCTATCTATGTAGCTTGTTGTTTTCTTGATAAATTTTTCAGCAGATCAAATGCTTATTTTTCATATTTCCTATTATTTTTAACGCTCACACGCACCTTTGGACACGAAACTAATAAATTTTTGAACCACTTGATAAACACTCATTATGATTGTCATTATTTATGTGTAACCTGTGCATGTAAGGGACAAGATATACTGTTTAAGTATTTATTTACTCCACATCAATCAGTATGGACTACGATTACCTTATAAAATTACTGTGTGTGGGGGATTCTGGAGTTGGAAAAACAAGTTTCCTTTATAAATACACGGATGGAGTATTTCACACACAATTCATTTCCACAGTGGGCATTGATTTTAGAGAAAAAACTGTGGTAAGTACTCGCTACTTAAATGTATCAAACTTGAACTGCTCAATCTATCATCATAAAGTCAGTAATATCTTAAAAATTGTTTTTTTTTTACAGATATATCAGCAAAGTGGGCGTCAACATCGAATACATTTACAACTTTGGGATACAGCAGGACAAGAAAGGTGAAGTCTTAATTTTTATTTTATATTGATGAATAGTAATTACAGTCACAAAAACAAGTAAAATCATTGAAAGCTACTTCTAATATGTATGCAATAAAATTAAATTATCATCAGTTACGTTTCAATTGTTATTTAATTATGTTGTTAAGTATTTATAGATTATAATCTCTTGTACAACACAAATACAAATTTATTACTTTGGTTCAAGTGTGTAAAAGGACAGTCATCCCTCGGTCACAGTCTCATCAAATAAAGAAATATTATAGCTTATATATTTATTTCAGATTCCGCAGTTTAACCACCGCATTCTACAGAGATGCGATGGGATTTCTTCTTCTATTTGACTTGACAAATGAAGCCTCTTTTCTTGAAGTCCGAAATTGGATTGAACAACTCAAGGTAAGTTTATTAATTATAAGTTGCTTTTGCTTATGTTTATTTGATAATTCAGTTTTATAAAGTTTCATTATTTTGATAATTCATTTAAAAAACTAGAGCTTCTCTTTCTTTATAAAATTGACATTTATAAAAATATTGTTCCCAAAAATTCAGGTGAAATATATTTGAAAAAAACTATTGAGATTGGATGCAAATATGATTCATATCATATTATTGATTAAATTATGAATAATTTTATTTTCTTCGAAAATATTCATCAATTTTCTTCGAAAATAAAATAAAATATGACTAAATTACATAGCTATATTCCTTAGATGACTTTTTACCCTCTTTCATGATTATTTTTGAAAAAACCCAGCACATTTTTCCTCCCACTGCGGGTACAACAACTAATGTATTTAAAGTAAAAAGCGATCAAAGGGTTAATTTTCTAAACATATAGTGGGAAATAAAATTTATACAATTATTTCAGACTCACAGTCTAAGTGATGATCCCGACATTGTCCTATGTGGTCACAAGTGCGACTTGCAGGAGAAACGGCTGGTCAATCAGAACCGGGCCAGGGAGTTTGCCAAAAACTATAACTTGCCCTACTTGGAGACTAGTGCCAAAACTGGGCAGAATATTGACCGGGCTATTGAAATACTTCTGGACAAAGTAATGTACAGGTAAGTGGGAAAGCCTTTGATTGCTTAGTAGTTTTTACATAAGATAAGTTAAAATGTTTTATTGCATAAAATTTAAGGAGAATGACGAAAGGTATATGTACAAAGCAGAGTTGTCTGGGAGCATCAAAATGCATTGCGTAGTTTTAAAGATTTAAGCATACATAGGGACAGAGAAAGCTACTTTGTTTTATACTATGTAGTGATATTTTTTCTAGTTCATAGATTTCGACATATTCTAAATCTGTGCCAAGAAGCAAACACCACATCTGCTGATAGTCTAACTGACTGATTGCAAATAAATAATAAAAAAAAAAGGTTTTTAAGCCTATTGTTTATTTCAGAATGGAATCATCAGTGGAGTACGCAATGATGTGTGCGTCCGGGCGACGTCGACAGTCCTTGCAGAAGTTGCAGGCGAAACAGGACCGAAAACTATGTACGTGCTAAATTGTCAATGTGTCTGTGATCTCTTTATTTATATCATTACACCTACTATTTAAAACTTATGAATTTTAACAATTTAACTTCGATTTGGGAACAAATTAAGCATATTAGAAAAAAAAAATATAAAAAAATTGCACCAGAAATTAAAAAGAAATAGTGGTGTTTCCAGTGATAATATTTGAAACCACCAAAACTTTTAAAATCATTATTGTCTGATAGTCATTTCTAGTTTGTCAGGGCAACACCAGAAATTTAAATAAAAATAATGGTGTTGCAAGTAAAAAATATATTTTACGCTCCATAACTAAATTTTTCAAATCATTATCCTCATGTCAGCACCTTTTAGCTTAGGCTTTTTAATCTATGGTCCTCTTAAACGCGATGTCTTAATTTCCCCCTTTATGACGTAAGAACCTACTAAGCCCTCCTTAAGAATACTATTTTTGGTAGTATATACATTGAATGGTGTTCAGATTGAAAGAATCTGATGGGCACAAACGTTAATTAAATGACCCAGAGCTTTGCCTATGAGATTTGGAGGAGCATTAAAAGATAATATGGTTGAGTTTCGCACAGCAAGCGACCACTCGAACTAATTAATTAAATATTATCTCCCATTTATTTAATCAGTATCGATATCAAATTGATTAGTAATCGTGACGGCCGTTGTGGCGTAATGATTAAGCAAACATCTCCTGGGTTTGTTTCGTTCGATTCCCAGGTTCCTCACCTCATTTCCTCAGATTCTGGGTTTGTGTATTTATGTTTACATGTTTACTGTAGTATAGTCAATTAATTATTTTGTGCCAAATTTGAAAGTTTCTTAGTTTATTTACTAGTTCTAAAATTGGAACTTAAAAATATATCTGGGACAAATTTCAGACTGATTTAGGTTTCCTTGAACTGTTTGATGTGTTAAAAAAGGACATTCGACTCTAATTACAATTTTATAATTTTTTCTGAGAATAATTAAGTGAATCACATATCTCCTAATATTTGAGACGAAAGATATGTTTGAAAAGCAGTTGCTTTAGTTAGTTTAAAAGGTAATATATATTGGTTCAGGGATTCAGTTCTAATAGTAGAGCATAAATCTTTATTATCAGACAGTACTTAAAATGCATTTGTGATTTTTTAAAATCAAGGGAATACAACACAGTGATATTTACTAGTAGACTATTGTCGTACCTACCGAATTTAGATCTATAAATTTAAAAAAATTTAAAGAATTTGTAATGATTTTTTTTTCTAACTTAATTAAGATTTTAAAAAACTGTAAAGAAATGTTCTTTAAATATCGCAAGGTACCTGATTCTAGTCATTTTTTTATTAAGTATATAGATAATTTATAAGTTTTTTTTTTTTTATATATCTTTCAATAGAAGGTGCATTTATTTATTAGTTCTTTATTATGTATAAATAACCCAAAGGCATACTGTCTTTACCATGAATTTTTGCAAACAAATTTAGTTAGCTAGGAATTTGTATGAAAACTCGTATTGCCCTAATGATTAGTAGATTTGCATACTAAATCTTAATACAAACGCTATCGATTGCGTTTGCAAAAACTCATGATAGATGCACTGATCAGTATTAAACTAACGGAACTGATAAATCGACTATATATACCGTTAAATATAATTATGATCGAACATGGAAAAGAATAAAAATAGTGTTTTTGTAACAAAAGTGCATTTTAATTATAACGGTTTTTTTAACTAAAAAAATCAGTTTTGTAATTACATGGATGGACTTGGTACTTATAATATTTTTTTTAAAGAAAATAATCAATACTTAATAAAATAACTATTTACATTTTAAATATTTTATATCATTTTGCTTTTTAATTGTGTATGTCGCACAAAAGTGTGTTTGCTTGCACAATACAACATACAATCTACATTAACTTTGAATTAAGCAAAGTATTATTACAATTACGTAAGTAAAGTAAATATTGATCTTTGTATTTTATTTAAGATACTAATAGGATTGCTAGCATGTTATATATTAAAAACTGCATTGATAAGAAAGTATATTTATTTAAAAAATCGTATGTTCCTAAACACTATATTAAATTTCTTTCAAACTAACAACAAAGATTTTCAGAGTGAAATAAAAAAATATAATTCCTGCATTTGATTGTACTGTTGGATTTACAAAATTTTGATATTTATGTTCTTTCTTGTGTTTTCGCGATTGTTACACATTAAATTAAACTATTTTATACGGTTTTCTATCGCGTTTATTGCTTCTGTCGTCTTCGTCTGTCGGACGAATGTCAACTCAGTCTGCCTGCGACCATGAGCTCTGTAAAGTGCTTGAAACGTTCGGTATAAATAAGTAAGCAATAAACGCGATAGAAAACCGTATAAAATAGTTTAATTTAATTTATGTTCTTAATAAAATGAAAAATAAAGTTTTTGTAAAACTAGTAGTAGATTCGTCAGTACTTTTGTAATTTTTAAGTCGTGTTAAGGTCGTTTATGATTGTTTAAAATGAATATATTATATGCTGTTATTCTTCTGTCTCACGTGGTAATTTTCGTCGTACTATATTATATTATAATACAAATAATAATAAAAAACTCTGATTAAGGGCAATATATATGTTCCTGCCCCGAATTCGATTACAAAATGTTTATTGCATAATTTTATACATTATGTATTTACTAATGTTTTATGTAAAACCTTGCCATCGGCCTAAGTCCGTCTTAATCGGCAGATAATCTAAAAAAACTTTATTATATTTATTATACTGTAACCGTTGTCTTATACCTTAACCTTACTATAATGTACTGAAATTTAATTTTAAATTATAGTTTTATTAAAAAATTATAAGGCTATATATATTTTTATATCACGCAATAATACATATAACAGTGGGTACTTAATATTTGGCTGATTATTTAAATTATTACATTCAAAATTATATTGAAGTAACTAATAATTTAAAAAGTCGTAACCTTTTAAAACATTTGCGCTGTTCACCCCGTAGTGTTAAACAGGCAGGCAATTATAATATATTAATTAAACAAATACTCAGAAATATAATAACAGTTTATCAACTTAATCATATAAATAATTTATTCAATTAATGTTAAATAGTTCATAAATATGGAATCCTTTGCTAAAACCTTATGTAAATAATGACATGGTATTTTACTCACATGTGATCATTCGGGTTAAATTTAAATGAATATTTATAAGTATATCCAAAATATATTAATTATATCTTAAATTATATTATACATATTGAAAAAAATATCCTTGACCAAACTGCCATTTTACAATTATTGTGTCAATTTGTGAAAAATATATTTGATGTGTTAATTGTATTAAAGTCAAATTATTGTATTTGAATAAGTGTTTTTTTTTTTTAATTTCAATATATATCTAAGTTCTAAGAAAGTACATGAAAATTTTAACATTACTTACATTGTTAAGAACGAAATAAGAAATTTAAATACAAGCCCCTTTATTCATAAAACTTAATAAACGTTTGTTAATCCCATTTAAACTCTTGCGTTCTCTCTCTCGTTTAGACTCTTGCTCTCGAATCGATGTTTAAACTGAAGAACGGGACAAAACCTCACAAACGTATGATATTTTTTTATGAATATCTAAGGCGAAAAACTTGTAGCGTCGTAACGGCGGTGAGTGAGTTGGCCAGACGTAACATGTAGGTAAAGCTAGAGACGAGAGGTAGTGGTAAAGCGTATCCAATACAGCCTGTTTTCGATAGGTACCTGCGTTAAATCTCAGAGGTCTAGAAAACAATCAAATACTTAATCGAGAGATTCGAATTACCGAGTTCAACTTATCGAGAGTCGAGTGTAAATACCACAGAGAAACTCGGAAACATAAGTAAGTATACTTACTTGTTTCTGAGTTCCGAGTTTATCTCGCATTATTAGGTACCTGGGTATTGTGTGGTCATCATCATCATTTCGTGTAGGTGACACGGTCAATCGACCGTTCACACCCTGGTTTCAGAGTTCTTAGGTATAGCCTCTCTGCCTCTGGCGAGGTTCCTTTAAAGACTACTACGAGTACACTGCCAAAATATTAATATAAGGTTGAGCAGATTTTTATTAATTGTCATTGATTTATTTTTTGTTAAAATTGCCCTTTAAAACCTTCTGGGGCACCTTGTAAATTGGTAGAGTCGAAGACTCAAAATTTAACAACATAAAAATTGCTAAGAAAACAATGTAAAATAAACGAATCTTTGAACTGTTTGTCTGTCATGTGCATACGTACGTAACAACAAAATTGACTATCGTGACTTCAAAGTCTTCTAACCAATATGCGTAGAGCCCCGAGATTGGTTTGGGGTGTCGAATCCATGCCCGTTCGATCTGTTCCAAATCGAATATCTACACTTATTACATTTGAAACCTTACACTATAGAGGGGTTGCAGATACAGCAATCATTTTCCCCTTTGTACGCACGTGATGCGTATTCCTGCAGCATCAATTCCACCCAAATTTAAACTTACTCCCTCAACAATAAAACGCAGTTTCAATAAACAAGTCTCTGATAAGCTAATGGAGGGTAAAGATGTGTCTGACGAATCGACTCTGTTGTAAGGAAGTAGTGTCCAAATTAGCCTGGTGATCAGCAGACTCCTCCGCGCAGTCGCGGAAGCACGGAACGTCACTCTAGCGTTAATCTTGGGCCTATCCGTGTTGTTATTGTCCGGTTAAATTTTGTATTAAAAAATTTGTATGTAACTTCGTTTTAAAAAATTATGTTGTGAAAAATTTCGCGTTGATTAGTAGTTACTTAATTTCAGGGATATTTTGAATGTATATTTATACGATGCCGGTAGTGTAGCGGCGCGGCGTGTGTGTGGCTATCTTCGTTTCGTTCGCCAGTTTGTTTATGTATTGAAAGACAACAGATTGGTGCACCCGCCGCCTTGCAGCCGACTCCGTAAAACTAATGCTTGCGTTTCTGATATGAATGAAGTAGTATTACTTCTAAACTGTGTTGGATCGGACTGGCGTGCGAGCTAACGTGCGAGTGATTGTGTGCGAGTGCAGTGTTCACGTGTTTTAACAATACTAATAATTATAAGCGTATCTTTCAGCGAGATCTTGCTTTAACGGTAAGTTCGAGGAAATTTACTTGCATGCTTACTTACAATTTCAGCGCTTACTTAAATTTTCGTTTTAATAAAAAACAGGGTTGCAATTTTTTGCAATAAACTGCATGTTACTTTTTTTTTAGCGCGAATATGTGCATTTTACAAAATTATATCAAATTTATTATAAGTTATATATTACAATATTACAATATTATTATTATTTTGTTCGATTTTACATTTTAATATTTTGATCTTATATCTACCTACATACATTCTCTACTATTTTCTTTTAATTGACTGTGACTTTTTTACATGTTTTATTCTATGTGGATAACGGGCTAACGTATGGTTTATGACTGACAAACTTTTGTATGGAAAACTCTTTGCATTTCGTGTTACTCTATTCCATATCCAACTTTATTAAGGAGTACTTCTCGTTACTACACATTGCTAGTTCTCTTTATGTAAGTAGGTAGTTATATAGTCCGGAATTCCATATCAGTCCATTTACGAAAAATAATGTCACATCTATACAAACATAAATCTATATCAATAATAAAATGTATCCTATAAAATTGCGATTATTATTTATTTATTTATTGTTTTTAAGTTTGTTTACTCAAGCAGACAAAAAAATTCAATGTGCCGTTTCTCTATTAATTTTCCGTACCCTAAACCTTGTAGGTGGGTAGAAGAATCAAGAGCATAATATTGCGACATCGCGAGACTAATAAAATGCCAAGACTGTATTAGGAAGACTCTATTACGCAAAATTACAAATATGGCAACACTTCTATCTGCGTTATCTCTAAGAAATGTTTATGAGCTACGGAAATATTTATGACATAATTCAATCAATATTTTATGTCACATAATACAGGCCAACGGAGTCTCGCCCAGGCTTTAGCCGGTTTAGAAAAATAATTGTCTTCAAATTAAACATTGATTAAGTATTGGTCTGTAAGAAAAAGAAAAACATAGAATGTACCAGCTGCTTCTCTTCCCGCGAAAGCCGTAAAAGTCCACTGAGGGAATCGGCAAATGGTGGAATCATGACATAGGCGATGGGGTTACGAGTAGCAACCCGTCACTATTATATTACTGTTTCAACTACCATCATGCTAAACGTGGCCTAAGGTCTTATGGCTCTAGGCTCTGTCTAACCTGTATGGGATAAAGACGTGATTTTATGTACGTATGTATGTTTAAGTAGTTATTCTAATGGCTTTTTGGATCCAAAACTTATATGGATTAACTAGTTCAATCAATGTGACTTCTTTATATTATTTATCAGCACTTACCATTTTTCGTTCCTGTTTCGCACGCGTGATTTACCCGAACAGTTTTTATTGTATAAAAACCTTTTGACAGTAACGAACATAACAAAAAAGATATGCAATTTGTTGGAAAGTTAAAAACGCACATAGATTTTTGCGATTCGTTTTTATTAACATAGATTTATTAATATTTTCCTAAGTTCAAACTATTTGTAGTAGCAAATTTCCCTAAAGTCGATTCAGACTTTGAATAGGCTTGAAAAGGTAACAAACCGACAGATTACTATATACGTAGTAGTATCTAACCAGACTACCAGAGCAACCGCTGGGCATTTAACAAAGTGTTTGTTCTAATAGCAAGTGATTACTCATCGTTCCCTCATATGTGTTCAGATGTGTTCATACATCAACTCGAAACAATTAAGATAACTAAACGTTATTTGTGTTATTGGAATATACGGTCAATTATTATTTTTTATGAATCATTATAAAGCTAAAACTAATATCTTCTGTTATACGAAGGACTGGAAGATGCAAAGAAAATGGCGACTTCTTTTTTTTTTACGTTAACTCTTTTTTCACCTTTTCCGGAATGTCTTTAATTCTTTGTTTAGTGATAATTGTTTCTTGCATCTCATCAAGCAATATCCACTACTGGATAAAGGTCATATATTACCATTTTGACAGATTAAAACCGTTTCGATCAGTTATCTTTGATGGCCCGTCCATGATGATGATCATGATTTTGCTGCCTCAATACTATTCTGACGTGTCTTGAACACAAGCTATTTACGAAAGCTAATGCGTATATAATATAGGTGAATTTGGAGATTTTATAAATTTTAAAAGGTGTTTTGTCTATTTATTAAAGTATTTGCAAAAATTAACTTTGTTTTGTATAGTTGGCAATATAATTAATGTGGCAATACTAGTATTGCCACTATATACACTAGTGTCAGCTATGCGCGCGCTTACCCTCTTCTTACTTTGATACAACCCGTACGATAGTAGACAGGTAACATTATACTGCCTCGTACTAATATATTTCATAATACGTTCTAACGTGTTTCAATTCAATCCGTTATTTTATTTTTCGCCCTATGATCTTATTTCCAATACAAATTAAAAATTCATGCACCCAAACGGCTGAATGGAATAGGTGTATGGGTAAAACAGGTTCAAACGGGGAGTTACGTAATAGTCCGCAATAAAGTGCCAGTGTTCAGTTCTATTACGCCAATTAATTTTAATTAATCTTAATTATTTGCGAATTTTCACGTTGTTATGTTGCCAGTTTTTGATAAAACTTAAATAGTAGTAGTGTGCCTTTTGTTCTAGGCCTATTTTGCAGATCTGTTTTAAGAGATGTTTAATCTAGGTTAAATAATATGTTAATCACCTAGAGAAGGTTGCAGGCAAACGCCTAGATGCAGGCCGCTCCCAACCGGTCATTCTGAAGTCTTTGGGGGCGATCTATGATAATGTCTAGCAGTAGGTATTGTCTACGGGAGAAATGCTATTATTGATGATTGATATGTGCTAAGTTACATAACAATTTAAAAAAAAAATAGAAATCACAGCGTTTTCCGGTTACTTTTTAAGCCAATGACTTCGAAGACCGTTGTCCGGCATTTCAAGGGACGAATGGGCAAAGGGTGCGAATTTTAGGGAACTTTGGTTTTGACCCTAATATTTTTACTCCATGAGGCCCCTAAGACATTAAATAATATTTAGCATTATATTATGACCGGCTCTGAGAAAATGCTGTTGTTGGTGAAATCTGTCACCTTGATCGACTTTTACGATATCCACGGGAAGAGGGGGTAAAGTAAAAAAGTATTTCGTTAGAAAAAAAATAAGAGATTTTTTTTTTAACAAACCTGATTTGATTTCTGAATTAGGTAGTATTCAACATTATTATTATCACTCTTGTCAATAAAAATTACATCTCGGGTTTCTTTTTTTTTTTTTTTTTTTAATAGTTTTTACGGCCATGGAATCTAGTCCTTTAAGGCCTTTCTTGAATTTATTAATCTTCTTCAGTCCTACTTAAGTTAGTCGAGTCAAAAATTCAAGTCAATAGTCAAGTCCAGTCAAGTAAGTAAGTCTAGTCTGAGTCAGATGGCTAAGTGAAGCGGTGGAAAAATTTCACTTAGCTATACCATGGAGATTTTGGTGACAAAGATAAAAAGTCACGTAATCGACACTGTATCACTTCCCAACACTCACGCTTGTTCACGAACACTTTGCGAATAATAAACCACCAATATTATGCACAAACACTCGAATAAACCTAAGTTTTGGAAATTAAATACAGCGCGGACATAGCGACAGTTTACTTTCCCTCCAAAAACTCCCATCTCGGGTTTCAATTTTGTACAGACGCAGATAAATAGCTAAATCTATTAATCGTGCAAAAAATGTATATTGTAAAAAATTATACAATATTTTGGAATAATGTTTTAAAGTATAAAGGCTATACGAATTGAGATGCAAATATCAATACACCAGCTGAATTGATGAATAAACTTGGAAATCCGGACTCTTCAATGAGTGGAATTAACATAATTTACATTAGAATTACTTTGTGTAAGATGATAAAGAGGAGCTCAAAGCTCTGTGCTGTATCGGTATATTGAAAGCTCTTTTAGCTTTGAAATCTAGCTACTCGATATTATAATCATCATTCAGGTGAGGTGAGGTGTGTACTAAAAGTATTTGGCGAATTTTTATAATTTTACTATTCTATTTCATTTCTCAGAAATTACATACTTTTATTATTGCTTACATAGAAATCTTTATATCTTTCTGATAAAAATACAATTACGCACCTCGATAAAAAAATATCACCAACATGCTATCATGTAGTATTTAATAGGTTCAGGGGTTACTTTGCGGAAGAAGTTAGGTACATGTAAGTACTTACTAAATTAATTTGAGTGCTTTCATGCACCAGTTAATTCATGTAAGTAAACTGCTGCCGGCGTGTACCCACACATGCACGGTTAGTCCCAGCATGCCGGTCACCAATAGTTTGCATACACAATCCTTGTATGTTAATATATCTATGCTCTACATTTTGACGGAATAAATACCTATAACAATATTCTCTTTATTAGTAACCTTTTAATTTAACAATTCTCCATCCTTGTTTGTTGGTATGAAACATAAGATTTCCTTGGATAGGATCCCACGATCTTTCGCAAGCCTGCCTACTGTTAGCGTGCCAACTGGTCCAAGGGTGTACAATGTACATGTGTATGTATATCGGTAATCCATCATCTCATGTAGGTTAGTGTTTAATCTTGGTCGCATTTTAAGGATTAGGAGCCCAGAGTCCCCTAAAATCATTGGCTTCCATGGCGTAAAAAAAATATTTTTGTCTTTTTCTTGCTAATAGGTGGCGCTACAAAAATTGAACTACTTCAATTAGGTAATGATCCCTTTTACTTTTAGTGAAAAATACGATTTTTTAAAGTAAAGTCTTACCACAGAATTAGTAATAGTTACTGGTTCTACCAAAAACCGATATTAAGTTATCGGATTTAGAACCAGTGTCGAGATGGTGATCGAAAGATAAATTGTGTAAATTAAAAAAAATATTGTATTGTCGTCAGTCGTTGTTTTTATTTTTTCAATAGCAAGCTTCTTATAAAACACTAGCGACCCGCCCCGACTTCGCATGGACATAAAAACCTTCCTCTTGAATCACTATCTATTTTAAAAAAACCGCATCAAAATCCGTTGGGTAGTTTAAAAGATTTAAGCATACAAAGGGACATAGGGACAGAGAATGCGACTTTGTTTTATACTATGTACTGATAATTATTATGATCGCACGTACTATTATTAATACTGGTCCGTAGTAGTACTAACCTATCGAACTTCACTACAAACAGAAATTCATTTTCAACTGTATAATCCCTTGAGCCCTCTGTTCTGTTTCTAACAGCGAAACTACGACCTCAGTACGAACGTGGTTCACATTCGATAATTTATCGGATCCCGTGGGCACACGGGTAACGTAACAGGAGACTACCAAAAGTCTTCTGTAACATTTTCAATTATACTTACCCTATTTCTTACACCATTGTTTTGAAAAAAGCTTTATATATATTTAAATGACTAATTTCCTTCGATTAACCATGATTATATTCTATGTCTGTAAATTTTATTATTTCGTTTTATATTTAAGCCGATGTCGTACCGATCATTTAGATCTATTTTAAACGTATTTTTAATTTTTTTCATATTTATATGTACCTATCTAATATATTAGTCTATAAGATTCTAAACACGCGTATACCTAATGTGAATTTCATAGGTGTCATCCCATATTTATTGACGAGCACGAATTAAATTAGAATAATAAAATTGTTTTTGCCAAAAAAACAAAAGAATAATTAACATTTTGACCTGTCATTTGTAAGTTATTAACGGAAAAACCGTAGGTAGAGAGTGCGAAACCATCGCAAACTACTCGCAATTTTGTCAATCCGTTAAGCATTTTGAAAATAGGGGGTGATGGCATAAAAATAAAAACTACCTACCACATTTAATGAGAGCGGAAAGTTAGGATATTCTTTGAACAAAGCATGAGAATATTGGTGCTAATTGGTTCAAATTGATCCACTTGTTAATAGTCGTTCCTCTCAGTGTAACAATAACCCCGTTTTCTATGATTCAACTAAGGATCAAGGAACTTGAAAAAGTTTTAAGGTCATCCGTAAATTCCGTATTGCAGGTTATGGGAAAAATGGGGAAAATAGCTTGAACATGGAGATTTTATCAACTCAGAATGGAAGCCATATGCAATGATGATGAGATCTTTTGATCCATTTTAGAATGCAATTGTTCTTTAAAATATTTTCAGGTACTTTTTAAAAGTATAAAAACCATAGCAGGCACCTCAGTACTACTGGTTTCATTCGAAGTAGGTATTTTTTATATATTTTTGAGTGCGTTTGATACATTGTTAAACGGCAGACGTAAGCAGAATGGCTGCAGTTTAAACTCGTGTCTAAATTAAAGTCCTTTATAATTTGACCAAAATCTGAAAAGAACGATTCAGTTTTGTTAAAAAAAATTAATAGATATTATCGATTTGCTATGTAGATGTTCCATAAACAAGTTTGGTATCGCTCGGCCGCTTATTATAGCTGGATAGATTCGTAATATAAACAATGTCCGAATGTTTTCCGTTGCTCGCTTATTAGAATAAACAGTTTATATAAAAAATAGGGTAAGGTCGTAGCTTTCTAACACGTGGTGTGCGGCACCCTAACACATTTCACGCTGTCGTAATATATATACGATCATCTGTTTTTTTTGTCAATACTAGGAAACGCTAGATTTTTTTTACAATCTAAATTTTCTTTATCTTCATCAACCTCACAGTATTTTTCAGTAACTTTAAAATTCATTACTGTTTATAAGTTTGTGTTTTGTTACTTAGATAATAACATGATGTTTTTATGAGTCCTTATTTCTCAAATCATAATTTATTTATTTTATTTATTTATTGGGAAAAACAAACAGCAAAAACATTACAAAAAAAATAATAAAAACAATTTACAACAAATTTTAACATAATGGCTTTACTTTGATTGTCAAGAACTTGGTCACCTCCACCGCCCGGTGTGGTCCAAGAGGCAGGGCAATTAGGTACGATAGAGGTTAGTACCTATTAGGTACTCACCTAATAGGTATAATAAGATTCGGCATATTTTTTTTTAAAAGCTAGAGCATTCCGCTACCAGCTGAAAAGTTTGGAAACTTAGACTTTTTTATATGGAACTAGTAGTAATAGTGGGTGGGCACCGGCCGCCAGTAGTTTACATGAACTAACTGGTGGCGGAAGCACGCAAAGTAATTTGGTAAGTACTTTTAACTTTGACTTTCGCAAAGTAACAATACCTGTATAAATTTTTTTTAGTATTCCTTTAGTCGCATTTATTTACATCCACGATTCTATCTAGTTCTTGAACAATGGGAGTAGTCTACTTTCAAGCCGGCTTTCAGCCTATCATAAAATTCAGAGACTACCTATCACAAACAATCACTTCTTCAGAATCAGATTGAAAATGTAAAGATTGTGATAATAGAGATGAACGGGGTGTCCTGATGGCTTTACGATCTGGCAATGACGCTGGTAACGGTCCGGCCTTATCTATAGCTGACTCAACCCTTTTCACTGCCACTTCAGTATACATCGCTACTCGTACGCTGATAGCAATAGATAACCGGTAATGGATAGGGTCATCAGACGAAAGCTTTGCTCATGAATTTTCATTATTTCTAAATCTAATGTTTTTAAAATCATTCTTTTCGCCTGTTTGTAGTGGCTATTGTAAAAACACAAAATTTGTAAAAGATTTTGGTTATGTAAGTGTCGTGAATATATCAAACAGCTTTACACCAAGAAAAGAACAGAACAGGTTGTAATAAATCTATTTGCCAAAAGAAGAATTGAGAACTGCTGACTTGATCTTCTTAAAAAAGCTTCAACAACGCAAAAAATTCCTCTGATTGTCCTATTTCAAATGTGAAACATTTTTACCGACTGTGACTTAGGCATTACAAAAGATCAGATCTACATGTCGTTTTTCCACCGAACCAAGATTAGATTCATGGAATATCTCACCCCGTGTTTTTTCATTAATCCAACGCGTCATCGTGCGACGTCGAGATAAATCCAATATTGGAGGATTCACCAACTTGACGGAAAACTATTTTTCTTACAAAGCCTTTCGATTCGAAGATAAGTTGCTTTTATTTTTAATATCTATACATTTGTGGTACTACTGGCTGGAGATTAGAAATAAATTTATATAAAAGCGGCAAAATAGCTCCCGATAAAGGAGAGTTGAAAAGATATGATTTAACGAGAATAAATGAGAATTTAACGAGAAAGAGGAGAACAATGTTAATAGAAAAGAACTGAATATAAAAATTGATGGACAGCCACTCTGGGAGATAAAAGACTAGGTGGAGGTGGCTCTTGCATGTCAGCAGCATAGCAGAAGAAATGTATACTATTGACAGTTGATATGGTAATTAGGACAGAAGAAAACGGAAGAGATAAATACTGTATTGGAGACAGGCGGTCAGACATAAAATCATATGAATGTCTTGTAATGTACTCAATGAAGGGGTAAAATAAGACACGGCGTTTTTTGGAGGACCTTGTGCTCCCTAACATTAGGTATTTTACGATGATTATAATTGATCTCATGATGAGTACTCTAAAACCATAAAACTTAATGTGTGCGTATGTGTAACTTATATTGCACAGTTATCAATATTTTTTCAATGAATCGATAGTTCTGAATAAACCAGAATAGTGGGTACACGACACAGCGTCATGCGCTGTGCGTTATTTTAGTCACCTGTCGAAACACTGAATTTTATGTGTCCTCATTCTGTGTAATACAAACCTATAAGTAAGTTCGATTATGTTCAGGCTATGCATGAATGTTATGGATTGATTTTTGGGCAACCTTTTCGAAATCTTCAAGACTGACATCCCAATATCCCTTAAATATTAGGTATTCTCAGCTGTTTATATATTTATGGAGCGAAAACGTCACAAAAAATCTTGGCTACAACCTCCAAGTAGCATATAAAACTATTTGTACTTACCTACTTTATGCAAATAAAGATACTTAAAATTAATACTGAAAGCCCAGCAGCCCACCGGTGACAGACAAAAAATTGAAAAGGCGTTCAACCTGTTAAAAAAATAAGGGTACAACTTAGAATATATTATCCTGTTCTGTGGATACAACACTGGCAGTCTTTCAACAATTCAAGAGCCTATTCTTATCTGTAGAGTCTTAAGTGTATCTTCCGCTAGGTTTTTCACATCCTGATATGACACGACTTCAATTTTCAATCATTTATTTTGTTTTACGTATCTCCTTCTTGGTCTTCCTCTTTCCTTTCTTCCCACTATCTTCCATAATTCATCCATAATCTATTTCACTGCAGTGTAGAATTAAAAACACCTAGATCTGTAAGCGAAATAGCCATTTCGATTCGAGAAGAAGACCTTGACACATCAATAAACAAGAAGTATTTTAATGAAGCTGTTTCAATACAGTCTAATATTTAAAGCGAGACTTAATTTCGGACGTTTATGGGCCGTAACACTTTTACGAGTCACAATGACGCAAAAGAGATCATCTTCTAGAAAGGATATTGATATCTATTAGTAATATGAAGGGGAAATATTTTATGGCTTCTATTTCAATAGTGGGATTAATTAATCAATTTTATTACGGCAGCTCCATGGCGCCTAATCCGCTGGTGGCTATATCATATTAACTTTATTAGTGGCAATGTATTATACGTATAACACCAGATTGGACGCTTTGGGAAATGAAACGAAGTGATTGATCTTGCAGACTAAAAATCGAGGACCCCGAAGACCGTGTAACGAGTAGAGTTCGAAAAGCTGACCCGTTTTTGTTTGTAATTCGACAAACAGAAACGACTCGAGATGCAACTTTCTACGAATACAAAGGCTATGGTAACTGCTTTCCATCAGGTGAACTATATGCCTGTTTGACTACTTCACTATATAGTATAAAACAAAGTCGCTTTCTCTGTCCCTATGTCGTTTTGTAAATCTTTAAAACTACGCAACGGATTTTTGATGCGGTTTTTTTTTAAAAAAAAGAGTGATTCAAGAGGAAGGTTTTTATGCCCATGCAAAGCCGGGGCGGGTCACTAGTATTAGTATAAAAAAAGAAAACTAAGATGAGATAAAAATGAACAATAGTTAACATGAGTGACAGATAGCCTTCGATATAAATTATTTGCATAGAAAGACAGCAGATTACCTTTTGGAGAACGGAAGGATAAAGACAGATATTATGAAAACATAATTCAATCCAGTCTTTTTATTAGCTTTTGTATCTTCCTACTTTAAAAAAAAGATATAGATAGAGTCAATAGTCCGACAGCAGTTACCGCAGAGGCGCGACCATCCATTCCCCGTAAAGCGGGTTAAATTGTTAGTTCCGTCCCGTCCCACTATAAATCCGACGTCAGATGGCTCTTCACTTATCGGCAGCTGGCCGACCCATCCCTATTCTAGTGCAGTGTTGCTCAACCTTTTTCACATGCCTGGTAGCACGCCAATTTCACCTGGTAGGTGCTGACGCGCATCACAAAGAGATTTTAGACGTATTTTTTTTTGATTTTCTTTATTTTTTTTGCATAAATGGTTTTCTTTTTTTTTTGCAATCACAAAAACAAATGCGTAAGTATAATAAAAACTCATAGACTTTGCTCTTCTTTTCACCGTGTCCTGTAAATGGCTAAAATTTTGTGAGCTATTTTAAATCGGACTCACTCATATTCTAATTTGATAATCATTAGAAATCGAATGATAATATAATAGTGTGTGATATTTCCTATTTTGAGTGACTAATATATTTCAAAAATAGAGCCCAATTACATTGCTTATTTGGTCGCTGTCGCCTTTGTAAGGTCGCTTACGGACATAGGGGCACTCCAATAGGTGAGGCATCGCTTGCATTTTTGACCTGGCAACGTGTGTCTTTTATATATCTTATTTCTGACGGATCATACTTGACGGAACCCTAAAACCGTAAATCTTTCTTCTTTGTCCTGTAATCCTTATGTATATTTATAAACGCAAAGTTTGAGAGACACTGCCCGCTGTCCCGACTTTGTTATCGACGGATTAGCATTTTTCCCCAGCTAACATCCTCGCCATATATATTAAAAGGGCTTTTTATTCGCTGATGCGTATTTAGATCACGTCCTGTTTAAAAAAATGTTTAATTTGTATTTTAATGTCATTGTGTAATGGGCGATTACGAGTGTACCTTAAAATTTAATTGAAAAGAAGCGCGTGTTGTCTATTTCCTGATCTGTGAGTAATGTGCGTGTTCATTGTGATGAAACTATAAAACTTGGGTATCAATTACATTAATTAATGGTTAACATGCCTGTCCGCTACTCAAGAGGTCCCGGGTTCGATCCCCGGTTAGGTCAAGCTGAAAAATGGTATTTTTCTGATTCTGATATCTGATGATCCTGGGTCTTGGATGTTTATCTATATATGTATTTATTGTAAAATATAGTATCGTTGAGTTAGTATCCCATAACACAAGTCTCCAACTTACTTTGGGGCTAACTCAATTTATGTGATTTGTACATATATATTTATTTATATTTTAACTAGCTTTTCCCCGCTGCTCCGCCCCGCGTGGGACTCGGTTATATCGCGCCCTAAAGTAGCCTATGATTGACCTCAGGTCGTGAACTACATCCCTACCAAATTTCATCACAATCGGTCCAACAGTTTAGCCGTGAAGAGGTGACAAACAGACAGACAGACACAGACAGACTTTCGCATTTATAATATTAGTAAGAAAGTAAGGATGTAACAATAAACCATACTGTTTATTGTTATACTTCAATAGTCAATCTATCCCCTTGTGCTTTGATTTAAGGTATTCCATCCATATATTAGATTCCAATTAAATTGAATGATTCATTCCTTCGGAATGAACCACACTACAATATTAATAAGAAGTGGCATAGCGTATGAAAAACGTGTCACTAGTTTGGCTTGCAAGCCAACGGTAAATCAACAACCGATGCGGGAGTGGCACTCATCACTCATATATACAACGCGTGGGAAGAATCACAGGATGCTATCGGGGTCTTCTGTGATCTTTCTAAAGCATTTGATTGTGTTGATCATGAGACACTTTTGCTCAAGCTTTCTCATTATGGCTTTGATACTAAGTCAATTGAGTTACTAAGATCTTATTTAAGTGATAGATGTCAGACTGTTGATATAAATAGTGTCAAATCAGACGGATCAACAGTAAAAATTGGCGTGCCTCAAGGCTCAATTCTTGGACCATTCCTCTTTTTGATTTATGTCAATGACTTGCCTTACGCGGTTGAAAAGAACGCTGATATAGTCTTATTTGCAGACGATACATCTTTAATCTTTAAAATGAATCGCCGTAGTGTAAATACCAATCATGTGAATAATATTTTGTATACCATCTCTAATTGGTTCTCAACTAACAACTTAATGCTTAATGCTAATAAGACCCAATGCATAAAATTCACACTACCAAACGTGAGGCAGGTTCAAGTTGATGTCACGTTGAATGGAGAGATTTTAGAACTTGTAGATAATACCACCTTTCTAGGAATCACAATTGATTCTAAATTGCAATGGGGTTCGCACATTACAAGCCTAGCTAAAAAACTTAGTTCTGCCGCTTATGCTGTCAGAAAAATCAGACAAATAGCAGATGTGGAAACTGCTAAACTAGTGTACTTTAGTTATTTTCATAGCTTAATGTCGTATGGACTATTGCTTTGGGGAAGGGCAAGTGAAATAAAGACTATCTTTATTTTGCAAAAGCGGGCAATTCGTGCCATTTATGGTTTAAGACCAAGGGAGTCGCTTAGGGAGTTGTTTAAGGATATTAATGTTTTAACTCTCGCTTCTCAATATATATTTGAGGTTATTATGTATACCAGGAGAAATATTTCTTCTTTTAAAAAAATTTGCGATGTTACGGATAGACCCTTACGGAATAAAAATAAATTATATCTCCCATCATATCGGCTAAGTAGAGTTAATGACTCATTTTTGGGTAACTGTATACACTATTACAATAAGCTTCCAGAGTCGGTCCTTAGTTTGCCTGACCGAAAATTCAAAGCACATGTTAAGAATTTACTTTGTAAAAAAGCCTATTATAGCGCTCATGATTTTCTCAATGACAAGGATGTGTAACTTAAGCTTGGTGCGGAGTCCTCCAAACTATAGCTATAGAAATTGATCATATGTACATTCAGTACATTATTTTTTTTTATTTTTTTATTTTATCATGACATCTTTTATTACTTGACATTTTTATTAAACTATTTCAATAATCCTCAATATTTATTTAATATATAATTTTATTAATAATTATAAAAATATTCAAATGTAAACTCGTCTGATTTGACTCAAATTTTGTGAATTGACGTTTTTGAAGAAAATGCTGCTGTGGAGTTTGTGGCGCCACTTCTTCTCCACTTGCGCTTTGGAAGTGTTGGTAAACTTAAAATAAGTAACAATTGACGTCAATAAGTGATAAGAATATCCTATATTGAAAATAAACAATTTGAATTTGAATTTGAATTTGAATTTGAACGTTTCACACAGAAAAAATGGGCGGGGAATTTGATTGCGACATTTATTGCCACTGTTATTGGTCGATAATATTAGGTGGCTTTGTTGTAAACTACGTAATACATTTCTATTCTAATAAGGTGTGGTGTGGTTTACATGGGTTTTACATGTATTAATTGAAGATAAGAAGAGAGAATACGCTGCCACACTGATCCTGGAACTAAATCCGCGTCAAAACATTTCTATTCAGATTATTTCTCTGTTCTGTGGAATGAACAGTAGATCACAGAAAAATAAACCACGTCAAAAGCCGTAAGACTATTTCGAAACTATAAAACTAGGTTGTAAAGGGTTGACTTACTTCGCAAAAATATAAACATGCAAGCAATATTTTTTTAAGGAAAGTTAATTTAATAGATCTGTTAGTGGCGGCCAAAAAAAGGATTTGGCAAGATTCCAATGAAAATTCTGGCTTCGTCTACGCCGGGGCCAATCCTCAACAGACCTGATAAAAGTATAATAAACGGTCGCTGTACTAGATAGTAGTGTAAAATTAAAATATTTATTTATTTCAGGTTACAAAACGTAATTTAAATTACGATACATAAAGAATTTGAATTGGCATAAATATGTAATTTGCTCTGTAATTATAAATACGTTGCCTTATCTTCTTCTCCTATATATAGAAATCAATTGCTGTTCGTTAGTCTCGGAAAAAACTAGAGAATGGCTAGACAAATTTGGTTAATTTTGGTCTTGAAATATTTGTGGTACCTAGTTCAGAAAAAGGTTTAGTTAAAGGTGGTCATGATTTAATTAAACACTGTAGGTAGAACAGGCTCTTAAACACAAAGACCTAAGTAGAAAAGTAACCTAAGTAGAAGATAAGCTGGCTCTAAAACACAGATTTAAGTAAAAAGATGTAGAGCCTGCCCTAAAATACGTAAAACAAGCCCAAATATCTATAAAACATTAAAAGCGGGCCCAAAAATATATAAGATCTACATCAAAAGATGTAGAGCAGGCCCTAAAACACAAAAACTTACGTAAATGATGTAGAGCAAGCCCAAAGATAGATAGATATATGAAGAAAGATGAGGGTCCATGTTAAAAACATGAAGAGAGTTATGAAAATGAATCTAAAAAGATATCACTTATTATAAAGCCGTTAATTAGTTTCGAAGGAACATACATGCATATAGGTCGGTCATACACTTAAACCTTCTTTTTGGCTTCATCGCAATCGGGCTACATAAGAACTGCAAAGCATAAGAAACCTCTGTTATTTAAGCACAAAAGGATGAAGTCTGCAGGGGTCATCGCCCTTCATTATCTTGTATTACAAACCGCCCTTTCATATGCAGCACAGAACGTGAATGCACATATTGATCCAATCTCCGGTAAGGAGCTATTTAGACTGCGTTAGATTGTAATTGCTCTAAGATGTTTGAATTGCTGTATGGGTTAGCACGTGTTGCGTTTAGGTGCTCAGGATTAATTGTTATACGAGTACCTAGATATAGAATCCTCTGTATTGCATAGTAAAAACTTTTAAGGCGATTACATCAGCCGACTAGCGCCACCAATAATTTTATTTTTGTTAATATATAATCTGGTCAAATTGAAAGAAATCTAAGAAGGCAGGTCGCTAGTAAATAACTTTTAGTATTACTTTTCATTATTTTTCCTTTGGTTAATTTGGAATAAAAGCTTATTACCGCCAAAAGTGGCCAATTTATATAACGATATTATAAAGCATATTATAGATAGCATATCCAACTTCGATCAGGACATATGTGCTGCTTGCTTGTGAAATTACCCATTTTTCCACTTAAAATCCTATAAGTCGAGATCTTTATTAATAATTTAAGCAGTTTTATTAATATACTCATTTATCTGGATTACTAATTAACTATGATAGCGCCCAAAGTGAATCTTAACCTCTGTGATAATAAGAATCTCCACTAAATTTCCTAATCTTTAATTCATTTCATTTAAAATAGGGTATTCATTCATTAATTTCGTTAGGTCACGGTCAATCGACCATGCACAAAAATATGGCTTAAACAAATCCTAAATTCATAAAGAATGGGATGCACGTCCCGCATGCAGTCACTATTAATATAATCTGTGATAATGACTTTCTGAAAGTTACGACATTCAGCAGAATGGCGCTTTGTGCGCGCGTGAAATTTAATTACTCGCCGACAATACATTTCACGTCAGCTTTACTAGTAAAAAACGAATATCTGCTGCATTTTATATTTGTAGTGAAAAGCCGACAAACTACCATAATACATTATTGCATAAAGGTGTGAAACTATATTTTTATTCTGAGGAATGATTCTCATTTATTTTCTTAAAAATGTGGAGTTGTGCATTTTTAAAGTTGTTCAAGATTTGCAAAGACTGTTCTTCGCTTGTTTTTGAACAATTTGTCACCATTTTAAGTATTTTCTTTAGAAGATTTACATTGGTTAAGGACTATAAGAATAAATGTTAAAGACATTCTATCGCACGTTTTTAATCTAATAAACTTCTTAATTATTAACATATAGCTTCATTTATAACTAAGCTTCAGTATGATTAGCTAAACTTTACGTAGAAAACTACTTAACTTTAAAGTAACTTAGTTAACCTTTTCGGAAAGTTTTTGAATCGAAATGAAGAAACTCTAATATCATTAGGCCGAGTCAAAAGACATTAGAATAAAACTTTGTTTTATTTATTTACCTTCTCATTGAGAGTTAATGTTATTCGCCCGAGGCCTAGATAGACCAAGAGCCCACTGCCCGATTTTCACGAAAACTTTGTAATTTTATAATGTTTATTTTATTCTTCTTCTGGCCATTATTTGGGTAAATAATGATCTTTTTTATTTTCTTAAAGAGAAGAAAGAATTTGATACCTATCTAACTTGATTGAAAGCCATAGGTTTTTTTTTACTTATAAGTGATATAGAAAAATGGGGGTATGTGCAAAATATGACATAAAAGCTGGATATCTAGAACGCGCATCTTCATTTATATAATGCTTTTATTTTACTTATTTATAATCATTCTATTAATCAATGTGACGTCGCGCATTCTCCTACGGCGGTCCTTCCTCGCTGCCCCGCACCGCATCACCCCCGACGGCCATATATAAGGCTGCGCGCGTCCACTAGAAGACCTCTTTCGGCTGATCTCACCATCTCAAGTTAAGTGGCTGGCTATTTCATAGCGGCTGCCTGACTGGATTTCGTGCCTACTTTGATCTCACGACCCCTATAATCTCTCATTAACGGTTATCTTTAAGAGTCTAACCTTTTGTAAAGTACAAATAATAAATATTGTGCGATTCGCTGAAACCTGGATTTATCTTCTCTCCTCACACATACCTTAAGTAATTAGTAAATTCTACCTACGTTATACTGGCGCCCATCAAAAAAAAAGGCTAGGCACGAGGTCTGGTGAGTGTAAGCCCTAATTTACTGTGTTTCTTTTTCTGTGTTTTTTTTTCCCAGTTCAAAAGGTGCGTAATTGTTTTTTTTACTTAGTGGAAGTGCCTTCCGTAATTAAATTATCCTGAGCACGCGCATGTACGGACTCGCCACGCGTCTCGGGTGTGGTCTATGTGCATTTTATGCTGTGGCTATAATAAATTTTTTTTTTGCTTTACCTACCTACTGTAATAGGCTTTCGGCTGCTATTGTTATCTTACTAAAGCTATTCTAAATTAATTTCTTACTGCACCTTTTGAACGGTATTCTTAACTTTGTATTTTTTTTTCTCGTGTGGGTGATTACTCTTGCGCCGTTTGGTTGGTTATAATGCCGTATACTATTAAATTTTCCTTATTAAATAAAGCTGAACTTGAGTATGAAATCCAAATACGTAACGGCAATATTTCTAAAACCACAACGGTGGAGGAATTACGTAAACAGATTTTAAAACTTTCGTCCGATTCTCCTTCTGAGGATATCCTAACGTCCGTCTTTTCTCCCGATGAGGATATAGCCGCGGTTAGTAACTCCCTGCTCCGTGTTTCCAATAACGTCAAAGTGTTACAGTCTAAATTTGAGAAAAATCTATTTTCTAGAACTAATTCTATTCTTAACCATGTTTTTTATAGGCTATCTCGTATTGATGTTGCTTCATTAGTCGATAAAAACCCACTTAACCTAGTATGGAACGACTTTCACGCAAATCATAAAACCCTATCACTATTGTCTCAACCAGTGTCTTCGCGCGGGGTCGAGCCACAGAACATTCCCGAACCTTCTTCCGAGTCATTTCTTTGCGATCGTAAATTGTTTGCGGAATTAAATAAATTTAAATTTAATGGTAAAACTTGTGTGCGTTCATTCATTCAGAGAGTAAATGAATTTATGTCGAGTAGGAATATACCTGAAACTAAAATACTTTCTTTTGCTTTTGAAATATTTTCACATGATGCGTTGCATTGGTACCGTGCGATTAAAGATAGTGTTGGATCTTGGTTCGATCTTTGTCGTTTACTTAAACGTGATTTTAGTCCGCATAATTATGACTATAAACTCACATCGGAAATAAGGCTTCGTACACAGGGGGAAAAGGAGAACATAACCTTATACATCGCTAAAATGCAAGGATTATTTTCTCTTTTAGACGTACCTATGAACGAGTCTTCCAAACTAGAAATTCTATTAAATAACATTCGGCCTTGCTATACAAATGCTCTTCTAACAGCTGATGTTGTAGTGCACGAACTAAAAGTGCTAAAATTCGATAAAAATGGTTGTTTTGCCTTTAAATTCGATGTTAAAAATATCGTAAAAATTAAAAGTTCATAAATTGGGATACGGGATCTCGGGCTATAACAAAAGAAGTAAATAACTCGTGTAATTGATCAAACAGAACAAACAACATAAGTTAGTGAGTGAAACTCGGTCTGATTATTGATAGCTCTTTGTGAAGACAACACCTTCTACGTGGAAACGAAGTTTTCGTGCTGTGTTTATTGAATTCGGAGTAGGTAATGTTTTTATACAAGTATATTGGATTTCAAGTACTTAAATAAATTCGATATAAGAGTTTTCAAAATCAATTTAAGTATTTTTAAAGTTCTACTTCTCCTTTACCTCATTCGACTTTCTTATGTGGTGTCACATTATATGCGGCACATTGTCCTGCTGGGTCAACATCTCGCAGTAAACAATATGCATATTTATGGTCTCACAACTTAGGATGTCGAAGACCGGACGAAGTTGAGGAGAAAATGCAGGAAAGCGGACCCAGTGGAAGCAATTTGGAAAGTCCTAAGATGAGAGAGAGTTTTGGATAAGTTAAGGGATCCCTCACTCTTCTTTTACTAGCTATTTCCTGTGTAACACTTCTGCTCACATTTTTCTTGACACATTCCATCTTCTTTTTCATAATTGTTCTTTTAAAAGCTAGGTTTTCTTTTGAAAATGCTTATAAAAAAATAGAACATCTAATTACTTTTCTTTGGTGTGAAGGATAAGTTGGCAACCAACTGATAGATCTCAACATTGAAAAACATGACCAGCTGAGAACGCAACCAGAAAAACACAGATAAGAGAGCGAGAGAGAGAGCTCATCATAAAGTTTTTCCTGTTACGTCCCAAGCCTAGGCTTTGCGTTTATTCCCGGTCGTCCCCACCATGTCGTCCCCACTGGGGACGAGTGGGAAAAAAAGTTTCGTTCGTCCCCAGTGGTGACGATTGGCACTTTTTATTTCCTACTCGTTCCGCTATAGACCGAGAGTGTCAAAATAAAAGGGGGTTTCAATAAGAGATTTCACGGTTTGTTAAAATGCTTTAATTACGCTTTTCTAAGCAAGACTGTCAATATTTTTGATTGAAAGTAACTAAAAAACTGAGGTAATTAGTACAGAATTAACGAATTTACAATAATTCAATGTTGACAATGTTTAGATAAGTAGTTTACTTTTAAAATGTTTATTTTTTTTAAATCATTTAAAGTGATAATTTTGTGATCAGTCATTTTTTTTTTATACATAACTTATTACATTTTTCAAAAACTGTTATAGGAACTGTATAATAATAACTGTAAATAGGTTGTTTATCTGTGATACATAATTTTTCCAATAATAATTATGGTAGTTAAATATTTTTAATTTGTTGATTATCTGTTATACATAATAAGTATGGTTACATAAATAATTTTAATTTGTTGATTATTTGTGACACGCTCCATAGATCTGCGAGAATTGTTACCTAATAAATAAGTTGATTATCTGTGATACGCAGTTTAAAACTGTAAGAATTATTGTAAATAGGTTGATTATCTGTGATACTGTCCTAATTATCAGTATCATATCATGTGATATGATACTGTCCTAATTACCTCGGTTTTTTAGTTGCTTTCAATCAAAACCATTGACAGTCTTGCTTAGAAAAGCGTAATTTAAGCATTTTAACAAACCGTGAAATCTCTTATTGAAACCCTCTTGTATTTTGACTCTCGGTCTATAGCGGAACGAGTGGAAAATAAAAACTGCCAATCGTCACCACTGGGGACGAACGAAACTTTTTTTTCCCACTCGTCCCCAGTGGGGACGACATGGTGGGGACGACCGGGAATAAACCAGGCTTTGGAGCCCGAAACCGCTTATACGCAATGTCTTATTGTTTTCATTCCATTAGCATTGTCGATTTTTATAACTAGTCGTCAGTCTGATGTCAACTCTCCATAGGGTGATGTTATTGGTGAAACCCGATACCAGTCAGACTGGGAATTTATAGATCTTTTCTTGTCTCCTAAAATAAATGTAAGGAAAGAGATATGGATAGCTATGTAGATACACTATTTATTATACCATTAAATTAAAATAATGTGTACAAAGGCGGACTTATCGCTAATGCAATTTCTTCCAGCCAACCTTAGAAACAACATAAACATAATCAGATAGGTACATAGATAGACGGATAATGATTTCTATTTATACTATGTATTAATTTAAAATCCTGATTATAAAAATGATTCTCCAGGACCAGAGTCATACGAAGTCATGTCGTAACCAGCGGATACGTAACTATTTTGAGGTATGTTTACGGCGCGGTATTTACGTACTGTGGGTTAGTCATGCAATCACATTGACCTGAATCTGTACACCAGCAGAGCACCATACTGGCATGATATCCGGAATCCTGGAATAAAATGTGCGGTAAATTTTGCGTATAAACACCAGGTTAGGGTTACCAACTGTCGCGGTGTATTTATTTTGAGGTACCTTTGTAATTTCCAAACGTTGACTGGCAGATAATGCTTATAGCATTAACACGTTAGCGGACACACGACTGCTATAGCAGTTAATAACAATCAAACTTCTATCGTGTTTTCAAAAACGTCCGCCAACGTGTTAAGTTTAACTATTGTATAGCTCTTGGCTCAATAAAGTTTTAAATAAATAAATATATACCCTCTTGATTGATGCTGATGATATATTATCTAGGTATCCAATATTGTTCCTGATGTACAATATCAAATACGCAAATATGTTAAATACTATTTGGTAACTACTTGTAAATGGATGTGTTTTTTGTGAATGAATAAGCATTTTTAAGCCATATGATAAGGTTCTTCAAGGGCCTCTAATATAATACAGACTGCTACATGCCTTATTAACCTATATTTAAAAAGATTTTTTTTTATATGTTAATAATTTTAATTAATATTTTATTGCACTTAAAGTTGTTATTCTACATGGTAAAATTTTCAGTTTCTAAGAAGTCTATTTCATTTCGTCAAAAAAGGAATTCATTATTGTGTCTTGTATGTTAAAAGAATCATTTAAAAACTTTTTCGTATCGTCGACGACAACCTACATAGCTCACATGATTTTGAAATGTGATTTTTGTGCAAATCTTGTAAATGTGTCACATTTACAAGATTTGCACAAAAATCACATTTTGTCTGCTAAATATTTTTATTCTCGACTATTCGAAACAATTGGTCACCCTACAACCTGTGAAATATTCGCTCAACATATTCTCTTCGGACCATGGAAAAAATCACGTTTCATAGTGCTCACTGCAGTTTGTAATTTGTACCTATCTGCATAGTGTTTTTTTTTGTTTTTCTTTTCACTAGCCTCCGGTTATGTTCACGTGGGTTTTAATTTTAAGCGAGGAAAAATATTATTTTTTCTGTGGTAAAATTTACAATGGTATTTTATTGGTGTTCGAAGTATTTCGAATTAATAACTTACCCCGCGCTCAGACATATACTATTTCAAAAAACCTTTTTTTTAAGTTCTGTTTAACCAATACTTTCTTTGGTTTAACTCTGTTTTTTTAATGATACACTACATGTATTTGTTAAAATAAAATTTGTTAAAGTTTTACTTACAAAACTCTTAGTTTAGCTTAAGCTAAACTAAAGCTACAGGGGGGCACTTAAATAACAATGATATAAATGTATATGCATAAAGCTAATAAGCACAAAAAAGCCACATAAAGCACACACACATCATTAAATATTATTAATACATTTGGTTCATTAATTTATTAATTTAATATAAGGCCATTTGACCCTAAGAACCTGGTCTCAATGTAATGTTTTAACTTATAGATAGGCATTTATGCGTGTTTTTCAACCTTGTTTCAAAATAAACACAAAATTTCATAGAATTTGGCTTTTATCGGGAACATAATACCTCTTGAGACCTTCCCAGAAACCCCGTAATAGCAACTGCTGATTTATCCTCCGCATTTCGGAAATTGATCCTCCGTAGGTGTTGAAACTTTGAAACTAAATATCTTTATCGTCCCGAAAACTTTCATAACACCGTGGGTCGTAAAATTAACACCACAAGCGAATCCAAGCCTGTGGTGTTTCTCTCATAACCTTAAATATAAACTTGTTTGGAGAGACGAGGGATAAACCTAGTCCCTTAATAGGCGGACCCTCCAGAAATCGCTAGGCGAGCCGCTCGACGCAATAAAATAGCAAATTCTTGGACAATCCTACCATATAAATAAATTCAACAATCAGCTATATATCTTTAGAATTAGGGTTTGAATTTCCGTGTCTTTTTGTATTGTTTGGGTACTTTTCCGGCTCTAGAGTAAGGGTCAATTAAATTAATTACATGAACCGCAACATGTACCCTATTAAACCTTTGTTACGCAGTATTATTTTACTTTCTACGTCAGTATAGTATTTATCGTTATTGTACTTTATGTTTTTGTTAATACGTCGCAAAGTTAAGCCCATTAAGTGGATGTTAACTATACTCTTTTATTAGTATTGCTACTTTCGCAATGAAACTGGAGTTGTTTGTTTGTTTGTTGTAATTCATACGATTTGTAGTTACTATAAGTATTGAAATCATGACAGATATTAACCATTGAAAGCTTGACGGGCTCATTTTCTTTTATACGTTTCACTGGTCCTATGGGCTGCTTGCCTTGGAGTCTGGGTTCCTCTTTGTTGCTTTTTGTCCTTTAATTTACACGCTATAGCATCTTTGCATTTGCACGGTTGTCACTAAGACCACAGAATAAAATAAAAGCACTACCACGACAACGACGGCAGACTCCAATGGAGGCGGCGTTTTCACTTGTACCCCGCTTCTGCTTAATTTGCGTCGGTCTTTCTTGGAGCCTTGTCTTTTGTAGGAACCAGTTGCATATTTGATAGTTCAGATTTTTTCTTTCTATTAACTAACTAAGATGACATAGCATCCCAAAGTGAGTCTTGGCCTAATTCTTTTCTCATACATTACTGCGATAGCTCAACGACCTTAAGTGGATCTTGGCCTCCGACACAAGAGTTCTCAACTTCTCCGAATTCCACGCCACATCTAGCCAAACGTGTCTTTGGTGCTATTTTATTATAGGAAATCATAATACCAAGTGTTTAAATAAGAAATAATGTGTGACGAGAATATAATTGCCATCATTTCCTATTGCAAAAACGCCTGACCTTTTTGACAAAACACATGGCTTACAGTCGCGAGCAAACAATTTTCTTTGCTTTGTGCGAAAGATGTAAAGAGCCTAGCGGATAGAGAACAGCAGGGTGCGCCATTTTTGTGCAAAATTTTAGCACACATTTTTACCTAGCAAAGAAAACCGTCAAAGACAGTCAACTTTAGAACAGTAAAATAATATGTTATCGTTTTTTAATGGATAAATAAATAAATAAACGGTATTCGGCTAAAGAATATATGAATGTATATTTTGAAAGGTGACTAAAAGATGAACAGGTCTGTAAGTCTGAATTTCCTTGTACCTCTATCCAATTGGTAACGGATTCCACCAAAACAGCATTCTCTAGTGACATAAGGAAGGCGGCTGATAATTAAAAAAAATCTATAACATGATAAATAGATGTATTGAATCATATATTATGACTTAAGTACCACATGCAGGATAACGAAATATAATATTTGTTGATATCGACCATAACACTAGATGGTCAGACGAACTACAAGGCTTTTGATAAAAACTGGCGAGAAAATGCCGTGGCTGGATACATGGAAGTTTGGTGGGGAGGCTTTTGCACAGCAGTGGGACATAAACAGCTAAAAGAAGCCGCGGCGTCTTGGTAAAATAAAAACCAAATTATTAAACACGGCCTTTGACAACACATATACCGAACCAGAGGAAAAAACAAAAGACAAAACATATCTAAACTAAAAAGTATACAAAACATAAATAAATATAAAAAAGAGGCTGATTGAGCCATCGGTGCTCAACAATTAGTTCTTTATTATAACTAAATCATAGTCATATAAACCAAAGTTTATATTCGTGGAAAGTCAGTAAACTGGGAGGTAGCTCGCTAAAACGTGGTCGTTTGAAAGCTGTAATCGATAATCATGTTTCCTGCATACTTCAATGGAACTGTTTGGGTATAAGCGTATTTTCTGATGAAAGTGATTCCATAATCCGATTTAGATATTTACATCGTCTTGTTAACATTGAATCGAGTTTGTTAGCAAGTATTAAACCCCCGACACAAAAATAGAGATGTTGTGTACAGGTTCTTTATGTCTGTTTAAATAGGAACAGAGCACAAAAAAAATGTACCTAAGTACACGTAGCGCCCGTGCGATTTAAATAAAATTTCTTGTTCTGTGGTTTAGAACCACAAATCGATCCGATTGAATGAGGTTTAAACTTATTAACTGCCTCCGTGGTATGGGCGTTTGCCTGTAAACTCTGGGGTCGTGGGTTCAATTCTCACGAGAAACATACTTAGTTGTTTCCAGTTTGGTTAGGACATTGCAGGCGTGAGTCACCTGATTACTGACGACTGAATAAAGATGATTCCGTTCCGATAGTCGTCAGACGCGATTCGGAAGAACTCTGACACCAGGGTGTGCGTGGTCGGTCACAATGACGATGAGCATACATAATAGCAATCGAAACATAAATACTAGCTATACAAATACTTTTATGGAAATAGATACATATAGAAATAGATTGTCAGAGGTTTAAGTCCGTCAGTAAAAATAGGTCAATCATACCTAATGTAATGTTATATTTATCTTCGATTATTCCAACGCGCCTGAGTCATAGTACGGAACTTCGTACGCTATTAAAAGCCCGTCTTTGTACTGTGACTTGACGTGGGTCTATTTGTGGTCCATCAATCTGTTTGCTGGAGAATGGCTGGACTTTGAGCCAGGACTCAGGAAGTGATAACTGAAAACGTGTGTTCACTATTCACTAGGCATTATAGTTTGAAAAGGCATTGAATAGCCGTATGATTCTAGAAAACAGTACAATTTAATTTATTCATTCATTCATTTCGTGTAGGTGTCATGGTCAATCGACCATGCACACCCTGGTGTCAGAGTTCTTCGGAACCGCCTCTCGGACTCTGACATGGTTCCTTTAACGACTACCAGATGGCAGATAAGATCAGATAAGATAAAATTAATTAATTTTAATTGTTTATGGATTTTCTATGAAATTATATTATGTATTGTAATGTTTTATCTTTTGCCAGAATATAAGAAGTCTGACAGAAGATAACAAGAACTTGAATTCCACCGATGAGAAGGCAGCTTTTAAATTTATATGATATTATCTATATCATATAGTTACTAGTAAATATCATCCGTTTTTATAATTTGTTCTTTTGTCGTATCATGTAATCATGTAACGACAAAAGAGGGTGTGCATGGTCGATTGACCGTGACGCCTACTCGATATGATGATGATGATGTGTAGAGAATCGATTAAACCGTAAACTTGTAAGACTATAAAATCCATCCATACTAATATTATAAATGCGAAAGTCTGTCTGTCTGTCTGTCACCTCTTCACGGCTAAACTGCTGGACCGATTGTGATGAAATTTGGTAGGGATGTAGTTAATAACCTGAGGTCAAACATAGGCTACTTTTGGGCGCGATATAACCGAGTCCCACGCGGGGCGAAGCCGCGGGGAACAGCTAGTACGAAATATGTTCAGAAGTTTTTAAGTGAACATGGAGTGGTGTGCATATAGAAAGCCATCCCTAGTAACGATCAGTTGACGTCCGTCATAGATAGCTAGTACCTAGTACTCGGTAACATAGAGTCTAGTGAAATAATCTCTACGCCACAATGGCTAAAACAATCCACTTAGACAATCAGTTTAGTGGACCCTAAGGTTGCCTCGAAGAAATTGCATTAGCAATAATTTTTATTTTAGAGCCTGTAAAATCCAATGATGTATTTTATGCAATTGGTACATTAAAGTGTTTATTCATTCATTTAGTTTTTAGTCATTGACACGATAGACGAATAAGAAGTAACATACATATGTATCTAGCGAAGCTTTCGTGTTTCGAGCATTAGAATTTATCGTAATTTTAAATCACAGTGTCGAATATTGGAAATAGTATGTCTGAGATGTGAACAAGGACACTTCGCAAACCCATCGACAACCGGCGTCTACATTGTTAAGTCGACGTCGACATAAGCACAAAACATCAAGAGTACAGAAATCCAGGATGCGTTATTTACTCTTATGTAAGTACAAAAATAAAATACCGATAGTTGTAAGGTTGACCAAAAGGAATTCATTAGCGATAAGTCAATTTTTGTACATTTTGTGATCAATTTTGTATGAGTTATGATCAGATGATGTATGTAAAAGTATGTATATAATAGGACAAACAGTTAAATTGTTTGATCATTATGGAATAATTTTATAATCCCGTTTAAGAATCACAAGATTCACAGTATTTTTCTCAAGTTGGGTCGAGAAATGATCGACCTAACCTCATGTGTAACGCTGAAAAATTTGTTTGTTTGAACGCACTTCTATTAAGAACCAAGAAAATGTTGAAAGCTTAACTTCTGCAACTTTATGGATCCGCGATTTTGGCAGGAGATATTGGAACTAGGAAATTGGATGCCTACCTGTGTTTATCTTGGAACTCGCCTTTTAACAGGTTGAGGCTTGTGAAAAAGGCATGTTCATAAAATGTTATGCTTCGAGCAGAATTATGTATTTGATACGAGAGAAACTTGCAAACAAATAAAGTTTCTTTAAAGTTTACCCTATGGCTACCTGATTGTATGTATACCTAATACGTATATATAAGCAAAGCAAATCAAATTGTAAATGAAGACGCAGAGCTGTGGGCAACAGCTAGTCTCATAAATTATTTTCTGCTGTCACTGGTAGTGGACGAGGCACGGTCGGACGCGCGTTGGTGACATGTATTCAGACGTCACTCGGGTTCTTCCGCCCTTATTTTGACGGCTCTTTTGTATGTACCTACAAATTATATAGAAGTAGTCATTCAAGATTCGCACACAAATTTTCTCTATTTATCTAAACGCATCAGAAACATGGACTGACAGCGAAAATAAGGGCCAAAATTAATGCATTTCTAATGTGGTGCGGGAGGAAAATGCTTAGTTTATTATTTTTATTTTATTAGTTGACAGAATACCGCAGTAATGAGTTAATATTAAAACAACTCAATGTTCGCACACGTCTTTCTGTGATATATCTCCAACAAGCTCTCTACTTTTTCGGTCACGTTGCGCAACGTGTACTGGACCGACCCTCTCCTTGCAGCTTTGAAATGCAATATCCAAGAGGCCCTATACCGGGCCCAGAATAGATCTGATTGAAAGAAACAACTTGCCAAATTGGATTATAGTGATCACGACCCTCAGCTTTAAGGGGCACGACTTGAAAGAAGGGTCATTAAATAGATCTAAAGCTTGTATATTTTATACGATTAGGTAAACAATTAAGCATATTAACATTAAATAATCTATTATATTGGACAACCAAGTGATTTCAAGCTTGCCATTTTAATTAAAACGAGAAACAATATGTACAGAGTATGCTTCCTGTGAGATTCAAACACAACTCGTAAGGAGTTCAGGCAGAATGAAAAAATGCTTGAGCCTGGTCGGTTAGATGTTTTTTCCATGGGTAGTAAAGTCTGAACTAACTCTTAACTCTAAGTAAGGACATAAGTTATGCTCTATCAGGTAAAACAACATCAAAAATGTTGTCTAACATGGTGCACTAAAAACATTTGAAAGCATCTAAAATTATGGGTGTTTTCATGAAAATAACGGTCTAAAAACTGGTGCTAGCGGGTTATCGCGACCAATAAAACACCGGCTTCTTTGTGAGAACAGAAAATATAAAGAGTCGTTTCGTTTGTTGCTGATAACAGCAATGGAAATTTTAAACACCTTTCCCCTACAGAGTTAAATCTGACTCCTGCACTAGCACTTTTACCGTAGTTGATATAATTTGTACAAGTAAAAAGAAGCTGTTGTGTTCACTGTCTAGAGCTCTTTGAATTCCGCCGATGGTTTTCAAAATTATGTATTGATTTCATTTACATTTGAAAAATTTGCGATTGATCGCAGTTTGAACCATACGAATACTGAGTTGCCAGCAGCAGCAACAAGATCCACCTGTACTGTACATAGGCATATCGTCGAGGTAACTAAGAAAAGATCCTCAACCTCTTCAAAGGAATGTCGTAAAGGCGTCTAAGAAAAGGTTACTCAGGGATGTGGTAGAGGTGACTAACTAAAGATTATCCGTGTTGTCGTAGAGCCACTAAGTAAAGATAATCAGGGTTGTCGTAATGGCATCTAAGAAAGAAAGATTTTCAGGGATGACGTAGAGGCGACTAAGAAAAGATTATCGACCTTTATACAAATAAAGGTCGATAATCTGAGTCGCCTCTATGTCATCCTTAAAATATTTTTTATTTTATTCGGCATGCTATGCTTGTGTATGCCGTACCTAGAGGTGACTAATGTATGATCCTCGATACCTAAACATGAAACGTTATAGAGGCGACTAAGAAAAGATCCTAGACATATACACATAGATAAAAAAAAAAATGCGTCCCTTAAAACGCGTGCAATTCGAACTTCTTTGCCTATACATCTACCTCTACATATTGATGTCATAGTTAAAACTATTTATTTCGCTCGTTTCAGACACTGAATAATAAATGACCCGTAGGTATACTTTTATATACTATCATTTTCTGAAATCACGTTCAACTCGCTTTGTTATCGATTTGATGCTCAACTTTTCTGTATCTGTCTTTTACCTGACAAACTCGAGTGATAGATTGCGTAAATAAACTTTACTAACTTATGTAAGATAAAAAAAAAACTTAGTTATTTCGATGACCACACGAGATAATATAAACACCGAGAATTATATAAACGTTATAGGCAAATAAGTTCGAATCGCGCGCGGCGCATTTTTTTTTTAAATCTATGGTTATATATAGGCTATCACCTCAGCGTAAGTATACACAAAACAAAAAAAAAAATCGTCATAGATACTTGAATCAACTTATTGTTTACTAGCTCTCTTTCGCGGCTCCGCCTATGACAAAAAGAATATTTTATGCATTTTTATTCAAATTTTCACCCCCTCCCCTGCACTTTTTTGGCCCCTGTCTAGCGACTGCGTTAGGATTTTGTATGGACTTTCTTAGTTGCCTTACTATTCGCCAGAGGCACTGTCACGCGGTTTTGAGGTTTGTTTCAGGTTAGTCATACAAAATCGTTGTCAAAAAAAAAAGAAAAGAAAAACTCATCGGGCACTGTTCTTTATACTTGGCATTTATATTTTCGTCTTCTTCTACTTAATCAAAGAGGTAATTCTGGTGGCGGTCAAATAATTTATTTATATATTAGTATCGGCAACCCTATGAATATCTGATTGTATATTTGTATTATGTTGTGAATGGTGGAATTGGTTCAATATGTTTGCTCTCCGATGCCGTAGCATGGGCCGGCGGCGATCTCAACGTAAAATCCATTTCATAAATTGCGCATTTATTTTTTTGGTCCCTATTTTTATATCGAAATGGAAACAGTTTCAACATATTACCTCACTAGTAAAATGATCCGGTTTTTTCCGTAGGTTTTAACAAGTTATTCTTAAATTATATTATATTTAGACCGTTTAGGTTAAACATTAGAACTTTTTTAAAGTTTACTGTAGGTATACCTACTTAAATTGTATAATAACGAACATGGTAGGTTGGTGCAACCACGGATCTACTATGACCGATTTTGTTTCACTATGTGTTTCTGGATTTCTATCTAAATCATTTTCTTTCATATTTTTTAGACGTTTTTTACGTAATCGGAGATTTAAACTTTATTTTGTTGCTGCTAAATCTGATAATATTTAAATTATACAAGAATTATGATTGCTTCCGGAATGCATTTTCTAATTCTATTATTTACATTAATTTAAAATTTACCTACCAGTATTTAATTCAAATCTCAAAATCAACTCATCCACATATTAAACTTTGCGTTTATTCTTATACATGAAAGTGAAATTGATACTATACTGATTAATAAGTAAAAAAATATAACAGCAGGTACATTAACTGGCGAACCTGAAAAATGTTTATAAATAACAGATCTCGTACGTCGGTGGTTTACATCAATGAGGTAATGTTGCAGCGAATGTTTGAAGGTGTGTAACATTACGTTTTTAGAGAAGATTGTGTTTACACAGTGTAAATTTGAGAATGAGTCAATACTTCGCATTCTGGCCTTCAGCCGTTGCTAGCCGGCGTGTATCACCCCAAAATAATGTTTGACTTACATTCCGTAATGATTACACGCGTTATTATTTTTAAAATACGAGTTTGATACAACACATCAGCTGGCAGTGACGGGATTGGATGGGGTCTTTCGTGGTGCGAATCGCCGAATAGCTCTTTTTGAATGGGTTCTTTCACACCACGGTTCGAATAACAAAGTAAGTAGTTTTCTTTTTGAATTGGTGAATTCTGACAAAAATAATGTATTTTAATTACACATCTCATATAAGTAGTACAACTAAGTTTTAAGTTTAGTTTTAGTTTTATATTTTTGTTGATTTTAGACTGTTAGTGATTTAATCTGTGATTATGCCATGTTGAAATTTTATATTTTTTTATAAATATAATAGTTACATACTATCTCGCAAGTTTTTTTTTATCACTATTCATTTTTCTTCTTATCTGTAAAAATAAATAATTCAAATACTTTAATTTTTAATATGAGTCCAAATCGGCCACACGCAAAGAGTATTGCATCGTTTCGCCCTGTGGTCCGAATCGACCCATTCCAAAAAATACTTTGGGCCTTTCGCACCGCTCCAACAACCGTGGTGCGAAAGAACCCATTCAAAAACGGCTTTTGGGCGATTCGGATCGCGATTCGAATCGCTAGTGGTGCAAAACGACGAAAGACCCATTGGATGGCTCATAGAGGAGGAAGGTTGGCGTGGACAAAAGGACGCTTATTTTCAGAAATCGGTTAGTATAGTACTCTTAGAAAGTTGATAATGATGATTTCTAATTGGACATATTCAGTAACATTTTAACCACATATAATACAGATGAGCACTCGCTCATCTGTATAAACTTCCGCCAAATTAGTATACCAATTTTTCTCCACTTCGAATGGTATTTGGTATTCGACTGATTCCTACCTTATGTAGTGATTATATACTCTTTGCCATCGAATAATGATTCGACATTTTACTAAAGAGTATAACGTCTGATCTTTTTTTTAAACGACCAATCTACCATATTTATGAAAGACTGCTTGCAGTATTCCTTGCCACTATATTAAACGCAAAGTACTGTTCCAAAGTCTTGCTAGGTTATAAATTTACTTTAAGCTGACAAAATAAAAAGGTGTCACAAGAGCTAGTCATATTTCAGCCACAGGTTATCTGTGTATTTCAGCGTAAAAGACGAAGCCTTCACCCCTCCCCACGCCTCAGTTTGGCATATTTTATCGCCCCGTGTGGATGTGAAGTGGCAACACTGAGGATGTGTTGTTTATGGCGAGATTTACTCGCGAGACTTATTGTGTTGCTGGTATTATTTTTCAGTAGGTGTGCTATGATGTAATAGTTTTTATTTTAAATCACTAAAGGCTTTTTTCAGTTCTGTCTGCTCATTCTATGTTATAATGTGACTCGTAGAATTTGAAACGATTAAACATTTAAGATTTTGATATCAAACAATAGCCTTAGGCCATGCAGTCACCACAGCTAGTGATGTGCCGAGCCCTTCTCGGGATTTTTGGAAGCTTTCTCGAAATTATAATTTTCCGAAACTGGGACAGTTTTCAAAGTCCTTTGATAACTTTGGGAATATTCCGTAAGTTTACAGAGGGAATTTTCCACTAAACTTTAAAGAAAACAAAATAGATTTATCCGCTATACAAAGAAACGCGCTCGTAGCGCCATTTATTAGCAAGAAAAAGAACGAAATCTTTTTGTTAGGCGATGGGTGCACATAGCAATACCAGCTATCATTATACATGCCAAAATGAGTACTTATTTATTTGCTACATAGCTCTTAATGTTGTATCTGCCGAACCAAGTTTATTTAAATTTAGCATATTCATAAGAGTACGTACTGAGAAGGATCCATCTTTCGTCTCGGAAAAATTGTCTAATCCTTTGAAAAACACGCAAGTGAAGGCAAGTTATTTGGCTATTAAATTAACCTGTCCAACGACGACTGCTCCCTAATTTTACAAAGATATAACGGTAAGTTTATAAGTTTCATGTTGAGATATACCCCGAGCTTATTGTGCCAGGAGAATTATGGCTAAGTTATTTCCCAGCTCGTTTAAGGCAGGTGCATAGTGATCTTGAAATAGTAGCCGGCAAAGTAGCGAAATTTATAATCTATTTATTTTCTGAGAAGGGAAATAAGTTCACTTAAAATAAACAAAGTAAAGTGGAATCTTCTTCAACTTTCTTCAATATTATTGTGTTATCATAATTATTTATTATTTGTTAATTACCTTTGTTGTAGTTACAATGGTCTTGGAAAAAATATGTTATTAACAAACATGCTTAACAATTAAGGCATTATTTAAATTGTATAGAATTAGGAAGTGCCCTCAAGTCCTTTTTATCATAAAATTATGTAGCATCTTGTTAAAAATTAGTTCTGGCTTTACAAATCTTTAATTTTTTTTTCTTTGCTTTTTTTTCTATCTTAACTATTCTATATGATACCAAAGTTTTTATGGCATTTTAATAAATTTAAATACGAAAGAAACGCAACAGATAAAATAGTAATGAAAAAATATTTAAAGATATCTCTTTGGAATACATTTCTTTAGAAATAAGCAGCACCGATTTGTACTTATGTTCTTTATTCTATGTTTTTCGTTGTATATTTTTCTGTGTACACGAATCTGCAATAAAAATATTATTTATTTATTATTAATAACATGAACAAACAAAGCCACTTTTGTCCTTCAAAGTCATAAAGTATGCCTTCTTTATGAGTTTATGTCAGGAGATTATGGCATATTTGACGCGCTGAAAATAGCGAGCGCCATAAAACTATATTTGTATGACCCACACACATTGTTATTTCATAGGTGGCTATTAAATTATTAGTTGACAAATAAATCTTACACATTTTCTATTAACAGTTGTGCTGAGAACATGAGCATAGACGGTTGTAAAGGAGAATGCCCAAATGTTATTTGTCTATTGTATAGCATGTTAACTTAAATTGTACCTACATTAAAAGAAAGAATTTCATAATCGTTATGACGCGAACAAATATAAAGATTAAAATTTTCTATGTAATTTTGATTTTTTAGACAAATTCAGTGCTGATTTTTTAATTAGAATGGGCAATTCTTTGCTGGACCATGAAATAATGGTCTGTGTGTTGTAATCATATTTAGATTTTAAATAATTGATCTACGGATATAAGTTTGAATTAAATCTGTAACTTTGCTATTTAAAGGGTAGCTGCATAGAATTGTAAAAATTGGTGTAGATATGATAACAAGAGACAAATAAAAAAATCATACACCGACTGTGGAAAATCGTCTTTTCTTTTTTGTAAGTAGTTAAAAATATTTTATTTAAAGCGACCACTACATATTATATTCTCGTAAAACAAAATCATTAGCTAATTTAACAAATTTATTTCATGCTAGGTACTTATAGGAGGGGCAGAAATTAGCATTCTTCTTTATGGTAATCATTCTCTCATGCCTCTGATTAGAAAATATTTTCCATGAATGGGAATATATCTTATAATAAGTACACTACCGTCAATATCTAAATCTGATTAGCCATTCAATTTCAACAGACGCGTCTATCCCACAGATAATCTAATCATTCATTGAATATATATGGCGTATTGTAGGTCCATCAAGATATTGTATGTAAACAGCGCCTAAGCAAAGCAAACATATTGTTACATTCGATAAGATTAATCTTCTCAGACCGTTACTACTATGATATATCATGACGTCATATATGAGATGGTCGTTGGTTTTCGGTTTCAAAATAAACCTTTCTTCTTGTGGATCACACTCTTATCTTAGCGCCTTCCCGGTTGTGTCATCAGTTGGTTGATTCGGAGCCCAGGGTTCCCTTTCTTCTCGTAGAGCTGAAGAGTTCGGTTCTTGTTCGGTCGCTTGGCAGGGACTTTTAAACATTGCTGGTTTGTATTTTTGGAAGAAAGTGAGTAAAATGATTAACAGTGGTCTAAATTTCTTATACCTCTACGACTGGTGTCGAATTAAAGTAAACAGACATTTCCAAGTATCTGTCTAACTCAACCTTTCTTGAAAAATTCGTCGACAGATATTGAGCAAGTCGTATGAGGTTTTTCAATTACCGCTTTGAATCTCTGTAGTCCATTTATTTGCAAGAGGTGAACAAAAAATTGTCTAACTTTCTATCAGAAATCTAGTCATCTAGTACTTAGTAAAAACATACAAGTCAAATGAAGCCACATTTGTGCGATTACTCTGAATTAACCACATCTTAAACCCGTAAAGCCAAAAACTCCATATAACAATAATTACGTGCTCTTTGAACATGTAAGCCAATGAAAATAGTAATTAACGTTTAACAATATTTGTTTCAGAACGAAATTGCGACGACGAACCCTGACACACTCCAAATTGTGATATTTAAAATGACTGGGGGCTTCCATATTCAGCTTTAATGATGATGAATTGCTGTTCGCTATACATTGAAAGTTATTTTTGACGGTGAAGTCGTGAGTTGATTGGAGAAGCAGCAATGGAGTGAAAAGTGAGCGATGACGGCGCGGGAGGTGGAACTGAGTGGAGGGGCGCCCTGGGGGTTCCGCATGCACGGGGGAGCAGATCATAACCAGCCTTTGAGGATTTCGAGGGTAGGCCATTTTATTTTTCTTTTTTAATGACACTTGTTGTAGTTATATTTTTTGGTTGGTTTCGGTCGTCATTTAGCGATTGTCAAATAAACCACTGTATGAAAGGATTCGACAAAAATCTCGTCTCACCAAATCAACAAAGTTTAATACTGTTGATTGAAATTTTTCGAATTAATCAAGCATAATTACAAAAATGAAGGTTTGTGAATTGGTCTACAGGATATTTTATTTCTGATAGTGAAAATAAGCTTGAGAATCCATGAAATAAAATTACGCTTAGTGTGAACGTAGGCTGTTGAGTTAAATCTCGTCCTCTCTCGTTTTTCTTATTGTAGCTTTTAGGACCGCTACAACCGTCTACGAACATGGGAGCGCTACGAATCTGCTACGACCATAGAAGTAGGAAATCGCGCGCGGTCTCTACCCGGGCACTTTTTTATCATTATAGGACCATTATTATTTTTATAAAAAGGGACTATATCGTAACAGGTACATACATACATATAATCACGTTTTTATCCCATACGGGGTAGACAGAGCCTAGAGCCATAACACCTTAGGCCACGTTTAGCATAATGGTAGTTGAAACAGGAAATCAATAGTGATGGGTTGCTAGCCGCATCGCCTATGTCATGATTTCCCCATTCTGCGATTCCCCCAGTCGACTTTTACGACTTGCGCGGATGAGAAGCTGCTGGTACATTCTATGTTTTTCGTTTTCTCCCAGACCAGCATGGAAGTAAAAGGTGGGTACTCGTATATGAAATTTTCAGAATAAAAGTTTATTTTTGATTAAAGTCTTGTATGGAGGGTTCGTGCGTGCTTGAAGTCCCATTATCTTGATACATTTTTTTATTTCAGAAATATATTACTCTTAATCCAAAAAAATGTTTTTTAAAAAGAATTCTATTAGCTTCACTGTGATTGCAAATTGTTTTTCTTAATTACGGTTGCTAACCACTGGCCGAATTCTCGAACATTCGACCGAGTTCCGAGACTCGCCTGTTAATCAGCAGAACCAGAACACACATGCTGGTAGTAGATTGTAGTGAATAATGGAACTACACAGTGCTGGGTTAAACGGAATCCTTTGTGTAAGGATTTTAATTTGCAGTATTTTATTTTATAAATTATCGGAGTCTTGATCGGTTATCTGATTTACCACTGAAATTTATTTCGCACCCAGCTTTGCAGAGAAAAATATTTTTTCAAAATGAAGATGATTTGATATAAAGAGTTGGCGAGAAACAGACAGATGCTACTTTGTATTAAAAAGATTAAAAAAGATTTAAGTTATTAAAACCGTCAGAATTAAGGCGATAGCCAGATACCCACACCAGAATGTGTAGGTTAAAGTTGTCTACCATTATCTCCCATGTCAAGAAATTATTACTTTAAATTAACTTAAACTTCAACGGAAAAAAGCGCGGCTTAAAACATTTTTTATCTAAAGAAAAAAATATGATCGTCGATTCATGATAACGTTATAACTTCACGATTTACGAGTCTCTTAAAGTGTTATGAAATCATAAAAATGCTTACTGAAGAATGTGCATCAGCAGTAACTCACACGAAAGTGGTAATAAAACTTTCTTAAAAACGTCAGAAAAGCGGTGTCAGATTACTCAATTAAGTTCCTTCAGACGCAACCATAGATATGTATAGAGATAGATGTGACGTGTTAAATGTAGTGAGGGAATAAAAATGTGATGTGATAAGATGTGTAGAATTTTATGTGATGTTATGAAATAAGGTGTTTCCAGTCAGGGAGGTTACCAAGAAATCCTTTAATCTTATGACAATTCATAAAATACTAGCTGTTACCCGAGGCTCCGCCCGCGAGGCACTCAGTTATATCGCACCGCAAAGTAACTATGCTTGACCCCTGGTCCCGTACTATATCCATACTAATTTTCATCAAAATCAGTGTAGCGGTTTATCCGTAAAAGCGTAACAGACAGACAGACTTTCGGATTCAAAATATTAAATTAAATATTACTGTATGGATATGGAAGTCATCATCATCATAATTTCAGCCGCAGGCTGTCCACTGCTGGACATTAGTCTTCCCCCAAGGATTTCCAATTTTTTTATTGTTTTTTTTTTTTTTACAATTATTATTATCAATAATCAATTTTAACTTGTTTTTTTTTAATAGCCTAAATTATCTCACTGCTGGGCAAAGGCCTCGAATCCCCTCTTATATTGTCTTCTACGCGTCTCGTTCACTCGCCGCTTGTTGTCATCCAGTCTCGAATGTGTCCAGGTCATCCCGCCATCTCTTGCGTGGTCTGCCCCTCGGTCTACGGCCTTCTGGAACCCAGGATGTTGCTAGTCAGCCTCATCTATCTGGCGGCATGCGGACAACATATCCAGCCCATTCCAACTTTAGCTTGGCCGTCTTAATGCCCATATCGACTGTTTGAAGTTGAAATATTAAAAAAAAATACATAACATTTTAAAGAAGAAAAAAAGATGCTCTTTCTAGTAAGTTGTTAGTCTATGATCCCAACTCGCTACTCACAAGCACTATGTTCGTGGTCCGCAATTTGTTAGGACAATTGTATTGTACTCTATTGTATTGTACTGCAACCACGGAATGTGGTAAATACTGCGCAAGACATTACTTCTAACTAGTGTTCCAAGACTTGCGAGTACAGATACAAATTGACTATTTAGACATACTTGAATCTTTTTGTAGAGCTGATCTAAGATTTTTATGCGGTCGTTATATTTCAAAATAAAGCTCGACGGCCTAGCGGGATGCACAAGTCCGTAACGATAGCGCGCGTCAAGCGACGCTAAGTGCGCGGCTATGTTTGGTATTTCTATCTTGAGCTCCCGTGCTTTAGAATGCACGTTAAGCCGTTAATCCTGGCTGTTATCGACAGATGACAGTCGTTAGGCTATTACAGATGTCTATAGGCAGCGTAAAAAATCTAACAGTATTGGCCACTAACACACCCGGATCATGTTCCTATTGGTCTGGTTTCCCTGTAAAAAGGTTTACTGAGGTCAGACCGCAGTGTCTCCATTGTAATAATTAGTACCGCCAAACAGGACCATGAATAATAGCGTACTCAAGGCGCTGAAGCGTAACATAAAGATGCTTCGATGCAATCGGGAAAAAATAAGCTAGGCTGAAGAAGAAGGCATTTTTCAAAAAAGACATTATCATCTAAGCGTTATCACGGTTGTATTTTAAGTCTCCGGTGCCTGAGGTGCAATAAATGCGATGTCTTATTTTTCTCTTTTTCAATATTTTATGACCGGCGGTCTTACAATGGCAGCAAGTTGGTATCTTTTTGGTGGAATCTGTTACCAATCGCATAAACACCTCTTCGCTTTTTGTTACACCCACGGGAAAGAGGTGTACAGTCGCCTGCAGAGAAACCTGACCCCCCTGCCTGTTAAAAACCAATCAAAGGGGGGTCAGGTTTCTCTGCAGGCGACTGTACGTGTGTAGCAGTTTAAAAGGTATTTTTCTAAGGGGCATGCCGCATGCACTAAAGACATATAGAGGTGGTTGTCATTCTTGAGCTCCTCCGTGCTTCGGTAGGCACGTTAAGCCGTTAGTTATAGACAGTTGGCAGACGTTAGGCTATGACAGATGCCTGTAGGTAACCTGACTTGACAGTGTTGACCATAACACTAAAACTCTCTGATTATGTTCCTTCCTATTGGTCAGGGTGTCGATTCTGCTAATGTTAAGTCACAATCGTGTCAAAATAGTGTTTCAATAGTAGTGCTTTTTTACACACTAGTTACAAGAAATGTATATATTTTTTAATCACTGCTGATGGTCACACAACACACTACATTTGCATCACATCATGCTGTCATAATTCTTGTAAATAGTGTGTAAAAAGCACTACAATTGAAACACTAATTTGACACGATTTTGATTGAACGTTAGCAGAATCGACACCCTGGTTTCCCTCTATACAGAGATAAAACGGCACAGGAGACTGGCCGGTTGAACACTAACTCCTTCTGGCGGTACTTATTTATTAAAAGCATACATTGGGCTCTGATGCGTAAAAGCTGAAAATAAAACTGGGGCAATGGCTCTGATGAAGAAGACAAAAAAGAGAGTATATGATGTATATGAACTACTATGCCATAAGTATCAGTCATTAGTAAGCACTAATTCCATGGTACAAGTAGATTTATTTGGTCTCGAAGCAAGACTAATAGTAAAATGCCCACTCCACGCTGTAAAACTCTACTAGACTCTACCTTTTGTGTCCTCGAAAATAAATTAAAAAAATTTAAGTAAATACCAAAGGTAAAAATATACATAAAGGATATTGTGAACAATAAGTACTCGCATTAACCAGCACCCAATTTTACATAAGTATTGTTCGTGTTTTCGTGTTATTTCATTTCGATTTTCACATAAGCTGTTATTTACATACATGTACTTAGCAGCTTATATACATTATTACATAATATGCACTATTTTGTAACTAGTTAACGTGGAAGATAATTGAATAATAATTTGTGCTCATTGTTGTGGGTTGAAAATATTACTTTTTAATTTTTGTTCGAATATTTGTTTTCTGTTGTTATTTATTTTAATGTAGCGCTTTAAAAGAGAATACAAAAACTAAATCATGCATTTTGATGCAAATAAATTTCTTCAAATTCTAATTTGCACTCAACCAAAAAACATTCTGATATTTTTTCTTGCAACCTTTTTTTAATCATATATTTTTCATTACAGCGATACAGCGATACGGTTGAGCGAGCCCACGACGTGAGTAAGATTGTCTGCCAAATTGTGTGTACTCACCAAACACCGATCAATCTCACTAACTCCCTTTTTATTTAGCCTGTTTTTCCACTAAATTGAAAAAGAAGATGTTATTAATAATTACTAATTACTACATAGTATAAAACAGTCGCTTATTCCCGCTGTCTGTCCCTATGTATGCTTAGATCATTCAAACCACGCAATGGATTTTAGAGTTTTGAGAGATGATAGAGTGATTCAAGAGGAAGGTTTATATGTATAATACATGTATTATATAGCATTGCACCCGTGTGGCGGGTCGCTAGTTACTAATATTACGTATGTTAGTTTTTACTAAGCTTAATTAACGTGATTATCACTAACATGAGCGTTTGCTGTTTGTATACAAGGTGAGTTTTTATTACATGTACAAATATTTTAAGGGGTATTTTATAGGAGTAATAGAAAAGGATTGAAAAAATAATCTACATAAATACGTGTTAATGTATGTGGATGTAAAATAAAAATGAATAAAATAAAATAAATTTATTTTAGGTTACTATTTGACCCATATAAAATAAATTTTACATACTCAGTCGCACAGAACAATATAGCTGAATATAAAATTACAAATTATTAATTACATTTTTATAATATAAATTATTAACAATTAATATATATATTTTAATATTTTAAAAATTTCTTTCAAATGGACTGAACGGGAAGTGCCTCACAACAGTTTTGGATATAAGGGCAGTCTACAGAAACAACTACAGGCATCATATTTTTATTAAATTAGAATTCCAACCAGCGAAGTAATTAATTTTTCTCAGTCGTCAGTCAAAGCCATCGCGGAATAATGAAAACAAACCCCGTTTCAGATTAAAATAATTTATGGTACGTAGAGATACAACAGACTTGACAATGAAGCCGGTTAAGTGCGAGTCGTAAACGAAAATATAAATCAGAATTGAATAACACAATTCGTAAATTCATGAACTCATGAAGAAAACTGAATAAATTTTAAAGTTAGAACACATTTATAAATGGTGTTACAATATTATATTTACTACATAGAATTAGGAAATCGCGCGCGGTTCCAAGTTTTTTTTTAAATCTATGATTTACTATATTAATATGTATAAAAATCAATGCCACTTTTCGTTGTAATATTATGATTCAAGAACGGGCTCACCTATTCAAACCAAATGTTTAAGCTTTGTTTGGACTATTTAGTAGATGGTTTATGTGAAGTTAACAAAATCGGTGGAGTGGTTCATATATCACATTTTTTTAATTTTACGCGAGCTAAACCGCGGGTTAAAGGTAGTGCTTTATGATTAGTTGCATGTATTCGAAATAATATAATCGGATATCAAAATTTAGCTATTTACACCAACTGGTAAACATAAACATAATAAAAATTATATTACGCAATCAGGGTTTTTTCAGAGTAAATCTAAATCCTCTCCTGTGTTGCCGCATTATCTTCACAAATACCTAAATCACAATCCATTATGTCCCTTTTTGTTATTGAACCCTTTTGATCGTGGGTTGTTTTTAATGAAAGAGTCTGTTTTCGGATTATACTGTACGTATGGTAGCATTCATAGATATAAAAAAATGAAAGATGTTCCAAGGAGATTCTTTTTTTCCATTCTTCGGGAACATTTCACATTTTTAGCTGATGAGGTGATGTTGAGTACTTTTCACAGAGAGAAATACTGAGACAAACATATATAAAAAAAATTGCCGGGAGCTATCTCAAATTCTTTGGAGACAAATGAGACAAAAAAAAAACCATAAGCTAAAAGATGGCGCTATTAGTATCAAACTAAGAGGCGCGCAGATTTTCTGTTTCTCCCAATGGTTGACTGGTAGAGAATGCTCTTAACATAAAGTCCGCTTATTGTATAAGTATTTTGTACTTATGGAACAATAAGGTCTTAATAATAAAATAAGAGGCGCGCAAGTTACACTCAACTAATTGTGAACTTTTTGTCTACTACGGACCTAGAAGACAAAAAGTATGGTTTTCGCAAGGCCATCTCACGCGCGGGCCATGTGTTCAATGACTGCCTGATTCTGGTCCCTGGCTAATCGAATTAAAACTCATATATTATTATAAGGTGGACGCAAATCAACTGCAAATATTTTAAGGGCCGATTCAGACCACTATACTGAACAACTGTTCCAAATAAACTTATATCGAAATACGAAATATATTTTTTTCACTTTACATACTAAACTAGATTAGACAGATGATTCGCAATTTGTAAAGGAGGCTCATTTTTTTTTTCGATATAAGTATTATGGAAAAGTTGTTCAGTATAATGGTCTAAATCTGCCCTTAAAATACTTGCAGTTGATTTAAGTCCACCTATACATAGATTTAAAAAAAAATTGCCCGCAATTCCTAGTTCTATGACCTTATATATCAAATGTATCAGTTTATGGAAATGCAAACTACTTTCTAGAGTATTCATATCCGAGAGTTAGGTACTTCATTTCAAGTGAAAGGCATCTGGCGTTCAAGTCATAAGTACCCATATGTTAGCGAAGTCTTTCATACTAAGTTCCGTCCGACTGATAAAGAACTTTGAAAAATACCGCTCTGAGAATCGGAAAGTTTATCTACAATTTCTTCAAACTATTCTTATCACGTGGAAATGTCCCTAGAAATATGAGAAAACTAGATATAGTACGTTTCACATATCTATTATCGAACTTTAATGCAAATTAACTTATTTTATTTTAGTAAGTTTACCATTTAAAATATAACTTGAAGAACTGTAGAATTACAGATTAATCAATAGCAGTTCTAACTAAAAAAAACTCGTCTAAAATAAAACATAATCTATACTAATATAATAAAGTGGAGTTTGTTTGAAAGCCTTATACACTAAAACGACCAAAAGAATAAAAAAAATATCTTGCATTTAGTACCCCTGTTTTGTCTAAAAACTAAATCTATCTATATAAAAATCAACTGTGTTCGTTAGTCTCGCTAAAACTTGAGAATGGCTGGACCGATATGGCTAATTTTGGTCTTGAAATATTTGTGGAAGTTCAGGGAAGGTTTAAACGGTGAGTAAAGTGCAGGTTCAGGCGGTACGGAGTTCGCCGGGACAGCTAGTATTTGTATAAATATCAGCGAATCTGAGAAAAATAGCTAGTGTACAATAAAACTAGTTAAACGCGCATTTGTGCAATACCTTTCACTCTTCAGTTATGGTACTTATTCGCAAATCTGGGACAGTTCACATTTTGTCTTGTTTTTTGTGTTATGTCTGTCTAGGCTCTTATACGATCCTAGAATGGCCAACTATCATCATCTTACCAATTGTATAGTAGTACACTGTACGTCACTTAGTACTTTAATATATCGACAAAAACTAGAAGGGATAACAAGGATGATTAACAAGTACTATTTCATTAGCCATAGAATTAGGAATCACGCGCGATCGCTAGGCAATTTTTTTGAATCTTTCATAAAAATCTTTAATAAATAAAATGTTATTAGCTTTGGAAAGAATTTAAAGGACAACATTTAAAAATAAAAAAAAACAATGCGATATTATCAGATTTCTAGGAATGATCGAAAACAAAAATTCATAGTCAAACAAAACATGAAATTAGTTAAAACATTGAGCACAAATTTCAGTACGATATCGAATTTCTCCGAATCCATTAGTTGTTTGTAAATTTATCCCAAACATTTTCAGAGGCTCAGCACAAAGTGATAATGTAGAGACTGTCCCAAAATAAGTAGGATAAATTGGGCATAGTATTCAAGTAGATATGAAAGGACATGAGTTGATATTGGAACAGAGAAAGCTGATCGCAACTGCTCTGAAAGGGGAACGTAGATCGTTGGATATGCCTTTCGATATAAAGGGTGTACAAAAAAATTATAAAATTTAAATCCTATGCCTTTTTCTATTGATTCAGTGCGCCCAGCGGCCCACGGGCGACCGACAAACAATTGAAAAACTGCTGTGTCTGCGATTGCGGCGTTCAAAGTGTTGAGATATGACTCAACGTAAGAGTCGACTAAGGGAACAGCAGTCTGACTGGTGGCAAATTTTGCTAACAAAAGCCTACCCAGGTAGGGTTGTCCTCAGGCATGCGGCCCATCATAAAAACAATACTGAATCTTGAAAGTGCCTTATAATGGAGATAAAAAAAACAAACATCGCATTTTTAGTGAACACCAGGCTAAGCCACACAGTTTAGTATGAAATTGCTCTGAGAACTGCCGAGAATCACTTGTCCTCAGACCTCAGGAACTTAGCATCGTATGAAGTTTTCTGTCTGTTCCGTAATCTATGCTCATGAGACGAAGGTACATCTAGAAACCACGCACGTGCGTCGCGGAGTCACGCGGCGTGCGTGTTCCGAATTTGAAATTGACTTTGTTATTACTGCCCAATTATGTAAGACCTCAGATGGTCCTTCGTATAATATAGAGTTTAGTACAGTATTAGGTGTATGGCGTAAGGGTCTACTTGCGCTGGTTTTATTACAAAATAAGTAAAATCAACTACATGTAGAGACGACACGTTTATTGTATTCATATCAGTGGGTTGGGTATTATCACGGATTTGCTAACGGTCGATATACTTAATGGAATTAATAATTTTCTTGGCATCCTAATATAATTTCGGTTCTGTTTACAGGCTAGTGTGACATTCTGTTTCCATTTTTTATTAGCTAGGTTGTTAGGGAAAAGACTACGTCCCTCCTAGTTTCATGAATGTTCTTAAAGATGACTAAGGAACGAACTGAGGTCTAAATTTCCTTGTTGAACTTTTGTCCGACTGGTGGATGATTCTACCTTCATAAGCATTCTGAGACAAATTCCTGATGGCGATTCTTGTATGTCCAGCCACCTCCACACTCAAGGACCAGTACCAAGCCGCTGATAATGCTTCTTAAATGCCAGTAGCGGAGTTTTGCTTATCAGAAATATCAACTGACCAGAGTCGATTCGGTATGATGAAGAAGAATTCAGAGAAGAGTCATTTCGGCAGGCGGAAAAACGTAAAATAATGCCTATTTTTATTTTATGTCGTAACGAACCGTACCATATACCGAAGCCATACGGCCTAGGATATATGCAACTGGGAAACGCTAGGATAAAACTAGCTATTTCCCGCGGTTTCTCTCTAACTAACCCGCTGTGTGTATGATGTTTATATAACCTAACAAGAATCAGGCTATTATACGCAAAAAAAAAATCAATTACGACCAAACAAACAAACTTAACACCTATATTATATTGGTATAGAAGATAATGCTAAACAATATTTCAAGAACAAGTCTTTATCGAAGAAGATTATTCAATAAGCTTCAGACAATCTTATAAGAGAGAGGCATCAAGCGCGTCTCAGAACACTTAATCTCCAGTAATTGCACTAACAAGATACTCGCTGCATTTAACTACAACACATACAAAACAAGTGGTGCCATAGTGTATCATGTTTTTGTTTGTTTTGCTGACATTCGGCCACAACTTACTTAATTATTATCACTTAATTATTGTGCCTCGCGGTTTTATCTGGCCGTTATATGTATGTAGCAAAACCCAATGATCTATCTTTCTTTTTAATTAATTAAGATATTTAAGAGATTTAGGCGTTACTACGCGGAAGTCAAAGTTACAAGTACATAGCATTCTATAATCTGTGCAAGTACTTAAGTAGTATTAATTACTACCTTTATGACTAGTACCACCACCAGTATGAGCATGTAATTTGTATTGCACACACATGCATCAAGAATGAAAAACCTAACGACGTGTGAGTGAGATCCTCAAGTTGTCACTGTAGCGTTTATCTATGGAGACCTTTGAATGAGGACCGAACAACCTTACGAATTATGTTTTATAACAACACTAGCTGTTGCCGCAGTCTCCGCTCGCGTGGTACTCTGTTATATCGCGCCTAAATGTAGCCTATGCTTGACCACCAGTTTTTAACTATATCCATACCTAATTTCATCATAATCGGTCTAGTGGTTTTAGCCGTTAAACCGTAACAGACAGAAGACAGACACAAGAACAGACAGACAGACTTTGACATTTATAATATTAGCATAGAAGTATAGGTTAAGCTTTCTTGTTCCTAATCATGTTGGTTGTTAGTTGGTAGGTCAATCGATTCTGCACACTGTTAACCCTTCTGTAAGTATATATTTTATACACGCCAACAACACCAACTTGCTTCAATATATGTGAATAGACACTATATTCGTAACTAAGCTCGCATTTCTAACACGTTTAAGCTCTCACCCTCGCCTTATGTGGTTCTGAACAATGCCATGCCATTTGAATCCTGCAAATGCTGTCTTTCCCAAGTGCATTTTCTTTTTATCGCCATTTTGAATAGGATAGTTTCTAGCACTCGCGGTTGCTACTTTAGATATGAGACAAAAACTTGAAGTAGTATAATGCTGTAACGAGATTTCGCTAACTATCTGTATCTTAGTAGCAAAGAATAGATAATAAAAATATGTATTTGTGGTAATCATAGATTGAGCAATTTTGCGCGCGCGATTTTATTTCCATTTCCAATCAAAAGATATAATAAAAGAGAACAATTTTTATTTACAGTCTTGGTCAACCAAGCTGTGTGAGCACCGATGGCTCAATCAGTCTCCTTTTATATTTATCAAATCATTAATTATGGCTAACACTATTTAACCTTAAAAAGTTGTCCATCCATTTATATACACATAAAAAGGTCGTTTTTAGAAATTATTGTTACATTGGACGTAAACAGATATAAAGCACAGATTCTAAGTGTTATTTCCATACAATGTGGGAGTCAACGGCCTATTAAGGATATATCGATGTAGGCACCTATCCTATAGTTCCACACAACCTGCGTAACGTACGTCTCGCCTTCGATTCGCCTTCGACAAGATTAATATTCGAAACGGGTGACAATCCCCATCGTGACTATTTGTCGATGTCCTGACGATACACATAGACTTCTATGAATAGACGGAGGAACAAAGGTGTTAAATATATGATCTAAGTCTTACTTAGTGATTGTAACATCAATTTAATACTTACCATGTTTTTTTGTGTATGAAGTTACTACTTATTTCGTATCTTTCTTGTGTATAGAAATACTAGCTTTCGCCGGCAGCTTCGCCCGCGTAATTTTCCCTCGTAACGGTGCTTTTTCCGGGATGAAAGATACCCTATGTCATTCTCAATACTCCTAGCTATGTGTATGCGAAATTTCGGGAAGATTGGTTCTGTAGATAGAGCGTGAAGAGGTAATAAACCAACAAACAAACAAATATTTGTATATTATATACTCACTTTCGAATTTATAATACTAGTTCGGATATATTTTTTTTCAAACCTTGATACGAGTTTTACTTTTGGTTTGATAACGAAGAACGAACTTAGTTCATTTGAAAGTCTTATTTTTCTTTTAATTTCTTCTTTTTCTTTTTTATTCCTTAATCTATTATCATTTAAGTCTATGACGGCGCATGCATTTTCGTATAATGCCCATATAATGCTTCGATGAAATAGCCGCGGTGACATTGCGTGCCTTTCGACGTTAGTGTTGGCCATGACTGTCTTGGGGCAACTGTTTAACTGTATCCAGACTTTCGAGTGCCATTGTTTTCCTTAATTATGTTGTTTCCAGTGATTTAAGTGCTCCAAGACTCGTTATGTCATTAAGTTTTTTCTCAATTACACTAACAACTTAATCGCTAGTTTTTGGTAGTGTGCGGCCCTGATTTACGTGTACCCCTTATATGTATCTATTAAATAAGATGAGTTGATTACTAAATATACATATTAAAATTTGGATTACTCTCATCTTGCCGGATAATGAATCTAATCAGTGTCTTTACTTTTTCGTGACTTTACTACATACCGAGTATGAGTATAACCATAATAAAAAAGTTTTTTTTTTTCGCAAATACCATCTATGTTTACTTATATGAAATGTGCGCATGATATCGCGTGAAACTAAGGATCCCTTATCGTGAATATAGCAGTGTTTCGTAGTGTGTATGATAAAGTTTCCTAGTGCCAGTTTGAGGGTTGGAGACTGGAGGAAACATGCTGAAGTTTTGTTCACCGGCGGCGAGACGCCGGGAACCGACTGCGGTTTGTAACTCTAACTTGCATACTGTTTGCTCATATTCACAGTATATAAGTGTAATAAATATATTAAAGCTGAAGTGTTTGTTTGTTTGAACGCTTATAACCTGAAAACTACTGGTCGGATTTGCAAAAATCTTTTTGTATATAAAGCCTGATTATTGGGGAAGGTTATAGTACATACACACTAATAGCGAGTGAAACCGCGGGGTACAGCTAGTAAGTGTAAAAAGTTACAGAAATTTTATCTCAAAGATTAAAAGATGGCGGGATGACCTGGTCGTTTTTGGAGTGGATGGCACCAAATAACATATGACTAGAGATAAATGAAAAAAAATGGGGAGAACTTTGGTTAGCTGTTAGACAGATGGACCGAGTGTGAGTTGAACTCGCGCTGAGTACAGAAGTCGAAATTATAAAGTCCCTTTAGTTACAAATGGCAATATTGCTGAAAACGGCCACTTTTAGCAGTTTTGCAATTTGTATATAATAAGTCATATAAATTGCAAAAATTTGTGTAATATGTATCGTCTTAACGCGAGTTAGACTAATCTGATTATATACAGTTACCTTCAACAGTTGACGTGTTGCCCAATACCGGCAATAGCTCCGTGTTGTGACTTGTGGGGTCAATAATAATAAATCGACTAAGTGCGAGTCAGACTCGCGCCCTGAGGGTTCCGTACCACCACACAATACTAAAAGACTTAACAGGTTGTTTTAGGATTTTTGCTTCCATAACAGACAGACGGAATCTCATAAGGGTTCAGTTATTGCCTATAAAATTAGGCGGTTGTTTAGATGACAAATGCTAAAGTGTGCTAGTATAATATTCTGTAATCTGTGGTGGTATGGTGTAGGTTTAAGGAATAGACCACCCACTCTTTTATAAAAGAGGCGTAAGGGTGATTCTGTAGTAAAGGGCTGATTTCAGGAGTTTTAAATACAATATAGATTAATTTGGAGTCTGAGATTGCATTTCATCGAGTTTATTTTTATTTAACAGTTTAATTTTCTGAATTTTTTTTTTTCTGCACCCCTTATCTCAGTTCATGTAAGGTCGGGTCTCCTCGTGCATTTGCCCAAGAGATTTTTATTCCGGGTTGTCTTTACGTCTAGCTTTTTGCTTGTAAGTAAAAATTAAAAAAAAAACTGTTTTTTGAAAAACTTATTTAAAAAGATGTAAAAGAAAACAAAACTATTCTCAGGCCGACCCTTCCCATGTGCTGTGTCTATACCTAACCCCTACGTGACCTTAATACGGCCTGACCGTGACCAATCAGCGAATGAATCAATGAATGATCTTCATTACGTAAAGTGGCAGTTCCTCCTCAATAATTATTTTCTATCGGTGAACACTTACTAGAAATAACATTTTTTTTTTTGTTTTGCAAATAACTTTGCGAATGACGAACCGCGAGGAACAACTAGTATCTAGTTGTAGTAGTGTTAGTTACACTATTTAAAACTCGAGAACGGCTGAACTGATTTGGCAGAAAATTGGTGAGGAGGTAGCTAAGAACCAGGAGAAGAACATAGGGTACCTTTCATCCTGGGAACAAGCACTGTTTCCGAGGGAAGTTCACGCAGGCGAAGCCGCGGACAAAAGATAGTTTATTATAATAATGAATTGTCATCGAAGTCACTTGTATTTCATCTCTGGACGAGCGGAAGTAGGTCAAATTTGATCACAGACAAACATCAGGTAAAACCAAAAAGAAGCTTATAAAATACATCACTAGCGGTTCTGTGAACAGGAGACTCGCGAGCCTCCTCTGTTTAACCCCCTTTCTTCTTTTTTTATAACTATATGTTTTCCACCATTTTGCCTCCAACCAAAAAAGCTCTCGACAACAAATAAAAAAAAAAAAACAAACACTTGTGCTAAGTTTCATTATGATCCGTTCAGAAATGCGACCTACAAACAGACAGAAAGACATCCGGATGAAATATCCTAATAATTTATGACTGTTTAAAAAAATATATTTCTCAACTTACTTATCTAATAACGATTATGTAGTACCACAAATCTTAATGATTCTAACAAGAAATGGTTGTACGATTATTATTTTTTCTTAATGAATGAACTAATGCTTCCAAAGTAATGCGATATAACCAAGACAACAGACAGTTAATTGGTACAAAGAGAAACGAAAGAGTATGAAACAACTCCCTTGTTCTTTTACAAGTTTAAATGGTTCGCATTCTTGAGTATCTTAAATATAATGTGATCTGATTATAAAAAGAAATGTGGTGTGATTGCGGTTTTTTTTATCATATAATATTTTTTTCGTAAAACTAATTTCAAGTTACAAATGAGTATAAACATGAATTATTTCCTGGTGTTTCAGGCGTCCATAGGCTACGGTAACCGCTTCCCATCAGGTGGACCGTAAGCCTGTTTGCCTACTAATAGTATAAAAAAATATTGTAACTTGAAGCTGAAAACTTAGTCAAATTACTCTTGAGAAAATCACATTCCCGTCGAATTTCGGCAGTACGTCTCTACATTTTCTGCGTTTTCAAAACGTTAACGAATATCGACAAAAACAAAATGTGTGGGATCGACATAAGATTGACCACACATGATTTAGCGCGGCTTATGTCAATGCCATACATTTTGTTCTTGTCAACATTCGTTAACTTAAAGAATTTCGAATCGTGCGCTGTCTCTATACCGAGGAATTTTTTCTTAAATCTATGCGTTAACGTTTTGATATTGTGACTTAGGCTATGTGCCCTGATAAGCCCTGATTACTGTCCTGAACCTATTTTTATGCCCAATTTTGGCCATATTAGATCTTACGCGGGCTGTATGTTTGAATGCCAGCCCTATCACAACAACCCTTGAATAATAAAAACGGCGGGAATAAGTCGTTTACATGCGGCCAGCTCTGGCAATCCTCCGAAAATATATACTAACTTGTTTACCTGTTCACAAAGTTAGAATATTTGAGTATTTTTCTCTTACGCCATTCGTAATTTAAATTATCATTACACAAATATTACATGGCATTTGATATGCTATTATGGTCCTTCTTGCAATAAATAATTCAATCCAGAATCTAGCCTCTTACGGCATCTATGAAAAGAAAGAGAGAGATAGTTGTTTATTCTTAAGACAAAGAACAGGGCATATTTTTTGTGAGGACATAATGAACATATTCATTAATTTCGTGTAGATGTCACAGTCAATGGATCATGTACACCCTGGTGTCAGAGTTGTTCGGAACCGCGTTTCGGCTTTTGACGTGGTTCCTTTATCGTCTACCAGATGGCAACTGGGACCAACGGCTTAACGTGCCTTCCGAAGCACGGAATCATCTTTATTATCAGACAATCAGATGATTCAAGCTTACAATGTCCTATCCTAACCAAACTACCAACATCTAAACAAAGTATGCTTCCCGTGGGAATGCAACCCACGACCCCCGGGTCTACAGGCAAATGCCTTAGCCACTGTAGAAGCTGTTAAACATAAGTATACTAAACACATTATATTAAATTTAATTTATCTCCCGACACGGATATATTTCGGATCTGAATTAACACGTGGCTGTGATATGCTATGGTCCCTCAGGCAATCAATGCTCGATCCGACCGACCTTGATCCCTCCAGGCAGGCTTTGATCTCGTGTGATTGCCGCTTCACCCATCTGACGACCCATTGACATATATCTTACTAGTGTATTGAAACGCTGTATAAATTGTATTAGCACAATCATTTGTATGACAGGACAGCTACATAACTATGGAGATCTCTATGTAGAGTAATTTTATGTTTTCTGTGAGGTTGGTACACAACGCATAGTTTGTATTCTACATTTATGTTAGTTTCCGTCGAAAGAAAAAGAACTTCGATTATTAATTTCGTGGACTAAATTTGTAAATGTTTTCAAAAATTTTAGCTGTCTCTGGAACAGTTTAGAGCATCTTAAATATTGCAAGCCGATGTGGCTGAAAGTCGGAATGGAGATTACTTAAACCCTGGAATAACACGGCTATATTTTTCCCCGGAACTCCCACCGGAGCGGGGCCTCGGGCAACAGCTAGTATTTTGTAAATAAAAAAATTGGTATATATTTTTGCAGCATATAAAGATTTGATTGTCATGTTCCAGGTAAACCCAGGTCGGAAGGCGTCCCTCAGTGGCATCAGAGAAGGCGACGTGATCTCCTCTATCAACGGGCGGCCTACGAAAGGCATGAGTAATGCAGAAGCCCATGCCATGCTCAGAGCGGCCGGCCCAGTACTTCGGCTAGGACTTAATGAGTAAGTATCAAATGACAGGGAATCCTATACTTATCTTTCTTCTTATTGCACTATTCATTAGCCCACCAGAATAAGTGTACAACGAAATAAACTTTCTCATGATTAAACTATTAAACGGCCAGCCAGTGCTTTTGTTACTGGGCCAGTCGTCCATGCTGTGCTGAGGGCGGCTGGTCCAGTACTTCGGCTAGGTAGGACTCAATGAGAAAGTATCTAATTATATGATCTCCTTTAAGGATAAATATATAATTAAAAGCTTCATTTACCAATACTGCATCACATACACACAAAAAAACAGTAAAATCGAACTCATGAGCCCCATGTCTACAGGCAAACGCCATAACCACTGGACCATGGAGGCAGTTCCTCTGACCTACTTGAAAAAACTAATCGGGATTGTGGTAGTACTTTAGAGAAAATTCATAAGTCGAAACCCACACGGCTTAGCTTATCACATTCTATTTACATTATTACATTAGTGCGGATTAACTTCCTCATTCCATATTCGAATTCCAGACGAGCAGATAACTCGGTACTAAGTGTTCTAATTCCATTTCTGAGCTCCATACATTGTTCATGCGTTCACATGACTCCATTTGCAACGTCATACAGAGACTAAGTGCTCCAATTTACGTCACGGGTAATCTGCGAGGTCCCACGTTCGATTCTGTGAAACGGCGAAGAGTGATCGGATTAGTGCCGGGCTCGGGAGGACTTGTACTGGTAGACGGGATTTACGTCACTCACTAGTTCACTACCAAGCTGTTAAGCTGAGCTAACTGTTTCGGATATATTTCACCATAGATCTAAGATATGAGATTAAAACATTTTTTGATATTGTCAACAATAGTTTATTGTACAAAAAATGGTTGTTGACAATAAACACACTGTTATTTTTAATTAATTCGAGAAATTGAAACACTACAAAAATTCTAGGGCACAAAAGGACCAATAGTAAAATATGAAAACGGAAAGAGAGAACAGTGTAATATGAAAAACAATCTGATTTAGGAAACAGGAATTCATATTATTTCATAAAAGAGGCAAAAGTGCTTGTGTTTTAAAAAAAAAATAAGTTATCCCCGCATATAAAAATACGAAATTAACCACACACTAAAAGGATAATGGAAAGAAATAAACACGTAAAGAACCCCTTTAGAAGAACAACCTACGAGTAGGGTAGACAAATCTAAGATAAGCCTGGAGAGAAATGAACCTGTAAATGAATAGTCATTTGGAGTCAGGCCTCCTAAAGGGCAGAAGAATAAAGTAGAAAAATAAAATATTCTAAAGCGTAGCCGCGGGATACCTTGTCTTGTTTTACTAGAGTTTTTATCTTTTGCATTAGCAGGCCGATATTTTTGTTGCTGTGTTGTGGGGCACAATTGTATTGATACAGTAGAGGTTGAAACAAACCAATCAATCAAATGAATTACCAGTTGATTAGATAACAAACCGAATCAGTTTGTCTGTCGAATGTTGTTAATTAGACATATCCATTTTGGGTCTAACAAACACGTTATTATAATTGCCATCACATCCACCGATCGTTTTGTTATTAACTTATGCCGAGCCCGGGCAAATTTGGGAATAGATAGACCGACAACTGTTACAATATTAGTTTACTGTAGTACTGTGGACATTAGGCGATATAAATTTTGCTGTATCGATGGAGTTTGCGAAGCAAAAATACTTACTATCATGGCACCATGGTGTGACTGGATGTCATCCATGCAAATGATAGTACATTAATTCATTCATTTCGTGTAGGTGTCACGGTTAATCGACCATGCAGACCTTGGTATCAGAGTTCTTCGGAACCACCTCTCGATCTCTGACATGGTTCCTTTAACATTGGGGTTCCAATAGTAGAGTCTAAGTTAAGATTCTAATTAAACTTCACACGTATATGACTCCTTTGTGATGTGAGTTGACGCAACATATTAATTCATCTCTTATCTTTAAATATAAAATTCCATCATATATAAGTACTAGCTGACCCGGCGAACTCCGTGCCCCCTTAACGCACTTTTCTCGCCTTTTAAACCTTCCCTGGACTTCCAGAAATCTTTCAAGACCAAAATTAGCCAAATCTGCCCAACCATTTTCGAGTTTTAGCGAACAGATACTAACAATAACAAAAATAATAAAAATAGGGTTCAGAGGGTTAAAATTAAGGAGTTTTCAATTATCAAACATATATATTTTTTGGATGCATGCATGCGTGAATAGGCGCAGGTAGAATTAATTTTCTTCCATCTATTATTATATATATATTAGGCTTAGGGTAAATGATTAATTTCCCCTTCAATTGAAAGGCCATCTTTCTCGTAACCACAAAAGTCTTTTTCTACCATAACACATCAGTGTAACACCAGAAGTTTTCTATTTTCCGTAAATAAAAGGTGTTATTTGAAGTTATAAATAAGTTAGAGATTACCTCCCTCGCTTCCATTGTCTGTAAATTCTAATCTAAGTTTTGTTGTCACCAGAGACAGAGAGATGTCACCACGGAGAAGATCTATTGGCAAGAACACCGAACTGAAACGTAAGTAAAATTAACACTATTGTAAGGCACATAAGGTTCATTATTAAAATCTTAAATTATTATTTCATTGATTTATTAAGTAAAAGTTGCAGTGTATCACATACGAACTAATATTATAAATGCGAAAGTGAGTTTATATATGTATTGGTTTGTTACCTTTTTAAGCTTTTTTATAGAATCCAATCTTGAATCTCATATCCACCCAGTTAGAAGTATTATGATGGGAATAAAGTACTTAGATACTTTTTTTGTTTATCCCGGAAGCAAAATTCGGAATTAAGAACTTTTCATACTTTGAAATCGACCGTAACTGTAAGCCAAAAAATATTTTATTTTAACTAATAACAAGATCTCTTTTCTCTAAATTTGTTTAAAGAAGGCATGCAAAATTAGCTAACCGTATGTGAGGCTGTTATATGAAATGAACATTAACACGATAAGATTATTCTGAACATTATTTCCTGTTCATTTCAAAACAGTCGTATAAAATTATAATATGTATATATGCAACATCACGAATCTTTTGTAGAAGCCATGTGCTCTACTATTACTTTTATCCTCGTCGTCTGCATATGCAAGTTGCAGGAATTCAAGAGTGTCGACTTATCGTTTGCTTTCAAGAGATAAAGAAGCGCGCTCGAAATATAAACTTTATTCATAAGTCACACAGTTCGAAATAAATCGTCTGAAAGTACCTAAATTTATTGATCGATACGGATTTATTTTATTCCCTTTAGATACGTGAATTCTGTTTTGCAAAGTATATTTATTAAGCTTGTTTGGTTTCAGGACCATCTCAATTGCTCGCTGAAGTGCAAAGTGGAAGAGCTACACCCCAAGCTCCCGTGTATGCTACGATTAGACCATCAAATTCGTCGCTGAACAGACCTCCTTCAGTTAGATCATCCCTTAACTCGATACCCACTGCTCTGAGCTCTACGCCATTAGTAAAATCTGTAGTGACGAAAGAAGAACCGTTAAGATTCCATCCAACCAATCCTTTTTATACGACATTACCCTCAAATTTTACAAGTGCTTCCAAACTACCTTTACTAAATGGCAGGCCCCAATTCAACAATGTAGATAGGAGTAAAACAAGAGAAAATACTTATAGAGATTTTAATTCTGATTTGAAATCACCGTCTTTCTTCAGTAATACATACGATTCTGGACCTAGCAGTCTTCCTCACATGAGACTTAACGATACTGGTTACATGAATGGATATGAATCAACGACTTCCAATAATTCTAAACTTAGTGTAAACGATAATGCAGACTCTTCATATGACACAAAATTCAATCAGTTTCCTGATAATGGTCTTCCAAATAATGTTAAAAGTAGCGGAAAAAATCCCTTTGACACGAAACGAAATAGTGATCCTTTTGAAAAATATTTAAGAAAAGATAAAATCAACGAAAATAGTAAAACGGCAATGCCAAATTCCCTAAGTGATACTAACTTTCAAAAAAGGGAAGAGATGATGAAACATACTGTAACAGAACACAAAATAAGTGAAATAGAAGAAGTGAAAACAATTAAGAAGTTTATTTTGAATGGCTCAAATGATATCAACGAAAGTGAAAAAGAAGAAAACACGAAATTTGTTTCTAGTAATAATGTAAATGAATCCAGATCACAAAATACTCAGAATAATGAGTTAGGAAGCCAATTTGATGATCTAAATTTAAGTGCATCTTCAAAGTTAGGAAAATATTTCAACAACGGAGAACGAAGGCATGAAGAACATCAAACCACATGTCATCCGAGATTCGAAGATCACATTTCCCATCCAGGTAAGTCAAGTTTTTTTTCTGTTATTATATTTTTTGTAATCTTGTGTCCCACGTCACATGCAGATAATGTACTTCATACTATATTCATACATACATTCTTCTCATAATTAATCTACTACGAGCTTACCGAAATAGATTTCTATAGAAATAAGTAGTACTCGTATATTATATGAACTTCTTGTACACAAACATAAATTTATATATTATGTTACTTTCTGTAATAACAAATCTCTTAGATTTACAGAATGAGTTTACATTTATTGTGTTCACTTAATGTTCAAGTCAAAGTCCGCGAAAATGTTAAATTGTATAAATAGAAACACCGTTAAACCGTAGTGAAAATTCGCTGCTTGAAAATCAAGCACCATAACTCATAAAAATTTGTAAATTTATGCGCCCAAATCCGTTTTTGGGGATGCGATACAGCTAGAAGCTATAAAACTTCTGAAAAAAGGTGCGATATGACACCGCGGCTCGTAATATATGCCGCAAGCCGCAATGAATACTGCCGTACTCTTGCATGTTGATAACATAGAAGTATATCTATTTCCTTCATTTTCACAGCTTATGCTTTTCTATTGTAGCTATAATTTTAAATGCTACTGAAAGAAATGGAAAAAATTAGTTTAGGAAATCCTAAAAATATAAGAAATTGAAAATTTATATTCACCATAAAAAAGTTTATCCATAAAAACAGACATTATTTCTAGTGGCTGTTGATAGGGAACTGTTATTCCAACCGACCTAACTCTTTAAAAATCTAAGCTCTTGTCTCCAAGATTTGAATTCGAAGCGCATCTTTAAATCGCGAAACTTTAAATTGTGAAGCGAGTGAGGCCGAGCGTCGAGACTTGTTTAAAGAGTCGTTGAGACTTGAGACTGAGTACACCCCTGAATGCAGATTACTGGGGCTCTGAAGCCTTTCCGCGACTTTTGTGTACAGTCTTCGGCAAAACTTGATCGTGGACTCTATGCAAAGTTTAAAATACAATATAGAGCAATATGTAGAGGTATAGATACACTCTATATACTTATTTGTGTACTACAAGTTTAGTATTTACACTTTATTGTATTAAAGTAATTGTTAACATGACAAAGTATTTTAGAGCTAATGTGGAACAATAAGGTTAATTACAAAGTAAACAAATACTCTTTTGTTTTTGTTTTAAAAAACTTACTGCCAATAGTCACTTCTTCGTCCGAGCGTTTTTCCAGGTTGCATCTTCAGCTTACGCTTCAGAGCCCAGGGTACGCTATTAATCATGGTCCTGATTTGGTGGAATTGGTTATTACAATGGAGCGACTGCCGTCTGACCTCCGTAACCCTTAGAAGGACAGACCCACAGGTGCCAATAGTCACTGACTTCAAAATATTAAAATTAAATTCGACTAGGTACTTGTTTGTTGTAAACTACGAGAAAGCAAGATCTCCATTCAAAGTCCTGTCATCGCTTATTTTTAAGACATTCGTAATATTTTTACGTATATATTTACCTACTCATTACAAAAAAGAACAAATTCTTATTTCCTTAGCAAAAATCTCTTTATTTTTCTTAATAAAAAAGCAAAAACAAACTACAAAACTGGCAAAATGTACGTCGAAAAGGCTAAAACCGGCCGCGTCAGTGCGAAACGGAACTAAGGCAATAAATAGCAAAATGGCCGAAAAAGTAATTATGCGAGTGGAGATAATTTTCTGGGCGAGTGCGGATAAGATAGATATCCGTGCGGAACCCAATTTCAGGGGTCGGACATTCCTTAAAAACTATTAGAATGGATACGGATCACTAGGGAAATCAAGCCCTATATTCCATTGCGGCCAGATGTTTACTATACCTACCTACTTTCCTAAGATTTCGCGTATTTAAATCGTAATAAGGAATGGCAGTTAGTTATTTTATAATTTTGCACATCACTTGGCCGCTATAGTACCTACGAAAAAATGTATGATGGCCAGCGAATTACTTATTAATTTCGTATATGAGTGTATTATTTATGAATGACTGGTACAATTGTTCACAAAAGTTAATCAATATTTTGTTACATCTATACTATATATTCATTCAAGCGCTTTTTTCTTAGCTTATGCGCAGCATTAAATCGACTCATATTTGAAGCTGAAAAATGTGATGTTTGATAACTATGTGTTTCCTGAAATGATTTTTATTGTGTAGGCATACAATGTGCTTCAAAGAAAAATGATTATTGAAAAGAATCTCATAGCTTGTTCGTATTATATATTAACGTAACGTATTTATGCGCAAGTACGAACATCGCCTACGCTAAAACATGCAGCAACGTTGCTTATACGAGCCATCTAAATATATCCTATTAGGAGTAATACAACTAAATATTTACGAAAGGCACGTTAGGCACGACTTACTTACTTATTAATAGAGGAAAGTCTTTTCTAATATTAACATACTAGTTGTTGCCCGCGACACTACCGTTCCCGTACAAATTTCGGGATTCGATCCCGGAATTTCCGGGGGAATTTTTACTATTTTGTTATATGTATAGATTGGTCGACCTGTAAGCGGACTCTAGGCTCCGAAGCAATCAACTGAGCGCGAAGCGAAGCGCTAAGATGAGAGAGAGAGATTGGTGGGGCACAATAATTTGACATCACATTTTTTTAGGTTCCGAACCCGAAATGAAACCCTTATTAGTACCATTAGTTAGGATTATTAGGTATTCTGTGCAATGGCACACAGTAGGTACTATTTTTATGACTTAGGAGTACTAGATCACAGTCATTTGTTTCAAAGGACCATTAATAGTTCTGACATAATAACAGCCAAGGCCAGGTCAGGCTAAGGTGTGTCGTCACGGTCTACAGCCGCCCTGGATACTTCCCGAATCTTAGCCAGTCCTTCGCCGTCTTCATACCACGTTCTTTCTTTATTCCTGTCGTGTTTGTGAAATTGTGACTTTTATTGAGGTTTTATCACGTCATAACTCTAATATTTAATGAAAATAATTTTATTAAAATCTTTATGATACCTGTCTGTTAGAATCAATGCGCTGCAGGTTAAGAACGTTATAATTTCGTTTTAAGTGCAATTTAGTTAAAACAGACTATACCTACAAAAGTAAAAAGATGTTAACTGATGGAAATTGTTAGTAAAAAGTTTTAAAAAATTCGTTGACTTTCTGTTAAAAGTATGTTTGGAAAATGATTAATTGGGATTGGGAGCACCATTGAACACTAAATTTTGGTTAAAGTCTATCAAAAATGAACTCTCCGTGCTTTGCAACCAGTCCATACATTTTCCATCCAGTATCGGATTCTTCGGCTACTGAGTCTGAAGACAGCGAGGATTCCGGCAAAGAGAAAACTGTCGGCGATGGACGACGAACGAGGAAATATAACGATCCGAAGCGAAGAACTATCACTAAAGTCAGCAAGAAGATATTGAGGGCGATAGAGAAGCTGACTTGTAATATGAAGTGGAATAAGAAATCTAAGAAAATTGTCGAGCCTGTGCCGATGAAAATGCGTATGTAGATCGATTGTATCATCAATTTATATAAAAATCAATGCCACTTTTCGTTGTAGGTTTTATAACTCAAGAACGGGCCCACCTATCCAAACCAAATGTTTAGGCTTTGTTCAGACTATTTTTAGTATGTGCACAAAATCATTCAAGCGGATATTCATTTTTATTATTATTTCATTTTATACGAAGCACGTAACGGGCCGCTAGTTACCTATAAAAAATATGTAGTTGTTGGTGGTAAAAATGACTTGTAAAGTTGTAAGTTTTACTCAGGTATCATGGTTTAAGTATTAATATTACACAGAAAAAAAAAATTACTACGCTACGGACTGCATCTGACCCCCGTAACCAAACGCAGAAATTTGAGTGGGAAATGTAGTGATTTAGTCTTGGAGTGAACTGTTTACTTTTACACAAGTAAACACTTTCTTAGCTTTTATTTTCATCGTTTTACCTAAACATCTGCCGTGAGAGACCTCCATTTCATCTATCAAATGTAGCCTTACTTACCGACGCTCGTAAAATGCACGCAGGCGCAGGGATTGAACATGAGAGATTGGGGTTTAGGGATGTCTCAGAATTTTGCTTTGTGAGCTTTTTGGCACTACAAAATGTACTTATGTTTATAACTCTTAGTATTATTGTCACTTTATCTTGATATTTCTTAAAACTGTGATGAATACATAGAAATTGGGGCAATTTTTTTTTGAATTTACGGATATATATTTAAATTTGGGTATAATTAGCACACCACTAGCTTCTTTACTAGGAAATTAAGCTGATTCTTTTTACAAGCTTTTATTTAGATTCAACTGTTTCGATACATCATAGATTAAAAAAAAAAATTACCCGCGCCCGATTCCAGATTCTTTGGTTCCTGTTATCTTATCTTCCTAGTTCAATTTGACATACTTTAGCTTATCCTACAGAGTTGTAACATAGACTTAATTTTCGATGACAAATCCACCCAAAATAGATTCCCAAAGAGAGAATTTCTCAACTATTAACACCATTAGCAAATTCGCAAGTTAGGTCCACGAAAAGCGGCAGAAGTTTTTGTGTGCCTTCAATACTAAACTGGTCGTGTGCGTAGTAGAACGACGCTAAAATTTTACACAGGGCTGCTAGTTTTCGCATATTATTTTTTGAACTAAATGGATATTCTTTTTATCAAAGTTTTTTTTTTTATATTCACAATAAATTTGAAATCACATAAGCATTATCCCTCTGTCCGCGATTCAACTTCGAGAGCTCTTCTTGTGATGTTCAAGAAAATTATGATAAAACGATCCTACAATTTCTCAGGACATTGCACTGCTGCGGTCGGCATGTTATATCCTGAAAATGAAACTAGAATACATGAATATATTTGCACCAGGTTTTCAAGTATGAAGATGTTAAAGTATTTTCGTTGGTACTCGCGGTACATTCTGGCAATCATTGTTTTCATCTTAATTTTTCTCGGGTACATTATTAGTGATTGCTACGTAAGTTTACCTTATAATTCTCTCCAAAAAGCTCTACATTCTTCATAAATTGGAAATCCACCAGGGGTAGCCCCTTGTACAGAGTTCATCTGCTTGGGTACTTTAATCCTAAATATTTCTGCTATGAAAAAAAAACTATGCTTGCATTGTTGTGTTCTGGTTTGAAGGGTGAGAGAGGTGAAATTACTGGGTAATTTTTACGCGCACAATCTAGAACAAAAAAGTGAGGCCGCGCTGATTAAATAATCCCAATTACATAGGTACATATAATCATGTCCCATACGGGGTATATAGACGCAGAGTCTAACGACATAATACGTCATTCGACCACGTTTAGCGTGATGGTAGTTGAAACAGTAAATCAAGAGTGGTGGGTTGATAGCCGCATCGTCTAATGTCATGATTCCTCCATTCCACGATTCCCTCGGTCGACTTTTACGCCCTGTGCGGGAAGAGAAGCAGCTGATACATTCTGTTTTTCTTTTTCTCCCAGACCAGCATGGAAGTGAATCCCAATTAAACTTACATTAAACTAATTAAATTGTAGAAAACCCTTTTATCAAACATTGAGCAATCATCATGAAGCTGATTTTAACTACCATTAATTTCACTCAGCCAAAAATAATTTATGTATAAGTAAATATTGAGTTTAAACGTTTCCGTGAATGATCGGAAGCACGCATTGGCATTAAAGGCAGCTATTTATTTTGTTGGGTCGATGAACCTGGACTATGTTGTGGGCTATGGACAAGAAGTAAAGAACTAAATAAGCTTAGTTAACTTTTTTATTAATATTTAATTTAAATTTTACAAATTTTGTAACTAAAATTAAGTTTAACTCATTGCAATCTGAGGTGTGTACAGATATACGACTGAATTCACATCAAAATATTCATTAAATATGTCTGTACCAATATTAATAAGACTTTATTTGTCAATCAGGATCACAATGACGTTGCAACCTTCTTGTCAAAATGAAGATTAGAATACCAAAACTAAACGTTTTTAGGTACCAATAACTATTTATACATATACTAGCTGTTCCCCGCGGCTTCGCCCCGCGTGGGACATGTTTGACCTCAGGTCTTTATCTACATCCCTACCAAATTTCATCACAATCGGTCCAGCAGTTTAGCCGTGAAGAGGTGACAGACAGACATACAGACAGACAGACTTTCGCATTTATAATATTAGTATGGATATGGATATGGATTCTGCAAGGCAAGGCAACAAATACATTATAGATCAAGTCTCCGTGATCTTTGCTTCCGTACTTTAAGGTGTACAGGGATATAAATGTAAAAAAAATTAGAATCAAGAAGCACTACTAAGAAGACACCAGCCATGGCATTGTATACAATTTACTAGTCATTTGGTCCATTATGGTACTATAGTAAGCTGCAGAATTTACTTACGGCGGATCATTTGTTGTATGATTGTTTGATGAAGATATTTTCTAAGTAAAAAAACATTGTTTGTTACATATTACGTTTTATGTATAATTTAATGTTGAATATGGGTTTTAATTACCTGAAATAAATTAATTTTAATTTTAATTTTTTAATATTTAAAAAAAAATGCAGGCGTGTCCAAAGTATACCTTATTATCAAGGTCTGATTTGTTTCTTCATGATGTTTGATACACGGATATATTTTTTATTTACTTATTATTTTACTAGCTGTTACCCGCGGTTCCGCCCGCGTGTAGGTCGCTTTTCGCGTAACCTGTGTTACATTGAAATGAAATGACGCAATCGAAGTAGCCAGGACATTATTCAAATATAAACAAATATCATGTTTCAGAGTTAAGTTCAAAGAATCTCTTTGTAGACAACATCAGCAGTTCTTCCCTCAGAGGCAAATAAAAATAGATTTTCGGCGCTACTGACCCGCGAGCAAGCCACATACAGTTGTCCATGCGAGAAACATCTTGTTGACTTGTTCTTAGGTCGATGCCAGCTGCTTTTAGGGTTTGTCCCTGCGACTTATTTATCGTCATGGCAAAGCATACAGCAACTGGAAACTGGGTGCGTTTAAATTGAAAGGGGTAATTTTTGGGGATGAATGGTATTCGAGGTATATACACCGTTTCGCCTGAACCACACCCTGTGAGAATTTCGGCCTGTATTAAGTTGCGCTGCAAAACCGTTACTTTGAGTCGGGTCCCGTTGCATAGTTTAGGCGGAGAAAGATTTCTTAGGAGCATAATGGGAACGCCGACTTTAAGGGTAATGTTATGAGCAGGAAAACCACTTGAAGCCAATGAACTTAAAAACTCGATAGGGTAGGTGGTAGCATCATCCTGATGCACAAAACTGTTATATGACGTGTAAATCACTTCATCCCCGACAATTTTCGCCAAAACCTTGAGTTTCGGTAAACGTTTCCGAAGCCCAAGATGACGCATGACGCTCGCGGTCAGCGGACAACCGAGACTCTCTGTCAGAAGAAGTTTCTAAAGACCGAGACAATGCATGGCGTTGCCTATCTTTATCGAGTCGCATCTGTCTATCCGCATTCAATTCTTGAGATCTAGCTAACCTTCTGCTTTTAACTATTCTGGAATGATGCGTTGGTGCGACAGATTAGATCGTTTCCTCCTAGGCATTATTTAAAATAATTAAAATTCTGTATATAAGGTGAATTCAAATCAACTGCAAATATTTTAAGGGCAGATTCAGACCACTCAACTGAACAACTTTCCCAAACAAACTTGTCGAAATACGAAAAAATTTTTTTGACCTATACAAATTGAGAATCAGCTGATCTAATTTAGTGTCAACTGCTGAACCGATTGTGATGAAATTTGGTAGGGATATAGTTAACGACCTGAGGTCAAACATAGGCTACTTTTGGGCGCGATATAACCGATCCCACGCGGGGTGAAGCCGCGGGGAACAGCTAGTTTCGATATAAGTTCATTTGGAAAAGTTGTTCAGTATTATAGTGGTCTGCATCTGCCCCCAAAACATTTGCAGCCGATTTGTGTCCACCTTATATACGACACGATCGTATGTTCCGTCAAACAACAAATTCAATTTTCAATTCATGAATTCAAGCAAGACAACTAACAATAGGGAACCGAACCGTCTTTACCAAACCTATCAATAGACAACAACCAAAGAACCAAACCAAAAGAACCACAAAGACAAAGACCATCAATTTTTTTAATTTGCTAGGATTAATTTCAATCTGCTATACCATAATGCGAAAACGTAAACATAGCGAGTTCTGAAGTAAGTCAGCGCCATCTATTGAGATTTTAAGTTACTAAATTTACAATCAAATTCAATGTGTTATTTTATTAAAATTAATAGGTGCAGTGCGTGTTTTCGCCTTTATTGATATGGATAATATATAGTAGTAATCCTAGCCTTATCTGAATTAAATTAAACGTAAGTAAACGCATTAAAAGTTTGAAGCAGTGTTTGTAGTAAATTTTCAATCGACCATAACTTTTTTTCCCTTAACCGATTTTGATGAAACAAAGTTTTGACAACGCTCCTAATTATATGTAATCCAACTGTGAAAACCGCGTTTAAATCCGTTGAGTATTTTCGAAGTTATAACGTACCAGACAGACATACATACAGACAAAAATTCCAAAAACTGTCTTTTTGGTTTCTGTTACTCTTTTTTAATCGCACTCAATGAGTTTTTTTGAAAAATATTAAATGTACAGACATTCGCATTTTAGTGTCTTATTATATGTATTGATTTATTTGTTGATATTGCAAACTCCATTTATTTACATTCCTTGACACTAGAAATGAATAGAGTTGCATACGTGCATTAACTTGTTGCAGTAAATTTGCAATTCATGAAATGCGTTCAATGAGATGCTCAGAATACATTTGATAGGTAGTTTTGATCTGGAAAATGATATTGAATATGTCGGTTGAGAATACAGACATCTTTGCGCGCACATGGACAGATAAATATATTAAGTATGCTCAATTTTATTATTACATCTATCTATTTCTTTTGTAATTTTGTACTTATGGAACAAAGTTTTAATAAATAAATAAACAGCTAAGCGTTGTAAACACAGGCATTTTTATCTTATTTTTTAGGGTTCCGTACCTCAAAAGGCAAAAACGGAACCCTTATAAAATCTTTTATTTGTCAGTCTGTCTGCCTGTCAGAAATTTTTTTTAAGGAACTCTTCAACGGATCGTATATTATAGTTGGAATTCATAACATATACTCAGGCAAAGAAGTTCGAATCGGACGCAATTTTTTTTTAATCTATATACTCAGACCTATGGGGCAGTTCCCTTTGAACTACAATCATGGAATTTGGCAGGAAGCAATACCATTTAGTACTTTTTGAGGAATGTAATGTAATATAATTGTAAATTTTATGTTAAATACATAAGTAAATAAAGAAAAATATCTCTAGAATAATATAATATTTATTTACAAGACAATTACAATAACTTAAAAAAATTAAACTAAAAACTTAAATAATACTAAATAAAAATTAAAGAAAACCAAAAAATACTTACCAAAAATCATAGAAAAGGTCCATGTGGCAATGTTCCGAAGATGCTGGTAGCATTGCCTTTTTGGATTGCCAAACTTATTCGTTGGCCGGGGAAAGCACCAGCTCTTCGGTATAAAGAAAATATATTTACAAACAAATAAAAGGAAAGCAAAAATCTTAAAATAACATGTTAAGTCTTTAAGTATTGTGTGGTAATACCGACCCCTAAGGGCACGAAGTCTACTCGCACTTTGCCGATTTTTTTATGTCAAAAGAACTGTCCACAATGTTAGAATTTTCAGTAAAGTTGCGCCGGATCTAGTTAGCTTTACAAAGCGAACAAGAGGATTCATTCACAAATAGACAGCCATGGCCAACTTTAGGCTTGCACCACCGGAAGTAGATACAATACCCTTATTATCCAAACATCATGGAAGGTGCGCCTACGCATTGCGTTAGCTTGACAGGCTCAGTTCCGTCCCTTTGATTGGCACAACGCTTTCCGCGCTTCAATGAAACTATAGTAGACACAAATACATGTGAAAATGTCACGCATGTACGTTATGTGCAATAGATTACAGAATGCAAGTAGATAGGTAGACAAAAACTATATTCATCAATATTGATGTGGTATAGCAATATGTTTGATGAAACATTTATGTTTAAAAAAATTAAAGTAATGCTTTCTAATTAGCAAGTAATTACGTAAAGTAGGATATCCTTTCAAACAAAAAAAAAAAAAATCAAAATATTAAAAAAAGTATAGTATAGGGCTGTAACAAACATTAAAAAATACATGTAAATATTGTTATTAAATAAATAAAATAAAAAAAACCTCCAAATAAGTATTTTTTCTATAAAGTTTTAAAATAAAGTGTAATAATAAATTTTGAACTCGTAGAAATAAATTTTTAACGACGTTCATTTTCAAATTTTCAGGCATTTTCAGTAAAACCATAGCAACTTTTATTGTATCTGAAATATTAGGGTTATTTCCCTATCACAACCAATTATACAAAGGATAGAATTACTACGAAAGCACAACTTTGAACTGTGCTTTGGGCTTACAAATACAAAACTCATCGACGATTAGAGTAGACAGGCCATAATATGTGCTCGCGTAAACAAAGTACATTCAACCCACATTAATAAGATAAATATCATATTTCTTGACCTAAATGGCGGTTCAACCCTGGACCTTCTCGTTTCGACAGGTCAAAAATTTCATCACTCATTTATATGTTAACAACACGTCATGGTATTTATTATTAAGCTAGTGTTCATTTAGTAATAAGGAACACAATTACATTAAATATATTTAAAAACATTGGTTTACAATCATTGGGTACATAATTAATAGCTTATTTAATTAAATTAAAATCTAAATCTAAATAAAATACTTAAAAACTAAAACTAATCTAAGTATACTTCAAATGTATTAGCTTGTGCCTAAATTCATCAATCATTCCTAAGATGTATGGGTTCGGAGCTGTTTATCACTTTGACTAGCGACCCGCCCCGGCTTCGCTTGGGCATAAAAACCTTCCTCTTAAATCACTATCTCTTAAAAAAACGCTTCAAAATCCGTTGCGTAGTTTTAAAGATTTAAGCATACAAAGGGACATAGGGACAGAGAAAGCGACTTTTTTTTATACTATGTAGTGATAGTGCACCGCTTCGCTTCCGCTCCGGAACCTATATGTAGCCTTTCAAACTAATTTAAAAAAATACAGGCAAAGCCTTCGTTTACGTCGATTCGTCTTCGCTATATGTGGTGAATGTAAACACGTTAACTTATTTTTTTCCTATATAAGTATATTTAGCCAATCTACCTTGAGAATGTTATTATTTTATAAATTAGCCATCATTCACAGTAGTAAATTCAGTAAGAAGTATAAGGTTACTCAGACATCTGCTTTGCTAGGCGAGTAAAAAGGAATAAAAGAGTACCAATAACAAAGCATACCCAATAAGGTTGGACGTCAAGTAATCATAAAAAATAATGAGGAGAAAAACTTAGAAATGAGACGGCATTTTGGCCCTGGACTCAAATCCATAGGTTTAGAATGCAACCGGAATAACCCTAAGATGAAGATGATAATGATAAATTACAAAAGCATAATAAACTCTAAACTTTGCCGCTTAAGTTAGCTTTCAGATAAACTTTGGAGTTGATTATCATTTCATTTGTTTAAACAACTTCGTTGAATAGTTTGTTTCTTTGATACATAATAAGAAACTTCAGAAGTTTAGTGTCGTCTCGTGTCTAAAGTTGTCAACTTAACTGTGGATTTCGGTACAAACGGAAGCTTATTTATTTAGACAACAGTTGTAAGACACTTTTTCGGTTAAACATAATGAGAGCCTCGCAAAGTAGTACTTCTAGCATAACAGTTAAGATATATTTTGTTTACCAGATATTTGATTTTCTCACCTAAGCGCTTTCTTAATCTAGTTTTCTAGACTATTAGTTTTTATTATTATATTGTATATATAGTTATATCTCCCTTTTATAGGGGGTTTTTTTTTATATTTACACGGGCCTTAGCCAAAGCGTAAATATAATTGAATTAGCTGATTGTATTGAAGGCGCAGGAGACCGATGACGAGGTGAGAAATTTGCGAGTGAGACGGCAGGTATTTAAAATAACGGCTTTTTGAAGGATATGAATAATGTTTCTATTAAAATGTAGCATGTTTAAACTTTGGTATAGGCTTTTTGGTATGACACCAGTTGCTGATATAACTATTGGCACTATATGGACAGTATGTACTTGCCATTGGCGTTTTAATTCAATTGCAAGGTCCTGGTATTTTGAAAGTTTTTGAGATATGGTAGGTTGGATATTGTGGGTGTTTGGTATGGCTATATCTATAAGGTAGGCTGTTTTGTTAGTTTTATCGTGTATGGTGATATCTGGTCTATTGAAATGTATTGTCTTGTCCGTAATTATGGTTCTGTCCCAGTATATCTTTATGCTACTATTTTCAAGTATGGTGTCTGGTTTATATTTGTAGTACGGTGTTTTGTATGGGATAAAATTGTTTATGTGTGCCAGATGTTGGTGTATTATAGCAGCCACTTGGTCGTGGCGATGTTTATAGTCATTCTGTGCTAGAGATTTGCATGCTGAAGTTATATGTTGTATGGTCTCTGAGCTGGAATGACAGTGTCTGCAAGTATCAGATGTGAGGTTAGCACGTATGATATGTTTTTGATAATTTCTAGTATCTATTACTTGATCTTGGATCGCAATCATGAAAGCTTCGGTCTCTGGGAAGAGTTCACCGTTCACTTTATTATTATTATTATCTATTCTAGTTCTTCTTCGGAGCTCACGGTCCGATATCCTACTTTTTCTTCTAGTAATGCACGCAAAAAGATATTTGATGTTAATATAGATTACCTTATTCCTTTTACTTAGTTTCCTAACCAAAAAATTACCCGTAGAATTTGTATTTATTGAAATTTGAATGTTTTCAAACATTATATTAGGTTTAGGTACTCAAAAATACAGGATATTAGGAGAATACATAAATAAGCAGAAACTGAACCAAATACCTACTTAGTCAAAATATTACGAATACATACGAGTAGCTTTCAAACTACAGAGATTTTTAATACCCCACAACTCTACGTACTTCTGTAACTAATTATTTGATTTGCCGGCGAAATCTTGGAAGAGATAGATACGAATTCAGTACCAGATTTTATAGGACAATAGGAAAATAAGCATGTATGTTGTGAATGAAACCGATCGAGAGGATCGCCTCGATCCTTCCCACGATAATTGAATTGTTGTGATGCAATACGGTCTAGTTGCGCGGTTTATTGGATGTTTGGAGTCCGTGATTGTGTTCCGTAAATTCAGCCTTTGTTGGTGCATCGTCTATTTGAAAAGTTTTAGAGGCGTACGTACTTATTTACCCAGGGAGTAGTTAGGTTTTTAAGGATTTTCTTTTTCGGTGTTAGCCACTAACATATACGAACGGTAAAAGTTATCTCATATTGTTTTCCTTTATTGGTTACTCGAGAAGGCTTTAGAAGAAAATAAAGCAATATCAATCACTATCTCCTGTCGGTGTTTTAGAAAATTATTATTGGTTGGCTGGCTTTACCTCAGATATGCTTGAAGGGTGATAGCAGAAGCTCTTTTTCTCCATCTTCCTTTTTCATCTTCCATTTGTCCAAAAAAAGTAATTGCATCGGATCCAGGGGTACCAAACCCCGGTAAAATACAATCGCAAAGTCGTTATCGTTAACTCAGACACTAGGGTGTGTATGGTCATTTGACCTTGTAACCCACACCAAAATATGATACATATATTTATTTGAATAAGATCACGCTTAAGACTAATTAGAATTGTTTTGCCTAACAGCTTGGCATACGTCAACTTCGTCTTTCGAGGGTTCCTTATTAACTAAGTGTCTATGGAATCTTCAATCACATTACAGAATTGTTGTACAAATACTGATCAATATTTTTAAAATAAATAACAAATAGGAATAAATAATATTGAATTTGATTTTTTTTAATTTTTTTTTAATTCTTGGGAATGAGAATTAATCTCAATCAATCGAATAAAATGTTCTTCTATAAATTGCGCAATAAACACGAGGCACTTGTATCAAGTTCCCGTTAATTCTATCTCATAATCGCATTGCGGTGGTCGGAGCCGACACGTCTCCTGGAAAATTTAAATCTACCTCGGAAATGGTTGCCAATTAAGCTGATGCGGCTAGCTACGTAGGGATTTGTGTTTATTTTTTCATTTAAACTTCGTTCACCGAAAATAGATATTGAATAAAGAATGACTTCTAAATTTTAATGGCAATAATTATGCATATAACAATAGCGAAATTTCCAAATTGGTCTAGAAATGACTGAGATATGAGATCGTTGTATCAAAAATGGGGCTGTTATTATTCGTTAAATTGTAGTTATGTGAGTAAGTGCTAGGTCTATTAACACTGCATAGTATGCAGTGCACACCTTTTACTTTATTAAGTACAAGTTGGACTTAGTAGAACAGTCAGTCGTTTTTTTGTTTTGGGAAAAAGATTATTTGGAAGTCGGTCGAAAAAAGCTAAAGAACAATCAGCGTCGTCGGTTAAAATTTTAGGTTATATGAATTGATTTGATAAGAATGACATACTTGCCAGTGAAATAACAACCTAATGACGTTTGGCAGATGGTGTAGCAAATAGTACATATTTCCCATTTCCTAAACAAATTCGGAACTTACCACGGTAAACAAACGAGAGTTGCTCAAACTAATCAGTGTTTTCACAATACCGATTGCTGATTGAAAACTCTTTCAAAGGTTTCGGGTTCGGGTAATTAATATTCTACTTCTGATATTGAGTTATGGTGCCCCATGAAGGGATTCCTTCTCCAAACTTGCCATTATGTTGAATCATGAGTCAGGTACGATATCGTAAATCCTAAATTTAATCTTTGTTCAGTTTTGCAGGAAATGTGCTTAATATTGGGTTTTTCTTAGAAAATTAGCAATCACTTGATGAGAGTAAGTTTATAAGAGAAATTGTATCTGTTCTTTAATATATTCAGCGAACGTGTCTCCCGTTACATTTTCAGCTTACGCTTCAGAGCTGGTATGCTTTAATCATGGTTATAGATATGGCGGCACTTATCTATTATACATATATGAATACTCATAATAAAGTTAAAGCGTTTGTTTCTTTAAACGCTTTATAGCGTGACAAATACTTGTCGGACATGAAAAACACTTTCTGTATATGAAAGCCTGACTCTTGGGGAATGTTATAGACAAACATACATCAGGCGAGTGAGACTGTGGAAAATAGCTAAATATTAGATACAACGGAACTTTTGCCATCTATCCTTACAGAAAGCAGAGAATCACTCTACAGACTTCGGGCTGATTTTAGAGATGCGGGGAGAGCCGTACTAGGTGGGGTTTCTATGACAGCAGCCTGTGTGATTGCGGCGCAGTGCAGTCGATGATTCACCTTCTGTTGTGCCCTAGCTGCCCTAACTCCTATACCATGGGGGTCATGAACGAGCCAAACGACGGGGCGGTGGAGATGGCCAAGTACTGGGCAAAGTCAATATAGAGTCTATATAGCCAATAGGACCTGAAAAAAGGAGACCTTACAGAGTCGTTAAATGTACCAGGGTTATTCAGTGTAGTTTCTTTTTCTTATAGGATTTTTATTGATCAAAATACAACCATTGAAAATCAATCTGTTACAACATTATGAGCTTTTAATTAATCAGAATAGAAACCATAGAAAATTGAATCTATTCAAAATTGATAGAGCTGCTATGACAAATGATTTTTGTTATCTATTTTACGTGGCCCACTTTTTAGAAGTTGAATAGAATGAGTTGGCTCTATGAAGGCTCTGTGACACGTTCGGGGTGATGGATGGTTCGAATCTTAGATCGGAGTAAGGAAGAGACATGGCAAGTAGCAGACGCGATCGGAGAAATTTACAATATATATTTCCATGCTTAGTTATATTTTTACTTTTATATTTTATTGTATATTTTTACTGGTGCAATTTTTTTTTTTATGTTGTCTAATATTTTGTATGTCTGTGTAAACTTTTTTGCCTCAACTGAACACATTATGAGATTATTTAGTAGAGGGATAAATTTGCCATTGGTAAAAATTTAACACAGTATTTAAGCTTTTCATATTATATCATATCAATGATGAGTGTAATTTTCCTTTTTTTAATTATTTATCATCTAAGTACATATGTAAATATCAAATACAGGAAAGTTTATTATCAGACAGTAATTTTCGATTTAATTTTCTTGTCAAAGCAAAAAGCCATAGATTGCAATAATATACCAAATTATTGAATTCGGCCAATACTTGGCCATTATTCGTCTTATTTTCGCATATATAAGAATGGCAGATATCTCCTCTTTGCTGTCATCTATAGTTAAAACTAACCTTATTTGGTCTCGCACAATTAACCCCACAGTGCCACACCTCGTCTTCGCACAATATATTGTTTGTCAATCATGGCGCACGCACGGAACTGCGCATTACCGACCAATGATAAGGATTTTAGGATTACATTTGCCTCCATAATATCCAAATCAGGATGTTTATATATAACTAGATGACCCGGAAAACGATGGTTAACAAACTATGGTGGGCCTTATCACATAGAGCATTTAGGGGATAAAAAAATGGAGGCATCTGTTATAAATTTCTCGTGTCACAGTTCTACATGCACACAACACACAAGATTTTTTTAAATATATAGATGACTAGCTTTTACCCGCGGCTTCGCTCGCGTGGAATTAGAAAATTTTTGGTGTACACATACAAATATTCCAGTAATCTCCCTTGGGAACTTGATGCTTTTTCAGGACCAAAAGTAGCCTATGTTCCTTTCCATCCTTTCAACTAACTCCTTGCCAAAAATCAGGTCGATTGGTTGTTTAGCTACAGCGTGAAGGAAGGACAAACAAACAAATAAACAAACACACTTTCACATTTATAATATTAGTATGGATATGGATATGGATAGTATTTATTACTAGCTAGGTTTTTCCCCCTGCTCCGACAAATACAACTGATAAATATCAGATATTCATGAAACAATCAATTGGTTTTTCTTATTTTACTTTGATTATAGACCGCTATGGTCTCTTTTGAAGTAGTTTAATTCTATTCATCCAAATTCATCAAAAAAAATTCAGGATTCTCAAAGGAAAATCTTTAGATAAAATGTACCCAAATTATTAATGTTACACGTAATTGTTATGCAGATGATATACGGAACACCATATCACCGCACCTGTAATTTAACCCTTGCTCACCGCCATATAAAGTTTAATCTCGTGCGTTTTAAAAAGTATGGACCGGGATGACGCGTCGGTGTTTAGTTCAGCGTGTCGTAATAATGTACAAAGCGGGTATTTTATTGTGATTTCCGTACAGAAAGTGTCCATTGTGGCATTTGTAGCCGTTCGCCCTGTCACAGTCGCCCTCCGGCCTCCCGCGTGGTCATTTCGACCGTACGTGCGTTTTGCGGTTAAAACTGTCAGTGAAGTGAATTGATAAGCGCCCGGTTTTGTCAGGATTGTTGTTTACTTAGTAAGTATCTTGTTGAGTTGAAAATTAAAACATTTTTTTCCAAATATGAGTAGTAAACAAATAAATATATAATCGGAAAAAAAAAAAAATTCATCTTGACCTGACCGGAAATCGAAACCGGGACCACTTGAGTGGGCAGGCATGTTAACGTTAGCATGTTACGCCACGTAATACAGTATACAGTAGATAACAAAATTCCTTGAGAACAGTGCTTTTTCCCGGGATGACAGGTATCCTATTCCTTCTTAATAGTTCTATCTATGTGTATGCGAAATTTCAAGAAGATAGATGCAGTAGATAAGGCGTGAAAGCTTACAAATAAACAAACTCACTTTCGCATTTAAAATATTAGTTAGGATGTGAGTTCGCAAGTAAGCATCATGACCATGAGGGCTGATGCTAATTGACTGTTTTATACAGCTATTTTCTTTGGATACAAAATTTGTTGTATCCAAAGAGTGTTCTTAGATCATATAAGGTTTGTTTGTAATTTCTTTATTGTGTTTTATTACATTTTTGTAAACTTTATTAAGTTTAGATAGATATTGTAGTAAAGTATAGTATTGGTGACTTTTAGTACCTACGTCCTTATATATTTGTTTATCACATGTTTTATTAGGAAATTACTTATGTTTTGTCTTCAATTTGAACATTGTATGTTTAAATGATAGAGGAATAAGAGTACATAAATTAATTGAAATAATATAATCTTTGATTTTATTATAGATCGTAAAAATTTATAGACAAAACCATGGTTATATTTAAACCACACAAAGTATAATTTCTCACAAATAAGTACTAGTATAATCTGGTATACTTATACTGGATAAGGGGTAAATTTATTAATGAAGTAAAGTAACTTTTACCCCTTATCTGATCTATGTGGCTTAAATTTGAAAAATAAATATAAATTACGGAGGCACTGAACATGAACATAAAAAATAAATTGACGATTTATTTCTATTTATAAGAAATAATAATAAATTCGGAGCTCTTCTGTGTTTCTTCAATGAAATTTTCCTCAACATACATATAAATGTAACGGTAACCGCCCCACATAATCTGTTTAACGGAACAAAGGGCTTGTTAGGGCGGTATACTTGAAACGACCTTAATAATGATGAGTTTTTCAGAGAATCAGTAAAGTGGGTTTTCATATCTTATTTGCAAAAATGTTATATTACGTTACCAAGCACTTATGTTATTGTATGTTTCCTTTTACATATATTTAGTCTCATCAATTTCTATCTTTTGGTGAGCCTTTGTAACGCCAACAAGTATTAAGTTTAAAATTGCATAAGCGATTAACCCGTCTCTCATTTGTTTCTGATCCAATGATGTATTTATTATAATGAGTTATTTTTTTACGTATTAAAAATATAGGACTAAACTTCACTGATTGGTTTATTACACATATAACAAAATAATCCTTAAAGTAAAACCATAATTGAGTATTACTAATGTACACAGTGAGTACTAATATTATGTCACACATATTCACACTCCCTTTCAACATTGTCATTATCATCATTTTAAACCACTGGGTGTTATAATATTTTCTTTGCAGTTGGTCAGTCAATTAACAAGAAAAGTGTAATAAGCTTAGATTTAACATAAAAGTGTTCTTTTATTGGCCCTGATTAAATGACAGATCAAGTGAAGCTAAGTAACTAATCGACCACCAATCAGAGCTCTTGAAAACTGAGCCGTCTTCTTGTAGAGATCCGCTCAGCCCATCAAATTATTTGCATTGACTCGTATTAAAATTTCGTGTAATTATCGTTGAATGAAGCCACTTTAATCAAAATTCCGAGTGACAGAAATTTCGGCTCTGATCCGATATCAATTTAGGCTCCTTCAAGGCTTCCTTATTTCGCTTTGTCGGAAATGCTTTGGGTTTAAAGAATCGTCATTTTATATTTATTAAGGACTGGAACTAACATTTTATCTAGCATAATGTTTTCATAAATGTGTTGAATGTCCAAAGTATACATACTATGTAATCTAATCAAATTCGGAAACAAAGGTAGGTATTTCTGTTCTAGTTTTAACTTTATTTTGATGATGTGATTTGTCTTTAAAAATTAATAACCTGGTACCACATGAAGTCTCAAAGTCTCTCAAATATAAAAATTATAAATCATTTATTTAAAAGATTTAAAGACTTTTTAAATACGTTAAAATATATACTTCTTTACATTTACCTTTTATCTATCTATTTAATATCATCGTTTTCCAGTGGTAGGTATTTTTTATAGAAAATAAAGAATTTTCCTATGTGATTCTAGAGTTTTTTCCGTGTGTGTGCTGACGGTTAATCTCCGCCGCTCAGTGGATATCACGTCGCTCATATACATCTACAATTTCTATGATGGTTCTAGTAGTTTACTATTAATTAAATACTAAGTAAATATAACAAGTAAAAAAACCAATTTAACTTAAGGCCTAACCTCTATTTCATCTTCATTTAGTCATTCAGTAATATCAAAAACTTAAACAAAAAACAAAGATAAAATTCAGCAAGTTAAGCGGACGATAGCTAATAGACCTCCTAATTGTCCATTAAAGCAGCACCTAACACTTACACTTATCACTAAAAGGCTACCTACTACCTTCAGTCACGAACGTATATTTATTTGTAAGTGGGTTACTCGAAGACAAAGCCGTGCCAAATCCTGCTAGACTCGCTTCCCGGTGCACTTTGGGTACCGGAGCTAAATCGCTCACTCACTCACCGTTCTCAACTAATCGAGACGGATGCAGTTCTGTATAATCACGTACATCACTAATATTAAACAGAATTCGAGATTCGAATAGGACACAATCCGATAAAGGATCGAGCTGTTGAGTTATCCGATTGTCTGCTCGAATGATATTGTGCTGTCCACTATTACATTGTGAGGAATTATGGTGAGTTATTTTGTTCCTAGTTTGTTTGTATTGGTAATGTCATTATTTTAATTCACTTTTATTTATTATATCATATTTTAGACTATTCTTGAATAGGTCATATTCAGAAGACGTTGCATGACTTTAGGATATGTGCGTTACCCTTAACATTGTTTTGTCATTCACATCCACACTTCGTATCGCCTTTAACTTCTTTAATTGGTTTTAATTAAATAATCTATCTTGAGACTCTCTCAACATAACACATTCATTTCATTAGTTTCATCGACTGAGTCTCAGATTCAATCTACGATTTAAGATTTTATTTTTGTTATTGTGAATGTATTTCAGTGCGAATCTAAGATATACATTAATTCGGCATTTTTCTCTGTCTGTACTTTTACTACTTTACGCCTAAAATAAAGTCTCCTATGGAATTAGCTCTATTTATCATGAACACAATTAAGAATCAGAAACAAATCAAACTAGTAATAGTAAATAGAAGTTAAGCTCTGAAAATTCAGTCTTAAAAATATACCACTATTCCCTTGGATATTACAAATGATTAAGTATCATTCATATATATTAATTTATTTGTACCTACTTTATTCTGACTTATAGTGGAATCCATTAGCAAACTGCTTGTGGAATACACTGAGGCCATTTCAGGACGCAATTGGTAAAACCTTCCTTATCCTAAACTATAGAATCAACTCGATTCCGAACGCTCGAAGTATTCCCAAACCCAACATTTGAAGGAGTGAAGTGAGGACGACGTTGACCTCCAATGGAAGTTTGTTCCATATACGTACCGCAAGAACTGCAAATGATATAGCGTAACACTGAGAGGAGTGCATGTAGTTTCAAAACCATTTCAAAATACTAACTATACTCATTCATATAAATAAAAATATTTCCTTCCGTCAAGATGGTTTAAGAAAGTTTATTACCTGATTACCTCTACCAAGGTCATTTTGATCGTGCGAATCTATCATTCGCGTATAAACATCAATAATATTATGACTGTAAAATTACTTACGTCAATACGATAAGATCTCATAAAATTGACGTAAGCCGAATAGATATCTATCGATAGATATATAAGTATATTTATCTAGTGATCGTTATTGGTAAGATGCTCGTATATTTCTTTGAGGCAGAATTTATCTTACTATGGATTTCTGCAACGATTGTTGATCCCCAACGAAAAAGAGGAATGTTATAAGGTTGGGGTGATTTTGTATCTATCTGTGTCGTCTGGGGAGACATCACACTGTCATCACCATTGGTTAAATTAAATATAGTTTTTTCAATTATTCTAAATTATATTCTGATAGTGTTGTTGTTATGTTTTCGTAGTTTTTTAGATAGATACCTGAGATATTTTTTTTTCAACGGATTAAGAACTTTTATGGTAAAAGAAAATGCCATTGTTATCTTTTCCTTTTATATTTTCCTTATTTAATTTAATTTGCTTATTTTGTAAAAGGTTTACAAAAGTAATGAATGTTAAAAGTATTTTATGCATTCATTGTTATCACTATCACTTTATACTAAAACAAAGTCGCTTTCTCAGTCCCTATATCCCTATGTATGCTTAAATCTTTAAAACTACACAACGGATTTTGATGCGGTTTTTTTCAATAGCTATCTATTAAGTGATTCAAAAGGAATGTTTTTATGCCCATGCGAAGCCGGGGCGGGTTGCTAGTATGATCATAAATTAGGAAATCTAGACGAAGTAGTAAGTATAACATCTCCCATTCGCTCAGCGCTTTCCCAAGTTGAGTTCTCCGCTAGTTGCTTCGAAGCCTCAGGTCCACTGGATAACATCTATAAGTATTAATTTATATAAGTTTTGTTTACTATTATCATCTGATTGCCTGACAAAAAAGATGATTCCGTGCTTCGGAAGGCACATTAAGCCGTTTGTCCCGGCTGCCATCTGGTAGTCGTTAAAGGAACCACGTCACATGCCGAGAGGAGGTTCCGATGAACTCTGACACCAGGGTGTGTATGGTCGATTGACCATGAAACCTACACGAAATGAACGAGTATTGCTGCGTGATATGTACAGTGGCCCTCATAGAAAAGTATACCACCTTACATGTAAGTGTTAGGGTAAAGTGGTCTATAGCCCACTGTACCGCTGCATTGTTAGGAATTAGACGACTATTAAAGTCTAAATATACTTCGTGCTTATCATAATAGCCAGACACATATTTCACGCAGCCCTGCTGTTTCCAAGCTGGTGTTATTATAATTTAAATAATTATGCCTTACCAAATTACCTCGGTAAATTTAAATTTTAAATGGCGAAAATAACAACATTTATACCTCTACATAGCCACATTTTATTTTGGCAAATATTGTTAGGTACTTAAGGGTTTTAAGTCAAACCTAGGTCCATCCGCGCCCCGAACCCCCGACCGACATTAGGAGGTCATCAATAAATAAAGTTTTTGCCTCCGTCCACCTTAACATCTGAAGTTTATCTTTCAGTTGCCACATGTTCCTTGTCCTGAGACTTTAATTTTAATTCTTTTATTACAATTCTTGTTATACAATTTCGGTTTTAACTACAAACAAAGTCACTATCTTAAAATAAAACATTCCTACGAATTGAGAACCTCCTCCTTCTTTTGAAGTCAATGTTTTATTTCAATAAAGGTAGTCGTTAGATTGGTAATTACTATCGCAATTATTCATTGAAAATTAAATTGTTTAAAATTTATAATATTTATTTGAAATTGATATTATTTATTTTACTTAAATTTATATTATTTTATTTATATAACTAAGAGCAGGTCTTTAGTAAAATCCTTGAATGACCTGTAAAAAGTTAATCCTGTGCCTCCACGCTGCGTTTGGATTTTGTATGCAATCACACAGATTGAGTTTATCCCAAAGTAAGTTCGAGACTTGTTTTATGAGACTGTACGAGTAGAGAGTGGTAGATAAACATCCAAGACCCAAGCCAATGAGAAAACGATATATTTTTAATATTGACTTGAACGGTCGTCAAAATATTCCCAAAACAAATTATAACTATTTTTGTAATAAAACTTAATCTGTATTTTGTTCTAGCGGAAACGTCGTCGGGCGATGTGGTAACAGCCAAGCCACCACCGAAATCTCCAAGTTCATCCGCGCAGGTCAACAGCCCAACTTTAAAACGTACGTACCTAAGTATAATTTTTTTAATAAGCCACACCTGGAGCAGTAAAGGATTATGATTTCTACAATATTGATTGCCACTACAATAGTTTGCAATAGCTACAATTGTATTTGTGATGGCGCTGATCTCACTAATTCTTTCGCGTTGTTGCGGTCTGAATCTACCCTTATAATATTTGCAGTTGATTTGTGTCCACCTTATATAAAATTCCCATGTCACAATTAGTTACCTTACTCCTCCAAAACGGCTTTACTGATTTTTACCAAATTTTATATGCATATTCAGTGATAGGTCTGAGAATCGGCTCGTATATATTTTTCATACCACTAAGTGATAAGGGTTGTTCAGTTCACCCTTAAATTACCTAGAAATAATTTATATGGCAAAACAACGTTTGCGGGGTCAGCTAGTTAAGTTCTAATATCCGCAAAAGGGACTTTTCTTTCTATTTTCTAGATATGAAAATGGAACAATTTTAGGCGATAACTGAAAAGTGGCGTTATTAAATAAAATCATAATTCTTTCTTGTGGCTTCGGGTATTCGTAGTCTTAAATTTGAACTTTTTCCTTGTTTTGTTTTAAATGTCCTTTGTTCGTGTCGATACGTCCCTTTGTTCTGGTGTTATCTGAGACTGGACTACTGCCTAACAGCTTAATATTCAACCTTATGCCTTTTGAATAGGGACTATTAAAATCACTGTTCCGGTTGGTGGTACACTCAGTGATTCGCGTTTGTAACCCAAATAAAGTTTTGTGCGTAACTCGATTTAACTCCACTCAAAGTTCCTTTGTTTACAAGTCGAAAAAGACTTGGGTGTGGTTTGAAAATTTAATACTTAAATGAATTATATTGCAGATTTTCTTCTTATTGTTTAACTTTATATATAATATAATTTATCAGTCTCATTTACAGAAGATTTACAAACAAGATTTAATATAATTTTGTATTAATACTAATTTCCGCCATCTGCCATCTGGTGGTCGTTAAAAGAGCCACGCCAGAAGCCAAGGGCCGGTTTCTAAGAACTCTGACACCAGGGTGTGCATGGTCGATTGACAGTGACGCCTACTCGATATGTTGATGATGCATACATACATACATACATATAATTACGTATATATCCCATACGGGATAGACAGAGCCTAGTGATGGCTCTTCTCTCTTATGGAAAATACAATAACATCTGCATACCAAATTTCATAATGATTAACCCAGCTGTTTAAGCGTGAAGAAGCAAGAAACATACTCATAAACTTTCGTCTTTCGGATGGGATGACGAATTTAACATACTTACATACATGTGATAAGAAGTGAAGTCCACTAGCCTCTGACCACGGATTAGCAAGTGAAATGATACAATTGTGATGCAGTCGGCAATATGGCCGCCGTGGCTTATTCGCCTTACTTATGACATTATCATTGCTGTGAGCTAGTTTGAACCAAAAACCTTAAGTGAAATTTTTTGATTAGGTTCCTTAGAATCAACAATCGCTTTTGTTTTTAAACAAAGTAAAAAATAAAAATGATTATTGAAAAAAACAAATCCTTTTTTTATTCCACGAAAAATAAAAAACATTTAGCTAATGCTTATCTAAGGCTTATGTACGTTATAGGTAGTTTTGTTTAGTTATAATTTTGGTTTTATAAAGTCGCTTTTTGGTTTTTAAATTTCTCCACACACTAGAAAGTAAAAAAAGGTTATCTTAATTTACTGTCAAATTAATGTAAAATAATAACTTATGCAACAAGGATAACGCCTAAAATGATGATAATGAGATAAAAGTATCCAACTACATATTAAATTTATTCGTTTAATCGCAATATTTCACACTGAAACGTTTATCCATTTGTCAATAATTAGCGCCACTTTTCATGGCAAGTATGGCAACACTAGCACATTAATTACGATAATCATTACAATCACTCAACTGCGTTTAATTCAACGAACTGAATTGAAATGAAACAATTGACGCCGTTGGATATCATTATATCAGTATATGCAAATACATATATACTAACTGCCACTGCGGTCGTGGGGGTCGAGGGTTCGATTCCCAGGGAAAGCATACCATACTTTGTTTAGTTGTTGAAAATAAGGTTAGGGACATTGCAGGCTTAATCACCTGTCTGATAATATATGATGATTCCGTGCTTCGGAAAGCACGTTAAGCAGTTGGCTTAACTGCCGGCTGCGAAAGGCGGTTTTGAAGAACTATGACACCACGGTGTGTATGGTCGATTGATCGTGACACCTACAAGAAATGATGATGATGATATTTGATCAAAGATCAAATTTATTTAACACTAGCTGTTCCCTACGGTCTCACTTGCTTGGGCCTGTAGGTATGAGAAAACCGTCCTGATAACATAACAAAACTGTTGTGTCACCATGCAGCAATCCAATATTGTAGGAGTATGAGATAAAATTCAATATGCATTCGCGAAGAAATCGGAAAAAGTTGCTGATCGAATCGCTGACTCATGCACTGCTGCTGTTTCGGTTTCAGTTAGATATATCCTACCAAATTTCTGTACGGAAGAAGAATCGAGTAACCGATGTCATTGTCTAAGTTTAATCCGACTAGATCAAAGTAAAAGTGGCGTCACGCGTAACGACATATAACATATAACCCTTTAACTTGACAATGTGCCAAAAATCGCCAGCGGCGGTCGCGGCAGCACGTTGGTTGTTGGCACAGTGGCCTGGATCCATCCGGCGATTATGTCATCCGCAAACATACACGTTTGTTATTCCACAACATCCAAACATATCAAAAATCGCAATTTTTATTGTCACACCGATGCGGGAATTCTGGTATTTTTGGAAGAACGCCCGTGCAAGTTCGCAATGCAATCGCAGTCGGATTGCGTCACGTTCTATTTTCAAAATTTTATGAACTGAATTGTTTTGATCGCTTTGCATTTTTGTGTTCAGGTTTAGTTCATGACTATACTCGTAATCATGTTTGTCATGGAAAATGGGAAATATCTAAGTTTCTCTCCTCTTAAAAATTTGGAGAGGAATAAGAATACACAAAGGCAACAGATCCAAAATTTTTGTTATTGATCTTCCCATTAATCCCAGTTATCGGAGTGAACGATAAAATCCCAACATTGCTGCTTTCAGTGACCTTGTGTGCTAAGGCATTAATGAAAAAGAAACGGTTGAACGATTCATATAAAGAGGGATAAATAATAGATTCGCTAGTCTCGAGAAAAGCAAGCAAGCAACAGTTAGCGTGTATATGTAATTTTAACTCCAGTTCTTCCATAAATCTCTTTCCACCTAGACCGAAATAATAGTAAATATCCGCAAATAAATTCGAAGCAGTCTTCAATGAGCAGTCTCCTCCAATTAAACACGTCCGTATGAACAAAAGTCTTGACCTATTTAAAAGCATTTTATTTTCTTTTGCGACTGACACTATATCTAAACCGGGACGTGAGGAGGAACAAATTTAATCCTAAGTGATCGGTCACATTTCTATATCTATTGATATACTAAGGCCGAAGACAATTCTTTAGAAAGATTTTAGGTCATAGTAGCCTCATCTGATCTGCCAAAGACCTGGGAAAAAAGCGAGCACTGAACTCCGTAGCATTCAGCTGAGGAAATACGAAGAGAGACACAAGTGTAACCTAATCTAACTAATCCTAAAAACGGCTTTAACCTATGCAGTCATCTTCATACCTACCCCTTTTCAACGACTTCATAACACGATACTTGATGATGATGATGTAGTTCAGCCTCAGGTTGTAAGTCCGGAATATATAATTGTGTTATAAATTAAATAACTTATCGTAATCTTAAATAAATAAATACTTTTATCCAGATAAAAAAAAAAAAAACTAGTGCTAGTCACTATTTTTTTGCCATTCTATGTTATTCCAAGCAGCTCGAGAAAATATCTATCAAAACAATTCAGAAAAAACTGTCTCCGGTTTGCTGATGACTTCATCAGCACATCACACAGAGAATAAAATTTAAATATGATGCGGTAGTTTTTTTTAGATCCGCATTTCAATTCTTAAAAACGCAATTTGCTTGAAAAATCGCAAGATTATGAAATAGTTACCAGAATTACATGCCACTTGCTCGTTGAGCGAATAGGCATGTTTTTTATTTTATATTCATTTAAAAAACCTCATAATTATAGAAACATCAGTGAAAGTATAACACATATAACCAAAATTCTTCCCAAGATACAACAAAACCAAATTCACTTTTCTTGGTATTTCTTGGACGATAACGCTCTTAACTAAATGATACTGAACAGTGACGTCACGCTAGTTCTTAGTTCGCAGCAAGTTTCAATCATGTTTATTCGACAGGTACATTTATTTTTGCTTTTATGAGGATAGGGTCCTAACAAAAGTTATTGCATATTTTGGATATTTAACAATAGCAAGAATTTTATGATTATTTCATATTTTTGAAATGGACTTTTCCAACAAACTTTGACGTTTAATAAACTAATTCAGGAGTATAAATTCCAACTTAAAAGTTGCAACTTGTGTTTATTTATGTCTATTCTATCATTATATTATATAATTTGAACGATTCGCATCGTATTTCATCATCCCTATTATAAGTCCAAACGACGATGTATACTTTGGTTATAAAGCATGCTTTAGTTTGACGACTATCGCTAGCATCATAGCATTATTAAATCCACTCTACAAGATAAAATATTCCCTATATCAATGAATAGCATTAATAGCCTGGAAAATCTCTAGTAATACTAGAATGTTCATAGCTATTTAAATCTGGCGCTACATTATGGCATGTCATTCACAAAGTGCCAAACAGCGGTCAGGCATCAAAATAGATGGATCTAGTTAGCCAGTGTCAGCTGATGTGTCAAGTCAAGCCAAGTCTCTCGCTAAGCAATCGTTTAACACTGAGATAATTGTCCCAAATTAACACTGATCACTTCTCACTTTTACTTCTATTTAGAACTAGCTTTCGCCCTGGACTTCACTTTCGTGTAATGTTTGGGATAAAAAGTAGTCCATGTGTTATTCTTCCCGTGTACAAAATTTCATCCGATTTTGTTCAGCCTTGATTTATAAATAGCATAAATATCCCACTTTTATGTAGGTCTATACAAAAAAAAAGTTGCGCTATTGCTCAGGTGAAATTTATGGTGTAGTTGTCAATATGCTTTTCCGCTAATCTGGAGGTTCTGGGCTCGATCCGTCCGAGCATGTTAGAAAATTGCCTTTTTCATATTGTCTTCAGTCAAATATTGTACGTTTGTTTAGTATCCCATAACAAATGTTTATTTTATTTATTTCATGCAACACAAAACGTTTAAAACTTATTTTGGGGCTAGCTGTAATCTTGTTATTTATGCATATTCATTTATTCACACATTTTGTCATTGAACTAAACAAAGAATACTTAAATTAACACGTTTACAATAAACACAAAGCCGGGAAAGATAACTAGCGACAATAAATTGCTACTATCCGCAACAACTTCAACCATTTGATTGCTGTAAACAGCCTGCAGTGGAAATGGTCAATCAGACTAGATGACCTGCAAGTCTAGATAACGACTAGGTCTTGTTTTAGTATTACCTAACAAACTAGTTCTCCGTTTAGAGAAACACAAGTTGTACAAGATAATAAACTTTGTTGCTCGTAAAGTTTGTAGATATCATTTCAATGGGTAGCGATTCTTGCCCTGTAAGCTGTACCTAGTGCGAGACGTATTAGGTATTCTGTGGTACGAGTATATCACTACATAGTATCCCTTTGTATGCTTAAATCTTTAAAATTACGCAACGGATTTTGATGCGGTTTTTTTTTATAGATAGAGTGATTCAAGAGGAAGGTTTTTTGAAAAGTTTAAGAAAAATTCTGTGTACTACAGAACTATAAGTTAAAATTTCATAAAATTATCCGACAGATCCGAAAACACATATAGAAACACAACTGTCTAGGATTCCAAATTTTAAATATATTTCATGTTTAATATTATGACCATTTACAGAACATATTTTAATATCTTATCTTTGAAAAATGTAGATAAAAATACAGAAAATAAATATAAAATATTAAAGAATTAAATGGATTATTATTATTCAGTTTTAAATCGTTTTTATCAAATTAATTTTTTCATTGACAATAGAAAAAAGTCAAAGAATTAATCATTATTGTGCTACACATTTTTAACAAAAACACCAGCATAGTTACTTATTTTGTTAGCGTCTTCCAAACCCTTATTTGTCTAAGTATGAGCTATTGTTTTGAAGTTCCTCCCCGTTAACCGTCCCTAAAATAGTCAGGGTGTGTGTGCGCAATATTAATTAGCAACACACGATTTACATAGCGCTTCATACAGGCGCAATATTGCCGGCCGGCCGTGGCGCGCCGGTGCTCCCTTCGTGGCCGAGAGCCGTCGCGCACACTCGCATACACGTCTCCGCGTAAAAATAAAGTCTACAGCGCGCCCGCGCACTTCAACCCATTTATAATTATCAGTAAATCGCCGCGCGAGCGCACGACTGCCGCGGCCGGCGACCGCTCGCTGAAAAGAATTTAACATTCGCATAAACGAATCCGAACCCGCCCCGCGAGCCCTTTCATGACCTAGGGACAAGACACGACCGACTCCGAGTCCCTAGTTCAACATACGGACGGTGTTGCCGAGACTGTCGCACCTACGCAATAGTTACCGGTGATTCGGCCCGCTCTTGATTGGACGACGTGTGTACTGTGGTTATTATTACGTTGTGTCGGTGATAACAGTGTTAAATCTTATGTAAATATGCCTGAAAGGCCAAAGCGTCGCAAACATAATAAAAACAAACGGAAAAATAAAAATCAACGTATCGATTCGAATAAAAATAATAGTGATGTGAACCAAATTGATGATATTGAATCATGTAGTGGTGAACCATCTAGTGTAACCGCAGATACAAAATCAGCAATAGATCAATGTGATAACCTAACTGAAAATTCAATAGCTTCTATTCCGTCTGTTAGTAATCAAAACAACGACAACGTAATTGAAAATAGAATTGTTTGCTTTGCTACTGAAGTTACGTCTCAGGATCTGAATAATAACAATGATTTAATAGAGCCATTAGTACTTCCCTCATCTTATTCATTAGATGAGAATGAAAATTCTCATGATTGTGGGAGCTACGTGGTCGAATCTCCAGATCAGTCTCTTAAAACTAAGTCCAAAAGTAAAAAAAAGAAGTCCAAATTAGAAAGCATAAAAAGTAAAAGCTTGGATAATGATGATGCTCCCCAAATAGTTGAAATAACGGAAAATACTATTTCAGCAGAAAACGAGAGTAATTTACCTGTTATTGATAGTAGTAATATTGTAGTTTATGAAGTCGATAGTGATGTAGAGTGGGAGAAAACAAATGAATTAAATTCGGAACAAACAAATGAAGCGAAGGAAATTGCTACAGGAACATTATCAATAACAACAATCCCACTTAATGTAGCACAATGTGAGCAAACTAAATCTTTAACACCTGAAGAAGAAATGTCGTTAAGACATTATTTACAAAGTTTAAATTTGTCAACTAACCCAAACGCAAATACATTAGAAATTAAAACAGAAATAGAGCAAATAATAAATCGTGAAATCAAACACCGTCTGAGAAAAAAAGGTCTAGCTGATGATCTTTTTGTTCAAAGACTTGGTCCTCCTCGAATATTGGATGTTATCGATGAGGAAGGTAGTAGTGAATCTTCGATGACGTCGCGTCGGCAATCTTATTTAAGTGATAAAAAAAGTGATAATGAAGATTTGGAAGATGATGTATTTGAAGACAAAACAAAAACAAGTGAGAAGTATGTTACAAAATCAATAAGTCATATGGGCAATAAAAAATATGGTAGACTCGTACCACAGCAATGTATGCTAGTTGGAACTAAACTCAGAGAGCCCGAAGTAACAGAAGCATGCGGAGAATGGACTATGAAAACTGTTGAAAAAATGACCGGGGCTGAAGTTGTATATTTGACAGATTCATCTAGTAGTACTAGTTCATTACACGATGTGGGCGATGAAACTGATGATAGCGTAGATACCGATGTGTCAATCCGAATGATTACTCCGACTATTGAAGTAACAGATACTGAAGATTTGTTAAAACGAAGTTTTATCTCCGATGATAAAAAAGAAATGAAATCTTCTAATGCTAGAAGAATAAATGAAAGTATTTATAATGTAAAGAAAAATGTTGAAATAGATAATGATAGTAGTAAAGTTACAAATAATATTAATACTGATAGTAAAGATAATGAAAATCCTCATGAAATTATCGTTCTGTCTACGAATGACATTAAAACAGATCTTTATGTCAAAGATTTAGATGGCTCAGAAATCAAAGAGAGTAATAATATATATAATGAATCTAATAACGAATCTTTACAAGACTGTGAAAAAGATACAAATTCAAATAATGATAAAAATCTTTACAATCTTGAATTAAAAGTTATTAAGTGTGAATTGAATGATGCAATTAATAATTTGATTAAAGAAGTATCCTCAGATTCAGACGTAGCAAATGATAATCATAAAGAAATATTCACCCGACAAGATTCTTCAAGTAGCGTTTGTTCATCCCAATGCACTGCTAAATATAACCCAAGTTATTCCTCCCTTAATGATGTTTCTAACATGCTGCATGACGAGAACTTCCAAAACACGGAACAGAGTATTAAAATTGCACAAAATGCTTCTACTCATGTAAAAGATGTGTTTGAATGTGTTACAGGATCAGCTGTGCAAATAGACCATAAACAAAAAACTGTCGATCAGCCGCTGGCCCTAAGAGATTTGTGCGTCAAAAAAATTGCAAATTTTCCTTTTGGAGAGAAAATCTTAGAAGAATTGGCATCTGTTTCAGAACGATTACAAAATATAAATGTCTGCGGTGTGACAGCAACAGAGGCAAAAAATGTGATTAATAAGGAAAACACAAAAGAAGGAAGTATGCCTTACTATCCACTACCAGATGTGTCAAGTATAGAAAAAGTATCTTTACCATCAAAAACTCATGAAAATTTTGCTCCTCCTGTTCAACCTAGGAATTCATCACTGAAAAAGTCACAAGATGACAATCATTGGACTGCATTACCATCTAAAAGTGATCCTGTATACATTTGTTTGTCGCCATCTCAAAAAATGTTGATGGAAAAGACGAATACAGTAATAACAAAAGAGGACGCTAGTGAACTTATAGATACTCACAAGAAATTTGTTGATCGTAGAGGATATAATGAAGTTTATGAAAAGAAAAAAATGAATGAACGAGTTAAAGAACCTCCCGTAGTTCCTTTTAAATCACAAACTGGAAGTCGTTTATTGGCTCTTATTCGTGATCCAACAGTTGCATATACTATAAATTCTTCAAAGAACGATCATTATGATAAAAATCACATCGATGAGAGGAGCTTCTGGAGTTTAGAAAAAAGTTTTAACAAATCTTATGATAATATGAACACTAGAAGAGATCTTTCAAGTCTGTTTAAGCCTATACCACCACCAAGACCGAAAAAATATTCATCATCATATTATGAAAGTGATGAGAGTTCAGATTATACGGATAATTCTTTTAGGTCAATGAAGAGCGAGAGAAAATATTTTCATTATTCTACTGGAAACTTAAGCAAGGAAATCGAAAACGATGTGTCTTCTATTCAAAATATGCATCGACATTTTACAGACTTTCGTGATAGTATTAACAATAATGGTTATCCACGGCGACCATCACTACCAAAAGATATTTGTGATAAACAAATGGAATATATAAGACAGAAAGAAAAAGAAGTGGAAGCTGAGATAAGACGTTTAGAACAAGAAAAGACCAATATACCAATTGCTCCTAAAAGAAGTCCAAGAGCTCCGTTAATAAAGGAAAATGATAATATGAATGAACGAAATGGCGAAAATGATAATAGTATACGTACTAAAAAGGCATCTAACAATATAACGATTCCAGAAAAATCAGCCAGTAGTAGATTAAAGTCTTTATTTAGCAGTAGTCAAGAAGAATTGCTACGTGACAAAATGTATTCTGAATATGTAAACCAAATGGCTGAACGTCAAGAAAGAAAACAGCATAGAGTTATCAAAATAACCAATACTGGCGGCGTCTCGAATGCAAAGACTGTATCAAAAAGTATGTCGGCGCTTGATATTTTAGATTCAAAAGTAAATAATCGAATCGAAAAAGAATTCATATCGAAAGCCAGAGAGCGATGGGATAAATTAGGTATTAAAGATCCTGAGACTGAAGACGAAAGAGAAATTAGCAAAGATGTGTATAGGGAGCCAAAAGTAATTGAACATAAGATAAAAGTGATAGAAGGTAACAAAGAGACTGATGTGAAAAAATTGCCCAGTCATTTACAAGATTTTGTGCGTTTTACTGCTAAGGACAAAGACGATGGCAGAAGCAGTTCTGGTGAGTTTAGGAGTAAACCAGCATCCCCGCACGTTGTCGTATGGTGTGCAGTGGTTATCCTAGTCTTTGCTATTGGAAGATACTTTTTACGACTTTTACGAAACAAGTGAACTAATATTATGTGTGTCTCGTGTGTATACCTGAAATAACCTAAGATTGTGTTTGTTTGCATGGTTGTATTCATATTTTGTTTGTTTCTCAAGGACTTTTTATTATTTTATCCTATTATTTGTAACTAGTGCACATAAAATTCATCAGCGCCAGTAGTATGATATCTTCAATCTGAAAAGGTGAGTTCTATTTACAGACATTTATATTCATATTCACCATATGCTAAATGGAAAACATTTGGAATGAATCAGTTTGTAATGAAGTTATGAATATTTGTTGGTGCAATGTTTTGATGCTGATTTCAATCAAACGAAATGTATTGTTTTAATATATGATCATAAAACCATTGAAATTTGGTTTTAGTAAAATTATTTATTCTTATGAAAATACAGTATTATTAAAACTAAATTGGTTAGGTATTTCCTAAGATATTATGTATTTAGAAAATTTAAATTACTCTGTTTTTATGTATAGCATAGTATTGAAATAACAAGCAATCTCTTACACTAAGGCGTTTGTTCTCGCCATCGGTTTTGTATGAAAACAGCAATTTTGCACGGTTGTCTGCGTTTCATGAATAATGTCAGTTTACGTTAGTGATACAACATGCAACAGACAGCTGATGCAAGTGGCGGCTTTAAGACAAATATCTAGACAATATTGCTCACATTTTTTTTATTACAATAATTTATGACCGGCTATTTGTACAGATTAAGGTGGGATGGTCACGAGGGGTTCATGCCTATGCATTAGAGCGGGATTTCCGATCTATGAATTTGAATGATCGGTTTAAAAAGCTTTTTTGTATTGGATCCTGCACACATTGGTGGTACAATTTTACTTTGATGAATGTGCGTGTTTCTAAGATAGTCTAATCAGCATTCGAAAACTAATTGTTAATCTAGAGATTACAAAAGAAGTGTGATAAGATAATTTTCTTATCAAAAAAAGTTATGTTGAATATTTGTGACATAGATTTGTTTTACACAGTGTCACAAAGAAATTGTTTTATCTTTCTCATAATGTTTATATTTAAAGTAAATAATACAATATTTCGTGTTTACAAAGCTAATTTAAAATACTAAAACATCAGATAAATCGCTTCAAACTACAATTTACGATAAAAAAAATATGTAACATATTGCCATCGATCAAATATAAAATACAACTCATTTATCGTCTTATTTTGTTGAAATAGGGTTCCTATCCTAGTAAATGGCAACTACGTAGCAACTACGTTCACCACAAAATAATCATTTGTATCACTAAAAGCGTGCTAAATGGCCTTAGGTGACTCAAAGTCGCGAACTCTCGGTCGCATACCACGTTATTTTGCAGTGGCATGTCTATAAATACCGACCTCAGAACGACAAAATGTGAACATGCACGGCTAAATAATTGTACTTTACACTATGAAGATAAGTATGTATTATATTTACCTTTCTTTACAATGTCGTATTTCATTAAAATTATGATTTTCAAGTTCAAGAATGCATAGATAATTTACCATATCATGGATCAGTATGGAAAATGTCCATGGAGATCTGCCCCTTACCATGCTATTTCAAACGCAGACGCTACCTAGGTACTGCGTAAGAAATTTCATAAAAAATCTTATCAAGGTCTCTATCGGTATTTTCTTTTATTTGGTCTATGTGTCCTTGGTCTTTGTTTCCTTTTCCTTGCTTGTATTTTTCTTTCTATTATTATTTTTATCTTTTTCCTAAATACCTCTAAATATGTATTCATTTCAATAATTTCGACGTTAAATACCACAAACGGAAAATACCAACTCTAAATCCAAATTCTAAATACTCAGACTAAATATTTGGATTTTCGTACAGTGGACTTAATAACGCAATAGTCATGTAACCGGGGTTCAGTGTATAGACAACTATAGTATAGTAATCTGGGATATTAATTAAATTGCCGCCATCATTGTTCTGCCGGCACCGGTCGAGGAGATTGGACAATTTCATTGACGGCGATTGATAATATAGATTGAAGCTCGACCCCGCCACATAATCTATGACAGGATTATCTAAACATTAATTTATAGACTTGACTTCATCTCGGAGATCAATGTTACTTCGGACCCGGAGCAAGTAATATTTAATTTTGGTATTGTTTTCCTGACTTTAACCTTCCTTGGTAATGACATTGTTAGTAGAACCCGCCACCACTGGGAGTTATATTCTCATGTCTTCTTTTACGACATCGACGGGAAAAAGAAAGTGGTCTATTTTTACGCCGAAAACCGTACCGCCAATGTATATGTAGTAGCTACTTACAAATAAAATTAAAACAGTTAAAAAAACAAAGTATAATAAACATTGTATGTCCTATACTGTTATAGGTACAGTACATTTAAATAAGTCGATGTCCTAAATAAATATATTAATGAATTCAGAACGTGCAATGATAACAGGTCGTCTTAAATTTTCGTGTCTTCTATACCTACTAACGTCGTTGGTTATTAATTGCTTTAGTGACGCGGTTTTACGGATTTTCTCAATGCAAACCGCTTTATGAATGACTAGGTACTATATTTTTAACAATACAATAGTATTATTTCTGATTATTTAGTCAGCTGTTGTTTGATACTCATTTGTTGTCTCTTTCTCATCGTAGCGTTTAGCGTTTCCTCCTTAGATTTGCTGCTTTCAAATACAATAACAATGATATCAGTTTTGTCTCACTAATTCGATCATCGAATATATCTGTGTCTGTACTTAAGTACTTTTAAAATGATTATTTTTATATTTATTGAATTTCTGCTAAAATAAATATTTTATTCACATCTTTTCCCGAACTGAAAATACCATAACAACACTATACAGGGACGTTCTATCTTTAATTTTTTTGTAGGTATATACATTAAGACCTAAGAAAATCTAAAATTATTATTTCTAACCCAAAACTTCCTGATAAGCGCAATAGCCCGATAACCACCACGCCACACGGTGAAGAAAGCATATGAAAATATTTAACATTATTTTTTAATGATAAGCTATTCTGTTGTCGATGTGTGGTCGTATATAACTTAGGTTTAATGGGTACCACGCGCTGATTTAATGGGTACCGCGTTCCACTTCCTTCCGCACCTATACCTACGTCAAAGATTCATTACCTAATAACTCAGCTAGACTAGAACAACTGCTGTCTATCCATACACAGGCAATATTACAACGTCCACACTGGTTTGTGGCTATCGTTAATTAAACAGGAAAATACAGAAATTTTAGTCTATGAGTAATTTTTCTTCATCGGAGCATGTTAAGCCGTTGGTCCCGGCTGCCATCTAGCAGTCGTTAAGATACTACGTTAGAGACCGAGAGGGGGCTCAGAACACTGACACCAGAGTGTACATGGTCGATTGAGCGTGTCTCTACACGTAATGGTGATGATCGGAACATGTTTCCCAGCTACATCCTCCAAGGTACGCTTTAATCATAGTAGATATGGCGGTACTGGGGGTTTAGCTAAAGTCACAATTTCAAAACGTCAACGAATGTCGACAAGAACAAAATGTATGGGATTGACATAAGATCGACCACGTGATTTAGCGCATCTTATGTCAATCCCATACATTTTGTTCTTGTCGACATTCATTGGCGTTTAGAAATTAGAAGCGACGCTTGAATCGAGCGATTGCTGAGCGTAACTTTTTACAGTCAGGCCAATATAATCATAATTCGAGTGTGTTAGTGGCCAGCACTGCTAGATTCTTCAGGCTGCGTAAAGGCATTTCATATCTACAGCCTAACGACTGCCGTATAACCATAACAGCCAAGAAAAACAACAGAATCTAATACAGCTTAATATTAATCGAGGCTAAAAAATAAATAATAAATGCAAATTCGAAATATCCCGGATTCATTTAAGTATCTACATCACAAGTGCGATTGATCATATGACGGGAAGTGATTTAATGAATTTTCTGGATTGACAGAGTGTGGACCGTTTTGCTCCGAGTGAGCTCATATTTTTTCGCTTGGCTAATCAAACGAGTCATCCAGGAGATAATTTGACGTGTCAGTCATTGCCAACAAAGAGTGGATGTCAAAGAGCCCGCAGGCGCGCCGGAAGCGATTTGACTGCGGAACTGACGTCACGCTGGGGTCGCTCGGCGATGTCATAATGCGAAAGTTGGATGTTTGTCACGGGTCTGGAAAAAGTAGTTTAGTTTCCCTCTGCTTATAGATTCAAAGGCTTATAGTTACACTTTCTTCCATAATGCTTAGAGGGTTTAACATTGTGGTTTTCAGACAGCTCGCGCTCTTCTCGTGGTTAAAGGAAGTTAAAGTTGAGCGTCCTTTGCCTTCTTCTGTATATATGAATATCATCGAGATATAAGTACTAATGTCCGATGATGAATATGCTGTGTATGAATTTATGTCCATGGCCTTGTTATATTTAAATAAATATGCAGATTTCTATGGATTTCAAAAGTAAATTTTGCACTTAATCTAATAGAAATCCGTAAAACATGAAAGTTTTTAACTTTTCATATGCTTCGTTTTTAATGCCGTGGACGTGCAATTTTACTAACCAAAATAGTTAATTTTACCTCTTGATAGATAGCGAATTATACCAATAATAATGCTATTATTTTTATTATGATCTGTCAAATTTATCGCAGTTATTGTTTGTGCTTTAACTTTCCATTGGCTTAAAGCCTATAAAACAAGAATTATTGAAAAATAAATAAACAGACTTTAGATCTACAATTTATTAAGTAAGCAGATATAAATGTGTGAGAATTACCATAAAGAAGTATATTTAACAATAAATTTCCTAGTTACTGATACACATTTAACACAATCTCAAAAATTGCTGCACTGATTAAGGAAATTGTATCGATCTCAACCCAAATATCCCATTTAAAGTTTATAACCTCTCTTTAAAGTCTGTAAATAAGTAATTACTTAAATGAAATAAGAAAAATATAAATATGCATAAGCTTAACTTTCGAAGTATTTTTACTGTGACTAAATCTATAAACTTTTAAAAAGAAATCATTATAGAACACATAAGCAGGATTTCCACATAAATATCTGTGCACTAACGCCATCTATTTTCGCTCTTCGAAATCAGTCCCGTCAAGGGTTCTAAAATTTTCCGCTAGGTGTCTATCGATTGTTGACCTATATCGCGTTCAAGAGGAAGTTGCTTTTCCTAGTCAAAGAGCAACAGCAACTTATTTTAGTTTGCGAAATGGAATTATGCCAATAGATAACCATTTTGTTAGAGATTTTGAATAAGTATAAATATAAGATTATACCTCTATAATAGTTTTTCTATTGATTTCTACCAGTGAAATAAGAAAGGAAGGCCTCTTTTTTATCATGCCTTTGCATAAGAGAAAACAGGCATAATAAATGTGTATCTACAATATAGGTACACAAAGTTTAAGAGCTGTGCTCTTATCGGTGGAGTCTCTTCGAGGTGGTCTATTTTCCACTAGCCCTTTCACATCTTGATACGACACGTAAAAGTATAAATAAAAAGAAAAAAAAACAACAAATTTTGAAAAAATACTAATATTATGATTATTTTATTATAAAAATCTCATAAATTTTTTACAGCTTTAATAACGTTTAAGTAAAAAGTTTATGTTGGAGGATCCTACATGTCTCAAGGAAATTTGCATATTATTACATTTTTATGAGAAAAGAAATCTCGCCACGAGGAGTTTTCCATTCAAGAACGCAATAATGTAAATTGTTTTGGCGGATTATTCGCTACTTATTTCAAAAATGTACGCAAAGCCAGTAATTTATTTAGTTTGCAATTTTGATAGTAATTAAGTAAAACAATTATTTTTAATTGAAACAAAAAATATAGTTGCGTAAATATATTCTTACTTACTTTTGTGAGTTTGTTTGTAGGTAGAGATAATGTAATTTTCGAAACTACGAGTACCAATTAATGATTTAAAAGAAATTCTTTCCATTTATAATATAGCCTGTTTTTTGGGGAAGATTAAAGGCTATGGTACATACACACGACATGCGAGTGAAATCGCGGGGAACACATAGCAGCTACCAAAAAAGCATCTGATACAGCATAACGATTGCCATCTAGTGATACCAAACAGGATCAAATTCTTAACGTATTCGAAAGGAACGTTTATCATATTATCACAAAGGATCTCAAGATAAATACACCACTCATTCCCAGAGTTCCATGATAGATAGTACTGATAAAACTAAACCTTGTTTCTCTCTACCCTAAGGTTGGCTGGAAAAAATTGCATTAGCGATAAATCCGCCTTTGTACTAATTTTTATCTTCGATCCTGTACAATTCAATGATGTTTATTCATTCTTCATTAATTATTCATCACTTTTATAAACCGACAAGGTTCTAACTAAACTTATTTCAATTAAAATTTCAACGTTATAATAAGTGTTGTTTAAATTCCACTGAGGTCGAAATCAGGAGCATGGGAGAATTTACTACGGACGGGATTAATTAGAGCTGCGGTTAAATTAATAACAACTATGTATACCGTGGTTAACTTACTGCTCCTGCCTTCAAAGGCGCATCAAATGAACTTAGCCGGCGTTATTTATAAGACTAATGTGTTGAGAAAGTTGTTACGTGTATTGAATGTGTGTTATATTCTATTCTAATAATAATATTGAAGATTTGAAATTCGGATTGTATTATTCGAAATAAATCATTCATTCAAACCATTCATTCATTCACTCAAAAATGTTTGTGTTAAGTACTTCATAGATTGAATACAGGTGCACTGTTGGTTAGCTGCTAATCAACTGGACACCCGTCCTAAAACTTTTTTTTGCCTAATTGAGTTTTTTTTAGATTTTTTTTTATCACAATAAATATAAAAAACATAAAAAGAAGGTGTAGAACAGGTCATAGGATCTTTTCCTTCATTGCCTGCAAGAGGTTGGGAAGATGAAAAACTCTGCTATAGAAAATGAGAAATTATTCATCAGATGACATTCATAATACTATTTTACTATCAATTAATAAAATAATAATAATATAATTATTTTACTATAAAACATACTTAAATAAAAATATTGATTTCGTGAGTTGAGGACCATTTCAAGGATCCTAATTTTTTTTTTACTTAAAGAATAAAGGCACGGATTGTTAAAAAAAATCTTATTACTTTTGCTTTAGGAAAAACATTGAGTTTTCCTGTGTTGTTTTTAGCTCATATTTATGATAATAAAGACGAGCTTACTGTCTACCAATTTTGAACATAACTCCCGAGCATTAACGGGATAATATTAATTCTTCTTATCCTTTACCTTATCCCACTTTCCTATGTGGGGTCTGCACAGTATGTAAGTTCCTTCCATTTAGATCTATTTCCAGCCATTTTACAGTCAATACATTTATTTGATAGCTGAATATTCTAATTCTATTCGAATTCGTTGTAAATGCATTAACACTGCGTTGTGTTTCGCCGAAAGTAACAGGACCCGCATCCGCTTTGCTCATGTTCAACAGGATCCGAACGTGATCCAAACTAACATGAGCGTAATGCGTGAGCGTTTTATGGGGTACTAGCTTTCGCTCGCGGCTTCACCCGCATACATTTCTTAGGAAACAGTGCTTTTTCCCGAGATGAAAGGTACCCTATGTCCTTCTCAATACTCCTAGCTATGTGTATGCGAAATTTCAGAAAAGAAAGAGATTTTTTTTTAAAGATTGGTTCTCTAGATAGGTGTAAGAGGTAACAAACTAATAAACAAACTCCATTTCGCAATTATAATATTAGTTGTGAAGTTGGGATAGAATTAAATAAAATTACCAACATCTAGAACAAACCACGGTAAAAAGATGTAGGAGCAAAGAAAGAAAGAAAATGATTTTTTGTGGGAAATTAGCGAAGTATCTATGTTCATAACGATAGCGCGTGTTAAGTGACGGCAAGCGCGGCCTAGTTTTGATTTGACGCCAAAAGTGGTATTTATATCTTTAGCTCCTCCATGCTTAGGAAGGCACGGTAGGGACCGACGGCAGTTAGTCCCGGCTGTTTTCGCTAGATGACAGTCGTGAGGCTATCTTAGATGCCTTTAGGCAGCCTGAAATCTAACAGTGTTGGCCACTAACATAATCCAGACGGACCTCCTATTGGTCTGGTTTCCCTGCGTCCTTGTGTTACGGAGGTAAGACGGCAAGCAGTCTATTACCAAACCAGTACCGCCAAATATAGAATTATGATTAAAAGCGAACTCTATGTTTTTTTATTATACCATTTATTTCGGGATCAAACCTGTGCTCATCAACACAAATATTAAACTATTTCAACAAACTAAGATTGCGTTTGTTCCTATTGACAGTGGCAATTATAACTTAGTCCCATGGGTCGGGAGGGTTAATAAATGCAAACAATTCGGACAATGGACTGGCTATTACAGATTACAGCCAAGAGAACTCAAATCTATATAAGACCTGGTCTTTTCAACGTTAATAAATGAAGTTTTGAGTAAGTCCGTATTTAATGATTTAAGAAGGATTTTATTGACTCCCTCTCATTATAGGTTTTCGTTGATGCATATTTACCCTAAGTCAAGCCAAATTTCCTGTAGTCAAATCTTTTTGAAGTGTTATCGTTGATGGAATCTGCCAGGTTTTGAAAAGAGATACGACAAGAAAGTTAGGCTTCTTTTAAAACGTTAGTAGCCTGTATTTAGTTCCAAATAAAAAAAACAAGCTGTATTTAGTAGCTCTCCTAAAAGGAGATCTCCATTCAGCTTCAACCACACCATATTTACCTAATACTAACTTATATTTTGGTACTTGCTGTTAGACGATCGTAGTTGTAGTCCTTTCTGACATAAATGGGAAGAAAATGAGTAGTCTCTACTTATGTATAGTATATATTACGCACTTAATTACTGCAATACATTTATATTTATACATTATACATCAAATCATAAAGCCTCAAAGAAGATTACTAAAATAATCCGCAAAGCTTGTTTCAGTCACCGATTCACCGAGTCTCATTTTCCTCAAGCTCTTAGTATCTTTCACAAGATATTTGGCATTCAAATAAATTCATAACATAATATTAAATCTCGGTACTGCACAGAGACATCAAGTTAAAATGGTGTATCACATCAAGTGGCGTACACACGCATTTCATTTGATAGTCTCCAAGGTTGAATAATTCCGTCGGAGTTTACTTTGACGGATAAAGCGATGCATATTAAGAAATGGGGCTTTAATTTTTGTTGTTGCTTCCTTTATCGCCATAATATGACTCCTTTATCATCATCATATCAAATAAGGTGAAAATCTGTAAATATTTTTCCAGTTGGATAAAGCAGCCATAAAAGCTTCGGAGCCTACGATTTATTAAAACGAGATTTACTTCTAATACTTTTTTATGTATGAGCGTCAGAAAAAGAGCTAGTGATTTAGTCTGCAGTTCTGTTCTCTCAGTGTTTTGTGCCGTCATGACCCCAGTCAAGGCAGTACATTGGGATGCAAATCACATTGTATGAGGTACAGGGTACAAGCATTGTAGCGTGAATGAGTGCCACCATTGGGTGTCAAATGGCAGTGTGCCAAGGTCGAAGTAGTTTTAGTTTATATTGCTACTTTTGATATAAATGTGTGTAGAATAGAAAGTTTATTTTTATTTTATTGTGGTTACTTGTAATCCCAACTAATATTTGTTTGTTTGTTACCTCTTCACGGCCTAGTTACTGAACCGATCTTCCTGAAATTTCGCATGCACATAGCTAGTAGTATTGAGAAGGACATAGGGTACCTATTATCCCGGGAAATTCATGCGGGCGAAGCCGCGGGCGATAGCTAGTATTTTTATAAATATTGTGATTGATTCCAATATTCAGTGGAAGAAACACTAAGTTGTTTTTAAATAGAAAAAAATATTGGACATATTGGCAATCATACGGTAATATGAACCTCTTACGTGATTTTTTTGAAAATTCATACTCTTTCTGAGACAGATCCATATCAATACTATTTAATAGAGAGATATATGACCCCCAAGTACATGGGATAAGGTCCTAGTGAAGAGAGAGTGATATATCAACAGAAAAACGGAGTTTACGGGGACGCTGGCTTCTTTATCGGCTTTTTATTTTTAAGTGTTATTTGTTGTATTAAGTGTTTTAGATTTTTTTTTTACTTTTGTTACTATTATCGAATCGTCAAAATAAAATAAATAATACCAACACACATCATAAGGTGCGAGAACTTTTGGCCATCAATTTTATATTGCTAATCACAATTATATAGAACAAATAATTAATACCACAATAAACGTCCACAATAAAACGCATATTATGACGACTGTAATCGTTCATACAACCCAAAGAATTTTAATATAACCCTCTGTGGCACCCGCGGTCTAATGTATGACGTACTTTTTAAATAAATTGTGTTCATTTCGCATTGTGAATTCGTACACCTTATTCTGTAATAATTTTATCCCACAGTAGATATTCAGGCTATGTATGTTTAATAGTTTTATTGTGCAGTATTGAACATTTTAGACAACTTACTTCCGATAATTTAAAAATGTCAAAAGTTCGCTGTTTAGACTTTAGACGTTGAGTATAGGTATGCTTGTAGTTATAAGTTTAGTAACATTTTCTTATAAAGCAGTGATCCTTCAATTAATTAGTTTTATCAATAAAATTTCATCAATTAATTCAGCCTGCTTAGACTTTTTAGGTTCCACTAAAAAATCAACATTTCCATTTTTGCCGTCAACCTTAAGGTTGGCCGGAAGAAAAGTATAGTTTCATTCTGTATCAAATTTACATAACATGTATTTTTCTTTTTATTTCTTACTAGCTTTCGCCTGCGGCTCCGCCCGCGTAAATTTTTCTTGGGAACCGTGCCTTGTCCCGGGATGAAATGTACCTTATGTCCTTCTCAATAGTTCTAACTATGTGTATGCGAAATTTCAGAAAGATTGGTTCAGTACATAGAGCGTCGCATTTAAAAATTAGTATGATTAGTATGAAGTATGATATTATAAAGTATGAAGAATAACCAATCCACAGAACAATCAATTTTCACCAGATTACCAGATAACAGTAACACCTATCGGATAAAATAACACATTCACATTGTAATTACAAAATAACAGATCTGTCAGTGAATGGCTGTAACACCAGACGTGTAACAATATCCGATTTCACCAACATTGTCAACATTCACCACGCCAGCGCATTCTCCCTGGTGACATTGTTTTGTCTGCTTCCTAAAATATTTTGTCCTAATCTGACAAGATTGAACCGTTTATTTTATTTGGAAAAAACTTACAGTGCTGTTTAATACTTTTAATAGATTCGGAATAGGTGTTACATTGCGGAAGTCAAAGTTACAAGTACTTACCAAATTAATTTGCGTGCTTCCGCCATCAGTTATTTTATGAAACTAACAGTAGTGGGTTGGCGCCGGCCTGCAGTACTTAGTTTACATGAACTAACTGGTGTCTGAAACAGGGAAAGGTCAGCTCAGTCAGTTGCCATATTTTTAGTGTTCCACTGGGGGTCCGGTATGTTGGCGACGGGCTGGTTTGTAGCCTTTTTAGTGATTAGTTTTTATATTTAAGTGTATGTTCTTATTGTCTCTTGATTCCGTTGTCATGTTTAGTATTTGCCCAGTTACACAAGGAACATTTGTAAAATTATCATAATATCTTTAAATATAGCCAAAATTCCTCTAAAAACGTGTTTCCACCATCACCAACACAGTCCATCGATTGATATATTTACAGTGCGTACATAATGACTACAAAATTATTCTTCTATGGTATTAATGGCTAAAAGCCCAGTAATCGAAAGCTACATTCACAACCAGAACATCTGAAAATTTATTTGAGCAACTGAGCATATTTATTTGAGTTAAATCTGTAGTATAGAGTATCTCTGCAATTTAACGTCGTATGGATTTTTTTTTTGTATTAGCAAACCTTGAAAAACCTCATTTATTTAAAACAATATTATGTACAGACGTTATAAATGACCTTTCATACTGGGGACCGAACAATAGTTGTGTTCGTGACCTGATATTTATAACAGGCAAAATTATGTCATCAAGTCTAGGCGAACAAATGTATTATTTCCACAGAACTGATAGGTATTTGTCTCAATTTCTGAAAATATATTACGCAGATTGTGGCGATTTCCATGACAGTAGTATAAAATAGATTAATTGTTCGCAATCTACAGGCTCCGGTGAACATCTCAGGGCTCGATAACCGATCGGGGAAAATCAGAAAACGACCTTTAAGTTTGTTTGTATGAAGTAATCTTAGGAACTACTTAACTGATTTACGAAAAATCTTTCTTATTATGATTCTTGGTTAAGGTTACGATACACACACATCACTGCCAGGTAAAATCAAAGAAAACAACTTGTTTGTTATAAAGTAGATATAAACTGACGTTGAGTTGGTACTTATCACATAATTTTCAATCTTTCTTTGGGCTCTATTTATTTTCATTAAACTACTTTTATGAAACATGACATGGAGAGTTTTGTTCAAAATAACTACTTAAATTTAATCAATATGGTAGCTAAGCCCATATCCGGTTTTTTTTTTGTCTAAATAAAAAAAATTATACTTTTTTGTCACGGAAATATACCGTAAATATAACTCTATATCAATATCGAAAATCGAAAAACAAAATGTAATAGACTACTTAGCACACAGGTTTATTTGCTCTTATCTTAGATTATCTAAGTATGCAGGCACAAAAAAAAACCACCAAAAACTAACATATTTTGAAATGCGAACTCATAGTTTATCACAGCAGCCAAAGTAGCTGTTAGAAGGCGCGAGTTTATTTCGAGATATTTGTTCCAGTTTATTTTCGGTCCTTCCTGTCTCGACGAACGACGTGCGAATTTAAGGGCCAGTGTAAATACTCTCAAACGGTCTATTATTTTATACTTCAGTTCACCCTCGTCGTATGTCTGTCAGCCGCCTTATAAAATAACACGATTGTGTTGGTGTGCCCGCGAAGCTGACTTTTATTGACTCCAGTCAATTTTAATAACATGGAATTATTTGTTTCGTTTCATGTTAGTATGACATAAAATGAAATTATATTTAGGGATAGCATAAAATAAAATTTTAAAGTCAGAGACTAGCTATAAAATAATAGTTTTCAAACGACCTTTCCAAATATTAAGTACTTACATTCATATTTCTGAATATGTTAGTGCTACCTGAAATCATTTATGACTTATTACGCAGTTATCTGTAATATCAATATACCACTTGTTTTGCCAAAGCTATATAAATATCAATCGTCGTTTGTGTAGGCGACACAGTCAATCGACCATACACATCGTGGTGTCAGAGTTCTTCGGAACCGCTTCTCGATCTCTGACGTGGTTCTTTTAACTACTACCAGAAGGCAGCCGGGACCAACGGCCATGATACTAATTTAAACACGTGAGTAGAAATAAAAGTTAATAATTTACTTACATAAAGATTATTGATTTCGAAACAAAAAATAGAACACGAATTTTTTACACAAAATGCATGCATTCACTGCACACTGCAATCCACTGCCGAAGGATTAGATCTCGATTCAATAAGCCTTATTGACATTGTCAGCGGCGACGGGTTTCCATTGTTTTCCATTTTCCTAATGCCGTATCGCGTCGCGTATCGTATCTCAAAATACAATTTTTACGGAAGGGCAACCCATGCATTTATTTTTGTAATTCAGACGCTTACGATCAGAAGGCGGTGGCGCGCTGTTTTGTAACGTTGCCGCTGCCACGGCGGCGCGCGGCGTATCTGTCATCTGTCAGAAATAATATCAGTATTTATTTATCATGTGATGTGTAACAATTTGTATCTAAGTAAAAATTCACTCATAATTGTGATATAACTTGATTAACTTTTTTTGAGCAATAATGTCTATCTTAAAGGGTTTAATAATTGCTAGCGGTTTTGTCTTGTTGTACTTTACCATGTATTATTGTGGCAGAGTAAAAAAAAAAATGATTTTTTATTTAAATTTAAAATTCATGCCAATAAGCAGATTTTACTTTTTATTCTAACAAAAAGTTATTATACAAATAGTAGTACTACTATTATGAATGAAATTGGTCAAAAGTGTCAACTCTACATTCTCACTACTTTGCGACCGCGTTATCACAGCGCTCAGTCGTAGACAGCGCGGGGAGCCAGCCGCACGTTTGTGACACCCGGCGCTTTCCCGCGTTTCCCACGTTTTCCCGCTGCACACAAGTACACAACACACGGTGACGCGACGCATTGGGAACGGGAAATGTCATTTTGATACGGTGTGTATTATTAGTGCTTTCAAGTTAACCGAGTATGATAAGTTGATGTGACGACGTGTGCACGTGATTGGATCACTGAAACGAGGGATTTATTATTGTTTTATCCCAACGTAAGTGTTCATTTTGATTGTAAATAATGAGTATTTTAAGTTACGCAAGGTCGCGGGCTTATCGCTATCTTTTATCTGTTATGTACTATGTTTACTGCCGTTATCTTTGTCAATTTCTGATAAGTGCCGAAAATTGAGTATGGAGAGTCGATTTTAATGTCAGATATTTAGTACACATCTGCATTATTTATTTACAAAGATGATTTTCATAAATTCAAGTTCAAAGCGCATTATACATTTAAATTCCTACAAAACGTAAATGTTTTATCATTTGAATATTCATAGTAAACTAGATATTAATAGACCTTAAGCCATCGGTAGATAAACATTTGGATAATTCACGGGTTGGTGTCAAATATCTACTAATGGACTTCGATATGTAATTTTGATAAGTTTCGTCGTGTCCAAATTATCATATTTATTTATCACCTTCATTTGCTGTGGTAGTAGTAAAAAAACATATTTCCGTAAATATTCTTGGCCAACATGAAAATAAAAATGTATACATATAAACAAAAATATTATGTAACATCACAGTGGTATATTAATAAAAATAATATTAGTAATAAATTTATTTTATTCGAACAACAATGATTAATTTTGAGTTAGTATAAATTTTAATCAAAATATATTAGTAATTGGCACCGACATACTCGTACACTTTTCTTATTACACGTACAAAAAATTATTGAAATAGAAATTAAAAACAAATAACAATATAATTTGCATCTTACCATACGTATGTTAGTACCGTCAGAATTTTTTCAAATTTCCTCCAAAAATTCATGAAGACCAGAAATGTATGAAGGTGTCCTTCAGTGATGAGGAATCTTTGAAGAATACAGAATGTTGTTCTAAGATCAATTAATCGAAATCTTCTTTTCTTATTCGGTGCCTTATTGATCCTACTCATACAAAGAATTTCGAATCGCGCGCGGTTTGACGCGAAGCAAATTTTTTTTTAAATCTATGTCCTCATATGAACTATATAAATCGAAGTATTTTGTTATATAATTGTAATATGAATGGCAGTCTACCCCGGCTTCGCCCATGGTACATACATAGCCTATGTCACTCAGGGTGAATATAGCTTTCTTATGATGAAATCGGCACAGTAGTTTTTGAGTTAATTATTACAAACATACATACAAAAATACATATCTTTCCTCTTTGTAATATTAGTATAGACTAGTTCAGGTAATGAAACTGGTTTCTGTCATAAATACACATAAAATTCTCTATTTATTTCAAGGCTTAGTATACAAGTATATATTACCTTACATAGTTAAATATTCAGCCATCTGAGTAAATAGCTGGTCGATAATATTCTGCAAATGGATTTCCAAGATGTAATTGTATTAATTAAAAAATATATCTGAGCTTGTTATGGTCTAGTCGATATTTGATCTTGATTAGTATTTATATATCTATTCAGTTTTTTCTTACAATCAAGATATTTTCCATATTTTGTAATATTTTTATCTTAAACGTAGCCAGCTAAACAAAATTTGATTTAGTAATGCAGTTTAATATAATACTCTCGATTGGTTCGCGAACATAATTGTCATAAAACAATAGATTTTCTATTGTGTCTAGATTCTACGAGTTAAATGGATAATATTCCAATCATTTTGGTAATTACTAGAGAGTGTGGGTAAAAGCTCTGGATATAAATATTATAATAATATGGACAAATAAAATAAATACATATGGTAAAAAATTGGCTGTGGCAGACGGACGGACGGACGGACAGACAGACGCACTACGAGAGATCCTATAAGGGTTCCGTTTTTACATTTTTGTACGGAACCCTAAAAATTACCCAAATAAAGCAAAATAAAAAGTAAGTTTTTGGTTAATTCGCACTAGTCAGTTCCTTTGAACTATTGAGAATGATCAAGTTTTTCAAGATTATGTCTTATTATAGGATACTAACTCAACCATAGAATTACGAAATCGCAGCCCAATCTATCGCAATAGTCTAAATCTATGAACTCAACGATTCAATATTTAATCTATACATATAATAAAACAAGGCCCAAGACTAAAGTAAAAATAAGATACAATTGCCCTAACTGGGATCAAACCTCTAACTCCAGATCTGTAGACTAGCACATTAACAATGACACCACAGAGGTCATTACTTTAAAATATTGCATATGTGTTGCAAACAAAGCACATGTAATTAAATTGTCATCTGTCAGTAACAGTGGGTCAGTCGGCATATGCCATTATAATACAGATTATAGCGTGGGCGAGATGCTCCTACCGAGGGCCGACAGGTCAGGGCCAGTCTAGCAACGTAATGAGATATCTACTATCTAAAGCGGGCATTATAAAAACTATCAAGTTACAGGTTGATTAGTTTAATTTTATTAGGAAAAGTCTTAGGTTGCGTTGTAGTTCGTTAATTAGGTTCTGTTTTAGCTGTTAACATTTTCATTTTGTTCAGTTATAGAAATTTCATAAATGGAATATGGATCGTCTTCTTTATATTTATACTAGCATGGGCACAAAAACCTTCCTCTTGAATCCGATCAGGCGCCAGGGGTCTACTTCTCAAACTGTCTATTTCTCATTTTGACTACTTTTCGTGGAGACAACTTCGCAAATTTCCTACTTAGTAACCAGCCTATTCTATTAAAAAAACCGCATCAAAATCCGTTGTGTTGTGTTAAAGATTTAAGCATACAAACTGAAAATTAATAAAAAACTTTCAACTCTTAAAAAGAAAACTCTTTTTAAGATTAGTAACAATTTGTATCCCTGTGTTTTATACTATGTAATGTAGTGATATAGATTCAAATTATTACTCTTCTTAAAAATAGGGTTTTGAAGTACAAAAATACTTCTGCAAATTCGCTGAGTAGTTCCAAAGTTATAAGCTTTTTAAGAGTTGAAAGTTTTTTTATTAACTTTCAGTTTCATTATATTAATATCATTATTGAAGAAGTTATTAATTAGTTGTAAATTTTAAAATGGTTACACTGATATCTGATTGACGCCAAAGATATTAAAATTTGGCAATATCGCTTAGCCATCTTCATTCTAAGTTTCATGATTTTTTCTGTATACCGTACAAAGTATTTGGAAATGGCGCGCGGTCTCACGCGAGGCAATTTTTTTTAAATCTATGATCCCATAAAACAGAACCAACCAACAGAAACATTAATGTTACTGTATAAATAACGTAACAGACAGTGTAGGTATATTGTCTTTTGTCTTTCTAAATTTGTGGAGCCTTCATCATACGTCTTTTGTTGTGGAACGCACAACAACATATCAACTTTGAAATTTATTGCCAGCTATTAAGCTACTGTTACCACAACTAAGGGTCTATTGTCTGACTGGCACGTATGGAATTTCATAATAACCTCCCTACAAATTGGAAACGATAATGTCCCATAAAGTTATCAAGATCCCCGATAGTTGCTGGAGGTTTAAATTTGCAGTATAAATAGATACTTTAATTTTATAAAACACTTTTTTTTATTTATTGTGCAATAGCTTTTGTCCGTGACTACATTCGTTTGCGTGGAATTTAGAATCAAGTGTCAATGTTTATTTTAACTGCACTAAGCTAGTGTGTATATTTTAAGTTACACCTCTAGCAAAACATCGATAAAAACATGAGATGAAAGTTCTATAGTACTTTATGAATTTTTCTACTTTTCGTACTCCATTAAAGATCCTTAATTTTAAATTCTATTCACTATCATTAATGTAGAGATAGTATCCAAAATGGAAAAAACCAAAGGAACACAGTCAAAATAAATTAATATTGAGAAAATGGAATACAACCCTTATTCTAAAGCCACCTTACAATAGTGCAGTTTGGTGGACTGCTGCCATCAGAAATAGATTTTTAGTATTAGGTATTTTGTTCTATGGGATTGACATGTCTTAAAGACGAAAATCCCTAAATAAATAAAGATTAAAAAAAGACCAATGGAACTATTTAAAGTCGTAGAGCGAGAATAGAAAAGAGCAGAGTATGATGAGAGTGATGAGTGAGAAAGCGGGGAAGGATCGTAGGAAGTGGAAATACATTCTCTGCCTGAAATATATGTATGAAACTCTACATTAGTCTAGTGCAATGATTTACTTCCATAATTAATGTAAAGTTGTTGAAACAACAAATAAAGGTAAACAATAATAACTCGTGTAAAATGACATATACATTTACCCACTTTACATTAATTAATTTAATTAATTGCAAACTACTACATGCACTGTTCACTCGCAGATTTGTCTTTCTGTATAAACCTCTATTTCGCGTATTGATATTATAACACCACAGAGCAAGGAATTTTCATATCATTCGTAGCGAAATTTTTCTTTACTCTGTGAATAATACATATTTAAATACATAATTTAAACTAATGACAACTTTAATTTAATTATAACATAAAAATGAAATGCCGCTAGTGTTCTGGGCAGTTTTGCACCGGAAACACTAATGAGTGGGTGATGTCTACTTCTTTTTTTTTAATTATTTTTTCCTTTTAATTAATTTTTGTTTTATTTAGTAGATATTTAGGTTTTATTTATTAGTTTATCTTAATCATTTAACTAATTAAATATTATGTTTTTTATACTGCTTAGTAGGCAATTAGGCATACGGCCACATGTTAGCGTATGAATGCCTGAAACCTGCAACACCAGGGATGTCGCGTACGCATTCATTATTGCACCAATACAGTAGTAAAAAAATATTAAATGATGTACATATTAAATGAATTATACAAAGCGCGGTCTTATCGCTTATGCAACTGCTTTCGGACAACCCAAGAGATAAATAGGTAAAAATAAACCAAACATGAATGAAATAAGTAATAATTATTATTACGTGTGTTTCTTTGTTTTTTTTTTTTTTAATTATTTTCATAATACAACATAGTCAAGACTATTACTTCCAAAATTTTCTTGTTTTATGTCTTTGAAAGTATGTATATTAAACCTATAAGAAATATCTAAGTAAGCATTACAGCAAAGTACCTAACAATTTAAAATTTTCTATTGAATGAAGCATGAAAAATCAATTTTGTAATGACACGGTGCCCAATCAAGGCGGATAATCATAAAAGGGCTTTCGTTTCGACATTCGACCTATAACACCCACAGAGTATTGTAATGTATCATCAACTCCTACTGATTCAATTTTAGGGTTATTAGAATTTAAAATGCCTGATTCGAAATTGTAAGCCGGATATTTCATCTCAGACCAAACATTTACTAAAAAAACTTTTTTCTAATAGATAATGCGCCGCTATAAATTTTAGTTAGTTAGTCTCTTAATTTTAGTTAGTCTTCAATCATTCATTCGGAAAATAGTTTCCTAATGGTCGAATGGAGAATGATTTCACCATTGTCTGCCAATTTTATAAGCAGGTAATTTCTTATATTACGGCATAATAAAGTTAAAAAAGTAATATTACCTTAACGAGTGTACTTTACGTATCGGACAACCCTAACGAGGGGCTACAACCAAATACCACAATGCTAATACCGGATAGGTTTGCATAATACTAATCGGAATTTCAATTGGCATTCGATTAACGATAAGATGTGAATATGTGGACCTAATTACGTGTAGCAGAGATAATCTCATCTAATAGCCACAAGGCGGAGTCCATCAGTCCATGACCTAAATAGCTGGTATCGCCTTGGGCCCATCATGTGTTGTTTACCTAATCGAGCCCAATAAAGAAGCGGAACGTCTCGTTAAACTTTGCCGATTTCAATTCTAAGATTTGTTTCTATTTAATTAAGTACATTAGTTTTGTATAGTTAGTAAATTTACAAAAATTGTGTTTTTAAGCGTAGAAGCGTAACGTATCCTGAATTTCATCTGATCAGTCGTTACCGTTGACAGATTGAAAAAAAAAGTAAAATTTATAAAATAATCCAATTAAGACCCTTCGGTTTCAGCGATCTCAATATTTATCGGTAATGAATTTTCATCCGTCTAAGTGACGAATGAAAAATGTTTTTAGAAGAGATAGGATGAAATGGATTATTTTCAAAAAAATTAACAAAATACGACTATGAGTTTATTATAGGTTTTATAATATCAAGAGAGTTAGCGTATCACGGATCAGTGTCTTTCTCGTATTTCTCTACTCTACCGACTACGTAAGCTAACTCCTACGACCGCAGAGCCTTAAAGAAAGGCTATTTTTATCATATTTCAAGAAATTCCGTTATTAATAAACAAAATACATTACACAAGATCAACAACAAACAAATTGTCGTTTCAATTTAATTAACACCAAAGATTAAACAATTACTCGGCATTGTTTCCTGTTGTTAAGGAGAGTATCACAATAATTTTCTGAGTGTGTAGCATGGCGTATCTAATTTAAATATTTAACTTAAGTCCCCTAATGAAAGTACCGTTGCCGACTGTTAATGAACATTAATTACCTAAGGCTGCCCGCACATTGGCTACTTCGCTTGATTGGTAGTAACATGTTACGCGCGCACGCTTCATTGTTTTTAGGGTTCCGCACCCAAAGGTTAAAACGGGACCCTATACTTAGACTCCGTCTGTCACCAGGCATATGCACCTCATGAACTCTGATAGCTAGACAGTTGTATTTTTCACACATAATTTATTTGTGTTTTCGACATAAAAACAAATACTTAAAATGAATATTTAAGTTGGGCTCCCTTACAAAAAACGTGATTATCTATAAAAAAAACTGCAAAAATATCACGTTTTTTTGTTTTCTATTATCTGATAATAGAACGGACCCTTTGTGCACGAGTCTGATTCGCACTTGTCCGGTTTTTAATTAAGTCTTTATTACACATATTACGAGACTTAATGTCCATAGTATCAGAACTCTTCTTAGAGCACATCTACAATTTACATCATACAATTAAGTGAGTAAAACACTTCATATCATTACAACACAGAAAATAAGTATACAATAGACAAGAAGAATCGTGGTCAATCACAAGAATTAAACAAGATCGGGTTATCGTAAACTTGCCACAAAGTTAATTCGTCACGAAAAAAAGTATGCGTAAACTTGCCACACTTTTATTTTTTTGTAGTTAATTCGTCACAGTCTAATATTTAGTATAGTAAATTCGTCACACTGATTATTTTTGTACAGACAGCAAGAAAATTAAACAAAAATTTAAATAACAACATTTATTTCTTTCATCACAGTTTTGGGATATTAACCTTACCTACATCTATTACAAAAATCACAGTTCTATCTGAATGATTTACTTAAATATTACGTACAAATATAACCAAAGAAGAAGCAAACAAAAATAAATTTGCTGTTAATTTCTAGGAAGGTTCTCAAAATTTACAGCTGTTTTATTTAAAATATTATGTAACAATTTGTAAAAATCACAGTTCTCTTTATAAATAGAAAGCGGCTGATTTGCCTAGGTAACATGCACAACCTACCTACTACCTACCTACCTTATTGATATACCTTACGTGTATAACATAAAAAAAAAAAACAAAATATATCTACTTAATGAATCACAGATAAAATCACAGTATTTTTTGTCATAATTCATCACTTGCCTTCCCCTAAAATCAAAGATTAAAGTCGTAATTTAAAACTTAAGTATAGGATTAACTACATCTATGTAACAAATTAGAACAACCTACAATAAAACAATAGTAAAAAGAACTTTTATTATATAAAGTAAAGATATTGCTTTTTGTTTATAACATTAGTTTTCCTTTGAAATCATACATTAAAATTATTAATTTAAATCTTAAATGTAGAATTAACTACATCCATGTTACATTTCTTTAAAATGCTGCATATAAGAAATTTTCAATATAAATTCAGACAGGGGCATGTTATTATAATTTTCTAAAAGAGTTTTTAACTCCCTGTCATATGCAATTGACCTGCGCGTTCTTAAGTTTGATGGTATGGCTAGATTAAATTTTTTTATTTTAGTATCTACATAATCAGCTTCCTTTTTGAGTGTTTCCAGAAACTGAAGCATTCTAGGTTTTTTTTGAGGCATCATATTGTTCAAACGCTTATGCCATGCTTCTGCGAGATTTATTGTCCTATGACGAGAACCATGTATATTCCAAATAAATTGTATATTTTTATTTTCTAACCACTGGGATACGAAATAATCATTAAATGTTGTTACTGTTTCACTCTGTGGCGCATCTTCCATAATCCACAACCAACCGTCTTCAATGTCTTCTAGCTTTACATGCGCCAATGCAGCACACAAAGCCAAGTGTCTCTTTTCGTTGATGCTGTTCATATTTAAGGCGTGAGCTTTTTTAGCCAATGCTTGTTTGAAGTGGAAGTTACATCCTTGTAGTTTAATATGTGGAAACATTTTTTTTATGACGTTGATAACTGCAATTTCAAAATCGACAATCATTGTCACCGGGTTCCAATATGGCAAATTTTTCTTGAGAGCAATAAAAAGTCGCTCATAAGACCGTTCTTGCTTATTAGGCATTAGAACGTATATGAGAGGAACTACGTTTGTAAAGTTTTCGTCACTTCTCACATCACCATGTATGCAGTAAAGCTGATAAAATGGTTTACAGCAGCTTGAAAAAGTTCCATCCGAAAAATATGTTCGAATATTTCTTACAGCTTCACGAGCTGTCTCAGTACAGAAAGCTATTATTCTGTTCTCAGGATCACTGTCGTCGTCAAATAATAAAAAACAATCTGTATATTTGAACGGGATTATTACATCTTCACATTTAGCAAAATGTGTTTTGGGTACGTTTAATTCACGATTCCTTACGATATAAAGTGATCTTGAAAAGTGTTTAAATTTCGGTAAGGCACTTAATAAATCGTAACCCGCGTCTTTTTTTGGTTGAAAAACTTCTTCAAATAGTTGAGGCATAGGTGTGCTGGTGTTTGCTGCTGCTTCTTTACAAAGATTCTTTGTCTTGATAATCTCTGTTTTCACTACATTTGGTTTACACTTATGAGCCGCTTCATGCAAAACTCGAACGCTATGATTCTCCGAAATTTTTATACTTGCACTGCATGCACGATTCGTACATCTCCAAACAGTTCCAAGCTTAGTTTCCCGATGAAAGGTGTACATATAACCACCTCTCACAAGCATTCTCCGTCCCCTTTCAGTTTTCGTAAATGTGACCTGAAAAGGTGTTGAAATAGTATCATAAATTTATCTATACTTAATACTATAAAGAGGAAAAAAAGCTACTGGACGGAATTTGATAACTCTTTCAATATAAGAATACTCATTACTCTTAACAACAACGGAAATAAATGCCGCAATTGAAGTCACGGGAAATAGTCAGCATTTTATAAAATCACCATAAAAATTACTACATGCTTTAAAACTAAACGGGTATAGTATAGAAATTTGTAACTGTGTTTGTCTACAGAAAACAATAAGCATAATACATGTCAAATTTCACAATGTATGATTAATCACACCACCGCTGGCGTCTGAGCCGTCGGCCATTTTGTTTAAAGTTTGTCATGCGTCATGTCTAGTTAAGACAAGCAGCATAAAACGGTATGATTTAAAATTATATCTAAAGTTTTAAACTGTACCTTTGCTAATAAATAAAATAAGAAATGTGACTCTTTTATTCAAATATTTATTTAATTATAATTAATAGTTCGTATTAGATCTAGTGCAGTTTAACTTGCAGATTATAATTACTAGAATCAATTAAATAAACACTTGATTAAATTGACATTGCTGTGAAAATAATGAGGGGTCAGTTAAGTATTAATTTTGTTTTAAAACCATAGGCTATCTAAAGTTAAATTAAATAAAATCATTGTTTAATAACTGTTATTAAAATCGAACTCCTTTTATATAAGAGCATTTGAGAGATAAAATAATAAACAAATAGCACATATTTTTTTTTGTATAGAATTAAATTTAAAAATACTTACACCATGTCCTCCCGTACTTGTTCCCGGCTGATTATCCATTTTTTCAAAGATGCACAAATTACAACATTTAAAATTGCACAGTAATTTTGCAAAACACGTCACCACCCTCTCGCAAGGTCATGTGAGTCACTGGACTGATAACAAGAATGCATTGACCGAAAGGGTTAGTTGTTACATTTAGAAAGAGATAGTTGCAGCGAGCGAGAGAGATAAAAGCATGTGCAGGAGTGCTACCTAGCTGTCTGATTGTAAATTTTCTCATCCTCATATAAAGGATTATTTAAAAAGCACCAACAGCCTCCTAGGGTATGAATGAACTCAAGATAACTATCAACATTTTGCAGCTAAAAAAAAAATGATGTCCTATTTGAATTGATCAAGTGATCATTAATTTATTCAATAATAATTCATACATTGCATTCCAATACATAGATCACATGACAATAGAAAAATAAAATTGAGTAATATAGAAAATTAAATTATATAATTTGGCCATCATTAAATTCAAATAAATAAACCCCTGTATGTAGTTGAATACTTTAGACATTTGTAGTAAATAAATGTATTTAACTTGTTGTCCGCTTCAGTTCCGCCCATGGTACATACCTTCATCTTTACAAGAGTGGTTTTTTTTTGTAAATCTAACCTGTCGTCATGTCATAAAACCAAATAAACAAACTCTTCGGCATTTTTCATATTAGCGTAGATTTAAACCACTAAATAAATAAATCACTTTGCTTGCTGTCGGTACTTTGCTAATTGTGGCAAATTAACTATAACGCATACCTACCTGTGACGAGTTAACTAATACTTTTTTATGCATGTGACGAATTAACTTTGAATGTATGGAGTTTTAAAAACGTGACGAATTAACTATGTGGCAAGTTTACGATAACCCACAAGATCGTAACAATAACTCTAAAAGTATAAGAAATATTGACGTCCCGAGGTTTAAGGATTTGTTAAATAAACACCCTTATTTTTTACCCGACTCGGCGAAGCCAAAAGGAAAGGTAATGATTTTTGCAGTCAATGTAAGTATGTATGTATGTAAGTATGTATGTATGACCACGGCTTTACCATGACCATTTTTTGTAACTATGCATTTCTGGTATTCTATCTCAAATATTTTCTTGTTTCATCCTTTTAGACAACTTTTTAACGTAGTCGGGTTATAGTTTTTTAACTTAATTTTTATTTGACTACAAGTCGCACTAACCTAAAGTTGCTTTAAGCGATTGTGGCCCTTGGATGGTCAGCCTAAATAAAAAGGTCATGGAATAGAGAAGCATTCTCATATTGCTCATAAACCAATATTTGGTATTCAAAGCCCGCATGTTTGCCATCGTGATTGAATAATTTTTACTAATTGAACAATGCCCCATTGTTGGAATCACAAATAAATAGTTTTATCAGATTTTGGATTACATAATTTCGAGCGACAATTTTTGTTGAATATTTGATATTAATTGTAAAAATTGTACAATATTAAAGGTAACCACAGCCTTTCATAATTATTGATCTCAAATATTGTGTACATGCAAATACTGTTTAAAATTATTATTTACTAGCTGTTGCCCGCGGCTCCGCCCGCGTGCGCCTCGGTTATATCGCGCCCGAAAGTAGGCTATGTTTGACTCCTAGTGCATAACTATATCCATACCAAATTCATCACAATCGGTCCCGCAGTTTAGCCGTGAAGAGGTGACAGACAGACAGACAGACTTTTGCATTTATAACATTAGTATAGATATAGATTTAATAATGTATTTATTTAACTTATTACAAAACATATAAATGGCGGACTTGAAGTCGTAGGCTCTTCTATTATCACAATTATTTTCGTTTAATTGTTTTTGATTTGAAATGAATTGTTAGGAATTCTTTCTTTCTAAAAATATATTTGAAAATTGATAAGAATGTTAAATTGTACCAGGCATGACAATCTTTATCTTTACATCACTATCACCAAAACAAAGTCGCTTTATCTGTCCCTATGTCCCTTTTATTCTATTATATATATATATATATATATATATATATATATATATATATATATATATATATATATATATATATATATATAATATATATATATATCTTTAAAACTACGCAACGGATTTTGATGCGGTTTCTTTTAATAGATAGAGTGATTCAAGAGGAAGGTTTTTATGTAAGCAAAACCCATAGTATTGCACCCAAATTGAAATTGGCGAATACCAATTATTTTATATATAAGTTAATGAGAAATCATTTCAAGCCAGTTATGTTACAAAAATATACATTATTGTTAAAACAAAGGGATGACAGATGATCTATCTATGTATTTATTTAATAAGTACTCGTAATCCATTACTGAGTAACAACATATGGCATCATATCCCCTTCGTCTATGGGCATCCCCTTTGTTAGTTCTACTAGAAATAATAAATTAGATAGATCATAAAATTACAGACCCTATTATTTAGTAATAAATTGGTTTTTATTGATTTATCAAAATTAATTGAAATACACACTTATAATAAGTTGTTAACCGTTGGACCACGGTATAAACGTCAGATATACAAATTGCAAAGTTACCCCTTTTATAGGCTTTTGTGAGAATTAAATTGAATATTCTAAACTAATACTTTATCTGTGCTATAAAAATAGAGAGAGAGAGAGAGAGATAGGGAGTTGTCTAGTTATATTGGTGACTAACGAGAATACTTTATTACAGGGGGTCTAAAAACGCCACTTTGAGCAATTCATCGAATCAAATTCATATTACGAATTCCTTAGCAATTCCTATTTCTTTAATTTTTTTTTGAAAAGGAATTGCAAAGTTTAATTGTCCATTTTACAAAAAATAGAGGAATTGCTACGGAATTGCTAAGGAATTCGTAATATGAATTTGATCGATAAATTGCTCAAAGTGGCGTTTTTAGGCCCCCACATCTACTTATAACAAAATTAAATGCACTTTTGCATGTTTCGGAATATAGCTAAATGTATTTAGTACTCACATTACTGTATAATGATCATCTTTAGTGAAAACTTTGTAGATAAGCTAGTTTTGAACTCGCATTACACGGAGCGGTAGAGCAATAAAGATATTACTGGAGTATTACTTAACTAAATTTAATGAACTTAGAATACTTAGAATTTGAATATTGATAAAACTGCTTGGGAATCTGATTTAGAAATAGTAAGATTATTTTTAAAATGACAACATGGGATTACTTTTTTGCTTAACTAGATTTTATTAATGTTTTTTTTTTCCTGACCTGTCGATTTTTTAAGGTCAGTTTTTAGTTATACATTCACACACACACACACAGTACACTTATGACATCCGTTGAGATATTAAAAACTTCATTTTTATAACAAATAACTTAACGTTATTAAAATTAATATGATAGACACGAAACGAGTACTGCGTCACCGAAGAAAGAAAACAAAAAAAAAAGAAAATGTAGGCTAAAGCAATAAGCTGGCCAGAATTAGCGTAATCGATTGTATTTGATGTACACCTACAGACGAAATAGTGGCAAAGGAATATTATTTATTTACTTGCTGTTGCCTGCGTGACTCCGTTATATCGCAGCCAAAAGTAGCCAATGTACATGCCATAAAGGACCAGAGGTCAACCTCTGGTCCTTTACTATATCCATATTAAATTTCATCAAAATTGGTCCTGCGATTTGGTATTGGTAAATCTATTCTAATATTAAATATGCGAAAGTCGTCGGTCTGTTACGCTTTCATGGCTAATCCGCTAAATTTTGTATGGATTCCACGCGGGCATAGCCGCGGGCAACAGCCAGTGGTTACATAAGTAAATAAAAAAAATCTCGTTTTATACAAATTAATAACTTAAAATAAGGAACTGTTAAATTGATTCATGATAAACAAAGAAAGAAAAATTAGTTACGAATATGGAGTATTTGCCCAAATTCATCCATAAACTAGTACATCTGAATATCGGAAATTATAAAACAAACAAACAAACAAACTATGTCATGTTTCACAACACCTATCCCTTATCGACATCGTGTCACGATCACAATTTATCCACAATGGCACCGAGAGCAAAATAATGTGATACCCACAAATAACATACGCGACCTGTCCACATATTTCCACTAGTGTTGCAAGAAATAGTTAATATAGTAAAAGTCTATCGATACTATGGTGTATGACGTATATGTCGACTTAGTGTTTACAAATAAATAATTTTGAATCTTACTGTCGATAGTTTTATAATATGATTGAAAAGCTAAAAACAGATATCCAAATATCGATATTATAATACTTATTTCTTCCTGCGCTGCTACAACTTTGTGGGTCTTGGCTTTTTCCATCAGTTTTTTCCGGCTATCCCGCTTCCTTGCCTCGTTTTTTTTTAAATTTCTATACATGCTCATCTTATTATGGTCTTATAATACTAGCGACAGTAATTTAGCTATTATTTTTATATGAATAGTTATTTAAGTATTGATCAATAGTATTAATTAAAAATCTTATTAATATTGACACTGCTTTTAAGGTCGACTATCGATAGTCAAACTATCGACAATTATGCAACTCTAATTTCCCTTGATAAAAATCTCATCGTAAATCATCATGGTCCTTCGCGGTGCCTTTTAAGGCATACCTATCCTAGTATCGCGTACTATGAACCGGTATTGTAAAATTGTACGCGTATGGAAAACCAACTAGTAACATTTTGATTTTACGATGGGAACGGTTTTTACTAGTTTTATTGAGAATTATTTTAGAATATTGATCAACTAGCGATCCGCCTCGGCTTCGCATGGGCATAAAAACCTTCCACTTGAATCACTATCTATTAAAAAAACCGCATCAAAATCCGTTGCGTAGTTTTAAAGATTTAAGCATACAAAGGGACATAAGGACAGAGAAAGCGACTTTGTTTTATACTATGTAGTGATAGTAATGATAGCGAAGTGATGTAAGTTTGATCTTATGAAACTTTGTTCTAGATTCGACATAACTTTATGATCTTATTTGAAAAAAAGGAAAAGATAATGAAAATTAACTTAGCGAGAATTCTGAACAATTCGAATAAGTTATATAACCAAATAGCGCAGTAGGTAACCGAGTTATAGTTAGCACAGTATACTAAGTCAGTTAACGTTTCCTTAATTTAGCCGAGTTGTTCGCATGAGTCAGCTCATTCATTAAGCTGCAACAATGACGTCATAGCTCTGTTTCATAGCTCGGATGCGTGGAAAACTGCGGTTTGGACGTGTGCATTACGTCAGTCATGTAATGTTCGCGTGAAATTCTATTTATAGAGTATCCTTTATTTATGATATACTAGCTGTTCCCCGCGGTTCGCCTTGCGTGGGACTTGGATATATCGCGCTCAAAAGTAGCCTATGTTTGACCTCAGGTCTTTAACTACATCCCTACCAAATTTTATCACAATCGGTCCAGCAGTTTAGCCGTGAAGAGGTGACAGACAGACAGACAGACTTTCGCATTTATAATATTAGTATGGATGGATTTAATAACTAGCGACCCGCCCCAGCTTCGCTTGGGCATAAAACCCTTCATCATAAATCACCATCTAATAAAAAAAACCGCATCATAATCCGTTGCGTAGTTTTAAAGATTTAAGCATACGAACAGACATAGGGACAGAGAAAACGACTTTGTTTTATACTATGTAGTGATTTATTTTTAATCATCTAATTGCTTAGTTGTAATCAAAGAATTGACTTAAGTTTTCAGGTACTATTGACAATGAAATTTATGTTTTTGAAAAGTGTTTACTTAGAAATTCCAAAACGATCATATGGAAAACCTTGATAATTAAAACCACTTTATTATTATTATTTTTAATTAATTGATCACTTTTCTTTTTAAGTCAAACCACGTCATGTACTTATTAGTTGAAGAAACTTAAAACTAATATTAGCTGTATCTAATGAAAGATTTTATTTTACTTAGCATATATACGTGATTCTATATTATTTCTATCTTTTATCTCATTTTCACAAGACATTGTACGTTTTACAAATACTTTTGGTAAATCAGATGGCGTATAGAAAGCTGGAAGAAAACCAGGTGGGTCTCTACGGGAAGATATTGAATGCTCGGTCGATGTGCAAAATAAAATTAACATTGAAGTATAACCTAAATGTTTTACAAATGAAAAGAAGGATTGTTTTTATCATGCTCCTCGATTTGGCGGTACTTTACGGTTAAACTAAGCTTGTTCCTTTTTTAAAATAGTAGAGAAACAATTAAATAATCTGTGGCCGAGCTCTGAAGCTCTTAGATTGCAACTGAAAATATGCTGGATTACGCTGATGATCGTTGAAATTTCTTCTAACCTTTGTTTTTTAAATTATATGCGTTAGTAAAGCAAGCAAACAAATATTCCTAACCCACAAAGCGAGCGTTGTTGATAAAATGGTATGCCACATCTGTAACTTTCGTTATTTTCGTCTGAGGTACACGGTAAATTACCATCTTCATTACGTATTCAGCGTCGGTAATCGTGTAGATATCGCACAATTGGTAATCTATATTTGTAAGATTTACCCGTCTTATATGGCTTACCTTAAATTGCTGTTCGTGATTTGTGGCTTTTTCCAATGTTTTGTTGCACAAAAATGCTCAATATTTATTCCAATTATTATTATTGACAAGGAAAATATATTTTTTAGTTTAGTCTTTTTAGTCATCTTAATATCGTACTCATCTCTTCATGTTATATAAGGACACAAATCAACTGCAAATATGTTAAGGCCAGATTTAGACCACTATACTGAACAACTTTTCCAAATAAACTTGTATCTGTATACGATTTATTTTAATTTTTAAACTAAACTAGATCAGATCATTCTCAATTTCTTTGTGAAGTCAATATTTTTTTTTAAATATTTCTTCATAATTTTTTTTAAAGTTGTAATCTGAATCTACCCTTCAAATAAGTATTTGTAGTTTATTTGTGTCCACCTTATATGCCAAGGGTTGTCAACTTGTCACTATCATCATCTAAACGTTTTATCGGTTGTACTATCCCAAGTCTTCCGAGAGTACTTAAATTTTCTCTTCATGAAATTCTTAAGGTAAAAGATTCGGCCAGTCACTTCGTTCGATCAAGTTAGTTTAGGCGTGAAAGGGTTTTTGCACAAATTCAGCATGTGTTGTTATTTTACAAATGGTTGGTCATGTATGGAAGGTCCAAAATGGTAATTTAGCAAAAATCTTTACTGGTTTTAATATTACAAAATATAAAATTTTCAATAACATTATTAATATGAACAAAAGGAGTAAACCATACTCTACTTGCTGGATAGAATCTAACAAAGGTTTTTGATGAATAGTCAGCTAAAAAAAAATTTACAAAATATTCTCTATTTATCCAAAAAGTAGGGAGTATTGTTTGAAAATATTATTGAAACAAAGTAAACAACGATAAATAAGCTTAACCATTATTTTAATATAACGTTTGTACGAAACAACTAATATTGGTAGCAAAGCGATTTATGAATTTAAACGAGTATAGAAGCGAATAGAGCTTTACCCGGGGGAGGAACCCAGCTAGTTATTTATGTTCCCTGCAAGCGTATTCCATTACACTACGGGTATTATGATAGAGAAATCGCCTTTACTCCATCGTCTATTCATAATGCCTTGTTTACATTATGTAAGTTCTAATGTAAGTTATTTTTTGGCGGGACTTTTTCCCCGTGTATATTTGCAATAGGGATTAAACCAAAAATGAGCGTAAATTTATCATAGCGATTTGTCGTCCTTTTTGCAGTGATTGCAATCAAGTTTGTAATTGTATAATGATGAAATCCATAAATTTATGATAAAAGTGCAGACAACTTAATAAAGTTTTAATCGTGTACCTCACACTTTGATCACAAATTTATTATTAATTGAAGTGACAGAAGAAAAAAGTTCAACACAAAACAACAAAATAAGCGAACCCGAGGCTCTACAACAACACAGTTTAAAATGCCGGGAAAGAACTATTTGAGAAAGAGAGAGAGCTGTTTAAGAGGTAAAGAAATCCAATTATTGACGAAGAAGCTCAATCAAGCAATTGTTGTAATCGCTACAATCTAACGTGTAGTTCTGTTCTCGTGTAAACTAGACCTAAACAGCAGACAAAGCAATAATCTGATCATTCATAATTGTGGGTGGGGTCGGTTCACACGCACAGGATCTGGGCTCTATTTGCTGCGCCCGCGCCGACAAGTCGTGTGTGACGGCGCGCCCAGGGTACATATGGCCAATAAAATAACTAGTAGGAATTGTACAACTATTAGAACATTTTCAAAGGACGGATTCAGTGTAGTTTGTAGAATTTCAATTGAAATGTTTAGTAGTACAACTGGCATCGTTATTGTGCAATTATTTTAAATGGATTAACATAACAGGCTTGCAATCATTTCTCTCTGTATTCTTTACCGAAAAAAAAGGAATAAGAATGTTCAAACTGCAATAGATTTTCTTTTTGCTTTCTTTATTTCACGAATAAAATGCGGTAACACAACAGGCAATACGACGTAAAATAATTTCCCCTTTTTCTTTGATCAGCCCTATCTTGATCAAGTTATCAATAAAAATGACGTCGCAGATGTATTACGAAACGAAACTTATTGAAATACCCAACAAGAATTAAACAAAATCGCATTTCCGATTGCAAACCCGATGAAACCCAGAATCCGCTGATCGGATATTTAATAATATGACGAAGATGAAACTCTTCGGCGAACGTAATCCATTGCTGATTCATTGGTCAGCCAGTGCACCTGGGTTTCGAGTTCTCAATTCGCCGAATACGAATTCGTACCTGCTTATTTTCGTCGCTGACTGTCGGCAGTGTCGGCCAATTCGATTTCACGGACCAGAAGCTGCCAACGTTCTTTTGGCGGTTGGTTTGCTCGTCGGAATCATATTCTGGTTCGGCATTTGAAGTTTCGACGGAGTTCGCTTTGATTTAAAACGATAGGATTATTACATATATTAAGCACTATTGACTTTACATACACAGAGCCTTCTTTATACACGATCAATTAGTGTAAATTTGATCATTCATCTAAGAAAATTCACAATTTTACAAGCATAGTTTTCCACCTTCTATCACCTTAATTAGATAGTAAGATGTCTTTTCATATGGAAAATATGGAAATTAGGTTTTTATTTGTAGATGCTACTCTGTGGTTAAATAGTAGAATTCCTGAATAAAATATAAACCGAACTAGATATTCTTTTTTAACCGATTTCAAAAAAAAGGAGGAGGTTCTCAATTCGTCGGTATGTTTTGTTTTGTTTTTTTTTTTAACAACTTTGATCTTTGCTGAGTGTATAATCTCGACTATATAAAAGACGTGACTTTACTAACTATAAATTCCTGACACTATTAAGAACACCTCTTGAAAGTATCAAGTTGCGCCAAGATCTAAAAGAGATCCTTTCTTTGACTATAAAATTAAGTTGTACGAATATGTAGTGGTGTCTTGTTCAAGCTTTTGAATAGGCTTTGATACCGAGACCTTTCCCGTTGCATGACGATACTTTTTCCTCTTGTATAGCTGGAAAGTCGTTTAATATTCGTTAAGAAGTGGAAGTGGAGCTTCTAAGAGGCACTAATAGCGAGTGTTTATTGACTTTTGATCGTTCATATTTATAGATGAGCCCGATTAGGTACAACGATGATATCCTTTGTTTATTATTTTAACTAAAAAAAATACATTTACAATTGGCAGATTTAAAGAAAATAACATTGTTTTGGCTAAAAAGAAAAATAGGTTTTTTTTAAATTACTAATTTAGTAGGTACTGAAGAAGTTAGAGAATATCGTGGATTTATATAATGGTCGGTGTTTTGTTGGCGAATGTATTTTGTTTTTTGGCTTTATATGTGAGATGTTAGAAGGTCACATTATTCAGGAAAACAACACTCGTTGTACTTTACTTCCGATATTAAAATTATGACATTTAAATACATATATTGTAATAAATATTTTGATGTATGAATTAATTGAATATTTATTCAGCAACTAGGCACGTACAGTAGTAACGTTTCTCAATAAGTTCCAAAATGAAAAATATTACATGGCATGCGTTACTGAGCTGAGGCGGGGCTCATCAGTAAAGGTCGACAGTGTCTAGCTTGGTTGGGCTTTCTCCACAATTATTCCGTTTGCGTTAATTCAATATTGGTTTAGCACGGATGCCGAGTGACGCATGCTCCTCGGCCTACATGGCCTTCACTGTTTGCGTGTGATTGTTTGTCGATGCGATTTCTTCAATTAAAATTCATGTTGTCATAGATTAGAAACCTATAAGAAAGCTTTGCTTATTTCTGATAACCGGGGTTTTCTTCTAAACTGTTACTTTTTGGAAATTTATAAAAAGTTTGTGTTAATTTGAATCAAATAACTTACTAATTTACTTGGATAATAAATTTACGTGACTCGATATTTCGCTGCAGAAAATATATCAGCAGTAGGTACTTATGAAACAATAGAATGGAGCTTTATTAAGCCCTGAAACCCGATAATGTACATAATGTATTGTATTATTCTAATTGAAGTGAAGGAAAGGAAATAAAAGTCAGTAACAAATGTTTCTTTACATTTATTTCTCTTATTAACTGTAAGAAAAAGCCTACGATTTCGATCATACTCGTATATAATGAGACCACGGTCTTGAAGTCCATAAAATACAGATTTTGACATTAAGTTACATAATTACAGTAATGTAGATAAATACTTAGTGCACCTCAATCACCTTGCCCGCCCTGCGATAGACAAAAAATATGTTTTTACTAAGTCAGCATAAAAGTCTTTTTAAATAATAAAAATGTTATGCATAACTGTATCTTCCATACTCTATGCACCATTTTCATACTGCATTGTTCTTTGCTCTTCGCTTGTTATGCTGACATTTACTTTGTGACAGAAATGCCAATGTCACATTTGGGAGCGGTGTAAAAAATGTTCTTTGAGATCCCCGAAGGCACCAATGTGTTCTCCCCTTTACATTAGAGTGCATTGTTAGCATTACATTGTTTTTATTTTTATACTATAGTTAGTTCATGGTTTTTCAGTGATTTTTCACGTAGGTTTTCTTTTGTTTTTTATTCCTAGTAGTTGTTGTTTGAATTTGGAATGGCATTCCCTTTCACACGTTTGATTCCCAGACACTAGGTTAATTAGTCTAAGGAGTGATGACATATTATTATAGCTTTATTAATAGGGCAGGAATATCGTTATATGTCATTATGTGACGTAGAGCCCCAATTATAAAATATACTTAAATTTTTTGAATTTATTTTCATGTACTTTAAAGATAAGATAATATATGCAATGTGCAATTTTTGAATAATAAAATATTTTTGCAGATATTTATATATAAGTACCACATCCAAAGTAAAGATTGAAATTCAACAATAAATAATTTGATTTTTGTCTAAATACCAAAGCTGAAAGTGCTTGTCTGTTCTTGGCAGAATTATAATAAGTACTTAGAAGGTTCCTGTTTAAAGGGTGAGAGAGTCAGTTAAATTACTGACGAGTTGCTGGGTGGTGTTGCAAAAAATTCTAGACTACTAAGCTGATAGTGCGCATTAATTAAGCCTAAAATTTTGAATGCCTTCGTGGTCCAGTGACGCATTTGTCTGTACTTTCGGGGTTCGTGGGTTCGATTCCCACGGAAAGCATACTTTTTCAGATATATCCAGTTTCGTTAGGACATAGCAGGCTTCAATCACCTGATTACCTGATAATAAATTGATTCCGTGCTTCGGAAGGCACGTAAAGCCATCAACTGGTAGTCGCTAAAGGAACCACGTCAGAGGCTGAGAGGTAGTTCCGAAGAACTCTGCCACCAGGGTGTACATGGTCGATTGATCTACATGAAATGATGATGAGCGAAATACAATTAAGGTATTTAGGCAGTATTCTTCAGTCCTGATGATTTTGATTGTGATTTCCAGAAACCGTCATGATAGCGCCGACCTTCAAGGCGCGGTCTACCTCGCCAGGTATTGATGTGTGACGTGTAACCATTGTGAAGTATACTATAAGGGACGTATTGGCATTATTATTATGTTTTATTTAGAGACCAAGGGGATTATTTATTTTTTTATTTAAAACTTTATTGAGCCAAGAGCTACAATAGGTATACTTAATGCTAGCATTCTCTGCCAGTCAACCTTTAGAAATTACAAATAGATAGTTCGAGGTGTCAAAATAAAAGTTGAAAAAACACCTATTATGACAAATTATTTGTCGATATTAACGTTTATTTGAAATCATCGTGGCTCTCTTGTCAATTTCAGCAAGTTCCGTTGAGTCTGAAGATATATTTAGTTTTTTTTTAATTACCAAATTTAATAGAGTATTAAGTATTTATAATACATTGAAGAATCTTCAGTGCAAAAGTAAAAAAAAATAAGTACATAGTTAATTTTGTTTAATATTTGTCGTAAAGTATATAAAAAGACACTGAGAAGGTTTATATCCAGCTCTGGATATCTTATAGTCATAATGGTGTAAATAACAGATTATATTATGTATAATTTAAGCTGTTTCAAAAATATATAAACCAACATTGATTATTTGAAGAACTAGCCAATGCGTTCCTTATAGGATTGTTTGGTGGTATTCATTTGATTGCAGTGGTACTTACAGCCTGTATTGTTGTGGTTTTTTTTTTGTATATTGTTATACTAATGTGTTTTACTTTAATATGTACGTATAATCATAGTTTTATATTTTGTTGTTTTTTTTTTAGTTTAAAATTTAATTTAGGTTAATTTTAATTTTTTTTTATAAATTTTAAGTTTGGTCTTTTCAATCTGTAATTTCTAACATAAATCTTATAACCAACCAATACAAATAATTTAACACGCCCGTGTCACGACTGTCCTAATATTCCTTTTCATCAATTCTTCAAAAAAAACATACGTTGTACCTATTGTAAAATTTGTATCGTTTATTAATCTTTGATTTAATATAAATTAATCTACAGGCGAAGAAGACACATAAGTTATATAAACAAAATATAGTATATGTGTACTTAAAAACATATATAATAAGGTTTTGAAACCAGTGGATTTAATCCCTATCCCTCTATTCACCGAAAGATGGGTCTTAGCGCTAATGGTAGGGTTAGGCACTGGTACCTACCCTAGCCATTAGTCTTATGTCCCGTATCTTTTGTACTTAACATAAAAGAAAATTATATTATTAACTCAATTTACAAGATTTTAAGAAACTATATGTTGAGTTAAAAATTCACTTTTACAGCAATACCCCGCGGTTTCACTCACCCGTGATAAACAAAATGATCTTGAGGCTAAAGGCTATATAGGCATATACATCACAAGAACGAATTCGTATTATAACTAATGTATCTGTTAACTATCTAACTAACTAAGGTAAATTTTGTTACCAAAGTGGATGATGGGAATGTATAGATTTCATTAAAGGGGGGAAAATAATGGTAAAAAAATATTATAATAATAGAATTTTTTTTGTACATTGAACAAACACTTGCATATTAACATATAAATTGTATGGATTAACCTTGAAATTCTTTATACCACATTTTATGTTAATGAGAAGGAAACTCTTGACAAATTTTAATTTCCCGAGTATTTTAACTAGAAGTTGCTTGCGGTCCTGTCCAAGTCAGGCGCCGTCATTTCCCCTAAACCATAGATTATAAAAAAATGCCTCGTAGAGCGCGCGCTATTTCAAATTCTATGCCCTAAATATTACGCGAAATTTTGTTCTAAATCCATACTAATATTATAAATGCGAAAGTCTGTCTGTCTGTCTGTCTGTCTGTCTGTCTGTCTGTCTGTCTGTCTGTCACCTCTTCACGGCTAAACTACTGAACCGATTGTGATGATTTTTGGTAGGGATGTAGTTAACGACCTGAGGTCAAACATAGGCTACTTTTGGGCGCGATATAACCGAGTCCCACGCGGGGCGAAGCCGCGGGGAACAGCTAGTTAGATCTATAAAAATGAGTTTAGTAGTTTTGCGTCTTTTTTCTAGGCATGCCTAATTAGCAGTGTGGCTAAATCACATTATGATTGACTTATTGCGAATCAGGCTCAAGGACACTTGGACCCATTTCGTTTTAGACCAAAAGCGAATATGACAAAATGAGACGTATAATTTATGCGATTTTTTTTGACAGCAACACAGATTACCGAGTTATAAAGTCCCGTTACTTATCATAATCATACTGCAAAAATTACATGTTTAAGTATTAAATTCTTAGAAAGATTTGAGTGTGTTTTTGGTTTCTGTGGAAAGCTCTTACAAAGTAGTGTTATTGAATTGAAACTAGGTATGTTTTATTGTTTGTATAAATTTTGTTTAAACAAATGTGTTTTTGGAAAAAAAAAACATTATTATCCAAATCGAAATATAATTTTAGATTGTATCAAAATATAGATATTTACATGGTACCTACTTAAAATTTGAGAAAATTGCAAATTACAATGAGCTTAATTATTTTCTTTTTGTAATTCATTATATTTACTGTTTATTGCACTATATTATATTTATTGTACAAAATACACATACTTTATCATAAAAACTCTTAAAATAATCTGAGAATTTTTAAATACCATTATTAGTGTTTATTGCACTTACCTCGAAAACACCATAGAATTTTTTAACTTATATTTGTATTCACTTTGAACTCTATATCAATGTTAAATCGCTGACAAATCCGTGCGCACCTGAAGCCAGGTTGTTAGTTATTTCAACAGCAAATAGGTAAAGTACGAATTTCCATTTTACGGTTAAACTTAATTGAATTTATAATGAAAGTTTTTATGAAACACGATTCTTTTATTCCCTTGTATACACAGAACAAGGGTTGATTAAATATTTCAATAAAAGGTTTTATTACGTAGGCATATACAATTATTAATATACTTAGGTACGTAGACATATAAATAGCGTGGTTTCAGTTGCAAAATTTTAATTTTTAGGTAGGTAGGTATGTAATAAAGGAAATAATTTTAACGGAGCTTACGGAATGTCGGAATGTGATGTTTTTCTTCTTTTTTTCGAGTCATGATGATGATGATAATCTTCGAACGATTTCGGCCATAACGACTGCTTAAACTCCTAGCCGACACTTCACGCTCGTGAGCCTGAAGATGGCTATATTTCTATGTATATATTTTCGAGTCATAATGGCTCTCTATATTGACTTTGCCCAGTACTTGGCCACCTCTACCGCCCGGTCGTTCGCCTCGTTCAGGTCCCCAATTGTGCAGGAGACAGGGGCAGCTAGGGCACGACAAAAGGTGAACCATCGACTGCACCGCGCCGATTGTGTTGTGTTTTACTACATCGTATACTAGTGAGCACACACAACTTAAATGTAGATAAAGATAGATACCCCAAAGCATATTATAACAGGTTGAAAACGCTTATAACGCGACTCCTTTACGAGGAGCGGACATTCATATCCGAAATAACCGTAAAAAGGGCGGTCATAAAGCGACCGTTATACTCTTTAAGTTTTATTACACAGCCCGCAAAGTCGGCTTTTAGTTAAATAAAAGAAAAATGTTTTAGCGACAACTCGACGTCGTTTGTTTATTCAGGAAAATACGGAATTTGTCTCACTTTTCACGTGAGGTGATGAAAGAAGACTTTTTCAGACGGATTGTTGTATTACTTGCTGACTTGGCGTATTTGCCCGCGATACCGCGTGAATGGGGTCGCCCTGCCCTTTATGGACAAGCTGTATTATTACCTATTATCGTGTCATAGGGTTAACAATCCTGCTACGTTACTTACAATGGTTCTGATTTTACTGTGAGACCGGTCAAATGTGTTTTTGTAGCTGTTATTGGATATTTTGAAATCATAATTTCTATTTTCGTTTCCTATGAAAATAGCAGATCTTTACTCATCATACTTTTGAGAGACTTGTGCGGGAATATCGATTCAACAAGTAAAGGCTCTGGACAAATTGCTAGATATCATGTGGTACCGATTCCTTGCAAAACAGAGCTAAAGCTCTACACACGCTTTTATTTATTATACAAAAGCACAATAGGCAGCGTTATCGAACAATCAACCTTCTTAAGTGTAAATTATAAAGTCATGTCAAATGCTAGTAGTAGTAGTTGAGTGAGAAAGTGCCTGAATACCGAACATTAGAAAACCATAACGGTTAGAAGTTCTTTTAATAGATAGACTTGAACGCGCTACCTGCGTTCAATAGTGGCAGCCTTAAAGGCGAAGGTTAAGAGTAAAACTCAGTTTACCCAGTACCCAGACCAGCGTCAAATAAGTGCTAGAGTTAACTTATTTGACGCAGGTCTCTTTCATGGTCATTTCAGTTAGTGTCAGATTTTCACTTTCATTGCAGCGTCGCGACGCGAACAGATTTTTTTCAAGTAGGTACGTCTTCTCCATTCAAATTCATAGAAGGAATAAAACTCTTATTCTTTTTCGTATGAAGTATAAGTTTTTCCAAGATACAATCTATATTTATACTCCAGACACTAAATACTATATGAAAGATTTTTTTTTAAATGAATGTGAAAATAGCAACAAAATCTGTTGTGTGAGAAATTTGCGTACAAACACGGATAGCAACTTCAATTTATACTATGTATGTATAGATATAGGTTAATATGGAATAATAACGACTCAAGTACAAGTAAAGGCGGTGAGATGCCTTATTGAATATGTATAGAAGCGCCAAGCAAATGCTCTTGGGTGGCCTTATGCCACACGTGGTAAATATTACGTAAGTAAATGTGTCAGATAACGATAACCAGCACTTCCTCACTTGTGAAGAACACATTCTTTGATAAACTTGTCGAACATGCGAGGAATTCATTGTTTACCAGTTTTGCAATCGATCTTTTATGATGTTTTGACCTTTTTGTTGAGACGAAGTGCAAGGTAAACTGTATTGAAATACTATTTTTTTGAGTTGATGACGTTAGGTTGACATATTATGTGAAAATAGCGTAAGAAAGAACTAATTGGAAGAGTAAGGAAAAAAGATGATTGGAAATTAAGTCATCATTTGCCTATCGTGTCTCTGTTACATTCTCAGCTTTGTTGGTTATACTATCCAAATTTCTTCTTCTTCGACCGAGCGTGTTTCCCGGTTACTTATATCTTTAGCTTGCGCTTCAATCATGGTCCTGATTTGGCGAAACTGGTTATTACAATAGAGCGACTGCCGTCTGACCTTTGTAACCCTTTTTACAGGGAAACCAGACCCACAGGAACATGATCCGGGAGTGTTAGTGGCCAACACTGTCAGATTTTTCAGGCTGCCTAAAAGCATCTGTCATAGCCTAACGACTGCCATCTACCGATAAAAGCCGGGAACAACGGCTTAACGTACCATCTGAAGCACAGAGGAGCTCAAGACAGAAATGCCACTAATGGCGACCAATCCAAACATGGTCGCGCACTCGCCGTAGCCGTCGCTTGACGCGCACTATCGTTGCGAACACGCGCATCGCGCTAGGCTATCGAGCTCCTCATTGGGTATCGTGTCGTATTAGAATGTAAAAGCCTGAGCTAAGATATAAGGACCTGAAAGGGACTGAATCGATAAGAGTAATTGGTAAATTTTTGATTAGATGCAATGCGAATGGCAATGACATTGAACAGTTTGTTGTGATATTGTCTTAACCCAGTTGAACTCAGAATATTGATTAGTCACGTCTCTGGCAGCTAACTAATATTAAATGTTACGAGTAGGTAACTCGCGACCCAAACACATTGGCGACCTTGCGACGATCAATTTTACGACCAGTAAAATTTAAAACTAAACTGTAGCCAACTCGGACGTTTAAAGGTCCCAGTTATAGTTCAGAATAGTCTCGTGTTTATTATTAGACTATCAATTACCCGTAACCCCGCTCGCGCGAGTCTACGTTATATCACGCTAATAAGTCACCTACCTATCTAAATAGCTCTACCCTTTAGAAAAACTTATTAATTTAGCTACTTATCAAATGCAAAAAGTTTCAAGTGAACCTTTTTAAGGGCGCGTTGAAAATTTTTGAGATGGAAAATAATCACTGAACTTGTGACACTGTCACCCATTTATTTATTTATCCATTCTTTAGTAGTCGTTTAAAAGAACCACTTCAGAGACTGAGACGTGCGGTTCTAAAGAACTCTGACACCAGGGTTCGCATGGTCGTTGGACCATGACATCTCTCCCATGCCTCAAAAAGTATAATAATAATACTTACACGTATAATTATCATAAGTTTTTTTTTAATTTTGTTTTTTACCAGTGCGATTTCTCATTTATTATTCAAACGAATAAGATTTCAGTTACTTATTACATAATTTTACATGTGACTTAAGGTCAAACAGTAAGTATAGGCATAAGAACAGCAAATGGTCTCTATTTGTAAATAAATAAATAAACACGCTAATCTCCAAAAGTTATCACTCGAATCAACGTAATATCTTTCTAACTTCATTATTATTCTGCCAGTATCTCTGAAATATCAGTTTATTTTGTGAAACTGTTGACGAGCCGACTAATGAGATGAGTATTTTGCTTTTCATCAAGGTTGTCTTAAGGACGAAACATGAGATATAAAGAGAACGAGATAGAATTACGACTTGTCAACATCAAAATGTTGCGTAAAACTTAAATCAGGGTTATTTAGAAACATCTCAAGGTAAAGTGTTCCGTGATTTGATCATTGTAATTTAATATTTAAAACTTTTTGGGGTATTAAAAGTTTTATGTGAAAGGTTCTCGAATGGCAACCACGCCGGCAAGCCCAGCGTCGGACACCCACCGACCAGATAAGGTCACAGGCACATAACAGAGATATTATCTGAATAGAAATTTTTTGACGCGGATTTAGTTCCAGGATCAGTGTGGCTAGCGTATTTTCTCTTCTCGTCTTCAATTCATACGTATTAACCACACCAGACCTTATTAGAAATGTATTACGTAGTTTACAACAAATCCAACTAATATTATCGACCAATATTAACAGTGACGCAATCAAATTCCCCGCCCGTTTTTTCTGTGTGAAACATTGGCTTGCAAGCCAAACCAATGACACGCTTTTCGTGCGATATGCCACTTCTTGTTAATATTTCTAATTTCTGTGGTCACAGGCAATAGCTGGATGTATGCCGCTTCCAAGCGGCCATTCAGAAAATCTTTGGGGAAAGCCTATGTCCAGTAGTGAATGGTCTGCTGCTGAAATTTTGATGTTGATGGATGAACATTTTAATGGAAACAAAATATAGACAAATATTTACATAGATAAAAATTCTAAACTACTTAAACAAAAAAAATATACATTATAAAAAAAGCTTACAAAAAATCTAGTCCCGGAAAATTGTTACCCCGATGTAGGCTGACGAATTGATTGTTGATGAATTTAATATTGTCTGTTTTATTCATTAACAAAATAACTACTTACGCAGTCGTCGCGACGTCTGGGCGTTATTTTCTTACGATACTGAGTAAGTTAGTTCGAAATCCCACGGGAGCATTTCCTACAACCATTAGTCGTGAATAAATGATGAGAAACGATAAATATTTTAATTATTTGAAACTATATTTTGCCAACTGCTTCGCTGGTATTGCTTCTATTGCATCAATAGAGTCAAAAATTCGTTATTTTGTTGTTATATCGGCCCTAGGTTGACTTGTGCTAAACAACCAATTAAATGTGGCAGAGATAGGTATTTTTCTAAACTTACTTTTCCTTAAATTTGCTCTTGCAAAATTTTGAATAGCATGATTAGGAAGGTAAATAATGTTATGTTAGCCATAAAATAATTTCCTCAAAATGAATTGAAAGAAACTGACTCTTTGTGTAAATATCGACGTCGACCACATGTAAGAGTTCCCATTAGATTGGCCTGCTATTGAAACATTTCAATTGTTCATAATTCTATGGACGTGAGTTTTCGGTCGTATTGAAAAGAATTTAAATTCACGTATAACATGAGTCCATTCACTAGGATTCCCTTTGAATGGAATTTAATCGATTTTCCGATAAAATGAGGGAAATATGAGCTTGAATTGTTTTGAAAGTAGAAAACAATGAGCGCTTGTCATAGATTTAAAAAAATGCCTTGGAGAGACCGCTCGAATTTCATACTTCTATGGCGCATAGGTATACATGATTGCGTACAAGTGTTCTAAATGATTCTTGCATTCATTGTTTCCTTGTGATCTCCGGCTTAAGAATCTTCCCGTGGATGTCGTCAAAGGTGACTAAAAGAATAACAGTCTCAATTAAATTTTACTTCTTCCTGACTAGTAGTGTGTTCTACCAAAAACGTATTCTCAATGAGAGTTGACGTTAGTAGTCGATCAAAGCAATATTTGTTTTATGCCTTTATCTTAAGGCATAAATTTAAAGCAGACCCCGGGCTCCGAAGTCCTACAGCGTATGGTCTACGATCTTTCGCGACAAACTATCTATTTTGCCGCCATAGTAACCGGTAATGACACCTCTCACCCTTCAAACCGGAACACAACAATGCAAGTCCTGTTTGAAGGTAGATATAGGCGAAAGTAAGCTACTCAATATGCCAACGATCATTATACAAAGCACTATCTACCACTAATAAGTCTATGTAAGTAAGTCTATGTAATAAACGACATAACACACGTTGAACTTTTATGGAGTTACTCGTCTCGTTTGAATATTAATGGCATATAATACGTTTTGAATACTTGTTATAACTTTTCCCATTACGCTGCTCCGATTTGCACCGAGAAAAATTGCTTAGAGGAAGAAAGCTTGATCGAATGAAAGTTTGTTGTACTGTCGGTAACAATGTTGATATACATCTGTATCCTATTATAAATTAAAAATAAGATATTAAATCTAGTGACTTGTTTTTTGTGGTTTTGTTTTTTTTTTATTAAGCTCGTATAGTCAAATAATAACCGTTTCATTAGACTATGGTAGCAGCTAAGATATTCTTGCCTCGTATGATATGCCACATAGTTTCTTTTATGAATATTACATTATTTAATTTAAAAAAAAATAAGAAAACGAAAAAAAAAATGTTCTTAAAATTGTTTTGTTGTTTCTGAAAATCTGATTTTCTTCGTTCAAGATATATAATACTACGAGTCTACCGCTGTCAACAGAAAAAAAACATGCGTTTTTGAAAAATTTTCTGTGTTCCGATGTACTTCCTTATTCTATAGTGTATTATCACAGGTTAGTTAAGTCATCCTATTGCCATAATTAGTACTTAACAAACACCTAAGAAACAATATTCCATTTGTATTTGATATTTATTAACTAAAAATAAATCCAGTTTGTTAGCACGAAAATTAGTGTCATTTGAGAACTCCCTGTGGCAGTCAATAATGCACTTACATTACAAGAAAGCTGTCCCACCCGCCAGACAAAAGCTCCAGTCTACCTAAAAGCTCCATTGTGTTGTTATTGTTTGCGGCGAGCTCGCTAAAAGCAGGCAATCGAGTGCTTCGCCCTTTTTAAATGTTACGGAACTTCGCTTGCACTACCTGTCAATACTTCGGGGGATGAAGGCTGTTATTTTTAAGAGATATACTATTATAAAATAATCTCCAAATTCAGGTTTATGTGGTTAAAATTAAGGACAAAGGACATTTCAGACAGACAGACACATTGACATTTTGTCTTAAATTTATTAAATGAGTAATGTTTGAAACGTAAAATAGGGATTTTTTTGCTGCAGTTATTAATATTAGACAAAAGAAGAATATGAAAAGGAATTTGTTAGAATTTTTGATTATCTCATAGGGCTTTAAATTCGTGGAAATTTTGCTATGACAATTATGTTCATGCACATAAAAAAATAAACTAGATGAATTAGTTCTGTTCCCGTAGCCAAGTGACAATTTCAAAACGCTAACGAATGTCGACAAGAACAAAAAGTATGGGATTGACATAAGCTGCGCTGAATCACGTGGTCAATCATGTCAATTCCATACATTTTGTTCTTGTCGTACCTCGCTTACGTTTTGCGATTGTGACTTTGGCTATGCCCACAGGAGTCCTCGAGTTATGCGTTTAGCAACACATTTAGCGATACAGTTCTATTTGTAACATTTGCTTATTTCTTTTTAATTTTATCAGATACTAGCGACCACCCCAGCTTCGCATGGGCATAACAACCTTCCTCTTGAATCATTATTAAAAAAAAACCGTATCAAAATCCGTTGCGTACTTTTAAAGATTTAAGCATACATAGGGATATAGGGACAGAGAAAGCAACTTTGTTTTATACTATGAAGTGATAAACGGAAAAAACATTTAGTACAATACGCTCAACTTGAATTGAGTGATTGAATTTGATAATGTGCTCAAGGAAAAATGTCAGTGTCAGGAAATGCGCGAGAAGGAATTTATATGAACTTTACGCACAACACTACACGTGCTCATCTATCAAGAGATACGCTCCGAGCTACTAACTTGTTTATGTTTGCGTTCATTAAACTACGGTTACATTAGAATCCATAGAATAACGTACTGCATGTAGAATGGAATGGAAATTCAGATCGAGGTGTTGTAACATTGTGTTCGAAGACTGAACTAGATCGCCGCAAAATCGATGGGCGTAAATATATTTGTGGCGATCTGTTCCGACCGAGCCTTCGTGTCGTTTCACGGCTTACACGGCCTCAGCCGACTATTTGTCTGCTAAATTGTATAATGTTTTAAAGACGAATAATTTCAATAACCATTCCTGCAACCTGATCTAAATCTTCGGAATATGTGGTAGAGTAGATGTTTTTACAACACGGCTACAGATATGTGTTATATGTCCGTTCTGTAGTTAAGTTGTTATGTTTGTCTGTAACCTCTTCATGCCTAGACTGCTGATCCGACAGTCGTCGTTCCGACAGCGTCGGTGGTGAATGTCTTACGCTGGATTTTCCTGGGTTGATATGGAGTATCCAATTCTAAAGCAGTTGTCCACTGCTGGACATAGGCCTTCTTCAAGAATTTCCATAATGACCGGCTTAAAGCGGCCAGCATCTACCGTTTGCTTGCTTTATTATCCATTATGAATTCTTTCCAAAGTCACTTCTTATACCATTATTAGACTTGATGACTTCATCAATAAACTATTTTAAACAACCTTAATACCGAAAACCATGATAAGCCGATAATACAATACGCTTAACAAATTACGATCAAACCATATGTGTAATAAACTACTTATTTTTCGAGTACCTAGTACGTATGCAGCGCCGGCCCAAGATTTTGATTAGGGTCAGAGCTAGATTGCTTTTAGCGCCCTTCGACGAAAGGGTGCTAAAGGACAATCTAGCTCTCATGAAGCTTTCACTTTATGTTATTTCTACTTCAGGTTAATGTTAAATAAATAATAATTCCCAAATTATCAAAACTATATTTTTTGCAATTACATATTTGATCTGGGATGTGATGACCGTTCACCATCAGGTGGTCATGCTTGTTGCCTATTAAATTGTATAAAAAATTGGGCAAGATAACCTGCTCCCGCACCTTTCAAAAAGTGCTATCAACATTTTATTTTGCATTCATCATAAAAATCATAATTTTTCGCATTTGACTTTCTGGCGCCCCTTGCCACCCGGCGTCTAAAGCAACCACTCCTCTCGCTCTGCCAGGGCCAGCGTCGAGTACACCGACGATATCAGTTCTTTGAATTGCTGCGATAAAAATAGCGAACACATGTTCGTTCACGCCAGATGCCCTGAGACCTTACGCTCAGTTCGTTTTACAACGTTTTATGTACCAACAAGATATAAATATCGACTGTTTCACACGACATAAAGGTTTATTGCAAAGAAATATCCTTTTTCTGCCGCCAAAAGCAGCGATCCCTTCGTTTTTTGAGATAGGCAGTGCACTGCCTTCGTTTGTTGTTGTTTTGTTTTGTCGTCGTTTGCTTCATTTATAAGCAGTAAGTAATTCGGTTGTTAGTCCGATTGACCGAACTATCTCAACTATTTCACAATATTGTAGGATCATCACAAGGTCAAAAGCAGGGTTATTAGCATCTGGTCCATAGATTTACTCTTCCCATGGGTGTCGTAGGAGGTGACTACGGGAACAATAAAGGTCTCAACACAAATTACTTGTATCTTTGTCTGACTGGTGGCGGATTTGATCAACTCAGAATGGCTAACTTAGGCAGGACTCCGAATTTGACTTTGAACTTCCTTCAGTAACAGTTTTTTTTTCTCGGGATGAAAAATATACCCTTTGTCCTTTACAATACTTCCAACTATATGTGTATGCCAAGTTTCAGAGATTGGTTGAGCAGATCTTGATTTATAAGAACTAACACGACTTTCTTTTATATATACCTACTAGCTGTTCCCCGCGGCTCCGCCCCGCGTGGGACTCGGTTATATCGCGCCCAAAAGTAGCCTATGTTTGACCTTAGGTCGTTAACTACATCCCTACCAAATTTCATCACAATCGGTCCAGCAGTTTAGCCGTGAAGAGGTGACAGACAGACAGACAGACAGACTTTCGCATTTATAATATTAGTATGGATAGATTAAGTGGCAAATTGGCAATCACATTAATTGGATAGTAATTGTGACATCTCGTTTTAACAAACGATAAGCTATGAAGGCTTAGGATGTAACTGGGATAGCGCTTTGATAATGAGGATCGTCTATCGTGACGGTTAGGAACATATGTTTGTTTGTAAGTCTTGTTAGAAATATAAATCTATACTTATCTGTCGTACCACAACCTTGGGAAACGTCACTTTAACTATATCAGAATCAGTTCTGTCGATATATGGTAGTGAGTTGTGAATCACCCTGATTATTATGCTGAAGCCGTACTAACAAACACAAAATCACGATATCGTACTGGCAACTAAGTACTTTTACTACTTATTTATGAAAATATTATTTTACTATCAAGGACTTGCATGCTGTTATTAAATTAAAGATAAAAACCGCCAAATTTGTCTCACAGATCAATGAAATTTAAGATTAAAAAGTTTGCAGCCACTAACTTTGTAAAAATACTGGCCACTAACTTTGTTTTTATTAAAATATGTAAATCATCTGATGCGATCAGGGGGGCGAAACTTCATAGTAGATAACCCAATGTATGGAGTTTGCAGTTACCTCTAGGGAAAACAAATTGGCGACAAACATGGCGGATGCTGTCACCTCTCTTCCTCATCATACTTTCTCTTTCTTTACGCTTTGACAGTTTGTCAGATTTTGGAGGGAAAGAACTGTCACTTTATCCGCGCTGTATTTAATTTCCAAAACATAGGTTTTTTTCGAGAATTTGTGCATAATATTGGTGGATTATTATTCGCAAAGGGTTTGTGAACAAGCGTGAGTGTTGGGAAGTGGTGCAGTGTCGATAGTGTGACTTTTATCTTTGTCACCAAAATTTCCAAGTTATAGCTAGGTGAAGTTTTTCCACCGCTTCACTTAGCCATCTGACTCTGACTAGACTACGGACTTGACTTTTTGACTTGAATTGAATAAAGAAGAACTAAAAAAGATTAATAAATTCGAGGAAAGCCTTAATGGACTAGTGTGTAGGTAGTGTAAGTACCTACACTTTTGATATTAGTATTGCATAGTTGGTAGCACCGACGTTTTTTTTAAATTGTTTTAAGTTGGCCATGAAATGCGATGCAAAGTTCGAATTTCAAACCTTATTCATTTTCGTTGTATGGAAGGCCCGTCTCTTAAACGTAGTGATTACATACTCTTTGGGTGCGATGACGTTCCTGTTTTGAATATATTTTTTGTGACATTGCAATTTCCCGCTTTTTCGGAATCATTGTGAATCTTTATAATTTATTAAATACACAAATATCAGTAGTGATCAATTTCGATCCGATCTACTTATCATCTAAAACGTAGTGATTATATACACTTTGTTATCATCTATATTTAAAGCCAGTCGGAGTGCAGGCAGGTAAGAATAGATAACAGATAGATAAATTATTAGAATAGTTTGTGTTACAGAGGTCAATAGGCTACGGTAACCACTTTCCATTGAGAGAACTGTTTGTCTTCTCAGTATGCTATGAAAATGTAATTAGATAGTACCTCACAAACCCTAGAGTAAGTTTTGTCTTAAAATAAAAGTAAATCTCTTTTCTAGACGGCTAAGTAGCAGTTTTTCTCATTCAAGTCACAGTTTTATTTTTTAATTCATTACATCGGCCTTTTTAAAGTATGAAATATGAAGTGTTTCATAACCGTTCCGTTTCATGAAATGAAATTGTAGAAGTGTAGTCTCGCAAAGTGTTGTTTGTTCTAAATTGTTATTTGAAGAGTTTCTTATATTGTTTTCTTTTTTTTTCTGCTTGCCTAGTTAAAATAACTGTAGACTGCACTATTTTAGAGGCGTTCGAACTCTATCGTCCAGTATCCATTGATCATCACTACATAGTATAAAACAAAGTCTCTTTCTGTCCCTATATCCCTATGTATGCTTAAAAATCTTTGGAACTACGCAACGGATTTTGATGCGGTTTTTTTAAAGACAGAGTGATTCAAGAGGAAAGTTTTTATGCCCATGCGAAGCCGGGGCGGATCGCTAGTAATATATAAATTCTCTACACTGCAAAAAGCGGAGAAAGAGACACTATAAGTGGTACTTTTCACAGATTATAACTATAATTTACACAAGTAAATCATACGAATACAATTCGGCATAATAAAGCTAAAAAAAGCATTCACTAACAGTTAACCATAATTATTCTTGACAGTATATAAATAGTATAATAGTTATTCTGGAGAGACCATGGACAGGCGTGTGACAAACATTTGTGTAATTAATCGGCATATCGGTAATACTGATTGACGAAATGGTATTTGCGGTGGGTCGATCCTGAATGCCAAATAATCCGGCCGTGGATGAAATTCAGCGATATATCTGCCTTATTGGGGATTGTCTGCTGAAATCATAGTATTTGAAATTAGATCATACCTTAATAGACTACTGGTAAGATATTTTATCAGTGTAGTGGAGAGTCGTCTACGATGGTTGTTGCTATAGGTGCCCGTATGTGAGAATACTAGGAATCCCTAATGCGAGTAAAGTAAAATTCAAATGGACTGTATAAAATATAATAAGTGTTCCCGACAATAATATCAACACGGCACCGTAGCACGATCGATGAAGCAATGTCAGTTGATTCTGACGTTTCGATGAGAGGCGCGCGGGGTACCGCCCGCAGTCTTGGTCGATGGTCACGCAGAGTTGCTATCAACAATGGTACAGGCACGAATGTAATTACAAAAAAACCTCCATTATCATCATCATTGCGTGTAGGTGGCACAATCAATCGACCTAGTACACCCTGGTATCAGAGTCCTTAAAAATCTTCCAGGGCGTGGTAAAAGGGACAAGCCCAAAAAGTGTCACCTCTACGTCGCAATTTAAGATATGCGTGCTAATGTTTTCAACCCCTAAGAGAATAAGCATGAAAGAGAATCATGGGTTTCAAAATTGCAAGCTGAGGATGCAACTGGAAAAGCGCTAAGATGAGAGAGAGTCCGCTTTTAGCGCCATCTATTGTGTGTGTAAATTCTGTGCGCTAGTGTTGCCATACTAGATTAGATATACCCTCTGTGGCTGCAATAAACCGGTTGGTTGGTACTGGTTACTTTTACGCAGATTCAGCGGCTGCCCTCTAGCTCGTTTAAATATTCATCAGCACTGAATATTGAAATGAAATGCATTGTTAGATGCAGAAAGTTGCACGTTTCAAATCATAACTGTTTGAAACTTTATATTGAACTGTGAAGCGCATAAAATATATGGAATTTCAATTGTAAGAATTGATTATATTCAATTCTAGAAGGGCTACCCACCATCAAAAATTTTTTTTTCTATTCAATGGGATTTTATGTAGTATGTTAGTTTTATGGAAAAACAATTACTCAGGAATCAATACTAAAATGTGTAAATCGAACAATAATCGAGTCTTCTCAGCAGTGTGGTCATTCCGAAAAGTCTTTAAGTATCTTTGAAATACACACACACACATATATATATAAAAATACGATTCAACATAAATTCAATCACGCATTAGTGAAAAGGTTTACTATTTTCTTTAAAATAATATAAACAAACATTATTAAGTAATAAATTCCTAGTATCAAAATGCGTAATTTCGCGGTATTGCGGTTTCAATAGCGTTCGACTTTACTGCGTACAAACAATATGGAAATGTGAGGAGCAATGACTAAGTATATAAAGTCCGAGTTGCGAACATTATTAAAAAGATTAAAGTCTTCGCAACCGACGCGGCGTGATTATTTATACTTCCATTCATCACATTTTTCTTCTCTATCCCTGCGTAGAGACACAAATTAAAAATAGGAATAGATGTGACAGCTCTAACAATTGTTTTATTTTGTAGAACAAGGCTAACTAAGCAAGAATAAATACCTCAATCACAGATTTCCTCTTCAAAAAAAGAACTAAGTACTTTTTATAATATTATGATCGTAATATATTATATACTCAACTTGTTTTGTAAGTTTTTTTTGGCATGCGAAACAAGTTATATTTTGAACGAGGAAATGCTGATAGCGTCTTCGGTACAAAGCCGCATGGAACATTTTACCAAGATTATCTTATTTATAATCGTATTAGTTATTTATTTTTTGTATAGGTATATGAAAAATAAATATATTTAACTAAAAAAAAAAAGTTCATGATTCAGAACTTTTTTTTTTACATAAAATATTTTTCATAAAAAAAGAACAACAAAGGAGGTATGATATTACCTAAGTTTATGTAAGATAAATAATTTTCATGAGGTATTCATCTGTACTTGACTGTTTTGCGTCGACGTTGTTACGAGTGTGTTTACGCGGAGTTCTTCCAAACAATATTCGATTTTCCGCCCACGGGATAAACTTCAGTTTCCTCCACTTTCGTTGTTTACAAACGGCCTTTATCGCATAATTTATAATGCAATTTGTACATTATACGATCTTCTCGTCTAATATATTAAATCTGTTCATTTAAATTGTTTACCTGTTATTTATCCTACTAAGTGGTAGGATTTCCCTAGATAATAAAAAAGGAAAAAAATATTATTACGTATTTTTTAAAGACTTATACTCTTTGTATTTATATTTTTCATATTTACATTATATTTGAGTATTAAGATGTGTATTGATTACTTATTGGTAAATGTACGTCGTTGTTTGTCTCGTAACAATAAGTTGTTAGAAATAAATAAATATCATCATAATAATGAATAGTACAAGTTAGGTCTGTAATAATTATTTTATTAATATATGTTCAAAGATTATAACACTCATTAAAATTATATTCTAACGTTCTTACTGATTTTTAGAGCAATTCTTTTCTCGATGTAGAGTCAAATCTGTTTTTATTCCCCACCAACCGTTGATTTTTTGAAACGTTTTCTCCCTAAAATAAAGCACTCATAATCGTTTAAAACATCAATATTTCGTCTCAAATTGACTGTCACTCACTCTATCAGTGAGTAGGCAGTTTCAAAAAGCGCGTAGTTACGCAATATTAGTCCAAATTTAATATGAACGATCTCAGTGGTCATTAGACAGCGGAGACAGGAATAGCGACTTCTATTTGAGAAGCACCGATTTGTGTCAACGCCAGACTTATTCCAACTATTTGAATAAATAAAGGGCTCTGTTATTGACGTGTGTTTGCTATTCATTATTTTTTTATATGAAAAATACTTTGAGAGTTTTATTTCAATAATTTTATGTAATGTGACATGATCAATCCTTGTAGCATAAGCAAAGAATGTGTAGACAATCATGTAGGTTAGATAGTTTTTTGTTAATAGGAGGACCTCACCGAGAATAAAATCCCTAAATTTTAGGTCCATAAGGTACTCTTTACTACAGACTAACCAACAACAATTGATTATATATATATAGATTCAGAATCAGTAGCGTTTGAGTTGTTTTTGATTTCTTTCGTACTAAACTATAGTTATTAGTGCAATAAACACTAAATAAAACATGTGTTTCTCCTTCAAAAATTCTTAATGCGCGAATCTGACTCACACTTGACCTATTGTTATTTCGTGATTGTTAACAAAATCAGAGTACACATGAATCACATGACAACATGGTAACAAATGAGTTGAGGTCAGAACACCTGAGCGTTGGCAAATTGACAAGTTGCATAACCCGGAGATGTTGGCGGGAAAACAGGAAACGGCGGTCTGAGTCACCATTCAACACAGGCCAAGATCCCACTAGATTACCACATTATAGCGCATCATTAACCCTCGCAAGATCAAAGATTCAAATATTTTTTTGTGTTTTGAAAATATAGGCATGTGACCATTTGCTTACTAAATAAAAAGATTTTTCTATCATCATAGCTTTTCTGATACACATATAAACCCTAAGCTAAAATTTACTCTTACAAATTCGTTACGAAATTTGTTATTAATTTTAAATTGTCTCATATTAATCTTCAAAATTAATGTCACTTTTTATTTTTAAGTCGACTATTACGACAAACACGACAAGAAGAAAAAAATTGCTATTTTGTGACCAAATATTATATGTTTTTGCAACAGTTATTCCAAAAATTTAAAAATAATAATCTGGAAATATTACACAAGTGAAAGTAAACTCTATAAGCTAGTGTTTTTTATTTAAAATAAAACAACTCTTATTTCTTAGTAACACATGGCATTCTATAATCTGTGGACACACTTACCACAGATAATAGAATGCTATTATATTAAGTCCATTATTTTCCTACATGGAGCATGCAAGACCAGGGCCCTTGTAGAATTTAATCTTTATTAAACAGAGCCCATGCAGGCAGTGCTCTAGATAGAAGTTATCCTCCAGGGGTTAGGGATGCCACTAACCATTTTAATGAGTGAAGTGGTTCACTTACGCATGATTGTATTGAAACAAATCAAGCCAGCCCTGGAATTACTTCAGTACCTACAAGGAAATACAATTTTATCAAAATCATAATTTCTTATAAGAAATGCCATTGTAATTCTAACTAATGAAGTATTTTTTTATTTGTTTCAGGTAAGTTATGCTGGAGTTAATCTAGTTAAATTGGTAGTAAGCACTAAAACTTCAGTGGTAGTAAGTCACTATTAGTTTCAGTACACTGTTCAGGTGGATGGGTGGTTTTTGAAGTGAGTACATTGTTTATTTGAATTTGAGATGCAATAGAGGCATTAATAGTGAACTTACTTACTTTTAAAATGTTAATTTATCATCCAATCAAAGCTTAAAACCTCTTAGCTAATGAAAGTGATTCTACGTAAAAACATCTGAATAAAATCGTCTTATATAAAAAAGCTATTAATATATTTATTTTTGGAGTAGTATCGAAAATACAGAAATATGATTAGATCAAAATATACAAATTTTTGTATTAAATTATAATATACTAGCTTCCGCTCGCAGCTTCACCCGTGTGTATGTCGGTGATCGCTACAAAAAATAGCCTATGTCCACCCTCACGGTTCCTTCTTCGTGCTTTATTTTCTTTTGAATCCGTCGCTCCTTTTTGACGTGAAAGACGGAAAAATATATAAATAGACACACCTTCACATTTTTGATATTAAATGTTTTTATGCTATAAAGTAGTTAAATAAGCCTATGGCCTAGGCTCACCAGATAGCATTAGCCTACGAATGATATGTTAAAAAAAGTTAAGCATGATTTTAAAAGATTGCAATGTATTTTTGTTAAAGTTCCTAACCATCTATGGAATTTATTAAATGCGACAGTATTTCAATATGCAATATACGTAAATGAAAATACATTACTTACTACAGAACATCCATTTACCAAAAAAAAATCGGTATAAATATGATGCTTTTCGCATAAAAGCTTTCGTTCGCAAATTCATGCAAGCTCACCGGGCTTATGTAAACTTTCAACGCTTACATTTGTCTTATATGGAAAAAACTGGTTCGATTTTATGAAATTCTTGCTTAAAAATGTTTATCAAACAATTGAATAGATTGAAAACAGGCAAAAAATTCAGCTAACCACAGTCTTCATATTTTGGCGTTAACTACAGAATAAATATTATACGACACTTTGCATAGTCCCTGACTTTAATTAATGAAGGAAGATGTGAAAGATTTCTATTTGGCTCGATTCTGGTCGTGAAGATAAAAGTAAGCATCCTCCCAAATAATTAATTTTCAAACTGTTACAGCGAACGTTCATTGCTACGATTTTACCCCCTTTAAATACTGCCATTCAGTGAATGCTTTCAAAATTAAAATTATTTACTCCTAGAAACACGAGTTTCGAGTTTGATTATGTTTATTTTACATTCGATTTAGATCATTCATTTCATTTAAGTTATATCGATATTTCAAATTTCGAAGCGGAGGGATGCGAAAATTAATTAATTTGAACTTACAACCATAGAGTAATCCGGACTTGAAAGCACGTAGGTACTCATAATCAATAAGCGATTATATCGTAAATAACTAATCGTGGCCAATAAGATAAAAAAAGAACGATATTTTTTTATGTAAGATTTCACCACAAAACAAAAGACATTCTCGGCAATCAAAGAGCTGATATGTCAATACATCATTACATACATTACGAACAGACTCACGAGAAAAATACTAATTTCCCACTTTTTACATTGAATAACTCAGGTTACCTTTGTGTTTTTCCTTCCTAGTATCAATATAGAAATTATAAAATAACAATTACAATTTTTATATTAGAATATTTTTTATGTAGGTTAGTTTTAATTATTGTTATTATTTTATAATTTAATCATTACAAATAGTCTTTTTAAAAACTAATTTTGCATCATAAAAATAAATAAAACGCCGTAAAGAGAAAAAAAGAACAAAATTTCGCGTCATCGCGACGACAATCTGTTTTCTGTCATCAGATCGCAAATTGTGGAAGCAAAAAGGACAAGTAGCTAAACTCAAAAAGAAGTTAACTAAACCTTAGTAACAAACTCGTTCACATCTCAGTTCGAATTTATGAAAATACTCGTAGATTCCAAAAGAACTCGGAATAACTGTGAATGCTGCTCGCATAATAAGGCATTACTCAACTCCGCGAGTTTTTCCAGTTTTCCTTCTTTTAACTAATGGCCCTATTAGCATCTCTTAAACAATAATTTAATATCTTTGCGGACCTCTCCGCGAAATGCTTTGTAAAACGCCGACATCTTTTTCACTTTCTTCTTGACTTGAAATTTTTTGATGTTATATTTCGTTACATAATTAAAATCAAAATATTGATAGAAGAAACCTTTGAAATGGAAATTACTTTAAAGTGGTATCTGGTGACATTTTAATAAGTTCAATTTGGTTTTCTTATGTAAGTACCTACTACTGCTTTGCAAAAGCCTCCCCGCTTAACTTCCAATTCTCTTCAGTTTCTATTATTATAAGCTTGTAATTCGTCTGACCATCTCGTTTTAGCTCTTTTTCGCTTTCTGTATCCAATCAGCGACTTAGGCAGCAACTTAGATTCTTCGAAATAAATTTTAATTAATTTTGGAATTTTGAGGCAATAATTACTAGCATGTGTTATGTGTATCTAATGGTCGGTATCAATAAAAATTATTGGCGTATCATAATTTTGTAATTTCAGTGCAACAAACCAGTTATACAACTGTATTTGCCCAATTACTAGGGAAGGATTAAAATTTAATTTCGCATAGTGGTATACTTTATAGGGTGGAAGCTCCATATTGGATTTTAATATCACGGCCGGACCGTCCGATAACTAGATTGCTATCGCATGAATAGCTCGCTCCAAAAATGGGAACCTACGTAAATAGCTTCCCATGAAAATCATTATTATTTCTTATATTTCACAACCTTGGGCTGCCTCTATTTCATTACTTTATACCTTTAAGGTTTTATAACTTTTTGAGTAGATAAACGTGAACCTCTTTCTAATCTGATTTTGCTGATTCAGACCTACTAATTATTGTTACTTATTTCCACTCTAAATACGATTGTATAGAAGAAGGGAATATTGCAATATAATTTAAATAATTATAATATACAGAACCTTTATATAATAACAATACAACTAATTAAGTATTCACCGACAAAATTCGATGCGAAGCTGAGAACAAAATTGCTAAATTTTAACTGTTACAGTGTAGCATTATGTTTTGTGTTTTATTAACTTGCCTAAAACAAACATAAAACAAGTCTCCAACTTACTTTGAAACTAAATAAAATATGTTATATAAAAAAAAGTACAAAAAAATGCTAAAATAAAACTTTACTATCGGAGGCCTAGACTCATTTTGGGTTGTCGCCATCTCAGTAAGTAGTTTACAAGAAAACTCTCTTTTGGAATAGATATATTAAGAATAATTTTACAAGTGAATTTAAGAATTTTTCAGCCAGCCGTATTCCTGTATTTTTCTAACATCCGTCTAGAAAATAATTTAACTTTGTGCAATAAATACGCAAGCAGTTTGATGCCACGAAAGCTAGCAAACAGGCTGTAACGAGAAAAGTTAGAAGAACTGCATTCACTGAATGGAAATATATGATTCTAGGTGCTTCGGCATGTTTCTCTTTAAATATTTATCTATTGCAGGGATTTCTGTCCTGAGTTAGAAATGGAGTGTCTTATTCCTTAGTACTTTTTATGCACACTCTCACTCCAGTAATATTAGTTTTATATCCATACTATCCATACTAATATTTTAAATGCGAAAGTCTGTCTGTCTGTCTGTCACCTCTTCACGGCTAAACTGCTGGACCGATTGTGATGAAATTTGGTAGGGATGTAGTTAACGACCTGAGGTAAAACATAGGCTACTTTTGGGCGCGATATAACCGAGTCCCACGCGGGGCGGAGCCGCGGGGAACAGCTAGTAATATATATGTATATATATATATATATATATATATTACTAGCTGTTATGTGTATATACCAAATTTCATCACAATCGGTCCAGCAGTTTAGCCGTGAAGAGGTGACAGACAGACAGACTTTCGCATTTATAATATTAGTATGGATATGGATAGTATGGATATGAGACTAATTGTTTTTTTTTATCTTAAGATTTACACCTCAACATTTTCTAGATTATGTTATAAAGCTGTGTTTAGATAACACCCGCTGGTGACGTGTATTAACTAGAGCTTATATCTTTCCTCAATGATCAGGCTGTCATATATATTAAATAATTTTGTAAAATTGTCTAGAAATTTGTAAAAAAAAAACCAAGGTACAAAGTGTTTAAATATAATAAACTGTTTAGCTTTTTTAATGAGTAGTGGATTGAACTTATTGTAACTTTTCTGTTAAAGTACGTTAAAACTTTTTACCTAAAAAAAATTAGATAGAAAGGTCAATTATGCAATTTGTTGTCCCAAATAGAAAAAAAATCTGATTTTGACTAAATATATAAAAAAACATATCGATATAGTATACCTAGATCAAACAGAGAATAATTCACAACCAAAAGACCATGACATATAAAAAACTTTATTACAGAATATATATAAACCTATAATTAAAAAGTTATTTTCAAAAGCAAAATAAAAATTAATAAAAACGTAGAATTAAGAAATCTCCCAAACAATTTCTATTTTTATTTACGAATAAACAGAGCTTTTTCACGAACGAAGTCATTCTAGTATGAAACAAATAAAAAATAATATTATGTTTCCGTAAAAGTTGAATACGGTACGTGGCAATTACTGGAAAATATAAAAACGAGATTTTCTTCTAGCTTTACCGTCACACGAAGTAAGGAGTTTTATAATCATATTAGGGACCGTAACTTAGCGGCGCGTGCGTCCAAACTTGTGATTTGAATCCATAATATATTTGTCAAGGAAAATAAAGTTTATGTAGCCTGACATAGTTCTCTGTTCCTGTGTTTTAAATTGGAATAAAGATATTTTTTATACGTAAATATAAAAATTATATGATGGTCGTGGTGTCAAGAATGCTGGCATGCAATGTTAATTCTGTTGGGCAAACAAACTGCAACTAGTATTGCTGTCATTATCAAATATTGATCCGACGCGAAAATAAATATTAGGTAACACAAATCGCCTTAGATTTTAAAAAAAATGTCAGGCATCAAACCGCACCTGATTTTTTATATATATATATGTCGACCAAAAATGTAAAAATCTATTTGGAAATGCTTACAAAAAGAATTCACTTTTGAAAAAAGCAACAATCATCTTAACAGTCTGTAAATTTACGTCGCCGTTGGACGATCCCGCTCGAAACGAGCCCGCGCCGGGACTGTTCAATGGTATGCAATATTTTTTTAAATTTTCTTCCGTCAAATGGTCCTCTTTGACCTGTGTACGATTTTTGGAGTATTTTAATGTACCACAAACACGTTCACGTCATAGGCGTACGAGTTAACATGTACGTGTCCCGTTCTTCTATAATTATGCAAATATAACGACCACCTCAAACCGCGTACACCGCATTTGTTCTCATTTCTGTCATACGTGGTTTTCTCGAGAACATAACGAATTATTTAAGAATGGTAAAGACATCATTTTGATAACACGGCGACAATTTTTTATATATTATTACTAGCGACCCGCCCCGGCATCGCTTGGCTATAAAAACCTTCCTCTTGAATCAGTCTGTCTATTAAAAAAACCGCATCAAAATCCGTTGCGTAGTTTCGAAGATCTAAGCATAAGTATACATAGGGACAGACAGCGGAAAACGACTTTGCTTTTTACTATGTAAAGATAAAGATATAGTAGGAAAAACAGACATATAGCCATTAGATGTGTTTATTAAGTATTCTAATAAATAAACACATCAGATATAAAAGAGTTTATTTCTTTTATTTGTATTATTTTTCACTTTTATAATATAAGACAAGGGTTAAAACATGAATATTTTATTTACCATGGGATGCGCAGATCTAAGGCATTTTTTTTAATCTATGGTAGTCTGCTACACGCTACGTCACTACCCACGACCTCTAGTGAACTAATTAGCCAATCTGAATTGCGAACATCTTAGCCAAGTAACTCTTTTAAATTAAATCATTTCTAAAATAGTTTGAATAAATAGACGAACTTAATCCCTCGGCTACCGAGAATCCAGACACAATAGAATTGTTATAAATTGCTAAACAAGGGTATTTTATAATAAACTAGCTTTTGCCCGCGGCTTCGCCCGCATAAATTTCCCTTCAGTGTGCTTTTTCTCGAGATGAAAGGTGCCCTATGTCCCAATATGTCATAATACTTCTAACTATGTGTATGCAAAACTTCAGTGAGATTGGTTCAGTGATCTTGAGTTATTTATCACGACTTTCATTTATCCATACTATCCATCCATACTTCCATACTTCCATACTAATATTATAAATGCGAAAGTCTGTCTGTCGGTCTGTCTGTCTGTCTGTCTGTCTGTCACCTCTTCACGGCTAAACTGCTGGACCGATTGTGATGAAATTAGGTAGGGATGTTGTTAACGACCTGAGGTCAAACATAGGCTACTTTTGGGCGCGATATAATCGAGACCCACGCGGGGCGAAGCCGCGGGGAACCGCTAGTATGTATATAAATAGATAAAAGGGTTTTTATTTGGTCTTATTAACTCATAATGTCCATGAAATTTAAATTATTTTAATTAAACAAGTTCAATTACAAAATTACAAGGTAGTTTTTAGGCATAAGAGTAGAAATATTAAAATTTCTTTTCATTTGTCAAGTGTATAGTAACAAAACGTATGACGAACACAATATAAAATATTAATAAAATTTTCAGTTAATTTTATTTACTGATACGTGTAATCAACGATTCCATTTTACAATCTTTAAATTCTTAAATAAAGAAATTATTAAAATCTTCTCAAAAATTAATAGATAGCAAACAAAAAATTAAACCTAACCGATCTATTATTATTGTTAGATGTATGTTTCTCAAAAATACTTATTTTATTTATAACCTATTCAAAAATCATTTAAAAATACGAAGGTACTCTCTGTATCGTAAATCGATAAAACGTAATACACACGGAGATCTAATCTGTCACCACAACACCTTTAGACGAGTCGCCACTCGCTCTTGCAAAAAATGCGGATATTTTACTTCCACACAAATTGAATTCGCTTTTAGCTCACTTTTAATTTATTTGCATGAGATTCTCCCACTTTGATGTCGGCACACGCTCGGGGCTTTTTAGATAAATAACCAATTATCTCGATACGATTTAATCCGCCAGCGACCGTGGTATGTGATCTGGAATTTATATTGTGCGTTGGGACTCGCGAACTTTACTGGTCATGAGATGTACTGTTTGCATGGTATGTAGGAAGTCAACAATGTAGCATTTATCTAAAAGGATAACTTTATGTTAGTTTAATTATTTAATGTGCCATGTGCTGGCTCGACGTCGCAGTTAACGATATGCATGTCTCACTCTTAAGGATGCCGAAGACCGGGCGAAGTGGAGTAGAAAAAGTAGGAAAGCGGACCCTGGGCTCCGAAGCAATCGGCTGAGGAAGCAACCGGAAAGCACTAAAAAGGGAAAGTTTAATTATTATTTATTATTATATGATCTACTGTCTACGATCTCCCGAAGGCTTCGTCGCAAAATGTCCCTTTCGCAAAATGCTTCTTGGTCGCAAAACGACTCTTTCGCAAAATGTCTCTTTATCAAAACGTCCCTTTCGCAAAATGTCCCTTTCTCAAAACGTCCCTTTCTCATAATGTCCCCTTCACAAAATGTCCCTTTCGCAAAATGTCCCCTGTACTGAAAAAACCCTCTCGCAAAATAAAAATTATCGATTAAAGTTTTTATTAACATAAAACAATAAAATAGGAATGAAAATTTTTAAAACGCTTGATTTTTTTAAGTCGGTAGGAATAAGGTTCCTTGATACCAGAAATAAATCTCAGCTTTTTAGAATCAGCCAATTATTCTAAATAAAATATTATATTTTAATGACGAATTAATGGCGTCGCTACAGTTTTTGCGGTCTATTCCTTTGCTTCGTTCTGTAAAAAAAAAATCGGTTGTCTGTAAAGTCGGTTTACTGACGATAGTTGAACGTGACAACGTCATAAGAAATTCGCTTGCACTTCAAGCCTTAAATGGAACGCCTCAGAGCGAGGTAACGCCGGATTGCGTCATGTTTTTTCGTGCGTGCAGCCAGCTCCATCGAATTATAAGACGTTGTCACGTCAAAAAACAAATGTCATTGTCATGTTGGTTTTGGTTGTCATGAATGACATTAATGATAGACAACCAAAACAAACATGAATGACATTTATGATATGATTATGTTTGTGTTCGCATATCTCCGAAACAACAAGTCCGATTTAAGTAATTCTTTTTTGTTGTACTAGGTATTGTTCAACTTGGGAATACTGCAAGTTTCATCAAAATCGGTTCAGTAGTTTTGAGATAAGAAATTTTTACCAACATTACTATTCATTATTAATTTAGACAGGTGTAAGTTTAAATAGGAAGTTTCGTGGATTTTTGATGTGTTTATGCTGCATATTTAACCGACTTAAAAAAAAGGAGTATGTATAAAAAAGTTCCTACATATACAAGTTGGACACAAATCAACTGCAAATATTTTAAGGGCAGATACAGACCACTATACTGAACAACTTTTCCAAATAAACATATCGAAATATGAAATTTTATTTTTCACTCTCCATACTAAACTAGATCAGCTGATTCTCAATTTGTATCGGAGGTCAAAAATTTTTTTTCGTATTTCGACATGTTTATTTAGGAAAGTTGTTCAGTTTAGTGGTCTTAATCTGCCCTTAAAATATTTGCAGTTGATTTAAATTCACCTTATATATACCTAATTGTGAAATTAAAGATATGCATATTTTATGAAAACAATTGTTTTATTTTCATAAAAACTAATCGATAATTTTTAATTTTGCGAGAGGGTCTTTTCAGTACAGGACACATTTTGCGAAAGGGACATTTTGCAAAGGGGACATTATGAGAAAGGGACGTTTTGAGAAAGGGACATTTTGCGAAAGGGACGTTTTGATAAAGAGACATTTTGCGAAAGGGACGTTTTGCGACCAAGGGGCATTTTGCGAAAAGGACATTTTGCGACGAAGCCCTCCCGAACTCAACAATCCCAACCCGACCTAACCAGATCCCGAGATATTAGGCAATACATATGGAATTCTGGATACATCTAGAGAAACGCTTCGAAATCTTTTCGAAATCAATATGCAAATGACATAACATGATAAATCCTTTGATTTGAGAATAAATAATCAAAGGATAAATCATCAAAAATAGACATATTTATCGTTTTCAACAGCAAATAAACTATGTCAACAGCCAACGCGAATCCATTTCCATTTTGATTAAGCGTGCGTGTATGCAGAGCTGAGCCACGAGGTGTAAGTGAAGGCAAATATGTGAAGATTCACATTAGGGCGTGATCACATCGCGGCCTTAATAGGTAAAGCGATTACGAAGCTAGGCGTGCCCCCACTAACCCAATTTGAACAAAACGGCCAACGTAAACATACGTCGATTCAAAGCTTCACCGAGATTTATTGCAAGGTCGTAAAATGCAGCCCGTGTGAAAACAGCCGAATTGAATGGAGTAGGTGTATCACTCAACTTCTCGATTTATTTTAGTGTTTTATTTTGTGTTGTTTTTAAGCCGACCCTTTTCACGTTACGACATATTAGGAGACAATTTCAAAGTGTATTATGAGTAAGAATGGATGAGGTCACTTTTGGGATTAATATTTTAGCTAGAGAGCTGAAAATAACATTAGTTTATTAAATAATTAGTAATTACATAAATTTTATTTTATGGGTTTATAATATAATAAAATCCTATAAGTTGATGAAGGGAATGACTTAAGTACCTGTATGCGAAACTTCTACCAATTTACTTAAGAAGTTAGAGCGTTCATCTTTCCTCATAAACTTGAAGGTATTAATTTATAAATCACGATTTAGTACCCAATAATTATATTAAACATAGTAAACAATGAATCAAGTTGAAATTATATTGACTGAGACTAGGGCGTCATACGCATGCTGATTTTGATCCATATGAGAATTGAGAGAGAGTATGTGTGTGCCTTTGGCAAAGAACATATTATACACTACGCCTTTGGTTCGGTGTGTACGCTAGATGTGTTTTGACGTGTCAACGCGTGACAAATTTAAGAAAATTCTATATATTTTCCAGCGGTGTGGAGGCCCGGCGCGCCAACACCGCCACCTGCGCCCGCGCCCGCGCCGGCGCCGGTCGCCCGCAGCCCGGGTGCGCCCCCGCCGCCGCCGCCCCCTCCCGTGTGGACGCCCGGCAGCGCTGGCCCTTCGCCCCAGTCCACCAGGAAGACCTTCCGCCCTGTGCACTTCGAAGAGACACCACCCACCCGCCGTAAATTTGGCGTAAGTGTAAAGTCACTATCCATATATTACTTAAGAGTTTAGGGTCTGCTGAAAGCTCTCTGAGAGACAGCAAAGGCGCACTGCTTGCCCTATTGTCCCCTGCCGTGCGGACGTCTGGCATCGCTGACCATTCTATCGCCCCAGTCCACCAGGAAGACCTTCCGCCCTGTGCACTTCAAAGAGACACCTCCGTCTCGTAAATTTGGCCTAAGTATCCATATGATATTATTTAGGAGTTTAGGGTCTGCTGAAAGCTCTCTGAGACACCTAGGGCTCATCCCCACCGTTGCGCCCCTATTTGTGTGAATACCTGGCAGCACTGACCCTTCGCCGCAGTCCACCAGCAAGACCTTCCGCCCGACACACTTCAAAGAGACGCCACCAGGTGTGAAGACACTATCATAACAATATTAGGTTCTTCTGAAATTGGCGGAATTCCTCACCTAATGGAAAGTGGTATGTACTGTACAAAGACTTATAGCGAAAGCCCGCCGTCTCCTCCAGCCTGCCAGCGCACTGGCCCACCCTTCCAGTCTACCAGGGAGACCTTATATTTTCCATAAATTTCAAGTTTCGTCATTCATTCCATAAATTTCAAGCACCTTCTGCCTGCCGTAAACTCTCTTAATATTTTTGCCTTTATCTCCATGTTCATTCAGCTTTCTGATTCCGCTGCATGTGGAGACATACGATTGTCTCTTTCAAATCTTTCCACGAGCTTATGATTAGCATATATGAGAATAAATGATCTATGGTATAGATTTTTTTTTATTACTGACTAGCATCTTAATGATACACTCATAGATTTAAAAATAGTGTCATGGTAGAGACCGACCGCGACTTCGTATCCTATAGTTAGGTAAATGTTTGGTATCAAGCTAAAGTCACTCGGATATCGTCATTGTATTTATTTTCTAACATTTGTGTTTTTCGAATATTTGTGCATTATGTTGGTGAGTTATTAGTGTTTACGAATAAGCATGAGTGACTTCTTCTTCTTCTTGTTTGTCCATCTCTTATTCCAGTTCATCTGAGTTCGGGTCTCCTCGTGAATTTGCGCCAGTATTACGCCTAGCTTCTTGTGGGTGTATCTCTTTCTCCATCTTTTTCACCAAGACAGCATGAGTGACTTATAAATGACTTTAATCCTTGTCACCAAAATCTCCAAGATAATATAAGGGGGACTCAAATCAACTGCAAATATATTAAGGGCAGATTCAGACCACTAAACTGAACAACTTTTCCAAATAAACTTATGTCCAAATACGAAAAAGATATTACGCAAAAGATTTAAGCATACATGTTTTATACTATGTATCACTACATACTATAAAACAAAGTCGCTTTTTCTACCTTTAATGCGCCAAAAAAAATAACATAGAAGTTAGGATCCTTAGGATTAGTTCCACTCTTACAGTTATTACATAAGTATTATTTGATAAAATTTCAGAATTCGGAACAGAACGGTTGTACAAGCGGATCTGAGAGCGAAGGCCGGCTTCGCACCTCACAAAGCGCGCCGGCCACTGGACTGAACAGCTTGGGAACCACTGGCGCGAGCAGACTACCTCGTGCACAGAACCCCACTGTCACTCTGCTACAAAAGGCACGAGGTAAGAGGCTTACTTAATATTTATCTCCTATCAAGTGTTAGAGACAGTTTCTGAATAATCACGGTGGACCCTAAAGGAATAACCATTAATCTGGTTGAATGGTGCTACACAAGCGATAGTACTTGCGAGTCTGTGCGTCTTCTCAGATAGTGGCACACCTACTAACCTGCCCTGCCCTGCATATATTAAGCTAACAACAAAAATGCTTTAGTCTTTACTAACGACCCGCCCCGGCTTCGCATGGGCATAAGAACCTTCATCTTGAATCACTTTATCTATTAAAAAAACCGCATCAAAATCCGTTGCGTAGTTTTAAAGATTTAAGCATACAAAGGGACATAGGGACAGAGGAAGCGACTTTGTTTTATACTCTGTAGTGATATTGAAACATCACGCTGGGATGGAACTGGATGGAACGGATGTGCAGTCTGATTCTTCAAATAAGTTACAGGTGCAAACGTATTTTTTAATCGTGATAAAAATCCGTCACTAATTTATCTAAGTCAGCAAACTTTAGGTTAATACAATAAGGGTAATTATCGGTTTTTCGAGCAATTTGTAATGAGGGGGCGCGAGTTGTCTGTGCGTAAGCCAATTAATGAAAGTTTCCCGCAATTAGCCGTCATTCCGCACCGCGCCAGCCGGAATAAATTACAAACTTGATGATTTCAACAGCCTTCAAAGATGTCGCACTTGGTATGCCAAAGGTTTCTTAACGAATTCGAAAATTTAATTCTTTTCTTGGTTTAAAAAATAGCGAATTGATTTTTTTGAGAAATTCGCACCATATTTTAATTTGGCATTTTTAAAAGAATCTATATCCTTTATTTTATTTTATTTTATTTTATTTTATTTTATTGAATAAGGTACAATCACAGAAATCAGAACATAACATTTTAACTAAATAAACTTACATCTAATCATTTTCATTCTGACATCCTATAAATGATTATACACATCATTTTCCAAAAGGTAAACAAAGTACATGCAAACAAACTATAATACAAGTGATTTTAGACAAAGATAAAAATAAAAACAAAAACATTAAGAGTTTCTATGTGTAACAGCTTTTTTAAACGTTGGGAAGCTATCTGCAAACAAATCTTGTTGGACCCTATTGCTAATCTTGTTGTATATTTCACAAATTCTGATCATTGGATTATTTCGTCCTACATTATTCCCCGCAAATGGAACACAAAATAGTTGTGGAACCCTGGCTGATCGATTTGGTATTTTAAATTTCAATTTTTCTAGTAACTGTGAACCCATTACTCCATTAGCTATCTTATATAGATTACATAAATCTGTTGTTTGTCGACGGAATTCAAGGCTATCCAAATTAAATTTTTCGAGTCGATCCTCATATTTAGGAATTCGACGTCTGATGCCGAGTCTACCACACAATATTCTTAAAAAGCGGCGCTGAATCTGCTCAATTCGATCCGCATGGACATGATATATAGGTGACCATACAGATGAACAGTATTCCAAAGTACTACGCACCAAAGACGAATATAATATTATCCATGATTTAGTTTTTCTGAATGGTTTTGCGATACGTGTCACAAAGCCTAGCATTCTCTTAGCTTTACTAACTATATGATCATAGTGATGTCTGAAGGAAAGTTCACTGTCACGAATTATTCCCAGATCACGTACCGTTACTACTCGTTCTAGTAGAATTTGATCAATTTTATACTCATACAATAGTGGCCGCCTTTTTTTAGTAAATGTGATGGTTAAACACTTTTTTATATTAAGCGACATATTATTTTCCAAACACCATTCATTCAATAAATTTAGATCATTCTGCAACCTTTCACAATCCATTTTGCTATTGACTCTAGTAAATACTTTTATATCGTCGGCGTAAGCCGTTGCAAACGTATATATTGCTACTGCGGTTTTCCGTGACACCTTTAGTAGATATTACAATAATAACATCAATATTTGTATACCCACTTACAAAGTGCTGAGGATTCTTTATTTTTGTGAGATGATGAGAGTATTGTTTGTTATTGAGTTTCAAGATTTTTAAGTTTTTGACAAATTGCGTTTGAAAAAAAAACGATTTATTTTTATTTTAGGGATGGTAGCAACATTTATATTCTTGAAAATGGTTTTGATCTTCTTATGTAATCTTCGTTTGAGCGAATTCCCATGGGATCGGCTCTCCTAATTAATTTGAGCCGGGACTATCTGTTCTGGGTTGTCAGTTGCTTTTCACTTTTAACATAATCATTTTACGTAATAAAGATAAATTGAAGCAACTAAATCCTATCGCAGATAACAGAATAAGGTGGTATTATACTGTTAACTTAAATGTTAATAAAGACATTAAAACACGCTTGAATGCCAGCGTCGAGGAAAAACACCTGTGAACCATATCATTTTCCGAGTCCACATAATTACAGGTTACATGTAGTTACGAGTATTTCCCTATAGAACACACAAGTAGTTGTTTAGTGAATTAATATTATTATATTCTAACTCGCAGTCGTACAAATTAAAGTTCAAAGGTAAAACAAACAGAAAAGTTAGGAGTGCCCAGGGCGTTCGCTCAATTTCTCAACGCTATAAAATATTTACAGGCTCTTGTAGACGTGCGACTATTTGTACGTGACAACTGTTAATAACTGCGATTAGTCGACTATTGATAGTGAAATGCGGTTATGGTTTGTAACATGATTTAAAGCGTCGAGTGGAAGATATATTGATTGAGAAAGGACTTATCCAACAGGCTTATTATTTTTATAGATATAGAAAATTTTTTTAGTTACAATAATATGACCAAAATATTTTTTTTTTTATATAATTGTACGTTTCCCAAATAAGAAAACATGACAAGTAATGACGCTTTCAATCAACAATGACGCACAATCGTGTCTGTAGTAGAGAGAAGTATATGTTTTTACTAAACTTAATTTTATTAACATTCCTTTAGACTTAATCTCTACCACTCTACCTACCATAATTAAAATCATATATTTGGGTGATAACTACTATTCGCTTATCAAAAATAGTATGTTTGCGGACCAAATCCTGAAACCAAAATCTGATTTTATTTAATTAAGTAAAAACGATTGACAAAAAATATTGGCTTTTAAAATATATCTAGCAGTGGATTCACGTGGCCGATGACAAAACAGTAGGGCGAAAAACTAAGATATCATTGAATATTAAGAAACATCAAGAAGTTTACAATTCTACAAACCTACTTATAATTTATACAGCTGATTTCATAATAGTGAAAGCAACTGAACAAATTCGCAATTTTATAGGTGTTAAAAAATATCTAAGTATCTAGTTCTAAAAGAGCTTATTTTTGTAACTCTCTACTTACTTAATTTATTTAAATTTTCAACTATTTTTACTACAGAAAAATTATCGACATGTTAGACTAAGATCTATATCCGATAGATTTATAAAAAACTCAATTCAACCCTTGTCATCATTAATTGTCTCTTCCTTCAAGACCCTCACCATCAATATCCTTATTAAATATTCACTTGATAAGATTTCGGATAGCTCTGCGGTTTTCGCAGATAGATATTATTATATTGGGTAAATTGGATTTCAAATGCTCACAGTTAAACCTTCCAAGTTAAGGCACAATTTTATTATTACATTTACGTGATTAGTAGTTTACGCTGGAGCCTAAGTTTTCTAGACATATTCTACTATATTTCTAAACAATCACGATCATCCGAACAACATCTTCGATAAGATCCAATTAGGAAAAACTACTTTAAACTTAAAAGAATTGCTATGCACACAGTTAATAAGTTTAGTTGTGTCATTGATTGTGAATCAATGACGATTAGATATTATTTCAACGTAGTGCTTGCACAACAAACGCAAATGTGGAATTGTACCTTAAAAATAAGCGTGGTAAAAAGATGTCGCTTATAATAAAGGGCTGACGAGGGTCCCCTGACGTCATCATTAAACTTTTACCAGTGGCAGTGACAGTTTGGATCACAATAGTTTAGGAATTTCTCGCACAAATAAGCGCAGTTTCGTTTAACTTTGTAACTGATATGGTCAACAAAGAGACGTGGCAAGATGTATCCATGGTTTTATCGATATTGTATCTGCGTTATTTTGTCACTTTGATATTTATCATCGAAGTATCGACATGTATTTTCCTCTTGTTATATTTAAGTTTTTTTTTATATACAACTTAGTAGGCAAATAGACATAAGGCTTTTTACTATTTATATGTCCATACTAATATTATAAAAGCGAAAGTCTGTCTGTCTGTCACCTCTTCACGGCTAAACTGCTGGACCGATTGTGATGAAATTTGGTAGGGATGTAGTTAACGACCTGAGGTCAAACATAGGCTACTTTTCGGCGCGATATAAGCGAGTCCCACGCGGGGCGAAGCCGCGGGGAACAGCTAGTAGTTTAATAAAAGGAAAAATTTATATATACTTACATAAGTACCTATTTGTTATTTCATCACATTATTTATTGATACCATATATTTCACGTTTGGAGAGTATGAAAAATAAAAAATTCTATTAAGTGTTTTTTACCACTCACATTGTTTTGCAAAGAAACCAGTGAACTAATAGTTCAAAAAATATGTACGTTATAAGTAATTTGTCATATACCAATCGTCTGGATGAAGTGTTGCTATTTGATTCGGCTAAATTTTAAGCAGCTGATTTAAGGTATTGAAATAACATGTGTATATTTCCTTATTCCAGAGGGTCAAATTCCTCGTGGCTCCAGCTACCTTCAGCAGGAACGGGACAGCGCACGACTTCCTCGTGATAGACCTTCTCCACCTATCGGTGACCCAGGTACTTTTACAGAAAGGAAAGGAAGTGATACTGTGTACGATTAAGTGACTTCTTTCTTTTCTCCAAAACCTCCATTAAAATTTGCTAAGTTCAGATTTTTTTTTGTTTAATTTTATTACAAAACTAGCTGTTGCCCGCGGCTCCGCCCGCGTGTAGTTCGCTTTTCGCTTAAGGCGCTGTGCATCAGGGGAATACCGTAAAACGTCTATTTTTTCGTCGCGCAGTTAGCTTTATTCTTCATGGAATACAAGCATGAAAAAAATATGAAGTATAGTTCAAAGATCAAAATAAATGGATACATCAAAATATAAAAAAAAAAAAATTAAAACCTAGCTAAATAAAATAGCAAAAAAGCTATATCCAGAAAAGGTTTCGTCGCGAATTACTTGATATCTTCAGCGACAACTACCAATTTTTTTACGTCTATAAAAAGAATAACATAATGACCCAGAGGGATACCTAAAAAAAATTTAATATTTAGTCATAATTATTGAAATATTAAATTAAAACTGAAAATTTTCACCCGAAATGGCATTGAACGGAGACTAATGACAGGCCAACCAAGTATCGCCACTTTCAACGTTATTTCATTACGAGTACGTACTATAATCGCACTTCACCCCTCTCAAATACCTAAGGGTTGGGGATACAGCGCCTTAACCTGTGGAAACTACAACTATCCAGACCTATAGTTAAATCTATAAGTAGTATCCTATTCCCGTGCCAATTTTATAAAGCCATTAGCCATTGCTACGATATCAAACTAAAAATATTAACATTCATACTATCACATCTTTTTCTCTAAAAGAGTAGACGCAGCCTATTACAGGGTCATTAGAACCTAACTCAATAAATAGTGTTATGTTAGTTAAATTAGACCTTACGACACGACCGTATGTTCCGTCGAACAACAACTGAACTGACTTGCTGGTTTGATTATTTTTTAAACCAAAGCCAAACCAACCAACTAATCAATTCAAATAGCTTACAATACAATACAACAAACGACCGATAAACAAACCAACCAATAGAACTAAATAAACAACCAAATTTTTTTTGAAATAATTAGAATTAATTGCTGGAAAAATTTCAATCTGCTATAATACCATATGAGAAAAAAATAATTAAATTAACTTCAGCGCCATCTATTGATATTTTATGTAACTAAATTATACGCCCACACACATTCAATGTGTTAATTTTTTAAAATTTAATAGAGACTGCAGTGTGTTTTTGTCTTCATTGATATCGATAAAACAAAGTAGAAATTGTAGCTTTATCTATATTAAATACGTTTATGTAAACCGGATTCAACTCTGTAAAAGTTTTGAAACAGTGCTAGAAGTAAACTTCAATTGACCATAACTTCTTTTTCCCTTAACCGATTTTGACGAAACAAAGTTTTGACAAAACTGTTGAACGTATATGTAATCCACCTGTGAAAACCGCGTTCGAATCTGTTGAGTAGTTTTGAAGTTATAACGTACCAGACATACAGAAAGACAGACAGACAAAAATTCCAAAAATTGTTTTTTTTTGGTTTCTGTTACACGTCTTTCTTTAATCGCCCCGTATCAGTTTTTTAGAAAAATATTTAATGTACAGACATTCAATTTTTACTGTCCGATTATATGTAAAGATAGATAGATAAGTACAAAATCCATATCCATACTAATACTATAAATGCGAAAGTCTGTCTGTCTGTAACCTCTTCACGGCTAAACTGCTGGACCGATTGTGATGAAATTTGGTAGGGATGTAGTTAACGACCTGAGGTCAAACATAAACTTTTGGGCGCGATATAACCGATTCCCACGCGGGGCGGAGCCGCGGGGAACAGCTAGTACTTATATATTAACGGACTTAACGCTAAGAGCGTTCTCTACCAGTCAACCATTTGATTAATCTTCTTTTTCAATGTCGTCAATGACAAACTATTAGTTATGATTTGTAAGGGGTTGCGATATCGTTTATCCTGAAATAAATTTGCAAATGAATTTATTTGTTTCTTTTCAAAATTATAAAAAAAAAGTAAGAAAATAATTCTAGAAAACAAATAAAACACGAAATCATAAAATTATTGTTTGTGACAGGATTCGATCCAGGTACTTTCTTGAAACATTTCTTTACTAAAGTATTAAAAAATTCTTAAAAATTAATACAAAACGATAAAAAAGTAAATAAAAAAAGTAAGTAAAAAAAGCAAGTAAAAGAAAGTAAGTAAAAAAAAGTCATCTATAGCAGGATTCGAACCCTCGACTTAAAAATATGATCTACGACCTCTACCGATAGGCCAACATACGTTGCTAGAGATTGGCGAAATTTCAAATGGGATTTGTCTATAGGTACGCAAATTCGCGCCATCTATTGAGATTTTATGTTACTAAATTTACGATCAAATTCAATGTGTTATTTTATTAAAATTAATAGGTGCAGTGCGTGTTTTCGTCTTTATTGATATGGATAATAAAAAGTAGAAATCCTAGCCTTATCTAAATTAAATTAAACGTAAGTAAACGCATTAAAAGTTTAGAAGCAGTGTTTGAAGTAAATTTTCAATCGACCATAACTTCTTTTTCCCTTAACCGATTTTGACGAAACAAAGTTTTGACAACGCTCCTAATCATATGTAATCCAACTGTGAAAACCGCGTTTAAATCCGTTGAGTATTTTCGAAGTTATAACGTACCAGACAGACATACATACATACATACATACAGACAGACAAAAATTCCAAAAACTGTTTTTTTGGTTTCTGTTACTCCTTTTTAATCGCACTCAATCAGTTTTTTTGAAAAATATTAAATGTACAGACACTCGCATTTTAGTGTCTTATTATATGTATTGATTGTAGGTTTAGACCATTATCCGCCCAAATCAAGCTTGACATCTAGTAATATCACACTATCTCACCTGTCAATATTAACTTGATTTAGGTGGATAGTTTAAACCTAGTTAGAGTTTTTGGAGGGAAAGTAAACTGTCGCTATGTCCGCGCTGTATTTAATTTCCAAAACTTAGGTTTTTTCGAGTGTTTGTGCATAATATTGGTGGTTTATTATTCGCAAAGTGTTCGTGAACAAGCGTGAGTGTTGGGAAGTGATACAGTGTCGATTTCGTGACTTTTTATCTTTGTCACCAAAATCTCCATGATATAGCTAAGTGAAATTTTTCCACCGCTTCACTTAGCCATCTGACTCAGACTAGACTTACTTACTTGACTGGACTTGACTATTGACTTATTTTTGACTCGACTGACTTAAGTAGGACTGAAGAAGATTAATAAATTCAAGAAAGGCCTTAAAGGACTAGATTCCCTGGCCGTATAAACTATTCAAAAAAAAAAAAAAACCTAGTTAGACCTGCTTTTGTAGTAAGACGGTAAGGTTTTAAGTCCGCCGTTCTTCTTATGAATGAGGCAGTTCATCTGTTTTCTACTGAATTGAAAACTTTAAATTAACCAAAGTAAGATTTTTTTTTTTATTATTACCACTTTTAATTAGTTTTAAGTATTTTTTTTTTTATAATAGAATATTTTACATATAAGTTAGTTCTAATAATTGTTATTATTTTTTAATCAATTAATCTGTGAGAAAAAAAAAAACTAAAGTAAGACTGAATAAGAAAGGCCTAAAATGACTCGTATCCAGGGCCGTAAAACAAATTAAAAAAGTAATTAGTGAAAATTTTGTTTTTTTTTCAGTGCATGCCTTACGCCAAGGGTACGCGAGCGAGGGCGAGGCGGGCGGCGAGCGCGGGCGCCGGGAGATGGCCGACGCGCCGCGACTGGTGGAAGGAATCGGACCCACCACCAAGGACGGCATGCCCGTAGCGCTTAGATCTGTGAGTCTGCCTTTCTTATTATACAACCTAGTAAAACATTCCATAGAATTGAGAACCTCGTCCCTTTTATTGAAGTCGGTTAAACAGGCATGCCTGTTGCGCTTTGATCTGTGAGCCTGCCTTTCTAATTATATGTGTTACCATTCAAGTCATGACGTACTGTAGTACTTATATTGAGAACCTCGTCCCTTTTATTGAAGTCGGTTAAACAGGCATGCCTGTTGCGCTTTGATCTGTGAGCCTGCCTTTCTAATTATATGTGTTACCATTCAAGTCATGATTGTACTGTAGTGCTCATATCTATATCTGCTGAGCTTATTATCTGTGTTACCTTTGAAGGCACGCCTGTAGCGCTTAGATCTGTGAGTCTGCTTTTCTAATTATCTGTTACATAATTGGATTTTTGACGAAAATTTACGAATTGAAAACATCGTCCTTTTTTTTTTAAGTTGTTTAAAAAGGCATCCTTGTTGCGCTTTGATCTGTGAGTGCCTATCTAATGATCTGTTACCTAATAAAACATTCCGACGAATTGAGAACCTTGTCTTTTTTTTTGAAGTCGGTTAAAAATAAACGGTGCCGATCTGTGAGTCTGTCTTTCTAATTATCTGTGTTGCCATTGAAGGCATCCTGTAGCGCTTAGATCTGCCTGCCTTGCTAATTAAGTTAATTTTTCTTGTTTTCAGGAAGTCAAAGACCCCTCAAGGTGGTACAAGAAAATGTACGACACCATTCATAAAAATAAATACGACGGTAAGTCGACTATTTCCCAAGTATCACCTTTGATAACTAATGTTAATTTGATGACGTTTTATTATTTTATCCGTTCTATAATTAAAAAATATTTCTTACAAAATATATCACTATTATTAATTTTATGTACTCAATTCAAATAATATAGATTTAGGTTTATATTAGTGGTGACACAATTTACCTACATAAATTATTGGCTTACCAGATTCTAAATATGAGCCCATATATTTATAATTAATGTTATCGGCAAACATACAACGGCTCTGAGTAAGAAGGCTATGATAGTAGATGCTCTAAATGATAGTATTAATCTGGTGTGGGCGAAAAAATGTTCTTAGCAGTGAAAAATTAATAGAGCTGATGACAAACTGAATTTCTTCTTCATTGTCAATAATTCAGACTTAAGATTACTCTTGAAATAATTGTAAATATTGAAAATTAGCACCAACATTTTTTTATTACTTTCAAGCGTATTTTTAGAATGGTTCCCCAATTTTTTTAATTTTTTTTTTCAGACGATTATGTGACAATTCGATACAAAAACCGACGAGGTGATTATAGACATTTTCCAAAATTATTTATTTAACGGTGGCTGTTATAACTCCACTAAATAGCATATTATCAGTAACATTCGCTTCATCACATGTGATGTGCCTCATTGTAAATACACTTCTGCTTATTAAATAATTTGACAAGCATTTTATTGTTAAATTATTTTGTTTTAGCTTTATCGATGATTTGATCGTTCTGTCAAATGTCATCATATGAAGCCTGCGTTATTCTCATCAGCTAATTACTTACTTTTCATTGAAAAAATATTATTATTATATGACTAAATGAAGAGCAAGGCTTTTTACTAAAGTTTTTAAGCATAGAATTAATGCATTTAAAAATATTTGTTACTACCATTTAAAATAATTTCAAAGATGCTACTAAAATAAATAACAACTGCTTTGTAATGATGTAATTTATTAATGACTAGCTGTTCCCCGCGGCTTCGCCCCGCGTGGGACTCGGTTATATCGCGCCCAAAAGTAGCCTATGTAAGGTCATTAACTACATCCCTACCAAATTTCATCACAATCGGTCCAGCCGTTTAGCCGTGAAGAGGTGACAGACAGACAGACAGACAGACAGACAGACAGACAGACTTTCGCATTTATAATATTAGTATGGATTGTATAGGTACCTGGTTAGTTTATCGGTAGGAAGGAGTAAGGCGTTGAATGATTGAAATGTTCTTGCCTCAGAACGAATCCTTATTAGGACCATCGTATTTTGGTCTTAAAATATATCTTATTTTAAAATCACTATCATAATCTCCATTATCCTACGATGGAAGGTTCAAGCAATATATTTTTTTTCATTTACACGTCAAAAATCTGTTGTGGGTATGTTGTGTTTGTTTGTGTTTATTCATTTCTAAAAGTACCAAGCTGAAGCTTATTTGAAAGGTCAAAAAGTTCATTAATATTCTCTACGAAAATATAAAAAAACGAACTATCAAAATCGATCTTAAATTGTTTGTCACATTTCAACTAACAACCATTAAGAATGGAATTTTGAATTAATAGGTATTTTAATTAGTTTCATTAAATAAGCCCTTAAACCATAGAACTGTAAATATAGTGCCTTAAACACCTCTAAATATTAAAGAATCGCATTAAGTTGCGAACAGTCACACCGACGCGTAAAGCAGTTTTGATATATATCATTCATCCAATAATGTCACTAGAATCATATAACTATCACATTTCAAAAGTGGTTGACATTTAATTTTATAAGTATAGAATATTTATTGGTAATATTTATTATGAATAGCCATTTTGTGTCGGAAGGATCAGCCAATCTGCGTCACTAACATATTTATTTTTGGGCAAATATATTGTAGTCAATAGCAATTTTATCTCGACAAGAAAAAAAATGTATAATAGCCAACGCTAGAGCTTTATTATGCAGTACGTATATTTCGACCCCCGTTCCGGGTACCTCGGCGAGCCGGAAGGCGTGCCCGGGAGGACAAAAATGGGTGTTTTTATTCCAAATTTATTTCATATTTGGACATCTACACTATTTCGCATTAGGTTTATCTATTGTAGCTCATGAATCAATACACCTAGTTTTAAATAAATAAGTAGGTATAAAAACAAAATAACTAGTTATATCTATTTACCAGGCAAACCACCCCAAAGAGTATCAATCAAATCCCAGTACGCATATTTCGACCCCGTTCCGGGTACCTCGGTGAGCCTGCAAACGGCCTCGGGGGGACAAAACTAGATGTTTTTATTTCAAATTTATTTCATATTTGGACATCAACTCTACCACTTAAGATTCGTAAGGCTCAAACTCGATTGGCTTTTAAGAATAAAGTTCGTGCACATTTTCTTCAAAGTCTGTCAGATAGTTCATAATTGTATATGTAGTATATGTATTGTCTATTGTCATATTTGATATTATTATGTATTATTCATAAGTAGTATATTGATAAAGTTCCTAAATATAATATAATTTGGTTGTTGTTATGCCCCATTATCATAATTAATTCAAAATTTTGCACTACCCCCTACCTTTCTCTGCATCACTCATTTGGTTGACTGGTAGATAAAGCCTCAGGCTTTAAGTCCGCCGTTTACAATTGTGTAATAAAGTTAAATAAATAAATAAATAAATCAACACTATCTCGCATTAGGTTTATCTATGAAGCTTATGGATCAATATAGTATTAAATAAATAGGTATAAAAACAAAATAACTAGTTATATCTATTTACCAGGCGAACCGCCCCAAAGGGTATCAAACAAATCCCAGTACGCGTATTTCGACCCCCGTTCCGGGTACCTCAGCGAGCCGGAAGGCGGGCTCGGCCGGCTCGGCTCCAGCACGTGGAGCGACGCGTACGACAGTGACGTCACGTCCGGCACGAGGAGGCGGACCGCTTCCGTGCAGGAGGATAGGAGGATCAGTGATACTAGCTCACCGTATATGCCTAATAATAAGTGAGTACTTTTAATAAATTCTATATATTTTTGTTTTGTGTCTGTGTGTTATATATATATATATATATATATTTTGTTCAATAAGGTTGTGTTAATTAGATATTATCTTTATAATATGTACCCGCGTTATGCGTCATATACAGAATTTTATTTTGTAAGCATGTTTTAGACAAATTTGCTAATTAATATGAGTTTTATGAAGTACGTGTGATAATTGAGCAATTCATTTTATGCAATAAAATAAGTAGAGTCAAAATGTATAAGAAAAAAGATAAACTTTAATTATATTTTTTCTTATTCCAGATATAGTACTTTAGCTTCAGCGAGAGCGAGTAACGAAGTATATAAGAATCAACCGGGAAGAATAGAAGACTATGTGCCTGGACGGTCGTCAGTGGTCGACAAGGAAGCCAAACAGGTATATTTCGTACCATAAAACAGTAGCATAAATTATCACGTTTTTCTTAAAATATTTATACACAGAAACTGCAAATTCCATATAACATATTGGCTCACTTCATATCAACATCTCATTCATACATTTCTCTCTCTAAACAACGATGTCTGCTTTACTACTGTACTTGATATAATTATCAAGACGTAAATAAATCGTTTTTCGCATTATTTATTGTAATTTTGTCTATCAAGAACGATCTAAGATAAAAATATAAAGAGTTCATTTATTCCTACTCTTAGTGCATAGAGCAACGCGGCCTTTTATTCTGAATTGCTCTATGGATCAGTGACTCTACAATGAGTTTATGCAACGCAGTCGCTAGAGGTTATTAATAAGATTTTGTATCCTTAGCACTTGCGCATAGACTACAGCATAGAATCTCCGTACAAAATCCAAAATAAAGATCCAAACTAGAGACTGTATAAAACACTCATAGAAGGGGAACAGAACAAATGCACTAAGACTCCATTACTTAATAAAAACAAAATTCAAAATAGAACACGAAATAAGTCACAGTAACGGCATGAAACAATTACTTAAGTTTTTTTTCAGTGATACTTTATGCGGAATGCACATTTCACAATTTCATTCTGATCGAACTAACAGCCTGATCACAATCCATGAAAAACAAAGTTTTTGTTTTTTTTCTAGTGGTGGGACGAGGTCATGGACATTTTTGACGGGGTACGAATTTTTTTACTATTTCTTAGTGTGAATTTATGTATATAACGTATAAATTATTGATCCTGTTGTGATTAATTCATTAAAATGTCAAATGTTATTTAATTTGAGAGTTTCAGATCAAAATAATTATTTAATGATTTAAAACAATTTCGTACATAATTAAACAACTAAACTTTAAGACGGATTTGAATTTATCTATCATGAAACCTGTTTACATGCATAATACTCGTATTTACCAAAGTCTTAACTGATTGAGCAAGTATAGCATTCTGTATTCAGGTGTTACTTTACGGAAGTCTATGTTAGTTTGGATTTCCAATAAGATAAATAATAAAGTAAATAGGAAATTTCTAAATATTGAAATCATTTAAATTATTATTATTGCGAACATAGATAAATTCATAACTCGTCACTACTAAGATCTGTTGGCGGTCAAACATTTTACGGATTATTTTATACAAATCTAAATTTTTAGGAATCAATATTATAACTCTATGACAGTAGATCAATAATTACCCTGACAGAAAATTTCTTAGTTCTCACTTTTTATTTAAAACTACAAAAACAATTGTAAGCGTATATGCACAACATCGCATATATATTTTTATCTTTTATTAGTTTTAATACTATCGATAAAAACGATATAAAAATTAAGTCTGATTTTTAAATTGATTTATAATTATTCCTAAAAATTTAGATACTAACCGCTTTATTCAATAAAAAACACACGCTTGTTTAACTTTAGTTTAAAGTAAGTAAGTAAGTTTTGTCCATATGTTGTTTAATATGAAAAAGAGACGGGAATATTTTTATAAACTTTTGTCATTGTCGAAATATCATCAAATCACGTTTCGCATTTTCATTGCCCCTCCTAGCAGACGTATTTTCGGAAATCCAGACATATCAACTTTAGTCTTTGCTGCACGAATCGTGGTCAATAATTCGACTTTGTGAATAAACATAAAGGTAGAATGAAAAAAAACAAATGCAAGCGTGTGTGTTTTTTTTTTAAATAAGGCACATAATGACATGTATGATCACTAACGCGTATTTTCACGCTATCGGCTGTGGTGGTGGCATATGGCACTAACAGTGGCTAGACGACAACTCCCCCCTGCCCCCTTACACCACATTGCTCGCTCGCGCCATACAGAAGAGTGTAAGGTTTTAACATGTTTGTCTGTTTGGTTTGGTGTATGCGAATGTTGGTTTAATTTAGTTTAGTTTTGGAGCGATTGGTGCATTCTAATTTGTTACAAGTGGTATAATTAATTAAATACAATGCAATACAAAACCTTTTACTGCATTTAAAAACACAAATAGCAGCCTTATTGCTAAAAGCAAATTGTTTCAGGCAACCTTAGATATTGTAAAGAATAGATTACATACGGTAGTGCGGGGTAGTATAAATGTACTTACTTGAAATAGATACCTATATTTTATTTTGTTGATAAATTTAATAAGTACTTATCTAAATTAATGTATTTCCTTTTGTTTTCCGTAGTAAAATAGGAACCCATATAGTTTCGTATTGTTAATATTTAAAGGTAGATTATGTCATATATATTAGTTACTGATAGTAATTTAATCCAAATAGTTATTATGTCGAATTCTTTCAGTCACATAAATTTTACAATATTTATTTCAAATATGTACCAATTTAATCATCCTCACTTCTGAATCTTAGTGCAATTATAATTTTCCACTTTTGATTTCAATCAAATTAGAATGTATCATCCTTTAAATGAATGAATATTTTGAATGTCATACGCATGTTTGTAAGTCATGTTTTAAATGTTACTGTATATTTACAAATCGTTAAATGTTTTTTCATTGTTTCTCTTTTTCGAAAACCTTCGATTTTAATTGTTACTTGTAAGATTTAAAAATAAAATATGCTTAAATTTGTGTCTCTTTTTCTTAGATGTAAAAAATGTAAAGCTAGGTACTTCTTTGACTATGCAAGCATGGAATGAAATAGCATGACTATTTCTCTACGTTGTACTGTACATACATATACAAATTACTATGCGAATGCTACTATTACGCATTATAAAAGCTGTATTAAAATGCTTTAGTACCTATAGTAATATAAAATCTTTAGCTTACCATGAATTGTTTACAATTTTATATTTTTTCAGCAAAACATTTCAAGCACAACTTCGTTACCACAAGCGTCTCCCAAAGAAAAGAAGGATATTACTTCGGCTATTTTATCTAAGTCAAATATGGCCAGGTTAGTTAAATACTATTTATATAGGTACTACACTTCTCTTATATGAAACAGTTTGGTTGTTACTCAATAACGCGTCATTGGTGGATTTTGATGACATTTGGTATAATGGTAATTTGGGAGCCTAGAAAGGAAATAAAATGTCATTGTCGCCAGCCGAATGCCTTGTGTGTTTTAATTTAAACTACCATTTAAGCACAATATACAAAAATAAGTGCTTTTAAATTACACTTTTATTATCGTAGGGCTCTAAAAGAACCCGGCTACGAGTCAGTTTCGACGCACTAGTGTTCCGCCGGCGGTACGACACGAAAGCCCCGCTGTCGCCCACCAAGCACCTCCCTGTTCAATCTGCCATTGACCATGATGGTAGTTGGCTCTACCATGTATGTACGTGACCGTACAGTGCCGTAAAGTTTTCTGTTCCGGTGGCTAAAAACGGAACTAAAAAAACTTTATACAGCTTTGTGCAACAGAAATAGATGTTAGCTTAATCACGGAAATAAGTTAATTTAAGCATACAAAAATCTCGGAACACTCTTTTTACCCAACTGCGGTGTACACGTATATAGTTCCCTTTTTACTCACTAGATGGCGTTGTACGGTGAAAACGCATTACGAAACGCGATATGGTGTCTCCATTGTTTGTATATAAGGGTCTCGAGGAAATTTTCCTTGGCAGTTCAGTCCAGTACTCCAATAAATAGTTTTAAACTATTCTGGAGTTTTATTTTAGACCTTCCAGGTCATGAGAATCGGTCTCGTGGCCTATACAAGGTCCTTCGAGCCGGATTACGGGATCCGCTAGAAGTGCGAGTTCGGTGAGTGAGTAGTGATAGTAAGTGCAAGTGACTAGTGCTTAGTGACAGTGCAAGTGCTAAGTGACAGTGCAGTGCCCAGGGATAGTGGATACAGTGCATCGAAGGATTGCAGTGCAGTGCACTATCCCTGGGCACTGCACTGTCACTTAGCACTTGCACTGTCACTAAGCACTAGTCACTTGCACTTACTATCACTATGTACACGTATATAGTTCCCTTTTTACTCACTAGATGGCGTTGTACGGTGAAAACGCATTACGAAACGCGATATGGTGTCTCCATTGTTTGTATATAAGGGTCTCGAGGAAATTTTCCTTGGCAGTTCAGTCCAGTACTCCAATAAATAGTTTTATACTATTCTGGAGTTTTATTTTAGACCTTCCAGGTCATGAGAATCGGTCTCGTGGCCTATACATGCGGCGAAACCAAAAGAAGATTTTGGTTCAAATTCATTGTTAAAACAATGGCACAAATGTTGTTCAAGTACACAAAAACCTCGTGCTAATATTCATTAATACCGTAGGGCTCTAAAAGAATCCGGCTACGAGTCAGACTCGACACTAGTGTTCCGCCGTCGGGACGACACGGAGGCCCCGCTGTCGCCGGCCGAGCGCCGCGCCGCCTACCGCGACCTGCAGGCCGGCGGGGAGCCCCCGCTCAGGGGGTTCCGATCGCCCGCACCACCCAGACAAGGTAAGGCCACTGGGAAACTGTTGTTGTAAGAATATCTTTCAACATGGAGAGTTTTAAAAGTTCGGGGGTTGAATCCGATATTTTAAAAACCTAAAAATAATGGTCAATATGATTAAAGTGAGTATTGGTAAAAAAAATTCATGTGCAAGTCACTGTTAGAAAAAAATATGATATAAGTACGGAATACTAAAATCTATTTTTTTGTGAGCCAGGTAGACGTGATGATGTTAGTTTGCTTTCAAATACCATACTTTTTATTGTAACTGCAATAAAGCTTAAACGGAATCTGAAAAAGGCCTTTTAAGAAATTTAGCTACAAAGGCCATTAAGATTAAAAAAATATTTACATTGTTAAGAATTTTGTATTGGATTTATGTGAGCAACACATATTTAAAAGTTCTACCCAAAAAAAAATTTTTTCTTTTCATATAACGTGTCAAATGTTATTATAACGCTGTGCATGGTACTTTCTATTACTTAACTAAAAGTGGTGAAGGATCGCATAAATAATAACGTACTTAATCATATATTGATAACTTTTAATATTTGTACTGATCTATCAAAAGGAATCTTTTTCTAGTTTATACTAGAATTCGGTCAAGGCAGTATTATTCCATTAACTGGAAAATATACAACCATGACGTATTATCAGATGAGTCTGTTTTGAAGGCCAGACTATAATGACACCGTAACATTGCAAATCAGTGCACACGCGCTAGTTATAACAATATAGACAAGAGGTAAGTTCGTATTTTCATACATATTTATGCATGATTTTATTTCTAAATAACATGGTGCGGGGTCTTCAACTTCATAAGGTAAAAATATTTTTGATTGCATGCTATAAGTAGGCTCCAAAATTAAACTAGCACAGCTAAATACACGATCGAGGATTTGACAGTGCAACGTTTGTAGTACCACTTTTTAGATAGCAATTAAGCGCTTTTGAGAGTCACGAAAATATTCAGGCGCACGAGAATCACGGTTTACACAAATTAACGACTGGCACAGAAGAACATTCTACTGAAACGACGTTGTAATTCCACAGACGAATCGGAAATAGAATATATTCCAATATCGCCAACATTGACGAAGATAAGAGTACATAAGAAGACACCGAAATCGCACGAAGTGATTTGCTACCCGATTACACATATTGAGACAGATCGGCCACTGACATTTAGAAAACAGCAGCCATCATTTGTGAATGTCGATCTCCGAAATGAAGTTGACGACAGTCCGCCAGCACCGCCTAGAAGAATATCATCTAAAAATAGTCGGACACTTCAATTAGTTACAGCAAGTAAACCATCATTCACCTCACAAAAAAAAACTTTTACCCCATCTCAATCTAATGTAGATTTCTTGAAAAATAAAATAAGTTGTAAACTAACTAGACAAAATACTCAAATATTGAGTAGGAAAGAACCCGGTCCTGGCGCTACACAAACTTTAAAAACTAAAACTCGCACTATGTCTACATCGGCTCCTCCAGCTGTAAATAGAAAGAGCATTGTTTCTTCAGGAAGTAGCGTACTAAAAAAAACATGTGATACGAAGACTACAACTACAAGTAGCTTTAGTTCCTCAAGAAGAACGTTATTACCAACAGAGTACTCAAATCCCTGTCATAGTCGATATGAGACATCACAGTCATCTGTTATAATAGAAGGTGGAGCTGGGAGAAGAACACCTATAACCAACATACTGGAAAAAGTTACTTCCTTGGACAAATTATGGAGTTCTGAAAAAAGGAATGAACGTATTGAAACGATTAAATCTAGAGCTAAACCCGTAAAATCGAGTCCGATAAGCATGTCAAGAACCGTAGCAACAAAACCGTGCAGTACAAAATCTTCTACACCCACTATTACTCACAAAAGCAGGGATATGGTAAGAACTGCAGAAAAAGTGCAAAAATTAAAAATGTCAAATTTAACTAAATCAAATCCATGTTTATCATATAAAAATAACACCAAGTCTTCAAAACCAAATAGCATACAAACATCTTCGACTATTTCTAAATCTTCCTTAAATATATCAACTAATACAAAGCGACAAAACCAGGTCAAAACTGCAGTAGTTACTAATCTTAGAAAGAAAAAATCTTTGGAGAGCGTTTTAATTAGACCTCGAAGTGTTCCTTGTCATGAAGCATGTAGAAAGAAGGAAAAAGAAACAAAAATAGATAAGGGAACATTTTCAAAAAGTAAACCTGTTAAAAAGACTAGAATAGTATCGCCTCAGGAATCTGAATCTGCTAGTCAGTTTGGAGATACATCACGTGATACATCAAACTTTGGATCATTTGAAAATTTGAATAGAAAACTCAATTCAAAGGAAATTAAAAAAACTCATGATGCTGTAGTAACTGATTCTTTTTTTCAACATCTTTTCCTCGGTAGTTCTTGTCTACCTACGTCATATCCATTAATGGAACAAAATTCAAGTGTTTTACAAAAGGCTAAAATGTTTCAGTCGTATCCACAGAACTATAAGGAACCGAAATCATTGAATACTTATTTAATTCATAGAAAACCAGTATCCTTATCAAGATTTAAAATATGGGATCGTTACCCAAGTCCACTGCGAGCTAACAGTCCACGATCTGTATCTTGGCCGGGAAGAGTGCATTGTGATATTCGTAAATTTGATAGTTTATCAAAATGTGATGATTTTGGATCTAATTCATCTCTCGCCACAGTTAGAAGTAAAAGCGAACCACCAATAAACAAATTGTACTTTTCAGAAACGAGTCGTCCTATTTCACCAACTGTGGTATTCTTTAAGAGAGAAAAATCAAAAACATCACCTATTAGGGAGACAGTGTCACCATCTCGTTTAATTTTTTCACAGACAATAAGGCCTATTTCACCAAAAGTCATTCATAAAATATCTAAAACAAAAAGTACTGAAATTCTAACGAAACCACAATCTCCCACGAGAATAATATTCACAGAAACGAGTAGACCTATATCTCCTACAGTAACTAAACATGTAACAGCAAAACAAAATGTTGACGATGATCAGTTGCCATCTACTATATATTTTTCTCAAACTTCGCGTCCTGTATCACCAAAAGTTATAAAAAAAGGATTGATTAAAAGTCAAAGTAGAAGCCAATCTACTTCACCAATTTCCATCAGGTCACCGTCATATCGTCGTATTCATAATGTTAGACAACAAAACGTTAAACATACTGATGATAACTTTTTAACACAGAATGTGTATAGAACTCGAAGTGCAGGTGACGCTGATAAAAAAGTTGCTGTTGATAAAATAGTAACGAAAACAAAAAGCGATTCAAATTTATATGATCCAGAATATGATGAATATTTACGTGACATGGAAAATACCAAAATAAGATCGGAAAGATTTAAAGAGTTAAATACGTACTATACGTATTTAGAAAGAGTGGGAGAATTAGAAAAAGCAACATCAAATTCTGATCTACGTCATAGACGCCGAGACGAAGAAATTATTGATTTTGATAGATGGAAAAAAATAAGAGCTATAGAGAGGGCTGAAGAAGAGCTTAACCATTTGTACTCAAAATTGAAAAAAGCACAAAATGAAAAAGATGTCTTATTTTATCCAAGGGACGTAAAAGATTTTCGGTGGAATTACGGCCAAGACAGGGGCCTTCGTACTAAGGAAAAGTCGGTTGAAGACCTTAAAGAACATTTTCGACATATATCTTTTTATGATCAAGATATTATGGACCCTAATTTACCAAAAGATACATACAAACCTTTATGGAGGGGTACTAGTGTAGCAGAGACAGCTTTTAATATTAATAGAAAAAATGATACTGATAGAAAAGGTTCACAAATACAACTCAAACCTACTGTTTCTTTGCAACAAGATTCGACGCTTAGTGAGCTACGCAAAAGAATTGGCTTAGGAAATCGTTTATGGAGTAGTTTATCTATGGAGCAAGTAGATGCACTTAAAAATCAGCTAAATGCAATTTATAGTAAAGAATTGGAAGCAAAAGCTAACAAAGATTTAGATAGTTTTACTATAGATGTAAAAGATACAAAAACTGTGGAAAATCCTTCGTTGCATGTTCGTTGTAACTCTTTGATTACCCCCCCTCCGTTTCCAGAAAAAGGAATGGAGCCAAAACTTATAAAATCAGAGTCAATTGCTGCTATATCATGTCCTATAACATCGATAAAAGAACTGAAAAATAATGTTAATAAAATACAAAGAACTCTCAGTGAAAACGAAAAAAGAAAAATATCCCAAACCCTCAGTAAAGAAATATTAGACAGAATTAATAAGTTTGATAACACAATGCCAATATCACTTAAGGATGAAATCGAAAATAGTACTGGTAAAGTAAAAGAAAATATAATTGATGATAATACTGTAAAAGATAAATGTGATTTATCGAATATTAGTAAATGTTTGAGTGACAGCGCCGAAATTAAAGAAAAAGTGCATAATGACAAAATGCGGCATGTTATCTATTCGAATGAAGTCCCTCAAATACATAATCAGTCTTCAGCTAGTGAAACTGATACTGCTAGTTCAGATGTTTCTAATAAAACTGTTATATATAGAGGGCCAAGCAAAGAAGTACAAAAAAAAGTTGAATACTTTGAATCTGTAAATGACGTATCAGAACAAATAAAAACTATATATCAACCACGAACCAGTCCAGATGAAAAAGAAAAGGAAGATGTTAAGACTGTACCTGCTCCACCATCTTTGTTGTCTCGAGGAATAGTAGATAAAGAACAACAAAACAATGTAATTATGCAATCACAATCATGTGCAAATTTTAAAGAACTTTTTGGTGAAAGTGAGAAAAATAAATTTCTATCTTTACCGAGTTCGAAACCCGAAATGTGTTCGAGATCATCCTCACCGCATTCAGAAATGCATGTTAGCGATCGACGAACGCCAGACACGCTACGGTACTCAAGCGATGAGACAATCTTTCGCAGTCGAAGCCCATCGCCCGACCCGGAGCGTTACTGGCGTGCTTACCTCAACCTGGCACGTGCGGGAGAAGTACGCCGCCTAGCGCGGCGGTTCGACTCCCCTACCGCAGCGGGTGCCGTCTTAAGACGACACCGCAGTGACCCAGAAATTGCACGCAATGTTCTTAGCAGTAATTGGTCGTCAATCGAAAAGTCACGACGAGAAAAAATGTTACCTGTGTCACGGGTACCGCTTCGTCAAACAAATCGATTTATGCCACACATTGATATAATATCAAAACTGGCAGCCCTTCGTAGAAGAACGACTCCCAGATCTAGATCTACAGAAGAAACACCAGAATGCCGCTCTGGAGAAGTAGATCGTATTCGTCGCAGATTTGAAACAATGTCTTTACTAGGTCAAATCTATGCATCGGCTCCAGACATGAGTGAACTTCGCGATATTGCACCGTACTTAGCGGGTCCCTGGATAGCACATCGCTATCCCAAGGTGAGCGATAATAACAGATGCGTCAAGGACCCTAAAGTACTAGTACGAGGTCGAACTTCTCCTGTTAAAAAAGAAACAAAGCGAATAGTACCTAAACAGTCAGTGAAATTGAATTCTATTTTGAAAACTGACATGTTTTCGAAGCAAGAGTTCGATCCTTCGTTGCATCGGCCAGCTAGCCGCTATGAGCCGCCGCGAGCTCCACCGCGGCCACCGCCAGCGGCGTGGCCCTACCGGCTGGCGCCCTACGTCACGCCGTTGAGGCATACTGTCAAATTTCAAGGTTAATTATCAAACTTTCACTTTTTATTATAAGTTCAATGAATATTTTCAAAGATTATACAATTTTGGAGATACTTGTACATGCTTTCCATATTGAAGTTTTACCGATATCGCTTTTATGTTTCATGTTGTCACAGAATTAGTAATAGATGTTGTGGTAATATGTATTATTGTAAAATTATTACTTTTTTCGAGGCTCGCATAGTGTTTATAACAAACCAATCGCTTCTTTTCTTTTTTAAGAAGCAGATATCAGTATTACTTACGATACGAATATACATTTAATTTTCTGTCATGTGTGGTTAAGTCTCATTTTATCATTTTGTCATAATTCGTTAGAATCCGAATCCGCTCCAGAGCCACCACGAAGAGCAACGCAAGGAGTCTCCGATAAAGGCAAGTACCAGTACCTAATTAGTTTTAATTCCCTTTATTATATAAATAAGTTCAAAAAAAACTACAAATCGAAGACATAACATGAGTACGAATTATTTAGATTTTAATGGTTTATTAATCTGTATAATTTTAAAGAAAAATTTGCAGGTCAAAATCTTGCAGAGAATAAGAAGGGATATTATATTAACGTATTGAATCCAAGTAATATTAAAATAAAATAAATCATTTATTACGTATACAATTCATACCTGTTAGTTACATTTCATGGTTTTTGTTATTTGTTTTGGTATAGACAATTTCCTTCCGGAAACTTATAAATTACACTCCACTGTGAGAGTAACCACGCGTTGCAATTACGTCTATATTATCTGTGCGGTGCGAATAAAAAAGAAACAATGGCCTTTGTTCAAAACAATAGCCCCAAACTTATTCCTATGACCGAAGTCAACATACGTGGTCTGGGGCCCGTGCCTAGTGGAATAAAAATTTAATATTATAATTTAAAATATCGAATAGATTGACTAGAGTAGCGTAACCTTTTGATATAGTTAAAGCAACGAAAATCGATTCCTCTTGTTTATCTCTTCGCATCAGATTTGCGTCATTCCATTCGATTGGACCGTCAAAACTCGTCGGATCGGTTTTTTTTTGTTAGTAAATATTTCAAGCCTTGTATTCGCGTACACCGTTGTTATTCGCGCAAAATATCTGACGGTGTATCAACAAATTGATGTAAAAATTAAGTATTGGAACGTATCGAATCGTGTTATCTCTTTATTGTCAGATAAGGAGATACAGTGTTATCGCTAGTTCAGTGCAAAATACCTAGTGGAGTGAAGTCAGTGAAGTGGTGAAGTAATTATGTATAAATAACACAATGAATAACCAAACAAGTAACGTGACACCCAGAAGGCGCCTGGTTAAAAGTGAAGTTTATAATGACGATGGGTTTTTTAGTGATGTGCCCAATTCTGGATCATTATCTAAATCAGTGATTGCGTTAAATAAATATATGAGAAAGAATTTATTGTACGAAGAGCCTGCCGATGTAAATGCAAAAGTAGAAGATGAAGATGATGCGTATTTTTCTAAAGAAAGCAGCCCCAATGATTCCGTCTCTAAATGTGATACAGATAGTATAAAAAGCAGCGGATCTAAAGAAGAACAGGAAACTGTAAAATTACAAGAAAATAACTTAAATGTTATAGATTTCTCTCAAGAAAATGCAATCGAAACAGTTCTAACTGAAAGTACTGCACAGACAGATGATTACAAAATTGAAACTTTGCGAATGTCTGATAAATTGGTTAATGATCAAGAAATAGTGACCTCTGAGGCTGCAGCTTTGCAATCATCTCATAAAAACTTGTCATCATCACTAGATAATTTTACGAAAATTTCTGAAAATGAGACTGGCCAGAAAAATGTGAGACGGAAATACAGTCAAGATGAAGTGGTATTACGACATAAAGTGAAACAAGAAAATGGGGAAGAGTCATATCGTCACACGCTCGATATTTCAGATTGGGGAAATAGAACAATCAAATACCCAGACGTATATGCACCGCTTCCGTATAGTAAGTACTTCTCTATTGTTCAATAAACGTACCATATTGAAACGAATTGGGAACTATCCTATTGTTATCTGGTAGTACAACGTTATTGTATAGGTTTTATTCATTGTACCTAATAGTAACTTAGTTTCACTAAAGGTAAAAACTTCAATGACTATCTTTTCTATACCTGTCGTGTCTAATAATATATTTTGGGGGAGCGGCAATTCTCCTAAGCCAAATCTTTTCTAGATGCCATTCAATGAATTTATGAACCCTGAAACTTGGTTCAGGGTAAAGCTAAGATCCTCAATCCTATTGTTTGTTTGTGAAAAAAATTACGAAAAGCCGAATATTTATCTTTTGTCCAATATCGTTATGTGCCATAGGTAGAACAACTACTGTGTGGACTTTGGGTTTCTAGAATCCGACGCAAAAAATATCAAAGATAAAAAGAAGTGAATAGTAATCATTACTTTACTATGGACACATAGAATAAAGAATACTATAGCAGCGATAGAAACATATAACCTTTGAAAATTTTAAGACTCTATCTTTACGATTTACAAGGTACAGATCAATGAAAGACAGATGAACTAATAAAGGTTCATTTTTTACCTTGTGTACCGAACCCTTAAATGGTATTAATAGCAATACCGAAACCTACATAAAATATCGCTCTACATAAAATATCGCTCTACATAAAATATCGCTCTACATAAAATATGTAACAAAATTCCAAACAAAGGTGCATTTCGTAAATAATCGTGAATGGAAACAAAAGTAGTATCAGCAGCCGCGTGCGCAGTGCGCGTGGACCGCGAAAGTGGCCGGTACTGCTAGTAGCATTCGTTAATCTGTGCCGGTACTGAGATTTTGGCGGGAGTGAACCCAAGTCGAAAGTTACAACTTGCAAGTGCATCTCAATCGTGACTGGTGGTGACAGAAGTGACGGTCGTGTTGACGTGACCACGGCTCTGTAGTGACTGTGTAGTGGACAGGTTGCAGTGAGTGTGTTAAAATGGGCATTTTGAAACAAATTAAAAAAATGACGGCGGCGCATGGTTCGTTTGTTTTTCTTTATTTTAGTTTATTATTAAAAATAAGGCTTTTGCATAGCAGAGCGGTCTTATAGCAGGATAATAAAAGGTTAAATATAAAAAAAGTGTTTTGATAATAATACATTTGTCACAGTGGACATTATTAAAATAAATTTATTTGTATTTTTTTATGCGAGTGATACTTATGACAACATCAGACTATGTACAGAGCTATAGAATTTTCTTTTTAATTCAACTAATCCAATTAGTATGCCTTACTTCCGGAATAAACATCGACAGTTAAAACAAATATTTATGAGGCAGACCTGACCGAATATTACTATTATTGATAATTCGCATTACCTCATTAATGTTCGATAACAGAAATAAATAATTCTATTTATGATAGTTTTAAACTAGGGAAAAAATCTAGGAAAAACTATTTCTTAAAAAAACTGCGCCTAATCTGTAATTGTGATGTAATTCTTAATGCTTGAATGACATTTTGCCCAATATTCAGTACCTACTTTAAGGCCAGTATGACAAAATAGTTAATTTTACCTTGTTATATTTCTTAAGTAATTGATCGCGAATCTGCATCGCGCGCGGTCCGAAGAGATCGATTCGTAGTAAATAAAGATTTTAATAAATTGAAACAGTTAAAGTTAAGCGTTAAAGTCTCAGTTTAACAACATAGTTATTAAAGAACTAATTAAAGATGAAAAAGGTGATAAAGTGAACTAATTATAGTGTTAAACATCAAAAATATAAGAAATAACCAGTAAAATCAGCTGTGTTTGTGTTGCGTATGACTCATTGTGACTATTGTATAACCAGTGATATAGACCCCTGTCTTACAACGTTTAATTAGCATCACCGTGTCTATGCTAGCTGGACGTATCATCAACAAGACCAAAATATCAAGACCTCTAGCTTACGGCTCTTAGCCGGGCGCACCGTGTCTCGCACGACTGGTTTATCTGAAGAACGAATTTGCCACTCGTTGGCTCCCTGTCGCACGTATTATATTTACGGTATGTTAAGTGAAACAGTGCCTATGTTGAGAAACTACCGGCGCTTGCGGATATAAACATTATGTTGACATGATATTATTGATACAAATTTAATAATATTCAGACTAATCTAGGACAAGAATATGAAATATAATGATTTATGATTGATTACTTTATATGAATGAATAAAATAAATAATATAAACTTTCTGGACTGATATTTTTGAAAATATATATTAACAATGGAGACTTGTGCAAGGTGCAAGAACGATATTATAGATAGACGAATTTTATGCTGTTTTACCTGCAACAAAAAATATGATTTGACCTGTGCAAATGTATCGTCACCCAGATATTATATTATGTCACCAGGACGTAGGAAAAAATGGAGGTGCAACTTGTGTTGGGAACAAAAACACAATGAAATTCTAAAGTATGAAGAATTGCATCGAGAAACGCATAGTGAATCTAACAATGTTACTGAGAGAAATTATAAGCCTACCATACCTATTAATAATTCTTTTGATAATTTATCAGAAGATGAACAGTCTTTTTGCTCTCCTCTTAGCTCAAAAAGTCAAAACTCGCAATTCAATAACAACGAAAAATTGGAAGAGGTTATTGTAAAAAATGCTATACTGGAAAATAAGTTAAAAATCGCAAATGAAAATATTAGGAAAATATTAATGGAGAATAAAAAGCTTAGAAAAGACCTAGAAGAAATGAAAAGTAAAAATGAAACAAATCATCAAAAACAGACAAAGACACAGGACGCTTCACTAGAAGGGAAGACTTCGACGAAAAAGACACAACAATTAATTGATTTGCCAAGTACTAGTAAGGATGTGTCTAGCGATATCTATGAGAATGGTAACAATGATTGTATTCCAGTAGCGCAAGAAGAATTCAATCGAGAAGAAATTAAAGAAAATGTTGCTCAAGATAAAATTAAAAGAAAAGTTTGTATAATCAGCAGTAATTCTAAAAATAAAATATTAACTATGGCTTTAAATAATATAAACCACGAAGAAATTTGCCATTATGTATATCCTAGACTTAATATTGCACAACTTTTAGATAAAATAGAAAATAAGTTGGATACATTTAGTTTAAATGATTATTGTATTCTTATGATTGGACATGATGATTTTTATTACACTGATAATTATTTTAATATTGTTAAACAAATAAGAGGCAAATTACTGACATTAAAACATACTAACATTATAATATGCGTACCAACTTTTAAATGTTTTAGTCAATCATATTTATTTAATAAAAGAATTGAGAATTTTAATAACATGTTATACTCAGATAATTTAGTTCATAAGTATGCATACATTTTAGATAGTAATAAAAATTTAAGTTATAATTTTAAAATGTTTGACAGAAACACAGGCTTTCTAAAAAATTATGGTTTTAAACAATTATTTGTGGATTTAAATGTATTGATAGAGGAACTTGATCAGTATAATCTATCTATTTGTAATGATTCAGATGAACCTGAATCGGGTACCTCTACGATTAATACAAACGATACATTTTTTCGTAACCAATGACAACATTTTTACTAAAAATGTACTGAGATTGCTGCATCAAAACTTGGCGGGTTTTAACTCCAAACACGACATAATTGAAGTAACCATAGCAGATTTACAAAGCAAAGGCCAAATCCCAGATATTTTATGCATAACAGAAACGTTTATTAAAGAGGGTAGTGAATGTTTACTAAGCGTTTCGGGGTATAAGATGGTAGCAACTTATTGTAGGAAGATACAACCAAAAAAACCTGCTAGAGGGGGAGTATGCATATTTTTAAAGAACGGACATAGATTCCAGGAATTGGTTGATATAAAAAAATATACGCGAGAAAAAGTTTTTGAATGTTGCGGAGTTAGACTTTTAGATTTAAATATAATAATTCTTTGTGTATATAGGACGCCTGATTCGGATGGGATTTTATTTTTAACAATTCTAAATGAACTATTTCATAGTTTAATAAAAAACACTAAATCACGCATAATAGTGGCCGGTGACATAAATATAAACACTTTACAATCGTCGACTAAACGTGATTATTTATTTGACATTGTCAATAACTACGGATTAATAATTCATATAAAAGAGCCGACACGTCAAAACAATTGTATTGACCATATTATTAGTAATATTAATGATGCTACTTCAACATTGCTTCACCTTCAACTATCAGACCACAATACGGCGCAAATGTTGACTATTCCGATAAAAGGTAATGTGTTTAAACGGACTCAGTTATTTAAATTTGTAAGGAACTATAGCTTAGAAAATTTAAATCGTTTTAAAAATATTTTAAGGGGATTATCTTTTGCCGATATACTATCTGAATCAGATCTAAATAAATCTATGCAGTCTTTTCATAGTTTATTTAAATGTTTCTATGACCTATGTTTTCCAGTCAGTAAGATTAAAGTCACAAATCAATACAGTAGACCTAAATGGATCACTAAAGGTATATTAAAAAGTTGTAGAACTAAAAGAAAGCTACGATATCAATATTATGCAAAAAAGTCAACAATAACCAAAAACCTGTATAGAAGTTATTCAAAATGTTTACGTCAATGTTTACATACATCGCAAAAAATTCATAATCACAAACTAATAACAAATTCAAAAAATAAAGGTAAAGTAACTTGGGGCTTAATTAAAAATAAAATTGGGGGTGTTCATACGGACAATTTAATAAATGAAATAATATTAGATGATAAGAAACTAACCGACGCGTCCATTATAGCTGAAGAATTTAACAACTATCTCACGAATAAAAAAGTAGATAAATGCATAAACACTAGCAAGACAGTAATACAAAATTCAATTTTTGTTGAGCCTTTTACTACTGAGGAAATAAAAAGAATAGTTAATTCATTAAAAAATACTAATGCCACGGGATATGATGATATCAATACTAAAACCATAAAGCATTGTATTGATGAAATTATTGTACCGCTCACTTATCTGGTAAACCTTTCTTTTGAATGTGGTAAATTTCCTGAGATGCTTAAGTTATCAGTTGTAATTCCGTTACATAAAAAGGGCCCTAAGAACGACATGGGCAACTTTAGACCAATTGCTTTACCTGCAGTGTTTTCAAAAATATTTGAAATGGCTATGAAATTTCGTTTGCTACAGTTTTGCTCTAAATATAATCTTATACGAAACGAACAATTTGGTTTCCAAAGTGGAAAATCTACATCTCTGGCTATGTATCACCTTGTTAGGGCCGTGACGAATAATATAAATGATAAAGTACCAACTACCGTTGTATTTTTTGATATGAAAAGTGCATTTGATTTTGTATCTCACGAGGCATTGCTAAAAAAATTATATAATTATGGGATTAGGGGACTGGCATATGATTGGATGAAATCTTACCTCTGTGGTAGAAAACAAGTAGTTGAAATAAAGAGTGTCGATAAACATAATAATATGGTTACACATAGATCAAAATTTAAAGTCAATCCGTGCGGTGTTCCTCAAGGCAGTGTGTTGGGACCTCTTTTATTTATACTATATATTAATGACCTCCCGGAAGTAGTTGCACATCAATGTATAATGTTTGCTGATGACATTTCTGTAATAATCCCTTATTCTAATACTGACATTTTAAATTATGAATTTGACATTAATAACACTATTGTATCTATAATTATTTGGCTTAAACATAATAATTTAACTGTTAATATTAATAAGACTAAATATATACAATTTGGTTCTTGCAGGCAAAATAAACTTCGCTTAGGTATTAGTTATAATGACGACAATGTTGATGAAGTAACCTCGACAAAATTCCTAGGTGTCACTGTTGACGAAAATTTGAATTGGAAAGAGCATATTAAGCAATTATGTGATAAATTGAATAAATATCTGTACGTCTTGAGAAGGTTGCGAAACACATCGGCAATATCAACTCTTTTAGCAGCGTATTATGGCTATGTTGCATCAAATCTTAATTACGGACTAATTCTTTGGGGTAACTCAGTGGATGCTAAGAAATTATTTATTGTGCAGAAAAAAATTGTACGTGCCATATGTGGTAAAGCACCACAAACATCATGTAAGCCTTTGTTTAAAAGTTTGGGTATTTTGCCTTTGCCATGCATGTACATCCTAGAAGTTTCCTGTTTTGTTAAATTTAACATTAACCTCTTCATTAAGGCATCAGAAGGAAATTCTAGAAGTAGAAGAGATCCCCATAAACTTGTTCATGTTAACAACCCAAAATTAACTCTTTATTTAAGACAATGTAATTTTATGTGTGTAAAAATTTATAATAGCATTCCTAGTGACATTAAATCTTTGTCGAACAATTTATTTAAACGTAGACTTACGAAATGGCTAAAAGATAAAAATTATTATTCAGTCCAGGAATTATTTGCTTGAGAAATTTATAAAAAAAAAATTAAAAAATGTGTTTGTTATTTTAAATTTTATGACATTTTGTAATTAATTTTATTATGTAACATTTGCATGCCTAATTTGGTAAAATATGTGCGCAAGTAACAAACTTTTATAACACCTTTTGTACCGTATTTTATGCAAATAAAGATTCTGATTCTGATTCTGATTAACTCAATTAGCAAACAGTAGCTACTTATAATGAAATTTGAAAAAAAAAATACTGATATCCTTATAATTTGCCTGACACTAAAATTTCTAAAATATGTAACTTTAGTGGGTATCTAACTTATTTCGTAACGTAGGTATAAAATTCAATCCAACTAATATAAATGCGAAAGGGAGTTTGTATATTTGTTTGTTTGTTACCTCTTCACGCCCTATCTACTGAACCAATCTACGCCTACGCATAGCTAGGAGTATTGAGAAGGATATAGGGTACCTTTCATCCCGGGAAAACGCACTGTTCCCAAGGAAATTCATGCGGGCAAAAGCTAGTTAATTAATAATTGATAACTGAGAACTTCCATTGAATTTGGAATCGCACGCAGTTCTTTTTTAAACTATTGAGTATCCTTTTAACTTCGATGTCTTTATGTAGGTACATGCCATTGGATTATGGATAAGGCGCGTCTATTATGACTAATATGCAAAACCTGCCCGCCAATGTTATCATACATCGGTATGCCAAACCTTTAGTTTGCTCATAATTTTTATCATATTGATAGTTTTTAGTTTTTTAATAATTTGGATCGATATACTTACTGCTTGATATTATTGTATTTATAATAAACTAACTGACCCGACAAAGGTTTACAAGAATCATTATTATTTTTTCAGTTTTTCCCAAAAAATAATAATTACAAAATCAACTACAACGACTTTTAAATATGAAAGTCAAATGGAATTTGTAAAGTTGTTTTCAACTTAAAATAGGTACTACAACAACTTACTCACGGGAAATAGGGATTATTTTTTATATCTTAACGAATATTAATATTAATATAATAGTAATACAAAAGTAAGTTAACCATTATAAAAATAAGATAACATAATGTAATTGAATTTTATCTAATATTTAAATCCGTAACATGGTAACTGCAATAAACAAGTTAGGGCACAAATTTTTTTAAGAACAATAATACACGATATATAAAAGGTAACTTAGTATATTGGCGATCCAGATAGACAACAAATAATTTTCCTTAATAAGTTTTAAACCTGAGAACTCCGTCCAAACAATACAAAAATTTATCCTAAACTACCATTTTAGTAATTTTTCCACTGCCTAACTACGTACAGTGGGCCACAGAGTAAATTATATCACTTTACTCTTAAAATTACACCTTATATAGTAAAAATATAAGTATACTTTTCTTTGTGGCCCATTGTACTTGCGTCTAAGAAAACCGCAAAAACCGGGTTGTCGATTGAAATCTTATCTCCGTAAAGAATTAAATAACGAGGTGTTTCGTAAGCACGTGCCTACATTGAGCTGTGTCGAGAAAGTCCAAGTAGTTACTTACATATTCCGAAGGGCTTTCGATTTCATCTCGAGTATGCTCCACACGTACAGACAGACGTGTTTTGTAGGCGTGTAAAATTAGATTTTCGTAGAAAGTTATTTTGTGCGAAAATTGTAAGTGACTGTACACATTCGCCATGTCAAGTTGTTTATTTACATTATTTCTATGTATAGTGTATATAGTTATAAAAGTCAGACAAGTTTTGTAAAATAGGTCGACTTGTCTACTTAGTACATATAGGTAGAGTCACAAAGGTCTCACAAACAAATGCTGCAAGACCAGGAAAATGAAAAAAAAAAAAAAAAAAAAAAAAAAACAAAAAGTTGACCAACCGGGAAAGGGCAAAAATATGAGATAGAATATGATCAAGTATGTTTGCGATAATTTATTTACTTTATTGTAGCTTTTAAATTGTAGACTTTTAATTTCTACCCATTCAAATTTTGTACAACGGGTACCCGCTACAGTCAAATTTTGCAACTTTACTGTAAAAATTTTACTAACTTGTTCAGTGGCATTTTTTTGCAGTTTTAAATACGTATTAATTAGTTAAAATAATTGTACTGACGTCAATTTAACTTTTTGCCAATGGTCAAGAAAGAAAAAGAAGTTTGAAAGATATTTATCCTTGATGCGATAGAAATAAACTGTATTTTAGAACAGTCCTACTTCAACTTAACCTGCACCTACATGACTCTACCAACTATTCGGTAATACGAGCTGAATGAATCTCGGTATAGTGTTCTATACTTGCTTAGTCTTACTTCACCTATAGGTACATACTTAGTTTCTCCATCCGCAGAAAAATATATTTTAAGACGTAACGTGAATGCTATTCACCTTTGTATCCGCCGTCTCGCCATGTAGGTCAAACCTATCAGTAGACTGTCCAATAACATACTTCCGATGCCTCACACTTCCGTCGATGACACGTAATAAGTCTCAATAAACCGGTTCGGCGGCTGCATTACGTGTCATCTCATAATCGACGCAGAGTTACGGCCCTGGCGTCGAAGATATGGTCGCCATCACGCCATGGCTTGAGGCGTGTTTAGCTACTTTCACTTTTACCCAAAAACCGTCTTTATATGAACACCTAATGCAATTTATTATAAGCAATTAAAAGTTTGGTGCAATGTGAAAGTTGTTTAGCATTTATTTTTACGCGTTTGGAGATTTTTAAATTTAAGAATACAATCTTGCTCCGGATAGTTTCTTATTTCTACTGAGAGGCCTAAATTTATATTCCATTTATCTATGTATTAATTAAGATATAAAAATAGGAATAAAAATAGTTTTGTATTGTTGCTATTTCACTCGGTACAAATCAAATCTGTCGTATCATTTCTATTTATTTTATAAACCAGAAAGTTTAAAATGTAGAGCATGAATTTAATTGATGTTTGTAACTTTTTCATCCTCTAATGGCGGACGAGTATCCGCTCGTCACCACCTATCTACAAACATATAATTATTTTTAATGAGAAATGCGGTAACGAAATGTGAAAATACTTCTGCATAGATTTCATTATATCATAGTATTATAAGTTACAGTATATATAGTTCCTTTCTTTAATTGTGATTTATATCTGTCAGATAAATTTAGAGATAGTGTCAACTGGTGAAACTAAACACTTTTTGGGTATGCATAGATCAATCTCTATACGATAAAACTTCAGTCTCTCTTTTATTTTCTCTATGTCTTCGATGGCTTCCCTTTCTCAGAGATAAAGCAGATTTCCTCTTCTCGCATCAATCATTGACTAAAAGCTTCACTATTGAAATATAAAACGAATATCTGTATACAAGGAGACATAGAAATTACTCCATCTAGTCTCACAGACTTACAAGAGCGGCTTTATCAGCACTCTGTTTAAGAAAACTAAAAAATGTTAGGTTATTAAGGCTAAGCCCTACTGTAAGTATGTATAGCCCTGGCAATACACATATTTATTTATTTTTATTCTCAACAGAATCCCCGCGACGTTACGTGGAGAGTGACGTCAATATCCACTACCGATGTCCTGTGAGACACGACCCCCTACCGCTTGTCCCCGAGAGGGAACTTGCGCGCCAACAGGCTGAACATATGAAGAGACTTTACAGGGAACAGAAGAGGAACAAATATTTACAGGTTGGGAGACATTTTATTTTTATTTACTTCCTTTTAAAAGTCCGAAAAAAATCTAGCTAATCAACATGCTGAGCAAGCACAGTAGGTATTTAGGTGACTCTACAGGGAATAGAAAAGTAATTAATACTTGCAGATCCGTCTAATCTACATGTATTTGAAACCTTCCGTTTTGCCTTGAAAGCGAGGATAATAGAAATACAGGAAAATGAAGGAATAGAAAGGAATAACTATGAACAAGTATTGAGTACTTTCGATTTGGTTTGTATTTGATTATACTATTATCCAGTACTACAGAAACTCGCAGTGTTACTCGTACGTAAAGAACGTACTTATAAATATTCTTAGCTTATGTGCTTGTTTTTGTGAAATTTAGTACCGAAACCCTCAACACTATGTGAAATACGTACGTGTTCAGAAAACTCATAAATTTTTTTACTACATTTGCTAACATTTGCAAAAATTATTGAAGATACTCGAATAATCGTAAATAGGAGGCAATACCGATGCGATTATCGTGTCAGCCAACAATCATTGTTTAATCCAGTTAAGGCAGGCCTGCACGCGACCAAATTTGATCGATAACACGCTATCGTTATCCCACGCTATGTGTATCGATATTTTTAACGAGCTAATTACGAATCAACTTAATTGCAATCAATTGCAGTGAATTGTTCTATTATGTTGACAAATTCTTTTCACTAAACCGTTTTAAATATAGATTTATTTGTATCAAATAGAGGTAACTATATAATTATTTGGTCAAGCATGCGTTGGTTAAATTTAGAATGACATAGAAGATAAAAATAATGCATGCTTTCCTTCGCCCAAGTTCTCCACACACTAAGCGCCTTGTTTTATTTTTCCGAAGAGAGTAATTAGTATAAAAGCCTTACTTATAATAAATCCCTTTCCTATAATACTTAGACGTACTGAGTACCTATATTTGTAGAAACAAATCTATATCCTTTCTCTATCTTTTCGTGCTATCTTTTATTTACGGTGAAACTTGTTAATGGTCGACACTGTTGTTAGATTTTTCAAGCTGCTTGGATGCACTGACTTATAGCTTAACGATGACGTGCTTCCTGAAGCCCGGATAAGCTAATACTAGCGACCGATTAGCGTTATAAAGGCACGAAATTTCTAGCTAGTCTCATTAATCGTAATCCTGAACAAAGTATCAAATTCTCGTAAAGGGCTTAGCTTTAGGTTACATACGATACAGTGTAACTATATCCATCTGCGGTTTTTGCGTGCCGCGACGTTCATTTCCACGCGTTCCGTATTTTCTATTAGTATTTACATAATCGTAGTGCACGAGAGACATGGCACACAGGCACGTCATGTCGTAGCGTGGAACGGATCACATGTTTTGGGTGCGTGCGTAACAACAATGCGAGAGAACTGCGGAAAGGCTGCCTGTTGTTATAGCGACAAATGACTGCGTTCTATAGTCATATGTCCTTAGGTACGTATTTTGTTGTGATGAAGATTTTCGTACTTTTCATCATGTTAGGGGAATTCAAGTAGTTATTTTTAAGTAATTTTAAAAAACTAGCGACCTGCCCCGGCTTCGCATGGGCATAAAAACCTTCCTCTTGAATCACTCTCTCTTTTAAAATCCGTTGCGCAATTTTTTCTTTAATCGGTGCTTATTACAGACAGAAAGATAACCACCTATAACTATTATAATTGATGTTATAGTAGTAATTATAAAAAAATTATGAACTCCGCAATGTATAAAGACGTGAAATATATTTAATGTTAGTTTCCACTATATTTTGTAGCAGGAACTCAGTAGAAACTAGAGATAATGGTCTCAAAAGTAGCTTTATTGAAAGTAACCATGCCAAATTTAAATGCAGTAGACATTTGTGAACGACCACACGGATTCTATTTTACATGCGCGCTACTTGAACTTATCCATATCCGTTTTACAAAATGTAGGAATTATAGAATTACACTTTATTATTGATACCTTACTTATACTCTGCTCAGCGACTAGTCCGGTCAAATTAGACATTTGACCCACGACAAATTCAGGGGAAGCTGAAAATTCTTACAATTGTTTAAATCATAATTATAAACATTGTCTTAAAAGTCCCAATCGATCCCATGTAAGGAAAAAAATTTAGCGGGGTAAAAAGGTCCAAAAAATGGGTTTTTTGCGATTTTCTTGAAAACGGTAAGTTTTATCGCAAATTTACCTCAGACATAATTTGTAGATCAGGAAATTTCCTATAAAAAAGGTATTAGTAATTTTTTTCTTAAAAGCCACCGCTTCTGAGATATAACGATGCAAAAAATTGCAACTTGTAAGCGCGCGCCCATATACTTGCGCTAAGTACTACCTCAGAGGTGGCGTGGAAACGTGTGCGTTTATGACGCTTGCAATTTTTTGCATCGTTATATCTCAGAAGCGGTGGCTTTTAAGAAAAAAAATATTAATACCTTTTTTATAGGAAATTTCCTGATCTACAAATTATGTCTGAGGTAATTTAGCGATAAAACTCACCGTTTTCAAGAAAATCGCGAAAAACCCATTTTTTGGACCTTTTTACCCCGCTAAAATTTTTTCCTTACATGGGATCGATTGGGACTTTTAAGACAATGTTTATAATTATGATTTGAACAATTGTAAGAATTTTCAGCTTCCCCTGAATTTGTCGTGGGTTTACTAATTTTTTGGTCTAATTTGACCGGACTAGACGTGATAGTAAACTTAAGTAGACACATTTTTGTCAATTAAATTTATGTCTATAATAAATATTTTTTAGCGAATGTGTTATAAGTACTGTGGTTACACTAGTACTATACAGACGAATGTTCAACAACCAAAAATATATAGAAGTGTTAGGTACTCCTGCTTGCGGTCATTGAATAAAGTAAAGGGCTAGTTCTCTCTTCTCGTTATTTTGAGACCATTCACTAGATTGGCTTTCCACCGGATGGTTTTCTGGTTTTCTCTTAGTGAAATTATCCACAAATTGCCGTTTACAAGCTTGACTGCTATTGCCCTCTAAGAGAAATCATTTTTAACTACATACTTGTTCAGCGAGTTTGTAGGCCATAAAAACTCATATTTTTTCTTAAGAATTACTTTATTACCTAATGTGTCCATTTACACTATATAAATAGCACTTTGAGTGTTATACAATGTCTTTGTCAAGTACTATACTTTTTACGTTTGTTTTACAATAGCAGCCTCATCTTTCTTTAATTAGGAGTGGAGAGCGTAACGCTGGAATCGTGAATAGGTTTGTTTTCGCGCATGCGTAGAATAATCATTTACATAATCGTTGTAAACAATGATCGTGGAGTAAAATGATTAGAAAGAAGTAATTTTCTCTAGTGATGAGGGAATATGTTTTCTAGTGGCTGCTTTCTCGGACCCAGTATTTTGTAACCTCTCTCTCTCTTATTATGGAGATTTTCCATTTAAATTTTAAGTTGACGCTTCGTAGCATGGGATCCGCTTAAAGATAGCAGTTTATTATTTTTATTATTTTTCTACATATCTCGAGAAACATAATTAAATACTAATATTAGCAGACGACCTTTGTAGAAAATTCTGTTGTTGGTGAAATCCATCACTAATCAAATAAAAGAAAAAGATGACGAGTATTTAGATGTTATTTTTGTGGTGGCTGCCTCATTATATTTTGTTGTCTATGCACATCCTGTGGCACAAACATAAGTACTCAAACCTACAACAATCTTCCTACGTTGCGTTTCCTAATGTGTGTCAGGCGCTAGCAAAACAATAAAATATGATGGCACACAAAACTAGTAACATCGCTAACATCGTATTTTTTTATTTTGCAATAGCCTATAAGTATTATAATTTAGACAAAACCCGCATAATGACCGCATATCATTACCATAGTACGCCAATAAATAAACTTGTTCAAATATAACAAAAAAATCCAGTTTTAACAACCTTGCTCTCGCGCATACCTCGTGAACAAAAGTCCGTTACCCAAATGACCAGTACATCATAACTACGATACAAGTGTGGTCAAACGCGAAATCAGTGAAATTTTAACTTTATTTGTAAAGCAATAAGTGCGGGAAATTTATATGTAGATTCATTCATAGGAATGCATTTGGCATAATAAATATTAGACAAACCTCAGTGTACACGAAGCGCGCGCGAGAAGCGATCATGATGGTAATACACAATAGTAGTCAATGAACATTGTTTACAAAGTTAAAAATTAATCAATCAATATTTAAGAAAAAATAGTGACTTAAGATAAGAGAAGAAGACTGATGGAGTGTTTTAAAACTGTATAAAAAAATATTAAAGAAAAATAAGTGATTATAGGGCAGTTTAACATTGTGTGTTTACTTTCCTGTAGTTAACAGATTTTTGAATTTTCATTGCCTAGACAAACCGATATGAACCTTTATCCCTATATGCATGTTATTTGCAGGAGAATGAGATACACCCCTTGGACATAGAAGCATTTGATGCCTCAATAAAGGTGACGTTTGAGAGATAGTGTGACTGACGAGTGTGACTCTAAACGGTTTTATCATCACTGATCAGACACATTATGCTATTTAACAAATGGCTCGAACAGCTATAAGCTTATTTACAATCAAAACATTATAATTACTCACCATTCGTATGTAAATAATATAACTGTGAATTCAAAATTGACCGACTTGCAGCAGATCTGTACATTACTCTGCTTCGCATGGTTTATCTTGAGTTTTTATACATTTTTTTGAATAAAAGTGTGATTTTTTAAATGTTATCTTTACAGGAGCTACAAGATATGCAAAGTAGGCGTCATCAGGATAACTTCACACCGTCTCAGAAGAATATTTTACCTCTGAACAGATATGATGAAGCTGATAGAGTCGTGGCAAGAGCCCTGTACGCCTTTAATGGACAGACAGCGCGGGAATTGAGTTTTAGAAAAGGAGACCTTATTAATGTTAGGAGACAAATTGACGCAAATTGGTACGAGGGAGAAGTTCATGGAAGAATAGGATTATTCCCTTACAATTATGTGGAGGTGAGATACATTGTTTTGTAACTTTTAATGTTAGCGAAAGTAATGGTTGGATTCGTAAGATTACTGCAGACGTTTACAATCAACATTAATGTTTTGTTTTTCAATCAAATAGAGATATTTAGATTGATAAATATTTATTTTCTTAGGAAATTGTTTGTTAGTAACCTGTTTTATGTTTCTTAACTATCTATGGCAAATATCTAATATACAATTTGACAAATAAGCATAACCTTAGAAAACGTTCCACAGAGAGAATGCCGACTCATACCTCGTTAGTTGATTAGAAAATAACATATGAACTTTTACGTAACAACTCCTAATTAAATTCTATTTATAATATTTTTGACATAATCGATTTAACAAATTGCTTACTGTGTAAGTATATCTCATGTTGCATAATAAAATTTAAAAAAATGTTCCGTTAGCTAATGCTTAATTTGTAAACATCAACAACATCGTAAAATAATACCCTACATTATACATTCTGTCTATTGAACATTTGATGAAGTTTCGTAAGTAAATTTATTTCTGATACGAACAAAACTGTTTCAGATTATGAAAGGTGACTTAGCCCAATCGCCAAAGAAGCCCACAGTCATCGAAGGAAGAGCTAGAGCCAAGTTTGACTTCACAGCGCAAACAAATCTAGAACTCCCATTGAAGAAAGGAGAGGTAGTGGTCCTAACTAGGCGCATTGACCAGAACTGGTGGGAAGGGAGAAACGGCAACAAAACAGGCATATTCCCTGACAGTTATGTCACTGTCCTGCAGGAGCCAAGTCCAAATAAACCTGGTAAGACAATATCACTAATCAACTAACTTCTATATTGACAACTATTTTTAAGATATATATTTTTTTTTTAATTTTTAAGTATATGGTTAAAAATTTGGATGTCGTTAATTAATGTCAAGTTTTATTTTACTTGAATATTTTAGTTTTTTGAGATATGTGGATACAAAATGATTTTTTTAATGAAAAAAGAATGTCTACAGGTATAAATTGTTTCAAAAAGATCCAATCATAGATTTAAAAAAAAGTCCTGTAGAGAGACCGCGTGCGACTTCAAATTCTTTGATTCATATACAGGTTCTCGACCCGTATGTATATCCATACTTCCATATCCATACTAATATTATAAATGCGAAAGTCTGTCCGTCTGTCTGTCTGTCTGTCACCTCTTCACGGCTAAACTGCTCTACCGATTGTGATGAAATTTGGTAGGGATGTAGTTTACGACCTGAGGTCAAACATAGGCTACTTTTGGGCGCGATATAACCGAGTCCCACAAATGTATAATTCTGTTAAAGTTAAATTTAAAATGTGCACAAATTATACAATTTTCAACATCACACAAACTACAATATTATTTCCTCGTGTCTGAGATTCCAACCCTTTGACTTTCAGAACCTCAACCAATCCTAACAAGCGACAAACCAATGGCGTCTCCCGCCGCGCACGGCCTCCTCAACGGCTCCGCCAAGAGGAGCATGGGCGCCCACAGCTACATGCCGCAGCCGAACAACCCCGCGCTGTCTAATGCGCCTCCAGCCACGCAACCACTGCCAGGTAAAAATACCCATGATCCAACTTGTTGGACAGAACAGTTGGAGCACTCCGTTGCACAGAAGTCATCACCGACCTTCTTCAGTTCATCTGACTATACCAGGTACGTGTTTAGGTCTATTACAAGTTTTCTTCTATCTACAGTTCTTTGCAAAGGTTTTCATAGGTGTCTCAACCAAATAATTGAGTGCTCTCTAATGCGCCTCCAGCCACGCAACCACTGCCAGGTAAAAAGACCCATGTTCCAACTAGTTGGACAGAGCAGTTGGAGCACTCCGTTGCACAGAAGTCATCACCGTCCTTCCCAGATTGACGGATGTTCCAGATTGATGGTTGGAAGCGGCCTGCATTCAGCGCTTACTTGCGACCTTCTTCAGTTCATCTGACCATACCAGGTACGTGTTTTGGTCTATTACAAGTTTTCTTCTATCTACAGCTCTTTGCAAAGGTTTCCATAGGTGTCTCAACCAAAAAATTGAGTACTCTCCGCCACGCAACCACTGCCAGGTACGCCATCATCATTTCAGCTGCAGGCTGTCCACTGCTGGACATAGGCCTCCCCCAAGAATTTCTAGAATGACCGAGACCCGCAAAACTTTTTTTTAATCTATGACCTATTGTTTTCTTGTGGAAATTTTACTTATTTGTGTTCTATTTGTTTGTAATATCAAAACTGTTTGTTTCCCAAACCACTACATATTATAAAACAAAGTCGCTTTCTCTGTCCCTATGTCCCTTTGTATGCTTAAATCTAAGCAACAGATTTTGATGCGGTTTTTTTAATAGATATAGTGATTTAAGAGGAAGGTTTTTATGCCCATGCGAAGCCAGAGCAGGTTGCTAGTAAATAATAAATAAATAAATATATTTTTTGTACAGGTTACGTGGCGAAACCAGCGCAGGTGACTGCAACTCCGTCAGAGCGCGGGTACGGCCCCCCCACGGCGCCCGGAGTCGACCTCAACAACACCGAGCCTCTCTATGTCGACACCAACGCCGAAGCTGTGCCGTGAGTGTATTATTTATTTATTTAATTCATGCTGGTCTAGGAGATAAAAAAAAAACATAGAATGTACCAGCTGCTTCTCTTCCCGCGCAAGCCGTAAAAGTCGTCTGAGGGAATCGCCGAATGGGGAAATCATGACATAGGTAAGCGATGCGGCTAGCAACCCATCACTATTTATTTCCTGTTTCAACTACCATTATGCTAAACGTGGCCTATGGTCTTATGGCCCTAGGCTCTGTCTACCCGCATGGGATAAAGACGTGATTAAATGTATGTATGTATGTATGTTAATTCATGTACACTCAAAAGGCAAAAGATCTCCTGGCCGTCCTCGACGAAAGTGGTTTGATGATATAAAAGATTGGACCGGACTTCGATACAACCAACTGAAAATAGCGGCCGATAGCCGCGAGGGTTTCCGTTTGCTGACCGACTTTCAATTCGAAGATGGCACCCGATGATGATTTTTTTTTTTTTTCAAACAATCATTTCTTTATGATGATGATGTACACTCAAATACAAACATATGAAATTTAAAATTAGGAATTTTAGTAAAAAAATTGTATTATATTAAGATGATAACTAGGTGAACACTAGCGCCACCATCAGTCAATAATCATTATTCACTGAAAACACAAGTTATCAAAAATCCGTCTTAGGTTCTGGATCTGAAGTTAATTTAAACATATTAAATTATTACATTATTCTTCCCTATAGTTAGGGGCCGTCCATTAATCACGTGAGGCTTAAAAGGGGAGGGGTTTGACAAAAATCACGAAATATCACAAGGGGGGAGGGGGGTGTAATAAGATATCACGTGTATTTATTTTTATTTATAAACCGAAAGTTAAGACATGCTCAGTGTTCGTCCATCACGCGTCCTCACGCGACGATTGATCGGTAGATCGAGATTCTTTGCTTTGTGCGCGAAAATGACGTTACTGAGTGGTTTGATGAAACTGACGTTGATCATCAACAGAGCACAGTTCTAACAACTGATTTGCAAGATGCTATATATTTTGCTTGCCTGCAAATATATAGCAAAATATCTTGCCTTGAGTTCATTCAAATAACGATAACTTTTTTTCATTGAACCCATGGAGATGTAACCAACTTTAAATATTTTGCTGAGTTAAAACAAAGCAATTGGTGAAAGTTAAGTAAATCGGTTCAGTACTTTCGGAGATAATCGTGATAATACATACAGACAGATAGACAGACATTAAATTAAAAAAAAATAGTATATATATAATCAGTCAAAAATACTAAATGTACAGACAAAATGTTTTTACTGTTTTATTTTATATGTATATAACACCTAATCTAAAAAGTATAAAAAAAATTAGGTACATACTAAAATTACACGTGATATTGGATGGGGGGTGGGGGGTAGTCTTTAAACTCACCATGTATCACCAAGGGGGAGGGGGGGGGGTTAAAAAATGCTTAAAAAAGATCACGTGATTAATGAACGGCCCCTTACAAATTGCAAAACTGTTAAAAGTGGCCGTTTTTAGCAATATTGCAATTTGCAACTATAGGGAACTATAATCATTACATAATATAAAAAAAGTCGCTTATTGTCCCAATATATGTATGCTTAAATCTTTAAAACTACGCAACGGATTTTGATGCGGTTTTTTTTAATAGATAAAATGGTTCAAGAGGAAGGTTTTTATGCCCAAGCGAAGCCGGGGCTTTAATATGTTTAAAATTAACTTCAGATCCAGAACCTTAATTACATAACACGGATTTTTGATAACATGTGTTTTCAGTGAATAATTATTTTTAAATGAGGGTGGCGCTAGTGTTCACCGAGATATCATAATAAAGGAACCACGTCAGAGGCCGAGAGGCTGTTTGAAAGAACCAGGGTGTGTATGGTCAACCATGACACCTACACTGCTTGCTTTATGCTTTATTTTTTATATTAAATTTTTTATTGGTATTTGATTTTGTCAGTTGTTAAAATAAAAGAAATTAAAAGAATGCCTGGTGTGAGATCGCTGATGTTTACTAAAATACTAAAAAATCATTAATAACATTCATTTACTATCTAATTAGTTTAGTTTTTTTTTTTAATTATATAAGTAATTTTTAGTTTCTAGACTAATTAAAAATTAATTGTAAGTAGCTAAAATTAAAAAAAAAAACTTCATTTCACCATATCTATCAAAAAATAAAAAAATACAGTCCATTTTGCTTTCATTCGACAAAAATGAAGATTATATTGGTTGCAGCTACCGCGCCATGTACAAGTATCGGCCGCAGAACCCCGACGAGCTGGAGCTGGGCGAGGGCGACACGGTGTACGTGTTGGAGAAATGCGACGACGGCTGGTACGTCGGCTCCAGCCAACGCACCGGCCGCTTTGGCACCTTCCCTGGTATGTCATCCTACTAATATTAAAAACGAGAAAGTTTGTGTGTGCTGTGTGTTTTTTTACAGACTGAACCGATTTGGCTGAAATTTGGAATGGTGATTGCTTAGACCCTGAAACAAAACAGGCTATATTTTATCGCGGAGGCCGAGAGGCAGTTCCCAATAACTCTAACAATGCATTAGTAATAAGTACGCCTTTGGACCTAACCTAGTTTAAACAAAATTTGTATAAAAAAAATATGTTTATTTGGTGCAATAAACTGTTTTTCTATTATTTTCTATTCCGACACCAGGGATCTTAGCCAAAGTCACAATCGCAAAACGTTAACGAGGTATACGACAAGAAAAAAATGTATGGGATTGACACAAGATTGACCATGTTATTTACCGCAGCTTACGTCAATCCCATACATTTTGTTGTTGTCGACATTCCTTAGCGTTTGGAAATTGTCACTTGGCTACGGGTGCAGGGTGTGCATGGTCGATTGACCGTGATACCTACACGAAATGATGATGATTATGGGTTCTGTCCTTTAAGGTAATTACGTGGAGCGCATCTGATAGCGCTCGCCGTCGCTGCTGCGCCGCCTGCGCCGCGCCGCGCTGTGTGCGCGCCGCCCGCGCTGACACACACACACACACACACACACACACCACACACTGTATTATACTGATACCGAACTAATGTATACACATTGTGCTCGTATACAAATCTAAGGAATACTGACAAATTGGTGATAATAACACGCTGCTTGATCTGGTGGCTTACCACCATGCAAGAACGATTGAGTAAGCGGGATGTCGCCTTACATCATGTATTGCGCCATCTCCCTTACTCACTCATTTTTGGATGGTTTTTAGATGATAGTAAGCCTGACTGCTAACAATATATTGAAGCATATTAGAATATTTTGAAGTTTTTTTATTAAAGATTTGACTAGATGACACTACTATTAGATTTTGTATGGAAACTGACAGCTACCTTACTATTATTCTCTAAAGGCAGTTATTAGAATTTTTCATATGAAATTACTAATTTCAACGCTAGCGAGTACTTATATAACCTCATGGTAGAGACACAGATGTCAGTCAAGGCGTTGAGTGCCATCTAGTGGTATGAAATAACAAAAAGCTAAGTTGCCGATATGTCCTAAATCGTACCATACATAAAATTTTGCTCTACATTGTTATCAAAGTTATCCTTAGATTTGTATATTTAGCACTTTAAAATAATTATTATCAATGTCAGAGATAATGTATAAAATTAAACATTTACGACAATTAAAACTCAAGTCTTTATCGTAAAAGTTACGAAGAAGACAATTATTAGAAGAGATACAAAAGTTTTAATATGATATCGGCCTTATTCTTATGAATAAAATGTCTTAGCCATGCATGACTTTTTGTAATGTTTTTTTATAAATTAGAAAACCATCGTGTTCTCATATCCAATAAATTTACCAATATACTTAAATAATATTACCTATCTAATACCACTTTTACGCATTAATCAATGTTACTGCCTGAATACTGCAATTTTCTTGTTCAAAGTACAATAATAGTTTTAAATACATCGGAAAATAAGAAAATATGTTCTAGTATATTGCTTTTCATTTGATTGTATCTCTGGCTGTGCTAAATAATTCACACAATTTGTTTTGCGTTATTAAGCGCCATCTGGTTTTAATATAATGTGTATAAATCTATAAGCAGCCGTGAGATGGCGTTCGGGCAGTCAACTATACCATGCATGAGTCAGTTAAGTGTATCCAAAGTTGTTTACGCGTCCCAAAGAATATGTTAAATCGGATAATTATGAAGTTGTATAATTGTATAAAAAAATAATAAAAATACTTATATACCTGTACAATTTGTTTAGTATAGTTATTTATTTATAACATAGGAGTGAGGGTATAAAGCTCGTCTTTTAAAAGTGACGTTTTAAAAGAATGTAGCTAGGCACGTTATTACTAATTCTTATAACTAACAAATATTTTCTATATTTGACGGTGTTATGTCGGCAAAGGTGAAACTTTGAAATTTACTCACAGCACCTTTTGAACGATAACAAAGTTTCGACATTTTGTGTAGATCGGCTACCGGTTCTTACTAGAATACATTTTATACAATATTATACATTCTATAAAGTGCATACTACCCCAGTATAGGTAATAGTTACCACATTAACATAACTACTTATAATACCTCTATAATCATGTAATTGTAATACTCAAGACAGCTATGCAATGATTAGTGTATATAGGGCGAGTAATTTTGGAAACGGTTGACAATACGATACGGTATGCTTCATTTTAATTAGATTTAAAAAAAATATATTATTCTGAGGAATCAACATCTTCAGTTAAGCATTACCGTCATTCGGAATATTAATGGTTTTTAATATCTAGTCATGGGTCAAATGTTTGTATATTTTTACATTGTTATCAAAATCTTTTATTTCTTTAGATGTACTATATCATATCAATGATTTTTACAATATTATATGTATATTTACAAAATACTTTACAATGGTAGATATAAATGTGTAGAAAATGGAAAAATTTTATATGAAAATGTATCGATGTCAAAAGTGTTCCCGTGTAGTCCTTAAGAATTGTTACTCAATTGGAAAAAAATTAAATGGCGCTACAAGTAATACTACTATCTTTCTAAAATTTAAAAAAAAAATACTAATGACGCCATTTTTTTAAATTATATGTCTGAAGATTTGGACTCGAGTATTATATACCTGCTATATACCAAAGCATACTCCTCTCTCGCCCTATGTAAGCGCTTCGTTTGTGTAGTAAATATGCAGCTTATCTTATGTTTAACCCTTGTATTGTTGTATTTAATTTGTTAATTTATTTTTAAAGCACAAATGTTTTTATTTTGTTGTTGACACGACATACGGTATAACATTAACTGCTACTGTTCAAAATCATCACACCTAATAAAATAATCTTTCTATTTAAACATAGTGGTTTTATTTATCAAATTATCGGGATTCCTAATAAGCTGCTAATAGCCTACTAGCTAAATTTCTCACGAAAATACTGTGGGTCTAAAAACGCTACTTTAACAATTCTTCGAATCGAATTCATATAACGAATTCCTTATAAGCAATTCTTTAGCAATTCCTATTTCTTTCATTTTTTTTAAGAGGAATTACAAAGTTTAGTTGGCTATTTTACAAAAAATAGAGGAATTGCTACTGAATTGCTAAGGAATTCGTAATATGAATCGATTCGATGATTTGCTCAAAGTGGCGATTTTAGACCCCCTGCTCTTTTCCGGGATGAAAGGTATCCTATGTCCCTCTCAATACTTCTATCTAGTAGGTATGTGTTTGCGAAATTTCAGGAAGATTGGTGCAATAGATAGGGCGTGAAAGGGTAACAAACAAACTCACTTTCGTGTTTATATTATAAGTTAGGATTATTTTATTAACAATAAATATTTCCAAACAAAAATATAACGATTATTTATTTAATAAATAATAATTTAATTTATGATGAATGAACGATTCAAATAAGTAACATAAGAAACAAATTAAACTAAAGATAAATATAGCTACAATTATGCCAAAATTTTACTTTCTAAATTGTAATAAGTAGATATTTTTTTAATCAAATAAGTATTTGTTTTGATATTTGTTGTCGTATCCTTTGCCTTTATAAAAAAAAGATCTACTAGACGTAAGCCGTTGCTAGGCAACCGCCATAAACCAAACATCAAAACATTAGGTAAAGGGTGACATTTGGACTGCAGTATTTCCTTGTGAAACTTTAAATTTTTGTCATACAAACAAAAATAAAACAAAATGACCGATACGGATTGGAGAGAAATACTAAGTTTCTCGCAAAGAGAATTAAAACAAGCAGACAAGGACAAGCTATGCGAAAGTCTGTCTTGGATGGAAGCAGATGATATCGAACTCAATTTCACTGATCTTAAAACATTGTTCAGACTAGCACAAGATATACTCAAGTATAAAAGTGAGCAGGTAAGAATTTGTTATTTTTTAGATAAAAAATAAATCTCGCTTTAATATAACTATCTATATAGGTATCTTTCAATAAAGAGCTGAGAAATTTCATAAGTTTATACCTAAACAAGGATGCAAAAACCTTTGTGAATTGGTGAAGACAAATCATCAAAGCCTGTGTGATTATTGGGACAAATCGACAACAACCCAACAAAACTTCATTTCTTATATTCTAATAGTCAGATCAGGATCTAGTGATGGAATCTTGAAGAAATCGAGGGAACTTTGATTTTAACATATAGGTATCCCAAAATGGAGTGGCTTCGGGTACCAACAATGTTTGGGTGATACTTAATTCCTCCATATTTCTTTTTATGCGGAATAAACTTGTTATATTCTTAAAACTGAAACCACATGGCTAAATACAATAACAGCATATTGTTAAATACTTTTACAGGTAAACAATTTATTAGGGCAGCTTGCGCATACTCAAAGAAAAGCAAAATCAAAACTTAAGCATTCAGCTAGTGGTAAGTGTATCAATTAAGTAGTACTAAGTAGCTACTTGTAAATTTAGATCTGTGCAGGTACCTAAATTGGAACTGGAACCATTTAGATATCATTATTTATAAACATCTCAGCTTTATTCCGATTGCATGATGCAACTAGCTCAGGCTCCATTTTATTTCAACGCTTTAATGAGGTACTATTAAACATATAGATTTATGCATGAGAGACTTACCCGATGTCCGACGACGTCTATCCTATTTTTAACAGATTCCAAAAAAGGAGAAGGTTCTCAATTCATCGGAATGTTTTTTTAAGGAATTCCTTTGTATACCAATAATCCACTACCATTCAAATTGGTACTAAATAACTTTGTCCCTTGTCGTCTTTTACGACATACATGGAAAGAAAGGACCACACAGCTATAGCACTCGTATTTATACACGTCATTATCTCCAAGTCATAAATTCTATATTGCTTAATTGCTTAGGTAAATTATTAGGTTAAAAGTAGCAATATTGTTATAGTTAACTTCACTTTTATCAATGTATTTATTTAGACTCACCTACTAAGAGCTCCGATAGCGTACTAGAAACCATAGCACATCAAGAAGAAGTAATAAAAGCAAACAAAGAGATATTAGAGCAATTATATGCCGATATTGCTGAATTGGAAGGTAGAAAAAATAAGTTGGAAGACGAAAGTGGCGTTATCGATAAAGATAGTGAATCGAGCCGTGATGCTCTCTCAGAAATGAATGCTCTAGCACAGCTAGAAAATGAAATTACTGTGAAAAATAGACATATTAGAAAATTGCTTGCTGATGTTAAGGTATGTTAAAATTGTAGTATCTTTCAGACATTTAATTATTTACTTAGGTATTCTGAAAATAATTAAATCATACGAAACCTATAAAACCTTTATTTTATAGTTGTTGGAGGAAGATAATACAAAATTCAGGGAGAAAATATCAATCCTCAAGGACAAACTAACAGAAGCTACGAAATTGATAGAAAATTTCACGGAGCAATTGGTTAATTTGAATCGTGAAAACTGTAATCTCAAAGGTAAATTAAAAGAACACACGGTCGTTCTTTATTCTTTATATTTTATAATTAGTAATGAATTCTACTGACAAAGGCATAATTATTTTCAGAGATCTTAGGAAAGTCTGAAGAAATAAAAGCAGGCTTATCAGATGAAGTAGAGTCACTAAGAAAACAGTTATTTGAAAAAGATAGTAGTAGAGAAAATATTTACGAAGAAATAAAATCTAAAGCACAGCATTGGAAGGTAATACTTAGTAAAAGCGGAATGGAGTACTAAGCGCGTATTATTTTATTGTTTATCATATTTTTTTCTTCAGAATATAGCACGTACGAAAAAGGTGGAGTTGGAGAAACTGATCAAAGAAAACACAAAACTTAAAGAAAATCTTTTGAGAGCTACAAAATCATACCCTTCCTCACCCACAAAGGTAATATTCACTTACTTACATAACTTGGTCATGCACAACATTTCAACACAATATATGAGCCTTGATCTAATAATTTAATTAATCAAATTTTAAAGCCATAACAATAATTCTTATTTTATAGGAAGGAAATGAAGAAGCATCAAAAATCAAAGAACTCCAAAATAAATTATTAGAAGCATCAAAAGAGATTACTCAGTCTGCAAAAATTATAGAGCTACTAAAATCAGAAAATCAAATACTGAAGTCCACTTCTGACGAACTTCCTGAATCTGTATCAGAAGTAAATAAAAATGAAAGTGACGATGGGAAAGAGAGATCACTAATAGCTAAACTTAAAAAGAAAAATAGGATTTTGACCCTTTCATTGCAGGAAGCAGAGGAAATGTTAAGTGCTAGAGAGAAAGAAGTAAGATAAATTTCTGTTTGTTAGGTCATATTATATCTACTAAGTATATTTATATTATATGTATAATGTAAAATATAGTCGTATTAGTTACACCTAATACCTATATATAACTCAAGGACGTGGTGAGCTTAGAAGAACACAAAGGCTCCTTCTTCATTTCGTGTCGATCGTTTTTTATCTAATAACTAAATAGAAGCAATGGCCGAAAGCAAATTTCACGATAAATTACATTTTATTAATATGATTTATGTAGGTACTATTTAGCGTAATAACTATAATCTACAAAATACGAATCAATTGACAGAAGTCGTGTATTTTTCCGTTGTTTTAACAGATTAAAATAAAAGAGTATGCGTATTGTTATTATTTATGATTTTATTATCTATATATATAAAAGCGAAAATTGTATTTATGTATGATAATAGAGAAGCTATTATTTATTAGTATATTAATTACTAGCGACCCGCCCCGGCTTCGCATGGGCATAATAACCTTCCTCTTGAACCACTCTATCTATTAAAAAAACCGCATTAAAATCCATTGTGTAGTTTTAAAGATTTAAGCATACATAGGGATATACAGACAGAGAAAGCGACTTAGTTTTACACTATGTAGTGATAGTGATTAGTACACTCATTTCTTTTCTTTCATTAGTTATTGGAAATAACATCACAACTACAACTTGTCCAATCACAAGAGGGCATTAGTGCTCTCCTGGAAGGAATCAAAAATAAGAAGCGCATGTTAAAATTTAGAGATGAAGGGATAAAGTCATTAGTCCAGGAAGTGAATTCTCTAAATCAAGCGATTGATGAATTACAATTAGAAAATGAGACATTAAGGTAAGTGATTAGCCTTTTCTTAATGTTTTATTAAATTAAAGTTTATACATATTAAAATACTTGATCATTCGTTCTTACGGTTAAGACAAACCATCTCAACTTATATTATACTTAGAAAATACCTAGAATATTGAGCTTTTTAAAAATACTAATGCAAATATTACGAGTACATAGGCTAAGTTCTTGATTTCTGATAAATAAAGTGGTGTTTGTCACAAATTGGATGATTCTTATTCATAATACCTATATCGCTACATATTCATAGTTGTAAATGTTTAGAAATTTGAAAGTATTAAATCGATGAATGATCGTTTTAGGCAAAAACTAAATATTCCGCCAGACGATAAAGTACCTACAAGGGGTATTTTGAAGAAACATTATGACATGGAGAAAAAATTAAAGGAGCTAAAAGTCGAAATCAAAGAAAACGAAAATAAATTGGTGTCTGTAGAAATCGACAATCGAAATCTTCGATTAAAAAATGAAAAATTAGTTAAATTAGTAATTAATTCAGGCTACAACAAAAATGAGATAAAAGAAATTTACGAAAACACAGACAGTGACAGTGAACCTGTGGATGTAGATACTCAGTAAGTTAATGCAATTGCAATCAGATAATTTGAAAGATTTTGACACTAACTTGTTTTCACACTATACTTTACCTAATTAATTTCCAGAACAAACGAAAAATTTACCAATGGAGCTGAATATGCAGTTGATGGAGACAAAATAAAAGATATTATTGAAGAAAATGAAGGTCTAAGAAAGGGATTACAAGACATTTTAAATTTTTTAAAAGACAACAGTATGTATTAATTAACTTTTATGTTAAAGTAATGTAAAAATTTAGTGTTAATTTATCATATTGGCGGTACCAATATTTTGAAGAATTGAAAAATGAAATATTTATATTGGTGCCGAAAATGTCATGACTTAAATGTATACAAGTGTGTATACAAGGAGGTTAAAACATATTTCCTAATTAAAGGTACGACGTCTTCGGGTGTATTAACACTGCAATGTCCAAGTTTGGAAGCATTATTACGAGCAATGGAAGCTCGTCACACAGCTGGTTGGTTTGCACCACATATGAGTACAGTTTTGGAGTTGAGAGCTACACTAGGAGGAAAAGATGCATTGCTTACTGCATTACATGAGGCAAGGTAATAGATTAACATTATATTTCTAAAAATATTGTTGAACCATTTAATCAAATCATCGCTAAGGACACCATTCCAGAAAAGATTTTAAGTGTGTCTGCACTCTCTATAATAGTACGATAAACAAGGTCATTAGCTGCATTTTTTAATTAGATAATTATGATTTTCGATAATTTTCTATAATAAAAGCGTTTTTGGTGTTGTATCCTAAGCTGTAGTTTTTGCTCAGATACGGGAATAATAAAAGTTTTATATTAATACACTAATATTCGTTGGCCTGCCATTCGGCTGATCTGCAAGTTCAGTATTATCTCATTAAGATAATTATAAGATTTTTCATAATTTTTAAGAGCCTTTTAGAAAACACCTTTTTGTCTTTTAGTTACACTTATAACATTCATGATAATAAAGAAATCGGGCTATTCTTAAACTGTATACCACGCGGCGTAAATTTATATTGGGATTCATTCATTGTAACTATTAAGACTATATGATAGTAATATGTTTAAAAGGGCTTTTTCAATTTAGGAAGGAGACTTTTGATGTGCTGACTCAACTTCAAAAAGAATCTCAAAAGTCACAAAATCTTCAACAGAAAATAGATGAACTGGAATCTGTAAATGAACCGAATTATTATGATACAAGACAGTCAATCAACAAATCGACAAACATTTCTGAATTTGGATCATGGATAGCTGATTCTGAACAAAATAATATAGATTTATTTGATAAAGATGAAATTGAGGCTTTACTTTCAAAAAATATCATATTGCATGAAAGTCAGTTAAAAAAAAGTTTGTCCTATTTTCATGAAAGATTTAAAATACTATTTGATAAAATGACCTCCACAACGATTCAAGCTACAGACGACTTAAATAAATGGTCAATTCAAGAAGAAAAGTACAAAGCTGAAATAGAAAATTTAAAAGCGCACATTTATCAAAATGAAGATGAAGATATCAGCGACAACTCGCCAGGTATAGTACAAATACCTAACAATAGCGTATTACAACGAAAATGTACTTATTTAGAGGAGTCCTACATATACATAAGAACATTAAACGAAAACTTGAAAAATGAGATTTTACAGAGCAAAAAAGATATAATGACACAGACATTTGAATTTGAGGCCAAGATTCAAAAACTTATTCTTTCAATAGCTAGTCTTACAGACAGACTTCGATTTTCTGTTACTTTTGATTTATTTTGGAAACAGAACAGAATAATGCATGAAACTATTATAAAATACAGAAAACTAGTAAATTGTACAATGAAATCTCAAGATGACTCACAAAGTTTATTTGAAATGTTAGAGCGAGATAGAATAAGTGTTCTCAATTTAGTTCAACAAGATATTCAAATGTCACGAACCGGAAGTAAGTATAATTAGTGCTTAATTAAGTTACATATCACTTTTTTATCATGTTATGTTATAATTATGTTATATGATTTTTTATAGAAAAAGCTACGGAAACTTCTCATATAATCCCAAATGCGGAAGAATCTGTATTAAAAAAGCAAATTCAACAAGTTTGTGATGAGATTCAAATCAAAAATAAAAGAATTGAATTTTTAGAAAATGAGAATGAAAAATTACAAGAAATGCAAGGCAGGTTGATGTGAGTACCTATATTTATATAGAAAAAAAAAAATTAAAATATAAATAATTTACACAACAATAATTAATTTCAGAGATACAACATTACCTGCAATCACAAATGAAGAAGTAGAACTTATGAAAGAAAATTTACAAAAGCTGGCGAATGACAATAAGTTATTGAAAGAGCAATGTCAACATGTTGGCGGCCAATTAGATATTGCACTTTTACAGGTATGAATGTTTTTTTATTTATCACGTTGCTCATATAAATTTTCTGTGTGAGCGTGATATTTTCTCAACTATTAACATAATAGCAGCTAATTTCTGATTTGTCTACGTACGGAAAGAAAATAAATAAATATTACAGTAAGTAGGTTTCAAGATATGCCTATTAACTTAAATGGTTTTAAATTTCTAGTTACAGGATAGTCAACAAAGACAGATGAATAATGACATGGAAATAAATATGTTGAAACATCAGATTCTTGATCTACAGTCAACAAGTGATAACAGAGCAATATTTGCAAAGTTTGTATTAATAATATAATAATAATAAATCGTTTATTTTCTCTTCACAAAGAAGTTACATTTACAAGTTTTTATTCAAATCATCCTACAAATAATTACGTCCAAAATCAATATTAAAATCAGTTCTCTTAAATAAGACATTAAGAATAACCCTTATTGGTTGGTTTGATAATTTTATCTTAACAGGAGGAACTATTTTACAGACTAAGCGGTGAAGTGCTTGTGGCGCATTTGCAAGCTTCTGAAAGTTTTAAGAAGATTGAGCGGCTAAATGTGGCTTTGAATAATGAAAGACAATTAAGAGTTGAATCTGAAGAGATGCTTAATGCTCGACAAAAAGTTTTTGACATATACTCTCAAAGATATGAGTCAAAATTCAGGTTTGTTAAAATTTTGACTGGTAAATTTGTAATAAGTACATTTTATTTTATTACTAAGAGGTATCAGTACCAATTCAAGTGTAACTACCCTCTATCTATGTAGCAATGTATTTTGCTATAGGTTTAATTAAGTTCTTATATACTAGCACTTTCTATCATAAATACAAACGAAATAATGACTTCCTTATTATGATTACTAGTAATTTTCTTAAAGATCGAATCATTATGATAAAAAATTTAAAAAATTCTTATTTCAGGTACCTGTACCGAGTTATTGAAATTCTCAGACAACAATATCAGGGAAGTATTCCTCTGGCTTCTATTGAAAACTACTTAAATAAAATTGAAGAACACTATCGTAAAACGCAAGCAGTTAATGATAAACTATCAGAGATAGAAGATTTACAATCAAGTTTAATGATTAAGCACACTGTATATGAACAAATACTAGACTTATCTAAAAATAAATGTATCGAGGAGGAAGATGGTTGTCCACATAAAATAAAAAACTTAGTAATGGTAATGTTAGCAGTACTTTATCATAATATTTGTCTAAATTTAAGATTTGAAGATTAAGACCTAAATTCACCCTCATTTTCAAAACAGGAAGGAATGCACGCAAGAGATTTGGATCATTTAAATAAAAAAAATAAAACCTTGGAACAGTCTCGCGATGAATTAACTAAACAATGCAATAAACTTGAAAAGGCACTTATTCTTTTAAATGAAAGTTTTGGAAATCAGAATCTTAATAAAAGTATCAAGACGATTACTATTAATAATTCAGGCATGAAAAATGATAACTCAAATATGAAAATTGAAGATATTCATTCGGATGATGACTCGAGCGCAAACGGTTAGTAAGATGTCTATAATCATCTCAGGTCTAATAATATATTTTTTTATAATGAATAATAGGACTTATTGTTATTTACGTATTTCAGGATGTCAAACAATATCTTTGCCAGAACCTCAAATTTTAAAAGCGTCTCAAGACATGTTAGATATGACAACTACTCGTAAAGAAGATAATACCTATACCATAAGTAATCATACGAAGAAAGAAATCACTCATACTCAAATCGAAACAAAAAATGTGTCGACGCAAACAGAAACCATTGGTATATCTAAAATAATCAAAGGTGTCCAAACAAATGAAGATAGAGAACTTGTTGAAGCAAAGTATCAAATAAATAACCTTCAAATGGATAATGAACAGAAGCGCAAAGAATTGATTGAAGCTATGTCTTTGGCTAAGCAGAGAATGGAAGAAAATATACAAATTAATACAGAGAAAACAAAATTGGAAACTGTGATTCAGAATCTAAGGAAAGCAATGGACCAAAAAGTAACGCAAAATAATGTTTTGAGTTCTACTTTAGATAATTTAAAAGAACAACTAGAAGATTGCAGACGTCTATATATAGCTGATAAAAGTAGAATAAAAGAACTGGCAACGGACGAAAATAAATCTATGCTGCATTTTATTCAACAATTAGAAAGAGATAAAAGTAATATTATAACTGAATATAAAGATCTTTTACAGAATGAACGAGATGAGTATTTCAAATCTGTAAAAGAATTGAATTCTAAAATATTAGAATTAAGATCTGAATTAGATAGGTAACTTATTACGCAATCTATTGCCTATATCACGTCAAAGCTAAATTTTTGAGTATCACGTTAAGCATTGCATTTTGGAGGAGTTAACTCATCAATCATTTTGGAAGAATGTAAACAATTATCTCGGTTACATAGAATTTACGTAATTATCTTGTGTTGCAGGAAAACAAGTGACATTGACACTCCAAGTAGTGAAGAACATAGAGAGATTTTAACAAAATATACAATTAAAATAACAGAGCTCGAAGATAAGTGTTTTAAATTGCAAAATGAAATGGATAATTCCAAAAGTGAACTGTGTGTAATTATTTAAAATTTTAAATTAAATTTAATTGTTTTGCCAATAATAAACATTAAACCTATTAAGTTATATTTTTTTTCCAGAAAATCTTATCAAAATGAACTAGACCGGTGGAAAGATTTAGCTTCGGAGAGACTTATCAAAATGGAGCAATTGAATTACCAATTACAACAACGACATACACAGGAGGTAACTTTTAGCAACATTTATTTTATATATGAGTAGTTAATTTGATTTAATTTAAATTTTATATGATGATTGTAATGATTGAAAAGAGTTTTCTTAAAAATATTTTTTACAGGTAGAGTCATACAAAGCAGAAAATCAGCATTGGCTAACCCAACTCAATGACACGCAGCGAGAGCATATGGAGTTGCGCACACGTTTGTCTGAACAGAAAGCAATTCATATAAAACAGTTAGCAGACAAAGATGCACAAATCGAACAGTTGCGTACAGTTGTACAGAATTTAAAGGTAAATACTTTTGAATTATTATACGAGTATCAGAGTGAAGAATGTGCATGAAGAAGTAACGAAATCAAAACTTCCCGAGTTTCTAACAATTGAAATTATGTAAGCTACACGTATAAACTTTGTTTAACATATGAATTTATTATACCCAAAAATGACACCCAGACTGTAGAAGTATATAATAAATTACAAAAACAAATATCTTTATTGTTGAAATTAATCTTTGTATTCTTATTAGTACCACTTTTCCTCTAAGAAAATACTGTTTCTACGTTGCGTTAATATTTTTGATCCATGTGAATACCTTACACAAATTACACGCTGATAATGATGATGTTGAGTTATGGTTATATATGTTTGTAGGCTCAAATAATGAATATGCAGACAATGATGTCCGTCAACGACCCTAGTTTTGATCTATCGGCCATTGTTGAGGTGGACGAGCCAAGCGACGCCATATCACAACACGATTCTGATAGATTAGAAATAAAGTTTGAATCTACAATCGATCTGAGAGATATACATGACGATATTATGAGATTACCAGCATCATCTACAGCAATTTGGTGAGTAGTCATTAGGTTATCATTACGCAAATATTTGTTTTTTTTAATCAATAAGGTTATCTTATCTTCATCTTTTAAATTGGTATTGGGTATTCAAATTACTTTTAATTGCCGACCGGAAATATCTAAGATATCATTGCTACACAGTACAGTTGCAACCAATCATTAATTATTTCATTGGTTTGATGATTGATTGATGTGAACTATAAAGTATATTCTTTATGTAAATTTGTAAAGACTAACAGGCGGACCTAATGGAGAAATATGATAAGTTTTTCAATATACTTTTAAGGAATACTGTAGCATCAATATTACTATTTTTCGGTCATGTCTTTTGAGTAGAAGTAATAAGAGCAATTTCATGTTTTTTCAAAGGCAAGAGCCAGTTATAGATCGACTGCGTCGTGAGAAGCAGATGATGACCAAACAGAACGTGATACTTCGAAGACAGATCAAAGCCCTGGCAGCGAGGGAGAGAAGAGCTCGACTTGATGCGCAGAATATGAAGAGCCAATTGTTTAGAATGTAAAATTTTCAATTATTGTGTTTCTTTATGTAGTAGTTGTTGCCTTTAAATCTTAGTTCTATTATTTTATTTATCGTATTCACCATTCATCTTCAGGTATAAGCATGTCTGTAGGTAGATACCTCTTTATAATGGTGCTAATAATATGGTACTGCAATTTGAATCAAAATAACTCAATATAACTGGATATGATTGTATATCTAATATAGTTTTGTTAATGACCATGGTCTTCTTATAAAATAAATGTCTTTCAAAGGAACTTCCAGATCACAAAGTAATATAAAATAATAACTTTTTTTGAGTTTCAATTTATACCGCAACTGTTGTTGATATAATAGAAAAATTGTAAATTTTCCAAGAACAACACACATAGCTACAAATTGTTATTTTCACATTATCTAGAAGTACATCAGGAGGCAAAGCAGTATCTTCGGAGACAGCGGCCCTACATAATAAGATAGCGGCATTGCAATCACAGCTGTCTAGTGCCCGAAGGGACTCGCAATCTTCTATCGCCATTTGGGATAAGTGGAAGAGGCAAGTCAATACTATAAATTTTTTTTTTTTGATTTCTTACCAATTTTATTATTTATCGCCACTTACCTTTATCTCTTTGTTTAGTTAAAGAATTATAGGGTTGACCGGTATGCCATGCCATATGGCATTAATTCCACCATTGGTATAAGAAGTTAAGTTTATTTGTGAACAATTTGTTTCATTAAATCATTCATGAAATTATACTGTATTTTGTTAATTTATAATTGTTTTTGTATCTAGTAACAACAATTGAAAAGTCGTCCATAAAAACTTTGAAATGGTCAGCAATTTATTGGACAGACTAGAATTACATGTAAATTTGGCATTTCATTTTAATCAGAGCACAGCAAGCAGCTGAGCGTTGGCAATCGCGATATGAGGAGAAGTTCCAAGAGGTGAAAAAATTGGAATCCAGTCTCAACTTGGCCAAGTCGGCACTCGCTCGCTTGGAAAAAGAAAAGCGTGTTCTGCTCAATAGATTGTCGGAAGTGAAAAGTAAGTAAAGGGTTCCGTGTAAATTCTTAAATATGAAAACGGTCTCGATTCGTAAACCAATTTCAGATATTTTTGTTAAATGTATTTAAAATTAATCAAAAAAATTAGATGTTGTTTTCCTTTTTGCTAAAAAAATATCTATTTTTTAAGCCTTAATTGTCCCACTGCTGGGCAATGGCCTCCCCTATTGTCTTTTACTTTATTAAACAAAAATTTGCCGTTTGTTATCAATGTCGCACAAATGTAGTATATGTATATCTCTAGTTATTGGCAAAGACCTCCCTCCTTGTTAATAGTATTAGTAGAAATCCATGTTATGTACTGTCTATAAATTTTCAGACGAGAGTCTTCTAGCCATAGAAAAGCAAGAGAGCGAAGCGCTAGAGAAGTCCCTTCGTCCGACCCATGAATGCGACTGCGCAAATCAGTCTCCGGTCTCATTGCGATCCCTTCTTGAGAGGGTTGAAGCCCAACAAAGACGGATCAAAGCATTGGAATTTGCTGAAAAGGTTTGTCTTGTTCGTCTTCAAGGTTCTTTAGGAAGTCCCTTCATCCTTTATCATCATTATTTCAGCTGGACTGCTGGACTTTGAACTCCCATAAGGATTTCCAGAACGACCGTTTGCAAGCGGCCTGCATCCAGCGCCTGCCTGCGACCTTCTCCAGGTCATCTGACCATTATGTCGCGAGTTGAAATGCAACTGTTGGCTCCGGTCTCATCGTGGTCACTCGAATGGATTGAAGCCCAACAATGGCGAATTATTGCTTTAAAATATTCTCAAATTGAAAATATTCATCTTGTTCATTTAGGTCTTTAAGCTTTTTGTTATTTTTAATTTTATATACCGTACTTTTATATTTAACATATATTAAAATAAAAAAAATGTCCGCGTGCGAAATGATATATGCGAAACGAATTTTCTTTAATTGAAATAGCTTTAATAACGCATAAATATGATGGAGTTGATATGGATATTTCGTCTCAATCAAATTTTTGATTTTGCTTATTATATAGAAGTATCAGCCAAGAGGTTCCAAATATGCCATCACAAAACCACAATTTAGAATAAGTAGGTACTTAATTGAATTACTTGAAATTAAGATGTAAATCTAAGTGCACGTTTGTTTTGTTAAATTTAAATTACTTCAGGGTAATGAGATCTTGGTTTCGGAATACGAAAAAGCTTTGGCCGAGATCACATCTCTGAAAGGCCAGGTGCTCAAGCTGGAGTCGACATTACTCGAGTCCCAGATTCGATCTCCGCTGAAGTCTACCCAGGATCCGCAGCCAGAACTGGATTATTGGAAAAGGTAAGTATTTATACCTTAATTCATAATTCATTTATTTTATGTCAGACATGGGTACACTTAAAGGTGTTAGTATTAAATGAGTTACTGTGCGCCATGCTGCGCCGTCAGGCATACAAAATTGGTATTAATTTTACCACTATTAGACTATCATAGAAACATGACCACAGACGTGTGAATCATTTTTAAATGTAGAACGTATGACGGTATAATAACTTCGTGGTTCATATTTTCTATGATCATAGTTGTGGTATCCTATTTGACAGCTAGCATACAAGTATTTAAAAAAAAACAACTTCGAAAAATGTCTCACTCATAGCAACGGCTAACACGGCTAAATCGTTATCCATTTGTGTAAAAATTAAAAAGTCATCTTTTAACTATGATCATTGATTTATATGATTTAAATATATACTGAATAGCCACTTATTCTTGTTTTAACAATAAATAAAAACATGCATCATCTACCACCAGTTTCTATTATAAATTGTATCTTTGTTACCTGCCTCCGGTTGGCTGGAAGAGATCTCTTCATGGTATAAGTCCGCCGTTGCATTTATCTTGTGTAATGTATTTTTAACTGACTTAAAAAAAGGAGGAGGTTCTCAATTCTTCGGAATGTTATATGTTTTTTTCTTGTTTTTTTTTTTTGTGCAATAAAGTTACTACAAACAAACAAACAACCATTTTCCTATCGCAGTTACTGCGAAATGCTTAAAGAGGAGAACGTGCAGCTGCACGCGCGCGTGTCGGCGGCGGAGGGCGCGCCCGCCACCGCGCACCACCACCGCGTGCACGACCTCGAGCAGACCGTGCTCATGCTCAGAGGTACGTCCAAAAAAACTGAATAGGGTCTTATTCTTTAACCATTGACCACAGAGGTAGTTGTTCACGACCCGTATTTGTATGAAACGAAAACAGTGATTTTACATACCTACCAAAACATTTTTGAACATATTAATTGTACTTAAGGTGACACCTCGGTGAACACTAGCGCCACCGTCATTTAAAAATCATTATTCACTGAAAACACAAGTTATCATTAATTTTAATCATATTCAATTATTAAATTATAGTTCCATATAGTTACAAATTGCAAAACTGCTTAAAGTGGCCGTTTTAAGCAATAATGCAATTTGTAACTATATAGAACTATAGTTTAATAATTAGATATGTTTAAAGTTAACTTCAGACCCAGAACCATAATTACAGAAGAAGGGTTTTTGATTACTTTTGTTTTCAGTGAATATTGATTTTTAATTGATGGTGGCGCTAGTGTTCACCGAGGTATCACCTTAAGACTTAGGTATATATTTTTGCAGGTTTAGTCAGCAAATTGCAATCAGAACAAAGGTCATCGGCATTGGGTGTAAAACGAGTTGACTCCAGGCCAAGCAGTGGCCGTAATTCTGCTGAGAAAGTGAGTTAAGTTTTCGTTTTCGTACGGTTCGGTTGGCAATCAGTTATCGGATTTAGAACACAGTGTCTCATGAGATCTATAGATGGCGTTAGTGTGATTTTGTATGAACTATTGGTATTGGTAGGATAGGAACACTAAAAGTGGGCGCCAATTTATTCATATGGGATTGAATTTGTACTAATTATGTAATATGTGTCTTAGGTTCGTCCTCAGTCGGAGTTACATCGCATCGAAATTGCAAACCTTAAGCGCAGTATCATGGACAAAGACGTGTTGCTGGAGAAGTCAAAGGAGATGCTGAAGATAGCTGCCGAAAGAGAAGATGAATTGCTTAGAGAGGTATTTTTTCGGCCAAAAAACGAAACCGACTTCTGCCACACAACTAAAAAGGATGAAGTAATTGATACATTGTTGTTTAAATATGCTTCATATCAAAACATTTAAAAAAAACATTAAGACGAATTGAAATCCTGCTCCTTTTTTTGAAGTCGGTTAAAAATAGAAACCAATGAATTATGTAAAATTGGCCCAGAACTCTTAATGACTTTACATCGTGTATATTGCTCCATCGCTTACCCGTTTCTGTCCTACTTACCTTTGAACATTGATATCTTAGTTCCTTTTTTACAATATCCTCGAGAAAATTTAGTGGTCTATTCTTAAGCTAGAACCAACATGGACACTTCCCAAAAACTATATTACTGAATAGGTTTCAATCTATTTGCCAAAATGTTTGAGCGTTTGGTATGAGATAGGTATATTATATTATACTAATTATTCCCTATTCCTAATTTGAGCAAGGGATGGATGGATCTGATCTGTGTAACGCTTTGGTTGTTGAATAACAGTAATGTTGTACAAATTCTCAATCATTCAATAAATAAATAATTAAATCTTTTCTTTTTCAGAATGAATATCTTCGACGTCAGCTAAATGATCTAACTGAAAGTAAACCGGGATTTTTGTCTGCTTAGCTTGAGATTGAAGCATGTTTTATGAGTATCTAAATAGATAAGATGAATTAGAAGGTAGTTCTAAGTTAACATTGCTTGTAATGTAAGCGAAAATAAAAATAAAACTTTGTTTTTAAGTACTATAATTTTATTTATTTAAGTTACTGTACAATTTTATCTATATAAAATGCAAATTCGATCTTAGAAAGTTCAGATCTTACGAGGAATGTCATTAATATCTAACAGTAAAAAGAACTTTATTTGGTAAAAACAATTCTATAAAAATATTTGTTATTTTTATTTATTTTATTTTATTGCTGCGTGTGGCGAATGAGATTTAATCATCATTTTATGCAAAGAAGTTCGAATCGCGCGCGATCCGCAATTATTATTTTTTAATCTATTATTTTATTATTATACTAAAATGTTTTAAAATTAAGTATTTGAGTCATAATAAACTAGTCCTTGTAGTGTAGTAGTGTGGCAGGAACTGTAGCATCTTCAATCAGTGAGACCGTCACATTTTAGGAGTTCATGCTGAAAAAAATATTAAATTTGTACGAATTTTCTAAGTAGGTATATACATAAAAATAGGTTCGTATTTACATAGAAGCAACTAAGTATGTAAGTATTAATCTGTTTTTAAGATAAGTAAAATATTTTTAATATATGAAAAATAATTTTCCATCTCAACTTTTTCTCTTTACCAAAGATAGCGTTTAAAATATTCTGTGAAATGGCTCAGATAGTCAGTGCTTATACACCTTCAGGCAACTAGGAAAGTCTGTCATCTAGCAGTATTGGTCACTAACTATTTTTTTACGATTTGTTATCAAGCATTCTATGTGATGTGCGTTTGTTGTAGCCTTTCTTGTCGACATTATTAATTAAACACCAGCTTTTTGAAACAAATAAAGGATAAAGTTCAAATAAAGGTAAGCATTTACATATACAAAAAATAATCCATATCCATACTAATATTATAAATGCGAAAGTCTGTCTGTCTGTCTGTCTGTCACCTCTTCACGGAAAATTGCCGATTGTGATGAAATTTGGTAGGGATGTAGTTAACGACCTGAGGTCAAACATAGGCTACTTTTGGGCGCGATATAACCGAGTCCCACACGGGGCGAAGGAAGAAATTAATAAAGTAAATGAAGAGTTATAAGCTAGAACATTTCCAAACAAACTTCATTGTAAGAAAATATCAATAGATTATCATTTTCATAATAAAGTCAACCAATATCTACATAGAACGTGCATGGAACAAAGTCATTCAGATTTTGGTTTTTGTTTATTTGGAATTTTTTCAATATCATGGATAGAAGTTTATAAAGTTATTAAACCAATACCCACCTGTCCTTGAATAAACCGGCAAGTACAAAGCAGCTATGAAGCAGAGAAATTACTGCATCTAAAAATAAATTATTCCACTATGTGATTCTATATTTTTCTACAATAATACCATGATGTTAGTCATAAATTATAATAGTGTTAATACAAATTTTAAGGACATTATTGTATTACTGTTCGCTAGTCATAATAAATACTAATAAAAAAGTGATGAATTGAATTCGATATTCTAATGAAAAATATTAGAACACTGTTATTATCATTAAAATATATTCGATAAATAAATTATGAATGATTATGCCTAAATGCTTTCTTTTTCCTTATTGAGTAAATTACTAGAGCGGTAGTCATGAAAGTCAATCACTCATCTTAGCCTTCTTAGGATAGTCCCTAAGATAGTTGCTACAGCCTAAGATGCCCTTCTGGTTTTTGTTATGAGTACTTAATGTGTATTATGTATATGGGCAAAGTTCTACTGTACTACTTACTACCTACACGCTATCTCTACGATTGTAGAGATTGTACACTTTAAATACCTCTATTTGGTGATTACCAAATAGAGGTATTTAAAGTGTCTCTCCCTAGGTAGATGTTAGCATTTCAAAAGCACTTCAGTTATAGGATAGTAACTGAGCAACGATACTATATTATAAGATATACACATTATAGATACACATCTAAGACTCAGACCAAATAAAAAAAGATAATTTTTCATCTTGACCGATCGAACCCGGTACCTCCTGCCTGAGTAGCAAACAAGCATATAAACCATTACGCCACGGAGGTCGTCAGATAGTTCGAAATATTCGAGTTAAGCATGTATGGACTTTGGAAGTACTTAATTTAGGGTTATATTATTAAAGCAAAATACTGATTAGTCCATGACTGGAAAACCCCAAAACTGTTTAGCACAAGAAAAACTGGTGGCAAAAAAAACTCCAAACTTTCATTACCATGGCAGGCTTCTCCCCCTCAGCCCGGCTCCTCAGGAGCCTGGCGAGCGGCGGCGTGAACAAGGCGGGGTCGGGGTGCGAGCGGCCCGCGCGCTGCCAGGGCTGCTGGTGGCGCCACAGGAGAGACACGACCGTGCCCACTACTAGGACCCACACGAAGCCGATCTGAAAAGTAAAAAAAATAAAATAAATAAATAATGAACTGTATTTGTGTGGAACGCCATTAATTGTGTATTTGCTTTGTGGCCATTAAGTACCCTGATACCTGTAGTATTAAGTAATAGGAATACATCGAAAAGACAGGCAATCTTGTCAAACTGTATGTAACAAATCTACTTAGGGTTGCATTAAATCAAAACTATCAGTTGTGATTTAATGCCTCTATTTATTATGTTTTTAATATTTTTATACTTTTATATCTTACATTACAAAAATGGTAATATACCTACTTAAATAAATCTTAGTGGTTCTTGAGAAAACATAGTTAGCCCAAAGCAAAGCTTCGCGCAAAAGCTATTCGACACGGATTAATTTTGAATTCATGTCACACTATCGGAGTATATTTTCAGCAACTTTCACGTGTATAATAATTATAGTTCAGAAAAGGATTAAATTAGATACATATTAAAAAAATAATCTCACCGTACTGGTCCACAAATACGATATCCTGTACAAATAGAAATATGAACTAGGATCGTATTGCGTAGCGGTGATGAGTGTTCCATTGACCGCGCACCCCTCGGTGCTTAGCGGCAGCTTGAGGGTCGGGGGTCGAGGGCCCCCGAAGCTGATCCACAATGTCATCGCCATGCCGCTAGCGAGCGACAGACATGCTCCCTGGAATTAAATACTCTATTCTAAATTTTATTGCAAACCATGCAATACAATATAAGTAAAATAATAAAAATAAAAAAGTTTGAAAAACCAAAAACACACTTTAATTAAAAAATGAGATATAACTTTTAATACAATATAATTATAAATGAAAAAGATTAGTATTATTGTTGAAAAAGCGTGTGAAGTTCTTAAGCCATATATTTCATTTATCGATCTTACTACAGACTAGTGATGCAACGGATCTCTGGTTCTGTTTCCGCAAGTGCAGAAGTTCCGCGCGCTTTTCAACGTCCGTTTCTGCTTCTGTTTCCGCAACTTTTATAACGGAGATTCAAACGGAAGTTTACAACCGACACGTCTGAGAGACTCTCAGTGAGCGCGGCGCGAGGCGCGTGCGAGTCGCTGGACGGTTGAGCGAAAATTGAGTTGAAATCTTGACTACAACTAACGAGAGTGACAATTTCCTTTTGGAGATACAGTCACATTTTCAGGAGTACAAAAAAGAAAAGAGATTGCCTTTAAATGAAGATTCTCTTGTGTGGTGGAAATTAAATTCACACAAATACCGTCAATATTTGTCGGTACCCCCCAGCAGCGTCGCCAGTGAACAATTATTTTGCGGAGCTGGTCTTATATACGAAGAACACCGGAACAGATTGTTAAGTGCAAAAGCGGCCAAAAAACTTTTTATAAAATATAACTTGCTACTATGTACTAAATTTTGAATATTAATAAAATTTTCAGTTGCAAAGTTGCAATATTGATTTCCATAGTAGATTTCTAATATATCTATTTCTAATCTAGAATTGGTGTATTTGATACTTAATAAAGAATTATATTTGTAAATTGTTTTTTTTTTTCATATTATTTACACTTCCGTTTCTGCATCCGTTTCCGTTTCCGTTTCTGCTAAAATTTACTTTTGACATCTGTTTCCGTTTCTGGTTCCCCTAAGACACTTCCGTTGCATCACTAGTTACGTCAATTGGGGGGCCTGATTTTGGCACAGACTTTCGAAGGCGATGCGATGTCCTTGGTGTTAAGAGTTAATCACATTTCTATAAACCGAAATAAAAAACTTACTCTGGCCTTCAAAAGCGAGAAAACGCTAAAGACTACAAACTGACATGTAATTTACGCTTAACTAAAATTTACTTATGTAACTGATATAATATGACGCTGAAATTCACTAGGAAATTAATACAATTATGTTCAATCAGCTCACATTATCTCAAATATTTTGACCTATCATAACTTCATTGATTGATACTGTAATATCTGATGTAGACCACAACCGAGGTCTGTGCGTGCAGTTACTAAGGTAAATAAACTTTAACCTCGTTCACAATGATTTCAGATAATGCATTTTGTATAGTAGATAGGTATAATAGTTATGTGAAACATTAATTAAGATTAAACAATTTTTTTGAAATGTATAACGATTATAATTAAATAGCCGGCTGCATTTGTGATGACTTCCTCTTTCATTCTTACTATTACTTTCTTCTTCAGGTGCTTCTTCCACTAGCTTTTCCTATACTGATACGATTTTTTTTCTTTATTTATTCGACTTAAAGTTCTTGATCTTTTCGGGCTAAATTAATTTGGAATAAATTTGATATTATACTTACCAATTCAGTAGCATAAGTAGTGAACATTCCAAGGGTGAAGACTCCAAGTAGCGGTCCCCCGACAGCCCCGAAGATGGTGAGCGCGGCCTGCAGCACCCCGCCGAGGTACTCCGCCAGGAACGCCAGCGCCAGGAACACGAGGCCGTATGCGCAGGCGGCTAATTTGGTCAACACAGATATGTGTGATTCGCGAACTTTGCACCACCTTGAATGTAGTTGAAATAAATAGATTGGATTAATAATAAAGAGCAGTCTTAATGGCATATAAAAATTGTTTTTTATTATTATTAAGCAGTTAATGTTGTATGGATTGTTGAAAAAATTTGTGAAATATTTCTAGGAAAATTAAAAATATACAACTTTTCTATTATCACATCATAGGACACAGTAATCTAAAAAGTAAGATTACTTACGAGTATGTAGCTGCTGTATATTTACAAAAACTACTAAAATATAATAACATGTTTATCTAGTGCAGGTTAGGTTAGTAAATTACAGACTTATAAACAGAAAGTAAAAATAGTGAACATGCCACAGATAAATCACACTAATTCCGTGTATTAATACAAGATCGCACTTGTATTCACAAGTTATCACAAATATCTTCAAACGTTAAAAACGTTACAAAATCCCAAAATTACCTGCTTACATAATCTGACAGGGTAACAGCAGCCAATGCGTTGCAAGCAGCGGATACAGTCGACAGCGAGGCGCTGAAGATGCCCGCCACGAAGAGGCCAGACAGACCAGGGATCTGCGTCATGGCATCTACCACGTAGTAAGGCATCAATTGATCAATCTGGTGAATAATTGGTACTGACTATTTTTCTAAAAGATTTTTGTTTTTTCCTAGCTGACTGTGAGTGCCTAGTATACAATTCTGTAATCTATGCTGTTAGTAAGATAAAATAAACTTATACTTTGATCCAGGGCTGGTAAATTTAAACTTTTCATTCAGCCGCTAGAGCGGTAAGAAGATATACTTATCATCAATTCAATTCATTTATTGCAATCACCAAGAAGTCCTCGTACACTCGCATTTTATATTACTTAGTAAGGAATAAATTTGTAACAAGAGAAATGTTATTAGATCATTGAATGAAGTTTCCTATTAATAAAATTGATCTCTTTTAACATTCTGACGAATTTATTATTAAGCAGTTTCATTAACAACTCCTTTCTCAGTTTGACTATACTTATTAATTTCTACTTACCGAGGAAATTTTACCATCACTGAAGGGATCGCAATTCTGATAAACGGCGTAGATCGCAAGTCCGCTAGTGCATGTGAAGAGACTGAGGGCTACATAAAATGGCCAACTCCACCATAAGCACAATTTAGATCGTTCTAAGGTGCTCACTGTCAGAAGTCTTTGAACCTACAACAGTGTTTTCGTCAATGAAAGAAAATACTTCAGACAGATTACATAATTGTTTCATTTCTGATGATGAAATTACCTGAGTATGATTGACAGCATTTAAAGATAGATTAGTAATTAAGCCACCAATTATAAGGGACCACCACGTATGTCTTTCCGTAGGGTCCACGCTGAAACTGAGGAAAAAAATTAGGTAACGTTGACTAATAATGACATTAAGTTCAAATTTTTCATATATTGTTTATATATTAAACTTACTTGTTAAAATTAAGGCGTCCACCCTCTGAAGCTTTGATAAATATTTGACTGAATCCCCCCAGTTCTATAGAACTGAATATAATAATACTAATCAAAGCAGCAAACATCAAAAATGATTGTAAAACATCAGTAAATAATACTGCTTTCATACCTCCTAATGTAGAATAGAAGGTACATACTAATCCAACGACTAATATTGATATTAGTCTATTTAATCCTGTAACAGATTCTAGAACTATAGCTGGAGTATATAAAACGATTCCATTGTATAAGATCATTTGTAATGTATATGTTAAAGAAGTCAGCATTCTTATTTTAGATCCAAAACGTAATTCTAAATATTCGTAAGTACTAGTCTTTTGTAAGCCAAAAAATACTGGTAAGTAGAGTCTGGTACACGTTGGTATTACCAAGCCATAAGATAGATTTATGACAACAAAAATCATGCCATAGTAGTAGTTCTCTGCGGAAACTCCCAGCAGAGTAATGGCAGACATAAATGAAGCCATGAGAGAAACAGCCACAGGAAAAATAGACATGTTCCGATCAGCGAGGAGGTATTCCTGCAAAGAAGATAGAAATTAATAAGCAGCAGGTGGCGATTGTGAGATAAACTTCAAAAATATATTCATACTAGCTTTCGCGGCTTCACCCGCATGAATTTCTCTCGTGAACAGTGCTTTTTTCCATAATCAGGTCCTTCTCAATAATTCTAACTATGTGTATGCAAATTTCAGAAACATTATAGTTGTGTTGATATGGCCTAAAAGCGTAATAAACAAACAAACTCACGTTCGCATTTATAATATAAGTTGGATTGGATTACATATATATTTTTTTAAATCTTAAAGCCTGGTCTACGTCTCACGATAACTTGGCAATAAAATTTAAGGCTCAACGATGGTATAATTGAAACACTCATTACATTTACTTGTGCAGCTTTAACACAGAGAAACAAATATATTGCTTGGTTGCATTCCATTTGACCTCAATTTCACAGATAGATGACGCGATAATTGATTATGCGTGCAAACGCTTTAACGCTAACAAAAGACGTCTAAGTTTGTTGACAAATATTTTCATACAATAATCGTTAAAAATTATCTTTGTACGCAGACCACAGTCGATTAGATGTTCCGATAAACTTTATAGTAAATACTTAGTTAAGTTCTCAATTTTCAAGAAGACACTGATGGGTTAGTTTTAATATCTTCAGAGAAAAAAATGTGCTGTATTGATTGTGTCTGAAATGATGATTATTAAAATTCATCATTTCGTGTAGGTATCGAATCAATCGACCATACACACCCTGGTATCAAAGTTATTTGAAACCGCCTCTCGACGCTATCGTGGTTCCTTTAACGAATCCCCCGCAGCCGGGACCAACGGCTTAACGTGCCTTAGCATGAAAAAAGCACGAAATCATCTTCATCTATATTTTATTGGATACACACTTTTATCTGTCATCTCCTTATAAATAAATACTCCACTGCATTTTGTTTAAATTGTTTTCTTATTTGATCTCCATTCGCTTTATGCCTTCTTTAGTCACTTTTTTTCTTCACACGCTACACACTTCTTCTACTACTTCCATCCACATCTATACATGTGTCGGTGAGATGGCTTACAGTTTAAACATGTTACTAAATAAATATAGTTGAAGTAGAAGTCAAGTACCTCATTAGTTTTCTGTTTCCCACCACTAAACCGAAAGTAGAGCCCAATGGCCCCAGACGCGACTATTGTAGCCGCCATTATGATATAGTCACATACTCCAAATACAGTTTTAGACATTTTGGCCTGAAAGAAACAAAAAGATGTAATTTTATACGTTGTTATTTACCATTAAATAACATTGGAAGTAACACCATCATCATTCTAGCCATATCGAAATATATTTGCTGGATTTTTCGATAATCTAAGGTAATTCATGTTAAACTTTAAAAGTTACTAACAACAGACTTTATAGTACTACATTATAGTATTATCTTGATTATAAGAGTATTCTGTAATCAGTGGTAATACTGTCTTCTTCGCCCGAGCGTGTTTCCCGGTTGCATCTTCAGCTTACGCTTCAATGCCCAGGGTACGCTTTTTAATCTGTGGTAATACTTTATCCATATCCATATCCATCCATACTTCCATATCCATACTTCCATACTAATATTATAAATGCGAAAGTCTGTCTGTCTGTCACCTCTTCACGGCTAATACGCTGGACCGATTGTGATGAAATTTGGTATGGATATAGTTATGCACTAGGAGTCAAACATAGCCTACTTTCGGGCGCGATATAACCGAGGCGCACGCGGGAGGAGCCGCAGGCAACAGCTAGTATAAGAATATATGACTAACGCGCACTAAACTTACGTTACGAGTACCTATGCATTATTGATGTAGACCTAATTATAACTCCAATTGAGTTCGTATTTCGCGCCCCACTTTACGAAGTGATACTAGGTATCACTACACTATCATTACATAGTATAAAACAAAGTCGCTTTCTCTGTCCCTATGTATGCTTAAATCTTCAAAACTTAGCAACGGATTTTGATGCGGTTTTTTAAATAGATAGAGTGATTCAAGAGGAAGGTTTCTATGCCCATGCGAAGCCGGGGCGGGTCGCTAGTGTATAATAATTGAATAGGCAATAAGGAACAGACTCGGAATTTGTTTTTCTTATAATTATGATATAAAGTTAAGCAAACATTAAGATAAAACGTTTATGATCAACCAGTTGAATCAAGATAAAAATAATCTTATAAGTACCTATAATTAAAATTTTCATGCTGGCATAATATGTCAAAACGCTAATGCTATTTTTAAACCACAGTTTAAAAATAGCATTAGCGTTTTGACATATTATTATTAATTATTCATTTATTTGTTTTTTTATAGACCTCAAATGTTTTCGTAAATATGTATTAGATAGAAAATTTAAAAGAAAACTTTTAAAAGAATTTCACATCTCGCCTAAAATATTACATTTGCGAAAAAAAAATTGCATTTTTAAAAATCGTATATTCCTAACATTAACATTATTTTCAAATATTCCATAATGTTTGTTCTTTAAATAAATTACACTATTATATATACCATTAATAAATTATAATAAAAAGGAATATGATATGAAGTTGTGACATCCCTAGCGACCGCCCAATAAGTCCTAAAAGCCCTGAGATGATACTCACTTTCTCTACAAACCTACCTACATACTTACTGTAATGTAATCCATCATCATTGTATTGTTTTCCCAGTTGCATTCAAAGCCGTTAAACATTATAACCCCACATACTGACTACATAATAAAGTTAATTTTGTAGATATTTCTTTCTATTTTAACCTTTCTCTGCCCTTTCATGTTTGAATAGGAATAAATGTTAAAGTTTTTCAAGTTCAACTTTTTTTTAACTATTATTCCTGTTTATTACAAATCTAATCTATGGTTTAGTACCTACATGAGTTATTTCTCGTTTCATATGGAATGTACATGATATGTACATTTATTAATGTTTAAAACATTTTGATGAAAAGTACTTACCCGTTTAAAATGCAGCTACACAAAATAAGTACAATCCCCACAAAATTCTGAATATCCAATTAGGTTCTTGTATCACAAATAATTTAAGTATACTCCGACATCACAATTAATTAGTGTAAATAGTATAAGAATAGCTTCATTAACCTTAAGTGCAAATTCTAAAAAAGTGTTTACGTAAATAAATTATAGTTAAAAATAACCGAATGCGGTCGTCAACGGGGACGCCGGCTTATTAACTGTTATCGTTCAAGAATTACATCAGCTTGTACTGTGATTCCGTTCAGTGAATGAATGATTTGGAAGAATATCAGCTAGCCTTGAATGTTGTGTTTGATGCCAAAAGGTCGTCGACGTAATGGGTATCTAATGCTTACGTTATTTACGCAAAATACTGCCTATAAATACGCACGTTTTTTGGGTTATTGTAATATATTTAATGAACGGTTTTAAAAGAACAGTATTTTCTTTAATATAGGAGAGTTTTAGTCAAGGTCATCGTCAGTTTTAAGTTAGTGATTTTGAAACCGCTATATTTATCTTATTAAGGAAATAACTTTTGGTGAAAATTTATTTGCTGCAGAATATTCACTGTAATGCATTAATTCAGATAATTTTCTGAAAACAATTTTTCATGTTAAAACATCAATCAATCAATCAATGATTTATTCACATAAAATGTATGTATATAAAGGATGCAATTTTTACATTTAGTAGCCCTTATATATTTTTCTTGCGGAGGTGTGCAAAATTGGAATATGTATTTGCTGAAAATGTGTTTTCATATGAAAACCGGGAAATACACACAGAGAGACGGTTATTGCCTCAAAACCTCAATAGTAAAAAAAGTCGCTTTCTCTGTCCCTATGCCCCTTTGTATGCTTAAATCTATAAAACTACGCAACGGATTTTAATGTGGCTTTTTTTAGAATGTGCAGATAATAGCAGTCGCTATTCAGCGAGGGAATGCAGCTGGGGTTCTTGGCACCATGCCGCAAGAACATCAATTTTTAGATTTTTAAATTTTATTTATAACTAGCTGTTCCCCGCGGCTTCGCTCCGCGTGGGACTCGGTTATATCGCGCCCAAAAGTAGCCTATGTTTGACCTCAGGTCGTTAACTACATCCCTACCAAATTTCATCACAATCGGTCCAGCAGTTTAGCCGTGAAGAGGTGACAGACAGACAGACAGACAGACAGACAGACAGACAGACAGACAGACAGACCGACAGACAGACAGACAGACTTTCGCATTTATAATATTAGTATGGATAGTATGGATATGGATTTTAGTAATTTGAGTTTTAGTTTAATTTTTTTTAATATTAGTTATTTTAGTTTGTAGTTTCTTTTTTACTTATTAAACTTATTTAAAAGAGAAATTGAGTTTTATTTTAAAATAGATAGAGTGATTCAAGAGGAAGGTTTTTATGCCCATGCGAAGCCGGGGCGGGTTGCTAGTAGTAATATAAAATGATTTTCAAGGGTAAAAAAAAAAAGTTTTGCATTAAATAAAATTTATTTCAAAATACCGATCATTTAAAGTATATCTAGTATATAAGTACTATTGTATTGCCTATATGCCTATAACTATTTATCGTTAGATACCCGTACAATATATTATTAAAATTTTATGTCGAAAAAAAATGTAATAATTATGTGTATGAGAAATTTATGCTACAAGCATGACAATAAAATTAAAAGTCAAAACAATTTTCTAAACAAATGGATAAATCAATCGTACACAAATAGCTATACCTACATTCTAATATTTATGCTTTAAGCTAGGTTAAATTATAACCCCCTTCTCTTATCCTTAAAAATTAACGTCTGTTAAGCCGGTTTTAGTAAAATGTGTTTTGGCTACTATTTTCACAGTAAATTTTGATAGGTAAGAAAGAAAGAGCCAAAGCATATTTTAGTTAAAATGGGCTTAATAAAAGTTTCTTAATTTGTATGAGTAAGGGAGTAAAAATTACTAAGTACTTTTGAAATAAATAAAAATAATAATTTATAAAAACAAAGTTAATAAATAAAATTTAACACAGTCCATAGCTTTGTTAATTAGATGATAAGATGTGCTTTTTGTCGTTTTAAATTTATGAAAATATTAACATTTTTTTTTGTAACAGCGCATGTGTCAGCACTCGTTAGACGTTATACTTTGAATACAATTTGAATAATTATTAATTTACCATCCTATATATAACAACAATAGGTAATATTTTATATATAAAATATTATTTCAGAATCCTGAAACAGTACATTATTTATAATTCTAAATTACAGCAACAACCATACTCTACGTTGATAAATAATTTCTTAGTTTACTAAAACAACCACAGCTATCTTTTTAACTTTACTATTTATATAGATTAGAATTAATGGAAGCCATTTTTAATCACCACAAAATTTCAGGTATCGCAAATTGCTTGGGTTTTCCCGACTATGAATAGGTTTATTTTTTCACTAGGTTATGCCTAGTATAGCATTCTATAATCTGTGGTTATGCTAATATGAAATTATGTTCCAAATAAGATTACATTTCAGTTTTTGTAAAATCTATTTGGTTTTAGAAATTTTATTGTCTATCATTTTCTTTAAAATAAGGGAATGTTAATTACTATAATATAATAAAACATACATATAATCACGTCTTTATCCCAAACGGGGTAGACAAAGCTTAGGGTCATAACACCTTAGACCACGTTTAGCATTATGTTAGTTGAAACAGGAAATCAATAGTGATGGGTCGCTAGCCGCATCGCCTACTATCAAATTAATTTCTACATAAATTATACATTACTTCACATCTGTACATAAATCATCTACTTTTACATTGTAAAACAATACTTGTTATAAATAATTAAATGGAAATAAGTACAAGACGCTAAATTAATTTTATTTCTCAACTGATATTTATTTTATTGTTACAGAAAGTTAAACTTGATCTACGTTATAAATCTATATAAGTATAAACCTTTTAGAAACATTTTTTTATTATATTTGGACTAATATGTCTTCACTTAATGTACTAAGTGCACTAATGTTTTTTTATGTCATTAGACTATATTTCATACTACTGAATAGGTACTAAAATAATGTCTAGTTCTTGTAACATCGATCACATAAATAATCAAAAATTTTGTATGTAGTTATAAATACATCGTGGTTACATCCTTCCTATTGTGTGCGTGAGATGAACATTTTCATGTAAATATTTCGATTCGATATTTCGTTCCGAATAAGATTTGAATCTTTGTTTTTGTATATATTAATTTATATATTTTCTTATTAAGATTGAGATGTCAGATTTACAATACAGAAATTACTACACAGTTATACTTAAGCGTCTTCGCTTGTTCTTATTATTACCGAGATATGTATTCTTTGTGGCCAGTTTCACGTACATTAATCCGATGATAAGTCTTGTGATGAGTTGAGATCGGTAGTCGGTACGATCGTACTGTGAAACCGAAGCATCTTATAAGTCTATAATAACTCTACGGGCCGGAGTTAGGCTCAAATATTGCTTATGGGATTTTGTATTTTCACTTTTTTTTAAAGTTGTATAAAATAAAATCTACTAAAATATTACTTATAAAATAGGCTTAACTATTTGTTAAAACTGAAGGAACTTCATTCTTGTATTCCATTATATTTCAGGAGTTCACACTGTAAGAATATAAATTTAATATTAAAAAAAATGATCACAAAACAATTTTATTATTTTTAATTTTCTAATATGTCTACATACGTTTCATTCATGCACAGAAATATCGTCAAAGTCAACTTATTTATAAACATTTGACGCGATTCCCAAATCTCTTCCTGGTTTTTAGAATGCGGTAGTATAAGCGGTGATAAGGAACTATAAAACACAAAAATACTACAGTTTTGTGCTAGGTTACGTTGAGCATCATCTTGTAGACGGTCAAATCTACTAAATTATGTGCAATATTTTCAAAATTTTAATAATTGTATACATCAAAAAATTCCACCAAATACCAAGTACATTATATCTAGGTAAAGGAAAAACTGAAAGAAAGAAAATATACCTAGTTTAGTAATACCACTAATACCTATACATATAGTGCCACCAATGTTAAGAGAAATAATAAATTTAGAGACTGTATGTTACCAATAACTAAGTACTGTATAATATTATATAAAAAAAGCATTTACCCACCTGTTGCAAGGACCATGATTGTTATCTATAAAGCAGCATTCAAGCGTCTATTTACTCCATCTAAAAATAAACCATGCGTTGCAATCTATTCTCTACAGTGAAATGATGAAATGATAGTTAGTATATGCATTATGATACATTAGGTATATAAGATTATTTTCTTAACATGCTAAGAACTTCAGACGATCAGGCAAAATACTCGGAATCAAAATATTTTTTTTTGTTTTATCTTTTGTTACTGGCCAAAACTTAGTCTTCGGTTTTTAATTACGACACATATTCCAAATTTGATTTAAGCATGTATTATTAGAAATCAAATTTAAAATTAACGTTATTTAAACGCTTCCTCACCGTAGTCACAGAATTAATAATAGTACTAACTGTGTGGGTCATATAGAAGTTACTACCCACTGCACTAACCTAAGGTGTGGCCTACTCATACTAACCTAAGGTCCATGTGAATGCTAAGGTCCATGAAAATAGAGGCGAGTTCTAGATTTTAAATTTATTTTTTACTAATTGACCCAGCGAACTACGTGCCGCCTGCACGCAATTTTCTCACCGTTTAACCTTCTTTGAACTTCCACAAATATTCTAAGATCAAAATTATCCAAATCGGTCCAGCCATTCTCGAGTTTTAGCCAGACTAACGAACAGCAATTGATTCTTATTATATAGATTTGTACGATGTGTCAGCCAATGTTGAAGCGATCATTTAGATCAGATCACGGGCGCTTCCGATCAACATTTTTCCTTTTGTGATTTGGATGAATATCAATGTGAACCGTATAGGGAAGAATCTCATTTTAATTCAATTACTAAAGACACTAATCATTCCTTAACTCCTTTTGTATCGTGATTCTCACTACCTACTGAAGCTTGTGATTTCTACTGAGCACTATCCCATACTTTACATTTAGTATGCAGGTATTTTTACACCCTGTATAACTGTTTAATTTACAACAAGCTTTATTTAATATACTAACGATATAGGAAAAAGTTAATACTAAAAAAGTAGCTTTAATTACCATACCATTCAAACAAGATTCCAAAAGATTCCATATTAAAACTACATAAGTAGAAACGCCCGAAGAAATTAGCAATCCATAGCGCATGCCACCCAATCAGTCACCATACCTGAACAGCAGGCTTCTCCCCCTCAGCCCGGCTCCTCAGGAGCCTGGCGAGCGGCGGCGTGAACAAGGCGGGGTCGGGGTGCGAGCGGCCCGCGCGCTGCCAGGGCTGCTGGTGGCGCCACAGGAGAGACACGACGGTGCCCACTACTAGGACCCACACGAAGCCGATCTAAATAGTTTGATGGGTCATGGTAATGTGCGCCCTTTTTTATATCTTGTTTTAGTTCTTTGTGAACCATATGTTACTATATTTTATTTTATAACTAGCTGTTCCCCGTGGCTTCGCCTCGCGTGGGACTTGGTTATATCGCGCCCAAAAGTGGCCTATGTTTGACCTCAGGTCTTTAACTACATCCCTAACAAATTTCATCACTATCGGTCCAGCAGTTTAGCCGTGACGAGGTGACAGACAGACAGACAGACAGACTTTCGCATTTATAATATTAGTATAGATATGGAAGTATGGATATGGAAGTATGGATATGGAAGTATGGATATGGAAGTATGGATATGGAAGTATGGATATGGAAGTATGGATTACAATAAATCAATATTAAAATAATCTTTTAAATAAAATACTTCCTCAAACGCGCCATATCCAGGCAGTGTGCCTAGAATACTAGCAGCATTTCCCCGCTGGACTGCTATGCTTATCAAAGAAAATACCCGCTTCAGGGTCACCAGTAGCCCCGATAAGACGCGTTGAGATGATGTTACTTGAAAACCCCAAGAGCTCTGTATGACATTTTTTTTTGTTTTAAATCGAAACACATCGGTTCGTATAATTACAAATCTACGTCCAATTACTTTAGTGCTTACTCGTTTTGCATTCGAAATTGGACCTATTTTTGAGATTTAGGTATTACTTACTTTTAATTTAATTTAAACCCCATTAATCAGTAGAATATGAATGGTTTTATTAAAAAATAAAACATTATCTGTAACTCATTTTCATAAAACGCTACACATTTCAATAGTCAAATGCGTGGTAATTTTAGTTCTAATCTTTTGAAATTATTTAGCATTTCTACTTTGTCCTAAATAGCCAGCCCTCTGTCGCTTAAAAATACTTGACTCATAATTAAAAGGTAACTACTAAAAATTTAAGTACAAAAGGACCAAAGGCTCGACGTGTTTCCTATAATTTAGGCCCCATACTTAAGGTAACAATAATAATCTTACCGGACTGGTCCACATGTAAGATATCCTGTACATATAGAAGTAGGAACTAGGGTCGGTATCCACTGGGTTTATAATAGTGCCGTTGATGGCGCATCCCTCAGTACTGAGCGGCAGTTTGGGGATCGCTGGCCGGGGGGATCCGAAGCTGATCCATAGGGTCACTGCCATGCCACTCACTAAAGATATACAGGCTCCCTGGAATTAGTAAAACATTTATAATATCTTACCTTTCGTCGCATCACTACTTTAGTTGACGGGTAGAAAATGCCTCAGGATTTAAGCCCGCCTTTTACAATTGTGTAATAAAGTTAGATAAATAAAGTAGGTAAATAAAGAAAATCATTTAGGTCCCCTAGGCTATTCAGAATCCTTTTTTTTTATAAGCTGCCGCTATAACGATAGTTCTGCCTCTATTTAGCTTTGGAGTAACATGTAAGATTAATAAATCCGGTTGTATCCCATATCTTGGAAGATATGGGATACAACCGGTAAAACGCCTTAGATGACGGTGGAAATAGTTATGGTATATGTCAGAGCATCGCGTAATCGAAAATAATGGTAAAAAATAAAAATAGACGCACAGAGACTCATAAAAAAAGATAGGCTTCATATTCGGCAGTTGTTTTTTATCAACATCCGTGTAAAGAGATAGAGCGCTATTTTAGAGTAGTATTCCTACTCACACAAAATCGATGAGTCGAATGATTTTGAGCAAGTTATACATCTCAAAAAGAGCACTCCTAAAGTGGTCATATTTTAAGCCGGTGATAATAACCTATCACTTTATCAAAATAACAAATGACTTAAATAATAATTCGATGCAAATTTATTCGATTCCAGCCGACTTGACACTAAGACCTCACTTAGCTCGGTCAATGTCAACGTTACTTTAAAGTATCGATGCGATAACATCTCTCAAAGTGAGGATGATATTATTATGTAAAATTTGTCTTAACTAGCTGTTGCCCGTAGCTCTGCCCGCGTCGAACTCAGTTATACCAGTATACCTATCGGTTTTTAACTATATCCATACTGGAAAAAACTGATTACCGCCAAAAGCGGCCAATTTTGGAGGTGATGAGTTTTTATTCTGAATCAACCAAAGGAAAAATAATGAAAAGTAATACCAAAAATACAAGAAGTTATTTACTAGCGAAGTCCTGTCTTAGATTTTTTATTTTAGAGTAAAAGAAATATAATCATTGGTGGCGCTAGTTGGCTGATGTAATCGCCTTAAAGTCAAAGTCGTTACACCAGGGTCGATTGTCCTTTTAATCCATACGAAATAATTATGACCATGGTAATAGTAAAACTCGGATAAAAAAGATCTGCTTTCTAGACAACCATGTAGAAAATTCGAAACAATAAAATCATCTTTAGTTCTACTTTTTTCTTATTTTTCAAAAATATTGTATTTCCCGTAAAGTTCGAAGCCAAGCCATAACGATCATTTATAAAAAATTCCGACGAATTGAGAACTTCTTTTTTTTTTAATCGGTAAATAAATTCAGAAAGATCTCTACATGTGATTTATTCATAGGCAAGCAAAGTCTTATTCACGGTCAATGATCTATCACCGATCTACTCGTAAATGGTCAACAAAAAAAAACTATGATGATCTAAGAGGTCAATAATCTTAATAGTCGACATTTATTTTGTTAGATTTACTTTACTTGGTTTTTGTAATTTTGTTCAGAAATGTTTCGGATGACAGCTCTACATATTAACAAAACTACCGGTTATTCTTATAAAACATCCTAGGCCACCAACAACGGACTAAAAGCATAAAAAAATACCAAATTAGCTATTTATTTATGCAGAGTATCTTTTTATAGGTACTATTTAAATAGGCAAACAGGCCTACGGCTCACCTTATGATAAGCGGTATCGTAGCCAATGTAATACTACGCAGATACATTCAAAACAAGTGGAAGAGACAAATGTTACCTATATAGTTAGTAAAAAAATAACTTCTTAATAATTGATTCACTTTGTTTCCTTCTGCAGATACTAATAAACTACTAAGACACAATAAAAAATATAAGTAGAATGCAGTTACCAACTACCTAATATAACTTAGCTCAGTAAATAACGCAGTAATGTTGTAAATATCACACAGTGTAAGCCTGAATAACGCTTTAAGACATTTTGTCTTTCCTCTTGTCAAATTTAGTATCATTAAACTGATCATTTTTATATATTGGCATAAATATACTTCGACAATTAAATTTTATAAAAAATACATTTATTTACCTAGAATTTTTTCCTGAGTCGCCTAAAGGAAAAAAAATAATTAAAATAATAAGATTAACTTTTAGTATCAAATCTTACCAATTCAGTAGCATAAGTAGTGAACATTCCAAGGGTGAACACTCCAAGTAGCGGTCCCCCGACAGCCCCGAAGATGGTGAGCGCGGCCTGCAGCACCCCGCCGAGGTACTCCGCCAGGAACGCCAGCGCCAGGAACACGAGGCCGTAAGCGCAGGCGGCCAGTTTGGTCAACCATGAGATGTAAGACTGGCGAATTGTAAACCATCTTGAAAAAAAAATTAAAAAAAAATTGAAAATTTTTTTTTTTGCAGGAAAAATGTCTATGATCGACACGTGCCTACGTCTATAAAAGCAATGAAATTAATGAATGGGTTAATGTAGTCAAACTCTTTTAGGTTATATTTGAAGGTAGACTGACTACTAAATGGGATTTAGATTACTTCAGTGAAAATATTAAGTTATACTCATTTAAATATATACAAAATACATATAAATAGAATTCAATATGTCACAATTCTAAAACTTTAATTCACTGTACATTGCTATCATGATATCAGATAAGTGATAGTTATTCATCTTAACAAATAGATAAGTGCAAAAATATATCGTACGATGTGAACGCATGGGTATTTATTCTAAGAACTTCAACTTTGGACTTTGTTCTCAAACTGAGCTCTAGATAAAATCATAGGTACATGACTATATTACACAATTTGTTGAAACTAATACTGTTGTCTGATTTTAATTAACTTAGGTGGCTATCTCTTATACTAAGAACTAGGTATCTTTTTTTCTAAATTGTACAGTCGGCTGCAGAGAAATCTGACCCCCATGCCACAAGTATCACTATTGAAAGGGGGTCATATTTCTCTGCAGCTCACTGTACATGTAGAACATTGGCTCTCCCAAGAATTATTTAAATTAAGTTTCTGTAAATAGAAAGTCGTATAGTCTCTGTTTCTGAGGTAGAGCCTGTTTGCCATTTCTAATGCATTTAAATGATATTGTTCGACTTTTTTATAAAACAACATATCATTAAATATAGCTCTTTACGAGTACATACTGAAGCGCAAAGCAAATTTGGTCTTACCGTTCCGGGAGGCTTGCAAATACAAACAAGACTGTTAAACAATATCATACTTGCGAGATATCTTATGTTTTCATGCGAAATAGATACCTATACGATACCTCGTCGGTAGGTATTTCAGTGGCATTAAATGGTGCTACATATCAAATTTCACTAATATTTATAAAATTTCACTGAAAAATATACTTACTTATACACAACCAAACTTTCGTCAATCTGTAGCACAAATAAGTGACCACATAACTCTGTGCAGTATGTAACCAAACCTTTTGTCTTTTTTTGTAAATTACTTTTGTAAAATCAAGTAAACTTCATTAAAGTCTTGTCAAACTTTGGTTATTTCTCAAACAGCCAAAGTAGTTAGGTAAAACATTTTTTTCAGTGTTGGTATGGAGGAAGCTCCAAAAAGTACGCGATTCCCGTAGGTTTGGTCAAAGTTTAACGCTTTACAAAGCGATGGCACCGCTGTATATCATAAACCATAATCCATGTAAGTACCTGCTAACATAATCTGTAAGGGTGACAGCAGCTAATGCATTGCAAGCTGAGGATATGGTCGACAAGGAGGCGCTGAAGATGCCGGCCACGAAGAGCCCAGACAAGCCTGGGTACCGCGTCATCGCATCCACCACGTAGTAAGGCATCAATTGGTCGATCTGATGACAATATATATATATATATATATGTACTAACGACCCGCCCGGCTTGGCATGGGCATAAAACCTTCCTCTTGAATCACTCTATCTATTTAAAAAAAACCGGATCAAAATCCGTTGCGTAGTTTTAAAGGTTTAAGCATACAACGGGACATAGGGACAGAGAAAGCGACTTTTTTATACTATGTAGATTCGTTTAAGTAGTTTTAATGCAGTTAACTTGTAGGAAAAAGGAGTGATGAAATTGAGATCACTAGAGGGAAAATATGGGGACATTTTATACGACACAACGACTATTTCGAGTTCAAAAAAACAGAAGAGAAAAACCAAGAAGGTAATTTAAGGAGTTGTACAGCTTTTTGAATCGAATTCGAATCTTGTTAAATAATTTTAATACGAAAAGTGATAGGTAATTACTAAGAGCATTGTCCCTTATTGGGTATTGAATTTGCATCTAAGCGTTAAATCAGTAGATACGGTCACGATCTTGCTTTACCTGTTTATAAAACATTTCTTTTTGTTTCTTATTGTCATACGGTCATCGCGCCGAATATTGATAATTATAGTAGCCACGTTGAACGGTAAGCGGCTAAGACCGTACACTGGCGACAAAATCCAAAAAACGTGTGCTACCGTTATTGGTATCTGGAATGCTCAGTAAGGTTACAAACCATCAATCCCAATCATATCATAAAGGTAGTTATTGCCATAGATTAAAAAAAATAATGCGTCGCTTCAAAGACCGCGCGCAACCAACATAAAGGCTGTCAGGTGTCGCAAATTCCAAAGTAAAATAATGTCACGTTATCAACGGCAGCCTAAGTATCGAGTATTTTCAAGCTTTAACCATTACTGATACTAATGAAATACGTTACACATGATTGAATTTTACGCATTGGTAAAAGGAACTCTATTCCCTGGCTCGAAGAATAACATTAAAACTTACTGAGGTAATTTTTCCGTCATAGAAAGGATCGCAGTCCTTATATACAGCGTAGATTGCAAGGCCACTGATGCAGGTGGAAATGCTGAGTACAGAGAGAACGGGCCAGCTCCACCATAGGCACCATTGTGACCTCTCCAGGGTACTCACAGTGAGAAGTCTTTGAATCTGCAAAAAAAAAATAACTTTCGATAGCACCTATCTAAATTCCAATTTCGATTCATTTATTGCAATTCATATTATACAATTATAGTTCTAACTACAAACAAAGTCACGTGTCTTAAAATATGAACAACATGAACTGAAGATGAATTTAAGAAAAAGTGGAATGGCAAGCGGATAATTAATATTAAATAAATATTTGTTATATTAATGGCAATGTTTCTTTACAATAAAATTAACTGTTAAATTAGTAATTAGTTATTACTTAGCAAATTTTAAAAGAAGAATTCTTTATTACTCTTATTATCAAATCAATTCATCATCTCGTTAAATTCAAACACAAACTATATTTACCATTTAATTATTAAAAAATATTGAAATGCTCTTAATATAGGCTATTTATATTTTATTTATGCGCACTAAGTATGCATGAAGCAAAGAACATGACTATTTCATAACCAAACCCTAAACCAAATTCTCAGGTTGCTTAAAAGAAATTGATTGTGCCATAGGCCGCTTTTTCAATTCTGCGTTAAATGTTTAACATTTTAAATTGTATGTCCTATATTACTTTATGCAAGAATATAAAAAATAGTTACATAGTTACCTGAGTATGATTGACAGCGTATAAAGATAAATATGTTGTCAAACCACCAATAATAAGAGACCACCATGTGTGTCTTTCTGTAGGATCAACACTGAAACTAAATAAATAAACGCATTAATATAAATACATCGAAATTGTGCTATTTTTTTTTATTCAAGCATATACTTATTCAAAACTTACTTGTTAAAGTTTAGGCGTCCGCCCTCCGAAGCTTTTATAAATATTTGATCAAATCCTCCCAGTTCAATAGAACTGAATACAACAACACTAAATACAGCAGCGAACATCAAAAAAGATTGTAAAACATCAGTGAATAATACTGCTTTCATACCTCCTAATGTAGAATAGAAGGTACATACTAATCCAACAACAAATATTGATATTAATCTATCTAATCCAGTAACAGATTCTAATACTATAGCTGGAGCATATAAAACTATTCCATTGTATAACAACATTTGTAAGGTATATGTCAATGAAGCCAACATTCTTATATTTGGTCCGAATCGAAGCTCTAAATATTCATAAGTGCTGGTTTTCTGTAAGCCAAAGAACACTGGCAGGTAAAGTTTGGTGCATATGGGTGTTGCTAAGCCGTAAGCGATGTTAATCACTATGAAGATCATGCCGTAGTAATAGTTTTCTGCGGAGACTCCAAGTAATGTGATGGCTGACATGAAGGAAGCCATGAGAGAGACTGCCACGGGGAAAACGGCCATGTTGCGATCTGCGAGGAGGTATTCCTACAAAGAAGATATTAATTTAGAATGAGGTAATAGAATGATTGTATTTAAAACTTAATGCCAGTCTGCGTCAAAATATTATTATTTCTTTAAATTTTTTGTCATTATTTTGAATTCTACTTATAATTGGAATTATACTTAGCGCTGCTTCACTACAATAAAGCAAAATGCTTACGCATATTGACAAAAATTTTGACAAAGGCAATTAATTGCTTTTCATTCTCTAGATATTTATATGCTGTAGATACTTTCAGAACAACAAAAATGTGTAATATGTGTCTGTGTTTTATTTTTAATAAAGAACAGCCAAGACATTTTTGGTTATCATTCTATCATCATCATTTTTGGTCTAGACATCATAATTAACTCAATCAGACGTAGGTACGTGAGGCAACGAGAATGCAAAATCTAGGTCGATGTCATGATTACTTACTAAGGCAATAACAGCAGACACTACAAAACAACGTTTAGTAAGAAACAATTAATTTGTTTTCACATCATATCACCCACTACGTAAAAGTAGTCTGCTGAACAGAGACCTAAGCAACGAACTGAGATTTAGTGAGCAAAATGATGATTTATTACATAAATATACGAGTAGGTATATCATATAGGAGGTACTTCTTTAGGTTATATAGATTATGGGCTTAGTAAAAGATACTTGTCTAGCCCCATAAATTTTGCCATTCCTATAAATCGTCTTTGCCGTTGTTTATTTAATTAAGTAAATATATTTATGACTAGCTGTTCCCCGCGGCTTCGCCCCGCGTGGGACTCGGTTATATCGCGCCCAAAAGTAGCCTATGTTTGACCTCAGGTCGTTAACTACATCCCTACCAAATTTCATCACAATCGGTCCAGCAGTTTAGCACAATCTGGCATAACAGCGATCTAGTTTAGTGTGTAAATTAAAATACAGAAAGTTATGTACATCGTTAGTTTTCTGTTTCCCGCCACTGAATCGGAAGTACACTCCGATTGCCGTGGAAGCTACCATTGTGGCGGCCATTATGATGTAGTCCCACACCCCAAACACGGTACCGTCCATTTTGTACTGAAACAAAACAAAAAGAATTGGTTGAATATAACATCATATTGTAAACACGGAAATTTACTGATTCCATTTCGCAAGGGATCTGGCTAGTCCGGTCTTTGCATATTGTTGTTTCTTCAGCACAGTTTCATTCTCATCATGGCTTTTCATATTCCTAGCTATAACGATAAAACTTCTTCATCTATGTTTCCCATTTACATCCACAGCTTGGGCTACCGAGCCCAAGGTGGCTCTTATACTTATTATACATTTCCTAGAGATACCAGACCAAAAGAATTAAGATCCAGGTGTGTTAGTTCAGTGGTCAATACTTTAAGACTTTTCAGGCTTTGTAAAGGCAACTGACAGCAAACGACTGCCATCATTCAACATTCAATAACACACTGTCTCTGAAGGCAGTGCGCTAGTGACACCTTGAAGGTGACTAAATAAAGGCTACATTACGATAACTTCGCATAGGTGTGCGCAGCATCGGACACCAACCGCCAGAAGATCAGATGACCTGGAGAAGGTCGGAGGCAGGCCGCTTCCAACGGGTCATTTTTGTACTGGTTTTAATGTACTTCAATGTATTGAAATAACTCAATAAAGATTTTTATTATTATTTTATTATTATTTTGGAAATCCTTGGGGGAGGCCTAACTATATCCAGCAGTGGACAGCCTGCGGCTGAATGATGATGGTGACGATAACCGCGCACCTCTCCTTAGTGCGCCGTATATTTGACTGCCAAGGTAATCTTATAAAGAAACCATCCATAAATTGCAGACAGATGGTAATATTTTATTTATCTACTTATTGCATAATAAGTGTTTTTTCGCAAAAATAATATACTGTCAACGGAAATTACAATGTAGGTAAAGACATGTAATATTATCTGATAGATATCACGCTTAATCTCCACCTAAGAATAAATATGACAAATTTTATTACTACTGCGGTGCCTAGTATCATTAATTATATTATACCGGTAGAATAAAGAAAATATTAAATTTTATTGCTTTTTTTTCAACAAGATATTATCGCATGCATTACGTGATAGCTTTTTTCAAGTAAATCATGCTCTAATATTTTCATTTAAGTATTTCTGTAATTTTTGGTTAGATAGACTTTCTTTTGTTTAAGTCAGCGAACACATAAAAGTTTTCGTTAACATGTAGGTTTAAGCAAACAAAATAATGCAAATATGCAAAAAATGCTTAAAATATTAAACTTTCTATAACGATAATGGAAAATGAAACATTAAATAGATCGTTACATGAAAAAAAGTATGTAGGTATGATGGTATGAAGATAAAAATAAAAAATAAAAAATTACATAAAAGTAAAATTACAAAAAAATTACAAAATGTAAAGTTAAATCTTTTTGGTTCCTATTTTATTAAACTAAAAACTAAAAACAGAATTTATGTTTATTATCTAAATAAAAACTAAAAATATAATTAAAAATTATCCACTTATCAATGTAGTTATTAAGTTGTAAACTGAAAGTGTAAAATTGAATTTACCGCTGCATGAACGACCCAGTAAACATCACATACTATTAAAACTCACCTACAAAGTTTTCAAAGTTTTAAGCATATTTTGAATGAAAATATAATATATAAATATACTTGATTATAAGTAATTCCAAAAAATGCACTTACCTAGAGAATGCCACAGAAAAAAAAACAAAATGCACCCGGCAAGGCTTTTTTATTTACTTTTTGCACAGTTACTTCCTATAGACTAAATATTTTAAACTTTTCAATACTTATAGTTAGGCCAATATTTCAACTATAATATTTCATAAGCTTAAACCATAGCAAATTTATTTATTATAATTTTTTTTTATTTTATTTTATGATAAATATTTACGAATAAATAAAGTTAACCTAAATACAGTCCATTATCGATTGGATCAGCTTACTGACTGATATCAACTTGACGTACGAATATTGTGTGACAATTTCATTCATCGAACGAATGAATGAAAGCAATGCCTTTATTGTAACTTGGTATATTAAGAAAAATGACCACAACTTCGTATTTTATGATTTATATATATCATCACAATCGTTTTAAAATCGATTTCAAACTAAAAATTCACAACACAACTTCTGAAATCGATGAAATAAAACTAAGTTGTTTGGAGGTTATGTTATGTAGAGTAAAAGACATCGTACGATATAGTAGTTATTCTGCAATGTAGCGCTTACAGCGCTTTGCCTAAAACATATTATTTAAATTAAAACAAAGTTAGGACTAGGTAAATTCTTATTTAAATTCGTTGTTTTTCATTTTAAAACCAGTGTCAAGAGCTCATTACCGACCATTAATTTAATTTTATAAAATAGGTTATATTAAATAAAATTAAGAATAGGTAATGGGCACGTGATATACTTGGTATTGCAGGCGTCCAGCTACGTTCACTTATTACTATCAAGTGGGCCGTAATCCTGTTTGTTTACTAAATTGTACTTTAAAAATATTTCAGTTGAATCGCAAGTAGCAATTCAACTCTATGCTATTTTCGTTATCATTACAGCGTTTTTCCGGTTTTGGGATGCACTGCACCCAAGCTGTTTAATGCTAACTACAAAGACATCTGCCAACTGCCATTGAACTCTTTTCATTTCTGTATAAAATCAATATTAACTGTTATTTAATTACCGTATACTTACTGAATTAGATTTTTTTATCTGCGTGATAAAATTTGATGGTATACTGTTTTGTACTGAAATGTGATGTATGATAATAATATATAAAAAGAATACCTACCCATTTCTTAATATAAATAAAAATTAAACTGGTTCCTATAAAGCGCTTCAGCGATGTAGAGTTACAAATAGGTGCGCGCGCACTACTATACTGAAATTGTAAAAAACATTGACGTCTAAATATAACTTTAGTGAAATGCATTATTAAACAATACTTATGTAATATTTGTACTTTGTACTAGATGTCTGCTTTTTACATTGTGTATTTTATGGAAAAAAATATCTGTAGAGTTCCCAGAAATTGTAGAGTTTACTATCGTTTTTGTGTTTAATAAGCAGATGATACAGATTATAATAATAAAGTCAGAAAATACATTATTAATTTTAATTCATTTTATTGTAACCTTAACAAACTTATAATTTACGAGTACAATAATAAAACTAAGTGAGATTTTGTCACATATAAGCTACTGCCATCTGCCCATTAAAGGTGTAACTACTACTTCCGCTTGATGCTTTTAGATGGCAGCAGCGGAAAAATCCGGACGAATATTAATTTTAATTTGTACAGGAACAGTCGCGGATGAAACTGTGTTTTTCTAGAAAAAGAACAAGCAAGTGATACTTGTTCCAACTTAAAATATAAATGCAAAAGTAAGTTTGTATATTTGTTTCATCTGCAGTCTCGGCTGGACATAGGCCTGACATAAATAATTCTAAAATGACCAGTTTAAAACCGGAATCCAGCACTTGCCTGGAACCTCCTTCAGATCATCCCTTAAACCAACTATACACATAGCCCATATCATTTGCATATAATGTACTTTTTCAACTGTAGAAGAGTTACAATCGGATCAGGTACCGAACAAACTTTAAGCAACTTACTGATTTTTTTAAAATAAATTTGCTATGATGATAGTTTAAATCCTGAGGAAGGACATGGACTTTCTGATGCAATTTTTGAAAATGTCATATAAGTAGTCGCGGGCAAAACATACTTAACACGTTCGCGGACGTTTTAAAGTTTTATTGTAATAGCAGTCGTGTGAACCCGTGTGTCCGCTAACGTGTTAAGGAATTCCAACTAATATTATAAATGCGAAAGTGAGTTTGTATATTTGTTTGTTTGTTACCTATTCAACCCCTATCTACTGAACCAATCTTCCTAAAATGTAGCATACACAGCTAGGAGTATTGAGAATGACATAAAGTATCTTTCATCCCGGCAAAAAGCACTGTTTCCGATGGAAATTCATGCGGGCGGAGCCACGGGCGTGAGCTAGTAACATATAAATATAACTGTTACATTATTCTAAGCAATTAACACCCTCTACCTCTTTATTCAGACCATTGGTTAATTACAACGTTAACCTATAACGAATTCAGTTGGGTGTTATTGAAACATTAAATATTAAGAAGAGACCGAATCAAGCCTAAGGGTTAAAGTCAAGTTGTGATCTTATGAATATTTTAGATTTTATACTAGCCGTGCTATCAAACTTTGTGCATTCTGAAATTTAAAATAAATAACTCGAAAAAGAGAAATAAGGACGTAACTCTTGTATGACAAAGCAAAAAAACATGCGCAGTGTGACAGTGTTACCTATGGTGCCCAAACGTGGTCATTGTCTGAGGTTCTGAAGTCCAGACTCAAGATTTGCCAGAGAGCTATGGAGCGAAGTATATTAGGTGTAACAAGGAGAGACAGAAAAAAAAACAGACGGACACGACGGACGCATGTAATAGTGTAGTGAGTTATATTTTGAAAAAAAAAATGCACATATTTTTAAAACACGCTGCCAGCCTCGATACTACAGTCACTGCTTTCTACCACTTAAAAAAAATTTGTAATCTAACGTATTTCTTTAATTACTTATTACTTAGGTACCTACCTATTTTTTTCTGTTATATGATAATTCACAATTTTCTAACCCACGAGTCTTCTTCTTTGCTTACGGATCTCTAAACCTCACGTGATTCGATTGTACTATTGTCTCAATACCAACATGGCAAATTCAATATAAAAACATTGAGCCCTTGTATCTACTATTGGTAGCAATTGTCCACCAACAAGACTGAACAAACGAACCAATTCATAAAACATTTTCTACCTATTTTATAAGTAAAACCAGCCTTACAAAATCACGCCCAAGTTATAATTACGTTGTCTCACTACGTCATCAAATATTAACAACTTAATATGAGGGTTTGGTATTATATCATCATGACAGTTTCTGTGATTATGATTTGGTAATCATATTCCTTTAATAGCGATTATGAAGTCCATGGTTGGTGAACGTCCGAGGCGATACTTCGCCTTCCATTTCTATCTTCTAAGGTTCCTCGGCTTGGGTTGGTGGCACCAACCTGACGAAGATGATACTGAAAATTTTCCAAGCTGGTACCTGTATTACTCCATCGTCACACAGCTCGTATGGGTTGTTGGCTTTGTTGGTCTCGAAACCATAGATCCATTCGTCGGCGAGAAAGATATAGACCGATTTATGTTCAGCTTGTCATTCGTCATCACTCACGACTTAACCATGATCAAATTGTACATCTTCTTCTTCAAAAATGACAAGATTCAAGAAATAGTGGGAACATTAGAAATAGATTTATACAATTACTATCAGAATAACGCTAAAAATCGAGCTACGATTAAGACAACAAGAATTATGACTGGGTCTTTCATATTTTTCGGCTGGCTTACCATTGGAAATACAAATGTATATGGAACTATTATGGATTTGCGGTGGAAAGGTGAAATAGCAAAGCTGAATGATACTGCCTTATATCCCTCTCGGACCCTGCCGCAACCAATTTATATTCCTTGGGATTACCAAAAGGACGCTACGTATATTTCCACATTTGTCTTGGAGACAGTTGGGCTCTTATGGACTGGTCATATAGTTATGACGATAGATACATTTATTGGTTCAGTAATTCTTCATATGAGCTCCCAATTCGCTATACTTCAGGAAGCTTTAGTTACTGCGTATGACCGAACCATATTTCATATGTATGAGGGTGTACGGTTTCAGGCTAATGGTACTTCATTAATATCAATTAATGATAAACAAATGGAAATTGATGACATCGAACGCATCGTTCGGACCAGATATCCTTATGTAGAAGTAGAAAAGCAATTAGAAAAAACGTTGCTTAGCTGTATTCGGCAACATCAGGTTCTTATAAGGTATACCCATGTATTACAATGTAATGCACTATTTTCTTTTTTTTGCACTAAGTATCTACTACGTATCAGTATCAACCTTTTCTGCAAACTAGTCCTGGCTTTTTCTAGACTCGTTTTATCATATTATACGCTATATTTTAGCCTAGTAAAAATTTGGTAAGTGAGGATCAATTTTATATTGAGTTCAACTCCAAATAAAAAGAATATGACATGAGCATTGAATGCACAAATATAAAACTAGAAGTTAATAGACACGTTAACTGATCGCTCTACATTGTGATTCTATTAATTCAAATTCAAATGTTTATTTGCAAAATATGGTAACATTGTTGTTAAAAATAATAGTAGAGTCCATCACATTAACCTCGTTAAGGCATGCAAAATATATAGGATATCAAAGAATTCCAACTCGTATTCCGAAAATAGGGAGACATTAAATCACTGTTGTTTGTGCACCGTAGTGCTTCAGCCCAAATGGCTGAATTCATTTCATGATAATTAGTTTTCGAGCGGAAAATCACCAATTGCTGTGAGAGTAATGGCAGAAATTTTGTTGAAATGTTAGATAGATAAAAAAAAATAACCGCGATATTTTTTTTTATAGTTAACCTAATTAATTAATTAAGTTAATTAGTTATAGTTAGCAATAGTATTCCTAAGGGGATGGTGTTTTTAAAACTGGCATGTCATAAAATGGTATCAAATCTGATGAGTAACTCATAAGTACCTACTTGCATACATAGATTTTATTGAAGTCGCTATAGACTTATGATAAATATCCGCTTTTATTACTTTTCATTTTAAAATTTATTATTACAATAAATAAATTATATAATTGTATTGAACGTAAAAGAAAACAAACACTGAAAAAAAAACACTAACTGCAACTAGTGTAGCAAGAGCCCTAAGACTTACCTTTGCTCGCTAAGACAGATTTTTTGTTTATTTTTCGGCATCTACATGCCTTCCATACAAACGTACACTACTATTTACGTACAGTCCATTCGCTGAATTGGTTTGCACACAATCTATCTTGAGCAAAAGTCACGAATTTTATTTTTTTTTAATTTTGTTTCCCGACGGCGATCATGCCCGCTTCAAATATCCAGCTCGTGTTAAGATACCCACGGATTATTTTGTTTCCAAAAACTGACAATTACTTTTCAATCAAAACGAACTAATTGACACCATGTGGTCCGTCCCAAATATAAACTTCCTTCAATGATATTCCATAGAATAAAATAATCTTCCAGTAAATGTCGTAAAATGGTTTTCGACGTTTAATACCACAAACGGAAAATGCAAACTCTACGTTAAATCCCAAATACTCATACTACCACATCCGTGAATGCGACTTAGGGTCAAAGTTTCCTTATTCCCTTCTGATTGCTAGTGGATGTTATTCTTAAAGAGAATGACAGATTATCAAAGAGATGCGCCCGGCCAAAAAAGTAATGCCACATCTATTATGTCTTCACTAACATTATGAAGAGAAAAATCATATTTTCACTTACCCCAGGCTGTTCAACTTTACTAATTGCTGCAACCAGTAAATCGCTGTGATCATGTTGAGCGAATGGACTGTAAAATACATAGCTCGACTTTCGTGGAGGCTCTTTTTTCCGGGCTGTAAGTAGGACGCAGTCAAAGTCGTATGTGTGACGATGTCATACATAAATCAGAGATGTGACTGCTGGGTATTCTTTTCAAAGCCTATAGTTACATTTCGTAATGTCACTAAGCTAAACAGCTCATTAAAGAGTTTAAGTTTTTTTTTTAAATACTTTTCTGACTTTGATGAAAATGTTTAATGAAAGGAAGTGAAAGGTTTATGATTATGAATGTCACTCACACGACAAAGGATGAACTAATTTAACAATTAATAAAATGATTATAGATTATTTATTCAGACCGCTACTCAGAACAACTTTTCCTAATAAACATGGCGAAATACGATTTACGATTTTCACTCTCCATACTACCTAAACTAGATCTTATAATCTTAATTTGTATGGGAGGTCAAAAACCGTAAACATGTATTAATAGAATCGCGGTTTGACGCGGGGCAATTTTATCTATGAGTACAAAGGTATAAAAAATCTTATTTACGAAATTGTCAAACCACACAAATTTCTAGAGCGGTAGTGATTGCGTATTGTTTTGCATTGTATTTTAAATACGATTTAACAAAAGCCACTCTATAGACTAATTTGATAATAGAATTAATTTTTACCTTATACTCGTAAGTATTTATATTAGTTTAAGAGAAGAATAAATTACACATGACATACAAACAACGTAACAATAGCCATGGTAAGAATTTGATTAGGTAAACATAAGTGATATTCGGTCATTTTCGTCATAGTATACCAATATTTTTTAAGAAATTATTTCGTATTAGCTTTTGCCCTGGTATGAACATATCAATGGTCGTAATACAGAGAATTTTGATTGATAACCACGTCCTTTTTGAGACTGGAACCACAAATCAAACATTACATTTATTAGAACTCATCTTTTTCCTTCCTTCAGTCGTATTGCTCATTTTTTTCCAGTTATTTTGATTTTAAAACCAAACTACTGCGCTGATTTTGATAAACTTTGTGACCAAATTAAAACTATATATAATAATTTAAAAATCTGTTCTTAAATAACGGAGATATTAGGTAAGAAAGATAAAAAAAAAATATTCACCGAATTGATAACATCCTCCTTTTTTTTAAAGTCGGTTGAAACTGAAGTCAGTGGCATAATGTTAGAACCTTTTTTCTCAGTTAATTAAATCTACACGTGTCAATTAAAAATGAAATAACTGTTACCACCACTGCCAAATTGGCTAAACATGTACTTATGATCTTTAATATTGATGTGACTAATATACTTGTTTGAAACTTAGCGAAATAAAGAACTCTCGCAAGAGCTTTACCTCAGTAAAGCAATACAAAGTTCGAGACTCAAATATGTCAATCAAAAAAGATACATCTAAATAGTCCATTAAACAATAAGGAAACTGCACTTCTTCGCACATTATCTTCAAATTACCGGCCATTGACCCGATAAAAGAAAATGTTTTTCTGAGCCAGAAGTACAACTGTCTGTAAGTACGTATTGCTATTAGGTGGGAGCCAAGTGCATCCAACTTTTTGGCAAGCAAACGGCGACCAGCACTGGCTTTGCCATAAAGTGGGATGAGAATTAACTACCAAGCTGTGCGACGCCGGTATAGGGAGCCAAAGTTGGCAATTTTCAAATAAATTAATACCGACATATGGCGGGCTCTGATAGAGTAGAGCTAATAACAGATTATTTATACTAATATAATAAACTATTAGTCTGATTCAAATAGTTCTTTCTGCATAATATGATGGCCTGATTGTTGGGGTATAAACATGTAGTTTTCGAGTAAGTAAATACTAATAAGTTATCATGATTATTATTTTACATATATATATTAATTGACATTGGCTTTTTAAGGGAAAATATACTATTATAACTTCTTGATCTGATTGAAATCTTTACCCAAAACTAAATAGGCGGCCAAATGAAATTGTTTTTAAACTAACTTATGGATTAATAGAGCGACTGAATTATTTCCAAAAATAAATACTTTGTACTAGTTCAGAAGCTCATTCTGTGCTTTTTTCTCGTTGCAAAGCATATTTTTAAAATGACTTTCTAAAAGTGCACTTTTAAAAATTGTTTGTGTATTTATAAATCTCAACTCTTCTCAAAATAATGCTTTCTTGCTTTCTAGAACTCACTGAGAATGAATATTATAAGAACGGCAGCAATACTACAGCGAGCAATACACACATTAGAAAATATCTGAACTAGTTTCATGAAGATCATATGAATCGAATAAGAACATTCACTTAATACTTCTACCGTACTTATTGAAAACGTGCCTGCTATGACAAACAGTAGAGCTAGGTTAACAAAAAAATGGCGAAAGAATTACCTACACATATATCGCGGAAAAAATCAATTCACAGTCGATATGAAAGTAACTAGGGAAAGTAATAAGAGGCGTGGGGCTCAAAGTAGGCATCACAAACTGCAATATTCCAGGATTACGGCCCCAATATTGTCACTTGGTTGCTTTTTTTCTCACTCTCAAATCAACATAATTTGAGTTTCATATTCACCTTACGAAATGAAGATTTCATAGATTTTTCCATTTGAACCCAGAGGGATGGTCTCATCTCAAATATGATATGGCCCTGTCACCTATATTGAAATAAGCTAAGTGATTATATCCTCTTTGATGAGCTATGTTGAAATTTCTTTTGAAAAATCACGCTCATGTTGACCAGTTTATTTTTAAACTCTAAAGAGTGCTGTAATAAATGGTAATTTTTCTATTTGAGTTTTAAAACGCTACAAAGAATAAGCACTTACGATGCCTGTATATTTTTTAAATTTACATTTAATATCTTTTTTTTAATTATTGATTTCTTTGGCAGTCAACCGTACGGCCCGCGAAAGATGGGCGCGTGGTCACCGTTTCCCTCAGATTAATAACCAGAGCCTTATACGCTCGTGATACCTATCTTATCAAAAAGTTCTCGTAGACAACCAGTTGCGAAAATCAGTTGCTCTAGCGGCCTAGGGTTACTAATGGCCTACTAACTAATGACCTGGGATACAATACCCACCAACGGTTATTTCACTACCTCTCTCCTGTAACCTCTCTTATCCAGTAAATTCATAAACGAGAAAAGTGTACCGAGCACACACACGTCTCACGCAACCAATTGTATTAGTATACGGAACTCAGGGCTTTCTCTCTGTTCCATGTATATTATCATGTAATTTTTTTGTTCGCAGCTGCGTCGAGAAATTCGCAGGAACTTACTCTTATGGCTTCATGACGCAACTTCTCTCAAGCATGGCCGCTATTTGCGTTGTAATGGTTCAAGTTTCGGTGAGGTCCACTTTTTTAAGCGACTCTTGCATATATTAATTAGTATTATACAGATAGTAGATAAATATTGAGCGTTTCGTGAAAAAGAGAGATCACGATGCGCGTAGACATAGATTAAAAAAAAAATTGCGTCAAGAGACCGCGCGCGATTCGAACTTCTTTGCGCGTAGTTAATTTTTTACGATTTGTTCGACAAAATAATAAATAATAAGCCCGCATAAAAAAGGCGCGCTGCCAACTTTTTACATTAACCCCCGTATTAAGGTACGTTTGTTAAGCCTATTTTAGTTAAAATGTGTTGCATCTCGTTCTTTTACATGAAGTGTCAGGTAAGAGAAAAAGAGGCAAAACATATTTTAGGGCTTAACAAACGTTTCTTAATACGAGGGTAAATCTTTTGTCAGTTCCTTGTCAAGTTAGTTTTGAACTAAAGAAACTTAAACTTCTATGCTAGTGACAGCTATCATCATGCGTGCCGACTGCCGCGGTATCTGTACTAGTACAGTACTGTCTGACGTCAACACTTCTTAGGAATGATCTTATTGACAGTATCACATTATTATGCACATATGTAAACCTATATTTACTTCCATGATTGTTCAATATGTATTTAAGTATAATAAGTTCGTTGACCTCTGTCGCGCTATATCTTTAAGTTGTTATGTAAAAGGCTCTTTGTATGCAATGCATTGCACCTAATGTTTATTACTTTCTTTCATACGCTATTTGAATTTCTCTATGGATGAGTTAAACTCATTATTTACATAACAAATCACTAGCTGTTGCCCGCTGCTCCGCCTGCGTGGTACTCGGTTATATCGAGCTAAAATATAGCTTATGTTTGACCTCCAGTTTTTAATAATATCCATACCAAATTTCATCACAATCGGTCTTAGAGGTTTAGCTGTGAAAGCGTCATAAACAGATTTTTGATTTATAGAGATTTTTGCATTTATAATATTAGTATGAAACTTCGAAAGAATTTACTGCTTACAGTGGTTTTTTTTAACTGTAATTGGGATTGTAAGTATCTCAGAAGCCGTAATACTAAGGTAGAGGTTAGAGATTTTTTACAGTTGATGTATTTCTTTTGCCGTTATAATTGATTGTTATTGATTTTAAATTACATAAAATAATTAAACTATTACAAAAAAAAATCTATTTACGTAAGTACGTAATTACTCCACAGAACGTGTTTTATTTTATCTCTATAATACCTCCGTCAATATAAAAATTAAGAAGATGACCGACTCGCACCTTATTCCCAAGCTAGACTAAGTGAAGGTAGTTCAAATAACAAAACCTTACCTTTTACAGCAAGATGCATCGAGCTTCAAGTCCATCCGTCTAGTGACGTCATTGGCGTTCTTCATCGCCATGATAATTCAGCTGGCACTTCAATGCTTCACCGCTAATGAACTAACGTTACAAGTGAGTCACGCACATTCAATTCACCATAGATTTTTATTCATGTACTTTTTTTTTGGTTCTTTCATTTGACTTACCCCAAAAAGATGTTCTTCTCTGCACCACTGGTTGGTTGACTGGTGGAAAAAGCCTATGGCTTTAAGTCCGCCATTTACATTTTTATGTAATAAAGTTAAATAAATAAAAAATAGATATACTTACCAGCTATCAAAATGTTAAGAATTCTTTCTTATATTTTACACTTACACAACTGAGTACACAATAAGTGACTTATCTTGTACTATGAACTATAGTTACCATCTAACTATCTTTAAATGATCTAATATATCTATCTTTATAGAATCCAATTAAAAAAAATATTTTTTCTCAATATCAAAGATCATTAAGTCTCAATCTCACTATAGCGTTGTCCCTATTGCATACTAAACCCTAACCAGGCAAATGCAACATATAAATCCTTAATTCTCATTTCTTCTATACTCTTTCGCTGACTCTCTGACCTAAACCCAATAAACGATAGCAGAATAATTAAAATAGTAAACTTTTTGTCATTATTTGAAAATGCGAGTCATTAAGCTACAGCTATAACTTATTTTAGGTGTGACTATAATACAATGAAAAAAAATCAAGCCTTCACAATTTTTTTGGTAGAGATAGCCAAAAAGAAGGAAAGTGGGCTATTTTCTGATTCCCAGGCAGCTCGTGTAGGAGACGCAGTGATGCAAAGCAAATGGGAGAGGATGCCACCACGTCTCCGACGCCTACTGATGATGGTGATGATGAGAGCCCAGAGGCCGCTGAGGCTGTCTGCGGCGGGCTTCGCATATATGAATAACGACTGCTTCTTAGCTGTAAGTTTTTACAAATATGTACAGTCTTACAGCCCTTAAGTGCTGGCTTGATGTCGCGGTAAACGATATGCGTGCTAATGATCTCACTAAGGATGTCGAAGACTGGGCGAAGTGGAGGAGAAAAAGAAGGAAAGCGGACCCAGGGCTCTAAAGCAATCTGAGGAAGCAACTGGAACAGTGCTAAGATAAGAGAGAGAGAGAGACAAATGCAAATGAAAGTGCGATCAGGGTAGCCTATTGACGCTCTTGACAGAAACTGCCTTTTCTATCTCTCGTTTGTTGTATTAGTTGCCAATATTTCTGTCAGATTTATTTCGTAAGACCTTTTGGTTATAGTTGCCTACATCAAAGGATTAACATCCATTTCGATCAAGAATCTTATAAAACTTATTAATAATATTATACTAGACAACGCCTTGCTAATGATGATGAATTTCTGCCACTCAGTGTATATATTTCTTAGATATGTAAAAAAAGCTGTGAAACTCCCACGTGCTATGGTTATTTGAATATTGACACCACGAGTCTCTTCAATCTTAACTAACTCAATTAAATCTTCCTTTTCAGATCATGAAGGCAGCTTACTCATACTATGCAGTACTTAGCCAAAAACAAGTGTAAATTCAATGAAACACAAGATCAATTTATTAGAAACTTTAATACCAGATTAAGATTACCGTTGATTCACGTGACTATAATCTATACTATCACAGATGTTCTGTTGGTATAAAATATATAAGCTACACTATTAAATAACTTATAAATTATATCGTTTTTTTACTCTGAATCTGAATTCAGTATAATCTAATATACTCCTAGAATTAAGTTGTAATGTTACCCAAAACTTGAGATATCTTATGAAGATCAGATCAGAAGTCAGATCAGAAGAAGTGTCTTACATTTTATACAATTATAATTTGTGTGTGTTTGTCTGTAATCTGATCATTTGATATCAATTTGGCTCCGAATAAATCGAGCATTAACAAATGCGCTTCTCTGCTCAAGATCCGTTTATTTTATACTAGCTGTTCCCCGCGGCTCCGCCCGCGTGGGACTCGGTTATATCGCGCCCAAAAGTAGCCTATGTTTGACCTCAGGTCGTTAACTACATCCCTACCAAATTTCATCACAATCGGTCCATCCGTTTAGCCGTGAAGAGGTGACAGACAGACAGACAGACAGACAGACAGACAGACTTTCGCATTTATAATATTAGTATGGATATGGATTGCAGATATTGCATAAATGTCACTGGTTCATTTAGTTGGTGTTTCACTACATTATTCAACAAATGAGAAATGAGTCTATTGATTCAATGTCGTTTTTGCTTCATCAATCTCGCAGACTCTCAGTGTCCATTGTTTGTTTTCTGAATATCTCTATAGAGATGATGTAAATGTGTGTTTTGTTTTAAATATTACTCCGTCGAGTTTTTTTTTTAATATTTCACAGTTCTAATAGAGGCGGCTTTGGTGTCGCTGATCGAGGTCTTTCAGATCTCACTTCCAGTACTGTCATTTCTTCAGATCTGGAAATATATTAAAATTAGCTTAGAAATATTGTTGACAAGAACATACTAAAATGGATGCTAACAAGTGCGTCTAAATTCAGAATGTTCCGAGGTTCCTAAAATTATTATGTTATTCTGCCAACTTTCGAAAGTGATTTAATAGTTTTGACTAATTGATATGCGTGCGCATAAATAATTTCAGGATTTCTAATGTGAATATGGTATATGTTTCTCATTCGTTTACTTGTCTTCAATAGATTAAATAGACTACTTCTCTAGCAGTCGTATTAACTGCTTTTGTCAAAGTTAACTCGCTAAGACGTAAAAACCTATAGGCAAACTGGTACTACTGAAATTTCCCTCCGGCGAGTCTTGTTGATTGAGTAAAGAACTGTCAACTGGTGCAGTATGGCTTGTGGATAACGGCAAAAACTACAACTAAGATTGAAAGTATGTTATTTTTTTAATACGCAGTAGGTTGTCTTTAATTTACCTCTCTTCAGCAGAATGAGCTGCGTTGTAAAATACATCTGGCAGAGGCGAATCATGTTGACTGAGTAAAGAGCTGCCAGCCCTAGGTGAATGTGGCCCGTGGGTAGCGTACGGAGAAAATGGCACTGCGGCACGAAGGGCGGCTAGGACCAAGAGCATTCCACCTAGATAAAATATACAAAATTATTATGTAGTAAATATATCATCATAAATCATTTAGATTCCTTTAAATTATCAGAAGCTATAGTTATTGCACCTCATGTTCAAAATCATCTCACAATCAAGTACAAACTAATATCTTTAGGAAATGGTTTTAAAACAGACTTATTACCTTCTAAATCAGTATTATAAGGATTTTCAAGCATTTCATGCGTTAGTATTTATTGGTGATCAATTGGCACACAATGAGATGACAATATCGCAATTCATTGCGGGATTACTCAACTCTTTTCAATTATTGTTATTAATTGATCACCAATAAACATTGTTTACGAAGTATTACATGATCTCAAACAGCTATATAGCTAGTAGTTAAGGAAGATACATTAGAAACTGATAGTTTTAACTACCAATATTCATGAACACTGGACAGAAATGAAGTTTTGGTCCTAGCAGGGAATAGATTAACAGAGCGTCCATTGATAATGATACATGTAAACAAGATGGCGTCGATTATTTGGTATTTAGGTCTCCTTTAGTGTCTCAGTCTTGTCCAGAGCAATCTCTGTTCATTACTTAGGTAAAAAGACCCCATTTCCGACTTGGTCTTCCTCTACCTAGCTAGACGGCCGTCTGATACAAAAATACGTTAACTTGGAGAAGAAAAAGATGTTTATTGTCTTTTACCTGATACAGTAGCAAGCAGCGTGAGATTGGCAAACAAGATGGCCGTCGCTGCGCACGCGTAGAACGGAGCACGTGCGCGCCCGCACGACCACCTGGTGAAGTCCCAGCACCTCAGCGACAACGTGTATTCTCCACGTCTACAGAGCAGGTCTACAAATAGAGCTGCTACCCACATCGTCTCCAGAATCAGGACTAGGGCTGCGCCCACCCTGCGTTAAAAAATTGTCCATTCAATCAGTAGACAGACTTAATTACCACCTTACTCATCAGTGCGGGGCAAGGTCTTAAGTGCTTCAAAGCTTCTTAAGAGGATTCCTATTTAATGTTCTCCACAAGGTGATGTTTAGTTGTTTCCAGTTTGGTTAGAACATTGCAGGCTTGAATCACCTGATTGTCTGATAATAAGATGATTCCGTGCTTCGGAAGGCACATTAAGCCGTTGGTCCTGGCTGCCATCTGGTAGTCGTTAAAGAAACCAGGTCAGATCCCGAGAGGCGGTTTCGAAGAACTCTGACACCATTGATCTGGTCGATTGATCATGATACCTACACGAAATGATGATGACTAGGTGGCCGACTAAAACCAACGAATGGTCACTGAACATACTAATTTGTTTTAGCTAGTAAAAAGCAAAGGTCCTAGGATACCACCTTGACATACGTTTTTTTATTTAGAAGAACTAAGCATACCGTGCCGATAGCTACTTTATCGAAGTAAATGAAAACTTACTCTCATTCTCACTTTCATTTAAATAGAAAAAGTACATAATAAAGTAGTGTTAAGGTAGCCATTACATCGTGTAATAGCGTCTAGGTACTAATGGTGGGGCGCGCGCGGCCAGGAAATATCACACAGATAAACATTTAAACTGCCTTTTAATATAATATTCCTTGAGTTTAACTAATAATTATAGGTAATAATATAGTAATAACTATTCATTAGCCTGTCGACAATAGCGAGTCCATTGTTCAGGGCACTTCAGGGTAACGGTCGAGACTTGCAAGCATTGATATGAATACAAGGACCGGTGGAACGAGTTATATTTTTACGAAATATCGCATATCGTTTAAGTATAGTGGGCCACACGGAAAAGTATAGATAGATAGATAGATATACTGTTTATTGTACCATTAACATACAAATTATACATGTACTAGCAACCCGCCAAGGCTTCGCATGGGCATAAAAACCTTCCTCTAGAGTCACACTATCTATTAAAAAAACCGCATCAAAATCCGTTGCGTAGTTTTAAAGATTTAAGCATACAAAGGGACATAGGGACAGAAAAAGTGACTTTGTTTTATACTAATAGTGATAGTGAAGTGATGATACTACGTACCTAAAGCAAAGAATTTGGAATCGCGCGCAGTGAGGCTTTTTTTAAATCTATGACCTAAAGTAAGTGTCAGAGTGGTTTGGTATACTTATGTACTGTATTTATTTATTTTGCATCTTTGAGTTTAACAAGTTTTGCTATTGCAGAAAATGCTTTATTTTGATAAAGGTTTCCAATTTTAGGCGTTTGTACGGGACCTTGGTGCGGGAATACGACTCATGCTTGACCAGTTTTAATTAATAAGTATAAGTATTACTTCTATTGTCTATTCTGTGGTAGGTATTTAGGCGTATTTGGCTGTTGTAAATAAAAGATTTTCCTCGAATAAAAGAATTGGGTGTCAATATCATCAGAAGAATATATACTTATGTGATTTGCAAACATCTTATTTAACATCATATACGGAAATATTATATCCCACCAAAAACATAAATGTAAAAAACGAGAGCCAAGTTCAATACAAAAATTATGCTTGGCGGTGAGCTTCGCCGCAAAAAGAATGGCGATCTAAATGAGTGCCAAGTTCTATGCAAAATCGAAATATGTTTTTATAGGAACAAAATAACATTATGAACAAGTATTAAACTCTATTTCTTTGCTTTATTAGATACCTATAACAATTGCTGTTATTTAAAAATGTGAGATCTTGAAGTAGGTTAGATTTGACTTGGCCAGTTTTTAACACAATTAAAATGTTGAATAACTTTATAAAATGACTTATGTAATGAAAACTGGCCAAGTCAAATCTGACCTACTTCAAGATCTCACATTTTTAAATAACAGCAATTGTTATAGGTATCTAATAAAGCAAAGAAATAGAGTTTAATACTTGTTCATAATGTTATTTTGTTCCTATAAAAACATATTTCGATTTTGCATAGAACTTGGCACTCATTTAGATCGCCATTCTTTTTGCGGCGAAGCTCACCGCCAAGCATAATTTTTGTATTGAACTTGGCTCTCGTTTTTTACATTTATGTTTTTGGTGGGATATCATTACTTTTTGTAAAGTTTCAATTACACGTGAATCTTACTCCTACGGTCCTACCTAATAAACAAATGACAAATTAACCTAAAAGAGCTACAAACAAATGAGGTTTTGAAAGAAACGATTTCCGTAATATTAAATAACACACAAATGCCGTTAAAGTACAATACTAAAAAGGAATAATTTATATCTGGACTATTCCAGCTATAACTCAAATAAATTTAGTCGAACGACGCAGCATTAAACGCAATCTAATAGGTGGGTTTCCGCTAAACAACCGGGCATAACGAGGACGCTGGCGCGAATGAGCGCCGCTAAGAGCATACTTTGGTTCGTTCGCATTTTAAGTCGTATAGCGCTGTGAGCCGCGCACAAGTGCAAGGCGCGAGCGAGTTCAAGCAGCATTCTTAGACTAGTCAATACATACATATATCGGTACCAATAAGACTTCGCTATTGCCTTGACCTTGGTATACATACACATTGGAGTTTCTTTTAGGGTACAAAGAGTTCGAACTAACAAATTTATACCTTAAAATATTATTTCTTATTTTCAAAAGAAATCAGAGAAACGAACCTTGGGCACTGATCTTTGTTAATTTAGTGAGCCGTGGTCTATAACTACTATGCAGGTATAAACCAACCGACCCGCTAAATTTTAAGTAAATCGCTACCGCTTATAATTTTGTACCATAAGTCAGAGCGTGACGCTGATTGGCTGGTGTGCTGCCGCGCGCCGCTGACGACACACCGTTGTTGGCCGGTTGTTTAGCGCGTAGGTATTACAAGTTTTTTGTATGGGGACACCACTTATTTTTTGACTTTTTTTTATTTTTTGATTTTTTCCTACGCTTACACACAATTTCCGAGCTGGATTCCAAATTTCATCCTTCTAGGTCATCTGGAAGTAGGTTAGGTTTAGGTACTATAAGTCAGTCAGTCAGTGCTAAAATTTACAACTTTTTGACCTTCATATCTTTATAACCGTTTGAGCTAGCTTCATGAAATTTGGGCTTCTACATGTCCTGATGGATCTTATTAAACACACGTAGTTTTATGTGTTTACATTAAAGAGGTTTCGAGTTATAGAAGGGTGAAAAGTGGCACCAAGTGGTTCGTGTAATATTACACTCGGCGCTGGCTAGCCAGTTCCTTTGCTTGAACTTGGCTTGACACGCTGCCGCGTGTCTAGATCGTGTTTAGGGTAACCATTTAAATGCTTGGTATAAAATACTAATAGGTTTTATTTACAAACTTACTGTCGTAGTTATGTATTTACATATTTTTTTTATTTTTTTTGTTTTATTTCCATAATAGTTGTTGGCTAACTTATAGTTAATGTTCTTTAAAAGAAGACTTTGACACTTTAAAAGAAGGGTCGTTTATTTCTTTCGTTTTCCAAGATAATATTTATTTACACAACGTTATAAATTAAAAACTAATGAAATGGTTTTATGTATTTAGTCAGGAGCAGGGTCCTGTTTCAATATTATACTTAAATTTACTTTCTTGTACCTTTTTTAGCCTTTTTTAAAAAAGCAAGTTTCAAGGATCGAAGTATTTTATTATTAAAATGAATTATTTCTGCGCCATTTCACAATGTTACGATCGTAAATAACGTTACACGACAATATTTTAATATATATAGATATAACTAGCAAACAGAGGGCTGTTTGCTAGTTCACAGTACTTACGTGTGTGTGTTAAATTAAAAATGTCTACTTGATTTAGATGAAATTTTGTTTTCATAGATAGAATAGACATTTATTACTTTTTAGTAAGATAGATATACGCGGGCTACAGCTAGTATCCAAATAAATAACGTTACTAGTTTTCTCTCGCTACTTATAGCATAGTTACTGTCACATTAATTCCTATAAAAAATACTCTGCAGTTGACAACCCTGATAATCGAAACATGGTCGAAATCGTCATGATGAACAAACATACGATTTACGACGTCAATGTGACAAAACAAATACCTATCTAAGTCGCTACGACAATATTTACATTGTCTTTTAAAACCATAGATTTAAAAAAACATGCGCGCGATTTGCCAATTCTTTGTTTAAAACCATAGAGTTTAAAAAACGCGCGCGGCACAGGCAATTTTTTTTATCTACGTTTAAAACCATTTAAAACTATATGAAAACCACGAAGCAAAATTATTAAATTTATAACTAGTGGTGCTACATACCTATAGCACTAGTTATAAATTTTGGTGTAGGTACCTCCTTGAACTGCGAAAATAGGTTAACTGTCTATCTTCTTTAAGTGTGTGAGTTCAGTAACCTTTTTCACGTAAACTACTTATCATCATTTCGTGTAGGTGACACGATCAATCGACCATGCCCATGGGTCCATTATGTATACCGGTAGCCCGATAACACGGACAAATTATAACTAAGAAACATTGTCTCGTCTTTTCTCCACTTTAAATCTATTTTAAGAGCTGCAAAATACTGCAACGTTTTGAATGAAAGCCAAAAACCTAACGATTGATACATAAATTAAATACACAGGTACGTAACGAAGTGGTTTAGTAAACTATTGACTCGAAACACAAGATACAATTCATATTGGAGTTAAAACCAGTTTGTTATCAAGCAAGGAATGAAATTTTAAATTCTTGTATAACATATCAAGGTCTACACCTGGCGATGTGTCATCTGCATTGAAATCTCTCTTATCGCTCGATAAGAGTAAACTGTTTTTAAATTTATACATCAAACATTATACTTACCTATACTATCTATCTAAAAACATGAGCAGATTGAGCAGGCATGGCATGGCGCACTTTGAATGAAGCTACTGCAATTATGAGACGGACCAGTCTGGACGGATCATTTGTATAGTAATTTATGGGATAAAGATGTGATTTTTATTCCCTTTCTTAAATCAATTGCAACCTTGATTATCGTTTCGAATCAATTATCGTTTCGAATCAATTGTCGCTATAATATTGCGAAATTTGAGGAACAATTGTGCGCGTCAAGCGACGGTAACGGTGAGTGGTATGATTGGATTGGTCGCCATTAGTGGCATTTCTATCTTGAGCTCCTCCGTGCTTCGGAAGGCATGTTAAGCCGTTGGTCCCGGCTGTTATCGGTAGATGGCAGTCGTTAGGTTATGTCAGATGCCTTTAGGCAGCCTGAAAAATCTGACAGTGTTGGCCGCTTACACAGCCGGGTCACGTTCCTGTGGGTCTGGTTTCCCTTTAAAAAGGGTTACGGATGTAAGACGACAGTCGCTCCATTGTAATAACCAGTTCCGCCTAATCAGGACCATTATTATAAGCGTACCCAACTCTGAAGCGTAAGCTGAAGATGCAACCGGGAAACACAACAACAAAACAAAATCGCAATAATATACGAAGTTATTCTTCCATTTGTGCTCGTACTTTATTAATATTTCGAGGTTTCAGTCCTCTTGAATAGGTACCTATCTAAATAATATTTTTGTACTGAACAAACCCCTGTGCATATTTGTAGGTCATTCAATTACGCTCTATATGACGACACGACATGGCGCCATACTGAGAATTCCAAGTTTAATAGACATATTTTGTTGTTTTTGTCTATATGTATCCCGACTCTAGAACGGTAATACGTAGCTAGCCTTTTTTTATTACATCATTAGATTATTCCCACTAACTGCATATGAGCCAGGGATAATTATGATAATGTCTTCTTACAATCGACATAAATTAAAAACCCAAAATTAATAGGAAATTGATACAAGAAATTATTGACCCTTACGTGTTTTTGCATCAAATGTGAATAAATTGAATGAAAAAATATTAAAAAATACTACTGTGAAATCGCGATTAAGTAAGGGCTGAAATGTAAGTAGTATAAGTACTTCTGGTTCGTACGTACGTGAGCTAATAGAAAATGAATTTTTAAAAACAGACGTACTCACAGCAAACCAGGTGCCACTTCGTATCCCAAGACGAGCAATTCTGAGCCCGCCCCACTCATAACTGAAAAAGAAAAAAAAAAATACGTTTGAATTTTTTCTTGAAACTCAGTAGCTATATGGGAATTTGAAGCTCTATTATATGGTTTGGTATCTTGCGCTTTAAATTAATTTTACAGTCTGCTTTAACGCAGTCTTGGTTACGTATGGGGAAGTATAGTATGTAAATTCATGACTGGCTTTTCCTTGGGGATTTGCTCTATGGTATGTACCAATTTATCCACTACTAGCCGACCCGGCGAACTTCGTACCGCCTTAGCGTAAATTTGATTTTCTTAATATTTTTTCCGTAAGAACCTTGTACAGAGTATTAGAAAACTACAAAAAAAATATCAGCCAAATCGGTCAAGCCGTTTTCATGCTATGTCGTGACAACGGAAAACGGGTTTCATTTTTATATATATAGAAGACTCTACTACACACTATAGTTACGAAACCTACCCCACGCTCTACCAGTATTTTATTTTAATCTATGACTTTATATATAATACTTACCTATGTGTATGGGATAAAAGTTATATATGTGGGTATAATAATCATCCGTATTTAGTTTTCGCTCCAAAAATATCTACCCAATTAATTTTATTTCTTTATCAGATAATTCTGTATAAATAAATAAAATTCATTTATTTCAGGCTACTAAAATCCATATTTAGACAATTAACATCATTACATTTACAAAGATAAATAAATTAAAAAAAAAAAGTATAAGATAGAGCCTCTGGTAAAGACGGACAAAAAAGTTTTTTACGAAGGTTTTCATAAACTACGGAACCCTATAAAATATAGTCTCCTCCAATCTAGTACAATCCATAGACTAAAAGTTAGTACTCAACTATCAGTGCATGAAACTTATTTCATCTAGAGACAAAGAAAGTTCGAGCTTGGAGACAAACTACCTGTCTTTGCTTTTGTTCACAAACAACTCTTGTAATTTAATAATGCAATTTGTTTTCCAAGTTTAAAATTTTTGAGTTAAGAAATTAAAATAGTTGTTTTAATCTATAGCGCGAAGTTTAAACGTACTGGTTGAATTTGAGAGATTTTATAAACAAATAAAAAAAATATTAAGTACTTTCTTCTGTATGAATCACGTAGGAATAAATAGTAGACTTTTATACAAGGAAAGAAAGGAATAATTCATGCGAGGTATTTAGACGATACGAAGGTATTTAGGCTATAGTACGAACAGGAATTAATCCTTTTACCCTTAAGGTGATACCTCGGTGAACACTAGCGCCACCGTCATTTAAAAATCATTACTCACTGAAAACACAAGTTATCAAAAATCCCTCTGCTGTAATTATGGTTCTGGATCTGAAGTTAATTTTAATCGTATTCAATTATTAAATTATAGTTCCATATAGTTACAAATTGCAAAACTGCCAAAAGTGGCCGTTTTAAGCAATAATGCAATTTGTAACTATAGGAAATTATAATTTAATATGTTTAAAATTAACTTCAGATCCAGAACCATAATTACAGCAGAGGGATTTTTGATAACTTGTGTTTTCAGTGAGTAATGATTTTTAAATGACGGTGGCGCTAGTGTTCACCGAGGTATCACCTTAAACACTCTACTTTTCATTTCGAATATAAAACAAATTAAAAAAAAAGAAGTTTTTCTATAATTAATAATAGTAAAAACATAAGAATGTAGTGCCTACTTAAATTATATTGTGGTCAGTTTTAAATTTTAAATATGGAACATACCGCGTGCGTCAGGGTGGCCTCTCCATTCCGCTAAAGTCCAGCACACACCAAGAGCATTTGCAGAGGGTTACCATCAACTGTTTTAGCGAGTTTAGTTTTATCAGAAAAATAAAAAATGCAAAATTAAATAAACCTATCTTAACTTATTTTGCACTGTATTCATGAAGTTAACATTTTAGTGTCATCAGAAAATGCTTTGCTCATTGTGAGTGCTGACTGCTGACCCTAATAAGTGTCTTTTAAATCCCACCAAAAACATAAATGTAAAAAACGAGAGCCAAGTTCAATACAAAAATTATGCTTGGCGGTGAGCTTCGCCGCAAAAAGAATGGCGATCTAAATGAGTGCCAAGTTCTATGCAAAATCGAAATATGTTTTTATAGGAACAAAATAACATTATGAACAAGTATTAAACTCTATTTCTTTGCTTTATTAGATACCTATAACAAATGCTGTTATTTAAAAATGTGAGATCTTGAAGTAGGTTAGATTTGACTTGGCCAGTTTTTAACACAATTAAAATGTTGAATAACTTTATAAAATGACTTATGTAATGAAAACTGGCCAAGTCAAATCTGACCTACTTCAAGATCTCATATTTTTAAATAACAGCAATTGTTATAGGTATCTAATAAAGCAAAGAAATAGAGTTTAATACTTGTTCATAATGTTATTTTGTTCCTATAAAAACATATTTCGATTTTGCATAGAACTTGGCACTCATTTAGATCGCCATTCTTTTTGCGGCGAAGCTCACCGCCAAGCATAATTTTTGTATTGAACTTGGCTCTCGTTTTTTACATTTATGTTTTTGGTGGGATATCATTACTTTTTGTAAAGTTTCAATTACACGTGAATCTTACTCCTACGGTCCTACCTAATAAACAAATGACAAATTAACCTAAAAGAGCTACAAACAAATGAGGTTTTGAAAGAAACGATTTACGTAATATTAAATAACACACAAATGCCGTTAAAGTACAATACTAAAAAGGAATAATTTATATCTGGACTATTCCAGCTATAACTCAAATAAATTTAGTCGAACGACGCAGCATTAAACGCAATCTAATAGGTGGGTTTCCGCTAAACAACCGGGCATAACGAGGACGCTGGCGCGAATGAGCGCCGCTAAGAGCATACTTTGGTTCGTTCGCATTTTAAGTCGTATAGCGCTGTGAGCCGCGCACAAGTGCAAGGCGCGAGCGAGTTCAAGCAGCATTCTTAGACTAGTCAATACATACATATATCGGTACCAATAAGACTTCGCTATTGCCTTGACCTTGGTATACATACACATTGGAGTTTCTTTTAGGGTACAAAGAGTTCGAACTAACAAATTTATACCTTAAAATTTTATTTCTTATTTTCAAAAGAAATCAGAGAAACGAACCTTGGGCACTGATCTTTGTTAATTTAGTGAGCCGTGGACTATAACTACTATGCAGGTATAAACCAACCGACCCGCTAAATTTTAAGTAAATCGCTACCGCTTATAATTTTGTACCATAAGTCAGAGCGTGACGCTAATTGGCTGGTGTGCTGCCGCGCGCCGCTGACGACACACCGTTGTTGGCCGGTTGTTTAGCGCGTAGGTATTACAAGTTTTTTGTATGGGGACACCACTTATTTTTTGACTTTTTTTTATTTTTTGATTTTTTCCTACGCTTACACACAATTTCCGAGCTGGATTCCAAATTTCATCCTTCTAGGTCATCTGGAAGTAGGTTAGGTTTAGGTACTATAAGTCAGTCAGTCAGTGCTAAAATTTACAACTTTTTGACCTTCATGTCTTTATAACCGTTTGAGCTAGCTTCATGAAATTTGGGCTTCTACATGTCCTGATGGATCTTATTAAACACACGTAGTTTTATGTGTTTACATTAAAGAGGTTTCGAGTTATAGAAGGGTGAAAAGTGGCACCAAGTGGTTCGTGTAATATTACACTCGGCGCTGGCTAGCCAGTTCCTTTGCTTGAACTTGGCTTGACACGCTGCCGCGTGTCTAGATTAACACTGGCTGTTTATAATCTCACGTTTTTTTTCGTTGTTGAAATTTTTCGTTGCCGAATTCATTCCAAAATCACAGAAAATTTTTATTCTGTTTTGAAATGTCATTCCCGCCCTAAGAAAGAAAGTAATAACTATGGGGTTTTTCGGCTCGTGGGAGGGCATGAAGCGTTTTCCACCCTAAACTCAGAACACAACTTTCCGAGTATGTGAAATTAACATTCCATGATAATTCTAAGTATGCACATTTCATTTCTTAGTCAAAATCAAAAGGCGTTCATAAATATAATGCCTAGTCTACATTTATAACTACAAAATAATAAAATATAAAAAATGAAAATGTTGCCCAAGTAATACCTTCTGCTAAGTAATTTTTTATACCTAGTATTTATAGAGACAAATCACACTGATTAAAATAGCCCCCAAGTCAGTTCGAGACTTGTGTTACTCAACGATACTATATTTTATAACAATTACATATATAGATAAACATCCAAGACTCAGGCCAATCAGAAAAATATCAGTTTTGACCGGGGATCGAACCCGGGACCTCCTGAATGTATACAAAACCAGAAAAATCAATTAGTTGTTTCATCAGACCTACCTACAGCAGTAACCAGACCCCAAAGTCTCGCAAGGGGCTGCAGAAGATCCCATAATCTAGATGCCACAGACTTTTTCGGCGGTCCAGATAAAATCCTGACTGGAGTACGAGGAGTGGACGTCGTACTTTGAAGACCAGACGCACATTCCGTTTTGCTCACTTCCATGTCTACTTATAATATTCATCACAATTAATAAAATCAAATTCAACCAACAAATCGCATTTGTCACCATATCACGTTTTAAAATTCATTTTACGCGCGGTCTGTAACTAAAAAATTTCGCTTGAGGAATGTTTGAAAAACTTTTCTTGATATATTTATTTACAAATGAACTGTATCATCACCAAAAAACTGTTTGAATATCCAATTTGGCAAAATGCCCGCTTACCAAAATATCACACTATGCACTAATTTGTTTTTAAATTCAGAATTTTATAAAATAAACTCCCTCGAGACGTAGCAAAGGCAGAAATGTGCCGTAAAAGTTAGGTGGTAGGGCGAAAGTGGTTCGTCGAATTTCTCTCCATCGTGAGATGTAAAGTTCCGACGACACACACAAGCGCGTAGCACAGCTGGTTACAGAAAACTGAGCGGCAGACAGAAGCCAAATTCCTACGGTTGATGATAGCAATGTACTTGCTCTGTTTATTTATGCATAATGCGTCGAAAAAACCACGTCGCACATCCATCTCTCGGCTCTTGAGAAATTGCTGGTGATTATGTGGGGTGAGTTTTTAAAGGACGGACTGAACTAAATTTAACTTTGACTATAATGACTGCAACAAAGCTACACCTGTAACACGAAATTTATTCAATAAAGTATCTACTGTGTATAAAACATACTTACTGCGTTAAGTTAGTACTACGTGGATAACCAAATAAGAAAAAGAAAGACATAAGTTAGCTGAGACGGCCATGGGTGACATCTCAAAATGTTAAGGCCACCGAATCTAAGTAAAAGATATAGGTACCTTCAGATGGGATCCATATTATTACAATGAAAGCAAATTGGACTAAGGCCCGCTTGATGGGGAGCGCTAACAAAGCTTGAGACGCCTGCAACAAGGAGTGTCGCGAGCACGTTGCCGACCCTGACATCTAAATAAGGGTGCTCGATATATAACGTAGCAGAATAAATATTACTAATTTTATTTTTTATTAAAATAATCAAATATATTTAAATAATCTATATTAGTATGTACTTAATATTATTTCAATTATTTTATTAAATGTAAACAGCGCCATCTATCATAGCTTGCGTAAACTAGTATCTAAAATTTCAATGGCAGCCATTAAATTGAACTTGGAGACGTCTAGTCTTATGAAGTGGTTTATGGATTACACAAAAGATGTCGTTACTGTCGTAAAATTAAATTTTGATAATGGACAAGAGCAAGATAGAGTCATAATAAATATTATGACTGCATCCTTGTCATACAAATATATTAGTAATATATTTTTTTTCATATTCAATCAGTTCGTTCGATGCGTTATGTTGGTAATGAGTGTGTTGTTTCATTTCGTGCAATAAATATCGAACTGTTTAAAAAATATTATAACTGCATCCTTGTCATACAAATATAATAGTAAATTTAATATTTCTTTTTTCATATATTCAATTCAATTAGTTCGTTCGTTCGATGCGTTTTTTACGAGTGTGTTGTTTAATTTCGTGCAATTTATTTTTTCTTGTTTTTACGTTTTAAATATTTATAATCATCCAATTTTATTGATTTATAAAATAAAATAGATTAGATAAGCTGTATGTCGGATGGATGGTGTAAATATGTAAATACAAATTGTATATAAAATCAATGAACTTTTAAGTACGCCTGGCTTACTGTTACTAAAAAACCTATACTAATAAGTACGAAGGAAAGTTCACTGAGTTTATTTAATTTGGAAAAATAAATCATGTTTAGAATGGCATTCATTTATTTTTATTAAAAAAATATACCAAATTATTCGAAACTCCTTGTATCGTATCTATATTAGTTAACATCAACCAAAGAATTTATATACAACACTAGAATGCTTACGAATAATAATAATCGCAAAAAACAACATTCAAAATTAATCCTTATTACTCTACTGCAAAGTTGATTTTTCTTTAAAGCCTACATACAAATACCTAACGTTCCAGAAAAAGGTCCAAAATTTGTAGGTGTCCCTTATACTCTTGAATATTATACAACTTACTAGAAAGAGATACCTACAAACTTTAGTTATATATAACTTTGACATCAACATTCAGGAGCCTATACCGTAACGAGTCAACTATTATGTCAACTAACGATCGACGAAATTTTAATATAAAATATATCAATATTTCCAATAAATATTCAATTGAGTTATATTTCAACACGACTCGTTACGCAACGTCAACATTATCGCAACTAACTGAACTGACGCTCGACGAAATATATTATCCCACCAAAAACATAAATGTAAAAAAACGAGAGCCAAGTTCAATACAAAAATTATGCTTGGCGGTGAGCTTTGCCGCAAAAAGAATGGCGATCTAAATGAGTGCCAAGTTCTATGCAAAATCGAAATATGTTTTTATAGGAACAAAATAACATTATGAACAAGTACTAAACTCTATTTCTTTGCTTTATTAGATACCTATAACAATTGCTGTTATTTAAAAATGTGAGATCTTGAAGTAGGTCAGATTTGTCTTGGCCAGTTTTTAACACAATTAAAATGTTGAATAACTTTAAAAAATGACTTATGTAATGAAAACTGGCCAAGTCAAATCTGACCTACTTCAAGATCTCACATTTTTAAATAACAGCAATTGTTATAGGTATCTAATAAAGCAAAGAAATAGAGTTTAATACTTGTTCATAATGTTATTTTGTTCCTATAAAAACATATTTCGATTTTGCATAGAACTTGGCACTCATTTAGATCGCCATTCTTTTTGCGGCAAAGCTCACCGCCAAGCATAATTTTTGTATTGAACTTGGCTCTCGTTTTTTTACATTTATGTTTTTGGTGGGATATCATTACTTTTTGTAAAGAAAACTAGGCAAGTATTCCTATTTAATGTTTTTTTTTTGCGTGACAAATTAACCTAAAAGAGCTACAAACAAATGAGGTTTTGAAAGAAACGATTTACGTAATATTAAATAACTCACAAATGCCGTTAAAGTACAATACTAAAAAGGAATAATTTTTATCTGAACTATTCCAGCTATTACTCAAATAAATTTAGTCGAACGACGCAGCATTAAACGCAATCTAATAGGTGGGTTTCCGCTAAACAACCGGGCATTACAAGGACGCTGGCGCGAATGAGCGCCGCTAAGAGCATACTTTGGTTAGTTCGCATTTTAAATCGTATAGCGCTGTGAGCCGCGCACAAGTGCAAGGCGCGAGCGAGTTCAAGCAGCATTCTTAGACTAGTCAATACATACATATATCGGTACCAATAAGACTTTGCTATTGCCTTGACCTTGGTATACATACACATTGGAGTTTCTTTTAGGGTACAAAGAGTTCGAACTAACAAATTTATACCTTAAAATATTATTTCTTATTTTCAAAAGAAATCAGAGAAACGAACCTTGGGCACTGATCTTTGTTAATTTAGTGAGCCGTGGACTATAAGATAACTACTATGCAGGTATAAACCAACCGACCCGCTAAATTTTAAGTAAATCGCTACCGCTTATAATTTTGTACCATAAGTCAGAGCGTGACGCTGATTGGCTGGTGTGCTGCCGCGCGCCGCTGACGACACACCGTTGTTGGCCGGTTGTTTAGCGCGTAGGTATTACAAGTTTTTTGTATGGGGACACCACTTATTTTTTGACTTTTTTTTATTTTTTGATTTTTTCCTACGCTTTCACACAATTTCCGGGCTGGATTCCAAATTTCATCCTTCTAGGTCATCTGGAAGTAGGTTAGGTTTAGGTACTATAAGTCAGTCAGTCAGTGCTAAAATTTACAACTTTTTGACCTTCATATCTTTATAACCGTTTGAGCTAGCTTCATGAAATTTGGGCTTCTACATGTCCTGATGGATCTTATTAAACACACGTAGTTTTATGTGTTTACATTAAAGAGGTTTCGAGTTATAGAAGGGTCAAAAGTGGCACCAAGTGGTTCGTGTAATATTACACTCGGCGCTGGCTAGCCAGTTCCTTTGCTTGAACTTGGCTTGACACGCTGCCGCGTGTCTAGATAGCTTAAAAAATATTAGGTTAAAAAAAAATAACGTAACGAAATAACGCGTTGGCAAAATATAGTCGTTGTGAACACTCCTACATCTAAATAAGTATATTGTGTCATTCAAGTAAACGATTCTTATTTTCTACTTTCCTGTGTTTCTCGTGTCTTTCACTTGGTTTCATTGAAAATGAAATTCAGTTTTTGTTTTAAAGAAGAAAAAAATTAAATTTATCGTTCTTGCCAAGGACGGCATTAAACTTTATAATTATCTAACATTAGCCCGTTCGAAGTATTTTTTCTCCTTCATAAGATATAGACAGGTAAGCTATATGTGGTATCTACGCAATTTATTTTATTTAATTTAAATTTAAAATAGGATGACACTTATGAGTTTGTAGGGAGATCAAGGTGCGACTGGAAAGAGCCAAGCAAGTAGGTACAGAGTACCAGCGCCAGGGCTCGTAACCGGTAGTTCAAAGACCCAAAAATAACCTGGTAAATAAGTGTAGCGGTCGAGTTTAGGGTCCTAAATACCTGGTTAAGACCTATTAATAATGTAATATATATTAATAATGTGAAATTAACCGTAATGCTAGTGGTCGCTGTAAAAATGTATATGTAGGCAGAAAAACGAGCAGTTTTTTTATTTTAACGAGGTTTCCGAGCCCCGACCAGCGCACTCTCCTGTGATTTGACTTTTATAACTGAACCGAATGAGAGGTGAAAGGTTGAAGAACCTTTTTTTTAGTTAAAATCGTAAAATATATAGATAAGTACTAAGAACTTAACTGATACACAAAATGTGACAAAAGTGGGTCTATCATCGTAACTGTCTGTGCTGTGATCCTAGTAAGGTCGTGAGTCCGATTTTTTACTTTATTTACTTAGTTGCTTTCTATTTGGTGGGGACAGGACATTGCCATAAATTATTCTTATCAATACATATAATAAGACACTAAAATGCGAGTGTCTGTACATTTAATATTTTTCAAAAAAACTGATTGAGTGCGATTAAAAAGGAGTAACAGAAACCAAAAAAACAGTTTTTGGAATTTTTGTCTGTCTGTATGTATGTATGTATGTATGTATGTATGTCTGTCTGGTACGTTATAACTTCGAAAATACTCAACGGATTTAAACGCGGTTTTCACAGTTGGATTACATATGATTAGGAGCGTTGTCAAAACTTTGTTTCGTCAAAATCGGTTAAGGGAAAAAGAAGTTATGGTCGATTGAAAATTTACTTCAAACACTGCTTCTAAACTTTTAATGCGTTTACTTACGTTTAATTTAATTTAGATAAGGCTAGGATTTCTACTTTTTATTATCCATATCAATAAAGACGAAAACACGCACTGCACCTATTAATTTTTATAAAATAACACATTGAATTTGATCGTAAATTTAGTAACATAAAATCTCAATAGATGGCGCGAATTTGCGTACCTATAGACAAATCCCATTTGAAATTTCGCCAATCTCTAGCAACGTATGTTGGCCTATCGGTAGAGGTCGTAGATCATATTTTTAAGTCGAGGGTTCGAATCCTGCTATAGATGACTTTTTTTTTTACTTACTTTTTTTTTACTTACTTTCTTTTATCAATACATATAATAAGACACTAAAATGCGAGTGTCTGTACATTTAATATTTTTCAAAAAAACTGATTGAGTGCGATTAAAAAGGAGTAACAGAAACCAAAAAAACAGTTTTTGGAATTTTTGTCTGTCTGTATGTATGTATGTATGTATGTATGTATGTCTGTCTGGTACGTTATAACTTCGAAAATACTCAACGGATTTAAACGCGGTTTTCACAGTTGGATTACATATGATTAGGAGCGTTGTCAAAACTTTGTTTCGTCAAAATCGGTTAAGGGAAAAAGAAGTTATGGTCGATTGAAAATTTACTTCAAACACTGCTTCTAAACTTTTAATGCGTTTACTTACGTTTAATTTAATTTAGATAAGGCTAGGATTTCTACTTTTTATTATCCATATCAATAAAGACGAAAACACGCACTGCACCTATTAATTTTTATAAAATAACACATTGAATTTGATCGTAAATTTAGTAACATAAAATCTCAATAGATGGCGCGAATTTGCGTACCTATAGACAAATCCCATTTGAAATTTCGCCAATCTCTAGCAACGTATGTTGGCCTATCGGTAGAGGTCGTAGATCATATTTTTAAGTCGAGGGTTCGAATCCTGCTATAGATGACTTTTTTTTTTACTTACTTTTTTTTTACTTACTTTCTTTTACTTGCTTTTTTTACTTACTTTTTTTATTTACTTTTTTTTTCGTTTTGTATTAATTTTTAAGAATTTTTTAATACTTTAGTAAAGAAATGTTTCAAGAAAGTACCTGGGTCGAATCCTGTCACAAACAATAATTTTATGATTTCGTGTTTTATTTGTTTTCTAGAATTATTTTCTTACTTTTTTTTATAATTTTGAAAAGAAACAAATAAATTCATTTGCAAATTTATTTCAGGATAAACGATATCGCAACCCCTTACAAATCATATCTAATAGTTTGTCATTGACGACATTGAAAAAGAAGATTAATCAAATGGTTGACTGGTAGAGAACGCTCTTAGCGTTAAGTCCGTTAATATATAAGTACTAGCTGTTCCCCGCGGCTCCGCCCCGCGTGGGAATCGGTTATATCGCGCCCAAAAGTTTATGTTTGACCTCAGGTCGTTAACTACATCCCTACCAAATTTCATCACAATCGGTCCAGCAGTTTAGCCGTGAAGAGGTTACAGACAGACAGACTTTCGCATTTATAGTATTAGTATGGATATGGATTTTGTACTTATCTATCTATCTTTACATATAATCGGACAGTAAAAATTGAATGTCTGTACATTAAATATTTTTCTAAAAAACTGATACGGGGCGATTAAAGAAAGACGTGTAACAGAAACCAAAAAAAACAATTTTTGGAATTTTTGTCTGTCTGTCTTTCTGTATGTCTGGTACGTTATAACTTCAAAACTACTCAACAGATTCGAACGCGGTTTTCACAGGTGGATTACATATACGTTCAACAGTTTTGTCAAAACTTTGTTTCGTCAAAATCGGTTAAGGGAAAAAGAAGTTATGGTCAATTGAAGTTTACTTCTAGCACTGTTTCAAAACTTTTACAGAGTTGAATCCGGTTTACATAAACGTATTTTAATATAGATAAAGCTACCTACAATTTCTACTTTGTTTTATCGATATCAATGAAGACAAAAACACACTGCAGTCTCTATTAAATTTTAAAAAATTAACACATTGAATGTGTGTGGGCGTATAATTTAGTTAAATAAAATATCAATAGATGGCGCTGAAGTTAATTTAATTATTTTTTTCTCATATGGTATTATAGCAGATTGAAATTTTTCCAGCAATTAATTCTAATTATTTCAAAAAAAATTTGGTTGTTTATTTAGTTCTATTGGTTGGTTTGTTTATCGGTCGTTTGTTGTATTGTATTGTAAGCTATTTGAATTGTTTAGTTGGTTGGTTTGGCTTTGGTTTAAAAAATAATCAAACCAGCAAGTCAGTTCAGTTGTTGTTCGACGGAACATACGGTCGTGTCGTAAGGTCTAATTTAACTAACATAACACTATTTATTGAGTTAGGTTCTAATGACCCTGTAATAGGCTGCGTCTACTCTTTTAGAGAAAAAGATGTGATAGTATGAATGTTAATATTTTTAGTTTGATATCGTAGCAATGGCTAATGGCTTTATAAAATTGGCACGGGAATAGGATACTACTTATAGATTTAACTATAGGTCTGGATAGTTGTAATTTCCACAGGTTAAGCGAAAAGCGAACTACACGCGGGCGGAGCCGCGGGCAACAGCTAGTTTAAAATAAGCTTTAAAATAATATAAATATAAACCAGATTTGTCAACAATTGAAATTAAGTAACGAATTAAGATCATTCATTTTTATCGATTTGAATTGATTGAATGAATCAATTCAATCGATTTTTCTAGCCGCCAACACACACCACGCCATACATAGTCTGTGGTATGAGGTGGTAGACGCCATTCATTTCGTTCTTTCCGGTTGCGCGCGCATGACAAATAATTGACAACAACAAACTTCACTTCGCTTCGCTCACTCAACGCGCAACTCAACCGTCTGTGATGTGATGTGAAACGTTTGTTCGTGGTGATTTTATCGAATCAAGTGTTTTACAAAATAGTGTATCTTATCGCGAACTGTATAGTGCAAAAGTTAGTGTAGAACCCTAAAGATGCAAACAGGAAGCGGCACGAAAAATCCGCCATGGGCTCGGTCAAACGTGAACACAAATATGACCGGCATGAACGCGCAAATAATGGATCCTAATTCAATGATGTCTCAACAAGGCATGATGCCATTCCAGCAATCTCAGGCAGTTTTTAATCCAAATATGATGCAGGCACAAGGAGGTATGGGTATGGCTATGGCGGGCCAAATGCCAATGAACCAAATGGCTCAAGGTCAAATGTACCCGGGCAATGTAGTGGCGTATCCCACACCACGTGCTATGAACCCGGCAATGTATCAAAATTCTCAAACTAACCAGGGACAAACTACTGGAGAGCAGCGCGTATTTACCGGTACCGTGACTAAGACACATAATGACTTCGGCTTTGTTGATCATGACGTGTTCTATCAAACTTCCGTATGCGCTAAAGGCGTTATTCCAAAAGTGAATGATAGAGTGCTGGTAGAAGCTACTTACAACCCGAATATGCCTTTCAAGTGGAACGCCACCCGCGTCCAAGTTTTACCTCAAGGGGGAAATCAGAAGAATCTTGGTGGTGGAAAATCCAACGTGTACAATGCTGTGCCTCCACCAGCTAACAAGAAGTCATCGATGCTGCCTCGTCGTGATAACCGTGATGACCGGCGGGACCCTCCATCGAGACGAGACGATAGGGTAAGTAATCCTTGTGTTGTCTTTGTTTACATGAGTCAACACTACAAGCATGGTTATTGTTTACATCGCCAAAGTTAGAATATTTATTTTACAAAAACATTAAATAATTCTGTTCTGTTTATTTTTATGACTAAGGTTATGCCTAAAACTACTATTTTATAAAACAGTAAACTTGGATATTTCAAGAATGTTTTGTTCATCTGTTGCACTTAATACAAAATTGTAAAACATGTTGTAATCTATTTATTGAATGAATCATGGGCAGGGCTTGAAACCAGTATTTTTAAGACCCAAAAATAACCTAGTACCTAATTTAAAATACAGGTTGATTTAATGGTCCTAAATACCTGGTTAAGACCATATTTTTTTGGGTATAAGGTCGGTTGAGCAGAACCATAATGCTATGGGTTGCTGTATAAATGTATGGACAGAGAAATGAACTGGTTTATGATTCTAACCAGGTTTCCGAGCCCTGATCATGGGTGTGTTTCGCATAACTCTTAGACAGTCATCTACAAAACATTTTAAAACTGAAGCATCCCTATGCTAGTCAATATAATATTGAATAGATTGCTCATTACAATATTTATAATGAATAGCAGCTTCAAATAAATATATATTTTTTTGTAGAAGCGCTCTCGCACTCGTAGTCGCTCCAGGGGCAGGATGGATAGTCGCAGCCGTAGGGACTCTCCTCCCAGGAAGCGCCCTGTGATTCATCAGCCATCACCTATAAAGTATGTGGTACGAGTGCCCCGAATTCCCCTGGATATGTAAGTAGCTCAGTGTAATTTTATATTAAACAAATTTGACAGTAGATGGTTATAATTGTAAGACACCATCTTTTTATGGATGTCATAAAAGGGCAGTTTGAGGCAAGCAGAAGTCTAATTTACCCAGAGTACTTGAATAAAAAATTATATGCAAATAATATTGAAAAAAAAAACATTTAAAGGTTTTTACTTTAAATTTCAATTACAATAAAGTAATTATGGTAATTGATGTTATAATAATTAAATGATTATAAAATGTCATGATTATTTTCTAAATAAATAGTCTGTTTTAATTTCATGGGTATATTAATGTATACCTTAATTGCCATAAAAATTAAAGTTCTTGAAATTGCCCCCTGGTTGGAAGTCCAAGAAATATCTGGAACTTAGAATACAATAAAACAATACATTTGTTTTTTGCAAAAAATGTGCATATAACCCTATATAAGTAACATTGATTTAAGAAAGATATTTATTATGATAGCAATTTTTATCTACACATTTCATTTATTTTCACTTTTTTTTAGATCAAAGATGGATGTCCCTACCCTTGCTCAAAGGTATTCCAATCTGTACATTCCTTCAGACTTCTTCAACGCCCATGTGAAGTGGGGGGAGACATTCCCTCCCCACTCTCCATTCGCCCTGAACAACCCTTGTGGGTACCACATTATGAGCAAGGAGATTGAAAACCCCTCTGCCAATGATGCAGTCTTGGAACCCCCAGATGCGGATTACAGGTTTTCAGCTAAGGTGGGTAGTGTGGGTACACATTTAAAGTATGTAAATTTAGCAGCACATAAGGTCTTTGAAGTTTTATACTCTTGGTAGCTATTGGTAAAATAACTAATTCCCTTTTGTACCAAACTTTTGCTGTCTTCAATTTTATAATTTGTATTGTTTATTTATCCTTTTATATTATACTGTGTACTGTAGCAGATGAACATGCTTGATTTAACATGATTATATGTATATTGTATTGTTTATTACTAATCTTTGTATACTGTTTTTAGGTGATGTTAATCAGCATGCCAACTTTGGAGTTTTTGTACCAAAAGTGTGGTCTAACAAAAGTGGACGACAAAGACAAAAGATCAAGCAAATCCCCAATGCACCCAACTCGCCTGATCAAGTTCCTAGTGGGGCAAAAGGGTAAAGGAGCAGAAAACTTTGCCATAGGTGGACCATGGAGTCCCTCATTAGACGGTGAAAATCCTCAGTCAGATCCTAGAGTTCTAGTTAAAACTGCAATACGCACTTGCAAGGCACTAACTGGCATTGATTTATCAGCGTGCACGCAGTGGTAAGTGTCATCCATAAATTTTTCTGGGTGTTTTCCTGATGCTGGTTTGTTTTGTGTCTATTCTAAAAGCAAAAGTCAAAAGTTTTGTTCAATAAACAAAATAACCAATTTATAATGTAATTCAAAGTGTCAAAAACTTTTGCCTTTTGCAACAATTAGTCATGGTACTGCACACATTCATAATGTGAGAGTATGGAGGAGATAACACCGTCAATCCACAACTAGGGAGCCGCTTGTCGAATCGGGCTACAGCCCTCGAAACTCTCCCACGGATGTGTCGTGTCCATGTAAGGCGGGTCTCAAGTTTGTGAGTATAAGTACCACTATAACTGTATTACCCGCGCAGGTACCGAATGGTGGAGTTTTACTACTGGCGCGAGGGCAGCGGCGGCAAGTCGCGGCTGGAGACGGTGGTGTTGTTCCTGCCAGACGTGTGGTCTGCGCAGCCGTCGCGGGTCGACTGGACCAACATTCAGGACCAGTATAGAGCCGCGTGCGACGCCGCCGCCGGCGACGGCGAGCCCGACCACAGGCAGCCGGCCGCGCCCGCCGACGACGCAGACTCGGCGGCGGACAAATCCCAAATTGTTTGTTCCCAGTTTTGTTTCGTTATGTTTCCGGCTGCGTGCGACTAAAGAGAAGACTACGCTCCGCTACCGTCTTCACGGCCTTCAGATGGCTTGCTATTGGAATTATCTGCTTTTATTATTAATACTTATTTTTTTTATACGTCCCTTGCAAGTTTTAGAAGTCAGTAATAAAATTAGTATGACACCCTCCAACAAGTCAATATTTGTTTTGGATTATTTCGCAACAATACTAATCATATGTAAACTTTCAGGACAATGCGAATCCGAATTCCAGTACGATAACTATTGAGGAGGATGATGATGAAGATAGACCGGAACCCACTCATTACTCGAAAATTGACTTGAAAACGATCAAGGTTGATCAACTGAGACAAGAGCTAAGGGCCCGCAAAGTCAGCTGCAAAGGTAAGTAAATAATGTAATGTAAATAAATGAATAAATGAACTAATTTATAAATGCTTTATTGCACTAATTACATAATTACACTATTGGATTGTATAGTTTGAAATAAAATTAGTACAATTACGAGTAGGTACAGTTTGATGTATCATGCCCAAAATTCGTGAAATGTTTTAGACAAAAGCATCGGAAACAAATGCTCAATTCAACTCTTAAATTTCCTGATGCTAGCAAATCACCATTACATATTTTCTACATGGTATAATTCAAAATAAAAATATGTCTAAAAATGTTGGCACATAGCTATATCAAATGTTTGAATATCGTTTATATTTTTGTGTGCAGGGTTGCGTGGCCAGTTAGTATCTCGATTATCCAAACTGATCAAAGCTGAAGAAGAAAAGGAAACAAAGAGCGGAGATGATGTAATGGATCTAGAAGATGAGGATAAAGCAGAAGAAAAAACAGCAGATAATGACAATAATGAGAATAGTGAGAAAGAACCAGAAAAGCAAGAGAAGCCTGTCGAAGAGAACAAAGAAAAGGAAAAAGAAGAAAAGGTTGAGAAGCCAGTGGAGAAAAAGGTTAAGACTGAGAAAGAAATTGAGGAGGAGAAAAAGAAGGTGAGATTGTGGTTATACTCTTTATTATTGATGTGTGGGATTTTTTTTGATCTTTTATGCTTTTATCACTATCAATCTAACACACAAGTTTTGTGTTTAAAATGTAATTTGTTAATATTCTAAACTAGTTGTTGCTTGCGTCGCCACCACTGTGGTCTTTCCTTAGGACTTACACTATTTTTTACCAAATTTCATCTAAATCAGATCTGCGGCTTAAAGAGTGGATTTGTAAACAACTGACAATTTCAATGCACACCTATTTAATTTCTTTAAATGATAGTAAAAGCGGCAACAAAATCAGTTGGGTTGTTAAAAAAGAGTGGGTGTAGACAAATTTTTGTTTAGGGAATTAGGATTGTATTTCAAAGAATTAAATGTCTATTGCCATTATTTCATTGTCGAGGCCGGAAATGAAGCAATTTAAGGCCGAGTAATATTGCAAGTCAGAAACACAGCTGAAGCATTGCCAAGTGCATTTAAAGGCGTAGCCGTGACGCCGTAGACGTATTTTTTTTAATAATGAAGTTTTTCCGAGCCAGAGGAAGAAAAGGATTTTGGAGGGTGAGAAAACTGTCGCTATGTCCGCGCTGTATTTAATTTCCAATTCAGGATTTTTCACGTATTTATGCATAATATTGGTGGATTATTATTCGCAAAGTGTTCGTGAACAAGCGTGAGTGTTGGGAAGTGGTACAGTCTAGATTACGTGACTTTTTATCTTTGTCACCAAAATTTCCAAGTTATAGCTAAGTGAAAATTTTCCACCGCTTCACTTAGCCATTTGACTAGACTTACGTACTTGACTGGACTGGTCTAGCCTACTGACTTGACTTGGCTAAAGTAGGACAGAAGAAATTCAAGAAAGGCCTTTAAGGTAAAAAGAATTTAAAAAAATAGGAATAAAAGATAATATAACTTTGTGAAATTTACAGCTGGAAAAAGAGAAGCAGCTATTGAAACAGCGTTACGAACTGCCCACCACTCCCCATATCCTAGTCCATCCGTCGAACACTGCTAAAGGAGGCAAGTTCAATTGCAGCGTGGCCACACTATCTCTGTTGTTGGATTACAGAGTCACGGACAATAAGGAACACAGTTTTGAGGTATGTTTTAACTTTGTTTGTTTGTAATATCTTTATTGCTTTAAAATACAAAGTAAAAGGAACATTATTAAAATAAGAAGACAATGGCGGACTTATCCCAGGATGGGATCTCTTACAGTCAACCGGCGAATGACGAAAGAAAATGCACAAGAAAAGAGTAGAAGTGCAAACAAAGACTAGCAAAGACATAAAGGATATGAAATGAACATAAACATTTATAGATAACTACATACATAATTAGTCACAATAATACACTTACATAAATATTTGCTAAATAAATACATACCTACAAACATAATATAAACTATATATATATATATAAAATTTCTGAAGAATACTCAATTAATTATCTGAAGTAACTAGATGTGATTTTATAAGTTTTGATTTGAAGGAATTCAGATTACTACCATTCTTACATCAGCTGGTAGAGAATTCCATAGTCTGGCAGCCATAACCGAAAAGGATTTGGAATAAGACTGTGAGGAGAAATGTGGTATGTTTAGAGTTGGGCAATCGGATGACCGTAAACGACTATCCACCTGGCGAAAAGAGAATTTACATTGGAGGTACATAGGAGAAGTAGGATTGAAAAGAACGTTAAAGAGCAATGACAGAATGTGAATGTTTCTACGAATCCTGACTGGCAACCAGTTCAGTCTGTTTCGGAATTCGGAAACATGGTCAAATTTACGCAATCCAAAAACAAATCTTATGCATTGGTTCTGCAAACGTTCCAGTTTATTTAAAAGTTCCTCAGTGGGATCCAAAAAGGCAATATCAGCATAATCAAGAAGAGGAATCAATAATGAACGGGCTAGCAGAACTTTAGTGCTAAATGGAAGAAAAAATTGCAAACGCCTCAATGAATGCAGTGTCACAAACATCCTACGACTAACCTCATTAACTTGAGGTACCCAGGACAGAGTCTGATCAAAAATAACTCCCAGGTTTTTTACTTTGCGAGAAAAAGGTATTATATTACCATCAAGGACCACACCAGGAATAGAAGAAGAGTCAAACTTAGAAATAAAGTACGAGCTACCGATGACTATTGCCTGAGATTTATTCGGATTAACCATAAGCCCAAAGTTGCGAGACCACACCGCAATAGCAGCAAGGTCGGAGTTTATAGTATTAATAGCGTTGCTAAAATTATCAATTGGGGCAGAGGTATAAATTTGGAGGTCGTCAGCATATAGATGAAAAGAAGCAGAAAGAACTGACGTAATGCCATTAATAAAAACGGAGAAAAGGATTGGAGATAACACTCCCCCCTGAGGGACACCAGCAGTCAACTCATACAAGCAAGATTTTCGTTGGTCACATTTGACCAACTTTAGTAGGAAGTATGTATCTTTATGTTATTATTAACAATAACAGTATTAATAATAACATCCATACTTCCATATCCATACTAATCCATATCCATATCCATACTAATATTATAAATGCGAAAGTCTGTCCTTCTGTCTGTCTGTCTGTCACCTCTTCACGGCTAAACTGCTGGACCGATTGTGATGAAAGAATCATGGCGAAACTCCATACATCGTTTGTACGAATAAAAAATTGAAATACAGATAACATAAAATAAATCGCATTAGTAAGAATACCTTACTAGTAACATGTTTACCACCACAAAAAAAATTTAAACCCCGGGGTTTTTTAGATATTAAATTTTTTTAAATTCGACTTTTAGCTTCGTTTTCATTCGCCATTTTTGTCGCAACTGAAACATTATGTCATCCTGACAGTTGTTGACATTGTCAAAACGATATTGACAGTTCAATATGGTAAGTTAGGTTCATAGATTAAGTAGTTGTACCTGTGATTAAGCAATTAATTTTTACTTGGTGGAAAATTGAGATGGCAAAATAGGAAAGTCCATGAATAAGAAAAGGACCAAAGATATATTTTTGTCTCTGTCAGCGTGGCAATTTTTTCTTTGTTTGGCAAACTCCTCGCCATACAAAATCTTGGTGTAAGACTAACAGTGAAATTATTTCTTTTTTGTATTAAGAAAAATATTCATTTTAAGTAGTAGAATTAGTACGAAAAATATATAAAATTTTATTTTGTTAAATAAATCGTTCTTGCATGGTTATTAGAGATGGTAGTAAGCCACCTGGTATGTGTTGTGTTGGTATGTTACTACAGTCTCTTAAAACCATGCAAGATCCAGTGAGTATGGCGCCCAACATCATTTATTGCGCTTCCTCGCTTACTCACTGGATCTTGCATGGTTTTAAGAGGTGGTAGTAGGCCACCTGAGCCACACAATTTATTTAACAAAATAAATGCCCATTTTTTATATATTTGCTTTTCTTACTCATGGACTTCCCTATTTCGCCATCTCACTTTTTCACCAAGTAAAAATTAATTGCTTAATCACAAGTACAACTACTTAATCTATGAACCTAACCTACCATAATGAACTGTCAATATAGTTTTGACAATGTCAACAACTGTCAGGATGTCGTGATGTTTCAGTTGCGACAAAAATGGCGAATGAAAACGAAGCTAAAGGTCGACTTTAAAAAAAATTTTATATCTAAAAAACCCCGGGGTTTAAAATTTTTTTGTGGTGCTAAACATGTTACTAGTGAAGTATTCTTACTAATGCGATTTATTTTATGTTATCTGTATTTAAATTTTTTATTCGTACAAATTCCGCCTTCATTCTTTGGTAGGGATGTAGTTAACGACCTAAGGTCAAACATAGGCTACTTTTGGGCGCGATATAACCGAGTCCCACGCGGGGCGGAGCCGCGGGGAACAGCTTGTTCTTTATAACAGGTTTCTTCGGCACAGGCGTTATTCACATAACATAGCACTTATTAGTTCCTAAAATATTTAGATTTTATTTTTTACTTATTTTGTAGAAAAATCCATATCCATACTAATATTATAAATGCGAAAGTCTGTCTGTCTGTCTGTCTGTCACCACTTCACGGCTAAACGGATGGACCGATTGTGATGAAATTTGGTAGGGATGTAGTTAACGACCGGAGGTCAAACATAGGACATACTTTTGGGCGCGATATAACCGAGTCCCACGCGGGCGGAGCCGCGGGGAACAGCTAGTTCAATATATATTTAATTATTATTTATTTCCTAATCTCCAAAAGCGGGCTTATTACAATGAAAGTTTTTTAATAATAAAAAACATTTGCCTATTTAGGGAACCTTATAGCCTAGCGGGCCATGCGTTGCGTATTCGTAATGATCGGCGTATCAAGCGATTACGGGCGTGGCCAGATAAAGATTGGTTGCCATTAGTGGCATTTGTAGGCTGTTATTGCTAGATGGCAGTGGTTAGACTGTGTCAAATGCTAGTAAAAAATGTGACAGAGGTCTCTAGGACCATGATTAAAGTGTACCATGGGCTCTAAAGCGTAAGCTGAGTATGACCTGGGAAACATGCTCAGATGAATTTTTTTTAATAAAGACATCGGGTGATTTAAGGCTAAAGAAATCCAATTGTTCACAGTTATTCGTCTTCGCCGAGCTATTCAATGAAATGCTGATGCGAGACTTCGGATTCTACATCTACAAGACATTGTACACATTGCCGGAGAAGGTTGAAGAAGTGAAGGAACCCGAAAAGCCAGTTGATAAGACCGAGAAGAAAGATGATAAGAAAACTGAGGGTGATAAGAAGGATGATGCCAAGACTGATAAAAAGGATGACCGTCGTGATGACAGGCGTGATTCGCGTAGAAGGGACAGGCGGGTATGTATAATGTAATAGCTGTTGTCCGCGTGGGACTCGTGGGAGCCAAAAAGAAGCTTCTGTTCGACTTCAGTCCTTAACTATATCCATACAAAATGTTATCAAAATTATACTAATTGATGTTCATAGAATGTTGTATGTTTATTTCTCGAGTTTATTTATACTTTTCTTTGTCCTACCCTTATTATATTACAATAACTAGCGACCCGACTATCTATTTAAAAAAACCGCTTCAAAATCCGTTACGTAGTTTTAAAGAGTTAAGCATACAAAGGGATATAGGGACAGAGAAAGCGACTTTGTTTTATACTATGTAGTGATAGTGAAGAGTTAATTAATTCATTCATTCATATTCTGATTTTCATTTGAATAAACATTCATCAGGATTCAAGTGACGACGAGCGCAGTAGTTCTCCGCGCCGTCGAAGCCGTGGCGTAGAACTTCCGCCCGACCCCTACCTTCTACTGTCTCTGGTTTACTTCGATACATCACGAAGTGGGCATATCTCTAAGAAGGACCTCCAGAATTTGTTTATGAGCCTCGGATTGGCCCTTTCAAGGTCACAGATCCGATCCATACTGGAGAAAGTCTGCATCAAAGACAACTTTAGCTACAAGTAAGTGTGTTGTTAAGTTTTATTTAGTTTCGACCTTATGTATTTACTGCAAAAGACTTCCAAATTTTTTTTTTAAGTATAAAATGCGACCTCATACCAAAAGGATCCTAGGTTTCAGTTTTAAGAGGAGTAAATGATTTAATATATAATAGCAGGATTTAAGTAATAAATTACTCTAATAAATCTAAACCAAATATAATTTAAACTTAAGACATGCTCATAAGATGTAAACAGAAAATATAATAATGTAAAGGAAATATTGATGTAACACTATAGTTACATGGTTTATTTCTGTACAGATCCCTCGTGCAAGCCATCAAAGAGTTGGCATCAGGACAAGCGGACTTGCAAGACCTGCCGCTAGATGGCACCATCGTCGTCAACAACGAAGTTCCGGATCATGTAAGATATTCATTATTATTGTATACAGCTGTAGTGTATTATCACAAATAGGACCAAATTCTTTTTCTTAGGCAATCCATACCGTATATCAAATACTAGCTGTTGCCCGCGGCTCCGCCCGCGTTGGACTCAGTTATATCATGCCCAAAAGTAGCCTATGTTTGACCTCAGGTCGTTAACTACATCCCTACCAAATTTCATCACAATCGGTCCAGCAGTTTAGCCGTTAAGAGTGACAGACAGACAGACAGACAGACTTTCGCATTTATAATATTAGTATGGATTTTAGCTGATCAATGGCAACACACAATATGAAGTCATCACCTCTGCTGCTGTATATGTTTATAAGCTTCAAATAGGGAGAAAATGCAGAGCAAAAGTTTATTATAATACAATTTTTACAGATCACAGAACTGGAAGCAACTATAGCAGCCGGCAACCGCGACTTACTGCCAGTATTCAACAGGCCCGACGAAAATGGAGAGGTGTCCAGTGAAACTAAAGATATTAGTGATTCTGGTAAGTAAATTAAAATTTTGTATGCATCGCTTTCTCAGTCCCTATGTATGCTTAAATCTTTAAAACTATGCAACGGATTTTGATGCGGTTTTTTTTTAATAGATAGAGTGATTCGAGAGGAAGGTTTTTATGCCCATGCGAAACTGGAGCAAGTCGCTAGTAATACATAAAATATGTTTCCTTTAGGCGTGGTGATGTACAAATCACGAGTGATCGACATCGGCGCGCTAGTAGCGGCTGAAGCGCGCAGTTCAGCGCAGCGCTTGCGGCTCGAAAGCGCTTTAGAGAGCGCTAGAGCAGCGCTTAAAGCGGCTCGAGCTGCTGCAGCCTCCACGCAGCAGGCGGAGAGAGGGGCTCAAAGTCAACTATCCGATGTCAATGCACATTTGGCCGCGGCACGAGCGAGGATTACTTCACTTACTGTAAGTAATTACATAAATATTTTTATAGCTTCATTTGGAGTGTTGTGGAACGACCACTTGAGAAACTCGCATTGGTTACACAGCCTTCATGTTATATAGCGAACGATTGCGGCTTTAGGTTAGTCATTTACATTTATACATAATGAAGTTCAATCTAATTGACAAGGTTACGTTTTATGTACGAAACACTAGTGTTTGTTTGCCGTTGCTTTAAATGAAAAGAGTGCCTTACAATGAAGGAAGCCGAAAACCGATACAAAGTCGGGGAAAAACAAGGAAATCGGCCGAAGCTTCCAACTAAAGACGCAATCGGAAAAACTAAGCTATTTTTGATGACATTTGATAGAGCAAGTGCCTAAAGTCACTCCATATAAAAACTAAAAATGAATATGTTTGGTTATTTAATTACAAGTTATTTCTTCCCTTATTTATTGTATCAATAGTGCCCTATACAAAGTCAATTCAATCCACAGGCCAGCTCAAAGATATTCCACTCCGCATTGAAGACCATACAGTCTAAGGTGGAAGCTGTGGTGAATATCAAGTTTGAAGAAGAAGACGTTGTTGAAGTCCCGAATGGACCAGCAAGGTAAATTATAATACTAGACATTGCCTGTGGCTCCGTTGAAAAATAGCCTGTCCATAGTGCCGTCAATTTTTGTATTAAATCATCGAAATTCGAATATATGTGTTGACTAGCAAATTTAGCTATATATTGTTAAAGTTAGCCACTTGTTTGACTTAAGCAGCAAAAATAATTCATTTATAGGTCTTAATGAAATAAGGTCTCAAATACAGTTTTTTGATGCTTGGTGCGCAAAATGGAGATAATACTCCTTGTAGCTAAAACCAGCCACTTGAAACAAAAGGAGCAAAAGATATTCACGGGCATTTATATTTTAGTCAATGAAATAAGATCTCAAAACCAGTTAGAAGTTTTTGTTAATGCTGTCAAATCATTGTTTTACAACTTTTCAAATTATTTTGCAGAGGTGAACCAAGAAATAAAGCTGACATCAAAGGGAAGGTTGAACCGAAAGAAGAAAAACCCGAAGTAAATGAATCTAAGGATGAAGCAAAACAAGCTGATGAGAGCAAAGTGGAGAGTACCGAGGCAGAGAATGAAAAAGAGCCGGACAATATAGCCACCGAGAACATGGATCTTGATGATTCCGCTACTGCTTAAAAACTCAAGAAAATTTTGTAAATAACTGATCTTATTACTTCTAAATAATCTTATTACTAATCAGGTTGCGAGGGTTTTTGAAAATGACGTAGACCGATATCCAAGTAAAGACTTGAAAGTTACATTTAGTTTTTAATTTCGACTGACATTGTATTTTCGACTTTCTTAAGAATAATTTCCACCAGGGGAACTGTTTTCGTTTGATCGAATATTTCACATTATTTTAACGATATAAAATCGTGCACACATTAGAAGTGATAAGCAATCTTGGACGAAAATAAGCTGCGATCCGTATGCTTATTGTAATATCCGTTCGGATCCTTTCAATTGTAGTCGCGTGGTTTTTGCTCCTACACTTATATATTTTTCTTTTTTTTCTTTTGAATAAAAACTATTTGACTAGACGAATAGTTACGATCTACGATGCCCTTTCGGACGCGATCGGCTGTAGCCGTATCCTTACCGATACGATTAGATCCGACCCGTTTGGTGGAAGTAGTACTTAAGGCAGATTCTCAAGTCTACGTTTAAACTCTGTTTTACCAAATAAGTCCCCAATATTAGGCGATAAAGATTTTCCTTACAGTATGTAAGCATATTTTTATAAGAATTGATAAGTTGACAAGAAAATGTTTCTAATACGATGGAGCTAGTTGTAATGTAGTGATATGTGTCAATCAAATTATTAATAATAGTTACACTTACAGAAAACCATGCCGAAAAACTACACGCATGTTTTTTGTATTGGCTGAACTTTGAATGTATTGTGGTTTTGATGCGATAGTAACGAAGGTATGAACGATCTTTCGGTCAATTTACAGTGTTACCACTTTTATAAGTTTACATCGATGTAGATAAAACCTGCAGAATAATCAAATTTACTTTATGTAACGAAAATACTTCTGCCAATCATAGCGCGCCATTTCAACAAACCGCCTATGCGCTATTGGCTGATTTGAATGCTCTATGACGGGTTTGCAGCGCGCCAACTAATGTGAGAGGGAAAGCACGAGTTCTATTGAATTTTAAATCTTATGTAGTAACAATAAGTTGTTATTTCATTGATGTTTTCACTCGATTTGTCGGCGGTAGGCATAAAAAATTGCCGAAGCGATATTTAAACGTGGTACAACTGTATTAGTATATTTCACTCAATGGATAACTGCATTGTAAATATAGGAAGAAAAAAAACAATTTTTGTTTTATTAAGGATTGTAAGCATTTATTACAAGCGTAATAAATTAAAAATATTTACTTGAATGTTTTATTTTACCTCTAATTTCATCTTACAGCTAACACTAGAATATAAATTGTATAAAATATTTGCGTACGCTTACAAAGCTCTATATATTTAAACTAATGAAATTAAAATTAACTTTTACTTAACAGACTTTTGTTAACCACGAACGAATCTTTTAAATATAATTAACTTGAAACATAAAAATTAGAAAAAAGTAAATGCGAATAATTTACAGTCCTTTAAAATAAGTTTTAATTTTTACATATTTATGACTATACGAATGCATGATTTTTTTTTGAGGGCCTTCATATCTGTTGATATTTTTTTAAAACGATAAAGGAATTTCACTTAATCACAAGGAACAAATTGTATTTACGAAGAGTTTACGTCACAAACAAATGCATACATGTCTTAAGTAAATATATAAATTCTTATAAAGTTGGTATTAAAGCTGTTAACGATAAAATATCTACAATCAAACATATATCTATCAACACAGTCCAAGAACAGGGAAATAAACAAATTACACAACTGATAAATACTTAATACAAATATTTGATCTTTAGGCCTTTCCTATTATAATATATATTTATTCCTATTATGAAAAATATAATTATACCGATTTCGTCAACAATTCCCAATTCATACTTATGCTTAAATATTCTTTGAAATAGATTAATTAATAACGACGAGGAAACCATGCAGCCTAAAATGAACGTATTCGAGCTAATTTTTAATTAAAATTTCTACTCGAGTACGCAGTGTGCTAGTTTTTTTTTTATATTTGAGTAAGAGAAATAAGCAATGTTAACTGATAATAGGCTACACAACATAAAATAAATTGGCCAAGTCGAAACGAGGGTTCCGTGCCAACAAGCAATACCAAAAGATGACAGGTATTTTACAATTCAGACTTACCATATAACGACACGACTAAATTTATAAAAATTTTCGTATTTTCATATAAATAACATGGTGAATTTACACACAAGGCTCGACATAGTTCCCCGGGAACAGGCCGGTGACGCCGTCCATGACTCCCTCCCACCAGCCGTCGTCGTTTTTCTTCAGCACGAAGATCACGGCGCTCTCTTGGAACGACAGCTCGTCCTCTTTGTCCGCGTAGTAGTCGTAGATCGCGACCACTGAGACAAAAGAATTGTTTAATTACCCGACTGCGCCAGAAGGTAATGTTTTTCAAGAATATCCATCAAAATAATTTCAATTTCAAAGCCCTTTTAGCTAAATTACGGTCTATATTTAGAAAAGTATACCATTTTATGCGTCATTTTACAATGCATACCTTTCTCAATGTAGTTTTTGGGCACCCATCCTGGAAGATCCTCTTCATCAGGCACGATAGCTGGCACCGCGCTCGTGTACTGAACGCTCATCTTGTTCTGAAAATTAATGTTTATATCATTGCAATAGAGATTGTTTTAGTAAAACCTCTTACATGATGAATGCGCTTTATAAAAACAGAGCAGCTGAAGGTAGAAATACAAGTGACACTGATTCACGCTATAGTTTGGTTTATTATACATTAGCAGTGCATATTCACATTGAGATGGTGGTCTTTAAATACGGTGTGGTTTTCAACTTTAAAATATATAACCATTCTTTGCGTGATTGCTGTAAAAAGCGACATAGAGACAATACATCTGTGAGAAAATGCATAAATTTATTTCTCAGGATATATACTCCTGTAGCCTAGTGGGGCATCCGTGATAAACATCCAAGACCGAGGTCAATCTTAGGAAGACCTGACCGGATATAAAATCCTGGTCCTCCAGTTGGCAGCTTGGCATGATGATCACTAGGCCACAGAAGTCGTACAATATATTAGTATAAAAGGGTACTCGCTGGGCTTAATTTTTTTTTATTTGAGTATGCAATCAAGCCTACTCTTCCCACCTGATTGAAAGTGGTTACCGAAACCTGTGCAAATAAAGAAATAATTGATATGGACGCCTGCAACACCAGAAGCGTCACGAGCGCGTTGCCGGCCCTGAATAAATCTTTTCACGCAATTTCTTTTTTGATCAGCGATTTAACTGCCTCCGTGGTCCAGTGGTTGCCTTAACCACTGAACCGGGTGAACAGGCAACCGCCTTGGTTGCCTGTTCACCCGGGGGTCGAAGGTTCGATTTCCAGGGAAAGCATACTTTGTTTAGTTGTTTTCAGTTTGGTTAGGACATTGCAGGCTTAAATCACCTGATTGTCTGACAAAAATGATGATTCCGTGCTTCGGAAGGTATGTTAAGCCGTTGGTCCCGGCTGCCATTTGGTAGTCGTTAAAGGAACCACGTCAGAGGCCGAGAGGCGGTTCCGAAGAAATCTGACACCAGGGTGTGCATGGTCGATTGACTATAATGAATACTACACGAAATGAATGATTGACGACGATTCCACCCGATGGCACTTCTTGAAGGAATGTTGTAGTTACTCGGGCAAACCACACTGTGCTTCAAAACAATCAGCTGAGTATGCAACCGGTAAAGCGCTAGGATAAATAATGTTCACTATCCTAGTGCATAAAAAATTAAACCATAAAATATGTTGGCATATGGTAATTCATACTAATGATATTTTATTTACGCATAATATTATTATCCATAACAAATTTAGCATAATTGTTTTAAACATAAATACCTATCTAATCTAAAAATATTGTGCTAAAAATCAATTATGACAAAGAAACATTATGCAAAAAAAATACGTCGATCTCATTATGTCAAAATATTTTAGGAAAAAAATACATTTTTTCTTCTCACTTCTTTATCGGGAACGCTGTCCACGACAGGGTTCCCGATAAAGAAGAAAACAGTGTACTCACAATGAGATGGTGTTGCCGTCCGAAGCCGTCGTGCGCGAGCTCGTCGTCGAGCGGCGGCGGCGGCAGCGGCGGAGACACCGAGCCGCCGCGCGCCGACACGCCGCCCGACGACGACGAGCCACGCTGGTAATGAAAAAAAAATTATAACAGTCCGAGTCAAAAATATCACAATAGGTTTTTATAATTCTAAATTATGTACAGTGGGTTGTAGAGAAATCTGACACCTTATCAATAGCGATACATGTGGCATGGGGGTCAGATTTCTCTGCAGTCCACTGTACGTACAATAAATAAAATAAAAAAGCCCTTTATTCGACTACCATTTTAAGATATCTGATATGATGCGTACAATACCCGGCACATGATTTGCACTCAAAGGGGGGCTGCGCAATTTAAAATTTGTATGAAAATGGGCTATTGCGCATTCAAAGCCACTTCAATTTATAGTCAACTTATATTGTACCGCGAATTGTAAAGCTTCACAAAAACAAACTCTTTTAATGGCACAAAAACATAATAATAACACAATAGAGTCAACATTTATTTTATTAAAGCTATAATTATTATCTCTTTTGAATTAAACCACATGTACATCTGGAAAATAGATCTAATCAACAACATATAAAGTACACACCTGACCGGGCAGCGTCATAGAGTGCTGGCTGTGTTCACCATCGGATCCGATCAATGGAGATGGAGGCGCTGAAATTATACACATAATTTATTAATTGTCGTAAAAAGCCAAAAGAGACAAAAAACAGTGATCCAAATGTTATTTTACCTCTTTCAAACTGGAGGTGAATTCCTCCAAAAAAAAAAACAATTAAATATATTGAGCAAGCTGTTGCCCACGGCTCCGCCCGCGTGAGAATCGATTATATCACGACCCAAAGTAGCCTATGTTTGACAGCTGGAGCTTTACTATAGACACACCAAAACTTTATCAAAATTGGTCCAGCGGTTTAGCTGTGAAAGCGTAAGTCACGGCTTTATAATGATAGTATAGATGTCTAGCTGGTAATAAAAATAACACTGAATTGTATTTCATGTATGAAGTTGCAGTGTCAAGAACGTTTTCAACCGACTGCCAAAAGTATAAGGTTTCTATTCAGTTGCATGTTTTATTTTGTTTCTTACTGCCTATATCTCACATATGTTCAGTGTATACTATATCAAATTGATCTCCAGAAGCAAATGGGAGTCAGTTTTTGTGTTGTGGGAAAAAAGACTATTTCCAAAATTCCTATGAGAGTGGTCAACAGTGGTTGAGGAGTTCGGTAGTCAGTTCACACAAGTGCCTTTGTAACGTTAACAGACATTAAGCAAATTAGTATATTTGCAATACTCACGAGGCATGCTTGAGTGCATATCCTGCTGGGAGTAGTTGTTAGATTGGTGCTGATTAGGGTGCACCATGCCAACCTGAAAAAATGAGATTTACAATCAAGAAATAAAAGAGCAACATTTATATGACCTTTTAAGCTAAAATGTTCCTTCTATCATATCTATATATTTAACCCACCTGTCAAATTTTAACTTAATGAATTATTTTAAGAAGTTTATGTAAAAATATTTAATTTATCTCATGGTTTTAAAAGTGGATGTTAATTTGTATGACCTAAAGAGCTGGATTTTTATAATTACCAGGTTTAATCAATCAATAAATATTTTTTTGCCAGAATACAACATAATAACAGGGGGTAATATTAATGAATAGTACATGTATTCAACTCCATGAGAAGGTATGCAAAAATATACATATAGTCATCGATTAAATATTGTTTATAATCGATGTTAATAGTAAAGACATGTTACCTGCGGCTGAGCGACTGGTAATGTGGAGTATCCGGGCGGGCGGCGCGGGTAGTTGGGCGCGTAGTGCGACGGCACCTGCGGCGGCGCCACGGCCGGCGGCGTGCGGTACTCGCGGGACGATTTACCTTACGATCATAATACATACATAAGGAATGCCATGAAAGCGAGAACCATAACCGCAAAACGAGTAGCTAACGTCAGATGTCACGTACGTCATCTAGTCCGGTATAATCAGGGGGTGTTGTTTTCAGTTTGGCTAGGACATTGCAGGCCTGAATCACCTGATTGTCTGGTAATAAAGACGATAATTTGCTTCAATAGGCACATTTACCCGTTAGTCCCAGCTGCCATCTGGTAGGTGTTAGAGAAACCACATTAAAGTCCAAAGGGTGGTTCCGAAGAACTCTGACACCAGGTGTCCATAGTCGATTGACAGTGTCACCTACATATGTATAATGTATTGCGATCTCTCGCTTTCTCATTCACTTTTGGATGGCAGTCATGGTACCTCCTAAAGACTGTGCTTGCTGTCATGATAAAGTCTGCTCGCCATTAAAATGAGGATCACACACAAAATCTATATAAAAATGAAACAGTTCGAAATTCTTACCAAGTGTTCCACGTCCCAGTGTGCCAGTATTAGCAGCCGAGGCGGACCTAACGGCAGCGGGGGGCGTCGGCGGTTTAGTGGTGGGGGCGGGCAGCGGCGCGGGCCCGGGGGCAGAGCCCGAGCGGCGCCCGCGCGGCGTGCCCAACGAGCCCGACGTCGCCGCGCTCCAGCGGGCACCGTGACCGATGTCGTCTAGAGCTAGATTAATAAAATACTGATGAAACTTACTTACCTTCATTTAGGCTTAATAATATAAGTATTGATTGACGTCAATAAGTGATAAGAATGTCCTATATTGAGAATAAACAATTTGAATTTGAAGTTGGCTACATAATTATAACAAGCATCCACCCATAGGTAAATAAAAACACTATGACATCATAGATAAGGCCATTTATTTGTTCTCTTTATTACTTTTTTTTTATGTTGTGTTCCTGAATAGTCAAGTAATAATGGCCTTACGTCCAAAATCCTAACATAACACTAGCAAATGTGTATAAAGTCTTAGGCAAAGCTTGTGTATAAACAAGTACATGAATAATTTGAAACATACCTGCATAATCAATTGATTTCCTGATATACTTGATAGGCTTTTCAGGGTTAGCCGGAGCTATGATTTTGTACTGCCTGTTAGTCACTTTATTTGCTGTCAAAACACCAATCTCTCTCCTCGCTACCTTCTCTTTATGAATAGCCACTGTTTGGGCGATGTGGTTCATCTGCCCTTCCATCTCCGCAAGCTGCATAGTTTGCAGGTCAAGTAGTTGCAGAAAATTGTATGCCAAAGTGTTTATCTGATATGCAACACTAGCTAAAGACTGTGTTGTGTAGTTTTTAGTGCTCTCGAGTGCCAGTCTCTTGTTTTCGGCCTGGAAATAGTTGGCTTCGCAATATTCTGCCACCCGTTCCAAATTGGTGTGACTGTCGGTTAAATGATTGCGCCCTTCTGGGATTTCCGTTTGGAGAAGTGCTGCTAACTCAGCCATTTTAGATGCTGCGGATTAGCTATTAGATGTAGCGTTATTACAGGAAAAAGATAATTTGTTTTTCAACTGTAATTTGTTCTTGTTGTAGCCAAGCAAATGATATTATACCTTGCCTTACGAGTACGACCGGAGTCCTTTTTCAATAGCAATTTATACACTACACGACAACCTTGTTTATTATTAAATATTTTAATCCACGAAAAACAATACAGATCCTTCTCAATTAACAATCACAAAGTAAATTCGAATTATTCGAACCCAACCCATGAATGAATGAATGATGAATCCATCAATAACATTTGGATTTTGATTTGGTCGATTTTGATGAAGAAAGCAGAGAGGCCATGATGAACTCAATGGATTTAAATGACATTGACACTATTGACAGACAAATTTATTTAAAAAAAAAATTGGATTGCTTTTGTCCCTGGATACAAGTTCTTAAGACCCAGCGGCTACCATGGTCGGTTTTAAAAGGCTCAACAAAATCTTTCAATAAAATTCAAAACCTATATTTTTTTCGTTTCATAAAATAATAAATCTTTTTTTTTACATTTTGCTAAAGTACCGTTACTCTTGTGTTGGAGGCCAGCAGGAGGGTTACTACCGTCTCTTAAAACCATGCAAGATCCAGTGAGTAAGGAGACAGCGCAATACATGATGTTAGGCGACATCTCCCTTACTCAATCGTTCTTGCATGGTTTTAAGAGATGGTGGTAGGCCACCAGGTGGCTTACTACCATCTCTTAAATAAAACCATGCAAGATCCAGCCAGCGTGACAGCGCAATACATGATGTAAGGCGACATCTCCCTTACTCACTGGATCTTGCATGGTTGGTTTTGAGAGATGGTAGTAGGCAGTAGCCTCCCTGATTAAGAATCGCAGTGTCTCAAATGATCGATAGATGGCGTAAATGTCTCAAAATGGGGAAGGAGGACTTTTTAGACCTCTTACTAAAATTTAATTGATTTCTAATAATGGGTGCTCTCACAGAACAATATTACTCCTAGGGTGCTCTGCTCGCTCACGCAATGCACGCACGCGTTTTTTGTATGGCGGTTAAATATCTATACTATCACAGATTGCTTCTCTTCCCGCGCAAGCCGTAAAAGTCGACTGAGGGAATCTTGACATAGGCGATGCGGCTAGCAATTCATCACTATTGATTTCCTGTTTTAACTATAATTACTTATGCTAAACGTGGTCTGGGGTCTTGTGACCCTAGGCTCTGTCTACCCCGTATGGGATAAAGACGCGATTATATGTATGTATCACAGATTGCAGAATACTATACTAGTAGTAGACTTTAGTCATATTTTATCGATGGTAGTAGGTACTATTTGTAATCTGTGATAGTGCCAATTACTACTACTTCACACACTACCAGCAGCAGTGTCATTCATTCGTGAAAAGTACTTACTAAGTTACTTTGTAAAGTAACTTAATAAGTAAATATGTTAATGACTGCCAAGTAACGTCTGAATACGTAAATAATACCACGCATGTCTCCCGCAGGGGTGGGCAGACTAGAGATTTCCATTAGCTACTATTTTTACAGACCTATCGCTTTGAACTTCTTCCTCTATTAAATTATTATAATTTGTTAATCAAATTATGCTAATGCGTATCGTTTAAGACCCGTCGTACCGTATGCACCATTGACTTGCACCATCAGTGATCATTAAAACCATTTATAATTATTACCTTAAACTTTATTACCTTTACATAGGGAATATATATAACTAAAGATTTGATAAGCTTTTAAAAAAGTAAAAATCGAGAAACGACTGTTTTCATTTCATTATGTTAATTTTAACAAAATTTTACACTAGTTTAACTCACCCAATGTTTCCACATAACTTTATATTCGAATCAATAAACATGATTTTAATTCATCTCTTAATTTAAGTAGGTAGTTCTAATGTCTCATCTAAATGTTAAGTATGAAAAGTCTGTTCAATTTAAAAACATTACACATATTTTAAACTAGAATTTACGACAAATTTGTCAAAGCATGCATAATAAATAAGACATCATGATCTAGTCTACACCACGTCTACACTATGAAATTATATTACATTGTGTTCAATAAATTCACCGAGTGAATAAGTAGAATGTCCTATAGAATAAAATATTGAAAAACAATACTGTTATCTTTCATATTGAAAATTTATAGGATAATCATTGAGGTCACAAAAAAGTCTGTGCAATAAGTTAAGGACAGAGTGATACTCAAATGCCAGGGAAGTGTGGGCAACCAGAAAATCGCTAAGATAGAGAGAGAGTGATACATAAACTTGTTGCGCCACATCACTTCAATTTTTTCTTGGTACATGCTATTTAGAGAAACAAGCAATTATGTCTATTTCCATGGCTGACAATATCTGTGCATTATATAGAAAAAACTGGATTAAGTACTTGAAATTCTATTGTTTTGATTTTCTGAAACTTTAAGTGACACACATGTAACATCTTATAACTTGATGGTAATTAGTTAACATTTTAAAAATATGGAAAATTAATTATGAAGAGATGCTTTTTGCTTCTCAAAGATATTGGGGTAAATTGGAGGTCAACCTCAACAAAGTGGCTGCTATGCTTTTTGGTCATGAAAAAAAAAAATTTTTTTTAAAGAAATGTGGTTTTCTCTAGAGAAAATATAATGTTTGACTGCTGTACACCAAACCTGCTTAAAAGCAATGGATAAAACCAAATTACAAAAATCATTAAAATGAGTACACCACTCGCAGAAATCATGCATTGTCTACATCATATAGGGTAACCTTAACTAAATGAACAGACTTTTGATTAAACATAAATTATGCCGCCAACAATATATCCCAATTAATCTCATTGTTGTAAACCTCTTGTTCAAGCCATGCTTCATAGTTTTCTTTAAATTCTTCATCAAGATCTATATTGCTTTCCAGAATACTGTTGATATCAGTTTCAAGTGGTGTCAAATCCATTTCGTGGTCACCGCCCGCACCATACCTTCGGTGGTTGAAACGGTCTACACTGACTCTTAGTGCACACTCCTCATCTTGGAAGTCCCAAGGTCTTGCATCAACATCATTCCCAAACGCCCAGTCATCATTAAGCCTATGCCTTACTTTTGAGTAAATTGCACTGATGGTTTTCATATTTGTTTTCCTCCATTGTCGGCCCAAGTATTTTGTTTGCATCTTCAGTAATTTTAATACGTAAAATTGCATCAATGCATGCCTTACTTTAAGTGTTCGTTTCAATATGGGGGCACTTTTAAAAACTACCAGCATCATTATTCGAGCATTCTTCCACTTCGTCAACTTGTTTAATATCCGTAACAAATTGATGCAAGAGAATACATTCCTCCATGAATATGGAACTGAGGAATCTCCAATATCCAAACATTCTTTAGTCAATTCTGGTTGTTCTCCAATAACGCAGGCAGGAAAGTCAAATATAGGAATAGAGTTCTTTGCTCCCACATAAGACAGAATGTTTTGGTTAAAGAATTTCAACACAAGAGGCATACAGTTAGCGTACACCAGATGTTGCGACATAAATTCAAACTGATAGACATGATTTAACTTAAAGTGTTTCAAAAGCAATAACAAAATACCTGTAACAGCTTTGACAATGATCTCTTTGTGGCGATTTACATCAATCCCCAGTTTAAGCGATTGAAGAACAGTCATTGGCATTTCTTCTGGCAGCAAATCTGCCATGATGTTTATTGAATAAGTCTTGGCTGTAGACGTTGGTGCCGCTGCAAGCAATATTTTCAGCAGAGCTATCATATATTGCGGAAGATTTGGCAGCATAGCTCTGTAGAGTATTTCAGCCTCAGTTTCTTCAACTTCCTTTTCCCCTTTAGTCAGTGGACTACGGGCAATTTCTATTTCTCTCTCTACTTGAATTTCTGAAAGACTTGTGTACATATGTTTCTTTAAAATATCAATACCTTCATGGATAGGTTGGGGTAGACCTGCTATTGTTTGTCTATCCCCTGGTAGAGAATAACCGACAAATTTAATGCGAACATTATCCAGAAACATGTCAATATCTCTTTGACGCACCTTAGACTGCCATGGCAGACTTCTTGGCAAGGGAGGTGGTGGCGGCGGACTGTCGAATTGCTTGAAATACATGTAATATGGACACTGTTGATTATCATTTCTCGAATTCTCTGATGGCATAGACTGGAATTCCATTGAATAATCTTCTGAACCATTGCCAGTTTCCTCTTTGTCAACAAATATTTGTTCATCAGATTCATCTAAAGAGGTTTGCTTCATGAAGGCTTGACGCCGTAAGGCTCTCTCATTCTCCTTGAGTTTCCTCTGACCAGGATTTTGATTTTCCAGCATATCTGCTGCACTAGGTGGTGGAGAGCTGGCCCTCATTCCTTTAATAATTTCCAGTGTATCTTCGGACAAAGGTTCCAGTCCATATTTTTCTCTTAGTTTCTTTTTCCTTTCTTTTAATTCTTTGGACCCACCCAAATATACTAGAAGCACTTTCCATAGTAACAAAAGCACCTTTTTCATGGGAAAATGTGGAGTTGTTCCGGCACACAAGTGGGTCACCATACTTAGCAACTTGACAGGTAGGAGTTCTTCTCCAAATGGATTACCCAGTTCTTCCTTAAAGTTTTTCACTAAGTAAGCATATTCAGAGTCAGGATTTTCTTTCTCAGTTCTCATATATTCTGTAATCAGATATAATACTGATAATATTACTCGTAGGTTTGTTGAGTCTGCCAAAGATTCTGCCAGTTTCCGTGAAGCAATAGCAGTGCTGCTACGAACAATTTCCAAATTCAAAAGTTCCACAAACGCTGCGAATGTACCCATATCGTAAAGCGTCATAATGTTGATGCGGGCCCAGTGAGCCTGCTCAGCATCTGATTGCATCTCAGCCCAACATCCCTGTGCTAAATAAAATATACAACGTGTCGCTCGCATGCGGATCTCAGTCACAGCTACGTCTAGATGTTCCAATAACTTCATAATCACTGTTCGCTGTTGTGTGTTCGTGAGTCTTTGCCAACTAGGAGGCAAGTTGAATTCCTCCATAATATCTTCGAAAGCTTTCACGTTGAGTTGGAATTCGGGATGTTCTGTGTAACTGTACAGCTCTGCTATTTCGTTAGCTTGTGTATCGCAATCGTCGTATACAAAATCCAGCTCAGGGCTCTCCATGTCGTTCACGCAATCGCCTTCTTCCATGGGGCGGCGGACGTCTGGTAGTTTCGCTCCTCCGCGCCTTCCATTCCCGTTGGTACCCATTGTTAATACTGTTCTATCAATTAGGTATAGGAACTTTCACATTTTAATTACAAAGATCTTTGTTTTGAAGAAAGCTGAACAATAAAACAATATCAATTTAGTAAATTCTGCTCGCAAATTCTATTGAGCGACGAAATGGCAGATTGACAGACAGTTGATGTTGACTTGACAGTTGACAGTGACACCGTATCTATGGTATCTATGTTGACTTTTTTTTTTTATGTGCATATAATCCAAATATTAGAAAATAAATACAATGACGATTCTGCTGTCATTGCGTTGGTTGACACACGTGTTTTTTGGAATTTGTGCGAATTTTCAACTTTTCCTGTTTATTATCCCTTATTTTTATCTATTTGGTGGTGGTAGATTAACATTACTTCAAGGTAAGTAATATTTTGAGGTTTCTCTGACCTTTTCCATCATTTAGTGATGGAAGTGGTTGAAGGAGAACCCCCGGATGGGGGTGGTGGTGGGACCTCATGTATAGCGGAACCAGGCCCTTCACGTCCAGTGAAACGACATGCTGATTGCTCAATTACTGCGGAACCAATTAAAAAAATGACTTCCCCTTCAAACTCAATTCAATCAGTCTACTGTCTACCAGGGTATGAGGCCGATGCCAAACTTAAATATTTAGAGGACGATCAAGGCCCTTTCATTGTTTATGTATCCAGAATAGAACCAGATCCCGCTACTGGCTTAACAATAAAATTACTTAAATTTGCCCAATTTCTGCACCAAAATTCTATAATGGGAATAAAGTCTGGTTCTATTCAAATGATGGGACGCAATAAAGTCTCTATTGAATTTATCAATGGAGACTCTGCCAATTCTTTTTTGGAAAATCCAGCTCTCGCGGCTAATAAATACTCTGCAAATATACCTAAATTCCATATCTCCCGAATGGGAGTAGTGAGAGACATCCCCACAGATTGGTCCCTTGAAGAGTTGGTGCTTAATGTGTCAACCCCTCCTAATTGTGGACAGGTGGTGATGGCAAGACGCCTAAACCTAAAAAATAAAAACCCTGATTCCCCTACAACATGGACTCCTTCTTCCACAGTGGTTCTTACATTCCGTGGACAAGTCCTTCCCGATAGAATTTTTATCTATCATTCCTCCCTACCTGTTTCCGTCTACTTATTACCTACAATCCAATGTAGAAACTGCTGTAGATTTGGACATGTAGCTAATCAATGCCGTTCCAAAACCCGCTGCTTCAGATGCGGACAACAACATCCTGGAGAAAACTGCTTAAACCCAATTTCATGCCTGCATTGTGGCAACCCCCACTTAGCCACAGATATTTCATGCCCTGAACACCTTCGGCAAAAACAAATAAAAGTTATAATGGGTAATGAAAACATTAGTTACTTAGAAGCTGAAAAAAGAGTCCCCCCTGTTCGTTCATTTTCCCAAGTTGCAGCTTCTCAACCTCCAGCTTATGTCCAATATTATCCTCCTCAATCTCCTTCTCTCCACCAATCTCAACCCTCACCTCATCCTTATTCCACTCCTACTAAAGCCTCTACTTCGTATAAAAAAACTGTTTTTCAAACTCCTAAATCCAGACCTGAGCTTGGGAAATCTTATGATATCCAACAACATAAAAATATTGTAGCTTCCCCCAAATCTTCTCAGCCAAATGGTTGCGCTTACCCCAATGGTCCCGCAGAAGATTCTACCCCCTTGTTAACCCCAAATGACAACCTTATTGAGTTGCTCACATGCTCTTTAATCAGTATAATCAACAGATTTAACGATGCCTTACCGTCCAATGTCATTTGCCTCCTTCAGCAACTACTTTCAACATTAATTTCTAATAACCATGGATCCAGTGTTCCTACAATGGAATACTAGAAGCCTTAATAATAAAAAACATGACCTTATTTTCTTGATTAACAAATTTCAACCATTAATCTTTGCCCTTTCTGAGACGTGCTTCAAACCCACGTCTCATTTCCATATTCCTCATTTTTCTTGTTTTCGAGACGACAGAGATGATGGTTGGGCCGGCTGTGCCATTCTTATCTCTCAGTCCATCCCATTCTCGCAAATCCAAATTCCTCCTCACAATCCTTCTTTTCACATAGTTGCTGTTAGGGCCTTGGACATCTCTTTTATATCTGTTTACCTTCCTCATCCCAATTCCGATATTATTAATCAATTAAAAACAATTTTATCAAATATCCCTCCTCCTCTCATAATATTAGGAGATTTTAACATCCGCAATACTTTATGGGGCTCTCCTTCTGATGATCCAATATCTTTTCTCTTCTTAGATCTCCTAGATAGTATAAACTTATGTATCCTAAATGATGGCTCTGCTACGCGCCGTTCACCTCCTTCTCAAAACATTAGTGTACCTGACTTATCCCTTTCTTCTCCATCCTTAGTTCCTTCACTTGTATGGCGAGTTCTCCCTCACTCTTTTGGTAGTGACCATTTTCCCATCTGCACCACACTAGCCCGATCTATTTCAAAAATTTCCCATCCCCCTCCCCTTTTAAAATACAAAACCAATAAAGCCAATTGGACAGAATTTTCAAATAGCCTTGACTCTCTCTTGACTTCTCTTCCTTCACCTTCTAACTCCAATTTTTTAACAATTTATGATGAATTTGTTTTTTCTCTCCTCTCAGCAGCTGACAGATCTATCCCTGCAAAAAATTCTTCATCCCATAAAATTCCATCCCCTCCTTGGTGGGACTCTGAATGTACAGAGAGTGTCCGATCCCGTAAAGAGGCTGAAAATAATTTTAACAGAGATCCATCTATGTCTAATTATCTAATAGTTTGTAAATTATCAGCCCAGACTAAACGTCTTCTTTCTCGCAAGAAACACTTAGGATGGCAAACATTTTGTGAGTCCCTCTCACCGAAGTCGTCATCTTCGGTCGTATGGAATAAAATTAAGGCATTTAGAAGAGCCAGCTCCTTTGTTAATCACTCTTCTAATGATACTTCATCTTGGATAAATGATTTTATTAACAAACTATCTCCTTTTTCTGCTCCTTCCATGGATGAACTCCCTAACCCTCTTCCATGTTCATCTTCCTTCGATAGGTTAGATGAACCTTTCTCCTTACAAGAACTACTATGTGCTTTGGATGGTCTTAGAGATTCTTCTCCGGGAATTGACGGCATCCCTTTCTCCTTTATCATTAAATCTTCACTTTCTGCTAAAAAATTCCTACTATCAATCCTCAATATGATTTTCCTTACTGGTTGTGTTCCAGAAACTTGGAAAAAACAAATTGTTATTCCCATCCTTAAGCCTGGAAAGGATCCCTCAGATCCATCTAGCTACCGTCCCATTGCACTCTCCTCTGTTCTCTGTAAAATCATGGAACATTTGATTAAAAATCGATTGGAATGGTTTCTGGAATCCAAGGGTTTAATACCTAACAGCCAATTTGGCTTTAGACGTGGTATGGGCACTTTGGACAGTCTCAGCATTTTAACATCTCAAATTCGTTTAGCCTTTTCAAATGATGAACATCTCATAACCATATTCCTTGATATTACTTCAGCATATGATAATGTACAACTTCCAATCCTCAGGCAAAAAATGCAAAAGCTGAGTATTCCTGCGAGGTTAATAAACATTATTTGCAATATGCTCATGGATAGATCAATTGTTGTCCGCTCTCAGGACTCATTCCTTCCCCCTCGTTCAGTCTGGAAGGGTCTCCCTCAAGGGTCAGTCTTGAGTCCTCTTTTATACAATATATACACTTCTGACCTGGAACAATCTGTCTATTGTTTTTGCAATATTCTGCAATATGCTGATGACATAGCCCTCTTTGCTCGTTCGGAATCCTTTTCGGACATTACTAACAGACTCAATTCAGCCCTCTTCTATCTTAATAATTGGCTTCAAGATCACGGTCTTTCGGTCTCTGCCCCTAAATCCAATGCTGTAGTCTTTTCCAGAAAGCGAACTATTCCTCCCTTAACTATTAAGATTGATGAAGAGCTCATCCCCATTAAAGATTCTTCTAAATTCTTAGGCGTTACTTTGGACTCCAAGTTAACTGGCATACCCCATTTAAATAATGTTATTAAAAAAGCAGAAAAAGGTGTAAATGTTCTGAGGGCCCTCTCTGGGGTCCATTGGGTTTCTCACCCTTACAATCAAAAACTTCTCTATAACGCTATTGTACGGAGTCACTTTGACTATGGTAGCTTTCTTTTAGAACCCTGTAGCAAATTGGCCCTTGCCAAGTTAGACAAAATTCAACACAAATGCCTTCGTATAATAACAGGAGCTATGAAATCGTCTCCCACAAACGCTCTTCAAGTAGAATGTCTAGACCCTCCTCTGTGTCTAAGAAGACAGTTTTTAGCTGACAGATTCTTCTACAAAACTGCTCAAGTTCTCTCTCACCCCCTTTTTGATATTTTAAAATTATTATCTGATGCATGCTCATTATCTCCTTATTGGACTAACAAAGAACTTCCTCCATTAGTAAAAAGCTATAATAAATTACAAAACCTTTCCCATCCAATTTCTCAAACTTCCAAAAATCCAATTTTCAACTTAGATTACGACTCCCTAATTTTCCACCCTCAGATTCTTCTTTCCTTTGGCATACCTAAAAACACCCCTGGTTCTGATAAACTCTTTAACGAAATCATCAACGAGAAATGGGCTGACTGGACTCTCATTTATACAGATGCATCCAAATTATCCCAAAATTCTAATGTTGGTGCTGCAGTTTGGATACCCAAATTCAATTTACTGTTAAGTTTCAAATGCTTACCTCAAGCTTCCGTCTTTACAGGCGAAGCCATTGCCCTCCTTGAAGCTGTTTTATTTGTTCTATCACATGGTCTCAACAAATCTCTTATCCTATCTGATTCTTTGAGCTGTCTTCAAGATTTATTAAAGCGTCCATTTCACTCAAGAGACAACTTTCCTATCACTCTTCAAATAAGAGATTTATTACATAAATGCCACATATCTGGACTTAACGTTATTTTAGCCTGGATTCCTGGCCATTCGGATATCAAAGGTAATGAAACCGTTGACATGTGGGCTAAACAAGCATCTAATTTGGGCTCTGAAACTCACTATCACCACCATCCTAGGGATCTTCGACTACTAGCGAAACCGGAAATGTTTCGACAATGGACAAATTTATGGCAAACAACCAGACTCCACAAAGGCGTCTGGTACGGAAACCTTCAACCAAACATTCCCAGTTGCCCATGGTTCTTCCGACACCGTAATCTCGAGAAATGGATCACATCTGTTATAATTCGCCTTCGACTAGGACATGCTTGTACACCGGTTTTTCTTGCGAAACTCCGAATAAGAGATAGTTCCATTTGCGAATGTGGATTGGATGAAGGTTCCTTGCAACACATTTTTTTCAGCTGCCCTAGACTCTCGGTCCAGCTTCGTAACTTACTTCCCCCCATTCTACTTCAACATCAAATTGATATTCCGTTTCTCCTTAATTTGGTCCATAATCGATACTACTATGTTTTGGCAAAATTTTTAGCAAAGAATTCCCTTAGGCTTTGAACATCTGTAATTAGTTTTTCACTCTTTTAAAATCGTCTTATATCTACTTTTTTTTTTCTCTTTTATCATCAAGGCTTTAATATCTAAAACTATAAAAAGTATATTCACTAATACCCACCTACCCACTACTAATTTTTAATGTTGTTTTGTCTTTTGTGTTTGTGACATGTTTTACCCTTTCCTTTCAGACTGTTTGTGTCATAATTACCGACCGCACAGCGCAACTTGTCTCTTCAAACCATGACATTGGCAGAATCACCGTAATATCGGTGGAAGCCATAATTTAAAAGAAGAAAGAAAAGAAAATACAATGACGATAGCAGAGCGACTTTAGCTTGGCGCCAAAACTCCTATGTTGACTTGGCATACGAAATGGACTGACATTGACAGAATGCTGCCACTGTTACAAAAATATTTTTGAAGTTTTGGCGGGAAGGTAAAAACCGCCATCTCTTATAACCATGCAAGATCCAGTGAGTAAGAGAGATGTCGCCTTACATCATGTATTGCGCTGTTTCGCTTACTCACTGAATCTTGCACGGTTTTAAGAGATGGTGGTAATGGAACTATAAGGCACCCATTACATGCTCATGCACGCATGATGGTTTTCCATCAAACAAAGGGATGGTACTCAAAAGTTAAATTGAATCGACTGATTTCTAAACAAATCAATTTAATTTTTATAATTAATATCAAGAACTTTGCGATAATTTATTTGGAAATTAGTTGATTTAATTGTTCCATCGTAAATCATCGCAAAATTCTTGTTTTAAAATTAAAAATTTAGGATTTTTTGTTTGGAAATAAGTCGATTCAATTCACCTTTAGAGTACCATCCCTTTGTTTGATGGAAAACCATCATGCGTGCATGAGCATGTTAGGTGTGCCTTATATGATTAAAATTAACTTCAGATCCAGGTGGCCTACTAACATCTCTAAAAACCATGCAAGTTCCAATGAGTAAGCGAGACAGCGCAATACAATATTATTATATAAGGCGACATCTCCCTTACTCAATGGACCTTGCATGGTTGTAAGAGATGGTGGTAGGCCACTAGATTCTTAATTACATAAAACGGATTTTTGATAACTTGTGTTTTCAATGAGTAATGATTTTTATTTGATGGTGGCGCTAGTGTTCACCAAGGTCTCATGATCTCGTCATAATAAAGCCGATGAGCTTTCTGAAGAGTTTGATTGTTTTTTTAACGCTTATAACCACAGAACAGAGAAATTATCCGAATATAAATGTTTTGACGCGGATTTAGTTCCAGGATCAGTATGGACTGTGGCTAGCGTATTCTTTCTTCTACATGTTAAAATGGCCTGTTTCAGCCAATTTTATCTGAACCTACTGACTGAACCTGGAGTTTTAAATTTGGTGCACATGTGTAAACCGAATCATGTAGTAAACTTACAAAAATAAACGAAATGTAAATACCTAGGTACATTTATACTTATTATTAGGTACCTACTAGGTATAATTACTTACACAGTAAGCTTACTTTACCCCATACCTAAGGGATAGTTTTAAAAAAAGTTTGTGGATTGTGTTTATGAGAACAATTTTCATTATTTTATCAGAAAATCAACTCTATTTTTGAAATTATTTAAGAAAGATGAAGAAAATTACGATTAGATCCCCTCATCTCCGAAGTTACTAGACCTAAAATATTTAACAAAAACTCACAGAGGTCTTGTCTTCTCTCTTCTCTTTGTCTTAAATCTATATTACTGGAAAAATGACTTATTCCACAGAAAATTTCATACATATCATATAAATACTTCCATACTAATATTATAAATGCGAAAGTCTGTCTGTCTGTCTGTCTGTCTGTCTGTCTGTCTGTCTGTCTGTCACTCTTCACGGCTAAACGGATGGACCGATTGTGATGAAATTTGGTAGGGATGTAGTTAACGACCTGAGGTCAAACATAGGCTACTTTTGGGCGCGATATAACCGAGTCCCACGCGGGCGGAGCCGCGGGGAACAGCTAGTATCATATAAATGCGAAAGTGAGTTTGTTTGTTTCGCTTTCTACATTTCAATGTCAGACACTGGATGTGGTCAACATCTCGGAATCAGACACTGTGTGGTCTACATCTTGGAGTCAGACACTGAGTGTGGTTTACATCTCGATGTCAGACACTGGGTGTGGTCAACTTTTCGGAGTCAGACACTGGGTGTGGTCTACCTCTCTATGTCAGACACTGGGTGTGATCTACATCTCGATATCAGACACTGGGTGTGGTCTACATCTCGGAGTCAGACACTAGGTGTGGTCAACTTTTCGGAGACAGACACTAGGTGTGGTCTACATCCCGATATCAGGCACTGGGTGTGGTCTACTTCTCGATGTCAGACACTGGGTGTGGTCTACATCACGGAGTCAGAAACTGGGTGTGGTCTACATCTCGATGTCAGACACTGGGTGTGGTCAACTTTTCGGAGTCAGACACTGGGTGTGGTCTATATCTCGATGTCAGACACTGGGTGTGGTCAACTATTCGGAGTCAGACACTGGGTGTGGTCTACATCTCGATGTCAGACACTGGGTGTGGTCAACTTTTCGGAGTCAGACACCGGGGTGTGGTTTACATCTCGATGTCAGACACTGGGTGTTGTCAACATCTCGGAGTCAGACACTAGGTGTGGTCAACTTTTCGGAGACAGACATTGGGTGTGGTCTACATCCCGATGTCAGGCACTGGGTGTGGTCTACTTCTCGATGTCAGACACTGGGTGTGGTCAACTTTTCGGAGTCAGACACTGGGTGTGGTCTACATTTCGATGTCAGACACTGGGTGTGGTCTACGTCTCGGAGTCAGACACTGGGTGTGGCCTACATCTCGTTGTCAGACACTGGGTGTGGTCAACTATTCGGAAACAGTCACTGGGTGTGGTCTACATTTCGATGTCAGGCACTGGGTGTGGTCTACATCTCGGAGTCAGACACTGAGTGTGGTCAACTTTTCGGAGACAGACACTGGGTGTGGTCAACATCTCGGAGTCAGAAACTGGGTGTGGTCAACATCTCGATGTCAGACACTGGGTGTGGTCAACTATTCGGAGACAGCCGCTGGGTGTGGTCTACATCTCAATGTCAGACACTGGGTGTGGTCTACATCTCAATGTCAGACACTGGGTGTGGTCTACATCTCGATGTCAGACACTGGGTGTGGTCTACATCTCGATGTCAGACACTGGGTGTGGTCTACATCTCGATGTCACACACTGGGTGTGGTTTACATCTCGATGTCAGACACTGGGTGTGGTCAACATCTCGGAGTCAGACACTGGGTGTGGCCTACATCTCGATGTCAGACACTGGGTGTGGTCAACTTTTCGGAGTCAGACACTGGGTGTGGTTTACATCTCGATGTCAGACACTGGGTGTGGTCAACATCTCGGAGTCAGACACTAGGTGTGGCCTACATCTCGATGTCAGACACCGGGTGTGGTCAACTATTCGGAAACAGTCACTGGGTGTGGTCTACATTTCGATGTCAGGCACTGGGTGTGGTCTACATCTCGATGTCAGACACTGGGTGTGGTCAACATCTCGGAGTCAGATACTGGGTGTGGTCTACATATCGGATTCAGACACTGGGTGTGGTCTACATCTCGATGTCAGACATTGGGTGTGGTCAACTTTTCGGAGACAGACACTGGGTGTGGTCTACATCTCGGATTCCGACACTGGGTGTGGTGTACATCTCGATGTCAGACACTGGGTGTGGTCAACTTTTCGGAGACAGAAGCTTGTGGTCTACATCTCAATGTCAGACACTGGGTGTGGTCTACATCTCGATGTCAGGCACTGGGTGTGGTCTACATCTCCATGTCAGACACTGGGTGTGGTCAATATCTCGAAGTTAGACACTGGGTGTGGTCTACATCTCGATGTCAGACACTGGGTGTGGTCAACATCTCGGATTCAGACACTGGGTGTGGTCTACATCTCGATGTCAGACACTGGGTGTGGTCAACTTTTTGGAGACAGACACTGAGTGTGGTCTACATCTCAATGTCAGACACTGGGTGTGGTTTACATCTCGATGTCAGACACTGGGTGTGGTCAACATCTCGGAGTCAGACACTGGGTGTGGTGTTCATCTCGATGACTTCTGTGGCGTGATGGTTAACTTGCCTGACCGCTACTCAGGAGGTCCCGGTTTCGATCCCCGCTCAGGTCACGATAAAAAAAAGATGATCTTTTTCTGATTGGCCTGGGTCTTGGATGTTGTTCTTTTTATGTTTTTGTTATAAAATATAGTATCGTTGAGAGTATCTCATAACCAAGTCTCGAACTTACTTTGGGGCTAACTCAATGTGTGTGATTTGTCCGTGTATATTTATTTATGTCAGAGACTGGGGGTGGTCTACATCTCGATGTCAGACACTGGGTGTGGTCAACATTTCGGAGTCAAACACTGGGTGTTCATAATTGATTGACTGCGATATCTACCCTAAACTTAAAGTATGGATTACTGTGGTCGTGACTCGTGACGGGGTTTAAAATACTAATATTGTGGCTTACGGGGTAGTTTGGCCTTGCAAAACACTCCATCACCAACAAGCAACTTGTAGTAACTACGAAAAATCAAAAAATCTCATTTTATTTGACTAAGCAGATTTAAAACCAAACAACTGCACCGGTTTTGATACAACTTTAATGGGATTAAATTAAAAGTATGTCCTTTCAAACAAAAAAATAAATTTCTCAAAATGACGAAGATAAGTATAAAACATAAAAAAAAACATTCCGCCGAATTGAGAACCTTCTTTTTGGAAGTCGATTAAAAAATGTAAAGATTTTTTTTTATAATATCTATAGTGAATATTTAAAAAATAAAAAAGTCTTGGGCATTAAAACAATGTTTTTAAAAATCATTGCTTTGGTTTAGAAGGCGGGGAACTTTGAAAATAAATTATTTATTTTATCTAAAATAATTTAATTGTAACTTGGTACCTACACAATCCTTTTTAAGAGCACTGCAGACTGAAAAGATAAGGCCGATACGTTTGTACTGTGTGAAACGTTGGCTTGCAAGCCAAACTAGTGACACGTTTTTCGTGCGCTATGCCACTTTTTGTTATTATTTCCAAATTCTGTGCTTTTAACTTTGTGAATGTGATAAATTATTTTTGATAAGCTACATACAGAGAGGGCGCTGAGGTGCCACTGTTTACATCGGCTCCGTAATTAAATTGTGTTTATAATTATTAAAGTCTCAAATATATATTAAATATAGTGCGTTTCAAGAAGTGATATAATTCATCTAAATGATTCTAAAAGTGAAAAGCAAAACTACTTGTGGTAAAAAACTTTAACGAGAAAACCGGACAATAGTTACTAATTTGAGTGGTCTGTATTTCTATCAAAACTTGAATTGATTCAGAACTATCTTCCACGCTGGTCTGGGAGAAAAAGAAAAACATAGAATGTACCAGCTGCTTCTCTTCCCGCGCAAGCCGTAAAAGTCGTCTGAGGGAATCGCCGAATGGGGAAATCATGACATAGGCGATGCGGCTAGCAATCCATCGCTATTGATTTCCTGTTTCAACTACCATTATGCTAAACGTGGTGTAAGGTCTTATGGCTCTAGGCTCTGTCTACCCCGTTTGGGATAAAGACGTGATTATATGTATGTTTGTCTTTCTCCATGGCAGCTTATCAGGGACAAGTGTTATTATAAATATTGTTAAAATTATTGCTTAAAACAATAATCTAAAATATAGATTACGAAATTACTTTTAATTATTACCTACCTACATCATAAATAATACGACTACCTATCACCCGCACAATAGTTACACCGCCATCTATTGTCAAGTAGACGAAGTACCAAAATATATACCTTTACATGTTTAAATTCATCAATTAATTACCGTAGGCAAATAAAAATTTAACAAATAATGGAAGCTATCATGAAAATACTCAAAACAATACAAACGGAAATGGCAGATCAGAGAAAAGACATGAAAGAAATGGAAGAAAGTATAAAAGAATCGATTAACAAAAATATTGACGAAAAATTTATTTTTATCGAAAACATAACACAAAAATTAGAAAAAAAAAATTGAAAAACAATAAAAAATTATTAATTATTTTGACAAACAATTAAGAAGAAAAAATTTAATATTTTTTTGGAATTGAAGAAACGGAACTTAATTATGAGGATTTACTTGGCAAAATATTAAAAATAATTAATAACCAAATGGATATATCTTGTCAACGATGGGAGATTGAAACGGTTTTGAGAAAAGGCAAAAAAGGAGAAAAAATAAGACCAGTGCCCCTAGTATGAGTTTTTCTTAACGCAGACGCTAACGACTGCGTTAGCGATTTAGTATGGCAAACCTGTACAGCGCCTCTGGCGGATAGTAAGGCAACTAAGAAATTCCATACAAAATCCTAACGCAGTCGCTAGCGTCTGCGTGAAGAAAATCTCATACTAGGGGCACTGGGCGTCGATTCTGCTAACGTTAAGTCACAATCGTGTCAAAATAGTGTTTCAATTGTAGTACTTTTTTACACACTAGTTACAAGAAATGTATAATTTTTTTATATCACTGTTTATGGTCACAGCCACACTACATTCACGTCACATCATACTGTCATAATTCTTGTAAATTCGCGTAATTCTTTTAATTCTAAAAGAATTACGCGAGGCTGGACAAACAGTATTCTTAAAGTATGATAAGATAGTAACACTCGAGAATAAGGAACAAGACTTACCTTTGAAAAACCCAAACAAGAGAAATCTATCTCAATTACCAGAATCTGTAAGCACTTTATACACTAGTGGAAATAGCCAAAGCGTCAAGCAACTGTCTAAAAAGAATAAAAATAAAAGTATAACTATAACAAGCTTTATGCACCCTCGAAAATAGATTTAGCAGGTCCAGTCTCAATCCCCAAACAGAACAGCCCTCTCCACCTTCCCCAAGTCGGCTGGTCACCGTGGAGGAAGTAAGACTTAGACCAAAACCCCCTTCAGCTACAGAAAAAAAGGAAAGAAAAACGATAGAAAAAAAGGAGAAATAATCATGAAAAATAAGAAATGAGCTTGATACCTTAAGATTGATTTAGGTAGATTTAATTTAAGATAAGAAATAAGTATCTACGAATATAGTAAGATAGCTTTTATAGTAATCATTAAAGTTTAATTTATATAGATGTAACTTTAGATTAGATTTTTTAAATTTTTACAACACTATATGATATAGAATATAAACTATTACTTTACCTATACTTACTGGTTGTTGGGGAGGCCTACGCCAAAAGGCGACTTCCAATGTCTACAAATTGTGACGCAGTTTTTCTTATTTTTTTTTACTTAATTTTAGTATTATTTATTCACATACGGTTTGTTTTTTTTACATGTAAGTTTTCATATGTATTAAGGCATTGGTAGAAATAAAGGTTTTTTATTTTATTTTTATTACATACACACTACGGGCGAGTGAAACCGCGGGGAACAGCTAGTTATATCATAAAAGGCGACCGCTCTTTTTACATTAGATATTTTACCTAAGTAATAACTTTGCGACCGAAATAGGAACTTTGATTATTTTAATCTGAAGAGTTTGTTTGTTTGAACGCTTATAACTTTAGAACTAAGTGGTCGGATTTGAAAACATATTTTTGCATGTAGCCTGATTTTTGAAGAACTAGTCTGTCCCTATGTATGCTAAGATCCTTGAAACTACACTACACAACGGATTTTGATGCGTTTTTTAATAGATGGAGTGATTAATTCACCAAAAAAATCATGAAAATATCGTTTAAATGCTAGATACCTTTGATTATTTTATTCTCTAATCAAAGTATTGCACTTGTGCGAAGCCGAGGCGGGTCGTTAGTAAATAAATAAATATGAATACCTACTTCATATAATTATTCATATTTCCCCGGTTACAAAGCACCCCATTCCGCCCCCTGCCGATCTTAAGTGCCCCGCTCTGGTAAAAGGATCCATTGTTGTATTACAAATGTTCGGATGTCATACTTGGGACGTCTGACGTGAGAACGGACCATATTGCCCGCTTAGGTGGGTACTTACCATTAAAAACCTTTATATCTGGTGGTAAACTGATCCATTAGGTCGGTAATTACGTCACGCTTTTTGTTCCGGTTTTGGTGGTGTTTTTTTTTTCTAAAATATTTAGAGCAAAATATCACTATCACTACATACTATAAAACAAAGTCGCTTTCTCTGTCCCTATGTCCCTATGTATGCTTAAACCTTTAAAACTACGCAAAGGATTTTGGTGCGGTTTTTTTAATAGATAGAGTGATTCAAAGAAAGATTTTTATGCCCATGCGAAGCTGGGGCGGGTAGCTAGTGATTTACAAAGTAGATAAAATGGTACTTACCACGAGATTTACTTAAAAACACGACTGTGTTAGCGATTTTGTATGGCAAAAAAAAACTGGTGGAGAGTATAAGGTGATGAAGAAATTTTAATCAAAATCCTATAATGAAATTTCGTGGACGCACAGCTTTTTGCTTCAAATCCTAAACTCCTCCGTTCGCTCCTCCTTCTTGCACTTCCTCTCCGCTTAGACATCTCTTAACAGTTTAATGTTTTATGAAATGAAAATGCTTTGGGCGTTTGAAGAAAGCTGACAGCAAAGTTCACGGCGGCTGTATACTTATAGTTACCCAATTACAAAGAAAAAGGAAAACAAAAATCTTAAATGTTAAGTCTTTTAGTATTATATGGTTGTACGAAACCCTCAAGGCGCGAGTCTGATTCCCACTTAGCCGATGTTTTAAATGTCTAGCGATTGACCACAATACCATTTCATGTGGTCTAAGATAGAGCTGGCTGATTCATTAATAGCCTATTCACCAAATTGAAAAGCCGACACCGACTTCCGAAGCAATCAACAGAAAATACAAACTGTAAATCGCGTTTAAAAAAAAAATCAAAGTCATTTTTAGCGTTGATCAAACTTATTCGCGGTTTGCTGTTCACGATATCATCAGAGAGACTTTCTACACACTCGTATCTACCTTCTAAACTGTAGAAAATTATCAATTATCAAAAAGTCATTTCCGTTTGAACTAGAGGTGCACTGGCATCAATCTGCACACAGTTAAACGCACGCAAGCATTCAAGATATAATCTCCTAGCATTTTCCGCTCTATAAACCAAATAATCTTCCTCATACTGCTATGAATGTCCCATTCGTTTCTCTAAAACAAACTGCGTGACACACGTAAAATTTGTTTTAAAAAAATGTGCTCAAAAATCACTAGCATTGCTTTGTTTTATTTTATCTCAAGAAGTGTATGTGTTAAGATGTTTGATAATAATGACTTGAATGTGAATGATTTTCTCCGTACTGATTTAATGCCTACGTATTTTATGGTCAATGGAGATCAGAAGAGTAGTAGTGCTAATGAGACCAAAATACAAGGACCTATTGCAAATGGATCTATAGATGCTGCTTTTACCACTCTTGCTTTTCATAGGTAAGCTTTTATAGAGGTATTTTTGTCAAGCAGTGCAGCAATGGGGCAGTTATCATAGAGTTGGCCTCAATCCTGAATTTTCCTTCGGAGTCGGAATTCGTTGTAGCTGTGCAGCAATCTAGTTTAAGTATTCATTATTTTGAAATTGAAAAATATATACTCATATTTACTTTATGCACGTAAGCTTATGCTTATGTATATATATGTTTATTTGTGTTGTGTATAGGTAGAGTCAAAGAAATTTATCTATCCGTAATTTATGTTCTATTGGTAGATTATACATACGCACAAAACCGTCTAAAAAATTTAAATAACGCAGCAGTAATAAAAATATAACAATATTTAGTCACGTTTCTTGATTTATTATGAATCTTTTATTCATGATTTGCTCTCCTGCCTTTATAATTTTACTTAGTATCTATAATATTAATCACAAAAATATAAGTACATTAACACCTATTTAGTAAGAAGAAATTTTAAAGAAGTGTCGTGCAAAAGCCACGGGTATAGAGAGAGGTGGTATAATGGCCGAAGACCCCGTCGCTACTGTCACGGTAGAGACTATACCGATTTATTATTATATATCTCACTTTCTTAAATTATTGAATGAAATAAAAGCAACAGCATATACTTTTTTAATGTCTAAGAGACACAATGATAAAAATAGCTATTTGAAATTGTTCAAAAAAGAAATACTGGCCAACTATGTAAGTAAAGTACTGCCTGAAAAGAATGTTAGAAAAAAAAGACAATGGTTTTAACGCCATCTCTGTGATTTTTTTTACTATTGATTGTCTTTTTGCATATAGTATCTCCTCCCTAGTCTGTGTCTTTTTGTTTTTTTTATCCTAACTAGATCACATTATGAGATCAGCATTATTACATAAATAATAATTAAGCAGCAGTTCTGTATATTTCAAATAAGTTCAAGCAGTGAATAATTATAGTTCAAATTTATAAATACTTAAAAGTGCATTCTTCTTTCCTCATCGTTTCCCTTTCACAAATTATTTTCAGCAGAATCGGCAGTTCGATTTACAGAAATAAATACGTTGATTTGTATATTCTCAGAGATATGATGAACGAGTATCACTGCCGCAACTACGTCGCCGAACAAATACTAGAGGAAATGGGCAAGAAGGTGCTTCAGAGTCGTCTGGGAGAGCCATATGTGACGGGAGAAACGGACTCCAAGATCATGAAGCGCAACCAAGACCTCAGGGACAATTTCATTCATGACATAGGCTCTGCGAATTACCAAGAATGGTTGACAAAGTAAGTCCATAGGTTTTAACATAGAAATAGGAAATTGCGTGCTGTTTTTTTTAATCTATGATATCTACGATAGGACGAAGGATTTTGCTGTAACGCCAAGTGCAACCAAACATTTGATTTGGGTTTAATAATGCCAATTTAGGAACAATAGTATTCCTAAATACATACTCATATTTACTTTAAACTTTGTTAGATACTAACCGTCCTTATTGTGACTGGTAGAGACTGTTTAAGCATTAATTTTGCCATGAATGATGAGTATTATTCACTAGTAGAACAATAAAATTTTTAATTAATAAACGTCTCAATTCTTCTTCTTCGTTATTGAGTCAAAATGGCTATAAAAAGAAAGTTGTGTTGAGATGGTCAGCAAATCTGCGTTACTGGCGAAACTATTTTCATGCCGTTTAGTAGGCAAACAGGCACCCGGCCTTCCTGATGGGAAGTGGTTACCGCTACCTACCGCTTGCAACACAAGAATGTCAAGTACGCGTTGCCGGACGCTATCCACGCAGATTGCTCAGGGGAAATTTCAGTACGCCACTCAGGAAGGCTCCTTTCTTACACCCTGTTATCTACGTCAAGAAGGGTTAGTATAAAGGGTTAAATGAAATTTGAGTTGTTTTCAGGATAGCAGCATTAAATGACGACTTTCACAATACCAATCCTTCATCATTATTTAACAATGTCGTAAGAAATCATTCTCTACCTCTACCAGCGAACTACCCACAAAATAGCCAGGGTCTGGTAGCACAGCCGTCTAATTCGCGCGAGGGTTACGAAGTGTTCGAGAGTAATGAGCAAGGAAGCTATCCTGAGTATGGACCAGGAGCACCAATCCAGGGAATTGATCTGTCGAAGTATAGTAAGTTGTCATCACTCTGTCATACATTCTTTCTTTGTGTGAATAGTTATTTTTTATAAACAATAAATATGTAGGGACAAATCACACAGATTGAGTTAGCTCCAAAGTAAGTTCGAGACCTGTTATGGTATACTGACTCAACGATACTATATTTCATAATAAATACATATATTGCTAAACAATAAACATCTATGGCCCAGGCTAAACAGAAAAATATATTTTTTCATCTTGATATGTGCGGGGATGGAACCCGGGATGGGACCTCCTGAGTTGCAGGCAGGCATGTTAAACATTGCGCCACGGAGGTCGTTAGTTAATAAAGTATAAAATATACTTAGTTAATCCATACCAATATTATAAATGAGAAAGTCTTTCAGGACTAAACCGCTGGACCCATTTTGATGGAATATTCATTTTGGTTGGTATGAATATAGTTAAGGACCAGGGGTCAAGCATAGGCTTACTTTGAATGCGATATAAGAGAGTCACACGCGGTCGGAGCCGCGGGCAACAGCTAGTAAAAAATATGTAACAGAAGAATTCTTTACTATTAAACCACATTTATAGCAAAGTTGTCACAATGTTGATTACATCTCATTTTGATTTTATGTGTAATAGCTTGAGGGTTGGCTTGAGGGCACTGCCAACACGTGGCTAGGATGCTTTTTACCACAGTACTTACTTACACATTAATTTCACATCCTCTGTTACTCTACAACGAAGCAAGCACTGTTGTTTGATAACAGAAATATGTGAGAGATCTTCATTTCTGTCACCTGATTCCACCTAATATCATTGATAAATAATAGGTACCAAAGTAAAGTAAAAGCAATCATGGACTGTTGTTAGACAAAGAATGTGACTATCGACTAGACCACATCACCAACCACCATTTCTTCAATTAAAAACCCTTTTTCCAGGTGGTGGGTATGAGTACCACATGCCCCCGCCCCCTCCGCCGATGTTTCACCATCCCTCCTCTCAAATGAACGAGGAGGTGGCAGTAGAAAGAGAAAGCGGTCATGGGCTGGGTATCTCAGACTTGTTTGATATTTCGCTGACGGGTATAGCCTTCTTGTCTTTTGGGATGTTTGTGCTGCAGGTCCTCATGTGTATTACCATGGTAAGTATCTACTACTTTAACTATGTCATTGGTAACTTGAATCAGTATAGCTAAAAAATAAATAAATATATAGGAACAAATCGCACGATTGAGTTAGCCGTAAAGTAAGTTCGAGACTTGTGTTATGGGATACTAATTCAAAGATACTATATTTTATAAAAAATACATATATAGATAACATCCAAGACCTAGGCCAATCATAAAACATCATTTTTATCTGGACCTAACCGAACCCGGGACCTCCTGAGAAGTGGACAGGCATTTATGTTAACCATTACGCCACGGAGTACAACTACAATTTATTCCTATCCTGGGCTTTGAAGCTAAATGTTAGCTGAAGATACAAATGTAACTGATTTTCAGTTGTTAATTAATAAATTTTTTACCAAAGCGATGTTTGCCTGTTTATTACAACGATTTTAATGAAATTTGGTACTATGATAGAAACATTGAAAGGATAAAGGCTAATTTTTACTTCAATAACAAGAGTATTCATGGACGTGACCCTGCTTACATTGCTTGTCGTATTGTAAGTAATACCCACAGCTGAATTTGACGTTGACGGTTTTTTTATTAAATCCATAGCATCCTCAACAACCCCAGCTAATGCAAGTGGTGGACAACAGTGGAGACTCAATGAACATGGACGAGATATTCCGAGTCAAGCGCGACACGGACGGGCCCAACCAGAGAGTGGTGTCCACAATCAACAAGTTGGCCAGATACGCACTCATAGCAATGAAACCGAGGTCCTTGCCGTGCTTGTATCGAGTGCTGTGTTTGGGGAACAAACAAGCAAGAAAGTTTGAAAATAGCAGTCGATATTGGCTACCAATTTGGCAGTAAGTATTATTGTAACGCTCGTTAATTTGGTGACATTAATTATCACAATAAGTGGGGATAGTATCTTTATAAAGTACGAGTACTAACTTTCGCCCGCATGAATTTCCAGTGAATTCCAGTTTCGGGAACAGTGCTTTTCCTTAAGGTACCATGTCCTTCTCAATACTCCTATCTATGTGTATGTAAAATTTCAGGAAGATTGGTCAGGAGATGATAGGGCGTGAAGAGGTAACAATCAAATATACAAACTCACTTTCGCATTTATAATATTAGTTGGGATACCCGTTACAAAATGTGGGGACTACTTGAGAGAGAGAGAGAGAGAGAGAGAAAGAGAGAGAGAGAGAGAGAGAAAGAGAGAGAGAGAGAGAGAGAAAAGAGAGAGAGAGAGACAAGGCTCTGATCGACAGGTGTGGCAACAGCAAAGTTTAAATGAGCATAATGTAGGTTAGCTCTGAAACAACCAGCTAAAAATGGAACCGGAAAAACGCTAAGATAAGAGAAAGAGCTTAGCTAGCGTAGTAGCCGTCAGTAGAAACTTGGCTGTGACGACAGATACGAGCGGGAACAGCCACGTATACTAGCCGTTAATTTTTTTTCCAATTCAAAAATGGCTGGTCCACTACACTGAAAAAAAAAAACTTCTTATACACAACCAAACTTTCGTCAATCTATAGCACAAAATAGTGGCTACATAACTCTTTGCAGTATGTAACCAAATCTTCTCCTTTTTTTTTGTAAATCACTTTTGTAAAATCTCAAATTTTGGTTATTTCTCTCAAATAGCCGAAGTAGTTAGGTAAAACCATAGAACTAGGAATCGCGCGCGGCGACGCAATTTTTTTTTAAATCTATGGTTAAAACATTTTTTTTCAGTGTAGTTGTATCTATCTAAGCACTCCTAGAGCTATTGAACCTGGCCTTACGTTACAATTGTCACCAGTGCCGGTGTGGCGTGGATCCGCGGCGGGGCACTCGGGGCTCTCCGTGCCGCAGCGCTGGGGTTAGGCGGCGCCAACTGTGATGGCCTTTACCCACCTGCTCATTGTCATTAACAACTTTCAATCATAAATTAATGGAAGATGCACGATCGATGTTTCAAAAGTGGAGCTACCAAAGTTAACTAGACAGCAAATCATAAAAATAGAGCTAGAGATAGGAACAATATAATAACAAAAATATATTTAAGTATAAGTCACGGATTTCATGTTTGATTTAATGCGAGATTACCAACCAACTAATATATTATTATTTCGATTACCATCTGCGTTTTAGTTTTGATTGCATATTGTTATACCTATACTTACTAAATAAAATCAAACTCAAATATTGACTAGTAAAGTAAATGTTAAAAATGAACAGTTACCAGCTCAGAAAATAAATAAAAGACATGCTCTCGACAGTATGATTTTATTAGGTCGACATTCGATAAACAGAATTATTTACAATGACACTATTCAATGTATATTTACACCTATTATATCAAAATAAGCTATAAAAATGTTTAAAGTAACTTCTCCTTTTTGACCGACTTCAAAAAAAAGAGGAGGTTTTCGGTCGGAATGTTTTTTTTTAGGTAGATTTTTATGTAGATTATAGATATCTACATTTCATGTAAGTGATATGATTTCGATCATGCAGTAGACTATGTAGAGTTATTATATAATTTTCCTAATCAGTTATTCAAATACATACCTATATAAGTAGATATAGGTGTTTGGTTTATTTATTTAATTTTACTACACAGTTGTAAACGGCGGAATTAAAAGCCCTTTTTAAAGCCTGAGCTAAGTACCTATCTACTAGTCAACCAAATGAGTGATGCAAAGACAGGTAAGGGGTTTATATTCTGTGCCTATAGACAGTATCAAAATGACTTTTCATAGGATAATAATAATTCTGTTTTAATTACTAGAAAAAATTATATTACAATAAAATAAATTAGGTAGTCATTACATTTGTCACTCTGTCAACACTATGACAACTATGACGAATATTTCACACCTCGTTCCGGGATCTACAGGTAAGGCGATAAAAGTAGCGAGTTAAGCAATGAATAGCTAATTATGTACATTTCACACAGCAATTAAAATGGTTAACGAGTTAAAAGTGTAATGTAATAGATTGGTAGGTACACTGTACAGTGATGACGAAACACCTAATCCAACGACAATTAAAATTATCCGTGAATTTATACGGAATTATCATTGACGATAATTATACATGATTTCTGGCTCAAGGAATATCCTGTGAATCCTGAACATACAAATACATAGGATTCTTGCCTATATACATTATTGTTTATTGCCGCGAACGAAGTCGCGGGCTCAGCTAAACCTGTTTTATTTTCCAAGTGGCAGTTCCATCGTAAAATATAAAATACACACATAACATAGATATAGATGGTGCTATATAGAGCAGCTTGATAGCGTCTTGTCTTCATGAAGATCTTCCTCCCAGCGTATTTCCCAGTTGCATCCTCACCTGTTTGGTATCAGCTGTCAGCCAGCATTTATGGAGCCAAAAATGTCACAGTGTTGGCTACTGACGCATCTGGATGTGATTCTAAATAGGTCTGATTTTCCTGTAAAATGAATTACAGGGCTCAGCACCTCCTCGGCCGAAGGGCTATTACATAACTTACCTAATACATATTTTTTAAGTGATCTATATGCAAGATATAAGTAGGTAGGTACTTATATAGATATAAGTTCTATATCTACATAGCAATACATCAGAGTGTACTTATATAATTATTAACATTATGAACAAAGTAAACTCTGCAAGCTTAGCTATTTTAAATAATTATCCTCATTACTCTAGTCATGAGAACAACTGTACATATTTGCAATTAATTAAATGTTGTTAATTATAATCTTGCTACTTGCAAGTCTACTTTCAAGGTGGCGAAGATGGCAATGTAACAGGCGAAAAAACGCAATTAAGAGGCGCGTACGCATAAGGGTTTAAAAGAGAATAAGCCTGGGCGGTATGTCCGAAGATTTGTCCAGGAAACAATCCTTGCCTTTGTGCGATTTTCAATCGTGACGTCAGCTGTTTCTTCCATTTCGTCCTGCGATTTTGAAACCACGTCTTTATTTGTACTTCGGTTAGGCCCAATGCTTTTGATAGTTCCATTCTTTTTGAGACGCTCAAATATTTGTCTAATTTGAACTCTGCTTCTAGTCTCTCTAGTTGTTTGGCGCTGTATGCTTGTCTGGGTTTTCGTTCAGGTCCCGCTCGACGGGGTCTTCTATTGTTCTTGTCATCTATTTAAGAAAAAGCTGTTTTTAGTAAAATGTCATGAAACTTGGGAATACTGTGTTATGATGCTACACTAATGGCGTATAGTAATAAGTAAGTAAATTATTTAATAGATTAAGGTGTTACTTTGCGGAAGTCAATGTTACAAGTACTTAAAAAATAACTTTGCGAGCTTCCGCCACCAAACTAATAAAATTTTATTTTTTATTATTTAATTAATAATTTCGGGTGTGCAAGCAAACTAATGATGGCGGGCATGCTGGGACTAACAATAGTGGGTGGGTGCCGGTCAGAAGTAGTTTGCATGAACTAACTGGTGGCGAAAGCATGGAAAGTAGTTTTGTAAGTATTATATTTATATTAAAAAAGGTTAATGATATTAAGATAATAACAAGATTCCCAATATCTAAAGTTCATATCTATTTTCGTTGTAAACTATAAAAATAGGTATGCGTTAATATATATAATAAAAACGTTTGCTGCTTTTGGTTCTCTGAGAAGACTCCGGAATTTCTTACCATTTGATACCAAAATTGCGCTGACACAGTCCCTTCTACTCCCTCTTCTTGATTATGCTGACTCATGTTTTATTAATCTCACCGAGGAACAGCTAAATAAACTAGAACGTCTTCAGAATCTGTCTATTAGGTTCATATTTGGAGTTCGTAAATATGACCATATTTTCCACTTCCGCTCCCAACTTAATTGGCTTCCTATTCGCTTTCGTCGCAACCTTCATATCTTGTCTTTACTATATTCCGTTCTATTCAATCCATCTTTTCCACCTTATCTGAAGGATCGTTTCATTTATCTCCATGATGTGCATGCTGACCGTAATTTACGTAGTTCTGTCTCTCTTAGACTTAGAGTACCAATGCAAAACACCAAATTTTTCTTTAACTCTTTCTCCGTCCAAGCAGTTCTCCTCTGGAACGCCCTCCCGCTTGAAATCCGGAAAGCTCAGACTCTGACCGGGTTCAAAAATCTCGTCAAATCCCATTACCTTTCTGCCTTGTCCTAATTTGCTTTGTATCTGCTCAGTTATTTATTGAGATATTTAAGTATGCTCTTATTTATATGTAGTATATATATTTATATGTATATATATATATATATATATATATGTATATATTTTATGTATGTATTTATGTTTGTTTTATTTGTTTTTATTTATTTTTATTTAGTATGTGTAGGTTATATTATATTATTTTATATTTATATCTTTGTGTGTGTATATTTATTTACGTATATATACTGCGCCTTCGCCTTTTGATTTGTCTTGGTTTTGTTTTCCATCCACCCTAAGGTTGACTGGAAGAGATTGCATTAGCGATAAGTCCGCCTTTGTACCTTACCTAGTTTTTAACAAAATTATGTATACATTTGTTTGGTGCAATAAAGAGTTTTTCTATTCTATTCTATTCTATTCTACATCTAATGATAAAAAACAACATATACTTCAGACGAATGTTAAACTAGTTAATTAACATCATTCAGACGTTGCCAACACTGGCTACTATTTGGAACCAACGACCAACCAGTTTGTTCCAACAAACTTATAATCATCATGACATTCACGTAGCAATATGTAGGCGTACGCCTAGCCCCATTTACAAAGTAGCTGCTCTTGTTAAAACAAATACTCAGTAAAGTTTTTTAGGGCACTAATCGGAATTGTCGCAGGCTCTCGTTAAGTGGCTATAAACACAATCTGGATGTTTGCGATGCGCCTGCGCAGTTTGACATACCGCGTGTCAACACCGCATTGTGGCTGGCGTATGTGATGGGTGTGCTAACCGCTTGCTAACCATTTGCTTATAATATTAACGAAAGTCTACATTTCTATTTATAGATTTCGTGTAAGTACAGCTCTTTGTCATGAAATGAATTGTATTTAAGCTCAACTAAATAAATGCAGGTAAATTATTCTATCGAAAATTCAAAGAAATAATTTATTTTACAAGCTTTTATTTAGTTTCACCTGTCCTGTTGTCTGTCGTTCTGTAATCAAATCTTACAACTTAAATTTGATCCACTTCCCGGTTTCCGATTGAGCTGAAATTTAGAATGCATGTATAAATCGGATGACAATGCAATGTTATTGTGACATAGAGCTGATCTGATGATGGAGCTGGAAGGTGGCCATAGGAACTCCGTAATTAAATGATGCAACCCTATCGAGTTTGAGCTCATTAGATTCGTCTTGACAAGTACTTTGATACTATATGGTAACCAGGGTCTGATGATGGAGCCGGAAGGTGGCCATAGGAACCCCGTAATTAAACGATGCAACCCTATCGAGTTTGAGCTCATTGGATTAGTCTTGACGAGTACTTTGATACTATATGGTAACCAGGGTCTGATGTTGGAGTTGGAAGGTGGCCATAGGAACTCCGTAATTAAACGACGCAACCGAATCGAGTTTGGGCTCATTGGATTAGTCTTGACGAGTACTTTGATACTATATGGTAACCAGGGTCTGTGTTGGAGCCGGAAGGTGGCCATAGGAACTCCGTAATTAAACGACGCAACCCCATCGAGTTTGGTCTCGTTTGATTCGTCTTGACGAGTCTCTTGCTTTCGTCCCATATTAATTATATATGATTGATTGGATGGATGACCCAATGCCAAGGTGAGCACGTGCTGAGGGCTGAATGGTATGAGGGTGTATAAACATGTCTTGCCGCTAACGTTGCGCCTCAGGGTACCAGGGCGAACCCTGTTGTATTGTAGCCCTTATCCCTCTACAACGGACCTCTGGGGGGATGGACCGTTATTTGTCCTATACTCGTGGGAATAACATGAAGAAAAATGAAACAACTACACAAAGAAAACGACGTTTAGAGAAGGCGAAATTGAAGAGACAGGAGAAGATTGCTAATGAAAGCGATGTCCACAAGCGGCAACGCTTAGAAATAACGGAATAACGCTGCTACGCGCTGCGAACTACGTCGTAGTAAATCTCGAATTAAAAACAGAGGTACTAAAAAGTTAAAAATAAAATTAAGAAAAAAATAAAATTTTTAAAAACAAGCTTTTATTATTTGTTTATAAAATGAACTAAAAAGTTAAAAATAAATTAACTCTAAAAAGAAATATAACACTTTGTAACTTGATTGTAACCTTTAACGACAAATAAGCGTCTTCGTCTAAGACAAAATAATTCCATATTGTACAAATTTATTTAATTTTAACACTAAAACTTTTCACCATACACAATTATTCAATCTTGTCCCCCCTCTTTATCATAGTCCCCATTTATAAATGAAAGCGTGTTACATTGTGATAGCTTCAGGAAAATGTTGTGTTGTATTAAATGTAACACGCTTTCATTTATAAATGGGGACTATGATAAAGAGGGGGGACAAGATTGAATAATTGTGTATGGTGAAAAGTTTTAGTGTTAAAATTAAATAAATTTGTACAATATGGAATTATTTTGTCTTAGACGAAGACGCTTATTTGTCGTTAAAGGTTACAATCAAGTTACAAAGTGTTATATTTCTTTTTAGAGTTAATTTATTTTTAACTTTTTAGTTCATTTTATAAACAAATAATAAAAGCTTGTTTTTAAAAATTTTATTTTTTTCTTAATTTTATTTTTAACTTTTTAGTACCTCTGTTTTTAATTCGAGATTTACTACGACGTAGTTCGCAGCGCGTAGCAGCGTTATTCCGTTATTTCTAAGCGTTGCCGCTTGTGGACATCGCTTTCATTAGCAATCTTCTCCTGTCTCTTCAATTTCGCCTTCTCTAAACGTCGTTTTCTTTGTGTAGTTGTTTCATTTTTCTTCATGTTATTCCCACGAGTATAGGACAAATAACGGTCCATCCCCCCAGAGGTCCGTTGTAGAGGGATAAGGGCTACAATACAACAGGGTTCGCCCTGGTACCCTGAGGCGCAACGTTAGCGGCAAGACATGTTTATACACCCTCATACCATTCAGCCCTCAGCACGTGCTCACCTTGGCATTGGGTCATCCATCCAATCAATCATATATAATTAATATGGGACGAAAGCAAGAGACTCGTCAAGACGAATCAAACGAGACCAAACTCGATGGGGTTGCGTCGTTTAATTACGGAGTTCCTATGGCCACCTTCCGGCTCCAACACAGACCCTGGTTACCATATAGTATCAAAGTACTCGTCAAGACTAATCCAATGAGCCCAAACTCGATTCGGTTGCGTCGTTTAATTACGGAGTTCCTATGGCCACCTTCCAACTCCAACATCAGACCCTGGTTACCATATAGTATCAAAGTACTCGTCAAGACTAATCCAATGAGCTCAAACTCGATAGGGTTGCATCGTTTAATTACGGGGTTCCTATGGCCACCTTCCGGCTCCATCATCAGACCCTGGTTACCATATAGTATCAAAGTACTTGTCAAGACGAATCTAATGAGCTCAAACTCGATAGGGTTGCATCATTTAATTACGGAGTTCCTATGGCCACCTTCCAGCTCCATCATCAGATCAGCTCTATGTCACAATAACATTGCATTGTCATCCGATTTATACATGCATTCTAAATTTCAGCTCAATCGGAAACCGGGAAGTGGATCAAATTTAAGTTGTAAGATTTGATTACAGAACGACAGACAACAGGACAGGTGAAACTAAATAAAAGCTTGTAAAATAAATTATTTCTTTGAATTTTCGATAGAATAATTTACCTGCATTTATTTAGTTGAGCTTAAATACAATTCATTTCATGACAAAGAGCTGTACTTACACGAAATCTATAAATAGAAATGTAGACTTTCGTTAATATTATAAGCAAATGGTTAGCAAGCGGTTAGCACACCCATCACATACGCCAGCCACAATGCGGTGTTGACACGCGGTATGTCAAACTGCGCAGGCGCATCGCAAACATCCAGATTGTGTTTATAGCCACTTAACGAGAGCCTGCGACAATTCCGATTAGTGCCCTAAAAAACTTTACTGAGTATTTGTTTTAACAAGAGCAGCTACTTTGTAAATGGGGCTAGGCGTACGCCTACATATTGCTACGTGAATGTCATGATGATTATAAGTTTGTTGGAACAAACTGGTTGGTCGTTGGTTCCAAATAGTAGCCAGTGTTGGCAACGTCTGAATGATGTTAATTAACTAGTTTAACATTCGTCTGAAGTATATGTTGTTTTTTATCATTAGATGTAGAATAGAATAGAATAGAATAGAAAAACTCTTTATTGCACCAAACAAATGTATACATAATTTTGTTAAAAACTAGGTAAGGTACAAAGGCGGACTTATCGCTAATGCAATCTCTTCCAGTCAACCTTAGGGTGGATGGAAAACAAAACCAAGACAAATCAAAAGGCGAAGGCGCAGTATATATACGTAAATAAATATACACACACAAAGATATAAATATAAAATAATATAATATAACCTACACATACTAAATAAAAATAAATAAAAACAAATAAAACAAACATAAATACATACATAAAATATATACATATATATATATATATATATATATATATATATATATATATATATATATATATATATATATATATATATATATATATATATATATATATATATATATACATATAAATATAAAACGATGCAACCCTATCGAGTTTGAGCTCATTGGATTAGTCTTGACGAGTACTTTGATACTATATGGTAACCAGGGTCTGATGTTGGAGTTGGAAGGTGGCCATAGGAACTCCGTAATTAAACGACGCAACCGAATCGAGTTTGGGCTCATTGGATTAGTCTTGACGAGTACTTTGATACTATATGGTAACCAGGGTCTGTGTTGGAGCCGGAAGGTGGCCATAGGAACTCCGTAATTAAACGACGCAACCCCATCGAGTTTGGTCTCGTTTGATTCGTCTTGACGAGTCTCTTGCTTTCGTCCCATATTAATTATATATGATTGATTGGATGGATGACCCAATGCCAAGGTGAGCACGTGCTGAGGGCTGAATGGTATGAGGGTGTATAAACATGTCTTGCCGCTAACGTTGCGCCTCAGGGTACCAGGGCGAACCCTGTTGTATTGTAGCCCTTATCCCTCTACAACGGACCTCTGGGGGGATGGACCGTTATTTGTCCTATACTCGTGGGAATAACATGAAGAAAAATGAAACAACTACACAAAGAAAACGACGTTTAGAGAAGGCGAAATTGAAGAGACAGGAGAAGATTGCTAATGAAAGCGATGTCCACAAGCGGCAACGCTTAGAAATAACGGAATAACGCTGCTACGCGCTGCGAACTACGTCGTAGTAAATCTCGAATTAAAAACAGAGGTACTAAAAAGTTAAAAATAAAATTAAGAAAAAAATAAAATTTTTAAAAACAAGCTTTTATTATTTGTTTATAAAATGAACTAAAAAGTTAAAAATAAATTAACTCTAAAAAGAAATATAACACTTTGTAACTTGATTGTAACCTTTAACGACAAATAAGCGTCTTCGTCTAAGACAAAATAATTCCATATTGTACAAATTTATTTAATTTTAACACTAAAACTTTTCACCATACACAATTATTCAATCTTGTCCCCCCTCTTTATCATAGTCCCCATTTATAAATGAAAGCGTGTTACATTTAATACAACACAACATTTTCCTGAAGCTATCACAATGTAACACGCTTTCATTTATAAATGGGGACTATGATAAAGAGGGGGGACAAGATTGAATAATTGTGTATGGTGAAAAGTTTTAGTGTTAAAATTAAATAAATTTGTACAATATGGAATTATTTTGTCCTAGACGAAGACGCTTATTTGTCGTTAAAGGTTACAATCAAGTTACAAAGTGTTATATTTCTTTTTAGAGTTAATTTATTTTTAACTTTTTAGTTCATTTTATAAACAAATAATAAAAGCTTGTTTTTAAATTTTTTATTTTTTTCTTAATTTTATATTTATTCCAGTTCTTTAGAATTAATAATAATAGTTAATAACGTAAAATCAAGAATGAGTAACATAAGAAAACTTTAAATGTAGTTGAATATGTTTAATTTGACCTGGTTAACGCCACCCTAATATGGCAAGAGAAAGTTAAAGACTGAAGGACGCAAGATACCATAAAGACCAAGAAAGTTTAGGAGTGTATGTAGGAATATTTGATATGAACCAGCGAAGGCTTTCTTAAAAAGTGACGGACTAAATTGAAACATGGTGATGATTGTCAAATTGTAGAGTTTAAAAATAAATGCAGGTTCTGCAATAGCAGAACCTGAGTATTTAGTCAAAGAGTAATAACTCTTTGACTAAATACTCTTACAGAACAACATACTCGTACTTCCAAAAACCATTATGCTAGATACTAGAGCATAAAAAATATATATAAAAGATAATTATTTGAAACAATGGTTTTCAACAAAATAAATTTTAGTATTAAACGGAGTTTAAATATACTAACCGAAAATTCTGACAGTATTTAGTAAGCACGTAAACTTCGGTAAGTACTCGTGTCTCAAGTATTTATTATTTGAGAATACGCTCATAAGAAAACCTTATATGATAATTTAGTTTTCGATACAGTTCGATAGTAAAGGTGCGTTAAGATGGCGAACAAACACACGAGCTTTGTTGGTAATTATCGCAGCAGCTACGGCTGTTTACTGTCACCTCGGTGCGAAGTCGCGACCACCGTCCGACGATTCGGCGAAGGAATCCGAGGATGAGTCTCGGGAATCTGAACGGGGTGTAGATCCAACGAATTAGTATGGTGGACACTTGTCGCGTTATTAGTTATTTTTTGTTAGGCTGTATCACGGTTTTTGTAGTGAATATTGGGTCTGTAAAAAAGAGTCAAGAGATAGATAGAAATGAGGAGATCCGAAGAAGAACAAAGATTGCTGATAAAGGGTTTCTACAGTCTCTTAAAACCATGCAAGATCCAGTGAGTTAGCGAGACAGCGCAATACATGATGTAAGGCGACATCCCCCTTACTCTTTGGATCTTAAATGGTTTTTAGAGATGATAGTAGGCCACCAGATTAGCTCTTTGAAGTGGCGGGGCACAATGCGCGACGAACCGAGGGCAGAAGGGTTCTTGAATGGCGACCACGCACCGGCAGGCGCAGCATCGGACACCCACCGATCATGGTCAGATGACCTGAAGAAGGTCGCAGGCAGGCGCTGGAAGTAGGACGCTTCCAACCGTTAATTTTGGAAATCCTTTGTTGAAATGATTCTATAAAAAGTTGAGTTAGTTGTGGTCCGTGGTACTTGAGATAAAATGTCTTCTTAAGAATGCTGTGAGTGAAATCCTACTTAGTTTTCAAAAACTGACGGTATAGTATAGGTCAAATTTTTACTTAAATATGTTTCATAAAACAAACTTATTTATTTATTGAAAAGTAGAATAATGTTTACTTAAGGCGCTGTATCCCCAACCCTTAGGTATTTAAGAGGAGTGAAGTGCGATTATAGTACGTACGCGTAATGAAATAAGGTTGAAAGTGGCGATACTGGGTTGGCCTGTCACTAGTCTCCGTTCAATGCCATTTCGGGTGAAATTTTCCAGTTTTAATTTAATATTTCAATAATTATGACTAAATATTGTAATTTTTTTAGGTATCCCTCTGGGTCATTATGTTATTCTTTTTATAGACGTAAAAAAACTGGTAGTTGTCGCTGAAGATATCAAGTAATTCACGACGAAACCTTTTCTGGATATAGCTTTTTTGCTATTTTATTTAGCTAGGTTTTAATTATTATTTTTTAAATATTTTGATGTAATCATTTATTTTGATCCTTGAACTATACTTCATATTTTTTTCATGCTTGTATTCAATGAAGAATAAAGCTAACTGTGCGACGAAAAAATAGACGTTTTACGGTATTCCCCTGATGCACAGCGCCTTAACGATATTCAAAAACATTACGAATACGAACTACTTGTTCAGTATATGTCGAAGAACGTCTGATGTTTGTGCTGTGAGTTGACATAGAAAGTTTGAGCATTACTCAGACCTCCAACCGATTCCCGGACATGGCACTGTCACACTAATTTTATAGCCACTGAAATGCCAAAGGACGGTTGACAAAATCCTTGTATTTTGAGAAGAATGAGCAAGGCTAAATTATCCGGTCACGAATTCTAAAAATGAGGTTATTATTTATTTAAAATCACAGGTTACAGGGATTAACTCAAATCATAGATTGCAGAGCCCATCAAATATAATTGTATGGCGATACTGGACAGAGCGGAGATAAAAAGCACTAGATGGACAACGCGGACAACGTGAACGTTTGAGGCATTTATTTCTGTAGGTACCTATATTAAAATTGATGAACTTAGAAAATGGATTCGTAAATTTTGTACGTGAATAAAAAAAAAATATTCTGAGACCTTATTATTATTTTTATAAATTCGTCACATAAATATAGTTTCTTTAGATAAACTTAGAAACAATGTCGGTTAGTTGCCTACCGATTTATAAAGTTTGTGACAGATTTTCTCGGCAAGATAAATAAGCGAATTGAGCTAATTTTAAGTTTTTGGAAACTTAACAACTGTTTAAACTACGCGCGTTTGTTTGACAGTAGGCAGTTTTGTTTATCAAATTAAATAAATTAGATTTGGTAAAATAAACATTTATGCAGTTGACCATAATAGTACATCCATACTTCCATACTAATATTATAAATGCGAAAGTCTGTCTGTCTGTCTGTCTTTCTGTCTGTCTGTCTGTCTGTCACCTCTTCACGGCTAAACTGCTGGACCGATTGTAATGAAATTTGGTAGGGATGTAGTTAACGACCTGAGGTCACACATAGGCTACTTTTGGGCGCGATATAACCGAGCCCCACGCGGGCGGAGCCGCGGGCAACAGCTAGTTATGATATAAGTGCAGTAAGCTACAAGAAAACAGAGGCTGTAATTATCTAATCGCACGTATGTCATACTACGTTTTATAACATATTTGCGAGGAAATAAATATAACTTGGACTTTCTTGAACGAATAAAAATAATAACAATACAGCGAAAAAAAAAGTGCGCGGCATAATTTTTAGTTGTTCACAAACTAGCGATGCGCGCCGCATCATCGATTTTTTTAGGCAAAGACAGGAAACAGCCAGTATTACCTACTAATAATGTAAATTCATATTTTTATTTTTTTTTGTTACAGATAAATGGTTGTAATTTATTGTCAAAAAAAACTCGTGTACAAGTACGAAATTATATCAATACGATATTGAAATTGGTGAAATAAGAGACCTTTTACATTACAGGCAAATCCATATCCATACTTATCCATACTAATATTATAAATGCGAAAGTCTGTCTGTCTGTCTGTCTGTCTGTCACCTCTTCACGGCTAAACTGCTGGACCGATTGTGATGAAATTTGGTAGGGATGTAGTTAACGACCTAAGGTCAAACATAGGCTACTTTTGGGCGCGATATAAACGAGTCCCACGCGGGGTGGAGCCGCGGGGAACAGCTAGTATGTTATAAATGTATTTATTTTGCTTAAAAGGTGCGACAATATTTTTTTTTCTGCTAGATTTACCTATTTCGCACATAACTTTGACGTACAAGGAAGAAAATCTAAAATTGATAACCCTGTAACAACATCATAAAAAATAAATGGTACTACTCATCCTACGGGCTCATAAAGTTGCGTGCGAACTCGTGCGAAGATTCGCACCTTTCGTGCGATCACGCGATCCGAACACATGCTATACTGGTATTCTCATTGCGATTGGGGTGTCATGCTGATTACAAGATTACAAGATATAATCTATTTATACATTAGGCTAGGATCATTTGAAATGATGCTGAGATGTACCATGTGGAGAGGTCACGCTGTGAATAGATTGGACTCATAAATTTTGTCATCCGTTTTATACATAGATTTAAAAAAAAAATCCTTGCGTCAAACGCGCGTGATTCCAAATTCTTTGGTTTAGAATTTGTAAATTGGGGATTGGGGTTTTTGGAGGGAAAATAAACTGTCGCTATGACCGCGCTGTATTTAATTTCCAAAACTTATGTTTTATTTTCGAGTATTTGTGCATAATATTGGTGGATTATTATTCGCAGTGTTCGTAAATAAGCGTGAGTGTTGGGAAGTGATACAGTGTCGATTACGTGACTTTTATCTTTGTCACCAAAATCTCCATGTTATAGCTAAGTGAAATTTTTCCACCGCTTCACTTAGCCATCTGACTCTGACTAAACTTACTTTCTTGACTGGACTAGACTACGGACTTGACTAAAGTAGGACTGAAGAAGATTAATAAATTCAAGAAGGGCCTTAAAGGACTAGTTTCCATGACCGTAAAAAGTATTCTAAAAAAAAAAATGTAAATTGGGCGCGGTCTCTGACAATTTTTTTTTTAAATCAATGGTTTTATAGGTAGGAAGAACAGCAGGGCCGAATGGTTTTTAAATTTTCAATTATTTTGCATGGAAGAATATTTTGCATGGAAGCGGTTGTTTGTTAGAGCCAGAACATGGAGGCTATGTGGCGACACTAGCGCCACAATAATATCTACAAAGACGCACCACAGATGGCGTTAAAAGCAACAATCTCAGAATTGCATACAAGATGGCAAATTACTATGTGACCCCGACGTGATTGGAAGCAGCCTTCTCCATCAATATTCTCCGATCCATCATCTCGCTACCTCTCAAGCTTCAGCAGCCAGCAGTCTCACAGCAAGCCAACAACAATGGGGTATCTCCAGGTCCAACGCAGCCGACTCACGAGCTTCCTGGTCCTGAAACCACCCTCACTTCAAGACTTCAGCGACCGGCCATCCACCGCAGCCCACGTCTGGTATTCATCGGCCGGCCAACCGCACCAGCGTGGCAGTTCTGCAGGACATCTACCGGCGCCAACAAGTCATCGCTCACTACAGTCTCGACTCACCGCAGACTACGAGCAAGCAGCAACAATGTACTCGACTCACTGGGACGTCAAGTCAAGCAACTGGCACTTGCAAGCTAACATCATAAGCACAGACTGCACATGAAGATTTATCAGACCTTCGGTCTTGGAAGGGAGTCCTGTGGCGACACTAGCGCCACAATAATATCTACAAAGACGCACCACAGATGGCGTTAAAAGCAACAATCTCAGAATTGCATACAAGATGGCAAATTACTATGTAAGTCTAAATCTCGCTTGCAAAGTTTCTACAGATTGGAGCATAAATACAATCTCCGACAAGACATCGTCGGAGCCGCGGTTCCCCAGGCATAACACCCTAGCCTGGCGGGAAGATCTTCCCTTTGTGGCGGTCGAGCATAACACTATCGCTCCCGTCACTCTCTCCAAAGCTAATCTGTTCGAACTGATTAATTCTACCACTGTCGAACTTACGTGTTTGTTCGATAAGAAAAATAATTCCGTTTTTTTGAATGTCACGTTAAACCGATGGTATCTCTCTGCTGCCATATAGGTCGTTAAAAAACCAAATTAGAGAGACAATCTCCAAAAACATTGAAATCCAAAGATATGAGTCTAAATTTATATTTTGCACTTTAAAAATTCGAAAAGATGGTCATAAAAATAAATCAATTGTCATCATTGTGTGTGTCAAAGTCGGTTATTATAGGTACACTACTTATAGCACCGAAATCTTTCTTCGAAATGGTCCGAAGGGCGACTACATTATATTTTCAATTAATTCCTGATAGTATCCAAACCCGTATTTAACTAGGCTTTTTACATTTGTTAGGTGTTTTAAATCGCCGATATTCGATGCAAAGATGCGTGTTTGCCACATGAATCACAACCGATGGTCGAGGGGCACCCTAAAAGCGGTTGGTAAAAAACAAGAAGATGATTGGATGCTCTGGAGCGACAATTCAGAAAAGTTGAAGTGGTAAAATTTGGCTTTTAGAAAAACTTGAGGGAGGTTAAGTTAGGGAAAAATGATATTTAAGGCATAAAATAAGATATGTTTTGATAGACAATTGTCTATATAACGTCATCACTTCTAAGGAATACTGCTCCTTATGTAATGCACCACAGTTAGAGATACAAAGAAATGAGCTTGTTTTGTTACTTTGTTTTAAGGCATCCAAGAGAGGGAGTTGTCTATTCTAAAGCTAGATACACAGAGTAGGGAATATACAAATAACGATATTTACCATAATATGTCGAAGATGGTTGGTGAGATGCCAGCCAGTGCGCATACGCATGGCCAGCGAGAAGGCCCGCTTCGTTCAGCGCACTCAGATCCGCACACGTCGATGTTGAAGAAACTAAAAAGGAAAATAAGATGATACAAACGCATTTCGTAATTATTTTCTTAATACAACTTGTTATGAAACAAAGAATTTTTAACTTTAACTTTCCTTATGGCAATTTGTTTTCTGTATTTTAACTCTCCATGTTGTAATAATACTACATTGTATACGTATATATTATGGTTTATCTATTTATTTATTTAAAACTTTATTGTTCCATAAGAAAACTAGCGACCCGCCCCAACTTCGCATGTGCATAAAAATCTTCCTCTTGAATCACCCTATCTATATCAAAAAAAAAAACGCCTCAAAGTCCTTTGCGTAGTTTTAAAGATTTAAGCATACATAGGGATATAGGGACAGAGAAAGCAACTTTGTTTTATACTATGTATAGTGTTATCACTACATAGTATAAAACAAAGTTGCTTTCCGCCAATTGTATAAGTATTATTACTTATACAATTGGCGGACTTAACGCTAAAAGCATTCTTTACTAGTCAACCATATGGAGAAGCAGAAAATTTGTGCGACGCAAAAAGTTTAATAGGAAACCATGGAATTAGGAAATCGCGCGCGCGGTCTCTACAGACAATTTTTTTAAATCTATTTAGGAAACAAACTAATTATTATAGGTAGTTATTGATATTTAGAATCATGAAGTAATCTCTTAGATTAAAAAATTGCCCACTGCGCGAGATTTCCTAATTCTATTGGTAATCTGGACATTAGGTAGGTATGCAACATACGTTTTTAAAAGGTCGGTGTTTCATCTTTAAGGTGATTGGAATTTAGTTTAGGGGGTTTGAAAGAATCTAAATCTAAAATAAAAAGAAAAAAACTAAATTTAAAAGTCTAAGATGAACATGGGCCGGAAAAGGCAGCATGGCCAGACACTGTTCCCAATGTAATTTGCCTGTTTTCGCAAGACGTGACTGTACCATCATCTCCAAATTCTAATATAAACTCCATTGAATAATAATTTAAAATGAAGCGGTTTTTGAAAACGGCTATTTTAAAGTATAACTTCATTAGTTCTTGTACATACATACATACATATAATCACGTCTTTATCCCATACGGGGTAGACAGAGCCTAGAGTCATAAGACCTTAGGCCACGTTTAGCATAATGGTAGTTGAAACAGGAAATCAATAGTGATGGGTTGCTAGCCGCATCGCCTATGACATGATTTCCCCATTCGGCGATTCCCTCAGACGACTTTTACGGCTTGCGCGGGAAGAGAAGCAGCTGGTACATTCTATGTTTTTATTTTTCTCCCAGACCAGCATGGAAGAAACATTAGTTCTTGTACTAACAGCAGAACCCATAAAATATCAACTCTATATTTATCTCTCTCTTATCTTAGCGTTTCCCGGCTGCTTCCTCAGCTAACTGCTACAGAAATAAAGGTCCGCTTTCCTGCTTTAAAAAAGATTAACTCTACACCATCTCTACATATTAAATTATCTCTTTCTGCTTACCCAAAGGTTGTCTGTTAGATCAAAAAAATCTTTAGGCATTAAGTAATTAATCCGCCTTTATAATTGTGCGATATATTGCATTTTTACATTATTTTGTAAAAAAATAAAATGATTCTTATGATGTTTCTTTTAAGTATTGCTCAGTTGCTAGTTAATAGTTGAGACATTTGGAAATTTGTTATATACATAATTCTTATTATTTTGTTTAAGAAAATACTAAAAAAAAATACAAAATAAAGCGACTTAACAACCTTACCATTATGTTCATCAGCAGCTTCCTCAAAATTATCACTATCTATATTTGTCCTATTATTATTTATCGGAGAAGTGATTTTATCATTACCTAATATATTGTCTATGAGGAATGTTTTACTCCTATTATTAATAACACTATTTATCGAATGTCTTACAACATTGTCCGTTGTATCACTATTATCACAAATATTTCTAGAATTAAATTTTGTTGGGAATATAACCCGACTTTCGTACAGATAATTTCTATCTGTAGCATAAGAAGTTGGAATATTCTTGTCACTATTTCTGCAAATCGTATTAACACTGTTTTCACAAATCACATCAATAGTTTCATTTTCACTATCATAATCTGTTTCAGTATCGCAATCGAAACTGTTTTTTCTTTTAAATACACATTTTTCACCGGAATCATTCTCACACGTGCTTGAAATATCATCAATTGTTTCCATTTTACTGTCAATTACACTCTCATTATCAAAGTTATTGATATGTTTGCCGGCGCGCGAGTGGTGAAAGCTGGTTTAACCAGAAGACGAAGACAAAATCTCATCTGAAGTGGCAAGATAGCGTTTAGCTGATAATTGCTTTTGAAAATAGGTGGTGCTCGACAGATCGTAGGTATGAACTTGAAGAGGTTCTTTAACGCTACTGGCTGATAAACGGTAGGTGGGGATAACGCCATCTTAAGTAGGAGGGGCCTCGAGAAGCGCCTGTGAGAATTCACACCTTTCTTTTATTTGATAACATGTTATGTCAGGACTCTTTACCTCACAAAGCGCTCTTAAAAGCCCGGGATGAGTTGGATCGAATTGCTTGGTTTATTGTCGATCATGTCGCCGATTTAAGTGATTTAGTGTTTGCTATGTAGACGAGGGGTCCTATGCTGAGGGCGGATTTTTATTTATCTGTTTTGAGATCATATTTTGTTAGTTTGGCTTTGGTATGATTATTGATTAATATTTGTTTGTCTTTTAGATCCATTAAACTAATAGTACCCTATGGTGCTGAATGAATCTAATGTCATTGAATTACAAAATCGTGGCCGCTATGGCAACAAAAAATCTATTATTGATAAAGATAATAAGAAAAATTCGTAAAATCATAATTGGTTTATTCATAAATATCGTTTTTTATTTTTGTTTTTTAGATTATATTTTTACTAACTGATGCCCGCGGCTCCGCCCGCGGGCCTTGGTTAAATAGCGCCTAAAATTAGCCTATGTTTGACCCCTGGCTCTTAACTATATCCATACCAAATTTCATTAAAATCGGTCCAGCGGTTAAAGCCTTGAAAGCCTAACAGACAGATAGACAGACAGACACATTTACTTTCATAAGTAGTATTAGTATTGATTAAATTGTATCTTGAAGTTGTTTTTAGGAAATCCTTATTTGATTGTTTGTAATAACTTTATTGTACATAATTTAATACATTACACAAGATAAATGAAACGGCGGACTTATCCCATTAAGAGATCTTCCACCCAACCGGAGGCAGTCCTTTGTTCGAATGGAGATGCAAATCTTAGTAGCCATGGCGAGGATTGGGCTGTTATCGCTAGCTAAGTATTGGTCATTAATATACTCAATAAAGGTTTAGATCAGCTACTCTCTCTTTCTCTCTCTCACCCTCATCTTTGCACAGTTCCCGGCTACCGTTGAATTAGTCACCACTTGTGTCATTTCTATCTCGAGTTCCTTCGTGCTTTGGAAGGTACGCTATCGCTAAGTAGATGGCAGCCGTTAGGCTGAAAGGCCTGCCGGTATCAAGCGTGCCTACTCAAAGCTGGTAATGTACCTAGACAGACGGGGCAACACATAGGCTGTTTCGATGGGAATGGCTGAGCCGAGGCCGCCGAGGTAGCGGCCGCAGCTATAGTACTGTGGAGCGTAAAGGAGCATATAGTAATAATATAATAAAAAAAAATGTTTATTTTCCTCCACAATAAATCAGAACGTTATACAAAATTCAATTAAAATAATAACAATTTAGACTATTGATAAATTATACTTAGGTAAGCAAAATATGGTAGGCGTTTGAAACAGAGTAGTTTTAGTGGGATCATACCCTACATAACCTGCCAGCTTCCCGCTCAAGGCTGGGTGGTAGGAGAAGGCATTTTCCACACGCTTAAAATAAAAAAAATGTCAGATGTCTTTAGGCAAGCTGACAGGCTACTAACACAGCCGGATTATTCTCCTATTGGTCTGGTTTCCCTGCAAAAAGTCGAACGATAGTCGCTACCGTCAAATATAGGACCATGATTACAAGCGTACCATGGGCTTTGAAGTGTAAACTGAGATTGCAACTAGGAAATACGCTTAAATGATGATGATAAATAAATAAATGATTTTTCTTGAATGATTATTTATATTTATTAATTATATAATATATAATATACAGCATGAAGCAAAATCTCTCGTGTAAAATATATGATAAAAAATTAATCGGGCAAGTGTGAGTCGGACTCGCGCACCGAGGGTTCCGTACCAGCACACAATACTGAAAGATCTTAGTGAAAGATTTATCAGTACATTTTAAGATTTAGAATTTTCATGTTTTCTTTTTTAACTAATTCAAACAGATATTTTATTTATTTTTTATTTTAAAATTAGCAACAAGTTTTCAGTTTTCTTATTCAATCCTGAAGAACATATTCTGGACTAAATCTGAAAAATGGATCGTAGCCAATGGAAACCTGTACCCTCTCCCTACCCCTGCGGGAAACAGATGATATGTAATGAATCTGAAAACTGTAATGAAACTGTATGACATATATTTTCTACTTTAACATATAAGTTTTGAAGATAATTAACTGACTTTTTGTTATGAATTTCAACTTGAAACCTTTATGCATAACTAAAAAATAAAAATTCACAGAGATGGAAAGACTGACAACACTGATCTTATACTTAGACATTATAAACGAATTAAGTACCTACAAGGATATAACTCAAGAAATTGGAAATAGCGCGCAGGTATTTTTTTTAAATCTATGCGTAAACTACTAATTTTAAGTTTTGACAGTGTGTTCCAAGAAGTTGTGAATTTAAGGCAATGAATATAAAACTTCATATAAATTTTAAAATAATCAGGATCACATCAGTTTTCCAACAAAAACCATTTTAGTTTAGAAATATTATGAACAACGTTCATTTTAATGTTTACAACAATATCTACAGTTAATAAATAGTCCAATAATTACACTCGTCATTAAACTTTTTTAATTAAGTTTTATGAAAATGCCCTCTGTTACTTCTCTAGCTCACCAAGTAGGTAGAATCATCTGAGCAAACTTACACATTTTCTTCTCAAACTGAAAACTTGTATTATTGTTTCTCGCGTAACAAACTAGATGTCGCTGCTAAGAAAAATGGAAAAATCATCCAAGACGAGCGATATAAATTTTTGTTGAAATATGATAATAAGAAAGAAAAGCTCTACACAAAGAAATACAAATTAATAAGTTACAAACAAATGTGGATTAGTTCTGATCATATGATTCCCTTTTGTTGAACAAATTTTGAGTCGAAAGTGACTCCTAATGGTTCGTGTAATGGTGCCATATATGCGATATAAATTTTAAACATAGAATTTGTTTTTTTTTTTAAACATTACTATGACAAACTTGTAATGTTCAGTTTTCTATGTATGTAACGATTTTATTAATTCATTCATACACAAACTTTAAAATATAACACATTAAGGCTGCTTTTTAAAACTACGAAATGGGTTCTTAAATAAGTAGAGTCTAACACAACGCTCTTGATAACGTGTCAAATTGTAACGAAAATTTCTCACAGATGGCGTTAGATGGCATTTAGTTAAAACTAAATAGTTAATAGGTACTTATAAAAATATATGAATTAAAGATAGCCGTAGCAATTCCGGCATATGAAGTATTTATTTATTTATAACAACTTTATTGCGTTGTTATTAGTTAAAACTACTTATACAATTGGCGGACTTAATGTTAGCTATTTTTACTGTGAAAATCCTATCACAATTAGTCCAGTCGCTTACGACATTAGCCGATAAAAAAGTCAGTAGTTATCATTAGTGTCAGCCAGTAAAACCAGTTGATAATAGCCGTTACAATTTTTTTTAAATTGTGTATAGTATTTCGTAGCAACCGTAGAACTTCGTAGTACGTCGCTACGAACGTCGTAGATCAGCTCTACGTAAAGACAGCTGAATGTATTAAGCAAAAAAAATTATGTTGTTTTACTTTTATTAATAAAATTAATAGTCGATAGCTTAATGGTTGGAGCATCTCCAAATCCTCTGGGTTTATAACGGTAACTCTGGTTAAGCAACTTTGAGGTGATCGTGACATGGATTGGTCGCCGCCACCAGCCAATGTTTTAAATCATTTAAAACTCAGAGGAGTTTGAGAGGCTTATGAATGAATGAATAATATATTCATTCATTCATTCTCTTTTGAACTCTTTCCGAGCTATAAAAGACACGTAAATACTTTAATGGCACGTAAAGGGATCTGCCATAAAGCAGCATCTTGCACCAATTGAAAATTGAATTCTAGGTTATTTTTCGAAAGATTTTCAAACTCGAGTTGTCAGACTAAATAAATAAATATACAGGAACAAATCACACAGATTAAGTTAGCCACAAAGTACGTTCGAGACTTGTGTTATGGGATACTAACTCAACGATAGTACATATTTTATAACAAAGACATAAAATATAGATAAACATCCAAGACCCAGGCCAATCAGAAAAAGATTATTTTACATCTTGACCTGACCGGGGATCGAACCCGGAACCTCCTAAGTAGCGGGCAGGCATGTTAACCATTACGCCAAGGAGGTCGTCACAGACTGCTAGTAACATTCTCTCAAAGAATCAAAAGACTATGGTGACTGCATGCCTATTTTTAAATTACATAACACAATTACATAACAAGGATTTTTGATAACTTGTGTTTTCAGTGAATAATGATTTTTAAATGGCGCTAGTGTTAAATTAATTAATTATTAAATTAATTAATATATAATTATTAAATTATAATTCCCTATAGTTAAATATTGCATTATTGCTTAAAACGGCCACTTTTTGCAAATTATTAAATTAATTAATATATAATCATTAAATTATAATTCCCTATAGTTAAAAATTGCATTATTGCTTAAAACGGCCACTTTTTGCAGTTTTGCAATTTGTAACTATATGGAACTATAATTTAATAATTGAATATGATTAAAATTAACTTCAGATCCAGAACCATAATTACAGCAGAGGGATTTTTGATAACTTGTGTTTTCAATGAGTAATGATTTTTAAATGACGGTGGCGCTAGTGTTCACCGAGGTATCACCTTAACACTAATGTATTATTCGATCACGTCGTAACGCACAATTTTGACAAAATTATCCAATACAAGTAAATAATACACGCACACAAGCAAAGGTTCCTGTTGGTGGCAACTCCGGGTGGTTGATTGCTCTTAGTAGGATGAATGTAGAGGTCTATTATATACTTATACTAGCGACCCACCCCGGCTTCGCATGGGCATAAAAATGTTCCTCTTGAATCACTTTATCTATTAAAAAAACCGCATCTAAATTCGTTGCGTAGTTTCAAAGATTTAAGAATACAAAGGGACATAGGGACAGAGAAAGCGACTTTGTTTTATACTATGTAGTGAAATATAAGTTAATAAATAAAGTTCTTAGACCTCTACAAGATTAATTTACGAAACCATAAACAAAATAACAACAAAAAATGTCAATGTTTCAGACAGGACCCTCTCGTAAATAAATCGCCCACTGGCAGCGTATACCACTTAACCTGAGGATAAATAATTACGTTAACTGACAGGTTAAAAGGTTATTTTGCTATGCGAAATTTATGGAAACCGATTAAGATAAGATCACAGGTATCACATACTTACATTCATATAAACACGTCATTATCCCGTGCGGGGAAGACAGAGCCTAGGGCCATAAGACCTTAGACCATGTTTAGCATGATGGTAGTTGAAACAGGAAATCAATAGTGATAGGTTGCTAGCCGCATCGCCCATGTCATGATTTGCAATTCAAGGAATCTTACTTTCATACTTATATTATTAATGCGAAAGTATGTCCGTCTGTTACACTTTCTCTGCTGGGCCGATTTTAATGAAATTTAGTATGGATATAGATAAAGATTGGGAGTCAAGCATAGCTACTTTATTAATCTAATTTTAGTAGACATACACGTCAATATACATACTATATAATATATAAGTATATAATCTAAGTACATAATATACTACTAGCAATATTACTCTTTATAGTACTATTAACATAAAATTATACATACAAATTCAAACAATATGCAAAAAGGCAGACTTATTGCTAATGCAATTTCTTCCAGACAACTTTAGGGATGTGAAGCAAGAATGTTGCGATCACCCTCTGAAAGCAATGCAAGCAAGTAATATAAGGTCAAAACAGGATTTTTTAACTGAACTAACACTATTAACTTTATAAAGCTTTTATAGTTCCAGTGGTTAAAGCGAGGGCTTGACACCTCTCCTCACGGCAAAAAGCAGCCATCCCTACATTTAAATAGTTCGAAAGTCGGATAACGCATTAGCTCAAAAACACAAGTAGACCAAATACGGTTTACGGAATCCATGAAAGTTGCAACAAAACGAATGGCGGCACAGCAGCGCGGGTATCAATAACGAGATCACAGAGGATTTCCCGTAAGACGTAATATATATTTTCTTTCACGTAAGTTCTTTTAGTAGTGCCAGATGGACTGATGACCTGGTTAAGCTTGCCAGAAGAAGTTGGATGCGGAAAGGATAAGACCGAGAGGAATGGTCTGCATTGCTAGATGCCTACACTCAGCATTGGGTGACGAATGGGCTGAAGACGAGAAGAGAAGTACTTTTAGATAGATGGGCCCGACTAGCAATATTCTGGGTTCCAAAAGGCCGTAGACCGAGAGACAGACCACGCAAGAGATGGCGGGATGACCTGAACACATTCGAGAGTGGGTGGCAATAAGCGGCGAGTGGCCGAAACGTGTGGAAGACAAGATGGGAGGACTTTATCCAGCACTTTAACCACCAGGACACCTTAGGTTCCAAAAGACGTACTTTTGTTGAAGTTGAAACAAGACAGGTGGTTTCAAGACTAAGTATTCGAAAATTATACTGAATTTTAAATATCTTAATACATTCATTTAATAATTTCTGGGAATGCAACCTTGAATAACGCTTAAGTTATGATGATTATGTATTGTGCAATAAACACTCAGTTAAATTAGTTGCTTTCATCGGTCTCTCCAATTTTATATTAAGCAAATCAAAACAAACAGATCAGACCAGAGAAAAAAAGACAGTCAAAAAACTAAATTACGGTCATATTTATATCTTCTTAATCACGTCAATTAAATTATTAGATTTCAGTTGTAGTTATATTTAGTTTTAATACAGTGATTGATGATTTTTTTTTGTCCAGTCGTCGAAAAAATAAAAGGTGCACATTTTACGTCGTCTCTAATTATCCTGCCACAAGTATATATAATGTGGCAGTTCTCTACTATTCTTATTTTATGGTGCGGTGGAGCGCCGAGCTTCGCATTATAAACGGAAATAAAAAAAGTAAACAAATCTCGCCGTTGTGGTTCCTTTATGATGAGCCGGCGACCCGTTATCTTACCGGCTGTAGATTACACATACACAAATATTAGAAAACTTTTTATTTCAGCTTTTTATTATTCTGCTTTGACTTAGAGGTTTTTCCCCGCCCATGGCATGTAAGGACTAAGCTTACCCTGTAACCTCCCTCAAAATTTTTTCTATTAATTGTAAGATATTTTTTATCCGTTGGATTATTTGTTTGTTTTGAATAAGATTAATCAATGTTTACACTAACAATGTACAACATTTTCGTCTACACGTCTAAATATTTTTACTTTTGATTTTTACAAAAGTGAAAGTTTGTTCAAAAATATTCTATCATCCACTTTTACCCACCAAATTTTCTTCGAATATATAATAAGACACTTTGAAACCTCGGACAATGGCATTTAATAATTTGTTTGCTTTTCCCGTCGTTTTTCTTGATTCAGGGGTGGTGAACCGGGGATACTCTTAAACTAGGACAAATTGTCAATTGTTAGAACTGTTTGGAAACTTGTGATTTATTGTACTACCGAAAGGCTTACTTTTACAAATTACGTTCTCTCTCATAGCGACAGGTTACACGCTCCGTCGTTAAGAGCTTGGAGTCCAATTTACTAGTTGGCCATAATCCATTAGTTGCTTGTTTGTAATATCTCTATTGTACTAAGCCCCGTAATAAGAAATGTGTTTTGTCTCTTTCTTTCACGTGAAATGTCGGTAAGAGAGAAAGAGACAAAACATATTTGAGTTAAAATGGGTTTAACAAACGTAAAGCAAAGATAATACAAAACATAAAAGCAAAGCATAAACAAATTACGATCACGGTATTATCCTTCTTTAGTTGTTATACCATAAACAATAAATTGCAGAATAAATGATATTCTGTAAGTTGAACCATGGATAGGTAGTACTTCTTTGTGGTACATACAACTACTTAGTTGAATTAAAGTAGTAAATCCTTTGAAAACGCAAGTGCGCATATGCTTGTATATTTACCTTCCGAAGATCCAGCTTGTTACACAGTTTACTGTTGGGCTGTTATCCTAAAATAGATAAACACAGATGTTCAGCGCTGTATTTTATACCTAAACAGCATTGCAGCATATTTATTTATCATCATTATTTTACATACATACATACATTTAATCACGTCTTTATCCCATACGAGGTAGACATGAGCCTAGAGCCATAAGACCTTAGGCCACGTTTAGCATAATGGTATTTGAAACAGGGAATCAATGGTGATGGGTTGCTAGCCGCATCGCCTATGTCATGATTTCCCCATTCGGCGATTCCCTCGGACGACTTTTACGGCTTGCACGGGAAGAGAAGCAGCTGGTACATTCTATGTTTTTCTGTGTAAATTAATTTGGTAAATAAATAAATATATCGTTATAAGAACTCATTAAAGGACTAATTATGCCCAGCGGTTTCACCTGGGCCCGAGATGTATGCCTAAGTACTAAGTACCTTTAAGGTACGGAATTAGGCAATCATATAAAAAAAATTCTGGTTGTTTTTATTTTATTTGTTTATTTATTTACATACTAGCTGTTCCCCGCGGCTTCGCCCCGCGTGGGACTCGGTTATATCGCGCCCAAAAGTAGCCTATGTTTGACCTCAGGTCTTTAACTACATCCCTACCAAATTTCATCACAATCGGTCCAGCAGTTTAGCCGTGAAGAGGTGACAGACAGACAGACAGACAGACAGAAAGACAGACAGACAGACAGACTTTCGCATTTATAATATTAGTATGGATTCCTTTTTTAAAACGTGTTCAAACAAAATTATAATCAAACTATGTCTATATTCCAATAGGCTGTTTTTTTTTCTTATAGAAGCCAACTTTTATTTATGGATTCCATAGAGAGTCCTGCATTTTAATAATTTATGGTTGAATATCGAGGAAAAGTTCCGACATGGAATGGAAAAAAGATACTTGTTAAAAGCCTCCGCTGATTCCCAAAGGCATATCACCCGCCATTTATGCGAGCTTGAAATAGTGCATTTGAAAATTATCAATCTTTCCAAAAAAAAATTGTATATACTATCTTATACCAAAACGAGCAATATTTGTATATATATATAAATTTATTTGTACTCGCATTTTCGGCTCTAACGAACTTCAAAACGGCTATTATAATGATTTCTTTGAAATTTTAGAAATAAATACTTTGCATAGTCAAGTCAAAAAGATAATCAAACTAGGTTCCATATCTGGGAAAATTCATTTAAAATTTTTATTTCGCTATTATCAGCTATTCTGTTATTAGGCGCATATGAGAGTTTAGGTTTTGCAAAATGTCAGTATTATAATCAACAATATCAACAGGGTAATTTATACTTTTTATATCGAGATACATTCAACCAATTTCCACTAATAAAGGAAAAATCAGGATTTTCAATTATGTTTTTTTTTACTTAAGAAAGGCTGCTGCTTAAAAGACAGCATCCATTTGAGCTGTGTAATTAATGGTCTATTAAGCCTGGCAAGGTTAGTGGAAATTAATTGGAAGAGAGGTCTGTAAGTAAAATTGATGTTTTTAAAAAGAATATTCGCGTCTAGTCTAGGATTCTGGGCACCAAGTAATAACGGTTAATTTTTTTAATAATAAAGTTATTACTACACGCGTTACATGAAAAACATGTAGATCGACGTCTGCTCATACCCATATGAAAATTAAGTGCTAAGAAATCTATAACAAACGTTATCAAGCCCCATTTGATTTCGGCCCAATAATTGGGTAAGTATTTTTTTTATATGTTGAGGTCAATAGACTATGCACACCCTAGTGTCAGATTTTTTCGGAATCGCCTCTCGGCCTGTAACGTGGTTCCTTCAACGACTACCAGATGGCAGCCGGGACCAAAGGCTTAACGTGCCTCACGAGGCACGTAATCATCTTTATTGACAGAAAATCAGGTATGAATCAAGCTTGCAATGTTCTAACTAAACTGGAAACAACTAAACAAAGTATGCTCCCGTAGGACTCGAACCCACGACCCCCGGATCTACAGGCAAATGCTTTAACTATTGGATCACAGAGGCAGTTTTTTTTTTAATTGTTTGTATGTAATTTATTCGATTTTAGCTTAGATTTGAATTGTCGGCACCTATCATTGTTTGGAATTGGCCGCTCGACCATCAGCAGAGATTTGTGCGGTCGAGTAGCTGATCTGACCACTGCCATTTTTAGGAAACGGTCCAGTAGCCACCCTAGCCAAATGTAATCATTCCTCTTCAATGTCTTTCCCAACTATTCACTTGTATTCCTGGAAATTTATACCATATAGTCATACCTGTGGCAAAGGCCAAGTGATGGTCCGTTATTGTTCGGTTAATTTGTTCATATTATCTTTCCCTTTGAATAAATCTTTTCAAGCCAATTATATACACTTAAATGATTCTATATAATAAAACTAGATGTAAAATACCTGCTAGTTACTAGACACAAGTTATGATAGGTTTGTGGTTATTTTATCCCAAAAATAAAATGATTTATAATTTATTTATTATCTCAATTTATATAAGTACACTTACAGGATAATTTATAATAACATTGTTTATAAGGCAATGTTTTAATTAAAAAAACGAACTATTGGTGGCAGTAGTTACTAGACTTTGTGTCTTTCAAGATCAACTGAAGATCTTGTTATTAATTTTTTTTTGATCAAAGAGTTAAAATCTTTAATATGGTACAAATTGGACTACCGAATTCTTGTGGAACTCATCACTCATCGGAAAGACCTACAAAATAAAATTTAACCTATATTTTTCTCAAGGCTTTTATGCAATACTGAAAGAAGGTCTAAGGCCAACACCGCAAGGGTAACATGAGTGTGTTGGTTGACTATTGTTCCACAAACATGGAGATATTTAAAAGGAAAAAAAGTTAAATATTTTACATGAGAGCTTGTCAGTTGGATCCCAATATAAGCAAATATTTGCATAACCCGATTGTGTTTGTTTTGAGCCCGTTGCTTAGATGCCGATTTGCAGATTTTGAATGTATGACTTTTCCGATAAAAAAATTAACATTTGAGAAAACCATAACATATAGCACATAAAAAAAAAGAGAATTAAATCAATCTATTCTATTATAACGTTTTCCAAACTTAGTTACTGTTTTGTTTTTTTTTTCAAGAAAACTAAAAAAGTGGCGTGTCTACATAAAATAAAAATATTTTCCTCGTTAAATTTTGGTCACACAGACATACAACAATATAAGAACGTCTACGCTGAGATCGATACAATAAGTTTTCGTACCGAATCATAGAAAAAACACACTAAAGTAAAAGCAGTCTATGGTTTTAGATTCCTTTTCAAAAATACTTGTAGTTATTTATCATCATTCATCATCATCATTTCAGCCGCAGGTCGTCCACTGCTGGACGTAGGCCTCCCCCAAGGATTTCCAGAACGACCGGTTGGAAGCGGCCTGCATCCAGCGTCTGCCTGCGACCTTCTTTAGGTCATCTGACCATCTGATCGGTGGATGTCCGACGCTGCGCTTGCCGCTGCGTGGTCGCCATTCGAGAACCTTTCTGCCCCATCGGCCATCGTTTCATCGCCCTTTGTGCCCTGCCCACTGCCACTTCAAAGAGCTAATCCGCTGGGCTATGTCGGCAACCTACGGATCTCCTCATTTCTGATGCGGTCTCGAAGGGAAACACCGAGCATAGCCCTCTCCATAGCTCTTTGGGCGACCTTGAGCTTTCTTATGAGGCCCATAGTAAGGGACCACGTTTCGGACCCATATGTCATCACTGGTAACACACATTGGTTTTAAGGCACTGAGGTATTTTGGATGAGAAGATATTACGGAGCTTCCCGAACGCTGCCCAGCCGAGTCGAATTCGACGAGAGACCTCATCCTTGAAGCTTGAACTGTCAGCCTGGATCAACTGACCCAAGTAGACATATTGTTCCACAACTTCAAGGGTGTAGCTCCCAATAAAAACCGGCGACGGCGCAACATGGACGTTAAACATTATCTTGGTTTTGTCTATGTTCATTTTAAGGCCCACCTGTTGGGAGACTTCGTTGAGGTCATTAAGGACTTAGGTCCTCCGGCGATTCCAATAACAATATCATCGGCAAATCGAAGGTGGGTGATATACTCGCCATTGATATTAATGCCAAGTCCGTCCCATTCCCATCCCCTTATATTAGAATTTATATTTGTACAAATTGTGTGTGACTGAAAATTATTTTAGAAATATTCATATTAAAATTGGTTACCTCAAGTTGTTTACACTAATATAGAAACACCAATTAAGCCTTCAAGTATCCTGTAACATTTACGTAACTACTTAGTAGAGGAGTAAATTACCCATACGCACTAATTAAGGGTCGTTACGCTTCGCCGAGCAATTGACAGGGTGCTTAAATGCTTTTCTCCGGTCCTCGGGAGGCAAGCTGTTAGCTGCCTCATTACTGCTGTTATCTAGATGTCTCTGACTTCCGGCTAAAACGCTTTTTAAAAAGTATTCTTTTTCGCATTTTTTTTACTGAAAAATACAAGCGACGTCGATTTGTTTTAGTTGTGTAGGAAATTATGTCGAAATAATTTTACAAACTTTGTATGTTTGTTTCCCATTCAAATATGAAATTTAGGTATGAATTGTTAGCTTAAGTATGTTAATAATACCTCTCTCCGTAGATGTAGTTAGTCATTTGTTAGTTTGACAGTAGCGATATTTTAAAATAACAATTGAACAAATATATTTAAAACAAGTTAAAGTTTATATATAAATAATATTTGTATTAAGGATTTATTAAATAAATATATATATTTTAAAATAATGTATTTAAAATATAGGTTTACATTATTTTAGTTAAGGTTAGTTTTATTTGTATTACTTATTATCTATTAATTGTGTGTGATTTTGTTATGACTCAATAACAATATTATAAGTATATAATCATATAATTTTTTTCATCAGAATACTTGAAGCAAACGTAGGAAACTATGCATCTATTGAAACCAAACTGAACATGGATACAATAAAAAGTGTACATGTCGCTAACACCCTAGCAGAGATTCAAAGGGTATTCAATATTGATGACTATCAGGGACCCTCGTCACCTGGCTCGGAGACATCTGATACTCGGATAAAGACCTGCTTACACCGTACGAATTGATAACATGGAATGCGTCACGTAGGAATGTCCAAATAAAACGTGAAGTGCGTGGTATGCGTTAAATCAAGTCAATGAGATCTGGTGTTGTGTTGTGACTTGACACGTCGAAAGGTGTAGAAAAATATTTATATGACTAAATATCGGTGGGTTTCATAGAGCAACTCGGACTTTAGAGTTGGAGTCTTTAGTGAACTACATCCATATAGTTACATAGTTACGTATAATGACAATTGTCATTACATTCAGTAAGTAGTCAGTACTATTTACTGTGTGAATTTATAGGCGTAGGTATATTAGAGTTAGTATCACATAATACAAGTCTCGAACTTACTTTGGGGTTGGCTCAAAAAGGCGTGAATATTTATTTACCTAATTATACTTTTCTTTATACTTTCGACCAGTTTATACAAAAAAAATTCTGGAAGCATAGATATTTTTTTCATATAGTTTATTATATATTAGTTGTATAATAGGTCAAGCGCTGAATGCAGCCCGCTTCCAACCGGTCATTCTGTAAATACTTGATAGAGGCCTATGTCTTGTCTAATGATGAAGATGTAAGAGGTTTGTCATTATGACATAACTTAGGCTGAAACTAGACAAGATACCATTATAGAGATTGATATAAATAGACAATATATCATCAGTTCTCGAGACATACAACTCGATACTAAGTGTGTGTATCATGTCAGTATTCTATTGCACTTCTACCTTCTATTACTCCCTTATAAGCATCCTCTCTGTCACTGGCTGGTTGACTGAAAGAGATCCCTTTCTGGGATAAATCCGTCATTGTACTTTTATTTTATTTCTTTGCTTTTGTATTCACTTTTGTTTAGTACAATAAAATACAAACAAACAAACTCGACTTGGCGAGAAGTTTTCTGTCGCGGTCGAGTTTATCAACCCGTATAAACTTACGAACTAAAAATCACAAAATCTACAGTGTGAAGCGGTTTTCCATCCATGTAACGAAGGCAAGATCACATGTCGATGGATGTAACACAATCTGACAAGGTGACAAGTAATGACAAAGGCGAAGTGACACCGTGACTCGAACATTGATATATTATTATTATGGGGTGTATGTAACAGCATACACGTCTGTTTCAAGGTGTCAGGCATCGGGGGGCGACGAAAATCTGTAACATCTTATCTGTAATTCTGTTAACATCTTATATATCAATACATATAATAAGACACTAAAATGCGAGTGTCTGTACATTTAATATTTTTCAAAAAAACTGATAGAGTGCGATTAAAAAAGAGTAACAGAAACCAAAAAGACAGTTTTTGGAATTTTTGTCTGTCTGTATGTATGTATGTATGTCTGTCTGGTACGTTATAACTTCGAAAATACTCAACGGATTTAAACGCGGTTTTCACAGTTGGATTACATATAATTAGGAGCGTTGTCAAAACTTTGTTTCGTCAAAATCGGTTAAGGGAAAAAGAAGTTATGGTCGATTGAAATTTTACTTCAAACACCGCTTCAAAACTTAATGCGTTTACTTACGTTTAATTTAATTTAGATAAGGCTAGGATTTCTACTTTATATTATCCATATCAATAAAGACAAAAACACGCACTGCACCTATTAATTTTAATAAAATAACACATTGAATTTGATCGTAAATTTAGTAACAAAATCTCGATAGATGGCGCTGACTTTACAACTCGCTATGGTTACGTTTTCGCATTATGGTATAGCAGATTGAAATTAAGCTTAGCAAATTAAAAAAATTGATGGTGTTTGTCTTTGTGGTTCATTTGGTTTGGTTCTTTGGTTGTTGTCTATTGATTGGTTTGGTAAATGGACGGACGGTTTGGATCGCTATTGTTAGTTGTCTTGCTTGAATTGAAAATTGAATTTGTTGTTTGACGGAACGTACGATCGTGTCGTATATAAGGTGGACACAAATCAACTGCAAATATTTTAAAGCAAATACAGACCACTATATTGAACAACTTTTCCAAATAAACTTATATCGAAATACGAAATTTTATTTTTCACTCGCCATACTAAACTAGATCAGCTGATTCTCAATTTGTATGGGAGGTCAAACAATTTTTTTCGTATTTAGACATGTTTATTTAGGAAAGTTGTTCAGTTGAGTGGTCTGAATTTGCCCTTAAAATATTTGCAGTTGATAGAAATTCACCTTATATAAAGAATTTTAATAATTTTAAACAATGCCTAGGAGGAAACGATCTAATCTGTCGCATCATTCCAGAATAGCCAAAAGCAGTAGGTTAACTAGATCCCAAGAATCGAATGCTGATAGACAGATGCGACTCGATGAAGATTGGCAACGCCATGCATTGTCTCGGTCTTAAGAAACTTCTTCTGACAGAGAGTCTCGTTTTCACCAACTTTCTGTCTAGTCAAAGTACCGGTTAGGTGAAAAATGGGTTGCACCATTTTGTCAATCGTCAAAATACGTCATAACTTTTACGCTAACCGTAACCGCCCAAACTTGCGGTCATGCGTCATCTCGGGCTTCGGAAACGTTTACCGAAACTCAAGGTTTTGGCGGAAATTGTCGGGGATGAAGTGATTTACACGTCATATAACAGTGTTGTACACCAGGATGATGCTACTACCTACCCTATCGGGTTGTTGAGTTCATTGGCTGCAAGTGGTCTGCCTGCTCATAACATTACCCTTAAAGTCGGCGTTCCCATTATGCTCCTAAGAAATCTTTCTCCGCCTAAACTATGCAACGGGACCCGACTCAAAGTTTTGCAGCGCAACTTAATATAGGCCGAAATTCTCACAGGGTGTGGTTCAGGCGAAACGGTGTACATACCTCGAACCACTCATCCCCAACAATTACCCCTTTCAATTTAAACGCACCCAGTTTCCAGTTGCTGTATGCTTTGCTATGACGATAAATAAGTCGCAGGGACAAACCCTAAAAGCAGTTGTAATCGACTTAAGAACAAGATGTTTCTCGCATGGACAACTGTATGTGGCTTGCTCGCGGGTCAGTAGCGCCGAAAATCTATTTTTATTAGCCTCTGAGGGAAGAACTGCTAATGTTGTCTACAAAGAGATTCTTTGAACTTAACTCTGAAACATGATATTTGTTTATATTTGAATAATGTCCTGGCTACTTCGATTGCGTTATTTCATTTCAATGTAACACAGGTTACGCGAAAAGCGACCTACACGCGGGCGGAGCCGCGGGTAACAGCTAGTTATTAATAAAATCCATACTATCTATGAATACCTCCAAATTTATATTATAATATATGCAAAAGTCTGTCTGTCTCACTGTCCGATTTGATGAAATTTGGTATGGATATAGCTAAATAACGGGGGTCGAACCGAGTATCACGCGGGCGAAACCGCGGACGTCACTTATTAAAAGCTATTAATCCACGCTTGAAAATATTTTCCCTCACCTAGTGTGACTTAGTGCTTTAAGTACGTCTGTTGTGTCAGTAGGCCGATCCTATAATTACGTTCATTTGCTTTTCCTATTTATTTTGTTCTATTGTATAAATAAAAAAAAATTAAACGCAATTTCTGTTTTCCTTTAAAATTATTCAATCCAAGCATTTCGAACAATAAAAGATTAACTAATGAAACACGAGAGTAATATTAGAAGGATTTCGAGATAATCCAACAGCTTTGCGTCGTAGATCACACATCAGAAAATTGTAAAACGGCCTATTTGTAGCAAGAGATAATATAAGCGGCTTTAATCTTTGTTAAAATGGTGACATCGCAGGATTCAATTATTATTAATTACGCTCTAGGCACACGGCAACACAAAATATCCATAAAACAGAAGAATAATACCGTAACAGGTACTCCAAATGTTGGACCAAGGAGCTTAGATGTAATTTCTCTGTGTGTTGCACATACTTTATAAAAACCCCATTTAGGTATTTCTGTTTTAATACAATAATAATAGCACTCTACTAAAATATTATTTTCTAATTACCTAATTTGTTCTTACTGGTGCATACATACAACACCTGAACGCCCGAATACTCAAACGCTACTCAATTTTGAGAGATATGCTCAAGTATCATGCTGTCGCACTAAACGTCAGCGATATGACAGTGACAGCACGATACTTGAAACAGCTCTCAAAATTGAGTAGCGTTTGAGTATTCGGGAATAAGACTGCTAGTTACATTAACCCTGCAATTCCTGGCATTAGTGTTTATGGAAACCGCCTTTCGGCTTCTTACATAGTTTCTTTAACGAAATGGCTTACACGAACCTTCCGAACTTCGGAGACATCTTGAGCTTGATTTTATTTCTTCTTAGCTTGTAAAGATAATTACTACTAGCGTCTTTCGTATGTTGTCGTCTTTCAAGAGCCGCGATGTTTGCGGTGAACGGCTGCCGAACGCTTTTCAGATAGATCAGAAAAGTTCGAGCAATTGCGCATGGAGACGCGTTGTTGGTGCGCACCGCGAACAGCGAGTCAGCGAGGCAGGTGGACCACAGAGTAAATTATACCACTTTAGCCATACACTTACACGGCGGTATACGGTATAAATGTGGCCAATCTAATAATAAACCGGTTAGAAAATTACATAGAAATTAAATACCCAAAAGCATCTGTTCTTACTTTAATTTGCATCGGCACGTTAATAAGGTTGAGGTATTAAGCAAAGCCTTTCACTCATTCCTGACGGCTTTAATTCACTTTTTGGGGTTTTCATTATTATTTGGCAAACAAATCCGCGATTAGATGAATATTTATAAATCATGGTTAGCTGCACATCGGTGACGCGATTTATAATGAACTTTATCGTTTCTGATGCGTGGCTAAATGTCTTTAGAATAAATAAATATATAGGGACAAATCACATAGATTGAGTTAGCCCCAAAGTAAGTTCGAGACTTGTGTTATAGGAAGGTTATGGGATAGTAACTCAACGATACTATATTTTATAACAAATACATTTATAGATAAACATTCAACACCCAGGGAAATCAGAAAAATATTATTTTTAATCTTGACCTGACGGTGGATCGAACCCGGGAGTGAAACCTACTGAGTAACGGTCAGGCATGTTAACCATTACGCCACGGAGGTCATCAGAAGAACTAGCTATTACAGAGAGGCTTTCCTAAGAAAGACTGCATTATTTTTCTTCTTTATCCAAGCTTGTTTCTGAATTCCTCAGCTTACGCTTCGGACAATAATAATTTTCATAAATATATTAGGTATGATTATAAATTGACCCACAATTAATTTGTTTCTATGTAAAAACAAACCTAACATTACATTCTACTCTTTATTTTTTATTTTCTATTTCTGTACTATAATCTTCTCTTCTTTCTTCTTCTTATATATAAAAATCAATTGCTGTTTGTTAGTCTTGCTAAAACTCGAGAATGGCTTGACCGATTTGGTTAATTTTGGTCATGAAATATTTGTGGAAGTTCAGGGAAGGTTAAAACAGTATGAAAAGTGCGTTCAGGCATTACGGAGTTCGCCGGGTCAGCTAGTTATCTAAAAAATAAATGTGTTATAATGTATCAGCAATGCACCTATACAAAACTTACTATAGTTATAGGTTTTATATATAACTTACTTTAATTTAATGTTATAAAACATCGCCAATTATCGTCAACATAAGCAGGCTTTGTCATAGGCTTCGTTTACGTAAATCAACTGGATTATAGTCTCTCTGTTTGAATGTTAAATCAAACGCGTGGCATTTGAAATTCAAGTAGCTAATGAATGATGACATGGAGCTGAAATTTTAAGCTGAGATTAATTCTGTCGATATGTTTTTCCACCACTTGTGGTTCGATTTGGGGGGGATATGTGACGATTGGTTAACCTCTATCTGGGTTAACAAAGGGTTTTACGACAAAGTTGAGTACAGTGGGCCACATAGAAACGTGTACCTACACTTACAAATGTTCCATCAGGTGGGCTGTATGCCTGATTACCTACTTCACTATCACTATCACTACATAGTATAATAAAAGTCGCTTTCTCTATCCCTATATTACTATGTATGCTTAAATCTTTAAAACTACGCAACGGATTTTGATGCTTTTTTTTTTAATGGATAGAGTGATTCAAGAGGAAGGTTTTTATGCCCATGCGAAGCCGGGGCGGGTCACTAAGTAGTAGTATAAAAATACCACTTTTTTAGCCTTGCTTGCTTATATTTTAGCTATTTTTACACAGATTTCAGAATATCAAACAAAAATTGAAACCGAATTAAGAAATTGTAATTTTACCTATATAAACCACCTTCATAAGTGCAAGTTTTAATTATTTTGCAGAGTAACTCTAATCTCAAAAACTTAAACTTAATCGATTTTCATGAAACATGCACAGTTTCCTAAGCTATTCAACACGTAGCCCAAAAAAAATATTTTTTGAGATGAGATGATGAGACAACTTATACTGTCTTATTAATAAACCAGTTTTAAGGTCCGCTTAACTTTACACCAAGGTTTAAAGCAGTTTTAGTAAAAATACTTATTAATAAACCCAGTTTAAGGATAGAATAACTTAAACCTAGGTTCTACCTTGGTGTAAAGATATACCTAGCAACCATTAGGTTTAGCGACAGATTAAGGACAATCTAACCTAAAATTTTGGTGACAAGTCTGGTATCTTCTTCGTCCGAGCGTTTTTTCCGGTTGCATCTTTAGTTCGCGCGTCATAACCCAAAGTACGCTATTAATCATGGTCTTGATTTAGCGGAACTGGTTATTACCAACAATGGAGCGACTGCCGTCTGACATCCGTAACCCTTTTTACAGGGAATCCAGACCCACAGGAACATGATCCGGATGTGTTAGTGGCCAACACTGTCAGATTTTTCAGGCTGCCTAAAGGCATCTCTGACATAGCCTAACGACTGCCATCTACCGATAACAACCGGGAACCAACGGCTTAACGTTTCTTCCTAAGCACGGCGGAGCTCAAGATAGAAATGCCACTAATGGCGACCAATCCAAACATGGTCGCGCACTCTCCGTCATTGTTGCTTGACACGTGCTATCGTTACGAATACGCGCTCCAAATAGGCAAATAAAGGTGGCCTACTATCTACCATCTCTTAAAAACCATGCAAGTACGAGTGAGTAAGCGAGACAGCGCAATACATGATGTAAGACGACATCTGCCTTACTCAATCGTTCTTGAATGGTTTTAAGAGATGGTAGTACCATATAGCCATGTGTGGTACCAGCATTACAATTCATAAGTGCTACAAGATGGCAAGAGACTATTATTTGAGCTGCTTTTATAGGAAATTTTTGATAACAAATGTTAAAAATAAAATGCTTTCAAGAGAAAATAAAAATATATTTCATTTATCACTTTTTGACTTTGCAGCCTCCATATTATATTGAGCAGTAATCATCTGGAACTCTGCCTGCTTCTTTTGCACAAAACACAATTCTTCTTCATCTTCTTCTATTATCCGGCACGATTCGTTTAAAGCCGTACACTAGCCGAGCGTGAGAACAACAAAAACACAATAGAAATATTAAACATTACTATACATTACAATACAAACCAATTTTAACAAATATGGTTATTTTTATTTAATTTTATAATTTTGTATTTCCCTGGAAACGAGTCTTAGGCTTTCTTGAATTTATAAATCTGGTTTTGATATGATATCACTTCTGTCAACAATGTGACATATAAGTCCAAAATGAAAAAAAGAAACAAAATATTCGTTTTCTTATTATGGTAAAAAGGTCAGTGTTGCAATTTTCTACCTTAAACCGAGGTGTAACTTTAGTATAGCTAAAACGTCGCTAATCTAAGTTTATTAATAAGGATATTAAAACTTGGTTGAAACATTCCTAGTTTAACTATTCCAAGCGTAACCTCGGTGTAAGCTTGGATTAGGGTTATTTTATTAATAAGACAGATAGTGTTTAGGGTATGTGTGAAAAAAGCACATGAAATTTGAAACACATATTTAGAATCTGGGTACTTACTTAACATAAACTGTGCAATTTTGACTAGTGAAAAACAGAGGGGTCATTGTAGCTTAGAAAACCATTAAAATAAAATAAAAAAGAATAAAAGATAAGCAAAAGGAAAAAAAATACCATTATATTATTACTGCATTTGGATCTCTGAACAATTGAAATTTATCCTGCCAAAATATATATTAGGGGGAAGTATAGTACCTACCAACGTTTACTTGCTATGTTTGTAAAAAAACTTTAACTTACCAATTCTGAAATAAAACCTTAAACTATAAGACGAACAGAAACTACTCCCCAAATGAGTTTGTTTCGTAAACATTAAAACTGTATCTGACAGTTCCCGTTTAATCCACTTACTGACGGACAGACGGACGATAGTTTGTATAGTTATTACACTCCTCCTAATTATTGTTCATTTCAGAAATGTCCAACTTTTCGCGGCTCATGTAAGTAGGGCATGAAGTTTAATTTCGTCTTTTTCTGTTTTAACACGGGAATTATTGAATTTTTTTACACTTTATTGCAGTGAAATTTTATTACTGTTAAATAGGCTTACTATTTCATACATGGAATTGTTTGTCAGTTTATATTGAGGACTCCGCGTGAGAAGATTGTTTTAAGTTCCCTGTTACTACATTAGTTATTTATTGTGCTATAACAAAAGTTGAAAGGAATATAAAAACGTTTTCATATTCCATCTAAAAAATTGATCATTCCCTCGAATCCCATGCAAGTGTTTAAGGAAATCATGATATATTTAAGATGGTACTATGAATGGCATAATGATGATAAAATCAATCAAAATCAGCGTTATATGTCGTCCATGCTGCAAATGTTTTCATAACAATGAAGGATTTCTGAGGCCGAGCGAGAAAATTACAATAAAGATGACCCTGGGTTCCGAAACAACTCAGCTGAGGGCTTAAATGGAAAACGCTAAAATAAGAAAAAAAAACATACTTAGGTACTTACTTATATACTTACCTCATACTTACATATAAGTTTCCGAGGCAGGATAGCACCTAGGCACGCGCGGATATTTTCTTTGTTCTTCCCGTAGGAATGAAACATGCCTGCCATTGTATATAAACCTAATTTCACACTGGGCACCCCACGTTATAAAATGTTCGTGTAATTGAGTTTAAAAGGACAGGAAAATTGTTTCGGTAAATGAGATTATTTTAAAAACATTGCTCTTGTTTACTTTTGTCATACAAGATTTCAATGTGGTTCTGCTGCTGAAAGACTTTTGGAATACTCATACTTAGTCGAAGTTTCTTACTTTTTATCTCCTTAGTCCATTTTGATAACTTAATTTACCTAATCTGGTACAATAGAAGATTTTTCTTTCGCTTCTTAGTAACTAGTTGTGATATTACCAAAATTTCACCTGTGTACGAGTATGTAATATTTATCGTTATTTTGTTAATTTTACTTTATTGTCTTCCACCTACTTCCGTGTTTTCTCCATTTATATGTTCGCTTTATTCATGCTTTTAAGCTTGAGCAGTCTATTCAGAGTTGTCAGTGTTCAGTTGAGCCCATTCCAAATCCTTGGTTATATAAATTTTGCTTTATATAAATTAGTCATAATTTTACTTACCAATTTCAATTTCCTAATACAACAAAGTCATCCATAGTCCAAGAGTACGGGGCAGATCACAGAATTTAGAAAATATTATTTTTCTGTTCTGTGGGACAGATAGAGGATAAATCTCTGTTAAATATAAGATGAAATATGAAACCTTTTAATATAAATTATCTTCACAGAGACTGTGTCTTTGTTGGTCATTTGTGAAGATAATGTCATATGGATTTTGAAATATGCGGGCATTAAATTCCTTACTATAAATAATAGGAATATGTAGGTATAATGAAAACGTAACCTCATCTGAAATATTTGTTTTAATAAGTGCTAAAAACCGGCCAAGTGTCAGTCGGACTCGCGCACAAAGGGTTCCAACGCACGAAGAAGAATACTTCTATCTTTAGGGAGTTTATATCGTATCGTAAATCGTAGTAGTTTCCTACTATCCTTTGTTTTCGCATCCCGAAAAATGTGAGTTCGACTTAAACGAAAGATAGCATTACAAACGGATTTCAACATCTATACAGGCATCAATTTGTCTTATCACCTTTCTCTCTGTAGTCAGGTGCTTCGCCCACTCGACACCTTTTTATCACAGTTTTGTCGTATTTCTAGAAAAGACGCTTGATCGTATTAAACTTTCTAGATTTTATTTAGGTACAGTAGGCTACATAGCAAAGTATATCTATTGACTACTGTACCTTTACAACACCGTAGGTAATATTTTTTAAATGTAGCCCTCTGTACTTACTGCGATGGCAGTTTCACAAAGAAGTTCGAATCCGAGGCAAAATTCTTTTTTAATCTATGCAGTTTCACCATTTATTTGTCCAAGTCTTTAGTACTAGTAGAAAAAAAAACCTAAGTAAATCATAAAGCTATTTAAATGCGACCGATAGACAGCTATATTTGCTTTGTATGCTTGGTATAACTTAGGCTATCTTTAATTTAGAATTATTAGGGTCTATTGTAAAAAAAAACGCCCAAATATAAGCGCGCACGATGTTCCGAACAACAGCTAGTATATATTATAAACTATTGCTTTTTGCATTTGCCAACAAAAAAACTGCCTTATCCAAAATACCACCGCGAATGGTCGCTAGCTTAAAAGTTGGTACTCGTGCTAAGAAGTAATTAATAGGAGAAACTTACTTAAGGTTAAAAAGACCCGTTGAGACGATATTACGTGTAACCAAACGTGACTATACTGAACTTACCCAGAACAAACAGAAAAACAGACAGACAAAAATTGTAAAAACAAATATTTCGGTATATTTATGTAATGTATCAATAAATATCAGTCTATTTTGAAGCAATTTTTGTATTTTGGCACGGTCTATAGCCCAAATGGCATAACAGAAGTGTCGTTGGAATTGTTCGTGAGAGCACTGATTAAAGAATGCTATACTTTGAGTGATATTTGTGGATAATGACAATTAAAACGCTGGCAGTTTTCAATAATTAACTGACAAGTTTTCCTAAAAGTTATTTCATTACTCGTCCCTGTCATTTTAATCTCAGATATAAAGCCCGCATGTTTTTGCTTTGAACGAATGCCACAAAACGAACACAATGCATCTGACAGAGAAAAACAGAAATAGATAAAACCTAGGAGATCTCATTAGCAGTAGAAACATTTATATTTCTTTGCTACAGTAAAGACGATGCAATCAGTGGGTAATAAAGATGTCTGTAAGATCACAAATAAACGCTATATTTATTTTTGTTTGAAAGTGTGTTTTGTGGTTGTTTTGATTTTAGGCAACATACCTAAATATATAGGAACCAATCACACAGATTGAGTTAGCCCCAAAAGGTAAGTTCGAGACTTGTGTGACGGAGTACTAACTCAACGATACTATATTTTATAAAAAATATATACTAAAAACTACCTACTAAAAACTAACAAATATATACTAAAAAAAATAAACTTTCAAGACCCAAGCATATTTTCTTTGAGCCAGGCCAATCAGAAAAATATTATTTTTCATCTTGACCTAACAAGGGATTGAATCATCCTGTGTAGCTTTTTTTCGACATCCATATTTTTTTTTTTTTAGTAAATACACCATTTTGATCTTCTCAAAATTAGGGTGAAAAAAAACATATGATCTACCCCATGAGACAACTTTAGAGGCAATTTTATTTGCTTTCTTTTACTATTGTTGTTCTTTACAGATTTTTACTTACGCCAAAAACAAAAAAAATATAAAATCACAGCAGTTTCAACGACTCGCCATTTCTTAATTCTATGTTTCAACCCAACATTTGATTCCCGGGTCTTTACTTACCCATCGCCGCTTCAATCAGATAGTAACAATAGCATATGTATCAATGGATTCACACCGAGGGCGTCCCAGTTACGTCAAACTACCACGTTCGGAATCAATCAAACTTAAGCTGTTGTCATTTGTCAAATGTAAGCGGTTTCTAACCGTTCTGCGTGATTTTTTCCTGTTAAAATATAATTGAACAATTTTTAGCTTTATTGTAGGTGATCTCATTCAAAATCATGTTTGAAAAAGAACTTGTTTCATGGTCTCAGCTAAAAGACAGTAAGCAGCGCGTACGTTACTAATAAGTAGGTAACACTTCTTATCTAAGTTTGTCATGTAAAAGGTAAAATTTTTAGATAATTTTAATTTTGAAGCATTGTGCTAGAAGCGCAAGTTACCGTAAACGCTAACTTTTGAGATTTTATATGTGCTACTTGAGCGTGTTTCCCAGTTTCATTCTTTGCTTGAAGCAATGCTTTAAAATACTATAAAAATGCCAATAATATACACAGTAGTGTAAAAAAGGGACTTTTTTACAAGTCGCGACTGATTTATGAATATTACATCACATGGTGAAATACATTACTACAGATCCCGGACTATCCCTATTTATTGTGATAAAACAACCGTTTTTATGCAGAGATGTTTGGGTAAATCGATAAACTAACAAGGTATGCTTGGATTAGTCGCCTCTATCTTCAGTTTTTCGCGAAATTTAGACTGTCTTAAAAAATAAATAAATAAATTTAGGTATAAAAAAATAAAGCTATATTTCAAACAGATCATAGTAAGTGTTAAGTCAAAATGTTCTTAAAACTATGTTAGTAATTGATTAATTATTCAATTTATTTATTTTATTAATTTTGATTCATTTAACCCTTATTTTGGCAGAAGTTCCAAATGTGAATTCAAATAAAAAACTTGCTAAATTATGTTTTTGGGGTGTTATTAGACGTAATAAAAATAAAATAAGAAATTTAGCTTTTTCAGGTTTTCAGGAAACGAATGTTCATCACAGTGAACATTGCCAATTATATTCATGTTGAACAACGTTTACTGTGATGAACATTGCCAAAATAGACAACATGTTTAAATTAATGAAAATTGCTTATTTCATGTGAAAATTTACAAACGATGGGGTGAATTGCAAGTGTAACTTGGCTCAATATTTAAAGTCAAAGTCAAAGTCAAAGTTTATTTATTTGCCATAAATGTGGTAGCATAGTACAATCAAATTTAGCCATAAGTATCACACATTTAACTGTTTCCAGCATGCAAATATAATTAAGTGAATACATTTTTATAATTATTAAGAAGCAGCTTTTTTATATGATAAACTCCAATGGGTTGGGAGTAACATTGTAAACATTATGAGTCCAATTATGATTGTCATGTTAAAATTATATAATAATGCTAAAGAAGTAATACAATTATGTTAATAATACAGTATCAATCTTTTTCATTTTAAATACTCATTTACAGAATAAAAACATTTTTTTACTAACCATGAATGTAATTCAATTTTAAATTTATTTAATGTCAGGGCTTTCATATCCTCAGGAAGCTTATTAAAAACTTTTGCACCCATTGCATAACAGTTTCTTGCACATATTTGTGTTCGAATATTAGGCAACATCAACCTGTTGGGATATCGACAGTTAAACTTACTAACTTCTCCTCTTTTCCTAAATAAAGACAAGTTTTTCTTAACAAATATGCACATTTCGTAAATGTACATACAGGGTAGTGTAAGTAACTTCAGTTTCCTAAATAATGGAACACAGCTTGTAGTAGGATTTACATCACAGATTGCTCGAATACACTTTTTTTGAGCTATAAAAGCTGTATTGACATTCACTGCATTTCCCCATAGCAAAATACCGTACCTGATGTTCGACGCTATGTACCCGTGATAGGCCTTCAGGACAGTGTCTCTGCTTGTAATTTTTCCAAGTTTCCATAGGGCATAAACAAAACGATTTATCTTTGTACATACTTTATCAACGTGTTGCTTCCATGTACAACATTCGTCGAGAATTATTCCTAAAAAAGTTGATTCTGGAACTTCACTTATTTTATAATTTTTGTACTGCACATTTAAGTCAAATTTTTTAGCCCCCATATTATGAAATTGTATATATTTTGTCTTAGTCATATTAATATTTAAATTATTATATTCAAGCCAGTTAATTATATTGGTTATTTCATTATTAATGTCAACGTTATAAGTATTACTATTTTTACACGGTATTACAATAGATATATCATCCGCAAAAAGTGTACAATCGCTTTTAATGTTTTCAGGGAGGTCATTAATAAATAATAGAAAAAGTAAAGGACCCAATATGCTTCCTTGTGGCACACCGCACTTAACACTCTTTATATCAGATTTAAAAGCCTTCTGTTCTAAATCTGAATCGACATGTAAAATTTCGACGTACTGATATCTCTTGTCCAAGTAACTTCGAAGCCAGTCCAGTGGTTTACCTCGAATTCCATAGACTTCACATTTGGCGAGTAATAAATTATGAGGAACACTATCAAAGGCTACACTTATATCAAATAGAACTACAGTTACAGGTTCCCTCATATTAACTGAGTCTACCACTTTATTAATGAGAGTGAACGCAGCTGATGTCGTAGATTTCCCGCTCTGAAATCCCATTTGTTTTGTGCTAATTATATTGAAATTTCCTATAAAGTCTGTAAGTCTTTTGTGCATTGCAGTTTCAAATATTTTAGCTATGATAGAAATTAAAGCAATTGCTCTAAAATTCTCAATACATTCTTTATTTCCTTTTTTATGTACCGGTTTGATTATTGCAATTTTTAGGTTATCAGGATATATACCTTGTGAGAAAGATAAATTTATCAAGTAACTTAGCACCGGGGAAAGAATTACGGAACATGTTTTAATCAGTTTTGTTGTTATTTCGTCATAACCTACAGAAGCAGTATTTTTTAACTTCATTATAATTTCAAGGACCTCTTCGGCACTTGTAGGCATTAAAAACAGGTTATGATTATTAGATTTGGTTTTATATTTATATCTATTACGGTCTACCTTTGATTGTGATGTCAAATTTATAAAGTAATTATTAAACGCGTTCGCAATTTCACCAGGATTACTAATTAATTGATTATTATTTATTATTTGTTTTATTTCGTCTTTTTTTTTGCGTCCTGATGTTTCATTTTTAATTAAATTCCAAGATGCTAAACAGATATTCTTAGAATTATTAATATATTTTTTATTTTGTATTTTTTGCGCAGTTAAAACACAGCGTTTAAACATTTTGGTGAATTTCTGGTATTTTATTTTATTTGTATCCGTTTTGTTTTTATAATAGTTATATCTTAGCTTCCTCTTTGTCTTAGATGACTTTTTGACACCTTTAGTCACCCACGATAATTTATTTTTATTTTTAATTTTGATTCTTATTTTAGGAAAACATAGGTCAAAGAATAATTTTAATAGTTCAATAAAACTATTATAAGCTACATTAATATCAGTTTCGTCATAGATTTCAGCCCAACTTAAATTAGCTATATAGTCATAAAATTTAGTCATATTTTCATTGCTAAAGTCTCTTCGATTAATATAGTAATAGCTGGGTGGATCTGCTTTATTTTTTAGTGGTACGGTAAGCATTTGTCCGGTGTTATGGTCTGATAGATGAAGATCAAGAACCTGACTAACAGCTTGAGGTATATTACTTATTATCTGATCTATACAGGTGTTAAGCCTTGTTGGCTTTTTAATATGAATGTTGAAATTGAAATTTTGTGTAATATCTATTAGCATTGACCGTTTATCTGATTGTTTAAGAAGATTTATATTAAAATCTCCTGCTATTATGATTTTCTTATTTGTATAGTGTCGGAGTTTGGTCAAGAGCAATTCCAACTTATTAAGGAATACATAAACATTGCTGTCAGGAGTTCTATACACGCATATAACTATAATTTTTAGATCAGGAATTTCAATGCCGCATATCTCGAAAGTACAGTCCATACCTAGGTGTTTAAGGAACGGTATTTTTTTAAAAGAAATATGATCTCGACATAATATGCAGACGCCTCCTCGTTTCTTCGTCGACCTACAATAATGGTCAGCTAGCATAAAATTGTCCAAATGTATATTCTGCTCCTCGCCAGACTTTGTAAATGTTTCACTCAAACATAATACATCAATAAAGTTATTATTATCTTGAAGTTCCTCAAGTGTGACCGCAAGAAGATTTTTTTTGCTATTGAATCCCGCCAAATTTTGATGTAAAATATTAAGAAACTTTTCTTTACTTTTATTTACGAAAAAACGAATTATTATTTATGTTTTGAGTATGGTTATCTATATATAAATTATTAGTACGCGTGCTTACTGGAAAATAATCCAAAATAGTTTTTTGGCTAAGCCTCTTTTTACCATCCTTAGACGGTGTATGACATCCTTTCGTAGGTTGACCATCATGAGTATGTAGGCGCTTTTTGAGTTCCTTTATGTCTAGAAATGTATTTTGGTAGTCAATACAATCTATGATGTAGCTCAGTTTATTGCAAAAATTATAGTAGGAGGAATCCAAGAAATTACAATTTTCATAAGCGTTGCATAAAATTCGAATTTCTCTGTTAAGAAGATTTTCATTTAGATAGTTATTTTTGAAAACCTTTAACACAATAATAGTGTAAGATTTGAGGATTTTTAGAACTACACTTAATTCTGACACAATTTTTACAGGGTTACAGTCATTCTCACCTACACATATAACAATTTTATCAGAACTATTCAATTCAATATTTTGACAATCTTTCAGGACTTCTTCTGCAGTTGCATGTGGTTTCGTCAAAGCTTCAACCCTGTATTTTACATATTTTGTCGATTTTCTTAAATCTAGTAGATTAGACGCTAATCCAACACATTGCTGGGTTCCGAGGATGAGTATTTTTCTAGTGGTTTCTGTACCTGCAGTTTCCTTCGTTTTTTCTTGAGTGGACTCATGCAGGTTAGCGCTTTCTTTTTCCTTTATTTCACAGCTACTTTTTGGTGATGCAATATCTTCAGTATTCTTATTTACCTCTGTTAAAGTTTCAGGCGATTTGTAGTCGGACAGTTTGAGCTTTGTAGGAGTTATCTGTTTTGTTGGACTCGATGTGCATAACCGGGTAAGTAATTGTATTTTTTGGTCTTGTTGTATAACTTTCTTCTCAAGTTCTTTTTTTTCTAATACCAAATTTTCTATTTCCTGGTGAGCACTGTTGAGTTGTTCATTTAGTTGTTTATTTTTTTGTTTGAGTTCATATATTTCTTCATTGTCTGTTGTGGATAAATCTGGCAGACTTTGTTGAAGAAAAGACTTAGGCGATAAAAACGATTCGTCATCGGATAACGATTTAGTCATGTCAATGTTACCCCTATTACACTTTCTTGTTTTTCTGTTTGTGACATGCTCAAGAGAATAATTTAATTTTTCACGTTCAGTTATGAGTAATAATTGCGACGCATTCGGGGTGCTCGTAATAGCGCTGGTGGGAGTATCTTTTTCATTTGTAATTTTCCTTTTATTCTTATTTATGCAAGTAGAACACTTCCATGTGTGTAAACACACATGGAACACATTTTCTTTTGTCATTAATCGATATCTTTGCAATGTAACAATCGTGCAATCAATATCGTATGATTGTTTACATAGTGAACATATCAGTAGTTCCTTGTTTTTGATTTTTTTGTTGCATTTAGCACAGCTATATAGTTGTTTATTTCTATTCGATGAAGACATTTTTGGTAAGTTAACTTACTGCGTTCAAACGAGGCACGGGTTGCAGCTTCGATGCTAAAACAGCGACACGACGAGTGACGACGTTGGTGACTCACCGCATCGAGCAAGCCGCGGGTTGGGGCAGGTCAGGTTTCGTCGAACGTTATTAAAAATTTTGAACTTAATTTGCGTATATTTTTTCACTCCGTTAAGATTTTAAGAAACTAATTGCACCATTCAATAGATCGGCTTCTTGGCTATTGAAGTATGTAAAACATTAAACTGAACGGCAACTTTGGACTTCTATTTTCGATTAAAATTCGCGGAGCAACGACTAATGAATTGCACTCAGCTCCGTTCCCTCTGAAGACTTTGAGTACTTTTTAAGTATGGGCCCATCGCCCATTCGCTCTGCCAGCAATAATAGTGAGATGGCTGTGGTGCTAGCTGACACTCTCCGCATCAGGAGGGTCTCTTAAATAACTAACTGTCAATTTTTTTTCTAGAATGACTCTCTTGGAGATACAGGGTCAAACATAGGCTGCTTTGTTTCAAAGGATAATCCTGAAGGGGCTGTTTTAGGTGAGTTAAAAGTTTGTATGCCAAAACACAAAAATATACTCTTGCGTAGGTGAAGCTGCGGGAAATAACTAGTTATTAATAAATACCCTACTTATATTTACACTACGTTACCCACACGTTTGGGATAGGATGGAACTCATTTCGTAGTTCTATAATGACAAAAATATTCAGTTAAGCTAAAGTAAAAGCATGAAAGTCTGAATTTGTTTATGTCCCGGAAATTACGGGTTTTGGTACAATACAGACGACGGCGAGAGACTATTGTTTCATATAACATTTTTATGAGAAATCCTACATGTTTTACAGCTAGCTAAATGTAAACATCAAATAAATGTGTACAAATGTACGCAATAAAATGTGAACACAAATACATAACATATTTTTAGTATGTTGTATTTTTCTCTATCTTTTGTTTATAATTTAAGGGTTCTGACCTACAATGTCTTAGTAAACTGAAACATCACCTGCCTGCCTACCTGCATCAGCGACTGCTTGCGACCTTCTTCAGGTCATTTGAACATCAGCTCGGAGTAAGAACAAGATGTAACTATAACAGAAGGCTTTATCGCAATCTCTTCCAGACTACTTTTGGGTGTAGTGTGACGACACACAACCTCATTAATGTCCAACGTGACATATCCTTGTAATCGTTCAATATAGAACAATAATCTAGATCACTCGATCTAGATAACAGTATGACGATTTATGTGCTATTTTCTATATGTGTATAAACCCTGTTTAATCCACGACTAGCTGTTCCACGCGGCTTCACCCGCGTGGTCAAAGAAATGTTCCAAAAGTTTAACAGCACTTATACTTCGCAAGATAAATAGAAAATACCTATGAAAATCCAAAACAATTTTAATTAATTAATAATTTTTAATTTTTCGAAGCGTTGTGTTTTGTAAGTACGTTTTTTGTTCTTTCATTTTTGTATATATTTATTTATTTTTTTAATATTAAGTGTGTATATAGTAGATAGCAGTTAAGTTTTGTATATATTAAATGTAAAATTGTTATAACCAGGAATACATATTTTAAATTAATTTTATTAAACCATTAGTAAAATAAGATTTCTGTATATATGATACACGCGAACACACTTACGGAAGAACTGGGTGATGGCGCTACCAAAACTATACCATAATTGTAATAATGATATCACGTGGTCCAGCTGAAGTGAGATTACCTCATTAGCGTGCCACAGGCTGGTCGGCGGAGCGGAACTTATCTATCACTCGACTGTGAACTACCCCCGATGTCAATCGATAATGTGTAACACACTTGATTTGATTACCATAAACAATTTATTAACAGAGCTCTACTATCTATGGGTGATTGATTGCGGAACAACAATACAGCTTCTTTATCGTAATGTATTTTTTGCTGAAAAGCTAACAATATATCTATCAAAAAATATTAATGGTTTCAACATTAAAAATTTAAAACAGTTTCCGAAGATTGACTTTGATTATTAAGTTTTTTAATATATGATAATTGCATTTATTTTAATGAAAATAAAATCAGTAGATTTTCTTTTACACAATGATATAATATGGTTCTGTAAGGGTTTGGCGGAAACCTAAATTGATGACGCCATCTTGTCATTAATTGAGCGGTCACCTGATTTCGAAAGTTTTCCTGTCTAAGGGGTCAGGTATGGGTTATATGGTTATATAATCATCATTTTCGATATCTATGGTCAGATAGGAAGTGGTTTATACAAAAGTTGTAACCTCTATGGGTGATATACAATGAATAAGTCGTGGGAGCAAATCGGCTCATGGAACAACGGCTTACCCTTCCCAAGGACTACCAACAGAATAATATTCAATCTTAATATTCAAACAAAACTGAGGTTATTTTCAAACAATGGCCGGATTTTTGCCTACTCTCGCATTGATATACATACAATTTTATTTTTCTTTACGAATTGTTCTAAAACAAGGTTAGGTTAGTTTAGAAATAAAAAATATAGTATACTTAATTACTTATATGATATGGTATCTATTTACTGTAACTTCATATCTTACAAAGAGCCTTTTAAAGGCCTTTTCATATAAAATGTTGCCAAGACGAGACCATATGACGAATTGTCAAAAAATATCAGATCTCATGTAGAGTGCATGCCTTAACTCTACAAGGCCTAAATTTACAAATTCTACGCTTTATTAAAAATACTGCTTTACATGGGTGCAATAATATGGGTTAAACATAATAAAAAAACCTTCTTGAAACACTATCTTTTAAAAAAAATCGCATCAAAATCCGTTGCGTAGTTGTAAAGATCTAAGCATATATAGGGACAGACAGCGGAAAGCTACTTAGTGTTATACTATGTTGATGTGACTTGGCCATTTCACTACATTCTCCCAGACATAAGGCGAACAATTTATTCACTGTTCAACACTTTTATAGAATAATTCTTCTAGTAATGAAAACTATTCTAGATACGGCAGCACTGGTTATTATAAAGGTGCGACTGCTGTTCTTTGCTTTCCACATGAAACTTCAATTCAAATTTTATCGAAGTACCTAATTAATCAATTCTTCTATATGAAAGCTTCAAACTCAAAAAGATATATGGAAAGGAAAAGAAATTTCTGAAAGTCATCAGAGTGAAGCAAAAATGGTTAATTCTGTTAAAATTTCGACGTCGAAAAGGATGAACGTTAATTACTACGCCGCATAAATAATCTCATTTGCATGTGGTAATAAAGACAGTATGTTTTCCCTCCTTTTTGAAAGTGTCAAGCTCAGGCAATAAGTAGAGTATGCAAAAAAATGATAGATCTGCGTTTTAAAATTAGATTTTTCGTTAAAAATTAAATCTTCTTGACATTAAATTTAAATTAACAGGTATTTTTTTACTATGAAATGTTATTGTTTTTTTATCGTATTTGTTATGCAATGCAAGTCATTATAGTACGCTCACACATAAATAGGAAACGTTAATAAAGAACTCATCAAAAAAGGATTCTTGAAGCTGAAAAAAGTTATCATTATTATTTCAGCTGCAGGTTGACCACAGCTGGACTTAGGCCTCTCCAAGGATTTCCTGAATGAGCGGTTGGAAGCGGCCCGCATCCAGCACTGGTCTGCGACCTTTTTCAGATAAGTTCTTCATCTGACAGAAAAAAACTCAGTGAAATAAACAATGGAATAAAATAATTAAACCTTTTTCCAGCAGTTAGATGGAAAGGAACCCTAGTCCTCTTAAACGCTATATCTTCATTTTATCTACTAAAAACTTTATAAAATTCACTTATCAATCCTCTTTGAAAGTGCTATTGTTGGAGAAGAAGTACAAAGAATTACCCTTTTCTTCTCGTTTCCTCTCTTGGGTCTGCTGGAAGAGATTTCTTTAGAAATAAGCAGCACCCTTGTACTTATGTTCTTTATTCTATGTTCTTTTCTTTTGTATATTTTTCTGTGTACATGAATTTGGAAAATAAATAAATAAATAAAATAAAGAAATGTAGACCTGTGTTGATCTCTTAATCGCTTTTGATGATATCCACGGATGAAAAAGGGTGCCGCAAACCGCACTCTTATTTATTTATTATCTATTCTTTTACCCAAACTTACCGAGTATAAAATCTTGATTAGTATTCCTTATCATTGATATCACAGCCTCTAAACTAATCAGAATATTTGCTTATCGATAACGCTGTCGAAATTCTGAATGCCGATCATAATTGACGTGTACTAGATTGCTTCTTGCGGTAATTAGGTTGCTCTACATTGTAACAAAATTGGTGTTGGAATATATTGTCAAATAAAATCCGTCAAGCGCGAGTTGGATAATTCAAAAGGTTCGGACTGACGTCTTTGAATCATCACGATAGTAAATTAATTTAAGTTTTACTTTGCAAAAATGTTACACGCACTTTTCAAAGTAATTTGGTTCAAATTACATAGTCTCTAGGAGTTCAAATTAAGCGGGATTTGTAGAAAATATTTACTCCATTTTCTTAAATTTTATAGGCAATAGATACACAAATCTGACACCAAGGTATGTGTGACGAACACGATATGATGAATGACTATGATATACACAAATTGTGAAAATGTCTATTGCATATTATTACAATTAATGAGATACCGAATCAATCCCTGCTAACAGACAGACAGAAAATAGAAAAGCAAAGGATCATAAATAGCTTAAAGTAACCCTTCTTAATTATCAAGTGTATTTATGGTTAACATGGTATAGATTTTTCAAGCTGCCCGAAGGCATCTGACCTTGCTTAACAACTATCTAGCGGTCGCAGAAGATACCAACTACTTCAACCTTCCAAAGCACGTCGAATTTCATGATACTATACATACATATAATCACGTCTTTATCCCATACGGGGTAGACAGAGCCTAGAGCCATAAGACCTTAGGCCACGTTTAGCATAATGGTAGTTGAAACAGGAAATCAATAGTGATGGGTTGCTAGCCGCATCCCTATGTCATGATTTCCCCATTCGGCGATTCCCTCAGTCGACTTTTACGGCTTGCGCGGGAAGAGAAGCAGCTGGTACATTCTATGTTTTTCTTTTTCTCCCAGACCAGCATGGAAGATTTCATGATACCAGTGGCATGTAAATGGGAGTGTAGTCGACCAATTAAAATAAAATAAAAAAGACGCACACACCCTGTTTAACTTAATAAGGTAACCCTAAAAATGCAGTGTTCAGTCTATGTCAAGTTTCATGCGGCATGTACAAAATTGTTTGAGTATCGTGGGCGGCATGCATCTGCGATCCGTCGCTGTCGCATAGTTTGGAGGGCTTAGGCCAGGAATTTGTCTGCTGTTCGACACAAACCTTTGCATAAGGGCCAGCGCACACTACTTATCTTTTTCTTTAGCAGTCTATTCTTTCTTGCAGTACGAGTAAATACCATTCTAATAAAGCATCTTCTATAACCACGCCTTTCTTCTTTCATTAAATTAAGCATCTTTATTTTTTATATCAACTAGCGTGTTATTCCCAGTAACATCCTCAGCTTGCGCAACTGAGCACAAGGTATGTTTAAATCATGGTTCTTATTAAAGTAGCACTGGTAAATACAATGGATCTTCCGTCTCTTTTTTTCGTTATATTCAAAATCCATTGTTTAAAATGGGTCTCCCCAAAGATTACTCAAGAAGGGTTTCTGGCACGCAGTTCGACGCTGCTGGTACTCTGACATCATCAAATTGAAGAAGTCTGATGTAGGCCACTAGATTGAAAATCTTGTGGCTGCAATAATGGGAATAGCATCATGTGTTCTAGTAGGAAACAACACATCCGATCTATTAAAAAAAACCGCATTAAAATCCATTGCGTAGTTTTAAAGATTTAAGCATACAAAGGGACATAGGGACAGAGAAGCGACTTTGTTTTATACTATTTAGTGATTTTCTCATTAGATTCGATACTGTAATGGACATAAGTTGTACTATAATTTCACTTAATAGTGATAAAGGGGGTCTGCCAGATGATACTTTCTAACGCTAGGAAATATCTATTACTAGGGTCGCTTTTGATGGCAATAGGCACACCGAGAGCTTGATAGAGCTGACTTGAATTTCCATTATTGACATTTCTATCTAAAGTCATCCGTGCTTTAGAAGGTACGTCAAGGCGAACACCATACGGTCTAAATAAAGCCTACAAAATTGATGAGATTTGATCACGCATATTTCTATTTTCCACAACTTATGGTCATTTCAGTTGGTTGATTCTGAATGACAGGCACAGCAAGGGTATGTTACTTATGTCGACCAAAGTAATCTAGTTCTACGAGTGCTACCCCTGTCAGGCGAGGGATGACATTTAGTTATTTTCGTCCTACATTCTTTACTCCAAAGGGAAAGTATTGCGAAATTTTACTACCCTATTTTTTCCATATATTTCACAGCTAAAACAGTAACAATATGTTAATCAAAAATTGGTCTGAAACTTTTACAAAATAAGTTCTATAAGAAAGAAATTGAGTATTACAAGGAAATTTAATTGTGGGTGTTTTCATTGAGTGAGCACCCCTTGGAATCTAATATTTGCAATATGTTTGTTTAATCTGTGTGACCAGTTTATTTTATTTAAAGTTAATTTGAAATAATCACGCAATACTTCTTCTTTAATGTGCAACAGAATAAAAATATGTTATTGGAGCACAGAATTGATGATATCACAATTGAAGTACCAACAGTGTACACACGCCTTAACCTGCCGTAAATCCTTTTGTGTGCACATGACTAACCCCAGATCAACCCTCTGACAGACTCGAGCAAGGTCGAAACAACTTACATCTAAAAATAACAACACTTAATATTTATAAAGATATTTTATTAAACATTTTTCTGTAAAATAGATTAATTAAAACTGACATTTACAACAAACAACTATAAAATTCTTTGTATTTTTCTCTAACACTAATTACGTTAATAGGTCCTGTTTCTATTTGGAATTGATCACTATATTTTTTTTTATAGTAAAGCCGAATGTATTGACAGTCTCAGCCGGCGAAATCTTAGAGAATATTACACTTTATCAAATGAACACGTACCATGTCGTATCACACGAGGATGGGAGGGGATGCGGGTCGCATTTACATTAATCTAGTACATATATTTATTTCGGATACATAACTATATTAGCGCTTCGTGCTCATTTAAGGAAATAGTTTGAAATTAGTGTTTTGCTGCGACAAAAGTCTGGATGAAATGTCAGTTATTTTAATTATAATAAACTTTATTACAATCTATGTTAATGGCGGACTTAAGCACAGTGGTATTTATTTTTCGTTTATTTACTTTTTTATATATTTACAATAATATATAAAAAAAGTGAATTAAATGTGGTAACTAAAATTTGTATTTCAACTCTGAGTGTTACCATCATATGAAGTGAAAATAAATAGATTTGTTAGATTCTTGACATTGAAGTTTACCAACGTGGTTTTTACTCAGAAAAGTAGAATAAATAGGTATGCACTATGCAGTCGCTATTTCAGCTTTCTACAATTTGCTTTGAATAGTTTTGTATAGGGTTTGTTTTTAATCTATTTTGATCTTTTTGATGATTTCAGCGGTACATTTAGAGTTGTATTTTCACGCAATATAAGAAAATATTCCTTAAAATCATTTTAAACAAAAGTTCTTCAAAACTGAAAGTTTCATAACATGAAAAACCAAAATTTTTATTGACAGAACTTAATAGTTCTGTCGAGACATTTAAAAGCTTCAGTTGTAGAGACTTTAAATATGTATTATTTTAAAAGCATATGACATGAAATACCTTCAGGAGAGTAGTGGCGACGGCTCGGAAATTTCCGATAAATGGGCACGAAGTAACGCTACCACAAAACATAACAGGACAAAAGTTAAGCTTCATTCAGTATAGGCTCTATATTTATTAATATTACTGAGTAGAGATATTTCTCTTTAATGATAAGCATCATACACAACAATATGTATCTCTGCAGATCACTGCACTTATCTCAATGTTCTTTAAACTTCTTCTTGGTAAATCGACTCGGGCCAGTTATATAGAGAAACAAAACAACACCACTCTAGATGTCAGTGGCTTCGTACAGGTCTCTGAGCTTTTAACTAGTATTAAGTTGAGGTGAAAAATAAAACTATGATTTATGTAATTTACCGGAAACAATTTTGTATATTAAGTGATAAGAATGAATAATATTGAATATTGAGAATAAACAATTTGAATTTGAATATGGAAATCTCATAAATACTAAACTAGTTATACGAGACGTTTTAAAAATGTTTTTTTGAAAACATCACAATTTGTTATAAACGACAATAATATAATCGCTTGTTAGATTTGTCAGATTGACAGTACATATTTCTCTTTTTTTTTTTTAATGTTATCTGTAAATACTTTGCGAAAATTGCATAGCTAATGTGACTGAGCTTGACTTCTGTACTCTCATGTTTATGGACGCTGCATTTTTGCAACGACAATGTTTATTGGCTACAAACACCAATCGTTTACCTCATTCCACTTCCATTTAACTACTTAATGCGTTTTGAGAAACGTATTTCATTTCTAAAAAAAAAAAAAAACAATTTTTGCGACCTCATGGTAAGATGGAAATGTTACCAAAACATTAGTTAGATACAAACAACAAAAATTTCTAAATAACACATACTTTTTTATTGTTTGAAGGCCACTTTTTCAAACATATGACCTAATTACGTCTGTTAGATAAACAAGTAACTTAATCAAAAATAAAAAATACATTATCAGTTTGAAAATAATGCATTTAAAAAAAGCTCTCAATTAGCTTCATGCTAAAAAAGGCAGTATTTTAAAACACTGATTAAAAACAGCAAATTATCTAGACAATTTGTAATAAAAATCACTGTACCCATTGTATGAGATTTTATAAAGCAGACGCTAGCGACTGCGTTAGGATTTTGTATGGAATTTCTTAATTGCCATAGTATCCGCCAGTGGGCGTACAGGTTTGCCATACAAAATCGCTAACGTTGTCATTAGCGTCTACGTTTATAAAATCTCATACTAGGGGGACGAATGTATGCAAATCTTCAAAACGGTTTGTTTTTTGAGCTACGGTATCGCTCAGTAACAGGCCTTCTAAGTAAATTTATAAAGATTTAAAACCACAACTTTCGTACTCATTTTTTGGAAAATTTAAACAATGTTTGCAACATAAAAATATTTCGTTCAGAAATTCGGGCGCGCATTCTGCAGACCTCGCCTACTGCATCCCCTTAGCGATAAGCTACCTAAATTGCCCCCTTATATACACATAGTTTACTTATGTACTTGAAATTGACCAAAAGCTTTTTGCCAATCGCTTACACCAGTAGGCCTTAACATTTTTAATGTTAATAAACAATTATTTCATTATCGGTCGTTATTATTAGAATGATTTTCAATGTAAAGCTCCTGCAAGAATTTTCGAATGCTAACGTAAAAAATACTCGGCTGAATTTTAATCAAACTAAATTAAGTACTAGGAATAGTAGGTACTTTTGCAATTAGTTTATTATGATAATGAAGTATCTTTTAAATTTAGTACTTAAGTAGTTAAAAAAATATCATTTTACTGAAGAAATAAATCAATTAATGCTTAAAATTACCAACTCCCATATACTACAAATCAAATTCCAAGTTTGAAACCGGACATTTTTTTTTAAATTTTAATATTTACCAAGCAAATTCCCTTTTTGAATTGCTACACATTGTAGTCAACGTGTAAAAATTGACTAAACATTTGATTGAAACATTGATTTCTTACATACATTAAATGAGGCATACACGGGCCGGTTGTACGAGCATCGGTTAACTAGCATACCTCGTTTAACATAATCGATTAAACTCGAACCAAGCCCGTTGATTACGTCGCTTCCCGACACGACAGAACATTTGTCGTTGCACATATATTATCTACAACAACTACTTACAAAAAGCTCTTATTCTTAACAGATTAAGCACAGTTTAAAAGCTCTTTCGACTATATTGTGAGGACTTGAAGAACAGTATAACTAAAAATTTATTGTGCTGAAGCGTCAGGCTTTTATTATGTAGATTCAGTTTTGATAAAATAAACTTATGTATATTAAAAGAATAAATATTAATTACATAAGGGAGAGTATTGTATTGTGATGAATTTAAATAATAAAAATTGTGTGTGCACTTATCAATAAAATTATAGGCATTTATTTAAATTTTTCATTATAATAACATTTTTCATAGTTTACACCACGTTTACTCCTGGTTCAATTACTAATAAATAACCTACAACATTTTATATTATATGGGCGTTTGTCACGTTACCTGAATATTTCATTGTGCTTGGTATGGCACCTTTTATCTCAAACATCAACATTTATTATAATCTAATAATATTAGCTCAAGAAAGAAATGTAATTTATTATCCGTTCCATAAGATTGATCCCAAGGTTGTCTAACTAAGGGGTTGCGTAATCTATTATTGAGTTTACCAGAGTATTCTGACATAGTCATTTGTTATATTAATTCGGCTACTATCGTATCCATTACTACCTAAACGGTTTACTCAATCGCAACTTTTCACCCAAAAAGGTCTAGCTCGCAAATTAAATTTCTTCCTTTAGCCCAAAAATTGTAGTCTTAATTTATGACAGTTGCATCTTATCTAACGTGGATTATAAACGTCTTGTCTTTTACACCCTATCTGATACATTTCAACAAATAACATTTCATTCTTGACTATTCACAAATTCACATTAGCTACCTACACCTTGCAACGTCACCAACTCGTACGAGTAACTTAGTCTATGAAAATTCTCTCTGTTCACATTGTCACAGCCGGCGCTGTTGAGTTTGTGCGTCCACAATTCGTTTTACGCGACGGTAGACTGTGAATGACGCTCACGTGCTGTTGGGGACTTCGCTCACCGGTTGTCGGAGAGGGAGCGAGTGTGCCGTGTCATGAGCGTCGTCGGTCGCCGGATCCGGCGGCGATCCGGTTTCGGCTGGTTCCTCGGGAGGCGCGGCCGCCGGACGGACGTTGTCTAGCCGTGGTCGCGGCGAGTAGCGCGGCGTCAGCGCAATACCTCCGAGGACTGGGTGCGATTTAAGACCCCCGCCAGCTGGACGTCGTGCATCATGCGCTCGTTCTCCTGGCGAACTGCAGACAAAAAAAAAAAACAAGCTTAACCATAGTCAACGTTTGTTTGTTTTAAGGGAGGATTTTGCTTGGGACTATTGAGACCACACTCTGTCTAAAACTACTTGATTACGAGTCTAAGGTGTGGTTTTGGGTTCATATCAGATTAACACTTTTTAGGGCTTTTTTTGGTCCGTTACGGGTTACGGGTTGGTAACATTCAAGGGTCGTTCGTTCTAAGTCAATGAATATGTACAAAAAAGGGTTGTTGGTCGTTTGGTCGTCGTTCGGGGTAAGATGTTTATTAACTAAAACAAAGTAACATCTTGTTAGTATTAGCTAGCGGAACGTTTAGTTGGATATTTTATTTTATATAACAGTTTTTAATTTTCACAATGAATCTTGAAAAAGAGAGGTGAAATAATCATTCTGTTCACTGAATTTTTATGTAGATTTTTATGCTCAAAATGATTTTATTTGATACTTGTATTGCTGATCGTTTTTAAAGTTTATTTGACCATAAAAGATTACTTCATCTTTCTTCTGTCTGATAGAAATAAAATTATTATTAAACATGCAAAAATGTTATATTGTTAAACGTATGTGATTTATAATTTTTCCGAACAATGCCGTTCTTACGGTAGTTGACGTCAGGTAGAAGGCTGGTCTGACCAGCAGAGGCTATAAAGCGCTCCGAATCGATTTACCAAAAAAATTAGAGCAAACCGTACAATTTAATTACCTGTCTAAACTTCCATCAAAATAAACAGACTAAGACTAATGTACCCGGTATTCAAAAGTGATGCAAAGCTTTAACGAGTCATTAATTGTCCTAAACAAATAAGGGGGTGAGAGGAACCACCGACGTTTTAAGGACACTGTTGAAATCAGGTAAATATACTAGAAAAGTAGTTCTTGGTTTATTATGTTATTGTCAAAGAAAGATTTTCTTTTGAAATCTTAATAAATGAATTGGTGTTTATATTTGTTAGATTTCTAAAAAAAAAATAGTAGAGAAGGGCCCTTCTATTCTTACCAGTAATAATTTACATGAACTATCTAGTAGCGAATGAAATTCCTCAGTAAAAGGCGCATTGAGGTTTTAAATCGTTATGTATCTAATAAACAAATAAAAGTCTAATTATGTAATTATACTTAGACAAAATTTGTTTATAATGCATCAGAAAGAATATGTAGTTCAAGAATTTGTGCAAGTGATCTCTTCTTAGAATAAAACTTCTGATAAAGACAATTTTTAAGACAAATTTTCGATAGAACAGAACATGAATATAATGGATTTTTTTATTATGTCTTAGGAAATCTCTTCCCGCAGACCCGAAATAGGATAGGAGAAGAGAAAATAAATAAATACCGTCGAATTGAGAAACCACTTCCTTTTTTGAAGTCGGTTAAAAAGGGTATCAGACGACTTCTAATCTTATACTCTCGTACTCTAGTATTTGAAATTCTCCCAACACACATCGATCAGCAATTAGATGAAGTGGGCCATGGATCTACAGTAAGGTGTTGCCAGACCGCTTTCCGATGTAGAGCGACACGCCAAGGACAGGGCTGTCACAGGCGGAAATTGAGTACCCGAGTTACAATTTATATCTCGTCATGCAGAATTGACAAGTACGAGACCCAAGTCTGACTTAAGTGTAATGGTATATAATTTATGTTTCAAGACAAGGCCGCAAATGCGTAGTTTTATGAATATCAAAATGAAATGGCAACATTTTAAAACTTCTTTATCATTGCAGTTGATATATAGCAAGGTAAAAATGGCATGTACAGACACCGACGCCAAAATAAAATTGGTAATAAAAATATCACATATATACCTAAATCTTATATGAGATACAAAGGATAAAATCAAGCTTACAAAGTTTGAAAGTGGATTGTTGACGTAAACGGGCGAGCTAGTGCGTAGAATAGAACACTAGAAAAATTATGTATACATTTGTTTTGTGCAATACCCAATACGTTTCTATTCTATTCTGTGTCTCTCATTTTGAAAGCCAAGATCTATTTCCAGTCGCTGAGACAGCGAAGTATTTAGGTAGCAGTAGTATAATCAAGTCAAGAAATCGTTGGACCTGCAAGTCTGCGGGCATCATACTAGACTTGATGAATAGATTCCTATGAAGATGATACATAACGATCGTTTTCACTTTAAGGTGATACCTCGGTGAACACTAGCGCCACCGTCATATAAAAATCATTATTAATTACTCACTGAAAACACAAGTTATCAAAAATCCCTCTGCTGTAATTAAAGTTCTGGATCTGAATTTAATTTTAATCATATTCAATTATTAAATTATAGTTCTATATAGTTACAAATTGCAAAACTGCTAAAAGTGGCCGTTTTAAGCAATAATGCAATTTGTAACTATAGGGAATTATAGTTTAATATTTTAATATGTTTAAAATTAACTTCAAATCCAGAACCATAATTACAGCAGAGGGATTTTTGATAACTTGTGTTTTCAGTGAGTAATGATTTTTAAATGACGGTGGCGCTAGTATTCACCGAGGTATCACTTTAACTGTAATGAAGTGTATTGTTTTGTTGTATTTTGTTCGGTATAAGAAGAAATTTTACACCTTTAGTAACAATTAATAAAGAATTGATACATATTTACATAATCAATTCTTGTAATTCAATTCACCAGACGTTGTGATGTGTTATGTAAAATATTTCCAATATATACGCAAGCATGCAATGTGAAATATCATTCAGGCGAGAATTTCAATTCAGTCCAGTTCTGCATTTTCATTTTATTTTCTTTTATCCTATTATCGAATACCCAATCTCTATGTATGAGTACCGTAATACCACAAGCCACAGCTCATCGCACTTCAGTAGTTGGGAAGATTAAGTTTCTTTTTATTTTGCTTTTTATATTCTTGAAAGTAGGTTTTATTTTCACTGATTAAAAAAAAAACATTCTTCATTTCAGAAATGAATTTGAAGTTGGATGATATTTTGCTCGAACAAAATACTAATACTTCTATTATCAAAAATGTTTTTAACAAAATGAAATTCTTTACCAATAACTGAAAATAATAATTAAAAATTTATTCCATCAATCATGCAAATCGAACTATTTTGAAGAAACTATAATTTGGATATAGATTTGAGATTTGAGTCCTCTCTTTGAACAGTGTAGACCCGCGGTTAAAGCTAGTATCGTATTTCTTTTCAGTAGCCCAAGCTTTGTTAAAAAATAATATGTTGGTATTCACTTTTATTTCTAAATAGAATCAGTCATGTGTGCATTAACGAGATTGTGAAATCAACAAAGTTCTGAATTAAACTTTATGAATCTGTATGAGAATGCTGAAAGTTGTTAACTTATTTGAAATGGAAAAATATTTCTGCTAGAGATATAAAATATTTGAACATAAATCTTACAAAAAAAAACATTTGCAGGTAAGCTAGTCTTGCCATTGGGACACTGAATTTGAGATCATTTCTCTAGCAGCGCTCTTGAATCCGTATGGGATGGGGCTTAAGGTGATACCTCGGTGAACACTAGCGCCACCGTCATTTAAAAATCATTACTCATTGAAAACACAAGTTATCAAAAATCCCTCTGCTGTAATTAAGGTTCTGGATCTGAAGTTAATTTTAATCATATTCAATTATTAAATTATAGTTCCATATAGTTACAAATTGCAAAACTGCAAAAAGTGGCCGTTTTAAGCAATAATGCAATTTGTAACTATAGGGAATTATAAATTAATAATTTAATATGTTTAAAATTAACTTCAGATCCAGAACCTTAATTACAGCAGAGGGATTTTTGATAACTTGTGTTTTCAGTGAGTAATGATTTTTTAATGACGGTGGCGCTAGTGTTCACCGAGGTATCACCTTAAGAATATAACACTTGATTTTTCCTCGTAGACGGTAAAATCAACTAAGAAAGAGTTAATTTTCCTTGCACTTCTGACAGCGGATTCTCCAAGTATTCACCAGGAAAGTTGATATCACGTAAATGGAAGACCATAATAAAAAATTAAAACTTATTTTATTTGCTTATTATCTCAATGAGATAAAAATGTTGGTAATGTTATTTTCTACATTAATGACAAAGTTACGAATGCTCTGGGATTCAATTGCCAGAACGGTTAATTACTTATACATTTAACCTTTAATGATTTCGAGGTGTTTAAGTTCGTGCTTCTACGAATCAAACTTAGAGATCGATGTAGGCTATTGAGTGCTATCCCATTTATAATCCATATAATTATAAAGTATTTACCGTACCGTCCAAAAACCCTGCCTAATGAAAAAGGAAAAAACGCATTAAAATACATGTTTAAGTAAAGATATCTATTATTTGAGTGTAGACAGCCCTGGAAGCTAAATTGGTTAGGGATAACGTTGTTAAAAATCCCATTGAAACGCGACAATTAAGGATTCTTTCGTCGCCACTTTGGGCTGTTTTATTCAATAAATCACATTTACATTTTTGCTGAAGACCGTTCTAATATGTCTCGTTATAGAATCAAAAACGACAATGTACCCTCATTTAAAGATTCTTGGAATTTGGAAGAAAAATATACACTTAATTTTGCTGACAAAATTTAAATCTGATTCTCATACACTTCATTGCCTCCGGTGCTACGTTCGAAATATTAATGATATGATATAAAACGTGAATAAAATTCGAAAGGAAGTTCTAATTTATATTAAGTGACTTGACGTTTTCAAGTTGATTGCGCTGTACGAAACGTATAACTAAATAAATACCTACTTGGTCAAAGTTTTGTTAATAAAATTAACAGTATTTGTTCAATACATCAATTTTAATTATTAGCTAATAAACTGACCTTTATTGTTTATATGATTGAAGACCAAATACACACTTCAGATTATTCAGCTTTTACAAAATGTTTAAGTGATTCATGATTGATTTCAACTAGGGAAATGGGACTTTAATTTTAACATCTTCCGTAATTTCATTAAATTCCTAAAAGATTTGATCGAATTCCATTTAAAATTTATAACTTATGTATATGTTATTTATAACATATGTTTGTTACAAATGATCTATATAATTTGATTTTGAAAAAAAAATGTACTTAGACAATTTTTTTTTGATCCGTTCGCTTTTTATACAAATTTAAGCATATACAGTCTAGGATTTACAATTTCATATTGAGGAAAAGTAAATTAATCAAAATTAAATACACTTATTTGGTTTGCTATCTATAAAATAATAATATTAAATGAAGTCACGGCCGCTCTAGGTCAATTTTCTAAATCTACGTAATTTTGTATTATTTGACGTCATGGCGTGCCATAATTCTCTTATGTATGGCGCATATATTACGGAGACTGAATTTCCACCTGACTGCACTGACGTCTCTACAAACTGAGTTTCATTATACCTACGCGTATATACCGTTGTAGTTTAATGCCCAATGATTCTATCATCGAAACAAATCAACGATACGGTTTTTAGTAATTAAAATATTGGGGCCTTCAAGAAGGGCGTGAATGATTTCTCCTGCGTTGGCAAAGTGCACGTGACTCCTTGGTATTACAGACAGATGGTCATACGCTACGGTAACAGTGCGTTTTTTTTCCATTCCAAAAAACTACGAGTATGTGGTCCCAAGTTCTTTAAGGGTTCAAATAGTAAGTAAATATACTAAAGAAAGACATATTAAATGTAAAAGTTTGTATAAGACATTTTTTCTTCTACTGCTGGGCAAAAGCATCCTCTTTTAGCTTCCATACCTCTCAATTCTATTGAATTATGCTTAGTTATTTTTTATTGTACAATATAGAGTTCCTAAACAAAATATTTTCGTCGGTAGTAAAATTTGTAAAGCAAGTATTTAAATTTTAATGTCACTTAAACCAAAATGAGTGCGTATTTCCTTCCATATTGTCAATATAAAAATAATTACCTTATTTATAATTTTTGTTTTTAATACGCAACACTGAAATTTATGTGGAATAATGGACCGTTTATATGACTTTGTAAACCCTCTCAATAAATAATATATTGAGATAAAATGCGTAATGGACGACAGAAATAAAAGAATTCTCTTTATTTCCCGTTAAAAAACCTTTGTAAGTGCCTACAAAAAAATAAGCAAAAAGTTGGGAAAAATCTTAATCCCAAAAGTGACTTTTAGCCGCAGGTAGGTGCTGTGGTAATGGACCGTTTAGGGGTTAAAAAGTGGGTGATTACCCACCGCAATAAAAGTTTATGGGATCAACATTCCGCGACCCCATCCATGACCTCATCATTCAGGTTTTAAGCTGGCGTTTGGATCTCTGTATACCTACCTCGTCGTAATATCTATATAAGGAGCCGTCAGAGAATGAGAGGTTGTTTTGAAAAACACTGCCACAAGCGCAGGTTCAATTGACCTAGTAACGTAGACGATATATTAATGATGATCTATATACAGGTTGGCAGGGTAAACGTCCACGAAAACTGACAGTCACTAACACTGTACCATACGCATAGAAACGTAGATGTTGCCGCACGCGCAGCAGTGCGTATTTGAATAGTAGAGTGAATAAAATGTTTTAACGATCTTTCTGGAAACATCTTAATTTTATTATTAAAGTAATTAGATTTTTTATTGATCAGATTTTTGTTATGTAGATCTATCCACTATTTGAATGATAACGGTGTTTACTCTGCCACACTTCTTATACTATCTCTTGTTAGCTGGAAAGCAGACCCTGGATTCCGCAGCAGGCCAGCTGAGGACCTCGAGAACGCCGAGATGAGAGAGATAAAGATAGATAGCTCTACATAATAGCGAAATTTCAAAAACTACTGTGATCCCCGGGCGGCCTCTTGTTTTGTTTTTAAACTAGATTGGTAATACAGCATACAGAATCGCAGAACTATCTATATCTCTGTCTAATGCAATCATATTCTACGTTCGATATCATCATCCCAGCGTTTTTCCTTGGTAGAGCTAGTATATCTCTACGACCGTTTTTCTGAATTTTATAACTGTTTTGCTTCTTAAAACTTACAATTCCAGGTACAATAAAGATATAACTAACAAAAGTCAGAGTTCAAAGCTTGGAATTGTTCCTAAGCCTGACTCAACAGTTTGAAGTGAAGCCAGTTCTACCAAATTGGATAGCCTGGCCGCCACCCAAACTAGGTCTGTTGGCAAAATGAACAGTTTCAATTACAAGTTTAGCCATGAGGATCTGGCTTAAGAATATACTCCACACGTTCAGGAGTCTCAATCTCATGCTGCTTGAACTGTCAATAATGCTAATTTATCGCCTTTTGGTTAACTTATTTGAACATTACGCAACTACACTACACAATCGTTCAGCTTATGTAAAAGACGCAGGAAGAACTTGCTAGCCCTGGCAAAAACGTATCTTTGATGACAATTTGTATCTCAGTACAAAGATCCAAATCAGTGAGTTGCATCGTTTAGATCATTTGGATCACCGAATCTTGTGTATAATTCGTCGAATCGACTAGTCTATCCGATCTTTCGATTCTCTTTTACTGTCTCGATCTTTGATTTATTCGTAATTTGAATCAGCGAGTGTCGTATAGGGTATTTTGTGACATCGCTCGCACGTAGATACCGAACAGATTGATAGAGTCGTATATCGTATCGTATATCCTATACTATTAAACGAGCAATAAATTTATTTGTACTCGCGTTTTCAAAAACGGCTCTAACGATTTCTTTGAATTTTTAAACGTAAGTTCTTACATAGTCAAAAAGATAATTTAGCTAGATTCCATGTCTGGGAAAATTCATTTTCTCGCAAAAAGATTTTCTGGATAAAACGAGCGAAGCTCGGTCGCCCAGGTACTAGATATTAATATGAGCCAAAGAATCACACCATCCAAATGATAAGTATCGGTTCTAAAGATTCGAATCAGTAGATCACTCTAAAGAATAGACTCTCTGAGTCGTGTCAGTAAAAGAGTTACACAGAACTAGAACTTGCCAACACCACAGACCATAGAAGCCAACACGCACTGGTCAGCGTGGCGTTTCATGGTTAAATCCCATAGAATTTGGAAATCGCTCGCGGTCTCTACAGGGGCGTTTTTTTTTAAATCTATGTTAAATCGTCTTTTAATATGTATACCTATTTGGTATATGGCTATTATGCTGATGATGGATGTCTTAAAAGAATACTAAATGACAAAAAGGATCTGTCTTTATTATCTATCTTTGTAATTATTAAATTGTTGTATTATCTATATTTGTAATTTCCTTATTGTATATATTCACTGGTGCAATAAAGAATTTTTGTTTTGTCTTGTCTTGTCTAACTGGGAGCGGATTCTACTAACTAATTAAAGTATTCCCAAGCAGATACACGTCAGGCTGGCCATAAGAACAATGCTGAGATCTTAAGAAATACCGTGAAAGCTATATTATTATTATTCTTTATTTACTTATAATTTACTTTTAATCATTTTGTATGTTTAATTATGATGTAATCGTGATTATTTTGAGATAGGGATGTTGCAAAATTATTATTCATTTATTTCAACTTAAGTTTACTTATTTCATTCGGCGGTCATAAGAACTGACTTGGTTAATCTTAATAAAACTTTTGTCTTTTGTTTGAGAAGTGAGAGTTGAAATATCATTATTTGTTTCGATTTATAAAAAGTTTTTAAATAAAGAATGAAACGAGCTGTCTCAGTAAAAGTTGACTTTTAATGTAATTATTTTACCACAAATTAGCAATGGCTTAAAGTTATTATTAGCAAGTTCCCAGCGCATATGCATCCGCGGTCAAATTGGCGATCCATCTGCTGCAAATCAAAACCTGCAATCATGGGGGTATTCAGAGAGCCTACAATGTCAGTGTGGAATGCCAGTACAAACAAAGCCCTACCTTATGTCGTGTCCCTTATGCTTCATGCAGTGGAAGTGACCTTATGGAGGCGACAAAGGGTGCGGCCCCACTGTCAGCGTACTGGGCTCACAAAATTTAAGAATATGTCTTCGACATTACGAAGACGAAAAAGCAATCTCCTTTATATATTGCGTATGATTGTAGGTAATATTGTTTAGTCTGCAAGTTATTTCGAGGAAGTACCATACCATACCAAGGTATTCTAAGTTGTAAAACAGTGAATATTGAAATAACTTAGGCTAAACAACAACAAAAAACCTCTGCGCTTTTCACAATACACACGTAGATACACAAATAAAATTAAGCTCTATATTACGTTTTATAAGTAGGTACTTACATATTTTTCGTTTTAAAGATCTAACGAAATATGAAAATGCTCCTAAAGAAAAAAGAAGGTAAAAGGTTAAAAGTAATCACATCTCAATATCAAAAATAAAATATGAAAATGAAGTTGAATCTTTGTCTACAAACCATGGGAAGTTTGAATATTATATTTTTACCAAGTTGTATTTTTTCTTGTAAACGTGCCAGAATACGGTAAACATTTAGTAAAAGAAGGTAATTGGCATTTAGAAAGTAACAAAAAAACAGAACTCTAGTTATCTTAACGATTGCTAGACTGCCCCGGATGATGGTTATAAAGGGTAGAAAAAATTAAATTTCGAAGAAAAATGCTCAAAGAATGCTGGCGGAATTTGTACGAATAAAAAAATTAAATAAAGAGAACTTAAAATAAATCACATTAGTAAGAATACTTCACTAGTAACATGTTTACCACCTCAAAAAAAATTTAAACCCCGGGGTTATTTTAATATTCCATTTTATAAAAGTTGACCTTTAGTTTCGTTTTCATTCGGCATTTTTAACGCAACTGAAACAATATGTCACCTTGACAGTTATTAGCATTGTCAAAGCGATATTGACAGTTCATTATGGTAGGTTAGATTCATCGATTTAGTACCTGGGGGGCTATACCATCTCTTAAAACCATGCAAGATCCAGTGAGTGAATGAGATATCGCCTTACATGATGTATTGCGCTGTCCCGCTTTCTCACTGGATCTTGCGTGTTTTTAAGAGATGGTAAGTAAGCCATCTGGGGGGGTTACTATCAAATGGTTTACTACCATCTCTTAAAACCATACAAGAACGAGTGTGTAGGCGAGACAGAGTGACACAGTAAGACGTCATCTCCTTTCATCATGTATTACCCTTTAAGAGATGGTGCCTACTACCATCTCCAATAACCATGCAAGAACGACTGATTAAGGGAGATGTCGCCTTACATCATGTATTGCGCTGTCTCACTTACTCACTGGATCTTTCATGGTTTTAAGAGATTGTATATAGTAACCCCCCTGGGGGCTTAAAACCAGTTCTTAAAACCATGCAAGAACGATTGAGTAAGAGAGATGTCGCCTTACATCATAAATTACGCTGTCCAAATCCAATGAGTAAGTGAGACAGCGCAATACATGATGTAAGGCGACATCTCGCTTACTCACTGGATCTTGCATGGTTTTAAGAGATGGTGGTAGGCACCCTGGAATGTGTTCCTGAGCCACACAATTTATGTAACAAATGCCCTTATTTTTTGTATATCTTTCGTACAAATTCTACTACTTAAAATTAATATTTTTCCTAATACAAAAAATAAATAATTTCACTGTTAGTTTGGTGTAAGATTTTGTTTGGCTTCGAATTGGCCAAACAAAGAAAAAATTGCCACGTTAACAGAGACAAAAATATAAAAAATATCGTTGGTCCTTTTCTTACTCATGGACTTCCCTATTTCGCCATCTAACTTTTTCACCAAGTAAAAATTAATTGCTTAATCACAGGTACAACTACTTAATCTATGAACCTAACCTACCATAATGAACTATCAATACCGTTTTGACAATGCTTACAACTGTCAGGATGACATAATGTTTCAGTTGCGACAATAATGGCGAATAAAAGCGAAGCTAAAGGTCGACTTTAAAAAAATTAAATATTTAAAAAACCTCGGGGTTTAAATTTTTTTGTGGTGGTTAACATGTTACTAGTTATGTATTCTTACTAATTCGATTTATTTAATGTTCTCTGTATTTCAATTTTTTATTCGGACAAACGATGTATGGAGTTTCGCCATGACTCTTTAAACGGAAATGATATTTCGAACAAACGTCATGAGAAAATAAAAGGAAACTTTTTTAGAAGGTCATTGACAACTAGGCAGCTGGCGTACATTTTCGGGTTACTGTTTACCGAAGCAATTAATTAACTGCTGGAAATTACATGTGGTATGAGTATGACGCTGGCTAAACGCGTGACTAGAATTGTAGTTTATTTTTACACAAGATGAATAGCACAGAGTTGAACAGAGAGAAACCTTCGGACAAACGTGTTCAAGGAATGCTCTCAATGATGTCATATATTTTTTTTAGCCATAGGCCTCCCCCCTCTTTTCCACTCATCCCTATCCATGGCAACCTCTGGCCAATTGTCCAAAAAGTTGTCGAGATAGTCAAAATATAACAAATGATATATATTTTTATGGCCAAGTTTAAGTCGTTATTTCATTTTAATCTGTGGTAGTGGGAGCATCACATACGCAAAGTGGGAAGTTGATCCGGCCACAATAAATATTAAATAAATTAATAAAGATATCAATGTTAAATATGTTGCAATGATATATTTATGTACTCGTAATTGGTGCAATAAATTGTAATTCATTCATTTACGTAAAAAGTAGCAAATTTATTTTTGAGTTAAAAAAAATTAATAAAAAAATATAAAATATCGTGAATACATGTATGTGAATAATACTAGTTTCTATACTTTCAGTGTTTTATGATAATACCTACTCTTGGGCGAAATGTTTGTTTTTACGAGTAGCGGTTCTGCCCGGTGCGGCCGCTGCAATGATTCCAATGAGAATTTTGCTTTTTAGGTCAGATTTAGAAAAGTTTTCTGTTTGCATTGTTTTAACCCTACAAGAGGAATATAAAGTATAGTTTTGAAGTAGACTGTTCAGAGAATAGTAGATTGTTAGACAAGGGAGGAAAGGAATAATTCCCGTGCGAGGCATTTAGACGCCCGAGCGTAGCGAGGGCGTCTATAGTCCGAGCAGGAATTATTCCTTTTATGTACCCGTGTTAAACACTCTATTTTTCATTTCGAATATAAGGAAAGTAAAAAAAGAATTTTTTCTAAAATTAATAATAGTAAAAACATGAGTAGTGCCTCCTTAAATGATATTGTGTTGGTAATTCAGTTTTAAATTTTAAATATAGAACATACCGCGCGCTTCATAGGGGCTTCTCCGCTGCAGAGAGGGTAACCATCAACTGTTTTAGTGGGTTCAGTTTTATAAAAAAAAAATTAAATGAAAAATTAAATAAACCTCTTAACGTGATGTTCCGGACCGTCGCGTTTGTACATGAGTTTATTTTTCACTATATGCCCATATTCATGAAGTTAATATTTAAGTGTTATCAGAAAATGCTTTGCTCTTAGTGAGTGCTGACCCTAATAAATATTTTTTAAATTAACACTGGCTGTTAATACTTCCACATTTTTTTGTTGTTGAAATTTTTTGTTGCCGATCACAGGCAAAATTATGTTCTAATTTTGAAATTTCTTTTCCGCCCTAAGGAAGAAAGTGGTTACTATGGGCTTTTTCGGCCCGTGGGAGGGCATGAAGCGTTTTCCACCCTATACTCAGATCAGGAAAACACTAATTTCCGAGTATGAGAAATGAAAATATACTACTTTGTTAGCATCTTTCTTTTTACTACTGAGAATCCAGACACAGTAAAAAAATATTGTTATGCGGTACCCGGGTACCGCCTGGTCGTCAAGGGGTCAATACCCTTAATCCATTCATGTGAATCACAATTGACAAATTGACCGTGCACGCCAAGGTGTCAGAGTTTTTTTTAAACCGCCTTTCTGCCTCTGACGTAGTAAGTAGTAGATTAAATGTGGATTTTTGTTGCTGGCATTAATGTTATTTGATATATTTATGGGAGACTAGCGACCCACCCCAGCTTCGCATGGGCATAAAAACCTTCCTCTTGAATCACTCTATCTATTAAAAAAACCGCATCAAATCAGTTGCGTAGTTTTAAAGATTTAAGCATACAAAGGGACATAGGGACAGAGAAAGCGACTTTGTTTTATACTATGTAGTGATTATTCTTTTAAGCTAGGTCTGTGAATATAAGTCATATACAAACGCACTAGTTGAGGCGCCCATTACAAAAGATTACCTTCGTGACTTGTTTTTCTATTGTGACGAACAGAAGACCTTCAAATGGACGCCATTCATCTGTTGCTGGTACTTCTAGGGATTTATGGCCCGATACAGAATACGTTATTATGCTATGATCACGTAATCCGAACCGTAGCCAATGATCGTTATTAGTCTGATAGCTATGAGTGAAGGAAACTTTAGTACGTTTACAAATTTTGACAACCTCCGTGGCGTAATGGTTAACATGCCTGCCCGATAGTCAGGAGGGTTCGATCCCCGTTCAGGTCAAGATGAAAATGATATTTTTCTTATTAGCCTGGGTCGTGGATGTATTTCTATATATGTTTTTTTTATGAAATATAGTATCGTTGAGTTAGTATCCCATAAAACAAGTCTCGAACTTACTTTGGGGATAATCTGTGTGATTTCTCCTTATATATACAACATAAATCATCGCTATTAATAGTAAGTTTAAAAATTATGAAAATCCAGATGAGCGAATTAGTATGTTAACCATAACGCAACGGAGGTCATTTCAGCATGAGCATAATGTATAACTGGAAAATAAAAACATAGTTGTAAAATTACATAATATTCTAAATTTGCTGTCGTTTACATAACAAACAAGGTACCCGCTGTGAATCAACAAGTACATAAATTTCATTCCCCTCAAATAACAGTGAAACCTTCGCGAGACTTATTAAATTAAGAAAGTATTGTCAAGGAACATTTTTTTCTCGTTTCACTTATGTTATTGTATTTATATATGTTGTTAACTGAACTATAAAGGAAATGGACCCTTTTCTACTATGGAAAATTGGAGATACTTTCACAGGCCTTCCTCTACTTTTTATTTAATTGACTGAAAGAGATCCCTCACAGGGATAAATCCGCCATTGTACATTTCCTTTCTCTATTTTTGTATTTTATTATTGTTTTATTTCTTTTACAATAACACTTAGAGCTTACATTACTTTCGTAGTCTGAAATAAGGTCAGATACGGCAGAGTAATGATGCCAAATTATTTAAAAATTGAGTATTTTAAACATCAATTAGGATTTCATCGCTATATTTCGGCTGAATTTGTATGGTACTTTTCTTATACTTACGAGGAAACAACGTAGTAACAACACAAGTTCAATTAAAACTAAATTTGGGGCCACCTCAATCTATATGATTTGTCAACATATATATTTATTAATGCCAAAATGATATTATAAATCTCTTAATACTATGATATAGCTCTATTATATCACCGGGAACAGTAGAACGAAGTTGTTCATAGTTGTATACAGTTCAATTTCTAGACAGTTAGGAGTTTCGAGGTAATAAATCGTTTTCAGCAGTAGCCCGTGAATCTGTGTCAGCGGTGTTCCGATATCAGATATCAAGTTATCTTCCTGATATATCATATTAACGTACGAAAAAAATCATGTCATACATAAATTTTAATTAAATTTATTTTTGGTTTGTCCCATGGTACTGAAAAGTAATGATGAGGCATTTAATCCATCACCTACAATTATATAATAAAGAAAAATCAATATAAACGAAATAATAATAAATATATTAAAGAAAAACATGTAAAAACATAAACAACATTTATTTCTCTACACCGCACCGCTTCAAATGTATATTTTATTTAATACCGTGTTTTCAAATGCTTCTTTGTACCTATCAACAATTGTATGGTGTGCTAAAGAAGTTTTTGGGCAGACTGAGATTTGATTTTGTAAGTTTGTAACAGAAGCATAATCAGTACTAAAGTATAACATATAGGCATTATAAAATACTGTTTACTTGCTTTGCTCACACATTCTAACAACGTTAATTTCAATAGTTTCAGCAAAAGACAAACATTATATACCTACCGTATTTGCAGATAGTAAAATTGAAAAAGGTGGTGTCAGATCGAAACCTCCATATTATATGTGCGGTCGCGTAGAAAATTATTAACTCTATCTCAATATGTAAAGGATAGGGAAACCTATTGAATTATCCTAACAGGCATTTTGTCCGATCTTACTTCGTGGCATGAATTAACTTCAATTGAACTGATAAAATTAAGTACATCATACCTAACTTCAGTTATAGAATCAAAATATATATAAGGTCATAAGTAAACTATATAAGAATTAGTACCATAAGACCTAGAACCACACGAAAACTAGAACATGACGATTTTCCTACTTGCGATGACTGAGGATTGAACCCAGAACATTCAGATGAGCAGACTACATTGATAAACCGGAACGTGCCTAGTTGAGACGGCGATATTGTTTTCAATTTCTAGTTCTTTATGTACTAGTCTAGCCTTGAAAGTTTACGACACAGAATCGTCGAATAATAAATTTAAAATATTCAAATTTTAATTCGATTTATTTTGATAATTGAATGAATATATTCATCAAAATGGCGCCTTGTCTAGCCACCTAATAAGGTTGTAAAACTTCCAACATTTACATGCTTCAACACTTCATTTAGAACTTTGGACAGAATGTAAATGTAAAGTGGGTCACATAAGGGACCGGTTAACGGTTAAATTTTGCTAACTTCACTCCGCTTGTTTTTGTTCATCAAAACTTTACTTCACGTGTCTTCGCGTCGATATTCTATACAGAAGGGCCATTTTGTGTATATCGTAATTACATATGCAATTACACGTGCGTGTAAGATTTTCAATCATTGTAGTATATAGCAGTGGTCATTAAAGTGGTCCAGGTCCTCGGGAGATCAGACATGGCCACGTTGGTTCTATGGGGTTTTACAAATTGTAAATGGTGTAAAACATTTTTTCTGGTTTCAATAAAATCTAAACCCAACAAAAATATTAGGTTGGATGAGATATATACACTACTAATTTTCAAAACATATAACCCTTACGGATTTTTTATAAAAATGCATATTTAATTGTTGACTACGAGTATACTTGTAGATGGTACTGAAAGGGGAGAGAAAAAGGTAATGAAAAGGGGGGTCTACCGAATACAACAAAACTTTCTCACTCTATACGAGATACAAGCAAATTATACCAAATACCCGACTGTAATAACCTTAAATATGAATGCAAAACATTAGAATTTGGCGCCAAGAATTCGCAATTTTGTTTTTATTTTTTTATTTCTATATAGTCAGCCAGTGTCACTCTCACAGTAAATATTTGTAAAACCACAAAGTACAATTTTTACAGCATAACAAGAACATGAAAATGCAGCATTATATTGAACCTTTCTTTCCTAATATACCGACATCTAAATGTAATGGCATCTAAATAATGGTATCGATAGTGATATATCACACTAAGTATATTTTTAAAACCACTCAGGAGTAAGAACGATGGCAGAATTGAACGTTTATCATTTCCGTTCCGATTTCCTTAAACGTAGCATTTCCATCGATGGACAGATGGACTTCTCATCTCGAAATGTGCTTATCTCGAATAGCTATTCAAATGGCTTTATCTCGAAAAGTCATTTCAATAATCACACCTTAAGCTATCAATAGTAAATTCATGGTATCATAGTATATTAAAATCATTATAAAATTTATAAAAATAGGTATTTTAGATCATTTTCTTAAAGGTTGCTTAATTAACTATACTGCAAAATATGCTAATGTGATGCCTTTAAAATTACCTATTTAAGGGATTAAATTAAGATGGTCCTTTTAAATGTGATAAATAAATAAATAAATAAATAAATATATAGGGACAAATCACACAGATTGAGTTAGCCCCAAAGTAAGTTCGAGACTTGTGTTATGGGATACTAACTCAACGATATTATATTTTATAACAAATACATATATAGATAAACATCCAAGACCCAGGTCAATCAGAAAAAGATCATTTTTCATCTTGACCTGACCGGGGATCGAACCCGGGACCTCCTGAGTAGCGGTCAGGCATGTTAACCATTACGCCACGGTGATATATTCCTGAATGTTTATATGCAATTATAAAATTAAATTATATAAAAAATGCCCGTCGTAATAGAAATTTAGCTTTTATTAAAGTATTTTCCTTCATTACTTTTTAGCGCCGCGCTGATTTTTAGTTTCTCCCAGTGATTGACTAGCAGAGAAAGCTCTTAGCAATCCGCTTAATATTTAAGTATTCTTTTATCTTTTTTAATTTGATTTTAATATATATATAAACCATTCGAATATATACGGAACCCTAATATAACACAATAATGAAAACAATACTTTCAATCTGAATAAAATAACTCCCAAGGTATAAATACAGCTACAGCAATTAGTCAAAGTTACGCAATATTTGTGTGTCTGCCGTAAAGTCTGTGAACATAAATCATTAAGTTCTCGCAAAACAGAATTGATGACTTTCCGGTCCAACGACCGGAGTTTCAGGGAATGTCCTTTGTTCACTACTTCAAAGTAAAAAGCCGACGAAATTAAAAAAAAATGCTGTACAAGTATTTTGAATTATTTAAAAGTATTTTTATTCCCTCTTACTACTGCAAACTGTCTCCTACTGGACATTAAGTAGTATTATGAAGTTTCTTCTTAAAGTAGATATACAGAAAGAAGTTATACTTACCTACCTATAGAGTACTTACTTGAACACGGGACGTTTTTAGAATGAGCTGTTTAGAGAACAGGATATTTGAGCAGGTGTGACATTTTACTAAAGGGTGCGCCACCTTCAGAATAGCAAGAAAACTCCCGACTTCGACAGAAGTGGCGGTTGCTCTATGCACAGTGGTCCACATATAAAAGTATCCCAGATAAGAGGAAATTGTAAAAGAAATGTTACTTTAAGACCTTATCTGGTATACTTTCTCTATGGCCCACCTGTACATTTGTCTTATTAACAATTCCAAAGTTAAAGTTCTACTAATTGAATAAAAATAAACATCTAGGGACCAATTTTGATGAATTTTCAAATGATACACAACCAAAAACAATATATTCTAATGAAGAAACAAAATCCTATGCAAAGTTGAAATTTATAAAAATAATGTTGATTTAACCATAGATAAAAAAAAATTGCCTGCGCGCGATTTCCAAATTCTTTAATATTTCAAATTGAGGAGTAAAATGTGTGCAAGCTTCTAGAGATAGAAGAAGCATCTTAGAATACTTTATTCAAATGTAAGTTTACTCAGGTAACATTAAAACTGTAAGACTGATTCAATATTTTTACAGAACGGCTAAGTACTTTTCAAGTTTCACTTAAGTAGAAAGTCTTGACGACTAAAAAAAAACAAGTTTATTTTCTAATTGATTCTTAAAAGTTCTAAGTCATGCAATAGTTCAGTCTTAATAGTTTCTATATTAGTCATAAATGTGGCTTTCAAATAAACCAAACACACAGAAAACTTGTTATTTTGAAGTCCATTAAAATAAAGCAAAACTAACCAGACTCGCGTACACTCGTTGGAATCTAAATTCTCCTTGAGCTGGTTGCAAAGTGAAACGCAGACATTATTTCACTGAGCAAAAACAATGCGGTGAATCATAGTTCATCACTGTAATCGTTATGATCATGTCTTCGGTTCGGAGACCGGGGTCCGCTGACTTATTGTATTCCCTTCATGAAAAAACATAAATTTTGGCAATACTTTTATAGTATAGCCTGCCCGACGTCAATAAATAAATATATAGGGACAAGTCACACAGATCAAGTTAGCCCCAAAGTAAGTTCAAGACTTGTGTTATGGGATACTAACTCAACGATACTATATTTATAACAAATACATATATAGATAAACATTCAAGACCCAGGCCAATCAGAAAAAGATCATTTTTCATCTTGACCTGACCGGGGATCGAACCCGGGACCTGCTGAGTAGCGGTCAGGCATGTTAACCATTACGCCACGGAGGACGTCAATCCTTTTGAGAATGCTGTTGTTGATGGAATCCGTTCCCAGGCATATTTTTAAACAATGTTTTGCTTAAATTAGCCCGTCGGCTCGCTGAATCCAGACACAATAGAAAAAAAATCTATTGTTATGTGGCATTTTAGTGCGCGATCTAAGTGGAAACATTAGGATATATCTTTAAAAGTAAGCTTATTATTGTGGTAGGTACAAATAAAGGACGGATAAAACGGCGGCGGGCATAGCCCAGTTACTCAGTGATAAAAACAGTTCTTGTTCTAACAGAGATAAAGGAAATTCATTTAGATTGGCCTTTACGGGCACTCATACTGAAATGCAATTTAAATGTTGATAGAAATTCAATTCAATCAAGAATTTTTCAAACAGCACACAGATTTATTCATGTAAAATTTTAATCTAACGTTTCTGTACCAATACGACAAAGTTAAAGAGATTTTTTGTGTGAACACTTATAATATAACTTTAAAATTTAAAACTAGTCTAACAAGTATTTGAAAAATTTATGATAAATGCAAGTACATATACACCACGGGTGGGTGAAACAGATAGTATCACATAAGATAGAAAATATTTAGATCTAGTTCAAAAAAATTAATTAAGGTCTATGCCCCGCTTGTTTTAGTTATCTATGTTTATAACTTCGCACTTGGGTGATATAGTTAGCTCAAAATCGCTTACCACTCCGGCACTGATTTTAAACAAAGTACTTACCTCTATAATCATATTGTTGCGAATCTAAACAAGTTTGGAACTGATTTCGACGACTCTCCTATTATATGAAACAAGATTCATAAGTTTAATTCTCAGTTTGTTTGATAAAACACATTTATAAAGCCGGCTTAAGGTTTGAAGTATTGAGCGATATCAAAGTAACATTGAAGGAAAGCCTGCAAAGTCCTTCCATTATTATAATTTTAACAAACGGAAGGCTGGCACAGAGGATTAGTATTGCCATACAATTCAGCAGTGCTGCTAGCCTTCTGGACACACTCCTGCGGGGTGACACTTTGGCGGGACTGTACAATTTCTTATCATTTTTGTTGCTTATCCTTTTATTAAACAGATGACAAAATAAAATTATAAAATATTAAGAGCTTACTTGCGTATTTCTATTAGTAGGATAAAAAAATAAACTGTCTATCTGAGTTTTTCTCTGTTCATCAAATTTCTTCGAAACCCGTCTAGACTTTTTTGTGTGATTTGGTAACACAGCAAGTGATATATTTACGAGTACAAAATCGCATGTTACATAGCTTATTTTTATTATTTGGTATTGCATCGCTGTTAGAAGGAGAATATAGAATACCGCAGGAGCATAGGTACCCAAAACGCTGGCAGCTTTTCCTTGCCCACGTAATATGTCGTAAAACTACCAGCTCTCTCATCTACAGTGATATCAATAAGCCTTTATGAATCATTTTCAGCCTCGAAAAACGGAAAGGTCTTGGCGTTGAAAAAACCATTTTAATGATATTAATTTCCATGATTTGAAGCAATTCTCGGTTTGTTCTAATATTAGAGTTCGATATTTAAAATGAACGTGCGCGAAAAAGCACGTTAGCAGCGCTCTAGCCTATTTTTTTCTGAAAGAAAGAAAGAAAGAAAAGCGTTTTATTTAGTACCACAAAATCAGCACAACAACATAAAATTCACGTGGCTTAACGCCAGACAATTTTTTTTATTTATGTAATTAAAGTGCTCGACTTAATAATTCCGATGCCAAAAAACTTTCTTGTCTATTGGATATTTATTTGGCCTACCTATCTACCTAGTAATTATTTCACAGAATATTTAAACCTGCGAAATACAATACACGAGAATTAACTGAGACTTAGTTCACAAAACAATTACACGGCAAGAAATCTCTTGTTTAATTTGTGGCCCTTGCCTCAACAGCTGTGTTGTGTTCCCTTGAGATATTGCTATTAACAATATATTAAGGCTCGTATATTTCTTCATTACATACGCAATGTAATAAGAGTAGGAGAATATAGTAATTTGAGTAATATTGCGCGACTTTTATTATCCGACTGAGTCGAGGCCAAAAAGGGGCATAATAATATCTATGTTGCTTCATAACTATGAAGGGCTTGATTTGACTGATTTTGATAGATTGTTGTCATATTTATATTTACAGACGAGTTCAATAATTTATGATCTGTTTGTAATTTCCTTATTGTATATTTTTACTGGTGCAATAAAGAATTTTTGTCTTGTCTTGATCTGTGGGTTACAACGTCAATTGGGTTATTAATAAAACGGATGCTCACTGAAAGATTTTTTATTAGCTATTGCAAAAATATTACCTACCTATAATTTATATCCAACTTAAAGTCACCTGACTCAAAGAAGTACAAGAATATTGGCACTTTTATTGACTCTTGATCACCTTTTACGATACTGGCGGGAGAGAGGGGTAAATTTGTAGGGGATTCATTGATTTCACACATTCATTCGGTTATTTGTCAATTGAGGTAATCACGTCGGCGTTCGTCACGGAGTAGCCAAATATTTCTGTTTACCAAGAAGTCACCTTCTTTGATTATTATAGTTATCAAAGATCATCTTATAAATTTTTAGTTTGTTATATGCATAAAGCAAAGTCAGGTTATTTAAAGCATTAATATCTCAAGGCTGAATGAATTGGCAAAATTTTGTACACGGAAAGGGGATGACAATAACATAGGCATCAAAGAACACTGATTACTTTCATCCCAAAAGTTATACGAGAGTAAATCCCCTGATGAAAGCTAGTTTATTTATATTAATGAACGATTATATTAAATTTTGCAATTTATTGTTGTATTTCGTCAAATATCCCTAAAGGGCTTACGTGCGAGCTTGGAATTTCGTAACTAATGGAACCACGCTGGGAGCTTTTATTGCTTTCAGAAAGCTTTTATACGATTTGTCGACACTCGTAAAGCACCTCTTATTTGTACTGTTTGTTTAAAATTAAAATGATAATTTTTATACAAAAATAATCTAGAAAAATTAGTTTATCAACATTAACGAGCCGTGTGCCAACCTAATAGTATAACTACACTACTAGACTGACAAAGAATAAATTATCTAAATTTTCGTAATTTATATCCTTACCTATCTTTAATTTCGTTAATTCAAATGAAATACATAATTATGCAAAATATATAACATGCCAAGCTAGACATGAATTAGATAAGTTTTTCATTTTTCCCGACAACATTATTCAACCTCATATAATAATTCAAATATACAAAAACGTTCCACTACGAATACATTACGCTACCTTTATTTGACAGGTCTGAAGCAAAAGGCCGTCTGATATCGAATTTCTAAGAAATTGGACTACAGAAAAAGTAAAAAACATATTAGATCTTTTTATAGACAGAGGTAAACAAGATTATATAATGGTAAACTAATAACTAAAGTAACGTAGTTTAATTAAGTCGTAGGTACGTCACTACGAAATCAGTGAATAATAAACAGGTGTAGGAGGTATGTTCAATGTTCATTGACTTGAATAGTTAAGCGACACGCGTCCCCCTCAGCGTCAATGTATTGTGCAAGTTCACGATTGCATAGTGCATGTATGTACATCTATGTATTTTCATCTCTAAGGGCTTAGCACACGCGCTGTGTCAGCGACGGCAGTAATCAGCACCTTTACCCCTGTGAACTTTAAATAGTAAAATTGCATACTTTTCGCGATTCTTAGCGCAGATAACGGTGCTCTATACGGTATGGTAAAGCAAAAAACACAAGATCACGATCAGCAGATAAGCCGGAATCACCAACTGTACGTACCTTCCGCAGCACGAAATCATCTTCCATATCGATATGTGATTAAAGCTTGTAATGTCCTAAAACAGATTTTAAAGAACTTGTATGTATTTTTTTCTTAAATTTAAACCCTACGAAGACGTCTGGATCGTAAGATGAAAGAAACCACGTCAGAGGCAGAGGCGCAGTTTTTTTATCTCTCGCCACCAAGGTTCAACATTGCAGGGTGACGAGTTCTCTTAATTTACTTGAACTTCTTTCCAATTTCGACAGACCTTTTTTCACGAACAACAGTATTTGCAAAGGGGGTCGACGTCAGGCAAGCGGAAAGAAATAAGTAATTAATGTGATTAAGCGGATTCCAGGTTCTGAAACCATACGCCTTGGGAACTGGAAAAACGTTAGAATGGTGATGATGGAATTAGTATATACGTATTTCATTATAGGTTGCTGCAAAAAACATCCAGAAGGGCTACAATTCGAGTGCTAGAGCTGTATTCTTAATGTGAAACTCGACAAGTACCTGTAGAGCGGCTAAACTGCCGATTCTACCGCTATATGTGTGCTAAAGCCCTAAGCGACACGAATCTATGCTCTCCCGGTTTTAGTTCTCAGTTATTATGTCGGAACAGAGTATAGAAGTTTGGAGTGGGATTTAGAACTCATTCTGCATACATATTGTAGTTTATATTATTTTTAGTAGGTGCGTACAGTGGGTCATAGAGAAAAGTATACCACTTTATCCTTACCTATATTTACACATGTGGCCCACGGTACAGTAAGTACATTACCGTCCTCCTAATACTTTGTATTCTAATCTTTCTAATAATAAAGTTGAATAATAATTAATTTGACGCAGATTTTTCTGAATCTGAAATGAAAGTGCATATTAACAAACATATTCGTGATATAAAAAGGAACCATAAAAAGTGTTATCATCGAAAGTTTCACTTTGAAGTCCACTAAAATTGTTTATGTGATCTACGTTTCTATTAGAAATTGATTATAATAAACTAGCTGTTCCCCGCAACTCCGCCCCGCGTGTGACCCGGTTATATTGCACCCAAAAGTAGCCTATGTTTGACCTCAGGTCATTAACTACATCCCTACTAAATTTCATCACAATCGGTCCAGCCGTTTAGCCGTGAAGAGGTGACAGACAGACAGACAGACAGACAGACTTTCGCATTTATAATATTAGTATGGATATGGATTTGCTGTTACAAAAAAAAATCAAACTTTTTTTAAATTTTAACTCATTGACTATTGGGATCGTTCTCACTAGTTCCATCGACAAATTCCATGAAACTATAGAGATTTTTTTCTCACTAATTCCATTGTCTACATATTTCAAGAACACCAGTTTTTAGATTTTTAAGTTTTATTTAGATAGAGGCCCCCCTCTAATAAGGCCTTTGCCCAGCAGTGAGACACATTAAAAGTAGGCTAAAAAAATATATATTATAATTTTAGTTTGTAGTTTTTTTTTATAATAAAGATCTTGTAAAATAGTGAGAAGTGTATATTTGTTTCAAAGTTATGAACTGAGATCCATAAACTAGCTTCAAGTTGGTCTACGATCTGCATTTAACATGCCGATTGAATCAGCACAACTAAAGTTATTCAGTTTATTCCTGGTTCATTCCCAAATAGCACTGTCTATAAATTTCCGGGCTCTTGAAATAACAGCCTGTTCGGTGTATCGAGTGGTCCATCGTAACGTGATAGCATCTGGCGAGTATGAAGTGTTAAGACACTTGTTGCTTGGTGCTCAGCTGACTAGAAAATATTACAAGACTATTGTCATAGAATTCAAAATGAGAAGTCTATATAGCCCTACATAAAAGCCATTGAGAAAAGAGTAAAATGGCTGAAAAGTTGACGGCTTTCAGATACATACAACTACTTAGTAACCTATTGAGGTTACTAAGTAGTTGTAGGTATCTGAAAGCCGTCAACTTTAAATCCGGTAGGCCGTTGGCCAGTCTGGTTACTTACTAGTATAAAAAAATTAAAATCATACTCTGTACGACCCAAGAAAATGTAATTCATTAGCGATAAAGCATGTATGTACTGTGGACTACTAATCGAAACTAAACAGATATCTATTTAAGAAGTTAATTATTTGATGATTATTTTATTTAGGTAGTTATATGGCTATTTTACATGGCGATTAAGTTGTTTTACATTATCCCTTTTGCCTTTAATTTAGCCAGATCTATGTAATCTATCCCATTGTCAAAATGTTGATTTTTACATTGATCGGTCAAAACAAAAATTTCATTAATTTTGAAACCTTCTACATGATAAATGAATATTTCTGAATGAGCATATTTTATGAATCTTGGTGTATTTTTGCAATCACGAGGGTAGCAGGTAACAAGAGCCTTTATATCACATTCGCGTTACAATAAAGTTCAATGGCGGAGTGTCCCCTCGACCGAGTCCGAGCGGCTTTTATGAAAAAAATTTGTTGAATAGGCGTTTTAAACAGCGGCCTCAATTTTTTAGAGATTAATGTTCATTTTTATGGAAATAATGATTTTCAATATTCATTCTTTCTGTAAGTACATTATATTAAGCTGTTCCAGTGGAAAGGTATAAGTTCATCAATTTACCTAATGCCGCAAGCTAGTTATCTTTAACTAGCTTGCGGCATTAGACAAATTGGACCTTAAGACATAGAGATTGGGCTGGATCCATGCAAGATGAAAGCAATATGTTTTTTGTAAGTATTTTTATTTCTTTTTATTATTTTTATTTAGTTTTATTTTTAATTAAGTTTAGTTTTATTTTGTTTTATTTTTAATTAAGATAATATTTCGGTTTTATTTATTAGTTTATGTAATTGGTAAAATCAAATAAATACTGAATAATTAAAAAGTATTTTTATATGGCGAATAACTGAGATAAATATTGTGTGAAAATGTTGTCTCTAAGTTACGCTTCTGAATATTCTAGTCTCACAAACACGACAGACAGCACAAAATACATAGTAGCGGTAGATAGAGCCGCCGATTTTTGCCATTTATTCACAAAAAATAATAATTCATAACTACTTAATTCACAATAGTTTGTAAATCGCGCGCAGACAATTTTTTTAAAATCTATGAAATGAAACAAATATGGACTATTTTTATAAAACTAAAATGTCTGAATAAATAAATTGAATTGAATTGAAATTGAATATATGACCTGACTTAAGACCTAACCCGAAATAATTCATATTTGACAGACGTAAGCTACCATAGAAATAGGAAATCGCGCGCGGTCTCTACAGGCAATTTGTTTTTAATCTATGTAACCTACACATCCACTTTGGAAATGTTATAACCCAAATCAATCTTCATGAAAAGAAACAGTGTTTTCAATACATTCTTTGACGGCGCACCCGCTTGTTTCATGTTAATATTGTCATCTTGTAACATAACACTATGTCCATTAATCGTTGTAAAATGTTGGCTGATTACACAAGGCGTGTCAGATATACGAGGGTGGAATGTCATACTAGATTTAACGAGATTGATGAATCACGTGGTCGGATTATCCTATTATTCATAGCATATGAGGGTAAGGCATGTGAGCCTCGTACTCGTAATTATTTTGCAATATGGGCCGAAGCAAAGGATTTAGTGGTTTGAGAAAAATATTTTAAATATACTGCAAATTATAATACATTTTTAAGAGTGTTGATTGTGGAAATGATTCATAATCCGAGTGTATTTCCCCGTCTAATCCTGTTTTGAAAGAAATGATGTAGAGCTCACTAAGTAGAGAAAATAATAATTCTTTAGGTACATTGCTCATCTCTTTGGTGTTGCCTCAGAACTCAACTGTCACCTAATTTCATACTCGGTTGTAGTCTAAGACCCAAAAGTCTATATCAATAGTCAAGTTTGTACAATAAAAAATAAAAAATAAATTTTGTTTTTCCCTAAAATAACTATTTTCGTAAAAAAAAATCTCAATAAAAGTTAAATTTTAAAAGTTGCAATTATCGTAAAGGTTTTGTTTGTATGCGGTCAGCAGCGATTCTATATTCTGCATGTATCATTAACACAAGTAAGACTTATATGTAAATCGTAGAACAAGCAGTTTCATTTCACTGTATGCAGGCCACGGCCACTCCAACCCTTCTCAGGCTCTCACCCTTCAAAACTAACTACAACTATTTATAGTAACTATGCTTTATGGGGAAATGGGGTCATAATTACATCGTATTTTGTCAAAAACCGCCTCATTTATCGCAATATTAGGAAACTCTCGGTATTTAATTGACAATTTATGTAAAACACGTCCTCATTCTATTTAGTCCAAGAACCGACGACATGAACACCGCTGTTTAAATATTCATGAAGACAAATTAACAAATCATGAAGTGGCAATTAGTACATGCTTTTGAACAATGAAGTCATTACAAATAATTATAATATACATTCATATATACTATATGTAAGTATATATTTCTAAAGTAGAGTTTTTTGATGACGACTCCTCACTTTTCCTTAATAGTTTTATTTTGAATACCAATATGTAATATAATAATACTATTATTTCTTTTCTAGCTTTCGCCCGCGGCTTCGCCCGCATGAATTTTCCTCGGGATCAGTGCTTTTCCCGGGATGAAAGGTACCTTAAATGTCCTTCTCAATACTCCTAGCTATGTTCATGCGAAATTTCAGGAAGATCGGTTCAAAAGATAAGCCGTAAAAAGGTAACAAACAAATATATATACAAACTTACTTTCGCATTTATAGTATAAATTGGGATTAAAATATTTGTACAATCTTGGACTATGTTCAAGGCAGTCTTGATTCAACGGGTTTAAAACAATGGGGTGGGATGATCGGGCACTTGTTGCCGACGACCAGGGATCCGGGCAAATAAGCCCAAGGGTCGCCATTTCAAATGAAACGTAAATAAACATAGCTTATCTTAATAATAGCATAACTTCCATTGCCGTCAAAATTCAAATGTTCGCTACGGAAATTTGTGCCCCAGATTGTTTACTTGTAGAATTGTTTTGTATATATTTCAATTTAATTGTAATGAAACTTGCTTTCACTGAAGTCATATAAAGAACTTATTATATTTGAGATGGGAAGAAGGGAATTTCAATCTTATGTTTGTTTGAAGCTTCAATGATGAAATTAACACTTTGTGTTGTAGGTATTTGAGATACATAGCATTCTATTATCTATGGTGATACCAAACAACATACATGTAAATCATAAAAAAAAATCCTTCTTCAGTATCTTCCCTTTTGTTTAAAAAAACAAGTAATATTAAAAAAACAAGAAACCAAAAACCGTATATATTGGTAGGTACAATTGATCGAGCACTTAAAAGGTTAGTACGTCCGAGAATCCCTGATTTATTTCTTCAACATCCAAATTGTTTGCCTGTTTGCAAATTGAAATTACGTAACTAGAATTTATAAATGGATTCTTTAACTTCGGCTCCCAATCAACTTTCGAAATATCTTTCGTACTTTAAACACAGTAGAATACGGTCTGTTTCAGATATGTCTGTTATGTTTTTTGTTATGTTATGTTTTTAAAATCGTAAACAATTCAGCGTACCCGCTCTATTGTTACGAACAAGCATGCCCCGCTAGGCTATATCATCATTAAAGGTGTTATGATATATATGTATGTACATTCTAAAATCAAATTTGACCAAAATTCAGTACATATCTAGAGATGGGCGATTATTGCAAATAATAACAATCGAATTATTCGGATTATAAAAGCGACGGCATTCGATTGATCATAAATAATTAAAATGAAAAAAAAATAGTTTAAATGAAATTTCGGTCTTCGAATAAAATTATGATTATTTTTCAGATAACAATAATCATTCGAATAAATGGTAATTTATAATTATTACTAATATACATTATTTTCATTTTTATAAAGAATAGTGACTATTTTAAACATGTAATTACAGGTAGGATTTGGTACGAGTGATTTCAAAGGCGCTGTCTTATCAATGAAAACTTATTAGGAAAACGAAAATTTACCTGATTTCAAAAGGTTCTGCGTCATTCGAATATTACTAGGCATTCGAAAATTTCTAATCATTCAAATATTTGTAATCATTCAAATATTACAATTACTTTTTTCCACAATCGAATAATTTAAATACGGCTTTATTCGAATAAAATTTCGAATGAACAATTTTATTTTGCCCATCTCTATACATATGTACATAATAGAAGGCATAGTTATAAGCGCGACGCTACATATTCCTTAATAAACCATGCGCGTTGTTTGCGCCGCGGTCTTTTCCCGACGCTATTTGCTTTCACGTCATTAAACTACGTTCGCGTCTGTTGGTTAACTTAAAACCGTGAGATTAAATCAGATTTCAGCTACAAATATTTAACCGCTGAAGTAATAAAGGCCAAAATTTTTAGAAACGCAAACTCTTAAACAGTTTGGGAAATTCAGGCTTGAATCATATGATTTTCTGAAATTGAAGATGGTTCTGTGGTTTGGATTGGTCCTGACTGCCATCTGATAATGGTAATTTAACCACGTCAGAGGCCAAGAGGTGGTTTTGAAGAACTCTGACAACAGGGTGTGCTGAGTCAATTGACCTTGTAACCCACAGGATATTATAAGGAAGTTTTTTTTTTAAGTAACATCAAATTTTTATTTTATTTTTATTAGATAATTATTTAATTTTGTTGTTTGGAGTATGTGACGGGAGCGATAGTGTTATGCTCGACCGCCACAAAGGGAAGATCTTCCCGCCAGGCTAAGGTGTTATGCCTGGGGAACCGCGGCTCCGACGATGTCTTGTCGGAGGTTGTATTTATGCTCCAATCCGTAGAATATTGCAAGCGCGATTTAGACTTCCATAGTAATTTTGCTGTTTTGTATGCAAGTTCTATTTTCGTGCTTTTAACGCCATCTGTTGTGCGTCTTTGGTAGTTTATTTGTTGTGGCGTTAGTGTCGCCACAGGACTCCCTTCCAAGATCGAAGGTCTGATAGTCGTCTGTGATGTAGCTTGCAAGTGCCAGTTGCTTGACGTCCCAGTGAGTCGGGTACGTAGTTGATCCTTGCTCGAAGTCCCAGTGAGTCGGGTGGGAGTGAGCGTTTTGCGTTGTGTGCTCGTAGTCTGCGGTGAGTTGAGACTGTAGCGAGCGATGTCGACTAGTTGGTGCCGGTGCTGATGTGCTTCAGAACTGCCACGCTGAAGTTTTTTGTTTGTTTGAGCCGCCGATGAATACCAGACGTGGGCTGCGGTGGTTGTGCCGGTCGCTGAAGACATTGAGAGTGAGGGTGTGGTTGCAGCAGGACCAGGAAGCTCGGTGAGTCGGCTGCGTTGGACCTGAAGATACCCCTTGTTGTTGTTGGCTTGCTGTGAGACTGCTTGCTGCTGGCCTGGTGATGAGGCTTGAGAGGTTGTGCGATGATGAAGGATTGGAGAATGATGATGAAGAAGACTGCTCGGAGAAGGTTGGTTTCAATCACGTCGGGGTCAGTTTGGAGTGTGTGACGGGAGCGATAGTGTTATATGCTCGACCGCCACAAAGGGAAGATCTTCCCGCCAGGCTAGGGTGTAATGCCTGGGGAACCGCGGCTCCGACGATGTCTTGTCGGAGGTTGTATATATGCTCCAATCCGTAGAAACTTTGAAAGCGCGATTTAGACTTCCATAGTAATTTTGCTGTTTTGTATGCAAGTTCGATTTTCGTGCTTTTAACGCCATCTGTTGTGCGTCTTTGGTAGTTTGTTTGTTGTGGCGTTAGTGTCGCCACAGTTGTATCATATATTTTTGTGTCCAGTGCCCCTAGTATGAGTTTTTCTTAACGCAGACGCTAGCGACTGCGTTAGGATTTTGTATGGAATTTCTTAGTTGCCTTACTATCCGCCAGAGGCGCTTTACAGGTCTGCCGTACAAAATCACTAACGCAGTCGCTAGCGTCTGCGTTAAGAAAAACTCATACTAGGGGCACTGTTCTTTAGTGAACAGTAAAATTAATATTATGAATATAACGTACCTAATCAGCTGTTCTGTGGTTCTACGAAGATTCAATCTCTTAAAGCTGACTCGTTAACCACATCTACTCTAAAACCGACACACTTAATAAGTTAGTATATATAATTAATCCAAATTTCCAAGTACGATAATATTATCGATGTTAGGAACTCCCAGTTATTCGAGCAGCTATAAACAACCAGGGAAGTTGGGTAATCCTTTAATGTGTCAAAATAATTTCCAAGTTATTTATCAGTAACGTGTCACAATTAATTTAATTATTGGAATCTTGATCACGAAGTTTTACTTACATGTTTGGAATTGTTTACTTAATGTACATCAAATTAACACGTGTATGTTAGAAGAAAAAAGGTTAGAAGTAAAAAGAAAACATCGTTTTTTTCTAATCGAGTGTGTTAGTGGCCAGCACCTGACAACACTGTCAGGATTACATAGATTTCAGTAGAACACTTAGTCAATAGTCCCTGCAGAATGAGGGACTTGAACGAGGCAAACGACCGGGCGGTACAGGTGGCCAAATAGTGGGCTAAGTCAATATAGAGTCCATATAGCCTTTATGACTCGAAAAGAAGAAGAAATAGTCAAAGGAAAAAGCGGGGTTCGATTCCTATCCGGGTGTAAATAGGCGGCAAACAGGAGCACCTGGAAGTGACTACACCGACAAGTCTACAGCTCTTAAATTTAAGATAAATAGAAGGCATAGACAACTTCCTACAAGCTATAAAACGATATTACAAAGTCTCAGGGTTACTCAACGTGCGTTAATGTAACACAACTGTACAACAAGAATATGGAGCATATCATTTTTAAAAAAAGTATAAAATTAAAAAAAAATCGTAGTAGGAGGCGACTCATATACGAGTATCCTCACTCTCCTTTTTGAAATCTTTTGTTCTTATAAAAAGGACAGCAACGTCAATCGACCCTATACTCCAATGATGCGAAAGATTTAAAATATTTTGTGTAAAACACCCTACCTTACATATATTATAAGCAGCCAATATCGTCAGCCATTTGAGCAAGAAGGTGTTACAAACATCCTCTCAAACTTTCCCATCTATAATAGGATTATGAAAGGCAGGAATGAAAGGGACATGAAAAATTCATAACTAATAGAATGTGACGCCTCGGCATGAATATAGAAACGGAATCAAGTGGTTTCAAGAAATACTAACAGGAAGTAACGCCTGGATCATACAAAAGATGGGATTCCAGGAAAATTGGAGCCAAGATTAATAGGTATCGTTGTTACGAGCTCATGCATAATGTATTAAGGTAATTATAATCTTGCAGCTTATACGATATTATTGCTATTTTCTTTCGTATTTGAAAGATTTATTAATAAATATTGCTAGCAGGCAGGAATATAAAACTTAACGATTTCCTATTTGACTGAAAAAGAACCTAGCATCTAGCATCTTACCAAGGTCTGGTGCTTTGTGTACACACTCGTACTTGTGAAATCGTTACGGAAAATTTGCGCACAACTGCCTAGGCGAGACTAAAAAATTTTTCATCTTTCGAGCAACATGGCTTCTGTACCGAGGAGTAGCCATACGCTGCTATCCCCTCTGTCAAAGTATAAGCCGAATCGGCATGTGCAATATATTAGTGTGTCTAATCTGTTCATAACTTATTTGCTGTTTTGTTTCATTTTTTAATGTGAACCTAATTGTCATAATTACAGTTAGGTGACAATATAAGTTTTGTATGTAGGTTTCAGAAATGCACTTGTGTATGTTTCCCCCGCAAAGATCCGGTACAAAAAGCGCGTTAATCGAATATTTAATCAGGAAAAAATTAAGAAAATGTCAAGGTGTGTCAGAGTGTATTTTGTCGTAGTCGATCCATCTCCGGAGCAGAAAACAGAGTGACAACGTGAGCCGCCGGCATCCACTCACTGCCGGCCGTGTGGAAGTTCCCGAATGGAGCGTGAAATTAAAAAAAGTTTCATATACTGTCTACAAACGCAGGCCTAGAATGGAGCCATCTCGCACCACTGGTTGCTTGTTAGCGCTCCAGCAAAAAGTTTTAAATGAATCCAGCCAGTATCAATTTAGAAGGTTTAACAAGATTGATTATGTAACCAATCTGTTATTGTTTGGGTTTAACTCCGAACAGACTGCTATAAAGCAGTTTGCCGAATTCAAATCCTATAAATTTTCATTAACTTTAAGAATTAACAGCCACTAGAAGACCATTTTCCTTGTTCGTGATAAACTCCACCAATAAAGTATAAGTATCTATATTTTTTGAAACATAAAATTATATTGAATACTCTTATTGAAGCAAAAAATTAATACTTAATAAAAGTATTCCATAAAGGAAATAATAAAGCTTCCTGTTCATTACCAAAAGGTAAGACAATGAACGTAAGACAACGCAAGACAATGTTATAAGCATTAAGTCCGGCTTTTGTGCGACACCAATTGTTTTTGCAAACCCCGGGCTCCAAAGCCATACTTGACTTACTGAGAAAATCACTGCTATGATCATGATAATATGGTGGATATTATCTTCGAGCAGCCTCAAATGCCTTTATGTTTCTGCATTTTCAGCATTATCCATTTTTTTCATAATTAGTAAATGCATGCCATATCCCACTCCACAGCATGTTATGTTACATTTCTGTAAAGGTCCTTTGTTTTAAAGTTGTTCAGAAACATACTCAAAACTTGTCCTCAAAGTATTAATGTTTTACAAGTAACTCTCGAAGTGCTTTTGTCGTGAATTACACGAACAATCTAAGACGTAGAAGTGGCGTCCATTATTAAGATATTTTAACTGTTAATAAACTGGCGGTTCTGTGAACAGTAGACCTCGCGCCCCTTCCCCGTTAAATCCCCTTACCCCTTTTTTTAACAATTATTTCTATTAACAACGTTGCAGCAAACTTCTCCTTTTATGTCCCGATTGTCCTAAGGGGGATTTCCCCCTATAGGGGGAAACAAAAAGTTCATTTTTTTTTAAACCAAGGAACCCGTCAACTAAATTTCGTTTTTATCAGTTCATAAGTAACGATATAGCAAAAAAAAAATCATAAGTAACGATATAGCAAAAAATCCCTCAAACACTTTTTTTCAAAAAAAACAGGACACTCGTGTGCCAAGTTTAATTAGGATCTGTTCAAAAAGACAACCGGACAAAATCGAAAATGTCGATAATTTCCCCGACTAATTTGTTAGCAGCTGGCTTAAATATATCATTTATTTATTTATTGGTGTACACTTTCACAATACAACTATTACAATAAAACATTTAAAAAAAAATACGAACCTCAGCAGAGCACCAACGCACATTCTGTTTTTCTTTTGATCAGTTATTGAATGTCCTAAGAAAATCATGAAGGATAAAAACCTTTCATGATTTTCTTAGGACATTCAATTTAATAACTATTTCTTATACGTTTAGTTTCCCTGACGTCCCTTGAGAATTCCACTGTTAGAATTCATCACTAGTTGGAATGAAAAGAGGTACAAACTTGATTAACAAGCGGTTATATTAAACCGGTTGTGAAACTCAATTTCCATGTCGGCCAAAAGGAACTTTTTTCTCAGAAGTAACGAAACTATCCTAATGTTGATACGTTGAAAGATATACGATTAGTGAGATAAATTTGTGGAGTTTAGTAACATACATTGAAGTTTTTACAACTTTGAATCCTCTATTCGAAGTAAAACTGCAGTAAATCAGCGTTTCCTTTTTACTTTTCACTGTGAATTTGTTAGAATCTGTTTTCACACAATAAGTATTAATGAATGTATATAGAGTTATTGTAAGTTCATACGTTATTCGTCAAACATTTGTTATTTCATATTAGGTAGGATCACAAGCATTGACAGTATAAAACTGTATTTTCGTAGGAATTTTAGATCTTATAAATATTGACTTAAGAACCGATTGGTTTGCATATTTACTAGCGACTGCAGATTGTCATTCCATCACTCCTACAATAAGTTCATTAGAAATAACAATCATAAAAAAAACTTAATCGATAAAATGATATTTCTGTCCTTGTCGATATTATGTCCTTGCATGTGTGTTTTTATATAATAAACACGATAATTTATATGATGTATCATCTCCTGGTGGAAATAATGTACGAAAGTTATAATTAATATCAGAACTACGCCCACGGGCATTTAATTCATAGGGGATTTGACCCCAAATTCTATTCACCCTTTTGCCTTTTTCTCGAAAGAGGAAACCCGCAGTCCTTGTATTATAAGAGGTAAGGGAAATTTCTGAGATTCTATTCACTGTAAACTTTCCCTTTGTGACACTTTTATGGCACCATCCGCCTACTTGTTGTGGGGAAATAACATTATTGTAATGTACCACACACATAGAGATATACCCTGTCTATCACGTAATACCGTTTTCGAAGAGCAACGTTAAAGATATCTTCTAAGGCGAACATTTTTTAAGTTGTTTTATGTGTAACGATGATAACGCATTTTGTTTTTTCACCCATGCTGAAGCCCAATATTGAATTTCATCGATGATTTTTTTGGCATTCAAATTAGGAGTGTGATTAATTTTCGACGTTTTTTCTTAGATGCTCAGATTAAAAAGGAAAAATGGTAAAAGAGTCAATAAAGATCTTCCTTTCAAAAGGTTTCCCTTTAAAAAACATGTTCAGCTATACATAAAAACTCATAATCTGTGGCAATGCATGTGATAGAGTACTTATTAGGCAGTATTTCATCAAACAGTCATTACTAAAAATAAACCACACTTACACACATAAAAAGACAATGAGTGCCGAATTTAAAAGGTTGCATTAACTGATCTAATAAACCATCTTTGAAAAAATAATAAACAGTTTTCCAAATTAAATACGTATGATTATATATGTTTTACTATGAACGGTGTAAATATATTTGTTTGTGTTGAAATATATTACATTTACCTAGTAAGTATATTTCAATTAAATATCTAAATATAATGTATATATATATGTTTACTGATTTAAATAGTAGTTATTAAAAAGGTTTAAGTAGAAAGTGAACAGATATCCAATAGCAAGTTTAGTTTAATATAAAAAGGCGGTTGTTTTGACCCCGCTATAATATAAATCTTCAACTCAATTAAAGAAGTTGTCAAAAGAGTAAACTTTAAGAAAGTGTCACTCGAAGAACAGAAAAGTTTCTTTGAGATTGTTTCAGAAAGAAACGTGTTTTGAAGAAATCAAGACTTGGCAAATATAGAGCATCAATTTTAATTTATATCAAATGTAATATTCTAAGGGAAACTGACTTATCGAGCTATCAAAACAAAAATGCGTGTTTATTATTACAGAAGGTAAAGGTATCACGTATTACGTTACTTAATAATACAACGTTTCTTTCTGTAAAAATGCCATCTACATAAAATTGACTACGACAAAGTATTGCACACCTATGCAGGTTTTATTGTAATAGTCTACATACTTTAAAAAGAATGAATATATAAAATATCTATATATTTTCATTTAATATTAAAATAAAACATTAAGCATTAAATAACTTATCGAAACCTAAAAAAAAAATAAGATTGTATAGAAATATTTATCGCTTCTTATATATAACGTAGAATTTTATATTAAAAGCGATAGGGTAGAATTAAACTAAGCTTAAATTCCGCTCTCATTTTCCCCTATTAATAATATTTTACTTGCAATTATTTATTTAAAATATATACCCAATTATCATTTAGTATTCGTGGACTTCTTACTTAAATATTTTTATTCTTACTGTTTTAACTTTGAACAATAATGTTATTATAATTAGTATTGAAATATTCGACACGAGTTTCTTCCGTCTCGAGCAAAAATTTTGGGCTCCGCAACAGTATAACAACTTCCGAAAAATTAAAGATTTCTTAATGGAAAATAAACGTGCTTACTTAAGGTTGCTGCTCTTCTATATGGTAAAGTGAAAAATTTTTTCGTGCTTTCAATTTAGAAAACTTTCATTATTAAAGTTTAACACTGTCGGAAATAAATAAGTTGTTAGTCGTATGTTGTTGCGATATTTATTAGTAGATAAATTACAATTGATACAGTCATCATTAAACAGTGCATTGTGGTAAAAAAGTAGAATAAAATATCTATCTAAAAGAGAAACCGAGATGACATGCTCAAAAAAACATCCACCACAGACAATGGAGTCGAACAAATACTATTTCGCACAAATGTAATTTCGCCTGTTCGGAAATCCTTATAAACGGTATTGAACTATGTCTGAGTGTGCTTCCCGGAACGTAACTGGGTTGTACCCATTGATATGATGCCAATAAAATGAACTGTAGTGTAGGAACTGCTCTTTGATTTTTGATATTACCTTTTTACATGTAAATATATCAGTTCTTTCAAGTTTCACATGAGAGTTTAATAGTTAGACGGTGTTCGAGTCAAATATTGTCAAGTTTTGTTACACAAGTTGACGTAATTCATTTTATTTTTATAACTTCAGCTAAAATTACAAGTTTAATAAATTAATTTACAATGGAAAATGAATACAATTTGTGGAGATAGAGCGATCCTCTTTTACTCGCGGTACCATATCTTTTTTTTATACAATTTATTAGGCAAACACCTGTTTGCCTACTAAATTGTATATACAGCCTACCCTATGGTAAGTGGTTACCGTAGCTTATTGATGTCCGCCGGCAATGCGCATGCAACACCAGGCGTGTCACGTGCGCATTGCCCGCCCTTGAGAAATCTTTTCACGCGCTTTTTGAAAGACCCAACATTGTAGTCTAGAAAAAACAATGGTTAACCACATTTTTAACGTACGTGGGAGAACATTCCTTTTAAAGCACACTGTACGCGACCCTTTGTATTCCAAAAAGAGAATTAACTTTTCGTAAAATACAACTCGTTGAATGTGACTACTATTTTAATTTAATTTTGTGTTTGTTGATGCAAGAAACAACAATGGCAATAAAATAACCAAAGCAAACAAAAATTATGCACCGCACCAATCTTACCCATACAAATTCAGCACTGCTTAAACTCAGTATAAAATACACTCAGTGTAAAACACTCAGTGTGGACATTCCATCCAACAAACATGGCGAGCTCGGCTCTCATAAATCGTTCGTTGTACTCCCGAGCAGTTATTATTGAAACCCAGTACTGCGTACCACGAACTCATAATCTCTTGGTTTGCTTCGTGCTTTTTCATTTTTCCCATATCTACTATCTTTATCTTTAAAGAACTAAAAATTAATATGAGCATTTTTGTTAGGTCTTTTTTACGATATTATTTTATCTGTCTTTAGCTATTATTCTTTTAAAGGCTTACATTTATACATTTTCGAAACGGAGCCTTATTTTAGATTAAGTGAGAGAGGTAAGTGAGTAAGGTACTCGTAAATACCAAAAATATTTGTATTTTTTTTTTTTGTATTTTTTTATTTATATATTCCATCAATCAATTAAACCATTTTATCGGAAATTACAAGCATTGTAAAATGAGAAGAAGTCTGAACTTTGAGCAACGCCGCTTTTCGTACCTTACTACAGATGCTATATTGCTCGAAGAGTAACAACAATAGTGTAATTTCACATTTTGAGTTTTGCTTGTTAAGGGCCATAAAAAATATATTGTATTGTAAGTATTAGAGGTGAACTGTAACTCTAATAACATCATTATCATTAAAGATAATATGAACTGTAATACCAATATCTCGTATTAAAATCGAATACGATTAGTTCACCATTCGGGATCATAAACAAAACGAGGTTAACCCAACAATAGAAATTTGATAAATCTGCACACTAGTGCGTCAGTTTCTGTTTACGACGTACGTAAATAATAAAATCGACCACATCCGCGACTGTCGATTATCCACATAAATATTGAAACAATGACGAGCCGAGGAATATTCGGCGAGATTTTCGGTAAGATCACCATCTCAAAATAACGGGAATATCAGTTTGCTAAGACGCACGCCAGTAGCTCGATTTTTTAATTGGACTGTTGATTTGCAAATCACTACATAGTATAAAACAGTCGCTTTCTCTGTCCAATCCCTATGTACCTACCTATGCTTAAATCTTTAAAACTACGCAACGGATTTTGAAGCGGTTTTTTTTTAATAGATAGAGTGATTCAAGAGGAAGGTTTTTATGCCCTTGCGAAGCCGGGGCGGGGCGCTAGTTCTAAATAAAATATAATAGACTAGCTTTCGCCCGAGGCTTCGCCTGCGTAAGAACCCTTCGGTAACAGTGCTTTTTCCCGGGATGAAAGGATGAAACCCTATGTCCTTTTTAATACTCCTACCTATGTGTATGCGAAATTTTAGGAAGATTGGTTCAGTAGAATAGAAGATTGGGCATGAAGAGGTAACAAACAAACAAATATACAAACTCACTTTCGCATTTAAAATATTAGTTAGATATTCTAAAATATATATCAATATAGATATTTTAGGGAGAGAAAATTAATTAGAGTGGGTGCGATCGCTTACTTGGTCAAGCAAATTTAAATCAGTTCATGACGAAATTTTTGTTAACGGCAAAACGTATTTAGTATAAATAAAAGTCCAATATAATGTAAACTAAGTGGCTTACAACCATCTCTTAAAACCATCCAAGATCCAGAGAGTAAGGGGGATGTCGCATTACATCTTGTATCGCGCTGTCTCGCTTACTCACTGGAACTTGCATGGTTTTAAGAGACGATAGTAACCCCCAAGTGTGAATAGAAAACAATGTGAAATTGTTACATACTCGTTGCTGTGAAACATTTATATCTAATATAAAATAAAAGTCGGAGGCTTTTATTTATGAACATTTTTCACCAATTTATTTGTCTTGTACAACAATACTAAACTTTCAAATTCAGAATATGCACATGTGCTTTATTCACAGTGTAAATTAAAAAAATGGGCAATCTATGACCATACTACATAGTCAGTAATAAGTGACTCGATAGTTTATCACTGGAGCGAAGGCCTAAGCAAAATTAGAGCAAGAATAATATTATTCTTCTCGATAAAGTTTTGAAATTTCAGTAAAACTAAATCTTGGATAAAATACCATTCGTAAAATACTTGATAGAAAGGTATTTTCTGTGAACTTCTTGAAATATGCCGCTTCAGAGACAAATACCTACCTTTGACCGTTTCTTTGAGAGACTTATAAAATGAGTTTTTTTTTTAAATAAATGGGTAAAGGTAGATAGATGAGCATAAATATATATATTAGCTAATGTTTGAGACCCTAACATATACAAAGACCTTAATCAAATCGGTTTTAAGACAAAAAATCTCTTTCTAATTGCTGCACTTTATTATGAGCTACAATGCCACAGACACGCATACTTATCACACACGAAAAAAATATAACAGGCCTCTTTTACTTCAGGGGTTAAAATAAGGTTAAACAATGTAGACTTTACCTTACAAAATTCAATTTTTTAAATTTGTAACCATCATCGCGAGTCAACCAATTGTGTTTTAAAATATGTGGGACATTACCTTTGACGATATTGCTGTCGCAGTGTTATGTTAATTGAGATTGTAAACGCTGGTACTTAACAATGACTTGTATTTTGGCGACCAAACCACAAAGAGAAGGTACTGGAAGACTTCCAAATATCATTAATCATTAGTGAATTTCAATTCTGTGAAGTGTACATTTTATTTGTGAAAATATTAGATCATACATTCTTTTACAAATATAATTGGTAAAAAATTATAAATTTATATCCTATTTATTGTGGTTTATATCAATCAAAAATCAATGTCTTAAATATAATATCATATAGAGGCACAAATAATAAGGCCAGTAGCGAGAAACAGCCAATGTTTAACAAAATTAAACTGTCCTCATTCGCTGCGGATACCATTACATCAAAGTACAGGCGAAAACAAAAGAACGTAGTCGGCTGATTAATTGTAATACCGATAATCCGAACCGTACCTATATCGTTAAAGTTGAGTAATTTGTAAAAAAATGGTATTAAGCACCCGGCCTTATTTCTAAAAATAAAGTGCATTTTACAAAATGTTCATTATTGAAACTCTAGCTCGATTTTATGGACTTTCGAATAAAAGAATGCTCCTAACTTTAAAAAATATTTACAGTGGTCCACGAAGAGAAGTATACCAATTTACCCTTGCAATTACACCTTTTCTAAACTCAAAATAATTTATTCGCTTTAAATAGTTTAGATGATATACTTTTATATATGGCCCCTGTACCTATCTAAATTTTTTGGTCGGGATTTTGCACTCGTGAAGGGTTTGGAATGAAAAATATGTATTATTCTCAGTCATATCCGTGTAATTAATAAATATATAGGTGTTTGAATATTATTTTATTTATTTATTAAGCCAGATGTACCAGCTCAAATAAATATAAAGGAAACTGTTCAATTTATTTTCTTATTGCCGTCGAGATTGTATTAATTTAATACAATATCAATGGACGCCGCAAGGAAACGGGTAATTGCTTGGATTCTGGGCAATTGTATTCTAACCCGCTGTTATTTACGTTTCACATTTATTTTACAGATATAAAATCTGTTTTAAGTCAGACTTTTACCCTTTATGTGATTTGTGTACATTTTGTGAATTGAAATTATAATATTTATCGACCGACGCCCTGTCCATAAATCTGCAACAATTATAACAATGAATTTGTTCAAATGTTATTCATAGGACAGCGAAAAGAGGTGGATCTGTTAATATTGACTAAACCGATTTAGATAAAATTTGTTTTAGAGATAGTTCAATTTCTGAAAAAGTACAAAAACTTTTTAATACATAACGAAGTACGCGAGTTGTTCTAAATCATTTCATCCGTTGAAATGTTAATACGTCAATAAATAAAGTGGTCACTACAATCCAGAAAGGCAGCATGGCCGATTGGAAAAATCATTTCAAACACTAAAATACACGTGTAAATACATATTTCATGTCTTGTGTCGTTATCACCAGAAGAAGACCTTTATTGCTGTGTTACAGTTTGAAGAGTCACATAGGCAGTGAAACTACTGGGTACTGTGGCTAAAGATCTTACCATGAAATAGCAATGCGTTAGTAACGACGCGCTTTCGCGGGTCGTATGCTTTACTGCCTTCGTAATTGTATAGAAAAGCCTTATATTTAGAACTTCTTAGGAAAAAAGTTCTTCGAACAATAATTAGACCATTAAGCAGAAATTACCCTATAAAACACAAAGTAACTATTTTCAGACCATAATTGCTTTCATAACCTTAGAAACGCGATAGTGTAATATAATCTTCAGAACCCTTTATCTCAAGCAACAAAGAGACTGCAACAAAGGGAAACGTGACTTTCTGTAGGGAAAAAATATCAGTGTAATTACACAATGATGGAATTGTAGGCAGTCCCGATAGTAGGGATGATAAAGATGAAGATTATATTAATAAATCAGTTTTTACTATTAACTTTACTACTTTCATCCAAAAGATGAGGCAATCGATGATTGTCTGACTAGAGCTCACAGTAATTCTGGTTGAGATAATTTCCCATACTTACTATGCTTATAGTATATAGCATTTATTATAATCTGTGCTTATAGTAAATCCTTTGAATAAATAATCAAAGAATAAATTATATGTGACGAACCACGTCAATCAAATGCTTCGTTAAACAATGTATCAAAGTATAAAAAGAATACTACTTAGATCTGTTCAGCCAAACTTTTCAAAAATTCTTTAAAAAGAACGTAAAATCTATAAGACTCCAGTTAATTGACCCCCGTAAAATTTCTCAAGCCGAGCGGGAATTCCGGATGAAGTTAGAGAATTCCAAATTTTGTAATTGCCGTCACTCCGATTGTTAAATTTATCTCCCAGCAGATTTTCCGGTTCAGAAGCAATCACTTGGCTTACAATAATATTAAGGATGTAAAATTATTTGTCTCTTTCAGTCGTCTCCAGATTGGGGCAATAAATGATTTGTAAAGAGGAAAGACGAGTACATTTGATAAACAGTCAAACAAATACCAAAATTAATTTTGTCTTGTACACACAACGGTGGCATACATACATCTGGGTATAGCTAAGTATTCTGTGGTATAAATTACTCTGCAGATTAAAATATTAGGCCTAGGTAGTTTTTATTGGTATTTCAGAATTGAATAGAAATTTTATGGTCCAATTAAATAAAAGTAGGTATACGAGAATATTTTATTATAAAGTAACTTATATGACATGATGAAACCATGAAACATAGGAAAATATAACATGTGGCTTTATTTGTTGTCTCTCTGTATTGATTTATACATCCCACTAACCAAAGTAGCAAAAATTGCTTGGCTAAATATAAATCCGCCTTAATAATGCGAGAATTCTAATTGCAAGATTAATGTTCTATTATGGGCAAAATAAATACATTTTTTGATTGTATCTTTACTAAGATATGTCGAGCTAAAAAAAAAATAGTTTTGGCTTTTGTATAATTTATTTTATAACCTAGAACGATTCAAGGATTCTAAATAGAGTTTTCAAAACCTTTGAAAGCGCAGTAAAAGAGCGACAGTAAAAAGAAGCTAATATTGTTTAGCTCCACAGCAATTTAATGGAACATAGAAAGTATTTTCCGATAAATCTATCTCCTTCAGTAGCTCACTCTGGGCGGTCTATTAATACTCGACGGAGGGCTATTAAGAAAATGTGGCATCAGCTAGCTAATGCACCTGAAAAGGGTGACGCACTTAGCCGTGACTAAAGTAACATCAATGCCAATCGAGCTATTTATTTATTTATTGGAAAATGAAATACATCGTCCTAAAGTCATTTTAAATATCAAAAGAAAATCAGTGCAATTGATGCATATAGTCATTAAGGCTAGAGAAGAAAATGTTCAAGAAAATGAGAAGAAAAGAAGTTCATCCTTTTTAACTGCAGTATTTTTTGTTCAGAATGTTCTCTACCAGCTTTGAAGACCGGACAGTTTATTTTTTAATAACTGCCATATTTGTACAATAGGCTTTTATTTTATACTCGTATAATCCCACTGTTTGGAATTTAGTGATATGTGGACATACAACGTGGACAAACTAATATAAGCATGACTGTCACGTACGATTCTAGTCATAGTTCGCTAAATATTTACAAATATATGAATTTATTGACACCGTTCTCAGCGTACTGAAACATATGAAAATCTCCATATTCATGGCAAATTTTCCTAACTGGATTATTTCTGAAGCAATCATCTCTTGCCAGTATCGGCATACCACGCAAATTTTAGTACAAAAAACGAAAACATTAGAATCTTTCAGTATGCTTTTCTATATGTAGTCGTAAAAATGATACCAATGACCTGCTTATTGATTTCATAGTATGAATAACCAACTTCTCACCAAATTGTATAAGAGACTAGAATTTTTACTTATCGGTGATTAAGATTTTTTCTGTATAAAGAGGAAAGATTTGATTGTTTGTTTGTTTGCATCGAATAAGCTTCGTAACTATTGGACCGATTTAAAAATAATCTTTCACTGTTGAAAAATTACACTATCTTACTAGTGACGTAAGCTATTGAAGCCGCGATGGACTGCTAGTTTATTATAGTAAAAGATCTAGGAATCGTGTTTATCGTATGAAAAAGTATTAAAACTGAAGTTGTTCAACCCATTGGCTCGCAAAATCCAGAAACAATAGAGAAACTATTGTTGTGTCATATTCGTACACAAATTAATCGGTTAAAAAAATTTGGCGAATTCCAAATTTTTTGGTCACAATAAAATAATTGTGGTTTTCTTGGTCATAATTTAGCAAGAAATAAATTGTTATTTCATTAAGAGTTGAAAGTTAATACACGTTGAAGTACCCATTAGTAATTTTCATCTTTATAAACTACGTCTGAAATAAAGGCTTTATATATTATAAATCATTTTTATCTAAAAGTGAAGTTTATACAAAATGGTTTTTACACCAACCAAATCATTACGTGTGTACATAACACTGTATAATTTTAATTAAAATAAATATATTCATTCAAAATATACATTTGATCTTTTTCTTCTCCTACATCTTAGCAAATAGGATGTGTTTTATTATTAATATGCTCTTTAAATTCTTTGATTATGCTGGTGCTGAAAATCCATCCTGTATCAATCACTTTACATCACAAACACTCGTCTACTATAATACTACTGGTCATGCAGAAAGGGGGTTGCGAACGTGCGTAGCGTGTGTGTTCTCTATGAGTTGACTCATCGCTTGGCAAAAACCAATGCACCGTCATTTTAAATACTGAAACTTTCCACTATTCGTCTACCTAGACTTCCTGTCATGTAAATTTATTTTTAAAATTCAAGAAGTTTCTAAAATCGGTCGTATTTGGAATTTGCCAAATCGGTCATCAGAAACTGTCTGCTGTTGTATGTGTTACAATACTTTCAGTAAAGTACCGCATATCGTGGCGGTGAGCAGTCGAAGCGGGCCGGTGACGTTCGCAGCCCCTGGCACTCAGGGTCGGAGACAGTCGCATGCGAAGCGGGAGGGGCGACGGTGGGGCAACATGAACGGGGCTCACTGAGAGGATGGTGCGGCGGCACGGAGAACGTGTAGTACTTGGTCGTTTGGTTGTGAGCTCGCAGCACATAGCTGTGAGTCAGGGTCACCACCACCACGAGGACCGACGCCAGCGCCAGCGCGAAGAACGACGCCGCGACGGCTGCCACCACGCGCCGTCTTCTCGCCTCCTTTCCAGCGTCTTCGGGTGGGATTTCGGGCTCGGGCGGCGGCGGAGGCGGCTCTGGAGATCTGCTGCGGACGCTGGGCCCTCGGCTGTTCGGAAGCTCCAAGGTGTGACGACGGGAACGCCGAGCGCGCTCGCATTCCGCTGCCGAGGAATGATGGCGGCGCAAGCGATGAGGAGCACCCGGTGTTACGCGACACGACGCCGACCGTAGCGTGCGCACGGGCACCATCAAATCATCGCTAGCAACTCTCGGCACGCGGGCCGATTGAACGGAACGAAACGAGTGGTCTCGCGTAGAACTACTCGGGAAGGCTAAATCGACGGAAGCGCGGGAAGAATGTCTCGAGAATCGGTCTCGATCCCTGTGGTCTACGCGCACCGACATGGTGCGGGCGAAGCGCGCGGCGGCGGCCGCCCAAGTGCCGGATCCCTCCCCGAGTGGTCACGCCGCCGCCGCCGCCCGCCGCGCGCTACCCGCTTCCCGTATGTTTACACTCGTCCCCGATCTTACAAAGAACGCTTACAAAATATTCGTCCACATCACGAGGTACGCTGGCGTTTCACTCGAATAGATGCCGATTCCGTATTTACCCGATTAAGTGTATTTGGACTTCCCCTTCAGCACCTAACTTTATGTAAATGTTGATTCTGTCACTCGAATGCCGAATTTAACTCTTGACGTATGGGTAAATCCAATCATAGAAAATGGTAATGTAACAACTAGCTACAACACAAGAAAGAAAGGTTATTTTAAATCTTTTCTAGAGTTTGTGGATAACCTCAAAGAATTTCGAATCGCGCGCGGTGAATTTTTTTTTTTATCTATGGGATAACCTTGACCTATTTACAATTTCAGGGATTTAAATTACAATCGTGTTCTAATTCCAAGTTGGGTAAACAATTTTGTGGTTAAAAGGCATTTAATATCTACAGTTGTCCCATTGGCAGACGCTGAACGCTAAATAGAGCGCGCCGCCTTTGTTGTGTAGTCCGCGTTGTCAAGTTAAATTGTCTCGAGGCGGGAAACGAAACAGATAGTAGCGAAGTTGTCGCGAGGCCGCCACATCGACACTATTCAATGCAGAATAGGCACCCACATATACCTGTACCTCCACCATATTGTCATGACGTGGTACTCAAACTGTGCCTTTACATCAATCAAGTATACTTGTAGGTAAAAGTCTTTGTGATGCGGAACATTTTTAGCACGAGTCAGAGATAATAATATTTGAAAAAAGGTAATCATTATTCTTTTGTCTTTTTTTTAGCAAATATATATCGTCTATAAGTTAAGTTTTAGTGAAAGTGAAAGCTTGGAAAACATCAAGTCGGTCGTAAAATTTGTTTTTATTCATAAAACGCTATTCCATAAAACAGACATCAAACACTTTAACATTCAGGCACAAATATAAGGGTAAACTAGGGGTAAATTGACTGGAATAAGTTGTTAAATAAACTTCAAATACTTAATTTCTAATGTGTTCACCACAACCATCGGATATCTGAATATAACTTAATACAGAGATCGTCTCGCTTACTCACGCGTTCTTGCATGGTTTAAAGAGATGGTGGTAAGCCACCAGGACTCCATACCCCATGCTACCTACGATTCTGCCAGGACAGTAGCCGTTGATATTGAGGCTAGATACTCTCGGTCGTTCTTTATAACTAGTATACAAATCCACACTCTATTTCATTTTAATATGCGTCTGTTGTATATAGGTCTTATTTTAATAAAAAGACTTTTGTCACTAACAAAAGACTTTTGTGCCTAAAAAGTCAAGTGTCACTTCGCTTAGAATTTTATTTTTTTTAGTAATTACGGGCGCATATGACGTACTTTGATGCGGTTTTGGTGAATGAACCCCTTTTGGGAGAAAACCAAAAATCTACAGGGCCATTGTCGTAGTAAAAAAAAGAGATAGAAAACACTGCTTATAATCAGGAATATCTCTAAAGAATAGTCAAGTCGCAAGTTTTCGCTGTCATGCCGAGCGATTGAAACGCAACTGACGAACAATAAGTGTACAATACATAGAACACAATGATGGCGGGACTCTATCGGACGTCCCTAGATAAGATATGAAGCATCACTGCCTCACTCACACCAAACCTTTGATGCGTGGAAAATACATAGAGAAACTGCAAAGTTTCTGGGCTACCCTACCTACATTCTTTTTTCATTATCTTCCAATTTTTTCGGCTGTGTTTTTATTTTCTTGTTTCATTTTGGGCTAGGCTTTAGTTTTTATATGGTAGTCAACAAATAAAGAAATGGTGAGAAATGGGCAAAGAGTAGAAATATAGATGGAATTTGCCCAGCAGTCAGGCACAATCTATACAGGATAGTGAAAAATTACTATTAGAAGTGTTTACATAAAGTTAAAAATTAGATATCTGTCTGTTTGGGAGATTAGGATCCGTGGCTGTATCTCATGAACCATGATAGCTAGTCAGTTAAAATTTTCACAAATGATATATGTTTGTTGCCATAACAACAATTTTTTTCATGTGGGTCTTCCACTCAAAAAATGTGATTTTTATAGAAAATGGTAGGGAACGCTTTGAACGCGAGTCCGACTCGCACTTGGTTAGATTTATTTATACAAAAAATAGTTTTACTTTTAGTTAAAGCTATCGATACCAAATCCTTGGTGCGCGAATCCGACTAGCTATTGAACAAGTTTATAAAAAAATCAATTAACTTCTTAAGGAATTACAAAACGTACAGTAATCGCAATATTAGCCTACCATCAGCATAAAAATACTATTCAAGAAATTTCAGAGGCAAATCGTGTTTGGACTCGGACCTGATTGTATTTTTTCAACAGCCACTGTTGACCCTACGACACTTATTAGAATCCCTGGTCATGAATAATGGATTAAGGATGAACCACTGTTATCTATAAAATAGACTGGAAACATCGCTCTATTGTGGTTAAAATAAGAAACCATGGAAATAAGATTAATGATAAAGAATTGATTTGTCCAAAATAATTAAAATTCTTAAGAAATTGCCCACAATATAATGTAAAAGCATATATTGCATGTCAGTTCTACTAATTAAACGATTTTGTTTGTATACTAGTGATCCCATACTTCGCACGAGTTTTGAGATAGACATAAAACATTCTGGAAGAATTTTATTAAACGAAGGTGTTTAATGAAATTAATGATACAAGTTAGTAGACAACTGATATACAATATACTTTGGATATTGTTTCTGCAACCCCAGTGCTGTAAATACGTCTATAAAGGGCCCCCCTTTGACCGGCTAATATCAAAACTTTTCAATCCTCATCCGTCATCCGATGTAGATGTTTTTGATATTTTAGCCTAAAGGAAAAGATGCGTATACCGGGGCTGCAAAGCCTAACATGTTTATACGTGTTCGTAACGATATTAGGTGTCAAACAACGACGAGCGTAACCAGACTTAGATTGCTCGCCACTAATAGTATCTCTATTTTTTTTTCTCCGTGCTTCGAACGTTAAGCCATTATTCCCGGCTGTTATATATGACTATCGTAGGATTGTATCATATGTCTTAAGGCAACCTGTAAAATCTGTGTTAAGTATTCATTTTAAAATGTAATTTTTTTATATATATTGTTAATGATTACAAGGTCAAGTGGTCCTGCGATTTCTGGAGTCATTTCTAAACCACCTATCGACCTAAAAACTAACAGAAAAATAACAGCTTAACATGCCTTCAAAACACGGAACGTTTCTCTTATCGGATAATCAAGCGATTCAAGCCTGCAATGACCTATTATACTTTTGGAAATACTTTTATTTGCAGACGCCCAAACAGTTTTCAATGCAGAGTATAAATTACCAAATATACGTAAATAAAACAAACTTTGTTTACATGAATCTACATTAATAGAACTTCAGTAAATCAGGCCGGATTCGTTTCACTGGATTCAGTTTTTTTCTGAGACGTGGGCGTTTATGATTGTAATTATACTCGTATTTTACGTCTATTTACATACAAACATATGGTTTACAGGGTTTTGTTTTACTAAAGAAAGACTTTAAATAAAAATTATGGCCTATTTCACTACATATACCTAGTATCGTTATGGGCTAATAAATATTTAGTATTTTTAAGTACAATTTTATAACTAGTGACTTGGTGTGCCATATTCAAGTTTCCATGCTCAAAATCTCAAAAAAATACGACATACATACATACTGCCCTTTGACAACGCGGACGAAGCCGCGGGCAACAGCTAGTAAAAAAATAAAATTCCTTTGTTATTTCATTGTCACTACAAACACAAAATGGTGGTAAGAGCCATAAAATCCAAAGGCGCCTAAGTCCTTTGTTACTCTGCCATTTCCAATAATTTCAAAAAAAGGCTCGGCTATTGGTTTTCATATGTTTATCGAACCTGCTCCCAAAATTTCACGGGAGTCAGTTGAGATATGAGACTTTTAAGAGAGAACACGCAGACACACCAAAACATTTTTGGCCAAGTCGGAAAGGAGACAAGAGACAACTAAATAGTAGTGTCTTCATATTGTATAGCGATAAGGTAGAAAGTGATAGCTCGTTTGCATATGGTACCATTGCGAAATTAATTTGTTTATGACATGTCATATACAAAGTCAAACAACTCTGCACAATCTGTCAACAAAATTACCTGTATAAAGCTTTTATCAAGAAGATTTTTATCCTATTTACGCATTGAAAGATATTATCAAAATCAGAAAGAATCAAGATTGTTTAACCTGGGATTGTTTTTACAGATTTCCGTGAATAAAATTATGTAAATTGCGATCTAAAAATATACGTTTGATGATTAAAATAAACAATATTAATCTTTGAAAAATTCTTACAACTTAAAATTCTCGTGAATTCGGATCTCAGAAACTGCATGATAGATCAATGACTAGCGGTGATAAATCGGTTGCTAACATAGTTATACAATACAATACAACAAAAACTAATGTACTATAAAAGGGCTCTGGTAATCTATTTATCATTGCCAAATTCTATTTGGAGATCCGCCTACATTTTTGTACAAAGCGAAGCCCTTAGGTATTGGTTACGTCAAAAGCACCCTACAAATATAATTCTTATTTAACTTTCAACCAAGGAAACCGAACAACATCATTTCGTTACCTTTTTCCGTTGGGGCTCAGCATCAAACTTATTTGAGCGTATTTAAATTAAAATGTTTCTGGCACTTTACAGGTAAAATCTTTTTCAACCCTGATATAATAAATACTCCTGAAACTATTTGACATCTCAGATCATTGTGAATTTTGATAATATGATGGTATATTAACAACTTATTTCGTGGAAAAATTCTGAAAAAATCCATGTCGTCTGAAAGATTATGTCATCTGACGACGAAGATCTCGTCTCACCAACAACACATTACTGCGTACTTACATGCAGCAGAATCACACCATCAGCAAATATATATCCACGCGGGTGAAGCCGCGGGCGGAAACTAGTTTTATGGTAATCATTTAACAAATATAGATACAAGATTTAGAAAAATCGATGATTAGACTTAGTAATTTTGTCATGTTTGTGTAAAAGCACCTTTAAAAGTACTTGGATTGTCCGAGGCGAATCTTTTGTGGAAATATAAATAAAACTAGTCCTAATTACCGTGCGTCGATACAAATGGCTGGGCCAAAGCGATGTCGGGCTATTGACGTGCCCAATTATTTGAGCCAATGTTTGCCCTGCCTGATTGGATCCTTATGTCAATTGCCTAAGTACCAATATATTGGGATTGATACCTGTAATAATAAAAGTTAGTTTGTGATTTGATTAGCTATTGTGATCTCCGCAATTTCTTTTTGATATATTAACTCTACAAAGGGAAAATCATAATGTGTTTCTATACTTTCTATACTATATTATTATTACTCCTCCGTGGCGTAATGGTTAACCTGCCTGACCGCTACTCAGGAGGTCCCGGGTTCGATCCCCGGTCAGGTCAAGATGAAAAATGATCTTTTTCTGATTGACCTGGGTCTTGGATGTTTATCTATACATGTATTTGTTATAAAATATAGTATCGTTGAGTTAGTATCCCATAACACAAGTCTCGAACTTACTTTGGGGCTAGCTCAATCTGTGTGATTTGTCCCTATATATTTATTTATTTATTTATTTATTTATTTATTTATTTATTTATTTATTTATTTATTATTACTATTGTTGGTTCTATGGGTAACACTTTAAGTATGGCTCTGTCTATTCTTTTGGGGCAAGGACGTGAGGACATAAAAAATGACAGACAAGGCTTTTCCGGAGAACAAACAGCCTTCAAATTGAAAGTTATATTAAGGTTTTATTCAAATCGAGGGGTCGGATTGTTGATATTTTAGGAACATTTCCACGTGTAATTTTGGCTACTGTGTAAAAATAAACGAGTGATTCTACCTTGGTTTTGAAATATCTATATATATAAAAGAAAGTCGTGTTAGTTACTCCACTTATAACTCAAGAACGGCTGAACCGATTTAGCTGAAAATTGTCAAGGAGGTAGTTTAGAGCCAGGAGAAGGACATAGGGTACCTTTCATCCCGGGAAAAAGCACTGTTCCCGAGGGAAGTACACGCGGGCGAAGCCGCTGGCAAAAGCTAGTATCTTATATATATAAAAGAAAGTCGTGTTAGTTACTCCACTTATAACTCAAGAACGGCTCAACCGATTTAGCTGAAAATTAATTATATAAATTTAGGAGAAGGACATAGGGTACCTCTCATCCCGGGAAAAAGCACTGTTACCGAGGGAGGTTTACCGAGGCCAAGCCGCGGGCAAAAGCTAGTTGTTAATAAAAAGAACGGCAATTGTTGTGAAAGATTTGCTAGGTGAAAGGACGAATATTTTTTTTTATTTCGAATAATTAACCTATATATTATGTAAACATACATTTGCATATCTTAATTCATGGATTAAACATGAACCAAGTCTTAAATAATGAATAACTTAAATACTGTTGGTGTACTTAATAATATTAAAAAAATATATATACTTAAAAAATCTGTTAGTCAAATAAAGCCTAATAGGTAATAAACATCGAAAATTATGTAATTAGAGGCTTTGAGGATCATCTCAAATAGGAGCCATACCGGGTGCCTACGTTTTAATAAAGAGTTAATTTGATATTCTCCAAAAATCCAAGTAAAGCTATGGTCTGTTTTATTGCTTACTAGCAACCCGCCCCGGCTTCGCATTGGCATATAAACCTTCCTCTTGAATCACTTTATCTATTAAAAAACCTCATCAAAACCCGTTGCGTAGTTTTAAAGATTTAAGCATACATAGGGATAGAGAAAAAGACTTTGTTTTATACTATATAGTGATAATGATAGTGATAGTGACGCTGCACAAGCTTACGAGGTGGAGTAAGCAGATAGCCAATAACTAATTTAAATATTGTGACGTCGCGCATTCTCCTACGGCGGTCCTTCCTCGCTGCCCCGCACCGCATCACCCCCGAGGGCCATATATAAGGCTGCGCGCGTCCAGTGGAAGACCTCTTTCGGCTGACCTCACCATCTCAAGTTAAGTGGCTGGCTATTTCATAGCGGCTGCCTGACTGGATTTCGTGCCTACTTTGATCTCACGACCCCTATAATCTCTCATTAACGGTTATCTTTAAGAGTCTAACCTTTTGTAAAGTACAAATAATAAATATTGTGCGATTCGCTGAAACCTGGATTTATCTTCTCTCCTCACACATACCTTAAGTAATTAGTAAATTCCACCTACGTTATACTGGCGCCCATCAAAAAAAAGGCTAGGCACGAGGTCTGGTGAGTGTAAGCCCTAATTTACTGTGTTTCTTTTTCTGTGTTTTTTTTTCCCAGTTCAAAAGGTGCGTAAGTGTTTTTTTTACTTAGTGGAAGTGCCTTCCGTAATTAAATTATCCTGAGCACGCGCATGTACGGACTCGCCACGCGTCTCGGGTGTGGTCTATGTGCATTTTATGCTGTGGCTATAATAATTTTTTTTTTTGCTATACCTACCTACTGTAATAGGCTTTCGGCTGCTATTGTTATCTTACTAAAGCTATTCTAGATTAATTTCTTACTGCACCTTTTGAACGGTATTCTTAACTTTGTATTTTTTTCTCGTGTGGGTGATTACTCTTGCGCCGTTTGGTTGGTTATAATGCCGTATACTATTAAATTTTCCTTATTAAATAAAGCTGAACTTGAGTATGAAATCCAAATACGTAACGGCAATATTTCTCAAACCACAACGGTAGAGGAATTACGTAAACAGATTTTAAAACTTTCGTCCGATTCTCCTTCTGAGGATATCCTAACGTCCGTCTTTTCTCCCGATGAGGATATAGCCGCGGTTAGTAACTCCCTGCTCCGTGTTTCCAATAACGTCAAAGTATTACAGTCTAAATTTGAGAAAAATCTATTTTCTAGAACTAATTCTATTCTTAACCATGTTTTTTATAGGCTATCTCGTATTGATGTTGCTTCATTAGTCGATAAAAACCCACTTAACCTAGTATGGAACGACTTTCACGCAAATCATAAAACCCTATCACTATTGTCTCAACCGATGTCTTCGCGCGGGGTCGAGCCACAGAACATTCCCGAACCTTCTTCTGAGTCAATTCTTTGCGATCGTAAATTGTTTGCGGAATTAAATAAATTTAAATTTAATGGTAAAACTTGTGTGCGTTCATTCATTCAGAGAGTAAATGAATTTATGTCGAGTAGGAATATACCTGAAACTAAAATACTTTCTTTTGCTTTTGAAATATTTTCACATGATGCGTTGCATTGGTACCGTGCGATTAAAGATAGTGTTGGATCTTGGTTCGATCTTTGTCGTTTACTTAAACGTGATTTTAGTCCGCATAATTATGACTATAAACTCACATCGGAAATAAGGCTTCGTACACAGGGGGAAAAGGAGAACATAACCTTATACATCGCTAAAATGCAAGGATTATTTTCTCTTTTAGACGTACCTATGAACGAGTCTTCCAAACTAGAAATTCTATTAAATAACATTCGGCCTTGCTATACAAATGCTCTTCTAACAGCTGATGTTGTGGATATTTCTTCCTTGGTTAGCGTCTGTAGGGACTTTGAAAAATATGACAGTCGTAGCCGAGAATTTTCTGAACCACCCAAGGTTACTTCCAATACTTTGGCTCCCGAATTGGCTTACACTACTTCAAATAAAACTTTCAATAAAAATTATAATTTTTATAAAAATAATAACTACCCACAAAATTTTTATAAAAATTATAACACCAAACCATCACCTATTAACGAAGTCGAGTTGGAACAACAAATTTGTGCTATTGAAAATGCTTCGATTCGTAATAATTCTAAACAATATTGCCCGAGATGTCGTACGGATTCGCATTCTTTAGGTACTTGTCGGCAACCTCGTTATCTCATCTGTTTTAAATGTGGTTCTAAGGGCTTTAAGTCCACTAATTGTCCTAAATGTAATAAAATAAATAATAGTCAACTTCAAAAAAACTAGTAAAGGCCGATCAAGGGAAATCTATGATTAATAAAACTAAAACAAATAAAACTGAGTGGCATAATTGGCTACATTATGTTGCCAATTTTTTTAATACAAAAAAACTCTCCTCGATCGGCAGTACAAGCAATTATACTCCTTATATTCCTGTCACATTGAACGGTAAAAATACTATTGGTTTGCTCGATTCTGGTTCTTGTTTAACCATTCTGGGTAATAATTCCCATGATCTCTTCTTAAAAGGTTTAAAACTCGATACTTCGAAACCTTTAGAATTTATCACTGCTGGCGGCGATAAATATTCGTCGCTCGGCTCGGTGCTTCTTCCTTTTGTATTCCAGAATAAATCTATTTCTCTGGTTACTCATATTGTACCAGGAATAAAAAATTCTTTGATCCTGGGTATGGACTTCTGGAAGGGTTTCGGTTTGTTTCCGGACCACATAGTGACGGTTTCGCCACCGAGTAAACTTGGTACTAGTGTCGCGGAATCACAATCCGGCGCCGCTAGTAAATTGGTTTCTTTTGATAGTCTGACAGAGGATCAGAGGGCTGTCGCTAACAATATAATTTCTCAATTTACCGATATTTCCTATCAGAAAAGGGGTCTTGGTCGTACTTCGCTCATTACTCATTCGATCGATACGGGTGACAGTCCTCCAATTCGTCAGCGTTACTATAGGATGTCCCCCGAAAAACAGCGTATTTTGATAGAACATGTCGATGAAATGCTTAAGGAGGATGTAATTGAGCCTTCGGAAAGTCCTTGGTCTAATCCCATAATACTTACTCCTAAAAAAAATGGCGAATTGCGTTTTTGTTTGGACAGTCGCAAATTAAATTCAGTAACAAAAAAAGATGCCTATAAATTGCCATATATTTCTGAGATTTTGGATAATTTAAGGGATGCTAAATACCTATCTAGCTTGGACATTTCAAAATGTTTTTGGCAGACTTTAATAAAAAAAGAGGACCGTTGCAAGACTGCTTTTTATGTTCCTTCTCGTGGTACATTCCAGTTCAAGTCTATGCCCTTTGGTTTAACAAATGCACCTGCGACTCAGCAGCGTTTAGCTGATATTTTATTTTACGGTCCAGAGTTCGAAAATAAAGTTTTTTGCTTCGTAGATGACATAATTTGCATTTCTAATTCATTTAGTAACCATATTTCACTTTTAACAAAAATATTAAATAAATTAAAGCAGGCAAACTTAACTATTAATCTTGATAAATGTAACTTCTTTAGAAATAAACTTAAGTACTTGGGCTATATAGTGGATTCAGACGGTCTTCACGCCGATCCCGATAAGGTTAATTCAATCACGAATTACCCTGTACCGACTAACAAAAAAGAGGTTCGTCGTTTTCTTGGCGCGGCGTCATGGTATAGAAGGTTTATACCTAACTTTAGTTCCTTAGCGGCGCCCCTTAATAAACTAACTTCTAACAGCAAAAAGTCGCCAGCGTTTTCTTGGTCTCAGGAGGCGGATTTGGCCTTTACTAAATTAAAGAGCTGTTTAGCTTCCTCTTCGGTGTTGTCTTGTCCAGATTACACCCAACCTTTTGAAATACACGCTGATAGCAGTGACTTTGGTATAGGGGCAGTTCTTTGCCAGATATTAAATGGGGAGGAAAGAGTCATAGCCTTCTACAGTAAATCCCTATCGGATCAAGAACGTAACTATAGTGCTACTGAGCGCGAGGCGCTTGCCGTTCTATCTGCTATCGAACACTGGCGTTGTTACGTAGAAAATGGGCTAAAATTCGTGGTGTATACGGATCACGCCGCGCTTAAGTGGTTCCTCACTCTTAATAATCCTACTGGCCGACTGGCCAGATGGGGTGTTCGTCTATCTGCTTATAACTTCGAAATAAGGCATCGTCGGGGTTCTGATAACTTAGTCCCGGATTTTCTTTCCCGTAATCCTAATATTATGTCCACAACATTTAACGTAAACTCTAATATAACAGCTATTTCCACTAACGATCCTTGGTACTTGAATATTTTTAATGGCTGTACAAAATCTCCCACTTCTTATATAGACTATCAAATAATAAATAACAAACTATATCGTTTCAAAAAAAGTCTTAATCCTTTAACTAGAGAGTTTCAATGGAAAGAAGTTGTTCCGGCCGAGCAAAGATCACAGATAATAAAACAAAACCATTCTTTGCCCACTGCTGGTCACCTCGGTATATTCAAAACCTTTAAGCGTCTATCTCTTACCTATTATTGGCCAGGCATGTACTCGGATGTTGTTAGCGCGGTTAATTCGTGTGATGAATGTATCGCTCATAAACATCAAAATCACTCAACTCTGGGTCTTATGGGTGGACCTAAGTCTTGTTCTAAACCATTTCAGGTCATAAGTATCGATTTGATAGGTCCATTACCTCCTACTAGAAAACAAAATAATTTTATTTTTGTGGTCTGTTGTTGTTTTTCTAAGTATTGTTTGCTATTCCCTATAAAACGAGCCACAGCCGAAGTAATAACAAAAATCCTCGAAGAAAATGTTTTCTTAGTACATGGCATTCCTTCAACTGTCATACTAGATAACGGTAAGCAATTTATTAGTACACAATTTAAAAACTTAATATCTAAATATAAAATTCCCAATTTACACTACACTCCATTTTATACGCCCCATGTTAACACCGTAGAACGATATAATAAAACTATAACTACAGCTATTTCCACATTTATTGATAAAGACCACAGGGTGTGGGACACAATAATACCTCAAATACAATTTGCAATGAATTGTGCCGTTAACGAAGTAACCGGTTTCACACCATCATTTCTTGTTTACGGTCGTGAACTGATAACGTGCGGATCTCGATATGTTGTGTCAGATCAGAATATGGTACATGAGCCTGTAGATTGTTATGCTGAATCGCTTGGTCATTTATCTAATATCTTCGAGAAAGTACAGGCGGCTCTTTTGTCGGCTCATCAACGTAATTGTCAGTCGTATAATCTTCGCCGTAAGCCGGCAGAATTTAATGTTGGTGATGTTGTTTGGAGGCGAACATTCTACCTAAGTGATAAGGATAAATATTTCTCAAAAAAATTAGCACCTAAATTTATTAAATGTAAAATCGTAGCAAAAAAATCTCCCTTAGTATATAAACTTTCAGATATGTCGGGTAAGCCGCTGGGCGAATGGCATATCAAAGACATTAAACTAATCAACTATAAACAATAATTATAACTAAAAATAATTCAATCTTCTTAAATAGTTACAAAAACCTCGTACGTTCAGCCGTACATTATAGTTTGTATGAATTGTTGTGCTGTTGACTGTACTCGAGTCTAGTTCCTGCGTTCGATTAATATTGTAGTAGTATCACCTGTTTGTGTTGCGATCATGTTATGTAACTAGGTACTTAACATTCCTTTGTTCTCTGCTAGACTGCTCGCGCACCGGTGGCGCTGTCTGCGCTTATTTTGTTTTATGTAGTTATGCATTAATACATCAATCCTTATTAATACCAATTTTTTTTGCAAATTACTTTAACCTGTTCGGCTCGATTCTGTTCGCTGGCTAGTACCGTATCCTCCTGTTAGTTAGCCACCTACATGCACTTATTAGTATATATACTATACTGGAACTTCTCCAATTTCAGGGTTCCGGCCAGCCGTCTACCAGCTGCCCACCAGCGCCGGCCAGCCGTCTACCAGCTGCCTGCCAGCGCCGGCCAGCTGTCTGCTCCAGCACCATCTACTGACGGCGAGCAGTCGAATTTCCCGGCTAAGGGAAATTCTGGTCTAACGGGGGGGGTGTGTGACGTCGCGCATTCTCCTACGGCGGTCCTTCCTCGCTGCCCTGCACCGCATCACCCCCGAGGGCCATATATAAGGCTGCGCGCGTCCAGTGGAAGACCTCTTTCGGCTGACCTCACCATCTCAAGTTAAGTGGCTGGCTATTTCATAGCGGCTGCCTGACTGGATTTCGTGCCTACTTTGATCTCACGACCCCTATAATCTCTCATTAACGGTTATCTTTAAGAGTCTAACCTTTTGTAAAGTACAAATAATAAATATTGTGCGATTCGCTGAAACCTGGATTTATCTTCTCTCCTCACACATACCTTAAGTAATTAGTAAATTCCACCTACGTTATAATATATTAAAATTCTCTAATACCTACCAGCTTTTATGATAAATGTGCAAGTTTTTATGAATGTGTGTTAATTTTAGTAATTTAAAAATTGAATACTACACAGGCAAGACTAAATGAATAACAAAAAAAATTTCGATATTCAAACGCAATGCTTGTATCGCGCAAGAATATGCCACATAAGAATATTTTATCTATTGTTTCTGGGTTCTGCAAGCCGGCGGGTTATGATTGCTATATATATTACTAGCTGTTCCCCGTGGCTTCGCCCCGCGTGGGACTCAGTTATATCGCGCCCAAAAGTAGCCTATGTTTGACCTCAGGTCGTTAACTATATCCCTACCAAATTTCATCACAATCGGTCTAGCAGTTTAGCCGTGAAGAGGTGACAGACAGACAGACAGACAGATAGACAGACAGACTTTCGCATTTATAATATTAGTATGGAAGTATGGATAGTATTCTTGACTATAAACTATTGGACAGGTTTACGCTACCACTCATGGACCAGCTGTAATCCAAGCCGCAGCCTTACGCCCACGTAAAGCCTCGACCTTTAGTTTGTACATAGCCTAAGGCCTGTATAAGATTGCCTACACAGCACCAAAAGGCACTAAAACTGAATATTTTTTGTGTTTATTACGAAAATTCATAAAAATCTGTTTTTATTTCAAAATTCATTCCGTCCTGTTTTTAAATCATATTATAATCCTTTTTTATTTGTACTTATGGACATAAACACTAATGAAGCTGAAGACTTTATTTATTTAAACGCCTATAACTACAAAACAAAGTTAAAAAAACATAGTTTTTTTCATTTATTTACTAAATTCATGTATGTAGAAAAACATATGCAAGATAAACCATAGACAAGAGAACATTAGTACAAGGGTGCTTTATTTTTAAAGAAATCTACCAATAAGTATATATTTTTTCATATGATAGCCAGATTCTTGAGAAAGGTTAGACTTTATACCATTATTTAATAGTATTTTCAGTAAGTTTGGAAACGTAACTATCAAAAACAACGAAGTTTCATATAAAATTTTCTACCCCTATTTTCTACCCTTAGGGGCGGAGTATTTAAAAATCTTTTCTTAGTGTACCCCTACATCACCTACAGAATATTTGTACAAAATTTCAGCTTTCTATGTTAAGTGGTTTTGGCTGTGGATTGATTAGTGTGTCAGTAAGTCAGTGAATCAGTGAGGACAAAGCCTTTTATTAATATAGATATATATAGATGATGTGTCATGTTATTTTAAGCTATACCTAGAGCAATAGCCTGATGCCTCTTTTCCAACTAATAAATAAATATATGCTTGTAGAGACACACCACACAGACTGAGTTAGCCCCAAAGTAAGTTAGAGTCTTGTTTTATGGGATACCAATTCAATGATATAAAATTTTATAACAAATACATTTATAGATAAACGTCCAAGACCCAGGCCATTAAGAAAAATACAATTTTTCAACTTGACCCGACCGGAGTTTGAACCCGGGACCTCTTGAGTAGCGGGCAGGCATGGCAGGCAAACTAATAAACAAAGAAATCACGATTTTTAACTTGTTTACGACGAATATCACTTGGTCACAAAATAAATTACCCCAACATAAAGCCAAAAGGAGCTTAAAAGCTTTTTTAGGGTTCCAATTTAAAAAGTGGTTTGCTCTTACATTTACGATCACACTCAGCCGCCAATAATTCATGTGTATATTCCCTAAAGAACGAATGTCACTATATATAAAGGTCTACACACACTTACACTACGCGGCATGACTGCACTGTAACAATCTTCCACCTACTATAGAATTGAGAACTGCTCATTAGAAGTAGCCTATCATGCAGGCGCATCAAAATTTTGACAAAAAACACATATGAAAAAGAAGTGTGATAATTATGTATAATGAGTCAACCTCGACCCTCCGCTTTCCTCAACTTCACACTCCTACAAGTAACACGCTGTGTTCGTATATACGACAAGTTTTACGTATGTTAATTTATTTGTGGGACGCACTTCTTAAATATATTTTCTTACCCGATGCGACACAATACGATAAGGGTGGCGAAGGCCAACCTATTCTTTCATTATTTTAAATAACCAAAGCTTAAAGTAAAGTTAAGTCGCGCAGGTACAGTAGGCCTCGTAGAAAACCACACCAAAGTGGTGAGGTTTAAGTTTAGTGTAAGTTAAGGTTTTTTGTATGTATGAATGTAAAAACTTGTACAGAAAGATCATTGATGATACAACATAGAAAATAACAAAAGGCGGACTTATGCCTAATTGGGATCTATTCCAGTTGTATACTTTACCATCTGGCCCACTGTCTTCATATCTTACTTCATGCAAATTCATAGTCGGGTAACGCAGCGCAGCGCAGCGTAAGTGCGTGTAACCCCTAAGTAGTGAGTCGGTGAAAGGTTTCAGAATCAATTTAGGTGAGTATGTACCTGAAGGACTAGGTTCTCTATGATGAGAAAGAGAGTCGGTAAGCAGTTTTAAAACTAGAAACCCTACGTCATTATCATATTAGCATGCTGCGGCTTGGTGACTTCTAATAAAAAGCCAGCTACTTAACTTATGGAGGGAAAACATTAAAACATCGCTTCTTAGAGGATTTTGGGCTCCCATATCCTTATATGGGGACCCAGAATCATCTAAGAAACCGGGAAAATGATTAAAAAAACGATGAATATCTCTTTCACATAGATTAATGGCTCTTGAGCGGAAATAAATAGGTATCAATTACAAATGCTATAGTTTCCCAGCTCGGCTATTCTCAAATTCATTTACTTACTACTTTTTATCAGCTTAAGAATGAATGAAATTACCATCTTTAAACTTATAATGCAATTTCTCATCCATTTTCCATCCAATAAGATACGAAACCTTCACAGCTCACAGGGACCTCCCGCTACTTTTTAACTTAGTTTCCTATGAGGATAAATGTCAGCTCTTTTCTCCATAAACCGGTCACTTTAAAGGTGTTATAAAGAAAAGCCATTTACTCTCGTTTGACCCTAAGATATATGGACTTTGAAACATTAAATTCGGCTGGCCTATAAGTTGCGTAGGTCAGCTCTGTAATACAAAGTAATGGACTGATATGTTGTTGTTTTTTTATTGAGATTACTAGAAAATATAACTATTTATGTGCACAACTATTGACATATACTCGTGCGCAAATTACTAGCGCAATAAAGAGCAAAAACTCTATATATATATTTTTAGCTTAGCAATTTATTTTTTGCGATGCGGTGCTGGCGCTACGCGAGATGGACACTATAAAATGGCGAACCATCGCGCAGAATAGAAAACTGTGGCGCTCTCTCGTTTGGAAGGCCAAGATCCTGTAGTAATGATGTCAATGAAGGTGGCACGCTCTACAACCCACTAAGTAAGTAAGTTGTCCAGATAATCATTTAATGTAGGTATGTATTAGCCATGGAGTTTTCTTACTTATACAATACTTTGCATTCTAAGCGTAAGAAGTATGCCCGCGTTGAACACCAAAGGGATTCTTGAAATCGGCCCAACTTTGACTAATCTTTGTAACGGCAGCCACGCTTCTTGAATTAAACATAAAGATAAAAACTTCATTCAGGAGTTAGTTGAAATTTTAACTCGTTAATTACCATTACGTGTTTGATAATGAGTGGTAAAAAAAAGATTTTTATTTACGCTTCTGTGATAGCCACGACGTGGCCACGATACGGTTGTGGTGTGAGTGTTTTACAATAACCACAACGCGTCGTAAAAATGAGCGCTCTCATACTATGAGCCTAACAGGATAATCTCAATATTACAAGACTGGTGAAAAGGACAAGAAAAACGAAAAAAACATATACTTACAAAATAACACACCAAACAGAACCGCAAATAAATTCTTGTACGAATATGAGTAGAAATAGAAATATATCACTGCATCAGAAAATATGTCACATTTCAATATATCGGGACAATCGGAGGAAAACTGGAAAGCCATCCAACTGTTCATACACATCGTATATACTTGCCAACAAAACGACGAGTTCAACAAATATATAGAGTGCAGAAATATCACTTCTTAAATATTTACATATTCAATTATTAACCCTTTCCAAAAATTTAAAAAAATAGTAAATTATGTTTGTTGCTGCCCATGTGTAAATTCATAAAGTAAATTATTGATATTTTGGTTTGAATCAACCGTAAATTTGTTAAGGACGCTTGCTGTTATTATGCATTTAGTTATTTTGATGCTTTAATTATAAAAAGGACGGATGTTCCTCTGGATAGAGTCGAGTAGAATTATAGGCGGGAAGCTTTTGCCCAACACATAAGGACACAAAATCAAATCCAGGAAACGAAAAAAAAAAGTTTAGGAGTTTTTGAGTTCCTGATAAAGAACGATAATTTAAAGGAACGCTAAGCTATTTGTCATAGACTTAACCTAGCGATCACGTTTTGACGTAACGTGAGTCGCTAATACTTGGACATACATTACTCTTAATATCAAGTTTGATATGCAAACACCTAGCATCTAAGTAGGTATCACATCTGTTATTATTTTAATTTATAAAGCAGAGCAATAAAAGTTTGCCAGAGGTAGGCAAGCGAACAATGGCCAGGTATTTCATTAGTTCGATGCCCACTTAAGCTTAAATACCACAAATTGCTTTTACATCGATATCTGATTCGTTTGCTATTGCTATGAGTTCTACTTGTGAACAGATGTATCGTTTATTTATCAAAATAGCTTAGATTTCGCCCGCGGCTTCGCCCGCATTATTTTCAGGAAGATTGGTTCAGTAAATAGGGCGTGAAGAGGTAACAGACAAACAAATATACAAACTCACTTTCGCATTAATAATATTAGTTGGGACTACATTAAGTAAATGTTTAAAAGATTTTTATTAAAATTTAAATTAATCGGAAGAATATCTAGTTTATACGACATTTTTTTACGACATTTTTATTGATAGAAAAGACAGAGAATCGCAGCAGACAAGAGCATTTTTTTTTGTTTTTATATGTAAAATTTTTTTTATTGGAGCTCGCTATCTGGTCTCAACTCTTGCTCGTCGTGAAAATAGTGAAAACTAGTGTAAGAATTCAGCGCTGTTATTCTAGATCCAAATTCAAATTCAAATTGTTTATTTTCAATATAGGATATTCTTATCACTTATTGACGTCAATTGTTACTTATTTTAAGTTTACCACCACTTCCAAAGCGCAAGTGGAGAAGAAGTGGCGCCACAAACTCCACAGCAGCATTTTCTTCAAAAACATCAATTCACAAAATTTGAGTCAAATCAGACGAGTTTACATTTGAATATTTTTAAAGTTTATTATTAAATTATTAAATATTGAGGATTATTGAAATAATTCCCTGCCCGTATATGAAATTACAGCCAATTCTATATCGCAGTTCTACAGCTGTAATTTTTTGTGCTAACTCGACTAGATAAATGCCACATGTTTTTTTTACTATTAAGTAGGCAAACAGGCATACGGTCCACCTGATGGGAAGCGGTAACCGCAGCCTATGAGACGCCTGCAATACCAGGAGCATTGTGAGCGCGTTGCCGACCTTGGAGAAATATTTTATGCCTTAAACTATTAAACTGTTGAAACCATTAAATACACACTCGGTCATTCTAGAAATTATTAAAGATCAAGGCGGCAAGTGTGGTAAGAAGTTGCTGAAAAGATATGCATTACTGTGCATGTGTCGTTTGGTCTTCCTTTTGAGGATATAAAAGGCTAATACGTTAGCACTTATTTACTCATGTATCAAAATTTAACAAAGAAATGAATCAGTCCAGCCGTGTGATTCTGTAACTGTAAGATTTGATTTTAAACTTCGAATCTTAATCTGCTGTTAGTTTCTTGATTGGCATTCCAAAAACTCGCTTAATAATTCGAATCTATACTAACGCTACCCTTGCGGGCATGTCAGCGAGATGAACAATATTGGACGTGAGATATTGTATGAGATGACGTTATGTGGCATTCAGTAAGGTAATTTCCCCGTCACTTCGAAGCTCACTTCTTACTTGTCATTTTAAACCTTATACGAAGTGTAAATGATAGCGACGTTAGAAACGAGTTGTTGTTTCAGAAGTGCTGTTTTCGAAATCTGTGCCTCACTAAAAACCTGTGAGTCGAATTATTTTCATTCAATCGATTATGTCAAATGAAAAACAGTCTACCACAGAACAGAGAAATTATCCGAATAGAAATTTTTTGACGCGGATTTAGTTCCAGGATCAGTGTGGCAGCGTATTCTCTCTTTTATCTTCAATTAATACATGTAAAACCAGACCAACCCTTATAAGAAATGTATTACGTAGTTTACAACAAAGCCGCCTAATATTATTGACCAATAACAGTGGCAATAAATGACGCAATCAAATTCCCCGCCCATTTTTTCTGTGTGAAACGTTGGCTTGCAAGCCAAACTAGTGACACGTTTTTCGTGCGCTATGTCACTTCTTATTAATATTTTTAAATTCTTGGCACATCTTTTATCGTGCCCTGCGTGCCCAGCCACCTGCACGCTCGGGGACCTATACGAAGCCACTGACAACGCCTTGTCAGTGGCGGAGTTCTGGTCCTCACAAATATAAATTTGCCAGAGTCGACTCGCTAAGAAGAAGAAGAATTCTGTACAGTCTACTCATCGATTTGTTACAAGCTCGCTATAATATCGCTCCAAAAGATAGCAAGGACCATTGTCTAACAAAGTTGAAATCGAATCACTCGAATCTCGGCTTCCATTTAAAACATACAGTTTTGTCTGACAAGCACAACCGCCGGCAGACTTGTCATATGTCCCTGACACTCCGTTTAATTGGAGAGGTCGTTCTATAGGCATTCCTTTTGCAACAAAGAGCTCCTACTATGCCCTTAATTGTTAGGGTGCTGAGTGTATTGCCGTGATTCAGCTAATTGTGTAATTCATATTTGGAAAGACTTTCAACGAAATGCAAAATAAAATAGAAATTGTGTATTCGACGAATAGCGAATGACACGAATGGTGTTAGGTGAATTACATTATAGAAAATGAATCGTGATGAAATTGATGAAACACTCTTTGTTTTCAATTCTGAAAAAATATTCCAAAAATTTTGGTTTTTTTTTAAATAAAATGACAAAGAACTACCTAGTTGTCTAATGAATAGTTTGTCTACATCTATTTATATGCGAAAGTTCGTAAAGTGGATGGATAGATGTTCTCCTTCATGATATATATAAATCCATACTAATATTATAAATGCGAAAGTCTGTCTGTCTGTCTGTCTGTCACCTCTTCACGGCTAAACTGCTGGACAGATTGTGATGAAATTTGGTAGGGATGTAGTTAACGACCTGAGGTCAAACATAGGCTACTTTTGGGCGCGATATAACCGAGTCCCACGCGGGGCGAAGCCGCGGGGAACAGCTAGTAATACATATATATAAATGAACTAGCTGTTCCCTCACAATCGGTCCAACAGTTTAGCCGTGAAGAGGTGACAGACAGACAGACAGAAAGACAGACAGATTTTCGCATTTATAATATTAGTATGGATGAATGAATATACACTATATTGCACCAATTACATAAATACATCATTGGATTGCACAGGATCGAAAATAAAAATTAGTACAAAGGTATATGTATAAAGAAATCAAACGAAATCTGATATATAACTTGGATCATTATACACACAGATTACTTCTCATTGCGAAGTTTCCAGGGAAGCGAATCCCTGAGTAAAAATGAATGATTAAATAGTTAGTCGCACTACGTTGATGCGCCCGTTACTTCCTCAATAACATTCATTATTCCGTTCAAAAGTTAGGAAAGTTATCCGTCTTTTATAAGTGACTTACTTGTGTGTGAAGAAAAGTGACTTCGGCGTCCCACTATCTGACTACATGAGCTTAACTTTCTTTTCAGAAGGTAGTGAAACGTGTAAAGTTCGCAATGCTTAGAAAATCTCAAGTAGAGTAAGGTGGTATTGCACATATTGGTTCCCTTATATTGTTACAAGATGTAAGTGTATTTGTACTAGTAGTACTGTGAACAGTAGATCGCAAACAAAGGGGCACATTATAATATAATCGTGACTTCCCCCATTTCCAACCCTTTTTTTTTATAACAACCCATGGAAAAATGGCATACAATTCTCGTCCGAATTTGATTCATTTGTTCATAAATAACGCTATAACAAAGATTTAAGACCCATTTCCCCTCAATCAAAACTATCCTAGTCAAAAAATGAATACGTGTATCAACATTCGTAAGGATCCACTCAGAAATGTGACATCGATTTTAGTTTATTTCACTTCAAGACTGAAATATTTGAATATAAATTGCGACTGTTAGTGGTAAGTACATTTTGCAAATTGTAAAAATGTAAGCAGACACTGGATATAAATATACCTACATTAAAATTTACGACGCAGTGCATATGAAAATTGATGGAGTTCAATACACATATAAAGTCGCCCTGCCATTGTTGTATAGACAGCTACGATACGAGTACTATAAAAACTCGTACCTATAGCACTCTATAAACTATGCTTTAGATGCAGAAAGTTCATTTAATTATTTCTTCAATTTAAAAATAAATAAACTAATTAAAGTAAGTAAATTAAGTGTTCATCAAATAAAATGGAAAAACAATTTGTTTAACATAGATTTTGAAATGGTCTCTCAACCGAAATATCAATCGAGAAAATTCTCAAAGCGAAGTGGAGAGGAAGAAGCCAGAATAGCGGATCCTGGGCTCCGAAGCAACCAGCTGGGTATGCAACTGGGAATCTTCTACAATACTGTAAATTACACTATGTCTTTAATAGACGTAGGTACAGTCGGCTGCAGAGAAATCTTACCCCCGGCCACAAGTATCACTATTGAAATGGGGTCATTTCTCTGCAGCTGACTGTATACAAAAATACAGGTAGTTTCATCATCAGTCGTCTGGTTTTCCTAATTACAGGCGGTATGTCTTCGAGGGTTGAAGTCCGCTTAACTGCGATGTCTTTATCACCTTATCATGGGGTACTTAAGACATGTTATAAAATTCGGTTCCTATTTTATTTTAATAATCTTACGTAAATTATTCTTGTAAGTAATATTTTTGGTATAACCCGCCACCACTCGATTATAAATCCTATACGATCATCAAAGTAAAATACATACTATACATAAAATCCCTCTTTAGCATTAATTAGAAAGCACGCATTTTCTATTTCTATGCTTTTTCCGTAAGAGTTAATATCTTAACTGTCATTGTTGTAAATACTTTTAGATTTTTAAGGCTGCCTAAAGGCATTGGCACAGCCTATCGACTGCTATGTGATAACAACGGGACCAACGACTTAACATGCTTACCGAAGCATCGGACTATGCTCTTTTCCCATAGAAATAGGAATACGCTCGCGGTTTGACGCCAGGCAATTGTTTTTTAAACTATATGTTTACCTTTGATCATTTAGTTTTTACATATACGAGTAACATGTCTTGGTTGACATTGTTGTAAAGATTATTAACGATAGAAAATACTTACTTATATCTTATATCTGCCAATGGAACAATCCCCAGTTTACCGCTATTAAAATAAGCTGACTACGTTTAGTGCCATCGGCCGAGCCAAACGCGCTGTTTACACATTACGAAATCGCGCAAAACAAACGACCCAGAGGTATCCATTAAAAAGTTTAATTGCTTCGCACCTCACATCAGAATTATAATTTGTTAATCGTTAACGCAGACGTATAATCTCCTTAAGTGTGTTTCGCCTTTAGAGATTAACAATATTACATGACTGTACGTGCTTTGAAATTGAGATTTTCCCGGGATTTGTAAGGCCTTACTTTCACATAAGTACATACATATCATCACGCCTGATTATCTCAGAGGTAGGCTTAATTTTACGTACCAAAGAACTTTATAGTTGTCAAGATTTCGTTTTAATAAACATTGATGTGTATATGTGATTAATTGTCCGTTCCTCAGGTCCCAGGTTCGATCCCGGTCTGAAGACCAAGATGAATAATAATATTTTTATGACTGGCCTGGATCTTAAATGTTTATTAAAATTTGTATTCGTTTTAAATATAGTATCGTTGAGTTAGTATCCCATAACACAAGTCTCGAACTAACTTTAGGGCTAACTCAATCTGTGTGATTTGTCCCTGTATATTAATTATTTATAAGAATTCTCAAGCAAACTGTCATAGTAGGTGGCCTGAAGACCGGGTAAAGTTAAACATAAAAATACTGGAGATAGAGGACTTGAGATGTGAGTTACTTAGTTCCTATGCGCTACAAGCTACAACCCTTTATTGGTCTTGATACCCTCCACAATCTTCTTCCATTTCGCTCCTTCAATGACCTCCCGTCTCCAATATTATAAAGAGAGAGAGCGAATAAGCAAAGAGAGTTAAAACAAGGCAACGAAAATGTATTTCACCTAACATTTAGTTGCATTATAAGGCACAAAATACGATGACCCAGATTCCGCAACAGGAACAATGGTACCAACAGGTTGTTGGTTGTTTCACGTCACAAATACCAATACTTTCAACGGTACTTGTACATATCATGTTTAAAACCTTTCTCTTAGCTCTTTTCCAGTTGCTTTTTCAGCTGGACTCTTCTTCCTCACTTCACTTCTTACTATATTAAAAAACCTATCCGGTCCCAACGCGGCATATCATTCTATTTCTGTGATATACTATAATACTAGCTATTGTTCGCGGCTCCGCCAGCGTGATACTCGGTTGTATCGAGCCAAAAAGATACCCATGTTGACCCCCGGTCTTTAAGTATATCCATACCAAATTTCATCATAATCGATCCATCGGTTAAGCTGCGAAAGCGTAACAGACAGATAGACTTGTGCATTTGTAATATTAGTATGGATTTATTGTTTTTTTTCTAGAAATTGAGGGATTGCCGTCTTACCTTTGATCCAGATGTGTTAGCGGCCAACATTGTCAGATTTTTCAGGCATCCTAAAGGCATCTGTCTAGCGATAACAGCTGTAACTAACGACTCATCATGCATTCCGCAGCACGGACGTCGGACAAAATAGAAATGCCACTAGTGGCAATTAATCCAAGCTATTGCACGCTCACCATCGATTGACATTCTCTATTGTTACTCCATTAGACTTATGAACTCCTCTAGGCTAAGCGATCTTCATATAAGCATAATTGTAGCGGCTGATCTACACACTTCAGAATTAATATAATCTAGCATTCTGTCTGATACGATGGAGCAGCTCAGCATCCAGATCTCCAGCTCAATCCACGGGGCAAAAGATCGCCATATGCCGCCAGTGGAAAGAGGTCGTAAAGAAGATAGGCCGGGCTTAGTAATGAGTAATCGATTGGAGGAGAAAACATTCTGTCAAGTGGCTTAGGTCTTTATTCTCAAAGCCTGGATGTTTAAATTTCGATTTACGACTACGGAGGTCTCAAAGGTGGTCATTTGTGAAGCGTGTTTTATTATGTTTTATTCAAAGTGGATACAACTGTCGGCTTTTACCATTCTTTATACACTGGCGTACCCTCTTTACATTAGCCACTAGGATCTTAAAATGTAGATAGATATGCAAGGTAGGCGGAAAATCAAGCGAAAAACGAATAAACAATATAAATAGATTACAGACTTCCGAAGATCCGGAAAACAATATTGAGATGATGAAAGATTGTTATTTCTCATTTACTGACAAAATTGATATAAAATATGATCAGGAAACCAATAATTGCAAAATGTTATTTTACCGTTATTCCGAATACGCAAACAGAGAAGAAAGGCAGTGTTTCAAATTCTACTTTTTTCAACCCAAAACTTAATTCAGCCTACCACGAAGAATTTATCTATTGTCTAAACAAACACCAAATTCCACAATGTTTCTAAAGTTGAGAAACACTCAGTAATACCAACCATTTTACCTTCGGAACCCAGGGTTTTCTGAAATGTGATTTCTCAATTTTTATATAACCGGATACTAGTCACCCTCATTGAGAATCACTTTTCTTAAAAATGTATTACTTAAATAATATTTTCTATGGAATATTCCCCTTAGTCCCATTTCGTAGCTAGATTTCACGTGAATTGCCTATACTCAACAATAAAAAAAATATTATCCTTGTATCTATTTACATGGCCAAATATGATCACATATTCTCTCTTTGTACTATTAAATTTAATCTTATATTCTTGGGAAACGAATGTTAAACCGTATTTATTACAAGGGCATCTCAAGTTATAATGAGACGCGATTGTGTTCATAATAAACAAGGGATGTCAGACGTCTTCCACAGACTACCGCACACAGAGATAGTGAATTAGTGATATAAGATTATTGTGTTATAGAATTTGGGTTATAATTCCAACGTAGTTTCAAACATATGCATGGAAATGTTATTTTCTTATGTTTCGCCTCATTCTGATTCGCCCGACTTAGAAATTATTTATTTTCATTTATGTGAAACACGGGACAATGAGATGTTTATAAGTAAAAGTTTTAACAATCTTTTTACAAACAAATCTCTATCTACTCTGTAGAGCTAAAAACTCAGAATGATATGCTTTTAACAATAGTTTCATACTATAATGACCTATAATTCCTATATCTCTGGAATTATCAGAATAGAATAAAAAAAGAATAGAATAAAAGTTTATTTAAAAACATTGCAAACACACACAAGCGATCACAAACATTATGAAAACACAAAAAAGATAATTATAAAATAGTTACAATCACGACACAGAATATATATGGCGAATAGAGCATGTGTGCGTTGCAACAGTTTATTGCAATCAGTTTGATTTACATATTTTTTTTCAGATAAATTAATTAAATAAGAAAAGTTAAAATGGATTTCTTTGTAGTAGGGATTTCGCTCTTTTAAAATTATACTTTGTATAAAAATAGTCTGAATTATTTTTAATATCCACAACCTAAGATTTCCACGCAGATATCCATACTAATATTATAAATGGGAAAGTCTGTCTGTCTGTCACCTCTTCACGGCTAAACTGCTGGACCGATTGTTATGAAATTTGGTAGGGATGTAGTTAACGACCTGAGGTCAAACATAGGCTACTTTTGGGCGCGATATAACCGAGTCCCACGCGGGGCGAAGCCGCGGGGAACAGCTAGTTTAAGATAAGTAAATAAAGTTTCTCGGAAAAAGTTTAAGAGTCACGAGATTCCGAAACTCTTTTTCGAGATTACTTAATTTTTACATTAACAGACCACTTTAACAAATTTGCCAACACTTAGCAAAGTAATTCTCTATTGAAATAAAAACTGGCAAGCCCAATTAAGTTTTTGGAGAGGGTTCGCATTTTCAGTAATATTACAAGAAATTATCGTATTAGATATACATTAATTTCTATTTAGATTTAGATTTTAATGTCATTAGGCTATCAATTATGAACTGTATTTTTAAGATCTTATAAACCAAGGTTTTTACATAATAATGTAATGATATAAATTTTAAATTAGTAAGTAGTAGTTTTTGTAAAATTGCTGAATGGTTTTGCCTTATCGAATAAACTTTTTTTAAGGCGCCTCCGAAGTATTAAATGCAAAACCGAAAAGCTGATCACGGAACCTTTAAAACACGGCATGGTGTAGTGAACTTGATGTTCTTTTCATGTTATCGTGTAGAGTTCGGAATCGTATTATCTGCTTTGGTAGTGTGCTAATAAGATTGATTTTTGTTGATTTTCTCTTTCCATTATTGGTTTCCCGGAAGAGATGCCTTAGGCAGTACGGTGGCCTCTTATTAATTTTTGTAGATTGTGATTATTACGTATTACTATCTATTGTCAGACGACCTGTCGCAGGCAATCGCTGTATGCAGGCCACTTCCGACCGTTCATTCTAAAAATCAGCAGAAAATTTGAGCAGAGGACAGCCTGCAGCTGAAATTATGATGTTGATGACGCATTTATATATTTTTGTTTTACTGATCAAACAGTAGCAGTAGCAGATAGCTGCTAAATAAAAAAATATTTCTCCAGTTCAACTGAACCCTAAAAAGTTGAGCACCTAAATTTTGGTAATTAAAATGTTCGCAAACAGATGTTCTTAGCGATAAATTTATTCGAGGGTAGACCGCGCATCTGCCATGTTGTCTGCGCCCTGCGAATCACCGCGGCCGATAACGTCATTCACACTTGATACCACCTTGTTCTATTTTAAGCCGCTTTCACGAAAAATGCGGTAAATTTTTGAAAGACGTCAGAAATTCGCTTCGAAAATGGCGGCTACTTGGATAAATTTTAATCGCAGAATAAGTCTGAATCTGTGTATGTTATATAGCGTTTGCATCCTGCTGGGCTTATTTATAGTTTTTTGCCATTGACATTATTATGTAGAAGTGAAAAACATAGCAGTAATAAAAACTAGGAGCTTGGTCCGATAGTACAGTGGGCCACATAGAAAAGTATACTACCCAAAGTGTGTTAGTGCGTGCTTACTCAAAACTTAATATCAAACTTTACAGTATCATTTCACAACAAAAAAACAGAATCGGACACTTATCGTCCTCTAAGTAACTTAATACAAACCTAAACATTCAAAAATACTGTTTATACCCTTAACAAAATTATTATAAAATACACTCCAGAACAAAATATTCTGACATTTTACCGCGCTTTTTCCCGTGCTAAAGCCCATTATCAAGCCAACCCAGCGTTTCATATTTCCCCGTACAATATCGCGACGTCCGTTATTACTCTCTTTAATCAGTGGTACTTTAATTCTGAAGAATCGAGCAAACCCCCCGAGTAAGGCACGTTGAATAGAACGTGATTATGTTCACGTAAACATCAGGTACATGACTTACAAGTTTGTTTACAACTGAATTATTTCGACGGATATTGTTTGAGGTAAACAACGTGTTTGATGTGTAGATTATTCGTGCGGATCTGCCTGCGCGAGACTCCGATATGAAACTTTCTCAATATTATAGTATATACAATAATAGATACCTACAATATATAATAATAGATAGTACGGTCTAAAAAGTGCTGGCTCGACGTCGCAATAAACGATATGCGTGTTAATGGTCTCACAAAAAAGGATGCCGAATACCAGGCGAAGTGGAGGAGATAAAGTAGGGAAGCGGACCCTGTGCTCCGAAGCAATCAGCTGAGGAAGCAAGTGGGAAAGCGCTAAGATGAGAGAGAAAGAGAGAGATAGTACGGCGATACTATAAAACAAATGTCTACAGGGCAAATGAACTCAATACTACGATGAAAAAATTTACGGAAAGAAAAAAAAATAAGAAAATTTAACTGTAAAATGAAAAATTGAGAAAAACTTAGGCAACTCCTACCAAATAACTACTTATTTCAACATGGCGCGTTTTGATAGCCAGCGCGCTTAAGACATCGAAAACCACCCGAGCGAAGCCAGCTAGCATTTAATACTGACATTATAAAAAGGAAGTGTTTATAACTTCGTGAGTTTGTCTGTAGGGGTCTAATCTTTAGAATTACTAAACAGATTCCAAAAAATATTTCTGCATATAATGATAGGCTTATTATTGTGGGTGTTTTATAGACTTACTATTACTATACACACCAAAAGGGAATGAAAACACTGAGAACAGCTATATATAAAAAAGGATGTAGGTACATAATGGTTTTTAAAGAAAATTCATGTGCGTCGACAACTAAACGATATAAATAAAACATATCTACAGAGGTGTCGTCACATCGCTCAGAAATGCAGCAAGATCTCTCGACACGCCCGCGTTTCAATAGCAGCTGATTATCATGCACTGTGGTCTGCGGTGGTACGAGCACATGAGTAAATCACTACATAGTATAGAACAAAGTCGCTTTTTCTGTCCCTATGTCCCTTTGTATGCTTAAATCTTTAAAACTACGCAACGGATTTTGATGCGGTTTTTTTTTAATAGATAGTGATCCAAGAGAAAGGTTTTTATGCCCATGCGAAGCCGGGGCGGATCGCTAGTAACTAACAAAGAAGACGCTTTCTACCGAAACGATCAATATGATACTAGTACCGTAAAGAACCGAATAAACTATTTATGATTATCGCTTTGAACGCCAGTAAGCTTGCATAAATGTGTTGTATCTTTGTGGTTAAAGAAGAGCACTCCCTTGCCATGGATATTGTAAAAGGTGACTAAGGTACCTAACATAAGTCTAAATTAGTAAACGCTATTTGAGTAGTCGTATATTCTGCCCAAAATAATATATCCGAGGAGCGTTGACAGTAGGCTGCTAAAGCTTATTTAAAGTACCTAGGAAAACAATGAGACACGGTTAAGCCAAAGGAAATTGGTTAAGCAGATTATCGGCCTCCAAAAATTGTATTGGTTGCGAACGGGAAAACGTTATTAGTTGCGACGCGCTTATGTGCTTCGAATGTGCTTCATACTTGTGTATGTACCTGTACCGACATCTCTATTATGTTCTCATGTGGTACAAAAATATACCTATACGGACGTGATTTTCAACAGCCCACTGCGGTGACACGGAAATCTGTTTGATCGCATTAATTTCGATTGTTTTACGCTCAGGCTATTATTAAATGAATGGTCATCGTATGTGATAATTTCTGCAATTGTTCTGGAAACAACAAAGAATAAAAAACTACATGTTTTACATTAACATTATCAATTTGAAAATTTGGTGTATGATATATGTATATAGATAACATAATGGCATATATAGAATATAATTTCAATTTCAAATTAACTTAAAATTCGGGAATGTCACAACGCGCGCCGGCCATCATCCGCCATGTCGTGACGCAACCATTGTGGTAAATTATGATTTCAGTGCCTTTAGTGCGAGTTTTTCTTAACGCAGACGCTAGCGACTGCGTGAGGATTTTGTATGGATTTTTTTAGTTGTCTTACTATACGCCAGAGGCGCAGCCATGCCGTACAAAATCGCTAACGCAGTCGCTAGCGTCTGCGTTAAGAAAAACTCGCACTAAAGGCAATCTATTTTTGTCTTGACTTCTGTCATTCGCTCAATGTCGGTAATTCGAATGATTTTCATTCGACAAGACTGTGGAGTCGTATGATTTTCATGCGACTGTGGTTTTTAGGGAAAATCAGGTTTAAAAAATAGCACCTTACAGAATAATTACGTCACAAAAGTCTGCAAAAATGGCCGACGACGGCGTTTTCGATAGGATTTAACAAGTGAACTTTTGAAATTAAGTTTCACTGCCTTAGAGGGATCAGAAAAGTATGGTAAAATTTGTTTTAATCTAAACACATAGAAAATAATTATTTTAAACAAAAACAAAATACAAGTAAACAAGCCTATTCATTTATTACTTACCATTTTTTCTAGTTTTAATTTTAAGTCTTATTTTAACCTATTTTATGTAATCTATGTGCAAAAATATGCCACCCATGCTATAATGTGCCATAATATATTTAATCTGTAAGAGTGTAATAAATAAAAGTCGACATAATTGCCTTAATTTACGGAAAGGGGGAACACATTGTTGTTAATAATTATTGAAATTGTGATCGAATAATCTAGCTTGTTGAATACAATCCGCTAATGGTGTCGCATCCTCAGTACGCAGCCAAGAATGACCGCCAAGACCTCTCGGCCATTTCAATAGACCCTGAATATGCTCTGTGGTTCACAGGCGAATTTCAACAATCCGAGCCAGTCAACTTGCTTCCAGTTTAATTGAATTTTGCGAGAACATTCGTGTATGTCTCTATCAGTTATGTTTTAGCTGATCTATAATGAGGGAGTATTTAATTGTCTTCTCCTTGGCCTCTTCTCATCTACATGGACGTATGTACAATGTACCATTTATTTATTAAAACATTTTTGTTCCGTAAGTAAAAAAATGTTATACAATTGGCGGACTTTGTTAAGAGGATTTTTTATCCGTCAACCATTAGGACGAAAATAATGCTATCACATAGATGTATGATTTTTATAAAACAAAGTCGCTTTCTCTGTCCCTATATCCCTTTGTATGGTTTGAAGTTCACGAGGGCGCAACCGCGAGCAAAAGCTAGTAGTACAATAAAATAATTTATCTATCTATTAGATACTATATACAGGAATATCTAACTATCTGATTTTTTTTAGTTAGGATGTAATGTAATGATTGACTATTACTATTGTTATACAGTAGAACGAGATAAATAAAAGAAAATATTAGAAATATACACTTATATTTAATTCGATAGTTATACAATGAAGTTAGGGTCGTGGAGTACAAGCACAAAGTTGTTGACGGAAGTAAGAACAGCAGTTATGTACTCAACTGGCAGATGTCAAGCGAAAGAGGACGAACAACTACCAGTCGAGCCAATTATAGGGCCCTCGGGGACGCCGCGGTGAAGGGAGGTGGTTGGCTGCAGGGGCTGGTATAGTGTCAGCAGCGCCACAACTATGACTATGCATTGATGAGAAAGAAAGATTGACTTAATTACGTATTTTTAATCCAGGATAAAAATTGCCGTCACGTCGTATCTTTCAAGATATAGATAAGATCTCTCAAAACTCGGGCTTCAATAGGCGCTGATTACGATGTGGTATATACGCAATTTTCAACAACGGAGGTGGCGTGAAAATTTCATTTGCATATTAATTTTAAGTATTCCGTTTTGAATCTATTTTTGGGGCCCTGCTGTATTTATATGTATATGACAATAAAATTCTCTACCTTACATAAGCATATAAGGTTAAGTAGGGTAGAGAGTAGTTTAATATATATATATAACAGCTGTAACCGCGGGGAACCGCGGCTTCACCCCCGCGTGGGACTCCGTTATATCGCGCCCAAAAGTAGCCTATGTTTGACCTCAGGTCGTTAACTACATCCCTACCAAATTTCATCACAATCGGTCCAGCAGTTTAGTCGTGAAGAGGTGACAGACAGACAGACTTTTGCATTTATAATATTAGTATGGAAGTATGGATTATCTCATAATAGTTGTGAATTTACACATATAAATGAAATAAAAAAAATTACAAACCTCCTACGCTACAATTAGCTTTTTTGTTTAAAATAAAGTCGGTACTTTAAAAACAGTATTATATATTTAAGAGAATATCTCTTGACTAACCTTCTTAACTTGGCCTTACCTAAAATGCAGACCTGGATACTGAATTTAAACTCGTATTTGATGTCTTATATCCAGAACAGTCGGTTGTAAAATCCTCGTCTGTCCTTGTCACTCCCATTATTGCTTTTTGTCACTTTTTAATTCGTTAATTCCCTAGTTCTTTTCACAAATAGATTTCTTTTGATTGCGGAAAATAAGACAAAGATTTCGTGGCAATACAGTCAAGAAATACACTTACATTTGTAAGACAGCAACAAAATCAACTTTTAAAAGGTAATGGTACAGACAAAAATAAAGCTAGGTACTTACCCATGTCGTCTATAAGCGGGGCCATCCGAAGAGTGACTCCGACCAGTAGGAGACACAGGAAGAGCAGTAAACAAGCGGTCACCATGATCGTGTAGCGGGCACGACGCGGCAACTCGTCGGGATCTAGTACCTGAACAAAGAATATTATTTTAGTCAGTTTATGTATAATCCTAACCTAATTATTTCATTTTGTTAGTGGACCCCAAATTCAACCTACCGTTTACAAATTTGTTATGAATTTTGATACCAAATACAAAGATCTTCACCGAGAGGCTGTTTCTAAAAATTTACACTAGTGTGCAGGGTCCACTGACATTACAACCTACACGGTATAAAATAGTTTCTAAAGGTTCCAAAAATCCAGCAAACTTCATATGGTTTTCAGCCTGTGTGGCCTTAAATTTATATTAAAACTTTTGTTTTGCTTAAATTGCACTTGTTCGTGCAATCCTTCTTCACAAGATGGCGTTAGCTATCAGAGTCTGAAAGAACATTAGGGGTAGTTTTGCAAAAAACAGCATCATCTATCGGTTGGCGTATGCATTACTTAGTAAAACAAGCGAGGTGTTTCGAAAAGAGGGCGCTACTAGTCAAAACGTTGTAGTTTCTGCAACCGCTTCATCATTGCGATTTCTCGGTTGCAATCTCAGTTGATCGCTTAATATTATCTATTTACTATCCACGTACAGTGGGCTGTAGAGAAATCTGACCCCCATGCCTCAAGTATCGCTATTGAAAGGGGGTCAGATTTCTCTGCAGCCCACTGTACCACCAAAGTAAAATATATAAAAAACCTACAAACATACATAGGATTGATCGACACTAGTTGCATTTCTACATTGAGCTGCTTCGTGCTTCAGAAGGCATGTAAAGCCATTAGTCTCGGCTGTGTCAGATGCTTTTAGGCAGCCTGATTCTGACAGTTTTGGCTACTCTACTAACATAAGGATTATGTATGGAATTTCTTAGTTTCCTTACTATTCGGCAGGGGCGCTGTACAGATTTGTCATACAAAATCGCTAACGCAGTTGGTAACGCAGTCGCTAGCCTCTGCGTTTATGAAACCTAGTGTTAGGGGTACTGTACCGCCAAATCGAGGACGATAATTAAAAGCGTACGTGGGCTCTGAAGCGTAAGCTGAAGATGCAACTAGGATAATTAATTGATGATCTACATACATACATCACTACATAGTATAAAACAAAGTCGCTTTATCTGTCCCTATATCCCTTTGTATGCTTAAATCTTTAAAACTACGCAACGGATTTTGATGTTTTTTTTAAAAGATAGAGTGATTCAAGAGGAAGGTTTTTATGCCCATGCAAAGCCGGGGCGGGTCGCTAGTACACAATAAAAACAAAACTTTCTTTGGGCAGTTCCTTACATGTATAACTTTAGCTTGCTCATCTATAGCGGAGACGAGCAAGGTGCGGTGCTTGCGGGGCTTCTGGTCCTGCTGTTGGTGGCGCCGGCGCCGCCGTCTGCGGCGCTCCAGTTCTAGCTGCTCGGGGCTGTTAAGTTCTCTGAAAGAATCGAGAAATACTTGTCCTTTTAGTTATTTCAACTTTATTATACCTACGAGTTAAAGTGTAGAGACAGCGGACTTAATGGTTTATGGCATTCTCTTCCGGTCAACCATAGGACAAAGGACTTATCGAACTCAACAAAGAGCGCGATTGTCGGCGATAAAATACTAATACGGTATAGTAATAGTTATATAAAAAATACTTATTGATTTTTTATGAGGAAGATCAACATAGCTTAACACACAATGTTAATTTGTATAAGCCACTGATTGCCAATAAAAAGTACTTGGAAATAGACTACAATAACATACACATTTAAGTCACGGATTTACATGCCTTCCGAAGCACAGAATCACCTAATGATTTAAGCCTATAATGCACTATACTGGAACATTATTATATTATTTACTATAGGTATTCATATTGGTACCAAAATATATAATCAGAATGATTAGTTGCATATCTGAAATATTCCCTGCATTCTGCATGTACGTATGTATGTGATATGTTCCCTCGATGTCGAGACCCGTTACGTTGAGTCGTCGCCACGTCTACTCTGAAAATTGAAGCTCTATTATCAGAGTAGACGTGGCGGCGACTTGACGTAACGGGTCTCGACATAAGAGGGAACAAATCATGCATGTACCTGTGATGTGTGTGCAGTTGAAGTTTCTTGCGCCTGTGCCTGGAGACCTCATGCTCGCACCAGTGCGCCGGCAGCTCTTCTCTGGGACTGCCCATGATCGATGCCTCCTCTGTAATTATACAACAAAATATTTATTAAAGAATCTACATAATTATCATACGTACGTGTTTTCTAGTTGCATCGTCAGCTTACGATTCCGAGCCTAGGATCCGCTTTAAATCATATAGATTTGGCGGTACTGGTTATTACAATGGAGCGACTTCCATCTGACCTCTGTAACCACAGAATAAGGTGTTAACCATCATTCATAAAAACATATCATCACGCCTGTATCCCTGAGGGGTAAGAAGACTATAGATTTCCATTGGCTACGATTACTACATCTCTCGCTTCTATCTTTCATGTAGTTCATCTTCAAAGTAGTTTTCCTTATAGCTTTAGTTATGACCAGCATAATCCAAATTGGTAACTAGTTTCTTCCAGATCTATTCTAGGCCTAGTGTATGACTTCTTGGGTGTTGCAAGTCAAAGGTGCCAGATGGTCGGTATTGCAGCCTTGAATATACGTGTCTTGTCTACAGGAATTATTGGGAATGTAGATTCTGCAATAGAGTTATATTGTCAATTTTGCATACCACGTCACTCTCCAGATCACGTATATCAACCTCAGCTGGCTACCCCTCCACTGTATTTTATTTACTTTAGTATTTAAGCTAAGTAATATTAAAATAAAGATTATTCTATTTTGTACCGGTAACTGTGGTTTAATTTACTAGCCGCGATAGTCGGTCCAGCGGTATCAGGTACATACACTACTTTTTAACAAGCAAAAAGGTATACAGACCGTCGGGCAGGTGGTCGCGCAGCAGCAGCAGCAGCGGGTGCGTGCGCGCGCGCCGCCGCGCCTGCTCGGCGTGCAGCGCGCGCGCCTTGCGCTCCACCAGCGCCACCAGCACCGCCTCCAGCCGCGCCGCGCCGCTCTCCTCCGTGCATACTGCTTTGTCGACAGTCTGAAATGAAGATTTGCAAAAATTATTATTTTTTATACTTTTGACTGAAGAAATTTACCGCAGTCTATGAAGCACAATACCAGGGTGTCGATTCTGCTAACGTTAAATCACAATCGTGTCAAAATAGTGTTTCAATTGTAGTTCTTTTTTACACACTAGTTACAAGAAATGTATTTTTTTTAATATTACTGCTGATGATCACACCACACACTACATTCACATCACATCATACTGTCATAACTCTTGTAAATAGTGTGTATAAAGCACTACTATTGAAACACTATTTTTATACGATTTTGACTTAACGTTAGCAGAATCGACGCCCAGGAAGATCGCGTATGCATTTTTGACCTAGATGTGAAAAAGGACCGTCAAATTAAAACTCTGTTGTGATCGATTGAGTACCCTCTATTATAAAGAAAAATAAATTCTGTGGTTCCCAATATTTACGATCTACGAGATTGCATCAGAAATGAGGAGATCCATTGAAAAACAAAGATCACTGACATAGCCCAGCTGAATAGTTCTCGAAAGTGGCAATTGTCGGGGCAGAACTGATGGTCGTTGGGGTAAAAAAACTTCCGAAATGACGACCACGTCCTGGCCAACACAGCGTGGGACATCTCCCTACCAGATGGTCTGACGATCTTATAAAGTCGCTGGATGCGGAACGCTTTAAATCGATTATACTGTATATCTATGAGGTAGGCCTATATCCAGCAGTAGTCTTGTAGCTGAAATGATAATCACGTTGATTGTCAACTTCGATTGACAACTGTCATTGGCAAGCAATAATCTTGTGATTAACGGCATAATAATACCTAGACTACTCATACAATTTGTCTGTCTTCTTGGTCACTATTTATGTTATTCATTCAAGAAGTAAGTATACTCACATCGGTCGACGGCTGTCGCATGGTAAGCGCGCGGCCGGCCCATGTGGCCGATCATCGCCTCGCAATGGACGCTACCGAGCGCCACGACACACCTGCAACGCAAAATTAAGAAAACTTCATTATTAACTACTATAACCATGTCAAGCCAAAGTCCAGATAATTATATTGGTCAAGTAACTCGGAAATTGGATGTCCTAAGTGATGTGGATTCAAAGGGCTTTGCGGAATGCTTGACGAAGGTTAGGTTGATTGGAGGCTGTGATGCCGGAATTATTATTGAGCTTCCCATTATTATGTTTGGAGACGATGATGTTGTAAAACTTCATTTCAAATCGGTTTTAGCCTTAAACTAGTATCAATATAAAAATACCTAGTAAAAATTAGCGTAATGTAGTTATCAACTTCACGTAAATTTATGAAAGTTATTTTATGTTAAAGTTATAAAGTAATTTAAAAATTGTGGTTACAAAATGAATTTACAAAAAAACATTAAACTGGAATGCGGTCTGGTGAAAACTAGTGAGGTTGTGCAACTTTACAATAAATGGCTGTGTATTCAGGCCTTTAGAAGGCATAATCCGCGCATTTGTGGTTAAACAATTTATCTGAACCGAGAGTGCAAAACTAACTTTTCCGGGAAGTGATACATAACAGAGAATATACTATTTGTACTTTGTATTGATCATCCACCCATGTTTTGATACGAATATTAACGAATACAAAAGTAACTGACGCTTTTTTATTTTAAAAAAAAATATACTTTGGAAAAATATACTTTAGTTTTAGTAAGATTCGATGAAGAAAAGCTCAAGACAAAATTTCATTTCTGCATCAGTGAGCGATGAAATCCATCATATAATCTTAATAATCAAAGCATATAATGTACCACTCGGAAAGCCACTTTTTATACTTCCAAGCAAACCTGGAAATAAAGATAAGTGTTACCATGGATGGAATGGATGAATTTATATCACTCTATTACGCAAAAACGAAAGAAGGGATTGCGTTGAAATTTAATGCGCGGATGGAGTATAAATCGGATTCGTCGAAATCAATGTCAGACTGGGCCGGTCATAAATTTTTATGCCAAATCTTTTACATTTCTTTACTACACCTCATGGAGAGAATATTAGATTTAAATATTTTTATTTCAGGTCATGCTAAGTCATAGATAAAGATTTATTTAAAAGGCAATATATATATTTAAAAAATTGTCTGGATGCGATTTCCTAATTCTATGAGGCAATGTGATTAGCATAGCGTATTACCCGAATTAATATTACAGATTGTTTTCGCCAGGGCTACTGGAAATGCAAAACGCAATGCATGCCACAAAAAGTTTAAATTTAAAAAATATTAATAATTTTAAATGGACCCTTTGAACTATAAACCAGAAATCAATTAGTACAATGCTTCCATTTGACTGCATTTTGTCTATACAGATTTTGAGGTTTTGTCCATTACGCAAACACACGGGCCACTCTGCTGGCCAATTATCTGGCGAGATTCATTTACATAGAAATTAATACAATCTACCTTTGCAGTGGCAGGTACATAATATAAGAAATAGTTAAGAACTTCATTTTGTGCAGCTAATGTCAAAAGTAGTAGTAGATACATATATCTATTGTACTTGCTACTTGCATTTGGCCGCGCATAGGCCTCAATCAGTGTTTAAGGCGTTTGCCTGTAGACTAGGGTGTCGTGAATTCGATTCCCACGGGAATCGTACTTTGTTTAATTGTTACCAGTTTGGTTAAGAGTCTTTTCTTAAGACATTGCAGGGGTAAATCACCTGATTGTCTGGTAATAAAGATGATTCCGTGCTTCGGAAGACACGTCAAGCCATTGGGTCCCTGGTGCCATCTGGTAGACGTTAACACGTCAGACTTAGAGTTCGTGAGGCGGTTCTGAAGAACTGTAACACTATGTGTGCATGGTCGATTGATTACTTAATTTGTACCACTATGACAGGTGGCCGACTCTCTAAGCAACTGTATGCATGGGCAGTTGCTTAGAGCGTCGGCCACCTAGTCGCTAGCTTTATCTGGATAAAGCTATCAACAAAACTCTGTTGTTACAACGCCATAATTGATAAAATTTTATAAGTATTTTTGTACGGTACAATTAATATCTTCCATGGTTTTGTAGTACAACATTTGCTGCTAATAAGCCATGGAGTAAGAAAAGCTTTCTGACTTTCTGAGGCCGCGTTGGGCCTACCGTTTAATTTGATAGCCGTCTATCTTTTTAATTCCGGTACAGAAGCCGTGTTGCTTAAAGTTTTTAAATAGGCTATGTTTCGCATATTATTTTGTAGTCATAGTGCAAATTATTAAAGCCAAAAATAATTGCAATTTTCTCAAAATGTTGGTCGTATCGAACTGACACGACATAAAGCACAAAATCCTTTGAAGGTGGGATCATCGCGTGATATCGACAAAGTAACCATCAAAGAGTGATATTGATTGGCTTTGGACATATAGGCGAGTCATTATTTATCGTGTAACAATACTACTAGGTATTTTGGAGTAAAATATTGCGTTTTAAAAAAAACTAAACTTTGAATTTTAGAAGTGCTCATTTGAACAGAGCTCATTTTAGACTGCCAGTTAAAACTTATATTGTAACAAATGTTAGTATTTTTCTGTACATACATATATAACTACCTAAATCATTTGAAAATGATTTGAGAACATTTAGCATTTATAGATTTTTTCGGTAAAAAATAATGAAGACTATATAAACAACTTCATTTCACTGAGCAAGCGAAATAAGTAAGTACGTAATATAAAGTCACAAGTTTGGTATCTTGCAGAGGTAGTAAATCGTAATAAATGTGGTTTTGATATCAATAGACAAGAAACGTTAGCTTAAAATTTAAAGTTTGGGCGTACGCCAATATGCCAGTGCCAAGTTTATATTGCGGTAAAAGGAAGTTTTAAGAATATAAGTAGAGTTAATGGTATGATTTTTATTATGAAAACTCTGTCGGCCTTCCTGTTTATTTCCTTTATATGGAAAACCTCTAAAAATATTTATAAATGAGCTAGTTTCCGCCCGCGATTTCACCCGCGTGGATTTCGGTTATCATGACCAAAATTAGCTTATGTCCATCCTCAAGTCTCATGTTTCAAGGTATACAAAATTTCTTTTAAATCTCACTTAGTCCCATACTACACCAAGTATTTGGATTCCTAAAATCATTTAAAGAACGATATTTTTGCGTCTTAAGAATACCAAGTTCCATCCCTGCTATAATTATATCACCACTGTAAGCAGTATATTTCATATAAGTACATAAATAGTATTTTAGCTTATTCATGACAAGCAATAAATCATCAATTGTAAGTTATATTCCCAATACCGACTGTAGCCTGGCTTATAGAGCAGTGTAATAAATTCCATTAAGGTATACAAAGGGCTCGTAATTATAAGTAAAGGTCGTTTGTAGCTTCTTGGAGGTTATTGGCAGACTATACATATAGGTATAGTATGTTTATAGGATGGTCATGCTTCCTAAGCCTTCTGTGACTTGATACATGTAAAATAATAAAAAATAATAAAATAATAAAAATAAATGTATATTGGTAATATCGTTAAATGGCTAGCATAATATCAATATCAATTTTGGCATACTATATATGCTTTCTAGTTTATAGGTCCCACTTATAGGTCCCTAGAGCTATGCTAGTTAGTTTATTTAAAATGACATTCAAAGTAGTAAATATTTTTTGAATTTATTTTGTGAAACTTAACACGTTCGCGGACGTTTTTGAAAACACAATAGAAGTTTTATTGTTATAATAACTGCATATAAAAATTAAATTAACTTAATTTACATAAGTTACAGGTTAAATTTTAAAGTCGCCTTAACTTAAATTTAACTTGTAGAAGACTTTATTATATGCAAGATTTTAAATTAAATTTTATTTTAACAACGCAATTAAAATTCCAGCGTTCAACTAAACTTTACTCACAGCTTTCATAGGTGTAAGTTACTCAATACCAGTTAAAATAACATTATAATAATTAAATTCCACCCCAAAATATTTAAAATTGTGCCATCATATTTGTTGTAAGCATGTCTGTACTTTTTATTTTCACACAATAAATTTGGAATTACACATTGTCTGCAAATAACACATATTTAATTATTTAAGAGCGGGTCTGTCTAACACAGGTTTATATAACTTAAAATAAAGACCCAACCTTAGTTCTAAAATTGTAATTTTCAAGACAATAAAGAATTTTATTTATTTATAATTTAATTAAAATACAAATATTATTAAGGAGGTTAGGTTCTTTCACAGGTTAATCACCGCATTTTTACGGGTAACATGGCTATAAAAACGTATTAAAAAATTAACATATTTACGCATTTTTTTTACATTTAATGTTATAGCTCTTTATTTTGCACGTCACATATTTCGCTTCACACCGAAATTACTATTCCGCGACAGCTGCCACTCCCGAAACTCCTACTCATATAAAAAATGCTACGTCATATAATTTGCGAACTTTTTTAGTTTCAATTATCCAACCTCAGCGAGCCATATAGTCTAAAACTCATAATAGACCAGTCGCCTTCATTTTTTTTTAAGTTCCAACTTAAACAGCTAGCATAAAGGGGAGGATTTTGCCCAGCACCCCACTGTTGGGCAAAATCCTCACCTTTTTTTTCATTCCTCTTGATTCTGAATGTTACCCTCCAGACCTTATCAAAATCCCTTAAATCATCCGTCCATCTGTTTCTGGCTCTCCCTCTCTTTCTTCGTCCATCTAGTTCTGGTAATCTATACTTTCACTAATTTATAGTATAAAATGTTTTAACGCATTGAATTACAAAATCGCGCGCGGTTTAACGCCAGGCAATCCTTTTTTAAATTTTTTAATGCTTCGAGTTGTATCTTACGACCAACCTCTTCATACATCAGTGTCTGTTGTAAGAGGCGACTAATAGAAGTTTAAGAGATCTTAATCAAACTACAAACTAAAATGTCTCAACTTCATAGGTGCTATACGTATATCTTTATAGAAAAAAATATATATTTCTAGTAAACATTGCTTTGGTATCATTACGTTACGACAATAACAATGGTTTAATTGTACAGCGCTTATTTTTACAGTCTACTTTAACTCATACATATAATATATATCCTAACTAATATTATAAATGCGATAGAAGTAAGTTTGTTTGTTTTCATTTGATTCATTTGTTTGTATGAGAAATTCTGCACACACATAGTTACAAGTATTTAGAAGGACATAGGGTTTCATCCCTGGAAAAAGCACTGTTCTCGAGGAAAGCGTATACATAGTATATCGAGCATCAGCCTCACCAAATCATTTTTAAAAGCTCTCTGTGTCCAACTGCTGAGCAAAAGCCTCCTTTTTTTACCAAATCATAAAATTTTTTAATTTCAATAATCCATCCCCTAATCAGCCTCGGAACTTAACACTTGAAAACAATAAATCTGACAAAGAGGATAAAAATAAGGTAAAGACCAATTTGAAAGTACTTAGCGGAGACAGATTTATAACTTATAAAGTTTGTTTGAGTGAAGTTGGATACTTTTAAGATATTAACTTTTAAATTTTAACTTTATTAATTACTGTTGTGCATGTTTCTCATAGTGCTCCAGTTGACTTATTGATTTTGTTATAACTAATTGTTGCATTACTTTAATAATCGTGCTTTGTTGTGCTTAAATAGATGTTATTATTGTTATATAATACTAGCTGACCCGGCGAACTTCGTAAATTTAGCGCCTTAGCGTAAATTGGATTTTCTTAATATTTTTTTCCGTAAGAACCTTGTACAGAGTATTAGAAAACTGCAAAAAGAAATCAGCCAAATCGGTCAAGCTGTTTTCATGCTATGTCGTGACAACGGAAAACGGGTTTCATTTTTATATATATAGATGTGGTGTTTTTTGTTGTCAAAACTATAGGCTTAAATTCTGTTACAAAAATTAAATAAATAAAATTCCATAATCGTGTTTTTAAAGAAAAATATAATATTTACTAACAATAATTAAAAAATCGTGTAAATGACAATTAAAAGATACTTCTATCTATCTGAAATTACGGTTGTGTGCTCTTGTTGGTGTGAAGTCTTGTCCAGGTGCTTCTGTCTTCCGCTTAATTAAAAGTAAATAAGTACTTAAAAATAAAACATTTATTTTTCAAGTGAGCGAATCCGCGATATCGTAATCTACAAAAGAGTGTGTTTGTATGGACGCTTAAAACTTTAGAACTACAGTGGACGGATAAAAACAGCCTTATTCTTAGAACAAGTTACAGGCATACATACAAACCGCGGGCGATTTTGGACCCTAGACACCATTCCGGCTTGCACCACTGGTAGTGCTGGACGTGAGAAACCGCGGGGAACAACTGGCGCTATTTTTATTACAATAGGCAATATAACATCAAGTAGGTCATGGGTCGATTCATGTAATAATTATACGAATATCTATTGATCAGCCTTATAATCACCCTATTTATTTTCTGTTTTTAGAACAAGGTAACTCAAAGCAAGTATAATTTTCATTTCTTTATATAACACTTCCTACAATCACCGTAATCCATCCTAGCGGGTTTCCCAGTTGCATCCTCATCCTGCGCTTCAAATCCCGCAACTGTCGTCTGACATCCATAGTTTCCTTTTTCTTAAGGGAAACCTATTCAATAGGAACATGATCATTGTTATGCCAATAAAGTAAAATAATGATGAAAACACAAAGCTTGTTCTACGCCGTAGCTGTTGGTGGCGTAGGCTCGTAGCACATTATCTCTACGCCGCCGACGACGTAGTGATCAATATACTCTTTGCTACACCGTAGAAATTTAGCAGCTTGTAGCAGTCGTAGAGGTTCTACATGAGTAACGTTTGATATTATGCGGCATGCAAAATTTATAGCACAAGCACAACACAAATCATGATCAGTCTACGGGGATCTGCGTCGTAGCTGTTAACTTAGAGGCGTAGCTCGTAGCACATCACTACGCCGTAGAAACTCCGTAGCCCGTAGCAGTCGTAGCGTTACGAATATTATCTACAATTCTACATGTAACGTTTTGAGAATTCCATTGGCTTTATTGCAGGCCTCAAACAAGTATCTATATTATATATATTTATCAGTAGTCCGGGAGTCTGTGTTTGATCATACCGTGTTTATTTAGGTCACTTCTGGCGGACAGGGAGCTCGTGTGGCTTTGTGACGAAATTACATTTCAACATATAATGTTCTCAATGACGATGTTTGTTGTCTCATACAGAGAAAGTACAATAGAGTTGGTCCTCTGTTGTACAAGAGACAGGGCAAGTAAGACATGACAGAAGGTAGCAGCCTTAACTGTAGCACTCCGCAATCGTACAGGGCGTCGATTCTGCTAACTTTAAGTCACAATCGTGTCAAAATAGTGTTAAAATTGTAGTGCTTTTTACAGAATATTTACAATAAATATATGACAATAAGCTTACTATTAAAAAAAAGAAACGACTGACCAAAATAAAAATAAAATATTTTTTCATCAAATATACATTCAAATATATATTTAAGCTCCTTTTTCATTTTGACAACCCACTTGATTCGATTGGTCCAAAAAAGAATATGAAAATCGCGCGCGGTCTTTGATCCAGGCAATTTTTTTTTTAATCAATAGATTGATCTTATTTTTTTTTCGGCGTTTATATTCCGCCATTGTGTATGACGTCACAACCCTATGTCACTTGGAAGAGTGCAAGGAATCTAAAAATATCTCATACATCTGTATCTAATTAGCCGTTTAAGTCTTATGACTAAAACATAACTCTCCTTTTTTTTGTCAATCGGGTAAAAAATAAAATAGAGTATTTTCGTATTTATGACATTGTTCCTTTATTATTAAGTGATTCCCGTCCGCCGGTTTCAATATCAAGCTCGATACATCAGCGGCACACGTCATTAATCTTCATGGTACATTGATCTCTAATAAATATTTACTGGATATAAATTATCTTACAAAATTATATTTTTAACCGACTTAAAAAAAAAGGAGGAGTTTTTTTTCATTCGAACGAATATAATATATATTTTTGTAATGTTTAAAAGAATTCGCTTAAATAAGATGTCTTTTTCCTCATCATGACTAACTTAAATGCTTAAATGTTTGCTTTAATCTTAGGACTTTTTATCAAAATAGTCAATTTATCAAAGAATTTCGAATCGCGCGCGGTTACGCAATACGCAATTTTTTTTTTATCTATCCAATATATTGTTTTCAAAGCGGTATGGTATCTCTCATTGTCATAGCCCAAATGGGCTACCTTGACCTTGACTGTACCTGCATCAAGGATATTCATCTTTCATTGAAACTTCACTTCACTCATTCATCTAACTTCTTCACTTTATTCATCTAAGACTTAGATGAATAAAGTGAAGAAGATTTACTTAGATTCTAAGATGAAATTCGACAACGCGGAACCCTAATAGAATCACTTTTGTTTGTCCGACTATCATTATCGGTTTTTTTTATTCCAAGTTTGCAAGTCTAATCAGAGATAATAAGGTCTACGGTCGCTTTATATAAGCAGTAACGATTGGGCGGAGCTTTAAGGCTTTACACAACAAGAAACTCATATCATGTTGTTGCAGTTCGAATCATTGTTGTTGTGGTATAATTGATTTAAATTCAGTGTCGCACACCACCAGACTAACGCACACAAAACCTACCTATTAAAAAAAAATTGCTTCATGACTATGATATCTTTAGTGTTGATATGACGAAACAGAAAGAGATGGTGTTATATGATGTTAAAAAAAGAGAAATGTAAGATTAGAATTCATGTAAAGTCTGCATCCTTTTATACGTTTGTTTGGTTTATTTATTTTTAAACTTTATTGCAAAGTTACAAATTGTATATCACTACATAGTATAAAACAAAGTCGCTTTCTCTGTCCCTACGTCCATTTGTATGCTAAAATCTTTAAAACTACCCAACGGATTTTGATGCGGTTTTTTTTTAATACATAGAGTGATTCAAGAGGAAGGTTTTTATGCCCATGCAAAGGGTCGCTAATTATATGTATATTAAATAATTATCTAACAGTCAACTTTGTGCCTACTACTTAACACTTTCCCATTATTATTTTTCTAAAGTAATGCCTACCAACAAACAACAAAGATCAACAGAAGCTTGATAAATGGCAAGAACAACGTTGTTATTGGATAGTAATGGTCCGTGGTAAGTCGCTTATTTTTGTCGGTTTTCGACAACACATTCGAAATGTTTTCCTACTTATATTATTAATCTTGTTTACTTTGTATTGGCACCGGTAAGAACAATAGATTACATAACGCTAAGCGGTATCGGACCATGGAGTTTTAAGAGATACTTAAAGTGGCTTATAAATTAAGGCGGCTTTAGCGCACAAGAAATGTACACTACAATGATCTAGTTTTTTTTCCCGCAAGAACTCTTTTTTTACTACATTAACACCTACTGAAAACTCATCGTCATTTTGTATGGGTGACATAATCAATCGACCGTGCACACCCTGGTGTCTGAATTCTTCGGAACCGTCTCTCGGCCTCTGACGTGGTATCTTTTGACATAGCAGCCAGGACCAACGGCTTAACGTGTGTTAACTGGCTGAAAACTGATATGCCTTCTCAAAACTTAAAGGCACTTATTTACCTTGCCCATATCGAAATTTCAATAATACCCACCGCTCTATTGAAACATAATTTATTAGGGTCCATTTCCCCTCATCATAATCACGGGGCAATGAGATTTTTTATAATTTCCGCAAGTGAAATTAGGTGGGCGTTTACAAATTCTATCGCTTTATTTGATGGATTAAGTAATGTTGTTTAAAAAGAAATTACCGTAAAAATTCACGAAATATTAGGCAAACATTATTGTAGATTAAAAGGTAAAGTATTCTTATATTTATTTATGTACTACTGTGGAAAGAAAACTGTGGGAATAAATAAAAAAAAACATTGAAAAACAAAACAAACGAATAAAGAGAAACTGGATCGATCATTAGAATTAGGTGACTAAAAGAAAAAGTAATCTTTTGAGATAATAAACTTATAGAGGAAGTAGACAATGTGAAAAAGTAGCTTAAACCGGAAAAACCTTTTATTAGGTGAAGGAACGGATAATTTGCTTTGGACAATTTATGCGAAAAACATAGAAAGTGTAATTTTCCGCACTGAATATTTTGATAAAAATGTATAAACAACGACTTATATACAATGGTTTTAAATTTTATATGAACATAGAGCATACATCACGTGACTAACATATATAAAAATATTTTTAAATTGAAAATATAATATAACAAAATTTTGTACCAGCATTAATTTTTTGTTTAGTCAATAATTTATTGTAACATCAATGTACAAATAAGTTTTCAATATAATCTTAGTTACGTTTCTAAGTAAAAATAGTAAATAAAATAACTGTTTATCCACATCAAATTAAAAACAAGCAAGACTATCGTCGTTTACCTGAGAAAACTTTACTTACTGTGTTGAAACTTACTTATTGTTCAGAATTAAACTATTTGCTTTCAGTTGAACTTATGATCAAAGTCGATTGTGGTTATATTAGACTAATAACTTTGTTGGAAAACTTTTTAATACTCTTACCTATGATTTTCTATACATGAGGGTTTTAGTTAATTACTCAGTCATTTTTATTCCATCGCAACTACAGAAAAATAGGTTTAAACATAGAAATAACAAGCTTATTATTTAAAATATAATAAAACATGATTGACAACAACACAAATAAACTAATTTTTTCGTCCAATGCAAAATAAAGTTGCTTATGAACATAATTTATATACATTTGTTTAAATCGACTTGTAAAACCCTTTATTTTGAAACCCCGCTCGATCAGATGGATCAAAGTTTTATTTACTGTGTATCATTTATTGTGTATACAAACAATCCACCATTTTGTTTTAATATTGAAGCAGCCGCTCTTATGTCACACTGAAGAATGCGAGGAAAAAATACCTCACATGTCTATGTCTGACAAGCCTTTCAGTAACTACAAACATACATACGAGTTTACATATGTACATGAATCCTCAAAATATTACACTTAGTTAGTCTTGTTATAAAAATGTCAGTCTTTTTCGTTACACAATAATATACTTTCACATTTATAATATAAGTATAGTTCTGTAGGATAAGGTATGGGTAAAAAAATATTTATAAGGATATTATCTGACAAATATCCATTTCCATATTTTACATAACTCTGTAAAGAACAAAGATTTCAGAAGTTAAACCTTAGAACTTTGATCACTCGTTCAACTTAACGCAAATAGTTTCACTTTGATCAGTTAATTTAGACGAGTGACTTTTAGTTCGCAGTGAAATTGATGCTATAATCTTTGACCAACTTCATGGTTTACTAAACAATTTTGATATTTTTTTTTTGTTCGTGATTTCTATAGTTTTCTCCTTTGATTAGAATAAATAATCAATGGTTTACTCATGTATATTATATAAGTAATCATCAAATCAAATCAGATCAAACAAAAGAATATATCACCCTTAAACTTATAATTTAGATGGTAGATTTTACTATGTGGTACACTGTACATTCAAATCACGTATAACCGGGCTATTATTTGGAAACATGTTTCATAATATGAAATGCAAGGAGCAAAAACCCAAAATTAGTTTTGGGAGCCGGTTCGTTAAATATTTAAAGATACAGCAACAAGCCCCGGATGTGACGGGATAATTCTAAAACTAGTATCAACTCACTATTTTGGCTACAACTGTTCTTTCATTTTTTTTGCTATTTTATGCCATATATACCCGCAGAGATAGAGAATGTACAAAACGAGTATAATCAATACATACCTCTATAATAAGACACTAAAATGCGAGTGTCTGTACATTTAATATATTTCAAAAAAACTGATTGAGTGCGATTAAAAAAGAGTAACAGAAACCAAAAAGACAGTTTTTGGAATTTTTGTCTGTCTGTATGTATGTATGTATGTATGTCTGTCTGGTACGTTATAACTTCGAAAATACTCAACGGATTTAAACGCGGTTTTTACAGTTGGATTACATATAATTAGGAGCGTTGTCAAAACTTTGTTTCGTCAAAATCGGTTAAGGGAAAAAGAAATTATGGTCGATTGAAAATTTACTTTAAACACTGCTTTAAAACTTATAGACAAAACCCATTTGAAATTTCGGCAGTAACAAGCAAAGCATGTTGGCCTATCGGTAGAGGTAGCGGATCATATTTTTAAGTAGAGGGTTCGAATCCTGCTAGACATCACTTCTTTTGTTTTCCTTTTTTTTGTTTTGTATTAATTTTTTAGAAGTCTATTTTTTTTTAAATATTTTAGTAAAGAAATGTTTCTAGAAAGTAGCTGGAATTTTCTGTTTTCGTTTTTTATTTGTTTTCTAGAATTATTTTGTTACTTAGAGAAAGCTCTTAGCGTTAATTCCATTAATATAAAAGCATTTTGTACTTATCTATCTATACATATAATAAGACAGTAAAAATCGAGTGTCTGTACATTAAATATTTTTCTAAAAAACCTCTACGGGGCAATTAAAGAAGAGTAATAAAAACAAAAAAAAAACAATATTTGCACTTTTTGTCTGTCTGTCTTTCTGTCTGTGTGGTGCGTTATAATTTCAAAACTACTCAACAGATTTGAACGCTGTTTTCACAGGTGAATTACGTATAATTAGGAGCGTTGTAAAATCTTTGTTTCATCAAAATCGGTTAAGGGAAATAGAAGTTATGGCCGTTTAAAGTTTACTTTTTTCGTTTTTTCGTTTACAAGCACTGCTTCAAAACTTTTAAACAGTTGAATGCGATTTACATAAACGTATTTAATTTAGATAAAGCTAGAATTTCTACTTATATCAATAAAGACAAAAACACACTGCAGTCTCTATTAAATTTTAATAAAATAACACATTGAATGTTTGTGGGCGTATGATTTAGTTACATCAAATATCAATAGATGGCGCTGACTTTATTTTAATAGCAGATTGAAATTTTTCCTTACGGCAGCAATTCATTCTAATTATGAAAAAAAAATTTGGCTGTTGATTTAGTACTATTGGTTGGTTTTTTTATCGGTCGTTTGTTGTGTTGTATTGTAAGCTATTTGAATTGATTGGTTGGTTTGGTTTGGCTTTGGTTTAAAAAATAATCAAATCAGTGTTTGACGGAATAATACGGTCGTGTCGTAAGGACAAATTTATCTGACTTATCACTATTTATTGAGCTTTTCTCCAATTTTCACGCCCACTAAAACTTTGGGAGTGAATTTTAGGTCCTAATGACTCTGTAATAGGCTGCGTCTACTCTTTTAGAGACAAAGATTTTATGAATGTTAAGGGCTCCTTCTTCTGAAGGTCCGTTGTCCGTAAGCCGCGTAGTCGCGGCGCTCACTCATTTTGTAGGCATTAAGACATCATATTTGGGAAAATAACACTACAAAATCTACTTCAGCTATTTTCACTATATAAATACTTTATCTAAAGGTTGGTATAAAAAGCAGGACAATAAGTTTATTATTTTAGGCATAGTATTGAAAATAAACTTCCAAAGGAGGCAACTTAGATTTTTCTATCGAGCGAATTTTGTCTGATATTGGTACCGTTACTGTAAGCGAATTTCACTCTGCTATATCCTCAACTAAAAACATATATTTTTTTCAGAATTTTACGACTGTTTAATACTGATTCCTATTGATTTTAAAAACGGTATTTGAGAAAGAAGTGGCCCTAATATTTAATGATATTGTAGCAATGTAATGGCTTTATAAAATTGGCACGGGAAAAGGATACAATAGAATTAACTATAGGTCTGGATAGTTGTAGTTTCCACAGGTTACGCGAAAAGCGACCTACACGCGGGCGGAGCCGCGGGCAACAGCTAGTAAATAAATATATAGACACAAATCTCATAGGGATACTAAGATAACGATGCTATATTTTATGACAAATACATATATAGATAAACATCCATGACCCATGCCAATCAGAAAAATATTTAGGTAAACTCTGACGCCAAGGTGTGCAGGGTCGACCGGTCCATTGACCTTGTAACCTACAACATATATATGGACTAAAGAGATTAATGTTTGTTTCAATCAAATTTCAACATTTTTTTTGGCGACAGTACATATACTTTTCTGGGTCGAGTGTCCATACGGGGGCGCTTGTAAATTTGTAATAAGTGGCGTCTGCGAGAGCCGCAGTCCCAGCTTTCGGTTCAAGTACGTGAGGAATTAATTGCTGCTGCAAAGCGCGTGGGAGGATTAAAGTGTTTTGTGTCTATTAATATTACAATAAAAACTTAATTAAACGCATAATTAACCAATTATTAACATTTATCAAGAACAAAGAATGGCCCGCAAAAGGTGGCCTTAATGTAAAAAAATAAATAAACCCTCTTTCAGTAAATTTATCACGTCAAGGTCTAAGGCTATCTCGTCCATTAACTCACGGTCATGACTGTAGTTTAGTCTGAGATTTTGGATAATCTATGATATTAGATGAAACTATGTTTTCTGGTTGAAAAATAGAGGATCCTCTTCCCGTAGGTGTCGTACTTGCACCCTCTGTCCCCATCATTCCCAAGGAGAGTTGATGTCAGCCAGGCGGCTAACGACGAATTTTATTAATGACTGAATTAATAAACACTTTATTGCACCAATTACATAAATACATCATTGGATTGTACAGGAACGAAGATGAAAATCAGTACCTCATAAAATAGGAAAAAATAAAATATCGTGTTTCAATGCAACGGATCAAAAACAAATTAATTTATTCGCATAAAAAAGAGGAAAGCAAGAGGTCTTGTTGTTGCTGTTGAGATTATAAGCAGAGCACTGGACCACAGAGGCACTCATAGGACCAATTAACTTGTATATGTATGTAGACCAATTAGGATATTTTACAAATGTGAGATAATAATATATGTACTCGTTTTTTGGCAGTTAAAGGACGCACTTACTCCTGTAATTATTATCATATTAGATTTCACTCGCGGCTTCGCTCGCATGAATTTCCCTTAGGGAACAGTGCTTTTTCCCGAGATGAAAGGTACCCTATGTCCTATGTGTATGCATATATATGCAATTTCAGAAAGATTGGTTCAGCGCATAGGGCGTGAAGAGGTAACAAACAAACAAATATACAAACTCACCGTTGTATTTATAATATTAGTTGGGATATTGATTCATTTATAAGCCCGAGTTTGTATGTAATATTCATTAGTTTTCCCCAAAACGACAACGCCGGATATCTACTTAGATATTCAGATCGTCAATAATACTGATATCATTCTGAGGGTCGTTTTTCATAGTAACATAATTATTTATTGCTTTTATATTATGTCAAGCTGGTATTCAAACACATGAAATAATAATAACCACACAATATTATCGTTTAATTTAACTAGAAGAAATAATTTGTAGATCAACTTTTAGCTATAAAGTGGCAAACGCAAAATAGCGCTTTTGCAAAAGCCATTTCTTCCAGCCAACCATAATATAGGTATGGAAACACATTTCATTTTCAATGAACAAACGTTAAGTTATACCCATTTAAACTTAAATGATTTTTGGTTCTTTCTTTCACGGTTTCTCTGTCACTCGTTAGTTGACTGTAAGAGATCCCTTTCTGGGATAAGTCCGCCATTGCACTTTTGTTCCATTTCTATGCTATTGTAATCATTTTTGTTTAGTACTTACATACCATCACGCCTGTCTCCTGGAGGGGTAGACAGAGCTTGTCTCTTGAGATTTCCATTGGCTACGATCTTACTAATTAGTAAACGTTATATAAATGTATCAAAATTTACATCTATTGATTTCGCAGGCTCAACATTTCAAAACCAAATTTCCAACCAATTTCAAAACAGTAATGACACCTTTAAAAGTAATCGTCTAAAAGCCTTCTTCTTGTTTCGCTTTCATGAATATTTGATAAGATAATTATACAAAGAGGTAATGCTTTTATTTCAGGTGAGAGTTCAATTGGTCAACAGTTACGTTCTTACGTTACGTTAAGCAATGAGTGACGGCTAAATATCTTCGAGCAACAAGGCTTCCGTACCGGAAGAATTATAATTATTGTTATATTTCTGTGTACCAACATAATTTTATGATTAGATGTCTTGATGGACACAAAAGATATAATGGAATTTCGAACACATTATATCATATAACTAAGAATCGCGCGCGGCCCTAATTTTTTTTTATTAAATCTATGCATTATATGAAACGAATGACGATTTTTGACATAGAATTTGGAATCGCGCGCGGCACTAGGCAATTTTTTTTTAAATCTGTCATTTTTGATGAAAAAGAAAAGAGAGAATTTATTTTTGAAAGCGGTTCCAAATTGGAGTAAATATCGACGGCTAATCCTTAAATGGAAGGTTTGAAGTGGCAATGAGTCGTTTTGTGAATATTTAATGTCACGCAGTGTGAACGGCTTTGGTGCGGCCGAGGGAGGAAATATTTTAATCATAAACACGTGTTTACAATACACTAGCGCCGTGGCTTTGTATGTTTAAATTAATATCCATCCATATTAATTATTGAAAACTAGATGACCCGGCGAACTCCTTACCGTCTGAATGCACTTTTCTCACTTTTTTTAAGCCTTTCCTGAACTTCCATAAATATTTCAAGACCAAAATTACCCAAATCGGTTAAGCTATTCTTGAGTTTTAGCGAGACTACCGAATAGCCATTTATTTTTATAATGTAAAGAATGCGAAAGGTATGTTTATCTTTGTGCCTGTTAGATTTGCACGTGTTTAACTAGCGGCTGATCGAGGCTCTTCTATCTTGGGATTTTTTTAAATTAGATATGCATTGTCACTCTCGTAAATACGAATCTAACGACAGCTCGTAAGCTAAAATCAATCGAGCCATTTTCTTTTAAACGTATATACATATATACATACATACTAAAACAAAACTCTCAATCTGGTGCAGTCGCGTATATGGAAACCCTTCCAGTATACAGAACCCCAATACTTCTGAGATGCGGGAGCCTTTACTAGATTGAACGGGGCAATTTTAGAGATAAAATGCTACCCTGCTTTTAGTTCTGTAATGCGGGAGGCTTTATCGACGCAATATTAGCGTTATGGATAGAAATTCCTGCCACTAGTTACTCAGGTTAGCCTAACTTGTTTTTAATTCTGTAATGCGGGAGGCACATACAATGGTTACGTTAATGATGTGAATTCCTACCTAAGCTCGGTAAGGACTTTAGTATAGGTAAACGGGTGAAGAAGTATATATAAACCAAATTTTAACTTAATAGTTGCGTGTAAACGATCACTTAATGGTTCTCAGTCATATATAAGTAGCTAGTAGCGAGCCATAAGGAACAATGATAAATATCATATAGGTACTATAGTAAAAAATAAAAATAATTTGAGTTGCATAAAATTATAGGTTTATATTTAATAACTTTTTAAAAACAAAACAAGACTATCGAGCATTAGGCACATTTTTGTTTATGTTTTTAATCAACGAATGAATCTTTTTAGGAGGATTCCGTGCAGAGATGCGGTTTTAAGACTTTCTGCCCACGCCTTTTTCTTTACGTCTGCTCTCTCTCGGCACTCTTGCGATCTGAGATCGGGAAGCGTAGCGCAGAAATTCCTCCCGCGCGTCTGATCGCACCTAATCCAAGTACCTACTTTTATGCTTTCTAGGGATCTGAGTAGTGGAAGTACTTTTAATTCGAAGTCTTGAATACTACAACAGAAATAATACCCGAACCCAGATCGGTTGCAACTCTGAATAGTGGAATGGTTTAAGGAGACTTTTTGTGAATTTATTCTAGTAAACCAGCCCGCATCTCAGAAATACGGGAGTTCTGAATACTGGAAGGGTTTCCATATACGCGGTGCAGTCCGCGTGGTTCTGTTGTATCTCTCGTAGCAGTTCGTCTACGAATATTTATCCGCTTCGTAGAGCCCTCTACGAATAAACATTAATATTGTTACACAGAGAGCTACGTGACTCATTCTTTTATATGCACTTAATTTTACAACGTGAACTGAATACTTTTTGTGGAAAGAACACATTTTGAATAATTCGGCATTTCAGTCCACTTATTTTCTAAAGTTAATTACTTATTTTTCTTTAACTTAATTCATAAATGTCCGCAATACTTTGTTTAATAAGCCCACTGACCTGCATAAATAAGAATGCAACCAGAAAAACGCTATGATAAGAAAATGTTTGACGACCTTCGTGGCGTAATGGTTAACATGCCTGATCGCTACTCTGGAGGTCTCGGGTTCGATCCCCGGTCAGGTCAAAATGAAAATTTATATTTTTCTGATTGGCCTGGGTCTTGGATGTTTATCTATCTCTAAGTATTTGTTATAAAATATAGTATCATTGAGTTAGTATCCCATAACACAAGTCGAACTTATATTGGGGCGTTGATCTGTGTGACTTGTTACTATATATTTATATATATATTTATATGTTTAAAATGGGACTAGAATTTTTGTTTTGTTGGGCGGCTGGCAACACTGGAGCTCACTTGTCAATTATTTAGCTCCGTATTTCTATTTGTTTAATTAAATTTTAATGCACATAAATTATAATAAAAGTACAATAACTGTATAAAATAGTAATAATATTTTGGAGTATGTGACGGGAGCGATAGTGTTTATATGCTCGACCGCCACAAAGGGAAGATCTTTCCGCCAGGCTAGGGTGTTAGGCCTGGGGAACCGCGGCTCCGACGATGTTTTGTCGGAGGTTGTATATATATGCTCCAATCCGTAGAAACTTTGTAAGCGCGATTTAGACTTTCATAGTAATTTTGCTGTTTTGTATGCAATTGCGATTTTCTTGCTTTTAACGCCATCTCTTGTGCGTCTTTGGTAGTTTGTTTGTTGTGGCGCTAGTGTCGCCACAGGACTCCCTTCCAAGACTGAAGGTCTGATAATCTTCATGTGCAGTCTGTGTTTATGATGTAGCTTGCAAGTGCCAGTTGCTTGACGTCCCAGTGAGTCGAGTACGTTGTTGCTGCTTGCTCGTAGTCTGCGGTGAGTCGAGACTGTAGTGAGCGATGACTTGTTGGCGCCGGTAGATGTCCTGCAGAACTGCCACGCTGGTGCGGTGGCCGGCCGATGAATACCAGGCGTGGGCTGCGGTGGATGTGCCGGTCGCTGAAGTCTTTGAAGTGAGGGTGGTTTCAGGACCAGGAAGCTCGGTGCGTCGGCTGCGTTGGACCTGTAGATATCCCATTGTTGTTGGCTTGCTGTAAGACTGCTGGCTGCTGAGGCTTGAGAGGTAGCGAGATGATGGATCGGAGAATATTGATGGAGAAGGCTGCTTCCAATCACGTCGGGGTCACCAGTTTGGAGAATGTGACGGGAGCGATAGGATTATGCTCGACCGACACAAAGGGATGATCTTTCCGCCAGGCTAGGGTGTTAGGCCTGGGGAACCGCGGCTCCGACGATGTTTTGTCGGAGGTTGTATATATATGCTCCAATCCGTAGAAACTTTGTAAGCGCGATTTAGACTTTCATAGTAATTTTGCTGTTTTGTATGCAATTGCGATTTTCTTGCTTTTAACGCCATCTCTTGTGCGTCTTTGGTAGTTTGTTTGTTGTGGCGCTAGTGTCGCCACAATATTTGTGAATTTAAATATTTGTGTAGTGAAAATAAGTGTATTTGGTGGATAAATAGTGAACAAAAAGGTTAGTGGGTAACAAGCCGGTATCGTTTGTTTACAACTTTTACAAGGCGAAATCGGTAACTATTTAGCTTCGTTTACTCCTTTTCACCTTACACCACGTTTTTTTGAACACTGATTATCAGATTAAAATACGCTTCACTTACTTTCACAATCAATATTTTGTAAATTTTGTATTTTTATTTTTGTTCAAGTAGGTAGTTGACGTTAAGGTTAGGTCAGTTGGTTTTACTGGTTAATTGCAAATAAATTGTTCGTTCTGTTCCTTGCAAATATAAATCTATTATGTATTGTCTATAATGTCTACTTCAAGCAGAGCCGTGACTGCCCGTCAAGTGGAAATGCAGTTAATGTCAGCCTTACTCGAACTAAAGGCTTTAAAAGACGAAAATGACAAACTTCTACTGGAAAGGGAACAGAACGAACTGGAATTTCAATCTGTATTGGAGATAAATTCGAACTTGAAGCTTGAGCTATCGGCTAGTAGATTAAACTGTGATGAGTTAAACGACCAACTTAACCAACTGGTGTCCAAAATAGATTCTTTCCGCCAATGCAGTGATATGTATGAGGAAATCCTTACACGTAACACTGAGTTGGAGAGGGAGCTGAAGAAGGCACTAAACCAAATAAACAACTGCGAGCAAGACAAGCAGTCTCATCAGTCATCGGAGGTGAATAACCTTTATGACCAGCTCATTGTATCTACCACTGTGCCTCCTTCAGCTAACTCTTCAGTAATTGATCTAACTAATGACACATCTCCCAGCATTATTAACTTGCCTCGGGCAAAAATCAGTCATAACAAGTGTAAAAAAAATTGTAAATTAAATAGAATAATAAAGAAAAAACAATCTCAGATAAAAAATTGTTTAGTGAAGTCTTGTATATCAAAAATTAAAAACGGTATGAAAATGTATTCAAAAATTTGCTCAGACCTCGAGATAAGTAAAAAACAATTGGCGGAAAGTCAAGAGTTGTACAGTGTCGACACGGCTAAACTTAAATCTTTTATTAGTAGACTAAGTGACGATTTTTACAGCCTTAAAATTAAGTATGATTCGGTGCAAAAGCAAATCACTGAGCATGAGTTGGCTACGGAGCAACTGATTAATGACAGTAGGTATATTGAAGAGAAATTAACAACAGCAGTACAACTATGTACTTGTGGGATATTAAATAAACCCGACATATGTAACTCTGTGTCTGTATTATCTTCATGTGATAGTGATTTGTTAGGATCTGCTGTATTAGCTTGTGTCGCAACTGACAACCCAACTCATAATACTCTGATATTTTCTGACAGCTTAGGTCGTAATATGGGTCGTATTTTTAATAATATTTTAGACAATTGTACTAGTTTTTGCTTTCCTAATGCATCCTACAACCAAATAATAGAAAAAATTAAACAAAAAAAATTTAACAGCAATACAACTATTGTATTACTTGTAGGTAACTGTAAGAAATTGCTTAAAAAAGATATTATCTCTAGTATTAATATCCTAAATAATTTAAATGTTTTCAAAGTAATTATATGTGCATTTCCGTATCTTAGTTGCCAGCCTCCAAACATAAATAAGAACATTAACTCATTTAATAACTTAATACATACTTTGACATGTAGTCATAATGAAAAATTAATTTATTTCGACACTAATAACTTTATTAGTGGATGTTCTATGACAAAAGATAATTTTTATCTTTCAAATTTTTATAGACATAAGCTTGCTACACTTGTAGCTTATACTATTAATTTTTGGACGAGTTTACATTGTAAACAAACATCTAGTCATAGGACAACATCTGCTGAGTTGCCAAATACTTGTAATGGTGACTCAGGAGACGCAATAGCAGATTTAAACTGCAAACCCAGACAATGGGAAACCCTCAGGAATTAAAAATAGTACATCAAAACTTAGAAGGGCTTCCCGGCAAAGAACTTATAGTAGAATTATTTCTAGATACATTAAATGTAGATATTTTATGTTTAACAGAGCATTGGATTAAAGAGTGTGAGACAATGCTTAGTCTAAACAACTTTAATGTTGCAAGCTGTTTCAGGAGGAAGTCTGCAATTAGAGGAGGTTCCGCTATTTATATAAAAAATGGTCTACGCTATAAAGAGCGGTCAGACATAGCTAGACTTTCTGTTGAACGCTGTGCTGAGGTATCCTGCGCCGAGCTTGAGGAATTTATAATTTTATGTGTGTACAGTCCACCCAGTAGTAATTTCGGTGACTTCTTGGAAGTTGTTGATGGTGTTCTTACAGTAGCATCAAAGAGTAAGAAAGGATTAATTATCTGTGGCGACTTTAATATTGATATATTAGTAAATTCTGCAACAAGCTCCCAATTTCTAAACCTATTTAGTAGCTATAATCTAGATAATGTATTTTTTGAACCAACCCGATTTACAGCCACTTCGGCTAAATGTATTGATAATTTTTTCAGGAGCCAAAAACCGCTAAGTAAAATTGTTTTCAGTAAATTACCCTCGGATCATTGTGGTCAATTGATAACTCTTAATAAAAATTCGCGTGTAACAGAAGACAGTTTTATGTGTAGACCCATCACAAAAGAAAAAATTACTCAATTTAAAAACTCCATAGAGAATAAACTAGGCTCAATGACTTATACAGATAACAATCCTGATAGTCACTATAATAAACTATTTAGTGTTATTTCTGACAGTTTCTCCAAAAATTTTAAACAAAAAAAGCTTAAGCGCAATAATATATTAAAATTTAGTGAATGGGCTTCTGTGGGTATTCATAAAAGTAGACAAAACTGTTCGATTTGTATGCCCAAAAACAGTACACTTTTGATAGCTGTTTTGTTGATTATGTTAGAAACTACTCGAAGACTTTCAAAATTGTTTGCAGGATGGCTAAAGCTAATTACATTAAAAAAAAGATTAATGTTGCTCCTAACAAAATGAAAGAGACTTGGAGGGTCATAAATAAAGAAACTGGGAAATGTAAAGTAAGGGAAAATATTCAAGAAATCAAATTCGAAGATCAAAAAATTACTTCCCCTAAAGAAATAGTAAATTCTTTTGAAAATTATTTTACAAACATTCCATTGCAAATAACTTCAAATATAAATTCTTGCCCACAAGCTGCTGAAACATTGCTTAAAGAGAATGTCACCCCTTGCAACTCCAAGTTTAATTTCTCTTACATACACCCCAGTGATATTGTTAAAACTTTTAAAGAGCTTAACTTAAAAAAGTCCGAGGATCACTGGGTTATGTCTGTTAGCGTGATTTATCACATTATCAATGTTGTAGCTTCAGATTTAGCTTTTATTTTTAATGAATGTATCGATCAAGGTATTTTTCCAAATTTAATGAAATACAGTAAACTAATCCCATTATTCAAAAAAGGAGATAAATTAGAACCTGGCAATTACAGACCTATTTCCATTTTGCCAGTATTGAGCAAGGTGTTTGAAAGGATTATGCTCAACCAAATGCTACTGCACTTTAAGACCTACAACCTCTTTCACAGTCAACAATTTGGTTTTACTGCCGGTAAATCAACAACCGATGCGGGAGTGGCACTCATCACTCATTTATACAACGCGTGGGAAGAATCACAGGATGCTATCGGGGTCTTCTGTGATCTTTCTAAAGCATTTGATTGTGTTGATCATGAGACACTTTTGCTCAAGCTTTCTCATTATGGCTTTGATACTAAGTCAATTGAGTTACTAAGATCTTATTTAAGTGATAGATGTCAGACTGTTGATATAAATAGTGTCAAATCAGACGGATCAACAGTAAAAATTGGCGTGCCTCAAGGCTCAATTCTTGGACCATTCCTCTTTTTGATTTATGTCAATGACTTGCCTTACGCGGTTGAAAAGAACGCTGATATAGTCTTATTTGCAGACGATACATCTTTAATCTTTAAAATGAATCGCCGTAGTGTAAATACCAATCATGTGAATAATATTTTGTATACCATCTCTAATTGGTTCTCAACTAACAACTTAATGCTTAATGCTAATAAGACCCAATGCATAAAATTCACACTACCAAACGTGAGGCAGGTTCAAGTTGATGTCACGTTGAATGGAGAGATTTTAGAACTTGTAGATAATACCACCTTTCTAGGAATCACAATTGATTCTAAATTGCAATGGGGTTCGCACATTACAAGCCTAGCTAAAAAACTTAGTTCTGCCGCTTATGCTGTCAGAAAAATCAGACAAATAGCAGATGTGGAAACTGCTAAACTAGTGTACTTTAGTTATTTTCATAGCTTAATGTCGTATGGACTATTGCTTTGGGGAAGGGCAAGTGAAATAAAGACTATCTTTATTTTGCAAAAGCGGGCAATTCGTGCCATTTATGGTTTAAGACCAAGGGAGTCGCTTAGGGAGTTGTTTAAGGATATTAATGTTTTAACTCTCGCTTCTCAATATATATTTGAGGTTATTATGTATACCAGGAGAAATATTTCTTCTTTTAAAAAAATTTGCGATGTTACGGATAGACCCTTACGGAATAAAAATAAATTATATCTCCCATCATATCGGCTAAGTAGAGTTAATGACTCATTTTTGGGTAACTGTATACACTATTACAATAAGCTTCCAGAGTCGGTCCTTAGTTTGCCTGACCGAAAATTCAAAGCACATGTTAAGAATTTACTTTGTAAAAAAGCCTATTATAGCGCTCATGATTTTCTCAATGACAAGGATGTGTAACTTAAGCTTGGTGCGGAGTCCTCCAAACTATAGCTAAAAATTGATCATATGTACATTCAGTACATTATTTTTTTTTATTTTTTTATTTTATCATGACATCTTTTATTACTTGACATTTTTATTAAACTATTTCAATAATCCTCAATATTTATTTAATAATAAACTTATGGTAATTATAAAAATATTCAAATGTAAACTCGTCTGATTTGACTCAAATTTTGTGAATTGACGTTTTTGAAGAAAATGCTGCTGTGGAGTTTGTGGCGCCACTTCTTCTCCACTTGCGCTTTGGAAGTGGTGGTAAACTTAAAATAAGTAACAATTGACGTCAATAAGTGATAAGAATATCCTATATTGAAAATAAACAATTTGAATTTGAATTTGTAAGCTATTTTTTTAATATGTGTATTTTATTTTTAGTTTAATGAGTTCAGTATTTTTAATTATGTAAATGTTTGTCTTTATTTTATTTTCCATTAAAATTTAGTTTAGAAAATGTTTAATTCCTTATTAGCATCTTGAGTGTGAAGGCAGACGCGTTAAGCGGTCCGGTGCTTAAAGATAATCGGCACTTAGTTAGGAAGTACGGACACTTTTAAGGTAGCTGATGCTCTTAAGGTGCTAGTAACTTCCTTATAACATGGTCTTTAATCATACTAACAATTACATTATCTATACTTCACTACATAGTATAAAACAAAGTCATAACTACGCAACGGATTTTGATGTGTTTTTTTAATAGATAGAGTGATTCAAGAGGAAGGTTTTTATGCCCATGCGAAGCCGGGGCGAGTCGCTAGTATTATAATAAATCTGGAAAGCATATCAGGTTTCCTGTTGAATGGATCATATGTGACCAAATAAATTGTTATAACAATTGTTGTAATTTTATGGACAGGAAATCTGTTAAAATAACTCTTCAGCTTTATTACATAAACTTGGTGTTGCCTGCGACTTCGTGCGCTTAGGATTCGCTCCCGTTCCTGTGAGAGTTTTTGGGATTCGTTCTCGAAATTCCGACGGGAATATCTGAGAAACTTCCGGGAATGTCAGAAATCCCCGTTTTCTTTTATACAAAGTTAGTTATGACAAAAACAAACACAAAAAAAGAATAATCTTATTTTGTGCATTCGTTCGAAATATTTACAGTTCTGTAACTGTCTCATTTATTCTGAGAAAAATCTAGCTTTTCAATAATAAATTTATTTATATCGTAAACGATATGGCTTTATTTCCACGTCAAACTTCTAAGTTCGGAAGTTCCTCTTTCTCAAGCTCTCATGAATCTTGAATGAAGTTGCAAACTCTTTACAAAATCTTTAAATAACTTTACGATGGAATATTTATTATTCATCTTCAATTACTTTTTCACTTAACACAAAAAACACAAATATTTAAATTGCCAACTAAGTTAAATATTATAACACTGACAAACCTAGAAATCGGTTACAAAAAACATTTTTTATAAAATTTATTTCAGCTTTGAAAAAATTGTTGTTTACTAATAAACAACAGAGAAAAAACAAGTCATGAGAGATATAAAAAAAAAACTAAATTTGCTTTGCGTCACAAGCTACAACTAATACTGTGATTCTAGTAACAATGTAAGATTTATATGAGAATATTCCTAATAGTGTATTTTTATTCAGTTCAATAACTACCAAAATAAAAGCTTGTATTTTTTGAAGAGTTAAGAACCTGCCCTCCTCATTGACCAACTATCTATGCACAACTAATTGTGTCATTAGGAATTTATTTGTTAAATCTGTCCCATAAACATTATAGTTTAATAATTAAAAAAATAAAATTCATTGAAATCCAAAATTATCGATCGATAAAATACCACCCGGCCCAAAAGTTCTCATTACACTAAGAATGGCTTCTTTGGATGGCAGTGAAAATCTTAAATAATAAGCTACTTATTATCCTAAACGGCAGTCTAAAAGTTGCTTGACACACAAATGTAAATAAATGAACCATATATGAAATGTTTTACTAGAAGAAACATAAAGTACGTGAAACGCGGAGATAAAATGTTCACTGGGTAATTTTTTCTTTGCCTGAAAAATGTATGCGAGGCTTTACGGTGACTACATATTTTATTTGTACGCTGCGTATGTGTACTTGCAAATCGCGTGTGAATGACCTAACAACTAGTTTGTATCTGGCTGGCGACAAACCTTTTTTTCTTTTATAAGATTCAAAATAAATGTTCATTTAATTCTGGTTCGATTTCAATTTTATTAAAATAAAAAAGCTAATAGAGGAAAAGCATAGAATTAGGAAATCGCGCGCGGTCTCTGCATTTTTTTAATCTATGAGGGAAAGTAAGATCGAGGAATGCTACATATAGACCATATAAAAGAAAAGTTCGAAGTCGTGTCGTATAGAAATAATACATGGCTGAAGACCGCCGTGATACATTATAATCTTGGATAAAATAAGAATCGGTGACCTAATATTTTTATTAAGTTGTTATTTGACGGATGATTAATATTTTGCACTTATTTTTTATCATATGAATGTGTACACGATGAAAAGAGAAGATATCTGATTTTCGAAAAATCTTTATAATTTATCGTTCAACAAATAGTAGCACCCTAAACTATAGGGTTAGTAGACTGGAAACGAGCCAAAATTACGCACAAATTAAGTGAAATCGTCGAAACATTAACTCCCTCGAATTAAGCGTGCAATGACGGCACAATATTTTTTAACTGACTACTAAAAGGTTCTCAATTTGTCGGAATCTACAAGAAAATAAAAACTAGATTAAAAATGAAGATTTCCTACCGCGCGCGATTCCAAATTCTATGTGTAAAAACGTAAAAACACGTGTTTGTCTCTTAGTCAACTTAGTAACATACATGGGACAAGAAATAGAATTCTGAAACCTGATAATATTATATAATCATAAACATTCAACCAAAATATACATCAGTGGGTAAAAATGCTGTAAAATGAAATGGTGATGAATATGATTTAAATCAAATTCCAGCGTTTTATCTTTTTCTTTTGAAAAAGATAGTATTTTTGACAAAGATAACATTTATATATTCATAGAAGACAAACAAGTCGTTACGGGGTGATATAACGATGACAAACACATAAAATTCTGAAGAATAATCGTGTTTACTACGATTCTTCGCGAACGAATTTGTTAGAAACTGGGTTATTAAACACATTTACCCGACTGCTCGAAGTAGTGTTATGTTATTTGACCGTATATGTGTGTGTATTGTCACCCTATGTATATATATGTATGTGTATATATCTGTTCGTTAGTCTGGCTAAAACTCGAAAAAGGCTGGGCCGATTTGGATAATTTTGGTCTTGAAATATTTATGGTAAGTTCAGGGAAGGTTTAATCGGTGAGCAAAGTGCGTTCAGGCGGTACGGAGTTCGCCGGGTCAGCTAGTGTGCAATATTAATACAAGCGCTAAAGTAACCAAAATATGAAACACCTCATCCCTACATACAGAAGTAAATTCCACCTAAGAATGTACGTAATAGTCTTCTCCTATTATGTATTCTGTAGTACCCCATACAAGCGTTTCAAAAAGTGTTTGACCTGAATGATGTGATCGTGTGACATACACGAGTGCAGCCGCACGTATCACGTCGGCTGTGGTTCCGGCGAGTGTGGCCGACTTTCAACGGATGAGATTTACCGGGACTCCGGACCATTGTCCCCGCCGACGCGCGACGCTATTACGGGTTGTGTTTAATGCTTCTGCCAATATCTAACGGTTTTCGAACATAGATACAGTTTGTTGGTGAGTTATTAAATGTCGCATATTTTTGTTAGGAATACCCATGGGATATGATTATACTGTATAAAATTGTAATTGACAAATTATTAAGATATTTTTATTCTATATTTTTTTTATATATTAACCTTTCCACGCCTACTGCCTTATTTTTGACAGGCTTTTTTAACTGACACCGGACAAACAAAATTATATAATCTTTGAAATAATATGCGATGGAATGATTTCGAAGCGAATTATCAAAAATATTAAATATCCAATATTGAGTACATCAAAAATTATTCGTCAGTAAAAAAAGCACTAGGAAATAAAAACCTTTTAAAAATTATGAACAAGCAAGTAGCACTAGATTTGGCACCCATTTAAAATTTATGAATAATAATATTTATGTGATTAGATTATAGATTGATGATGATTTTCCTATGATTTTAATGTAAGTCACATTCTAAATAATAAATACAAAATGCGCACAATTATATGAGCCTATTTCATTTAGTTATTAGGGCGTATAGTGTAGATGTGACAATTAACACTGGTTTAAGAGAAAGTTTAAGGAAATTTAGGTACATAATTTTAGAATTTTCATTGCTTTTTTGAAAGTTATATCGAATATTCAGAAATTTATCACCTCAATACAAAGCGAAAACTTCTAAAAAATTTTCGAACATTTAATTAGTACCGCAAACAAAAAGCTAACCAATTTAATATCTTCGGAAGCAATATTGAACATTTTTTTATGGATGTTTGTCCCAAACTGGTAATCGAGCAAAGTTCGGCTTATCGGAATATTGACTTGTCGAAATCAGGTCGTACGGAATGGGCCATTAGGCTGTAGTTGTATGACTGCGCTGGATGTGGTCGTCCAATGAAATAAGATTTAACCAAGCGACCCGCCCCGACTTCGCATGGGCATAAAAATCCTCCTCTTGAATCACTCTATCTATTAAAAAAACCGCATCAAAATCAGTTGCGTAGTTTTAAAGATATATAAATAAGCACACAAAGGGATATAGGGACAGAGAAAGCGACTTTGTTTTATTTAACAGATGTAATAAATCTTCTTTTAAAGGTTGCTATTTATAGTCTTCTTTGTTGTTTAATGGGATAAGAATTTAATACTTGGGTGTTTTAGATGTAAATGTACCAAAAACACTTTGATTGATTGATATTTTTATTGTTCAGTCTTACTTATGATTTATGAGTCCAGTCTATGGATTATCTCCTGATATGCCCTAATTGCCTAGTCTCTTGTACGTTTGACAATCTGGGAAGGCAAACGACAGAGCGGTGGACGTGGCTAGGTACTGGTCAAAACATATTTAAAATATATTAATTTTTAAATAACGTATATTTATCAAATAGCAAAGCCATTTTGACTCGAAAAGAAAGAAAGAACTTATGATTTATCTTTAAATGTAATTTGGCGAAATTCAAACTTTACATTTACTACAGTTGGTTTTTTCTTAATTATTGTTAACTTGATTAATATTTGAATATCAAATCTATTTTCCAGTTTCCGGATAAAAGGATGAAAATTGCCAATAAATATATTTGACTTCATAGAGAGAGCTCAAATGAATAGTTTTCCCTTGAGATCAATTGCAGCCGTGAATGGCTGGCAAAACGATATCTGAAAAATATTAATGAAATGTTTTTCAACTGTCAAAATTATTTTTAACCGACTTCAAAAAAAGGAGGAGGTTCTCAATTAGTCGGTATTTTTTTTTTTATGTATGTTACCGGATTACTCTAAGACTGCTGGACCGAATTGAAAAATCTTTTTTTAGTTCGAGACTTTACTTTCCAATTGGCCCCATATTCACCAGGTCAGGATGTGATGATGGGATCATGGAGAAATCGAGGGAACTCTTCAAGTTTTGTATTGGGCATGGGTATTTTTTGATATATTCCATGTTAGTAAGGTGAGACGTAGGTGAGACAATGCTGGAAAATTTAACCCACTTTCAAAAATGCGAGGTATTTACAACTTTTTGATTGCAATATATCTTGCTCGATTACTCGAAGGCCACTGAATCGATTTGTTAGAAAGGGTATACATTCAAGATGGTTCCATAGTCATCAGATCAGGATCTGATGATGGAACCATGGAGTTATCGAGGAACTCTTCAAATTTTATGGTTATTTGGGTAGTTTCTTAAATATTCCATGTCAATAAGGTGAGACGACGCTGATGACGTTTACCCGACTTTCCAAAATGCTTCCAAAATTGGGCATTGCGTATTCAAAACTAAAAAGTATAAAATAATTGTTTTTTTCCTAAAAAACTAAACCGACTTCAATTCCTCGACTAAAAAGGATGAAATAATTAATACATTGTTGTTTAAATATGCTTCATATCAAAATTTTTAATAAATTTGAAGTTGGTGCCAATTTTACGAATTCGTTGACTAGCTGCTGGCTCGTTAATTAGCATATTTTATTAAAAGAACCGGCACCGACTTCAAATTTAGTAAAATTTTTGATATGAAGCATATTTAAACAACAATGTATTAATTATTTCATCCTTTTTAGTTGTGAAATTGAAGTCGGTTTAGTTTTTTAGGCAAAAACAATTATTATAACTAGCCTGGTAGCAATGAAGTACAAACTGACGGCTATCGCAGTCATAAGGTATCAAAGTATTTTTGTTTTTTTCATATTTTTATGTATCCAGTTGATGTGGCTACATAGACGTATTATCTTATTTTATCTTTATCCTTCGCTTGTTGCGCTCAATACTTTCATAGCCCTCATAATGAAACGAGGCTTTTGTACTCTGTGGTTTCTCTTAATATTAAATAATGCAACGTACATTGACTTTGCAGGCATTGTAAAGTGCAATATGATTTTCTTTTACAAAAATTGCCTACTTTGGCTTTACTATTTTTATTTTGTATCCCGTTTTGTATTTATTTTGTACTACCAGTATATCAAGTTTCAGTTATACCCGCTTATCGGCGGCCTTATGATAAAGGGTTTTAATATAATGATTATGATAAATTTTGCATTTATAATATACTTAGTTATTTATGAAATAACTTAAGTTCAATTAGGTATATTAAAATTTTGGATATCCGCTAAACCTCTGGCTAGAGAATCGACCACTCCATCTTTTTGCATGGCAGTTAAAAAAGCAACTAAAGAAAAAACAGAGGTTTCAAGAATCAAACAATGAGGAAATTAATAAACCCAGCATACAATGGTGATAATTGTTAAAGAATAAATAACCGAAGCATAATCAGTAGTTTAAAAAAAAACTAAAAAATATTTAAAAGCATAGCCAGTAGATTTTCAGCTTCCAATCCAAAAAGTATTTTAATTAAAAATCCTTTGCCGTTCCGCTGTGCACGGATATATCAAAGCTAGAGTCCAAATGCGAATGCATACGAAGTGAAATGACCAAAATGTCCCACTGGTGGGACAGCCGCAGTGGACCGTGTTGCGTTGCGGATGCAATATGCACAATGCGACACATTTTCATATTTTACGTCGCACTTTGCTCTATTTTTCACGCAGAGTAACAGAGTCGAAAGGAATCCTAATTTGCGTAAAATTTTAGGTCCTATTTATTTTTATTTAGCTGCCGCTTGCAGCTTCGTTAACGTGGTTGTTTTTCTGGATGAAAGGCTTTATCCTTCTCCGTATCATTATCAACGTGTGTGCAAAATTTTATGATGATCGGGTTAGGTAAATAGGGCGTAAAAGCGTAACAAATAAACAAACTCGCTTCCGTATTAATAAAATTAGTTGGCACGGGATAGGACCAACTGTTACCCGCGGTTTCGTCGTGGTGTCCGTTAAATTGTGCCAAAAAGTCTATATCCTTCCTCAAATAAATCCTCGTCTATCCTATACTATTAAACGAGCAATATTTGTATGTATGTATGTATATATATATATATATATATATATATATATATATATATATTTGTCTCGCGTTTTCAAAAACGGCTCAAACGATTTCTTTGAAATTTTAAACATAGGTTCTTATAAAGTCAAAAAATTAATCTAGCCAGGTTTCATGTCGGGGAAAATTCGTTTTTCCCATATTTTCCAGAAAAAAGATTTTCCGCATGAAATTGTAGTTATAGTACAATAATTTCGGCGTCGGCCGGTCTGCTTCGATAGCCCAGTGGTTAAGACATCTACTTTGTACTCTGGTGGTTCCAGGTTCAAATCCCAACTAAAGAACGGTTTTTTTTCTTAGGTTTTTTTTTGTTTCGGAGTATAAAAGTATTGAATCGCATATATTATTTTAAAATGGCTTGAAAGAATTATTAATTCGGTTATAACGTATTAAAATATTTTTCTAAGAAATATTATAGATTCAAATCACAAGTCATGCAAGTATCACCATTTTCTCAGGATTCCGTCATCAAAACCTGTTGAAACTAATATGGGACCAACTAGACGGTCCAACCTTTCAGACAAAAAAAAAAAATTTAAATCGGTTCACGCGTCTTTGGGAAATCGAGTAATAAACATAAAAAAAAAGATTCCGATGAATTGATAACCTCCTCCTTTTATGAAGTGTACCTACCAATTCAAATAGGACTGTGCCCTTAGTATGAGTTTTTCTTAACGCAGACGCTAGCGACTGCGTTAGCGATTTAGTATGGCAAACCTGTACAGCGCCTCTGGCGGATAGTAAGGCAACTAAGAAATTCCATACAAAATCCTAACGCAGTCGCTAGCATCTGCGTTAAGGAAAACTCATACAAGGGGCACTGAAACGTGGAAAGTGCTTAAGGAATGCAACTAACAACGGTTGACGCTAGATGACGGTAATCTATTTACTGAAAAAGTACAACGCGCTATCGTTGTGTTTTCACAAAAAGTGACTCTGTTTTACATATATACCACCACTAGCTGTTTCCCACAGCTCCATCTGCGACTAAAAGTAACTTATGTTCGACCCCGGGTCTTCAACTAAATCCATACCAAATTTCATCAAAATCCGTCCAGCCGTTTGGCTATGAAAGAGCAACAGACAGACAGAGAGACTTTCGCATTTATAATATTAATTTAATATGGATGCATACCATAACTACCGAGCAGAGCTCGGTCGCCCAGGTACTAAATAACAAACTATATAAAAATCCGCTCTATGATTGAAGTGTAATTAAGGAGCAAACGTTCAAACACAAAAAACCAAGTAAATTGCCATTAAACTCTTGAAAAATCGTAAGGCAAACTAGACCACTATAAATACAAAGGCAGTTAAGTTAGCCATTTTAATTGAATCCTTAGCTAAACATTTTATGATCTTGAATAATATTGTTACATATTAGGGGTGTACATACACAAGTCCAAAGTTATACGTCCTATAACCTTATGCAGAAATAATATTTATAAATTATTATAAATGATTCAATTCATAATTTCATGTTTCATAAAACTAGTTTCATCTCGATCAATGGCGTTTAAATATTCATTTGAACAAGACAGCATTCGATAGAATTTTTCAATTTTAGATTGATCGAGTAGATCGAAACAAACTATTTATTCTTTCAAATCATTGCGCGAATTTTCAAAATAATTTGTAGGTACCTTTTATTTATTTCGACAAGATACTTAATTGTATAATATAACATAATAGTAAAAATCATAGAATTACGAAATCGTGGACTATCTCATTTTTTTAAAATCCTGCGCTTAGAAAAACATCATATTTTTCTTTCGGCAAGAGTAACACAGATTGATAATTTCATATTTTCAAGCTTGTAAGGCTATAAAAAAAAGGTTTAAAAGTTAATTAGTATAAAAGTTTCACTGTTACCGCAAAAGATATTGATTACCTGCTTTGATTGATTTATATAAAGGAAAGTGTTTTTCCTTGATACAATCCATCAAAAATAACCATTAAAAAGCATTAAAATGTTTTGAGACAAATCACGTTTATTTCATTTTTTTAAATTTAACTAACTTTCACCCGCGGCTTCGCCCGCGTGAATTTCCTTTCCAACGGGAACTGTCCTTTTCCCGGGATGAAAGGTGCCCTATGACCTTCTCAATACTTCTATCAATGTGTATTTCAGGAAGATTTGTGCAGTAAATAGGGCGTGAAAGCGTAATTATAAAACAAACAAACAAACTAACTTTCGCATTTATAATATTAGTTAGGAATAATGGCCTATACGTGATAAATGTAAAAGAAAAAGCAGAAAATGGACTGCGTTCAATAACTAGACTGCTTTCTGAAGATAATGGCCTACACAGAAAGACAGACAAACGCTTAAAGATGTTAGGTAAAATACAGATTTAGGGTAGATTATGAAAGCTTAGAATGAAAGGTACATATGTACCCAAGAAAGAAATAAGGTAGATACCTACACCTCCATTTATCAGCGTTGGTGACACTGATCGCAGATAGGGCAGAGCCCATTACAGCCCCTCTTGATGGCTAAGAGCCACTTTCTAAGATATTACATTAAGTTATTGCGTTTAACCTTAGCTGTCTTTAGTAAACATTAGCTTAACTAATTCAGAAAGAACGGATAAAGCAACAATTTTTATAAGTTATTGACACCGTTATATTTAAATTAGTAAACAAATATTGTAAAAAAAAAAAAACAAATTAATAAAAATATGATTCATGAGAAATGTTCCATGCTTTTGTCGTCATCTTATCTTTAGCGATGCTTTACGGATTTGCAAAAACTTATAGTAGAGGCACAGATAATAAAATCTTTTCAATCGCAATAAAATATATTTTATCGTTTGTTTTCTGTCTTCAGCTACACGAGTGCAAATTGTATATCAAAGTTAAAAGTCAATAGGTATGAACTAAAATCTCTCAAATCTCGTTGCTAGGTACTGGAAAGGTCTACTTTTTGCAAACATGATGGATTGTGAAGTTTCTCGCTAATGTACAGACCTCTGCTTACTTAGATTAATAGCAACAAATTATAAAAAATAATAAAAAATCTAAACTAAATGGGGATCTCCATTATTACAACCATTTGTTCAGTATAGTGAAATGAATCCGATTTGTGGTAGATCGATTTTATTTCACTAAATTCTACTTTACTGACCCGTAGCCGTAGCAGCATTGAGATAACTAATCTTCGTTTTAACGGCCATGGCAGGAACTAACGATTCAAAGCCACTGAACCGGAAACGAGAGAAAAGATTTCGAGAATACAAAGCCAAAGTAACTGGTAAGGACAATGACACAAGAATTTCATAGTTCTTTGAAGATAAATTGTAAGTAGATTACGATTTTAAGTCAAGATCAGAACATCTATTGAGATATTCTGATATTGATTCAAAATCGTATCTTTCGGTGATACGTCTGTAGTTTAAGCCTACAATGTCCTAACCAAACTGGAAACAACTTAACAAAGTATACTTCACACGAATTTCATTATTTAAGTCAATATGAAACATTTGTACATTATACCTGTTTATTTGTATGTAAAAAAGTTTGGAAAAATGGTCTTTGTCACCGTGGTTCCGGGAAGAGAGAATCAATTCGGTTACTGCCCCTTTTTAAAACAAGACATCGCATTTTCGACCCCAGGATCCGAAGCTATTCTATCTAGAATATTCTCAAACAACCGCATAGACACATGCACTCGAGTGAGATAAAGCCTTCCATGGTTACGTATCTTTTAAAAAATAATATGCAAGAAATGTTTGGAATAAAATAGAAGACAATAAGCCATCGGATAACGGGCATTGTGAAACATTCGCACTGCGAACATAAGCTCACTGAAGTGAGAACTGAAGCCGACAATTGTAACCACAGAACAGAGAAATTATCCGAATAGAAATGTTTTGACGCGGATTTAGTTTCAGGATCATTGTGACAGCGTATTCTCTCTTCTTATATTCAATTAATATATTTAAACTACACCACACCTTATTAGAAATGTATTACGTAATTTACAACAAAGCCACCTAATATTATCGACCAACTAACGACTAACAACAGTGGCAATAAAAGACGCATACAAATTCCCCGCTCATTTCTTCTGTATGAAAAATTGGCTTGCAAGCCAAACTAGTGACACGTTTTTCGTGCGCTATGCCACTTCTTGTTAATATTTCTAAACTCTGTGATTGTAAAGCTACTCGGCCGCGTATTTCGTCGAAGATTTTTTTTATCTATGTATGTATGAATAGGGTAGACATGGGTCTAAAATTTTCTTTCATGTCAGACAGTATCAGTAGTTGGCATGGGCAGACCTGGGGGCTTAGCCAAAGTCACAATGCCACAGAAAACATAAAAGTGCTAACGTAGAATTACTCTTTCAAAAGAATTTCGTAGAAATAGGCAACCTATAAGTAATTTTTAATCAAATTAATCAGTTCATTGATATTTCACAAAACGTAATCAAATTATATATGCATAACGAGGAAATAATATTACCTCTGCCAAGTTCAGTGATTGTATCAAGTAATGTTCCCGCCTAACAAGTTTCGCCAAGTAAATGAATTTGTCTTAATTATAACCCTACTCCGTTGTGAGGCCTTAAGGCTAATTAGCTCGTTTAACGGCAATTTACTGGAAATAGGAGGTAAGAATTCGAGATGGACATGGAAGTTAAAAGTTTGTCGTCGAAAATATACTTAGTGACCCGGCTTTGAACAAAAAATACCCGGTAGAGGTAAATAAATACATATTGAGCTGGTGGTTACTTTTTTTAACGCAAGGTTGAGTTGAAATACGCCTTTGTCTAGCAGTGCTCACTTTTTAGCTAAAATGACGATCAATAAATTAAAAAAAGTATCGTCGGACATTTTCGTGACTTATGCACAGAACAAAACCTTGGCACAATCAGTAATGCCAATGGGAAAGTTGTTCATTTCCTTTCATGTCAGACAGCATCAGTAGTTGGCATGGGCAGACCTCCTTCAGCAGAACCAACTATATGCTTAAATGGTAACAAAAAATAGTTGTAAAATGGCAATATAAGGTAAAGGCACCTATTATGAACACGGTCTAATTATGGACAGTTTTTAATAAAGCCTAAAATTGGGAAACCCTTAAATATTTTTTTTCAAATGACTACGCTTATAAATCTTACAATCATTCCAGACATTGTATAAACTATTTTTAACAGCAATCAGCCTTTAAGTTTTCAACCCTAACAGTGTTTCACTCACACAGTGTTTTTTTGTATCGAAAATCCGAATTTCTTATAAGGATCGTAATGCGAGTAGGTATATTTACTGTCTTTTTTCCGACAGTTATAAGATTTTTGCTAAAAATCTTATTATTTATTGTATCATTGATAGCAAAAACTTATTTATGCAACTTGACAAGAAATATCATATAAATTTTACCCTTTAAATTTATCAATGTTTATAATTGGATTTTTTTAAATCTTGTGCCCATATATGGACAAAATGTCTATAAAGTGATTTTTCGTTATGTTAATTTGACATCATATAATGTACTATAATACAATCATTTAACATTACCTTTTATAATAAAATCTGCAGCAAACCAAAACTCTGTCAGTTTAAGAACATTCTGTTCATAATTAGTAGTCCAAAACTGGTTAACTATTTTAAACGACAAATTTTCTAATGTAAAAGTATATTGCTGTTAATGTCATTCTCCCAAATTGTATAGACCTATCATTATATACTATTTGGGCTTAAACAAGTACAACTTGGCTGATTATTAAAGAACCATTGAACATTTATTACCCAGCTAAAATGTCCATAACTAGCTGTTCATATTTGGATAATGTCCATAGTAGGGGGTTCATAACTAGATTTTGCTTGTCCATAAATGGAGTCTCACTTAGGGTATTTTTATAAAATTATATTTAATTGCAGCTAGTAGTTATCTTATTTTAAACATTGAATAGTTATTAATTAAATGGCTCTTTATTTATCTTTAAACCCCTAGGAACGTGTATTGTAAAATTATCAAATTACAAATGAAAAACGCTTTTTTTTTTCTTGTACTGTCCATAATTGGTGCATTTACCTTAGTACCTAGTGTTTTAGATAAACAACCGCCACTCACACTGTTATTCTCTGTAATATTATCCGGCTCCGCCCGCGTGGGACTCTGTTAGCGGACTGTTCTAGCGATTTAGCCGCGAAAGCGTAACAGACGAACAGATACAAACAGACTTTTGCCTTTATAATATTAGTATGAATGGATGGATTCAATGAAACAATTAATTAACTGCTTCCATAAACCATATTTTGTTACGCAGAGAAAAATTTGTCTAATTCGCTATTACTACATCACTAACACTACATAGTATAAAACAAAGTCGTTTTCTCTGTCCCTATGCCTCTTTGTATGCTTAAATCTTTAAAACTACGCAACGGATTTTGATGCGTTTAATAGATAGAGTGATCCATGAGGAAGGTTTTTATACCCATGCGAAGAAGGGGCGGGCCGCTAGTTTACCTATATATCGTACCTTCATTCAACATACTACGTGAACGTGCTTAAAATACGAACAACAAACGTTGTGCCAAACGTTCTGTGAGCACAGCCTGTCTCGGATGGCGGCGGTAATTTAATAAGCAGTAAAAGATCCTTAAATAAACTCCAATTTTCTTTTACTTTTATCTATTTTCACGGCGGAGATTCTCTGACTTTCAACAAAGCGTTGAGAGTGCAGAAGTTACTCTTGCAGGAATAAATAAATAAATTATAAAATATTCGGATAAAATAAAGTGAAAGAGACTATAGATTTATTTTTTGCATTATAACATTGATCTTTTCTAGTTTCCTACTTAACTGGCAAGCCTAAAGAAATATTTTTCTTTGATTAATAGTCGAAATTGTAATTTTTATGAATGCTCACTTAAAAAATGTATTTTAATTTCTATAGTTAGAAAAAATATTAAGTGCGTTAATTACTCGTTGTATTTTTGACTTTCTCTATTACAATACTACAACTATTCACATTAATTAAAAGTAATATCATTAATCAAAAATAAATAGGTACAAAATTGTCATTGCAAAGCTGTGGTCGCACCCACTGTATATACCAACGGTATAGTATATACCAACTATGTTCGTTTAAAGGTGTTCCTATCATTTATTATAATGGGTGCGACCACGGCTTTACAGTGACCATTTTGTACCTATTTATTTCTGGATTTCTATCTCAATTATTTCCTTGTTTCATCCTTTTTAGACTCCACGTAGTCGGGTTATAGTTTTTTAACTTAATTTTTATTTAATACTTTTCCGTTTCCCGAACGGAAATGACTAAACCGCGTGAAATGTACCACATTACGAGTGAATTTTAAACATTTCTACCTACATTTTAACTTAAACAATATGATATATATATTTGTAATGTGCTCGCCAAGACCTTTCCTTTGATACCAAACACGTGAGGTAGATACATATTTACTTACATACATACTTACATACATACATCCTTACATACATACATAGACTGCCAAAATCATTACCCTTACTTTTGGCTTCGCCGTAGTCGGGTAAAAAAAATCTAATCTATAATCGAAAGTAAGTGGCAAAACAAAATTTAGCTCTAGTAGAGCCATGTCTTCAAGACGCACGGCGCGCACTCTATTTATTATTGCCATTATATTATAGAATAGTCCAATTAAAGTATGGCAATTAAACCAAAAGTATTTTTTTTTATTTAAAAAAGGACATATTATTTGATTAAAATACTATAGTGATAAGCACTTACAAAACAATCTAATAATAATGAAAGGTAATAAAGAAGTATTTATTCTGTTCTTTCATTATTTTTGGTAGAGATTTTTTGGCTTTAGATAAGACGTAACGACGTCATTTACTACGCTCGACTCCCTTGTAAATACACAGCAATTGGTACCTGATCCGGAAAATACAGTTTTCCTTTTGGAAGCGGTCACTAGGGTATACCTTTTACTTGTTCCAAACAGCGTGACGGCTTGTGAAGATTATACGACTGGATTAGATATTTGTCATTGTATTTTAGAACGCTTTAGCGTTTCTGCTTTTTTGTGTTTTTTTTATATCTTATTATTTTGTCTTATTTTGTCTTTATTTTTTAGTTTTTTTTGCCAAAATGATTTGGAGCGCTTTAGCTTTTAAGCTTTTTTATTTACTCCCAATGTTCGTCTGACAGAGGGCTGTATTGTATAAACAATAATATACTTGATTTTTAGTTATCTATAGATACTAATATAATAAAGTTAATAGTTTGAAAACCTATAACTCTTGAACTAACAAACTCATTTAAAAACATATTTTTGCATTAGATATATATATATCTCTATATAGAGAGAAGCATAGCTGCTTGTCTAGATAAAAGTCTACATAACATATGTGGTGTTAAAAATAAACCCACTACCTATATTAAGTTTATGAAATACAAAAAACAAGTAAAATAAAGTCGAGAAATCTTTATAACAAAAATGTGATTGATTGGAATAAAACAAAAACGAACTCCAATCTTTTTGCTATCGGCAAATCTTAATTTTCTTCGTTCGAAAAAGGGAAAAACTTTTCTCCTTCAGTTTTATGATCCATTCGCCATTTTTGTGATTGATTCAATTCAATAGTCATATTATAATCTTTAATGGAACTCGGAAATTAAATTTAAGGTCCGTTGAAGGTAATGTAATTACTAGGTTTATTGCGAAACATAATATCCTAGGCTACGTGTTGGCAGTGCAGTCGTGACACCCTCATATTATATTATAGGTTACAGAGACCGCGTGACCAACTTTAAAAAAAGTACTCTTGATGTGGGACTGTGCGCTATGACATGGTTAAAATTGATGAAGATTTTATATGGGAGAGGTCAATATTCAATATTGGACATCTACGACAAAAATGTCCATAACCTTAATTTGTTCATATTGAGACTGTCCGGCAATCGACTCCGCATCGTAAGTGTCAGAGATTCTTTTGAAATCTCGAAAAAAAATAAGAATCATTATTTTATTTAGCCAGCCTCTTGGGCACTTTACCTTATTGCGACGACAGTAATTTAGGCTCTATATTTAATTTAATATATTTAATTTTTATATTTATTATTTAAAAAATTTAGTTTATTTTAATTCATAATTCCGAATACATGTAGATAAATCTCAGCGACTTAGCACGACGGCGCCATTACCCAGATCTCATATTTCATCCAGTCGAGATCTACAGTTTATAACATAATAAAATGTTACATTCTACGAGCAGAAAAGTAAAAATAAAAATACTAATTATATTTAACAGCTTTAAAATACAAAGCAAATTCCCTGAATAGTGTGTGACGGAAAGTAATGAATGTAATATCGTGAATTATGATAAAACTCATACAAAATGCAGTAATATCAAATTCTTTATGAAAAACGTTAAAGTTTATGAGGATAACTGTATGGATGTAGGTTTCTACTTCAAGCTTTACGGACTGAACTTCAGCTGAAATTAGGTACAGGTGTAAGGTACGACCTTGAATAACATTTAACTGTTTTAATACCAAAATACTTACACAACTTTTTTTGCTCGTAATTCTTACGAGTATGGAGACTGGCAAAGTCCCTATCTATCCTTTTTTCTTTTATCTTTACGTTTTCCCGGTTGCGTTGTCAGCTAGCTATATCGAAGCCAAGAAAGATACCGCTTTCCTGTTTTGTCTTCTCTACATCCCAAGTTTTAAGCAAAAATTAACTTGTACTCGTATTTTCGAAAACGGCTCTAACGACTTCTTTAACATTTATAACATAAGTTCTAACATAGTCATAAAGACAATCTAGCTAGGTTATGTCTGGGAAATTTTTCTGCATAAAATTGTAGTTACAGTTCAATAAGCCAACAAAGTCGGTCGCCCAGGTACTGTGTAATAAATAAGGTATATAACACATGCATATTTATGTTAAAATGATAAACATCCCGTAATCCCAAAGTGCTCGTAGCAATTCAACTAATTTAGACATTCGCAGATTGAGAGACTGCGCTATTAAAACTGAGCCATGCTATGTTTACGAAACACACAAACACGCTCAAATTTATGTATTTCGTAACATACACATGCCAAAATTATACAATAGCCTTGATAAGGACTAGCTTATGTTGCTCTTTGTTCGATTCGCTCGCTGATGTGTATAATCTTACAATGATTGATTGGTATTTCCACGCCATTTTATGATATTGCAATACCCTTCGTCAATCCTTCAGCCCCGAGCGAGATGGAGAGGTCATTAGAGGATATGTCTGTCTCTCAAATCAGATTATATACTCCTTCCTTATGATATTATCTTATCTTGTTTGGGGTCCCAAATCACAGGAAGCATGTCAAACCTATGGGTTACTTATGATAGATTTTATTCCAGATAATCTACCTTGGTGCATCCTTCGCTTGGTATGCACCTAATATCTTTAACGATAAGTATGTACTAAAAGGATAATGTATAATTAATTACATAGGATTATTGTATTTTATTATATGACAACCAACATACATTTATAACTTCTACATTTTTAACCGACTTCAAAAAAAAGGAGGAGGTTATCAATTCGTCGGAATGTTTTATGTTTTTTCGCTTTTAAATTTAAAGATAACTTATAAAATTTTAGCAAGGAACATGGCTACTCTTCTTCTCTTCACAGCGTGTTTCTTGTTCCACAAGTAGATAGATAGAAAACCTAATATTATTTAAACTAGAGGAGTAAGGAATCCTTACTTAGAGGTCCCAAGGCAGACAAACTGTCAAAGCAACTTCTACGGAGATCTATGCCCAGGGGTTTTAGCTGTTCGTTTAAGATGTTTTTGATTATTTTTCGCTAGATTTACCTTTAAAGCTAAAACAAAATATATCTAAGTATGCAAATTACATTTTAATGTACCATACAAAATAAAGTTAGGTACATCTCTTAAGCATGTTTGTTGAAATAAAAAATGTTGCAGATGTTATAAAAAAAAGTAAGATAATAGAGCGCACGTACATTCTAACGGGCTCAAGCCAACCCCATCTCTAGTTGGTGAGCTAACTGGTCTGCCGACGACTCTCTCTTTAGAGTTGGGAGGTAAAAGAGCAGTCGGTCGTCGTTGTCATAAAAGCCCATATAGGCTTAACGTCGTTGTGGAGAACATGCATGTAAATGGTCAAAAACCATAAATACAGAGGATCAAGATGAATAAGTAAGAAACGCATCCTGCCAATCGACTAATAAGTATAGAGACCAGAGTCTCAATTAAATATTTAAAACGCAGACGCTAGCGACAGTCTGTTAGTAAGAAAACTAAGAAATAATATACAAAAAACGCTAGCGACTGCATTTAAAAAACCTTGTGTATGCTTGACTGCCAACATCATTGTATATTTAAAGAAAATATAACATCGAAACACAATAAACTGAAAATTAATATGAATTAATTCTAAGGGATTAATTAATAATAAACTTTATTGACGTAAACATGGTCTATAAATTACTTGGTAGGTACTAGCGCTAAAATAAAATCGGCTAAAGGTATATTATTATTCCCAAGTTCTAAAAGTTAGGTCTAATATGTTGGAGCGTTCTGAATGGAATTCATTCGGCGTTTGACTAATTAAACATGTAAAGAGGTCATAAGTTACAAAGCTATTTTGGATGGAACTCAATATAGTTTAATTATTATTTTAGGTTTTACTTTACATGTTATGTTTTATTGTTTTTTGATAATTACAAATAAATAATATTTAAATAAAATATCGAGGATGTCCTTTAAATCTCTTCCAAATATACCAACCGAGATAGATAGAGAGAGAAACTATTTGTAAATTTAAGAAGAAAATTGATAAAGGTAAGTAATTTAACAAAATATGTGTTAAGTAAGTTATTTTACGAATTTTTTTATGAAATTATGATGAAGTAATGTTTCAAATGTGTTGAAATAGTATCTACAATTTTAATAAAAAAAAATTGTAACAAAAATCATGTACCTACCTAACCCTCTCTCTTTTCGATTGTTATGTAAAATTATTTTTTTGTTTAAATATAATTATAATATTTAGGTACTATAAATGAATACTAATTAATACTTAGTTATTTACCATTATTACGATAAAAAAAAACTTATATCTAATTAGTTATGATATTTAAACTCATTTTTAGTCTAAGGTACCTACTTACCGCATCAGCATTCAACCTAACAATAAATCTTGAAGAGTTTTTTAGTTCTTCACCTATACCTACTCAAGACAACCTAGTATTTAAATAACCGTCTATCAAAATACTATTTTAACAGCTTTTGAAAAACTGTGTACACATTCATCCTTTTAGAGCTTAAAGCTTTCAATTCATGCTATTGTCGCTAATGAAAGCTTAATACGCGACCAGATTTTTGTAATAAAATGTCAGTAATTTAATTGAAAAAAAGTATCTTATTGAGTTCATTTCATACAGAGGTCATACAAAATTTTAAATTTAAGTAAAGTAAAGCGACCGCGTAAATAAATAATAAAAGAGAATCGAAATCATCACTGAAAACTTCCATTTGGTCATTTAAATTCGCTGTCAAGACGTCTGAACTGTTTAGTTTTGTTTGAAAATTGGTCGGTTATGGTGATCATGGGTGCTTACCATGGGTCATGATATCGCGGCGGGGTGCAGCCGAATTGCGACGGGCGGCTCACGCGAGCAGACTGTTGCTCTTGGGCCCGGGTCGAGGTTGCGCGCGCAGCAGCCCCCTGCCCCGCGGCCTGGAGGAGGCCGCCCCCGCGGATGATGCCGCCAACCGCCTCCAGTGACATCCTCTCCTTTGTCTCCGTTAATTGTCACTGTCTAAGCTGTCTTCGATAGGCTTCCAGTTTAGTTCGAGGTCAAAAGTTTGTTTGGTAATTTTTTTTGTACTTACCTATACCTATATGGAAAATTTAAAATTCTATTTTTAAAGGATCCTTCAGCTTGTAGGGAATATAAATGTATACTTACACCAAATTTCATTTCGATCGGATTCGAGAAAGTTGCCAATAACAAGTTGTTCTCACTTGACAGAAATAAGCTGTTTATCTTTATGTGGCTTAACAAATCTCCATAATTGATAGCTAAGAGCAATGTTTGTCATGAAAGCTTTCAAACAAAAAAAACCGCATCAAAATCGGCACACCCGCTTCGGCGCAAGAGGCGCTACGATATAATCCTTCGGGACCACTATGTTGAATTTGCAAAATGTTGAATTCTTATGATGTTGACTTCGCAAAATGTTGAATCCCATAATGTTGAATATCCCTCTTTTTGGTCGAGGGTTCAATCAACGGTGGAGGTTTGCTATGATGCCATACCGTAGGTTCGATTCTACGCGGACAAACACACTAACAATAGTACCTTAATGAAATTTAAAGATCTCGATAAACTAGCGGGGCTTTGTAAAGATCATGCATGCCAAGAAACGGCCAGAGCTTCCTGACAAGGATTGGTCGCCTTTTCTATTTTGAGCGGGTTCCCTATGTGTATGCGAAACACTGTACTTTGTAAATTAATACATACACCAACCTTACTGCGAAGCCTTTATAGTACGATGTTTCGATACTGCGAAACACACATTGCTTATTTATACCTTATTATTAATTTTCTTTTTTTATCGATGTGATTCTTCAGCCTTATTGAAACATCGCAAGGCTTTGCAGTAACGTAAGCGATGTAATAATTTACGATGTAAAGTGTTTCGCATACACATAGGGAACCCATCTTGGGCATATGTGCCTTTAGTCCTCTGATCGCTAGTCGTAAGGCTATATCAGTGCCTTTAAGCAGCTTGGAAAATCTGACAGTATCGGCCACTAAACACGCCTGAATCAGGTTTCTATTAAATTCTCTATAAAAAGGGTAAGGAAGGGCAGATGGCAGTTGCTCTATTATAGTGTGGTTATAACCAGTACCAACCATCTAGGACCATGATTGAAGCGCACCCTGGGCTCTGAAGGGTACTATTGATGCTTTTTTGGCAAGCGTGTTAAGAATCTGATAAGTAAGACAAAATCAAAGAATAAATGGTTCATTGCCGCCTTATAGAGTGATTCAAGAGGAAGGTTTTTATGCCCATGTAAAATACAATACCTACCTAATAAAGGTATTATGTCACTGAATTGATACCCCTTATTCCCATTTCGTAGCTAGATTTCGTAGCTAACTTCGAAGTGGGAAATAAAAATCCCATTCGTATTTACAAAATAAGTAAATACACAAATTATTTTTAAGCCCGACTAAGGATTTGTGCCTTACAAATTGTATTTTGTATAATATGAGTTCCTTTTCTCTTCCTTTACACAGTATAAAATAAAGCAAAGTCGCTTCCCGCTTTCTGTCCCTAAGTATGTACCTATACTTAAATCTTTAAAACTACGCAACGGGTTTTGATGCGGTTTTTTTTAATAGATAGAGTGAAAAGGAAGGTTTTTATGTCCATGCGAAGCCGGGGCGGATCGCTAGTAATAATTAAATTATACATCAACACAATCAAAGGATATGATTGTCAATGTTGAACAATTTTCGCAAATTTTGCGATTTTATATGGGAATCAAAAACCTACGGGGGACTTCCCGTTGACCTATAATCATTAGATTTGGTAAGAAGCAATAACCTATAGCACTTGTTTAGAATAACTGTAAAAACTTTTTTAAATTTTAAGAAAATAAATAAATATAGAAAAAAATATTTTTACAAACAAATAAAATCTTAAAATCACCTGTTAGGTAAGTCTTTTAGTATAGTGTGGTGGTACAGAACCCTCAGAGCCGATTTTTTATATAGGTACGATAAAGTAGGTACTAGTCTTATGACCAGTGGAAGTAGGCACGCGGTCTCCTTAGCCTAGTTACCTATTTACGGTGGTGTAACCTTACCATGAGTGTCACTAGCGCGCTGCCAACCCGTTGGTTAGGATCCAGCCTAGTAATTTTAATAAAAAGGCAAAAAGCACGCAATATAATTTAAAATTTAAGTTATCCCTGTAACTTCGTTACTGATACTAATTTTACTTAAGGTACTTATGTTAAATTTTTACTAATTACTTATTCTTATTGTTGTTATAAGCTAGTCTAACACGCTTTACTTTGCCGGTTGTATATAGTAAGAAATAAAAAAAACTATATAATTTTATAAATCCCGCCAACCAAGAAACAGGTATGCAACAGTGGCAGTATTGCCAACCTGTCAATAGAAAATATATACTTGGTACAGCCCAACATTGAATTTATTTACTGTAACAAATATCCTACGAAGTTAAAATTAATAATATCTATTATCAAATGTAAGTTATTACTATTTTGTTCTTTATACCGTGAAAAATTAATAACTACAAATATAAGTCTCTCAACAATTCCGTATCCGGTTGCCCAGTTTGGCCGCCAGACAGCGCTACTGGCGACGTCACTCGTGTATCTATAGTTTCCTTCTGTTTTGAAACCCAAGCTTGGTGATATAGTTGCTCGAGAAATATTGTAAAGGGGAATAAATAAGTGCAGTAAAGTGTAAATCTATATATTCAATAAGATGGAAAAGAGGGTCGCTTTGGAATCCAGAGGGAGGAATCCTTCACAGGTAAAATAGGTTTATTTTTCGTTGTATTGGAATGTTTTGTCGATACGTATTTCATGAGGTACTAAGGTGTAATAAATAAAATATACCTATGGAGCTTATGAAAAATTTATTGAAATTGATAGTATGTGCTTCGATACAAAAAACGCTACCTGTTATCGGCTCATAATTGAAGATGTGGCTATATTGTATACAGAAAATTAGCCATTACCGATTGTTACGTTTCATTCATGTGCACATAGCTAATACGACTTTCTAAGCAAATTTTAAGCATCTGTAGTCAATAAGCATAAAATACACAAGTCTGTCTGTAATCTACAAGTTAAATTTCACTGATATGTGTATGTGTAACAGTTTTATTGTAAATATTCCCATATTGAGGTTAAGTGTCGAAACTTGCAATTTCACATGAAATGTTCGTTGAAAAGGAATGAAGGCAAATACATAATGATACATCTATTACTACATATCTCCTAAACAATGAATAACATAGTATTATTGTGTAATCATCTATAAACCCATAGCATTTCAAAAAATAGGGCTCATTGATTAGGAGTCTGTCAATGTCAATAGAAATAATGTGTTTTACAATGTTTATTGCTATTAGGCCTATTGATCGCATACAATGAAATCCGGTGTAATAATTAGAACAGAAACATCAATTAAAAATGTTTTTAATAGCACCAGAGTTGCGTTGTGTAAAGTGGTAGTTACAAGAATATAATTTCGCGCCCTTTCACCAGAGTACTTTTTTGACGATAGTATTACGACTATGACTGTATGCGAAATGTTAATCTATCTACTTAATTAGCGTGTTATTAAATCATTGATTTACGTAGGTACTAGGTAATTCATATAATTTGCACTTAACATCTGCATTCGATATTGACGCACGCCTTACCAATACAGCGGCCATTTTTATTGCGTCGCGATGATTCGTGTCATCCGCCATTGCAAAATAAAAGATTATCTCGTGTAACTCCGCTATTACAACACGGCAACTATTTAGCATGATACAATATTTAATACGAACACACGCCTTTCATGTTTCAATTGATATTTCCGCGAAATAATCACACATTTTTAAGATTAAGCCAACTACGCCTGTGTCTTTGACAACTCGCACCATTTTGACGTTTTGGTAGCCTCGACGAAATAACTACGACCCAGATAAAATACTATTATTTTTACGTATAACATAAACTCAGCCACCTAAACATCATCGACATTATTAAATTTTGAGATAATTTATTATGTATCAGTCTCTTGCAATGTCTATACACCGTCGTGTTACCTAATGAAATAAATACATGCATATTCTATACACTTCCCTTTCCTGTGTAAATAGGTGCCTATACATATGTCATGTAGGTAGGTACGTACCTACCTAAAGTTATATGATAATTACTACCTAGGTATATAAAAGAACATACATTGAGAGATTTGAGTGGATTTGATCTGATTTATTCGGATATATTACTATTGATAGATTTGTTAATCAATACAAATTAGGGTATTACACACAGTACACAGTAATTGTAGATATAGGTAGGTAAGTACTCAAGGAAGGTCTGATATTAATGTTTATAAACAAGTTCCATATCATAAAAATAGATGGCGTTGTAGGAAAAAAAAATTCTATTGCACTTTGCTACCAATAGCCCTTACCCACAAGTCTACCAATTATTCTATGATGATTTTTATGTAATAAAGTTCAACCCGATACTGGATTACTAATTATCATATACTTTTTTCAGGTAAAAGAACTTAACCTGGACAATTGCCGCAGCACCAACATTGTTGGGCTTACAGACGAGTATGTGAACCTTGAAATACTCAGCCTCAACAACGTAGGTCTCACAACACTAAAAGGTTTCCCCGCACTCCCCAAGTTGAGGAAACTGGAGTTGTCAGACAACAGAATATCCAACGGGCTAAACTTCCTGAACGGCTGCAAGAAATTGACACACCTGAATCTTTCAGGGAATAAAATTAAAGACTTGGAGTCACTGAAGCCCTTGGAAGAGTTCAAAAATTTAAAAAATCTCGACTTATTCAATAATGAGGTCACATCATTAGATGATTACAGAAATAAGGTGTTTGCGTTGCATCCATCACTCAAGTATTTGGATGGGTACGTATTTTATGAGCTTAGCTAAAGTTACAGTACATGCAGCCAGTCACTGTACACCTTAATTGTACAGACAAAACTGAATTTAGTAGCAGAACAATCACCTTCATTGTTCTTTCTTTTTCAAATCTTTGCATGTTCTAAAAGTCCTAGCATTTTTCCAGTTACATCCCAAGACTTCATGGATGGCTTTGGACCCTGGGATCTGCAATTGATGTACTTTGAAATTGATATTCAGTCCTGTAATAAAGTAATGCGCTGGTTATACACACTCAATCTTTGTGTTCTGATATTTATTACAAAACCCATTTTACAGTTACTGCTTGGGGATAGCAGAAGGTTTAACAGCATACATTCTAAGTTGCACCCTTTATTCTAAAAGCATACTGTTGTGTCAAGGCTGGACCTAAAAAATGCGCAGTAGCCGATTTCATACAAATTTTATCGTGCGCCCCCCCCCCCCCCCCCCCCTGCCACGTCCCCTTACAGGTATAATGTATGCTACCTATATGTTCATTAAATGCATTTTATGTTTTAAGTTCATATATTTAATGTGTGTTTCAGCTTCGACAAAGATGACAGGGAAGCCGACGACAGTGATGAGGAAGAACGGGAAGAAGATGAGATGAATGGAAATAATGACAGTGAGGAAGGTCAGTTGCAAACTTGCTTTTTTTAATATAAATTTTCCGAGATAGGTAAAGTATAGCCATATATTGGGATAATTTAATTCCCTCGTGGTTCACTTTGCCAAAAAACAACAGTTTGATAACAAATAAATGTGGTGTCCCACCACCGATGCTCGAGGTTGTGTTGTTGTCCTCCTCTGGTACCTAATAAGGTGCTCTAAAAATAATACCTATAATACTTTATTTAAATTCTACATTTGTCTCTGTAAATAACATTTGACACATAACATAACCCACCCTGCTAACGCCACATAACATTTCCAACTGTTTTATAAGTGTTGATACTACATTATCATAAAAAAATATCTTTATACAGACTACTTCCATGCATATGCTATTTTGCTAGAAATGATCTAAGAAATAAGTTATTCTCTTCATCAAAACTCGCTTATGCCTATCACAACTGGGGTTTATAAATTGTTAAACTGGCTTCCAGATTTGGACTTAGATTTGGGTCCGTTGGTGATTGATGATAGTATATCCGAAAGGCCGGTTGAAAGCAGGACTACTTTGCCAATATTACTGTACACCGTATATGGTCTCCTTTTCCACATGGTGTATCTGTTGAAAAGTAAGAATATTATTTACTGCAATGTGATGGTATAGAAAAATAAAACAATAAATTTCAATTATTGAAGCAACTTGCCAAGTTTAGGTTCTGTATTTTTATTTCGTTAGTTACACATTGTTTATTGTTGTGTTTTCTTTTCTTCAGGCTCTGAAGAAGAAGATGATGATGAGGACAATGAGGATATATCTCTGAGTGCAGTCTACAAAGATGATCTTGGTAATTAATTTCATACGTCTATGTTTCAGAACAAGACTTTCTATTTTGATTTATTTATTTATCATTGTTAATCTGGGTCCCGTGGGAATTTCGGGATAAACTTATTACGACTAACAAGTTGTGTACCCTATGTCAATGTACCAAATTTAAGACAATTCTATTCAGACTGAATGACATGAGACAGTGAGATTAGAGTAATAGTCCTAAGAATCGATGTTTATTTTTGTTTCACTTTGTATTCTTGCAATCTGTTTTATCAGAACATCCAGTAAAAGATTGCATGACAATTATTTTGAAGACCAGGGATTCCATTGACTTGTGTTCGTAATGAAAAATGCTACCCATGTTCTCATTTATAGGCTGGCCTTTTAAATGTTGAGTGACTGTACATTAACTGCCTGGCCAGTATGTTTGGATAGTTATTTAGTCTCTTATATGATTACATTGTATGTTTAATGTAGAATTAAATATTGCAGAGGAAGAGAGTTCAGCCAGCTCGCTGTACGAGGACGGTTCCGATGTGTCTGAAGAGGAGGAGATAGATGAGGATGGCGAGGGGGAAAATGATGCAGACGGAGATCACAATAATAAAGTCCAAGGTTAGTCCCATTCTACGAAATTTAAGGTTATACTTCAAAACTTAGAAAAAAGTTTAGAAATTGATTAATAAAAATTCATAGAAAAAAACATGTCTATTTCAACTAAAATGTGTTTTATCTCGTTTGTTCACGGTTTATTATCTATGAGAGAAAGGGACTAAACATATCTTAGTTAATATGGGTTTAGTAAACGATATCAATACAAATCCATTAATGCTGCGCGAAACACGATCAGCTTAAATGCTGTTATTATCTGTTTTCACATATATTTTATATAATTATAATATTTCATTAAAGTATGTCTTTTCTTCAACAGATGGTGATGACAATGCAGACGGTGAGCCCGAGGAGAGTACTCGGGGTAAAAAGCGGAAACATGAGGACGATGAAAATTGAGTGTTGCCTTAAGCGGAGTTATCTTACTAGTTCGTAAGTTTACAGCGCTCCGATGCATCGGACAATAAACCCGGCCACTACCCGCGTTATGTCCACCCCGAATACAGTTCTTACTTTCTATCAGCATTTAATTTCAGCGCTTTTTATAACTGTGTACTGATGTACTACATATTTGCACCCGCTCATACTGTGCCTGTAACTCGTCAAGAATTAGCAAATGCAAATAATTCATAACATCATTGGCTACAATGCCTAAAAAAATATGTTATTATTTCTTGCGCTACAGAAAGAAATCACATCAATTTAGTAAGTTGTCGGATATAATCAGTCTAGTGATCGATAATATAAGTATTGTAAGAATTGGGCAATACGGTATAAGTAGACTGTAAGGGGTTGAACATCTGTAGATTCGAAAATGAATTGACAACTGATAATTAAATACAAAAAAATAAAGTGGGTTCAAACAAATAAATAGAGTGAAGTATAGTCAATCTTGTGACTAAGATTTAAATATGAATTTCTAAAAAAAATGCATTTGAAATGTGGGTCTTTGTTCAATTAGGCCTTTTTCACGAATGTTTAACCAATAAGTCCCTGTTTTTTTTATTGGATCATAAATTAACATAAGCTTCAACCATCTATTTTCCTTGGTGACATCAGATTTTGGGAATACATAATGGGCAAATTTCTCAGTTGTTTTTACTACTTATGTTTAAAGTGCAAAAAGGACAGCACTTTACTGAGATGACTCTATTATCTGTTTTCAATAGTCGATGTGCAGAATGTCTAGTACTTTATGACAACTGCATTAGGTATTGATTTATATTTAGAACAGTCTTAAAATGGCAACTAAAAATTTGTTTATAATATATTTTAGACCAGTAAGTTAATATAAAGCACTATTTAAATGGAGAATACCTCATCCCCATCCAATCATAAGATTATGCTAATTCAAAACAAAATTTAACTTATTCTAAAATTATAATTCAATAATTAACAAATAAGTGAATAACATCGTGTCTATATATTTATACTTTTGATAAATGTCTGATCAGAAAAGTGGCCGAAGCACGTTATTACCTCGCAAAAAGCAAGTATTATTACACAAACATTTTGCCAATGAAATTTAAATGTTCATAGAATGTGAGAACTGTCGTCAAGTGCTCTTACGTTATAGCAGCAGTAACCAAACAGGTGGATTGCGCGTGGCGTGGTGAGTAGCAGATCACAAACATTCAGACTAGTTGTCATTTGTGAGATTGACCCCGACATCCGAGGCTAGACTCAGCTTCCATTTAGCGTTTGATCGTCTTGGAATCGAGCGATTTTAAAAATGTTTTCTATCATTGATTCATGTTGATGTCTACTGTGTGAAATCTGTAGTTTGTTGTCCGAAAAGTTAATGTTTCAATTAAATTGTTTATGTAATAATCATTTTTTATTCTATTGACATGCTTAATTTTAGTCTAATCATTGAAATGGAAGTGCATGATTTTAGGATTAAAATAGCTCTCATTCTAATCTACAATTACAATGGATTATATTAATTAGCTATAAGTAAATGAAAGAATGGTTCAAGCCCAGATAATAAGATAATAATGAATTTGATGTGGGTTCCGCCTGTTATTCGATGACCAAATTAGACTGATAATGACTACAAGATATTACAACAATGACAAAAATGTCAATTCCTGGCGAAATTTCAAAATTAATTAAAATGAGAAATTGGGTGTTAATTTAGTAAAAAAAAGTACAAGCGAATTTAGTAATGAATGAAAGCTTCTATTTCGTAATATATGACAAATGGAAAATATTTTAGAAAAACTGCGATTTCTACCCTTTGCAAGTATTAACTACTGAACCTTGTGTCCAATACTTATAAAAAAAAGTTGAGCTCTAAATATAGTGATGAAACACATTTTTTTTTCTCAGTGCATGATTGCGATTTCTACCAATGCAACGATCTCATCCAGAGATCTGCTATAACTTCGTAATCTCACTAATGATAACTGACAAACATGAAGATCGTAACAGTTCCAAAGGGCGTATAATTAATCCAATTTATTAGATCCATGATGTCTGGTGGGTTCAAGAGAGTATTTTTCTACAATCTTTTAAAACTAAAAGAGCAATTTATGCACTTAAAATATCAATGAAATGTTTGGTTGATGCGTCATTGTGAACGTGGCATATGTTGAGAAGAATTTTAGTTAATAATTTTATTATATTATGTAAGTCATTAAGTTTAAGTAATTTACAACTTGGCCTGTTGATATATATTATATAATCCTATTAAGACTTTATTTCTGGGATTGTAAAATAAAAGCTAAATATAATTTATAGTTTCATTTCTAAAGGCCGCCAAAAAAACTTAATAAATTCCTTTAACATTTAAGTTTATGTATTCGGGTAAAGGTTTTCGACAATTTCTGAAATAATATAAGTATTGTGCAAAAAATATTTAATTTTAAACAGAATAAGTAGAGAAACAGCCCAAAATAAGGATCAGCTGTTTTGTTGTTCCAAAAATTGTTGCAGGAGTGTGTTTTCAATGGGAATTATAAGGTTTTCGCTGCCATCATAACTGCGTTTCATTTTCACCAGCTTGTGGTCCAGGAACTCTGTAAGTTGAGCTCGTAGTGCCAGGTCTGAAGACACGAGAAACTGTTCTCTGCATTTAGAGTACAAGTCCTTGAAAGGTAGCCCTGCCAAGAAAAAATAGACATTACAGTAAGTAGTGAAGTGTGCCCACAACCATCTCAAGAGTCAGTGCAACTAATGGATGGGATGCGAGTAAGCGAGATGGCGCAATACATGATGAAAGCGAAATCTCGCTAACTTAATCGTTTTTTGATTGCTTTTGGGGCTCATAGTAAGCTATATCGTACTACTAGTGGCTTACTACCATCTCTTAAAACCATGCAAGAACGATTGAGTAAGGGAGATGTAGCCTTACATCATGTATTGCGCTGTCTCGCTTACTCAATCGTTCTTGCATGGTTTTAAGAGACTGTAGTAACCCAAAAGTAGTAAGTAAAACAATAATGCCCGACCTGCAATTGATTATTCACATAAATGACAGACAAATCTGCGAAAGCCGCGGTCGATTATAGTTACGTATATCTGTAATTCACAAGAATTGCAAATGACCGTCCATCTGTGCTGTTTTGATTCGAAGCATCAAGGACTCATAATGAGAGTTTCGAATATTTTTTCTTACAACAATTGCCGCACTAAAGGCAGAAATGTTATATAGTACCCTTAAGTTGTTTTTTACCTGGGTAATGGGCCTGCTTCTGATTCTCCAGTTGGTATTCTATAATAATGTTGAATATTCCCTTCGCGTTAGTAGTGAGCGACTGGTACACGCTCCGTAATGAAGAGATCTGTAGGGCTCCGCTTCTGTGCGACATCAACGAGTTCTCGTACGAAGTCTCCTCACTGTATGGCAAGAATGTAGTCACATCCCACCAGGTGAATTTGAATTTACTCAGTTTTGTGTGATCCCATACTAAAAATAAATTTATATTTAATAGAAATAAAACATTAAGTAGTACTTACTATAAGCACAGTATAACCAATCTTTCCCTATGGATTGGTTATACTGTGCTATTATCCTGTCGACGTTTCAAATTTTGAAGAAATTTACTCAAGGGTTGAAGCTACTTTAAATACTTTTGCCATATAATTGTCTATTACGTCTATACTCAATATCCGTCATCCTAGCGTGTTTCCCAGTTGTATCCTCAACGTACGCAGGTGTGTTAGTTGCCATCTGGCAGTCGTTAAAGGAACCAAGGATGTTCATGGTCGATTGACCGTGACCTACCCAAAATGATGATGAACGGAATTTCCACTGGCAAATAGCTAACATTATAACCTTTCGATGCGCTAAGTGTTTTTCAGGCTTACAAGGAATCCTCAATCACATTACACTCATCATAAAAATATTTTTATGATCGATAAAGAGCAAAGATTAAGAATTAAAACTAGTAAAGAGTATTGATGTGATCTTATGCAATCAAAGTGTACTTACACAAAGGCGCGTTGATGTGATCGATTGTTGCAATTGTATGCACATTGCTGATCTGAGAAATACTGGACAAAATATTTTGCGCTTTGGCGTTCCGTAACATAGCTCCATCGATGTTATGAATTATCAAAAACAATTCCGTTTCGTTCTCCGCAAGCTGGCTCTCAATCAAATTAACAATATCACCAATATTCGAAGGTACTCGAGTATTTTCTAATAGATCAATAACAATAGTTTCTAAAATACTTTTCATAGTGAGACTAGGGAAAAATCCATTGATAACAATGCACGGATAGTCCTGTAGTTTTTGCATTTGGAATTTGTGTAGAATGGAGCGCTTAGAACCTACTCCATATAATATGATATTAAAGTTTTCGCTCAATATGTAGAGCCATCTATTAAAAAGTTGTTCATATGACTGGTTTAGTTCTAGTATTTTCTGTTTATGCTCTTCTGAGATTTCAGTGTCCTCCTCATTCAAATTGTCTGTTAGGTTGAGATTTTTGATCCTGGCTAACGTGTGGTCTGATGTGGTTATCTGGAAAATAAAATAATATTTCATATTACAGAAATATATATGACTTATGGTTTTAAATCATGGAAAAAGATGGTACCTATTTAAAAATTAAATGACACCAAGGTTAATATGGTCAACTGAACCATTCAAACGAAACTACTATATTCTTTCTTAGGTTTAATTTCAACTGATTAATACTGATGACTGATGAATTAATCACTTTGCATGTTTTTCGAATTAATTCCAAGTACGCGCCGATTTTTAATGTACTAACTGAGACTCCCCATACTGAGATATATTAACGCCATCTATCGATAACTCGAAACACTGATTCTAAATCCGATAACATAAAATAAAGCACTAAATCAGTTTGTGGTAGGATGATGATACTTTAAAAAACCTAGTTTTAATAATTCACACTTTTTTTTTTACTTGACTTGGACTACCTTTTTGCTTGAATGCATCATGAAATAGTTGTCTGGTGTGACGAAGTACTCGGAATCTTTGGTTTTAGCTCTACTGCCCCTTGTTCTGACAACTGATTGCTTCTTAACTGGTTCTTCAGGTTCCTCCTCCGAAGCACTTTGTTCAGACGCATCTGATTCCTGAAAGAAATGTTTAATCTGCTTCAGCAATGAACTAACGGGTGCCTTTACAAAAAAATTGTAAAGTTCTGGCACGTTAAGCAACCCAACTGATTGATTAGTGGTTATCTAAGTAACATGCAAACTAAGTCAGATACCTTCTCAGATTGTTATTTTAGTGGTTTGCCAGTTTAATAATCGGGAGCTCAATTTGGGTGATTTGTCTATGAAGGGGATAGAACCTATTGGGAGTTAGCGTACCACCGGCTAGTTTCCTTGCTAGTCATTTTCACTAATTCACCAGTTTACTTACTAGACACTTTCGGTAGGTTGTCAATTTCGCTAGATAGTCATTTTCCTGATTCGTCAGTTTCATGTCCAGCAGACAAAAAATTTACAAAATGTTATTTGCGAAGTGTTAATTTTTAGGGTTCCGTACAAAAATGTAATAACGGAACTCTTATAGGATCACACGTGCGTCTGTCCGTCCGTCCGTCTGTCACAGCCAATTTTCTCCGAACCTACTGGACTAAAACAGATAAAATTTGGTAGGATGGCGTGATCCTGTGACCCAAACACAGATGTGCAAAGTAATTTTTTTTTATAAAATAAATTTTCAGGTGACAAATTAGAAATTTAAAAAATAAAGTTTAGCAAACCTTATCAAAAGAAAGAGCTCGTTATGAGGATTTCAAATATATTTTTGTTATTATTATAACATAAATAGTCTTGATTTTATTCATGAAAGATGACAAAAATTGACCATTCCCCCCCGTGATCTTCAAAACTACTGAGTCTAAAATTTTGAAATAAATACAAAATATAGTTCATTGCCTGTAGATTACAGAAAAACCTACAAGAACTCTGTCAATTGACAATTAAGTGGTAATTCAATAAAAACGTTTTTGTTCACTAAAACACCACTAGATGGCGATAGTAGTAGTTAGTTGAAATACCACAATTGAATTTAAAAACTGACATTGGCATTGTACGGAACCCTCTGCACACGAGTTCAACTCGCACTTGACCGGTTTTTTTATCGAATTCGTGGTATTTGAAACTTTGAGATACCATGTTACATGACATTTTTTGTTCATCTGTCTGTCTTCTATTCATACACGTAATATTAACTATCTTAATGTTAAATAAAAAATTGCTTAAAAATTTGCCACTTTTGCGTGGGCACTACGAGGACACAGATACATACGAATGTTGAACTTATAACCCCCACTTTTGAACAGGAGGCTGTAAAAACAAACCTCATGATCACTTTCTTCTGGCACAAAATCACTGCTGCTCCCTGAGAAGTCGCTGTCACCACTATCACTGTCTACCTCACGAATTATACCTAAAATTTGAAAATAATTAGTTTAATTCCTTCAAAGTATGTAAGGTTATCAGGTCAATTGTCCCTACATTCCCTGGTTAGTTTTTATAAACAACACTCTGCCTCATGTAGTTTCTTCAACAACCATACGGAATGCAGCCAGAACCAACAGAAACATTACAGATCTCAATAAGTACTGTGCCTTCGGAAGCATGGATTCATTATTTTATGTGATTTAATTTCATAAATGTTTGTTAAGCCCATTTTAACTAAAATATGTTTAAACATTGATTTTCCAAGAAACAAGGCCACAGGTGGCCCCTAGTCTTATCATCATTTCAGAGGTTTCCTGGTTGCATCAAGCTGTGGCTTTGGAGCCCTGGGACCTTGAGACGTTTTTTCTTCATGAGACATTAGATTCATGACATCATCTTTATGAATGGTGTAACTGCTTCATATCAAACCTACTTGGTAGTTGTTAGAGGTACAAAAAAATTTGTCTTCTATTGGTAGCTAATGTCACCTCTTAACTGTCATTCACAGGAAATTGAGAAGTCTATTATTGGGCCAAAAATTAATTAATTTAATTTAATTTATTTTGTATTTAAATATAATGTTTACGACTGTAGAAATGTCATTTTAAATTATGGGCCTTAAGTCGCCTGAAATAAACAAATTTTATTTTTTATTTTTGTTAACTTACTCTTCTTTATAATATCCTTCACATGCTTTGGTGTAGCCTCGCTAACTTTCAGTAGATTGCGTTTTGGGGTCTTCAAGGGTGAATCTACCTTAGGCGAATTGCTGATGGCTGATTTTACTTTGTTTTGTAAATCATGCTTTGTGTGGCGGGACTTAAATTTAAACATGTCCTGGCCCTCAACATCGTCACCACTGAATAATGCTGTAAAAGATTAACTTTTAAAAACTAGTTAAGTCTTAGAAACTTGTTTGACAAGCATTTAATTTTTGTTACTACAAAACGGTGTTTATAGTATTATAGGCAATATATAAAAGCAGTTTTATGATCTGGATCTGAAGTTAATTTTAAACATATTAAATATAGTTCCGTAAGTTACAAATTGCAATATTGTTAAAAACGCCACTCCACTTTTAGCCGTTTTGCAATTTATAACTATATGGAACTATAATTTAATGTGTTTAAAATTTACTTTAGATCCAGAACTTTAATTACATAACATAATTAATAACTTGTGTTTTCAGTGAATAATGATTTTTAAATGATGGTGGCGCTTGTGTTCACTAAGGTATTGTCTTAAGGTAACAAATTTTTAAAACAAATGCTGAACAGGCTTTTTGCTTTTTTGTATTTACTGTAAATGTACAATATTATTAAATACACATTAAACATGTTCAATTCAATAAGTTGTGAACTGCAGTCAATATCCAGTTTGCTTTCTACACCTTAACCTATTTAAATGCCTATGTGTTATTGAAAACATACTACTTACAACTAGGTTTGGTACATAAAATAAAAACGAAATATTTTATTATGAAAATGTAAAATTATTATTTACATGTAGGTATCAAATTTATTCCAACAAACCTGTAGGCCTCTGTGAATCTTGCCCTTCTTCAAAGTCCTCATCTTCAGAACTTATTTCTTCAGATGGTAGCCTCCGTTTGGTTGGTGATAGTTCAAGAAAATCTCCATATTTCTTTGGTTTAGTTCTATTTCTAAGGCCTCGTCTTGTAGGAGAATCTGTATCATCTCCAGGTTTAGCTGATATTAATGATATAAAATGTAAAGTTATTAGTTTATAATCTACTAGCTTTTAGTAAAATTCCCTCAGGAACAGTGCTTTTGAAATTTCAGGAAGATTGGTTAAGTAGAAAAGGCGTGAAGAGGTAACAAAGAAACAAATATACCTACTCACTTTCGCATTTATAATATTAGATAGGATTAGGATATCTTACAAATAAATAAAAGTGTGTTTATAATATTAAAATAACCATTCACTATATGCCTATGGATGCCAGATAGCTGATGTAATAAGGAGTTACTTAGGCGAAGTACCTAACTATGATTTGAGAATTTTTTTCGTAAACTGCTTACTATACAATAACTGTTTTGTTAAATTCCAAACAATTTTTCTAAGCTAATCACAAATTTAAAGCAAAATTAGGTAAACAAACTGCGTGCACAGGAGCTTAAAAATTTGTATCTGGAAGAGTTTAAAGTTAAAAAGGTTCGAGAATTAGAAAATCAAAACCTAAGTTTAGTAGAATTGTTTTAAAAACATTTTAAGTTTAAATTACCTTCTTTTATATCGGCGGGAAAACGAAGACGAAAGCCACTAGCCATTGATACACTTTACAGTACAATTTTTAAATTATTAAGGTATCAATTTAATTGTCGAATTGTTTTTTGTATTTACTTCTCAATTGAAATAAAAAATATTTAAACCGAAGATTATTTTGCCTGTTTACGAATTGGATTTCTTTCTTTCTTCTTGTGCCCATCAATTGACAGTACAGTGATCAGTGACAATGGCAATTGACATTGACATGAACTTTCATTCCATGTCTAAATGTAGGTTAGGTAGGTAGGTAGGTACGTACACATTTTGGATTTAATGGGAGGTTACCATTATCTGTTTATAATATGTATAGCAATGCAATATGAGGTGGCTTACTACCATCTCTTAAAAGTCTTAAAACCATGCAAGATCGAGTGAGTAAGCGAGACAGCGCAATACATGATGATTTCTTTGCTTATGCCCGTGCGTGAGGCGGTTTCGTAAATATATTTATTTATTTATAGATAGAAAACTCTTCAGGGTAGACAGAGGAGTCAACGGACCCTCCGTTGACCTTGTACAAAATGGAATAATATATTTTTACGTCCAACCTTTCAAAATAGGTCACTCTCTTTGTTTACAGCAACATCAGGGTTGCAGAGATAAAAGAAAAATAAATCACTTTACATCATTTCATTTATTTGCTCAACTTATTGACAATTTTGAAAATCACAGTTATTTTGACAATTGTTTTGTAACTATTTAATACACAAAACAGTTATCTGCTATGTAAATGGGAAGTGGGTACAAAATGGTATTAAATATTATATTATTATTATTGGCCACAGTACATTAATTCAATATAAGTAGGGTACTTTTACGTACCCTCTATAAGAATAGTACTTCATCATTCACATACATAAGAAATAAAAATAGAATAAGAAAATCAATAAGTAAAATTAAGAAGTGAAAAATAATAATCTAGTAAAATTAAATTAAATGATAGATGTTTTAACTCCACTAAAACAACGCATGACTTGTGTCTAGTTTTCGTCAAGTAACACTACGAACCATAGCTTTCGAACAAGCAAACTTAGTCAAAAGTCATGTGCCATTGTTTTGGTGAAGTATAATTTCGAATTAAATACAATTTCAAGTGAGCAATAATGAAGGGCGACCTATACGTCGGAGTGACGTCACACGCAATAATATACAATTGATGAAGCAAACTAACAACAATACATTTAAATTTCAAATTATTCAGGTTATCTACATATGAAAACAAAACAAAAGCACGTGTTTTTTTAAACCTATGGAAATTTAAAGGGAAAATCACAATATGCCATTGGAATAACATCCTACAGGGCTCTTAGTCTGGTATTGTCTGAATTGACATAATATTTATGTATGGCTAGTCAAATGACAGTCAATATTGGTCATTATGACTTATGCACACACATACACATCAAGTTACTAAAGCCTTGGTCTATTAATATATATTCTGTGCCTTGATATGAAATCATAACGTGAGCAGTCATGCCAAAACAATATAGTTGAGGCATCAAACACTACTAGACTAAGTGCCTACACATTAAACCATAAAAAAAGAATGGCGTCACATGTGATACCACTTATGATAAAGTACTTAGAAATATTTTAATGGTGGGATCGTAGCTCATCTATATACAATACCAACAATTTCAATTTACTTATTACAATCACTCGAGTCACCTACATCTTCTAAATGTGACACGGTTTTCAACGCGCTGTTTAAATGTCAACAAAATGGTTTCGTTTCAAACCTTTCCATTTACACAATGCCCTTTTCGTGATACATTCTACTATATAATTATCACTTATAACAAGGATTATGAAAGCTCTTTATATTTCACATTCTTTTTTTTTTTAACTCCCACGTAAAATCTCACGTGTTTGAAATGTCAACAAATAAACAGTACACCCAAAGCCCTGTCACAATACTTTACACAGATTTATTGCATCCGCTTACCGTAACTACTTCAAAATGTCCGAAAGTTCTACCTTTAAACTTCTAATTAGAATCATTCGTATTAAACCGTTCATTTCTATGAAAACGTGAAACACCGAGATAATTATCAATGAAAAAAAATTTGCATGGGGCATACATAGTTTTGAAATAATTAAAATTTTATTTTTTATACAATATTACTGTATGGCATTATATTTTACGAGTTACGCCATCACGTTAGCCAATTAATGACAATCATACAATTTAATGACATGGATAACTTGTTCCACATGAGCCTTTTCAATACATAGTAATTAATAATTTACAATAACATAACTGTAAGAGATGTATACAGAAACGTAGTACAGTGGCCCACAGACAAAAGTATACCTTACCCTTACACCTAAGGCGTTATACTTTTCAATGTGGGCCACTACATAAAATTACTCAAAGCCTACATCCGAATCTACAAACGCGCAAAAAGCGTCCATTTTTCATTAACATACACTATTTAAAAGCGGCACACTAAACCGCCAAAGAAATTAAAACATTAGGATCGAATATTGTGTTGAGATCAATCATAGTAAACGAAAGAGTGGATCTTTAGATCCACAACTAATTATAACACATCCACCGGCCACTCTCGCTCCGAATCTCACTGTATATGGTACACTGTGTAAATTCTAACAATATTATTACAGTTTGCAGCCTTGTAGTAGGATAAAATAACGGGTGATGTGATGGACGATCCTTGGGGAATTTACTCTAATATCAAACTACATACATTTAGATACTATATCTAAGTGTTATTTATACGTTTATAAACTGAAACCAGTTTGCATTTATTAAATTGAGCTATTTCTTTTGTTTGTGGTAAAACTACAGTTGCGTACATTATATAATTGATCATTAGCACAAAGATAACTAGTTAAAATTGTACTTATGGACAATATAGAGGTAAAAAACTTGAATGCAACTGTAGAATCAGTTTTAAAAAATCTATTTAGTAAGTAAAACCCTCGTCTCTTAAACCAGATCGAATTAATTGGACACAACACTTTTTCACATTTCTGGTCATTTACGTACGTAATCGTACAGGTAAATAAGACGCGTAGTTAATTGCAATTAAATCCGAAATGTATTTTGATTTGCTGATTAAATCATTAATTGAAAAAGAAGAAAGGTCCAATAGAAAAGTAAAAAAAAATCTCACTTGTTCCATGGAACTATTTGCCAATAGAACTAGTGAGAATGATTCAAAATAACTGTATTGACCAGATTTCACCACCTTGATATGTTCCTATGAAGATGCTAAATAATCAATTGCAAAATGGGCCATACGCAAAATGATCAATATGGAGAATGACCTAAACCTGACAAAATGACTAATATGCAAAACGACCAAAGCTGAAACGACCTATTGACAACGATATACAAGCGAAATGTTTTGATACGCAAAACGTCCGACACGCAAAAATGATGTTATAAGCAGAAGGACCAACACGCAAAATGCAACGCAATGAACAGCCAATTGTTTTAATGTAAATTTCAACCCACAATTAAGCTATCATCTGTCTTAATGTTTTTCTTGCGTCCTGCTTCTTTACTATCACGGCTTATAGCAATCCAAAACGGGTTAAGCTTCATGGCATAATACATAATGTATGGTGACATCTCGCTTACTCTTTGTTTATGAACTTTTCTAAAACATTGTGATAACCTCCTAAGCTGGTTGCTTCAGAGGTGTTTTGTTTTTTCGTTTCCACTGTCTTATTCATTAATGTTAACGAAATAATATTAGTTAAGTTGTTTTGGAAGATGCCAGGAGAACAGGGTAAATTGTTCAGCCTACAATCTTATGATATATCCCAAGGCCATATATATATCATATATGATATATGGCCTGAAACCTGTACAGTTGAGGAGTAGGCTCCTATTACTGCAAACTATGAAGCAATAAACGTAACCACATACTTGTCGAAACTAACACTGTGTTGTATTCATTAACCGACTCCAAATAAAAAAAAATCAGTTGTCTGTAAAGTCGGTTTACTGACGATAGTTGAACGCGACAACGTCATAAGAAATTCGCTTGCACTTCAAGCCTTAAATGGAACGCCTCAGAGCGAGGTAACGCCGCATTGCGTTATGTTTTTTCGCGCGTGCAGCCGGCTCCATCGAATTATAAGACGTCGTCACGTCAAAAGGGGTATGTACTATTAGTAATATTTAATTTAGATTCGCTCGTGGTGCCCGGCGGCTGTCTTTGGTAGCGGGTGGCCTCCGCCCTACGCCTGCTTGGCGCGCTTGCGCGGCGGCCCGATGGGCGGGATCTGCTGCTGCTGCGTGGCGAGCGCGCGGAACGCCTCGGCGATGAGGTGCGGGTGCGACTGGATCATGTTCTTCCAGCCCGCCGTGTCCATCACGTCCGTCGCGTGACTCCTGGAAATATTCATATGCGTTATTTATTTATGTACGCAATATTAATATGCGTTATTTATTTATGTACACAATATTAATATGCGTTATTTATTTATGTACACAATATTAATATGCGTTATTTATTTATGTATACATTATTAATATGCGTTATTTATTTATGTATACATCATTAATATGCGTTATTTATTTATGTATACATCATTAATATGCGTTATTTATTTATGTACACAGTATTAATATGCGTTATTTATTTATGTACAAAATATTAATATGCGTTATTTTTTTATGTTCACAATATATTTAAATTAGAAGAGGATTGAAAGTTGCATGTTCCTAGTTGGGTCTTCAGGGCAGAATGCTATAGGAATTCGAATAAGGTCGTGTCACGTGTGCGCTAATATTGTCATTTTCTCTAAATAAACAACATATGCGTTGAAGAGAATAATACAGGCTGTGTATAGTAAATATATAAGGTGAACACAAATCAAATGTAAATAATTTAAGGGCAGATTCAGATTATTGTGCTAAACAACTTTTCCAAATAAACTTATATCGATAAAATACGAAAAAAAAAATTTCACTCTCATACAAATTGAGAAACATCTGATCTAGTTTAGTATGACGAGAAAAAAAAACGTATTTCGATATAAGTTTATTTGGAAAAGTTGTTCAGTAAAGTGGTCTGAAACTGCCCTTAAAATATTTGCATTTAATTTACGTCCACCTTATATATAAATCCTTTTCATAAATTTCGATGTCGGCGAACTTAGACAAAAGCCATCGTTTCTAATATAACCTAATATAGCTAAATCAAATTTGGTTTTAATTAATATGGGGCATACTAACGTGTTAATAAAGTCGATGGTCTGCGCCTTAAGTTGGTCCGCGCTGTGAAGGTCTGCCAGGATCAGCGTGTCTGCTGCCGTCTCCACCGAAAGACTTAGGCATAAAGCTTCTTCGCACATCACTTTTAATCTATCCAGCGCGTACTGAAACAGAAATTATTCTCGTGTAAATACGACGATGGAATCACGGAAAACGGGGAAGAGCAAAGATGGAATTACATATAATTACATATAATTACGCCTTTATCCCATAACGGTTAGACAGAGCCTAGGGTCATAAGACCTTAGGCCATGTTTAGGATGATGGTAGCAGTTACATTAAACAAATAAAGGAAAAAGTGTCGTGTCGTGCCGTATAAGAATGTGAAAAGACTAACGGAAGGCACTTTGAAGCGACTCCACGCACAAGAGTTCACGTCTTAATTATTAGAAAGAAATACTAATAAATGTGTAGGAGAAACCTTCTTAAAATCAACAACAACAAACAAACTGGTAGTCCTGAGTAAGTAATAATGGAGAGTTCTTGTATCGGAGGCCTAGATCCTCGTTTAATCCCCGAGCCATCACAATAAGTACATAAAATTTTTACATTCGACATTCAAATCTTGGTTATCTACCTCTAATTCACATTTTGTATTTCATTGTTATTTGTAATGTTTGATGTTTCTCTAATACTTCATTAACCCAATAAAGAGTAGGTATGTATATTGTTGTCAACCTAATTTGTTTCTAGATAAGCTATATTATCCACCTGACCTAATTTATACAACTTCATTATTTTTCCTACAATTTTCAAACGATTAATTTCATAAATAGGTCAATATTATTCATTTTAAAATTTCGCTCTTATAAACACATTTACTTTTATTTATAGAAAATACCAGCCGTATCAAAATCGTTTAATGATTACTTAACCAGTTGGCTTGCAAATTCCAGAGACAAAAGAAAAACTATTGTTATGTGACATATTTGTGCGCGAACCAATCGTAAACAACTAATCAGTAAAGATTTCCCTCTGAGAATCGCTTCCTCTGAACAGTAATCATTAAACGACAGCGTACGACTGTAAGAAGAAGGACAACAATAATTTAAAATATTAAAATGGCATCGTTTTCTATATAATGAAGTGTTTTTAACGCATAATGTCACATTGGCAAAATGACGAGACTAAATAACCTGATTACTTTCGCAGAATGTTATACAGACAATAATTTTCGCACAATGTCGTATAATTAAAATTATTTTTGCATGTGCATGTTTACAATAGACGTAGCATGAATCTGTATAAGTTGCTAGCGAAGGTTACTTTATATTGTGTTACAATTTTTCCTCCAAGTATCAAAGTATTTATTACATTGTGCAAGAACGCCACTAGTTCATTAGAACGACGATCCACAAACACACTTAGTTACAGTAGGTCATCGAATTGTTCATTTAATCATATTTATCGTATCCTTATTACTATGAAATAAGACCAATTGAGTTGTTTTTAAAAGTATAGAAATTTGGTATTTATTTTTTATTTTCACACATTTTTTATTGTTAAAAGCAAAAGGGATATTTAAATATTAAGCCTAAGTACATAAACTTTAGTCGTATTTGGATTTAGACTTTTTTAATAGTTATTGTTTTAATAATATACATAAATAAATTATTTATCAACTATAATTTTTATAGATACATTTATTTGTTTGATTGATACAGATTGAGGGTGGCTCTTAAACATTATTTTATCATAAGATATTAGATGTGTTTATAAAACCTTTTTCCGGCCTCTCAGTCCTTTAACTTTAGGTTTAAAGAACTTTATTCTCATTAAGACACAAAGCCACTTACATGAGAAATAATAATTATAGTAAACAAATTACAACGTTCGAAACACTTCATAAAAAAGAACATCACTTGTACATAAAAATATTCAGTAATTTTAGTACTTAAGTAGCAAATGAATTCCAAAATTAAGTAACTACCTACTTCGTATTCTATTTATAACTTTAAGATATGCTGAGCGAGTTTAGTTTTAAAACCACCGATAGTTTTGATATTTTTTATATCCGACGGTAGTTTATTATAAATCTGTGCTCCCTCAAATGTAAACATGCGCTTACCGTAGTTAGTTCGAACTTTAGGCAGAATCAGATAACTGGCTCGTCGTGTGAGACGCTTGACAATATGTTTGGTTTGTGTGAGTGTAATCGAGGTGTGAATGGTTTTGTTCAACACCTTTCGTACGAGTATGCATGTGTGGTATCTATATAGTTGTTGTACTGTCATTAGTTTTGTTTCATTGTAGATTGTAGTACAGGAGCTAGTGTAAGGATAGTGAAAAAGCAGTTTTATAATTTTATTTTGTGCAACTTGTAATTCGGAAAGTCTTGTTTTAGATGCGCTACCCCAGATTTCGATCAGATAGGTGAGATGAGATTTCACCATTGCGTTATATATTGCAAAGCGTAATTTTTTAGGGAAACAGCGGATGACTCCACGCAATGATCCCAGTAGTGCTGATAGCTTTTTTTTAATGTGATCTATTTGGATTTTCCATGTTAGCTGACTATCAATATGCAATCCTAGATATTTTTCACTTAATTTTTGTTTTATGGGAATATTATTAATAGTCAATAAATCATGTGGTGCGATTTTTTTGTTTTTAGCTTTAAAAATAATGTATGAGGTTTTGGATATGTTAATTGTGAGGAGATTGATCTGTAACCAATTACAAAGAATATCAAGGTCTTGTTGGACTCGCAGTGTCAACTCGGTTACGGAAGAACCAAAGTAAAATAAGCATGTATCATCTGCGTAGAGAGTAAGGTGACCCTTTAATCCTATATCCTGTATATCATTTATATAGATTAGAAAAAGTAACGGACCCAATATGGATCCTTGTGGGATTCCATACGTAATCGGAAGGGATGTACTCTCGTGTTCATTGATTTTGACAACTTGAAAGCGATCTTTGAGGTACGATTTAAACATTTTTAGGGCAGTACCTGTTATACCAATCTGCTGCAGTTTTTTAAGTAAGATGCCGTGACTGACAGTATCAAAAGCTTTCTTTAAATCAATGAAGACGCCGAGTACTATATTTTTTTCATCTATGCTTTGCTTTATCCTGGTTACTAGGTCTACTGTAGCTGCAAGTGTATTACTTTGAGGTCTGAAGCCAAATTGACGATCGGAAAGTACATCATGTAAGTCTAAATGTTCTAAAAGACGTCTGTGTAGAACTTTTTCTAATATTTTTGATAAAACTGGCAGGACAGAAATCGGTCGATAGTTACCCGGATCGGCTTTGGTGCCAGATTTATGTATTGGAGTAACCTTAGCTGTCTTCATTGATTCAGGAAAGTACCCTATGCTCAATAGATGATTAATACAAGTAGTAAGTTTATTAACTATAAGTGTTTTAAGACATTTTAATACTTTTGTGCTGAGCCCATCGATGCCAGTGCTAGTATTGGCGTCTAAGCTATCAATGATTTCAGCTATTTCATCAACAGAACAAGGTGTTAAAGTCGTGAGCTCGTTGGTATTTAAAGATTTTGCTTGAGTGTATATGTTCGTTTGATTTTTGTGTATGTTTTTTGAGATAATTTCATTTGCTAGAAATGAACCAATTGTAGAGAAGTATTCGTTAAATGTATTACAGATTTCAATTGGATCAGTAACTGTTTTGGTTTCTACTAAGAGTTTTGGGGGAGCACAGTTTTGTTTGATTTTATTTCTTGCAAGATGATTAATAAGTTCCCAAGTCTTCTTTGGCTTATTCCCGCATTTCATAAATTCTTCGTAATAATAAACGGCTTTTTTGTTTTTTATTTCAGTAGCTACAGAGTCTCTTTTTTTGTTATAGGCTTCTTCCAGACTTTTGTTCTTCGGATCTTTACGTAATTTAGCCCATAGGACATTTCTTTCTTCAATTCCTTGTAAAATACTACTTTGTATCCAGTCATCCTGAGGTAGGTTGAGTGTTTTTATTTTTGTGTCCTTACTTTGGTTCACTTTTTCTCTTATAATTGTTTCCAATTGGTTGGTGTCTATATTTTTGTTATCGATATTATAGTCTTCCATGGATTTATATAGCTTAGCATAGTTAACTCCATTGTAAACAACGCGTTGTTTTGGAGGAGGTTTGTACCTTTTAAGTTCGAAATGAATTTGTTTATGATCTGTCATTGGCGATTCTATGATAGTAAAATTGAAAATATTATTTTTAAGATTGGAACTGATATGATCAATAATTGATTGTTTTGTTGCCGTCTCTCTTGTACAGTATTTATTAGAAGTTTTGTTAAGTATTTTGTAGCCTGCTTCTTTAAGGATATTTACGTATGGCTTTCGTTTCTTTTTTGTCTTCTTTTCTTTTTCTAATGTCTTCTCTTTCAACAGGTTAATGTTAAAGTCACCAAATAGTAATCCTCTTTTCCGTGATTGTAACTGTATGTCGAGTGTATTAAGAAAATCGTTTACATTGGTATCACCAGGATAATACACTAATCCAACTTCTAATGCAAGTTTCTCTAATTTTATCCATAAATAGTTGTTTCCGCCAGTGTATAGTGATTCAATTTCGCAATGATTCAAATCTTTATGAACAAAGACAGAGACTCCCCCTCCAGTTTTATCTGTTCTAATATTGTAGTGATGAGCATAATTAGGAATTTGGTATTTAAGGGCATGTTCTTCATTTTTAAACCAGGTTTCAGTAAGTAATACAACATGCACTGTATGAGCCATCAACCGCAGAATGCATTGTAGTTCGTCGAATCTTCCTTAACTTTAGTATCCAAAAGGGTCAGAGGTAAATGGTGTAGTTGATATCTATTGAATCGCAATACTTAAAACTGTACTTGACTGTTTGATAAAAATAAAATAATTCGCATAACACACAGAATCCAATTATCACAGAGTAATAAAGTTAAAATGTATCTTGAGGCTTTTAGTTATTTTACATTGGTAACACTGGCAGTGACGTGCATCCCATAAAGACATTAAAACGTTGCCTACCCTGGGCTTACACACATACATTTTATTTTCATTTAAACAATAATTGATAAATACGCGCCCCACGCGCATTTCAATTTTAACTCTAACAAAATACATTACAATACATTTTCGCGCACTGCTATCATCAGATGCGCAAAGCAACCAAAAACGCGATCGCGATGCGACCGGCAGGCAAGGCAATCCAAGTCCTCGTCTTAATTTACACACATAGACAGCAAGCACTGTCTATTGTGTGCATATCGAGTCTGTGCACAGACAGGCGCTGCGAGCATGTAGTTGTTATGCAAATTAATTTTTGATTGGCCGTTTTACGTAGAATAAGACGAGGTCTTTTCGATGCGTTCCCAACAAATAAAATGTGAATTAGGCTAAACATGATTAATTAAGTACTTTGGTTTAAAATAAATTGATTTTCGAATGCTGTTGGACTGCGTACTTTATTTTTTTTTTTGAAAGATTTTATATATTTAATTTATTTTCATATATCAAAAAATTCTTCACTGATTGTATTTCATGAATGCATCCATAAAGTTTTATGCAACTGGCGCTGCTGGCGCGGCATTCCGCCATTTTAGTTGTTTACAAACAAACTCATCATTGTATTTTTATGTGATTTTAATAAGGTTATTCAGAAAGTAGGATTTAAAATATGTTTATAAGTTATAAATAATAACCAAACAGATGAATCAGTCTGCTTCTACTTGATTTGTGAGCTTTGAAACATTACAAAAGTTACAAGTGAAAAGTGATTATAACAATAATTGTAAATGTTTACAAATAGTTAAGTTTAACGTAATTCACATAGTGTAGGTAGGTATTATGTGCAAGCATTGGGACAAGGTTGACCTGGATTTGATCAGCTGAAGTTCTTACCTAAATTCCCGTTTGGATACAAATAAGCGGTAAGTTGAATAAGATATTTAATACATTAATTAATTGATACATGCATAGGAAACTATGTACTTTAGGGATATTTAGTTTAATTTCATTACATGAATACAAATGATTTGTGCGGACCGTCCCTGCGTGCTGTGTCTCTCTCGTAAGCTATTCATATATGTAGAGATTTCCGCAGTCTAGGTAGGTAGATTTTCTATTGCTGTTTTAACGAAACTCTTGTTCTAAAACTGGACTCGCGTTTGGCCGATTTTATTTTGCCTACCCTGGGGAAAAACTCTGTGCACGTCACTGAACACTGGTAAGTTATGCTTTGTATAATGCATATTAAACGCTGACTTCCACATTATTGAATTATCAACAGGAAAATAGGTCGCATATACATTTTACTTAAATAATCCTTATTGCATGTTTAATATATTATTATCTTTAATGGTTTTCCCTTCTTTATTCTGCCACCCATGTGTTTACTAATTTATTGTGTTTAATTATATTATACTAGCTGTTGCCCGCGGCTCCGCCCGCGTGTAGGTCGCTTTTCGCGTAACCTGTGGAAACTACAACTATACAGACCTATAGTTAAATCTATAGTATCCTATTCCCGTGCCAATTTTATAAAGCCATTACATTGCTACGATATCAAACTGAAAATCTTTGTCTTTAAAAGAGTAGACGCAGCCTATTACAGGGTCATTTGGACCTAAAAGCCACTCCTAAAGTTATAGTGGGCGTGTGTAAAAGTAGAGAAAATCTCAATAAAAAGTGATAAGTTAGTTAAATTAAACCTTACGACACGACCGTATGTTCCGTCAAACAACAACTGAACTGACTTGCCGATTTGATTATTTTTTAAACCAAAGCCAAACCAAACCAACCAATCAATTCAAATAGCTTACAATACAACACGACCGATAAACAAACCAACCAATAGAACTAAATCAACAACCAATTTTTTTTAAAATAATTAAATTTAATTGCCTAAGGAAAATTTTCAATCTGCTATACCATATGCGAAAAAATAATTAAAATAAAGTCAGCGCCATCTATTGATATTTTATGTAACTAAATTATACGCCCATACACATTCAATGTGTTATTTTATTAAAATTTAATAGAGACTGCAGTGTGTTTTTTCTCTATAAGATATCGATAAAACAAAGTAGAAATTCTAGCTTTATCTAAATTAAATACGTTTATGTAAACCGCATTCAACTCTGTTTAAAAGTTTTGAAGCAGAAGTAAACTTCAACTGACCATAACTTTTTTTTCCCTTAACCGATTTTGACGAAACAAAGTTTTGACAACGCTCCTAATTATATGTAATCTACATGTGAAAACCGCGTTCAAATCTGTTGAGTAGTTTTGAAGTTATAACTTACCAGAGAGACAAAAATTCCAAAAATAAATTTTTTGTTTGTTTCTGTTACTCTTCTTTAATCGCTCCGTATCAGTTTTTAAGAAAAATAATTAATGTATAGACACTCGATTTTTACTGTCCTATAATTTGTATAGATATATAAGTACAAAATACTGATATATTAACGGACTTAACGCTAAGAGCGTTCTCTACCAGTCAACCATTTGATTAATCTTCTTTTTCAATGTCGTCAATGACCAAATATTAGATTTGATTTAATTGGGGTTGCGATATCGTTTATCCGGAAATAAATTTGCAAATGAATTTATTCGTTCCTTTTCAAAATTTAAATAAAAAAGAAAATAATTCTAGAAAACAAATAAAAAACGAAAACAGAAAATTATTGTTTGTGGCAGGATTCAATCCAGCTACTTCCGGCTATTTCTTGAAACATTTCTTTACTAAAATATTAAAAGCAAAAATATAGAATTCTAAAAAACTAATACAAAACGAAAAAAAAGTAAGTAAATAAAAAGTCATGTTTAGCAGGATTAGAACCCTCTACTCAAAAAAATAATCTGCGACCTCTACCGATAGGCCAACATGAGTTGTTGGTAATTGGCGAAATTTCAAATGGAATTTGTCTATAGGTACGTAAATTCACCCCTTTTTTGGATGTAAGGGTTGAAATTGTGAACAACCCTTTCTTATTTGGGCAGTATATAGAATAATGAAGACACTAACCAAATTTCACGTTTATGGCTTTTATAGTTTCGGTTTTGTGATGATAAATTAGTTAACCTCCCCCTTTTTACCCCTTTAGAGGTTGAATTTCAAAAAACGCTGAAACACGCCATTAGTTATTTTTGTTGAGGAGCATTCTTCCCAAGTTTCAAGTACATCAGTGAAGATTTTTTTTTTTTTCATACAAACTTTGCCCTCAATTTTAACCCTTATTGGGGTTTAATTTTGAAAAATCCTTTCTTATCTGAGCACTACGTATTAACATAAAACTTCGGTACAAATTTCAAGTTTATATCTTTTATGGTTTAGGCTGGGCGTTGATTTATCAATTGCCATTGTTCTTTTATATATATAGATATTAGAAATGAATACAAATATACTTAAAGACCTACAATTTATTTGAGAAACCTTACAATTTATTTAAGATATGCAACTAACTTATGGAAAATAACACAAAGATTTACCTATTTTCAAACTACTATTCGAAATCCGGAATCCTGAATCCGGAAAATACTTTTCTAACTTAAATTAAACGAATCAATGAGTAGCCCAAAATGCAGACATTAAACTATACATACAATATAATGCCGCAATTACCACTCCATACTCCAATCAATTCTAATTTAATTTTATTATTTTATATTTAGCAGGTACCAAATCGTCTTAACAAACAATCAAATCGTTAGAAAAGCAAAAACTTTTTTTTATTTATTTTGAAATCTCAATTACTACACATGATGATTAAATGCGAACGACAAACCATATCGACTTTTAAAATGTATGGTGGCGCCATCTATTGACACATTACTAAACTCATAATATTTACAAATACATTAAACCTTTGCACTCTATTTTCTATTATGTATTGTATCCTATTACAATATGTTGTGTACATACAATACAATACAATTCAATACAATACAAAATATTATACCAAAAGACATTTTCAATTTTAATTCCATGTATCTCACTTTAAAAATGACAAAGTTTCATACAAACTGGCAACCCCTATTTCACCCCTATAGGGATGTAATTTTCAAAATCAGATTGATGCATTATTATTTTTTACCAATTACAAATTCAAATTAAAAATTTCATGTGTCTCACTTCAATAATGACAAAGTTTCATACAAAATGGCAACCCCTATTTCACCCCTTTAGGGATTTAATTTTCAAAATCTGATTGGTGCATTATTATTTTTTACCAACTTCAAATGTAAATTAATAATTTCATGTATATCCCTTCAAAAATGACGAAGTTTCATACAAACTGGCAACCCCTATTTCACCCCTATAGGGATGTAATTTTCAAAATCAGATTGATGCATTATTATTTTTTACCAATTACAAATTGAAATTAAAAATTTCATGTGTCTCACTTCAATAATGACAAAGTTTCATACAAAATGGCAACCCCTATTTCACCCCTTTAGGGATGTAATTTTTAAAATCTGATTAGTGCATTCTTATTGTTTACCAACTTCAAATGTAAATTATTAATTTCATGTATCTCATTTCAAAAATGACGAAGTTTCATACAAACTGGCAACCCCTTTTTCACCCCTTTAGGGGTAAAATTCCCAAAAGTCCTTTCATAGCGGACGTCTCTTAGTCACAATCTACCTTCCTGCCAAATTTCATCTTCATCGGCTCAGCAGTTTTGGAGATTTCGTGATGAGTGAGTGAGTGTTTTTCGCTTTTATATATATAGATTATAAAGACAAAATTTAGAAGCTCCATCCACCAAAAGTGGGATGAAGTATAAAAGCACAAACTATCCTCGTATGAAACCATCATATCACGTCCACTGCTGGACATAGGATTTGACGCCAAGCACGCAGTTACGTGAGCGAGAAATATAGGCAATAGATACTACTACAAAATAAAGGAGAGTAGGCGTTGATGTACAATTAAAAAAACTGTCTTCGTTGTATATAAATGTGAGGATGAAATATTCCAACCTAGTGAATTCATTAATTTTTATCGTGTGGATCAATTGAGGTTAGAGGTCAATTGAATTGCACAGGATGTTCAGCATCAATTGACCTTATAGAATGGTAAGATGTCAATTCTTTTTCTATACCACACTGACTTGATTAACTGGGAATCATCTTTATTATCAGACAATCAGGTGATTCAAGCCTAAACAATGAAAAACACTAAATGTAATATAATGTTACCTTGTCTGCGGCTGCTAGCAAGTCGTCTGCCATTTTGTCGAGGTTTGGCGCTCGCCCCGTGTATATGAACCGTAACATTTCTCTTAAAACTTCATGGTCCACGTCTGTGATGTCTACTCTATTTCTTTTCCTCTCTTCCATTTCGTGTTCAAACATGGCCGCGAACACAGGACTCCGCGCTGGAATAGAAAAAAAATGTTTTTAATAAAAGTGAATAAAATTTCAGAATCTTATTTTGTTATAATAGCAACAACATGAATATGACTACCTTTCTGTCCCATGATATAGTCGTAATATGTATTAATAATACATACAAAGATTTTGTACAGTCAAAGGGAGATGTAAAGAAAATTGAAAGACGCTGTCTTTTAAACGATACTTTTGTTTTCTTTTCTTTGTTGAAATAAGGATTGTTTCAATTTATATGCCAAAATAAAAACAGTGAAATGTAAAAACAAATATTACTGAATCAAAAATCTACTTTAAACTAAACGCAATGAAAATTTGATTCCCTATCAGATTTGTGTGACACGATCCCTTGCTTTAATCTAAAGATGAACTTCTGACAGGCGTATAAAGTTGTACAATTCCTGTAGTGCACCTTTCAATTAATTAAAAAATCTGTATTTAAATGTTACTTTATTAAAATATCAGTAGTTGTAATAGTATTGAAATAGACAACTATCTAGACTATGTACAATCTCTTGTACAGGTTTATCAATGAATACATTATCACTATATAAATATCACAAGCGACATCTAAGAAGCAATCTGATAATATCAACATATTTTGCAATAAATTCAACATGTAAATGCGCTAGTTGTTAAATCAGTGAGTATAATAACATGCCTTTTAGATATTCAGTATCAACACATTGTTAAGCTTTATAGGTCGAGAACAAAACGTTTATTACAAGGTTTAATATTATTGTTAACAATAAAATAGGCCGCGTGAGTACGATAGTAACAAATTAATCATTGTATGTTACTCATAAAATATTAATTTGCCTGCTGTAAGTATTAGCTTATACCTAATATGTATGTTGTTATAACAAAATGTGATGACCATGTTTATAACATATAGATTTACTCTGAGATTTCGTTTTATATGAGTTTTCAGTGAAACTATTTAGACCTCACATTTTCGTTGTCTAATTTTAAAAAGCCACGAAGATTGCAGTTGTATTACCGTTATACCTAAAGTTTACTATTATTTATTACTCGTATTTTGAAGCTACTATTTTAATATCTTTACATTACCGGCCCACTGAACCCAATGCCTCGAAATATCACGTATTTTGTACAAGTTGATTATTTAATAGTAATGCTTTTGTCTCCATTTGTTTTCAAATGCTACGTAAGAGAGAAAATATTTTTTTACGAATCTATAAATTTAAAAGCGAGTGTGTCGCTCACAAAATTTAACACGAAATTTTAAGAAAACTATATATATAAAGGTTTTAAGTATATGTATTTCTAAAGGAGACGGCAGATAGAATGGATTGCACCAAATTCCAACAGGAGCGAAACCCCGGACACGAACTAGTATCTGTTTAAATTTGTCTTGTCTTATATTCTACAGATGAAGTAACCTATTCTGTCACTGACTTGAAAAACTCATGTGAACAGTTGTTCCATTGGCGGAGTGCCAGTAATAATAATGTTGTTACCTACATAACAATCAACTGTTGAAAGTTACAGTGAGTAAAGATCGGATAATCGGATTCATGTTTACATAAATTAATTTGTATATTAAAAAAATGTCAAAAGAGTGGAGGCGGCGTCTCAAAATAATAGTTTCATAAATAGACTGTCCGTGTCCGCCCGACCTGAATAAAATGCTCCATGTGTTTGAGAAGAAGTCAGTTTATTTTTGACCGAAAACGTCATAATATTTGTTTGTTTGTAAATACAGCAAAAAAAAGCAAAATTAAAGAATGTTTTCTCATGTTTTTTCTATTAGCGGTAACCGCTTTCCATCAGGTTAGCCATATGCCCGTTTGCTTACTTAGTAAAATATCAAAAAGGCAGTTTAATACGATCTCTAAATAAGTATGAACAATCTAAATATCTACCTGCTAATATAGCTTTATGCGCCTGGAATTCCCTTCCTCCGACCGCTAACGTGACGTCTGAAAACCTTTCATTGTCGAATAGGGCTCCTAAGTCGTCGGACAACCGGCATTCGGGCACTTTGAACTGCATCACATTACTTTGCCCGCTAATATTTATGCTGTCCGCTACCACTGACACTTCGCAGAATATTGTTAGCTTGTCTTCTGGTAGGAGGCCGTTCGCTTCGTCTAATAGGAAATCTCTGGAAAAGGAAAGGAGTTTTAATGAGTATTTGTGAGTTAGCTCGACGAATATTTAGGATGAACGCGGACTTGGCGACGTTGATAAATTCCACAGGAAATTGTCATTTAGCCGTGCTCGCTTTTAACAATTTTCCAATGGAGTTTTTATTAACTCATTCCCTACTAGCTGTTACCCGGGGCTCCGCTACCTGGGAATTCCGGGACAAGATATAGGCCTATGTGTTGTTTCAGGTTCTAAACAATCTTCATTCCAAAATTTAGAAAAATTGGTTCAACCGTTTTCCTGTGAAAAAGTAACAAACATCCATACAAACTTTCGCGTTTATAATATTAGTAGGATACAAAAATTATTTCGAGTTGATTCAAAATGTATTAAAATTAAACAGTGTTGCATTGCATTGTTAAATTATGCCAATAACGGCACTATCGTAAACCAAGCTCATTGAATATTGTTGATTGTATTAATGTTTATATTATTTTATGCAATGGTTTTAATATAAATATTAAATTATTAGATTCTGGTGCGATTAACAAAAGTTTACAATGCTGTTTGTTGACAGTTTGAAAAGACTTAGTTCTCTATCAAATAAGCTTCTATTTTACGCGTAGCCGAGATAAAAATAGGTTTCAATAATGTAAATATAGCAGGCAAAATATGGATTCACAGACATTACTCCCTAAACATCGTACCTTTTATAAGGGATTATGACACCCTCTCGACGTCCCCTAATGACGTCATCAGCGATCAAAGCACAGGGATGTTGTTATGAATATTTCGTTATACATCTTTAATAACAATTTAAATATTGTTACAATGAATTTAATGAATGTGACATTATATTACATAATACGCCCAGATAGCTGTATAATATTCTGCTACTAAACAAAATATGTATACATTATATCAGTGACATTTTGGCTACCATGTTTCAGTTAAAATAAGCAACTATTTAAAAACAGGTAATTAATATTTTTACACGATCATAAATTACATGCACCAAAATATCTATATATGTTAATTAGCTCATTCGAATTTATAAATTAGCTTAGTTATCCTAGTTTTATATATGGCCAAACTTCTACATAATTGAAATTAAACAACTTCTTCATACTAAGTTGATATTAACATTACCGTTCATGGTCATTTGGTTTTATTCTGGTAAAAAAAAACCAAGACTTCGTTAAACACTTCACAAATCACCGTTTCAATTAAAATAAACTTAAAGAGTAAATAATGAGAATAATATGAAGGTGAACTAAGGTGTCTGAATTGAACTCCGTTATAAATATATTTTTGAGTTAATGACACAAACACGTCTATATTTATTTAGTTTGGTTTGTTTTTCATGGCATCCACAACTTCAGTAATTTTCCTATACATAAAAATAAACATATTTGGTTTTAAGAGGCCTTTATTTATACCCTAAAAATCACTATTTGGCAGACAAACTAAGGTCGTATAAATTTATTTATTTCAAACTTTATTTACCTACAATTGAACAAAGGGCAGACTAAATATAGTGCCAAATTGAAATGGCAGTAAACATGTTATTTATTAATATATTTAGGAAACTGCCAACTAATTAATTAGTTTTAATCAGTATTTTTTTAAATAATTGTACCTACATTCTGTTTATTTTGAAAAAGTGAATGTTTTTCTAAATTTCATTTATGTAATTTTCCTAGATCGTACATATTCTGAAGTACTTTTCGTAAATAAAAAAGAAACAATATCTAGAAATTCAACTAAATCGTTCACATATATTATTTAAGTAATTTAGATATATTTCACATAGTATTTTGGTGTGAAATGTGCAATTTATGTACAATATTTGTACAAAAAAAAAAACAAGAAAACAGAAATCCTTTTTTAGAACAATGACTCATTTATTTACAGTAATATATTGTTTTGTGTTCAGAAATATCACCTTCAAAGAGTTAGTTCCCGACATATAGCGAATTTAAGCGTATTAACGCGATGTAGAAATAAATAAACGGTACATATTATACATATTGATCTAGCTAGCCTCAATGTAACTTCCATCATAAACATTATGAATATTGATAGATCATCATGAATATAAAAATATTCATTTTGTGTATGTGTTTGTCATGATTATGTGTTGTACAGTATTGTGTAGTCATTATTATGCTGCCTACATTACATATCCTATCCAATAGTTAAATTAGGACAAGTACAGTACAATACCATACGTTGAAAACATTGTTTTGATTTTAAAAATAAAACCTATATCACGAATATAGCCTTATCACTATTTCATCTAATGATGATATAATGAAATTATTGATAACTTCCTGAGAAATCCGCTCCCGAGAAAATTTCGACGTGAATGAATGAATTTATTTATATATATACCAATTATTTTTATCGGTGGCCCCACACTAGCAAGCCTGCTATTCCTTGTCTACATCTTACAGGTCAGGAAACCTCGATCCAGAATAGATCTTAGGTCCAAGGTAACGTCAGTAAGTAGGTACTTATTAACTATTATGTTGTGTCCAAGGTTTGGTTGAGCGTTGACGAACAAGCCGAAGTCCTAAAGAGAAGTGTTGTGTTTGAGTTTGCCGCGAATGTGTCGGTTTGTTCTGTCTATGACCTTAGTTCTATTATGTATTATATAATATGCTATTTAGTAAATAAACCAATCGGATTTACGGTTTTAAATATGATCTATCAAAGGAACCTTGAGCCATAATCGAGACCGTCTGAGCATATCGCAGCTAAAGTTACATAGGCTCCAAAAATGTATTATTTTCTTAGCATTGGTTCAGATGAGCATAAATCTTTTGCATTTCCATTCAGCATGAAATAAAATATAGCCTTGCTTCTAAATATCTTTACTACCGAAATAAAACTACACGGAACTACTAATATACCACGAGGTCGTTACCCGAGGTGACTATTAAAACAAGTTTCTGATCGAAGAAAAGTGTTTTCGCGTCATCAAAACAAGGTGAAAGGGGAAGATTGATTTCATATCCATTTTAATAAGGCCTTTGACTTTGAGAGTTTCCAGTTAATATATTCGGTCCATCAAATGGATAATGCTAATCCAGCCACAATGTTATTAAAAGTCAAGTCTCAAATACTGTGAAATATTTTGGCAACTGAACTTATTTTGGCAAATCTTTTACATATAGAAATCGACACTTTCCCCTTACTACATACATTTACATTTATGTATTATGTTCATTAAATACAATTAAGGAAATTGACTTTTAAGATTAACGTTATTTTTTATGGTGTGTATAATACCTACTCATTAAATTGACAGTGTAATTATTTTTGAGTTCATGTTGCATATGACATTTCATTGTGTTTTACTGTAATGTATTGCATTGCACTCTATTTATTAATATATAATTATAATATTTTTATATTTATCTCCCCTCATAATAATTAGTTTTTCTCGTTTTAACAATAAATTTTCAACTTTATTGTTGAATCAATTTACAAACCAAAGTTCTTAATTTATAGTGTGTGAAATTAATTTTTATGGACGTAATAATTTCATAAAACTCAATACAAAAAAAACGTTAAACAACTCGATGATAGTGCATTATAAAATGCAAATATGGAACCTACTCCTCCCCCTAGAAACTATTAAGCTACAGTTCCCCTAAAACAAGGGTTGTCCCTTTATAATGTGGGTTGAATTGGACACTGGCAAAATAATACCGAAAGTTATTACTCTGCATTAAGGCCACTGCTTCGCGTCTTTACCGCTGTTTACTTCACAACATTAACCACTTTACTATGTACTAAAATGAATGTTTAGGATTGTTACTGTCAGATACTTCTAAGGTAAACTACTTAGCCGTAGCATGATTATTTCCAAGGCGTGCTTTTTTCAAAACAGGTCAAATAGGATTCAATATTTTTATGACAATAATATTAATCGTTCAAATATAAATAATAGGATTTGGGTAAAAATCAAGGCAGTCCTATCAAGCTACAACCGTGGACAAGGAAACATGAAAAATAATTCACCGACAAGGTTAAGATATATATATATATATATATATATATATATATATATATATATATATATTATTAATAGTATCTATTCCGTAGCATATAGTATTAATGGATGCTTACAATTCCGTACATTGCTTTAGTTTAAAAAACAATAACTGATGAATTATGGAAATGAAATTAATTAATTCGCAGGCAAACATGGTGTGTTATATAGTTTTTATCTTTTCTAAATTCAATTGAGCAAGTGTGAACATAAATGTAAACAATTTCTAAAAATCCTGTCTTGTGTACATTTAAATAATGAGCGGAATTGACAAATAATTTATTCACTATACTAAAATACTCACCTTCTAATGAACTTTTTGAAACCCCAATCCTTTCCTTGTACAAATCTGTACGCCCGCTGTGACTCCATCGCCTTTGTTTCTTCTCTCTTCGCGTTCAATATTGAGAATTTGAACTTTGCTCTGACTTCTGATTTATTACACGACACTAATAATAGATATAACGATAAGTAGTCTTTGCTCTCTTCATCGAGTCCTTTAGGGTTAACACGGAGACACCATTTTAACTTATCACTAGCACCAGCTGAGAAAGTCGATGATTTTAACACTTCACCCATCTCTTCTCTACAAAAACTAAAATTGTTTATCGTCCACATGTAACTGAATTTGACCACTTTGACCTGGAACAATACAAAAGATCATTAGAATATTTATCCATTAGTATATCGTTAGTTAAAAGGTTATTTAGAGGTCCAGAGTGAAATGTCACCCTTGTATAGTAACTATATGTTTATGTTATTTCGAAATGGTCTTGAGATGCTAGGTATTCAAATACTCAACGTCTAATCTTAATGTTGTACATAAACAAATTGTCGATAGTTAAGCAATGGGAGCCATGGCCGAAGCATAAATAATAGAAAGGCATAAATGTCTCGAATGTGGGATTTCGTAAGGTGTCCTCGAGCAGCCGGCTTGCACGGCTTCCAAAAACAATAAATCTTCGAAACGGATCAGAAACTATTCAGACTGAGGCCCTTTGTTCATGTATAATTGCAGCGCTGACAGATACTAAGCTTAAAATCTGGAGTTTACAGAATGACACATCAAGAATTTATTTCATAACACAATATGGTTCAATAAAAATAAACGAAATGTGTAAATACATTTCACTTTATTACTTTTTTATTTTATTATCTTTACTTGGACTTTCGGCACAAGTAAAATACTTAAAATAGATTAAGTATATGTAATGTAGGTATAGTTATCATAATGTTAACCTATTAAGCAAATTAATAATGAATGTGATGTCAAATATACCACACATATTTATGTGATACGAAATATTCGTTTAGTCGACAAGCGTATGTATTAACCTAGCCTGAACACTTTAACCACAATGATGATAGCACAGATTAATAAATATTTAGTAACTAGAGATAGTCGAGAGACGAGTGGCGCTCTTCTGAATTCCTTGCCCATAGAGTCAGTATAAAGAGATATGAGTAGAGCTCGTTTGCTTTATTCCAAACTATATGCTAAGGCGTATCGAGAAAACTCAAAATTCAATAACGTGTTCGTGTGTTAGTGAATAGAACTAAAGCACATCTATTATCTCCTTATTTTATACACAAAGGAAACAAATGGTCGCACTGGGCACGAGTTAACGACTTATTTATGGCAAATAAAATTTTTGTAAACAGCGTTGGTAATTCAAGGTTAGGATGTCCTCTGTTTTGTATAGTAATTTTATTATGCTATTATTACAACTCAGGTAAACGACACTTAGAACCGTATATACAGACACTTAGTGACATTCTGCTGAATTCCGCTGATGGGCGCTCCTCATTACCTACTAAAAATACGACGCTTTTCAAAACTTACTTAGCAAATTAAACAAACCTATTTTCATAAGTGAACATAATACCTACGAATATACTCAAGGTGGGTTATTTCTACCAAGGCTGCATTGAACTCGGTGCCCTTAAAAAGGGCATAATTTTGGGGACGATGCCTTCTAGGCCTTCAATGATTTCAGAAGGGCATGCAATGCCCTAGAGTGCATTTTATTTAAAAAACAAGCGACACTTGAAATTAAACTGAAACCTTATGTGAGATAAAGCCCAACTTAACAACTGGCACAGTCAAGTCTGGCTTGAGCAAAGTCCGCTCTATAATCTCAATACTTATAAAAGTATGAGCCAGGTAGCTGTCTCATTCTGTTACCATAATACAGTAGTTATTTAACTTAAGATATTTCATTCAGTGCCATTAAATTACTGTTTTGACATGTTTAATATTGTCTACTGCTAAGTCTGCTAACGATAGTTGTCCAGAAAAATTTCCAGTCGTAGAAAAATTCTCGTATCAACAAGTTCTTGTGATGATACTTTGTAGGAATTATGTCAACGTTCAAATAATTAACGTTTACATCAATAACCATTACGATGACGATGATGACATGCGTGCGTCAATCCATGGAGTTCTTCGACACAGCGTCGCGCGCGACTTTTGCAAAACTTGTCAACATTTGCGAAAAAAGTAGGTACCATTTGTTGCCATAATTTCTGGGGGCCCAGTGTCTATCAGGGTGGGCACTTGGGCCCGCCGAAGGTCAGGGGGACTAGCGTCGGCGTCGCGGGCGCAGCCTGGGCGCTGGTCGTTGCCCCCGACCGTTGCTTGGCTTGCGGGCTTGCGGTGCTGGGGTCTTCGCCCGGTCGCCGACCCGCTCCAAGGCCGCCCGCATCATCCCCGGTTCGCGGACACAGATAACGACCATTCGCAGATTCTGACGCGTCCTAACACCCATATACGGATACTAGTTGAGATTTATAGCTAATACTTGGCCGTAGGATACCGCCCGCTTTTATGAGTCGTAAAGTAGTGGGAGTTTAGTTTCACTATATCACAGACCTAAGAGTCAAGAGTTTTAATTACATTGTGTGTATCAAGCCCAAAAATTAATAATTTGATACAATCGAATAATATTCAGTATCGTTGTACCATGCGAGCTGATATCGTTATCAAAATATCAATAAAACTTTCGTCCAAGGCTACACCAACGCGGAATCTGTCTATCACGCGACATATAAGTGCTCCATTTGCTCTTACTGTGGCTCTTGTTTTATTTTAGTTTGGCATTTTTATGATTCACACGGAAGACTAAATGCACGGGCTATCTGATGGACAATTAAATGAAGTAGGTACCTATATTAGAAAATTTCATTAAAATGTCACGTACACTACATACTATATCAAGCAATAGAGCAATACGGAGCATTATTGAGCTCGATAACACGCAGGTTTATTGTTGACGCGTTTCTAAGTAATGAAGAGCTGTTATCGGGGCACGTGTGAGGAAAAGGGGGAGGGGGTCCACCACACACGTGCCAACGATGGAGGTTGCATTTCAGGGTTACGAGGCACCGCCCATTGTTATTGCATTCGAGTTGCTGGAACTGCGCAGTCATTGCTAATTGTATGCATTTCCAGCTTAAAACTCTACCATCGGTTATTACCAAGGAGCTATCTATCCATGCAAATTAAGACTATTTTGCTTTTAAACTAAACCTTAGCTGTTTAGTGTTTCCTCCCGGTAAAGAAAGCGATTTCGTTCTAAATGCTTAAACCTTTTTTCCTGCAATCCATAAAACACGTAACAATTTATATATAGATTGGATCTTGTACATACTAAAAAGAAAAGATATGACACAGACAGACACAACACAACATGTTTTTCTTCCTTCGAAATTTATCACAAATTATTAGTCATAAAAATATGAAAAATACACTAACGCTCTGATTAAAAAAAAATAACAAAAAAATTGCAGAACGTTTTAGTGATTCGACTCCTAACGGTGAATGCAAGATCATCAGCTCTCAGAGATACTTGGGCAAAGACCTTAATAAGTAAGTATACGTGCCGTAACGCCGCAGAGCGAGTCAAAAGTACCGTTATTGTTCGCAAACTAAATAGAATTTTCGGCAAAAAGCATCAAAAAAGGTAATACCGGGTCGCCGACTAAGTCGTCCAACGGTTGTTCCAGTTGTTCTGACCGGTGACCAGTGACCACCATGCCGACCATCGGGAAAATAACGCTATCGACGCGATTAACGCTACTTTCCTGTCAATCTGGTACATAATAAAACCATTACTATGATGGATGTGTACTTACATCTTCACACATCATATTGTTGAGAGTTAAAGATGCCAGATTTGTGAGAGGAAGCGGGTATTTCGAATCGAACGTCCGACCAATATCGTTTACCATAATGATGAAACGAGAAATTTCTTTTGTATCTACCAATCGGTTGCTAAATTACTCATTTATCACGTCGGTAACGAATAGATATGAACAGACACACGTGTCGAACGCATACGTTTAAAATCAAATAAAATTACATGATCATAGCAAAAGCATGTATGTGTCGCTCATAGAATCACAAAATGACCGCATAGCTGGCTTCGAGTTTCCACGTGATGCATAGTATCCACTCCATCTCAAATTAAATAACCTATGGATAGTACTGACGCGGAGCCTACGAAAACTTTTATACTAGAATGGAGCGAAGAAACAAGCCCCTCTATATTTTTATTTCATATTATTTGTTTGTCCTTTAAAGTCTGAACTGTTTTTTTTTATAATTCCAATTACAATGTGCTCTACACAAATGAGTTGCATTTCTATAAATTCGTTGTTTTGTACCACCGTCGGTCCATCCACGCTCGCCACTCGCAAACTCGACCATCCGACGCTAATGTATGTAACATGTGCCTATTTGCTCGCACGTCTACGAACACTTCCTTGTTAGTTCGTTTATTATGTTAACAAAGTGCGCTAGCTGTTTCAAGTTCAGCGATAACAGTCTTATCGCCTGTTGTTTTACATCAGATGATTCAATTATTTACGACACCGGCCGTGCAATGCAACTTTATGACCACTTTCCCGATACTCCTACTGGGAATATGTTTAGTAAGGCATTCGGTCGAGGTCGAGAATACAGATTAAGATGATTATCGTAAATTAGAAAGAACACATACATGCTTGAACAGATGTATCAAGGAAAAAAAAGAAATGAGTCAAAGCGGATCAAAGAAAGCAACCGGACAGTAATAAAGTAGTAGATGAGCAGGTAATAGTAGACCGTAGAGTGTGAGACCGTTAAAAACAAACGAGATAAAGTACAACTTCTGCTTACGAATCCACTAGAAATCTGGAGCAAATATTTACTGTGAACTTCCATATTCGCAACAATCGCTACCGTGCCGACACACTAAGAGTTTTCGAGAAGTTTTTATAGCTGAAACTACGTCATTTAATTTCATATTCAAACAATACTTGCAGGAGTTCTACAACTTCTACAAGAATAAGTTAATCTGCTTTAGGTATATTTCAAGCATAATTGTTCTTTAAACGAATATTAGGAAAACAGATTACAATCCCACTTGTATAGTAATTGTATCATTCTACCTTGTAATCATGAACTCCACACAAAACTTTGAGTTGGTCTAGAATCTAGACTCTACAATAAACGTTAAGGAGAACAGAGATATCCTGGTTTTTGGTACCGAAAAAATGTGAAGAAAAGAAGAGCATATCCCAAATGAAATGCTAGGATTTAATGACCATTACGCTTTGTACTTTGCCTTCAAAGAGTGATACAGTATTTTGGTCACATAGCCCGAAAACCAGACTACAGCCTGGAAAAGCTTTTGGTCACTGGCTGGATGGACGAATCCAGAGGATGTAGCCCGATACTATGGTCAGACAAAATTAAGCAGCAGCTCAACATCCAGATCTCAATCGCAATCCACGGGGCAAAAGATCGCCATAAATGGAAAGAGATCGCAAAGAAGATAGGTCGGGCACATCACGACGCTCAGTAGTAAGCAAACGACTGGAGGAGGAGGACGCTTTGTACAGTAAAACTTTGTAAAAGCTTGCCCGTTAATATTATGAATCTAAAATTGTTATGAAAAGAAAACAAAATTGGCTTACATTTTGTACATGAACATATAGCATATACAATACATAGTACGAATTTATATGCAGTCAACCAGTTTACATCTTCGGTTTTTGTGCCTATATACTCAAACAGTACAAAACATTCAGCCCCGATGCGCTTTCGTTTTTGCACTTGTATCCGTGAATCATCAATACTAGCCTTTTTCCGTTTTAATTCGTTTCGTCCCTCCGTATCTTCTTGCGCTAGATACTAGGAGTTACTTCCATCGTCTATCATATCCTTTATTGCGTTCGATCAATGTGGATGTTGTCTATTAATGATAGCTTTAGCGTTTTCTGTTTCGCAATAAGGGGTAGAAGCACTTGCAGATTCTTCAAGGGTTTCGAATATGTTTGGTTTTTTACCTGTGTGAAGCACCAATTCTCTGCGACGGGCGTGTTCCCGTCGTGCAGCGGGCTGGGCACGCGGCTCACCGCCATTCCGCCGGCGCCGTTGGAGGACACGCGCGCCGACTGAGGAGCGGGCGCGCCGCCGCCCGACCCTCCACCGCCGCACTCGCTGCCCGACCCGAGCCTGAAACAACCACACCAACCAAGGTGAACGGGTGAAGTACCTATTGGGTTGATCTAATGAGAAAACGATGTGTGGAAATGGCGCAAGTGATAGGAAAAATATGGTAGAAATTTGGCAATTGAATATTTGGACGACCAGGATGTAGTACGTAATGATTCAAATGAGTATGAAATCATAATTCGCTGGCATGGAAACAAGATAAAACATAGGTTTCTTCAGTCTTAAAAGAAACGTGTCAACTGTTTAATAGTCTTACTTCTTGGGAAGACAGTTTATCTTAATGTAGAAAAAAATATTTTATTATATTTATATAATCTTCATTAAATTCTATATCATCATCCTTTATATCATAAGAATCGACGACGTCATCATCTACTTAATTATAATAAAATACCTAGCATGTAGAGTTGCAAATCAGTATTATAATAATCTTTGTAATGATTCATGGCAAATCATGTGCTACACACGAGACTAACATTTAAGCATGATGAACCCTAGCCTTAGAACGTGTAATTATTTTGAGTGAAGTAACATCAGTCACATCAATCAATTCAAACATATGACGAGTACAATAATGTTCATTACAAAATTTATGATCTCGAGTTCCATTTTATTCATATTTATAGATCACGGAAATATTTTTGCACACAACTAGAACGTATATATATGTAATAACGTAACAAGATAATGACAAACGAACAAGCGAGTGACCTACTGGCCGAAAGGCAACACTTTGTAACTTCTCATGGAATTGAATGCAAGGCGAAAATGTAGCAACATCGTAATACGCCAATCAACGATCGCAGTTTCGCTTCCCAAATCTGGGACGCGAGCACAATACCTACATACTAACACATTAACTAACGCAGTACGTGCGCACTGGACTGTTCATGAACAATGAATGCTGAGCCGAAGAGTTGCAGAGAGGCATCATTTGGATTTTGGGTTTTGGTGCCGCTAAAATGTTGAGAGTACAATGTGGGACGTGTATAATGCGAGATATGGCTGTCCTGCAAGACTTTCACGTGGTTCGATTACCAAATACGCGTTAGAATCTGTGTCAGTTTCATCACCGCACTGCATCCGCTCACGGTAAGCGTGCGGTCGCTTTATGTGAAGGTACTGACTGACTGCGAACGAGTGCGAGGGTATCGCACACCCGTTGTGTGGTTTGTGCCGGCCGGACACTCACATTTTAAAGCTTATCCTGTAATCCTATATGAATGAAGCCAACCAATTTATATGCACAAAAAAGTACCGGATGCAAAAAGAAAGTTGAAAGCTTCTCTTAAAGTGAAAACGAATAACATTGACGGCTTTTAACTCTCGGATAGGCTCAGCAAACTAAACATAATGAAAGGGATTTTTTATTGATTCATTATTTAATTCATATCTAGGGTGTCTATTACCTTAAAGATGAACAGGCTCATTTATATTAACATAATAATAATAATGAATGAATTATTTATCAATATGAATGTAGTTTAATAAAGTTTTATTAAGAACTGAAAACCGAAGCTGTCACTGAAGAGCCTGCTGTAGCATGTTTTGCCAATTTAAACAGCGCTTTGTGCACTGTGAATCGATATAAATAAATGGCCTCACCATTAATTACTTTTATCAATATGACGCAGCTTATAATATAAATAATTTCATTTCTGCAAACTGGAACTGCAAAAAGCAGGAACAAAATATACCATCAAAGATGATTTAATTGTTTAATTTAAAGAAAATCTCTTGCCAACTAGAAATAATTCAGTCCAGTAATATACAGGAGACAAAATTATGTCAAACAAAAAAGTGTCACAAGACATAATAAAAGTAGGCTAAGTGAATTAATCGGTGCGACCCAGAAAATGACAAAGTGACCGAAGCTTTGCAGTGATGAGACAGAGAATATTAAAATGGAAAAGAAAACAATATGTAAGAGATGACCCAAATGAAGGTAATAAATTCTCATAGCGTCATGCGGCAGACATACACTTATGTTAGCTACTTGTTGATTGACTGTGCCGCAACTTTTACATTTTTGACATGAGAAAGTGCATGATTGATCAAATGTAACTAATCACTTATTTTCTATGCAACTTTTAGTACTTTGTAATAAATACTTCACCGAAAAATACTAAGTTTTAGCTTACTTTTAACAATAAGTACTTTAATTAAGTATTGTTATTTCACATTTATATTTGAAAAAATGTGTAGGTGGAATCTTCTGGTGATGTTGAGAGCCGATAAGATATTGTACGAGAATAATGGCTTATCCGAGGACTCCGAGGTCGATCAACAATTTGCCACTGTGGCAAAATGGAGCGGCCCGACCTACATTTAGTCTATAAAACGCTCCTATGACGATTAACAATTCATGATTCATGTTCGTATCACGCATCTGGTACTTACGTAAGTACAGAAAAAACGGGTTACAATTACAATTCAAGGAATTCAATGGCGAAGTTTCAGTAACAGATGTCATGATTACACGAGACGCGTCTAAAAATTAGAATGGAAAGACATCATTCTTGGGGAAGCCGCTTGCCGCGGACCACCCAAGGTTAGGTAGGACCACCGTTGACGATTAAAAAAAACACAACAATTGTAAACGATAGCTTTCTTGCGGCTAACTCGTTAGTTTTACTGTATTTAAATGTCTGATTAATACATCAAATGGTAATTTGCGATTCTAGAATCACTGAAATTGAATTTTATAATCAGAAGACACCTAGAATTCCAAACATCTTGAAACTTATTTGGTAAGTTTTGATCCACAAACATCTGTTCTCATGGAAAAGTCAACAACCCGTGAAAGCTTGAGCAATCTACGTTATACATATCAACGGTCTCCTGTGGTCTTATTATAGATGTCATCCGACCTGCTCGCATCCTCTCTATATTTAAAATCATCTAAGCGTCTCGTAGATCGTTGGAATAGGGGCATTATTTTTAATGATACATATATCTAGAATTTTCTTACCATATTTATAAAATGTGGATCGTCAACCACTAAATGTATTGTGTATTACGTTGTGTTGGAAATCTTTGGGGTAAACCTTAGTCCGCAGCATCGAATAGACAGCCTGCGGCTGAAATTATGATTATGATGATGAGTAACGTTGGAAACTTTAAAAAAGTAATACAACTGTAATAATAACGAGCGGCTATCAGGGATTACGTTGCGTTTCAGTGGGAATTTCGGTAAAACCTTTTATATCACATTGAGCTGATTGTTGGTTGACGAGCCAGTCAGTCATGTAGGTACCTGTCTTTATGAACAGCGAACGCATAAAATGGATTTCTAATTAAAAATCAGCATGAATCAAATCTCATTGTATATTTAATTAAGATTCTATATAATAAGTATGCCTAAATTATTTTTAATATATAGTGTAACCACAACTACAGAATAGTCTGACAATAGGACATGCGAAGCCATAAATTCGCAATCAATAAAAATGGCCGATACTATAAGACAATGGAATCGGAATAAGGACGTGTAGAACAATGAGGCATCCTGATAGGCATGCGAGTGGAGTGGTTTATTTTTTCAATCGGTGCACGAAGGTTCGATGCAGCGCGCCAAGGGGGGAGTAACTAAGTGAGCATTGCCCTCTTAAGACGATACCACTGCTAAACAAGGTGGTCTTTAACATCATTTATCTCGCAAAGTTCTTTTACTATGGGTTTCAAATCTTAGTATATGATTTTTGAGTATTTTATCTCCTTATGTATAAGATGGGAAACACGTTTTGATAAAATTTTCTCGATAGAAATATTTTTTGAAAAATAGTATTCGCTTACCGATATTTCTAAATTATAGATCGACGATTCAGTTTAAAAAAATGATTTTTAAACTAAAATATAGGTCGTTAGTGATTCATCATAAGAGGTATAATAAAATGTAATGAACTGGTCTGTTTTTTTATAAATTAATAAAAACAAATTTGGCGCTTACGCCCTATTTGTTTGAGCGCCTCGAGACTATACCTGTCTCATCGTTCACGGGCTTTACCGCCAAGCGCTATCCCTTGCGCGCTCTCCCGGCCAGTCTGCGTCTGCATTTGCCGAGCAAAAGACGCGCGCATTTTTTATTAAAAATCAAATCTCGCGAGTTTTTATGGCATTTTATAATATATATTCAAATTTATTGTTAAAATTTATAACCCAACCTAGTTTTTATTTTAGTGTTTTTCTTGACTGTAAATAGTATTTGTTATGTAAAATAGTGTAATATTAGCTATGGTTTTGTTACGTAACTGTGATTTTTTTTATATTCGTATTATCATAGGTAATTGAGCAAAAAAACTAAAAGAGTACCCGATTACAAGGAGAAAGCCTAGCTAATGAGAGTAAACAGATGGTAAGTACCTACCCATCTATCCTATCATAATTAGTCTTATTTAGTCTACCAAGTGCCTCCGTAAAATAAATTTTATTTGTTATGGAAAACTAGTACTGATCGATCATTCTATACATAGGTACCTATATATTTATTTAATATTTATATCAAATTGGATACCTAGGTATCTAAGTACTTTGGCTTTGAAACGAATTCGCCATTTTTATACAAACAATTTGATAGGTTGGTATAGGTAAGTGTGGAAGTAACAATTTACATATAAGATAAATATAAAATGGCTAATATCAAAATACCTATTGTTTTCAGGACCAACAACAATTTGAGGTCTTTGTGTCCACGCTGCCGCCGCCGCTGCTGTTGCGACTGCCAGAACAGGGAGGTGTAACAAATATGGAGTCGGATTTACAAACTTTTGTTTTGAATGGACAAAATATTATACCGCCAGCATCACGAAATGTAAAACGGTTAGTACCTAATATGATTGTACTAGCTATTGCCCACGACATGTTATTATGTTTGATCTTCTGGTCTTTAATGAAATATGTTTAACGATCTTACATTAAAAATCTGAAGACATATTCGATTATATACGTATGGGATTGTTTCAGGTGGAACCAAATGCTGATGTTACTGGGCACCGTATTGTCGATATCAACAACTTTTTCAAGAAACAAAAAAGTCCTAATTTAATTATTTCAGTGTGGAATATTTTTTTTATATTTTAAATATTATGTCAAAGAAATGTTCTGGATTCTAAGCAGATTCAATGAATTTACAAAATGGATCATAATCAAACCTAAAGATTATTTTTGTTTTGGCAGTATCAAGTTTTATTGGAATGCTCTTTTTTTAGTGTATTTCTGGAACGACAAGATCAAGATATTTAAATAAGATAGTTAGAAAATGACAAGACATAATTTAAAATGTTTACAATGATTAATTTGCATGCCTTAATTAGGCTAATGTGTTTGTTCCAAATTTATTATAACAACCTTTGTAACCACATTTACGCAAATAAAATGATTTGATTTGATTTGATTTGATTAGTCATATCTAGTCAAGTGAATCGGTGAAAGGTTTCTTATAGCATTAAGTATCTCAGAAATTTTAGTAACAAGGATTAAAGTCACTTATTCGACACTGTACTACGAGAGGGGTAATGGTCAATTTTCGTCTTTTTTCATGAATAAAATCAAAACTTTTTATGTTACAATAATAACAAAAATATATTTGAAATCCTCTTAACAAGCACTTTCATATGATATATAACACGGTAAGGTTTGCAAAACTCCTCAGTTGTCCACCGAAAATAAACCTTTTTAAAAAAATATTTACTTTGCACATCTGTGTTTGGGTCACAGGATTACGCCATCCTACCGAATTTCATCTGTTTTGGTACAATAGGTTCGGAGGAAATTGACTGTGACAGACGGACGGTCGGACAGACAGACGCACGAGTGATCCTATAAGGGTTTCTTTTTTGAATTTTTGTACGGAACCTTTATAGGATCACTCGTGCGTTTGTCTGTCCGTCCGTCCGTCTGTCACAGCTAATTTTCTCCGAACGTACTGGACTAAAACAGATGGAATTTGGTAGGATGGCGTAATCCTGTGGCCCAAATACAGATGTGCAAAGTAAATAAATATTTTTTTAAATTACCATTTTCGGGTGACAAATTAAGAATAAAAAAAAGTTTTGCAACCCTTACCATGTTATATATCAAACTAGCGACCCGCCCCGACGTTGCATAGGCATAAAAACCTTCCTCTTAAATCACTCTATCCATTAAAAAAAACCGCATCAAAATCCGTTGCGTAGTTTTAAAGATTTAAGCATACATAGGGATATAAGGAAAGAGAAAGCTACTTTCTTTTATACTATGTAGTGGTGATAAAAGGGCTCGTTATGAGGATCTCAAATATATTTTCGTTATTATTGTAACATAAATGATTTTGATTTAATTACGTATGTATATATGTATGTAAAAACTTTATTGTACAGAAAGAATATTTATGATACAACATAGAACACAAAAAAGGCGGACTTATCCCTAACAGGGATCTCTTCCAGTCACCTGTATAAAAAAGGAAAAAGAGTACATGGGCATTAAAGAGGGTACATCGCAAAGATACACATATGAAATTATAAACTAATTACAACACAAGAGTTACTTATCCTATACTATAAATCAACTCGAGTCCGAACGCTCGAAGTATTCCCTAACCCTAAAGAAGGAATGTAATAAGGACGACGTCTTATCCTCCAATTAATTTATTTATTAATGTAAGAAGACGAAAATTTTGAAAAAAATATAAAAAAATCATTTACAGGAAAACCTACAAGAATTCTATCAATTAACGATTAAGTGGTAAATCCATACTAATATTATAAATGCGAAAATCTGTCTGTCTGTCTGTCACCTTTTCACGGCTAAACTGCTGGACCGATTGTGATGAAATTTGGTATGGATATAGTTATGCACTAGGAGTCAAACATAACCTACTTTCGGGCGCGATATAGCTGAGGCGCACGTGGACTTTACTTTATTTTACTTACGGAAAATATTTCATTAAAACACCACTAGATAGCGATAGATACTTCCATGCTGGTCTGGGAGAAAAAGAAAAACATAGAATGTACCAGCTGCTTTTCTTCCCGCGCAAGCCGTAAAAGTCGTCTGAGGGATTCGCCGAATGGGGAAATCATGACATAGGCGATGCGGCTAGCAACCCATCACTATTGATTTCCCGTTTCAACTACCATTATGCTAAACGTGGCCTTAGGTCTTATGACCCTAGGCTCTGTCTACCCCGCATGGGATAAAGACGTGATTATATGTATGTAGATAGCGATAGTAGTAGTTAAAAGGACAAAGAGACAGTTGAAAGAAATAGTAGATTAAAAATTCACATTAACATACGACAATTGAATATAAAAACTGACATTGTCATTGTGCGGAACCCTCTGCTTTTTTGTTCTATTGTGATTTCACACTTTTTTTTAAGTTAAAATAAAGTTTAAAAAAATATTTTGTCTTTTAAATTACTAATATTTCCCATTACATATTCAAATATAAAAATATCTGAAATTATAATACATAACGTAAGAAGAGAAAATAATGGCATGCAAACTCCATGCATTCTAACCTCCGGAACGAGATCACGTGGCAATTGTAAATGTTGCAGAATATTATAAATCGCTGTGCGTGGAATCGCGCGTAAACAGTCAGAGGGGCGGCGGGGGCGCCGGGGACTGACACCCCGCGCCTGGGGTCTAGCGCCGCCCATTTACTAGGTACATAACATTTGAGGTATCGCCTTAACTGCGAGTGCATGCGATGAGTCAGACGCCCGAGGATGAACCGACAAAGGGTCCTCGACTTGGCTGATCTGAAGGACGAACTACTAAGTTGAAAGTAGATATCGGTAGCTTATAACAATACAAATAAGAGACCTTCAGCGTAAATGCCAACCATAGTATAACTGTAGCGTATAAAGATAAGTGGCAATATTGTTTTTCTTTTAAACGTGTTATATCAAAGACATCATTTAAGATTATTTGACTTTCTTACAATGACATGAATATCAAAGGTTAGATTAATTTACTGTTTAAAACAAATAACTTCATAGGTACTATTTAAGGTCAAAGAAAGCAAGTTTTGGAATATTCTATAGCATTCAGGACAGTATTGGGTTAAGATTACAATACCATAGCCACTTTAACGACTTCTATGGCATAGAAGACATTTATTAAGTGGCTGCGAGGTCGTATTATTACAGTCTTCGCATGCAATATGGACGAGTAAACGACGACCACGGACAATTCAATAATAGGTAGACGTAAGTACCTACTGTATCATACCCGTTGACCCAGTAGTCAGTACAAAGACGAGGTTAGTTCTTAACTGCTGCACTGTTAGTTGTTCCACATAACCTTCGCGTCGCAGAATTGTAAAAACGTTGATATTGGAACAGTTAACTTAAACTTTGGAACTCGGATGATTAATAGACTGAAAAGGGTCTTGTTTAGGTTGACTAAATTTGAGGTCATCGTTTAATTCAGAATTAAATAGACAATTCGTTCTCTAAAATAAAAGTGACATGTGATGAATTCTCTAATATTATTTTTGACAAGTTTTGGCACTGCTTTTGAAAGAATCACAAAAACAATTTGATGTTTTAAGTTATTTTAAGGACGAATCTAAATCCACTTATAAAACAGCACCATATCAGCATTTTTTCTGACAACTGATAGCATTTATATCTATTTTTGGAAGCTAAGTTGTAAGGACACATTCGAATAAAAGCACTTAGTTATTACTGGTGTGCTGGCATCTTCCATGTTGTCCGAGAGATAATCTAGTATCCATATAAAGTTTGTTCACTCAGTTACCGCATAGAGCTGTGTGCTCTTAATTGGTATCAGTATCACAATAACCTATAGCATTGTTAATTTATTTATTAACTGTAACAAATGTTTCAAACAATAATTTGTTACGATTTCGGCATCCAATTTATAAATCAAAAGTAATTTAGGTTTCATAAACCTGCAGGTGACCAAATACTGGGTTAAGTCAATAGAGTCCATATAGCCATTATGACTCGAAAGGAAGAAAACGTTACATAAACAAAAATACATCACCTGCTTGTTAGAAGAACTACCTCAGGCGTAAGCACTTCGAGTCATTGTTGATACTTCTAATAGCCAGTCGTTGAGAAGTCAATAGACTTGCGCATAAATGTCATTGGGACGAGTGTTTATGAAGAAGCTGAACATAGTTTAGATGAATTCATTAACTCGTTGCAATAGGACAATACATTAAGATAAGATGAATTGATTTATTTATATTATTACAATGAGTGCGTATAATTTATATAAAAAAAAAAAACAGATAAATCCCAGTGTATGACCTCCAGACATTGTTATTATATTATACTTTTGGCTCCAAACATGGTAACATTATCATTATTCCTTTTAGAATTTACATAATTATGCATTACTCTACTTGTCACATAATTTTAAAGATTTGTCATTACATTTATAATCGGTATTATATAGATAGCATATGGCACAAGCGCAAATCATTGGTATATGTGTGTATGTGTGACGTCTGGAATAATCAAACACACGACATGTTCAAGGCTGTGGCAGCCGTCATCGTTTCATAGTTCGCTATAATGTATAACAATAACATCTCAATGTCAAAGTCAGTTGCAAAGATATGTACTTCCCTAACAAATTACCTTCATGTTTATTGGTACTGAACATTACTGGAATGTACAAAACTTCAGTAATCTCTGTAGTGTTTGATAATTTTAATCTGCAAAAACCACAATGCCGTTATTCAAATGATAAGGAACTTGGGTAGGATGATAAATTAAATATCAGAGAAGTCATACATATGAATATAAAAGGATGTACCATTGTAAAGTTCGTAATAAATAAATAAGAGCGAGAACATTATATCAATAGTTAACATACAATGTCTTACTTGATTAACAGACTGATTGCACAATAAGGAAGATAGTATTTCCTTGTCACAAACAATGATTATTAAATAATTACAGATAGACTAACAGCTGTTACTATTACAATATGTATATGTTTATAGTTCCAAATAAAGAAGCTAATGAAATTAAATACACTAGTACCAATGATGGTATTGGCAGTAACTTGCTAATCGTGCTAAATACCATAAGTAGGTACACTAGCATAATGCAGAGTTACATAAATAAACAGCGCGCACGGAATACGGCAAACGCGGAAATAATCGCCACCTCTATTCGTCCGAGATGTTCGGGGACGCGCAAGGTGACCGCGAAACGCGACTCGGCTGGTATAAAAGATCATCCAGTACAAATTGTATATATAGCTGTGGCCCGCGAATAACCTCCAATTACGATAAACTATGCTATTGGTACAGTTGTCGAATCAAAACTAAACAAGATAAAAAATCATCTATATACTCGTAGACTTATTTTCAACCTGTAGGTCGACCGCCTATCTCGATTCTCTCCTCTCGTAATGGCTACTTGTATCATTTCGCACCGTTTTACGCACAAAAGGCTTTAAAAAAAATTTTTTTTTTGCCAACTTTAACAAAAAAAAAAATTTTTAAGCGTTTTAGCGTAAAACGGAGCGAAATGTGGCGAAAGCGATACAAGTAGCCATTACGAGAGGAGAGAATCGAGAAAGGCGGTCGACCTACGGACATTACTGATTTTATACTCTGACGATCGTATTTCGGAATATAGTTTTTATTTTTACCAATTTGAATTGTAGCAGCATTAGCAAAAATTAGTTTCACTGTACAAAATTGGTGAAAATATTTATCATTATTGTCGTACCCTTTATAGAAAATAATACCATAGATAGCCTTGAGTTCCGTTAGAAGGAAAATAAATTTACTTAAACGAGTACCAATATTTTTCCGGGTTAAGAAATAATGAACCAAGCAGTTAAAACTATTGATGATGTAAATATCCATCGATAAATGAATAATATTAATAAATGGTTATCGTTTTGACATTGAAAGATAAATATATACACCCATGATAGTCGCAAGTGCAAAAATATGAATTCAAAATATATTCACAGAGCAAATTTTGGATGACTTTCTAGGCACAAGCGCACTAGGGAATAGAATAGTCTCTATAGTCTCCAAATTCTGCAATATCAAAAATGTTCTGCATAATATCATGATAAATATAAACGATTACAATATTTTGTATTTTAATTCATGAAATGAGCCGGTAACAAATATAAACAGCTCATTATTTAATTTACTGTTATGCAGGTAAAATACAGTTCAATAAATGTGCCAATTATAGAATTCAATTTGTTTTTCAAATTTGCTACTCAATAATACCTGCTGGAAGGGCCATTGGCTCTATCCAGGATGTTATAGCTAAATGGCAGTCAAACCAAAATCTGATGCCAGTGCTGGCCTCACACACAATGTGAGAAAGACAGATCAACTTGGACATTTTGATGCACTGGACTCTTTAAGAGACTATACCTTGTCAGCCTGAAAGTCCAAAATGCCTGTGATATATTTCAAAATCGAAACCAAAACTGAGTAGGGAGACTCTGTTTTGGTTTCGATTTTGAAATATATCACAGGCATTTTTATCTCTTTAAAATAAATTGTACATAATTATGGGTAATAATGAGTACGTCATCATCCAGTGCCCTTACTTCATTTCCTGGTAGGCTGGTTATATTGCAAATCTGACAGCGGGTTTTGTTGGAATTGCGATATTTGCTCTCTCGTTTTTCCTTCACAGAATTGAAGTTGAGGAAACGAGATGGAAATACTAAAGCGCGTCTAACCTCCACTGTCGTTTAGTAGAACGTTTGGCCTCGCGAGGAATCGAGCGATGGATCGACAGACTGAATAATGTGAGACTACGCCGTTACGTCACGACCTTCATAGGCCAGAGGTGTGACGTAGACTCATGCACGCCTACTACCTGTTAGCACGTGGCCTAATAAACATAATGTTAAATAATGCTAAAACACCATTAGCGATGATTTCTATTGAAAATTGTTTCTTAATTATACTAGGCAGTGAACATAAAAAAATTAAAATGTTACGTACTTTAACCAAGAAGCGCGCGTGGTTTGCTGATTATACCTAGAAAGGAAATTAAAACGTTGATAATATGCAACATATACATTTTAAAAATTCAGTATACGATAGGAAGGTCTATTAGGATCAAGGCTTGCAGCACAAAAGATTATCATGGGCAACGCCGAGCGAGGATAAGCAACAAGGCGGAAGCAAACGCGCGAGGCCGAGGACGGACGACCAATTCACAAACTGAACATATAACAGCGGCTGAAGCGGTTAACCTGTAGCTACATTGTTTATTCTGACTACATTATGATATACTACATATGAATATGTGCAGCACTATAAAGGTTTGGCTCTCCCCACGCCGATAAATTAAGGAGGTGCTTACCTCCATGGCATTTTTATTCGATTGGTTTAACAATACCGCAAATCGCCATCAAATATCTGTTTTTTTCTAAAGGTTGACTGTGTACAGAATACCTACTTTATAATTATAATATATCCGCACTTTGTACAAATTTAGGTTAAATAAAGAATGAAATAAATAAACAAACAAAGATTTAGGAATGCCTCTGAAAATGTAAACTGTTATACAATCGAATGTTCGATCGTACATCGTAAGTTTCACATCAAAGGGATCTAGCTTGTGGGTTCCTGTGAAAACAAACGCACATTCAAATAAATCAGCCGTGGACGAGATTATTTTGAAATTATTACGTCGGTACTTAACATGTTTTAAATACAAAGAACGATGCCAGCAACAGTTTACACTCCATGATTATGCAATATTCCGCGACAATACGTGACGAAGTAATGGTGAAGCGACAGGGCGAGCGCAAAGAATCGAAACAGACACAACCACTTGAACGCAACACGCAACGAGCATTTGGCAACATCACTATTGGAATGGAAAGCAAAAGACATCAGCGGCTATGTAACGTTCTACGGAGACGTTAATCTAACTAGGACAAATTGATTTATAACTCAAACAAGAAACTGTGCCACCTCGGCCCTAGTGCACCACGTTCTACATTACTTTACCATGAATATGCAAACAGATACCAAGTTGATGCAAATATTCAATTGTGATTTATGTATATAAGTATTGTACGGTTGTGTTGTCATGTATAGTAAAATATTTTAAATTTAATGTCTAGGTTATATTAGTCTATACATATAAATCACACGTGTACTAATAGTCCAGTAACAAAATATTAAAAAATGTTTGTTCCTAAGGCACTTCCTATTAGAATAAGAAGAGAATGTGTATTACTTTTAAGTATTCTTGTTATTGAGAAAAGCCAACATTAGTTGGCCTTATATTGTTATTGTCCTACGAATTGTTAGATGGCCAAAATGATTGGCAAGACCTTGACTTCAGCCTAATATAAATTGTGACCCCACTTCCTGGAATACTCGCGAGGGTCGTCTCATCGCTGTCAATTACATTCAGTTCTGACTAGTAAGGCCTTTTATAATTCAATTAGATTGTATACAAATTAACATACAAGGTTTTCTCTAAATAGTTACCTATAAAATTTAAAGTTATAAAGATTCTTTTAATTAGGGTTAACAACGTGGAATTTCCAAATACCAAAATGACTAATTTGAACGGATATGTAGGTACTTCCAAAATTAACAAGAATGGTCGCTATGGCAGCAAATTGCGATCGTATTAAACTATTTGGTTTGGTAGCCCTGACCCATCATGAATTGATGTGGGTGTAGTTTGATGTGTACGAGAGTTGCGTGTCGTGGTGTGCGTGTGTCAAGCTCGAGTCAGAGCTGGTGTAGCAGCCAGCTCAGCAAGCATCGCATCGAGAACGCGACCCGGTTCGCCGCTCGAGAAAGCATCGACAAAACTCGGTTGAGGCCGCGCACACACCAGGCGGACGTACACTTTCAGTCTTCGTATGCGAACTGTGTAAAAACACTAATAGACACTTGTAAAGAACTCGAAAAAATCCTATAGTTGCGAAAAAAGCGCAATCGGTAATGACACGGTGTGAAATGTCCCGATCGGATTCTCTTTATTTATTTTTGAAACTTATTAACTGTTGATAAACTATTCTTTTATAAAATACAATATCATCATTATTTGGAAAAAACTACTTTTCAGTAAATATTGCCGCAATCATTTTTCTAATCTGCAAAAGTGTGAAAACAATTAATTTTTCTTTATGAATTATCCAATTCATGAAACAACAACTGGGAGTAGTGCACAGTCGCAAAGTATTACCTATATGCATTATTTAAATTGTTTACTTAGTTATTCAGCACATGAGATGTATAGTTCTCAAGGTAAAGCTCAATATTAGAGTTACCGCTAAATTTGACTGTTTAAAATAATTTTGTTCAGTTACGTTGTAAACCTTGAATTTGACGCCCCCGTTCTACTTTCCTACATCTTAACAACGCGTAAATCACATCTTTCAGGGATTATCTAATTGAGCTACGCGGCTACATTTGTAATGCGTGATTAATGAATTAGATAAAAAAAAACAAGTATTTAAATAATGAGTACTCATCGAAAGGCGTAAATAAAACGTTATCAAACGATCAGAATAATTAGAGCAAATTACACCCTTAAAAGAATATCCAAGTCGTTATTTGGTTACATCGACTCTACCTCTTTAAAAGATTGTAATATTGTATTTCAAATCAAAATCGAATTCAAGTTTTAATAATGCTAACTATTGGTTAAAATTTATTTTTTTGTCAAATTTTAATATTCTTAGTACTATATCTTTTACTTTTGAATGATAAATTTACATCACACTTACGACGTGTACTTACAGCAACAAAGGTACTCCACACGGTACGGTTGCAGCCTCTCATTACGTCTGTTTCGGGTCAAGCCGCGGCGTAAGGAGCACAAGGTAAAAGATGGTGCATTGAAAATGGCCTTAAGCCCAATAGCGATCCACGTTGCTTCCTATTGGCGTCGAGGTGACAATGCCAGCGGAGAAGCGAAGGTGACGTTGCAAAGGTCGGTCACCACTCGATCACCTGAACTTAATTCAATTAGGATCATGAATTGGTGAATTCCTCATCCTGATTGAAGTAAGATTTGATAAAATTTCGCAAAAAAAAAAAATTGGGAAGTACATACGACAAAATGAAAATTAATTCTGTTGGATATATTAAAGAAGACGATGTTGACGATGATATATTTAGGCTATATCACTGGTTGTTTAGCGTAACCCTGTCGCAAGACGAGACCCTCGCTAAGATGATGAAGAGGTTTTTCTTAAATAAGGCATAGGTAGTACTATGACGGACGGATACTATAGAAACCCTTGAAAGTAACTTTTGAATGCGAAAGACTCGACCTCAAACGTGGACAACTTTTCTTTTGTTCAAAGGTGGGGGCAACCATTCTAATACCAATGGTTACTTCACGGAACTTTAAGAAAATATGTTTCCAGTTTGGTTAGGACATTGCAGGCTTGAATCAACTGATGTCTGAAGATAAAGATGATTCTGTCAATACGTATACGTATTGAAATCTAACTCGTCAAACGTCTGCGTTAACAAAAGATAAACCAAAGATATGGGAATACAAAAGAATACTGTTAGGTTACAGTACGATGTAATGTTACATGATTAAATTTACAATTTGTAGAATATAACGGTGTCAAAAACAAGCTGCAAATTATCAGTCTGAACTCTGAAACGGGCGGCGACGACACATTTTGTCTTTATCTATAGGTCTCTTGAATTTGTTGTTTCATGAATCATGTTTTATTAATTTAAATACGCAATTGCTAAAAATGATATTGATCATCATCATTATTATTTCAGCCGCAGACTGTCCTAAGCTGGGACATAGGCCTCCCCAAGTATATATTACTTATCCATACTAATATTATAAATGCGAAAGTCTGTCTGTCTGTCTGTCTATCTGTCTGTCTGTCTGTCTGTCTGTCACCTCTTCACGGCTAAACTGCTGGACCGATTGTAATGAAATTTGGAGGGAATGTAGTTAACGACCTGAGGTCAAACATAGGCTACTTTTGGGCGCGATATAACCGACTCCCACGCGGGGCGAAGCCGCGGGGAACAGCTAGTATTTATATAAATATGCAATAAGGTTAAAACCAGCGACACATCGTTTAAAAGCGATTTAAAAGGTAAGGAAAGTTAAACACAAAATACTCGAGTTTACGGGTCAACCGAGACAGGGGCTGCCACCGGCGGCGTGGGGTAGAGGGGTGCGAAGGGCGAAGGGACCGTACGGGGGAGGACCCTGACACAGATCCAAACTCATCAGTGTAGCAGCGTAGTGGAGGCCTCGAGATTCGGCTGTTATATTATCATCGATTCCTCGCCACACCATACAGTGTTACGCACAAAATGGGTCAACGCGCTCCACGTAGCGATGGAGTACGTGCGATGTCCCCGTTCCAAATTACTCCCTCGGCAGATCAGTTAATAACACTTTACAATATTTATAATTGAAGAAAGATAAAATTATGAACTACTAGATTTACAGTTGGCGCAGAACCGATACCAACGAGCCGAATGGAACTAGGCTCTCTGTGGTCTAGTAAGCATTTAGTCAACCTTGTTAATCTATAACCCAGATATTTATATCTACTTATTAAAGGAATGCAACTTCTTTATGTTTTGCAAACAATTTGGAAAAGGTAAATTGAAGAGAACGTCAGTGACCTGGTCACGCGACAGTTTCACGGGCTACTTTCAGCTTTGTAATGACTGGGCGATCGTTGCAGCGATGTCGGTGCGCTTACGACACTCGCCACCATTCCACTGAGAATCATTTGTCACTCGACTCATCTCAATAATGATTAGGAACAGGTAAATATTGGATAATTACATTTGGGCATCATTGAAACTGCGCTCATTGTGAAATCGTATCCGCAACAGCATTTGGAAGAAGGGCACAGGCCTTATTACAATAAAGTACATTATTTAACTGGCCGATAGAATAAGTTTATCTGCTAGTTTGCTAGTTAAATAGCAGAAAAAAAAATATTTTGTGCTTTTACTTACAAGAAATCCAATCAAAGAATATCCACTTGACCTTCTATTTATAAAAATTCAGGTGACAATGGAACGCATGGAAACGGAAGGCTTAAGAAGAGCCATGACATTTTATAAATCTTTTTATAAATATATACTAATACTCTGCCCTGTATTTCATTAACAAGCTATTCCAGTCGTTGTTAATAAACCGCAGGTTAGATCTTAGAGTTGTTAAACTTCTCCAAGAATTTGGCTATTAAATGAAACAAGTTTTTATTAAATCTGATTGACAGATCTATAAGAGACTTGCGTGGTATAGATAGATTGTAGCATGATACCTGCGTTAGCGAAAAGAAAAGCCGTGTTGGTGAAACTATAATCGAGATCATCGCACAAAAGAGAAGGCGCCACGCATCGCGCCGAAGAAACTACACAACATAACACTTTCCACAGAGAAAGAAATTACACATATTCAAATTGCTTAATTTCACCAAACAAAATTACAACAAAGAACACATGCACTTAAATTTTGAAGGTCATATTTGTTATCCATACTAATATTATAAATGCGAAAGTCTGTCTGTCTGTCTGTCTGTCGGTCTGTCTGTCTGTCTGTCTGTCACTTCTTCACGGCTATACTGCTGGACCGATTGTGATGAAATTTGGTAGGGATGTAGTTAACGACCTGAGGTCAAACATAGGCTACTTTTGGGCGCGATATAACTGAGTCCCACGCGGGGCGGAGCCGCGGGGAACAGCTAGTATCAACATAAAAGTAACTTATGATTAACGCAGTCAATAGAGAAAAGTGACAAAATATCTGTTTTCCGTATGTTTTCCGTATTTCATAGCAATGAAACTATAGATAGTACCTACAAAAAAAGTATTTTAAACAAGAATGAACAGTGTTTTAAATAGCCTTGGCCTTGTCGAATGCGTACAGAAGATAATAAAACAGAAATAATGTAACTACTGTAACTCTAAATGACGAACGAATAACTATTATTACATAACGTTAGTTAGGTATGTTGGTTGGTTTTCTTCAATCATAGAAACCTGACGTGTGACGAAAGTTATTAAACGTCAGGCAGTGTAATCAGAAAACGGTACATTCATGACGCTATTAGAATTTGGATAATAGCCAGAGCAAAACAAACACGATAATCTTTTCAATGACTGAATTCTTACAATTTACGTTTCATTATTTTAGCGTAGCACCGTTTCGTTTCGGGTAACGGACAGTTCTGTTTTAACTGGGCGTTATCGTAACCAAAATACGACGTCGGTGCCGCCAAAACCCACTTTAGTTATCGCATTCCGCTGTCAGCAAACAGGAGCAAGGCACTGAGAGCCAGGGCTGCGAGCTACACATTTATTTAATCTATTCTAAATTCTAAATACAAAATCAGATTCAAAAATTAAAAGCATCATTATAATTTTATTTTATGCCTTTGTCATTCACATCAAATACTTCAGAATCATATTAAAATTGTGCATTATATATGATTTTGTAATGCATATATTGTCAGCCCTACTATACGAGTATGAGCGGGCCCGGCGCCCGGCCGCAATCTTTTGCTTTGTGAACGCTCACCGGCCCTCGGCTAAATTGATACATTCTTGCGAAATAACCTCGCCCAACTTATTTGAAATACATTCGAAACAAATAGTAACATAATTATAGCTGGTTTAAGTTACTTAGCTACCCAAATGATAATCTTCCTAATGCTGAAGTGCATTTTCAGTAACTGGGTCCAGTTCCTTTCGGGTTTACCGAGTGAATTCAAGATCATTTCGATTGAATTAAAAAATTAAAATTTTGATACCAAAAACATATATAATGCTCACTTAGAGGATAATTTACTAGATCCAGATACTGAATCAATGTTAACTAAAACAAATAAGCCGATGGGGATAGATAACTTTACAATACAAAGGAAAACACAAATTGGCACAAATACGCAAGCTAGAACGAATTTAGCGAGAGCAGTCGAGGGAGGTTTCTGTCTAACTTACTTAGGTATTCAGTTTGTATACACGCACACAGGCAAGGCAAACAGCTGCTATGATTTGAATAGTTTTTTTTAGATTTCCGTTTTGTAGAAATTAAGATTTACAATGGAATTTAATATATTACAGAAAGTTCTTTAAAAGCACCTTCATTTTCTTAAATTTTTTGATAATCGGGAATCAATATATGTATTTTTAAACTGTAATTAAGTAACCTACCACAAAGTTTTGACTGAATACGAGTGTTCACACAAGTAAGTATGATCTTATTCTGTTTGATTTGACTACCATGAACCTTCAATGTGGTAATTTAAGTGTTCAAAGTTCAAGTAAAACATAATAAATATCCCAAATACGAGGTGAAAACGATAAGTGGGAAGTAAGGAGGGTCGTGTCGTGAGACGAAAGCAACTTGCTCTTCCGTGCATTCTCCGAGGAGGTTGTCGACCCCTTGGAGGCGCATCTCGGCAAATCCTTATTTCTACCCATATAGATATATCGTATACACCCTTGTATATATACTCTAAAGACGGTCCTCGTTTGAGGGAGAAGTGAACGTGCCAAGTACTTGAGAATTGAGAGTAAAATGATATTTCTGTTTGCGTTAGTAGAGCGACTTTCAAGTAAATAACCGATATTATTGTTGTTTTTTTGTGTACTTATAGTTAAACGAGTATTATGCGTATCATCAATCCATTATTTGACATGAACTATAGTAATTGATTAGTCATCATCAGTACTAACTCAGCCAATCAGCCAATTTCTAAGTTTGAGGAGATAACTTTACCAAATTTAAAAAAAAAAACTATATTTAGATCATATATTGAATACAGATGTGTTCTGTATGTTAAATTAAAGTAGCTGCCACAAAAAGTGGCCAATAAAAACACATTGGGACCTTTTAAGCTTTCCGGTTTCAGAATATTTGCTACCTGCTTAGAGGGAACCGAATTGTCCCTTTTGAATTTTATTTACAGCAGATTGATTGTTATTATGTACGAGAATGATATCATTTCTAATAAAAAAATCATGAGGACAAATCAACATTTAGCAGGTAAAAGGAATAAAATAGTGGCTGCTAACGTTGGTACGAGTATAACGACAAATTATAGTACTGTGTTATGAAGAGATTGTTTTGCAACAAATATAGGCAGAATTTATAAATATACATAGCAGAAAATAAAGCTTTTGTATGTAAAATAATATCATCATTGTATTAACCAATGAATTTCGAGTTTAAACAAAATGTACCTGAGTAGATTCCAAGTGACAACAGGAATAGTAAGCAACAGTGGGGTTCGATTTGTTTGGGGTTGCCGTGACGAACGAGGGTGCAAACTAACAGGGAAAGGAAACATCGAAACAACATTTAGTATAACTGGGGGAAAGTCATACGAAATGCAAGCACAGTTATTTAGATTACGTAGGTACTAATGAGTGCAAGATTGGTCAAATGGAATAGTAACGATAAAACATTAACTAGTAATTATGATTGTAGTAAAAGTGACTCGATTTCTAAGATGCTCCCTCTACTGCCTGCAGTTTAACGTTCAGCTTACACAACAAGGAAAGTTAAATGCGTGCGGGGCAAGCAACTTTCGCCCATTGTAACAGCAAAGAAATCAACAGAATATCATGTTATGAAAACAAATATTAATTTGCTTAGCTAAAAACGAGTAGAAACTGCTAAAAACCAAAATATCGGCTTATTTTGCTGTAATAATATTATTACCTGGCTTTTAAGTGTTCTTAATCAAATAACCCAACCGACGGAAAGTCCTTCGATGAACATGATAAATAAACTAGTTCCGTGTTGACTCCAACAACCAAAATAGCTCACCTGGCTAAGGCCATTATTTGTTCGGATAATCCAATTTTCCAAAACAGTGGCACTAGGAACACACAAATCACCACAAGTCAAGTTGTAAAGTCTGATAGTGTCCACTGATACAACACCGGTATGCGAAAGTGTATCACGTTTGACAGTTTCACTTCACCACATGGCTGGTAAGTTGCGTGGAATGTCGCGACAGACGTGCGATACGCTCGACGTTTGACGGGCGACTGACTGGAGTGGTGAAGTGAAGTGCCGGTTGGGTTGGGGGGTCGAATTGAGTTGGTCTCTCGGCGAGCGGAGAGCAGCGCAGCGGGTGCGGGGTCAGCGAGGGCGGAGCGCCCGACCATCGGCGCCCGCGGGACAGCTGCGCACACGGACCCTTTCTCTCCTGTCTCCATTGTAATAGTGAAAGCTCCAGTTTGCCACTGTTTTGATAATTCATATATGTACCGTTTTACATGTCAGTCAGCTTGCAACGTTTGTTTTCTGAGCCCTTTGTATAATGAAAAATTTAATTTGCGACACTTAAGATTTAAGAAATTTGAGAAAATGCGTCGAACTCCAATGACGACATTATCATTTTTTTACTTTTCTGATAATCTATAGCTAGATCCAAATAATATCTAATTATCGAAATAGTATTTGTTGAAATAGTCAAGACAAGAGCGTTAGTCATGTAAAATATTCAGTTGCAATTGGTTCAGTGCACGAGGGAGAAGTTGTTGCCCCCTGTGTAGAGCCTTGAGCGGTCCTGTTCGAAGTTCTCCTTACTATTATATTTAAGCTTTCAACAAAATCAAATAAGTATTTTTTAATAACATTGTATGTAAAAGGCCTTTGTGACAATTTAATTAACCCAATAGGGACAAAGAGAGTCTAGCTCTACCAAAAATTAGATTAATCGAATTTCAACAACTACAAATTATATTAAAACTATTAAAAAACATGCACGTGCATATATTACAGACATTTAACTCGGTGATAATATGCCTAGAAATCACCCGAAGATCCTTAAACTTCGAAATTCAAATAGCAACAGAAGAACAAATAATTATTTTAATACAATAGGCCACTAGAACGATATCATATTTAACAAACAAAAACAAAGTTAAAACCAAACAAACGCAACTACTGCATGATTCAGCGGGAGCAGTAACCACAGCGACGTGCATGTCGTACATTACAGTAATAACGCGACCATTGCCTGACACCGCATCGGAATGACTTTGAGGGTACATCAAAGTCATTCAGTCTATTTCCCTTCAATGACGTCTCACACACTCGTCGACCTTGGCTCGACTCCTCAGGGTTAACCTCCCAAGGGGAAAAAGGGCGTTTCGGCCTCGGATTCCAAACCACGACCCATCTTTACCTGAGCCGTAAGCAGATCTTGGTTCGTATATCAATGTTAATAAAGTTAAATAAAGTGTTATTACTTTTACTGAACAATTCAATATCGTATATTTACGTTAAAACAATATCTTAATTATTTAAGCACCAATGCAACTGTATTCTTTGGTTACTTTCAATTTAATTTTATCTCATAAAATATAAACGTTTTTTGCGATAAAAACTGCCCATTGTGTAAATTATGGGTAATTTTATCTACCGGGAATATCTATTTAAACTTTGAATAGGCTTGCTTTTGGTTACAAAACTTCTGAAAGAGCTCAAGTATCCATAGTCTGAGAGAGAAGAGACACAAAAAATGGAGCTCAGAAATATACCGTACTCTGCCTTTTGTTTCAATCCTGTTGTCCATTACAGGGTTTTGTATTGTACTCGTATATGTCGGGAGTATCTACCACTACATAAAATAGACATTTGTCTTTTTTTTCTATTGAAGGAGCGTCATTAGTCAGAGAAGAAGAGACAAAAAAGGAGCTCATAAACATGCCGTATATGTGTAGTTACGTATATTTTTTAGAAACGGCAACAAGTGCCACAGATCCGCTCGCGCACTTTCCTCGATTAACTTTCTCATTTACAATGCGAGTTTGAGTTGACCTTTCCTTTCTATAACGCTCACTTGGAAAAGGGTCAATTGACAATTCAAATTCATCAGATCGGTTTATTTGTGTAAGATTTGTCATATAAGTACATTGAATTGAATGTGATACATACAAACTTAGGTAATTTAAAATCACTGACGATATCGTATTACCGTTACTACGAAAATTTGTGGTTTTGGCGAAAAAGTCAGTCAATTTTATTATTCAAATAATAAACGACACTCGGTTGGTTCATTTCATCATTGGTACTAATAGTCAGATAGAGAGAGTGATGTGCCGTTTCCGGGAATTTTGAAAATATTTTCGGAAAATCCTTTGAAGGAAAGTCCTTTGTTAACTCTAGGAATATTTACGTTTTACAAGGGAAAATTCCTGTAAACTTTGTAAATTTCCAGTGGCACATATCACTAGGTGCTATGTAAACACTTTGCCATCAGTTTCGGTACCCGGGCCGGGGCCCGCTAATTTTTTAGACGTTAGAAAGTAAGTATTTTTTTAAAATTCGGCACACAGTTTGTACAAACGGGACCCTATACTCAGCATCCATAGTCAGTCCTTTGTCTGTCAGAGTACTCGTAATAAATATAACTGATGAGCACTTCCTTAGGAATGCACGTTTTGATGGAGTCCACCACAACCTAGGTAGTGAAGGGAACACACAAGTTGGCCTTCTTACCAAATCCACAGGAAGAAAACTAGTGATCTATTCATAAATCAGAAACCATACGGCCAACGACAACATGACTTATTTGCTCTTGAAAAACCACATCCATAGTTAAAATTAATAACACCCTTTAGAAATTTATATCAATTTGAGGAATTATTTTTTATTGACGTCATAAAATTAATTGCAAATTATATAGGTTGCAGCATATCATCACTATGTAGTGATGATATGCTGCTTCGTTTTATACTATGTAGTATAACTGTCCCTATGTCCCTTTGTATGCATAAATTTTCAAAACTACGCAACTGATTTTGATGCGGTTTTTAATAGATGAAGTGATTCAAGAGGAAGGTTTTTATGCCCATGCGAAGCTGGGGCGGGTCGCTAGTTATATTTAAACTTTGGAACAATAAAGAGCGAATAGGATCATCATGCGATTTTTGTTTTATATTGGTTTATTATCCGAGAGTAGAGTCTACTTGTCGAAATCGTGATTTAATACATCTTGTTTTATTTAAGTAATTACTTAATTAACTTAACACTGAGATACACAAAGGACATGGGCAATTTAAAATCTTAAATAAAAAAAAAACATAGACGTAAATATAGTTGCCAGAAAAAAGCTATCGTAGAGCCGGTAGAGCGTAAGAATTAAATGTGAAAAGAAACTGTTATTTTGAATGACGAATTTATAATCATAATAAATTTTATAATCTTAATAATTTATGCCAAAGTCGTGCTATTGTACATGTTAACACTAGCAGTAGGTATATCCAGTGAGAAAGCTCGCTATCACAGCCGGTGAAAACCCTACAGCGACATCGCCGTTTTCACAGATAGCGACATGGCAAGCGTAAAAGCGAGAAACTTATTACTAAACACAGCTAGAAATCCAATTATAATTTTCTAACATCTTTCACAACCTGCCTATGGAAATCTGTAAGATTATCTTCATACAGGCCAATATTTTCTATTTTATTTTGAAGAGTCCCGTCCTGGTCTTTCGCACGGGTTTCAATTATTGATTATACATACAAACCTTCAGGAAGGATTGCTCTAAATGATGGTGAAAGCCGTATAGTTTTGTTATCAGACTTACACATACATAGATCATCATTCGAAACGTAGATTGATAAATCATCTATAATAGAAGATGCTCATAAAAATCTAAGATTTTTTCATACGGGCCTACATTTTCTCTAACTTTTGGTGTTATAAAACAAAACAGTGAAAGTGCATCTGATCTGCGCCTGCGCATCGCATTCAGAGTATTTTTCAGTCGTGAGGAGAGAGGGAGAAACGTAAGAAAGCGCCAGTGAACTGGCGAAGGTATAGTAAAATTTGAAAGCGCTACACAACACAATAGCGCGTTGTCGAAATTGGAAAGTTGAGTGGCGCGCGTCCATTGCGTAACAGCTCTTACGGGTTGCGGCGTGACGCTGACGAAAGGTACATAATGACGTCACCGGCATGAAAGTGCATCGGCCGGCGCCCCTCCAGGCGCCTGTTGCACGTGCAGTGCAGTGCAGTGCAACCACTGCGCTTCCTGTACCGGAGGACTTTCTATTGGGAAACCGTCGCGTTGAGCACTCGACTCTCCTATTGGGAAATTCGACTCTCACGCACAGCGGCAGCCGGCACGAAACGAGATGCATTTGATTGAGCAATGACTCAGCCGCAGTCAACTCTACACTGCGCTTACACAACACGCACGGTGTTTCGTTGTCGAATCGGTGCATCTGGATGGGCGGTATATTAAGTGGCCGTGGGAATAATGTGATTTGGAAAGTTTTCTACTGATTAATGGTAAATCAAATACTTACACTTTTGAAATGCTCGTCGTATCCTGGTGAAATTCTGTAACAAGAAAAATAGTTGATTCAAAGGAAATAAATAAAGGTACATATTTCTTTGTTATATTTAGTTTTGTAATTGTTTGCACGATTAGCATACTAAAATTTTAAACATACACACAGAAATAATATAAATAAATTATTGTGTATTCATTTGTTCATTTCGAGCTTGAAATCAATACAAGGCGCCTTGACACTATTTGCATTAACAGACCAACGGATGCGTGTGACAGTTTTAACTGTGTTACAATGATAAAAAAAATACAGGGAAATGGATTACTTGATAATACTAATATTATAAATGCGAAAGTCTGTCTGTCTGTCTGTCTGTCTGTCACCTCTTCACGGCTAAACTACTGGACCGATTGTGATGAAATTTGGTAGGGATGTAGTTAACGACCTGAGGTCAAACATAGGCTACTTTTGGGTGCGATATAACCGAGTCCCACGCGGGGCGAAGCCGCGGGGAACAGCTAGTACATTTATAAATGTAAAATTAATTCACTATCTCGTTAAAAATATGGTACAGCAGAGGTCATGAATCGTTAGTCAATGTAATAGACACGTTATTGCAATGACCGCATTATAACAATATACTTCATAGCGCAGCATTTACCATACAAATGTCACGCTGATTGACCAATAAGTGAGAGAGTTAAAAAATTGAGGTCTCAACTCAACGCGGGACGCTCCTCAAAGGAGTTCATGGTTGAATGGAATATGTACAGTATTCAAATATATTGCAATATTTTAAATTTAGGCTGTTTGTGGTTTACACAAGGTTTATTATACCATGGCACGGCCGTAGGAGTTCCTAATTGCAAGATTGAGAACGCTTACGAATAAGCGACGATTTAATCTTTACAATCTCATTTATACGGTTCATTTTTGTTTACAACACTACGACATTCAAGAAGTAGGTTGAGAGAACGCAAATCTATATAGACCCGTATATCACAAAGATTCAGTAGGTAATTCATTAATAACAGTCGTAAGAAGACTTATGAAAATAAACAAATATTACATAAGCATTTTAGATAAATCAATAAAAGCACTAGAATGCTCAACTAAGCTTAAAAAATAATTACAAAGCAATGAGATTTGTTGTACTAAATCTATTTCTATTTTTTTATACATAAATAGAAAATAATACCTAATATTCCAAAACACTTTGTTAATAGTAGCTGCTGATAACTAAATTAAAACTAAATTTATTTTAAATAATCATTAATTTAATTTCAAATTAATTGCTTCTGTTTTGTAAAATGTCAATTTGTATATTATGTGCACTAATTTAGCAATAATAAATATACTGGTATGTACGTCAACTTCATTAATTTATTTTGTAAAAAGCATAACTAATTTAATGAAAACTAGATTATTGTGCAATAATTAAATAAAAATAAAACCGTGCAATAACACATTAATACCGTTTAATAAATTAATAAACAAATTGGGCTATTATGTTGTCTAGATCATCTGTCAAATCATGTTCATCTGTCAACATCTGAAAGAGAAGCAAGTGGTCTGTGCACTTTCTATCAGCTGTGAATGTGAACAAAAGTAATGAGCAAAAGTTACGATATCTCTGATATAACAGCAACCACGTTTCGATGCGTTATAAATCTTCATGATATTAGGGTTACCAGATGTTAAATTGAGTTTTTAAAAATATCATCTTACGCTCTCTATGACCCGCTGCTGCTGGGTGTAACTCTCCCCTTGTACGCTAAGCTTTGCTTTTTTGAGCCACCGTGCGATTTAGTGATGGTTGACAAAATATTGTCAAAACTTTATCAAAACGCGTAAAAACAATACGTTGATATTATGATTTTTCCAGATTTTCGATTTGCCACCTAACTGTGGCACCGAGGTTATATTCTATATTTTTTCAAATTTTAATGGATAATAAATAATATATTGCTACCATTTAGTTGAATGAGATCTCAGAACTTAATCATTCTCTCTTTACATTGACGTAAACTGTCTAAAAATGTGAGTTATTCGGTAAGCAGATTTGCAAGTGCACATACACAACAAAATAGATTTGTATTTTATGAAAGTTTATTTAATCAAAAAGAATATAATTTTTTTTAGTCCGAATTATGCTAAAATTTCTAACACTGGATTCTCATGTCTGGTAGCCCTATACGGGATGCATTTCACGCTGCATTCGCCTTTCGAAACACCCTTCTAAAATTAGATATATCAAGCGTTTCCATATTCATCGTTCTATTTATTAAATGAAGATTTTCCCTAGGCTGTACAACTTTCGCACAAGTTTCTATTAATTTAATTTGATATTATGTATATCAGACTACTACTCTCGACATGTTGTGTTCTGTGGCTATTTACATTTTTAGGTGCTACAGTTAGCATAACCGTATTAATTTGTCAACATTTCTTAGCTAATTTCTCCCAAAATAAGTATAGAATATGAAGGAAATAAATAGATCATTCATGACGGAAATGGCTACATGTGCACAAATAATCAAATCATGAACCTATATTAAAAATTTTAAAAATTATAAAAATATATTTTAAAATGTAAAAAGCGGGCGATTCCGAAAATGGTTTAGTTAGATATCAGAAATTTGGACGAGGCAAAACTGGAGCCGCCCCTAGAATTGAGTGGTATGGCGTGTGAAAGATTTACGTCTCCGACATTTAAAGCAATCGGTATGGTCAGCTTTCATTTCATATTTTTTTCTAAATACTTTAAAATAAATAAAATTAGTATAAATTCTTATAAACCTTTTAAATTGAATAGGCAAAATGATCACTTGACACAAAACGGTTTGAATAGGAGCTGAACCTAACCATGTTGATAGCTTATGCGTCAATAATATTAAACGCGCGTATTTATTGACGTATAGCAGTGATTTGGCTCAGCCAGCCGCCGAGGTGCATACGCAGGTACCAAATAAATATCCACAACATTACAAACTTGCAAAACTAGCCTTTGCAAGATATGAATATCTAACATCTGACTACGCTACATTCTCGGACCAAGTACTGGCTGTTAAATTGCAAGAGATCTCAACGAGAAATACGTTCACCGTCCTAGATGCTCGGTACTTTCGTTTTGAAATCAGCGCGCACAATTGGCCGTATCGAGCGAGACAGAGGCGAACTGGCTGCAGTTGAAGAGTGGCGGAACGCATTCCAGTTCAGCATTTCTAAACAGAACCACCCACTCCATTTCAGTGGATATTGCACGTGGTGCAGCTGTTGATTAAGTTTTCCTAATCATGGGCCAAAACAAGGTTAAATTATCTTAGGAAAGATGTGTGGCTGCTATTACAGATTCGGAATCTGTCATATTCATATCCCTATTCTGATTTTGGTTGATTTTATTCAGCCTTTCAAAGTGTAAAGAAACTAAGCATTCTGTAGCTGGTATAAAATGGAATAAACTAAACGAAACAAAATAAATTTTGATCCATGAAAAGTCAAACAATCAATTACCGATGTTGTTAAGAAACAGCGCTATAAATTGGGATTTAAATAAAGCAACTAAAATTTTATTTGTTGTTGTAAAAATTGGCGGCAAACTTTTTACCGAGGTTTCTACCCAAATCAGACAGACTTGGGTAACTGAAAATAAAAAAAAATTGTAATAGTAGCGAACTCTTCAAGAAAAAAGTTCAATGGAGATGCATTGGGCAAAATTTCACCAGATACTTTAGAGAGTTTTACGTGAAATCGTCGAGCAAGAAATCTAGCTTGCGCTTTAACTGTAGCGAAATTTCAGTCGGGGTTTTTACGGTTTTCTGTCACTAATTTGTCACTGGTGCGGCAAGTGTTTATTGTTTCTTTTTTTTTAGTCAGTTTCGCGAGTTGAGAATATATTTAATCATCATCATCATTTCAGCCGCAGGTCGTCCACTGCTGGACGTAGGCCTCCCCCAAAGATTTCCAGAACGACCGGTTGGAAGCGGCCTGCATCCAACGTCTGCCTGCGACCTTCTTTAGGTCATTTGACCATCTGGTCGGTGGATTTCCGACGCTGCGCATGCCGGTGCGTGGTCGCCATTCGAGAACCTTTCTGCCCCATCGGCCATCGGTTCGTCGCGCTATGTGCCCTGCCCACTGCCACTTCATAGAGCTAATCCGCTAATAATATATTTAATGAAGTAATGTTATATTTTACTTATCTAATTAGATTGCATTTCAAATAGCTTTCCACTATGTCATAGTTAAGGTATATATCAACGGTACAGAAGAAAAATTACTCACTTTTGTGTGTTCAATAAGATATGATACGATTCATCAATAGAATTCGTAAGTTATTTTTCAATCCATTGCATCAGTATGTGCCGACCCTTATACTATCCTATCCGATATTTTATATTTTCGAATAAAAAAAAAATGCAAATATGATACCAGCAACCAAAGGACCCTCCTGATGGTGAACTGTTGTTGCGACCGTTCTTATTAAAGACCTTTTAGAAGTTGTAGATGATGAACTTTGAAATAGGTACATTTCAGCTGGAAGAAATATTTAAAAAAAAGCACCTACGAAATTCGCGCATTCATTTGAATCTCGGCAAGCTTTATGGCTTAGCAAAAACGGAACACGATTTCTAAAAACCAGAAGAGCTCGAAGATAAGTCGCTTAGCAATAATAAGTATTTTATGGTTTTCAAATAATACACGAAACACCAACAATTTCGCAATTTGTATTACAAACCCCACTGCACGGTAAGTGTGACATAATTTCACTAGATCCGAGTTGTTGGCATCAAAAGAACGCTTGTTTTACTTGTGACACACGGACATGAAGATTTGTAAACAGGATTAAAATAGTTGTAAGATAATTCGCTTATTGTGCTATTACATGTGCATTTTGTGTAATATAGTTTAATTAAATAAATTGAACAATTGAATAAATTAAACAAATAACGAAATAGTTTTCTATAATTAAATTGTATTTCTTGATTAAATATATCTGTTAACCCCACTACTCACTAATATTATAAAGGATAAAGTTTGTGTTTGTTACGCTGTTTTTTACGCGCTCAAACTCGAAATTTGGTATGGAGGTAGCTGCCTTATATACCTTATACCTTGGATTAACACATAGGGTAGGGTTTTTATCCCTGAAAGTACGTAGGTTTGGTTAAAAAGTCTAATAGCCAATAGCGTTTTATAAAAAAGAGATGGCGCTGCTGTGTATGATAATATATATAACACGGGTAACACAGCTGGGTGCAGCTAGTAAATTACATAAACGCTACAGATTAGTAGGCTCATGCACGGAACAACAAAGTTTAAAGATTAAGAAACTAAGAAATTCAGAAGAGAGAAGTATACATACATAGATACATATTTGTTCTTGGTTCTTTTTTTGCACTGCGGTAATTTCACCGATATCTCGGTTATAAGAACTGTTGTAAAAGTAAGGGAATCCTATTATTAGCTTTGTTATTGTTAATTAAGATTGTAATCAAGTGTTGTAATGCTGTTGGATTTCTAAATAAATAAATAAACAATAAAATTAGATATAGACAAAATACTATTAGTAATTCTTGTGATTTTTTGACCGGTTTGAGAAGCAAAAAAAGCTTAAACTTTCAGATGAATTTTTATGTTTTTCTACTGTTCACAGCATGGAATAAAAAAAAAGCCAATTGTAAAATTCCTTTTCTAAAATTTTTTAAATCGTATTAAAGTTTTCGAAAACAGTTTGGCACAATAACTAAGAAAAAGACAAAAAGGCAGCTATATAAGCTGGCCATCCTCGTGTTTCGTATGTAGCACTTGTGTAGTATGTCAGGAGTCGAGCTATTTCACAAGTTTCTCTGCACGCCCACCATTTACGTATCTAGGTACACGCTCCCATTAGATTAAAACGATATCATTTTTATTTCAACTGAACAATGACTGAGATATGAATATAAACATAATAAATTAATATAAAAAGGGCATCATAGATTCTAGAGCGTAAATAAGTTTACGTTGCAAATGACAGTCACGACTGTTTAAATAGCTTTTAAATAGGTGTCTATTTTAATAATTTAGTAAACTTAAAGCTACAGCTATACAAATATCATCGTTCAACTTTAAAGTAGAGCCAGTCTCCAGGTCTATTGATTTGTTATAATTTCATTTTAAATGTCCATCTTCACTATCACTACCACTTCACTACATAGTATAAAACAAAGTTGCTTTCTTTGTCCCTATATCCCTTTGTATGCTTAAATCTTCAAAACTACGCAACGTATCTTGTTGCGGTTTTTTTTAATAGATAGAGTGATTCAAGAGGGAAATTTTTATGCCCATGCGAAGCCGGGGCCGGTCGCTAGTTTGTTATGTATAAAAAAAATGTGTTAAAAACTAAGCGCTTAGACGTCGATTAAGCGAACCCGGAAAACACAAACATAAAATTCAATAATGGGCTTATTAGGCATAATGTGGTATTTCATTTATGCAGTCGGCGCGCGCCAGATTTCATAAGCGATCTCTCTACTCCCTCATCTAGGTTAGGTGGTCGGCATCGGATCGGCAGCGGTGGCGTATTGAGCGCGTCCGATGTTAACCTACATACATCGGTGGCACAGTTACAGTACCCAGCTGGGGTCGAGAGCACCCGTAATTCGTGACCCAGCCCCTGCCGAAACAAAATAGACGAATGCAGAATAGACTACTTATCGCGAGGTACGCAGGATAGTCGAATAGTTACAGAAGGGAAAACTCGTGCCGTCTAAATCTTATGATAAGATTAACATAGTGTCTAATGACAGATTCTGCGAGCGTCGGTTTAAGATTCGATAAAAAGACAAAGGAAGAACATGATATCAGCACATAATACATAAATATACAAGATAGTATTCAGGAAGAAGTTAAACCATTTGATGCTCTACCTCTATTTTGACAAAATTTACTTTTGTTCGTAGTTTTTTTAATTGTTTAAATTTTAAGTCTAAACACTATTAAATACTTTAAACAATTTTAAAGTGCGTAAAGAATGACTAAATGGAAAATGGATATTTTTTCATTGCTATGAACCCACTGCAAGACTGGCTAATATATCAAAGTGACAAACAGATATAACCGGATGTAGTATCTGTACTAGATTTAATTTGTTATACCGACCTCTGCTTTCGTATCTAGGCTTGCCGTCAAACTTTGTTTTTTTTTTTTTTTTTTTTTTTTTTTTTCAATTCAATTCAATTTATTTGTTGCATTTCATGTTGTACAATAACAGTTCTAGCTATAGGTATACAATACACAAGTCACTGTCTTTTTAGTAGGTACAATTGAACCCTGTCGGGTGTAGCACATTAGAAAGTGGAACGGCAAGCGGGTAAATGGATAGATGAAGTAAATTTAAGAAGAGAATAATTTAAATTTTAGAAATTAAGTCCAAATAATATTTAATATCGTTTAAAAACTCGTCATTTATGATTATTATTTTTTCTATTTTTATTTATATATTTTTGCAGATAAATACCTACTTTTGAATGTCTGAATTATGAGAATGTCCTATTTATATTATTTAGCTATATTCATTAAATGTATCGTTGAAAAACTCGTCAATTGTGTAATAAGTTTTGTCTATTAACATTAATTTTAGCTTTTTAATAAAAGTATTATCATTTTCTTCGGATCTTAAACAGTCAGGTAAAGCATTATATATTTTGATGGTCATGGCTAGTGGCCCAGAGGCAAAAAGTCTAAGCGTGGAGGTAGGTATCACTAACATATTTTTCTTTCTAGTAGGGTATCGTCGTGGGAGGTCATCTTTTTTTGTGTAAAATTGGGGGTATTTGCGTACAAATTTGCAGGCCTCTAATATATATATTGACGGTAAAGTCAGTATGTTTAAATCCCTAAAATGCGGTTTGCAAGACGCGGTCCCTTTAATATTGGTAATAATTCGGATGCATTTTTTCTGTATAATTAAGAGTCTATCCACGTCTGTACTGTTACCCCAGAGTATAATACCATAAGTCAGCCACGAGAATGCATATGCGTAATAAGCAGTAATTGCAGCATTTTTGCTTGTCGTTTTTTTCAATTCCCTAAGGGCATATGTAAATGATGAAAGTTTTGTTACTATTTTATCTACGTGTGTTTTCCAAGTAACACTCGTGTCCAGTATAAGACCCAGTAATTTAAATGTATCGACAGTTTCAATACTTTTGTCCTTATACTTGTAATTTATATTCAGCGGTTGTTTTTGATATGGTCGAAATTGAATTATATTTGTCTTTTTGAAATTTATTTCTAAATTGTGATCAGTTAGCCATGATACCACAGAGTCAAAGGTTTGTGTCAGTATTTGATTTAAATCGTCATTTTTTATATATGAAGTCAAAATTGAAATATCATCAGCAAATAGCACGCACGGGTGGTTTATAATTTTAGGCAGGTCGTTAATGTAGATAAGGAATAAAAGGCATCCGGCAATGTTAGATAAGTGTAGTTGACTACAAAGGGAATGAGAGTTATAATCAAATCGTTGTGATCAGTATCTTTCTAGTACAGCTTTCAAATGTTCAACTTACACTTGTTGAGATAGATTCATAAATTACTTGGCATCATCATCATTTCGAGTAGGCGTCACGGTCAATCGACCATGACGGTCATGCACACCCTGGTGTCAGAGTTCTTCGGAACCGCCTTTCGGCCTCTGACGTGGTTCCTTTAACGACTACCAGATGGCAGCCGGGACCAACGGCTTATTGTGCTTTCCGAAGCACGGAATCATCACCTATTATCAGACAATCAGTTGATTCAAGCCTGCAATGTGCCAAACCAAACTGGAAACAACTAAACAAAGTATGATTCCCGTGGGATTCGAACCCACGAACCCCGGGTTTACAGGCAAACGCCGTGTAATTACTAGACCACGGAGGCAGTTTGCATTTGATTAACCTGGCATGATATTCAATCTTCAACTGTGAAAATTTCGTATAAACATTGTAGATAAAATCGTTTTCTTAGCTTAGTTAATGATTTAATCTATTTATTACAGCTGTGATTTAGTCAACAAAAAGACAATTTTTATTTCACATAAATGCATGCAAAAAAGACGACCTTATAAAAGTAATTTCCTCCATATGTCCTCAGAAATTTCAACAAACGAATGGAATGGACGAGCCTCTGGAGATAGGCAAAAAAAAAAACATGGCAGTAATAAATGCTGTACCTCAAGAAAATCCACTGATTCAAACCACTACCTACAAAATACTCGAGGAAATACTATGGCAACAGCATTCCTTTGTGAGTTCCACAGACAATGCGAGTTCGGTCCTCAAAGGGTCAGGCGAGGAGGTTCAACACAAGTGGCATATGCAGTACTGCGCTAGGGTCGACGTCCGGCCCGTGTCGCTAACACTACCACTAATCGATAACCTGATTTGCACACCACTTGTCATGATTTATTCAATGTACAACCGAATCAAAACCTTTTAATTACTATTCCTATCTCGATTAATTTTCATGCTCCGCCACCTGGTGTTATTGACTCCACGATCAGTACTAACGGGTTAATAGCATTGCGTAATCTGGTAAATACGGATTAACTGTAACTTTACACATTTATGAATGCAGCCGTTACTCATCGTAGATGGAGTGAAGCCCTATCTAGGCGGTCAATGACCATTTGTTTTAGATTACTTTGGAACACAATAGTATAAAAGGAAGTCCGCAATCTCTGCATAAATAAAATAAAATAAAATATATAGGGACAAATCACAAAGATTGAGTTAGCCCCAAAGAAAGTTCAAGACTTGTGTTATGGGATAATAATAATCCATACTAATATTATAAATGCGAAAGTCTGTCTGTCTGTCTGTCACCTCTTCACGGCTAAACTGCTGGACCGATTGTGATGAAATTTGGTAGGGATGTAGTTAACGACCTGAGGTCAAACATAGGCGCGATATAACCGAGTCCCACGCGGGGCGAAGCCGCGGGGAACAGCTAGTACATTATATAAGATAAACATCCAAGACCGAGGCCAATGAGAAAAATATCATTTTTCATGTTGACCTGATTGGGGTTCGAACCCCGGACTTCCTGAGCAGCGGGCAGGTATGTTTACCATTACGCCACGGAGGTCGTCATACGACTATAAGAGAAAGGTAATGTCATGGCTCGAATTCTAGAATGAAGTTTTAGCTGTTACAATCTGCATTAGGTAGGAACCAGGAACAATGTCCATGAGAGACGGAGGATGTGTTCGCGATAATGTGAGGGTTATTTATTGCAGATGTTGCTCCATTTAAAGCTCACATTGTAAGCTGACGGGACAATGCAGTCCGGCGACTCGCGTGCAAAAAGGTCGACGCCCCTGGCTGCGGGAGTGACCCCTCCCGATCTTCGAACAGCAATTGCAATCCAATCACGTGCCAGTTCTGGAATTCTTCAAAGAAACTTCTGACTTAGTGATTAACGATGAGGTTCGTACTGTAAGGATCTATTAAGTGCAAGAATTCAGTGTTGCTGGATCGTGAATATATCAGGGGACATTTCCAGGACCACCGGTGGATTTCTGAAGCATCTACCTTGACAATTTGATAATGATGATTAATTATAAAGAGATTAAGAGTTCCAAGAACACCGCGCCTTGAGCCAGGCAAAGGCTAAAAGCATTTAAAAAAGAAAACTAAATTATCTATATTCGTCTATACTTACATATAAAGGTAAAGCGTTTGTCTTGTTGATCGTTTATAACTTTAGATCTACTGCTCCAATTTCCAAATTCTTTCTGCATAATATATAAATAAATAAATATATAAATACTAAGATTAGATTGTTTTTAGAGAGCGTACTACTAGATATAATTTTTAATAACCCAACAGAATAAGCATAATCAAATTCATAAAGTGCTATAAAACTTTAAAAACCGCCTTTAAACAGTTTTCAGCTACAACAAAAACCACACAAGTACCTTGAATAATTATATAAATTTCCATTGCTTTAAACAAAAACATTGTTATTTTACAAACATCACGTACTCATACAAAGACAGTGTCCATTTTTCCTGATAATTCAAAAAGTGTCAACGTATCGTATCATCATTCGTGGCTAAATCAATAGTCTTGACCTGAATTCTAGTTAGGTAATGCAGTTAGTTATGTATTGTGTGGTAATTAATCAATCAGCGACATCTGACAGACATTGACAGCGAAGGAAGCGATGAATCTAGGGTTCAATGCAATGATTTTAACTCTAAGTTAGTAATTAAGTCAATGGCTCCAATAGCATTGGTTTACTAGGATTTATACTCGTAAACATCCCCACGTCCATTTTCTTTATCCTTTTCCATGATTATCTTTGCACTAGATATAGCTTTTTGTATTCTATAGCCTTACATTCATATAAATAGCCGTAGAATAAATTATTTGCCTTAAAGCCGCGCGCGATTCCTAATTCTATGTAATAACTATGTTTTTAAAATGCTGACATAAGCAAAATTTCTAATTCAATCGGATGGTTCAGTCATGTCACTTTTCCATTACATAATTCTTACCTTTGTAAAATCATGTAGTTTATAAAAAATTATATCACGACCAAGATTCTAGAATAAAAAAATCAAATATATGAACCCTTTCAGTTTTGAAATGTAAAAAAAGCGAGTTGAAAGTTTAAGTAGAGCTCTCGCTATAAGTATAAAGTTGACTTTAAAATGTAGCTTTAAACATTTAAAAATATTTTAAAAGACATTTAGACACGATGCGCATTTTTAGATCGAAACAATATTCAAAAACAAGGTTAATTACACAATGATATGTTCCGAAATGTGATATTACACTAGCTACAATTTACTTCCTAGTAGTACTTTCCGTATTTATATCAGTTTAACTCGAGAATTAGATACTAGAACGATTGCCAGTACCAAACTAGATCGAGGTAAAACGATGACAAATATGATAACAACACGATAACATATTTATCAGTTTATGCGAAACCGTTTCATGTCCAGGTTACAATGTTCAAATATGAGCTACATAGTTTCCAGTTAACTCTTAAATCTCGGACTCATATTAAGATCATAACATATTTCAGTAGCTTTTAATGAAATTATGAATTATAGCCCCTATTTATTTATGTTTGTCCAATAAAAGTACTGTACTGTACATACTTTTCATACAAATTTGGGCAATTTGAATGAGTTTTTCTCATCTTCTCATCTCTGATCGCATTAGTCGAATACATTTACTTTGCAATGGTAATAGAAATTTGCAAGGTAAAGATGCGTAGGTATGTAAAAAACAGCTGAGCAGGACTAGATTTTCATAAGCTAGATTAAATAATGAGAACGTTTGAAAGTGGTCTGTTGCAGAACGGCAACACATCAATGTTTTTTGAAACCGCTTAAACCCATAAGATTATGTGTATGTTAACCTTAATTTACTCCAACATGCACTGAGTGGCTATTAGCTCATCATTTAGGTCAATAAAAGTATACGACATCCTTGCTCACTGAATATAGTATTCAGGGCGGAGTCATCGTTGGGCGGAGTCGACCTACAAAACTGAAAAGATTTTCATTTATCATGCGCCCTAAACGTGAAATTAACGAGAACAACAGATACACCACTTCATAGGTACTCATCTCTCAGCTACCGGAGGTAAGAATAGAACCCATATCATTACGCGGCCACCAGTGACCGCTTGGCTTATGTACAGTACTGAGGCATAACAGGGCATATTATACAGAATCTAAAAAAAATTCTCCATAGCCTAAGGAGAGTCTCTTTACTCCCCCTCAATTTGATGATGTTTCATTGCGTGCCTCAGGTTTACATAGTTTTGATTAAGTCGACAAACCACCATAAGGTATTGTTATGATGCGCAGCATATAGGCGCTCGTAATAGCTAGAGAATAAAAGGGCTAATGTCATGAATGTAAGAACGGCGTGCTATTCTGCGTGGAGCCCGGATTTCCGCTTCTGTGGATATATGCTCTGAATTTCGGTTGGGATCTGTAATGAGATCATCGTAGGTATATGATCGTTGAAAGATGATGAAACGATAGAAAGACAGATATTTATAAAGGTTTTCTAAAAGCCATCTGGTGATCGAACAAACCATGTCCCCTTGGAACAATCCGTCCCTCAAGTGACGACAGAGACCTACTGTTCGTGAACTCAATCACTAAACTAAATCATACTGAACGAAAGAAGAAACTGGAAACAATGTACGTAAACATTTCGTGGGATACGAACATTTGAATTACTTACAATTTTTTTAAGAGGATATAAATAACTGAGGAACTAACACGAGGTAATATTTGTACGACGAGCATTTTGCAAAGGCCTTCAATTCTGGCGAAACTCATTCAAGGACTCCCGGATCCCGGAATTATCCTTGTAACCAGAAAAGCCGCCCTTATTTCTATATGCAGAAGGTCGAGTTAGTCGCCAGTAGGCAAACAATCAGTCCAAGGATTCGGTTCAAGGTTAAATAGAAGGTCGGTGTGAAAAGGTTTTTATTTTTATATATCAAAACGCAGGTATTGTTTAGTAGGTGTTTGGTATGAGCGTAATCATAAACTCGATCTAGATAAAGATAAAACAACTACAGGCTTGTATTTTTATTACCTACTAGGTGTTACCCGCGCCATCGCCCACTTGGAATTTACAGATCAACTAGCTTTCACCCGCGACTTCGCTCGCGTGAATTTCTCTCGGGAACAGTGCATCCCGGGATGAAAGATCAATACATCTAGATGTGTATGCGACATTTCAGGAACATTAGTTCGGTAGATAGGGCGTGAAAGCGTAACAAACAAATAAAATGTTTTTCTTATGATCATGTTACATATTGGCTAATCAGCTATCTGCCAATCAACCCAGCAGTTTAGCAGATTAGCCGTAACAGACAGACAGAAAAAAATATATGAAAAACGAACTAATGATAATATCAATATTTAAAAATTGGAGAATAAAGAATTTCATGTCATTTTTTGTGCTTTTAAGAGACTTAACACCACGAAGCAAATTGCTTAACACTCATAAATTTTTATTGTTGCCATCAAACAAATATGGTGATCGGCTGACAGGAATAATATGCAAGTTCAAAAAAAAATACTTTAAATTACTTTAGAAAGTTTAGTCAAGATCACATACTGAACAAACTGTGAAAATTTGGCTGGTGTTGAAAAACCTATACATCCAATAAGCAGGTCTGTTTTCACTCAATATTTATGTGATAAGATTGTTTTTCTTAAAACTTTACACATTAATAAATTTCTTGTAAGTTTTTCAGATTTAATTAGGAAATAGCAACTTTTTTATAAGATTATCTAATATCTTATTTTCAAATTCTAAATCTTATTCCAAAATGTTGGGCCCATTGAAGTGAGTTACAAGGCAAGAGAAGGACTTTTTTAGTTATGGAGATAAAAAAAACCAGTCAAGTGCGAGTTGAACTCGCGTGGAGAGGGTTCCGTACAATGCCAATGTCAGTTTTTAAATTCAATTGTGGTATTTCAACTAACTACTCCTATCGCCATCTAGTGGTGTTTTAGTGAACTAAAACGTTTTATATTGAATTTACCACTTAATTGTCAATTGACAGAGCTTGTAGGTTTTCCTGTAATCTACAGGCAATGAAATATATAAATATAATATATAGGCCCAATAGTTTCGGAGATCAGGGGGGGGTAAATTTTTGTCTTCTTTCATGAATAAAATCAAGACTATTTATGTTACAATAATAACAAAAATTTAATAATGTCCAATAGATTCAGAAAAAATTGATGTGACAGATGAGTAAATTAATTATTCGATTTTGTAATTTTTTGGTACAGGACTCTAGAAACAACGGGTAGCTCCTATATCCCCAAAATAAGCAAACCGAAAAAGAAAAATCTTCTTAATAATTTTTAAATAGACTTTTAATAAGCAGTTAATTTAAATGAAATGATACATTTAAAGATATTAAAAACCCAAAGAGAGTTTTTTGTATTACAGATGGTGCAAGCCTGCCTGAAGTCCACAAATCTGTCAAATGGAGTTGACATCTAACTGGAATATTATTAAGTTTGAAATATTGAACTATGCAGCCTTTATCACTGATATAAACTTTTCAGGTTGCAGTTATACCATATGGAAATGCAAAACTGAAGATATAGAAAATACTCCACCCACAAGAACAATGTTCTTAAATTAGAGATATATAGATATTGGATCCAAAACCTGGTTAAAATTATAATAGTAATAATAAAGCCTAGTATTTCAGAGCATGTGCAATTTCCAAAATGCAGTTTTAATTACAAAAAATCCCCGCACTCAATTTGCCTTTTGGCTTATGCCTCCTACAACTTCCTCCAGTGTTCCCTGTCCCTGCCGCTCTATTACAACGACTCATGGCTTTACGGTTCGACTCAACCATTATTTACAGAAAATTTTAGTTTAACCAGGTATTTAGGGTCCTAAAATCGACAGGTATATAACATGGTAATGTTAAATTCAAATAATTAAATTGTCTGTAGTAGGTACTTGTGCTAATATTACTATTTTGTGATGAGGTTCATAACAATAAGTAAACCAAAGCAACCACAATAGCTATCCGACCAATGCCTTAGTTTAGAATAATTGTATTATTAAATCATTTGTTCATAACAACACCAAAATACATTTCATTTACAAAAACTGAGGCACGAAAACCTCGTAGGGTTTACCTGGGCTCCAGTGAGTCATCATACATATATTTGCTTCGAAAAAACTTTTTAAGTTGGTATTTAAATTGCCTTGCATTTTTCATATATATATTTGCCTAGTTGATAAATACAGAAACTGAATTTCTTTCAGCATGTCTTAGGTTATATGGTATTTGCTATCTTGTTTCTTACTAGATACCTACTGTATTAAGCTCATACTAAAAATTACATTTTCTCAAGAAAGAGGTATGAAATTCTTAAGAAAGATATGATTATTTGTAGTGCGAATTCCGACAAAATTCTACACCCCAGGCCAGGCCACTGTCAATAGGCAGAACAGACAGGCATCGCCTTGTCGTCATACAAGGAAATAAAGTGTAAAATGAAAACAAGGATAATAATTATGCACGCACCTTCTCTGTGTTAACCAGTTTATTTTTCAAAAAGTAATAATAATTTCACTTCAAGGGCGAAAATAGAGATGTTCAAAATAGGATCGTGGTAGCAACGAACTTACCGACTTGAGATCTCCGTTGTTTTTCACCCTATATTACTGAACACTATTAGTACAAAGGAGTGAATTTAGAAAACAAATAGCACTGTGCCTATTAAAATTCAATAAAAATAGAAATAAAAACAAAAGGAGAAACAGCGCACCCACACTTTTCTTTCAAATCAAAGACAATTTTTGTACCATAGACAAAATATTAGTCTTTTTTTTGTACTGTGTTTCGTGCATGGGACTTACTACTCAAATGCCACGTATCCACATGTCGGTTGTTTGCTGGGTGGTTACTACCATCTCTTAAAACCATGAACGATCCACTGAGTAAGCGAGACAGCGCAATACATGATGAAAGGCGACATCTCCCTTACTCAATGGTTCTTACATGGTTTTAAAAGATGGTGGTAAGCCACCTGGGGGGTTACCACCGTCTCTACATCATTTATTGTCTACTTAGTAGTTTTTTTATGTTTGTTATCTTATTTATATCTTCGTAGTGAGACATTTAATTATTCATTTGAAAGGACATACTTTCAATTTGATCCCATTTAAATTGTACCAAAACCGGTGCAGTTGTTTGGTTTTAAATCTGCTAAGTCAAATAAAATGAATTTTTTTGATTTTTCGTTGTTACTACAAGTTGCTTGTTGGTGATGTAGTATTTTGCAAGGTCCATCTACCCAGTAAGCCACAATATTGGTATTTTAAACCCCGTCACGACCGCAGTAATCCATACTAATATTATAAAGTCTGTCTGTTACGCTAAACAGCTCGATCGATTCATCATCATCGTGGGTTCAATTTCCACGGGAAGCATACTTTGTTTAGTTGTTTCCAGTTTGGTAAGGACATTACAGGCTTGAATCTAATTGTTTGATAATAAAGATGATTCCGTGCTTCAGAAGGCACGTTAATCCGTTGGTCCCGGCTGCCATCTGGTAGTCATCAAAGGAACCACGTCAGAGGCCGAGAGGCGGTTCCGAAGAACTCTGACACCAGGGTGTGCATAGTCGTTTAGGGTAGATATCGCAGTCAATCAATCATGAACACCCAGTATCTGACTCCGAGATCTTGACCACACCCAGTGTCTGACATCGAGATGTTGACCACACCCAGTGTCCGACTCCGAGACATTGTCCATAGCCAGTGTCTGACATCGAGATGTAGACTACACCCAGTGTCTGTCTACGATACATTGATCATACCCAGTGTCTGTCTACGAGACATTGACAATACCCAGTGTCTGACATCGAGATGTAGACCACACCCAGTGTCTGACATCGAGATGTAGACCACACCCAGTGTCTGACATCATGTATCGCGCTGTTTCGCTTACTTACTGGAACTTGTATGGTTTTAAGAGACGATAATATGGCGTACCCTAGACGCTCATGCGTGCATGATGGAAACCATCAAACAAAGGGATGGTACTCGAAAGGTGAATTGAATCGAATCGACTGATTTCCAAACGAGTACAAACTCCCTCGCTCTTGCATGGTTTTAAGAGACGGTAACACCACATTGTATTATTCATATCATTATTTATTTTTTATTATGATAATACTATGAGGTAAATGTCACTGTCAAGAGCTGTCAAATTTCCGATTGCCCAAACCCCAAACCTAAAAACAATTTTCAATTTCATGCGCTAGCTACGAAATTACGAAAATATCAAATTAAAATTGTAGTTACTTGGTAGCGGGCAGAGAGATTGATTTTCTTTACAATCACACGTTAAAATTAATATTTATCGCGGATATAAATAAAAACAAAGATATGGCCGATGAAGAAATTAACGGAGACACAGACGACATTCAGCATGACAAAGATAAGACTCAAAAGAAGACTGCAAAACATGACAGTGGAGTAGCAGATTTAGAAAAAGTCACTGATTATGCAGAGGAAAAGGAAATTTCATCTCAAGATATTTCTGGGGTAAGGGATAGTTTCAGTTTGAAAATCCAATTCTTAACCTTTTCGGAATAACCTTAAATTCACTATTTAATTTACTCTTCCTGTAATATAAGAAGATTTCTGACTAGTGTTTTCCCGGTTGCATTCTAAGCTGGCAGGGCCAGCCATCAAACTTTATATTACTTAGTTGTCGTGTCCCCAGCACAAGGAAAGTGAAAAGACACAGTGTCCTTAACCTTGTTGATAGATTTCCATACAGAAACCGATAGCCTGCCAGAGAACTGGAAAGCTAACTGTAATAAGAAATTTTGCAGATATGTATTGAAGATTTGTTGATTGTATCTCACAGAGTCATATTGTTTGTACGACAGATTGCCAAGATTCAGTGAAACATAAAAAAAAAATCTGGAAACTGTATTCAACTCCTTTTTTTCATGGATTTTCCAGGCTCTTTCGTTAATTGGTGATAGAAGAAACAAAGAAGCTGCAGAGCGTTTGGAAAAAGAAAAGGAACTACAGAAAGTATCAGTTAAAAAGGATGATATCGAATTAATAGTGAGTATTAACAAGTATTACAGTTACAGATAACAAATAAATAAATAAATATATAGGGACAAATCACACAGATTGAGTTAGCCCCAAAGTAAGTTCGAGACTTGTGTTATGGGATACTAACTCAACGATACTATATTTTATAACAAATACATATATAGATAAACATCCAAGACCCAGGTCCATCAGAAAAAGATCATTTTTCATCTTGACCTGACCGGGGATCGAACCCGGGACCTCCTATATATATACGGATATAACACACAGATTGAGCCCTGAGCTAGCCCAGAGACCAAGACTTGTGTTTTGAGATACTAATTGAACAACACTTCATTTTATTATTTTATAATAAATACATAATAGATAAACTCTCTTGAGGAGCTCGATAGCCTAGCGCGGTGCGCGTGTTTGTAACGATAGCACGCGTCAAGCGACGGCGACGGCGAGTGCGCGGCCATGTTTAGATTGGTCGCCATTTGTAGCATTTCTTGAGCCGTTGAGCGTATCGTGCTTCGGAAGGCACTAAGCCGTTGTTTTCGATTCTGGCTGTTATCGGTAGATAGCAGTCATTAGGCTATGTTGGCAGCCAGAAAAATCTGACAGTGTTCACCACTAAAACACCCGGGTCATGTACCTTTGGGTCTGGTTTCCCTGTAAAAAGGGTTACGGCGGTCAGGATGGCAGTCGATCCACTCTATTATTCAGTTTCGTCAAATCAGGACCATGATTAATAGTGTACCCTGTGCTCTGAAGCGTAAGCTGAAGATGTAACCAAGAAACACGCTCGGACGAAACATATGTAGATAAACATCCATATATAAGTATATACAAATAGGTATATTCCTACATATAGATGGGCATATGGTCCCTGTCTTTGAAGCTATTGGGCACGATATAATCGAGTCCCATATGGGCTGAGCCGCCAACAACTGCTAATCCTTATCAAAAATCCCATTTCTGATTTGTAAGGATACCTAGTCTGACTGAGTATGGGTATGTCTACCAAGAACCAACCAACCAAAATCACCACAGCGGCGTGGGGGGGGGGGGGGGATACACACAAGTACAGTTCTGAATATCTACATACAAAACAGCAACTAATTTGTATACATGTTACCCACACTAATAACTCATTATTTATGATGTGTAAAATGACTTATTATTTTCTCATGTCTGTTTCAGGTGAAAGAAATGGAAATCTCGAGAACATTAGCAGAGAGAACATTACGGGAGCACCGGGGTGATGTTGTAGCCGCTTTAACTACTTTAACTAACTGAACCATACTATTATATCAACATTGTAAAAAACATTGAATAGACTTTTCTATACACAATTTCTTGTTTAGTTTTTTTGGCTATGGAGAAGTTGTAGCAACTCTACCATATCTATATACTAGCTATCTGAAGTTTGTTTGTTTCTGCATAGGATAGCCTGGTTCCTGAGGAAGGTATATAGGCTATAGTACATACAGACTACAGGCGAGTGAAACTGCGGGGAACAGCTAGTCAATTATACACAGAATGCAGAATGTGTTTATCACGAATCTTGAAATACACAATGAGCTAGAAGTTAAAACAGTGAAGGAAGAGAAAACTGGAGGAACATCCTAACACACTCGCTGCCAAGCTGCTAAATTGTATTACCAAAAGTGGTGAAAATAATAACCAAACATAATTATTTCGAAGCTTTTAAACTTCTATACAATATAGCACATCTGTTTAAAGCAAAAGGTGATTGCAGATAAAACAGACGAAAAAAAACTTTGGAGGGAGCGTTATGCTGCTACAAAGGGAAGATTTTCTCGTCAGGGTGGGTGTTATGCCTGGGAACCGCGGCTGTAAAGATGTCTTGTCGGAGGTTGTATGTATGTAATACATATATGACTCGTCTGTATAAATTTTGCAAGTGCGATGTAGTTTTACCAAATTATTTGGCGTTCATTTAGATGACGCAGCGATTCTCGCTCGTAGCGCCATCTATTGCGTCGTGTAAATGCTGAGCGCTGATGTCATCCAAAGAGAATAATATTTTAGTGTCTTCACAATACATGATGTGAGGCAACATCTCGTTACTCAATCGTTTCTGGATTGCTTAAGGTAGGCCATTACAGTAGGCTCGCCGACGACCCTTTGTTTCTAAAATTATCTAGGTATCATAATATGCCGCAAAATAAAACTTTCAACATTTTAAAACACTTTATTATCATCACAGATATTTCAGTTTGTACTCGCATAGTTGGCTTAAAATTAATATTATGTTACGAAAAATTATTACTAAATTAAAACATTTAAGAATATTTTTAATCGTACTGTGTCTATCATAAATATTTTTTAATATTGCACAATACATGCAATTTAAGACTTATTATATGTATTAAGATGATACCTCGGTGAACACTAGCGCCACCGTCATTTAAAAATCATTATTCACTGAAAATACAAGTTATCAAAAATCCGTGTTATGTAACTAAAGTTCTGGATCTGAAGTTTATTTTAAACATATTAAATTATAGTTCCCTATTGTTACAAATTGCAATATTGCTAAAAACGCCACTCCACTTTTAGCCGTTTTGCAATTTATAACTATATGGAACTATAATTTAATATGATTAAAATTAACTTCAGATCCAGAACCTTAATTACATAACAGGGATTTTTGATAACTTGTGTTTTCAGTGAATAATGATTTTTAAATAATGATGGCGCTAGTGGTCACCGAGATATCGTCTTAAGAGATCAACGTCTATAAATGCACTCATACTAAAATATCCTGATTTACAAAAATCTTACTTTCTTCACATATTAGACGAGGTTCTCTAATTTATGGACCCCACGGATAAAAGCTTCGTGTAACAGGCGGCAGTGCCCCTAGTATGAGTTTTTCTTATTTTAGCGATTTAGTATGGCAAACCTGTACAGCGCCTCTGGCGGATAGTAGGGTAAATAAGAAATTCCATACAAAATCCTAACGCAGTCGCTAGCGTCTGCGTTAAGATAAACTCATAATAGGGGCACAGGCCTTTGTAATATTTAGACCTCACAAATGAAAGGATTATGTGCCTATCACACACTACATAACTGAACAAATACTCGTACATACAAAAATCTCATAGAAATAAACAATAGCGATGGTCGAAAACTTTCAGCTAATTTCTTCCCATTTATGAAATTAAAAAATATATATTTACATTGTTATATATGTAACGCAGTATTCTCTCTATTACTAGAGGAATTTGATTGTTGATTTTCTTCTTTTATTTCTTCTGTATAAGGCGGAGGTGGGACACTGCAGTCATGCACCTGAAATTAAGATAGTAACTCATTTTTGTGTCGTCTCCTAACTCACTGGTGGTAGACTTCACTAAGGGCGAGTCATAAAATGATATAGAATCTTATAAATGTCTTTAGAAGTAGTTGTAAGGCATGTAAAGTTTGTAAGTAAGTGTAGTGAGTAGTTGAATAAATAAATAGACGCCAGTTAAGATTTTGTTTAGAATTTCTTAGTTATCTTACTATTTACTGTATACTTGTATAGGTTTTTCATACAAAATCGCTGATGCAGTCGCTAGCGTCTGCGTTTCTAAAATCTCACATTAGGGGTAGATACTGGTGCGAATCAATTAAAAAAAATGGCTATTATTGACGAATGTGGAAATAAATAATATTAACTTACGAAACCATCATTTAGGTATATGAAGGCTGGATATGTGGATTCTGTAGGAGGTGTTCTTGAATATCTGGAAATATAAAAGTAACAAAATCTAACACAGAAGCAGGGCGGCGTTGGTGAGTCAATTTGGGCGTTGTAATCTGAACTGTAGTGGAAATTCAAAATCTTTGGTTGTAATTTGAAATGTGTAAAAATAATGTTGTTTCATTTTAAAATATTTTAAATGATGCATATAAATATTGAAACTAGCTGTAGTAGCACTGTCTGTGCTAATATCATGTTTTGCGCCACCTTACTTACCTACTCTTTTTTTTTTAATTTAAATCTATAAGCCGTGATGAACCTAGAACAAGTGAACTGATCTGAATGAAAGACAAAGTTGGATTAATTTGGATGCTATGTAATATTTTACACGATGTCATGTTCAATTAAGACATTCTACTATTAATTTTAGTGCCCATTTCGGTTTCATAATTGTCGAACAATAGCAATTTAACCGACTTGACCCTAAGTGAAGCAATTTACCCAAAATAACCACATTTCTGGTTGAATACTTTAGCCTCGCACAAAGGACTAAATTGATATACTTTGGTAACTAAATCTCCACTGACGTAACGAGTATGGATTTTGTCCGAAATAACCGCGTGGCGTCCGCGTGGAATTTAACTAAGAAGTTAAACATAAGACGTTGAAAATTAAGTTATTGTTCAAATCGTAAAAAAAAATATCTTAAGTCAAAGTAACCTAAGTTACTACTTATTGTGTCAGTTATCTGCCATTGAAAGTCCCGTCAAAATCGGTCCAGCCGGAACAAACAGACAGGGAGACGGACAGACAATATAAATAAATTGGTATACAGTGTGCGTGCGTAAAGTGTTACATTACATTTAGTTAAGCGGACAACAAAACAAACAGACACCCTAATTTTATTCATTTGTATAAATGTATAGATTATTATTATATCTTAACCAATCTTAACGGACAAGAGTCGATATTTCATTTGTTAGAACAAACTCTTTAGTAAGTACTTATTCATAATAATTGATACTAGCTGCACCCCGCGGTGTTACCCGTGGTTAACCATATATAGCAGCGCCATCTACTTTATAAAGCGCCATTTAGTACGAGATGACTTTTGGGATAAAAAGTATCCTATGCATTAATCCAAGTAACCATTGGCCTGGGCCAATGCCCAAACGGCTGGCCGTTTGAGCGTTAAGAAGAAACTAACATACAAACTTTCGCCTTTATATATTAGTGGGAAGTAGGATGGAATGGGATTTAATTACCTTGGTGGAGCGTTTCTTAGTCTTTCGTCGACATAAAGTTGCAAACTACCTATAGATAACCGACTGTCGTAGTTGCCAGCGCCGCCCATTGGCCTGTAAGTAATCAACTATAGTCAACTATTTAGTCACTTCATAACAAGAACAATAAAAGTGAGCACATCATTAAACATTGTCATCACTCACTACATAGTATAAAACAAAGTAGCTTTCTCTGTATCCCTTTGTATGCTTAAATCTTTAAAACTACGCAACGGATTTTGATGCGTTTTTTTAATAGATAGAGTGATTGAAGGTTTTTATGTCCATGCGAAGCCGGAGCGGGTCTTTAGTAATATATATAAATTAAAATAAATTATAAATAATAAAATATAAATTAACAATCTGAAACTTTCTTGCAAATTGAAACATCTAACTAAAGCCACATATCTTCATGAGACTCATCATCAAATCATCAGGTTATAAGGTCTATCTTGCACACCCTGGTGTCATAGTTCTTAAAAACCGCCTCTTGGTTTCTTTGACGACCACTAAATGGTCTGGACCATAAATTTAAAAAAAAATGCCTGCCGCGCGCGAAATTCAATTCCAAATTCTTTGGTCTGGACCAACGGCTTAAGGTGCCTTCTGAAGTACGGAATCATCTTTTTATCAGACAATCAAGCGATTCAAGGCTGCAAAGTCCTAAATAAACTGGAAATAACTATTTAAGTAAAGTATGCTGCCTATGGGCGTCAAACCTACTACCTCTGGGTCTATCAAACATTACCATGCCACACACCTTATATTTGTCGTAGCACATAATTTGAAGAGCAGTACAAATGTTGCTATGATTCCCAAAATAAGTGCTGTTCCCATAATCGCCTGCGTTGTGGTAACTAATAGAATTTGGTCTAAGGAGTCTCTGAAACAGTATATGAAAATTGTCATTATCTTTTATTATAATACTGTTCCTCGCGGTTTCACACGCCCTTGGTAGGTATGCACTATAGCCTATAATCTTCAACAAAAAACTGGCTATCATATATGTAGAAATATTTTTTGGAGTCGGACCAGTGGATCTAGTTTTAAGCGATCAAACAAACTAACTCTTCAGCTTTATATTATAGTAGGTATAAAGATCTAATAGAATATTAATTATGTAAGATATTGTCGAGATTAATTATTATAAGTAGACTAATCCAAGCCGAAACTCGGTAGAGTCGCGCTAAAATATATTCGTCAAACTCATTTGAATGGTATATGAGTCGTGTAATAACTTAAATCATAGACTTAATCCGTGATACTAAACTATTTTTATAATAGTCCCCGTTTCCTGGTAACATTTTCAGCTTACGCGTCAGAGTCCAGTGTACGCTTTAAATCATGGTCCTGATTTGTCAGTACTGGTTATTAAAATGGAGCGACTGCCGATTTTACAAGAAAAACGGAAAATAGGATCATTATCTAGGTGTGTTAAGTTAGTTGATAAAATTTTTAGATTTTTCAGGTAACCTAAAGGCATTTGACATACCCTATACTGCCATCGCTCTTGGGTTGCTAAGACTTTTCTCATACCAAATTTAACGGTAAAAGTGTTCCCTATCAAAAATTTTCGCTTTATATTTATTAAACTTTCATACTTAATTCTATTACAATACTTATATTAAAAATACTTTATATTTATTAATGTAATATAATACCGGCAAATCCAGTTGCCATAAGCGTCCGTGCAGGGTTGGCAAACACCGTACCAGCAGTGTAGAGTGCCATTGCCTATTGGGTTACAGCATGGGCCAAAACATTTCTCGCCTAGTCCTGGAATCATATATATCATAATCATTATTTCACTTGTAGCTAAATACTAGATTCAAGGTCAATTTTCCACTTAAACAGTATTTTTAACATTTAGCAAATAAATTATTACTTTATCAACATTTAAATAAGACTAGTATGTTGACTGTAGACTGTTCCAGGCGCCGCACCGTGGTCAGTCAGTATAAATATGTAGATTAAGATTTAAAATTTTTCGCATTTATCTTCTTTACCGGCTTCTGCCAACGCTAAAGTAACGAAACGATCATTTGGACCACGTTTACAAGTCTATCTATGCCCGCCAAGTTAGTAGCGAAGGCGGTATGCTAGAGCGCCACAAAGGGTAGATCTTACCGCTAGACCGATTGTTATGCGGTTAATTGCCGCTTGGACAATATCTTGAGGTAGAAAACATGCTTAAAGTAATTTGAAACGTTCGTAAATTCTAATAAAACATGATAAATACCATTACCTGGACATTTAACACAGGAAGACTGAAAGCGATTAGGCAGATAGCCGTCTGCGCAGTAACATTGGCTGTTGAGACACACGTATTCTGCGCCTACGCATTTTGGGCCACATTCTGAAACGCACATAAGTATATGACAAATAAACAAAATTTATGTCTTGTGTCTGTAAAATGATCCTTGAATAAACTGACCTAGACTGTTGCCCGGAGATACGGTACGATATGATACCTATATACCTATACATATACCTACGATATAATAAAAAGGTCATTCTCCAAGGCCTCTTCAATCTCCATCTAAATTTCCAAATTTAATTCAACAATTATAATTTAGCCTACTTAGCAGCTTATGCTTGCATTATCCATATCCATACTTCCATACTAATATTATAAATGCGAAAGTCTGTCTGTCTGTCTGTCACCTCTTCACAGCTAAACTGCTGGACCGATTGTGATGAAATTTGGTAGGGATGTAGTTAACGACCTGAGGTCAAACATAGGCTACTTTTGGGCGCGATATAACCGAGTTCCACGCGGGCGGAGCCGCGGGGAATAGCTAGTAGTTTTATAATTCAAAATGTATAAATGAGCAAGATAGAGGTAGGTGGGTAGAAGTCCTTTTGCTTAATCGGTCTTCATTGTCATTCTTCTTTTCTGCATTTCGACCGTTATTGAATATTTTGTAGCACTTGAGTTATGTTTATAACGGTTTCGAAGAAAAAAGTTTTGAAACTGTTTCGAAGTTTTATACAAACATTTACCCCTTTTTCATCACTTTCCTTTCAACTGATGAGGAAAATTCCATACGAACTTCGGAGCTATGTTTCATCCCTTTAGAGAACGCATAAGCCTCTTTAGTGCTTCTCAAGATTTTTAAAGATTTGGCACCTATGTGCCAAATTCGAAATATCTTCTAAACCCAACCTTCTAGACCTCTTAAGGATTCTAGATACCAAGTTTGGTATTTGGACCCAGCGGTGTCGAAGTTTCATACAAACTTTAACCCCTATTTTACTCCTATAGGGATGTCATTTTCAAAATCTAATAGATGCATTGTTAAAATAAATAAAAACAGTACTACTAAAAAGCAATAAAAAAATGTGTCTCACTTTAATAATTACGAAGTTTCATACAAACTAGCAACTCTTATTTCACCCTCTTAGAGATGGAATTTTCAAAAAATTCTTTTTGAGTGGACGTCTCCTTCGCAATCTACCTTCCTGCCAAAATGTTCATTGGCAAAGCAGTTTTCTCTTGAGGATTTTATATAAATAGATGGATAGATGTTGCTTTTACAGAATAATATTAGTCAAAATTATTACTAACCATTAATTTTAGGCAGTAATTGAGTTATAAATATTGTTACAATTTTGTTGTCGCTCGTAGAAATATTACGTACCTACATAATTGACTAATATACAATGTTTATATTATAATTATAATAAATACCTCAAACTAAAGTATATAAGTTAAATGAAAAATTTAAACAGACATAGGAAGTCACGCCAAAAATAATCCCTTACCTTTATTATATTCAGTATCAACTTCACTAAATTGAGTATAAGCACAGGCAAACACACTAAACAGTAACAGCCAATACGACATTTTGTTAAACATGGATCACATTGTTTTAATTGAAGATAGAAAACTAAACAATTTTCACGCACATGACCGCTCCGAAACGGCGTTAAACATACTTTTTCCATAAAAAATGTACGATACGTTATCAGTAGATGTGTTGAGCTGTGATACAATTTTATCACCATTTCACGTCACAGTAGTGGCGACTGAGACTAATTCATTGTTTGTTGACAGTCGAGACACACAATTTCGATATTGTCAACTCATACTATTGAGAAACATGCAGATGAGATTATGAAATGAAATGTAACTACGGACGGACGTACTAAGTTTTTAGAAAAACTGCCTGTTTAATTTTTGCCTTTTTTCCTATGCTCCAAGCTGCATCATCTAGTTACGATAGATTCTTGATAGAATAATGGTGAATGGTAGGTATACAGTTTGGTAATGCCCGCAACCTAAAATTAAACTTCAATGTACATCATATCCCAACTTTTCTCTTGTTAACTATAGACGCTTCAAATTTCTCCAGGATCTATCTAACAGTGGGAGTGGCCGTATTATTTTTCGGTTTTTAAATACCGTGAAAAGCGACTGTCTAACAAACTTGAAAAAGGAAAATACGGAAACAATGAATAATATGTTTTCGAGTTCAGTACTATCTAGAATCGTATTAATTCACCTTGATTCACACTCTAATCTTGTTCAATCTTATCTGGAATCGTTAATGAGTGCTTATTTACATACATGGATGTATGGTATGGTATGGATGATGGCAATAATCGTCGATTTATAAACAAAATAATTATTAGTGATTTGATAAAATCAATCAGCAATTTGCGGTATCATGTAGAGGGATATATAACAATACATTTATTAACACCACAAAATTATATGGAATATTTAATGCAATAACCAATAATATAAATATTAATATGACCACAATTTAGTTACATAGAGATTTTTAAATTGGTCCTGAATATAACAAAGGCACAAAGAAATGAGACCTAGGGGTCTAAAAACGCCATTTTGAGCAGTTCATCGAATCGAATTCATATTATAAATTCCTTAGCAATTCTGTAGCAATTCCTCTATTTTTTTGTAAAATGGCCAACTAACTTTGCAATTCCTCTAAAAAAAAAATGAAAGAAATAGGAATTGCTAAAGAATTGCTAAGGAATTCGTAATATGAATTCGATTCGATGAATTGCTCAAAGTGGCGTTTTTAAACCCACTAGGCACTATTAATATTATAATTTCCGTGTCTCCTGTCTCGCCTTTAACGTAATTAATGCAAAAAAGAAAGAGGTTTTATAATTAACAGAAAAAACGGCCTTATCTATCTATGTAGATACTAAATTTGATCTAAATCGGTCTAATAGTTAATTGTAATAAAAGACATACTAATACTTATTCGCGATTCGAAATCTTCGCTTCAGAACTATGCTTTTGAACATGATCCTCGATTTGGCGGTGTTCGTCATTAGAGCGACAACCGTCTGACCTTCATAACCCATTTAACAAGAAAACCAAGCAAATGGGATCATTCAGTGCCCCTAGTATGAGTTTTTCTTAACGCAGACGCTAGCTAATAGGATTTTGTATGAAATTTCTTAGTTGCCTTACTATCCGCCAGAGGCGCTGTACAGGTTTGTCATACTAAATCGCTAACGCAGTCGCTAGCGTCTGCGTTAAGAAAAACTCATACTAGGGGCACAGGTGTCTTAGTGGCCAACAATATAGATTCTTCAAGCTGGCAAAAGGCAACTGACACGGCCCAACGACTGCCTTTTATCGCCAGGACTAAAGGCTTCCGAAGCAGGAAGGAGATTACGCAAGTACGGAGCTAATAGAAATAGTACTGTGCCCCTAGTAGAGGGCTGCTTTCCGAAGGAGGGCTGCTTTCCGAACGTATGGAAGGATGGTATGCTAATTGTCTTGCCCAAGGGCAACGGCAAGCGGCTTACCGACCCGAAAGCCCCATCGCGCTGTTGCCGATTCTAGGTAAGGTTTTAGAACGTATCTTGATAAAATGCGCTCCGCAGATGACCAGAGGTCTTTCAGAATGTCAGCATGGCTTCACACAAGGTCAGTCGACGGTAACCGCGCTAAATTCCATCTTTGGCGCGGCTCGGGATAGTTCGTCTAAGTACGTTCAAGTGATCTTCTTAGACATCTCTGGTGCCTTTGACAACGCCTGGTGGCCGATGATCCTGCTGAAGGCAAAAAAGGGAGGGTGCCCACCAAACATCTATAAGATGCTGGTGGACTACTTCACTGGACGCCGTATCGGCATGTTCGTTGGAGGAAGGGCCTTGTGGAAGGCAGCAACAATGGGTTGCCCGCAGGGATTGGTGCTGGGGCCCATGTTATGGAACCTGCTCATGGACGACTTGCTTCGGCTCCCGCTTCCGGCGGGGGTTAGGATTGTGGCGTATGCCGACGACGTGACCATCTTGATCGAAGCTCAATCCCGAGCGAGCATAGAGACCTCTGCCTCTGCTACTTTGAAGCTCGTTGGCCAATGGGGGGAGAGGAACCGACTGGAGTTCTCGTCGAGTAAGTCCGCCACTATGACAATCAAGGGGAAATTCCAGCGGCCACCTGTCATCAGGTTCGGTGGAGCTTCTATCAAGAACGTCACGTCGGCTACAGTCTTGGGAGTGGTGGTCGACTCGAGTCTCTCGTTCGCGCAGCATGCGTTGTCGATAGGGATGCGCGCGGCAAATTGCTTCGGCAAGATGTCACGGGTATCGGCAACCTCATGGGGTATTCGGTACAGGGCACTCCGGGTCCTGTACAAAGGCACTTACATCGCCACGGTAACGTATGCTGCGGCGAGCTGGTTCCATCGTGCGTCACTGCACGTTGTGCGGAGCGCGCTCCTGCGCACCCAGAGACCCGCCTTGATCCTTCTGACCAAGGCGTATCGTTCGACAAGTACTGCCGCTCTACCAGTATTGGCTGGTGTTCTGCCGGCCGACATCGAGGTGGGCCGTGCTGGTAGGTTAGGGGAAGCACGCGAATCCGCGGTTACCCGGGAGGAGCTACAGCGCGCGAAACGTAGCATTGCGGAGACCGCACTGGCCACATGGCAATCGCGTTGGGACGCGTCGACCGATGGTAGGGAAACATATCGATTTTTCCCGGACGTGGCGGGTCGGCTCAAGGCAACTTGGGTCGAACCGGACTAAGAGACCTCGCAGATCTTGTCCGGACACGGCTGCTTCAGGGGTAGGCTCCATCGCATGAAGCTTTCGGACACCTCAGCCTGCTTCTGCGAGGAAGCGGTCACTGAGGACGTCCATCACGTACTTTGGGAATGCCCGATTTATGAGGAGGCGCGTAGGGAACTATTAAATAATGTTGTTCCGCTCGGGGTGGGCCCGGTCTACTATTGCGATCTCGTGGGATCTGAGGCGAACTTTAAGCGGCTAAAAGAATTCTCGCATCGGTGGCATAAAATTCGAAGCGGCCTCGAGAGGGGCATAACTTGAAAAGTAGGAGCACATCAAGAATACTGCCACAAGCAGACAAAGAAGACGAAGAGAAAAACTGAAACTGTAACAAACTCAAAGACCTAGAAGACAGAAGCTGGCCTCTGGCCGAGAAGGCAAGCGAGGCGTACTTGTGAACGTAAGCCCCCTAAGGATGGGGGAGAGTTATTAAAATGCAATGATTGCATAGATAGGCGATACTATAGAGAACTTGTAGGGAGATCAAGCAGGTGCGACTGGAAAGAGATGCGAAATGCTAGTACAGCGCACTCTCCCGAGATTCGGCTCGTATAACCGAGAGGTTGGTAGAGCCATGGGAGGTGGAGGGAAGTGTGCCCCTAGTATGAGTTTTTCTTAACGAAGACGCTAGCGACTGCGTAGCGATTTAGTATAGCAAACCTGTACAGCGCCTCTGGCGGATAGTAAGGCAACTAAGAAATTCCATACAAAACCCTAACGCAGTCGCTAGCGTCTGCGTTAAGAAAAACTCATACTAGGGGCACTGGTGGCGATCAATACAAGCTAGGCCGCTAAACTATCGAGCACCTCTACACTACTACAAAGAGTTCTTTTAAGTTTGTGTTCTAGTTCTATACATATATAATATAATCGTAAGTGTAAACCGACTAGAGTTGGAGGGCGCTAAAGTTACCGTTGCCGGCCGTATATTCGCATTAAGCTGACATTCCCATTTGCCGTTTCTCGTATTATGATGTTTTGAGAATTGCCACAATCGGTCCACTTTAATTACATTTGAATCAGGCTCGAAATTAATCCCAATTAGAGCATATGAGAGGAATAGCCTAGTGTGAACGAAACCTTTTACGACTTAGCAGTGTATAATAGGATTATTGAGTTATTGTAGATGTTAATTTAGGGTAAATATATGTATTTTGATTAAACTTTATTATAATGGTGTTATACCTGAATAAAAGATTATTAACTAATGGGAGTAATTTGAATTTATTGAAATAACTTAGATATTACCCTAAAATTACATTCGAGATAAATTGTAAAAATAAGCTTCACTATCACTATCATCACTATTACTACATAGTATAAAACAAAGTCGCTTTCTCTGTACCTATGTCCTTATGTATGTCCCTTTTAAAAAAATACACTACGGATTTTGATGCGGTTTTTTTAAATAGATAGTTTTTATGCTCATGCGAAGCTGGAGCGGGTCGCTAGTAATATATAATTGAGAAAAAAAGGGAGGCCTATGTTCAGCTTTGGCCAATTCGGCTCTTTATCATCTCATCTACGTTACTCGTACTAGTTTAGTACGTTACTTTTTTTGTTTATGGTTAAAAGTTACAAACTGTTTTAAATATAAAAGACGAAGAACCGTCTATCTATATTACTAAGATTTAAATGTCGATTTCCCCACCTAAAACACACTTCCAAAATTATGTTTACATACATGGTAATTGGTGACTAATGACTTCGTGAAAGTCGAGGACAAAATTTCAATTTGATAAGTAAGTACAAATAGGCGTGAGATGCTAGGGCCGGGATGCTTAACAAAGTTTGAGGTTAGGATGGAGACGTGTTAGTCACTTTTTGTTTTATTTCGTATCTACCGTAATCTTAAATTATCCGGTCCGAAACGTGACGACTTAACTGTAGCATCCTGTGAAACATTTTTATTTGCAACACACTAGTAGAATTTATGACCAGAAAGTTATCGCAAAAAGGTTTTCTGTTGCCAGAAAAAATGTTAGCACACCATTTTTTAAATCTATGACTTTAGAATTGAACTAAGTAATTTATATTTCAGAGTAAGCAATGATTTATTGATCAAGATTATATAACTTGATAATCAATACATATAATTAATATAATAACATTTACAAATTGATCCTTAAGAAGTTATTATTCTTTCTCTACTAACGATTTGGTTCGTGCCCCGCCTCGCAACAACAGTGAACCTCAGCAAAGAGTATGGTATTGCCTCTCCACCCTGCTGACATTGCTGCTACTCTACATAAACTTACATAGTCTATAAATATCTTAAAAACATCAGAGTTCGCTTGTTATCTTTTTCAAGTTTAAAATTCGCTTTCTTTATGTAGGAATGGCACAAAATATATGGCATGGCTATGGTTTTGTTAATTTTCTTTGTTTATCTTTAAAAACTCTGATATTCTTTGTAACACTATAAATCAAGTATCAGAGTGTTCATTTTGATCGACATTTAATTGTTGTGGCGCTACTTGTTCGGCAATAGAATTTGGCTTTGTTAACATTCTACTAACGTGTGAACCGTGAGTCTCTTGAGAAGATTAGTGTGGCTCCACGCGTACAAGAGTTACTTGATCACATAGAATATATTTGATCTAGATACGTAACTGTTTTTACTTTGAAGTTAAGGGTATCTATGGCTATTAAATATATATATATCTACAATAAAATAAAAAATCACTGCAACTGCAGCTGTAAGTACTTTTCATTTACGAATATCAATCTGAGAAAACATTTTTGTCATAAACTTTTTGTACAAGATTTAAAGCAAATTCTACAAGCAAGTTAAAAAGGATTTAATAACATACAAAAGAGTAGCAGTAGTTTTGACTTTGACGTAATGAATCGATTAAGGTGAAAATTGATTCGCAAAAAGCAAGGATGAATCGACGCCTTTAAAATTGTTAGCTGACTCTAATACGATTTGATTTAAATACAAAGATAGATTGTACCCTAAAAAAAGGCTAATGTTAATCGTAAAAATACTAATAGAAAGATACCGTGAAAAGCCGTAAGTACTATATGTCCTGTGGCCGTGATCTGTCTGTCCATAAGGAGCTTTCGCGTTCAAAGCGAAGCTTCTAGCAAACTATAACTTATAAGCAAGTATATCATAGTATACTTATAACAAAATAATTATTCTTCATCCAAGAAATGTCATCCAAGTCGGACGTTTCCCGTGAATATAAATGAGTTCTCTAATAGAATTTGATAAAACTTTTCTTCAGACAAAGTGTCAAGTCGGTCGTATGAAAAAGAAACTTGTTGACGACGACCCTTACATTTATCCATAAAACTGAGATTATCAAATTTATTCGCACTCAAAGCTTTCAAAATGAAAATTGACTTATTAAACAGAGCAGGGTGAAATTTTTATTGTAGACGACGAAGTTTTACAAGAATAAAAAAAAATAATGTCGATACATAAATTTTATAATTTTAATTTATTGCACCAATTAAAAGTGGAGTGTATAAACGGTGGGTTGAATCCACCTGACTATTAGGCAACTAGGTAATAAAGGTCGAAATATAAAGTATTATTGTTGATACATATATAAATAATCGTAGAAGTATATAGTCGCACGTGGTCGGCATTTTTTTTAAAATCTATATAAATAATAATTATCTTCACTAAACTTAAGAAAAAGTTCTTTTTGGTAGGTACTATCCACTATTTTTAACTGACACCGGCCTTGGACTGGTTAATAACACTTTTTATAGCCATACTTCAGTGTCAAAAAAAGTATGTTTTTTTCCAAAAATAGTGAAATGAAATATAGTTTTATGAAATATCATGTTATTATAAGAGCACCCAAACTAACTATGATTCCAATTCCAAGAGAACTAGTTACCAACAAGCGATAAAGAATTCTCTTGTAACTGGTTAGGTAAATTCAGTTACCAAAGTAGACGAAGGGAGTTCTATTGGTTGGCCAGTTGGCTACTGCTGGAAAATTAGGTCGGTGGACAGGTGCAGCCGGTGCATTCGTACTTAAGTTGCACTGGCCTTCTGAGTTATTGCATACTCGTGTTGTTCTAATGAGTAGGTATACTGAGTGAGTACGAGGGATAAGCAAATTTCGATACGTTTTACTTCATATACTCTTATGTTTCATTTTCTCGCGGTAGTTTTGAGCTTTTCAGGGTTCCGTACCTCAAGCAAAAAGGAAGCCTTAAAAGATCACTGTTCTCTGTCCGTTTGTCTCCCTCAGGGCGCGAATCCGACTAGCATTTGGCCTATTTATTCTTTTTTTTGCTTTAACCGTTGACGGATTTTGATTTAATTTGGTATGGGGAAAAATTTGGTAAAAATTTTAGTAAGCAAAAACCATGTACTTAAACTTTATTGTACCATAGAAAATACATACATAGAATATCAATCAGCGACAAAACGTACAAACGATGTAAGACTTTTTGCTGTATTATATATAATATAACGGTGTACAACTACAGAATCCAATCTTTCATATTTAATATTATAAATGAAAGTCTGTCTGTTACTCTTTCACGACATAACCGGTGAAAAGATTTTGATGAAATTTAGTATGGATATTGTTATGGACCAAGGGTCAAACGCTTAATCAAAGATCAAAAGCTTGTTGTTTACAAATACTTATTTTCCTAATTTAACATAAATTTATTACATACCTATTATTTGACAAGGTGTAAATCTGTACACTTCGATAGGCACCCAAAATATCGTATTTAAACACCAACATTGGCAGTGACGAGATAAATTTAAATGAGCCAAGTCGGATTTGCATAAATTCAGGTGGAATCTGCAAGTACAATGGTGTCGGGCGAGCCTTGACTAAACTTTATTGACACAGATGCTGCGCATCTGAGGCGTTATGACCTTAGGATAATATTAAGTATGTAATTTGTGCCTGTGGTTTTGTGTGTAGGTATCCTTGGGGGCTAGAAGGAGCGATGGTATGTGGAGTAAAGCTGTAACGGAGTGGTACCCTAGACACGGAGAACGAAGTGCCGGACGTGTCGATGATATTAGGAAAGTTGCTGGCAACAACTGGATTGCTGTGGCACAGAATAGGGAAGGATAACGTAGACAAAGCGAGGCTTATGCCCAGCAGTGGGTTGTAGACAGATTATTTGCAAGAATTGGGCAATAATGCTAAAATATTATTTCAAACTCGACCATTTGTTTTATAATTAAATTCTATTTTAATCCTAAATATAATTTACCTATAGAATATATGTTTGTTGTTATTAATAATCTTACATATTCAACCTACTGAAAATCGCGCGAAACAATACATATAATAATTCGTTCAAAACACGTACAGGGATAACGAACATTATAGCCGAACCTCTTCTATTACTCGTAACGTAACAATCTCAACATCACTTTCAATTGCAAGTCACGTCCTACTTCAAATGAGAGAAAATCTAATCTTTTTCTGCCCCTCTGAAGTGATTGGACCGAAGTATAAAGTGTATCTGCAATGGACGGTTCGACAATGCCATTTGACTGCGAGTTTAAGGCACCAATCCATAGCTTTGCGCGGTCAGACTGTACATATCGCCAGTGTACACGTGCATTTACCCATACGTGTAGAATATTGTGCGCGGTCTCTACTATACCTAGGATTTTTTTAATTAAATCTAACAATTTACTATAGAGTACACAAACTTGTTTGGATCGCGATTTTTTGTTTGGAAACTAATTAGTTTCTTCCTACCAACTGCACAAGGCAGGCAATGTCTATACGTTTTTATTATGTGAACGCTACTACATCAGAATCCCGATTTTGTAGGCACGGATCTAAAATGGATTCGAGTGGATGGAGTGAAATTTTATGATTAAAGCCATACATGCTCAAAAGCTTTTATAACAAAGAAGTTCGAATCGCGCTGTCTCTTAAGTGACGCAATTTTTTTTTTAATCTATGCTTTATAAGTATAAAATTTAACATTTACATATAAGATTGACTGAGTTTTTCTTCTCTTCTTTATTTTCCACACACATAGATTAAAAAAAAAAATTGCGTCACTTAAAAGAGACAGCGCGATTCGAACTTCTTTGTCCACACAGCTGTATATATAAGCTATTTCATTGGGTTCCGAATTCTGAGACTGAGCGACGTATCTTTCGGCACAACGAAAGAATATCAGCCTTATATATTACATCGTAAGATTTCGTTTCTTAATCAGAGTAGTGAATTTTCAAAACTCGTAAATCTAAATTTAAACTAATTTTTTTTTAAAGTATTTTTTCTATTATCCACAGCCATGGAGATCAGACCTTATACTGCTGGATTAGAACTCGTTTGCATAATCAGAACCGACTCGCGCCAAATCATGGGCTCTACCGATACTCTATGCAATTATACATTTTCAACAATGCCAATTTGGATATTGAGTCTTTGAAATTGCTAATGGATTTTAGGTTGGCAGACATTATTGTTAAATAATTGTGACATTGATTGAAGCCACAGTTAGTTATCAATCACAATAATCTATATACATATAATAAAACAGTAAAAATGTTTGTCTTACATTTATTAATTTTGTAAAAAAGAGGCACATAAAAAGAATAGTAGTATATAAAACATTTTTTTTTTTTAATTTTTGTCTGTCTGTCTGTATGTATGATCACGCTTATCTCTGAAAGTACTGAACCGATTTGCATAAAACTTTCACCAATTCGGTTCAACTCGGTAGAACATCTAAAGTTTGTTTCATCAAAACGGTTAATTAAAAAAAAGTTATCGTCATTTGAATGAAAAGGCATGTTTGCCTGCAAATATATAACAATTTCAAACGAATGAACCAAATTGGATAATTCTTTTTATTTTGGTTATTGTCATGACAAACTTTGTATAAAAGGAGGATTCCTGGCCAATTCCCGCCGGAATTTCGGAACAACTGAATGATAACGAGAACGAAACCCACGCGCACGAAATCGCGGGCTACAGCTAGTTAAATTACTATTTTATAAAAATGATTTCAGATTTACGTACCAGCCTACTTATATGAGTACATTCACTAAACGCAGTCGCTAGCGTCTGCGTTTAGTAAAACTCATACTCGGGGTATTGCTCACCTTAGTAATACTATGTGGTCCTATTGCCTAAGAAAAAGGTTTAGTTATTCTTCTTGTAAATAGGTGGCATTATTAAAACACGATTTTTTAAAGTATCGTCATCCTACCACAAACTGATATAATATTTATTTAAAAAGGTATTGGATTAAGAATCACAGTCTCTCAAGTGATCGATAGACAGCGTTAATATATCTCAGTATGGGGAGGACTCTATTTAGTATACTAAACTTTGGCGCGCTTCTTTCTAGAGGTATTATCTGCATAAGTTAGTATTCTATCTTTGGTAATACATATTTGATGAATTTCCGAGACGTTTAAAACTTGAGAATGTGATTGAAACAAGCTGAGCAATCGCCGGGATATTGGCAAAGTTTAGTTGTGAATAGTTGCTGATAACAATTTCCCTGTCGCTAGCAAACTTCTCTAAAGTATTTTAACACTTATGGGTGATCTGTGTGCGTGTGTGTTGCGTGTAGATTAGGCTTATACACACTAGAGCTTGATATAGAGATATAGCCTAGCGGGGTGTGCGTTTTCGTAACGATAGTGGGCGTCAAGCGATGGTGAGCGCTGTGGCCTAGGTTGGATTGGTAGCTATTAGTGGCATATAGCATTATATAATACTAGCTGTTCCCCGCGGCTTCGCCCCGCGTGGGACTCGGTTATATCGCGCCTAAAAGTAGCCTATGTTTGACCACAGGTCGTTAACTACATCCCTACCAAATTTCATCACAATCGGTCCAGCAGTTTAGCCGTGAAGAGGTGACAGACAGACAGACAGACTTTCGCATTTATAATATTAGTATGGATAGTATGGATGTGGTGGCATCTATCTATAATTGCAGTAAATTTAGTCGTCACAACAAGCTTAGCGAAAATCAGATATAAAATAATTTCACTTTGGTATTACAAAATCACACCCCATTTCCACCCTCGTTTGATTTTGTTGTTCGCTTTACAGATAAATATTTTCATCTCCGTGCCGTCCATTAGAGTTATCAACGATATTAAAAGGTTTTTGTGATCGTCGTTATACTCGTAAGCTGGGAATATATCCATTAAATTTTAGGATTACTTACTCGGTTCCGTACCTCGGTTGGCAATACAGAATCTTTATAGGATTATTGGGTTCATGGGCTGACTGGAAGAGATTCCTATAGGGATAAGTCATGTTGATTGCATCTTTAGCTTACGCTTCAGAGCCCAGGGTACGCTATTAATCATGGTCCTGATTTGGCGATACTGATTTGGAAATGGAGCGACTGCCGCCTGATCTCCGTAACCCTTTTATACAGGGAAACCAGACAAACAGGAACATGATCCGGGTGGGTTAGTGGTCAACACTGTCAGATTTTTCAGGCTGCCTTAAAGCATCTGACATAGCCTAACGACTGTCATCTACCGATAGCAGCCGAGACCAACGGCTTAACGTGGCTTCCGAAGCACGGAGGAGATCAAGATAGAAAATGCCAATAATGGCGACCAATCCAAACATAGTCGCGCACTCGCCGTCACTTGACGCGCGCTATCTTTACGAACACGCGCGCCGCGCTAGGCTATCGAGCTCCACAGATAAGTCTGTCTTTTGTGTATTCGGTATTTTCTGTGTTCATATTCCTTGGTGTACGCGTTAATGTTATTTTAAGCACTTTGTTGTAATTTTAGCCAATGTTGCTGTGATTTTGACTAAAGAGTCAAATCCATTTATGTGCATAACATGCACACATATTCGAAAATCATAACTCCTACTAGCGCTGTAGAATAAAAAACATAATTTGGCAGTCCTTTCTACGGATTAGTAAAATAATACTAATATAATGATTAGGGTCTATGGAGAATCGTAGCTGTAAAAATATAAGTCTTACTTATGGTTTGTGTCCCCATTATGATGTATTTTTTCAGACTCCGCGACATGTTATTCCCATTAAACCAAGAAACGTGATGTGATGAATTAGCAAAGGCAATTAAGACATTATTCCAGAAGAAAAACGATAACAAAAAAAAAATATCAAAAGGACAAGCGTAGAGAAATGCAATTAATAAAAAGGGATCCAGTGTCCTTATTTCTTGTGACCCACAAGAAATGATGATGAATCAAGTGCTAAGTCAACCATATGCTAATCAAGCTGGAAAGAATATATGATGCTTCCCATGGGATTGGAACTTACGACCACCGCGTCATTAAATAATGCTTTCTCTATGGCGTATGTTATGTACCTCATGGTCCTAAAAGACACCTATACAGTTAGTTAAAGGATAAAAGTAATAAAGGATTCTATTACAAAAACTTATTACCAGCTTATCTTTTTTAAGGCCCAGTATTTTCAAACACAAAAATGGGGTACAATCATAATATAATCATGATCCAATAATCATATTTGGGGTTGGCCAGCCCCTGCCCAATCCTTTTACATAAATAGATTTTATGCCGGGGACTAACTTAACTTGGGTTTTATTTTTAAACGAAGGACGTATAGAAACAGGATTTCCTTTTTCTTTACTTTCTTTGAAATGCTTGTTAGTTTTTTTTACATATTTGTGACAATGTGTACACTCTAAACATTAAACTGTGTGCCTTTAGTTACATGAAAATTTCTCTACAGCAAATCTGAATCAGTTACTTATTTATGAAAAAAATTGAAAAGTAAAAAAAAACGTTCAAGATTATCTCTTATTATTAAGTATTTAAATGCAATTAAAGCAAAATAAAATCAAGCACACACTTGAAAGTTTAGACTGGCACAACCGCCATTACCTGATCAACCATGTAATTATGTGTTCAACTAGTGTAATTATCACTACGAATAAGCAACGTAAGTATGTACTAAGTATAATTTATAACCTTCCCCAAGGATCGGGCTATAATATGCAAAAATAATTTTTAAATCAGACCTAAAGTTCTAAAGTTATAAGCCTTCAAACGAACTCTTCATTCATCTTTACTATAATAGCGTAGATTGACATAAATATAAGTCAGTACCAGATTCATTAATAGTTTCCTAACAAAGGGAAAACTTTGGCTCAAATATACGTGAACAGACTATCCAAATATCCACGTTGAATTCCAAACAGGATTGGTATTGCTTACGGTGGGAAATTTCAATATTATGTAAAGACATAACATAAAAGTAATAAAGAAATAATAATAAATATAATAAAAAAATTAACCGACTTATGATGCTGCACCAAAAAGTAGTGGGGTTGAAAAAAATCGAGTCTATTCCATTTCGACGTTTAATACCACAAACGGAAAATGCCAACTCTACGTTGAATACTAAATTTTCTTAATAGAACTTAAATTTATCTTGTTTGCATCCTCATACTATTTCTAGTATATTATTCCGTTTCGAATTGCCAACATTAGCATTATAAATGAAATGAGAAAATAATAAACTATTTTAAATATTTATCCATACTTCCATACATCCATATATACATTAATTCACAGCTGGACTAATTTTGATGATATTTGGTATGGATATAGTTAAAGACCGAGGGTCAAACATGCTACCTTTTAATGCAATATATTTTAACATTTATATTTATATTTTCTTTGATATAATCGAGTACCTCTCGGCCGGAGCCGAGGGAAACAGCTTTTTTAACGAGTAGGTTTATTTACGCACAAAAATATAGATGAAATTTTAATATTTTTATACCATAGATACTATATTTTCATCAAATATTATAATAATATGTACATTTCTATAACATTTTCCTCTGATGTCTTATATATAGTCGCATCCCAATAGCTTTTAACGCGTTCATTTATTAGGATCGTAAAATAAATAAACCATTTTACTAAACGAGTATTTATGTGCTTAACGCAACGATTCTTACATAATTGGAAAATGCTACGCGTAAGATTACCCCCTAAATAAAGAATTATGCTTCTTTAGTAAGAGAATATGTACCAAAACTGGAACAAATTGTTACTTATTAGATTTTTTTTTTTTAACAATATTTAGTTAAAGGCGTGTGTCGTATAAGACACAAAACAACAAAAAAAATTAAAATCTTTTCTTTTTATTTTCGTTTTTTGATAGATGGCCTATTACCACCGGCCGAATATTGGTACGATTGTGGAGGGCTTGTGGGTAATTTTTTCAACCATCTCTAGGCTTTGACGTGGTGCACTAGACACGCAAGACTCTTAATCGTAGGAGTTCGTTAGTGTAGAAGACGTCGTCCTGACGACGACCCGTCGAAGGGCATCGTAGACGCTACAAAAACTTGGCGTCGACGCTATGAGAACGCGTCGTAGGGCATCGTAGTGGCACCTACAAAGACAGTGGCATCGACGTCGACGCTACGTACAGGGCGTCGATTCTGCTAACGTAAAGACAAAATCGTATCAAAATAGTGTTTCAATAGTAGTGCTTTTTACAGACTTTTAACAAGAGTTATGACAGTATGATGTGATGTGAATTTAGTGTGTTGTGTGATCATCAGAAGTGATATAAAAAAAATATACATTTCTTGTAACTAGTGTGTAAAAAAGCACTACCATTGAAACACTATTTTGACACGATTGTGATTTAACGTTAGCAGAATCGACACCCTGATGTAGCATCGCGTTTAGCGTTGACTGTTGCCAACGCCAACGCTACGTAGATGCATCTTAGACGCAAAGTAGACTTTAAGTAGACGCGGTGTAGACTTCAACGAGTCGCGACCAAATTTTCGAAGCGCATACGCTCGACGATCATGGCCTAAAAATATGACAGTGTTAATAGTAAAATAGATAATAAATTAAGGATGCAACCAGTAATATATGCCGAGATTGAAATGATATTTTAACACTTAAAACACTATGCTGTTTGGCACACCATAAGTTTTAGAGACAGGTTTGCCGCGATTTCCTAATTCTATGCCATAAGTACTTTTTGTGAGGTGATAGAACTAGGTAACTATGATTCAATATCGCAAAACAATCAATTAGCCTCAAATCATCGTTAGACTATAAACATTGATTAAACAGTACCTAACATTGGAGCAAATATTGACAACTCATCATAATGTCAAAATTCCAAAGTAAGTACAGTCGGGGCAGATAAATAAATAAATATATAGGGAGAAATCAAACAGATTGATCTAGCCCCAAAATAAGTTCGAGGCTCGTGTTATGGGATACTAACTCAAAGATACTATATTATTTAACAAATAAACCATATAGATAAACATGCAAGACCCAGGCTAATCAGAAAAAGATCATTTTTCATCTTAACCTGACCGGGGATCGAACACGGGACCTCCTGATTAGCGTATAGGCATGTTAACACTTACGCCATGGAGGTCGTCGATATAAATTCGAGAAAAATCCCCGGTCACTATATTTAGTAAGGTAGTGGGGTTGCTTTTATGTGAACCTGACTGTACCTTGTTAGTATCAGTCATTGGCAAGTATTTCATTTATCTTACAATATTTATTTACATTTTTGTTACTATACGAATATAATTTATACTAAATCAACATTAATATCAACAATCTCATTTTACATTGAGGATTCTCGAGTTTACTATTTATTTTTAGTGATATGTAAGACAGTTATTCAGGTCCCAAGGTCCTAAGGTTTGATTGATAGAGTATGCCTGATGGCATAAAGTTTACCAACTTAATGTATTTAAAAAAAAGTTTGAATAATTATTTTTTCCAAAAGGTGAATACAGAACCCTATACCTGAACCTCGAATGTCCATTTGTAAGAAGCATAGATTTAAAAAAAACCGCGCGCGATTCCTAGTATTCCTAGTTCTATGGTCAGAAGGCTATTTTTCGTAGGTTTCTACCTCTAGATATGCTAGCCCGATATTTCTCATGCTGTCGAGAGCACTGACAAAATTAAATGAAGTACTTAGTACCTAAATAAATTTTGATTATATTTAACTAGCGACCCCCCCGGTTTCGCACGGGTGCTATAATACATGTATTATACATTATAAACCATCTTCTTGAATCACTCTATCTATTTAAAAAAACCGCATCAAAACCGTTGCGTAGTTTCAAAGATCTAAGCATACATAGGGACAGCGGGAAGCGCCTTTGATTAGTAGTGATGATACAAAAGTGTAAGATAAAAACCGGGGTGTTTTTTTAGTGATTTAATTAATAACTACTTAAACTAAATTAGGTAGTAGTTAATCGGTGTATTTGATAAAAAAAAAAACCTATAATTATTACATATTTTTGATCGGCCCGATTCAGACTTTTTTTTGTAATTTTGTCCTATTTTGATACTTTAGTACTTGTATCTGTACCCCTAGTATGAGATTTCATAAACGCAGAAGCTAGTGATTGCGTTAACGATTTTGTATGACAAACCTGTACAGCGCCACTGGCGGATAGAGGGGTAACTAAGAAATTCCATTGATTCTGTAAATAAAGGAAAAAAATCCTAACACAGAAGCTAGCGTCCGCGTTTATGAAATCTCATACTAGGGGTACTGGTAATCCGATTGATTGCTTAAGTACGATTAATATCACCTTCTTTTTCGGAGTCGGTTAAATAATCTAAGATAACTGAAGTCGTGGAAAGTCCAAAACAAAAACTAATACAACCTTCTGCTTACCTGCTGGTAAATATTCATGTCTCGTTTCGGTACAAAACAAGCTTCCACAGAATAAACAGGAGCGAATAACAATTTGTTTCTTGTTTCGAAATACTAATATAGTAAATATTTTGTTGGACAACTCAATTTCACGATAATCATTATGTGTATTCAAGCTGAAGGTAATATTACTATTATATTTTATTACAATAAAATGATGGACAAAAACCATTAAGGACCTAGAAGATAATATAGCTCTAATAATCGCGAATAATTATTTCTCTTCTCCCCTTCCACCATTGGAAACACAGGTCTTTGACACAGGTTTACTCCTAGTTCGATGGTGGGTGCAGTGCCGTAAATACGACCTTGTTATTTTTTTTTATAAATAATACAAATTTCCTGCGCCCTAGCGGAGCTTCTATAACTGCGCCTTCTAATAAGCAGAACTATTAGAAGGCCTGGTCTGGCCATTTTTGCGCCCCCAAAATCTACGCCCTGTGCCTGGACACCGGTGGCACCGCCCCATTTACGGCACTGGCTGAGTAATAATTTGTAAAGAAAATGGTTCAATAAATATTATTTTTATTAAAAAAAAATCAAGAATAAAAAATTATAAAAAGTAACATACGTACAGATGCCAAATCATACAACTTGCCTCTGGCTTGTGATTGCGTGTGTGAGGATCGAATAAAATATAATGTAATAAAACTAAGTATTTCTTTTTCCAAAGCAATGAGAGCTCACGATCATACGACGGCAACCCCAACTAAGTATAATATTAACAAGTAAAATGTTTAAAAAACTATAACCAGGTATTTTACGTTAGTTTTGTAAAACATTATTAAGATACAATTTTGATACAATTTATATTATCAAATTTATTTAATAAATTGACACCTCATTCATTAAAATCGTTTCAATAGTTTAGGCGCTACGGTGACATACATACATAGACTGTCAAAATCATTACCCCTACTTTTGGCTTCGCCGTAGTCGGGTAAAATACTTTAAATGCAGACAGCCTTGCACGATTAGGTTGAGTGACTTCGAGTCCACATGGGCGCACACGCTGTATCACACCACAGATTATAGAATGCTATATCAAACACAGCCTGCCGAAGTATCTAACTAAACGGACGATAAATCGCTGAGCTTAATTTGATTGATGTCTCCGATTGGGCCTTTGGGACCACCTGAATGGGGATTGAAATGTTGGGTACTAAGAGATACATATTACACTTGATAGTACATTGGTATTTAGGTTTGAATTAGTTGTATGTAGATGAGATTTTAAGTAACGAAATTTGTTAACAAAAAAATATTGCAATTTTAAATAACATAATGGAATATCTGTCTATATTTCTAATCTTGGTGCATTTGAATTTTTAAGCTTTCAACTATTTAACACGTTGTTTAATCAAATTAATTCGTCTTCTCGGATGTCAAACCAAAGCATCATCATAATTAATAACGACCTTAATTATTAGCATTGGACCTTACTTAAATTACCTATATCAAATTAGCATACACATTCGAAGAGGAAATCCCAATCAAGCCTATAGCAAAAGCTAGTAAATAATAAAAAATTGTTGTTAATGTAACGATGTTTTTTTACAACAAAAAGATTTACTTACATATCCACTGATTGAATACCAAGATTCAGCTACAACGGAATCCTGAATGCTCAAATCCTACTCGCACTTAACCAATGTTTTTAAATAATCGTGGCACGTGTTTAAGTCGGCCATGGCAACAGTTTTTATAACACTCTTTCGCAAATGACTCAACTACTATCAAGGGTCTTGAGGTCCAGGGGAAATAAATAAGTAATGATAACTTATAAATAATAGTTGGATTGTGTCAAATAGGCCAAGCCACGCGTGCGTCCCTTGTTTACGGGCTGTTATCACTTATCAGGCGCCGCCGTAGGGTTGTCTGCCGATAGTAACGACAATAACAACATAATTAAGGTTAGGTCAATTTACTAATAATTTTAAATATAAATTTTCGTTAGGTCTAGTATGAACTTATTGACAGACATTTTGGTTGGTATGTAGAGCCTAAATGGCAATTAACCCTGGTGTTAGTTTCAAAATCGTCAAAATTGTTTCGGCATTGACTAGGTTGCTCACCTAACCAGTAGTTAAAATTAAAGCCGCACGACACATGTCGCAGCAAGCAAAATTTGATCTTACCCTTTAAAAACTTCATCTTTAATTTCGAGCAATCAAGCGATTTAATAAAGACGAAAAATTCCCTCTTGAAGCCACTGGGATCTTAATTAAAAAAAAATACCTATAGATCACAGGAAAGCTATGATATTATGAGCGGTAATTTAATGGACTGAACCTTTTAAATTTAATTCCTTCTGAGTTTATTGCTTTTGACAGCATATATATTGTTCATCATCATTTTAGCAGTAGGCTGTCTGTCAGTGCTGGAATGATGGATGGACTGGATAGAAACATTAACGCTAATCTTCACCCCATACATACTGATGTGCAAGTAGTACTTACTATAAGTAGGGTCACTTCTTACCAAGATTAGTAAGCTACATTGGAAACAAGTGTATGGCGATGCCGCCCCCTCCTCCTGGTAGAAGGGGCAAACCCAAACGGTACTGGCTTGACGTCGTGGAGTATCCGCGTGCTAATATCTCCTTTCGTATATGAATTTTAGGAAACATTTTTTGCCCTAAAATTTTTAGGGCAAAAAATGTTTCCCGCAATTCATAAAATATAACTTCTGTGCAGAATATATTTACAATAAACTCAGTAGGGCTAGTAAGGACTTTTTATCTTGTTACTAAACGGATTGTCTGTGACCCCCGCACTCTATTTTTAGCTTTTAGAGTTCCGTTAACGTTTCTTATCGTTGTTGCTATGTGCACTGAGGTTGATACCATAACTGACAGCGTAGACCTCGAAATTGTGTTTACTCCTTAATTAGTTAAAAAATATTGACGCCCTGCTTAGGGACTAGATGGTAATAATATTATTGTTTGCACTTATAACTATTTAAATTATATTTATTCTATCCCTAAGAAAACCTGGAAGAGATTGCATTAGCGATAAGGCCGCATATGATAAATCTTTTCAAGGGAATAATTGTATTTTTGTATTTTCTATCGTATCGCATTTAAAGTTTCGCAGCCCGTTCTCCCCGAGGAGTAAAATTTATAAGATTATAGGTAATCGTCGTAGAGAACTGGAAGTAAATTGAGATCTTAAGGGAATGAAAATTCCCTTGGTCGCCACTGGTAGCGCAACCCCGGGAAGAGAGAAGGGGGAGGGGGGGGGTCTACTCTTAAGTTTGAGTTTTTTTTATAATACATACCTACATCACGTCTTTGTTTAAAGAAGAAAGACATACAATCAAGCTCAAAGATATTTAACCTGCATATTTATGTATATGTCGTGATAATCTCTGTCAATACAAGTCAACACACTCCAATCCGGTATGTGTAGTCTTACCTATAAAAATAAAGTTTTGTGATATAATATCCGTCATAATATTATTGTTACCTTGACATAATTTTGTTTCGTTCACAGATTCAATGATGGCGCCTTCGATTTAATTATTGTAATGTACTAATAGTTTCCAGTTTGTCAGTACTTGTTTGGGAAAATGATAAAATATCATACTTTACAAAATTTCATTTCTCTTAAAGCTTTGAGGTTTAATCGGTGTGTTGTTTTGTGAATTTTTTCTCAGTTACATAAATTAAATTTTTAAATGTTTTCTCAAAATATCCTTCACTATTGACATACATGATACAGCTTTAGATTTTCGCTAAAGTAACCAGAGCTTTAACTTACCAACAAAGGAAGAAAGAAATTATTATACGATAGGTTTAAGTTAATTTAAATAAAACAAATAAAAATGCTTTTTCGTCCGAGTCCTTTTTATTATTATTGTAAGAATTTATAATAACTCGTCGCTTATTTTATAAATTACTAAAGCTCCTAAGCTTTAGCTTTTTTGAGACTACATTTTACTAAGCAAGTAGGTACCTACCTATATAGTGGAGTTTATAGAAATGTAAAACTAATACCAAATTCATTCAGTTATGAAATGGGAACAATATTTATAAAAAAAGTTTAATTTTGTTTTGCTAGGAAGATATTTATTACATTCATAATAAATGTATAAAAATCCTCAAATTCCATGTATTTAAATTAGACAGAATTTCCGCATGGTAAATTTTCTGCAAAACGTTCAGTAAAAAATAATTCAAAAGAAATGATTACCTAACTACTTGTATTATGTTAATGTATCAAATCCGTGACGCACTTTTATTTACTTACAGTTGTATCGAAAATAATAAAACTTTTTCATAAAAATTTTCATAGTAATATATAACTTCCACTGTTAGTAAAACCACACAAGTTTAGTTCGATTTCTCTGCATGATTACCTACATACTATTTACTTACTCGTATCTATCTATCAGTACAAATTATCGACAATTAATATTGGGAGATTTGTATAAAATCGATCGCATAAACGCGAAATTCTTCTCTCATCACGTTTTATAGCGTCTTATACATTTCGACGTTTAAATATCACAAACGGAAAATGCCAACTCTACGTAAAATATCAAATACTCATACTACCACGTTCGTTTGTACGAACACTTCTATCTCTATCATCTCTATCTATCTACACAAACATGCAAAAGTTTAGAACAATCAGATACTTACCTAGAAGTGGGTACTTGTAAGATTAATTTTATACACCATATAGACAAAACTAAATAAAAGTTCATATTTAATAGTAAATTACGAACTACAAACAAATTCTAAACTTAGGTTATTAAAACTAAAAAAGTGCAAAATTATAGCTTAATTGAATTTCGCAAGTTGTTAAAAATTAAAATTGTATATTTGACAATTAAACTCATAAATGGACAAAAATACATAAAAGCTTAGAAATATAAATTCATTTCTAAGACAGTGCCGTGAAAAAACGCTAGTTCATCAGTATTTTGTGTCGACAGCTCTAAATGTTCCGTGGCTAGAAAAATCAATAAATAATGTTTAGAAGAAATCTGTTATCTCATGTTTTGTAAACGTTGTTATCGATGTAAACAAGTTTTAAGTAACTCCGTACTCTGGACCACTGCGTGTCTATTTTTAGCGGCGCTCGCTGGAGACAGTTCCACTCGTCAGGTAACAGTCAACCGGGGTGACCACTCGAAGAGAGGCTGCAGCGGCGCGCCAACCGGCAACCATGTCGACTACCAAGTCCCTATGCGTTGTACGTTTTTATTTTTTAGTGTTTCTTAATTCAAACGTGTTGTGAATTCGAATTTTAAATTTGACGTTTTTATTTCAGCTACGTTTTTAAAGTTGGTCAATTTAAACGTTAGAACTAATAATTTTTGCAGTGCATCGTTACACATTTAGTTTTTACAAAATAGCATTTGTTAACCGTTAGTTTAATCCCGTGGTACTAAGTATATTTGTAATTTAATTTTTTGCGGTCTCTTGGACCAATTCTTATATTGAAGTGATTTCAAAATGAACAAAATTTCAAAATCACCTTTTCACAAATACGCTTAAAACGTAAATTTAAAAGCATAAAATACATTCTTTAAAATCACTGTTTAAGATATAATATATAGTTTACCAACAATCAGAACTTTCAAACTTGCCAATAAACCCACGACACTTTTGTATTAATCTTTTACCAGTAGGTATCTCTATCTCTGCTTTTATTAAAAAGTGTTTTCGCTCGTATATATAGATGAATATTTATTAGCCAATATTACAGGTGCGATCCAAAACGATAGGGAATGGTCCAATATTCGCCTTCATTTAATTTTTAATTCGCCTTTTATCCTAGTATATATATATTTCAAGACGGCCATTTAGATTACATACTAAAACAAAACGACTATGTTTTGTTCTAATTGAAATTTTATTTTTCTTCTTAAAAGAGAACTCACCATTACTCTACTATTTCCTGTAAAAATAAAATTTCTACCAAATCACATGTTTCCCATTCTTGCAATGATTTTTGTAGAACTTAACAGACAGACAGATTATAGAACTACTATTCCAAAGATTACATAATACTATACCGGTATAGATATTCAACCGCCATACAAAGACACGCGCCTATTTATAGTGTACTAATGTACTAATAGAGTCCCCCATACTGAGACATATTAACGCCATCTATCGATCACTCGAGAAACTGTGATTATAAATGCGATAACTTAAGCACTAAAAAAAAACATTTTGGTCATTGTAGTACCTATACGTTAGCGAAACAATCCTATCCTACGAGTTTTAAACAGCAAATAAGTCAAAGTTTATTAAGATAATAAATGTGTTTGTATTGTTAGTTAGTAATGTAATGCACCTCCAAAACCATTGTTTCCGACCAAGTCATTACCCTACTATAAAATATTTCATGAAGGAAAATCTGGGTATTAGAAATAGTTAGATCGTTTTACGAACACGTTTTACCTAGATGTTGTTTCTTGCTTGTTATGCAAATTAAGGCATACACCGCGGTTTCACTCCATAGTGAGTATTTAATTTTTTATTCATACTTTTACCTCGACATTCGGTAAAATTATAATAACATTATAAAAACTAGGTGTTGCTCGCGTATTCATGCGCGTAGGCTTCACTCCCGTTCTTGTGGGAATTTTGGGATTCTTTCCCGAAATTTCCACGGAAATTTAGGACATCTCCGTTTTATTTTATACAAAGTTTATCATGACAATAACGAACACAAAAAAGAAGCATCCAATTTGGTGCATTGGTTCGAAATTGCTTTATATTTGCAGGCAAACTCATGCCTTGAGTTCATTTAAATTATATATATTATATAAATTTTTTTATAAACAGATTTTGGTGAAGCAAACTTTAAATGGTTTTGCTGAGTAAAACAAAGCAATTAGTAAAAGTTTTAAGTAAATCGGTTCAGTACATCCGGAAATAAGCTTAATCATACAGATAGACAGACAAAATTATTATTTTTAAGTGTCCATTTCAGTCTAAAATACTAAATGTAAAGACAAAATAGTATAATATGTAAATTTAGATCTTAGTCAGTTATTAATAATTTTTAATTAATCACTTACCGTAACATACTTTAGTCTATAAAATTCCAAGTAATGGTTGTTTCACAGAAAAGTGTTTCAAAGTTACAATTTCACGCACACTGCAAAATAAGCTGTAACTATGCATTAGAAGCAGAATAATATAACATATAATATTACAAAAAAAATTTGGACTAGTTAGACGTTTTATTGAACTAATTGTACATAAATAAGTACTCTTGAAAATAATTTAAAAACCTAAAAGTATAAAAATAAAATAAATTAAAATGTTAATATTCTTTACATTAAAATTGGATAAAGGTATGTTATTAAATCAATTTAAAATTAGTCTAGCTTACTTTTGGCGGCCCCAATTAATTGATATCAATTTGTAAAAATTGAAAATTAAGTGTCAGTAAGAAAAACGGACTTAACAAATAAACAGCTGGACAACCTCCCCTTTAAATAATTCATACCTGTTCTGTGCTAAAAGTATTTATTTTTTGCCATATATAGCCCAGAATTCTTAAGATGTAATGTGTCTTAATTCCCAGTAGGACTGACCTAAATTCCATCAAAATATCCATAATAATATTATAAATGCGAAAGTAGGTCTGTTACGCTTTCACGGACAAACCACTGGACCGATTTTGATGAAATTTAGTATGAATATAGTTCTGAATCTTGGGTCAAACATAAGCTTTTTGGCGCGATATAAGTACCACGCGGGCGGAGACGCGGTCAAGTTCTAGTACATATATATATATATATACGTACTTCTGTCAGGTAAAACATACTAACTCACGTTTAATTACTACGATTGCAAAAGACGCTTACCTTAATAATACTAGTTCTAGATTGGCAAGTTTTTGTCGTTTCTCCAACTCCATTTGCGTGATTAGAAATGTTGCGGATACAATATTAATCATGTCTCGGTCACAGACATCTTATTTTTCTTTCCTACGGTAATTTGTTGTTTTGATGTAGTTGTTTTGAAACAAAGGTACTGGTGCTTAGATCTAAAGACAGAGCGACCAGCGCTAGTACTCGTGATGGGCCAAAATTGTAATAAAACTAGAAACCACGATAGAAAACACTATCGTGGTTTCTATATTTTATTTATTTACTAGCTTTTGCCCGCGGCTTCGCCCGCGTGGGCTTCCCGGGATAAAAAGTATCCTATGTCCTTCTCCTGGCTCTAAACTACCTCCCTGACAATTTTCAGCTAAATCGGTTCAGCCGTTCTTGAGTTATAAGTGGAGTAACTAACACGGCTTTCTTTTATATATATAGATTAGTTTTTCGGGTGCCTTACAGCTTAATGTAGTATAGTATATTAAAGAATACAATAATAATGTTGAACTGTGCTAATAACAAGACTCTTATCATAAAAAAAACTGTAGAAACGGTTAAAAACTAGTTTATACCTTCTTCGTCCGAACGTGTTTCCCGGTTGAATCTTCAGCTTACGCACGGTACGCTATTAATCAACTAGATTATACTATTTTAGCCTATCACTAGCTAATTAGAACATTTTGATTTTTTATACGTTTTATACTTTGCGCTTTTTAGCAAGTCCTTTATAATTTTCGTGTCATATCAATGAAAAATATTCAGTCGTTAGTGGGTTACCTCAATCCACACTAGGTCATTTGTCCGACTTTCCTCGTCTCTGTTGGTCTATTATCTTGCTAGCTTGGGTTGCATTTTAACTTAGGCGTTCCAATCCTTTCTTTGAAGATAGACCCATGAGTAAGCAGAAATGAGTTCAAGCCGGAACTATGAAGTCTGAAAGCCACGGAGGATAAGGGATTTCTTTGTGTTTAAAGCACACGGCTCTGGCATAACCTGGTTTAAACTAAGGGCGTTTATTGGGTGCGGAAGGTGCCACTGGTGTCAGATACCAGGTTGTTTTATTTATTTATTTCATGTACACTCAAACACAAATTTGAAAACTTAAAATTTAGAAAATTTTGTACTTACAAACAACCTTGCTATAGACTTTTCGGGTCTTTCGCAAACGAAAAATACTGGCCCACTTTATAGCTTGCCTTTGTTGTTTACTCTCGCTCAAAATGAATGCGCTACTCGGCTACTCACAATGAAATGTTAATAACTATCTTATTGACTGCGTGTGTCATATTTATATACCTATCAACTATTTTAATTAGGGCCGTGCTCAAATTAAATATTAGAGCTAACGCTTCAATGGTATATTTACTTAGCTGTTTGATTAATTTTACTTTTATGTATTAGTATTAATACAGTATTCTATATTTTTTCGAATTCGAGCATTATAAATAGCTGTTTGCCGCGGCTCCGTTCGCGTAAGACTCGGTTTTATCGCGCCCAAAAGTAGCCAATGTTAGGCCCATGGCCCTTAACTATACAGACCAAATTACAACAAAATCGGTGCAGCGGTTTAGCCGCGAAAGCAGAAAGTAACAGATAGACATATAAACAGATAGAGAGACAGACTTCTGCCTTTTTATTTTATAAGTATGGAAGTATGAATAATAGTAGAATTAATTACGAAAGGTTCTTTCCACCGTTGTCTTCTTCTTGTCCAGTCGAAATGGCTTGCCTCTTAAATTATTTTTGACCAGTATGTGGCTACGTTGATTTCTCTGTCGTTGGCCGCTCCCAGATCCTCAACCGTACAGCAGGAGTCAGGGCATTTAGGACATGTCATGAGATGATCCATTGACTGCAGTAATAATAATGTAATTGTTTCAGGTTTTCATTATTCTTCTGCTATGCAGAAACAGCGTATTTGCCGAGGAATCAGTCAACTTCAAGATCACCGACAAACTACTCATTTGTAGTAGCTGGTTGGCCAGTGTCATCAGCAAGGTGTGCGACAATGACTACAAGATTGTCAAGAGGGACACTTCCATATTGATGGGTATGTAGTGTTTGTTAACTTTTATTTGATACCCCAAACAAATTCACGCCGAGAACATCTAAGAACCGATCGTCTGTCTCGCCTTGAACTATAGCTAGAGAGAGAGAGAGAGAGGTACTTTCTCGGGTGTTCTTGACTTGAGTCTGGACGGGGTATGAAGTTTATCCTTACTTCCATATCTATCTACCTACTTAATAGGTATTATAAATGCGCAAGTTTGGTATGTTTTTTTGTGCGTAGGCGAGGCGCAGTTCCTAATTTTATATTCTTAGCTAATTTATAGTGAACAAAAACTCACCATTAAACATTATAAAAGAAAAAAAACGGAAGTCTTAATAAAAACAAATGCTGACTCGAGCATATACATATATAAGTTTCAGTCGTAGTCCGTTGGAATTGCCAAACCATCATATTAAGGATATATTCTTCTTTTATTTGCCTATAGTTGTAATCGTCACACCATGGTGATAAAATAATAAGGATGAGGAAATGATAGTTTCGGAGATGACAAAAAGCAACCGAATTGAGTGAATGATGTTTGTATTTATTTGTATTAACGATAAGTACTTAATAACAAGTGTAAAATACTGAAGGGTTGACAACATATGAACTGTATTTCTGCTAAGGCTTGGAACCGGTATCAAAAATACAAGTTCTGTACCGGTATTTAGAGAATCTTGTAGATGAGTACAGTAATATCTTGCACTGCTTATGTTTGAAATTTATTATTGCAGAAAAAATGGCGCCAAAAAGCGTTCAAGAACAGAAAACAAAGCACCGTTTGCTTGAAAAAGAACGTTGGCGCCGCCTCCGCCGCCAGGTGGCGTCGGAGTGCTGCGACAAGCCGTGTACTGTCGGCAACCTCATCGCTTACTGCCCACCGGACTCCAAGGTTGTGAGAGAACACCCCTATCTGTTTGAATTCGATGAAGATTAAGTTCCACGGAGTATTGTTATTAATATTTTACATTTGAATTGCAATTTGCTCCCTTATTGTACGTGGATAATCTTTTTTTTACCAAAATACCGACCTCTATACGTTTACTAAGGACGACTTAAAGACTTGATTAGTGTGTGCGCATTTTAAAGTCGAGAGATGTTTTGGAAAGTCTCAGTTGTTCAGGGTCAATTGACTTTGTAGTCCAACGACTACAAATGAATGATAACAATGGCAGTGATGCAAACAGGGATAGATGCATACAGGGCCAATCGTTACCTCTGACACTAGAGTGTGCAGGGTCAATTAAATGTTTAATTCACACGATATTTAGCATGTAATCGCAAGGGAAACAGATATATCTTAGTTTATATCAAAAAAAAAAACCATTACAAAGGCCGTGATGGGACTTTGAAATATTAACGCCAGGGTAACGGGGTTCATACCAGTTTTCTATTTTGATTTCTAAACCAAACTGGTGTAACGATTTTTATAAAATTTCCATGGGACTCAATTAAAAGTCCTTTTGATCCAAAAAGATTTTCTTAATTTGATAAAGAATGCGGTAACGAACGCCATGAGCGGATTTCTTAAAAATCGGTTGAAAATATTGAAAGATGTAGATTGAATTTTAAAAAAAACAAAAACTCGTTTTTTAGTTTTGTAACTTTTGGTTTCGAAAAAAAATTAAATGATGGTTAAGAAATCAGGGTAGACTGGGATGCCTTTCGTTGTTATACCGTCATACTAAAGGATACATATGTAGATATCTTCTATATTATATTTATGTGAACACAATTTCTCAAGGTGGACTTTCGCTTACTAGCTACCATGCTGCATTTATTCTGTGTAGAGTTGCGATACAAGATATCATAACTTTATTCGCAACTGGTTTTTCCGAGTATGTATGTCTAACATTACATACATCTTCATTACAATGTATATGTTTAATATGTACGTCTTGAAATACATATTCCAGTCTATTCCAATTCTATTCATTTGATAATAATAACGATTTAATATTTACGATAGCACGGAAAATTGCAGTGAAGTTACTCGTGCCCATTTTAGTTTAGCAACTAACTACTTACCTTAATGTAAGTAAGTACTATTATCTATTTACTATGTCTTAATTGTAACATAGAATTCTGTTAGGTAACTTTGCATATTGTTATTTTTATAATAATGTATTGAAACTTATGCACCGTCAGGGTGTAAATGCGGACTAATAAGTACAAGTGCATCTTAAGAGATTTTGTCATATTTACAAAAAATAAGTGTTCTGAGATGGAATAATTCAGAGAATTTATTTATTTATCTATAGGAAAATTATATTTATAAGAACCAAGGCAATGTATTCAAGTTATATAAAATATGGAACTTTGCAATAACTTCAATGAAATAATGGATACTCCTTATTGGCTTGAAATAGTTATCCTTTTAGAGTAACATTTCTAACTTACCTACCTTATTTGTTACCTGTTTCATACGTAAAAATAACAAATTTTCCATTCCTGTGGACAGACCACAGCCTAGTCTAATTATAATACCTTATATGTCTCAATTTTCAGAAGTTACAAACATGACTAACAGTCTGTTAGTAGGCGGATATATGTATATCAAGTAATCGAAAAATATTTACAAATGTGTCAACAGTTACCGGTATTCTGTGAAACTTTTTGAAGATAAATATCGTGTTTTAAATTATTATTTTTATAATGATAAATTTAATACGATAATAATAAAGTTTCTTATGGGACAAAATCGTAATCAACGTAATAGAAAAGTTTTAATACAACTTAAAACCAAGAAGTTTCATGAAATTCCGTTAATCGTGGTAACTTAGAATTTTCCGCCATATTTGACTGAGAAGATAGCATTGCTTTATTATAAATTTAGGTTAAATCAAGCTTACTCTCACAATTGTATATCGTGTAGCGCTTCAAATAGATATAGATAGATAGTTACGAAAAAAGCAAGTATTAACCAGTACCGTTAAATCTCGGAACATGATTAAAACCCTGGACACTCATGCGCCAGTTGAAGATGCAACAAGGAAAAAAGCTCTGATGTAGAAGTTACGAAGACAGCATAAATAGATTTTATATATAGACCATTTATTTTGTTTTTACATACATACATCGTAATTGTAAAAAAGTCATATAAAATTATGTTATTATTTGATTTTAAAATTGTTATGAAGATGAATAAAAAAAATGATGAATGTATGAAATTAACAAACAAACTTTCGAACAAAATAAAATGATTCTTACTGAAAAGTTGTCTATTTTCCTATTCTCCGTTAACTTAATCTGAAAGCAGATTTTGAAAATATTTAATAAGAAAATAATGATTGAAATAATTTTAATTAAGATATGATTTATTAATAATCTCTAAAGAGATACAATTTATAGCTAAGATAGAACTAAATAGAATTTGAGTAGTTCTATGTGTTACTGAATAAGAGTTTCAAAAGATCGATTGCTAGCATGCCTTTTGGCAACGATCGTGCAGTAAACCGAGAAGAAGCACTAGAAGCATTTCTGTCTTGAATACCTCAAGGTTTTCTTCCTTCGGTACACGGACCCGGCGGTTATAGCTGAAAATCACTCAATAACATTCGAGAATCATGTTCATACTTCCTTTACCCTATGAAGACAGAATCGGCTGTAATTTTGATTTACAAGAGAATATGATCTTTACAAATGAAAAATGGCAGCGGAACAAAGCCCTCGGCAAAAGTTTGTAGGTAGAGATTCAATAGCAACATCATGTAAATGGAACAATGACGCAGTTAATTCATAGATTCACGTTTAGTCTGGAGACAAAACGAATTAGTATCAGAAAATAATTCATGCGATATGTACCTAATTCACAGGAATATAAGGTAATGTTCAGGGCTTAAGAGTAGAGGTTGACCACTAAGAAAAATATTGCTATAAGTACATCTAAAAACAATATGAATTCTTCAATTTCAATAAGATTTATTTGGTAAAGATAAACGGATTTGTAAGGAGTTTTATATTTTACAGTACGATTGTAGTTATGATTACTCTCTCACACTCATCTATGCGCTTTCATGGATCAGCTGGTTGTTTCGGAGCTCGTCCACTTTACAGTTAAATATTATTATTATTTGTTATTATGAACACTGTCAGTTATAAAAATTCCCTATTGTGGTACGGCCGCGTTTTACGAAAACCGACAAGTTACGTTGGGAACAAGTGTCTAATCACGCCACCTTCGTAGAAGGGGCAAGCCTAAAAACTGCTAGCTCGACGTCGCAGTAAACGATATGCGTACAAATAAGAATGCCACAACTAAGGATGCCGAAGACCGTGTAAAGTAGATGAGAAAAAGTAGGAAAGCGGACCCTGGTCTCCGAAGCAGTCAGCCGAGGAAGCAAGCAGAAAGGCGATAAGATGAGAGAGATAAGAGATAGAGAGAACACTGTAAGCCCGAAATAGAAGTATTAACCTATGAATGTCACAAAAAATTGCTAGAATGTTCGAATCGCTCGCTTAAGCGATGTGACACTGCTCTAAAAAATCATACAAGCCCTATATAAACAAGGGGTGGCCTAAAATTTACATAATATTTTAATCGTTTATCTTGATCAGACCTCAAATCTCAGAGGTAAGCATGTGTGATATTTTATAACGTTGTAGGTAAAATTGTTAGCACAAAATATTCACCAACATTAAATTTTAGTAATCGTAAATAAATGACGTTGCAAAGTAACTATCTATAAATTTGTTTTTATCAAAGTATTTTATAATAACTTCTACTATTTATTTATGAAGGATTTTCGAGCGTTTAAATTGAATACATGTAGATAATTATAATAAAATATAACATCTCAAATTAACTGTCGGTCTATAAATTGGTTTTTAATTAGTTTTTATAATAACATCAAGTATTTATTTATTTATCAAGTTATCTCGGGCGTGATTAGGTTACGGTGACTACGGTGACTACGTACTTATACTCATTGCCGAGTAGCCTTAGTTTGTGGATATGGCCCTTATATTTTTAATACGGGCTTAACTGCCAATATATTAAAAAATATTCAGTTCAGTGTAGTAAATTTGTGGCGATTCTAATTTAGATTAGAACTATGGACTACTTACACTGTGTCAATATTTTTGTGGTAAAGTAATCTCAGATTCTATGTTCATAAAGTTTTCATTAGTACACAAACAAGACATTATTTGTCCTGAGTAAAAGTAGTAGAAAACTAAATTTGATTTTTCCATAAAAATTTAATGAATTTGTAAAAAATTACTTAGCTATTCGCGGCTCAACCCGTGTGAAACTGTTAAATCACGCGTAAAAATATCATTCGCCAAAACATAATTGGGAAGTGACGCAGTTCCTGATCCTATAGCAAAAGTATCCTAAGTCAAAGAATAATCTTTGCTTTGTTGAATGATTTCAGTATGAAGCTCATCGTACTATCCTGTCTACTCGTGTTGGCTCTCAACGCGATGGCAGAGGACAAGGTCACCCTGTGCGGCACCGAGCTGGCGAAAGCACGTGTGCTTCTCTGTTTCGGGGCCGATTATGTTATGAAGAAGAGAGAACCTTCCCCATGTGAGTATACTTTTGTGAACGATACTCTTTAAAACTCGATACTTCGATAGCCTAATTGTACTTATGGAAGGAATCGTTATTTATGAACCGAATAACGGTCTTTAATCTGATTAATGGAAACATAGGTCGATTTTAGGTATTTAAATAAACAGAGTACATATAGGTAGAGAGTAAGAATTGTCGATAAATGTTGCTGTAAAAATGTATGGGTAGAAAAATCACTTGCTTTATTAATTTAACTAGGTTAACGGCCAAGGTACATGTGCCTTTGTAACGCTTATTAGTCAATACAAGAAGATAGTTGTGGCTTTAAGTTGGTTGTCACCACCAGCCGCATCATGAGTGTGTATTTTAGAAGGCACGTAATGTTAGCGGTAGATGTCAGTGAATAATGGAAGTGGAGTCTTTAGGCGTGGTGAGCCTTTTCGAGATGGAAAGAAACCATTGAACCCACGACACCGGCACCGCCACCTCAAAAATACACACGTAATTTTTTTTAACTTCTATCGGCATTCTCGGAGTGCCACTGTTTTTGTAAGCATTTAAAGTAGTTTGAATCGGGTACCTCCGTGGGCCACTAGCATACACAAAATGGAATATTTTGGAGAAAAGTTCGAGCAATAGTATACATTTAGTTCTGTAATAGTGAGTTGCCATGTAAATAGTTGTTACTTACCAAAAAACACGTCGCCACATTATATTAATTTTAAGTAAACATTTTTTTATTGACGACGCGTTGATGTCTTTTTAATACTATATCGATTCTTTTCTATTTTGCACAAGTTTGGTTTTTATAGTTTTAGCGCTAGTTTTTAGCTAACCTAACCTAATCTAATAAAGATTATGAATTATAAGGGCATTCGACTATTGTACACGACTCCTGCGAAGGCGGTGTAAACCAGATATTTATAAATACATACTTATATTATAAATATGAGTGTGCATGTGTTTGTATTTTTGTCTGTCTTTTACGACGAAACGGTGAGATGAATTTGAATGAAATTTGGCAAACCATTAGAATGGACATTGGACATAGGCTACTGTTGATCGCGATAATCTAGCGGGCGAATCAACGGGGGAAGCCATTATCACTACATGGTTTAAAATAAAGTCGCTTTCTCCGTCCCTATATCCCTTAGTATGCTTAAATCTTTAAAATTACGCAACGGATTTTGATGCAGTTTTTTTAATAGATAGTGATTCAAGAGGAAGGTTTTTATGCCCATACGAAGCCGGGGCGGGTCGCTATTTTCATATAATTTAAATTACTGTAAGCTTCGCATTATCTATCGTTCCTAGTTCTGCACCAATTATCTCCGAATGGAAACACAAAATCGAATCTTTCCTCTTTATAAGTTATAGAATACTAGCGACCCGCCCCGGCTTCGTATGGGCATAAAAACCTTCCTCTTGAAACACTATCTAATAAAAAAAAACCGCATCAAAATCCGTTGCGTAGTTTTAAGGATTTAAGAATACAAAGGGACATAGGGACAGAGAAAGCGTGTTTTATACTATGTAGTGATAGTGATAGTGAAGATTAAATTGTTACCAGATGACACGGGAGAAGAAGTACTATTGGAGCGGAGGTTTTGGAATGGTCACCACGGGGTCGGCATTCGTTGGGAGCGAAACAAGCGAGGCCTGGTGGACGAGTGCTGTTTGCAACCGTGCTCGACTGATGTCATCCTTAGCTACTGTTAAATAAATACCATTTTGCATCGACATTATTAATTATACATTATAAAATTATTAGTTGCATTGAAGTACCAAATATTTTTGTAAAAATTTAGCTTATAATATATCGCTTTGTATATCTAATCTAGGCTAAGTAATAAAATACTTTAGTAAAAACGTCAACGGTAATTTTTTTAACCATGGTAAAGTTTGCAGACTATTTCCAAACAACCAAAAAAGAAACGTTACTACGTTATGTTTTATCTATTAAACACTAAAGAAAACCTGGGTTTTCCCTCTCTTTTACATTATATAACAAAAATAGCAGGTGAAATGCTGAGAACATTTATAACGATAACGACACAAACCTGTATATGTAACTATACATTTATGTTTTAAGATATATATGATAATTGAGCTAGCTTTCTTTGTATATTCTTCCATTAATTAAATGTGTATTAATCCAAGACAGTATTACTTATTTTATGTATATCCTAGGTAAAAGATTTTAGATATTAAGCAAAAACTTTGTAAATTATTTTATCAATAAAGAGAAGCAAGTATATTCCACTGAAATTGTTGTAAGTAATTTTTTAATGTAACAGAATATGATTGTGCTTATCTATACTTCTATATTCATATAAAGAGGAAAGATTTGTATGTTTGTGTTTATGTGTTTGTAAAGAATAAACTCAAAAAATACTGTGCCGATTTCAAAAATTATTTTACGATTGGAAAGCTACATGCAACCTATGTAGGCTATATATATGTACCACGGGCGAAGCCGGGGTGGACTGCTAGTTCGTTATACCACGTTGGGCTCTGGATTCCCATCAAAATTTCAGCAGCATGATATGCCCCATTTAAATACTTTATTTCACGTAAATCAATCATTTTATGACTAGTTTGAAGCGTAACTGAGTTATTTACTTACTGAACTACACTTCTTATAGTTAATAATACATCTCTCCAATTTTCTATTTTGACAATTTCATACTACATTCACCTAGTATTTTTTCCTGATTGTCATTAGATACATAAATACTACAGAAAAGTATATAGTATATATAAGTATATACATACAGTATATATTACTACAGAAAAGTAATGAAATGAATAAATTTTTCACCTTACGCCTATGTGAATCTAGCCAAAATGCCAAGCCATATAGGTGTTGAGATTTTGAAATCAGGTCTTGCTTGTAGAGTCAGGGCGTGTAGAGTTAAAAGCTTGGCTACTTTTGTCAGTGCAAGTGATATGGTCTTTTTGTGGCAATATTTTACACGATTGTGGGGGTTTATTTACTCGAAATAACTAGACTAGGCTATTCAGGTCACTAAAATATACAGTACAGCATAATCAAAATATAGGTAATTATCCAGTGTCATTTGCAGTTTCACAATGAACTTTATGTGCTTACCACTAAATCCTTCTGTAATTTGCTAGCAGGAAACGCTATCGTTGTAATAAAATTCGGCTTCCACTATCACGGCTTTAGATATGGGATCATAACATTTTTATTGCACAACGTTCGCATCCATATATTGAAATAGGCATTATATCTACATGTCTGGGATATCAAATATCTGATTTATCAAATACTTGGCTTGGCCGGCTTGGCATGGGCATAAAAACGATGCTCTTGAATCACTCTATCTATTAAAAAAAACCGTATTAAATCCGATGCGTAGTTTTAAAGATTTAAGCATACATAGGGATATAGGGACAGAGAAAGCGACTTGGTTTTATACTATGTAGTGATAGTGATTACTTAATTCCTATTAACAAATTCCTGTCTTTTTTTTGTTTTTCATGAATCTAACAGAGAAATTTTTTTTGACTACCTTTCTCTTAACTTTCAAACTTAAAACCAAGCATAATGAAATCACTGCCCAGCTACACCACAAAAGAAGAAAAAGATTTATGCGGCCTGTACGTCTTAGATTGAGCTCATGCCGGAGTTACCTCGTCCTTTGTCCAAACGGCAGAAAAAAAATTATGTGTTTCCTGGGCCGATACGGACATGGCTAAAGGCTGAGCATCCAAGTTGGTCGTAGTAAGGTCAGGTAGTCCTAGCCTTCTTCTGATTTAAACAGCTGAGAACGGGAAAATTTTGCAGTATAATCCCCAAACCAGAGCTTTCATACTTCTGATAGACTGACAAGACAATCGCACACCTATTTTCTTAAAATATAAAATGTCTATCTCTAAGTTAGTAAGGGTTTTAATATTGATACTGCGTTTTTGTGAATAATTATTTTTTATTATTAACAGATAATGTGTTCCTCTTGCCGCCATTAATTGCAACTAATACGATGAAATGGGTAGAAATACTTTGTTTCATAAAAAGCATTCTGTGTTATTTTTCAGTTAGTATATTTATTTTAATTCAGTTTTTTAACATGTAAAAACGGAATGTCAATCTGTGTTATTATTCAGTTTATTTATTTTTATTCAGTTTCTATGAAAAACGGAATGGTTCAATATAAAATTGTTTATGATGAAAGTTAGAGCTACTGGTGCGCCGAAAGTTCCGTACCATCAATCAAAATTTTATTAAAGAATATTTTGTCAGCTGCATCATTAATTTTGTTTGCTATCGACGATAGCTAAGATATTCAATAAATAATCTGTTTTGGTGAAGTCATGGATTTTTTTAAAAGACGTGTATAAGTTGGGTAAACATCGACAGAAGACTTCGGCATCCCACGGGATGATCCGTTGAAACATTTGTCTTGCACTTAGGCGGATTGGACAAACCATGGTTTAGCTCAGGATAACGATGTGGTAAGAACTCGGCAACATCAACTGGTGGCTACTACCATCTCTTAAAACCATGCAAGATCCAGTGAGTAGGGGAGATGTCGCCTAGGTAGGCCACCTGGTCAGGGCGTTGAATATAGTGTTAGAAAGAACTTGTCAACATCAACTTGGTCACGGCGGTTGATATAATGTTAAATAGGAATATAATGAGAAAAATTGTCATTTTGTTTAATTATTGAGTATTAAAATTTCACATTCTGACAAAAGTTCTCACTGATAATAAAAATATTCTTTTTTATCCAAAATAGCAAAAATACGACACCGTGCCGGATATTAAAGAAATTATCTTATCTTTCATCTTTGGCGGCCTCTTCCAATATAATACACGTAAAAGAAAATTGGTTGGGCAAAGGAAAACATGGGGCATATTTGCTAACATTTTATTTACTTTTTAAGCATACATTAACGTTATTAACTCATTTTGTAGGCTTCGAGGAAAGAAAACATAATGTAAAATATATATTTTCGTGTTATAATATAAATATATGGTTATTTATTAGTTAAAAAAATTCTCTTTTTTATTTATTTATAAGTAAGACTGTACAATAATAATGGTAACTAATTAGATATTCAGTTAAAGAATTTGTATCATGTGTGTGTGTGTGTGTGTGTGTTTGTATGCCCGGGGTTTTATTCTCGGGGTTCACCCTGACCGAGCCATGGACAGTGGGCCACATAGAGTATACCACCTATGGAGTAAGAGTAAGAGTGAAGTGGTATCCTTTTCTTTGTAGCCAACTGTACCCCTCAATTAATTCCGTTAATCCGATAATACACAGTCGAGAGACATTATATGTTTTCGCATTTTTAGGTTAGGACATTTATATTATTAGATACTAAATGAAGACATCATACAATAAGATATCTTCATTATAACCGACTTCAAATAAAAGGAGGAGGTTCTCAGTTCCTCGTAATGTTTTTTTTATGCATTACATAATACTTTAATAATATAATATAAAACATAAATGACAACAAATGTCCAATAAATTATAGATTTCAACGAATACATAAATCATAGGATTAGAAGTCAATAAACGCAAACAAGCTAGATTAATTATTATTGAGATAGAATAGTCGTATTATTTAAATAACTAATAAACTCCTTTTCTACATATAAAATTAGTTCTTAAACCACATTATAACATTATATTATTTAAATCAGTCAAATGCGCTTTGGCTTTTGCAATCTTAAAGCTACAATACAAACATTTTCATAGATTAATTTGTTACGCAATAATGCTTATATTCGAATTCATCGTATATCTGGTAATAAGGTATCTGTTTCTAATTGAATTGAGGAAATTGATTAGAATCTCATGTGAATAGCAATTGGCGAATAGATTTTATATAACTAAATTTATTGGACAATACCCAAATCACAAACATACATACGTAATACGGATGATTTAACTAAAGGTATTTTATTTTTTTACAAAAAATTATGGACAGAAAAACATATATCCGAAGACTGTATATTTTTTTTTCTTATTGAAAACTTATAGGTAGGTAACAGTTATCTAAACATGGAGGTAGACGATAATCAAAAGAATTTGTATGACTGAAATATTTGTAAATTCATGTATTATAACAATCATGTCTTTAATGTGATGCCCTTATTCTTCACTCAGCAAAATAAATATTTCCTCTTCTTCATGCGTTTGGAAATCGATTTGAGTATTCTTTCTAAGAAATAAAGAAACCTTAAAATATTTTACAGAATTTTGTTTTCATATTTTTTCACACTTGCAGTTTCTTTTAATTCAGTAAGTAATTAATTTTGTGATTGGGTTGGAACAGCTAACCTTCGTTCAGAGAATGTTTGAGTAGCGATTGAAGAAAATCATATTTAAACGTAACGAATTTGTTAATCGTTCATTAGTAAAAACTACTTGAGTCCCATGAGCCAGTGCATCATGAGCACAATAACTGTAACAATGTGTGCTGATGGGATCCTTGTGCCAGCAGACCACGACCAGTGGTCAGGGTGGTTTTCTGGTCACGAGCTCGGTGACAAATCTGAAAATAATATTTTATTTAATGTAATTTGACACCGCTGTCCGTAAAACAGCTATAAGTTAGCGCTATAGTCAGGGTCATTGCACTTGTTGTTCCAGGTTAAACTGAAGATGAATCGGATATAAGAGCAGGAGAGACATTGGCAGATAGGCTTGTAAGCTACCAATGCGCTGGGCAGACGATAAATATAAAATCATGGGGAAAATGGAGGAAAAGAAAAAATATGAAGATACCCAAGTATGGGCTGTTCGTCTACAACCCCAACTTCTCTTTTCAAATCGAAACTGCTGAGAAAGGAGAAAATTAACGTGGGATCTTTACAATGAAAGATAGATGGTCCAATGACCAACCAAAAAGGCAGGAGTTTTGGTTTTCTTGGCAAGAATACACAGGGTGAAAACTGGACCACACTAATAATTAACATTAAGGGACTGATACAATAAAACAAAAAATACTACTTTTCTTATAATTAACTGATCCTGTGTGTATCATATTCAATTTGGGCAATTACTAAATAATATAAATTTTAGATTAGAATTTCTAATGAAGTTCGCTCAATGTAATAGCAAAGCAATTAGTCTAAAAGTTTTTGTCTAAATAGGGCATACCGCATTAGAGCAGCCGATGTAGGATTAAAACAGCTTTGGTACAATTATATAAGACTAATGGTAATAAGTATTTTGTAGTTAAACTTCTACTCATGTCTCATATTAGCGTTATTATTGCAGTAGCAAATAAATCGATAACGTGTGCAATAAAAAAATATCGCATCTTAGATTTAGGTTTTAAAATGTATTTTTTTATATGCTGTAAAGAAAAATAGTTACTGATCTTCACGACATAAGTCGGGTGGTTAGTCTGTCACAATTTACGATTCCGATTGAACACTATCTAAAAGTTATATGTTCTTCACTTAGGTTCTTCATTTATTTGATTGGTTTTTAAGTTTCAAATTTTTAAATTGACACATAGTGAAAATACCTAAAAGCATCTTACCCAAATTTTGCATTTGATGCTGACTCAGCACTACTACGAAGTTGTCTGTGTCTACCCCGTAATGGTCCGTGTCCTCGTCTATCTCCGCATCTGTTAATTTTAATCGGCATGTAATCGACACTCATTCAGGTTTAAATTATTGAACCTTAAATTTAATTTGTGGAACTCCTAAATTTTTGACTATGTTTTTTACTTAACTTATTTATTAAAATAAAAAAGGAATTAGTCAATACTAAAAAAATATCCATGACATGCTTCATCAACACTTTTTGCTTTCGAGCCGGATCTCGGGAGAGTGCACTGATGGCTTACCACCATCTCTAAAGACAGCGCAATAAAGCTGTAAGGCGACATCTCCCTTACTCAATCGTTCTTGCATGGTTTTAAGAGATGAGAGCTATCTGAACTTGACTTGATAGACTCTTCTCAGTCGCACCTTCTTGATTTCCCTACAAATCTCTAATGAGACTGCTTATTGCTAAGATAATAGCGAACAGATCGAATAGAACAGAAGCATATAATAGATCAGTTTGAATCAAACTAATATTGTAAATGCGAAAGCGAGTTTATTTATTTATTTGTTTGTTTGTTTGTGTATTACGCTTTCACGCCCTATCTAGTGAACCAATCTTCCTGAAATTTCGCATACACATAGCTAGAAGTATTGAGAAGGACGTACCTTTCATCCCGGGAAAAGGCACTGTTCCTGAGGAAAACTCGCGCGGGCGAAGCCGCGGTAGTAAATAATAACTTACATGGCTGAGCTGTGGTAGAAGACACCACTTCCGCTATAGTAGTCTCTGTCCTCGCCGTCGATGTACTCGTAACTGTAGTCGTCACTAGGGCTAAAATAACAGATTATAGAATAACAAGTACTTACCAAATTACTTTGAGTGCTTCCGCAACCAGTTCATGCGAACTACTGCCAGCCGGTGCCCACCCACTACTGTGCCCCTAGTATGAGTTTTTCTTAACGCAGACGCTAGCGGCCGCGTTAGCGATTTAGTATGGCAAACCTGTACAGCGCCTCTGGCGGATAGTAAGGCAACTAAGAAATTCCATACAAAATCCTAACGCAGTCGCTAGCGTCTGCGTTAAGAAAACTCATACTAGGGGCACTGTTAGTTCAAGCATGCCCGCTACAATAAGTTTGCACACACATTCTTTACGACACGTGTTTCACCTTTACACGAGGCATCCTCAGGCACCAATGCACTAAGTTAAGTTATTGCTCGACACACAAGCAACGAATGACCGGCAGTAGTTTGCATGAACTAACTGGTGGCGGAAGCACGCTAAGTAATTTTGTATGTACTTGTAACTTTGACCTTAGTTATATATAGTAACTTAGGTCAAAGTTACAAGTACTTTGACCTAAGTTACTATATATAACTTGCTTGAATCTATTAAAAGGGGCTGTCACATAGATTAAAAAAGAAATTTGCCCCGCGCACGATTTAAATTCTATAAGATGTCATGCATAAGCCAACTAGCGCCACCTATCATTTTATTTCATTTACTCTAAAATCAGGTCAAATTAAAAAAAATCTAAGAAGGCAGATCGCTAGTAAATAACTTCTAGTATTTTGGTATTACATTTCATTATTTATTTTTTGGTTAATACCTGCCTTCTTAGTTTTTTTCAATTTGACCTAATTTTTCAATTTGATTATATGGATAAAATAAATGCAGATATTTACTGTTGGGTAATATAAAAGATATACATTGCCGAACGCTCTGGATGTATGCCGCTCCCATTCTTAACCATGGTGTGGTTGTAGGGAAAGCCTAATTTCTATTTTATTCTACCTTTTTTAGTGCATATACAAATATAGAGCATAATAGGCGTATTTAATGCTAAAAGCGTTATTTTGCGGTTGACTTGTCGTGGCTGACATGATCTTAAAAAAAAGGGGCAAAAGTAAAAAAAAATATCAGTCACAAAAACTTCAAGTTTTGACATAGGATGGACCGTGAAATTATATAGGAAACTTTTAGAATTTTTTTGCAATATTCAGTACTTATTCTACTGAAAACGCAGCGATTCGAGATCGTTTCCTTCGCAAATTGCTACAGCAGATAAATTATGAACGAGACATTACAGCGCCCATAAAAATATTTGATGCAAAACCTTTTTTGGAGTCAGTGCACATTGAGCGGTTTGAAATTGGTCGGTTTTTTAATCGCCTATGTAGGTATTCAAAACACATTTTTCCATCGTTGAGTTAGATTGCTTATGCCTCCTTAAAGTATTTTTTTTATTTCTACCTATAATCCATGTTCTGATCATCATCATTTCGTGTAGGTGTCATTCATGGTCAATCGACCGTGCACACCCTGGTGTCAGAGTTCTTCAAAACCGCCTCTCAGCCTTTGACGTGGTTCCTTTAACGACTGCCAGAAGGTATTGTAGATAGTTCTGATAGTAACCATTGACTTAGGCTATGTTAGTAAAAACATTGAATAAAAATAAAATATCCTTTTTTATTGACGTACATCTAACCGCAAGCGTCAAAACAAGCTTGCTTTAGGCGTATTCGTCTATGAGAAGTAGTTAATAAAGGTGGATACGGCGAATATAAAACTCTATAATATTAACCTTCCTCCTACAATATGTGAGAATATTATGTCCTACAAAACAACTGAGCGTTTAAACGCGGTCAAAAAGCCGCGCTTCAAGCTGAAAAATGTGGACTTATGTAAAATTGCGCAGTTTCCCCTAAAACTCATTTTAATTTGCGACGTGAAAGACGTTTAACATTTTTAATTGACGTTGTTAGCCCAGGACCGACGCTTATTAATGAAGTGACATTTAATTGAATGTATTATTTAGGTAATAAGTCGCCGTGGCATTTTTTAAGTAACAATTTACATCATTGTATTTAAAAGTGACTGTAAACATTGCAAACTGGATTGTTTAAGCATTTTTTTTATAATAAGTAAACATTATCGTATTGTAAGTAATGTTCGAAAACGTCGTTTGTTAGTAACCCACGTGGAACCCACATGACTACTTGTTTGATAAATTTTTGTATTATTTTAAATTGATTTTTGCGATATTTTTGATTTAAAAACTAATATCCATCCATACTTCCATATCCATATCCACACTAATATTATAAATGCGAAAGTCTGTCTGTCTGTCTGTCTGTCACCTCTTCACGGCTAAACTGCTAGACTGATTGTGGTGAAATTTGGTAGGGATGTAGTTTACGACCTGAGGTCAAACATAGGCTACTTTTGGGCGCGATATAACCGAGTCCCACGCGGGCGGAGCCGCGGGCAACAGCTAGTATATAATAAACGCGGGCGGAGCTGCGGAGCGGCGAACAAAGGCTTGGTACTTTGTTTTGTCACTAGTTGTCACCAAATGCTTAACGCCCGAATACTCAAACACTTCTCAATTTTCAGAGCTGATTAAGTATCATGCTGTCGCGCTGAACGTCAAAGATGATGATGATGATAAAAGAAATGACAGCATGATACTTGAACAGCTCTGAAAATTGAGTAGCGTTTTAGTATTCGGGCATATGTGATTCTCATTTTTGTCCACTTATCTTAAATAAAATAAGGAATAAAATAAGGAATAAAATAAAGCATTAAAAAGTACATACTTATGAAAAAGGTGCAATAAAATATTGATTCACTGGAAGATTTTCATAAAATATTCAAATCAGTTAAGTGCCAATAATATGGCACAGGAACGTTCTATTTCAAGCTGATTGTATCTATCACCGAAAGTAGTTATATTTGTACTACAGACTGCCAATGCGGATATGGAATGCTTCAACGGAATTAAAAAAAAATCGTTGGATCAAAATTAAGTAAGAGAGTATTTAATAGACTGTAATATACTTTTAATACTATTCGAACAAATTAACAGACTTTTTAAACAACTTCAAAGCAATGACAAAGACAAAGAAAATTTGTACTTAGGTATACCCTTTCCCGACAAAATTAATTAGTTTGCTGTTATAATTAACTTAAGAGTTGATACTCTAGTTTCTGTTGTCGACAGCTACTTACTGTAAAGCGTGACATCATCTTTCGAGTTTCCCATTGAATTTTCTGCGGTACAGTAGTAGGGGCCGATGTCTTCTCTAGAAACATTGTTGATCCTTAGTAAGGATGTATGTTTGTAGCTCTGCGAACTTATGATTGCCTGGTATTTCGAACCTGCGATTGTAAATAATATTATTTATTTATTTACTTATTATTTATTATATTATATGATGTAGGTGAATTTATAGTTTGGATACATTTTATAAAGATTGATCGCTACAGTTTAACTTTAATTTTATATTTTTATTATAAATACTAATGGGAGTTTTTTTGGTTGTGTTTAGCGATTTAGCGATAAAATTTGGTATGTAGATAGTGTTATGATTTAAGAAAGGACAGTAACCATTTTGTAGTTTGATTCCATCAAGGTGTGTCCAGTACATGACAGGTCCGGGATTTGCTTCGACATTACATTGTAGCACCACGGATTCTCCCAGATAGCCGCCCATCATCTTCTGGGATACTCGAGCTGATGGTTTACCTGGACATATGAGAAGATAAAACAAAATTAATACATGGAGTCAAGGCTGGAATTAGGCGAAGATTTAAGGAGTGAGCAGGGCTCGCCCAACAATTAATTTAAAAAATATAATTGTACGGCCGCTTACGAAGATTTTTAAATTTTCAATATTTCATACACTTAGCCCAGGTTTTGAATTTACCCTGGTAAGCTTAGAAAAAAAAGTTACAATAGTTTTTTTTTTGCCTGATGGCCGTATCGACCATCGCTGTATTGCTGGCCGCTAAAAAAGTTGCTAAGAAATTTGCCAATTTTTAAAATTTTGAAAAAGGAACTGTGATAATACCCCCTTTGAATGTACGAGTATTATGATTGTGCACTCTTTCTCTTCATAATTCATTTGGTTCACCGGTAGAAAAAGCATCAGTCTTGAAGTCAGCCGTTTACAATTGTGTATTAAAGTGACATAAATAAATAAAACATCACATACATAACACATGCAGAAGTATTCTCTTGCTGACAGAAGGTGGTACGCCATTGGTGGCGATGCAAAGAAACGCGCCATCCATGTCACGAGTGACCGCTGTTAGGTTCAACCAGACGCCACTCCATTTGTTTACTGAAAAATAAATCTTTGATAGGTAACAAAATCTTATTGTTGCTAAGTCAATAAAAACATGCCAATCTTCATCTTCGTGTACAGTTAATTATTTTTGCGATATATCTTTACAAGAACCATTTAAGGTACCTTTTTGTTTCTCTTTAGGGACAATTTTAGAAATGCTGCAACATTTTATTATATTCAAATTTGAAGGGAGAGTGGTAGTGGAATTATTGAGCATTATTATAATACATTTATGAAATCTTTGTACGTGCCCGTTTAAAATACAAGTCGCAATTAAAAGAGAGAGCTAATTTTTAATAAAATTTAACTAGAAATTAGTTTTATCACTAGATTGTTAATTTTGCACTACTAAGAAATATTTCAATCAAGTTTAAACCAATTATGCTGAACGAAATTAAAAGAATAATTCAATTTAAATTTTAGAATTAATATTAACTTATGGCGTTTTGGTATTGGGTCCTATAGATGAGATGTCTATGTCTCTGCCACGTTTTTAAATAATTTCGTTTGTAAAATTTGTAAAGCGCTGTTGACCAATATTCGAACCCGGGACCTCCTGAGTAGCAGTCAGGCATGTTAACCATTACGCCACAGAGGTCGTCAAACATGATAACAAAGATGATTCTGTACATAGTAAGACACCTTAAAACGACGGTCGCAGTGGCCGAGAGTGAGTCTCGAAAGAGTGACTCAAGAGTTGAAATTACCTTGTAACCTTAGATTTGAATGAATAAATACCATTTTGGTTGGCGATCTTAAATTCAGTGGAATCCTCCCGCCTCCATGTGATGGCTGGGTGTGGGGTGCCCGTCGCGTCGCAGTGAAGGGAAGCGTTGTCACCTTCCCGTACCATCACCTCGCCATTACTGCCACTTACGATGTCTGGTGGTACTGGTCAAACAAAGTAAATTGTTATGTGTACCGGCTGCGTTAAAGGAAGTCGTTAAAGGAACCACGTCAGAGGCGAAGAGGCGATTCCGAAGAACTCTGACAACAGGGTGTGTAAGGTCGATTGATCGTGACACTTACACGAAATGATGATGATGATGAGTATTCTTACAGTACTTTTCGTTCTAAAGTTCTGTCAGAACATCCTACACTATGAGCCGTTTAAGGTTTGGCAACTTGTCTTGCCAAATACCAGAAGGTGACCAGAATGACTCCGGAGGTCATCCTCAGTGCATAACGCATTAATTCTGCGTGGATAAAATCTACTAAAACTACCAATCGTTAACCTACAAAAACTCCAGATTTTCCCGGTTTTGAATTAAACATTATTAGATAGATTATTTAAGTATTACTTACTAGCGACCCGCCCCGGCTTCGCTCGGCTATAAAAACCTTCCTCTTGAATCAGTCTATCTATTGAAAAACCGCACCAAAATCCGTTGCGTAGTTTCGCAGATCTAAGCATACATAGGGACAGACAGCGAGAAGCGACTTAGCTTTATAGTATTTATTTCTTATGCCATTTTCTGCTAGATGGCCTAGAAGCCATGCCTCATTATTTTTCCACTATAAGGTTCTGTATGTATAAATCTTACTTTGTCTTGATTATCAAAATATTGCATACTCGTTTATGCAACCGTGGTTTAATAATGTAGCATTTCTTCAAGAGGTGCCTCATATAATATATTCATGACTCCAGATTACATCCTAAACTAATAAAAACAACAGAACGTGGAATCACGAATATGAAAAGGAAATGAAATAATGTGAAACTCTCAAATACTTGAGAATATGTCGACAAAGCAGATCTGCCTGATCTCATAATATATTGTACTCTCAACTCTAAATCAAATGTCACGGTATTGTGGCGACCGATCGCACGCTACGACTCGCCTTCAATCATATCCATCCTCTTTACTTCATATCACAAACCATTGACATTTCATTAGAAGAATAAATTCATCATCGACGTTTGACTAACAAAAATATCTGTCAGCACATTACATTATATGGAGTCATTTTATCTTGTTATCTTGTAAATATCAATTGTAAATACCTACTATATCAATAAATTAATAGCAGAAACAACCGTTTCATCATTCGCTATATTGGTGACCCACGAAAAAAATGGATACGCATGGCAACCGAAATTATGGAACATCAAAATCAAAGTCCGAATCTTTCAAGGTAGGAATACCAACACATTTTTCTGAAGAACAGTAATCAACATCACGCTCTAGAGATCCACGCATGTTAATTATGGAAGAAATGGCAAAGCAAATTAGTGAACTGCGTAGACATGTAAAAAGGCTAAAGACAAATGCCGACCGACCTCGCCGACAACAATACAGAGGATGCAATTCAAGTTCACGTTCACGCTCTCGGTCTGACAATAGAATATGCTACTACCACAGAAAATTTGGCACTGTTGCTAGAAAATGCACGATTCTATGCAAATTCAAGCCCAACTCGGAAAACCACCGGCAGCCATTAGTGGCGGCGAAGGTCTGCCAAGTCGAAAATGGCCGCCTGTTTGTTGTTGACAGAAAAACAAGGCAAGAATTCTTGATTGACACCGGATCGGACTTATGCGTCTTCCCGAAGTCTGCCACCAAGGGAGTGAGACCTAGCACAACGTACCAACTGTATGCTGCCAATAACACCAGAATCATGACGTACGGTTTTCTTGATTTGAGCCTAGATTTAGGACTACGCAGGGACTTCCGATGGCGATTCATAGTTGCTGATGTTTCTAAGCCCATAATTGGCGTTGACTTTTTAACTCATTATAACCTTCTAGTTGACTGCCGACGCCACCGACTGCTAGATGGTCTCACCACTCTTTACATTGAAGTACCATGCAAACACGATCTCGCACAAGAAACTATAGCTGTCAAAACTGTCAGTGGCAATTCCATTTACCTCAATCTGCTAAAGAAGTACCCCAGTTTAACCACTCCAGCAGGTACGATTACAGAACCCAAACACAACACCAAGCATCACATACGTACGACTCCAGGACCTCCGGTGGCTGCCCGTCCTCGCAGATTGGCCCCCGATCGCCTGACTATAGCCAAAAAAGAATTTGATGCTATGTTGCAAAACGGAACAGCACGTCGCTCTGAAAGCTCTTGGTCTTCGCCACTCCATCTCGCTCGTAAAAAAGATGATGGCTGGCGACCATGCGGTGATTACCGAGCTTTGAATGCAAGAACTATACCAGACCGCTACCCAATTAGGCACATCAATGACTTCACATATCAACTGACAGGTGCCAAAATATTCTCCAAAATTGACATGATAAAAGCATACAACCAAATTCCTGTTGAACCTGCTGATATTCCAAAAACAGCCATCACAACACCTTTCGGACTATATGAATTTCCATACATGACTTTTGGTCTCAGAAACGCAGCACAGACATTCCAAAGATTTATCGATGAAGTTTTACAAGGCCTAGATTTCGCTTATGGATATCTTGATGACACCTTGATATTTAGTAAATCAGAAGATGAACACCTACGCCATCTAGAGATAATATTTGAGCGATTTAAACAGTATGGCTTACTAGTCAATGTAAATAAATGTGTTTTTGGCGTAGACGAAATTCAATTCCTTGGCTACTCTGTTTCCGCAAATGGTATTAAACCCTTACATGAAAAAGTAGACGCCATTCAAACATATCCTGTACCATCCACAGCAAAACAACTAAGACGATTTCTTGGCATGTTTAATTACTACCGCAGATTCGTGCCAAAGGCTGCTAAGATTCAGGCACCGCTGGACAAGGCACTTGCGGGTAATATTAAAGGAGCTTCACCTATCCATATGACAGAGGATATGTTAGCTGCTTTTAATGAATGCAAAAATTGTTTATCTCAAACTGCACTTCTAGCCCACCCTGATCTCGAAAAGGAGCTGGCATTATTTACTGATGCGTCAGACGATGCAATAGGCGCAGTATTACAACAGAAAATTGACAACAATTGGAAACCTTTAGGATTTTTTTCAAGAAAACTCATCTCCACAAAAAAAGTATAGCCCATATGATCGTGAATTACTAGCAATATACGAAGGCATTCGTTATTTCAAATACATGTTAGAAGCAAGGAATTTCACGGTATATACAGATCATAAGCCGATTACATTCGCATTCACCACTAAAAGAAACAACTGTTCGCCTAGACAATTTCGATATCTTGATTTCATTTCTCAATTCACCACGGACATTAGATTCATATCAGGCTCTGACAACGTTGTAGCTGACGCTCTATCACGTATTGAAGAAGTTTCAGAAATAGTTAACTTTCAGACCTTGCAAGAGATCAGGAACAAGATCCTGAACTGCAAGACCTGCTACAAGAAAACTCACATTCACTTAATCTAAAGAAACTTCCTGAAAACAATTTGTACTGTGATGTATCCATTCCCAATCATCCACGACCTTACATAACCCCTTCCTTTCGCAAGCAAATTTTTAAGAAGATGCACGGTTTGAGCCACCCTGGTACAAAAGCAACTGCAAGACTCATCGCCGAAAGATTTATTTGGCCTGGGTTACGCAAAGACTGCACTCTTTGGGCACAACAATGCACAGATTGCCAACGTAACAAAGTCTCCCGTCATCTTTCTTCCCCATTTCAACACTTTCCTGTTCCGTCGGAACGTTTCAATCATATTCATCTAGATTTAATTGGTCCTTTACCTTATTCAAATGGCTTCAAATATTGTCTTACTGTAATAGACCGCTTTACACGCTGGCCAGATGCTTACCCATTGACTGATATTACCGCAGAATCCTGTGCCAGCGCCTTTCTTTCTGGTTGGATTTCACGCCATGGTTGTCCTTCTATTATCACGACAGATAGAGGACAGCAGTTCCAGTCGAATCTTTTCAAATCTATTGCCAAGCTAATTGGTGCAGAACATCGACCAACAACATCTTATCATCCTCAATGCAACGGATTAGTCGAAAGAATTCACCGACAGTTAAAAGCTGCCATCATGTGCCATAATAACCCTCAGTGGACAGAAAGTCTTCCTTTGGTACTATTGGGCATGAGAGCTGCTTGGAAAGAAGACATCAAAGCTTCAGCTGCTGAATTGGTATACGGTGAACCACTCAAACTACCTGGTCAATTTATCGCGCCCTCATCAAACCATCATCTCGATCCTGCTGACTGCATATCACGCCTCAAAGAACACATGGCTGGATTGTCTCCTACACCAACTTCGAACCATAGCAAAAAAACATTTTACATGCCTAAAGATATACAGAAAGCAGACTATGTTTTTGTACGCCGTGGTCCAGAAAGAAGAGCATTAGAATCACCATATACTGGCCCATACAAAGTGTTGGAAAGAGGCAACAAAACGTTCAAAATACATATGCAGAACAAAGAAGCTATTATCACTATTGATCGGCTAAAGCCAGCTTATATTGCCGTGGAAGACGAAGACATCCGTGCAAGTAGGAGTCATGAAGAGCCTATCAGTATTACTGAGGATGTACCGAAAACCACTAAAAGTGGACGAGTGGTCAGATTTCCCGCACATCTGGAAAAATACTATCGACCGTGATCCGGTCTCAGCGGGGGAGTACTGTGGCGACCGATCGCACGCTACGACTCGCCTTCAATCATATCCATCCTCTTTACTTCATATCACAAACCATTGACATTTCATTAGAAGAATAAATTCATCATCGACGTTTGACTAACAAAAATATCTGTCAGCACATTACATTATATGGAGTCATTTTATCTTGTTATCTTGTAAATATCAATTGTAAATACCTACTATATCAATAAATTAATAGCAGAAACAACCGTTTCATCATTCGCTATAGTATAATAACAGTCAAAATAGAAAATAATCATAAGCTTTCTTCTTCCCACTGCAAAGATAATTTCTATCTGTCTACGCTTATTACGCCTATTCAGAGGATTTGATATAATGATATACTTACCCAGTCTCTGATGTACCCACACTGATATGTTAAATGCACACACATAAAAAAAGTAAAGTCACACACATACCTGTACATTATTGTTAATTCCGTTCTCCATTTCAAATTGAATATGTTATAATCACCAGTAACTCAATAATTTGACCCACACCAGCCTACCTATCTTCAGCCAACATGAAAAATTTAAATGTCGAATACTAACACAAACAAAACATGACTCACCAGCGATGTGCAAGTGATGTGTTTGCGTGATCATGGGTTCAGTATTGACTTGGCACATGTAGTGACCACCATCAGTCAGCCGCACGTCTCGTATCGTCAGAGCCCAAACCTGAGGGTCCCCACGCGTGACCCCCACTCTGTGGTTCTTCGTGATCACGTGGGGACCAATCGTTAGTACTGTTTGGGTGTCAACGCGCAACCAAGCAACCTGTTGAATGCATAAAAGGTGTCAGTATATGATAAAGTATCGTTTTATTTACCATAGATCATAGAATTACGATTTTTTTTTAAATCTTTGCTTATACATTTATAAAAAATGCAGCTGCCGCCGTTTCTATGCCAACTTCCCAACTAATATTATAAATGCGAAAGTGAGTTTGTATATTTTTTTATTTGTTACCTCTTCACGCCCTATCTACTGAACCAATCATTCTGAAATTTGGCATACATATAGCTAGGAGTATTGAGAAGGACAAAGGGTACCTTTTATCAAGGACATTACAAAAAGACACTTGAATTTTTGTATAGAAGTGGAACAGTACAAAGAAAGGGGGGGGGGGGGGATAAGGGAAAAATTTGGTTCAAAAAAGAGTTTTGTGTTGTATTGTATAGGGATGATTTTTATATTGTACAACATAGTTAAACAACTGAACTGACATTTTATATAATAAAAATATTATTAGCAACAAAACATCGAGATATTTAGCTTATTCTAATTATATCTATATGCTTAATTTATTTCGATCTTCACTCCATTCTATTTAAAGTCTCAAAGCAAAATATGAAGATGTGTTGTAATTTCTTAATTAATTTTATGTTTGAGCAAACATGAGACGGTAATTGAAAATATTAGGCTCTCCATTCTCTCAGGAGACGCATATTTTTGAGTTTAGTTAATTACTTAGTTAACAAAAAACTAAAGCTGTATAATTCAATTATTTGTTAAATTTAGGTTGTAATATAAATTTACATATTTAAAGAGGATAGAAAAGTGTTTAACCGTGTGCGGCGAGGCAACAAAAGGAGAGTTATGTATTTGCGAGAATTGCACGCTATAAATCTGTATGTATGTTAGTTTTTATGATGCCTCTCAACTACGAAACGGCTATTTTACTGATATGTTTTTAAATTTATTGCTTGTTTTGATTTGGATACCAAAATGAAGATAGTTCGCTATTTACATTTTGTATCTAAAACTTTCTTGATTTAATGTCAAACCCTATCTATATTATTTATTACATACTAGTACAGTGAGCCACACAACGAAGTATCCCAACTCACCTTTTACACTTACGTAGTGTATACTTTCTATGATGCTAACTGTACATAATGTACATACATGTAATGGTATATTTCAAATTCAAACGTAAAACAATCTAACTAATAATCCCCTTTGAGAAAACCCCCATTCAGAGTAAATCTCATCTTACACTCTATTAACAGTAAATACACTTTATACGCTTGATTTTATACTATCAAACAGAACAATCCTTTAGAATAATTCCTACGTTGGAATTGAATAGAGCCTATTGTTTGTTGATATCCCTTTGCTCGTCCAATCTCTGCCAAATCAGGAGCGCACAAACGGTCCCAAAACGAATTAATTCCACGGTCATTTCGCCGAATGTGAGTGATTAGCATTTAACGCCATCCTCGTACAATAAAGCCCATTTTACACTAGTGCACTATAATGAAACTAATATTTGAACGGTTGTGAAGCCGTCAATATGACGTATGTGAAATCGTGTAAAAGTGAGGTTATGGATGTGGATTACAAGGTCAATTGTCCCCACTTGCTCTGATGTTTCAAACCCGGCTTTGACGCTTTCTTTATCCTCCACCAGATTTCACCCGGAAGCGAATTACAGAAGCAACTTTTTTATTGATCAATCATGTGATTTAAGCCTCTACTGTCCTAATTCGGACCCACGACAGAACGGAAGAGGTCACTGAACAAAATGCCGGATGTATGAATGTACTTTACGTTCTTAAATCTGTATTTTTAACACTTTAGTAATAGGTTATCATCTTCTAAAATTTAAGGGCAAAAGCAGTTCTTGTCCATAGAGTTACTTTCCTTTTGTCTATCATTCGCAAGTTCCTTTATTTTTTGATACGACACGACATAAACGACTTATAATTTAGCTCAACATAATAGGTGTAAACAAGGCAGTTTAAGTACCTTTAAATTAAATATAACAGACGAGCAAAGCCAGAGCGGGTCGATACCTCCAGTGTAATGAGGTTAACAATGCTGGATCAGCGTGAAGTGGCGTCTTCAAAGCGCTACTTGTTAAAATTGCTTCCTTACTGAGAAGTAAGGTTTCAGTTGAAGTGGTTTTGTTTTGCCGAACTTACTTCTTTTTTTAAACACTAGCTATGTTTTGCGGTTTCAACAGGGCTATTAGATGCATTTTTTTTTAAATTGACGAGTTGTTCCAGAAGTAAAGCATTGAGAATTATAAGCATTCAAAAAAACTTTTTTGCTTGTCAATAGACAAATTTAAAAATTATAAATACCTTAATTGTCCTAGTTTTTTAGTATTTGTGCATAATAATGGTGGATTAAGTGTTCGTAAACAAGCGTGAGTGTTTGGAAGTGGTACAATGGCGTATAAGTAACTAATCCTTGTCACCAAAATCTCAAGTACACAGTATTAACGAATTTACAATATTAACGAATTTACAATAATTCTTGCAGTGCATATCACAGATAATCAACTTATTTACAATAATTCTTACAGTTTTAAACTGCGTATAACAGATAATTAACTTATTTACAATTAATAATAATAATTGAAAATAGTTTGATTATCTGAAGTACTAATACTGTACTGATTACCTCAGTTTTTTAGTTACTTTCAATCAAAACCATTGACAGTCTTGCTTAGAAAAGCGTAATTAAAGCATTTTATCAAACCGTGAAATCTCTTATTGAAACCCCCTTGTATTTAAACTCTCGGTCTATAGCGGAACGAGTGGGAAATAAAAAGTGCCAATCGTCACCACTGGGGACGAACGAAACTTTTTTTTCCCACTCGTCCCCAGTGGGGACGACATGGTGGGGACGACCGGGAATAAACCATAAAACTGGTTTTTTAACATTTCAGCCGATCACATATTCAATATTATGCATATGAAATCTGCAACGCTGATCCTAAGTTGACGCCATGGTATGTACAAAACACAAACTTTTATTATTATATATTTCAAATACAATATTTTAATATTACTTTCTAATATATAAGCTTGGTTTGAGCAGGAGCTTAAAATATAGGAATATATTATGTGACTGCTTAATATCTAGGGAGATATAAGCAGTCGCATTATATAAGGCAGAGTCGCAAAGTCTCCCATAATATACCTCGTATTCCCGGACAATACAAGGAAAATCCAAAGGTTCTCTAGAAAATTACCTAAAGGCAAAACAAACTACGTAATCATCATAGTCTTTTATTATTTATTGGATTATTTATGATTGATTAGACGAAAAGAAAATCTTTTCTTGAAGCAGTTACTTACCTAGTTTGTCGCCCGTTAGTGCTTACGTACTACAAAGTATGAAGAACTTTAATTGGTTAACATGACCTTGCCTGTAATTCTTATATTAAAAAAGACATTTATTTTTATTTTTTTATATATAGGGACAAATCACACAGGTTAAGTTAGCCCAAAGTAAGTTCGAGACTTGTTTTATGAGAAACTAACTCAACGATACTATATTTTATAACAAATACATATAAAGATAAACATCTACGACCCAGGATAAACAGAAAAAGATGTTTCATTTTAACATGACCGGGAAACGAACCCGGGACCTCCTGAGTAGTTGTCAGGCATGTTAACCATTACGCTACGAAGGTCAACATATAACAATAGTCACCTCTTCATTAAGAGTTCTATAGGGACTTTTTCTCTTCCATCGATCTTAATTTAACATTTTACTTTACAAGTATTTAATAAAAAAAACGGTCAAGTGCGAGTTGAACTCGCGTGGAGAGGGTTCCGTACAATGCCAATGTCAGTTTTTAAATTCAATTGTGGTATTTCAACTACTACTATCGCCATCTAGTGGTGTTTTAGTGAACTCAAACGTTTTATATTAAATTTACCACTTAATTGTCAATTGACAAAGTTCTTGTAGGTTTTCCTGTAATCTACAGGCAATGACCTATATTCCGTAATTTTTTAAAAAATTTAGGCTCAGTTATTTCGGAGATCAGGGGAGGAATGGTCAATTTTCGTCTTCTTTCCTGAATAAAATGAAAACTATTTATATTACAATAATAACAAAAATATATTTGAGATCCTCATAACGAGCTCTTTCATTTGATATGTCACACGATATGATTAGCAAACCTTTTTTCTTTTTAATGTTGTGATTTACCCTCCAAAAGTGACCCCCAAATTCATAATATCTATTTACGTTACACATGCACCTTTGGGTCTTTAACTTACATATGTTTACAAAATTTCATCGCAATTGGTCCAGTGGTTACAGAGTAATCGGCTGTGACAGACGGGCGGACAGACAGACGGACAGACACGCGAGTGATCCTATAAGGGTTCCGTTTTTTCCTTTTGAGGTACATACGGAACCCTAAAAAGATATCAAATATTACCACAGCACTGGTACAGTTTCATCACCCGATTCTACGACGTAGCTGCTACGATTTCTTGTAGCATCTACGCCGTAGCAAAGGTGCTACGTTATCTAAATTTATTAAGTACTAGCTTTTCTCGCGGCTTCGCCCGCATGAATTTTCTTCGGAAACAGTGTTTTTTCCCGGGATCAAAGGTACCCTATGTCCTTCTCAATATTCCTAGCTATGTGTATACAAAATTTCAGAAATATTAGTTCAGAAGATAGGGCGTAAATACTTCTTTACGCCAACAAACAAACAAATATACAAACTCACTTTCGCATTTATAATATTAGTTGGGATATTTTTGTACGTATATCTCAAAATTATTTATTCCTTTAATTTACTACTGGATCTACAATTCTATATTGATGATTTCGTATTATAATATATACTTAAGTAAGTTGGCATCCCTGCTTGCCCAGGTTTGCTTAAATCATATTAAACTCAATCATATATATTTATGAAACATACATACTATATATATATATATATATATATATATATATATATATATATATATATATATATAACGGAAAAATAGACATTACTTCTCAATAATTGGCTAAACATCAAACGCTCGTTTGATCCTATTCAATTCAAAATATTTGTGGGTAGCCAAGAACATACATAGGTGATACCCACCTAATACCACGTAGCACAGCCTTGGAATAAATATATACTTAATATATGCTGAATGGAATCTTTTGTTACATTTTATTAGGTAACGTGTATAAACGATAAAAATTGAGTTTGATTGTTAAAATTCATAGCCAAATTACTGTACCGTTTTTGATCAAATATGTTAAAGAGATACCTCTTTACTTTTTAGTGGTATGCCACCTTAAAAGATTTTGACACGAAAAACAGCTAGATGATATTAAAAAATTTTACTAACATGAAACTATTTAGATGAAATAAAATAAAATATTATTATCTTAAGATAAGAGAGAGAAATTTCTCTTTCGTCTTAGCGATTTTTTGGTTGAAACCTCAAATGGACGCTTGGGAAAAAAATAATCTTACTTTTTAGGTATTTTTATTACTCTATATTTTATCATGTATATGTTTTTATGTATACATAAAAACATATACATGATAAAACATAGAGTACCTAGAAGGGTGTTACTTATTTATTATCGCTTTCAACCGATCCAAGACAAGAAACGAAAAGTTTAAATGGTGATGTACAAGAATATCAAGAAATTATATAAATATACATATTTATAAATATGTTAAAAATAATTATATATACCTTTCTATCTATCGTTACCCTTATTTAGTAAGCTTCTTTCCATCTCATATAATATTTATTGAACTAAATACATTTGGGCACATCTGCTGTATATATGTATTGGTTTGAATGTTTAGGCCGATACATTTCTAAGCCTAAGCGTATTTACAATCTCCATTAGTAAACTAATAGTTGCCATATATCATTACGACTACGTCTAGTAAATGCCTTTCCATTGTATGAAACGCGGCAATACCCGAGAGAAAGGTTCAAACACGCCTAGGGTGACCATATTAAAAACAAAAAAGCGATAATAAATTAAGTCTTCTCATTAGGTACATTTTGATAACAGGCCTGTTACACTTTAAAAAAAAGAATAAAAATTTTTGGATAAAAATCCTTAATGTAATTGAGTTTTTGGAGGGAAAGTAAACTGTCGCTATGTCCGCGCTGTATTTAATTTCCAAAACTTAGGTTTTTTCGAGTGTTTGTGCATAATATTGGTGGATTATTATTCGCAAAGTGTTCGTGAACAAGCGTGAGTGTTGGGAAGTGATACAGTGTCGATTACGTGACTTTTTATCTTTGTCACCAAAATCTCCATGATATAGCTAAGTGAAATTTTTCCACCGCTTCACTTAGCCATCTGACTCAGACTAGACTTACTTACTTGACTGGACTTGACTATTGACTTGAATTTTTGACTCGACTGACTTAAGTAGAACTGAAGAAGATTAATAAATTCAAGAAAGGTCTTAAAGGACTAGATTCCATGGCCGTTAAAACTATTAAAAAAAAACTTAATGTAATTTGCAATGAATTTTATTGCTCATTGACAATTTATTTACAAGAGGTTATGTGATATCTCAAGCAACCAACATAACCGACAAAGCACTAAGTAGTTTAGTCAAAAAAGGATTTATGGAATTAGGAAAAGTTATTAATTAAACGTAATTAACTGCAGCGCACCAATCCTCGGACATTTCCTTGAAGATATGAATTGAAATTTATTTTGGCCATCATATTTAATAAGTTTATTTTTATCACAAAGGCTTGTAACATTGACCAGCGTGTACACTTAGGCAAATTTTGAAAGTCAGCGTAATCCATACTAATATTGTAAATGCGAAAGTCTGTCTGTCTGTCTGTCAGTCTGTCACCTCTTCACGGCTAAACTGCTGGACCGATTGTGATGAAATTTGGTAGGGATGTAGTTAACGACCTGAGGTCAAACATAGGCTACTTTTGGGCGCGATGTAACCGAGTCCCACGCGGGGTGAAGCCGCGGGGAACAGCTAGTTATTAATAAATTTATTACTAGCTTAATCTATCTCTGTATCCATCTTCACCAAAATTGGTTAAAACATAACTGATATCTCCTTTTGCATAATCAATAGTAAATATTTAATTTTCCCAAGTGTCCGTACAACTGTAGAAGTATATGGTTACCTTAAACGCACCCCACACTCGTAAATACGGCCAAAGTGTTCATTTGACATATTTGTCCTTAGCAGAGCAATTACGTAGGTGAAGTTACTCCATTTAGGGCAACCGGCTCTTGAAATGTGGCATTGTTCTCAGATTTCGCTCGTTTTAATTCTAGGGTTTCCACACAGACTTCAGGTAAAAATAGATCTTACCTTATTCTTTTTTTTATCCAAACGTGTTATACTTGTTGAATCATCCGCTTACGCTTTAGAGCCCAGGGTACGCTTTAACCATGGTTTTAGATTTGGCGGTACTCTAATTACAATGGAGCGATTGCCGTCTGACCTCCGTACCCCTTTTTACAGGGAAGCCAGGCCAATAGAAACATGACCCGGGTAAAGCGCATAGATCTTACCATTTGCTATTTAACCAGACCTAGGTTCGATTCCAAGACATTGTTCAGAGGCATAGGAGATGAAATATTATAAGAATGGAAAGAACATATTCCATGCAAATCGAACTCGCGCTTGACCGTTTTTATTGCTTTAGTTATAGATGCTCCAACCGAAGGAGACTAGTCTATTACGGCTATTGTTATTCAATAGTAAATAAGAATACCTAATTTTTGTAAAACATAGGTATTTTACCTACCATTTATACCTGCTGTAAAATCCGCGAAAGTTTTGCGCGAGATTCTCTCAGGAAGTGTTTCTGATAAAACTTGACAAACTATCACTAATGCGCTTGCAACTCTTACAGTATGCACACCCGTTGTTTGTTTCCTCATTTACCATACTATGCTATTATCGTTTATACCATTGCAACATACTATGCTTAAGTTAAAGCACTACTATTTTATGCTATAAGTATTTAGTTATTAAAGGCTAGATAAGATTTCACTTTTTCTTCTGTTCGAGTCATAATGGCATTATTTGAATTTCGTTTAGTTTAGTGAAAAATGTATTTTAAACGTATGAAGATGGTCGTATTATCAAACAGGTTATTTTATTGCCGCGAATACCGCGTAGATATATAATACCTTGTAGTTGTGTAGGTTTTCTACTTTGCAGCTCAATGTAGCGTCCCTTCCGACGACAACGGTCACGTTTGTGTCCGGGCCCACAAATTTCGGTTCATCTGTGAAGTAAAAGTCGTTTTAATACAGTTTTATATTCTCTATCTTATCTGATTAAGACATTTGCTGCCGATAAACCTATATATAACAATGAGTTTAAAGGTCCCGGCACTCAATGTGTCAAAGGAATCGGTATCGAAATTTAAATTTAATTCTTCAACATTGATAGATGGAGTGTTAGCGTATTCATAAACAATACAATTTGTATTACATACTAAATTTTAAAACACAGAGCCACTTGGCATACCAGGACACGTCTCACAACCATCGACAGGCTAACAGGACTGAATTCATGGAAAGGACCTTTGTATGTAAAAAGAAAAACATAAGTGCTCGAAAGCTGTTCATTGCACACTTACAGGAAGTTGTCGAAAACCAGCCTATTTCTCTGACCATGTATGGTCAGTCAATTATACAGCGGTCATATTGCTCCGCTTGACCGGTTTACATCCCTTTTTCAGAGGTTACTTGACAGTGGGGATTCTAACTTAGATTTAGTCAAATGGCAAGGTTGCAAAGGACTATTCAACTCGGTACGGTTTTGTCTCATTTAGCCCTGTTTACAAAATAGCTTCAAAGTACAAAATAGGACAATTTTCGTAATGACAAATTCTCAGAATGGCCTAAAATTCCTTATAGACCCACAGTAATTACTGGTAATTTTAACATTTTAATATCTTGCGATTTAACCATCACTTTAATTTCACAGTCCCGCATGGTGTCTAAGGACTCCGCGTACCACAGACAGGTGCGTCGTGTGGCTTCGTTCATACCGTCAGGAGAAGATGCGCCTTCGCCATCGGATGAGGACATAGGGGACATAGTTAGAGAACTTCCCAGCACTGCTCCGGGGATCGATGGGATCAGCGCACGTATTATCCAGCATGTCTGGAAAGCCGCGTCCGTAGAGTTCTCGGAAATGTATAGGCGATGTGTCAAGGAGGGCTGCTTTCCGAACGTATGGAAGGACGGTAGGCTAATTGTCTTGCCCAAGGGCAACGGCAAGCGGCTTACCGACCCGAAAGCGTACCGCCCCATCGCGCTGTTGCCGATTCTAGGTAAGGTTTTAGAACGTATCTTGATAAAATGCGCTCCGCAGATGACCAGAGGTCTTTCAGAATGTCAGCATGGCTTCACGCGAGGTCGGTCGACGGTAACCGCGCTAAATTCCATCTTTGGCGCGGCTCGGGATAGCTCGTCTAAGTACGTTCAAGTGATCTTCTTAGACATCTCTGGTGCCTTTGACAACGCCTGGTGGCCGATGATCCTGCTGAAGGCAAAAAGGGGAGGGTGCCCACCAAACATCTATAAGATGCTGGTGGACTACTTCACTGGACGCCGTATCGGCATGTTCGTTGGAGGAAGGGCCTTGTGGAAGACAGCAACAATGGGTTGCCCGCAGGGATCGGTGCTGGGGCCCATGTTATGGAACCTGCTCATGGACGACTTGCTTCGGCTCCCGCTTCCGGCGGGGGTTAGGATTGTGGCGTATGCCGACGACGTGACCATCTTGATCGAAGCTCAATCCCGAGCGAGCATAGAGACCTCTGCCTCTGCTACTTTGAAGCTCGTTGGCCAATGGGGGGAGAGGAACCGACTGGAGTTCTCGTCGAGTAAGTCCGCCACTATGACAATCAAGGGGAAATTCCAGCGGCCACCTGTCATCAGGTTCGGTGGAGCTTCTATCAAGAACGTCACGTCGGCTACGGTCTTGGGAGTGGTGGTCGACTCGAGTCTCTCGTTCGCGCAGCATGCGTTGTCGATAGGGATGCGCGCGGCAAATTGCTTCGGCAAGATGTCACGGGTATCGGCAACCTCATGGGGTATTCGGTACAGGGCACTCCGGGTCCTGTACAAAGGCACTTACATCGCCACGGTAACGTATGCTGCGGCGAGCTGGTTCCATCGTGCGTCACTGCACGTTGTGCGGAGCGCGCTCCTGCGCACCCAGAGACCCGCCTTGATCCTTCTGACCAAGGCGTATCGTTCGACAAGTACTGCCGCTCTACCAGTATTGGCTGGTGTTCTGCCGGCCGACATCGAGGTGGGCCGTGCTGGTAGGTTAGGGGAAGCACGCGAATCCGCGGTTACCCGGGAGGAGCTACAGCGCGCGAAACGTAGCATTGCGGAGACCGCACTGGCCACATGGCAATCGCGTTGGGACGCGTCGACCGATGGTAGGGAAACATATCGATTTTTCCCGGATGTGGCGGGTCGGCTCAAGGCAACTTGGGTCGAACCGGACTATGAGACCTCTCAGATCTTGTCCGGACACGGCTGTTTCAGGGGTAGGCTCCATCGCATGAAGCTTTCGGACACCTCATCCTGCTTCTGCGAGGAAGCGGTCACTGAGGACGTCCATCACGTACTTTGGGAATGCCCGATTTATGAGGAGGCGCGTAGGGAACTATTAAATAATGTTGTCCCGCTCGGGGTGGGCCCAGTCTACTATTGCGATCTCGTGGGATCTGAGGCGAACTTTAAGCGGCTAAAAGAATTCTCGCATCGGTGGCATAAAATTCGAAGCGGCCTCGAGAGGGGCATAACTTGAAAAGTAGGAGCACATTAAGAATACTGCCACAAGCAGACAAAGAAGACGAAGAGAAAAACTGAAACTGTGACAAACTCAAAGACCTAGAAGACAGAAGCTGGCCTCTGGCCGAGAAGGCAAGCGAGGCGTACTTGTGAACGTAAGCCCCCTAAGGATGGGGGAGAGTTATTAAAATGCAATGATTGCATAGATAGGCGACACTATAGAGAACTTGTAGGGAGATCAAGCAGGTGCGACTGGAAAGAGATGCGAAATGCTAGTACAGCGCACTCTCCCGAGATTCGGCTCGTATAACCGAGAGGTTGGTAGAGCCATGGGAGGTGGAGGGAAGTCCCGCATGGTCCATATTTTACATTTATTTCATTTACCTTACATAATTGATATGTTCTGCACCCCTAGTATAAGATTTTACAAACGCAGACGCTAGCGACTGAGTTGGGATTTTGTATGGAATTTATTAGTTGCCTTACTATCCGCCAAGGGCGCTGTATAGGTTTGGCATACAAAATCGCTAACGCAGTCGGTAGCGTCTGCGTTTATAAATTTTCTTACTAGGGGTACTGATACTTAAGGCACTCACTTTACCTGAGGTTACTCTCCCTCAATTTTGTATCAAAAACTTAATGAACATACGTTTAATTCTTATATGAACAAGCTCTAACCAAATTACGAAGTCGGGATATCCAAACAACAAGTAATTTAACATATTACCCTAATTGAACTCGGGTTTCGTTATTAGCTTAATAACTTGAAATTAATAGCTTTTGAATTAAAGGTAATTTAAATTGTACCGTATTCCCCTTAGGAAAACATGGAAAAGATGGAAACCTATTACTATTTTATCTACTGTAAGGGTTTTTGTTAATAATTAAATGATAAGGGTTCCTGTTGCTTTACGAAATAAAATAAAAACAATTTATTGAAGTGAATTATTAATAATATAATAATAGGTTTTGCTAGCTGTAATCTCATTTTGGTGTGTTTTTTTTATGTTGATAAGTAATATGTATAGGATCAAAACAGATAATATTATATCAAATTTAGTTCAGATATGTCGGAGTTACGAGGAAAAAACATGAAAATATGAAATACTTTTCACAGTTATTTTCAGAGGGACCACTAATATACAAAAGTTTCTAAGCTTAGTCAAAAGTTTCAGGTCAAACGACCATTTTATTTGTTACCTCTCCGGCCAACTCATTACGAAAGCTTACCCGCTTTAGTTTCGCAAAGGCGATTTATAACTAGCCGGCATTGGCAAAAAAGCTTCCAACCGCTTCGGGCTCTAAGTAATTGAATAGAGCCTTGCGAAAGCCTCATTATTGGATTTTTTTTATTAGATCAGGATGGTGACAAAAACAAAGATTTTTGTATTCTAGTCGTTTTTAAGCAATGAAATAAATATTTATGAAACAGAATTAAATAATATTACGCGATAAGTGCGCCGATGCACTCAGGTGATATTATCTAATTTATTCTGTCAATAAAGTTATTACAAAGAATAAAAAAATAAATAATAGGTTGTACTTATAATCATAGATAAACAATTATCTACCCTATATGATCTAAGCCTATAATAAAAAAATTTTACCTATAATAAAAGTGGTTTAAAAATACCTTTCCATAAAAGGACCATGTAAAAGATTAAGGGATTATAAGGCCTCTTTATCGCGCCTCTATTTACAATTAGCAGGAGCTTATAACTGACGATAACATTACTAAGCAGATTTGATATCATTATTGCTAGTAAAGTCTTAATTGTATTAAAGAAGAAAAATCAGAAGTTGCGTTTAACGAACCTTCGACTTGAATTAAATACAGGTAAAAAAGAAATTAATAAACTACTCTTGATCTTCCACATGACAGCAGTTTTGAGAAACTAAGGTTAAGTCCTAGAATTACGAAATCGCAGCCGGGCCAGGCTGCCATTTTTCAAATCTAGGGATGGGTAAGAAATTTTATTTTTGAAAATCAGCAAAATAATACACAGCGCAAACGAAGCCGTGGGCAGCATGTTGTTCGTAATAAAGATAAACCAAATTAATTTGACATGTAGAATTTTTGTAATGAATGGAAATGTGTAAACACATCACGTAAATGTCGGGTTTGGGATTTCACATAAGTCTATTCGCGTAGCAAGGCTACGCGCGTAGGCGTGCTACAAAGCTTCGAGTTTTAAAGGGGCGATTATGTTAATCAGTATATCGGGTTCTACAACTGTGAATTAGGCTATAAGTAGCTAAGGCTTAAAAAAGTTTTTCAAGTCTTATGTCACTCTCATCTCAGCGTTTTCTTAGTTGCATCCCAACAGTATCAATTATTGAAGACTTAAGAAAAGCTACCTGTGTTGTTGTTGTCAATTGACCCTAACAGTTAAAATTGTATAATGTTCAAACATTTTAGCCTGGGACTAATCCCAGCACAGTTACAGTAGTGGGTGGGCGCCGGTCGGCAGCAGTATACATGAACTAACTAATGGCGGAAGCACGCAAAGTAATTTGGTAAGTATTAGTAACTTTGATTAAATTTGTTGAAAAGTTTTTTGTCATGGGGTATCTCACTTATTGAATATTAAATTTTTTGTCTCAGGCACCTACAGTATGAAGGAAAAACAGTATGCGTAAATGGAACCTCTCTCCGAAATGAAGTCTTGAGATGTGATCAGAAAAATTCTAAGATGATGAATAATAACTTTGAAAAAAAAAATTTACCATTATTTTAAAAAAATTGGGCCTTTGTTGCTAAAAATAAAAATATTTTATTTATAATACTTTTCACTATCATCACTATCACTACTTAGTATAAAACAAAGTCGCTTTCTCTGTCCATATGTCCCTTTGCATGCTTAAATCTTTATAACTACGCAACGGATTTTGATGCGGTTTTTTTAGATAGAGTGGTTCAAGAGGAAAGTTTTTATGCCCATGCCAAGCTGGGGCGGGTCATTAATAGTTACTTATAGAAACCATAATAATATGTACTAGTGAGTTCAAAGTGTGGTTTTTTCATTCAGTCATGAATTACGTATGAAACTTTTAATAATTGGCTTTTAAAAAAATATTTATTTTGGTCTTTTACCTTTAGCATAACTGAAGCAAAACAACATTCCCGTTATAACAAACATCTTAACACTCATTTTGATATCACTTAAAAAGAAACTCACAAATAAAGTTCACATTTACTACGAGACCGTTTGCAACTTTGTACCGACGTGGTTTAGAGAATGTGTTCCCTAGGGTTCTCAATGCGAACTGACTGGATACAAATTCCCGAAGAGAAAGGGACTTCGCGCTTGCGTAGAATACAGCTTTTGAAAAACTATAAACCATGATCACTTTAGTTTTTGGAAGTTTTATCGCTTTACTTTTAGTTCAAAGTTTTATTCGCTTTTCGGAATAGACAACCGTTTGATACATATGCTGGAGGTTTTACTCAGCAACGTCAAAAAGGAGTGTCTTGTGTTTGAAATGTATGTATTTATGTCGATATTTATAATACCTATAATCAATAGTAGGAAATAACAAAAAAAATCCATAATGCACTTTTATCTAAAAGACTTTACTACTTAACTGATTGTGAAAAATAACACGTCTTTATAGCATACATTTTTAAAGTGTTACATAAAATTAAAAAATATATATATTTTTCACCCCAAATCGTAAAAAACTTGAAAATTTAGTTGAGTATTAGAAAATCTGACGGGTTTGAAAGTGATTCACGAAAACACAGACAAAATGAAATTGTACAAGTATTGATACAAGACGAATCCTTAAGCAACTTAACTGCCAATATTGAATCCGTATATTGTAGGTACTGTTTGATCTTACGTAACAGTGGGTTAGTTACTGTATTTAATACTCAATAATTCAGCAAAGCTACACATGTTACTGAATCTATAATTATTCCTTTGATTCCCTTGGATTTAGGTTAATAAGGATCGTAGGGTTTAGTCCTTAGTGTTTTACCATCGTAACTTTTTGGCTACTGATCGTTGTTTGGATGCGCTTGACTTCAGTCAGTTTAGTCTTTTAGTCAGAGCCCGATAACAGTTAGATTTTTGAATTTTAAATCATTCGCCAAATCATCGTAATCATCTGTGTGATTTGTCCCTATATATTTATTTATTTATTTATTTACTGAATATATACTATATACTATCGTTTATCAGTATTCGACAAAAAATTTCGAATGCCGCAGAATTTCGAATTCGCGCAGAGCAAAATTTTTTTTTAAATCTATGGTATTCGAAAACTCTATTTTTAAGGTTTGATTTATTAGCTTTGTATGAAGTCTTATTTTTATTTCAGTGGAATACGCGAAAAGGGTGACTGTTAGAAAATGCTCCTAGCATTAACTCCGCCTTTTTAACATACAACATTTTGGGCAATAAAAAAAAAACCGCCTGTGATATTTTATATTAATGCCGCATTGATGATTGATGCCACCAGATTATAATTTCTACGAATGTTTAAACTTCAATGACATAGTAAATCTGGATTTTTATAAGCACTGTGTACTGCCAGATGAAAAAACTTACACAAAAATATATCTTGTTATTAAATCTAAAACGTAAATTTTATTCAGTACCTAAGTAGGTACATATTAGCATTTTGAAAGCGATTGGCCAAACGTACAATTTTATGGCCCTATCAAATTATCATACAAAATACACAAAACATTCCCTTTCGCCAAAGTTCCTGTTTGAAACATTAGGATCGCTTCTATGTGAGGAGATTTGTTGTTTGCACTTACTTAGTAGGTATAATAACTTAGTTCTGTTGATAATCAAGTATATGGCCCGCCAATGCCCATAAGAATTTATTTGTTTGATCTAATTTAATAATTTTAAGAAATACTTCGTCCTCTAAAGGATTTCAACACTTAGTTGGTACCATACATCCTTAGAGAAAGACAATCAATACATCTTGTATGAACTCTCTCCTTTTCTCTCATATTAGCGCTTTCCCGGTTGCTTCCTCAGCGGACTTCTTCAGAGCCCAGGGTCCGCTTTTTCTCTTACACTTCACATGGTTTTCGGCATCCTTAAAAGGACAGGCCTAATCATGGATTTGTAGAACAGTCTCTTTAGCTTAACCGGCATTCTGGGGTCACAAGCGATTTTTGATCTCTAATACAAATTAAGAATCAACTGATCTAGTTTAGTATGGAGAGAGAGAAAAAAATTCGTATTTCGATATAAGTTTATTTGGAAAAGTTGTTCTGAATAGCGGTCTGAATCTGCCTTTAAAATATTTGCAGTTGATTTGTGTCCACCTTATGTAGGTATAAACTAGCGCCCGCGTTTTATCATACATATCAGCGCCATTTATAAAGTGCCATTAAATCAGACTTTTGACTATATATAAATGTGTATCGCATACTTTTCGGGATAAAAAGTACCAAGGTATCAGCTACATCATACCAAATTTTACAAAAATTAAAGAAGTAACAAACATACAAACATTTATTTAATAATTATAACAAGTAATGTATAAGCATCGGTGTAGCCCTTTGCCAAACGCGGCATGCCGCCCGTCACAAAGACCGATTGCCTCCGTTTACAGGAGTGCTATTTTTGAGATGTATGACTCACCCAAAACCGGTGATTCGAATGATTATCGTTCGAGTCACCGGTTATGTCGCATGAAAATCATTCGAAAACGAACGATAATCATTCGACTTACCGGTTTTGAGTGAGTCATACATCTCAAAAATAGCACTCCAGGGCATCGATTCTGCTAACGTAAAGTCACAATCGTGTCAAAATAGTGTTTCAATTGTATTGCTTTTTACACACTATTTACAAGAACTATGACAGTATGATTTGATATGAATGTAGTGTGTGGTGTGACCATCAGCAGTGATATAAAAAAATATACATTTCTTGTAACGTGTGTAAAAAGAAACAATATTTTGGTACGATTGTATCTTAACATTAGCAGAATCGACACCCAGCTCGGAAGCGGCCAAATGCATTATTTTTATGAGGCGAAGCGCATTAACTCGCTTCCTATTTCGTCGCCTTACGCAATATCTTGCGGGTAATGGTACAGATATTATACTTGCCTCTGTAGTCTAGTGTTTATGATCCGAATGCCGATTCGGAGGTCGAGAGCTCTTGGATTCAATGGATTGATAAAAACTCTATACTTACTTGAAGTTGTTTCACTTTTAATGGGCTAGTCAACCAGGTTTACTTTAGGTACTTCATCAGATCAGATGTACCTACGATTGATGTATGACCATTATGTACATAACCAGCATCGTCTGATGTTTGCTTATAGATAAGGTTCATAGAATTAGAAATCGCGGGTACAGCCTGGGACTGGTACGGTCAATCGACCACTTATCTCTCCGCAATAGAAACATGCTATTTTTTTAGTAAGTTTTCCTTTCTAGCGGCACTGCATCACCCATTTATGTTTCAATTCAATCTCTTTATATTTTGGCGCCTAATTTAATAGTGACCGATATTCATCCAAGGCTTTCATTTTTTTTTTTTTTTTTTTTCTCATTATTGTGATAGAGTTATACAACTGATACTTAAAATAAGCAAAAATGGTTGTTAGCTGCCAACACGTCTTGGCTACAACTCGACACTATAATATAAAAATAATGTTATGCATGTATCTCGCACCAAATATTGTGTGCCAACAACAGATTCATTGAAAAATAAAATAAAAAGTACAAAATCGAATGTTAAAAACACAAGGCTAAATAGCAAATAAAAGAACATTTTTAGTTTGTAAATGTGCTCTATATTTTGTTTTAATTAATAATTAATTAATGACGGTTAGATTGATGACACAATTAAGGAATTAATTAAAAGATTATACAAGTTTGGATAATTATGAACCCTACATGCTGCTTACAAGTAACACTACTTAAGGTACTAAGCACACTGAAAACATTATTGATTCTATCATAAATATACTACCAAAACTTTACACAAAAATAAATAAATTAAAAACTGATTTTCTACTCTCGAGGCGGTTTAAAGAACAATTCTATAGCAAAGTACAAAGCGGAAACTAACCAACCTGTCACTAAGAACATAAAACAAGTTGCCAAGTGTTCAAAGCTAAGAGGTGTCGTATTGTCTTCTGGTGGATGTTCATACATATAAATGGCCTTGTCCAAGTACCTAGCATAGATCATGTCAGTGAAACCAGCTTCTAATAAAACTTGCAGTATCCTATTGATCGCCGGTGTCAATGGAGAGTATTTCTTAAAGTACAAAACGGTCGGACTAATTACAATTTGTTTTGGAATAATCTGTAAATGTTTCGATGCATTACTCTTCAATAACTGATGCAAAATTGTGGCTTTTTTCAAAGCTATAGCAAAATTTGTGTCCCCACTTATTACTTTCGCAAGCATATCGTTAATCTCAATTGATCTTACTGGCTTCCAATTTCTGAATATATCTTTATCTTCTGAATAATAGTCCCTCAATGATTTTTGACCACCGTATGAATATCTATGTTTTATAATATCTTGAATATCAGTAAAGAACTTATCATAGTAAGTAGTTTTCAATGTGTCAAAAAGTGTTCCTTGATATGCACATCTTATTACAAGAGAAAACCAAATCCAGCTAAAGAGAATGACCTTAAGAGCAGATTTAGACGGCGTTCTTGAAATTGACATCCCAAGAAATATAATAATTGAATTAAAGAGCAAATTGGATTTCGATCGGACAATATTAAGTGGCTTTCTGATTCTGTTCCACATCTCAGTCTTCAGACAGGCATTTATAATTATGATTAAAATAAATATGGCTAACAACATAAGTCTTGTATTAATTTTTATCGGATGGAAAAGTTTTTCCCAAGACGGTTTTAAGTTTGGTAATCTTGTAGTCCATACCATTTCCATGGAATAATATGGAAAAGATATTTGAAAATTTCCGTACTTGGCCAATGTTAATGGTATCGAAGCCATAGATGCATGGGCACGATTATTGAAAACTTCACCCAGTGATCCAGTCCAATTATTACCCACGCTGTATCCCCACTCCATCTTTTCTAGTGGTAACTTTATGCTTAATGTGGCGTTAAGTATGTTCGCAACAAGTTTTATGATATCCCCATCAGCTCCATAAGGCTCTTCATTATCCATGTGTAAATACATAAATGGTGGTTGATGAATAGTCGAAATATTCAATGAGCAGCCGTAGAAATTGGCTAACTTTTCTGGAAAGGCAGTTGTACAGGAGTGATTGGAGCATTTTAAATCTATATTCATTTCTTCAGGGATATTATTTGTACATTTATTCGGTTTCATCGGAAAGTATGTCAATGCAGTAGGGTCATTTGAACCTTCGGTTGGCCGGAGAAAAATGGAGTTTACCATAAAAACCTTCGATATAGTCTGGAAAGCCTCATCTTGGTCACATCTATAGGGATCGTCATTTGCGCATACAACAATAATTCTTGCTGATATGTCATAATGTGATGCTGCAAGCCAAGCGAGTATGTGTGCCAATTCGTTGGAGTCATGGCCAAATATTACAAATTGGGTTACTTTTACCCTATGCCGTGGTATGAAACCTCCAAATTTTAAAATAACAGGATTGTTGTAGCTAGACAAAAAGGTTTCGATGCATGGGATACTAAGCATTGTGTCAAATATCACAAGTGTGACAAAACGCCATTCGAAATTATAGTATGCTAACTTAGCAGCCAATTTGCCTAGATTCACAATTATTGACGACTCATTTTCTTGATTTTTTGAAATTAGATTTGTGTATTCAATTTCAGTCATATTAATTTATAAAAAAAATATCATCATTAAGTTGTAAGAACCGAGTTACAGTATTTACAACAACAATTTTCAACTTTTGTTTGAAAGAAAATTTTGCCAGTAATTTTACATAATGTACCGTCCGTCCATTAACTGATTGTTTCCTTGATGCATTTTATTTGATTGCAAAGATATTATAAAGTGATTGATTTATTTTAGAGTTCCGTGACACCTTTTTATGATTTGTCATTCAAAATATAATATAATTAAACATAATACAAAAAAAAAAACTTTTTCGGTAATTGTGCTTGCGCAATTAATTCATTTCAATACCGACATATGAAAAGTTAAGTACTAAAGCTAACTCAGCTTCTTGACTGATAGTGACTGTCATTTAGTAATGTTACCCACGGTTTTACGAGCCTTCAAGAGGTACGGTACGGTCACGAGCAACTCATTAGTGACGAACAGTTCAAGTCACGACGGCCAGATTTTCTGATCATAAAAAAAATATAAAAATTGGTATGTAATGACTTGACCAGTTATGTCATCTTCTTACGAGATATTATACACATACCTACATCTTATTTCAAACTTAATATACCTAACGCTTTGCAAAATCTACCGTATTTCGTGTACAATATTTCAAATAGGAAGCATCCAGTAGATGTTACCCAGCCAGCTATCAGAATTAAATAGCATCCTTTATAATGATCTACTTTTAGTGGCCCACTTGTTCCGGGGTCCTGGGGTTCTAACTTTTTTACGTAGTCCTTATATAATTTGTCTACTAATCCAGATTCTATCAAGGCCCTCAGTACTGCATTAATTGATGGTGCGAGAGGTGAGAACTTTTTGAAAAATATTACGGTTGGCGTATTTATTAACTTCTCTGTTAGAATATGAACACGCAGATTTTTTGTTCTTATTAACGTTATAGCATTCTCGCCACTCATCGCAAGAACAAATTTCTTACCTTTTGCCACTTCAAACAAACTTGGAATAATGTTTTTCGTTTCGACTATTTTCCAATTATTAAACACTAACGGATCATCAATGTATAAATCTCTCAGTGCAACACCTCCTCCAAAAGGGTAGTTAGCATCGTATGCATCACGTATTGTATCAAGATCTGAGTAATAATAGTAACTTCGAAGTACAGACATGAGGCACACTTGGTAAATCGTTCTTATCATAAAACAATACCATACCCACAAGATAATGATGGTCATCAGGCCTTGATGTGTCGGAAGCCTAATTAATGGCAGCCCCATACACACGAGCCAGGAATAGAAAACTATACTTATTCGTGGTGGCGTCATAGTCAACTTATTACAAATTTTTGCCCAAATTCTGCTTCTGATGAGTAAAGCGACTGCAACTACAAATATGAAGCTCATCAGTAATGCTGCTTGCGTTGAAGCCTGGACTGGATAAAGTAATTTCAACGATGAAGGTTGTAAGGGAGCCGGATGTGTGATCCATAAGACTTTCGCATAGTAATAATCGACAGACATTTGGAAATAAGAGAATCTGGATAGAGTTACTGCGGCAGAAGTCATAGAGAAATTAGCATTATTGTCGTACACGTCGCCGAGAGATCCCATCCACTGTCCGTTTTCATCGAGATTACCCCAACCTGTGCCGCGACGCGGATTCATAATGCGCAGTGTTGCATTCAAAACATTAATAATGATACGTAGTAAATAACCATCCGCCCCTATGGGGACACCATCTATTACAGTCATGTAAGGCACTTGCTGGTATATAGAGACAGTTAAGGGACATCTGTGCAAATCCTTGAGCTTCATTGGAAATAACTCGTAGGCATTTGTTTCATTCATAACGCAGTCAAGATTGCTCAGTTGAACTGGTCTAACACTGTTGCATTCATCTATTAAAGGAAAATAAGAGTATCCAAGCACTTCGTCTTTATCGTCATTTTTAAGAAAAACTACATTTGTTATTTTGTAATCCCATAAAAGTTTAACAGCATCTGTTTCATCACATTGTTGTTCTTGTGATTCGCATATAACAATGTGTTTACCGGTATTATCAAATTGGTGGATTCGCATCCAATCTAAGATATGGGCGATGACTGTTATGTTGGTTCCAAATACAATGTATTGTCTAGTTTTCTCAGCAAAACCAGGGTAAAATAGTCCATGTCCAATGATGTAACTTTTATCGTACAACCGAAGTAGATTTTCGACACCATACAAAAGAGTTGAATTGAAAACTGCAAAAGTTATGTATCGCCATTCGAAATTTTGAACAGCAATCTTCGTGGCTGTTTCGACTAGTTTATTCATTTGATGATCGCGAGGTAAAAATAAACTGTAGTTATTTTTTTCGCTAAACATGGCGAACGGGTTACTGCGGTGAATTTGTATGTGGTGCAAAGTTGTAACGACATGGTAATCAGTCTGATACCAATCTAGTGTAAAAGTGATGCACGTCATATAACGTGATTGTCGTGGGCGTATCACCGCAATCATTTCCATTAACAAAACAACATTGTTCTTACAAAACTAGTGAGACTGAAAACCTTTAAATTGGAATATTTTTAAAAATAAAAACACACCCAAATGTTGTTGCTGCGTCTTCAACTTCCATTTAGTTGAAAGGTGCCCAGGGTGCGCCGGACGTATTTGGTTTTCTATAGATACGTCACACGAGGAGGTTCCTTTTTTGCACCCTAAATATATATATTTAAAGCAATAAATACATATTTGTTATTAATGTTAATGGTATTCAAACTACCTGCGTAGATAAGTTAGTAAGTCATTTTTTTAAAATATATTGCCACTCTTCGGTCGTACATCACCTTTAACTGTTGGTGGAAACTAAATAAATTAAGTGGCTTTCCAAGCGTTTAAGTAGCAGTTGTGTGGTATTGAGTTAAGACGGTATTAAGATAGTTTAATAGTTGATTGATCATATGAAATAAAAAAATAATCATATTTATTGGGAAAAAAATTTACACTTTCAAAAACAAATTGTTGTGAATGAAAGTTTAAACTGTAATATGCCAAGTAATGCTAAATTTTCGCTAGTTTTGTACATGATTTAAAAATGTTTGTAGTATGAAAAACTTTTTTCACAAAAACTGAAATATATATCTAAAACTAGAATCTGCCCACCCTTTTTTGCTTGGAACGCCACATACCACGGACGGGTAAAATCGTGAGGCTGAGCTAGTAAGAATATGGCAAATAAAATATTTTTTCTAACTATATGTCTAACATGGGCCGTAAGCCTGTTTGCCCAATAAACATTAAATCAAAATGGGAAAATGGAAACAAACAACGCGCTTAGCTGAAAAAAATTATATTTTATGAGAAATTATAATTTACAATATTTCATACAGGCATCCATCTTCAGTCGGAACTTAAGCTAAAATCCTCACAATCTCACGCAAAAGGTAAAGCAACGTTAGACTATAATATAGTTTAGCAAGATTTGTGTAGTCGTTGCCCAGCTATTAAATCAAACTGGTATGAACCACTCCACACTGGTTAGTGGGCAACTCGCCCGAATGCAAAGAGGAAACTTTGAATTTGGGCGAGTCACACCTTAAGATTCAGTCCATTCGTACTAAAGATACGAATTCGACAAGGAGACGAGGGCGCACCTTTTAAATTGCACGCAAGTGCTTTCGTGTGAACAAATCGAACGTCAAGTTACATTGGACATTATTGTTCAGAGCGTAGGCTCAATTTAGCTTGTTAAGTAAAATGGACACGTAAGCATTTGCGTACAACTTTTGGGTCTGGTCAGCCAACCACAACGCTCAACAATAAATAAATTAAATGCTGAAACTATTCCTCTTTTAGACAATTCGGTGGCAGTACTGGATGGAAAATTGTCACACATAAAAATGTAAGATTAAAATTGGAAGTTTATAGAAGGATAGTAAAAAGTCAGTTGTATGATATCTGGTCCTATAATTAAATTTATGAAATTTACTAACCTAAGTTTCAAATAAAACCAAAGAAAGTTTCCGTAAGTGAGTGACAACGACACCCAATATTTTCCACCGTACATTGAATTATTTACCGACGCATATAAGCAGACGGACAAACATTACTTCTTGAAACTAAATGTCATGTCGCGTATTTACGTCTTCAATAATGAGAACATCGTCCGTTTAACAATCGAGCACTAATTATTTCCGTCTCCCGCTACGTTTTCGTACCATTCCTTTATAATCTATCATACTAAATAATAAAAGGTTGAAGGGAAAGCGCAAACGTAGCGTTTGATGAAAAAGAAAGAGAGACAAAATTGTCACAAAACAAGGACAGTTTCATGCTTTATAATCACCAATTAGAATATACATTGTGCTTTGTTTGTTTTTGATGCTATCTAAAAACCGAGCACTGTATTAGTATGAAAACACGTCTCACATGAATACTACAACATCTTGGTCACATATAAATCTCGCAAAATACTCGTCAAGTGCGTAACACTATCGACCTTGTTACCTCGACACAAAGCACACAGTTGGCTGAACCTGCGCCCGTTTCTCAGACCCCATCCAAGCCGCGTCGGCTCATTCACAATATTGCTGTACAATTGCACAAAAGAAATATAGTTTTCTATGTACAGGGCATACACAGAGATTGCACTTCAGTGGGTAACATCAATAGAAATTTCCAATATTGTGCGCTAAGTTACAATTTCACATTATTTTGAGCATTTCAAGACAGCTGTATATTAATTAAAGCATACAGTTTTGCTATTGACAGTTGCGTGTCCAGTGCCTAACCTCAGAGGTAATCTATATGCTCGGGACGCATAAAACAAAGACAACAACAAATAAGTTAATGTAAGCTATATACCGTCAAAATAGAAACTTTGTTTCTTACTATACATAAATAACTAAATAATAACACGAAGCAACACACTAAATTAAACATAGCATAATAAAATACTCTAAATATGGAAAACAATTATAAAAGTATATTTTTGTGCTTCACGTTCCTTTAAAATAATGCCAATAGCAAAACTTGGCACTGAACTGTCAGCTCAATTCACTCAGCACATTTAGACCCAAATGTACAATATATTACATACATGTGGTAAAAGCTTTCGTGCAAAAAACTGATTTCGGTTTTTACAATTCACATTTCGCTTTATTGTATCCCTCGGGTTTCTAGTAAAAAAAGTTTATATCAAATGCATCAAAAATGTCCTTAAACAACTAACGTAGTATTTCCCTATACTCGACATACTGCTAGCTGAATGGAATTCTCATACACGGATCAAATTAGAAGAAACCAAATACACCAGACCACTGCGTACATAAAGCCTACAGTTAACGTAAAACGTTTTGCGTCAAGTCAATTCGTGTAGAAAAACACCATATTTAAATATAAACAGCTTAAATAATAACATATATTCAAGTAACAAAAATTCCAATGTACAAAATTAATGTAATATTTAAATACAATTAATTAATAAATATATAAATCTCCCAAGCTAACAGAACAAACGGTATCGATATATATATTTAGTATATTGATTTGTTTCACTTAGTGAGAGGCGGGGTGAGCGATCTGAACACGTTGCTATACTGCACAAGTCGGACGCTCCGGAGACACATCCAAATATCAACTTTATCCTGTGGAATCAAAGTTCTCATTCGCAATCACTTCGGCAAACTTCGATGTCACCAAGTAGGACAATGGAACCTCCAACTTACACAGTATCACGGTATACGCCTCTAAGCTCTGCTCTCGACACTTCAACTTATAATACGTAAATATAACACGGAAGCGTCAATTTGATACGTCATTAGGAAGTCCTGTCTCGAGCCACGAGTTGATTCGAAACGCGTTAGTTCATTGGACTAGTTTGTTCAAATCCATCCGTCTGGACATAATAAAATGTATACTAATGTAGAAAGATATTATGGCAACAAACTTTACAAAAATCCTAAAACAATGACTAAAAGCAGCATGGTAAGGCCAAGACTCACCATAACTTTTAAAATGCACAATTTAATATTCACCGATACAGACACATACATAAATTGTGAATAACTTCATCATAAAAAAACATGTCAAAAAACGCGTCGTGTAGAGCGCGCACGAACGTAGTCGACGGGCGAGGCCCGACTTGTTGCTAGTTTTTTGGTTAAATGACTTACAATCTATCCTTACTTTCTCATTAAACATTTTAAGGTGAATAAGTTCGTCCATCCGATCTCAGTTCGTGAATTTACACATTCTGTCGTGAAGTGATGATGTTTAAATTATGTGTTATACACAATCACAGATTTGTGTCAGCGGCCGCATACGCTCCTTAAACGAGGTTGTATTCCTTCAGGTTGGACTGTAGGATCGTGTCTTTCACTGCGGCAAACACGAATCGGATGTTTTCGGTGTCTGAAAAAAATATTTTAAAATTTAATTTTCATGTTCTATTGTGGTAAAAATATAGACTAGCATTTAAACAGGTTATTTAAGACTGCAATTCATTAGCGTATCCCTATCTATACTAAAATTATAAAGAGTTTTAGAAGATAATCCCATATCCCTATATAGTGTTAGTAGTTCGATTATCTTTGTAATCTGATTAAAAAATTATCATGATAATTGGAGGAAATATTGTTTACTTTTATATCGTATGATGACTTGCTCCATTCGGAAAAGAATTGATGCTGCTTTGTAGCATACCTATCTATATACTTACTTTTTTAACCCAGCTTGGTATTAAACATGTCACGTTGGGAAAGACGCTAACACAATACTATTAAAATGAGTTTTGATATCATTGTATTCATACTAATGTAATTCATGTAATGTCTGTACACCTCTGGTGTCTGATTAAATATATTTGTATTTCCAGTAGCCTGTGTAGGGCAGTTAGCAAAAGTTTGTTTAATATAAGGCATGAGTAACTAAGTTATTGTGGCGATATGAATATACATTTCAATATTCTTTAACATTATAAACATCTATAGAACCTTAAATTGTATTCATTGTTTCATTTTATTTATGTTACGTATTATGACTATTGGGGCATCTAACTAAAATAGTCTGAATATGTTTATACTTTCACGTCTTATTAACCTTTAGTTAAGTTATAAGGCATCGTCCTAATAGAACGCGAATGCGCGATCATCGCGCGATGGCAAAAACTGGGTGCCCTAGAATGATCATCGCGTAAATTGACGACGCGAGCGAGCGTCCGTCGTCTAGGGCCGGCCCTAGTCGTAGGTAGCCCAGGACACCCTATTCGAATTCAATGTTTGATCGCGCGTTCTTACAAACGAACTAAGTTCGCGCGAATACAAGCGTTTGAATCGCGCGATCCGGTCGTGCGATTGTCAGTTAGGACATCTATTCGAGTTCAATAGGCGCGTTCGTACGAGTAAAATTCGCGCGAAGCTACGATGATCGCTTATTTGCGTTCTATTAGGACGATGCCTAAAGATTTATCAGATTCTAGGTCCAGCAATCAGGTAAATCCACGGAATAGAGAAAGCATGGAAATCAATGGCAAGGGCACCTAAGTGTTTTGACTAAAAGCGGGGTCGCTCATTTGCACAACTGACATATTTTGTAGAAATAATGCAGTTTTGCTTTGTTTTGGAGTGTAAAAAAACTATAGCGACTCTATTCCGTGGGTAAATCTATGTTGTTAACTTATGACTAAAAAGCTACTTAATTATTTTAAAGTCTGCACGCTCGCTTGGCGAATGTATGTGCCGAGGAAACACTGCGTATAGTAAACAGAGAGTCACCCCATTTATCGACGCGGTAACAGTTTCAACCGGTCATAAAATATATATGATACTAGCTGTTGCCCGCGGCTCCGCCCGCGTGGGGTTCGGTTATATCGCGCCCAAAAGTAGCCTATGTTTGACCTCAGGTCGTTAACTACATCCCTACCAAATTTCATCACAATCGGTCCAGCAGTTTAGCCGTGAAGAGGTGACAGACAGACAGACAGACAGACAGACTTTCGCATTTATAATATTAGTATGGATTAGTATGGAAGTATGGATATAAGAGTATCGCTAATTCCATTTGCATCAGTTCGGCGTGGACGACGCGACGCCACACCGGCCGACAGAGAAACGACCTTATTACGTTAAAATAGTTTTTCAGATCGGCTGACGGCTTTCCCAAGTCGAGAAGTCTCTTAAATTTTATAAAACCGCGTGTGCTCGAAGGTCCTAACGAATACTAATAATATTTTTTAATCTTTCAATAGCACCTCTTTGAATTTGGACATCAAATCATGGAGTTTTTATATTGCTTCGTACATAATGTAAGAAGTTGAATAACTTATTATTTATCGAATTGCAGTTCCTACAACTTACCTTTTATGTACAGTACTCCTACCATAGATTTTGTAAATGCATTCGCTATTGACTGCGTTAATATTTTGTATGAAAATTCTTAGTTACCCTACTATCCGCGACAGGCGCTGTACCGGTTTATCTTATAAGACGACAGTCACTAGCGACTGATTTTAAATCCCATGGCATGACATAGGGTCCTTTGCCATACTGTATATATAGATTGTAATTTTTGAAAACATTTATAACAGTCTAAAGAGGATAGACTACATTTTTTCCATACAAACGTATTACATTGTTTTCCCACTGGATATAGTCTCTAGATTAGAGTTATAACTTTTATTTTAAAAACGTTATCGGTTTGTTTTATTTGAATAAATAATTAAAAAAAAAGATTTGACCTTCCAAAATCCTAAAAAAAAAAATCCCATGTCTGTCACACATACTAAGAAAAGGTTTTTAAACCAAAGAAAAACGTACATGCATAGTTCTTCTATCTATAAGATCTTCCTATAAACATTGTTACCAAAAATTACGAAAACTCGATTTGGTCAAGATTTTTGTAGGTATAATTGTTCCCTGTCGCACACTTTGGGGAAGTTATGAACGTGAGACAACAATATTATCTTCAAATACCTTTTTCTTAATTGTCTCTGATTCATACCCTTAACTATTTAATTACATCAAGGAAAATAAATAAAAGCATGCAATTAATAAAAATAAACATTTAATTTTCTATTACAACATAGTAGAGGTATTTTAAAAATCATGCGAGGTTGAACTCCTTCAGGGCAGCCTGCATAATGGTGTCTTTGACGGCACAAAACACTAGTTTGATGTTTTCAGTGTCTTTAAAAATATCCAAGGCAGCATGCGAGAATAAAATAAATAAAGAACATGCAAATTAAAATAAATGCTTGTTAATGAAAATAATGCTCAACATAGGCTAGTGCGTGATGTTTCAAAAATATTGGCTGAAAGAATATTTTAAAACATTTCGCCAGATTGCGTAAAGGACTCAAATTTAATTGCAATGAACCAATAATTTGTACTTCTATTAGTCTAATTGATAATTGCAATTGACGTTGTCTGTAACTCAATTATTCTATTTAATTCATGACATTTGTCATAGAAATAAATAGCAATCCAGAATATGACAAGGCATCTTAACTGCGATAATCTCGAAAACAACTGACCAAATATACTAAAATTGACAGATAGACACTTAATAGTTTTGAAGTGTCAGGTTGCAACAGATTTTCCAAAGTTCCATCGTAAGTTTAGCCAAGATTTAAAATGATTATGTTTTGAGTTTATGCTTAACCATCTCAAAGGCGCAAAACTGCAATCTTACTCGTATTTAAACAAAAGTACACTGTGGTTGTCTTTATAAGCTAATAATGCAATGAAATGACAAAAACAACAACTTTTTGGCATATTTTTGCCTTGATTTTATCTAATAAATCGAAATAAACTTACTTGCACAAAACTCCACAACACATAGCAGAATTAAAAATAACTACAAAAGCCCTAAAAAACAAAACAAACTAACACTTATAATGCAATTAAAAACCTAAAATATTAGCAATAGAATATATAAAATGTTAGCACAACGCATAATAAAATCATAAACATAATAAAAACACACAAACACCAACAACTCACCAAGTAATCCATGCAATGAGACCGTTCTTTGAAATAATCTACATAACTATAATGTTATTATGAACAACTTTTCCTATAGGTATACAGTAACGTGCATAGTCAGTCATGTATAATCATCGGTCCTTAAAGTCAATATAGTCACTATCACTACATAGTATAAAACAAAGTCACTTTCTCTGTCCCTATGTCCTTTTGTATACTTAAATCTTTAAAACTACGCAACGGATTTTGATGCGGTTTTTTTTTTAATAGATAGGGTGATTAAAGAGGAATGTTTTTATGCCCTTGCGAAGCCGGGGCGGGTCGCTAGTAAGATCTAAAATTGAATACATATCAATGCTCGTGGCCCTGCTCATTAGAAAAAAAACATTTACTCCAATTGCCTAGGAAAGTAGTACATTACTATCGAGGCCGGAAATAAAGTAATTTAAGGCCGAGTAATATTGCAATTGCTTTTAAAAGGACGAGGCGAAGCCTGGTCCCTTTGAATTTAATTCCATTTTGTAATAAACTCTAAGAGGTGCCGTTGAAAATTAATTTACACATATAATTTCACTTTTACTTGATTACATACAATGATATACAATTTTGCTAAAATTTTACTTAAAAGAACTAACGTACCACGCTGACCTAATGAAGATACCTGACCTATTTAATTTAAGAGTTCTAGCCCTACAAAAAGATCACCAATATTCATGATAAAGTTATGCCTTTCTCTGAATCTTTATCTTTTGTCTACCAAGTAAGAATATATATATTGTACGATATTTTGACTGTACTTAGGTCACGAATTTTCTCTGTGGTTTGGTTTTAAAGTGGCTGTATGAAAAAGAGACTTGCTAAAATAATATACGTCGACATTTAGGAAAAATTAGTGAGAATCACGCCAGGCGCGTGGGATTAACACTGATGGCAAGATTAGCAAAACACGTGAGGAGTGTTTTTAGTGTTAAGACCTCCTTTTCACGATCACTGTGACACACTTAAAGTATCCCTACTTTATTGACTAGGTCAAAAACTAGTTGTCAGTTGAATTAACCTCGCTTAACACGTTTTACAATACCAAAGTTGCCAAAGCAACATTTTCGGTTCATTAATGAATATATTATTTTTTTATATGTCCTTACTATTAGAAATAACGAAGCACCTGAATTAGTTTATTCATTTGTTTCCGAGCAACGACCGACCATCTTTTTTCTAACTGAAACCGCGCGCTGTCAAAACGCCGTAGTGACGTTCCACTCGCGCCCGACAACTAGTGTTGTTCCACGATAATCGATTTTCTTCACTAAACATTACTTACCAGTCGCACAAGTGAAGTGTGAGTAGATGATTTTCTCCGCGTCAGGGTTGAGGTCGACGAACATTCGCAGAATGAACTCGCGCGCCGAGATCGCGTCGCGTTGCGGACCTGGGACGGAACAAACACACACACATCTAGCGATACTACTACACACACTAACGTGTTTTTATAATATTTCATTGCTTATGGATAAATTAAATTTGTAATTTGTATTTTGTACAATGGTCAAAAATTGTGACCGCTAAAAGATTTTCCGAAAATAATCAATGTTCTTTCTGTGTAAAAATAGCAACTTATCAACTTAGTGAAAAACGCTCGATTAAAACGTTTTTGGTAATGTTGTCCTCGTGTTTTTTGAAAATTTTGAGAACTCGTTCAAAATTATTTCAATACTCTTTTAGAGGTTACAAAACTTAATTTCCAAAAGCAATGAAGACATTAAAACTGCAATAGCAATATATTCTAGCGTAATTCTAAATAAATCTAGCATACATTGTTCTCCTTTAGCTCGATTCTAGCGCCATATACGCTTTACCGACGTAAACAGTATTTCAAACACACCAAATTCGAGTCTTCATTGACAAGTTTTAAAATAATAATAGTAATAGTATTTCTATATATTTAAATGATGCCCGAATACTCAAACGCTACTCAATTTTGAGAGCTGCTCAAGTATCATGCTGTCGCGCTGAACGTCAACGATATGACAGTGACAAAATGAACTTGGACAGCTCTCAAAATTGAGTAGCGTTTGAGTATTCGGCATAAAACTCAAATTTGATGTAGAATTATAAATCCTGTCAAAACACCAGTATATAAGTAATCGAGCCATTGTCATTCTTTTTCAACCTGTTGCCGTCGTGAAATGAGAGTAACAGGAACGGTCGGGATCCGGGTTCTCTTTTAAATATTTCTGGAGTATATAATCGAGTGCTGGCGGAGCCGTGCATTTCGGACCTAATCCACAAACAAACATTAGGCTGAATTTTCACCAAAGAGATCTAGAGATTATAGATTAGATGTAATCTATAAGCTAGACGTGACTTAGTATTGGGGAAATTCAATATAGAGCAGTCTATAATCATTTTTACTATAAAAGAACAGTTTTTTCCCCCTATATTTACAATCAACAGCAAGTAATTAAAATAGTATTATAAAATTGAATTATTAGTTATAAATGGCTGACTCCAACTGTATGTATACACTGTAAAACGCACGGTGTATGCTGCTCGGATCTGCACTGAGTCCGAGAATGTCTAATAGTAATAACGTAGCCAAGCGTATATAGTATTTAATCAATCAATCAATAAATACATCGGTTTGAATGGCAAATAAATTGAATACATAGACGGACTTACAAAATACTGTCAAATCGAAAACCATTTTTATTTGTAATCTTAATGAAAATCTAAAAACAGGTTTATCCTAGTTTTATCTTAAGCTTACGCTTCAGAGCTTTTTAATAATGGTACTGGTTATTACTATAGATCTACTGCCATCGGACTTCCTTAACGCTTTTTACAAGGAAACCAGCACAATAGGAACATGATCCGGGTGTGTCAGTGGCCAACACTGTCAGATTTTTCAGGCTGCCTAAAGGCATCTGACATAGCCTAACGACTGCCTTCTACCGATAACGACCCGTATCAACGGCTTGACGTGCCTTTCGAAGCACAGAGGAGCTGAAAATAGAAATGCCAATTATGGCGATCAATCCAACCTAGGCCACGCACTTACCGTCGCTTGACTCGCGCTCTCATTAATACGCACGCCCCGCTAGGTAATCGAGCTAACCTAACCTAGACTAGAAGAGATTGATAAGTCCGCCTTTGTACCACATTCATATAATGTTTTTGCAAGAACTCTAATTTGTTGTAATAAAGATTATTTTCTACCTTCGTACTCCGGGAAATAGTCGACGAGATGCGAATACATAATCTTCTCTTCGAGCAAATCCTTTTTGTTGAGGAACAGAATTACCGACGAGTGTTGGAACCACGGGTACGTGATGATCGTTTTGAATAACGCCTTCGACTCTTCCATTCGATTCTGAAAAATATTAATGGGTTTATTTAGTAAGGCCAGGCACATATAGAATATAGAAGTCCCTAAACTTATCGACGCAGATGTTGAAAGAAAAACCTTAATGTCAACGTATTAAGGGTGATAATACCTTTCGCATGCCAATGCAAATCCGTGATTTGTTACGTTGATCTCTCGGTTTTTCTGACCGGCTGCGATTCGCGGCCGATTTCGCGTCGATACGTGTGTGGTCTCCTTATTTCGTCGCAGTTATAATTATATGCATGACATTTTTTTTTCTACATTAAAAGGTTGTCACGGAACTATTTGTTTATTCATATCGTTCGGGTTACACGGTCAATAGACCTGGCAGAACTTGGTGGTTTAACTACGGCTCCTGGCGAGGTTTCTTTAACGACTAATAGGGGGCAACCGGGATAACAGCTTAAACCCACCCATCATATCGGGTCCATTTGCATCTCAACCCGTATAGCTTCGGATCCGCTAAAGTGTGAAGTCTTAACTCTCCTACAGAAGGTACCAATGAAGATCCTTTTTCAACCCATATTGCTTTGCTTGAATCTGCCACCGCTCAGACAGGGGTAAAATAATTTAAACCTATGTTATTCACTTAGTCACCCACGAGAAAAAGTGGTTTATTCTTGAAGCAGATAAAACACGGTTAGTTAAAGATTTATTAGTACCTAAACACTTTATAAACTGTTTCGCCTTAACTAAACAATCACAATCTTGTGCAAGATTATTACTTAAGTACATAGAAGAAATAGTTACGATTGAAACTTACCTCATTTTCGGATTCGAATAAAATTTGATCATATTCACTAAGAGCTACTAAGAATATGATAGAAGTGACATTTTCAAAACAGTGGATCCACTTCCTTCTCTCGGATCTTTGGCCCCCGACATCCACCATTCTGTCAAAATAATAATTACATGAATATTACTAAATTGTTTGTTGCAAGAGTGCTTAAAAATGTTTTTATAAATACAGATTTGTTTGTTCGGGTTATTTTTTAAACCTAAATAAAATTGACAATTCATTTTCTATATAAAATGTGAAAAAAAAAATGTTTGCTTACTAGCAATGAAGCGAAGGAACTTAAGGGTAATTAGCTCAGGATTAAACGGTTACAACTAGTTTTAAGTTGCAATAATATAACTAAGTTTTTGACTTTTGACGGATAGCGATGGCGCTATCCGTCAATTATGTATGTATGGAATGTTAATTTAAATTGAACTATCAGTTTAATAGGCTTTTATCAGCTTTCAGGAAAACAAATAGCAACTAAGTTATATTTATTGCGGTAAGGGTAACCAAAATAAAATGGATATAGTAATATTAACAGGAAAAGGTAGCATAGAAAGTATGTGACAAAATCAAATAAGCAAAAATATATTTTTCTTATATAAAATACACATAGAAGTTAGTTAATTAAGCCAGCATGCATAAGTATTAAAAGACAATTTAGCATAAAAAATAGTTCAAACATATGTAAAGCAGTTAGCATTTATTTACAAAACAAGGTTTGATGAACCTTATACTTTCGAGATATAAGGTTGTCAAATTGACTAAATCGTAAGGACCACAAACCAGTATGAGATAGGATAATACAAAATTTATTTGTTAATATTAAGCGATTAAAAATGTCAAGTTGTTTATTTATTTGGTAAAATTATAGTATTACACGTGCTTAGGTCAGCATTTTTCTTTGCCTTTTGGAATCGGATAAAAACATTGGATTTGCAATGAAATTTGCTACTTTATTTTAATACGACTATATTTAACAATAGGGTATAGAAAGAAAATTGCTTAATGCTAGTTTATCAATTGTTCTAAAAGGACAGGTTAGAATGAGAAAGCATTACTACAACGCCATCTACTGGGAAATAGTTAAGGGCCGTGAGCCAAACCACTCCTTATGTATCCGTGCCTTACTACAGTACACGTACCGAAATATAATGCCGTCTAAATCAAACGGGTATTCGAGAATGCCGGTGGTTGGCTGTCGGGCACGCAAGATGTCTTGCTCAGTAGGAAGATAGTCGTCTTTTTCGATCCGCGCCAGATCGCTTAAATAGCTGAAATAGATCATGCAGACCTAGTAACGAAGCCAAGTATAACATGCAACCTTTGGGAATTTATTGGTACAATCTTTATAAGAAAGTAGGGCTAAACCGCGTGTTTACTAGGGAAGAAATTGCCTAGTAAATACGTGATTTAATTTAATTGGCGAAGAATTGCTATCGTGAAATTGTCATTAATAAACTAGTTTAGTACGAATTATAGAAATTACCAATGAAAGTGAAATTGATTCACTTAAATCAAATTAAAGTACTTATAACGACAATTTCACGACAGAGAAATAACAAACAAGACCACATGCACAACAAAACATAAAGTACAGACAATAAATCCCCAAAACACAGACATAATAGAAACAAATAAAGAAACATAGAGTATAAAGTTCCCGTGACATGCAATTTCGAAGCGGCGACATGCATTTTACACCCATTGAATTTTACCTAAATCGTATCTCCTCCAGGTCAAATGGATATTCTATGATACCCGTTGTGGGCACTCTCACGCGGAGGATGTCTTGTTCGGTTGGTAGATAATTTGGTGCCGCCACGCGGTCAATCTCCAACAAGTAGCTATAGAAAACAATTATCTTAGTTTCCGCCTAGAAATGCGAGTGGAATAAAAATGGATAGTTTGGTACGGTAGTGTTCTTAAATAGATATATATTGCGGAAATAATAATACCGTACCATTTAAAATAAAAAAATCTGCTCAAAACCATAGGATATGCTCGGATACCATGGCAGCACATGGATAGAGTAGCCTTATTTGATACTCAACTATGAAGCTCCTATTAATTAAGTTTTATTCAATAATATCCCAGAATAACCGGTTGGAAACGGCCTGCATCTAGCGCATGCTTGCGACCTTCTTCAGGTCATCTGACCATTTGCTCGGTGGTTGTCCGACACTACAAATTGCCGCATTAGGTACTCCTCAAACGTATACGCGTGGAAACTGCTTCAGTAGGTTAGAAAAACCTTTATGTCAACGTAATAAGGGTGTCGCTAATGTCATTCGCAAATCGCTTGGCTTGGCGATGCGATCCTACACTGGCCGAAGGTAAAAAGGACCTTATTTCGTTGACATAAAGGTTGTTCTAACCGGTTTCAGCCGGTCCTTTTGGTCCGATTGGCTGAAGCCTTTTCGTCGATAAGTGTGGGGAGTCCCTTAAACTCCCTGCAGGAGTGAATCTCAATTCAAATCAAAATCACAATCAATATTGTAGAGTAGGTCACATCACATCTGTACTGTATTTAATGTATTAGTGTGCTTCAATGAAAAACGTTTTACGAGCAACACTGTAAACTGGAACTTTTATACAACACTGTGTATCGTACTTTGATATGTCATTGGTGTTTTCTATTTCAGGAAATCACACTATTTGTTTGTCAGTTTTATTTCCTCGTCAATTTAGTTTTAGTTTAAAAGAGTTTTCTTTCGTAGTGTTTTTTTTTTTGTTTTTTTCAAATAATAGGCTTACGTTAAGACCAAGGCCATTTTGGGACTCATTCTAAGTAAGCTCTAAGAATGAACATAGTTATCATCATTTTAGCCACAAGATGTCGCATCCAACGGCTTCTTGCCAATCGGAAGGCGTCTATCGGAATATTTATGCTTGAAATGCAATTATTGACCATAAATCTAAGCAGTTAAGGGTTATAATAAATGCACTCAGCCGCGCTTTCAGCGATGTGCGTTGGGCCTTAAAAATATATTTAAGCAGACTAACTCATAAAACAAAAACAACGTCCAAGGGAATAGTCTTGACCACTCAAGTATATTGATCACTTAATCATTTTGCTTTATTATTTGGATTAGGATAATTACCTTCATGCGATTACTCATATATCGGGCAGTTTAGCCAATACAATAGCGTAAGTGATGTAATCGTTATATTGTCCTTATAACTGTTATAATAAGCCATTATTTATCAAACTTCTGATGTAAGTATAGAATCATGAGATTTATAACATTTTAATTTAATTCTTCTTTTCATTTACCTTATCTTAGTTTCCTATGTGGGTTCTATTAGTTCTATTTTCAGCTATTTTCTGCGTCACACCCCTCCGGGTCCTATCCTCCCTCACACAATCCATCCATCTCTTTTTTGGTCTTCCTTTACTACTAGATCCCGTAATGTTCATATTTAATAATCTTTGTATTTAATAAGGCTTTCTAACTTCTCATTTATGGGTGTAACTTATATTATTTAATTGAAACATTTATATTCAATGACGAAATTTGAAATTTAGGATTCATATAATATTTCGTTGGTATATGTCACTGATAAATAACCTTTTTAATAAAAAAAAAGAATTGTGAAAGATACACCTTATAATATTATAATTTTTATAAACTCATACTTACTATTTGGCTGAATCGGTGAGCTGGTACTCCCGCCTACGATCGTAGCACTCCTGGATGCCGGAGTCAGACCACAGATCCTTAATGGCATCGACGTACGGGCTCTCGAACGTTGTCACACTCTCAAAGTCGATCGACGATATCAACTCCGCCTTTTCCTGAAAAAATAAAAAATACAGGTTTTAACTACTTTTATCATAGTCTAATTAAGAGTGGAAATGAGCTAACCACATGAGCTCTAGGAAGACCAGAAGTCGGAGACGGAAGAACCCTGACATGGAGTGCTGTTTTTGAAATGTATGACATACGCCAAACCGGTGAGTCGAATGATTATCACTACATAGTATAAAACAAAGTCGCTTTCTCTATCCCTTTGTCCCTTTTTAGGCTTAAATCTTTAAAACAACGCAGAGTGATTCAAGAGGAAGGTTTTTATGCCCATGCGAAGCCGGTTTTGGGTGAGTCAAACATCTCAAAAATAAGCACTCTAGGTCACAAAAACCGTGGTAGACCAGCAGCCGATATTGTCAAAGTAGCAGGCCTAAAAGAGAATCTCTTCGTGAATTATGGTCAAATGGATGCTATAAACTTTCTACAGATTATGTATAATCAATTGTTATCAAAACAAATATATTTTTTATACTTTCAAATTTTAATAAGTAATTCTAAATCTTGACACGTTATGGTCTGCTGTTGCAGGCTTTCATATGTTACTTAATTTTTGATGGTATAGTGGTATATTTTACACTGTCTATTTTCTGTAAACAGTTTTTTAAAGATCGAATCTTTTCTTTGCAAGTTATTATGAATGTTAAAGTTGTTAATAGTAGGTTTAAATTAGCATATTGCTATTTATCTGTTACTTACACATTGATTGACATGCTACTACCTACACCAACAGGAATAATATTATATCACAGGAAGTGTAATCAATCACTTTCTATTTATTTTCTCGGTAATGTCATTTTAACCGCATATATTTCCACACTGACAATGCTATGACGATGATAAGGAGTCGCTTGGACCAACTGCACCCGTAGCCAAGTGACAATTTCAAAATGCTAAAGATTGACTACGAGATTTACCGCAGCTTATGTCAATTCCATACATTTTATTCTTGTCGTTAGTCGTTAACGTTTTGCGATTGTGACTTTGGCTAAGCCCCCTGGTCAGTCGATGTCTTCTTGTCGTTAATTAGTCCAGGGATGTACAATGACCTATTTAAGCAAGCCCGATAACAGTAAGAGATTGCGAAATTACTCACTAGTTACGGGCCTGCTTAAATAGATCATGGTAGCTTCCCGAACTTTGCTGCACTAATAAACATTGTAGTTGCAACTTCTCTCTAGACTTACTTGCTTTTGATATATACATAATTATATTATGTTAATGTAAGCATTTTCAAAATTTTGTTTATTAGCTCAGAAATTATTGAATTCTACCAATAAATCAATCTAGATCTAGTTCAATGGTTATCGAGAAAATGACACTAAGATAAACCCCTGTCTCAACACGGATGTTACAGTAGGAAGGTGTATGGTCATACACTGGTGATATCTAATAATAATGAGATGATTCATTCATGAAGAATCCTGAATTCAATACTAGTTAATTTGTATAAATATTGTTTTCTGTTGGAAATACCAAATCAATGTTTTATATGCAAAATAGGTTACAAATATGTAAAAAATGTCTCTATTGTGAAATATGAATTTCTGAATTTGACTCGGCCTGTTTGAGAATCATTCAATAGGCTAGGAGCCAGGGTAGCATGTGTGTGTAGAACAAGGAGCACCACACTACGGCTGTAAAATTTTAATGCGTACAAATGGAGAGGCACCACGTGCACTATACGCGGTGCGGTTTAAATGTGTGCGATTTTCAAACCGCGCCGCAACGCACCGCTCCGCGTTCGATGTGTCGTGCTCTTAAAGCTTCTTTGAGGACCTTGACCTTATACTATGTTTAGGGATAATAGTGTACGCGGGACGAACTTCCTCATTAAACGTCATATTATAAATTGGTATTACGGTTTTTCATATATTTAGATACTGAATGCGATATGCTCTTTCAACCTGTCAATAATGTCTATGTAGCCAAAATGAGCATAGCTCTTAAATTTATGATGATGAGCCAAAATGATGACTATGTAAGTGTTCACTTTGTGCTAAACGCTTTTGTTAATAAAGTATAGATACACATTATAAACAGTGAATCCCAGCACGTTCGCCACCTACAGTTGGAACACAACACTTGCGACACGTGTTTAGACTCGAAGCTGTTGATCGTTTGAGTGCATGCTACTTTGGCTTCCGCAAATTAATACCTTAACTTCTAATACCTATCTTAGAGTATTAAACCTACCGGATTGGCCAATAACAGGCGGCCCCCACTGCCAAAAGTATAAGAACGCCGGGGGTAATACTGCTTAATGTACTTGTGTGCGTGTATTCTTTACTTGTGTTGGATAATTTGTTAAGTGTGTGCGTAGCGATCGAATGATACATCATTTATTGTGTTACCTCACCCCGCGCGCAGAATGTGTCAGACGATTTCATGTAAATAAGTGTAGTATGGTGTAGTGTAAGGTTTAATGCTCTAAGATAACATAATAATACTTAATTGAATAAAATTTAAATACACTCACTACGTTGGACGGACTCCCGTATTGTATTTTGAGTAGATCCATAGCGCGTATCATACTCTGCATCGCCATGAAGATGTTCTGGTACACGAGCTTGATGAAGCCGCGTTTGTCATCGTCACTGTAGCCGGAGCCGTGGATGATTCTCATCTGCTTGATGAATGTTGACTTGCCCGACTCGCCGGTACCTGTTACAAACATCAGATTAAGTGATTTACAGTGTGATTGTAGTACTGTTTAGTCTATGGCCTAACTCTTGATGTGACTCAAGGCCTCAATTGACTGAGAATCCTGCACGGTTGAGGATTGGAGTAGGCTAACGAGGACCATGTATTTATTAGTCGAAACATAGCATAGACCTTTCGACTCGAATAGAAGTAGTGTAAATATAAACTTAATTTGATGTAGGGTTAGAATATGTTGTTTTAACAACCGCAAGGTTTTGACCTTAAGAATAGACCACTGTCTTTTTCCGAAGATGTCGTTTAGCGGACTAAGGAACAAACAAAGGTATAAACTTCTTTGGACATCTGTCTACGGTTAGAAAATTTAGTTCTAAGTTTAGATGTCAGCACAGATTACAGTATTAGTATAAGGTGTCGGATAGGTGTTGCCGATGCTAAATGGCGACATCGCTCTATCTGTCTTCTTCCCTAACATATATCAGTTTTTATAAATTTACAATTACCTTATATGTTTCATTAAAAGAACAACAATACAATCATAATATTTGGTGCATTTATCTGAAATTTTAGCAACAAATATAAGAGCTGATTAAAAATACATACAAAGATTGTGAAAAAACCTACATTTCAGATACTTATAAAACTAAAATTTCGTAATATCGTCATTGTTATCTCAGCATCGGTCAACTCGTTGATAAGCTCTTTGGAAACTCGCATGAATATATGAAATGTATATTTCAATGCAACTCACGGAAGTCAGAATGTATGTTATGTAAAGATGTTAGGGTCAAATCTTGAAAGTTAAATTTGACCTACTTCCGATTGTCCTACACGTCATTAGTTCAGTTTCGATGACAATGCATTGACTTTGACCTGATTGATGGTGCACCTAGATTCGACTCCCAACAAGGGAGGTCCTCAGCATTAAACACCACAAACATTTTTTTTTTAACAATTGGCCTGGATTAAGTTTTGATGGCAATTGGCAATACATTGTACCTATCTGATTTAATATTGGAAAATATTTCATATATTTATTTTAAAATTTAAAGCTTATCCTATCTTATACTATTAAACGAGCAATAAATTAATTTGTACTCGCGTTTTTGAAAACTGCTCTAACGATTTCTTTGAAATTTTAAACAAAAGTTCTTATAGAGTCAAAAAGATAATCTAGCTAGGTTCCATGACTAGGAAAATTCATTTTACCCAGGTACTGTACTATTAAGAGCGTCAGAAGAACAAAATTATGCGGACAGTACGAAGCTTTATTTCTGTTTGTTTTATGATGTTACTCTGGTGGGTTAAACACATAGCTGTTCGCAGATTTCTCGATTTACGAGACAGCATCGAGCGAAGCGTATTGCCGCATCACATGTCGCAAAACTTTGCATCTAAATGTTGTGCTACACCAGATTTTGCGACAGATGTGTGCACTGTGCATTGCTGATTTTGAGAGAGTAAAGTGAGATACCTGATATATTTTGTTGTATCGAAAAGTAGGTCAGGATAATTTGACGACCTCCGTGGCGTAACGGGTAACATGCCTGACCGCTACTCAAGAGGTCCCGGGTTCGATCCCCGGTCAGGTCAAGATGAAAAAATGATATTTTTCTGATTGACCTGGGTCTTGGATGTTTATCTATATACTTACGTATTTGTTATTAAATATAGTATCGTTGAGTTAGTATCCCATAACACAAGTCTCGAACATACTTTGGGGCTAACTCAATCTGTGTGATTTGTCCCTATATATTTAATTTCATTTATTTAATATAAAAAATAAGATAGGAAGCAAGTTGCAGATAATGTTTGTAATTCGCCTGGTGGTTATGTAGGTACTTATGATTTGCTAGTTAATTGAACACCTAGGCCGTTCATTAAAAGCCAAGGAAGAGAAGAGGGAAACACGAAGGACATACTAGCTAAGTCATTGTGCTCAAAATATAACTAGATGGCTAAAGTAATCATTTATCAATCAAAGTGATTAATTATTTTCCCCTGCAACTCTATTTTAAAACGAAGTTTATTTTTACTAGCGACCAGCCCTAGCTTCGCATGGGCATAAAAACCTTCCTCTTAAATCACTCTTTCTATTAAAAAAACCGCATCAAAATCCGTTGCGTAGTTTTAAAGATTTAAGCATACAAAGGGATATAGGGACAGAGAAAGCGACTTTGTTTTATACTAATGTAGTGAGTAGTGATTACATCAGCTATCTACAAGTCTTTTTTTTTCCAAATATGTCTAGTAATTTTGTTGATCACACAAATAGGCAAACCAATATCTTGGAAATTGATCTTGTTATAGGCAGATTTTAATTTGCATATAATAAAAACTGTTATTTTGAAATAACAAACCACAATTTTATTACTTACAATATTTTGCCTGGGACTTCGTACGCTGACCACTTATAATTTAGTACCCATCTATATAATTTTCTATTTTTCTATATTTATGTAACTTGGGTAAACAAAAAAGTATTATTTGTTTATTAACACACATACAACACATAACACAAGTCTTGAACTTAATTTGGGGCTAACTCAATCTGTGTGATTTGTCCCTATATATTTATTTATTTATTTAATTTATTTATTAATTGCCATTCAGCATGGCAATACTGCCAGCCTAATTGGCACAATGTAAGGCACAATTTGCTGCTTATTAAGATGTTTTATAAGTTAAATCGTTATAGTGCCACAACTAGGTACTATAACTAGGTAGGACTATACTTTTACAATAATATGCGGAATTTCGGCTAAAATCTTTTTCTCCGTGTCAACCATTAGCAAATCAGGATAAACAATATCAACTGATTATTAGCTAGCCATTCCTTATGAATGAATGAATGAATGAAAGTTTAGTTATTCACGTGACCATGACTCATACGTTAGTAGGACTTATACTATATTAGTATTTTGCCTTATGCCTCTGTATATATTATAACAAGATTAGTTGACTGTAAAGCCTCTTAGCAAGTTAGTTGCATTATATAAAGTGAAGGTGTGTAAACCTATTATTGGTAAAAGGATTCTAACTAAATTTTATTTTATTTGTAATAAACTGTACAGGGTGTGCAAGATCGATTGACCGTGTCAACTATACAAAAAGTATGTCTTAACTTTTTTTACTTTTTCTAACTATTATAGTTATTATTGTTCAGTTCTTTATTAACTAAGATAACATTCCATTAATTTTATCCAATAAAACATCACTAATAAAAAAAAGTAATTATTGCAAGTTATATATATAAGTGTAAGTATTATCCTTTAGGCGATTAAGGAAAATCAGAAGATAATACTATGTATTCAAATTATGTCGTAATCAACAAGCAACAAGTCCACTGCTGTACATGGATAACTACAACAAACCATCAGAAAGTGGTTTGTTCTCGGAGAATCTTCCTTCTAATCTTTGAAGTAGATTCCTAAAATTACCATAGACACATACACTATGGGAATTTCAAGAAATCTGCTGCTAAAATAATATTTATAACAAAAATATTTATAAAACGCACAATTACAAGTGCAGACACATCAAAACCAGACACTAATCAATCTCTCTTTAGCTGTGTCAATAACATATTTAGCAGGTGCGATGAAAGATGTGTGAACAAGGAAACAAGGCTGTCATTGTACAATATTATATACAATACGCAGTATTAGACAAGCAATGAGTAATTTCACACATTTGGATTGATAAAAATCAAAATAAAGGCTTTAAGTCATTTATTTTTTGATATGAATAGATAAGGACATAGGAAAATTAAAAAAAAGTGTGGTGGGTTTTTGCAGGGAAATAAAACTGTCATTTTTTCTGCGCTGTATTTCAATTTCCAAATTTAGTTAGGAAAGTGTCGATTACACACACTTTTAAAATCTGCTAGTTATTGAGAAGTGAAATTTTTCCACCTTTCTTGACTGGACTAGACAAGACTACTCTGACTTCTGACTTAACATTTTGACTTGACTAAAATAGATGAAGATGAGTCTTTAGCATGGAAGGCCTTAAAGGACTCGTTTCCAGCGCCGTAAAAAGTATTTAAAAAAGGGGTGGTGAGATTACTTAAAATGGTTTGGTTATATAGATGTACTATGCCACAGTAAAATGTATACTCTACAATAAAAGAACGGTATGTAGTATACTTTTATTAGTAGACCACTATGCACAAAGAAAAGGTGACTGGAAGTGTCAGTCAGGTTTCAGCTTAAACATGCTGCTTAAAGAGATAAGGAGTATTACATGGAAGATGGGATTAATGAGCCTTCTGAACAATCTTATAGCTTTTTTAACTGACTTCAAAGAGAGGAGGAGTCTTTACAATTCGACTATATCCAAACTACTTTTTAAAGAGTGTGCTTCTCATAGGATTCAAACTCATGAAAAGAGTGTGATCTGTAAGGTACATAGTAAGTAGAAGTTTGTGGTTACTAAAATGTGGCCATGTGATGTCAATCGAAACTCAAGAAAATTTGTACTTAGCAGTGATGATGCGTGAGATGTAATTGCATGCACATTGTCAAATCAAAAAAATTCAATTGTTTTGTAAAAAAATATATACTTATAATACTTTTTTAATGACTTGCTTTCACTCTTTAAGTCGTATCAGCCTGAATAGCATTTCATTCAAATACGATTCAGGCTGATACGTTATATATCATAATGTTAACTACTGCATTAGTACAATTGATTGTCTATTGTTTATTGGTTACTGGCAAACGGTATGTCGCTCAAATAGTTCAACTTGAAAATTTAATTATTTAGACACTCAACAACCTCTGTGGTGTAACCTTATTAAAATAGTCCCGGGATATTCTAGCCAACTAATCTAAAGGCTTTCCATTCCATTCCTCACTACGCAAGTTATAAAATAACCTTTTTCAAAGGTCTAGGGATATTCCGTATCTAGTACTTTCTCTTTTCTACTCTGCTTTACGGCAATCTGTCAGGAACAATAAGCCGCTCTTTTGTCTGTTTAGTCTCTTGTATCTGGCACGATAAAATTTATTATCATTGAATCAAGTAACCCTCTTCCATAACACAAGTTTCCAACTTTCATTATGGTAACCACAATCTGTGGCACTTATTGATGTTATTTAAAAATATTATATTAAAGATTTTTATACAAAACCTTATTTTGCTTTACTTTTTGAAATGAATTTTAATTGAGCAAATCCATTCTTCCAAACTAATATTATAAATGAGAAAGTCAGTCTGTCTGTTACCTTTTCACAGCAAAACTGATGGAATAATTTCAATGAATTAATTCAGTAGTACCTAATAAGTAGATATGGTCAAAAATTTCTTAAAAGATATAATCAAATTATGTTACATGTTTGAAATGATTGCTTGATAAACGCTTACCAAATTAGGAAAGTACAGACAATAAACATATTCTATCAAAGGTATGCTTTACAGAGCATAAGATTTAATATCCAAGTATAGTAAGTTGTGTGATTTGAATATTATGTGTGATTTTAGGTCAAATTGTAACACTCATTAAAACACATGAGTGCTGAATATTTTAGAAAAAAGATTAAGTTCATGGCTCACTTCGAGTTCTGATTTACTAATTAATTCATGGAGCTGTCTTTGATTGTTTCCATATTCAAATCTAAAACTTACCAAGCAATAGTAGTTTGAGTTCTCTTCTGGCATCTCTCTTGTCCTTCCGGAGTTGCCTCTCTATTTCTTGATTGATTCTTTTTTGTTCTTTGGCTTCTTCTGACATGCAGCACTCCATGATTCAGAGCGGAGGGCCGCGATCCGTCCTCTCGCGCGGAGCCCTGTCCTTTCGGCAGGCCTTTCAACCGAGGCACACCACTCCTAGAATGACATTAACATTTACACTCAAATTTCACGATATTTTTTCACTATTAAACCATCCGAAATCACTACATCACGTACCAACGCGACGACGCGCTAACAATCATCCGAACTAGACACTATTAAATGCTAAAACCGACACTCCGGCGGTCACTGGGTGTGGTGACTTATGATCGGTCATATACATAAACGCTACTGTCAACTGCCGACATAAACACTTCGGAATCCGTTTATATACGACCGTGGAACCTTGCGAAGCTATCATATAATCTTGTTAATGTAACTAGATTCAAGAAACCCATGGCTATTCCCCACACGTGTGTATTAATAAGATTAAAATTGTGAGCAAACAGCGGATTGATGATACCTAGGTAATCTACTGATAACTAGAACGGCCTATGTCTAGGTTACGATGTGATTTTCTAGCGCTCACTGGAAGTACATAGAGACACTGAAGTTACACTTTTTAACTTATTACGTACCCGAAAGTATATCCATAGGGCACGATCAACTGTTCCACTTCAATTTATTGCACTAACCACGATTAATCACTCAAGTCATACAACGTCCGCCTCTCAATATGGCGCTGGGAGATTTCGGGCGATGATGTTCTGCGCGTGCGTTAAATGAATATTAGCAAATGAAAAAAAACATGTGCTGAAATAATTTCTAGCTATCAAAAAACTTCTGAAATTGTTAATTTAATCAGTATATAAAAATTATAACTGTGAAATTATGAAAATTAAATTAAATTTTCATGTTCATCAAATCTGTGACAGCTTATGTCAAATCAAGTGTCATTTTATTTACTTTATTTTGAAAAGTAATTTGTGTGTTTATTTTAAATTGCTTAAAAAATAATTGCTAAAGATACCGATGCTTTAAAAATAAGCGTGAAGTCTGTGTTTGTTAGAAAATGGTTAATTATTATGATAAAGTATAATGCTTGGCTGTACGACTATTTGCTAGTGTAATAAAAATAAAATTGTAGTGTCTATGGCTGAGGTCTATGTGTATGTGGGTCTATGATTCAGCCATAGATTGTAAAATGTTGTGCGAACTTTAGTGTCGTATCGAATAGTGTATCGATTCATTATATTCGCCTTGTTTATTCGATTATTTATTTATTGCAGGGGGGTTACTACCGTCTTTTAAAACCATGCAAGATCCAGTGAGTAAGCGGGACAGCGCAATACATGATGTAAGGCGACATCTCCCTTACTCAATCGTTCTTGCATGGTTTTAAGAGATGGTGGTAAGCGACCAGAACTTCCAATTACTTTTTCTTTATTAGCACTAGGTTAGTATGTACTCAGTCATGTTGTATGTTATACAAATGTTATACAATCTATCCGATATCTTAGGACCTGAGTCAAGCAAGTCAAGGGTCTGCTGCCTGGCTCAATTTACTCCAAATCTCACTTTCGAGATCGGAAGAGTATTATATTATCGAATATTGTATGTGTTATATTGTGTTTTATGCTCATTTTTAGCCACCTTTAGCGACACACCGTGTTACGTACAATGATAATCGCATCACCAAACTTCGAAACGAAATAGAGAACCCACCAAGGAAGATACAGGTTACTAAGTGACTGCGAAAAGTGTAGGTAGTAATTAAGTCCCTAGTTATTATACTATCTACCAGGGGCGCTGTGCAGATTTTACTTTGTTTTACATCTACAAAATACGGAACCTAGTGAGTGAGGCGTATCGGTGGGTGACACGGAGTAGAAAATTCTGCGCCGGGTAGGTATGTGGACTGACGAGTGTTACAAACTCCCGTATTCGGGGCAGCCTATTCATGCATGGCATGCATGGGGCATGTTGATGATCTATGTACCTAGTGGATAGCAAGCAGGAAATATTATACCAACTTCAGCGTACCAAACTCCAGGTTGCTTACCACCAGTACAGTTACGTACAGTACCAGTAGCAGCTACGTGGGGAACCTATCATGTTGTCAGTGCCCCTAGTATGAGTTTTTCTTTACGCAGACGCTAGTAACTGCGTTAGCGATTTAGTATGGCAAACCTGTACAGCGCCTCTGGCGGATAGTAAGGCAACTAAGAAATTCCATACAAAATCCTAACGCAGTCGTTAGCGTCTGCGTTAAGAAAAACTCATACTAGGGGCACTGGGCTGTCATCTCTTAAATCATGCAAGTTCCAGTGAGTAAGCGAGACAGCGCGCTACATGATGTAAGGCGACATCCCTCTTACTCACTGGAACTTGCATGGTTTTAAGAGATGGTGGTAAGCCACCAGGTGGCTTAAACCATCTCTAAAATCCATGCAAGAATGAGTGAGTAAGCGAGACAGCGCAATACATGATATAAGGCGACATCTCCCTCACTCGATCATTCTTGCATGGATTTTAGAGGTGGTAGTAAGCCAACAGTACATCCATAAAAAAAATAGGTTTATTACTTACTAGTAGTACGCCTTGAAGTTAGCGATAATTAGTGAGTTCGATATTTCCTGGATATTTCTATCAATGTTCAGTTCCCCTAGATGCACCACAACACCTAGATGGAGCTATCCAAAGTTAAAACGCACTATGGTTGGTTTCGTTTGCTACATAATCGTGGATATTTTTATTAATATTTCAAAAGCTACTAAATTGATGTTGATGCCTAACGAACTTTCTACTGATATTTCCTACATGTCTTGTCTACCAAATTAAATCAAAATCTGATCATTGGTTCGGCACTTCGGCAGTTATCGTGGTACATACAATGTTTTTCCTCCCTCAACTTGATTTATTTACAACAATCACTAAATTATTGCCTACGATTTTTCTTCAGTTTCTTGCATATAAGTGGCGCTACAAGGATGGAAACATTAATTAAATCTCACTTATTTTTGGCGAAAAATAATTGAATTTTTACCCTATGTAGGTATGCTTAAATCTTTAAAACTACGCAACGGATTTTGATGCGGTTTTTTTTAATAGATAGAGTGATTCAAGAGGAATGTTTTTATGCCCATGCGAAGCTAGGGCTGGTCGCTATCAAAGAAACGCGGTATTTTGTATTCCTAGTTCAGTTACTTAGTTAGCGACTTTTATGACAAACCCACGAAGCAAATGACAAACCTGTACAGGGCAGCGCCCCTGGCGGATAGTAAGGCAACTAAGAGACGCTAGCGTCTGCGTTTATATAATATCATGCCTCGACGTGAACTCTCGTTTCCCTCGGGGTTACCAAGGATGCTGAAGATCAGGCGAAGTGGAGTAGAAAAAATGAGAACAGCTGAGGATGCAACTGGAAATGCGTTAGGATGAAAAAAGGTTGCCGTCTGGTCATACAAATAAGCAGAATAGTTAATAAAAGATTTAAATATAGACTCTAGGTTTCGAAGCTGTATTGAATAGTATGTAATCCATAGAACTAAAAATAGCGCGCGGATCTGCAATTTTTTTTAAAATCTATGATGTAATCGAATGATAATGAAACTAGAAACTCAAAAAACAAAACCTCATATAAGTATGTTATTGGTACAAAGCGGTCAGCTGTACTCGTAACCAAAACGGATAGAATAGGTAATATTCATGTTATAAACTTCGGGAAACGTGTTACAAAAAAAAATCTTATGGCATAGATATTTTTTATAACCCCCTGGTTCATAAAAATTAAACGATTTAACCCATTAACTAAAATGTGTTTTGTCTCACTTCTTCACTTTAAATATCGAAAGGGAATGAAAGGGAAAGGGAAAAATATTTTTGTTAAAATGGGCTTAATAAACGCTTGATGTGTCACATAACAATTGTTTTTCTATTGTGTCTGGATTACAGCGAGTCAACGGGTTAAGTAAGGGGGTAATGTTTATTCGTTATCCCATTATTAATATCTACCATAGATTTAGGATTATAACTAGGTATACTTCTAAATCTACTAACACTGCCGTTCAGTACCGTAGGTAGGTGTTAAGATCTATGGTATCTAAAACCGTTACACTAACATACCAAATATCAATAAAAAAAAGGAAAAAAAAGTTTTAATTCCTTATCTACAATTTTCTGATATTAGTGTAGATAATAAAAAACAACATCTAAACAACTTACCCTTTTATATTAGGTACCTACCACGTGCCTACCACCAAAGTAGTACAAGTTCCAATTTGTTCCTTTCGGTAAAATACTGAACAAAGATTGACTTACACCTTGCCCTACACCAGCCTTGATTGAACTAAGTTTGATGTCAAGGAAGCCCTATGAGCAGCCTAAGGCAGGCCACGCAATCGAGTGTCCTAGACACGGGATTACAGGGGATTAACCTTGAAATTCTAGTGTAAAAAGTACACGTTTTTGACGCAAGGTATGCCAAATCTCATCATCATAAAAATAAATTAAGTATAAATTCATTGACAAACAACAGTGCTTGCCTTGTTTTGTTTCGATTTGAAAGCATCGTTTGAAAGGAAACGATTTGAAGGCAAAAGATCCTATCATCATCCTCATAATTTCGTGTAGGTAATCGACCATGCACAGCCTGGTGTCAGAGTTCTTCGGAACCGCCCCTCGGCCTCTGACGTGGTTCCTTTAAAAACTACCAGATGGCAGAAAGGATCAACGGCTTAACGTGCCTTCCGAAGCACAGAATCATCTTAACTCTCAGACAATCAGGTGTTTCAGGCCTGGAATGTCCTAACGAAACTGGAAACAATACAACAAAGTATGCTTCGAGTGGGAATCGAACCCGCGACCATCGGGTCACTTCAGTAAGATCTTATTTCAAAGACAAGTACCTATTGGTAAGTGAGAGTTTGCTTGGAGAAGGTATGTTCGGACCTACTTAGGTACTTTAAAAATTATTTCTAGATTCCTATGACAGTCTGTATGACAGCCTGATTTTTGAGAAAGGTTGTATGTTATGCATATGTCGCAGTATGATAGATAAAGCCGTAATATAGTAATAACCCTAGGTATATGATTATATGCCGTAACATAGTTATACGAAAGCAATACATGACTATCTTACTAGGAACATAATTATAATACGATTCTAGTTTAGTGATATGATTATATTACTGGATTAAGTTTAGTAAAATTGGAACTTCAGTTGATATTTTAATAGATTGGTTACCCAGAAATGCAATACAGCTTTCAAACATTACTTTGAATGATCCTGTACCAAATGAAGAGATGTCGCTGAGAGAAATATGCTAAAATTTATTACCATTTGGTGGCCAAGGTGATTTAAAAAAGACGCGCCTGAAAGTAGCATTCAGTAATTACTCTTTTTTAATGTTTAATGTCCATGTTATACCGTCGCCGGTTTCTGATGGGAGCTGCACCCTTGGACCAATATGTCTACTTGGGTCAGTTGATCCAGGCTGACAGTTCAAGCTTCAAGGATGAGGTCTCTCGTCGAATCAGACTCGGATGGGCAGCATTCGAGAAGCTCCACAATGTTTTCTTGTCCAAAATACCTCAGTGCCTTAATTCTAAGGTCTTCGACCATTGTCTGTTACCAGTGATGACATATGGATTCGAAACGTGGTCCCTTACTATGGGCCTCATAAGAAAGCTCAAGGTCGCCCAAAGAGCCACGGAGAGGGCTATGCTCGGTGTTTCCCTACGAGATCGAATCAGAAAAGAGTGGATACGTAGGAGAACAAAGGTTGCTGGCATAGCCCAGCGGATTAGCTCTTTGAAGTGGCAGTGGGCGGGGTACATAGCGCGACGGACCGATGGCCAATGGGGCAGTTCTTGAATGGTGATACGGTAAGCGCAGCAACGGAAAAAGTTTATTATAAAAATAAAAACCGATATATACTCGTAAGTATCGTTTTCTTTGATTCTCTGGCAGAATTATAATCATCTCACTAGATTAGTTTAGTCAGATAAACATGTTACTAGATTGCAACCGTATTATAATTATATTCCTAGTAAGATAGTAATTAATCTCTTTCGTATAACTATGTTACGGTATATAATTATATCCCTAGGGATATAACTATATCACGGCTTTATCTATCGTACTGCGACACATATAACCTTTAACTAACTTTCTAACCATAGGTACACACACACACTACTGACGGGATAAAGCTTTTGTGGGTTCTTCGGAAAAGGAATGAAAAAACGATTATGGGGAAAATTATTTTATTAAGGTATATAAAAAACCTTATTTAATTTACAACAAGGTTATATTATTTACAGTGATAAACTGTACAAAGAATTAATTAATTGTACTAAATATTATGTTAAGATAGATATTTAGATAATATAGATAAGATATTTTGATTGCAGACTTCAAATAAGGAGGTTTCTCAATTTAACCGTATATATATATATTTTGTGATGTACTTAAACATAAGGTATGCATTTTGCTTTATTAAATGTGATGATCAATTTAATACTTACATTAAAAGATTTAACCTGAATACAATCGAAGTATGCGAAGAAGAATATTAAAAAATAACTGCTACGCACATCATATTAGAAATAATTACAAAATGATGTCATGATTTCAACTAAAATACATAAACAAAACACACTTACAAAAATGTATAACTGTAAGATCTGGTCCCTTACCACCATCTCTAAAAATCATGCAAGATCCAGTGAGTAAACGAGACAGCGCAATACATAATGTAAGGCGACATCTCTCTTACTCATTGGATCTTGCATGGTTTTAAGAGACGGTAGTAACCCCCCTGTCCTTACTATCCGCCAGGGGCGCTGTACAGGTTTGTCATACAAAATCGCTAACACAGTCTCTAGCGTCTGCGTTTATAAAATCTCATACTAGGGGTACTGCTTCAAACTTCATCATAGTAACTCTGAATTAATTAAAAGAAACAGTGTCAGCAGTTAATTTTTGATCAAAATATTTTGCATTAATTTTCATAATAATAAAGCTAAACGAAATTGTGGATACTAACATAACATACTTAATATATTAAATATACGTACATCAGTAAAGTGAAAAAATGATTGATTTCGGTAAACTTATATATTTAAGTACAATGATAGGCAAGACTATTAAGAGATACATAATTAGCTGGAATATCTATCTGTGATCGACATGTGAAAAATACTATATTAAGTACTTACTTACTTACATACTAGAGTACCTAAATGTCAAGCTTGTAAAAAATATTAAATAACCTACATATAGACCAGGGATTTTAAAGTGTAGGTAGATGGATAATTCTCTCAGTCTAGTTCTTACTCTCCATATAACTACTTGAAAGTACTTATATAATTTTAGCTCTCAAAGGCTTTTAAAAAACAAAAAATGTATTAATTAAGTAACTTTATTCGTTCGTTTCATTTAAATTGTCAATTTTTCACGTTATACACACCATAGAGGTATCAACAGGGACTTTAGCGGTACCCGAATAATGTGTTTTGAACACTGTTTTCCATTTCTGTTTTTTTAAACCTGTTACACTCAATCCGTTTTCAAGCAACCTGTTTATGCCTAAACAGTTTAAGTAAGCAGAGATTTAGCGATAACTGTTTAAAACACTGTTTTGATCTAAAAAAAAATATGTAAACCCTTTACAAAAAGGTTCAACTAGATAAGTATATCTGTTACAGTTTCTAAGTGTTTTTGGTTTAAAACACCCAAATAAGTGTGACAGGAATATTTCTGTAACAGATTGAATGGGTAATCCTTATGAAAGTGTTACACTTATTACAGTGTTTTTGAGTCCTTGGGTACCAATTTGTTTCTTAAACAATTCGAGTGGTACTAAATGCTGTGGATGTAAATATTTAACTGTCTATTTAAATATGCGCAGGATTCTGCTGTGTGTACAGACATTTAGTCACAGTACTTAATCAAAGCATTATTCTAGTTTCTGAACTATAAATTCTTCTCAGTCATTTTAAAACACCACCACATTTATACTTTAAAACATACAAATTTAACAAACCATGTTTCAATTGTTAATAATTTACTAAAACGTCTACCAATATAATGATCTGTATTCGTATACGAATTAATATTTTTTTACGAGAATAATATAAAGATTCACGGTATCACAAATAAGAGACATTAACAAAACTAGTCTCCATGCCTTAGCCATTAAACAAAAATTGTAGCTTAAAATTGACGTCAACAAAATCCAAATGCTTTGTCTTTTCAATTTCAGACAAAAGTTCATCCGCTACACATATTGTAACTGTCGTTTTATTGAATTTACCAATAATTAAAAACATTATTTTTAATTGACCCATACCATCAATAATAATTATCTAAATTCAAGCAGTCTTAACAGCATTATCTAAATCTTTATTAGGCGGGACCCATCCACCAAAAGCCTTCTCAAATTCTTTGGCAACAGCTATCGTCAAATGGTCATTGCATTTGTTGGCCACAATTTGTATGCCCACTGGTAACCCTTTGGCCGTTAATTCTATAGGACAAGCTGTAACTGGAAGGCCTAAGGCGTTGAAGATGGTAAGGTAACCGCAATTAAGGAATTTGTAGTAAATTCTGTAGTGCAAGTGAGCTGGGTAGGGGAACGTTGGAAACAGTAGCACTGCGTCGTCTGATAGAGCTTTCTGAAATATAAATACATGTTTTGATTAATTATTATACATCACTATCACTATATAGTATAAAACAAAGTCGCTTTATCTGTCCCTATGTCCCTTTGTATGTCTTAAAAACTACGCAATGGATTTTGATGCGGTTTTTTTTAATAGATAGAGTGATTCAAGAGGAAGTTTTTTATGCCCATGCAAAACTGGGGTGGGTCGTTAGTAGATAAATAAAATAAATAAATATATAGGGACAAATCACACAGATTGAGTTAGCTCCAAAGTAAGTTCGATACTTGTGTTATGGGATACTAACTCAACGATACTATATTTATAACAAATACATATAGATTAACATCCAAGACCCAGGCCAATCAGAAAAATATTAATTTTTCATCTTGACCTGACCAGGGATCGAACCCGGGATTTCATGAGTAGCGGACTGGCATGTAAACTATTACGCCACGAAGATAGATGGTAGCCGTCTTTGTAGTAATTTTTATTTTCGATCCTGTACAATCCAATAATGTATTTATGTAATTGGTGCAATAAAGTTTTTATTCATTCATTCTTGTTTATGTAAAGAGATTAAAAGAATCAATTAGTTAATCAAAATCAACCTTAAAAATCCACCACACTTAATTGATCTGGGACTGATACAAGAAATTGATATACCTAAGAATAAATTAAGGAGTGTTCTGAATGCTAAAGTTAATAGTTTATATAAAATAGAAAGTTTGAATATTATAGATATAGATAAAAGCCTGACGCACCGGGCGCGATTTCGTAATTCTACGACTAAATCCATAGAAAAAAAGAAATTACCACGAACGGAACTAATTTAAAATTTCTTACCTCAAAATCGCTCTTGATCTCGTCGAAAGTCGTTAGCAAATTTTTGTAGTAAGTCTTTGGTAAAGCGTCGAAGAATTTCTGGAGGGGTCCATAAGCCACACACAGGAAGTTGTGGTTTGACATCCCGAACATTTTTTTCAACACTTCCGGCCATATTGGTATCCATTTCTCTCTGTTCTCTGGGTCTGTGTATATGTTTTGTACGTGTCTTATGTTCATTAACACCCTTACGCCTATCTCCCACATATGTTCGATGTTCTTTATCTTCAGCTGTAATAATTAATTGATCGTTATCATTCAACTTTATGCTACTTTATGATTTATTTATTTTCTTTTTTTTCTTTGGGAAATTTACAGTGTTAAAAAAATTAGTAATTAGTTTCTTTATAAGTTTTCATTTTTCACCGACTTCAAAAAAAGAAGGAGGTTCTCGTCTCGAGTCGTCGGAATGTTTTTTTTAAGGTAGGTACCTATCGTAATAATTGCGAATTTGAGTTGTTCATAGATTTAGAATTAACACTACCGTTAATTGTTGAAATGTCAGGTCAGACTGACTTCAATTCCATATTAGGGTATTAACACTAATATACACAATACAATTTTATCATTTTTTTACTAATACGTACCGGTTTAACTTCTATGTTATAGGTGTTCTTGATGTATTCTTTTGCTTTCTCTAAGGCATTCCTGACATCGGAGCCAATTGCATTAGACACGTTACTGCCATCTCCTTCCATGTAGTAGAACTTTAGTTTTGTTACATCTACCTGCAAAGTGAATAAGTACATGTGTGAAAATAGGTGCTTATTTATATCTAGCGGAAATAATTGTAAAATTAAATAAATCTTTACTTCTACTAGTATTAAGTTTTGGTCCCGGCTGCTATCTGATAGTCATTAAAGAAACCGCGTCATAGGACGAGAGGCGGTTCCAAAGAATTCTGACACCAGGGTGTGCATGGTCGATTGACTGTGCGTGCACCTACACAAAATGATGATGATGATTGTAACAAAAACCTAGCCTGAATTACTTTTCGTTACAAAGACAGTAGTATTTATAATAACAACTACATTAAGGTCAAATCATTCAAAAATATGTTTTTTTATTTGGATTCAATCATGGACAATACTGAACGACCATATAAAATTTACTAGATGGTCAATATAGCCAGTTAATAAAAGAAAAAATTAATTCATTAACGGACTAGAGTCAGAACACGAAAATTGCAAGCTCGATGATTATATTAAGAAAAAATATGTTTCAATTGCACTTACAGGTTTGTCAAAAGGCACATCTGGACCTCCGGGTTTTTTCAGGACCTTCAAGAGTAGGCTCAAATCTTCAGCATAGCGAGTTATGGCGCCAAGTGCGAAATATTCTTCGAAGTCAGGGTCCAAACAACTTGGGACGTGACCTGAAAATGATTAACGTATGTGTTTCAATAAAAAAAGGTTTTTAATTTAAAAGATCAGTAAGCATCCGTTTAATTAAATAGTAATAAGATAAGTAGCGTTGAAAGCAAATTTTTAATAATCCAAGGTATGATATTTATTCAACTCTAGAATTTGCTTACATAAATCCATACTAATATTATAAATGCGAAAGTCTGTCTGTCTGTCTGTCTGTCTGTCTGTCTGTTACCTCTTCACGGCTAAACTGCTGGACCGATTTTGCTGAAATTTGGTAGGGATGTAGTTAACGACCTAAGGTCAAACATAGGCTACTTTTGGGCGCTATATAACCGAGTCCCACGCGGGGCGAAGCCGCGGGGAACAGCTAGTATTTCATAAACTATTTATTTTATGCCTTATACCTATTTTATTTTTCTTATGTTAAGTATTTTTAAACAGAACCTAGTAGAATAAACCTAGTGGTATTTTTCTGATTATATTTTTCGTTAAGGGTCTGTATATTAGGGTTCCATAGCGTAAAATCGGAACCCTCATTATGTTCGTTTATCAATCTATATAAGTAATCTCCTTTCTTCGGTAAAAGTGTGGTTACCTTCAACAGAAAGAAGTCTAGGTGTTGGTTTGTGTCCAAATATTCCATTGAACATGGGCGGGAGTCTCAAAGAGCCCGCGATGTCTGAGCCCACGCCCATAATGGATGCTGCAGAAGCTATCAGGGCAGCCTGAAATTTAAATTGTTCAGTTAATAAATGTCGTAAAGTAATTTAAAAATAAACTGTTTTCAAAGCTCTTATTGGTTCAAACATAGAGTCAAGAGTAGAGTCAACTACATGTTTTCTTAGTTTTACACATTTTGATGATACTTGCACAGTACCTCTAGTAAGAGATTTTATAAACGCAGACGCTAGCGACTGCGTTAGGATTTTGTATGGAATTTTTTAGTTGTCTTTACTATCCGTCAATCGCTAACGCAGTTTCTTTAAACTCAAACGTTTATAAAATCTCATACTAGGTGTAAAGACTTCAATACTCGTACCTATTGGTTCAAAAGTAGAGTCAACATGTTTTCTTAGTGCACTTACACATTTTGGTAAAACTTGCATAGTTCTTTAAGTTGAACTATACGTACGTAGCCCATCTAAATTATACAGACTTAATTATGAAATTTAGTACATTGAATTTGGTGTAGAGATCAACTATAAAAGAATTGCAATTTTGGCAAAATTGCATACTATGAATATTAACAAAATTGCATATATGAATTGAAAACTCCCTTTTTTTTTAGAAATGTTATCATCATGTTGGGAAAACATAAATAAGTACAAAAAATAGTTTTTATTTTAGTAAAAACTTATAATGTACCAACAAAATGTATAAAACAAAAAAGGGACAGAGATATGGATTGTAACTTGTAAACAACTTAAGTAAGTACTTAACTGCAACATATCTAGAAACGAAGAAGCTTGAAAGTAGGAACCTTTTTACCAGCACAATCCTGTTGCATAGTTTATGGAAATTTTGATAGAATTTTATGAAAAAGCAAGGATTTTATGATTGTGAAACGTACGTACATTGTATGTATATATCGCGGCTATACTTAGCATATACTTAGGTAGTGGATGTATGTCAGTCAGGCTCATGCATCGTTACCCCTTGTAATCAACTATTATTACTTTAATTCTCCTATTACGAGGATCAGTTACAGCTGCATCTTGATAACATAGTTAGGTCATAATAAAAGCCATTTTACTAATATATCTATGTATATCAATTGCTAGGAAATTTTCTTAACAAACCACCTGCATTATAATCAGATTTTAACTGAATTTTAACCCCATTAATAGTTTCAGTTTTTTTTTAATGAATGAATAAACACTTTAATACCCCAATTACATAAATACATTATTGGATTGTACAGGATCGAAGATAAAAATTAGTACTAACGCGGACTTATTGCTAATACAATCTTCCAGCAAACCTTAGGGTAGAGAGAAACAAAAAACATTGGAGAGCGAGCGATGCAGAAAGCTAATTCGTAAATATTTATAATTAAAGTCCTAATAACTACATTTATACACAGACACATTAATAAACCTACTTAAATAAATGTATAAAATAAAGGTACCTACATAAGTACATACCACCTTGATAGTATCATTTTAATGTACAATGTTATTAAGTGATACAATGAATGCATCAAGGTCAATTAACCTTGCATAGCCTGGTAATAGAGATTCCCTAAACCGCCTCACCCCGTCTGAGATGTTTTTTAACAAATTTACTGGACATTGCAAAGTGTTCATTGTCCTAACAAAGACTGACTGGAAGTTTCTTATACAAAGTTGCTTTACAAAAATTGGATCACTTTTATGTGAATTTAAACAATATACTTAATAATAAAAATAATAATTAATAACTTTAACGAGAATATCGAACGAAAAGGAAATAATTAAATAATTTTACAGTAGCAAGGCGTGGGTGCTTTAAAATGTATTTTTTTTTTATAATTAGAAAAACGATATCAAGCACCACGCTTTTTTCCATTTTTTATTATTTGGTTTTTAATTCAATGTAAAAAAGTCTGAACTAAACTAACCTCTCCCCCAGACGATCCCCCTGTAGTCCTCTTCTGATCATAAGGGTTCATAGTTAATCCAGTGACGTTATTGTACGTTTCCCAATTCATACATAGTTGTGGCGTGTTTGTGACTGCAATGGGAATAGCTCCAGCTGTCCTGGCTAGCTTTATTATATCTGCGTCAGTTTTTGCTGGATTCCTGTACGGGTACACTGTTCCGCAGTCGTTACTCATGCCTGAAATTAAAAATATTCATTGTTATTCAACTGACATTGGTAATAAATATTGTAATTTGATTTAAAATTCATTAGAGAAACAATAAGCATTGGTATTATTATATATTGGAGGTATTTTCCGATTCCTATTTCTAACTACTGAATGCTTATTGTTGATAGTCTCTTGTCAGCAGATTTCCTTCTATTTATCATCGTTTGAGCGTTTTTCCTGGTTGCATCTTCAACTTTAGCTTTAGCTAAGCCCCGTGTTCGCTTCTAATCATGGACTTGGACTTGACGGTTTCTAGTAACTAATTATTACAATGGAGGAGCGACTGCCGTCTGACCTAGGTAAACCTTTTTAATAGAAAAATCAGACCAAAAGGAACATGGTTCTGGTGTATTTTAGTCGCCAACGCTGTCAGATTTTAGGCATCTAACACAACCTAACGACTCCATCTAGCTTGGGCAAATGGCTTCCAAAACACAGAGGAGCTCAAGATAGAAATGCTACTAGTGGCTACCAATCCAAGCTAAGCCGCACTCGGCGTCGCTTGACATGCGCTATCGTTACGAACACACATGCTCCGCTAGGCTATCGAACTCCTTTGCAGTTTCTTCAAATTACATGATACTTAATTGATGCGCGCCAATGCCCAGCGCATAATAAGTGATTACGGATAGGATATTACCAAACCGACTGCAATTATAATTGTGTAATAATTTGCCAGTAATTAAAATGGTCAAAATATTGCAAAATTAACACAGCTTGTTATAAAAAAGATACGGTTTTCATTAACTTGCTTGAAAACCTAGGTTACCTGAAAATTTGAAGAATGAAGGTAAATTATCAAATTGACTATAATCTATACCAATACGAGTGAGTACAATAAAAACCGAATAGTTTATTTATTGGAAAACTAACTTTAGAACTACGGCCTCGTCAGATTGGTAAAATTCTTTTTGCACATATGATGACTTGACTCTTGGGGAAGTATCTACAGTACATACACACCACTGGCGAAACCGCGGGGAACAGATAGTTTGAGGCGTTTTAGAACGTTTACTATGTCCAGCCTGTAAGTATTTTTTTTCGTAGCTGCGTTAATAGTTAGCAGGTTATGAGTTTAATTGAAGGTTTGTTAAACCCAAATTATTTTTTGTAATAATATTATGTCATTTAAGGAAAAATGTGTTTTTATAAATGTCATGAAATATGAAACTTGTCTAAAAAACCAGTCAAACTAGATTATTGGAATATGTCTATACGATGAGTACCATTGAAAACCTGTTAGAACAATATAAGAATTTAGCCGTTATTTTATGTAATGCTTCTCTCTCTTACTCACTGGATCTTGCATGGTTTTAAGAGATGGTAGTAGGTATCTGTACTTCTTAAAAGTTTAGAAAAATTCTACGTACCTTCAACAGCGATGCTCTCTTTCACAGTCATTGGCAGACCTAACAACGGATACTCTTTAGCCAGATCCTCAGGTGATCTGTCTGTTGAGGCTATCATCTTGTCAATACTCCTGGCTTCACGGATGGCCTGTTCATATCGGGGTTCCACTACAGCATTCAAATAAGGATTGACTTCCTTACACCGCTCTATGTAGGCTGTCACTAGTTCTTCAGAGGTGATCTGAAAATAAATTTTTTCTGCTGAATATACCTTACTGTCCATTACAAAATCTCAATCTATATATATAAAAGAAAGTCGTGTTAGTTACTCCACTTATAACTCAAGAACGGCTGAACCGATTTAGCTGAAAATTGTCAAGGAGGAAGTTTAGAGCCAGGAGAAGGACAAAGGGTACCTTTCATCCCGGGAAAAAGCACTGTTCCCGAGGGAAGTACACGCGGGCGAAGCCGCGGGCAAAAGCTAGTTAAAGATAAAATAAAGTATTTTTCTTTTAATAAATTAATCTACGGATCACAGCTACGGATACATTTATAAATAATGAAGTTATAAATAAATAAAAAAACCTTGTAGCACAGATTACATTATTAGAAACAGATTCCTCAAAAGGTATTAGTCCGGCATTGTACATTTATGTATTTTTTTTAATTTAGTGTCGTATTTGATGTACCTTCACTACCATATATGTTACATTACATGCATATATTATTATTGCTTCGGAGGCAAAAAGCAATGAAACCCAATGTCCATGGTTTCTCAACATGAAACAACACGTTAAAAGATCAATCCTGCCAAGGTAAGCAGAAACTTTTATAAAATCTGCAGTTATTTTATCTTTCTCTTTCAGGTTTAAAATAAAATCAAGATATCCATTTTCGAATATAAAAAAAAATGTTCTTGTTTCTGAATATTTAATGGTTACTAGGTCAATGAAAAGTTTAAAAAATGTTAAGGTTTTGGTCGTAATGAAGTGATATTTTATTCATTTTGAGGCGTTTGTGTCGTGCATTAGCTTTATTGATAAAAAAATTATATTTTTTGTGTGTGTTAAGAAATATTTTAATATAATTTCTATGGGACCAATTGGAAGAAATATTTTTAAAAGCAAAAAATGGTTCCTCATCTAGCGGAGGGACCCACAGAACCTATGAAGTTTCGCGGCCATCAGTGATAGCTGAAGCATAATTATGTAAGCACCAAGGTCTTTTTCTTTTCAACAAATTGAGAACTTCTTCTTTTTATATCAGTTTGACTCGATATCAACAAGACAACGACCCCGAATCATTATAATAACGTGAAGGACAATACCAGTTTCGTTTCGGCATGTAGTTTACCGTTCACTTAGTAGTTATTGTATCCATTTCTTGGGTCCTTCCTCGCTATGAGTAATCAAATGCAAAAAAAAAACACTTTTGTTTGGTTTCATTTAATAATTGAAATTAATACCTTACTCAAATTTGGAGTTTTGAATGATTTTCATTCGTTTTCTTTAACTCCACATTTTTGAACCGCTCTTTTTGGGCCTTAATTACAAATCTACAAGACAACTAGATTTTGAATAATGATCTAAATACATAGATATGTACCAGATAAGGCATAGGCAAAAAAACTGCCTGGTGTCAAACGCGTAATTTCTTAATTCTATGAGATAAGGGGTACGAGTGCTAGTTTTGTTTCTCTTACCCCTTATCTAGTATATATTGGTATCTGTCCCACTGTACATTGGCACACCGATTTTCAATGAGTCACAGTTTTCAAAAATTGAACTTCAATTGCAACCACCAACAGATCCCAGTCCTTACCTGCTTATTTCTGATCATCATGGCCAAGGTGGTGGCAGACTTGAAGAGTATCGGATTTTTCGGAGGCGGGCATTTTCTTGTTCGCCTGATGTTCAGGAGAAACGTCAGTGGGTATACCAGGATCGCTAGCAAGGAGACCAGGAACCGGAGAAACCGTCGCATGAAGCTATTCATCATGGCTGTCTGGAATGGTGGAAATTAAATTATTTGAAATGTTTAATTTTTAAACAGTCGGAAAATCATGAATCGTATTTACGCATAAATTCTGTTGTAGCAGTTTTTTGAAAGCATGAACAAATTTTATTTGCATCTACGATATTTTTATTAATTTTTTTGAATTATATAATACGGTTTTTGCTAATAGTCCGGTCAAATTAGACATTTGACCCACGACAAATTCAGGGGAAGCTGAAAATTCTTACAATTGTTTAAATCATAATTATAAACATTGTCTTAAAAGTCCCAATCGATCCCATGTAAGGAAAAAAATTTAGCGGGGTAAAAAGGTCCAAAAAATGGGTATTTCGCGATGTTCTTGAAAACGGTAAGTTTTATCGCAAATTTACCTCAGACATAATTTGTAGATTAGGAAATTTCCTATAAAAAAGGTATTAATAATTTTTTTCTTAAAAGCCACCGCTTCTGAGATATAACGATGCAAAAAATTGCAACTTGTAAGCGCGCGCCCATATACTTGCGCTAAGTACACTACCTCAGAGGTGGCGTGGAAACGTGTGCGTTTATGACGCTTGCAATTTTTTGCATCGTTATATCTCAGAAGCGGTGGCTTTTAAGAAAAAAATTATTAATACCTTTTTTATAGGAAATTTCCTGATCTACAAATTAAGTCTGAGGTAATTTTGCGATAAAACTCGCCGTTTTCAAGAAAATCGCGAAAAACCCATTTTTTGGACCTTTTTACCTCGCTAAAATTTTTTCCTTACATGGGATCGATTGGGACTTTTAAGACAATGTTTATAATTATGATTTAAACAATTGTAAGAATTTTCAGCTTCCCCTGAATTTGTCGTGGGTTTACTAATTTTTTGGTCTAATTTGACCGGACTATAACGTTGATTATAGGGTTGGTAAGATAAGAGAAGTAACGGCTGAACTGATTTGGCTGGAATTTGGAATGGAGATTGCTTAGACCCTGAAACAACACATAGGCTATATTTTATCCCGGAATTGCCATGGGAACGGAGCTCCGGGCAGGGCAACAGCTAGTAATTAATAAAAGAATTATTTATTATTTATAACGTCATATTTTTTTAACAGGTTGAAAGCCCCACCGCAGACACAAAAGTTTTTCAATTGTTTGTCGGCCACCGGTGGCCCGCTGGGCGTTCAGATGGCTTACCACCATCTCTTAAAACAGTTCCAGTGAGTAAGCGAGACAGCGCAATACATGATGTAAGGCGAGATCTCTCTTACTCAATCATTCTTACATGGTTTTAAGAGATGGTGGTAAGTCACCAGTGTTGAACCATTGAAAGAAAGACGCGCCCACCGTCTGTAGCCTACTTACGCTAGTGATATCTTAAGATTGTCACTAAGGCGTTGCTTACTCCTAGCCGAGGATATTAATTCGCCACAGTCATCATCATCATTTCGAGTAGGCGTCACGGTCAATCTACCATGCACACCCTGGTGTCAGAGTTCTTCGAAACCGCCTCTCGGCCTCTGACGTGGTTCCAGTCGGAACCAACGGCTTAACGTGCCTTCCGAAGCACGGAATCATCTTTATAAACACACAATCAGGTGATTCAAGCCTGCAATGGCCTAACCAAACTGGAAACAAAGTATGCTTCCCGTTTGATTCAAACCCACGACCCCCGGATCTACAGGCAAACGCCTTAACTACTGGACCACGGAGGCAGTTTCGCTCGCCACAGTTACCAGTAATTTAATTGTCTTCACCTTAAAACAGGAACGCAGAACATGAACTTAATGCTTTCGGCGGCAAAAAAATGAGAGTGAGGTAAACATGAGGACGACTTTGTACAAAGGTCTCCTACTTACTGATATCTACGTTAATTATTACAGATAAGACGTCTACTATTCTACTATCATGTAGTAAGTAATGTGTCTATCAATATGTTGTATCTATACATATTAAATGACTGTATCATCCTTGTTTTATCAGTAACAGCTGGGCGACATCGAAGTTCATTGTAATTCTCACTCATTACAAATATTATAATTACGAACCTATCAACATGTACAAAGTATCTGAATATTTTGATTTTTATTGTTATTTATTAGTAGCAATAATATTACACCGAGTCTATCAAAAAAGTGTTTTTATATGTATTTTTCACATAAATACGATAATAAAATAATTTATTTGAAGGCGGGAAATTTCAAATGATGCAAATATGGAATGGCAATGGACCGTTTTTTTTATATGTAAAAGTGGCCAGTGTTCTGATTGATTGATGTTAATTTGTTTTTTGATGTTAGATAAAATTCTGGACACCTGTTCAAAAGTACCAGCCAATGAGAAATAATTTCTTTGTCTGAGAACCAGTGACACTAGCTGTATTTTTTTAAAGTTTTGGTCTTATGAATCTTTACCTTCGATTTTATAACTGTCAAAGAATTATTCCTGAAAAATAAAAAAAAGATTATTTCAAAATGCCTACCGCATACGCAATGCTAACTACTTTCACTTCAAAACCTATAACACTTGACACTACATTTTTTATTTTCGCTACACGTTTGGCCATATATGGGGGGTAAACTAAATTAAAACTATTTAGAAACACTTCTACTAAAATAAACGCTTGATATATACTGGCACTTATCACAATCAACACTACTCGTGTGATTACGTTAATACTTGCGTTGAAACACGAATTAAATAATTTTATAAATAATTCAAACATTTTGTTATGTTTTTAGTGTACACTAACAATACGCGTGCCTGTTAGGGACATAACAATGATACTGGGATGCGGGCGGCCTTATCAAATGGGGAGGCCGAGGCATAGATTAAATCTAATACTTTTTCTTAATTGGTAAATGAATGATTCATAGTTTTTAACAAGGCGTATATCTAGCCAGTATGTGCTATTTTCTATTCTTGTCATAGATTTAAAAATAATATGATCAAAGATTCTTTTGAAGCTCCTGAGGGTATTTGAAGAAATAGTTAAAATATACCTATTTGTAAGACAGCTAAAAAGAAGTGTTAAAATTTTTAATATGTCGGATTTCTTAAGAAAATAAGCACAAGTCGATAAACATACCAAAAATTCATACCTAAGTCACCAAAAGCATGTTATCTATATCCAGGAAATGACGTAAGTCCGTTGGTCCTAAAGTCTCTCAATGGCACTTATTGTCACTAAGCTAAATCACTTATTTACTAAATTCATGTGCACAGTAAGTTTTATACAAGATTTTAAATAAAAAAATCATTATTTTATATAACAAAGTTCTTCACTAGCACACAAAGGAATAAAAACTAAGTCATAAAATAATTTGTTATAAATACATTAGACAATAATCAGAATATTACGAAAATGGTAATTTCATAATTATCTGTTCAAAGTGATTGTGTGAGTAAGAGCAGTTTCGAAATGGATTGTAGATAAACATTATGCGATTAAAATTAAAGGTATAATGAGTATAGCTCTTTAGATGTATTTATAAACATATTCTAGAAAGTTCAGATCCCTGAGGATCTCTATAGGTATTAATGCTTTTTAGCATGTATTTTTAGCTGGTTTCTTCGAGCCCGGTAATCTGAATTTCTGCTTGAGAAGACACCCATGTACAAACAAATACTTTGCAGCAAAATTGCATGTTCTTAAGTAAGTAAGCATCTTTTTTTTTTTTAATTTTGAAATTGCAGTCTCTTTGATGCCAGGTAATTAAAAAAAAAGATATGTAGGTATACGTGATGTGGACAGAAATTTTCTCTTTATTTGTTGTTCAAAATTAGTAAGTAGCGTGTGTATGTGCACCTTAATGCTGCTTTACGAATTCTCAGCAGATTTATCTATGGTATAATTCTTACGTGATGATAACAGCATCAGTGTCGTAACGACGGGCATTGAATCAGGTCTAGCAATGAATTATTTGTCACATCACATATATGTGATCGAAGGTCACATGAGGTAAATTATTGAAAGACCATTAAAACCCGATTGCATCCCATCCCATCTTAACTAATGTAATTAATGCGAAAGTGAGTTTGTTTGTTAAGCATTCACGCCCTATCTATTAAATCAATCAATCAGAAATTTCGCATACATATAGTTAGAAGTATTGAGAAGGATATAGGCAACCTTTTATTCCAGTAAAAAAACACGGTTCCCGAGGGTAATTAACGCGGGCGAAGCCGCGGGCAAAAGCTAGTTTTAATATAATTACCCAGTGTAATTCTCATTTTCATGAATAAATAAATAAATAAATATATAGGGACAAATAAATATATAGGGAGTTAGCCCCAAAGTAAGTTCGAGACTTGTTATGGGATAACTACTACTCAACGATACTATATTTTACAACAAATACATATATAGATAAACCAATCAGAAAAAGATAATTTTTCATCTTGACCTGACTGGGGATCGAACCCGAGACCTCCTAATTAGTGGTCAGACATGTTAACCATTACGCCACGGAGGTCGTCTGATGAAATTTCTGATCTTAGCATTTTCCCCTGTTGTGTTCGGTAATTTGGGTTCCAATAAGGTTAGAAAGATTATTCGTGCTTTGAAAGGCACGTTAAGCCGCTGATCTCGGTTTCCAATTGGTGAAAATCTCTTAAGAGATGGCTAGAGGCGGTTTTGAAACATAGACACCAGAATGTGCCATGAATTACCCACATGATATGAACCTACCTACAATACTACTAAATCTATGACAATACCTAAATATGACATAACTCATATACCATAGAACATAACCTTGTCCTCGGGCGAAGTCGGGTAAAAGGCGTAAAACATTTTAATTATTCCGGTTGATCAACACGTATCTCCATCAGTGTTGAAGGTGTCAGTAGGCTACGGTAATAACTTTCACTTAGGTGGACCGTTTGCCTGATTGCATATTTATATCGGCTTTAATTTTTCAAGATCACTAAGAAGACTTAACTTTTTTTAAGTTGACTGGTAGAGAATGCTCTTAGCATTAAGTGCCAATTGAAAACGCATTTGGAGCTGGATAGAAGTGCGATTGTGTAACATTCTTCATATCATGCAACGGAGAGCGTGGCCTGACTCAGATGGGTCGCCATAAGACTGTGCCAGAGGCCTTAAGGTAGCCTCGGCAGTCGCTATATTGAATAATCAGCACCACCAAACCTAGGACTTTGTTCAAAGCGTACTCTGGGCTCTGAAGCGTAAGCTGAGGACGCAACTGGGAAACACGCTCGGATGATCATGATTATTAGGTCGCTTAAAGTAGAATGTGTGCTTACAAGTAAATGCAACCAGTAAATGTTGTGTGCAACTAGCATTGCGGTATCAGGTATATTGTAAGGTTAAGGGCACACTCAGGCTTGTTTAGTTTTACACACAGGTTTTGCATATAATTCTGTATCTGTGGTTTTCCAGTTTTGGTTCGTGCAATCTAGCTGACATATGTTAGTAGTATCTTGTGATTATTATCTGCATTATAAAATAATAAATGAATATCTGTAGGTAAGCCTTCCGTTGGGCTATACTCACTTGGTAAAATATAATATCTTTGACGTTCTGCAGCGGAATGTCAAAACACAGATTACAGAATACTATACTAGTACAGAATTCAACCGCTATATAGAAATGCGCCGATTTGTTGTCTAAATAGAGTCCTGTCCATACTGCGCCATCTATCGATTACTTGAGAAACTGTGATTCTATAAGTTTTTGGTAAGATGACAATATTTTAACAAATCCTGTCACATGGTCAAAGATATTAGGTATATTAAAGTCCAAGATATGCAAGTCTCTTAGAAACTTGCCTGAAAATCTAAGCATACTTACTCCGTTCCTTATGTATGTAAGTAATATCTTATGTTCCAAGTATAAACTTATAATAAACATCTCATTGTCCCATGTTTCATCATGTAAGTAAAAATATTATCTACTAGCTGTTCCCGCGGCTCCGCCCGCGTGTTACTCGGTTATATCGCGCTAAAAAGTATCCTATGTTTCAAAATCGGTTTAATCGTGAAAGCGTAACAGACATACAGATAGGCAGACTTTCGCATTTATATATTACTAGCCCCAGCTTCGCATGGGCATAAAAACCTTCTTCTTGAGAATCACATAAAATCCGTTGCGCAGTTTTAAAGATTTATGCATACAAAGGGACATAGGGACAGAAAAAGCGACTTTGTTTTATACTATGTAATGATAAGTATTAGTATGGATATGGAGGATAGAATTCCGACAAGAGAGCCTAGTGTAGCCCAATCATAATAACTTCGCAATCGTCGGTCCCGTTGCGAGATCCGATACGGTGTTGCGGATTCTCTTGTAATCCGTGTGGTTCTGTGCTAATGACCGAGAGACCAGAACGACTCAGATAACGTTACTGGTACATCCTGTTATAGTTGCTAGTCATCATTTCAGGCATAAGAAGGCCACTAGACAATGAATAACCATTTTATTGCACCAATTACATAAATACATCATTGGATTGTACAGGTACGAAGATGAAAATTAGTAAAAAGGCCGACTTATCGCTAATGCAATTTCTTCCAGCCAACCTTAGACAATGAAAATATACAGTCTAATGCTATTTTTATACTATTTATTACCGCAACCTATGGACGCTTGCAACGCCAAGGGTGTTACGTACGCGTTGCCAAACATTTTTAAATATATTCACAGTTTTTGAAAAAAAAAAAGATTAATTGCAATTGCAACACTGTATTTGTTTTAAGAAAAATGAAGTTGGCAGTCGAAATAATAAACTTTTTGTCTTATTGTACCATTCCGTGTATCATTAACCCTTTCGCCTTTACAAAAGGTAATTTGACTTATCTCCTGATGAAATCCCAACTGCCCAGACTTTAGTAAAGTTGAAAATCTAGAAGGACCAACGACAGAGCAATCAACGTAGCCACGTACTGGTCAAAACTAATTTGAGAGTCAAGCTATTTCGACTTGACAATAAAAAGAAATGTAAGCAATTTGCAACTAAAAATACAGATATTATAAGACCGAGAATTACGAAGCAAGTAAGTTCATTTGGCAACCACTAAACCAAGCTTGGTCAACACTTGCGACACACATATCCCGCGCCTACCAAATCTTTGTGGTATTCGTACATATTTAATGACAACATAACTCACTACACTACTTCTTATGTATGTTATGGATATTACCATTCTAGATGCTTTTGTTTGCTTTGCCTCATTTCTCGCCATAAGCCATTATGTCGTCAATATAGGTTTGGTCATTGACCTTAGTTACATTTTTTAAGTAGATACGGCCAATGTAATTAAGTCGTTGTTTAGATATTCTGGTAAAACAAATTAAAATTTATTTGTTTGGACAGAGTTAAAATTTTGAGTTTCAATCGCATCACGATGTAAAAATGCTAGCGGAAGATACTCCACCGTCAAGAGCACAGCTCTAAGTTTTTGATATACATGTAGATAGAAGAGTTAAAATTAGATCTCAGACAAGAGTGTTTTAATAGCTAGTGATAGTGAGCAAAGATTTTTAAATAGTTAAAAGTTTAGATTGATGTTTTAATATGCTTCCTATTATTTTCTAATTAACTAGCTTTCGCCCGCGTGTATTTTCCTCGGCAACAGTGTTTTTCCAGGGTTATAAGATACTCTATGTCCTTCTCAATATTTTTAACTGTGATAAGATATTTCAGGAAGATTAGTTCAGTAGATAGGGCGTGAAGGAATAACAAACAAACCAAGAAACAAACTGAATTTCTCTTTCTTTGGTTCAGATAATTCGGAAATATTTTATGCCATTTTACTAACTCAGCAAAACTGATGTTACAAATAGAAGTTCTAAATAAAAGTATTGATTTATTATATTGAATTTTGTGACTCTCCTACGCATGGCTGATACACCCTTATTTTGTTTCTTACCCGACGGCGTACAAAAAAAAGGAGGGTTATTAATTGCAGTATTTCAACAACTGATGTGTACTACCGCCACGCCACGGTCGGCTGACCAGTTTCCAGTTACGAAATTCGCAGTCGCTGACTCCAAGCCCGCTATTTGTTGTTTACTTTATGTTATGCCACAGAGTCGAGTAAATTTTAGTAATCTGTTCGTGTAGCCTCAGAATACGTAATAGTTGGTGTAGCTTAGAATATTTTCTTTCTTGTAGCTGAAGATAGAGGAATAATTAACTCTATCAAGTTGTAGATAGGATAAGGATTGACTGACAAAGTTATCGAAAAAATTTCAGTAAATTCAAGAAAATAAATTGAGGTATAAATCCACTCCGTTTCACTTTGATAGCTTAAGTTACATTGCGTGTTCAAGATCACATGTAAAAAATGTTAAAAGAAATCTAGAAAGTTAGTGTTAAGAACTTCAAATGACTTGAATGAATTGCCTTATCCGATTCAAAGTTCCAGTCACATAGGTGTTTCAGAGAAAATTAATATGTTTTATTCTTTTTGTTGCTTTTATTAAATACTAACGACCAGCGCCGGCTTCGCATGGGCATAAAAATCTTCCTCTTGAATCACTCTATTTATTAAAAAACCGCATCGTTTAGTTATAGTTTTAAAGATTTAAGCATACATAGGGACATAGGGACATAGGGACAGAGAAAGCGACTTTGTTTTATACTATGTAGTGATAGTGATAGTGAAGAAATTCAAAATGTTGTCTAAGGTAGGATCTATTTAGTATCTATTTATTTAAAAATATTAGTAAGTACGTCCCTAAGAGTAAGTAACAATTATTAACTGCCTTTTTTTCATAGGATTACGAAATCGCACGCGGCTTAGGCAATTTGTTTATAATCTATGCCTTTATTGATTTAATTTTTTTTGTATGATTGTTTAAATTAAATTCGACCATGAATTCGTACCGCAGCCTTAAACCTAATGTAAATTGGGCAATAATATAATAATGGCCACAAATTGCATCAGTACCGCCAAAGCTAAGACCATGTTTTAAACTGTCCACTAGACTCTGAAGCGTCAATTAAAGACACAACTAGGAAAAACGCTTGGATGAATCAATTCAACTATATCAATACTAATATTATAAATTCAAAAGTGTATATCTGTCTGTATGTTACGTTTTTACGGCTTCCATACTAATATTATAAAGGCAAAAATAACTGTCTATGTCTAAACCTTGGTTGAATGGGATAGAATGCTTTTAGCAAAAGGTTTTGTAAAAATAAGTATTTTTACTTGTGGTTTTATATAAATAAATAAACCGCTTGACTGATTTTACTGAAATTTGGTATGGATATAGTAAAGTAGGTCAAAAATAGACTACTTTTGGGCGGAGCCTAGGGCAACAGCCTACTAATATTACAAGCGAGAAAGTTTGTATGGATGTTTGTTACTCTCTCACAGGAAAACGGTTGAACAGATTTGGCTGAAATTTGGAATTAAGATTGCTTAGACACTGGAACAACACATAGGTTATATTTTACCCCGGAATTCCCACGGGAGCGGAGCCCCGGGCAACAGCTAGTAAACAATATTTTTTGTCTGTGCTTCCGTAACACTTTATACGGGGAAACCAGACCAATAGGGTCATGATCAGGGAGGGTTAGTGACCAACACTGGCACATAGGTTATTTATTATCAAGTCCGATAAAGAATTAGGCGGATTTAAGAATATTTACTCATACTTTTATACAATGTTTTTATGAATCCCAACTATCTATAAATGCGAAAGTGAATTTGTATATTTGTTTGTTTGTTAGTTACCTCTTCACGCCCTATCTACCACTGAACACTGAACCAATCTTTCTGAAATTTTTCATACACATAGCTAGGAGTATTGAGAAGGACACAGGGTACCTTTCGTCCCGGGAAAAAGCACTGTTCCCGAGGGAAAGTCATGCGGGTGAAGCCGCGGGCAAAAGCAGGTTCAGAAATATTTGCTTTAGTGCACAACTTTCCTAACCTAAATCTCTGTCTATCACGATCGTTAAATAAACATTACTTTTACTAAGAATAAAGTAATTACTTAAGGTTAAAACCGCCATGCATTCTGCAACGAGAAATCTGCAACTAACGGTATTGCATTCTCAGCGGACCATCGGACCACTTAGAAACCAGGCAATGAACTAATACTCGCTGATAATAATTTTCTTCTCCGTCCGAGCGTTTTTCCTAGTCCACTAACGGCGACCAATCAAAGCTTGGACACGCACTCGCTGGCGCTTGCCGCGCGCTATCTTTACGAACACGCAAGCCCCGCGGGGCTATTGAGCTCCTTAAAGATGACCAAGGGGGTTACCATCATCTTTTGTTACCTTCCAAAAACAAGTGATTAAGCAAGACGGCGTAATACACGATATTAGGCGATATCTCCCTTGCTCAATCGTTTTAACATGGTTTTAAGAGATGATGGTAAGCCACTGGACCGATTGTTATACGTACAGAATTACAGATTAACTATTTATAGAAGTAACTAACAACTGCGTGGGGGCTATTCCTGTGAAAATATCATAAACTTAAAAAAAAAACCATCGTAGGCTATATTGGCTATGCGGGCGAAGCCTACTTTTAAACTAAGCGAAAAAATCGACGGTTCTAAGTTTTTATACTTTTTTGATAGTCAAAATGGTTTAACTTATTCGAAGATCTGTGTTATAGGTCAACCGTTCAAGGTGGATATAGATAATGCCAGTTGCTGTATAATTCGGATGGTATCGTTTCGAGTCTGAACATAACACAAAATGATGAGTTTGATTGTATGTTTGTTTGCTTGAACGCTTATGACTTGAAAACTATTGGTAGGATTTGCAAATTTTTTTTTTGTACATATAAGTCTGATTCATGGGTAAGGTTATTGAAACCGCAGAGAACAGCTAGTCTCTATAAACAATGTAAAGCTTCGGTTTCAGTCTTTTTCTCACCCGTGGTGTGTTAAGACTAGCCTATAACCTTTTTCAAGAATCGGGCAATTGTTATACACAAATAATTTTTCAAATCCGACCAGTAGTTCAAAAGTTATAAATATTCTAACAAATAAACAAATTCTTCTCTAGTAGAAACGAGAATAAAAGCCCGGGAAAAAAATATCTACGAAGACTAGCTGATTGTCATTTTGTCTGTTTGTCACTTTGAAATCTTACTGACGTACATTAATATTCATGGTTTTCATTACCCAGTTTATCTATGCATATTGAAATTATATTGTTTTGTGGCTTCAAGCAATTTCCCTCTTATTCTTTTAGGTACTTATAACTAAACTGTTTACAATTTGTTGTGCCTAATATTTTCTTCCTGAATTCAAACCTAACTTCCAGCTTGATTGTATCTGTCAACATTACACTAACCTAGATTAAATTCCTAGCCAGATTATAAGTAAATGAAATGTACTCGCCACGTGGGCTCTACCTTTGTAAATACCTAGGAGTGTACTAGCGCACATGAAGATCAATAAGCTGTGGAGTTGGTATAAACGATTTAATAATCGTAATCGTAAAGTAATCTATAGAATAGTAGTTCTATTTGTGAGAAGTACCTATGATGAGTCGAATGATTATCGTTCAAGTCACCGGTTATGTCCAATGATTTATTTCACGAAAAAATAAAATACTTTCACATACACAATCAAATTCGTCAATCTATAGCACAAAAAGGGACCACATAACTCTTTGCAGTATGTAACCAAAACTACTGTCGTTTTTTTTTGTAAATCACTTTTGTTAAATCAAGTTAACTTCATTAGTATCTTGTCAAACTTTGGTTATTTCTCAAATAGGCGAAGTAGTTAGGTAAAATATTCTTTTCAGTGTTGATTTGGTTTGAAAATTATTCGAAAACAAATACGTGTATGACGAGAGTAAAGAGTGTTGTGGAACGAAGTGTGCAAGGATCGTAGCCAATGGAAATCCCTAGTCTCTGCCTACCCCTACGGGAGACAGGCGTGATGATATGTAAGTACCTATTTATATTGTCTTATGCAGTTTGCTTTCATGTATTTTTGTGCAATAAACAGAAACTTTACGTAGAGTCGGTACGTAATTCTACATAGGGTTTTTCATTGTTCTCTCTCTTATCTTAGCGCTTTCCCGGTTGCTTCCTCAGATGATTGCCTCAACGCCCTACTTCTGGCAGTCGGTTAAAAACATAGCAAAAATCATTATCATATATAATATGTAATAGAACTTACAGTAAAAGTAAATATGGCCAATTAAAAGTTTTCTAGTTATATGTTTATAGCTGAACTATTACTGGTAAGAAAATATTTTTCGACACGTTGGTTTTAAACCTTATAACAGCTGTATAATAGCTGTTTCCGTGACGAGATGGTCACGAAAAGTGAAATCGTCTTGAACCACGGTTCCGACGAACGAAACGTCAAACTTTCTGTTTTTTGAATCATTATTGGTCAAATTTTACTTTCATATAAATTGTTAAAGGTTCAAATTACGTATTAAATATCAGATGTAGGTATTCTTAATAGTTTCTAAATGTTTGCTCTGGTTTTAGTTTTTGTTACTAAAAATTGTAGTAAGTAGTATAAATAGATTGCATTAATGCGAGAAATATTATTTAAAAAAAACTTTAGGGCTTTTCTTAAACTGTATAAAAGTAATATAACTATTTGACCTTAACCAATTTATATCAAACTTTATTGATAATTAATTTTTTAAAACATTATCAGAGTCTATTAAAACAGGACTGACAAAAGAAACAATTTTTTTATTAATTAAAAAAAGTTCGATCTTTAAAAAATAAGGCTGGTAACTCACAAATTATATCGTGTATGTAGTCCAAAAGAAATAAAACACTGTTATAACAATTATCACAATAACGTGCGCACCGAACGGAGCGCGGAACCGACTCCGCGATTCGAAATTCAAACTCGACTCTACTCTTGGCTTACCGCTTTGTGTTCGCGGTTTCACCCGTTTTTCTAAAGAGTAGCTTATTATCAATGGAGTTCTCATACCTACAAACTTTTTATTAAAATGTAAGTAGGTTAGGATTTATGGAAGATCAATCTGAGCGAACTTAGCTCGATTGTTTTTTATTATTTTGTAGTAGTCGCCGCCGCTGCTTTTGTTTTTTTGGGAATTTCGCCAAATCTACTTTATTGCTTTAGAAGTTTTTGAGATTTTGTGTTTACTATTAAGTTAGGTTATTGTGATATGATACAACAATTTTTTTTTTTTTCAAAGTAGTTTAACACTATCGCTGACAGTAACGCCTCTCTACGTAGATAACGATTAACTGTTATTATTATCTCGTTTACTGCTGTGAAAGTGTTAACAAAATAAATAACTACAGGAGTGTATGAATGACCTTTCAATTAAATAAAAATTTTAAATGAAGGATTGAGATAGAATAAGTTTTTACTTGTGTCATAAAAAGTTTGATAAATAAATAAATTTGGGTACCTACGGCATCACCTAACAGAAAGTGGTAACCTAAGATTCATGAAAGTTTACAAACATTTACGTTTGTTAAGTCCGTTCTAACTAAATTATGTTAGTCCCTTTCTTTCATTTCTAAATAAATCAATATTTGGAGAGCAGAAAAGGGATTTGTATAGAAAGTAAAACAATTACGTAGTACTAGATGTTGCCTGCGGCTCCGCCCGCGTGGTTCAAATACAAATACACTTTATTGCACCATAAAAAAATAGTACCTACTCGGTTTCATCGCGCCAAAAAGTAGTCTTATAGTTTGACTTCCGGTCTTTAGAATAAAATATAATATTTATTTGCACAAAATATGGTTACAAAGATACAAATACTCTTTATCGCACAAAATAATAAAATTACATAAAACAGCTTAACTAAAAGAAAGAGGCGCAAAGGCGGACTTAAAAAATATGGTACATATAATAGTCTACACTGCTAACTATATCTATAGTAAAATCTAAATTTCTTCAAAATCGGTTCAGGTTTAGTCGTGAAAGCGTCACAGACACTCTTTAGCATGTATACTTTATAATATTAATATGGATATACTAGTTGTATCTCGCGGACTCACGGTTTCTGTAATCATATATTGGTGAACTCGTGTTTAAAATAGTGTTATCAACCCAATCACATTTATTTGCAAATACTGGCTGGAAAGAAATAATTTGTAAGCACAATAAAAAAGTACTTAATGATTTTTCGCCTTTTATTCTGAATAGACCGTCTTGCGTTTTATTTTTGTCATGATCCCGTTTGATAAGTATTCAATATTTTACGTAAATTTTGTAAATAATCCTAATAATCATAAATCATTTTAGTTCGAGTATTAAAATAGGCCGAGAGACGGTTCCGAAGAACTTTGACACCAGGGTGTGCATGGTAGATTGACCATGACAATTACACGAAATGAATGAATGATGAATTAGATAGGAGTTCAAGTTCAAATATGTAAAGAGGTCAACAATGTTACTAGTTTGAGTTTGAGATGGGAGTTTTAGATCATTAGTTCGAGTGCAAGTATATATAAATAGTCCAAGTTATTAAGGTCAAAGTCCAAATATTAGTTCTAATTTCAGTGTTTATAACATAACAACCCAGTACAATAAAGTGCAGTAAGTTCCAGTCGTGTAGTTTTAGTTCTCGCCAAACCAAGTTAACCAGGCAATAATCTACAACCTGAGATCTCCAAAGCAATATTATACAAACGGAAAACGAAACCTCTAAAAGTTTGAACTTACTTTTTACTTATCGTCCAAAAAGACGATACAGTAACGCCATCTATTAAAGTATTACGTAACTAAAGTGCCTTCTGTGGCAATTTCTAAACTGCCTATTCCGTGGCTGTGAGTAAGTTGGAACTTGTTTAATAGAAATTCCATAGATGGCAGCACTAATCTTATTTCTAAAACTATGAAAGTAAAATTAAATGGACATAAAACATATTTAGTTTATTGTATTGTTTTACTAAGATAGTTGTAATCATATAGGCTAATACTGTTTTAAATATAAATCTAAATATACATTGATACAAACTATTACGACTACTCGATACTAGATGGCACTAGGAGTTGTATAATCCATGTTAGCATGTCATATTTATTTCAGAAATAAATATTTTACAACATTTTTTGTATGAGATCTATTAAAAATCTTTCTCTAAAGTGTTTTGAATAAAACGTGGTACTTGAATTATACGAAAAATTTGTTTACGTTTTCTTTCAAAGCTGATACAAGGAAAATTGGAAAAATATACAATAAGGCAAGTCTGGAAAATAAAAAGGTTATTCGGAAGAAAGGCCTTTAAAAACGTAAACATGTACACTCGGGGCAGATACTCGTAAAACCTCCGACCACTATGGTATACGTACTGTAAGGGGTCACTTTATCTGCCCCCGATTGTACTTACCAATGACAAAGCAAATTACAAAGCAAGCAAGGTCACTTAACTCATTAATAAACCAACACTATGAAAATCAACCATGAAAAACTAGATAAATCCGGTACTCAGCAGGTAGCAAAGAGGAAATAGAATAAAAATCAGTTAATGACAAAAAGCGAGTTTGGCGTGTACCGCGAAAGCGGTTACTCCCCGCGACATGTTACCATAAATCAGGGGGTGTCCCCCACCCCCTTCGGGTAAGGATGATCTTTACCCCAGAACCAACATTTTTATAATGGGCACTGGGTTACCAGATTGAAATTGGAAAATACCTAAAATACTTTTCAAATCGTGTCAATTGGATGGCCAACTATCGCTGCTCGTCTGTCTCTCGCTCTCTCCCAGCTTTTTTGCGGTTACAACTTTATCTGTATTCTTTAGAAACCTGAAGGCTATTTATTTAAAATTTGAAACATTTTTATAAAACAATAACAACAAATTAAAAAAGTATAAGTAAATAAATACAAAAGTAAGGAATAAATTTAACACAAGAATTAAAAATGTCTTCCAAAATTTTCGCGATTCAAAATATCACATGAAATGAAAATATCGAATTTCAGGAAAATTCTCAAGGCTGGCAACCCTAACCTAGCAAAGTGTAATAATGCTTTTTACCCATACAATCGGTCTAATTGCAGAGCATGCTCTGGTTAATGCTACTTATTTTATTTTTCATCTGATCTTATTCCTAGTTGCATCTGAATCTGTCGCTTCAGAACCCAGGGTATGTACATAATTAATCATGGTCCTGATTTGGCGGTACTGGTATACAAAGAAGCGGCTGCCGTCTGACCACCGTAACCCTTTTTACAAGGAAACCTGACCAATAGGAAGATGATCCAGGTGTTACTGATCAAGATCCAGTGATTTTATGCTACTTATTTTACTTCATAATAAACATCTGGAGAATACAAAGGATCATTGCGTATAGGTGACTAGGTCAATCAACCATGCACACCCTGGTGTCAGAGTTCTTCGCAACCGCCTCTTGGCTGACCGGTGGACGTCCGGAAACAGCTGTCTGGACCCCAACCCCTATTTCATCTCACCAGCTACTAGAGAGGAACTGGCCTACCAGTCTAGGTCTTAACCTAGAAAGCTCTCTTAAAAGTCGATTGGCAAGATTTGTGACGAAAACCTATATTAATAGTTGGCAACGTGTGAGTGACAATCACAATGTGTCCACACGCGTCAATAGGTTCTGGTGATGTTTTTTGGGCCGTATGCATGTTTGCCAACTTAACTGGAGAAAGTCTGTGGCTGCCTGAAGTCAACCGACCTTGAAAACCTGTGTTCGGTGGAATCCTTGCAATGAAAAGTGGTACTAGTTAAACTGGTTAAGACATGTGTTAGTCAAATAATCATGATAAGAATATTTTTAAGATTACCGTACTCCTATGTAAGAACACACCGTTGGTATTATCAGATGTAGCCCCTACCATTGTATTATTAGAAGAAAAAACCTCGAATAAATATTAATCGACTGTTATTATGCACATATACAGGAGAAAAAAAATTAGAAAAAATACTCTACGAGTATATCGTCTACATATATATATAAAAGAAAGTCGTGTTAGTTACACTTTTATAATTCCAGAACAGCTAAATTGATTTGGCTGAAAATTGGTAGGAAGGTAGCTTAGAACCAGAAGAAGGATATAAGGTACTTTTTATACCGGGAAAAGCACTGTTCCTGAGGAAGGTTACCGGGGCGAAGCCGCGGGCAAAAGCTAGTTTACATATAAATTCTACAAATATAGGCTAAGTTTGTACCTACTAACATTTTATGGATCCAAGTAGTCCTATCATACATTTGTTATTTATCTGTTGTCTAGCAAGAAATAAAAGAATTCGCTAATGATAGACAAGAATAGAAATAACACCAAGAAGAGCCTAGCTTTCAAATTTATTAAGATAATGATGTTACTTGAATTTGTGACACATAGTAGGGCCCATGGTTGACGAATATGCGATCCTGAATCTTCGACGTACCCTACGCAGCGATCCGACCCTAAGTACCTGAAAAGGTGCCAATAAACATACTAGTTCAAAACGTCTTAAATCACAACACCGATACTTGTATTTCGAAACTTGTTAGCAAATGATAAGATATATTTTAGATTGTTTTAGAATGTTGATACACTGACATAATATTTACTTGGGAGGAAGTTCTCCAAGAAACAACGGGTATCCTCTATGGGTCACCCTGGGGAGTGGAGGGCGGGATCCCATCTAAATCTCCCGAACGAGGGATTCTGAGGCGAATTACCGAAAAGATGTTTCGTTACAAACTTCTTGATATTTTCCGGGTATTATTGTGTGTTCGTGTATAAATTGAAACCATTTCATGATGTTATTAACGGAGACTTGCTACATTGCTATAGTCTGTTGAGATTTTTTTTATTTAATTTCTCTCTTACCTGAGCGATTTTCCGGTTGCATCATCGGTAGCAGCCCAAATAAAAGTCCGATTTTAATTCTCTGTTCTTGAAACGTTGTCTATAGATATAAGATTTTGGCTTTTATGACAAGCCGCATGCCAGACGTCAACCCTCCTTGGGAATGCTGTCGCTGGTGGGTTCCGCCACTAATCTGTCAGAGGTACGGGTAGATCGAGGTCGATTTTTCCCTAACCTAGTCGCCCTTATGATACAAAAGGGAAGAAAGGCTGTCTAAAAATAAAACAATCCAACGAATTGAGACTCCTTCTTTTTTTGAAGTCGGTTAGTAATTAAGGCGAACACTACACGGTCAAAACGTGGATGGTGTTTGTTATATTTTAAAAAAATGTTAATTATTGTTTTTAACTAAATTGATAAAAAGCGGACAAGCAGAAATATTTTTGTATTACAAAAAGCTTTCATTCGCATTCGAATAGGAATTAATCTTCATATGGCTTGGGCTGAAACGTTAATTTTCTCAAAATATATGAAAGGGCACGAAAAGTTTGATTCAAGGTTCACCAAACTTTATTCACATTGGCATTTGACACTGGTTGCCACGGCCTAAAGGCACTCATTCTATCAGGTGGGCCGTGTAAAAAAAACAATAATAGATTAATAAAATAGATAAAACGAAAATCATAAATTATTAATAAGTTAATTATTAGCGAACATGATTGTCACATAATTATAGTTTTTCTATTATGTCTGGATTCTAGCTCAAGTGATTAAGATTAAATATTATTAAGAAACTTAGATTTAAATTTGATTTTTTTTTATTAATTTAGTAAGTAATACACTTGAATACATGCAAAAGTAGAGCAATTTGCTGCTTCTAGTAGAGCGCGTCCTTGTACCAGCCACCGCGCCGCCCTTGCAGATTATTAAATAGCTGATGTCTATTAGCATTATTTGGTCATTGCGCGTATAAAACGAATAAATGGTTTAAAAAATAACCTACAACATTTAATATACCCAGTACCAGTCTATCACAATTTAGACAAAGCCAATGACTTCACTTTAGACAAATCTATCATGGCCTCCGGGCTACAGAGCGTGCCGAAGATATATTACAAAAACATAACCCTCCTATTGGTTAAACGTGCTATCACTAAATTAAAAAAGCAAAAAAATACAAAAAGCACAAAATAATTAAGCAACATTCAACACACACAACATTGTTGATATAAATCAATACTAGCTGTTCCCCGCGGCTTCGCCCCGCGTGGGACTTGGTTATATCGCGCCCAAAAGTAGCCTATGTTTGACCTCAGGTCGTTAACAACATCCCTACCAAATTTCATCACAATCGGTCCAGCAGTTTAGCCGTGAAGAGGTGACATACAGACAGACAGACAGACAGACAGACTTTCGCATTTATAATATTAGTATGGATTAGTCTTATCTTATTGGTAAAAGAACTATATTATCAATTAAATTTTATATTTATAAAAATTAAAACGTTAATAGATTATGGGTGAAGTTGTTCACAGATTCAGTAGCACTAGGCTCAGGTGGGGCCACTAAATGTGCGATAGGTCTCAGAGCGGCAGAGCGTAGTAGCGTGGTTTCTATATAGCGGACGATAAAGATTTTAGTTAAATAATCAATGAAAGCTTGAAAAAAAAGATAAGTGAAATTGGTAATGTTAATTACAAGTATTACGTGACCAAAGGAAATAAAGTAAATATAAGTAGACGCATAAATAAGTAGATCAATCTGTGGACTAACTTGTTCTGCCCATTACTTATTAAATTGCTTAGGTATTATTATTGAAAATATTTTTAAATAAATATTTAAACCATATTTCGGATCAATATCTGTAATCATTCAGTACGTTTTGCCGCCCTTTTTTCGCGCCAAACTTTTCCAATATGGCGTCCGGCGAGAGCCACGCGCTGCCACCATTAACCACCGACACTTCACCGTTGCTATAAACTCACAAATCATGAAATGTGCCATCATACAATGCACTCCAAAGCCGACCTAAAAGCCTAAACACAAGACTCATTGTCACAACAATCCCGAGTTCCCGATTGCCACCAACAAAATGTTCCGCCCAACGAATTATTTTGAACCTTGAAACCACAATGAGGAAAAGTTATTTTCAATTAATGCTCGTGGAAAAACGTGGAACGAACAAAGAGAGCGGGAAATGGGGCCAACATTCGTTAATAATGTAATGTATTCGTCTACATTATTTCACCGTTGACTGGTGGTCGGACTAAATTCAAATCAAAAATGTTCTTATTAGATAATTTAAATTAAGTAATCTTATTTTCATTTTTTTACTTTAATTTGTTTTATTAATAAAATGTATTTAGTAATTATGTTATGTAACCAAAATATTATTATTATATTTTACTGGTATTTACAGATTCTAATTGAATTAAAAGAAAATGTTATTATGCCAAGTGAAAACTATTTTAATTTTGCCGCGCTTTCTCGCTCACCGCAGCTACGAAAATTCGGTAAATAAATTCATAGCGTAATAAATCAAATTATATTGTATTTTTGCTATGATTTGCAAATGTTAAATGAATTTTATATTTAGAAAAATAAATACAAAAAAGTGTTTTCCGTCGGCCTAATTTATATGGCATCGGGCGTTCCGCATCTAATCAATACACGGCTGGCGCGGCCGCGGCGGGCGCGTCACTCAGCTTCGGATACGCTCGGCTCGCTTCGGCATCGCTCGGAAACGCTCGCCAGAACGGGACACCCTCGACGACACTCGGGCGTTCTCGCTTCAATCGTAATTCCATTTTCCGCCCGCCTTGGCAAATTGAAATGTCGTAACTCTTGGGGGAATATCGGCTTTCTGCCCAAGAAAAATATTCTGCTAAGGCATTGTAACGTTGCTCCTAATATTATGGAATATTTCCAGTCCATCATTCAGTTCGGGAGCGCCCCCTAAAATGGCTATAATCGGAAATCTACCCGCCACTTGGCCGAGTGTTGTAGCTATGAAGAGATGTAGGTCCCCCTTTCCCTTTCGATGACAACTCAAATGCGATGGTATGATTTGATGGAATCATAATTTTGTGACGTCAAATGTTTTGTAAATAATTTTGACTTTGTGAGTATCGTTAGAGGTGAAGTAGGAAAAATGCCTTGGGGTAGGTCACGCGGCGTTTTGTTCGAAACGTGACGTTCAGAATTTCAGATGTTATGTAAACACTTTTTCCTGTCATAGTACATTTATGGTGTAACTAGCTGTTGCCCGGGGCTCCGCTCCCGTGGGAATTCCGGAATAAAATATAGTCTATGTGTTATTCCAGGGTCTACAAAATTTGGGCCAAATCGGTTGAGCTTTTTTTTTTTGTGAAAGAGTAACATTTATACAAACTTTCACATTTATAATAATAGTAGGATCTGGGGGCACGGCATGACATGAGGGGGACTTGTGGGGACAAGTCGAGCAAAAAAAAAAAGGATAGGATTAATCTAAAACACCAAATAAAACAAACTTGAAAAGTTTTTACTAAGTGACTACGAATCCTAAGAATCAAATATTATATTTCTATAATATTTTAAACAGGTTAAAAATAGAGTAATTGTCCAAATATGTTTTTTATACTTATACAGAACTAATATTCAGTGAAAGTAACTCTGCCAATCTATCTGTTTGTTTGCCTTCTTCAGCTTAACTATTAACCTGATTTTGATGAAATTTTGTAATACAAAGATCGGAGCAGATTGTAAACTTTCCAAACTTACATAACTAGTATGATTTCTTTTTGGGGCGGTATGATATACAATGTCTCACAGGAGTGAATCGCAAGTCATATTAACTTCTCCAAAGGTCTTCTTATTAGTCGAACTTGCTTTTCCCAAATTTACGTAAGCTTATCAAAAATCGAACCATGTAACGCAATGAAGATACATATGTATATAATCTAACGAGTACATAATAAAAAGAGCAAGCAAAGGTACAAGCAATTCCGACGGTTATATTAGTGGGAGGCCCAGTAGGTCAGATAAATTGAACCCTTCGCGGCGTTGTGTTCACACGTAAATAACATCTAGAGTTTGGGATAGGGGGTGGGCGACACACAAACCCCATCCGTTAATACTGTACACCATAAACCATCAAACATGACCCCAAACAATTTCCTACCTTATTCACCACAAATAAGATCTATTTAGGTGTCGCATTAGCAGCAAATGTAATTTTGCTACGCGTATACCAGTACAAAGTGATATTTTCCGGTTGAAACCAGTTCCGCCAATCGATAGTAATTCTTATTTGTACCTAGTTAAGGTTGTGTCAGGGATTTTGAAACATAGGCAACAGATGGACCATAAGAATGGATTTCGTCGAACACGCAACAGGAGTAAACTTTTGTCATGGTTTGTTAATCTTTAGGTTTTATAGTTTTATTTTGATTTCGTGAAAAGTTTAGATACTTTATTCAAACAACTATAACTCTATCTGGAAAAAATACTTCATCTCATTTTTTTTTGAAATAATTTTATTTTATACGTAAGTAGGTAATAATACATTATCATTACATTACATTACATTGTCAATTTTAACATCTTTTTTACGCTAAGTGTCTTATGTTCTCTTTTCTTGGAAACATAAGCCAGTGGTCTTGGTAGAGGTCGGAGGGGGTCGTGGGAGGGGATGGGGGTTAAGGGGTGCGAGTTTTGCATTAATAATGTTGATATCGGCCCGCCTACCGATTAATTTGATTAGTTGACTTGTGTTTGGGATAACCAAGGGCTATTAACACGCGTCTTTTGTAATCGCTACTTGATTTCCATTCCAATTAATGTCAAATGTGAACAGATAATCATATTTTGTTTGAAATATTATTAACTTGACTGGTTTTTAATACAAATTAGTAGGCAAACAGGCATACGGCCGACCTAATGGGAACTGTGATTCCTTTTTTTTAAATATTATATATAAAAGGCACCAGCAGCGGCGTAAAATTTTCATTGCCTCCCACGCTGTCTAGTCTCGATCATGTTTCAACCAAATTGTTTGATATTAATATTGTGTTTTTCTCGTATATCTTATTTGATGTCACCTTGACAACAATCCAACAAGCAACCAATAAACTATTGGTTAGGTAGAGTTCTAAAAAATCTCAAATGAAACTATATTCTTACGAATACTTTGTTACTAGACATTTTAATGTTAGTAAATCTACTCGGTTATTTTAGTCCTCCGTAAGTTACACAAATTCTGCTTTCACACAAGAGTCAATTCTTCTTCTTTATCCTAACAATGTCAATGTTGCTTTGTTTACTGGTTGCTTTGGAACCCATGGTTCGTTTTCCTGAGGTCGAGTGTTAAAGTCATTACTATGGCAGGAAATGAGAGAGGTAAAGTATACACCATTAATTCTATCGACGACTGAATAATATTAACAAAATAAAATAACTATCTATATATCCTTAATTAATACTTAGTTGTAAACACGTATTAGCCAGATGTGATGCGATGAATTTGCAATTGAGATTTGCTAACGATTTATTAATATTTCCTTGATCACGATCACGTCTGCTAATTAGGGTCGCAATAATTACCCCCAAGAATCAAAGAACAAAGGTAAGTAAAGTACTCGTATCGTTACAACAGCAAATAACGGAATTAGCTGACGTCTGTATTTGGTCAAGAGCACATTAACATAACAGCGTAACAGTCCACAAATTGGGTAGATTGCAGACATCGATAGATGTCGTTTAATAATTAGGATCGAAGTCCGTTATTAATAGGGGTCGATGATGGCGTAAATTCATAAGCGGAGCGGGCGAGTCTCAGACATGCTGGTTTTAGCAGCTCAGTTTTGGGAGACTCGCAATGCCGACTGTTGCGCTAGTCGTTAAGCAAACCATGTTAACTATTGACGACGGGTATTATTTACGCATTCGGGATATTTAGTTTGTAATTGTAAGGCTGCATTCCATAAGTATTTGTTGAACTAAGGCGGTTAAAAACTTCTAAGGCAGTGTTAATTGTGACCTTGCAATGCAACCCACTCGTTTGGAATTAGAGAAAAATACAGATTGATATAATGAGGTTAAAATCTGAATTAAATCGAGCCGATTTGGACTAGTCCACACATTAAAATAAACTGAAAAATTTGAACTTTGTATACCACGTTTATTGTTACGCTATACGGACATGTTATAATTTCGCTATTGCTTATGTTTCGCGCCTAGCTTTATGCAGGGGTTACCCAGAACAATCGAATATTATAATAAACGTTAATGGACAAATGCTCAGTTTAATTATTTTTAGAGGTTTTGAATATAAAATGAAATTAGCCACCCTAGTTAGTAAATTAGAATATGGGTTATCATTTGTTCGGGATTTGGCTCCCGTGGGATTTTTGAGAAATCCATTCATAGCTACCGCCTTTCAAGTAATAACATTTTGAACATTTACGTTCTTAGTAGTTATAATATACCTCACACTCCTCAGTCTGTCTGTAAACTTCCTTCGCAATAGAAACTTCTGAAGCGGACCTTATACCGATTTTTAGTTAGGAGAGTGTTTTTTTAGAAAAAATACAGATTTTTTTCACTTGTTTATGCATCTATGTGCTTTATATGACGCTGTGGTAAACGAATGCCTTTTCACCGAATGAGGTCTACAATTCACGCCTGTTGCTGTAAACTGAATTTGGAATTGGAGATTTGATTCACGCTGGATGAACATCATTGTTGATGATTTTATATACAAACAAAGCCGTAGTCGGATAAAAATACAATACCTATTTAAGATTAATTTGATACTCATAAACAAATTCTTCCTATTCAAAACCATAAACAAAACACAAAAATAAAATCTAAGAATTCCAAATAAAAAAGGGGGAATTAATTAACGCTCAACGATGGGAGATAATAAACTTGCATTAAGCGATACTTTGGGAAAATTCGGGAATTCAGGGGGAGGGGGAGGGGTGGCGCCCCCCGCGGGGTGTCTTAACCTTTCCTTAACTTCCACAAGTGAGATTGAGTACGTAAGTATATAGAGCAACTTTAATTAAGACGCCCGCCTGTTTTGTTAACATGCATTGTTTATGAGGATAGAATAATTCAGCACAAATTAGTTTGCGAAATTACGTTTATCATCGAGTAAGCTAATCGGTGTACAATACAGAGCCTCAGAATAGAGTACGATGAAAAAATACTCTCAACTTGTAATAAGTCGTTTAAGCGAATACCCGGTTAAATTGACAGCTGGTACTTTGTAAATAAATAATACTGTTATAAAAAAAGAATCTTATTGTTTGAAAAGTTCTTTACATGTCAATAGATTGGCATTCTGATATAAGTACGTATAGTAAAAGCCACATAGCTAATTCTATAGAACATAAAGGAGTAACAAACATCTACAGATCCTTTTTATGTTGTATATTCTATAATAGTAGAAAAAAACGTATTAAAATAGGTTTAAAAAAATATGTACAATATTTTGAATTTTTTTTTATATAAAATAATAAAAAATTGAAATTTTAAACGCAAGAACAAGAACAGGAACATGCAATCAACATCTTGAATAATACGGAATCAATTAAAAAACTGTACTGAGTGCCAATTATATTAACGATTTAACTATTTAATGTTTAAAGCCAAGATTTTATTCATTTGACACGAATGGCAGCTCGCAGGCCGCCGAAGACGCATAGACACTCGGAAAGAGTTATACAGGACCGCACTTTTTACAGGGCAGGACTCAATACGTTATAACGATAGATTTAAAAAATACTTGCCAAACCAAAATTACAATCAAATTACAAAAGAATTAAGTACCGAGAGAAATTTCATTTGAAAATTGTCACATCAAAAACACATGAGTCACACTAAAACAGGCTTCGTTCGATGGGCACAGATTCCCGGCTTGATCTAAGTTTGACTGTGGAAAGGAAAGTTTCGACCGATGAGGCGCTCAAGACAAAGCGGCTAGCTATAGCCTATATTGCCCAACCTTTATTGGAGCTAAATCCCCCACTAAGTGTATGCGGCTCTGATTATGTATATGGCCACATAAACAAGTATTCCACTTAATAGTGTTATTGTACATACCATCTTGTTTGTACCAAAATTGCTTTCTTACATCTGAGTTATAAAGCCAATCGACCTAGTTTATCCTGGTGTTTTGTTTGTCATAAGATGTATCCAGAACCAATCATTTGATTTTCGAAGTAATTTTAAATCTTTCATACCAGATAATTGACAAACCTCTAAGTCATAAGCACAAACTAAAAAAACGTTTCTTGGTAATGATGGCTTTATTATTTACTAGCGACCCGCCCCAGCTTCGCATGGGCATAAAAACCTTCCTCTTGAATCACTCTATCTACATATTAAAAAAAAACCGCATCCAAATCTGTTGCGTAGTTTAAAAGATTTAAGCATACATAGGGACAGAGAAAGCGACTTTCTTTTATACTATGTAGTGATTATAGCTGCCAAAAAAATTGGAAGAAATAAAAGTTACCGATTCCAAGACCTAGATTTTTTTCTTTTACAAAGCCAGTATGGATGTCAACCAGAGCACACCAAAGAATAATCTTAGGAATGATTGAACGTAGTTCGACGTATCTTGAAAGATTCATATTTATTACTAACGAGAAAACTTGCAATTGATGTTTTTACATAGCTAGAAAAGTTCTGAGAATCTGATGAAGTGAATAACAGGGAATTATGACGGGTAATAAATAGTAGGACATGAAGACTAGTGGGAAGTTCCAATGAAGAAATTGTACAGCTTGTAATTTGAACGTAATAAGGTTGTATTTTGCTTTTTGAGAAAACCGTTATGGGTCATGGGTTAAAATGTTTGGTAGGTTAATTTATTACTTATATATATAATGTCTGTGTCGATCGAGAAAAGCGATAAAAAAGTCTATGGATGACATTGCTTTTCTTGGTCATTAGAAGGCAAGAACAAATTTTACATTAAGAAAATCAGAAAGACAGAGTAAGACAAAACATACAGTAACTATAATTAACTAACGGGTTTTTATGCTCTAAGTATACGAATATTTTAAAGGAATTATTTTGTAAATTTTTGGGTTTGTTTCTAAGGGGTAATATTTAGAACTACATTCTACTAAACCGATTCGGGAAATTCTTTCTTCATGTGATATCCCGATTCTCGGGGAAGGTAAGGAAGGAAGGCAACAAAAACACACAACGTAAGAATAAAACCGCGGAGAATAGCAAGATACGAGTAAATAATCAATGTTACAATTTTGAAGAAAATTGAAGGAGCTTTTCTGACTTGCTGTGAAATACTGTGAATAAATTATAATGATAAGACACCGTAATATTGAAGGCGGTTTGATCATTAAGCGGCACCGACTCCGCTGCTTCCCGGAATTTTTCCGAAACAGGATTTCCCTATTCCGGGAAAATTCCCCACCCTTCGCCAGGCCTTCCCAGGAACACTCCAAGCCCTTTCATCTTCGGTTTGTCGAGTGATGCAAAACGAAAATGGTCGATGTGAAGGGACGAGTGTGTCGTACTTTAGAATTACGCTATGATAAAACGACTTTGAACTTGGAATCAAAGTGAGTATCGTGGGTTTGTGGGTAATTCTTGTGAAAAATTTTGGAGAGATGTCATTTTGTTTACATGTAGGGTTTTGATCTTCTTTTTCTAATTTATTATTATTAGTTTCTTTTTTTATATATTTAACTAGCTGTTGATCAGGTATCGCCTAAAAAGAAACTGCCTTTATAGCTTTGGCGATAAATCCGCCTTTGTGCTGTCATTATTATTTTGTAAAGATATTTCTGTACTTCTTTAGTCCAATGAAGAGTTGTAGTATATTGTCCCTCATCGATGAAATATATCTCTGTATTAAATTGCATCAAAACCAGTTGTTATATTTTTTTCATAAAAAGGAAACAGATTACTTTACGAATTTATATCTAATCATAGTCTGATTTTTACAGTATTCCCTTTTCATTTAATAGTTTAATCCCTTCTTTCAAAGAAAGAAAGTATTTTTTTTCATTTGGTATATCACAATAGCATATAAGCAATAATTTTAAAAACAGTTAAATTATTGCTCATTAAATTTTGTATACGTTTTAAAATGGATGACACTTACCAAAATATCGTGGCTTTATTTTCTTACACTTTCAAGTATTTAATAGTATAAGTACTACATTTGTATTGAAATTGTAATATTAGGATTACCTCTAAGGTTGTTCATCTTCTGTTATTGTAATGTCACCTTGATTTGACCACTTGCAGGCTTGCGAACAACTGGAAGTCACGAATATTGGATTACGTGGGAAATGGATACGGCATCTGACATCTCTTCGATTGTTCTTTGAAAATTCATTCATTCATATCGTGTAGTACAAGGTAAATTTATATTGCGTGTTGCGCGCCTTGGTGTTAGAGATTATCACATATGCTTGTATTTCTATTGTAGGTATACTTGCATGTCTATGTTCACGAAATAAATAAATTTGAATTTGAATCTAATTGTAAAGAAAATCATGATACTGCGTTTTATCAGACCCTTCAGACCTTTAGATTTAAAACAATATAGATTAAAATGCATTGAGATAAAGCTATGTCCGCATAGAACTCTCATGAGGGGAGATAACAATACTTATACGAATATGGTTCATTTGAACAGAACAAATTCGTAAAAAAAAACATTAAAAAAACATATTCAAAAGTAATGTGGGTGTGGGTAATAAAAAGGACTTTACTTTCTTTCGTAGCAAATGCGCTACGACGATGTGGTGACTTATCGCCTACGGCGTAGGCCTGGCTTCGCAAATATAAGATGCGCGTAGTAGACGGCACGGCACTAAATGAAAAAAAAAAAATATTATTGAGGTAATTATATTAATTATTATTAGATCAAATTTGCGATATATGACTTTGTTAAAATATGCATTGTATTAAAATATGAATTTATTTTTAATCTTCGAAAATACATAAATAATTATCACACAGTACGTCCGAATTTGTTGTCGCTTTCAAATAATTACAGTTTGCATTTGTGCCTCATTGTTATACTTCGATATTTCTGTATTTTTTGGTATTTGTATTGTATTTGTACAGTTGTAATTTTGTTATAATAAAAAGTTTACTGTTTATTTAGTTTATGTTGCAAACGATATGATTATTAACTTAAATTAATAAATAATTTGAGGATGTTCAACTGCATTTAAGTTTATTATCTGTTATACTTATGCACATATGTATGGAAAAAATGAATTTATTTCTTCATAAAATATAAATATATGACGTGTTTTACGAAATTCAGATATGCCTTCTCCAATAATTTAGTAGATCTTTCGCTCTTGGGCGAGTCGTCTGGAGGGTGGCGGGTGCAAGAGTACGTGGACCGAGACATAAGGGGACCGATATGACTTGTTTAGTTATATAAATCAAACTGCTGTTTTTTAGAAAAATACGTCACAGATTGAGCGAGTAGTAGTTTGTAAAATTCGTTAAAATATCATTAAAATTGAATAAAGTAGTACATTAAATAACACTTCTGGTGGTTATTTTATACACGATATTTTCTGTTCAATAAACAGAATTTGATTGGATACCAAATCCGAAACCTTGACGAAATAACGACGTCACGTGTTCCGTGACGTCACTCGCCCACGGCCGAACAGAAATAAACCTTATCACAGATACTACGGTACGGTTTCAAATGTATTTGGGGATAACTTTTGGTTAAGTTTGCATAACATTATTAGGTTATTGTATAGAAATGACTTGTTTCCTATGATTCAGGTTCTAATCACAGTCAGGATGACAAATGAAAAAAATATCTAACTTCTTTTATCTGATACTAGTGACCCACCCCGGCTTCGCATGGGCATGAAAACCTTCCTCTTGAATCACTCCATCAATTAAAAATACCGCATCAAAATCCTTTGCCTAGTTTTAAAGATTTAAGCTTACAAAGGGATATAGGGACTTTGTTTTATACTATGTAGTGATAGTGATTTGGTTGAGTGCGTGATTCGCTATTTGTTTTCATTATATTTACCCATGTTATTCTATGGGTAAATATAATGAAAACAAATCCTTTTTTCACGTATAATAAAATAACTTCCATATTTATATACCCTATTCCAATACTCACCAATTTGAAAACGTCAATGCGAACATAGCCCATCAGATCAATTAGTAATCAAATTGGCTGGGACAGATACTATTGACGATCTATCGATAGCAGTTGCCCGTAACTATCGATACTCGAATGTGTGGTCACAGGATTCGCAGGTGTTAGTGTTGTTCATGTGTGGGTCGAACTGCGCATATGGCGTTAGTACGAGGGTGTGAGGAGGGGGAGAAGCAGAGTAACTGCTCATGCTCGTAGCTAGCTTGGTACATTTTATTGTAGCTCGCCTCTCTAGATACTACTGACGCTGAGTGGCGTACTCGCACTTTATCGATGTCGATAAAACATGTTATGGCACGTTATTTTTCTCACCATACGTTCCTTATTCTGGATTGGATCTCGCGTTCTAATGTTTTATATTTAGTATTTCATTTCGTCCTCCTTTATTGAACAGTCGTTTGAGATTGCTGATTTAAATACGTGAGTAGCGAATAATATGTACCACTTGGAGATATTTACGAGTAGATTCGCGTTTTAAAATGAAAGTTTTATTGGAATGTGCATTTTAGAAATACTTTAATCCTTTAGCTTTTGCAAATGAATATTTTATTTTTGACTAGTTTTATTTATTGCTATCTAATAATCAATATCTTCGGGGCTAGGTGAAAGATTATGAGGTATATCAATCCTGTAAATTTATACATCATATCTTACAGGCTACTGTTACAGTAAAACCATGTTATTCTTACATACAGAGATTTATATTATAAACACCTGCCAAATTATTACAGTCAATTTTGTTGGTGAAATTGGACTACTTTATTTATAAAAGATAACGTTAGTGAAGTAAGAAGCTAGTGATGAGCTAACGAAAGTAGAAATCGAAGGTCAATATTTTATTTCGGTGTTGACTTTAAGTTTAGAAATGAGTTTTACGTATTGAAAAATTGGGTAGGGCATTAAAAGTCACCCGCAGTATGTCGATATCGATGTAAAATTTTATGACATCACTACGTAGGTTAACTCGTCGTCAGTGGGGCGTTGCCGACTGCCCTGTGTGTGGCCAATAATTTTATTACTAGTTCATTAAGACACCCGTTGTGGCACTCAACGAATCATTCCTTGTTTAGTTTGGTAAGCAATGCTAAACATTCTGTAAGAACCAGTTTAATTTAGATGCGTGCTGAGACTCCGCTTACCTAGTAAGGAATCACAATGCCATAAAATACCTATATAGTAATAAGCAAAAAAGAGGATCGTGGGCTGTGAAGTAACTAGCTGAGGATGCAATCGGGAAAGCGCTAGAATGAGAAAGAGGAGGAAAGAAAAAATATTGATTATATGAACTTGAAACAGTGAACAATAGAATTTTCGTGTAGCCTTCATCTTAAAAACTTGCAACCAAACACAAAAAAAAAAACAGAAGTCTACATTCAGTTGGATATGGAATGCAATGGCATAACGCTTAGATGACGACTTTTTGTTTTTTGTTATACATGTTGGTATTTTGTCACCCAAAAGTAAAAAAAAAAACAAAATATACAATAGTAAATAGGCTGAATCTGAGCTTCCAACAAACGTCATCTAAAACATCAATTAGTACGTAAGTGCGATATATCATTAAACAAGAATTGCTTATCCTCTTTCGAGTAATCAAAACTTCATTCATATGCTCACAGAATTGCAAATCAATATATTCTCATTGTACTTTGAACTTTGCAGGCTTTGAAATAGAATAGAATTTGTCAGGAGAGTTAAAAATTGTGTGATCATATTTAGGGGAGACACATTTCCGATGTTTTAGATGTCGATTGAACAATAAATTAAAAGGGGAAGCCAATGTATCGATGTACATTTCATTCTGAAATATTAGATACAAATTTAGGAGATGTTTACATTTTGTAAAAAAAAAAACTTTATGGTTGCTCTATTATTGCAAGATTTTTCCGGAAAATATAAGCGCAATGTGGCTCTGTTTCAAACGATAAAATGACAGCTACGAGTAAAACTGAATCCTCCCGAGGGCAATTAAAATTCGTAATAACTCGAAAGTAAAGTCAACGTAAGTTAAACAAAGCGGGAAAAATAATTAATCGTTGACACGGCCCCGTGAAAAAGCGCCGCGGCGGTTTAGGGGCCAAAATTTATTTAAACACAGCAAAAAGCGCCATGAATTTATTACCAACTGAATAAATGATAACATCGCGGTGAATTTGATGTCAATATGTGTTAACACTAAGCTATTTAGTTCACGACTCGACCCCCTTTTCCCACCCCTTCGCACCCACACAGATATAAAACCTCCACGCTAGCTTCTCTTTTATTTGTGTGCGTCACTACTACGCGCGAAAATGTAATTTTTCACAGGTCGCCCAATGCACACATACGTAATAAGACGAATGTAGTGAGTCCCTTGCCCCACGAAAAGTTTTGTAGTACAGAATTTGTTCACTAGTTGTGTCTAGACATGCCATGCTTTTAAGTTGGAGGTGAATCCTTGGAGACTTGTTTCACGAACTTGCCTCGAATAAGTATTGAATTTTTTATGGTAACGGAGTAGATTATGTAATATTATATTATAATAAGTACTTAATTAAAATATCCCTCATGGCATAGATTGCATAAGAATTTATTGTTAGTTATCTTATTTTAGTTTGATTAATTAATTATAAACTCATTAATGAAATTAAGTAATTTTGTGCTAACCTGATATTTTTATTCTTTTTTTTATAAATATTAAAAGTTAAAATATAAAATGAGAAAAATTTATAATATTGAAATCACTTCAATTTTTTACCCTTTTAAAAAAATCAAGGTTTTTAAATAATACTAGCTCATGTCCTATAAGCCATCCCAAAAAAAAAAAAACATTTTTTTTAAACACTTAGGGGATGAAATTTAACAACTGCTGAAATAAGTTTTATTGTATTTATGACATAAATATTAAATTGTAATTGTGTCTCGGGCAGTTTAATCAAACCAATTATCATTAGCTGCCCTCTACATACAAACCTTGACGTCACCGGGGTCGAATAAAAAAAGCTGCTTTACTAAGGTTCCATCTACATTATTATCTTTTTAGAAATAAATTTCCGAATTCACTAAGTCAGTAATTTAAGCTGTGTGCTGTCGTATCAGTCAAAATTTTTCGATTGACCGCGCCACCGTGTATAGTTTTCTTTTAAAAAGAAAAGAAATATTTGAATTTTTATTCTAAATCATATAATTTTACAATATTGCCAAACATAAAGTACTGTTCGAAACAAAAAGCAATACAAGGTACGAAACAGATCAAATAAAGTTCGACTCTCTCGAAAGCGGATGACGCAAACGTAAAATCGCAGAATACCCAAGTGCCGCGGGAAAATCATGGCAAGGGAATGCATCCAAAATGATTATGGAATGTACTCGAACGAGACAGAACATTGCAGTCACACTACCTTCAGTCGGTTAGACAGAGATCAAATATTGAATATTTGGCCGCAAAAATGTACGAAGTTGCGAAATATAAAAATCGGAAAATGTACTTTTCACACCCTTTCTGAGGGTTGAAATTTCCATGAGGGATTTGAGAACATTGGATAGTATACTGAGGGCCGCAGCGGGTGGTAGGTGGGGGGGTACTCGGTGGCTCTCAACTGTGGCAGATAATCAATATCCGCTTGGCTTGTGGACACTATAATAATATATGTTATTTTATACCCACCCTTTTCGCACGGAAGCTCAACTGTTATTCTGCGTCCCTCTCGCACCATTATCTAAAATGGACAGTGGCGTAGATTTGGTAAATGATAACTGTGAGAAAGTATTTATCACGACAATGAAGCGTGATATGTAATTATATAACCTATTTAGGGTATAGTGGTGATATGTAGGGGGTTGTAGGGGGTTTTCTGTTGGGTTGTTAGTGATATATTTGTTTTTATTGACGGTATTGAGGTTGGCTCGGTGGCACGCGATGCGGGCTTCTTCATCACTCGAAGAACGGACTAGTTCACATTGCGCGGCTTAATTGAATTACGTAATCAACTTATAACTCCATATTGGATTCGTTTGTTTTATATGTACGAGTATATGCTCTGTTTGTTTTATTTTATGAAGTTGTAGCAGTCGAAATTGGGTATTTAGACACAATTTTTTAAAAGTACAAAATATACTTTAATTACGCTTATATAACTACAATTTAAAGTTTCTATTTTTATAAAATGAGTTAATTACTTATATAAGAATGTGTCCATCGGCACTTTTCTTACTGTCTATTAAGGGGAAGTACTTTGTTCATGTGTCTTGATTTTTACACTTTTATTTAATATATATAGGTATTATCAATTAACTATTTTTTTTTTGTTTTCCTTTACTAACTACTTAACTTAATAAATATTTTTTTTTTTTTGTTAAGGGTAAGGCTGTAACCGAGGTACTAAAGGTCCTAGATACGGAAAGCGAAGTACTGGACGTCCAACGGCTAGATGGGTCGATTATATTATTGGAAGATTGCTGGCAACAACTGGATTGCGGTAGCTTAGTGTAGGGATGCATGACGTAGACAGAGGGAGGCTTATGCCCAGCAGTGGGTTGTAGACAGCTGATGATGATGATGAAAATATTTTTTCAAGAAAGAGGTTTGCGTATGTAATTAGAAAATCACTACACATTGTATGTTATTAGCTGTATTTTTTAATCTTATTATTTCTTAAATACAATAAAATTGGTAGTTGCCTTATTGTTAATTACATGAAATATCAAATAAGATCAAAATTAAAACATCAACAAAAAAAAAACCATACGTATGAATAATCAGGCGTATACAGACATTCATCATAAGTTATATGAACTGTAGTTAGTCTTTTTTATACTATTGCCTTAGCAGTTAAGTACAGTCCGCTGTTGCATTTATCTGGTGTAATGCATTTTTGTTCATTTCATTCATTTATTTCGTGTAGGGTCAATCGACCATGCACACCCTGCATTTTCGTTAATTTTGTTTGTGCAATAAAGTTATTACAAACAAACAAATAAATAACGAACTTATTACTTCTTAAATTGGGATGAGTGAAGAAATGGAATGAGACGTCATAGGACGAATACGAAGCAACCCCGTTTTCGTCTTATGACGACTAAATGCCTTATGTATCTATAATTCGGCTTACTCTTTTGTATATTAATACTTTCTCATGGTACATAGAGTTCGCGTTCTCTTGCGCGGTAAAACTTCACTGGCAACCTTTTCAATAGCAACGAAATAAAAATTAAACAAAGGTAAACTTGTAAATTAAAAGCGTGATTGTTTCCACAAATCATTGAACCAGGTAAACTTTTTACCCAACATGTTGGCTTCAAACTTATTTCTTACAAAAACCTTCAGAAACTTAACAAAGACATTGTAAAGTGCAAAGTTTGTAGGAAGCCTTATTGCTACGTTCGATACAAATTATTTCTATTGGGTTTTTAAGGACAGGATTACGAAAGGATTGAAAAAATGCCTTATCACCAAAGCGGACACTGGTGGTCGCTTAGTGTTATGGTTTCTATTGTTACCTCCGGTAGCTGAGGTCTTAGGTATTTTTAAGGCTATAGAAAATAGGCTTTAATGGAACCAGGGACATTTTGGACAACATCTGCATTTAACATCCGGTGGAATCTTAAGCAATCGCGGGTTATATAGTAAATACATAAAAATAACTGCTTGCTTTAATTAATAGAATAATAACAAATAAATAATAAAAATATATCATTTTCAATCTTGACTTGACCGGGGATCAAACCCTCCTGAGTAGTGGTCCGGCTTAATTATTAACCGCTACGCCATGGAGGTTGTCCATCACGAAGCTGTAGTTCCGTATGCCCTGTGGTTATCAAATAGAACACTTCCTTTATTCCCTGGATTTCCTCATAAACGATTTTGGGCTCTAGGGGTTTGATTAGGTAGATTTCTATGTAAGTATCTCTCCGACTGCAAGCTAATTCTTCGAATAGCATACACAACACAATAATAGAGTGAAAAAAAAGTCAAGGTCGTACATCATATAGGTAAAATTAAGCTTAAGACGTAGTACTGTTACTAATTCTGTGCTTCAGATCAAGCTAGGAAAATTCTAAGATGACAATGATGCAAATGTGTGTAAAACAAGTAGGAATTATTAAAAAATAATACACACGACTGCTATTAAATAGGTACCTGTTTGTATGTCGAACATTCTAATTTGGCGCCTAAAACACATACATATTCTCGAAAAACATAGCCTTTTTTTGGCGCAATCGGGTAATTTAATAAATTCATTATTTTCATTTTTTTTGAATTGAAACCAGTAGCTACAAAATAAAGACTGATTCTGATTATTTTACAGAATTGGCAACATTCACCCTAAATAAATGAGAACCATCCCCAAATAATGATGGGAGCATAACTTGATTGAAACCCGTCTGGCGTCAAATCAGTTGTGTAGTGATCTAAATTACAAGAAGTGTCATTATTGACGACACTAAGGCTGGGTTGCACCAACTTACTATAACAATAACTGTGTAGTCAAAGTACCGGTTAGGTGAAAAAAGGGTTGCACCATTTTGATAATCATCAAAATACGTCATAACTTTTACGCTAACCGTAACAGCCCAAACTTGACCGGTTAAAGCTATTGTTATTGTCAACTTATCTGTCAGACGGGTCGAATAACCTCCACGGACGTTATTATTTTTGTAACCCTAGTAACTAACTGTGCTACAAAATACGACGGTGAAACTTATGTCGCTACAACGGTTATAGTTAGCAGTAATGTTACTGTTAAATTTGACTTTTACGGTTAGCGTAAAAGTTATGACGTATTTTGACGATTGACAAAATGGTGCAACCCATTTTTCACCTAACCGGTACTTTGACTACACAGTTATTGTTATAGTAAGTTGGTGCAACCCACCCTAATAGTTTACCGGGCATGGGTTCGTAAAGATCGCGCGTGTCAAGCGATAGTAAGCCTGTCTTGGATTGGTCGCCAATAGTGGCTTTATATGTTGTGCTTTCCGTACCTTAGGAAGCTTGAAGATTATGGTCTTGGGTGATATCTTTAGATTTGCGCATTTTTTAACAAAATATCGTAAACTAGTACTAGTATTCGCTCGTAGCTTCGCCCGCATGAATTCCCTGGGGAACAGTGCATTTTTTCGAGATAAAGATACCCGATGTCCTTCTCAATACTCCTAGCTATGTGTATGCGAAATTTCAGGAAGATTGGTTTAGTAGATAGGGCGTGAAGAGGTAACAAACAAACAATTATACACTCACTTTCGCATTTATAATATTAGTTAGGATGGGATTGGGATTGCTAATATTATGCAAAGAATATCATTGCAATACCAGCCACAGCTTGACCTGGTTCAGTCATGTATATATGGTTGATGGTGATGATGACAGTGACAATGATAACCAAAGATTTAAAAAAAATTGCCTAGCGTCAAACCGCGCGCAATTTCCAAGTTCTATGATGATAACCAATGGACCTTATAGGGTACCCTGAAAAACTTTCTGGTTACTTCCAGATTTTATATAACCATTCTACTTTCTGGTTACTTCCAGATTTTATATTTCCATTTTATTAATTCGCGCAGATTAGATACAGCATATAAATATATTGTTATCTAACTATATGGGCGGAAGTTTGATAAAACGTGTAATGAAACGGTTATCTGTTATCGATTGGTTGATTTTATGACCCTTCTCGTGTCAGTGTAATAGATATTGCCTAATTGAAAGAAATGATCATTGTTCGTTGATCACAAATGGTGGTCACAAGGGCGAACGCAGGGACTTTAGCGGTAACCGAATAAAGTGTTTTGAACATTGTTTTCCAATTCTGTTTTTTTAAACCTGTTACACTTTCAATCTGTTTTCAAGCAAACCCAGTTTATGCCTAAACAGTTTTTGTAAGCAGGGATTTTAGCGGTAACTGTTTTGAACATGTTTAGATCATTAAAAAAACTTACAACCCTTTACAAAGAGGTTAAAACAGAAAACGTATATCTGTTAAGGTTTCAAAAGTATTTGAAGCCAAATAGGTTTAAAACACATAATATATCTGAAGAAACGCTAAGATAAAACACAAATAAGAATATAAGTTATAGATTTACATTCATAACTCTCTATTAGATATCTCACACCATGTAGAATATTCATACTAAGTAATTGCCCACTTCAATGACATCAAAGTTCAATTTGCTAACATAATTGCCTATATTAATATCTGTAATTCACTTTCAATGACCACGTTTAATTGGGCACGCAGGACATAATCCGCAAACAATATCAGGGGAATCTGCATTCAACGTATATAAAGACTTCCTATTTCACCACGTTCCCAATTCACTACATAATTTTTCATCAAATAGAAAAACTGGCGCATTACTCACCTGATAGAAAGTGGTTATCGCATATTATGGATGCCTGCAACACAAGGGAGTCAGTTGAGATTATTATTTATTTTTTCAGATGCAAAATTTTTACTACGTGACAAAAACATTAATATATACTTAGTTATATAATTTACTCGTACACATACTGCTTTTTAATCTTATTGTTTCACTGCTGCGTGTATTCCTATCTTCTTCCAAGATTTTCCGCCTCTGCGGCCACTTACTCTATTATTTTTCTAAATAACACTCGCACTCTTCGTCTACATCTCTTTCGTTCACACCACATTTGGGGCACCAATAACTGCTAAGTCGAAATGGTCTTGCAAGCATCCATCGATTACAGTAATTTCTTATCATCAGGTAGGCCGTTGTCTGTTTGCCTACTAAATTGTGAAAAGAAACTAATTCAAAGTTCGTTGTAATAAAAGCTTACCATAATCCTAATTCAATAGTGTAGAAGTGGTTTGGTCAATGCGGAACGTAGCAAATCGAGAATATTCTGTATATACCTGTAACTCCTTAATTTACTTACGTGTAGACGACATACCGACGTCCGAATAGAATAGATAATAGTACTCACGTACTGATGCGTAGTGTTATGTAAATTAAGTCATTATATACAGATATGCTTTATGATTAAGTACATGATGACTAAATTTAATGTCCAATCATGTTAAATGATAATTAGAAGCAACTCCACTTACTGCAAAGAAATTTTAAATTTTACTGAAGCCGGCAAGAGCTGGCGCTGAGCAAGGAATGGTGGAGAGCTCTAGTGTTGGAAGTAAAAATCCTCTTTGGGTCGCAGAGCTATCGGACTAAGCTAAACATATAAAATTTACCTACCTATCGACATTTAATACCACATACGAAAAAAACCTACCATGAAATTTGGGGTATTTCGCTTAACATAAAATATTATTTGGTATTATTATTTGACGACATAATATAAGGAAAAAAAAGAAATTGTCTTTTCTTTTTCGGTGATAACACACTTTATGATTGCAGACAAGAAAAATGCAGTCTGTATTGATCAGCATTATCGGACTGATGAGACTAAAAAGTTAATCATAAGTTCGATCATTGGACTAAATCATCGAACTACTGATAGGTCTGTTTCATTGTATTTTTTTCTTTTCATTATCAAACATTTATGAATAATTTGAATTGCGACCAGCTTATAGAAAAAATGTCTGACAAAATAATAACCGTTATGAAATATAATAAAGTCAAGTTTATTGAGGAGCAAATAAAGGCCATCCAAAACGATTGACAAAAAAGTCTAACAAACAATCCATCACTCAAGATAACCATAAGCATAGTCCGAGAATCTTTTCAACTTAGTTTTTTCAATTAAGTTGGACACGACGGTATTTTTTGCCGGATTATGCCCCTTCGTCACATGGGCACCCTCGCGACATATTGCTGCTCGGGCGTCTGCACCCTTCGGAGGACTGACCTTTTGCAATTGCGAATCAATTTCTGAATCATCTCTAGTTTTATTTTATAGTTTATTGTGTGTCTGATATATTTTCAGCGCATTTGTATCCAAATATGGTACACGTAGATATAATTGTACACTTTCAGCTATCTCTATCAAAATTAGCAACCTAGTGATTGAGTAAAACAACAAACTTAATTTCGGCTTTTTAATATTATAAATTGAACTTATTATAAGTCTTGTCGTTTCCTGTCATCTGCTGCGCCATCTCTTATTATAAAATTCATGACTCTCTTTTTGTTACTCTTGCATTTATAATATTAGTATGGATTATTAAACGTAAACTAACACATATCAAACAAGTATACATTTGAATATTTACTCACACACCCAAATAAAATTACCCTTAAATAAGCCCTTCCGTGTCCTCAAAATAATTTTGTCATCCAATAAGGGTTCGCGTGAATGTAGTGTTACGATTCATGTCCTTGTTTGTCCAATATAACTTGACACTTTAGCTGTGTGTGCAACAAAATGCAATATTGACACAGAAGGGCCACAGATTCACCGTTGATTTGCAGTAATTGATCGCTTCGGGCTATGCGACAGGGGTGACCTAAATAAATTAAAGTGTTCACAGATATTACCCGCAAAAGATCTAAATGCAAAATATTACGTCATCGACATTCGGTTCAATGAAGCACTGTCGGTTTTTTTATGACGAAAAAAATGAAACATACTAAAAAAAGTAGTCTACAATATCAAAATCTTCAAACATTAAGTACTTAAAATGGGAAAATAATATTAGACCCTTAATAACCAAAGTTATAGTAAAATGTTATATAGCATCGTCTTTCAACGTCAAACTGACTGATTGAATGATACATGTATCTCGGAAAATCCATACACTCTAGGTAATCAGGCTTGTTTAAATTTTCTACGTATTAGATATTCTGAGATGTCACGTTGGAGTCGCGGTTTTCCAACCTTCGAAGCCAACTCTTGAAAGACCATAATATCTTTTGTATTCATATAAAATAAAAATAAATGTTTTCAGTTTTTTGCTCTTGCAATAGAGGGCAATCTACATTTCCCGCTAACATACACGAACTAAATATTTGTACTATCGTCATTTTGTGGTGCAGTGTTTCACTTAACGATCATTGGAACACTGCTGTTTATTTAAGCTATGGTAATCGAATTTTGATGTAATTTGCTTAAAGTTAATACAGCTATGCTAGTTTTCCTTTGTTCATGAAGTGTAATGACAAGGTATGTAAATATATGTTCATTTGTTTATTCATTTTTTATGATATTTCTTCAGGGTAGGTATAAAATTCATGTTCTATCATAGACCGACCATTTCTATTTCTATGTGTCTTATCATGTTTCGTTGTTCGCCCGACTTAATTCACCTTCATCCTTAGCCCTCTTCTTTTCATTGAGTTTATTTTGATTCATATAGAATTGGTTAAATCTAGTTACGTCACATTAATTCCTTAAAGTTACAGTCATGTCAACTTATGTAAAATCCCAAGCGAGAGCGTTGGTACTCCTTCACTGCAGATTTCTATGGAGTCTTGGCAACAATGCCAAAAGTAGTTTGCTGAAATTTCATCTCTTTTAAGCTTGTATAAATTCATATGTAAGAATATATAACCTTCAATACATAGCTGCAGTCTGTGATTCTGTTTGAAAAACTTATTCTTAACTGATGCCGTCCTAAGGTCTCCTAAGTGCGTTTATTCTGCTAAGCAATTTACTTATAAATTTTATTTAAAATTTTCAACTAAGGCGTAACTTGTTATGTGGACGAATCAGCGTCGAAAAGGAGATGATTCTACCAGCAACAACATTTCCAAGAGCTTTCAATATCAGGTAGGTAGCCAGTCGTTACGATAAAGCCATCTTTTAATATTTATAAGGATCTCTACCGGGCAAAAAATTAAAAAAAAACCCATGGCTTTTAAACTATTCAGGGAAACATTACGATAAGAGAGCGAGAGAGACTTTAAGTAACTTTTTTCTTATTCGAAGATTACTCAATACTCAATACTTTATTGCACCTTAAATTACATGCAGATTATACAATATAATTAACTTTACTCGTTCATAGATCACTTCCGGCCAACCTTAGAAAACGCCCTAAAATACAGGCTACTTTTAAAATATATTTTTTTTGTTTACAACAAAGCTCAATTAAAAGGCTGCGCGTACTCAAATTAATCTCCCAACGTCGAGGAGTGGCGTAAACGTCGGCTTAGCCTCGCTACCAAAGGCTGGGGCGTAGAAATTTACATATTATTAATTTACATGGCAACACAGCGCGCTCCCAATCTGTGTGATTTGGGTGTTTAGTACGAATAAATGTAGGTAGCTTCCTATACTGTAATTGTGAACGGGGATCACAGTCTGGCGTCGTGTAGAGTTTACAACAGTGGGACGTTGTAATTTTTATTGTTTAATTAATAGTGGTACCACGAACCCTAAGCTAGTAGGACTACGAGACCGGTTGGACATTATTGGTGGGACCACTAGTCAAAAATTAATCAGATATAGGTATATTTTTTTGTTTTTCGTGGAAATAAATTTTTCCACGAAAACAAGTTTGTTTTTGTGGAAAAAATCTGTTCTAACGATACAAATGGGAAACAAACATTATCTCTGTTGACATTTCACACTTGCCTACTGAATCATTTCAATTGATTACCAATATTATCTTGTAAGATTAAATACACCAAGACTATAATTATGACTAACTTGATATAGAACTACAGTTTTATGATAAATATCTGAGGCAGAGGGCATCTACAGAGAGTCTCTATGTTACCTTACATACAAAAGCCTCAAAGTGACCTGAATTTGTAAGGAGCCCAATTATATCAAAATGGAAACCAACCAACTTTGATAATCCATTACTTAATTGTAAGAGATCCCATCCTGGGATAAGTCCGCCATTGTCTTCTTATTTTAATAATGTTCCTTTTACTATGTATTTTAAAGCAATAAACATATTACAAACAAACAAACAAACAAACAAACAAACAAACTTATGTGAGAAAGACCATTTTCATTTTGATTTGAACTGCAATCGAAACCGGGAAATAGGTTCATTAATGTCAAGAGGGCCACATAGAAAAGTATATGTACTATATATCTTATCCTCACACCATAAGTAGCATATTTTGCTATATGGTCTCTTCTTGTAAACTGAGTATATTTGCATGCTCTTCTAAAAAATAGCAAAATGGGCTGCACCTTTCTACTGAATAAGATCTCATGTTTTAAATAGCGTAAAGATAGGGATTTTTACGCGAAAAAATTATTTTGATATTTGTCCGCTATTAAAATTTAAATTTACAAAAAAAATCTAAACAGTGTCTGAACCCTAGGCAATTTTTGCACCATCATCATTGATCAGATCCTATTTCGGTCCCCATCGACGCGTCTCCATCGAACTAGAATGAAAAGTAGTGGGTAATATCGCCATTTGCATATTTTAATTGTGATACGAGGGCTCCCCCGCGGTGTGAATGTGGCTTCGTAAGAAATTTGCATACATAGTCGCGACGGCCCGACAACAAATTGCACCATCTGTAAATAAAGCAAAGTAATTGAAATATAAAGTGTTTTGGAAGTTATTACAGTAGTAAAGTGGTAGTAAAATATTGGGAAATTCAAAATGTACTTATAATTTTGTTGGTTAATATTTTTGATATTAACTCTGGTATTAGCGTGTGCGCACAAGTTCGTGCAAGTATACAGTTCAGAATCACATTCTCTGTAGAGTATTGTAATACAAAATAATGTGAGTCGAAAAATTCAAAGATTATTTTCTTCTATAGAGAGAACTTCTTCTATATTGCTTTAATGCCATAGCACAGCAAAGTACTTGTGTACTTTTGATTTGATTATTATTTCTGCGTTTTCAGCCAGTTTGAATTTTTTGACAAAAAAAAAAAACTCAAACTCACAAAGTTAACTCATTTTGATACAAATCTAACTAATATTATAAATGCGAAAGTAAGTTTTATTGTTACGTTTTCACGCCCTATCTACTGCACTAATCTTCCTGAAATTTCGCGTACACATAGATAGAAGTATTGAAAAGGACATAGGATACCTTTCATCCCGGGAAAAAACATTGTTCCCGCGGCGGCCAGTGAAAAAGAACAAGACAACAAAAACAGAAAAAGCCGCGGGCGAAAGCTTGTTTTCATAAAAACATCACTGTAAATACATGACACTTCAAATACATTTTTCCAAAATAAAAGGCGTTGTTTGTATGTTATTATAAGTAATTCAAATAAAACATATATGAAATACCAAGAAGATTGATTCAGTAGATATAACTTGAAGAGGAACGAACAAAAAATTATACAAATTCGCTTTCGTATTTATAATAATACTCATAGAGAGACATGTAGATAATGTAAGTAACTGGCAGCCTCAGCTCGCTTTAAACTAACCTCAGAAAATAATCTCTTTGTTCACCTAAGAGTAAGTACTTTTGCCATTCGATGTTGGCTCCAGCCCAAGTCAGTTATTCTAGCTAACGTACACACCTGAATACTTTAAACAACTCATGCGTTCACACATAAAATAGTGTCGAATCGTAAAATCCGAATGTCCAAGTTTATCGATTAGTAACTACTCTGTAATAAACAAATGTAAGACGTACTTCACGTTGGTCGAGATTCGAGAAGCGCATATCATAGTATGATTTTATTCTACTTATTGAACTAGTTTTCTACGCTACTGTTATGTCAATAAAAACATTTGGTGAATTTAATATAGTTACAAAATACAAAAAAAAAATATTGAGAATAGGTCATCAAATTAGTTCAAGATTATCTATTAAACAATGCAAAAAATGATACTTAAACTCTAACGTACGTCAAGTTATTTTGTAAATAATTATTAATTTGAGTATAAATATATCCTTCTTCCTTCAAACTTCATATAAGTAGCGCTTGTTCATCAGAGTCCTTATTATATTTACATTATTTAGTTATTTTATTTTAGATTTGTAATGAATTTAAACTCAACTTTACACAAAATGTAACTCAGTTCAGGACATACTCTTTAAAAAAAGGGGCGAGGCCAGCATTCAGGCAAGACCTATAACTCTTCCCTGGGCTACTTTGACAACTCGCCAATCTACTCGCCTATTTATCATGCCCAATATGAAACCGGCTGAAGACCTCGTTCGATTTTCGAACATTTCCAGACATTGACTAGTTTATAAATAAAGAACATAGTAACGGTATTTTCGATTATCGAGATGACGCGTAGGGTGTGAGAGGCGCCGAGCGCGCGCTGGTACGGTGACGTCATTCCTGTTCCTTAATAGCAAGGGTTGTTTTCCGCTAACCAGGTTATTCTGGTGATAAACATGGAAAACTATTTATAAACACGTTTAGTATTTGCCTATATATATTTTCCCCGAAATCTATTTCTACTATTTAGTGTTTTAAATTGTACTAATATAGGCTTTCTATGGACCCAAGTAGTCTGAAAATAAATGATATGATTTATTTATGTTTTTACTAACGCGACCCAGGGCTTAGGATCAAATAAAGATATTTTTACGCTTGTTTCCTATAACTATAGACATAAACTTTAGATATCAACTAGTACTTGTTACATTCTTAGAGATCTTTATGTCCGTGACACGCTTAGATGAGAGAGAGATGACCCTACAGAACTTCCTAGCTTTCTCTATCAAACTCACCACACATCTGATTAGATTTGTTAAGATTAAATCGGTTAAGTTAATTCTTAACATCTCCGTTATCAGAATGTCTACTATCTATCTATTCACAGATGCATGTTAACTCTAATAGGCTCAAGTCATACCTATTTATTTGCTTGTTTTCTATAACTAGATGTCGTCCGGGGCGGGGGCACACGTGGTATATCGTTTTATCGCGCCTAGCTTTTTTTTTGATCCACCTATGAGAACGTGATATCGAGCCATTAAGTAACCTATGTCCTTTATTTCATCTCAAACTATCCCTATACCATGTTCATATTTATCTAAATCTGCTCAACGGTTGAAGCGTGATAATAATAATAATTCTAACATTTCGAATATTAGTAGGATATACCTACCAGTTAAATTGAGAACAGAAGAGAAAATGTGGGGACATTTGATACAAAGACAAGATAGAAGGTAGACGAGGAAGAGGTAGACCAAGAAGGACTTACGTAGAACAAATGAAAGGCTAGCGGAAGATATAAGCACCTGGAAGAGACTCCACCACCGACCATTACCCATATAATATTTTATAAACTCAGACGCTAGCGACTGCGTTACGATTTTGTATGGAATTACTTAGTTGCGTTACTATCCGCCGCTGTATAAGTTTGTCATACAAAATCACTAACACGGACCTATGTGACTGCAAATGCAAGTACAGCGCACTCTTCCGAGATTCGGCTCGTATAACCGAGAGGTTGGTAGAGCCATGGGAGGTGGAGGGAGTCCCCTGTGACTGCGTTTATAAAATCTCATACTAGGGGTACATACACAACTCTTAAATTTAGATTAGTGTTAGTTACCTGTATTTTTGACGTGACAACCGGACGTGATGGAGCCGGCTGCTCGCACGAAAAAACATTACGCAATGCGGCGTTACCTCGCTCTGAGGCGTTCCCTTTCTTATGACGTTGTCACGTTCAACTATCGTCAGTAAACCGACTTTACAGACAACCGTTTTTTTTTTCGTTAGTCTCTTTACGTCCATCCTGCCCTATATGCCCAAATGAGATCACCGCCGAGTTTATAAACAAAGTTAAGTTCCTAAATAGCTTTGGCTTCCATAATCTCTCGTTTATTTTAATATACTTACGTTGTAAGCTATTTTTAACACCAAATAACTAAGACTTGACGTGAGTGATTTACTGGAGGGTACTGAAAATATTCTTCAAGTATTGGTTTATTAAGAATGATTTTGCTTTGACTTGTCAAAAGGATTTTATAATATTTACTAGCGACCCGCCCCGGCTTCGCATGGGCATAAAAAATCTCTTGAATCACTATCTATTAAAAAAAAAACCGCATCAAAATCCGTTGCGTAGTTTTAAAGATTTAAGCATACAAAGGGACATAGGGACAGATAAAAGTGACTTTGTTTCATACTATGTAGTGATTTATAGATTAAATCTGTAATCCAACAAAACTACTTAATACAGTACCTAACTAAAATTATAAAGTGAGGTATGATTTAGAATCCACGTTAGCATAACAACATTATGTGCTCCACAGAAAAAAGTATAAATCTCTTCTCAAAAAGTAAGTGAAAAAATTGGTGTTTAAAAAAGGTGATAGGGTTTTCCAAATTTTATATTCATACCATCTATGGCCACGCTTATGGTAATTTCACTTAACGCCATCTAGCGGCGGGCGGCTACACCATCAGATAACACTTGAATAAATTACTCAACAATGTGTTTTACAAATTCTACCGCCTAGGCCACTTCCGGATACCAGTACATTAGTTACGAACGCCATAATTCTACCACTGAGTAATTTTGTACCCAATTTTGGTTGTCACACACACCTACCGATGTGGGAAGGAGAGCGTCGTGAAAATTTAATGGAAACGGTACACAGTTCGTCGAACTTCACTGGGATTTAGTTTCAGTTCACAGAAATAATATTGTTAGAGCGATATTGTACTTAGAATTTAACAGATCATTTTGTATGACATTATAGCCTGTTTATTATGATTATAATATATTTATAGTCGTTTTGCAGGATAACTAGAAATGGAAGACTGAGTATAAGTAAAGGTTGTGATCGACTGGGCTGTTAGTTTTATTTGCCAGCTCTAGATCTATGAAAACCTTGAAAAGAGTCACATAGAACAAACAAATACAGGAAAAAGAGTCGTGTCATATCAGGATGTGAAAGATAGACGGAAAGATGGGCTCAACTCTTCAATTTAAAATTATTCCCAGAATAGATAATATTATTAAATGCATTTATTTTGACGACCTTCATGGGGTAATGGTTAACATGCCTGTCCGCTACTTAGGAGCTCCCGGGTTTGATCCCCGGTCAAATAAAGAAAAAATGATGTTTTCATTTGGCCTGGGTCTTGGTTAGCTCAACCTGTGTGATTTATTTATTTATTATGTGCTACCTCAGTGGTTTTTGTAACTTTAGGGTAATTTTTGGGTGCGATATAACCGAGTCTCACGCGGGCGGAGCCGCTGGCAACAGTTAGTTTATTTATATTTAAAGCAAATCATGACTGGACGTAATAACGATTAAAACTGAATGTAACTATGAATATAAGGGCTCCATAAATACTTGAGGTCCCATCTTGAACCTCTCCGGATAAGGGACAGAGGGTCAGCAAGTTTGTTTGAAGGGACCGAACCTTCGGGAGTAATTCTGTTTTCGATATACCTAGTTAACTGTCACGGTATCATAATAACAGTAAGGATACGCCACAACTTTGGTTCTAATGTTTGGGGCCTAATGCGTATTTCTAAACCCACATCACAAATGCATGGTGTCAGATAATTCAAAAATATCGGTAAAATAATTCATTTCGCCATCTCTTTTCCCTTTATTTAACACGTTAGCAGACACTTTTGAAAACACAATGGAAGTTTTATTGTTATAGCTGCTATAGCAGTCGTGTGTCCGCCAACGTGTTAAGACATTGCGTTCAAGCCCTTGTTTCGAAGGCAATATGACTTGGGATGCAATTGGAAAAACCTTACCGTAGGGACCTTCGCGCAATAAGCGCATTCCCTCGCTGGGAATGCTGCAAGTGTTTTGGGCACTTTTACGTCACGATTATTTGACTAAGAATTTAATGTTTAATTGTATAAAATTTGACCTGTCTATATTTTGCATTAACAAATGTACCGTAATAAAGTTGTTTTTAGACTTATAATATTAAAAAAATAAATGAAAAAATCTTTATTGGTAACTTCAACGACAAAATTGAGAAACAATGATAAACGATGACACCCACAGTAGTTAAAAAAAACTGTGTCACGTATGTCAGCGCCTACCTCCAAAACTACAATTAGTCAGTCCCTATAGAATACAAATATAACAATAAAAATACAATTATAAAAACCAAGTGCATATTAGTGAAATTCTTGAAAAATTGATTATTATAAGTACAAAATTGAGAACATGAATTGACTAGTTGGAAGTCTACCCTATTTACCGATTTTGAGGTCGTTCTAGATTTCCCAGTATTAACGCGGCCTTGTTTTCTAGGTCAGAGGTCGTGCTCCTATAACGGTGCTTGTGTCCTTCTTTTATCACTAATAATTTTTGTTATTAGACTTTCGTTTGCTATTTTTTTTACTTGATCATCAACTTGGATCCCTTCGAATAGAGTTTGATTTTCTTAACTTCTTGTAGGTCGTGTTATTCTTCTTCAATCTTGAAGGTTCAATAGATAAACACTACAAATTCGGCCGAGTAAGAAGTAACATCTACAGCCATAACCAGGGCACGCCACCTGTAGTCCATAGTTTGCAAAACCTGACTTCTTTATATTTTCCTTGCATCTATCTATACCTGATCGCAGGCTCTGTTATGCCTTCCACACGAACCATGGTACTTGATGCTACACTGGCATCTATTCCACGAGAGGAAGTTGGTAAGTCGTAGTCATATGCCTCCATCACATAAGGCGTTTGCCTGTAGACCCGGTAGACGTAGGTTCTATTTCCACGGGAATCATACTTTGTTTAGTTTTTTCCAGTTTGGTTAGGACATTGCAGGCATTGAATTACCTGATTTTCTGATTATAAAGATGATTCCGTGCTTCGGAAGGCACGTTAAGCCATTGGTCACGGCTGCCATTTTGTAGTCGTTAAAGGATTCACGTCAGAGGCCGAGAGGTGATTCCGAAGAACTCTGAAACCAGGTTGTGCATGTTCGATTGACTATGTCACCTACACGAACTGATGATGACAAAAATATAAGAGTTATCTAGTTAAGGTGATACCTCGGTGAACACTAGCGCCACCGTCATTTAAAAATCATTTCTCACTGAAAACACAAGTTATCAAAAATCCCTGTTATGTAATTAAGGTTCTGGATCTGAAGTTAAATTTAAACATATTAAATTATAGTTCCATATAGTTATAAATTGCAAAACTGCTAAAAGTGGTCGTTTTAAGCAATAATGCAATTTGTAACTATAGGGAATTATAATTTAATAATTTAATATGTTTAAAATTAACTTCAGATCCAGAACCTTAATTACAGCAGAGGGATTTTTGATAACTTGTGTTTTCAGTGAGTAATGATTTTTAAATGACGGTGGCGCTAGTGTTTACCGAGGTATCACCTTAAGTACAAACCATATGGCTTAGAAGACCAAGGTCTAAAACTCGATGTCTCAGTAAGTACGTAAATCTCTTCTTAGGTATGAATACTTTTGTAGGTGAAGTCCGCCACCAGTCAACGGGAGGAACAAGTTAATTAAACACTGAAAGTGAAGGCGTATGGGGAGGGACTGATTTAGATCAATCTTAACTTTTATAGCGGGAATAGTTGTTAAACCTACAGATAAATTTTCTTAGAAGGCAAGCCCTTCCAAGAAGGCTAGAAAATACAACCTTATCGACTTAATTTCGCTTCCACAATTGATATAATATATTATAGTAGTTCAATTTATTACGCAAACTGTTATAGCCTATAAAAAAAGAAATCTAAGAATTATCAGCTGTGATATATAAATATATCTCCGTATTTACACATTAACACATAGAAGAATAAAATCGCGCGCGCTCTTTGACGCTAGGCAATTTTTTTTATTTAATCTATGGATTCACACCACGTTCGTAATATTCTTTCCAGTCAAGTTCAAACAAGCGGTTAGATCATCTCAAACAAAAGCTTGCGGGGTAATCATTTACACGTCTTTTATAGTCTCACTCACCCCGTACTATATCCAATTAAGTTTATCGAAGAAAATAAACCAAACGCTTGTTCATTACAGCCGCCTACACAATTCCCCTCAGCGTATTGTCATTAAGCTGAGTTAATAATCCTGGCTCTAGGGTTCCTCTAACCAAGTAGAGATCTGGTACAACAATATCGAGACTACAGTAAGTAGGTCGCGCAGTGACCAGCCTAATCGGATCTGACGTTAATCTGCCATTTTCTTCCGTGTTAAGCCAGTTTCTAGCTAGTCGGGAGGAACGAGAGCTCAAGTTACGCTGAACGTAGTGAACTTATGCGCTTATTATTTATTCACACCACAATGCCTGAGGTGTGTTCTACAATTTTTCAATTCCCCTGCCGTGTGGGTGTATGCTTGTCTCTGTTTCCGCATTTTGTTGTGTAAACGAAAAATGCTACACGAGGTCACACCTGAAAATGGATTTTAGGGTTCCGCACATGGTGGGAACTTGTTAAAATTTATGTTTGATAGCACTTACGTGAGGCCAAATCTTATTGTTCTTAGTACCATATTATATACCATATTGCATATTACCTTTTTCTATGCAATTAGGAGTTTTTACATACGTATACGAGATTTTTTATAATTTAATTATTGAGATGAACATGTACCTATTGAAGGTATGCTTGGTAATCGCTTACAATCAGGCAACTTTGTTGTCTCTTGGCAAAACAAATACCTTCTACGAAAAATTTCATTTTTGAAACTATTTCGTACATAACTAATTTAACCTCAATCATAATCATAATCATTTATTTTTGTCATACACAGGTTACAAAGGTTTTACAAATTCTGAAGAAGTCAAGTAAGAACTATGACACCAGAGCGTGCATGATCGACTGACCATGACAGGAAATGATGATGATCTCACGTATGGTGACTGTATATAAGTAGATAATAGTATAAATACTACAAGCCAGACATTAATTTGCGTGTGATTTGAGGCAGTTTTGGTGTTAACTCGTAAACAATCTTAGACCACACAAGTGTTGAACAATTATTCCCAATCTGTTCATTGTGCAGCATCTGGTGTTTTATAACTATTATAAATCACTGCGGATCTATTGGAAAATTCTGACGAAGTGACGATCTGGGTCGGCAGAGCGTACCTACATAAGGAACAGAGTCATTACTGTCAACGGCCATCGTGCACTTTTACTATGTGGTATCCTGTATTATTTCTTTTATACATTATTTACTTATTTATTTAAAAAATATTTAAAAGTCAGTCACGGAGAACGGACTTAAGTTATTTTATTTTAACTATATTGCATTTTAAATAAAATATAATAGGTGGACTTAATGCCATAAGGCATTCTCTGCCAGTCAAACTTTTGGACCAAACAGATAATCGTGTAAGGTGATTATAGATAGATTTACTATACAAATTAGACATGTTGATACAAATACAAGCAATTTGTAAGGGCGATTCCTATGGTAACGGTGAGCAGGATTCCAAAGTAAGGCATCTTCTCACATCAATATTTTTATGGGCTGTTATCACTAAAATCGCTCTACTAACTTAGGAAAAGATCATTCTTCCTCTTTTAACGGATATCCTAAAAGGCCTGAATCTCTTTCAAGAAGTTGGCGGATTCTACTTTTCTCAAGTCATTTTGTGATAAGAAATTAAAGTAAGAAATCCGTGGAAGAAATTTAATAGACAATTATAAATACACACGCTACATGGATTACGGATTTATAGGAATACTTAAAATACCAACCTTTTGTTGGATAGAAGTTGCCAAATCATTGGATAATAACACGACAGTAATAATTTTTCTGAATTTGATTTATTTGGAGCAGTATATCAATCATTGTGCGTACCTGCTTAATTTTCGTGGTCTATTTATTATATTGACGATAAGTTTAACGAAGCTATGGAATTGCGACCTAATTCTGAGTAAAGTAGAGTTTGATGTCTCCATAGGAAAGTTATTTCTGAGAAACTGTTATTCCTGTAGCACTTTAAGTAAAATGTACGAATGAATGAGTTCTTTAACTTGCATAAGAGTTTTAAAGTCAGTTTAGCACAAGTTATAAAATATTTCGTGGTAAAGAATCACATGAAATTTAATTGAATTAATTTCTTCTTTTTAATAAATTTATCGTTTGAACATATACTTATCTTGTGATTGTGAAAATCCAAACTAATATTATAAATGCGAAAGTCTGCCTGTCTGTCTGTCTGTCTTTCTGTCTGCACCTCTTCACGGCTAAACTACTGGACCGATTGTGATGTAATTTGGTAGGGATATAGTTAATGACCTGAGGTCAAACATAGGCTACTTTTGGGCGCGATATAACCGAGTCCCACGCGGGGAACAGCTAGTATACTATATGTTAGTGAGAGTCTAAAAAACAGTTCTTAGTGTGTTTCAATACATAGAAAATAAAGATTTTTTTGACCTTACATACTAAATTCCGTCAGCTATGAGTAATTCCTCAATATAATAATATACCAAGAAATTTACTACTTTACCATGAAATAACAGTAGGGTGTACCCCTATATGAGTGGAAATATGACTTCACAAACAGGGATGCCATAGAATGAGTAAAATGAAGAAGAATTATGAAAAGCGAGAAGAATTGTGAAAAAGAATAGAATAGGAAAACTGGGATAAGGATAATAAACTGGAAAGTGGGATAAGTTGAAGGAAAAGAAGAATAAAAATAAACATATAGGGACATATTGAGTTAGCCCCAAAGTAAGCTTCGAAACTTGTGTTATGGGATACTAACAACGATACTATATTTTATAACAAATACATATATAGTCATCAATCATTTTTCATTTTGACCTGTCCGGGGATCGAACCCGGGACCTCCTGAGTAGCGGTCAGGCATGTTAACCATTATGCCACGGAGGTCGTCAATGTGGGTGATATGTAGTATAAATATTTTCTTTGTTGGGTATTTTCTCTTCCTATAAATGGCTAATGGAAAGGACGTGTTTAACTTTGCTCCTCCATTATCCTAAGTACGAGATATCTTAGGAATCCTTATCACATATATCTCATTGGCGACGAGGATGGGATATAAAAGACCACCATTCTTACCATCCTAATTATGAACACGATCAAATTTCTATAGTCAGCTGAGAATGGCTTGTTGTAACATAACCCAAATTAGTTTTAGAAAAACTGTTTGGAAATTTCAAACAAAGATGTTAAAAAAACTCGTCTGAACCCAATCTATATCTGTTCGGTAGTAAATTAAAGTAGGTGCGTTCTTATTCGTAAATCAACTGAAGATTTATGCTCAAGCGCCGCATGTGTGAAGTAGGCAGCCACGAGTCTTCGAACACAAGCTTATTTTTACAGATAAAATATTTTTTCGACAAATATACATCTCTATAATATAAAAAATATAATTGCTATTCTTTAGTCTAGCTAAAACTCGAGAATGGTTGGAACGATTTTTGGTTATATTTGTTCTTGAGATTTACGAGATTTTACGAGTATGTTGCAGATGCAACATGAAATGCAACAAATAAATTGAAATTGAAAAATTGATGCTAGCGACTGCGTTAGGATTTTGTATGAAATTTTTTAGTTGCCTTGTTATCCGCCAGGAGCGCTGTTCAGGTTTGTCATACAAATTGCGTTTGCTAGCGTCTGTGTTTATAACTTCTCATACTAAAAGGTTTAAACGGTGATAAAAGCGCGTTCAGGCGGTACGGAGTTCACCGGGGCAGCTAGTTTATACATATAAGTTTATACATTGGGAATCGTCGTTTAAATCCCTTCGTTCTAATATCCCACTAAATTCCATTGATTTAATTCTTCCGCCATTTTGGTTTTATATATTGACATCACTTACCATCAGGTGGGCCGTATGACTGTTTAGTTTACATACTTCCTCTTCTTCGTCGTGACTCGTGAATTTTGTGAGCTCAGAACATTTTTTGTACTACCTATAATATGTGAGCTTAGAACGCCTTTTAGAAACTATATGATATAAATAAAAAAAAGTTATCAGTCGTGTAAAAAAAGAATGTGTTTTAGAACAGTTCGGACAAACCTAATTGCGGTTGTTGACGAACTATTGATAAAACGTTATCTAGCAGATGGTCACGTGTAGCCATAATTAATACGTGTATTTGCACCATAATTCTTATTGTGCTGTAATTGTCATCAGCCTTATTCGTGTTTTGCTAGTTATGACATATAACATTGTTACGATCAATAAATTAATACGAACAGACATTAACAGTATTATTTATCAGGAAGTGTTTTAATATTTAACTTGAATCATAGGGGTTTCTTCAAATAACTAACAGCTACGTTAAATTCTATAAGTGACTTTATCTACCTTGGGACCAAAGTGCTGGAATAAGGATGGAGATTTTTTTTTTCAATCAAATTTCCTCATAATGCTTGTTTTTGCCAGTGTCTTGTTTTCTTGTAATTTAAACTTTTCTTCAGTCAGTTCAATTTTAGTTAGTCAAGTTAGTCTAGTCATAGAGCTAGAACTAGCTAGCTTGAAGATTTTGGTACAAAGATCGGTACTGTACCACTTCACACTTGTTCATAAACATTTAGCAAATAATATTCCACCATTATTATGCACAAATACTCGAAAAAACACACATTTTGTAAAATAAATACAGCGCGGACCGCATGATTTTTGACTTTCCCGCCAAAAACTCCATAGAAATTCCTACTTAGTTCAAAACGTGCGCTTTACAGATTTTATATGATAAAGTTACAAAGTAGCTAAGTAAGACATTTTTTTATGGTTCAAATTATGTATTATATAGGAGCACAGATCTGTGGATGTCTGTTTGTCTGTATGTTTCAGCTAGACTTTTTTCAATAATCCTCAATATTTATTTAATATATAATTTTATTAATAATTATAAAAATATTCAAATGTAAACTCGTCTGATTTGACTCAAATTTTGTGAATTGACGTTTTTGAAGAAAATGCTGCTGTGGAGTTTGTGGCGCCACTTCTTCTCCACTTGCGCTTTGGAAGTGGTGGTAAACTTAAAATAAGTAACAATTGACGTCAATAAGTGATAAGAATATCCTATATTGAAAATAAACAATTTGAATTTGAATTTGAATTTGAATTAAGGAATTTTCTGAGGCAGGCAGCTAATGATGGAGTTAACAGCTTAGGCTTATTTGATACAAGAGAAAAGAAAATTTTACTTAGAGTAAAGCCGTAGGCGTAGCTCATAAATATAAATTAATATAAATTAGTCTTAGTTATTTATAAACATTGAAAACATCACAACATTCTTGTTACTCTAACTACCGGAAATTTTCATTCAAAATTAAGTCTTTTCCAACGAAAACAGCATTCGCATTTACTATAAAACCGAAGCAATTAGAACCGCAGACATGATATAAAATTACAGAAATAAAAGAAAATAAATCCAATACGAAATAAACACGCGCAGTCGCGGCTCACGTTAAGGTAAACAATACTACAGAAATAACGATTAGTCAAGGAATCTCAATGTACCGAACTAACTAAGCAGCTCGCCTTTTTATGTAAGAGGTGGAAAATAAATATACGTAGGAGTATAGTATTTTGCAGTGACGTGCACAGACAATTTATATAGTGCAATTAAAACAAAATATCAAGAACGTATGAAATAAAAGATAATAACTACGTATAACCATATGAGTTATATTCTCTTTTTTTCATACGTTGCACAGGATAGACATAGACAATATCTAAACATCCTTATGGTTAGCATGCCGCTCTACATTGCTCTACATCCATGATGCCGCTTGTATTCTGAAATCTGTGGTAGGTATTAAAAAAATGACTTTAACCGGATTTTTAGCTTTTAAAATTTTGCATAAGACGAATCTTTTAATTTCCAGACCCTTTCCGTGTATAAAATCTTATATTTATAAATTACTACTTACTCTACATAGCTGATGAAGGCTAACGTTTTTGTGCTCACCAGTTGGCGCCACTGAAAATAGCTATTTTGAACTTTTAACTTTTATCAATCGTGTACATTATTCTCTGTCGGTGGTGTTCTAAAAAAGGAGGTTTCGCATTTTTTACAACCACGGATGCCAACAACCTAGTACATACCTACCTAAAGAACGTAAAATTATGGTAATAGGAAATTCTTCTAAGCTGCAAAATATTACGACTTTTAGTTTGACATCGCGAATGAATTTTAGTAAATCCATTAATATAACTACTGAAAAGGTGTAAGCATAATTAAAAGGGAAACACTAGTGGAATCCATAGAAGAGTTGAATTTATTAGTGCGCTACTCACCAAGAGATGGCGTTAGGGGTCGCGTTACTGCTTACTACTCTCAACTTTAATGTTTAAATGTAGGTTTAAATAGAAATAGTTGTGAAGTTTCCACATTGCATTCGGTTGGCATACTGCCTGGGTGAATTTGCATATAGCTTAGATTTTCTCTAGTCTCGACTTTCGAATGTCAGATTAATTTTTGTAGTTATTTTAACTTGTTGATAAATAAAGTTTTTTATTAGGAATAGTCAAATTATAGTAATGATAAATAAATAAATGATAGTGCATGTTTATTATAAAGTACTTATTAACTAGAACTACTGTTCCAAAAATGGCTCACATTTACTTTTTATATTTTCAGAGTATGACTTTTATTCATATTTCACGGGAATCTGAAGTCCTCGAATTGTGTAGTTGGACGTCTAGGTGGATGTTACAGGTAAAACCATATATTATTGTTTTTTTTTCGTTGCTAATAGGAGCCGTAGGATTCTTTTACGAGTCAGTTACTTACTTACTCTGTTAGCTCAGCGACCCGATTGCTAAAAAACTATTAGCTATTTTTTCTTTCTGTATTTGTCGAAATTTACTGCGCGATGAGAACTAAATATTTGTTCTTTTAGCTTCCAATATTTACTTTCTAATAACATTTTAGGAAATAGCTCTATAATGGTTATTGTTATAATAAGTCACATAAATAATTCTAGTTACTGGATTAAACTGGATACATGGTGTGATCAGTGTTTATGGTGTTATTCGTTTTGTTTTTATGACTATAATTGAATAAATTTGAGCAAACATTGTTTACTTATTACTTGTCTCACAAAGCTCAACCTATGCTTGCTGGAACAGGTTTAATTAATATTTTCATCGAACTTTCTATTTCATAAAATAAATGTTGTACAAATATTATGGAATATCTTTATATATGTGAGATTTAAAGTAAACGAGATTGTTAATCTACCAATTTTATATGACCTGCAAATTGGAGCCATCGCCGCGTCATCTGACGACAGCGCGTCACACTAGTAATTTTCAGAGCGCGGGTTAGCATTCTCGTGCATAAATCTATTCTCTGCCACTACACTCGAGTGCCGCTATAAAAAGCCAATATAAACCTAAACGTCGCTGAGATCGGCCGCATTATCTCGTGATTATCGCGTGTCAAAACATCGCCATGCTCGCGATACTTCGCATGTAATCTGATAAATGATGTACTCTGCACGCTTCGCGCTTTTTCTTTATCCCTTTCACTCAACAGCGATATCTAAACTCCTCTCTCGTTCCCGCGGTCATCCGTTTCATTCATGCGCGGTACACCTCGACGGTGGCGCACTGTTTACAGACACAAACAAACAGTACAGCAAACCGCTTAGCTTTAAGTACGACCGTGAAAGTGATATTGTCAAGTAAAGCCGTCTCGCTCTGAAAACCGAACGTATATTCCGAAGTCAATGGATAGATGTCGCTAGTGGTATCATTTTGTGAGAGCGTTTGCAGTAAATGTCACAATAATTTGGGCGCGACGTTGCCGGACTTCGCCACCCGGTGCGGTGGCGGGCACGAGTCTCTAAACAAGGTTGATGATGCAGGGCTTTTGAATTTTATGATGTTGTACAGAAGGTGGAGATAAGGATTGGCTGATATCGGGATTAACTTGGTTGTAGTGTGTGATCGTCACGTAAACGTAACGAGCATGGCACACACGCAGCCGCAGGCAGGGTTGTCAGGAGCCAGTTATTGCGATGCGCCGCGTCGCGTACTGATCGTCCGCTTATTGTGGCGGGCGGTGCGCAACCGCGCGGTTTATACCGTTTAATTCAATTTAGTAATTGATACGTTTGTTGGTTGACTTCATCAGTATATTTACACCTTTTGGTGACATGAAATAATGATTTTTATAAATCTACATTTCTTTTTATACGAGTTATATTATTGTTTTTAATAATAGTATTTTGTATTATTTGTACCTTATTTATTTGTATAAGTTTGCACATAGATAGAAAGAGCTATATAATTTGTGTTTATACGCTTATAAGTAATAAATAAATAAAATTCCAAATAGTCAATTAAAGTGATAATATACCAAACCAATTTAAGATTCCAATAGATTTAACTATATTCAGACAGCAGATAATCTATAATGGATACCAACGCCTCTAACCATGATTATCGTCGGAAGCCAAATAAGAGCAAATTGACAAACTGACGACTCCCTAAACATGGTAATTCACGCTTCGCATTCTTCGATACTTTGGTTGAGAGCGTTGCTCACACACAGTTACAAAATTCTCATTACCCTAATACATCTTCTAATAAAAATTGATTTTTAACCCTACGCAAACGCAATAAAGATTGAATTGCAGCGGAGGCGTTTACTCTGTTTCAATTTCGAACAAAACACACACACGAAACATTTATGAGCATGATAGTAGACGTGTGTACTCGTACTCGTACAATATGATGGTCTGTATTGTACCTACTATTATAAATGAAATGTGTTGCTTTCACGTGAGCACACAAGCGTACGGAGATGGTTTTTGCTGTTATCCAAATTTGAATTCTATGGAAACAACAGAGGGATATGTTTGGTTTGTTTAAAATTAAATTAGCTTTGGATCTTTTGTGATAGATTAAATATTTTGGTGTCGGTAAACGTGTGACCTGTTATTGTGTGTATTGGGTTAGGTTGCTGTATTCACAATTGGAGTGGGAGGCGATATGGCTTTCATAGTGTTGACCTAGCAACATGCTAAATTGAATTTTTATGTCGCATGGTCACAGTTAAGTAGGTAATCCAAACTTTTTAAATTAATAATTGTATTAATTTTTTTTCTCGTCCAAGCGTGTTTCTTAGTTGATCACCTTTAGCTTAAGCTTCAGATCCCAGAGTACGATATAGTCATAGGCCTGATTTGGCCTTTTGGTGGTGAGGTCAACCACGAGAGCCACAGTTCAATGAACAAAATCTGATATTACAGGAAATTAATTAAATAAAAATTTATTATTAAGTAAAACGGTTGTATTGAAAATAAAGATGATAATGTTGTATTAATTAGAAAATGTAATAAAAGATAAAAAATAATTCTGGTAGGTCAAAGGTACTAGTCATCACACCTATCTTTAAAAATTTAGGGCACTAATCAGATATTTTAGTTAGTTTATAGCCCAAGTATAGCTTTGGATATAGTGACCAACAGCAGCTCTACCATGAGATGTTTCGAACGCAGTTGCTGCGACTACGTTTATAGCCCAAGTATAGCTTTGGATATAGTGACCAACAGCAGCTCTATCATGAGATGTTTCAAACGCAGTTGCTGCGACTACGTTTATAGCCCAAGTATAGCTTTGGAGATTGACTTAAAGCAGCTCTACCATGAGATGTTTCGAACGCAGTTGCTGCGACTACGCTAATATCCCAGCTTTGGATATAGTGACCAACACTGTAGCTCTACCATGAGATATTTCAAACACAGTTGCTGTGACTACGTTTACAGCACCAAGAGCTTTGGTGTCGGTATGTACTAATATTTTATTTAGACATTAAATGCTATGCGTTGGGTCGTTCGATATTCGAATAGTTTAAAAATTTTGTTATTGATACGTTTAAAAATATATAAAAATTTAAAAAAGAAAAGTATTTTTTTCCACTTTCGATCCAGATAGTTTGAAAGAAAAATATATATAATCTCTTTTGCCCATATACATAGACTAATTAAAACTTTATTAAGTAACAAGTAAATTATTAAAAACAAAATACCCAACTGTATTGAAATACCTAAAAATTTAAACGCAAAACTTTGGAATTTGGCGCCAAAAATTTGACATTATTTTGATATACACAGTGTCACTTTTGCAGTAAATACGAGTTTAATGTCACCTCTCAAGCAAAAATTTTAAGCTGCAGAGCGTACCAAACAATTAAACATACTACTCTCAAAAAACATAACCCCCCTTCTGGCACAGTCGGGTAAAAATAGCATCACAATCGTATTGAGTCAATTGTCTCTAAAATACATACATTTCATTGCCCGAATGAAATCATAGACAATGTATAAAAATGCTAAACAAAAGCGACATAAACCGCTAAAGAGAGAGGCTTTGAAACTTTTAAACTGGTACTTGCGTATAATGAACGGAGAATACAAAGACGGTAGGCAGCGGGGTGGGGGGTGGGGCGCATATGCACCATACGTACAACGATATGCATCACTGCAGTCGCTGAGCTGCATTCCTGCTGTTGGCGAACCTTATCTTAATGTGGATACGATTTTACATTTATTTATTAACCGAATTATGTTTTACAGAAAAAAAACTTCATCATCATTTTGTATAGGTGTCACGATCAATTGACCATGCACACCCTGATGTCAGAGTTTTTGGGAACCACCTCTCGGCCTCTAATGTGTTTTTTTTAAACGACTACTAGATGGCGCCGGGACCAACGGCTTAACGTGCTTTCCGCGCCAATGTCCTATACAAACTGGAAATAACTAAACAAAGAAACTCACTACTCCCGGGTCTACAGGCAAACGCCTCAACCACTGCACCACGGAGGCAGTTATCACTATATAGTACAAAACAAAGTCGCTTCCCGCCGTCTGTCCCTATGTATGCTGAGATCTTTGAAACTTCGCAACGGATTTTGATGCGGTTTTTTTAATAGATAGAGTAGTGGTTCAAGAGAAAGATTTATGTATATAATACATGTATTATATAGCATTGTACCCGTGCGAAGCCAGGGCGGGTTGCTAGTTCCTATATAAAATCGTATAAGATTGATAGTCATAGTTTTTTTAATTATTTCATTTTTCACAGCTTCACCAAAAAAAAATGACAAGGAATATCCTCCCTAAGCTAACCATGGAGCGTCAGTTCACCTCTTAGTTATAGTCCGGTCGCTCTCTAATTTACTCACCCGCTCCGGTCCTTGATGCCACACAATAACATCGCTATTTCACTTAGCGATTATTGCGCGATTATAGCCTTTTTGCATGTCATTTAATTGACTATATCAAGTGTAATGTCACATGAGCATTAAGGGTAAAAATTGCATATTCATTTGAATATAAGGACATACTGAAGCTATGTGTTGGGTCGTTCGATATTTGAATAGTTTAAAAACTTTGTATTTGATACGTGAAAGAAACAGGCTGATACAATTCAATTAAATAAAAAAATAAAAATAAACACTTTCTTAGTATATTAGCCTATTTTATTTTTTTAACCACGTTCTAATCACAACAAATTATAAAAAATACGTTTTTATTATTTGCTATATTTTTTTTGTTAAATTGTATGTGAATTTGTTTTAATTTTTTTTATGTAAATAAAGACATTATGAGAAAACTTGAAATGATATTTGTGTGGTATAAAATGTGTATAAATAATATTTAGGGTCCCATATGAAAGACTTCAACGCGTAGAGCTTGAGGTAGCAAAGTTTGGATCTAGTGTCTCTACCACTGACACCACGGCGTACATGGTCAGTTGGCCTTGTTACCCATACGGTATGATAATGATGAAGTTTTTGAAAACTATAATAACATGCATCTTCTTATTGTTGTTGAGTTGAAATGATTAGTCATGTGCATAGTTTTTCTAACGCTGCAGTATGAAACAATGCTACCATATTTTGAAATTTGAAATAAAAAAACAGAACAATCTTTAGAATTTCGTATTAATACAAGTAAGCTAATTTGCCTTATGCTTGATTGTCAATGTAATTGTTTAAAAATCTTTGAATTCTTTCTTATGGGTAAGCCTTTGTTACAATAATTGTATTTACGTATTTATTTTAATGGGATAATTTCAACATATTACGTGAACATTAATTACTATGATTGGTGTAATAAAGATAACAAAACATAAATTTATCATGACTAAGCGTTGCACGTATTATTTTAAAAAATTGTTATAGACTAATTGTTATAAACTAGACTACTTGTTTCCATCCTAGTTTCATGTTACAAAAAATGAATAAAAAATCCAATATATGGTTTGCATTGGATTGCTGAAGCAATATCCTGCAGTTCGGTCGATAAAAGCTTAAGTTCAGTAACGAGTTTTTGGATTTTCAACCCTATGAAATAAATTCATAGAGCTCAATTTGTAACAAAATAAAAAGGCGTTGACGACTTTTAAAAATAGTTTCGTTGTGTGAGTAAAATTAAAGGGTGTTTTTCGGTTTGAGGGAAAATGTATTGAGTAATAATACAGCATGGTTAGATGAGCATTTCAGGGGAGATACGTGTATATCATGTGATTGCTAATGCATCCTTTTGTTTGTAAACAAATACTGCGAAATTTGCAAGCGTTATGATTTTGCAAAATTCGTTTGTTATTATTAGTAGGTAGGTATTATTTTTATATATTATTTGTAGCAGGATATCTTGTAAAGGTTTGTATATGGTGCAGTCCTTGTTTATCCAGTATCAAAGATAACATTGTGTTAATATTTTCCAGTAGATATATTTTTTTAAAGGGTTATCTTACTTTATTTTTATTATTCTATAAATTGAGTAATTTTTTTGTATCTTCTTATTTAATATTTTATTTAAATTCAAATTCAAATTAAAGGATTTCGTAAAATGCGATTAAACAGAGGTCTGCATTTATCTCTATCCAACAGGAATAAGGAATACAATAAGGTGTCGCTCACAAGGGTAATTTGAAAAATTTCTACGATAATTATAGGGGCCTGGATTAAAATACAGATTTTTACTAACCAAAAACTCGTTAACTGATCCAAAAAAAATTATACTTTCTATAATAAAGCTGAAATATTTGAACGCTTATAATTTTAAAACTACTGATTTAATCTAAAAAGTTTTTTTCTACATATAACAGCCTGATTTTTAAGAAAGGTTATAGGGCCATAAGAGTACAAACCACGGATGAGTAAAACCGCGGAAAACAGCTAGTAAATAATAAAGAAAAATAGTACAAAATAGAAATGCTGGCATTTAAAGCTCACTGTTTCAGAGTGGATGCGTATTTAAAACCAACCGTAAGAAACAAAGGATCTTAGCTAGTGACGTGTAATCAGGCTCCTTTTGTGTTAGTCTTCCTTTTTTAATATCGCGGAGGAATTCCGCTTACATTTTTCACAATAGAGTAAATCCGCAACTTTCTGTGGTTTTAATTACTGCCTAATATTTAACGTTTGTTTATACTCTTTGAGGCATTTCTATGTTTGCTTTTTCTTTGATGTTTCTCTTCAGTATGCAGCTATCTACCTTATCCGAATATTATATTGTAGTGTGTAGGAAAGGTCATTGACATAATCCTGTGTAGTAAAAAGTAGTTAATCTCAAAAACAACTGAAACTATAAAACTATAATTCCGCTGGTAGATAGTTTATAGATGTTAGTTAAGAACATATTTTTAGAAACTCTCACAGGAACTGGACCGGAACCCCGAGCGATCGCTAGTATTTATACATTTCGCTCCACTATAATTAACCAACCTGGAAATCCAGCCTAGATAAAAACGCCGAATTAAGAACGTCCTACTTAAAGACGTACAAGAATCATCCAAGCTTAAAAGCAAAGAAAGACGCACAATCTATGGTCCTAGATTTGGCGGTAGTGTTGTCGTTTAAAATATAAAGGTAAGTACTAAATGTTCCCTGCGGTTTCACTCACCAGTGGTGTTTATAAACTATAGCGTAAAAGCTAAAAGCCTTCCCCAAAAATCTGGCTGTCATGCAGAAAGGGTTTTCATACCCGACCAGTAGTCCTAAAGTTATTTTTTTATGTTTGCCGCATGCCACCAGATTGATGGGACCGACTAGCGACATCCCGGGTTCCAGAAGGCCGTAGATACCACGCCAGATTTAAAGAGCTGACAGCTAACCTTCAGTAATGAAGTGGCACCAAAAGAAGAAGAAGATACCACGCAAGAGATGGTGACCTGGACACATTCAAGAGTCGATGGCAACAAGCAGCGAGCGGCCGCGACGTGTGGAAGACAAGAGGGGAGGCTTTTGTCCAGAAGTCGGACACATAAGGCGACAAAAAAATATGCAGCGGGTTTTTTTAAACCTTAAAAAAAAGAAGGAGGTTTCCCAATTCGATTTCACATATATTTTTAATTAGTTTGTGGTACTGATAAGTACACTGGTTAAAGATTTATTCCGATCCAATACCACGAACGAATACCACTGGTATTACTTTGAATTTTCAATTCTTTACTATTCCGAACAAATACCACTCTTTAAATTATTTAATTTTATGTCCGAACGAATACCAAAACGTGAATTTGGTACAGTCAGCTCAGTCATCAAATTAAATTTGTTTTCTAATATTTTTTCGTCATTTAAATATAATATGGTATTGGTTTAAACACTGGTATCCGTTCGGAATAGAAAATAATTAAAAATTCAAAGTAATACCAGTGGTATTCGTTCGTGGTATTGGATCGGAATAAATCTGGTTAAAAACTAGAATACAACAATAATTTTCCAAGTCTCACTGTCCCTGACTGTTTGGCCTTTACGATTTGTATCTATATTTTTCCTTGTGGCCTTTTCATCTTCCCCCTTCATGTTATTTTCGGGAAGATTGAAACTGTGTAATATTCGGGATTCTGGATCACGGGCTGTATTTACTGTGTAATATTTATGAAGCTAGGTTTTGTGAAAAATGCGAATTGATATGAAAACAAAAGTGGGCTTTTGTTTTCTTATTTGTTCTTACAACCGCCAAGTATTGTCATTGTCAATAGCAAAATTATAAAATAATTCATAAATTAGGAATTTCGTTAGTACCTTACGAGTGTTGAAAGAAATTTCAAAGGAAATAAGGGCATCTTTGTAGGTACTAGGTTTCCTAAAGTTTAGATTTCCATTGTGTGTATTTCAATGTAGTGAGTCAGATAGTAATACTATCTAACTAAAATGTAAGAGTAAACGTATGATTAAATAAATACATCAATGAGGATCTCTGAACACTGCCATCGGGTTCGAAATAATCCGTGTCTTTCAGGTTGACCGTATGCTTACTCAAAAGTATATAAAAGAAGTAAAAAAAATATTATCAAATAAATTATGTAACTTATTCTCATCTCTTATTACGTTCCAACTCATGCACACCCATAATATGTAATACACTACGTAATAACACGTCCTAACTTCTAATAATGATAAGGGATATCAAGACGTGACGTAACAAGCAATGAAAAGCGTCGGCGACATTTTTTTTCAGCAAATTACACGCGTGTGCCAAATCATTACACACCCAAACAGAGTCAAAGAGGCAAACCGAAACACTCCTGAAACTTCCGAAGGCTTTCCGGCCGCTAGAGAGAGATAGACGATCGAGGTACTATGAGAACACGAATATATTTAAGGAGATTAGCTTCATTTTGTTATGAAATGGAAATAGTTTAATCAAGTGTCGTACGCTTAAGATTAATACTTATTTTTATAAAAAATTACGTAATTTTAGTTGCTTTATTTACGCATTTTTTTTTTGTTAATGATTTTTAGGGCCAAAATATGTAGTGGTTTTGGAAAAATATAAGCAAGGTCAAATAAATAATCACAAAATTAGCAAAATAATAATACAGTCTTCACAGTATGAACTATTAAAGAAAGTCTGCATAATGTGAAAAATACACAAATAAATAATTTCACATATCAAACTTTATCATCCACACTCTTTGACCATTAAAAATAATAAAATATTTTCACTATAATTATGTCTCTATAGTAAAACGATAACTATTATACTTAAAAATAATAAAATTTGTTACAGATTATCCGAACAGCGTTGATAAAAGAGCAATATGTTTTCAACACAAAATAGTAGTGAGAAAATTGTGAGAATCCGAAGTACTCCCGCAGTGGTGTGAGTAAAGGTGGTCCAGGGAGACAGGAGTAGGGGTGCGGGGGCTGGAAAGTTATTAATTCTGGAAGCGAGAGGCGCCACAGCCTACCGGCGCGACTGCAATAGAGTGGAGGGTTACCTTACTATTGCTTAATGTTCTTCTGATATTATTACTGAGATCTGCTTACATTTTGTAAGGTACTGTTTGTTCTAATTGCAAGCGAAGGAAGAGACGTTGACTTGAAAAGCCGAAGTTCTGGAGCCTTCTATTGCTTTCTCGTTAGCATCTCAAACCCGACTCTCCGGAATGCTGTTGTTTGTGGAATACGCTCAAAAACACACAGAGGTATAAAGAGATTTAGACGTTTTCTCTCAGTCACCTTTAAAGACATGCACGAAAAGAGGTGTAGTGGTCTATTCTCACCAAACAGTACAATATTCCACAATGTATGTAATTCATAATGAGCTCTCTCTCACTCGCATATCAGCCTATTTTTCAGTGCATTTTCAGCTAAGTTGATTCGATCCCATTTTGTTTTAATGAGCTCTAGCATTATCCCGAATAGCTTATCAAGCCTACCAAAACACGAAACCATTTCATTACTTATATGTCTTAGACTTACCTCTGAAAACCTGGTATACCTTGAGAAGAAGATTAAAGGATGATATTCATACCTATCACCTAAGTATAAATTCAATAATTTACTAGTTTAAATCCATACAAAATGGTTGCCACTTCTTACTGATACTTGGGAAAGAAAGGAGTATCATGCTTGCGTTGCTAACTTAAATATAATGGCATGTGAAAATAAATATTACAATGATTGAGAGACAAAAATTCAATTTGAAATGTAACTCATTGATAAACAATCGATGCCAATCGGTGTGTTATGCTTAATCCGTTTTTTTATTGCTTTGTTTACATAGGAGCATAATAAATTGTTTTGATTTGCGATATGGATGGCTGTACATTTTGGCTATATAATGACTAAGACAATTAATACTTTTACTTATTTATTAGCTTTTTGCGTAGCTAATTGTTTTTATGTCTTGTCATAGGCACATATTTTTTTAAATAATTCTAATTCTAATTATTTACTCCGATACTAGAAAATCTGGAACGTTTGGCAACACCATGACGACGGTACGCTAGCGCCGCCGTCGCGTCGACGCTGCGCGGGCGCTTTCTCGACGCTTGAGAGAAGCTAATGTGGTCTCGTAAGTGTACATTATTAGTACTATGTTGTTTGTATGTCAGATATTATTTGCGAGAGTAAACTAAATTGTGTTCTTTGGTAAACTAAGTTGAATGATTCCCATCGTTTCACTAGTTTAGAAACACAAACTTGTATACAAATAGATGTGCCATGCTTAAACCTTTTATTAACACTATAAGAGACATAATAGCATGGTTTTATAAGGCTGTGTAAGTGTCTGAAAATGGGTTAATAGTAAATAAGAAAGGGATGGTTTGAAGGCCCTCCACTCTTGCGCTGGCAATCCATCCACATCATTGTTGTCCTTATTGTGCGACTCAACGCCTGCCTTATGTGATCTGCGCGGGCGCTAGTTGAAAGACGACCCTCGAAAGACGCTCGTAGACCCCAGCTCCAAATCTGGTAGATGGATACTTCATCACACATTTGCTAGTACATGGTCGCCATTCCAGAATTCTCATCCCAGTGAAAAATAATCTGCAGAAAATAAAATAGTCATATAAACAAATACATCACTTTCACAATAAGAACAAACATCGCCTCATGACGGACCCTGAAAAAAGAACATTGCTCTGAATAATTAATCAACAGCAAAGTTCACTTTAGGGCTACACCGGCCAAGCGCTCCAACGTGATACAATAAAAGGTAAACAAGCGTATTTGGCGTATCTTTTTCGTCTTTGTTTTATATTTTTGAAAGTTTATGTAGCTACCAAATGGAATTAAGTAACTTAGAACATGATACCTTCATATGCAATCATCATCACAGGTAACCTAAATTTCTGGAATAGGCCTCTACTAAGTACAGATTAAATTACAGAGATTTTGCATGAGAAATATCTTGTAGAGTAACATTTTTGATGCTGCTACCATTGGTCAGCTGATATTACATTTTCAAATGATTTTGACTTTTATATTTTCTCTTTTTTTTTTCAAGTTTTATTTCTAACTGCTGAATAGTAGGAAATTTAGTAGCTACACGCAGAAAGCTAAACTAAGATAAGTACAGACATTTCATAAAAAACTGCTACTGACGTTGCGAAGATCTAAGTAGTATCAATTGTTCGAACTAGTTTATAATACAGTAGTCTAATAGCACACAATGCCGACACATCCGTGTCCAATACCGTCAAAAGTGAATGTTAACATTGCCCATAGATCAGACAATAAAATGAGATCACCGGTGAAGGATGCAGACGTAACTAGTTCTACATAGAAAATCAATTCATTAGGGTAACCTTTAGCATTTAAAGTGCCGCAATAGCAACCGAATACAATTTTACCTCGGAATTACGTTTTGATTAGTGTAGGACGACCTCGAGGCGCAAGTGAGCGCATACAACACTCATATCGATCTCGGCATGAATATTTGAAGGCAACCCGTCCTTGCAAGCTCGTAGAGTTTGTAATGTAAATAGATTCAATAGATATATGTATATAATACTAGCTGTTGCCCGCGGCTCCGCCCGCGTGCGCCTCGCTTATATCGCGCCCGAAAGTAGGCTTTGTTTGACTCCTAGTGCATAACTTTATCCATACCAAATTTCAACACAATCGGTCCAGCAGTTTAGCCGTGAAGAGACAGACAGACAGACTTTCGCATTTATATTAGTATATAGTATGGAAGTATGGAAGTATAGATGTATGGATGGATGGATATTATAATAAACAAGCTGATCCGGCAGACTTCGTACAGCCTGAATGTACTTTTCTTACCATTTAAACCTTCCTTGAACTTCCACAAATATTTCAAGACCAAAATTAGTCAAATCGGCCCAGCTATTATCGAGTTTTAGCCAGACTAACGAACACCAATTGATTTTTATATATATAATAAAGATAAATTAAAAAAAGCTAATTAACCAGAAACTCATTTCCTAACGGATGTAAAATTCACATTCATATAGAAAATTATAATGGCAGTTCTAAATCTTATCGAGTCCATATTTAAACTTTATAGATGCATTAGCAACAAAGCATTGGGAATTAGCGACTTAACCCCACTCGCTCGCTGTAATATATAGTGAATGACTTGGACAGCCAATTCGACCATGTCAAGGTTTTTAACTCAGTCAAGCTGACCATTTTATGAGTTAGACTTTAGTTGATTGATCACATAAAACCGTTGAATAAATTGTATCGATGTTGGTTTATAAAAAAAATGTTAATTGATCACATAAAACCGTTAAATAAATTGTATTGATGTTGGTTTATAAAAAAAAATCACACTAATATTATAAAGGCAAAGGTTTGTTACTCGTTTACAGAAAAACAGCTGAACCGATTTGGCTGAAATTTGTAATGGAGATTGCTTAGACCCTGGAACTACACATAGGCTATATTTTATCCCGGAATTCCTAAGGGAGTGGAGCCTCGGGCAACAGCTAGTAAAACATGAATGTAAAGATTATAACTCGATCCAGTGTCAAAAAATAAGAAAATATTTTATCTATTTACCTATGAAAAGCTTCTTGCAGAGCATTCCAACCCTAATCTGTGTGAACTGTCAACTGGCTGTCAACCGCTCAATAATTTTTCTGGCATTCTCTTATTTCAGAGAGAGATACCTCGAACAAGAGAGTATTTACAAGGAGATAACGGTGGTAACAAGCTCAATTGACCTTGCTCTCTCTGTACCCCTAGTATGAGATTTTATAAATGCAGAAGCTAGCGACTTTAGTGTTTTGTATGACAAACCTGTACAGCGACCCTGGCGGATAGTAAAGCAAAAAGAAATTGCGAACAAAATCCTATCACAGTCGCTAGCGTCTGCGTTTATAAAATCTCATACTAGGGGTACTGGTGTCAAAGATTTTCGATACCGCCATTCGGATAAGCAAAATAAGTTAATACAAATTTCTTATATACTTCTTCTTCTTTGCGAGTCGAGGCGAATCGATTTCTGTCAGTAAGAGCTGATCCTCTTTTCCTATTGTCTTTACTAGTACAGTGGGCTGCAGAGAAATCTGACCCCTTTCAATAGCGATACTTGTGGCATGGGGGTCAGATTTTTCTGCAGCCCACTGTACATTAAAACCATAAATACTCTACTCGATATAACGGAATCCCACACGGGTAAAGCTGCGGGCATTGTCTAGTACAGTAGTACTTAATATTAAATCTAGTTCACAGCCTAGCTCCATCCCTGTGTACAGACATCTACTGTCCATATTCGTAATAATTGGATTGCCGGGGGCGTATTTAGGTCACTGTCGGAGTTACGCGACCTGTTGTGGCCATTTCACCTCTAGACTTGTTATAAACCTTCAGATTTTTCCACTTATTTCACATAACAAATAATAAATACGGCGTAATTTTCCGCTATATATTAAATATATTTTATTTGAATTCAGTTGGGTTACAAAAGTTTCTTTTTGCTGGCCACAGGGAGGCCATGAGGTAAAAAGTATGAGTGGATGTTTGGGTAATCTCCGGTACAACTGATTAGATTTTGTAAATTCCTGTAGGTATTACTTAATCTTACTCTATCTTTGCAAAAAATGACCCTGTTTAATAATATATTCCTTCTTCTTCTCCTTCTTGTCAAATTATAGGGTTGACGTTAATTAGCACGCTGAACGAAATTATCAAATCCACCTAATGCGATATTTGTGCAATAAAGTTTAAATATATAAATAAAATAAACTATTTTTTAAGAAATTTCATCGTTTTCATGAAAATAATAACGCTCATGTCGATATGGAATTACTCCGAAAGGCCGGCAAAAGTCATTATATTTTTGATTATTTGCAACTCGACGCGTGGTTCGGGTGTCGACTCCATTTCTGATTAATTTCTGCTGACGTTGTGAAAATTTATGAAAATCAATTTACACATGCATCACAAAGCTATTAAATGCAGCTCACTACTATATGTTTATAGTTATTGGATTTTGTTGAATTGTTGGTTCTCATCGGCTATTTAGGTCGAGGGGTTGCCTCCTATAAGCCATGATATATGACAAAAAATAAGTTTGTTATGGAAAACAGATTTTCATTTTTTTGACGTGACAACGTCTTAAATTAGGTTGCGGCTGGGAGTCACTTATGAAAAAGTGTAACGCTCGGTAACGTTACGATGCGCTCACAATGAGAGCGAGTGAGAGGCACGCGTCCCCTAAGAGCGAGAGAGACAGACTCAAAGTCGTTGTCACGTAAAACTTTCGCCCGTATACCGACTTTACAGGCAACCAATTTTTTTTATAAATCCCTGGTCGGTGACCTACCCCGTCATTACAGTCAGAGTAGAGTTATTAGAGTAATAACTAATATATACTTAGAAAAATAACTAAGTTAAACTAATTAATGAAAGAACGTACTATATCATATGAACTTTGTATATTACTGGTGTCACAATTTTCTTGCCTTTCAATACACCAAGGCATCTGTAGGACACTACAAATTGGAAATTATTCAACCAGTCTGTTCTGTGGTTCACACGCTACGTCCCTTTGGCTCATTTTAGAACCAAAGAACTGGTGACATATCTTGACGCTAGTAATATATATATATATGTCATATAATTGTATCACGAAAATAAAGAAAGATATTGGTTTCTGGTACAAGCACAAAGCCTTGACATAAGAGTTCCGAGCACGTCTTCAGCGGCGATTCCCGCGGTATTATTGCGGATCTCACAAACTGACCTCTGAAAAAAAACGAGACTAGAAGAGCAACTTATAAATAACCTACTGTATGTTGCATATATTTTTATATTACATGTCAAAGAAAGATACGTAATTATATAATTTTAATGACAAGACGTACTGTATCTGTACGTATTTTATCTCTTAACGTATCAGAGGCCGAGAGGCGGTTTCGAAGAACTCTGACACTCCAGTGTGTACATGGCCGACAGATTTATCAATCGTGATCTTTTTTGTAAAAAAAAAAACCTACAATATTTTAAATTTCCATTTCTCTACTAACGTTATTTTGTGTTAATTGTAGTTATTGCTGCCGCACCTAATAATTAATGTCTTTATTTCTTTTATTAACTGTGTTATATCCTTTCAGCATCAAGGAAATCACTGCACGAGTATGTCCATACTCGTAGGCCTCCGCTATTATTATAATTTAAAGTCCGTCCTCCTCAGGAGATAGCAGCATCAGTGTTAGACACCTCCGCATCATCCCTTGCATTACGACGCGTGATGGTTATTAATACATTTCTATACCATTATTTATTGCCGCCGTGGTCCAGTGGTTAAGGCGTTTGCCTGTAGATCCGGGTCGTGGGTTCGATTCTTCAATAGTTTCTTTAGTTGTTTCCAGCTTGTTTCGAACATTGCAGGCTTGAATCACCTGGTTGCCTGATAGTAAGATGATTCCTTGCTTCGTAAGGCACGTTAAGTTGTGGTCCCGGCTGCCATCTGGTAGTCGTTAAAGGAATCACATTAGAGGCTGAGAGACGGTTTCACAGAAATCCGACACCACGGTGTACATGGTCGATTGACCGTGTCACCTAAACGAAATGATGATGATGAGATTGATAAAAACGTCTTGTCAGTGGCGGAGTTTTATTTCTATTTTATTAAGATTCCAGACTCTCAAAAAAGAAATTCTCATGTCTAGTATTATTCTGAACTTGGTACCCATAATTGACATACGGGAATGCAAATTCAGCGGCCGTGCGTGGGCCCGGACTACTGCCACCTGATGGCCGTTAAAAGAGACCATAAGACGATTTTAAATAACTGACACTAGGATGTACAGCTCAGAGGATACCTGCAGATGTGGTGTCTCTCCCCAGACCATGGCACATCTGCTATCTTGCCCTGCGTGTCTAGCCACCTGTAGGTCGACCGCCTATCTCAATTCTCTCCTCTCGTAATGGCTACTTGTATCATTTGCTCCGTTTTACGCACAAAAGGCTTAAAGAAAAATTTTTTTTTGCCAATGTCAACAAAAAAAAATTTTTTTTAAGCGTTTTAGCGTAAGACGGAGCGAAATGTGGCGAAAGCGATACAAGTAGCCATTACGAGAGGAGAGAATCGAGATAGGCGGTCGACCTACTGCACGCTCGGGGACCTATACGAAGCCACTGACAACGCCTTGTCAGTTGAGTTCTGGTCCTCACAAATATAAATTAGCCAGAGTCTACTTGCTAAGAAGAAGAAGCATGTACAAGATCGATTGACCTTATAATCCAAACGATATGTTTGAATGACTTTCTATAAAAACTGAATCACTTAACGTAAACAATGCGGCACAGGTGCGGCCGGTACTTTATTTAATTTATTTGAAAGCTTTTATTAGTACGCACAAACTAATCTGAACAAGCATGTATTATGGCCTATAAAATGACCCATTTTAATCAACCATAGAGCAAAACTAGAGATTAATCGGTGTAAGTACTGTATTAATTAAAAATAAATGAATGAGTTGCAAAATACTTTAAAAAGCGATTGAACAATATATTCTCTCGTCCTATTTTCTTTGGGAATATTCACGTCTTCTTCATCCTAGCGCTTTCCCGGTTCATCCTTAGCTAGTTGCTTCTGAGCCCAGGGTCCGTTTTCCAACTTTATCTACATCACAACTTCGCCCGGTATTTGGCATACTTGGTAGTGAGGCCATTATCACTAATATTCTTCGCCGCGACGTCTAATCAATTTGGGTTTGATCGGGTCTAGATTTACGTGCAAAATTTGTTCTTCTTAGGTAGGCTAAATCTCCATTGGACTTGATCTCGCTTGGACTGGTTCTATATTTGTCCAGATATCAGAATTACTAGAAATCAGATTGACTACACTACACAGTGTTTTGTTTTGTGGATGTACCGTATACAGTTTTGTCCATTTTTTACAAAGAGAAAAATACTACATAATAAATTGCTCTTCTTCCTTCTTGAAAACAATCGAAAAGTCGTACATATAAACATTTTCAGACCACTTTTTGTAGATACCTGGAGTTTTCCTTAAGTCTTCAATATGTAGTATATTCAACATGATATACAATATATTTTCTTCTAGCCTTACCTTGAAATTCAAACCGAAATGAGCTAATTTGTCTATAAGTAGTTTAGTCACGACTCAGGTTGAAGGTACTTGATAATCTAGTTGACATTTCACCCGCAAAACGTCTACAGGTCGTGAAGGACGAATGATTTTATTCGTAGTCTCATTTATATGTAACTAATAATGAATGAGTCTGCGTCGGCGGGCATTTGTTTTGTGGTATTTGTCATTGCTGACATGAAACTAAGGGTGGGTTGCACCAAAGTACCAGTTATCGTAACAGTTAAAGTCAAATGTAACAGTAACATTACTGCTAACTACGAGTATAACCGTTGAAGCGACATAGGTTGCACCGTCGTATTTTGTAGCATAGTTATTTACCAGGGTTACAAGTATAATGACGTCCGTGGAGGTCCATTTTGACGATTAGCAAAATGGTGCAACCCATTTTTCAAGTAACCGGTACTTTGACTAAACAGTTATTGTTATAGTAAGTTGGTGCAACCCAGCCTAAATTAAACAATTCATCTGCTAAATCATGTTGACTAAATTTACTTATAACATACTACCGCCCCGGCTTTGCATGGGCATAAAAACCTCCATCTTGAATCACTCTATCTATTAAAAAAAACCGCATTAAAATCCGTTGCGTAGTTTTAAAGATTTAAGCATACAAAGGGACATAGGGATAGAGAAAGTTTAGACTTTGATTTATACTATGTAGTGATAGGTGGCGTATAACATATAGGTGGCGAAGCATTGGGCAAATTTAATATAGTGCAGTCTATAGCAATATTAACTCTATAAGAAGAATACTTATTTATTGCATAGCATACACAAAGTTATTAGAAGTGAATCAGACCCATACGAGTACGATTATAATGCTTTGTTCTCAGACAGCAATTTTCTTTCATTAGCAGTATTTATGACACTCGTTTTTAGTCATTGTTTCTAATATAATTATAATAATTCAGATTTATTAGTATTTTTTTTTTGCCGTTCCCTGGATTTTTCCGTTCTCTTTCTAATCAAATATAATGGAATTGGATAAGAAAAATAACTCTTGTATATATAGAGTTAGTCCCTTTTTCTACTCTAGAAAGTCTATAGCTTAAAATTAACTCTATACACGTAGAATTACGAAATCGCGCACGGTTTGACGCCAGGCATTTTTTTCTTCTATTTCTAGACATTATTCTTATAAAGTTAAATTAAAAATATACCTATATAAAAAGGAAATATGTTAAAAAATATTTCAACAACCATTTAAAACAAAGGTTTTTGCTTTCGAGACTTCGAGTGCTCATAGTAATGGCATAGGGTAAGCGAGGGCGGGCGGGTCACCCACCCCACTCTACGTGATTGAATGGGTAATATAGACAGATTTTAATGCTTAATTAAATGTGAGAAAACCTCCTTTTTCTTCTTCAGTTCAATAGTAGTTTAATAAATTATAGACAAGTATTAGTAGAGATCTGTATAGTGTCTATACGTGTGGGTGGTGGTAGTGGATTCAGTCCATAGCAGCATTTTTCAAGAATGATGTCAGGCAGGAAACCGGTGATATAAAGAAATACTAATCTTATTTATAACTAGCGACCCACCCCAGCTTCGCATGGGCATAAAAACCTTCCTCTTGAATCACTATCTATTAAAAAAAACCGCATCAAAATCCGTTGCGTAGTTTTAAGGATTTATGCAGACAGTGAAAGAAAGACAGAGAAAGCGACTTTGTTTTATACTATGTAGTGATGTCCTAAGTATCTTAATGAAGGGAAAACCAATTATCATTGTGGCTTAGAGGACCAAAGACATGAATTGCGATGAAAACAAGAAAACACTGGAATTCTGATGAGATGTAACAGATACTAGTTAGTGGCAGGTTGTGACAACCAGTTCCGCCAAATCAGGACCATGATTAATAGCGTACCCTGGGCTCTGAAGCGTAAGCTGAAGATGTAACCGGGGAACACGTTCAGACGAAGAAAACTAGTTAGTGGCAGGTAGCTCGCATAACAAAACAACCGTGTAAGTGTGCGTTGTACAGTGCAAGATTCCAGAGATAAACAGTAACGTTTTTATTGTAACTGTACCTAAGTCATATGTGATCACACTAGAGTTTCTTAAAATCGATTAAGAAGAAAAGGACTTGCAAAAGATTTTTCACGTTACTTGTTTTGCGAGACCTTTCCTCACTTACACAATTTGTGTTTCAACTCTACATCTACTTAGAGTTGTGCACGTGACTATACTGATGTTGCAGCAGGTACTTATAGGCTTAGGTGATTGTGTAAGAGAAATTACAATACATTACAAAACTCTATTACACTTAAATTTTACAAATGTCTACAATTCAAATATACAAAAATGTACCACTATTGTTTAAGGCCCGACTTTTGAACTTAAGTTTTCTACCAAATTACTTTACGTGCTTCCAACACCAGTTACTTCTTGCAAACTACAGGTGAAAATTAAATATCTTGCTCTCAAGTCAATATTTTTTTGGGGACGGAAAAAGCTTAGGCCATACCATACCTTAGATATAATGATCGAGGTCGAAGGTTTATCTGTCACAACGGTAATGGGCTGAAAGTAAACAGCGGGACATAGAAGAAACATAAGAAAATATATCCCCTTTAAAAAATCCTATTAACAATACCCTAGGTTTGTTGGTGATTACAACTAGTAATGTGCCGGGAACGTTCCTTCGTTCCCGGGAACTTTCCCACAAGCCCGGGAATGTTCCCTCAAAATGGAAATGTTATGGAAAATTGTATTTAATTCTTTTATTTACAGTATATTTACAAGTACGAATATAGAAAAGTAAAACAATTCAAAAAAAATTTTTTTTTATGGTTAAGTTCCCTAAAACTGGGAACATGCCCGGGAATGTTCCCGGAAACGGGAACGAGGAATGTTCCTGGGAACGGGAATATGAGAACGGCACATCACTAATTACTACCGGAAAATATTTACGCCTTGAAGAAATTAATTAAGAAAAAAATACTACAATTGTCGGGGGGAAATCGCAGTTTGGATCGAAGTGATGGCGGACAGTACTTTTGCTTAATTAAAAATAATGTCGGAGTGTTTCTCCGACAATAACTGAGCTGGGCCGAGATAGCTTGTTATATAAATTTCTGTAGCCTCCTGGGGGAAGCCGGGAGAGTAAGGAAGCGGCGCGGCGCGGCGGAGTGTGAGTATATTATACCCATTTTCTGGGTCGTCCTTCCTACAAATACGTTTTATGCGGAAGCCAGCAGTCTCTTAGAACACGGAGGAATTTAAACCGTGATACGAAAACTGAAGGATGAAAATTCAGTGTGGTAGAAATCGTCCCGGTAAAAGGTACTTATTTGATTAGGGTGTCAGGCGTATCACCGCGAGTGTGAGCGGAGAGCCCGAGGTTTTGGATCAAATTTGCGTGTTTCGATTTTTTTTTGTTGCATCGCCTTCTGTACACAAAATTGACGTAAAATTATTTTGCTATTTTCTTTTTGATTTTTTCATAATAGTTATCACAAATCCGTATTAGAATTCATATCGAGTTCCCTGAAAGCCCTTCGTCTCTTTCATGGGAAAGGACCTCTATAAATCATTGCGAAAGACGTTAATATCTGAACCTCACAAAAAAGAGCGGCTTTCGTCGTAAAGGGTCGTACGTGTCGGCATACGGCATTCGATGTCACATATCGGGAATATAATTCACTGACTAACAGTGTATTATACAGAACTAAATTATTTCTAGTTCTATACATACATTGATTCTAGAATGACCGAAACCATATCAGCCAGCAGACGACATCAACCTAATATAACTATAAATATATGTGATGAGCTAGAGCTACAGATTACGCTATGCCTGCTTTTAACAAAATAATAATCTATACAGAAGTATGTTGAAGGTCTCATTGACTTAAACACCAAATAAAGGCTTTATATGAGGTGGTTCGGATACCACATCAGCTTTGCAAAATTTTTAATCTCAACGGATTCAAGCTGCTTTTCAAGGTCACTTATAGAGGATTTTGGTGACTTAAAAGAGGCAGACGCCTCTCATCATAGGTTAGCAAATGGTGTCCGAAAAAACTAGACACTACAGCCAACTTTGATCAGTTTTTTATTTATTTGTTCTCTACTATTTATTACCTTTATCGAGTCGCAAATATACGAACATAGAATATTGTGAAATATTGTAGGTAGTTTTGCCTGGACTCTGAAGCGTAAGCTGAAGATGTAACCAGGAAACACGCTCAGACGAAGAAGAAGATGGTAGGTAGTTTTTCTTTATGAGAATGGGAAGCAGTTTTTTGTTACATTCCTGTAGGGGTGAAAGAGTAGTTGGCTAAGTTGGTATTATGAAAACTTTCATCCTCTTAGTAAGCGTCTGCGGATCTAAATTGACGAAAAGATCTAAATTGATAAAATAATAATCTTTTCTTCCCTTTGTAGTCGAGTAACTCTCATATTGTCACCGATATTCACTGCAATGTATGCAAACTAACTGAGCGTCTGGTCAATATGAAGTGAAAAAAAAGTAGTCGAAATGAACGGTCGATCGATCTCCGGTGACGTGCCCGATTTTCCATTGGGGAATGAATTAGCTGAGAGTTGAAGCGACGAATTTACATTTTTATTGACAAGCAATCTATTTTCCTAGCAGATGGCAATGAAAGCAAGATTCTGGCGCGGGAAACAGGGGTCGTTGGGTCCTGTAGGATACTGATGTGGAGTCTAATACTTATGGACCTGGCCCGGGTGCCATTAAAGATGGCGATGATTTACAGAAGACTAATTGGGCTTTGCTTCAAAATAATAAAAAGAACTTGTTATAAGTACCTACAGAAGACTTAAGACTTAAGACGCCATTAAGATTTTTTGATCTACCTATCACACTAGGTCACTCATTAGGTCACACTCACAGTAAATACAAATCTAACGATAACCCAAGCTTCAATACGCCGTTGTGGCTGCTGAGCGTGCCAAACAATTATACATACAAACATAGAAAACTCTTGAAAAACATTACCCTCCTTACGGCGCAGTGAGTAAAAATCCACAGAGCACGAATAAGAGACTGTGGGTTTTTACTCACTGTTTTGAGTTGGTTCGAATAATAATTTTTCATTGAAAGAAAGTTATGAATAAACAATAGTGGAGGCGTATGAACTAGAGATAGATTTGATAGGGTAAAATTTTACTGTGAAGACGAAATGTAGTTTATTATATTGTATGACAGTACCAGCTGCTATGTTCATATTTGCGTTATTTTAGCAAACATAGCACTTACAATACTGTATAATGTATGAAATAAATGCTTTAATTTGGAGTACAAAATAGAGATTAAAATATACGTTGCACGGATTACCTTTAATAAATTATTAAGTGGTGGCTAAACTGAATGTTGTTAGCAAGAAATACAGACAAAGTTGCGGTAACAGCGTACCACAGTAAGTATATAAAATAAGAAACGATGGAATCTCAAATTCATATTTTCAAATAAAGAATAAACATAGAACGCACATTATGAATTCTTTGTTGTGCGGTTATTATTAGTTAGATAGGTGCATAATGTCTGGATTAAAAAAAAACTAAATTTCGCATTAACCTAATGCAAGCTTCCGTAGGAGTTTCCCATAGGTACCTATGTTAATCTAGATCATGTCGTATAAATGTTAGTACTTTTAAACAGCAACAATAACAATTTTGACAAGAAAAGCATAAGGAGATAAGCAAAATAGTATAATACAATCAAAGAATTCCATAAATTTAATTTAACCAATCAAATGTCAAAACATAGGTTCTGACGTCAAAACTCAACCACACCGACAAAGTAACGCACATAAATGTCACCGCTACCACTTTCATCTCCAAATTGAGCCGAAAACGGGCAGTAATTATTTAAACCGTCATATAAATTACTGCTCAAACTTTTCACGCCTGCGCTGCAAAATAAAGGGAGTACAGAAGTATAATAAATTGTATTAAAATTACGAAACAAAGAATAATGGAAGCGAGGTAGAGAGGTTTTTCTGCGAAAGTGGAAATATTGTATCTGGGAAACATGTATGTTTGCAAATACTGTAATAAAATAAATATTTGAAGGTGAAATAGGAGCATCGGTAAAATAAATCATTTGCTCAGATATAAAGTAAAAGAAGCACACCTGCAAGGCTTCCAAGTGAACAACCCCAGAACCAAACACCCAAGAGTCGACACTGGTTGCTATAACTTATTATTGTTATTACAATTTGCTTTTGATTGATTTAATAATTAAGATGGAGGAAGTCTTTTACATAGCTCTAACTACAGACTGTGAGGCCATGTTACATGTTATTTTTGGTGTCAGTACGGAAATTAGCCGTTTACATTTTATTTTCGAGATGAACGAACAAGCCTCCCTATATATTTTAAAAATTAAGTAAGTTTGTGTATGTATGTTTTGTCTAATTTATTAATATATATTTAAATTAATTAGACAAAATGATTATCCAAAAGCTAAAAATGTACAATGGCGGACTAATCCCTATAAGGAATTTCTTTCAATTAGCATCCTCATCAGTCAAAAAGGTTATATATCTAGTAAAAAATATTCAGTTACCTTATTTTCCCTATCTGACTTATTATTGTAAGATCATTTTCAGAATCTGTTCTTAGAAATTCTGTGTTCTTTATAATTTGTATCATTGTTGGGTGAGTGCGTATATACACAGCCAGATTGCAATGTGTATGTGAGGGTATCTCACCGAGGACTGAAAATGGTTCCATCATTTCATTCCTCTATCCTTTTTCAGCATTGTATAACTTCTGTACGAAATGTAGTATATTAAGGGGACAGATTATTACAGTCTGATTTGAGTAGCAATTTTAATTTTTATAACTATTGTTTAAATGTAAAGTTAAGCTGAATTAATATGTAGCACACATGATAATATATATGTTATTAGAATTAGCAAGTTTTTTCTATTGAAGTTAAACCTTTGATTAACATTTTGTTTCTTGTGTAAATTTCTTAACTTAAACTTAATTTTTTTTTCTGAGATCTTGGTAATTTCGCAAACATAAATTAATTTTGAAACAAATTTCTCAAATGAAACAATACTTAAAGCAAATAAGTTAACAATTTTCCATATCAGGCGAACGATAGTGTAAAAGATCTGCAAATTTTTCATATACTATACAGGGGTAAGTATCAGCTTGAAACATATTTAGCTTTGTTCCCTTCTACGGTTAATCTGTCCCGTTTCCTCCCGTGTCAAGTGCAGATAGACTTTTTGGGTCGGGTGCGGGGGTGGCGGGCGATGGGTGCGGGGCTAGGGAGTCCAGGGGCGCCGCCACCCTTCCTGATGATGAAATATTGTACACGTGGTCTGATTTTGAATGACAACGTTTCCTTACGCGAGAGCACCATTTACAGTGCGACATTTTATGGCGAATTGAGGATTTGTTTTGTGTAATGATCACCTGTAATACATTCTTATTTTGAATTTTGCGTGCGCTCTTTTCCAGTAAAAGTATAATGGGGATATCTGGTTATAGATTTATTTTTTTTCCTTTTCTTTTTGGATAAGTAAGTGAATTTTTACTTTGTTATAGTTACTTACTCGTACAAGATGTTTTAAGAAAAGGGGCTGTAAAAGAAGAATAGTTCACCCTGGGCTCCTAAACAACCACTTGCTTATGCCACCGGGATAATGCTAAAATAACACGAAGAGACTTACAAGACATTTTAATAAAATAAAGAAGTGTTATATTTTAAATAGGTAATAACAGTTCTGCTGTAAGGAATAAACTCTATTATAGATTTCTCTTTCATTCCATTATTTCATAGTATTCATAATTTCTTGATTCTTTTCATTAATGTAAGGTAGGTCGGTCAGCTTAGTTGCTGTATATTCGCTTAGCCTCTTACCCATATCTGTATGATATCTTTAAAAAAATCTTAATTTTCTTGAATCATCATCGTCATCAGCTTTTTACTTATAGGCAGTCCTATATAGAAAAAAAAATCCGAGCAGTATTTCTAACAACAAACACTTCAGCTTTATTTTATTAAGTACGACCCGCCCCGGCTTCGCATGGGCATAAAAACCTCTTGTATCACTCTATCTATTTAAAATAATCGCATCAAAATCCGTTGCGTAGTTTTAAAGATTTAAGCATACATAGGAATAAAGGGACAGAGAAAGCGACTTTGTTTTATACTATGTAGTGATAGTGAAGTGATGATATGTAGTGAAGTATAATAAAAATATTAAACTTACTCTTCCTAAGAGTTTTAACTTCAAAAAATAGATAGTAAAAATAAATAGTTTACCCTGGGCTCCTAAACAACCACAACAAAAACTGCTTTAGGGAATAAACTCTAATGTAGATTTTCCTTCTTTTCTATCATTTCATAATTACATTTGATTAAATAATTTGTATTTGATTTTTAATCATTTAATAATCGGTCTTAGGTAAAGTGGACAGTCCTAAAGGTCGCAATGGCTGGCCTTGGCCAGGTTGTTTATTAATTCGTGTCCGATGCCCAGCCCGCCCTGCGCCCGCCCGCCCTAACCCTAATGGGCGGGAAACAACACAGCTTTTAAATTTCGGCCCATTTCAGAAATTTAATCAAGTGTTTTTTTGGTTTATGGCTTGTGAAAAATTAGCTTTTGCTTTAGAATTTATTAAAAGTTTTATCGTTAATGTCGTCGTGTAACTGAATTAATTTATTGAGTACATTAATATATTTGTAGGTTGTGATTTTTCACTCAATTGATACTTATTTAAAAAAATCAAATCAAATACTACATAAGTAAATTCCTGTCTATTAACATATATTTACTTTGACCTTTAATCGTTAAATTTGATAGTCTTTGTATACATAGGAAAATACCGAAATAGCTAAAATAAGTGAACTTGCGTTTTGAAATTAATAAATCAATCATGTACGGAATCTCAGCTAAATATAATATATATAAAGAAATAAGTATACGTAAGTGAGTGTATGTATCACCAACACTACTGAAGCTATACATTACAGGAAGTAACGGTCGGTTCTATTATGTAATCAAAGATCATAGCCATTTCCCTAATTTATGTTACTGACGATCCCGAACACTTTAATCTGCTCCAAGTGTATCGGCGGAGAAAGCCCTACTATTTATTCCCACTTCTTATTTTCACCTTCCGAACTGTAAATAAAAACTACCCCGCAAACCAAAATGCACCTTTTATCATGCATCTTAAGATTGAACTTTGTGTAACATAAAATTGCAATTGACGGATCGATCGGCAGACTAGTCGAGTGATTAATTCGGCCCTTACCTCTAGAGGAGATTTATTGGTTCCGCCGTACGCAAAACTGCGGGTTGGTAAAAAATCTCTATCGAAAATTGAATAGAAAAGCCATTTCGGAGGCCGAGGCGAACGAATCTGCGGTTCGCATATTCTTTCACGGCTATCTTCATCTTATTTACCAGGTGTGAGATTGAATATTATTATTGTTTGTTTACCAGTTTAAAAAAATATATTAAAAATAAGTTTGTCACTGTTTTGTCTTACGACAAATCTATAGTAATTTATCCAATCAAAACGAGCCAAGATCAGAATTGTATTGATCGAAATTGTATATCGATCATCCTAGCCAAAGATAGGTAAGGTATCATAGAACTAAGACATTGCGCGCGGACGTAGGCAATTTTTTTAAATCTATGAGTAGAACAGTATCGAGGCAAAGATGTGATAAAACAAAGGGATTCATATAATAAAATACAGAGATAATAAGAAAATTGACAAGATAATAGCGCTACCATCAATTGCTATATTTTAATTCTAGTTGTTGTTGACTTTTAACACAACTGAATCATGATCGTAATGGTCTAGTTGTCTTTTAAAAGTCATGGAGATCAAACATTAACAAGCTGAGGATGTAACTAGGAAACGAAACTGTTGTATTAGTACGAGTACCTTTTTACTAATCAAAACTTGTATTTTTTAAATATGATTCTTTGTCAACTCACTTCAAGATTTCAGCTCTCGTGTGTTTTATCTTCTCAATACAGTAAAAACATCTCAGTTTATATTTCTTAATTATTTTAGCTTTACATCATTAAAATTACATTTACCACAGAAACACGCATCTGTGGTGCATTTTATCGGAATAAGAAGCTTGTCGATATGGTAGTCAGATATAGTGGGTCGAGCTTTGGGTAGCTAGAAGAACGTGACACCAATTTAGCTGGCTGTAGGTAAAAACAATTCTATATATTCTCTAAAAATTGCAGTTCGCTCTATATCTGTTGGTAAATCATAAAACAGTATGGGTACTGTGCGGTTGATTATCGCAAAAAAATCGGGGTGTCCAGAACGACCCAGCATTCCCGTAATATGTTTGGGGATGCCGCCCGTCGGGGGGTTTTTATTTTCGATCTTCATCCCACACCCCGTCGCGGACATACGTGTAGGTGCGTCAGGACGTGTCATAGATCACGAAAGAACAGAGAGGGAAAGTGAGGATTTTTGCTAGGAACGTGCGGACACTTTCGATTAGATTTAGGAACTTTATGCCGCTTAACTAAAGATTAGTTTGTTTTATTGCGACATTTTCGAGTAAGCACTACGCATTTATCCTGAGAGATTTTTCTTTATTTTTTTTTTCGCATTTAGATAATATTTTTTTCCTGTATACCATCGAAATTTAAGTACCATAGACCTATGTTAGAATTTCTAAACTGTCTTACGGCTTCGGAAATAGTTTTTGACGTGGTATAAAATGTCTAAGCGTTAAGCACTTTTGTAGTACGAAATAATTTTACTTTTCTATTAAAGTATTGCTATCGTAAAAACTAAGAACTTCTTCACATAAACATGTTTCCTGTACACGAAGATAAACACCTTAAACTCTGAGGTCCGTACCTCAAGGGACTATTTAAAAAAAGTAAGTCAGCCTTTTAATAAAGCTGCTTCGTCACTAAACAAATATATTGAATTTTCCCTATAAGAAGTTTCAAAATAACAACTCTACGTATACATAATCTTTGCGCCATGAATGAGGAAGTAGGATATCCCTTTGTTCCGGCGAGTCGCGGAGTAACGCTCGCACAATACGAGCCGCAGTGGAATGGCGTCTATTTCCGTACAGATTTCTATCACGTATTTGCATTTTAAAGGCGTCTATTAATACCACGTAGCAGTAAGATTTAGTTGGATTTCTATATTTTCAGTTTCTATGAGAGACGCTAGATTTAACGAGACTTGAATATGCATATAAATGACCCTAAGAAACTCTCTCTAATTGTGAATTGATTGGAACTGAAAATGCTGATATGAGGGATAAAGAAAATGCTGAATAATTTACCATTCAAATCAACATCAGAATACCTTCATCGTGAAAAAGCATCAATATTAAAAGAATTATAGCAAACACCAAAGAAAAGTCCAACCTGCTACCTTCCCAATTTCTTGTGAGTTCATTTACTACTTATATAAGTCTTAAATATCTTCTATCATACTTGCCATTATACTTCATTCTTGATATTCATAATCTTCAAAACATCCCATCAATTTTTTAGATCTTTCTATTTCCAGATCCTTAAAGCTAAATATATGATTTAACCAAACATAAAAAAATAGTCTTATAAAAATAACCTCATGAAAACTGCAAAGAAAGCTTGTAGGCTTTCTGAAAGGTCATGTCACCGGCAAGTCAACAAGGAAATTTTAAGTACAATATCGCATGACTGCGGCATGACGTCAGAATGAAAACTTTAGTTCCGGTACATTTGATTTAGGTAATTTTCTTGATTTGCTGGGTGAAGTAATAATTAGTAGAGGGTGAAGTATTTTACTTTTTCTATTTTTGTAGTTTTCTAATCAAATGGTATTATCATATCATTTAACTTCTGTTGTGTAGGCAGATACTATAGATTTCCACTTGTTAAGTATATTCATCACTCTCATCGGACGCATTCACTAATTACGCGCAATCAACTTGTAATAAAAAGAAAGAAACATACGTTTTAAATTAAACAATAGCAACTAAACTAATAGTGTGTTTCATCCTCAGATCACATTTCATCCATAACACAATTGGTAATAACTCCGCTAACTCAGATTCCAGCTTTGAATAGGAACTACATTAATATGTCTGCTTATTACACTAATTTACATTGCTGTTCTGGGTTTGTTTTCATTTTCCAGGTGCCTCAAACAGCAAGCAGGTGAATCGTCCAGGAAGCAAGTTAAGGTTGACTTAGATTAATATGTAAGCGAATCAATTCAAAACGCCCCACTTTTCACCAAAAAAACATCGTCATAACCAACTCGAACGGAGCGAAACCCGGAACAATCTCGACCATCTCGTACAAGTCGATTAAGAGCATTCCTAGTGAAAACAATGTACCGTCACTAAGAAATAAAATATTTATGCAGATCGATCAACAGTTTAGATGTCGGCAAAATATGGCATTGTTAGGCGTCCGTTTTCTCACATATCCAGCCTTTCACTCACCTATTACCAAACATCGTTTTCAACTAAACAATCAATTTAAATCATTGCAATTTGAACTTTATTTTGAAGGGTACACGTTTGGAGCTTACTGTAAGTGGAATTTTGTAAGACATTCGAGTTATTGTAGTTGTCCATGCGTGGAAGTCATTTGTATGTATGTAGATTAGAGGTCATCATACCGTACTATTGAGAATTAGAGAGTTCTGAGGTTAGCACCAGGGTTATTTATTGAAAGATTTTGTTTATTTGGTGCATCGCTTAAAGAAGTGGTATATGCTATTTATTTCATTTTCTCAACAAAGTTTATTGAATGTTTGTATCAAGCAATACCCTTACAAATTAGCCTTGAGAGCAATGAATATTTATTATTGAAAACTGGAGCTCTATCTTTAATAAACAAATTGAATGAAGCTGACAATATAGCACCTGACTATTGTTGTCTCCGGATTAGGAATAAACCAGCTCCACTCTTTCCATTGGTGTCGTCGACTAATGGAATAATAGAGGTTTCAATTTTCTTGTGTCTCAGTCTGATTGGCGGTGGATTCCATCGACAAAAGCATTCCTAAGGAAATAAATATGACATCAGGAAGGTATAAGTATAATGCCAAAAAGGCCTACTGGTCATTTCAAAGCTTTTTTCCTATCTAAGTACTATGTACTACGTAAATACGTAGTTGCGTTTTTTAACATTAAAAAGTAGGCCAGGATAAACTTGCTTAATAGTTTACATGGAACAATGAGTAGAAAATAGTATGATATTTTTTTTATACGATTACATTGGTGGCCATGCATGCGGCCTGCGAAAGATGGGCGTGCGGTCACCGTAGCCTATTTTATCATATCACCTTTAAGAGGTGCTAACTCATGGCCTAGCATGTTTCTCCAGAGTTCCCAATAATTTTATTGCCTAATTCCACCCTCTTCAAACCGGAATACAACAAAGCATGAAAGACAGATAAATATACTCTTTGTTGAACCATTAACATACAGATTTATGTTCATACAATGTGTTAAAAGGCCTTATCGCTAATGCAATTTCTTCCAGCCAACCTTAGGGGTTATGGTTAGCAAGCACTGGTTTTGGCTTGAGAAATAGGTTAGTATGAGATACCCATGCAGACGACCTATGTACAAAGCTCTATTTTTGGATTCTAAAACCCAAATCTATTACATTATGATGATACAATTCAACATAAAACTCAAAATGGGTGCTAACTAGGTAAACGCCGGTGGCCGTCAGACGGCTTAACAAATGATATTTTTTATTCTGCGCCGGCGCACCGGATACTCAGCGGTTCCGATGAGAATGTCGATCCCGATTTTTTTATAAAAATACCGGATGTCCTTCGATCGACCGGTTTATGAAAGGTGTTGAACATATGTCTGCATTATTTTAAGGCTATTATGTTGATTGTGTTTTATTAAATTCGTTTTGGAAGGTTTTGTTGTCAGTTAAAAATGTATTTTACCTGGTAATTATAAAAGATTTAAGCAATAAACTATATTAATAAGAAGCAAGTGTCTAATGAGTACCCCTTTAGTATAAGTTTATATTTAAGAGAATACTTATTTTAAAATATACTTAAGTATATTTAAAGTAAGTATTCTCTTTTTCTATTGCCACGCTATATTCGTGTGGTTGGTTGTAATCCTACGAAATGTATATTTTGTTGTTTCCAGTGTGCTAAGAACTTAGTAGGTACTAATCTTGTACTAATTACCATTTATCGGATAAGACGATTTTATGCTTCGAAAGAAACTTAAGTAAGAGATTGTTTCTTAATGACACTTTGTTGTCGCCAATAACTACGATATATACGGTTTCGAAAATGGTAACTAATGTGAGTAGGGTTGATTGCCCTTCTATCTCACCTTTTATTTTTAGGTCTTTTTATGGGGAGCAATAATCAAAACAATATATATTTATTGATCCACTGAAAAATACTACGTACCTAATTTAACAATTGCGCATTTGTTTTATCAAGCTGCTGATAGCTGCGCTATTATATTCACACACCATTCGATTAATGACTGTAAATAAGACATAAGCATATAATCTACAGCGGCAAAAGCTGCATTGAGGTGTTTAGTTGTAATTTTAGGGCACCTGTCCTTAATCACCTGCCGAGGAATCGCTAAGACGAGGCGTTGCTTACCTGATGCATACAACCTGCATGCGTTCTGTTTTACGCAAAACTGTTTCCATTGTTTTGCGTAAATATCGTCACAAAGTTAAAATGTTGCTGACAAATTAAAATCTTATTTTTTATGTTTATTTATGAATATAAATAAACATAAAAAATAAGATATATTAATTATGTATACGTAATTACTCATTTTTAGAGTAAGTAAACTGACGTAGGCTTTATAATACGTGATCGCCGTAATATATATATTTAATAAACTGTCTTTTTCTTACCAGAAGAGGATAGGTAAGAATGAAATAAATTTGAATTTATGGAAGAAAATCCTAACTAAATTAGTATCCTCAGTAACTTCCTTCCAAAGAGTTTCTGAATACTTAAATAATTAAAATAATTAATAAATAAAGTAATTTTAGAAGCGGTACATTCATAACTACTTCTTTCTTGGCTTTACTGATTTATTTGTGTAATTTTTATAAAGTATTGTGTAAACTAACTAAACTACTAACTAAGTGTAAACTAACTCAGATTAGCGAAAGAAAATTCGAAACTTATCCCAAATAAGTCCAAACAAATCTAAGGATTTCTCTTCTTTCTACTTTTGATGTATTCAGCACATGTAATTTTCACGGAGATGATATTAAAATCAACAGTGGTTTACACAGTAAATTAATTTTAAAATAATCAAGTAACCATCCTCAGGCCAACAGGTCAATTCGTCAGTGGAAGTCAATAGAGGTCAACGAAATTTGGCATTACCGTTGCGCAAAGGTCTACATAACACTTTTTGACTCGGAAATCGAACCGGTATTCCTTATCCGTACACAATCACTGAGCTACTGAGCCATCAAAATCACAAGATTGGGGAAAAGATAAACTTGATAATTTATGGTTGAAAGTTGATATAAAACGGTTTTGTTTATAATATCTGGGCTTCGTAATGCGTAACAGAAAATTTTTATTCCTTCAACTTATCACACAGCAACATAACTATCAGCCTCTGTGTTCCAGTGGTTAAAAGGCATTTGCCTGAATGTCCGAAGGTCTTGGGTTCGATTTCCATGGGAGGCATACTTTTGGTTTGACTATAGGATATTGCAGGCTTGAATCATCTGATTGTCTGTTAATAAAGATGATTGCTTGTTTCGGGAGGCACGTGCCATCTGGTAGTCCTTAAAGAAACTATACGAGTACGTCAAAGGGTGAGAGGCGGTTTCGAAGTCTCCAGGTTCTCCGAAACCAGGTTGTCCATGGTCGATTGACTGTGTAATCACACCATATGCTGATGATGATTGGCTGACTTTTTTTTATCGTAAAACAATGGAAATGCATTCTGCGACATTGAAGGGGACGAGTCTCAATTTATTATTATAACAATTTTCGCTTTGTGCAAACGCATTTTAATAGTGGCAATGCGTCCTCTTAAAGTTCAAGGCTTATTTGTCGGTTTGTTCTTGTTAAATAAGCATAAGTTAATGTACTTATTTATATACTTGATTCATCCCAGGCCATGAAGTAATGTTATTTTATTAATACTTGAAAAGCATTGTCAAAGTAATTTGCATCGGATACGATTTAAGGCGTTTTTGGTGGTGTTTTTAAATATTTAACGTGATTAATTTATAGACCATAGACAAGTAAAGTGTAAGTAACTTGTAACATTGTTTTCATAGCCTATTATTTTATTTATATAGTATTGGTTACAAGCTCAATTGACTCTTTAAATCCTAGTACTTATAATACTTTTACGACCTTCCTGATGGCCCATGGTGTGATTTTAGCCGATAAAAAATCTGTGCCTATGAAATGATCATCATATTACAAATATGAAGAATATATAAATAAATATTGGTATGTCAAGCTGATATATTATTTTCTTCAGATATTGTCATAAAAATAATATTTACCCAAACAATTTGCATAATTGAGTAAAATGCTTATGTTCAGGTGAAACTACAGCTATTAACGACCTAAAAAGGGCACACTCATACATAATTACACAACAACATGAATTAATTTTCATGCATGAACGTCGTGTTAACTCATTTCACATGCTATTAATTAATAAAAATGTATCGTTATTGATATCATCATACAATATGCCATCAAATAATCAATATGCGCTTTTTGACTGGGATAAAATATGGCGGACACGCTAAGTAATATGAACAAGTTATCGTTTAGGGTGATTCCAAACTGGAAACACGCAATGTGAATGATAGTATGATTGTAATCGAGTACACGATAGCAAGGGTAATAGAATCAAGCTTTTATTTTATTTTAATACTAGCTTTAACCCGCGGCTTCATCCGCGTGGACTTCCCTCGGGAACCGTGCTTTCTCCTGGTTCTAAGCTACCTTCTCACCAATTTTCAGCCAAATCAGTTCAGCCGTTCTTGAGTTATATATTGTGTAACTAACACGACTTTCTTTTATACGAGTACTAGCTGTTCCCCGCGGCTTCGCCCCGCGTGGGACTCGGTTATATCGCGCCCAAAAGTAGCCTATGTTTGACCTCAGGTCTTTAACTACATCCCTACCAAATTTCATCACAATCGGTCCAGCAGTTTAGCCGTGAAGAGGTGACAGACAGACAGACAGACAGACAGACTTTCGCATTTATAATATTAGTATGGATATGGATATTAACTAGCGACCCGCCCCGGCTTCGCATGGGCATATAAATCTTCCTCTTGAATCACTATCTATTAAAAAAAAAACCGCATCAAAATCCTTTGCATTGACTTGACAGAGAATGCGACTTTGTTTTATACTATGTAGTGATAAGTGATAAGATTTTAGTTAATCAAAGACTTACTTCGCTCTATCAATAGACGTAATCTTTTTCTAACTTTCCGTACTTTTTGTTTTATCAACTTGATTCTGCCAATTCAAGCCATTATATACATACATTAAGGCATGGTAAAATAAGAAAGTAGAATTTCAATTAAGGCAATGTTTATAAAAGGATGATTAAAAAGTGTCTCATAACCGACCAAACAAGGAATTCACCTTGAGCTCTCTTGAAGCTGGCAGCTTCAACACACACTGGTCAAAAATAAAAATAAATTAATAAATAGTGTAATATTTAAACAAGCTGCATTACACACTGAATGTTTTTTTTATCTTAAAAATAGAACACAGTAACTACTAGATCGCGTCCGAGGTAGTCCGAGCCCACCTTGCTCGGAATAAGGACAAATTTAATTTTAGAACAGTGGGCCGTTTATAAATAGGTTTATTGGTAAAAAAGGTGGCTCTAGACAAAAGGTGTTTCGCCACGTGCGATGCGGCAGATGCATCCGTCGGGTGCCGCCTTGTGTGTCGTTTCGTTATAAGCACGGGCCCCGTGTCGTATGTTGGCCAATGCGATACCCTTTGATGAAACGAGTTTTAAGGCTGATGAGTCTGTTGGTATTGGTAATATGTACTTATTAAAATTACCAATGAAGGTGATTGTTGTGAAGTACTTTTAGAGATAATTCTCTAATAGTACACCGATGATATTGAGAGTTTTAAATTCAATCATCCAGATGAACTTTGATAGATTTTCAATTATATTACACATGATAAACCACTATTATTTGTGATTTAACATAATAAAATAAATGGAATGTTTCACCATCTCACCGTTTCCTTTGGTTGCCGTTGTTTGAATTCCATGATTTATACCTAAGGATTTATACACATAGGTATGTTTGACAAAAAATATTTTTATTTTATTATATTTTAACCATAGCTGTTGTTGGTGGTAGAATTCACTGTTAAAAGGAAGTCGGTCCGAAAGTTGCATTTTAATATAATTTTGTTAGTATTGTTATCTATTCTGTGATATAACCAAAAAAAATATGAATAATTAGGTTACAGTAGATACTACACCAATTCTTAACAATTTTTTTTTTCAATTGTAAATTTTCTTGAGTGTATTGTTATAATTACTTTATTAAATACCGGTAAAATATCACGAAATACATAGAATTTTTAGTGAATGAAAATTGAACTTTATTTAAGGAATTTAAATTTCAGGCCTTCTTAATTTACCCATGAATCATCATCTCATCAAATCAAGTCATCTCGCCATGTGTGCAACGATATTTATGAGGCAATGGCTATTCTAAAGACTAACCACCTTATCCCAATTATTCAAACAAATGATTGTAAGACATTTTCGTAGACCTTTAAAGCTACGACCTCTACGAGTGCTACGACTACGCGTATCATAAATTACCTAACTTGATAGTTGATACAATACAAACACGTAGCCTCACAGACTTGAACTGTTGAGTGGCGAGGCGGCAACACGCCGACTGTGGCGCTACACGGTCACATAGCGTCGTCTCGCTTACACACAAATATTTCCAACGATACGCAACGCAACGCTGTGGCGCATCAGTGTGCGACGAGTTCTGTGGACGGAAGGTCACCGTGTTTATCGCGGTAACTATTTTTACAACTTGGAAATCACCATGTGAGTTTATTTATGTTTATTTTAAACTAGCTGTAGTGTGACGCTTTGTCCGCATAGGACTCGCGCATATAAGTATCCTACGTCTTATTCTTAAGGCACTCATTCGCACACATTCATGTATAGACATAAATACGCAGCTCTGTGGCGCATTGTATTAGTGTGCGACAAGGTTTACGACAAAAGAAGGTGACCGTATTTTATATTGATATTATATTTGTACTATATGGAAATTTGGAGTTAATTTCTATTAATTTAGAATTAGTCGTTATCAGTGCCGCCTAAATTCCTTAGACTTTTTCCAAGGTAAGTATGATGTACCTTGGATAGTAAGTACCTATATCTGCACTTAATTTTATCACTTTGATCATTGATTAAGATAAATAAACTTCTTACAAAATCTATAAGGAATTAAATTACATATAGAAGCAAATAATGTAGTGAAAGATATGTTGATTTCTCTCTTGTTTTAGCGGTTTCCCGGTTGCATGCTTAATTAGTTGCTGCAGAGCCCGAAGATTAATATACCATTATTGTAGATTGTAAATATTTAAATATTTATTTTCAAAGTTTAAATTTACATTTACACGAAGTTCAGTCCTAAACACAAATATTACACAACAGAATTGCATAATATTATCCAGAAGTTGGAACAGAATTATACGCAATAACCTTTTTGAGCAAGTCACGTGACACTGACAGTGGTGCGCTATCGTTATACTGTGGTGCGAGTTAAAGGCTGAAGCGGCTATGCATAGATTTAAAAAAAATTATATCCAAATTCTATGCGGCTATGCGATATTAAGGCTGCGTTTCCACAGCGAATGGAACAAACTATGAATTGACCAATCACAATGCTGAAAATTTCAACCGAGCCGAGATCTAATTTTATTCTGTGGATACAATAATATTTGTGCTATAATCTGAAATAATATAATTATATACATTTACATTTGTACTATAAACTGAAATAATATAAAAATATACATTCATATGAACTCAAAATTTAACCTTGAGCTTTTTGGGACTTCAATCAAGTCTTTAAGATCTAAATTCAAATTTATTTTTTTCGTGACCTAGGCCTTATATAATGAATGATGTATAATTTGTTTTTATTTAATTTAAATAGATATCCATCATGAAGGATAACAGAGGAGTTATAACAGAGTTCTGCAAGATAATCGAGAGGTTTCCAGATATATATGACCACAATTCTGATACGTACAAGAGGTGGAGTGCCGAAAGCGCCTGGGATAAAGTTGCGAATTGCGTCAGAAATGAGCTTCATGAAGAATGCACAGGTATTTACAAATAAGAGTATTATCTGATATATTTTTTTACGCCTTGTGTAAGGTTCTCTCTTTTGACATTTCGATCCTTTCCTATTTTGTCCGCATGGCTCTACCATCGAAGCAATGCTTTGACGACATGACCAGTGAAAAAAACCCTTTGAATCCCGGTGGATATCCTTTAAACCAGGCACCATTAGAAGCGGTTACCAGAATCTCTAACAAAGCCAGGAAGGCTTCCGAACGTCAAGGACTAGTTTTGACCCAACTGGAACAATATTGTAATAGAAGTCAGATTATAACATTGCAATTTTTTCGCCTAGCTGCCGCTCGGGGTGCTGCTTAAGAAGAATATTAGTTAGTAACTGCCATAGTGGTCGTGGGTTCGATTCTTATAGGTAGCTTACTTTGTTTATTTCTTTTCAGGTTGTTTAGGACATGTACGATATAATTGTGTGAAATAGGTACCTTATTGATGTCAAATAATATTTTGATGCTTATTTATGCTTTCAACATTTTATTTCAGTTGAAGAACTAAAAACAAAATGGAAAGGGATACGATCTTCATACAACAGATACAAGAATAGAGTATATAAAAGCAAATTCGACTCTAGACCCTTCAAGGACTATTATTTACACAAAACCTTGAAGTTTTTAGATCCATTTATTAAGCCCAAAGGGTAAGTATAAATTTTAACAAAGTTAGACGATTTTTATAAACCTTGACCATATAAGATAAATATCTGTAAAATTCACTTCTTAATCAATTTGGAAAAAGTATGTCAAATTTACCTGTATCGAGTATTTAGGTCGAACATTTTTTAACACTACTAAAAGAGAAACAGAATTATAATAAGTTAGAGGCAGAATAATCATAACAAATAGTTACTAATTCAATTAAACTTTCAGGGCGCTTCCCAGCGTATCAGATACAGAAATAGTATTCGAAGAATGTTATGATGACCAGTCAGCGCTTGATGATAATAATATATCAACTGAGTACGCAACTAGTTCGACATGGGTCGAATCAGATGTTGATATAAAACCTGATATATTACAGAAAAATGCCGAAAAAGATGATGATACAAGAGCTAATGATCTTTTTACTACAAAAGCTAAAAAGAGAAAGAGAAACGATAGTGACACAGATGATAACAATGAAGATTTGCAGTTTTTCAAAAGCATATTACCTGATATCAAAGATTTTACGTCTAAAGAGAAACGGAAACTGAAAATGGGTATTTTGAAAATTATAGACGAAATTGACAATGAAAAAAGAAGTACAGAAAGCAGTTCATGAAAAAATAAAAGTAAATATTATTTTTTTACCACACAAATCCTCATCAAATTGGTCAATGTTTAAAAAATTTCTAATGTATAAGCTTATACTCATTTTCAAATTATATGAAGTGAAGAAAGCTTTGGATTATCTTTCACTGTAATTTTGAGTGTTTTTATGAAGGCATAAGATAAATAAATTATTTATTTCTTATTGATTATATTTTTAATATTATATTGTTATTTAAACATGTTTTATATACCGTTCACCCTCTTTCTTTAGAAAACGAGAAGTTATAGACTACACTTAAATTCATCACTCTTTGCAGACAAATAAACAATTTTTTTTTATATTACAAACATCTTTCTAAGCTATATTGCTTGACCAAGGTTCGGTTGACTTATATTCGAGAATCAGTCTTATTGTGTCGTAAGTGGAACCTATCTCTATTACCTTTCTTTTAAGAGTTGCTACTTATTATTTACTTATAATTTTAAATACTCTCGATAAGCAAATGTCGCCTTTACCAGTTTATAACCTTATTATACTATTTTTCAATCGAAAAACTATGTACGTTAATGATAAACCTTCAGTCAAATTAAATACAAAAAATACCTTAAAATAGTTTTTGTTCGTGCTTATATTAACAGATGCACACTTAGGATATCTAGAGAAAGCGTGTATTGATTACTTAATTTTTTTATAACCCGGCCTGTTTCGGAACAGCACTGGAAAGAAGCAGTGATGTAATCAAAGACGCCTACCGACATCCAACGTATAATATCTTCCACCCTCATTTACATGGAAATGAGATCTGAGAACATTCTCGGAGGCGCATCCCCCAGTCTTCTGACGCCTTCTTTGCTTAATTACGTTGAGGACATATAATGTGACGGCACGAAGGACGTCTCTTTAAACTCTGTTAAAACTGCCACGAAAATTAATGCAAACAAACATAGCATCTTCAGTGTTGCGGATAGTTCCTTGATGCACTCTCCAATCATTTTTTTTTTCAAAACAAAATTATCCGATATTCAAAAGATTAAGATTTCGATGTTCAGTCAGTTTGTGCTACTCGCATAAGTAGTACCTACTACTTTAAAACTTTCTTTCGAGCTATTTTAATCGGTGAGATTTGTACATATTTATTTTACTATACTGCTCCAATTAGGGCTTTTGTATGTTTGTTAATACCAGTTAAGAAAAAAATCGGGTTATATTTTGTAGGATTTGTCTGTAGGAAATTCGGTACATCTAAAACAAATTAAAAAAAAATACAAAGGCTTTTTTTACTTTTTGTATATGACAGAATCATTTCAATTATACCTTCCTAGAGACTTTAAACAGGTAATAAAGTAAAGCTAAAAAATGCCTTACTTTAATGAGGCAACAAAAATGGCATAAGTTGCTTTTATGGTGAAACAAAAGGCATGAAAAAATACTGAGTGCATTAAAAATCCATTTTACTGATATGTCCATCACAGGTCTGTTAATATCGACCTAATTACAGTGTAACAGTGTTATGGGGTCATTTAAAGTACGCTGTGTTACAATGGGTCACCGACGGAGCGCTATGTAAATGAAATAATAGATTAAAACTGACGATGACGCGTTTGTATATATATTTGATTTTTTTTTCTTTAAGTAGTTACCTTGCAAAGATAGACGATTGAAAAACCCAGTGACGCTGGGGCTTTATCTTTCTCTTTATTTTCTATAAATTTCGAACCTAAGTAGCATCGCTAAACTGCTTCTTAACTGCTGATAATTTTAACAATTTAACGTATCGCATATTTACCCTTAATGGGATCTTCATTAATAAAAATAAACTACGCACCTGTGGAATTTAAGCACATAATAATATTGCTATCATTTAAAAATATTTAAAAATATATCGTTAACTTATAATATGTATGTAAATCGTATCTTAACATTCTAGATGAAAATGCGAAAGCAGTTCTGTCTATCCATTTTGTTTGAGAAGCAAGAAAGAACTTAGGATTTTTTTATAACGGTACCACGCGAACTGAACTTAAAAGCCATAAGATGAAAAAGACCAGGCGAGTGCATCAATATTTTTCTAACTTTTCCAGACTTCTACATATGATTGCTTTGATAATATAGTCTGCTAACTTCTAACTTAAGTAAGTGTGGTTTTAATCTTCTTCATAAGACACAGTACATTAAACAACAACGTATTTACGCCTAAAATCTACAACAAACTTATCCTGTCTCTACCTCACACAACCAATATGGTTGAAGCGAAAACGAGATAGAAAACGGGCTTTCCCGTTTCAGTACAATTACGTATGGACAACACACATTGGCATCAAGTTTCTGAACACGTGTCCCCCTTGACCCTTCACCTCCCTCCCTCCGGAGCTAATACCATTACAGTAATTAGGATATGCTTAGGCATAATTGATGCAGTCGTAAACTAGATTCCTTGGCCGTTGTTATGTACATTATTGTGATTGAGTGCTTCTGTTTGGAAAATATGGATTATGTCTCAGCTTTGTTACTTCTGATTAATATGCCTCTCTCGCTCTGTCATTATTTCGTTTTCCAGTTGTATGTAGAGATCTATAAAAGCGTCTTTTCTCATAATGAGGTACTTACTTATACAACTGCCTGGGGTTATTCCTTTATGTTGAAATGATGTAAAGGATAATGGACCCTTGCTTGCCTCTTAACTTTTATAATCTATCCATGTGTCGGAAAATCATATAAGTAGGTAGTCAACATCAAGATAGGTGTCTAATCGCTATTCAGTTCATGAACGGGAAGAGGCGAAATAGTTTATTTTGAAGCTAAAAAATCGATTATTACTGAAAAAAAGTTAGATAGTCGTATATATCTAAAACCATTATTCATTATATGTATATTAAATGTACAATTACTAACATACCGATATTGATGTTTCTTAGATTATTGGTAATATTCTTTCTCGACTTTCATATGATCCATTTCTATATTCAAGGGCTACAAGGTCTAAACAATACTAATACATATGTGACATATAATCAAACACATGAAACATTATGCTAGTTAACATAGAGTCATAGGTATTGATCCTACTGGTACTTGAACAATGCATTTAGCTATGTAAATTATATACGGAACGCATGCAGTGCCCATTAATCGAATTAGCACAGGCTTTACCATTACCACAGAAATCAAAGATTAAGTGATTATAATGTATGTAAAAACTTTGAAGAACACTGATTATACAACATGGAATACAACAAAAGGCGAACTTATCCCTATAAGGGATGAGTTAATGTCAACCTGTATAACAATGAAAAAAGTACATGAGCATTGAAAAGTGTAATAATATATAGATAATGATTCACCTTTCGAATTTTAACTTCACATCATCTTGTACAATGAGTCTAACCTTGTGCTGCGTCACCTATTTGATTCTTAGTTTTCATTGGAAACCTAGAAGAGATTACCGTCTTTTGCACCTTTCCATTTGTGTTTGTCCATTTCTAATATTTTGGCGCAATAAAGAGTTTTGTATTGCATTATATTGTAAGCGTGGCTACCTCTTGCTGACTGCTGCGACTAGTTCTTCAAGAAAAGAGTCCCTGAGTGAAATGAGATAGTAGCAAACAGCACTAGGCCTATAGTGTTGGTAGCATACGAACCGGGCATAAAGCAGTGGGTGATGTTGACGAAAATAAAGTCACATCATTTCATGAATATCCTGTGGGTTACAGGGACCATATATCTTGTACACCCTGGTATCAGAATTTGTTGGAACTATATCTCAGCCTCTAACTACATTATCATCACTTTCTATAAGTACATTGTATCAGATTATAGGTCTATGATGAAATTATCGAGTTTCAATAGTATGGATCCATTATGAACTACATTGCAGCTGAAAGCTACTCCAATGTTAATTATCCCCCGAATTCAGGTACAAATTTCAGCTGAAGCTAAAACCATTCACATATTCGCGTGATAATGTAATTTGTTATTCATATCCTTGTCCCTAACCCTGCTGCAAAATGGATGGTTATGACGCACCTTAACATTATGCTACAACTCATAAACCCTTCATAACAAGCAACAGAAGGTAATATGTTAAATCCCTTGAAACCAAAATTTGTAAATTTATCTGTCCTTAACATTATGTATTATTAATATATCTAATTAAAAAAGTCATCATCCTCATTCCGTGTTGTGACTTCATCGATCACTTGTCGATGTAGCCCATTGTAACCAGTTCAATTTTAAGATTATATGAATTTTAGATTGTAGGATAGCATAATGATTTCTTATGTTTTCGCGATTGTTACACATGTTAGCTTGGGACCCAGTTATCAATTTAATAAAATCTCAAACTCATCGGAAGACTGCAAGTGTTTTTGATACTGTCAGCCAATACTGTGTGAATCGAAATAGTTTTCAATGATTTATGAGCTATGGTTTTGTATTCTTGTGACATCAGAAACAAATGACACAGACGAATGTCAACTCAGTCTGCCTGCGACCATGAGCTCTGTAAAGTGCTTGAAACGTTAGGTATAAATAAGTAAGCAATAAACGCGATCGAAAACCGTATAAAATAGTTTAATTTAATTTGTAGGATAGCACATCATATTTTTCTTATCATGTCTATGTCTTGTCAAGTTGAAATGACTTTTCTTAAATTAATTTTGACCAGTAAATTTCCTACGTAGACTGTTTTGTCGTTGGCCAATAAAATTAAAAGAAAGTGTTCATTACAATGCTTTCAGATAATATTCGCAGATAAGTTTTTGACAACATTTTATAATTTCTTCGTTCAACTTCAGATAATGGGAATTCACGTGGAACCTAAACGTACATATTTCATGAGCTTTTACATATTGTCATCACGTATTTGATATTTTGAACGATATCTTGATATACTTAACGTTTTTGTCTTTACTCTAAAATCATTGTTGTAAGTCGCCGCATCGTGAGAGAAATTTCTTATTTCGGATACACGCTTGAAGTCTTATCCCATTTCACGTTGGTCGAGTTGATCTAATATAGTAGATCAGAAATAGCGATCGTATATAGAAAACAGTCTCTCTCTCCCTCACTTAGAACTTTCCCGGTTGCTTCATCAGCTGTCTACTTTGGAGGCTAGTCGTGGGCGTGAGCCGTATAGAGAAGAGTATCGTGTCTACCATATAAGTTTAGACGACCTAAATAAATGCTGGTACATGTTTTATTCTCAAAAGAACAAAACAGTTGTCACAAATTTGAAACACCGGTACATAAACTGAACAGAGGAGACGAAGCCTGGTAATAATAATTTAAATAACGATTTTTATTAATTTACTAAACAACTATCGAATTCATTCGTTTGTGTAAATATCATATAATTTACTTCTTTTAATTGTTTTTCATCCTTGTTCTGCATTGGTTACCAAATGGACAAACATATGACAGATTATCCGGAAATATCAATTGTTGAACAAGTAATCATCCATTGTACAAATCATTAATTAATTATATTGTTGTTAAATCATGATTACTTGAGAAACACCTTTGTGCCACACATATTTCTGTTAATAAATGATGAGCCTGAATAGCATCAAAAGATTCTTTGTAAAAGTTAGTGTGGCGAGTCAACTCTACTAGTGTGGACTGCGTCCTATCATAAAGTGCACGGAACCGGTCGGAGGCCGATGTCCCGGCATTCCTGGATGCACACACGATCGCCGCAATTGGACTCGAGTAGCAGTTTAGATGATTTTGAATGACAATATTATTAAAGCCTTTTCTTATTGTCTTCACTGGACAGGAACCTTTGGGGTCCACGTTTGACTAAAGATATGGAGGTCATGGTTTCCATTCCAAAGATAAACATACTTTGTTTAGTTGTTTCCAGTTTGTTTAGGACATATAGGAGGATCTGAGATCATCTACTTCCTTCTATCTTTTTCTAGCCTTTGAGAGAGAACACAATAATACAAGTTCTGTTGTTTGTAAATTTTTCATGATTTACTTATTTACCGCACTTAAACCCAGAACACCCTTAAGATGAATAACGGGATTCAAAATAATATTATCAAGAAATCTCAAATATCTTATTTAAGATACAAATTTGGCCATCTAAATGGCAAAATTAATAAGTTTGCACATTTACACAAAGTTGCCGCTGAAGTAATCGCTTTACTTGGTCCAGATGATTTTAGATACTCTGCACAACGGCCAGCTAACAAGGACGGAGGATTTTAAATGCAACTGGTTCGAAAAAGACAACACTTTCCTATCCTATGCTTAAACTGGCTTTAATTTTTAATACAAATTGATTCAAAATGAAACCTAACCTTTTTGGAGTAAAGCTTATTTTCAAACGTACAGCAAAAATGGATATTGCAATTTCTATTTGAACATTGAGGTGGCTACACATTTTTATTTGTGGGAAAAGGGAGATAGAGGGTGTCTGCGTAGTAAGGAGTGAAAGAGAGGGGAATATCTGGCATTTATATTCTGGGTACGTGTAAGTTTCAGGCAACGGTCGCCGTGAAACTCGTAAATGGGAAAAAAGCAACAACGGAGAACTCAACCTCTAGTGAGGGGAAATCTGGTTTCGATTTGAAAATCATGTATAGATAAAAGCAGAAAATTATAAGATTTTGTCATACTTGAAAGAACCTGGAAATAGAGTAATAGTAAAAACGCGCGATAGTGTCAATCGATAGATTGTTTCGATTATGATTTGTTAATGTTAATAACTACATAAACCATTTGCTTAGTTCTTTATTACAAAAAACACTCAAATCACACGTTTGGAATCATAAGCTTATTTTTACGACTGTCAAATTTTATTTTTGACGACCTCCGTGGCGTAATGGTTCACATGCCTGACCGCTACTCAGGAGGTCCCGGGTTCGATCCCCGGTAAGGTCAGGATGAAAAATGATCTTTTTCTGATTGACCTGGGTCTTGGATGTTTATCTATATATGTATTTGTTATAAAATATAGTATCGTTGAGTTAGTATCCCATAACACAAGTCTCGAACTTACTTTGGGGAAACTTAATTTGTCCCTATATATATTCAGTTTAATTTTAATTAATTGGTTACAATTATTTTATGAAATAAGTTTCAATCAAATTAAAGAATTGAGAGCAAGGCTGACAATGAAGATACAATCAAGAAGCAATGTAGTTACATTACAATGTAATGTGACATCAACGATGCTATTACACTGATTGTGCCAACAGCTGCCAAACAGTCTTTGTAATAATGTCAACTAGTTATTACTGCTAAAAATAAATTAAAAGAGAAAGGTACAAGGTCCTGTGAATCTCACCACTACTGACTACAACGTTAAGCGGTTCAAAAGTATTAAAAAAAAGATTGTCCGTAAGAGAATTTAAGCAAAAATCTAAAAATCATCCTGGAATTTCAGAAATCAAGCTCCTGATATGATATGGGTCTGATTCACAACAAAAAAAGAATTTTCATATCCTTCTTTTGACTTCCAGCGAATTCCGGAAACAGGAAGTTAATTATCGTACGAATTAAACAATGCAGTTTAGCACCTACACTGTCAACTTGAAACCAATCTAATAATGATTGATTGACTAAATGATTGAAAAACTTGTTAATGTCATTAACAACAGATAACTTACGATTGATATGTTCAATGACCGAAAACAACAAAAGCTGTCATAATAAAGGCTCACTTGAAGGTTGACTCATGCTGATTATGAAGTCCGATCACGTGTGATCACACTGAGGTAAGACAAGATATATCCGACAATGACACACTGGGTGCCCTTCAAGTACAAAACCATTGTTTGTGACAAATCGTCATCATCATTTTAGTTCTATAAATGGAACTTCTATCTGCTATATAGGTATGGTCAGATCTTTAAATCTATGAACAGTTCCTGACTCAATCGGATCATCTTTTTATTGGTCTGGTTTCCCTCTAAACAGGGTTAGACGTCAGTCATCATCACCAGTACTGCCAAATCTAAAACTATGCTTAAAAGTTTACTTAAAGCTCTGAAACGTATACGCTAGAAATGCTGCTGGAAAATACCTTTGGATGATGAAGATGGAATGGTCAGATCCTACAAAAATATAATTTTTATTTTTGTAAGATCTGACTTAGGGGAAATAAGGTCTGACCGTGCCAATGCCACCTCTGCATTATCTTTTCTCATAAAATTTCTCAGTACTAGTTCGGCAATGCCATGTTTGCAATTAGCATGAGTACCTTATAGTCGGGATGTTGAGACCATGCTATGTGGTACATAAAAAGCAGGGATTTGGACCCTGCGCTCAGAAACAACTAGCTGAAGATGCAACCGGGAAAACACTACGATGAGAGAGAGATAGAGTTGCAATTAGAATAGGTAAGATTGTAAACTTTGATAATTTAAGCGAGGTACTAAGGAAATCAATATTTTATCCGTATAATTCATCGACCTTGACTCAATGTTTTATCGACCTAAGTACATCCCTACCTCTCGTCATCAGAGTACGAGCCCCGTTGATATTTCCACGTAGATTTCACTCCGTAAAACCTTGCCGTTTATTTTTGTGTACATTTTAGTCGCCGTAGATCTTTTTTTTTTGTTATTACTTCGATAATGATCGGGCGTTTCCATTATTAGAGGAAGCAAAGTAAACCTTTAATTAATTGGTGTTTTATTTCGGTCTTTTTAAGTTCACATTTTAACAAACAACGAACCGTCGTAATAAAAGCCTTATTTATGTTATTTCTTAGTTTAAATGGTTTTTGGTTTTATATTCTGTTATATTTCTTCAGGATAAATACGATTACTTAGTTTTCACTTCTAACTATTTTCAGTTCCTATTCTACTTATTAGAATTTTTTAATTGTCACCTTATAAATATTCACCTATTACTAACTACAAATATTCTTAAAATCTATTAACACAGCGTAATTCTGGCTTTATCGGTACATTATAGAAATACTACAGTCAGTTCGCCGAAGTGGCAATACGCGAACTTATAGTAGCAGAACCGATACCCGTGAGGATGGAAGTTTCTAGAATGACGACCATGTACCTACTACCAAGAACAATGAAGCAGATATTCGAAGATTTTTCTAGGGATTGGATAAAACATGACGCTCCCGCAGTCTATGTAGAGTTCTGTGTAAGGATTCTATGAATTTTGTGATGATGACTTGTAATGTAAGCGGTTGTACATACACATATCATATTGTACAGAAGTAAAAAAATGTACATATATAAATATATATACATTTATTATTACCCTGTGATTCTCCAAACCTCTAAGCTCTAAACGTGAATACAATAATTTTACTTTCCATAATAAATTGGAATTTACATGTATATAATATATTCAAATCCATTCCATCATCCATAGTCATATTAAATCCTCGCTATTTTCATTCAGATCCAAAGGCTGCACATGTCATAAAACAACATTCGCAATCGTCAAACAATATGATGTAAATGTCGAATGCAACTACGAGAATGTCCTTAGGGTTTCCGGGTCATCCCTACTTTAAAACTTCAATCTTAACTGCCCGTAATAAGGTTCAGTTATTCAACATTAACTCTGTGCTTATATACTTTCCATGCATTACCCAATAACATAGCATAAAATAATAATTGAACAGAAGTGACACTACTTTCATCTTGGTCTCTCAGATGTAGATATTGAATAGCATTAGGTACTACATATTTTCATTGTAGTGGAATAATTGCAAAGTTTGAACCAAAAATCGAACGAAATGGAAGAAGATTGTAGAGAAGGCCAAGAACCATAAAGGGTTGTAACGCCTAGGAAGTCAAACTATATTATGTAAATGAAAAAATAAGCTTCCTAATTTAAAAAAAAATATTTTGGAGATAGTTAGAACATAAAAGTTAGTAGTGTTGACTGTAATTATGATAAATCATATGCAATATTTTTTAGATAGATGGATAAATAAATGTGTACAAAACCCTAAATTCATACCTGTACAAAGTATGTAAGGCGTTCCACATATATCTCTCCTTATTTTATGAAATTGCATAACAACAAAGATGACTGCTGGACTGATTTCGTCAACGCAGCGAGTGTATATTATGTAAAGAGAAATTGTATGGGATTTGAACGACTAAACGAACCGTAACAATAGTTAATGATTAAAACTAAATATTTTTTTTGAAGTCAAACGGACAACGATATAGGAATAATTCTGATATTGAACTAGAACTCAAATTGAGGAGCTCAATAGTCTTATTTATGATTGTTAGTGAAGGTCGTGCATGGCAAGCGACGGGGAGAGTAGTTTGATTTGGATTGGTCGCCACTGGGTATTTCGATCTGGAGTTCCTCTATGCTTCGGAAGGCACGTTAAGTCATTGGTCTTAGCTGTTATAGCTAGATGGCAGTTCTTAGGCTTTGCCTGATGTCTATTGGGACGATTACGGAGCCTGAAAAAGTACAGGATATTGTTGGTCGCTAACACAAACCCGAATCATATTATTCATCCTATCTGGTCTGGTTTCCCTGTACAATGGGATGCAGAGGTCAGTACCATTATAATAACCATTGCCGTCCCCATACCAGGGTTCATAATTAAAAAGAATACCCTGAAACTTACGCGTAAGCTTAGGTTGCAACCGGGTAAACACGCAGAGAGTCGAAACTGTTGTACATCGATGACGTGGAAAATCGGCAACCAGGAGGCTCGAGCCAACGGTTTCGATGAACCAGCCATCGGGCACACGGCCGGGCGGCTTTCATGCAGTAAACCCGACCAGCCCTAATTTTCTTGACAACGAGGTTTTTCCAAAGGATCTTATAGATTCAATTTATGATACCAGGTACCAGGTTGTAGATTGTAATGAATTCTACTAGAAATGCGGATAAGCGCCAATTGCCACAAAGTTCTCTCGACATGCTTGTAGTTAAATTTATCGCTCTTAAATCGTCTTTTGTACGTCTAAAAGCACTACGTAAATGTCCTTTAATAGAAGTCCATAAAAAATGGTGATATAAAAATGTACATTTGAATAAGTTACTATAAACTAACACATTCAAAATTTATAAGTATGGCTCGACTAAGCACACATTTATCTGTGAAAACAATCGTGTATTAGAACAGAAACAATAAGCTCCCAGCAACTCGGCATATCACGCCCACGCATGGAGATAAATTTCCTTACACTGTGTCTCCTTTTTACACCGAAGCACTTTATACGCTGTAGGCTCTCGCTTGTATACTGCATGGTATAAGTGATGAGAGCAGCAGTTTTGATCCATAAAATTAGGAAGTCCTAGACAAGTCTGTGTAATTTGTAAACCCCCGAAACAAAAAAATTAAAAACTTACAAATAATATTTTAAACCTATTATCATTATTATCGTCACATATATTATGTAAGATCAAATATTTTTATTTTCCAAGCCTCGTCTCGTCGGGGGACCGCTAAAGTTTATAAAGTATTTTTCCAACATTAGCTAATCGATCCAGCTAAGGTTGCTGGCTGAAAGAAATTGCATTAGCGATAAGTCCGCCTTTGTATACATTTTTTGTATTTGCATCACCATTTATAATTTGTATGTTAATGGTACAATAAAGAGTATATCTCTATCGAATCACATTTAGATATAAGCGATGTTAAGTTTCGTGTAGTCTCTACATAATGCCTGATGAATTTCGCGAATTTTTCGTAGTTAATTCTTTTGTCGCAATCTGTGGCTGTTTTTCTTACTTAGCGGTCTCTTAACACGCTGACGCTTGGAAAATAAAAATATTAAGAATACAAATTTCCATCCCTGGCACGAGCGGATATGTAATACTATCCGCTTGTGACTTGCGCCAACCGGCCCGCTAGACATGCGTATGTCTATGCACGCCGCAGTCAATGAACCGTAGAGGTCAGGTGAAATTGTCTCGTTCTAGCGACATCTGACTCACAATGCCCGGATGCTTGCTACTGATGCTGGGGTATTTCGGGAACTGAATGGAATACGAGGTTTGTGTTGTGGCGCCGTCGTTGGTTAGGTGATAGAGAAGATAATAGTTTAAATTATCTACGACAATAGAATATAATATGTTTTCTGTGTGAAGTTGTTTGGTATTATACACGATATATTGATATACTCAGGTTTAGTTCAATAACTATTAACGAAATGAATCTAATATGGATGATTTAATTACTTTTGATAAATTACTCCATGTTTAATTTTATGAAACTGTTAGAAATTTACAAATGAATTGAACAAAATAACAGATGGTTTATCATAAAAGTAAAGTACAAGTATATGCCTGAATTTGAAACCATCACCAATGTATTTAATTTTCGTAATAAAAAAATCTAATATTCCTACAAATTTTATCAATATAATGATTATGAATAAAAATGCAAGGGTAGTTCAATAAATATCTCACACGATATTAATAAATGTAATTAGGTCATAATAGAATATACTTTACAAAAGTAATAAACAGGTTTGACTTCAGATATCTAGTTTTCGCCAAATCAGAAACAGCCTGTAGATACGACATAGAGTATTGTTCACTATTCTCGTTCGACAATGGTTGCCTAATCTCGGGCTGTTAATATTAGATTATGGATTATTATGACATAACACATTGAGCAAACAATAACAACTTTCACGGCTATTGAATTCTAATTAACTTACATCTGGTTGTATTACACGATTTGGATACGGTGTATTAGATTTTTCTACAATATGAACGAAGAAATGTTGTAATCCATCGGATCATTTTTGTTTAATTTATCAAATAAAATTTATTTCATTGTGGAACATAAATTACAGAAGACAGCACCATTAAATAATGAGTTCTCTATGCCGTACCACTAAGGGTTAACAATAATATTTAGTTGTTTATTTTTAATGATAATGAACTTTAAAAGCCTATTTTATTTTATAGCTTGTCTATTTACTGGTGCCAATCTGCAAAATTATTATATATTATAACTTTGGAATTACATCTTATTAAGCGCCCGGGACGATAATTGACTCCTTTCAGAAGACTATTCTTAGTTATAGAGGTAGGTAGGTACCAGTAGATTTTAGGTCAGTATTTAGGTTATAAAAAAAACATCCATTATATTAATGTGTTGGTATAATATTAATAATTATTACAATGTTATTAAATATAGAGATTTTTACAGATCTGACCTACCCGAAGTCGTTCAATGACTCTGGGTGAGGTTAGAGGCTGCGACAATGCAGTCGACATCTCGCCAGCTATCGGATCCAGATCTGTCCATTTGTATCTCATATAGAGTTGTTAGGTGTGTTTTGAAAACATTTTGGTGTGACAAACCAAAACGATAGTTCAAAGTACCTAACAATATTGCCGGCCAAGTATTTGTAGATAAGTATTGCAAATGATTTAATAGAAATGTGTCGTACCATTTTTTTTCTTTTTTTTTTTTTCAAATAAAAATTTTGTTTATGCAATGCACCTGTAATTAAATAATTTAAAAAAAAATCCAAATTTCTCATTCTTGGAGGCGAATGTTAAGAGTTACAATTTAGACGTTATATGATTTTAAACATCACAAAATTGAGAGGTATAGAAACAATAAAGAGGGAGCAGTGGTATTTAGATTGCTAAAAAATGCTTTCAAAATGTCTAAAACTTTCTTGTATGTTTCTGACTAAAATAAATAAATAAAATAAAAATAATCTTTATTATTCTCCACATCACTTGCCTTATATTATAAATTGACAAAGTAGTAAAGTAACGGGATAATAATACCTTGACAATAACAAAAAAAATAAAAAATAAAATAAAAACAGTTATGTTGTGGAGAACTGGTGCCAACACTGGGTGTCAACCGAAGCTGACACCTGTATAGCAGGTCACCAGGTCCTCCCCCGAGCATGATACAAAGAAAGGTATTGGAATAATTGTTGTTGATTCCTGCATTCAGCCCTACGACCAAGTCTTGGGATCAGTGAGGGTGAAACGAGAAACTACGGAGTGTCGAAAAGCACTACTGAACGCAGGAGCCAACAAAAGTAATGATGTTATACAATATAATTAAGCAAACGATTGAAGGTTATTATATAAAGCATGAAGATAACCAGATCTAGATCATCACTATGCTACGGCGGCGTTGTAATAAGTAGGTATATAAGAATCAAGTTATTGGTTTGATTAAATTTTCTGTTTCTTCATAAGTGCATTTCATAAGCCACTCAGTAATGATTTTTTTAGTAGAGTATTTCGAAAGTGCTACAAAAGAGAGATTAGTATTAAGTTTCTTGTAAAGGAATGTGCCCAAGAACCCAAAGAATCGTTGACCAAACGTAGTGTTATAAAGAGGTGTGGGAATTAGGAGTCTGTTGTTTCGAGTGATAATATCCGGATGATAAGTTATAGATGAATGAAACTTTAACACAGTAAACAGAATGAAAAGTTGTCTAACTGTAAGAACTTTCCAGTTTTTATACAATTCTGTTGTAGGGTAAAGAAAGGGTTTAAAATCGCTAATCCTTAGAATTGCTCTCTGCGCTCTTTCAAGATTTATGAGGTGGGTGGTGGCGGCACCGCCCCAGGCAGTGATGCAATAAGTGATAATAGATTGGCACAGCGCTAAATATGTCATTTTAAGAATTTTTCTGTTTGCTACGGATCGGAGTAATTTAAAGATATATATTAGTTTTCTAACACGCGAGGACAGTAATGCAGTATGCGGCTGAAAGGTCAAGTTAGAATCCATTAGGACACCTAAGTATTTAGTAGTAGTCGACCTGGTTAAGACCGGGCAGTTACAAGTGTTGGATACACACAGGTGTGAATCGAAAGTGTGGGAGATTAATTTAAGGTCCTCATTATTGGGAATGTTAACATTTCTTATACTGTAGATCATAAATGTTGTTTTATTTGTATTAAGTGTTAGTTTATTTTCTATGAGCCACTGGTTAACTCGATCGAGACCCAACTGTGCAGTTAAAAGTACATCCGACCAGCTGTCCCCAATAAAAACCAGGGCTGTATCATCTGCGTATGACAAAATGTTACCATTTGTTAGACGCAGATCACACAGGTCATTAATATATATGAGAAATAAGCTAGGCCCAAGGATACTACCCTGTGGAACGCCATATTGTATAGATTTATCAGAACTAACATGTGAGCCAATTTTGACCCGCTGAAAGCGGTCACTTAGATAGCTACGGAATAATTTTAGTTGCATACCACGAATCCCCAAGGCCTCCATTTTGAATAATAATCGCTCAATGAGAACAGTATCAAATGCCTTTGAGAAGTCGAGGTATGCTGTTAGACATTTTTTACCGCCGTCAAGGGCGTCAGAAATAAGAGCAGTGAGTGCATCAACAGCCTGAGCGGTCGAGCGACCTGATCGAAAACCAAATTGGTAGTTTGATAACAGGTTATTATGTTCGAGATAATGGATTAAACGTTTATTAATAAGGCGCTCTAAAATTTTAGAAAGAGCAGGAAGTATCGATATTGGTCTATAATTTTCAATTTGACGTTTATCGCCTGATTTATAAATGGGAAGAACTAATGCCGTTTTGAAAACTTTAGGAAAGACACCGAATTCCAAACAAAGATTACAAATGAAAACCAATGCAGGGGCTAGTTTTTCTTTGTGCCTCTTGATGAGAGAGGTGGAGATATTGTCCCAACCAACAGCAGTGTCGTCCTTCAATGAATCAATTAGTTTCATGATTTCATCAATATCTGTGCATAAGAGCGCAAAGGAATATGGTGTTTTTGGCAGAGTAGTGGAAGGATGAGAAGGAAGTGTTGGGGGCACTTTTTTGGCTAGGGTTTCACCAACATTAGAGTAGTATGCATTCACGCAATTAACAGACTCAGTGGGAGAGCTTTTTAGATTTAAAAGTTCTTCAGAACTAGTTTTAGTTTTTTGTGAATTTGTGATTTTCCTAATTGAATCCCAGACCTTTTTGGGGTTATTTACAGCCATTAAGAGATGATGTTTTTCATATTGTCTTTTAAGTTTTTTGAGGAGGTCAGTGAGGAAGTTTCGGTATCTTTTATAGGTAACAAGAAGTGTTTCATTATGAGGGTTTTGTTTTACTTTCATATGTAAATTATCCCTGTTGTGCATACATCGCAAGAGACCTGGCGTAATCCAAGGTTTGATTATAAGTTTACGTCTAGGAGTGGTTATATATTTGGAATTTCGATTAATACAATCCATTAAGGAGTTAACTATAAAGGATGAGGCAGTATCTGGGTTTTTTATGTTATATAGTGGAGAAAAATCCAGGTTTTCAATATCAGAGGAGAGTTGAGTGAGGTTGGTAGTAATTTTGGGAGAGGGTTTATTGATGGTTTCTTTTTGGGTAGATAGGGCTAGGAGAATAGGGTGATGATCTGTAATAGTTGTGTCTAGGACAAAGGAGAATGCGGGCAGTTTGGTTTTTACGATGAAGTGGTCCAAACAGGCTGTAAGACGTGTTGGGAAATTATGTGCAGGAAGAAGTTCATGAGAAGCAAGCAATTCCAGATATTCAGGGCACCGTTCATCATTGTGGTCTTCAATAATGTCAATATTAATGTCACCCACGACAATTATATTCCTGTAAGATGAATGAGCAGATATAATATCGTTTAGCGCGTTAAGGAATATGGAAATGTTTTTGTATGATGGCGATCGGTAAATTGCTATGATTAGGGTATGATTGCTAATTTTTACAAGAACACAATTAGCCTCAGAAAAATATGGCGATTCAATCGTAACATTGCCCATAGATTGTCTAACATAAACTACCACACCTTCATTTTGATTGTTGTTGTTTGAGCTAGAGTGATTCAGGTAACCGTCAAGTGCAGGTAAGTAGGGGTTTACTTCCAACCAACATTCTGTGAGTACAATAATATCTAGGTTAATTTTTAGTCTGTGAAGTAATAATTCAAATTGGGACATATTGGCAGAGACACTGCGAATGTTTTGGGATAGAATTGTAAGTTTATGATTTTTGAAATGCTTTATTGAATCTCTTACTAATTCAGGTTTGCAAGTAAGGGACTCACAGTTTTTGACACTGTCGATGTTACTCAAAACTTCATTTAGGGAATCAAATTTTGAAATTTATTATAAAAAGGGTACACTAATAGAGTAGGGTCGGAAGCAACAATGCATGCGAGTTTGGTCTTCAGTGAGAATATTGAAAAGTAGCATGAGCACATATGCACTGATGTGATAAAAGTAGGAAACAGATAGGTAAATATGTGGATTAGTACATTACTATATATGAGGCATAAGTTCCTCAACGCCAAGGCATGCAAAACCATTCTTACTAAAATAAACCAGGAAAGATCCAAAGATAAGCGGGTTATATAGAGAGAAGATGGATCTTTTGGACTTAGAAATAAGGAAAAACAACAAATATAAACCAGCAGACAGTTATGCGGTCGCGCCAATTTTATCGAGATCCTCCTCATTTTCAATGCAATGAAAAGGTCCCCCATCATGTTGGCGTAGATACACTTTCCCATAGCTCGTCCAGCAATATGCAAAGTTGTTAGCAGCTGCATAGGACCTTGCCAAATGAAAAAGTTTTTTAGCTTTGGGCAGCAAGTATTCTGAGATATATATTGGCGAGGGGGAACCTGTTATGCCTAAGTTATTGGAGTTAAATTTGACCTTGCCTTTATTAAAACTTTTGACAGCTCCGATGAAATCATTTTTTAGGGTAATACTGTTTAATTCGATCACAATAGGCCTAATGGCACCGTGTTTGGTTCGGGTTCTGTAGATATCTTTAATATCAGATGTTTGTATGGGAAGACTCAATGCACGCCCGGCACTCTTAACCAGGTCGACAAGTTGGCTTTTGGTTTCTTTACCAGGTTGGGGGACATTTCTCATTTCGACAGAATTCGATTTTAGACTACGCTCAAGAATTTCAACTTTGGATTCAAGTGCTTGGATATATTCACGATCCTTTTTCCTATCGGTCTCCAAGATTTCGATTCTTTTTGACATGTCATCAAATGACTGATAGCGGTTTCTACCAACAATCATCATTACAAACTATATATATAAAAACAGTTTTAATTTTATCATTTTTGTAAGGGGTAGCTAGAAAGAACAACTTTAAATTTAAAAAGAATACTTAAATTTTAATACAAAAATACAAATTTTGAAAATTAAATTAAAACATAAAACCTGCTCTATATAGATCTGAGTTAATCGCCGCGCATACCAAGGCAGCCGCGACTGCGTCGATAAACGGCGCACTGTCCGCGCCTTCAGCTCCTATGCGTGTGTATGTATGTTTGTATGTGCTTATACCTGTTTAATCTACTTAGAAATCTTCAAATGTTTACGGTCTTTGTTTGTATAGCTCGTTTTGCTTTAAGAAATGTTTTGTGATTTTGTGGCTATTAAGCTGTGAGTTTGAGTGATATATACAGCTATATAGTAAGGCCTAAATCCTTGGACGAGGGCTATCATACTATAAAACATAATTCGTGTAGGTGAAACAGGTAATGGACCATTTAACCCTGGTGTTAGCGTTCTTCGGAACCGCCTCTCGGCCTATGACGTGGTTCCTTTAACGACTACCAGATGGCAGCCGGGACCAACGGCTTAACGTGCCTTCCGAAGCACGCCATTTGGCTTAAATTTCTTTAAATTGGTCAACAATGAGCAGTCAGCCTTGTAAACAAAGATGTTTGACATATTTTAGGGGTAGACTATCTAAAAACATACAGTGGATACAGGCCATTGTGATATGTTATCAATTTTTCAAATTCCAGCATAAGCTTTATTACTCGTAGATATCTAAAATTGATGATTCGATTTTAAATTTATAAAGGTTTCCCTAGAGGAAATTGCTTTTAAATATAAGACCGCCTTTTGCGCTTTAAATTATCATAATACACAAAGTTTTATGTAACTATGCAATAAAGGGAACCGTATTGCATTGTCTTCTTCGGCTTACAACATAGGACAATATTGAAATACATCTACATTCAAAGTCGTAATAACTAAAGTATAGTCAACCAGGCTATATTTAGACATAGGAAGAAAAACTTTGCTGTGGGTATACCTCTAGTTAGCGATTTAGCTCAACAAACCGGCCGAAGCCTACCATGAGGTGACCGAGCCTCATTGTCGACTTCCATAGATCTATACACGGCTGAATGGTAGACAGTGCAAGAAATAAAATAATGCAAGTTAACTTCAATTTATTTCATTGTTAGAAACTAGCTTTCGCGGCTTCGCCCGCATGAATTTCCCTCGGAAACAGTGCTTTTTCCCGGGATGAAAGGTATGTCTGTTAGCGCCCGGTAACATCACGTGACAGGTATCGCCCCACTACAGGTAAACCCCTCTTGGCAGTAGTAGTGTCGGGGTGAGTATGAGTGTAACGCTCTCTTCTCCTTGGGTTCGCCGAGCGGTGCAGACGTGTATTGTGCTCTAGTGATTTAACATGGCCTTTATTAGTATTTGATATTGATATGATATTGCTGTTGATAATTTTAATATGTGTTTAAATGTAACTGTAGATTAACATAGTTAGGCACGGACGAGGGATTGGTACGCTTCAGGCTGGATCCCAGTGATAGGAGCGGGGTTGGTGCTCCTATCTTTACCGTGATTAGTGCCAAAGCTTAGACACGAATGGGTAATTCGGTCGGATAGCTAATATGCTACTCAATACTCTTAGCTATGTGTGTGCAAAATTTTAGAAAGTAACAAACAAACAAATATTCGTTTTCTATTGAAAAGTGGAACCACTAAATGATGTCATATCACAAAATTGGCATGTTCCACTCGGTCGCGAAGTATGCACGCTGATAGTGAGAACTGAAACAAACAAATAAACCCTTCTTGAAACTGTTGGATAAATAAATAAATATTTAGGGAAAAATCGTTCAGATTATGTAAGCCCTGAAGTAAGTTCGGATCTATAGAGATAGAAGAAAATTTGCATGTTTGTTTGTCCCTTATTATTAGTTTTACTCATACGTACCCTAGGCAACAGTCTAGTCGGTAACGCAGAATAGCTGATCCTTTCAACATAAATTGGCTTTTCCATATAGCCATTAGGCCATTACGACTCGAAAAGAAGATTATTTATTTTGACATCCACAGAAAATGAGGAAGTGAGTAAGAGTTTTTAGTAGATATTTATAATGCCTCTAGACAAAGTGACAATATCAATATATCTGGAGTTTATGATAATTATAAACATGCTACTGATATAAGTACAAGTCTTATAGAAGAGACACACAAAAAATTACATATGTTTATGTATATGGCAAATTATGACATTTGTCATCATTCGGTTACATTATACTTACTTTTGAAATCTAGAAAAGTAAATAAATAAACCTAGTTTTGAACAAAAGCCAAAACTGCGACATTTTACTAAATTAAAAATGTTTTCGTGGCATTTCTACTAGATTCCAAAGTTAGCAATGTTTGTGTCCCCGCGGAGTTTACGATCGTGCTATAGCGCAGCGAAGATTCTAAATTCAAAATACTGGGTATTTCCTATTGGCTGGCACTGCTTACTTTATAATACTTACTTGAAATTAAGTACTTACTTATAGTAAATTACAAAGTATTGATGTTACACCTTTTATATTTTTTTTAAATACCGATTTAGACATGCTGTTATATGAATCCACCAAAGGATTAAACTATGCAATTGTAGCAACTTTTTTGTAATCACAAGTCTTCATAATCATGTAAATTCTTATCCTAAATATTGACATCCTATCCTAGATTCGTTTACAAAGGAAGTAAGTAAGTTTATTGTACAATAGAATTGCATACATGGATTACAGTCTGTGACAAGATATACAATAGGCGGCCTTATCGCTAGTGCAATCTCTTCTAGGCTACCTAAGGATAGGATAACTAGATCAAACTTGTGGTGAAAAATAATATAAATGCAGTTTTAGCGAAATAATGAATAACGAATATCCAATAAGTATCACTTAAAGTAATTTCTTACAACCGAAGCCTAAGTAAGTAACAAATTCAATATTTTATTCCTTTGTACAAAGGAAATCTAAGTTTCAGGCGTGTAGCAGCCAGTACGCAAAGTTTTATCAAGCGCTCGTTAGATGGCGCTAGGTGTATAATTCGGTTGAAACCTTGAATTTATTTTCGGGAAACTAGTTTTATTGTTTGTAAACATTGGCTATAGTAAGAACTTACTATGAGTAAACTAATACGCGGACCTTCAGTGATATAAATATTATTTGTCGCTAGAATAGAATATAATAGATTTATTATAAACTGAGTATTTTTAAATGTTTTTATAGTTTGCTTCATAGCAAATTAGTATGTGATATCCATCGATACACGAATTCAAAACTACGGTTCACAATTAACTATTAGGTATTTTAATTATTGGATTTACTTTTTTGCAAAAAAACCCTTATATAAATTATAATAAATGTAATTTTAGGGTTCCCTGCATATTTGTATGTCAATAGCAAAACCAAAAAAAAAAAAAAATTACGTTGATACAATCACAAGCAACAGCTGGTTTTTATATGACATTTACATCAATTTAATATTCAATGACAGTGAAACACACTTAAAACAGAAGAGTTCATTTAATACTATGTATAGCGAAGATTGCAACAGTAATTATTAAAATACGTCCAACATTTTAATAAAAACGTTTTTAAATTTTAAAAACGCTTAACTAATGTTTTCTTGTCCATTGATATTTTCGAAATATTTTATTATATAAACTAACGACCCGCCCCGGCTTTGCACGGGTGCAATGCTTTATACTTAATACATGTATTATATATAAACACCTTCCTCTTGAATCACTCTATCTATTAAAAAAAACTGCATCCAAATTCGTTACGTAGTTTCAAAGATCTTAGCATACAGGGACAGACAGTGGGAAGGAACTTTGTTTTATACTATGTAGTGAAGTGAATAAATGGCAATAAAATTAATAAATAATATAATTTGAATAAATCATACTCACTACTTAGATTAGAAGTAAAAAACTTAAGTAAGTATTTTATGTTTGAATTCCACTAGAATTTAAGTATACACATATTTTTATATAATTTAATTTGATTTAAGAACATACCCATACAATCATTGAAAAACTATTATTGCGAAAATCGATCCCAAGAACAGATTTACGAGTCGATTATACGAAATAAAATTTATTATGACATTCGTATTCAGAATTAACATGCTCATCTGTTTATTGTTAACACCGATATAAAATTAATGGTAAATATTTACACCAATTTGAATAATTTATTTATTGGTTCTGATCCTCTAGTGATAAATAATTTACTAACGTTAATTGCAGATGTTATTTATGACAAGAATTTATTGTTGATTAATTATCTTGTTTTGCCGGTAAATTAATTTCAACTTAAGTTAGTGTTTCTAAGACTATTATGTCTGTAGTAACTACAAATACGTAAATTAATGTTTTACTGTTTGTCATATAAATTAAGAACAATTATGTTCTACTGTTTATTGCACAAATTTTACATTTATTTTCAGATTATTATATTATATTATGTAGGCACTTCAATAATTCAATATTGTTAATGATACACCTTGTTTATCATAATCTTGTCTTTCGTTACATAAAAGCATTTATGCAAATACATCTTAGGATTGTAGTCTAGTTCGAAACAAAATGTACCTTTTATTTACTTTATTGCTGTGACTGCAGTTTGTAATATGTGCTAATAAATAAATAAATAAAATATCCACATTTAATTTTTTTCTAATATCTTCTACTCACTCTTACCTTAGTATATCTCTTTTTAAAGTTTTTCCGTTTACATATCTAGCTCTAAAATATTCTCCATATTCTAAAACATAAAAACAGTTTAAAATTTGAAAAATAAATTTTAAATTATATTTTTAAGACACGTTAAGCGTTGGTACCTATCGCCATTTTGTGGTAGACAAAAGGAACCAGTAACCCCTCTGGTGGCCTACTATCATCTCTTAAAATCATGCAAGATCGAGTGAGTAAGCGAGACACTGCAATACATGATGTAAGGCGACATCTCCCTTTCTCACTGGATCTTCCATGGTTTTAAGAGACGATAGTAACCCCCCTGGTGACGTTAAGCGTGATGGTTTAGTGCGATGTGATGATGATGAAGAAAATAAAGTTTGATTTTTTTATTCAGAACTAAGCAAAATTCAAGCAGTTTATAAAGAAGTGCATTTTTTCCAGCAATTAATTATATTGATGCCTTCATCTGCCACCAATAACAATTTGGTGGGCGTTCACATGACCAATAAGCATAATTTTATGATTCTATTAGCCGATAGTGGTGTCGTATTTAATTTATCGACCGCACAAACCGAATAGAAGTTGCATTTTGTATATTTTTTATCTAACTTGACAACTTATACATAATGCAATACAATAATTTATAAACAACACTTAGGTGTTTGGATACAAATTGATTTTATTATATTTAAATGTTGTTATAGAGTTATAAATTGTGAAATAGTTTTACATATTTATCTGATGGTGTTGACATGAGGTTTTATGTTCTGAAATTATCGATAAATAATTTAAGTAGCTTTAGAAGAGTAGGTACTTATTTAATTTTTAATTATTTTTATTCTTTTTATATAGTTTTAAAAACTTACATATTGAAGAGAATCAATGAATAGATTCAGGTACTACTTTGCATTTGGTGGCGGGCATGCTGGGCCTTACAGTGGGTGGTTGTTTGCATGAACCATAAACTAACTGGTGGTGGAAGCACGCAAAGTAATTTGGTAAGTACTTGAAAGAAATAAAAAAAAAAGGATAAGTAAATAACCTTTATTTTTCTCTCTTTTATTTTTGCGTCATAATAGTTACATCCATATTAAGATTGATACATGGAATGTCATTGCGTATGAATATATAAATCTGTATCTATACATAGTATAAATTGAAGTTGCCCGTACTGTGTATGTTTGTCTGTGCGCGCAAAACTCAAAAACAAACGGATTATCATGAGGTTTTCACGAATAGATAGAGTGATTCCCAAGAAAGGTTTTAGGTATATAATACATATAGGGTTTTATAAAAATACTAGTAATTCTAAGGTGATACAAAGTTCCCCGAGTCCGCTAGTAAATTAAAAATGTGCCCTAGGAATGCACGTTTGCCGCCAAAAAAACTGCGCTTGTATTGTAGTGAAATTCCATCATGCTGTAGTTAAATATCTCTACAGGACAAGACACTCTCAAGGACCGCAAACCCATCTACTTGACTACTGAAATGTAGTCGTATAAAAAAGTAAAATTATAACTATGTAGGTAAATTCATAGCATTGATACATAAGAAAGAAGTGACCTAATTTGAAAAAGCAGTTATGTCTAGTTAATAAAAAAATCAATCGGCGGCGTAGATAATCTTACATGGATAATTTTTTTGGTTGTTATATTGCTATATGTATGAAGGACTTAATAATATTAAAATATTGTCCTTCATACATAAATATTGTAACAGTTAATAACTACTTATAGAGTCAATAAATAAGAAGATTTTGTCTCTTATACCGGTAATTACAATCTCAACAACGATCTCGATTCAAATCGGATAACTAATTAACAGGCTCATATAACATTTTGTACCAAACGGCAGCGTTGTTAACAGAATAATAATTCATAACTTGACAGCACGTGAATAATTCGCGACGGAGTTATCAGCACTTGCGCACTGCGATCGTCGTTTCGCGCGTGCCGACTTTGAATCGGCTCTACCAAGGCGACGTGCGAAAAACACGTTGTAGCGCCATCGATGGGGCCGATTTACATTGACGTTTTTGATTTTGACGCGTCAATCTCTAGTTCGCAAACGACGTTCTGTATTTAAATTTGATTTTTATTGTTTCTTTTTATTTTTTTTTATCGGCCAGTGAGATTTATTAAGGTTTCTTTTAGGATTTTAAACAGAATTTGTAACGGCAAAATTTAAATCAATATAATGTAATATGATGAATATTGAAATGTTTTGTTAATAATTGTATTACAAAGTTAAATTGTTAAAACAGTCAATGTATAGTGAACAGAACTCTCTCACGCTGCAACATTTGACGTCAGCCACGACTAATTGCCCGATAAGTCGTCGATTCGCGTCTCGTTTTAATAAGGTACACCGTGCAAATGTATGTGTGGATACCGATGGAATGCCACGGTCATTTTGGTATGTGAGCGTCTTCTTTCTATGTGTGCGAGTGACGTCTGCCGCACGCTTCTGTATCCATCATAATTTGGTCTCCGCCTCCTCTCTACACGACGCGGCACTCCTAGGAAAATGGACAAAACAGATCCCATTTCGGGGACCAATATCGACTGGGCGGGTTGCAGTAACCATGTGTACTCTTGTTGCCACGTGAAGGCATACTGTGGTTTATACTGAGTATGTGTGTAACCTCAATTCGGACACACTACGATGCGAGGCATTATGGTTATAAACACAAGAGTAATTCGCAGAATATCATTATCCAAATGAATATCCACCTTCAGAAGTAGCGGTCAATATGCGTTGGCTTTGATTGGCCTCTCGGATACCAGTAAGCCAAATTTAAGTGTGTTATTATTAACTCCAAGGAGGCTTAAGGTATTGTTGTTCGGTTTTAAAAGGAAATTAATGTTTGAATTTTTATTATGCATGTTAATGATATTGTAGGAATATAACGAATTAAGAGACTTAAATTTCTTTGTACTGTTATCAGACAGGTATTACTTTTGATATTAGGTAGATGGTTGATCTTAAAAATAATTGCACATCTTCTAATGAGCCTTAAAAAAAGAAGACCCTGAATCTAAAAGTCTATTCTAGGCTGAATTACCTGTAAATTAAATTACGAAGGTAAGACGCTAGATGCATTATTGTGAAAACCTTCCACCTTGATTATAGCGTATCCTGGGCTCTGAAGCTTAAGTTAGAATGTAACCGGGATAACACTACGATGAGGGCGCAAGCAATCAGACAAATGAGTCAATAAATGAAGTTCTTTATGTACCGACGAGTAAGTGCGAAGGAATTCGCATCAAAATAACAAATGAACGCTTTATGTTTTACAGTTCACACCGTATCGTGTACGCAGACTTTTCCCACGCTTAGGTTGACTGTGTGCCCCCCTTACCACCCCAACCCCCCTCGGCGGCCTGTGTTTGTAGTTCAGTACGGGTTTAGCATTCAAAGCGGTATCATGCTCCCCGACATTATACTTTCATATTTATTGCTAAAACGCCTCGTCCTACATAATATCTAGATGTACAGTAGATGTTAACATACACGTGAACTGAATCTTTTCTTTAAATCCATATGAGTTTTTATAAATGTACGTATTCTTCGTCCGAGCATGTTACCAAGTAATATCTTAAGCTTAAGACCCCAAGATACAATTTAATCATGGTCATCACAATGAACGAAGGCACTATAGTGCCTTCTAGTTATTACAATGAAGCGACTGCTGTCTGATCTCTGTAACGATTTTTACAGGGTAACCATAATAATCTGACGTGGTTCACCACTACCAGATGACAGCCGGGACCTTCCTAACATGCCTTCCGAAGCACGGAATCATCTTTATTATCAGACAATCAGGTGATTCGCGCCTGCAATTACCTAACCAAACTGGAAACAAAATATGCTTCCAATGGATATCGAACCCATGACCCACGGGTCTACATGCAAACGCCTTCACCATTGGACTACGGAGGCAGTTTTCTAATGATTCATTGACACTGTTGGTGATGGGTATAGCCCACTCTCGGAAAAGTAAAAAAGTAGTAAATACTGTCGACCCATAAATTTTTCTTATACTTTCGACCCAGCTTGCTTTTGAATGACCAATACTCCACTTACCCTCAATAAGCCACGATTTTTTTTTAATAGCTTTAATTGTCCCACTGCTGGGCGACGGCCTCCCCTTTTGTCTTCCACGCGTCCCGGTTACTCGCCGCTTGTTGTCATCCAGTCTCGAATGTGTCCAGGTCATCCAGCCATCTCTTGCGTGGTCTGCCCCTCAGTCTACGGCCTTCTGGAACCCATAATGTATAACTATTTCATCTAAAACCCCCTCTATATAGGTATCATCCCATCGTACCTGATTTTAATCTGAGTTCTGTAACCTGTTAAAGTTCCTGCTCGAAAAATACTGGAATGATGATGAATGGAGTCCCTAGCAGACATAGCTAGCACCAGCTATATACGAGTATATATCTATCATGAAACCCTTTTACCGATTGCCTAGTTCACGTTATTTGTTACGATTGCGAATCAATTTCCGTTTTGTATTAACAGCCAAACTGGCGTAGGTCCAAATGTTAAAACAAACGAGTATCTGAACCACCATCTCACGCACTTCGATTTTTAAATAAATAAGCCAATTCGTCAATATATAAATAAAAATTAGGTATTTGTTTCGATGTAGGGGAACGACTCTGTTCGTCTCATGCGTTATTTTCGTTTCGATTTTAGGCTGCGATTCCACTGCTGTACACAGACAAGTGTTGAATATTAAATCGATATTAAATAATATCTCTGATCAAATATATCTGAGTATCTTTTCAAGTTGAATCGTAAGCGTGCGTATGATTCAGAGCCCAGGTAGATGGTTATAGATTTGGCAGCACCTACTAATTATTACAATGGAGTGAATGCCATCTGACCTTCGTAATTGTCCGTGGTTACGTACCCTCAGGTGAAAAGCTTAATTTGCATTTTTCAAGTTTACAACCGAAATTCGTTCTAGAACATAGATTTTTATGATAAAACGCGTTCAAATTTAGTAGAATCCCATTTCTTATTAGTCAAACTCATACATTCGAAAAAAGCTTAAATAATAATTATTTAGTCAGATATTTTAAATATTTAACAATCAAATTGTTCATTAGAAAAAGATAGAAAAAAATGAAAGCATTGACGAAAGGTACGTAACACTTAACGCTAAAAAGAAAAGAAGCGAGCTCCAGTACAAAATATTGTTGCAAATAAATATTAAAAAATGCCAAATTGTGTCATATCAGAAATTCAGAAAGCGATAAAGTCCGTGCACAGTAATGGACTGCCGCCTTTACTTTCGTCGCCACCTTACGCTTACGCGTCGACAATTATTCGGGAATTTCGAAAGATCACCCTGGAGCGTCGGTCATTGCCTCCTCTGACTCACTCTTTTGTTTTTACTCGCCCAGTATAAGGATAAAATGCAAACTAATGTTTCTACTCGGTATCCGTCTAATCATAGTCACGACTCTACAGAAAATATACAGTTCTCAGGATTTGTCTAATGAATTTCCCGAAACTATTGTCTAGATTTATCTTCCATGGTTGTTGATAAATGTAAAAGCAGATGTGACGGCTTCCGGTTTGAAAATATACCTCTCCCTTTTATCTTGTGAAAGTCATAAAAAGCGAGTAAGGGACCAAAAGAGGCCAAAATTCTTTGTATCTCTATCCAACAAATGAGCAATTCCAACAACAACAGGAAATCCCCGGCCCGATAATAACACTAGCTGAAGAGTAAAGTATTTTACGCAGTTCGATTGTTATTACCATCATTGCCAACTGTAAGTCACTAACATTATACAAGTACACTCACAACACTTGGCAACACAGGTACTCTAGTGAACCACAAGGCTCACACGCACGCACACTCCTACCCACATTAAAACACATACATACACTCTTTTCGAAAACACCCATATCATTCACACTCACACAGGCACTCACTAACCACGGCTTCCACCGAAGTTATCTGCGTAGGTTCCACATATGATAGTGGAAACAGACTCTTGTCCCTGCGATGGCACATCGAAACAGGACCAAGAGCATATCATCAAAGACTGTCCCAGATTTGGCGCTCGTAGATCTGTACACGAGCTCCAGTGTAGTATGCTTAATATTGCTGACCCATACAGCCTGACAGAAGTGATGACCAAAGAATCTGCCTTGTCATCATGGGTTGACTTGGTACAATACATATACTCAAACATCAGAGAGTTCAACGACAGGGCGGTGGCTATTGCAGATCAGCTGTAAATAACTGTAAATATATATATAAACAAAAAAAATAATATAAATAAATACATAACTATATATATATATATATATATATATATATATATATATATATATATATATATATATATATATATATATATATCAAAACGTTTATACATACCTCTACTGCGCCTCAAACACCAAACGCGTACAAAGAGATCAGCCTGGTAAAAATTGCATCAAATAGCAATAAACCAGCGGAATCTCTACACCTGTAAATAATAAAGAAAAAAAATCGTGAATCAAATAATTTTATAAAAAAAAAAAACATTATACAAGTGAGTTTGTATATTTGTTTGTCTGTAAGCTCTTCACGCCCTATCTACAGAACTAATCTACCAAACATTTTGCATACACATAGCTTGGAGTATTGAGGAGGACCTTTCATTCCGGGAAAAAGTACTGATCCCGAGGGAAATTCAATTGGGCGAAGCCGCGGGCGAAAGCTAGCAAGCCATAAAACGTTGTCCATTTATTTATTTCAAAGGCATAAATGTATAATTTCCAGTCGGAGTAAAGATGCGGAATCAATTGAACAATCCAATGCGCACGTAACATCGACGGCGTATGGCACGGGAGTAATTTGGACCTGCTAATTATAGGTGCTATTGCGGTTATAATAAGATCCTCCCGACTTCCACGAAACGAGGCCGCGCTTTATTAATATTTATCCGATACACGGAAAATCAGGGTTGCCAACCGGCCAGATTTGTGCATACTCGGAGACGGACTTTGCTTAGTAGTTCCTGCTTCTAGTTTCTCGGTTTATTTCATGAAAGACGTTTTAAAACTATTACTGCCCAGTCAACCCAGCCAGGGTTCAACGTTGAGTCAGACCAACGGACCACAAATATGTCAGTAAAGGGAGGGACACGAGAGGCAAACAGACACCAAGGTGTGCAGTTTCATGGACCTTGTAACGCACAAAGCATGAATCGCTTATGAAATGTGGTAACCCCCAGGACTTTGAACGTCGTGTTAACCCTACATCACACGCTCAGTCCCAAGCTAACTGACGCAGTCAAAGAAAACACGCTGGCCAGAAATAAAGTCGTAAAGTACTGGAACGGTTTCAATCGATGTTCGCGGTGTATATCGGGTTATAAATGCGCAGAAGTATCGGCGAAGTACCGATTGAAGTAAACGCTTGCTTTTTATTGGCCAAAACCGATAGCGTATCAATTTTTTTATGAGCCTCGCACGTGGATGTGTTTGGAGTCGTATAATAAAAGAATGTTCAACAAACAAAAAATTATCAATTTTTTTTTTAATTGATGTTGCATATTTGTTTTTAGCTAGCAAATAAAAGTTTGCAAATAAGTCAATCAATCAATTTATGTATTAGAAAAAAGTTTCACATGAGTAAACACTTTAGATTATTAACTTCGGATGCAACCAGGATGAAGATGAGATAGAATAATGCTATAGAGTAAGAGAGAATAAGAGAGAGTTAGAAACTATAAACGATTGATCTCAATAAATCGATGACTAGCCAGTACGCAGTAAGTCTGGTATAACTGAACATCCTATACGTCCCTGCCGATGCCCGGGCATGTCAAATTTTTCATACGTCATATAGGTAAAATATCTTTTTACAAATTCATTGAACTCACGTCACAAGAAATCAATTGCCAAAATGAAGATGCTTCATTGTTTAAAATTGGAAACATTTTGTTTAAGTGATGAATTATATTTATTACTAGCTGACCCGGCGAACTTTGTACCGCCTTTCTTAATATTTTTTTCCGTAAGAACCTTGTACAGAGTATTAGAAAACTACAAAAAAAAATCAGCCAAATCGGGCAAGCCGTTTTCATGCTATGTCGTGACAACGGAAAACGGGTTTCATTTTTATATATATAGATTGTTTGACAAACAATCTAATCCGATTCAATATTTAACTACATGCTTAAATAATAAATTTAACTTTCTATTTTAATAAGTGTCATACTATTTATAATAACAGAAAAAAAAATCGACTACATATAAAGTCCCATCAGCTGAACGTTCATCCTGTGGTGGTAAAAAATATATTTATTTAAATCTCACGACCTTTCTTTAGTCACCTAAAAAACCTTTTAACTCAAATATTTAATGTTACTTAATACATTTATCTGCCTGGATGATGTCAATGTAAAAATATTTAAACTGATTTTCCTGAAAGAATATGAGTGCGAATAGCTTGGCTGAGATTAAATGGAAGGTACTTACTTCTACACAGTAATTTACTTGGAAAGGCATTTAGAGATCATTGGCTGTCTGCTGAAAAGCTGCACACAAGCTTTCCAGCAGACAGCCTTTTCCTTTTTTAAATCAAAACTTGCCAAAGATGGCGTTTATTCATAATAAGTTTTACGTAGTGTAGTACCTCGTATCATGAAATAATTTATTTCTTCAAATAACTTATAGGCATTTATAAAAATCGTTACTAACACGAATTTTTTTGAGGTCCTGTAAAAAAAACTTCCCATAAAAGGAAAAAAGTAAGAAAATATTTATCTAATATAGAAATAAATAACCATCAATAATTAGCAGAGATTACAACATTAACATAAATAAAAAAAAAATGAATCCATGCAAATTCTTTCTGTAAGTCAGAAATTGATTACATATTTAAAATATTTTGAATTCTATTTTTTATTCCCACGCTAGCTCCAAGATACCAAATTAATCGTATTTACAATTTACATAAAATCATGTAACAAGACAACCGCCTGTGGCTTCCGAAGAAGCTAAACAACGCATGGTATTGCACGCACGCGCTGAATACTGAAAACAAAAATTCTAAAATTGTATAAATATCTTTCCCACGATAAATTTAACTGCAAAATCGATCAATTACTATTTGCATACAAGTTTTAAGTGATCCGATTGCCCATGGCCATGGAATTAAGAATTAAGTTTCTTATTCAATGCTCCTGGCTTCCTAAGGAGCTGAACAATGCACGCATATAGCACGGCACGCATGCGCCAAATTTCTGATTTGAATGACAGACGTGCCTATCGGGAAAGTGAGATTCTTTTCAAATCGCTGTGAAGGTTAAATTGGAGATAACACGCGATGCAATGTTTATCAAAATCTCTGATATACCTACCTATAGATAAGTTTACAAAACATACATTTATTTTACTTAATTAAATAACAGCTTCATACATAAACTCTATTTCAGTATTACCCAAATAACTAAAACCCAACTGGGACAGACACAATTAGGAATGGATTGCCAACGGAAACTGCTCAGCAATCAATATATCAATTAATATTTTACACGTTGATTGACGCAGATATGATATTGTAGGTACATATCCAGGCTGGCCATTTGCCAATGTGCTGACCTCAAATTGATTTTGCTGCGCTATTCGGAAACTCTTTGCTAACAAATACTACTACTGGTAAACGTGTCATTACATTAGTCATGTTGACTTCGTGTGTATCCCAGTAACATCCTTCCATAGTTTAAATTTACGCCTCCTCTAGGGTTTGTTTTTAATTATGGTCCTAGTTTTGGTGGTACTGGTTCTTAAATGGAGCTACTGTCGTCTTACCTCAGTACCTTTTACAGGGAAACCAGACTAATAGAAACATGATTTGTGTATGTTAGTGGCCAACACTATCAGATGTTTCAGGTTGCTTAAGGGCATCTCATACAGCTTAACGATTTCCAACTATCGATGTACTACCTATATGGTACAAGTGTTTTTAGTTTCTTTTGTATTTTTTCCGTCTCTAAGCATTTCAATCACCGCTGTTATACCAAAAACCAATTTTGTATACCTATATTATTTTTAATTTTATTTTTTCACTAAGAAAAAATAATATTTTACTAAACGCATAGACAAATGAAGACAGACGCTAATAATTTTGTAAGTTATTAGATAGTTTAAGTTATAGTTGAAAGTTTTATCGGAGCACCAACATTGTCGTAACCTTAGACCGTCTGGCCTGACGCCAGGTTAGTTTGGAGAAATTGCTTCTATCCTCACATAGTTTAAGGAGATGGGTAGTGATGAACTGTACTTATGTAAGGCAATACTCTCTTCTCAGTGTATTTTGGTTGCATCCTTAGTTCAGGAGCCGGATCTGACAATAGGGTGTGCAAAGTCAATTTATCTTCTTGTTTGTTTGTTTGTTTGTAATATCTTTATTGCTTTAAAATACAAAGTAAAAGGAACATTATTAAAATAAGAAGACAATGGCGGACTTATCCCAGGATGGGATCTCTTACAGTCAACCGGCGAATGACGAAAGAAAATGCACAAGAAAAGAGTAGAAGTGCAAACAAAGACTAGCAAAGACATAAAGGATATGAAATGAACATAAACATTTATAGATAACTACATACATAATTAGTCACAATAATACACTTACATAAATATTTGCTAAATAAATACATACCTACATACATAATATAAACTATATATATATATATAAAATTTCTGAAGGTTACTCAATTAATTATCTGAAGTAACTAGATGTGATTTTATAAGTTTTGATTTGAAGGAATTCAGATTACTAGCCATTCTTACATCAGCTGGTAGAGAATTCCATAGTCTGGCAGCCATAACCGAAAAGGATTTGGAATAAGACTGTGAGGAGAAATGTGGTATGTTTAGAGTTGGGCAATCGGATGACCGTAAACGACTATCCACCTGGCGAAAAGAGAATTTACATTGGAGGTACATAGGAGAAGTAGGATTGAAAAGAACGTTAAAGAGCAATGACAGAATGTGAATGTTTCTACGAATCCTGACTGGCAACCAGTTCAGTCTGTTTCGGAATTCGGAAACATGGTCAAATTTACGCAATCCAAAAACAAATCTTATGCATTGGTTCTGCAAACGTTCCAGTTTATTTAAAAGTTCCTCAGTGGGATCCAAAAAGGCAATATCAGCATAATCAAGAAGAGGAATCAATAATGAACGGGCTAGCAGAACTTTAGTGCTAAATGGAAGAAAAAATTGCAAACGCCTCAATGAATGCAGTGTCACAAACATCCTACGACTAACCTCATTAACTTGAGGTACCCAGGACAGAGTCTGATCAAAAATAACTCCCAGGTTTTTTACTTTGCGAGAAAAAGGTATTATATTACCATCAAGGACCACACCAGGAATAGAAGAAGAGTCAAACTTAGAAATAAAGTACGAGCTACCGATGACTATTGCCTGAGATTTATCCGGATTAACCATAAGCCCAAAGTTGCGAGACCACACCGCAATAGCAGCAAGGTCGGAGTTTATAGTATTAATAGCGTTGCTAAAATTATCAATTGGGGCAGAGGTATAAATTTGGAGGTCGTCAGCATATAGATGAAAAGAAGCAGAAAGAACAGACGTAATGCCATTAATAAAAACGGAGAAAAGGATTGGAGATAACACTCCCCCCTGAGGGACACCAGCAGTCAACTCATACCAGCAAGATTTTCGTTGGTCACATTTGACCAACTGATGACGACCCGAGAGATAAGAGCGAAACCAGGCTATGGAAAGTGTAGAGAAATTCAAAGAGTAGAGAATACCAAGCAATATTTCAGGAACCACTGTGTTGAATGCATTAGAGAAATCTAACAGTACTAAAAGAGTGAGTTCTTTTTTGTCGATATTAAAGCGAATATCGTCAGTTATCTTGACCAGTGCCGTTGTGGTGCTATGCCCAGATCTAAAGCCAGACTGATATTGACTCAGTAAATCGTTGCGTGTCAAATATTTAGTCAGTTGTTGATGGACAAAGTTCTCAATTATTTTTGAGAGAACAGGTAAAATGGAAATTGGTCTGAAATGTGAAGGCAAGGACGGATTTGATTTTTTAGGCAGAGGAATTACGTGAGCATATTTCCACGCCGAAGGAAATACACCTGCTGTTAAGGAACTATTGATAATGTTGACCAAAAAAGGCGCGATAAAGTCAAATATAGGATTAAGCATAGCCAAAGATATGTCATCATTACCAACAGCATTCGACCTAAGACTCTTGAAGATATCCTTGACCTTATCAACAGTTATCTGATCAAAACAAAAGGCCTGGCAATCCGAAACAGGTTTAGATAGAAGTTCAGTCAATGTTTTTTGCATAGCACTAGGCGTGAGAACCGTAGCTGGAGAACAGAAATGTTTGTTAAGATCATCAATATCCATATTAAGATTCTTCTTCTTCGTCGTGTCGATGACTCTCAATTTTTATGTGTGTTGTGACTGCACTTGTTTTCGCCCCCATAAAGTCACTTGTATTACATGTACACACATTAACACGATATTGAAAATTCAAACGATAGGATCATTATTTCAGCCGCAGGTCGTCCACTGCTGGACGTAGGCCTCCCCCAAGGATTTCCAGAACGACCGGTTGAAAGCGGCCCGCATCCAGCGTCTGCCTGCGACCTTCTTTAGGTCATCTGACCATCTGGTCGGTGGATGTCCGACGCTGCGCTTGCCGGTGCGTGGTTGCCATTCGAGAACCTTTCTGCCCCATCGGCCATCGTTTCGTCGCGCTATGTGCCCTGCCCACTGTCACTTCAAAGAGCTAATCCGCTGGGCTATGTCGGCAACCTTTGTTCTCCTACGGATCTTCTAATTTCTGATGCGGTCACGAAGGGAAACACCGAGCATAGCCCTCTCCATAGCTCTTTGGGCGACCTTGAGCTTTCTTATGAGGAGCATAGTAAGGGACCACGTTTCGGACCCATATGTCATCACTGGTAACACACATTGGTTGAAGACCTTAGTTTTAAGGCACTGAGGTATTTTGGACGAGAAGATATTACGGAGCTTCCCGAACGCTGCCCAGCCGAGTCGAATTCGACGAGAGACCTCATCCTTGAAGCTTGAACTGTCAGCCTGGATCAACTGACCCAAGTAGACATATTGGTCCACAACTTAACTCTTAACTCTCAACTTAACACAACGTAGCTCCCAACAAAAACCGGCGACGGCGCAACATGGACGTTAAACATTATCTTGGTTTTGTCCATGTTAATTTTAAGGCCCACCTGTTGGGAGACTTCGTTGAGGTCATTAAGCATGGTACTTAGGTCCTCCGGCGATTCCGTCGCAATAACAATATCATCGGCAAATCGAAGGTGGGTGATATACTCGCCATTGATATTAATGCCAAGTCCGTCCCATTCCAGGAGCTTAAAAGCATCTTCCAAAGCAGCGGTAAACAGTTTCGGAGAAATGACGTCTCCCTGTCTCACTCCTCTCTGCAGTGGGATAGCCCTCGTGCTGTGCTCCTGTACTCGGACTGACATAGTGGCGAACGATAGGATAGGAATTAATTATTAATTACAGTAGGTCTTCGGTATAGGTATATTAGGCCAAACAGCCTGTATTGCCAGGTTCTTGCTCAAAATATACCGAAAGCTTACGCTAGATTATTTTATCTAGCATGTAGATAAGAGAGTAGTGGGGTCTACCTAACAGTGATGGCTATACTTGTGGCACCGTGCAAACGATGGTCCATCTCCGTCATGGCCCAGCTGCTCTTTCTCATGTATAGAAGGTGATTTGGCTGAAGCCCCTGACTAAACCATGGAATCATCAGGTATTGGGTTAAAATATATTTTAGCCATTGACACGCCGTCATATATTTGAACCACCATCGTTTACGGTAAAGAACTTGTCAGTACTAGTATGTTCTCAGAGATCCTATGTACTTCATATCATTTCAGCATGGTAAAAGATATTTCTTGCATTGTTGGCGTACATCCAACAGGAATACGGTTTCCAGCAACCATGTAGTAAACTAATTAAACTGAACAATAAGTGTGTTTTAATGTACCGAGTTTTTGTCTAAATTAACTTAGTAACGCCTTTGTCCATACAGTTTCGATACTTACAGAATAGTTTACTCCCTAGCTTCTTGTTTCCCATCTAAATAATAATTTGAACTAGGCAGACAGAGTCGTTATTTTGGTGATTAGAAATTATCTTAGATGTTATAATTTTCAATTGTTTAAATTCGTGTTTGGTCAAATATGTGGCAGTACAAATATCAACCTCGGATATCCTGTGTATGGTATCATTGCAGTGTGGTAAAAGCAATTTCAGGAACTCTTGGCTTCCGGCCAGCGGAATACGCTTGCCAGCACAGCACCCATGTACAAGCGGGGAGTTATTTTAATACATTTACTTAATGCGGTTTCGAAGAACTCTGCCACCAGGGTGTACAGGGTCGGTTGTATTTGTAATCAAGATACAAATGAACGAAGGTAGAGATTAATGTTGAATTAGATTAAACACATGTGTAAGAAAAACAAATATTTAGCTGGAGCCCGCGGCGTTAGCCGGGGCTTATCATTGACAGCAGCGCTATCTACTTTAAAAAGCGCCATTTTTTACCAAACCCATAGGAATCATGTACTTTTTCTCAGGATACAATGTACCCTATGTGTTAATCCAAGTTATTAATTATACCGAATTTGATAAACCCAGCCGTTCGAGCGTGAAGAAGTAACAAACATACAAACTGATGCCTTTATAATATTAGTGAGATAACAATGATCCGGTATCTACCGTAGTAAACATGGCATTTTAATACTATTTAGTAGGCAAGCAGGTATACATACCACCTGATGGAAAGCGGTTACCGTAGCCTATGGACTCCTAAAACACCAGAGGTGGCACGTGGGCAGTCAGGTTTATCTGCTCCCATCTGTACGTACCTTATAACGACAAGAAAAATCATAACGTATAGCAGAACTGGGGTTCCAAAATAATATTCTTATACTTTGACAAATATAGCTTGTTAAGGATGATACCAAGACTACATGGATGAGGTGATACTAAATAAGGCGACTCTATATAATGTGCTGCAAAGGTGTCGATTGTTTTTCTACGCATTCCACAAATAAGGTTTTGTATAACTTGTATCTTGTACTACATCGTTTTTTCACCCGGGTATGTTGTATATTTCATGAGCGTTGTTTTACGCTTGTTATACGTTGAATTTCATTTACACTGTCATACGTTGTTGTTAAAGGAAAATATATCGTTCATTCGTCATTCTTCATCATCATTTTTATATAGTTTCGTTGAGTTAGTTTCCCATAACACGTCAAGTCCTGAACTTACTTTGGGGCCAACTCAATCTGTGTCGTCCGTACATATTTATTGCGGATTTTTCTTTTTATTTTGTTTGAACTTTGGGAAAAAACAGGTTCTCTCTGTGTCTAAATGACTAAAAAATCGACTAAATAATAAAATAGATATAAAAATGTTTATCTAAAAGAAGTAAGAATATAAAATAAGCTGACAAAGGACAGCAAACATGAAAGAAGAAAAATTAAGCAAACATTCTCTTAAACAATATAATTTTTAATCACATTAGGCCATCTAAAACTGACATGAACCTCTATATATTATGGTCTTTATGTATGTATTCTTGTAGATCTAGCAGTGGATTTATAGAACTTCAACATCATCGCATATGGCCTTCAACCTGCGTGGATCAACTCTCCATATCCAAGTTCTTCAACCATTTTGCGGCCAAAACACGAAGGGTAAGACTTTATCGATCGTAAACTTTCCAGAACGTTGGAATGAAATTATACAATTCTATAAACATACTTGGAATGTTAAAGAAAAAAAAAACAAATCCCGGGCAATCACTAATCAAAAGAAAGGGTTTGACAATGAAGAAGATTAATTTCGTAAAAAATAACGTTTTTTTAAATCGGTCTAGACCCTCAAAATTACAAGTCGAATCCGAAACAAAGAGTAAAAAATTAAAATTCCACAAACAGTATCGGTTAACGTATTGAAATATTATAATACGTTTCAACCTATAATTTGATTAAATTCAAGGCATAAAATAAAAAGTGTACAGATTCGATCATTCATGCAAAAATCACACCATTGATACGAGCAGATCAATTCACACTCTAACCACGACTAGTAAGCTCCAAGTTATGTCAACTATAAAGTTAAATATTTCAAAGGTGTTTTAGTGAACTAGCCTTAATCAGAATAATAGTAATAAAATATTGTACTTTTTCCTGTGAGGGAGAAAGATATGAAAGGCAAAGAGGTACAATCGAAATAAAGTTGGTCTAATTTTACTTTTTCGTTCTTACTTCTTACTATAGTATTTGCTACCAAATAGTAACTAAACTAATTATAACAAGTGTGAGCTTTTCGTGGGATTTGAATACACAAACGAATGACAGTTTTGTGTTAGAGGTATATTAAATAAACTAAGTTATAGATATCAATCGTAGTTGGTACCAACTACAATAAATATTGCCAGTATACACAATGACTCGTGACTCTATAATTTTACAAATATGTTAAGACCAGCTATTGAAAAGGTGTTTTTTCCCGCCTGTCCCTTTCATTTCTTTGTAATTCTTGTGTAAGTGAGAGATTGAAGTTATTCTTCTGTTCTCTTTTATTTCGTTTTGGAGGTGAAAAATAAATAAGTGGATACAAATGGGTCATTAGAATTGGGGTTTGGTAATGATCGGGCGCGTATCGCATAGTTTTGTTTGTGTTAGCATTGTGCGGTGTTTAGATGTTTGAGTTCGTCATCGCTTTAAATAAAACACAGGCTCTAAATACGTTCATCAAAGATTTATTTGTAGAATTTTAGGAACATTATTCTCTTTGAATATTACGCGTTTAACAAATTAAAAAACCTTTACTGGCAATACTCGTATATTTAAGTGACTTTCTATAACTGCTTATTCGCTTGACATAATTGTAATTGTAGAAATCTTTTTTTGTAACTTTATCTTTATAAGCTACTACCGACCCGGCCCGGCTTTGCACGGGTGCAATATTATGGGTTATATTTAAAAATCTTCCTCTTGAATCTAGTTTCAAAGATCTAAGCATGTTTTATACTATACTAGCGATCCGCCCCGGCTTCGCATGAACCACTCTATCTATTAAAAAAAACTGCATCAAAATCCGTTGCGTAGTTTTAAAGATTTAAGCAACGGGACATAGGGACAGAGAAAGCAACTTTGTTTTATACTATGTGGTGATTATGATGTTATGATTATGATGAAAAGATACCAATAGTACTGTTGTTTTAAAATTATCATTAAAACGAAGCTCGAGGTGATTTATTATATGTTTCTAGAAAGGGAAAAATTATTTTTCTTTTCTTTTTCCTAATATATTAAATACTTATCTTAACAAAAAAGCAAACATGTTCTACTTATTTTCATTATCATCAATTTTTTTTCTGCCTATATATATAAATTTAATGAGTACAAAATAATTTTAATGGTCATGTAAATATAAAAATGTATCAGTATTAATTAAACAAGTACAAAAACTCTTTTCACCCTGACTAAAAAGAGCAATAAATTTGTAGCTAGAAATAACTTTTGAAAGTCGAGCGATTGAAGTAACGATCGTCTGGACTCTTGAAGGTGAACAAAAATTCAGTTACATTCATACGAAAATTCGGCTGCTAAGACCTTCTACGGACAAACAAAGTAGCAATAGCTACAGTCTACTGCGACTTAATGTTACTTCGCACCCTCTCAACTAACCTCAATACATCAAACAAGGACAGAGTTTTCATGCCATTTTCATCTCCCAGCACAGACCTGATGGAACAAATACATGAATATAATACTGAAAATCTAGAATCCACTAATCTTTATTCGAAAAGCGGCGCAATTTTCACTAACAATGAGTTCATTTTGTGTTAGCTGCAAAAATCTTTTTTGAATTCCTAAGGTAAAAAATTGTGTAAGCAACACAATTTGTGCCCAATAGATTCCTGTGGAAAGAGCAGGTTGTGAAAAGCAACTGTGACTTTAAGCTCTTTCGGAATGTGGATTGTAAGCATCTGTCCTTTTCAGTTTCAGTTTATGAGGAAAGAGAGGTCCGAGGGGTGCTCCTCCACCTCCGGTCGTCGCGGGAGGTGAAAGATTAACCCAGTTTTGTTATTTGTCCACTGTCAGTGGAGTACCTTTTCACAATACTGCTAGATTCTGTTCGGAGGATCCTCCGACCGTTTAACGTAATTGTAAATGATTAATGTGTCTGTACCTCGTTGTAATGGCGACCAGAGATTGGAAATCTATGGCTTGCCATGATTTATGACTTTATATTTCGTAACGTCGCTCTTCTATAATTTTAGTTGAAAGATTTTGACAAAAACTTACGTTAGGTTAAGTCTGTTGTATTCACATAACAATAAGTATCAGAGAATGCTCAATGAAATATATTAAAGGATTTACTCACAGTCTCGGGCACTGACGAAAACAGTGGGTCGTAGAAAGCTGAGAGAAGAAGCAAAAAGAGAAAGATAAATAAATTGCATATATGAAAAAATTATAATCAAAGATATAAACAGGCAATATAAATATACTAATAAATAAAATAAACAATCCAGATCACTAACAAGTGACCTACATTTCAATTAAGTAACCAGTAAATGCCTTGTATGCGACCCCAATCACAAAATAAGGAGAGTATAAATGTAAGTAAGATTTTTTCCTTTTGCATTAGAGGAATTACCTATAATAATAGTGTAAGAAGAGAATAAATAAAAAAAAAAAAAAAAACAAAAATTTAATGACAAATATTATAGAACAGAAAATAGTATGGGGCATTCTTATATTAGTAAATATCGATATGTAGACAATACTAGCGACTCGTCTCGGTTTTGCTAGACTAGAAGACTTCGGAGATTATGATAATTAACCTTTAGCAAATATATTTTTCCTCCTCATTATAACTGGCCGTGTTGAAAGTTCCAGAGGGAAAGGGCGCCTCCTACACGTTGGTCGGATAAAGTGAGAGAGATCATGGTACATCCTTGCAGAAGTCCATTCACCTAGCCCAGGACAGGATCGCTTGGAGGAAGATTGTGGCAGGTGTTAACCGTGATGGTCACGTCCCTCAGTCATTAGGAAACGACAAGGAAGAAGAAGAAATATATTTGTAAGTAATTGTAAAAAACCTGCAATTTTTTAAGTCGATTAAAGTTCTATTTGGTCTTTAATTTGTGCGACAAATGGTACGTTTTGAAAAAAGAAATACAAGCGATTTAACGTCTTAAAATCAATAAGGTTGAGGGCTCATTATTTATTACTGTAGGCTATTACATACTACGATTTGCAGGCATAAATTAAATAGGAAAGGTCAGTTTCGTTTACAATTTACTGTAGGTTCTTGAATATACTTAGTAATGATTTAAATTTCTTGGTATTAATATAATTGTTTTTCATGTTTCGTCTTCTCTTTGGATGTCGTAAAAGGCAACTAAAAGAATAACAAAGTTTTCAATTTACTCATTCCCGATAGGTGGGGGATTCCCGAATAAAGAGAGAAGTTTCTAGACTTTAAAAACGTAGAGCATTTATTGTCATCTAGTTTACGCATTTTAATAATCAATAGTCATAAAAAATTGTTTGAAATCAGCATAGATTAAAAATTAAAAATTTGCCTCGGGTCAAATCCGCGCGCGGTTCCAAAATGTTTGAAAATCAGACTTTACGTTTTAGCGTTTTTTTTTTTCAATATCGATAAAAAAACTTATTTGTACGTATTATTTATATGGGGACTGAAAACAAAAGCTGATATACAGACGAGGAAAACTTGAGAGTGTGCAGTAAACTGAAGCTCGGTCGGATGTAAATTTGTGGGGTCTGTGCCCACCTACACGAAGGTATTGACTTTGGGATCTTTGTTACGTATATATAGGAAGGTATCTACTTATTTTAAAATAATGTTATGCGAGAACAAAGAATATTTTTAAACCTTTATAATTGTTTTTCTATCATTTTACCGAATAAAACATGGAATATCTACAATGTACAACAAAATGTAAACACATGTATCTTTTACTTCCTAACGTTTCCTCAGTTGCATTCATGGACATTATGCTTCAAAGGTAAGGTACCCGCTTTTCGACATCTGCAATTCACACCATTTTTCTTGCGCAAATCGCGCTCCATTACCTAACTTGTTTTATACGGAAGTGACTAGATCACACAATAAGACATACTAAGTGCACCTATCAGGTTAGCTTGGACTGCTTTGCAGAATAACCCCATACAATACTATTTAAAAAAAATGGTGACCAGTAAAAATTGTATTCTAGTCAAAAGAGAGATATTATCACAATTGATAAGCCTTCCACCACTGACTGCTGGAAATAATCCACCCTCTCTGTCTTCGCCATCTTGCTTTATTCTAAGCCATCACAAATCACAATCCAGTCGTTACCAGCAATTTTGTACATCATTGAAATTAACAGAAAAACGAGAAGAAATCATTCTCTACTAAAATATTTATTTGACCACCTGATTTCAAAACGGCAGGATCGCAATTAACCAAACAAAGAAAAGTATCCGAAAAAGCGATACCGATCTCCGACAAGACCAATTTTCTATTTGTACCCGACGTAAAATTACGCAGATAAAAACATAAAGATTGTATAAAATAGGGAGACTTACAACGCCCGCGACTTAACCCGTCTGGGATTTAAAAATCAGGAGGAGGGCGACCCTCCGACTGCCCCCGAGGGTTGAGAGAAGGGGACAGAACTGAAGAAAACTGTTATTAAAACACGAGAGATTATATTAAAGGCTGCTTGGCGCGAATTACTTGTGAATACATTGAGTGCGACTTGCCAGTTAGTTGTTTTGGGATTGGGAATAGTTTTGCTTGTTTCTTTTGACTTTTAGTATTGCAAATTGACCAAGTTGTTGTTTTTAATTAGGTTGAAAATGAAGCAATTGTCATTGAGAATATCTAAGGATTTCTGATAAAATATGTTAGTAGAGTCTTAAGGTATACAGCACTTTTGAACTAGAAAAGCTCTTAACAATATGCTACGTGTAAGGTTGTCTAAATAAGGATTGTTCAAAATGGCTACTATGAATTAATATTTAAAATACATTTGTAATTGCATATTTTTTTATACTGCTGAGTTGGAAAACAGGCCCACCTGATAGATTAGAAGCATCAATATGAGAGTCAAATTACACAAAGGTTCAGTAACATAAAAAGGAAAAAAAAATCAGACCAGAGACAATCCATACGCAAATTTAAGACAAACCTCATCCCTGGAACTATAAAACATTGCGGACAAAGAAAAAGGAACCTTGTTTAAAATCATCCATTATCAAAAAAAAAAATTTTTCAAAATGACACTGCTTTCTACTATAAGAATAAGAATTGATTATCCATAAACACGCATCAGCTTAAAAAAGCTGCTAGTGTGTTCTAATAATATATAGGTAATAATAATAGGACCAACCAACAGCCAACACAGCCCTACCACTGCTCACTTAAAACCACTAAAAGGCTGAAACTAAAGGCTGACCATCGAAATCTGAAAACGGAGTGCGAAACAAATGGAATTGCTAATACTCGAGCCAATACGGCTAGTATAATTTAATCCTGGCGCGGCGGGGCATCCAGGGAAAATCTATAAATCTGCCGCCATTAGAGCGCTCCCCGGGACTCTTATTTACTCCGAGCACAAATTCAGATGACAATGTTTTAGGGGAAGAAGCTGTGTAACTGCCCTACGCAGCGGTAGGGCTGGCAATCAGAAAGTTTGGTCGATATTTTCATTTGTGACAGCTGGGTAATTAGCCATTAAATATTTTTATACCACTAATTCAATTTATAGTCTACTTATTAATAGGTAAAGGTATGCTAATGTTGGTTAACTTTTGATGCGAATAATTTTATTTAATAAAAATTTGACATTACAGGCAATTTTTTGTCGCTACTATATATATGTTACGTCATGTAAAAATACTTTAGATTGTAAATTATGTATAGTATTTAATACAATTATAACAATAATAAACATATAGCTTAGTGAATAATAAACCGTCATGGCCAGTTAGAGAATACCTACTTAAAATTGCTTAGTATTTTTTTTAAACTCAGTTCAAAATTATGATTCTGAAAAAAAGATAATCTACTTAGAGTTTACAAAGACACGGACATCTAAGAACTAAAAATATGTAAGATTCATTGATATCAAAATGAATATTGGTAACCCTACTAGAGACGTCACCCTCCTCTCTTGATTACCGGTCCTATCGGGGTGAGACGTATCGACTGCTCAGTTCGATATCGTCTTATTTCTAAACAACATAATTATCTGAATGAAACAAAACTTTTAACACTTCTGTTTAAATTGAGCGACACATTTGGGATTTTTTTAAACTTTTACCCATTTCGTCTTTATCTTTTTTAACCAGTACCTATCTTTAGAAGGGATAATATAAATATTGATTTTAGATAATTGAATATACAGAAAAACATAGGTTTTAGATAAGACCCAGAGAAATGATTGGGACTTAACGAAGAAAGAAAAACTTACCTGGCCTTTTCACGAAGGCGGAGCCGCAGGTAACTACTAGTATTCTGTTTATAGTTTTTTTTAATTTTTTATGCCAAAATACTGAGTTTATATAGATGACAAATATTAAGAGGCAAATAGGACTATGGAGTAGAGCTTCACTACTGTTTACGGGATATTATAGTCCTATGCGAGCAGATCCGCGGTCTACACATAGTGTCATACATAGGTTTTTCTTTTTTATAAAACAGCGACAACCCTACCCCAGTCCGTGCCACCCCCGTCAATTACCTACTCTGATCGGAGACTTATTGACGAAATGTGCTCCTCTGCCTCTTTGTTATAGTAAAAATATCTTAAATATACCTAAGTAAAATTCATAATTATATTGTTTTTAACTATAAGACAATAAGGCAAGTTTCAAGCTGGAAAAAACAAGGCACTTAAAAAATTCAATTAATAATATGTGATTCGCATAAAAAGCAAGACTATACCCTTAATAATAAAAAAATCTATTGACAAACTTGAATACAGAATCACTACAGAATATCATTTAATTTTGTTAACTTCATAAAGGTAAAGTTTACGCGGAGTGTATATTTGTCTTGGTACACAAACAGGTAGATTCAAAACATTTCAAAAAGTATTTCCACATTCAAAACTCAATCGATAACATAGATAATTTAAAACTACATTCGATACAATGCGCAAGTGTAAACACCCACAAATATGACCGTCACCCTCGCAGAGGGTCGGGAGTCGAATCATTTCGCGAATGATACTCCGAAAGCTCAATCGGAACGATATATCGGCTGATACGCCATGCCGGACGCTAATCCAGTTATACATGACAAAGATTATGAACGTAGAAGGCCGACTCTGTCAAGTTATATTTGTGAGGACCAATCCTGCCACTTCTTTTTTTTGTCAAGTCAAAATGCCTATAGTGTACTATATTAAATTTGCACGATACTTGGCCACCTATATTGCCCGATTATTCGTAACTAAACTCCGCCACTGACAAGGCATTGTTAGCGGCTTCGTACAAGACTCTACGTTGCAGATAGCTGGGCACGGAAGGCAAGACAGAAGATGTACTATGGTCTGGAGAGAGACATCTCTTAGGCAGGAATAACTAGTATGTGGTTGTACAAGAGGATACTGGAATAAGCCTTTTTTTTATCGACGTCTGGGGGAGTAACATTAGTTAGATATAGCTTCTCGACATGTGTAGGTTTCAAGAAGCTTGCAATATTCTATCTAAATCATTCTTTAAAGGTGCTTAGCGATACTTAGATAATAAAAACACAATATAAAACCTACGTAAGTATATTGTATTCTTCCACCTACTAGTTAATAAAAATTACTGCCAGTCGGCACCCAGCCTCTACTGCTAAATATTACCCACCCTCCCCCTTCCCCACACAGCTAGATGTTCAGATGACCTTCGGTTGGGATTGAGAAGATGTAACAAAGGACAGGGACGTATGTTAGAAAGGAGTTTCATCTATCAGTGACGACAGAAGTAAAAACTTGGAACAATTATTTACTTATTTTTTGAGCTTTCGGTAATGGTGTCGCGGGTTCAATAGGCTTTCCATCTTAATGTCACAAGTGTCAATATAAACTCGCCTAGAGGTTTTCAGTTCAAAAACCGAATTTATAAAAAAAATATTAAAAAAAAATAACATTTATTTACTTTGCACATCTGTGTTTGGGCTACAGGAGTACGCCATCCTACCAAATTTTATCTGTTTTGGTCTAGTAGGTTCGAAGAAAATTGGCTGTGACAGACGGACGGACGGACAGACAGACGCACGAGTGATCCTATAAGGGTTCCGTTTTTACATTTTTGTACGGAACCCTAAAAAGTAAAATGCATAAAAACACTACAATCGTTTCTACAACCAACATAATCTTTGTATGCATTGCTTCCATATTTCATTTGAGCGGATCGGTATTGGCGTTTGGAGCCTGCCGCCCCGGCCTCTTCGCGCGAACACGGCCGATGTAGCAAATACATTATCGTGTTTGCTAATGTTATCCCACAGAGAGTATATTTTATTGAAACATCGTACTAAATTATATGGTAAATCAAATAATGTATTCAAATTTTGAAGTTCAATATATCGTATATTTGTTTGTAACGTAAAGAACAGAATTGATTGGAAAGTTCTAAGCTTGATAGTTAGAATATTTTTGGAAAAGACAATGCGATTATTTATTCAAATAGTCAAGGTTAAATTAGTTTATAGCAAACTGGTGTCAGATTTTTTCGAAACCGTCTTTCGTTTTTGTTACTATAATAATAATGAGACATCGACCCCTCACATAACAAAGGTATCAGAACTGGAGAAAAATGAAATTCGTAGTTGACAAGTGAAGTCAATAGTATACAAAAAAATTATTGGTGGGTGGATTGTCCACCTTAGGTTGACTACTAATAGTCAGCTACCAGAGGGAATAATAGAACGTTACGCAGTCATCAGTAACCGCTTGAATGATGAGGCTAAAGTGAAAATCGCCAGGATTCAGACAAAATTATATTCGTTCTCCATACCACCATACCACATAGATCGAAGCGAGTTGCATGGTCAGGCAGGCATGTATGTATCGATATTTCATATAGACGGGCAATATCGGTTTAAACTAGCCGAGTCGTTATTGCACATGTGAACTTTATGGGGGCCACCCCGAGGTATAAATTGTGGAAGAGCGTTGCTTTTATGGTAAGGTAAAACGAGCATTATAATGGATTGATTCGATTCGATAGATGCTTCTACACACCATGTTAGTACATCAGTTAATGGTCAGTGCCTAAAGCTTAAAGCAAAAGTACATGACGAAACATTTTTTTTTTCACAGGTCGTAAAATTAGACTATTTGTATGGGAGAATCGATTAACTTTTCTCGTAATTTGAAAATGATTTGTTTAGATAGGTAGGAGTCGAGTTTCACGTACCTAGGTACTTACTGGATTAACTGATTCAGAGACATAATTTTTGCACACTGTAAAAATAACCTTCATAAAAAGAACATAGATACATAAACATACTTGAAATAATTTAAGTCCATCTACTATTCTGTCTTCGACTTGTATGCATTAAATATTTTACAACTGTAAATCGATTGACTACAAGTTGCATGGTCACGGCTATATGTAGGTAGATATACCAATCAATACCTACATTATATAAAGTGGACACAAATCAAATGCAAATATTTTAAGGGCAGATACAGACCACTATACTAAACAACTTTTCCTAATAAACTTATATCGAAATACGAAATTGTTTTTATCACTCTCCATACTAAACTAGATCAGCTGATTCTCAATTTGTATGGGAGGTCAATTTTTTTTTTTCATATTTCGACATAAGTTTATTAGCGAAAGTTATTAAGCTGAATCTGCCCTTAAAATATTTGCAGTTGATTTAAATTCACCTTATATATATGAAAATATAAAACTCTTGAGACTTATTATTATCCTATTTCGCCACTTATTGAGCACTAGCTGTTTCCCGCGGCTCCGCCCGCGTGCGCCTCGGTTATATCGCGCCCGAAAGTAGGCTATGTTTGACTCCTAGTGCATAACTATATCCATACCAAATTTCATCACAATCGGTCCAGCAGTTTAGCCGTGAAGAGGTGACAGACAGACATACAAATAGACTTTCGCATTTATAATATTAAGTATTGGGTCTTTCTGTATAATATACTAAATTGGTTAAATACGGAAAAAGTTGTGCCAAATGAAATGAGAAACAGTTAGATTTTTTAAACTTTAGTGTAGCGCATGCAATCATCGTGCTAAATTTCAATTTTGTGGTTTCTTTATTTTACTTATGCATTTAGTTATCTATCACATATCAGCTGCAAGATGACCACTTCTAAGCGCCGACTTGTATGTACTTTACGATTTCAGATCGAATCAGTCGGTGCTAAATGTCCATTTTGTACTTTCTTTATTTTATGCATATGGTTTGTTGGGGGCTCGTCACAATCATCTCGCGTCCACAATGGAGCCCCTTTCAATCTTCTCTGTAATAAATAAAGGGGCAATAAAAAATACGAGGCACATTCGACGGTGGCTCCCTCACAACTCATATTTATAGTTGTAGGTATAGTTTGGTACGTATGTTTACTGGACACCCCTTTTTTGAGTGCCTCGTTTTATGGTTAGTAAGTTGAGAATTATTTTCAATGACAATTTATTATTTACTAGCTGTTCCCCACGGTTTCACTCGTCCGTGGTGTGTATGTATTTAAGCCAATAACCTTCTCCAAAAATCACTATCATCAAAAATATGATTTGAAATACGTTCAGTTCTAACGTTATAAGCGTTTTAACAAACAAAAACTCTTTAACATGATTACATTAGTATTTTATGTATTATTTTTCACCTACATTAATTTCAGCGTCGCCATCTGAACGTCAAAACGTAGTAAAGATTGTTTATCTAACATCGTAGTAAATCATGTTATGTTTACTTCAATGATGCAGAAGATCTAATGAAATCTGTTGAACAGCCAAAATTGGTAAGTCAAAAGGTTTTATTTTTTCTCTTAAACTCTCACTCGTACAAGTATGTAGTGATAGTCCTCGTATATGCCACTTAAGTTATGTTATAATTTTATTTAATCCGTAAATTTTTTAAAATGATTTTTGTTTTACATTTATATTTGATTCTTGTGAAATGCGTTGAATTATGTTTAAAAACTTTCACAAGTTTAACTTAAATAGAATGCCGATGAAAAAAGGAAAAATTCAAACTACTAAATCCTTTCGCCTGTTAACCTTGCTATGCCCTAACCTACTTTTGAATCGGCATTTACACTCATTTGGACCATTGTTACTCTCATTTCAGCTTGAAAGTTATAAATCAATAATCAAAACTTCTATAGACATAATACAAGAATATTATTGTGAATTTATCGCAGATTACTTAGCATAAATACGTATTTATATTATGATCAAGTGTTCGAATCTGCGAGTTCAAAATACCCATAAAGGGACAGGGCATTACAAACATGTACTCATATGTACTCCCACCCCAGATGAAAGACAGATATTATGTAAAACCTAACGGGAGTCACTTCAATCAATACACGTTACTAGATGTAAAAGCTTTCTTCATAACTGACCATACAAATTTAAACCTTAATATTAACGAATAAAGTTTATTTTTGCTATGGATATTTCACAGATTTTTTCCAGACAATGTTCACAACAAATGCCCTGTCAAACGATAATCGCTCGTAAGCCAAGGTAAAACAATACAGATTGGTTGTTTTGATGCTATGGAAGAGTTATTTTTTTTGTGAATAACAAAATATGAGCCCCCTTTTACAATCCCATTGTATCCGATATTGATCCTCATAATAGTTTGAGCTGGCTGGTACGCGGTGTCTTAATAAAAGGCACAGATGATATATGTTTTATACTGATATGATTTTCTTTTTATTTATGAACACTAGATTTTCAAATGCAGAATAGGTACCTTGTTTTGTAGAGTCAAAATACATCATCATTCGAGCGTGTTTACCACTTGCATACGCGTATGATTTCGTCGTTCGATCTTGGTGCTAGATTTTCGTAATATAACGGACTTTAACATTTCGAGATTTGCCCTGTGTCAAAGTCTATTAAAGCCCAAGGGCTTAATACCCATATCGTAACAGTTTCCCTATCAAGCCTTGTATACTCCCTTTACAGTTTCTTCTGTGAAATTTTATGTGTCGTGAAAAGTTTTTTTCATTCATCTAAGCTATTACCGGCTGCATATGCAACTTTGTTTTTACTATTATTATATACTAGCTGTTCCCCGCGGCTTCGCCCCGCGTGGGACTCGGTTATATCGCGCCCAAAAGTAGCCTATGTTTGACCTCAGGTCGTTAACTACATCCCTACCAAATTTCATCACAATCGGTCCAGCAGTTTAGCCGTGAAGAGGTGACAGACAGACAGACAGACAGACTTTCGCTTTTATAATATTAGTATGGATATTCTTATCCCTCTGAGAGGTGCCTAAGTCATAGTCTCATAGTGTAAGATTAACCATTATTTTCTACGACCGGCCGCCTTTTATGATCTTATAAAAAATATTAAATTATTCAACAGCTTAGAATGATCCGATTAAAGTTAAACGTTGATTAATTTATGCGATAACTAGCCGTTGAAATGTGTTTGTATTATGGTAAACTAAATACGCGTTTAGCGAGTATTAATTTCATGAAACAAGATTAGATGCATATCGTTTTAACTGCTAATTAAGTTTAAAACAAAGATGTTAAAATTTTAATTATTATACTCTCATACATCTTTTGTGCGAATTTTAATTGTTTTAATATGACTTGCGTGAGAATTAACTATATTATATTCGTTATGCAATCAGCACTTCCGTTTGAATGTTTAACCACGTATGTATAATCATTTATTTGCATCAATAAATATTTGAGTAATGTGGATGTGTTACGTTATTAAATACTAAAGTTATGTAACAATTACAATTGTGTGCGTTGGGTGGATTTGTTTGTTTTATTCATAAATCATTAATAAGTAGATATGATAATTTTGCATCATCAAAATGTGTTTTTTTTTTGTGTTTGAGTAAAATATTTACTTATTTGAAATAGATCAGGAACTCTTATATTGCTTACAGCGTCGTTCTGAATGCATTATTAAGCTCTGCTTCCTGGATTTTTTGAATTAAAATTTAAGTTTCCTTACAATTGTTTTGTGAACGGGTCTGGGAGGAGTCTCCGATCCATAACGCACTGACTAACATGGAATTCCGAGGATATTTTTTTTTTACAAGACCAAAAGCAGGTATACTAATTAATTCTAGTATTTTAGGCGTTTATAGGCTACGGTGACAGCTTTTCATCTGGTAGCCTGAAGGTCTGTTTACAAGAAAAGGGAATAACTATATAACTTCATTAATTCACAAAACAGTTTGCTAAAGAAAACAAACAACACCTTGAACGCCGCAATCGCAGGCATAATAGTTTTTCAATTGTTTGTCGGTCACCGGTGAGCCGCTCTGCGTTTAAACTGTGTATTTATGTTTTCATTCCTAAAAAAAGACAGATATCATAATAAAAATTTATTATAGGTAACTATTTTAACAATAAGGATTATTAGACTAATGCTAAATGACGAGGGCACGCTATGGGGTTGTATCCGCGAATGGTGGACGCTACGGCCGCCGTAAGCTACGTTAGTTACGTAACCGCGTAACGGACCGGTCGATGACCCGTGGACGACCTGCGCGCGCGTCGTCGCCCTACCAGACTGACTACCTAACTCGAGAATAAGTGGCGTAGAGGTTGATGTAGGTACTAATATTCAGTATTGGAATAGTTCGACTAGACGCTTTTTTCTTGTACGAGAGATACGGTAGATTGCAGCAAACGCGCAAAAGAATATAAGTTCAAAAACTTAAGAATTTTGGCAAGGCGCTAACATTAGATTATTTCGGAATGATAGTGGAAAAAAAAACCTACCTATTTAAATGTAAAAACGCGTTTATCCCATTCTGGGTAATTAAGCATAAGAGTAGATGAAAATTCCTGATTTAGATGAATCAGGAATTTTTGTCCCCCTCATGCTAAACTATATATCAATAGTGATGGGTAAAGTTTTGAAATCGCCAGTCATGATTCCTTCATTCGCCAATCGGACTTGGATGACGGGTTGTATGTTTACGCTACTTACCTATTTTATAGACACCATCAAATTGCATTACCTTCTGTCAAAACATAATCTGTGAAAGCAGCACTAGGCGGTTCATTCTCGTTAACAGATCTGCCCTTCGCCATGGGATTCCCAACAACGTGACGTTTATGGCTTTTATTATAGCCATTGTTAGGACTCAGCGGCCAATAATTGGCCTTTAATTTATTCTGGACCTAGCTGTTAAGTTTGTGAATTATTGTGTCGTAACCTCGTGACGATTAAGCGATAAAATTTAAGATTGTTTACACATTGATAAATCTGTTGTTAGATCGAATTCGCTGTGATATTGAAAAGCATGTTGTGAAATTGGATACAAGCGGACTTTTGAAGAAAGATATGTTAGCTATCCGACCGAATTACCCATTTCGTGTCTAAGCTTTGGCACTAATCACGGTAAAGATAGGAGCACCAACCCCGCTCCTATCACTGGGATCCAGCCTGAAGCGTACCAATCCCTCGTCCGTGCCTAACTATGTTAATCTACAGTTACATTTGAACACATATTAAAATGATCAATAGCAATATCATATCAATATCAAATACTTATAAAGGCCATGTTAAATCACTAGAGCACAATACACGTCTGCACCGCTCGGCGAACCCAAGGAGAAGAGAGCGTTACTCTCATACTCACCCCGACACTACTACTGCCAAGAGGGGTTTACCTGTAGTGGGGCGATACCTGTCACGTGATGTTACCGGGCGCTAACACTCGGCCGTCCTGAAAAATCCGGTCGTCCCGACCGTTGTGGTCTGGTGTATGGCTAAAAACAAACACAGGAAATAAATACTTTAATATCGGTGACCTTTATAACCAGGTCCACCAATCAACTTGTCATAAATGATCTCTTAATACGGTGTTAACAATATATTCCCAAGATGCGCTAGCTGCCACGAAGAGTTAAGCAAGTTATCCCATCGTCGGCCAACTTGCTTGTACAACATGGTACAGCCATCAGCACCTAAGGCCGCTGATGCTGTGTATCACCATGCACTCCCACAAACAACTGTACCCAGTTGTAGGTCATGGCCAACTATCACAACTTGTGAACTTTGCTGAACACACATACACCAGAGATATTTAATCAAAGCATCAAACACAGTCAAGATACATTTCGACAAATAGATATTTAATAAAAACAAGTTATTTCCAACTGAAGTGTAAGTTTTATCACAAATCCACATTTTTTTACATCATTGTATTCAAATACTCGCAAAGTTACTTACGCTTGCTATTCCTTCGTAAGTCACTTTATATTCATTACTAGTTACTATTTCGTTTATATTTGAACTCAAGCAAACACATAATAAAACCACATATTCAAGTAAATAAACATTAAACACCAAAGTATATTTACCAAAGCTATTACTAACTTTAGTACTCACAGATTATACAATGAAAAACCCTTATAATTCACATTATAATTGAATAAACCAAATAAATCTATTAACTTTTTAAACTTTTTAATGTGTACTGACATCAAAGTCAACAACCAATACCCAACGGTTAACATTTTTTTTTTCAACATCATTTTTGAAATACCCACTAAGTAAATAATTTTCACAGATATTTTATTTTCACCCTTTTTTTTTAGGATTCACATCACATAAAACATGAAGAGACTTACCGCTTCTGCACCAATACTTACAGCCCGACACTACTACTGCCAAGAGGGGTTTACCTGTAGTGGGGAGATATCTGTCACGTGATGTTACCGGGCGCTAACACTCGGCCGTCCTGAAAAATCCGGTCGTCCCCGACCGTTGTGGTCTGGTGTATGGCTAAAAACAAACACAGGAAATAAATACTTTAATATCGGTGACCTTTATAACCAGGTCCACCAATCAACCTGTCATAAATGATCTCTTAATACGGTGTTAACAATATATTCCCAAGATGCGCTAGCTGCCACGAAGAGTTAAGCAAGTTATCCCATCGTCGGCCAACTTGCTTGTACAACATGGTACAGCCATCAGCACCTAAGGCCGCTGATGCTGTGTATCACCATGCACTCCCACAAACAACTGTACCCAGTTGTAGGTCATGGCCAACTATCACAACTTGTGAACTTTGCTGAACACACATACACCAGACATCATTAATCAAAGCATCAAACACAGTCAAGATACATTTCGACAAATAGATATTTAATAAAAACAAGTTATTTCCAACTGAAGTGTAATAATAACAAAATGCTTATTATCGTTATGCGTGTGAATGACAATATCCGGTTTCTTACTATTCGTCCATTTCCTCGCCATCTCGATAATGCATAGTATCTTGGGTTGTTTATCAGTGTTCCGAGACCATTATGACTTTTCCGTTTCAGTCACTTCTGGTTTTTAACTGATCGGAACCCTCACCTATGCTAAAATCGAGAATGAAGTAAACAACTTTATTTCAAACATTTACAAACGGTATTTTATCAGAAACCGTCATTTTTTTGTACATCATTTTATTCAAATACCTACAAAGTTACTTAAGCTTACTGTTCCTTCGTAGGTTAGCTCACTTCATTTTCATTACTAGTGATTCTTTCGCGTATTGTAACAATTTAACTTAAGCAATCACATAATTTAACCACATTTAATTAAATAAACAATAGATACCAAAGTAGATTTTTCAAAGTTATCACTCGTTTAAGAACTCACGGATAAGACAATGAAAAACACAAATAATTCACATAATCATTACATAAACCAAATATTATCATTAACCTTTTCAATGTATTGACATCGAATTCAATCACAAAAACCCCAAACGTAAAGATTCTTTTTTCATATCATTTTTAAAATACCCACAAAATAGATAATTTTCACAGAGATATTTTTTTCACACTTTTTAGGATTGGTGTCACATAAAACATGAAGACTTACCGTTTCTGCACCAATACTTACAGCTGTGGTATATCATATCACAACATTACATTTACACTTTAACACTCACAAAAACTTTTTCGACTACTTTAGATTACAAATTTAATCTAACCGTTTTGTTAAATTTACTTACGCGTGTGTGTCAGAATGTTAACAATTTAGTATCACAAAACATGTACAATTTACTAGGCGTGGTAGAATATTAAGAAATATTCTTTCATCATCCCACTTCTGATGTTAGCTATCCGACCGAATTACCCATTTCGTGTCTAAGCTTTGGCACTAATCACGGTAAAGATAGGAGCACCAACCCCGCTCCTATCACTGGGATCCAGCCTGAAGCGTACCAATCCCTCGTCCGTGCCTAACTATGTTAATCTACAGTTACATTTGAACACATATTAAAATGATCAATAGCAATATCATATCAATATCAAATACTAATAAAGGCCATGTTAAATCACTAGAGCACAATACACGTCTGCACCGCTCGGCGAACCCAAGGAGAAGAGAGCGTTACTCTCATACTCACCCCGACACTACTACTGCCAAGAGGGGTTTACCTGTAGTGGGGCGATACCTGTCACGTGATGTTACCGGGCGCTAACAGATATGTATTGCGCATGGTAAATCATCTTCACCTGCTAGTCGGTAAGACTGCTTAATGATGGACTAGACTCTAGCGTTAGTTTCTCCTTTGGGATTGGAAGTCAGTCGGCAATATCTTCCTTAAAAGCCAATGTAGCTACAGCAGTTGGGACGAAAATCTCAGTAGGAAGTAGAATGTTAGCGCGGAATAGAGATTTATGATGAAAAATAATCATTAGAAGATACAACCGATGGGTTTACATTGAAGTTTAGTAGTAGTGAAGGATTACTCTGGGTTGGAATAAACCATCCACTCTTTTGGCGTCGATATCGTAAGAGGCGTCTCTGGGATTAACAGAGGTCTCAATTTTGCCTCTGCCCGACTGGTGGCGGATTCTTGGTTAATTTCAGATAGGCAGACAGTCATAAAAACAATGCTGAATCTTATAAATGTCTTAAGTTAAATCATATAAATGGGAATAAGTCATCACATTTCGATCCCGTCAGAAGCTAGGAATGAGACCGGGATCACCTCAGATGATGAGAGATGTAGAAAATCATCTATATAATATGGTGAGGAAATATATGCATATCATTGGAAGTACTTTCAAACAGTCCTGTCAATATGATACTTAATTTGCTACAGTCCTGCTTAAAAAAAAAATCTTATAAGTAATAATAATTGCAGTTATACCTTCAACTAGTTAATCTCTAAAATATTATAATGCTATCTTTCATCACTCTTAGTAGTTTAAAGGACAAAACAATAATCTCAATGTAATTTACACTTCTGTAGATGACGAAATGTTAACCTTATTCAAAGAAATCTTCTAAAGCATAATAAGGAAAGTCTTTAATTCAAACACGTTTTGTTTCAATTCTTCACACAATTACAATGTGCTTACACAAGAAAAAGGGTTGAGAAGCCAGTTACAAAGGTCATTTCAAAAGAGTATGAAATGTTGTATAAGGCTTCCTGAAAGTATGAATTTGGTATGAATGTCGTAAGAACAGACTACAGTAGAACGATTTTTTGATTTCTCTCATGAAAAAAAAGCTAAGACGCATACAAAACCTATTTTTTTTTTTTAATTCTTTGTGATTGGTTTTAGGATTGCATTAAGGTATTCGAATAAGTTTCCTGCCGTTAAAATAGGTTAGATATATAAGGATCTCAACCTTATCTTGCTGTTATAAAAAAAATTTCTATTTTAGTTAAGAAAAAACACTAAAGAAACAAAAATTGTAACGAAAACGTTTCCCTTCAAATATCAAGATCTAGGAATTTGTTATTAGGAAAAACATAATAAGTAAAAACTACAAAATAAAGGCTTACAGATAGTTATCTGGTTATGTTACTTTATTTTCTAGATACTTTTCTTCTTGTAGAATAATATTTCTTTATTCACAGATTCGATTCGACATGACAACTGTAGATACTTTATTTTTTATTTATTTTATTTTACACATTTAGATGACCTCCTCGTGTTCGGTATTTTTCTATCATGATCATAACAGATCAGAAGATGACATTTCATCTCTTATATTTTTTTTATGAAGTGTCATATCTGTCAATAACTTTAATTTGTGTTATAACTGATGTACAATGGCATCAAATTGAGAAAGCGTGACAACATCTACTTCCTTTATATGTGAAGTACAAAAAGAAGGTATGGCGAATCACAGCCACTTCCACGTACAGCGGGGGATTATTTGATTACTTTATTTACTGACTTTCGATGTTTTTTACTGCAAATGCGGCTATTAGATGGTACAATGTCCTCATTGACAAACACAGTTTGTGTTACTGGAGTCGTGACTTTGATGGGGATAGCTAATTTCTGCAGTTAAATAGAAAGGTTTTGGGTATTTTTTGTTAGCTATGTATGAAGCCTAGTTACGCTGTACAACATAGACATCTGCTGAAAATGATTTGTTTTCTATAAAATATATCTACATAAATAGTACTATTAGTAACCAGTATCCTTTTCTTTGACTGCTGATTAACCAATACTACATTACTATGCATATCAATTTAAGGCAATTGGTAATAAGCGTCACAATTGACTTTCTTCAATGATCTCACTCAGTCATTGCAAAAAAAAATTGAGATGTAAACAAAATGCTTATTTAATTAAAAAAAATTTATATAAATTTATTGTTTTATTGTAAGTGCGAATGCATTACTCGCATGGACGCACTAGGAATATTAAAACTCGATTTTCTTATCTGACACTTGTAACTAGATGTTCCAATTTTCAGCAGTAAACACGTGTCTGAGACACGTAAAGCAAAGACCAACGTACCTGTTTTCTTACTTATTTTTTTTCTGGTCATTTGTTTCGTCAACCCACACATAAAAGACATAAAATTAAAATAATAGCTCAAACAAGAAGATTTGTATGGTCGTAAGTTTACGGTTAGGCAATCAGATCCGTCCACGGCCTCACAACTCAGAACGCGGAAATCAATCCATGATCGTACCCCGGGCGTCACGCGCATACTGCTCTACTATAGTTCACATTAGGCGAGTATGAGACGATTTGATAATATGTCGTGTGCATACGAGAAGGTCGTGGGCAAGTCATGCAAGTTTTATGCCCTGAGCGTATCGACTCATTTTTGGTGAGCAATAAAGATAGCAGTAGCAGCAGGTGAGCAATAAGAGTGTATTGACAGTATTTATAAAAAGTGAAAAAAAAGTTTAGCCTGAACCTAATTCTATGTCATGATCTGAAGAAAGAAATTTTTCTGAATAGCTTTTAATTGAGTAGCTGCAACTATCCAACTTTTTTTTTTCAACCCTTCCAAAAAGATTGAAAATAATAGAAGATGAGGCTTCTCCAATAGGGACACATCACAATGACCTCATTAATACCTTTGACATGTAATCATTATTTTTTGGAATAAGTGAAACTTTATTATTACTTATTCAATTCGCTTTATGTGAACTTACGAGATGAGCTCGGTCAAAGGATAGATAGGACGTGCCTTTTATGGTTCTCTTTAGTTTACGGCTTTGATGACTGATTCTAAAATAGAAATTGGACTATTGAAATGGAGTATTATGGAAACAGTGTAATTGATACTTCATAGATTATTTAAATGAATTAATACTGGAATGTGTTTCTGTATGTATTTATTTGTTTGGACGATTATCTACTATCCAATACATAATTGCTACAAATTTAGAGTCAGTCATTTACAGATCTCCATTACCAGACTAGAAAAAAAAAACATAAAATTTAATCTTGCTCTTTTTTACCAAACACTTATTTTACTATCGCTCTGATGTAATCCCAAATCAATCTGCGACGGGATTGATATGCTCATAAAAAATTCTAATATCGTCTAACATTTGCAAGCTACTTGAATTTCGTCTCAGCCATTTCATATGAAAAAGTGATAATAATTTTAATTCTGCGTATAGACGAATATATAAATATTTAATTAAATTGTAAGGTTATATAAATAAAAGCATAAATACATATTATAACCTGCGAAAATAGAACTCTATTTAAAGTGGCGTTAAATGTACACAAAGAAACACTCGATCTAAGCATTCAATAGTTTATAATATTAAATTTTGGGAGATTTCTTCAACTTACTCATCATCTTCGTCCTAACTTGTTAATATGTGAGTGTCTTATTTAAATAATTACGAATTTCATTTACCCACTTAACGTGTCCTCAAAACATGTATAAAATGTTACCCCTACTCTTACTTACGAGTATACTTTGTCTACTTTTCTTATCAAACAATTAATCTTGATTATTCAATCATCCAGCCAGATAATACCACCGGAATCATCGCCACTCAAAAAGTTGTTTTTCCGACAATTTATCGTGAGTGAAATCGCAATCCCAAGCATAGCTACTTAACGGTAATATATAATTGATGTACAATCTGAAAAAATGTAATGGTTACAATACCTCAGTTACAAAATTTGATTAGCGGAGTAGTCACGTTGGAATTCGTCTAAACTCGGAATACGAAAATTTGAGGTCGCGTGGATGCGGTATGTATGATGTGACACATATTTGGATTATTGTAAAAACTAAAATCACTTTTACTTAAGTATACATTTTTATGTTTTAACTGTTGCTCAAAATTATTTATTTTTTGATGAGTTAACTATAGGGGGCCTCTCTACCATTCCGATCTCTAGATATCTATAATATCATCAAATCAAAGCTATCAATCAAGAGAGAATCTATCTCTGATGTTATTACTCCGATGTTAGGTACATATTAAGCAACTTCGTCTTCAAGGTGAAATGTCATATGAACGATACAGATTTTTTAAGATACAGTTTCCTTATCTTCAATGCTGAGGATCGTGACCACATGTGTGTTTCCAGAGTGAGCGATCGGCAGCACTACGGACCGCATTATATATGCTGCCTCCAGCAGCTCTCCTCACGCTGTCCACCCATCTCGCTGGAGGCTTTCCTCTGGCACGTTTTCCATCTGTTCTGCCCAGTATTATGAAAACCACATGTTGATTTAATTAAGTACATGTGTCCATATTTCAACAGCTATATCAACAAAAATTATACTCAAAGACATTATACCGTATCCAAAATATAACTATTCACGGTTTCCTAGATACATGGCGCTAGTTTCGTCGCGGAGCAAGTGGAACGGTACCGGGGCCGACGACCCGAGATCGCCGATAACTCATCGCAGTGTTTATTCACTATTATGGAATCGGTTGAACACCATTGTGATTTGTGGTGAACATTTGTTTAAGAAGCTCGCTTGTTTTACATGAGATGGGAAAGATATTTTAATACTTCTTTAGCAAACAGGTCTATACTTTCACATGGTAGTCATCATATCACGTGGGTTACATGTTCTTTTGACTATAAAGTTCTATTGTACATCCTAGCCTGTGACATCATCAGATTTCAGTCTGGACTAACGGCTTTTCGGCGGCCGAAGCACGGAATCATCTTTATTATCAGATAATCAGATCAGGTGATTCATGCCTGCAAAATCCTACAACTGGAAACATCTGAACGTAGCTTGTGCTTGAGCGGCATAAGCGGAAGCTGATGAATGTCACGGAAGACCGTGTGAGTGTTGAGAAGCTAACAGATTGTCGCCTATGATAGCAATTTTCTGTAGCTTGGTATAGTTAAATATTAAATATAACACAGATAGAATCATTATCATAGACTTTCTCTTTGATTTTGTGACCTATCTTCAGTCTGTCTGTATTGAAAATCAAAGTTCGTCCAGATTGACTATCTATACGGCTTTAGAGCCCAGGATCCACTTAAAGGCAATGTCTAATTTTTTTCTCTTTCTGAGTACTCATGAAAATCAAATTTCGGCGATATGGGAGTGGCCTATATTTAAATCGGACACCATACGTTTGCATGTCCAGAAGTTCCACTTTACTGGAATCTCCGTAGATAGAAAAGGATAACGCCTACTTAACCTAACTAGGTAACGGGTAACGGTAGTGCGCTTACGAACACAGAGGTCATGAGTTCCGATTCCAACGTGAAAGATAAACGCTACGATTTGACCACAAGCTATTAGATTATTAGTTTAAAAAAAAACAGTTATCAAAAATACAAAGTTGAGTACCGTTGAGAATGTTAACAATTAGAAACTGGTTTTGGTTTTGATCAAACAACTTGGTGTTTTAATAACTTAATTAAATTCTCTGGTCAAAAACACAGTTCTTTATTTTTGTTGGCTACCGAATAACTTCTTTAAAGACAAGGCTTTAAAGACCCTATATAAATATAAATTTTGACCAGAACTTGGCCACCTACACTCAGCCGTTCGTTCGCCCTGTTCAAGTCTTCTTTGTACAAGAGACAGGGCAGCTAATAATAGCTGCCCTTACTCTTATATATAAATTTAAAACTTATAGACCTGACCAGGCACGTTAAGCCGTTGGTCCCGGCTGTTATCGGTAGATGGCAGTCGTTAGGCTATGTCAGATGCCTTTAGGCAACCTGAAAAAAATGGGCTTTGAGGCGTAAGCTGAAGATGTAACCGGTAAACACGCTCGGACCAAGAAGAGTTAAAGTCCTGACCACTTATCAGTGTAACACCTTTTTTTTCTTCTTTTTTTTTTTATTTATTTATCACAAAATCCTCCTCTAAACATTTTAAAATAGTTCTTTAAAATACCTTTTTAGTAAACTTAGTGCCTTAAAAATAGTAACAGTTGTTCCGTCCTTATTCCGGCAATCGTATATCGATAATCGTATCGTCAATAATACGACGACGCACGACGTGTCGCCATCGTCGTGGGTTGACATCCACTTATTGCCAAGCGATCCAATTGCAATTCAAATCAACAAAAAGTTCAAAATCTTTCCGTGAAATATGATATAAAATCACTGTATAAATAACTAAATAAAAACTTTAAAGCTAACAAGCAGCTAGGTGTGATAAATACCCGCTGCAAATAAACAGGTTGCATATAATGCGTATATCGGTGATATTGAAATGTTGAAACTGGTTTTCAGCCCGAGGGAACGCTGTGACCCGGGAGGATCCCAGGAACGGAACAAAATCGCGAGTTAGGATCTGCTAGTGAGGCGTTGAGCCTTAAAACAATAAAGACGCCTTTTTACTAACCAACTTTGGTGTTGTTGTTTAATTTTTATTTAAAATATTTTATTTTTGTGTTAAGTTAATTGTTGTGCCTTGAATAACTATCGATTGTTATAAAGTTTGGTCCCGAGATAGGTTAGCTGTTAGGCTATGGGATTAAGACAAAGAAAAAAAAACTTTAGTTCAAATAATAAAAGCATGGTCTATTTTAAAATAAATCATCTTGAGGTTATTAAAAATTAACGAATACTTTAGTCATCTTTTAAAGATATATTTTATGCATTTAAGAATGAAGGCATCATTATTCAAATTACATAAATGCACAATATAGTGAGTGGTTGAGTTATTAAGAAATAGTTTCTTAGTTGCACTCTGTCTATACCTTTTATTAAGTTAAAGTGGCGCTTGCTATATTGTCTTCTCTTTGTTATTTAAATATTACAAGTATCTGTTGAATCCTTAAGCAGAAAAAAATTACTACAAACAAAAAGCTTATTTTGTAATTATGAAAGTGTTATGAGAGAGAAAGTAATCACAAATAATATTAAATATTATACAAACATGTTACATGTTGACCTGCCTTAAATAACATACTTTATGGCACAGAAATCGCATATTTTTTGTCACTCAAGGTTACGCAAAGCGGTAAGCACTCAAAGGAAGGCCTCAAGTAGGCATAATATAAAACTGACAAGACCTTTGATGCTGCTAAGTGACCGTGTGGCTTCAAAAATGAAAAAGGGTAGAGTTGTATTAAGAAAAACTTCGTAAGATGGTACATTTTTGTTGTTTTCAGTATATTTTTATACTAAACTAGCTATTGCTTTTGAATTTGTAGTCGTAGTGTCCATATTAAATATTTTCTTGCTGTAAAATAGAGCCTTGATTATCTATATAGGTGAAAACTGTATAAAATATCTTGCTATAAGTTTTTTAGCGGACGCACCTCTCAAAACAGACAGACAAACAAAAATTCAAATAACTGTATACATGGAAGTCAATAAATGAATGCACGATTTTTTTTTTCTTTTTGCCAAATAATGATGTGTTATTTTAAATTATGGATTCTTTTAAAAATATACACGTCTAATATATATTTTTTAATATTCTCGACAAATACTCCACCTCGAATCGTTCCTGAATCAGGAATCCTGACGTACTCTAAATTAGTTTTGATTTTGAAAAACGGCCGGACCTATTTATGCTTGCGTGTGATCAGTGTGTCGTCGCCCACCCATACATGGGTATTTATTTATCTCACATTATTCTGACCTCTGTATACACATACCGCTTCTTTGTTCGCTGAAACCTCTTTATAGTGCAATAACGAAAAACGGTAACCGTTTCATGTACTGAAATGATATGTGAAACAGGATGGTAATCTGTGTAATTTCATATCTTTTAATGGTTTTTAAACAAATATCATTGTGTTTAAAATAATACCAGCCATGCTCGTATTTGGCTCTTTCCCAAATTAATAATACTACACTACGCCCCTAGTTAAGGTACGAAATGCGTTTCGTAAATATTAGGATTAACAAAAACATATAACAATTACATATTTACCTAATATTATTCGAGGAGGACGTAACGGTCAACACGCTAGTTTAGTAATTTGGAGGTTCTGGGTTCGATCCCCTGTCAATTTTCGAAAATTTTAAGGACATAATGTAAGATCGTTTTGGATTCAAATAATCAAATATTGAGTTGAATTATGGAACATATACTTAAAAAGTAAAAACTATAGCAATACGAACATTAACTATACATAAAATATGAAAGTGTCGTCAACATAGACACAAGACCGTAGTCTTGGACTTAGCACACAACATCAAGTACAAGTACAATCCGACCGCTTTAAGTTGGCGGGAATTATACAGTGATTTGGTATCGTCTCTTGTGTCTCTATTCTGCAGGATAATACTCAGCTAAGTGTGAGTTTATGACAATATGTAACCTGTGCCGAGCCGCTGGCTAGCAATAAGTTACTTTTGTTTGTTAGCGTTTAAAACTATAGGATAAGGAAAATAGCCACATAATTCATTATTATGAAGTTTTTTTTTTTAATTTTTTTTTGTAAGTATATTCAGCTTTGAGCTGTAAATTCTGATTTCCTGTAATTTAATAATGATTTTCTGATTGACATTATGAAACCTAGATTCCACTTTGGGTTAATAAGAGGAAGCAGCGTGTTCTCCAGGTTATGCATAGACAACCCCTTTTTTCTCCTGTGAAAAGGCGACTAAGGGAAAAACATAAGTCTTATTTTATTTAACCTCTATCTTGTGCTTTAATATTTGTGTCGAATTCCACGTACAAAAACATTCCCAAACAGGGTTGGTGCAGGGTTGCCCTCAATTCTTCGGTTGTCGTATCTCATGGAGGAGAAATAACAAAAGGACATCGTGCTCCGAAGCTATAGACTTGGGAAGCAACCAGAAAAATTCTAAAATGATGATGATGAGCAATATTAGAAAATACCATTAGACTGACACTATGAATGTGTCAAATATTGCATGATTAGACACTACAGACTTGCAAATGACAATTACACCTAAATTAGAACTAAATTAATTCTCTCTCTGTCTAGGATTTCCCGTCTTTCTATCCTTAGCTGGTTGCTTCAGTGTCCTGGGTCCGCAATAGTCAATAAAAAACAAATTATTTTTAGATTGACTTTGATTGTTAGACCAATTAATGGATGGATGATTCGATACACTTAATTAGACAGCGGTATATACAAAAAAGGTTAAGGAGGTCATGAAAAAGAAGAAAATAAGAGAATGTATGACTCATTTCAGTTTCTAAATTTAAAAATGCATAGCCGTTGAGTCTTCTCATTCTATCAACAATCTACTAGAAGATGCTTGTGCTAATACAGCCATCAAAATAATAGACGATTATAGTAATTTTGTCGCCTTAACCAACACAGTATTGTAAGCAATAACAATATCGATTTAACAGTCTCCACATGTAAGGTATTCTGTAACATCGCAAATTTTCCCCTATTCTACAGAACGAAGCGTACCGATTAAATGAGGTGCTCGCGTTTCTCCAGATAGCCAAGCGTGCTTTTCTATCCTTGTCTGACATATCGGTAGAGCATCGGTTCTCTCCTTCCCGCCCTGCGCAGCCTCATCTCGCCGGCACCTCGCCGTCGCCTTCGAGTCACATATTTTATTTGTGGAGCCTTCCTGCATCCAGAGCGGTCTAAAGCTTCCCATACATTATGCGTTCAAATCTTAGAATGCCCTCTGAGAAAACAATTCTCATGAATACAATTTTAAACACAACGAGATGTAGGAAAACCGCAGAAAATTTTTCACTGTTGAGTGACAAAATTGATGTTGATGATAGTATTTAATCTATACTTTTATATTAATATAATAAAGAGGCAAGATTAGTATTTTTATATTTTTGTATGCTTGTAATGAATAAACATAAAAGCTACTGTGCTGATTTCAAAAATTCTTTTACTATTGGAAAGCTACATTCACCCTGTGTAACATAGGTTATACATGTGCCATGAGCGAAGCCGGGGTGGACTGCTAAATGTAAAAAATTTAAGTCCGTACAAAAATAAGCAGGAAAGCATAGCCTAAATTGCTAGTTTTGAAATGTATGAGATAGCAGTATCGGTTAGTCGACTGATTATCGTTCGTTTTCAAATGATATTCATGCGACATAACCGGTCAGTCGAACGATAATCATTAGAAAGAAATAAGTATTCTTCTCAAAAATAGCACTCGTGGGTTTTAAAGCAACAATCCATAAAGTAACGGGGCCACCAGTAACCCATTGAGTGCTAGGGCATTAAATAAATCAATTAATGTAACATGTAAGACCAATCATTACTTTCTTTCAATGTATTAAAACATTTCCAATTTGATTAACATAATTAATTACTTTCAGTTCTGGGGAAATCTGTCTGCCATTGAATGGTGGAATTATATGTTTGTCGCGTCTCGAGACCTGCCAATAATATTCACCCACACACTTACCTCGATGCAATAATCGCGGCCGATTTTATGCCTATATGTACTCGTAGGGTGTCGGCACGATGGGTGTCACGGTGGTGGTAAATATAGTTGGTGCGAGCTGTATTGCTGGATTCCATTGATTCTTCGTCGGTGTATATCGAATAGTTTTCTGGATTTTGGTGTATTTTAAGAAAAGAATAGAAGATGAAATGCTTGTGAGATAACATCATTATGATTATTTGAATTATTTTACATGTACAAAAAAATAGTATACCCATAGTTAAAAAAAAATGCCGTAGAGACCGAGCGCGATTTCCAAATTCTATGACATACCCACAGATTAAAAAAAAATCCCTAACGTCAAAACCGCGTGCGATTTTCAAATTCTATGTACATACCCATAGAATTAGGAATCGCGCGCGCAAATTCTTTAATCTATGTACATACCGAATTCCTTTGCATGCTTTCGCCACTAGCTCACGCAATCTACTGCCGGCCGGCGGAGCCCACCCACTACTTTTCTTACTAGTATGCCCGCCACCAATAGTTTGTACAAGCAATTCCCTGAACAGGTTGAACACCGCAATCGCGGAGAATTGTTTTATATAAGTATCATTAAGGATTTATAGACGAGTCTTGCTTGCCTAATGAAAAGTTTAATGCCTGCAAAAACACACACTCTACCAATACATATTCAATTAGGTACACAAAACCACTTTACACAGTTATCAGCAGATTATGAGTTTAACAAAAATGTAAATATTATCGAAACTTCCTGAAATAATTTAGATACTGAGGTCAAAGCTTGTACTCAGTTTGCAGAAAATGTGACAATTATTGGAAGGCTGCCAGGGCACCGCCTGTGATAGCGTCGCCATGAAGCAGAGTGCAGTTTTAGTTGAAACAGTTTTATCATTCTTACACTTAAATTCTTACACGAAAAATATTTTGACTGAAGTATTGATGCAAGTATAATACATAAATAAAAGCAACGAGAAAAAGATGTTAATATTTATTTGTCTCTAATTATTTAAAATAATACAGAAAAGCATGTAATCCCTAGCTAAACAAGTTTATAACTAAACCATTGTTGGTCCCGGCACTCATCTGGTAGTCGTTAAAGGAACCACGTCAGAGGCTGAGCGGTGATTCTGAAGAACTTTGACACCAAATTGTGCAAAGTTGTGCATGGTCGATTGACTGTGTCACCTGCACGTAATGACGATGATGACTCTGCCTGTCAATATAAACATAAAATGTTACAAATGTGAAAAAAAAAAGACAAAACAAAATTAAAAACATCAAATATCATATGACTAAAGATGTTTCAGGGACGTCACAAAATACCTTGGACATTCATTCAGAGGAATTTACTGTATCAAAGGAGAATTGCCGCAACCATTGGACCATCCACATGATTTTACGAACGCACTTCATTAATTTACGGGGCGACTTCGAAGAAAACATTCGAACTCGTGCCTTCATGAGCTGATGGGTACTAAACCAAAAAATTTACTCCGCATTTTTTAAATAACCAGTGCGAGTATTTTGCTTACTCATTGGGGGTTCTGAGCAAATTTTTACTTGATAATGAATTGGTACCTATTAAATTTATAGATTTATATAAATTCAACGTATTTGGAGCTACAGGAGGACACTCATATAGTTTTGAAAAGCCAATAGTCAGTACCCGTGGGGAAACCCCGACTTGACTAAGTTAAAGTGTATTTGCAAAAAAACTCAAAGGTTTGAGGTCTTCCGAGAATCGGGCCGAGTATGATAGCTCTTCGATAAATTAATATATTTGTTTGTATCGATGAGTGACTTTAAGAATACGATAATGTTAATGGTTGTGCCTTTAAATAGAATTAAGTGCTTTAATATGAACAAAAAGAGAATTTGCAGCAGCAATTCGTGCATCTGCTACAGTAGATATATAACTACCATCTATTATGGATAATATCTTATTTTTAAGAAGTATAAAACCAAATCCATATCCATACTTCCATACTATCCATACTAATATTATAAATGCGAAAGTCTGTCTGTCTGTCTGTCTTTCTGTCTGTCTGTCTGTCACCTCTTCACGGCTAAACTGCTGGACCGATTGTGATGAAATTTGGTAGGGATGTAGTTAAAGACCTGAGGTCAAACATAGGCTACTTTTGGGCGCGATATAACCGAGTCCCACGCGGGGCGAAGCCGCGGGGAACAGCTAGTAAATAATAAAGCCCTATTAACCTGGTTTTCCTGTAAAGGTTTTTGAGGCCAGCCGGTAGTCGTTAAATTGTACTAACCAGTGCCACCATATCTAAAACATTATCTAAACGTACCTACCCTTTGCTTTGAAAAGTTTACAAAATAGAAACGCTTGGATGAAAAGGGCCACATAGTCCCACTCTTAATTCATAAAATAACAGTGATTCTGGTTGCTATTATGATACGGACTCCTAAAAGTGATCGTTCATCATTTAAGCACCTTCACAGAATATTAAACTTTACGTCTCTGTAACATAGTCTGCTCCGAAGAAGAAATCTTTGGCCAAAATGTATCCCGGATCCCCTCGTGTCGATAATAACGCAAGCCTTGAATTTGTGTCTTATTTTATTTAAGGTATATGCAAAATATTTTACGACTCTACCAAGTGAGGCTTGCGTGTCAGTTTTTTTAATGTATTTTCAATACATTCTTTTCAAGCTGTATTCGGAAATGAAATGATGAATGTGACATTCGCATTCGGTTTTATTATAATTGTTTAATTGGAGGTTCGGCAAGATCTTTCTCTAATTTATGAATGAAGAAAAATATATTTTAACTATATATTTAGATAAAGTATTGGCAGGTTATGTTTTCTACTGCTGGCTGGCATTTTAACCTAAATTATTTTATCGTGCTGTCCTTTTTTCAAATTTCTCATAAAACACTGTCTTCTCGAATTTGGAGCTTAGCACCATGTCTTGAACCAAACAAGCTGTCCAGGAAGAACAACACCAGTTACACAAAGACGAGACAAAGGCGCCGTTACGCATATTCAAATAGAGCCGACAGAACCATTGTCCTTTCTTAGCTCACAATTAGAATAAGTCGGGTTACTACGTTAAAGTATTTAATTTTAGCTTATACTAGCTTTGCTTTTGTTGATTTAACCACTAGACACAGCTTATATTTATAATCATTATCATAATAGACCTTAGATATTATTCAAAATACTAAACTATCTAAATAAGATGGCGCAGCCACCCAATGTGAGTCTTAACCTCCGATTCTTCATTTCAATTTGTCCTGCGCCATCTCTTGCCACTTGTCGGCCTTGTCGGTGTTAAATTACTTAAACATTTTCTTTCCAGTCTATGAGGCCTTACTAAAAATAAACTTCTTGTTATTAAAGTAATAATGAAAACAATGAATTTGTTCTTTGATTAGTTGATATAAAATAATATATAAATTAAGATTCAATTTTACAAAATGTCATTTCTAAATAGAAGTCGAAATTCCTTCTTATATTCGTAGATATAGTTCTCATGCTGCGACAAAATCTGGTTGAATATTATATTTATAACCCGCTATTGTCACAAAAAAAGTAGCAATCGTCACGCTCTACAGATTTAGAGTGGTATCAAAAGATTACAATCACCTTCCACTAACAGTAAATAAGCATTGACAAACAGAAATAGGTGGCGATGATTCGTGTAACGGTCACTATTATATCTATGAAATGTCTCTATTTAAACGATTGTTGGCAAAGGAGGAAAATATATTTTGAGCATAAGCATTCCTATATTTGATATTAAAAATGCTATGGATTGGTAAAGATTTGACTCTATGGTTTCTCATTTTGTACTTTTGGGCTGTGGCTTTTGGGTCGGTTTGGAGTTTGATCTAAGGGATCTAGTTTTATGTTTACCGTGTACTACCGATGTCGATGACCTAAATTTTGGCTTGGTGTTTGTGGCCAACACTGTTAGATATTTCAGGGTGCCTAAAGGCATATGACATAGCCTAACGATTGCCACCTATCGATGATAGTCGGTTAAGCTGTTAAGCCATGCCTTCCAAAGCAAGAAGGAGCACAAGTGAAATGCCACTAATAGCAACGAATCAAACGAAACGAAAAAAAAAACAAACATAGCACTCGCCGTCGCTAGACAAGCGCTATCATTACGAAAACGCTGGCCGCGCTAGGCTATCTAGCTAATACATTGTTGTAGACTACTTATTGTCCAAATAAAGACGTGGTGTCAAGCGCATCACTATTGCCAGCATTTGCCAGTGTCGCAGCAAGGTTGAAGGCGACAGTCGCGCAAATTTTCCTTCTTCCTGTCCTATCACATGAGTAAATACGTACCTACCAAAAAGTAAAATTTTTCATATATTTCGAACTTTAGACTTAAATTTTAGTTAAAATGGATTTCACAAAGATTTGTAATTTTTTTTTTTTACTTATGACAAAGTCCACAGCTCTTTAAGATAAAATGTTAGACGTTAAACATGACACGATAAACAAAACAGATTTGGTACGCTTGTAAAAACTTAATAAGTACGCAATGTTACCTACATTGCGTACTTATTAAGTCTAAGTTAATGAATAAGGCAGTTGGGCATCAAAACCATATTACAAAAGGTTTTGTATACGTAAGTACTATTTAAAAATACAACAAATCTCGTGGTTAGTATAGTCTTTTCCACACCTTAGCATTGATTTAATATTTTTTAAGCAAATTAATTCCCATTTATTTCATGAGTTATATACATACATACATATCATCACGCCTGTCTCCCGTAGGGGTAGGCAGAGACTAGAGATTTCCATTGGCTACGATCCTTACATACCTCTCTCGCTTCCTCCACACTCATCAATCTCGTCATACACGCTCGCCGATTTCGGGTACTCCTATATGAGTTATATTATACTTAAAATCGTCATGAAGATGGAGTAATCAATCTGATTTGCTCAAGAAAGATCGATCTTTTATGGAGGACTCTTGAACCTCATGAAACCGCAAAAGAAAGTTAAAATTTAAATTTTTTAGTATATTTTATTTAAGTATTGTTGTGTATTTATCTATAATAAAAGTAACCCTATTTCCGAATCCGAATAGAGGTTATTCTAATGGCGCTGATCGAAATTGAATAACCTCTATCGGCGTATATTTACTCACGTTGCGTTGCAATGATGCGCGGAACAACCTTGGTCATCGCACAGAGGTCGCCATCCGAACCGTTTTTATGCATGTTCCTCATTTATGAATATACATGAAGAGAGAGAAGGTAGCCGAATTTCTCAAGATCGTCCAGTAAGTTTGTATTAAAAATATTATTTTTTGCATAAATCGATTTGGTGAATTATACAGATGATACTACTGACAACAAAATTCGACTTCAACAAAGCCAAAAGGAAGGAATTTTGGAGATAAAAATTAAGTATATACTATCCTAGCTCACTCCGGACTCCTAAGCCGCTTTTAGGTTAGTACAATGGAGAATGGTCCTTCGTAACCCTTTTTACAGGGAAACCAGATCAATAGAAAAATAATTCGGATGTCATACTTGGACTTCCCTCCACCTCCCATGGCTCTACCAACCTCTCGGTTATACGAGCCGAATCTTGGGAGAGTGCGCTGTACTAGCATTTCGCATCTCTTTCCAGTCGCACCTGCTTGATCTCCCTACAAGTTCTCTATAGTGTCGCCTATCTGTCATACTTGGACTCTCTCTGCACCACTGGTTGGTTGCCGGGTAGAAAAAGTCTATGGCTTTAATTCCACTGTTAACATGTTATTGTAAATAATTAGTAGCCAACACTTGGCATTTTATATACGAACAAAAAAAAATCTTAGTGTTTCATTTAGTTTCTTTTAATGACCATATTTAGTATACTTTTATACATTCTATATCACTGATTTATAAGCCTTTGTCAGCAGATCGGACTGTTATTTTCTATCATACATTACAATAACATTCACACCCAGACATATGATTAAAACAACCGCATTTATCTCCGTATTGACCTCGGTCACATTTGCTTGATTATTGCTCAATGGTTTTTTCAATTGGACTTGCCAATTGCCATATTTCCTAACCATATGTGTGTCAATTTTCATCAAGGCGACAGTCTGGTCTTAAAGATAATCTTGTAAGAGAAGTACGTCTAAAGGTATAGTTTAGTGACACTACTACAACTACCTTCTACCACTTCTTATGATTAAGGGTCATATTTCTGGAGATCACTTTTTCTACCATTGTCATTATTATTTAGGGTCTTCGGTATGTAAAAGACAATTATTTTGTACTAGCGACCCACCCTATCTTCAAAAACCTTTCTCTTGAATCACTCTATCTATTAAAAAAACCGCATCAAAATCCGTTGCGTAGTTTTAAAGATTTAAGCATATATAGGGACAGAGAAAGCGACTTTGTTGTATACTATGTAATGATTCCAGAAGCTTTTATAATTTTTAATCGCTCATCAAGTTGGTGACTTAACTGGTGCTTTAAATAACTTCCAGCCTTAATCATTTCTTAGCGCTACCAAATTTTACCAAAAGGAAGCAAATGTACCAAATAGTGCATAATCTAGTAATTTCTAGTGGTCGTATAATGTCAATTGGCAGATTTGCGGTGTATATACGGTAGGGCAGCTTATGCAACACACTTTCACCATGCGTTAAGCGGTGAGAGTCCCTCAGATTGCCTATTACTGGATAACTGACCTAGGAAATCAGAAAGTAATGTTGCGGGCGATCACGAAGTTAAAACAGTATTTATTACATTTTACTTTTTAAATTTGGACGTGTAGTTTCTGCTGCAGTGCTGTCGAGGAGACAAAAAGATGGTCGTGGACGTCGATGGTCATTCAGTGTGCTATGGCAACAGTGTTACTCCACGAGACATATCTCTGAGAGGAGATCTGTATAGAAGAACACATCTCAGCGAATCAATTCAAGAATATAAATATTCTGGACCCCTTACTAGCAACCGCAGCGTGAGACGTCCGTCGTCGGTCAGTTGACTGGTAATTTATAAAAGAAGCCTATTTCCATTAGTGCACCTTTTACGGCTAAATGGTGATTAGAAAAAAATAAGAAAAATTTGGAATATTGGGCAAGGATTGGGGATACCTACGCAAAACGCAGACGCGGTTAACTATGACATTCTTCTGTAAACTTTCTTATATTCTAGCACACGTCTTTTGGGTAAGAGACGTGTGCTAAGGAGGCTAAGGAAAAGGATTTCCTACTTATTTCTCTAAAAATAAGCATCACCCTTACGTACGCACGTAATTCTGTATTATGTTAAACTAGCTTTTTCCCGCGGCTTCGCCCGCGTGAACTTTCCTCGGGAGTTTTTTCCCGGAATGAAAGGTTACCCTTTGTCTTCCTGGTTCTAAGCTACCTCCCCACCAATTTTCAGCCAAATCAGATCAGCCGTTCTTGAGTTATAAATAGTATAACTAACTCGACTTTCTTTTATATATAAAGATTAGCTGGCCCGGCGAACTTCGTACCGCCTTTCTTAATTTTTTTTTCCGTAAGAACCTTGTACAGAGTATTAGAAAACTATAAAAAAAAATCAGCCAAATCGGTCAAGCCGTTTTCATGTTATGTCGTGACAACGGAAAACGGGTTTAATTTTTATATATATAGATAGATAGATATGTATATGAATTTTGAACATAAATAAAGTCAAAAGATCACATGCATTTAACTCTCAATAATACCAAAGCCACTTCAATTACAAACCAACTCCACTTATTAACAAAGTGACTGATTGCTTTTGGCTAAACAGGTACACAACAGACGTGTGACTCGATTTAGATCAGTAAAACCTGTTATTATTATTCTAAAACACTCATGCTCACAGAAGAAGAAATTGCATCAGCGATAAGTCCGCCTTTGTACACATTGTTTGTATTTGTATTCAACATGTATAATTTGTATGATAATGGTACAATAAAGAGTATATCTATCTATCTATCTATCTCACTGGTTTACCGTGAACCATCAGGCCTTTGAGTTAACATTATGATTTTAATCTTTTAAAGGTACTTTACTTATTGTAGTAGCCAAATTTAAACGTACGAGTAAGCATGGAACTCTTGTTGTAAAGTTTATTATTGTCGGCAGCTTTTTTGCAATGCTTCGAGATATTTTTTTTTAAATAAAAGACTGTAGTTTGAATTTATATCATCATTATTTTAGCTTAACTGTCCAACAATGGACAAAGGCTCCCGCGCCCCAAGGACTCCCAGGTGGCTTACTACGATCTCTTAAATCCATGCAAGATCCAGTGGGTAAGCGAGACAGAGCAATACATGATATAAGGCGACATCTCCCTTACTCTGTTGTTCTTGCATGGTTTTTAGAGATGGTGGTAAGCCACCAGAACGACCGGTTGGAAGCGGTCTGCATCCAGCGCCTGCCGCTTCTTTAAGTCATCTGACTATGTAATCAGTGGGTATCCGACACTGCGCTTTCCGGTGCGTAATCGCCATTCGCGAACGTTTCTGCTCCATCGGCCATCGATTCTTAGCGCTATGTGCCCCGCCCACTGCCACTTCAGAGCTAATCCGCTGGGCTGAGTCGGCCACCTTTGTTGTTATAAATTTATATCACTCATCTTCTATTAAAAGGTACAAGCATAGCGGCGAGCTAAGTTTACCTTATATATTCTTAAGCTGCGCATCCACCGCATCGGAATCGGAGATTTGAACGTCAGTGTAGTTTTGTATAGATTTGGTTTCTATTATCCAAAGTATATTGAATCAGTGCAGGGAATCCGACGCTGATAAATATAAAGAAAATCTGCGAAATAAACGCTAACGAACTGACTCTACTTACTTAATTTATGATTTGCGGTATGCTTTTTTGATTACATAAAACACAGCAAAACCAAACAATCATTGAAACAATGTCGAAATTCGCGACCGAAGATTACTTCGAGCATAAGTTTACAAAAATGACTGTAAAAGGAAGCGCGGTTATTATTAAAGTGTGAGTCAATGGAACGAGTCGGGACGGGTGCTTCTCGGAACTCTTTTGTTGCTGCATATCATTCTCATTGCCCAATAAGACAAATTCAGAATTTGTCACTGACCGCGTAAAACGCTGTAAAAACGCAAGCGTTTATTCTACCGCCGCCGGCCGCTTCTCAAAAATCTTCAGTTGTTCAGAAAGTAATCGGCAATGCCTTACGAGGCTCAAAAGTTTTGAAAATTGTCTTAATAATAGTATTGACTGTTTCTTTCCCGTCATAGCGTTTTTGTCTAGTTGAACTCCTAGCTGAAGCTTTGTAGCGTGAGGGTTATTTATTCAATTATGATGTGCATAAAACATTTAATAGGATTAGACGCTATTTTCATACCCGGCCGCCTAACGTTTTTTTTCTTGAGAAAGCTGCTATTGACAGTGGTATCCGCCATTTATTATATTGATAAAATATAATTATTACAACCTCTTTTATATTCATATGTTACACATTTTTATGTACTCTGTTTGAAGCAATTCATTTATTTATGTCAATATTTTTATAATAAGCTATAACAATAAATAGAACACAAATGTACAAAACTAAATAGATATTTCACCTTTGTGAGAGGTGGGAGGATAGGCAGCGGTGCGATGTTGTTTTTGTGGCATGCCTCGCGTAGAGGTGAAACACGTGTCGCAAGGGAAGTGTGTGCAAACTAATGGTGGCAGGCATGCTGGGACTAACAGTAATGAGTAGGCGCCGGCCGGCAGTAGTTTGCATGAACTAACTAGTGGCGGAATCACGCAATATAATTTGGTAAGTGCTTAAAACTAAATAGGTTAACAAACAAAAATAAAACCTTTTGAAAATAAAATCGGTCTAGCGTTTTTGGAGCGGTTTAAATCGCAACTGCGAAAGCGTGTGACAGCGACGTCTCGGGCCTCCGTGGGTCGTCCGCAGGTAATGACACAAAACGACATACACGTCGGCTGCATAACTCACACACGATCACCACCGACACCGACATACCGCCGCCTTAATAAATAGACCACTTTGTGATCGATGCCTTTATACTGGTTTTTCGGTATACGATATACATTTTGAGTTACGATGTGATGTTATTCGTCGATGTATTTTTTGATGATAAATCTTATTATCTTCTAGGTATATCTTGAATGTAAGGAAAGATCGAATGACTTATAAATGAAAAACACAAACCGCTGGATGTGGAAATTTTTTATTTGATACGTAGATAAGTACCTTATGAGGTCTAGAGGTGCACAATCTTTTATGGGTTGTATGAGGTCCTAAATTATAGGAAGCACATCGAAACTTAGGTTTTTTTGTACTTAAAAATAAGGGGTGGAGTAAGAAGGATTTTCACAAATTCTATATTGAAATAATCAAATAGATCAATTACCATTGTAGAAAGTTCTATCTCTGGTTCCTTTAGTTTCATATATTATATCAATAGTATACTATAAAAAAGTGTTTACAAATTGTTACCAAAATAGAATTTCATTGTTATTTGTAGTATGAAAGCCCACTAGCAGACATCTAACCTAGTTTTTGCGTAATGGCACGGTTGGCTGCTTGATTAGATGCGCCTGCGACTATCTACCGACCTACAGAAGTACAGGCTCGCCTCTTGGCTAAGATAGGATGACATCATTTCTAGGTAATCTGTTACAACCATTTAACTGAGATTTCTATTAAATACAAGTTTATTACTTATAAGCAAAAGTGGTAAACATGCATGTATTTACGAAATTGCTTTGCATACTTCCTCCACCAATTAGTTCATGCTGCTAGTCGGCTCCCACTACTGTTAGTCCCATCATGCAGGAAAATCTTATTTACATTAGGTAGTATATTCTTCTTTAAAAACAAAAAAAGTACGGGCAGGCCAAAAACTTGTTGGCACGACGTCGCAGTGAAGGATTGTGTGTCTCAGAACCAAGAGTACCGAAGACCAGGTGAATTGGAGGAGAAAAGGCAAGAATGCGGACCCTGGGTTCTAAAGCAACCTGCTGAGGATGCAACGGGTAAAGCGCTAAGATAAGAGAAAGAAATTTCTTTAAAAAATAAAGCTAAATCTTAAATTAGGTTGAAAATACGTCCCCAATTTGTGCCAATTACCAGAATTACAAATTTGCGTGTCATGTCTTACCCACAACATAACATGGACTCACAAAAAGCCAAGATCACAATTTAGCTGACCGACGACGTGGGCGGAACGGTACAATTCTTAATAAGACGACAATTACACGTATTAAAACAATCCGAGTGGGCCCGAAGGCCTTTATCCTTGTTTGGCAAAATGGTGGCAAAATTTGTCTCTATAGGTACAGGTTACGTCTTATTTCTTTAATTTCATTTGGGTAAATTGAATATTATCTTTTAGTCACAAATTGTGGGCAACACTGGCGCCAAATTTTTCTAGCTACCTGGGCCTCCAACTTAGTAAGCACAACGCCTGACATTTAGCAGCACAAATGGGTTATTTGATGTCCGGAGAAGCTCATGATTATATTGATTATACCTCTAGTATTAGTGGCCAAGTTACAGCCACGCCCTGTTTAACCTTAACATTGTCACACATATATATATTAAGCTAACCCGTCTTATAATAAAATAACACACCTAGATCATGTTATTATTATTGTCGATATATATTAATCAATCAGCCAGCAGTCGCTCCATAGGATGCAGCAGGAGGTATCTACTATTTGCTAATGTTAAATCTTTTACATTAATATTATTTCATCAGATTCTACAGCGTTTAGTCAAAACAAGCGAAGCGGCAGCGTGGGAGGAGGTAACTAAACTTAATGAACTACATTGTCTTATTACTTTAAATGGAAGTGCAGGTTTTTTTCTCGGGTACACTGGACACATGTATATGTCAGTGGGCGGGTTTCCGCTATCTTGCCCATGTAGAAACGATTTATCCTCAGTATATAGTTTTGTTTCTAAGGCGATGCTTATGAATATTCAATTGGGTTAAAATTTATCTCACAATCTGTACTAAAATGCTATATTTATATAGTAAAAATTTAATAGCCTTCTCAGCGTACTTCTAAGCTCAGGGTAAAAGAGAACGAAATTAAAGCATTTGTTAGTTTCAGACACCCTTATAATATACAATGAAGAAGTTTCGAGAAACCCTGCCAATATAACCATTGGATGTTAGGATGTTTGTCACCTCTAATTCCAGCATTAAGTGGATTGAGGTTAAACATTTTGGGATAGTTTGGGACCCGAGAAAGGATATATGCTACTTTTTGGGTAATATAACGGAGTAGCGCCCTGGTAAAGTCGCGGGCAACAGCTTATAAGTAAATATGTTCGACTAACATAGCGGCAGGTACCAAAATGCGGAAGCAGCATATTCTCAATTCAACGAAGAAAACATTGCTCGCGACGCTGTTAAACCGTTATTTCTTTATTTATTTACTGTTTTTTACAAAAGGTATATCTATGATGTATATCAATGCTATCTAAGCTCAACGATACCTATTTCGAATACTTATCAAAAGTACAAAAGCTACCTTCGCTCAGTTACGAAAGAAAAATAACAAGATAACTTATAGAAAGTTTAGTTTTAAATGTAAAAATAACAAAGTATTAAATCAATACGCTTTCAAATTTTTATTAATAAGACGGCATCATGACTCGCTTCACCTAATCGCCTTTTTAGTATTTGAAAAATAATAAGACAAACAATTAATCAATTCCTCACCAGAGTTCAATACACTTGTATACTTGTTTCTATTTCCTAATAAAACAAATAAAGATGATGTAGAAGAACCACACATGCTTTTTTTCAACCAAGCATATTAATGACTGTTCAAAGAGCAGAAAAAATAGGAAAGCAAACCCGCGGCACCAAAAAAAAGTTGACTGATTCTTAATGCAACAAGAAAAGCTCTGAGAATGTGAAATAAAACCATACAACCAGCATCTTGGATTGTTGCAAATTTTTTATTTTATTTTACAAGATTTGCACTACAATGAGTATTTCGCCTTTCCCAAATTTAATCATTTATTTATCCACAACACACCCTGTTATCAGAAGTTCTTGAAACCGCCTTCGATATTGTTTGAGGTTTGTAAAAGAACACAGCACATTTACAGTAACCTTTTTTTTTTTTTTTTAGTATTCAATGACCAGCGGTTGATCACGATCCCACCTGATGGTAAGTGTAGATGTGGTCTTAGAGCAAATGAAACATACAAATGAACTTTTTATACAAAACCTTACGTCAGTTAAAGCGGTTTTATTTTAATAAATAATAAAACAAAAAAGGTACATTCTTTATTAATATCCTAACCTAACTATCCTTCTATATCTTCGTAATGTTGAGCTAACAACGAGTTCATCGGATCACAGTCACAGCCATTAGTCATCCAAATAGGTTTTCGACTATTTAAAACAGAAGCATGCAAATATTAGAGGTATATCATGTTGTAACTACTACATTAGTTAGCGTTTGATAGCTCGGGACACGTATTCGCTTTTTTCTCGTAATGGTTCTAGTGGCCATATCATGTCTTAGTATTTTGTTTGTATTTAATAATTAATTTGTGTAAAAAAAGTTATAAAAGTAATTAAATCAATCAATTACCTTAATTTAAAAATATTCTCGCAATTTTGTCACCAGTTTTTCTTTATTGGTCCTATAAAAAATATAGAATAGAAACGTTAAAAAATTATACTAAACACAAAAACATTTTTATCTTTTTTTTTGATAAAAAACACAGCATATACAAAAAATTTTTGTTAATTGTTAACAAAATATTGACCTTTACTAGTGCCTACTTGTATATACCTGCACTAAATATATATAAAACCAAAGGTCAATATTTTGTTGGAGACGAGAATAAAAATATTAAGTTTCCAACTCAAACCATTGTGGTCCTGAAGCAAGGGCATTCTGAGAGCGTCTTAACTTAGATTAACGAAAGGGGAAAGGCTATCACAAAAATAAACAATTGTAAGATGACCTCGCGTGCGCCATTCGACAATATGCATCTTCATGGCAAGGCTTTGTTTATTGATTTTTTAATTATTATATTATTTTCTAATTAAATTAATAATTCGTTGAAAACTCTTTAATATTCTGGTTTGCCAATCAGAAGGTTTTGGATTGGCTGTCATCTGGTAGTCGGTAAAGGAACCACGTCAAAGGCCGAGAAGCGGTTTCATAGAACTCTGACACCAGGGTATCGATTGACCGTGGCACTTTCACGAAATATTGATGATGAGCCGAATTAGAATGGCGAAAACAATTGGATTTGGGCGAGTTGTTTCCTAACCTTAGTAAAAGTAATGAAGAAGGCCCTAAAACTAGAAAATGGCATATGGCATCCACTGTTTGGACACATTTTCTTCTAATTTGTGCAATAAATTAAAATAAATAAGGCCCCGGTCTTATGTAAGCCCGGATAGATAAATATATAATACAAAACCAACACATACTGCACTAACAGATACCTTATATTATGTAAACGTTAATTAAAATCAAAAGCGCAAAAGGCATAATATTTGTTTAATTATTTAAAAATAATGAATTTATGTAGAAAAACAGAATAACATTCATATTTGAGAGAATAAAATATAATTATAATATGTATTTCCTATGGCTAAAGGCAATAATTAAGATTTCCATTTGCATAACAGGCATATGTCAAATGACCTAAAATAAAAAAGATAAAATCTGACAAAATCATTATCATTTTAGCCGCAGGTGACACAGCTGAACATTAGGCCACAAGGAATTCCAGAATGACCAGTTGGAAGCGGCCTGCATCCAGCGCCTGCCTGCAACCTTCTTCAGGTCATCTCAGACATAATTTATCAAATAAAATGTAAATATTGTTGGATTGGATAAAGAGTAGCGAAAGTACACGTAAACACACACTGATAACATTTTGACCCAAGAATCCGTCTGTGACTTATAACTGAAGGGTAAATATTTACCAAGTAATCACTTATGTGCCAGTGACTGGACTGCATCGACGTGAGTACTTATAAATTATAATTTAATATTTTGTATAACTTGACTAATATCATCAATCATCATTCGATTAATATAATAACCGCAATTAACTTTATTTCGATACATTAATATTATAAATCCGAAGTCTCTCTGTCTATTACCCTTTCGCGGCTAAACCCCTGGCCGATTTTTATGATAATTTAGTTAAGGACCAGCACCTGTAGCCAAGTGACAATTTCAAAACGCTAACGTATGTCAAAAAGAACAAAATGTATAAATGTATGGGATTGACATAAGCTGCGGTAAATCACGTGGTCAAACCAATTTTGTGGTTCTTGCCGTACGTCATTAACGTTTTGCGATTGTGACTTTGGCTACGGCCCCCCTCGGGTCAAACATAGGACGCGATATAACCAAAAATCCCACGCGGGCGAAGCCGCGGACAACAGCTGGTAATATATAAATAAATAAAATAAAAACTGCTTACCTGCAGCATGCATGAATGACGAAGAAGAATAATAATGCAACTGGTTGGTTATAAGAGAATTATTCCTGGGATAAGACCGTTATACTCGTATTTATCTTTCTTAAAATACTTGTCGCAGAATGAAGTACTAAACGTAAGGTCTTTATCAATCTGAAAGCAACTTAACTATAGTGGTGACACTATGCGGTTGGCAACATCAAATGACATTGTCAAATGTCAATGTCATAGAAGTAGCGGTTGGGAATCGAAATGAACGTTTTTTTTGAATATGGCGTCGGGCGTGTGCACTTGTGAGGTTATCCCTACTTTTGTAACGGTGAAAGTGATTGCAATGGCAGTTGAGAACAGAATTGATCGGGCCGAGTTCGAATGTAGACGCGCGGCAGTGCACTGCAGTAGCTACGAAATAGTATCGTGATTAGTTGATGTTAATTGTTTTAAGTGTTAGCGCGTGCGTGTGACCCGATATGTTTAGATGTGTCCTGAGAGCTAGCTATCCCTTGTTGACCTATGGGCGAGAAGCCTAGTGTTCAGAAGTCTCGTGATGAGGCGCCTAGATGCGCGAGTGTCTGTGTACCCTTGACCCTTGATTTCACCAATTGCTGTTGGTTATCAGTTGTGTTAGCACGGAGGAAATCGAGAAGAGTCTTGGTTGTGAGATTACTATCGTGTGCGTGTGTGGGGCACCGATCTAAGCCGTGATTCGGGTTACCGTCCCTCTATCGGGACAATTATGCCCTCGCTTGACCTTTGTAAGATTGTGTAAAGATACCCTGTTAGTTAACTGTCACTCTGCTTTAAAGAGTTGCCCACGAAAGCCATTCTATGACCCTATCTGATGCTCGAAAGCCATCTATCCTGACTTGCACTTGGCCCCCTTATACCTCTCTCTCCGACATCAGAATTGGGATGGTGAACCCTATAGTTTTGGTTTTCTGACACGCTTGTTTTTTGATTCATGGCTTTAATCTTGTAATAACTCTACGCGTATAAAACTACCTACTTATGCGGATAATAATGCGGTTAGTACATATTTCTGTAAAATAACGGTTTCGTGTTTAGTACAGTGTAAGTACCAATACGTTTGTTTTGTTGCAGTAACCGGGGTAAGTCTTTTGACATTTTTCTTAACCTGATTTTTTTGAAATTTTATGCGTTTATCATCAATTGAGTAATTTTATTTTCAGTGGTAAATTGTTTGATATTTGAAGGTAGTTATGATTAGATAAAAATAACTGACAATATCGTCTTTGATATCAATTTAGCTACCACAGGTTTTTAAAAACGTTGTCGATTACATTAATATAGTGCGATTATAATGTTTCATTACATTGTGCATTTTATTTAGTCAGAAAATAATCGATTGTATTTAAACGATTGCGATGTTGAATTATTTAAAAAAAAAATGATATTTCACTTTTGTTATTGAACATTTTCGCATACATAAAAACACACTGTGGTTACGAGATATTTGGGGTAGTTCGAGAAAAATCTTAAATTACATGGACAAAGTTAATTTTAAATTGTAATTTTCGGTACCTAAAGTTTAGGTAGTTGCGAAAACGACGTTGACTGGTAAATTCAGTTGATTGATTAATCTGTTTAAAATGTTTTATTGTCAGTAATGATTTAACGTTCGTTTACGCGTAATAAAAAAAAAATTGCTTAACGGTTTATTGATTCTACATTTTTGAGGGTTTAGTTACGGCGAAGTTATTTTGAATTAAATTTTTGTAAGCGTGCTTGTAAAGCGTAACTTGTGATTTTTAGGTAATACGCTAGAGGCAAAAGAGATCATTGAAGAATCCGATCGTTAAGTTCATAGTGTAATAGTTGAATTTTTAAATTGCGTTGTTTGATATTATTTGTGTTTTGACTATGCTGGAGTCCGAGTCTTAGTCGTACCTCGAGAAAAATCGGTGTCTGCCTTGTGTAGTCCGTGAGTAGGCGATATGCGGTTGACTCTGGTGGAGGTCGGGTTTCTGAGAAAACAGTAGGGTCAGTTGGACCCGGTGATCACAGGCGTGGTACGCGTATTTGTGGTATTATAGAGATTGCGCAATTTTGGATTTTGTGTTGACATTAATTGCCATCAAGATATTGAGTTATTGATTAAGGTGATTCAGTGATCTCTGAGTTCTCATTTTGTAATCGGGATTTATTGATTTAAAGTAACTTAAAATAAAATAATAAGGCGGAAATGGACCGGTTGTTCATAATGTGCGGTTTACTGATTTGATTCGTTGAATAAAATTGATTAGACAATGATGTTTTGTGTGCTTGTTAAACAGAACCCAGTTTATTATTTTGAGAAATTACTGCAATTTTTGGAAGTTATGAAAAGTTTTGCATTGCTTAGTGGTAATCGCCAGTATAAATATGCTCACGATCGATTGAGGAAAATGCCAGATCCTAATTCTCCCTCAGAATTTGATAACAATGTAGTATCTGAGGATGAAACAATTAGTCCTTAAGAGTAGAGGCCGAAAGTATTGTGATTCTTTACAATTGCTGAAAGTACATTTTACGTTGATTTAAGTTTATTACTATGTGCCGGTGTGTGTAGTGCTGGTTAAGCGCTGCTCGGTTAAAGGATAGTACTCGGTTATCACCGGTTAAGTGTTAGTGTGTGTGTAGCGCTGGTTAAGCGCTACGATTTTGCTTTGCTGGTTAAGCATTGCGGTTTAGTGCTGGTTAAGTACTAGACGGTGTGTGACACTGGTTAAGTGCCACGATTTTGCCTTGCTGGTTAAGCATCGCGGTTGGGCTGAGTGCTGGTTAAGTGCTCAGTGATAAGTAGTGCTGGTTAAGTGCTACGGTTTTGCTGTGCTGGTTAAGCATTGCGTTGTACTGCATAGTTTTTACTGATGGTTGGCTGGTGATAACGCTGTTTGAAATTCAAAATAAATTATAGCAGAACAAACTTTTTGTAAAATGTTACTTTTGGCAATATAATATTTTAAGTTGTTGTTTGTAACAGTGATAATTTCACTGGGCTCACTTGATACCGTAATTTTTCCAAATGGGTCAGGAACGACCGAGCGGTTAAATTTTACTGTGTTTAATTTCGTTTAGATTATCGCTTTTTTAAAACCATCATTTGGTAGAAAGTAAAATTACATTCATGATAATATCGGGAAGATGTTTAAGAGTCAAGTACCTATTGAGTTTGTAAAGTAAGATGACGTAAAAGCGGTAGATTGATTGATTGATTTGGTTATAGATTCGGGGCTAGGAGACTGTACCAATATATCGTAGACGTAGCCTGGTAGAAATTGGTGTTATCTCCGCAAAATAAAAGGTTTTGGTGCTCCATACCTTTTGAGCTATTGTGTTGTGATAGCTATTGGCCACAAATGCCATAACAGATGTGAGACTGTAATAAATTCTAAATCGGTCATAATTATTTTGTTTTGAAAAAGTGTAATGTGATAGTGTAACTCAGTGGTACTGGGACTCGGTAGTCTATTTGGTTATGATGTAGAGGAAAGTGTAACCCATTGAACACTATTCAATCAAGTAACTAAGTTGTTATTTGTTTTCTCAGGGGGGCAACGTGGTTATCGTCACTTGGTGAGGGTGGCAAGGTTATCGTCACTGCGAAAGTGGCATGATCTGATACCGCTCGATTTAGGTGGTAGTGACGCCTTGAGAGATCGTCACTGGAGGTGGCATGAGTCCTATTGCTCGAATTAGGCGATAGAGACGACCGTAATCGGTAGAGTCGATATGAGCGATTTAGTAGAGCAAGTAGAGTCTTACTTCAAAGTATGTGGTTGAGTGAATAATGGCCATTGGTCAGTTTATAATTAGAAGTAGTTTGTGATTATCCCTAGTAATGATGTAAGCTAAATTATTTGAAAATAAACTTTGAATTACTATGAGAGTTCGTTTGAAGCCCTGTTCCGACTTGTCTAATCAGGATAGGCCGAGTCGAGACAGTCTGATGCAGCAGAATTTAATTCTTGTCAGATTACTACGTCATCAAATGTCACACAGGGACGTGTGACTTGTCAGAGATGGCCGTGTCGCAGAATGAAGTACTAAACGTAAGGTCTTTATCAATCTGAAAGCAACTTAACTATAGTGGTGACACTATGCGGTTGGCAACATCAAATGACATTGTCAAATGTCAATGTCATAGAAGTAGCGGTTGGGAATCGAAATGAACGTTTTTTTTGAATATGGCGTCGGGCGTGTGCACTTGTGAGGTTATCCCTACTTTTGTAACGGTGAAAGTGATTGCAATGGCAGTTGAGAACAGAATTGATCGGGCCGAGTTCGAATGTAGACGCGCGGCAGTGCACTGCAGTAGCTACGAAATAGTATCGTGATTAGTTGATGTTAATTGTTTTAAGTGTTAGCGCGTGCGTGTGACCCGATATGTTTAGATGTGTCCTGAGAGCTAGCTATCCCTTGTTGACCTATGGGCGAGAAGCCTAGTGTTCAGAAGTCTCGTGATGAGGCGCCTAGATGCGCGAGTGTCTGTGTACCCTTGACCCTTGATTTCACCAATTGCTGTTGGTTATCAGTTGTGTTAGCACGGAGGAAATCGAGAAGAGTCTTGGTTGTGAGATTACTATCGTGTGCGTGTGTGGGGCACCGATCTAAGCCGTGATTCGGGTTACCGTCCCTCTATCGGGACAATTATGCCCTCGCTTGACCTTTGTAAGATTGTGTAAAGAGTTGCCCACGAAAGCCATTCTATGACCCTATCTGATGCTCGAAAGCCATCTATCCTGACTTGCACTTGGCCCCCTTATACCTCTCTCTCCGACATACTTTTGTTTATTTTGTGTTGTAAAGATGTATACAAACAAAGAAAATTATTAACAACTGTTTATACTAATTTTTTATATAATATTAACTTAATTATGATTTTATTCTTTTACAGATGGAGGTACTATATTACCTAGCTCTAATTGCATTAAGCCAAGCTGAAATAATAACTGGTCGAGATGATTGTGGCGTAGATAATGTTTTTGAGAAAGAAGTTTTGGTGAGTGGTTACGATAGCCCATATCAACTAGCCATGGATCCAAAAACAAATACTCTATTCTTCAGTCACTCTGTTGGAACACTGGGAGAAGGGTTCAAATCTGTTTATTTAGATCTAAAGAGTAAAACACATGCAGTTATTCCTGTAACTAGTGGAGGATTCGCTCATACAGTTGATGTCGCAAACAATATAGTTTATATTGGCAGTACGGAATCTGGTATTTCAAAGTTTGATTACCAAACTAAGAAGGCTGTTCCATTAGATATAACTACAGAAGGAATTTGGCAGATGTTCTATAAAAATGGCCTATATTTCACTACGTATCCTGAAGAGAAAGCATTTTTATACAAAGATGGTGTAGTAAAACAAATGAAAGAATTTCAGGATACTAAGGTTCTTACAATGGGCGTTGATAATCATTACAATGTTTTCTTTTCCAATTCATCTGGATTTTTTATTTACAAGAAAGACGATGGAGTCACAATACATACAGCGGATTATGTAGCCAATTCCTTTACTAGTGATTCTCATGGAAATTTATACTTTTCGACACCTACTGGTTTGTACTCAGTTGATGCGAATCTTAATATAAAGGAAATATTTGAAGAAAATAATATTTATGGTATGGTAATAGAAGGAGATAAATCAATTATTTATGCAACCAAAGATAGTGTGATAAGACTCAAACCAACTGTTAAATGTTCCATAGATTAAATATTAGTATTTAATGTTGTTATGCATGGCCTTGGGTAAGTGTGAGAAAAATTATTAAATAAAATATTTAAACAACATTTTTAGTTTTATTTTAATCCAAAAATCCAAAATCAAATCAGATGCTCTAATAATATTTTTTTTTTGATATCCATTGGCCTCGTTTCCCTGTCAAAAGGGTTGCGAAGGTCAGACGGCAGTCGCTATAATTACCAGTGCGGCAAATCTAGTTCTACCATTGAAGCTTACCCTGGCATCTGCAGCATAAAGCATCTCAGCATAGCTGAGAATGTAGCTGAGAAACAGCTTGGATGAACTATGATTCAGAAGTAATCATCATAGATGAAAAAATTAGTGAAAATTTCGAGCAAGGAAATGACCGGTTGGTACGCTAACTCGCTGAATAGGGTTCCTTATTTTTCTGTGAGCCATTTTCGTGGCTCGAAGTCTATACAATAGGCACTTCGCTGACAGTTTCAACTGTTTATAAGCTAGTTTTACCAGTTGCAAGTTCAAAAGTAAATATCTAATGACTGGGAATGTAGCTGTGATCGCCGACCGGCCATTGTCCGTGCGCCGGCGCCTTCCGCTTAGCAAAACCAAACTAGAAGGACCCGCAAAAATATCCCAACTAATATTATAAATTCGAAAGTGAGTTTGTATATTTATTTGTTTGTATTTTTGTTACCTCTTCATGTTCTATCTACTAAACCAATCTACCTGAAATTTCGCATACACAAGTTGGGAGTATTAAGAAGGACATAGGGTACCTTTTATCGTTCTCGAGGGAAATTCATGCGGCCAAAATCGCGGGCGAAAGCTAGTATTCCGTATTTACAGATAAAAAAAAAATACTTTGACAGGCGGAACGAAGCGATTGAAAAATAGAAACAGCGCCGTTTGTTCGCTATGTTCTCATATGTAAATCATTGCAATTATTTCGTGGGAGTTTGTCACGTTAATTAAAATTGTTTTTGTAGTAAAAGTATTCTCACATGGATGATATTTTATTTTTATCGATGATAATGAATAGTGTTTTTGTTTTCGAATGAAAGTAAATATAAATAGGTATATGCCTTTATTAACTTTACCCCGTTGGCTCGCAGAATCCAGACAATAATAAAACTATTAATAAGTGACATACAATCGTACGCGGATTTGGATAATTTTTCTGTTCTGTGATCAATACAATAATGCAAAAATTTCAAGTGTTTACTTTCTTTGGTTCATATGATCTTAACTACATAGTATAAAACAAAGTCGCTTTTTCTGTCCCTATGTCCCTTTGTATGCTTAAATCTTTAAAACTACGCAACGGATTTTGATGCGGTTTTTATGTGATTCAAGAGGAAGGTTTTTATGCCCATGCGAAGCCGGGGCGGGTCGCTAGTTTATTATAAACAAAGAGGACTATAAAGAAGGAAGATACTCGTTTACAGCTACAGTTAGGGTAGGTAAGGCGTCTAATTGTGTTGAGTAATGCTGAAGCAACGCACGTTGTGACGAAAATGTAAGTATGCTTAGTGATAGAGTCCCGTTTGCGCCCTTTAAGTCAGAGCTTATAATACAAATTAGGTACAAATTCTCACTTATGATCGAACTGATTTACACGTGTTTCTTTAGACTGACTGCCTTGATACAAATAAGACACAATAGAAATGAACACAAATAGGAAATCGTCGCTCCACTGGACTGGATAATTCAAGTCTTAGTTGCACATGAAAATTGTAATTTTGTATGCAAATTCAATGGAAATAAATATATGGCTACGATTATGTTGTAATGTTAACATTAACACTTTGGTATATGTTTGATTGCATTACCAAAGAGTTTTTAAACGTTGCATTACTTGTCTTTATAAATTTCTAGCAAGTTTTCAAAATCATTTTAATGTTATTATGTAGTATATATGACGACCTCCGTGGCTTAATGGTTAAATGTCTGCCTGCACTCAGCATCCTCTCAGATCCTGGATACGATCCCCGGTCAGGTCATGGTGAAAAATGATGTTTTTCTAAATGGCCTGGGTCTTGGATGTTTATCTATGTGTCAACAATATTGTTTCCATATATGATATTTTATATATAATTATTCTTTAGTAAAACTCGTATTTGGTTGCTAATGTAGTCTAAAATATAGTTAAGACAATTAAGTTAGTTTTCCTTTAAAATTATTAAACTGACGGAAATGGCGCCATCCCCACTATTTTGAATAAAAACGAGATGTCGCCATTGCCTCGGCCTATTCTGTTTCGAACGTTCGTGGAGTCAACATCTAACATTGTAAGTGTTGTTATTTTCTTTTAAAAATATTATCATGTTATTCACTGAATTTTCTATATTTTGTACGTATAATGTTTATACCTTTTATTAGATTATTAAATGGAATATTGATGCATTTATTTTTAAAAAAAACTGAATATTAACTTATTTCTGTTATTAAATATCTCTTTTTTTTAAGTGCCTTAATTTTATTTGATATAATTATAATTATATAAAATATAATTACATAATTAAATTTATTTAAAATCAAATAAGTCTCTTTTATTTCACATTTCAGAAGTGGGATGGGTAATCTATTTTTTTTTTTATACTGTTTACTTGTTCTTTTTCTTTTTTGTGTGTTATCAGGGATTATGGAAAATATACGGGAAAAATCTCCGCTGTTGGGAAGAGATCCGAGAGACAATGGAAGAGGCCGACGCCGGGCGCGAAGTCCGTCTCGCAGCCATTCGCGCGCCTCTGTGAGACGTTGCGTGGATCGGCGGGCGCGGAGCCCGTCCCAGCATCGACGTGCCAGCCGGCATCTACGCAGCCGGTCTCGGTGCGATGATTCGCATGGTCGCGAATCTTGCAGACATCAGTCGCGTAGTCCGCTACGTAACCGATCACCAGGCAAGCAGTCTGATGATTGTCATGGCGGGTGTAGCTCCCAGCCAGGGCATCACCACTCGCCGCGCGGCAACGAGCGCTGCAGCAGCAGCCGACGCTACGAGCACAGCAGCCGGCTTCGCGGCGTGCAACGTAGTCCAGAGCAGCGGGCCACAACAGCAACGGCTGAGCCTCGAGCTTCGACTACGCAAGGATCAGAAGGTAACACCACTGATCCAAATATTGGCAGTGGTGATTTTTTATCAAATAATTTACCTGCTAATCTAAACGTGCTTTTACAAACACTAAAATCTTTGATTCCGGATAGTGATAAAATAGGCTCTTTTAAAGATAGTATTCCTGAATTTGACCCTGCAAGAAAGGAACAAACGATGGCAATGTGGATACGTAAAGTTAACGAAGCTGCCGAATGGTATTCGTGGAATGAGAAACAAATTGTTCATTATGCTATTCCTAAACTTCAAGGTGTCGCAAAACGATGGTATGAAGGATTGCCATCGGTGTTCTTTTCTTGGAGTGAGTGGCAGACAAAATTGTTATCCGCATTCCCATCTGAAGAAAACTACGGACAGATGCTTGCAGACATGTTAGCTAGGCGCGCTCGTTTCAATGATTCCCTTGAAGAATATTTTTATGAAAAAGTTACGCTCATTAATCGGTGTAATATAACTGGCAAACGAGCAGTAGAATGCGTTCTGCATGGTATTGATGACAGAGCAGTTAGGCTAGGTGCCGAGGCAGCTCAGTATGAAGACCTTGATAAATTGCTTAGTTACTTGAAGAATGCTAGAAATGTAAAACCAATCCCAGAACGTAAAGTTACTAATAAAAATCAATCTGCTTCTTTAGATTCTCAAACAAAGAATATAGGTCTAAAAGATAAAGCTCAACGTTGTAATAATTGTAAAAAGGAAGGCCATTTTGTACGCCAATGTCTCGAACCATTAAAAAAATGTACAAGGTGTCACAGGATAGGTCATGAAACGGAACAATGTTACACTAAAAATCCAGTCCCTACTACTACATTTAAAACAGAAACTGAGAAATCCGTTAATATAGTTGCCAATGGTAGTAAATTTTCAAATAAATATTTTAAGGATGTACATGTTAATGGTATAAAGATGGATTCCTTCGTTGATCTTGGTAGTGAATGCTCAATGATTAAACAATCGCAGTTGCATAAATTAGGAGCCATTTACATAAATAAAAATAATTTACCAGTTTTGCGAGGGTTCGGTAATTCCGTAGTCCATACTTTGGGTAAAATTAATGCCGAGGTAGAAATTGATGGGGTGAGTGCTAGTGTAGAACTACTGGTTGTACCTGATGATGTTATGGAAGTTTCTATTATGATAGGACAAACCTTCACTGAACAGCATCATATAATGATTCAGAAAACTAACGATCACTTTGATATTTTGTATAATAATTTTAAAGACATAAATAAATCTAATAAAATAAAAATTCTTAACCTAAAATTTACTCAAATAACTGGTATGGGTATTTTGGAAGTATATACTGAGCCAAAATATGAAGGGGAACTTTACATTGTCGGAGGCTTGCGTAATGATTCAAACAACACCTATTATATCCCGGAGGGGCTTTTTCAATTTGACGACAACGGTAATGGGAAATTAATAATTAACAATTTGAGTTCTAACCCTCTAAATTTAACTAAAGATATATTGATTACACGCGGTATTATTGCGAATCAGGAAATCAATTGCAATGTTCTACTTGTTTCTGAATTCAAAAATCAGCCAAGGAATCTTATTACTGATTCCGATTCAAATATAACAGGTAATTTTGATCAGACTGTGGTTGATGAATTATTAATATTACTAAATAAATATCGACATTGTTTCGCTTTTTCTCTTTCCGAGTTAGGACGCTCGTCTGTTTGTGAAATGAGCATTGACTTGCAAAATGGTGAACCAGTAGTTTACAGACCCTATAGATTAGCTATGAAAGAAAAGGAAGTAGTACGAGAAATGGTGAGTGAACTTTTAGAAAATGACATTATCCGACCTTCAGTCTCTCCTTTTGCTAGCCCTATAGTTCTAGTGCGGAAAAAGAGCGGCGAATATCGCCTTTGTATCGATTACAGAGCCTTGAATAAAAATACTGTCCGCGAAAACTACCCAATGCCTCTTATTGACGATCAAATTGATGCATTAGCTGGTAATGAGTTCTTTACTGCCCTTGATATGGCGTCTGGATATTACCAAATACCCATCAAGGAGCAGGATCGACATAAAACAGCTTTCGTCACGCCGGAGGGCCATTATGAATTTAACAGAATGCCCTTCGGTTTGGCAAATGCCCCAGCAACATTCCAACGAATGATGCATCAGGTTTTGGGTGGTTAACGTCATAAAGAAGCTATGGCTTACCTAGATGACATAATTATTCCGTCAAAAACCATCAAAGAAGGAATGGAAAAATTAGAGTCTGTTTTAGTATTGTTAGCTGAAGCTGGTCTTACACTTAAATTGTCTAAATGTGTTTTCTTTGGGCGGTCTGTTAACTATTTAGGCTTTATTATTTCCAGTAAGGGTATCCAACCGGGTTCTGATAAATTGAAATCCGTAGAAGAATTCAAAACACCTGTAGACAAACACACCGTAAGACAATTTTTAGGACTAACTAGTTTTTTTCGTAGGTTTGTAAAGGGGTTTTCGATTATCGCAAAGCCCTTAACTCAACTGCTAAAGGACAAAGCTGTTTGGGTATGGGGGCCTGACCAACAAAAAGCATTTGAAAATCTCAAGTCGACACTAGTACAGAAGCCAATATTAGCTCTGTACAATCCAAAAGCTGTCACAGAATTGCACACAGACGCATGCAAAATAGGTATCGCGGGTATACTTTTACAAAAAGATACGGAAAATATTTTAAAACCGGTAGCCTATTTTAGTAGGCAGACCAGTCCCGAGGAACAAAACTATTGTTCGTATGATTTAGAAACTTTGGCCGTCGTAGCTTCTTTACAAAAATTTAGAGTGTACCTGGTAGGAATTAATTTCAAAATAGTTACTGATTGCAACTCGATAAGAGCCACCTTTATGAAGCGTGATATGATCCCTCGTGTAGCCCGTTGGTGGACTCAAATGCAGGAATTTGATTTTGAAATAGAGTATAGAGCAGGATCATCAATGGCACACGTGGACGCTTTGAGTCGCAACCCATCTACCAATTATAATAATCAATCTCAAAAAACCATTAATGCAGTAATTGAAACTGATTGGCTTTCAACAGTACAAAACTCTGATTCTGAGATTAAACGAATTAGTGGAATATTATCCAATCCTGAATTTGACGATATTGTAGACATAAAAAACAACTATAAACTCAAAAATAGCAAACTTTTTAGAATCACAGCTGAAGGTGATAGATGGGTTGTACCTAAAGGCGTCCGCTGGCAAATTGTCAAACAAAACCATGACGATATAGGCCATTTCGCTGTAGACAAGACGTTAGAACGTATAAAGTCTCATTATTGGTTCCCAGATATGCGCAATTTTGTCACTAAATATGTAGGCTCTTGTCTAGAATGTGCATATAGTAAGACACCTGGTGGTAAGAGACCCGGTTTCTTACACCCAATCCACAAAGTAGATACTCCATTTGACACTATTCATATGGATCATGTAGGCCCGTTTGTATGTAGTAGCAAAAAGAATATGTACATTTTAGTATTGATTGACGCATTTACAAAATATATTTATTTGAAACCTGTAAAAAGTACAAAATCTAAAATTACGGTTAATGTTTTAAACGAATTTATCAGTATATTTGGAGTACCCAAACGTATCATATCTGACCGTGGTTCATCATTTACAAGTGATCTCTTTAAAAAGTTTGTAGTAGACAAAGGCATCAAACACGTTATGAACGCCGTTGCTACTCCAAGGGCTAACGGGCAGGTGGAAAGATACAACAAAGTTATTGTTGATGCCTTAACTGCTAAGTGTATTGGTTCCCTTGATAAAAAATGGGATGATCACCTGCCCGATATCCAGTGGGGTATCAACAACACCTTTAACAAAGGTATAAACAAGACTCCTGCTGAAGCTTTGTTTGGCATAAGGCCACAAGGCCCTAGTGACAGTAAAGTAACTTCAATTATTGATGATGACATTGGCCAAATTGACAGGAGCCTTGAAAAGATCCGTAGTGAGGTGTCATCTCATATCAAAACAACTCAAGAAGCCCAAAAAGCAAATTATGATAAATCCCGATATGAGCCTATCAAATACAATGTTGGGGATTTAGTTAGGGTAGAGCGTCATATTCCTGCTACGGGAAGTAGTAAAAAACTCATTCCCAAATATCAAGGGCCCTATAAAATCACACATATTTTTGACCATGATCGTTATCAGGTTGAAGACACACCATTATCAAGGAAAGGAAAAAAAAGGTATTCTAATGTAGTAGCCGTCGATAAATTAAAACCCTGGGTGTGCTTTAAACGACCTCATGATGACACTCTAACAAGTGATAAAGAATCTGCCAATGACTCAGGTAGTGAATAGTGTTTCTGAGTAACTAGCTGAGTAGTTGATTGTTTGTTTGTATTATAGAGCCAATTGGGTTCTAACATAACTTACGACCAATTGGGTCTTTACGTGATTTACGACCAATTGGGTCCTTATGCAGCTAACGACCAATTGGGTCCTATTGTGTAGAACAAATTGTTTATTTCTTTAATAATCTACAGTTCTGATTATCACTAAAACTATAATACTATTTAATAGTGCTATAAATATGTTTTTTTTATTATGTTAAAGTAAAATAATCTATATTTTATTTTTGTAAAATTGTCTTAGTTATTGTAACAGAATGGTTGCTGTCAAGTACGAGGACGTACAATAATAATAGGATGACCGACTGTCAACAATATTGTTTCCATATATGATATTTTATATATAATTATTCTTTAGTAAAACTCGTATTTGGTTGCTAATGTAGTCTAAAATATAGTTAAGACAATTAAGTTAGTTTTCCTTTAAAATTATTAAACTGACGGAAATGGCGCCATCCCCACTATTTTGAATAAAAACGAGATGTCGCCATTGCCTCGGCCTATTCTGTTTCGAACGTTCGTGGAGTCAACATCTAACATTGTAAGTGTTGTTATTTTCTTTTAAAAATATTATCATGTTATTCACTGAATTTTCTATATTTTGTACGTATAATGTTTATACCTTTTATTAGATTATTAAATGGAATATTGATGCATTTATTTTTAAAAAAAACTGAATATTAACTTATTTCTGTTATTAAATATCTCTTTTTTTTAAGTGCCTTAATTTTATTTGATATAATTATAATTATATAAAATATAATTACATAATTAAATTTATTTAAAATCAAATAAGTCTCTTTTATTTCACATATGTATGTGTTTACTATAAAATATACCTAGTATCGTTGAGTTAGTATCACATAATACAAGTCTCGAACTTACTTTGGAGCTAACACAACCTATGTGATCTATCCCTATATTTTTTTTTCTTGTTTCGTTGTCTTGATATGATTACTGATTACATTATACTTATACTATACTTTTGATAGCTTTTTTTTTATTCAAACTAGTTGGCAACTCCAATATTACTCGGTCGTAAATTGCTTTAGTTAAGACCTCGACAGTAATTGTCTGCAAGTTATCTACTCATGTTTATGTCTATTTGAAATCTTATTTTTGTATCAACATTCAAGCCAAAATCACCTTTCAAATCCTGCATGAACTCCAAAAAGAAATACATTCTTAAAATTCAGTCCCTAAATAATAAAATATTTATGTAGTTTGATCAAGTACATACTTAATAATTCCGGTTGACTTTATCTACTTGCATTGAAATTTTTAAATAGTTTTAAGAATTCACACTACTCAAGCGGGTCATAGAAAAATAAATTTACGATATGTTTTCAACAAAGTAATTAGTTAAGTATGCGGAACATCCAACATAGTACTACGTTTGTCGCGTAGCACAAAGGTTATAATAATAAATATTCAAGGCGTGTACGTCCATACGTTCATACCTACGTACTCCATAATGTGCGAGTAATTACACAAGTAATTAGTGTTTTTGAATCGTTAGATGTTCTGTACAATGTATCTAATACTCAGTATTGTATACTTAAATTAATTATTTATTATTCCACGAGTATTCTAATTTGTATAGTTGTATTTACATACATACATATAATCACGTCTTTATCCCATACGGGGTAGACAGAGCCTAGGGCTATAAGACCTTAGGCCACGTTTAGCGTAATGGTAGTTGAAACAGGAAATCAATAGTGATGGGTTGCTAGCCGCATCGCCTATGTCATGATTTCCCCATTCGGCGATTCCTTCAGACGACTTTTACGGCTTGCGCGGGAAGAGAAGCAGCTGACAGCGGAAATCCGTGCGGCAACACTGGACAGCCGTCCGCTGAAATGATAATGATGATGGTGCACAGATTTCTGTGTGATAGTACATAAACCACTAGACATATTGTCTGATAAGAAAGATAATTCCGTTTTTACTCACATGTGCTATTCGGAAACTCTGACTGTGTGAACGGGGTCGATCATCCTCGTATCCCTCTCAATTAGAAACACCTCTTTACTTCTTACACCACATACGTCTTTTAACTATTTTCTCGGTTATAGGACTTATGGACTCAGGAACCCAGGTTCCACTAAAATGCAGTCTTAATTTTACCCTTCATAAGATGATTAAGTACAGCAATAATTTTAAACTTAGGTACACTTTTGTTTAAAAATTTGTATAAGAATGAATATTTGGAATTATTTAGTGGAAGAATCTTTGTCGCGGATACCAGCGCCTACCTCCAAAACTGAAATTCGTACCTATATTTTATTAATAATTTATACAAATCAAGTGCATATTAAGTTAATATAAAGAAAATTTTAACAGTTATTAATATTCTCATACAACAATCCATACTATCCATATCCATATCCATACTTCCATACTAATATTATAAATGCGAAAGTCTGTCTGTCTGTCTGTCTGTCTGTCTGTCTGTCTGTCACCTCTTCACGGCTAAACGGATGGTCCGATTGGGATGAAATTTGGTAGAGATGTAGTTAACGACCTGAGGTCAAACATAGGCTACTTTTGGGCGCGATATAACCGAGTCCCACGCGGGCGAAGCCGCGGGGAACAGCTAGTAGTTATATAAGCGATCGATGCAATCACAAGATCGCCATCGTCCTTCACGGTTGAACAGTGACGCACACACCACAGAGTAAAGGCAACAATCCATTGCTGCGCATAAACTCGCTACGCTATGAATGTTTTGTATGAGTGTACTTTTGGTCTTAATAATAATATTAAAACGATTGCAAAATTCTTTTTAGAAAATTATATTGTGTTATCCCTAGACATGAATGTTTTCAATGCGATTTTGGACAACATTTATTTTCATTTACTCGTATTACTTTTTCATTATAACAATAATTGTTATTTTATAAAGGAAAAAATAATAGGAATAAACATGTACGCCGATTACCTGTAAAACAAAAAATTATTCGTTAAGTCCGTCTTTGTATACATTGATTGAATTTGATCAACACGTATAAATGTCTATCTATCTTTTTACCTGTGAAAGACCGTCAAAATATATATTTTTTTAAAGACAATTGTACACACCAGATAAGCAAGCCACGCCTCATTAACGACTATGGAATGAAGCTTTATATGATAGTAATGTTAATATTCAATTATAGATGTCGTTTATGTGTCAATGACTGATGTCGGATTGATTACATAAAGGTGGTGAATGTAAATGATATTTGGCACTTTTGATAAATTAACACATTAATTGATTCACGACTTCCCGAAGCCAATCCGTGGGTAGTATTTAAGTTTCGTAGTTTTAATATTATTTACTTAAGGTCTCACAAGCAAGTATGTCAAAGACGGATGAATTGAAGATTTTTCTGGACACCACTTTCCATCAGTTGAGCCATAGGCCTGATTGCCTACTTAGTAGTATAAAAAAAGAAAAATGAAATTTAAAAAAAGAAGGAATAAGTAGTTTAAAAAAGAAAGCAGTATTGCCAGTGGCTCTATCCGCATGTGATTTCGTTACCTAGCATCTTAACATTTTCTGCCATTTTCCAAGGTCTAATCTATCTCTATAACAAATTTTGTCAAACAAACAGACATTAGATAGACAGATGAGACAGAATACTTTAATTGTCATAATTAGTAAAAATATGTTGGTTACAGGGATTGACATTTCTATAAAAATGTAAATGTTTTAATAAGTAAAACTTTACCATCAAATAGTTCACCAAATTACCGTAGTAAAGTAAACTATTTGAACTATTTCATACTGTGATCCAGGAAACGAAAGGTCTTTGGCTCCCAATGGAATGTATGCGTGGGAGTCACTCCCATGCGCTCTTGGCACAAAATAAAGAGGCTACAGAATAACCAAACATGCCGTGTGTTAATGGCTAAAACTGAGCTCAGATTTTTCAAGGTATCAATGGCTACAATTGCTATCTAGCAATAACAGTTGCGGGAGTAACTTCTTTAAGTAAGAAATACGTAGGAACTCTTATAATAATATTTTACTAGTTGTGGCAAAGTCAACCAATTCAAATGACAGCAACGACTTGGATTGCTTGACATGCGTTAACGTTACAAAGTCATATATCTAGTAGTAGCCTGGTGGCTATCGAGCTCATCTGACAAATGCATAATGTAGTTCCACCAATAGATATAGTACTGACAAGCCATTTATATACTAATAAATCTAAGATACAAAAGAATGGATTAACAAATAACAATTGTTAGAGATGGTCAAATTTGTAATTAACCTTTTTTCATTTACACAGCAGAATAGGGACGTTCCCTTTATAAGATAAATAGCATTAACTATATGATTTAATTCTTGACATGACTGTAAGAAATTATTTCATTTTAAATACGGTTTAAATTTCTAAAATTTACCCTTTTTATTTATTTATTGTAGTGACGCCTTTCAAAGAACATTACCGACAAAGTTATTTCTCTACACTTTATTTATTTTGTGCAAGCGCTCTCTGCTTTCTATTGATTTAATGAACACTATCTTATCTTGCCCAATAAGCTTATTACGCTCCGTTTTGAGTTTAATTCAATTGGTCATGAAATAAGGGCAAGCAATGAAATTGTATTGATGCTATTGCGTAACGAAGGAATCTATGATAAAGCAATTTCCATTTATTTTAGTTTACTAAAAGTAATATTTGATGGCTTAATCTACTTATTTTTAAATTGGAGAGCAGTATTATCTTATGTAAGAAGAATAACTATCTCAGCGTTTTCAGAGTTTTCCCCCTAGATCATGGGTTGATGTCACCCGATTACTACAATGGTCATAAAATTCCCCACATGCTGGGAAATAGAACAATAAATTTGGATAGATTATCTCTTAGCTCTGATTCGCAGCATCGGATATTCTCTCACCGACCAGATGGTCAGATACCCTGAAGAAGGCCGCAGGCCATCGCTGGATGTAAGCCGCTTCCAATCGGTCTTTTTTAAGAGGTCTATGTTCAGCAATGGACAGCATGAGACTGAAATGATCTGCGGAAAAACAGAGGTTAATGTTACACAAGACTAAAATCTATTTGTAATAGTTGAAATTGAAAACCGTATATACAATGTGAAACTTAATAGAACCAAAAAAATAGCAGATTTGCATCTTCATTTTAAACTCGTTTGCCTATCGATAATGCGTTTACTTATAATATACCACTTAAATTTATTCGATAACATTTGATTTGTGTTGACAACTCCTTTCACCGCTGTGCTACTAATATTCAATTAAAATATTTGACAGGTCATTTATAATATTTATGTATAGCTTAAACGTCTGGCTACCCATTTGCGCTAAATTAATATGTAAGCTCGGTACAATTAAAATACACTCATTTTGACCTAGTGTCCTTCTTGTCCAGTAAGTAATACAAGATGAAATACGCATTTATAAAGCAAATTACAGTTATTAAGTTGCTTTGTTTTATTAGATATAATTTGCGAATATTTGTTAACATGTTATTTCTTGATAAAATTGACACATGAATTATCAAAATTAAAAATGAACAAAGCAATAACTACGGATAAACCCATTATCATTTTTGGATTTTCTCTCCTTGTCATTATAGATTCAATGATATGCTTGGTAATTCCAGACTTATCAATGATATCATTATTGTTATGAATGATATCAAATAATTACTTTCAAATTTTTTACATTTCAAGATAACAATTAACTATGTTAGATTGTCAGCAATTAAGGCAGTTGTCTGAAGGGCGTCAGTCTGACTCATGATCTTCCGAGGGTATTGCCCAATTACATTACACAAATTTTCACATTCTTTATTATGCTTCTAGATATGGCAGTTCTGTTTATTATTACAAAAAGCAACCAAACCAATGAGATCATCATTTAGGTTACCTACACTGTCAGATTTTTCAGGCTGCTCTGACGCATTTGACACACCTTTCGGCTTTCGTCAATGAAAACTGTAAAATTTTGTGCCTCTTAAGGATATTGTGTTTAAGCATCTCAGGCTTTGAAGGGCAGCTTAGAAAACAACCAAAAAATCCCTATAATGACACAAAGAGAATAATAAAAAACAAAAACGGCTTCAGTTATCCAAAAATAGAGACGCTTAGATATTGGGTAAATTCTTAAGATAAACCTCTTGATCTTGACTATCAAAGATAGTAGTTATCAATAATGTGGTGGCCGAGATCTCATTTTTAATATTTAGTTGATATCGAACAACGCTAAAATGAAGTTATTCTGTAAACTATTTGTATTTGTTGGTGAGTAATTATTTTTTATTGCTTCTTCTTTTATAGTGGCTAAAACTATATAAATTTGGCTCACTGGGATACAATATCTACTACAGAGTTAGAGGCTATAGACATATCAACCTCTGTTACGTGGTATTTTATTACTAAAGATCTAGTTAATTTTTATGATTATCAATTTTATTGTATGTTCACTATCTATCTAATATTTAAGAGCTCTGCTCTAGTCGGAGAAGTCTATTGTATTGTATGTTCACATCATAATATTAATACATATCTGTATAAATAATATCATGTATCTATTATGGTATAGTTTTTAATACAGTTCAATACTGTATTATTTCAGTTATTTTTAATTTCGTGTCAACATTGCCAAATCCTGAAGTAGAATCTCAGTCATCAAGAATAGTGAATGGCTACGCTGTCGATATATCCAAAGTTCCTTACCAAGCCGCTTTAAGAAGAAAAGTGTCATCAGGTTGGGCTCATACTTGTGGCGCGGTTGTTATTGGCACTAGATCCATTTTATCTGCTGGTCACTGTGCTATCAAGTAAGATATTTTTAAATTTATTTTTCTGTTTGCCCGGGGCTCCACTCCGTGGGAGTTCCGAAATAAAATATAGCCTATGCGTTGTTTCAAGGGCTAAGTAATCTCCATTCCAAATTTCAGCCGTTTTCCTGTGAAAGAGTAACAAACTTTCGCGTTTAGGTATATAAGATGAGTAGGATTAGTATTCGCATTCTCATTTTTAACCGTTTAATCATCAATCAGTTTATTTGTTTTGTATTTAGTTTAAAAGCTACATTTATGGCGTCAATTTTACTATGGTAATTACTTACTGCGATGGCTTGACGACCCAAAATGGATCCTGGCCTCCGAGACAAGATTTCTCCACTCATCCCTATTTTTATATATCTACTAACGTATGTATATAAAAAGCTTATAAAGTGAATTTTGTTAATTATTGTCCATTTCTTAAATCAACTTGTTTGTATCTTTATTTCAGTTACGCAGCTAATCCATCTCTATTAAGAGTTGTAGTTGGTACATCAAGTCGCCTTTCTGGAGGAAAGTCCTATGATGTATCAAGGGTTATCATCCATGAGCAATATTATGAAACTACTTTAGAAAATGACATATCAATGTTGATCACTGCTTCGACTATATCCTTCACTCAGTCAATCAGAGCCATTGCTTTTGCACCATCAGACTTTTATTTACCAGAAGCAACTAAAGCCATTGTATCAGGCTTTGGTACAACATCGGTAAGTATATGTTTAATTATTATAAATACTTACTCTTCACGTGCAGCAAATTTCAGTTAAATATAAGTGATAAAGTACTCACTTCTTTGATATCATTCAATTGCAGTTCAGTAAATCCTAAAGATTAATACAATAAATAGAATGTATAGTTTTTGGCAACTATATCATGAGTTGTTTTAAATGATTTATTTATTATAAACAATTTTTTTTTTGCTTTTAAAACACTTTTTGCTAAAAGAACCCTTTTGTTTCCAGTATGAAGGCATATCTTCATCAATACTACTCGCGGCTCAAGTAAACATAATCTCACAGCAAACCTGCGCAAAGGCCTACCTTCGAATCGCCACAATTACTTCAGGAATGATCTGCGCAGGCAATTCAGATCCTCCAAGGGATGCTTGTCAAGGGGATTCCGGAGGGCCTCTAGTAGCCAATGGTCATCTAGTAGGTCTGGTCTCGTGGGGCGAAGGTTGTGCTGATAGTGTGTACCCCGGAGTGTACACTAAGGTTTCGGAATATGCTCCATGGATAGAAAAACAATTGGAAGCAATCTGATTTAGTTAGTGGAATTTATCTAGTAAAAATAAATGTATGATAAATTGAACATGTAAAGTTAATAAATCAAATTTTAAGCTAGTATATATAAGTGTTATAAGTAGGAAGAAAGAAATACATAGACCAAAATAAAAGAGAAGGCTGAATTCGTGTTGTATAGAGATGTAAAACTGATGGCTCCAGAGATATATGGAAATCAGATATACAATTACCTATATATAAGAGTTAACAATTAATTTTTGTAATAAATATATTGTATATTATTACACCCTTCTTTTTATGATTTCCTTGATGATCCATTTGATTTTAATAATTCTAGGTTAAATCAACAATAAGACGGTTAAGCACTTCTGCGTGAAGTAATTCTGAGTTAGTTTTATCGATAAGCAGTTAATTATATGAATTTTATCGATTGTGAACTTGGTTACAACAATGGAGTTGGGCAATCTAATTTGAATATAAACAACTTTCTACATCCATGTCAGTTACGGATACCTGTACTAAATAGTGTCATTGACATCATTATCTTAAAATAAAGATAGTACAGAAATAAACCACCGAAACAATTTTCAACTTTATTACTTACACAACAAATATTTTTAAAGTTTTTTACTAAATAAATTCAAATATAGATGTATAGATAGATATACAGTTTATTGTACCATTATCATACAAATTATACATGTTGATACAAATACAAACAATGTGTACAAAGGCGGACTTATATTCTTTTTTAACATACAATGATAAAAATGATTTATATACTGTTTTCATCTTTGCAATACAAACAAGTAATTCTTTACAACAATTTTCATTGAAAAAAAAACATTACTACAAGATTTGCAACATACAAAAAAATAAAGAATTCCAACAATTTTCCACTAAAAAAAATATAAAAAAAAAAACATTTTTAATTTTAAAGTAAATAAGATAGTTTTGTGATGAAACCTTTTTTTTCATATATTAAGCAAACATTTTAATTATCCACGTTTCCCACACCGCCCGCGTTATATAGCTTACCTATTTATAATTCATCGGACAATAACTATATTTTTATAATAATACATGTCGCACTTAAATAAAAGAATTAACTAATAAACACAACAAACTAACAAAATTTTGTGTGTTTAATAAAAGTTTAGTTACATAAAACAACAACCATAAATCATAATATTTAGAAATATCCTTTCTGTACTCTTTTTATTTTTAATTTTTTTTGTCAAGTACGACAAAACTGATAAAACGTTTTGTACTTATGTTATAAGTACATTAAAATGCTAATTGTTTAAGATGTAATCAAATATAAAGATTATAATTAAGGCATTAATAATGACTAATTTGAGTTATGAATACCATATTTTAGTAGAAGGCGAACATGCGTAGGTAATTTTTTTAGTAGTAAGTAGTTTCTGATTTTAAATGGTGTAGATATTATAATTTTAGTGTTTAAATAAATAAAAAATTCTACAAAAATGCATAAGTAAGCATGTTTTAGAGATACTTTACTAAATTCATAGCCACTATAGTAATATTATGTGCTTAATTCGAAGTTTGTTACTAAATAAATACCTAAGTTTTAATTACTTAAGTCGTCTGCTAATCTGACGGATGACCGTATACTATATGCTTATTTGCTGGATTTTGTATACAAAAAACTGCCTGAAAATATATCAAATTAAACTTTCCAAACACTTCTATTGAGTAGTTAATTTATTGAATTTCGTCGATAGCGTCCATGTTGATTGACGACAAATAATAGCCGTTTTTGGACGTTCCCTTTGAACTCTTATTTGTACGGTGTAATTTAATTTAAACCTTTTGTTTCGAGTGACATTGGGACCGAAATTAAGTGCTGTTTATTTTTTAAGTTTTTTATTTTATTTTATATGTATTTTTCTCTATTTCTATATCTCATCTTGCCTTATTCATTAGATATATATTAGTATTTGGAGTTTATTTTCGGTAACTAAGTATTTTGATACTTTTTTTACAGTTTATTTTAATTTTTAGTTCATATACTAGCGTATAATATTCATTACGTTATTATAGGCATAAGTGGCATTACATACAAAACTTTAGGGTACAAAATGTTCCAATGAAATCTTATAACAGACAGAAAAATCATTCATATCTTGATCAGACTGTGAAACAGTCTAAAGAATGAATAAATAAATGTTATATTGTGAAAATTTCCCCGCCTACAGACTAGCTGGTGAATGCAATTGATTGATTGCGATATTGGAATCCAGCGGACGAAAAGATTCAATTATGATTAGCATCCTTTCCGTGGATTTGAAAATATACCCTTTTGTTGAATCTTACAGTTCATCAGATTATATACTTGGTGTTTGATGGATTTTTACAACTACGTGCTTTACTGAAACCTTACTAAGTAATTGCAGTGCTAATTACTAACCCACTGTTTAAGCAATTATTAGCTTTTAGGATTTAAATTGTCCATACTATATACTATAATCCATACTAATATTATAAATGCGAAAGTCTGTCTGTCTGTTACCTCTTCACGGCTAAACTGCTGGACCGATTGTGATGAAATTTGGTAGGGATGTAGTTAACGACCTGAGGCGCTTGGGCGCGATATAACCCAGTCCCACGCGGGGCGAAGCCGCGGGGAACAGCTAGTATACTATATACTATAATATTATATATGCGAAAGTCTGTCTGTCTGTCTGTTTGTTACGCTTTCACGGCTAAACCGCTGGACTGACTTTGATGAAATTTGGTACAGATATATTTAAGGACCAGGGGACTAACATAGGATACTTTTGGGCGCGATATAACCGAGTTCCACGCGGGCGGATCCGCGGGAAACAGCCAGTATAAAATAAATTAAAAAGAAGAGACATTGATTTATATTATCTTATTTTCTACTAACGTTAAATTGATATATTTCTTAATAACGCTTGTGTGTTTTTTCTTGATAGGACCCATCTATTGTTTGTTGATATTAGATTCTTCATGGATGAACTACAATCACGAACCTGGAAATACAGTTCTACATAATTAGTATTTGAGGTAGAATTCCATATAAGTAAATTAAAAGCCTCGTACAGTCGGCTGCAGATAAATCTGACCCCCATGCCACCAGTTTCACTATTGAAAGGGGGTCATATTTCTCTGCAGCCCACTGTACGTAACCAGTTCCAAAACTATTTTTTATTTAAACGGCGAAGCGGAATAGGTATAATAAAATATCAATAACGTTTGGGTTTGTTTTGTACTATTTTCTGGTGATTTGTTAGCTAATTTAAAATCATCATCCAACAAAAAAACAACATTTTCATGTAAAATGTTGCCAATGACTAACACTATCAAATAGTTATCAGATTTTATGTAGAGCCAAACTTTAAGTATATTTTCAACTATATACGCCTTAACTCTACTAAGCTTAACTTACACAAACTCTACAGCTTAAGTCAAAATATAAATCTTGGGCATTTCGCTACATTCACACAGGCATAAGGTAAAAGAAACACTATTCCCTATATTAGTTTTATGTAAAACAACAGTTCTTGTAGGAACATGGGCAATATATGGCTAATCTTGATGAGGCACTGCTATGCCCCCGGAACCATCTCAAATCTTCATTATTTAGTACGTATCGAAAAAATATAATCGTCGTTAAATAAACTGAAAGCATCTGACACTCTTCGTAATCAGTTCCCTCATTCTAGCCCACATTGTTTCACCGCTTCTCACTTTCTTAACAAACATATACCTTAAGATGTACTTCATAAGGCCTACTTTTTGCTTCAGCTTCCTTCCAGCTGAGGACCTTGTCAGTATAAGCAGAGAAATTATTTACGACACCCCCTCATTTAGCTGTTTTCTATCTTTTTCTTTTACACAAATCCTTGCATAGCTCTGTTCCTTTCTGTCATCCCGTAATAAATTTTGGGGCGACTGCGAATTAACAATACCATAGTCATAATTCGCCAGCCTGTTGCGGCGCATTTATCGGCTGTTTGACGAGATGATATTGATATTGTGTCACGTACATGTTGGACATGTTACATGCTTATTTAAAGCTAGTATATATGGGCCAAAATCGCATTTTGCATTAGAATAGTATCAAATTTGGAGCAAACTCATAATTTTTTTTTTTTTTTGCTTTTTAGAATTTAATATACCTCAGATAAGTCTGTTGTTTTTACTAAGTATATTTAGTTCAAAACCCAATCCAATAAAAATTGCTTCTTAATCAGTAATTCATTTGAAATAAATTTGTTTAGCTGCAAGAATAAAAAATATCGATATTCTTAATAAAAGTACGCTCCCATCCCTAATCTACTGTAGAAGTGTTCGCAGTCACCACTCAATTCAGGGTTGGCACTGCTCAGTAGACAGCAATAACGTGAATACCTATTCACCGCCGACTTTAGACGCTAGTCGTCTTCGGATCAATTCTAATCTCTGTCGTCACGCCCTCAGTGACACTTCGCCCAAACACGTCAACTGTTGACGTCACCTTATCATAACCAAACTTTTTCTTTGTTCTCAAAAAAGGGTCAATACGGTGTGCTCACTCAATTAACTTCTTATTGATGTCACTTTGTTTATTTGTATGAAATGTGATAACGAATAATTGAGTGGTGACGTTAATACGTCAATAATGGTTAGTATAGTGTTTTTGATGAAAAATAGTTTTCGTTAGAGCAGGTTGTCCTGCACTGACTATTTGCCTTAGTTTGGTAAGGTCGTTGTGAAAATCTAGATCTGTTTTATAAATTAACAATAAAAAAAAATAAAAAAAAAATTGTATTAATATTGCTATCAGTTAGTATTGCCAAATAATCCTATGTGAAAAACTTATAGTAAGGACCCTAAAATATTTTAAAAGATTTAATCATGATAATTGATACAAAATAATGATTGTTATAATTTATGTGATCTAATTTAAAGGCCTCCTCCAAAGACACGAAAGATTTTTCACATAATCCTTCAAACCGATAAACCTACAAAATTCATACCGCAATTTACAATCAAATGCTACAGCTTATTAAAATCAAAACAATGAATACAAATATCCGTCATCACAATCAGAATATCAATCGGTAAGTCAACGGCGTCTGTATGTCGCCAATATTCAATTCGATTAGGCCGTTGAGCGCCTAAACCCACCAATAAGTAAGTGTAATGCTATAGTCCCTCGGCCTATTACCTGGCAATTTCACAGAACAATCTACGTTGAAACGCGTCCACAGCACACAAAGATATGACACACATGCGTTTGTACCCGAGAGGGACGGCACTCGCTTCTGCGATTTGTTTACACAGTGTAGCTTTCCCTTTCGCCCTATGCGTGTGTGCGTAGCCATCTGGCAGGCGGGTGGCAGCCCTGACTACGTCTGTAGTAGTGTCGCCCCTAAGCGCACCCCGTTTCGGGGTAGCCTTTGCGCATGTGTGCGTGACCCAGTCGAATAAATCTAGTGTAATACACACAAACATATTGGTGGCACGGCGTGTCATTTTTACGCTTGTGTTGGCGCTACTTGGGGTTCTATAAGCGGCGCGATGATATTATTATTCTGACGATTACGACATCCTTTATGCTTACAATAAAATAATTAATAAGGGATGAAGTGTATTGTTGTTCGGCAGTTTGTGATTGGTATCAACGCACTTAGCTTCATTCACGCTTTCGAAAGGTAACGATGAGGTTTAATGAAAGCTCTTTATGGTAACGCCGACTCTATTGTTTTAAACTCGACAGCCAATTTGTTTATTATTTTATGATTTTTCATTGAATTAATTGAATGACATATATTATTACTTTTTTAAATTGATTGTGCTGCTGCTAACTCCCAAAACTATATTATACTATATTTATAATATACATAAAGTTTTAATTTAAACATTTGAATATAGATAGAATAGTATAGAAATATAACTTTTGATCCAATTAACATAATTGAATTAATACTCATGTAAATGGATTTAATCACAAATTGAAATTGAAATTAAATACGCATAAGCAATTTACTCTCGAATATATTTTTGATGTTGAACCACGAATTTCAACGCAGAAAGGTTACGTATAGTGATGTGACATTTAATTTTTCGATATTTGACAAAAAACTAAATACTGACAGTTCTAAGATGTAGGCGAATCAAAGAAAGCCTTGAATTAATACAAGTACTTATGTTTAATTTTTGTTATATTGATTCTAACAAGAAGTAAGTACCTAAAGTAATGCGAAACAAACTAAAATATGATTATCATATTAATGAAAATGCTTAAGTGTTGTTCTTTACTAAATAATACTTTTGCACTAAGGGTGCAGAAAACAAAGTGTAAAAAAACAGGAAAACTCCGAAGCAGACAAGGACGGAACCGGAAAAGCGGTAAAATGACTGAGAGAGTGACACCAAAGTTTTGTTTCCTTTTCGATTTAATACAACCAGTCTCTTCATTCTGACAGCGCTTAGATTAAGATGTAGAGTCAAAAGGCCAACTAATAAGTTTTGCTCGCAATTAAGCAGTTATTGACAGATATTTGAATCACCTCTGTGACGAAACAGTTGACATGGCGCTCAACCCCAGTTTAACAATTACAGGGCCGGAACCATTGTGACTGCCCTTCAGCGCCGGCCCTAGGATAGAGCGTGGGCAAGAGTCGCTCGCTCGAGGTGGCATGGGGTGCCAAAAAGCCAAATACGAAAAATAATTTCCAGCGCAAAATTAAATTTGGAGATGCACGGAAGGAGTATTTCCAAATCAGATTTGCAGTAAAATTTGAGAATTATTATTTATTTAAAATAAAATCGAAGTAAAATGTAACGTTTAGTGATAGCTGGGGAGCCGAGCTTTGTCGCTTTACCAAAGATTTTTTTGTTGATCAAAGTCTAGGGCCGGCACTGCAGCCCTACTCAATCCATTGTGGGCTATAAGCTCACCGGCCAATATAAAATAACCCTTAATACCTCTACCAAAATTCCGAAATCGTTCTACAATTCGGTACAAACGGAGAACGTGGCAGATCAAGTATTTTTGGGCAGCATACACAAATATTATTATCCTAGCTGTTCACAAATATCAATAACGTATTACTAGCCTCGGGACAGATTTAAAAGTTAACGATCGAGGTTTAAAGCGTTATGGCTTCATTTGCCAGCTATTTGAATAAAGGTTATCGTGCGTCAACTAACTTGCTGTTGTTTATTTTATTTTTACAGTTTTGTGGATTAATGTGGAAAAATGATGTTTGATACTTTTTAATATTTGATCTGGTTTCTTAATTAGTGGAAGCTGTAGATATGTATAATATATGCTGCTATTTTTGACATATTCAGTAATTTGCAGGAAAGGATAAAAAATCACAAAAAGCACGCAGTGTATCAAGAAAAGACTTGAAGGAAAGTCAAATGTATCTCCGAAGTAAATTTTATTACAATCGGTTAAGCGATAAACGTAAAAAAAAACAGACAGGATTGACATATAAACATACACATGTTATTATGGATTGAGATAAAAGCATAATTTAGGAATGGACTAAGAAATAAGTTTGTTCTATTCATCAGTGATAATAGATGGCGCTACAAGATCAAACACATCATATAAGTTATGTTTTTGTTCTAAGTAGCGATACAATACAATACAACTATCCTATTTAGTACTTAATTTCAGTATAATCGAATTTAGTAAGATATTGTTCCAGAGCAGAAGAATGGATAGATGACAAGTACCGAGTACACTATGTACACAATACATTTTCTCTAATTGAGTTGTTGGATTAAACATCTAGATAATAATAATAATAAAAATAACTCTTTATTGCACCAAAATTATTACAAGATATTTCAGCTTTGATGTAGAAAGAAAAAATCATATTCTTTGATATATAGTTTACCGTAATCTGTGGATTAGATAAGCAAATTGTGGACTTATAACTTTCATTACATAAACATAACAATCTAATTACAGGAGTTTTCTCTTGGCATCTTAGTTATACTACGGTAAATACAGATCTAACTAAAGAGACAATATCTCCGACGTTAAAAGGCCAGCCTGGGAAGACCGTGGGAGGGGGAGGCGGGGGTTCCCTCCTGCGAAATTACTACATTTTGAAGGGAACAACTTTTTATGAGAATAAGCCGCTGCTATGAATCCCGAATTATAAACGAATTCGAGCGGTGTGAGTGCATTAGTCTGACTTTTTAATGATTTCTTTTTTTTGCGACGCAGAAAATTGTATTGTTAGCTTATTTTATTGCTATATACATATATGTATATTTTACTTCTTAGATCATGCAAAAGCTAAGGATACAGCCGGGAAAATGCTGAGATGAAAGAGAGTGAGAGGATGATGAACTTTTCCAAAGTTTTGTAACAACATCCCCTCACAAACTGCGCGCAAGCTTCTCAAAAGTCCGAGGCGCATAGACTCGTACGTGATTCTCAATAGAGATACAAATTACGCCCCATTTCATTGTTTAGTTTTTTATGAGTTTTATAAATAAGCAAAATATCAAAATAGCCTCGTTATAATATTGAGCTGGAATTACTGCCGCCGCCGGGTTAAGTACTACCCACTTAACAATCTTATCTAACTAATTATTTTAAATTATATTAATATAGGTATAAATATGTTTTTTAAATTAGTTTGCAACAATAACAAGTAGATAATACAGTAAGTCTAAAACGCGATCAGATCAGTGATGGGAAACAATTTACAAATTACGGCAACACTGCGCCACAGATGAGAAAGAATCTCTATGGGTCGTAGGACTCGTAGAGTGTGAAGAGCCCGCACAAATCCCGTTAGCTATAATTGTGTCTCTTTTATTTATACCGGCGGCGCCGACAGCTTTGCTTTATCATTTAAATGGCGGTTCAGTTTGAATTTCGAATGCATCAATGTAAGTACGTATATTTTCGTTTTTTTTTTTTTCTAGCCACTAACATATAATAAAACAGGTGTATATTTTTGCCCAATTGTGTAAGAATACCTTCATTACCATCTTCTTTCTTATTTGGCCGCCAGTATCCCAAACAGTACCGTATTAATATCTTGAAAAAGATACTTAGATATCGTCAATAGACCAACCCATTACCTGGCGTCATACCTCTTATATCATGTAAGTACTGCTGAAAACTGCTAACTATAAAAACAAAATACTAGTTAGGCAATTAGAGCTCTTTTTCTGAGGCATGCATGGCAACAAGGACATCTGACTTCACCATCATTTTCATGAAAGCGTTATCCCTATTGCATCACAAGCAATTTGTTTTTTCTCATTCTTAAGTTATTACTACTTATTATTACGCTTATATTACGCTTATGTAAATGTGGCGTGATGTACTTATTTTTTATTTTCTTGTACATATTGTTGATATAAATTTTTTATGTAAATATTTTAATTTTTATTAGTTTGTAAGTACAGACTAACAAACCGTTTTTTATGTATATATATTTCTTGTTGTCATCTTATGACATATTTCAATAGTTTGCTGGAGGGCGCAGACTCGTCGCTTTGCCATGGCAACTGCGCCCCTGGCGGCTGTTATTGAAAACACCTTCTTTTCTTTCTGATTTTTGGTTTGCATGTTAAATATTAATTGCCGTTTTCTTTTTATTATTTTCTATTAAATAAGTATAATTTCTTTCTTGTGCTCATCCTACCCTTCTGATTTCTTATTCTTGGACTGTTCTTTGTTAAGTTTCTTTGTGCTGTGAATAAACTTTCCTACACTATTTCTACTTTTCAATCCTATCTTCCTACCTAGTCCACATAAATATGTACCTAATATTTAAGATGAGTATATACATAAAGTTGGCCTAGTTTTATTTATAAACCGACTAGTATTAAAGAACAAAATTCAAACCGTCAAAATCTAACAATGAAAATGCGTATTCACAAACTACGCAATAAGTTCCCTAACGAGCAACAGGTACTCAAATTAAATGTGTCAATTGTAACCAAATCTCGGAGAAATGTTACGTAATAGAACGTGAGATATCCCGGTGGGCGGCGGGATCGGAATGCTGGAGGAAAGCCGGTGGCCTTGACATGACAATATTTGGTGCTCTTACCTTAAACAACTAGCATATATAGTGTAACTTTCCCCACACGAAACTCAGATGGGACAATACCAGTCTACCAATAGTTAGTAAGGAACTTTTCTAAACTGTGGCTTCGATGGAATTATGTTAACATTTATTGGGCTTTCACGCCCATGCGCTGACGCCTCTTATCGCCTTTTGGTAATTAAGGCCGTTTTCGTGTTATCGTATTAGTTTTATAGGTACTTCAGTGGATTTTTAAATGTTTCAGTAAATGTAGTTACATTTGATTTGGATACTAATATAAACACTTTCAGTAAACTTTTATAATTTACTTAGATGTTACTTGTTTTTTAACGTGAGTGTGTTGAAGGATCAATGGAATAGTCCGGCAATTTTTATATATAGGCATATTACTTATTTATCTCTCTCTTATACAATTTTTTTATCTCTATATTCCTCAAGAACGAAGCTTCGTACAAAAACTAGTTAAATACATATTTGAAAAGTAAAAGGGCTCCAAATAAATACAGAGAGCAGATAACACTCCATAATTCAAATGGATGTGGCAAAAGAATAAAACTGAAACTGAAAATTTGAAAAAAGAAAAACAAACAGACGATTAAAAATGATCCACGTGAATGTATTCGCGCGGACAATATTTTAAAACGAAATGTCACACGCTTTCCACGGCCCCCTTGGTGGGCCCGGGGGGTCACCCCCTCAAGGGGGCCCTCACCCCTTCCGACTGGCGGCGGGGTGTCATTGTGGCTGTGGTGTCGTAACTCTGGGAACTTTTTAATTTACAATTAGGTAGCTTCCCATTTCTGTGCCCTATTTAGCTCTCGTTTTTCCGGTGGCCGCGGTCCTCAGTAATTAAAATTTATTTATCACATTACCCAGTGATTTTAATCTTTTGATCAGCCACAAGATTGTAAATTTGGAAGTTTATGTTTTTTTTCTCGTCTTTACAGAATTCTCATGACGTTCCAACTCACACACTTAAAAATTTTGATGGCTGCAGAATAATAGTATTAGTCAATAAAAATAAATAAATAATTTGTAAATATAATTAAATAAAAGTCAATACTATTTATGTAGTTTAATTTTTTTTTTCTTTCCTGAAGCATTAAGGGTTGGCTTGCGACATTTGGTGTTGACATAGGCTATGGTAACCGCTATCCAACAGGTGGGTTGGAGTCCTATTTCGTTTTATAAAATAGAACATCACTTGATGTGTTTCATGATTTAGAAAATATATTAATATATAAACAAAACAACGCCAATTTCATACCACACAAGTTGAATTCACAAAAAAATACATCCGAAAACGATGACTATTATTTGCAGATGCAAATACCACACAAAGCGTATCTAATCATTGATTTTTCGTCACTACATTACAAAGTGAACCCTTACAGTTTTTGTCGTCACAATCACAACGACAACTACCCCGCAGAGGTCGTCATTGTAGCGATTGTAGTGACAATTCAGGCTAAACTAATTAACTTGTTGGTGCAACCGACTGCTTTGTGCGCTTTCGGCTCTTTATTTGTGTTTGGTACATGTAAATAGAGTTAGACTAAGACTTCTCACACTGATTAGTATTTTACCTTATCCTATACTATTAAACGAGTAATATTTGTATATACATTTATTTGTATGCACGTGAAAAGGGCTATAAATATTTCTTTGAAATTTTAAACATAAGTTCTTAAATAGTCAAAAAGATAATCTAGCTAGGTTCCATGTCTGGGATAGTTCATTTTACCCAATTTTTCACGCAAAACAGATTGTCTTAATAAAACGAGCGAAGCTCGTTGGGCGTACGAGCTTCGCTCGTTTAATTCAGAAAATCTTTAAAGTGTCCTACCGGTGTGATGAAAATGATTTAAAATATATATTTTTTAAACTGTCTGCTTTGCTCGTGGTCTCAATTTTTTATTTATATCTGACACAAAACAAACTAGTGTTTACCAGTCGCTCCCATAAACCGCTAAATCATTATCACTTGTGCCACTCATTGCAAGCATCCGTTGAGTTTACCGAGACACCCGCAGCGCATGTTTAGCTGTTGTTTAACAGCGGCGTTCTTTGCGTATTTTTTTATAAATGACCCATTGAGGCTGACTACACAAAACAACAAATACTTACAAAATACTGCCTACTAGACAATGGACATTCCAAATTCTTTGTGCATAGCCTGTAAAGAATCTTGAGGGTTGTAAGTACAAATGTGCAAGCAAAACTAAAACATGCAGTTTAGAAAGTTACAAATGAAGTAATCAATATTAATAAAGAAATTGCAACTATACAAAGTAGATAGAACTTCAAGTTATAGGTACCCTTATAGCAACCTTTAGCATTCATATGGCTTATACTTAGATGGATAAAGATATTTCTGCATCCCAACTTCGGTTGCTTCGGAGACCAGTTTTCTTTCCCACTTTTTGATCGAAATAGAATTCCATTGAATATCATATTCCTGTATGGCGAGCGTCCTCAGCTATAGTAACAAGTTTTTTTTAAATTATTTAAGTTCTTAAATAAGTTATATTCTATGTTTAACAAATTAGCAAAAACACTACTTAAAAACAAAGAAAATTCAATCCATTTGTTTGAATCAGTCAGAGAAAGCTTACCGGATATTTAAGTAAGTGTATTCATAACGATATCTATATTTGTCGAAGGGGGGTGTAAACTAGTTTAACAAAAAGAAGTTTGTCGACAAGCTGCAACCCAGCCCGCACGTGGCAATCGGCCTTTCCGCTATTTTACGGCAGGTAAAGATTTTTTATAGTCAAATTACAAGTTTGGGAATGTTCCAGGCGTTATCGGTCGCAATAATATTCATTCAAGTGTCCTTTCTGTACTTCCCACGCTTGAGGAGTATCTACGTTGGATAGATTTGAGTACAGATGGTTTTGTAAGTCGGGTTCTTGGAATTGGCCATTTGGGCGTTGGCAATCATTTTGAGGACAGATTTGTTTTTTATACTTTCTTGCACGCTGTTTTTACTAATGTAGATGTAACTTTTCAAGAGCTGTTTAATAAAAAAGGCTTGTTATACCTTATTGATTTGTCTAAAGTTCAGGAACTCAAATAGCTGGAGTTATTTCATTCGTTTTTCCGTATCACAGAACATTTGTTCGTATTTTGTATTTTACTTACACAAGGATAACCGACCCTGCAGACACTGGTACTTTTAGAAACCTTTTTCACTTTTCACTTCTCGGCCTCTGACGTGGACGACCAACAGTCGAAACGAACGGCATAAACATTAGCTGAAAATGAAACTGTCTTCCAATACAACTTAAAATTTAAACCGAATCCAAAGACTATATGTGTGTATTATGGGTGGTATTATGCCTAAACAGTTGCCAGCTGTTTACTCTCTTGTATTCCGGTTTAAAGAGTGAGAAAAGCAGTAATATACGGTAAAGTGGCCAAACTTAGGACCACAAGTTGGTAGCGCGGTGGTAACACCTTAAAGGTACCACGCAAGAGGGTAGATAGGCTAAGGTGACCACACGCCCATCTTTTGCGGGCCGAGTCTGACTGCTACCCTGGGCGTCGATTCTGCTAACGTTAAGACAAAATCGTATCAAAATAGTGTTTCAATAGTAGTGCTTTTTACACACTATTTACAAGAGTTATGACAGTATGATGTGATGTGAATTTAGTGTGTGGTGTGATCATCAAAAGTGATATAAAAAAATATACATTTCTTATAACTAGTGTGTAAAAAAGCACTACCATTGAAACACTATTTTGTCACGATTGTGATTTAACGTTAGCAGAATCGACACCCTGATCTTTAAAATATGATCCTTTTTCTTGAGCCGCTAGATGGCGCCAGTAGTAATTGTGAAGTTGTAGACGTAAAGAGGTCGGCCGTGTTCCCGATAGAGTCCCATTTATTATATTTTCCTATACGTATATCCCAGGAAAAGTTGTTTTATATTGTGTACTGTGTTTATGGTTTTATTATCAGAGTAATAAAATTTGACGAAACATACAACTGTTTTAACTATAAAAACGAATTAAAACAGCCAACAGTTTCAACGAAGGTTGACTAGCATATCCGAAGGCTATAATTTTAATATTTAATGTTTATAACGTTACGGGTGCAACATTCCGATCCCGATTCCCTAATTTGTGGTCCTTTCTGTTTTATGTTTTTTGCCTATCGAGGGTGGCGGTTCCTTTCGTTTTTTGCCACCCTACAAAAGGCTGCCGTAACGGTATCCCCTCAGATGGGACCAGGGTTTGCCCTTTGTCATTGTGTGTTGAGGAAATCTACCTACGAATTCGTTCAAGATGTCACGTAGTATGTTGACTTGCAGAGAACGATATTCATGATATGATAATAATATAACAGCGTAAGTACCTGATTCCGTCGGAACTGATTTTGATAAAGTATCTTCAGCTTACACTTCAAAGCCCATGCTTTTTTACCATGGTAACCGCTATGTCAGGCGGTAAAGCTACATGCCGAATTTCCAAAATAAAAATAGAAATAATCTCTACATACCACAAATAACATATAGAAATAGGATCCAAGTCAAGTAAAACGGGACATTATAATCCGGCTTTACACTAGAAAAATTTACAGTCGAATTATTTACCAAATCCACAAAAGTTATTTCATCAAATTTGCACCTACAATAAGTACCAATTTTCCAAATAAAAGTACTAATTTTAGAAACAGATTATCTACCGGATTTCTAAAAATAGATTGATCGGGATTAATTTATTTACCTTCGGGAGGCTGACTCGATTTCAATGGGGTCCCGTAGGAGTCAGGTCTAGACGTGGAAATGTAGATTTACCGGAACTATTCGATTTGTACCATAAATTATGCATGGACTTGCATATTCAAAACAATGTATTTACTTGCTAAGTAACTTATATATCTAAACTTGTGTATTAGTCAAAACAAGAATTTGACAAGGATTTAGTTGTCTCCAGATATATTTTTTTTCTGAAACGAAAACATCGGCGAATGTACTCTTTCTAACAGGAAATTGAATAAACTAGTGTCTATGATAAAGTGTGCATAATAAACGATTACAGGCTAGAACTTTCCAGTCACTTCTTAAGGAAACCGATAAGTTACGTTGAGAACAAGTGTCTCGCCATACGAACTTCTCCGGGACCTGATAGAAGAACCCAAAAGTTCTGGCATGCTGTGTCGTATACTACATACTGGTGTATGACTTGAAAAATAACCATTTCAGAAGAAAGACAATTAAGGATCATTGTGAACTGAAAGTTGAATGAACTTTTCAGTTATGTATAGTAATAATTAGTAGGATTTTATTTTTATCCGATACAGGACTATCAGAACAGCTAAAATAACTTTATTTGCTCCCGAATAGACGCTGAGTGATCGCCCCCTAAAACTATTTCGAGATTTAGAATGAAACCTACTAAAAATAAACTTACGATGCCATGCACGGTTCCTGATTGTTACAAAGTACTGTTTATTATACTGTCTTGATGGTTTGAGATAATATGCTTGGTTTTCTTTTTTACAATTTGGTGAATGACCTCGGAAAATTTGATGTTTCTACCTACCAGGGGCTAATCCAAAGTCACAATCTCAAAATTCTTTGACAAGAACAAAATGTATGTGATTGACATACGATTGACCACGTGATTTAGCGCGGCTTATGTCAATCCCATACATTTTATTCTTGTTGATATTCGTTAACGTTTTGAAATTGTAACTGGATAAGCCCCCAGGTCATTGATAGGTTTCGCGAGCCACAATTAAAAGTTTACCAACTTGGTTCGCCATAATATTGTAAGAGACTCCTACACCGCAGTATAAATTATTGGCCTAATTTTGCTAATTGGCACAATAGTCAATTACATACGAACATAAACTAGAAACTCGATATAGTCGCCAGCACTATACGTATGTTTGTATGTAAAGGTTAGTGACTTGTTGGAGACCAAGCCAACTTTCCTGTTAAAATAATGATAAAACCATTTAATACTCGAGATGATTATATGAAATGAAACAACCACGGCTTACTCAGTTATTTACTTGGTTAATTTCACCCACCTTGCTATTGGCAATTTCTTTAACAATAACATTACAAAGAAAAATATCTCAGCGGAGATAGTACTGAGCGGTGAAATGAGTTGCCCTTACCCTGCAAGGGTGTGAGGCGCTCGAGTTTGTAGTGTGGTACAAGGGAATGCTATGTAGCGTGTAAAAAACACTCCTTAAACGTTTTCGGTAAGTGAGGCACTTTCGCTTTCATTGGGAACATTGATCAAAAGACTTTTTGATCCTTGATACTAAAGGTTTGCGCTACTGGTGGTACAAATAGTGTTATTACTAACTAAAAACATTTATACAAATAGATATTTATCACCTTCTGGAGTTATAACCTATTTAGGTTTACGCATAATTTTATGATGATCCACTTTGTTCAGGTTGTTCTCTGTAACACACGATAAAACATGAACTTTACAATATAAATCTAGTATATCTACAATTACATGAGTGTAACAGCTGATTTTGAGAACTATTGAATATTTACTTCTCTCAGGGTTAGTATTAGGTTTGCGAATTAGCAATACATACATAACAAACTGCCTAACTAAAGTTAAATGCATCAATATAGGTATATTTATTAAACCATTTTCTTACAAATTATTGTGATATATTATCCTGTTCTGTGATTGTGATGCTACTCAGCCATCCACCATATAACTAGGAGTAAACCTGTGTTTCGAATCAATCGATATATAAGACTCCTTTCTCTCCTAAATTAGGCCACACATCCGAGGAGCCCTGTTAGATGGGACTCTCCCGCTCAGCCATAAATCTTGGGACCCTCGACCGCCACCCGGATTCTAGACGAAAATATCTATAAATACCCACAGCCCAGTATTTCAAATATTAACGGGGAGGCAGTGACAAAGTCAGCCTTTTTCAGATGTTAAGAGAATTTGCAAAGCTTAATACACTAATTGATTTAGTAGTAGTAAGTGTGAATTAACAATAGGTTAAAATAATATAAAATTGTCTTTCAGGACAAAACTATTTTACAATTATAATATTTCTTTTCAGCCGCCATGGCTACTGTGATTCTCATATAATAACAATTAAAATTATCCTTTGTTTTTGATCTGGTTTCATAGAACTTGCATCCAATTCTTTTTAGGTTTCCGAAACCAAAGTCGTTGCCTTTGGCTCTTCGTGCGATTGGCTGTATCTTAAGAACCATAACAAGTAGAGATATAGACATTTCAGAGACTATTTATTACCTTTGTGTTAGTTGCCTATGTATAACGTTTCATAAAAAAGGTAATTCAAATTATATGCTTAAAAAAATGTCGTTATCAAGGTGTTTGGACGCCTTTGTGTACATATCCGATTCATATTTCTTTTTATCAGTTAACAGAATATTAAGTTAACATAATACACTTACACATAACATCGCAGCATGTTCATTTTTAAATGCTTAAAATGTTATGTGCGTCTGTGTAGAATATCTTAGCATTATAGTTCTACGCTCTATTCTGCGTATTAATACGTAGTACTATTACTAATTCTGTGGTATTAATGTGTTTGTATGAGTGGGTGTTTTATGTCAGCAATATAAATATGAACTGTGAGTAGGTTTCAATATTGCACATATGTACGGCCCTCGCCACACTGATCTTATCTCGCAGCCTTGCGCGTATCATTGTGCAAATAGATATTCTATGGTGACAAACAATCTAGATTTTATCAAAAAATTAATCTTAATAGTACCTACTTATGCAAATACTTTGCGGATTTCATCACCATCATTTCAGTAGCAGCTGTTCACTGCTGGACATAGGCCTCCCGCAAGGATTTCCAGAACTACCGGTTAAAAGCAGCCTGCATCCAGTGCTTGCCTGTAATCTTCTTTATTTCATCTGATTATTTTGGTCGGTAGGTATTCGAGAATCTTCTGCCCTATCGGTTAGCGAATTTAAATTAGTAGTAGTGGATGCGTGCTCTATCTTTTACATAGACAATTAATGCGCTAATCCCTGAAACTATCTTTAGAGAAACTCTTTAGGAAGGTTGTAGGCTATCACGATCAAATGAAACGGCAGGGCACCGCGTATCAGCATCATCATCATCATCATCATCATTTCAGCCGCAGATCGTCCACTGCTGGACGTAGGCCTCCCCCAAGGATTTCCAGAACGACCGGTTGGAAGCGGCCTGCATCCAGCGTCTGCCTGCGACCTTCTTTAGGTCAGCTGAACATCTGGTCGGTGGATGTCCGACGCTGCGCTTGCCGGTGCGTGGTCGCCATAAGTGGCAGTGGCAAGTGGCAGTGGGCAGGGCACATAGCGCGACGAACCGATGGCCGATGGGGCAGAAAGGATATCAGCATCGCATTTTCATAAATATAAATAAATTTGAAGTGTCTGTTTGTTAATAAATCTCTTTTTACTAAATGCATATATAGATGTATGTTTATTCGTACATATACCAAAATAGCATTTTTACATTTTTGTCTGTCTATTTGTTTTGGCTGATCTCGGGAACAGCTTTTGACGGGACTTTGACTGAAATAGCTGACATAATAAGAATTAACTTAGGCTATGAATTATATTTTTTGTTAAATTCCACGATGACGAAGTCGCGAGCACAGCTAGTTAGGCAATAAAATATCATTCATCCATTCTATTTAGAAACTTTTTCATCCGAAAATGTATAAAAATAAGATTTACAATTATCTACTGACATTTTAAAGTACAGACATAAAAACACTACCTTACTAATCGAGTAGTTACGTATCATGTAGAGCATGTTGTAGCAAAATGTAAATGTATGTCCTTAATATATGAACATGGGTTCCACAATAACTAGAATTCTATGTCAAGGGCAAATCAATTGTTTAGTGACAAAGGCAGACGTTATCCTTATGCGAGTATGAAAATCGTTTATCTGACGTAATTCGCTTTATCGGCATATCATAATATTATACTTCATTCTGATTTCTGAATAATTCCAACTAATATTATAAATGCGAAAGTGAGTTTGCATATTTGTTTGTTTGTTACCTCTTCACGCACTATCTACTAAGCCAATCTTCCTGAAATTTCGCATACACATAGCTAGGAGTATTAAGAAGGGCAAACTTTTCATCCGGGGAAAAATCACTTTTTCCGAGTGAAATTCATGCAGGCAAAGCTGCGGGCGAAAGCTAGTTTTATAATGAAGTAAGTAAAAACACAATATTGCAGCATAAAAAATGCATACACAATTACAGTCTGTGACAAGATGTACAATAGGTGGCCTTATGGCTTGAGTAATCGATTCCAGGCTACCTTAAGGATAAAACAAATAGACTGACGTAGTGATGCATCTAAACAGAGAAAAACTGTTTGAAAAGATATAATTATTAATTTGCCTCGACCTCTGTGGCTCTGTAATATTTTCTTGGATTTTCACAGAATTTTAGCATATGGTACTGTGTTATGAACATACCACTACATCTTTTCTAGTAGATAACGTAAAAAGCGACTAATGTACAAGCAGAAATCTAATTTTAGTTCCATTTCCATGCGAGTAGAAGCGAATTCCATCAACAGTAGCATACCTAATTATTTACGACAGGTCATCTATGCTCGACTTTCTCTATGAACAATCGTCTATTTTGCATCAATATTACTTGCTGATGCTATCCGTCTTCTGTCGGACTAAGGTTATGAAAAGAAAATCTTCTTTTTTCATTTCTGGTTTTACGAAATCCATGAAAAGAAACGAAGTAGTCTACTCTTAAGCCAAGAATCACGTAGCGAATTTTTCTTAAAATCATCATAGCATATTGATTTAAATAAATTTTCTTGTTAAATATTATGTGTTGAAACTCAATGTAGCCTACTTTTTATGCGTATTTATTTATTATTTATTTTGTCATATTGTTTTTTTAACGCTATAAAAATAGAGAAGATACTGTTGCTGTGCATTAATATGTAAATCCTTAATATACCTAACAAAGTCTAAAACTGAATACAATATGGCATACAACTGCTCGTGACTGTACTTGTCATTCATAAAGGAAACACAAACCTGACCTGTGTTGTTCAAACATAGTAAGAGGAAACATGGGACAACCCATCGTCATCTACTTCGCAATAGGATGTTATTGACGAAAAGGCGGTAATACACGGACGTCATTGCGAAAAAATGTATATGGGAATTACGTAACTATGTGGATGGGACAAGGTTCGAAGTAGCATAGTATGACTGATGACGTCTTTTTGTCTAAAGTACATATTGACAAGCATTAAAATTTCCACAGAACTTGAGCATTCGTAAAATATTAGATCATTAGTACTAACACATATTATAGAATGCTATACGTAATATTATAATATTAAATCATTAGTAATTATATAATATTAGATCATTGTACTTAATTCAGTTGTAACATACTCTTTCTTTACCAGACGATCACAGCATTTTTCCAGTTGCATCCCAAACTGTGTTCTTGCTTCGGAGACTGGTTTCCGTTATTCTGCTTCTTCTCCACTTTAAACGGTTTTCAACATTCTTTGTAAGGCCATTTTCACGCAAATGAACATGCTTTTGAAATGTTTCAGGTTTTATAAGATCGCTATAATTTTTTAAGCCAAAGCTAAATCTAGACCTAAGAACCTTCAAATTCATAAGACCTCAAGACCACTAAGTTCGAAGGCAGTCATCAAGTTGGTTCCGGTAAACAATGCAAATTGCTTAGTTTTTATTTTTTGAGAAAAAAGATTATTCATAAAGCTAAGACGTTATATGCTCCTAGTTTCTATATTCCAATCAGACAAGTAAACAGGTTATCCTCGGGATGTTTTCTAAGATTTTAATGACTCATTCATAAAAAAAAGTCCCAGATATCCTTATTCACATATGACTAATTTGAGGACGGTGTAAGAGGAAATCCGTTGACGATTTAGCTATTTATATAAATGGTACTGAACGTCTTATCTAATGCAGAAAGTTATTCGTAAAGCCTTATTTAAAACTTATCTACAAAACGTTTACAACTAGATGTATAAGAAAAAACCCAGATACCAGGGTGTGCATGGTCAATGGACCGTGTCACCTACACGAAATGATTATAAGATGTATGACAGAATGCTCAACTGTGGCCAGAAGGTTTGTGAATATGAAACCGTATAAACATTATAAATTTTAATAATGACGAAGTAGTTAAAAAAAATGTCTACATTTTTTTTTGATCTGAGATCAAACATTTGCACAAAATTAGTGATAAACATAAGGCGGCCTAGTTCGTTATCGGCGCGCGCGCATCGGAAGTGATCTCAACGTAGCTCGCCGGAAGTAGCAAACAGGTCATGAACCTCGATGATTACGAAGATGTTATTTGTACAAATAAGGAGCGATCAGAAGATGTTGGTACGTTCTCTATCAAACTAAAGTAGTAAGTAAGTGTAGTAGTAATTAGTAATTAACGTGGAAATTGGAATTCACGCGCGGGTCAATTTTTTTTTAAATCTATGCTTAATAATGATATGAAAAAACTATGTGTAAATTATTCTAGCGCCAATAATAGCAAAATATGTTTGCCCTACTAAAACTGCTTCCTTCCATAATGGTTAAAAGATAATATCTTTCGGAAGAAATAGATTATTCTAGTTTTTCTTAATGCACTTACATAACTGTGATCCGGGATATATTTTTAAGTTATTAAAAAAATTTTAGGTCTTTTTCTATGAATATAATACCTATGATTTTTATAATACTAGCGACCCGCCCCGGCTTCGCATGGGCATAAAAATCTCTTGAATCACTACCTATTAAAAATACCGCATCAAAATCCGTTGCGTAGTTTTAAAGATTTAAGCATACAAAGGGATACAGGGACAGAGAAAGCGACTTTGTTTTATACTATGTAGTGATAAATAACAGTACCTTGTACAACAAAAATAATAATTGATATTCTTTCAACTAAAGATAAGTATGTTACATGATATGAAGCTAAGATCTAAGTTTCTTTCAAGTCGTATTCCCCATAGCTGAGAGTCGTGACCTTTATTTACAAGTTTTAATTTTTTTATTAGCTAATGATCCTTAAGAAATAATAGTGAACGTTAATTGTTTTGTTTGTTTTTAAAAATAACCCTAATGAGTCGTTTTAAAATAAAAAGAATCCAAATTGTTATTGTCAAGTTACACAGACCTTTTATGTCAGTTTTACACGTGTCATTTTATCAAATGCTATTTATGTTCTCTCCATATTTTATATCATTTGCAAGTACGGAATGACAATGTTACGGTTAGGTAGTGAATGTTAAGTGGCCTATGTTATCAAGCTCGGTATATAAATTACTTACTGCAGGTATGTACTGTAAACAATTTATTATTAACCAATTTGTATCAGGAATTTCACTCTATGACTATCTTTCCGTGGTATGTTTTCAATGGGTTTTCTCCTTTACAAAAGAGAATTTATAATTTTCTACTTTTTATTTGTCAACGATGTGAGCATCATGGTCAACACTTGCCACAATACTCCTCCAGGCGATCCTGTCATACTTCTTCCTGATTGCATCCTCAGCTTACGCTTCAGAGCCCAGAGTACGCTCTTAATCATGGTCCTAGTTTAGCATTACTGGTTATAACAATGGAACGACAGCAATATTTTACAATATATTATTTAAATATAAAATAATGTAGTATTCGGTAAGTACCTAAGAAAAAACTCTATATTGCTCTATAAAAAATACAGTGTGAAATAAAATATTGTCTTAAGTGTATAATTAATAATAAGATCCCTGTCTTAAAAAAAAGAAAGACAATTCAAATGCGTTCACAAACACTCATGATTTGCAATCTCCTTACTTTCTTCAAGTTCATTACACTTGACACTTAACAAGTGTGAGCTAAATAATAATGCAATGAGCGTCGACGTCGAGACAGTGGGTATGTTTGTCGGCGCCGGGCGGCCGGCCGTCAGCAGTCGCGCCCTTATTGCAATCGGGCCTACGGTAAACATAGGAGCTAGTATAGAGTCAAAGCTTTAAAACCAAAGATTTAAAAAAAGAATTGCCTCGAGACCGCGCGCGATTCGAAATTCTTTGTTTAAAACTTAGTTACTTACATTCGTTTACGGTCCAGGCGATTCCGCTTTGGAATGCCCTACCTGTTGATATCCGGAAGTATCACACTCGTTTAACTATATAAGTATTAGGTATTTATGTATATTTGTATGTATTAAATGTCGTTATGGTTTATATATTTTATATACTTTAAATATATTTTTGTTCTCTGAGGGGAGGCTTTTGCCCAGCAGTGGGACACATACAGCTAGAAAAAAAAAGGTATGGACAGAATATAAGTGGGTTTAAAATTACGAAATAGTCTGACTTTGAGGGCGGATTCCACTAATAATAGCATTCCCAAACAAAATTGAGGCAGTCATATTTTTTAAAAATCTATATTTATACTTGGTAACACCAATACGACAAAAATCAAATTGATAATGTTAGTAATAATAACTTACTTAATAGTCATGTATTGGCAAAATTTTGAAAACAGGCTAAAGTATTAATCATCGCAAGACAGCGCAAGCAAATGCGAAGACAGCGCTAATTATCACTGTATCCTCTTAATGTCAAGTAAAAATATCTCGTATGTTATATCGAACTAGTTTTTTTCAGAAGAAAGTTTTAAATAGCAATATGTACCTATGTTATATTACAAAAACCTCCAAAATGACTTCCTCTCACTAAGCATGATCCTCTAGCTTATATCTTCAACACATTGCATAGAAATCCAAGATCTTACAGCTCTATCAAAACGATGTTTAAAACCAGCTATTTTGAATTAACCACTTCTTCCGGGACTCGATGAAGGCAGCATTTCCGTAGTGTAGCTCGCAAATTTTTTTTCCTAGTTTCTGTCATCTGTAATTATGATAGAAACTATATTCGCTCTTTTAATCTCCCTGTAATCCCTAAAGTCACCTTTTACCTAAAAATACAATTTTTAAAATATATTTAAAAGTAAGATTGACGTGTTTCGTCAAGATCAAATGTTTGCCAAACACCAACTCTAATTATATTCGTGCAATCAAAAAATAAGCTCGCTAAGACACCCGACCAAATATACAAGCAACAAATTACTCGGTGATTAAACGGAGAGTGGCGACCTCCCAACTCGGCTGAGTGACACCAAATCGCTACACAGGTAAATATTTAGCGCAACTCGCGTACTTGAACAACTGCCAATGATTGTCGGGCTGAATAGGATGTAAGGGTCAATACACATACATACAAGACGAACTATTGTGGCACATTCATTACCCTTAATAATTAGTGATTAATGATGCATTTTACTATTGAACTATACTTATTAATATTTCCGGATCTACCTCCCATGCACTGGTATATATCTCATCTTAGCTCTTTCTCGGTTCCGTCCTTAGCTGAGTGCTTCGGAGGCCATGTTTCGTTTTTTTTTTTGGGAACCCCTTAAATAACTCCATAAAAATATATAACTTACTCTAATAATAAACTATATTCGATCTCGATAATTAAATGGATTTGATCTGCATATTTTGTTATACCGCTAAACCCTAATGCTTCTAAATAAAAATCAATGTATGTATTGTAACCAATGATGACTTATGGCACTGAAACATAGTCCATTTCCATGGGTATGATATTTCATGAAAAGGCTCAAGGAATGATGTCATTCGAACAAGAATCCTGGTAACTGAATTTTATGAAATTCAGTGCGTTTTTTGTGTGTTTCAGCCTTAACTTTATTTATATTATATTATGATTTATTACCATCGAGTTTACCACATCAACAGTCTTCAAACCATTACATGGGTGAAACTACTAACCATCCATCCTACTATCATGAAGTCATGATCTATTTATACGTAATTAAAACACAAGTCATACAAAAGAAAACGACACTACGGTTTTTTGAAAAGTTAGAATTAGTTTTGTGTTTTCTAAAACGTATAAACGATTTAAATTAGTAGGTTAACAATCGAACAATTAACGATGCGACGGACGAGAGCCAAGAAAGTGACAATACATTAACCCACAGTGTTGTAGGGAAAACCGTCACACGAGTTTTGCTCAATTATAGTGACTAACGCGGAGTAAGAGTTGGTGGAAATGGCTCTTAGAAAATATGTAACACTTTAGTCGTGGGTATTAACATGATACAGTGCTGCCTTCTTTATTATAAACTGCGACTCATAGCCATAGCAACCTAAAATCAGGAAAGAATAACATAGTTTTGTTTCTTTTTTCTTATGATCTTCCACTTGTATCGGCTTTAGTTCTATTTGCATCCAAGATGGCATCTACCTGTTTGAAAAGGTTGTCATTCCATAATATTTTCGGTCTATAGCTCCTGTTTCAGTCTATTTGTGCTATGTTTCCTGCCCAGTTCAATTTCTCTCTCCTAGTCACAGAATATATAATTGTCTTGGTTATGAGAACAACATCTCAAATCTTTGAATAACTAGTAACGCATGTGAGCTGGTCAAGAGACCAGAGTGAACATTTACAGCTGATTGAGTTCCCGAGTTTAAATCGTGTAACTATTATAGAAAAATTGTAGAGATAGGAATAATCAAAGAATTAGAAACTGCGTGCGAAACGACGATAATGACGAGACGCACTTCATATTCTATAGGATAGGATAGGATAGTATGTAAGCAAAAAAATCGATTTATTGGGAGGATTTTCCAGGAGGGAGATGTCGCTTTACATCATGTATTGCGCTGTCTCGCTTACTCACTCGTTCTTGCATGGTTTTAAGAGATGGTAGTAAGTAATCCACCAGCTCCCAAAGACAGTAAACTAGACACATCTAGACAGACAGTATCATTTCCACAGAGACAAGGCGGCAAGAAAGTGCACTTTCACTTGTAAGTTGATGCTTGCTCCTTAGGTACTCTATCACACCTCATTTCATTCGAAGGGCCTGTTTTATTGAACTGTAAACTGTAAATAAGTGAAAATTACGTGAAATCTATTTTTATGATGTTGACAATTCGTTTTAATATTACGTTGGTACCTACCTAATGGTGAGCACCATCGAAATGGCTTAGATTTTTAGTAATAGAGGTATATTTTGAGTTAACAAACAAGCCTAAATCCTACTTCAGGGAAAGTCACGCCAGCGTTGTCGACCCGGATTAAAGATGGAAATATATACAAATATTCAAACTAAAGTTTGTTGTTTAAGGTATGAACGATGTGAAACAACGACTCACTAGTGGCGAATGATCTTTCGCCACATAGTCGACAACGCTCTTGTGGTATCCTCAAGGTTTTAAGTTTTAAAAAGTTTGTGATACAAACATAATTAAATAGGGTCACAGCAAAGAATTTAGAATCGCGCGAGTCAAGTGGTGGCCGGTCTACTTATTATTTATGTTGAGTAATCTAATTTTAGGGGGTTGGCTACCCTTAACTCGCGCGTTCTCTCTACGACGCATTTTTTTTTAAATCTATGGGTCACAGTAATAATATTCCTTGACATTATTCATTTTTACTACGTTTTATACTAAGATGTTATAAAAACCACATGAATGTCACATATTTTAAACACTTGTACCGAAATCTACAATTTACTCCCGCAAAAACAAGACATATAGGTACTTAATAATAACCGTGTATGACCCTTTTATCCTTTGAAACGTATCTGCGAATTGTGACATGTCCTGAGGATTTCACCTTGTCGATTGTCAACCTACATACAGAGATGTAAGAATACGATTTCGGCTTAAATTACGTTGAGTTGCTATTTTTGGAACATGGTAAAAAAGTCACTTTGTTTAAATTTATATAAAAGCTAAAGGTCACTCATTCACAGGATTGTAACCGGTTTTTTTTCTAGCTATATGTGTCTCACTGCTGGGCAAAAGCTTCCTCTCTTTTCTTTCATGCGTCTCTGTCCTGTGCTACTTCTTTCCAATCCTTTTCGAAGACCCTTACACCATCTGACCATCTTTTTCTTGGCCTTCTTCTCTTTCTATACATAACCATCCGCTGGGACCCAGCAGTTGTGATAAATTCAGCCCATCTCTCCGGATACATGATGCACACGTGACCCACCCAATTTAATTTAAGATTACAAAATAAAGGTTTATCCTGGTAGTATATCGGCTGATTTTTGGATCCTAAATACCTGGTTTAGGCCATTGTTTTTAGGGAAAAACCGGTTGAGCGGAACTGTAATGTTATCAGTCGCTGTAAAAAATTATGGGTAGAATAAAGAGCGGCATTTGTTTTATTTTAAACACGATATCTTATAAGCTAGTCTATTTTAGAAGCTGAAATTAAATAAGTACTAAATATTGGCAAAAGTAAATTTAGATTTAAGTATAACTTTTCGGGGAAACCAACATAGTTTAGGTAATATCTTAAAACCAATCAACTTTTATACTTATACATAAATCCAATATTGGACGGCAAACAAAAATGTCCGAGAATCAAAATTAAAACCAACCTCTTGTATTATTAACGACTTGCACTTTATTTTTACCAATAACTAGCTTTTCTTAAACTACACTTAAAAATATGTACAATTGAATGAATTAATGAATGATGTCTTTATTGCTTTAAATGTGGTTACAATAGGTGAAATATAATTTTTCCTATAACATGTATTCCATTATTCCTACATAAGAGATTACAGAGAAGTGTGTGTAATCTGAAGACTAGGTCAACGACACACATGCATAGATAACACGAAAATACTCTTTACTTGATAACGAAAATATAACACAATGAACGTTAAAACACTTTATTTTACGCTTGCTTAGTATTTTGACAAAAATATATATTGAATTTTTTTTTATTAAGTCTATGAACCTGTCGCTATGCTTTTTATTGTAAACAACTGTATAATAATAATAGTTTCATTCATCAGAGGCAAAACCGAAAAAGTATAAGCAATGTATGTTTGTATTGAGGTTGTAGTTCAGTTGTAAATTGTAAGAAATTTAATTCACATGACAATTAAAATAACAGTAAAAACACAGATTAAATCGTAAGACTAATTGCTGAAGTAGTAATGTGTTTGCAGACAATACATGCTTCCAATGACCCAAGCTTAACGTCTGTGATTGGAGGTATCTATGTCGCGGTACAAAGAGTAATAAAAAATATAGATGAGACAATACATCCAATTTTTAAAATAGGCAATTTGGTATTAATAAAATGTTCAAATTTAAAGTATTTTAAAATAATTATAAAAGTAAACTATTTGAATAAGATAGATGATTGTCCCCTCCAACTCAGAAGAGAAATTCATTCTCATGTAATAGGTAAACTTTTTTTTTATAATATTAAAAAATAATTTTACTCTAAATCATTAATGAGTTAATTGAAAGGAAAGAAACAAAAAGAAGCTCACATAAAAATCATCCCTTTAAGTATTTAGTTACTTTACTATTCATGAAGCTGAAAGCACGAATTTGACTTTTAAGTTTGTCGTGCGCATGATATAAATGAATAAATCACTATTACTACATAGTATAAAACAAAGTCACTTTCTCTGTCCCTATATCCCTTTGTATGCTTAAATCTTTAAAACTACGCAACGGATTTTGATGCGGTTTTTTTTAATAAATAGAGTGATTCAAGATGAAGGTTTTAATGCCCATGCAAAGCCGGGAAGGGTCGCTAGTAAAACATAAAAGGAACAGTATTTGGTGATGGGCTAACTTAAGCAAGTTACATGCCTACAACTTTTAACTGTTAAGTGCCTCCTGATCAAGTGGTTAAGGCGTTTTCCGGTACACCTGGGCATCATGGGTTTGATTCCCATCTTACTTACACGATTATTACGATACTTTGTTTAATTGTTTCTAGTTTGGTTAGGATATTACAGGCGTGAATCACCTGATTGCCTTATAATAAAAATAATTCCCTACTTCGGAAGGCACGTTAAGCGTTGGTCCCGGCTACCATCTGGTAGTCGTTAAAGGAACCACGTCAGAGGCCGAGAGACGATTCTGAAGAACTTCGGACTTTGTATTGTTGCAGCACGAGTATATTTATGTATGGACTGGTATGGTATTTTTTTATCTTTCTGTATTGTCCAAATTATTGTGTGTGTTGTATTGCCACAAATAAATGATTTATCCATCTAACTTTGACACCAGGGTGTGCATGGTCGATTGATTCACCTACACGAAATGATGATGCCTACAAAACAGTCTATCTATTATTCTATAGCCCTGCATAACGCACAGTCTTAGTCGTCGTGGTCGGAAGGTGAAAGGCGTATCGCTTTCGAATTAGATCGCGTTTTATCGCCGGAGAAACGGCCAATGCGCTCTCTATGTTTACGTTCTTCAATGACATATTTACATCTTTGTTTTAATCGTATATTAGTACGTCTCGGTTAGGGTTACCATATTGCTAATACCTTTTGTTGTACAATTCTATTGTTATCGATCGAAGGGCAGCTTTACAGGAATATGACTTCTCGTCAGAGTAGTTGCTTCACCTATCTAGTGTTGCCATATATAGGACCATGATAAAAGCGTACTCTGGGCTCTGATATGTGAGTTTAAATAACAGGTAAATATGACCAGCTGAAACAAGGAGACAATTTAAAAAAAAAAAACAACTTAATTCTTGTGAAAAATAATTACGGACATTATATTTTATGAACTGCTAGAAAACATCAGTAATTTTCAATTTTCTGTCTGTCTATTTTTGCTATATGGTAACCTCTTATATTAATTTTCTCTTATTATTTAATTTTATTGAAATCAAGGGGCCAGCTCTTTGGATGCGTGCTGCTGTAAGTCATTTGAATCATTAAATTATTGTATTCAGTATAAAATCATTATGTGAGTGATAAAATTACAGTTAGATATTATTATTAAAAATTTATGACTTCCATAGCCTTCTAACAAGTATTATATTTGTGTTTCCTGGCACGAAGGAGATCAATTAAAATATGTTTTTTTATTGTTACTCGTATTTATTTTTTATTATATGATCACCTTCAATTGACATATAATATAAGCTGATTAATAACAAATTAATAACGCAAAAACAAAACCGCAGACGTTGTCAGAAAGGTATTTATAATATAGGTCATTGAGAGCTCATATTACTAGATTGTTATCTGGGTACTGACGCACTTAATGTATCCATCTCCTGGTTATTTAATGATAATAAATGGATACCTACTAAACTTTTATTTGTGCTTTGGAAATTCAATAATTATTAAATATAACGATAATACTGAAGCCTAAGGGCAAGACTTATGGGATCTTTCTTTTGATAATAAAAAATATAGGATCTCTTACAATATCATCAACCGAAGAATCAATTAAAAAGAGTTAACCTACTTATCCCCTTATTCATAAACGACAAACGTTTGTTGTGTGTGTTTCGTCTCTTTCTTTTACGGTAAATTTCCATAAGAGAGAGGTTTAAAACATATTTTAGTTAAAATGGTAAATGTACAAAAAGTTTGTTAATATTTATGAGTAAGGGGGTAAAAGTAGTGTGGGCGCCGGCCGGCAATAGTTTTCTTAAGCGGAGGCACACAATTTTTTTTACAAAATCATGTATTTTGCTGTGTTTTAGTAAGTCTAAAGATCAAGAACTTACTTACATTAATTCATTACGCAGACTCGAGAAACGCTCATAATAATTATTTAAAATTCTTGTACCGCTCTTCAAACGCCATAAAGGTAGTGCAAACACTCATAATCTATTTATTATACACAACAGTGGCGCTACATAATATGAACACGCTAAATGACTGTTCAAACATACATCATGTTACGTTTCAAAATAACAAGATTCCGTTTATGAATGTGCTAAAAAATAATTGCTATAACGCTAAGGCCGGTTGTATAAAACCTAATGATAGTGATTTCTATAGATGATGAAACACAATAATTAGATATGATCATTTAGTTGACAAGATTGCAGTCTCATGAGATCAACATTTGCGCGAGTGATAACTTTTATTTATAAAATGTAGGTATACTTTGATTATATATTTGATTTCGTAGCGTTAGGCTTGAGGCTTATGATTGCTGTAAACCTTCGCCTACTTAGCGTACGCGTTATCTCCTCGATTATAGAGTAATTTTTATTTGCATGGAACCAACGATTATGTACATAGTGCGCGGTTTTGCCACTTCATATAAAATAATAAGTATAACAAAAAGAAAACAAAATTTATTTATCAGGCTTTTCCTTACCTTATCCCACTTTCTTATGTGGGGTCGGCACAGTATGTAAGTTTCTTCCACTTAGATTATTTTCCGCGTCACACTCATCCTGGGCATATCATACAATCCATCCATTTTTTTTTCTTCCTCTACTCCTAGCATCCATGGCTTTCGTCCCTCATCACGACATGGCCATACCATCCTAACTTATCTATGACGTAAAGTTAAGATTAGAAATGATTGCTTTTTATTGCGTAAGTTCGAATCACGTATGTAAGAGACGTGTGTTTCTTTCTACTGATTACAATTGTTTAGTATTAAATTTACGTAAGTGTTCAAAAATTAAAATAAATAAATTTGATTAATATATCCTCAGAATACATTCAAAAGTCCGGGGAATAATCCCAAACTTATCCCAAATAATATGTCCTAAAAAAATTTAAATGAATAAACATGACCTAGATATAGGTAATTAGTAAGGTATTTGATATGAATATATAACTATATTTATTTTAATTATTAGTTTTCCTACAAAAATAAAAAGTGAAATCTACTTTATTGGTATCTACGTGTATATTTCATTATTATTTGTATTGTTTTCCGGGATGTTATAAGTTATTGCAAAATAGTAATAGATTCAAGTGAAACGCCATACCAAAGTAGAGGAACTTTGATCAATACAGATTATAATTCAACCTGGAGACCCAATTATAATGAAAAAGAGAGAGAAATAGATTTTGCGGAAGTAGTAGACATTCGTGCAAAATGTCTCACAACCATAGATTCCGAAAGCCAGGCGAATTAGAGGGAAAAGTGCACGAAAGTTTGGCTTTGAAGCAACCGCAGCAGCAGAGTTAATCGGGGAATGTGCTTAGATGTTTTTGTATGATACAAACATACTTTGTATGATATTAATCATATAAGTTTGTATCCGCATTCAATTGTCCGCAAATAGTCACCTTAATACGTGCATCCGGCGCCGATAGCGTTATACACAGAAATGTCAGCGTTGTCGTTAACCTGCGCTTCGGCGCGCGCGCAGCGAACCGAGTTACACCTATTACTTTGGATATGGTGATCACAGACTTAAAAGAACTACAGACGTAGTCTCACAACACGAATAAAGCATTACAACTATGTTCATTTAATTTGTCATGTACGGCTTTCCCCCACACAAACAATTTTACACCATTAAATTGTTTTCGACCTTCACTGTCTTCACGACGATCTGTCTGTAGTTCTTATAAATCAGTGATGGTGATGCCTTCATTGGTTACAGTTAGTTTTTTCAGTTCAACATAATCCTTTTATTCGGCTATCTATGGGCTTAAATTTTTTTCCAGTAATATGACAAAGATCTGAACTTTTTAAATTCCTTGACCACAATATAACGGTGCTTATTGCATCAAACATACATTATATTACATTGATTTAATGGCTTCCTTGGTAACGTCATTTAAAATACCTTATCCATAGATTTCGATTGTTAGCACAACTCCACGTGTCTCCATCTCGGTGAACCACGCGTTGGCACGGCGATTCAAAATAATCATAAATTTATTTCAAGTACTCGTCGTAGATTAAACTTGTTGAAACTTCGCTCAATGCCGTCAAATCACATTATGCTGTTGGGTATTCAACAGAAGACGATCAAATCTTTCTTGGTGCTCTTTATAAACTAATTTCTTCTAACAGTTATCGCTCCCTCTCTCTCTTTCAATCAATTTGTAAAAAGCCATCCCCGCAAACAGGGGTCTGAATTTCCTTGTACATTTGTCCGAACTGTAGCGCAAAACAGCGAATGCTGTTGTTCTAATGAGGATCGACATCTGATAGACGTCTGGTGATAAAAGATAATACTAAATCTGACCAAGCAGAAAATGTGATATGGGTATTATGCTGTGTATATTTTTTAAATAAATGATTTAAAAAACAGAATCCGAAGTCTACAGTTTAAGTAGAACGTTCCCCTCTCGATACCGAGACCGGCCAGACGCTGCGTCATATCGCACTACATCCCACCTCACAAGTATAATACACTCTTCTATTCTGGAGCGGTTATTTTCCACATGGCAGCAACATGACGAGACGAGATTAAATACTTTGTTGTCATATGAAGACAGTTAATATTTTTATTGAACGTTTATCTATACTTATATTATAAAGAGGAAAGATTTCGTTGTTTGTTTCTGTTATTATCCAATAGGCTTCGAAACTACTGAACCGATTTAAAAAATATTTCATTGTTGGAAAGCCATACTATTATACGGCGAAGCCGGAGTGGAATGCTAGTTGATTTATAAAAATAACATATTCATTATAATGTACCTTTTACTGTCTTACTCTTTGACCGAGTGTATTTCCTGGTTGCATTTTTAGCTTACGCTTCAGTGCAATTCAAAGCCCAGGGTACGCATTTTGATCATGGTCCTGATTTGGATGTGGTTATTACAATGGATCAACTGCCGTCTGACCTTTGTTACCCTTTACAGAAAAACCAGACCGATACGAACATGATTCGGGTGTGTTTGTAATTTTTCAGGCATCTCACATTAGCCTGTCGACTACCATCTATCGATAAATGGCGATCCCGACGGCTTGACGCGCCTCCCGAAGCACGGTGGAGCTTACGGGTCTATTATAAACCAACTAGCGCCACCAATAATTATATTTCCTTTACTCTCAAATCAGATCAAATTGAAAAAATGTAAGATGGCAGGTCACTAATAAATAACGTTTAGTATTTTTGGTATTACTTTTCATTATTTTTCCTTTGGTCGATTCAGAAAATAACGGACAGAAAAAAAGTGGCCACTATTGGCGGTTATTTTTACGTACGATTTTAGAGTAAAAGAAATAAAATGATTGGTGGCGCTAGTTGGCTTACGATACCCCTCGATAGAAATGCCACTAATGGCGGCCAATCCAAACATGTTCTTATATCGCCGTCGCTTGACGCGCGCCATCGTTATCGAGCTCCCCACTTACTTGTCCATCTTACTATAATTAATTCAGATGACTTTTACAACACCAGCCGAATTGCAAGTCAAAACTGAAAAAAACTGAAACTGTCAGGAAATCTGTATATTTTGTATCTAACTGTTTCACCAACAGCGTAACATCAGACATTAAATAAAAACACTTAACCTGACATTTCCTCTTGCTACTAAATTAAAAAAGACAAATAGTTTTACAGAAACAAAAGCCACAAGAAAATATAATTGTAGAGTAAATGACCTTTGATAAAACATTACATATTTTTATTAGTAACCGCACAATGTCAAAACAAGATTAGTTTACTGTAATGTCGCCAAAACAATACGTGTGCCAAAACATTTCCTGTGCTAATAGTTTATTACATACTCTGTTTAATAAAAAATAAATTTAAATTGTGGTAAATGGCCACTTCTCAGTTTTTCAAATTAAGAATCATTGAATAATCCATACTAATATTATAAATGCGAAAGTCTGTCGGTCTGTCTGTCTGTCACCTCTTCACGGCTAGACTGCTGGAACGATTGTGATGAAATTTGATAGAGATGTAGTTAACGAACTGAGGTCAAACATAGGCTACTTTTGGGCGCGATATAACCGAGTCTTACGCAGGGCGAAGCCGCGGGGAACAGCTTGTAATAAATAAATCATAAAATTATGAATTGATGTTTTTTTATAATTCCAACTAATATAATGCGAAAGTAAGTTTGTATATATGTTTGTTTGTTACGATACGTCTTCACGCCCTATCTATTGAACCAATATTCCTGAAATTTCGCATACACATAGCTAAAAGTATTGAGAAGGACATAGGGTACCTTTTATCCCGGGAAAAAGCACTGTTCTCGAGGGATGTTCATGCGGGCGAAACCGCGGGCGAAAGCTAGTATTTTACATGCTTTTAAATATTTATGGCCGTATAAATCAACCTGAAATGATTGTCTTGAGAAGGTTATAAGAAATTAATATATGTTTGAGCGTGTACTGGCAGGACGAGTAGCGCTATCGGCGTCCTTGTCCGACTTACAACGATAGCGAGAAACGTTGATAACGAAACTAATAACTATCACTACATGTTCGGTTTCTTAGAATTTTCCAGAAAAACTGGCTTCGTTTTGTCATTCAAATGTGTGTGGTTTGCTGCAATCTTTCTGAAACTTTTCTTGATTCCAGAATAGGTAGTACGCAAAAAGATTCAATAGCATTTTGATAGAACCATTCTTTAACGAATGTTTTGATTTGTGGTAAGTATTGCACTGGTCTTGATGCATTTGTTTTGGTGCAAATATAAAGCCTACCAAATTACATAACATATTCATGAAATAAAGAGCTGTTGTGTGGAAATATCAATAGCGTCGTTCTGTCATCTAGTCCCGTTCAGTTCATATAATATTTGTAAGAATATATCAACACAAAACTTGTTATTCCAAGTAAGCAACAGTTACTGTGTAGATATTGCCATATAAATAAATACGTTCGCGGGAAATGTTCATTCGCATTTCCTAGAATAAGACCTGCTTTGTAATTTACTCGGAAATTTATTGTTCTAAATTCAAATTTAAACGGCCGCGAGATGAACGGCGCAGGCGCGTGGCGCGAAGACAGTCGGACACTCCGCACGCCAATTAACGCGGCGCGTTCACACGGCCGCCCGCGCCACCGATACCCTACCCGCGTACCACCCGCAAACCCGTAGTTAACCCGTCTAACCGCTTACACCGCCCATAGAGGACGTAACGTACACATTCGCGTTACACTTATTAAAGCGTGCCGACTCGCAGGGACTCGATTTGAAAATAGAGAAACTCAAACATTCACCCGATTATCGGGATGGCTGTCGATGGTCGGTCAGTGCGCCGCGCAGCGCTCGCCTCGCACTATTTATATCGGAAAGAGAGAACGTTTCGACACGTTATGTATGTATGTACCTTTATTTTATTACCATTTGCAGCCGGTTTTAACCTGCAACGATTAGTAAGCATGGTTTATTTTACTGTGGCTTATGATGATGCGTCTGACTAAGGAATTTAGGTTTATATAGTCTGGCCATGGCGATAGGACGTTTTGTTGACTGCGCAGTACGATTCAACTAATGCTGTACCTGTGTCGATATATTAGTTCAATATCCTCCGTCTTGGATGTACTCGTATACATAGGTTAGAGATGTGGATATTAAACCAAGTAGAACATTTCAATACACAAGTACTTAATTATTGAATTTACATTAGAATTCAATAATAGAGAAATACTAAAAACATAAGTCATGGCCTTGTGGGATCCGGCTTGAGAATCTACCACCTCTTTTCTAAGCTTTTACTAAGTGAATAAGAGAGGTCTTAGTTTACTTGTACCTCCATTTACCAACAACAGCATTCCCAAGGAGGGTTGGGATGGAGGGAAAAAACAGCATGAGGATGCAAGCTAGCCAACACAGCTTTTAAAGAACTTTAACTATGTGCCTAGCCAAATCCAGAAAAATCTAACACCTCACGCAGTTAGATTTAAGGAAGCATCTACCCTGTGTTTATATTCTTTTTAAAAAAAATCCGCCTTTTTGCCCGGGCTTTCAAAATTCATTTGTTTTTATAGTTTACGTTACGACTGCCCGCGCCTATTGAGCTATTTAGATTCATGATCGTCATAGGTAGATTATGTAAGTATTATTTAATTGTTTAGCCTATCTCTATTTCTGACGAACCTTCAGATATTAAAATTCTCGAGGCATCTTATTTTGAGGAAGCAAACGGGAAAACGCCATGATATAATACATAGACATCATACATACACAAGCACTATGTTAGGTGCCAAAGAGCAAACAAAAGCGAAATACGAATAAGTAAAAAAGAGTTGTAGGATAAAAAATCTATATTTCAAGATCGGTCGTGGGAGCTGTCCCTCTTTGATGTTCCCGCTTGGCGGTAAGACAATTTTTTATAACTACCTACCTGCCCTTTTATACAAAAATTAAGTCTTTATGTCTGAATCACCAAAGAAACCGCTTCAAGTAAGCACACGTTTATACTTGGAGGGATTTTGTATTATTTTTTTAAACACACTCACGCCTTCGGATTCCGAAGGTTGAAATGTGCTCTTGTTATTTGCTGCGACATTATTTTGCAGTGTAAAGGCTTTGTATGTTATTTCCAAGATCTTAAGTTAAGTAGGCGGTTGGAAAAAATATTAAAACATACCTAAACAAAACTACCAACATTTAAAATTATAGTATAATCTGAAGACCAAATGGCTTCACATCAAAGTATTAATTAATTATTTATTAAGATATCCCATACAATACTCATCCAAAGCTCGGTTAAGTATATTGTGTCTTACTCTCAAAAAATAGCTAAATTCATTTCAGTTGCATATCCTAACATTAAACTAGGTGTGGCTGCAAATAGACAAATTTTCGTTCCATTATGTCGATGCAATCGATGCATTATTAGTAAATTCTCGATGTTTACTCTTGCTCAATTCGGTATCGAGATATCGAGACTAATTATGAGTGTTTGTGTCGAGATTCCTTCCTCGGGGCACAAAGGCGTCGCCTACCTGAGCCGACCTGTGTGGTCTTTAGTTTGAGTGACTTCCTAATGTTCTTATTCATCTTTAATTGAAAATAGTTTGACGATACCGAAGACCTTTGATTTTTATTGATTTTATTTGGGCCCGTGTTCTTTGATAGTCAGAAGAACTATGATGGGTATTTTATTTTTTATTACTTGCTGTAGGTGTCGCGGTCAATCGGTCTGCCTTGGTGTTAGAATTCTTGACCACCAGATGGCACCAGATGACGACTACCAGATGGTAGCTGGGACCAATAGCTAAACATGCCTTCCGAAGCACGGTATCATCTTTATTGTCAGACAATCGGGTGATTCATGCCTAAACAATGTGTAATGTCCTAACCAAACTGAAAACAACTAAACAAGTACGCTTCCCATGGGAATCGAACCAGACAAGACAAGACAAAAATTCTCTATTGCACCAGTAAAATATAACAGGTAGAAACACGATTTAGGTGAAAACCACAAGCCCGCTGGACCGGCCCTCTCCTTAAAGCATTGAAATGCAACGCTCAAGAGGCAATACACTAGGCCCAAATTAGATCGTGGTTGATATTGTGATCACGACCCTCAGCTACGAAAACTACTTTGAATATTTACTTGCTCATCAGTTGTTATGTTTTGTCAACAACATTCACCTTGACTTGTAGGTGTTGGTTTTTGAACCAGAGTTTTACACAATTTTGACGAAACCTACTAGCCGTTTTATTCCTGTGTGCCATGAGAGGCGACAAAGGGAATACCTAAAAAAGGTCTTAATTCACTATAGCACCTGAAGATTCCACCGGTAACAGTATTAACAAGGAGCAATGACTTCAGATAAGCCACCATAGGTAGGGTAATAAAATAACCTTATAAATGTCTTAGGTAGTAAGTACCTCTGATGGGAAAAACAATTCCCGTTTTTGCGGACCCTGTGCTCCTAGAATATAGGGAATAGTATTGGTCCAACCCGGATGATGCTTTGATAAAGATGATGATGAAGCCAATGCACACAACTTGTATCCTTCTTTTATTTTCAAATTTATAAAAGACATTATATACAAAGAATACATATATACAAAGACATATATAAGGTGGACTCATATCAACTGATAATATTTTAAGGGCAGATTCAGACGACTAAACTGAACAACTTTTCCAAATAAATTTATGTCGAAATACGAAAAAAATTTTTATACCTCCCATACAAATTGAGATTCAGCTGATCTAGTTCACTATGGAGAGTAAATAAAATAATTTCTTATTTAGATATAAGTTATTTTGGAAAAGTTGTTCAGTATATTGGTCTGAATCTGCCATTAATATATTTTCAGTTGATTTGTGTCCACCTTATATGCATTTCCAAATCAATCTAAATTTGGGCGAAGTAACTCGCTAATTTCATTTATCTAAATGTGTACAAAAGTGACAACGCAATACGAGTGGTTATGTTGTTTATGTACGTACAATGATAGGTTTTATGAAGATACGTTACGTCGCTTGTGAACTCATTTTAGTACGTCATTGCGGTTTCATAGAAATATAACAATCATGTACAACTTCATACAACAATATTCATGTAACTCATCGAACATATAATAATAATTTTTAGTATCATTGACATAGACACATGAAGTACTATTTATTATATTGCGTCGTTATTATAGTTGTTTGTTGTAATTTGACTAAAAGTTGATTTCAAATGACAGCGAATCTAGTCAAAAATTTGTTAAAATTTTTATGGGTTATTTATTATTATGGCTAGACCTAATTTGGTCTTAAATATCTCATTTCATGGCATATACAGTTGGTGTGCTGAGTTGTATATATGCTTTATCGGTTGCATATTTACATCATGATGATCTGGTAGAGTTGTAGGAAAAGGCGGGCGGTATCAACTAGCAAAACTAGAAATTTACATGTGTGGTATTCATTCATGCCATTATGAAAATTTATCCTGTCATGATCTTTTCTTACCAATTATACCAATTAATGTGTAGACACATTAAAACCTAATTATGAATATTGGTTCCCATCATGACTAGGCGTTTCTGAGTTAAGTAAATATCTATAGATTTTTCTAGCCGTCAGTTATTAGGTATTATCCTGTATGATCATGTTTTTAATATCCAATATAATTTAAAACCAAATATATTAACACGTTCGTGGACAATAAGCAAAACAACAATAACACACAGAGACGTTACTGTCAGCAAAAAAATATATCTTTACCAAATACTTAAGATTAGACAAAAATTGAATTTGGAAAATGACTAGTAATAGACAAATACATCCTACTTACTTCAGTTAATCTCGCTACTGAATGGTCTATAAAATAAAATAGTCATTGTCATATCTACATTTAGATGTATCATTACAAATGCAGTTCACGTCGCAGGATGTTGATATAACATTTGCATAGCCTATATCGGTTAGCTCGCCTATTCGGAAATCTGCTAACTGTTTACTAATACTAGTTATTTTATTAATTACTAGTAATAGTAATTATTACTAGTGGTTTTATGCACCTATCTCTAGGTTTATCTGAATTAGCCTATTAATGTTATATGGTGCGACCTATTATAATGCTTATTGGCTTGATACTACCGCGCTTTTGAATTAATTTTAGAGTTAATTAGTTTAATAAACTGGAATATAAATACTTATATTTTATAGGTCACCGAAAAGAGATCAATATTTAGGACAAGAGCATTTCTCGGAACTTGTATTTATAAAACTGTCCTTGCTAGATTTGGATCGATCTATGCAAGTAAAGTTACACAACAAATTTGAAGAAAAAAATAAAGAATGTCGCAGATAGGCGCTGGATGCAGGCTTCCAACCGATCGTTCGTCGAAAACTCAAAATGTTTAACTCAGTAGTACAGTCGGCTGCAGAGAAATCTGACCCCCCTGCCACAAGTATCGCTATTGAAAGAGGGTCAGATTTCTCTGCAGGCCACTGTACTACAGTTTTATTTGGCAAATAAATTATATTATCTTAAGATCGAGACAAATCTCGAAAATAAATTGTTTTGTTACAAGTATATGTACGTAATCACTTTTAAAGGTTGTAAAGTGTGGTGTTTTTCTAACAAAACAGGATAATTTGCGTAATTCCGGCAAGCAAAGAACGATTAAAGCAAACAGCCTTGATGCATTTGAAATCTCATTGCGGGCACGACCACGGCTCAAATGATATCATACTAACACTGTACGATTACGTAGTAATCAGCCTTCGTATTCCGACACGTTTTATCTGCTTTATAATATCAATATTTGTCTTAAAACCATATCCACTGCTGCGTAGACTGCAATAACAAGAATATAAGGTAGCGTTTTACAGAGCAATGATAGTTGGACGCTGAGAAATATCATTAATATTGAATGGCAGCGACGGTTATACGAGGATAGCGGTCTACTGATAATTGTTCTCTAAATATTTACCGTTTGTGAGTACGTTGCCGGTACATAGCTTATCCCACTGTCTTTGATTTTGTGTATCAAGAACAGCTAGGGTATCATCACCATTTCGTGTAGGTGATACGGTTAATCGACAATGCACACCCTGTGGGTCTAAAATCGCCACTTTAGCAATTCATCTAATGGAATTCATATTACGAATTCCTTAGCAATTCTGTAGCAATTCTTCTATTTTTTGTAAACCGGCCAACTAAACTTTGCAATTCCTCTTCAAAAAAATTTATAGAAATAGGAATTGCTAAAGAATATCTAAGGAATTCGTAATATGAATTCCATTAGATGAATTGCTAAAGTGGCGATTTTAGACCCACTGGTGTCAGAGTTCTTCGGAACAGCCTCTTGGCCTCTGAAGTGGTTCCTTTTACGACTACGAACAGATAGCAGCCGGCACCAACGGCTTAATGTGCCTTCCGAAACACAGCATCATCTATATCAGGCAATCCAGGTGATTCACGCCTGCAATGTCCTAATCAAACTCGAACCCACCACCTCCGGATCTAAAGGCAAACGCCCATGGAGGCATTTAATACAGCTAGTTATTTAGTAACATGTAATAAAACATTACATTTGTTAAACATGTTGAAATATGTTCGCCCATGCCCATTTGTTTTCACCCTGTTTCTTACTCTCGCCAGCAGCTTTAAAACGTCACCGACATATCACTACATAGTATAAAACAAAGTCGTTGTCTCTGTCCCTATGTCCCCTTGTATCTTTAAAAATGCAATAGATTTTAATGCGGTTTTTTTAATAGATAGAGTGATTCAAGAGGAAGGTTTTTATGCCCATACGAAGCCGGGGCGGGTCGCTAGTCACATATACATGTAACATATAAACAGTTCTTTTTGATATGTATTTTATAATAATACTAGCTTTTGTCCGCGGCTTCGCCCGTGTGTCCCTCGGGAACAGTGTTTTTTTTCCGGGATGAATGGTAGAAGACATATCCTTCTCAATACTTTTAACTATGCATTTGCGTAATTTCAGAAAGATTGGTTTAATAGATAAGCCGTGATAGCGTAACAGATAGACAAACAAATATTTGTACAAAAGTGACGCGCAAAAGCTTGTAATAACTATACTTAACTATTTAGATCATGGTATACAGTTGAACTTTTCGGTAAGTATAGAATTGGCTACTGTTAGAATAGTCATAAAATGATTGCCTTGAGTTTACAACGGAAACGCTCTCAAAATACTGAGACACGAAGGTCATACTCCTATTGACATATTGAACGGCAATCAAAATAATATATTTAAGAGATTTAACGTAGCATACAAAATCTTCCATGCTGGTCTGGGAAACTTCCATGCTGGTCTGGGAGAAAAAGAAAAACATAGAATTTATCAGCTGCTTCTCTTCCCGCGCAAGCCGTAAAAGTCGTCTGAGGGAATCGCCGAATGGGGAAATCATGACATAGGCGATGCGGCTAGCAACCCATCACTATTGATTTCCTGTTTCAACTACCATTATGCTAAACGTGGCCTAAGATCTTATGGCCCTAGGCTCTGTCTACCTAGCTATAAAGACGTGATTATATGTATACAAAAACTTGGCTGTAAAACGATGCGATTAAGTGGACAGACTTATCTTACTAGTGACTCGCTCCGGGTATATACATATCTATATGGATATCTTGGGAAATAGTTTTTCTTAATTTATTTACTTATATTTGAAAGGAAGACCAACGACAGATATATACACCTTGTTCATTTAAATAAGATTAATGTTTAACTTATTGGCTTATACCGCATAAACGATTTTAGTATAATTCTTCCCGGTGTGATATTCTTCTAAGAGAACATCAACTGTCTCCAGTGGTTAAGGTGATGGCCTGTAGACCCGGGGGATGGGTTCGATTTCCACGGGATACATAATTTGTTTAGTTGTTTCCAGTTTGGTTAGGACACTGCAGGCTTTCACCTGATTGTCTGATAATAAAGATGATTCCGAGCTTCGGAAGGCACGTTAAGCCGTTGGTCTCAGCTGCCATCTGATAGTCGTTAAAGGAACCACGTCAAAGGCCGAGATGTGATTCCGAAGAACTCTGAGCGAGAGTGCATGGTCACTGGACCCTGTCACCTTCCACCTGTGATGACTATGTTGTTATAAATGAGATAGTCATAGTCATCTTTGTTGATATTACATGTAAATAATCATGTTTTTCTAAGTTGTATAACGCTAAATCAAAACACAAGAACAATGGTGGTAAGCAAAATTAGTTTCTAAGCCACGTCTGGCTCGTCTGGGTAACTATTTTCCGGCTAACTAAAAACCTATCTTTATACCACAATGAAACATCATACATCTACGAATGAAACATCATATAGGCAAGAGACAATATACTAAAAAAAGGGAAACAGATATGCAAAGATAGCATTTATTAGTAATAGAGCGAGCGTCATATAAGAAAATACTGTAGGTAAGCATTTAATTGCTTCATAGCTTCTTAGTTCACGTAAGAGGACATTTTTTTATATTCCAGGCTAACACGGAAGATCTTTAGAATTAATGAACTTGAAACAACTCCGTAACGCTGCGATTTCAATGCACGTGTGCACTACAAATCACGTGCCGCGTGCGCATGTCACACACCATAATGTTTTGCTATGCTTACAGTAATGCCTCCTTTACACTAGGCAAGTGATTTTAATCACTTACGATGACATGGATTTGTTTGACCTTACGTATTTCACTTTTTCTTTATTTATATTAATTTCTTAATACTACATCAGGATATATGTTATTTCATGTTCTAAGTAGGGGCATTCGTGTCTATAATGAGCGTGCAGCTTGTATTGGATTGGTTACCACTAGTGGCATTTCTATCATGAGCTCCTTTATAATTCCGGCTGTTATCGATAGCTGTTGTTAAGCTGTGTCAGATACCTATATGCAGTCTGTAATCTCTTTCAGCGAATAATTCCAATTCTTTAAAAAAAAGAGACCTGCTCTTTCTTAGCTTACATTTTACATAACACACTTTAAGATAGAAAATATAAAAATCTTGAATTCTCTTTCAGCATCAGATATCGATGGAGTAAATGCAGGCTAACCTGCGTGAGATAGGAGCTGTTATCTGAAAAGCCATCGCCCAGAGCGGAATACTATGGCGCTCTCTTGTTTCGGACGCCAAGATCCGGCCAGCTGAGTAGCAAGTAAGAGCATAGTAATTATCTCGTGTAAACTAAGCATATTTGGATGAAAAAACAACAACACTTTACCTACCGCTCCATCAACTACATGGTTTCTATTAAAATCATTCAATACACCACACATGATGTTATCATGTAACGGCTTTTACCCTTGACATATTGTTATTTTATGTTTCGTTTTATTATTGCTTGTTTCAAGTACTTACAGGTACTGTACTTACCTATAGGTAGTGTAGACTAGACAATTAGTTTTTTTTTTAAAAGGTGTAATAACAAAGTTTTAATTGTTTGGTTATGTAGAAAGGGTAGATGACGAGACAAAATGTATCTAGATATATATTTTACCCGATGACGGGCGACCCACCCCAGCTTTGCATGGGCATAAATACCTTCCTCTTAAATCACTATATCCATTAAAAAAACCGCATCAAAATCCGTTGCTTAGGTTTAAAGATTTAAGCATATAAAGAGATATAGGGACAGAAAAAGCAACTTTGTTTTATACTACGTAGTGATAGTGATAAAACAATTTAATTACTTAAATGTTCATGGGAAATACTTCAAGTAAATACAGTACGCGTAAACGAGTGTTCTTGTCAATGTTCGTGTTTACGTATACGTAACCGTGACCCCGTCAAAACCCAATGTTATTACGATGCTCCGAAGCAAAACACGAAAATAAGATGAAAATATGTTAAGGCGCCATATTATTACCTCGACAGCCTACTTTAGACTTTTGTCCTTAGATGACTAAGGATAATTTATGACTCATTTTTATTTCAGCTACTGACTAGAAGATCAGCATTCTAGTTTTTTTTAAAGTCCCGAAAAGTATATTAACATTGTATGGTTGAGTAGAAATATACATGATTCGAAATTCACATATTGGGAATTAAGACGTACGTATATAAGACACTTAGTTTAATTAATGCAATGTATTTCGCGAAGTAACGACGAGTGGTTCACGATATCCAGGGTTAATAACCTAAAAATAAATCCCTTTGTTGCTCATACCGTATTCTTGCCAGGTGCTTAACGTCTCGACATTTTATTTGTCTGGCGAAGATGTCAATATCCAAAGACTGAAGGTCCTGACTTGAGGTCACCTACATTCTTCGAAGCGACTTTCGGTCATGGCCGCGCGAGACTCATATCCGATGTGGTGTGGTACAAGTGTTGGCGTTGTAGCGATAAATTTTGACGATTGTGAAAGCATAAGTTTTTTTTTTTTTTGCGGGACTGCGGAATTGCGATCAAGTTAATGTTTCATACGGGAACTAAGTTGAAAATCTCTGGATCGGAAACGTGGTTAAAGGTGGCAGCTCTTTTAAGTTTTTAAACAATATTATCAAAAGTAATTTACCTTTCTGTTTCCTTGTGTGTCAGGTGAGAACGCATAACGCTAAACAATGTACTGTATTGGGACTATGGGTGTATTGTCTCGTCTATTTAGTATGTATTTTAGATTGGTGGCAGATTGATAAATTTCATAATTCTCATTTTAATTTTTCATGTATCCAACGTGTGTTCAAGCAAGTAAACACGCGGTTTAAAGAAACCTTAATATCCACAAATCGCTCCGCTTTTTTCTTTAGACCATCGCACGAAACACTGATGATGGACATGACGCTGACGTACTGTAAACAAACGTATACCACAACTTACATAAAAATAAAGATTATCCTGGTGAGTTATCTAGAATGTTAACATCCGTCAGAATAGCCATTGTAATCCATACTAATATTATAAATGCGAAAGTCTGTCTGTCTGTCTGTCTATCTGTCTGTCTGTCTGTCTGTCTGTCTGTCACCTCTTCACGGCTAAACTGCTGGACCGATTGTGATGAAATTTGGTAGGGATGTAGTTAATGACCTGAGGTCTAACATAGGCTACTTTTGGGCGCGATATAACTGAGTCCCACGCGGGGCGAAGCCGCGGGGAACAGCTAGTGAGAATATATATTATTACGTCACTTATGTACTTTTGATGAATCAGGATTTAATTTCTGGGAGACATAGAATATGGGATTTATCAATAATGACTCATAAAAACTGTTACGATCATACATATCTAATCTAGTTTTGTATGATTCACGATACATTTTAAACAAAACCATACAAGATAAGCACCTATGACCCATAACAGTCTGAAAATGAACATTTCCATCTTGACCTCACAGGGGTCGCTGGAACCACTACGTCGCTCAAAGGTTAAAATTACTACTGCGCCATAGATCGTAGTATATATTTTCTTTGCCACAGACGCACGCAGCTTTTTACATTATAAGGTTTTCAACCAAAACAAATTATTTATTTCGCAATAAATAGGTATAAAGTATAAATAAGTACATATGACATAAATTAAGGATCTTACACCCACGATAAGTGTTATCTAAAAAAATATGTACAGTCGGCTGCAGAGAAATCTGACCCTCTTTCAATAGCGATACTTGTAGCATGGGGGTCAGATTTCTCTGCAGCCCACTGTACATAGTCAATATTACGACAGATAGTCTTGAACAACGTGCTAAAAAGAGTCGAAATTAGTCTGCAAACGTTAGTGTCAAAGCCCTATCGCTAAGTTTGGCTCGAATGAAAACGTCATACCAAAATTGAGAGCGTGGGAGCTGATGTCGAGTTTTTGAGAAGACACTTTGATATACCTACTATTGTTTCTAAAAAACAGTATAGTATTATCTATATAATAAAAATCAATTGCTGTTCGTTAGTCTGGCTAAAACTCGAGAATTGCTGGGCCGATTTGGCTAATTTTGGTCTTGAAATATTTGTGGAAGTTAAGGGAAGGTTTGAACTGTGAGAAAAGTGCGTTCAGGCGGTACGGAGTTCGCCGGGACAGCTAGTACTTAAGGTGATACCTCGGTGAACACTAGCGCCACTGTCATTTAAAAATCATTATTCACTGAAAACACAAGTTATCAAAAATCCGTGTTATGTTATTAAGGTTCTGGATCTGAAGTTAATTTTAAACATAATAAATTATTAAATTATAGTTTCCTATAGTTACAAATTGCAATATTGCTTGAAACGGCCACTTTTAGCACTTTTGCAATTTGAAATTATATGGAACTATAACTTAATAATTGAATATCATTAAAATTAACTTTAGATCCAGAACCTTAATTACATAACATGGATTTATGATAACTTGTGTTTTCAGTGAATAATGATTTTTAGTTTATGGTGGCGCTAGTGTTCACCGAGGTCTCGTCTTAATAGATTTTAGATTAGTTGCTAGTTTATGCAGTCAGAAAGATCAAATAACCTTGTAGTATCACTTTTTTATAAAACATCTACTATTCCTGACGTATTATGCAGAACGTAAAGTGCCTTGTCGTAGTACAAAATCCACTTTTTGTCCTTGAACTGTCACAGTCACAGTATAGAGTAACTATATGGTTTTTATAGTTAAATAATGGAAAAAATATGCCTTATTCTTAAAATCTGTATTGATGTTGAGAAAAAAATCAAGACAACGGATTCATTTCTACAATTGCATTTAGCAGAGTCCATAGACCCCGAAAATAGAAAATATATAAAAAATAGGAAGTTTGGTACGTTTTAAAAAAAAAGGTACAGTGGGCTTCGTGCAACTGCTGTAATACAAATAATTCCAAGAAAGATAAATATTTTTTTTTACGGTTTGTTTTTAGACCTAGATAATCCTAGGTCTGGGTCTAAAAATCAAAGCGTATTTTTTTTATTCTCCCTGGACCCTTTATTCAGTTCAATCAAGCCAACTTACCTACGCATCAAGCTAAATGGTCGACTGGTAGCGTAGGCGTTAGTCTATCTGACGGTCATGGGCATTCTACAGACCACTCTGACCAGTCCTTGCGTCTTAGTACTATGTATGTAGGAATTAACTCATTACTGCCGTTGGTTCCGTGTCTATATTAGGTGCGAAGTGATATGATTTATTAACTGATTGTAACCATTCTAGATTTGTTTAAAGGCTGCCTTCACATGCAATTAGGATTCACTAAGACAGATATTTTTATACAAATATGTTCGTAATCAATTATATGGTCCGTGAAAGACAGGCGCGTGGTCACCGTATCCTAATTACGCACGTGATACCTTGATAGTGTCACTTGCGCGCTGATAACTCGTAGCTTATTTTGCCACAGTACCCAATAATTTCATGCCTCTCTTAACCTTCAATCCGAAACTCAACAATACAAAAACACCTGTTTGGCGACAGGCGAGTGAGTTATCCTAGTAGACGACTTATGTATAAAGGTCTACCTCTAATTATTCCTATATTTATAATTATTCTTTAAAAAACCCCTTAAATCTTTGTATTTTATACCACTACATAGTATAAAACAAAATCGATTTCTCTGTCCCTATATCCCTATGTATGCTTAAATCTTTAAAAGTACGCAACGGATTTTGATGTGATTTTTAAATAGATAGAGTGATTCAAGAGGAAGGTTTTTATGATCATGCGAAGCCGGGGCGGGTCGCTAGTCCTTTATATTTATACTCATCTTGTGCAAATAAATACACAAATAGTATTTTTTTATTATATTATAGGAAACTCATAACTTTATTGTAAGGTTAACCGACTACTTACAGGCTTCTCCTTGAAAAAGAACTTATTGTATGTTATTTACGTAATAATTATTAAACATAGTAATGTGCGCTTCATTGGGAAGACAATTACATACTTGTTGAATAATTACAATTCCATTGTCACGTTTGTATACGGATGTGTTTTCCGTTGTTCTTCGGTCAGGAATGAAGTCTAAAGTTTAAAATACATTTTGTCATAACACCTAGAAACAATTCAAGTGTGATTGTGTGATTCTTTGTCCCACTGCTTGATGAGCTCAATAGCATAGCGGAGCATACTTTTTCGTAACAAACGCGTGTTTCAAGCGTGGTCTGGCTTGGATTTGTCGCCACCAGTGGCTTCTATATATACAGTTTCAGTATCCGTGTCTTTTAACGGAATCTCCACTGGCTAGTCTAAAAGTCTTTAAGTAAACTTTAGACTGGTGTTGGGAGATGCAAAGAGAACAGAGTTAGATGGGGTTTTCCACTGACAGCCAGTGCGATTTCGGAGTTGTCCAGGCTATGGATAACCTCCCTATATGCCCTAATTGCCCAGTCTCCTGTATGGCTGAGGATTTGGAGGAAGCAAACACAGAAGACGTAACTTTGTACTGGTTGAAATATATTTAAAATGTACATTTATATAAAGCACATCCATTTCGACTCGTAAAGAAAAAGAAAAAAGAAGAAAAGCCTAAAAATTTGGACACAGTTGGCCACTAACACTCCTGGATCTTATTGGTCTAGTTCCCTTGAAAAAGAGTTACGAAGTTCAGACAGCATTCGATAAACAAATTCGATATATTTACTCAAATCAATATAGGTATTTTTTTTTAATTTTTAATTCCTACACGTAACCCTTGAATCACAGATACATTTAAAACACAATTTGGTTTAAACACAAGCCCCGTTATGACCAATCAGTACTAAACAGTGTGGGAGCGGAGCGGCCGCGGAACGCCGCGTGAGAACCATTGTCTCTTCGGATGAGGTCACATTACTTGATTCTCTTGAATCAATTCCTCTGTCCCCTGATTTAATATATTGATGCAATTATATTGTTACTCTATTTGTTTATTGTCCTGTTCTATTTTTAAATTAAACCTTCCGCATGTTTTATTTAGTCTTTGACGATGATTATAGGTTACTCAAGTAAGAGTACTTTCCAGCTTCGAGTGTAACCATTTCCTTTCTGAAAATAGATGTTTAAATTTTAAGGAACCGGTAAGGTAAGATCAAGAAATAACGATATTTAACCTGGTAATTTAAAATACCGGTCGATTTTAGGGTCCAAAATACTTGGTAAAGACCATTATTTTTAGGGTAAAACCGTAATGCTATATAGGTCGTTGTAAAAATATATGGGCAAAAAAATGAGATGGTTTGTGATTTCAACTTGGTTTCCGATCCCTGCTAAATTTACTTGTACCACATTAGATAATAAACAAAAGAAGGTCCGGCCTAGAATATGATAACCTTAGATCCGCCTTCACCGGGAGTTGCTTCTATCCTTGAGGCAATTTCAATTCATGCTTCAATTATTTAATTGTGAAATAGCTACTGGCTAATGAACTGATGAGGTTAAATATTTAATTTATTAACCGATTTCCTGTCCATAAAATTGCAACAATAGTTAAAACAATTGATTTGGTCACATGATTTATGGGACAGACCTGTTAAATTAAAATTTCCAATATTTCAGTGTTGGTTTTGTAGTCCGAGGTTAGATTGAATGCTATGTCTTATTTTTGTAAATTATTTTTAAAACATCTGCCTGACGATAATTCTCATTTAGGACATTTAGGTAGATCACCAACTGAACCCTAACATGCCCATTGTTGGACACAGATATCCCCCACAGGTTCTCCACTACCAACCGTTCGAAAAGCAGTTGGTTACTCTCATCAGATATCGATTTTCACATTTCGAACACCTATCAGTTTTAATGTCCTTATAAAAGTCCCTAATAAATGTCTTTACTGGGTTTGTAGTAGCACTAGTATAAAGTAGACTTATATCAGTTTTGCCATAAATTAGATTAAGAATATGGTGTTTTTCTTGCTAGGTTTTCTTATTATTTCACAGAACGCATTACCAATTGTTATGAAACTTAGTTTTCCCATAAAACAATTATTTACTACCGAGCACTAAATAACTAAAATAGCACACCTCTGCTGTCATTCAGGTCCATCAACTAATTCGCAAGGCTAAAGTGCGCACGCGCCGCCTTGGCCGCTAATAATTTCCAACGTTCTTCACGCGTTAAGATGCCGATTCCCACGTCTTTATTACCTTACGACTATATAACAATGCTAGTTAGGTATATAGCTACTTGTGTGGTCCTATTTTGTTCTAGTGGGTAGACAAGGAGCTTACCGCCCATCTGGTTATGACGGTAGCCGTAGATGACTTAGAAAAGCTCGCGACATTGCAAGATTCGCATACGCGTCGTCGAACCATTAAGAAAGGACTTCGAGAGGCGAAGAAGATCAGCTATATTTTTTATGACTAGCCACTTGCATGGATCTGTTTGTAGAGTAGGATTACCTTGGGATTATTGTCAAGGCTTCTACCAGCGCGAACTTGAAAAGTTACAGATTAATTAAAAATATATATATCTTTCTTTATGTGAAATTATCAGAAACCCTTGCACAACTTTTTTGCTAGTATCCTTAAATTACATTTTCACCTCGAAATTCATTGAAATACACCATAGGTATGTAGTGGAATCTACCCTAAGGTTGGCTGGCAGAAATTGCATTAGTAATAAGTCGGCCTTTGTACTAATTGGTATATCTTCGATCCTGTACAATCCAATGATGTATTTATGTAATTGGTGCAATAAAGTGTTTATTCATTCATTCATTCATACCTTGTTTTTATACTACTACTAATATTACAAGACCAAAATTAGTCAAATCGGTCCAGCCATTCTCGAGTTTTAGCCAGACTAACGAACAGCAATTGATTTTGATATGTATAGATAGATTGTATTAATATTAATGACGTTTTTCGCCAAATTATCACTTTGTTAAGTGACAAGTACCGGACTGATACGGCGCTGATAAGAAGTGCACGTGTACGCTCAGTGCCCCATCCTGATAACAGTGTTATCGAATAATCGATGCATTATGGTACACACCAATAGAACGTCATGCTTGATGAAAGGTTTTGTATGATCACGTAGTCAATGTTGATTGTAAAATCGTCAACTAAACTGCCTCTGTGGTCGAGTGGTTAAAACGTTTTTCATGAAGGTTCGGTTTACACGGAGGATATTCTCATATTTTTTTAAGATAGTTTTTTTTTTTATTATTTATTTATTTATCAAGGTTTACCAACATTTGTTTACATTGTTACTTATTTCTAAAGTATTACATATAGCTATTTTCTAAATGTAAGAAACACTTATAGGTAAACACGACATGCAATAAAGATCGTACGAAGTTTGTCTAAATTAATAGCTTTATTTAAACAATCACCTACTATTATTACTTAAGAGAACATTAACCAATTTATTTCGTTGCTAGATATTGGCTAACAGTTTTTCGTATCCTACCCAACGAATCTGCATTAATGTCTACACAATCAATCAGCACTCAATTCATTTATCAGTCGACTAAGTCTTGGAACTGGTGAATTTGCACCAAATTTAGTTCTACCGAAACACGGACTAAGTGGATCAATACTTTTACGGGGATAACTAAAAGGCACTCGAAATTTAAATTTACTTACGGCCTGAGGACAATCTAAGGAGTTATTAAAAAAGTACGACAATAGCAGTCTTTAGGCTGTATCAGACATCCGGAAAAATCTGACAGTGTTGGCTACTAACATATTTATCTTCTGTTATCTTATTAGTTCGTTTCCTAGTAAAACGAAATAAGAGGAGGTCAGGCGGCAGTAGCTCTATTGTGGTAAGTATCGCTAAATCCAGAACCATGGTAAAAGGTCCTGAAGCGTAAGCTAACGATGCAACTGTGAAATAAATAAAAAAAGTAAAATCATTTATTTCTGAAAAAAAAGATCCATACTTATTCACATCAATAAAAATTACAATATACAAAGAAATATAATTTAAATACTAATAAATCAAATATTGTTTAATTTTAGAAATATACTCTCGGATGACGTTTTATTGGACGTGAAAGAGTAGTCTCATAATTACAAGTCGAAAATCACACGGAACATCATCTTAAAGCTTTTAGTCTAATTACGTAGTGAATAATCGCCCTTCAACTGCATCAATAAATGTTTTTAAAATGATCTACGTGAAAGTACTGGAACTAGGAAAATGGGTCAGCAGGGGTCGATGGGTAACCTCGCGAAGGTCTGCCCAAGGCCCACGGCAGCAAAGTGATTATTAATAGGTACATCGGTGATATATATATGTTTACCTACTGCTTGTTGTCATGTTCGTTCACCTACCTGCTGTTATATATGACGCTCGCGTTGGTATAATGGGTCGAAGGTGTAAGTTTGATTGAAAATTTCAAAATCTGAATTAATGAACCTCTTTCTTACTGGTGGTGGTTTCTACTGACAATTTTTTTTTCAGCCTCTCAAGTCAAGTGCTTCGTTGAGAAAAAGCAATAACTCTAAGCTCTAAACCGTCAAGGCTTAGGATGCCACCTAGAAAACGGTAGGAAGTACTGAGAAGAAAAGAGAAATTATAAATCGATTTTTTTTTTCAATCAAATGATTGAAAATTCATTTATGTAGTAGTTAGCAAAGGTAGTAAGTTACTAAAACCTTTTTGTGTTTTAGTGCTTGTTTTAATTTATTATTTTTAACATATCTATGTTACATATAAAAGTTTGAATACTCAAATAATATTAACCGTTTATTCGTAATCTCAATAGTACCAGTAAAAGGGACGGCCATTGCAACAGTCAAGTGCCGACTAAATTACTGTGAGTGGATAGATGCCGTGACATACCGTTTCGTAGCCATTTTTCTATGCAACCTTTTGCATTTACAACTTAAACAACAATTCTTAACAACACAACTTAATCCATAGCGCGTTCTTAACGTTACACAAATTCTACAAAGTAAGTATAGAAAGTAATGGATGCTTAGGCATTTAAAACAGCCGTAACGCGAACTGGGTTTCTTGAGTGCTATACTGGCGCAATAGTACGATGCTCGATTAATTGCATTTTCCATTTTCATAGCAGATAGTTCTTAAGTGAATGCCATAGAGTTGAAAAAACAAATACATGTTGTGTTATAATAAGGACCAGAGGTGAGGTGACAGTTAGGAAACTAGGTTCATAGAATTTCGCAGTTATTACAATTTGGTATTGATAAATTATGAAAGGAATTTGTATGGATAGTCAATTCAATGAACGCAATTGACTTGATTTGACTAGAAATTATCAGGGTACGGCTTACTTAAGTAGGTAGGTACTGGTTGAGAAAGAGTGCCATAGAGCAGGAGAGCATTACTGAGACGAGTTAATAACTTTAATATTGAATGCCAACGACACGAAAGTACTCACCAAGGAAGTTTGCACTATTAATTCTTACTTACTCCTCTTCGAATATGTGTACCAATTTGACATTAGTATATTGTTTGAGGCCAAATGCTCAGTAGTGGTTGGTAGTGGACAAAAGATAATGAATGAATGACACTAGAATTCTCTACTCTTCCGTCTTAAATACTGCGCCACTTCTTGTCAATTGCCTCTTTGAAGGTCAATTAGATCTCCCTATAGAAAGACCCAGTCTTAAAAAGATAGAAAAAAAAGTTTTTTTTTGTTTAATTTAATTTTTGTAATCTATCGGCCCGTTACAATCCATACTATCCATACTAATATTATAAATGCGAAAGTCTGTCTGTCTGTCTGTCTGTCTGTCTGTCTGTCTGTCTGTCACCTCTTCACGGCTAAACTGCTGGACCGATTGTGATGAAATTTGGTAGGGATGTAGTTAACGACCTGAGGTCAAACATAGGCTACTTTTGGGCGCGATATAACCGAGTCCCACGCGGGGCGAAGCCGCGGGGAACAGCTAGTTTATAATAAGTAAGAAGCCTGTGGCAGCGACAATAACTGTTGCTTTTTAGAACTTAATTGTATATTCAAATAATTCATCTTTTGTGCCCTATCTCTTCAGACCAATCCGCTGTGAACATTTTGTAACCATGTGGACCAGTTTTGAGGAATGCTGGTCACCATTGCATTGGCACGTAGAGTTTATTACAATATGAATAGTGTCCCCGGGCCCTTTCTATTTATAATAATCTAATTTTCATAACATTGTGCTACCATTTTGCTTATTATATCGAAAACATTCCAAAGATAACTTAGCTCATTGTAACTCATAAATATAGCGGATCATTGGCCTCTGTCGAATAAGGGTGTGTTCACAGAATTCTCATTGTAGACTTTACGGGGTTAAATTGTCACTGCGCTACCTAATCACGATACTTTCATCATCTTGTTCTTTATCCGAGCGTGTTTCCTATATGCATCTTCAGCTTTCGCTTTAGACCCCTAAAACCATAATGTCTCAATTTTTTTTAATTTTCTACACATTTATTAATTTGGCATTATTTTTATGACCAGCTGCCTGCCTAATGACAACTCTCCTTGGGAATGGAAGCCGCCTCCAGTCGGACAGAAGTTGAATTTAATTGATAACTCTGTTATCTCCATGCTCACCCCTTACGACACCGGAAGTGTAGACCGTGATCTTTTCTTCAGCCGAAAACAACACAGCACAATTCCGATACTTGAATGCTGTCGAAAAATCTTGCAACAGATTGGTCACTGACATCGAAAACTACATTAAATAGTTGTACAACAAACAAACATTAAGCAACATTGTCTTTGAATAGAACTGGTAACAGAATCTGGCCCTTCCGCATACTCACAATACAGTAAATAACAGGTTTGATTTGGGATTCCGTTGAAAAGTACAAAATCTCCTGACCCGGGTGCACTGCAGCTGATTTCATAAAGGGCGTTCCCCTCCGTAGCATGCGCTTCTGTAATACGGCACAAGTTAAAAACTTACACAGTGTACTTACTTGCAGACTTGGAAATAATCACGTAGATAGTTAGAAGTTTATAAAATAGAAAGAATTAATTAATTATCTCACCAGCATCATAAAAATTTGATACAGACAATGATTAGATCGTGAGAATAGAAATAAGCTACTTTAAAAACGATATGTCGGAGACCCACGCCAGTACCCCTAGTATGAGATTTTTGCTAATTTTCTTGCCAATGCTGCGATTGCGTTAGGATTCTTTATATAATTTCTTAGTTAAGTTACTATCAGCCAGGGGCGCTGTACAGGTTTGTCATACAAAACCACTAACGCAGTCGCTAGCGTCAGCGTTTATAAAATCTCATTCTAAGGGTATAGATATCGTGCCGCTTACTAAGACGATATCTACCTATGTTCCCGCTTCGCCCATACACTTAAGCCACACAAACCTCGCGACGTAACAATTACATAAAAATTGCGTTCACATCGACGGTCGCCGGCCGCGTTTCCTCCTCGATCGTGTAAACTTTCACGAAATCAAACAAAGAAATAGCGAAGGCTCATTTACATCATTCCCACGCGGACAATAGAATGGGCCAATGTGTTTGGCAACTACAAATGATGTGTTACCCGAAATCCTATGGTCACGGTTCGGAGAGCGTGTGACAGAACTGATTGAAGTGTGTGAGATGACCTTCTTCATCCCGTTCGATTTGCGTAAAGCTTGAGATATGGTGATAGAATGGCTAGACTATTATGTCTTCAAGGATGCCCTTTCCATTTTGAACCTGAAACAATCATGTGTGAAACTGACAAGTAAAATATTAAAGCCACTAAATAATTTTTTCATCTGGTAATGTTTTTTTTTTACATATTTAAAACTTTTTTATCTGATTATACCTAATTTGACGGTGTCCTAATTGTCAGTAAAAAATAATAATAGTAAGTGTCAATTCGGACAGTATATCCGAATTATATTGCGTTCGAGTCATCAGCAAGTCTAATATTTAAGTGCTTCATCCATCTTGGGTAAAAAATAATGGAACAAATTGCACTAACAATAACCATTTTCAGACCTGAATTCCCAAAGTCCTGCCCTTTTTATGAAATAAAATTCTATTTTAAAAAAAAGACTAGGAATTTAGGAGAGGATTTCTAGTTTACTAGAATTTGGATCAGTATTCAGTGACTCTAATCACATTGGCTGTTTCTTGCATAAAGTCCATGAACTGCCCCGAAGGCACACTTGTGAGGGCAGGACAGACACTGCAACAGATGCTACATTACTTTGCACCGGATGTCCACATACGTATTTCCCTAGTAAGTACTTTCTCTGCCGGTAACCTATTCACACGTTTATAGACGTTTTTCGACAATATCCTAATATGAACGCAGCTACTTATCCAGTCCATCGTCAACGAAATTAACAAAAAAAAACAGTAAGCCGACAGTGACAACTGATAAATAAGTGTCGTAATGAAAACAATGCTTGGAGGACTTTCTAGCCGCGCGTGCGCCCCCCTCCTTCCACTTTCTTGCTCCCTCTGCCCTCTATCGTGGCGGTAAATAGGTACAGTTAGCAAAAGAATCTATGGCTAATTGGATGAACATTATTTATTGTGTCTTATGTTAAGTGCTTGTGGTTTAACCAATCATTTAAATAAGCTATTTTCCAACGTCTAAAAATTATATAACAAAGTACCTGTTAGTAAAAAAGTGGGCGTCATCAAAATGTGAAAAGACTAGCGAAAGATAGAAGCACCTAGAAGCGAGACCACCGACAAGACATCTCTTAAATATACCCGTAACCCGCGACTTAGTTCACGAGGAACTTATAAAATATTTTCTAAATTTGTGTTTTTTTTAACCATATTATTTTTCTAAAAGAAATGTAGCCAAGGTTATGCCATATAATGTAAGAATTTACCAGTGAAAGACACGTCATAATCAGTCTAGATTAAAGACACTTAAATTTACATAGATATACACATTTTTATTAGTATAAACGATTAATTAAAATTCTAGTGTCTATGTTATGTTATGATAATGATTTTTTGTAGGAGAGATTCTCCCATCAGTCAGATCTGTTATCAGTATTTATTAAAAATTCTTTCGAATAAATCGTCAACAAAAAATGTTATTCTACTTTTGCCTATTGCTTATTATTCCCTCTCTCTATCTCATTTTAGTGATTTCCCGGTTGATCGCTGCGATCAGCTTTCATACTTTTTCCTTCACGCTTCTCAGGGTCTTCGACATTTTATTGATCAATTAAAGCTATTAATATCAGTGTTTTTTGCTATCTGTACCTCGCTGGCCACAGAGAAAGCCTTTGACCTCAGCGAGGGCTTGTTTACTCCGAGCCGTATTTGTTGCACTTTTGCATGCCTTTCGGTTTGTGCATGCTCTAATAGTCTATTCTAATCCGTTCCAGCTTGTTATTCAATGCACAAAGTAAAATTTAACATTACAGCTGGTTCTAAATTAACAGGAGCATTTGATGATATTTGTATGTAATCTTTTTCTTCTTCTTTTTCTTCAGCCCATTATCACCCAATGCTGAGTGTAGTGCGTAACTTCTAGCAATGCTATGTAATCTATACCCTTATATACCATATAAGGGTTTAGATTGTAAAATTTATAAAATAGCTTTTGACTATAAATTAGGAATTTTGGAAATATATTAAATTCATAGTTTCATAGTAAACAAACATTAAATAAATAATTTCATTTCATTAAAAACAAAAATAAATATGAAAATATTTTGACACTGTCATAATAAAATAAAAACACATTGACTACTACTTTGTTGCTATATATATAATACTAACTTCAATATTAGTAAAACAAATAAGATACATTAAAATTGTCTACATTAGAATTCCAAGTCATTTGAAGATTTAAACAGCGTGAAGGTAGAGGTCCCGTTGGAGCGGCCGGGTAACGGCTCCGCAATGAGAACAGACTCAGTTATGCAGATGTCGACTCTGGTACACTCCACGATATTTGTCAGTGCAGGGCGTCGATCCTGCTAACGTTAAATCACAATCGTGTCAAAATAGTGTTTCAATGGAAGTGCTTTTTTTACACACTAGTTACAAGAAATGTATATTTTTTTATACCACTGCTGATGGTCACATCTCACACTACATTTACGTCACATCATACTGTCATAATTCTTGTAAATAGCGTGTAAAAAGCACAACAATTGAAACACTATTGTGACACGATTTTGACTTAACGTTAGCAGAATCGACGCCCAGGTCAACTCGTAGCCAAAGTTTCAAGTAAAAAGTTTTTCCATATTAAGTGATGATAAGAATCGTAGTAAATGGAAATATTTAGTTTCTGCCTACCTCTGCAAGAAACAGCTGTGATTATGCATGTATGTGTTTCATGTAACATTTACTGGCTCTTACTTCTCTTCCGCCAAACAGCAATGTTTGTATTGTTGCTTTCTGAGTTAAACCTACAAGCCATCGAACTTAAATTGACTATTCCTTCTCTTTCTGTGAATCTCGCATATTTCTTTTTACTATGTGAGATAGCAACAATATTTTTTTAAATAAATAAATATGAACAGCATATCAATTATTTGTGTCGACTGTACATACAGTCGATGCAGACCGCATGCTGTCCTTCTCTGTCTTAATGTCGTGTGGATATAGGAAATGATTTGCAATGGGTAAGCTACAGTCGTAGATTAGACGCGTGATTACAGTTTAGTAGCTGTGCTAGAGTGCGCTATCTTTGCACATTGTTTTGTTTCCAATTATATAGGAAACTAAGTGGAAACTGGCGGTTTCTCGCGGTTTTATCTGCCCGTGGTATGTGTGTAACTGGTCTAATAGTCTTCCCAAGAAACAATCCAAACCAAACAAACTTCAAAAATTTACAAACATTTCTTATTTAATAAGAGTTATGAGTATAGATTTGTTAACACCAATCAACTTCAACTTGAAATCCAAGGATAAGTGAATTTAAAAGTTAAAGAAATAAATTGCATTCTGTATAGATAAATGTTTTCGCTCCACAATGTTTCTCACGAAGCTTTTTTGCTAAGTCGATCTATCTATACAATCCGTCAAAAGGTCGTGAAAAGATTTCTTAATGGTCAGCAACGCGCACGTGACACCCCTGGTGTTGCAGACTTCATAAATCATAAATCATTTATTTGCACGTAAATACAGGAAATTGAGGTCTGATTATTATGGAATAGAACATGTATTTTACCTGCATGCAGGCATGCAAATATTAAGTGTCTGGAGACAATACAGTATCTCCGCCACCACGACTTGAAAAAACTAAATTTAACCAAATACGAAAAAAAAAATCTGAATCATGTCATGACATTTCTAAAAATAATTCCTACGCCAGGTGGGTCATATGTCTGTTTATATTATTAAATGGAAGAAAAAAACGTACCGGACCAGGAAGTCTTCCGTAGTTATTGTTACTACGTCTACAATAAATAAATGTCTAGTAATACATAAAAAAGATATATATGTGTCAACACTTTTCAACAATGTTTTGCATAAGTTTCGAAGCGATTAACATTACCTACAAATTTGTCTATGATAGTTTATCATATAGATAGGTCATTCATTCATTCACGATGATAATGCGATTTGATTGAAAGGAAAAAGATACGTAGTAAATTTAGTTGTAGTTGTTTTTCCTTGTAGTTACTATAAATATTTAGATACACCATCTTAACAAAGGCTTAGTAATTATACCTAAATTTTATTTTTGTCAATTTGTTTTAGAAATACTATTAGGTATATATTCTGTGGGTTTAGTCATCAACTTCATTTGATACATAGTTGAACATAGGCGACCAAAATTTCCATGTTTTATCGTTCAATGACTATTGTCGCCAGATAAAAAATGCAAGGTTAAATTTATGTCTAAGGTTACAATTTAAGGCAGTTTGAAAAATTTGACACCAGTGTTGGCCACTAACATAATTTGTATTATATCTATACTAGAAAAAAGACATGTTAAAAACATACTTATGGAACCCTTATTACCCCTAAGCCTAGTAAGAAAAATATCTTAAAATTAAAAGGGATATTATTAATTGCACATCAAATAAATAATCACCCATCAATTTCTGTATATCAAATAAATTATTTTACTTTAAATTAAATTAAAAACTTGGTGACAGAAGCAACTAACGGTCAAAATACGACTTTGTCACAGAAGGTAGGTTAGGTTATGGTTATATAGTGACCTTAACAGTGAGCGAGCGAGCGAAGCGAGCGAGTGTCAGACTTGGTGACAGAAGCAAAAAAAATTTTGCTGTGCAATCAGTAATTTTGATATGTATTTAGGTTATTTTTGCATACAAAAATTATTTTTATTGATTTGCGTTTAAATACTACCCAAATTAAAACAGAACGTATCTTTACTGTTATTACATCATATCTCAGTCTAGTTACATGTCTGTAATAAAGTTGTCAAGTAGATAATTGTTTCGATAAATTTATTATGATTTGAGAAATGAAGTGCTTACCAAAACTATAACAACTTTATAATCTTGTATTGTTAATTTAGGTGTGGCATAATAGCTTTTTAAAGTTTTAATAATGTTTTAAGATTACTTCTAATAACTATGTATTTATCATTTATACCTATATAAATAAATGTGAATCCCAAAATGTATATATGTTCATTTTCTTTATATATAAAAGAAAGTCGTTTTATAACTCAAGAACAGCTGAACTGATTTGACTGAAAATTGGTGGTGAGGTAGCTTAGAAACAGGAGAAGGACATAGGTAGCTTTCATGTCGGGAAAAATCACTGTTCCCGAGGAAATATCATGCGGGCGACGCCGCGGGCTAATGCTAGTAACTTTACAACTATTGCAAAAAATTTAACAATTATTTTTTCAGAAGGTCTGTATAAATCGGATACACTACTTGTGCAAAGCCGAGACGAACAGCTAGTTTATATATAATAAGCTTACAATTTACCAGAATGTGTAATAACAAACAAATTGCAATAGGCAAAAATATACTCACAAATAAAAGTTGAATCTACATAGAAGTCAAAGAATTTTGAATCGCGCGCGGTCTTTTTCACGACGCAATTTTTTTAAAATCTATGACTTAAGCACATTTATTTTGATTTTTCTTTGGAAGTAGCGACGCTTCCACTTTCTTGGAAGATTCCAGTCCATTGCCTGTTCAGATATGTAGTCGGGTTCATGGTCAAATGCATGTTAGGTAATGAAATGCAGCATAACACGAACTCGAGTCTCTGTTGTGCAACCTTAGCAATATGTCCCTACCTCCACGCCCCGATGCCTCGTACTTTCGTCAGCTTCAATGGAATATCTTTTTGTAATGGCACTAAGTACGCAAATAAGTATAGTTACTTTCTGATTAAAATCATAGCATATATGGATGACATGATCCATCTTGTTATTGGAGCTACTGCATACTTATACTATCTTATACTTTATTACAACACTAGCAGTCCTTCCCGGCTTCGCCCGTCGTACATACATAGTCTGAGTCACTCGGGGTTAGGTAAAATAATTTTTCAAATCGGTCCAGTAGTTTCGAATGTTTTTCGGTACAAACAAACAAAGAAACAATCAAATCTTTCCTCTTTATAATATTAGTATAGAATATAGATAAACTAGAAATGCTCGGTATTTCCACAGAAATATGGTAGGTTGTCGACATAGCCCAGCGGATTAGCTCTTTGAAGTGGCAATAAGCGAGGGACATAGCGCCAAGAACCGATAGCCGGAATTCTCAGATGGCGACCACGCACCGGCAACCGCACCGTCGGACACCCAGCAGCTTGGTCTGAAGAAGGTATTTGGCAATCGCTGGATGCAGTCGCTTCTAACCGGTTATCCTGGAAATCCTTGGGGGTAGCCTATGTTCAGCTGTGGACAGCCTGCGGTTGAAATTATAAAATATTTTTATGGGCAATATAGTCGTGTGACTTCTCTATGCCGTAAAAGGCGTCTAAGGGGCAATCTGAGAAGGAAATTACAATGCAGGTACTCTGTCCGACTGTTGGCGAATTCCACTTACAATTTGCAACCGGGAAAGTTCTGGGATGATAAAATAATAATGACTCAGTTTTCGAGAACAATTATATTACAATACATGACGAAACATGTATGATGAAAGAGAATGACATGGCTGAAAATGGATATCAATATCAACAGTCTATATCGTGCAGATAAGTGATCATATACATCCATAGGCTACGGTAACCGCTTGTCATCTGTATTAAAGTGAAGCTTGGTAATACCTACTTGTCATTTTGGATTTATGCGTCATACCATACAAAATTTAGGAAATCTTACATATATAAAAGAAAGTCGTGTTAGTTACACTATTTATAACTCAAGAACGGCTGAACTGATTTGGCTGAAAAATGGTGGGGAGTTAGTTTAGAACCAGGAGAAGGACATAGAGTACCTATCATCCCGGGAAAAAGTTCCAGACGGAAATTCACTGGGGCGAAGCCGCGGGCAAAAGCTAGTAAGATATAAAAACTCTTTATACCACGAAACAAAATTGTATACATATTTTTTCAAACTAGGTTATTTACAAAGGCGGACTTTTCGATAGTTATTTGAACTATTTCATTATAACAGAAAATCAGACAGAACATAATCAATTGGGTAACGAGAAAATTATTAAAAAATATCTCAGACTCCGACTTACTTATGAGGACATGATCAGCTCACATGATTTTCTAACCTCGTACTTTACTACAAAAAATAAGTATGATACAAAGGAAACTTTATTTTGATTCATGTTATGACCTTAAAAACGTTTATTAAATTACGTAGATAGTCTCTAGGACAAGTACAAAGTCAACTGAAAATACTTCTGACCGTGGCCTGATGCTACCTCTCTAGGTCATGGGTAAAGGTAAAAACTTTCCGATGAAGTTCCATTATGCGAAATTGTCTGGTGGAAATAGATCTTAAGGTGATACCTGGGTGAACACTAGCGCCACCTTTATTAAAAATTCATTATTCACTGAAAACACAAGTTATCAAAAATCCGTGTTATAATATAAATTATAGTTTCGTATAGTTACAAATTGCAAAACTCATATTTTAATTTGTAACTATAAGGAACTATAATTTAATTATTAAATATGTTTAAAATTAACTTCAGATCCAGAACCTTAATTGCATAACACGGATTTTTGATAACTGGTGTTTTCCAGGGAATAATGATTTTTAAATGACTGTGGCGCTAGTGTTCACCGAGGTATTGTCTTAAGTTATCGAAACGAGACTTTAGTTAGAACTTTGTACATACATGGGTCGTTTGCTTGGGTATCTCACTCCCACTTATTTCTACCACCAAACTAGCAGTGCTTGCACGATAATATGGCGAAACAACCTAGTCAACTGCCTGCATGACTGTCTCCGTGGTCCAGTGGTTAAGGGGTTTGCCTATAGACTCGGGTTCGTGGGTTCAATTCCCACGGGAAACATACTTTGTTTAATTCTTTCCAGTTTGGTTAGGACATTGCAGGCTTGAATCACCTGATTGTCTGACAATAAAGATGGTTCTGTGCTCGGAAGGCACGTTAAGCCGTTGGTCCCGGCTGCCATCTGATAATCGTTAAAGGAACCACGTCAGATGCCAAGAGGTGGTTCAGAAGAACTCTGACACCAGGGTGTGCATGGTCAACTGATCGTGACACCTATATAAAATGAAAATGATGACCTAGTTAACGAGTTAGCAAAGCGCTAGTGACACCAACATGGTATCAGGAGTAAATAAGCTATGGTTGCGCCCTGCTTTGCGCACCATACCCTTGTCATGAATCTCTCATCTTTCTTATTAAATGACTTAATTATTTTATAAATACAGTTATCTAACATCAACAAAACAAACTATGTACATAGTAAATATATACTTTATCTATTGATACGTAACTAATATTTTAGCATGACATGAAACTTTTCTTTTTGTCTTTGTTTTACTTTTTTCAGACAACGTCTGAAATTTTAAGTATTTTCTTTCAAAGATGATAAGATACAATAGTTTTACGAGTCATTGACCTTTGAAAATAAAAATTGGTACTATATTATGACCCTTTCCAGACCGTTTGTCAAATCGTCTTGGGAGGCCGTCTGAATCTGGACCTAATGTTATGAAGTTAGCATACCTGCGGTGGGCTCTCAGACTATCGGCTCGAGTGGAATGTTTTCAGTGACTAATCGGTTGCGTTCGACCACGCTCGGCATTCAGGGCTGACACCCAAGTATGTATCATCGTCTCTTCGACCGATTGACCCCGACAAATGTATATTTGTTAAAATTCCATATTATTTTGCAGTTACAAAGCACCCTTTCCCAAGATTTTTTTTTTTATTAGAACGTATTCATCCACGTAATATCCCTTATCTATGATATAATTAATGTTAATTTTAGGCCCTAAATATTAGGTTTGTTAAAAATAAAAATGAATACTGAAACATAAATATATATGTATTCTCTTTTCACTCAATTTTATAAAAAACGAGCGACCCGCCCCGGCTTCGCATGGGCATAAAAAACTTCCTCTTGAATTCCTCTATCAATTAAAAAAAAAATCGCATCAAAATCCGTTGCGTAGTTTTAAAGATTTAAGCATACAAACATATATAGGACATAGGGATAGAGAAAGATAATAGTGAAGTTTTACATCAAGTACTTTAAGTCAGTTTTTGTGCAAGCTTGAAGGTATTTTTTCGTAAAAAATGTATCTGTTATTGAATAAAATTTGCACATAAATATTTCCAAACATTTGTTATTTTTCCTGTAAATTGTCCCTTGGCATGTTCTACATACTCAATTTTAAGTGAGACATTTATTTATATTTAAATTTTCTTTATAAAACAATATGCATTTTAATTCAATTTATATTAAAAGCAGCAACTTTGTATACGAACACATACCAATGTACACATAAACAATACGGCATCTAAAACTTTAAATGCTATTAATTTGACTCTTATGGTAATATCCATAAAGTTCAATAGAATAATGATCAGAAGACGCACGTGACTATGTGTATGACCGATAGATATAAAGCTACTATCAGGTTTTATCACTCGATAATCGATACTTTAACCGACTATCATCTGTGCGTCATTACAATCATTTACATAATAAATAGAGGATATTGAATACAACGTTACAGATGAGTTGGTAGAAATTACTGATTTAATTTTTTTTAGCTATAATGGGTAACCGATTTTATAAGCACATCTCGTTTGGGAAATGACAGGCGAAAAATTAAATATTGTAACACCTAATAAGAAAGAAAATAAGGTATTTACTGTTTAAAATAACATAAAACACTCTTTATTGCTCCAAAATTTTTTATTACAGATAATAGATATTATGAAAGCTGCGATGTAAAATTTAAAAACTAACTGTTACAGAAAAGCGTTCAAGATAAAATAAAAATCATTTTAAATTTATCAATATCGAAGTATCAAAAATCAACCACCGGGAAAAGACAATCACTAAAGCCTACGACTAAATCCCACCCTTGCTAGACATTCCTCAACCAACGACCCCGTCTGGAATTTGGATTCTACAATGCAATCGGCGAAACGAAAGTAACAATCGGTTTATGAAACGTCTCGAGCAAATCGGGCCGGTTACACAACAAAGAAGCTAAAAAGACAAATCACTTGTCGGCAGCAGACTGATCTTAATATTTGAGGACTGGTTTTAAAAAGTATTCGTCCAAGTATTGTGAAACTAGATCAAATTGTTATCATGATTATTTTTTACAAAATGTATGTAGACAACAATTTTACACTACGACTACAGTATTGGCCTTTTACATACGAAAATTAAGTGATGGTCAATGCTTTATAGCTATTGGAGTCGATACACTGGACTTAGGGGCAAAAGAGGGCGCTTAGGCACAACGGGAACTAAGAGTACAATCTTGAAGGTAGATTTCTCGAAGACATCACTATTACAGCACAGCATGGGAATGCTGACAATTTCCATCGCTTTTATTTATATAGGTCATCACCAACACTTCAGTTCCATGATGTAAGGGGAAATAGACCTCCAATCCTTCCACTCCTTGATCAGATAAAAAGTAGCCTAGATTCAACTTCCGTCCTGTGACTTTAAACTAGGTCATTGGATCATCGGAAAGGTAAATCATTTTTATCTACGTGGTCATCATTCCTGGACCGTTTGCCGTTTCACTATCTGTTCTGCTCATAATGTTTAGGCACTTATGTTATTTCTGTCATCATGAAAGAAGAATCTATTGCCGCTAAATCAATTTGGCGCATTTCATAAAATATCCCAAGAATTTGTTAACACACAATAACATAATTCAAAACAATAAAGTGCTACTAATGGTCATTTAAACACTCTAATCTCGCCGGTGATGACATTAATGTGAGAACAGAGGAGGCTGACTTTGTGTTACTTTCTCCATTTGTTCGAACACAATGACGGCCACTCGCAACAATAACATTGAATATGTATCGTGTTATTTACGATGTTTCACGTTTATTTATAGCACGCCTTATAAGTCACCTTTTTGTGTCGCCATGCAGACAAATAGTGGAAATATTACTGGTTGGCGGCGTTTTATTGTTGATTTGATACGTTTGTACGATTCATTAATATTTCATTGGCTCATAAAATTTTAATAATAATTCTTTGAAAAGCACCGGCTAAGTGATCCAAAAATCTAACTTAGTTATTTTTCACTTTTTCTTATGCTTTCATCTTAGGGTTTCGCCAGTTGAGGCCTTAGCTGTACCCCTTTAAAATCGAGTAATTTTTCCTGCTTTTTTTCTCTTTACATGATTTTAAGTATATAGTATATCACGTAGAGATAGATATAACTATTCCAACGAAAACAACTATAAGTCAAGTCAATCAGCAGATCATGTAGATTATATTATACTTATACTTTGTCCTTAGCTATATCGTATGTTTTTCCCATATTGTCCCATATAAATTCCATTCAGAATTGTGTTAAATTACTGTAAAACAAAATTATTATCAGAAGGTGAGCTGTCTTCTATATCTCATCACTCACTCGAACCATCTTCATAATATGAGATTTCATTCATTAAAGATTCAATCCATGTGCAAGCTACATACCAGCCGGAGTGAAGTAAAAGTATTCGCATCCAAACAGTGTGACATGTTGACGCCTTGCATTTCCGCCAGTTATTGTGTCAACAAACGGACTAGGTCCATAATTACATGCTCTTTATCCGTAACGAGGCATACAGAGCTTTAAGGTTCTAAATCTAGAAATCAGATGATTTCTAGTTTCCAATAAATAAATAAAGATTTATTTTTTGGGAACTCTTGTTATGACGTCCTTTTTTGAATACAGAATGAACATATTTGAAAAATCCTACATCATCCGACCTTGTTTTCCAGTTGCATATTCAGGTTACGTGCCCAGGTACGCTTTAATCGTGGTGTTAGATTTGGCGGTAAGTACTAGTTATTAGACCAAATAGAACGACTGCCGTCTGAACACTGTAACTCTTATTATAGGGGAAAAAAAGAACGATAGGAATATTACTTCGAAATGAACCTTACAGTATTTCTATCACAATTCATTCTTAGCTGGGCGCATAATATAAGAGGTTCAATAGATTAACCAATTGATACAATTATATTCATAATAAAATATTCTCCATTACGAACTAATTAAATACTTAATTGATTACAGATAGGTACTGTTTTAAAAAAACCAAAAGAGACAAAACAAGTGTGTTCTTTGGTACAGTGCACCACATACATAAGTGTACTACCTCAGGTGTAAGTGTGATAGTAAAATGGTATACTTTTATGTGACCCGCGGTACTTATTTACATTGAATCCTTGAAGGCACGCTCTCACTTCAAACTTCTGACTTGCTTTGTCCATCGCAACGTCGTCGTCGGTTACGTAAAGAGATTGTTGAAATGTCGCAAGTGGTAGATCACGGAGACTCTTTCTCACAGATGTATACCTATAAGTGGTGCAGTTAAAATCTGTGGAAATATGCTAATAAGGTATGTAAAAATCAAAATTTAATTGCAAAAATAATAATATGAATCCAACTACTATTATAAATGCGAAAGTGAGTTTGTATATTTGCTTGTTTGTTTTTTTTTTGAAAACACAATAGATTTTTTTTTATTAAAAGTGCTATAAAGCAGCCCTGTGTCCACTACTGTGTTAAGAAGAACTAGAATTAATCTTTTTTAAATAAGCTATGGTAAACTCTACCAAATACCTCATTCAATGATGTATCTATAAAATTTTTGTTTTTAAAAAGTATTCTAAGATAATTTTTCATATCGTCCCATGGCAAGCCCGGGAATGTCTCTTTGCTTACTTAAGTACTCGTAATCCATATCTACTTCTTCATCGGAAAAAATACATTTATATTAATAGTAGTAGGTAATCGTGATCTGAGGTAATCTATTTATATGCCAGAGAGTCTAGACACCTTATAAAACAATATTGTGAAAGTGATCCATTTCACAAACCCGTCTAATATTATGTAAACAATAAAACAAATATTACTTAAAATTATGTAATACCTGGACATGGACAACTTAGCGATATGCACCATGTCCACCACAAAAATAATGTCATATTTTGTCATTAACGACGAAGTCAGTACATAATCCACAAGTACATATAAGCCTCCCTCATAGATCTCCAAATCTGACCGATTAAAAGCATTTTCACCACCATTTCGTGTACCCACGTGATACGGTCAATCGACCATACACATCCTTGTGTCAGAGTTCTTCGGATCCGCCTCTCGGCCTTTGATGTAGTTCTTTTAACGGTTACCATCTGGCAGCCTCTACTACTACCTAGTATCTAAAAATCTGGAAGGTGAATCGTCTACGCTGCGTTGCTCGCCATCAATTCTACACACACTGTACTCTGCTCACTTCCATTTCAGCGAACGGTCAGCTGAGCTATGTTGTTGACTTTCGTTCTTCTTCATATCTCCTTGTTTCTTATACTTGATCTTCCAGTGAAACACATATAGTCGTTTATACAACACCCTTGAGTGCCTAATGAATATATAAAATAATGTTTCATCTGTCATTCCTTGTATGTATATGAACACCATTACTGAACACTTTTTTGAGACATTTCTCTTGAATATTTTATTAGTTACTAAACACATTGACTCTTATAAATTATCAACAATCAACACTTGTAAGTATATATTTAAAGCAAAACTAGAAATTATCTGGATTTATTTTTTTAGCTTGTTCTGTAACACATGGTGTAGCTTGCTTATTATACCATAAGATTGTTGTCAATTCGTGGCCTAAAATCTTTACAACCTTGGTTACTTTCCCACCTCTCTCGCCCTTCAAACCACAACTGTTTGACTGCAAAATAGCTTAAGAGGCAAAATGGATATCTTTCTCACACAATCGCTTACCGATAATATATCATGGGATTTCAGAAATATACTATCAAACTAGCAAGAATCCGATTCCTAGTCTCTCAGTATTGAAACGCTTGCTGCAGTAGATAAGTTTATTGTGTACAATATAGCCTTACACTTAGAGGTGGAGGCTTACCGTTACTTATTACCAAAACAAGCAAGTTTGACATTTAGAACTGTAACAAGGTCAACGTTGTTATTGAGGCATTATCGTACAGTATACCACCATTAGTGCAGAAGTAATGAAGAGCTTTAATGAAAGCTTTGGAGGCGAATGTCAGACTGAAGGCTGATATCGATTTTGAAATGCAATTATTGTTTATTAAATGGATTTTACTCCTTTCAGTAGAGCTGGTATGAATTTACATGGAAATCAATTATAGCGTGGTCACTTAAGTTAATCTAAAAGAGAGTTACAGAAACTTATTTAAAGATGTGTAGATCAAAAATACTGGTACTTTTAAGACTGATATAGGTTTATGTTTTTAAATCTAAAGTCACCAGGGACCATGGCAAAAGATTCAAGACGTCGTCAGAGGTCATAAGGCGTTTTAGAAAATTGTCAACAAACATTTTATCATAATCGAATACTTGATTACGTAGACCTAATCGGCATAGATTTCGATCTCACCCAGCCCTTTCTTCTGACACTTATTTGGATATTACCGCGGTGAAGAACATTAGGTTCTATTTTTCCTTCCGATAGCTTAGAAGAATTAAATAACAAACAATCTACCCGCAAATCCATATGGATAAGCGCAAACTTAGTCGCAAATTGAACAATGAACAGCGGCCTAAAAAGAAAATTAATTTAGGTATTGGTGTCGGTCGCTGACCCCGGGTTGTGAAATGAGCGATTGCGCACCGTCGCTGTACTGTTTGTGTTACAGAACAGCACAATACGCCATCGCAACGACCCTCGATGGTGTGGAATGTTGACCTCCAATGTAAAAGAGGGGTGAAAAAGGTCCTAGGCCGTTGGTAAAAACTTTGACACAAATGTATGGTCGAATTTAGCTATAATTTTTGCTTTATTCAGGTTACATACCAAGCTGTTTATTTTTGGAGACTGGATACCGCTAGATTTTATGACTAGCCTCCTATTTTGTTTGTTTGTGCCCGCCATCGTCCGACAAAGTGTAGAGTTGTGTTGAGGGTCAATTGTAGTAGCCGATGGTAAGTAGGAATAGGTAAGAGACGAGGATAAATCTAGGAAGGAAGATATTGATCCTCCCTAACGAATAAATAGAGAAAAGAAAAAAACCACGATAAAAGTAGAGCAAGGGTGTTATACTGATAAAAATGTTTTCTCATCCAGTAAACCATCATATTCAGGTCAGATAACATAGCAATGACAAAATCGCCAAACACGTCAAGAAAGCAAGAGTAGAAAAATAAAAATAAAATCTAATGATTTTAAATTGAGAACTGTCAACTTGTGAGTCACCGCACAAAATGGAACAGTGGCGCTTTCTGGTTTAGAAGACCAAGATTTACTTCAGGTCGCTAAGAGATGATAGAAGACAAAAAAGGAAAAGTAAAGAGATGCTTTAGTTAACCTACCGACAGAACTGTTTTCTCATCCAGTAAATCATCAAATCCAGAAATCGACAGAACACGACCGATTTCGATTGGGCAACAATGACAAAATCGCAGAGCACACGGACGTAGTCAGTAATTGGAAGATGGGATCTCGTGTGGAACGTAGCCTGCGGCGGCATGAATGAAAGCCGCTCTCTGGGATGAAGTAGCGAGAATACAGAGACAAAGCTCTTTAAAATACAACGGCCTTGATTTATAGGCCTTCCTCAGGAAACAGGCGATCGTATGCAAACAGTGCAAAATATAATGTGTTCATATAAAAAATAAACAAATCCTCACCAATTTACAAATACTAAACATATTAACAAATTATTATTTACTTATGATAGTTTCATATGTATAGCACCCATAATGGTATTTAGCAAAACTATTAAAAGAAAATTATTTTTCATTTTTTTATTGAACCTCAATTTTATAAAATTCAAATTTTTTAGCATTAGTAACATATTCTATAGTGGAACAACCCAATCTATAATCACAACCACTTTGTTAAGATTGTACAACTAACAGGAAGAAGTAACATAGTTTAATATATTTTTTCATGAAATAAATAGTTATAATATACCTCATCATCATCATCATATCAAGTGGGTTACAATCGATCAATAGACCACGCATGTCGTATAATACCTACAGTAAAAAGAATTCGATTTGGATTAGAAAAATATGCAAAATAAACTATATTTATTATTATAGTTATTACTTTACTTTCATATACAAGCTTTTATGAGTACGTATTGTTAATGACAAATCTGAAATAAATAAGCAAACATCAAACTTTACTTTTCTTCAGTCGGTGTTTTGCGGACGTTCTCTGGCATCGCACTATGCTCGCATTTGCCCGACCACGACCAAATAAACAGCGTACATTTTTACTTACTCGCCATCCAACGCTCGTCATTGAAGCCAACTACAAAATGCTCTCATGAAATTTGAGCAATGTATATTGGGGAGTGCGTATATGTTTCGTGAATGGGAGACAAACTCGTGAACTTTTAAGGATATCGACATCCACCGAACGAGTTTTTCCAGTCCGTATCATCGCAATATCACGGTTATTATTGAAACGCCGCGCCGCGGTCGCGACAGGTAACCAAAGCATTTATCACAGATATATTTACCCAGCGTTATCTGAATGCCGTATCTAGTGGCTTTGTGTAGGGGAGATTGGTAGTATTTCTATCATTATCTATTAGTTTACTGATTATCAAACGCTTTTCTGCTTCGCTTTAATTTATTTCGTAATTCCCTTAAACAATTAATCATGAATGTATGATAGCAAAAACAAAACTATCAGAGGTATAGTACATCATTATGTACAATACGGAAATATGGTTTAGAAAGTTCATTCTAAGTACGAGTCCATTTTGATTGTATCTCGTGAACCATTCCACTTACGGTACATACGGTCGTGGGTAGAGAAATTTAGTAACACAAATATTAAGTCGAGTTCATAACAATTGAAAGAATGATTTGAAAGACACGGTGACCAATCCGTCACGGCATTGTGTGGTTGTGCTCTAGCTATGCGGCTGGCATCGCTTGTGTGCATTTCATTTCATCACTATTCACACATACATTGTATCACTTATTTGTATTGATGTGTGATACATTTATTGGAATGATTGTTTAAAGCTTCTTGTGTTAATTCGACTAATGTTAAAGACTGTTAACTACAGAGTAATAAAATTGTTTTTTTTATTATTATAAGTTCATATAATAAAGCAAAAGGGCTGTTTGTGCAAGTCTCTATTGTATCTGTTTATTGCTGATAAGCAGGGATGGGAACCGATATTTTGAAGTTCCTAAGAATAACCTGGTTATTTTAAACACAGGTCGATTTAAGGGCCTAAATTCCTAGTTAAGACCATTATTTTTGGGTATAATCCGGTTTAGAGGAACCGGAATGCTATCGGTCGCTGTATCTGAGTTTCTGAGCCCTGGTGATGAGAGGAAGGAAAAAAAAAAATTTTTTATGGGGCCTACGATATCATTTTAATTATATATAATACAATTTGGTTCGTAAGTGAAGCTGGTAGATGAACGGGTCACGTTCCAAATACATAAGTTTATGCTGAAATATTTTGTTTTGGCAGCTTTTTCAAGTTATTTTTATCAAAATTTTATTAAGACTTCCAATCCCTTTGGAATATTCAAACAGGAACAGATCTGCTAGTAGTTTCTTTTATACATCATTATAATGTTATCGCTTTCTTTTTGCATTCCCAAAAGTGGCTTAAGAGCCGGGTGTCAGCTAAATCGCCATTTCCTATTTTAACGAGGTACTAAATACAATTCGGCAATATTTTTATGACCAACCAGCAGCTTACGATTATGCAAAACAAACTAATGAACAAGTAATAAAGTTGCTTAATATAAAACACTTATCTGCTATTACGAACCATGCATACTCGAATTGACTGGCACATGGCGGAGGCGTAGGGCGAGACGCGTGGGTTCGTAGCTCGTAGCTCGTAGGGCGCTGACGTTCGCGCCTACGACTGCTACGAGCGTAGGCGAGAAGTGGCTTTCCAAGTTTGCGCTGTAAGAACAAATTGATTTAAAAATAGATGATATTTGATTGAAAAAAAATCAAACATTTCAAATTACGCCTTAGAAATCAGTTAATAATTAGAATTTAATGAAATGGATCATGTTTTAAAAAAAATTCTTCGTACAATATGTACAACTTAGTAATATATTTCAGTGCAATATATGAAAAAATTATCAATATTATTTTAAATAACTAGTGCACTAAATACACTGTATCGCACAATAGGCAAAGTTAATGCTAGTAACATTGTCTAACACTCAAGTTTATTTTCTACATATCATATTTTCTTTTTAGATCTTCAATTTCCATAACTCAATACATACTTATATTTTTTATTTCCATATTACTTACAAGTAAGTAAAAGTTACGTAGTTTAAAACAATTCAATAAACAACATCAGCCATCCAAAATTATATAATACAGTTCGCTGCACCAGTATGAAAAAAGAAATAAATTATGTGATGCTCAGCAAAATGGTTGCGTAATGAAGTTGCGTAAGGTAGCTTCTCAATAGATGAAAATACAGACTAAAAATTTTCTAATTTCATTTTGAGATTCCTAACGAAGAGATTATGTTATAACCGATTTTCTCTTCAAAACGTGACAATGCTGCCAATTTCTGTATAATATAAAAGCTCATGAAACAGCCTGATAAATCTGATAATGTGAAAGACCCAGGAATAAAAGTAGCATTCTCAATTTATTAGGATTGTTTAGAGGTTAAGCTAATAAAATGAAACGTAAGAACAATGATGAAAGTCTACTTCTTGTCGAAATGGCTATGCTAAATAAACAGCTTATGACAAGAATAAAATAATAAAAAAGCTGCCATGTCTAATATGCTTCGGAAAGAATCTTAAATAATAAATATATCACTTATACATTTTGTAAATATATTTAACACCTTGCAATGCACGAGCCGATAATTTACTCCGACTAAAATATGACAAAACGAGTGCATAAACTTGCGGTGTCATTAACATTTATTTTTTTGTTTAAAAAAAATTAACTTATTGCTATAAAAAGTGGAGAGCAAGTGCGCGCATTGCCGTACGCCACGCATTCCGGTCTCGAAACCAGTTAGCGGGTGAAACCAAATGCTGAAAGTTGAGTAGCACCCGTTCTTGATACATTGTCTCGGCAACTATCAACGTTTCAACTCGACCGTGTAATAGTTGTTTGGATCTGGGTAAGAGCGAACGCACAATGGAGACAAAACAAATGTCAAAACGACTCCCATCTTTTACTTGTGTTTTACTCTTCATATGCTGTGTGGAGGCAATTTAATGTTAGTTTCGAAAGCATAAATACAAAAAAGGTATTATGATGTCAAAATTAAAATATAGCAGCGTGCAAAGTAATTTGGTAAGGATAGATAATAGATATTATAAAAAAACATAAAATATGTTTTTTTAAACATCTATGCTTACCAAATTACTTTGCAGAATCAAAAATGAGGTTTTTTGAAATACGATATACTTACTTTTTTATTTTTTTTTATTTAGGTACCTAAATCATATTGTAATTGATTTATATGACGCTCAATAATACTTATATCAGACCATTCACATTCTATTGTACTACGAGCTCCTAATTCAAATCAAAGATTTATTTTCATATGAAAAAAAAAATATTCAGATATTTCGTTCTTTTGTTGGTATTACGTCGATGATGTCAGAAAATTTCAAATGTAACAGAGTAGGTAAGAATTTTTTCAAATTTTCCCCGATGTGTGTTTTGTTGTCTCAAAAACACCGTTTTTGAGAGTAAGACAATAAAAAAAAGAGGTACCTATAAAGAGTGCGTAAAATAAAATTTCTGAGGATGTATCCAAGTGGGCGAGATCTATGTAAATACCTACACGCTCAGTACGCTTTCGAGATGGTATCACAGTTGTAAGTATGGCCTTATAGGCTGAGATGACGATCACCTTTCCTAATGATTTTTATTCATATAATATTATTAAGTGCTGCTAGTTATTCCAAAACGAAGTACTTAATATATTCTATTTACTTTTAATAGGTATGTACTGGATGATATGTTTGGGTCTTGTTTGAGTTGTTTGTGTCTCTGGAGTGCTATTTTTGAAATCTGCAACTCACCGGTTTTGTCGAATGAAAATCATTCGAAATTCAATGATAGCCATTTGACTCACCAATTTTGAGTGTCTTATTTAATTAATTTGTGTAAGTCATAGATTTCATTTCAAAATAGGACCCATCATCATCATCATTTCAGCCGTAGACAGTCCACTGCTGAACAAGGCCTCCCTCAAGGAATTCCAAAAAAGCGGTGGAAGCGGCGGGCATCCAGTGTTTGGGAAATAGCACTACTGAACTGGAACTAATCCTGAATTTCATTCACGGTCAATGGTGATAATTCCTGAAGGCCGTATTTTAATTATTTATTTCAATAATTTACAATACAATGAATTGGACTCTTCTTATTCTTTCGATCTTTCTTTAATTAGCATTATTAAATTCCTCAGGGTGGTTTTAAGGCCTGGTGTTTATCTTGTAATATCTACTTCATAAGTTTATTATATAATCTAGTATTATTTTTCATGGCCCATCTGCCTGACTCAATTTCCTTGAGAATGCAACTGGGAAATCGCTTACTTGAGAATAAGATAACCTTAGCCACTTTCAATAATATAAGTAATATTATTTGATTCTCGTATTCATGACCCAGTGAATACGGATCTAAACAAACACGTATAGCATCAATTCTACGCGATTTCACTCGCCTATGCGTTTTGATGTCAGTGACTAATGATTGCAATGCGCTTACCACAATAGTATTATATTTAAACATGCATGTGCAACTGCGCTTGAACGACTAGCCGGGTCGTAAAATAAGGATTGTACAGAAATCACTTCGTGCAACATGCCTGAAGTAAATACAATACAAATGTCAGCCAAATCGGTTCAGCCGTTTTCCTGTGAAAGAGTAACAAACATCCATACAAACTGTATATAGTAGGATTGATTTAATAACGTAACGTATCAAGTACGAATTTAAATACGTCAATTACATTAAATAAAAATACATTAACATCTCATGACATAAATTTATCTCTATACTAGCTTTTGCCCGCGGCTTCGCCCGCGTGGGCTTCCCGGGATAAAAAGTATCCTATGTCCTTCTCCTGGCTCTAAACTACCTCCCTGACAATTTTTGGCTAAATCGGTTCAGCCGTTCTTGAGTTATAAGTGGAGTAACTAACACGACTTTCTTTTATATATATAGATTAAAAATAAAATTCACTTTTAAATAGACACTACGCATTGAAATTAGCACAACTTTTTCAAGGTTCATATGTTGAATGTGGCAGTTGCTAATAAACACAATTCATCAAATTGAACATTTATAAACCTACTCGTAGAAAATAAAACTCCATTGCTTCGATAAACTGCATCTGTTTATGTATCTTTATTTTTTATCTCATAACTTACAGGCATTAATACAACAAAACTATACTTAAAAAAAAAAAAACATTAAATATAAGTAACTAATAAAATAATAATTTTTTATGTATCATCTGCCAAAAGTTAAAGATATTTCTATACTCTCCCTAATTTGTGACTTGGTGATTATTGACCTTGTCTCATCCACTTACATTCATTATCTATTTATAGAAACTGATGCTATTTTATTTTTAATTGAATAACGTTGATGGCCAGTTAATTTAAAAAGAACTAAGAAACTACCTTTGTTTTTAGGTTTCAATCATATTTTTTTTAAGTTGAAAAGAAATCAGTTCAATGAAATATCGAGAATTTTAAATTCCATTCAATATATGCGAAAGACAGGAACAATTAAAGGCAAAAGACCATGCAAGCTCCAAAAGTAGCCAGCTGTAATATACTGGAACATAATTCCAACGGACATTTTGCATTAGAGTTAAGACAATATATATAAATACTATTATATATTCTGTAGTGATTTTTGAAGTAATAGTACAGTGGGCTAAAAGTATACTGCTTTAGATGTAAGTTTAAAGGTAATGGGGTATACCTTTTTATGTAACCCACTATACAAGGCTATAATATATGTTTATTGATAGAGAATAGAGATGAAAATCATCATCATGTGCCAAAACTTTTACAGAAGGCTCTTATAGCAGCTGTGTTTATAGTCAGAATCATACTTTCAGTTGGTGAGTTTGCCACATCTTCGTCACATTTATTTATGGCTAAATAAGCCGATAACGGGACGGAATTTTTTGAAAAAGAGATATTATAAAACCGAAAATAACAAAGTAAGATTGCTAGCGTTAAGCAATTGCTTGGCTAGAGACAAGTCTGCTACACACTATAACTTCAGGGTTTTACTATTCTAAGACAATGCTCATGATTAAAACAGTATAGACCGTAATAGTGAAAGAATGTGCATATCATCTATGTGCCCAGTCACACGTATGAGGATTTGACGGAGGACAGAGCGGTGAAATTTACTGGTCGAAACAATATAATAACAGAATCATTTCGACTCAAAAAGAAGATCATTATTATACATTAATGGCACCAAATAAAAATTCACCTGCATTTCGCTATACACACACTTCACAATAGGTGGATAAAGGTTAAAAAGGTAGTAGGTAATCTCGACAGTACGCAAATGTTATTGTAGAGGTTAAATAACAAAACAGCTATGTTAAGAAAAAAACAAAGACTTCCAAACACCTGTCTCTGCATATTCAGGTGTTTATTTTATTTGTTCGCGATTCAAGGCTGATTTTGTTTTTATTATTTTATACTAGCTTTCGTCCGCGGCTTCGCCCCCATTAATTTCCCTCGGGAACAGTGCTTTTTCCCGGGATGAAAGGTACTCTATATCCTCAATACTCCTAGCTATGTGTATGCGAAATTTTAGGAAGATTGGTTTAGTAGATTCTTAAAGAGGTAACAAACAAACAAATATACAAACTCTCTTTCGCGTTTAAAATATTAGTTGGGATGCTTAATGAATAAGCATAATACTTCGTTAGACAGATTTGGATGTCTAAAATCAGTAGTAGACCTTCTTGTGGTTGACGACACGGGTTAAGTATCCCGAGGGCTTAGCAAAGTGTCAATGTCAAACGCTTAGAAATGATTCTAATTTACGCTTTGTTAAAAGTTTAGTCACACATAGCGAAGTTGGGAAATAGAAATTATTTTTCGAAAGATGTGTCAGACAATTTTCTTAACTATTGAGATTAATTATTCTTGTTTTTAAGCAAAGAATGTTCGTATCCCATTATTGAATCACGTTAAATTAAAAATAGTAATAAAAATTAAATTATTATATGCAACTTCCTCATACCCACTTTTTTTTAAAGATTGTCGTTTGACACTTCAAGGTTATAGTCATGCCATCAAAATTTTTGAGTGTGTGTGATTTTGATACAGTATACGAGTATTTTTAATCGTTCTACATGAATGTGGTGATCTATCTGGTGATCTACAAGACGTCAACATGGATAATGCAGATAATTAAATTATTAGCCAGTTAAACGAAGTGGCACCTTATTCAGAGTATATTTGAGACAATACGAATTTCAAATAATAAGAAATCAATTTATAAAACGAAATTTGGTAAGTATAATAAATACTTTGCCTTAATTAAATTATTTTGATTTTTTTTATTTAAGAACGGTAGGAACAACTTAAGATTATCCCGAACACCCGAACATGAGATAAAACAATAGACAGATAAAATAACGTTGTTAAGCTATGTCGTATTTTTCATTTTACTTTAGAAACTCCTCATTATGTAAGCGCCTTCGCGCATTTTGTTACTTATTATTGTACCCGCGTTCTTGAATACTGAATAGCCAGAACTAGGTAGGCTTCGAAAGACTTGCATAATACGCGCCAGCGATATGTCACTGTCTAAAGAGGCCACCGTCCAATATACAAAAAAATACCATTTAGTTCACTTCCGAAAGCGCTTTAAAACAGACTGTATTAACTAAATCTTAGTCGTTTAGCGCTAATTTGACTCCTTTTCATCAGACAACTTAATTTTTTTTACAGTAGATAAGTTCATATTCACTGTCAGTAGAAGACATTGCGAAAGTTTGCACTTGAACATATACAGTACAGTTACCTTATATTTTTTTTCTTATTTCATTGTTTCCAAATGCACTTCAAGCCTTACTTCTTAGTCTGAAACCCATCGCGAACCCATCAAGAACATTTGCCTCCCCACTCGTCTTCGAATAATTCTCTGGAATGGATACAAAAAAAAACAATGTTTATCTAACGATTAGCGATTGTGATGCGACAAACGTAAAACAGATTAGATTTATTGCTAATAGAAAAGCTAATGAGTGTGCTCTAGCGCTCTTCAGAATTTATGCACTGGGGGCGGGCCATACATAAAATTATCATAAAACTTGTTAATATAACTATATAAATTGTCTTGGATTAATTTATTGCAGAAGCTGTTTACTGTGTAAAAGATGACTCTATTATATTCATCTTAGTTAGAGAACACGAAAAATCTCATTCTAGTCTTGTTTCACTCTATTAATTTCATCATTTTTTCAGATTAAAATCATTTCAAAATTTCTTATTTTGCATAATTTGTCATTCATGTTTTTTCTCAGTAAATTTACTTATTTTTGATTTGCGCTCTACATGAGCCTGATGAGTTTAGTCTTTATGGAGCTGAGTTTGTTGCCAGGAGGTTCACATTTCAATAGGCTTTTTTCTTGTTTCTTCTCACCATATAACATATTAAGTACTATATATTTTTATATTATTTTTATTTTTATATTATACCAACATACAAAAGTATCGATTCTACCGTTTCAAATTTGAATAGAAACTTAATTTCATCACAATGTTCATGAACTGATCTCAGGTCAAAGGTTCACATAACGTTGTGTTTAGTCAAACCAATGTATTTAACGAACTCTACCACTTCTTCCATGAACCAACACACTTTTAGAATAATTCGTATTCTTTTTAATTTGAAATAATGACGAAATCGTTTATAGTGTGGCATCAAAGCGATGCCGCACCAATGCCGATGTAACTGTGAAGCTTAAAATAAATAGAGCTCAGAAGAGTTACACAATTATGTATACCATTTTTTACGCGTTCTTACGCTCCTACGAAACACATGTCTGTGATATCAATAAGAATTTTACAGCTAAGTCATGTTATTATTATGAAACTCTTCAACGATTCTATGACATTACTAACATCGTTCAATATATGTCACTACAGTGTACAAAATAAAGTGTGATTTCTGAATGATTTTTAATTTGTAATGAAGTGGGCATTTGTCGAGCTTGCCGTGTCAATAAACTTGATTCGAAAGTGGAAGACGCTCTGGCTTACATAAGCGACCAACAATGTGAGCGCCGAATACGCATAGATTATGAAATTTAATTGTTATAGAGCCGTTGATTGGAAATTAGTAACAGAATCTTTACTTTTGTCTCTGTTCTGGAATCTTTGATAGTAGTAGGTATCTAACAATCAGGACATTCTAAAGAAAGTGTAATACTCGTACAAATGTTATAAGTATGTTAAATTCGTGTAAGATATTTTTTCTCAATAATGACAATGAATCTGTTGAAATTTTGTACACTTACTAATTCATACTCTACTTTTTATTTCAAATGATACAAGAAAAGCTCTGATTGAAGCCAGATCATAATTTTTTATAAAAATAATTTAAATATTAACGTTTAAATTTCATATCAACGATGTGATTTTGTAAAAAAAAATGGATTCTAAATTGACATCAGTAGCAACATTTGGGTCTGGTACTTTTCCTACCTGGGCTTTGAAAGGACACCGACAAAAATGACAACAATATACCACGTCCTTTATCATAGCCGGATGAGGATGTAGGTGAAACCTAGCATTATTGACTTTGTACAAAAGAACATCATGAGTAAACTATTTTAAAATTTGCAATAATAATTGGATTGAAAACCTTCTGGAATTCTTCCAAAATGAAAATCATATCTTACAAACTTTATATATAAATTAAAAGATTTTTTTTAAATATTTACGTTATTAAAGACATACACATCAGAGATACTGACGGAAATTTCATTTCTGATATTGAATTAACAGCCTGCAACATAGCGTCCTTACAAAGACCGTTATTCACATATTGCCAACGAGATATACATGTGGGTACATTCCAGTCTGCATATTATAATAATCTTTGCAACATCTACCGAGAGTCCGACACGGCTGCGGCACTCGGCGTCAGTCCAGTTATTTGCAAAACCGCTATTTATACCAATCCCATAAGCAAGATCTTAGACACACTCAACGATCAATTTAGTACAAGCCTATTGCAATTGCTTTTACAGATTCAATATCTGAGAGAGAAAATTAAAGTTTTTTTAATGTTTAATGTACTGTAGCTGGCTGGCTCTAATAAAATTATACTCCTAATTATTATTTCCGTATTTAAATTAAGAGCAGCAATAATTGTGTTTAATGAACGCTGGCCACTTAAAACAAATATTAACTTTCCTTTTATTTTCACTTGTTGAGGTTCGTTATTATGTGATAGACCATTTGCATAGTTAAAGCAGTGTTATGGTGATTTTATTACTTTTTGAGAAGTATTTTATATCTTTTTAAATGTTATCACGGTGTCTTATCTCGGGAATGTAAATACCTACAGCTATGATGTCGTGTGGTTCTGGAGCTCTGAGACTTTTATACATAGTCGACAAAAAATCCTGTCGGGTCAATAACTAGACAAAGAATATTGTAGTCGGATCTCAGATCGGCCTCAAATAGTTTACGGTGGGTTTATTAATTAAGGTGCCCGACCTTGCGGGCCGCGCATCCAAGGAGGTCGGACGCGCGCGCGAGCGGGACGGCCATAGATAGACAACCCGCTCCGCCGCCCGCGCCCCTCCCCCTCTCCACGCGACCTGACGCCGCGAGCCGTTTCAATAGTCTGACGTCTCCCTCATTGACCTTCCGTTATCTGCAATAGGATTGTCGCCGAGTTATCAACTTTTGTTGTGCACTAATTATTTTATATTCAATCATTAGAAAGTTTGGCATTTATTTTTTCTGATCACAGTACAGCATCAATTCACATCTTTGTATTAAATTAAAATATAATACGGTACGTTAACACTACTTTCATAAACAAGGCTCATATAAACATTAGACATCTGAGATGTTCAATATACTTTCTTTAAATTACTAACGTTACAATAAAGCTAAATACCTTTAAATAAATCAACGAGAAAAACTAATCAACAAAGAGCTTTAAAAGTCGCTCGGTCGCCAAGCAATTATGGATGCTAAGAGGCGAATCTACAGTAAGCCGGTATACATGACGTATCATACCAACACAAACACAGGCGCGCGCCGAGTAGCGCAGAACAATCGAGCGGGGAGATCACTCGAAACCGCACCTTAAGCTCATTGTCAAACCGATTACAATAAACAAACAGGACAGACGCGGTTGGAATCTTGTCAAACAGGCGAGTTCGAGCGTTGACTTATTGCCGGTAGGGCATTTCTGTACGCATTTCTTCCGAGCAAAAACGCACCTTACTACAATCAGAGATAGTCCAAAATACAGGAAATGCTGCAAGTGTACAGGTACGACACGGCCGTCGCCTACGGCCCACGCACACATAGCCGTTGCGGCCATAAATAAAAGATTCCTACAGAAACAATTGTTGCATAGAGGTAGAGGTGAGGTACGGCCTCGGTGAATGTATCAGAGTACGGACGGTGGAGTGCAGACTAATCGCCGTGAACTGATCGCGAAAGTAGGTGACCGCTCGTGATTGACGCTCTTGCGAAACCCAGTTCGATGACATTTAGGCTGGACGGACAATGAGTTAAACCCTCAATAATTATGAAATATATTTTGTTTGCGCTGAGAGTGTGTTTCGTAACACTTAATAGATTTAATCGGAGTCGATCTGTAACAAGTGTTGCGAACATCATTCTTAATATTCGTTGTGTCTATCAAAGACGGGCTGATGCAATTTTCTAATTATAAAAATTTTCTTCTTGTAACAATCAATCTAAAATAATGACATGACAAGTCTTTTAATTTAATTAACTTCTAAAATCACACTAAAATTTCAACAAATCAGTTAAAGTTTTAGGTCTGTGACTTTATCCAATAATCCGGAGGACTCCATGGAAACTCTGTTCGGAGATAACACCGCTCTACTTAACCTCGTCACACAGGCGCGTAAACGTGAAACAATACGGTACACTAACACTACCTTAAACATACAACGTAATTTTATAGCATACTAAATAAGACTCTACCAGTAAGTAAATAAGGTATATAAGCTTACGTTAAACCGCTACACAAAGTTTACGACACACAACTACAAATGCAAAGTGAATCTGCGTACGGGCGAGTACCTATGTTAATGTGTGGGAATGCTAGGGAAATTTATAACACTGTTCATCACTCCGATGTAATTCACAGTTTTGTAGCTTTTTATAAAGCAAACACTTCTGTATAAGATTATCATTTAATTTATCTGCTTTAGATTGTATCACTAGGGGCGAAGTTACATTTGTTTAGGATGCGCTCGTATATCTTTCGACATTATAAAATCATCATCCATGTAGCAAAGTACCAAAATATTTACTATTTTTAGTCATGTATAATGAACATTATAAATTTAATTTGCGATGTTACTTCGAACAGGTTTTATTACACGTTTTTTTAATAAAATATACAGCAAAATCCATACAATTATTATAGTACATAATGTTTAGTATGTATTTGTAAAAAAGCAAGATAAGATGCATAAATGATATGATTATGTCAACAAGACACGAGGCAGGTGTCATGTCAAGTCAACAATTGAACTTTCCTGCTCAAGAATTTAAAACTGAAAATTCTCAGACTCATTGGATTACTGTGTTGTCCTCTGCTAGTCCTCGAATTCCATATAAAATGTCATAGGTTGCAGACCAATTTATGGTTGCTAATACTTTTGATTACAAAATATATTTATATTCATAAATTGTAACCGATAAACATAAGGATTTAAATAAAATGAAAGGAGCTTGCGATAGAATACTGAAGTGGTGTCATACAATTCGGAAAAGTATTTTAGATAATTTGGTTTGATACTAAAATGCTATTTTAGTACCAGATTGGAGATCAATAACCTGGATTAATAAGATAGTGCGAAGATTATATATAAACGTTTTTCGGTTAATTACGGAAGACAAACACTTGAATCAAACAATTTGCTATCACGCGGACACATATATTAATATAAGTAAACCCAAGCCCAAGTAATAAACAAGAAGGCATGTAGAGAAAACAGAGACCCGTCCATAAATTCATATCAAATTGAAAGTTTAAGCAAATGAATACGAGTCAGTGGGTGCTTTCTAGAAATTATAATGTAAGTACGAGTATGAGGTGGAGTGAAGCGGGCATTCGGCTTGGTTTGATATCCATACATGTCTACGCAGCTAGCGAGGCGACCGTCTGTTTGTACTTGGTAGACCGAGTACGCCCACCAGCCAGTTATGTCTAGGATGCATTAACAAATGGATATGATAAACGTGAACTCAGTACTCTTACTAAACCAACACTTACATTTTTATATCATCAAAGAAAATTGCATTCAGATTAGTTTTTTCTTCAGATGATTCTTTCAGATGGTACTTTGCAGAAATCTAAAATTTTCAATTAAATATCTTGTGCTTTCGACGTCATTGAATTTTCTTGTCTAAATAAGAAATATATACAATTTACTTAATTAAAATTAAAAACTAATTACTTAATTTATTTACATCGTTACTAATATTCTTAAAACCGAAAAACACATTTTCGATAAAGAAATTAAAATGACAAATCCTAATAATATTATGGCAGTCAAAATAAGTAGCTCAGTATATCTTATACTTAATTATGTAGTAAAATATCAATGAAAGGGTCAAAAGTTATTCAGATCATTGATTTTAATACTTACTTAAGCTAAATTTAGTTGTAAATAACCAACATCTTTAAATTTCTTATTCAAAGTGTTACTATATTAAGGGAACTGGTTTGTAGAATTAGCATCCTTGTTATAATTTAAAGATTGATTTAAGCTCGGTGTGAATGTCCCGCGAAGAAAAGATGACCTCTTGCAACAAAAAATATTAGAAACTAGAAACGAGTTCGAAAGACTCGAAAACAATAATTTATCTGATTCATCTCTTAATAAATTTACATACGATCGCATATTTATTTGAACTGTAAATATATATTTGACATATCAATATTTACGACATCCAGGTAATTACACTTGATGCAATGCTCCAAGCGGGATGTAAATAGTATAACGTCCATTGGGCGCCATTTTTATTACAAAACATTGACACCCACGCTCTTACAAACCGTGATATACTTGAATTAATTACTAATCATATGTTGCACTCACTCGACGCTGCTCTGATAAATGCAGAGGACAAGACGTATACAAAGTTCAATCTTCTCTTCCATTGATATGACAATTTATTGCACCTAGATATCATAAACTAAATGTAGTCATAACAAAAGTATCGCAAAGTTCACATTCTCTTTTTTTTTGTATTGTAGATGGACAATATCCGTAAATTAATTTAAGATAAGCCATTTTGTGCAAAAGGTCATGGCTACTTCGTTACATGAATAGTTTTGCGACTTGATCACGCACACAAAGATAATTAATAGGTGTTAAATTGAAGCCCCGAAAACCGCAGATATTTTTAAACAATTAAGATCAATTTTATGAAGTCATAAAACTGCTCTAATTTAAGTACTACTTATCTACAAATTTAATGTAATAAATTGAATCTTTGGACTAATTTACAGACCATTCACTAAAACGTTGCCGATAAGTTTGTTGCATCTTCGCATCTGCCAGTTATAACAAGAAAAATATTATAATGATTAATGTTCGCGTTATACATGGTTTGCTTACTATACATTGTGAATCATTATAGCTGAATTAGAGATATTTTTACCATGGCAAAAAAGTGGTCAATGGGAAAAATTTTATTGAACAGAATAGGCTGGACTACTACCACTAGGCGTTAAGGCTGCTCGAGAGTAGGCAATTACTTGAGTTGTTCAAATATACTTGAATCAAATGTTATCTCTACTTCAGTCGTTTGATTTGAGGACCGCTGCGAGTACTAATAATTATAGTTAATTAATGAATGTTGTTTAAGTTACCTAATTATAATAACATTAAAATTTCTCAACATTAGCATAACAAACGCTAATTTCATGGCCCCATATTATGTTCGGTATAGAATTTACGTGCCTAGATTTTTTACCTATTCTTGATGGAACAATCCACGTCATACGACCCTGACGACACTTCCCCATTTTTGTGAAGCTACTAGTTATTGTTGCGTAGTTATATATTACCTCCATCTTGTTTATAAGTTGTATTAAGTACTTTGCTTTTCGAATAGCAACATCATACTATGTCCGATGCAATATTACGTGATGTCATGTGCATGTCAATTTTCACAATACGAACACCGTTTCTTGCGACTGAGTTTATTCTTTTGTAAAGTAAACATCTAGAAAGTTGGTTCTTATGAAGGACTCATTTTAATTATATTTAAAGGTCCATATGGCGCGTGGCTGCAAAATTAATATACTTAAATGTATACGGTTACTAGACTTGGATTTTATATGATGCTTTTCACTTGGCCTAGCTACTGCCTGCTGGGATTTTCATTCAAACTTTCTCCTATAACTATAATAAGGACCATTTCAAATATAATATTCGTTTTTACACATAGAATTCTATAACTAGTGAAAATGTTGGTGACTTGTTTTCACTATTAAGAGTGATCTACTTTTTAGTAGTTTTTTATTTAGTGTTGTCTCTATAATTTTTAGTTCTTGCTTATAGATAGTTAACTTTAGCAATGATTTATACTTATGTCAGTCAATTTATTGATCTAAGTTAAATATGAATTTAATTTTTTTTTTATATTATAATGAGGCGCTAACACATCAATTTGTGCCCACTTATCGTATAAACTAAACTAATTCATCCTAGTGTAAGATACTCGTATTTATTTATTCTTTGAACTGTGGTAAATTACCCTGATATAGCAAAATAGTCACCTATTTAAGACTCTAAGGAAATAAGGAAATCACAAGTACAGCAGTTGTTATTTAATTTAATTTTACTATAACCTAGGTAATTAATATTTACTCCTACATCTAATTAAAAGTTTAAACGCAAATGTGGATATTTATCTGTGTATGTCCGGTTTTATCCGAGTTAAGATGCTTCTGGTTTACAGTTATTACAAACACGACTTGTTTGAGATTGAGAATGACCCGTTGCAAAATTTCACCTTGTGACATGGGTAAAGACGTCTCCGACTTTCGTACATCATCCTTGTTTTCGCAATACGTAAAAAAACATCGCGATAAAGAGACTTTCTTTAAAAATATTTCTGCATAATTAAATACATCACTCTATTTTCAGGGCTTGTAGTCAATATGGAAGACACATGTCATTTCCTTAAGTTTGTCTGTTTGTACATTGTTTTCAGAGATTTCGAGAGTTCATTAATTGCTCATTATCGAACTACTTATATTATTTAGAAAATCTAAGTAGTCTTGTTTATTTCATTGCCATTCGAAATTTATTTTCTTTCTAGCCATGTAGAGCTCTAGTACTACGAAACCCTACATTACGCTAATATGACAAATTAATCGTCTAAAAAATATTTTTAGAAAGTTTCACCGATTAGATTAAAATGTTTGTCTTTATAATTATCATAATAATTCTATCAAAATAAACAACAACAATGCACTAAACTTCACAAAACATACAAAAATCTTTACTTAAGTACCTATATAACAATTTTATCATAATAGCCAGAGTCAGAATAGTAACCAACTCATATTAAAAAACAATACCTTCGTAAAACCAGTTGTTACATTACAACAACGCTGTAATTATGACATTAGGTTTAACGACACTTCAAATGTTAATGGGTCCATCTTACCGATTTTAACTTATATTTATCACAAATGATATAGCAAACTGTTTGCTAACCATTAACGTACTTACTTGAATTAACCTTGACTTGGAAAAAAAATTGTCGAAATGACGTAATTACTTAAGTATCATTTTTGTGAATTGTATGTCCCTTATTTTATTTTAAATTGGAAAAAAAATAGTAAGTCAATCCTTGTCCTAATTTTACAAACATTTCTGATATTGATTAGTGACGTACTGGTAAGTAGAAAAAACGAATAAAAAAACACTGAAAAAAAATATTTCTCAAGAACAATTTTTTTTTGCTAGTTTTGGAAGGAATTAAAAACATTATGGAAGACAAGATGGAAGGAAACCGGGGAAGAGGTAGACCAAGAAAGAGTTTTATAGAACAAATAAAGGAAAAAGTGGGAGTCGTGTCGTATCAGGAGATGAAAAGGCCAGCGGAAGATAGAAACACCTGGAAGACTCCAGCGATAAGAGCACAGCTCTTAAATTTTTAGATAGAGTTTTGTATTCTTTAAAATATATATTTTCTCTCACAATTAAACACAAGTGAAAAACTATATATTTTTTTTGTTTTTGCTTCTGGTTGTTCGTGTAAAGAATATTCGTTTTACTTCAATATCTATAATGTACAGACTAGTAAAGTTTTAATTATGTAGAGACTTTACCAGTGAGCTCTATGTAGGTACAGTTGACACATAAATACTTAAGTATACCTTAATTAGACGTATGCCTAAAATGGTATACTTTTCTCTTAACCCACCGTACTTTTCCAGGAATTATTATAATTCTAGTGTCATAAGAAGTTTCGTTCGCAAGGTCTCTGTCTCGAATGACATCAGCGCAAACCGATCACAACCGAAGCGATTTACATTATTGTCATATTGATTTAGTGACTATATCTACTTGATACTATTTTGGCGTGTTCGGAATTAATTGGCCACCCATACGACTGTGAAGTAACCGTAACTGTGCATAATGTTACCAGTTGAAATAGTATTTATGACCGATCACGCATCGAGCTATAAACCCATATACAATAATGTAATGTCTAATGAGCATTTTACTGTGTTTTGGCTAACAGTTGGCTATTATGCCTAAATTATTTTAATTGTAAACGATTTTGAAGCGTATTTACTGACAGTGTGCATTCGCATATAACAATCCTGTTTTAATATCAAGTGTACGAAAATATGTCTCCCTAAAAGGGCACGAGAGATTCACGCATTCGCACGGTAGTGCTGGTGTTGTAACGCCAGTGTGTCAAGTTACAAGATAAGGCGATTTTTACCGTCTATATCCATTGAAAAAATAATTAAGAAATTACAAACTTTTATTAAGCTTATCACTTCACTATCACTACATAGTATAAAACAAAGTTTTCTCTGGCCTATATCCCTATGTATGCTTAAATCTTTAAAATTACGAAACGGATTTTGATGCGCTTTTTTTTTAATAGATAGAATGATTCAAGAGGAAGGTTTTTATGCCCTTGCGAAGCCGGGGCGGGTCGCCAGTTTTAAATAAAATATGTTTTGGCCCTTTCGTTCAGGGTAATTTGCCGTGAAAGAAAGTTTATTTATTTATCTAATAATAAATGTATCCCAAATTTATTGGCCACTAAGAAAAAAACAATATATACCATCGACAAGAAAAGTAGAAGCCAACCTTAAGATAGGTCTAGGTATAAGCGACAATTTATAATCGCGATCTCTTTCAACTTACACGGCTACAGTTGACCGACAATGAAGGCTATCAGAACTGCAGCAGTGAACCGGTGCCGCCGGTTCTGCGCGTCGCGTGCGCATATCCAGCTAACCCTTCGACACCTCCAGTCTCACTTCTTATTGATACTATCGCGACATGATACGGCTCACGTGACATAATTGCTGATGATAGACCATCCAACAAGTTTGATTTTGAAAACATGAGTGTAAATGTCATTTGCGATAAGCAACAACTCGTCAGATACAAATATATTGTAGTAATTTGTCATGTCATAACCTGTTTTGTTTAATTATATATGATTGCATTTGGAATTTAATACGATTCTTAATTTAAGAGACAAATGTAACAAGTACAAGAGTTCATGTTTTTTGAAGTTTTTGCTCCGATTATGTTTTTGTCGAATACAATTCTTTGTGTTGAAATAACTAAGCACTCGTATTAACAATAAATCACAACTAATGCAAATATAGTTTGCAAAGTGCGTCATAAAACGCTAATAGCTATAGTGCATCTTTGTAATTAGTCTATTGGTAATGTTGTGAGCTATGACGGCATATACCTACTATAAAAGAACAAAGTATAGTTGAAATCGCTTCAAATTAGCACAAAATAAGGATAGAAAAAAGATGTCACATCGAAGTAGTATATTTTTGTTCCTAGTATAAGTATTTACAAACAGACAGTATACGAGTAGAGCTAGAATCTTCTCTACTGCATTTCATATGTCATCGAGTTTGAAACGTAATAAACATGAAGATAAGTAGAATGATTGTATTACGAACATTTTCTTTAAAAAAAGTCAAATTCGTGTAAGTCAAATACAAATTCCTGTAATTAAGATGCTATAATTTATTTAAAAAAAAATAGTGATATAGCCTGGCACAGACTTGAATAATATTTTCATCTATTATATTTATAATCTTCTCAATCTTACCGCTTCGAAATAATTCTATAAAAAAATTTTTTACTCAATATGTGTAGCCTACAGCATAGCATAGCTATTTGGAAAACACAGAAAATCTAATCGCATTTTATTGGTATTTTTTTTTAGTCTATTAGCGTATTCAACGATTGACATTGACCCCCTTATCAGAAATGTTTTTACCTTTTCATGTTAACCCGTGATGTCATGGTTTTTCCAATGTAGTTTCAAAATAGTCAATTCACAATAATAGGTATTAGTATATTTTTTATGGATTTTTTTTGTAAGTCTAAAGGTAAGTACATATCTTCTTTAGGTATTTATTAATTGTCGCATACCATCTATGTCACGTATTTGTTTAGTATTAACAATACATACTAATGTAAAATTATTATCGAAAATAAAATCAAAATTTCAAAGATAATCTGCTGAAAATTATAGTTATCAAATAAACTAAGTAGCTAATGTCTAACTACGTAGATGTAATATAATTTTTTTATCAATTGTAATATAATAGTAATGAAAAGGAAATATACCTTATTATATACTTACTTGTCGTCCTATTTAAAACATTTTATCAAATCATGATATCAAGGCAAAAGTTATTTAGAATAGGTTGCCAAAACCGTACGCTGTTTGCAGACCACGAAACACTTTCGAAGAAAAATAGCTGATGCAACTGGAAAAGCACTAAGATGAGAGCACGGAATTGAGAAAGGATGAGATAGAGAACCTAACTCATAAACATATTTAATAGATTCAGGTGTTACTACTTTGCGGAAGTCAAAGTTACAAAGTTTGGTAGGTACTTAAGCATTTGTAACTTATAATCAATAGTTACTCACTCTAACTCTACCATCACCCAACTTACACTTACAAGATATTAGTACGAGCATATAAAGGCTACGGTAAACGCTTACTATCACATAGATCGTAAGTATTTTGCCGGCTCAATAGTCCAAAAATCAATTTTCTGAATAAAAATATGCCTACTACTTTTTAATTTCTACCTTTAGGAACTAGGTATACGTCTTATCAATTGTTATCAAATCTTGGTAGGATGACGTCGATAGACGCAGACAATCGTCACATAACATACACACACATAACCTTGAACGTTAGCGCGAATATTTCAGAATAACAACTTATTTAAATTTGCTATGACGTCATTCTCATCATTTTTGGCGTACTTAGGTATATATGCATATAAGCTAAGTACAGTCAACATAGTTAAGTTATAAGTAACTCTGGTTACTTTCAATCCTTATTCAAAAGTACTGCTGGATTATGGTCTAAAATTAAGATTGCTTGAAAATTTAAAATTACTGGACAAAGTAAGTGATAATCATTTGTTAAATAATCTCTATCTAATTATTATAAGTTTCTAACTTTTGACTAATTATATTCTACAAAATAATATGTCATTATACTTACATGTTCTAGATTATATTTTTTCATTTCCATAGTTATTTGTAGGTATTCTTAATGAATTGGATCACCAGAGTAAATGGAACACCGGTCGAGGTCGGTCATTCCTTGATTGATCCATTTGAGTACGATTATCCTAAACTACTCCAAGGTACGATAAATTAAGTTTCATTTCAGCGTGTTCTATGAATTGTTATTTTCAATGTTTGTGCATGATGTGATAACAAATCCCTACTAATAAATGCGAAAGTTAGTTTGTTGTATATTTGTTTGTTTGTTTGTTACCTGTTCACGCTTTATCTTCTGAACAAATCTGCTTGAAACTTCGCATACTCAATAGGAATACTGAGAAGGACCTAAGGTACCTTTTATCCCGGGAAAAAGCACTGTTTCCGAAATTCACGCGGGTGAAGCCGCGGCCGAATGCTATTTAAAAAATATTTTTGAAAACGAGACACATCTTATTTTCATTAATTCTTAGATTATACACAAATTTCAAAACGAATCCCCATGTCAGTATTATCCATACTTCCATACTTCCATACTAATATACTAATATTATAAATGCGAAAGTCTGTCTGTCTGTCTGTCTGTCTGTCACTCTTCACGGCGAAACTGCTGGACCGATTGTGATGAAATTTGGTAGGGATGTAGTTGACGACCTGAGGTCAAACATAGGCTACTTTTGGGCGCGATATAACCGAGTCCCACGCGGGCGGAGCCGCGGGGAACAGCTAGTTACCTATAATTATTCAAATGGTTGTTCCATATGCGGATGTATATTTGTTGCAATATTTCTAATTAATCATTTTGTTCACTAGACTTGTGAACAGCCATAATTTTAAAGTTGACAATTTTCCTGATGTAGATAACGATCTTTTGTCCAGTAATCTGTTATATCTACAAGCGCAGTGGAAAAGTTTGTATGTCCGTCAACCACTGCGTAACGACTCGTTTGTTACTAATGAGTGACTATTTGTTTGGTGCTTAATTATACTAAATTCCTCCGACCACGTCAAAGTGTTAAAAATGCATGTTTGCTGATTGTAACTTAATCGTTGAAATCGTTCAATCTTGTTACTATAAATGTAATACATTGGTTAGTTTTGTCTTTAAATAGATATGTCGGTATACTCATTTGAAATTATATTATTGTATTCAAGTTAAAAATACTCTTTTTTATTTCATTACGTTGATTTTTTTAATTAGGCTTAATTTAATTTTACAACTTTACCTGTTAGATTTTCGTGCCCATCTTGCAGTGATACCACCATCTTTAGCTCCATGCAAGGAATTATCTCATTACGATCCTAAAATAAGTTACCTTTGTAAACTAGTAACATTTTAGAATACATATCCCAATCCGGATATTACATTTAATTTACCATGGACAATAATTTGTCCATAATCTCAGCTTAAGCATTAATTCGACCAATTTGCATATTTCCAAGGTAACTTTACGATCAATCGTCTGTGAATTCAAAATATTTCAAAAATTGTCTTTGTTTTTGATAATAAAGTTTCAATAAATTAAATTTATAAGATAACAACGTCATAAAAATATTTGATATTATGGCTTTCATTTGTATCGTTCATGTGATAATTATTCTTTCTGTACGGCAGAATTTAATCATCCTTAATATAGTTGAACTCGCTTTAATTGCGTTTCAAAACGCGGTCAACTAAACAGACCTCTCATATTTACAAGCACGAAGTTCGTTATCGGCCCATCAAACAAGGCTAATGTTGCACCGAGCGTAAAGAACGCTCACTGTTGCACAAAATTTGTCTCTAAATTGAGTCTGCATTCCATACATTGTAATAAATCAACGCTTCTAGCCTGTATTGAGGACAAGTCCGACCTAAGAAAGGTAAATGCTAGTATATGGAGGCGAGAGGTCGGCCGTTCCAACGCTCTGGCCCCGAAACGCACACTTACCTACCTGTATTTGCCAATACACTAGTATGATGTTAAATGTCTTTATTTAGGTACTCGCAACGTAAGGTCGGATAGGGATTAGTGTGGAAATATTGTCACGTAATCTCTTGTTACAATCTTTCGAATGTCAAGAAGTACTAGAGAATTTATTTGTAGGATCTTCTATTTCATCTCTAACTTTTACTGTCAACAGCCCATTTTAGGTTTTATTGCTAAGCCTTTTGCAAACATTTGAAAGTAAGTCCTTACAATGTTATTTAAATAAAATTTAAAATAAAAAATACCTCATGCTTGTTGATACATTGAGGCTCACCATACGAAATTTTATCAAAATCTTTCAAAGTAGGTAGTAGATTTGTAATAACTGATAAACAAATGTGTTTTAGATAGACTAATCGAAACTCAAAATTTTATTATAGCTTTATCTGACTCGTGTGGATTTTTTACCATCAACATTATTATAAGGGTTGTCATCAAGAATGAACCCGAGATATAAAAATAAAGCCAAAACTTCATTCATACAAATTGTGTGTAAGTTACAAGGTTAATTGTTCCTGAACACCCTAGAGAGTAGTTTTTGAAACCACTTCTCAGTCTCAGCAACTGACAATCAATTTGGCGACAACCGAGTGGTGGCTGATATCGACATCAAAATTCACATGTCTTAAGCACCTTATGCAAGAAAAACAATCAACACTATTGGTCGCGATAACGTAAATTCAAATAAAGAATTTCGAAATTACATAAGTCACTCAATATTACAACATCCTAAGCCAATACGGTTTTAATTGCAACTGGAAAACGCAGGAATCATTATGACCTTCATGTTCAAAAATTGTGCCCCTTCAATTGTATTATTAGAGTATGTAACAGATAACCTTCTCTTGTCATTGTCTTTTTTACCAGTTTTGGACATGAGCGTGTAATTATATTTGCTCAAAACCATTGATCCAAGGTCGTTTATTTAATGACAGCTCATCTTGTGGTCTTGCATTCCACCTTCCGTAATTATCGCGATCGTGTTACAATTCGTGACTCACTGTTTATTTACTAAACATTTGAATCATCGCATTTTAATATGGATCTTTATCCGATTATGCTAAGTTGGGATTTAAATTATTATAAGTATACCTGCTCATTTAGACTTGTCATTATGATTTAATTCGCTCGAAGCAAGGTATTGATATTTTTAGACTTCATTTTTAAACATAAAGACTCACATCATTGCATTTACCAAAGGATTTTGCTAACGCAGATTGGGTTATTTTTTAATAATATTTCACTAACTCGTAATAAGGAGCACTTGCAACCCAGTCCCTATATACTTATTTCCGTTTGATCTATTTCTTCTGTTTGATCTTGTTGTTTGTCACGGCAATAAAGAAAACAAATTTGTCATTAAATTATTCCAAATTCTGTTACAAATATAGAGGGTTAAATAGAATATTGCATTTAAGAGGGTTCTGTACTTTCCCGTAGCCCTCCTAGTTGGACCACGGGAAAAAAACACTCCTAAACATTATAGTTTTAAAATGAAACTGGAAAGTGCTATGATAAGCTAGAAAGAGGTTCACCTAAGGAAAAGCCTAGAAAAACGACTACTAAAAAGATTAACTTTGATCGTTCGCATAGGTACTCAAAACAAAATCTTCATAATTCGATATTAATTATATCTACAATCAAATCATAAAGCCATCTAGAACAATATCGAGTTTTGTGATTATGAAACGCAGTTGCGCGGTTACAGTGCGTCCTCGGCGCTTGCGCACGTGACCAACTGCGCGCAACTACAATATGTGAAGAGAAGACTAGTTGTTCGATATACCTAATTATAACTTCCTCAAACGTCAAATCGCACGTGTCGATCTTGAAGTTGTCAATGATTATTTACATAATTATACTTACCTTTATGTTTATTTTAATTAAAAACTTAAGTTTATTTTTAATATTAAGGATGATCTAAGATTAAAGGCTATGATACAGACAGAAGTTACCACACGTAATACTAATGTCCATGATCAAAAATTCATCATAAGTACTTAATTATTTCTTTTTACTCCGGTACATCGCATCAAAAAGCCTTTTTCTCGGTACTCAAACCAACCACATAACAACATTTTTCCTGAAACTGTCACTGACGAGAAAACCGTAAACAAGCTTATACCGCTGATAAACAAACAGTCATATTACTAACAATTTTAGTAAGATTTTAAATTGATTAGGTTTATTTGTAAAGAGCACAACAGAAGTTTCAACCTTTTATCCGTCGGGTTACTTAGTAGTAAGTACCTACTGCCTGCAATGGCCGGTGGTATGGTAGGTCAGCAATGCAGAATGATCTTTTGTCAAAAATAATGTCTTTCAATTTTATGTCCTCCAATAGTGTGTGTTAACAGATCAAATTCTGCACGTGTCAATCTATCTCCCTCGGTAGGTCTTTTCGATCAGATAAAGACCACTTGATGACAATCGAATATAAAACCTGTTATGACGGATTTCAAGGGTCTTGAAGTGGCATAGTGCAGTCCAGGTGTGAATCGTCTTCTACACTCTATATGGCAAGGTCGGCAGCGTACGCGACACCCGCAATCACTTTCACCGTACTTCTTACCGAACAACGTGGATGTAAACATGCTAGATACGGTTTGATGTTAACCCTTAGAAATACTATCTTTAGTAGAATCTGCCACCAGACGGACATAGGTACTGGGAAATAGCTTTGTTTAACTTGTACAGTCGGCTGCATAGAAATCTGACCCCCATGCCACAAGTAACACTATTGATAGGGGGTCATATTTCTCTGCAGCCGACTGTAGGTACTATATCCAAATAGAAAGCGTGACCTGTTCTAAGCTGGATGCTAATGACTAGACAAATTTTTGTATTGTACAGGAAGTCTTGGAAAAACTGTCTCATCATCAAATTAATAAAAAAACATGTGAAGATATGACAAAAACATTTATTACCTGCATACTAATGATAAATAAAATGATAAGTCAATTTCTTGGGTAACTATCTAGGTAGGTAGGTACTTTACTTATTACAATTTGCGTCATAAAAAATGTTAAAAGGAAATAAGTTTATAGAATTGACAACAGATAAGTATTTAGATGTTTATTAACTAACAAAAATATATCGAATAGATTTTGTACGGTCCGATCGAATAAACTCACATAATATTGCATTGCAAAAATATGTGTATGATCAAGTGTGGTTTCATTTGGTCTATAATATACCCTCATTTTATATTAACATAATACACTGACATTCAAAGATGAAATACGTCTATCATCAGATATTTATATGTATTCAAGTCTAGTAGTACTAGGTACTGCAAACTTATCCAGTAAACCCTATCCACATGTAAACACTAAGCCCGGCTTCCTCTTCACAAAGCGCTAAATTCGATTCAGCTGCTTTCGTAACTCGACTAAGATCACGTAACCAAAACAAAGCAAGCATATACGATAATTGCATGAACTGTTACTAACTTAGAAATTACTTTTTCAATCAACAAGAACTCTTAATAAATCCAAATAATTATCAAATGTCCCTGTGCCTAAGCTTTTATAATAATATACTTAAGTACTTTAAAAAAATTGTCATTGCAGTTAGTGAAAAATATTAAAAAAGGTAAAGTATATAATCATTTCTATTTTTTGTGAAGTAGGTATAATAATTAGTATTAAACCTGAATGTTAAAATGCACTTAAACTAAAATATTAGATCGGTAGCTACAATTTCATAAGTATGTCACATAAGTAACTTATAATAAAACGGGTGCATCTTTTATGCAAAGCGTCTCAAAAAACAAAATCGTAAGAATTTCAAAATTCTAAGAATAAATACTCTGCCACTATTAAAACGATGTACAGGTATCTGGGTGTGAAGATGACGGAACACAAAAAGTAAGATGGTATGGTATGCCTATGAACCTACACCTAAACCTGATAAATTACAGAAAGGAAAACTTCAATGAGAATTTTTCCGAACCCACGTCACTGAACGTGAAGATTCATTTCACAAAAAAATTGAAACAACCCATGGAAGTTTTTACTATACATAAATATGTTTCTCATAAATAACATTATATCATGCACTTCTACTTCATGTCGATGACTTAATAATTTTGGAAGCCCTGTTTACTACCACTTGGATCGTACACTGATGTCGTCATCTAACTGTATTAAATTTTCGATTAAATAAATTATTGACATTGTTATTGTATCCAAAAATCTAATCGCTGATATAACTGGTGTGTTCACATTCTAACGAAGGTTTGGTTTGTGCCACCTCGCCATACTTGGAGCATGAACTATTGAACCTGTCAAAGGTACGACATAGCTGTCAAAGTTTTTGATGTCGAACGAAAGTACGTAGCAGTGGAAATTCTTAAATAAAATTAGATATGGTAATCGCAGTCCGAAATGATATTCTAATATATTTAACATGAATTTGAGGAACCTAACCTGGATGGGGTTTCGTCATTTTAGGCATAATCGTCTTTTTATTCTATCATCAGATCAGCATTCTATTGTCACCTAATTCAAGTTGTTTTTCATTTAATAGTATTTTCAGAATCTACCTACTTGATTTTCAAGTGTTAATTGTTATACTTTGTTGTTTCTTTATACTAGATCAAAACAAAAAAAAACAGGATCCTCTCGACATCTTTAAATCTAACAATACTTAGTTAATTATTAATTAATAATTAATAATTAATTTTATTCGCTTAAATAGGCACCTACTTAGTAAAATTCAATAATTGTATTACAACAGCAAGCAGATAACCCGCTTAGGTTACAAGCCCTTCATACAAAAAACGCACCCATTGCAAAAAGAAATGAAATTTCGGATTTTACATTCCAAAGTATTTTTAAACACAATAGATTATATTGCAATTACCTTTTAAAGTGTTTATTTACATACACCTTCACCATGCAATATGTTAAGGAGATAAAAAATTGAAGATTAGGAGAAGTTTTTATAGTGTTAAACCTTTTGCTGATACTACACCTCTCGAAGGAGATAGCAATTAAACAGCTATTGTTGTCTTGTTGAGAGTCTACTAAAGTGTTATTAAACTCGGGACAACGACAAATCAAATAAAACATGCTAGTAAATTTAATAATAAAGACTTACAAAAAATATATATAGAAATTGCATTGAGGCAAAGTATTATAATCTGAAGGGTATCTATTATGATATGTACCTAACTCTAATAATAGCGGTCCAGTGCAACTATATATGTACCTACTGTGCAATTTTTGAGAACCCACTTTCACATTTTTTAATCTTAAGATATAAATGGTACTTAAAAGAAAAATATAAAAAATAAGTAAATTATAAAACATTACATAATTTCATTTTAAATTACATAAGAGATAATAATTTCATAAGTGACAATCAAATAACGTCTACATATTTAGTTAGAAATTATATTACTACGCATAATTTAGACCTTGAAAAACATTTTGATTTGTCGGAAAAACATTACCATTACCTGACACGTGCTAAGAAGAAATATAAAGTTATTGAGAAAAGAAATTTGAGCATTAAATATTTAATAATAAAGTAAGTAATCAATTGAATACTATCAGCAGTCGACATGCTTCGTTATCATGGTGTGTAAGTTTGCATAATGCTTCGATTTTAGTTGAACAGACGCGTTTTCATAGGTAGCCTGAATCTGAATAATCCATTCAGACTCTATAACCGATAAAATAAAGACCAAAATAGCCTGCTGTAGTGCATAATTCTTTAACAGTAAGCGTGAAAAAATCACAGAAATAGCGTGCGCCCATAAAATTTGCGATAACAAAAGACGTTAAAAACCAACTTGTAAACTGGACACGCGTAACATTTAAATGTTAAATAACTATAGCCGTGTGGATTCCGGATTAGGAATTGGCCACTCCTTTTCTTAACGTGGATATCGCAAATGTGAAACTTCAGGATCTCTATAGCCTAGCATGTTTGTAACGATTATGCAGGTCAAGGGACGGCAAATGTGGCCTGACTTGGATGGTCACTAAAACTGGTCAATGTTGAAGACTTACACCTGGATCTTGTTTTAATTGGTCTGGTTTTGTGTAAAAAGGACTTACGGAAGTAAGACATTACAAAACAAAGGTCAACAAAGACGTCGTAAAAGGAGACTAAGGGACAAACAGATCTTAAGTATTGTTCTCTTCAACGGTGGCAGTATGGGACTAGTATGAGTGTCGTCACAAAAAGAGAGAGGATTAGCAAACCTATCCCGAGCAACCAGCTCGGTATGCAACTGGAAAAACGCCCAGATAAGAGAAAGTTGGTCACCTTAAGACGTTGCGATTTAGGCAGAAGCACCAAAGAACTGTATGTAGCTTATTATGATTCAATCAATAAAACGTTATGATTAAACATACTAAGGTATGTTAACAAATATGTCTGATCTAAAACAACATAATGGAGAATTATTTCACGTTTTCTTGCTCAGAATAGCTTACAATGATTTAGACCAGCAGGTAGATACTTGTTGAGTCTAGACTTATGATTCAACCAAGTACCCTTTGTCTGCAACGTGATTATGCACAGCTTGCACACGAATCCAATTTTTAAGGCATGCTTAGGTTTACTGCCATAAATCTGTACACAGTAAAAATAAGTATCTATTTAAAACATACGGAATTTTGATGAAAATTTTTATTCCTTGTAAATATATGAACGAAAGTTATTTTGTTTCGCCTTTGGTAAGCATTGGAACGGTATAGACTGCCTACGATTTTTCCACACAAACGTATTACCTTGTTTTCCTTCCAGAATGTAATTGTCTTAAGAATATTTGTTTAAAAAAATCTAGATCTACTGTAGGCTTGCGCTTATGGTTTGATTTTTTTGAATAAAAATTAGACAGGGTTTATAACTTCTGATCATACTCTTTGACCGTCTCGTCAAATTGGCTTCATACACCTACCTATATGTTCACCGCACCTCGAAAATGAGTCATATTTTAGACCCGATTGTTTCCAAATGACCTCATACGGTCACATTCAAATTTTAAGATCCGACGACAAACCGGAGCTAATAAGCACTATCTTGTGTTTGCTCTCTTGTACGCAATGTAATATAATCTTTGTTATCTAGCGTGATTTTCCTTTTGGTTTGTTTGCCAATTATTTATTTGCATGCGACATCATGTGAATCATTATCTAAAATTACCAGCTAAATAACCTCGCGACAGACGATCTTTATTACTGTATTATTTTAAGACTTTTTGGTACATAGACCGTAATAAGTTACCTAAGTATCTACATCTACAAGCATCCTATAGACAGTCTACAAAATCATCCAATTCAGTCGTCTGATAATAAAATGTTATGGCTTTTCATACATAGTTATTTTGGGTATTACACTACAATGGATAAATATTACCTACATGTTACCCCTAACTATATATAGGTACATTAATATAAATAAAGTTAAAGAATTCGATGAAACGCATTATTAACTGAAAATATCGATCATGGCAGAGTTGGAAAATAACATTTCAATTTGATAGCCCAATCGTAAAGGACAATTAATTAATCTTTAAGTACAAGCTGTATTAAAATGTTTTACTAATGGCAGAGAAAACTACAAGAAACATAATAGTACCAATCCTAACTAAAATCATAACTAGCGACCCGCCCCGACTTCGCATGGGCATTAAAACTCTCCTCTTGAATCACTCTATCTATTAAAAAAACCGCATCAAAATCCTTTGCGTAATTTAAAAGATTTAAACATACATAGGGACATAGGGACAGAGAAAGCTACTTTGTTTACTATGTAGTGATAGTGAAGTGATGTGAAAGTGAGTTTGTTTGTTTGTTTATGCTTTCACGCCCTAATTACTGCACCAATCTTCCTGAAATTTATATATATTTATATACTGATAGAAAAAACCAAACAAGCCAAGCAAATGCAAGTAGATACTTATTTATAGCAATGCATTTTTTTCTTCATTTATTATTATCATTTAATGTAAATTTATACGATCATGACACAATCTCGATGCGATGTCGGTCAATTATTCTTGTTTCGTAATTATTGACATAAACTTTGTCAGTGAGTTTTTTCAAAATTAATTAAACCTTTATTTTTTTGTAAAAAAGAGGAAAGTGATAATTTCTTCACATTGAATCACGCACATATAATCAAGGTAATTTTGTTCAAATTGACATAAATCTTTATTCTATTAAGTAAGTAACCTTTTTTTTTATTTTAAATTTTCTTCCACTTTTTCCATTTCGCACACTCGTTTGGAAGGTTTGGACTTACAAACAGTTTCGTGATTCTCATTAGGTAGATAAAGTCGTACGAATATACAAAAATTAACGGAACAGAAATGCCAGCATTCAGTCCAAATATACTTGTGTGAATGTTTTAATCACTATAACGTGATAGGCATACCTACGCCAGTTATTGGTCAACTTGGTGACCCTATCGTTTTCCGAACCGAACAGCGGCTTAGAAATCCACATTCACTATGATGTATTGCAAAAAAAAATTGTTTCATTAAGGTGAAGTATATAATATATGAAACCAACTCAACCTCCAGATCTCCAACGCAATCTAATCCACGCTGCAAAAGATCGTCGAAGTAAAAAGGAACTGTAAAAAGATAGGAAAAGCACATCACGATACACAGTATTGAGCAAACGACTGAAGCAAGAGGAAAGGTATATATAACAATACCTATACATTAAGGTTCCACTACTGAAATCATATAGATAGGGTGTGGCATTTACTGTGATTGTTTTGTCAAATTACAAATAATAAGAGTGAAGCTCGATCGCCCAGGTACTGCATATCTAATACGCGCAAATTAAAGTAATCATGCCAAAGAACAAGGCAGAGATATGTTGACAGTGCATTGGATGCAGGAAAATGGAGACCGAAACGAAAGGTTGCAGAAGTGAAACCACCAGCAAGATGGGCCAACGACATAACTTATTGGGCAGAACATGGATGAGAAAGGCTCATCGGCAGAAGATAACTATACTCAGCAGTCAGTGGATGGGAAAAAATTTAAGGCCCCTCCTTAAAATTTTTCCAAGCGACCAAGAATACACGGATTCTTCTTCTCGATAGTTCTATATGCCAAAGTAAATAATAAATAAAAATAATTCTAGAAATAGTAATAAGGTTGTAAAAGCGCACAGAAGAAGAAAAATCTCGTTTGGTTTAATGATTAACATTAAATGCTGAAAACCGTCAGCGACGTCACGCATAGGCAGTCGGTCATTGAAATAATGTTGAATCAATTTAATAGAATAATCTTAAGTAGGTATCATACATGACCTTTAGAAACACTAACACCAAGGCTTACAAGGTAGATTATCCATAACCACTCGATTAGCAAGTAGCAAATAATTTTCCACGTATATACCTTTTCATAATGTAAGCATCAGTCAACATATATGATTCCAGCCGTGTTTACACTTCACAATAACAATCGTCTTCGACGACCTAGCTTCGTATGCACATGCACACAGGTGCGACAAGGACACAGTTATACATAACGTATTGACGTAGGTTAGGTACTGGGTGCACTTATATTTAAGTACTTAATTTTAATGTAAACATTGAAAAAATATGAGTTTTCACAAAATCTTTAGCGAGTTTACCGCAAGCGTAGGTACTTGCGTCAATTATCTTTTATTTTCAAATTTCAAATATTTATACTCGTATTCTCTTTGGTAAAGTTAGATAACGATTAGTGGCTGAGATGTTTAAGCCTTTTTTGCCATAGAATGCTCCTGCTTATTTGGAGTAGGCTTTTCTTCTTTGCCAGTCCAGATTTCTATTTAGGCTGTGTAAAAAAGCCTCATTTGTATTCCTCGAAATGGTCGTTTACCAAATGTAGATCTTTTAACCCATGTATATTATGTTTATAAGTATTTCTTGGTCGACTAAAACCATGGGATCTTATGATTACCTAGTCAACATTTAAAGAAAATACTCCTCTAAGTAAGTAGTACCTATTATGGATAAACTGAACTTTAAAACCAGTGTATATTGGTTTGAATGAACACGTCATGCACAGAATCATAATCATCACCTTAGCCATCAAGGTGACTTATATTGAATGTCAATACAAATTTGACAATGGTCCAATCACCTCAATTTTAATAAAACAATGGTGCAAACTGAACGATGTTTAGGTAGGAAAGCCTGGACGGGCCTTACATCGTGTACCTTATTTTAAAAATAAATTAAAAATTAACTGAATACTCAGATAACCCAAGACAGATTGTACTAGCGCAGACGTATGTACGAGGAAAGCCGACCCCAGATACAGGGACAAGGCACGGCGGGCGAATACTACAAGAAAACAATACAAAAATGATATCTTAAGAATGTGCTGACAGTCATACGGTTAATAATTTAGCAAATTTTGCTTTATCATCTTTGCTCAGAAGATGTCTGATGCACGTGTTTACAGCAGTTATCCAGGATGACGGAAGCCAAAGCAAATAACATCATTATCCGGTAGGTATGTGTTGTGAACGACATTCATTCATAACCATTGTTATGGATTGCGTGCTTCGTTCAATGTCGCTCAAAGTACGTTTTGTTTTGGACAGTGTTCACTATTATAAGTGATACTTTGATTAACTGAATTTTGAATTTTCAAAAAAACTTGTAAATCTAGAGGGTTAGTTGCAATACGCATTAATCTCTGGACGAGTTTAGAAATTTACTTTTCTTTTTTTCTTGTGGAAGGTTGTTTACTAAAATTTATTGCTCTGTCTCGTTGTATATATAATTTTCTTTATCTTTTTAATCGCCTCACTTGTGATTGTGTGAGTGATTAGACCACTGAATAAAATTGGATTGAATTGGATTTTTCCGAACAAATCATAAATGAGAGAATTAGCTCTTGAAAAGACAGTGGACGGGTCACAAACAGCGGATAAACTGATTGCCGATTAAACAGAAAAGTTCACGAATTGCGACCACACACGGACAAACTCAGCGTCGGATATCAACTGATCAGATAATCAGATGGCCTGAAGAAGGTGGTAGGCAAGCGTTGGATGCTGACCGCATCCAACTGGTCATCCTGGTGATCTTTGTGAGAGGCCTATGTCCAAGAGTAGACCGCTTGCGGCTGGAATGATGAAATTGTATATATACTTAATTGTAAATAATTAAAGATTCTTTAATTTTGCTTTATTCTATTAATTATTTTCCGTGATTATATCAGTTTACGTTTTTATAAGCAACTAGTGTACAAATACATAAGCTAACATTACGCAATTAACTTTTGTATTATGTACATATACCGGTCAAGGATTATTTATTGTGTTAGTATTTAGGGGAAGTCCCATCATAGTATTATTATCGTTTCCTAAATTAATGTTCTCTAGTCACACGAATAACAGTCAATATCTATAAAACATTACAGAATATATCCTTTCGTTGACTTAAGCAATTTACACGTGTGTTACGTACGCTACTAAGCAAGGTGTGGTGCTTATTAAATTGGTAGTTTTATGTAGGTAAATCTTATTTTGTAGAATTTTGCACATCTTAAAGCCGTTAGCACCAACCTATTCCTTAAATCATTATAATACAGTACAAAGTATTTTCTACTTCTTCATTAGGTGTCATCCAAAAATGAAGACCGGCAAACTATAAGCAATGAAAACTGGCACGGAATGAAGAACCTGCTTCTATTCAAACCATTACTGAGGTAGGTCTCAGACAAAATTATATAAAAATCCTGTGAGCCTGTTACGTTAATTTAGGTACCTATCGTTTGATTTTTATTAGTGCCAATTTTGCAAGAAATTGAAAACTTTGTATTTTTATTAATTATTATCAATTTATTGTTTCCTTTCATATAGATTATAAAAATAAACTATGATCTACTTTTGTTTGATGCAGTTAGAAGCAAAAGCATTACACGCGGCAGTGGCGCGTAAGTCGACACCGCTACTTGTCGGCACTATGCAAATGGAGATAATACGCGTACTAGCGAAGTGACCGGGTTGCGCTTCGTACTCTAACACAATGAGGTTAATACCCGCCCAAGTTGAGAATAAAAACGGAGCAACCGCTGCTCAAAGCATGAAACCAACAATGTTATTTAGTCGCATTTGATCAGAAATTGCGCGCAATGCGCATGTGCACAGACCGAATGGGGTAACCTCACCCACATTCCTGCCTTCCGGAATTTCACTCACGTTGACAGTCGCAATGTGATACAATGATCATGTTGGAACCGAAATCGGTCGTTCGCTAATTTAGTGGGTTAGGCTTAACCGCCACTAGGTTTGCCATCGAGTTACTTCATGTTACGCTTTACTAGTCAAATAGTCTCAAGTATTTCTTTAGTTAAGTTGTGCTCTTTAAAGACCCTCGTGTTTCTTCTTCCAGCTCCATAACATCATTATATTTTACGCGGAGCTAAAAATAAATAACCAAGAAGATGCGTATTCATCAAGTAAAGATTTTAGGTATCATCATTTCAGCCGCAGGCTGTCCACTGCTGGACATAGGCCTCCCCCAAGGATTTCCAAAATGACCGGTTGGAAGCGGCCTGCATCCAGCGCTTGCCTGCGACCTTCCTTAGGTCATCTGACCATCTGGTCGGTGGGTGTCCGATGCTGCCGATAATTTTAGGTATAAGAAAAGACAAATGCTAAGCGATAATAACATGAGAGTAATAAATCTTTGACAATTTACACATGAAGAAAAGCAAAATATAGATTCATTTAATTGCTCTTTGTTAACCCCAGACACGAAGAACTTTAAAACCAACATTCTTCGAATAATTAAAGTATGCTTGTTACCTACGTGCAAAAATGTGATATTCGTTCGTATGTCGCAGAGTGAAATTAATATGATAATACCATAAAAGTTATTATCGCGATCATTTGAAAATATCGTGAATTCGTGACGTTTAAAGACTTTGAAGCTGGCTTATCAAAACAATACGATTGTTATATTACCAATGAACTCGCGATAATCAAACAGAAATTCCACAAATTAAACAGATAAGAATTGATCTTTTAAAAACTTCGTTGTACGAGTATATAAAAATCGCTCTGGTTCGTCTTGAGGTTAAAATCAGCGACAAATGTAGACGTAGGTGGTAAAACATGATGTCGTGTGATACTAAGTACATACCTATGTATGTTATGACCTGAGTGAATTTCAATATTTAACCTTTAAATTCAAAGACCTTCAGACGAAACTGAAATTCAAATGTGACGCACGCAAAAGACCTGCCGATTGCGAAGTACAAACAAAAAAGATATCTGACCCTAACACACACATCGTAACATCGTCGCGTCGCTATGAGAAAAATAAAATGAGACATCATTGTCGTGGAGTATTTAAGCATCTGTAGCTTTTGGTGTATAGGTTGAAACAAAGAATTGCCAATTATTCCACCTGCCCCCGCCGCACCTGGCCCGGCTGCTCTTTTTATTTATTTCAACGTCGGTGATATTTTTATTGTTCGCCTTCGACTGAATGTAACACTAATGAAATGCAGCGGCGTATGCGCTTAAACGAGTGGTGATAAAAAGGGTACTTTCTTTACCTGAGGTACAAAGTTTCGTAATAATAGAGCGGCTTAAGAATTTTTACTAAGTTTTGTTTTACTAACCCTTATATGGTTGTAGGTACTTGATGGATGCTTTTTCCAGAATGGTACTATGTAAGTATGAATTTTACTATGTTGATTTGATAGCCATTATACAAAAGCTTATTATTATACAAATGTTTCGCTTATTATGATGTGACTGACTTTGGAAACCATTTCATTATATTGTAGGGATAAAAAAAATTTCAAGAACTTACAGTAATATTTACTTTTTATTAAAAATTATTTTAACCGACTTCACACCTTCAAAACTGCGTTCAAATGTTGCGTTTCAGAATAAAATTATCTTAATAGCATCAACATGCATCAAGTTAAGTACATCAATAAAATCTCATCCGAAAACGTCCGTATAACACACAAAATAAAAAAAATTGGACGAGGAGACGGACACGATGCGTCGACATGGTTCGTCGACCCCGTCGATATTTCTCGAAATTCGCCGCGGAATCCACGCTCTTTTCGCTTTTTAATTGTAAGCAACCAGCTACCCGGCGACAAGGTGATACGTTTCAAGTGAAAAATGTACAGCCGTAGCCCCGCACTGGAATTACTGTAACGGAACGTACGAATTAAGATTTACAAGGAAATGCGCGACAAATTCAAAAACTTGTTCTCATTCGGATTATCTCCGTCTAAATTTTTACTAAATTACTTGACCAAGTGTGTACCTAACAGCTCCAATCTTAGCAATCTTTATATTTGTTTCTTAATTTTGCGTCAATTGTAAATAAGTATATTGACCTTTGTTAAATTAACCACTGTTGATTAAATTAATATTTACGCCTACCTTTATTTTTTTAATACGTTTGTTAGTCAATGAACTCTGATCGTTACTGCTGCCAAATTTATAGCTAAAATACATTTAATTTTGAATAATCTTAAGAACGAAAATACTTTTAATATAACCCAGCAATACGGAAGCTTCGATTTTCACGCTATGAACCAAACAATAGACTCTCAATCCAATAACGGAATAGAGTACACGAAGAATCGCATCAAATTTAATGATATTTCTCACAATTCATATTTTTGAACTTTTTGCAGATATTAAATAATTTATCGAGACGGATTTGAACGAGACCACGTATGGTATTTAGAATAACTGGCACACACCCAACACGATCTGAATAAATAGAGCATGAGTAGGTAGATTAGTTATTATGACACGTGACTTTGTTGAACATTCGCACATTTGAGTCTAGATTCTTATCACGTAGGTAATGTATCTATTTATCGTACTAGTATTTTAATGAATAAATATTATAATAATATATGTATAGACAAAGTCGATAGCTGCAAAAATTTGAAACTTTTAGGATATCAACCATACTATAAGTATTTTACAAAGAATGTATAAAAACTCAAACACTTGAAAACGCCATTTCCTAACTTACCCTGATTAGAGAACGCTCTAGATTAACAGACTAGTGTTAATCAATACGCCAAGGAGGTCACCAATGGAGATATTTCGTTGTAAATGTTGTAATACAAATACAGGGGTATTAAAGGAGTCTCGTGGTTATTTTTAGTCATTAAATTACGTAAATGTACAATCGTCAATATGACGACCACGGCAAGGTGCGATGTGGTCAGCGAGGATACACACAGCGGCAACAAAAACTGACTTCAGTAGGGTTGATACTGCAAAAAAAAAATATGAGCAATGAGCAATATAATAGCTACTTTTACAAAATTATAACTTTAAAATCTGTATTTTCAGCACAAATAATCAAAAGCACTTTATAGCTAAAGTACGAATTTTCATTCAAGTACATGTGTAATATGTAATTAACAAGCCATATTTACTTAATTAGAGTGTATTATATCAAAGCAAAGCTATTTGAGTAGGAAGTAAGCGTTGCAACCGCATTTATAAATACTTACACGAGGTACGGTACGACCCTAACTTACGAACACTCGATGATGTTTAGTCGATTATAATTAGCCGTGCTCCCGACTCGAAGATGTGTGGTGTAAGTTACAGACGGCTACACAAACTGATTTTTTTTAGATAATTATATAGATAGATATTCCGATAAAATAAAAAGAATACCTATTAGTTTTAAATTGTAATTAGGTAGTAAATAAGCATGTGTACATACGGTGTAAGTTTTCAAGCTGTACTTAAATGAATCAATCCCATCTTTATTACATAGCTTAACGATGTTCATACATACCTAGGTATAATAGCAGACCGAACCAACGGTTTTTCGTGGATCATTATATGATAATTGAATCAAAATAAAGAGATTAATAAAGAGAGGGTCCGAATTTTTGGATTTTTTAACTAGGTAGGTATGTGAAAGTAAACTTCGAAACCCTGCATCTATTTAGAATTATTTTTACCATTTTAAATGTACGATATTGCAGATAATCTATATTAAAACTATGCAGGCGAATCCCTGTGCATCAACTAGTAATTAACTTTTAAATTAAAATATTTACTACTAGCTTATAGCGGCCATGCTCGCTTGAATTTTCCACAAAAACACTGGTTTTTCCCAGAACTAAAAGTATACTATGTCCTTCTTAATACTTCTATCTATGTGTATGCGAATTTTCAGAAAGATTGGTGCAGTAGATCGGGCGTGAAAATGTTATATACAAACAAACTCACTTTCGCATTTATAATATTAGTTAGAATAGGATTCAGACATCTCATGCAATTTATAGTCTACTAGCTGTTCCCCGCGGCTTCACCCCGCGTGAGACTCATATCGCGCCCAAAAGTAGCCTATGTTGACCTCAGGTCGTTAACTACATCCCTACCAAATTTCATCACAATTGGTCCAGCAGTTTAGCCGTGAAGAGGGAACAGACAGACAGACTTTCGCATTTATAATATTAGTATGGATTTTTGTTCCCATCACTCATGCCTCATTCTGCCGGGTGATAGCTATGGTTGCCACGCGCACGAGGCAGATGTTCTCGATGTGTACCTGCATATGACCCGACGCCGTCTGTCCTTGAGATGGTTTTAGTATAGTATAATGCAAGATTGCAATAGAAATGAGTAGCCGAAGCGTGATTTGGAAGATATATCAGTATATCGCAATGTTCTAATAGCTCTATTTGATGGTGTTAAGACCACTTTCCTGTACCTTGGAAGATGGATATCATTATTCCATTGGCCGACACCCTACAAAGTATATCGACCATGCAATCCATGCAAGTGACATCGGAGTCAAAACAAAGAAAACAAGGATTACATTTTACACATTAAAAATAATAATACGTAAGATTCCGATCAAAAATTCAAACAAACCCATACTTCCGTGCCTAACATAAAACGTAGTTTCTACTTTTAACTACGGAACCACTCGCAGTGAGTCAGTCGCGAGAAATAATAGGGAATCGGTACTATATTTAGTATATTAGTCCTATGAATAGTCTCGCCCACGAAGCGGAGCCGTGTAAATCAACGCTTGCCTAATGTATTACTAACTCGATACATGTAGAGCCGAAATAAACACAAGCTTACATATTTTATTCTTCTTTTAGACAGTCTAGCACAGTTTGATTTTCATGGAAACGCGTAAAGGTATCAAGTTGAAAATGATGACAAAAATTAAAGTTTACGGTGTCTAACCGCTGCAAAATAATCAATTTTATATGTCAAGGAAAGACCGTATGTTTGGATTTTCGATTTTTTTCCGATTTTAGAAGTGAACAATAAAGTTAAGTAGTTTCTTCCAGTTGACCTAGAATCATATTTTTGGTAAGAAGCAAGTAAATAACTACGTTTATGGTTACCTTAAAACGAAGGAAAAGTAACAAATTACACGTTTTTGTTTCAGATTGATATCGAACCCCTATAGAGGTGCAGGTTTTAAGTTTTTAAACAAATGAACGCTCGCTAGGAGAATGATGATAAATGCATACAATGTAGAGTTAGAATCAAAACATAATATACCCACCTTTGACCTAAATGTATTAACTGTACTCTAACTAACGTACCTGATTCTATTTTTATACTAATGATCGTTGTCAAGGTACAGGTATATTGTGAAGCTAGCATTAGTATGTAAATGCCAAGGTTCACAATGATATTGAGACCAAACAGAAAGCTTGTCTCAATAAAGAAAAAATCTAATCAATGAACCGCAGAAAAACCAATTTTTAATCGAACGAAAGTGATTTAGATGTAAATGGTGTTTGAATGTGGTTCGCGCCAGGAAAGGGCAGGAGCGATATGCCGACATATGGGCGTCTCACCGCAATGCGGCAATGTTGCTCCTATGTACACATACGTTAACACAAACCACTCGCCACTCGCTTACGCTGTCAATGTATACCTTAATAACATATACATAACTCCTATTAGCGATTCAGATATTGAGTACGGCGTATCAACAATTTACTGTAATTAAAAATGAAATATAAAAGCTTCTGGTCTACTGAATATGCAATGGTAGCTTAATTAATTTCAGATCTATTGAAAGTGCCGGTTATATGTGTACCTATCTATTCATATACATTTAAGACGTTACACACTACACTTCCAAATTCGTGCTTGATGAGTAAGGAAATCAATTTGCGTTCAACTAAAAGTAATCATTTAAGTACTAAATAATTTTATCATTAAGAAATTGTAAAAACTGATTGTGACTCTTCCTCCCTATTTGTGCTCATACTCCCTCTAAAACATAGTCCATGTAGGTAGGTATACAAATAAATCCACAATTTTTAAATAACGAAATTTTTAAAGACTAGGTACATACTAAATTTATATAAATAGGCCATTATATAATATTTTCGAAGCTATTGTTGGCACAAAACCTGTGAACATGAACACAATTTAAATAAAAATATTAAATGTTGTTAACCAAGTAATTTATAAGAGGCAACCGTATCATGTGAACCCAAACGGTTTACGCATTGATGATCAGGACACTTGGGGGAAGAGCTAAACTAATATGTTTATTTCTGCTTTGTTCACTAGGTGTACATTTTTACACTAATAAGAAGGCAAACGAACGCCGTGGTATCCGGCTTTAATCATCACTACATAGTAACAAAAGAAAGCTTTTTTCTGTCCCTATATCCCTATATATGCATAAATCTTTAAAACTACGCAACGGATTTTGAGGCGGTTTTTTAATAGATAGAATGACTCAAGAGGAAGGTTTTTATGCCCATGTGAAGCCGGGACGGATCGCTAGTTTATTTATAACTTTATTGCATTAAAAATAAAAATACAATAAACGCATTCTCGGCCAGTCAAACCTTAGGACCAAACAGAATATCGTCCCACTATCTTCCCATAAATATCGTAAAGTGCTTGGAACACACAGATGTCTAAATCAATAGTCGCCACTGAAATGAAATGGTTTATTCTTAATATAGGATATTCATATCACTTATTGACGTCATTCATTACTTATATATTAAGTTTATCACCACTTCTTAAGCGCAAATGGAGAAGAACGGTGGCAATATAGTGCACTCAGTTCTATTTCTTACTCATTTTCACTTTCCTTTGACCACGTGGGCGGAGCCGGGGGTAACAGCTAGTAAAGTTTAAATATTATGACATCGCGTCACACATCACGCACCCTGGGCTCTGGATCTATATGTCTATTACACGGGATCCAACCGGGAAAATGTACTGCAGCAATATGCATTTAAATAGAACAAACCGCAGATGAGTTGGAGGCGGTTCTGAGCGACCGATTGAAGCTCGACGGATGCGTGCGATTATAATTAGGATTGTATTTCTGATTCCGACGAAGCTTAGTATAGCGGGCAACACTGAATTCCATCTGAGTCATTGTGCCCGTTCTGTAGCCTTTATTTTCGTAAAACACTTAACCCTTCCCGCGTATCATTGTTGCTCGTTACCTCCACGCCGACAATTAAATTTTCCTCGCCCAATAAATTCACGTTATTGTCACTTCGTCACCAACTGGCGTTGATGGACACCCATGCGCCCTGTATTTTACCGAAATCTATAGCGTCAGGTAATATTAATATGATTAATGAATGACACATCTATGAAATCATTCCAATGATGCAAAAAACACAATGCCAACTTGTGAAAAAATATAGGACTAGCCAAATCTAAAAGAGATTTCTAAAAAATGGTAAATAATAGGTATTGTTTCATCAAATTAACTTACACAAAGTAGAAATCAAAACATATAAGACAATCAAAATTTTTATCAAGTAAGAAACGAAGTAAAGAGATATTCAAATTGTGGTAAATATTCAAAAATGAAACAGGCAATTTGTCATAATAAATGCGTTTATAGTGTGAAGAATGTTGTTTTCATGTCTGGCTTTCTCGTTGTCGACATCGACAACGCGACATCGAGCGCAAAGAATGGAAATCATCGCGGGCGTCGGCCTGTAAATAATAAATATAAGCACGTCTCGCGTCAAAATTGAAGTTAGCGGGAATTAGGCTAAATTATTTGAGGCACTAACTAAATTAAAAATAATATTGACAAAAATTATAAAAAAATAAACCTGAGGAGAAGTAAGGCCCTTATTAGATGCAATCATAGGTCGGAATGGTTGAATGTAGGTAGAGACACTCTCTTGTAACTCGAAAACAAAATTGATACCTTACTTCTTTGACAGCATATTCGGAAGACGATATTTTATAGGTACATTTGATAATACTTAAAACAAAATCCAACATGTTTACGACTTGGTTAATAGCCGACATAATAACTGTTCCGGATTTCCGCAAGCGACGAAGGCCTCTCTACGCATCATACAAGGCTCTAATCGCTCAATCCAAATTGCTTGTTTTGCTTAGATTGAGAACGTTAAGACTTTTAGCCTGATCTCCCGATTATTTTTTTATAATCTAGATAAAATAGAAATTGTGGAAAATATCTAATACATTTGATTATAGTAACGACTAGTTCTTACTCAAATACATTACTTAGGTACACTTATAATCGCGGTGTTAATTTACATTTTGAGTAATAAACAAACAAACAGAGGGTTTTGCCCAGAAGTAAGACACAAGAAGATAATTAAAAAACATTTTTGATTTGATGGTTTTGATAAGATTACAGAATGTTTATAGAAACTGAAATTAAATTCCAAAAGAAAAGAAAGCACTAATCTAACAAATGAATTTCACTTTATCCCAACGAACAATAAATTAAATAACGCAAATAAAGTACTTAAATATATACCAGCCATATGCATCTTTCCTTTTAAGATAATACCCAATATTTGTTGAAACATTCGTTAAATGCACCTGTTTGACATCTGTTAATACAAGAACTTAAAGAAAGAACCAGAAAAATTATAATCGAATTTAGCATTTTTTTCTGCAAATAAATTAAATCTATTTGTAGTAGTAATTCAAAACTAAGTTGAGATAAAAATGTTGACCATTATCGTGCAACAATGTTTATAAGTGCCTTAAGCTACTTGACCTACTGTGTTAACCATACTCCCTTGAAACCCATATATCACTTTCTCGCTCTCTAGATAGTTGCTCTAGCAAAGGGCTATGTTTAAGTACCTAATAACATTATTCGTAGCTCTCAGGAAAAACGTAACACTAATAATACAATAAGTATGTTTGTTCCATACATAAGAGTAGTCTAAATTGTAGAGGCGTCTCTTACGTTTAACAACCTGAGGCCCTGTCTACCCCTTGTGGGAAAAGGACGTGAAGCTGTGGATTTAAGTATAACAATCAGCTATTTCTGAAGAATTGGTCATTGAAAATCAAGTGCAGTAATTTGGTAATGATGTTGAACATGCACTAGTGAAGGAAACGGTCGGTGCGCACGCGCGCTTGGCGACACATTTTCCGAGCAAAGAGCAAAACAGGTTTGTAAGGGAGGTGTATGTAACAGCTCGTTCTGCCAACATGCGCTTGCTCCACTGCATTATGTGCCACTTACGACTATTCTAACAGTTAAATTGTGTGATTTGAATAACGCTACTTCTTAAAAAGGTAATATTAAATTAATTTGTTATTGCCGTGAAATTTATTTATTTTCTAGGCATTTTTTATATACTTCAGTAGATACGTCCAGATATCTACAATCGTATCTGTTCCGATTACATATAAAAGCGCTAGAGCTAAATATATTTCCAGAAAATAAGAACTAATAAATAACAGATATATAAATTTATGTTAAACTGCAACTAATAAACAGAAAAAACATCACAATATAAGTTCGTCCACTTTTATTTCGCAATAAAGCTTAATAAGCAAATTACATATGAAGTATATAATAATACTTTTTAACATTAAAACTGCAATATCATTATGAATATACATTATCCATAGAATGCAGTAACCTTTCCAGCTGACGACCTGTTTGCCTACTTAGTATGAAAAAAAAACTAACATGATTTCTGCCTTACTTCGTACAACTAAGAAAATGCACGAAAGAAATGAATTTTACAAACAAATCGTAATATGGCCACGTCCTGCCCACACCATGGATAGATTCGAAACACAAGGCGTTACAGAAATAACTGATGCATGTTTGAGTAGGTATAGCTTTTTACGACTCCTGCGCATCGGGCTCGAGGTGGCGCAGACGGCCGCATTGCAAAACCACGGAGTTGACGATAATAGCTGGATCGTAAAATAAACACGGCAACCGTGATTTATAACTGTTGTCAACGTACGAGGAAAAACTTACTTTTTAATTCTCGGTTTTCAACGCTTTGATGATGAGCTATTGTTGAACGGCAACCGGCTAGAAACGGAGCGTGTTGAATGCACGTGACTCAAGTTTAATGTCATGTCACCGCGTTGATTAACGTATGAAAAGCTGAAACTGACACGTTATTGTCTAAAATAAAAGATGTGTGTCAACGGTACAGAGTAAAAAGTCTAGTCGTCATTATTGCATATTTTGTTGTACGTTTGTTTTAAATAATTTCCTCGCTAGTTAAGTAGTAAATTACATTTCATTGCAATCTTAAATTATGTTGCATTGATTAAAAGTGAAGGGCTCAAAATCTCTCAGTAGTGTTACTGAAACTGTCACACTCTCAATCAATGTGCTTTAAAAGGCTATAGCGATCGCGACACAAATTTTCACAGGAAGTATATGCGTCACTGCCTACGAAACTTTATGTGAAAATATCTATCAAATAAACAATGCAATGTGGATATACTTAGACAATTTCTCAACATCACCTGTTCTTTGACTGGTAGAAAACGTGGGCTTCAAGTCCGCCATTTTTAATTTTTGTAACTCGTGAAGTTAATAAATATTTTCTATAATTAACTTAAATGCAGAATTAGGCTACTCTATCGCAACGAGCCTGTCTATAATGATAGACGATAGTGGGAAAATCTAATAAATAAAATATTAAATAGAAATAAATAATTGTTTTATGAAGCCCTTCAAAAAGGCAACCAAGCAAACATAAGCCAACATAGCTATTGTTAGTAACACCAGATGGAATATGGAAGGCGTCGCAGGCGCAACGGAACGCGGACGATCGTTTCGCCGCTTTCCCGACTTTCCAGCGAGCGCGTGTCCGACCAAAACTCTGCATGTACTCTCACTACCGCCATTTACTACCGTCTATGCTTCAATAATTATTACATTAAATAATAACATTTATTCATTTTCAGCTATTATATGTATACGTTTCGTGTTACCTTGTCTTTTCAGTTCGTTTGTAACGTATGTTTCTTTATTGGTAGATTCAAATTCAAAATCCATTTTTCTGTGAATCTACCCAGAATCGTGAATCCAAAATCCATAATATAAGAATATACGCAAGAAATAATAATATATTAAAAACTACTTAGTAGATAGTTTTAATATCTAATAAAATTATTGCGGACTTTTTTTTAAATAAATGAGTACCAGATTTTTTTATGATCCTGATTAAATTAGTTGATTATATTATGTATTACAGTAATTTTCTATCAAGCAATGTCAAATTATTATAAGTGTAAATATGTTAATGTTTCTGAATTATTTTATACTGTAGATAGTCGTCCCAGAGATAAGTGCATTCAAACAGACAAACTCAGATTAAAATATTAGTATAGAAATAAAAAAATAGATTATCCAACAAAATAAAAAAATATACTTAAAACTATAGGCACATTTCTTTGATAACATTATTTGTGGCTTTACGAACAGTAAAGTGTTAACGTGTTGCCATAAAATATACATACAATGTGGTATTTTAAATACATATGGATTGATTGTACAGATAGCTACATATTTAACAGTGGTTTAAAACACTACGCTTTGCGAGGGCGATGCAGTCGGTGACGGAGTACGGACAACCAATAGTCGTAGCTCGTAGCAAAAGTTGTAGCATGATACCGCGTTAAATGCTACGAACTTAGGCTACGAAGAAACTTAAAAATATTTGTAAGCTTTTATATGGCAAATCCGTTAACCGAAATGTGGGATAAATAATACTATAGAGAAATAAATAAACCAGAATCAATAAAGGCATATAATATAACCTATAAATAATAAAGTAATATTAAAATTGGCTGTGAGACTGCAAGCACAAGAAGGCAGAGGGTGATGATGTGATGAAATACATCCATCTTACTTACGTATACTATTCCTATTCCTAAACATACTGTATAGTTAAATTTAAATATTTTAAATATTTTGTTACTTGCATTAACTTTGGAATGCCATCACAGGTACCAAAAAACAAGACACAGAAAATTTTCCATTGCAAGCGTCCATGGTCTTATCGCAAATCTTTTGTTTAAAAGGCGGTAAGAGTTCGTCATTTTTATTATCAAAGGGGGCATTCTTTTACAACACATCCATGTTCCAGGTAATATACCTAGCAAATATAGTTTTAAAAATATTCCTATCGGTCCCATTTTAAAATTGGCACATGTATTTTTTTTTCAGTGTATAACCCTAGCAAAATGTTATGCCTTTGAGAAATGATAGTATTACGATAATTAGTTCATAGAAACTTGCAATTTGTTCAAATATAGCAAAAAAATGTCAAGTTGTATTTTCTAAAGCAATTTCAAGCAAAATATTTTACTATTTTATTTGAAATTTTGTGTGTGTTGGATTACTATGGAGCATTTAGATGTTTGTTTTTAAAATATTCTTTAAAATACCAACAAACAATGTCCGAAGTAAATTAAATTAACACGTGCGCTTTTAAATGAAATCAGAGAAAGAATTTTTTAGCATTTCCGTTGTTGATAACATATTATATGACACCGAGTCATAGAAAATACACAGGGTGGCTGTCTCCTTATCGCATGTCTTTTGTTTGTCGCTCCGAATCGTAACACTGTGTTCATCCATTGATACTACAGGTAGAAAAAGGAAGGACAACTGACAATTACAAACTGGTTACTCACTCATAGCCACAATATGAATGTTATCAATATTTTACCTGACTAAGTAGGTATTCATTGTTTTGGTGTGAAACTGGTAGTTTTATTTTAGGAGACGAGAAAGAGATAGTATATGTAACTTCCGCTCTCAAAGGCCTTGAACTATCTAATACATGTATTGTATATATTTAAGCTGAAGAGATTGTTTGTTTGTTCGAACGTTTTAACTTTAGAAATAACTAGCCAACCACCCCGGCTTCGCATGGGCATTAATACCTTCCTCTTGAATCACTCTATCTATTAAAAAACCGCATCGAAATCTAGTGATTTAGGGACAGAGAAAGTAACTTTGTTTTATTATATGTATGTAGTGAAGTGGTCATATTTGAAAAAAAAAATTGCCTCCTTATGATTGGAGCTGAAGAGTTCATTTGTTTAATGCTTATAATTTAAGAACTATTCAGATTTGAAAATTATTTCTGTATATGACAGCCTGATTTCACACTACCTACATTATGTGTACACTATGTACATGTTCTGATTATTTTAATTTAGTTCTGGGTTTAGTTGATTATATTACACTACTGACTACTGGCTGCCGAGGAAGCGTTATGTTTTAATCAATTTGTATGAATGGCTGCTCTATTATGTCGTGTCAACACAACTATAAATAACAGTATTTTTTTCTCTAAACCCTGCAATATTGCTTGCCAAGGGTTCACCCTTGGTAAGCTTTATTAAGTTTTATTCTCCATGCCCCAATCTTCGAATCATTTTTTTAAATCAAACATTAAATCGAATGACAAGGTTTTATTCCATGAAAAGTTGATTATGAGAAGACATTAGTGGGTATTGACGCAAATGAAACAAACAATTAGAATGTAAACTGTCAAAGACGAGTGCAAAACGGGCGGAGCGCAACGACGCGTCTCGTCGAACGCAAGGACATACCAGGACGAACCATGTGTCCTCTATCGTCAAATGCGCAGGTAGCGACTCGAGTATCGGCCAGAGGACGACATGCCCATTGTTTATTGTCGCTAATTATTATGCCCCAACGCAGACGCTCACTGACCGTCTCGTCGGCAAGCCACTGCGCAAAAACAATTCGATACATCTACCTAAGAAATATAGTTATTTTTATTCATATCGTCATCAACGTCATCGAGACGATATACGGGCCTCCTGAAAAAAATCATACTCTATCAACCATTTCATAGCCGCTTTAAACATTGAACTAATCGCAATGACGACAGAGCGTTGCAACTATCGCACTCGCAGTATCGCGCTCGATTGAGGACCGTTACGTGAAAACGTCGAGCGCGCGGGGCGGGGCAGAGCCGATACAGCGCTGGCGCCCGAGCGCGGCCGATCGCCGAGTGCCGAGACGACGACGTACGAGCGGGGCAGCGGGGGTGCGCCACTTATCGCAGCGAGCTGGCAACGTCGCGCGGGGTGGGAGCTCCCCCCGCCGCAACCTCTCACTCACCGTCGCCGGCTTGCTATCGCCATCCAGTGTTACCTTTGACGGCCGAATGCACGGACGTTCGCCGTCAGTGACGTCGCGATCGACACTCGTGCAACACGTCTATGATGTTTCGGTGATTTCAAAGTCAGACTCGTGAGTGAAACGATAACTCGTTGCCTATCAATACTGGAACACAGTGACACCTACAATTTGTACTACCCTGGATTTTGGATGCTACGGATGTTTTGTGAAAAGTGAATTTTGGATGTTTGTGAATTTTTCGCAAGTGCAGTGGACCCCCAAAAAAGGATTGCAAGTGACAAAATTTAGATATTGACGGATGTTAATTGAAGTGCATCGTTTCTCGTGCGTGAAGTGATATAAAAGTAAATATTTACAAGTTGATTACAAAATTTTGCGAGATGTGTTTGTTGCTGCAATTTTATCAAGTTCAAAAAATCTAGAACACAGCTATGATAAAAACCAAAAATATAGTTTAAAATTGTAAATAAATGTTAAAAAGATTTTTTCTAAAATTTTACAACGAACACATTCAGCCCTAACGTTAATTAAAATCGCAAGTTGGATTTTACTACAGCTGACCGAGAAGTGGAATCTACGAAACTTTCATCGTTCATAATAAATCGAAACCAAAAAAAAACATTTGTGAATATATTGTGGAAAAAAATATAAAAATTAAAATATAAAAAATTTACAAGAGACCAATTAAAATAAAACAAATAAAAAGGACGCAAAAATAATGACCGAATATTTTCGATTGCCTACGTGACGATGAACGTTTCGTCGATTGTTGACGGTCCAGCAACGGATGGTTGCATTTACGCGCGCTACACTATAAAATTCGCCTTGGCATCATCGAATCAGAGGTGGCATTTTGGGAAATGGAAAATGAATACAAAATGTTTGGAAACGAGTCTACAACGAGATCCGTCGTGTTTCAGAGGGTGCTGGCAATCGACAGGACGGCGAACTCCAGTGGCACTTCTGGATACGCAACAGCCAGCATCGGGTACCCGGGAGCACACGCTCCCGATACTGCCAAATACAACTCCCAGCAAGGGACCATTGGTTACCGAGTCACAACTCCTAGGTGAGTCCAAAATATTATTTTTTCCTTTTGATAAAGAAATAATGATTTTCAAATATTTTTTCTTTATTTAACTGATAAAAGATAGTGATTGTTTTTTTGGTAATATTTTAAATTATCTCGCCTTTCAATTCGAAAATTATCACAAATTACGTTACCTCATTAGAGTGACGAAAACGCAGTTCTTGATTTATTTTGTAATTTTATCGGACGGTCAAAACACGGCACCTACTTCAACATACTGTTTTTATCTTATCCGGAACAAGTTTGTTTACATTTCAACAAAACGCTGAAACGTGACTCGGCTTACCTGCGCCACCTTATCGTGGCTAACAAGCAATAAAATCAAAATACCCACACGTAAATACCTGTCGCTAGATTTGTTTTATTCGGTTATTCTAAATTTCGAAAACTAATTAAAAAAAAATCATCTCGACCTTAGACTGCGCTAAATAATATCTAATTTACAATATTCATTCTAAACATAAATATCTAGGAGGGGTAAAAAATACACACAAGTACGTGTGACATTGTCGACCGCGCACCACTGCAATTATAAATGAAATGTGCTCTTCCATTCACACGCACAAACGCTTCAGAGCGCTCAGCACCCACACAGACGCACTCCACCACACTCACACCATTACAATACGCACACACTTGCAGCTAAACTCACACAAACGAGCAGTGGGAATGCAAGCGGTGACTGCACTTTAGCGCTTACAATAAACACAAACAAACAAAATATTAGAGTAGCATCACTAGAAGCATCGGATTGTCAGGCTACTATTTAAAAAATTTTAATCGTTCGGGTATATTCTGAAATGAGTTAGTTAATTAGATCAATAACCGTTGCAATAATAATTATAAACTTCGATATAATAAAAATACAAAAGCTCGAAGCAGGTGCTAAGCTGAGGCGCTCAACGGCTTTGTTTTGTAGTCACCTTTACAAACGACATATTGTTGATGGCTGCCTGCCTCTATACAAAACCGATAAGTAAATAATAATACAGCAGGGTCTGGTAACGAGATTGTGTGAACAGAACACAGGAAGTCTACTTCAGTTGAGGGTAAAGACCGGGAGATCAACCCACTGTTGCCAACCGTTACATTAACTATGCTAAAAATAAAAATGTCATATTTTGTAAACAGATTTGATAAACAAACCACCGTGAAACTCAAAACAAACTTGTGATTCGCTTATGACTAGTAATAACAGATTTGTAACTGTTACTAAGTTATTGTGGGAAAAAACGTCAGTTTTCAACGGGCGGGACGAGGGCGGATGCGCAGGCGCAATAAGCATTAAAGTACACACGTGCTCAATAGGGTTGAACAGATATTTCTTAATTGATCTTGAATATTTCTAGTAACATTAGAGACCTGCTCAATTATTATTTTTTAGTAAAAGTGTGTAGTGAGATTGTTAATATAGCTATCATTTTCATTGTTAATTACAGTTATAAATTATACTCGGTTAGCAAAGGTAATCTGACTCAATATGTCATAGTTTTAATCTATTTAAAAAGCTCACGGTTCGATTTCATCGTAGACAAACAAATTATTATCGGCAGCGTCGTAATAAAGCCCCATATTGACGTGACCGGGCCCACTTACCCTAAGCGGGCGACCGGGCGCGGCGACCCTTCCCCACTCATTGTGCCGTATTTACCCCGGAACGCTCGCCTTCATTTGTAACCCCCGGAATCCGCTCCTTGAAGCATGATTCATTCTCTCCCGACCCCGCCGTCAATTGACTAAAATGAGATAGAAATCGTAATATGTAATTAATCAATTACCCACACCAACTCAAGTTTTTTTTTACAAATGGAAGAGTTACTGTCTCAAATTCTATATACATGGTAATAAGATTTTGAAAAATCGTTAAGTATAAATAAGACTTAACAGTATATTAATACATTGTAAATAACAACGTTCGTTTGTAAAGAACCAATAAACTAAGTATTACAATAAACCTACGTAAAGGTAATTATTATTATGATGGATATAATTATAATTTAATTACTCCGACAAACTGTTACTAAACCTGACAACGTCAATATAATATCCAAGCGTCAACTTTACATAAAGCAATGTGCGCACAAGCCACAATGTGAAGTGGCATTTAAATGGGGGTGACCAACTGTCGTCGAAACATTGGGGTGGAACACGCCATGGCTTCACGCTACCACGATAGTAATCTATACGAGACTCACAATTAATGCCTTATTTAACACTCTACTCGTAATAAGAAAACGTGTTAAGCCATTCAAATTAATCGTTAAATAAAACACCTTAATTTAAGAATTTAACAGAACAATTTGTAGGTACGAACTTATCGTCACTGGATTAAGTAAGGAAGGGTATTTATTTACGAGTATGTATGTGAGAACAATAGTGAAACTGTGTTGTGGCTGAAGCATTTGTTAACTGTTTCAATACGCGATGATCTCCACTGCCAATTAACTAGGAATCCGACACGTCTGCGCACCAATCTAAAATTAACTGCAGCCTATGTATCAAAATACCAACGCGTTACTCGCTCATCTCTCAATACTATGCCAAACACCTTCCAGCTTCTCAAAATAGCGACATGCCAACTCATTCATATTGATTTATTTAGCAAATTCTAGCGGAAAGGCAAGAACTTTTGTGTCCACAAATAGGATAATATATACTCGTTCCTTTTCTGAAGAATTATAATCCAACCTAGTTTCGAAGTTAAGGTAAAATCAGACAGACATGTCGTCTGAGAGTACGCATTTGCCGAAACATAAAATTACACAAAGAGCAAGTTCCAAGAAAACTAAAAGAAACAACTGCGACCGACGTTCGCATTCAAAGTCCCAAATATTTTGAGCAGAACGTAAGTGATTATTCGGATGTGGTACCACTTTTACAAAAAGTGCACCAGGATACAGAACACACAGATTTTTTGTCGGCAACACATTTTGGTCGGCAAAAAGAAAAAAAGCTCAGACAAAACTATAAAAAGAAGTGCAGGTCGGGCCGAGTTTACCTAAGGAAGGACCCTTGTAAATCATCTGCAGTGTCGATGAATAGAGGCGACGTCGAGTTGAGCGTTGTTGACTCGTCTGTTTATTGATTGTCGATGCTACTAAGTATCTGTTAAGCTATTTACGAGAATACTTAAGTAGCTGTAGAAAACTAACAAAATGACCATTAATTTTTAAATAATTTGGTGTTGACAGCTTCAGTTCTCATTTGTAAGTTATTAGCTATACAGGTACGAGTATTTATGTTAACAATAATAAAAAGTTATCGTTTATAAACAGTGATCACGAAGTTTAAAATCTCATGTGTTAGTTTGTATTCATTAAAATAATTTCATACAGCGGTACAATAGCCTAATATTGTTGCACTACTACAGGGAAGGAATGCAACAATGGAAAGCCCGTGCGAGTGTTTGTCGTGCATTTGTCGAAAGGGAATTATTAGGAAGGGCTCTGTGAAGGCTCGGGAATTCGCCCCAAAAGCAGTTCACATGAATCGGTCTCCCACTCCAGCGCTATACAAAAAATCAAACACATCCCGAGAGAAACACAGGGGTAACAACGATTCACTATACGTCCATATTGATTTTTTCTCTCATTGTGTGTAAAATAATAAAATCTCAGTACACATTATAAAAAAGATCTTGCGTCGATTGAGTTTGGGTTGAATATTGAGTTTGAGTTTATTAATAATCGAAGCGTTAACGTGCGTGGAATGTTCGACTCTGCAAGGCCGCTTGCAATAGAAACTGCTTATATCATGAGTGAAATAAAATTAACTAGACCGATTTCACATTAAAACATACTTGTTATATTACGTGTTTACATCGATGAAATATATTAATTAGTTTATTTTATCAACTCATTGATCAATTGTTTCAATTTGTTGAGATAAGGTTTCGCTACAAGGTTTTTTTACATGAATTAGGTAACAAATAAGTTATTAGATAAATACCTACACAAACTATAAAAAATTGATTAAAAATTGTTGTGCAATCTAAAATAGGGACAGGTTGCTATCTAATATGTCAAAATGGTCAAATGCATGTCGGCCACATCGCAAATGCCGATTTAATAGAGGTGTTCACAGCTAAAACATCTAAATTATAATTATTGTCTGTTATATGTCCCTGTCTCTGCACTACCTGTTTTACGTATCAAACATTATTATTTAAATATTTTTTAATGGAATTTGTACGAATTTTTTCCTTTACCAAGTCCAATTTAAAAGTGGGTAGTCCACGAATTAGTGCAATTTATTATTATGGTTGTTTAATTGTATACTTTATTCCCTTAATTCATAAAAAGGGGGAATGTATCTTCATCATCCTAGAACTTTTTTAGTTAAAACTTCAGATTACGCTTCAGAGCCTAGAGTACGCCCAGAGTAACTGTAATGCCGTCGTAATCGATTTTATTGATTTCAAAACTAAAATAAAATAAAAAATTTACCGGTTGTTCCTAACAACATAAATCATTAATTGAAATAAAAGACACAGAACGCGAAATTAGATTAGACAAAATGTGTTTGCGAGACTAGACATCAACACAGGTTATGTGCGGCAATTGCGTTTTTTATCAACATTATATTTAACAATTTTGTATCTTGACAGCGGCTATGGGTGCGCCGGCGGTTCGGGCGCGATGAGCGGCGGGGGCGAGAACGCGCAGTTCGGCGCCACCGCCGCAATGGTCGCCGCGGCCACCACGGCCGCGATGCAGGACTCGCAGCCATTCTCACAGGTAAACAAAAACAAATAACCCCTATAAACAAAATAACGCGCCTCGGTCCGTTTAACTCTGTCAACCACAAAATCGTTAAATTGAAAGTGCATCCTCTGTTTCGATTATTATTTTACCTATTAAGCGATCGTTGGGCTGTAATACTACACTTTAGTTCTCTATGCAAGCAGGATTATAAATTTTGCCTAAAATATTTTTTTTTCTTTTTTACAGATGCAAAACAGCATGACTATGGGAAACCCCCAATATGGCGCTATGAACGGCTACGGCCAGCAGCGCAGCCATAATCCAGCTATGACTGGCATGGGCATGGGGGGAAATGGAGGGATGAATGGCATGACCGGAATGGGTCAGATGAGCAATGCCGGTATGAACGGCATGAATGGCATGAATCCTATGGCCCAAATGGCAAATATGGGAATGCACGCTAATATGATGCCCTCCCAAATGGGTCCCGGGCAAATGGCAGGCTCGGCGAAAATGGGACCTGGGTATCAGAGGCGTCACACGCCCTACCCTTCGGGAACTATGCTAATGAGTCAGAGAAAAACTCAATACATGGGTGGTCAGCCAGGATTCGGACCAGGGCAATACCCTGCGGGATACGGCGGCAGACCGGGCTTCCAAGGACAATATCCTCCCCAGCAAACATTAGGGCCTTCTGGCAACTTTGGTGCATCAATGAGAGGAAACATGAGACAAACAACACCGCCGTACACAAACCAAGGGCAATATTTTAACGGCGGCGTACCTGGCCAATTCCCTCAGCACCAAGGTGGAAATGGACAGTACGGTGGTCAGTATAGTGGACAATTTGCGCAGGAAGTTGCCATGCGAACTAATATGAGCTACCAGCACAGTCCTGTGCCTGGAAATCCCACACCACCTCTTACGCCAGCCAGTAGTATGCCGCCATACGTTAGTCCTAATGCTGACGTGAAACCTCACTTCAACGAGCTCAAACCACCAATCGGTATGCAAAGTAAGTTTATGAAAAAGTTTAGACAAATACAATCAATTTCATTAATATATTAATAGACAAATATGTCGTAAACTAAGATGGTGCATATTTATTTACAGATGACGAGCTCCGGTTAACATTCCCCGTTAGAGATGGTATTATACTGCCACCATTTAGATTAGAACATAATTTAGCTGTTAGCAATCATGTATTCCAATTAAAACCCACGGTCCATTCAACATTAATATGGAGGTGAGTGTTATTGCGCTTTGTTTCAAAATCAATATTACAAAATGTTGTCAAGTCACGAACTATATTTATAACTACTACACTTTCTTGCAGGTCGGACCTTGAGTTACAACTGAAATGCTTCCATCATGAAGATCGGCAAATGAACACGAACTGGCCAGCGAGTGTTCAGGTGTCAGTAAATGCAACGCCATTAGTCATAGATAGAGGCGAGAACAAAACAGCACACAAACCGTTGTACCTGAAAGAAGTGTGCCAACCAGGCAGAAACACGATACAAATCACCGTCTCGGCCTGTTGTTGTGTAAGTATCTTCATAATGTCGCACCTTATATAACAATATGTACTGAGCATTGCTAAATTATCCCAATGTTTTGAAAACTTAATAATAAAACAAAAAATAATTTAACTTTTTCTTTTCAGTCACATCTATTTGTATTGCAATTAGTCCATCGGCCGAGCGTCCGAAGTGTCCTTCAAGGATTATTACGAAAGAGATTGCTAACTGCAGACCACTGTATTGCTAAAATAAAAATGAACTTCAACCAGGCGCCTGCAAATAACAATGGTTCCAATACAGCCAACGACAGGGACAGTGTCGAACAAACTGCATTGAAAGTGTCGTTAAAATGTCCTATCACCTTTAAGAAAATAACGTTACCTGCACGCGGCCATGAATGTAAACACATACAGTGCTTCGACTTAGAATCTTACTTACAACTCAATTGTGAAAGAGGTTCGTGGAGATGTCCTGTTTGCAAGTAAGTACCACAAATAACACAAAAGCATCATATTACGAGTTACACAAATGAAAAACAATTGCTAATAACTTTCTTTGTATTACAGTAAACCGGCACAGTTAGAAGGCCTAGAAGTAGATCAGTACATGTGGGGGATACTCAACACGTTGAATAGTTCTGACGTTGATGAAGTAACCATTGATAGCGGAGCAAACTGGAAAGCAGCTAAAAGTCCGTCTACTACTGGAATCAAGGTAAAATTTCAATCAAATTTGTAAACCACGGCTAAAAATCAGCACTAAATACGGTCACACAAACTAATGGAAAAATTAAAGTATTTATATAATAAATTTTATTTACATTTCAGCAGGAAGACGATAGCAATGACAATAGCGTGGGAAAACGAGGCAAAGCTGTTTCGCCAGGTTCAATGAATATGCCGACGATGAACAACTGGGACATGAACCAAGCATTATCTCCTTACCTTCCTCCTGACATGAATACTATCGCCAGTGGCTCCATGATCTCATCTTACAACCAAAGTGCGCAAAACAGAAACTCTGGCTCAAATAACCAGAACTATGATTTCGGAATGAACAACGGTCCTGGAAGCAACGAGTTCGCCGGAAACGGTCCTCTGTCACACTTAAATGATAGCGTCAATTCATTAGATCCACTAAACGCCATGGAGAAGAGTCTAAATGAACAGGTACGTATTTTTGAATTGTATCGAGTGAATTGTAGTATATGCAGAGCTGGGGTCTAGATTTTCTTTCTTTGTTCTGCTTTTAATGTTTTGAAATAATTTGATTTTTCCACTCACCATCCCAGCCTATTGTCTATGACATACAATATTAGTGATAGCGATATCACATAACATCAATTTCTTTATTATTTTTACCTTCTTTCTGGGCATTGGATTTGGTATGGTTTAAATATAAATGTATCTATCATTAAAGTCTAATATCGTTGAGTTAGTAATAAAATGATGATATACCATAACACAAGGATATTCACATTGGGGCTGGTTCAATCTAGGTTTGTGTTTTGTCCGTATATATTATTTATATTATACATTTCACGGTCATGTTTCTTGATGAAAGGAAACAAAAACTCTTGACATGTTTAATATTTATCACAGCGCTTCTATATGGGGAGATGCGCATAGTAATGCGTCTTAATATCCTCACATGTTTTTTCAATATTAATATTTATTTTCCAGATGCCACATACACCGCACACGCCACATACTCCCGGGTCTGCACATACACCTGGAGGCGGCGGTGGAGCACATACCCCTGGTTCCTCTCACACGCCGGGCCCGCCTTCTGTTGGTCATCACAGTCTCAACGAGGTAGACATCCCTGGAGATCTCAATTTCGACCCTGCCGCCGTTATCGATGGCGAGGGTACCGATAATCTCAATGTAAGTTTATTATGACAATTTTAAAACACCTAACTTTAGATTTAAATGTTCTTTTTCCTTGTTTGGTTTTATTAAGATGACTTTATTTACATAATAGAATGTCTGAAATCTTTAATTTGGTTAGTTTAACATTTGTCTTTTTCTTAAGTTGTTAATCTCTTAATATGAGCGTAATTAGCCTGTCTTTAAATTTTTAATGCAGTTAGTATAATTATTGTCTTTTTTCTTCCAGTTATTGCCAGAAACGAGCGTGGATCCAATGGAGTTGCTCTCGTATTTGGACGCGCCTGCACTAGGCGAGTTACTTGCAACGCCACCATCATCATCGTCGTCTGCAGGGTCTCATCCGCCACGAGCACCATCTTCAGATGACTTGCTGGCATTATTCGAATAACTCATCGCAATGCAGATCTCAGATGAAAAGACGTAACGAGGAACAAACCAGAACAGGCAGCGCTGCGAAAGAAGCTTTCCCACCGCTTTATGGTATTAGGTTTTCGATCTGGCAAAATTTGATTTAAGATGAGCCGCAATTGTGCTCTTTGTAATTCTGTGATTGTATTCTTCTTTCGTAGGTATATCAATTACGTGCGGTCAATTTATAGAACTGACAGTATTATTACGATAATGTTCCTCAGGAAAACAGTCAATTCTACACAATTTTGATAGTTTTCTCGTTACGTTCATAGTTCTGATGCGATTTGTTATCCTTAGGTTTAGTGAGGCGTTGGTTTAACTCGCTTTCAGGCCAGCGAAGCCCGACATTGTGATACTAGATTTTAGTTCCTTCTCCTATTGTGGTAATGTTGAACATGCATGTTGCGAGTATAACTGACGGAATCTCGGTGACCTAAAGGTACACGTGTCTCTATAAGCCTGTAATGTTGAGCATTATTTCACGATAACATCGACAGTTGATATGTCGATGTAGGAGAAATTTTAGCGTATAGGTAAAGTATTGAGGCGGGGCGTTCGCCGCGCCGGCCATAAACACTGCGGTGTTGTGCATGTATAGTTCCTCGCACCGCCGCGCAAACGGTGGCGCTACTGAGCTCCTTATATTCTAAACTCTAGCATAACTAACACAAATCATAGATAAATTCAATTTCGTATTCGATATGATATAATCTATTAGTTTTGATTTGTGTCTACTATTTGCGGATCGTTGCCGAGTGTATATAAAGGAGTTACTTTATTTGTGCTAGTTGTTTTGGTACTGCGAGTGGTGTCGGATGCCGCGACTTGTAAATATACATTAATGTGCCGCGCATCGCCCGCTTGGAGGCATTATGAATCTTATAGTTCCTATTCGATGCGAGCGAACTATAATGTTCAATTGCCAATTTAAGTACTGTAAAATATTCCTTGACGTTTTCGCATATTCTGCATTTTTATAGTAAGATATAATAGGTTTAGTGAGTATAGCGCTACTCGCATAATGGGTGATATAATTAATCTAAATGAGTTGTTCGAAATCAACAAATAAATGGTAACAAATTAGTTACAAAACTATATTGTAAATGTGAGTGCAAAAATGAACTCTGTTAAATTATTTTGCGTTATGTGAAGTGAAGAATGATAGAAATATATTTTAATTTCTATATAAATAGTAATGAACTGTATTATTTGTAAATATGATTCTAGTTAAGAATATTATATTATCTAGTTATATTTTAGGAGAACATGGCAGATACTTATATGACGGCCAGTTTAGTATAGTATTAATAAAATATAAAGTCTACACATGGTTTTACATGTACATAATACAAATTACCGTATTATACAAGGCAACATGCGTTCAGAGTACAGAAAGTATTTGAAATTATTTTTTTTCACTAACATAAATTTTCAGAAATACAGGAATATGTCTAGTACTTAAAGAAAATAATTAATTATAATGAAAATTTCTTATAATATAACGCTATGTTCAACTTCCGAGGCGTTACCCACTATGTTAACTAAGTTCTGTGCTCTGAGACGTTTTTCTAATCACAAGTGCAAATATGCCAATATACATGTAATAGTAAAATGTCATAAGTCTTTGCTCATCTTAATTTTGTTTAAATTTTTTAACAAATGCATTGTACAGGTCATCTTTATGTATATATATAATTATTCTATACAATGAAAGCAATAATTTAATAAAAATAATATACTTTTATCAATTAACCGAGAGAATATATATATCTTTGTTGATTATATAATTATATTAAATTAATAAAATACAATATGAACAAAAATTGTGATGAGCATTGAGTTGACAAACTCTTATTTCACATATTTTCAAATGTTCGATTTAATTTTTGGCGTCTCGACGCTACGTTGAAGTAAAGAAAAAAATGATTTCTTTTAAATGTTTATTCGAATCATTTATTACCTAATGTATTCACGGAAATTTCTAAATGGAATTAAGTTCCCAAATTTCATCATTATTTACTTCATAACACATTTAGGTGTTGTAAAGTTTTCTGACATAAGTACTTATGGATTTTTGAAATAAAAAATAATATCTCTTAACATAAAGTTGTATGTAAAACTGTCGATACTTTCACTAACTTGTGTAAAAGTTGGTGATTTGCGCATTCTTTACTTCATGCTATGAATACGGACGCCTCTATAGTGTTAGTCAACTATTACGAAAACAATAAAATTAGTATTATTCAAAGCCGTGGTCAATTATTTAGATATTTGTCACGTGGACGACCTTATACCGTATCAATTAAAGATTTAAAATTCTAACATATAGTGCGATTGTATGAATAGTTGATCACAGCTTTAGCACATAAAATACATACTTATAAGGGACCTTCAATTCCAGTTAGCTAGTTCTATTTATTGTAGTAAATATTGCTATTGGACGGATCATTACAACGATTTTTGTAAGACCAAATAGTACTTTTTTACTCGTATACCTGTTTTAGGTAATTAAAATAATGAATTTGTTTGTATAAAATCGAAAATATCACATAAAAATGTATAGCATATCACATTATAAAAAAAAATACACAAAAATCGAGTTTATGATCTGTCCAAATGAGTAAATGATTACAATATATTTTGTTGAATATTATAATAAACTGCTGTGGAGTAGATATTGTGCTCGTACAAATAAGATTCAGCATTTGGAAATAAGTGAAAGAAGAATTCTAAATAAGTTAATGCAGCCCATGACCGCCATGAGTTCATGAAAGCCAAACTGTAGGATAAATTTTGAACTTCAACTGAACATTTTAGTAATCAGGTCGATTGATACCCACTGAAATTGATTTGAAATATGTAAAATGAAAAAAGAAAACATAACATTTTTATGTTATTGAAAATAAAATGAATTTAAAAAATTAATATTGTTTTTCTTTGCAACTGAATTTCGTCCATTCATTTAGATATAGTAAAGTATATGAACTCTTTCAAGATTCACACTTATTATTCAATGGAAAAAGAATATAGATATACATACATACTGTATATATATGCTACTTTTACAAATGAAGATACTGTTGCTTTGAAATAACAGCTAACATGCCTACAAAAAGATTTTCAATTAAAAGTAGATAAACACACTTGGAAGTAAAGTCAAATTTCTAGATTGATCTTAAAAGATTCACAAGAAAAAAATTCTTTTTTGCCGCACTAATGTGCAGATGCTAATGCATAAATAAAGTAGCTCAAGTCATAATAGTCTGTAGTCACATTCAGTTGGTGGACAAAATGTGACACTTCTGGTGTTAAAGGGATCCGCTACTATTAGCCACTTACTAGTGGCCAGTTGGCTAGTCTAGTTTTAGCAGATCACAAGCTCTGAAGTTAAATAACCTGTTAATTTTAGAAAATATCCAAGAAAACTAAAATAATTAAATAGGTATTTATTTGTATGACTTGAATTGCTCAAAAACTATAATACATTAATTAATAACTTAAATAGGTATAAAAGAAAAAATAAAGCTATTTACAAATAGGTGGTTTGCCCAGAAGGCTGGCAGCAATGCCAAATTTCTCTTTGGATTTGCATTACTCTTTTAATAACTACCTTTGCAAGAAATATGTTACTTGGCAGTGAAAAATCTGCCTTGTGGTCATTTACCTATATTACATGTAAGTATTCATAATGAAGGCTGAATGGATGATTCTCTTTAACACTCTAACAATTTAAACAAATTTCATATAGAAATTTGGTTCTTGAATGGAACAATAACTGCAAACATAGAGAACCATACTTATCCACATTGTTCGCTACTATATTGTTGAATAAAATTTGTTATCTTTCGTGATAATAGATGGCGCCACAAGAATCAAATGATCATAAACGAAATAAGGACCTTACTTATTCATTGCATTAAAAATGTGTAAATTTCTAAAATACAATATTTTAGGTATTGGTGAATAAGTAATCAGATATATATGAGATAGCTGCAAGACTAAAAAGTGACATAGGCTACTTTTTAAGTGAACAGAGCTGTGGTTGTAATGCTAGTAGAGAATACTTTTACTCTATGGGCTTAAAATTCTGTCTGACCAAAATCTATGGAAGTTTTGAAATTATGTTCTGCTCTATCTCTCCCATCATAGCACCTTTCCATCATCATCATAATGGCTACAGAGATTAGATTCTGATAAAACAAAATCTTTTTTGATTTAAGTATATCCTGGGCTCCGAAGCGTAAGCACATTCAACTAGAAAACATGCTCGAACAAAGAATTACTAAAGAAATTAACTTAAGTTTTAGATTAAGATAAGGCTGTCTGAAGAACTGCTTAGGAATTATTTATTTATCTTCATTTATTTAATTAATTTACACTCAAATACAAACATAGGAAACTTAAAATTAGGCAATTTATTACAAGTCCTACTTATATCTATAGAAAACTAGCTGTTCCCCGCGGCTTCGCCCCGCGTGGGACTCCGTTATATCGCGCCCAAAAGTAGCCTATGTTTGACCTCAGGTCGTTAACTACATCCCTACCAAATTTCATCACAATCGATCCAGCAGTTTAGCCGTGAAGAGGTGACAGACAGACAGACAGACCGACAGACAGACTTTCGCATTTATAATATTAGTATGGATGCATCCAACAGACCCGCTATAGGAACTTAAAAAAAGGCAGTTGGCATATTAGTCCACTATTTATGTACCTAAAGCCTTGTTTATAATACTGTTTTGGAAAAAACTGTTGAGAATAATTAAGTAACTAATATTTTGTTATAAAATAATAGTGAGTAGGTAGGTACTTATAATATTTATTTATTTATTTAAAGATAAATAAATAGGCATAATTTACACATCCCTCAAATTGTTTTATTTCGTATTTTGTATAATTTTTCATTAGTACTCCAAACTTTGGATATAGAGATTCAGATACGAAACTAGTTACTTAGCTATAACATGATTGAAAGAAAGATTCATATAACTTTTTATGATAAGCTCTTACCTTGATTGTTCTTACAGCACAACCAATTTCCAGTATATAATTTAATCAAGCAACAAAATATACCAAAATAAATAAAACGAACTCGAAGAACCAGCGGAGCTATGAAGTGCTGTAACTTTTCTTTCGATGCACATATACTTAAGCAAAGCCTAATAAAAACAATTCATTTAATAGGGGGTCTAAAATGTTTGCGAGCTCAGCAACAAAGCATAAAATTATTTTCGATTGATATATATTTGAAATGGAAAAATAAGTTTTGTTGACTTGAACTTGACACAGGCTGTTGATTTGATAGTAGAGGTGAGACGTATTTACTGGAACAGGTTTTTGAAATAGGTTTTGGCTTGGACGCGTAAGTACGCGTTCCCGCATGCGAGTCTTTTAGCGTATCGAGTATTACGAGTACGGCGACTTCACCGGTCCGCACAACTCAAAAACTAGGATGCGAGCGTTCGGGACTATTCGGAAGACGCGTCGGGAAACTTCGGGATCGCCCGACTAGCCCGCTGCCGCACCGAGCCGCCCAGCGATGTATTTCGGCGAGTAATTGTTTGTTCAAATAACACTTTTAGTACAAACACAATAAGGTCATTTTTCTTTTGGTAACATATTTGTTTTGGTGTGATAATAATACTTGTTGTTTACTTACAATTTGCAATTTTAAAAACAAACAGTTGTTAGTTGTTAGCTTTCGCCGAAAGTTCATTATGAAAGTGCGGATCTTATAGTGATTATAAATAGTTTTACTTACGTTTTGAGTTCATTAGGTTGATTATAAACGAATTGAAAAAAAAAAACAAGAAAAAAAAAAAAGTAAAAAAAAGATTAAGAATCACTTTGTATATAAAAAAAATGTAAATAAAAATAATCAATGTATATAAAATCGATTGAAAACTTATAAATACGCAAGCTATTTCATAAATATATAAATTTTACTTAAATACACTTTTTGATTGAAATTTTAATAAAAACTGCTGACAGCCTTAAGCCTGTATAAAGTATGAAGGGAAGTTTTTAGTCGATATTAAAAAAATTGGATAAAAAAAAATACGAAGTGTGAAGACTCAATACTTGTAAAACTAGTCCATAAAATCCATATACGCAAGACGCGCATTTACGGGAATCATACGCAATGAGTCCATTGAGTCGCGTACTCGTAAATACTCGTGGACCTAGTCTTTGGATCTAGTCTTTTTCTGGACGCGTACTCGCAAGACTTAGTCCGCGTTTTACCTAGTACGTCTCACCTCTATTTGATAGATGAAGTTTTCTTTCTGTGTTGCCACTTGCCTAATTATTGCCCGCCCATCAATTTTGCAGTAGAGTACTATTTTCTTATTATTATATAACTTCAGATCCAGAACCATAATTACAGCAGAGGGATTTTTGATAACTTGTGTTTTCAGTGAGTAATGATTTTTAAATGACGGTGGCGCTAGTGTTCACCGAGGTATCACCTTAAGGTGATATAGTTACAAATTGCAAAACAGCTAAAAGTGGCCGTTTTAAGCAAATGTAACTAAATGGAACTTCAAATTCAGAACCTTAACTATTTGACACGGATTTTTGATAACTTGTGTTTTAAGTGAATAATGATTTTTAGTTGATGGTGGCGCTAGTGTTCACCAAGGTCTCGTCTTAAAATTAACTTCATCGACGAACGATCCATAACACGGATTTTTGAAAACTTGTGTTTGCAGTGAATAATGATTTTTAAATGATGGTGGCGCTAGTGTCCACAGAGGTATAATCTTAGCCCATTTTAACTATATTTAGTCCCATTATCTTATTAATAGAACGAGACTAACATATAGCAAATTAAAACGGGCTTAAAAAACTTTTATTAATTGTTATGGATAAGGGGGTAGGGGAGGGCTTTTGTATGTATGATAAGACTACGTGTAAATAAGTTACGGCTTCGAAGACAGCGCTAAGTAGGTAGCTGCAAAAGTTTCTCCAAATTGGCCTGGCTGATAACCATAGAAATCTCAGCTTGAAATGTTCAGGCACAGAATACCTACCTAATACATAGTACTAAGTAGTTCAGGTACTGCCTGCCATTGCGCATGAGTGCCTATACACACAACGACGCCACACACACGCATACAGGTACAGTACGACGAATACAGATAGCTAATACAGAATATACTACAATACAGAATACAGCCTCTACCTGCTACCTGCCGTCAGACAGAGACAGTCGATAAGTCGACGGGTTTGAAGCAGGTATCGTATCGTGCTTCGCCCGCTCTACCGGTTAAACGACAACGATCGAACGAACGTCATTTTAAAACGAACTTTATTGTGTTCTTAATTAAAAATACAAGAGAACTGAGGTAATAAAACTAAATAAATAAATACGTGCAAATTGTGTTGATAACTTATGGTACTTACCAATAACTTTATGTCAAGACAATTATTGTAAGTGCATAGCGGTATCTCAGAACCAGATTTTGAGTCATCGATGTATTGAAAGTCGCGCCCCATAGATTTGTTTACGTATGTGTTGTGTTTGTGACCATTGAATTCTATACCCCAAAGGACTGTCTACAAGCAAAGGTAAGTGCTTATTAAATATTATTTTTTATAATGTAGAAATAAACTATGAATGAAATCTTAGAACCTCAATTCATTCTGCTAAAAACATAATAATAATAATTAAGCAAGTTCTATAAATAACTCCCAACAGGTTCCGAGGTAGGTACCTACCTAGGTATACCTAATAATTTTAGGATTTTAGTTGTACTTTTCACTAGCACTTTTTAACTGTTCTAACTCTCGTCAGAAGGTTCCTAACTATCTATTGTTTGCAGTAGGTACAGTAGGCCACAGAGAAAAGTATACCAATTTACTTTTACACTTACAACCCGTGCTATTTTTTATGTGACCTAAGTAGGTAACCTACCTACTGTACCTACTTACCTAGTTGATAATCGAGTAGGTAGGTAGTTAGGTGCCCTTTTTGAAATCGGGTTAGGTTGTTCCAAGAATCACCAAAACTACTTTGCTTATCTTTTTAGTAAACGGAAGGGCAGGTTCTGCTTACGTCGCAGGTAATAATTCCATTCACCATTGGCGATAAGCTATACAAACCAGAACACAGAGATGTTAAAATGAACTTTGTATCCGCAACTGAAGATTCAAAATCATATGTTAGAAAATGTGTATTCTTCATTTTCCCTACTATTCATTACCTCTTCTTCCGAGCGTTCCTGGTTAAAACATCAGCTTATGCTTCACGAGCCCAAGATACGCTTTTAATTATGGTCCTGATTTGGCGATACTGGTTTTTACAATGAAACAACTGCCGTCTGATCTACGTAACCCTTTTTTTTACAGAGAAACCAAACCAACAGGAACATGGTCCGAGTGTGTTAGTGGCTAACACTTTCAGATTCAGGCTGTCTAAAGGCATCTGACATAGCCTATCGACTGCCATCTATCGATAACAGCCGGGACCAACGGCTTAACGTGCCTTCCGAAGCACGAAGACCACTAAAATTTCTGTGACGAAGAAGATCAAGTTAGAAATGCCACGCTTTACGCGCGCTATCGTTACGAACACACGCGCCCCGCTAGGCTATCGAGCTCCTCACCTATTGTATGATTTTAGGCTAGATATCTACCTACTTACATTTTTGACGACCTCCGTGGCGTAATGGTTAACATGCCTGTGAGGCTAACTTGATCTGTGTGACTTGTACCTATATAATAATACATTGACAGTTTTTAATTAGGTATCTAAGGACATCGATATAATATATTTATGGCAAATAGAGGTTTTATAGATGTAGACGTTTGGTAGTGTAGGTACCTAACTCTACAGTGCAGGCTGGACAGTGCTGTGCAGCACCAACTCTCCTATAGGTAGGTATAAGACAGGCAGACGACTTCAGTAGGTATCTTCTATTTTGTACAGTAAATTGTAAAAGTAATACTGATCACTGAGTTTGCAAAACTGATGGTAGAGGCCCAAAATCCAAACGCTCTGGAGCTAGTATTGGACAATACTATCTGCACTCATCGGTTTATCATACGCAGCAGTTCCAACTACTATAGTAGACAAGACATTTTATACTAAACCGTGTTTATTTTTTCGAAATAAAAAATAGCTGCCTCCATACCAAATTTCATACAAGTTAATTGGCCCAGCCGTTTGAGCGTGAAGAAGTAACAAACATACAAGCTTTAGCCTGTACGAGTATATAGGTTAGTAGGATGGGATGGGATTGGATTATCGTACAAAGAAAACGCGTCTACTTTTTCGTTATTGTGCCGAATTTCGGGAATCGCCTCAAATCTACAAACTACAGCATATTTAAAAAGCGAAAACCAACGTAGGTCAAACCTATGACAAACAAGCATTGAGGAGCCGAAGTATTTCGGCACCTCAATTATCGAAATTGTATTGTTAGGCGCCTTACGGATAATAACAATAGTTTTTGTATAAAGTGCAGAAAATCTTAAACTAAAGAGCACATGCCTAGCAACTAGCTATGTAGGGACCATAGATTAAAAAAAAAAAATATCGCGCGCGATTCCTAGTTCTATGGTAGGGACCTACTCGTAAACGTGACATTTATTAACGACTAGCTTTCGCGCGCAGCTTCCCCGCGTGAATTTTCCTCGGGAACAGTGCTTTTTCCCGGGATAAAAGGTACCCTATGTCCTTCTCAATACTCCTAGCTATGTGTATGCGAAATTTCAGGAAAATAGATTGGTTTAGTAGATATTTGGCGTGATAAGGTTACTAACAAACAAATATACAAACTCACTTTCGCATTTATAATATTGGTTGGCGATGGGGATTTTGTCCTCGGGTACAAACTAGGTGGGTAGATAGATCAATAAAAGTAACTACAGTATTCTATGCAATATTTATTTTAAGAAAGTTATCAATAATCAACGTATTTATTGTAATAATTAACAATGAACAAATAAAAACCATAAAGCTTATTCAGGCACTTTTTTCATACCGTGATCATACCAGCTGACGCAATGGTATTGAATTCAAAATTTATCGGTACACATGTAATGTAAGCTTTAATCTTCTTGCAATTCCGCTTCAGTTACGACACAACAAATTTTCAAACGTATTTCTTCAATTTTCTCCTCGGAAAACCTGTCTACGTAATTTCCTAATTCTTGGAAAAAAGTTTTGGAATCAGTTCTACGATGAATGTCGAAAATTGTTTCCATGTCATCATCTGCTACTTTCTTGGTAGGTCTCTCCTTTACCGGTATAGACATAGATGCAACCGGTATTTTGCTGCTATTCGTTTCCGGAGTTGGACTTGAAAATGCACGAATACCATGTCGTGTATACTCCTCTGAAGACGAATCATCATCCAAATCTTCTATTTGAGGAGATTGTAATTCATCAGTCATTGAATTAGAATCCTGCTGTACCTCTTGTATATCAGATATATTTTGATCATCATTTGTGGGTATTAGGGATATACTGTCAGTTTCTGTTCTAGACAATATCGATTGATTTGGATTTCTTACTCTATTCTCATCATTTGGTAAAGTTATTTCTTGAGTGTTTGAAGTTTTTGATAAAGACGATACGCTTGGTTCCGCACTTTCTACTTGTTTCTGTGTGTTTGGCTGCAATTTCTCTAGTTGGTGAGCTGCTAAAGCTTCGTCTATTCGTTTAGATACAAGTGATAAAATTTCATCCATCTCTATATTTAGTTTAGGTTGAGGTTGACGCATAGCAATAAGATTATCAATCATTTTTATGTCTAATGTTATCAATTTGTTTTCATTGTACCTTCTTCTTTCTTCACCAGAGTTCACTGAATTTTGCACTAAGATCTCTTTGCGTTGTGGTGTAATATATTTATCTAAAAATGACAATCTCCCATCGAGATATTTTGTTCTTCCAGTTTGTTTTTTTTTCCTCACATATTCCACATATGTCTTCTTAATTCTGTTCCAATTTTGACGACATACATGCGCTGTAACAACATCAAGGAAACACATAGGTTACCTTATACAAAGAAAATTGTTAACTATCTATAGACTAGGTAGTTAATTAAAATGCTTAAGCTCATTTTCTTCTAAAGCATTTTGTTATAAATAAGCAGAGGCAGTTTATCAAGTACATAAGCTATATATATATAATAAACTTAGGTATTTCATAGTGATTAATAAAAAAAACTTACATGGTATGTTAATTTGTTTAGATATCTCGGACCACATTTTGTTTAGTTCTGGTTTTGTTTTATATGTCAGGTAGAACTGATTATTCTTTATAGCTTCTATCACTTTTATTTCCTCTTCTTTCCACGTTGTACTTGAAGCAGGCATTTTGGGTATTCATATAATTATAGAATTAGTATTAGCGCGGCGAGCGGCGACACGTTTACCTTTGCGTAATTCGACCGGGCGACTGAGGGGCGAAGTAAGTATAGTAGGGGGAAAGCGGTCCGACAGTAGAGGCCGGGCGGCGCGGAGCGCGGCTTGCGTCGCCTCCCGCTTCCCCGCAACGTCCTGCATTCGTCGCGCGCCTGTGTGTAGGTACCTACGTCTGACTTTTCGCGCGTTTGCCGATTACAAACAATTAATTTCTTGCTCCCGGTAACCTATGTTTGTGTAGACCTGTATTAAACCTACAAAGTATTTTAATTAATATTATAAAAACAGTATGATTTGGAACAGATTTTTGTTTATCTTAAATTATGAAAGGTCTAAGTAGGTATCTATTTGTCGTGTCCTGTTCAAAGATTTAAACAACTAGAAGGATTAAGCTATAGCCACTAGTAGCTTTGGTACTTACATTATACGGTTACCTACCTCTCCTACTACAACCGCGCGACAATCAATACAACTTGTAGGTATCAAAGTAATAAAAGTACAGAAGGTCATTTTATCAAACAAAAAAAAATTTATGATTGATATTAGTGTGTATGACTAATATCAATCATAATTTTTTTTTTCAAATCCGACCCGCATTTCGAAAGCGTACCTATATAGAAACTCATCAGCTTATTGTAATATCTAGGTAGGTATATTAGGTAATAAAGCTGAAAATAAATAAAAAAACACAACACAGACAGAAAAACTAGATTGTGTTATAGGTAAAAACTCAAACATAAGTATTTTAACAAATACATATAGAAACATCCAAAACACACGGCAATCATAAACAGATCATTTTTCATCTTGACCTGACCGTTGATCGAAACCAGGAATTTCTGAGTAGCGGCCAGGCATGTTAACTATTGCACCACGGAGGTCGTCTACGGTGCGACCTATAGAGATAGGTATCGTGTGGGCTTGTGTGGATTTGGATTAATTGACCCTGCACATCCTGGTTATGGCGATGAGATTCTTGGTGTAACATACCGTATAGCCACAAAACGTGTGTTCTTAGTCATACATACACGACACCGTGTATCATCAAACGTGTGGAATATCCTTGAAACCATTGATATATTTTACACACCTAGATGGGTCATTTAGAACATTTTTTTTTTTAAATTAACATTATTTTCAAAACGGGTTTTGAAAATATCGTTTAGATGGAAAAAGTAAAGTAACCCTGTGTAGTATGAGGTTTTCTTAACGCAGACGCTAGCGACTGCGTTAGGATTTTGTATGGAATTTCTTAGTTGCCTTACTATCCGCCAGAGGCGCTGTACAGGTTTGCCATACTAAAAACTCATACTAGGGGCACTGGTACATTGATTTAAAAAAAAAAGCCTGGGTAGAGAGACCCCGCGGCATGATATTTCACTATTTTCTTAATCTAATAACATTTCTAAACGTTTTCAAATGTCATGTAGTCGGCCACATCAGAAGGTATTAAGGCTTAAATATACGATAGTAGCAGTTAATTTTATGATGAATGAGAAAATGAACCATTTAAAAAAAACATACCTTGTGTAGGTATGTTTTTTTACAATAATATATAGGTACAAAAAAAAAATACAAAAAAATGAGAATAAACACTGCGATCACAAAGTCGCCTGTACGAACATTCACATTACATCATAATAGTAGGTACCTATCTAACTGGGTTTACATTAGTTACAAAAATTTTTGCCTATTCGCAAAATGGCAACAGAATCAAAAATGGAATAGCCAATTCTTAGAAAGCTCAATTCATAGACAGTAGGCACTTGAAATTTTCAGTTATTTATTATTATCTAATTCTACTTAAAGAATAAATAATAGAATTAAATTTCATAAAAACACAAAATTTGTGAAAATTTTAAGTATAGATTCTACTACCATTTTACTAGTTAGCTTATAATAATATTACGAAAAGTCGTGACCGTCGTGCGTCATTTCATCTAGCATATCAGCAAACGTTTCGAAAGGAAAATTTTGCCATAAGAAAATAGGGTTTCTATTAACGCAATTTAGAGTCTGTCGTCGGTCACAGAAAGGCACAAATTTATCATGTTTTTCGGCAGAATGGTAGAATATAGAGTGCATTAAAAACACAAAGTTACGAAGACGCGCGCGGGTTTTTTATAATTATGAATTTATAGCATAAATTAAACTCATCAGGCGAAAAGATGTCGATACTTAGGTCTTTCCCTCAAGACCATTGGGTATAATAAACGGGCGTTGCTCCAATAATGAATTCATTAGCATTATAAGTAAGACTCCTGGGACCGAACAGATCCATAGATAGGTGGCAGTGCAGTGTTGCATTGCATCAAATTGCATCACAGTTTGAATATCGCAAGATATGCAATTACTCTTTGAAATTACACCTGGAGCTAGACAGGATGGCAATACCCATAAGTGTGGTCGTAGCGATTTTAAAGTACATACCTAGTGACAATTATTTTGACGACCTCCGCGGCGTAATGGTTAACATGCCTGCCCGCTTCCTATGAGGTCCCGGGTTCGATCCCCGGTCAGTTCAAGATAAAAATGAAATTTTTCTAATTGGACTAGGTCTTGGATGTTTATCTATCTATATACGTGTTAGTATCCATAACACAAGTCTCGAACTTACTTTGGGGCTAAATCAATCTATGTGAGTTGTCCCTATATACCTACTTATTATACATTTTGTTTATTATGATGATGGTAACTGGTTAGATCAGCATCAGGATAATACGCCACGACTGCCAAGGAATGATGAAGTCATGTTAATGTTAAGACTTGGGTGGCCGAGAGTTCGCAGATTTTCAAAAGGCATATCTGACAAAAATGTAATGATGGTGCAATAACTTCCAAACTGTGAATCACGAAGCCTTAGTACTTGTACAGAAAATTATCGAATATTATTTTTGGGTACTTATACTTAGTAGACTACTTAAACGATTACTGTTTATCGCAGAAAAGTATTCGGAAAAAGAAACTGTCACCAGGTTTGGTCACTGAAAGCCGGTATTACTAGGATCCAAAAATAACGATGATAAATGACGTGGATTTCAGAGAACTAAATTACTGGTAAATAAAAAAAAACAGAATCCAAAAATTGTAAAACCATTTATTGATTAAATTTGGAATTCTGGTAAATACCATTTTAGGGTAAATACGGGTCATACTTCAACAATTTTACCTACCGAAAATATATAAGTCAAAGGTCTAAATAGGATAAATGTCGCTGTAAAAATGTTTTGATAAAAATATGAGCTTCTTTAGGCTTCCTTACCTTGCTACTAGAAAATTTGATGAGAAAAACAATGGAAATACGAAATAAGTATCACTGAATTATAAGTATTTTCAAATCAGTAAAGAATTTCCGAAATAAGGACTGCATACTTCTATGATACTGAGCTAACATACGTTGATAATCAAGCAGAAATATCGAAATTCCTGTTTGCCATCAGATCTGGCATTACGTATGCCACACAAGCCACATGAGGCAGGACATTGCACTCGACCGGCGCTCCCTTCCTACGTCTTGCTGACCAAACCGGGCTCTAGCTTTGTCTATATTAATCTTTTAAGTCGACTTCGCTTCGGATTTAGCTTTTTTTTAAAACAGTTTATGCGAAAAGATGTATAGCTAGAACAGCAAGTAGTTTTTTATTATAACTTTTGTCCATTACATTCGTATACTGAAATTTTTCAAGAATAACAGACTTTGTACTTACCACATTCTGTGCATATATAATTCTCATTTTTCGTCAACTAAAGATTTTTGCTAACAAGTTAACTTTTTATTATTTTATATTTTCATACTCGAATTTATGGTTATATTTTTTGTATCCTTTCAGCAGCGTACCTTTATTTTGTTATTTACTAAATCTACATCTACATATCTACATCTACATACATATATAAAAGAAAGTCGTGTTAGTTACACTATTTATAACTCAAGAACGGCTAAACTGATTTGGCTGAAAATTGGTGGGGAGGTAGCTTAGAACCAGGAGAAGAACATAAGGTACCTTTCATCCCGGGAAAAAGCACTGTTTCCGAGGAAAGTTCACCGGGGCGAAGCCACTGGCAAAAGCTAGTTAATGTATAAAATAGTTATTATACTTTCCTTCTTCCCTCTTTTTGAAACCTGTCGCAATATTTTCTTCTATTTGCAATCAATATGAATTTATTTACAACTTACATAGAAAAAAATATCGATAAAATAGAATGTCTATGAACAAAACTAGTTTGTAAACCCACAAAGTTTATGGTTTGACTATAAAGTACAGTTTGGATATCATTTTGTCTCGATAAACCGTTAGCTGTCGAACACAAACTTCCTGCCATAAGTTCTTGATTCACACCTCCAGTAATAACAAATGCAATATTGTACCTTAAGCTATTTCAATATGAATCTCCCAAAATTAAATGTTCATTTGAGACAGGACATGCTCTAAGTATCGAATAATACAAAAACCTATTCAGAAAAATTTCAAATATTTTAATTACTAGATCTTGTTTATAATATTACTAGCGACCCGCCCCGGCTTCGCATGGGCATACAAGTTTGTTGTATCTTGTATGTTTTGATGACTAAAAGATAAACTAAAACCCTCTTCGAATAAAATGCTTTTCTGCATATCAAATACTTTATGATTCACCATTTTTGTCTCAGTACAGTGGGTTATAAATGCTTCTTGAAGTTAGCGATGATTCACTGGAAAGACACAATCGATTGATAGAATATCAATAACTGCAATAATGAGGTCATCAACACAAAAAAAATGACACTGAAAATGTTAAAATATTCGAAAGTTACTACAGCGATTCAACACTGTAAACTGTATTATAAATGCGAAAGTACCTATTAAAAAAAATGTAAATTTTACTATAGAGATAGATAAATGGTTGTGCCGTAGAATGGAAGGCTTTATCTAGCGCGTTATAATACTTATTACAAAATATTTATAAGTGTAGAAGTGAATTTCTTTCTTAAATTACTTTCATTAAACCGATGTTGATGAAAGCATGGTAGGTTTTATTAAAATAAATATCCAAGAGAAGGATGTATGTATAGGCACTATGTAGTTGACACGGGCTAGCATAACATGTAGGCAGAGAAAAAAATAAAGTTTGACAACCGTTTTCAATCCTTGCTTATTAATTTTCTGCAATCAAATGCACGTCATGCCACTTTATGATCATGTTAATTATAAGTAGTGTACATTTCATAACTACTTTGGCATACTGTCTGACCTCTCGGCCTGAATTTCCGACGAGCTGTTAGTATATTGCGCCTGCGCATCACGTAGCAAACACTGTTGCTATATTATATTTGACACACAAATTTCAATATGCTGAATAACCGTTAGCAATTTTAATATACCTATATATTGTCTTTCTCTAAATTCTAGAATGAGAATGAGGCTTTGACGTCTCTGTCTGTGTTCTGTTTGTGTTTTAATGACATTAGTTTTTTTTTTACACAGAGAATATGTATTACAAAACGTTATTCTGCTTAGGAATACTAATGCTGGTAAAATCCTGCCCTTAAAAAAGACGTGGTTTAAGAAAATTTAAGCTTCAATTTACAATCTCTCTCTGTGTACCTTTACATAAAAACACTAACCATCCTACAAACATTTTGTATCAACCATCTTATCTTAGAACAAATAAATAAATATACGAAAGAAAGGAATTTACAAAATTTATATAGCTGTGTAAACAATAATAAATAACAGCTGCACTAACAATATTATGCAATCGAACACCAAGCTCAAGGAAAATATTGATGATTGTGTGGAAATTAGCACATCTTGCAAGAACAGTACAATGAGATGAAGATACTAAGGAAATGACACGAACTGAACTAGAAAATGGTATTGGTAATAGTTCTTTGGCTAGTTTACGTGATTTTCAAATAATTTTTGACTAAGTATAAAAGTATTATTCAATCATTCATATCGTGTGGGTAACAAGGTCAGTTTACCATCTATATCCTAATGTCAGAGTTTTGAAGACCACCAAATGGCAGTCGGGACCAAAGTATGGTGCATTTATATTGTCAGACAATCAGGTGATTTGACCAAAGCAAACTTGTTAAAACTAAACGAAGTAGTTATGCTTTCTTGTTTGAATTGAACTAATAAATAAGGTCGTCAGTAAAACGCTTTGATCAAAAGTGAACCACAGAGGTAGAATTGTTTATTATTATTTAGTAGAACCTTAAGTTCATTAATGTTTAATGTCGAGAAATGAACCAACGAGGTAAGTACATTTTGGCAGTATAAACAAACAATTCGTAATAATTTTAGAGCGTTGAATGGTAAGATACTGGTTAATGGTTATTTCGTAGTTAAAATGTGAACAGCTTGGCCCACTCATACACAATGAGAACCAGCAGCTGTAGAAATAAAGACACTACCAAAGATGGTTTGTTTACACATCAATTTGTTACTCTAAATAAGGCCGAAGTTATTGCTGAAGTCATCACTAGAGGTCATCGAATAAAGGATCCGTTCGAGTAAAATATAGTTAACTATGGGAACCTATGGATTTGACGTGCACAGAGATTTGCTAAAGAGTAGACAAATTTAAGTCTTAACGGTGTATCGTACTGAAACCTTAGCTAAGTAAATATTTACTTTTTTTTCCGAAAATTAGTCAACATTTTTCTACAAATAAAATAAAAAGAAGAGCGACTGAGTCAACAAATTGTAAAAATATAGCAGTCTCTTTGTCGTAGGTTGGGACAATTTGATTCATAGTAACTAAACTAGATCGTGTTTTAATTGATCTGTGGCGACTGTGAGGTCATGTTTTCAATTAATATGCCATTTACAAGTTTGTACGTCCGGTGAGACGATAATTTGCAGTAATTACTAAGAATCGTTTTAATCCTTATGATCAAAGTATTTATGGAGACCTTTAAGTTTCAGGTTTTTTTTTTATATCTCACGGGGTATACAACGCTTCACCACGGACAAAAAATACTACATCCACTATATAAATATCTTTAAAAAATTAAAATATCTTTCGCCAAATCTGGCGTTCTTAGGTTAGTTTCGTAAAAGCACGTTGCATTTGTTATGACTATAATAAACTTACCTAGTCTATATACTTTTTTATTTATAAGGCATATCAAAAACATAAACAACAAAACTTAAGATATAAGTAACATTATATTTCGTTTTAACGTAAACTTCGGCACATCTTCTCTTTAGTAAGTTAGTGGTAATTTCGATTCAAAGATAATAAAGACACATTTTCAAAATATAAAATTAAGATCAAAAAGTGCCATGGATTTTTTTGTGAGTCGCATATTTTACCCACCACCGTATGCCTCCCACTTGCATGATTGGGTGTCAAACTTTTGCATAAAACCGATAATTTAATTAATTAATAAATTTTATTCAGTTTAATTAGTATTACCGACGTTGGTTGTTAATTAAATTATTAAATATAGCTAATGATTAAAATTTTGACTGGCTCAAAATTCAGGATTAGGTTTGTTAAAATCCTTTAGGCCCCGTGGTATGTCAGGGTTGTCCACAGAGGATATATAGAGTGAAATTTCTCTGTGGGATTGTCCAATCGTCAATTTTAAAAATTTCGTACCTAAGCCATAGCCGTTTAAATAATCCCATAGAAATGTCTAAAAGATTTATAGTTGTCAAAAACCATATCATAGGTAACAATAGGCAAAACCATTTGCTATTTGAACTATTTAGATAAGTGATTAATCATGCAAACGTGATCAGAAAGTATGTACAAATGATTATATTACGAAACCTTTGAGTTGAGATATTACGGATTAATGTCAAGCTGACAAGAACTTTCTATGTAAACCTTAGTTCACAGTAGTCGAGTATACTTGGATAGTTAACACGCACTATAAGAGGTGATAATGATTCTCAATTCTGTATTGATGATTAAGATTCTGATATTAATTTATCATCATCAGCTCAAGATGAATTTCAATGAATTACTCTGATTTAGTTTTTCTCTAATTTAGTCCTTCAAGAAATTATGACAACATTTATTTTAAAATAAGAAGAAGAATCAACGACATTGTACAAATAATATATAAATTAGAAAAGGAATTTCAAAATTAAAATGGAGTTAATAGGTACTTTTCAAAGATTACATTTACATTGATTTGACCACTTCCCTCCACCTCCCATGGCTCTACCAACCTCTCGGTTATACGAGCCGAATCTCGGAAGAGTGCGCTGTACTAGCATTTCGCATCTCTTTCCAGTCGCACCGGCTTGATCTCCCTACAAGTTCTCTATAGTGTCGCCTATCTATGCAATCTGACTTGACCAGTTTGAACTATCTATTACAATTTGCAAGGCGAACCGCCCACGAAGTCTTGTCCTGGCTGTCAATTGTTCGGTCATAGGCCTATGGCGAAACGTTGCACAAATGGGATCACAATGGAATTAATGATTGTTTGTTTTGATCTGAAACAAATTTAGATTGTGTTGCGCTACCTGAAGTTTTAAGACATCGAATGCTACTGCTAACTTCATTTAACACTCGCTCGCTCGATATTTACCTAGATGATTTGTTTCTGATTTGGAGTTGAATGACCAATTGCCGCAATTTTTATCACTGTAGTGGTAAATATTTGTTTAAATTACTTAAATATACAATTATTCCATTCAACAGATTCAATTTTTATGGAATCATGTTCACTAACGGTATTAAAATCAATTGATATTATGTCAATTTACGTCTGTCCGCTAATTTTATTCGTATTCAAATATTATATTTTTACTTGAAATAATATAACAATATTTAAGAAGAATTTTAATCTTTACATATATTTTTTTAATAAAACCTCTATCACTATCGCAACAATCCAGTTTAAAGCAGGTTATCTTTGGTTCAAGGTCAAACATGCACTAATACCTCTCAGGCAGGTCCAAAACCCGATCCTGACACCAAAAATAATAAGAGCCACGAACCAAGAAACCTTGGTGACAAGAATGATATCTAATTTCAAATAGATATTAATCAATCAATGTCTTAGAGCTAGATAGTAAATGTTATAAATCGTTTTGAATTAAATAGTTTAAATTTATGTTATAAGTTCATTGTCTGTGTTCCTGTAGAAATATCATTACAGCGATAATTACTATTTTAATTTTTCGTTATTTTTTTATGTCTATATGTATGTATTGTTCAAATTCAAATTGTTTATTTTCAATATAGGACATTCTTATCACTTATTGACGTCAATCATTACTTAAATTAAGTTTACCACCACTTCCAAAGCGCAAGTGGAGAAGAAGCGGCGGCACAAACTCCACATTGTTTTATGTCTTTTCCTTGGTATTTAAGAGATACAGAGAACAAAGGCTAGGAACGAGTAATTTTCTATTTTGACTATGAGAAAAAGAGATACTTTAAAATATATGTTACTGACATCAACTGGGTCATCAGACTGTCAAAATCAATCGCTGCGCACATTAAATTTATTAAAAGACAATTTTTCAAAAGTGTTTTAATCCATTTTAATTTTTGAACAAAATGTGCATGAAACGCCTATAGTTATTCCTTTCACGACGGATACATTCAAGGGAGAGCGATTTCACTTTCTCTGAGTAAATGGACGAATCTTGTTACAAACACTAGGATGAAAGTTACAAGTCTTATTAATTTTTCCAAGTATTCTATAATATTAGTGATTTTTAAATAATAAACCTGGTATATTATAACTTTACCATCAAAAACTAAATGGGCATCTCGTAAATTGACCTATTTCGTTCTTATCGAAATAAAAATTAATAGAGAACACAAAAAAAATGTTTTTAGTCAATCGTACGTAAGTTTAATAAAGAAGCTCTTAAAAGGAATAAGCAAATTATAAGCAAACATGATATTATATCAATAAATTCAATAATTTTATACTGACCATCAAGACTATTAAAATAAATACTACCAAAAATAACTGTTATGATTATGATACCAATTAAACGGTAACATTTCGAAGGTTACTCAACACATGAAACTACTCTGATACAACATCCATTCTCTTCCCTATCTGACCTACAACTTGCTGTTTACTTTATGGAATTAAATTGGGTAATGGTAAATCTTGTCATGTTTCGTTCTGAATATTATTTCGTTGAATTTTTAGAATGCGTCAGTACTATTTATTAACCAAATAGGTACATCTACTTAGTTTTTACACAACTCAAAAATCAACAGACATTTATCTTAAGTACCACTTGAAGATAAACGACAGCGTGTGAACAGTGAACGTAGGAGTTGGATTGGAACTCAAAAAATGACATAATACATCGAAAACTGAACTCTTAGTAAGCATGTAAATTATACAATTAATGTGGATTAACATTTTACCCATTTGTAATACTTTCAAACCTCAAGCAAAAACTGAACTAATATGATTTTGAGCCCTAAAATCTTTTAAGTAATGATGTATGCTTAGTTAAAAAGAAAAGATGATAATTTTGAAATATAGAAGGGATGAAAACAATATCAAAAATCGGCCCTTGTTAAACATAGATTAGAAGTTGTCTATTAAGATGACGATGATGATGACTCTATTTCAATTAAAAATCAGACTTGAAATGAAGGCAAGCATACATAGGTATAATTTACATAACAATCATAAGACACATAAGCAAGCACCTATGAGTATATCTATACATGACACCAAGTATAATGAATCACAGAGAAAGCGTAACAATTTTACGTTGGTTTCGGTTCTATTGTCTTTGAAATGAGACCTTTGAAAAGTCATAGCGTCACACATGATGTGAGTCCCCCGGTACAAAACAGTGGCCCACACTTTATTGTTCTGTCACCTCTCTGAAATGCAAGGCTGTAGGACAATGTAGTTATTAATTATTGAAATTGAATGTGTTACTTTTAAAGTCTAAGCTTGCTTTTACAGTTCAACTAACTTGGTAGTTGAATAATAAAAGAAAAGTCTTGATTTATTTTGATGTTTGAAACTACATAGTAGATGCGAATAATTATACTATTTCTATCAAAATTTTTATCGTTACCGACTGAAAAATTTCGAATGACCTTGGTTTGGGGTCTACCATGGAGTATCAGTACTTTCTCTGTGGAGTCTATTTATACAAAGGTTGTATTACAAGCTGAAATAAAGAAATTTGCACGTTCCTTTTTTGTTATTCTTGAGAGAAATCTAGTAAATAAAATCCATATCCATACTAATATTATAAATGCGAAAGTCTGTCTGTCTGTCTGTCTTTCTGTCTGTCTGTCTGTCTGTCTGTCACCTCTTCACGGCTAAACGGATGGACCGATTGTGATGAAATTTGGTAGGGATGTAGTTAACGACCTGAGGTCAAACATAGGCTACTTTTGGGCGCGATATAACCGAGTCCCACGCGGGCGGAGCCGCGGGGAACAGCTAGTAACAAATAAATGTAGTCACTTCATATTTTTTTATTAATATTTGTAGTTAAGATTTTTACAGTGAAAGCCTAATGCCTTTATCTCTTTATTTGTTTCAATATTATTATTGTATTAAATTAAAATGCTTAAAGGAAATCATTAATTTCTAGGTTAACAACTCCATGACGGTCTTGAAGTGTAAAAATAAAAGTATCATTAAAACAAGAATTGTCTACAATGCATCTATAGACTATTGTCAGGTTTTTCACACCTCGTTAACTCAATGCCAAATAATTGGCATTGCGATTACTTGAAATTATAACCCAGGAAACTGAGTGAGAGCGCTTTATTAATCTGACTTTTTGACATGCTGTTATTAGGTGATGCTCCAACTTTCACAAGTTGGTATTATTATCAAATTCATCGAGTTAGGGGACATCATTATCATTTTAGCCGCAGGCTGTCCACTGCTGGACATAGGCCTCCCCCAAGGATTTCCAAATTGACCGGTTGGAAGCGGCCTGCATCCAGCGCCTGCCTGCGACCTTTTTCAGGTCATCTGACCATCGTTCGGCGGGTGTCCGATGCTGCGCTTTCCGATGTGTAGTCGCCATTCGAGAACCTTTCTGCCCCATCGGCCATCAGTTCGTAGCGCTTGTGCCCCGCCCACTGCTACTCCAAAGAGCTGATCCGCTGGGTTTTGTCAGCAACCTTTGTTCTCCTACGGATGTCCTCATTTCTGATTCGGTTAGGGGACAACGCGACCGCTTTCTCCGTTCAAATTCGGGCGTAATCCGCATTTATTAGTCTCCTAACGATCATTTTTTTATGATAAAATTGATATTTATATCATCATCCGAGCATGTTGTCTAGTTGCATCTACAGCTTACTTTTCAGAACTAGGGTCTAGCTTTGGTGTAACTGGTTAATTACAATGGTAGAAACTGCCGTTTTACCTCCGTAAACAGAGAAACCAGAGCAATAGGAATACTTAATGATATTTTTTTGTGATGCTATTTAATTTAGTTTCTGTCGTAGGTAGTATTTATTATAGTTATATGTAGTATTCAATGTTGATAAATTACACTTGTGTACACATTTATATGGTGAAAGACACTGCCAAACAGGTCGAAATCCAGTTTTTCGTGCCGTGCTCTACTATCAGAACGACATTTAAAATTATCACAGACTTGTAAGATATTTAAAGACTGGACAATCTTAGATACAACCAACTGAAAATAGCGGTCCATAGCCGCGAGGGTTTCCGTTTGCTGACCTCTAAACTTAAATTCGAAGATGGCAACCTATGATGGCACCCTGTGAACAATCTGGAATTATGTCTAGAAAACAATGTGATAAGATGAGATTCGTACGTATTTAAAGGATAAAATCTTCAAATTTTGTTTTTTCAGTTGTGTTTTCTTGTGCTTCAGAGCCCAGTTTTCAGATTTTAATCATTGTACTAAATAGATAAGGTGACACTGGTTATTTTATTACAACATAGCGACTGCCGCCTGATCTCTTTGTAACCCTTTTTTACAGGAAAAGTCTAAAACAATTATGGTTTGAGTAAGTTAGTCTAGTATCCAACACTGCCCTCTAGCGACAACAATGAAGGTTTTGATATAATTAACTGTTGCATTTTCAAAAACTATTTACGAAACGTGCATCAGATTCTATTTATTCCTTGTTTCCCTTCCTTGTATTAATTATGTAAGATTCAAAGTGTAGGGATGCCTCGCTTATTTCTAGCTAATGTCCAGTCTGATAAATCTCTTTCATGTCTGTGATAATAATCAGTTTTATTGCAAAATGTTTTTCCGTAAAAATTCTTACTTAATGTTCTTAAACTTACGTCGAACCAATACATAGTTAAGTACTTCTCATTAAATATGTGTTTACTTAAATGAGTTGCAATACGCACGACCTTTTTGTAGTAAGTACCTACAGTAAGTATAAAACCAAAGTACTCGCCTTAACGTTTGATGCTCGTGGTCCACCCGTCTAGTTCACCTAGGTGGCCAAGGGGAATTTTTTTGCTCATAGTTCACCTGGGCGGACCACGGGAAATCGTTTTTAGGCCTGCTTGACTATCTTGATGGCTTAATTTGGGTACTGTAATGAATTTTGTGCTATTGAACACATTTGTTAGCTACTAGCTTTCGCCCGCAGCTTCGCTCGCGTGAATTTTCCACGGAAACAGTGCTTTTTCACGGGATGAAAGGTATCCTATGTCCTTCTCAATACTCCTATCTATATGTATGCGATATTTTAGGAAGATCGGTGCAGTAGATAGAGCGTGAAAGCGTAACAAACAAACTCACTTTCGCATTTATAATATTAGTAAGGAAGTAAGGATAAGGATTGAACCCTTCGTCATTGCTCTAAGCTACATTCTTATTACATTCTCATCTGGATTTTCCGATAGTATTTAAATAAATGTTTCACATATTAAGCATGCTTTTAAGATAAGGCCATTTAAAGGCACTGCTAAAAGTATAATAAGATTTTACTATTTCAAATTCAAATTCAAATTGTTTATTTTCAATATAGGATATTCTTATCACTTATTGACGTCAATTGTTACTTATTTTAAGTTTACCACCACTTCCAAAGCGCAAGTGGAGAAGAAGTGGATTTTCATTAAACATTCGGTATTATCAAAAAGCTACTTAACCCAAAGCTTGAATTAGCATAAACAAGGCGTTATTTAGGTGTTTCATTTATATATCTTTGTCTCGGCATTACTAGAGAGCTCACGACCATAAATCATGTTAAACCAAGTTTACCACGGAAATTTACTTAACTTTCCCAAGCAAGAGTCAACCTCTTAGCCTAAGTGCTTTTTTTGTGGGAAAGTGATCGTTCTGAATAACATACACGGCAGTTAGCTAAATACTTACTAGTATTGTCATAAAATATTTTGAATATTAATAAAAAAAGGTTAGTAAAAGCAAATAATTTACTTGAATTGTTGTTATCACAGTAGGTATACCAGTTCAAAGGACATTTCAAACTCCCGATCTTCTTATGTATTTTTTTAGAATCATTGCTATTTTCTCTTTTCCCCATAAGGTTGATATTGGGGGCGAACAGCACGATTTTAGAAGTCATTCACGTTGGTCTCCTATTGTGGCAACGGAAGTGATACAACGAGAATGATCGTGTAAGGTGAACACTAGCGCCACCGTCATTTCAAAATCATTACTCACTGAAAACACAAGTTATCAAAAATCCCTCTGATGTAATTATGGTTCTGGATCTGAAGTTAATTTTAATCATATTCAATTATTAAATTATAGTTCCATATAGTTACAAATTGCAAAACTGCTAAAAGTGGCCGTTTTAAGCAATAATGCAATTTGTAACTTTATTTAATATGTTTAAAATTAACTTCAGATCCAGAACCATAATTACAGCAGATGGATTTTTGATAACTTGTGTTTTCAGTGAGTAATGATTTTTAAATGACGGTGGCGCTAGTTTTCACCGAGGTATCACATTAACTACATAGTTTCAAATATTTACTTTGCGTGCTTCCGCCACCAGTTAGTTCATGCAAACTACTACCGCCCGGCGCCCACCCACTACTGTTAGTCCCAGCATGCCCGCCACCATTACCATAAAGTAATTTGGTAAGTGCTTGTAACTTTGACTTCCGCAAAGTTACGAATGAATTGATTAAATATCACAGTTTTAATCTGTTATATCAATGTTAGTAGCAGGAAATTAAGAAGTTTGTGAAGATCCTACTTAATATTATAAACGCGAATATTTGTATGGATGTTTGTTACTCTATCACAGGAAAACGGCTGAACCAATTTAGCTGAAATTTAGAATAAAAATTGCTTACTTAGACTCTGGAAAAACACATAGCCTATATTTAATCCAGGAATTCCCACGGAAGTGGAGCCCCGGGCCACAGCTAGTAATTTGTAAATAAGCAATGCTATGAGTAATTTTTTATATTCATCAACCAACTGCTTTCTAGTCCTATAAAAAGATTGCCACATTATTTTGTATCTCTTCGTTAACAGAGCTGTCGTTTTTAACACCTTTAATGGTATTACCAACTTGAGACTATTCAGAAATGTTACAAATCTCAATAAAACACGTAATAATTACATTCATTGCACTCAACACACGTCCAATTTATGCAAAACCTTTCAAGGGCAAATAACACTACTTTATAGGGAAAAACACGTTAGATGATGACTTGAAATTGCATATACATTTCCATTTGTAATGGACTGGTTCTTTGTTCTTTACTACTTAACTGATTTAAATTCCGCTTTATTTATAAGAAAACTTTTTCTATTGTGTCAACTTTGGACGAGATTTTCAAGATATATTTGTACTTGTATGTCTCCTCTAATTTATCCTATTAATTTATTTATTTAACGTTAATGTATAAAAAACATACTGTAAAGCACAAAAGGCAGATTAAAATTTAAATATTTCTCAACAATATGAAAACATGATAAGTTTGTGTTGTACTTAATGTTTGAAAACAACATTTTATCTTTGAAATGTCTATTTTCATTCTCATGTATAGTTCAAACCTTGTTCAAACATACATAGTAGTAGTTGGATAGTTGTATGCCATGAGGAAGGTCGCAGGAAGGCGCTGGATGCAGGCCGCTTCCAAACGGCCATTTTGAAAATCTTTGGGGTAGGTCTATGTCCAGTAGTGGACAGCCTGCGGCTGAAATGATTGAGATGTTAATTCAAATCCTTTTCTTAAAATTTAATTCTATTTTTAAATTAAAACAAAATACTATTTGATTTACTCTATCCTATGAGAGCGTATCTGCTCTCATTTAGCGTGACAAGGCTAGACAATCACTCAATATCCCTCCGTTCAACGATCGAGACGGGATAGGCAACTAGTGGTGGTAATAACAGCTATTATTTCTTTATATATGTAATTTATAAGACCACTGTGACAGTTCAACACATACCACCGTTTTCTTGTTTTTACAACGTTGGTACATTCTACTAGTTGCAATGGTTGCAAAATAGTTTGATGCACGCTAAGTGTCCATACTTACTATTAGTATTAAATGCAAAATAAACACTTTCTGTCTATCACGTTTTCATCCCACCTACTAATATTAGAAACGCGAAAGTGTAAGAATGTATAGTATAGATATTTGTTACCCTTCCACAGGAAAACCGCTGAACCGATTTGACTAAAATTTTTAATGAAGATTGCTTAGACCCTGAACCCATTAGGCTTTATTATCCCGGAATTCCCACGGGAGCGGAGCCCCGGGCAACAGGTAATAAGTAAATAAACTATTTATATATCTATACTATACATTCTTACAAACTTTCGCGTTTCTTATATTAGTAGGTGGGATGAAAACGTGATAGACAGAAAGTGTTAATTTTGCTTTTACTGCTAATAGTAAGTATGGATACTTACTATTAGCAGTAATAAAAGCTTCGCTCTTGTGAGAAGAGGAATAAAATAATTACATTACATATAATAAGTATGGTTTTTTTGAATAATATAATGTACTTACATATTTTCCACAAATTTATATTTTGATAGAAACTGTAACACCCGTGTTCACCTCTGAAACAACTAGAATTTTCAAGGTTTTTTCTTTGGTTTGTGCTGGATGATGATGAGCTAAATACTTGGGAATATAAAGACTTGTTTAGAAGATAGGTTGGTTGGAATTTGGAAAATGAAATGGGTTTCTTTTTAGCACTTTATATATATAAGAGTCCTTAGTGCATAAAAGAGGAAAACATAGTTATGTTTTCCTCTATTATGCACAATTATATTAAAAAATATTAGCGAGGATAGTTATCCTCGCTAATATTTTTTTAAGCGTAGCGAATATGGCAAAAACTCTTTATTTCAACCTACGGAAGTGTCTTTAGTCCAGTAGTGAACTTTTGTGGTTGTTATTGAACATAAAACATCATTACTACGTGTGTTTATGCACAGTAATAACATTTAAACTAAAGCATCGCAGCATTCGCAACTTAATGACTATCATTTTAATAAGTAGATCTGTCGAAAGATCAAGCTAAAAATATCGAGTTTACAGAATATAACCAGATTTTATAAATAACTTACTATACAGAAATAATTTTTCAAATCCGGTCAGTAGTTACTAAGTTATAAGCGTTCCAACATACAAATTAACTTTCAGTTTTTTTATGTAGATTGTTAAAGTATAGATAGTCTAGATGTCCTAAAGTATTGTGTATAAATTGTTATTATAATTAAGAGGTCTTCTACATATTAAAACTATATGTATTTTACAACAAAAATACAATTGAATTGCATAAATTTTTATTCCGATCTTTGCTTATTTTGTAAATGAACGCAATTCAGGCCAGAGCTCGATTTGTTTTAAATGGGAAACAATTTAACTGGTCGAGATAGACATGTTTTTCTAAAACTGCTTTGTCGGCGATGCATATTACCTAACGTATTATAGAAGCGACAATACAAACATCGGTCACCAACCTTAAAAAGGCATTTCATTTCAGTGATTATGGCACCGCATCCTTGAAAAAGTTTTTCCAAGAGTTTTCGTCCTGTGGCGGCACGTACCGACCTCTTCAGAACATGAACTCGACGCATGAAAAAGAAACTGCGAATTCAAAAAGTGTTGTGTCTTCTGTCAAAAAAATCCAATCTATCATTATTAATTGTGGAGTCAATTTCTTGTGAAATAATAGTTAGATCAAAATAAATAGCGATACAAAACAGCATACTCGTATTCTCATTCGCTATATTGGTGACCTAAAATTTTATTATCAACGACGTAAAGAAAGCAAAAATGAGCGTTTCGTCAGAAGGAAATTTTCAACAAACATCTGTTCTATCGACCGCCTTATCTTCTTATACATCAAACGATTACCATGATTTATTTAAACAAATTAGTGAACTACAAAAGGAAATAGCCCAACTCAAAATTAATCAGCGAGTTCGTGGACGCGGTCATTCTCGAGGACGATATCAATCCCGCAGCCGCAGTGGAAGCCGAACACCAGGTCTATGTTGGTATCATGACAACTTTGGTGAGAAAGCACAAAAATGCACACAACCATGCAATTACGTAAAAAGCAAACAGGAAAACTCCAGTGGCAGTCTGTAACCGCGACCGACAACTGCCAAGATACACCCACGAGTCGCCTCTTTATCTCAGATAGAAAGACAAAAGTTAAATTTTTAATTGACACAGGATCTGATTTGTGCGTTTTACCACAACGTTTCTTACGTCAATCTAGACAACCAGTTGACTACGTTTTAACAGCTGCAAATGGAACAAAAATAAATACTTTTGGAACAATGACTATGCATTTGGATCTAGGATTGAGACGAGACTTTTCGTGGAATTTTGTTGTTGCTGACGTCGAAAGACCTATAATTGGAGCTGACTTTATCGCACATTATGGCCTTTTAGTCGACTGTAAAAACAGACGTTTATTAGATTGTACCACTACTCTCTCATCATTTGGCACAATTAGAGACTGCAATCAAACAAGCATCAAAGCAATTACTGGTAATACCGTTTTTCATAAATTACTAGATAAATTTCCTGATTTGGTCAAACCCCCTGGCATCCATCGAGAAATCAAGCACTCTACCACCCATTTCATTAATACTTCTCCAGGACCTCCAGTTTTTTGCAGACCACGCAGACTGGCACCTGATCGCCTTCGAATTGCGAAGGAACATTTCGAGGATATGGTTCGAGATGGCACTGCTCGCCCTTCAAAATCACCTTGGGCCTCAGCACTTCACCTAGCACCTAAGAAGAATGGTTGGAGACCTTGCGGCGACTATCGTGCATTAAACGCCCGCACTATACCAGACAGATATCCAATTCGTCACATTCAAGATTTTTCACACAGACTATCTGGTTGCACTATATTTTCCAAAATTGATTTACTAAAAGCATATAATCAAATTCCTATGGCTCATGAAGATGTAGCTAAAACGGCAATTACGACACCATTTGGATTATTTGAGTTTCCGTATATGCCTTTTGGACTCAGAAATGCAGCTCAAACCTTTCAAAGATTTCTCGACGAGGTACTACGTGGCCTAGATTTCTGTTTCTCATATTTGGATGACATTTTAATATTTTCCAGAGAAGAATCGCAACACCTGGAACATCTGGAGCTTGTATTCAAAAGACTTGAGACATATGGTCTACGCATCAATGTTGGCAAATGTGAATTCGGCATAAATGAAGTAACTTTTCTCGGATTCCAGATCACTGAACAAGGTACTCATCCATTACCAGATAAAATTACAGCAATAAAAGAGTTTGATCCTCCAAAAACGGTTAATGGCTTACGCAGGTTTCTCGGCATGCTAAATTTTTATCGAAGATTCATACCAAATGCTGCCGACGATCAAGCCCCACTACATGATATGCTTTCTGGTCCTAAAGTTAAAGGTACTGATTCTCTTACATGGACACCAGCACTACTCCAAGCATTCAACGACTGCAAGGAAAGTATCATAAAATGTACACTTCTAGCTCATCCTGTGCTAGATGCACCGCTTGCCCTTGTGACTGATGCCTCAAACACAGCTCTGGGTGCGGTACTTCAACAGTTGGTTAACAAAGAATGGCAACCACTCGCTTTCTTTTCAAAGAAGTTGAATAATGCTCAAAAATTATATAGCGCCTACGATAGAGAACTACTAGCTATTTATGAAAGTATCAAACATTTCCGTTATATGATTGAAGGTAGACACTTTGTCATATATACGGATCACAAACCTCTCATCTACGCATTCCAGAAAAAGCAACAACAATGTTCGCCAAGACAATTCAACCATTTGGACTTCATATCGCAATTCACAACAGACATCAAGCATATTTCGGGTAAAGAAAATATTACTGCTGATACACTTTCACGCATTGAAGCTGTTTGTTTGCCTCCTAGTTTTCAGAAACTAGCTGAATCTCAACAAGCAGATCCTGAACTACAAGACTTACTTACTCACCCATCTTCATCCTTACGGTTGATTTCTACACCCATTCCAGGATCAAATATCTTCATATATTGTGATGTCTCTCTGTCTAAGCCACGACCCTTCATCACCAAGGAATGGCGTCGACAGATCTTCAATTCAATTCATTCTCTTAATCATCCTGGAGTAAAGTCAACCACCAAGATGGTCACTGACCGGTTTGTATGGCCCTCGATACGCAAAGATTGTCGTACTTGGGTACAAACTTGTGAATCTTGTCAGAAGTCAAAGATACAACGTCATACATCTGCACCATTAGGTACTTTTAAACTTCCATCATCAAGATTCAGTCATGTTCACATCGACCTAATAGGTCCATTACCACCATCCCGTGATTTTAAATACTGTTTGACAGCTGTGGATAGATTCACTAGATGGCCTGAAGTCCAACCTCTTCAAGATATTTCTGCTGAAACAGTAGCAAAAGCTTTCTACGACATGTGGATTTCACGTTTTGGTTGTCCTGAGACTGTCACTACGGATCAAGGACGCCAATTTACATCAAACCTTTTCAAAGCTCTCACTAATCTTTGCGGTACCCAACTTCGTCACACAACTGCTTATCACCCAGCAGCCAATGGTATGGTGGAACGGTTTCATCGGACGTTAAAGGCTGCAATCATGGCTCATGGCGAACAGAGATGGACGGATATATTACCTGTCGTACTACTTGGAATAAGAGCAGCATGGAAAGAGGATATAAAATGTTCTGCAGCGGAGTTAGTTTACGGTGAACCATTAAGGTTACCTAGCGAATTCCTTCATCCGTCATCTAACAAAGAAGTCAAACCTGAAGATTTTACAGAGCAGCTTAAAAGACATTTCACTCGTTTACAACCTCAACATGCATCTCGACACTCACCAAAAACAGTATTTTTGCATGATGATCTTAAATCCGCAAAATACATATTTATAAGGAAGGACGGTGTAAAGAAATCTTTAGAACCACCTTATACAGGTCCACATAAGGTTCTTAGCCGAACTGAGAAGACAATAACCGTTGATTTAAATAGAGGCCCGGTTAAAATTTCTATAGACAGAGCAAAACCAGCCTATTCAATGTCTGACTCAGATGACTACTGCGAAAGGACATCTCAGAACAATGTTCCTCCGCCCATCACCACGAGATCTGGGCGAGTTGTTAGGTTTAATCCCAAATTTTTATAATTATTTTACAGACATCATCATTATCATCATCAGGAACATCATCACTCCAAGGGGGGTGATGTGGCGGCACGTACCGACCTCTTCAGAACATGAACTCGACGCATGAAAAAGAAACTGCGAATTCAAAAAGTGTTGTCTTCTGTCAAAAAAATCCAATCTATCATTATTAATTGTGGAGTCAATTTCTTGTGAAATAATAGTTAGATCAAAATAAATAGCGATACAAAACAGCATACTCGTATTCTCATTCGCTATAGTCCCTATAAAATTCAGGCTGAAAGATATGTACTGTAGACCACAATTTCAGCCAGTACAGACAGTACAGTAGAGTTGTGCATAGCACAGCGTGAAGAACTACTCCTGTAGTCTAGTGGTTAACGCGTTTGCCTGAAAGCCCGAAGGTCGTGGCTTCAATTACCACAGGAAATTTGTTGATTTGCTTTTAGTTTGGTTAGGACATTACAGACTTCTAATAACCTTTTTTTTTATTACTTATTACTTATTTTTCACATACATTGCAAACTCACAACCATACTGAAATAAATTTCATTTTCTTCGAGTCAAGATGTTGAAAGACTGTGATGTACATTGTACAGTTAGGTCTATTAAAACCCGGTGCAAGTATGGCAAGTGCGCCTTCCCATAACCACCGAGGGCTCATGTTTCCCAGGTAAAGACAATGGACAGCGTTATTGTATTATGCGTTCATATGACATGTTATCTTCTGTGTCATTTTCTTGTGACATTTATTTAGGTTTAGAGAAAGGTGAGATTTCTTACGACCTCGTCTTGATCGATGGATATGCCCAGGGGGGCGAAACTTCATAGTAGATAACCCAATGTATGGAGTTTGCAGTTACCCCTAGGGAAAACAAAATGGCGACAAACATGGCGGATGCTGTCACCTCTCTTCCTCATCATACTTTCTCTTTCTTTACGCTTTGACAGTTTGTCAGATTTTGGAGGGAAAGAACTGTCACTTTATCCGCGCTATATTTAATTTCCAAAACTTTGTTTTTTCGAGAATTTGTCCATAATATTGGTGGATTATTATTCGCAAAAGGTTTGTGAACTAGCGTGAGTGTTGGAAAGTAGTGCAGTGTCGATAATGTGACTTTTATCTATGTCACCAAAATTTCCAAGTTATAGCTAATTGAAGTTTTTCCACCACTTCACTTAGCCATCTGACTCTGACTAGACTACGGACTTGACTTTTTGACTTGAATTTAATAAAGTAGGACTGAAAAAGATTAATAAATTCAAGGAAGGCCTTAATGGACTAGTTTTCCTGGCGTAGTAGGTAGTGTAAGTACCTATACTTTTGATATTAGTATTGCATGGTTGGTAGCACCGATGTTTTTTTAAAAATTGTTTAAGTTGGCCATGAAATGCGATGCAAAGTTTGAATTTCAAACCTTATTCATTTTCGTTGTATGGAAGTCCCGTCTCTTAAACGTAGTAATTACATACTCCTTGGATATGCCTTTTTGCTATATTTTTATATTCAGTCATCATCATTACAATTTTCCAGAGACGTAACTAAGATATTTTTTTTAGAATACTTTTACGGCCATAGAAACTAGTCCTTTGAGGCCTTTCTTGAATTTATTAATCTTCTTCAATCCTACTTAAGTCAGTCAAGTCAAAATGTCAAGTCAGTAGTCTAGTCCAGTCAAGTAAGTAAGTCTAGTCAGAGTCAGATGGCTAAGTGAAGCGGTGGAAAAATTTCACTTAGCTATAACATGGAGATTTTGGTGACAAAGATAAAAAGTCACGTAATCGACACTGTACCACTTCCCAACACTCACGCTTGTTCCCGAACACTTTACGAATAATAATCCACCAATATTAAGCACAAATACTCGAAAAAAACCTAAGTTTTGGAAATCAAATACAGCGCGGACATAGCTACAGTTTGCTTTCCCTCCAAAAACTCGTAACTAAGATACATGTATCTGAAATACAGACACAAGATGAAAATACGTAAATACGCAAGTATTTGTATCATGTATATGTTTTCTAGATATAATTTAAAATTGTTTTATATAAACTTAGTACATAAGTAGAGATGCATATTTAAAGGTCTGGGTGCCTTATAATAAGAACATAATTATCTAGATACTTATATAACTGATGTCCCAGAAATGCCGCCTCCAAATTTTAATTCGAATTTTCAGGAAATTTTATTGTTGTAATTGTTTTAGTTTTAATTCATCTGATATATCCATATCCATCCATATCCATACTATCCATACTAATATTATAAATGCGAAAGTCTGTCTGTCTGTCTGTCTGTCTGTCACCTCTTCACGGCTAAACTGCTGGACCGATTGTGATAAAATTTGGTAGGGATGTAGTTAATGACCTGAGGTCAAACATAGGCTACTTTTGGGCGCGATATAATCGAGTCACACGCGGGGAACAGCTAGTATAAAATAAATGATAGTCTGCTGAGAAACTTTCAATTAATACCGCCATATATTTCTAGCTAATCACATAAAAAAACAGATTAAGAAAAATTACGATCCTATTTGAGAAATTAATGCACTTAGATAGTAACGGTTTTGTCTTGCCCATTTAGTGAACAGATGCATGCACATATTAGCACATGATTTTATAATAATTTAAAATATTAATATAACTTTGCACTTTGTTAAGTAAATTAAGTTTGTTGTAATAGGTAGAACTGAAAAAATAGATCCTTATACATATAAATGAAGACATTGCTTAAAAACTAATGCGATAGTATGTTATAAGATCATGGACGTTTCGAGCTAGTTTTTATTTTGTTTACTAAATTGTAGTTCAAAAGGTTACTTTCACTTCTTTTCAAAGCAGCCGCTGTATCTAATTCTCTAAATCTAATCTTTGGCTTATGATTAAACTCGTGAAACTTCTTAAATAATTTAGTTAGTTTGTAGTAGCATTATTTTAGCTAAAAATATAGCATTATTGTGGTTTCAGTAATAATGATTCTCGCTTAAATAAGATTAAGAAATTTCAACGTTGCAAAGCCGGATTAAGACGCTACACGTTGCTCTTTTGACAAGTTACAACAACCAGTTTTTATAAAATGTTTTAATATTAAGTTGTTATCATTATGTTAGAATATAATTAGTATACAAGAATGTATGAGTTAACAGTTACGTTATCAAGGTAAACGAATATCTTTATGCAAACTTTTATCAGCCTTTCTTTGTGTATTAATCTCATGTATGCGGCACGGTACATATAAAGCAGTTCATTTTGCAAGTCTGCCGGCTGCGGACGTCTGCGCCGCGCTTTCGACCGTGAAACCTGCCTTTGCCTGACCTTTCATACTTTTTATTTTTAAATGCATTCGAGCACCGCGCTATTTGAGCGCATAACAAAATCTTAATGGCCAGTATTTTAATTGGATAAATTATATTTTTTTTAAAACAGTGCTGTGATTGTTTTACGATAGTGTTCGCTTGTTTTATGGATAAGTTGACATCAAGATGCTGTTAAGATAGCATTTCTTCGGTTTGCGGTTTACGTCGCAAGGTATCTAATATATTTTTTTATATTTATGAAATGAGAACATGTTTTCTTCTCTGAAAAAAGAGAGTTTAAACAGGAAGGGAGAGGGATATGGTATAAGATAGCACTTAGTGGAAGGAAAGGAACTTAGCAAATTCTACATGACAAGAAAGTGTAATAATGGGGAGATTTTTTTAATTAAATGAAAAACAGTTGTGCAAGCCGTAAAAACTGATTAAGGGATTGTGTTAGAAAATCTCTACTAAATTATTAAAGGATTTGTAACTTGTTACTGATTTAGATACTTTTTCTTCCATCCTCAAAACATCTAAGTGTTACTTTTTAAGTTTATCAATCCGAGACTCTGCTTAGTCGTATAAGGAAGAATGTATTATATGAATTAAAATTAGTTTACGCTTACATAAAATTGTAATTTTTACCTATAATGGTTTTTTTTTATTATTTTTTATAATGGTTTTAATTTATGATTGTATGACAAGCCCCGTTCCATCTTGTAAAAATATTGGCTAGAATATTGAATTTATTTAACTGAAATGTAATAATTTCTTACTGCAAACGATTATTAAATTAAACATAAATTCTTTCTCACGACTCGCACGTATGTTGAAGTAAGTAATTTGACCTGAGCTGGAGTTTGAAATCACATACTTACTTCCGCTATAGTATTTTAGATTTTAACCTCTAACCGCCGTATTAAGAAACGTTTGATAGCCCATTTTAACTAAAATATGTTTTGGCTCTTTCCCTCTTACCTAACACTTCATGTGAAAGAACGAGACGAAACACATTTTAACTTAAATAGGCTTAATAAACGTTTCTTAATACGGGGGTAAGACTCAAAATGAGGTGTATTATAATATAAGTATAATGTGTGTATGTATGTATGAACCTAAAACCTTACCTGAACGGTTAAGCCGGTATCACCTTTTTTTTGTTTCTTAGCTGACTTGAGAGATGCGGTTCTTTGTTAAAATTTAACTGTATTGAGGATTGTTTTTTTTTTCAATTTATTTAAGTATAATCTTACTAATATCATTAATATTAAATGAAAGTTTGGTCGTCTTATGAAAACTAAACAGTCGCTTTCTAAAGCTATTCCAGTTTAAATATTTCTCATTTCACTATTTTACATTGAAAGTTAGAGACAAAACATGTAATATACATAGGAAATTAATTAATTTGTTTATATGTTTCAAGAAAAAAATGTTTGAATAGTGTTTTTTTTTTAATTACTTTTACTCAGTCTAAGGAACCAATAGGTTTTATTATAAATAATAGGAAGTATTTACTCGTTCATTTATCCCATAACACAAGTCTCGAACTTACGTTGGGGCTAACTCAATCTGTGTGATTTGTCCCTATATTTATTTATTTATCATTATTATTAGAAGATTCGCTTATTATTAAACAAAACTGTAAATTGATCTATGTCTCTATTTTTCTTATCAATATTTAAAATTGAAAGAACGAGACGAAAAATAATTTTATTAATATACCTAACACCAAGCTACCAGATACATAGAAAAACTATTGTTTTGTGGCATATTCGTACGTGTACCAAGCGGAAACATTCATATTTAGTTTTAATCTATCTCAAATTTAAAAACTATGCTCTTGTCGGTAGAGTCAATTCTATGTGTTTTTATCTTTCGCTAGCCTTTCACATCATACGACACCTCTTAAAATATTTATTTTAATTTTTGTATGTTAATTAGAATATTCATTGACAATTAATAAGACGGCATAATTTCTTAGTGGCATAGCAAATGAGGCGTCAGTATACAGGTAGTTGCCGCAGTGAGTACAAGATAACATCACAAAACACAATAGAATTCAGGGTCACCTTGCTCGCATCGCTGCGCTGTTGTCATACGAGTATAGTTTTATGCTATATTTATAGTATTGGTACAGGAAGATAGTCTCAAGTTAGAATTCCTGATTGTTCGAAAAAAAATTTTTACCATAGTACTTAATATGTAGGCGAATAGACATACGGCCGGCTAGGAAGCGTAACCGTAGCCTATGAGAAGGTTGCAATTGAGCATTACCACCGCGTTGCCAACCCTGGAAGAATCTTTTCACGATCTTTTTGAAGACCCTATGTTGTTGTTTGTAGTCAATAATTTTATTAATAAATACGCTTAACATGCTCTAGTCGGTGTGGTGTGATAAGATCCTCTATTTTAGATGGTAACAAATACCATTAGTTTCATAAGGTGAATTCACAATGTTTAAATAGACTTGTTATTCACCATTGGGTCCAAAAGGAACATATCTAATTTTCTCTCTCACAAGCGTTAAACATTAATCATTTCTTGTTACAGATCTCACCAATGTTACGATGCAGGCAACACGTGAATCGAGCCGGCAAAAACGCTGCAACAAACGACGCAACTCTCGAAAAAAGTCCTTATCACCCTCGGATCTAAAATGCTCTCGGGGCGAATCCAAACCAGACAGCAAGTTAGGAAAACGCTCTTTATCAGAAGGATCAGTGAAAGTGAAACATAGAAAGAGTAATATTCGTAGGACATTAACTCATCCCTTTACGGGGTCAGATGAGATTAAAGATGTGACTATGATTGGCGTGTTTAATCGGGAAGTGAAAGTGGACGCTCCTCCTGAGAGTGACGAGTCGAACTTGCCTCCGACGAGTAGTGATAGGGATACGGAGGATGACGGTCGCGTTCGGCCCTCTTTGGCACCGCAGTGGTCCAAATGGGACTCTGGGAGCGAAATGGACTCGTTGGTGTCGACGGTCGTGAGGAGAGCCTCGGCGAGACGACGCAGGATGCCCGCAAACTCAGGTAAACACCTCTATTTTCTTTCCTCTTTTAAAATATAAATAAATAAATATATAGCGACAAATTACACAGATCGAGTTAGCCCCAAAGTAAGGTCGTGACATGTGTTATGGGATACTAACTCAACGATACTATATTTTATAAGAAATACATATATAACACATCCAAGACCCAGGCCAATCAGAAAAACATCATTTTTCATCTTGACTTGACCGGGAATCGAACCTCCTGAGTAGTAGTCTGGCATATTAACCATAGCGCCACGGAGGTCGTCGTCATACTTATATTTTTGTAAATAAGAGTACATAACTACCTAATTTAGGTTATGTATCACGATCTTCTGAAATTTTGCAATGCAAGCATTACTAGGCTACTGAGGGAGGCATGTTACTCAGCAGTGTACTTTTAGCCCCAGAAATGATGATGTTCAATTTATTAATTAAAATTTGTTTATTTAAAATTGAATATGACTAGTTATGTTTCTTACTTTTAAATTTAAGTACCACTTCACGTCTGCAATAAATCATTGTTTTATATCTTGACGTGAGTACGAAAAGTGAAAATTTTCAGCATTAAGGCCTAGGGTTAGACTGACTAAGGTCAACGCTCGGAGTCAGAGGGACAGTCAACACCAAAAAACTTCATCAATACCTCAACTAACATAAATTTACCATTATTAACGATAAAAATAAAGGGATGGATGTTTGGTAAATAAGAGCATATCTCCCTTTCTAACACTGGGATCAAAATTATTAACTATGACATATCTTGGTTTGGAGATACAACTTTTTCACATAAGTCGCTTCGAACCCAATCTTGGTATTGACTGTATAAGAAATAGTTGAGAAATTTAACATTTGTCTTCGTCAAAATAAGCGACAACCAGTTTTGCGACAATACAATACTCTTACATCGCAATACAGCTTAGAAAGTGTAAGGAGTGTAACACAAAGGACGTATTACGAGATGTATTAGATAGAGCTCGTCTTTATTTATTGAGTTGTATTGTAAGATAATAGACAAATAACTTCTATTAACAAATAGCCAGCTATCAATATAAAATTAGCGTGAGTCAACAAAACGCCAAATAAAATACGTTTGTTGTATGGGAGTCCCACCTAAACATTAATTTTATGCTGTGTAGTATTTGTTGATACCTACATCATGCGTGTAAATTTCTTATACTGTTTACCACGGTTCATGAGATACAGTCTGGCGACAGACAGACCAATAAACAGTGAAGTATTGGAAATATAGGGTTCCGCTTTTACCCTATTGGTAAGGGTATAAAGCTAAACAAAACAAAAATAATATTTTTTTTTGTTTAGCTTTTTAATATAATCCTTAAAAAAATTAACGATAAGTACCTAGGTAAACAAACAATTTTTTTCTTATTCTGTGAATGGATGGCGTTTCTTGTTTCAAAAAGACGTACAAATCATCCTTGTCTAAAAAAAATTAAGCAAACTAAACTACTACAATATGAAAATTTTGCAAAAATAAAAACGACATACATAGTTATATTGGAACCACAGATTATTACTATACTTAATAAGTAGAGCTCATGTAGCTACAGAGACTGTTAAAAAGTACTTGCACAACAGAAGGTCAGAGATGTGTGCATGCAGTGTCTGGGGGCGATCACCTTAGTCTGGCCAGTGGCATAACTATATGAGTATAAACGGAGGCCCGGGGCAAATTAAAAATATAAAGCCCTTCAAAGCTTGTTAATATTTTACGATTAACAAACATCCTTCTTTTCCATAGAATTCAAAAAATGCACGGGCATTTTTTTTAAATCTATCTTTTTTCACATGTTTAAAAAAAATAAATGATAATAGATTTATTACTGTAGTGACACTAGCGCCACAATAAAATAATATTGAACAACTGATGGCGCTAAAAGCGAGAATCTCTGAATTGCAATCAAGACAGCAATTAGTATGAAAGTCTAAATCGCGCTTGAAAAGTTTCTACGGAATACAACCTCCGACAAGATATCGTTGGAGCCGCGGATCCCCAGGCAAAACATTCGGACTGGCGGGAGTTTTTCCCTCTTTTGGCCGTCGAGCATATCCCTATCGGTCCCGCTTTTCTCCAAACTCTTTTAACTGCTTGACGATGACAAGAGCGTCGCAGCCGTAGGTAGGCGGTGGATTCTGGCTACCAACTCTATATTCAGCATCAGCTTCGGTGTTTCTAAGCTGATGCTTCTTGTTTTTCTTTTCCACTTCCCAAAATTTTCTGCATCCATGTTAGTTCTTATTATAGTCTTCTTCTTGTACGCATGTTCTCTACTGCTACCTTAAGCCTGCATTTGGTGGGTTTGCCCTTCCCACCGGGTCCGATGGGGGCAGCATGACCACACTTGTTCCTCATAATCAAATATTGAGGGGCGCCCTAAATCCAGAGGCCCGAAGCATTTTGCCCGCTCCTACCTTATTGTTACGCCTCTCGCTCAGATATTACATACGCTGCACTCTGTTGAACTATTATTAAAATCATTTTCACACTCATTACGATCGGCATGGATGGGTTGCGTGCGGAAAATATCGCATATTTCCCACACAAATTATATATCAATGACTTAATTCACAAAATTCCTAAGTAGAGATTATAAAGCAGCAAATAAACTGCCGTATTTTTTTTAACTGGGTATGAATAGATTTTTTCAAATTTTCAAAACTTTTGAAAAATAAACGAAACTAAAATTTAGCAGTACATAAAGTCGTTTTCTGATTAGCTAATAGTCAACTACTACGACGAGATACCTATTCAATTAATGAATATTTAAAGAGCTGAAAGTTGTAGAAAGATTTTATAGTATAAACAATTTGTAAAAAATTTAAGTTACATTTCGTCGTGAACTGTTAACTTTTAAATTTTTTAAGTGTGCAGTAGATTTATAAGGAAACTAGCTTTTGCCCGTGGCTTCACACGCGTGGATTTTCCTCGGCAACAGTGCTATTTACAGGGATGAAAAGGTACTCTATGTCTTCTATACTTCATGGTTAAGTAGATAGGGCTTGAAAGCGAAACAAACAAAGTCATTTTCGCATTTATAATATTAGTTGGATAAACAGAGTCCAGCGCAGGTAAAACCACGGTATACAGCTAGTCCGGCTCATGACATGTTACGCTAAGTTTGATACCTAGTTATTATAATAGATATACCTATTACACTCTAATTGATCTTAGACCGTAATCGACTATCATTGACACTAATACTTAATGCCAACAGGAAATTAGGCATCATACTATAAAGTTGACTCTTATTTGCGTTTTGAAATACATTATGTTCATAAGTGTTTTACTCAAGGATTCCTTGCGTTCTAAATGAAGTCAACAAAATATCGTTTTATTGACATCCCATCAGTGAGACGTACGCCTGTTTGTCTATTGCATATAGTAAATTAATTATTTCTATTATGTAACGGAATATACAAGAGTATTGAAAATAAGTAAGGTAAATCATCACAAAAAACAATCATTCTTACCATTTAGTAATAAATGAATAAATAGATTATCATCCATAAATACTACAATGTAAAGATAATGAAAAAATAAATAAAGGTTTGTAAAGATGTTATTAATATTCCCGCCAAAATCGCAGTTTTTAACTTACCTACACGATAAGCCAGACAGAATCAAGGTATAGCGACATCTGTGTATATTTTACAGAACTAAGCCCTACGAACAAATAAGAACCAATCGCAATAGCAAGCACAGTGCATTGCTCTCACGCCCATAGAAAGGCCTACAACTCCATTGGAGTTACACCAACCAAGTACAGCCAAAGACGATGCATCATTTCAATACCGCTAAGTTTGTTTATATTACAGAATATTTTAAAATAACACAGGTGTATTAGGATATACTTTTATTAGAGCTACCTAACCCCTTCATATACATTGAGCTGCTTTATAACTTCATAAGGTTACGTTGTTGTTAGATTAGTTGTGGATAGATGTCGCTACGAGGTCTTCACCACACCAGCTTCTCCAGAGTAATGTGTTACAGTTTTACAACTGATTGAAAATTTATTACAGACTAGCTTTTAGCCACGGCTTTGCACGTGTGGTCAAGGGAATTGCTTGGTCTCTCGGGATCAAAATTATCATATGTGTTAATCCAGATTGAAAAATACCTTTGTGTTCCAAATATCCAAATCCATTCAGTCGTTTTTGCGTGATAGACTTACAAACATCCAAAGATCTGAACTTTCAGATTTCTAATATTATTAATTAATAATTTCTATATTAATAGACTTCAGTTTCAACTAATAAAGCTCTCGCTAAATTAATTAATTAAAATTAGTTTGCCTTAAACGGTTTTCTACGTAATGCCCAATTTAATCTCTATTAATATTATTATAAAGTATCTACTATATATGTTTTTGGGGTCCCAGGGGTTCGCTCTTATGAAAATCAATCATAATTTCTATTATACTCTACTTGAATAGCTTTCAGCCGTCAGTCGGACGTGCATGAAGGAGAAACATCCATCTAATCTACTACCTATGTTCAGTACCTATCTCTAGTATGAAATTTTTATAAACGCAGACGCCCTTAGTTGCTTTACTATCCGCCAGGGGCGCTGTATTGTCATACAAAATAGCTTACGCAGTTGTAAGCGTCTGCGTTTATGAAATCTCATACTAGGGGTACAAGAGATATTAAAATGACTTAATTCATATTTCGAATAACTTTGTTTCTTTAATAAAATTATTTTTATTTTTTATTTAAAGTACTTAAAAGTATTTCCATGATAACATTGATAAACACACTGGACTCTATTCTATCGAATGTACCGCTAATACATATTTGTATGTCACTATGTTATTTTTTTAATTATAAGAAAGGCGTGCTTAAGGTCGGAAGTGTATGGGTGGCGTAGGAAGGCTGTATAGTGAATGAAGTCAATGTCAAATATTTAACGGAACAATGAGTATGTGGGCGCATCCGACGAGTGATAGGAAGGGAAGGACAGGCCTAACACTATTAGTTTTGAGGTTTTTTTTTATCACCTTGAATATGAAAAGTAATGGTTTAACATCGAAAAGCCATGCTGATCGAAAATAGAAATTGTAACGGTACAATATAACATCTTAAATAAAATAAGATTTTTATTCCAAAATTGCTAATAACTACTATAATATTTAAGTAAAAAGTTATTTTGTAGCAAAGTAAGCCGCCGATTGTTATATTTAATTATGCCTAACGGTAACACTCATTGGTTATGTATAAGCATTATATACTTAATTATTTGGTACATAAGTATTATCACATGTGTTATCCTCTACAACTTAAAATGGAAATTTAGAATTTTCTTTGTCCCTTAGACGCCTTTTACGACACTCATGGAAAAAGGGTTCTTTTCCACCAACAAACCACAAAAAAAAATTTAACTAAAAAATAATGATAATTATAAATCTTGGTTTAAACTTAAGTTACAATAAAGTAAAAATACATACTCAAATTAAGTATGTAATTAACCCATTTTCTTAAAATAATATATAACCTAATCATAAAATTAAAAAAGAAAAATATATATATATAAATATATAAAATAACCTACAATTAAAAATAAAGGCGATTCTAATAAATAAATAGCATTTTTTATAAGTAAGTCGATGTTAGCATCGCATCGAACATAACTGTCATAGTGAAGCAAGTACGTTGTCGTTGAAGTCTTTTGTATGGCTTCCGCAACGCGGCAATTTGGGGCTCCGTGCCTCGGAAGGAATCGCTACAACGATTGGACATTTGTATTTTTTTTTAAAGATAAAATTTAATTTTAACTAACAAAAACTATTTACATTATTAAAAATCTTAAACTATTTAAATTTCATTTATGAAAAAAAGCTTTAAAAAATCCCAGTCCCGGCAAATCATTACCCCGAGGTAAGGCTAGTACCTGAAAAAGCTGAAACAAGTACTCATAATATAAGATAATTTTAATAAAAAAGTAAAAATAGACCAATTACATTAATTATTCATGAAACCCACACAGACCATATAATAGTTCACCTCGTGCAAACTTTTTACATCAATCGTTGATTTCATGGCCTCCAAACGATTCTACAAGGCTTTATCTATTTAATTTTTAATTGACAAAAACTAAATTATAGCAAAAAAGATCGGATGTAGAGTTTTTACGAATTCAGTCACGGTTCTGAGTTCTCTTAATTTTATAACATTAGACTGTGAGTTACGGCCAATCACCATTATCTTGGATGGACTTTGGTATTTATAAGTATACTAGCTGTTCCCCGCGGCTTCGCCCCGCGTGGTACTCGGTTATATCGCGCCCAAAAGTAGCCTATGTTTGACCTCAGGTCGTTAACTACATCCCTACCAAATTTCATCACAATCAGTCCAGCAGTTTAGCCGTGAAGAGGTGACAGACAGACAGACTTTCGCATTAATAATATTAGTATGGATTGACTTACTATAATCACTATTCAGATCATCTCCTTATCAATTTGTTAATAAACACAGTATACCTTTTTCTTTCTTTCTAATGTTATATTTTATCACCTTATCTTAGTTTCTTTGGAGTCGCTTTTTTCACCTCTATTATGCTTTCCGCATCCTAGGTCTTTCATAGACAACTCACCCTTACTTGGCTCGGATGGTCTATATATATTGTTTACCCCATTTTTTATATTAACCGCATTTAAGGTAAAACGTACCTATTTAGGAGACTTTTCTGAATTGGCAGGGTTAAAAGTAAACAAAAGCCTAACCATTCTTTTCGTTCCATATTCAAAACTTTAGCCTGTTTGGTCTACTTCGCTCCAAGTTCATTGTTCGAACACACTAAATTTTAAGTAGACGTAAACGCCAGGCGCTTTCTGCCCATTTTTTGCCTATGCTCCTCGACTGGGTGGAGCGGGGTTTTTGTCGAATGTTACCGGTCACTTACGTCATTTTGCTCTTTGGGTACGTTTTGTTGTTGGCGTTGAGACGCGGGTGAGTCACGTTGTTAGTTAGCGTAAAAGTCGATAGTTTTTATCGATATTAGAGCTTTTCGAATAATCTGACTGAAGCATCTGTGCATAGATTAAATAAAATTTAACAAAGCGCTTAATGAAGGAAAATTTACTTACTGATTGTATGATTGTATAGTTAGCTTCACGTGATGACAGCAAATAATATTTACTCTTAATTTCAGAATAAAAATTTGTAAAACAAAAACAGCGACAATCTAAATGTATTGTTGAAAGTATAAATCTTGGCAATTTCTATTTGAAAATTCCTAGCATATGATACAATTCCACTGAACACAAGATCGAGGAAATAAGTACTCATTAGTTTCAAATCGTCTTTATTAGAGCAGAAAGCGAAAATAGAGCTCGCTTAAAGAAAAGTCAAGATAAATTTCACTTAGCACCTCGCGTGTATCTGGAGAAAACAATGACTGTTACTATAGCAATATCGATACGTAAACAATCGAGTTTAGTACAGCACTCTTGTGGTGGCGAGCGCAACAGTCAGCCGGCCGGCTCGGCTCTGTTCCCTCCGCACATCCGCTTGCGCGTTCTGCCCCGCGACCGTATCACAGCCCTAGACGCGAAAAAAGAAAATTCAAAATTCGAATAATATTTTCTACACGACGAATTATAACTGCCAGTTTCATTATATTAAATTTGTATTTTTCTTTTACTGCCGAAAAAGCTCTAAACAGCCAGTACAGTTAAACAATAACAGTCCTGTTAGTCAATTTGGTGTTCGTGCAATAGTTCAGCAACAATTGTGTGAAACGTGAACTTTGAAAGCCTTCGATGAAGCCTTATATGGAAGCCTTTTCAATTACGTTGACTAAAATGTGAGTGTTATATCGAATATCACCGGTAATTGGATAAAAGGTATATTGTTAATACGATATTATGTGATGTATTTTTTAGGATAACTTTCGGGATGCTCTTTACATTGATATTTTCGGTTAAGTCCTTAGCCTTGCTTTTTGTCATTGGGTACAGATTCATTAGATCTTTGTCAAAGTAAATTCTTCTCTATGAGTTAATGTAGTTTAGTTTAAAAAATCAATTAAAATGTTAAGATGAGCAAAATATACTAACGATTTTTGTCATTCTTAAAGTATCTTCATAACTAGTAGTTTTTAGCCAAAGCCTTTAAAATAGGAGCATAATTCACAGAGGCATTATGGATATCCAATAAAATATAATGTTATTTTATAAATGCGCTATTGCTTGGATGACTTTATGACGTTGGATACCTAAGACCACGTTGATCCTGGGTTAGTAGTCTCCATTTGTAACACCCAGTAGTTAACAACGATTATTTAGACCTAAGAGTTAAACATTAGTGTTTAAAAGATCTGTTTTGCTTGTATTTTTTGCACATATTTTATTGTTCTATCTGCTTAATCCAATTGCATGTGTTAGTTTATATTTAATTTCTCTAAATAAAGAAAGTAAGTAAGAACACTTTATTGACCCATAGAAAATACATTGGAATTACAAATTTTTAATTTTCCGGGCTACCTTAGAAATACGACAAAAATACTTAGCTGGTTAGTGGACTTAGTGGGCTTAGCGTTGGAATCCAGCAAATGTATAAAATCAAATTAAATGAATTTCAGTGGAGTATAAGAATCGAGTCAGCGTATCACTTACAATTTTCAATTCGTCATTGTTCTTAATATTTCACCGTTAGATTTACAAAAAGGTATTGTTTTGTCAGAAATTGGAATTCATGCTTTACTTATCAAGCTATAAAATACAGTTACGTTACAATTTCATAACCATGGTGTTCCTAATCTTAATATTCATGGTATCGTGGTCAACGAAGCGTTTGCACATTAGATCCTTAACAGACATACCTTCGTTACCATCTGTTATCAGGCCTTTGTCTTTCAATTAAAATATAGCTTAATTTATTAAATACTAGCTGTTCCCCGCGGCTTCGCCCCGCGTGGGACTCGGTAATATTGCGCCCAAAAGTAGCCTATGTTTGACCTCAGGTCGTTAACTACATCCCTACCAAATTTCACCACAATCGGTCCAGCAGTTTAGCCGTGATAGACAGACAGACAGACAGACTTTCGCATTTATAATATTAGTATGGATATGGATATGGATATTTACTCAAACTTGGATTTTAGAACTTAAATTAAATTTGCCAACATAAGCAATTTCCATGAATTACGGACACAGTTCGGGTGGATCAAAGAAAATGAGGCTTAGAAGACCGTGTGGACCAAAAAACTTCACAGATTATAAGCGTTTTCAGCTACCTATATCTCACCCAAAATTAAGAGCTGAGGATTCTATATGTTTATGAGTTACTTCTTCTTCATCCTAGCGTTTTCCTGGTTGCATCCTCAGCGTCGGAGCCCAGAGTCCGCTTTCCTACATTTTCTTCAGGAAAAAAGTAGTGGCTAACGTTACAGGAATGATACTTTATTTAAAATTAATATGTAAAATTATAATCATTAACAAAAAATTTATCGTGTATGCTATGCCATAAACTAAAACAGCACAACTAGAAAGTCCGAATAGATAAAATCTGCTCCACATTAGTTTTTAGTCTGTAGCTCTGTAGTCTATGGTGTGGTTTAAAAACAATAGGGCGTATCCGATGCGGTACTGTGCTTATTTTGCAATGAGATACAGATTACAAAATTAGTGCTCTAATACCCAATGTTTATAATTAACGGTTATGTTAGTTGCTCAATCTCAATCATTTCTAAGGTCTTATAACTCTACTGAAGCAAATCGTAAATATTAAATACTAATAATACTTTACACACCTAACTCCCAGTTATATCCTAAGTTATTACTTTCTGGTTAAGGAATAGATCACTCGCTCTCTTCTCTTGTGTGTCGTAAAATGCATTTAAAAGAATAACAGAGGTATAAATATAATTGTACTTCTGTTCGACTGCTATGAATTCCACCAAACGACAGCAACTCCAAAGATAGTGTCAGGCAGAGATGAAGGTACTTACCTCATGAAGGTGGAAAAACTGAGACATCTTGTTTTAGCCTTCAAATCGCATACATCTACTTGTTAGTCATTTTCACACTTCTATATCACTAAATAGTATAAAACAAAGTCGCTTTCTCTGTCCCTATATCCCTTTGTATGCTTAAATCTTTAAAACTACGAAACCAATTTTGATGCGGTTTTTTTAAAAATAGATAGATTCAAGAGGATGGTTTTTATACCCATGTGAAACCGGGGCGGGCGCGCTGGTGATTCACATTTCTGATATGCTGTTAAAATTATCATCATAAATTAGATAATAACTACAACACAATTTAGCATGGAAACTTGTCTTCGAAGATTGTGAATACAGATTTTCTATGTCTACCACATAAAACTGTATCATTGTAATCAGATCACATTGGATCGGACAATGAAAGTAAGAGCGCACGTTGGCGCCGACTCAAGGCTCCATTGCCTAAGACGAGAGACGTGGGATGCAGGGAGGACAACGAGGTCGTATAGGTATCGACTCCTTTGCCATGTTATTGTCTTATTTGGTTGTTGTGATTATTTTTATTCTAAGGTTGGTAATGAAGTGTATGCTTGGTTGCCGCGTAAGATGGCCATGAGGCTATCCTATCCAATAGACCCTTAGAATCCTTAAATGTTTAAGAGTAGTACTCACCCTGGTTGGTTGATTATTCGCCACTCCAGAGATTTACATATCGCTCGGTTTTTCCATATTTCAACTAGTAATAACTACATGGGTTTTAGTTAAACACGAAAAATATTAAGTTGTGTTTCACGGTTCTCCACCATTCTACCTATCGTACGCGGGAACGGGAAAGGAAAGCCAACAAAAAAAGTATTTGATCCACGCCAATTAATCCAGAACCCCTCCTGACAGGAAGTGGGTTTCCTGTGAACTGTAGACAACCTGCCTGTTGACTTGTTCAATTCGATTCGACAGGTGGTCGACCCATCTTCGTTTATTTGATATATATTTTTTTTTAAATGTGTGCAAATCAGTGATTTTTTTTTTGTTTCTTTCAGCTGAAAAATATTAAAAGCTATTTTATCTTTTCCTAGCCTTTACCAGCGACCTAGCTCGCGTGAATTCCGGTTTTTTTTTTTCTGGGATTGACTGTGGTTTATGTTTCTAAAGTTTAATTAAAATTTAACAGTTTTTTATTATTAATAATATTTAGCTTCTTTAATCAGACGCCTTTCATGTTCAATCACAGAATTTTTAATAGTACTGGTCCAACTCCAATATTTTTTCTTAAATTTTATGAAAGTCCATTGTTCTTTGACCCAGTCATAGACATATTTATAAAGGTAGTAATTTTAGTACCGGTGTCATTCACAAAATACTTTCTTTCCCAGCTATTACCCACGTTTCAAACTTACAATTTCGATTCGGTTATTATTGGACAATTAATAAGTCAGTGGTTTTATTGTCAATAATTACATCAGACCAAATACGTAGAGCTTAAAGAGGGAGTCAGTCACACCACAATCATTACTATTAGAGATATTACACCATATTACATTGACTTAAGAACATAAGCAACAAAGACTCTAATTCATATTTACATGTTGAATAACAGCCAACACTGCAAAATTTCTTGTAGTAATTCTAAAGCTATTATAAAATTTATAAAAAATATATAATAATACTGACGATGATCGTTTGTTTCATCTACTGTTATTCTGCAATTTTTGAACAAGATTGTTGACAGGAGATACCTCTAATCAAAGCTCCTAGCTTAGTTTTAAATAAATAAAACATTCCTTAGAATCACATAAGGTATCAGGCTATATTCTAAATCCGTCTGGTAGTACCTATTTTAAAGAAGTTCAAACTAACTCTTCATCTTTATTACATATATCATTGTATATACATATTTACTACGTATCTCAAGTACCTAGTACAAGACCATAACTTGCAGCTTACCAATTCAGACCATGCACTGGTCTTGTATTAGCATATAATACATAATTAATAACAGCACATCATTGATTGTAATTTGTAATGTTGTATCACTCTTAGCCTTTGTTTCCGTTTGTACTCGTAAGATTTGCTATTGATTTGTTACCACAGGTTATACGTCTTTTACGATATCTAAATAATCTATAACTGAATGAACAATTGGATGAGTTTTTTTCCTTTAATCTTTGAAATTTTGGATATGTCCCAGAACATGTACATGAAGAAATAATTGATGAAAAGGTACTAACAAAAGTAAGATAGGGAATAGCCAGGAGCGATCTCGAAGAGATTGCGAACAGAGTGCAAGCCTTGAAAACCTAAGGGAGATATAAGACATTATTACATTAAATACATACCTATACATACACACTGTGTAAAGTGCCACACACACAATAAAATGTGATACAGAGTCATATTATTATTATCATGTTCCTTTCGGCCGGGTTTCGTTTTAGTCAGACGGCCGTCGCTGCATTGTATGACCAGCACCTCCAAATCCAGGATCATGACGTATAAGACTGCAAAGCGTAAGCTGAAAATTCAATTTGGAAACACGCTCGTTGATATTAGAAGTATCAGTAACGAACGTGTATGACGAGAATGATAAGTATAGAAGCAAGGATCTGTCATACTCATAACAAGTAGAAATCTAGTGTTGCCAATACTAAACCCTGTGGGAAAAATAACGTCATAATATTGATTATTAATTATGTATATAACTTTCTACTTCTAAGTTCTCCTTTACACTTCGTTCTTTGCTTACGTCGTCGTACCTTAAAATTTTCAGGATAAAAAAAAGTTATTTAAGATGTTCCTGTTTATATTACTTCATTGTAGCCGTAACTCGACATAATCTTAAATCTTCAAATAGCCCAGTTCATCTGTCAACAAATTGAGACGCATAATTCTTAAATGCCACCTGCCCACTTCCTCCGAAGCCAGATGTAAATTTAAGATACTCGTAGACGTGATCCGATTTGATAATATGTGCTTTGCTTTTTTAAAATTATAAAAAAATATTCTGGTCAGTTGTGTTGCGCATCTAGATGACTTCATAACCAAAGATAGTCGTGGGTTGCTTGCTTTAGCTATATCATTAAAGAAAATAAATAATAAATCAATAAAAATATTTTTCAGTCACTTAAGGTACTGTACATTGGTTGCTTCAGAGTCTAATAGTAGTAGTAACATATCTGGCAATTTTCTTCTTCACTTCGCACATTTTTAGCAGACTGAGTTATTTTTCTCTAATAACCATACCATAACCCATACCAACATAATTACCTCTTGAAGTCTGTTTCTGTATTCATGTCCTGGGTATATCAGGCAATTAAATAATAAGGCTTTTTTATGAGGCATACCGCATACGGTAATCGTGACGCTGCCCTATTTCAAGCCGATTTCATCTCTACATGTACCAGATTTCTTGATAATCTATATAAAACCAAAAGGTCACCTGATCCTTTCACTCACTCCTGTAGTGAATACAAAATAGATAAAGTGAAGCTGTAATGTTTCAAGTAGTTTAGTACTTATAGTTGGGTTGGGAGACGTCACCTAAGAACGGATTTACCAAAATTCAAATGGGTTTCTATATGATTTTTATTGTTATTGTTTTTATATATGATGATACAGTAGCAGAGCCACTGTTAGTACTTCTTAATATATTTCCAAAGTTACACACGTAATATACTATTTTCTATTGAAGCTAGTCCTAAGATGTTCGTGTCGCTCTCAAGTCACGCGGCTACGGCGGCATCCATCCGTGGTACTTTCTAGTATTAACATGATTGCAATCTGCCATGGCATTCCGCGATCACGTTAGGGCTTAGCGCCAATATGGCTTATAATTCCTAGCACTTAATTATACGCCAATTTACCGCTCTACTTACTTCTCTGAAGGATATGCCTATCGTAGGTACCTAACTACTAAATCTGCTTCTTTCATATGGTGCGATATTTTATCTTAAAAATCTTTATTTCAACTCCTAGACTCCAACGTGTTTTTTTCTCCTTTGCATACAGATGATTAATGGTTATTGATTACCGTAGTTGAGCAAAAGCAACCGTATCCATGATTAGTAGGTACTTATAATTGTCCAAAATTTTTGTAATCAGTGCCTATAACATCAGATATTTATTTCAATTTAATATTGTATGCCATACTAAGGTAATCAGACATTCCATAGAAAATCCTTAAGCAGTCTTAAAATATCTATATTTAGTTACTAAATTTAGAAACTATTTGTAAAATACGCCTAGTATATTCTTAACCGCAATGTGTCTACGATATCAATGGTTGACGCAAACGCAACGCAAGTTCTTGGTTCTTGCCTAGTTATTCTGTTTGCCAGCACTTTTGCTCGATCAAAAATAATAGTCGCTAGATTCATGGTAGGTAGTAGGTATTTATTACTTTCATGTTTATATAAGTGCTATTATCTATTCTGTAGTTAACCATATGTATACCCCCTGTTAATAAAACTTAACAAACGTTTGTAAAGTCCATTTTAACTATGTTTTGGCTCTTTCTATCTTAACAAAATTTACCGTTAAAGAAAAAGCCAAAACACATTTTAGTTAAAATGTGCTCGAGGCTTGGGGATTGGCTACAGAATTGACTTGATTTAGAAGTTTTTCATGCAAATTTTTTTAAATCCCCTGGAAGTTAACTAAACATTGTATTTAAAATTACTACTATCTACTAATGGCTTCATACAACACCCAAGAGGCTATACACTGGGCCCAGAATAGATCTGATTAGGACACTAACTGCCAATTTGGATTATGGTGGTTACGACCCACAGCTATGAGGAATACGACTTGAAAGAATGGCTTCATTATACTTGCCACAATAACCACGACACTCAAAAAGTGAAAACGGTATCCCATATAATAAGCCTCCGGTATTGGACCATCTGTCTGTTTATCGTCGTCTTTACGCCCGTCTGTCTGTCAGTGGCCCCGTATCTCATGAACGTAAGATAAACAGAACTAACTTTCACAGATTATGCATTTCTATTAGTACATCAAATATTTACTACATCCTAAAAATAAATAAATAAAATAAGGAAATTATAGATATTTTAGGGGGTAAGTAGTTAAGTTTTGACCCGAATGCAGAAAAAGGTAGTTTATAAAAAAAGTTTACGCTCTTTGTGTACATATAGATGATTATTTTTGTAAATAATTCTACGTTCTACCACAGAATAAGTAATAGTACTTCTACTGTGCTTATCCGATTTTGAAAAATGAGGTGTCCAACAGCTTGTTGTTATGAATAAGTTTTGTAAGAAGTACCTTAACCACGGAATAGATATAAATAAGTAGTAGTAATGCAAGTTAACCTTATTTTTTAATCTGACTGAACGCTGAAAATTTTTGTATATTTGGAAATCGCGCGCGGGGCAATTTTTTTTCAATCTATGATTTAGAACTCCCGATAAAATACGATTCATCTGAATCGTATGAATATTATTATTCATTTGATTGGCTCAGGGATGATGTTGTTTAAGTGCATGTTTTGGCAACACCTATTTAATTTTATTTTTTTTCTACTTTCAGATTGGGGCGTCACTGAGCCAGGCGAATTGAGCGAGTCGGAGGCCGGTCGCATGCGTCCCGAGGACTACCGCCTAGTGTTCCTCAGCTCCGACTCGTCCTGCCGCGAAGACACGGAGGACTCGTCATCCACAGCCTCGTCCGCCGCGCCACCAGCTCCCGACGACTGCGATTGGGACTACTTCGAGCCAGGCGCGGCGGCACCACCCCCACCGAGGCACATCCCACAAGTCTGCCCTAGAACTTGCTCGTGTGGGGCCGAACCTCGCATCGTCGCAGTACCAGTCCCCGTCCCTGTACCAGTACCAGCCGCTCTTTGGCCGGCTCTACTCGCCTTTCCCACTCAAGCTCCGCCGACGCCACCTTGGAACACCTACCCCGGATTCCCGCCTCTCGATGCCGCGGCACTTGCTCGGTTCACCACGGCCGCTGCCGTCGCCGTCTCCGCCGCCGCCACTGCCTCCGCCACCGCTCTACCACACACGCAAATCGAAATGACGCCCGAAAAAACCGATAAAGCTATACAATCAGAAACGTCACGAGCTCCCGATAACGATAAGAACGATAATATTATTGAACAGCCAGTCGAACGCGAATCGCCGGACGGTATTAAGGTGATTACCGGAGAGGACTCCTTATCAGTATTGGAACAAGCAGACGTCATGCCCGACCACTTAGATGCAGAAAAAGCTTTCCCATCTTCAAATGAATCTGGAGATTCGAGTGACTCTGAAGCCGGTATCGCTCAAAGAAGTTATGACCTGACCAGTGGCGCGCCTGAAGAGCCCGTGACATCTGATGAAGATTCAGAGGACTCTGGGGGAGGAGGTGGAGGAAGATTCTCACGTGTTTTTGTAGTCAATCCTGCTGACTCGTCCTCAGATTTAGAAGATAATGCAGACAGTAGTGGCATTGACTGCGATGACTCTTTTGACAAAAAATCTGACAGTTTAGAAATAATGCCCGTTGAAGTAGCAATGCAAAATGAATTAAATGTCAATTTAGAACCAAGCTATGGTAATGAAAACACTAGTGATAACGGAAACGTGGTGCTATTGGATTCCTTAAACTTTACAAATGAATATGAAGTGATACCATATGGAAATAATTTAAGCAACGAAATTAATAGTGATGATATTGCAGAGAAAAAACCTAATTTTATTAAATTTTGCGACGAAAATATGCTTAAAAGCGAAACCTGTGAAGAATTTAATAGTTTTAATGCCAGTTGTAGTACTAGTAGCGATATTTCCGATAGTAACAATCACTCAGATAATGGTTTAAATCGTCATCAAAGTATGTCAAATAGCAACGACTACGATTCATTAGATAATAGTCTGAATACAGAAAGTGATATGAAAGTAAAAGTCTCGGTGGAGTTGCCTAATGAGAAATGCAATAACGAAGAATTAATTTCTAACGAAATTCCGAGCGGCCCATTGATGAGATTAGCACCATCGCCGGAACCCGGTCAAGATAGCTTAAGTTCATCGACCGGGGACAAAATAGACTTATTCAAAGGTATTGAGCGTACACTTAGTGAACTATTGAAGAAAGAATTACTTGAGGACCAAGAGGAGGAGAAAATGCACGGTGCGCGGCCGGTTTGCACTGCGGAGGCGGGGGGCGCCAGCGCACCTGCCGCGACCACAGTTTGCCGCTCGCGCAGCGCTCGTACGGACGGTTCCGCGCGCTTCACGAGTCGCGTTATGATAACGCACGACCGCGTCTCGGTCGTCACGTCAGACACGACGCGGCTCATGCGGGACATAACAGTGCATCACACAAACTCACAAAACGAACCGATTTCCGACGTACAAGACGAAAACGAACAAAGTTTGGCTTCAGACGACGAAACGCCACAGCCTTCGGGCGGAGTGACTGTCGTTAGCAATGCCGACACTCTCTCGGCGGTTGTGTGCCTCGAGGAGGGGCTCGCAGATGACGATTCATGGGTCGAGGACGTCAGCCATGACGATGACGAGGGCACCACGGCTTCGGACTCCGACTCGGGGGATGAAGCGACGCTGCCCGCTCGGGGAGATGATTTCGCCTACTGTAGGCGTTCCATAGACTTCACTTTACACACGATAGTCGAAGAAAGTTGCGAAGAAAGCGAAACGGAACATACAACTAAGAAACCGCGACCTGTATCCGCTACGGAGCTAGAAAAATACTTTTTCTTCGGCTTAGGAGATGGAAGGAATGTGCGTGACGATGAAGAGCCTGTGTCAGAAACGTCTAGTGTGTGCAGTGAGGGTGGTGAATCTATTGTTGATAACGAGCAAACAAAACGAAACAGTAGTGATAACGATGAACTCGCGTCTTCACGTTTGGAAAAATATTTCCTTTCAGGATTTATGGGTTTCAACCAAGAAAGGCGTGATTCAGATGGATCCGGGAGTGTTGGAAGTGATAGTGAAGGTAGACAAAGTCCAGAGCAAAGGAGAAAACGCTTAGTACGTGCAAGAGGTACACCGCGATCACATTCTTCCTCATTAGATAATCTATTGACGGGAGAGGAGCCATCACAAGAAACCCAAGAGGTATCAGACGGTTCCAGTACCGAAACGGAAGACAGGCATGATTCATCTGAACGGCTCGATATGCAAGGCGAAACAAAAAGAAAGAAGCAAAATAAAAAAACTCGCGGATCACCTGCTGACGAAAGACGTCAATCAGCTGAGTTTACTGAGGAAGCTCGTGACGACACAAGGTCGGTATCTGAGGGTGAAGATGGTAGATCTTCACCCCGGCCTGAATTCCCACCGCTTGGATCTGAACTGTCTGAATCAAAAAAACAAGCTAGTAGAGACAGCGGCTTTGTTGGCAGCTGTGACGATTTATTAAGAAACGGCGATTCGAGTTCAGAATTTAGTAGATCTCACGAACCTAAAATAGAGTTAGAAGAAATAATAGAAGAGATTAGGCCCGATATAGAGGAAAGATTAGAGGGCCCACCGACAACCCGTCCACCGCCAACTCCCTTAACACGTAAAGATAGCTTTAACAATTGGTCCTCAGATGAGGAAACTAATCTTATGATGAATAAAATGAGACAGTTTTTCAAGCAAATGATAAACTCTGCTAATGTCAGAACATCGACACCCGCTTCAGTGTCATCAAATTCAGAGAGTTCGCGACCGCCAAAACCACCACAATTACTTTATTTTGAAAGCGAATTGACTAGACTTATGAAAACAGTTCCTGGCATAAGAGATGAAGAAGTGCGGGAGATTGTCGAGTATTTATCTAGTGAAGATACATGGAGCGATTCGTATGATTCGTCAGATTATGCGGGCTCCGATTTAGAAGGCACAGCTAATCGTTCAGCATTAAGAAAGCAAATATCAGATAGTTGTCGCGAAATTATTGACGAATTCGACCGTGGTAATAGTGCAGCAGGCTCATTAGAGCGTGACGCAGCTGGGGCATATCAAAGATTAGCTGCAACATTAGGGAGGGCTGGTGAAGGATCACCACCTTTGTTTGGGAAAGTTATGAGACATATCGGAGGACGGCTAGTAGCATTAATGCATGACGTTTCTGCGGGAGCATCACCTAGTACTGATGACGACAGTGCATCTGAGCCTGGAGCACTGGCTCGCAGTCGTTCCCATGATATATTAGAAGCGGCAGCGAGTAGAGGAAGTGTTGCTAGTGACAGTGAAAGGTTTTCGTGGCGCGGTAGTTTTGAGTCAGCATTGCTGGCGACTGATTCCCGGGGTACTCTAGGTGGCCCGGGAAGTGAAGCGAGGAGATCACCAGCGGGCGCTGAATTGGCAGCACAAAGGTCTCACTCGAGAAGTTGTGGAGCGATAGGTGGCAGTGAAGATCGATTGTGGCGAGGGAGACGTCGTGCTTCTGCGCCAGATGCAGAGGTAAGAAACATATTTTTACTTCCTATATAAGTTTAAATTGAACAAGTACCTATTTCTACCAAAACAATACCAAAACCTGCGTCAAACAAAATCAACTACCTAACCATACCCGTGACTTTTAAATCAAATCTGTCACGTATTTGACAAATTCTATAATGTTCAATCGGATGGGAATAAAATATTCAAAGAATGTACGTACATAATGTCAATGCCAATCGCTTCGTGACGAAACATACATAATCTTATCGTTTGTAAGTATTTGATGCATCAATCTAATCTCACGATTGCACGTTATAAATAAAATTAAAAGAAGGCGTCTAATGTAAATAAAAACTTCAAACTTGTTTTGCGTCGAATTTTTTAACACAGGTGTGGTCGTCTATAACTAGTTTTTGTGTATGAATAGCAAATACATAACGGCTGTTATTACAAATTTGGTAGTTACGCAATCATTTTGCTGCAATAGTACGGCTTAATATCGATCAATACCAGATATAAATAATTATTTCATTATAACCGTAGAATTGAAACTATTTTACCATAACGGTTGCGACAAGAATGAGATTCTTTCACATAATTTTCTGCTTTATTGCAATTTAAATCACCAGTTGACCCTCTAGACTTATTTCCTGGATGATTACCAGGTAATGTCCAACATTTCGCATCCGGTGCTGACTTCAAATAAGTTTATAAAGTATGTTTCTGCAGTTGTCATTCACATCCTTAGCTATATATTTATTCCACGTAGGTACAAACCTCGTCATATCACGTACATAGTACACATAATCAAAACATTATTTTGCCATAACACAGTAGGGTCTAAAGTACTGCAAACTGCTGCAAAGGGTACCGCCCCGCATATCCTTCGCAAAACATGTCTTTCCTTGTGTGTTTTGACTGATAAATACTCATATATCCACATTTGTCCCAATCAGAAATCACGGCGCATACATAACAAATAATAAAAGTAAGAGGTACTCACCGTTGAGACATTTTATCTGACAGATATTATTCCTACAGGTGTGGGATGCAAAGTAACCTATTCTATCGGAAAATAATCGACATGACCGAAAACAGAACACTATCTACATAATAACAGATCTCTATCTATTGTACGCCTCAAGTGCAACACAGTCTTATTAATCACACCGCCCCTTAGGTAGGCCGTATGCCTATTTGCCTACAAAATTTTATAAAACCTTTTCAGTATAGCGGTCTAAATCTGCTCTTAAAATATTTGCAGTTGATTTGTGTCCACCTTATATAAACAAAGCACTAAGGGTCGATTTCATCAAACATGACTTAACTTGAAAATAGTTATCCGCGGAATATATTTATTCTTTTATTTAACTCTTGGATAACTTCGTCCACGTTCCACCACTTTACACCAGATTAAATTTACTCTCGGATAGTTACTCTCTGACAGGGAGTGAATCCGAATGATTGAAATGAATGACTGTATAAGTCGCCCAAATGTAATTGCTTGTTTCTCCTCTAATAAATAAAGTGTATTTCATATTATTATATTCGATAGGGTTATACCTATGTCAAAAGTGACAAAACGAGATATTCTTACAAAGTAAAATCAAAGAAGTTCGATTCGCGTGCGGTCTTTTTAAGTGACGCAATTTTCTTTTTAATCTATGGGTAAAATATGTAAATATTATATACCTAATATTATTTTTATGTCAGCGCGCCAGAGAATCAGCTGTTGTCAACAATGACACTTGGACGCCATATTGAACTTATCCTTAGTATAAGCTCGCTGCTCGTTGGAAATTGGCAGTGGAGATTTACTCCAGCATAATCGTTTATTCTTGGATCAAGTCTATGGTGAAACGTAAAAATATGTTATCCTAGGGGTAACTGCTCGTATACTCTCGAGTAAAATTTACTCTTATTTGGTGAAATCGACCCTAAGAAAACTAGAAATTAATCGACAAAATATATAGACTCGCCGCTTTCAACCGATCATTCTTTAAATCCTTTGGGGAGGCCTATGTAAATAAATAAATAAATATATAGGGACAAATCACACAGATTGAGCTAGCCCGCTAGCCCCAAAGTAAGTTCGAGACTTGTGTTATGGGATACTAACTGAACGATACTATATTTTATAACAAATACATATATAGACATCCAAAACCCAGGTCAATCAGAAATAGATCATTTTTTCATCTTGACCTGACCGGTAGGTCGACCGCCTATCTCGATTCTCTCCTCTCGTAATGGCTACTTATATCGCTTTCGCCACATTTGGCTCCGTTTTACGCACAAAACGCTTTTAAAAAAATATTTTTTTTGCCAATGTTAACAAAAATGTTCTCTTGGGTCTGCTGGAAGAGATTTCTTTAGAAATAAGCAGCACCCTTGTACTAATGTTCTTTATTCTATGTTCTTTTCTTTTGTATATTTTTCTGTGTACATGAATTTGAAAAATAAATAAATAAAAAAATTTAAGCGTTTTGTGCGTTAGACGGAGCGAAATGTGGCGAAAGCGATACAAGTAGCCATTACGAGAGGAGAGAATCGAGATAGGCGGTCGACCTACGGGGATCGAACCTGGGACCTCCTGAGTAGCGGTCAGGCATGTTAACCATTACGCCACGTCAGTCTAGCAGTGGATCGTCTGCGGCTAAAATGATGATGACAATAAACACTTACCATTTGTCAACAGTCAGAAGAAGAGCAGCGCGCAGGCTCGCTTCCTCGCTTACCCTCAATTACTGGCACCACCACAGCCCCAACCGGGCCTGTCAAGTCTGCCCGGTACCGAGCGCCAGGATTCCGAACTGCTACCAGAGCAGCTTCAGCTCCAGGGTTACACGCTCCGAGGAGAAGAAGACCGCCGCCGACGCCACACTTGCCACCTCCAGCTGCCCCTGCCTCAGCGCCAAGCCTTCAGGGTAAGTGTTTTATTCAATTTTGTGTCATATGTACACACCTTATACAGAATAAATTATTCGCTATAACCGCGCCTAATCCATGTCTGTGTTTTTTCTCTGTCTTTCGCAACTGATTTATGTTATTATATTTATTTAAAAACATTCTTCTTCGACCATTAAATGTAGTATTTGAACCCGTGCAAATTTATAGTAAAAAATAAATAAGTAACACAAAACGCAAAAAAAAACTGCAAAAAAAAACAATATCCCTTAAAATTATTGAAAATATTTGAAGATGGAATCAAACTACTGCTACTGCGTAAAACCGTAAAATAATAGTAATTTAATTAATTATTTTAGATACCTTCCTAGAATAAATAAATAGGTATAAGTTTGTACTTATATTAAATGAGAATCAAAAATTATATGTAAATACTTAAAGTAACTGGGAAAATATTTTTAAATACAAACAAACCTAGCTTATATTATTTTTTTATGTTAATGCCATCCAAATCCGGTTTGTAAGTAATTTAGACACAAATCTGAAAAAAAATGAGTGATCAGATATGAACAATAGAAGACTGAATGATATCAATAAAGATTCAACGATAAAAATATATAACTATTATTTGTTTGTTTAGAGTTTGAGTTGGTAGTAAATAACAGAATGCGTAATAGTAGCACCTGTAAATAAACATCGATTATTAGTGTTACGTCTACCTATACAGATTTCATACTCGGCATTTTCGCAACATAATTAGTACCATTCGTTCTAATTCGAATAAATTTGAAATTAAAGATTCAGACATCAAATAAATTTAAAATTAAAGAGTCAGATTCATTTATTTTTTGAAGGTTTTGAAAATTATTTTTATTAACAAACATGCTTTACCGTCACGGCATACAAGTATGGTTAGTAAGATGGTCGTGTCGTTACATCTAATAATAATTATAGGAAGAGGGAACGAAAAGTGCTAAAAGTGAACTATTTTACGTAGAGGCTCAAAACCGTACTTACTCGTGTGCTTACACTATCACTACCGGTAAATCAAGCTTCTTCATGACGGCACTGTACATTTTTAGTCTAAAAAAAAAAAAAAAAACATAAAGCCAAGGCACTAACTTCAAGACAATAAAAACTAGATACATTAATTTCTTGGAAACTATTCTTTATAAACTTCGCTAAAACGATAAAAACCCCCATTGTGACATTATATCCGCAATTTTACAAAACAAGAAATCGTATATGTGAATGTTATTAAAATATCACGACTATGTAAAGGCGATAACAAACCAGCCGGATCGCAATTTCGCTATCGTCACGTGCCACTGGAATACCTTAATAAAACGTGGTATATGTACGCAATAGTACTATGAAGTATGAAGTAATCAGTACTCGGCAACCAGGGGGGTTACTATCGTCTCTTAAAACCATGCAAGATCCAGTGAGTAAGCGAGACAGCGCCATACATGATGTAAGGCGACATCTCCCTTACTCACTGGATCTTTCATGGTTTTAAGAGACGGTAGTAAGCCACCAGTCCACTTTAGCGACAATATGTCTTCCGTTAGCAATTTCTCTTCGAAAGAAGGAAAGTTGATGTGAATGCGTGTTATTATGGAAATCTCACTGATTTAATTCTAATTATTTGCATATTTTTTGCATTGAGTTGTTGCATCGTGTTATTTTAGACTAGACGGAAATCATTATCATTGAATAATAGTAAGCTACGCTGTGTTTGTTTGTATTTTTTTTTCTTTAATTTGAAACTTTAATCCAATGCATTTTTTATAACTATCTAAAGAATATGGGTCCAACCGTGGGATAAAAAGATGATTGCACTGCACTTTCATATGTGTAATCACGTTTTCAATGTGGTTTTTATATCCAAAGTTGTTGATATTCAATTTGAAAAATCGCGTATTTCACCACTAATCCCCCAAAGATCGGCGGTGTCTCAACTCATTTCTAACCATGTGACGTACAGTCAGCTGCAGAGAAATATGACCCCCTTTCAATAGTGATACTTGTGGCATGGGGGTCAGATTTCTCTGCAGCCGACTGTACAAATAAGACAAATTTCAGCAAGGTGCTCCATTTCTGATAATGCAATAATTTTGATGCAGTAACATGGACTGCTAATGCAATAACAAAGTTGATCTAAATTGACAAACGCACTGTTTCGACCACGAGTACGCAAGTCATGAACCACGACCAATCGCTTTTCTATAGCTGCTTACAATTCCTTGAGATCGTGCTGTTTAGCCTACAAACTGCGTGGCCTACTTTCTTAAGGACATGACCGTTACTTTAACATTTGGTACTAAATATTGAATGACTTAGTAAAGAGACACTATTTACGTTAGTGTCTTGAGGAACATCTTTAACATAAGTCATCATGGTATTCATATGCCCGTTTTATCTGTTATCATTTGTTACAATTACATTATGTCAGTTTACATTATAACTATTGCCTGCAATTCAGAACTGACTGACAGAATCTGTCCTCTAATTACTTGTTATTCCTGGGACTCAAATACCTCTATAGCAAATACATCAGACTTACCCGCCCGTTGTGTATATTATTAACTGTAGTCTATATAACATTTCCTAAAAATCAAACTAACGTATGCAGCATTTTTTTCAAATCTAACCATTAGTTCTAGAATAATAAGCGTTCAAATAAACAAACAAATATTGAGATTGACAGATGTGAACGATGGAGATAAATATATAGTTAATTCTTAATAACGTAGTTCATCGCTGTAAGCAGATAATTAGTGATTTGGCGAAATTTCCAAAAGTTGAACGAACTCTGCTATGAAACAGACTCAAGCCAGTTCGTTACGGATTACGAACCCACCTTGAATTTTTGCTTTTTTATTTAGATTTTATCTATTATGAAGATTAATCAATGGGAATTTCTAATGCTCCGCGAGATACCAGGTTTTGTCTAACTTTGGTTTTAAGTTATCGGATTCTTCAGCTACCGGATGAACAACAGAACCATATACGGTACTTACTAACTTGGATCTTATTTTAAAAATAGGGTTGTAATAAAAATTGATAACGATTAATCTTATTACTATCACTACATAGTATAAAACAAAGTCGCTTTCTCTGTCCCTATATCCCTATGTATGCTTAAATTTTTTAAACTACGCAACGGATTTTTATGTGGTTATTTTAATAGATACGAGTGATTAAAGAGCAAGGTTTTTATGCCTATGCGAAGCCGGGGCGGGTCGCTAGTACAGTAGTAGTTTTTATAGCAATCTAATATTCATATAATCTTCTATTATATATATAAAAGAAAGTCTTGTTAGTTACACAATTTATAACTCAAGAACGGCTGAACTGATTTGGCTGAAAATTGGTGAGGAGGTAGCTTAGAACCAGGAGAAGGACATAGGGTTCATCCCGGAAAAAGCACTGTTCCTGACGGAAGTTCATACCGGGGCGAAGCTGCGGTCAAAAGCAAGTATTTAAAATAAAATCAATCAAAAATGCCGCCCCCAATTGTACCCGGCTCAAAGGTACTTATATTATACACGCTGCGTTTGCGCATTCTGACACATTATTATACTATCGACTATCGACATACATAAGATACTGTTACCCCTGTTCTTACTTTAATTTGTAGTCCAACTCGTCTAACTGTCACTCCTCGCTTCGTGACTTCTCAATGACAGCGACCCTAATGTCTTTTGTTTTGATTACTGTGTTGTGTGTTTTAGACTTATTACAATACATTCCAATAGTGTGCTTAAAATAATATAGGCTGTTATAACAGTTAGTAGTTGGTAGTCAGTTGTTTGTGTACCTACTGGTTGTGTTAGAAGAACAGAATCGCCAATCGTCGTTGTTTTTTAATATCAACTAGTATAACATCAGTATCTCAATCTGGGCTTGCAGTTTTAGCTAGGATCAGACATAGGGTTCCGGTCAATGATTACGAAAGCTTGTTCCCAATATTTTTGGAAATTGTTTTGCACTTCTATCGTACGTAGGTGGGCCTCAATACAAACAGGTCTAATAAAGAAACCTCTTGTGAAATTGATTAAAAATAAACCAACGTTATCTTAAAACAGCTGCTAGTTTCGTAACAAACATGTAAAGTCAGTTAGCAGCTAATATTGACACTTGCCAAGTGATACGTAATAACGCCTTCACTCCGGAAAACCAGTTGGCAGCTTCCGTCTTAACACGGACGTAATAGGGACGCTTTGATTTCCAATTGGATTGTTGACCTGCTATACTAGCAGTTGCCCACGGTTCCGTTTGCATGGTATTTTCTTATGTTGCGGTAAAAAGGAGCCTGTATCCAACGTAGACCTTATTATATTTCTGTACCAAATTTCATCAAAATCGTATTAGACAAGATAAAGAAACAGATAGTTAAGTACTGCTAGACAAGTGTCCCGTCTTTTTTTTCTACGCTTCGCTTTCTTATAATAGTTCTATCCAGTTTTTATCAAACGATCTTAACTAATCTTACCACGTTTTTCTTGGTTTTGCAAAGCCATTTATCCATGTAACCCATCAAGTTAAAGTGAGTTTACACAAGAAACGGGAATAACACGCTACAATGTATGAAATGAAAGAGATGTTTCTAATTCCACACAGGGCTCCAGTTGGCTTATTAAACTGATCATATTTGTTGATTTTGCAACATGAATAATTTATTTGGTAATCGTTTCAACAAATGAACGTTTAGTTAATGACCAGACTTCCTGAATTAACAAATTATAGGAAGTAGTTAATACATATTAAGTCAATTCATATTCTTAGGTAACAACTTATAGTGATGCTATTTGATAGAATTAGTATTAGCACTATTAGCATTCGGTGACTCATGGGAAAATACTGAAAAAGGTTTCATTCCTTAAAAAAGAATGTTTAAAAAAACCCCTATTGAAATGACCGAGTTTACTCACAGCGCTCTAAAAAATCTACACCCTGACGTAAAGTGCCAAGCTACAAAAAAATAAAACCCCTTAGAACCCTCAAAGGTATTTGAGTTTTCTGCCTTACCCCTGGATCGTGATCAATATCAATTCCCACTTTATTAGATTTTTCCAACTCAAAAACAATATATTGGCCTTCTACTCAATGTTTGTATGCTTTGTGATGATTGAGATTGAGCAACAATGACCTTATTGGTGACAGTCACACGCCACGCACTGGGTGTCTAAACCAGTTCTATTATATTTGTCTACTTAATAGAAGGCAGTACCAACCTCTGGCCTGCATGGTCCAAAATAAGATAAAAATGGACATGTTATTCTAACGAAAATAATTGATCATAAATGATTCCATAAGATTACTGTACTTCGCGGCATCTTTCCTATGGACACTTTACCTTATTAATCTCTTTTACTAAATTTTCCTACCTCTATAATTGAAATGAAAACCATCCAGTAGAAAACTTAAAACATAAACGCGAACCCCTGGGCTACTGCTTTTATTCGTTGTAAAATCATATTTATAACCACTTTGAAAACAAGCACTGCTTCATCACTTTAAAGAAGCCTCGAAATCTTTAAGGCAAACAAAGCAAGATTTATACGACAGTTTATTTGATTGTAGTATTAAAATGTTGCAAAAGATTAATGAACTGACCTTGTGCCGGACTTCATTCTGTCTTGAGCTAAATGGCAATTCAAATTTACATACAAAACCATATCAACTCCATAAAAAGATCTTTGATTAGTTGAAATACATTACAAAATTTAAGTGTAGCCTATATAATTTAGTCGAACCTGTCCATGTGCCCATTTTTGATAGGATTTAGGTTTGATGGTCAATTATTTTGTCATTGACACCATATTCGGATTCAGGATAGTTACATAATCATATTTATCAGATTTAGTTTTTGTCTCGAATAGAAAAACAACCAAATCAAATTGTGTTTTGTTCATAGCTCAGATTTTAAGTTCTTCTAAGTTTGTTATGCATTGGTGCTTAATTTGATGATAATCCTAACATAAAATGTGTCAAACGACAGATGCGACGCTAAACTGTAGAACTGATTATGGTGAATGACGTAGAGATTATATATATTGAAACATATAAAAGGACTAAGCTACATTTCAGCGCGGTTATGAACTGTGTAGGCAAAGATGCAGGTACAACATTTACTTCTTATTTACTGCTTAATATAACATGCAAGTCATGCACATAATTAATATAGGTAATCATGAAATCATCCATAAATAAACCAGATTTGCATTCTTTTCATGATATCAACCACCTCTGTCTTATAATCTTACAAGCGACCCGCCCCGGCTTCGCATGGGCATAAAAATCTTCCTCTTGAATCACTCTATCTATTAAAAAAACCGCATCAAAATCCGTTGCGTAGTTTTAAAGATATAAGCATACAAAGGGATATAGGGACAGAGAAAGCGACTTTGTTTTATATTATGTAGTGATAGTAATGGATTAAACAAAACCCTTAAGGACATTGAAGATATTAAATGGAAGTTTGCTTTTTCACTTTGTACTCGTAACAATAAATATTGCAACACAACAAATTGATTTGTGCTTCTGGGCCGTTGGTTTGAATAGCGGGTATGCGGCATGGCGTATCTTGGCCCATGTTTCTCAATGATTTTACGCTTCATGATCACTATAGTACACAGCAATAAAATGATAGAATTGATACTTCGTACATGACAACGGTATATTAACCTTTCGAGTTAAAAAGTTGCTTTGTCTTGTCAATAGTTTCAATCCTTGCCTCCACAAATCCAAATCACTCAAGATTTTTCTAAAAAATTTAGTATAGAACTAAATTTTATAGAAATGTCTTGAGTGATTTAGGCGTAAAAGGATAATAATAAATAAAATAAATTAAATAATATGCAGTTAGTATTGAAAGAGTACGAACTATCTATTAGATGTATATAAACAAATACAAAATAACCAAGAGCCCAAATACGAAAAAAAAAAACAACGACTGGATCTGTATTTGGCACTGCTCCCTAAGATAGGAAATCCGCTCTAATTATGTTTAAATTTACCTACCTAATTTAAATTTACTTTTTGATTCGTTAAAAGTGACGAGTGACTGTAAAGACGTTATTTTGTGGTACAGTAATATACCACTACCGGGTTACAAAAAAACCGTAGTGTTTTATGTTTTCTAAACATTTTTTACTAAATCTAAACAATGGACGAATTCAGACCATAGTCTGTTGAAAAGTATCTTACTTTTTAGGGAATTGGTTTAGCTGGATCTCCTAGTCCTCTGTAACCATTATCATCATCAGCTGTTTACAACCCACTGCTGGGCATAAGTCTCTGTCTACGCCATGCATCCCTTTTTTTTTTTTTTTTTTTTTTTTTTTAACGTGAGGAAAAGGCCTACCGCCCAGCCTAGGCACCATAAGGTGCCACGACGGGAAGCTGGACGGTTATGTGGGACTTTAACCCACTAAAAACCTCACGGTGTCCGTCACATCCGCATATGCCGGGGCCGTGTGCTTACTCATGCTCCATAGCCCCGGCGCGGCTGGCCGCCTTTCGGCAGCCCCTTCCCGGCTTACTCGCGAGCCCCTCTCAAAGGAGAGGGGTCCGAGCCGCCAGCGGGACGACAGCCAAAATGTCCCGCTTGGGTAAAGGCATGCTGACACAAGCATGCCTTTAAACCCGAAGGGCTATCGGTTGAGCAGCGGATCCCGTTTCCACCACCCAACCGGCCTCAAATTTCGAAAGGCCTGCAAAAGCAGGCCCTGCCTCAAGTCAGCCGGTTGGCTGACCGAGGCCCACCACAAAAATCGGTCGCAGGAGACGGGGGGGCTGCGCATCGCCGCACCCTCCCCTTCCTCTGCGACCCCGCCGATGCCGCATCAGGCGCTGCGGCCGCGCTCGGTCACGGGGCATAGCGCACCCGGGGCACCACTACCCCCGCGACCCCTCCTCGGACCCGAAAACCTCGGGTCCTGGGTTCCTCTTAGCTTCCCTGCGGTGGTCAATCCGCTGGTACTAAGCCCCCCCATCGCGACAAGATGGGAACCCTTCGGGGGGGACGCCATGCATCCCTATTCTGAGCCACCGCAATCCAGTTGATGCCAGCAACCTTCCTAATATCATCGACCCTTCTAGCCGCTGTAACCATATCCATACTTCCATATCCATACTTCCATATCCATACTTCCATACTAATATTATAAATGCGAAAGTCTGTCTGTCTGTCTATCTGTCTGTCTGTCTGTCTGTCTGTCTGTCGCCTCTTCACGGCTAAACTGCTGGACCGATTGTGATGAAATTTGGTAGGGATGTAGTTAACGACCTGAGGTCAAACATAGGCTACTTTTGGGTGCGATATAACCGAATCCCACGCGGGGCGAAGCCGCGGGGAACAGCTAGTTCAGTATAAATCCTATTCATATTTTTTTAAAGTTGATTTTTTACCAATACCCCTGAAAAAATCATTACGAGTAAATACGTATTGATTAAAATTAATACCTAGTCTGCTTCTCAAAAGGCTGTTGCAACATTTCTGGAGCATATTTGCTTTGAGAAACAGAACAATATTGATTCAACTGTTTATCGATTCTTCACGTGTATTGCAGCAATATGAACAAACATTCAAGCCTCTGATCTAACATACGAGTAAAGAATTGCCATTCCTCTGCTGGTTTTAGGTTATTCAAGGCCAGTTTTATTTCTGCGTAGGTTTTAATCTCGGATATCAGCCACAAGTAAATTAAGTTTATTCCGAATTTAACGATTCTTTATGTAAGTTATAAGAGGTTCATTTTTATATGTAAGAAGAAAAATAAGGTCTAAAATGTTGTCAAAATAATAACCTATCTGAGATAGGACCTTTATGCTTTTAATGTTATTGTAATTTAAAATAAAATTTATTTACTTACACTGATGCATCGTTAAATATCCTAACGGCTCAATCAAACTTATTTCGATACAAATCACAAAAGAACGGGTATACTACGGATTCCAATATTCGATTTTAAAATAAATGTTTGATGCAATCAAAGACATTTCGAAAATTATGTTCCTAGAAAATTCAGTTTTAAGTCAAATGAATTACATATAACATTATATCCACGTAGTAGAAATTCTCTAACTGTAACACTTCTACTTCGTGCCATAAAGAAATTACACTCGGAAGACATTGTTCATGGCCGTGTTTTTTATCGACACCATGTGACTCAATGACTTTATCGAACATACCTATAACAAAGGTACTTAGCTGATTGCTTTCACTCCGTCATCTTGCACAGGTATAATTGGTGTTTTTATACATATAGAATGAATTTTATTTGGTTTAATTGGCAAACATTTAAAAATTCATACAAATTTTAGAACAACAATATTATTTTATTATAATCGTTGTGATGTTATTATAGCGTTAGAAGCTCTGAACGCCGTTTTGGATAATAAACAGGATAATCATGAGACGTGAGATAATTTTGCTAGCGAATCAATTGCCAATAAATAAAAAAAATATATATTTTCATCAATAATTTTATTATAATATTGCAAGTGTTCAAAGAACCTGAGATAATCATTTGTTTCTAACAGTTTCGCTTGTTAAACCATTAAATATTGAATTGTTATGTTCACGTCACTTATAAGAATTGACGCCTTATACTCACATAATAGGCAATGCATTACCGATCAGAAATCCATTGATACGTACGATGTTTGCCATTGTTAACAAAAACGTCACTACTTGTAACGTTAATTGTAGTGACGTTCGCGACTATTATGGCGTGTTTCTGTCTAAGGTTCCACACTCTGTTATCATCACTCTATATCGACTAATCAATCCATCTGTCACGGTTACAAAACCAATGGCAAAAGCTCTGAGTCTGAACACAAAAGGTCTCCAGCTTAAATTGCAAATACGCATACCAGAGACTGTCGTGACTGCGACACGAGACTTGAATTGCTACGATGATGTAACTGCAAACACTGCATTAAAAGTTCTATCTTGAGAAGTGGTTCCTACCATACTCGAATGTGTACCCTGTAGATGTTCCTGGATTCAAAGAATATGCACCATGTTAAAACTAGATTTAATCGAAATTGAACTTATTATTTTTGCTTACACAAGCAAATTAGCTATATCAATTGATGTTTCTTTTAAACAAATCGATCTTAAAAACAATAAATAAATTTAAACTACGTAACGACTGATAGCTTTTTAGTTGATATGGATCAGAGCAGATTTACATTACAACTATTCCTTTTTCTGTAGATTACTACAGGTACGCCTTATTCCGTAGCTATCGTTCTATATCTCCCTTGTGCTCACCCTCTGCGAAACAAGGAAATACTTTTTCTAGATAATTGTTGGTAAATTACAGAGGAGTGATCGCATACCGTGCAAGATTTCTGCGGTATTGTCTAACAAAAGATTTACCGATACCTGCTTGTAAACAACGCATAATTACTTAAACTAATCTGATTCTTAAATATTTGTTAAATATTCTGCTGGACTCATACAAGACAGTATTGGCTGGAGTCCTTCCTCTACTGACTGCTTTTGACACTGTACGATCTCGGTTCAAGATTTGTCAGGCATTCAAAGAAAATAAAAGATTTGACTATTTTTCAATAATATTGTTCGTGGCCGTTTCAAATCCGAAAATCAGGGTCTAGCATAGATTAAAGAATTTGCCTCCGCGCGCGATTCGAAATTCTTTGGGGTCTAGTATCGCTATTGTTTCCGTCTGTCGTTTAAACTTGTCATAAAGTCCAAGTCAGTAAAGAGGCTGGAGGTCTCTGAAACTGATCGGTTTGATTCAGTCTGTATCCAGCGTCTTCCTTCAATATGAACTTGGTCATAAGACCATCTAGTAGGTGAAATGGGTCCACTTTTAAACTTGTAGTTGCTATTACTGTACCTGGTCCAGTTGTAACTTTTTCTAATAAAATTTTAAAAGAAATATTAGTAATAAATAATTGGTCTTTAAATGTTATATCTTGAGTAACTGAACGATCTATACTTTCATTTTAAGTGTTGATCTGGATCTTAAGTTCGATAAAATTAAGCAAGGTGCAGAAAACCCCTTTAGATACACTTAATTTTTTGCACCTGCTTGAACTTAAATATTCGACTTTATTGACATATTTTGTTAACCTAAGTTGTTGTTACTTGTAATGGGATTTCCAGATTGAGATGAGCACATTCCCATTCTTCGAATAAATGTTTTAAGAGAAGAGAGTAAGGGTCAACGATGTACTGGGTAGAAGGTCGACCGGTTGCCTTCTTATCGGCTACTATGTCCACAGGGAACGCTGTTGGATTGTCTTACGACAATGTGATATCAATACATATTACCTATCACCAAAAAAATCGACCATATTTTTAATGGTTGCAATTTTTTCTGCATTATTTGAACTTAAAACAAATAGCGTTGTTTTAAAGCCTGCCATCTACCGTGGGTAAGTACTATTAAGTATTCTGTGCCGTGGGTCTAGTTCCTCTTAAAGAGGCAGTACCGAGGCCAGCGTGCTGTGACGCAACAGATGAGTTCATTCTGACAATAAAGTTACCTTCGCCACAAAAACTTGGTCACGATTCAGAGGAGCATCGCTCGAGATTTCTTGTATTGTGCACTGAATGAAAAAAAAAATATAAGCAATGTTTCAATTAGGGATGAGCCCACCGGCATATTTTGTGTAAAAATATTCTCTGAGCAATTCATGTCCTGGATATAAATACTAAAATATACATATTAGCAATTGTAATAGGGTATTTAGTTAACCTATTCAAAAATTAATTACTTTTGCTACTCGTTCTGAACAAGGCACAGACATTGTCATACCTACCACTTTTTATGAAACAAACATCCTATAATTGCTCAATGTTGAATAAGTCAATATTGATAACCATCTGGCTATCAATTCAAAGTTAGAAAGTATTCCAAAATATATTCAGTGGTTTAAGCGTGAGGGTAAAAGAGAAACAAAATTGCTTTTGCATAGGAAAGTAACGATAAAAACTTTTTTTTTAAATTAAGTTTTGACAGTTCTAAATTCAGATGCCGACCATGTATAAGTAGGCTGCGCAGTTAATAGCAAAGGCTAAGGAGTTGTAGAAGCCTATTGTTCCCCGTTGACACAGTGGGTATCTCGGGCAAGTTGTGTAATGTTTACTGTAGGTACACCCACGCGGCTTATCTGTAGTAAATCATATAGCGTGGAGCAACGTGGGTTCATTCTCCTCACTATCTTAATAAGGTTTTAACAGAGAAATGGGTGGGGCTGAGTCCAACACGGCTTTCGGTTTGACGTGAACTTCTATAATATCAAAATATAAAGTATATGAATCCTACGTCTGGCTTGAGTCATGTAATTAATTTATAACCACCACCTGCCTGACGTTAATCCCAGATGGAAATATATTGGAGATTGTACATCAGTACCCAAAAGGTATTAATAAGGTTTTCTTCCTATGTCGTGTTGTTCTTTACTCTAGATTATCTAGTGATATGGAGATTTTGTCGTCAAAGCGAGTTGGAAAAGGGCCTTTTTCAAATTCTGCTATTTCTTGGATGTTGGCAAGTCCATGTGATTTGTCCTTACATATTTATGTAACATGTAAATAGGTACTGACTTAGATAATATACATATAAGAACATGTAGAAAATGTGACGGCCAGCCTAAAATTATCAAAAGGAAATAATTTTACGTCAGATAAGTACTTGTAGATTTTGCCGCCATAAGTACCTCCAATTTTATTCACATCAATCAAATCTTAAGGTGATACCTCGGTGAACACTAGCGCCACCATCATTTAAAAATCAAACTGTCAAAAGGCTTAAAACGACCACAGTTTTGTAATTTGTAACTATAGGGAACTATAATTTAATATGTTTAAAATTAACTTCAGATCCAGAATCTTAATTACATAACAGGAATTTTCGATAACTTCAGTGAATAATGATTTTTAAATGATGGTGGCGCTAGTGTTCACCGAGAAGTGTGACATTCTAAACAATCATATTGACGCCATCAAAAAGGGCACATCTATTGTTTAGATTTAACGCTCCAAGTTTCGACCTTTCGAGGTGCTTAACGTACTATTGTAATGTAAATGGTCAAACGACCATGAACACCCTGGTGTCAGAGTTCTTCGAAACAGCCTCTCGGCATCTGACTTGGTTCTATGTAAATGGTAATACACAGTTCTGTTAAGTACAGTTTTGATTATAAGAATAGTTAGGGCTTGAATTTCTCGAGCAGGTAATTAAACATTCAATGTGTTTAAGGATAATTTAAATTGATTGCCATTAGTGGCATTGCTATCTTGAGCTCCTTGGTTCACGGAGCCATTGGTCGCGGCTGTTATGTAAACAGTCGATAAACTTTGAGAAATGACTTTAGGCAGCCTGAAAAATCAGACAGTGTTGGCCACGAATCATGATCCTGAACAGGTTTCCCTTAAAATATGGTAACGGAGATCAGACGGCTGTCTTCCCATTGTAGGTAATAACCAGTGCCGCCTTATAGGACTGTGGGTTTTGAAGTACTGAAGACGCAACTAGAAAACACGCTCGGAAGATGATGACCCAAAGGTTGACTGTTAGATAATGCTTTTAGCATTAAGTCCGCCTATTGTATTTCTGGAATAAATTTTATATAAATAAATAAAGAGATATATTTTTCTGCCGACACGTCGCGAGATGGCATAAAGGTTAACCACTTTGCCACTTTCTACGCCGTCATGGGAAAACCACATTCATCCATGTTAACATTATCTCACTTTCTACTAAAGCGATGTTATAACTTTTATCTTGAGTTGTATATCTAATATATCTATAGCGACTGATAACTATGTCGATAGTATATGTTTGATTTTATTGATCGTTGAGGTGAAATTTAAGTCGTTTGTTTCTGCATTCGAATAGATATACCGTTGAGGTAGTTTGGCCTGGGTTTTTGATGTTCATCTATAAATGTATTTGTCATAAAATATAGTATCGTTAACAAGTGTGCTAAGGGTAAACGTTCTTAAACTCTATGTTGATAATATATGTTGGATTTTATTGATCGTTATGGTGCAATTTTAGTCGGTTTGTTTTTGCAATGGAATGCAATAGATAATAGTACCTACTAACTAGTGTACTAAGGGTAAACGTTGTTAACCTGGGTAAAATATTTGACATGTAGTACAAAAAGGAAGATTTAACGCTATTCCCTAAATTAAAGAAAAAAAAACATCAAGTTTGAATAGGCTGTTTTCATCGATCGTAAATACTTTTGATGAATTTTTGTTAAAATTGGTTTGTACAAAAGTACAAGTCGTAAAATACTAAATTTTACAAAAACTTGTAATTGAAATTATGTGGGATGGTTTAGAATCCATGTTTTACTCGAGCCACATAATACCTAAAAGTACTAACGCTTGAGCTATTAAACAAATCCACCAATGGATCTAATATGGAGTGCTATGTCTCACCGGTTCTTTTCATTAAAAATCATTCGTAAACGAACCAAAATCATTCGACTCACCGATTTTGCTTTGACATAAGCAAAATCGGTGAGTCGAATGATTTTTATAAATAGCATTTGACATAGCATTAGACATTTTAAAAATAGCTATTGATCTTTTTGTCCACTCTAAACTATCCGTATATAGGATCTATCTCTGAATTTGATCCATATTTTGCTCTACTGTGATTTATGTATTGATTGATTTTAAGCGTTAACAAGAGGAGAGAACTTAATTCATTAAGTAATATGATTGTAATTTTCATTGTAGAAAAGCGTCTAAAACCACACAAATTTCATCGTGGTACCTTCTTCATGGTCCATGTGATTCGTGCGTTACCGTATTACATTACACCTAACTAACAGTACGTGCTTATTCAAAGGTCAACGGCAGAGATATTTCTTTAAACAACGTGATAAGAAAACAAGATTTTTTATATATACGTACATCTTAAATTGATTACGCTTATATATTAAACCAAATACAAGATATGTGGTATGGAATAACTTTGTCCAGGAAACGAGATTGAATAAAAATATTTTGAAAATATGAGCCTTAGCTGATCCTAGTTTCTGAAGTGATCTAGAAGTCTAGAGTTTTTGCCTTTATAAATAACTAGTGACCCGGCTTCGCATGGATATAAAAACCTTCCTCTTGATTCACTATCTATTAAAAAAACCGCATCAAAATCTGTTGCGTAGTTTTAAAGATTTAAGGGATAGAAAAGCGACTTTGTTTTATACTATGTATTAGTTTTATTAACTAGCAACATCTTCGTATCTAGAAAGTTGTAGTACTTTTCATAGTTAAAAATATGCATGGCATTAAGTAGGTACCTATAGCACAGAATATATAATAATACTAACGTACTTATAGTAGGATAGAATGTTATCTTATACTAATGTATTTTAGCCTACACGATATGAATGAATGAATGGATGAATATTTTGGTTTTGGGCGTACTACAATAGTACCTACCACTAGGTACCTTACATAGATTTATATTTGATCCCATGCATTAAAAAATTCCAACTAGCTTCCTTTATTCTGGTAATTTCTCTATGATTTGACTCCAATTCTAGGTTGCCATCTGGTGGTCGTTAAAGAAACCACGTCATAGAACGTGCTTAAAATCGCACTATAGCAATTTGCCGTTTTCAATATTGTTTCAGAATTTCCAAAACACTTCTGTTTGTTATGTTAAACACGTTGTGAATCAATGAGTATTGTTTTCTATTGAGGTGGCGTTTTTACCAGAGGTTGTTGCGTTTTTGGGCCAAGGCTGCGAGCTAAAGTAATTGTTTGAGAGAAATAGTAAGACTAATTAGCTGTGTACACCATGTGCCCTCTTTATTTTAACATTTACTTAAATGTTCATGAGCTAAGTACCTTTGGATTCAATATAAAATGTCCTAAAGATTAACGGTTAGACAATGTCTAGCATTAAGTTATACCATGTAGTCCCTTTGCCTAAGAAAATCTTATTCTTGCTGATAGGTAGCGCTACATGGATAGAAAAAAAATTATTTCACACACAGATTTTGAGGAAATCACAAATTTCAAAAATAGAACTTCTATTCATGTTTCCCTGAAGCCAATCCCGTTCTCTCAATTGACTTTTAAAGTTTTAGCCATACTTTTGCTAAATTTAAACCACATATTTCATGGTGACAAACATTGTTACTAGTTAAAGTTTATTAATTATCTATTCGCGTCCAGTTTTGGGCATAACCTTATCCACAGATCTTCGTTATATTAATGAAAAATATATTAGGTGTATAAGTATTTTAAAATATTATGCAATCACCTAAAACTGTAGGTTAAATAAATATCGATTCGTCAACGCCTTCAAGTCGTTACACTTGTTTAATCGTAGAAGGACGTGATATACTTGTGGATATACCAATCAAAAAATTCAAAATAAAGTAAAAAACAGAAAAAAATAATTGTTTAGTCACAAATTTATTGACAGCCCTAGTGCAGTATAAATTAATTAGGTATTTGATCCTCTGACCCATGTTTAATGGCTTATGTGCATTGTGATGGCGGGAGCACAGTGTTAAAATTGATTCCAGTTTTAATCAATTGAGTGCAACGTTGGTTTTAATATTTTGACACAGACCACAATTATGCACATTTGCTACTTGTTTATTTCAAACAGGTTCTCTTTCATTTTATCATGTATTGCATAATATTGTTGTAGTTGGAATTTTTTAAAGGTCGTACAAATTAAGTCATTTAAAACACGTTATAACCGAATCTATCAAAGAATATTATTTAAACTAGTATAACACTTCGTTGGGTTTAGTTGATTGTAAATTGCATTCGAAGCCAGTTACATCAAAGATAATGGTCAGTGATAAAAAGAAACTAAGTAAAAATGAAGTGGACTTTTCGTGTTGGAATTGTTTTAAATCAGAAGGTCAACGAGATGTGGAACCAGTCCCCTTGTCGAAAGTGCGGAAGCAGCATAGAGAAAGGCTAAAGTTATATCCGTTTTTGGCATCTGAGTTGTTTAAACCAAAAGCTGTCTCATTAAAACAAAAAGTAGGTGAAAACTATACAATTAGTAAGAAAATAGAAGAAAAAATTACGAAGGAATCCGATAAAGTAAGTACAAAAGCTAATAGTTGTACAAATGCAATAAACGATACTATCTATGAAACATATGATCAAGAGCGGCACTCAAATGGATGCAGAATTGTTACATCAACAACTTTAAATGACAATATTTCAAATAAAACTCAACATAGTTCAACAGAACTCATTGATAAAATGACACAAACAGATAACACTTTTAAAAATCGTAAAAGTGATGACAATTTAAGTAAACAAAATGCGGATGAACTGGTAATAATGCCTAAAAAAGTAAGCACTTCGGAATTTGTACCACACATACAAAAAAAAACCAGTCGGACTAAATCTTATATAGATAAAAATTGTATAGTGCCAAAATCTCCAAAAATTACTCAAACTCAAGTTGTGTCAAGCAAAATACGAGAAAATACTGTGGAAAATAATCATCAACCTAAAACAATATTTGACACTGGAGAGGAAAAAATTACTGACAAAAATAAAGTACCAGAAGATTTGTTAGACAAAAAAGAAAACCAGTATATTATTCACAAAGTGCAAATTGAAACATCCACGCCCATAATTGAGCATAAAAATCCAGTGCAAGAACCTTTAATACTAAAACAAGTAATACCTGATGAGGAAATTATTCCAAATGTTTTAGCAGAAATGGACAAGAACGATGACGAAATAGAAAAAATTGTGAGCAGAATAGAAAGAATCTCTTTACGAAACAAAGATGAAACTACACCAGATACTAATAGCTTTACAGGTTCGGAATCTGGTTATGCTGGATCTTCAACTACAATTCAAAATTCGACCGAAACCGATGTTCAGAATAAAATAAAAACCGATGTTGAGAATAAAATAAACAAAGATGAAAGTATGATAAAGTCAGAAATAAAGTCTGATATATCTAAAGCCAGTTCACCAATTTTGTGTGAAAACTTCAAATCTTCATTACCAGCACTTAGTACGACAAAAAGCAGTATTTTGTCTACGTCAACAAAGTCGCTATGTACAGAATCTAGCAAAAAGACAAAATCTTTAAGGTGGAGTACATTATGTCTAAATCGCAGTTTGCCACCTCTTGGTAAGTTTAAATTTTATAGGTGGTTTGTTTTCTTAGCATATGTATATCAATCGAATACAGCATTACTATTGTAATAAAATATATTTCAGTGTTTAATATAAAAGACAAACGATACCTAATTTTGAGTTTTACTGGTTTATATCTATTATCTTAAATTGAATTAAATGTGACCTTAATAGGTTGGTTTGGTAATAACAATAAAAAATGACGTACAGTGTTTAAATTACTCTTACTTGCTTAAATAATGATTTGATAGATTAAATACGATTGATTGATTGCCGCACAATTTGACACTCAATAAATTAATAATATACAGTTATAGCAATAAAAAATTATTTAATAAATGTAATTTATAAATTTTTATTAAACATGGTAATCATTTTTATAACTAAATATTTTGTTGATTCATCCATAGCATTAAGAACTTTCATATTATAAAATAAGTATCATTTCGCCAACTTTATTTTTTTAAATACGTAAAAACATACAACGTTACGGGACATGTCGTGCCGATTGCACGGACATTTGTAAATAACGTTCATCGGTCACCCAGCCTCATTTAAACACGTCCATCATACCAGCATTGTGTGCTATAGTATCGTTAACACCTACTACAACAGGAAACAACAGTAACAAATCACAATGCAGGATACGATAAAAATAGGATTTTGTTCAGCATTACCATAAAATGGTTTTAATTATACTTGCACAGTCGTGTTCAGTGTTGTGATATGGCGTTGATTCGGCAAAATTCGGACTTGAAATATTGCTCAATAGACAACAGAAGTTCCTATCATCCTGGAGAATCCTCAAGTAGATACTACCCCGTCAATGTTTATAGCACAAACACTTCAAGAACTGGATTAGTGGAAAATAAACAAACCTTTTTTGGTTACCTACGAAGATGCTGTTGTTGCATAAAGCCTGAAAGTGAAGACGAATCTTTAAATTCTCCAACTGATGACCCTAACTCCGCTCTATATGGACCGCTACGAAAAAGTTATACATTAAATAGGGAAACTAATAAACCAAAACCAATACCTTCGGTATCTCCTATCAATGATGTACCAAAACCTTTAACCTCTATACCGGAGCTACCAATAGTGAAAATCAGTAAAGTGTTTGATGATGAATACCGCAAATCGTCTACTAAACATTTTCTCTCTAGCGAACAGAGAGACAGTGAAATCAGTCTTAGTGAGTGTAAATACAGTGGGAGAAAAGTAAAGCCAAATACTAGTGAAGTAGATTCTAGCTTCAACACCATAAAATCTGGTGAGAAAATCTTCATTCGAGAGGTTATTTCGTGTCGGGATACATTCCTGAAGGCGTTAGAGTGGTGTGACAATTCGCTCACAAGAAATAAAAAATGTCGCAAAGTCAAAGCAGACGAGTGGCTAGAGTTGCAGAATGAGGGTATAGGAGAACAATCTGTTCTGTGCACGATTGCATCTATTGTGAACTATTCTTTAACTTTTTGGTTGCCTGTGATATCCAAACTAAACTTATCATTCTGTAATTCAACTTCTTATGAGCACAACTTCCTCACACTTTTGCCTATTGTAATTTAATTTTAGAACACACGGATTACACCAATTCCAATTATTTTTTCTACATTGCCATCATCACTAAACACCAAAAACATCTGTCATAAATAGAGTACATAAGTAGAGTACAATAATAAAGTAACAATTCAAATGTAAAGAACAAATTACACATACTGAGAGCCCCCTGAGAAACTTTGAAACTTGATTGAATGAATTCAGAAATATATTTTATTTGAAATATATACCTATACTAGCTGTTCCCCGCGGCTCCGCCCGCGTGGGACTCGGTTATATCGCGCCCAAAAGTAGCCTATGTTTGACCTCGGGTCATTAACTACATCCCTACCAAATTTCATCACAATCGGTCCAGCAGTTTAGCCGTGAAGAGGTGACAGACAGACAGACAGACAGACAGACAGACAGACTTTCGCATTTATAATATTAGTATGGATTAATACCCAAGAAAATATAGAAATCTCGTTTTTCCAACTTGCCAGATACAGAACTTCCATGTTAGAGGACTAGATGTCGGCATTATTTTTTTACAAACATAAACATCTATTTTCTTTTGTTGCTATTCCGTTATTTAAACTACGAGTATATCGTTAATAGCATTATAAGCATAACATATTTAATTCAATCAACTCATATATACAATTATTGTGTTACAAAATATTATAGTATTTATGACAGTATTTTTAAATGTGAAATTTGTTTGTTTCAGATGAAACCTTCATATCTGAGAATCTGTCGCCTGGTCACGCGACCTTGCCGCGACGGTCCAACTCCCCATTGCCGCATGAGAGAGATATGATAGACAGAGATCGTTTCCCGATCAACAGGAGTGGTCTTCAGGTATCTATTAATTTACCTACTTCAAGTATTTTTCATGATATTTTTTTAATTTTTTTGCCACGTTCCTTACGAACGCGAAACCAAAGCCAGTTAGGTATTATAGTGTAGCTTGTAACATAAGAACATTTGACACTAGCAGCGATGAATGAAAACCTGCTGGCGATTGAAGTAAAAACAAGACAAGCGTACAATACTGTCTCCGTCCATTGTATTGTTGAGTTGCGATTGCGACACGGCTTGCGAACAACGGGGTTTTGCAAAGTAAGGCTGGCGGTACGCTTCTATGTGGATCTTAATTTATTTTTAATTTTTTTGGTTAGCCCTACAATATAATAATAACATAACCATAGTCGGCATCGCGCTCATGATATTGTCTAATTTATTAATCGAACTCTGCAACAATAAAAAAGTGACCTTAACATTGACTGCTTAGTGTTATTTTTTCTGTGTCTTCTCAAAGTTAAAAATACACAAAGATTGCTTTAAGGCAAAATTGAATTTATACAATTATGGTTTAAGACTAGATAAGAGCAACCAGAGACTGGGAAAATGTATGAAGAGGCCACAAACTTAAAAGAAAGAGGCCTTTTAGCGGTAGAAACACGGGGTAGAAAAGTGATTGTGATCCTTTGTGAATAAAAATAGATTATTAAAATGAAATTAGTAGTGACGTTTCGCATACTGTATTTTTTTTAAAGCTCAGATTTTATAAATAATAGTACCATTATTAGCGTGCATGCCCCATGAATAAATCTAATTTTTCAAGGCTTGGGGACAATAAAAATACAGTACTTTTAAGTTTTGCTAAAACCAATATTTTCAATTTGCAATGTTAAAAAATAAATTAACTGAGTCAATGCAATACCCAGGTTTATTAAATGTTATAAATTATGCACTAAATTGTTGTTTATGAACCAATGTTGTAACATTAATCCCATATAAGAGTCGCAGTGGGTAGATACGATAACATTACTCAATGCCATATGTGGTCGGCTGGCCCGTTTCACATGCTGTAAGTACGCACTAGTTGTGTGGTATATTATGGTACACGATATCAGTATCACAGTCACTTGGTGATAGCTAGTAATAAATATTTTTATTCCAATGCGTCAAACACGCAATTACAAAAATGAAGCCAACCAAGTGTGAGGTTTTGTACCTCAGACCATCTAGTGGCAGTCGGAATATTAAAAAAAACATCTTTCCATGGTTAGAGTGTATGAAACCTTGTAGTAACGAACATGTTGCGTTTCGCATCCAGGAAATTCCTTGATAGATTTTTACGATCACATTTTTATCAGAAATAAATTAAAATTGAAAATAACGGATGAAGATGACTAGCAAAAACATTAATACAACAAAAAACATTGCATGACTTTTATACGGTTTTATTAATGCTTCATTCCCTTTATTTATTTGTTTTTTATTAGCTCTATAGTTTATCTATATACCTACTAAACAAGTTATCCATGTCATTTATTCACATATAAAACTGCCCACGTTCTTGACGATATTACCTACGAATCGTTTTATGTATAATAACGAGCACTAACATAGTATTCAACTGTTCAACCTTAGACTTTATTACAATGACTTAAGAACTGATACTTATACATACATGCTTCTGCGTGTACACGAATAGGTTTCCGTATTTCTGCTTACGGTAGCTTTATGATTGAAGTTGTTTGATTACGCTCATTCATCTGCCAGGTATGATTGGCAGATCGTGTCTTATTTATACTTAGTAACTACATTAAATATCTAAAGAATATAAGTTTAAGTTACTTATTAACTTAGTACTTAATTCTTATTTTTATGTATAATCAAAAAAAAAAAATTGGTTGCCTGTAAAGTCGGTATACGGGCGAAAGTTTTACGTGACAACGACTTTGAGTGGTAAAATAATTTTAATGTGAATATTCATTCAACCATGCCCGAGTGGAAGGGACGCGTGCCTCTCACTCGCTCTCATTGTGAGCGCATAACGTGAGCGGAGCGTAACGCAGTTTCTTGAAGTGTCACCCGGCAAACCAATTTATAAGACCTTGTCACGTCAAAAAAAAAATAAGCGTAGGACTGGTCCTAAACTATATCCATAATCAAAGTTGGTCCAGCCGTTTAACCGTGAAAGCATGACAGACAGACAGACAGACATTTCTTTACAATATAAGTAAGGAAGTATAGTATGGATTTGCACCACTTCATAAAAACATTAGGCAAATTGTATGAACTGGATGCCGGTCTATGAGATTGACTGTCCTAGAGCCGCCTCTTTGTTTCTTTTGTTTATTCCTGTATGATGGAAGTCACGTTGAGCTGTAATGGTTCTTTTAAATTTTGTTTTAATGTTGATAAATTCACATCAAAATAATAAGGTTTAAGGTAGCAAATCAAGGGCAAAAAGCCTTAGATCATTTGAGCAAAAAGCGTACGCATGCATTAAGCTATCCAAAAAGGTTCTAAGGAATTAGAACATTTTGAATGTCGATGTCACGAGATAAAGATGAATAAATGAAGTTATGACGAATGTCCAGAAATACATGGACAATGGTCGAATGTCCACGCTCTAAAACTTGGACAAACGAAAGTATAATGTCGAACGTCCACCCTGGCTGTGAAACTAGGATGGACAAATAAATGTTGCCATGTTAAATAATACAATTATTAGGTATTAAGTCCACGCTCTAAAACTTGGACAAACGAAAGTATAATGTCGAACGTCCACCCTGTACTAGCTGTGAAACTAAAATGGACAAATAAATGTTGCCTTATTAAATAATACAATAATTCAGTTACTTTTTGTAACAATTTTATTGGACCATAACATGGCCAGTGACCTGTTATGTGTTCATTCTTTTATTACCATAATAATTGGCATCTTACGAAACCTACTGCAATGTAAATGTATGCAAATCATTTCATAAGGCGTGTAACGGGCAATTATTAGTGTGTCGCTGTCAGAATTGGAGTATCGAATAACGCTAGATAAAGGAAAAAGCAGTGTTTGGTTCATTCCCACTTTTAACACTTCCTAAACACATAACACAGTCTGATTATATTTGTAATGTATGTAATGCATTGTGTTGTTTATTGAAAAACAAAAAAGTTCGAATCGCGCCACGACGCAATTTTTTTTTTAAATCTATGGTGATATAAGTGTTTTACAAAATAATAAAAAGTTAAAAATACTGAACAATTACAAAAATAGAATTGTTAATATTTTTTGCTTGCCTGTACGTATAGTAGAAGTGAATGCTATTGTTATATATTGATCGTGCGAAGATACTCGTATGAGTATGTATTTGTAGCTACGTGTATCTATCCTCATTTAATTTATTATTTTAGTCAGTTTGTTTAATTTTGTACTTAATTACAAAATCTCCGTTAATTTTAACTAGTCTGTTAAATCTTACCTATTTTGATTAAACGTTTTACGGTCCTGGATACAAGCCCTTTGAGTCCTTTCTCATCCTGACTCCTATTCTGTGGTTATCAAAGTATAAATGTGCTAAGCCATGGCATACTACCTGTATAAGTGTATAAAACAAACCACCTTGTTTATATTACGGTCATCAGTACCTCTACCACGAAATTTCATTAGCGCCGGCGCTAGCGACTGCATTAAACGATTTTGTATAACAAACCTGGTGGCTTACTACCACCATCTCTTAAAACCATGCAAGAACGATTGACTAAGGGGGATGTCGCCTTACATCATGTATTGCGCTGTTTCGCTTACTCACTGGATCTTGCATGGTTTTAAGAGAACGGTAGTAACCCCCCTGTACAGCGTCCCTGGCGAACAGTAAGGTAATTAAGAAATTCCATACAAATTCTTAGCGCAGTCGCTAGCATCTGCGTTTATGAATTCTCGTGGTAGAGGCACAGGTTGTAATATCTCATCTTATCATAAACCAGCGACCCGCCCCGGCTTCGCATGGCCATAAAAACTTTCCTCTTTAATCACTCTATCTATAATAAAAAACGCATGAAAATCCGTTGCGTAGGTTTAAAGATTTAAGCATACAAAGGGATATAGAGGCAGAAAAAGCAACTTTGTTTTATACTATGTAGTGATAGTGAAGTGATGATGATAATTTCCAGGCTCGCTCAGAATCTATGGCGTCAGTGTACTCCGGTGCTGGAGAAGGAACCCGAGGGAACGTGACAATCCGAGGCGAGGTTCAACTCTCTTTGCTGTACAACTACCGGCTTGGGGCCTTGGAGGTCGGCGTCAAGAAGTGCAAGGACCTGGCACCTGTTGATGCCAAGAGAAATCGCTCCGACCCATATGTTAAGGTAGGTATTTTATTTTTTTATCTTTTTAATGTACAGCTGATGAATAATAGATTTATTTAGTTACGACAGTCAAGTAGACATTCGATGATCGCGCGATTACCTTACCTTTTAATTATTGTACTGTTACTCGCACGTTTATCTACTACTTTGGCGAAGCACTTTAAAATTTCAAATAACATTGATTAATTCAAAACAATTTATTTAGCGTCACCTATTGACTTATTAACGAAACCGGTTTAATATTTTTTGCACACACACTATTATAAACTGAACGGGCTGGTTAAATATAACACCTCTCGTGTTATTTTGATAAGAAATGCTTAAATATACTGAGTTTATAAAAAAAAACTAAAAAAAAAACGGTTTAATGATCAGTCGAACTAAAAAACGATAATTCTACAAAGTTTCAATTGAATCTGACACTGAAACTAGGTCAAAATCAAGTTTAAAGTAGCCGGTTAAAAACAAGCAATCAAACATACAGGTGAAGCCAATAAAAGAGTGTTAAAAAATAAAACAACTGTTTAATTATAGGTGTACCTCCTCCCCGACAAATCAAAAGCCGGCAAGAGGAAGACTAAAGTGAAGAAGAACACGCTCAACCCCGTGTTCGAGGAGACGCTCAGCTTCGTCCAGCCGCTGGCCTCGCTGTCCTCGCGGACACTGTGGCTCAGCGTGTGGCACGCCGACATGTTCGGCCGGAACGACTTCCTCGGCGAGGTGACGCTGCCGCTGGCCGACGTCGTGTTCGACGACCCCGCGCCCACGTGGCACAAGCTGCACGAGAGAGTGAGTTTTTTTTTTTCATTAGCGCCTTTTTGCTTTTGTAGGATAGCAAAGTCTTGGAATAAAGGAATGGAAGCGTTTTCTACTCATAAACACGCTCAACTTCCACGTAGGATACGGCAGGTGAAAGTGAGTTCTTTGCTTAATTACTTTTTATTGGTTTCCCTCTTAGGGAGATTTGCTCCTTGTTTACATGTAGCATAATATACGAGAGAGTTAATTCTTCGTTACAAGTTCAAGTTTTGAATTTGCTTCTGATGTAGTTTTAAGATTAAAAATTTGAGTCGAGAAGAACGCGCTCAAGCTCAAACCTAGCTGCATAAGAGAGTGAGTTATAAAATATCTATTAGCTGCTGTCTGCTCTTATAATGAAAGGGTGAAAGTCGAGAAGAACATTTTTAACCTTGCGCCCACATTGCACAAGCTGCCTGAAAGTGTTTTAAGTACCTACTGCGTTCCTAGTTGAAGTATAGGTTCAACTAGGTGTCCATTTTATTAATAGGTTCCTACCAATTTATTTTTTTTCTTATCCAGACGGAGCAATTCGATGAGCAACAAGGCACTCGCGGGGACCTCATCATTGGTTTGAAATTCGAACTACACGAGAGCGGCTCGATGCGCGGCAAGGGCACGCTGCATGTACTCGTCAAAGAAGCAAAAAATCTTGTCGCTTCCAAACCGAACGGATTGGCAGATGTCTTCTGTAAAAGGTGACATTCTTTTTTTAAAACTGATTCATTGTTTTTAGAGGTGGGTTGGATTAGGTAAAACCCGGACCTGTTCTATCTAATACTAATACCAAAAAATAACTAATCCAAATACCTAATCCGAATACCTCTACCTAATCCCTGCCATTCGCAGCCAATTCCCAACCTTATGTCATACATCGTAAAGTTCAATATTGTTTCTAACACGATAGTATTAGATCTTCAAAGTATTGTTCCTTAATCTGTGTATTAGATAACATTTCTGGATCGAAGCTCCTAATAGTAACACTGCTGCACTAGCGAATCTAATACACCTAATCCCAGTAATTGTTAATACTTTATTTGCAACTGATTTTTGATCTTATTCTTAAAGTGCGTAAAGGTCATTGTTGTTTAGATGAAAATATTTGATAAAAGTGTACCTAATCCATACGTTTAATTCTAGTAGCAAATATTTTTCGCAACCGATTTTTTATCTTATAATAATTAGTTTAAGGGTCAGTGTTCTTTGATGGATGAAAGTATTGGATAGGTACATACCCAATACAAGAGCCGACGAGAATATTCAAAAATCTTCTCAGTCGATTTTGAACTTTACGTCGTATGATTTAAGGATGAATATTGCTTGCATCGAAAAATACCTAATCCGGGGTGCCAAATATTAGGTACGCACTGGTATCGAAAAATACCTAATCCACGCACCTAATCTAATATTTATGCCTCACCTCTAATTGTTTTGTTTTAAATTGTTTCTTTGATATTTAAGCATAGGTAGGTACTACCATTATGAACATACATACGTATTAGCATAGAGTACCTAATAGTACTAACATATAACATAGTATTAGTAAGAAGGTACTGTGGGAAGTAATCATCAAATTGATGACATCGATACATACCCATACTACGTAGGTACTTACCTACTACTTATCGGGTAAATTAACTTTGTTAAAAGATAACTATTTTATTAAGTACCTACCTGTAGGTAATTTTTTGTTTTGGTACTAAGGAAGATAGGTACCTACTTTCTAGATTGCATATGAAAGCGATAAGCTCCTTATCTATTCTATACCTACCTATATTTTATCTATCAAGTGAACCTTGATTTCCTTCATCGAAATCAAATCAGATTAAATAAAATACTAATAGATACTTATTTTCTTTGTATTTAAGTGGGTCTGTAGGTAAATCAATATTTCACATCACCCAGGTGATCAGGAGTCGGTCTCTAAATTGTCTGACTGCCATGTATAACTTACTAGTTGTTCCCCGCGGCATCCCCCCGCGTGGGACTCGGTTATATCGCGCCCAAAAGTAGCCTATGTTTGACATCAGGTTGTTAACTACATCCCTACCAAATTTCATCGCAATCGGTCCAGCAGTTTAGCCGTGAAGAGGTGACAGACAGACAGACTTTCGCAATATTAGTATGGATTTAGGTACTTAGTTTGACAAAGGATTTACTTTACTTTTAAGAGTGTACGTCTTCATTAAGGTTGAAAGAATATCACGGAGACCAGTAGGTCGACCGCCTATCTCGATTCTTTCCTCTCGTTCTTAGTGACAATGCATTCGACAAAGTAATAAATAAAAATAAAAAAAATTAAAGCGTATTTTGTTAGGCGGAGCGAAATGTGGCGATAGCGATATAAGTAGCCATTACGAAAGGAGAGAATCGAGATAGGCGGTCGATCTACAGGAAGGAGATACTAGTTAGTACATAAAACTAATGAATATCTACCTAGTTTCTGAATAGATAGATAGATAGATAGATATACTCTTTATTGTACCATTATCATACAAATTATACATGTTGAATACAAATACAAACAATGTGTACAAAGGCGGACTTATCGCTGATGCAATTTCTTCCAGCCAACCTTAGAGAATACCAAATTATCTTGACTCGTTGCACCGTCGCGCGTTTGCCCCCAGTGCCCCAGCTGCCCTTTCTCATGTATAAGGGGTGACCTGGCTGTGGTCTCCGACTCGGCCGTGAATGTTGCATCTTACTGGGTCTTTCTATAGTTTTTAGCCATTGACACGATACAAGAAGCTTGTTTCTGTATCGACCGGCTCTGTACCAAGAGCTTCCTTCCAGCTACCTGCTGCCCTCGCGCGGGCGGCTGGCCAAGCAGAAGACGGGCGTGTGCCGGCGCACGCTGGCGCCGCGCTGGGAGCACGCGTTCGCGTACCGCGGGCTGCGGCCGCACGAGCTGGCCGCGCGCGCGCTCGAGCTCAGCCTGTGGGACCGCGACCGCCTCGCCTCCAACGAGTTCATGGGCGCCGTCAGGCTCTCGCTGGGCACAGGTATATATGTAAACGAACGACCCGACCCGGCTTCGGAACCTTCCTCTTGAATCACTGTCTATTTAAAAAAAACCGCATCAAAATCCGTTGCGTAGTAGGGATATAGGGACAGAGAAAGTGAGTTTGTTTTATACTATGTAGTGATATATCTCTCCAGACCGATTTCGGCCACAGCGGTATGGCGTCTGGCTACTGAGATCAACGTTCATGCATGAGCTATCAGGTGACTGACATAGCCACAGAACAGAGAAATTGGTAATATTTCTAAATTCTGTGGACATAGCCAATTTTTGCAGTGTAATAACGTCCACATTCTCTGCAAGTCAGCAACCCAACACACACGGCACAGGTATAGCAGACGAGAGTAACACACGCACGCTGCCCCGCGCTGGGAGCACACGTTTATGTACGCGGCGGGTCCCGCTGCACGAACTTGCTGATAAATCTATCCACACAAGTTCATTAGGAACCACCATTCATTCATTCTCCACGCAATTTTTTTTTAAATCTATGACTTCTTATGTACTTAAATAACTCATTATGCACTTACATGTACATGATTGACTTTTTAAGTGACTTTTTTTTGGAACTATAACTGACTTCTTTTTATATATCTACAGCGCATACACCTAACTAAACACCTATTAAAATCTTCCTGATGATAACAAAGCTACCTACCGACCTCATATTTAATTTTATACAAGAACAGTCGAAAGCAGATAAACCTCACCTCTCAATCACGGTAGAGTGCACTGTGCCTACGTAATACCATGGACCAAATATATACTTATTTGGTCCATGGTAATACGTAAAACGTATAGGTAAAATTTTATAATTTTGTCACTAAGTTGATTAAATTTGTTTCAGGAACGTACATGGGCGCAAATGTAAACTGGATGGACAGCACGGGTAAAGAAGTCACGCTCTGGCAAACCATGCTGCAACGGCCTAACTTCTGGGTGGAGGGCTCCCTGCCATTGAGACCCCACCTTAGCAACTAAACTTTCGCCCTCAACACTACTTATTTACTCTCTTATAGTGTAACGTGCAAAGCTGCGATCTTACGTAGGTAGATGCACGATCTCATAAAAACACACGGATTTTTTAATTATTTATACCTACTATCGTTTCATTTCTGAACACCAATTTATATACAAACTTTTTTTAAAGAGTGGATGTCTGAAGGTGCCAAGGTGTATCGTATATTTCAGCACCGTGGACACTTTAGTTGCCGGCTCTAAACGACTGAGAATGAGATCGTGCAAGTACCATACACAAATGATCAAGTGTATAGGCACTTTTATTTTTCGGCTTCACTCACAGAACTACTGACTACACTAGACTACCTGGGTGTCGATTCTGCTAACGTTAAGACAAAATCGTATCAAAATAGTGTTTCAATAGTAGTGCTTTTTACACACTATTTACAAGAGTTATGACAGTATGATGTGATGTGAATGTAGTGTGTGGTGTGATCATCAAAAGTGATATAAAAAAAATATACATTTCTTGTAACTAGTGTGTAAAAAAGCACTACCATTGAAACACTATTTTGACACGATTGTGATTTAACGTTAGCAGAATCGGCCCCCTGTTCTGACGTCTACTGTGAGTTTTATTGAACGATTGTATACTTATTATTCTTTTTACAATGACCGAAATTTTTAGTCAATTTACTAAATAATCAGTTACAAGCAAAGCCGCACATAGAAGGTTTATCGAATTCTTATTAGGGTTCCCATTAGAAAAGTTGTATTCTTATTAGGGATGTAAAAAGCCGAATTTATTTGTTACCTGATATGCGCATTTTTGAATTTGATACTCACAGTTTCACGTCTATTCTCTTACATAGAAACCTACTTATCACAAATGTTCATAATTTTTTATAAGCATTTTAATCCTCTACTTATTTTTTTCTAGTTTGTCTTATATTGATAAGTGCCAACGATATTCTAGACTATATATTCCTGAGTAAGGCATAGATTACTTATTTTTATTTAAAATATAATACGTAAACGTATATTGTAACATATATTATGTATTTAACTTTTTTAATAAACTATATATTATATAAATCAGATATATTTTGATAAACTTACATTCCAAAATGTGATGGAAACGTATATTTTCTATTAAATATTAAAATTATATGACAATACCATAAGTAATCAACTTATAACTGCCGTTAAGTTGTAAGTGCTTAGTTGTAATTAAGTTAATGCATTTAAATTAGATTGTATTATGTACAAATTAAGTTCACATGAGTTAAGGATCTGCTCATGCGTATTGTGATCTAATTATGCTAGGTACCGTTTAGAAAATTATCAGAAGGAACATATTTTATATACCTACTTAAAGTTATATGGTATATGTGAATAATGGGAGTGTGAGTTTTATGCTTAAGACGATCGAAGACGTCCATAGTTAATAATGTAACTAGATGCAGATCATAGGTATAATATCGTCGTAACATTTTTATACAAAATAATTAATTATGATAAAGGCGATTGAAATAAAAAGTTAAAATACTTACATTGAAGTTTCATTTTATAAACTTTATATACTAAATGATTATATACCAAATCCTTTTTTCACGGGTCTATACCAGGGATGTTGCGAATATTCGCATCCGCATCCGCAAATGCGGAGCTTCCGCAAAGATTTCGACATCTGCATCCGCATCCGCAATAAATCAATGCGGATTTTAATGCGGATGCGGATGTCATACGAGTTGCGACAAGAAAGAAAAGGGGCGGGGCCTGTGAATGGCGCGTGCCGTTCGCGCGCGACAATGACCAATGGGAGCGAAAAAAAAGGTGATAAGATCCGACGCGTTTATTGTAGTGCATCGATTGTTTCGTGTAAATAAATCATTACGTGTTAGTTTGTGCGAACAATTATTTAGTAGCGCGGGTTTAATTTATGAGCCTTTCCGTAACCGGCTTGAATCTGAAAAAAACGGCATTATTGCTATTTATTTAGTATAATGCTCCTATTTTTAACTTCGAGTACTAATTTTAAAAAAAAGTGAAGTTTAAAATTTTGGAATTCATTTGTTCACTTTCATTCTGAAACATGTTAATTATTTCTTTGATACAAAAGTATTAAGTATAGTAAAAACTTGTAATACATTAATAAAAATGATTATAATAATTTTGAATTGATTTAATTCTTCATTTATGTACTATATTTATATAGGATCTGAAACATCCGCATCCGCGGATGTGAACCTCTTAAAATCCGCATCCGCATTCGCATCCGCGGATGTGAAAAAATCGGGATCCGCAACATCCCTGGTCTATACACCCCGGACTTTTGAGAGGCTAGCGCGGGGATATTGATTTATCATGTAAAGCGTAGAGTCCCTTTGGGAAAGTAGATGTGCCAAAACCTGTGACAGGCTATATCAATAAATGATATATTAATGAACTCTCGACCAAACCAATTCAAACCAGCTTGCAACGCGCTCGGCATCGCGTTACTGCACTGACATATAATCTACTAGCTGTTCCCCGCGGCTTCGCCCCGCGTTGGACTCGGTTATATCGCGCCCAAAAGTGGCCTATGTTTGACCTCAGGTCGTAAACTACATCTCTACCTTTCATTACAATCGGTCCAACAGTTTAGCCGTGAAGAGTGACAGACAGACACTTTCGCATTTATAATATTAGTATGGATTCAGGTCAGTGCGTTACTGACACCCTCTACTCAATAGGCTACGGTGACCGTGTGTCCCACATTCGTGGGCCGTATGCTTGACTGGCAACGTAATCGTATAAAACAATTATTAGGTGTATAATAATAGCAGAGGGATTACCATGATCTATCTGAGCAGGCCCAAAACGAATTATTGCCACAGAGCCGAGGTTTAAGCAGACAAGGGATCTGGTGGCTTACCACCGTCTCTTAAAACCATGCAAGATCCAGTGAGTAAGCGAGACAGCGCAATACATTATGTAAAGCGACATCTCGATTACTCAATCGTTCTTGTATGGTTTTGAAAATATTAAAATGTTCCTTTATCTGTGAGATTAATAAATAAAAAAAGGCCTTAAAAGACTTGTTTCCAGAGCCGTAAAAATATTTAAAAAAAACTACTATCTATGTCATTTCGTGAAAATATAGGTATGGGCTGGGCGTTGTTATTTTTTGTGTTGTTTCGTTTCCTATTCGTTGATCGATCCGCTATTTATTTCATTAAAGTAAAATTTCTAGTTTTTAACATAAACCATGGCTTTATCAATGATGAAATCTCATAGCGCTTTATTGCTATGCGTTATAGTCACACTAGCTACACTGAAATCGGGTAAGTAACAATCTTTTTTTCTTAACACTAATTTGTTTCTACTTTTAATTTATTATTTTTCTCTAGTTTACACGATTAGCTGTTATCAATGCTCCGGGACTGACTCGGATGACCCATTTGAGTGCAATGAATTCTTGGATAGCAATACGGAATTGGAGCCAATTGACTGCAGTAATATTCATGATGCTCAGTACTGTATAAAACATGTAGGAAGAAACGGAGGTGAGATAGAATGAACCTCTTAGGCTGCATGTAGTCCGGATAATATTAGGGAGTAATAAACATTATTACTTCTGCATAATGGAAGTTATTTACTGCAATATATTTAATATTTTGCTTATTAATCATATCAGTAAAACTAACCTGAATAATAGTTGAAATAACTAAACTACTAACGTAATAGGGTACTTATTGTAGTTGGTTGTAATTTTGTTATGAGTATTGCTTGAATTTATGGAAAGGTCGTATCAGTAGTGGGTTCATAAAACAATGCCTGTTATCTAGCTTGCCAGTAAAGAAATTGTTTGACTCAACGGGAATCCAAGGTTATGAATTCTTATTACGTTTCTTGTATTTTCCCTTTACATAAGTAAATAAATAAATATAGCAAGTGGAAAACACAATTCAATATATTATTTGTATCTTATTAAATCATGGCACATTCTATTAATCTTTGCTCTCAACTATTTATTATAAAGAGAATAGCAATATAGGCAGAATTTCTTAGATAACATATAAGGGGTGTTCCGATTTCATTTAAGATAAGTAAGTGAGAGTGATTTAATTCCAATTTAAGTTTCAGAAGAAAAACATATTTTGTCAAAACTATTATCATCACACTAACTCACCTTGTTACCCTTTATGTTACCTGCTACTAACCATTAATGACAATTACATCAGGTGTAGCAATAGATTGCTACCAATGCAACTCATCTGCCACCATGGAGTGCGGGGACGTGCTTATGAACCTGGATGGTGGTGTGCTGAGTCCAACGTCTTGTGAACATGTGCATAATGCTCAGTACTGCATTAAACTAACAGGTTAATTAACGGTTTGCAGGTTTCGGTGGTCATGTACTTGAAATATATGCTGCTACCACACTTAGCTATTTGTATACAAATATTTGCCTATTTGTCAAATAACCTCCATGTGTGGTATATTTGCCAAAACTTTGCGTTATTTGCCTATTCGGCAAATAGGGCAAATACAAAATGTGTATGAATATTTGGTATTTGCCTCCATGGTAGGTTGCGCTATTTGCCTATTCTTCGAAAATTTTGGCAAATACGCCAATAGCCAAGCGTGGTACCAGCATGATGAGCTGAAAGTATTTTATGGTAGAGTTGTGTAATGTATTTGTTTGAAAATGACAATTGGGTTTATTTAGCTTTAGTATCAAAGTTGGCTTAATAAAGCTGAAATAAAATTGAGTGAATAAAAAGTGACTGTTGACTATCTAAACAGTTATAGTTACCATAAAATTATTTCAGCAATTATTTTGATTTCACCTGTACAGAATTATGCAAATTTTAAATTTAGTTTTCGTTTTATTTATTTCACTAATATGGGCACTGGTTTTTGGAGTATTATTACAGTATGGCACGAGGCACTTACTCATAACATCTTTCAAGATTTGAAATGGTGAGTATAACATGCATGTGACTATTTAAGTACAAATAATTTACAATGTTTTATGTTATTAGCTTAGCTTGTAGTCATCCTGCTTATATAGTTTAAGAATTGATTATATTATAAGTTAAGTTTGAGATCAAAGATTAAAAAAACACACTATATTTTGTATTTTAAATAGGAAAATGTTTTATCAACGAATCTCTTTGTTGTATTCATTAAATAAGTAAGTCACATCCTCTGTTATTACAATTTAAATGCAGTGGTAGTTAAATATAAATTTATTTCAGTTTTTATTTGAAGAGGTGGATAAATAGATATTTCAGTTTTAAGACTTAATCATTTGCAAGTACACACAATTATTTTTAAAATGTAAATATTTTTGTTTTTAGTGAATCTATGAACGTTAGCATAATAAAATCATCCATCGAGAATAAAAGGCAGAGGTCAATTCAAAGTCAAATATCCCACTAATATTATAAACGCGAAAGTTTGTATGTTTGTTACTCTTTTACACAAAAACGACTAAACCGATTTGGTTGAAATTTGGAATGGAGATTGCTTAGAACCTGGGACAACACATAGGCTATATTTAATCCTGGAATTCCCAAGGGAGCGGAACTCCGGGCAACAAACAACAAGGTAGTTTAATATAAATCATGCTGCATTTCAATTCAATACGTAGGTATGAATGATGTGAATTTCTCTAATTATGAATTCATGTAATTTACATTTGGCTGAACCACATAACAGGTACATGTTCTGTTCAACAATGATTCTTCTAGCGTGACCGAATGATACTGTACAAAGATAGATACCTATATAACCAATTTGTATGCTTATAAAATTTATGATAGTATGCATTCCGTTGATAGTACAGAATAGATAAATAGTCTGGAAGGTACAAAATACTATTGAGCTGATATAAAAAAAAAAATATTATTTAATAATTACACTAGCAGCTTATAGCTGATGCGTGTACATCACTGCACTTATGGGTTTAAAGTTTTCAAGTGTTTGTCAATTTCTTTTTTACAATTGTTTATGATTTTCAGGTGGCATCAGCACAGTACGCTACTGTTCCTCGCTAGACCTCGGAAACTATTGTAACTATGTCCAACAAGCTGGTGATAAGCTGGAATACAGAACATGTATTTACACATGCAGTTCAGATGGATGCAATGCGGCTACAAGTTTGAAAGTACCTTTGTTTTTAATAGGAGCAGTGTTTTTAGGATACTTTCGCTTTTGAGTTTGAATTAATGATTGCCGCTGTGTGTATATTTTGTATATTTTTTGTCTGTTTACTTTTATTTTAATTAACCCGTCCCGCCATGTTGTATGTTGTACTTTGTACATAGATATATTTTGATGAGCAATGTAAGTGTACCATTGTAGAATATTTTTATATTATGACATTCCAATAGCTTTTATAATTGTAGACTGATTAGTTAGTTGCATAGGTAATCAGAAATATCGTAATACAGAATAACTTTAATTAAACTTTTTTACCAACTTTATAATTTGTATCACTAACAAAAGACCCACTTTGGAGTTACGTTAAAAAAAAATTTTTTATAGGTACTGGGGTCTAAAAACGCCACTTTGAGCAATTCATCGAATCGAATTCATATTACGAATTCCTTTGCAATTCTATAGCAATTCCTATTTCTTTCAAGTGTTTTGAAAAGGAAGTTTAGTTGGCCATTTTACAAAAAATAGAGGAATTGCTACAGAATTGCTAAGGAATTCGTAATATGAATCGATTCGATGAATTGCTCAAAGTGGCGTTTTTGACCCCCTGTACATCTATGTTTTTTATAACAAGTTGGAACAACTTATAATTTATATCATATAACTAGCTAATTTATGCCATCTTTGTGCTCATCTCACATCATTTTAGCGTTTCTCCGGTTCCAAGACACGGAAAGAGGGAATTGTCTTAAGCTAAATACCTAGGTCATTTTTTTTTAATTAAATTTACGAGTGATGAGTCTAATCATTGGGTTTACAGACCATACTATTGATAGGAACATTAGTAGGCCACAATGGACTTTTCTTACAGTTGTCCATTCATTTAGTCAGTGCCTGTACCTTCGTTCAAACCTTTGGGGATCGGGCGAATAAAATTAAAAAAGCGATAAAATGGATGAATAAAATAAAATCAAAATTATGTTCATCAAACATTTATTGAAAATTTGTGCTACATAAGCTTGTTATAAAAATACATAATAAATATTAACACCGACTTAGCCACATAATTATAATCCAGCTAATGCGCAATAATACTTTTCATTTCACTTACCACACTAATATTATGCTTGAATATGGAATGTCAAAAATATACGATGTAGTTGACTGTATTATGTTATGTCGTGCCTACATATTCAAATTGTGAAGTTATCAGCTAAGCTCAAATGACATCGCATATGGTATGGTGTTTTAATCTGGCTGTGTTTTGTGGAACGACATGGTATATTCAATTATGTCAAATCACCTTCTACATTTTTTTTTAAATATTTACTAGTAATTATTTATTATTGCATAGTAAAGTTTACGCCATAGAAAAGAATACCACTTTTACCTATCTTACACTTAAGGTGTACTTTTGTTTATATGTGTACATATACCACATACATACTCTTAGACTACGTTGTCATAAGAACTCAGCTTTTTTTATAATTTTGTAATTACATGGGTTTTATCCAAACCACCACAAACATTCCATAAAACGTTAATCAAATACTACAATCAAGAAAGGCTCTAGCACCCGAGATCTAACTTCACTACCTGCTATTAAAACTCTTAGCTCTATTATGTACACAAAAAGTTCGGGTAACTTTTTTGTACAACTTCCTTCCATTGTCTTTCCAAAGCATACAAAAAAGTAAATGCTTTATTATAAAACATGAAACCTATTTCGTCATAAAAATAGTAAACACAAACACAATTCATAAAATAACAGGTAACACAGGTTTACACAATAATGTAAATCAGACTATTAAAATCACTAACAAGATGTCAACTAAATTCATAAAATTGGGAATATAATTCAAAATCGTGCCTCAATAAAAAAGTGCCTGCCAGCAAACTGAACAATTAAAACTATAAACTTATCAAAACCCTGATTTTCATTGCACAATATTTAAAAAAAAATTGAAAATACTAAACATATCATAATTGTTACAAAACATTTGTGACCGGAAGAAAACATGTCATGGGTTTATCACAAGTTTGCTAATAAAAAGCTATTTCTAAAATCCTTACCATTTACGTTACATCCAGAGTAAACTAGGCCTGTGATAACTAAACCCTTATATGTTTTAAATATATTTTATACAATCTGTAACCAATTTTTGGCAACTCGCTAAATGCTCTTTCAAAAATAATCTTTAGGAATGTCTAATTTTGATCCCAATGTTTTATCTAATACTGTTTATACGCAAAAAGCCATAATGATGTTATAATTGAGCATTGATTCGCCGTGACCAATTATTCGCAAAGCACTTTAGATAGACATTAGCATCTTTATGGCTAAAACTAAGTGGGGTTATTTTCAACCTGCTTTACATTCTCACATTTACAGATGTTCCACAATCCAAAATATACGATAACATTGTTGTTTTTGTTCCTGCATCGCAGCTTCACTTACAGACCGATATGTAAAAATAACAAAAATGAGACAAGGAAAAAGGGTATCAATCCATCGATTTTTCAAGTTTTCAAAATATTGTCAATTTATTAAAATTATTTACCACAAGTAAAAATACTTAACACTGACTGATTTAATGCAAAGAGCATTTTGTATCAGCATTTTCTTTTTATATAAATAAAAATATTAGTAAAAGAGCGCGGCAAAGAGAATGATATCAATGAAGCCATCTGCAGGAATCCAAAAATGAAACAATAATGGCCTAAATATAATACGAAGTGAGCAAATGAATCTGCTCTTAATAATGTCAAGTCCTAAACGATACCAATTTAATGTCTTACGTAAATAATTTACAAGCTTTTATAATGCGTTTTCACATAACCTACAAAAGCAATGGCGTTATTTCAATAATAAAAAACGTTCACTTATCCAATTGAAATAGGATTATAAAAAAATATAACCAAAATATTTTTTGATTACTTTCAGTTTATCACGCCTGTCATAAACATACAATATAGTATGTGAAACTGAACAAAATAGTATCAATTCGTAACCAAATAAAAACAATATAAACAGCTACGCGAGGCGGCAACGTTCTATCCTATCGGCTACTGAATTTGAATCGCCACTTCTAGCTTTTGGTGGGTCTATATTTATTACGTCAACTCTGCAACCAATTGATTTGAAAGATACCTACTTAATAAAAATTCATTTTGAAGTTGTAGTATAGTTCAAAAATTTACAATTTAAAATTATGCCTCAGTGGAATTCAGTGTAAAAATAGTTTTATAATAAAAGGATATAAACAATATTCCAAATAAAATGGGAAACTGCTCATCCTATTGCTTTACAAAAGGGACTCAACATACGAAATACATTATTTAAAACTTTCGGTATAGATTTGACGTAGGTACTATGAAAACCTTAAGTCGGTATCGAGTTGACGTACTACAATTTAATTACTCAAATCACAATAGCCGAGTTATGACGTCACAAAGCCTTGTAGGCCGCGTTTTGGCGCCAAAGCGAAAATAACGCCCGGGATATAAGCTATATTATTTCGTTGTGACATACGATGAGTGATACAAATGTATAACCTCGTTAATTCGTGCTTCTAACAATAATCGTTTGTCCTACAACACGTTTACATAAAAATCAAAGCAAAAACACTTGGAATTGTCATTCCTGATTGTACCCGTTTCAAAGGTAAATTATACTGGGAATTCTTATAATTCTTCATATGTAAACAAAGCACTTTTGATCAGGTGGCCTACTATCATCTCTTAAAACCATGCAAAATCCAGTAAGCGTGACAGCGCAATATATTATGTAAGGCGATATCTCCCTTACTCACTGGATCTTGAATGGTTTTAAGAGATGGTAGTAACTCCCCAGATAATATTGTTGTGCATTATGGTACTACAATGAAGAAATTAACTGGGAAAATAAGCAGCTGCATCTAATACCACTCATAGTATGACACTCACGTGCCTTAGTGGCTTAAATTACGAGCCTTCCCGTTGCAACGTGGCTTGTAAGGCGGCCACGTGTTGTTCCAACTCCCTTACTCGCTGTTGACTGTTCTGAAGCTGCCTTTTGACCACCCTTAGCTCTTCGCCTTGGCGGTTGAATGCTAATCGCAACTGGAAGAGAGCATATATGTCTTTATTTTTTATTATTCTTGAATATTCAAGACGGTATCTAGAAAGTGAGTGTTACGATTTTTTTTGTAAATAAAAAGAGAATTAATTTAATTTATAGTCAGTGACAGATAGAGGAGCTAGACAGCCTAGCGGGACATGTGTCTTCGCAACGATAGCGCATGTCAAGCGACGGCAAGCTTAGTTTGGATTGGTTGCCATTAATGGGATTGTTATCTTGAGCACCTTCGTGCTTCGGAAGTTAAGCCTGTAGTCTTGGCTGTTTTCGCAAGATGGCAGTCGTTAGGCTATGACTTGAGGCAGCCTAAAAAATCTGTCAGTGTTAACCACCACCACACCTGGATCATGCTCTTATTGAAGGTTTCGATGTTAAAAGAGGTACAAATATCAGACTTCATTATTACTTGTTACACAATCCTATTTAAAAGCACTGCAGAATGAAAAGACGCGACCGATACGTAAGTACGATATAGCGATTGGCAGTCGGGTAAAAACAAATTATTTGTACCGAAAATGTATTTTTTATTTTTATATCTATATATACAAGGTGGACACAAATCAACTGAAAATATTTTAAGGGCAGATACAGACCACTATACTGAACAACTTTTCCAAATAAACTTATATCGAAATATGAAATTTTATTTTTCACTCTCCATACTAAACTAGATCAGCTGATTCTCAATTTGTATGAGAAATCGGAAAATTTTTTTCGTATTTCGACATAAGTTTATTTAGGAAAGTTGTTCAGTTTAGTGGTCTGAATTTGCCCTTAAAATATTTGCAGTTGATTTAAATTCACTTTATATATAAAGTAGTTATTTTTTAAAGTTTAGAGTAAGCGCTTAGTGAAATGGACTGTTATCGGGCTAAAATGGTCGGAAATCTGGCGCTTATTATTTCTGACTTTTTGCACGGACAAAAACCCATCTCTAGGTAGTAAGCCACCAGTAGCCTGCCATCTTACCTCATGTTCCGTGCTGAACACATCGCCTTGGTTGATTTGCTTGTAAAGAGGAACTGGCTCGGCGTCACCGCTCTGTTTGCCGAACATTTTCTGCAGTTGGTGGAATTTTGTGTTTTGGTTCGCGGTCGTCTTCTGAGATTTCTCCGTTATGGGCATCTGTAATAATAATATTAGTTACTAGCTTTCGCCTGCGGTTTCATCCGCGTAAATTTCTGTAACAGTACTTTTTCCCGGGATGAAAGGTACCCTATGTCTTCTCAGTACTGCTAACTATGTGTATGCCAAGGTTTAAGCAGATTAGTTCAGTTGATAAAGCGTTAGAGGTAACAAACAAACAAATATACGAACTCACTTTCGCATTTATAATATTTTTTGGGATTAATATAAATTTCATACAAACATAAAGTTTTGTTAGAAATAAGTATTTCGTTATCAGTGTTATCACGTTTTCTTTCCACATTCCTAGGGAACGATAATCCAGCGTAAAATATTGGCATTTTTTCAGTTTATCGTCATTTTGTCTTAATAGTCCAAATATGGTTAAAAAATTGACATATTATTACCGGTATATTACTGTCGTTATCGTTGACGTGATTATCGTTGGGTTGCCACGTTCCTAAGGGACGATAATCGGGCGTTGTTTCTCGCGACAAAAACGCGAATTTCTTCCTGTTATTAGCGTCTTGTGGCTGCATCGCTGGGGCGTCTTTGTTTGTACGGGGTTTGTGTGTCGATATTGTAACACCTGGAATTTAGTAAAAATATATTTAAATAAATACTTCATTATGTCTAAATAAATTATACCTATATGAAAATGAAATCTGTTAGTTTCAATAATTTTTGCTTTAAACGAAAAAGTTTTCCAACCTATTACTCAAAACTTCATTATTTCGACTAAGAATTCTAATTTATTATTTAGTTAATCAAAACACGTGCTTGAACGACGTCAAAAATGTTCCGTACTGATCATAGCAACACAGGTGCCGGAAAGCTGAAACTTAACGTGACGTCGAGAGCCTATGATTGAGCCACGACCTGATTGCTTAATTCACCTCTTCTGTGTAATTTCTCTGTGAAATGAATGAATGAACAATGATTACCGGAGTTTTTGGAGGGAAAGAAAATTGTCATTATGTCCGCGCTGTATTTAATTTCCAAAACTTAGGTTTTTTCGAGTATTTGTGCATAATATTGGTGGGTTATTATTCGCAAAGTGTTCGTGAACAAGCGTGAGTGTTAGGAAGTGGTACAGTGTCGATTACGTCACTTTTATCTTTGTCAAGTCATCAAAATCTCCAAGTTATAGCTAAGTGAAATTTTTCCACCGCTTCACTTAGCCACCTGACTGACTAGACTAACTTACTTGACTGGACTAGACTACTGACTTGCTTTTTGACTTGACTGACTAAAGTAGGACTGAAGAAGATTAATAAATTCAAGAAAGGCCTTAAAGGACTAGTTTCCATGGCCGTAAAAACTATTAAAAACAATGTTTACCAGTCTTCATGCTGATGAGCAGCGGCCCCGCGTTCATGCCGCTGAGCCAGTCCTTGGCGGACAACGCCGGCAGCGGCGCCGCCGTGTCGGGGTACAAATCCTCCTGGAATACGAATTGTTTATAGTTTGTTACATACCCACCCTGTTTAATTTTATCATTTCTATCCCACTTCCCAATAATATTATAAAGGCGAAAGTTTGTGAGTATATTTGTTACTTCTTTACGCACAAACTGATGGGCTTTTTATCCCAAAAAGTGCGCGATTCCCGTAGATTTGGTCAAAAAGTGTGATGTCAATGGCGCTCTATAAAGTAGATGGGGCTGCTGTGTGTTATAAGCCGCGTGGTGTAGCTAGCTTCTTCTATATATATCTATATATTCATAAAGCTTAAAATCTAATTCAAGAATCAAGTTTTTATTTGAGTATTATTCAAAAAGAAATCTTTATTCTTTGCGGGAAACAGGCATAATGAAGAAGTGTTTTTTTCGTTAATAAGGATATAGTGATAACACAGTATACAGATATATACAGATGAATAGTACAAAATCGAATCAAAATAGCTTGTATATGTATTCTCACCTGGAAGCAGTCAGACTTCCTGGGCACGATCATGGAGATTGGTTCGCAAAGTCCCCGCGACGTGTGCAGCTTGTAGAAGCGAAATACTTCGCAAATGGCCGTGTTGACGCCACGCTTCGGCATGAAGCCTAAGCCCCTCTGAAAATATTTAAGCATTTATATAGCTTACTAGCTTTTACCCGCGGCTTCGCTCGCGTGGAATTAGAAAATTTTTGCCAGGAAGAAAAAAATATTAGGTTATATTGGCCGATATTTGGTGTACACATAGAAATATTCTAGTAATCTCCCTTGGGAACTTGATACTTTTTCTAGACCAAAAGTAGCCTATGTTACTCTCCATCCTTTCAACTAACTCTATGCCAAAAATCAGGTCGATTGGTTGCTTAGCTACGGCGTGAAGGAAGGACAAACAAACAAACACACTTTCACATTTATAATATTAGTATGGATTCATAACGAAAAAAATCGTCTCTTTTTACCCGGCTTTGCCAGAAAGAGAGAGGATTATCTTTTTGGAGATTATGTATGTATGTATATATGTACCTAATTGTTTGGATCGCTCTGCAGCCTGAACGGCTTGATGGATTGTAGTAGGGTTTCGTACCCAAACGGTAAAAACGGGACCTTATTACTAAGACTTCACTGTCCGTCCGTCTGTCACCAGGCCGTATTTCATGAACCGTGATAGCTAGACAAGATTTTTTTTTCATATAATGTATTTTAGTTGCCGTTTGATTCCGCTTTTTAAAACAGAATAAAATAATATAAATAATGGTTCAGAACCATTTATGCGCGTGTCGGACTTGCACTTGGCCGGTTTTATTTAGTACTTACAGTACCTGGGCGACCGAGCTTCGCTCGCTTATTGCTGCTGTAACTGCCATTTTATGCAGAAAATCTTTTTGCGTGAAAATATGGGTAAAATGAATTTTCCCAGACATGAAACGTAGCTACATTATCTTTTTGATTTTGTAAGAACTTATGTTTACTATGTTTAATTTCAAAGAAATCTTTAGAGCCGTTTTCGAAAACGCGAGTACAAATATTTTTTTTAATATTATAGGATACATTTAAGTTTATTATTATACTAGCTGTCCCGGCGAACTCCGTAGCGCCTGAACGCACCTTTCTCACCGTTTAAACCTTCCCTGAACTTCCACAAATATTTCAAGAACAAAATTAGCCAAATCGGTCCAGCCATTCTCAAGTTTTAGCGAGACAAACGAACCTAAATTGACAAAATGGTTACTGGAACATTGCTTTTATTCAACAAAAGAATTTATTGACTATTGCAACAACCACAAATAATTATTTTTAGAAATGTCATGACATGATTCAGATTTATTTTTTCGTATTTGGTTAAATTTAGTTTTTTCAAGTCGTATTGGCGGAGATACTGTCTTCAGACACTTAATATTTGCATGCCTGCATGCAGGTAAAATACATGTTCTATTCCATAATAATCAGACCTCAATTTCCTGTATTTACGTGCAAATAAATGATTTATGATTTTAGCAATTGATTTTTATATATAAGGTAAATTTAAATCAACTGCAAATATTTTAAGGGCAGATTCAGACCACTAAACTGAACAACTTTCCTAAATAAACTTATGTCGAAATACGAAAAAAAATTTTTTACCTCCCATACAAATTGAGAATAAGCTGATCTAGTTTAGTATCGAGAGTGAAAAATAAAATTTCATATTTCGATATAAGTTTATTTGGAAAAGTTGTTCAGTTAAGTGGTCTGAATCTGCCCTTAAAATATTTGCAGTTGATTTAAATTAACCCTGTATAGATAGATAGATGAATACCTGCGGGTTCCCTGACAGGAACTGGTTGAGGAAGTGCACGTAGGGCGGCTCGCACACCACCTCGTAGTAGCGGATGTTGCCGTCGCCCTTGCCGGCCAGGTACACCTGCCAACAAAACATTACACTGATAATTCAAATTCAAATTGTTTATTTTCAATATAGAACATTTTTATCACTTATTGACGTCAATCATTACTTCAATTAAGTTTACCACCAGTTCCAAAGCGCAAGTGGAGAAGAAGCGGCGCCACAAACTCCACTGCAGCATTTTCTCCAGAACGTCAATTTTCAAAATTTGAGTCGGAACAGACGAATTTACATTGGCGTGAATATTTTTATCATTAAAATATGTTTGTATTAAAGATTATTGGATAATGGTTAAGGTTTGCCTGTAGACCCGGGGGTCATGGGTTCGAATCCCACAGGAAGCATACTTTGTTAACTTGTTTCCAGTTTGGTTAGGACATTGCGGGCTTGAATCAATGATTGCCTGATAATAAAGATGATTCCGTGCTTCGGAAGCCGTTGGTCCCGGCTGCCATTTGGTAGTCGTTTAAAGAACCACGTCTGAGGCCGAGAGGCGGTTCCGAAGAACTCTGACACCAGGGTGTGCACGGTCGATTGACCGTGACGCCTACTCGAAATGATGATGATGAGACTATAATATTCCCCATACCTAATCTGATCTAATTTCTAAAAACTATTGCCAGTTTAAGTGAAAACCGGCGAGAAACAAGAGTAAGAGTATTGGGGGCTTGACAAAGTACAACGAGAACCAAATGTATAGGATTTAGATATGATTGACAACGTAATTTATAGCGCGGCTTATGTCAATCCCATACAGTTATGCTTGTCGACATTCGTTAACGTTTTGAAATTGATTCTTTGGTTAAGCTCCCAGGGAATCTACTACCATTTTTTTTTTTTTGCTAACATAATCACTATAGACTGTGTTATTAATATACATCCTATAATGATAAGGGTAAATAAAAATAGAGAAACTCAAATTGCGTACCATGGTTGTAAGTATTATCTTTACATTACTTATATTGGTGTCATAGTCATACGAGATAAGATGTAATACTGAAACACGACCCCAAACGAGCTATCAATAGTCTTAAAACAAGCGGTTTGGACAAGTTACGTTGGTCCCACAAAGCGTACTGTCTGTCGCTGTATCGCGAATATCCAGTACTAATACAAAGACTTCATAAAATGCTTACTCATCACAATCACTACATAGTATAAAACATACTCGCTTTCTCTGTCCCTATGTCCCTTTGTATGCTCAAATCTTTAAAACTACGCAACGGATTTTGATGCGGTATTTTTTTTATAGATAGAGTGATTCAAGAGGAAGGTTTTTATGCCCATGCGAAGCCGGGGCGGTTCGCTAGTCTATTATAATATCACATAAATGACAATAGTAAAATAACTCACCATGTTAGTATCATAGTCGTAATACGGGAACACGACCCCAGACGAGCTATCAATAGTCTCGCAGACGAGCGGTTTGGACAAGTCGTGTTGGTCCCACACCGCGTACTGCCGGTCGCTGTAGCGCGAGAAGCCGGTAGTGAGCACTCGGCCGAGCCCGAGGAATGTGCATTTCGAGGCTTTGGTGCCTAGGTGGCAGGGACCTTCCTGGAAAATTGAGTTATATCTATATATATAAAAGAAAGTCGTGTTAGTTACTCCACTTATAACTCAAGAACGGCTGAACCGATTTAGCTGAAAATTGTCAGGGAGGTAGTTTAGAGCCAGGAGAAGGACATAGGATACTTTTTATCCCGGGAAGCCCACGCGGGCGAAGCCGCGGGCAAAAGCTAGTAAAAGATAGATGAAACATTTATAATTCAACTATAAAGCTCGAAAATATCTGTCTGATTTTTTGTGCCCGTGGAATGTACATTTGGACGCTTTGGTACCTAGATGACAGGGACCTTCCTGGAAAATTGAGTCACATATTAGATAGATAGATAAATTTATTATTAGACTCTCCGAATCGAAACATAATCTGTCTTTGATTTTTTACTTTCAAATGTTAATAATCTCTGTTCGCGCGCTTTGTTTGTTTATTTCTATTTGTTTTTAATTGTTTCAGCTAGATTTCAATGAACGAGAACCCGTCGACGTAAGCGTATATAATATATCCTCTGGCAACTTGTTAAAAAGCCGGCTGAAATGTAGCACAGCTGTCTTCAAATACACATCGCAAGTAATAAAAAAATGATAAAGAAAGGGACAGGTCCATTCTTAAGCTAAATACCTTGCAGCTAAACATTTAAGTATACAACATAAATATAATTTTGTTTGCTGATGGTAACTTAAATGTATGAAATAAAAAAAATAAAAACCGGTCAAGTGCGAAGTGAACTCTCGTGGAGAGGGTTCCGTACAATGCCAATGTCAGTTTTTAAATTCAATTGTGGTATGTCAACCATCTACTACTATCGCCATTTAGTGGTGTGTTTTAGTAACCTTTTTTCCGTGAACGTTTTATATTGAACTAGCTGTTCCCCGCGGCTCCGTCCGCGTGGTAATCGGTTATATCGGGCCCAAAAGTAGCCTATGTTTGACCTCAGGTCGTTAACTACATCCCTACCAAATTTCATCACAATCGGTCAAGCAGTTTAGCCGTGAAGAGGTGACAGACAGACAGACAGACAGACAGACTTTCGCATTTATAATATTAGTATGGATTTACCACTTAATTGTCAATTGACAGTTCTTGTAGGTTTTCCAGTAATCTACAGGCAAAACTATATTTTGTATTTTTTTCAAAATTTTAGGCTCAGTAGTTTCGGAGATCAAGGGGGGAGGGGAATGGTCAATTTTCGTCTTCTTTCATGAATAAAATCAAAACTATTTATGTTAAAATAATAACAAAAATATATTTGTAAATATAATTGAGGACCTCCTCCTATTATGAGTCGTTGAAAAAAAAACAAGCACTTACAGAAAGTACGATTCCTCTCCTAGGCTCGATGACTCTCAGCTTCTTGTCTTTACAAGTGGTGGCTAACAGTGACCCGTCTCTATTGAAGGACATGCAGTATATGACGTCACTGTGGCAATCGATCACTTTCACTGCTTCGCCTTTGCCGACGTCCCATACAAAGATCTGAAAAAGAGTACTAATTATCAAGATGTGAGTTTGTTTTCTGTAAAAAAAAACAAGAACAAGAATTAGCTGCGACTAATAAATTAAAAAAGAAAGGGACAAAGGAACTACACTACTCAGTCTGCATAGATTTATAATAGTTCTACCTGGGCGGCACTAACTGCCAAATTCTATTTTGCGTTACGATCATATTCGAATAAACATTAACATGAAAAATTAAAATTTTGCATCTATAACTTTTCGTTGGCTTCAAACAACCCCAAAAAATTTGAAAGATTTGTTTATTTGAATTAATGCAAACTTTAGTTAGAACTACTAATCGTATTTAAAAAAATATTTCAGCATGTGATAGCTAGATTTAAAAAAATAGGCTATAAATATAGTACAAACACACTTCGGTCGAATGAAACCGCGACGAACAACTAGTAACTATATACATTTACATCAGTATACGCAATGTGTTTGTTGAAAACGTTTGCGTTTCGCGTGTGGCGGGTGTGCACAAACAGTTTGATCGAAGCTTTATGAGAACTGGGAAATAGGTCGATTGTTCATGTTACGTTGGTACGTAAATTTCTTGCATACTTGTCCTTTTATTTTCTTATCTGTAATTAATATTGACGTCGCTTTGCGTGACGAGGATATTTATGATTTCTTTCGCAAATATCTCTATTTTGTTGAACGTAAAAAAAAAATATTCAAATGTTATTTCGATGATTGTTTTTTTTTATATTATGAAGTAAGGTTAAATACCGATTGCAAATATCACGCGACTGAAGCTATGCTGAAACGAAAGAATTTTACAGAATCTTGTAATTGGTAAATTTAATTATGTAGCTGCAAAACTTTTAGCAATTCGGAATTTCTACGGCTAAAAAGAAATGGCAGTTCCACCTTTTTTTAATTAATTTATGTAACATTGTTGTAGTGTGAAAGACGAAGAAGTGATTTGCCAAAAAAATTGATGGCTTATAACGAGTTTTACTCGTCATTGTGAACCAAACGAAGTGTTGATTAGTCGATCAGAAGGCTTCCTTTCACACGACACTTATTAAAATAGACTCGATCTTCCGCTGCCGCGAATTGCGTAATCTCAAACATGCAAGTAATTGCACATTATCACTGTAAATAATCGCATTACGTTGAAAAACCGAAGCTCGGTTTTTCTTTATTGAAATTGTATTTTTGTGATGAATAAAATATATAATTACAATGATTATAATATTAAAAAGTAGAAGTAAAAAAAACCGAGAATATCAAAGTTTAAGTCTTACGAATATCACAATTCTGAACCATATTACTATGAAAATAAGGTACTAATATACAATACTCACAAGGTAATCGAATCCAGCACTGAGCAGTATGTTCTCGGCAGTGGGATGCCATTCGATGTAAGCCACTCGCCGCTTGTGACCGTGGAGTTCGACCAACCAGTCGGTCAGGTGCATAGAGAGTCCACCATCGGGAATGTGCCATAGTTTCACCTGAAAAATAAAATAAAATTAATAGATTGATTAAAATATATTACGGACAATTTTTTTCTTCCTTTTTTCTTTTAATAAACAGAGCGTCACAAACGTAAATATCAGTCCACTTCTGCTTCGCCCGGGGTACATACACAGTCTATGTCATTCAGGGTGAATGTTAACTTTCCAATGATGAAAGATTTTTTTGAAATCGGCACATTAGTTTTTTTAACTTATTCATTACAAACATACAGACAAAAACACAAATCTTTCCTCTTTATAATATTAGTATAGATGATATAATAACAAAAAACGCGAGATGTGTCAGTCTACCTCTTTATAACCCCTTCATGCACAAATTGCAAAATCGATCAAAATTTACATATGCTACTATTTTGACACGGAGTCCCGCGCAGACAAAGACATAGACAATAGCTAGTAAGCGATAAATTTTACATGCACGTAGTTGTTTATTCTATGCTTCAAAAATAAAAATAAAATATTCTCTTTAAATCGTAAAATATTCTACATTATATTAACATGATCGTAACTTTTCCAAAACCGAAAGAATACTTGCAACTTCACTATCATCATTATCACTAAATAGTATAAAACAGTCGCTTTCTCTGTCCCTATATCCCTTTGTATGCTTAAATCATTAAAACTACGCAACGGATTTTGATGCGGTTTTTTTTTAATCGATAGGATAGATGATTCAAAAGGAAGGTTTTTATGCCCATGCCAAGCCGGGGCGCGTCGCTAGTGTCTAAATAACTATGAATTGATAACAGTTATTCCAACTAGGTCTTCTAGGTGGTAATAAATGCGAATCAAGATTGACTAACGGATCTTCGTTTTAACGACTTATGAATTAGGCCAACGCGCTTGACAATTATCTAGCAAGGTAAAGAGACGAAGTAGCAATTATTACTTACTAGCTTTTGCCCGCGACTTCGTCCGCGTGTACTTCCCTCGGGAACAGTGCTTTTTCCCGGGATGAAAGGTACCTTATGTCCTTCTCCTGGCTCTAAACTACCTCCCTGACAATTTTCAGCTAAATCGGTTCAGCCGTTCTTGAGTTATAAGTGGAGTAACTAACACGACTTTCTTTTATATATATAGAAGATTTTTGACGCTTAAATTTTCAGAGATCTGTCTTTTATTACACTAGCAGTCCACCCCGGTTTTTCCCATAGTACATACATAGCCTATGCCACTCGGGGGTAGGGTAGCTTTCCAACGGTAAAAGAATTTGTCAAATCGGTCCAGTAGTTACGAAGCCGATAATGCAAACAAACAAATAATCAAATCTTTCTTCTTTATCATATTAGCATAGATTAAGATCTGATAGATAAATCATTAACAGGTTTAACGCCGCATTCGCCGACAATAGTATTTCAACTGTTTGTCGGTCACCGGTGAGCCGCTGGGCGTTAAAAATAAATAAAAGAAATACAAAAGTGTCGAGAAAATTCATTAAAAACAAAATATTGTCTTTAGTTTCAGGCTAGGCTTTAAGTCCAAGTTACATAAACCTGAGTAAAATAACTACAAAAATTAAAAAAAAAAACCTACATTGACACCTGAGGCAAAGACTGAAGAGTCTAGTAAGGAGACGCAAATCATAAACGGTTTTGCCGAAAGGCCACCAAGAGCTGAGCCTCTAACAAATGCTAGATTTACATAATTTAACGAAGAATATAAATAAATATTAAGAGTAACATAATTCAAAATATTGTACATTAAACATTGTTGACAACAAAATTTATAAACAGGGGCGCTAATGTGTTTTATTAAAGTCGAGGCTATCAAACATAGATCATTATGCCAATGACGCGAGAACAAATCAATAATTATTCTATTGTTGTGCGTCAATCGTCAGCCTGTATTGATATTGACGAAACTTGTACTGCACTTCAAACCAGTATAAACAATGGAAATGTAGTCACGATAAGAGAATCGATATGCGAAACAATTATGAATAGATAGTGGGTATCAGGCACCTCTCTACGTGTACGGTCATCATGTAAATATTTGTTGTAAAAGATCAATGATGTCAGGCAGATTCATTATGATTATTTACCACCATTTCAAAGGTTGCCTGGAAGACTTGTTTTTAGCGATAAGGCCGCCTTTTGCGTTTTATATTTGTTCTTTTTAACATATTTTTTGTATTCTATGTGCAATAAAGGGTTTTATATTGTATTATCGTCGTCCCTTTTATATATTCGAAAGAAAATATTTGTGTAAATTCATAAATATGCAAAACAAACATGTAATAACGTAAAACGTTTCTTTACTTAAAAAAAGGATAACATACGTCTACACATCGACACTTTCATATCAATAAAAACAGTCAAATTGGTCAAACGGAACATCCCAAGCTAATGGGTGATTTCCACGAGCAAATTGCGGGGTTTTGAAAAAAGTACGCAATAAAAAAATCGGCACAAAACTAAATTACCGTGCAGTCATCGGAACACGATGCGATGATGTTATCGTTGAACGGATTCCACTTGATATCGAGGACCGGGCCTTTGTGGCCAGTAACACGGCTAGCGTTGAAGTCCAAACGACCAGTCTGAAATTAAATAAAAAAAATGTTAAGAAGAGAGAAGAAATATAAATGTGTTTCTTGCGGTAGACGAAAAAAAATCTCTTCCATGCATTAGTAGCATTGTTAAATTCATCGTTTTGAATGTTCAGAATAGAATCATTGTGGTATTCAACGGTGATATAAATACAATAACCACACCAATATCAAGTATACACGTTTTTCCTTTTTTTTATTGGTACAAATATTGATTTATAATTCATAGGCAACGACAAGTTGTTTGGCGTATTGTATAACATTAAACTAAAATAATGTGGAAAGAATTTATGTTACACTGCTCCTTGATATGCCTTTAGACTTAAGTAGTATGAGCAAAAGAAAAACTAAACATTGTAATTACCTAATCAAAAGACTGGTTCTTTTATGAAATGGTGTTTGCGTCGCCAACATCAAAATACAACATTTTGTAGCTAAATTAAAGAAATACAAAAACTCCTTTGTTAAACTTTCAATCTATTTTCAGACAAACAAAGGCCACTATGGTAAAGCACTTCATAATCATAAAACGCACGTTTCATTCTTACTCGCCGTCCACCCACGCTTTCCGGGTACTCTCGAATTAAATAAGGTACAGTGGGTCACACAGAAAAGTGTACCACCAAAGGTGTTAAGCTTATGGTTAAAATGGTATAATCTTCTAAGGCCTTCATACTGTCGGATATTCTGGATGGTACAGTCGGCCAAATTACTTCAGTAAGAGAAATACGATTTTACGCTGGCCTTCTGAAGGTATCGATTGCGAGGCTGCATCAAGACACTTCAACTGGAATCATACGGTTATCACTTTTATTAAGTCGTACATATAACATGGAACTTAAAAAAAAAACCCTAAAGGGTTAAAATAAAACAATTCTTACAAATTTGTCTTTATTTACCCTTTAAACGTGATTGGCACCTGCTTATTAAACGGTTTAACTAACCTGCAACAGGTTACTTAAACAGTTTATTCTGCGTGTTATCACTTAAACTTTAGGTAACATTCCTCGGCTACTTTGAAGTATCTAACACCTATGATCATTTACACGTAAGAAAACAGTTAGATAATTGCTCTTTTAACATAATTATTCTTAAATGACGCATGCGCCGTTTCACAATTCAGATCAGATCTAAAAACCAGTAAGTCCATTAGCAACCGTTACTTTATTACTCAAAATATAACAATGTGACGTTACGTTACCTCTCACGCTATTGCTAACAATTATGGTTATTCTCGTGTTGGAATCGCATTAATTAGTGATGCGAATCATATGAAAATTGTACGCAACATTAGGCCAGGTTCACACAAACAAGTTTGGTTTATCAGTAATGATCAAAATAATTACAACAATTCAGAAACCTGTGACCTAAATTTCAAGGTATTTTAAATAAATTATAGTTATTACTTTATATAATCATAATCAATCATAATCAATATTTAATTAAAAGTGAATGGTTTAACGAAAATCGCATATAATTCGTGGAGTATAATACTAGAATAATAAATCAAAATAAAACAAATGATTTTCCTGACGCATAAAATATTTATTTATATTTACCTCTATATTGAAAATAAGCATATTTAAATATTATTTAATAATCGCTTAAGCCGCTGGAGCCGAAGTGCTTTAAGCCACTCTATGTGAATGTGCCCTTATATGAAACAGCTATTGGTTGAGTTAAAATGTGAAGGTCAAGATTTAATACAATAAACCCTTTTGACCTAAAAGCCATTATTCTATTATTTTTGAATTTAATTATAATGATTTTTTACTTATTACTTAGTTTGGACAGAGTGGAAGATGGGGGAGACGTTTGCACAGCAGTCTGTGAAGAAGATAACTAAGGTAGTTACGAAAAAAGATAACCAGACGCAGACAACCTAGTTACCTATAATAAGTGTGTTTCTAGCACAGACTTTTAGTCAATATTTAGACTTTTAGTCAATAGTCGGTTTCTGAAATATGTAGATATAGATACCATATAAATATTTGAACAACTACCTGCACCCCGCGGTGTTACCCATGGTTGTCACAGCAACGCCATCTACTTTTTAAAGTGCATTTTTTTACCAAATCAACTCGCGTACTTTTCGGGATAAAACGTATCATGTGTTAATTCAAGGTATCAGCTAAGTACCTCCATACTAAATTTTATAAACATTGGCCCAGTCGTTTGTGCGTAAAGAAGTAACAAACATATTACAAACTTTCATATTACAAACTTTCGCCTTTGGACATTGAAACCGTAATTCTGCTGCTCAACATGTACTTTTCCAAAAAAATCAGTATTAACCAGGTATTGAGGACCCTAAAACCGACCGGTATTATTTTACCAGGTTAAAGACCGTTATTTTTGGGTTGTAAAAATACCAGTTTCCATGCCTGGTTTTGATCGATCATCTTTTTAAACATTTATGTTTTATTCAACTAATATTTAACGACTTCTATTTAAAAATGTTTTATGTCGATGGCTGGTGTTATTGTGTTTATGACACAAACTCTATAAATCTATGGCTATCCACGTTATTAACTGTGTTATGATGAGCTCATTCACCCTGCAACCTTGAAATATGCTCAAGAGAATTACATCATTATAGTGATTATAGTGGTTTGACTGGTTTTACTAATACACTGTCGCAAATACGCAAATAAGAAATATTTTTTTATACTTACTTAATTATGTCGATATTTTTTCGATAATTTCAGAGATTATCGCGATTGAATTTACTTGAGTTAATTATTGCAGGAATTACAATAGAAATACAGATTGTGTAAAAATCTGCTTATTTAAATTACAGACAGACAAACAGACTTTCGTATAAGTATGGATGGATGTAAGAAAAACTGAAGAAGATTACACTCAACAGCGTCAATCACCTGCCTTCATTTACTGTTATGTCATTTATTTATATACATATATATACATATAGCTGCTTGATTCATTACGGCGGCGACGGGACGTCCCTTTTAAATTATGAGTAAAATAACTGGAAACGAATGAAGCTAGCAAACTAGGTTTCACTTCTGTCTCTGTCATTAAAGTAACGACCAAAAAACAAACTTTGTAACACTCGTAGCGAAAGTTGTGAAGAACGTGTGAAATAGTTTTATGTTTTTGGACATGATGTATTAAAATAACATTTATTTTAGAGAGTAAAATACCTATACAATATACGTGCCAATGGTTTTAAGGATGCCGAAAACCAAAATGGGTAAAAATTTCAAGCCCTAAAGTGAAACTGGGCTACGACTATTTTTTCAAATTTCACATTTTAATCTGATGTATGAAGTAAACGTAAAAAGGATTTTTTAAAGGATATTCACTAAGATGAAAAAATATTATTTTATTTAAATGTGTGCGTGGTTTATTTCACAACTCTCACCCTCACCCAGTCATCCAGTTGACAGGCCTAGTCCAAGACCATTAGCTATGTGTTTTCCAAACCCCGGTTTCTGTTCTTGATGTCTGATAATCACCTTTTTATCAGACATCAAGAACAGAAACTATTGGAATACTAGCTATTGCTTGCGGTTTCGCCTGCGTGAATTTCCCGTGGGAACAGTGCTTTGGCTGTATGGAAGTACCCTATGTCCTTCTCAATACTTCTGCGTATATGCTAAATTTCAATAGATAGGGTGTGAAACAAACAAACTCACTTTCGCATTTATAATATTAGTTGGATATCAGGCGTTTACTTACATGGTCCAAAGGCAGTACAAGAAATGCGCCGCCACCTGCAACTTCAGTGACGATGGCCACAAACTTGGGGTTGACGGCGCAAAAATTGGAGTCGTGTGCGTTCCTCGTGATCTTTATGTTGTCATAGCAACGCTCCCGTTTGAATGACACCCCGTACACATGGCGGAACTTGGAACTCCTCACGCCACGGAACCATACCTGAAAATTTATGATTTTGCTATACGAAAAAAAAATTAGGGATTTTATTGATTAACGCTAGATGTCATAACTAAGGCGTCAGGTTCAATACACTGTTATTGTTGTTTATTATTTTGTCAAATTTTGATGTCAAATCCACCTAACGGCTTGTACCATTTGTGTCTTATGGATCACAAACCTAACTACAAGCATCTGGTATTCTAAAGTCCCTGAAGTTTTAAAAAAAATTGTATCGCGCCTTTAACGGTTTTAGTCGTAGATCTGTAATTTATGTCAGCGAAATACAAGATTAGGATATATAAATATTATATCGGTTACTTGTTTGGACTATTCACAGGCTTTCTGGAGGTTTTTGAAAAATGTACTTAAATCAATAGAAGTCAACATGCCTTGCCTCATATTATAGCCTTAATGTACCGCAACAATAAAAATACAGTTAGTTATATGACCAACAAGATTACGATCGATTTTATTGATACCAAATACTTTTTATCGATTCGATCAAATTAATGACGTCATGCGTGCATCAATCAGATCGCAAAGAAGATACCACTATAATAACGCGTCATAAACATCTATTAAAAATGATTTATACGATTCTATTTGAAACAAGCATTTGCAATGATAAAGATTTATTCACACTAATAGATTTTTAAAATAATAAGCGGGTTTGAAATGCTAATAAAAAGTATTAATTGGATTGTTTATTTTTAAATTAAACACATTAGATAATAGTTCGAACTAATTACCTATACTTTTTAAACGACTAAAAAATAGTGGATATTAAGTATATTTATAATAAAATTTATTCATTTAATACAAAAACGTATAAAAGGCTACAAGATAAAAAAAAAACAATTACAATGTCATAACGGAAATTGAAGCATAAAACAATCAAGATTATCCAGACTGGATGTCTTTAACCTCTTGGCACATAAATTAAAAAGTTAATTAACAACGACCCATAAGAGAAATGGACGTAACTTCATGGCCTGATAAAAGTATTTATGCTCCACTATACCACGGGAATTAGAACCAATTATCATACTTACGCAATGAATTCAAATTATATCTCATACTTTGACTACATTTAGACAAATTGTGCTTGATAGAATTTAATTGCAGAGTAGTGATAGTTATAATATCGCACTTTGATGGAGGAAATGGCACATTATTATGTCTATGTTCATTGTTCATAGAAAGCAAAATTACAAGGTGGTGATTATACAACTAATTTTGGTTCCAATGATCAATCCGAAATATATTTTTAATATTAGGTACTTAATTAGGGACCTAATTCCACTGTTAGTTATAACAATAGACACCACGACAGACTGAACCTTTTGGTTCTTTAAGATGTACTTATTTGAAAAGAATGTAGATCCAGAAATAGAAGAATTAAATTCACAATTTGTATATACAGAAACATGTTACATGACTTATAAATATTCAAATAATAGAATAATCATTTCTAGTGTATTTTCCTTGATACAAAATACCTTAAAAATAAGAAGGATCACAGATTATAAATAAGCTACACCTAAAAAAAAAAGAAATGTGCAAAAAATATAAAAAAGTACCTGTGAATTAGTCATTTCGGCGCTATTCGGGTGCAATATTGAAGGCATGCACTAATTTACGTACAGGCGAACTCCCAAAACTATACAGTTTTGTGCATTTTACAAATAATCATGTACACAAATAACACAAGAATCAGCTGCCCACCACATGACGCACTGTAACTTAACACTGAAAGTAGCAAATAAACATAATGGATGCATTAAACATAACAAATTAAAAAAAATAAACAAACATGTGCACAGAAAAATGAAACAAATTTGATTCGATATTTAAATAAATTGTGTGTGATTGTCACAGAGCGGTAGAGAGGAGACGCGTGTCGGAGCCGCGAGCGAAAAAAAAGTGAAAAGTTACTTGTTATAAAGTCGTTGCCGCCGAGTGCTGAGAGAAATTCAAATCCATCGCCTATTCTGCTATCGATACAATTTGTTATACAAATTTTAATATAAGATTAACAGTGATGCAACTGTTATGTAACAATTTAAATAAATTATAGAAGTCGAGCCATTACCACGGAATACATAGATAATAGTACTAAAATACCCATTAAACTAAGTGGTTTATTTGATGTACTTTTTTAAAAGCTACATGCTAACAGGCCAAATGCTAAATCATCTTATTTGCTAGAGCTTCGGGCTGACTCTGTATGTAAATTTAAGACTATATAATAATGCAGAAACATGCTTCTAAACAGAACAAGACTTAAAAGTCTTGAGCTAAAGCTCAAGAGATTACAATGTTGAAAATCACGAAAAATTAAAAACGAGAACAGAATCCAACAAAAACGAACGCTTTAAATTAGCAATATAACACTTTCGCTCTTCCACGTTCAAGATAGTATTACATGATGGTCAGCAAAGCGTTTCAAATAAAAAAAAAAACAGTATGTAACTCCACTACCGGCTACAATACAACTTCAGATAGTATACGAAGTAGCACTTATGTCATGGATCGCGATTTTAAAATGCAAACATTTATTATGTATACTTGGAAAATTATACAACATAGAATAAATACTGTACAAATGTGAATTCAATTTTACTAAAGTTATAATAGTCTCTGATTTTAGAATATGGTGGTATATTCTTCCTCTCTTTTCATTGGTACCTATCATAAAAGGTGATAAGATAACCATAATACCAGAGGCCTCAATTTCTACCTCTGTTCTACTTCTTGGGAGTGCTGTTGTTGGTGAAATCTTTAGTATTGTCGTCATATAAATAATGGTGTCCAATAATGTTTTAGATAATGGGGACTTTATTGAAAGATGTAGTAACTATTTGCAAAATAAACTTTATGTGGGTTTCTGTCGTATGTACAGTTCCCCACTTACACCCCCCGAACTTTGTAACAGCTCAACCGATTTGAATTAAACATATTATTTTGTAATGTGCACGTGATGCGCTTTCATTTGAGACCCCACTCAAGTATATTTGCAGACATTCGGTTGTTCTTCCCCACTTTCAACCCCACAACTTCTAAACGGCTCAACCGATTTTCATCAAACATGTGTAAGAACACTCGTTCGTAAGTCACCTTTAATATGAAAGAAAACTAAATTGAAATAGCTTCATCCGTTCGCGAGCTATGATGACAGAGACAGACACGTTAAACTTATAACACCCCTCTTTTTGCGTCGGGGGTTAAAAATAAAGGACATCAAAGCTATTCTTGCAGGTGACTCATCGCTTACTCAAACTGACCTCTCATTTAAATTTAAGATGCCACAATAACAATTAGTAAAACTATAACGTCTATTGATTAAAGCTATTGATTAAAGCTAAAACCGCGCTTAAGCCATCCAATAATTTAAACATTTAAAAGGTGAAAGTTACACCAAACATGTAAATTAAATTGCTTGGGAGTGTAATAAACCTGTAAATAAATATACCTATTGGCATAGTGATTGGAAAGAAATTATTAGCATTTTCAAGATTTACATATCAGCTATTAATGCTTTAACTCCTGAAATAAAAAAGCTGGTAGGTATGAACAGTATGAAAATAATATTAAAAACTTGTTGATAGGTACATGATAATAGGGGGTACAATAATATGGTATAATATGTAAGATCACTAAGAAACACTAAGATAGGGTCAAAACAAATAAGGGGAAAATGGGCTTAGACTGTGAACTTAACAAATGTTTGTTATGTTTATGAACAAGGGATAATTTTAAAAATAATGCTTAACCTCAGAATAGGAGGAGCAAAGATATTTATGTTCTTGACTGTACCACCACCTGCATTAATAGTTGGCGGTTTAAAAGAACCTACATACCTATCAGTGTGAAATCTAATCCATTCATAATATGGTACAGACAGATGATCCGGCTGCTAATTGACCGAGCGAGCGAGAGTTCATTTCGAGAGTGGCCAATTTTTCTTTCTTCCGGATCATCTGTCTGTCTGTTTGTTCCGGGCTGCAAGTCACATTTCTTAACGGATCCTTATGAAACTTGACACATGTATTGCTTGATTTTTTTTAATTTGTACCATCTGACTAGAATAGTTAGTAACTATGAAAGAAAATGCTTCTTTTGAGAAATTGGCAAATATATAGCTATGACAAAAAGGAGAAGGGGGTAAACGGAGGAGGGTTGCAAGGTCTACTGCTCACAGAACCACTATTAATTAATATTGTACACCCATTAAATAATTTTTCTGCCTTTCACATATAGCATTGTGTACAAGTAATAGGTATAAAAAACTGACTTTTTAAAGTAAAAACAATTGAATCAAAATTAAAGGAGCATGAAATATAGAGAGCTATTTCATATTAATCCAACCCATTCTTAAATTATGTATTATCTATTCTATTCACCCTGATCATCATCGTGATCATTTCAGCCACAGGCTGTCCACTGCTGGACATAGGCCTTCCCCAAGGATTTCCAAAATGACCAATTGGAATCGGCCTGATCCAGCACCTGCCTTTGACCTTCTTCAGATCATCTGACAATCTGGTTGGTGGGTGTCCGATGCTGCGCTTGCTGATGAGTGGTTGCCATTCGAGAACCTTTTTGCTACATCCGCAATCGGTTTGTCGCTCTATGTGCCGTGCCACTTCAAAGAGCTCACTCTAATATCTCTCATACATAATAATAAATCATTTGTGAGGTTGTTTGTATTTATCTTTGACTCTAACAAATTACTGTAAAAGGAAAACCTGGGAAAACCTAAATAATTTGTTAGATTGGTTGTGTTAATCTCTGAAATTTACTTGATGATATGATTTTAAAAGTACAGCAGAACACGAAAACCCAGTCTTATGTTTAAGTTTCACTATAACATGAAATGAATGCATCTACATATACTGAAAGTGGTAAGTGTGAATTTAAAATTCTTTATTATACAAAACCAAATTTTAATATTTTGGATCTCAATTTAAGATTTTACTTTTTATACTACAAGTCGGATTTCAAAAATTGATAAATTATTTTAGGGAAAATTGTAGACTACATACAATTAATTGGGTTTAAAGAACTTTATTTCCTCATTCCTAATTTCAAATAAAAAATATTTTTCGTTATTTTTTACGTTGTTTTTTTACTGGACTGAAAAATATTTTCAGTTTGCAAATTAAAAGCAACGATGAAAGTACACTACGATAATTTTGTTAAAAAATGTGGACAAGTGCTACATTGGTAAAAGTAAAGAATTACATACCGATTTATAAAGAAATGCGAAAGCCATAAACATGAACACGTTCACTTAGCTACCGCTTCATGAAACCACATATAATGGAAACGGCAAAATAAAGGCTACTTTTTTATAGGTTACTAAAAATTAGTTTGTCGTTTTTAATGACAATAATATAAACTGCTTACCTTAGAAGCAGGTTTGTTACACGCTCTCACGTCTACCAAAGCGCTATTTTTTCCGGGACTCTTTTCGGAAATGTTTATGATTTCCATACAATTTGTTTCTCTTACGGACTCATCCTTTGCGGGAGGCATAATCTTCAAAAGATGCCAATGCAAGTTTTCGCCTTCACAGTTTCTTTCTTTGAATTACTATAAATTAGAACGCTTAAAACAACACAAAAGATACTACCTACTACTTCGAAGTAAAAATCGAAATGAAATGAGTGAATGAATGAATGATGGATTTGGATGACATTGATTGATGTAATGAATGAAATTATGACAGTGTAGTAATCTTGGCTAGTTACCGTTACGAAATTAACGTTGATTAATTTCATAAAAATAGGTTATTTTAAGTATCGTTAAAATAGTGTGGATGTTAACATTTTATTTGAGTAGGAAACAATAGTTTGCCACCCCTGATTATCAACACTAAAAACATGCAAAAACGATTGAGTGAAGAAGATGTCATTTTTTCAACACATTACATCATGAATATGGCGCGTTATTTTAACTTGCTTTAAAATAATTTTGTTATTTTCAAACATATTTATATTAATGAACAATGAAAAACACACTTAAATAAAAATATTAAAGATCTATTTTGTTATACATTTATATTAAAGCAATAGTATCAAATGAATTTGATTCGACGTGATTGAGCGACACATTCAGTCAAAAAAGTATTTGTTTATGGTTCCATTCCAAATTCAGTTTTTTTTTTGTTTGAGATTGGCACAACTGTTTTCCATTTTGGCGCGGAGTTTGAGTTGCATCTGTTATTTATATTAAATACAGTGCTGGTTTTAATAATATCATATCTAGTGTGTATTGCAAATTTCATAATGGACAAAAATATTGAACAAAGAGTTTATCTTAAATTTTGCATCGCCAATGGAGTTTCGTGTTCGGAGTCACTGAAAATGTTACAGAAGGCTTACGGTGAATCGACTTTATCAAAACTTGTGCTTATGGGTGGTACAAAGCGTTCAAAAGCGGTCGAGATGTGAGGGAAGATTTGCCTCGCTCTGGTAGGCCATCCACGTCTGCAACTGAAGTTAACATCGCAAAAGTAAAGGAACTATTTCCTTTACTTTTGCGATGTTAACTTCACTGAAAATCCTCATTCAACTGAGAGAGATAGCCGCCGAACTTTCTGTATCTCACGAGTCGTTCGGTACCATTTTAACTAATTATTTGGGGTTTCATACCCAATGTTGCCGATTGGCTAGTCCCAAAAGATCTGAATTTTCTCCAAAAACTCAATCGCCTGAAAGTCGCTGAGGACATGCTAGAACGAGTCAATTCCGACCCAACATTAATGAAACACATTGTTACTAGTGACGAGACGTGGGTTTACGAGTTTGACATGCAAACTAGTCAACAAGCTTCGGAGTGGCGGCGCCTTCCAACTGAATCGAAACCGATAAAACCACACTAAAGTCGACCAAAAGTCAGTCAGTCAGTCATGTTGACTGTTTTCTTTGACTATCGCGGTATTGCGCACTCTGAATTCTTACCGGAAGGTCGGTAAATAAAGAATATTATTTGAGGGTTGTGCGGCGTTTAAGAGAGCAAATTCGACGATAAAGGCAAAATTTGTGGAAAGAGAATTCTTGGATTTTGCACCACGATAATGCGCCTTCACACAAGGCCATCATTGTGAACGAATTTTTGACCAAACACTCAACAAATACCATCCAGCAATCACCATATTCACCAGATATGGCTCCAGCTGACTTCTTTCTTTTTCCTAAACTCAAATTACCACTTCGTGGCACCCTTTTTCAATCGGTAGAAGACATAAAGAAGAATTCGCGGCGAGAACTGAACTCAATACCGGAAGCAGCGTTTAAAAAATCTTTTCATAAATGGATTACTTGTTGGCGTAAGTGTATCGTTTCTGAAGGAGCATACTTTATAGGTGATAAAATTTTGGATGAATAAAAAACATTTTGTGTATTATTGATCTTTTCCCGGTACTTTCTTGACAGAGTAGTATTTTAGATTAACTACTTTTATGTTATTTCGCCTACGCTCTAAATGAAGCAAAATTGTAATATAGACATTATGATGCTTTGGGCTAATATGATCAAATAGGAGACGTAAGTTGTGGAATTCTTTAATTCATCACTTTTTAACCGTCTTTAAAAAAAGGAATAGGTTCTCAATTCATCGGAATGTTTTTTTTTTATGTATGTTACCGGATTACTCGAAGACGCCTGGACCCTGGACCGATTTGATAAAAAAAAAATTTGTTTGAGAGGGTATACTTTTCAATTGGTCTCATATTCAGCAGGTCATGATCTGATGATGGGATCATGGAGCAATCGAGGGAACTCTTTAAGTTTTGTATTGGGCATGGGTATTTTTTGATATATTCCATGTTAGTAAGGTGAGACGTGAGTGAGACGACGCTGGAAAATTTTACCCACTTTCAAAAATGCAACGTATTTACTACTTGTCGATTGTAATATATCTTGCTCGATTACTCGTAGACCACTGAATCGATTTGTAAAATTATTTTTTTCTTATAAAGGGTATTTTTATCAGATCAGGATATGGGGATGGAGTTTTTTCAGTTTTATTGCGATTTGGGTATTTTTTGATATCTGGGAGGACGGCAGTGCACCCGCAAGTCGAGCAAAAACAAGCAGCACGGCCGTAGGTACCATACTTTTCTCGAAGCAGTTCAGGCCATTTTTGATCCCCTTTAACTTCGTTGTGAATCAAACTAGGAGCCTGAATTTTCAGTAACCAATCAGGCCATATAAAAACACGGTATATTTTAAATTTCATTCGATTTATTATCTAGTAGTTTAAAATTTTTAACCCTATAAAGTTTCATAATTTTGTCACTCACTGACCTGATCATCAAAATTCTAAGACACTTCTAGCGGACATAGAAGCTTCAAATTTAGAAAGCAATTAGAGTTTAGTGTATAACTCAAGGGAAAATTAAAATATTTTTATACTTATATTTAAGGTTTTATTATTAAAAAATAATATTTTATTAGCAACTCACCAGATATCTACAAAATAATAATATATGTATTTGCTGAACAATTGGTTCAGTCAAAGACTTAAGAATGCTTGTGAGCTGAAAGGACCTCCATGCGGAGGCATTAGGGGCGAATATCCTGCTGCGTTACAGTGAATATATACTTATTTAATATTTGTCAACCAACGTTAAAAACCAGTTATCAGTAGCACGATTCCTGCCTCCAATAAGACGATAACCCGACATCAAATCAGTCGTCGAGTTGTAGTAAACATACATTGAAATATAAGTAGAGACAAGTGGAATATTGGATAGTATCATACAGTCAGTTGCGCCGGCCACTTGTGTGTTTGAACCATCTGACTTAATTGAGTAAATAAAATGCCCAATAAAGTGTACAATTTTGGTGCTGGACCAGCAAAGCTGCCAGAAGAAGCAAGTTTCTTATTTTACTAATAGTTTTATATAAAGACGTTGTAGGTAGTTAAATAACCAAGGTTGTTTTCTTGCAGGTGTATGATATTATAAAAAAAGAATTGACCAACTTTGAGGGAACTGGAATAAGTCTTTTAGAGACTAGTCATCGTACGGCCCCGTACTTACGACTGAATAAGAATGTACAAGATGTTGTAAGAAGATTATTGTAAGTTTATAAAACTTTATTTATTAGAAAATTGCTTTTTATATATTTTTTAACATTAAAATTGTGCCAAGAACAAAAAACCTATGCCCATCCGGTTATATTAATAATAATAATAATAATAATAATAATAATATGTTTATTTATTTTCCTTCACAAAAGTACATATAATTAGATTACATATAAATAGAATTACACAGTTATATTGCGAAGAACTGGTGCCCGTGCTAGGTTCCGAAGATCCTGTGTTACGGGTCGCCAGGTCTCACTCGCTCCAATTAAGTCTATAATCAGCTTTACAAGTAAAGTAAATGGTGGAGATTGTGTAAGTGAATGAGTGAATGAATGGATATTCTACTCATAATATACTATGACCTTGCAAAAGTCCAAGGTCCAAGTACCCTGTAAAAATAATTTAAATTTAGGTGTTTCCTTCATGGACAAAGTGAAAAAAAAAACAACTTACAAACTCTGAGGATTGCTTTTCTTTAATTTATAATATTTATTCACAAAAGTAATGTTGAAATTCTTTTTTTTTAGTTAGAAATCGTATAGGTATGCAATTTATTAACAATTTGATTATATTTAGATATAATCTATGCCAAAACACAATAATGTGCCTAATCTGAATTCGAAATTTGATTTTCGATAAAATTTCCGATACTGTGCCTCAAGCACATTTTAGGCATTGTTAGTTTTAAAAAATTTAATAATGAAGTAGCACTTTTTATTAATAACAAATACTTATGCAAGCATAGACTGTTAGATGTTTGATACCAAATAGGTACTATGCAAAATACAAATCATCGCCATTCACCGCAAATCACTCAGAAAGTCAGAACTCAGAAGTACCTATTCTTTTCTTCTGTCTGTGGCATACACGCAGATACGACGGAACACCGACGGAAGTGGAGAAAACTCTTACTTCCTTTTTTTTAAAGAACGAAAAGAAACAATTAATTCACTCACTCATTCAATAAGTTTTGAAAGAAAAGTGAACGAATAAATTTTTTGTTTAGTTTGTTGTTATTTTCCTTATTTTTGTGGTGGTGAATTTTGGAAAAATGGTGACACTATTAATTACATATATCATTATAGGTAATATACATTTTGGAAAAAGGCCTAGTTCGAAAGAATAGTAACTTACTTAGATAATTTATATGCTGTGTTTAAATGATAACAAACACAATTCTTTCTTTTCAGAGATGTTCCCTCGAATTACAAAATTTTATTCCTTTCTGGCGGTGGGCAGGGTGAGTTTGCAGGAGTACCACTCAACTTGATGTCCAGAACTGGAACTGCGGACTATGTTGTTACTGGTAAGTCATTGGTTGTGCAAAAACTTTCTTTATTATGGCAAAAAAAAACCTTGTGAAATGGTCATACAGCAACGAGTGTGGGGATCCTTGAAGATTTGTACACCTAAGTAATTTTATTTGGGACATGAAATGCTACTCTGCACGTTACTGATGATGGTTGATAGAGACCTGACAAAAGGGCAACTAAGCGCCAGCATAGCACAGGATTGCACATTGTTGCGGTGGCAAACGAGGAAGTTACATGTTTAAAGTAATAAAAGAAGGTAAACACAGACTCGAATTAAATGGTAAAATAAAAATTGATCAGTCAGGTTTCGAATTCACATAGGGGACCCGGGAGAAGATATAGGCAAAGACAGAAAGTTTTGTAGTTCTATTCATGATTTGCTAGTTGACTTCAAAGAGTTTCCTTCCTGGGATAAGTATGCTAAATTGACAATTTTATATCGTATTAAGTGGAACTAAGAGGAATTTGTAAAACCATTTATTTTTGCAAAATAAAGATACCTACTTACATACCAATAAAAAATAAAGGTATTTTATGATTTGTCAGACCATAAGGAAAAACATCTGGTTTCAATATTTATCCCATGACTCCAATATAACCCCAACTATACTCAGTAGTACATGATCAGTAGTTGATAAGACTTTTGAGGGTATCTTCTATTACCAAAGCAAAAATGCAATAAATAAACTAAATCCATTAATAAAATAAACTATTATTTCTTAGGTGCATGGTCAGCTAAAGCGGCGAAAGAAGCCAAGAAGTATGGAAAGGTGAACCTAGTTCTGCCTCCAACGGACAGATATACTGACATTCCTGATCAGTCAAAATGGAAATTGGACCCTAATGCTTCTTACGTACACATTTGTACTAATGAAACTATTCATGGTAAGATTTTTGTGATATTTTAATCTAATGTTTTGATGTTATAGATTTTTTCAACACACACTTTACTTTCCTGGTGTAGGCATCCGTAAGTAGCGGTGACCACTTCCCATTAGGTGTGCCCTGTGCCTGTTTGCCTACAAAATGGTACAAAAAAATTGACAAATCTATTTACTACACTGAATCTTATAAAATATTCCTTTAATGGATCAATTCTCATGCAGTAAACTTCTTGCAGCTTTACTGATGATGATATTTTAAAATTGATTTTATTCTTTTATTTTGCTACAGGTGTGGAGTTTGATTTCATACCAGACACAAAAGGAGTCCCATTGGTAGCTGATATGTCTTCGAACTTCATGTCAAAAAAAATAGATGTCTCCAAGGTAAGACCACAGTTCAAACATACATAGCCTTTTAAACAGATTCTTTATTTCTAGACAATTGAATCATATCATACTAATATTATAAATGCAAAAGTGAGTTTTTTTGTGGGCAAAAGCTAGTTGGATATAAATCTATTGAAACAAAATCAACATATTGACTAAATCAGTTCATAGCCCAGTATGCTGCATACATGGATCAATATCATCTCATGAGTGCAGTCATGAGTTTCCAAAATTTAGGTCATGGACACAATGATGTCAAATAAATAAGCCCTGTGTCTAGTCGAAGGCTGAGAGAGAGGCACTATGTACTGTGAAAAAATGTCCTAGTCTAACATATCGACAGCATTCTGCATCATAACTCAGTGTGTTATGATATAAGCATTTTATTAAGCATACACAATTATTGTTCAACAATAGTCGGAAAACTAATTCACACAATGTTTACAGTTTGGTGTAATATATGGAGGTGCTCAGAAAAACATCGGTACATCTGGGGTGGCGCTTGTCATAGTGCGAGAAGACCTGCTAAATAATGCTATGCCCATCTGCCCTTCCATCCTAGACTGGACCGTCAATGCCAAGGCCGACTCCATCTTAAACACACCACCAATGTTTGCGTAAGTTTATTTTTTATTGTCATAGTTTTTTTTTACTTCTTGTAATCATGGAATCATTGTCAATTTCCACCAAACAAGTAAATCATTACAAAATGACTTTACAGCTCGACTGCCCTTAAAAATACGAGAAATCAGTCGGAGACCAACTTTCAAGTTCAATAATTTAGACAATGTTAAATCGTTGAGTGTCGATTGCACACTGGAGATACTCTTATGTGGTCATGATTCTCAGCAGTGAGAGGAACCAATGAAGAAAAATAATGAATTGATGGTGCGGAGTCCATCCCGCGAATTGTTTCACGCCCTTCGGTGTAAAAGGCAAACAACATTTTAAGACTAAGGAGAAGGAGTTTTCACTAATGCAATCTCTTCTTTAATTCCGTCAACCAGACTTCTGTTTATAATGATATTGAGTTATGTAAAGTGGAAGTTGATTTTATCTTATCAAAAATTAGGTGATATTTCAAACATGATAAAAATAGGTCTAACACATTATCAGAACAATATCTCTTTTTTAATATTTATTTTATATTAACAAAACCGAAAAATTAAGTGGAATACACTTGAAAATAGACAAGTTTAATTTACCTCAGCTATTTCAAACAGATCTCTTAGTCGTTAAGTGCTGTTTAGTCTATTTCGACGTTTTATCACAATCGGAAAATGCCAACTCTTCGTTAAATTCCAAATACTCATACTACCACATCCGTGAGAAACCAACTTCGCGAATCACCACCATTGGTTTACAGAAAATACCATCACAATATTTCCACGGCACTCGCTGTAGCCTTAATGGCTAGACGTAAACTACATTAACATAGCAGTTTAATTAGTAACATGAATATATACTGTCGATGTCGTGGTCAATCTTTACATTTGCACGCTGTAATAATGGCTAAATAGGCTTGTCCAAAATATTATTTTTCCATCTTTGTTAAACCTTATTTAAGGTGATACCTCGGTGAACACTAGCGCCACCGTCATTTAAAAATCATTACTCACTAAAAACACAAGTTATCAAAAATCCCTCTGCTGTAATTATGGTTCTGGATCTGAAGTTAATTTTAATAATATTCAATTATTACATTTTAGTTCCATATAGTTACAAATTGCAAAACTGCTAAAAGTGGCCGTTTTAAGCAATAATGCAATTTGTAACTATAGGGAATTATAATTTAATAATATTATATGTTTAAAATTAACTACAGATCCAGAACCATAATTAAAGCAGAGGGATTTTTGATAACTTGTGTTTTCAGTGAGTAATGATTTTTAAATAACGGTGGCGCTAGTGTTCACCGAAGTATCACCTTAAAGCAAATAAATTATTTTGAATTTTTTGCTTTATCCTATCCTACTTTCCTATTATAAATGCGAAATTTGGATGAGAGTGAGTTACGTTCATTTATCAACCACGTTTTAACAGCTGAGCGAATTTTGATATGGGATGTGCTATTGGGACAGTTTGAGATCTGAAGAAGGTCAAGGCTACTTTTTAGTGCGTATACCGAGTACCACGTGGACTGAGCCGCGGGTAACAGCTAGTCAATGATAATCATAGAACACGTTATCTGTTTGACATCATATTTGTTTTTTACATTATCGTGAAAACATGAATGAATGTACCTACTTAAATCTTCTTTCTGTATTTCTCAAAGATGTAAAACGTCTAACGATTGCATTGTCAATGTTAACAAATCCATATCCATACTTCCATACTAATATTATAAATGCGAAAGTCTGTCTGTCTGTCTGTCTATCTGTCTGTCTGTCTGTCTGTCTGTCACCTCTTCACGGCTAAACTGCTGGACCGATTGTGATGAAATTTGGTAGGGATGTAGTCAACGACCTGAGGTCAAACATAGGCTACTTTTGGGCGCGATATAACCGAGACCCACGCGGAGCGAAGCCGCGGGGAACAGCTAGTATCAAATAAATATAATATTTACATTTAGGTTCATAGACGTTACTACATTCACAATGTATATTTGACATTGCGTGATGTAATCGACCTACTTGCTAGTTGTTTATCTATTATTTGTTTCATTTACTTATCTCTATGAGTAGTACAGGCAGGCTATATTTACTCATTAAATTTTTTTTCCGTATTTATTATATAATGGGATAAATAACGGGCAAATTGCCTGGTAACTTGACTTTGCCTGTGGTCCGAATGAAACTATGGCCAAGAAGTTTCCTTTGATTGACCAGTAAAACTACTTACTCGATAGAAAAAACCTTGAATCCTAATCCTAACTTCCTAACTAATATTATAACTGTGAAAGTGAGTTTGTTTGTTTTTTATGATTTCAAGCCCTATCTACTGCACCAATCTTTCTGAAATTTCGCATAAACATAGAAGTATTGAGAAGGACATAGAATACCTTTCATGCTGGGAAAAAGTACTGTACCCGTGGGAAATTTACGTGGGTGAAACCGCGGACGAAAGCTAGTAAATATGTATATGGGACAAATCACACAGATTGAGTTAGCCCCAAAGTAATTTCGAAAACAAATGAGAATCCATTTGATACCAACGTTATGCCAGAAAGAAATTTAAAATATTTTTTGGCGCGGAATTTATAGTTTTCCCCTGCGAATTCTTTTGTTGGTGGTATCGCCACTGTTCGGATAAAGGTACAAGTAAATTTATCCACCGGAAGAGGCTGTCTTTTTCATGTCTTTTTGCATAGCTGCATTCTATACTTGTTTCAGTCTTGTGCTACTTAATATTTTTCATTTAATATTATTCACTCATTAATATTCATCATTACAGTATATACATAATGGGAAGAGTTCTTGAATGGATCGAGAGGCAAGGAGGTCTCGATGTCATGGCTAAATTGGCTACAAAGAAGTCCTCGTTGATATATAACATTATAGAAGAATCGAATGGTTTCTACTGCGCTCCGGTGGCCAAGAATGTGCGGAGTAAAATGAACATTCCATTCAGAATCGGGTCCATTGAAGGCAATGATGCGTTGGAGAAGGAATTCTTGAAGGGTGCTGAAGAATTAAATTTGATTCAACTTAAGGGGCATAGGTAAGTGTAATGTTAAAATTTACTATTAATGAGGCTTCAAATTATTATTTTTTTTGTATTTTTTTTTAAAGGACCAAAGTCTTCAAGACATTTCTTTTTTTTGTATTTTTAAAAGGACTAAGATTTTTCTGTAAGGTTTCTTTGTTTCTGACAGGTTGAATCTGGAATAGCAAGAAATATGAAGTGATAAACCAAATTAGATGCGCATGTGTGCCCAAACCAGTGTGACTGGGAAAGCATATTCCTTAGTTTAGTTGTTTCCAGTTTGGTAAGAACATTACAGGCTTGAATCACCTGATTTTGTGACTCTGTGACCAATTACTTAGTTGGTCCCGGCTGCCATCTGGTTGTCGTTAAAGGAACCACGTCAATGGCCGAGAGCTGGTTTCGGAGAACTTTAACACTAGAGTGTGCATGGTCAATTGACCTAGTAACCCGCACGATATGATGATGAGCTTTATAGCTTTAGTAGTTTTTAAAATAATTAATGATTATAATTATTATTTTTTGCATTTCAGAGATGTCGGCGGCATCCGCGCGTCCACATACAACGCAGTCACAGTAGAAGAAGTAGAGGCGCTGGCGCAATATATGAGAGATTTTTACAAGAAGCATAACAAGTGATCCCATGGTATCAAAATAGCCTAAGTTACTACTTGTTGAATAAGCTATCTGCCAGTGAATGTCCGTTCAAAATCGGTTTAGTCGCTTTGAAGATTTACCATAACAAACCAGAGAGATAGACCGACAAAAATTGTAAAAAATCGTATTTTTTATATGCACCTGCATACGTATTCACTTCACATACATCCATAAATGCATATAGAAAAAAAGCTGTTATTTTAATATGCCAAACACACTCCAATTTTATTTATTTGTATAGATGAACGAGTATAGGATTGATTTGATCGTACGGTAATAGTTTTATTAAACGTATTGTAGTTTTAAGTGCCTTTGTTATTGGCTGTGCTATATTTAATATTTTTAATAAAAAATGCTTTTTATCTATGTATTTTATTTTACTTTTTATTAGTCTAAGCCTCGTAGTATAGTTATATAGTAGTAGTAGATATTTAAAATAGTGAAGACTAGCTGTGCCCGCGACTTCGTCCACGTAGAATTTCACAAAAAGTATTCTTCAGTTCGCAGTTACCGAAAAAAATAGTAAAATTGAATTAGCCGATGTTACTCCTTATTACATCGGCCATCTGCCAGTGAAAATCTCGTCAAAATCGGCCCAGCCGTTCCAGAGATTACCTGAACAAACGGACAGATAGACAAACGTTGTAAAAAATGTTATTTCGGTATGTACCGTGTATACATCCATAAGCATTTAGTAAAAAGCGGATATTTAAATAGGTATTACAAAAATACAAACAGACACTCAAATTTTATTTATTTGTATAGATATAGCTAGACCAACTGCCCCTGTGAATCAGTGGTTTAGGCGATTAGTCTTGGTCGTATCTCATTCTTTCTCAAAAATCAATCATGCTTGTTTAATAAGCAAGATGATTCAGTTAAATTAGAGCCTCAAAGATCTTTGTCAGGAAATCTGGTCAATTTGAATTGCACTTTATTGTGTCGTATCTAGAGTCGGTAATGAAATGATTTCGCACAATCTTTTGTAAATTGTGTATGCTTGTACCGTGGATACTGATACTATAAGTCTGCATAGAAACAAATAGATGTAACTACGAATGTATATTTGTATAAATGATTTTAGAAAAACAAAATAATCCTATTATCGCATATTACTTATGTATTTTATCAAAATTCGTTTTGGAATCATTTGACTGATAAAGGTTCACACTTTTCTTATCAGTAGGAAGTTTTTATATTTTTTCCTTGTAAGTAGTTTTTGTTACGTTTATCATCGTAGCAACCAGCTGAGTTCGCAACTGGGAAAACATTAAAATGAGAGAGAGAGAGAGAGAGAGAGAGAGAATTTTGTATCATTCCGTTTAATAGACAATTTAGTAATTTTTATTCTTGACACACAGATTTCCTGTCAGTCACAGTTTTGAAAATAGATTGTGGAAATATATCCATAAATAGGTTATGGATTTCTTAGTGCTCGAATCCGATTCGCTCTTGAGCGAATCATGTTATAACAAAGCATAACTGCAATAATATTGTTATATCTCATCATAGTAGCAGAATCTATGCCAAGGGTCATGGGGTCATACTGATAATCCCGTCTGCTGGGGGCGTGATCGTTTTGATTAGCCTACATCAAAACGGCAATATTGCCTAGCGTTATCAAAGTCAACCATATGAAGTTACGTCATTTATAACCTTATACACCACTCATTATTAACAGTTCATTGACATTAAAATATTGATTTTAATAATTGTCAACTAGTTTTGTCCCGCGGTTTAACCCGCCCTCGGTGTGTGTGTACCTATTTATTATAATATTATAACAGATTACAGAATACTTATACTAGTATATTTAGCATACCTCACGGATTGATCTATCATTTTTTTTCAATTACACAAATAATTTAACTATCTTAGTAAATAGAACACATCTTGTGCGATCTTAAAAATAAATAAAAATAATTATCACTAGTAAAGTGATTTATTTGTCATGTTCACTAATTATATTTTTTCAAGATAAATTTGTAATGTGAGGAATATTTTTGTTGATATGTAAACCACAGTTATGTTGCATCAATGACCGAATCTCGGTTCTTATCTAAAGTGATTAAATAAAGTGCTTGGAGTCTTGTGACTATTTGAACTGTAGGGGTCAAATGAGAAAAGGCGAGAAGTTGCATTGATTACTTCAGATTTTGGACCATGTAATTCTTCTTGTAGAGTCGCAATGGCTGTTGATTGCACTAACTTTGGGTAACCGGTAATGCCCCACTTAACATGTGATTAAAATGAAATAGGTACATATTGACAAATCAGGCAGATTGATTTAGACCCTGAAGAAAGTTAAGAGTATTATGGGATATAAACTCAACGATACAGACCTAGGATACATACTCATTTTTTTAAACTTTATTTAGTATGTACTATATGACGGATGATTCTTAAATTAACTTAATGGGAATAAACAAATTAATATGTAATAAAATTCATGCAATAAAATACTTATAAAATTTATTATTTTATTAAAATTTTGTAAAAAAAATATTACTGTTAAACATAATCACTAATGTGGTAATAAATTGTGATGGAATTATAACCACTCACGGATAATGCATTGAGTATTTATTATCAAAAGATTGCATTTTAAGGTACGAAGGTAATATTACTAATAGATAGTAAGTAGCTACATTATAAAAATCTATGTAGTATATATAATATTCTACTTCAGCGCAACTGGAAGCGGTACATATATGTTTTCCAAATTTAAATTTCCTTTATGCCAATCACTCCAAGCTCTCAAAATTTGTTTATTTATTGAATTGTTAATTTGATAAATAGAACAACAATCAATTCGTTATTTTATTATCTATTGATTTTGATAAATCTATAATAAAACGTCGAAATTACGTACTCCTTGGTCCTAAGTTGCAGTGAAGTAGTATTTATGTACTGAGCCTTTTCCGTATGTACTTTTGGTCATTATGTAAAATTATTTCATAAATTAATTATTATGGAAGTCTTATTATTTAATACATGTACTGATATGATACATTTTATTTAATTGTTTATCTATCTCATTATACGAAGCATTCTTTACAAGTCATACAATATACATTCATTCACTCACCCATAAAATTGTATGGTTAAAATAGTCCCGTTTATAATACAAAGATAAACTTGACAATATCAACATAATAGCTTTTATACCAGTACTAACCGGATAAAACAAAATGTACATGACGATTGATAAATATATTGTGAAATGATGAAATTTTATCATATTATGCGAATAATACTAACACCCAGTCGTCGGCTTAGCATAAATATACAAAAATAACATTATATTTACACATAAAATACAGGTTTTAAAAAGTATTACACATCGTCTATATTAAGGAGAACAAAATATAATGCTATATTTGTCCTGAATAGTTGTTAGAGCGAAAAATAAATTAGTCAGTATCGAAATCTCAAAAAATAAATCGATAATTTGGAAAGAAAAAATGGTAGAATCATTTTTAGATAAGCAAGTGAATTATTTTGAAGTCTTACTATATGTAAGTCTATATAACGTTTTTAGCCATTGACACTTTTAGCCCAATGTATAATACTCAAAACCCATAGTATAGTAATTTAATTGGAATGTCGTCGTTGGAATAACACGAAAAATATTTTCGCATAGCCCTGTTTTTGATATGGCATGATTCGCCTAAATACTTATTTGAGCATTTGTTCGTTGATTCTAATTTAATCTCAGAACATCAACACATTCACTGTTTCTTTATCCATTTTCTATTCCATCTACGGTTCTAAGCCATTTTATGAATGAAATTATAGTAAAAAAATATTTGGTGGGGCTGTAACGTTTAAACAGTGAGTGTGTTAATACACATTCGTCAATTTTAACCTAAGTTCTTATTAATTAAGCTAACAAAACTATATACGCACTCTCGGTTGTCGCTTTGAGCAACTATTCTCATTCATCCTTTTTACAATTAGCCAAAAATGTAAACAAAATTTAACCCTTCTTGGTTGAAATTCAAGCAATCTAAAAAATACACGACGTCTTATAGCTTCGTTCACATTTTTGGCCATTTAACAAATATTCTACAATAATATTGACTATTATTGTCACACCGAGAATTGAAACTAAATATTATGTAAGTTTGACCAGAATACGACAAAACGCAGTCCTTTGTTACGCTTACTGACCTTCGCTGTCGCTGTCACTCTTATCTGGAATGATAGAGGTAAAAATAAGTAAAAGATAATTGCATCATTTTCATACATGCATTATTGCTGTCGCATAAAGTGAAATATGTGTTTAGTGCAAATTCAATTTTATTTCTACAGCTCATAAGTACGTAAATTTCAGATTCGCCCCTATACCCTGTCCATAAACTACAGTTTGAAGCGTATGAATTAGGAAGTAACAAATTAAAATATAGCGCACGAGCGGACTCAAAGGACGTTTAAAATCATTTTAAGTACTATTTCAATGCGTTGTTAATTTGAAATGTTTAATATAATTTAAACTAACGATTTAATTTAAGAGAAAATTTCAAAAGCGAAAGCTGGTTTCTATGGGAATTTTGGAATTTTATTGATATGATAATTCAGTGTCTCTACACCAGGAGAAACACAATCGCGACGTCATTAGCAATTTCATATGCCAAAACCGTAAAGTGCCCCTGGCGGATAGTAAGGTAACTAAGAAATTTCAGACAATATATGACCTTTACATGATTTTTTTGTACGAACAAAATTTCAAATGATGTTTACAATATATGAACTTTTTTGAAAAGAAACAGGAGTTGATTTATTTTATTTTGAAATGACTTTAGAATCATTAAAATAAATTACTTCATTACGGTTTATATTTTTTTATATACAATTTATTAGGCAAATAGGCATACGGTCCACCTGATGGTAAGTGATTGCCGTAGCCTATGACCGTCTGCAAAATATTAATCACAAAAAAGTATAAACATTTGCAAATACAAAACTCTTTAAATACATTCAAAATCTCCGAGCTGTGCTTACCACAAGACTTTGCAAACGTAGTCATCAACTGCGTTACGATTTTGTATAGAAATCATCAGTTACCATTATATCTGTCAAAGGAGGCATTTCATAATAAGCTAACGCAGTCGCTGACGAGTACGTTTGCAAAATCTCATTGTAGAGCCACTGGGTTTGGACGAAAAGTAAAAATGCCTCAGTGGAAGTAGTTTAAGCGTGAGTCAGTATCTACAGCACTATAACTAAGTTAGCCACGTGTAGTGTACGCAGAAAAAAAAGCAAAAAAAATAAAGTGCGCACTAATCTATGTGCCAAAAATACTGACCTTTCTTACCCGGGTACGCGTGTCTCTTTAGTCTGTCGTATAAATCCTCCTTAGTTCCGTATATACTGGCATTGGATCTCGCTAAGCTGTTCATCTTTCCATTCATTCCGTTATGTAGACTCTCCTTCATGTATGTTTCGTTGTAGAAGTTAGGCATTTCCCATCCGTCTTCTTCATCGTCATAGTAGTGTGCATACGTGGAGTGGTGTGAGGGGGCGATGGACTCTGCGTAAGGTGTGTGCGCGCCGTAGTAGAAGTTGACTTGGGAGCCATTTTGGTCGATCGCTGGTGTTAGTGTCTTCTTTGGTTCCTTCTTCTTTGTCGATCTGTTAAATAATTGCAAATGGTTTGAAATATAACTCTTTAGTTTTATTTTTGTATGACGTTTCGTAGCTGACTTCAGTCATAGAAAGAAATGCAGCTTGTAGTTACATTGCATATTTTTTCTATGTTTCATAAGATTACATAGAGGTATATCTACATACATAAGATCACGTCTTTATCCTTTGCGGGATAGACAGAGCTACATGTCATAAGACCCAACAGGCCACGTTTAGCATATTAGTGGGCATTTAGATGAAAAAAGGAATGAAAATAGTGATGGGTTGCTAGCCGCATCGCCTATTGGTATGATTCCTTATGTTTTTGCCCTTCCCTCGACCGACTTTTACGGTCTGCGCGGGAAATAGGTTATAGGTTTTCTTCGAGGTATATCTAAGTAGACAGAACTTAAATCATTTTCTTTTTATTTGGTTCGAATTTTCTCCTGTCATGTTTAGAAATTACTACTAAATGTGTCACAACAAAAGGTAGTCTTTCAGCTCAAATAGTTTAAAAAGTCTTTCAAAGAAGTTGTCATTAATAAAAATAAACTAACAAGAAAAATGTTTTAATTTTTTATAAATTCAATTTAGGCGGTACACCTGTTCAGAAATTTTTAATGGTTCATAAGATTAAAATATTATTCAGTAATAACCACCCCCGTCTCGGCCTAACTTGACATGGGCAAACAAAGGTCTCTCCCCTGGGGGTACGCAGATACCCGGAATAAATTTACACTCGACTCCTTGTACGTATGACCCCGTCCCATGGGCCAAATACTTAAGGAAGTATAGATTTGTTTTATGATCCGAATGAATTTTGAGAAAATATATCTTTTTCTGAAGTATAAATGGATTAGTATTTTTACTGTACAGGTAGTATCAGATATCGGATAACTTTTTATCAGACGTCTTATCGTCGTATCTAACGCTTATAACTTGAGAACAAAAGGTCGGATTTAAAAAAAAAAATTGCACATGATAACCTGATTCTCGGGGAATATTATAGTCTATATATACACACCAGGGCGAGTGAAACCGCGGGCTAGTAGTTCATATACATAGAGTTTATACAGCTTGCTTTTATAAATATAGAGTCTTTCTCTAAACGATTTTTCGGTTGCTTCCGTAGCTTGTTGCTGCGTAGCCCAGGGCCCGTTTTCCGTCTTTTTACATCAGTGAAAAACCTCGAAAATATTTCGAAAATAGAATTATTTAAATTTACAATTGCCAACAAATTCATAAACAAGTGTACAAGATTGAGTAATTCATTATTCGTAAAATATTAAAATAAATAAATAGGGAAATAAAATAAGAACACTGCGGGAAGACAGGGCTAATTAATTAAGCATAGCTAAGTATATATGAAGTAACGCAGAAAGATAAAATTGTGTCATTGAGAAGCGACTCCAGTTATATTTTAAACCTTGTTCCTGTTACGTTACATTCTGTACAATTGACCTAACAAGGGAAGATGTCACTGTCGCCTCTACTATTGAACCACGAATTTCATATCACCGAATAATTTTTGTTTTTGATACAAATGTCTTTTTAATAACTTTATATTGAATTAAATTATTTTACATTCTATTCATACAATAGAGGACAACAAGGTTTAGATATTTCGCTTTCAGTACCTGTTGGCGTTATTAAAAAAATCTCGTATGATAGTGTTTGTAACAAAACGCCTCCGAAACGGCTTGACCTATTCTTAAGAAATTTTGTATGGTTCAGTAGGTCTTAAAAAGTTAGTACCTACAGTGTTTGTATTTGAGTGTACATGAATTAAATAAATAAATAGAAATAGGTCTTAAAATATTCTTTATACTTATTACCTTACCTAACCTACCTTACCTAACTTAAATTATATATTGAAAAACAACATTTGCCCGGCAGCTATATAAAATTTTCATGGCTGTGTGACTTCGGGTGTAAAGAAACAGAAACACAAGTTTAAGGAGTACAGTAATTCAGTAGTATGGGATTCGTGGTTCAGTTGTAGACCGCTCACTGCTGAGTTGGCCGCGCGGAATTAATTGAGTATGTTTGCATGGAACTTTGGGTATATCTGTACTATATTGTTGATCCGATCTCGGGCACAGGAGTAATTGAGGGAAATACAATTATAAACCGGCCGAAGTATCTACTCGAGTAAACAAAGGTTAATTTGTGTCAGTAAATGCCAGTTTCGATGGAGATGTGATGCACGTTGAAAGGAGTTGGTAAATACTGTTTAGATGAAGTTATTAAGTAACTAATTGCTTTATGTATTATTTGAGACTATTCTTGTAGTAATTTAAAACAAGCAACATTATTATTTGGAGTTATGTAGGTTTAATGAAGCTAAAGAGAGTTGTTAGAGAACTCATTTTTTTGGAATATTATTTTTGTATTTGATAAGAATAGGGGTAGAGTGGGTATATATTATGGGGTTTATGTACTCTACCCCTATTCTTGCGGTTAAACCGCGGAACACAGCATTAGAATATTATTGTGATAAAAGTGCGGTTTCACATTATTGTAACACAAAGAAATTCGAATCGCGCTGTCTCGCAATTTTTTTTTTTAATCTATGTTGTAACACAACATAATCTAGCTTCTAAACTTTTCCATAAATAGGGTTATCAATTGCAAAAGAATTTTTAAAATCAGAACCAGTACTCCCAGAGCTAAAAGCGATCAAATAAAATATTGTTATAAGGGTTCTGTTTTTATCTTTTGAGGTAGGTACCCCTAAAAACAAATTATTCAAATAAATAATTTTAAAATTAAATATAACACATACAACTGCGTGCTAAAGCTGTAGAATTTCTTTTATTTTGAGTCATTTATAACTTATAGATGAAGATAATACTACTAGATTCACATACCTAGCGCAGATCATCCATACAAGCAGCACCAAGAATATAATAAAGACGACGCCTCCAGCCACTCCGCTGGCGATGTACGCGAAGTCCGACTTCTCCATGCAGTTCTTGCCGGTGAACGAGCCCATGCAGCGGCAGGACGGCTCTCCTCGGGTGTCTTTGACGCATTCGCCACCATTGTCGCAGAAGTTTAGGCAGACATCTGAAAAAGATATAGTTTTAAGAAATTAAGTAGTGTCTCTACACACCACCATAGAGTCAATCGTAGAGTTTGTGGAGTCTATGGTGCGCTCTGGGCGGGAAACTCGAAGATGACAGTAGCACCGGGTTGTCAACATGAAAGTCGAAGAGAAGAAAGAGAAGAAAAAAGAATATAGGATAAAACAAAAGGCGGATATTTCCCTATTCGACTTAGTCAACCTACAACCAATGAAATAGACGGGCATAGGAGAGGGTACATAAAACAAAGAATATAGTTATACATTGCAGCAACTATCTAATCAATTTCTTCGTAACTGTGGTCTGTAGATTGAACAGCTTAAAAGCAATTAGCACTATTTCTGTACATTTTGCTTATTTTAGCGAAAATCACTCCCTGCCTCTACACAGACTTCAGACAGTGACGTTATTTATGGTACAGCACCTTCAAATTTTAGACTTGCTATTGATATACGACGCATGCATCATTGCAGGTTGGTGTTTATAGATTTGACTATTAGTGGCGATGACGATAGAAGAGTTGAAGACAATACTCACCAACACACACTTTTCCAGTTCCGTTGAAACCAGGCTTGCACTGGCACTTGAATTCGCTGCTTTCTGGCATCAGCAGGCAGTAAGCGTTGATATCACAATGCATCTCTGGGCCGCTCATTTCGCATGGGTTTGTGCATTCCGATTCTGAAGTCTGGAAATTTAAATAAGTGGCTTTAGGATTGAGCTCCTTCAACATTTTTAACTCACCCGACTTGATCACAGGTTTTGTAAAAAGTCGTCTATTTGGTTACCTTACTCATCTTTATGTTGTTAAACAGCAGTGCTTGCATTGAGTATCTGTTTGTTGCAATAAAATTCCTGGGTATGGGTTGCAAAAGATCTTTGGTCATGTGTTAGCACCGCACTAGGTGTCACGAGTGTCAATAGGCTACGGTGACTGCATCGCTTGGGGCTTGACTGTCAACCTGATAGTATAAGAGTTCGAATTGATTGCTTACAGCTCCCATTTCCTTGGTACTGGTGTTGATAGGGCAGGGCACGCAGGCCGTCTGCTGGCCTTCTGATTGGTACATTCCCTTCTTGCACAGGATGCAGGTGTTCAGTGTTACATTTAAGTAGGATCCTGGAATAAAATAGTAATAAGATTAGTTATAAAATCTCCTAAGGGTCTAAGAAAGTAATTACCGCAATGTCGTTTAGATCATTTTGAAATCATAAGACTTCTATTAGATATTCTGTGTCATTAGTCTGTTTTGCCACGTCTTTCGAACAAATATCAGTGAATTGATCCTTCAAGACTTGACATTCAATCTATCTTGAGAATATTTGACATGGAAAGTAATCCAGAACCCGAATAGAATCCCTGGCATAGATATAACTCAGCTGAGATTGCCATCGAGTAATCCAGGACATATTCTAACATCTTTCAAAATTAAGTCTATTCTATTATACCATTACAGCTTGCAGGAGGAAAAAAAAAACAAAAAATTCGTGGCAACATTCGTTTAAAATATAAATAGGACAAAAGAACTCAGTAGAATCGTACCTGGTTTGCAAACTGGTAAAGAGCACTGGTCAGCAGACGCAGCACCGGCTTGTGGCGTGGTGGTGCCGGGCGGGCACGGCGCGCACGCGGCGCCGGCGCCCTTCAGTCGCCACGTGCCTCGGGGGCACGGCTCACATCCACCGTCACTGCTTAGCTGCTCGCCTGGTAACAACACATCCAGAATAAGAGACAATTTAACAAATAAATGAGAAAGACAACGTCGTGTTGTATCATGAAAAAAGGAACACTCAAATGAAAAACAAAAATGAAAGGAACTACACCGACAAGAGCTTAGCAAATAATTTATTTTAATTTTAAGTAATTTGCTTTTTATGATGATGATAATCTACAATTACTAACTAGAGAAGAGCAGATAGACATAGATGCACCAGGGGTCTTTTATCATTATTATTTTAAAAATAGAGAGGAATAATTCTTCATTTCAATTATGTTTGCTTCTGTCGGGCACTGCACAAAAAAAGTGTCGATCGAACATTTTTGCTTCCTTCCGCTATTAAGCGAACATTTCGAAGGATTCATTTAATATTTCATACTATTTTGTGAATAAATACAAACGATAAAAATGTTACACCTTACGACGTCGACATCATACGTTATTCCCGTCTGGTGACATTTGAATTTCAATCCACTGTGAAAGAAGATTAATGAAAAGCTTCTATGTCGAACAAAATGGTGAATACGTTGTCCGTGTTTCAACCATGAATCTTTCGCGTAGAATATAATATATCAGCTTGAAATGTGATTCGTGAAAAGTGTGGAAAACTTTTGTTATAGCAAATACTTAGATGTTGTTTAGTAAACTATAATAATAATAGCATAGGTAGTTGGGAAATCGCGCGGGTCGAAATTCTATGGGTAAGGTATGACAGATAGATACCTACCTTGCAAACGATTGTTATACAGTCTCTCTAGTTGAATCAGTGCAGAGAAAGCAACAGAGATGCGGTATAAGGATTGGATGAGGAAAAGAGTTGAATATATGGACCGTATATGCTCATATACGGTCCATATATTCATACCTGCCTCAATTTATTATGATGAGCGAAATACGAGACTGAAGAAATCATGGCTGAGGAATATTAGGAACTGGATGAGAATTGCCAAAGCCGAGGAACTGTTTTGCTTGACGAAGGATCGGAGTTGACGGCCAACCTCTACTAATGGAGAAGCACTTGAAGATGAAGAGGAAATTGCGATACGATTATCTACTATAAACAATAACGTATGGGTATGGTAAAAAGGACAAGAGAAATAGTGACATTTTGGTATACCTGAGGAGCAATCATCTCGGCATTCGGCGGCTGACACCGCTTCCGTAGCCCTGGTGGTCTGCCCCCTCGGGCAGGCAACGCAGGTAAAGGCGCCTTCCCGTGGCTGGTACGATCCGTGGCCACAAGGCCTGCATAGCTCTGCTTCGGCGTCGTAGAACTTCCCAGCAGCGCATCTCTCTGAAATATTTTTTAAGGGTAAGTAATAACTAATTGATGCTTTATGTCACTTTAAATCCACAATCTTTTTTGGTTTCTTAAATCTCCTGGACAATAAAGTTCCATGCATTATTATTTTTTATTACCATCAATCACCTGCTCTATTTAGGGAAAATGGATACATAAAGCATATGGATGGTGGTGGCACAGAAGGAGGCCTATATATAAGTACAAGCAAAAGTCAAACGCAATTTCTGTATGATTTTTCTTCATAGGAAGCTTAAGAAAGCTATCTTAAGTTTATTTGTTGCGGCTAAACCTACTACGCCTCTTAGGCTGGGATATTTAAACTCAATCAAACAGGGCAGCAAGTGACGAAAGCTATACCTTGACCTCTCGGCCTTCAAACGGGTCTTTACCTTTACAGTCAGCAGCACTACGCGCTCCACTAGCTTGAGTGACTCCAGGTTGGCCGGCGATGGATGGGCAGGCCGTGCACTGTAGTTGTCCAGCCTCTGACTGGTATGTGCCCAACGGACAAGGCTTACAGGTGTCGCTGGCCGAATCCAGGTATGTTCCAACCGCGCAAGCCACTGAAAAATATAAATAGTATTTTAATTTATCTTCTATGATGGACTCCCTCCACCTCCCATGGCTCTGCCAACCTATCGGTTATACGAGCCGAATCTCGGGAGAGTGCGCTGTACTTGCATTTCGCATCTCTTTCCAGTCGCACCTACTTGATCTCCCTACAAGTTCTCTATAGTGTCGCCTGTCTATTCAATCATTGCATTTTAATAACTCTCTTCCAAACCCATCTATAGGGGGCTTACGTTCACACGTACGCCTCGCTTGCCTATTTTATAATGGACTGGAGATTTTAATTTTAGTAGGTGATCAAACAATGCCATATTGTACTTAATCCTGCCAAGTTGGATATTTATGAAAAAGCTTATATCCTGCAGGGTATTTAGCGAGTAATATAATAAAGAAAAAATCATGAGATCTGCACTATACATTATGCGTATTGTTTTAGAGTGCTTTTGCCGATCAGCGTGTTCGCTAGACTGACCCATAACAAAATCTCTAGGGAACAAATTATATTTCAGATTGACTCAAAACAAATGTAAACTGTATAGTTAGAAATGGAACAAAACAACATAAAATCATCGATAGTTAAGAGAAATGTAAACCAATTAAAAATGAGCTCTATATTATGGGCCTGTCCCAAAAAGCCAGACTTCCTAATATGCAGATTTGAACTCAGATGTTAGACAATTTTACACAGACAAAGAAAATATCAATCGCAAAGGTACACACCACAATCAGTTCCCATAACGACCTGGCCCGTAGGACAAGCGTAGTCCGATACCAGCTGTAAGCTTGCGGGGTCTGGCACGGTATTTGGTAGGATACTGCGCACATCGAACTGTTCGTCTTCGAGAATTAGCTTCTCCAGTAACCGATGGACTGATGACCGCTCGTTGGTGCCACCGTGGATAACTGGGTCGCTGTTATTAGGAATTTGTTAGATTTTTCTTACATCCGTTACTAAAGATCACGTCAGTGACGTGCATCCCAAATGGTGCTTTAAATAAATAAGATTTTTTTTAAAGAAAAGGAGTTCTATATCTTGTAAAATAATAAGTTGTTTTAAAGATTGACTTTGGGTGTCTGTCTTTTGATGAATCCTTTATCTACAGCTATCTAAGAGTTATCATCAAATTAAATACTTATTGTCATGCTTCTAAATCTTATATATCACGAATAACTATTTAAGCACAGAACTAATAATAGTACCAATATCAATACCGATTCTACTTCAATATACAACTCAATTGAACTTTTACCTAAATAATTTTACTGTTTCACCACAAATAGAAACAAGCTCGTATGTGAAGTTAAAAGTTTTCCACGTTCCAAAGCGTCTATTGAATAGGAATACAAACAAAACTGTTTACAAACGAATGAATAAGTGCTATCAGTTGAAAGCTTAGAGTAACTATTATCTATAGAGGGTTTCGAGTTTGGCGTGAGGCCGTGAGCTTAGTAAAATCAATAATATTAAAAAATATTGCAATTTATTCAGATAAAAATAGGTTTCTGACTGTGATAAATTATTATCTTTTCAATCTCACATAAAAGCAACCTCACTTATTCAACTGCGCATTGATATAAAAATAATGAAGAAATAGCAGGTTCTCGGTCTATTGTTTCGTTTAAAATAAGAAAAAGAAAATCAAACGTATAAGAATGTCATATCCCCATCAATCTCTGAATATAATTTATGACTGAATTAAGATTATTTAAAACATCTCACGATCCTCACAATCGAACCGTTTTACGACATACAAAGCTATACTCGTAACTGTAAGGTTGAAAGCATGCAACTTACTTGACGGCGGGGAAAGCGATCTCAATGCTGTACGTATCTCCGGCTTGTCTGCCCTCCCTACTGCTTCGTGTCCTAAGTGCCAGACAAAATAACATGCAATCGTGTTGGAAGTGAAACATGCCATGTAAAATATTCAAGTTTCAGTTTTAACTGTGCTGCTGAGGGTGCGACTATACTGCCGAAGTTCCAAGTATCGTTTTAAGTAAGTTTCGAATGGCGAACGTTGAAAGCAACGATACTCGTATGGTATGAAGATACTAAGTAATGTATTTAAAATGCTGATCGTTCTACTTGTTTAAAATAACATTGAATAAACTTTATTCATTTAATTTACCTAATATTTATGTATAACAAACTTACATCTTCCACGTATTTTTTTTTTGAAGACTGAATGTTTGCACTCTAAAAAATGGCAGATCTTTAAAATTATCTATGGTTCTTTATTTAATATAATAGAGACTAAAAAGTTGCTTTTAAGATAAGAGTAACGGACATAATGTGGCCAAGATAAAAAAATACGTAAACCTATACCCCCTTATACATTAAATTAAAAAAAAAACGATTGAAAAGCCTTCTTCAACTAATCTATGTTTAGTCCCTTTCCCTCATTGATATTTAAAGCGAAAGAACGAGAAAACACGTTTTAGTTAAAATGGGCTTAACAAACTTTTGTTATTTTTTATGAATAAGGGGGTAAATATTTTATCATTGTTGAACATCGTCAGTGTAGCCGCAACCTAATGTTTAACATTACATTGTTCGCTTTGTGCGTGTGTGTTACACATGCTACTATGTAAACTGTGCTCTACAAATACATTTAAAATTCTCTTTCAGTTTAGTGTGCGGACCCACACCTTCTAGCTATATTTGCGACAGTATTTCTTTTCTACTATTGAGTATTCAAATTCAAATTACTACAAGATATACTACTGCACCATTAACTGTGTCTACTAAACTTGGTTTGAATATTTAATAGTGTTGTGATATTAAACCAAGTTCAGGAAAAAAAAAATGTAGTCGTTTAATACTTACTCATCTACTGGTATAATAGCGTCCAAAACATATGCGTCTTCAGATTTTGGTGGTGGTGATGATACTTCTCTAGTTTGTCTATTATTTGCTCGGTGGTCGCATTTTACATTAATGTCAAGTTCTTTGCACTCCCGAGTACCTGAAATTAATATTTAAAGTAAATTAAGAATAATAACAATAAAAGGTTAAGATATTATTTAAAAAAAATATTCATTAAGATATATTTCCGCGCATTGCGCAGGCACAGCTGAAGAAATATGTACATGGGTCCTTTAAGTAGGCTCCATTAAATTTATAAACATGATTCCACTAAATGTAATTTAAATTTCAATATTAATTTAACTATTTGCATCCAAAAAAGAAACAGATAGTAAACTAGATGTCCTACTCTTACCTTGTACAGTGTAAGAACAGAAGTTCCAATCTCTATTAAGCTGGTTAATAGCGGTGCGTACTTTCTGTCGCAGAACTCCTTGGCCAGCGTCATTGCAGAGCACCGAACTTGGGAACAGCATCGAAATCTTGAACACACGCTGTGCTGGTTGAGCCGCTGTTAAAAAAAAGACAGCATGAGCACGACAAGTCATCTAAATATGTCTTAGGTAGTTTTAATGTAATGATTGTAAAAATTTAAATATCTGTAATGAAGAGTTTTAGTTTAAAAAAAATTCTGATAATACAAGAAATATGTATGAAAGCAAAAACATATTTAATAGATAAATCTTACGTGAGCAAGCAGGATACACAAATGGCAGAGTTGGATCAGCAGTCGGGCGCCAAAAGCCTTCAGCTCCGCAGGTATAGAATGGCGGTACTGGTTGGGAGAATCCTAGGTCTTTGTTACATCCAATCTCGCAGACCTTAAACTGACTGCCCGCGCCCCAGTCGCGACAGGACTGGTATCCGCCAAGAGGATCAGCCAATGGGGGGCAGAATTCAGCTAAAAAAGTGTAATTTACAATGTATTATCATATTGGATTAAAGTTACTCAGATTGAAGAATATTAATTACTTCATACATTCTCTTGAAGCATACGACTTACCTAATACAGTAACCTTAAAAGTGCAGGTAGCTGCATTACCGGCAGCATCATAGGCTACGTAAGCAATATCATATGCTCCCCAGGCGAGATTCTGACCAGGTTTATGACCAGATTTCTCTGCTACCCTGGCTACGCCTACGTTATCACTGAATACAGGAGCATCCCAGTTGACAATAGAAGATCCATTCTTTGCAATTACCCATAAGTCTCCCGGGCAACGGTCCACTGTTGGTGGTTCTTTGTCTACTTGTAGTTGCTCGCATTTGTCACCAGTGTATCCATTAGCACAAACTCTCTGTCCACAGTGTGTTGGAACTACTCTTTCAACGCCGCCATGTAAATCTTCATATCCAGCCCAATTAAGAGCTAAACCATTGTAAAGAACAGGCTCAGTTCTGCAATCGCGTACTTGTTTCTGTATTTCGTTGGTTACATCAAGCGCACGGTTCCATATCTGTACTTTAGTCAGATGGCCTTGGAATCCAGATTCGGTATATGCCTTTGGATTATCTGATTGAGGTTTTCCTAGTGTTACCCAAACACTGAAAAAAGTGTTAAAACATAAATTAATTCAGAGATTACTATGCAGAGTACTAAATTAATTACACACAAAGTAATGATGTGCATATTGAACGACTGATTAAAAACTTGAGTTAAATTTATATAAAACATAAAATAAACTTACTATTGTGGCAATGTTCGACCGCTACCGTAACCTGTCTTTTTACTTGCAATCAAGCCTTCGGTGATAAGTGTTAGTTCACCGCCATTATTACCATCCCAGACCAACGCGACGTGATGCCATTGTCCATCGTTTACTGTTGCGAATTCTCCGAAACTTAAATAAACCTCTTGGAGCTCAGGGAAGAGAGATACTTGAACTCCGTTTGAATGAGCTTGAATAATTACTCTTCTATTCAGAGCGATGTGTGAATTACTGCAAAAAGAAATAATAAGTTTGAAATTAAATAAAAGTGAAAAATTGGATGTGAAATCGTTTCTGTTTGAAATAAAATTTACTGTTGTTGGAATACCTGACGCTGTATGCCGTGAAGAAAACACCGCCTTCGTCTTGTTGCGTGTACTGTACCCACATAGCAATGGTCAAGCTGTCAGTTGACCCAGTTTCGAATGGAATAACTTGAGCAGCACTTGATCGTAGCGGGTCGCTGAAGTACAGATCATAATCTACGCTGATAGCTGTAAAAGAAGAAAACAATAGAAGTCGATGTGCAAACCAACAGTTTCAAAATAGGAGAAAAATAAATAAATAAACAAATACCTTTGCGACAGTCATCTCCTGTAAGATTGAATGGACACTGACAATAGAATCTGCCAGGCAAGTCAATGCATGTTGCGGAAGGTGGACAAGAGTTTTCTTTGCAATCAATAATGTCTTCATCACAATTCTTTCCTTTGAAGCCCGGTGCGCAAATACAAGTATAATCTTCCCCTTCATCAATACAGGTGGCGCCGTTCTGGCAGAGACCAGCATCACAAGCGTCAAATTCATATTGACATCCTATGCCCGTATAGTCTGGGGAGCACGTGCAGTTGAGCCCAGATCCAAAATCTTGACACTTTCCACCATGCATACAAGGACTTCCAATGCATCTTTCAGGCGCAGTTTCACATTGTTTACCATCTGTTCCACTTGGACATCTACGACAAGAAAACACATTTTATAATTTGCTCTATAATTCTTAAACTAAGAACAGCAATTATATTCATTAAAACCCTTAAATACTTACACACAGAAGTAATCTTGGAACAAATCAATACATTTAGCATGGTTTTGGCATGGACGATTCAAACAATTGCCGATGTCTCTTTCACAACGTTTGCCCGTCCAGCCTGGTTGACAAGTGCATTTGTAGTCTCCAATTTCATCTTTACAAGATCCTCCATTAAAGCAAGGATCAGAAGCACAGTCATCTATATTAGTTTCACACATTTCTCCTGTAAAACCTTCGCGACATACACATTGGTATTTGTTATCAAGATCTACACATCGTTCAGTGCCAACAGGATTGCATGGTTCCGTCAAACACTCATCGATAGCAGTTTCACATTGTAATCCAATAAATCCGGGCCGGCATTTGCAAAGGAATCCTTCTATTTGGTCAATACATGAAGCTCCATTCTGGCAGGGATTAGAAGCACAGTCATCAATTGTATGTTGACATCTTTTACCGGTATAACCGGCTTCACAGTTACATGTGAAGTCATCGATACCATCAATGCATTGACCTCCATTTTCACAAGGTGATATGACACATTCGTTAATGTTAATATCACAAGAAGGTCCAGACCAACCAGGATCACAAATACATTGGTGAACGAATAGTTTGTCGACACATATACCATGTTTGCATGGTCCGTTAGAACACAGATCTATCTTTTCATGGCAACGTTTTCCCGTGAAACCCGGTGGACAAGCACAACTAAAGTCATTTACTAAATCTGTGCAAGGTGCTCCGAGCAGACAGGGTTTTTCAATACAATCGTCAGTATTTATTTCACAAAGTTGTCCTTCCCATCCTGGTAAACATTCGCATTTGAATCTTCCTTGTTGCAAAGCGATACATGATGCTCCATTGGTGCATGGGTTTCCGTTTGCAGTACAAGGATCAACCTAAAAATTAAACAAATATTAGTCACTAAAATTCGTTAAGTTTTGATACAATTTTACAAAAAAATAAAATAAAACATACCGTAACGTCACATTCAAGTCCAGTATAGCCTGATCTACATAAGCAGGTGTAATTATCAAATCCAGGTTCATCTTTGCACATAGCTCTTTCTGGACACGTGTCATTTCTACAATCTGATCTCTCTTCTTGACAATTGATACCACCATAGCCAGTAGGACAAGAACACCTATACCCTTGTGGGAGATCTGTACACGTGCCACCATTATAACAAGGTTGACTTGCGCACTCATCGATGTCAATTTCACATCGGCGTCCTGAGAATCCAGCGGGACAATAACATTGGACACCGTGTCCTTTCGGCACGCAAAGACCACCATGTTGACAAGCACTGTTTGAACATTCTACAGGTATACACTCTTCTAAGGTAGTAGCTCCAGTTCCGACCGTTTTCATGTTTGTAGGGCATTCCATACATAGTGTTTGACCCAACAAGTTTTGGTAAAAGTTTCTAGGACATTGAGAACAAGGTGCTAGTCCAGTTGGTGAGTAGGTTCCTGGAGCGCATTTTGCTCTACATTTATCCCTTCCTGGGGCAGCTGGCTGGTAAGTATAAGTATTGACAGGACACGCTTGACAGTCTTTAAATCCGCCTACTGGTGGTTCGCTTGTGTAGCTATTTCTTGGGCATTCTAAGCAAGGAACTAAACCTGTTGGAGAGTATGTACCATAACCACAAACTGGGACACAATCTGTTATATCTTTAGAGCCTTCTTCTCTTGTAAACGTGCCTTGAGGGCATTTGAGACAGGCTCCTTGTCTCGCTTGATTCTGGAAGAAACCCCGAGGACACATAGTGCACGCCTTTTGTTTTTCACCAGCGAAGGTTCCCGCTGGACAATGTACTAGAATAAAAGACAAAAAGTGAGTAAATTACTCAACAAAAACTATGTAATGTTTTAATCGGTCGGTGATTAGCTTTACATTAAAAAAAATATATCGAACCTATCCATTGGCCGTTTTCAAGTTTAACGCAAATTTTATCTAGACAAAAAAATGTAACAACAATATTATACTTACGACATCTGGGAACATCATTTGTGTCCATGTTCAAAACTTCACCCACGCTGCATGTAAATCCTCTTGAAATGGAACTCCTGATTGCTCTCAATGGTGGACATTGGTTACCAATAGAGGACACATTCAGGACTGGTTCAATAAGAGCGCTGGCGTAAGGCACAGAAAGATCGAAAATGAGATTCAGAGTCGAACCGCAGAGATCGTAAAGTTGTGTTTGTCTAATAGCTGGAGTGATTGCAAGAACGAAGTCCATTTTTACAACATTCTCGTCTAGTAATGTTGGCATTGCTTTCACAAATGTAACGTTGATGTTAACATTGACAGCTGAACAACGCTGAGATAATCTTTCGTTTAAAATGTTGTCGTATTGCGCTAAAAGGTCCTTGTATTGAGGCAAGCATGCATTGGATACAGCTCCCAAAGCACGGTACTGAACACTGGCTACCACATGGTAAGCTGCTTGTTGAGTATCTAAAAAGAATAATATAATTGGTTAGTAAAAATAACAAATATTTTTAATTTGATTGTAGATATCAAAATTTTTCATACTTTCAGAAACACAGTCAGGCACAACAGCTGTAGGTGTCCATTGTCGTTTTGTTTCACAGATGAAGGTTTTTACTGGTTCTCCGTCCGTAAATCTAAATCCAGGACTGCATGTTGCTATGCATTGAATTCCTCTGTCACCAGGTAGGCAGTTTAGAGCTCCATGGGCTGGAGGCATCAGTTCCCAATCAACACATGGCGTAGCTTGTACAGAAACCTACGACAAAAAAAAAATTTTACTTATTGCTTTGACTATTATTAAATGTTTAAAGAAGCGCTTCTTTTTGATATTTATAACTTACCTGGAAATTGCACTGTGCTTTGTTTCCATATTTATCAGAGGCAATAACTGTAACATTTTCATATCCACGAATAGGTATGACAGCTCTTTCAGGAATAAACTTCAAGTAAACTTCTCCAGAAGCGTCCGTGGCGTTTATCCTTCTTCTTGTTTCATTGAAGTTCACTGCATAGCTGTCCTGTTTATCTACCAATTCTATTACATAGCTCTGTGGACAGCTAAGCCTTGGTGGAGTATAGTCAGGCACAGTAATGTTTACTTCACAAATAGCTACATTACCATCGAAGTCAAATGCTACATATCGGACAACCATGTTATGGAATACTTGTATAGGTGTTCTGAAATGTTGAGGCGTCACTTCTAATCTGGCGATGGCTCCTGAATTGTCCATAGCTGTAGGCTCAGTGAAATTAACAGGCAGGAGTCCTCCATTTACATCTGTTTGTACTATGATAGGTTGTTGCGGACAATTCTGGAATACTGGTGGCTCATTGTCTAAAAAAATATTGTACTTATTAAATTACACTATTGTATACATACATAATAGAAAGAAAATATATATGATTTTAAATTCCGACACAACTTACCGACACAAGGTGAATATCCATAATCGTAACCAAGAAGTGGCTCTGCGGCAGGTTCATCACAACCCATCAGCTCGAATTTTAAGCAAGCGTTATCCATGAAACTGACAATACCCAAAATAACAAATCTAGCTTCCACGTATTTAGGCAAGGTGATCATAGCTAATTCACCGTAGTTACCAGGATCTCTCATTGTTAAGTTGAAGTTAGGGAAGTACACGACATAATTTTCTTTTTCCACTTGCTTGTAAAAGAATCTTATTTCAGTTGGACGTCCAACGATATCTGAGGTTACCACACCTTTTACTAATATTGCTTTCACTCTGTATACTTTTCCTAAATCTACACTAACGTATGTAAAGGCTTCTTGTTTTCCACACCAACCAGTTACTGAGTTGAGTCGTACATTTCTAGCTTCATAGTTAGGTCGTTCTGAAGTGGCGTTTATGGCAGAGTCGGGAATTCTGCCTGATGCAAGTCCTAGAGGCTTAATAACTTTGCATTCTGGCTCTCTTATGCATGTAATCGGTCTGGGATTGATAAGAATGTAACCTGGTCTGGAGCATCCAAATAAGACTTCTGAGCCTTGTTCGTAACTTCTGGCAATTTGATATCCATCAGCAGGTCTGCCTGGATCTTCACAAACTGGACCTTCACATCTCAAGTCACCAAAGTCCCATATGCCATTAGCTTGGCATCTGACAACGTTGTCGTGTTTGCTGGTTTGTCCAGCAAGCTTAAAAGTATTTTGGCAACCAAAAAAGAATGAGCTCTGGTATCTTGTATCTAAATATTGGCCATATTCTGCTCCAGATGTTGGCATCGGAACACCACAATCTTTTCTTGGACATTGGGGTTGTGCGCCAGATAACCAATAGTCAGGAAGACCCTGAAAAAACGTATTTTGTTATTAGCATAATATTATATTACATGCATAAAAAAGTTTACATAACATTTTTCTTAGTTTAAGTCCGAGGGATATGTTTTAATATCTACTTACCGGTTTAGGATCGTAAACACATTGTCTGAAAGATGATGTTATAGTGTTTCTTAATTGTCTTCCAGGAGAAGTACACGTGATCGTTACATTGTCTCTATAAGGCAATAGAACGCTTTCTGGATCTTCTCTTATGATCTTCAAACCATCATTCTTATCGTCAGATAAAGTCACGCAGCGGGCATCTGAAATATTAGGGTTATTTTTCATTGTGTGTAATATTTTAATGGTTTAAAGTATGTACATGCTTGTTATTTTTATTACTTACATTGACATTCCGGTACTGTGCCATTCCATGTACCACTTGACGTACAAAGTAAAGAAGCGAATCCTGACATAACATAACCAAAATCACATTGGAATTGCACAATATCTCCAAAATGATAAGTATTCTTGGTCGACAATAATTTTCCATTTTCGGGAGACGCGAGTGGTGGGCACATGACTGGTACACAAGACTTGTTCTTTTGGTATGTATCGCCATCTCTATCACCAGTTTCTGACAATTCAATTGAGAATCCAGCTGTTCCGTTATTGGAATATAACTCGTAGCCTAGATTACACCCGCAAGAGAAGTTACCAGGACTGAAATAAAACAGGGTTATTTTAATGACGTCACTATAAAAAAATTACAGACAAACTATAACTTAAACACTTACGTATTAATGCACTTTTGATCACATCCTCCATTGTTTTCACTACACTCGTTTATGTCAGCACAATCTAATCGAGCGCATCCCATGACTTCAAGTTTTAAACATGGTGCTCCAACATAATCTTGGATTTTAAATTTAATAAACTGTGCTTCAATAGGAACTGGTAAATTCAGAACAGAAAGAGTAGGTTCTAGAATACGGAATTCTACTGCTGTGCCATCTGGATTAGTGTAGTCCTTGAATACATCGGTCAAATCATTAGTGTACTGAATTCTAATGGCTGAAGTGAATGCAATATTGCCATCAGCTCGCATAACGCTCATGGTCCTGAATCCTCTTATGATAGTGAGTGCTCTTAAATCAATCAAAACCCAGTTAGCTCCAGCTTCTAAATTGTTTCCACACCAACCTCCTCCATTGTTTAATCGGACCATCTGTAATTGTATACATTTGTTAATAATTGACAGAATTGCAATTACTTGACTTAAATGTTAAGTATTTTTAGGTATTATATACAAACCCCCTTATTATATCCAGATTCAGGTGCTGAAGTCGTAATAGATTCATCAGGAATGGCACCATTGATAAGACCCAAGTCTCCAACTGGTCTGCACTCTAAACTCGGTGAGAATCCGGGGCGGCAAGGGCAGTAGAATCCTCCTTGAGTATTTTTACATTCTGTGGAAGCTGTGTCACACTGGTTGCTTAAACATTCGTTAATGTCGTCACATGTTGGTGCTGCGTCAAATTCTTGAATTGTTCCGCATTTGAGGACGCTAGGCCCGTTCAGTTTATAACCTGTTACACAACATAAGAATTTTCATATTACTACATCAATGTACCGTTTCACTTAAAAACAGTGAAGAAAAAAATAATCGTTTCTTCACTAGACATTAATACTTTAAAGAATATGAAAACTTAATAAAAAGTTAACAAACATTTGTACCTTTAAAACATTGAACACGTGCTTCGTCCCCGAACATGTAAATTCTTGACTGGTCAACGATAAAACCATTTTTGATCTCAGGGAATTTAGGGCACAGGGCCTTCGTACATGAAGGGACGTCTCCAGACCATGTTCCATTGCTCATACAAAGTAAGACAGGCTGTCCTGACCGAACATAGCCGGGTTCGCACTCGTACCGAACAATTGTACCATAGCTTCGTCCTCCGCCATTTAAAATTGTCACATTTGCGTGTGGGACATCGGGAAGTGCCACACATTGGGATGCTGGGAATAAAATAAAAGCATTTAGTTTATTTATATGTAAGTACGCGAGACACTTTTGCCAAACATGATTTCTAAGTTTTGTCAAGTGGCACCTCTGGGAATATTTTTACTATTAAATCATGAAAATATCTGAATGTTTTAATAATAAAGTCATATCAATTAAGTCTTCTTTTTGTACGAATGAAAAACTTACCAAGGCAAGTAGGAGTTCTCTCCCATCTTCCGTCTGACAGACAAGATATTCTTTCAATTGGCTGGCCAGTCGGGAACGCGAATCCAGCGTAACATTGGTAAGTAGCCACTCCCCGGTACGTCACGTTTGTAGAACCAATCGAGAACCCGTTGTCGATTTGTGGAACGGGACCACAATACACCTCTGGGAATAAATACGGGCAATTAAGTTTTATACGCCTTTTGTCTTTTTGCTAGCAAACCGAACAAACTAGATGTAGGTATCTAATTGCATTTTTATTTCTATTAGGATCTTAAAAAATAACAAACTAGTTTTTTTTATTATAAATTAGAAATAAAGAATGTATTAAATAAAGAAATTGATTTGGACAATGTCTATGTTTTATTAACTCTTTGATTAGGTTTTACTTTTAATAAATTGTATGACTGTATATTTATAATCTTATAATTCCCCTGGTTTCACATGATGATGGTTTTAAAGGAACTATACCTATGCATAGTAAAAATAACCTTATCTATAAGTATAATTTACCTTGACAGCTGGGTATATAAGTGGTTGACCAGTTTCCGCCTTCTAAACATTTGGTCGTGATTCGAGGCTTTCCAGTCGCGAATTCTTGCCCAATTGGGCAGGAGAATGTGCTAACAGTTCCAAAAGCAGTGTCTCTGTTTGAGGCCAAAGCGCCCACGCCAGATTTCAGCGGTGGACAATCTGAAATTACAATTTTAGTTTTTTCTGAAATTACTCGAAAGCATTTAAATGATGAATTCTTAGTTGTCTGGTAATATTTATTTGAACAGCAGCATACTGTTGACGAAATCATATCTTGTAAGTTTTCTAAGCATTTAAAGTAAGGTATAGAAATAAGCACAAACGATTCAATTTACCTGCCGAGAATGTAGCATTCCATCCTTCTTCGTTATGTAATGCGTCAGACACAAATCGTATTAACATTTCTCCGCTAGATGCAGTTAACGTTATTCTGGGCTTTACCGTAAATCCATTTTCTGAATGCAATCTCAGGCTACTTGTGGTTGTACCGTCGAATACTTGTACGACGTCGGACGGGTGGATTTTAAAGTGATCGAATTTCAATGACAATGGTCCACCGTTAGGATTTTTTATCCTGTATAAACATTCTTGATTGTTGGGATAGTTACTTAAACCAAATGCTGGTGATGATAATGTCCCGTTTGCTGCAATTATAGTAGCTCGACATCCTTGAGAATATCTCATATTAAAACCTTTTTTGGAATCACCAAGGCTCGTTCGGAAATAAAGGTATAAATGATTCGTTGTAGATATAACTACTTTTTGGTTATCTTCGGCAGGTCCTGTTAATCTTGCAAGGACTGGACTAGAAGGACTGTTACCATCTTTTACTACTATGTAATCTCTGTTCATTCCTAAATCTAGATCTTCGACTTCTAATGACACTATCCTGCCTGGTTGGGCTTCAATTATATACATGCATTCCAAACCTCCTGGATATACATTTGGATAACCAGGAGATGTTAATACTTGACCCTGAGGCGTGGCTCGTAAAACGCCGCCGCAGTTTGAAGATTCAGTCTTCCAAGATGCACGAAAACCTTTCTTTTCAACAGATCTATCCGTGCTAAATTTAATAATCATAAAATTAGAAGCAGATACGAAGAGTTTGTTGGACAAGTCCTGTTTTCCTGATAATGTCGCAAGATTAACGGACTTTTCTTCAGTCCTGCCGCCTACTAAAATTTGAACAGTGTCAAAAGACTTTTCAGTTTCAAAATCTTGGAACTGTAGAACGATGTTTTGACCCTGTGGGCCTTCAAGTGTCCATTTACATTCACTAAAAGGAGGATATTTGTGAGGATAGTTAGGACTTTCTACGACATCTCCACTACTGGCCATGTAGAAGTGGCATTCGGAAGTACAGTCCATTTCATCGGACGAATCACCACAATCGTCTTGCTTGTCACATTTGAAGGCTGCGTTAATGCATCTTCCGTTTGAACAATGGAAGGTTCCTAAAAGAAAAGTGAATTGTAATCATTGTGTAAACAACCTTAGCATTGACTTTCGACTTCCTTTCTTTTAAATTGAGCAAATCAATTAAGCAATTATTAAATAACGAAGTATTACCTGCAGGACAGGCGTCAGCTTTGCACATGAAAGGAAGTAGTGTTTCGCAAGTAGTAAGTTCCCATGACTGGTTTTCAGATGTGACGTGAACGTCGACACATTCGCCGTCTTTAGGATTTGGCTGCCGCAAATCCCAGAATCCTGCATATTGTGACACTAAAGACCTGGCAGCGGACTCCAGCGTGTTAGTTCTTAGGTCGTCAACAGCCGCTAGACCTAACCAGTAACGGTTATTGCTGGGACTGGCTGGCACCATACTGGCTGTTAAGTTGTTCTCCGTATAGCTGTCTACAACCATTAACTCGCTCCCGTATCTGTAAAATTAGTGGAGCATATTCAAGTTTATTGGTTAATAAAACCGGGTTTCGTGTTTAATAACATGTAATGTGGCTGTTTTATGGCAATTTCATATAACCAAAATGCAAACCTAAAATAAGAAAATAAATTAAAAATAAGAATTAAAAAAAAGTTAAGTTTACATTTATTGAAAATGGAATAAAATTAAATAATGTGTTAAATACACAACTAATGAATAGTGAGTATGTAGCATACGTCAGATATTGAAGACGTCAATCTAATTACAAGCAACAGTGGGTCAGATAGTCACATTTGGATTGCCTATAGGGAATATTAAAATAGACTGTACTCATTTTCATATGAAAAACAATGAAGTTTATTTCATACCTTCGACATAGTTCCGCCGCTTTTTCCCATGAATGTCTAATGTTGAAGAATTTGTAACAATGTAATCCTTTTAGTTCCCAACCTGAAACAAAAGAAACCAACACTAAGTACGTAATAATTCAACAAAATAAGAGAAAATATATACTACAAAACATTGATTACTTGCAACCCATGACTAAAAGACGGGATGTCAAAAATGTTTTGTGTGCAGAAAAACGCAGGTAACAGTGCAGTAAGTATATCAGAATGACTGTTTGTAAGTGGTTGAAGTAAAGCCAAATGAATGAATCGATTATGAATTACTTATAAATATTTACTTCCAGAGCAATCAAATCAAATCATTTATTTCATTGTGGAATAGTACCATTAATAATAATACTATTTACCATAAAATATTATAATAGCATTAACGTAACTAACTAAAGAGCCAAATTTCAAGAACATCCGTTCAGTCGTTCTGTCTTCATGTTATTAATACAAAAATTGCAATATTAAGACTAGATCGCAGTAGGATCCTAAAGTTAAATTTAATAAATAAATAAAATAATTGTTATTTAGGTATAATACTCGTAGATTAAACGTTTGTGTATGACAAAGTTGTTAATATATTGTACTTAATGGGTTTCGCTGCGGCACTATTACTACATCCAGTTGCATTAGGTATTTTGTGAATGAAAGCTTTTATCGTATTGATGTTAATTTGTAAATGTTGTAACGTTTACATGTCGCTTGTGAGTATATTTTTTTATTTATACATTATTTTCCTCAGCAAAATTATTTTAAAGGCAATGGTAAGTCTTATGTATAGTATACGCAAAAAAGATTTAATTTTTATAATACATCCTGTATCATACAGCTGAGTAAAAGCCTCCCCTGTTTCTTCACCTATATCGCAGTGTGCGTGCGTTTATAATACAAATTGCAAATGTAGTATTAGGCTGTGGTCAAATGTCCTGCATCCGGTAAGTTGGGCTGATATAGACGGGTTATCGTAAACTTGCCACATAGTTAATTCGTCACGTTTTTAAAACTCCATACATTCAAAGTTAATTCGTCACATGCATAAAAAAGTATTAGTTAACTCGTCACAGGTAGGTATGCGTTATAGTTAATTTGCCACAATTAGCAAAGTACCGACAGCAAGCAAAGTGATTTATTTATTTAGTGGTTTAAATCTACGCTAATATGAAAAATGCCGAAGAGTTTGTTTATTTGGTTTTATGACATGACGACAGGTTAGATTTACAAAAAAAAACCACTCTTGTAAAGATGAAGGTATGTACCATGGGCGGAACTGAAGCGGACAACAAGTTAAATACATTTATTTACTACAAATGTCTAAAGTATTCAACTACATACAGGGGTTTATTTATTTGAATTTAATGATGGCCAAATTATATAATTTAATTTTCTATATTACTCAATTTTATTTTTCTATTGTCATGTGATCTATGTATTGGAATGCAATGTATGAATTATTATTGAATAAATTAATGATCACTTGATCAATTCAAATAGGACATCATTTTTTTTTTAGCTGCAAAATGTTGATAGTTATCTTGAGTTCATTCATACCCTAGGAGGCTGTTGGTGCTTTTTAAATAATCCTTTATATGAGGATGAGAAAATTTACAATCAGACAGCTAGGTAGCACTCCTGCACATGCTTTTATCTCTCTCGCTCGCTGCAACTATCTCTTTCTAAATGTAACACTAACCCTTTCGGTCAATGCATTCTTGTTATCAGTCCAGTGACTCACATGACCTTGCGAGAGGGTGGTGACGTGTTTTGCAAAATTACTGTGCAATTTTAAATGTTGTAATTTGTGCATCTTTGAAAAAATGGATAATCAGCCGGGAACAAGTACGGGAGGACATGGTGTAAGTATTTTTAAATTTAATTCTATACAAAAAAAATATGTGCTATTTGTTTATTATTTTATCTCTCAAATGCTCTTATATAAAAGGAGTTCGATTTTAATAACAGTTATTAAACAATGATTTTATTTAATTTAACTTTAGATAGCCTATGGTTTTAAAACAAAATTAATACTTAACTGACCCCTCATTATTTTCACAGCAATGTCAATTTAATCAAGTGTTTATTTAATTGATTCTAGTAATTATAATCTGCAAGTTAAACTGCACTAGATCTAATACGAACTATTAATTATAATTAAATAAATATTTGAATAAAAGAGTCACATTTCTTATTTTATTTATTAGCAAAGGTACAGTTTAAAACTTTAGATATAATTTTAAATCATACCGTTTTATGCTGCTTGTCTTAACTAGACATGACGCATGACAAACTTTAAACAAAATGGCCGACGGCTCAGACGCCAGCGGTGGTGTGATTAATCATACATTGTGAAATTTGACATGTATTATGCTTATTGTTTTCTGTAGACAAACACAGTTACAAATTTCTATACTATACCCGTTTAGTTTTAAAGCATGTAGTAATTTTTATGGTGATTTTATAAAATGCTGACTATTTCCCGTGACTTCAATTGCGGCATTTATTTCCGTTGTTGTTAAGAGTAAAGAGTATTCTTATATTGAAAGAGTTATCAAATTCCGTCCAGTAGCTTTTTTTCCTCTTTATAGTATTAAGTATAGATAAATTTATGATACTATTTCAACACCTTTTCAGGTCACATTTACGAAAACTGAAAGGGGACGGAGAATGCTTGTGAGAGGTGGTTATATGTACACCTTTCATCGGGAAACTAAGCTTGGAACTGTTTGGAGATGTACGAATCGTGCATGCAGTGCAAGTATAAAAATTTCGGAGAATCATAGCGTTCGAGTTTTGCATGAAGCGGCTCATAAGTGTAAACCAAATGTAGTGAAAACAGAGATTATCAAGACAAAGAATCTTTGTAAAGAAGCAGCAGCAAACACCAGCACACCTATGCCTCAACTATTTGAAGAAGTTTTTCAACCAAAAAAAGACGCGGGTTACGATTTATTAAGTGCCTTACCGAAATTTAAACACTTTTCAAGATCACTTTATATCGTAAGGAATCGTGAATTAAACGTACCCAAAACACATTTTGCTAAATGTGAAGATGTAATAATCCCGTTCAAATATACAGATTGTTTTTTATTATTTGACGACGACAGTGATCCTGAGAACAGAATAATAGCTTTCTGTACTGAGACAGCTCGTGAAGCTGTAAGAAATATTCGAACATATTTTTCGGATGGAACTTTTTCAAGCTGCTGTAAACCATTTTATCAGCTTTACTGCATACATGGTGATGTGAGAAGTGACGAAAACTTTACAAACGTAGTTCCTCTCATATACGTTCTAATGCCTAATAAGCAAGAACGGTCTTATGAGCGACTTTTTATTGCTCTCAAGAAAAATTTGCCATATTGGAACCCGGTGACAATGATTGTCGATTTTGAAATTGCAGTTATCAACGTCATAAAAAAAATGTTTCCACATATTAAACTACAAGGATGTAACTTCCACTTCAAACAAGCATTGGCTAAAAAAGCTCACGCCTTAAATATGAACAGCATCAACGAAAAGAGACACTTGGCTTTGTGTGCTGCATTGGCGCATGTAAAGCTAGAAGACATTGAAGACGGTTGGTTGTGGATTATGGAAGATGCGCCACAGAGTGAAACAGTAACAACATTTAATGATTATTTCGTATCCCAGTGGTTAGAAAATAAAAATATACAATTTATTTGGAATATACATGGTTCTCGTCATAGGACAATAAATCTCGCAGAAGCATGGCATAAGCGTTTGAACAATATGATGCCTCAAAAAAAACCTAGAATGCTTCAGTTTCTGGAAACACTCAAAAAGGAAGCTGATTATGTAGATACTAAAATAAAAAAATTGGATCTAGCCATACCATCAAACTTAAGAACGCGCAGGTCAATTGCATATGACAGGGAGTTAAAAACTCTTTTAGAAAATTATAATAACATGCCCCTGTCTGAATTTATATTGAAAATTTCTTATATGCAGCATTTTAAAGAAATGTAACATGGATGTAGTTAATTCTACATTTAAGATTTAAATTAATAATTTTAATGTATGATTTCAAAGGAAAACTAATGTTATAAACAAAAAGCAATATCTTTACTTTATATAATAAAAGTTCTTTTTACTATTGTTTTATTGTAGGTTGTTCTAATTTGTTACATAGATGTAGTTAATCCTATACTTAAGTTTTAAATTACGACTTTAATCTTTGATTTTAGGGGAAGGCAAGTGATGAATTATGACAAAAAATACTGTGATTTTATCTGTGATTCATTAAGTAGATATATTTTGTTTTTTTTTTTATGTTATACACGTAAGGTATATCAATAAGGTAGGTAGGTAGTAGGTAGGTTGTGCATGTTACCTAGGCAAATCAGCCGCTTTCTGTTTATAAAGAGAACTGTGATTTTTACAAATTGTTACATAATATTTTAAATAAAACAGCTGTAAATTTTGAGAACCTTCCTAGAAATTAACAGCAAATTTATTTTTGTTTGCTTCTTCTTTGGTTATATTTGTACGTAATATTTAAGTAAATCATTCAGATAGAACTGTGATTTTTGTAATAGATGTAGGTAAGGTTAATATCCCAAAACTGTGATGAAAGAAATAAATGTTGTTATTTAAATTTTTGTTTAATTTTCTTGCTGTCTGTACAAAAATAATCAGTGTGACGAATTTACTATACTAAATATTAGACTGTGACGAATTAACTATAAAAAAATAAAAGTGTGGCAAGTTTACGCATACTTTTTTTCGTGACGAATTAACTTTGTGGCAAGTTTACGATAACCCATATAGACTAAGTAGGTACCTGAGCCTAAGCTAATGGGTATAGGAAAAGAGTAAGGGTAAGAACAAGTTCCTCAGATGACTTAAGAGTTTTCGATAGGGTTAAAAAATAAGTAGTAAAGGACAGGGACAAATGAAAGAAATAAATATTTTTTTCGTGATAATTTAACAAGTATTTATAAAGGTAAGTAAATAAGTTTATTGCACCATAGTGGACAACATTGCATACATAGGTATTGTTTTAATTTATGATTTGTTTATATTTTTTGTATAGGCTACAAAAATATCTATTATATATTCACTCCAAATAAAAACAAAACAAAATGATAGTAAATCGTGTAAGGCATGGGAAATATATTTAAAAGTGCGTATATTAGACATGACATTTTGTAAATTGTTGACAGACCGAACAAATCGTTTACATAACTTCCGTAGTAAATTATTAGAATGTATGTTTAGTTTAACTCGAAAAGTACCTGCATGATGTTTGTTCAAACAAATTTCACTTTCTAAATATGAACTCAGAAATGACTTGAACAAACAAATTCGTATAAATTATTATAGGTACGTAGTGAATTACACACTTGAGTTTATGGTTTCAGGCTCTTGATTTATTCATTTTTCGTAGTGTATTTTAAAATTGTTGTATTTATTTAGTTTATGAATAGTAAAAAAACATTTATTTAAGAGTATAAGTCACATAATATTATCAGCATATTGGAATTATTTTAATTAAGTACAGCTCAATTTTTACAAAACAAGAAAACACATTCATCAAACAAAGAACAAATAATCTACATAAAGCACCGAATTGTAATGAAAGAAAAAAATATTAAAGATCTATTGTTAGAGAAAGGGTAGATACTTAACTTACTTAGTTACTTAGTTTCTACTAGGCACCCAGAACGATAACTACCGTTCTTAATTAGACATAATTGCGATTTAACCAAAATATGTAAGTACTCGATTTGTATACGAACTGGAATTTTCCCAGTTTCCCATACCAATACTGACGCTGAAATTGCCCACTCATTCCGTTTCAATTTTCGCAAAGCTGTTTGTATAAGCTTTGTGTAACCATCTCAGAACCTCAGAACGCAAACTAGAGAGTTACAGATCCGACGTACTTGCATAGTTTTCTACAAAGCCTAAGATTAGATTTAAATTAGCCTTCTTATTTATGAAAGTTAAGCGCTACATACAAAACTTATGGGGCTATGTTGCTAATTGTACGTAAGCATAATTAACCAAAATAAAAAGTATAGGTTTACTTTTCTATGTAACTACTGTAGCGTAATTTTTTAACGAAATCCTACTTAATCTATTGGTAAAATGGCTAATACAGTCACTGTGTCTATCACAGCTATGAAAGCGCAATTTATATGATTACATAATTACATCTTACAGAATCAGTAATTCAAAGCAATGTAAAAATTAGTAAGTAAATAGATTGGAGACTCAAGTTTTATTTATTTGTGGGTATCTTACAAAATAATAAAAAAATCGATGATAAACAATTTGTGAGTAAGTTTTCTGACAACCAATCTTCATCAATACGATATAATATAAATAGATATAGAGGTTCTTCTGTACTCTAGTTAATTTGACCTCGGCCTGGACCATGTTTGGAACAATCTGCATTAATTATAGCCAATTGTAGTGCAACGCTACGTGCATACAATATCTCGTGAAAGTACACTCTTTCAAAATGTTACGTAAACATAGAACCTGATAGAAAGTAACTCAGACTAATTAATTTCGTGTTTTACATTTCATTATGGTTTTGATATTCTAGCGTTTGAAGATTTTCATGTGTTGGCTAAATTGATAATTGATCATGAATATGCAAGTTGATGAGATATAATAATGCACGCGGTGGCTAATTTTGAAATTACCAGTTTGGCTGTGTTAGCTCTTAATTTGTAAACATTAGTTAGTACAGAGAATTGAAAATGATAACTTAGCACTGTTGAAATAACCGATTTAATTAAACAATCTACTAGATATTCGGTTATATAAGATGTCCAAGTTATTTTTCTGTTAAAATTGAAATGCTTGAATCTTGACGTCTCATGTTTATTAACACTACGTGAGTTCAAGTAGGTGTGTTTGAACTTCTGTCCAAACATTTTTTCTCACTGAACGTATTTATTTTTCGTGAGTAGATATCTATTGAAAATTTCGTTCACGTCCGTTTTTCTGGGAGTGTCGTTAAACAATATTACCATATTTTCTTTGATTAGGCGTTATGAAAAGAAGGAATTTATTTTCATTGATGAGAAGGTATACAGATTCTCTCCCGAGTTTCTTAATATCTCGCTTAAATCACTACATAGTATAAAACAAAGTCGCTTTCTCTGTCCCTATGTCCCTTTGTATGCTTAAATCTCGGATCTTGATGCAGTTTTTTTAATAGATAGTGATTCAAGAGGATGGTTTTTATGCCCATGCTTAGCCGGGGAGAGTCGCTACTTAGATAAATGTTTCTCCATGATGACCATGATCGTCACGATTTATTCATCCAGATCGTGTGATGAAAGTTCATCTGGACTGGATGAAGGTTCATCTTTCTAGTGAATTAATGATGTTTCAATCTTATGATATCTAAGAAAAATTTACAAAGAATTACAGTAGTAAGAGCGCTCAACGCTTAAATTGGATAGTAGGTATATCGTATATGCTACGAATATCTGTGGCTTAGAAACACAGATTTGGAAGCATTCCCTGGGTCAAGTTTGATCTTAACATCTTATTCGCAACTGTAACTTTCATGGCAAATAAACAAGTTTCGTAAGAGGCCATTAGTAGAGTTCAGTTGCGTTTTTATCAATCTCTAGTGTAATAATCACAAAGGATCATTGCCCAAAGTAAATTGAATCGAGGGTTTGTTTACTATTTCCGCTACGTGGAAAAGGGAACAATTTCACGTAAAATTTGCACCCACTAATAAGGTTACCGCCTGGTTACCGCACCCCAATTTGTCAGGCGAGCAAACGGCTACAGCGGATTACGATATTGATTAGACCTTGTGATGTGTTGCAGACAAGTTGAAAAGTTACCTCAGTGAGAAAAAATCTTAACCCAAAGCTCTATATAGCTACCAGCTTCTGTCTTTTGTTTGATTCATATTCTGGACGGTGTTACTAGCACGTTGCCAAATGTAGCCTAAGTTTAGGAAGTAAACGATGGTAGATTACAGCGGAAAATAACCGTTCGTGATATATATAGAGGTATATATATATATTCTCAGTCGTACATGTACCTATCTTACATTTATTTTTATTTATTGAATAAAGGCACTGATATATTACTTAACAACGATATGATAGGATGAATAGCTTATTTTACACAATAATTGTGTCTGTTACAGCCAGTAACAGATAGAAAAACGAATACTATTTCTATAAAACAATAAAACTTACAACGAAATCTAAAAGAGTTAATTGTTCTTCTTGATTGGGCCTGTAATAGAGATTGGCAAGTGAAAGTGAAGAAAAATGGTAATATCGATGGCTGGGTCATTATCTCATCTCAAATGAATCCATAGATACTTAATTTAAAAGGTATAAATGCGAAAGTAACTTTGTGTTATTATCATAATCATTTCAGACACAAGACGGCTATAGCTGGACATAGGACTCCTTCTTCTAGGACTGTGTGTCTATTATCTTCTTAAAGACATTTCAGGATTTATAGAATGAATGAATGAATAAACACTTTATTGCACCAATTACATAAATACATCATTGGATTGTACAGGATCAAAGATAAAAATTAGGACAAAGGCGGACTTATCGCTATTGCAATTTCTTCCAGTCAACCTTAGGGTAGAGAGAAACAAGAAACATTGGTACACGAGCGATGCAGAAAACTAATTAATAAATTAAAGACTAATTAAAGACCTAATACTACAATTACTTAATTATTAATACTAGAATCTGGATATTTTTAAGACTGAATGAATGGACTAGATCTGAACTAGGTAACTCTATCTTCAATTACAATTTAGCCTGTTTCATGGGAAGATTTAAATAAATCCGCAGGGGTAGCACCGGTGGGACGACAACGTTAAACGTATAGAATTATTATGGAATTAACTGAAGAAGATGTACCTACCTGGGGCAAAGCTAAAATTTACGATTTGCGGACACTTACTAAATTAAAATAATTTGATCGAATTTAGTTCAGAGAGAGAATTAAACTTGGGTATATAATCAGCTATTATTGACGCCTTTTTTTTTCTTTTTGACTGTGATTAAACGGGGATTCGCAAGCAACAGTTAGTATAAAAATTGATTTAAGACAAAGTTACAGGAAACACTTAACCAAATTAAAGAAATTTCCAAAACAAAAGGATTTTTTGGTTAATTAATAACCCAAGCAGAGTAAAATTTAAAACGCTAAAAAGCACGGAAAACTCCCCTTTTTAGATGATCATTGTGTAAAAATTGGACTGTAAAATAAAGTAGTACCACACTATAAACTCAAACCGCGAGTAAAACCGAGACATTGTTTAGCAAATGATACGAGACAAGCCAATACTAATTGTAAAAAAAATATATAATGCAAACTAGCTTCAAACAAGTTTGCTTTCTACGTTACAAAAAAATAGTAGCTAACTATGCAATACTGGGAAGACACATTGCATCTGGCGTTTATTGTACGTGCTATCGATCCTTTATCAAACTCTGGTACGATGTAAAGAAAACCCATACAAGTACGTGTGAATGTCCGCGTTTCAAGCACGTCGCGTGCGGCGAAATAAGTAAATAGTTGCAAATAGAGCGTGCGCTAGGCGGCCGGTCGACGGAAAAATAAATAGCGTGTAGATGCGACACATTTCAGATTCATATCAAATTTATATAATTAAAATAATCTCCCTTATCTAGTTCTAATTATTATTATTTGTGTCTATTTAGAAGATCATGGATCTTTACACCCTGGACTTTTGACTCCCAAGTTGATTTAACACATACTTTAGAGCACAGCATAAGTTGATGCTATGTTGTGCACCTGCTTTTTATTTATATTTTCCAAATAGTTATAAAATAAAGCAAGAAAGTTAAGTCGGAATATTTCGAAGACGACTTTGTGATCATAAGGTAAAATGTAAATGCAATGAAAGGAAATTTAAAGTTTGAAAGATACATTTTAGTGAAGATGAGGTCTGGTGGGACCTCTTCATTTTACATTTTTGTTTATCTATAAGTATTTATCCACAGAGTATGAAAAAATTTTGCTCGCGCCGCGATTTATAGTGAATTAACGATTTCTTGCTCTGTGTATCGTTTTCGAACGTATAATGATGAAATAAAAAATGTTTTTAGGAGCTAGGTTTGTTATTAGCTTTTTAACTATACTTATGTATCTACACTCTCTGTATTTTTCATACCCGATCGCTGGATGCATGCCTGACTGCACCGGCCGCAACTTCATGCAACGTGACCCACTTATGTTACGCGAAATGCAATTTGCTACTCCTCTTATCTTCGCGTTGAATTAGAACCAAATATTTGTTTTGATAACTTCAACCAAGTTCTCCTTTGATGTTCTGAGCGTTTCGAGAGCTCGATATGGTTGGGGAATTTGAGAGATAACATATTATTGTTTTGATCGTGTTTCAAGTTGAGACGTAACTAGTGATCGCTAGGTTCTAGGTTTGATCCTAGAACGATTATAGATATCTCCATCCATCCATCATATATTCAACATACCTATATTTTTGTTTGGATCATGTTACAAGTTGAGACGTTACTAGTGATCGCTAGGTTCTAGGTTTGATCCTAGAACGATTATAGATATATCCATCCATCCATCCATAGCAGCCTCTATGATATCCTTTCTAGGACGTAGGCCTAGACCTCCATAAATTTCCATTGCTGTCTCTACCGAGCCATTTATATATATGTATACGAGCCAATTGTTTAATTTTACCTTTTTTTTTTAAAAAAAAGTGAGAAATATCTATTAAAAACTGATCAAGACATGCCAAGCATCCTTTCCGCATCATTTGCTATCTTGAGAAGTGCAGCGTTGCACATTTTCTCATGCGACTAATTGTTACGTGCATCTTATGGTTATAACAATAGATTGGACACGAATTCTAAGAATTGGGGACACGAATACGCATGTGCGTGCATAGACAGACTGACATATTCCGTGAGTAATCGAATACACAATAAGTAATAACTATTGCGCACAAGCGAACATCTTTCTACTCTAATACACCATAAAGATAAATTCTGCTGCGACGTTGATTGAATAGATAAACACTACGTTACTTCCTGTAACAGCGACTTTATGGTAGTATGCATGCACTAAGTACGATTTGGTATAACTTAGTAGATAATTTTTCGTGATTGGAGTATCTATATAAGTACAATATTTTACAACTAAAAAGTCTACTAGAGAACTGAACATAATTTTTTTTACGATTTCGTCGAAAACAAACGAGAAAACCGACCGTTCAAAGTAAATAGGCGGAGTGGGCAAAAGTTGAAGCTTCAAGAGAGCAATGAGCCTTTTAACTGCCAGAAACTTGATGCAAAGTCAAAGATGATTTTAAAACTAAATTTTATGTTTTGACCAACAAAGTTTTATGTTTTAAAATTTTAATTTGCTGTTTTTACAACTTTTATTATATTCTTTATTAAGATGCTTGAAAAGGCAATATGAAGTTTTAAAAAAAAGAATCACATTAAATGTTCTCGGTGAAAACAGTGTCGGATTCTCTGTTTTCTTCAGCAGGCTAAAATTAAATTAATTCAATTTGTTTGCATATACTTTATTCAAGTTATTACGAATAAATAAAATGTCAAATTCCAAATTTAAAGATAAAATTAAGAATAAATACAGCTAGCTTCCGATAACTATCTAGTAATGGATGTTCAGTGAGCAGAGCACGCTTGTTCCCATGACGATGTTCACAGGCGACTAGATCTGAACTGTCGAGAGGATAGCTTGTATGATGTCCAACCAATTGTGTTGAGAGCACTCTGTGAGATACCATTCAATGATGTATGTACTGTATTACTAGGCCGGAGATTGAGTAACGTTACCATTTAAGATTTTCTCAGATATTCATATGTAAGATTTTTATTTCAATGAAATTGGGCTAAGTAGATGATTTTTTAGTTATATTGTTAATACGATATGATAACATAAAAGATTTGTGGTTTAATTATTTGCTAAAATTAACCCCATGAAAGAGTCACTTTGTTGAAATTAAGTATTATGTGTTAGTATAAGAAAGGCTACAAATTTTAAATCAATAGATTACATGTCATTAGTAGTGAGTACGAATACGACGCCATTTAGAGTTGAATGTTATGTGAATTCAGAAAATTTACTTTCGTAGTAGTAATAAAAATCATCACGGCTTTCGTCGATTGATTTTCATGATTCCATTTCAGTTTTTGCCGTCGTCAATATACTCGTATGTAAGTGGTATTTTTACCAGAACCGTTGTATCTATCAAAACTATTTCTACATCTTGTCCAACATGATTTTAGCTATAGGAACTTCACTGTTCAATGTTGTCCACAACGAAAGATTTTCACAAATTCTTATATAAGCTGTCTTTATGTTAATGTGTACAGATTTCTATTCACATAACCGGTGTCATCAAAGCTAAAATTTTATTCAATATTCATATTCAGCAAATCCTTTTCACGTTCAAGGGTATTAGTTTTTTAATGATCTTGACATTGATGAAGTTATAATTCTTGGCGACAAAATCCGGTTTTATTTAAAATATTGGCAATTTTGTTGTGATAACTGTATCAAAATTTCTAATAAGACTTTAGATGCGAATGGTCACTAGCGAAATACCCCTTTATTTATAAGAAATAAAAAACGTTTTTTAAGCTCATTTTAACTAAAATGTGTTTCGTCTCGTTTTTTTTGACGTTGAATTTTAATAAGTTATATAGAGCCAAATATATACTGTCCAGGTAGTGTTTTCAGTAAAATATCAATATATTCAGTATGGCTTGTATACTTTGAATTCCCATAAGTGAGAGGGCTAACCCCCTTATCATTTTAACTAAAATACCTAGCTACGTTGCTCCTTAGAATTACAATGGATCCTTTAACTTAGGTGTATACCATCTGAAGCGATAGTCATACCCGGGATTATCATAATCACATTTTACAATTGGCACGAAGATGATTTCAATAAAATTATTTCTGTTAATAATTTATTTCAGAAAAAGAAAATATTTAAATCATGTAGAATTTTAGCATATTTCTGTAACAGGGTCATTGAGAATAATATATATATCTTGATGTGTGGTGTGGTGATAATCTATTCACACATTATAAGTTATAGGTGAGTCACGTTTAGGCTATGTGTGTTGCCTTTCACTCATTACAAGGCTTCAAGGCTACGCCTGTTTGCCGCTCGATTGCCTCTAGTAATACAAAGCTCATTGTCTTGACTATAAAAATATCTAATCAATAGCGTTCCTTCTTTTTAGAAACTACTTGTATAATCTCCTCTTTCTTTAGCTCTTTACCGGTTGCGTCTTCAGCTTTTATATTTGGATTCTATGGACCGCTTTTTTGCTTTATTTCCTCCCCTTGTCCAATGGAACTGTCAATAAAATGGACTTGTTGTGGCATTAAATCAAATTTGAAAAAAATAGACATTTCACTATTTGGTACAAAATTAACTCTTAGAACGCCTTTATCATCCTAGTAACTATTACTTCCGATGTAACGAACTCTGCAATTTAGCTAAGCAAGCACATCAGTCATCATTTTGATTGTCAACCATGTTTTCTCCCTCTGTATTTCAAACAGCAAAAGTAGCTAATCGTTCCACTCTTTACAATGCACTAAAAACTCGTATAATCGATGGAATGTAGCCTACATAACAATTTAGACTGGCATTGTCAAGCACTGCGCCTGCGTCGATGCATACGAATCAAGTTCGCCTTACTAAACAACTGACCCACTTTGAACCGCTCTAAATGTCACACGAGATGCGTGCCAAGTTTGAAGCCAGATTAACCTGACGCATGGCGTAACCATGTGTTAATTCAAAGTTAAAATTGAGGTAAATACCAGACGAATCAGATTTAAAGATAAAGCGTGGGAGCGTAATACTAAAATCTGTAGTTACGTTTGTACAGCCTGTGAATAATGTTGCAAACTATATTATAATTCAAGTTCGAACTTACTCTCGTTTATAGTATAGATCCAACTAATATTTTAAATGCGAAAGTGAGTTTGTATATTTGTTAGTTTGTTTGTTACGCTTTCACGTCCTATCTACTGAACCAATCTTCCTGAAATTTTGCATACACATAGTTAGAAGTATTGAGAAGGACATAGTATTTCATCCGGGCAAAAAGCACTGTTCCCGAGGGAATTTAACGCGGGCGAAGCCGCGAGCAAAAGCAAGTATTCTATACTTCTTCATATTGTGTGTATCGGAATAAAAAAAGTTATAAGATGTAGTTCTTAGAAGTTTTAATCCCATGACGACTACAGTTAAGATAATCTCTATAAGTTGCGGCTTTAACTTAGCAATCAGCACGTTTTGCGGCTAACTTCGATATTGGATTCCGCGATATCTCAAAAATGTAAATTCATCTGTAAATATTCAGTGAGAGAAATCAAGGATGGATTTAATATTTGCAATATGTCGTATTTTGGTAGCAGGAAGCGATAGAATATTTTTTACATTAATTAATTTTATTTTTGTTAAACCTAAAATGGCTACTTGAAATAATACATTTGCAAGAAATGTGATATTTCTCAAGCTTGTTTTCTTTTCATCTACTTATTTGAATTTGTCTGTGTTTAAGACGAATGCTAGCGATTAAGTTGAAAGCAACGACTCTATAAGAGCTGCATTATTATCCTGCTAATAAGTTATTAAGTAGCTTGGAGTAGTACCACGGAAAATAGAAAACGCGCTAAAAGTTGGTACCTACTTCCAAATACTTATAAAATAAACAGTAAATAAAATTAAAGCGCATATCTACACAACAGCTTTAATTAAAATGCAATAAAGATAGTATAAGACATGTTCGGAGTCAACGGAATTTCTAATGTTTATTAAATCTGTGCCGAGCAGGATAACCGTAGACTATGTAATCGAACAGAATGCTGTTATTAACGTATAGCCGCTGTTATTAGCATGTAGGCCAGCCAACGGTGTCTGAAACACATATTATGGTAGAACTGGGGGCTGCAATTACCACAGATCGATAACGTAACATCGATGCTGTGGAATGAGCCCGTTTACACTACAAGACTATATAGACGATTTCTATTTGATTACTTTTTAAGTTGTTTGGTCATGAAAAGTTCTGTCCATTTCATAATTTCATAATTTCATAATTGAGTATTCTTAATACCCAAAAGTAGATTAAAATCTGTTTTCATCATTTTCATTTAGCATCTCAAATAATCTCTTGCTTAGCAAAAACGCCTTCTTTGTTTCATATATTTGTACGAGTAATGTGTATGTTAGGTAGGTTTATAGTTCTATTAACTATTCGATTTATGTTTCTGTATGTCAATAATGATATTGTAGCGTTACACAAGAGAATCTGGGACATTAGACAAGGTCGTAAAGGTCGTTTTAAAGGATAATGTAATGGATTCTCAAGCAAGTGAAACCGCAGTAAACAGCTAGTAGAAGTCCTTTAAAGAGATTGTGATTGAAAACCCTAGGAAACAAAAATGCAATATGCAATTAAAGACGCACGGAAGCTTTTCCTGCAATATATACAAATTCACAAATCACTGCCACTATAAAGTACTTATAAGACAAAGTCTTAACCGCTGTCTGTCCCTATGTATGCTTAGATCTTTGAAACTAAGCAACAGATTTTGATACGGTTTTTTAAATAGATAGAGTGATTCAAGAGGAAGTTTTATATGTATAATACATATATAATGCCCGTGCAAATCCGGTCGCGTTCACAATAATGAAAAATTATGTTAGCGGTTTCCGTTTATCCAGCAGTTGTCATTTGAAAGTTGTTTGAGCAGATACTTGACAATTATGAATTGTGGTTGCACAGGAATTCCAGCAGTAGTTACTAGTTACATAAGGACGTAAGCTTACTTCTTATTACTATTGATTTATGTAATGGTTTTAACACATTCAGAAAATTTACACTAAAGAATTGGCTGAGACTAGAAAATTTGTCAAATGGCGGTTCACATTCTTTATCATATGACTCACAAGAAAGAACTTTTTACAAGTATTGTTGATCTATCGTTTGTTGTTATGTGCAGTGTGTGTGTAGGTTCCAGTAATTTTCAGTTATTCCAAAAACAACTATTACCTACATACATATAGGTACTTATTCAGATTTTTCCGCAAAAAATAAATTAAGAAGTAGTAACGTTTATAAGAAAGCCACTAAAATCTAGTAGCACAGATAGAAGTACAAAAAGAGGAAAATATATAAATCACACGTGCCAAGTCAGAATACATTTAGGTAAATAGGCAGAAGATAAACAACGTTTTATTCCAAACATTGACAGCCCAAAAAACGCTACAATCGCGATGCGTCGAGTGGGTGGCGTGGTTACGTTTGCAGAAAACCTTACGTACGTCGTTCAGCCTGGAATTTATGGACAACAAGACCTCCTATTTGTACGTAAGGCTGTACGAAAAACAAGCTCTTTTACCGGCTTTATATATAAAAAAGAATAGAACTTGAAAACATTACTTGTGTATGATCAAATGATAGTAGTAGAGGCATTCACTGAAATAATATCGAATATCGAAATCCATTAATTTTTTCTGAAAATCATGATGGATTGGAATACGAGCAAAATATTTAGTTAAAGTAAAGGAAGTTCGTTAAATAATAAAAAAAAATATTCATCTCAATAAGAGAAAAACAAAATACTTATGATTCGACTAATCAACATCACAGCATCTACCTATATAAAATTCGGATAAAAGACGTGTAAAATGGCCGTATCCACACGCGTTTTATGGGCGAAATACGAGACATTTTCCTTTAGGAAATAGCAATTTTGTACACTGAAAATGTCGGTTGATAATAAACTATATTAAATTATTATATTGATCGTAAAGACTAGGTATTATCGTATCGTCTCGTTGGATCTAAATCTATCAGAAATATCCGCTGCATTTATACTTAGACGATCTAAAGCTTCATGACTCTGCCAGCGTACGAATTCTCATCTTATATTGGACAAGGACTGTTTGTTTATTTCTTAATTAGATTTTATCAATCTCATAGTTGATAGTGCTCTAGACAAAAATTATAACTGAAAATAGGTTGAGATTTATTTTGCATTCGACTCGCATTAAAAAGTAGGTAATCTGGATAAAATAATTAATTCGTCAAATTATAACAGGAATTAAGAATCTGTTTGCTTACAAAACTAATAAACAAATATCTTTTATGATGTAATGAAGAATGTTGTTTCAAAACTTCTAAATTAACTCCATTGTTTCAGCAACTAAATATTGTTAATTTCAAAGTCTACAAAGTTAACAAAATATCTAACAATCATTTTATAGACAGAAATTAAAACGGGCCTTTAAATTTTGGCCTTTATACCAATTATTTTACCTTGACAAATATTTTTGATAAATTTAGAAGACATAAAATAAAGTTAGATTTAGCTTTCAAAAGAAGGGGTTTTGGGTTAATGCTTGTATATTAATGTATAGTCAACATCAATACATTTGGCTAATAAGTGCTTTGGGACTAAAGTTTGAATTTTCTCTGTATGATAAATTTATTATTCCAATAGACACGATAGAAGTCACACTTACTGATTTTGAAATAATCTTAAAATAAGATTTGGTTTGTATATTAAGTATGTTATTTGTAGATGAAATTGGCTTTAAATTTTAAGTAAGTATTGTATTAAATTGATAAATCAAATATTAAAATAAACCTGCTTGCTATTTAAAGCATTAATATATTAGCAATTCTATTAGAATCAGACGGCATTTGCAATAAAATAAACAGACCAATCCATCTCGAATGTATCAACTGCGGAGTCCGAGCTGCCAAGTTACCTGAGTCAGGCTGGAGGCCCATTCAGCCCTCCTGTTATTCGCATACTGATTGTCTCCAATTTGGACGTGTTCTCATTGTCGATAAACATACGATACCTACATGATCCGTTTTGCGGTTTCCGGTCTAAAATAGACCACTCCCTTCGTTCTATTTTGTGTCGTAAAAGGCGATAGGATTTTACGTTTTTTGAATTTTTACATAATTTTATTGAAATCTGTGTCTCATTCAAATCTGGTGAGACGAATGATATTCGTTTGTTTTCGAATGATTTCATTCGACATAACCGGTGACTCAAACGAAAATCATTCGGCTCAGCGATTTTCAGTGGCATACATAGATTACAAAAATAGCTCTTGGGTACGGTTGACATTACCGCCTTCTCAATGGCGGATTTTTGGTCCTCACAAATATAAACAGAGTCGACTTGCTAAGAAGTGGCTCCCACGTCAGCCTCCCAAAACGTGGTATTGGAAACAAGCCTACATGTATAGGTAATACAGTATAGAGAAACACTCCACACAAGGGGCTATCAATGTTGCATTTCGCCGAGCCTGCGAGATCACTTCATACTCAGTCCGAGTCAATCAGCGATGAGACTGACCTTATACCTAATAACATAAGTAATGTTTTTATTTTATTTTATAAATTTATTTCTTATTCAAATAGTGGATATATAACTACATAATAAAAATATTTGATGAAATAAAAGGTCTATGTATTAAGTAGAATTTCATAGGTACTTGTGAATTAGTAGCGTTCTCGTACTTATTGACTCAATAAAAAAATATTTGAATATTACTGTTTCAAGACAAGTATTATATTTTCTAAAATAAACAAATATTAATCTGAAACTCTTTGGTTTGTTTTTCCTCAGGCGTCAGACCTCAAACAACCTACATTAACTAATGAAAGTTTTAAGGATTTGCGTAGGATTATAGCCTTGGATTCTTCTGACGGATCAACCAAATAATGAGAGTACAGAAACGGCTCTTGAAAAAAAAAATGTTCTGAGCCGCAATAGGATGTTTTATAATTTTTTTAAATAAATTTGACTACTGTATATGCTCATAAATTGTGTTATTTACCTCACAGCAAATTCTAATTAACCAAGGATTATGCAATCAGATTTTAAATTACATTAGGATTAGTAACAAAAAACTTTCATTTTATTTCATTTCATTTCAATTAACTATAAAAAGGTACAGAATGTTCGTGAAATAACATCCTGTACCTTTTTATACTTTCTGGTTTTGGAGTGTGTGACGGGAGCTATAGTGTTATGCTCGACCGCCACAAAGGGAAGATCTTCCCGCCAGGCTAGGGTGTTATGCCTGGGGAACCGCGGCTCCGACGATGTCTTGTCAGAGGTTGTATATATGCTCCAATCCGTAGAAACTTTGCAAGCGCGATTTAGACTTTCATAGTAATTTGCCATCTTGTATGGAATTCTGCGATTGTTGCTTTTTAACGCCATCTGTGGTGCGTCTTTGTAGATATTGTTGTGGCGCTAGTGTCGCCACACTGGTAAATGGATAAACATTCACATAAATTGTTAAATTATGTAAGTACCTAAACCTATTAAAAAAAAATATTTTCATTCGTCAATTTTTTTTGATTCGGTAACGAAATCATGACCTTATCCATAGTTTCCTTAATTTGTGACAGTTTGTTATGCAACATAGACAAAAGGGTAAATGGTAATTACTTCGACCTCTGTTATTTGTGCGAAAAGCTTAGCCCATCAATATCTCTCACGTTACGAGCCGTTTATTGGGGCCTTTCTTTTATCGTTTTTATACGAGGGAAATTTTTACGTTTAGTATAAGTGAAATGGTAAAGGTTCTCGTATAAGTAATGAACCATCAAATTAACTTTCCTGTACTTCATTTAAGTTCCTTAAGCAAACTAGAATTAATATTTTTTCTATTTATTCGTGATTTCAGCTTTTGTTGTTTAGCATTATTCTTATCTCTCATAACTTCACTATCTGAACGTATTTCCGGCATGGTAAAACCAAAAAAAAAACGAGCGGTTTTTTGTATTTTTTTTTTGTTATGAAATATGTTCCTTATAATAAATTAGGTATGTATTAAAATGTTTATAAATAAGTTATTTAATTTAATTATGACTAATAAAGTTATAATGATATACCTATATATCCGTCCGTGATAAAATACATACCAATAATATCATAAGCATTTTAATAAAGACTAAATTAAGTTCATGAAGAATAAATATGTGTCATCTTTGATATCAATTTAAGTGTGTCTCATAAACAATTACCTGTGACAGTTAAATTGGTATACATCTCTTAATGTAGCAAAGTGCATCTAGACTACTACTGAAGTTCATTTGCAGCAAATTAGTGCAAGAACAAGTACTACTGTTAACTCGACCACTTATCACTTCGGCGAGATCTTACTTCATATAGTTTTCAATAGACTTCAAAAATGGGAGGAGGTTCTCAATTTGGTTGTTTCATTTTCTTAACATTTCAACATCATTATCAATACTTATTCTATAGAACTTAATCTGTGTGTTGAATTTTCTTCAAGGAACATATTGTAAAATGTTTAAAAATTGGGACTCCAATAGAAATTAATTATATTTTAAACCAATTTAGCAATCAGCTGATCTGTATGTTTCTAGGTAAAAATTCTGTATTTTCGGCTTGGGTACTTAACATTTTACGACAAAAAAATCTGTGTCCACCACATCACTTAAACCGTATGAGCGTTAGAGAAAAATGTTTGCTAACTACTATTTCATACTTGGTCTTAATTTACTACATTCATACAAAAACATATTAGGTAGGTACCATCATAAAATATGTGTGTGGGTATAATACAATCGACATTGTTCTACAGTACCTGCCCATTTGCTGGGAGTTCGCACTCCGTCATTAAACAACAATCGGATAAAAAACGGAAATTGAATAATTTATTGCGTGAAATGGATTCGTGAATAATTTCTTCTTGATTGATTTCTTCCTGAGATTGAAACGAGATTGTACCTTTTGTCAATACTTTGTCAATTATGAGTGGGGGCTATATTTCTTTTTTATTTTGTTCACTAATGATACCAAAATATTGTAGGTGTCAATAATTTTATTCGTGGTCGTGAAACGCGTTGTGAATTGAGCTATTAGTGAGTAGTGTTATTATTTTTAACGTTACAACACTAAAAATAAGGGATATTTTAATTCACATAAAAAAATCACATACTTAGTGTAGTATTTGGTGATAGATGTCATGACATCTTTAGAGCTAGTCAGCTTTAAGGTGATACCTCGGTGAACACTAGCGCCACTGTCATTTAAAAAAATCATTATTCACTGAAAACACAATTATTAAATTATAGTTCCTTGAAGTTACAAATTGCATTATTGCTTAAAACGGCCACTTTTAGCAGTTTTGCAATTTGTAACTATATGGAACTATAATTTAATAATTAAATATGATTAAAATTATCTTCAGATCCAGAACAATAATTACAGCAGAGGGATTTTTGATAACTTGTGTTTTCAGTGAGTAATGATTTTTAAATGACGGTGGCGCTAGTGTTCACCGAGGTATCACCTTAAGATAATTTACTTAGAGCTAAAACCATAGTACCAACGCTAGACCGTATAAACCTGGGTCGTAGTCTATGAGGCTCATATCTATCAATTTTTGTGGGATCAGAAAAAAAATCTCTCCATATTATCGTATCTGATCGTCTCAATTTTACAGAAGATTATATCTTCGTAAATTCAAATACACGACACAAAACGATTCGGATAGTAGGTGTACGGCAACATAGATTAACTTGTTCCTCCGTCGGCAAATAATGTGGATTCAGGAGCACATACACTAATTCAGAATCCAAATTAAGTCAATTTGTCTACACCGACATTCAGAACATTCTTGGTTCAAGTCGGCTAGAAACTTAGATTGCCACTTCCCAGGATATGCGTGGTTCTTGTATGAGATGAACATAAGATTTCATATGCATTATGCATATTTATTAATCACATGGTACTGTTTGAGATTAAAAATTGTCATGCCTTTGATTGTTAAATAGACAATATTTATATTCAAATAGACTTCTTATTAATTGAATGAATAGATGAAATGTATTTTTTTTGGTTCCGAACAATATATACAAACATACTTTAAATTAAATAAATATAGGATGTGTTTTTGTGTTGTCAGAGGCCGAGAGGTGGTTCCGAAGGATTCTTAAAAAATCCTCACAAAAAATCCCATTGCTATGAAGGCACTAGACTAAATTATCTGTGCACTAAACAGATTTGATGATTGGTTAAACGAGAAACCCTAGTGATTACAGAGGGCGCCACGTATGCGGCAGCGAAGGCAATTTCCAGCCATAATTATGTGGCGACTGAAAATCAACGACATGCTATTTTGGTAGATACCGAGGTTAGAACTATATAGACATGAATATTATGTTATTCTAGCGACCCGCACCGGCTTCGCATGGGCATAAAAACCTTCCTCTTGAATCACTATCTATTAAAAAAACCGCATCAAAATCCGTTTCGTAGTTTTAAAGATTTACAGATTTACTTGGGCAAATGATGAGAAGCATACAAAGGGACATAGGGACAGAGAAAGCGACTTTGTTTTATACTATGTAGTGATAGTGATGATACAGTTACACCAACGGTCGGTTTTCCTCTTGGCCCTTGTTTTATATATGCTATCTCTGCTCTATCTTCCGCTAGCCTTTTCACATTCTGATACGCCATGACTCCTTTAACATACGCAGTATTAAATATTTATTTTTTTAAACTTTATTACAAAACTACAATAGGCGGAGTTAATGTTAAAACATTATCTAACTGTCAACCTTTGGGTCTAGCAGATATTAGCAGAGCAGTAATTATGTAATCTCTGGAATTTTCTTCATTTTCTGGATATGTAGCTATTATATCTTCTTAATCAAAGTTCTTGCATTGTCTATTTAGATTTTCATAGTTGGTCTATGTGGATCTAGAATTATAAGCCGTGATGTCAGCGGGAAAGTTTACAGCGAGGTCTCCAGTCACTTGGGCAAATGATGAGATGCATGCTTACTGCTGAGTTGCTATGCTACCTATATCGAAGAATTTTTAAAATATTCCTTTCGTGTGTTCCAAGCGTGTTTCCTAGTTGCAACTTCAGCTTACGCTTCAGAGCTTTGAGTACGCTTTTATTTATAGTCCTGATTTGGCGGTACTGGTAATTACAATAGAGCGACTGCCGTCTAACCTGCGTAACCCTATCTTACAGGAAAACCAGACCAATAGGAAAATGATCCGGGTGTGTTAGTGGCCAACCTTTGATTATAACAGCCAACACTGTTAGATTTTTCAGGCTGCCTAAAAGCATCTGACATAGCTTCACGACTGCCATCAATAGAAACAGCCGGACCAACAACGGCTTAACATGCCTTTCGATGAACGGAGTAGCTCAAGATAGAAATGCCACTAATGGCGACCAATCCAAGCATGCTGCGCACTTGCCGTCGCTTAACGCGCGCTATCTTTACGAACAACCAAGCGATAAGTTTAGTGTTGAAAATACCAGCTCTTATGTAGGTGTTAGTGGGTACAGTAAGTTTCTAAACAAGTCGGGTCAAAGAAATCTTTATACGCTACAATCGTCAATATAATTTTTTCTAATATTAAGTATATTAGTATTAGTTATGTTATTGGAAAGAGAAGTTAAATTGCAATTAAGTAAGCAGTAAAATTATTTTGCTAACACAATACATAGATATCAAGCTTTCACAAAATGAATGGGTATCTGCGAAATCTATTGGACGAATTCATTAGTTACAATTAAAACATATCTCCGTAAATGATAAATTGTTCGCACCGCCTGGATTTGATGGGAATGACGCTGACTTCTATCTAGGACTGGTGTGAAAACTATAATAATTCATTTTATTTTACTTAAATAGGTGATACTATCACCAAAATTGTGGATGTAGGACAGAAATCAGCTAGGCTGAAGTGGGACTGGACAGGTAAGATCCACCGCATGCCTTCGGAAAGTGGGGTCATGTCACAGATTAGTAATAGTACTACGTACTCATGTTTTGACTGCCTGGGTACCTACTGATGGGTACAGGAAGCGAGGACGGCCTAAAACTAGATGATTAGACGAACTACAGGCTTTTAATAATAACTGGTGAGAGAACGCCATGGCTAGGGATACATATAAGGTTACTGGGGAGGCTTTTGCCCAGCAGTGGAACATTAAAAGGTGAATGCTGAATCTAGTCTAGGAGCTGCGAACATGTATTTTTGAAAATGTCGCCATTGCGCCGTTTATGATTAATGCAGTTATAGCGAGTTTGAATAGATTTAAGTGTATTCTTCGATTTTATATTACCTGCATTCAAGACTGCAATTTGAAAAGTTATGAACTTTATAAATTAATATATAAATGAAAGATGCTATCATCGAAAAATAGAATTAGTACGCATGTATATATTCTATTTTTCGTGTTAATTCTGTGTCCAGCAATTGAAAATTAATTTTGAAGTCATTGGATTGGAAAATAACTCCCGTTACTTGCTCGAATTACATTTTGAATACTAACCGATTGAAAACTTTGAACCTAATTCTAAAGATAAAAGCGCATAATCTTTAAGTCACTAAACACATTTGAAAAGGCGTACCTATTGTAAAATTATATAATACCTACAATACATATATATTTTTATACTAATTATTTGAACAAAGGTGTGGTGGAGTTATTTGTATAAAAAGTAAAAATACGATGATATCATTGAAAATACTAATGTGATTGTATGAATACTATTGATGTTTTGGCAAAAATAAGGAATACCTAAAATCAAACCAAAACAGTGGTCACGAAATGGTGAGTCAGACCTCAACTATAACGTCTATAAGACACGACTGTCTAACTTTGTTGTGGCTTCGGTTTCAATTGGCCTTGTAGTAAACTCATCGTTTTTGCTTTAAGTACTGTTACGAGCTGGGGGTTCGCAATTTGGAGAAATAAACGCCTGATGACACGGAGCAGACTTTATTAACGTGCAACACAGATATGTCCACTGATGGTCACGAAATGTCCAAAACAGTACATTATGTCAGCCTAAATTGTTTACCTTTATTAAAAAAGAAAAGATTTTAAACTGTAGGTATTTTGCAACATATCATCGGTATTTTATTCACTTATTCATTATTGTTATATAATTATCTTTATACAAGTTGCTCTATCAAATTTAAAGTCATTGAAGTTAGAACTAAGCAGTGAGATCTCAGACTATATATAATTGGTTAATGCTTGGAGTGACCTATGAGACGATTGAGTGCAAGATGTGTCGACATTGCATTGTTCTTTAGTCACAATTATGTGAAGTGAAAATGTATTTTGAAATCAACATTTTATGTTTCATCACATGACCAACACATATTTATTCAAAGGCATATCCACCCTTTAAGAATATAATATACAATTACTAAAGGCACTTCATTAATACTAATGAACATGACAAAGTCAAAGTCACTATGGTGTCAGCGATAAAATAAGTGAATAAATAAAAAGATAGTGCAATTAAGGGAAAAAATGAGACATCGCGTTTGCAGGCCTAAAATACCTGAGAAAGATGAATATGTTTTCAAGAAGTTTGTGAGTTTGTATGGATGAGGAACTTTTCATAAACATTTTTTTTATATAGCCTCAATTGTCTCACTGCTTGGCAAAGGCCTCTTATCTTCCACAGAAACACATAATATAATTAATAGATTTAAAAAAAAAATCGATATACTTTGGTTGATTCTTGGGAAGGGTTATAGGCTGTAGACATCCAAACCATAGCTAGACTAAGACTTAGTCAGTCGTAGGCATCGCAGCAGATGTGCGGGGTTTCAGTTACTACTGGGTAGCTACCACTACTGCGTGGCCGAAGACCCAAAGTGGATCCTGGCCTCCGACACAAGTGTTCTCCACTCCATCCTAATCCTAACTAATCCATATCCATACTAATATTATAAATGCGAAAGTCTGTCTGTCTGTCTTTCTATCACCTCTTCACGGCTAATCTGCTGGACCGATTGTGATGAAATTTGGTAGGGATGTAGTTAACGACCTGAGGTCAAACATACTTTTGGGCGCGATATAACCGAGGCCCACGCGGGGCGGAGCCGCGGGGAACAGCTAGTATTATAATAAATGAAAAAGCGCTGTAGGTTAAATTCAAGCAACTCAATTATAGTTTCAAAGCCTACATCACGTAGATCAAAGTCACCATAAATTAGGTCTTGCGTAATTTCAGTGTTGGTTTGTCTGTGCCCACGTAGCATTGTAACACCCACAGTATATGTAGGTGCTTACTGTGTTAGTTAACAGAATGTTTTGTTTACATCTAAAGGATTTAAAATGATGTAAGTAATATATTTTTATGACATTTGGAGGACAAGATTATTATGTTTTAAGCTGGAATTTGATCTGCTATTTTAATAGTGTAAATTACAGAGCATATAAAATTTTCTCGAGCGATATATGCAATTAATCAAGTTTAAATAAGAAATGTCACCATCTAAGAGGGAAGCTTGCTTCTTTAAATGGCATCTTGCGGAGAATTGGTTCTTGTATTCCATTTAAAATTAAACATATGTTATATAATGCTTTAGTAAAGTCACATCTCGAATATCTTATTGAAATTTGGGGTAGTGCTAGTACAACTAATATGAATTTAATACAAAGATCTCAAAATAAAGTAATAAAAACACTTTTTAATTTTGATTACCTAACGAAAACGACGACCTTATATAAAAAAACCAAACTATTTAATTTAAAACATTTATACACTTATAGAATGTGCATTCTTATTAAAAAAATTGTTGAAAGAAAAGTCCGTACACAAATAACTTTCACTATAAGAAAATATAAGCACCATTTGAGAAATACCAAGAAAATAAAATTACCTACACCTAGAACAAACTACGGTAAAAGAGATATATTATACGAAGGAGCAAAAATGTTTAATGATTTACCTAAAGATTTAAAAGACTGCAACACTTTGACTTCGTTTAAAGCAAATCTCAAAAGGTATATTTACAGCAAAATATTGTGAATAGAAAAATTGTACCTACTCTTAGAAACCTACACTGTTTTGAGCGTTCACTTTATTTATTTAACATTATTATAACTAGTTTAAGACTCATTGTAAGTGAATGATTGTATTCTTTATGAGTCAATAAAGTTCTTCAAACCTAATGTACTTTAACATATAAACGTCATCAAAAACTTACCGTTTGGACATGTGAAGAGGTTCTGAAACAAAAAATAATATTATTACAACATGAAAATGAATGCTTAGTGTTGATATTTAAAGGTCATATTAGTTTTTTAAAAATAGATTATTTTATTTATCTATTTGACCTTTAGTGTTCAAAATACAAATGTAAAGAACAATTTTTAAAAATCGAATGCATGATGGCCCTTAATATCAGCAGCTAATATTTGAATTAAATTTAGAAACATTAAATTCACATTACACAGTCGAAAACATATTTGGGGCGTTGTTTTAGCCTCGCCCATACGATTGGAATCCAAATCTGCGGTGGCGACGGTTTTCAATCGGAAACTGATATACTGTTCGTTCGCGGAATGAAATAGGGAGTTTGTTGCTGAAATGAGTGAGGCGAAATACTCATAATAGATTCCAATACTAATAGTGACCTAAAAATATTTTGAGAAATATATGTTTCGAGGGATTTTTAAAGTTCTTTTGGAGGGAAACAAAACAGACACAGCAAGTTATGAGCCAGCTGTCAATAGACCATATTTGCATAATATTGAACCTATTGCTAAACGGATTCCGCTGAAATATGTACACAGAAATACTTGACCTGATTTACTTAAGCAAAGGATGCTTTTCACTCCGATACGACTTAGGGAATTGTAATTGTGCAATTATTATACTCTTAGCGTATATATTGAGACAGGGTACGCTATATCTATCTTAAATCCTAAACGACATTGCTTCATTATAAACTAAAAATGACCCATCACAATTTGGGCCTCCCTCTACGCCTAGGCCAGGCAACACCACGCTCAAATTTTTTTTCACATAGTGTGCTTTTACAAACATGTCTGATATAAAATCTCAGGGAGTTAAAAATAAATTGCAAAATTAAATAATTCTGCCTCTGAGGCAGAGCGATGTTAAAACAATGACAATTTATAAAGTCAAGGTATTTAAATACATTAACAGCCAGGTAATGCCAATCAGCTATTATTTACATAAATTAAATTTCATAACGAATTATGCAATGCAATTGCTTTTACCAAAACCAACACGTGGAAAGTGCAAACTTCACGCCAATGTTTACAGATCTGAGAGACATGGCCATATTGGCCATGGCTTTCAGTTAACATTTTCAATAATGAAGGTACACGAGTATACATTTATTTACTAGCATTCCTACATTTGTACACTATACCGCAGAATTCTTAACGTTAGTGCTGGCTGGATAAGAAATAAATTGTTCTCATTTTTAGAGTTCCGTACCTCACAAGGCAAGAACGAAAGATCATTTTGTTGTCCGTTTGTCTGTATTTTTTGTTGTTGTAAAATTTTAAGAAAATACATAATAAAGAAATACAATTTTGTAGTAGTGTGTGGTGGTACGATACCCTAAGTCCGACTCGCACTTGACCAATATTTTATCTTAACTTTTAAAAATGTGTCAGTGGTATACAGAAAAACGAATGATACGGTATTACAGACTGATACTTTCGTATTACGCACCTTGAGACAAAACTTTTGCTGAACATAACAGACAAGGATAACAATCGCTCAATAAATTTTAATTAAAAGTTTTAATAGAAATAGTAAATTTAAATTATTTAATTATTTAGAGGTGAAAATAATTCTGTATTTCTGTCTGTTAATATTGACAAATTTAATTGTCATTAGTGTGTGCTGTGTACTTAATATAAGTATTGATTTTTAAAATAATAATTATGATAATTGACTAAATAATTTTCCTAAAATCTGCGTTCCTGGCGGACCACAGGGACGTGCACTTTGATTCAATTTTTCATGTATGGTTCCGTCCATGCATTTTAATTAAACACCATAAACAAATTGAATATACCCATAGAGCGGCGGAAGTTTCCTCTTCGTCTCAATCATATCGTATTGTATGGTAAACAAAACAAAACTCATTGCACAGTCATTTCGCAACGTATTGTGTTACAGAACATATCAACTTTTACCAATTATAATGCAAGGAGTGAATAAATTATTTACTCCTTGCATTATATTTAAGAACAATAATCCATTCTGATTTAAGAAATATATACATTCAAATTATGAGCAGAACTAGTGCTTTATATTAGCAAAAAAATTACGACGATAATTATAACCATTGATTTGAACACATCTGACTTTTTGGACAGTGAAGTTGTTAAGGTTTTCTATTCTTTAACCATTATCTGAAAGTAATTCTGTCTGTATGTTACCTCTTCTGCTGAATCTATATAAAAATGTTAAGGAGTTAGTTTTAATCTTTGGATCGATTAATATTTTTACAAATTTCTGATATATTGCCTGGAAGCTCTACAGTATGAATTTTTTGTAAAATGTTGCCAGATAACCTCCTACCTACTGGTAAAGCATTGATAAAGATACAAATAAAAAATTGACAATAGAAAAAAATAGTACTAAACCTTATTTACTTTTTGACGGAGTTTGACGATATTTAAAAAAATGAAACTTACGGCAACAAACTTCCATAACACTTTCTTTTTTAAAATTTTTATATAATTCCTACCAATATTACTATAGTCTACTGAAGATACCAAAACCCTTAACCTTAATTGATACTAGGGAACAATATGCTAATGAGACACTTAGAAAAAGGTCCTTCGAGAGGCCAACGATTAGGAGCACTGCCAAAAATTACATCTCATATTTTACTATCCTAGAAATTGCCTCATTATTATCTACTTTATTTGGTTTCATTCTTATTTGAATTTAAGATTAGTATCAGTTTTGACTAATCATTTTTATTTTGAATTGAGACTGATGATTTTCACAATGTTATTCATATTAATTCATCATGTTTTAAAAATTGACATTCAAGTGGCAGAATTAAATCGTACACACTTAGTGGCCAAAGATGATGTCTTTAATTTTCTTCGGTAGTATATATGAAGCATTACGTATCACTTGACAAAAAGCGCTATTCCAACTCGGGTGTACTGGAGTTGTTTGGGAATGGTCACTTTTTTTCTTCGGTAAACATAATATATAATTTTGAGTCAACAAGTTCTTAGAAGTGGGCTGAAAATGATTTGATAAATTATAACTTCTACAAACTAATAATAACTAATATATGATTTAAGACCCAGGTCAATCTAAAAAAAGATCAATTTCCATCTTGACCTAACCGGGGATCGAACCCGGAACCTCCTGCCGGGGCCTGGCATGATGAGTATAGATGTCATCAATAAAAATATTCTATTCAAAAAGTGACAAAACTTACGTCTGAAGTGGTGGGTGTGGCTATCAGCAGGAGCACGACGGCACTCAGTGCCGCCGGACACCTTATCAGCATCGTAAATCTGCGGACAAAACGGTATACTTTAGCTTTCTCGCTGGAAACAATGTAGAGCATAATAGCAGGATCTTCTACAGTTACAAATTTATGCTACTTTAGACGACAAGCTTTAGACAAAGGTTTATATAGAAATTGATTTCCTAAAGTGAAATCTGTCGCTTTGTCGAGCTCATTATATTAAGTAAGTATTTATTTACAGCTTAGAGTTATTCTCAATTTCCATATCTCTAAGAGTATTTTTTTTATTTTTTATTTTATTTCCTTGGTTATTAATATTAGTTATTTTAGTTTGTAGTTTTTTTTTACTTATTAAATATTAAATTGTAAATTTACCTCTAAGAGTTGTGTATTAAGTTTGTATTTGCTTGATATCAACCAACTTAGGAATAATGCTGCAGATGAAAACTGCCACATATCGAAAAGGGAACGAAGAATTATTATCTTTAATCCCAACCTCACTGCAAAAACAATAATTCATGTGGATTTACCTTGTGGTTGCAAATCAATAAAATGGATTTTAAGTTGAACTAACAATATTAAATCTTTGTGTAGTAGTAGACTAATGAAACTTAAATACATAACATCATACAGTAACTTCACCAAATATTTTCCGCTAACACGTGTAAATACTGAATTCAGTAAAACACTTCGAGCAAGAAAGGCCAATCAGTGAATGACCTAAAGAGCAATCTAATACGATTAATTTATTAACTCTACCGCACTCTCATTCAATTCCCACTACATTTTCATTCACTCGGATGTTAGTCTAGATCGATACGGTTCCAATTGTGAATTTAAATTCTTTTTCTCGAAACCCCGAGGGCATTCAGATCCACCAATAGTGTTGGCAGACGGAACGTTTGAACATCTATCGCATAAAGAAACTAAAAACGCCATCTTGTCCGTGATTGTGGAACCGTGAAAGGGTTTTTTCAGATTGAAATATTATTATTACTAGTCGTAACGTAACATCTTCGATTCGCTAAACTTGTGCGATTTTAGTGAGATACTACACTGATCCGGTCTCTAATTTTTCATAAAAATATAAAGAAGTGTTTCCCCATTTCTTGTGTTGCTTTGGTATTTAGTTGCTATTTTAAGTGATTGTGATACCATGTATGCCAGCAGTGTAGAATTGAATATTGGTTTTGTGTCAATGTGTAATATGATGGATTTTTGGTAACAAAATAATGATGCTATTCTACTTTTTCAAATAATATATGTGTATCATACATACACAACAGATGTATGTATATTCTCCTTATGTTACTAGTTTCCTTATTTATTTAAACACTAGCTGTTGCCCGCGGCTCCGCCCGCGTGTAGGTCGCTTTTCGCGTAACCTGTGGAAACTACAACTATCCAGACCTATAGTTAATTCTATTGTATCCTTTTCCCGTGCCAATTTTATAAAGCCATTACATTGCTACGATATCATTAAATATTAGGGCCACTTCTTTCTCAAATACCGTTTTTAAAATCAATAGGAATCAGTATTAAACAGTCGTAAAATTCTGAAAAAAAATATATGTTTTTAGTTGAGTATCTAGCAGAGTGAAATTCGCTTACAGTAACAATATCAGACAAAATTCGCTCGATAGAAAAATCTAAGTTGCCTTTTTTGGAAGTTTATTTTCAATACTATGCCTAAAGTAATAAACTTATTGTCCTGCTTTTTATACCAGCCTTTAGATAAAGTATTTATATAGTGAAAATCGCTGAAGTAGATTTTGTAGTGTTATTTTCCCAAATATGATGTCTAAATGCCTACAAAATGAGTGAGCGCCGCGACTACGCGGCTTACGGACAACGGACCTTCAGAAGAAGGAGCCCTTAACATTCATACTATCAATCTTTGTCTCTAAAAGAGTAGACGCAGCCTAATACAGAGTCATTAGGACCTAAAATCCACTCCCAAAGTTTTAGTGGGCGTGAAAAGTGGAGAAAATCTCAATAAATAGTGATAAGTCAGATAAATTAGTCCTTACGACACGACCGTATGTTCCGTCAAACACTGATTTGATTATTTTTTAAACCAAAGCCAAACCAAACCAACCAATCAATTCAAATAGCTTACAATACAACACAACAAACGACCGATAAACAAACCAACCAATAGTACTAAATATACAGCCAAATTTTTTTTAAATAATTTAAATTAATTGCTGCCGTAAGGAAAAATTTCAATCTGCTATTAAAATAAAGTCAGCGCCATCTATTGATATTTTATGTAACTAAATCATACGCCCACAAACATTCAATGTGTTATTTTATTAAAATTTAATAGAGACTGCAGTGTGTTTTTGTCTTTATTGATATAAGTAGAAATTCTAGCTTTATCTAAATTAAATACGTTTATGTAAATCGCATTCAACTGTTTAAAAGTTTTGAAGCAGTGCTTGTAGTAAACTTTAAATGGTCATAACTTCTATTTCCCTTAACCGATTTTGATGAAACAAAGATTTTACAACGCTCCTAATTATATGTAATTCACCTGTGAAAACAGCGTTCAAATCTGTTGAGTAGTTTTGAAATTATAACGCACCACAAAGACAGAAAGACAGACAGACAAAACTTGCAATAATTGTTTTTTTTTTGTTTTTATTACTCTTCTGTAATTGCCCCGTAGAGGTTTTTTAGAAAAATATTTAATGTACAGACACTCGATTTTTACTGTCTTATTATATGTATAGATAGATAAGTACAAAATACTTTTATATTAAAGGAATTAACGCTAAGAGCTTTCTCTAAGTAACAAAATAATTCTAGAAAACAAATAAAAAACGAAAACAGAAAATTCCAGCTACTTTCTAGAAACATTTCTTTACTAAAATATTTTAAAAAAAATAGACTTCTAAAAAATTAATACAAAACAAAAAAAGGGTAAAAACAAAAGAAGTGATGTCTAGCAGAATTCGAACCCTCTACTTAAAAATATGATCCGCTACCTCTACCGATAGGCCAACATGCTTTGCTTGTTACTGCCGAAATTTCTAATGGGTTTTGTCTATAAGTTTTAAAGCAGTGTTTGAAGTAAATTTTCAGTCGACCATAACTTCTTTTTCCCTTAACCGATTTTGACGAAACAAAGTTTTGACAACGCTCCTAATTATATGTAATCCAACTGTAAAAACCGCGTTTAAATCCGTTGAGTATTTTCGAAGTTATAACGTACCAGACAGACATACATACATACATACATACAGATAGACAAAAATTCCAAAAACTGTCTTTTTGGTTTCTGTTACTCTTTTTTAATCGCATTCAATCAGTTTTTTTGAAAAATATTAAATGTACAGACACTCGATTTTTAGTGTCTTATTATATGTATAGATAAATTACTATAATCTTGACAATTTGATTTGACAAAATATCGACTTTTATAATGCGTTATTGGTACTATAGTCTTTACAGATGTAAATTATAAAGTCAAAATTACAGAATCCAAAGTTTATAGTTGAAAAGAGACCCATATGACTATAAGGTTGCTAGTGCATTTCTTATTTAGAAAATAATCTATATAGCTCATTCCATCTACAAGTTTTTCATGATTTGTAGAGAAACAGCTCAAACATTAAGTATCATACATATTTATGCGCGTTCCATGTCAATATAGAAGACATCACGATTGACTTAGATTTGGTTTTTGTAGTGTCAGAATCCTGAATGTTTGATAAGAACAGTGAACAAGCACTCTTATTACGGTTCAAGGAAAATAAATCCCGCTTTGATTTTCCCGTTTCTTTGCTTTACATCTTTGAAATAAGTAATTCAGGATGAAAATGGAAGGTCACACAAGTATTTTACGGGAAGATTGATAGATTTGTCTGCGGTATTTTATGTGCCATAAATCTGGGGGATAATAAATTTACTGGATTTATCTTATATTGAACAATTGAGATGATTTTTACAAAATTTAAGACCTGGCTAGAACAAATTTTTTTTAAACGTTGATTTAATATTTTGACACCTACACACTATCCATTTGTAATTTCCAAAGGTTGATTGGCAAAGAATGCTTATAAATAATCAAATTAAGTTTTAAATAACCAGAGGTTTACCTATTGCAGCTCTTGGCTTAATAAAGTTTTAAATAAATAAGTATCCTCCTTAGTTAAAATTATTTATTTGTTTTGGTCGTCGTGGGGTATTTAGTTCCAAACCCAAAGAATGAAAACTAGTAACTATAGTAGTATTTATATATATTTATATATATAATTTACATATATTATAGCTGTGCTACATACATGGTTATTTTTGGAATAGTACAACAAAAAATGGGGTATTGAGTACCCTTACTGATCATATTCACAAGAATAAAATATAATCAATTGGAAATCCACAATTGTTCTGAAAGATTAGATAAGTAAATGGTAAAATCATATTAAATCAATAAGTCATACGCACTTTTATACTATATATAGTATTCATTGATAAAAGATGGTCTGTAAAATAAGTTCAAAATTTAAGTAAGATTTTAAAATTAAAACAAACATTAATATCATAGAAACTAATGAGTAATATTGAATTAAAATTACACGTATATAATGAAAAAGGCTTCTTTAATCAGATCTCGAAGTCTTTGTACAATTACAAAAATAATAGTATGATAATTAGTCATTTTATAATAATAATAGAATAAAGCACGACAGCAATAAGACATGGCTATTTCTGCCATTAAGCGATCCGTGCCATGAAGAATTAAAAAAATATATTTTTAAATTATTAAGTACTGTTACTATTTATTTACTCACATTATTGTATTGAAAGGTAATATCGATAAGTACAGAGAGGATTAAGCTACATTAATTATTGTACTGTTAGTATATTACATCGAGTTAAAAATTACAACTATATAATTTTAATCAGCGGATTACATGATCAATACTAGATAGCTTTTAAAGTACTTAGCAGACAAACAACTCCCAAATAAATTTCCATAATCTGATAAATAATAATAATACTTATCAGTGTTTTTTATCTCAAGAGCGATTTTATAACTTTATTTTTCATCAGGAGAACACGTTCAGTTTTTCCGAGAACAACTGAGATAGGATGACTAGGAATCGTTGTTCCTTCGTCACGTACGATCGAAACGAGCAAATAGAAGTCGAATTCACTTCGCGAACGGAAACTGGGGCGAGGGCAAACAGCTGAATGTCTTTGAGATCTAAACAATGTCGTGACTTTTTGTTTACCATTCGAAATCGAAAAAACGTACGGTAGGCAGAAAGCGAAAGGAGCGTGTAAATGATCGTATTAAGATCGAAATTCAAAAGTTTTAAATGCGACGGAAGGTATTGCGTACGTAGTACCTAGGATATCCGGTGAAGATTAATTTTATAAAAAGTTTTTGAATAAATACCTTTTTTTTTCAATGGCGACTTATTCCCATAGAATCCATATCCATACTTCCACACTAACCATACTTCCATACTTCCATACTAATCCATACTAATATTATAAATGCGAAAGTCTGTCTGTCTGTCACCTCTTCACGGCTAAACTGCTGGACCGATTTTGATGACATTTGGTAGGGATGTAGTTAACGACCTGAGGTCAAACATATGCTACTGTTGGGCGCGATATAACCGAGAACCACGCGGGGCGAAGCCGCGGGAAACAGCTAGTATGAAATATGCGTAGGCAATTTATTTTCTCTATGTTTACTCCAGAAACCGTGTGGAGTCTTGTATGGTTCAACATGATAATCAATGCCATATAGAAATAGTTTGATACGAATATTTATATAAAGAAAAATCAGAATATACAATGGCGGACCAATGATTAAAATGGAGAGGACACGCAAAGCAGTGTTATGATTTAAATATTATTATGAATCACACAAGAAAACATTGTAACGTGTAATGTAGGATACCTTAAGAAAGTAGATATTATTTTACTAGGAAGTAACGCGGGTCATGAACATAAGCACCATTACAAACAGACGTCGTCAACACGTACTCACATTATGTGGTAGTGACATAATAATGGTAGGACAAGGTAATGATAGCAGTTCGTTGCCTTCGAGACCTTGAGTGATGCATATTTTAATTAAGTTGTAATGTAGTGAGTCAACAAATTGCATTATAAAACATACTTATGTTAACGTAGGTTCAAAGTAAAAGATACTAAGATCTAATTGATTTCGGAAGATATCGTGTTTTTTGGGATTCTTTAAGTTTCCTCTTAATATCAAAGTTTTTATCAGTTCAAAGGACACGCAATGCAAAATAAAAATATTTACATAGGTATTTCATTATCATTACCTAATGCGAAAATATTAGTGTTCCATGGGAAAAGTGGTAAGAGTTTTCTTTGTCATAAAGATATTAGAGGGTGGATTACCCGCGAGGAAAATTCCCACGGAAGTAGTGTCGCACCGCTCTGGCATGGCAGCCTTTAGAAGTTTATACTAACTAATATTTTAAATGCGACAGCGAATTTGATTATTTGTTCTTTCACGCTTTGTCTACTGAACTAATCTTCCTGAAATTTCGCATAAACATAGTAAGAACTACTGACAGGGACTTATGGTACCTTTTGTTCCGGGAAAAAGCGCTGTTTCCGAGGCAAATTTACGCGTGCGAAGCCGCGGGCAAAAGTTATTAAGGTTTAAAAGTTTAAAAATAAATATGCGGTAACTTCTGCTTGTATGTCTGACATCATACGATTCCGGATATCATGATCTGTTTGTCCGTTGTGATGACATAGGTTCATAAAAATGCATTTTTTATACGATACATTATAATTTTAAATTTACGTTTACATTTGTGATATCCATTGCACTTTATTTTCCCTAATATTAAATTACTTTTAAAAAAGTTAACACCGTTTTTAAGGTTTCTTCGAACTTTCTATATGTTATACTTAAACTACATGGTCCTTTTAATACATGCTTGTTATAAAACTAAAAGTTCCCTGTGGTTTCACCCTCACAGAATGTGTATATCGCCTATCACAGCCTATAGAAAAATATTATTTTAAATCGGACCAGTAATGCCCAAAATTAGCGCTTTCATTAACCCTTGTACTAACAAAAATCCATTTTTTTTTTAAATTAACAATGTCAAGCCATTAATCACGATCCTACCTAATATTAAGTGAATTGCAAATATAAATAAATTACCTAACAAACCCTGCTATCTATATGGTGAAAGCTCAACTGTGTCATGTATTACTCTAATAAAAACTATTTGCATACAATGCAATAAGAGCATATTATATTTGTTCCCTTATGCATAGTATATGTAACTCTGTCAAAATAGTAAATGTCTATGTCATATTTTTTGTCAAAGGAGCTGTGATCACATTATACAAAGGGACAAGAATTAAAATAAAAAAAGCAAGTTTAACAAGTTCGCGGACGTTTTTGAAAACACGGGGTTTTATCGTTATAACTGCTATAGCGGTCGTATGTCCGCTAACGTGTTAAGTCTATGATTTAAACGAGTTTCTATAGACTATACATATTGTTTATTAAGTATTGTTGTTGTTATGTTAGCTGCCATATTTTCTCCTGCGCAATACGTAGAAATTTCGGGGTGTATTGTTTCCACTAACTTCTTATGTTTGTTCTTTATACGAACCTTCATCTAACTTCAAGAATAAAGTACCTTTCACAGATTACAGAATGTTGTTGTACCTATTAAAAATAGCTACATTATTTCAGATATTTTCGACATAAAGCCTCATAAAAATTAAACATTTTGTTGTTATATTTCAATGAATTGAATTTGAAACTAAACACGGTGTTAATACTAACGAGGTGATTACGAATATTTCAATCGCAGAAACCAGTGGGTTGATATTCCAGCAATTTAGCGATGTGTCAATACGCTTTAGGCGGTCGGTTCTATAATAAAATGCAATTTCCCGTACGCGTTTCAAAACAGGTTTGTATATATTACAACTGGTTACACTTTACATTTACTGCGAACTTAATGATGCCGCGGATCGGGTCGCGTGATAATGTACTTGTCACCATCATTTTTCGTGAGGTTTGACAGTCAATCGACCATGCACACCCTGGTGTCAGAGTTCTTTAGCACCGCCTCTCGGCCTCTGACTATGTTTCTTTAAAGACTACCAGATGGCACCCGGGACAATGTGAAGTGTAACGCAAACAATAAGAGTTACTATTATAACACAATTTGAAACTTATCTGTGTCCCACTTTTGGACCGAGGTTTTTCTCACTGTTAGACTCATTAAACGCTGAGAATTATAATAACCGCACAATAACTATAATCGTGTAAACCATATGCTCATTATATATAAATTATATACACGAAAATCGAGTGAAATTAATAAAAATTACTTCTAAAATGATAATTGTATTTAGTACTATGTATTTTACCATTCATTTATATTTTTATCATTTTATGTATCAAACATTGAATCAAAACTACAAACCAGCTATGTATTCATTTTCTCAAAGAATATGAAAACCAACGCAGAGATGAAAGTATTCAAGCCTCATCGGAAACCCGCAAATCGACATAACATGCCCCCGTGGCCTATTCTCACGGGCTCGATCCCTCCCCCATTGTCTGTGCACGACGCTATGCGGATAAATGACGTTGTGCGTACATTTACACTGATGCATATAGAAATCATAGTCTTTTGTTTTTTAACAGTTTTATTAGTAGCCAGTCTTATGTTTAGTGTTTCTAAGTAAGGTGCTTTTATATTTTGAAAGAGTCTTGCCTGATTAACAATTCGCTCTCTCTCTCTTCCTTATCTTTTGGGTTTATGATTTTTTGTAAAAAACATGAGTAAGTATCGACTTCACTTAATACTCTTTGTAAGACCATCGTTAGCTACTGTACTGTTAATATTGTCTATGTTAGACACTCCATGAATGATGTTTACCTTGCCCCAATCTAATTTATAAGAAGTGATAATTCAAAATACATTCTATCGACAAATTTTACAATTTGAACTTGTACATTTTCTCTCCAAAACAAAATACTGCCGAAAACCTTTACAAAAGTCATGAAAAATAAAATTCTTTCCATTAAACATAGAAAACTTTTACAGAAGTTTTGTAAAGAAAAGTTTGCCTTGAAATAGTAATTTCCTTTAGATTTATTATTCACCGCCTAGTTAGCGACTTTCCTCGATAAATATTTATGACCATCATTCATTGATTCACCTATAGGGTTACTTGAGGAATGTTAATTTATCATTTGAATTATGATTTGTGTTTGAAAGAAGAGTTACTCGTTTTGTTACTGGTAGGAATCCTATGCCGTTCTGTTATGCCATCCTAAAACCATCAAAATAATTTCCTCGTAAGCGAGGGCATCGCTTACTAGAAAGACATTATTCGGATGGTTTTAGGATGGCATAACAACACATGTGGCAATAGACCCTGACCTATTCATCATTATCATCATCCGTCATAAGCTATCCACTGCTGTACATAGGCCAATGATAAAATAATCAAAGGGATTAAAAAATGACCGGTTGGTAGTGGCAACCACCGCCTGCCTGCGATCTTCTTCAGGTCATCTGACCATCTGGTCGGTGGGCCTCTACATTAGTCTTACATTATGTCAGGTACAGAACCCTTGATCTGCAAATCTGATTCGAGCTTGGCTTGTCAGTTGCTTACTCCAACCAATCTATCTAATCACCAGTAAATATCGTAACTATTTTAAAAGCTTGTTATTTTCATGTTGTCGGTAACACAAATTGCTAGTTGATTATCAGATTTCATTGTTTATGCCATTAACTGCAATTTTTTGTGATTACCGTCATTAAAAGTCAATCCAAGTCAATGCTCCATCTTTGACTTTAAATTTGCTCTGTGAAAATTCATTAAAAGTTTGAAACAATATATCAATTTCAACCACACGTAAGTATATATCACCATTATTTTTACCATTTTTTTATTCTATTTTTTCCAATAGCTATTACATCACTAGAATTAAAGTATGGAACTGAGAATTCGGGAGCACATTCGTTCTTAGCAGGTTATTCTCATTTAAATATACTTATTCCGAGTTTCTTACACGTGCCGTTACCAAAATCCGTGCCGACGATGCCTCTAATTGACCATTGTGACAATGGGAACTGCTGATGCTGGCTGACCCGCTTATGATTACCTTCTGTAATAGCAGCTTTTCGAAACTGTCTCACGCCTTCTGTACTTATTTCGCAGTTTTATTGAATCAACTATGTTATTGTTTATTTGATATTAGAATACGAAATCGGCTTAGCGTTTTGGTACAAAAAATTGACCAAGGGCTAGTCGCACTTGCGCAATAACGGTTCCGCACCATTATCCATACAATACGGCAAAAAAAACACGTTTGTTGTATTTGAGCTCCAAATATTTATTTTATTCTATTTTTAGTATTTGTGGTTATAGCAGCAACAGAAATACATCATCTCTAAAAATTTGAGCTATCACTGTTATGTGACAAACGCCGGACGGACGGACAGCGGAGTAGTAATAGTCCCATTTATACCCTTTGGATATGGAACCAGAGATTCAATATCGATTATAAGTCATTCACTCTTTTATGTTTTCACATTTTTTTTAGTTATAGAGCTTTATACTAGCTTTAGCGGATATAAGTCTGAGTGCTTCGTAGCACGTACAGAGAGGCAGCTTTGTAAAAGCAAAATATTTTTTCGAATACTTGGAATACTAGGTACCGACCTATTTCAAAAATTTTATTTTGCTCTTTTCAAAGTCTTATTTAATTTACTCTAGTAAGGTATCAAGTAAAAACGTTAACTGCTTCCGTGGTTCGCGGTTAAGGCGATTGCCTAACGATCCGAAGGTCGTTGGTTTGAATCCCACAATTGTTTCCAAGGAAATCTTAGCAATTGCAGGTTCGAATTAACAGATAATCTAAAAACTAAACTAAACTAACTAAACGATTTTCTCCTGTACACTGCGCCGCACAGTTTTTTGTTCTCCCAATGGTTGACCGGTAGAGAATGCTTTTAGCATCAAGTCCGCCAATTTTATAAGTATTTTATACTTATGGAACAATAAAGTTTTAATAAATAAATAATTAATCTTATAAGAAAAATGTTTCGGCGAGCACTTTTACTCGTTAGTCCCGGACTATAATACTAAAACCAATGCGTACAGGGTCAATTGACCTTGTATTCCAGTCGATAAGTAACAAAACACAAAATAAGTAAGTATAAGTCATGATAGTGTGACCGGGTCGTAAAATACCAACTTGGTGAAATTATCTTGACCTCCGAGTCGATTACGTAACCTTACTGTTACATAAATATAACTATTGGCCAGATGGTTTTCAACAGCCCAAATGGCTTTATAATGGAGGTTTATTGGTGAAGTGAGAAGTTTTTTTCCAGACTTTTCGCTATTATTAGGTTGTAAGGTTAAATTTCTGGTCATAGATATAATTGAAATATTTGAGAATTCCAATGTTCAGTCATATTAGGTATTCTATAATTTTCTTATACAAATTGTGAAAAAAGGGTATGATTTATATTATTTGGGTATATTCTAGGTATGTTATGAATAATGTATTCATAATATAGATTACAGAATTATAAGAAAAGATTTAAGGATGGGAAAATGATGGAGTTATATATCCTTAAGAAAAATGGACACAGAACATATAAATTGGCTGTTGCCAGCGGCTCTGCCCGCGTGGATGTGGGTTATATCGGGCACAAAAGTAACCTATGTTTGACCCCCGGTCCTTAACCATATTTATACCAAATTTGATCAAAATTAGTCAAGCGGTTTAGCCGTAAATGTGTAACAGACAAACAGATAGACTTTCACATTTATAATATAAACACACAGGGTGTGTGTTATTAACACTCTTGTACTAAATTTCCTAATTTTAAGTGTTCTATGTTTGTATTTGAAGTGTACATGAATTAAATAAATAAATTAGTATGGATTAAAACCATAACATGGTTCACTCCTCTTACACCGTCATATACATACGGAGTACGGAACACTTTAAGGACCAGGGTATGAGGATGACAATCGCGAGAGGATGATATAATGATATGATAATAGAAAGTACTAGATGTTTTCATGACAAACAGTTCCTCTGAGTATAATCCATTGTACAATAGCCGTTGGTATAAATACCATAATACCAATACAAGATGTATATCCGTGGTCGTGACTAGCTCATCGGGTAGTGATCCATTCAGAAGGAATTCCAAGTTGTGAAAACCGGTTTCGAAAACGACGAATAACGGATATTTCCATAAATTTGTTTGGGGACCGGCATGATTTTAAATAATATAAGCATTGGTTGTATTCAAAACCAAAATACGGAAAAGATTACTTCGAAACCTATTTTCGGTTAATGTCTGACACACTTCTTTTCAAAATTACAATTAAACAAGGTGAAAGTCTGACTGCCTAGTTATATAAGGCAATTTTTTCCATTTTACCTGTTTTTTTTTTTGTATGTTTCCTGGGAAAATTGTCAACACATCTTTGGTTTTATTTGGCTTATCAAGCCGTTGGTGCTGTTGTTCACAATTGACAAATTATATTCTAACTAGCGACCCGCCCCAGCTCCGGATGGGCATAAAACCCTTCCTTTTGTATCACTCTATCTATTAAAAAAACCGCATCAAAATCCGTTGCGTAGTTTTGAAGATTAAAGCATACAAAGGGACATAGGGACAGAGAAAGCGACTTTGTTTTATACTATGTAGTGATGTTCCCTGGGAAAATTGTCAACACATCTTTGGTTTTATTTGGCTAATTAAACTCATGGTCCTGTTATTCACAATGTAGGCATAACAAATTATATTCTAAAGCCAAATAAGCTTTAGGAGCATTGGTCCGACCAGCCGTTATATGGACAGGCCGCACAACGGGACCATACCAAAGTTGTCCTGAATGTTAATTCGATGTCAAATAAAATCAGAGGAGTGTTTGCGGACATTATGGAATGCTTTGCCGTTACAAGAGTAAATAAAAAACATTAAAAGGTTATCCTTGTGGTTTATACTAGACAATTTTTGAATAAGCGCGTTAGTATCGTTATCCAGCAGAAACATGCTGCTAATATACATCGGGGACTGAAAGATCTTTTTTAAATATTTTACGTTCATAACTATTTTGATGCTATAAGCATTTTTGCGAGAGAGAAAATAAACAATATAATTTTCAATTTCAAGTGCTCTTTGAGTTGAAACTAAAACCAAATAAATACACTATCTCCTGTCGCGAATACTTACTCACGTACATCTACTACACGGTTCTGTTAAATAAACAGGCTAAACGAATTTCACATATTTTCGGAAACCGAATCTCATTAATCATTGTTTTAATCAATATATTCCAAATCGAATAATCCAGTATTCAATCAAAAATTTATATTAACACGTCGGATTTTATGTTGTTTTAGTTATCGAGGTAAAGTACCTCATATCATTGAGTATGCTATTAATTTGATAAAACTCATTGTCAGTTATTTGTAAGAAAAGTTTGAACAAATTCACAAATGTTTAAAGATGAAGTAAAATAACATAGCTATTGTAATTAACAAAGGTTTTGAAATCGCGCGCGGTCTCCGCCAAACAAATTTTTCTTTTTAATCTTTGGCAATTAATAAATACTTAAATAATTTCCTTACTTAAAGCCATATGTCTGACACCTATCGAAAAAAATCTAAAGAAAGGGCGCCGCTTTCTCGCTAACTTTTGACAAAGTCCTCGTAACAATCTATCAAATAAAAAGTCTGGAAAGCTGAAAGTTGGAATGTGTTTGTCATATCATATTTACTAAAGTTTCATAATACGTTAAAGATAAACTCGAATCTATTTTTAATACTCAATAAACTAAAGTAAAAATAACTTCATAAAGTTAGTATATCTTTTCTCTATTAAACTTACATACTTACTATGTATTTGAATTTTTATAATAAATTGTGATTTTTAAACTATTTAATTGTATCTAATTGTTATCACGCTGTATGAGTGTGTATTTACTAACTCTAGGATAAAATTTACTCACAAATTATATGATTACGATTATTAATTCATAGTGTTTAACAAAGTCGCTTCCCGCTGTCTGCTCCTATATAAGCTTAGATCATTGAAACTACGCAACGGATTTTTTTAATAGATAGTGATTCAAGAGGATGGTTTATAAGTATCATACATGTTAATACATGTACAGTGCTATATAATTATAGCATTGCACCCGTGCGAAGCCGGGGCGGGTCGCTAGTATGATTATAAATACCGAAATAAACGATGGTTATATTTATTTCTTTTTTATAAACCTTCAGAGGTTACCAAAGTTATACCTTTGTGCAAAGGTCATCTAGGTAGGTCATTTAGGTTTTCTCTCTTCTCTCAACAATTTCTGTCACCAATCAGCAGTGCTTACATTGTTATGTTCCGGTTTGAAGGGTGAGAGATGTAGATAAACTACTGAATACTGTAGAGAAACATCAAAGAACACGAGTTGGCTCAAGCACAGACTTAAAGGGCTACAGTGGACGCGCACCCATCTTCTGCGGGCTTTATGCGTGACTTTCAATGCAAAAATCCCAACTAATATTATAAATGCGAAAGTGAGTTTGTATATTTGTTTGTTTGTTACTTCTTCACGCTTTATCTACGGAACCAATCTGCTTGAAACTTCGCATAGACATAGTTTGGAGTACTGAGAAGGACATAGGGTACCTTTCATCCCGTTTCCATCCTGTTTCTCAATTGCGGGAACAGCGCTTTTCGTGGAAAAAGCACTGTTCCGACATTGACGCGGGTGAAGCCGCGGGCGAAAACTAGTATATTATTAAAGTAAATAATCATTCAGCATTCTCATTTTCAATTTTACAAAGTCAAATGATAAACGCACAGGTGGCTCTTCTACGGCGGGCGATGAATTCCGGTTTGATTACGTATTTCATAAGCAATTTAATTGGAAAGTTGATTGACAATCCGACAATCGAAGCCAATAACTATCTGCAAAATATTAAAGAGCAGAAGTTTAACTTAATGGTCTGAATTTTTTTCAACATTTATTTGTTTATTTAGGCGTATGGTTTATAAGCGGGGTTTATCGACATAATTTATTAGATTCGATTATTATATTGGTATTTCACGTATTAAAAAACACAATTGCCAGACCTATTTTTAAAAGAAATTATTGTTATTGGTCGCTATATTTATTGAGTCTAAATCCATATAAAAACTCTACGTTAACATAAGTTGTGTATATTTTTACTTTCCGTGTTATTCATAAAAATAAACGTTTTATTGAGTCCATTTAACAAAGATATGTTTTGTCACTTTCTCTAGCGTTAAATATCGTTAAGAAAGAAAGAAGAAATTCACATTTGTTAAAATTTATTGGCAGACGTTGGATATTTTTTTATGAATTAGTCCATTCTGTATCATCTTTAGTTTGCAAAGCGAGTGCCCGTTGAGAATCGCTCGCAGTGCTCACTTTCACACATGGACCAAAATCTGGCCAAGACGAAAGTGAGAGGCGGCTGTTTCTTTGCACAACATATTTGCACTTGGAACTTGAGAATGGGCAAAGAAAAACATATTTTCACTTCCCTTAATGGCCCACAGTTACGTGCCGACGCCTTCTCAATGGAAATTACCTGAAAAGTACAAATAATTTGTTAATAAATGTAAATTATAATATTATAAATGCGTCTGTCTGTTACGCTTTCACGCCTAAACCGCTGAACAGATTTTGATGAAATTTGGTATGGATATAGTCAATGGTTTTGATGTGCTAATAAGCCTGTTTTGTAGATAAATACGCTAGAGTTTATTTAATTGATATTGTAGTAAAAAACAGTTACGTGAATTCAACAAGTTCAGTCAGTTAGAATTTAAATTGTCTCAGATATGAGTTCAGAATAAAGTCTACTTAGTCTTATTAATTTGCTTATTTGGCTACAATAGTCAAGATCAGCAAGCAAAGCAGAATTTGTACTAACAGAACAGCTGCGTTTAAATACGCTGCATTGAAGTAATTTCACACTACTAATGCAAAAAGATCAAGGTTGTCTGCACCAGTAACAAAAGTACAATCAATCTTTAATTAATCTAGATTTATTTACGAGTATATATTATAAGTATAGATAGATATCTACGGTCTTGAATCGGACAATGTGGCAATGTGCAGGCAATACATTTGTTGCGCCACGCCACGGTTTAACGCCAGTTCAGCGGTTGTCTATGACCCAGTTCATGTAATTTCTAATTCAGTACTATAAATTAGAGCCTTGGCATGAGTTGAAAAATGTCAGGGAAGACTTAAATGCGTAAATCAAATTACGTTGAGGATATGGTGGTAAAGGGGACAGATTAGCATAAGTAATTCAAGAAAGGCATTCCTTATAGAATAATGAACTTATGATTAATGAACGAAAACTTTAATCCACCATTTCAATATATTAGTATAAAATTAATTGTGTTTAAATTAATTGATGACGAACAACCTACCTTGCATATATTTGACTTTTTTACTCTTGTCTAAATGTTATGTATCTAAAAGTTTTTATAAATTGTATAAACATATTTACTTAAAATGAATAATATTTCAGAATCCAAAACTATTGAATTTGACTGTTTTGAATAAATTTCAGAAACTGCCCTTTGTAGTTTATTCATTAATTTTACATACATATTCAAAGATTAAGATCGGCTAATGGATGAACTTTGAACAAAATGCTATCAGCTTTTTCAGCTTTGATTCCAGTGGTGTGCATTATGCTACGCCTGTACAAACAAGGACTTGTAGGGTTCTTTAAGGTTTTACAAACTTTTATTTAGGTTACAAATCGTTTGATACAAAATGACATGGGAAACTATATACCCTTGGGTAGTGAGAATATGAAAAACTTGGTGGTGCATAAGACATTTATGAAAAAGTCTTTAAGTATATAAAACCGAAAATTAATACTTAATCGCTATGTATAGATAGATACTACTTCTATATTTTAACAAATTTGAGCGCAGCAATGGAAAGTAACCCTTTATAAGGACACTCATCAATCTTTTACTCGGACCTATCGATCATTACATAAAAGATGCCTGTCTTCTTTGATCATTGGGTGACCAAAATGCAAAACCTTTTAGCTTAGAGACTCGTGTGGGGACCGTAAATGGGTAGTAATTTCCGAATTTTGCCACGCAAATCGTTGATATTATTTAAGTTTCGTTAGTTTTTTTAGGAAGAGTTCAAATAATATATTCTCTCTTTCAAAATCTAATATATTCGATCTTCGGAACCTTAAAGGGACTCCTTTTAATAATATATTTTAATTAATATTTTTCTCTTTCTTTTTTTTTAGAATAAAATTAAATTTAAGATAGGTTAATTTTTATTATTAATTTTTTAGATATTAAGTTTGGTATTTATTTCTATGTTACTTTAAAGTAGAGTATGTAATAATAATTTTAGTACATTTAATATTAAATATATGAAAAGGGAAGAATTATTAATATTACTTCATTACAATAATGTAAACCAAAAAGGTGGTGGGGAGAAAAATAATAGTTATTAAGGTATTTTATTAAATATTTACATAGAACAATTTGTGATGAGTAAATATTCATCCATCTAAATAATGCAAATCTTGTCATATTAACAGCAGGAAAAATAATAAGACATCATGTCTAATGCACCCAGGGCTCCAAAACTTTAACAGTTAGTATGCAACCGTACACTGAAAAAAATATTCTCTAACTAAGTTGCTTTTTCTCTTAGTTGGCCCAATATTGATTGGAATAACATTTAATTTGATTACTAAACACAAGAATGGGTAGTTGCACCAACAAGCTGAATTTAGTTATAACAAAGCATCGATAAATTGTCAATGTAATTAAACTTCTTTATAGAAACGACTGATTCTTTTTTGGCTTTGTTAAGACATATAAGTTAGATAGATTATATAATGTTAATGCGATCAACGAACAATCTGTGTTTGCGTTAACGATTTTTCTTAATTATATTAATGAGGTGTAAAGTTGAAATAAACAATCAACCTTTTAGAAATAAATAAGACACAAAGTAAAATCTATAACCGTTCATGACATCGTCAATGATTTTAAGAATGTTTGAAACAATAAATCTATCAAGTAGGAACAATCAAGTTAGTTAGTAGTAACACATTAGTAAGAGTAAGTATAACTATGTTCTTTGTAAATTTAAACAATCATCCCGCGCCACCCCCGCCCCGGCCCCGTCTTCCGTCCATTCCCAGTCGCTCAAGACCTGTCATGTCACGACGTGCGTGGGTAAACGCAACGACGCACGACTGACTGTTGCAATTTATTTAGTTTGTGTTTTGCGTTGCATCAGTTGCATGCGCATCAGTTTACAGAGTACTTTTGTTGGCATCAGTATCTCTATTTAGTTTGTGATCAGTTTAGTGCTATTCACCGGCAAGGAATATCGTCAAAGGACTCACACACATGGATGACGTAGGAGAACTCTTAAGGACATGGGAGCTCACTGAGCTGATACCTGTATTTGCCGGTAAGTACCTACCTACGACGCATGCTATGCTAGCTAACACTTTTCATTACTCTTTTCTTTACAAACCAACCTAGGTAGTTCCGTCCCTCATAAATGTTATTTTATAAATAAACGTCATTGTCAGTCTCGGTAGTTACGGGACCTACGGGACGTTATCTAAGTACATTTTATTGACTGCTCAAGGTACCTACCTATATCTATCTAGTTGCCCTGTTTAGATGCAGGTAATACCTATCTACCTGTCTTCTTTTATTGTGTGGCTGCAGTTCTATTTTAACCCAGCAAGGTACATTTCAATAAAAACTAAATTCACTTTTAGATCAAAAGATTTCGCTGCAGGCGTTATCCGCACTGTCAGAAAAAGATCTCAAAGACCTGATTCCCCTGGCAGGACCCAGGGTCCTCTTCACCAGGTGTTGGCGCACATGGAAAAATGAATTTGCGTCAGACAGCATATCTTTTTCGGTGAGTTTTTTGATAGATACCGAGACAGACAGCAACGGAGTCTTATAGTCGTAATATGATCGCTAAATAAAAAAATGAAACTTTGTGTAGTTAAGGTAAGTTAACACAACACATATCAAACATAATGGTTTTTTGATAATCCATTTCAGTGATAAATGCAAGTTAAATAACTGCGCGTGTGTAACTAAATTCTAATATGGAAATAGACAGTACCTACTAATAATACTAATAAAAATAATACCTTTAATAACCTCACTTTTTCTTTTTTGTTTTCTTTTTTAAGTGATTTTTATTGTTATCTTTTTGTTTTAGGGCCTGGATTTGACAAATATTGATCAGGAATCCCAAAATGATGAGGATAAAGATCTACAGAATATAAATGAATTTATTGTTTTCCAATAAAAGAACCAGAAAAAGAAAATACAAGTCCAATTATCAATTGTAATCAGGTACAAGTAGAATCCGTGGTAGAATCGCAGAGCAAGGTATGTTAAATTGTTTGCTATAGATGTAAGTGCTAGTGGGACCCTCACATCAAGGGTTCCATATCCCAATGTGATGGTAACTTCATTCTATGAACATAATTTAATATTTATGTTTATAATTTACAGCTTCCTTATGAAGAATTGTAACTTTTCTTTTAACAGACTTTTTTCAGTACCCATTAACTATTTTTTGATATGCTTATTGGATGATTGATTTTGATAAATAATCAATTACATACTAATGATGCAATTGTAAATAATGGTAAATAATACCTTCACCAAATATAATAAATGCTCAGATTTTGTTTGGATTGCTGATTTTGTTTAAAATGCCAGTTCTTTTTAATTTTCCTTAACATTGAAGTAACGCTATTACTTTTATCACTTTCTAATAACAAACATCCATACTTCCATACTAATATTATAAATGCGAAAGTCTGTCTGTCTGTCTGTCACCTCTTCACGGCTAAACTGCTGGACCGATTGTGATGAAATTTGGTATAAAACCTGGGGTCAAACATATAAACATGGGCTATGTTATGTCTATTCTTTAAAAGAAAATTCACGCGGGCGAAGCTGCGGGCAACAGCTAGTTAGAAATAAATGTAATTTTTACTAATACTGTATGAAATGAATGCAAAAGTCTTAAAATTTTAATCTCAAACGTTTAAGCTTCCGAAAATACGAATTTAGAGTTTTAAAAAGATTTGTTTTTAATTAGGTGTCCCAACGGAAAAAGTTGGTATTATAATCTGTTATAGTTTTGAACTTCCTGTAAAAAATATTTACAGATGACTTAAAATATTGTTAATTCATTTTAACTACTTGATACCTAAAGGTTTATTATTACATAATAAAATATCATTTATACTTAGATAATTTACCCTAAAACGGAGAGTATTAGTGAGAGTACCTTCTCCATAGTTGACAGTGTTTCTAATTACCTGTCCACAACTGTATATTTAAATAGACTGCTAAGTTTACTTACCTTATTTCACTCTACTAGCAATTTAAAATAAATAATTAAGTATAATGTAGATTATACTAAAATATTCCTTTTAAATTACTTCGAATTTCTATGTTTAATTTACCATTTAAGTAATTCAATCTTTTTTTTCAGTTGCTGGAAAATATATTAAATCAATCATTGGAAACATCTTCACTAATGATATACAAAGGCGGCATCTTAGACGGTGATGGGACTCGAAATTTATTAGCCTCTGTGATAGCAAGACAAATATTGGATAAAAATAAAATATTCAAAAAATGTTGTTAAATTCCATAATAATTTGGTGTCGCCTATTCCTTGTAACATTAATATTCTCAGAAACTGAAAAAAATATGTAACTTTGAGATGTATGATATAAAGAATAGCTAAGATAAGAATAAAATAATTATATAATTATTAATAATAAACTGTATAAAAGAATTATTATATATTTTATTTATTATACAAAACCTCTTAACCTAATTATAATAATAGATATTAATATAACGATTTAAGAGAACTTTTTAGTGAACAAATGTTTTATAGGTGTAATTTGTATTGTATTGGGTATTTCTAGCTATTTGTGTCCTATGTTACTGGATGCGATTTTTTTACTGGTGCTTCTACTGCTCAAACATATATTTCTAATGCAACTTTTTAATGGATCCCATGGATCAAAACAACGAGTTACTAACCCAATCAGATAATCAACTGTAAGTATGTGGAGTAAGTTGTAGTAACTATTTGGGCAGTAGAATTACCTGATATAGAGATCGCATCTAATAAAATGAGACCGTGTATGTTTTTCTTATGTAAAACAATTTGTAAATCAATAACGATGCATTTGTATGTACAGTTCACAAGAACAGTGGTCGCGTCATTGTGTTGTCTCTTATAGTTAATAGTTCAAGTTCGAACATTTTCTACCTACCCAAATATTAGTAATTCCTATTTAATATTAGTAATAATTATTTAGTAATTCCTTAAAGGTATTTATCACTGTGGTAGCTCCTTCTACCTCTACCTACTATAAAATTTAAATGTCCGAACTTGACCTTAACTTTATAGTGACAGCAGAATGACGCAATCACCGTTATGTGCAAACTGTACGTACAAATTTATCTTTGATTTACAAAGTAAAGTACATAGGAACAACTATTTAAATTGCTAGAATTGATCAATACACACAACGTCTTAAGTACATCAACAAACATTCTTAGTAAATACAACAAATACCTTTCAGACCTAACCTAGATACCTAATCAACACAAACAATCATCTTGGTTGACTAAAGTTATAAATTATTTGATCTAATAAAGTTTAATTAATCACATTCGTTAAGTCTTAATCTGCAATAAATAAAAAACATAGTTCGTAAAACTATTATTTTAGTTGATTGGGCTATCTGACTTAGTTGACTCTAGAAACGAACTTTGTTACTTTAATAAGGTGTCATTCTTACACTGATCAAGGTATGACTGTCTCAACTAAGCAGACTTTTCAAAGCCAGTATAGTACTTCATAGATGCAACTTAGTAAAAACCTTGGTCTAAAGAAGTTTAATAACCAGACTGAACAAGAATTAAGCTGAAATGACTAACTAACATTGTTCGGCGAATTAAGCTCTTAGTTGATGTAACTGTGGTAATAGCTGAATCTACAAATGTACTTTTATAATGTGATACAGTGTCATGTTTGTACTGTGCATGATTTGATTGAAATTGGCTAACTAGCCTTTATTAGGACAGTACTGTAATTTGATGGAAGAGACTAAGAGGGTTTAACAAATATCTCTTAGTCACAGAACTCATGATGTTGACAGGCTCATATGGATTCATGATGAGTGATTATAATAAACAAGATCTTGGTAGAAACAATCAATTTTTTTTTTTCAGTGTATCCCGCTGGGATGATGATCACAATGACGGGTAAATTTTACTGTTTAAATATAAGGAGATCTCAGACGGAGACAGTAGGAATTTAGTGAGCCGAATTGATATAAATGAAAAAGTAAATAACCGTTGCAACTTGATCAAGATGTGAATGATCGCAACTTCGCAAGTTATCGCATTAGTTGTCGCTTCGTTAATCAAGCTAGCGTTCGTATAACGGAACGCATCGCCACAAGATGGCGGTCGCATTGGATTACTTACTAGTCGGTACCTGTTACTGTTTTATCTTTACGACAAAACACTATTCTTATCTATTATTGCTTTTTACAGTAGACACTTACCTATAGATAACTTGTTTTCCAATGTACTTACAAAACTATTTAGCTGTCATGTAAAATATATAGTTATACACACGGCCATCCATGCGATAAATACCATTGCACTTGTTTCAACCATTTCCACAGACTATTAACAATTCGGCTTTATATTTATACTAGCAGCCGTAAGGGGCTTCGTTCCCAGTTTTGCGCACAGGAAATATGTTTTTTTGGTTTTAAGATATTATGTTTAATTCGATTACTGCTGCTTTAACTGTCAATTTGAATAGCTACTTTTGATATATTTTGTCTGTATGTATGCATGAATAAATAAATTTAAACTATATTTACCTTTTTTCTACTATGCTATAGCATAATACCTATAGCTATTGCTTTTAGCATTAAGTCCGCCTATTGTATTTTTACATTTTTAAAGTTAAATAAATAAATATACTAAAAAACCGCACACATAAAAATAAAGAAAACTCCATGATTCATCCGTTTGTGATGCGCTGGAAAGTTGGTACGTGTCTTCGCCCGCAAGCGATACACGTACGAAACATACGTGACGGTAACCTAAAACGGAACGTATTCATTGCCAGTGTCACTCGACCATTGACTGTTTTACTGTTACCACCTTTTTCTATCTCCCCATAGATGGGTTCGGACGCGACGTCCATATTCATATTTCACTGTGAAAGACCGACCCGACGCGCTTGAAAGGAAATAGATTTTTTGCCTTTTATACGTTTCGATGTTACGCTAGAATTAACCTCATATTGAATGTACGATTTTATCCCTCAAGCAAAGATCACGGCTGAAGAGTTTCATATATTTATACAGGGAGTAGCATTTTGTTTAAATAACTACTTATCTTTATATATCTAATCAGGTTTTGGCCGGGGGGTTTCTCTTCTATCAAAATTTTAATCCAACTAAAACTTCAAAATAAAAATAGATGAAGTCAAAAAGGTCCAGATCTACGAAGCAACATGGCTTGTAATAAAAAGATTGTAATAAGAAGAGAAAGACAGTCTTTCACCGAAGTAACAAATTGTGTATGTAAATTATTGATAAAACAAAAATCTGACTGCATTTACTCTCACAATCAGGACTAATCTAATAACACCTCATACTATGTTGAAGTTCGACCAGCCGTTTAGGCTATAGATTTAAACAAGTTCTTGAAACACATATACAACTGCCGACAGTCGGATAAAAATAGCACGGATCGGTACGGAACCTATTCATTCAGTTTCCACAATGTGCCTGTAAGACTATATGTTCGTGCCAAAAACCAAGACTCCGTGAGTTGTAAGGTCATCGTTTAACGTGTCCAGCAAGTAATTAACCTCTAGAAAGGCATCGCCGGCTCCAAGTAGATATTTCCGGTTTCAGACAAGACCTAAGACTTAGGTTTTAAGCGCATCATCGGTTAGTATGTTATGAATTTCTTTAGAACGTGTATTACGAAATACTCTTTTGAAAGTTTTTTGTACGAATAGAATAGAATAGAATAGAAAAACTCTTTATTGCACCAAACAAATGTATACATAATTTTGTTAAAAACTAGGTAAGGTACAAAGGCGGACTTAAGTAAGTAAGGTTTTATATCCTAAGGATTTAGCATGAAAATTTGCAAAATCCATTTAAAATAAGTCTAACTCATTTACAAAATACTATGCGAGAGCTCATAAAAAATAACACTTCTAATTGACACAGGTCCATTTTGTGTCTTTTGTGATACTCATAAAGTGGATAATGAATAGTCATTATTAATAATAGGAAAGCATAAGCCTGCCACAGAATAACTTAATGACTGTAATACAAGCATGGAACTAATACTGATTAATAAAATTTTCTAAACTAAATTTTCGACACTAAGTATTCGATATGGTTTGAGCTTCAAACTCTAAGCAACAGTTGAGGTTTTGTGACAGTAAATGTTAGACAATACTAGATAATTAATGAGAAAGTTATAAGCGTCAGGAATTTCAATTGTATAGTTAGATTTCAACTCACAGTTTCAAATGTTTGGACTTTCTGTTTACGTTTGTTCTTCGCCGAATGGTATGCCACTAGGAATTTCATTATGGGCTGGTTTGTGGCGAATAATGTTTTTTTGGAATGCCGCAATATTTCATATATAAATTCCTTTTCAATATTATGAATATAGTCTTCATACTGCAAAGAGCGGATTAAAATAACTAAAATTAGCTAATTTCAGCAAACCTATATCGGAAATACTTTTTCGAATTCATAGTGGGATTAGTACCTACAAAGAGTAGATAGGTACATTCTTCAAATAAATCACATTATCCTTTCATTCTGCAAAACCTATTGCAAAATCAAAATTGGGTTAGTGCCTTTTTTACGGCACGCATATTACCCAAATTTAACTTAATACAAATTAAGAATATAAAAATCTTTTCAATTTATAAACTCAAGTAACAGAAATATAGATAAAACTAACTTATATTTCAAAATTGACTGTGCGTAAATTTTTATTCGACAAAATAAAGAAAAATAATAAGGAAATGAAGTGTTGCAAGTGTAATGTGAAGGAATTTTCCACTCCCGTTGTGTGCATAGACGCATGAGTGCCCAGTTGTAAACAACTTGAGAGCTGGCATAAAAAATCTCGTTAGAAAATGGGAAGTCAACGGTTGGAAACTAGTCACACGAGTACACAAGTAAAAGCATTTTTAGTGTAGGAATTGAATTAACGTCGCACGTCGCGCAGTCATATCTTTTATCTGATTGTGACTTAATGTTATGTATATTTGTTTACTCTGGCTTTATTCGTGCATGAAATGACACACGACTTGAAAAGCAAAAGTTACAAATTAAAATTTAAGAAAAATATTAAGTAGAATGTGAATAAAGAAGAATAACCTATAAGCTCTAATGATAAAACATAACTGTTCTAACTAATAGTCAAACTACACAAAGTTTGCGAAACTTTGTGTTCATCAAATCAAAGACAAGTAAAAGCAAACCGTTTTATACAACTAAACTTTTACCTCGCTTTTCAGAAAATAAAAACTAATTACAGAAGAAGTTACTAAGACTACAAAAACTAGTTTAAGTATAAATAAAAAAATGAGAAGTCATAACCTGTGGTCATAACATGACATTAAAAGCGTGTTATTCGGAAGTTTGCGGATCAGAAAAGAACACAGAACCCAGATTTGAGCTCGAGTACGAAACGAATTTTGCGGTCAGCCGGGACCGTAATCGTGTGATGTTTGGGTTTTACTTTTTATTTAAATTTCATTTTCAACTCCTGCCTCATTGTTTATGTTATAAACGGGTTAACGTCTTTACGTAACATTAGGCTGGAATTATAGCATTTGTTTCTTTTGTTGACAACGCTTGGTCAAAATTAAAAATGTTATTTTTATTTCAAAAATGGAACGTTGGGGAAATTTTGCATTTAATGTCACTTACATTATTTGCGTACGAGTTTTTAAATTTCGAATATGTTACCTTAACTTTTTAAACAATTATTAAGCAAACAGTGACGGCTTATCTGTTTGAATACATGTCTCCTTAATTTGATAGCTCAACTTCCTTGAAGGATGCTCCAAATAAGGTTTGCCGTCCACTTCCCTTGCAAAGCAGGTGGCGATTATTATTAATAGCACTACTTTCCGTTCGTTGAACTGACACCGTTACTTGGTTTACGCATTTAGTTCTCGCCACAGGCAAACGACATGACACCAATAACAATTGGCCAATTGGTAACCGATTCTCTTAGAACTAGGAACTGGTAACGGTTTAGCTGACCTATACTGGAACTTACACTTAAAAGATGTTACATTATTCAATGAACTATAATTATCATTTATAATCATAATATTAGAATCAAGGCTCCTTTGCGGCGAAACATTTCTTGATACCTATTACTATGACACACATTTAAATTTTGATAATTTTCTATATATATATCTACTCTTATTACTTACTTACCTAATTTCTCGTCAAGTGAAATTCTGAATTATGAGTAGTTTTGATTTCAGCTAATATAATGCTCTAATAAATATACCTAATTGTGCTGTCATGTAATTCTCTTACTTTTCGTTAATTTACAGTCCATCTATCTCATCTCTTACTTGTTTATTATGCTTAAATTTTGAGAAATAATGTGTTATATATTTTTACTATATTTAACTGTATTTAAAGCAGCATTGCATTTATGAAAACTAAAATGTTTCAATAAATTATTAAAGACTATTAGTCTCTGATCATTAGAGACTATTAATATCGAACAACCATCACTTACTGATGGACAAATGGACTAAGTAGGCTTTCCGCATATTGATAGGTCTGTGGTGTATTCTCTATGATCAAATGCACAATTTTATTAAACAAGATAGATAATGAATAGTTTGTATTCCACATTGTTATCAGAACTCTCTTTTGCGCCATTTTTTGCGACGCCATCTTGTTTTCCGGGAAGGTGTGTGCGGAACAAGGTTTTATTGCAAAAGTGAAAATGTCACTGTGGTGGTTTAATGACACTTGGAGCTAACTATGAGTGAAAAGTGCGGGTTATAGTGCCTTCCGTACCCATCGCACCTAATGAACGCTGTGTTTGAAAATTTTTGTACAGTCGAGTTGTTCCGCTTTGCTTTTTAAATTGAATAGCGGTGTAGGTTGACGGTTTGTCAACTTTTTAATTAGGCTTCTGTTTTTTTTTTACGTATTTGAAAACGCACACAAAATTATACAAAAAATATTTTTCCTTTTCATTGAAAAAAGGGTTAGCTTTGTGACAGTTGAATATTACTTAAATAGCCTTCATTCAAACTGTCTTTCATGCGTCGAATTATCTTATATACTTATTTTAGGCTTTTTCCTTCCTTCACCCTATATTTAGTCATAACATTTACGTCGGGACAGTCTGACCTAAGTTCTGTTCTACTATAGATTTCAATAATCATTTTATAACTAGCTAAGTAGAAAAGCTCTGCTATTGATAAAGATGATAATTTTCTATTTATACCATCATAAATTACACAATCTGACATAATTTATACGCATATAAACCAGACTTTTATTAGAAATGAGCCAGCTGTTGCCTGCTACTGCAATCACGAAGGTACTCTTGTATACTATAACCGGTATCAAATTCAATTGACTTGCAAATTAAGCCATCACTGGCGTTTGATGTGTCTTGTAACGTCGAATTAAGCCATTTCATAATATATTTGAAATAATATTTAATTATTTCATAAGGGCTGATCAATAAACTTAATAACTGCTAAGAATTTTAAAAAATTGTTGTGCCGGTACGAATCAAAATATTTTTGAATCACATGGATTAATAAATAGTCAAACATTTTTGAATCTCATGAAGAGATACTAGCTGTTGCCCGCGGCTCCGCCCGTATGGTACTCGCATCTAGAAAAAATTTTTCTTTGGTCCGGTTGGATAGACTTTCGCATTTACAATACCTATTAAGTATGGAAGTATGGATTAATAATGCAAAAATCAACCAGAGACAGACCTTTAGCCTTTGTATAATGATCGTTAGCTATACCTCACTGTAACCTATTTCTGCCTCCAAACAACAGTGCTTGTATTATTATTTTAAGAAAGTTCCTCCAGAAATTGGAGCCAGCGCGGAAGCTACCTAAAACAATGCCCCGCCTTTTGTCGTATCACTTATGCCCTGATACATGCAGTATAATTGACCTAATGGGGGCGACAGCGGGCGTGGCCCAAGTGGCAGCGTACTGGTGTCTTACTACCATCTCTAAAAACCATACAAGAACGATTGAGTAAGGGAAATGTCGCCTTGCATCATGTATTTCGCTGCTGTCTCGTTTATTCACGGTTTTAAGAGATGGTAGTAAGCCACCTGGGCTCACAAAATTTAAGTCATCGACACGACGAAGAAGAATGCTAAGAGAAACAATGAAATTACTGGGCAACTTTAACTACTTTTTTGCGCCATTATGAACATACTTTTCTCATTATGTATCCCATATTATATTACGCAAAATGAACTTTGCATGCCCTAAATCAGTAACTTTTCAACGAGTCTTTTTGAGTACACGGAGCGCGTTGACAAAAAGACGGGGCCGGCTGAAGTTTCGCGCTTGTTAGTGGAAATTATTTGCATATTGGACGAAGAAGAGTCCAGTTTGCATTTATTTAACTACAGAGTTATTTGTCACCGTCTGGTGCAAATTTAAGCATAATATTTAGCCTTCGAAGATAATTGATGGGTACACAAATTAGATTCCGCATATTGTTACTTCAATTGATGAAAATATGGGCCGGAGCAGGCGCTGACTAATTAATGTAATATCCTACACGTAGGCACATAAAATACAAGGACAGTAATCACATAGTCAAGTACCATCTTACCTTTAAACACACCTAAAGTTGTATAATTTACTACGTCACTTACTGTAGATTAAATTAACACTAAATAAATGGGTATGAATTAATTAAGTAGTTTGTCAACCTAGAAACATTCTATAATCCAAAACACAGACATCAATAAAGTACAATAAATATAAAATAAGGAATATTTAGTGTCGTAGTAATATTTAGTAGTGTAGTTACTCTATATGATGTACCGCAAGTAACAGTTATTTGGTTTCTATAAATAATAAGTATACCTGTCTAGAAGTAAATTCGCGACAGCAGGTTGCGATGTTACACCTGACGGGTTTTGGACCCCTCTTCCGTGTCGCTTGGTTAACAGACGTCTAGACCGGACTCACTGTTAGAAAGATTAGCGAACATTAGTTCCTATTTATTCTGACTAAATGTGGCGTTATTAACGTAAAATTATATTTATTAACTATGCAATTGTTAATTAGATTAAGATATTGTACCAACTGTTATTTATTGTTCCAATAAATAGATCACTTTCTGAGTGTGTTCTAATCAGAAATTCGTATAGCGGAATTTTATCAAACGAGCCTATTTCATCTGCTTCTGTTTGTGGCAATTAAAACGAGTGTGAATCTTTTAAACATCGAATAATTATTTGGTAAATTCTGTGTATATAAAATTGTTGCCAGCATGAAACAATACTTTAACAAAATAGAATATATACTTACCTATCTATTCAAATTCCAATATCCAGTCCTTTAATTCCGATTATAAAATTGTTCTGTTTTTTTTTACTCTCGGTAGAAATTTATTAACGGTATTGCTCATTCGCCAAATTTGCAATTGCATTGGCTATTCGTTCTTCTCAGCTGTGTGTATAAACTCGCTCGAGCCTAATGAACGCCCGTGGACATGCAAAGCACAGGTTTTTACATCAATAACTGCGAGACTGGTTCGAGTAACATTTACTTATAAAAAGTCCATATGCGAATGTCCTCTCATAACTATTCCCATTTTTAATAGATAATATAATAACATTATTATTACTAAAGTTGGTAAAATCAATTGCTTTGCTCTTTTTGACGCGTATATTTAGCTCGATAATTACACAATTTAGGATATAGAACTGTTCCTACTATAACAGATCTGTGAATATTGTAGCTTTGAAATGCTACACTCATAATGCCACACATCATGGCCAGAATAGATCTGCCTGAAAAAACCTTACCTACTGGCATTTTAGACTATTTTATCTATCACGGTCCCCTATTATGAGGAAAACATAGATTTAAAAAAAATATATTTTTATCTCATCCTCAGAAAAAATACTGCAATTGGCACGAAAAGAAGATTCTTCAATAACTGATAATAGTATGCGAATATACGAAATAATTGTAATAGAAAGTATGGTAACAAATCAAGACTTTCATATGGGTGTATCTGTTCTCAGCACAAATAACTGCCAATTTATAGTTTGATAACTTTCGCAAACGTTCCATACTAAACTAATTCAGGAGCTATCGTCCAATCGTAATTAAAGTTGCGGTTGTTTTTATAATCATTCACTATTCACCCTTAATATAAAAGCAATAAAGTCGATATTACTTCAATTAGATTAAATTCACTAACGTTAATGATGGGACAATGAACAAACTACCTATCGTTTCAAAAGAAGAATTTTAATATTTACCGCTACTTTATTCCCACACAGACGCAAGTTTCTTACAAATTCCATGAATTACTTACACTTAAAAAAATGTAAATAGGTATCAATAAAAGCTATACGACATAAAGAATTTTTTATTTATTGCCAAGGAATTCCTAAATATCACATGCTGTAGACCAAATAAAAACGAGTGTCATTAACTAATCAGTTATTTATACAATAACGAATCACCTTTTTTTAAGTAGGTGATTCTTTATTGTTATAACCTGGTACTTAATAAATTTCTTTGAAAACAGGATATGCGTTATTTATTCCCACGGAAACGACACCACCTTCGGCCGAGAATAATGGCATACGGTGACGGCATTATCCCTACTATAAAGCAGGTTTTATTTCCAAACAAGTGATTTATGGCAACTTCTGGCGATTTCTCCAAAACTTTGATAATGGCAGGCCTTTCTCAGTGCAATTACCATTCTACAGATACGGTGTATTAGGGTTCCGCTGAAAGTAAGCTGTGTCTCGTAAACCGCTTAAATGAAAGAAGACTTAATTAGTAATCTTGAGCCATCAGCAAAATACTTAAGCATTGCTTTGTGCTTGGCACAATAACCAGCCCAAAGGTAGCTCAAGAAAGGTTTTGACTATATCTAACATGACTTGCCTGGCTGGAGATCTAACCCAGAACAACAAGAGTAGCGGACTTAGCGTGTTGACTCTTTACAATACGAAGGTCATCAGGATGCAGGGATAAAAATAGGAAATATAATATTGTACATACAACAAAAATAACTAGCAAAAAAAATATTAAAAGGTCATAGTCTATGTAATCTTTTAAAATTGTACAGAACCTATAGTTTTTGTGTGACGATCTCTGCTTTTTTGCTTGTGTGCGCGTAGAATGCAACAAATCCAAGCATTCGTTGTTATTGGTGGAGAACAAACACACACAGACATCCAAAAGATTTGTTGCACTGTTTGTATGCACAAAAAAAAATATAGGTACCTGGGATCGTGACTCATTATAATGCCCGTAAGTCGTTGGTCAAATTTATTAGATACCTGTTGTGGAATCTCATGTTTTGGGTTATTTATATAATATACGGTTTATTTTAAAATTAACTAGCAATGTTTCTTTTAATTTTTTGTTGTTTTCATATGTATTTATTTAAATAAAGTAATCTTAACAATAATTATTTTTGTCTATGATTGCAAGATGATGAATATTGAACCTTGAAATAAATCCGAAGAGGCGGTTGGATATTTAACTTTTTGTTTGGCAAAATCATTAGGTTCTATTCAATCTGAGTAGTGTAGTCAAAAGTAAAGGTCACAAAAATTTTGTATAGATATTGAGATCTCGTATGAATTTTGCCGTCTTGTATTTATTGATAAAATCATTATTATTTACGTGAAATGAAGCTTTTACTTAGTCTACTACTAAATCTAATCTGAGCGGAGGTGGTTTATTCTTCGTTCGTCCTGAAATTTTGTCCCACATTTGGACAATCATGTCCAACACAGAAAAAATGATTCGTTTGTCCTAGTCACTTTTATATTCCCGGTTTGTCCCAGTTCACAAGAAGGTACTTTAAAGGTACAGCTAACACAAAAGTATTTTGAACGAATAACAAACAAAAACCTATATTATTTAGAAAGAAAATTACTTATAAAAAACAACGGGTCGAACAAGGAATGCAAAGTGGGACCAACTAGGAATAAAATAATAAAAATTGTACATCGGGACGAAGGAAGCATAATGTTTGGGACTAACTAAGAAATTTATTAGTGGGACAAAACTCAGTGGGACAAACGAAGAATGAATCGCGGAGGTGCGGTGCGATTTTGTTTCCAATAAAAAAAAGTATATACACAGTGTTTTTGATGAAGTAGATAACACCAAGTCTTAAATATCTCGTAAAGAGTTGGCATCTCGTTCAAAGGTCACCAGAATCCAAAATAGTATACTTTGCAACAGAGATATGCAATGAGTAGACATAGATAAACACCGAACTTTTTAACTAAATTTGTGAGTACAAAAAAATACTCAGATATAGAAAAACAACTTATGAAAATATGAGATCTGCTATCCCTCCTTTTGACCTCTTGACACTGAGATGACTACAATGGCAAAACCAGTAACTTCTGAATTCCATACAAAGGATACGGCGGGCGTTCTGAGTAGATACAAGGCCAACTGGTTGTGTTTTGTTGCTTTATCAACAGAACGTGGAATGCTTAAGGTTTTGATCAGATTTATAAGCTAGTTCCTAGACATTTGAATTTTCAAAAAAGTTCTTACTTATTTTATACAAGTTGTGCCAATGGCTGGTTTCTGTGGTATCGAATATTATCAACTCGGGTTAGCTTAGTGACCTTAGGGTTCAGAGCTCCCTTCCAAATTTTAACAAAGTTAATTTATGAATGAATGAATGAATGATACTTTATTGCTTAAAATGTGGTACATAACAATGTTGGAAAATATAATAATCATTTGTTTCACACATTAGTCATTTCTGACATGCAATAGACAATACAATGTCAAATATAGTTATAATGAGTAATGTTGCTCAGTGCGCTGTATTAGTATTATTAGGCATTATTAGTTCTGTGCTATTACATGCATACAAATTGATTACTTTTTAAAATAGTCGTTAATACTGTAAAAACATTTTTGGACCAATTACGTTTGAATGATGTAAATTTATGTATTTCCTTAATTTCTTTTGGTAAGTTATTATAAATTCTTATTGCCATGGCATAACAGTTTGTGCTAAACATGTGGGTTCTCATAGAAGGTACCAGCAGCCTTTGGGGATTTCTCCTAGTATATTTACTTGGCAAGTCACCACTGGTTTTAAACAAGTCAGGGTTCGATTTAACAAATATACACATTTCATATATGTACATACATGGTAAGGTTAGCAAATTCAGCTTTTGAAACAACGGTCTGCAACTTGTTAAGGATGATACTCCAAAGATTGCGCGTACACATTGCTTTTGTGATATGAAAGCCTTGTTAATTGTAGAGGCGTTACCCCATAAGGGTAAACCATACCTTAGACGGGATGCCACATAACCATGATACGCAAGAATGGCCGTTTTCTTGTTTGCTACTTCTGTCAACCTTCTAAGTGCGTACGAAAACCTATTTATTCTATTACAAACACTTTCAATATGGTTATTCCAAGAACAGTTGTTGTCTAAATTTATTCCCAAAAAAGTTATACACTTTGTTTCGTCAATGATTTCGTCTTTATATGTTACATTTAAATTTCTTTTAGAATTACTACGTATATTATGAAATTGAATAAATTTTGTTTTAGCGATATTAAATTTTAAATTGTTATTTGTCAACCAATCTATTATGTCATTAACAGTATCATTTACGTCTTTATTATATCTATTCAAATCATTATTTTTGTCAGAGATTATTACAGCTATATCATCTGCAAAGAGTGTACAATAAAAATTGGTGACTTTAGGTAAATCATTTATATAAATCAAGAAAAGCATTGGACATTACAAACTCATGACTATAAATCCTATATATCCCCTTGCTTGATAGAAGGAAAACCGTAATATAAGGTAACGTCATACGGAGTAAGGAGCTATGGAGATTTAGGATTTCTAGCAGGTATATATTTGTTTTTGCATTGGCAATAGAAATTCTTTTATTCGAAATGATTTTTTTAATATATTGTAAGAATTTAGCTAAAAATCTAAAATAATTAAAGATCGAATGCTATACGGACGAATTCACGGGCACAGCTTGTAAGTAAAGGGTAGATATGAGGATTCAAAGTACATTACTAATCGAATATCATCAGGCATTGCTGGAATTTTAACAGCAGCTGAAACCTCTCGCCTCAGGCAAGTGGAAAGTGAAAATAAAAATAAAAGGAATGAAACGCTATCTGCTGAGAACTCAATGGTACTAACGACGGATGCCCGGTGTTTTGCTCTCGGATCTCCACTGTTACATTTAGCTCACTTTTGAGCTTAATTTTTCCACTCTCGAAGCAAAGAATTTGTTTCTTTTTTTATTTACTACTGCAATTTATGGCCCGTTTCAGTGCTCACTCGATTTTTCATTTTCTTTATTCTGAGCGAAGTATGCATCAATTTTGATCAAAGAACGTGCTATGATCAGTATTTGATTTTGCGAGTACACTTGTCTTTTTTAAGCAATATAAAGGCTATATTTCTGTAATAGGCACACATAGGCTATATTTTTTTAAACTTTATATTCTGTACTTATAATGTTTGTATTATGTAGTTATCATCATTGTAGCTTCATAAATCTTCATCAGATAGTAATTATAATTGGTAATGGTGAATTTACGAGTACTAATAAGAATCTTAAGCTATGAAGATACTCAATATAGTTTTATTTGGACATAATTAGGTAGTTTGCGCAATTAAAGTTGATAATTTAAGAATATGGATTCAAGGTTATAAATAAATTAAAACAGAAACTCATTTCATTTAAGACAAATTGATTGTGGTTTTTGAGCCTACGCGTTTTATTATAATTTTAATGTCAAACCTTGAACAAAATTTTTATAAATTAGAAAATGCTTAACAAATCGTTATATTATGATAGCTGGTAATTAGCTTCTATATAAAAATAATGCAGTGTCCGAAAATTAAGGTGAGCCTATATCAACGCATAAGAATTACGAATAACTTTTAATAAAAAAAAAACCTAATAATTTGAATGATTAAATGTTAGTCTTTTTTACCATTTGCCGTTAGATTGTACGAAACCGTCGAAAAATTGCAAAAAGTTTTCTTCCAAAAATATAGGGAGAAGCGCCATATTTCTTAATTTCTTGGGATAAATTCACAAGAATACAGTTGAGAAATCCAAAAATAATTGATTTGGTCCTAATGATACCGTATTTCATAAAATATTCATCAGAGCTGTTTTGGCTACAAAGAACGACATAGAAATAGACAAACATACATACACTTGAAGACCATAAACCGAGTAAAAATTGTATGCCTTTGTACCTAAACTAGTTTTAAAAAAATATGTAAACATTTGTTTGGTACAATAAAGAGTTTTTCTATTCTATTCTGTCACTTGTGTATGCTTGTGTTTGTGAATGCTCGTATAGATATCACGATTGTAACCGTTTCACTTAATGAAGGTACTCATGGCGTTACGCTGGCAGTTATTAAGGGCAGAAAGTTCAGGGCCGCGGAAAGAATAAATTAAATGGGTTTGTTGCACCGCTTCTTCTCCACTTGCGCTTTGGGAATGGTGGCGGTATACGATTAGTCTTAGATAAGCCGTAAGCTTACTAAATAACAAGCTTCACTCGTCAGCTTAATATAAGTTTTGGATATTTTGGAATTTTTTAAATGTCAATGGTCTCAGTGTTTTCCCGGTTGCATCCAAACCCTTTCCTAGGGCTCTGACTCCGGACGCAATAACGCAATGTCTTAATTTTACCTCTAATGGGCTAATAAGACATAAGAAAACTCTTTGGTGATGATATTGTTGGTGGAATTCGAGAAATACAATTAAATTTAGACCATTATAAATATATACGTTTGAAATATTGTCTTAATAAAGATATAATAATGAACAATATAGATTGTTATCAATTTGCTGACACGTCTAAACCTTGCAACGATACAAAATATGCTGATGATGTATGTGACAAATATCAACGCATTGTTATTTTATTTCCTTAAACAGTATTTGACACGATTCTTGAACAAGTAGGTACGTTAAATTAAATATACCTACATTGAGAAGTTTGACAAAAAACCATGCAATACTTAGCGATATCCAACGAAAAACTAGGCCTTTGATCACCACAGCAATGAATTTTTGAATAGGTTACAGGCATAGTCTAACATTCTAAAATAATACCTAAATTGATCCATGTTAACCAATGAAACTATAATAAATTTTATCAAAATCAGTTTCCTGAGCTTATGCGTAAAAAGTTGAGAATGAGTTACTTTAGCATAATACCAACACGAATAGTTTACTTGAAAATGTTGTTTGCCACAAGTAATATATTACATAGTTGTAGCAAGCTTCTGACTTGGCCTCTGTCTCTGGAATAACAAACGGAGATAAAAGTTTCTGTTTAGAGTACAATGCCGCTGATCGAGTGTAGAAAAGGGTTTAAAGAATTCAAAAGCACAGTCCGTTACATATTTTGGTTTAAAAGAATTACATTATCTTTTATTTTGTACATGGATTATATTAGAGGGATTATCTTGAATAGGATTTTAACATTATGAAAATGCTGGTGATAAAACTGCTATTTTTTTTAATCTATGGATTTAAATGTATATTTTTTATTACATATCGAATTTTACGCGTTTTTCTGTCGGTTGTGTTGTGGCTCTTTTGAACATTTACCTATATCGTAACTTCATAAATACACAACATAAATAAGGTACATTTCTTTCGGTATTGTACAATACCGATGAAATAATTTATTAGTGTAAGATATGCAATTCACAAACAAGTTAGCTTTTGTTTAGACTTTACATTTTAATTAAACAGGTACCTATGTAAAGTAAATCAAAATACATTAACAATAACAAGATTCTTTAATTCACAAAGACGATCAACACCCAACTAGCTAATGATACAAAGAAAGATGACATATGGCTGAGTGCAAGAAAGTTATTAAGTACTTAGATTCCCATATCGTGAGTATCGTGACTGCTTGTGATTCAAAAGAAGGCAATATAGCTCTCGTTGGTGACTCGCGAAGTAATTTGATACGGTTTTCACTGAGTATCGACTATGCTGGTAACGAAGGGAGTGGAATGAACTATGACATAACATGACATCGAACTACGTAAGTGGAAGTCGTGAAACATACAAAAAAATCTTGGATTATTCAATCATGTGCACATAGCAGCTTATTAATTATTATTGTCGTATATTGTAGAAAAAAGAAATAATAAAGCACTATACATAAAGGTACATGACAATGAAAATTTGGAAATTTTACAGTTATGTAATTACTTCAAACTAATTTAACACTCTTTAGACACAGAATAGATAAAATTATTAAATATCTGTTTTAAATATACCGCTACGCTAGGCTAGTTACCTTATTAAATAATCTTAGTATTATGAAAAATTACTCTTCTTGAGAGTAAATCTATAATCATCGGGGACTTAAGGGAGTGAACTGAAATTGCTAACGTATAGCAATTGTTTTGTTTAACGATGGATAGAGATGAGTTTGAGACTGACGCCAATCTCCTGTAAAAGAGAGGCACAATAATTTGAAGAACATTAATAAAATAAATTAATCTATTACATCATTTTATTTAACACGTTAGCGGACGCACTATGTCTATAGACGTTATAACAATTAAACTTCTATTGTGTTATCAAAACCGTCCGCCAACGTGTTAATATCTAAATTTTTATTAATTGTCATCAGTTAAAATGTATGTGTGATACATACAGTTAGTAGTTATTATTTATACTGACTGTACAGATGAAGTGGATGTGGTCTCGAATTCGAGACACGAATGTCGACTGCAGGGTTGCCTCTTCAGGATTTAATAAAATTTTACTACGTTACCACGTTGATTTCTACCAGTGCAAGTGAGATATTGATTAATGTAAAACTTCTGTTAAAAACGATAAGAATTCCAAAGTGTTATTCTTATTAAAAGAATAAAATTCACAATAAACTTCATTTCTTTGTAACTGTAATTAAAAAAAATTAACTTTAGTTTTTATAAAAAAAATAGCATCTGATTATAAATGCTTTTTATTATTTATATAATAAATATAATAACTTATAAATAATAAACCAGAAGTGGATTCTTTAACACTTTAAAACAGGTTATTACTTATTTGAACATTCGGAATTGAATTGTAGGTATGCATGGCCTATGCATGGCCTTCACCATAACCAATATCTGAGTTAAAAATTGATTTTGAATATATTTCCCATATAAAATACGTGCCTAGCAAAAAAAAAGGAAGTGTCAATGAATTGAACATTACCATTATTATTAATGCAGTGACATAAATTTTCGATCAGTCATGCGCCAAGGATCAAATACATTTTTATCAAGCACGCTATAACAAGTTACAAAACAGATTTAATTTTTTTGCCAAAAAACGACACTGTCTCAAGGTTTTGTATACACGCAACTGCAGTAAGGTATACTTTTTGTGCAGTACGTGCAATAAATCCTATATAGCTTCAGCCTTGCGGACCCTGGCAAACTTTGGCAATCTGTGCACATAGCGAGACTCACAAATTGGATAGGAGCGGCTAGAATCCGTACTAGTTATTTAGACAATTGTACAACTTGATTTACATTTTGTGTTTAGTGTAAATCATTATATAAGTCTTGCTGTAACATAAATCAAGGCATTAAACAATGTTGGTCCTAGAAATAGTACTAATATTAGGTAAATGAGAGAAAGCTAAAACAATAGTTGAATTATTATTTATTATTTTTAATTATATTAGTTTTAATTTTCAAAACTTTAAAGACAAAAAGTCTAGCAGTTAAAAATAAAAAAAATAGCTATTTATAAAGTACTTTATGATAAATAGATATTAAAGGATAAATCACACAAATTGAGCTAGCCTCAAAGAAAGTATAAAATATGTATTTTTCTAACTCAGTTAAATTTTAAAATAATTATTTAATTGTACAGATAAAATAATTCATATTACACGATACAAAAAACAAATAAGGTAAAAAAGGTTCAATTTTTTATTATAAACTAGCTTTTGCCCACGGCTGCGCCCACGTGATATTCCCTTTGGGAACTTTTTCCCGAAATAAAAGATACCCTATGTGCTTCTCCTGGTTCTAGTTCTAAGCAACCTCCCCGTCAATTTTCAGCCAAATCAGTTAAGCCGTTCTTGAGTTATAAATAGTGTAACTAACACGACTTTCTTTTATATACATATATATACAGAAGAAGAAGATGTTGAGGAATGTGGATCGATGTTTGTGTAGTTCGTCTTGAAATTTATTTCCACAGGGCATTATTTAAGTTAAATTTAAGATTTTCCTGAAATCCTATGGAAACAAGGCCGCGAGCAAAAACTATCTTCAAATAGGTACATACCTATATCTAAGCTTACTTTGTATTCCGTAGTTGTAAGAAAGTGGCCGTACCTTTAGTTTCTATACTGTATGCTTTTGTCAACGTTTATTATTCGATAAATGACCACAGAACGATAATAGAATAATAAAAAGATGGAGGCATTATGACGAGTCCGACATTTCAACAAGAAGTAAAAACTTTTGATTGTTTTAAGTCTTTCTAAATATCGAGTGTGTTTGACTGGGGTAAATTTTTTGAAGTGAAAACTTCATTTCGCGCATTGACATGACATTGGATTGATTTGGAAAAAAACATTGAACTCGCGAGACCGTTACCGACATCTTATAAATACACATCTAACTGTTTTTTCACTTCTTTCGGCACCCTAGGAATACTAGTTTTTTATTTAAACTGCGTTTAAGGCATGCGACATAAAATATATGCTCTTTCACTACATAGTATAAAACAAAGTCGCTTTCTCTGTCCCTATGTATGCTTAAATCTTTAAAACTAAACAACGGATTTTGATGCGGTTTTTTTTAATAGATAGAGTGATTCAAGAGGAAGGTTTTTATGCCCATGGGAAGCCGGGGCGGGTCGCTAGTATATGAAAGATACAAAAAGATTTTGGTGATGCGTTATTTGTTCTAAAATTCATAAATTTAATGATCCTATATGAGTACCGTTTCGACAAATACTCATATAAATACACTGTGTGTTGAATATATTTAATCGCGATTTAGTTTCGTGAGTTTAGTTGTGATTTACTGTGTTAAATAATATCCTTATCATATGAACAGAATGCACGTACAATTGTATCGATAAAGAGTTATGTATACCTTAGGCCAGGTTTAGTTTTATCAGAATTCGGATAAATGTAAGACTTAACGTCAATCACAACAAAAATAAATAAAATAAATAGTCAATCATATAAGAGCTAAGTTTTTGTCGGTGGAGTGCCCTCCAATTATGTCTTCATTTTCCAAGTATTTTTATTTCTTAATATTCTTTGTCGATATTTATTTCTACTTGCCATAATCTGAATTTAATGGCTATATTTAATGTGCCTTAAATTGACGAACGAGCGTGCGGTCTGTATAGATATTCTTCTTCTTAGTCGTACACTCTTGGCAGAGTGGTCGTGATTATAGATTGGGTTTCTATCAACCGACATCCATAATTCTCATGGGAAAAATAGAAGCAGTGGTTTCCCGTTGCCTTCTGTTCTAGACATTTTATAGCTTATTAGCGACCCGCCCTGGCTTCGCATGGGCATAAAAACCTGCCTCTTAAATCACTCTATTTATTAATAAAAACCGCATCAAGATCCGTTGTCCAGTTTTGAAGGTTTAAGCATACAAAGGGATATAGAGATAGCGGAAGCAACTTTGTTTTATACGTGAAGTGATTTGGACCTATAGGCCGTTACAGCCTCTTCCAGCCTTCTTCAATATGATATAGATATGAGACTACCTTAACACCTAAGAACCTATTACTGGCAACACCTTGGGAATGTTGCCCACAATTGACTGTTTTCCCTTAAAAACAAAAAAGCAACGTAGGTACATTTGAAAGCCAAGCTCATGGTTTTAAACAATTCAGAATGCGTATAACCACAGTGAGTGCTACATCTTATACAATATGCAAACGTACACACACGGAAACAACAATATGTCATCTGCTATTGGTACCTTTATATGATACGTGAGAATATTTCATTCGGCTTCTAGAGATCGCGAAGTTTTGAAATACTCGTAAAGTGCGTGTCTATTATCACTTCCCTAAGGCGGAATCAGTTTTACGTGCGATCACGTAATAGTTAATAATGGGAGTTATATCTTTACACGCACATTCATCTGATGTGACTATGTGACCTAGTATCTAGTTTAAATAAGAGACACATATCGTGTCTCCCTCTTGCAAAGATAGAGATTTATCCGCTACATACATTAATTTTTGAGATAGTATTCATAATTATAATAAAACATACTTAATTGCATAAATTAATAATATAGTATAAACTCGTCCTTTTAAATAACGTCTGCGTAGTAATTTAACATATTTTTAATGCAACCATAATTCATAAAAGCGTAATTTATATGCTATGCTATTTATATCTACCATTATCCACATAAGAGACAATAAAAAAGTAATTTTATCATGAATCTTTTATGCGTGCGGAATAAAGAGATGTCAAAAATGAGACCCCAAAAATGACAAGATAATCTTATCCTAATAAAATGTCTTTGAACTTATAATTATATTTCCAAAACATTTTGCAGCCTCATAAAGTAAAATTTCTCGTCGCGTCTTTCACTAGCTATTATGTAAAAATCACGCTGAACGTTTTGTCCAAAAATTTAATAATTATACACTCACTTTTAATTTTTATATATTTTTTTCAATTATCCATAGTCTCTTCAAAATACAGTTATACAAATAGTACTACTTCGAACATGTCAGTTTGGAGTTTTGGAGATCGGTTGGGAAGTAGAGTTCTTCTTTGTGATGTAATTAGTAATTGATTCTCAATTTTTTATCATTCATTCTTTATATTCATCATGAATACTTCTTACTTTCAAAAGATTTATAGTTTTCCTGCGGACTTTATTTATTTATTTAAACTTTATTGTACAAAATACAGTTGTATAGCACAATAGGCGAACTTAATGCTAAAAGCATTATATAACAGTCAAACTTTGGGTCAAGCAGAGATCGTAATGTGGTATATCATATCGATTCGGACCGAAGCCATATTGAATTAGTAATTTTGACTAATGCTTTGTAAAAAAACTTGAGTAATAAAAAAAATAACAAATAAAATAGGCTAAATTAACTATACCCGTGGCATTTTGACAAAAGTAACTGTTCATCTGTGACTTATGTCCGAGACTATTGTATGTAGGTGTCCAATTTCATGACCGTAATTTTGTCAATAAGCGTTAAGTCTGTTGTGGTCTAAAAGCGTTCAGTCTATTTAAAAACATACTTGTGGTAATTTAATTATGTATGGTATATAATATTATTATATAGCTTGACGAATTCTTTCTTTAGTATCTTACAAAAGGATAAGGATAACTAGGAAATACATTTAGCCCAATAACTGAACGACGGGCGTGAGTTTTAGTTAAACCTTAACGTTTTTGTTATTCCATTTGATATAATGTGCAATAACTTAATAATTTAACCAGATAACTGCAACACATTCGAGATTTAAATAAAGTCTCAGAATGAATTATGAATAACAATAAAATCAGTCGAGAAAAAAAAGAAATGATCGCCATTTATAACTCTACAGTAAAGTATGAGAGGGAGTGATGTATTAAATCCAGAATCGAGTCTTAAACTGTAGCCAAAAGAATGAAATGATGAAAAAATAGAACGAAGTAAACGTGACAATTAATTTAATTCCTAATGAATAATGGTTTCTTACATTAATAATGCAAATAATTAATAACTCGTTATAGTTAAGCGCTTTCTATGTAGTCGACCTTACTGAGGAATGCTGTAAGTGGTGGGAGTCTATTGCGTCAATTGTCATCTGTAATTTGGTTTTGTAATTAGAGACGGATGTTATTAGTTACACAACCAAATTTAACTTAACTAAAATTTAGTTTTATTCATTCAAACTATTAGAGTAATGGTACATATTATCAAAATGTCAGCACATCAAACCGCAATGCCTTATTTTTACTCTCTTAGATTATTTTTTTTAATATTGGCCGCTCGATGACGTCAATTTTCACAATATCCTCATAAAGATAAGCAATAGTTTATTCAGTATAGTCTTTTTAAAACGTTTTTTTTTATGGACTACCTCTCTATAAAAAATATCCGCACATAGTATCTATATACAAACCATTTGAATCCTCCCCTATTCGTAGCGTGAAGAGAGAGGCATGGGGCTTAGCCAAAGTCACAATCGCAAAACGCAAAATGTATGGGATTGACATAAGATTTACCACTTGATTTACCGCAGCTTATATCAATCCCATACATTTTGTTCTTATCGACCTTCGTGAGCGTTTTAAAATTGTCACTTGGCTACGCTGGGCATTCTTACCATAGAATAATCAATAAAATAGTACTACTCAGTATTCGAATGTTTATGTAATATACTACTTTGTAACTATTACTTGAATTAATTTCCACGTTTTGAGGTCCTTAAAATCCCTTTTTTTATATGAGTACTGCAACATACAACAAGAAAAACTCTATCCGTATTAGATAAGTTGTTCAACTCGTGATTTCGAAGCGGAATATGGTGTATCCTTTGAAAACAACAAAACAGACATTTTTTGTAAATTATCCTTGAAGCGGCGGAATTGTTGGGTGAAATTCGTAAGAATAAAATATTTCCGTTAATGTGAACATTGCAATAGAAAATGTCGATTTCCCTGAACTTACTGGCTTATGAGGTAATATTATGAAAGATTTTATTGTTAGCTATGGAATGTTTACGGATATTTTAAAGTAAGAAAGGGAGACATTAGGAGTACCCAAAATAGTCGAGCGTGTATGATGATAGAGAGAGAGAGAGATAAGAGAGTTAGAGAGTGATAAGTGTCGAGGAAGGTCGAGGCAGTCTATAAAGATTGTAGCAAATGGAAATCTTTAGTCTCTCCCTACTGCGGGAGACAGATGTGATGATTTGTATGAATGTATGTATGAAATGTACTTTAGAACTAGACTTCATCACCATCATCTAGTTCCGGTTGCGACAAAACCCCTATGGATCGTGGCCCAGTCTCCTCAAAATTCGTAAGTTCAGATGTTCTGAAGTAATCATCTCACTTAGCTAGAGATAGCAGCCGGGACTTATTAGCTTGACTTGCGTTCTCCTTCGGGGTGTTCATCGTGTCGAAAAAGCTGCCATCAGATTTACAATTTAACAAACTACTATACTAAATCTAAGCAACATATAGCGTTGACAAGTTGCTCCTGGTTGAACAATACGTTTAGGATTAATATCTTGAGTTCGTCATAGCTGCAATGCGCATTCCTCCGAGGTGAACGACAGAGCTTGACAACGCAAGGCCACTTTGTGAAGGGAACTGTGCCTTCGTAAATATTTCTATATTAACAACAACTTCCTACCTCTAGGCTGAAGCCTTAAGAGAACAGGTTAGTAAAGCTAATTACTAGCTGTTGGCTGCAGCTTCGCGTGCTTGCAAGTGCAACCCAATGGCTTTAATTAATTATTACCACAGCGAAAAAATGACACTACACCTTAGTAAATGCTTTGCCTGTATCACAAAATATATAACAGTACTAACGTATGTCTGTATGAATATAAAATACGTTTGAAAAATGGGGAACGTAAAATCCACTTTTAGTTTGGTGAACTTCTGGGCGTTGATTCTGTTAACGTTAAGTCACAATCGTGTCAAAATAGTGTTTCAATTGTAGTGCTTTTTTACACACTAGTTGCAAAAAATGTTTTTTTTTTATATCACTGCTGATGGTCACACCACACACTACATTCACATCATAATATACTGTCATAATTCTTGTAAATAGTGTGTAAAAAGCACTACAATTGAAACACTATTTTAACACGATTGTGACTTAACGTTAGCAGAATCGACGCCCTGTTTGAAAACATTTAGATAAGTTAAAAACAACATATTACTATAAAGTTATGTTCACGTTTTCTTTTGTATCAAAACCAGTATAAGGATAAGCGATATCCCAATTAAATTACAATCACATACACCCAAGAGCTACTTGGCAAGCATGAGTTGTAAAATGCGCGAGCTATCACGCCCCAGCCTGCGTGACAGGTTGGCTGACCGTTACAGAGATTCCACGATTCCAAATAATATGCGGAGATGCAAATTAACAAGTTGACCAATGGCGTGACAATTTGTGGAGAAACTGGTTTCGGAGACAGAGGTTTGAGTATTGAGGTTTTACTTGCCTATGGTGTGTATGTATATATAACCTTTCCTAAGAATCAGGCCATCATACTTAAGCAAAAATGATTTTTCGAATCAAACTAATAGTTCGTAAGTTTATAAGTGTTCAAGCAAACAAAAGTAAAATTAAATCTAATTTTAGTTAAATGACTGTAACATGAACGCTCTTTAGTGGAAAAATTAATTTTGTCAAAAATTTTATACAAGATTTTTGCGGAATGCAGCGCATTTTTGCCATTTGTGCCAAAATAAAATAGTTATGTTACTAAGGAACAAATAAATAAAATGCTGCAATATTTGTTACTTTTGAATTAATTTACTAATTCAATATACATGAATTTATTATACTCGTTTAGAAATTCGGTGTTAGATAATTATAAGCTTGATTATACACTTGGTACTCGTACACATTTTCTGGCGTTCCATAAATTTGCAAATATTATATCGCATGGAGTTAAATTTTGTTAATGAAAATAACTCACGCGTATTCCAAATTGTATTTCATTAAATTTCTGATATTATTACATTAAATTTGAAGAATCAATTAATTAATTACTATTGAGCGAAATTGAATATCGAATATATTAAATTTCATGTATTTTATATACCTATTCGATAAAATCCTCTTTAATTTGACGTCCGGACTCATCTGAACACAATATTATTATTTTGTGATTTCAGGCACGATAAGGTACCTACCATTTTTTAAATCCCAACTAATATTATAAATGCGAAAGTGAGTTTGTATGTTTGTTTGTTTGTTTCTTACCTCTTCACGCCCTATCTACTGAACCAATCTTCCTGAAATTTCCCATACACATAGAAGTATTGAGAAGGTCACAGCATACCTTTAATTCCGGGAAAGAGCACTGTTCCCGAGGGAAATTCACGCGGGTGTAGCCGCGGGCGAATACTAGTTAATTATATTCGTCTGATAGGCAAAAGTTCTTCCCTATCTTCCTCCAAGCGCCTCTACCTATGCCTTACTTCAATCATTTGATTGATGTGAAGACCTAAAGGATTTCAGGTCATCATTCCAAAGCATTCTGGGTTTATCCCAAAGCATTCTGGGTTTTTGTATTCATACAATCGCCGAAATAGCCCATAGGACTGATATAACCCGCCTAATTCCACTTCAACTTGAAATGTTGTCTTTTGTATATGTAGCGATACCTTTTTACGAGCGGGAGTATCAACTCAATAATTCGACTTGCCGCAATAATCAAAGAGTTATTTGACATTTTATTTAAGTAGATAACATTACTAACCCCTTGGTTTCACTCGCCCGTGGTGTGTATGTACGTAATCTTCCCAAAGAATCTTGTCTATCATAAGCAGGAAAACAATTTAAAATCCGATCAGTAGTTCTAACGTTGTACAGATTTAAACAAACAAACTCTTTAACTTTACTACTTATAAGGTATAGATAAAAAAACCATGAACCTTCAAGGGTCGTGAATTCCGAAACTCATCATCTGTCATTCAATATATTTCGCAATAACGATTGAATTTTCCCAACATCCCGTTTCACGCGATTTCGCTGGAGTTATTTCATGAAGGTATGACAAATTCTCGCAAGCAAAATACAGACGAGTAATATTTGATATTGTAATATTCCAACAAAGTTTACCTTTCATTTCCAACACGAGTTTTGCATAAAACGATTTACGTAGTAATTCTTTCATACAGACGTAGAAACGATCTTCAGTAGTTACTGATAATACTCTATTATTACATTTAAATGTATTTTATTTTAGTGGTAAAACGATGCAGGTTTTGTATTTTATAAATTTTACTTTCAAATAAGTATATCAATGTTTTTTTTTTTATTTATGCTTAGTTTATAAAAATGGCATCATATTATTGACAAGGATTTGGTTGATAGCTTTTTTTTTATCTAAAGCGGCCAAACAGGGGCAAGAAATGAGTAATAATTCAATGAAGCATTTAGTAGCTTTCGTAGTAAAATATTTTTGTTACTAAAACGCTGCTGTAGCAGTGTGATATTTTATTTTTAGCTTAGAAATCAATGGTAAATAAACAATATTTTGAAATACGAAATGTTCTCAATTTCCTTGAAAAGCTTACTGAACCTTAGACGGCGACATTAGCCAAAGAACAGATATTTCAGATATTTGTATCTTAATATGAATCTTGTGCCTCTGTAATAGAGTTTAGATTGTGAATACTCACGTGAAAAAGTAATTCTCTTGAGTTATCGGAAATAGATAAAAAAACCGGATCCTCGATTGATAATCGAATTCATTAGCCCTATTGTTTTTCAAAGTAAATAGGCTACTTGACTTTAATTTTTGTTTAAAATAATTATTCTCTATTTGTTTAAATTGAAACCATTTTTTCCATATTTTCCCGAGCCCTCTAAGGCAGCAAAATTTTATTTCAAAGTTCACTTAGAATTCAATCAAAAACACCGTCGGCCATTTTTGCAGTTTTGTGACGTCTTTTCGAAACTTTTTTGAAACCAGATTCTCGCCAGAACCACAGAGTCGCATGAAAATCATGCGATTCTACAGTTTTGTCGAATAAAAATCATTCGAATTAATGACTTTGAACGAATGACAGAAGTCAAAAATAGGTCTGAACGTCAGTTTACCAGAATAGTTGCGTCACGTCATGGCGGTTAACGTCCGGCCCGCGTTTTGACATTTCCGAATTATAAGTAAATTTGAAATTGAAATTATAATGCCATCTTGCATTTTTCTTAGAGGAAATCTATATATTTCGGTTTCGTGGGTCAAATACTGTAAGAAATGAACATTTGTTGCAACAAAATTGATATGAGGCAAGTAGCCTTTTATATTACATCTTTTTACAAGCATGACGTTTACTGTTTTATTAAGTTTTTGAGAATTATTAAGATCTTAAGGTAATTAAGCATATTAGAAGTACACATTTTCATTTGAAACTGAATCATGTTGACATCGCAGACATTTCGTAGAGCAAGCTCGTAGACGATGTTGCTTAGCTAAGCATATTTACATAGAATTAAGATGTTCATTCACACGACTTAGAGCGAAGTTGTCTGAGCACACTGTCTAGAAATTACGAGGATATTTCGAACTTTGCAGACGTGTGAAAGGGAGAATACGATCTAACATTTAGAATATTGCTCAGTGTTTATTGCAATTGCCCATTGAAATCCCTAGGACGATCATATAACATTGATTCAAAATGAGGTGTCAATTGCTTTAATACAACCATATGATTATTTCCTGACATAAAATAAGATAGTATTAGGAGAGTTCAAGTTTACAGTTGTATTTACTTAATGCGAAATCTCAAAATGTTGCAGGTAGAGAACTCTATAAGCTTTTAGGTATTGGGTGTTACCTAAGAAATAATTTGTCCGATGTACTCAAGGAACACGGGAGTGATGACCCGGGAGCCTGCCAGTATCTTAAATTTTAATTATTACTGGGTCCTACATTTTAGGAAGCATGTTAAACGGTCAAGTACTGAACATACATACATATCACGACTGTTGCCTTCAGGGGTAAGTAAAGACTAGAGATCCACCTTGCATTCTATAAATAATCTGTGACCTTACAGACCTCCCTCTCTTCCTCCATAAACTACTCTCGTTAAACTATGTCGGGTACTAAGTCCAAGTTCTTAATATAAAGAATATTCTAATGACTGCGAATATACGGCCTAATTCGCGCACCACACGATTCTATCGAATACCTAACTCCGTCTTGAAAGTGTGCGCACGCGACCACTACGTTTACACAAATTAACGTTATTGATAGAAACTTGTCTATCTATCTAAAATTTAAGAGCTGTGCTCTTTTCGGTGGAGCATATTCTGCTAGCCTTTTCACCTCCTGATACGACACGACTCCCACTTTTTCTTTTATTTTTTCTATAAAACTCCTTCTGTCTACTTCTTCCACGTCGTGTATGCGAAACTTGTATGTGGTAAATATAAATTGTTAAACAACTGCTTTGTTTGTAGACAAAAATATAAAAGCATAATTCATTGGGTATCTTTCTTACTACTTTTTGACTATTTAGATAGAGCAAATAATAAATAAACAGGATATATTTATTAAATAAATTGCCTTCTCAACAAATTCTTTCAATTATTAGCATTCATTCATGTCACGCAAACTCATTTATATCTTTGTATAAATATGTTTTATTTAAACAATAAAGCGATGTTACAAACGAATAAACAAAAGTACTTATGTGAATAAATCAAGCCTTTGTAAAGTTCACTTCTATCATTTAGGTACTTAAAATACAAACTAAGACTAAGTCCTGGACTGTACATTATTTGTTTCTTAACAATCTTTTGCATATAAATAGGGTCCTCCAGTCAATGTTTTTTTTCTTGGCTACACGTCCATACATAAAATAGATCATCATTAATAGTTTGCCAATACCTTTAGGCACTAACATCCATTAGTTCGGCACGCTATGCTTAATTAACTATAAATAGGAAGCACATCTTTCTGTACTTTGGATATTTTATATCTAGTGTATGACCCCCTTAGCAGTAACGGGCTTGTAACCGTTGCGCTGACTATCGCTTTGCGGTATTAGACGTTATATAAGCTAATATTCGATCTAAATTAACTTGATAAAAAATAAAAATTATGATTGTTTAATTACTTTTACTACAGATATTAATACATTAAATTAAATAAATAAACATTATGGTTTGACATGGTTGTAAATAAGTCTTTCTGACATTAAAACAAACGTTTGAACATCACATTTTAAAGTTATGTTATATAAATTATTAACGACCCGCCCCGGCTTCGTATGGGCATAAAAACCTTTCTTTTGAATCACTATCTATTAAAAAAACCACATCAAAATCCGTTGCTTAGTTTTAAAGATTTAAACATACATAGGGATATAGGGACAGAGAAAGCAACTTTGTTTATACTATGTAGTGACTATGTAGTGATAGTGATAACATAACTGAGGCGGCTGGAAAATTTAAGGCTTGCAAATACAGGGGTCTAGGCTCCGAAAATTCTTTTGTCCCTTTCCGTGTCGAGACCCTTGGTCCGTGAAGTCCTAGCGCAATAAGACTTTTTAAGGAAATAGCAAAAAGGTTAGTCGACATCACATGATTCCGAAAAGCTGGCAGCTTCCTCAGACAAAGAATAAGTCTAGCTAATTAAAGTGGAAACGCTGCAAATTTTATTTAGTTGTAATTTTATATTTTTAAGGTTATTTTTTTTTAGTTAATAACAATTAAATTAAATGTTTATTTTGTTCCTACTATAGTAGAGATATTATAACATTATATTATTGTTAAATTATTGGTCGAGTTACAGCTATTTTAACCTCAAATGTTTATTAATTAAATGCAGAACAAAAGTCAATCATATATCTGTCTAGTGCAAAAACCTCTCATTTCGACCAGAGTCAGATCTTCATATTTTTCTTTATATGTATTAAAATTTAACTGAACAAAGTTTGCGCCGAAAGAACTCGACAGTTCAAATAAACATTACCTTGCTATTATATAAATATTACCGTAATTTATGAAGTATCGAACTTTATTATTATTATATTTACAATAGAATCCCTAACGTTACGTTACGGCTTTATTAAATGAATACGTTTTATTAAAGCCGTAACTTATTACCGTTTATTATTATATTATTATTATTAACCGTTATTGATTCTATTGTATACTTCAGTGGCTGAGGGTTAGGACAATTTCTAAACTGAAACCTGTACGAATTTCTGCCATATTTTGCTCATGTTGATTTCTTGTTTAGACTGAACGTTAAACTAATAACATAAATCAAAGTTCGATGTTTCAGATATAGCCAGTATTTATCATGTGAATAAGTTAAAACTTCGGCTACTAACCTAGACTTGTTGTTCATCCGAACTAATATTATAAATGCGAATGAGTTTATTTGTGTTATTTGTTTGTTACGCTTTCACGATCTATATATACTGCACCAATTTTCCTGAAATTTCGCATACACGTATATAGAAGTATTAAAAAGTACATAGGATACCTTTAATCTCGGGAAAGAGCACTGTTCCCGTAGGAAACTCACGCGGGCGAAGCCGCGGAAGAAAGCTAGTATATTAATATTAGTTATAATAAAATATACGACCAAACTGATTAAAAATACAAGCAAAACAAATATTACCAGAATATAATATATTATAAGACAAAAAATATATATGTCTAACAATGTCTTACACAAATATACAATCAATTACTAAAGAGTAGCAATAAGGATATGAGACGATAGATAGACGAATTTTAAATTTTTTTCGTGAAGGTTGCTCTAGACTTTGTACATAATGTCTATGTCTATCCATACTACGAATTTATACAATGAGTATGAATTAATCGTTAAAATGAAGTTAAAAATGTTATTAGAACTAAGAAGAATAATGTTGGAGAAAGTCTTATGTATTTAGTATTGAAATGCAACCATGGGGGATGCAGCGAGGCGCGTCGGGGCGCGAGGGGGGTCTAACCGGTTCCACTTCTGCCTCAAGATATAGTGGAGTCTGTCCTCGTTTGCCTTGTCTCTTGTTCCGAGGTTTTAGTACTTATCATTAGTATTCATAAAGACCTTTTTGAAAAAATCAGAACAATGATTGCTTGTTAAAAAATAATTCAAGATAAATTTATATTGGTGTAAAATTTTCGCTACGGATATGTTGACATTGCTACAACTACATTTTACAAAATTCTACTTGACTTCACATTTAAGTCAAAAGTTTAAGGTCATTTAGTCAATAGTTACTTATTTACAATCACCGGCCCAAAAGGAGAAGATGAGTCATCTTAAATTGAGGAAGGCAACTGCAGAATAAAAATATGATAATATAAATGACGGTACCTATTATCATATTACATTTGTTTGGGGCATTAAAAAGCATATCAATTCTATTCTACATTTTGATATTAAAATATCATGATAAAAGTGATATAAATTTTATAAACTATGGCACTGACTACCCCATACAAGATAATAATATAAATCGAAGTGAATTTAAGAACAAGTTATCTACAAATAAAAATAATTCGCAGCGTCTTAAGATCGTTGAATGTAAGCGCGGCGCGTTGATGTCTTCAGTTTGATGGCATAATCCTCCGCTTTCATGCAACGAGTCTGTCATAATTTACATTAAACAGAGCATCAAAGCGGCTGATAAAACATCAACAGTAAAATCTCGGGGACGGAAGAAAGTTGCCCAACCGAAAGCGGTCCCGCGAGATCGGAATTTTGGTCGTATATAAGAATCACTGACACACACCGGCGCGCCCACCTGTACTTGTACCACACCTGAGTCAAAAGTGTGTCAACATAGCAGACTCCTCGAACGCGGATCGATCGTCACAACTTTCACATTACCTTAAATTAACATTCATATTCATCAGTCAAAAGTCACCAACCTTTTGTGATCCGTCGAGTTCCAATGTAAAAATCCGGTTAAACACTATCAGGGGTTGGGGTTAATGCACGGGCACTGTGCTGTAACACAAATTCACCACACTCAAGTCACAGGGTCTGTCACATTGTAGGCAGGCCGGTGCGGTCGCTACGGCCGCCAGGTCAGCACTGAGGCTTTCTTCGAGACGACTTGCGCGGGCGCAGGTAGGAATGAGACTACGGTGCCTACACACATTCACCGACGGCTGTGTGCGTCAACCAGGTAGCAGCGCAGCGAGACTTGACTGACAATGAATTTTGAAGTACAAAGCACGCGCTTGGTCTTTTCTTTTTTCCAATATCTCACGCCATCTTTTTTGTTGCGCAAGAAATGTCACAATCAATCAATGGCCTTTCGATAAATTGTTGTGGAATGTCATAGCAGTGCGGTTGTTTTTTTTCTTTTATGACGGCGATGACTGACCAGCAAAATATGTTTACAAGAAGCTCTGTGCAAATAAATATTTATTGAAACAAACACACATGTACACACATAGACACAATAGACCTATGTTTTTTTTCTATAATATTGATCTATTAGCTGCGGTAACCGCTTTTAATTGGGCTGCATGCTTGTTTGCCTACTCAAAAGTATAAAAAAAGAATGTCTTCGTTCTTCGTTTGTAACCAAATTGAATTAATAAACATTAATACGAAGAGTAATACCACGAAATTTTCACATCATTCAAAAAAGAAATACCTATTAACCCTTTGTCCTGTCTCAAAAGCAATAAAAATTCTATAACATATATTTCAAGCCTACGTGAGACACATCCAAATCCCTACAAATGAAACAACGGTACATAACACCATGTATAATCCGGCACCTCATAAATACGACACATATTCGGGATGCCTATTTGAATTTCTATGTCAGGCTTTCCAGAAATGTCAACCAGGTCGCCTGATACCGAACCAAGTATCAGGGCTTAAGTATAGAGGCACACCGGGCAAACAATTAGCAATTTAATATAGTATATTTGTATTTGTACTAAATATGTATTTGTTTTAAAATGTAGTATTGTTGGTATCGTTGTTAATATCCCATAACACAAGTCTCGAAATTATTTTGGGGCTAATTCAATCTGTGTGATTTGTCCCTATATATTTATTATTTATAATTTTTAATTGATTTCATTACCTTACCATACCTACACTTTATAAGGTTATACGAAGAAAAACAAAAAACCTTAACCCATCTTTATAATTATTTATTTTTATTTAATCTGTGCTGTGAAAATACTTTTATATATTGCAATAAGCTATTTTAATGTAAATTTTATTCACAGAATTAAAAAAAAAAAACTTTAGTTGTGATTTTATAATATTGCAAATGGTTAGGAATACTTAGATAGATAGTTATTAAATAATTTTTTAAAACTATTTTTTTATCATTCCGCTAAGTCCACTGCTTGACTTGCCTTTCATATCGATTTTCAATCTGCGACCCTAATGTATCTCTAATCAAAAATCATAAATACGTACGTATTATCAGTATCCATTGATTTAACAGACATTTTAGCAGTGTAGCACCATTTCGCTATAGACTAAATTGACTAATAAAATTATAAAAAATTAAAATAATTAATTCTATAGTATGGATTGTGTAAAATTATCTTGGTTTGGTGTGCCCCTTACCCAATGCAAATCAGGATACTCGCAAGCTCAACAAATGATATCGGAAATTCTAATAATAATTTTATCTTATAATACTTACTGAGGAAAATTTTCACAAAGATATTGTAAAATAGGTTTATATTATGTAATAACAAGCATGTGAAATAAAAATTGTATGTTTTTTTAAGTGGAAGTGTAGGGTGCTGCTTCTAATCAATGAATCTGTGGTAACCACTTTTCATCAGGCTGGCTAATATTAGTTTAATCGTCAGAAAAAAATATACTTATTTAATTTTTTTTTGACAATAGGCTAGTTGACAAAATTTCAATAACTGCTTAATATTTTAGCTTATTAGGCATTTTATCGAAAAAAATTTATTTTTATGTTTATTTATTTTTAATCGAGCGTTTACATTATAAATTTCGCGTTTTAAAAAACCATTTTTCAATTTGGTTCCAAAACGCACAAGACTGTCATGGCGTCTTGAATGACGTCACGCCGTGCGAAACAAACCAAAGAGCGATCGTGTCTTCGTACGTTATAGCTAGTTTTAATCGTTTAAAAATAAATTTCTCATATTATAAGTACTGTATAGTGCCCCAGTGTGATAGCACGAATATAAAAACGCCAAACAAGTTATTTATATATGTTCCAAACAATGGAGAAATACGGAAAAAGTGGCTAAAACTTGCAAGAAGAGATGATGCTCATACTTTAGAGATCATACTTTATGCTAAGAGATCCCTTCCTGGGATAAGTCCGCCATTGTCTTCTGATTTTAATAAAGTTCTATTTACTATGTATTTTAAAGCAATAAAGATATTACAAACAAACAAACTTTATCAACAGAATGTATTTTTGTGAAGATCATTTTGATTAAGTATTTCACACAATACAATCTATTACTTAATTCGAGCAAACTAGATGTGTTTTGTAGAATCCCTATTTTCTAAATAATAAATACATGAGTTCAGGTTAAGTTGTTTCACTTTTAGGAGTGAACGTTTCATTTTAGTTTTCTAATTAATGTTACAAACATACTCTTATTATTATTCTAGTTGCCAAATGATATGACTAATTATATGAAGTATCATATGAAGGGAACAGTAAAATAGTAAACAGTATCTTGCAAAATGTACGTCACAACATTAAGTTCTTGTGTACCGAACTGAAATATCACATAGCATTTAAGCTTATAATAAATATTTTATACTTACAAGGAAGTTTTAACATTGCGAAATTCAGATGAGCAAAAGTTACTGTTCGACGCGAAAAAATTTCCAAGCATAACGGCAGCGATTCTGGGCAAATTATTACTGTCTGCTTTGCTGAATCCAGATTCCATGGTTAATTATTTCAAATTATAATTAGCAAAAACTGTATCAACTTGATATTAGTTGTTAAAAACCAAAATTTTATCAAGAACCGGTAGTGATACTCGAAACGTCAAAGACAAGATTGGAGTTTCGCACGGCGTGACGTAACGCTTTCTGATTGGTGTTCACTGTCACGTGACTAAATGTTTAATTCTACGAAATTTATTTTTTAAAAATATTATTAATCTTTAACGCTTTTAATAATTAAAATTGTTTGTTATTTTCTCCATTATATAATTAATCATTATAAACCCCTATCCATTATATTTATTCTTAATGGACACAAGCCTATTATACCTTTTAATAAATAAGCTTGACAACCCATCAGGGCCGTAATTACAATAATGATCTGCTGATAATTACAAAAAATAACTCTTATTGTTATTTTACTGATAAGAAGAAACATAATGATTCCATTACCTACTTTAAATGAAGACGGGTAGGGTTCAAACCTGAATCAGCACAATCGCCAACCTATACATATCAATCTGTCAGCAAATCTGCTAATATGATCGTATAAAACCCACATAAAAAAAACCCTAGGTAGGTCCATTCTTTAAAAAAAAAACAACTTAGCAACAGGTGGCATTGGTCAGTTGAGAAAAGAATGTGTTACTTTCGCCGCGATTGGTGTGACCGACAACGTCATACGGCGAGTCATCCGGAAAGGATGTCAGCTACAGCATGAATCAGTTGGGCAGTATTCGAATGTATGCTGAACAAAATTAGCCGTGTGGTATCCGGCTTGAGAATACACCACTCCTAGTCTTCCAGTCATTATCACTTAAGTGTTATCCAGGTTGCAAGCCCGGGCCATAGTATATATTTTTAGAGGAATTTTCGGAGGAGTTCGGAATTTGTAAAAATTACGAGCTTTTCCCTTTCATATATATATAGGTATTGGCGTTCGAATCCTTCTTATTCCCATGGATGGTAAAAGGGATATAATTGGTCTAAATTTTCTTGTCCGGCTGGAAGCAGAATCCACCAACAACAGCGTTCCCAAAGAAAGTTTATAGCAGGATGACGATCAGTTATAAAATTAAGTCGTTTTATTTAATTTCATAACCAAATATAGGCGGGGTAAAATAATACGTTGCAGAGCATAATACTTTGGATGTAACCAGGAAAACGCTGAGATCATTTTGCTTAGTTTCAAGCTTTTAACATTTTGAATCTGATCTTAATTTCTCAAAAGAAAACTTAATGCATCCCATAATATAATCAATACTCAAAAATAAATACGAAATCTGAAACGTAAGATTATACAAGCATTTTAGTATGAAAAATCAAGGAAAAGTCTCGAAAAATATGGCTTGTAAGCATTGTGTTTACCCATTCATAATATCAAATTCATGGTTTTAGAAAGTCATTTGTTTGCACGCCATTTTTCACTATACCTAGAGGGACGTGTTTAATTTTCGGGATGAAATATAGCATACGTTGCGCCAAACCAAGTATAAATCTGTGAAAACTGAAAGAAAATCCAGAAAATCCATTCAATACTCAAAAAGATAGGAACAATTGAATATGAATATACTATTTACGTTTTTCATGCTTCAGAGCCGAACAGAGCCGGACTAGTTATGGTATAGAGCAATTGCTATCTGACCTCCATTACCCCCAATATTTTGGAGTGTAATTAGATCAAAACACACAGATTGAGCTAGCCCTAAAGTAAATTCGAGACTTATGTTATGGGACACTAACTTGAGTTCAACTTCCTCTCTAATCTGCATTTACAACATCATATGAGATCGTAGTCACTATTTTATTACAATTTTTTAAACAATAAAGACATCTCGATTTGGAACAACGTGAACTATAGATTCGTCTATAGCAATGCTGAATAATGTATGTTTACGTTTTAAGCTCCCCAAGCTGGGTAAAAGCTCAGCGTTAAGCTGCTTTTATGGAACCTATTTAGGGCTTAACTAGCTGATTAAGTCGTGTGAAGTAGCGGTCAGCAACCTCGCGGGATTACGTGTCAGTTATTGTCGATAATCGGACTTAGTATTTAGCTTGCATTATTGTTTTAACTAGCTTTTTAACCCGCGGCTTCGTCCGCGTGTTTATCCCTCGGGAACAGTTTTTCTCGGGATAAAAGGTACTCTATGTCCTTCTCAATACTTCTAACTATGTACATGCGAAATTTTAGGAAGTTTCGTTCAGGAGATAGAGCATGAAAACGTAACAAACAAACAAACCAAACAACAACAAAACTCAATTTTGCATTTATTATATTAGTTGGGACTAGCTGTATTTGGCGTTTTAACTTGCTTATGATTTGTATGCATACAATAGCTCACTAAGTGTGTTTATAGTGAAAACCATCTCCTTTGTTGGCAGTCTGAAGCAGATGTGTAGTAAGAAAAGCAATGCCTCTCTTATTTTTGCTTTGTCTTATTATAGGACCTTGGCGTTATCCTATTTAACCTTTTTAAGTATACAGTGTGAACAATTACGATGAACGACACGACTCTACATACCAAATATTCCGTGGGACAAATTGTTCAACTTTTCGGGTAGTTAAGTATCGTAATTGGAAATCTATGAGGGTCTATGTTCAGCAATGGATCTATTGTGTCTGAACTGATATTATAAAGTTTAAATATTAATTATGTTGCAAAAGATGTAGTTACGTAGAAAAAAATGTGGGAAAAAGTTGATGTGTTTTTCATTACCTATTTATTTATTTTATAAAAAGACCACTAGCTTCATATACATTTTTGAGATATCCATATCCATACTTCCATACTAATATTATTAATGCGAAAGTCTGTCTGTCTGTCTGTCTGTCACTTCTTCACGGCTAAACTGCTGGACCGATTGTGATGAAATTTGGTAGGGATGTAGTTAGCGACCTGAGGTCAAACATAGGCTACTTTTGGGCGCGATATAACCGAGTCCCACGCGGGGCGAAGCCGCGGGGAACAGCTAGTACATTATAATTACATACGTAACATAAACTAATCGGGTAGACCGAGGTAATAAGGTTAACATATGCAGTTCAACATAGGGATTACACTGCACACACAAAGCGAATTTACCACAAAAGACCTTTGACAAAGCGACAGAGTAAGCCAGAATCCGGCTGACTCGGTAGAGAAGTAGCCAAAATTAAGCTTAAGCAAGCTTAAGTGAGTGCTGTGTTATCTGATTTATTCAAATCTGACTTCATTTCGAATTTTGAATTCAAGACAAAATATTTTAACCATATGTTAAGACTCGTACCGCCATCTACATCGCCAGCGAGGAACTACCGGTTGACACGACGTTGGCGCGCATTGCATTTCGTTCGATGTTCAGTTTACTTGCAATCCGAATTTTGAACGCCTAACCCGCTACACTTAACTTGTAAATTTTATTATTGAAAAATAAACGTTTCCGTCAATTTAAATAAAATCAAATTATTGAAGAGCTCCCGTCTCCCGCTAAAGTCAAAGTCGTAACATATCCTTCGAGCCGGATCATCAAGAACAGCGACCAGGAATCGAATCCTTCGCCGTTGACCAGAAACGAGGAGTGAGCTTGGATTTGAAAATTAACGGAAACCAGAAGCTGGAACATCAATAGCGGTTATCATCGGGACAGTCGTATCCTTTTTAATCACATATCCAACACTTTGATTTGCGTTAATACCGTGTTTGATTTGTTCTGGTGATCTAGGTGTTTCGTTTAGCGGTTTCGAGTGGTATTTCAAACTGTAAGTACTCTTGCTTCCCTATCAATTCCCGAAATGTGTGAAAATGAGCATAAACTGGGTTCTGAGGCGACTGGCACACGTTCCAGATCGAAATCACCTCGCCCAAATGGTTCAAATTCAAATTCCGATAACCGTCTTTTTGAATTACGTAAACGTCGCGGAGTCTTCAAGGGTCGTCTTACTCATTTTGATAAATACATTTCAAATTTTAGCTCATCTGAACTCAATTCTCAGGATTTAATCGAATTAAAAATGAGATTTGAGTCGATTTCGGACATGTTTAAGAATTTTAGTATTTGCCAGAGTGAGATTGAAGATTTGATAAACGAAGATGACCTTGATGCTAACTTAGAATACAGAGAGAATTTTGAGTGCATTTATTATAAACTTGTTGCTGCTGCAAAGTGTATAATTTCGCAAAATGAACCACACAATAATTTTAATTCTCTACCCTCAGATTGTTCTGTGAAGGTAAAACTGCCTCAAATTAAATTGCCTACCTTTGACGGTTCATACGATAAGTGGCTTGAGTTTAGGAACTCCTATTTAACCATGATTCATACTCGTAATGATTTAGATCCAATTCATAAGTTCCATTACCTAAGATCATCTCTTAGTGACACGGCATTGCGGGTAATCAGTGCGTTAGAATTTACAGCGCCTAACTATGTCCACGCGTGGGATTTACTTGAGGAGAGGTTCCATAATAATCGTTTGTTGGTGCAGAATCACATTAAATCGTTGTTTACTACGCCGTCGCTTAGTAAAGAATGCCCGACACAGATTAGAAATCTTATAGATGCGACCCTTCGTAATTTGCGTGCGTTGCAATCTTTAGAGGAGCCTACCGAATCTTGGGATACCCTAATTATATATTTAGTTGCATCCAAACTCGATCAAGCCACAGAACGTGAATGGGAATCTCGTAAAGGGTTACTTTTATCCGATTCGAGAAAGGGGTCAGGAAGGTTGACGTTAGACGATTTGATTACTTTTCTTAGAAATCGTGCTGACATGTTAGATATGATAAAATCAAATAGTTCTAAGAGTCTTTCGTCGCCAACCAATCCTAAACCTCGAAGCGAAATAAAACACTCCGTCGATCATAAGAAGCATGTCGAGTCTACATATAATTATACATCTGTGACGTCCGCTAAGAAGAGCACATCGGGTAAAGATAACGCGTACCGTAAGCAAGGTCGAACTTGCATTCTATGCGCCGGTGAGCATGTTCTTTATACGTGTGCAAAATTTCTTAATTTGTCTGTCCAAGAACGATGGAATTTCGTAAAAAATAAGAAAATTTGTCATAATTGCATTCGTGAGTCCCATTCTACAAACGAATGTTCGTTTGGGCCATGTAAATTATGTAATGATAAACATAATACGTTGCTACACATTGATAACGCTGCATCTTGTCATTCGCCTGCGTGTACGACGCAGAATGCATCGCTACAGCGGCAGTTATCAGGTATTACGTCACGCGCGCAGTCAGCTGATGCACCTGACTCGATAGGTGGTAAGTTAGATGAATGTCGTAATGCGATGATGTCCAATTCGTTACAACAGGTTTTATTGTCAACCGCGCTAGTCGAGATAGCCGATTTAGATAATAAATATCATACGTTTCGCGCCATTCTTGATAATGGTAGTCAAAATTGTCTAGTGACAAAACGATTATGTAATATTTTAGACGTACCAGTAATACAGTCCACAATCCGTGTATGTGGTGTAGGACAAAGCGTTTCCCAGTCCACCCACGCATGTAATATTCATATGCGATCGAAAACATATGATTATGAAACCGATATGAGATGCCTAGTACTACCTAGCATAACTTCGAAGTTACCTTCCATAAATATTGATGTTAAGTCTCTTGGTATACCTAGTTATATACAATTGGCTGACCCAACATTTCATGTCACGTCAGAAATAGATTTGTTGATAGGCGCGGATGTATTTTGGGATCTTTTAAATGATAACAAAATGCGACTTTCGTCCGGTCCTTACCTACTCGATTCGAAGTTAGGGTGGATTGTGTCCGGTCCTATTACGAAATCGTATAATATGGAAAACGTTAATTGTAATATTATGCAAATTGAGTCGCAGTTGCGTAAGTTTTGGGAGTTAGAAGAAATACCCAACCCTCCTAAAGTTATGTCTAAAGATGACAATGTATGCGAAACATTGTTTAAGGAAACTACTGTCCGTGATGAAACAGGTAGATTCTCCGTAAGAATGCCCTTGAAAGAATCAGCTGATTCTTTGGGGGAGTCATACAGCAACGCTAGGAAACGTTTTTTATCGTTAGAACGGAGACTCGACCGTACGCCACAGTACAAACAAATGTATTGTGACTTTCTTCGTGAGTATGAAGACTTAGGACATATGAGTTTAGTGCCAGGGGGTATAGAAAGCGTAGATAAACCATACTATGTTTTGCCACATCATGGTGTTTATCGTGAGAGTAGTACGACAACTCGTCTTCGCGTTGTTTTTGCGGCAAACATACCTACGACCTCAAATAAGTCACTAAATGACATACAATACGTTGGTCCAACTCTTCAGAGCGATATATTTTCTATTTTACTCCGTTTTAGACAGTATCAACACGTTGCTTGTGCCGACATAGAAAAAATGTACAGACAGATACTCATTCAACAGGACCAACGAAACCTTCAACTTATATTATGGAGATCTGATAAAGACAAACCAATACAAGTGTATCGTTTAAATACCGTTACGTATGGTACCACGTCTGCGCCGTACCTGAGTATACGTTGTTTAAAACAGTTGGCACAGGAATGTAGTGATGACGTCATTGCACAAGTTATTGACGAAGACTTTTATGTCGATGATCTGATTACTGGACATGACGACCGACAGACTTTATTGGAGATTTGTGACAAAACATCCAGGGTTCTGAAAAGTGCTTGTTTACCTTTACGTAAGTGGATATTCAATTCCGCAACATCAGCTAACATAAAAGACTTGGCTATAGGTGAAAGCAGCAACTCAAAAACCTTGGGTCTAGGCTGGTCTAATATAACCGACGAATTTAATTTTACTACCCAGATAGATATCCACAGTTCTGTAGTTACTAAACGTCTCATGTTATCAGTTATTTCTCAAATATACGATCCTCTAGGAATTTTATCTTGTGCAATTATAAAAGCAAAAATTATGCTTCAAAAATTGTGGCTTTGTAAACTAGACTGGGACGACGAGGTCTCGGCTGATATTGCGTCACAGTGGCAGGATTTCATTTCAAACCTTGGGCACTTGCACGATATTAGGGTACCGCGATGCGTAATGAAGGAACCTTCACGCTATAAACAACTTCATATTTTTACTGATGCGTCTATAGAAGCCTATGGTGCATGTGCGTATGTACGTACCTATAACGAAAACTCGCCTATTACAGTACGTTTGTTATGCGCAAAGGCTAAAGTAGCACCACTTCGATCCGTGAGTGTGCCCCGACTTGAGCTGTGTGGAGCTCTGGTTGGTGCACGACTGTACCAAAAAATTATAAATTCTTTACGTCTGCAATTTGATAAAGTTTATTTTTGGACAGACTCCACTATAGTTCAGGGATGGGTTCGTACATCTCCACACTTATTAAAAACTTTTGTGCAAAATAGGGTGTCGGAAATAAACACGCTCACAGGTGATAGTATATGGCGTCATGTTCCAGGTATACAGAACCCCGCTGATTTATTGTCGCGCGGCGCTAGTCTTGAGTCGCTAAAATACGACGACACGAGCTTGTGGCATAGCGGTCCTGCATTTTTACGTGAACCCGACTTTAACTGGCCTAGTAATAGCGACAATCAAATTACTGTAGACCTACCGGAACTAAGATCGCAGGCAGTGTCTGCAGTAATTACACAAAATAGTAGTATCATTGATTTTGATAGGTATTCATCATTCCATAGGCTACAACGCATAGGTGCATATTGTTTGCGATTTATACATAATGTGCGCCGGCCGGCGAGCGATCGCAAAACCGGTTTTTTAACTGCAGATGAGCTTAGACTGTCAGTACTCGCGTTAACTCGTATTGCACAACAGCAATCGTTCGGTGAAGAATATTATAACCTTAAAAATGATTTACCTATAAAGATTAAAAAGTGTAAAACGGTTAATAAAATTAATGGATTGAATATTTTTTTGGATCGTGATGGTATTATACGTGTTGGTGGTCGGTTAGATAACTCGGAACGTTTTAGTTACGACAAAAAACATCCGATGTTGTTGTCAAGTAAACATAGATTTTCTGTGCTTTTGTTTACAAACGATTATTACACGGTGGACCTCAGCTTCTTGTTTCTACCATGCGTGAACGTTGGTGGGTGCTTGGAGCTCGGAACTTAGCCAGGCAAGTGGTTCACAACTGCGTCACTTGCGCTCGTTTTAAAGGTAACAATTACACACCGCTCATGGGTAATTTACCTAAAGAAAGGATCGAAAGTAATTTTCCGTTCATGGCTTGTGGGGTAGACTACGCTGGACCAATGCTCGTTCTGGACCGTAAAGGTAGGGGTGGTCGTGTCACTAAAGGCTATATTTGTCTGTTCGTATGTTTCACAACTAAAGCCTTGCATTTGGAGTTAGTAGGCAGTTTATCTACGCAAGACTACCTGTTAGCTTTTAAACGTTTTGTATCACGGCGCGGCAAACCGTCCGTTATATTTTCCGATAACGGAAAAAATTTTGTAGGCGCTGAAAAAGAGCTTTCAGCAATTATTAATAATAGTGCTCAAGATGTTTCTGATTTTGGCAGCGAGAATTCTATACAAATAAAATTCATTCCCAAATATTCAGCACATTTTGGGGGTTTGTGGGAAAGTGGGGTGCGTAGGTGTAAGTACCATTTGAGACGCGTTATGGGTAACGCTAGACTCACTCATGAGGAATTTGTCACGGTATTGACTCAAATAGAAGCCGTCCTCAACTCCCGTCCTCTTTCACCTTTATCCGCAGATCCCAACGACTGTCTCCCGCTCACACCGGCTCATTTTTTGATTGGTCGGCCGCTGACTGCTTCAGCCCCGGAAGACCTGACCTCGACTGCTGTCGTGCGCTTGGGGCGCTACGATCGAGTGGAGCAGCTACGTCAGCACTTTTGGAAGCGCTGGTCAAAGGAATACGTATCGGAGCTTCAAAGACGAGTCAAATGGCAGACCAATGGTGAAGATGTCAAGCTGGGCAGCCTTGTAATTATCAAAGATGATAACCTTCCACCGCTCAAATGGAAATTGGGACGTATTATCCGTTTGATACCAGGAGATGATGGAATAACGAGGGTCGTCGACATCATGACTGCAAAAGGGACTATACGAAGAGCCTGTACCAAAATCTGTCCCCTACCCGTACAAACAACAGCTGAAGAACCTGCTTCGTGTTGCAGCCCTTCAGTACATGCGTAATCTACAGTTGGAAGATATCACATTCTTCCAAGGTGGCCGGTATGTTAAGACTCGTACCGCCATCTACATCGCCAGCGAGGAACTACCGGTTGACACGACGTTGGCGCGCATTGCATTTCGTTCGATGTTCAGTTTACTTGCAATCCGAATTTTGAACGCCTAACCCGCTACACTTAACTTGTAAATTTTATTATTGAAAAATAAACGTTTCCGTCAATTTAAATAAAATCAAATTATTGAAGAGCTCCCGTCTCCCGCTAAAGTCAAAGTCGTAACACCATAGAATTACGAAATCGCGTGCGGTCTCTACTCAGGCATTTTTTTTACTCTATGATTTCAACTTCCTTATTTTAATTCGACTACGGCAAAACTAAAAAGGAGGTTTATGTGTTTGACCTGTTTGTTTGTCAAAATGTCTTATTTACTTGTTCATCCTCGACTGGCGCAAGATTTAAGACGATACCACTGCTAAACAAGGTCGTCCCAAACCTCATTTATCTCGCAAAGTACTTTGATTATGGGTTTCAAATCTTAGTATATGATTTTTGTGAATACTACTACTAACTAAAAAAATAGAACTTTAAACTTCTGGTGGGTTCCAATGCAAAGCCATACATACGGCTTTGGAAGAAACCAGTAAAACGAAATAAAAATGATTACAAATGTGCCACAAATTATATAATTGTAAAACATTATACAAAAGGAATAACTTATCAAAAACTCTACTGCTTGTTAATTTGGTCACTAGACGAATAGTAGTCGTAATAAATTAACTCATGATTTAGATGTAATCACAACTGACACATAAAATACCTACTAGATGTATTTTTAAATTTTAGAATTTACAGAATATTTATTATTATTGTATATTTTTTTTATAAAATCCTAAATGTGATTAATCAAACAAAATGTAAACTACATATTTAGATTAAAAATTCCGTCGACATAACCAGTTTCTTTGAAAGCTTGAAAGACATTTTATTCCTAAATAACATATTGATATCACAATATGAACCGGCGCCGACACGTGAATATTCGTTCATTTTATTTTGTAGTCAATTAAGTAACTGAGTTACGCAGTGTAGTAAAATATTAACTGGTTTTTTCTTCGATATGGATTTTTAATTTGCCTATTTTAAAACTAAGTTAATCGACTTGCAGGTCTGCATTTTTTGTACTAAATTGATTCATATTTTCCTTTGCGGAAATCAAAATTGCACATACTATATTAGTTATATACTCTAAGTTGTTGCATTCATGCCCGGCCCATCAGTTCATCATTTCATTAGCTGCAAGCAGTTCACAGTTGGACATAGGCCACCGCTAAGGACCTCTAGAATGAACGATGGAAGCCTGCATTCAGCGCTTGCCTGCGACCTTTTTAAGGTCATCTAAACAACTTGTGGGTGGGTGTCCGACTGTGTTTATTTAAAAAAATGTTCGTTATCTATTTCATTCGGATACCTATAAAATCTGTCAACAACACATTAGTTGGTATTATAGAGAAAGCTGGAACTAAACAGTATACTTACAATTAAACAAAATTAAGGCCGGAATATTAAGTATCGAATAAAAGCAGTTTTTAGTAAGCAGGTCAGTATTGTTATAGTAAAAATGTGTGATTCGAACGAAACAATGAGGAAATAAAGTGAAGCATATACCATAGACAAACAAAAGGTAGACACTTCGGTGTCTGAGAGTTCTTCTGTCTATGTTTAAAACTTAAGATGATCTGAAGTGAGTAATTGCAGAGCATATAGACAAGTCAGCTGTACGGGTTTTGACCCGGGGTGCTCTACTTAAACGTAGTGTATGAAAATGGAGGCACACATGCACTTGTCGGCAAAACGTACAAGAAAAATTTAATTTCTTTTGTCTTACTTTTATAGTTTTAGTTCGTAACGAACAAATTATTAGTAAGAATATAAACTATAAATATAAATAAGCCAGAGTCGCCTCGCTAAGAAGAAGAACTATATTTTTTGCTTGAATAAAATTTAAAATTGAATTTTCAAATTTGAATTTGAAAAACATAATATTCAGATCACATATTCAGATTTATTACAGACAGATTTCAAGAGGCAACCTCTTGTTAATGAACACTTCGGGTCACATTCCGGTCGAGTGCTTCGGCAATTAGAGCGCACATTTTTACTAAGTAACATTTTTATTAGGTATATTTATTAATGTAGGTACAAATTGAAGATTGATTTAAGATTTCATTATAAAAGAACTTATAGGTGAATCAAACAGAAGAGTGGTAGCATCTGTGGCAAGGTGGTTTTATGTAAACTCGTTTTAAATCTATTCTAATTTTGTATCTTTGACACAAGCCGACAATGCCGTAACATTTCCTAGTCGAGTCTCCCACGAAAATAAAGTCGATTGTCACGGGTTTTGTAAGTATTCTCGATTGTTTTACAAACATACGGAACGTATTTATTTCCTTTGTTTTGCGGTAAGTTGAAACCCAAAGGTCAAATATGTAAATGTCATGTAACGATAACTCAAACTGGCTTAGAACAACCGTTCAGTGAAGGATCAAAAGGTGATATTAAATCTTGACACACATTAAGCTAAGCTTCGCTGTGAATTTTTTTATAGCCTTAATTGTGTCCACTACTGGGCACCCTGCAAAGGCATCCCCTCTTGTCTTCCACGCGTCTCGGCCACTCGCCAGTGTCTAGGTCCAGGTTATCCCACCATTTCTGGCGTGGTCTGCCCCTCTGTCTACCCTTGACAGTGTGTTCATAAGAGGTGCACTCAGACCTAAATTCGGACCATAGACCGGTCCTTCTCCAACTAGGACAGACCGACAATGGGCGCCCCGCTCATACAAGGACAATCACGGACTGGAAGAGACTACCGAAAGCACTCAACCAACCCTCCCCCGACTTGGACGCGATACCCGAAAGGATATCGTCCACCGAACAGACCGACATGGCGATCTCCTCCCTCACCAACCACTTGAAAGCAGCCATCAAGGACTGCTCCAGGCAGGTCCCCTCTGTGGACCCTAACCACAGATTCGAACTGCCGGAAGACGCAAGGCGGTTGCTGACGGAGAAAAACGCCGCGACAAGGGAACTCGACCTCTACCCCACCGAAGAGGCCCGTTCTAGATTACGCTACCTTCAACGTCGAGTTAAGGAGCGCATGAAGGAACTCAGGGACGAAAGGTGGGGCGACTTCCTCTCTGAACTGTCACCGTCCCACGTCACTTACTGGCGTGTGGCACGAAGTCTCAAGTGCGATCAGATCTCAACCTCTCAAATATCCGGATGGTTCCATCGCTTTCGATGATGACGAAAAAGCTGAATGCCTAGCAGACAGCCTGGAAAGCCAGTGCTCTCCTAGTCGTGAACCAGTTGACCCAGATCACCTACGACGGGTAGAATCGCATGTAGAGAGCATCACCGCCTCCGCATCGGCTCCCCCCGTGACCGCACTCCCTCCAACTACGATTGAAGAGGTACAATCGATAATCAAATCCCTAAAACCCCGAAAAGCCGCCGGAGCTGACGGAATATCTAACGGCATATTAAATTGCCTACCCCAGACTCTATTACTGCTGCTAGTGAGCATCTTCAATGCTTGCTTAGCTAATTGTACGTTCCCAGACGCCTGGAAACAAGGAACGGTAATAGGCATCCCAAAACCAGGCAAAGACCTAAAAAATCCGTCCTCATATCGCCCAATCAGCCTCCTTAGCTGCATCGGGAAGATATACGAGAGAATCATATCGGCCAGACTCAAGATTTACACCGAATCTATGAATCTGATCCCGAATGAGAAGATGGGCTTCCTAACCTAACCGAACACATCCTAGGCAACCGCCGCCGCGGATGACCCACAGGAGCACTCTTCTTCGATGTAGCGAAGGCATTCGACAAAGTCTGGCATGCCGGCTTGGTAGCCAAGCTGGCCATCATGGGCCTGCCTGACAGTCTCGTGCGCATCATACGAGAATTCTTGTCGAATAGATCCTTCCGCTACAGAGTCGAAGGAACTCTTTCACGCCCCCGACCACTAAGAGCTGGAGTCCCGCAAGGGTCTGTGCTCTCTCCCATACTGTATGCATTGTACACCAATGACGTACCCCGGACCCCGCACGTGGAGTTAGCCCTTTTCGCTGACGACACTGCTCTATTCACATCCAGTACAAGTAAGGAGCTTATCTCCAAACGCCTCCAACAAGCAATCGACGCGCTCGGCGCTTGGTTCAGGAAGTGGCGCATCGAGGTGAATCCGGAAAAGAGCGCAGCAGTGTTTTTCTCCAAAGACTCCCGCGGTGCAACACGACCCCCGGCATGGAGCACACAATTGCTCTTAAAAACGATATCTTTGTTCGGAAAATCCATTCCATGGGTTGACCGCACAAAATATCTGGGCGTTATCTTTGACAGCAAGATGACCTTTGGACCCCACATCCAAAGAGTACGCAACAGAGCAGCCTTCTATCTAGGCAGACTCTCACCCATGATCAGTAACGTAAAAATGTTGCTTAGAAATAAGTTGACTCTTTACAAGCTGTGCATCCGACCTGTCGAGACATATGCGAGCGTTATTTTCGCACACGCAGCACCATCTCTTCTGAATAAACTCCAACTCATTCAGAATAGGTTCGCACGTAGAGCCACGGGATCCCCCCGGGGTCTACGCACACGCGATCTACACAAGGACCTTGAGCTCCCATCCATGTCGAGATACCTCAAAGAAACGTCAAAACGTTACTTTGAGAAATGCTCTTCCCATCCGAACCCGTTAGTGGAACAAGCTGCTAACTACAGCCCGTCCAAGAATGTCCCCTTGCGGCACCGACGCCCGAGGAATGTTCTCTTTGACCCCGACGACCCCATCACGGTAGCTAATCGGCCATACGAAAATCTCCAATCTCAAAGGAGACGGGGATTTTCCTTAGGCACACCGACACACCGCACTCGCCGGCGAGTGCGACGAAGTAGGAACAGTAGCTCGTTTTCCAGGTACCAAAATGTACCAGGGCGCTTCTCGCCACCAGTAGGCTCTTCTTAGGCCCTTAAGGCACCCTAGTGTCGGCCCTTAAGGCAATGAGCGTTTGCATCGCTCGCGAGTTTGCATCGCTCGCCATTGATCAAAGGCAAAGCCCATGGCCGAGGTTCGTCCCAACTGGGAGCCCCTTGCGCTTTTGCCGAAAAGGCTGAGTGGCGTCAAGCCCTCGCCTCAAACCGTCCCGCTGTAAATATTAAAGCTCTTAGAAGCTAATATTGTAGGTCCTGTCAAAAAAAAAAAAAAAACCTCTGTCTACGCCTTCTGGAACCCAGGATGTAGCGACTAGCAAATCAGGCCCATCCTATCACTGTGAATAATAATTTAAAAAAAAATATATTTAAGCCCATATAAAGCTCAAAGTGAGTCGTAAGCTTGTTAAAAATAATTACAGAACTTGAATCGTCAAACTTTATACGAACAATTCGTAAACACGAAAAATTCATAAATGTTTTTGAGCAATCAATCAAGAGTAAAATGATCGGCAACCTAAATTAAGTTTAACTAATTAAATTTCACCCTTTATAATTACAACAAAGTTAGCGCCCGGCTTATCGGAGCGTCCTCGGTATATTGTTACCAACCAAAATATCCGCTTGGGAAATTCAATTGATGAACGAAAATAATGTTTTTTGCAGATTATTTCGTCCAAACATTTGATCTTCCGACATACTGCCAATTTAACACAGTGTAGTGTAGCCAATAAAAGAGATTTAATATTTTTTTCAGTTGCTACTGAAATATGAATTTGCTTTGAACGAAAGTCCTGTTACTATTTCGCAGTTCAATCTGACAAACGTTCAAATTGGTGATTAGAAATATTTACGTCTTAGAACCACTATCGCAACAAAATCCATTTGCTACCGCAAGGAACAATAGAACCTATATCGTTGCGGTACCCGTTTGGGTGATAAGGCATTAAAAATGGTTGTTTGAGTAGAGACCTACATAGGGAACGAACTAGTACTTAATCATTTTATAGATAATACTCGTAACTTCAACTTCTCATTTTCTTTCTTATCGATGTGGCAGACGTTGGAGTGAAATTTTTCTGACTTCGTGACTGCAGACGGGACTAAAAACGGGCTCCCAAGTACGAAGAAGCTTGTGTATGACACATCCTGGCTTACTTATTTTATTTATTTATTCATTAAAAAAGTGCATACAGTAGCGATCGGTGATCGCGTGAACTATGTGATCAAATGTAGAATTACGACAATCACAAAATACTCTTGAAATTTGTCGCTTAATCAACCGCAACTCATTCGACACGATCAAAAATCTATCTCGGAGAGCGTTCCGTAAATATTCACTGAAGGGTTCCGGGTTGTTTTGAGTATACCCTTTATAATATTAAAATCCTTTCTGAGGGGTGCGTACCCACGTACCCACGTAATTCCCCAAGGTACGAAAGCCTGTAAGGTTTCATTTTACTCGACGAGTTTACGACTTTCGGGATAAACTGGCTTCTGCACCTTTACAAGGTTCATCCTGGTTACGTTAAGGGAATGAGGGATGTTACTTCCGATTGTCTTGTAGTAAGATGTGTTATTTGACGTTCTAGTTTAGTGTTTTCGCGGGGCTCCGCTCCAATTTATATGTTGAGAATGGAAAGCTTTGACCTTTTTTTCTTTTGTAATCTGTTTTCTAAAGTTTAAATAGTTTTGGTGCAATAAAATGTTCAATAATTAAAGGATAAAACAACAAAAACCTTTATTGGAGTATTTGAAAACACACTAGCTATGACCGGTATTGTTTCTATAAAAAATATCACTTAATTTTCGAATTTGTATGGATTTAAGCCTTGAACAAAATATAATTAAAGTGTAAACATACATAATGAATTTTTGTATAATTTACTAAGATTGATTTCATTACATGATATTACCTATACTATACATAGTAAAGTATTAATAGTATAGTAGTATTAGGTACACCTATTATATAATATATTTCATTTTATATATCCATAGTTTGTAATAATTTTGATGAAGTAAACTTTTAGTTTTTCCCTGTAGTTGACTAAGTGACAATGCTTTTAACATCAGGTCCGTGGTAGTCATAACCCTACTCTATAAGCAGAATCTACTTGAAACAATATTGGTAGTGTACATTTTAAGCTTAAGTATTTGTGCAAACTTGGAACAAGGAAACAGTAATGAAATATCCGACCTGATCTACGATAGATAGCACTTTAACACAGCCTTCAGGCATCAAACATTCAGGGATTGAGCTCGTTGTGTGTTGGAGATATCAGTTTACTATCGACCCGCCCCGGCTTCGCATGGCATAAAAACCTTCCTCTTGAATCACTATATTTATTTAAAAAAAGCCGCATCAAAATCCGTTGAGTAGTTTTTAAGATTTAAGCATACATAGGGATATAGGGACAGAGAAAGCGACTTTGTTTTATACTATGTAGTGATGATAGTGATATTCTGAATCGACCACCATTTGATATTTCAAAGTACCGGCTATCAAAGTATGTTAAGCTTACATTTTGATCAGCGTCTGTTTAAATATAAAAATTTAACCTGTCGGCTCGCAGAATCCTGACACAATAAAATGTGCCATATTTGTGAAAACCAAGTTGAAAATAGAGATGAAATATGAATTAAATTAAACTATTTTATACGGGTTTCTATCGCGCTTATTGCTTACTTATTTATACCTAATGTTTAAGACACCAGCTTGGGACCCAGTTATCAATTTAATAAAATCTCAAACTCATCGGAAGACTACAAGTGTTTTTGATACTGTCAGCCAATACTGTGTGAATCGAAATAGTTTTCAATGATTTATGAGCTATGGTTTTGTATTCTTGTGACATCAGAAACAAATGAGAAACAGACGAATGTCAACTCAGTCTGCCTGCGACCATGAGCTCTGTAAAGTGCTTGAAACGTTAGATATAAATAAGTAAGCAATAAACGCGATAAAAAACCGTATAAAATAGTTTAATTTAATGTGTAACAATCGCGAAAACATAAGAAATCATTATGAAATATGAAACTAGCTGACCCTGCGAACTCTGTACCGACTGAACTTTTCTCACCGTTTAATCCTTCCCTGAACTTCCACAAATATTTCAAGACCAAAATTCCATTCTCGAGTTTTAGCCAGGCTAACGAACAGCAATTGATTTTTATATAGGTATACTTTTAGATAATTATTTACCATATTAATTATGTAATTAACTACTAGAGCTTCAGAACGACCACTTAAATGAAACCCATCCGGTCAATTTTTCTACCACATAATATAGATATTCAGCAGAGTCCTTGTGACTGCAGCTATAAAGAAAAACCATAATTCGCTTAACTAAGATATTTATTTTTGTACTTTTACCACGAGCTTTATAACGAAACTTTCAGAAGACACTATTTTTAGCAGATTGGAAAGCTTGTGTTTTCTATTACGACACAACTTAGATTTTAGTTTCCAATCTAGTTGTTCCAAGTTTGTCTTTAAAATACATTTGTTGTTGTTTTTCTTACTATTTTTTTAGTTTTTTTTAAGTACTTAGTTTTAGTGAGCTACAAGGATCGGGTAAGAAAATTTACACCACTAGCTCTAAAACCGGGATAGTCGATGTGGGCGTTAAGACGGCCAAGGTAAGAAATATGGGCCTGACTAGCAACATCTTGGGTTCCAGAAGGCCGTAGAGCAAGGGGCAGACAACGCAAGAGATGGCGGGATGATCTGGACACATTCGAGAGTGGATGGCAAGAAGCGAGGAAGACAAGACAGGAGGCCTTTGCCAAGCAGTGGAATACCTAAGGCTACTAAAAAAATTATACTTAGTTTACTTTCAAACATGCCATACTCCCCTTAGGTTGGCTGGAAGATTTTGCATTAGCGATAAGTCCGCCTATGTACTCATTTTGTTTTCGATCCTGTACAACACAATGATGTATTTATGTAATTGGTGCAACAAAGTATTTATTAATTCATTCACATTTCTGAGAATTCAAAAATTCGTTGTTGCCGTCCCTTACGATCCCATTATACCAAAAAAAGACAGTAGAAGTCTTCCTTCTGTGTTGTTTTCATTATAAGGTTAGGTAAACATAAAGAAATAGGCAAAAATGTAATATATATTACCACTAAATAAATAACGTATGACACTTCATTAAAAGCAAAGATGTTCCGAGAGACCACTTCATACCCGAGTATATTACGACGTAACCAATGAAAAAGGATAATTGCATATACGCTCCCATTATTTTTCTCATTTCATACCCGTACGAGCTGTTTATATAGCTAAATTAAGTTTTGAAACCCCGTCCTTTTATTATTAGATTTCTCGATGGTGTTTTATTCACTCATCTTGAGTGTAATACACTGGAAATGCTTTTAAGGCTGTAACGAGCATTGAATTTGGTGAAGTGAACCCATTTTGTTACGTTCTACTATAGATTATTTTTTCTTTACTCATGTGGTATTCGTTTTAAGAAAATCCCACTTATATTCTTTCCGTTTTTTGGTCCTTTTTGATTGGTAGTGGATTTCACCAATTTGATAGCATTTCCAAGACCTCGGATTCTAATGCAATATAGGTTAAACTGCAACCGGTAAAACTCTACGATAATTAGTCACGATACTTACGTACATTATGCAGAATTATTTATTTATTATTATAAAACAAAAGAAAATTCTTATCGATTTTCATCGATTCTAATCTGAGTGGTTTCCCCGATCATCCAGTTAACACTTGAAATTGTTTGCCAAACGGCATCGCTAGGTCATAATGGGGCAAGCAAGCTTGTCGCTGTGAAACAAAGAATCCTCTTTCCTGCTTTTTCTTCTCTACTTCGTAAGGTCTTCGGTGTTCATGATTGTGAGACCATTTGCATGCATATCCACCAACGCAACCTCATTACACACTGTCTCAGTTTGCCCAGCAAAATGTAATGCCATTTTCTCGGGCAGTTTATTAAGCGACCGTCTGCGATTTTTTCCCTTCATTTTTCATTTGTACTTAGCAACGATAGTTGTATTTTAATAGACACTGCAAGTGAGATATAAATAAACATTGATAAATATTTATATTAATAATATAATTTCATTTCTTCTCGTGGATAGCATGGATAGACTCTTTTTGTACCAATTGTACAATGTACAGTTGATTCAAATTCAACCAATGTGTACAAAGGTGTATGTACTTATCGCTGATACAATTTCTCTCAAGTTTTTAACCAACCGTTACAAATTTATCCTTTTATATTTTATCCTTTTTTATATGTTTATGAATTTACATAAATTTTATAAATAAATAAATGATTAATTTGCATTAGAAATGTTTATGAAATTATCATTGATGATGTCTAGCTTATTATGATATCTATAGACGATCAATTTATCTAAATGAATGATGATGGGTTCGAAAGTATTTAGGACATGCTGTGCCCTTTAAATATATGATGTCTATCTTTTTTTCCTTTATTTTATTACTACTTCTACTTCATATATTTGCGTGCGGTCCCTCGGTATATCCGATATTTGCATTAGAGACCGGGGTCCACTCCCATTCCTTTTTTTTTCTATTTCTTCACATGCTCTCCTCTCTTTCAAGTTATATGATGTCGATTACTTTATATATCTATGTTTGTATATGGCAAAGGCAATGGCTCACAGCAACTTCTAATTACACTCATTAAGACAGGACTTAATTACCTTAACGAGTGACGACATTTCTAATTTTTATTCGTTCGAGCTTAAAATATACTTATCGATGATTACGTAAATAATCTTAATTTAGCTTAGGAAATTAATTTTTATTTTGTTATAAATTGCTACACTTATCAAATAATATAGGCTTGTGTTTGCAGCTTTGTTCGAGTAGATTTGACGCTTGGAGGATTGATTAATTATTAAGTATATTTATTCTGACCAAGCTATAATTTACAATAAAATCAGCAGATTCGGAAACCTGCATATCATGCAGGATAGAAAGTGGCTTACATACGAAGTATTTATCGGAGAAATTCGTTCAATATCAAAAATATCCCAACTTCCAATTTACACCACTAGCCGGAAAGCGAAAATTAAAACAATGACCCATTTTCCTCTAAAGAATCTACTTCTTCTCTTTCTGTGTCTTGTATTCCTATAAAGATAAAATATTTGATTACTTTTGTAAATAAAAGACTAATAAATCCCAACTAATATTATAAATGCGAAAATGAGTTTGTATATTTGTGTGTTTCTTTGTTTATTTGTTTGTTTGTTACTTCTTCACGCCCTATCTACTGAACCAATCTTCCTGAAATTTCGCATACACATAGCTAGGAGTATTGAAAAGAACATAGAGTACCTTTCATCCCGGGAAAAGACACTGTTCCCGAGGCGAGCGAAAGCTAGTGGTTAATAAAAAAACGTGCTGATATAAAAAAAAACTGACACTTCAAATTTACTTCTTCTTTCTAGAAGGTGGCGGATACCACCAGCAAACAGCATTCTCTAAGAGATTAGTCTTAGTACCTCTCTCTCTCTCATCTTAGCGCCTTCCCGGTTGCTTCCTTAGCTGATTACTTCGGAGCCCAGGGCCCGCTTTCCTGCTTTTTCTCCTCCACTTCGCCCGGTCTTCGGCATCCCTAGTTGTGAGACCATTTGCGCGCATATCGTTTACTGCGACGTCGAGGTACCTACCGTACATTTATTAATATAAATGTACGGTAGGTACCTCGACGTCGCAGTAAATTCGTGATAATTCACGTCGTCTTACTGGACCAATATTGCCACGGTTTTGAACCTAGGACGCTAGTCAATTTTGATTGTTCAAAAATCATAGACAGTGTTGCAATATCGTTTTAAATTCACAAGAAAAAATCTGTATTGGAGATAGACAAAGAAGGTAAAACTGATAGTACTCATAAGTAAGTACAATCGCTTGTTCCTAACTTTGTTTGGCATTTTAACGAATCCTAGATAAACTAAAATATGATTAGATAAATTGACAATAGTTCCGATTGAAAATCGATAAAGTCTATCAACAGAATTAGTTTAATCTGGTCAGGAAGTCAGATTCGCTTTGAATAGCAATTTGTGGCTTCTTCGACACAAATTGTCTTACTAATGGACAGCGACTATCAACTCAAGATAACGATTTAGATACTGGAAGATAATCATCATTTTTAACACTAGAGTTATATAAACCTAAAAAAATGTTCGGATGTGATTAAAACGCGTTTAACTGTAAATAATTAAACTATCCCAGTCTAAAAAATAATCTGTTTCGCAATTGAATTTGAGATTAAAATTAACCATTGAAAAAATTAGGCAGCAAGTTGTGGTCTTTTTTATAAACAGTAAACTTAAAATTTTATAAATGTTGGGAAGGAATAGAAATACGTCCATACTTTCTTCTTCTCCGAGCATGTTTCCCGGTTGCATTTTCAGCATACGCTTCAGAGCCCAGGATACGCTATTTAATCTTAGTCCTGATTTTGCGGAACTGGTTATTACAATGAATTAAATATTAGAAAAAAATAAGTCCATACTGTCTGAGATTATTATCCAAAGTATCCAAAGAGAATATAATCTCTACGTGTCAAAGACAAAATAAAACATTGTTTTGATTATAAAAAATCATTTTATTACTTAAAAGGTTTCCCAACATCAGCTGATGCAGCCCGTGCAGTTTTCAAAGAAACGACAGTTTATATAGTTTTTGCAAATGTACAGTACATAGTTGTTATGTAGTTCACTTGTGTCATCATTCAATGAGATAACATCAACGCGGAAACTCATTTCTTATTTGTTCGTTACAAATTATGTAATTTGACTTCAGTCGCATCGTTACTGTTGCCCTTTTTCTCCCTTTTGTGTTGTTAAGTAGACAAACAAGCCTACGGCCCACCTATTAATTAGTGGTTGGTTTTGACTATAAACGCCTGAAACATCCGTAGTCGACAGAAGAAAAAAACCTGCAAAGTCAGTAAGTTTTTCCCTATTGATTCATACCGGATTATATATTTGCCTATACCGATAAACAACAATGTGTTTATAATATACTCGCTGTTCCCCGCGGCTCCGCCCCGCGTGAGACTCGGTTATATCGTGCCCAAAAGTAGCCTATGTTTGACCTCAGGTCGTTAACTACATCCCTATCAAATTTCGTCACAATCGGTCCAGCAGTTTAGCCGTAAAGAGGTGACAGACAGACAGACTTTCGCATTTATAATATTAGTATGGAAGTATGGATAGTATGGAAGTATGGATAGTATGGAAGTATGGATATGGATATGGATGTTAAGAAACTGACTTTGTTCTACTTACTTTCCATGTTTCTTAAAATTTTCATATGAATCTAAACATACCTGTTAGTTTTATGTTTGCACAGATTTTTAAATGCTATACTTGCAATGAAAAAACTTTATTTCCCTTCTTCACGTCATAGCTTGAGAACAACAACACAGCTTTTATTATTTTTATTTATTCTTATGCAATGCAATAAGTTTTTATACAAGTAAAAATCGAAAAGATTGTTCCCCACCCCAAATTATCTTAACTATTATCTAAATTTAATATACCACGCGTGCAAAGCCGAGGGTAGTATAAAAAGTACAATACAATAAAATAACTCTATGTACTCTTTATTGCACTAAACAAATCTTTATATATATATATATTAAAAAAAGAAACTAGATTAGGTTACAAAGGCATACTACTTGAAATACTATTTTTTTATTGAAATTTTAGTAGCTTGACCAAAATAATTGTAGATTTTTCAATTAAAAAATAAGCTACATTGAAGATAATTTTGTTCTGGTAAGTTACAAAAGTGATTTGTTAGGTTTATGTAGTATTAGCGGGTTGAAATTATGAGACAGGTGGGTATAATGAGGGTGGTGCGTACGATTTAATATTTTAGAGTATTTTCCACTGGTAATACCTAAGTTTTATGAGAATAGACGTGCCGGCTTATGTTACAACTTTTCTCCCCCATTTGCTTTGCAATGATACACTCATTATGATCTGAAAAAATCCTTATCAAATGATTTTTTTCTATTAATTGTTCCATAAAAAGAAAAGAATTCCAAATTTAATAAATAAATAATAATAATAACTAATATGTAACCTAATATAAAACTAAATATAAAAATAGTCCCTGCGGCATTGTACCAAAGACGCTGGCAGCTGAAATGGAATAGCAATTCAACATGAAATTATTATACATCCATTAATGCATTTCTTGTCACATGGTGCATTTATCTGATGAATATTTTATATAAATGAATAAACGCTATAATGATGATAAAATTCATCATTATTACAGCGTTTTTTTTTGGTTGCATTCAAAGCCATATATTGCTTCTGTGCTTGACTTTCACTTAAGTAATATTTATCTTTTCAAGAAGCACTTTACCTTTTATAATTTCCGTCATATTTCGGAGAGATACAATAAAATTAGTCTGTTTTTGGCGTGTCCTTTAGTGGCCTTTTACGATATCCATGGGAAGTTAGAGTATGACGTATTCTTATATCCCGCTATCTATACAACACTTGGTGGTTCGTTTTAGTTACCATCTCTCACAAATATAGAGGAACACGATTCCACACGTTTGGTAGAGTCCTACACCCGTAGCCAAGTGACAAAGAAAAATTTAAAACGCTAACGAATGTCGACAAGAACAGAATGTATGGGATTGACATGAGCTGCGGTAAATCAAGTGGTCAATTTTATAACAATTCCATACATTTTGTTCTTGTCGTACAAAGAATTTTGAATCGCGCGCGGCCGCGAGGCTATTTTTTTTTTAAATCTATGTTGTCGTACCTCGTTAACGTTTTGCGATTGTGACTTTGGCTAAGCCCACGGGTTGCTCCTTGCAGACGGCTGCCTCATTTTTCAGTTTTTTTAGTAGTATCTTTAATTTTATATGTCCCTTAGCAGTTTAGGGTCCGCTTTCCTGTTATTTCTTTTCACCTCCTTTGTCCATCATCATCATCATCATCATCAATATCATCCAATTTGGGCTCGTTAGAAAGAAATAAACTGCTGGTACAGAAAACTTGGTACTCGAAACTTTTGTTCGTTTTTATTTAAAATATCTAGTTATAAATTAAAAAGTATTTTAAACATTGACTTCGCATCTTACAAATGAACTACGTTACTTGGTTAGCTACAGCAATCAAGGGAGGATTATGCTTCCTTGGCTGTATTTCTTGATATATCCTACATCAAAGGGATTGCGGATTTAATGCCGACCAGGAAGAGTAACGAGATCTTAATTTGTTATTTTGTTTTTGTAAGCGGCTTATGTTTTTAATCGAAGTACTAGGAAAATAGGTAAAAGGGGATAGGGTTCATTTATTGCCCGTGGTCCGGTCGTAGTTTTACTGGATCAGGGTTCTATGATTTCATGAATTTTGGTTATCAATGAATGTACATAAGTACTAACTAAAATATGTGTTCGACCCCTGGTTCTTCTATATTCATACCAAATTTTATAAAAATCGGTCCAGCAGTTTAGCCGTGAAAGTGTCACAGACAAATAGACTTTCAATAACTTAATAAATATTTTTATCCGATAGGTATATAATGCTTTCAAATTCTTGTAAGAATGCAGTTTCATTGAAGCGGGAACAATATTTATAGTGCACAAAAAACATCGTAACACATTGTAAAGTCCACTCTTCATTTCCAATTGTATTTGAGTTAACTTTAAAACAAAGATGTCTTAGAAACACCCATCTAATTTGTTGGTCTAAAGGAAATAAATAGGATACAATGGTTTCCTTTCAAAAGGTTTTCGACGACAAACTAAGTAGAACTTTCTTATAGCTAATACGAATTTGTTTCGAGTTCGACTATTTGTAAATTTATTATATCAATCTGGCTGACCCGACGAACTTCGTACGACCTTAAGAGGTCATGGTAAGCCCCCAAAAGACTCGTAGCCGCTGGGCCAATAAACATATAAAAAAATCAATCAATGACAATACGCGCGTCAAAACACATGCGCCGCCCTTAACTCTTCTTCAACTAATCATATTTCACTTAATTTATACAATATTATACCCCATGTATATTACAATTAATCATATTTTATTTAATTAATATTATACCTCATATGTATTTAATTAAACACCTAAAAACTTTCCTGGGAATTACTCTATCTATTAATGAAAAGAAAATCAGTTTGTTAGTTTTTAAGTTTTGCGCTCACAGACAGATGCAGTGCGGGCGGTTTCTTTCTCTTGTATACTCGTATAGATAGATAACGAATTGTGGATAAATCTCGTTGTAGATACATAAATCTAATCAGTTGTATCTTCAGTTTACGTTTACGCTTCAGAGCCCAGGGTCGCCACTCGCCACTTGTGGCATTTCTATCTTAATCTCCTCTGTGCTTTGAAAGACACATGAAGTCGTTGGTCCCGGCTGTTATTACTAGATGTCAGTAGTTATACTGTGCCAGATGAAATTAGGCAGCCCGAAGATCCCCTTAGTCCCATTCTGTGTACCTACACGCCCAGATCATGTTCTTATTGATCTGGTTTCAGGGTCAGGACCATTATATAAAGCGTACCCTGGGCTATAAAGCTTAATGTTAAAAAAACTATACTGACACTCCGTGCATTCAGAATCCGTCGAGGTAAAACAGTTGGCAAACTCCCGTTTACTATATAAAAGTGCCAATCATAATTGCGGAGACTTCCGGATTCACTTAAATGAAGCGTGTCTAATTCGTTCCGAAATATGACCGAACTTAGCTAGTTCACAACTTATCTAACTTAATCCGATCCCGTATTTTGATTGGCTAGACCAGGGTAGAACATCTACAGTTAGATCGTCGGACAGATTAAATGAAAGACGACGACCGGAACCAACTTTATTCTTTTTAAATGGACATCTATGAATGTATTATGCATTGCCCAAGACTTATCGTGTCTCGAATGAGCGGCGTAGGAAAACTAATTCAATTAATCAGATTCGACAAAGCGATTTTGAGCGAGTGATAAATTTAAAAATATGAATCCTGAATGTCCCACTATTTCTAAGTGGATAAATAGATAGATATACTCTTTATTGTACCATTAACATACAAATGATACATGTTGATACAAATAAAAACAATTGTCATGGAGTCTTCCAGGTTTTTATCTTCCGCTAGCCTTTTCACCTCCTAGCTGATACAAAACGACTATTACTTTTCCTTTTATTTGTTCTATAAAACTCCTTCTTGGTCAACCTATTCTCCGTTTTCTTTGTATCTTGCCTTCCATAATGTTTTTCATAAAGTCGTCGTACCGTATCAAATGTCCCCACATTTATTTATTAAGTTTTAATGTTAAAACAATAAAATAATCTCATCTCATAGTAATAAGCGCTCACTCAGACGAGCTGACCTGACACGCTGATGACAGGATTTTGATCAACGTGTCGTATGAAGGCCCAGATTTCCCATGGGAGCGCCCGGGCGTAGCCAATACGAGCCTATGCGATTTTTGCTCTTCACGAACATTGTTATGGGATATAATAGAAGTGCAAACACTGCCTTCTGTTTTAAACCCTGATAAAAAAGGAAAGTGTTGATTTGTTAAAAAAAACGCACTAGTTATGTAAAGGTCTTATCGTATTTTACGTTAGGTTATCCGCCCGTTGTGTCTAAGTACTTATAGCATAAAGAGTTCAACATACAAACTCCTAAGATTTATTATATTAGGATAAATATTCGACGATGAGCAAACAGTGGGCCACATATAAAATACCACTTTACCCTTACACAAAATCTTAAGGTCACCATCATCATTTCTTGTAGGTGACACGGTCAATATTAACCATGCTCACCCTTGTGTGAGAGTACTTCGGAACCGCCTCTCGGTCTGTGACGTGGTTCCTTTAACTACTACCAAGCCGGGACCAACGGCTTAACGTGCCTACCGAAGTTCGGAATCATCTTTATTATCAGACAGTCAGGTGATTTAAGCCTGCAATGTCCTAACCTAACTGAAAACAGCTAAATAAAGTATGCTACCCGTGGGAATCGAATCCACGACCCCCGGATTTACAGGCAAATTCCTTAACCACTTAACCACGGAGGCAGATTTTAGATAGTAAGTATAGTTTTCTATGTGGCCCAAGGTATCTAAAAGTAACATGTTGGGGATTTTTAATTATTCTCCTTTCGTATTAAGTCATTATTTATTACATGCAGAAAAAGGAAAGTGGTTTATTCTTAAATTTCTTCTTAAACTTAAAGGTTTCGACGGCCAAACAGTATCTTGACTTGAAATAACTTACTATACCTATATAAGAATGGTAAGTGGAACAATAGAAACAACAAAATAAATGTTGGGTCCAAAGTTGACTTATGAAATGTGTTTTTTAGTTGCGAACATTTATTCCCTGCGGGATATCCCTAATGTGTTTAGGTTACGCCCAACGACATGAAACATGTACTGTAATATGTTATCTAGAACATTTGAAAAAAATAAGTATTTTTTAGGGATTCGTGGAACCTAAGGAGTTCTATTGAGTATAAATATATCTTCATTTTCACTACGTTTGTATGTATGTAAAGAAACGGCATTTAATTCAAACTTCTTTGATTCAAACTATGTAGAGCTACAATGGTCGATACCGATCTCTTTTCCCATACTAGAATTTTTGACGATTTATGTCAATTGGACTTATAAATGGTTCACAATGAAAATAATTAAAATATAATATAAAAAGGAATTGTAGCTCAATTAAATATCTTTAAATGTCGTTTCTTTGTTTTACAGGTAAATTGTATTTTATTTCAGCTATTGGTTTGATTTATTTATAAGTATGTGCATGAGCTAAAATAAAATCTTTGTTTTACAGAGCAACACATTGTTTGATATAGACTACAGTTCCTAATAAATAAAAACATATTATAAAACGACATTTTTAGTTAAAATCAAGAAAATGGATAAGCTTCGATTTAAATTTGAAGTGATGGGATCAACGGATGGAAAAACAAATATAATCTGCATAACTTCTATTGAAGCACCGAATGGATGCATTTATAACATACCAGATGAGCTGAAGCCTGCAAGTAAGCACTCTGAAATAATATCTTTAGATGTTTATACGAAAGTAAAAAATTCTTTGAAAAAAAGATATCAAACTCGTTCAGTATGGATACCATTGGATCCTTATTTAAGAAAAATATATCTAGATGAGGGGGAAAATATACAGTTTGCAGACCAATATTTAGAAGAGATTACAGGAGAAACAGTAACTTCAAAATGTGACTCTAGTTCCCATGTAAAAGAAAATATAAATCTTGGGAAAATTGCAGAAAGATTTGTTATAGAAAAGTTTTCAAATAATTTGAATGCTAACCAATGGATATGTGAATTTGAAAGTGAATGTAAAAGATTCGAAATTATACAGGATGAAAAAAAAAATTGAGATATTAAAACATTTATTAGAAAAACAATGCTTAAACTGGTATAGTAGTATGATAATAAAATTATCAGCTAATTCAGATTGGACAATATGGAGGGATAATTTTATTGAAACATACGGAAACAAAGGTTGGTCCTATGTTAAGTATGCATTTACGTTTAAATTTCAAGCTGGATCGTTGTTAGAATATGCTACAAAAAAAGAAAGGCTATTGTTGGAGCTTAACAAGAACATCGATACTCAAACAATGATTAATCTGATTGTTATAGGATTACCAGATTATATAATGTATAGGATTGATAGAGAAACAATTAAATCAGTTGCAGGTCTCTACAATGAAATTGGTAAACATGAACATATGGTGAATAAAAAAACTTTCAATAAAGATAAAAAATATAACTATGATAACAAAGAAAAGGTTGATACAATAAAACCATGTAAAATTTGTGAAAATTTAAATAAGGGCATTAGGTTACATCCTGAAGAGAGATGTTGGTTTAAACAAACAGGAGGAGAAAATAATAAAAGGATCTATACTAAAGCCGTGAACAACTCAGTCATTGATATAGAATTAAATAACCAAGACCAAAAAAACGAATAATAACACCATTAATTAAAGTCAAACTACTATTGAATAAAAAAACAGAAATATTTGGCATATATGATTCAGGTTCAAATGTTTCTATAATTAATTCAAAATTAATAAGACTTAAGGAGGACAAGAGAAATGATTTAAACAGTGATAATTTAGTCACAATTAATGGTGTTAAAAAGACAAGTGGCTTGGCTACGATTACAATTAAAATTTTTGATATAGAAAAAGAAACAAATGTTTACATTATTGACGGAGAAGATTTTAGACATGATTTTCTAATTGGTCTGGATATCATAAAAGAATTTAAATTGATTCAAGATGAAGACTTAAAAGTAAGTCAAAAAAGAGATGAAATAATATTACAAGAAAAGGAAAATGGAAATAGAAATTTGTGTTTATTAAATTTTAATGAACATATTAAACAAGAAGATTTTAAAATAGAAATGAGTAATTTAAGTTCTCAACAACAATCTGAAATAAACACCCTGATTGACAAATATAAATCAATATTTGCAAAAGACAAGTATGATATTGGAACGGTGAGAGAATATGAGGCGCGTATTGATCTACTCGTTGACAAATACTGTAGTAAAAGACCTTACAGATGTTCGACAGAAGATAAAAAGGAAATAGAAGAACAAGTAGCAAAATTATTAAATTAGCTACAATGGTCGATACTGATCTCTTTTCCCATACTAGAATTTTTGACGATTTATGTCAATTGGACTTATAAATGGTTCACAATGAAAATAATTAAAATATAATATAAAAAGGAATTGTAGCTCAATTAAATATCTTTAAATGTCGTTTCTTTGTTTTACAGGTAAATTGTATTTTATTTCAGCTATTGGTTTGATTTATTTATAAGTATGTGCATGAGCTAAAATAAAATCTTTGTTTTACAGAGCAACACATTGTTTGATATAGACTACAGTTCCTAATAAATAAAAACATATTATATGTATATAGAGAGCTATTACTACTTACCCATCTTGCGAATATTATCTAATAATAATTACCTACCTAACATAAAAATAGTAAAAAAATGTTGAAATGAAGAGTATTGTTTGTATTTTTGATGCCTTTTTTACAACAAATATTGAACAGTGCCCAGATACAATGGATACATTATATAGGTAGTTAGTATACTATCAGTAGCTTTGACACATTTTTATTTAATAGTTTTGTTTGTAGTTAAGGATTACATAATCAGTTAATGGCTAATGTGCAAAGAGAACATGGTTAATCACTACATAGTAAAAAACAAAGTCGTTTTCTCGGTCCCTATGTCCCTTTGTATGCTTAAATCTTTAAAACTACGCAACGAATTTTGATGCGTTTTTTTTAATAAATAGAGTGATTCAAGAGTAAGGTTTTTATGCCCATGCAAAGCCGGGGCGGGTCGTTGGTATATCGCATAGCATCCCAGTGACATTGTTGTGTGAAGTCTCCGAATCCTGCGGCGAACCACATCCAAGTCCCGGTTGGAACTTGAAAGGAGACGCTTCAACTATCTTGTTATTAACGCAAATTGAACTAGTCCAGCAAATTAAGGATACTTTAAAGTTCGATCACTTAATTTGATCATTTAAAGACAGCGCTAAAATGATGATTGGATTTGATGGTTGCTAATTGATTTGATTATTTAAGTGACCAGACTGAACATATTATACTCGTATTAGTTTAATGAATTTGGAAAATACCTGTATAAATCCGAAACAGAAAGTCAAATAAAAATTTAATATTGTATTTGAATGGGGAGTCACCACAGTGCGTTTGTAGCATCCTATCCTATGTTGAATACGAACGTCCACTTCGCTGTTTTCAAGCCATATAGTGAAATGCCAGAAATTCACTAATTTTACACGTGCCGCCGCAATTAGGTTGAAAATTTATGGAGATTTGAATCACGCAGGATAAATGCCATATACGCAATGATGATTAATAAAGTGTAAGTATAAGTAGCTCCAATGACCGAGCTTATTGTCTAAGAACGGTGGACTTGCAAGGTCTTGGAGTGGCGACCATGGGCAAACACGTGAGGTAGAGGCCATCCTGCATTACGCTGGGTGAATGAAACCAAGCGCCATGCAGGCCCCTGTTGGATGTATGTGGCTCGGGAGAGGCAGAAATAGAAATTCACGGAGATGGCTTACGTCCTAAAAAGGATATCATAGAGGCTGCTATAGATGGATGGATGGAAGCAGTTCTGATAATTCTTAAATAAGATCTATTCACCTATTTTGATGACTGTGTGTTAAACATCGTATCTTACATAATTACATTGTTGTGTCTAGATTCTGCGGTAAACCACATCCAATTTCGCTCGAACTTACCTTGATGTCGCTGTCAATTATCTTGTCATTAACACAAATTAATTTACCTATTCTGCTAAATTAACATATCTATCGGATCAATCGCATATTCAAGTCAAGCGAAAAATGCATCTAATCTGTGCAAATTGTAATTGATAACAAGAGATCCCAACGCATACTTTAAGACGGGTAAAATAAAAAGCATAGAAATAGAAAATACGAGCGGTTCTACCCAGGCATTTTTTTAATCTATGGTAAAAAGCGTGTTATAAACATCTGTTTTTTTCGTATCTATTGGTTCGTACGTTTGAATCACTTACTATCATGAATATGAAAATTTAACTGTTGGGAATGAATAGGTACTTTCATATTATTATCGTTGTTTTTGTACGTTTACTTTGGTTAGAGATAGATATAAAGCGCCTGACAGACTGCAGAGGCTTGGCAGTGTGAACACAGTTAGGTACATTTGCTAAGGCTAAAACCATTTCAAATTTAATTTAGATTTATAACATACTAGATAAGTTTTAACAAAAATTATAAAATCGATCAGTAAAAACCTGAAAAATGGGAATTAAACGAAAACTTACTTAGTGTGTGCTTTGGTATCAAATTAAGTTATCTGTACCTAAATAATACGAGAGGAGAAGTAAAGAAGGAAAAGTCTTAAATTGCTTAATTTTATTACAAATTATAGGATTGAAACAAAAATCTGTAAAATTTGATGTAAAATTTATTCAAAGTTCTCGTATAAAATCGTAAGTATAGAATTCTTTTTTTTTTAATTTTACAATAATTATATCAGTTCAAAAAACATTTATCTTATAAAACAAAAATTACTGATTGAATTTTAGTCCCTACAAATATCAACACTTTTACCCTGTTTATCTGACTTATTTAAATATCACATTCCAATACCCACTATTATCATATCACAAAACGGATGACTTATTTGTTTTTCCTGAAATCATTTGGATTTGTTCTTGCTAGTTGTTTGCTCTTCCTGACAATAGCTCCATAAAATGTGGTCGTTCGCATCTGCACATCAAACTTCTCACAGTGCTCTAATAGAATTGGATAAAGATATTTTAAATCCGCGTGGTCTAGCGTCGGAAAAAGGTGATGAAGAGCGTGGTCGCCGAAACGAGTGATCGATTTGAAGTGATTGCCGGCGTAATCGATTCTTTCAACAATCGTATCCATTTGGTGCAAGCCCCAATCTAACGTTTCGTCCCTGAAAATGTAAACGAAGAACTTATAGTTTGGAATAGAAACTTTTTATAGAGTTCGTTGGAGATCTACAATTGATCGGCATTTTCTCTACTAAAATGTCAAATTGAGTACGTTTTAATAGGGTGTGCCACAGAAATCTTAAGATTTCTAAATTCTGTGGGGAGCGCGGAATAAGTAGATTGACAGTTTGAGATAAAAGTTGACAAAACATTGCCGTGCTTTAAAAGCTGAATTTTCATTGACTGTATTAATGTTTTTCCATCTCCTTTAGAATTGATTTCAATTTCCTTTTTCTTCTCCACTTCGCCTATTCATCGCAATCATTAATTTTGAGAATAATTTGCACGCATATCCTCGGCAACGTCAAGCTTATCCTTATATCTTTTTTTTTATATTATATCTTTTGGGCCTACTCGTGCTTTGCAAAATATAAGTAAACTTTATCCCGAAACACTCGTGCAGCACCTACGACCATATTAACAAATACTAGCTAGTACATCAACAACATATAAAGATTCAACAGCACCTGCGAGTGCTCTGTGCATTATCAACTTTTCAACAAACACTCGTACCAAACTTCTAATTTAATTTATACACAAACATAGCACAGAATGGAATGATAAGCACCTTTCCTTGTATTCCTCAAGTCTTAGGTAGTTAAAACTATCATGCTGAATAAATATATGGAACAAACTTATGCATTAAACTTTTACTATTATACGAGTCGGAGGATTTTACGCGAAATATAGTTTTTAACGTTATCCAAGAAGTTTTAAAGTTGAAACTTGAATGGATTTTGGAAGTTTCTGAGGATAAATAGGTACATGTTTGGTGGTTATGGTGTTATTCTTGTTGACATGTATGGTTATCGCCTCTACCTCTATAATAGGACTATCTCATATCCACTGTATCATAAAGGTAATTGGGATATAAAGCTTAGAAAATAATGTCAAATTTGCTTCTAGATTTTCCAACATCAAAAGCTACTTTTTCTTTTGTTTTAACCCGACTATGTCAGAAGAATAGTATCTATTGCTACTACGTGTGTGACATTGAAGTGCTTAGAGTAGAGAGTATACTTATAGTACTATAAAAAAGTGACGAAATGACGGATTTTCTGCGCTAACTTGTGTCTCTTTTTTTTTCTTCCAAACCAATAGAATAATAAACTTACTACTTGCGTACACAATTATTATATTTTATTGTTTTTTGGGATGAGATACCCTAAACTTACTTACACAATAGCGGTGGTTTTTTGTTTGCTTGTTAACTTCGGTCTAATAAGCTTGCCAACATGTAGATACCAAAATTCCCGTCCTCAAGAGCCGGTTTTTAAGTATTTTAAATTAATAAATTCTACAATTTAAATTATTACCTGGGAAAATCGCCATCAAAGAAATTGGTATGATCATGATGACCGGCAGTCAGACCATAGAAGACAAAGAAGAAACTGGAGCCCATTATAGTCGCAATCCATACGGCCAACACCCACGGAAGTGACAAGTCGCTGAAGTACCACATCCAAGCAGGTACGGTTAGTGGTAGAAGATGAGCCCAATTCAAATTCTTCCCTTCAAACTTCAAGAGCGAGACAACAAAGCTAAAAAAGAAGTTTTTAGTTTAGTATTTTATCATCATAATTTCAGCCGCAGGCTGTCCACAGCTGGACATAAGCCCAAGGATTTCCAAAATAACCGGGTGGAAGCGGTCTGCATCCAGCCCCTGCCTGCGACCTTCCTCAGGTCATCCAACTATCCAACCATTTTGACGACCTCCGTGGCGTAATGGTTAACATGCCTGACCGCTACTCAGGAAGGTCCCCGGTCAGGTCAAGATGAAAAATTATCTTTTTCTGATGGACCTGGGTCTTGGATGTTTATCTATATATGTATTTGTTATAAAATATATTATCGTTGAGTTAGTATCCCATAACACAAGCCTCGAACTTACTTTGGGGCTAACTCAATCTGTGTGATTTGTCCCTATATATTTATTTATTTATCTGATCGGTGGGTGTCCGATGCGTGGTCTGGTCGTCATTTGAGAACCTCTTTGCCTCATTGGCTGAAGATGTAGAGAAGACTATATTCATCATTCTTATAAATCTAAGCATTATGCTTGCATTCTAAGTATAGTCCAGATTGATATTCGTACACAAATAGTGTAAGTATAACTACTAGCATATGTTTAATATTCAAAAAAAAAAAGAAAGATTTTTTGGTTTTCAACACATGTATAAATGAAGCAACTTTTTCTTATATTTTGTCTAGTCACTTTTTACATAATACTTACACAAAAAATCTTGTAACTGTTAAGATTTTATTAACATTGTACCACTTACAATGTTCTACGAAGCGTGAAGCGGAGTTAGCAATTTCTAGTAAAACGCAATTCATCTAAACTGAAACATGCTTACTTTCCGTATTTCTTGGCGAGATCAAATTGATTATTTATTTAGCTTACTGTCTAGTTTATTGTTAACTATACTTCTATTATTAAAGCTGAATAGTTTGTTTGAAGGCACTAATATCAGGGTTTACTGGTTGGATTTGAAAATCAAAATCGGAACAGGTAGGCAAGAAAAGCAAATCCCAATTCCCAACAAATATTCGAGTTGTTCCTAAATTGTTACTATAATACTATATAAGCCTATCATGTCTGAAACCAAACTGAAAAACACTTGTATTATATAATGAATGCATCCCCCGAGATGTGATACCGTTACCGCCAGAGGCACCAGATTACGGTCACAAAAGTGAAATATTCTTTAAGTAATAAATAAATATATTCAGAGCAACAAGGAGCGGAATATTGGAGTTGGTGACCAGTAACAATTGTTGCGAAATCGCAAAAATAGCGATATTTTACATTCTAATCCACTTTGAGTCTAGATCCACTTTAGTTCATGTAACGGAGGATATATAGTAATTCCTCTGTGGTAATAACTAAATCAATTATATAAGTACTTACTCTTTTATCATAATTTCCAAAGATGCGAAGGAATATATAACTGGGAAATAGAAGGCTGCCATACGGGCCCAAAAGGGCTTAGTTCTGTACGGCAAGAATTGTAGGAAGGGCTCAAACATACTCAGTTCAATGTCTTGTAGTGTATTCGTGTGCATATGATGCGACATCGCGTGGGAGATACGCCAGTCTCTGTAATATATTATGAAAAATAAAAAGTAAACATAAAATCAATATTAGACTAAGGATAATAGAAAAAGTTCAGCGGTTTCGCTCCAAAATAAGTAGCAAACGTGCAGGTGCATCTATAAACTCATAATTTTAACTGTTTTTCATAAAACGACGTTGGTGACCATACGAGCAAGGCCTCCTTTCCTAAGTCTCACATCCCCGTAAGTAGTATCATCCCCGTAGGTATAAAAATATTGCCATATATTGCATCTACTTAAGCGGGACCCACTTATTAATTCTATTCCTCTGCAGTCATGTATGTAGTTCTGGGAAGCCCATAATATGTCGTGTATACATTGACTATCAGTTACTACTTGTTTTCTTATTCGCGCCAGCAGCTGTCTAGATAGGTAGGTACTTTGCGTATTTACCCGACTACAGAATTGCCCAAAAGATGGTAACTGAAAGGTGATGTTAATTTTGGTAATTTCATTGCCTTTTTTGCAAGAGATCGACCGCGATCCCAGCTTATGTTAAATGGAGATGTGGAGTCAAGCTGGAGCTTGCTAGGTTGCTGGATCATTACAAGCATATTTCAATGTACAGACATCCTTTGACTAATATTGTAAGCAAATTATCGTTTCCTGCCAAGCGTTTCCGAAGAGAATCAGTATTTTAATACAATAATATAATTCTGAAGTTCTATTGCCTATTAAATAATTTTGGTACATCTATATAAACAACTAATGATTACGATGTCGAACAGGCGCGTCATCCATTATAATGCCTACCTAACTAGTTTTTGTAACTAAGTCGGAGGTCGATACCAGTCTTGAAATATTTAAATTATTTTAATATTACATATTAATATTTATCACTTTATACCTACCTACCTACTATTATTTAATCTGTATACTTAATCGTACAAGATTTAAATCTTCTTCTTCGTCCGAGCGTGTTTCTCGGTTACATCTTCAGCTTACGCTTCAGAGCCGGTAATGGTTATTACAATGGAGCGTCTGCCGTCGACCTCCGTAACCCTTTTTACAGGGAAACAAGACTCACAGGAACTCATCTACATTTATTAACATACATACCTAACACAAGTTTTGTTAATTATAACCTTAGCTACCTGAGGGCCACCAGTGATCGCTTTCGTGCCGAGGCACCTTCTACTGTTATTCCATTATCATTTTTAGTCTTTCCTAACACATTACTGCTATTATGTGGTATTGCCATCTTCTATAATATAACTACATCGAAAAACAAAATAAGTAGGTATATACTTACGAATATGACAACCCGCCAAGGTTAAGCAAGTACATGCGCCAACTGTCTGCTCTATGAAAATAATTATGGGCACAAGTCATCAAACTGCTCAGCGCAAGGCTATTTAAGATTGTGAGAGAGATACCCAAAATATAACTCTTGGTCCAGGCGAAACAACTAACGGGACTTAAGACTGCACATGCTAACAACAACAAATCTGTTACATAATCACTTTTCCTTCTATTATCTTTTGGCAAATCTTTTAATTCCTGCATAACTTTTAATTTGAGAGTCTTATAAAATCCGTGTTCTTTGAAGGTAAAAGGGGAATTCCTTGGTACTTCGGTTTTCTTTACGAAGTAATTAGGCAATATTTCCTCGGCAATTCCTTTCAAATGGTGAGTTTCAAACTGCTCAGTGATATCGGTTCCCTGAAAAGAATTTGAGTAAATTAAAGTTAGCTACTTGGGAAGTAAGCTGGAAACAGGATTATCAGATAAATATTTAGTTTCGAAACTACTAAATTGATTAGAACATGGTATATTGGTTCCATAGAATATAAATATAGTCATAATCATTGCTCTTATCAATTCAGTGTTTCCAAAAATTTGGTAGCAAAACGAATCCTACAACAAACCTACTACAAAGCATTGGATTATGGTGTTAGTCAGATCACCATGACCACTCACCCAATTTTTTTTATTTCTTAATTATGACGGAAGGAGGTTTCCATGGATAGGGATGAGTGGAGAAGAAGGAGAGAGGCCTTTGCCCAGCAGCGGGACACATTAACAGTAGGCTAAAAAAAAAACAAAATGACGGAACCAATTCTTGCTCTGCAAAATTCTACAACTGGAAGCAAATGAAAGCAATAGGGAAGCAAGGCATAGGCTTAATTTCAACGCTTAATATGCCTAAAGATGCTCCAGCATATTTTTGATATAATATCACAACAATGAGTTGCAAAATGTAATATTAAAAAGAATGTAACTACAACGCTGTAATAATTTTTATGGTTGTTGAACCTTCACAAGTTGCTCTTGCTACATAATTGCAGTTGATGTAATTGCAATATATAAACCAGTTCTTTTTTATTATTCACTTTGTATTTGCTTCGTTAGCGAGTTACAGTATCTTGTTCTGATTGTGTCAAACATGATTTCGGTTGGTACACAGTACATGGGCTTTCGACTTTAAAAATACCATTATCTTCTTTCCGTATATTGGAATATAATCCATTTAACACGCATGTAATATAGACAGCATACTTACATGCTAAATAATGCCGGCCATACACGTTACGGTTTACCGAAGAGGTCTACTTACTTACTACCTATGCAGTTTTTTCACCTGCGCAAATTCGAACGGCAAAATTCGAAAATCGATTCTGCTTTGGTCGCAACGAACGGTGCAGGCAAACCTGCCATGTAACATGTGTATGGCTGCCATAAGCCGATTTCAGACGCACGAATGTCTAATTGCAGACGGAGCTTAAGCTGTCGCCATGGTCGAAATCAGTCAGAGATCATCATCGACAATTATAAAGATATCAACTCTTGCTGACTGTACCTTCGTGCATAATATCCATTGTGATCCTCCTGGATGCTTTGATATAAAGTCTGTTAGGTCGTAAAGGTTGTCATGTATCCTCCATAAGCCTTCTGCTCCGTCTTGTAGTCTTTTTCCTTTCAACCATTGCTGGGCTATCTTCGGCTCTTCGTTTCGGAGAATAGGGTACATCAATTGAGGAAAACTTGTCTGTTTCTCTGGATTTGGAGGCATGATCTGAAACATTTAATTAATATGGTAGATAATAGAATTGAAACATGCCAATGCATTTAAGATATTGAAGGAAATATTATTTCGGGGTTATTTATTACAATAAAAATTATTGTCTTAGCTTTTTTTGTTCTAGGAATAGAAGTTGAGATAATAGATTCAAGAATGTTTGTCTCTTTGTCAGTTTTTTTATTTAGACTATAGTTACTGTACAATAGGTAGGTATATTTGATACTAAGTACTAAGCATTGTCTAAGTAATATCGTTAGGTTAGGGCATGTTGAAAAGGTGGTACCTACAGGTTATTAACATACATTACATAGGCATTAAAATACACAAATAACATCCATTCATATACACACAATCGCAGCTAAGCATACATTCCTTATTTTCTTATGTGTTATCTTTTAATTAAAGTCGTTAAATACACAGGTTTTTTGGTTGTGCCTTAGTCATGCATTAAATAAGTTAGAGCAAGCTTTACCAGTCAAATGTCGCGGTCAAAACATTAAAGCGAATAATATTGGAAAGTAAAGTTATACAAATTATATTATTTCAATGCCAAAGTTTTATAAAACTTATTTTGGCTCACGCATCCGAGTTGTTAAACGCCTATCTAAATCTTCGATGACGTAAAGCATAGATGGATTTTTCTATTCTACCCATAAATTAAAGAATTTGCCTCAGACCTGGTTTTTTTTTTTTTAATTAGAATCCATACTAATATTATAAATGCGAAAGTCTGTCTGTCTGTCTTTCTGTCTGTCTGTCTGTCTGTCTGTCACCTCTTCACGGCTAAACTGCTGGACCGATTGTGATGAAATTTGGTAGGGATGTAGTTAATGACCTGAGGTCAAACATAGGCTACTTTTGGGCGCGATATAACCGAGTCCCACGCGGGGCGAAGCCGCGGGGAACAGCTAGTAATAATATAAATATGTTATTAAAAATACTGTTTATTACAAAATTCCTGAAATGGGTCTATATATAAAATCATTCCTCATTTTTATAGAGTCCCTTCTAAGCACATCTATCATCCGCTAGGCTTTTTAAATCTTTAGTCAGGTTTTCCGTCTCTTTCGGCACTTTTGACAAATATTTGGAAAATTTTGTGATGAAATTAAACATTATAGGATAGGTACTTCCCGTTAACCTGGAATCATGAAATATGATAAAAAGCAATTTCACTTAGAAATTGATATGAAAACTGTTTTGTTGGTAATTGAAAATTAAAAAGTAAATAGAATATACTTATTTTAAGAATACTTATAAAATTTGTGTCTCGTACGACAAGTTAGGTAGACCTTTCAAATGCGGGTATCTAAGTTACTATATTAATTAAACCTGTGATAAATTAAGTTTGAACTAAATAAATAAACAAACATAAACTACTTACTGTTATAAAATTTGTGGCACTTAAAGGTCTTATATTTTATCAAAACAAGTAGGAAAAAGAAGATTATGCTACTTTTTATGATTTTCTTTGTGCGTTGTACCATCGATTAAATATTATAGTAATATTTTATCGATGGTTGTACTTACCTACATACTAATCAGGTTTCTTTGCTTGTGTGTGTTTTGATACACATAATAATAAAACAAGCGCAGAGTACAACTCCGGTTGGTGAAAGAGGTCAGTGCCATGCCCAAGTCAAAAAATTTCAAGGACTACTAGTCGTTTTCGTGTTTTAGTTGTGTTTTAAAACTCAATATCTTTCTTAACTTTGAATAATTTCATGTTACACAAATATTAAAGTTCAGAGTATATAATTAATATGTGATGACTATTGACTTTTAGTTTTCGTACATTATAAAATATTGGTTCAATATTTGGTAAGACAAGCTGTGCCCGTGACTTAGGTATCACCTGGAATACCGATTCAAATTTAGGTATAGTGACTACTAAATGTTTCCCGCGGCTCCACCTGCGTGGGACTTGGTTATATCGCGCCCAAATATCGGCACGCGCATGAAGAGTTCCGTATACCATTACAAAACAGAAATAATCACGTTTATTGTATGGGAGCCTCACTTAAATATTTATTTTATTCTGTTTTTAGTATTTTTTGTCGTTACGGCAATAGTAACAAAGCGAACCTTTAGCTCCAAAGCAGCTAGCTGAGAAATAACCGGGATAACGTTAAGATAAGACTCTTCTTATCTTAGCGCTATCCCGGTTATTTCTTATTTTAATAAGAGAGTTAATAAGGTTAATAAGAGAGAGAAAAAGAAAGTTATAACAGCAGCAAAATACATCGTGTGTGAAAAATTAAACCGTCTAGCTATCATAGTTTAAGAATAAGCATACGGACAGACGGACGGACGGACAGCGGTTAACAATCCCATTTTTCCAATTAGGTAGAGAACCCAAAAAAGAACCATTGTTTATATATTATTTCGTACCTAAAGTAATTTTAAAATTAGTTATTTCACTAAGACTCCCAAGGTTCTATGAACGCCTATATGTTATAGGTACATTGTTTATTCTACTCTTACACAAAATTTCCATGCAATATCGGCCAGTAAGTATGATTGAGTAACGTACAACCAAACTGACTATAAACTAAATTCCATTTTATGATACTCAAATTTCAAGGAAGTACTTATCTACACTGAAAAAAATACTTACTTAAACACAACCAAACTTTCGTCAATCAATAGCACAATAAAGTGACTACATAACTCTTTGCAATATGTAAACCTTTTGTCGTTTTTTTTGTAAATCACTTTTGTTAAATTAAGTTAACTTCATTAGTATCTTGACAAACTTTGGTTATTTCTCAAATAGCCGAAGTAGTTATGTAAAACTTTTTTTTCAGTGTAGTATAGTATAGAAAATAAGTAAGTATTCATTTAGATTTACATATTATTATTTTTTTATTATTTTGCACATTTAACTTTAACAATTAGGAAAACGCTGGGATGAATGTGGTATTACTAACTGTCAATATATAAGTTATAAATAGGCAATTTTAATATTGATTGGCAATGGTATGCCATGCACTTTTATATAGTTCCAATAAATACGAGTTAAAATGGAGTAATAAGAGTTATTTTAACCTTGGCAGTGATTTTGTAGTGGCTCATTTGTAACTAATTGTAGTTGTATATACCTAAATAATAAATGTGATCCCGAGATGAAAGGTAAAATGTCCTTCTCAATACTCCAAATTATTCCAATTGATTAAAAGCGGTCAGTAAATGGTGTTGTAAATATACAGTTAAATAAAAAAAAAATACATGAACTAAATACGTACCACAAAGTAAGTCAGTCCTGTTTAATTAATATAAAACACAAATAAATTATCACAAAAAATAACACTAAATGCTTTTTAGATTTTCAATTACTTTTTTTAAAAAACATTGTTCTTTTAACTAGTTTAAACTAAAATTCGTTTTGTTTGTATTGCGCACGCCCATCACACTACTTTGACTGATATCAACTGGCCATGCGTAGACGCATTCTTTTGTATCGCTGTGAACTTGGTTCTTAAGGCTTATCGCACATAGCGCTACTCATTTGTTTAAGTGTAACTCTTCTACAAGATTTTTTTAAACCTGCTAAAATGTTTATTCTTTAAGGTGATACCTCGGTGAACACTAGCGCCACCGTCATTTAAAAATCATTACTCACTGAAAACACAAGTTATCAAAAATTCCTCTGCTGTAATTAAGGTTCTGGGTCTGAAGTTAAGTTTAAACATATTAAATTATTATTCCCTATAGTTACAAATTGCATTATTGCTTAAAACGGCCACTTTTAGCAGTATTGCAATTTGTAACTATATGGAACTATAATTTAATAATTGAATATGATTAAAATTAACTTCAGATCCGGAACCATAATTACAGCAGAGGGATTTTTGATAACTTGTGTTTTCAGTGAGTAATGATTTTTAAATGACGGTGGCGCTAGTGTTCACCTTAAAGACTCTCAATGCCTTTAAACAAATCGAATATGTATTACATTAAATTATTATTAGAATAAATAGTTTGGTCTTACGAAAAAAAAAGCTAACGAGAATTATAAGAACATCATAATATATTTTTGAATAACAGAACAGCAGTTGCTACCACATTTGTAACATTGTGTAATCGCAAAATTCAAATTATTATTTAATATTCTTCAATACCTGTCGCTCTGTGAGAGACAAGCCTAATCTTTATAACCCAATTAGAAAACAATAATTACTATACTGTTGTTGGAATTGAGTTACATATCGTAGGATGAATAATGGTGATATACATTTTTTATATGTATTTTTTCTTTTATATTTAATGCACCAGAACAAGTATATCAGCAGGTAAAATTAAGCGGCACATGTGTTAATACCTTTATTCGATTTAATACCTTAATTCGATAAAAATTATAATATGTTAACTACGAAAAATAAGACTTCAAATTAAACTTGAAATAAAAAAAAATATATATTAAGGTTATGGTTATTCCCAGATGAATATAAAATAAACATGGTGAATGATGTATAAAATTAAGAATCAAAGATCAATATTAAAACAATATGGTTAGTCAGTAGTTTTTCATTTAGTAATTTAATAACGTACAATGATTTAATTAAGATTTTACTTAATTATGTGCAATTAATTTGTACACTTTATATTCATCTCAACATTTACTTTACTGTTACCTTAGTAGAAAAATATAATTTAAGTACTAGTTAAATCCGGAACAATATTTTGTATAGAAATCCCATAGGATATCAATAAGACTAGTAAATGTATTGGAACTCAGAAGTAAAAAATAAGTGAAAGGCGAAGGTTCACCATTAAAAAGGGATCTTTCGACGTAGATTGAGTATATTGACGTAAATCAGGGTCGCGGTCGTTTGTAGTACAAGAACCAAATGTAATAATAAATTCGATGTAGGTATTTGTAGTAAGAAGAAATAGGAAAAAGAAATGAGACCTTTTGGCCATGTATTTTTATTGCCCTAAGGGTTTTAAAGCTCGATTGACTAATAAATATGTCTTTAATATTGCATCTGTCGTCCTAATTTACTGTAAGTAATATATCCGTAAAAGTATTCGTCAAAAATACACGTCTAAATGTTATTTATTTGGTACCTATAAATATATAGTCAATGTTCCTTCAAGATCTAATGCGGCTCTACATTCTGTTCTTGATTTTGCTGTTTTGACTATAATTGGCCCAGTCGCCTTTTTAATATCGTCCGACCATCTGGCTGATAATTTGGTTACACGAAATTTTTAGCTTCATTTCTTTTCGAAACAAGAGTATGTTCAGCCCATCTCCAGGCATGACAATGACGCCGTGTCTTATTCTTTTCCGTAGAGAAATACAGAGCATTGAGCATTCCATGAAGTAAGGGTTCACATTTCAAAAGGTGAATACGAAAAAAACATTGGTCGAATACTCGAGTTTTCTCTTGAGCTGCGATGTTTTCGATTAGAAGACGTCTTTCACTATATTTCAAAGACTATTTGAATAAGAATTGTATGAATAAAAATATATGGTAGGTATGGTTTAGGTAGTAATCCAAATTACCTATTGTTTGCTCAATCTGCGTGATTTGTCCATATATTGTTTATATCCTCCTATTATATACAAATCCTCGTCTACCATCACCAATTTTATGGAAGGGCGATGAAATTTATTAGTATTAGCTACATAAAATTTGACGACATGAAATACCTGCGGAGCTTTATCAACAAAAATACTGAAAACCATAACGCTTTTTGAAGGCCTTGGATAGCTACACAACTTTATCGATATTTGCTGGTGTTTAAAAATCAGAATATTGTCCTAAATTTTATCGATTCACTAGTTTAGGTGTGAAATGACATACTGATTTCCTTTAGCAAATAAATATTTAGCATGTATACTCTAAAACAATCTACATATATCGCTTGCATTTAGAAAGTAGTTAAATAATGCTAAAATAGTTAGAAATAATATCATTTTGAATCGGCTTCAAAAAAAAAGAATTTTTATCATATAAACAAAACATTACTAGTAATTTGTCTGTCCTTTATGTGAAATAAATTGATTATGTTTAGTAAGGTTTTTTCATTTATATATATTTATATTGTATTTTAATTATAAAATTATCTTTCGTTATAAAATTAACTGTATTATTACAAAATTTTGACTGGTACAGAATGTCAGAATGCATAAAGTCAATCTTTTGTACAATTTCAAACCTTAATAGATTGAAATAAAGAAATAAATAAATCTAATAGGTATATAAGTATATAATAAGTATTTAAGTTTTAACATTGATTATACTGCAAATTTAAATGGTACCTATTTAAATTTGCAGTATAATCAATGTTTATTCATTTTAAATCGATGGTAAGAAATTTAAGATTAATCATTGCTACTTTTAGTGTATAATGTTTTTGTACAACTGACGTTATAAGGAAAACGCCAGCCATATCCGGTAACTTACGGGGTATTTGTAAGAAAGTTGAGGGAGAAATCGTCGAAATTGATTTGAGTCAAGTACCAGGGGTGAATTAGCTGTCAATAAGAGTCCTTATTCTCCAATATCGTTGAAAATTTCCTTCATTTCGGAGAACTCTATATAGTTCACATACATAAATTAATTTTGCTTGTATAACGGCATGTATTATGTACAGTTGGCTACAGAAAAGTATACTATCTTAGGTTTTAGTTTAAGGTTAACTTTTCTATATGGCTCCTGTACTTATCAGTCTATGTGGTGCCTAGTTAGCAGTATACACAAATTCAAACAATAGTTCCAAGGCAATTTTCTTGTCGTGTTTCATTTCACCTTGCTGTTTTTCAACAGCTAAACATGCAGATTAGGCGTTATTCTAATGGAACTCAGCAAGGGTACATATGCAGTCGCATCCAAAATTTAACAACGTATTTTTTGCCATGGAACTTGAGTCTCCAGCAGGCAAAGAATGTTCATAGATGAGTTCAATAGCATGATGGTAGGTAAAGCCGCGAGCAATAGTTAGTTAATATAATAATACCTAAATATCAATTTGACAATAGTCTAGTCATTTTCATTGATTAAAAATAGTTCCTACTCCTACCAAGACCTGTTAATGGATACAACATATAGAAATTCTTTTGACAGGAGCACCAAATTTCATCAATTTCTCCAATTTGTCTATGCGTTGAATCTAAACTGCAAGGACATCCAAATAATAGCATTCTTCATCACTACTACTACACAGTATAAAAAAAAGTTGCTTTCTCCGCCCCTATATCCCTATGTATGCTTAAATCTTTAAAACTACGCAACGGATTTTGATGCGGTTTTTTTAATAGATAGAGTGATTCAAAAGAGATATTTTTATGCCCATGCAAAGCCTCGGGTCGCTCGTCAGTCATAATACGTTGTCGCTCAGAAACATTCCAAAACTGAATTATTGTTTTATTAACATTTACATCGAAATGTTATTAATATCCGTTTCTAACTTTGAAATGACTCATTTGAGAGAATGCTCAAAGCACCCTTTGCCTTCTGAACTCCCTAAATGAAAGGAAACCGCACAATTGCCTAAAGTTTATCACAATTTTGATACTTGAAATCCTTTCTTCGTTTGAGAAGTTTCGTTTGACTTAGAAAATTTTGGATCGTTCCCTTTAGACCCATGAAATGTTGTTTATGTCATAGAGACGAAAACGCAAGTGTTTTACAGTACTTAATTGTACTAATACCAAAGCTAATACAAAAAAAAAAGTAAAACACTGACAAGCACCAATAAAGGCTTTGGCAACGCTTGCATCACTGTTCGTTTTTATTATAAACTAGCTGTAGCCCGCGACTTCAAGCGTGTGGGATTCGTTCCCGTTACGTTGACAATAACTTTTTTTTAATTAACCGATTTTGAGTAACTTTAGATGTTCTTCCGAGTTGAAACAAAACAATTGGTGAAAGTTTTAAGCAAATCGGTTCAGTAGATTCGGAGATTAGCGTGATCATACATAAAAGGACAGACAGACAAAAAATTAAAAAAAATTGTTTTGATTTCTATTATTCATTTTAAATGACCTATCCATTTTAGTCAAAATTACTAAATGTACAGACAAAATATTTTTACTATTCTATTATATATTAATTGTAATTCATCGTTTTAATTTATCTTAATTAAAACGATGAATTACAATTTAAATGAATTCAGAAATTTATTACATTTTAATAAGACAAAGTTACGTTTTAGCTCTATACATTGTTGTAATTGTACCTACAATGTTAAACTTCATGAACCTTGTAAGTCAAGTTACAATAAAACAAGGTTAATATGATATAGGTAGAAATATAATATGACCTGACCTGATCAAAGTTGCCAGAAGTGCCAGATGAGGAAAGCAAGACAGGGGAATGGCCTGCATTGCTAGATGGCTACACTTAGCATCGGCTAACGATGGGCCGAAGAAGAAGAAGAATTATAATAAATTTAAATCAGTAAAAAAAAAATTGTGGAACTCGTATTGAGGACTAACGAGTCTACATTAAATAATGGTTTGATCTCCCAAAATTGTATTATTCAAATATTTGGATGTTTGAACTGAAAATTAAGCTTCGCATTTCCGCAATTCAAATTGAAATGTACGTAACAATAAAAATACTTTGTTTTTCATTGATACGTAATATAAAATAAACAATATACAAACAGTGTGTCGTGTATGTGAAAAATTACTAAAACTTGGTTTTGAACCTTCTTATGAAACACATGAAATTATGGAAAGAAAACTGTCCATTAGGAAACGGAATAAAGTTGTCTATAAGTTCCGTCCTAGCCTTTTTAGGCTGAAATGATGATATGGATACTCGTGATTTAAAAATAGATACGAATAATACTTATAAAAATAATGTAAATATAACACAAACTTCTCTAAAGGGTCTTTACATGATGGATAAATATCCACGTGTGAGAATCTCCAAAGATCTACATCAAATACAGAATAATCAAAGGTGTATTTTTAGACCCAAAAATCTAAAATAAGATATTATATATGCAATGTTAAACACATTTATGAAAAGGTAATTGGTAACTGTATAGTAACTAAACTAACTCACTGATAAAATGAACTTATAATTAAAAACATCGTTTAATATGCCTCAAGTCCTTTTGATCCCAGATCGCATTGATTGCCTCCAATAAAATGGAAAACTGGGCACTTTCCACGAATTCCCACCTTATTTACAATGTTTACTGAATCCCTATTGCTAAGGCAATAAACAAATGTAACTACAGAAGAATAATAATGGATCCATATACACATATTGAGTGATGAGTGCGGAGTAAGCGAAGAAGGTCTGTAAGGATCGTATTATTGGTAGCAAGTGAAAATCTTTAGTTTCTTTAATGAACTGTATCTCTGTCTGTAATGTATGTTAATACATTCGCTATGTGTGATGTGTACTGTATTCTGTAATCTGTGGTTACTGCTGTGTGGTTTATGTTTATTGGGACCGTATAGTAAATTGTTAATTGTGTGTAGTTTTTAAGTGTGTTCCTCGTAGGGATATAAAATGATGGACACAATTAGGTACATTAATAGAAATCTGCGAGGACGTGTTGAAAGTACACTCTTATAAACAAAAATCATAACTCATTTTAAAGTGAATTTTCCTATAAAATCTCTTCAAAACATCAACATTAACTTTAAATACTTCATAGTGGAACTAATAAAAAGTGTGTTTAGTGTTTTAGTGCATAGTTTTGGACAGATTTAGGTTACAAAAAGGTGGTAGTAATAAAAACATTCATATCCACCAACTAAATAACTATATTTGTGAGAAACGCGTAAGCGACGCGTTCTGCACGGCGCTTACGTCCTTCTGTTCGGCAGCTCTGTGAGACCTGCGCTCGCGCTAATGCCAGGGGCCTTTATTGCTGTGCTGTGAATATTTATTATTCATTTCGACTCGTCGAACGCCTATAGGGGCTTTTCTTGCAGTGCCGATATCTAAATAAATTTATATATATATATTTTTTTTAAATATTATTCTTATTTCATTATGCTGCGATCACCGAACAAGGCCGCTTCTATTGCCGACATATCTCTCGAGACTGGTGACGATGCCTCGCATGTATTTCAACGTAAACAAAGGCACCCTGAAAATGAACTTGCTGATGCTCTCTCCACATTTCAAGAAAACTTTACTAAATCTCTTAAAGAATTGAGAGAGGATATTGGATCGAAACTTGAAAAGTTGGACACGAATATTAACAACGTAAGAAGTGACCTTGAATTACTTATAAACGATATTAAGAAAGAAATCACTCTTTTGCGAGGGGAGCATTCACTGATGAAAACACAGGTCTCTGAAATGAAAAAAGAAATCTCCAACATTCAAAGCTCTTTTCAGTTTCATTCCGATCAGCAAAATGACACATGTAAGCGTTTGGATAGTCTGGAAAAGAAGACGCAGCGGGTTATTACGGATGCAACAGTTATCTCTAAATTTGAAAATAAATTAGATCAACTGGAGCAGCAAGCCAGACAGTGCAATTTGGAGATATCAAACGTTCAAGAAAGAAAGGGCGAGAATTTGGTTACCCTATTAGAGTCTATTGGATCGGAAATTGGTTGCACAGTGTCAAAGAACGACATTGTCGCTATTCATCGCGTTCCGCATGCAAACCAACAGGCTAAGAGACCTAAAAATATCATAGCCAAGTTAAATTCACGAGTTCTCCGTGACAACCTTTTGAGCGCTTACCGAATCAAAAAGGCCATAACTTCCGCCAATTTGGGAATATCGGGAACAGATACCAAAATATATTTAAATGAACATTTAACTCTTCGAAACAAGATGCTTTTTCGGAAAACGCGTGAGCGGGCTGCAGAGCTCAAATACAAATATGTATGGATCAAACATGCTACCATACTTGTGCGTCAATCGGATACTTCCAAGGTGCTGGCGATTCGATCAGATGAGGATGTTCTTTCCCTTGGGTGCACAGAGGATATTTCCAAGTAGTGTGATATTGGCTCAATGCTTTGATCTGGATTTTTATAAGTGTACGAGTATATTACGTTCATGTGTCGAGACAACAATTTCCTCTCCTTGCTATGGAAGTCTAATTCTGGTGCCTGTTATAAGTCTAATTCTCTGCTCTCATGGTATAATTAAACCTGTACTTATAAATATATCACTTAATTATAAGCTCTTTACGTCTTATAAACTTGTATTTTTGGTGGTCATAAATAAATATAATCTGAACTATATTTTTAACATTTTTAACTTAATACTATTTTACACATTTTTGGATTTTAATGGTTTGTAAGCTTAATATTTACTACCAGAACTGCAGTGGTTTTCGTACGAAATTACATACTTTATACATGAATATCCTCTCAAATTGTTACGATGTGGTTATTTTGACGGAGACTTGGCTTGTTCCTGAAATTACCAACGGAGAGTTTATTGATGATAGATACACGGTGTATAGATGTGATCGTGATCGCGTTGCCACAGCCAAAAAGGATGGTGGAGGTGTTATGATTGCGGTGCTGCGTAGTCTTAGATCGGCGGACATGTGTGTTCCTTCCAGCCTCTTGACACCTAGCATATGTGAGCAGGTGTGGGTCGAATTTCCTTCGTTCGAGCATAACAAAAGGCATATTATAGTGGGAGTCTACATTCCGCCTAATACTCGAGCCGATTCATATAGATTACATTTTGATAATTTACAGCGTGTTCTATCTGATTTAAGTATCGATAAAATTTATATATTTGGTGACTACAATATCAACGATGCTGACTGGCAAAATGGGGACGTGCAAGGAATAATGATATGTAGTGGCAACTCATTAAAATGCTTGCATCTTAAAAACTTCCTTGCTTTTCTGAATGCAGGACAATATAATAACATAAAAAACTCATGTGATAGAATCTTGGACCTTGTTATATCTAATGATGTTTGCACGGTTACACTTCAAAATAGTCCTTTGTTGTCGCCTCATATTTATCATCCTGCTTTTACTACACTAATTGAATTTAAAACTAGTTTTCTCCCAAATAGAAACCAAAAAGTAATAAAATATAACTTTTATAAAGCTAACTATGACCTGATTAATGCAGAAATCAAATCCATTGACTGGGAAAATTTAATTGGAGAAATGGATACCGAAACAGCGGTTCATATCTTTTACGAAAATATATATAGAATAATAAAATCACACACCCCTGTTTCGATACCTAAAACCTCGAATTATCCGAAATGGTTTCCACCATCTCTAATTCATATATGTAAAAATAAGCAAAAAGCGTGGATTAGGTGGAAGAAATATAATCAGATCGCGGATTATGAGACTTTTTCTCTACTTAGGACTAGATTTAAAAAAGAATGTGAAAAAGCACTCTCACAGTATAAAAAGTCAGTCGAAGATAGCATCTCTCGTAACATAAAATTTTTTTGGACATATATTTCAAATCGGAAAGGTAGGGCTAATATTCCATCTACTATGTTCTATAACAATGTTAGTTCTGGCGATCCTGCTCATATTTGCAATATGTTTTCGAGCTACTTTAAATCCGTTTTTGAACCATCTACGACTGCTCCGGAAACGAGTTATGAATCTGAATCCTGTCTAAATGATTGTGAATTAATAAGCAATCTTTACTTTAGTCTTACTAGTATCATAGATATTTTGAAGACATTGGATACAACTAAAGGTTCCGGTCCGGACGGAATACCTGCAATTTTTCTCAAAAATACTGCACACACTATTTGTCAGCCTCTTTATATTATTTATAATAAGAGTGTTTCGGAAGGAGTATGCCCAGATTTTTGGAAACAGGCAAATATAGTGCCAGTTTATAAAAGTGGTCGTAAAAATGAGGTAGAGAATTTCCGTCCTATTTCGATACTGTCAATTCTTGTAAAAATTTTGGAGAGATTAATCCATGACCAAATTTATCCTATCCTTCATCATATTTTTATCCCAGAACAACACGGTTTTATTAAAAGAAGGTCATCGGTCACTAACTTGCTAGTTTTTGTAAGTGAAATTTTTGAAAATATGGACGCGGGATACCAAACTGATGCTGCCTATACTGATTTTGTCAAGGCTTTTGATAGAGTGGATCATAGTCGTTTACTGGAGAAGATTTCGTATAATGGTATAAGGGGGAGCTTGTTTAGATGGATTGCATCCTATATAAATAATCGGACCCAAAAAGTTGTTATTGCTGGATCTCAATCCAACATTGAAAAAGTAACCTCGGGAGTGCCTCAAGGATCTATTCTTGGGCCCCTTTTGTTCAATATTTTTATAAATGACATAGGTGAATGTTTTCTTCACACAAAATTTCTTTTATATGCCGACGATCTCAAGATATATAAAGTTATTAAAAATGCCACAGATTGTTTATTGTTTCAAGAAGACCTTGATAGGTTTACTTTATATTGTAAAAATAATAACTTAAAACTTAGCATACCTAAATGTAATTTTATCCAGTTTTCTAAGAAACGTAATAACATAAATTTCAATTATACCTTGAGTGACATGGAAATAGCTAAGGCTGACCAAGTGAGGGATCTTGGAATAATACTGGACTCAAACTTACATCTAGATCAACATATAGAAAAAATTACTAATAAAGCTTTTCAAATGTATGGTTTTGTAATGAGATCGTCGCGTGAGTTCAGAAAACCTTCAACTTACATTTACCTATATAATACACTTATTCGTTCACAGCTGGAATATGCATGTTGTATTTGGGATCCATATTATGAAAAATATAATACAGCAATAGAAAGAGTACAGCAAAAATTCTTTCTTTCCATTAACTATAGATGTTTTGGTGTTGGGTTGCCATATGAACAGCTTCTCCGAAAATACGAGATACTTACCTTAAAATCAAGGCGAACACTGCTGCAGATGATGGTTCTGTTTTCCTTAATAAACTCTAAATTTGACTGTAATGACCTCACTGGTAAGATTTGTTATTGTGTGCCACGAGTACATCATAGGCGTATGAAACGAGCTTATAACCTTTTTGCTACGAATTACTGCCGTACTAATGCAGGCAAAAGATCACCTATTCATCGACTAGTATATATGTTTAACGAGCAGTTTGAGAGTATTGACATTTTTGCATTGTCAGCTTCCAAATTTAAAATTGAGCTCCATAAAGCTATTAAGTGTTGAAGACTTTGATGAGTTATTCTTTTTTATTGCATGTAACCAAAATGTAACTGAGTTATTTAGTACTTACACAGTTTTATCTCGTTATAAAAGGAAAATAATAACTGTTTTGGACTTAAAACTTTCTTTGTTGTTTACTATATTTCATTGTTGTGTATCAATAAGCCCTCGCAGAACTTTTCATACTTAATTCGTGGACAGTGTTGTTGACGTACAATTATATATATTTAAATGCAAATGTTTCTTAGACTAAGACTTATATTGTACTGTTGTTTATTGTCCCAAATAAAGAAGAAAAAAAAAAAAAAAAAAGAAGAAAAAAAAAAAAAAAAGAAGAAAAAAAAAAAAAAAGACACAACTGATTTGTTCAAACGTCAGAGAACCAACTGAAGGTCTGGTTGGTAGTATTAATTTGTCAAATGAGCAATCATAATGCACTGTGTAATGTAGTGCTGTATATTGTATCCCAATAAATATATATAAATTTGTAATAATCTATACTAATATAATAAAGCTGAAGAGTTTGTTAGTTTGTTTGAACGCTTATAACTGGAAAACTACTGGTCGGATTTACAAAACTCTTTTTGTATATGAAAGCCTGATTCTTGGGGAAGAACTAGTGTACATAAGCGAGCGAACAGGAGGGCCGTGGGAGGGCCATACGATAAATAAATAATATGTACATCTTTGTATTCAGCAGTCTTACATTTTATCCAAGTTGTATCAGTCACCATGACTGCTTTAAATATTAGAAGAATGAGATTTTTCTGCCCAGGTAGGTACGTTGGCTGCATGCGTATTAAATCCCATGTTGCAGAGTACATGCAAATGTAAAAATTGCACAAAAAACCTATGTTGTGTGACAGTGAAGGTGCATATGGCTACATAATAAAACATACATACCTACTCTGTTCTGTATACTTTTTATTTTTTGCAATGGGTATTGATGAAGGCGAACAACAATTGAGATTTACACCACCTAGCTTATTGAATTTGTTCACTGTTCCCTTCACTGAATGGTTACTATTGTCCCTTTTTATACTGGCAGTGTGAACAAATAGGAAAGAACTGATTCGTGCGCATACATATATAGATAGTTATTATCACAGATTATAGAATGCTATACTAAGTATTACCAAGCAAAACTATTTCTCCCTCTTTAACACAAGTCTTCAATTTATTCAGTTTTTGCTGCAAGATAAAATTAATGATGCTCTTTATATTAAAATGACGTAGATATAAATAAAACAGGTACAATATAAGTTTATATTTGTGTTGTGATTGACGTAATCGCTCCAAAGATTTGCCAAAAAAAATTAACATTTGTTTCTGAAAATTTTAAAAACTTGCATAACTGTGTTAAATGGAAATTAAATTTTAGATTTGAATAAAAATATAAAAGCTATAAAGCTATTGCTAACGGTATCGCCTGCATGGTAGTCCAAAGTCCAATATATCGCGCCAAAATAAAGCCTATGTTCTTTCTTGGGTAGGTATAAACTTATCTCTACTATACTTAATTTGATCTGGATCGATCCAGAATTAAAAGCGTGTAAAATCAACAGACAAACTGATTTAATTTTGCTTTTTCAATATAAATAGGTATAAGGGGTTAAAGCGTAGTAATCTGGGTAGATGATGTTACCACAGATTATAGAATGTTATACCTCTAGAGGTTACTTTTAATCCAGATCATTTGCTGTGCAACACCTTAACAAGATCATTGTTTAAGCTGCACTGTATTGAATTAATAAATTAATAAAAAAATATCCAGTCTATATTTATTGTTATTGCAATTTAAGCCGCAAATATTTCTGACTGATGAAAATGTCTCATAAATTTCCTCCTTTTAACATGTCCTTTTAAATTACCTTACCTACCTAAATTCATATATTTAGTTTTTCTGTTTCCGAAATACTTAGTAACAATCAACTTAATTGCTGTTGTCAAGCAAAAACAAAACAGCAATTTAAACAAAACATATCTATAAAAAAAAATACAACATATTTACCTAATAAATTTTTATAAAAAATATCTCGAAGGCGAGACATAGGTATCTAAAATTACTCACTTACCGGTAACTCGTAAATCTGCTTAAAGTTTGTTGTGAATTAAGTGCACTTTTGTTGTTCTCGGCTTCCGTAAATGAAACATGATGGAATTTCGGCCTCATAAGAACGACGGTGATAAAGAGTTACAAACTAAATGGACTCTTTGAACCTACTTCTGTTAATTGGACATGCTGGAATGACCTTGTAAGAACTACCCGAGATCTTAGTACCTAGTTTGCGCATGAAGTTTATACTACTAAGTAAGCAGTTATCATCATTAATCATTGGCCAGCATATCTTTTACAGATGATTCTTGCAGCGGCTGTAGGTATTGTAAGTACTCAGTCCACACACTTAGCAAACACACATGCAGTTGGTGAGTTTGGGACATCTTCGCTCAGAGGAGTCAGAGGCACGGTACCTACCTATATAGCGATGTGATGCTTGATGTAAAAGGCTCTATAAAAATAAATCAATCCATCAATCAGTGGTTTGTTTGTTTATATTGTAGGTAGATATCAAGATTTGAATAGAAAAGCAATATAAGTGAAAATGATGCACAAGAACTATGAAACAATTTTAAAATTTACAAACAGTTACCTACTAGTGTAATAATCTTTATATGCATGCCAACCAAAAATTTCGAATCGCTCGACGCGAGGCAATTTTTTTTTAAAGATCTATGATGCAAACACATTTTACGCAGCAACGTAGCGTCAGACACCCATCGATCAGATAGTCAGTTGACTTCAAGAAGAACGCAGGCTAGATACAGGCCGATTTCAAACAGTAATCCTGGAGAGGTCTATTTAAAGCAGTGGACAGCCTCCGGCTAAAATTATTATGATGATGAAACACAATTCAATGATTAAAATCAGAAAGAAGAAAATATCTACAGAAAGAAATTTATAAAATATTTAAAACCCGTTTCTTGGAACAGGTGCGATTCAAATTGGTGCACTTTATGCCATAGGTAGGTGCCTAGGTACTTAGGTACGCCTTTAAGTATAATAAAATAAATCATTACTAATGACTAACCTGACTAAACTTTGGAGTCGCCCTTTTTTACATTTTTATATATTTAGCCTGTAAGAGCCTGCCCTTCATGGAGCAATTTTTTTTTCATATTTTGCAGTCAACATCCATTTGCTTTGAAGCTCCGTGGTTGAAACAGTTTGTCACGACGTGCAAAATAACGCCTACTCATTTTATGAGAGCAATATCGCTCAAGCGCTTGTATTAAATTTATTTTAACTGCGACGTTATTATACTTTGTTTTCTTTTTTACTGTTTTGGCTTATATTAAGCACATTGTGGTCTTATTTTTTGTCTTTAATCTAAAATTAAATCAAATAAATGATCTAAAAATCCATATATTGACATTTTAAAACATGTATCCAGGTATATGATTTCATTTTTAAATGTAGGTATAGTACCTACGTGCTAAGATGCTAGTATAGATGGTCCGGCGAGTTAATTTTTTAATTTTTAAATAAACTAAGTTATGTAGCTACTTAATTTGGATTTTGCTATTGGATTTTGTTAATTTCTCCATCAACAAGAGCTCTAAAATTTTATGATTAAGATGCTAAATAACTTCTGCTTTGTATTGGTGGGTAGCGATTGGTTCGTCCATATTTTGCATTACCTAATCGTTAATAGTTTTTATTATTAAACCATAATATTAAATTTAATATACTTATTGTATAATTATGTAAGTATGTCATAATAGAAATATCCTTAATCATCGTAAAGTGCTTTGTGATAAATATTTACCAAATCATTGGCACTTGCACATTTCTTGGCACACTTTACGAAAAGGGACATTAATATTTATAATCAGTCTCGCACCTGTTTAAAACTAACGAAACAAAATGTTCAAAGCCTCAAGAGTCCATTAACAAGACACCCGAAAGCGGCTATTTTATAAACTTATTTGTAATAATCTACAATTCAAATTTTATGAAAACTTCCTCGCCCTTAGGGAATTTACATTGGGTTTCGGGAATTCGGGTGGAGTCTCCGAATTTTCATACGTAAACACTAAATAAAGTGGCGCTTGAAATGGGTCCAGTCTGACAAATGTTAATTTCCGCCAGGTACTTAAATTAGACTTTACAACAGTCGCAATAAAGCCATACAATAATATATTGCCAGAACTAATAAGAAACTAATTTTCACGATCACTCATAAAAATTGTTCTTGAATTTCAAACTCCAGAAGAAATGATAAAAAATTCACTAGCCAGTAGTAAACAGATATTAATATCTGACCTAAAACAGATGACTATCACAGCAGCAATAACCCAACTCTAATGGACGTGAAGGCTCATAAAATACTTATTGTTGAGGTTTTTACGGCGACCACCGATGGCTCCATTTTTATATTTCATTCTACGCTCCACAGGACACGTTAATTGAACTTTAGCGGTCCAAGGAGTGGAAACATTATTGACTTTGATAAAAATGTAGAAAATGCAGGACTATTCTTATTATGCTTCGACAGATATTTTATCTATAGATTACAATATTCTGTGAAGTACGTCAAACTTTACCTTTCTACATTTCCAAGAGTCTATAGAACGGAAGTGAAGGGCGGAGTTGTCTACTACTTACTGCAAAAGCATCATAATTCATCTCATGAGCATCACCTCGTCAGAGCTGTTAGATGCTTAATGCTTGTGCTATTCTTAAAAAATTTTTTTTTAGAAGTTTCTGGCCAGACACATTGGCCAATTGAGAATTTTTCCTTGCCTTAAAAAAAATATAAAAAACAACATTCCTATTTTTATATCTTTAAATTCACCTTTATTAATAAAAATATCCTAAGGGATATTTTATCAATTTAAAGCTTTAAATTCTTTTATACTTATCTTTCTTCTAAGATATATGTATTTTTATTAAACACACCTTTAATATTGTTTTGTTAATAATAATCATTTAGTACATCATTTTGTTTCGTAACTAACATCTGTTTTAAGTAATTAAGGATCAACAAAGGTCAAACGGAAATCACTCCCCGGGGTGCAATCGGCTGTCATCTTGGGTCCCACAAGGTCGCCATAACATACGTGACTGATCCCGAATTACGTCTCGACGCCGGTTGTAGTAATCTCATCGGTCTGCGGTGATAATTGGAAACTAATCTCAAGGGACACAGGTTCGAATTGGGATCAGCAGCCTTTTGCGTAGGTATATTGTTTTGGAATGTCTTATTGAACATTGTTAAAAATCTATAATATTATCTGAATAAACTCGACTGCTTTATTCATATAGGTATTATAAATGTACAGTATATATTTTCCACATTATTATTTCATAACTTTTTCATTCACCTTATTAATTATGAGAGATAACTTTGAAAGCGCAAGCGAAAAAGTAGTGGTAGCGTCACAGATTTAAAGAATTTCTTTCTTATAGTGAATTTTTACAATTTGAGCCATATGATTATTCCCATAGAAGTTGTTTTTAAGCTTAGACTTGTCATTCTCCCTTAGTCCCATTTCGTAGCCAAATTTCGTAGCTGGCTTCGTAATGGGACCGTTTTATTCCCAATTCGAAGCCAGCTACGTGACGAGTAAAATTATTAAAATTACCTACTTAAAATTAAAAGTTGAGAGGATCCACGCAGGGAAAGGCGTAAAATGAATTATAATCATTCAGTACTAATTACAGGCTATGAAACCTAAAATTTAAAATTAATCTTTTTTTATTTTTGAGTTGTGTGTGAGTATAAGAGTGAGCAGAAAAATATTCATATGTCCTGTATTTGTAGAGTAATTTTTTTAATAGTTAAGATTTATTGCTTCATAAACTAGATTGGACATAATTACTTTTATTCACTTTAGTGGACAAAGCTTTTTACTGGATGCCGTAAACGCTCATAGGCAGGCACTTTGCAATTAATTACTTTGAAACCCATCATGGCCGCGATCCGTCGTTAATTGAGAGCATGTGGAGTATCTTTGCTTTTTGCTATGAAAACCCTGATTTTACATTCCACCCTACCGTTATATGATGGACTTTAATTTTGAGATGAAACATTACAATCATGAAGTGAGGTCCGCTTGTTATGTGGCTGTTAGCTTTGATACTGGACTCATAAGACCACGAAGCAATAAGAGATTTGTTATTTTAAATGCTATTCTTTTAGTAATCTTGGTGATGAGACAGATCATCACTACATAGTATAAAACAGTCGCTTTCTCTGACCCTATATCCCTATGTATGCTTAAATTTTTAAAACTAAACCACGGATTTTGGTGAGGTTTTTTTAAAATAAAGAGTTATTCAAGAGGAAGGTTTTTATGCCCATGCGAAGCCGGGGCGGGTTGCTAGTTAGACATATTTCTGATATCAATAACTCACTGAAAACTGTTGTAACGAATGACTTTTATACGAGTATTGAAATTTCTTATTAAAAAAAAAAAATATGTTAAACAATTTATGACTAGTGGTCAAGTCAAGGGCATTCGAATAAACATTGATCGGCTTACATATTTCCAAAATCGAGCTTCAAATAAATAGTTACACTTCCAAAGCCATATTTCTGTTTCCAATCGCAAAAATGAGTGTTTTTGATCTAAACTTGTTTTAGGATATGCTTATATTATTTATTTATTTCAGGCAACAAAATTTACATTATTGGCTCATAATATTAAATAGCTTAAAGTCAAATACATATAAAATAAACAATTTAGAGTTAATACACGTTATAATTTCGGCGATGTGTGGCGCAGAGTTTCAGCAGGCAGCCGTATTCGGAACTTTCTGAATACGACTCCCTGAGGCCAGAAGTCCTCCATTGTGAAGGTTTCCAGATGATTTGACTTTCACCACAAACGAATTAAAATATCCTTATTTAAAAAAAATCTTCTTAAAAACAAATGACACACGAACAAAACGAATTAATCACAAAAATCATAACAATATTATACATTTAAGCGATGGCTATAAATGTCTAACCGTATAATTTCATTTTAATATCCATCTCAAACAAACGGAATAATAAAAAGTATGCCAACATGTTTTATTTTCTCATTTTCATTGAACATTTTATAAGAAAAGTCGGAAGGAGCAAAGCAACCTCACATAGCAATTAAAAAACACATTTATGCGCGGTGTTATTTTAAACAGAAGACGAGGGTTGTAGGAAACTTTAGGCGCATTGAATTAAATAACAAGAATTGGTTAAGTATTCAATCAATCAAAATATATCGAAATAATGGTTTACATTTTAAAACATATTTATTTTTGGCAGGCATTAATTTGCTTCGCTCGATTTTTTTTACTATTTATATTATAGACTACTACTTCACTACAACGCTGCCAAAAAAGGATTAAAGAAGCTTATTCCACCTCTCATTTCGTGTGACGTTTCATAACCAAGTCTCTCTCTTTATATCACATTTGCGTCCATCCTTTGCGGCGCGGTTGCATCTTAAGAAAATTGTGTTATGCAGTTTTTGGATCTACCTTGTTATTTCCATAAAATTTTGTTTGCCGACTCCGTAAAATTGTTTCAATGTTTAGAAACGCGATATTTTTTGCAATATCATCTTAAACACGAAAATTGAAAACACAGAAGTCAAGGGATGAGTTAGTTAAAAACAAATGTATAAATATGAGACTGAGCGCATTAATAATGAGCTATTTAAATAATTATTGATTTACGTAAACTAAATATCATCGGTAAAAATTTTTGACTCATTTATTTATTGTCTCATGTAGAAAGAATAGGTACCTCCCTTGATTGTTATTCTTAAAAGTTAGAAATCTGTTGAAAAACTGACTGTAATTACTATAACCAACCGCAGCCTTTGATAGGATGCGGATGGTTAAGCCCCATCCGTCAACATGGCTTTGCACAGCACCCATACTAAACCGTACTTAAAATACATGTTAAGAGCAATTTTCAGCGCTTAAGTGTTATAATGACGTTACCATTAGTCAATTACTGAGGCGTGATTACACGTTAAATGTTTAGCAGTAATTTAATTTGGTGTTAATTATGAATTATGGAGAATATAAAATTATTTTATATAATTCAACTTTATTGTTATAATACATATTTATATTACAATACGCTGGCTTAATGCTGAAAGCATTTTGTCTTGGATTGGTTGGAAGTGGCTCTTTTTCAGGTAATCTGACCCTGAGTATCAACTCATTAATCATCATACTACTTAAGAGCCGGTCTTCTGTTGCATAGTTTCTTTCTCTATCTAGCTCTTATTTTTATACATTAAATAACGATTATGTTTTAGTTAACCACTAGCTTAACTAAATCATAATCGTTATGTAATACAAGTATATAAAAATAATTTTATACGTTATGTAATATAATATATATTAATATAGATTTAACTATTTTTACTATTATTTATAAACTAAGATTAAATCATTACTTTACCAATAAGAATCTTCTAATGCTAAAGTAAGAAACTATTGCATAAAGTTACTGCGTCTTTTAAATCAAAGTACCTGGGCGACCGAGCTCTGCTCGGTAGTTATGGTATGCATCCATATTAATATTATAAATGCGAAAGTCTCTCTGTCTGTCTGTTGCTCTTTCATAGCCAAACGGCTGGACGGATTTTGATGAAATTTGTTATGGATTTAGTTGAAGACCCGGGGTCGAACATAAGTTACTTTTAGTCGCAGATGGAGCTGTGGGAAACAGCTAGTGGTGGTATATATGTAAAACAGAATCACTTTTTGTGAAAACACAACGATAGCGCGTTGTACTTTTTCAGTAAATAGATTACCGTCATCTAGCGTCAACCGTTGTTAGTTGCATTCCTTAAGCACTTTCCAAGTTTCAGTGCCCCTTGTATGAGTTTTCCTTAACGCAGATGCTAGCGACTGCGTTAGGATTTTGTATGGAATTTCTTAGTTGCTTTACTATCCGCCAGAGGCGCTGTACAGGTTTGCCATAATAAATCGCTAACGCAGTCGCTAGCGTCTGCGTTAAGAAAAACTCATACTAAGGGCACAGTCCTATTTGAATTGGTAGGTACACTGGGTACACTATTTACTCCGTGGATTGGTAAGTATTTCCTTTGGGTCAGTGGTAGAATTTATCATTCAATTTTTAACCGACTTCATAAAAGGAGGAGGTTATCAATTCATCGGAATCTTTTTTTTTATGTTTATTACTCGATTTCTCAAAGACGCGTGAACCGATTTAAAATTATTTTTTTTGTCTGAAAGGTTGGACCGTCTAGTTGGTCCCATATTAGTTTCAACAGGTTCTGATGCCGGAATCCTGAGAAAATGGTGATACTTGGATGACTTGTGATTTGAATCTATAATGTTTCTTAGAAAAATATTTTAATACGTTATAACCGAATTAATAATTCTTTCAAGCCATTTTAAAATAATATATGCGCAATTTATACTGATTCAATACTTTTATACTCCGAAACAAAAAAAAAACCTAAGAAAAAAAACCCGTTCTTTAGTTGGGATTTGAACCTGGAACCACCAGAGTACAAAGTAGATGTCTTAACCACTGAGCTATCGAAGCAGACCGGCCGACGCCGAAATTATTGTACTATAAGTACAATTTCATGCGGAAAGTCTTTTTTCTGGAAAATATGGGAAAAACGAATTTTCCCCGACATGAAACCTGGCTAGATTATTTTTTTGACTTTATAAGAACCTATGTTTAAAATTTCAAAGAAATCGTTTGAGCCGTTTTCGAAAACGTGAGACAAATATATATATATATACATACATACATACAAATATTGCTCGTTTAATAGTATAGGATAAACCACTAAAATATGTTACCCAAAAGATTTATCAATAAATGAAAATCAAAACATCCCAACTCACTGGTTTCCCAGAACGCACCGTCTTTATTTTTCACCTCGTTTGAGGTCGGGAAATAAAAATTCGGAATAACAAACAGGTGTTTAGTCGTTTAGGAGTTCTCGGTGGATCCCTCCTCGCTACTCCCACTTTTATTAGCCACCTCGAACTCGTTTTAAGACGCTAACTCCACTGTATCGTATTCGAATGCGTAGGCATCGTAAAACGACTGAATGTGGTGAAATTGAATCTTAGTTTGGTGAGTTTGTTTTGGTTCGGAATAGGTAATAGTAGAATATTCGTGTTTATATCACATTTGCGTCCATCCTTTGCGGCGCGGTTGCATCTTAAGAAAATTGTGTTATGCAGTTTTTGGATCTACCTTGTTATTTCCATAAAATTTTGTTTGCCGACTCCGTAAAATTGTTTCAATGTTTAGAAACGCGATATTTTTTGCAATATCATCTTAAACACGAAAATTGAAAACACAGAAGTCAAGGGATGAGTTAGTTAAAAACAAATGTATAAATATGAGACTGAGCGCATTAATAATGAGCTATTTAAATAATTATTGATTTACGTAAACTAAATATCATCGGTAAAAATTTTTGACTCATTTATTTATTGTCTCATGTAGAAAGAATAGGTACCTCCCTTGATTGTTATTCTTAAAAGTTAGAAATCTGTTGAAAAACTGACTGTAATTACTATAACCAACCGCAGCCTTTGATAGGATGCGGATGGTTAAGCCCCATCCGTCAACATGGCTTTGCACAGCACCCATACTAAACCGTACTTAAAATACATGTTAAGAGCAATTTTCAGCGCTTAAGTGTTATAATGACGTTACCATTAGTCAATTACTGAGGCGTGATTACACGTTAAATGTTTAGCAGTAATTTAATTTGGTGTTAATTATGAATTATGGAGAATATAAAATTATTTTATATAATTCAACTTTATTGTTATAATACATATTTATATTACAATACGCTGGCTTAATGCTGAAAGCATTTTGTCTTGGATTGGTTGGAAGTGGCTCTTTTTCAGGTAATCTGACCCTGAGTATCAACTCATTAATCATCATACTACTTAAGAGCCGGTCTTCTGTTGCATAGTTTCTTTCTCTATCTAGCTCTTATTTTTATACATTAAATAACGATTATGTTTTAGTTAACCACTAGCTTAACTAAATCATAATCGTTATGTAATACAAGTATATAAAAATAATTTTATACGTTATGTAATATAATATATATTAATATAGTTCGATGAGTAATTCTTAACGCAGACGCTAGCGACTGCGTTAAGAAAAACTCATACTAAGGGCACAGTCCTATTTGAATTGGTAGGTACACTGGGTACACTATTTACTCCGTGGATTGGTAAGTATTTCCTTTGGGTCAGTGGTAGAATTTATCATTCAATTTTTAACCGACTTCATAAAAGGAGGAGGTTATCAATTCATCGGAATCTTTTTTTTTATGTTTATTACTCGATTTCTCAAAGACGCGTGAACCGATTTAAAATTATTTTTTTTGTCTGAAAGGTTGGACCGTCTAGTTGGTCCCATATTAGTTTCAACAGGTTCTGATGCCGGAATCCTGAGAAAATGGTGATACTTGGATGACTTGTGATTTGAATCTATAATGTTTCTTAGAAAAATATTTTAATACGTTATAACCGAATTAATAATTCTTTCAAGCCATTTTAAAATAATATATGCGCAATTTATACTGATTCAATACTTTTATACTCCGAAACAAAAAAAAAACCTAAGAAAAAAAACCCGTTCTTTAGTTGGGATTTGAACCTGGAACCACCAGAGTACAAAGTAGATGTCTTAACCACTGAGCTATCGAAGCAGACCGGCCGACGCCGAAATTATTGTACTATAAGTACAATTTCATGCGGAAAGTCTTTTTTCTGGAAAATATGGGAAAAACGAATTTTCCCCGACATGAAACCTGGCTAGATTATTTTTTTGACTTTATAAGAACCTATGTTTAAAATTTCAAAGAAATCGTTTGAGCCGTTTTCGAAAACGTGAGACAAATATATATATATATACATACATACATACAAATATTGCTCGTTTAATAGTATAGGATAAACCACTAAAATATGTTACCCAAAAGATTTATCAATAAATGAAAATCAAAACATCCCAACTCACTGGTTTCCCAGAACGCACCGTCTTTATTTTTCACCTCGTTTGAGGTCGGGAAATAAAAATTCGGAATAACAAACAGGTGTTTAGTCGTTTAGGAGTTCTCGGTGGATCCCTCCTCGCTACTCCCACTTTTATTAGCCACCTCGAACTCGTTTTAAGACGCTAACTCCACTGTATCGTATTCGAATGCGTAGGCATCGTAAAACGACTGAATGTGGTGAAATTGAATCTTAGTTTGGTGAGTTTGTTTTGGTTCGGAATAGGTAATAGTAGAATATTTTGGCACGATTTTTAGGGATACTTTAGGAAAAATGTGTGTGTTTATTTTTATAGTACTTATTTGTTCTATTGTGTTGTGAGCCATCGCGCAGAAAACGGTGGTGCTCTCTCGTTCCGAAGGCCAGACCCATTTCGGGTCACTGAGTCAGCGGAGTAAGTATTTATTTTTTGTTTGAATAAAATAATTTACATGCCTGAAAATTTAGGAATCGACTTTTTCTTCTTCTTTTCGTGTCAATGACAAACTACTCTAATGAATCGAGTTAAATGAAACTACTTATTATTTATTTAACTTCATACATAACATGCAAATGGCGGACTTAAAGCCGCTTATTATTAAAGTTTATTGGGGTTGTTTAAAATAGATCGAAGAGTCTACATTTTCTATGTTGACATGAGGTTGGATATATGATTCTGCAGCTTTTCTCAAATTTGCCATATTATTCAATTATTATTTACCTTCACCAATATTCAAAGAATATAATGAAATTAAACAGACAGAATTTATATAGCGTTTGTTATATACAGATAAGTATAGGAGGGCTTGAATCCCACTCAATAAAATAAGATGTAATAAGACCTATGAATTGTCGAGAGAAACAAATATATTTTTCTTATTTCTCAGTAAGCTTGCGTCACGGCCGACAAATATAAGAAAAAGATTTACAAGACTATGAGTAGATAACAGGAAGCAATTACTCTATTTATATTAGTTTAGGTACGTATAACAGCAATAAATTTTATAAGTGATTGTTAGTCAAGTACATGATCAGATGATATGACGAAAATTGACAGCACGGTAAGCTTTTTTTAAATAAAAACGATAATGTGAAGATTTGCTTAAAATGCCACCGGGAAAATTACTACGATTAAAGAGAAGAAGTGGGTAAGGATATTTAAGACTATCTACTTTAATTTCTTCTAAAAATATTTAGAACTCCTCTGTCCGTCAGCGGAACTTAGTAGGAAAATTAAAAAAAAAATCTTTATCACAATCAGTACGATGTATGATATAGACTTGTGAGTGCTGCTATTTTCATTCTTGTATAAATTAGCGAGTTTCTTTATTTCTTGATTATTTATTAAACTATTACAAAATCATATAATTTTATTAAATCTAAATTAATGCCTTGATTTTTTCTAACAAACAATATATTTTAGCCAATAGGTGATTTTATGAATAAAATATAGAATTACGATTATAAGAACAATCGAAGAATAAAATGATTAATGCCTTGCCATTATACAATTTTTATTGCAGTAAAGTTGATTAATAGTTATATTCAGACCATGAAGTGAAATAATTAGGTAACGTATCAAAGTAACATGGGATTTGTGGATTTACCTGTAACACGGTTTGACAAATACGGTGTTAACTGCTCCTGGTAGAAGGGATTTTATAGTCAATTAAATTTAGTCGTTTAAACGCTACGCAAAATAGTCGACAAACTCTAAGGATTCAGTGAGAAATGCGAGAGATTTCCGGCAATAAATGAGTGTCTTCTCCAGATTGCGAAAGTGAAATATCTAATTCATCTAGACGTAGATTTTTCGACGATAGGAATTAATCGCTCTAGTCAGCTAGGGAGTAAATCTTGCATTTTATTTTATTTGTTTATTGTTTCGTTTGTTTTTGATAAAGTACTTACTGTAAATGCGTTCTGTAAAATATGGAATCAATAAGTAAGCCTGTAGAATTTAGTAAATAAATAGTTGTAGAATCAACTGCAGACAGCTCTATTTAGTAGTTGCTGGCGTAGAGACATGGCCTGCCTATTATGCCAACAGCCTCTCTCTCAGGCTCTAAAAGTCTAGATTTCTTCTTTTGTCGAGTCGAAATGGCTTGACTCCTATATTATTTTTGACCAGTAGATATGTGGCTACGTTGATTGCTCTATCGTTGGCCGCTCCCATATCCTCAGCTGTACAGGAGTCATGGCAGTTAGGACATATCATAAGATGATCCATAGACAGTCCCGCAATCACACAGGTTATTAGTCGAAAATCCCCACATTACCCTGCTCTCCTGGCATCTCCCAAGACCAGCCCGTAGTCTATTTAATTACTTCCAGACTGTCCAGGAGAGATCGCCACCAGGTGGGAGCGTTTTGACTGAAGAAAGATTTTTCAATGGCGGTGTCTATTTCCAGCGTTCGTATCTAGCTTTGTTAGAAAAATCTCAGTCCATAGCCACCTTAAGAAGTTACAAATAAAATCATTCCATTTTTAATTTATGCTGCATTCTAACAAAAATAAATCATGCCAGTACGAATTTAGAGCTGACTTTTTCACAAATATTAATCTTCGTTCCTGTAAATAATTGGCGAATTCCGACGTGTGTCGACGTAAAATTTCCCTTTAAGATTCCCCGGGAGTTTTGTAGGGTGTCCTCATAGCAGTTAAAAAAATCATATCACATTTTAACATTTTTGTTAGTATGAATACAAAATTTGAGATTGTAATATTTATAAAACAGAATTTAAATTGAATTTTACAGTGTTTTAGTTTATATCGGCCATTCTCAGAAGGCTTAATTTAGAGCGTCCAGTGCAAAATGTTCATGTAAACATAATAATATTATGTGCTGTTTTTTTTGTAAAGTAGCTAACAACTATTTCTACGTGTTGCACTTTAAAAAATATCTCTATATTGCATAGTATAACAGAATTATTCTTTCAAACCATTGTTCTTAAATTACCACGACGCGTCCACGCGCTCTCCCAGTTTGGAAACTTGTCTAATACTAATTCAGATAAAGAATTTTAGTTATTTTAGATGGTTTTTTATATAAAGGAATATATATTTAACAACATATTATAAAATACAACAAGTTACTAGTACTTTCTTTGTCAAAATTATCAAATGAAGACGTGTCCGACCTTGGACAATAATTGCCAAAACCACTTGCAATCGAGGGCGCACATCCTTAAATAAGAATCTCTGGCACATTACTATAGCACAGGTCCCGAGCCGTCAGTGTTGTCGAGGTACTCGTCGAGTGTGGCTGTGCGCTGTGTCGAGTAATCGCCAATTAGACACCTAAGTATCCAATTGCCATGACTTTGGTTTTCGATTTTTCTAATTCATGTAGCCTTGATTAAAAACTTAAGAGTTATTGTTAACTTATTCTTGTTTATTGAAAATAAAGGAGATTTCTGGGCTCTATGGATTATGATGTGTCTTTATGAGAATTATGTTTATTAAGTAGCTTTTTTTTGGAAAATCATGTTTCTCTCTAAGGGCCACAACGCTAATTGCCATAACTTTTCTAATTGCCATCGCTGCTGTTGTTTAAAAATAAGTATATAACAGCTGTTATTTAAGGTGATACCTCGGTGAACACTAGCGCCACCATCAATTAAAAACCAAAACAGCTGTTATTTCCGTTAGATTTAAGCAAACTCAAATAATAATAAACTAATTATAATTTTTAATTGTTGCGTTTTATATGATAGTTTCTTAACAAAATTAATATATAATATATAAATATCTTCTTTAAATACATAAGCGGTAATTATTCAATATACTTATATGGAAAAATTCAAGTTTCTAATTACCGGGACGAGGTAAAATTATAATTTCTAATTGTCACAACCATCAAATATTTTAGATACCGATAACTTGGATACTACATAAGCTAAATAAATGCCAATATGATTAAATTCACAATTGATTCATATTCATTCTCTCTACAGTCATATTTCATGAATAAGTTCAAAAAATTAAAAGGGTTGTGGTAATTAGACTAAGAATGCCAAAATTGAGAATGGCCGATATATAGCCTTTGTCGTGTTTTTATTATAAATAGGTACATGACCCTGTAAATCTCTCCAATTCATGTTCTTACCAAATTGCTGTTTGTAATTCCATAACTGTTTTAATTCAATACTTGAATTGGGAAATTAACAAATAATTTAAATTTTTAGGATTTCGGTTTTATAAACATGCTTTCGTTTTCTAAAATTTTATTAGGAAGGTTTAATTTTACATTATTTTTTATCAATGCACAATATTCTCTCGTGTAATAAGAAATAAGTGGCCACTTTTTTCCAAATCAGAGCAGACTGGCAGAACCGATAATACAACAATTTATGACTCCATATTTTACGCAATCTGTCCCATTGGGGCTACCCTTATGACAATCACTGTATCGTATAGGTAGGTATGAGATATGACACACCTGTGCGATGATAAGTTGCGGAGGACGCTCGAAAAGCCATAAGTTAGGAAATCTCAAATGAAAGCGCTTTTTGGGGTACCCTTTTTTTTGAAAGCGTATTTAATTTGCCAAGTTAGTTTTTTCCTTTGAGTTTTAGTTTAGATGAAATCTTGAAAACGCATCTAGTCAAATCAGTTTTGTTAAATAACATTTACTTTTTTAAGTAATTGTCAATTTAATATTTTTTTTAAAGGTGGACTGGTAGACAATGCCTAGTAATAATTTGTTGCACATTATTCTTTGATTGTAGTATGTTGTAAGAGTGAGTAAATAAAAAAATTATATTTATTATGCATTGTTTCACCATTACATGACTAATACATAGGGTTGACTCTGTACAAAATCGAAAACGAAACAATAACTTATAGGTAAGTTTCATGCAATATAATAATAATAAATAATAACTAAATTTTCCCCTCAGATCAGGAAACGCGATATTAAAATCAGCTGAAATCTCGAGACCCGAAAAAAATAAAATAACAAAATCTCGTTATCATTATTATCACAAAATATTGAATAACTTTCTCAACTACTAGGTAACTAATGAAATCACCAGGTATTTATTGATTCCATTAGATAATAGTGCAAAATGATTTTACATAAGAAATTTCTATATTTCATTTTATTTATAAATCCTTAACAAAAAAAAAAACACTATGTAAATGTTCAAATATTAATCGTTTCCTAATTACATCGTTTGAGTAAAATTTCTTTATGCAAGCCAAGAATTTTAATATCCACAAAACGTAGGAAAGATTCTTTGCAGTAAAGAGAGTTTCGTCTGATGAGCGCGATGTCTAAAGATAATTACATATTTAATTTGATGTCTGAGTCCTGACGAGCCATGTCTAATGCGGTACTTAGAGTTGGACTCATTTCTCTGATCTTATTATTTAAAAATATGTTTTAAATATTACACTTAGATCTTTGCCTCAAAACATCGATATTATAATTACTTATTTTCTTTTTTGGATTTCAAACCAACAGAAAAATCACTATCACTACATAGTATAAAACAAAGTCGCTTTCTCTGTCCCTATGTCCCTATGTATGCTTAAATCTTTAAAACTCGCAACGGATTTTGATGCGGTTTTTTTAATAGATAGAATTATTCAAGCGGAAGGTTTTATGCCCATGCGAAGCTGGGCGGGTCGCTAGTTTGAAATAAATCACAATGAAAATACGAAGTGAGTGCAAGTTTTTAATTCATTTAGTATTATCAAATAAAGCGTGAATTTTATTTCCATGGATTCTATTAATTTTTTTTTTGCTTTTGCATTATTTATTGATTTTAATTTTCAAATATATTGAAATGTAACTTTTATTAATTTAATATGTATGTAGGTACATATAATAACAATAATGAAACAAAACTTAAATAAAATTATTGATAAATGGGACTAAGGGAACTTACTTCATTATTTCATTTTATTTCAAAATTATTATAACCTTAATTATTTGTTAACTTTTAGTGAAACAAGTCAAACTTATACGGAAGTAATCATACTTATACGAAAATTCAATGATTTGCAAACAATCAACTGAAACGCCCATGCCTACGATGTGCTTTTGCGTTTCCAAATGAAGTACTTGATTTATAACCGAACGAACCCTCTTCAATGTTGGGACAAGAGCGATCTATAAGAATAACTAAACATTTCGCTCCAGACCGCGGGTAGTCAAATGGAAAGCCTTTTAGAGAGCCGCTGACCCTAATGGTCGAAGAGAATAGCCAAGTTTTATTACAGTTTCAAATGAGTTTGAAACCACATTCCTGGCACCTTGTCTGCCTTTATATTAGAATTTAAGATTTCTACATTTCTTTTCTTTTTGAGTTTGTTCATTTAATTTCCACGGCCTCTTATTCTTTAATAATATTAGACTTGGAAATTGTTAAAAAAAATAAAATTACACAAGATCAGGTATAAGTTTATTCTATGTTGCCATTAGAAATAACAAATTATTTCCAACAAGAACAATAATCCGTACTGTATTCTTTTCAGCCAGAGTACCATTTCACAAGAATTACATTTTAACGACACTCAGCTGATGAATACTAACACACCCTCTCTTCATATTGAAATATTTATTTGTCTACCGTCGTATTCAAATGTTTGTGTCGCAATTCAAGTCGTCTGTAGCTCAGGCGCTTGCAAAAATGGATATAAGTATTTTCCCTTTCAGTTTATTCAGATACTCAAATTGGTTATCAAATAAAATCTTTTGATACAGTCACAAGAAATTATCAAGCGAGGCGAGGTGTTACGCAAAGAGATTGCGTAGCTTTTTCACACTTCATAAGGACTGAGTAGTACTTGTCAATTGAAGGGAGTTCTTTGAACTCGTTCGTATAAAGCAGTGTTTCTCAAAGGCGTTCTTTTGCTACAGTAAGCCACAGTCAAGTGTTGTTGGAAATGAAGACAATTTCCTACTTTTTATGCGAATGTTTTAGTTCCTGAAGCCTACGGTTGTGATTATGTCTGACTGAATGGTTTCTTGTTGGCTATGACTTTTATTGAAATCCAGGTTTGTTTTTACAAGAGTAAGTGTATTTTCGAACTAAGTGCTCGATATATTTTTTATGAATGAATGAAGAAAGTTCGTTCATATCATTTGTGCATTTGGTGGATAGTAATATCACTGAAAAAATATATATATGTCTAAACCAAACCAAACGAAGTGATTACAATATTTATGTTAATTATTGCTTGTTTTTTGTGGCTATTTGCTTTGGTTAAACAAGAACACCACCATAGCGGATAGTTAGTTCGGAAAATCGCAAAACGCCAGATCAGGATATGATATGTATTACCCATAGAAATAGGAAATCACGCGCGGTCTGGCAATTTTTTTATCTATTGTAATCAATAACCACATATGGTTTGCTAGCACGATTTCCAAGCTGATCTTAACTTGGCACAATTTTATTGAACACATAGGCTCAACAAGTCACACATAAAATACCCTCATTTTATGTCAGAGAACAAGTCGGGCTTAAAAAACATTCGACTCAATATATTTCTTATCCGATTGGAAGCAAAATTCTAGTATGGACCAATTGATACCCACTGGAACGATCTCAATTTGATCCGAATACTGCATGCAGGAGAACAAATATAGAATGAAACGAGATGCGAGACTTATATCCGGAGGCATAGGCAAACTATTGAAATAGACTTTATAATATCTGGAATAAGAAGTAGGTACTTTTTAATGTAAAACTTCAACTTATGTAGAGTTCGAGTAGACTTATGCAGAAGTAGAGATAGAGACGCCTCTTGTCTATTTTTTTATGTTTGTAAACAATTTTTCAGGCTATAGTCGTTATGGATTTTTGAAACTACTTGACGTTCTCACTTCTGGAAGGTACTAAGTACATGACTACTGACAACGAAGTTTTTTACATACATAAATTGCCATCGAAAATAATATAATAAAAATAAAGAGTTTCTTGTTTAATCGCTTCTAACTATAAAACTACTGGTAGGATTAGAAAGGTTAAAGGCTATTATTAGTACATATACTCAAAGGGTGGGAGAAACCGATTGGAACATATAGTATTGTATCTTTTAATAAAATGTATGTGTACCGAAAATAAAGTATTATTCACTTACAAGTCTATTAGTTATTTCATCTTTGTCCTGGCCATATCGAAATTCACAGATAAATTTAGATTGTTGTTAGAGTTTGAGAATTATTTTCATATAACAAGTATTTTTACATCCCCAACACTTAAGCATGCTTTGATAAAATTTATGTTATAATTCTGACATGCAATATACTTGAATACCTGCCCGACATGGAATTTCGTAATAGTGAAATAGCAGAATTTTATTATAAACACATTTTTGTTGGGTGTGTGTTTACAATACCCATAACTTGTTTCTCCAACAGAGGTCTTACTTGACTTGAACACAATATAATTTGGACACACTGTCCAAATTGACACTTTTTAATATTAGTATTTTTCACTGACAATTCGAACACGATCAAATTTCAGTCAGAGGAAAAGTTTTAAATACTTATATGTAAACAGCATTACTTGATGAAAAAACATTTTAGTTGCGTTAATGAATTGCTTTGTGGACATGATTGTGCTTGTATGTTTTAAAAAAAAAAAACAAATCAATATAAAAATTTACATCTTATAAATATTGGTTAATTGTGTTTTATTTTTGTATGCGATTTTTTTGTAAATTAACTTATATTTATAAGATGTAGATATTTATATAGAACGTATAATTTAAATTATTATTTTTTTATAGAAGATATTTTTTTTTAAATTTTAGACAAATATTTTAATGTTCACAAAAATTATATCAGCAACATGCTTCGTCAAAATATTCACAAAAATTATCCGCAACATGGATCAAATTAATCTAATAAACCACTCCGTATCGTACCCAGCTCAAAAGTGCCCAATATATAATATATAGTTATAATTTTTGTATTTTCTTTTTGAACTAGGGTTCTGAAGTTATTGAGATAAGATGCAACCGAAAAATTATATGATGATACTCGTTTATAGACATATTTCAAAATATTTGAATAGTAAATTAACATACCTACGAACAAATTTCCAGAAAATGTTGGCTGCTATTTAAGGCTCTTAGTACATAAGTATAATTTATTACTTAATAAGAAAATGTCTTCGCTTTTGAGAGCTATAGATAGATACAGCGCGTTTCTAATGATGCAGTGAAAAGCTTTAACAGTGGCCAAGTGAAGCATCAAACTTTTGATCAAAGGCTTACCTCCCTATAGCCATAGAATGCTTGCAAAAAGCGAATCAGACTTCGGTTTTTCACAGGAAATTACTTTTACGAATTTCGTTTAAGATTTCGCTCTTTGTGAATATCAAAATATTTAATCCTTAGATAAGATTAAGAATATGGCGATTAGCAAATTTAATCGAAACATTTTTTTTTTTGTAAATATCACTTCGAATTAGAATGCATAAACTTTAGATTAAGAATATTGCGTTTTGCAAATTTAAGCGATTTAGTTATTTTTGTAAATATCAATGCATAACAACTTGGAGAGATTCAAACAATAAGAGAGTCTCTCAATTAAGATATTTTCTAAATATTCTATTCCACTGATTCAGCATAGCTATTGCCAAAGCGAAATGGGTTAAGTTTCCATATTAATCTCTCCTTTATTTATATCAGCAGAAATAAAAGCGACCTCTATATTATCTGATTATACCCACGTCTTAATTGCCAGTGGGTAGAAAACCATCCGCAATAACAGGGATGAAAATAGAAAGCGTACAGAAATAAAACAAAAAACGAAATGCCTGATTTTAAATTCAGAAAAATAGCCTAAGAATATATATTTTTAAAAATAGAGTCATTAAAACAACTACCTAATAAGATTTAAGTATTAATTATTTTTAAACTTAAATTTAACTAGTTGTTTCGGGGGTTTCACTAGCTTTTGACGTATAATGAGTGAGAGATTCATTGCGTATAAAAAACAGACGACAATCAATAAACCATTTATGATTTGATAAAAATAGGAAAATAATAATAATCCCAGGTATCACCAAAGGAATTAAATTCAATTAAGGTGGCGCAGAACAGGGGGGAGTGGAGAGCTTTTGCGTCGGAAGCAGTAAGTACCTAAGTAATTAGAAAAATGATAATTAACAAAAAGCTCTATTTCTACGTATTTAACTTTATTTTTATACTATTTTTATTCTGTGAGTAGCCTTAGAAGATTTACGCGATAAAAAAATTCAATTAACATTTCAGCATCAATCCTGGATACCCGAAATATCTCGCGGGCAGAATTTGATGGTTGTTTGCGAATAATGAAAATTGTTTCCAGTTACTAGATTGTACATCACTCTTTCATGTACAGTGGGCCACATAGAAAAATATACTACTTTAACCTAAAACTTACAGCTATGGTGATATACTCTACTTTGTGGCCCTGTGTACCTGTACATACACTATAACTTACCTGAACTGATGCTTATTTTTATATGAGCTCATATGACTGTTGCTCGCGGATAAATATAAATGTTATTTGTTAGATGCTTTAGTCGCTTTTGGGATCTCTCAATATGCTGTCACAAAAAAGTATTAACATACTGATTTTAACTTGAAAGGACTTCGAATAAACAGTAAAACTTTTATTTGATCATCCAGCATTTTGAACTTTGATTCCAAATCGGATTGTTTGGCCTTTGTAATGTGTTGTTTTTCTTAGCAAGCCCTTGCAGAGTACGTTTTAAATTCTTATCACTTCCATGTGGAAGACTGGCAACGTCAAAATTTTCTCTCTCGTCGTCCATCACAAATTTGTGTATAAACGAAATCTACATAAAAAAGAAGATATCACATGGCTTTCCACAAAACCTTCCTCTTTATGTGCCATTTCACTACTGAAGGTCAGCTTTTTAAATCTTGTCATATCGCGAGTCTAAACAGCTGTTCTGTTCAATTGCCATTCCAAAGTGTGTTCTTTAACTACTATCAAATTATTTTTCCTCATCTCACTGCAAACGAAATCAGATCAGATTTATTTAATCACTTTGATCGCAGATCCAATTTGCCGTAGATTAAACTAACCTTTTTATTCAAATAAATAACATTATTCAATTCTAACCTAGTTTCGTTATAAATTCCCTCCAAACTTTTACTCAACAACTGTATCTAGTATGCAGGTAACCCAACAATAAGTTACACTAAAATGAAACTACCATCTCTGAATTTGCATGTTTGTGAACACAAAACAGGTAAATTGCCTTGTTTGACAAATGCACTCTGACGTATTCATATACTAATCATAGTTCAAAGGATAGTGTTTACTATGGTTTTAGCTTTCTTTAATTCATTTATTTATTAAATTAACAAGTCGAGAAAAATAAGAACAGAAACAAGATGTGAGCTATTTACAATATTAATGAACCAGCGAGCTCTATCTTCGACCACATCTGCACTTACCATCAGGTAGGATCGTGGTCAATCACTGGTCATTGAGTACAAAAAAAAAAAACTGGTCCTATTTACCCTAGCTCAAAGACAACAACAAAAGTATAAATAAAATAGGTACTTCTAATCAATTAGCAAGCAGCGGTGTGGGTAATACAAATACAATAATCGATGTTAATATCATATACCTACTTAAATTATAAAATATCTAATTCTCATGTCTATATCCCTAGTCATGAACGCCAGAATATCAATTCAAAAATGATTCTAGTTCCAAGAAAAAAATTACGACAAAAGTATTCTTCTATACAATAACTATTTTATAGATATATCTATTATTCGTAAGTTTCGTCCTTCACGATTTAGAATCAACATCAAGTAGAAACTCGCTTCATTAAATTGTTTAAGACTGTTGTCTCACCGGATGCAAGTCTTGCTTTTAATAAAAGGTACTTAGGTATTTACCTTACAAACAGATCGATGTCAATAGGCCCCATTCATACCAAAAAAGTGGTCAATATAAATTAAGTCACCGAGTGGTCTCTGGTTCTGCCTTAAGAATAAACCACAGGGGGCTTAGCCAAAGTTACAATCGCAAAACGTTAACGAGGTACGACAAGAATAAAATATATGGGATTGACATAAGATTGACCACGTGATTTACCGCAGCTTATGTCAATCCTATACATTTTATTCTTGTCGACATTCGTTAGCGTTTTGAAATAGTCACTTTGGCTACGGGTGCAGGTCTCTCTTCAAGCTGGCATTGGAGAGGAATATAGAACCTTTTTCTAGAAATTATGGTAATCTGAAGAGAGGTCACCCTAGACCGATAGAGATAGAATTAAGATCTATCAAGAACGAGTACAACTTCTTTTTTTTTGTTATTAATCCTATCTGTTGTGATATTTTGATATATATTGCAAAAACACCTCGATTTTCTTTTATTAATTCATTCTACAACAATATATCGCCATACTGACTGAATAATATAGTACAACTTGGCAAAATTGATTTCAAATAAACTTTTAACGATTTATGATACGAATACGATCGAGAGTGCATAAAGTTTCGATTCCTCTAGATTTACTATGAAAAGATGATAATAGTTTGTTGGTGCATCTAGGTTAAAAGTTGAAGGCATTAATAAAAAGTTTAACAAGGAAGTTTTGTAGTGGTCTTCAACTGCTTCGATAGCTGTCTGAGTGAATAAATCATCTATATTGTTACTTTTTTTTATTATTTTTGTTTGTATTTGACTACATTCATTTATTCACATCGTGTACGTTGCAAGGTCGACTTCTTCTTGCCTTTATCCCTATACGGGGTTGGCCCCCTAAAACTTTTTCGCCATTTTTGGCAATTTAGCGTCATTTCTGGGCTTATGCCCAACGTCCTCATGTCTTCAGAAATGGTTCGACTCTAGGTGTTTGGCGGGCGTCCTCTTCCTCTTTTATCTTCTTGTATGTCCATCGCCTTGCGTCATATGGTCTTCGTTGCGACGCATCACATGTCAACAATGCAAGCGGTTCACTCTTAGCTTTTTTGATATATAAGAATATATCAAAAAAGCTAAGAGTGAACCGCCGTGACCGTGAACCTTAATATGCCAAGAATATGTACGTTGCAAGGTCAATCAATATATTTGACTGTAGTATTTAGATGACTGTTAATATAAGTACCTATTTACAATAGTGCAAAATGCGGACTCTTTAACCAAGATTACAAATATTTATTTAACTTAGATTTTTTAAGACAAGCAAACCGTTTGGAGACAGATAAGATGTTACTGGAGTCACTCGCGATCTACCATCTGAACCTTAGGTTAGGTATCTAAATTTAGGTTTTATTTAGGTATTATAAGGCGTAATAAGGATTTTGATGCTTTGTTTACAGCACCTAATAATTTTACTGTCACTTTACTCTTTAAATGGCATATGGTTGATTAGCAGAAAAAGCCTTCAGATTTTAGTGTACCCATCTTTGATTATTACGAAATTTTTGTGACAAGTCATCTTCAAATTTACTGACTTTTGAGCGCTTCGAAATGCCATTTATTTTTAAAAACATATTCGTTTACGTTGGCTGAATAAATATTCCAGTAATAAAAGCGTTTTCAAGGAACGTGTGAAAACACATGCATAGTAATGGCCCATTTTAATTCAATGCCTTTCATATTTGTGATATTCTCATTGTCATATCAAAGGCTGACATCAACGATATGCTTTATATTATAATGTTATTTGATGTTCAGAAATCATTTGTATGTGAATTGACTTATATTTTGCCTATTTGAGTGGGTGAGCTGTTCCCTTATTCTCATATTCCAAGAGACGATTAAAAACAAATGCCTTTATTTCTGTCAATAGTGGATTCTTTAACTCAACTTATGTATAGCTTGAACCTTGGATATATAGATTTACTTTGATCGCGACATATAAGCATCAACTGTCAGCACCAGATAGTATTACCCTACAATAAGGAATGTATACCTTCACCTAAGACCTTTACAACCAATTTCGGACAATAAGACTGGTATATCAGTTTATATAACTGTAATACTTACTTCATTTAATATCCCTCTATCTTTTCTTAGGTTTTTGTGGCTATTCGAGCGATAAATCGACACTCCATGCGAGCTGATATTTTGTCCTTTGGCATTGTATGTTATCCGATAAATCGTTTGAGTAAGGATTTGTTAGAATAATTTTTTATTCTATTTGGCGACTACATGGATTCCTTTCTTCCTTATTTGTCCGTGCAAAACCAAGTAAGTAGATAAGTATTTGTTTGTTTATTTATAGACGATAAAAAGGACTTGCGTTGCGTATTACTGACTTAATCGCTTTCTTACCATATATTTCCATGAATACGAGTAGTTTTCAACCGCCTTTTAAAAAAAGAAGGTTTTAAATTCTCTATTCTTATTTTTATGTTTGCTGCCTCACATCTTTGTCATGTCTGGAAATATCGGCAAAGTCAAATAAATTGAGCATTTTTGATTTTCGTATTTTTATAAGTTGCTTGCTTGATAATGGAGTAATGTGCAGTCAGTCGACTCCAAATGCTCCGGTTGTGGCTTTTTAAATTTCATTCCAGTGTCTTTAGCGTGCTGAACATGAATACATAGGTACATGAATGTTTTAAGCCCGCCCATTGTATTATTTAAATAAATAAATATATTTAATTCAAGATAGTTTTCTTGTCTCAGTCTGAGTAACAAGATTGATCGCCTGTAGACGTAATCATGCTTTGAATAACTAAAAGCGAATCCCCAGCGGCGTGTATTTCTATCATAAATGATTGATGTCATACATGCGGGATATAAACACATTTCTAATGTCATTACATTACATTTCATTGGTAAATATGAGGGGATGAATAAGGGTAGATGATATAATAATATGTGTCGTATCAGGATGTGAAAGGGCTAGCGAAAGATAAAGACACCTGGAAGAGACACCACCGACAAGAGCACAGCTCTTAGTTTTAGATAGATATAACAATGTTGTTAAAAACTATGTCTTTAATTCAAGTATACTCTCTTATTTGACAACCATTATCGCCATAATGATCGCACGCTTAATTGACGTCTCGCGTAGTGTCTATACATCGCATTTTTCTACTACTTTCCTAGGCAGGACAGTTAACCCAGGGCTCCGATTTCATTAGTAAAAGATGCAACCTAATAAAACGCTATAATAAGCGAGAGACGAATAGGATTACATAATTTACAATACACACAGGCATCTCATATCTCGTAAAAACCACCTGGTTCAAGAAGGCTCTATCGGGTCAACGTATACACCTCTGTTAACATAAAGGAGAGCTTAATCACGTAATTTGTCCTAACAAAACCGTCCTCAAGAGGGGCTAATATCATCCTCAACACGCGTTTCGTCTTATTATTTACCCTAATATACTGCTTCCTCCGCGGTTAAGGGGCCTTTTGGGAACAAGGAAATATTTAACCTTTACTAACTAAGGCACACTAAGGTGAGTTATTTTTGTAACACACAACTTTTTCATAAGATATACGTGCATATGGAAGTTTGGTAAGTCGTGTGATTTCCGACAAAAAAACTACTTACTACATTTCTCCCCGTAAATCTCGCAAAAGCAAAAACCAAAAAAGTGGTTGCAGATACTACCTTTAATTTTGATTATTCCTACAACTAACATTGCCGATAAGAACACGCAAGTTTGCCTCTATTGATAATTTCTCCTATCACGGGTACTAGAAGAGATTTCTATTGAAATAACTAGCATCCTTTGTACTATAATTATATTGTATACAGCTATTTCATTTATTTGTATTTTATTTTAAGTTTACATGAATAAATAAGGTTTGATGTGAGGGGATGACTTTCTACCATAAATTGTATGCCAAATCTGTGTGTGCGTTGCCAAACAATAGAATAGTACAAGAGCATTGTTAATTACTAGTACTTACTTCAAGAAGTAATACTTGTTAAATACCTATTTCACTAATCCTATAAGAGTACTCCGTGCTGATACTCTGATTTAGTGAAGAAACAACAATATGCTACGAAGTAAAATACTTATGCTTTTCTAAGTATGCTCCAATATCAATTTAGTGCATAAAGACATTTAAGGGCCTCTTAAACGCAAGCTGCATGTTAAATGGGGCATACTCTACTGAAACTATAAAGATAACAGCAGTCTTGTGTATGCACTGGAGTGTCGAGAGAAATGGCATGTAAACCGATAACAAAACATTAAACTGACAACTAGTTGCAAAGCAATTTCAACTTTGAATCAAGAAGTTACAACATATTTTTGCAACGAGTAAATAGCGGTTCTCACTTAATTTTGATGTCTTTAATTATGGGTGGAAAATTTATGCTTTGAATTTAGAGGCAAGAGTTTTCAAACAAATGTGGTTGAATGCTCTAGCCTTGATTTAAATTGGACATTTGAAACACAAGGTGTGATTGGTACTTTTTTTTAACTCTCAAAATTATATCTAAAAAAATCAATAGGTACCTAACTCAAAACCAACGCCATGTCAAACTTACTCATATATGACAAAGTGAAGATTATGATAGTCTGTCTTATACTCACGTGGGCGAGTGAAGCCTCGGGGAACAGCTAGTAAGCAATAAAGATAAACTATTAATAAGTAACTACTTAGCGCTCAACCATAATTTGTCGTGAGTGTGGAGTGGCAGTGTATGCGGAAGTTAGTTGTGAATTCGCCCTAGTAAATTAAAGTTTCCAAGAACAATCTTCGGTCCCGAGTTGAACCGATTTCTCCAGGATAGCTCAAGTGTTAGTCTTAATTAAACAGATTGTCATAAAATATTAACACGAGTTTGTATGAACTATTCAACCGTATGGTCTCTGGCTAAAAATAGAATGGTTCTTTCCGTGATTATGGTCTCTCAGTACCATTGCTAAGGGAATATTACAGTCTTAATCTCAGATCACATCAAACAAGGCTCTTAATTTACAGTACAACAGTATTTTTGTACCTTTGTCCGACTGGTGGCGGGTTCTACCAACGATAGCATTTCCAAGAAGGATGGACGGTAGCTCCAGTAGGTATAACTTTTAAAACTTATTATATGATATTATATATTAAATAAAACTCTTTATAATTTAAGAAAACAGAATAGAAATATTTAGATATGATGTAGTTTCGGACGATTCCTCTGCGGTTTTCTGAGCCAGCCAGTAAGTATCTAAGTATTAGAAAAACATAAATAGAAATAATAGTAATAACTTCCCTAGAGACTACAACATGGGGTCTTTTAAAGAGGGCGTAAAAGGATTTCTTAAGAGTCGGCAATGCGCACGTGTCACTCCTAGTGTTGCGGGTGTCCATGGGCTACGGTGACCGCTTACCATCAGGTGGGCCATATGCCTGTTTGCTTACTTAATAGTATAAAAAAACTTTACTAAGTATTTCACATTTTTTTTGAAGCAAAGCTCAAATTGATTATAATGCTTGTCAAAAGTTTTTACGAAAAGGCCGATTCAAGAAACGTATAAATCGTGAAGTAGTCTTTTGTTGTCGTACAAAGCTATGCGATTAGCAAACGAAGCACGAAGGCTGTCGCGCGCCTTGGATACATGTTCCTTGTGGAAATATGTATTGAATCTTGTATTCCTTAGAAATAAAGGAAAATACATTTTTTATATCTATACTATAATAAAATTAACTTGAGCTGAAAAGGCTGCTACACCGGAGGACCAAGGTCAGGTCAAGATGGAAAGTCATATTTTATCAAATATGTATATTTCTTAAAAAAAATAGTACCTATCGTTGAGTTCGTATAGTAACACAAGTCTCGAACTTTCTTTCGGGCCACTTTAATCTGTGTGATTTGTCGATATATATGTAGGGGTGGTCTAAATAATGCACTCGTATTTTCTAATAACAGCAACTTTATTTTATTTTAAATTTAATAATTATTACAGAGCACCGATTTATCATGGCGTCGTCAGTTTTGCGAGAGAGCGAGATAGCCAGCAATATCGTGCTTATTCGGTCTATCATCTATGCGTTCCGAAACCAGTTAACACAAAATAAAATTCCTACAGCTCGGCCATTCTGCAAATCAGTCTGACCTCAGACTGCATAGAATGCTTAACAATAACAGTCATAATAATACTTTAAAGAAAAATAAATAGAATAAGCTATTGCTATAATACTAACCTGAAGTTACAATGTATTCTCTCTCATTTAACATTTAAAACTTATTACTGCACCCCAATCATTTTCAATAAACTAGGGATAAACAGAACATAAAGTTAGTTACTTATCTATTACATAACAAAATGCACTAAGGCTTACAGTAACATAGACACAACATATACCTAAGGAGTTACTTAAAATAAAATAAACACATGTTTTACTTTTTAACAAAATTAAAAGATTCAATTAGAACTAAGGCCACTGTTTCATGAAATCCACACCTGTGCTAGTTTTTAAAGGTCCCTCCTTACCTTTATCCACCTTAACCACTTCATACCGATCTTTCCCCAGCTCCCTTATGATGCGGTATGGCCCATAAAATTTGGGTTTTAATTTTAACGCGTTGCCAAATTGTGTTCTCTGGATTGCGACGAGATCTCCAACTTTGTACTTCTGTCCTACTTTTCTTTTCTTATTATATGTTTTTCTATTTTCTTCCTGAATTTTTAGTATCTGAGCCTTAGCTTCTCTTCTTGATTCATCCCTTCTAAGCATAAATTCTTCTCTACTTTCGTCTTCTAAAAATTCTAATATCTTCATATCTTCCTTCATTTTCATTTTTACTCCTGTCAGTAATTGGAATGGCGTTGTATTAATTGCACGCTGATATGTACTGTTGATGACTCTCTGCAATTTACTAACGTGTTTGTACCAATGTCCTGGTTCCTCTATACTCATTTTAGTTAAGACTGAGATAATAATGCGATTCATCCGTTCTACTTGTCCATTCCCACGTGGAATACCAGTTGTGATGCTGACATGATCTATTTCTTCTTCGTTGCAGTAGTCTTCAAACTCCTTTCCTGTGAAAGCTGTCCCGCGATCAGTTATTATCCTTCGTGGATTTCCATAATCTTTTTGATGAAGCTTTAGCTTATCAACTGTTTCCTTGGCTGTCACACTCTTAACAGGATAGATCCACACAAACTTGGTAAATCCGTCGATCACTGTGAGAATGTAGTTATACATTTTCTTTGTTGCATCCAGAGGTCCTATGTGATCACAGTGCAAGGTGTCTAATGGTAGTTCCCCTTTGTTAATTGGATTTAACAGGCCTTCTTTCTTTCCAGATTTTTTGCAAGTTAGTAAACATGGCAAACACATAGAAATTACCTTATCAATTTTATTTTCAAGGTTTGTAATATAATATTCTTTTTCTACTATATCTTTTATCTTTTTTTTTCCAAAATGACCAATGCCATGAGCTGTCTTGATAATCTCCATATCCATTATCTCTGGAATAACTAATTTTTTCTCTAATCCTTTGTAAATAACTCCGTTCTCCATAAAATAATCTTCATACTCGTTTTCCTTAAGTAATTCTTTCACAATCTTTAATCTGTCATCTTCTTCTTGTGCTTTCTTTATCCTAGCATGTAGCTCAACATTAAGAAAACATATGTTTCTGCTTAGCGCATCAACATGTTGCATCTTATCACCATTCCTATGCTCTATGGAATAATCAAAGTCTTGCAGGTACAATATCCATCGAGCAACTTTAGCAGGTACATCTTTCTTATTCAATGTTTTCTGGAATGCTTCACAATCCGTTACAATCTTAAAATGTTTTCCGATGAGGTATCTTCTAAATTTCTTAACTCCTTCGATGACCGCTAGGGCTTCAAGCTCATAGCTGCTGCACTTCTGTTGGGCTTCTGTAGTTTTCCGGCTCATATAATGAACTGGATGTAAACAACCATCTTCGGGATCTTTTTGCATTAACACAGCCGCATATCCATACTTACATGCATCTGTGTGTAATTCTGTTTCACATTGCATATCAAAAATCTTCAGAACGGGTTCACTACATAATTTCAACTTCAAATCCTCAAAAGCTTGTCTCTGTGGCTCTTCAAAACAGTACTCATTCCTTTTAAGCAAGTCGGTTAATGGCTTTGCAATTAATGCAAAATTCTGGATAAACTTTCTGAAATATGAAGTAAGCCCTATGAAACTGTGAACTTCTTTTAAATTCTTAGGAATGGGATACCATCTCACTGCGTTTATCTTATCTGGTGATGGTTTCACTGTACCGTTGGAAATCTTATGGCCTAGATATTCTACAGAGCTTTGGAGTATCTGTGACTTCTTCCAATTTATTTCTAGACCGTAATCAGCTGCTACTTTCAATACTTCTTGAAGCCTTAACAATCCTTCTTTCTCATCTTTGGATAGTATAATTAAATCGTCGATGAAAATCAAAAGGATTCCTCTTTTTACAAAGTCAGAAAATATAATGTTGATATAACGTGTAAAATATTTTGGACAGATGGAAAGACCAAAGGGTGCTCGTAGAAACTCGTATTGACCTTCAGGATTACTTGTTACGAATGCTGTATATTTTACGGACTCTTCTTCGATTGGTAAATGAAAAAATCCATTCTTCAAGTCTAGTGTACTAAATATTCTCACATTACTTAATTTATCAATATGATCCTCGATGATCGGCAATGGATATTCGTCTTTTACCATTTTTTGATTAATTCTTCTGTAGTCGATGCATACTCTGGTGCTTCCATCTTTTTTCTTGACTAATACCAATGGACTGGCATACTCGGAGTGACTAGGCCTTATAACACCCTTGGATAACCATTCTTCTATTTGCTGTTTAACTATATTTTCCTCTGCTAAAGCTAGTCTTCTGGGTCTTTGTCTCACTGGTATATCATCTTTAAGGATAATTTTTAACTTAATAGGCGCATCTTTGACTTTCAGTGGCTTATAGCTATCTATAATTTGCGTTACTATTGCAGGTTGATCTTCATTGCTGGAAAACAAACAAATATTATGCAAATATGAACTATCATAATACTGTGGCCTTACTTCAATTGAACCCTTATTAATCACAGTGATAGTATTTACTAAAAAAGGTTGACCTAATATTACACCATATGGTATTACGTGATTAGGTACTATGTAAAAAGTAATGCTGTATCTGTGTTGATCAATAATTAAATCAATATTAAATTTACCAATAGAAAACACTTTGCATGATCCCAAACCAGTAAGAGATATTTTATCAGGTATATAAGTCAAGTTTAAACTTTTAAACAACTCAAAGGTGATTAAATTCAAATCGCTACCAGTATCAATTAAACATTTCACTGAAATACCACCAATTTTAACATTTTTTACACTCTTATTAAGAAGCGGCAAACTTGTGTTTACATTCAATGAAAGTTGACATTTCATGTCACTGTGACATTTGTGACATGTGGACGACTGAACGACACGACCGAATGAACTGACGTCTGGTACACGTTCACTCACCCGCTCCGATTCACTTCCGCTATCATTCACATCCGAACCGCGACCAACTTCACCTTCTTGTGACGTCACGAGCATAGACATCCGCTGCTTCCTTGAAGTTCCTTGTGCCGTCGCCGCCATGTTGGAGTTTGATGATGATTTTTTTTCAGGTTCTTTCTTGCAATTCGTACCGATATGCCCGTACTCGTTACATCTAAAGCACTTCACACCTTTGGAACACTCAACAGACGTATGCCCCTTCTCGCCACACTTGAAACATCGTAGAAACTGCTTTGGATCGTTCTCCTTGGCCTTTGGTTTGCCACTATTACCCTCGACTGGTTTATCACGCGACTTCTTTGTCTTCTGCTTAAAAGTTTCATACAAGGCCAACTTATCTTTTAGAACAGAATATGTCGTAATTCCGTATAACATCAATTTATTGGACTCGTAGTCTGGAATTCCGTCAATTATATATTGAATCGCCACATAGTCGGGAAATTTCGCCCTTTTTCCTAGTTCCTTCATGACTAACATATATTGGTAATATGTTTCGTTGGGCTGCTTCTTGCGCGCAGACATGACTTCGTGCATCTGCTTGCTGTTAATTGCTTCCGGAAATTCTTTGATTAGTGCACTCTTCAACTCGTCATAGGTTCTAAATGGTTTTTCAGTCTTCAGCCACAGTTCTGCAGTGCCAAACAGGGAACGCCGGGCGATAATCAATTTTTGTTGTGGCGTCCATTCGAAAATTTCAGCGTTGTCCTCTAAATCCTGCGCCCATCTTACAGAGGAATATGTCATGTCGTCTCCGCTGAACTTGGGTATGGACTCGAACATGCCGGGTACGATGCTCTTGCCTCCATTATCGTCGTTTTTACCGGTGCTCATCGTCTTCTTGCGCGCGCCCCTGCCTTTCACGAACCTCGAGTACCTCGTTTGAGGTTATGATATGCCGGCCGGCACGCGTGCACCAACTACTCTTCTTGCGTTGCTAGAAAATTATTTAGACCACTACTTATCCCGGACGAGAATTTGTAGGGGTGGTCTAAATAATGCACTCGTATTTTCTAATAACAGCAACTTTATTTTATTTTAAATTTAATAATTATTACAGAGCACCGATTTATCATGGCGTCGTCAGTTTTGCGAGAGAGCGAGATAGCCAGCAATATCGTGCTTATTCGGTCTATCATCTATGCGTTCCGAAACCAGTTAACACAAAATAAAATTCCTACATATATTTATTATAATAATAATCCATACTAATATTATAAATGCGAAAGTCTGTCTGTCTGTCTGTCTATCTGTCTGTCTGTCTGTCTGTCTGTCACCTCTTCACGGCTAAACTGCTGGACCGATTGTGATGAAATTTGGTAGGGATGTAGTTAACGACCTGAGGTCAAACATAGGCTACTTTTGGACGCGATATAACCGAGTCCCACGCGGGGCGAAGCCGCGGGGAACAGCTAGTTATTCATATAAAGACTAAAAATCTATTATTTATTTAACTACTGGTCGGATTTGCACATCTATTATTTATTTGAAAGCTCTATTTTAGTGAAGGACATACAAATACAATCACCACGAGTGGATGGCAATTTCGGAGCACAGCTAGAATTTTCATATGAATTTTGCCTTGTGCCTACTTAGCCATGTGTACACTTAGAGACCTGAACAAGACGGCTGATAATGTCATATAGTGTATTAGACCTCGAAAACATAGATTGATGAAGTTGACACCGATAGAAGTTAAAATTTAATTACAAGTGAAAATCTCAATTTATGTTACTTGTATAGACGGCGCCAATTTGGCAAAACTTTATAAACTACTTCATACCGCGGTCTTGGTCGTACAAAGGTCGGGTGGGATCACAATATAACTTCATTATGTAAGTTCGTTAAGGTTGGAATTGATGGCTAATTAACAAAGTGGGTAAGTTTACTCTGAAAGGGAAAAACGGGTGACGCCATCACATTGTTAGATGAATGGGAACTTGTACGGTAATAGAAAGATAATTATGACTCATTGATTGAACTTTAAATTTTTTAAGTTTATTGTAATCTAGGCTAAAATTAAGACACTTTGGAAGTTATATTTATTTCTAAGACCAAGAACTGTCTTTTATTAATGAAAGTTTTTTTTAAATATTTCTACTTCATAAACTCACTTCACTCAATTTTTTCTATGTCGTGTAGCGAGCAAATAAATATTTGTATTCTTTATATATAATTAGTATAGATAAAATGAGCCCAGTTTTAAGATAAAAGATGAGGATAGTATTTAAAAGCACGTTAGACCACGTATGTTCCAAGGATATTTAGCGGCAAGCTCCATCCGAATTCCGAGGCTTCACGGAAAAGTTGAGGTTTGAACGGCAAACGAAATAGTTAGGAAATTCCAGTCTTTGTGTTCTGCCACTAGTTTTCCAGGAATTTCTTCCGGGCGAAGTAGAACTTTAAATTTTGAGCGGTTTCCGATTGTGTTACAGATTTCAAATAACGTTGAACTGCTCTAAAAGTTGAATACTTTTTGGCGTTTCATCAAAATTTATTGCGGCTTCAAATGTATTTTAGGTAATTACTGTGTGAATCATTTATAATCAAACAACGAAATACACTTCCAAAATATCTTAAAATTTCTTTAGGTTTTATGTGAAAGAGTACATTGTAAAAAAAGAGCCTTAAATAAAAAAAGTCTAATGATAAAGGTCTTAGTATAAAAATGGAATAAAGGGCAACTGGTTTGGATTTATGAAATTTATGGAGAATGCCCATTTTGTACCTAGTAGACTTTATATTTGTGGCTGGAATCATAGGAATATTATTCAGCGTAAAATACCTAACAATGCAGTGGTGGTCGCTATACTAAATAGAATTTTAATAAAAACACCATTCAATCGAGAAATTTCCTTTGTGGTATGCATCTCTCAAAGTGCATAGATTCATCGATCATTGCTTTAAAAAACGATTATGAGAACTCTGTCATAGATTTATCGAATAGAATGACGGAAAGAGCATGCGGGAAGGAAATTCCGACAGTGAAATATGACTTTTAACCTTTAAAATAGAGGCGTGTCTTTCATTCAAACGTATGTTTATTTGGGTGATGATTTATATACAACGATTATTTTGTAAAAATACGGTGGCTTTACCACGCGTAGAACAATCGATACTAATTTGACCAAAGGCATGGATAAGGGCATGGTGGTTTATACGTACTGCAGGTTTACCTTACTTAGGGGACCATATCCTTACATAACAATGTAAATTAGTTTCTGCAACATGTAAGATATGTTTCGTATAGTCACTATAAGTAATATGCTGAATGAAAAGAGACTATATCAGCTAAACCAAACCCAGCAGATTAAAATGTCTTTGATTTACAGACCCTTAACCTTACCTTTCACAAACTGAGTTTCTACCAGGGGTTCAAATATTCAACTCACTCTGTCGCATCGATTCTTATTCAATTTGAACAAGACCTTTTGACGTAGAACGAAGCCCTAAGTAGGGTTGTCAAAAAAAATCAGGGCAAAAGTTGAAGCACTTAATAGCTACATATATTGTGACAATAACTTTGGTTCACAATGTCTGGATATAGGTAATTTTCTTACAAGTATAAATTGAAAATTTAAAAATTTGTTTGGACTTCTGGCCTTTAGGCACTGTTAAGAGGATTACCTATGTTTTCTCAGTACAAACGTATTACCCTGTTTTCTCTCAGAATAATGTAGAATTATGGTTTTGTTTTAAAAATATATATCTACTGTAGGCATATTCCTACATTTTGATTTATTTGATTTGAAAAAATTATGACCTTACAGATCTTAAAAAATAACCTGTTTTTACTGTCGTGATCCAAGTTTAAAAATTTTTTGCATGTCCATGACCGTATTAGCTATTTTTATAGCTTTCTACCTATTCATAGAATTAAAAAACTACTTTTTTAGCCTACTTTTAATGTGTCCCACTGCTGGGCAAAAGCCTCCCCATTCTTCTCCACTCATCCCTATCCATGGAAACCTCTGGCCACTTGTCCAAAAAGTTGAATACTTAAAAAAACTACTAATAGGAGTACCCGAAATCGGCGAGCGTGTATGAAGAGAGTGATGAGTGTGGAGGAGGCGAGAGAGGTATGTAAGGATCGTAGCCAATGGAAATCTCTAGTTTCTGCCTACCCCAACGGGAGACAGGCGTGATGATATGTATGTACTAATGTGTGTATTATTATGATAAAATGTTGTAGCTATGACAGAAAGTAAAGAGTTTTCGAAGTTATTTCTATACATGTTAACCCTACCCTTTGGTCATGTCATTATGTTCAATGGATGCGTGAAATTGAATCGCTACTATCTATTTACTTTGGGTTAGATTACACTCTGTTTCACGATCCGATTGTCTTACACGTTCTTGAGTTGGGTGCAGTACAGATTTGCCTGAAAGGCGTTATTTTCGCCTTTCTTAGTATACAATTCAGTACATAAAAGGTAATTTTGAAAGCTAATTACTGTCTATCTCTTTAGATATTGAAGACTTATAAGACTGTCTGACGAAACCAATTTTGGTGGTTAATTAAGTATTTTTGTTTTATAATTTAAACACAAAAGTGAATCATTATTTTAAGAGGCTTCTTCCAATTCATTCTTCTCTCTATATGGGGAAAAAACTAAAAAATAGTCGTTTAATTGAACTGATTTATGATGGAAAAGATTTTGTAATTCGAAAGGATAATAATTATACTTAATGACTTTGTGAATCGCTGAATCGTAAGGTTTTATTAACTTTATTCTCTGAGTAACGTAACTTATTCCACTGTATTTTAAATTTCTTATCCACTGCTTTATTATTAAGGGGAATATCTGTGAGAATTACGATAAGACTGCAAGGGACGGTTTACATTTTTCTATCTATGCTTATCTCTATTTTCGTTGATTTGGCCATAGTAATTAAATTTACCGCATTTACATTTTTTATGTAGGTATATATTTATAAAATGAAAGTATTCTAAAAGCTGAATACTAGGTCCTTGGGCAGTTAAATAAAATATGCATTTGGAGTACGCACAAGACTCAAGAATATAACCGCTGAAGACAAAAGCTTTTAGAGCGAGTGCATACGTTGTTACAGACTTAAAATCATCACGTACTCGTATAATATTTCTAAAAATGTTGACTAGAACATCTTAAAGTATTTTTGGGCTGCAAGAAGGATTTAATATTTTAATAAGGATATTTTAATTTTTGTGTTGTCATCAGCCATTGTAAACGCTATTAACTGACGCCCAGTGCTTTAATATAGGTTATATTAAAGAACATACGAAGCCGATACTGACGAATACTTACTTACTGCGATGTGTCAGTGACCTTAAGAGTCTACGTTACTTTCTATCCACAATCATTCCTTCTTACACCGCCAAGAATATTTCAAGCAGTTTATTTTGCTTCTTTAGTGTCAGTATCTTAGCTACACAGCCCTTCATTAGGGTTGGTCTTGAGACATGGTCTGGCGACAAATAATTAAAAGAAACAAATTTTTCTTACTAAATTCTAGTACAGAAACTGTTGCTATATAATTTAATCCAAGTTTACATCGAAGACCAGCAGTAATCGTGGAACTTCGAACATGTCACTTACGCGTTACCATAAGTAAGTGTGGTTTTTGACTTCATTAATGTCATTTGAACAAATCCAATATTTTATTTGCTTTTATTTAATTCCCATTTTTATAACAAAGGGAATCACTGCCTTTTTTAGCATTCAGTCCGGAATAACAACGCAAGAACTGCTGTTTGGCAGAAATAAGCGAGAGTGAGATATTTAAGCAGACTGCCTCTGCACAAAGGCCTTCCTCTGGTAATTTTATTATTCCATTTTAGAGAGTTGGGTCAACGACTTAGGAAAGCTCTCCAATTGACTGTCCACAGTCCAGATCAACGTGTTTAGTTATTCTTACAGATTGCTCTTGCTCGTCCCAACATTGAAAAGGGTTGACGTACCCCAAGTTCGAGCTAGAGCAATCACGTAATTTTTCCGTTTTTAACCCTGCTGCCTGTCGTCTTTTCCAACAGTACTTCATACTGGCTATATTCCGCGGTTGCACCCGCCTATGATCTGAATATATAATCTTATTTGTCATATAAAAAAATCTGTGGTATAGTTATAGCCCATTTGGTCGAATTATGATACAGTAATCGACAGATTTATTCTTTAGGTAAGACTTACTTAGGTAAAAAGTATAACGTAGGTAGAATTTACTAATTACTTAAGGTATGTGTGAGGAGAGAAGATAAATCCAGGTTTCAGCGAATCGCACAATATTTATTATTTGTACTTTACAAAAGGTTAGACTCTTAAGGATAACCGTTAATGAGAGATTATAGGGGTCGTGAGATCAAAGTAGGCACGAGATCCAGTCAGGCAGCCGCTATGAAATAGCCAGCCACTTAACTTGAGATGGTGAGATCAGCCGAAAGAGGTCTTCCAGTGGACGCGCGCAGCCTTATATATGGCCCTCGGGGGTGATGCGGTGCGGGGCAGCGAGGAAGGACCGCCGTAGGAGAATGCGCGACGTCACAAAAGTAATGTAAACAAAAATAGAACAAAGAAAACTGACAGTAAGGCTCACATTGTTAATGAACTTGCTTGTAGTAGTTCTGAAGCTCTTACGAATAAAAAGAGATAACAAAATTTCACAAAAAGAAAAAGAAAAAGAATATCTTTTACCACAGGTAAAAATGAACAATTTCTTTGAACGGCTGGTTAGTCTCCTGATTCGTGAAACCCTCGCTGTTTCTCACAAAAGCTGGCTAATTCGATTATAGTAGTGTCTACGGCGCAGCTTGAATAATAAACGGACCGTCGGACTATCAATTTGTAATGTAGAGGAAACTTTACCAAAAGGTTGGGATAATTTTATTCGCTGAAAACCACGAAAAATTCCCTTAGTCCCATTTCGTAGCCAGATTTTGAGGTTTTGTTTAAGCATGTACCGAACTTACATCGATATCCCTTAAAGGGTAGAGAGTTGACCCGTTAAGTCAGAAGCTGTCTTTTGCATAGTATGATGTGGAATTTTTGAACGATAAAGTTATATTATAATAATAATAAGCCATTTTATTTCCTTAACTTAACAGAAATATATAAAAGATATACCCTAAAAATACTATTCTCTCCTTGGTTGAGACCTCTTTTTTGAGATTAAGCCTCATCCAATAATCTCCATGCTGGTCTGTCTTTCTTTGCCAGTCCTTTCCGGCTACTTTTTTAATGTTGTCCACCCATCTGTCTCTGGGGCGTCCCCTGTTTTGTGGTTATTTAGACCAGCCCATGTAGTGACTCTCTTTGTCGATCTTTTCTTTGGTGCACAAAAAGTATATCAACATTTTTACAATTATTCATTTAAAAATAAACAACAGGCAACATCTTTCATTGCTTCATCGCACTGTACTGTTTCTGAGTTATAAAGTCGCAACATGTCAGTTAAATGAGTATCTTGAATTCGCTTCTTAATGTTAATTATTGGCATTCTATTCACGTAATAATTATTCGCAGCCGTGAATTCGGCTAATGAAAAGGTTTTAACTTCTAAGGAAAGTTTCGCGTCGTCTGGTGTCGTACATACTTTTTTCCTTGATGAATTATTCATGAAGCGGTTTGTTTTTTTCTCGAATGTCAGGGCGAACCTTTTAAATGACTATTTGATACATTTTATAAAGATGACTACTATTTTTTTAACTTAGCGAATTCTTCGACGTTGCCTCATGAAATTACTAAGATGAGTGACTACCAAGGTTATCCCGATTTGTTTCCTCGATGTTAAGCCCTGTTACGTCGAGTCGCTGCCACGTGTACTCTAATAATAAAGCGTGAATTTTCAGAGTGTGTGGCGGCGACTCGACGTAACGAGACTAGACATTGAGGGAACAAATCGTTAGCACTTATCACTCATCACAATCTTTCTCAAGACTATTTGGTCATGAGCTAGGTGAATTGAGCGACAGTACCGTTTATTACTGTTTGCGTTCAATGTTTACGTAGGAACCCTTTCCCTCATTTATTCTTCATTCGGCCAGTGATTTGGAGGTCAATAAAAATCAAAAAATGTTATGAAAGAAAGGGGTTTGAATAAAAACGCGTATTACATTTTGTCGTCATTTATAAAGGGGCTCTCTATTTATGCTTTTTTCTGCACATTTAGTATTTTTGAATGAAATTGATAGAGGGACATTTAAAAAGAATAGTGGATGGCAATTTTGTTTTTGTCTCTCTGTCTGTATGTTAGATCAAGCTTATTTCCGAAAGTACTTATTTCCGTAAGTTTAAGCTCTAGGCAAAGCGTAAGTGTAAAACAGAGTAGGACTACAACACTAAAAATAACCCGCTCGTGCAGACCTAAAATATATATCTGACTGATCTATTCTTAGGCCGGAAACCAGACGATGTAACCTTATTCCTATTTTATCGAAGCAATATCATAAAATATGGGCCACGTTTTATGATGACACAGTAGCTGGGATCTCGTAACATACTGTTCGGAGTGTCCTCGACCGCTTATATCATCGCACAGGTGTGTTATATCTTACTCTTATATGATACAGCGATCGTTATAAGAACGATGGAAGACTTTATAACGAAAGTTTGGAATAATACATTTTTGATTGTATGAGCCTATAAGTTGCTGTTGCAGAATTATGATTGTTGGTAAATTTTAATACTTAAAACTACTGATATTTAGTTTATTATCTGTCACCTTGTAAATGATGAGATGATAATAAACTTTTATCAAGTATTGGGCTAGTTAAGCATTGTTTTTAATAAAAAAATAATAGTTTTGTATAGTAATAGGTGTTACTATGCGGAAGTTACAATACTTACCAAATTACTTTGTGTGCTTCCGCCACCAGTTAGTTCTTGCAAACTACTGCCTGCCGGCGCCCACCCACTACTGTTAGTCCCAGTATGCCCGCCATTCGTTAGTTTGCACACACATTCTTTACTACATTTGTTTCACCTCTACACGAGGCATCCTTAGACACTAAGGCACTAAGTCAGTAAGTCAATCTGTTAATTGTTCAATGTAAAAGCGTAAAATTAATATTTATATGGGATAAGGGGCAAAGAAAGGCGATGATCTTTAGTTGAAAATTATTTTATTCAGTGCAACGCGACAGAGATGCGGATTATAGTCGTATCGTATATCTAATATATGGCTGCCTCCGTTAGCCTATCCCTTTCACTCCTAACCTCTCGCTCCCACATCCGTTCGTAAACTATCATGCATCGTCTTATACTCATCAATCGTTCAAAAACATTTCTTCCCACATTTATAATTTCAGGATAACCATGAGTCGCCATGAGGACCCGATACCTACACGGAGAGATGATTTGTTATGAATTCCCTAGTGAAGTATTTGCGACCGCTCCAGATAACTCCTGAATCGTTTGAATTTTAATGACTGTTTTGATGAGATTATCGATTAAATCACATTTCTCGACGGCTTATAGTGGAATGATTACAAATCCATAAAATTGTTAGTATCGCTTTTATAAGAACTTTTATTTTAGTTTATTTTAGTTATTTTTTTTATTTCTTTTATATAATTGATTATTGTTTGTGGTAAAAATGTGTATCGTCATGCTTCATTATAACTGTTATGAGTGACACTATTTTTGTATATCTTATTTTTTATTATTTTCTTTGAGCCAGTGCAAAGCAATTATATTAGGTTTGTTATAAAGTTAATTGAATAACAAAAGTCGCCACCTACTTATAATTTTTTCATGATGATGATAATTTGCTGTCACAGGGGTTTTGTAATTTAAACAATTCTGTGTTAACACTAATATATCACGTTCATTCAAGACATCGAGTTTGCGAGTTAACTCAACAAACGAACATCGCAACTAGTATAACGTTTTAACTAGATTCCGTCAGCTCTACGCTTTGTTTAACGTTCATGTTTCTTTTATTTGTTTTAAGCTTTTGTCAGCCAATGTTATTTATTGCGACTAACTAACCATGCAACTCCCGCAATGGAATTGAAATGTATTTTGGCTGTGAAATGTTCGCAGATGATTTCGTTAAATTTACAGGTTGGTAACTTAAACTTCTTGTGTTTTTGTTGATTTTTTTAAACTCAGTAAAGTTTATTTTTCGAATTTAACATTGATTTTTATATACCTACGACTACGACGTGTAAATTTTGCCTTTTGAAGTAAGACACTAAAACTTGAGGAAAATCTAAAATTAAAATATGATGTGTCAATAAGTACTTAAACTTTCATGCAATGCTTAACCCACATGAAAATGAAGTTATAGGAGAGAAAAATATAAACATCGGGTTGCACTCCGGGGGAGTACCAACAAAAATGAAAACAGGAGCAGGCATATATTTTCGCCGCGCGATACAAAGTGAAGGGGGATATGACTTCCTCTCTTACGCCGCGCCGTCGTCAGTCTTCTCCCCCCCCCCCCCATCTTACCAGTTTTTGATCAGGTCACGTGTCCTCACGCTAGTTTAATATTTATTAACCATTCCAAAAAGTACACAACGCCGCTTAAGAAGTTTTCTGTTCAAATATCTACATAAAGATTCATATGAATCTAAGCATTATTGAATTTTTTGAGTAAAACTATTGTAGTTACAAAGATTTTCTATATTTGTTTATATAAACAAATATAGAAAATCTCTGTAACTACAATAGTTTGAATGACAAGGTTGTATGTTAATCAAACGGGGCAAGAGCATTGGGACCGCGCGAGTGTATTAGACCCCGGGGCTAGCCATTTGTCTTGTCAACTCGATGACTGATGAGACACTGACGCGGACAGACGCAATCCCGAAACGTATAGAGGATTTATTTTCCCAGTTTTCCTGCAAATGACTTTGAATACAGAAAAGTCTTTGATGTTTTAATTAATGTTTTTTTCAGTATATTAACGGGTTTTTCTTTTCTTATTGAAATAAATTAGAAATGCAGCGTTCATCATTATCATCATTTCAGCCGCATACTGTCCACTTCTGGACCAAGGATTTCCAAAATGACCTGCATCCAGCACCTGCCCGCGACCATTTTCAGGTCATCTGACCATCTGGTCGGTGGGTATCCGATGCTGCGCTTACCGGTGCGTGGTCGCCATTCAAGAACCTTTCTGCCCCATTGGCGATCGGTTCGTCGCGCTATGTGCCCCGCCCACTGCCACTTTAAAGAGCTAATCCGCTGGACTAATCGTTTTAGTTTTTTTGTTTGTTTGCAAGGCCATCTCAATAATTATTTGGAATTATATGTATCAGTAAAATTTTTTAACTTTTTTATTATTTATTTCTTCGTCACTTGCAAGAATACTCGAAAGATTCCACTTCCACACACACCAACTGATCGCGCGATCAGAGTGGATATACTCGGCGAAATGTAGTGTTTTTCAGTTTATTAAGGTTGTAAAATGATGTTTTCTTTTTGTTTATTTGACATCTCAAATAAATAATAAAAAAAAAACATAAATTAATCTAAGAACATAGAAGCTAAGAATCTAAACCGAGCTCTGCTATCAGTGAGTATTCATTATGTTTTATAGCCGCCAGGACTTTCTCGTACCGACGGCAAAAGGCCAAATTGTTTTACGCTGGTTCCCTGGCACAGAGGTCGTAGCCTTATTTAAGACGCTACATGTGTGAATACCTTTGCTTCGTCCCACTTGGGTCTGATGGTTCTGACGCTGAGAGTGCGACCAACTCAAGCATATTAAATACTCTTGTCTGGAACCATCATACGACTTTGTGCCTTTTGCGGTGGAGACGGCTGGTCCTTGGTGCTGTGAAGCGAAGACATTTTTTAAGAGCCAACCGCCGACTTTGGGAAAGGGGTTGTATTCCCCGCTCCGGAGCCTTCCTGGTTTTACGTACCTATCGTCCTGGCCATATGAACTGGAAAGTCAATCTGGTTTCTTAGGTAAGTTTATATTTGTGTTTTTTAATTGTTATTTTTTTTAGTAAAAAGTGTGTATTAAGTTCCTAGATTATTATATGTTGCTTTTCATTTTACAAATACTATCTATTTGAAATATTAAGAAGTTGTGTAATAATACATTTTCAACCATGAACACCGTCATTTAAATGAGGCGTGACAAACAACTAAGATGGTTGAGCTACATTATTTGACACACCAACATAATAAAGTATCAAAACTGGTTTTCTCCCTAATAATATGAGATTATCCCGTTCCGGAAATCCGCTTGTTTACCGTCTCCGCGCAATGTTTCCGCGACTTCAATAGCCTCTCTCTAGGGGAAGTCACGCTCTGGCTCAAAATACAGAAAGAAGAGATGATAAACTCATGGCATTATTCCAAATTTATCGAAAATTAGGAGACAACATAAAAGAATTCAGTTTCGGTAAAAAGTACATCCATAATTCTATACTTCCATACTATCCATACTTCCATACTAATATTATAAATGCGAAAGTCTGTCTGTCTGTCTGTCTGTCTGTCACCTCTTCACGGCTAAACTGCAGGACCGATTGTGATGAAATTTGGTAGGAATGTAGTTAACGACCTAAGGTCAAACATAAGCTACTTTTGGGCGCGATATAACCGAGTCCCACGCGGGGCGAAGCTGCGGGGAACAGCTAGTTTGCTAATAAATTAGTACTCAGACTACTTCAACTTCTAAATATGTCGTAAATGACGACTTTGCAAAAACGTTAAAAGAACGCATCATATTCGCAATATCAAGGTATGATAAAATATCTTTCCTAAAGAGCTTGATTTAACGAAATGATTTTCCCCTTTTCATTCAAGGAGTGCAAAATAGTGCAGTTACTGCGATTGAAATACGCTAAATATTTTTGCTCCTTGACTAGCTCTTCTTTTACAATTTTTCTGATCTCTCTAGTTCTTGCTCAGATTGAGGATCTTCCAGAAGATTTTAAGCTTCACTATCAATATATCTGATCGCTATCAGAAACTGATTTTCGCAACCATAAAGTAGTATCTATTGGTAGTATGATGTAAAGGAATTGGTTATGAAAGATGTTTTGATTTTAACCCTGAGTTTAGTAAAGGTACACATTAGTAACACATGAGAAGGGGACGTTATCTTATTAATTTCAAATATATGTAAATAGCTTAAAATACTGTGAGAAATATTATATACAAATGAATGAAAGTGAATTTGCCTTTCATAAATTGTCAACTAGTAAATGATAACCAGAAAATGATAACTCTGTTCTTCTTTATTTTATGCTATAGGGGATAACGAATAAGTTCTATGTGTTGAAAGGAAATTCATTACCAGAACAAACAGTACAGAAATAGTAACGACTAATAATGATTAATTCCTAGAACTAATGCTTTTCGGAAAAAATACATTATTTTCGCTTGTTTGTTGAATTCCTGTACCGTGACTATATGCTCAGGTTTTGGCGTCAAGTGTAATATTTTTCTGTCTATTGTAAAGTTTCCATATTATTTATAGAAGACAATAGTGCCTAGTAGGGGTATGAAAAATAAATGCAAATTTTGTAATCAACAGTACCGCCTAATCTGGGACCATGATTAAAACTTAATTTTATAATGATGACAATACCACCACGATGGTTTACATAAGAGATATGGCAGGTAATGCGAGACGAGGTGAAGTGAACACCGTTTATTCTCTCGACGACTCGATAATATTAACAAAATAAAATAACTTTATATTCTAAAGTAGCGCCCCGCACCGGCTTCGCATGGGTATAAAAACCTTCCTCTTGAATCACTCTATCTATATAGAGTGATTCAAGAGGAAGGTTTTTTCGCAACGGATTTTGATGCGGTTTTTTTTATAGTGAAAACACCGCACCAAAATCGGTTGCGTAGTTTTAAAGATTTAAGCATACATAGGGATATAGGGACAGAGAAAGCGACTTTGTTTTATACTATGTATTAACACGTATTAACCAGACGTGACGCGATGAAATTGCAATTAAGATTTGCTTACAATTTATAAATATTTCCTTGATCACATCACGTCTGCTAAAGGGATGCAATAATAGATCTTATCACTTTAATAGTTAGTTCTTTTTTTCCACTTTTCTTGAAAACGATCGAGTTCACGTAACATTCATATTTTATTGGAAATGTGCTACTAACATACATACTTGATGTTACTGCAACATGCTAATATTTAAAATGCAGGTGCAATATAATGGTAAAACATGTAGATCGCGATTTAAAATAGTTGTTGATTTACGTAAAAGTTTTGGAATGCTAGTAATAAAAAATAATCTGTTTTTAATTAAGGATAATCATGTATCAGGGCACTTACTTATTGGGCTATTTTTATTTCGTTTAATTTATGGAATTGTTTTGTGATATGTACAAAGTCATGATTATAACAAATCAAATCAAAAAGCTAAATCTAATTTAGGAGTTGGAATTTAGGTTATCTCATTACCTCGGACAGGGGTCATAATGAGAATTGTGACCATTGGGCGTAATTGCGTAAATTTGTCATTTAGTAGCTTTAATTCGTTTTCCATCTCTAGTGTGTTTCATTAATTTGAAATCTTCAATTCTAAAAATGTAGGTACATTTGAATGACATTTCAAGTGAAATCAGATCATTCGCCTAGCTCGACCTTATCATAACCTTCTATCTTCAAAATGTTTTAAATATATTCAATAATACTATATCTACGATTTATCTTCATATAAAATCGGTAGTATTTTAATTAAGCCTGTTTTAAATCTATTAAGTGATTCTAAATATCAAGGAAATTTCATGAAGTGATTATACACAATACACACGGTAATGACGATGTTTTGTCAAAATAAACGCATATTATATTTTTTAGGCTAACAGTAAGGTGTAAAGTGAAAATATTTTGAAAATTTTTGTAAGAACAGCAAACCCAAATATTCAATTTCTTATATTACTGAGCTTTAGATAATATAAATTATCTGAGTTTTACTCTTCCATAAATCTATTTAGATTTAGGCACCATGTGCATTTCATGGCACTGCTTTTCATAGAAATGTATATATTTTTTAGCATATAATAGAAAGCTTTTAGACACAAACGAAATATAAGTTTTCAGTACCCCCTACCATAAGATTACATAAACGAAGATGTTACTGTATATTCTTTTGTGGTGCAATAAAGAGTGTATGTAGAATGATAATATTTTCCGAAACATGTTAACAGTCACCAAAAGGCATAAAACAAACCCGGTGTTGTGGATTGTTGTAAAATATTTAAGGTTAATGTATGTACATTTTGCGTTTATGCCTACTGTACTTTGTAACATTGATTTGTAACTTAATGGAATTGACAAAAGTAAATAGATAACTAGTAAAAATAAATAAAAAGTGGTTTGAAATTTGAATGTAATGGCCAGGTATACATTGATTATTTAAAATTATCAGATAAATTACACTATAAGCTCAGAACGCCATCATGAATCCGAGCATCCATTCATTTTATTTATGCTCTTTTTATCTTTTAAAGTTCTTATAACTTCTAAGACTATAGGATCAGACCAAGTATATAGTACAGATTAAAGAAAGCTGTTGACGATAGCTTACAGAGGTACTATAACATATTTATGTTGAAGTCTAAGCCTGTACTAGGTTAAAAACCTGTGTACAAATATTAGCTTTATTCCGTCATCAGTTAGTTCATTCAAACCATTGCCGGCCGGCGTCCATACACTACTGTCAATCCCTAATAATTTACAACGTGACTTTTTATTTTAAATTAACGAAATTCGAAATAAAACCAAGAAAAAAACATTCGACCTCCAAATACGAAATCCTGTCAGCTGATCACTAGATTTGTATCATATTAGTTTTTCCTCAGATATTTTTTTTAGAAAGCTAAAGCCATTGAAAATTCATTTCTACAATATATGTGTTTGCTCAAAAGTTTAGCTGGCGTACTAAATTTAACTTTGTACTTATCATATCGAGATATCGAAGTCATATCGAGGCATTTAATTCCATGTTTTTAACACGAGTTTTATATGTGCGGCGTAAATTACATACTACCAGATACGCTCGCCGTGTAATTCATTTCACGGTTCGTTAGCCCTTTTAACCGACATTAAAAAAGGTATAATTGAGTTGATTTTCCTTTTTTACATCCGAAAACGATGTTCGGTTATAGCTTTGGCTTCGTTTTATGTATTGGTTATGCTTTATATTAGGGTAGAGGCAATATTGTCCATGACCATAATGCCACCACCAAAATAGAGAGAAAGACAGAGGGAGGAGAGTTATGTTTGTGTACTTACTGGTATTAAACGTCGAAATGCTGCCACGATGTGAGTTTTAGAAACACACAGAATTAACCAATTACTTTTTAATACAGATCGTAAAAAAATTACGTAGTTATTGAAATTGGTATTTATAAATGTTGTCATAAATTGCGCGATAGGCTTGAGTAAGATATGCTTTTCCCATGAATTCGAAGTAATTTGTGACTGCTATTTTAATTTAACATTTTACTTAAACGTTAAGCTCAGAGCATAGCATTTATTTGGCAATGCCTGACCTAACATAGATGAAAATAAACGCAAGATTAGCATAGACACAGTAATTGAGTTAATCTTAATTTCTTAAATTATAACATTTTTTATTACGGCGTAGGTGTAGACTGACCATGGTGTAAGGACTTTTTGAATTACCCTACTGGATTCATTGTTCCAATGAACTAACATAATATTAAGACGATGTCAACTGATGTTATGGTTTCAATGACAGTAGTGGACAGTGTAGGCTTTTTCGTTGGTTTGTAATAAATTCATCGCACAAAATAAACAAAAGTACATCATTTAAATTAAATGCAAAAAAAATATATATAAATTTTATGTAATGATGAATATTTTTATGGATTTACTCGACCGAAAGGATGGATACTAAAGGCTTAGTTAATAGGGCCCCGGCACAGAAACCTAAAAATTATATTTCAACTAACGTAAACCAATCTACCCTTTCATTTTCATCAAAGACCGTACTGCGTAATTGAATTCAACAAAGAAGATAGAAAAAAGTAAACTGGGTACGTGATAGGAAAACGAGATTCGAGCTATCAACACTTGTTTTGTAATTCAATAAGACCATCTAGTGAATAAATCCGTCTTTTCAATGAGTTTAGATCGATTTGTAAATAACTTAGGGAACTAGTCGGTTTAAGTTCTTTTATCTCAAAGTTTCGAAAGTGAGGCGTTCATTCAGAGATCCCGTGCCATTTAAAATTGGTGAATTTTTATTTATTTACTGACAAGTAAAAGCCTGCTTGTAAAAAATATCCAGTCTCTTTATAAATAGATAGGTAAATACTTAATCTTATTCTTCTTTAATGAAATACTATTTGTAAATCGTTTTTTTACACGTTAAACTCGATTAATATAATAAAAACCAAAGAAAAGATGGATTTAGTAATAAATAATAAAAGGAAAGTGTTTTATACTTTGTATCTAACACAGTTTTTAAAAATTATGTTAATATTTCTTTGGTGCAACAAAGGGTATGTATATTTATTCTATTTATATTCTTTACTTTTCTAAAAAAAGTATTAAAATACAATTAATTATCTATTTAAATAAAAATATCAAAATTTAAATAAAAAAAAAAAATTAAGAGAACTAAATGAAAAGTTAAAACGCAATTTTTAGAATTTCGGAATTTCAAAATTATGAAAGGGAGTTAAAATGCAGTAGTTATGTGGTTATATTTAAAAAGAGTATGATAAGGAATTTACTAAGGAATGCATTAAAATGAAAAATAAAAAAATAAAGACAGAAATGAAAATAATTAATAGAAAGTAGCAAAGGCAAATAGAACAGAATAATACGGAGCTAATAAAGTCCTCATTGTTCTAGATGTAATAAACGTAATTGTCCCAGTTTCTTTCTCACTGGCAATCCGCTTTGTGCCAAGTAAAATAACTTTTAGTTTCCCTATGTCATAAATACTAATAAATCTAATAGGAAGTATTTCCTACTATGAACTTAATATGAATAAGCAAAATAAATATTTACCAACAGTATTAATATTAGTTTTATTCCGGGATTTCAAATTATTTACTATAGAAATTTCCACGAAAAATTTTAATTGCTTACAGTGTCATTAACTTTATTAATTTACTAGCTTTTGCCCGCGACTTTGCTCGAGTGAATTTTGGAAACAATGCGGGATGAAAGGTACCCCATGTCCTTCTCAATACTTCTAACTAAGTGTATGCGAAATTCTAGAAAGATCGGTTCAGTATATAGCTCGTGAAAGTGTAACAAACAAACAAATAAATAAACGAAAAAACTCACTTTCGGATTTATAATATTAATTGGATTTTAGGTACCTAATAAAATTGTATAAGACTTTATTATTTGGTATATATTCGAATTCACTGTGATGGTTCAGCGACCCATTATAGCAGTCTTGGCCTCCGACAACAGAGCTCAAAGTCCGCCTTTGTACTTTATATACCCAGTTTTAAAAAATTATGTATACATTTGTTTGGTGCAATAAAGAGTTTTTCTATTCTATTCTATTCTCTCCTCCGTTTCCTGCTCAGCGACACATCTTGCCGGTGGGATTTATGGACTTTCACAGTTTCTATTAAACTAATTTTACCGTTTTAGTCATAATTTATGGAAAGAACATAATAATTGATGAACTGATGATCGTTAGGAAGAAGATTCTGCGATCACGTACCCGTAAATGTAGCGTGAAACATCATTCTACCAGCACAAAATAGATAGTATTAACGTATAACTTGATAGTATTTTGGCCTTGTTATAGTTGCAAAAGACGCTGAATACTTATAAGGCATATGTTCAACAGTGTATTGTAAGTATTAAGTTGTGGCTAAAATAAACAATAATAATAAATTAGAACCGTAAAAATATGTAATTTACTGCCTTTTAGATCCAGATTTATATATATAATTAATACTTGTTCTGCTAAGCGTAGTCTCATCAATCATTTTCGTTCAATGTTGGTGAAGACAGATCTTCAATCTCAATCTATTAAGACATTACTACTGTATCTCGGCAAATTAGTTTATGTATAATTTTAATATTGTTACTAACAGGTAAAGAAAAAATTTGTATTTTTGCTTGAATTTGAGTTAAGCGTGAAAAAAATTAAAAAAATTGTTTCATATAGTAATACCATTACTTACCCTTTTTAATGTGTGTAATGCTTATTTGTTTAAATGAAGTACATTATAGAAGTTACAATACTTAAAAATCAAAAACGGCTGGACCGAATTGGCTGAAAATTTTACATGGGTAGGGTAACTTGAAATAGTCTTGTTACCGTTATTCAAAAGAATATTCGAAAGCGAAGACCCGAGTGTAATAATTAAAATTTTCGCCACACTAATTTCCTATTTGTCCATATGGTAGAGAATGCTTTTAGCAATTAGTTATTTACTTGTGGAATAATAAACTTGATAATTCAATAACTTATTGCTAATCAATCAATACATTCGAGTGTTCAAGAAGAAAATTTATAAGCCCCACGCCTAAAAACATTTAAAAAAATTCCAGATGCTATAAATATCGAGAGATGATGCAAAGTATATAGATTTAGACCTTAATGCAGTCTATATAGAGTGTATTACAGTCACGAGTGCTCGTAACTCTTGGTCATCTTAAGGCTGACTTGGCTACGGGCATAATCCGGAGAGTGCCGTATTGCATCCATATTGATGCACATATTCAAGCTTAAAATACATTTCCTCTAGGTAGAATATGGTTAAGATATTAATTCCATTTATTTATCTTAAATCTTACGAGACCGAATCAGAAATAAGAGGATTCGTAGGAGAACAAAGGTTGCAGACATAGTCAAGAGAATAAGCTTTTTGAAGTGGCAGTGGGCAGGGCACATAGTGCGACAACCCGATGACCGATGGGGCATAAAGGTTCTCGAATGGCAACCACTCACAGCATCGAACACCCACCGACCAGATGGTCAGATGACCTGAAGAAGGTCGCAGGCAGGCGCTGGATGCAGGCCGTTTTCAACCGGCTATTTGGAAATCCTTGGGTGAAGCCTATGCCCAGCAGTGGACAGCCTGCGGCTGAAATGATGATGATGAAATTTTAGAGCTGTTCTCTTGTCAGTAGAGTCGCTATCTAAGTCAGGTGCATTATCTTTCGATAGCTTTTTCACATTCTTAATTTATTCAATTTAAGAATTACTAATTTAAAGATGAAATATATTATTGTGCATATATTTAACTATAAAACTATTTATTAATTTTTAACTTTATTTATTTATTTAATAAAAAAAGAACATTATTATACCTATCTCGTAGTTCTGTGGTAACACTAGGCGGACAATGCTATAGGCATTATCTAACAGTCAACTCAACCTTTGGGTCAAGTAGAGATCTTAATTAACGTACTGCGAACAAATCGCAGACTTCTTAAAACAGGGAGACATTAGGAGTACCCGAAATCGGCGTGCGTGTATGACGAAAGTGATGAGTGTGGAGTAGGCGAGAGAGGTCTGTAAGGATCGTAGCTAATGAAAATCTTTAGTCTCTGCCTACTGCTGCGAAAGACAGGTGTGTATGTATATATGTATGTATCTGGGTTAAGAAGTTAGTATTCTGGGTAAGAGGTAAGCTCATGACGTTATACATCTGTTTTATTTTAATTCTCGATAAGTTGATGAAATGTTTTAATCATTTTATTTGTTAATTGCAAACATCTTACAACTAGGTACTTTAAAAAAATGGTTGTTCGGAATCCAGAGTACTCCTTCAAGTCAGATACCGTTTGTTCATAAATCATTCATTCAGTCGTTACCTTCAACGGTTCGGTCACGAAAGGACAAAGTTTCTTTGCGGAGGACAATGTTTCTTTGCGCTCAGTACTCACCGGTTTTATGTTTTTTCCCTACTCTCCCAACAAACAATTGTATATATTCTATATCACTGTCCATATACAGTCCGAGGTCTATTGCCGGCTTTCTATTTAATTTTCATACACAATTAAATTAAAATTATAATATTATTAACATTTTCAATTCTGCTTCGTTGTTACTATTTTGTTTAGTTTATATTATTTCGGTCAAGTTCAGTCACACTACAAATCAAATTATATTATTTAATTTTATATAGTCTACCTATATAAAAAAAATAATTTAATAGAAATTTTGATTTTAAGATAACCTGATCAAGAAGGTAAAGAAGAAATAGACTCAATTTACATAACTGTGAACAACTAACCTAAAGGATCATTATTTTAAAACATTACGATCTTTGATTGACCTAAAGGTCGACTTCTACTGTTACATTAAGTTTGCTTAAGTATTTTGTACATTAAAGTTTAAAAACCTATATAAATAAATAAAATAACCTCAATCATATAAAAAAACGCTCCAATGCACTCAGTCAATCCTTCCCTTTACGCCTGAAAGATTTACACGCGATTGTCTGCCTGAGTTTACAACAATAGAATATATTGCTTTTACATTAAGGTCTACAATCGCGTATTTCCCAAGATTCCTTGTTTCAGCACCTGATTTGGACGTACCTTCGAAAGACTATTTTTGTTTCTCATTCGGTTTTATAGTAAACATGAACGGACTTTGTTTGTTAGGTTGTTTACTGGCCGTCGTCCTATTTGCAACAAAGTTTCCACTTTGACAACGTTTCAGTTGAATTTTTCAACGTTTTGTTTTTAAACTTGGAATGTTTGTGACATGGATTTCTTATCTTTTCGACCGACTTCCAAAACAAAAAAAAATCTGCCTCGCGCTACTGAGCTTCGCGCAACAAAGGTTCCATGGGACATTCGCAATGATTTTGGATGATAAAACATGTTTTGTATGAGAATCCACTGTATTTACTTTCTTTGATAATTAATTTGTTTATATAACTTTATTGTACCACAAGTAAACATACTTTTACAATTGGCGGACTTAATGCTAAAAGCATTCTCTCACAGTAAATCATTAGGAAAAACAGAAAAGTTGAGTGCCGCGCAAGTTAGTTTAAACTTGGATGACAGAAAACTATACTAATTACAGCTAAATAAACCTACTTAAATTTACACATATAATCAGTTAAATATACATACATAAACAAAAATAAAAAAGAGGATGAATATAGAGTTGTAATTGTTGTTTTTTAATAAAGACTACTTCTATATTTAATCTTCTGAGGCTCTGTTTATCCCGTAATGACGTGTAAATCAACTATTATTAAATTTTTTATCCTTTAAAATATTACTCGAAAGTATGAGAGATAAATCGAGGTTATTTACTCTTCACACTTGAACGATTTAATTAAAGGCTGTGTTACACAGGTAAGGTATGATCTCCTTTATCTTGAATTTTCATATAGAATACTTTACTTACATCTCGAAACTTCCAAGGGAGAGAATACTAACCAAAACCTTGTGAGTAAAATTTAACGGAAAAAAAATTATGTATTAAGTATATTTATTTTTTCTCTTATATAAGTACCTAATATTACGGACAAGTGACTATTTTAATACATGTAGAAAAATATATAAGTTTTTATGACTAGAAAAAAATACAATTAGGCATTTAGGCAATAACAAATATTAATGAAAAAAGTGAATAAGTAGTTTAAAGACTGCTATATAATAGCTGCTCATTTTAGAACATTTCCTCACAGAAAATGTCTATGAATAATTCTTTTATATTCACGTCTGTTCCCTGCTATTTGATGAAAATTTCATATCTCAGTCCTGTTTGCGAAAAGTGAGGACTACAAACAATGAAATGCAAATTTATATTTGGAAGCCGAGAATGCGTACTGAAAAAGGTAGAATTATATTCTTACAAAGAATGTTTAAATCCGAGCAGTGCCTAAGTGTCAAATATCCTTTCGGGTAATGTTCACTCTTTTGTATATGGATACGTGTTGACTTTCACAACAGTGTTTTGTTAGACAATCAAATTAAGTTGTCCAGTCTATTAATTTTATTATTGGTTATTTTGGTGCCATGATTTTTTTCGCTACAAAGTTTTTGGCAATACGTTATTAAGGCATTTCTAAGCATAAACACAAACCTAAGTACATGAATTGTCTTACCAACCAATTAGTAAGCATTGTAAAAAAAATATTATAACATTAAAATACGCTTGAATCAAGTCCTTTATAAGAATATAGAAAATAATAATTTCCTTCTAAATTTTTTAAACGCCTTAATATCTTTAAGCATACAGTGTGCAAGCTACGAAATGCTACAAAAATCGTAGCAATTTGTAGCGCGTCTACGACCAGCATTTAATTATAAATATTCTTGCTAACAGATTCACCTTTTGTTGGTCACTTTTAATGTCTAACGGTCTAAACTATACTTTATTATATAAAAAGCTATGATGAAACATAAAGTAATATTATAAACTCCCCAACCTGGAAGATTTACGGGCCGTATAAATCCATTTCGTCAAATTTCAACGAATTCGCATATCACAGATTTATTTCATTTGCTAACGAATGGAATTTTACGACGCATAAACTCGGTACAGACCATAATATCGCCTGGTGATAACAAGGTCGTTTTTCAGTGGCCAGTGCGATTGATCTACCTCACCCCCTTGGTCTGGTACATGGCGAATTACGAGAAGGGTATTTTGTAGAAAAATGAGAGGTCTAACTTCGTTAGTTCGTCCCTTTGGAGAGATCCATGCAAGAGGATCTTTGTCTTGGTAACTTGAGTAACAAATCTTTTACTTCCATTCTGATTTAATGACGTGCACCATGAACCCGTCACTCCGGTATAATAGCATGAGAAATTTGTGTCGTCTTTATCGGTGGCACTTTATTTTACAAAGAATGTACGGTAGCGGTAAGTAGCTTACTTGAAAAGAAGAAAATTGTTATATGAAAAAGGATGTTTGCATTGTTGGAAATTTTTGTAGATGATTATATTTTTAATATAATTTGCTTTACTTAAATTCATAGAATTTGTAGACGTTTTTAATTACTTCTTTGTGTGAATTAGGTATACAATTATTTCACTACGTTTAGTAGAGGACATTGTTTCATAATGGCATAACAATGTTTATTTTTACTTCTCAAACCTAAAACATATTATATATTAGTACTAGCTGTTGCCTGGGGCTCCGCTCCCGTGGGTTGTTGCATGCGTGTGCGTTGGTATAGCCCATGTGTTGTTGCAGGGTCTAAGCAATCTCCATTCCAAGCTTCAGCCAAATCCGTTCAGCCGTTCTTCAGTTTATAAATTGTGTAACTAACACGACTTTCTTTTATATATATAAAGATATTTATATAGATTTGTTTTGGAGATGAATAAACAAAATATTCCCGTATTAAATAGAGTTGAAGAATGCCCCAAAAAATGGAAATATCTAAAACCTCGTATATCAAGAAAGTCAAATCTAAAAAAAATGTTTTTGACGGCTTGGTAGAACATTCTTGTGTTAATGTAAAACGAACGTTCAATTTAAGGAAGTGCTAGGGAAAAAATATTTCGAATAAGATATACCAACATTGAGGATGAATAAACAAGTAATCATACAATGGGGTCCCGTGGTCCTATCTAGTCTGGTCCGTGCATCGGGTGACCTTAAGGCTGCCCTAAGTTACTACCAGTCTAATATAATTACATGGTTAAATTAAATATATGACACACATTATATATTATGTGCATAGGACACATAGGTATTGCTCATTTCATTAATTAAAAAAACGAAACATGGTATATATGTATCGTTTTTTTAATTACTGAGAATATTGTTTTTTATTTACAAATAGCTTTAGCCCGTGGCTTCGCCCCGGTGAACTTCCCTCAGGAACAGTACTTTTTCCAGGGATGAATGTGCTTCTGCCTATGTCCTTCTCTTGGTTCTAAGCTACCTCCCCACCAATTTACAGCCAAATTAGTTCAGCCGTTCTTGAGTTATAAATAGTGTACCTAACACTACTTTGTCGTACTCACAGTGGTTTTAATTCCAAGTAGCGTCTATCACACAACAATTGGCATATACATACTGTAAAAGAGATTATTGGCCTTTTTTAATACCTGATTGTCTACTATTCTTTCGAAAGATTGTTCAACATTGTTATAATAAAATGCGGACCATTCCATTGTTCGGGCAGCAATATATCCGCACTTATTAGTTCTTTTTGATGTCGTGTGGAAATGCGGGAAAATGTGGGATAAAACATTAATTATGAGACTTGAGGAAAGGCATATTATTTGCTTCAGCACTTTTACTGTAATAAAGAGAGGGACATAAGGGGTCGGGGAAGGAAGGAGTCATAAATATCTTGCAAATTTAAGCTTTAAATATTATTATGTTAGAAATGATATTGTTTAGACAATTTAGCATACCCAGTTAAGTCATATCTTGGACCTAGGCTTTGAAGCGTAAGCTGAGGTTGTAACTAGAAAAAAATATACAATATATATAGATGCTGTGAATTTAAAATTGCACAGTTTACTAAACTCATGTGTAAGAAGTCAATTCTTATACAAAAAAATCCTTTGGGACCCTAAATAAAGACGCTTATTTCTATTGAAACATTGCTTTTTGCCGCTTGAGCGCACTGTAATCATTATTGTTTCTTTTATACTCATTCTAGTGTAAAATCTCAATTCATTTCGAATGAGGTTATAAAGGTAAAGTGAAAACTGAAATTATTTACCATACATATATAAACATCTTTTTGCATACCTATTATATAATATAAAAATACTAAGCTCTGACAATACTCATTGCTCTGGTTGCTCAACCCTCTCAAGTTGACATATTTTATATCAATTTAAATTCTATTATTTGTGTATGGTATAAGTTTTTGGTGAAAAACATCCTAATTATGGTACCTAACTCACTACACGTTTTGGGAAAATGTAAGTGTAGTGAGTAGTTGAATAAAAAAATAAATAAATATAAGGTAGAGGGTGGACGACAAAAATGAATGTACCACTAAAGGTGAGGAAGTAGAGATATGGGACGTGGAGCCGTATCTCCAAACTCATGTGTACAATAATTTAAATTAAGAAATGAAAAACAAAGCACAATTGGTATATTTCCTTGAATACATGTAAACAACTAACAACATGAAGCCAAAACGGATCTCCATAAACTTATCAAAGATTTAGCTCAACTAAAGTCAAAAGTAATTGAGGAGCCACAAAAAGTTAAATTGCTCAAGTTTTAATTTAGGAACTCTGTGTAACTCCACTTCTCGGCTTTCTTGTTATGATATTCATAAAAAGTGAATCGTCATTTTTGTCTTTAAACTCGTTGCTTTGAAAGGGAACTAAGTTTGATTACTTGATCCAGTGGCGTGATAAAATGTCGCAAGAGAACCCGGAGGTCGTTGGTTCTAAATCGACAGGGTACTTTTGCTGTCTCCAATTTGGTAAAATATGATAGACTTGAATTACCCTATTTCTTAATAAGAAAAATGATTTCGTTCTTAATAAGGTTCGTCACTAGTCGCCATGTTAAAGATGTAAAAATAAACCACGAATGAGGTTTAGAAACTACTATTGTACGGCGTTAATTGTTAGTATGCTCATAGAATCAACCACAGAACAGATAAGTTATCCGAATAGAAATGTTTTGACGCGGATTTAGTTTCAGGATCAGCGTGGCTAGCGTATTCTCTCTTCTCACCTTCAATTCCTACATGTACACCACACCACATCTTATTAGAAATGTTCCTCGGTATTACGTAGTTTACAACAAAGCCACCTAATATTCTCGACCAATAACAGTGGCAATAAAAATCAAATTCCCCGCCCATTTTTTTTTTCATTTTTTTTTTAAATATAATATTGAAATGTCTCTTTCCTATCTTCTGTACCTTATTTATTTAAGGAAAATAGCCACACAAAAAAATAAACAAATTAAAACCAAATAAAATTTTTTACAATATTTATTTTTAATACAGGTTTTCAACAGGATATAATTATAATATAATCCAAGGAATGTTCATCCAGTAGCATAAGAAACAGAGAGACAAAGAAGTAATAAATATATATAGAAAGAAATAGATAGGGAGAGCAGATCGACTGGTCAAATATTGTTCCCTTGTTTTGAAAAAAAAAGTAAAGTAGAAAAGGAATAAGTTGAGAGAAGTAATTGCTATCTGCAGGGCCGACCGATAATGAAGTCCTCAGCTGGGTATTGTTACCTTATTTAAAACGAGAAAGCTTTTTGTAGTAAAAGGCAAGTCCTCTTGTTCCTTATATAAATGAGCTCTCAGATCCCGCGCTTTTGTGACCTCTCTAGTTAAAGACCCGGAGAGAAAGGGGTCCCATTCGGTCCAGTGGATCTCTTCAGGCGCAATGTAAAAAACCCTGAAGAATATATTGGCTTGTGTAACAATGATTGTCAGATACAGTACAAACAGTGCGGAGCCCGGTGTTGAAAATTCTATTTCACACTCAAATTATTACTCAAAGTATGTAAAATTTAGTTAAAATAGAGTATGTTCATTGTATAATCATTGCTAAATCCGGTATGGTTGCAATTATCAACTAGAAATTTTCAACTTTATATTGTGGGTCGCCCGGCAATGAAATATCTGACCATTTTGAGAAAAATAGACCCTGTGTGAAATATTTTACATTTAATTTATATGTTCTTGGTTTATTCATGTGTACAAACAGTTAGAAATCATTTTAAGACAGAATCCAGACAAAATCTGGATACAAGAAACACTTGATAACTACCCTAAACTCAAAAATATAAATCTCACAAAGAATCTGATTTTACCAAGAAAATATAAGACCAAATGAGAGGATTTTACGGTTTATTTAGCATACTAACGTGGAAATAGAAAATTAGAACAAAACAAATTACCTTTTCAGGGTTTTCCAAAATATGTTTTAACAAAACTTGGTTGTCGGTAAAATACAACCTCCATGTACTTTTTCGATTTCGAATATTCGACTTTCGATATTTTTCGGCACTTTTAAATAATACTTGTAAAAAATTCGTTTATATAGCAACTTAATTGCAAAATAACGAAAAATAATTCAAAGCCGGCATCTAATCGAACCACCAACGAAATCCATTTGACAGCTAGCTCGTCCGTAGTGATGGGGCGAAGGTCGACAATTTCGATTCGTCTATCCATAATAGATCACAATCTGGTATCGACTACTCGATTCTTATTCATCACAATTATATCAAGATATAAGTAACCCACCAATTCCGCAACTGCACATAGCGCTCAATTGCATCGTAGTTGAATTGCAACGACACATTTTCACGTTTCTCGTATTCCGCTACTAATTTAAAGAACAAATCGTAGTTCATCAGAAAATTCTCAAAATATCGATTCTCTCAACGATTTGATGCTTGGCAAGTTACTTTACTCAGATTTTTACATATTAAACAAGCTTTAATTGTAGATAGCCAGAGATTCATAATTGTGTTAGGGGAATACGAATATCGCGCAAACTTAATCGAATCGGAATCGGATATCAGTTGTATGGATTTCTTAGAGTTCAATAACGAAAAGTCGGCTAAATCGATCACTGAACAATTGCGATGACAATCGACCTGAATTATTAATGTGAATTAAAAAATAACGTTACAACACCCCCTTCCCCGGATAAGAATTCACGTAGGGAATTCGCGGGACGTCCTCGGCCTTTTGTATACCATAAGGAAGATTAATATTCATTTACTTTTACTATAAGAATAGATAGAAAAGGCAATAAAATAAATCGAGAAACAATCGATATAAACCAAATCATAGGATGGGTTCAATCGATCGATTCATGAGATAACGATATCGATCTGAACATTTTCCGCACTACTTGACGTTGACAGTTAAAAATAAAAAACATACTACCGTCGAGTTGATTTACTTTTTCTATGATATTTGAAGGTACCGACCATAATAATAAAAAATCGAATTTATTACTGAAATATAGGTTATAATATAGAGGAATATATGAAAATGGATATTCAAAAATGAATGCCACTACTAAAGAACTACTCAGGCAAATAACTACAGCGGGAGAATATCGGCCAGGCTTGCAAACGATTTGTTCGAAAAGAAATCGTTCAAGACTGATACATAATTACATAAGCATGTATTTTAGAATGTCTAGGTATATATATAGGGTAAAGATTGGTTAAACAGTTTGTATATAAAGTCGCTACTGGAGTTTACACAATGACAAAAAAAAATAGACCAAGAAGGCATAGTATTGTAAATAAATATTGATCTGGTAATTCTGTGGGGAAAATTAAGTGAAACTATAATCTACTGAATTATTAGCCAAAATTGGTTGTATGTATCAATTTAGGATTTGAAAAATAAACTGTTTTGACAAAATTTTACAAAATCAGGTACTCTAAACAGGAAGCCTATTGTAATTTATATTTTTTCTTTAACTAACAAAGGGGCCAATTGTTTCTCACAGTTTCCAGTCAAGGAAAATAAACAAGAAAAGTAAATTATTAAAATGATAGGTTCCTGAAAACAGGAATGAATCCAAAGTATATAAATAAAATATACTTATTTCATTATGTATAAAAATAGAGTAAACTCTTACTAAATAGGTAAGTGAAAAGAAAAGTAAATTCCTGAAAACAGGAATGAACCCTTTGTAAAAATAAAAGTAGTTTTAAGGAGAAAAACAACAACTGATTAAAACCTTTGACTAGAGGTAAGTTATAATGTATAAAAAAAAGGAATAAAAAATAAAATTAAAGGTGTGACAACCAACCACTACTTACATCCCCATAAGGCCTGAAAAAATGACTAGTAAATCTAATAAAACCGTCTCCCAACCCTGTACAACAAAATAGTAGTAAAATAACCTATTATTCTCCGGAAACAAATAGACTCGCCTATATGAGTATATTATAATTGGGGAATAAATGTATTAAAATAATAAATCTACCAACACCGGTAGGGTGCAAATAGACATAATATAGTTGCTAATTGTCATGGGATCCCTTAGACAACGCAGCATAAAAGAAATTAAGTTTTCTTGTTATACCAGTTATAAAAATTGAGAGAAACTAAGTACAAATTTATGGTTTTCAAATTACACAAGATACACTAAATGGAATGGTAGATTGATATAAGTTGTGGTTAGGTAAGGATGGAAAACACCTAAAATAGTCCACAGTCGCCTCCTACGACACGTCCGGACATCAGACGGGGAGACAATTCTTTGAGGCCGATCATCCCACGGCCGTTGAAAGCTAGTCTAAACATTTAAAATCTTTTATATGCCATTTACCAATGTATTTTCCCTGGTCGTCCTCCAACTCATACACCAATGGTGAAAGCTTCCTGATAATCTTACATTTTTCATATTTTGGAGCAAGCTTCGCGGTGAAATACTTACTTGCAACGCTTTGTTTGTAAGTACGTTTCCAAATAATATCTCCTACATTAAAGGATACATCCCTACGCCTCTTGTTATAGTATTTCACATTCTTCTGATGCGCCTGCTTAAGTGAATTTTTTACATTATTGAAAATTTGAGAAAGTTGACCCAATTTTTGAACATGTGCATCAGGCGGAGTAATAGTTAATTCATTGACATCACTACAATCTTTATAAATATCACCATTGGCTATAGCTTCTCTACCATGGACTAGAAGGAACGGGCTATAAGAGGTGGATTCGTTAACCGAAGTGTTTATAGCAAATTGGATCTTTGGAATATTCTCATCCCAGGATCTATGGTCATTTTCCACAAAGGCCGAAACGGCGGTCATTACTGTACGATTATAGCGTTCAACGGGGTTAACTTGCGGACAATATACTGGGCCTAGGTGTATCTGGGGGATATTATATTTTTCATATAAGGCTAAAATGTCACGACCTGTAAATTGGGATCCGTTATCAGAAATTATGGTTTGCGGTATTCCATGCACCAGAAACACATGATCTTCTAATCTTTGCGCAATAACCTTTCCAGTGGCCCTGCGAAGTGGAAACAAAAAACAATATTTTGTAAAACAACAAATGACAACTAACAGGTAGTTATTTTGACGGCGGGACATTGGTAGCGGGCCGACTAGATCCACACTTATGCACTGGAATGGCCTTGTACAATTTTTTGGTTCTCCCATAAAGCCGGGTGTACACTGTGAGCTGTGTTTATAGGCACTACAAATGTCACAATTTTTAATGAAACTAACGGTATCTTTGTACATGCCAGGCCAAAAATATCTCAATTTTAAGCGTTTATATGTTTTGGCTACACCAAGGTGAGCGGCAGTAGGTTTAGAATGATTTTCAATAATTATACTTTCCCTAAGCTCAAGAGGTATAACTTCTTTCCACTGGAAATCACTACTGAGTTGGTGAGAAATTTTCGTAAAACGGAAAAGCCTACCATCCAAAAGTTGATAATTCGGACAAGCCCGGGGTCTCTCGGTGCAACGTTTTACAATATTAAGATACCATGCGTCCTTAATTGTAGTTAAATCTATGGCATTTACAGACACAGGTACGGACCGCGATAAAGCATCAGGTACTACATTTTGTGACCCTTTTCTATGCTCTATAATAAAGTTATAGGGAGATAGCCTACAACCCCAACGAGCCAAGCGACCGGTAGGATTTTCAAGATTTAAAAACCATTTCAAACTAGAATGATCCGTAACTATACGGAAAGGTTTACTGCCCTCCAGATAAGGTCGAAAATGCTCTACCACATGTACTACTGCGAGAGCTTCCCGCTCTGTCGCAGAATAATTTCTCTCTGCGGGGGAAAGCGAGCGACTACAATAAGCGATTGGATGTTCTTGTCCATCTATATTTTGAACTAAGGTCCCGCCTATTCCAAAATCCGACGCGTCACAGTGCACAGAAAATTCACGCGAAAAATCTGGACATGTTAGAACAGGTGCAGTGGTCAGGGCCAACTTTAAATCAGTAAAAGCTTTATCTGCCTCGGGAGTCCAACGGAAGGGTGGAGCTCCTTTGCGAGTTGACGTAAGCGCGTTTAAGGGACCGGCGCGATGACTGAAATTTTTAATAAATCGCCTATAGTATGAAGCAGTGCCTAGAAAACGCTTAACATCCTTTCGACATGTAGGGGTGGGAAAATCGACAATAGCCCTTACCTTATCGGGGTCAGTACGTAGACCAAATTCATCGACCACGTGACCTAAAAACTTTAATTGTTTTCTGAAAAATTGGCATTTACCCATATTAACAGTGAGATTTGCGGCCTGCAATTTCTCCCTGACTTTACGTAACAATTCTAAATGATCGGAAAAAGTTGAATGAATGATGATAAGATCATCCAAATAAATAAAAACTTTATTATCAAACTCCGGGCCGAACAACCTGTCCATAAGACGCTGTTGGGTCGCCGGGGCAGAGGTTAGGCCGAAACACATGACCTTAAAATGGAACAAACCTCGTGAAGGTATGGTAAATGCAGTTTTTTCACGAGATTCGTTCGAATCCAATGGTACTTGGAAATACGCAGATTTTAAATCAACAGAAGATAGGTATTTAGCATCCCTGAGTTGATCCAAAATATGGTTAATATAAGGTAGAGGATACGCGTCGTGCTTAGAGATAGCGTTGAGTTTTCGGCTGTCCAGGCAGAAGCGGAGTGTGCCATCCGCCTTACGGGCTAGGGTGACGGGGTTATTCCAAGCGCTATTACTCGGTTCCACCACATCGTCTTTCAACATTTGATCAAGCTGCCGGTTCATTTCGGCTAGCTTCTCTGGAGACATCATGTAGTAACGTTGCTTGATTGGAGGGTGATCACCGGTATCAATACGGTGAGTCACCAAGTGAGTACGCCCTAATCCTCTCTTTTCTGCCGAAATTTCCTCAAATTCTCGAATCACTTCCCGAGCCAGTTCACACTCTGACTCGGAGAGCGAGTCAAAGTCTCGTAACGCTTTATCCTTGGCGGCTACAGTATGGACTTCTCGAGTAGATTCAAACTGATTGTCATTTAACAGTGATAAAACGTCGGGAGCTATATTAAAAACTTTCCAAAAATCTATTCCAAAAAGTAAGTCAGTATTAATGTTTGGAATAATATAAAATTTAATAATTGCTGTTCTATCCTTTACTGTAACCGGCAAAAAGATACATCCAGTGACAGGTGCGGTAGAATCATTAGCAGTTTTAATATAGTGTAAATCCGCCGACTCGTGTACCGTGGTGAATTTTTGAAAATATGACACGGCACTGCCATGAATTATCGAAATTTGGCTGCCTGAATCCAAAAGGCCATTAAATACCCGACCGTGTATACTAGCCTTTAGATACGGCCGTCTGTCGAAGGAGTTGTCAACGTCGCTTGTCATCGAGATAGGTTCAATATCAGAATTACGAACCGACAACACGCGCTGGGGACGGGTTGATGAAAAGAAATTCTTCAAATAATTTAACCAAGACCGCCATTCTTCAGCACAGAAATTACTAGAAGCTGTAGAAGTTTGTTGTCGATTCAAGCTTACTCGTTTTTTGGAATGGACGGCGGCGTTGGCGACTCGACAGTCTTCGACGGGGAACATTTAGGACAAGTTTTGGCGGTGACGTCCCTCTTTCCACAACGATAGCAAATTATGATGGCGGGCGCCTTGCAGGACTTCAACGTGTGACCATCTACACGACAACGGACGCAGAAATTGCTACCATCAACCTGTGCCATCGTCGCGGCCACTTTAGGAACAGCAGGGCATCGGTTGCCCTTGTAAATAAGATCGGGGGCCAAACAAGAAGACGACAATTTAGGGGGCTCTGAAAATAACTTGGAACGCTCCTTTGCATCCTCAAGGAGTCTACATTTACGCTTCAAATCGGTCCACGAGTCAACTGGATTTAAACCTAATTGGGAAGTGTAGAAAGGCCTAATATTAAACATTACAATATTAAGTTTCTCCTCATCAGATAAGGGTTTGGACAAACGAGTGAAATAATTCTGCATAACACTCAGATAATTAACTATGTTTTCATCAGATCCTTGTGTGCGGGCTCTTATTTCTATCAAAAGTCGGTGATCATAATTAGCGGGCAGATACTCCTCCAGAAGGGCGGATTTTAATTCAGACCAACCATTCACCTCATCGCGTACTCCACGATACCAGTACAGTGCCTCCTCAGTGAATAACTCGGCGGCAGAATTAAAAAGTTTGCAATCATTAATACCGCGGGACAAACAAAGTTCTTCTAAACGTTGCAAGAATGCCTTTACACAAGTTTTCCCATTAAAATGAAGGTTTAGCTTATAAATCTGAGAGTATGAATTTGAAGAATTATCAGATTTACTAGAAGGCATCGGCGGATTGGTTGCTGGGTTAGAAGAGTGATGATGCTGCGAAGAACTGCTTTTAAAATTATCCATGATCCCGTCAATTTTGAACAAAATGCGGTCTAATCGTTCCTGTAAGCTCTCAATTTGCGGGGTGCATTCTTCCACATCACCAGCATCCAATCTACCCAAACGATGAAACAAATGGTGTCCTAAGGTTTGAATTCTATTCAGTATTTTAAGAGAACCCGATTTACTACTTGTTCCTTTAATTAAACCCTCTAATTCAACCAATTTGTCTTTTATAATGTTCAATTCCTCCGCGATATTCGCATCACAAGTGAAAATCTCATCTGATGGGATTTCTTTACTAAGCGCGCGAACCTGAGCCCTCAGACCAATGACATTGTCCTTAGGTTGAGCGCCACGAATTCTTACTTCATACTCTAATTCATCTTTGTGTAGCAAATTAAAGCAAATTGGCCTTTCACCCATTTTTAGCAAGTTGCAAATAGAAAACGGTAAAAAAACAATAGGGTTAAGAATATATTGACCAGACGTAACAAATGTTTGGTAAAAAGCAAAATTATTCTATATTGTAACTGACTTATTTTCAGATTGTAATGTAGGGTAGTAAAAATAAACTTAATTGATAAAAGTAAACAAGGGATCAATATTGACAGCTAATTCTGAGCAAAATGACCAGAAATAGGGTTATGGTTATTTACTTACTTAAATTTGCAAGCAATACAAGTTAATTTACCTCTTATCTGCTCGTCCCTGTTCGGGCGCCAATGAAATGTCTCTTTCCTATCTTCTGTACCTTATTTATTTAAGGAAAATAGCCACACAAAAAAATAAACAAATTAAAACCAAATAAAATTTTTTACAATATTTATTTTTAATACAGGTTTTTAACAGGATATAATTATAATATAATCCAAGGAATGTTCATCCAGTAGCATAAGAAACAGAGAGACAAAGAAGTAATAAATATATATAGAAAGAAATAGATAGGGAGAGCAGATCGACTGGTCAAATATTGTTCCCTTGTTTTGAAAAAAAAGTAAAGTAGAAAAGGAATAAGTTGAGAGAAGTAATTGCTATCTGCAGGGCCGACCGATAATGAAGTCCTCAGCTGGGTATTGTTACCTTATTTAAAACGAGAAAGCTTTTTGTAGTAAAAGGCAAGTCCTCTTGTTCCTTATATAAATGAGCTCTCAGATCCCGCGCTTTTGTGACCTCTCTAGTTAAAGACCCGGAGAGAAAGGGGTCCCATTCGGTCCAGTGGATCTCTTCAGGCGCAATGTAAAAAACCCTGAAGAATATATTGGCTTGTGTAACAATGATTGTCAGATACAGTACAAACAGTGCGGAGCCCGGTGTTGAAAATTCTATTTCACACTCAAATTATTACTCAAAGTATGTAAAATTTAGTTAAAATAGAGTATGTTCATTGTATAATCATTGCTAAATCCGGTATGGTTGCAATTATCAACTAGAAATTTTCAACTTTATATTGTGGGTCGCCCGGCAATGAAATATCTGACCATTTTGAGAAAAATAGACCCTGTGTGAAATATTTTACATTTAATTTATATGTTCTTGGTTTATTCATGTGTACAAACAGTTAGAAATCATTTTAAGACAGAATCCAGACAAAATCTGGATACAAGAAACACTTGATAACTACCCTAAACTCAAAAATATAAATCTCACAAAGAATCTGATTTTACCAAGAAAATATAAGACCAAATGAGAGGATTTTACGGTTTATTTAGCATACTAACGTGGAAATAGAAAATTAGAACAAAACAAATTACCTTTTCAGGGTTTTCCAAAATATGTTTTAACAAAACTTGGTTGTCGGTAAAATACAACCTCCATGTACTTTTTCGATTTCGAATATTCGACTTTCGATATTTTTCGGCACTTTTAAATAATACTTGTAAAAAATTCGTTTATATAGCAACTTAATTGCAAAATAACGAAAAATAATTCAAAGCCGGCATCTAATCGAACCACCAACGAAATCCATTTGACAGCTAGCTCGTCCGTAGTGATGGGGCGAAGGTCGACAATTTCGATTCGTCTATCCATAATAGATCACAATCTGGTATCGACTACTCGATTCTTATTCATCACAATTATATCAAGATATAAGTAACCCACCAATTCCGCAACTGCACATAGCGCTCAATTGCATCGTAGTTGAATTGCAACGACACATTTTCACGTTTCTCGTATTCCGCTACTAATTTAAAGAACAAATCGTAGTTCATCAGAAAATTCTCAAAATATCGATTCTCTCAACGATTTGATGCTTGGCAAGTTACTTTACTCAGATTTTTACATATTAAACAAGCTTTAATTGTAGATAGCCAGAGATTCATAATTGTGTTAGGGGAATACGAATATCGCGCAAACTTAATCGAATCGGAATCGGATATCAGTTGTATGGATTTCTTAGAGTTCAATAACGAAAAGTCGGCTAAATCGATCACTGAACAATTGCGATGACAATCGACCTGAATTATTAATGTGAATTAAAAAATAACGTTACAATATACAATATGTGCTATAGTAAAAAAGTAATAATTTAAAGTAAAGCAACATTTATCAAAGGTGATTAGACATGATTCGTAAATTTCGTAATAAAATGATCACTAGAAGGACCGATAAAACTGTCATTATTAATGATCGCTGAATGATTCGGTAAAAGTGGAAATTGGCATACGAGCGTCTAATAATATCGAAAAAAATGCTTGATTTTAACCTTATTACAAATTAGATATGAGTTCTGAAGATCATGGAAATATTTTACCGTTTTTAGACGTAATATTACAAGACGAGAGTTATAGGAGGATGTGATCAATCTTCTACAATTAATGTTCCCTATTACCACGTGTTGATTCTTTTGTGTTCGAACTTTGGACGTGTAACATATGTTTAGTCTCACGGGAAACAATAATGTTATTGAATTAATAGGGGTTAGACTGAGTTTGGGAGAGATTATTTATCTTTTGTAAGGGAACTTTGAAAGTACAACACATGTTTTATCCGTTGGGAAACAAAGCAAAGGCTGCTCGAAATGTACGGCCTGACAGAGATAATGATATAACCGTTAATTACCTCCATCAGATTATGATGACATTATATGATCGATAGGAAAGCAATGCATGAGAATCATACATAGATGGCCCAAAAATAGGCGACGTTTTGGAATAGAACTACTAGTTAAAAGTTATTGTTGAGTATCAAGTTAAATGTATGAGACTCTATCCAGAAAATGACACCTATTGGCTCGGCTTTCTTGCTACTGATCGTGGATCAGTTACACGATTTAGAGTCAGAATTGCATAAGCAAATAACATGGCTGAAGATGAAATATTTTTGTTTGTAGTAGTTTACTTTAAGGCGTATTTTTATTTATAATTAGGTACTTTATGTTTTCCGTCATTAAATGATATCTTCGATAAGTCGTAGCGATATTATTTCATCTCATAAGCGTCAAGCTCCTAATGTAACGCTATTTTAAGAGAGGGATTCGAGATTTTATGAAAATAATTCTTACACATTTATTTGAATACTAGCTGACCCGGCGAACTTCGTATCGCCTTTCTTAATATTTTACAGAGTATTAGAAAACTACAAAAAAAAAAATCAGTCAAATCGGTCAAGCCGTTTTCATGCTATGTCGTGACAACGGAAAACGGGTTTCATTTATATATATATAGATTATGGTAGGTAAACATTTGATCTCCATTATTACACCCACAAAGCCAAAAATAATTCAAAAAGATACCGCATGATAACCAAATGCGGAGCAAAAACGTTCTAAGTCAACAAGCAAATCTAATTTGCGCGTAGGTATCAGTCGTCTGAAATTAAGACATAATCTCACATGAATATAATTATCTTGATAAACTTCTTTGATAATATTATCACGGGCTTCTCTCAATTATTAAATAAGTATATTAAGTAAATGGAAACAATAAACCATTGCGGCGGCGAATGACGAGGAATAAACTAAGTGAGTTTTTAATTGAATTCGTTTGTTCTAACTTATATCTGTACGTGGAACTTAAGTTCAAGAGTTAGATTTACCTTGTTAATTTTAGTTAAAGCTTATTTTAATTATATCTCAATATGGGTCACATATTATACAAATTTGGCAAGATAAATATATGTTTATATATAAACAGAGCTTATTAGCTTTTGGTGGATTTGCTTGTGATTGACTTCAGAGTAAACAGTATTAGTGCTATGTGCTTGCTATGTGATAGTCCTGCTATCTTATACTAAAGAATTGAATCTGGTTCCGTATACTGGACGGTATCATACCGTGTAAACAGATTGTGAGGTATATTGTTAGCCATTTATATACCTAGTAAGTAATATTGTTGTACTTAATATCAACATTTTTAAATGTATTTTATCAAAGTTTATTAACTTCGATAAAATACATTTAATTTCTTTAATTTTTAATTCTCTTTTTTTTTTTTTGAAAAAATGATTTTAAGAGCTATTTAAATAGACTAATGATTCAGTCTATTTAAATTATCACACATATGTGTGTTGTAAAATCCATAGTTTAACATCTACTTACAGAAATAGTCGTAATGGCAACGTTTCACGGAACAAACAATCATTAAGAACAATAAACACACGATAGCTGATGCTGAACTTTAGTATTCAGAGGTTAATATTCTTGCTGAGAAACGAATATCTAATTTCTCGAGTAAGGAATCAACTCTGGCGTGGTACTAGATATGAATATTAAACATTGAACATCTTTCAGTGCAGACGGAGCGAAAATCCTGATCACAAAATAATCAAAGTATAGAAAATTTACTCTTGTAACATAATGTCAAAATTTTTCGTGTCAATAAACCTTATGAAATATGTGTCCGAGTAAGGTATGTCAATATTTGAGGGTTTTTTTTTTTGTGTATAATTTCTTAAAAGCACTTACTTTTATTGCCTGTCATTTATTTACTTAAATGTTAAGTATTTTTATTTCAGTTTAAAGATGATCTAGAAATCTAAAATCTGAAAGTCATCTACTGGCGTCCCCGAACAGGAAGCGAAGCGTGGGAAAACCAGCAGCCAGATGGTCGGACGATATTAAAAAGACGGCAGGGCCGCCCTGGACCAGAACCGCCGCATTAAGAACAGAATGGAGAGCCATGGAAGTGGCATATGTCCAGCAGTGGACGCAAATATGCTGAGAAGAAGATATATGATAAGTATTCTTTGGTTAGTTACTTCACAAATATATAAACTAGCTAAAACAGGATGATAAATTTCTTATTGGAATGATAACAAGCTAATTAGAATGTGAAAAAAATATATTTCTTTTCTGTATGCCGTTTTAATTTATTCTCTGGTTCGAGAAATGGAAATCGCACGGTTCACTTGCATTTTGTCATTAATACGATTTCAAGTTTACATTGAAACAGTGCATTTTCTGCAGAACATATTATGATGGGTATTAATGATTTCTTATGTTTTCGCGATTGTTACACATTAAATTAAACTATTTTATACGGTTTTCTATCGCGTTTATTGCTTACTTATTTATACCTAACGTTTCAAGCACTTTACAGAGCTCATGGTCGCAGGCAGACATTGTCGCGATAGAAAACCGTATAAAATAGTTTAATTTAATGATGGGTATTATTTAATATAGTAATAATATTTCTAAGATAAAAATATAACTGTTCTTTCAGCCATACAAAAAATCCTTTCTTCAAATGTCTACAGTGACCGTTTAAAAGTTGCTCTACGTCTATAAAACCAGGTTAGATACACTCACAAGATTAGCATTTTCTTGGAATGAGGTAAGTCTATCTTTGAAAAAAAGAAGGATTAATTTTTCTTTTCTATGTTTTGTCCTTTGATGAGAGAATAATCAAAGGTTTTATTGTGTTTATGTTTTTCCATGTATATGAATTTACTTAATAAATTAATTAGGACTGAGAGAGAATAATGTAAAAGGTCGTATCTTCCATGGCGTAGTAAATATATACGTTTACTTATTGTTGCCAACCAATGAATAAAATGAAACCGATGAAAAAAAATTAAAATGTGTAGGAGAGAAAAGAGCTATAATAAAGGAAATTGAGAACAGAAAAGAAAAAATGTGGGGACAAATATACGGCACGACGACTTTATGAAAAACGTTATATTAAAAGCAAGATGGGGTAGAGGTAGACCAAGAAGGAGTTTTGTAGATAAACTAAAGGAATAAGTGGCAGTCGTGTCGTATATCATGATTTGAAAAAAAGGCTAGCGAAAGATAGAGACACCTGAAAAAGACGCTACCGACAAGAGCACAGGAGGCTTAGCCAAAGTCACAGTCGCAAAACATTAACGAGGTACGATATGAACAAAATGTATGGGATTGACATAAGATTGACCACGCGATTTACGGCAGCTTATGTCAATCCCATACATTTTGTTCTTATCGATATTCGTTAGCGTTTTGAAATTGTCACTTGGCTATAGGCGCAGCACCTACATTTTAGATAGATAGATCTATTTGTGCAAGAACACCATAGCAACATACGCGGGAACAGTGTCCATCAAGTAGTCCTTAAATTGCGTATAGTATAAGACTTCATTTGTATAAGTGAAGTTTTATACTTGTTGATGAATACAATACGTATTCCGAACCAGTTCAACGGTAATATGAGAAAAAATATATACCTATGCAAAGAACAATAAAATCATTGCAATATCAAACAAGAAGTTATTTACAGTCTATTAGCTAAGTGAAAGTACAAATGGTTTAAATCTTAACTGTGTATACCAAAGCCTTTCTTACTTAAACGGTGTTAAGTGTTGGAGCCGTTTATTCTGCGGTTTTCCACAAAGCCGACAATAGTCTGACAATGGGAACTAAAGAAATTGAATGTTTCCAACAAAAGATATCTTTATTCAGTTTTAAAATTTCTTGTTCCATCTTGGCTTTCTAACTTAGATACTAATATTGTAGATTTGCATGTATACGTAATTAGAAAATGTATAAAAAAATATTTGGTTCGGACGAACCAAAAATATTTCTTCTAAATAATGCGTTAAATCGGTAAACTGTGTTCAAAGGTTTTTTTTAGTTACAAGCTAATGGCGAGTGTTCTATCGTATACAGATTTTTTACTCGAGGCTGCATTCGGATGGTCAACATCGAAATTGCAATAAAAGTTTTTCAAGCAGAATTGATTATGGCGGGCGGCCAGGGCGCAGCCGGTGAATTTGTGCCTCAGATTTAGCATTCAGTGTGCTCTCGATGTGAACACGCCCGGTTATGTTTGTTGGGATGTAACTAGCGATGCATTTTGCTTTTTAATATTGCTAGTGTGACTTGTTCTTTATTTTGTATGAATTCTTTCTTATTGCGAGTAGGACAACTGTGGTTCTACGGTGGAATGTCACCAGACTTGTTCTAGTCGCGGGATTTGCCCGTCACTATTCACAGCACCGCACAGGGCTTGATTTCAAAGACCTTCGGCGAAAAAGCATCATTATATAAATATTTATTAATAGTCTATTTTGCTCTGGTCTGACTCCATATAAATATAATCTCTTCTCTATAGAATTCTTACTGCATTAATTCTGTTATGGTTTCTCGGGACCTAGACGAACCCTAATTGCATGCACCTAATGTCATAATAAAAAAATAATAATATCAGAACTCATGTAAAAAACTTTAAAAACTAACAGAAAGTGTAAAAAAATCTAATATGTCTTATGAAAGTCTTCTTGAATAAACAAAGCGTGGAGTGCAAGTGAAGCCTGGGCGTTGATGTAAAGGAACAAAGGCTGTTCTTTATTGTTAGCTCACAATGTACACCGTGGTGAAATCTCTTTTCATGTCAAACGATGAAAAAAAAACAAGAGCGTGCAGGCATTCCGTTTTTATTGGATGTACAAACCGAGGGAGATGATAATATTTTTTTCGGTATTTGCACTATCATTAATACACATATGTTTAAGATCACCCTTATTTCAAAAAACGTGATTGATCTTTCTACAAATTATGTAGAGCGGTGTTATGAATCAAAACTATTAATAATCACTATGAAGAGAGAAAGAGAGTTTGTAAGTTTTGTTTGTTGAAGAAATTTGATCAAACTAAACAGATTACATAACCTTTTTGCATAATATATGTAAACCTAATTCTTGGGAAAGACCTTAGTGCACACAGGGGATGTATCAAGGTATTATAAGTGCTTAATCCTGTATTTTACTCTTATGAAACAACAGAATTGCCTATGACTAAAATTTGCATTTGCAAATCCGGTGCATTATTTAATTTAAACTCCGTTTATTATATTATATTAATTTCATACACAAAACGCACTTAAACCTCCAACATCGCTTTAATCTTAAAGGAAATATGTCATTTTAAATCACAACAAATTCGCCTCATAAAATAAAATAATAAATGATCTTCACTATAGTAGTTTCCAAGTACAATATTTATTTATTTAACCTTTTTTGCACAAAATATAATGTATCGCACAATAGGTCCAACAGCCAACCTTTGGGTTAGGCAAAAAAAATATCTGGGTGCAATATATATTTTTTTTTTTTTTTTATTTATTACTGACAAACAAAAAAAAAACAAATATTTTACATAATAGTATACCATAAACCACTGGGGTTTTTCCTACACACACGGGTACATATTACCTACATAAACTATTATAAATTTATTTTATTCAAAGTAAATATAAGCCAATTACACTACTTTATTATTTAATAAGTAAATAAAAAATACGCTTCGGCAATTATATGTTATTTAGTTTTGAACTCAGTACGCAAATTTTCTTTAATCTGACCTATGACCATTTGAAATTGAGTGGACACCCTGTAGTTTGCTCGATACTTCTCACAATGTTCTAAGAAGATAGGTTTTAAATATTTTAACACGCAGTGGTCTAATGTTGGGAACATGTGATGTAATGTGTGTTCTCCAAATAATGTCAGGACTGCAAAAGTGTTGCCATTAACATCTTTGCGGTCAAGTAGTGCTTCCACTTGGTGTAAACCCCAATCTGGTGTTTCAGACCTGCAAAATAAATCAATAAACCTTTACTTTACCATCTTAATTTATTTTGATAAAAACCGGTTAAGTGCGAGATGAACTCGCGTGGAGAGGGTTCCGTACAGTGCCAATGTAAGTTTTTAAATTCAATTGTGGTATGTCAACAAACTACTACTATCGCCATCTAGTGGTGTTTTAGTGAACTATTTTCCGTAAACGTTTTATATTAAATTTACCACCAAATCGTTAATTGACAGAGTTCTTGTAGACATTCCTGTAATCTACAAGCAATGAACTACATTTCGTATTTTTTTTTTCAAAATTTTACACAATAGTTTTGGAGATCAGAGGAAAATGGTCAATTTTCATCTTAATAATATATGTAAACCTAATATGTCTTCTTTCATGAATAAAATCAAAACTATTTTTATTTATGTTACAATAATAACAAAATTATATTTGAAATCCTCATAACGAGCTCTTTCTTTTGATATATAACACGGTAAGGTTTGCTAAACTTTTTTTTTTAATTCCTAATTTGTCCCCCGAAAATGGTTCTTATTTTATGAAAATATTTATTTACTTTGCACATCTGTGTTTGGGTCACAGGATCACGCCACCCTACCAAATTTCATCTGTTTTGGTCAAGTAGGTTCGGAGAAAATTGGCTGTGACAGACAAACAGACGCACGAGTGATCCTACAAGGGTTCCATTTTTACATTTTTGTACGGAACCCTAAATAAATCAACAAAAATCATTATAGAGAAAAGAAAAATCATCAGGTGGGCTGTACACCTGTTTGCCTACTTAATAGTATAAAAAAAGAGAAGATTTAGTCTTTGCTACTTTATATTTAGTTAGTGATCTCCTTTTTTGTGTTATTTAATTTTTAGACGACGTTTATAGCAGATAAGTAATAATTACATATTTATAAGAATTGTAATATACGTTTACTACACTGTCATTTGCCGCTCCTAATTCCTTAACAATGCACGAGTAAAGAAGGCAGTCTGGTCATACTTACCAGAAAATATGCCATAGATTAATCCCTCTACTAACTGAGAATCCATAATTCATTCTAATGATTCCGCAACTATTCTCCTACTAATGGGAAAGTTCAACTTTCAAAGTGTACTTACGGAGGTTGATCACCATCTTTGATAGCCTCCGGATGATGATGAGCAGCATTCACACCAATTAGGTAGAAAAGTAAACTTCCAGTGCAGTTTATATACAGCCATGTGTGTATTACGTGTGATAATGGTGATCCACTGACCAACCACATCCATATTGGCAGAAGTAGGCCAATGGCATCGTGCCAACGATAATGTCTTCTAAAGAACCCTTGGCGGAAGAACAGTGACAGAAATCTGGAAAAAATATGATAGTTATATATTCAAACTAACTAGCTCTCTCTCTCTCTCATCTTATCGCTTTCCCGATTGCTTCCTCAGCTGGTTGCTTAGGAAGCTAGGGTTCTCTTTCCAGTATTTTCACCTTCATTTCGACCAGTTTTCAGCTTCTTTGATTGTAAGACCATTTGCACGCATATGCTTTGCTATAACATCGTAACAAAAAAAGTAAATATAATAATTAAATAACATACCTATATAATTCTAAACGTTATACCCTATTCCTAAATAATGTAACATTGTATTCCTTTACAAAGAAAATGAACTTTACCTGTGTGTATTATTAGTTGTCAAAGAAATGGGGTATAAAGTGAAACCCTATTAAGTTGACCAGAAGATAAGTGACAAGGGTACGCAAGTCAAACTAGACCTCGTTTTTTGTGATTTTTCAATTATCTTTGATTGAGAGAACTGATCTTAGGGTTACTCTTAAATAAATTCGAAGGTACGGTTTTCTCTTTTTTTGTACTAGACGAACATTCAAACAACATAAAGTGAAAATAGATAACTAAAGAAAAGAGACTATATACTGAACAGATGCTCCACTGGGAAAGTGTTTTCAACAATGTAATATATTAAATGTTCAGCTCGAGCGAAAGTGGCAGGAAGAAGGCCGTGGCGTTTCAAGGCTTCACACATTTTCGAATATGTATCTACTTACAGGGTGGCAGGCTAAACACCGTTATCATTCAAATAGTGAATGTTCAATTAAAACATGATAAATCAAACTAGTTAAATAGCAAACTTTAGATGTTTTACACCCAGAAAGATCTTTAAAATGTATTCACCCTACTAGTTAAATATGCGCGGCTGCGCGTGCGTCAAGATCTACGTACAGCGTATGGTACGGTATTTGTAAATGTAAGTTTAAGTTTTTTAAATGAATTTACTTAAAAAATAATGTTATTATTTTATAAGTACTTATTTTGAAGTCTATTTATGATACTAAACCTCCACTATCAAGGATAACGGGTTTTACCCTACCACCCTGTATAACAATATGGCGTACTCAAAGATAGTCCAAACGCTCAGCAGTGGGCTAAAAATAGGTGATTTAAACATGACGAATGTGATTATGCATTTACCTCTTTGTAAAGCTTAGTAGAAATATAAATGGAAATAAGAATAATTCCGTTATAAAACCTAATCTTGCATGGAGTGGTTTATCTTTCCTGGGATTAAAGAACAGGATCGGCTCCAGGGAACTGATTTCCAAATCCATTAGAGTGTTTGTGTAAAGATGGTGCGATATTACGTGGGATACGCGGAAATCTCTGTAAAAATATAAGAATTATTTTGTTAGTATTTCATTTTAATAGTGTAGTAATTTCATGTCTCATAAAAATAAAAATAAACAGATAATAAAAGGAATATACATTAACATAATGCGCTAACTTTATTTAAAAAATTATCATTAAAACGAAAAAAAAGTTTTTTTTTTACAATGTATTAAATAAAATATGATATACAATGTAGGTGATTATAATTTTCTATAAATTGAAATTTATGCGACTAGATCTCCCTTTTCTCTGACTCTATTTATAACCACTCGATAAACTGAATGCTATAAGGTTAATTCAATATATTATCAGTATCAAAACACGCGATTACTAAATGATAAAAGTTTTCCGCTGTTTATAAATATAAAGTTTATAATTAAGTAGTTCTTTTTAAGAGTAAAGTGAAAACTTCTTTCGTTGATTTATTTAACTCGAACACCTCAAAAAATACAAACTTAATTTTTTCACTTGGGTCGGAACTTCGGAAGTGCCATTTTTCTAAATTGTTATATTAATAGGTTAATAGGTAAGGTAATAATAAGTGACAGATTAGTTAGGATCCGAAAAGATATTACATATTTAAGTAAATCACTCGCTTTTTTTGTCAAAAATGATAACGGTCAAGCGCGAGTCGAATTCAGCTTGGAAACCAAGTTTACTTATATATATTTTTGGATTATAAAAATGTAGTATTATTTTTGTTGTTTCAGTATTTTTGTAACAGTAGAAATATAGTCTGTGAAATATTCAATCTCTATAGTTACAGATAGATAGGCTGACAAACAGCGGAGGCTTAGTGACTTACAAGTGGGCACACCGCGAGTGATGTGAATTTTAAAGGTTATACGAGCATCCATTCTACAGGCTTTAAGCCTTATAGCCTTTTGAATCGTTCACCTTATAGTATAAGATAAACGAGCATACTAATCCATTATAAAACAAATAATATTCAATAAAAAGTTCTACTGCCAACGATCTATGTAACTTTGAATGAACTTTAAGAAATTCATCCATACTAATATTATAAAGGCAAAAGTAATAATAATAATTATATTTATTTGCCAACTAAGTGTCATTTTGGTCTTAAAACTAGTACTTGCACTTTAATACTTAGCCACCTTTTACAGGTATTGCAAATTTGTGGGTGGCGCCCTATAGAATATAAAACAAAATATAATTTTATAATCGTCATATTAATATATTTATATATTATATATGTTTATTTAAGTTTAAGTATCTATTTATATATTTTTTATATATATATTTTATTTTATTTTTATTTGTTTTCATTTTCCATATACTCATCTATTGAGTAAAAACTCATGTTTATTAGGAACTCTTTTAGCTTTTTACTAAATGTAGTTTGATTAGTTTCATTTTTTATGTTTATAGAAAGTTTATTATACAGTTTTATTGCCATGTTATGTGGACTATTCTGTAACATTTTAATTCTGGATGGTGGTAAGTATAATTTATTTTTGTTTCTGGTATTTATACTATGAGTTTCATTTACTTTTTTAAATGTATGTAGGTTTTTATGAACAAAGGAACATATATCGTGTATGTATATACATGGCAGTCAGAGTCTGTCAGAGTTTCATGCGGGCGAAGCCGCGGGCGACAGCTAGTTTAAAATAAAGTTGCTTAACGTAAAAATACCTATTACGTAAGATTTAGAGTGAAAACTTATCTGTCTATATACCTAATTTATATAAAACATTTACATAAAACATATCCTACCGCCAATGTCTTTAAAACGTTTCAAAATTTAGATATTTCATTTTCATTCTTGATTTTTTCAAATCTTCCATATGTTCATTCTTGAGAAAATTTACTGTTTGAACTCACCTGTAAGACCACATACTCATATTAAACAAATACATCCTCCAATTGCTCTTTCTATGAATGTAGTTATGACAAGCCACAGTCAAAAGGGCAAGACTTACAGATGATATAAGGTACCAAAAACTTGCTATATAGTAATTTCCTTTCCAACATGCCAGCACAGAACTACACAAGAGAGATAGGAATAACCCATCAGTTATTATATTGGATGTTTTAGATACATCTTTCGGTATTTTCTTCAATTCTTCATATACCGTCTTTTTTAAGGTTCTGTAAAATCCGTCTTCTTTGAAAGTAAATGGTGAGTTACGTGTGGTGGAAGCGTCACGAATGTAATATTTATTAAGAAGTTTCTCTGTTGTAGGGTTAATATGATGAGCCTCAAACGCCTCAGTGATATCTGTTCCCTAAAAAGAAAAAAAAATCATATTCTAAAAGAGACTATAAATGTATTTGAAATGGAATTACTTTTTTAATTAACTTTTCAAAACAAGTATCATCATCCTATGGTGTGCTTTATAATGTTGGTCCTTGATATTTTGGCCCTGGTTTTAAGAGTAAAACCATGCAAAAACGAGTGAGTAAGCGAGACAGCGCAATACATGATGTACGGCGACATCTCTATTACTCAATCGTTCTTGCATGGTTTTAAGAGATGTTGGTATGGTAAGCCACCTGCTCATAACAACGGAGCAACTGACGTCTATTTTATGGAAACCACAATAGGAACGTAATCCAGGTATGTTAGAGGTCAGCACATTCAGATTTTTTAGCATAAAGTCTGTCTAAAGGCATCCGACATAGCCAAACGACTTCCATCTAAGTATCACAACCATGATCACGTACCTTTCTAAGCACGGAGTAGCAAAAGATAGAAATGTCACTAGTGGCGACCAATCCAATTCTTGCAGTCGCTTGACATGATCGTAGCGATCTCGCTAGGCTAACGAACTTCTTCATTTTAAAGTAAGTACACTTGTACTTAATGTTTTAAATACTTATGTTTACTTCTAAAGATGCCACAATGTTTATCACGTGCCATACGAAGTAAAATAAAATGATTATAGATAGAACATATTATTGCAATTTTATCTTAATTATATAACAAACTTAAGATAATTTGAAGATTAATTTGTTTATTGACACAAATTATCTTATATTATAAGTGCCTATTTATATTGTTAAGGTTCATAATATAAGTATTTTTCACGCTTAAAAGGAGTCAATTACTGAATTATATATTTTTTTCTTTATTACAACCCAAATAAAAAGCTCTTATTTTTAAAAGATATATTAAAATAATTAATATATTAAAAACTAATAACTATCTAAATATAGGTATAATAAACCTACTTACAGAATAACTAAAAAAAAATATTTTCTACTTACTTTTGTGAGGTCCAGCCATTCTTCACCTCCGGGGTGTCTCTTCATAAAATCACTAAAATCATACAATTTATCATGAACCCTCCACAGTCCTTCAGCTCCATCATCCATTGCCTTGCCTTGGAGCCATTGTATGGGATCTCTAATCAATTCATCTCTTAGTGAAGGATACTTTAATTGAGGGAAGCTTACATGAGTCTTTTTTTCATCTGCTCTTTTTTGAGCTATGGTTGTCCAATCAGATTCTTGTGGTGGCATTTTCTGCAAATAAATAAATAAATAAAAACAATTAACTTTATTTCAGAAAAAAACATTTGACTTTGGTTCATACATTTATTATAATTATTCATTAAAATTTACAACAATAAAAAAAAACGATAACATCAAGTATATAAACATTACTCTTTATTGTAAACATTATAAAATAGTGAGATAAGTCAACAAGTATGTACCGGTAAATTAGTATGATTTTAATAGTTTTTTTTTTTATTGCATACATACATATAATAAAGTTTTTATCCCATACGGGGTAGACAAAGCCTAGAGCCATAAGACCTTTATTATTATTGCAACACCAAAATGTTATGAATTTTCCCCACCAGTACAATGCAATTCAAAAAAAAAAACACTGCGACATGATTGTAGAGCTTAGACTTAGAAAAAGTTGCATGATTTATGCTTAAATGCTGACCTTACTCCAAATAACACAAATAAAAATAAAACTATTATTCAATTTCACACGTAATAAACAATTTTCTTATGACGCATTATAATATTTTGTTCTTCCTTTATACTCTATAACTGGTTAAATCGACCGCTTGCTACTTAAGTACCTAGTGTATGTAAAAACATGAAATAAAAGTACTTCTTATCTTTAAATTTACATGGAATTCCCCAAAGAAAAAGCATAATTCGCTTAACTTTGCTGCTTTATTTCTTGTACTTACAATTTGAGAGTGATTTTCCTTATATTTTATTTGTTAGAATTGATATTATATCGTCTGTACTTACTGCCTCTAAGAAACGGAATAAACTCGATGACTTGTGATCATGACTTACTTTAGTACATGTCATTACTTAATAACGTGCATATTGATAACTAGCTGTTACCCGCGGCTCCGCCCGCGTGTAGGTCGCTTTTTGCGTAACCTGTGTTACATTGAAATGAAATGACGCAATCGAAGTAGACAGGATATATTCAAATATAAACAAATATCATGTTTCAAAGTTCAAAGAATCTCTTTGTAGACAACATTAGCAGTTCTTCCCTCAGAGGCTAATAAAAATAGATTTTCGGCGCTACTGACCCGCGAGCAAGCCACTTACAGTTGTCCATGCGAGAAACATCTTGTTGTTAGGTCGATGCCAGCTGCTTTTAGGGTTTATCACTGCGACACATTTATCGTCATGGCTAAGCATACAGCAACTGGAAACTGGGTGCGTTTAAATTGAAAGAGGTAATTGTTGGGGATGAGTGGTATTCGAGATATGTACACCGTTTCGCTTGAACTACACCCTGTGAGAATTTCGGCCTGTATTAAGTTGCGCTGCAAAACCGTTACTTTGAGTCGGGTCCTGTTGCATAGTTTAGGCGGAGAAAGATTTCTTAGGAGCATATGGGAACGCCGACTTTAAGAGTAATTTTATGAGCAGGAAGACCACTTGCAGCCAATGAACTCAAAAACTTGATAGGGTAGTTGGTAGCATCATCCTGGTGCACAACACTGTTATGTGACGTGTAAATCACTTCATCCCCGACAATTTCCGCCAAAACCTTTTCATTTATGGCTACAGCTTGGTCATTCCTAGGAGAAAGAATAGCCCGTTCACATAACCATGAAAAGCGTTGCGCCCTTGATTTGCGCTAAGCAGAGACTGAGTTTCGGTAAACGTTTCGGAAGCCCGAGATGACGCATGACGCTCGCGGTCAGCGGACAACCGAGACTCTCTGTCAGAAGAAGTTTCTAAAGACCGAGAAAATGCATGGCGTTGCCTATCTTCATCGAGTCGCATCTGTCTATCCGCATTCGATTCTTAAGATCTAGCTAACCTTCTGCTTTTAGCTATTCTGGAATGATGCGACAGATTAGATAGTTTCCTCCTAGGCATTATTTAAAATCAAAGAAGTTCGAAGCGCGCGCGGTCCGCAATTTTTTTTAAAAATCTATGTTTAATATAATTCCATACTAATATTATAAATGCGAAAGTCTGTCTGTCTCCTCTTCACAGCTAAACTGCTGGACTGATTGTGATGAAATTTGGTTGGGATGTAGTTATAGACCTGAGGTCAAACACTACTTTTGGGTACGATATATATAACCAAGTCCCACGTGGGGCGAAGCCGCGGGGAACAGCTAGTTCTTTATATACGACACGATCGTATGTTTCGTCAAACAACAATTGAAACGACTGGCTGATTATTTAAAACCAAAGAAGCCAAGCCAAACCAACCTACTCGTATCAATTCAATTTTCAATTCAAGCAAGACAATTAACACACAACCGAACCGACCATTTACCAAACCAATCAATTGACATGACAACAACCAAAGTTCAGAGAACCAAACCAAAAGAATTATTTAATTAAGACAATGACAAACAAACATTTTCATTAATTTGATAGGTAAATTTCAATCTGCTATACCATAATGCGAAAACGTAACCATAGCGAGTTGTAAATTAAGTCAGCGCCATCTATTGAGATTTTGTTACTAAATTTACGATCAAATTCAATGTGTTATTTGATTAAAATTAATAGGTGCAGTGCGTGTTTTTGTCTTTATTGATATAGAAATTCTAGCCTTATCTAAATTAAATTAAAAGTAAACGCATTGCGTTTAAAAGTTTTAAAGCAGTGTTTGACGTAAATTTTCAATCGACCATAACTTATTTCTCCATTAACCGATTTTGACGAAACAAAGTTTTGACAATGCTCCTAATTATATGTAATCCAACTGTGAAAACCGCGTTCGAATCCGTTGAGTATTTTCGAAGTTATAACGTACCAGACAGACATACATACAGACAGACAAAAATTCCAAAAACCGTCTTTTTGGTTTCTGTTACTCTTTTTTAATCGCACTCTATCAGTTTTTTTGAAAAATATTTAATGTACAGACACTCAAATTTTAGTGTCTTATTATATGTATTGATAATAATGAAGATGCTAAATAATGAGCCAAGTTTTGTTATAATATGAATTAAAATTACTTCGATAATGTAGCAATAAATTAAAAAATATATATATTTAATTACATCTTTTTTCCGCGACAAATTCAGGATGGCAAATCAAATCTTTTTATCACATGACCGGTTCAGTTAGGGGCTTATATGGTAATCATGTTGCACATTTTTCGGCACAGAGCATGATAACAAATGCACAATATTTTAAAGTACCAAATATTCAAAGAGAGAAATAACATTCGCATCGCAAAAAAAATGATCATATTGAATTGATTTATCGTCATATTTTTAAAAACCTTTTAGTTTTCAACTAAAATTAATGATGGAAATGCATTATGTCAAAAACTTAATAATTTTATGACCTGGCTTATTTTTAACCTATTTTGATATATAAGATAGAAAGTCGAAAGGTTAATAGCTCATTATTAGATGTTTAATATGCATGACTTCCTGATATTTTACACAATATAGTAAAATTCTATGATATTCTTAATCTAACTTTACGCTATGAATCAATGAATAGTCAGTGCTTTTGAACATATTATTAGCTTTCGCCTGCAGCTTCACGCGCGTGAATTTCCCTCGAGAACAGTGGTTTATTGGGATGAAAGGTTCCCGATGTCATTCTCAATACTTCTTATTGTGTATGCAAAATTTCAGGAAGCTTGAGTAGATAGAGCGAGAAAGCGTAATAACCAAACAAACTCTCTTTCGCCTATAATATTAGTATGAAACAAGTATGATTCCCGATAGTTTCATTCGCCCGTGGTTTAAATGTACTTGTATTTTAACCTTCCCCGGAAAATCAGACTATCATAGGCAGAAATATTTTTTTAACACAACGAGTATTTCTAAACTTATAGATAAGCATTAAAGAAACAAACTCTTTAGCTTAATTATATTAATAAAAATTATCAATATTAATTAACTGAATGATGATTGAATTCTGTAGATAATGCCCATTTACATTCTGCGAGCATTATCTATCTTCTACATTTAGAAAAATAAATATATTTATTTATTGCAATTAAAATAACTGACCTACAAAATTGTTAGATAACGTTTCAAGCATTTCAAGAGAATAAAATATTCTAACACTTTGAACTCTGCTTTAGTTATTGACTGACTTTCAAAAAGGCTGCCGTGTATTTCGGCCAATGTATAAGTTTGGTTATTCAAAGGAAAAATGCCCGCAAATAGGACTTTTAAAAAATATACGTTTTATCTAAAAATATTTAATAGATCAAAATGAAATTCGCAGTCAGTAAACCGAGCTCAGCATTAAACTTATTTAATTTGCAGAACTTGCAGACGTTTCAACTGTAAATTTAAGTGTCGAGCACCCACTGATATCCATTAGTGACGCTCCATCGACATAACCTAATATTCAATTTGCTTTCACGCCAATGGCGGCGTTAACCTTGTTATCCTTTTACTGAAACATGATACCCAACTGATATTTTCAAGATCAAAGATTAAGTAATAAATAAAAAAATATATTAAAAATAAACCTAAAAACAACAAACTTAACTAAACTATAAACTAAATTAGAAAACTAAAGGCCCTAACAAAAAAATACTTTTAAATAAAAAATGTCCCGCAAAACATTGCCATGAATAAATGTATTCTGAATTGCGATTTTATGATCACTTTTTTTGGAAATCATGCTAAATAAACAAAATTCTTTAAGTTTTTTAAAATTAATAAAAAAATTGGTTACCATTATGAATTGTAGCAGTCTCAAATAAATAAATAGATTTTTTGTATAATTATCATGACGAAAAAGTTTGAGTTGCAGATAAAAAAACCAGCTGACTTGACCTAACATCGTAAAACTTCATGTAAATCAAAATAGCTATTCTTTGGAAATTTTACAAATGTCAGACAATAATACAAAAAAATATATGTCCGATGTCCGTATATTTTTTTTTTTATTTTGGTAACCGATCAAGAGCTTGTTAGTAAAAAAATATAATATAAAGCAATTTTCTATAACCATCATTGTTACGATTAGAAAAATTTTGCCAAGTGCGAGTCGGTCTCACGCGTCAGCTTCTATGCTAATCTTTTATGGGTTTCATTTTTGCCTCTTGAGGTACGAAACCCTAAAAAGATTAACATAGAAGCTGAGCAACACTATCAACACTTCATTATTAAAAGCAACATTTGCCGTTAACGGAAGGTTAACTTGGATTAAAATAGATCCACAGAAACCATCATTTATAATCAAAGCATTTAAAGTAACTATATACCTAAATAAACCAGAAAAGCGCGTTTCAGCAAATAAACAACAGAGCGAAAGGGTAAATAGCGATCCCAAAATTGATTCGGATTCGTGGTAGAGACCTAACGTTAACATTTTGTTACTCAGCCACATTCCATTTACTAAAGTCGCCCACAGGGACATTGTAGGGAATGGAGTATTGGTTGAGTTAGTTCCCCTAATTTAGCGAGTGTTGATTTCTAGTTTTTATAGGATACTCTTTTCATATATATATTTTTTTATCATGTTTCCTACAAACTTAAAAAATTATAATGCAAAGAAAATAAGGTTCTAAAATTAGATTTTGTTTTTGTGTGCGTCACAAACCATGGCGCATTTGCTGTCGTGTCCCGCCTCTACTGCATGGTGGCCTACTACCATCTCTTAAAACCATGCAAGAACGATTATATAAGAGAGATGTCGCCTTACATCATGTATTGCGCTGTCTCGCTTACTCACTGGATCTCGCATGGTTTTAAGAGATAATAGTAAGCCACCTGTTCAGTATACGACTTAATATAGGCTAACTTAATCGGAAGGCCATTTAGGAGGCTTCGCTCTGGGCTATTATATATGATGATGCGAATATAATTACCTTTCAGTAAGAAATCGTTTTAGAAGTTGGATACTGTGTTAAGCAAGATATTGGAAAAAATAATTACAAAATAAATCTATCAAGCTATTACGTAAACCTCAGATGACACGCCCCTATTAAAATTAATCCATCTTTGTATAATCTAGTTTAAACGGTAGCAAGGAGCCACTGCTGGTAACTTAATCCCGTCACGAATACCGCCTCAAGTTGTGGTCGGCACTTAGTTAACTGTAATATACACTGCCGTGTAGTCTAATAGAACTAGACCTCACATTAGTGGATTTACAAATCATTCTTATATTTTCCAAGATTACCCATTTTTCAAAATAACAGGATATATGTGGACTAGTTAATATATTTAAAAGTACAACGTCATTAGTGACCTTTAAAAATTGGCCTTAAATAAAAAATGGTTTCATGGTACTACTTATACATTTTAAAAATGTTTCTAATAACAATATCAGTATATTTATTTAATTAATGTAAACTCAAATACAAACATAAGAAACTTAAAATTAGGAAATTTAGTACAAGGGTGCTACTTATTTCTATAGAAATTTCTTCTAGCAGACCCACGATAGGAACTTAAAAACAAGAAGGCAGTTCAAGTATGATTTTATTTAAAATCATATATCATATTTTTGGTAAATCAGACGATAAGCGATCGAAGTATATTAATAATTCTTTTTTTTTATAATTCGATCATGCCAGTATCAAATCAATAATATAGAATAGAATATAACATTTTTTTGAAATAGTTACAAAACAACAAAAATCAATGTTTTTAAATTAAATTTTATTTAATTTTCAACAAGGTCACATTTAAAAATGTCGTCGGTTAGTTAATAAATTCGCCAGAATCACATTTAGTTGGCTCCACTGCCACGGGCCATTTGCCCGGGAACCGTCCTCGTTTTACGCAAGATGGCCATAATTATAATTAACATTGAGAAATCGCCGCTTCTGAATTGAAATAGGAAAATTTAGACCTGAGTTTTGATATTTAGTTGAAATTAAGACATGTTTGAAAAGATTTTTTGTTTGTTTGTTTGTTTGTAATATCTTTATTGCTTTAAAATACATAGTAAAAGGAACATTATTAAAATAAGAAGATATTAATTATTTTTGATAGCATAATCTTTCCTTCACAACAAGACATTTTTTAGGACACTATTCAAACAAATAATCATTTCTGCGGCTTCTTTTAATAGACGACTGTCTTTGATTATTACGACTTTATAGGTATCTCTAGCTCAACATGAACATTTAAAGGGCCAAAAATATGGTGGCATTTTGTTGCATTGTGGGCTACAAACCTAACGCTAGTCTTGATATAAATAAATAAATATGTACAAACTGCACAAGTTGAGTATATAAAATAGGTTTATGTTAATGAATGCAAATTTTCTTAGAGATTTGTGGGTCAATCTTTCAAGCTATAATCTTCTTTTTAGTCGGTACCTAAGTATAGAGCCGCCGTAACATCACTCACCGTAACCACGACGTCGTGGTCATCATTGTGAATTACAGTGTTATGTTCCTTGTAATACGGCGCCATTTTTCACGGACTGCAATTTCCCGGGCACCTTCGCTAACTCTGCACTTAGTTGCGGCCTTAATCTGGCATGTCCATCTCATTGGTGATCTACCACGTGGTCTAGTGCTTTCTTCTTTTCCCTGCACCACGAGACGCTCTATGGAGATATTATCGCGACGAGATACATGGCCAAAGAAGGTCAAAATGCGTGACTGAACTGTAGTTGATAAGTGCTGTCTGATGCCGAGTTTTAATATGGAGTCATTTGTACGAAACTCAGTCCACGATACTCTTAAAATCCGTCTCCAGCACCACATCTCCAATGCTTCAACTTTCTTCTTTTTTCTTCAAGGTTGCATTATTCACATGCTAATAATAGAGGTATAGGTATGTTAGTATAGTAGTATATAAGGCGATCAATGTATTTACCAAAGAAATAAATACATTATATGTTGAACTTACAATTATAACACTAATCTTTGAACTGTTGGAGAAAAGTAGCGTTTACGTATCAAAGAATATACCTACAAAAATTAAGCCTGGCGTCTCCACAGAAGTTGAATTAGACCTTGGAAGTCGTGACTGTAATCCGCTTAAAGTGTGGCCTGCAAAAGCGTACTCGGCCGGTCTAACTTGTTACGTTATTATAATGCTCATCCTCTATGCACTACATATGCGAAAAATCACTATGATTTTGGCAAATTTTTGATTCGCCTTTTTGATTTGCGGTATCAGTATTTTCCTTCTGTCTTTTAAGTTACACAAAAAATATAAATAGCTCCGGAAAGAATTTGGAAAAGATCTTTAGAATTTGTCCATACAGTTTCTCACGTGCTTCTTTATCCGTATTTCTATCCTCTTGCCAAATTATTATTCTAAATTGAACAAGGTAGTACTCAGCATGAAAAGTTTTAATTAAATAATCATTTTGTAAAACAAAGCACAAGTTCTTGATCCGGAATACGGATTAATTATGAGATTACACCCGTATTTTTAAACGCGAGATTCGCAAATTTTCCTATCCTGCTAACTTTTTCAGTGTCATAATTTCTAGGGTAAACAATTTTGAATCTCGCAGTTTGAGAATTGCTTTCATTTGGAGTAAGTGCCGGTCCCCAGTTATCTCGGCATCGCAGACTTTCCTCCCATCAAAATTGATTCTTATTTTATTATGTCATAAGTACCCAATACATTTTTTTTGGTATTTAAGGATTGTGCCTAAGTAAAAATATTTCAGTTATAAAAATAAGTTTTTACCAAAGTATTTCGAATCGCCCGCGGTCTCTTTGACGCAAGGCAATTTTTTTTTTATCTATGGTTTTTACACAACATTATATATACTAATATAATAAAGCTGAAGAGTTTGTTTGTTTGTTTGTTTGAACGCTTGTAACTTGAAAACTGCTGGTCGCATTTGCTAAATTCTTTTTGTATAGAAAAGCCTAATTCTTGGAGAAGGTTATAGGCTATAAGTACATGTACACACTAATAGCGAGGGGAACAGCTAGTCGTAATATAAGGGCTTTTCGTATTATTATAAAACTTAAAACTTTTACGTGATTATGATATTTGCTTAAAGATAATTTAGGGAAGCTTTAAAAGTTTGGCAGACTGCCTATTGTCAAAACTTTTTATTACTATAGTTGATGATTTTTTCCTGAAATTACTTGTGACAACTCTAATACGGAACTCGTGATACATGTATCCTATTCGCGCTAACTCAGTTTTATGTATGTACATATTTTAAATCTCACTAAAAGATTAGGCCGCGTGTTCGCGTTGAAAAAGCACAGTTAGCGCTAAATCTGGGAGGCACGAATTCACCGGCTGCGCCCTAGCCCCGGCCCGCCCGCCATAATCAATTCCGCTTGAAAAACATTTATTGCAGTTTCAGCGTAGACTAGCCGGCATAGCCTCCATTTGAATAAAAAACAGTGTAAAGTGGGATAGCTGATACTAAAGCCCTTGTTATGCTAGAACAAGATATGGCGCATAATAAAATTTAAGAAAGTAATTGTGTAAACAATTGTTTCAATTGTTTACGTATATTTCATGGATAATTTAAAATATAGATAAGTATAAATTCTATCGTCGAGTCGAAATATTATATAGGAAGTCATTTTTATTTAGTTTTATTTTTAATTAAGTTTAGTTTTATTTAGTTTTATTTTTAATTAAGTTGTTGTATAAGTACTAGTCATAAAATATATATATATATATATATTGTTCGGTTTAACCGTACTAATAATATACCTATTGATACAAATTCAAACTATTATTACTATACAGGTCAGCTTATAATAATAAAACAGTTACTGTAAAATACATTAAATCATAATATATCTCTCTAAAAAAGAGATTTTCGAATGAATTTCCACAACTACTACTAATTTATATTTGTTAGTAATAAATTTTCCTAACATAGAATTGTATTCAGCTGGTTGTTCCTGATCAAAATAACCGGTTTAATTTTGAAAATAAATGTTTTCATGACAAAAATTATGTTTTTTTTTTCAATTCTGATTAATGTTTTGCAGTAGGTATTATATAGTTTAGATCAAATTGTTAGGTTTGTCATAACAAGCATGTATTTATAAATGAAAGTCGCATTTTAATATAGAAAACGGTAAACAGTGGCTTTTGTCTTATTGAAAGCTCAGGCTTATTTGCAGTCTGCATTGTTGACTATCTTGGCAGTTGAAGAAAACTTAATATAAACTTTCATTACTCTGATGCTAGACCATAATAGAATTTTGTCGAGTGGGTCTTCTTTCTTTCTTTTTCTTTTTCATTTTTACTTCGCTTAGTCTTAGACATTTTTGATTGTGAGACTATTTGCACGCATAGGCTTCTTTTTTTTACTTTTATCTTAGAGTATTAAGCTAACCGGAGACGCCAAGCGCAGTTATTTCATATAAGTATTCCGAATTTTGTGGTAAAGAAAGAAATACACACAATAAGTATTTAATGCAATATACGGTCACACTACGCATACACACACTTGACTTAATAAACGAACAAGTAAAAAATACACGCATGTCATTGACTACTCCCGTTGATTTAATGCTCTAATGCCCGAATACTCACTCAAACCCTACTCAATTTTGAGAGCTGTTCAAATATCTTGCTGTCACTGTCGTATCGTTGACGTTCAGCGCGACAGCATGATACTTAAGCAGTTCTCAAAATTGAGTTCAGGCGTAATAATTTTACATGTTTTTTTTTTTTATCATATTTTTACGTTTGTTCCATATTCAATATAATTGTAAGGAAATACTCATACAAAGAAACTTTAAAGGAAAATACACGTGCTCATTTGCACACTGAAACAATAATAATACTTGAGAAGTGTAAGAGTTAATTTAAATTAGATTTATATTTGGCCTTATTATGTGAAAGTCAGTCAAAACATCGTAACAGAACAGTTATGTTCATTAAGTACGCATCAACGTCAAAGTCTTAAACTTCTGTTATTTCTATATTACCAACATCTCTAACAAAGGGGCCTAAAGTTGTTAAAAGTTATTTCCGACAGTTCGCCAATCAGCAAAATATATAAATGTAGGTATCAAAAGTCTTCATACGCAGTATACTTAGTAGCTTGCAGAGTGGAGACGTGGGCGTAATATATTCTTCATGGGATTATTGAATAAGTGCGTACCACGAAGGAAATAAAGAGTACTAGCGACCCACCCCGGCTTCGCATGGGCATTAAAATCTTCCTCTAGAATCACTCTATCTATTAAAAAAACCGCATCAAAATCCGTTGCGTAGTTTTAAAGATTTAAGCATACAAAAGGACATAAGGACAGAGAAAGCGACTTTGTTTTATGCTATGTAGTGATAATTTCTCTGTGGTGCGTATCAATCAGGAGAGCTATTTGAGAAGCTCGATAGCCTAGCGAGGCGCGCGTGTTCGTAACGATAATGCGCGTCAAGTGACGGCGACGGCGAGTGCGTGGCCATGTTTGGATCGGTTGCCATTAGTGGTATTTCTATCTTGAGCTCCACCGTGCTTCGGAAGACACGTTAAGCTATTGGTCCCGGATGTGATCGATAAATGGCAATCGTTAGGCTACTTATGTCAGATGCCTTTAGACAGCCTGAAAAATCTGACAGTGTTGGCCACTAACACACCCGGGTCATGTTCCTGTGGGTCTGGTTTCCCTGTAAAAAGGGTTACGGAGGTCAGACGGCAGTCGCTCTATTGTAATAACCAGTTCCGCCAAATCAGAACCATGATTAATAGCGTACCCTGGGCTCTGAGGCGTAAGCTGAAGATGTAACCGGGAAACACGCTCTGACGAAGAATCAGGAGTGCTATTTGTGAAATCTTAGACTCACGTTAAATCGGTGGATCACCGAAATTTAAAACAGACTTCCTACAAACCGTATCTTTTAATACGTGTAAGCTGTACATCAAGGATTACTAAATAACTGCATGGCCGCACCATAAAAAGGCTACGCAGCTTACCTTTGATAACTTATTATTTGTTTATGAGTATAGTGAAATAGGTATACTTGTTTGCGTCTTATTTCCTTTACTAAGTATTAAGAGCTGTAAGCTGTAGCTGTGTAAGCTGCGGGTATAATGAGGGATATACCTACAGCATTATATTCTAAAATATACATATCTAATGAATTTGTTATTCCTATAAGGCATCATCAACTGAGCGTGTTTTTGAGAACCCAGCCCATATTATAGTTTAGGCATGAAAGGATTACAGTGTTTCTGTTTGCTATCTTTTATTACAGTGTGATTTGTTTGAGTGTAGTTGACAGCTGGTAATAGTTTCCATGAGTTAAGTGATGTTGGAAGCAAGCACGTAGAAAATATTTCTGTGTATTACACTTCCGTAAACTAATACCTGAGTCAACTATTCACAAACTAGGTATGCTTCCCACTGTCGTTTTGGCAGCTACTTTTATTTCTTATTGTAAAAAATAAGGTTTTCGTTGATAAAAATAAAATATTGAGAAAAGAGAAATTACTTCTTTACGTAATTTTCTTTAAAATTCACTTTGTTTTTTTTATTTATCATATAACAGATTGGAGTAGTCACTAATATGTTTTTTCATCATCATCTGTATAAATATCAAATCAATAAAAATATCCCATTATTGAAATCAAAATACGCAATGCTTTAATTAAAAAATATACTTTAATAAGCAAAGCTAAAAGATGTTTATCTAGGAAATGGGGGTACCTCAATAACTCACGCTTATGTGAGGATGAATAGCCAATTTGTGGAGAATGAATTGCCTCGATGTGCTGATAACTTCAGGCTGTAGACTGGAGACATAAAATAAAGTGATTACAGAAATAGGCTGTAAGGTGCTCCAGTTGTATGTGGTAACTGTGACCGAGTATCAGCTGGTTGAGGCTTTATAGAGCTATTTGTTTATTAAGACTTGTTCCTATAATAGCACGCAAATTCCTCAAGTACCTAAGTACTGGAACTTAGCTTTATAGCACAAGAGCCGTAAACTGGCGTGCCACCGTCCACAATAGAATATTATGGAGCACTCTCATTTTGGAGGCCAGTATCAATTTTGGGTTGCTGAACCAGCGGGGCGCGAAATTACCTACTGTAGGCTTGATTTTTAAATTGTACATTTTGCGTATTCTGTTAGAACAACACTATTTCGTATTTGGAAACGGAAACAAAATATTATTTGAGATCTATTCAAATAAGTTTGTAAGTAAATGGAGCACTTGAATCTGTCGCAAGAAATTATTTCCCAGTTTGTCAAATTTGTGAACTGAACTGCAAGCATTGCATACAATTTGCAAACCACTCTAGGTACAGTTATAAAAATCAACCTCCTAAATGACACAAGCGACGTTCTGAAAAGCTGAAAAACTGTTTTTTTTATTGAACTATACCTAATATACTAAAGATGATAACCGTGACTTATGATAAGAGGCATGGACACAAAACAGGTGTAAAAACTGGACATAAAAAAATATTATTCCATAAAAAAATTCATTTGATACTCCTATTGTCAATTGTATATTCGTGGACAGATTAACATGACCCCATGATCACTATGGTAGGGGTCACTTTTATCTGCTTCCAACTATGTTATCATAATAACCCGAGAGAGCCACATATGGCTGGCATATATATTTGTTTTGTATTTTGTGTGTGTGTGTTTATGTAATTAAATACGAAGCAATAAAATTTTCTCATTAATGTAGTTGAAATATAACTCAGAAATAAATAAAATATAAGTACACCAGAAAGAGAAGCTAAACTTTTGTACATTTACCTATTTTATGACGAAAATGAGGAGAGAGTATTCCATGGCACGAATATGGGATAATAAAAATAATATACTCGACTGTAATTTTTCCGTTGATTGTCGGAATATCATGATAAACGAGACCCTTATTTTATTATGGTATATATAGGTATCTATTATATGTTTTATTATGGCTCTGTCTACCCCTTATGGGATAAAGACGTGACTATATGTATGTATGTATGTATTATATGTTTCTAAGGAAGACAAAAATAATCGTAAATTTGCAATTTTGCCTTAAAAGCAAAACATAGAAAAAGCTATCGGAAAAACTGATAGAAGAACAAACTTTGATTGTTAATAATAAACTTTGATATTATATTTTTTTATTACTTTGATATTAAAGAAAAGGAACTATTTAACCCCAATGAAGCTTAAGATAGGAAAGGATCCCAGAACTGGTATTAGATAATTTTTATCCGAAGAAAGTCATTTTTATTTTGATGATCTGATAAATAATTTATACCCTATGATTTACTTTTTTGTTAATAAAGTCACAGAAATAGAGTAAAGAATAAATATGAAATTTCTTTATCGATGAATCGATTTTCAATATATCGATGTTACAGGATATTAGTTAATCTAACCCTTTGTTTTAAAATAACCATACATATTCGCTGCGAGTGCGTGGCCATGTTTGGATTGGTCGCCATTAGTGGTATTTCTATCTTGATCTCCTCCGTGCTTCGGAAGGCACGATAAGCCGTTGGTCCTAGCGTTATCGGTAGATAGCAGTCGTTAGGCTATGTCAGAAGGCTTAAACCAGCCTGAAAAAATATCGGACAGTGTTGGCCACTAACACACCCAGGTCATGTTCTTGTGTGTCTGGTTTCCCTGTAAAAAGGGTTATGAAGGTCCGACGGCAGTCGCTCCAGTATCCAGTTCCGCCAAATCAGGACCGTGATTAGTAGCGTACCCTGGGCTCTGAAGCGTAAGCTGATGATGCAACCGGGAAACACGCTCGGACGAAGATATTCGCTGCAAAATTATTAACTGAGCCTCGGAATAGTTAATAGTACAAGCTGAAATTCCAATTTCGGACAACAGCCGAGCTCAAACGTACGATCGTATCAGAAAACAAATGGTCTGGTAATTCGCAGAGTATCGATAGACCCGCGTTTTAAATTACAGTCGGTCCTTTACAAGGGTTCGTACAAAATGTAGTATGTTTATATTTAAACTATAACAATTAATAATAAATTACGCTCATAATTTAACAATGGAAAGTTCGATTATTCTTAGTTCTTGTTAGGAATCAAATTTTGTAAAATAATTCTGTGCCATTGTTCGCTTACAATAGAGGATCATAAATGTATGAGGGAAATTAGTATATATTAGAAAACTGAGCTCTTTTTTTCCATTCGTAAACTCAGCTAACATGCCAGAGTCCAGTAAATAATCAAAGTCCAGGGTACGCTTATAATCAAGCTTTTCTTCAGGATTTGGCGTAGATGTAAGAGACATAAGTAGCCGTGCCGAGCGATGGAATGGTACGCTTCAAGCTATATTTACAATGATTAGTGCCAAAACCTTAGATGCGAAAGGTCAAATCTATCTAGCACGTTTTTTTGTTAAATTGTTATTTTGATTCGGATTTTATTTAAAAATGCTTTGTATGTGAGCAAAATATGTGGTCATGTTGCGCGTGACATTGTTAATTATTTTACTCATTTTCGAAGTTTCTTTTTTATTATTTTACTTATGTCCAATTCATTACGAGTATTTAGTATCATGAATGTTCTTAAAGGTAACTAAGATATAACTAATACCTAGTTAGTAAAAAAAAAAAATCTACAGTTTTTTATGATTAAAATGCGTCATTAGACTTTCTTGCTTTCTATCTCTCAACTAGCATTTTCATTGGAGTCCAGATTCCTCTGTACTGCTTCTTCTCCTCAACTTTTGCTGATTTTGAGCAACCTTGGTTTGAGATCAGAAGCACGTATATCCTTGTTGGCGGAGGTAGCATAGCTAGTTATTAGTTCCGGATTATTATTACTAGTTCCGTAAGTTTTCGGTTTTCTTAAGACGTGGCCGTAGCATGTGTTTTGGAAGCATAATATAACGTATCGTTGAGTTGAAATCCAAAAACACAAGTCTCGAACTTACAATTAAGCGACTGCCGTCTGTCCTTGGTAAGCCATTTTACAGGGAAACCAGACCAATAGGAACATAATCCGGATGTGTTAGTGGCCAACACTGTCAGATTTTCCGGGATTTTTATTGAAAAGCACTACATCCACTGGCTAACTGGTAATCCTGCTTAACGACGTTCTGTCGTTAAGCTAACGTATTTCATTTAAAATTGCACTATGTTTTTGGGCTAGTAATAGAAATTGTATCTATATTTTTGGAGGCATTAATTCCACAGGGCATAATTTAATTACAAGCTGTTTCCCGCGGTGTCAAGGTTTCCTAAACCTATATGTTACCTACATATAGGTTTATACTTTAAACATTTATGCTATAAACATCTCCAAGAACCAGGCTATAGGCTCAAGTAATAAGCGTTAAAAAAATACAAACTCTTCAGGATTTATTATATAAGTATAGATATCGTGTAAAATTTTAGACTTCACTCACGCTTATATGCAGAAAAATAGACAATAAACTACAATCACGATAATGTTATCTATAATAGTGTCTAATATAAAAGAAAATAAAAACAAAATGGAATTGACATAAAATTCTCATTAGTTAGTTAATAGAGACCTACGTGAGTAGACGAATAGTAATATAGACCAATAAATATGGCACCAAAAGGTGCGGAATATTTAGAGATTGCTCATCAAAGGGCTATAGCAAAGAAAACTCATGTTAGTTTTCCCCAGTTGAAATACCCATCACTAAGAGATGAGGGTTTAAAGGACCCTGTACAATGGTTAACTGGAAAAGCAATGGATGATGGCGCTGAGGGCTTGTGGCGAATTCATGATGGCATCTATGATCTAAATGAGTTTATAAGCAAACATCCTGGAGGAGCAGAATGGTTAGATTTAACGAAGGTAACAAACTTATAACAAAAGAATTATAGTAGGTGTAAAATATATAAGTATATAAACGTCAAGAAAAAAGCCTTTATGTTCGAATATAAATGAATTTGAATAACTCTTACTAATCAGAACAAAATTTATAGGGCACAGACATAACAGAAGCGTATGAAAGTCATCATTTATCACCATCGGTGGACAAGATTTTGCAGAAATACTACGTACGTCCAGCGAAAACTTCAAGAAACTCACCATTTACTTTTAAAGAAGATGGCTTTTACAGAAGTTTAAAAAGATCTGTTGTAGAAGAATTAAAAAACGTTCCCATAAGCGCAGGATCAAATTCAAAGAAAATTATTGATGGATTGTTTACAACATTTTTAATTTCATCAGCAATAACATCATGGGCAGAAAGCTATTGGGTAGTGATGGTGTCATATTTGATTGCATCATTGTCTATGGCGTGGGTAATAGCAGCAGCTCACAATTATATACATAGAAGAACCAATTGGCGGATGTATCTCTTCAATATTGGATTGTGGTCGTACAGGTGTTTATGTATATAATATCTCTGTAATTAATGCACAACTGTGATCAGAACGAGTATATATTAATCACATAATTTGAAAGTAAATTTCATGGATTAATAAGGTTAAATCCAAAGTTTTATGAAATTCATCATAAAGAACCGATTTAAAATAGCTTATTAAATATATACCTTTTACATACATTTCGAATTTCGAAAATTCTAGGATTTTGTATTCCGCTACTATTAAGGACTACGTTATATTCTTTTTTCATATAATTCATGTTAAATATAATTATGAAATTAAATCTATAGAAATCTCCAACAATTATGTTTAATAACAACTCTAGATACAATTTAATTAAAATTTTATCATGATTTTCTTTATAAATACCTACATAATATTTTGTTTCAGAGATTACCGAGTGTTACACGTATTATCTCATCATCTGTACCCTAATACTCTCATGGACTTGGAGATAAGTGGATTTGAACCAATCATATTTTGGATTCCAAGAAGAGATACTCCTGCATACGGAAACTTCGCTATTGTAATAGAATTTATAGTGTTTCCTTTTGGATTGATCTTGATCTTCTTGAGAAAGTATGTCATTTCTATGTGCTGTTTTGTTAGTAACTTATTAGTATGTTTGTCATCGAAATTGAGTTCTTTCAATTGATTTTACTGTAAATATGAAAATCATAAAAGTTTTAAATTAAGAGTTATTATCAAAAATATTACAACCTAATTAAAAAAAAATTGGTTTGTTATGATTATCATTCGTGACAAAAATATACCTATCTTTGTTTTAGGTTTTGCTTGAATTTCATTCGACAAGACTTTTTCAATCGTCATTACCACTGGCATGATGGACTTGGGTTGCTGCCTATCTTCTGGATGTATCTCTTCAGTAGCCACACATTTTTTGATACGTTTGTCTTGTGGTTGTGGGTCAATTGTACTGGAAGCTTGATTTTCTTCACGATTGGATCTAATACTGCTCATCATCACCCCGATTTATTTCACGACGGAGATGAATTAAGGTAATTTTAAGCTGTTATTATATTATTAACGTGAAGTCGTGAAAATAGGAAATTCCGCAACAGTCAGTTCAGGTGCAAGCATCATTTTTCTTAAACTATTAAACGAAGTCCACGAAAAAATTATAAGTAGAAGAGAAACTTAGTCTATTTTTAATTAATTTATCGAAAAAGCACTCATAAAACACTATATTTCCAGGGAACCAACTCGAGATTGGGGCATCCATGAAGTCGACGCGGTCATTGACCGGACAGATATAAACGGGAACCTCTTCAAAGTGATGACTTTCTTCGGAGACCACACTCTTCATCATTTATTTCCTACATTGGATCACGAAATTTTGCCATACTTATATCCTACTTTCTTAGCATATGTTGCTAAGTACAAAGCAAAATTTAGGTTGACTAATCAGTTGAATGTTTTTATCCAGCAGATAAGAATTACCATGAAGAGAGAACCTAACACGTTGCCAGAAGACGATTAATTTAACTGCCTTCTTGTAAATTGCACTAAAGCTCGATTCTTGTCGCATATTACTTAACTTGGGGCTTAATCAAAGCCACATTCTCAAAATGTTAACGAATTATGACAAGAACTAAATGTTTGGGATTGACATAAGATTGCGTGCCACGTGCCGCAGCTTATGTCAATCCCATATTTTTGTTCTTGTCGTCATTCCAGCGTTTTGAAATAATGACTTTGGCTAAGCCCCATTATCGCAGAATTTGCTTTAAATCTCCACAAGCCAAAGTTTACGAATATTTTTCTTCTGAAATTGTAACTTTTTGATATTTAGTTTGTACAAATTTTACAGGCCTGATGTTGCGTAAATCCAATTTTGTTACAAAACTACCTGTATATTAATAATGAATTATTTTGCTAGACTGTTGACGGCTCCGATGAGGGAAAGGAAGTAATAAAAGTTTTTAAGATAATAAATGTTTTTATTAAATGCAATTTTAACATAAAAATATAGGTGTCCTACACCATACTGAACGAATTTCTGTTTGGGCCTAAGGTTTGACTAGAGAATGCCTATATAATTATATGGTCTTCAGAAATAAATAACTAAACAAACCCACCTAAGTACTATTACTTATGTTACCCAGTTAATGATCTGTCCAAGTGTCCATGTATACGCTTCAAAAGTGTACTACAGAATATCTACTTGTGACTTTTAAGAACTTATAACGTCGGTGTCGTAGATACCTAAAATGATTGATATTTTTATAATACATGATCTTTATATGGCGTCATAAAAGAATCGTGTCTTGCCAAAAAAGTAATGATTTTTGTAATAAAAAAATGGTAAATAGTTAATTACGTACAAAAAAGTACGAACACAAAATCATTACATTTCACATTATTTTAGGACGCATACCTCAGTCACCTCTACTGTCTCATTGAGGACACCTGTTTATTTCCTTTTATCATGTTACAGATCTTAGATACTAACATCAGAGATTTCACATAACTACCAAAATAGGAAAAACAAGGAGCGTTAAATTACATGAAATAGAATAGACTCTTTCAAACAATAAACGCTTTTATGGATGAATTGAACTGGATTTTTTTTCTTAAGTTTCTATAGATTATTTAACTGTACAATGATAGTCAGATATCTTGATGAATACTAAACGTTAAATCTCGTACTCTTTATTGCAATCTTCTGTACACATAAAACAAAATCGGGTTATTTATACCATGAACAGAATCTGCTAAAGATTAGTTCATGGGAAGTTGACCAGGAATGGCACAGTTTATCCCAATCATCGAAAGCTATTTACTACAATATTTTAACAAGTTTACTAGATTTTTCTTGTCCACATAGTTCTAAGAAGAACAAAATGGTTTTGAAGCTAAAATTGTATAAAATATACATATTGATAACATCTACATAAACCATAACTCGAGTCAGTCAAAAGGTTATATAATAAGATTATAACTATCAACAAATACATGTATACAAATATCGGATTTTTAAGGTAATGGTTGAATTATTTATTTCAATATTTAATTTCTTTTTAATAATATGATCGAATTATCAAGATTATTTGGTAAGTACGATATTATTTATTTATATACTTAGTAGTTCATTGAATATTGAAATATATTGAAATGCATTCTCTCATAAAATGGTGTTGTTTTATGTCATCACCCTGGTATCATGATGATGACATAAAACGTCTCAGAAAACATACAACCTGAAATAAAAAAAAATAAGTAAAAACTTTTATAAGAAAACCCAGGATATCTAAGAGATGGCATTTTCCTCGGCCAACGAATTAGTTTGGCTATTCGTTTTCGGTACAATGCCGCAGCGACTATTTTTATATTTACTATTATGTTATCATAATTATATTAGTTATTTGTTTTAATGCATATTAAAATAAAACAAATAACTATATAATAACTTCATAGTTATATGAAACAGATAAAGGAGAAAACAAACGTATCGTATCAAGAAATAAAGGAACTGGAAAATGATAGACAAAAATAGAAGGAACTCCATTGACAAGAGCCTAGCTTTTAAATTTATGATGATGATGAATTAAAATTATACTTATCAAGTTAGCGGGTTGCTGGATGTATGTAATAGTCAGGAGGTAAAGAGCATGGATCTCAGGTCAGTGGGGTTATTGACCTTTCTAAAGCGTCTTGAATTATATTGATAATGGATTCAGAACATTTCGGAAGGTAGATCGTTAGGTTGAGTCAGATGCTTTTAGGTAGCCTAAAAAATCTGCCAATGTTGCAACCATTATGACACAATGTGACAGCGCTAGTGGCACCCTTAAGGTTTTATGAGCGTGCAAAGGCTATGGTGACATATAAGCATATGCCTGACAACCACTGACTTAATTTATACAAAAATACTTACCCATATTATCATCCTATTAGACTGGTTTACAAAAGAGAGGGGAATCTAAGGTCAGCCATTAGTCACTCTACACATATAATTAATACTGCCATGTTTACGACTATGACTAAAGCCTACCAAAGCGTAAGGTCAGCATGTAAAGGGAAAATACAATCGGTTAACAGAAGCAAAAATTTCCCTATGATGAGCATACTTCTCATCCATTAGTTGAAGATATAACTAGATCCCTTTTAGAATGTGACTGTATGTCCATCCGTATCTGTCACAGCCAATTTAGGATCCCTGTTTTACCCTCGTCGAGATGAACTTTATAACTTCTTAGTTTAAATTCATATGCTGCTAATGTGCTCTAGATTATAAATAAATAAATCAATCCAATACAGACCAATACATCCTTAGATCTCTAACTTGCCCACTCCTGGGTTAAACTTGAAGTATAGTACGGTACCATTAGTAACTAATAACTTGTATTTTAATAATTCACCAGCACCTTTGCAGTATAGTCTTGCCTTTTTTGTCTGTTGTGTATTTTTCGTGCCAAATCACAAAATCTCCCATACAAGAAATTCAAACAGACAAAGTCAAAGATCATAACTAATAAACCACAATCTTAAGAGCGTTATCAATAAGTATAATATATAAACAAAAATATGCTGGAATTGACAATTATTTACCATAACCGATAACAGAATATACTTGGGACGTCATAGTTGAATCTTTGCATAATATGTAAGTGACTTTATAGAGACAAACGTGTGTAGACGAGTTGCCAGCAACATCTAATTAAAATCTAATATCAAAATATGGCGCCAAAAGGTGCTGAATATTTAGAGATAGCTCATCAAAGAGCTATAGAAAAGAAAACTCATGTAAGTTTTCCCCAGTTGAAATATCCATCACTCAGGGATGAAGGTTTAAAGGATCCTGTACAATGGTTGACTGGAAAAGCTATGGATGATGGAGCTGAGGGACTGTGGCGGGTTTATGATGGCATCTATGATTTGAGTGAGTTCATGAGTAAACATCCCGGAGGAGAAGAATGGTTAGAATTGACAAAGGTAAATACGATTTCATTTTATACAAAAATGCAATTTACTTAAAAACGTATCTTTATACGTAACAATAGTAGGTAAATAACAAATGTTATTGGAAATAAACCTGTTAAATTTTAACTTCTCTTAATCTTTAACTTCAGTGGGTCTTTTCTAAAGACCCACTAAAACTTAGAATTTAGAGTACTCTGAATTCAATGATTTTAATGATTTCATATGATTTCAAATACTAATAATATTAATAATACTAATTAAAAAATATATTTATAGGGCACAGACATAACAGAGGCGTATGAAAGTCATCATTTCTCACCAACAGTGGATAAGATTTTGCAAAAATACTATGTACGCCCTGCAAAAACTCCAAGAAACTCTCCTTTTACTTTCAAAGAAGACGGCTTTTACCGAAGTTTAAAAAGATCTGTTGCAGAAGAATTGAAAAAAATCCCCAAAAATGCAGGGTCGAATTCATCAAAAATTATAGACGGATTGTTTATAACATTTTTAATTTCATCAGCAATAACTTCATGGGCTGAAAACTATTGGGTAGTGATGTTATCTTATTTTATAGCATCTTTGTCTATGGCTTGGGTAATAGTTGCATCCCACAACTATATTCATAGAAAAACAAATTGGCGTATGTATCTCTTCAATATTGGATTGTGGTCTTACAGGTATTTAAAATATTATATTAATTTCTCTTTAATCTATATATATAAAAAAAGTCGTGTTAGTTACTCCACTTATAACTCAAGAACGGCTGAACCGATTTAGCTGAAAATTGTCAGGGAGATAGTTTAGAGCCAGGAGAAGGACATAAGGTACCTTTCATCCCGGGAAAAAGCACTGTTCCCGAGGGAAGTACACGTGGGCGAAGCCGCGGGCAAAAGCTAGTATATATATATATATGTTTCATGCACAAAGGTAACTCAGATAAACCTAAATGTTACCATAAACTCTCGATCTAGTAGTAATAATGATTTTGTAAATTGATTGAAGATGAATCCAAACCCAAAAGGAATCACTATCTATTAAAAAAACCGCATCAAAAGCCGTTGCGTAGTTTTAAAGATTTAAGCATAGGGATATAGGGACAGAGAAAGTAACTTTGTTTTATACTATGTAGTGATAGTGATGTAGTGATCGTAAGTTATATTACAACTAGGTATCTATTTCTTATATTCTAGTCTCCAATAAAATATATTTTAAAACGAACTGATCTTCTTATAGTTGTTTTAAAAACCATATTACAATTTTCATTTAAGTACCTAACTTTTTTTTTTCAGGGATTTCCGAGTTTCGCATGTTATATCTCATCATCTGTTTCCTAACACCCTAATGGACTTGGAGATAAGTGCATTTGAACCAATTGTATTTTGGCTTCCAAGAAGAGATACTCCTGCATACGGAAACTTCGCTATTGTATTAGAACTTTTAGTGTTTCCTTTTGCATTTATAATGAACTTTTTGAAAAGGTATGATATCTGCTTTCCAAAAAATACCCATGAAGATTGTAATTACGTGTTGATTTATTAAAAATTATGATGTCATAGTTTCTGCAACAGAATAGATTTCTATTCGTAGTATTTTCCCATTTTTTCAAAAAAATATTTTTATTGCAGGTTTTTATTAAATTTCATTCGCAAAGACTTCTTTAAGCGTCATTACCGCTGGCACGATGTGATTGGGTTGCTGCCTATTTTCTGGATGTATCTCTTTAGTAGTCATTCATTCTTGAACACGTTCTACATGTGGTTGTGGATCAATTGTACCGGAAGCTTGTTTTTCTACATGATTGGAACTAATGCTGCTCATCATCACCCTGACTTATTTCACGATGGAGACCAATTAAGGTAATTTTATATTATGTTGTTTTTATTCCTATTTGTGTTTCAATGCTGGGCAAAAGCCTCTCCTTCTTTCTTTTAGGCGCCTCTGTCCTTTGCTACTTCTTTGCAATCGATATCGAGCACTCTAAGATTATTGTTTTTATGATAGTTATATAAGACTAACGAAAATTTGAGCAATTTTTATGTACAGTCAGCTGCAAAGATACCTGAACCCCATGTCATAAGTATCACTATTGAAAGGGGGTCATATTTCTCTGCAGCCCACTGTACCTCCTCAATAAACATACATTCACAATTGTCTTGTGGTAAATTAATTGTATTTTTGGTTAATTTAATGTAAGTAAAATGCGAGTTTAGGCACACATAATCAAAAATATATTTTGTATGTATCCGTACTTGCCAAATCAAACACTTGTTATGCTTATTCCCCACTGAGTTTAGTATCCATTCCGTGTTTCAAAGCAGGGTTGATAGTGTACCTACTTATTATGACTGCAAGTCTGCTGTACCTTATCGCACCCTATATCAGAAACATAAAAGCCACAAACGCTGAGTTTGCTCATGTGGTCTTTCGGGCTACTACTATACACAACCAGCGCAACATTATTATAAGCCAAATTTCGTTTTGATGTATTGAAAATTTGTTTTCCAGGGAACCTACTCGAGACTGGGGCATCCATGAAGTCGACTCGGTTATTGATCGGAAAGACATTAACGGGAATCTCTTCACAGTGATGACTTTCTTCGGAGACCACACTCTTCATCACTTATTCCCTACATTGGATCACGAAATTTTGCCATACTTGTATCCTACTTTCTTAACACATGTTGCTAAGTACAAAGCCCAGTTTAGACTGTCTAAACAGTTGAATGTATTTATCAATCAGATAAAAGTTACTATGAAGAGAGAACCTAACACATTGCCAGATGACGAATAATTAACTGGCTCTTTGTTTACTGTAGGTTAATTGGAAGCTCGAGTCTGGACCTTATCTCATAATTTACGTTCATTATTTTTATTTTATAAGGGCCATACTTTTTATGAATACCTACATTGTTTTTTTTTCTGTTATTTTTTTTAAATGACTTAAATAATATGTATTTGTATATTTTGTAAATATTAAAAGGAATAATCGGAATAAACTAACATTCCCACAAATGAGCTTAAAATGGTTACACATGCAACTCGAACGACTTATATTATAAAATATTAAAATACTAGTCCATGGAACTGAAAAGAAACGACACATTAAAATACGACTGAAAAATTGCGGGGATGATTATGATGAGAAGGAGTGCAATCTTTTTTAAGTGATAGAGAGAGCAAGAGCTCAATATACTCGTACGTATATTCGCACCTTTTTCATAACTTTATTCGGCATTGATTTTGTACTTATTCAAGCTTCTATAACAAAGTTAGGTAGTATGTAATTATAAGCTTATTTTAAATAAAATTAAGAAGAATTAATTTGACTGTTTTTTTTAATATTATCTTTTCAGTAACAATTTTTTATTTTTATTTTGTGGGTCGAAACGGGGATGAAAATAAAATTTCTTGATCGAGTTTTTCTAGATAAGTAGCGTTCGATAATAGTTTTAATTGTAACGGATTTTATAATGGAATCTTGAGCATTTTCCCTGTAGTCCATAGATATCTTGAATAACATATTCAAAGCGGCCTGAATCCAGCGTTTACCTGTGAGTTAAACAGTTAGATCGGAGGATCATTTTGTTGATGATCCGAAAACATGACATCATAAAAACATTTTTCGTAAAACGATACAAAAAGCCATAGGTCAAAATGCTATGAAAATATTTACAATTAATATACAGTGCCAGTTAATTTATTACTCTTATTATCAAAACGGTAACTTGATAACGTTTATTTACACGAGTAGCCAATTTCGCTATGTAAACAGTGTGATATCTAACGCACTGGAAAATTAAACATGGGATGGAATCATTTTATCTTACGGTATAGATTACAAAAAAACATCGATTAAAAAAAAAGCTATGCAAAATATAAAAACAAATAAACAACAACGATACTTACGCCATCTGTCGATCCCCTGAGATACTGTAATTTTTAATACAATAACTTTAAGTAAAGTTTGTTCTAATTCACACTTAAATTTGTCATAAATAAGCGGGATACACTAATTGAAATGATTTCATTTCTTGTAGCGTCACCCATTAGTCTAGAGATTACTGGAGTAATAAAATAATTAAAAATGGAGAATTTCTTTGTTTAAACGCAATTTTAAAACTACTGGTTGATTACGAAAATTCAATTTGCATGTTACAGTCTGTGCCCCTAGTATGAGTTTTTCTTAACGCAGACGCTAGCGACTGCGTTAGCGATTTAGTATGGCAAACCTGTACAGCACCTCTGGCGGATAGTAAGGCAACTAAGAAATTCCATACAAAATCCTAACGCAGTCGCTAGCATCTGCATGAAGAAAAACTCATACTAGGGGCACTGATTCTTTTCAAAGATTATGGGTTAAGTACATACACACCACTTGCGAGTGAAATTTCGGGAAACTTATAATATTATTTACGATGACTTTGAATATTATTTTGCAAATTATTTTCAGCTTGAGCTACTGTCAGAGCGACAATGTTGCGAATGGCGGTAGTAATTGGAACTAATCAAAGGACTCTATATATATATATAAATATATATATATATCGTTTTTTGGGATTAGTTCACCTCTTCTATGTAATTTTTCTTTGGTTGTGAGCAATGCTATTACACTAACTATCGCCCATGTCTTTGTTCTTCTGTATGACTGTTATGAAAAACATTCTTACCAAGTTAAAAAACTTAGACGATTGTATTCTTGATTTATAAATGGAAAGTATAATAACACTACGTACTAAGCTAACTTAATGTTATAGATTTAATTTAAACATTAAATTGAAAGCGCTGTGCCTAGGGCATTTACCTATTTACACGTCCATTGCGATTCCGGAGTAATCTCCAAAGTGCAAATATCTCAGAGTGGGAACTAGGTAGGAACGGCTTGAGCTCAGCTTATTTAATTTGTGAGTGGCGATTGCTCAGCGTTAATTATTACTCAAAAGAGATGGTCCGGAATTAATGGCCGGTGTTGTTCTACCTAAACATAGTGCTTTCATGAATACATTCGAATAATACTGGATGGGATGATGCTCTTCATTAGCACACGAGTGGGTAGACTATCCTATGCCATATGTAGTACCAGATTAGTATCAATTTACTAATAGCGGTTTATGAATCTTACAGATATTTTTAATTTGTGATATAATCATAATAATTCCCAATTATATTAAAACAAAGCTTAATTTCTAAACCGATTCTGATAGTTTGGTAGAGGTAGTTAAATCAAAAATTAATACAAAATAAAACATATCACAAGCATTTATTTCAAATTAGTCCCCAGTATTAAATTCGCACATTGACATAATAAGTTATATAAATTAAATATAAAAAATACTTATAACTAATCGATATCAGCATTAGCGCCGTTCTTCCACTCTCTCAGGCAAAGGGGAATCTCTTCTTTATAAGGACGTCTTTCATCAGGGAAAGGGTAGTTTTTGGAGTCTTGCCAAAACACAGGTACGACTGATCGGTGGCCGAGGTCGAATTTAGTGATAGTTTTTATATCCTCTTCGTCTAGTTTGAAGTCGAAAATAGATGCATTCTCCACCAGCCGAGATTTAGTTATGGTCTTTGGGATGGTTACTATGTTCCGTTGGTACTGAAAACAGAAAGTATTACCTACTGCTTATCAAATAATATATAATAGATTATATCTATCTAAAATTTAAGAGCTGTGCTCTTGTTAGTGGAGTCTCTTCCAGGTGTCTCTATCTTCCGCTAGCCTTTTCACATCCTGATACAACACGACTCCCACTTTTTCCTTTATTTGATCTACAAAACTCCTTCTGGGTCTTGGTTGGTTGGTATTATAGATTATACTACGCAAAATCGAGGTGATATAAATATTAAAAGTAACCCCGAAAGTAAAGACTGTAATTTTTAAACTATTGGGAGCAGTAGAATATGAGATACTGTCTATGATGAGTGTCAAAATAGAGATTTGGCTTAAAATCGTAGCCAATATTGGACAAGAATTGATTCATGATGGTCAAACTGAAGTGATTGGACAGTTGGGCACGAAATCGCAAGTAGATACATCTTATTACTGTTTTTTTTTTTATTTAGACTTTATTGTGAAAATACATTTGTATATCAATAGGTCACAATAGGTAAACTTAATGCTTACAACATTATCTGACAGTCAACTAGACGTCAGAGAGAGCAAATTTAGTGCGAGAGCAAGTTTTCGGATTTAGAAAGACAGTCTCATGCGATCGATAGATGGCGTTAGTGTAGTTTTGTATAAACTATTTGCACTATTATTAGTACAGTAAAATTTGGCGCGTTTTCTTTGTATGGGATTGAACATCTGTACTATTTGTATTGTATTATTCTATAGCTATTGCTTAAACTATGAGAAATGTATACTTACCAAGTATCTTAATGTGATTTGAGTCACAGTTTTTCCGTGTTTCTTAGCAATTGCCAACATGGTTGGGTTGTTCAACTTTGGTTCAGGACTACTTGCGGTTCGTTTGTCAGGCATCATGCTGCCGAATGGGGAAAACGCCACAACTACTATTTTATGCGATTGGCAGAACTCAACCAATTCCTTTTGCCCTAAGTTCAAGTTGATCTGTAAATTGAATTGAAGATTGAAATACGCGGCTTTTCTGCAGCTGGTTTGAAACTATGATAATCATGCATATAATCAGATGATACACGCTCTAAAATTAATTTCTGTCTTATATAGGTACTAGCTGTTCCCCGCGGCTTCGCCCCGCGTGGGACTTGGTTATATCGCGCCCAAAAGTAGCCTATGTTTGACCTCAGGTCTTTAACTACATCCATACCAAATTTCATCACAATCAGTCCAGCAGTTTAGCCGTGAAGAGGTGACAGACAGACAGACTTTCGTATTTATAATATTAGCATGGAGTATGGATTCTAGCTTTCACCCGCAGCTTCGCTCGCACGAATTTCCCTCGGGAACAAAGTTTTTTCCCGGGATGAATGGTACCCTATGTCCTTCTTAATACTCCTAGTTATTTGTATTTGAAATTATAGAAAGATTGGCTCAGTGAAGAGGTAACAAACAAATAAACAAACAAATATAGGTACGAACTCACTTTAACATTTATAATACTAGTTGGGCTAGTTGGGATTAAAGCTCATTTGACTCCACTAAATTGCCCGACTTTGACTTAATATGATCATCAAATTAATCCGGCCATTATATCCAGGGTCTTAGTTAAAAAAAAATACTTACTTCCACTTGGTTCACCGCAGGTGGCACTTTGCAGTTGCTAAGCAATCTCTTCAGCTGGTCCACATTAAAATTCGATACGCCTATGGACTTTGTTAAGCCCATTTTCAAAACTCTTTCCAGGCCTCTCCAGGTTTCCATGTAGTCGATTTTTTCGTCAACTCCATCTTGCTGTTGTAAATGTATTTATTATAATTAGTAATAGTTTGAAGTTTTAGTTATGAGATTGTTTTATACATCTATACTAATATTAATAAAGCTGAAGTAAATTTATTTGAACGCTTATAACTTTTAAACTACTAAGTCGGATTTGAAAACATCTTTATGCATATGATAGCTTGATTCTTAAGGAAGTTTATTATGGGCTATAGTATATATGTACCACAGGCAAGTGAAATCGCGGGGGCAGTTAGTATGGGATAAAATGGAATTTGAATCTCGAGCTCCTCAAATTGTCAAAGTGTCCCCTGCTTGTTCGTCATTATATATATATAGGTACTAACAGAGCGACTAAATAATATTACATGTTTTGCCGCGGCAATTCAAATTGCTTCCAAAAACATAGAAAAATTATTTTATGCTGAGCCAAGCTCGATTTTTGAATTGCAGATCTGTGAAAACAAATACGGTCTATTGTTGTAAGTTAAAATTTTGTATTTTTGAAAACCACTCAAGTGAAATCATAGTCGAGTGCCCTAAGGTTATAAAATGTTTCTCTATTAGACATTATTCATGTTTCGACTTGGCGGAAGTACTATACTTCCAGCTGAGAATTATCTGAAAGTATTGCAGTACTCCCGCTGGTTTAAATTTATTTATTTAATATATTTATTTTATTTCATACTGGATCCTGCCACCTTACACGCCCACTGTCTTTTTTTTTTGGTATTATCCAAACACATTTTTAACAGACACTTGGTCCCGCAAAGGTTAATAACAAAATTCTTCTAAGTTCCAGAAACTAAAAAAGTGGTTTTTTATTTAACAAATTTGCGAGCGGGCGTACCAGCCGCAATTTTCGAGCTAGCGTTATTCTCTACAATGTTATTCAAATCCACAAATCAGACCTCAAACAATAAATGTTTGAGTATTCACTTGCTTAATGGTTTAAATCAATAATTAAAATAATAATTATAAAAACTTACTGAAAAGGAAAAGGGCCAATGTATAAGCACTTGGTCTAGATAGTCTAGGTTCATGCGACGTAGACTATCTTTCACCGATTGGATTGCATCAGTTTCACGATGGTTGTGTTGCCAAACCTTAAAAAATTAAAGGTATTCCATAATCCTGTTATTAAAAACACAATAATTAAGAAACTAATTTAATTTAGAGCTGTTTTAATAAGCAGGTATATTTTCCAGTCTCCTTGTACTAATCCAGGTCTTTCGAGAAAGTTAATTGATTGGGCGGGCGGTAGCCTACTTAGGAGAAGTTAAATTACTTTGTGTACTTCTGTTGTTAATCATGCAAACTTCTGTTAGGCGCCAGCTTCAAATATTAGTATTTCTGAAGAGTGCAACGACATTTGTAACATTTCATAGGTTGTTAATCGTTTGCTTAAATTTATTTTATAGATGATTATAATTGAACGACATATTATTAATAGATCCTGTCGTATTTGGAAAAATAGTTTACATCTTACTAATGACTAGTTGACTAAATGATTTAAAGTGGCCTTCAATGGCTTTCCTAGAACATAAACGGTAAAATCTACCTTGGTAGAGATGAAAACGTCTTCCCTCTTGATGACGCCTTCCTTTATTTTTTTATTTACGACCTGTCCTATTTCAGGCTCGACGCGGTACAAATGTGCTGTATCCAGGTACTTGTATCCAATGTCAATGGCGTAGGATACTGCTTCTACCAGCTTAGGTACTTCCTCAATGAGAAATGTTTGCGTCTGAAAAAAAAGGACTTCAAGTGAGTTCAGGCTTTTCTTCCTTATAAAAATATTATTCCTGATTCTTCTTCGTCCGAGCGTGTTTTCCGGGTACGCTATTAATCATGGTCCCGATATGGCGGAACTGGTTATTACTATTGCTGATTGTATTTAGTTTAAAGGAAGTATTAACAAACTTCCTCAATTCCCACGGAAATAGGAGCGGACGTCGCGCTTCTGCTAGTCTATACATATAAAAGGATTGTCATGTTAGTTACGACACTTAAGAACGGCTGGACTAATTTTTATGATGTTTATGCTTTTGGATTTGTTTTTGTGTAGAATAGGATAAAAAGTATAAAAAACAATTAAAAATTGACGAAGAACTAAAATGAAAAAAGACATTTTCCCATACAAAAAGTTCCTGGGTTTAGTACATCTGTCTAAAATATTGAATATATTAGTTATAATGAAATTGACGGTTTAACATATTTATTCGCCCTAGCATCACACGAGCCAAAATTAGTAAGTAAAGTAGGTATATATATTTCGGTAAATGTGATTAATTATTTGCAAATAATTAATTTGTGTTTTTATAATTCTCTGTGTAATGTAAAAAAACAATCACTTTTCAGGGATTATTAATAATTTAACTATAATACTGATGAAAGTAATTTCTTTTCAAGAACACGTTATTTTATGTATTGTTATTTTAAAAAAGAGGTGAAAAATATATAAAGGAATAATAATAAGTTCCTTATATACAAACTTCAAAGTCAATTATGTATTATATAAGTAAAAAAGTATATTTTTCAAAATTTATGTTAAAATAAAAAAAATACAAAAGTTTATATTAATATTTAATTATTAAGCAAGACATGGTAAGCTCAACATCATTGGTGTTAAACCGATCTGCTATTGCACGTGAAAAAAAAATGTTACGGCTAACTTGAACCGTGCGCACTGACTTACGCTAAATTGCATCAAAGCTGGCAGTGAAAAACTGTAAACCCTCATAACTTCTCTTTCCGTAGATGTCGTAAAAGGTAAGTTGCTTTTGACTTTGGATGAACTTTAAAATTCCTGGGATAATGACGATGATAATATATATGTTACATGTATGAATAGTCTGCTATTATAATCTAGTGCTTAATGGTATTTAAATAATTACCGTTTCATCAACTCCCACCCAAGTCCCCAAACCCAAAACAGGCATTGACAGTCCATTGTTCAACTTCACAGTGGGTATATTGACCTGAAATTTTATATTAAAAAATATTAGTTACGTCGTTATATTTTATCTCAATTTTTAATTGAAATTTTAAAATCAAAACAAACGAAAATATTAAGTCTTTCACACAAAAAAATGCATAACATGTAAAGAAAGTATTTTAATACAAATAAACTTTATTAAATCAAACATATTTGTATAAAATTCATTCTTTAACCATCCAAAAACTTCTCATAAGTATGTAAATAACTAATCTAATCGTTATTTACTAAAATTAAACTGAACCGAAATTAATGACCAGATACAATCATGTTATGAGTGAATGGGATTTCACTAGCTTAAGATAAATAATCTGTACTTTAACTTGGTAATACCTAAGTGACACTAAAATAAATTGATCACTTCAATTTAGTAATGATCCCGCTTGTAATTGGCGACAAGTGTATCAACTAGCGCCACCAAACATTTTATTACTTTTACTCCAAAATCATGTCAAATTGAAAAAAATCTAAGAAGGCGGACTAAAGCGAAAGCGGCAAATTTGAAAAGCTGAATTGACCAAAGAAAAAACAATGAAAAATATTACCGAAAATACTAAACGATTTTTATTAGTGACCTTCCTTCTTATAACTCTTCAATTTGACCTGATTTTAGAGTAAAAGAAATAAAATGATTGGTGGCGCTAGTTGGCTTACGATACCCCCTTAATACACAATTTTTTTTTGGTAAATATATATAAAATGTATAATTATATATTATATAATTTATTTATATATTAAGACCTGCCGTCTTGATTTAATGATATAGGTATAGTACTCACTTTAGCCATTTTTTGCGCCATGTTTAATTAATCTGCTTCAACACACGACTGGCCGAAACCGTGATGCGTAGGTAATATAAGTACTCGTTTCGTAAACCCATTGACTTCAATGAATACGTAAATATGCTCAATTTATTGAACGAATCAAATATTTTGTTAAATATAATAAAATATATAGAACAAAATACTACTTTATTGTTGTATTACACAATAAGTATATCATGTTTTCAACGACTTTTACTGACTTATTTTTTGACAATGAAAATTAATAAAAGATTTTGAGATATTATTGCATTGAAATATTTATTGTTTTGTATGTCATAATTACAAAAGCTATTTTCATAAAAAACTTTTATTCTACTAAAAGTACTATTTAGATTATATAGATAAACAATATGATGCCCATTTTAGGTTTTTATACGAAAAAATCGGCAAAGTGCAAAATGAACTCGCGCCCTGAGGGTTTTGTACCACCGTACAATACGATAGAATAAGATTTTTAAGGATATTTTAAAATTTTAACTTTTTATTGCCTTTTCTTAAATTTGTTTGTAATAATGAATTTTCATTATTTACTTATTTTAACTCAAAATTAACCATAAATTTACATTTTTTTTTAGATTTATTCCTGAATACGTTCTGTATTGCTTCTCACTAAATTTCAGGGTTCCAGTATTGTTTGATTCCCATCTAAAATTGTAAGAATTATATTCATGTAATTGAAGGAATATAAAAAAAATTCAATAGTCAATTTTAATCTAGCGTTTATAAATCAAATTGCCGTCAATGACAAACTATATTTTTTCGAGACTAGGTAGTTAAGATAATCGGAATAAATATTTACGGCAACGGTAATGATGCATACAGGTATTTATATTTTGTTTTTCTATTATGTTTACTTTAAAATATTCGTGCCCAGTCTAGATGCTTCAAAAGAGAACGGGAAACAAAAACATGCTGTTTCGATCTCAAAATTGTCTGTGTAGCTCCCATTTATTCTGACAAAAACCTCTGAAACCCTTTAAAAGAAATTTTATTTATTGCTCATAACAGTTGTTCAATCCGTACATAGACAAAGTAGACCACAAATCATTCGTCTCTACTCTATCAAAAGCCTTCTATAAGTCCACGAAAGAAAAATAAACTTATTGGCATATAGCCAAAAAAAGAAATCTGTTATGCTTTGCAAGGAGAATACCTGGTCCGTACATACCATCCCCTTTCTAAATCCCGCTTGTACATCCCATATCCTTTCTTCAGTCTCCTTTACAGTCCTTGTAGTTAGTATCTTTGCATACAGTTTGCCGACATTAACGGTAAGAAGACTAATGCCTCATAGTTTTTGCACTCTTACTGTGACCCAGAAAAAAACTCATAACCGCCTTTTTTTTCTGTCAGTTATTTATGAAATTACCAAAAGAAAAATAATGAATAGTAATCCCAAAAATACTAAACGTTATTTACTAGCGACTCGTCGTCTTAGATTTCTTCAATTTGACCTTATTTTAGAGTAAAAGAAATAAAAATATTGGTGGCGCTAGTTGGCTTATGGTAGCCCCTTAACATACGATAGTGATTAGTGATACAACGACTTTTTTCGGCACAGATTGAAAAGGAGGCATAGCTTAGTATCCACGATACCCTATTCAGCCTTAAAAATTTTAACTGTAATTAATTGATTACCTAATTAAAATAATATAGCCCTATATTGCATATTATAACCGTTTAGCAACCTCCCTGGTATGGGCTGCCATACCAGTTAGGTACCCAGTAAATTTGCACGTGTTGTAAGTATGTATGATTATGTATTTACATGGTTATTGACTAGAACTTTGCACTGGCAGTTACTTGTTTGTTGTTAACAACTGAGGTATGCATTTCTTAGATAAAAAAACATGTTTATCATCAGGTTATAATTAGGTAAACATGTTTAAACTTTTTTACCTATAGTTTTAATTACTAATTTAAGGTCTGGCTAGACAAGTCATATAGTGAATGCAGTTAGCCGTTGGTATTCGGCTTAAAATGGATAGGATGGCGACTAAGAGAATAAGTTCTCAATTGACTTATATTTCTGTTCGACTAGTGGCGTGTTTTACAACAACGACAAAAGCCTACAGAGATAAGGTATTATGCTATTCAGGGATCGTCGCATATTGATCAAATAAAAATTCCAAAGTTCCATTCCATTTATACGACTTATCACTTTCATGATTTTCCATTGAAAATTTACTAATTTTGTTAGGTGACACGTGCATGCACATAATGTTACTTTTATAGATTGGACGAACTTTCTATTATCCTATCATAATATGGAAATATTATGATCGTATTAATGGACGTAAAACGAAGGTTAACGCTAGAAAAAAACTCTGTTTTGAGTGTAGACCACTTAACATATAGTCTCTCGCACTAAACGAGACATGCAGGCTGATAGCTGGTTGTTAACCAACCCCGTAGAATAGTCTGTACCCTCTGGCTGGCATATGTAACGCCGTAAAAAGTAAGTAGGAGACAGTTGTATAGGTATAGTCAATCTGGGAATTTCTTGATTTGGAATCAGCATTTTTGCTATTTTAAAGTCAATCGACCATGCATATGCACACCCTAGTTTTTTGACACCTTTCTTCGTTTTCTTTCTTCGAAGTTCTTCGGAATCACCTCTCGGCCTCTGATGGGATTCTTTCAACAACTTCCAGATGGCAGCCGGGAAAAAGAGGTCAAAAGAAAGACCCAATATCCGCTGAAATATATAAACTTGGATTATCTGAGATAAAAAAAATATTTATAAAGTCGGATTAAAACTGATACTCAGACATAGAGCCGCAAAACTGGTGGCGATTGGTTTTCGCTGCGGATTCAATCCAACGTATTGCAATTTAAATTCAAATGAGCTTTTTCTACTAACTTTTAGAGACTGTTCATTCATTAATGCATTAAACGTCATTTTATTTAGATTTTGAATATGATGTCTAAGTCTTTAGTACTTTTTTTTTAATTATTAATTTTTTTTTTGTTTATTTTTGATTTTAAAACGTAAGGTAAAAATATATTTGTTTAAAATTAAAGGAAAGCCAATTGAAAGTAAGAACCTGTAAAATTTTTCAATATTGAGTGTTGGTACGGAACCCTTGATGCGCCAGTCCTGCTTGCACTTGTTTTATTTATCATATAAAACAACTAAAACATATGTATTTAGTAAATTTTTCTATCCTAAGAATCCATTATAAAAACTATTACTTTTGTTGCCAGGGTCAATCTTATCGAAACGCTATTGAATCATTATTTAAACCTCAAGAAAATGAACTATAAACCCTATAATATTTTCGAGAAAGTAACATTTTCATAACATACATTTTTTAGTCAGAAAAAAAGGATGATATTATTTTTATTGCGTCTTTACATGCAAAGAATGTACATGCCAGTGCGGCAGTTATTAAATAAATTCCGGGAATAATAGTGTAAGCAAACAGGGCTTCCATTGGCGTAACGTATTTGATTCAAACATTACTTCTATAAAAATACAATTATTGTTTTGGTTCTATTATTTTATTGTTTGGTTGATAATATATGGATCACACAACCCCTTTTACATTTGTTAGGAACTAAGAAACCCCTTTTTTATACTTATTAGTAGGCAAAAAAGCATACGACCCACCTGATGGAAAGCGGTTACCGTAGCCTATGGACGCCTAAAATTCAACTTAAAAGAAATCCCTAAATTCCCTAACTGTATAGAAATCTTTTCTCTTACTTATAAATTCTTGGAAATATATGACAACTTCACCTGTCTACCTATAAAAAAAAATTCATATAACTGTAGAGCTTTGAAGACTTTAACATGTATTTTTCTTTATTATATTATAGTGCATTGAAGTAAAAACTGGCATTAGTATTGCATTTTGTTTCTTTGCCATTAGTCGAACTCACAAAAAAAAAATATCAAAAATTTTAAATAAAGTCCTGTTTGTTAGTCAGCCTAGCATTATACAGTATCGCATTGCTTGCCATTTGGTTCAGAACGTTGGCAACAGTAATCTAGGCACTCAAGTGCGAGGGCAGGCACACTCAGCTCACTAAATGGCTAATGTAGTCACTTGCTTTGTTCTAGATAATGTAAGTGCTGAGATTCTTTAAACTAATCAGATTCTGCGCGGATTTTTGTATAGATTATTTTTCTTTTTTTTTTTAACGGACTACTTATCTGTAATAAGTTTTAAAATCCTTTAATTAAAAAGTCAACACTTATTTATAACTATAAAAGATATAGTAATTAATATCACTTACATTTGTTGCTCGGAACTCTCGAAGTTCTCGTTTTGTTTAATACGTACCTATTTAACTAACCTTACTCAAAATAGGTACCGCGAAGGAATTTACCTACATCATTAGTTCTTCCTATACACGAAAGTTTCATACCATACGATCCAAAGAGAATTGATTTGATTTAATGTTGTTTTGTTCTGTATCATCGAAGTTCCCAAATTTATGGGACAAGTTGTAACAATGTGTAATATATTTACAATACCTTACCAAGCATAAATATTAATTGAATAAGTAGTTACATATTTTGGTTACATTGAGAGTTTTGGAGATATATGTTTATATAGCTTATTTAGTGATAAAGATAAAATCGTTTACGTAACAAGACTTTCATTCTGTCTTTCTGTAAATTAAAGAATTTGCAGTCTACTATTAAAGATTCAAGTAAAACTTACAGCTCGTTGACAGACAGATGGATAGACAGAGGAAGCTTAGAAATAGGGTCCCGTTTTTATTTTTTGAAATCAGATGCAGCGAGGCTTAATCTGTAGTATTGGTAGGTTAAGTAGTGTGTAAGTGATGTAAACAAGGTGCAAGGAGTTAATGCCAATACTAATCTTATTCATCAGCTCGTCTCTACATGGCGTTTTTACAAAACTCCGGGCGAGATCCGAATTAAGAATGCTTAGTGAAAGTTGATCTTTGAAATCCGAGCTCGATTATTATCATCGATTGTTAAATGGAAAGCAAACATGCTAAACATGCGTTGGGTATCGACTGGATTCCCATTTCCGTGAGCTTGGCGCCTGGAAATTGCGATCCATCCTGCGTACAGCCGATGCCTTTTGTTTATTCGTTTCAAAGCCCTGATGTATGTTGATTGATATTTTGTAGTCGGCAGCGTATTTTGTTTACACGGATTTTTAAATAAAATAAATAAAACAATGTTTGGTTCATAAATTTAGAAACGCAATAGTCATTTCTTGTATTAAATATTTATATCTTGCATTTTTTGTAACAGACTTCAAAAAAATTAGAGATTTCTCAATTCCATCGTATTTATATTTTAGATAAATAAGGTTTTTACTGGATAAAACCAAAAAGTCTTTAAGGTGATACCTCGGTGAAACACAAGTTATCAAAAATCCCTCTGCTGTAATTAAGGTTCTGGATCTGAAGTTAATTATAAACATATTAAATTATAATTCCCTATAGTTACAAATTGCATTATTGCTTAAAACGGCCACTTTTAGCAGTTTTGCAATTTGTAACTATATGGAACTATAATTTAACAATTTTTTTAAATTTAACTTCAGATCCAGAACCTTAATTACAGCAGAGGGATTTTTGATAACTTGTGTCTTTAGTGAGTAATGATTTTTAAATGACGGTGGCGCTAGTGTTCACTGAGGTATCACCTTAAAAGGAAATGACATGGTAATAGTAACCACAAATATTTAATTCATAATTTATGCTATTTTTTTCATTACTCATACGAGTATTTTGCATAATTTTACAAATGGATATTTTTGATGACCAAATTGTAAGTCATAAATAAACGAGGGTTATATTTAATATTCACATCTACCATTAATTTGAATATACTTCTTAAGTTTTGATTCTGATTAGTAAGTACTTATTTAAAAATTTGTAAAAAAGTTTGATTTTTTCCTTTAGAATAGACTATACGAGTATATTTACTAAACCAAAATCGATTGTTTACATTAGATATTAAGATTCAAATCCTCGATAGGGCTAGGGATATGAAAAAGCGAGTAAACATTTGATATATTTTTATTTTCCAGAACCAAGCATTATTATTTCAAACCCAGTGGCAAAATAAATTGTGTGGTAAAAATCAACAAAGACAAAAAAAAACCGACAAAAAAAATCACATAACAAAATAAATTTCAATTTTAATTTTAATTTCTACGTACAAAATACCCCTGGGTAATGCGTTTTGTCACATTTGTAGAGAATACACATTTAACTACAAATTTTCCGCAAAATGACAGAGGTTTTTACTCGGGAACTCCGCTATTATATTAAAAAAGTTCGCATCCACTGAGAATAATATCACAATGTAATGATAGTATAGAAATGACACTTCATTCTTACTTGTTGTACTTTATAGCATAAAAAAACTGTCATACCTTTATACGTAATAAAATAACATCTTTATTGATAATTAATGAATATTTGATTATTTTCAAATATTTGTATTTATAATAATAAATAATTTAAAATATAATAATGAAAAATAAATAAGACATTCCTATTTATAATATTATCGTATACTGATATATATTATATAGGTATAAGTATATGATCAAAATGTTACCATTGACTACAAATCTATACATGCATTGCGTTCCTTCTGCTCATTCGTTATTTTTTGCTTTACTCTAAAAGTTTTTGCGTGTTAGGGGATGAATTTCCCAGACGCCTCCTAATGTGCACATAATGGCAGCTCTTTTCGCAAAATTCGGCTAACACCTATATTTAATCACGTCAACTAAGACTTAAGATCCAGATGTGCATTTCATTGCAAGCAACAAACGCGCAATAGCAGGAACGAACTAATAACGCAACAATTGAAATAATAAAGGAATTTGTTTTATTTTTTATTCATATTGTTAAAACAGTGTGTAAATTAAAATTCTCACATAGTATTTTCAGGAACACATATGTTAATAAGCTAAATAAAGCCTAAATTGATAGCACATAATATCTTTTTTAAAAGAAAATGTAATAAAAATAGTAAAAATAGGTTTAATAAAGTGAAAAAATCGAAACTGCAAGTAGAGTTACCTATCTTGAGAAAAAAAAACTGATTTGTGACAAATGAAAAGGATTGATAGATTACCTGGGGCTTGTATTTTATCTGCCTTAGCTGTCCTTGGCGCGAGCTCATTCACATGATGATGTCCTTCTTTTTCTCGCTGTTCTACAGATAGAAACATTTTTGTTAAAATTTCTTTGAAACATTGGCAAAACAAGGAATAGACACGAGATTTGAATAAACAATGTTTTGCTTAACAGGTATTTTTTCCCTTCTTAATCTTCAGTGTTTATCATATTCGCATATTGGAAAATGTACTTAAAAAATACTTACTAAATTGATTCAATCATAACATTCTTACACGTCAATCGTTTTTGAATTATTGTAGTAGAGGGAGGATTTTGCTGGACTTGCCACATAATCGTATATAGTAAATAAATATATAATATATAAGTTTTATAGCATTATGCTAACAGACATCACTCCGCTAACTTTTTGCCCTTCAAATAATATAATAATGAATATATATAATTCATTCAAAATTTAATCTAAAAACTACATCGAAAATAACTGCAAACATTTTATAAAGCAAAGATATCCTCGAACAGTGTTTCAGCCATACTTAAGCTGTCTCGTTGGCAATTTAATTACAGCATTTTGTTTACGCAATCTTAGCGACTTTGATAAATCGCTTCGAACAAAAAGATTTCGTCTTCCTATCTCATCTACAATTTATAGCACTTTATCCTTCGTTTTTAAATTAATTAACTAATCCTTTAATGCGATAATCTGGTTCCATTTTGTGCAATTCATTTTAGTTGCCACGCGGGTATTGTAAATAAAAGCTTCAGTAAATATTTTGTTGTTAATTCGAAGGATACTAACAAATTTACTAAATATGAATATTTCCATGTAATAATTTTAATCATCATTATAGCAATGTTAATAATAGTTATTAGTGTTTAAAATCATTTTTTTAAGAATTATGATCAATCTGCCTGGCCTCAACTCTCCTTAGAAATGCTAGAGAGGTACAAATATATGTATACTTTTGTTGATCCCATCCCAGTGCATAATTTCTATGGAAAAACAAAATTATTAAGCCGTAGACCAAACTGTCTAATCTAGATAATCTGTTTTTTTTTTTTTGATATTACTCTTTCTTTTACAGGCAAGATACTTCAAAAATGTAATTCAATGTACTTAATTTTAGATAATAATGTTGGAATAGTCCATACTTACATGAAGCCATCCGTCCAGCGTTGGGTCAGTGGTTGACAAGGCAGCACGGCGTACTGACATTCCGCCTGACTCAGGTGCTCTCCGGACATGGATGCTTCGGAGGGTACCTGTGTCGAATAGCGGGTCGGGAGCCGTCTGCTGTTTGCCACCATTGCGACGGATGTCTGGACGAAGACGCCCAGCACACATTGGAGGACTGTCCAGCATGGACGGTTGACCGCGCGGAGCTGCGCGCGGTGGTGGGGGACGACCTCTCTCTGTCGACCGTAGGGCAAACCATGGTCGACAGTGAGACGTCGTGGACGGCGGTGCAGGCCTTTGCGGAGAACGTCATGCTCCGCAAAGAGGCGGCGGAAAGGGAAAGGGAGGCAACGTCCGACCTTCCCATCCGCCGCAGACGCACAGGGCGCAGAAGGCGGGCGTACGGCCTGCACCTGCAGCCTCCATAATAGGCCAGTCGGGCGACGGAACAAACGGGATTCCGTCGTTCGACAAAACGGCCTCGGGTTGAAAGGCGCGCCCGTGTCAAGCGCGCCTTTACCCACGCGGGAAATGAAGGCCGCGGGCCGAACCCGCAGGCCGCTCCGAGGAGAGCGGCTGAGCCGAGGCCGCCGTGGTAGCGGCCGCCGTGCCGGGGCTGTGGAGCATCAGGAAGCACATAGTCCCGGCAAAAAGCGGTAGGCGAATTGACACCGTGTGGTTTTTGGTGGGTCCAAGTCCCACATAACCACCCAGCTTCCCGTTCTTGGCTGGGTGGTAGGCGAAGGCCTTTTCCACACGAAAAAAAAAAAAAAAAAAAAAAAAAAAAGAGTCCATACTTACATATAAAGTTTAAAGCCATACCTATAAAACGTATACCTGGTACTAGTACTACTATCTTGTACTTACGTGAATTCACTATTCTAGGATTAGAGGAGTACCTATTCTACAAATAAAACTTCATTTTAAATATTTCTATGGAAGTCGATAAATACAAGGACGTAATTGTCACCAGCTGTTCTTAAATTAATAATTCACAATCAACCCCCCTTCTCATCAGAGGCCTAATGAATCCATAATTTATAAGATTTTCCATGAACCTCACCACCTTTTGAATTGTAATGTTGTCGTATTGTTTTCTAAGTAAATAACGACTTTTGTGCCACTCCCTATTGTGTGAACTGTTTCAGTCCTTCTGTATTTGAACGACGTTTCCAAATGCATTCAACTAAATTGTTGAAAATAGAAATAGACTTTACTAATAAATATGTTTTTTAACGTTACTTAAAATATCGTTGAATTTTTGAGGAATTTAAGTAAAGATTGTAAAGTAAGTATATTTTATATGGGCAGTCGTCAAAACATTCATTCAATTAAAAATAGGTACACGGCTTACTTGACAAAAAAAACGCTAGCACAAAATTGACAGAAAATCAAGTTAAAAACTTTCCCAACGCGTTTCCTCATTAATTTTTGTAAATTCTTGTTTGTGTTTTCTAACTATGGGAACAACTTTATTCATGAGCAGTGGCCAAGGGAACCACGAAGTCGTATGACGTTCCAGGACCAAAGTTTTCCTTTGAGGTGGTCGTGGCATTGTATTTTGATGACGTTAACCGTACGCAACTGAATTTTGACTCGACCGTCGAGATTACCAATACCAAACTTAACCAAATTTATAACGCATTTCATAATTACTTTTTTACTTAACTAGCTAAACGTGCGGCTTCTCACAAATAAAGTGAAAATGAACTTTCAAGCGGAAGACAAAAATAGTAGTTGAGATTTCTAATATTTTTGATGCTAGTTTATTTTGACGATTCTTATCTTGTTTAGGGCCCTAAATCACATGAAGCACTTCGAACCTTCGGGTCCTTTTGAACTTTATAACCGACTTCAAAAAAGGAGGATGTTCTCAATTCGTTAGAAATATACAGAACAGTGGAACACTGGTTCGGGAAGCCGTCGGGTTGCTGAGCTAGTGATGTAAGTAAGTAAACTTTATATTAATACCTCTTAATAGTTAAACGACAAGCGGCGTCTATTCAAAGAGTACCTCTTCGCCAGAGAACAACGCGATCTAACTATTGTGTCGTGTAGTTGTTTGCCTCATTGTGTAGTGTAGTGAGACACGCGTCAAAAGCACATCCGTTTCCGTTCCGCAGGTAACGTCGACGTAGTCACGATTTGAAACTCTATTGTTCTCAATATGTTCATGTACAGTCAACGTGGCTAATAAGTAACCAAGCTCTTGGACTGAAGTTCACCATTTGTTACCTGAAATTGGGATTGCTTCAATATTGCTAAAAATTTACAATTCCGTATCAAACTAAACGATTTTTATTCAATTCGTTTAATTTTATCTTATCGTTTAGTTTGTATAAAAATCCCTGAAATTTTAAACAATTGTTTATACCTACTTAGTTTAAAATTTTTGCAATAACGGCAACAAAAACAAGCAAAAACATAATCTGTGAAAATTATGTTCAGCATTACGGTCCATGAGATACACACAGTTTCTGACAGATCCATTTGACGAACAGCGAAGATCCGGTAATAAGGTCCTATTTCCTACAAGGTGTAGGTACACGGTATCAGTCAATATTCAATTTTATAGAATGTTAAACTTTTATCAATATGCAAAAGAAAATTCCTCTTTTGCGGAATATGCTATCAATTTTAATTAATGACTGCTGCAGTGTATCGTATTCATTGCATATTATGAGCGGATCAGCAATTTCAAAATGCATAAATTGGTTGTTGTAATTACTTTAATCACTGTTCATTTTAACAGCGATACCGAAAATATATGGATTTTTTTTACTTAAAGATTTTATCTATTAGTTTTTTTTCATAATCCACAATATGGCAATCAAACATATAGCTTATTTTTGCCAGTATCAAGTTTTAGATAAATGTTCTTCATTTTTTCGAGTCATAGTCAAGTCAAGTCAGTAGTCATGTCTAGTCAAGTTAGTCAAGGGCTAAGTGAAGCGGTGGAGGTTTCACTTAACTTTATCTTGGGAGATTTTGATGATAAGGATTAGAGTCACTTATATGACATTGTACCACTTCCCAACACACACGCTTGTTAACGAACACTTAGCGAATAACAATCCACTTTTATTATGCACAAATACTCGAAAAATCACAAATATTAGAAAATAAATATAATGACGATAACTGAGCGACTTTAGCTTGGCGCCAAAACTCTATCTATTAGAGTTATGGTCATTTGATCGACAATATACAGAGCGTCTTAGGACTCTACTTTATCTACCTTCTTAAAAAAAAGAATCTCATAATATATTGAATAACTCGATTTTTGTTGTGTTTGTCAGATGGAAAGAATTGTTCGTGTACATCACAGCTAGTAGTAGATGAATTCTTACTTATTCTTTAAAATACAGAATGTTTATTTATTCTTTAAATTAAAAATGCAGATAACATTTCCAAAACGTCACTGCAACACTTAGAAAACAGACGGGCCTTTTAATAATGCACATTCGCAATACGTCCCATATGGAGGGGAATGCAAACAGTCACCCCGGAAATAAAACACTGAGCGCCGGCGGTCGCACTACGTGTCGCGCCTTCAAATAACCGATGTTCTCAAATTATACAACGCGCAATGTATGTGACTCTGCGTGTTATTGGACTCGTCATGTAACTTTTGTATTTTTGAGTGCCCCTTGTAACGCTTGAACAAAATGACTTTTAAACTAAAGCACTGAATATTAAAATGATTAAAATTATAATTGAAGGATTGACCACGTAAAATTCCTTCATATTTGGAAGTATAAAAGCAGCAGTATAGTGCACAAATCTATCAAATCGCCTTGATTTTAAGAATTAGCAAATTCTATCTGAAGCTACATTTTGTCTTCAAGACGATTAATTTTTGCATTGCGTTATTGTATCCTATTGCTGTTAAAACCATCACCTCCTGTTCTGTGGGTGACCGAACTGCCCAATTTTCTGGCCGCAAGCGACAAATAATTTTCTGTCCCGTCCCATTTAATAAATACAGTACCTGGGCGACCGAGCTCTGCTCGGTAGTTATGGTATCCATCCATACTAATATTATAAATGCGAAAGTCTATCTGTTTTGTTGCTCTTTCACGGCCAAACGGCTGGACGAATTTTGATGTAATTTGGTATGGATTTAGTTGAAGACCCGGGGTCAAACATAGGCTACTTTTTGTCGCAGGTGGAGCTGCGGGAACCAGCTAGTGGTATATATGGAAAACAGAATCACTTTTTGGGAAAACACAACGATAGCGCGTTGTACTTTTTCAGTAAATAGATTACCGCCATCTAGCGTCTACCGTTGTTAGTTGCATTCCTTAAGTACTTTCCACGTTTCAGTTCTATTTGAATTGGTAGGTAGGTACACTATTTACTCCGTGGATTGTAAAGTATTTCCTTTGGGTCAGTGGTAGAATTTATCATTCAATTTTTAACCGACTTCAAAAAAGGAGGAGGTTATCAATTCGTCGGAATCTTTTTTTTTATGTTTGTTACTCGATTTCTCAAAGACGCGTGAACCGATTTGAAATTCATTTTTTTGTCTGAAAGGTTGGACCGTCTAGTTGGTCCCATATTAGTTTCAACAGGTTCTGATGACGGAATCCTGAAAAAATGGTGATACTTGGATGACTTGTGATTTGAAACTATAATGTTTCTTGGGAAAATATTTTATTACGTTATATATAACCGAATTAATAATTCTTTCAAGCCATTTTAAAATAATATATGCGCGATTTATACTGATTTAATACTTTTATACTCCAAAACATAAAAAAAAAAACAAAAAAGAAAAACAAAACTTTCTTTAGTTGGGATTTGAACCTGGAACCACCAGAGTACAAAGCAGATGTCTTAACCACTGGGCTATCGAAGCAGACCCGCCGGCGCCAAAATTATTGTACTATAACTACAATTTCATGCGGAAAATCTTTTTGCTGGAAAATATGGGAAAAAATTTTTTTCCCAGACATGGAACCTGGCTAGATTAATTTTTTGACTTTATAAGAACCTATGTTTAAAATTTCAAAGAAATCGTTAGAGCCGTTTTCGAAAACGCGAGACAAATATATATATATACAAATATTGCTCGTTTAATAGTATAGGATACTTACATATTATCACGCCTGTCTTCTGCAAGGGTAGGCAGACTAAAAATTTTTACTTGCTGCGATCCAAATAATCAAAGCTTGCTTTCTACACACTCTTTACCCTAGTCATACATGCTCGCCAATTTTGTTCATTTCAGTTTCCCAGTTTTTATTTTCAGATTCTGAACTTGTGTATAAGAGAGCCCAGGTAGGTGTTTCTTACTTTTTTTATCAGTACCAGTACGTGCTCTAAACAGAGCACGGAATTCTCATATCGCTAGGGCGCGAGCAAATTTTTTCATGCATCGTGGCGCTCCCTCCATATAGCCTTTTGGCAAACCTATTAGCTATTTAGTTATTCAAAAATAATTCAGGTCTTAACTAGCTTTTCTAGGCTAAGACTACATTTGCATAACTAGCCTATGTAATTTAGTAACAAGCCTCTTGATCACGTTCTGCCTCATCAGCCGCACTCGAAGCCTCTACAGTCTGCAATAGTGCACGCTGACACTGGAGCCGCGCCAACTATTTACAATGCAGTGTTTCTGAATAACGAATGAGTTATTTCAACTGCCTTCGTTTTTTCAATAACGATATTTTAATTGGATTTGTTCGAATCTATATAAACCAATACTAGGTTATTTTCACTATTTATACTCCTGGCCAGCTGAAATATTGTATTTCACCTGAATGACCAGAAATACTAAATCCCTATGAAAAGCAACTTTTATTAAAGACATTACCCCTGGCAAAAACTATAGTACATAGGTATCTATTAATAAATAAAATCATACTGTTACCTAACAGTCACTATTACTTTAAGTCACTGATTTAAAAAAAAAATGCCTGGTTCCGCGCGATTCCAAATTCTATGTTTCTATTCTATTACACTATTTACAATAGTATGTTTCTGAATAAAGTTAATTGGCTGACTTCTCTTTTGTATTACAAACTATTTGATTGCGAAGAGAGAATGTACTTACACTTGATCAAATGTATCCTTAAATAAATAAAAATAATATAAATAGATATATAGTGACAAGTCACACAGATCAAGTTAGCCCCAAAGTAAGTTCAAGACTTGTGTTATGGGATACTAACTCAACGATACTATATTTTATAACAAATACATATACCTATAGATAAACATCCAAGACCCAGGCCCATCAGAAAAAGATCATTTTTCATCTTGACCTGACCGGGGATCGAACCCGGGACCTCCTGAGTAGCGGTCCTGTTAATGTTAACCATTACGCCATGGAGGTCGTCGATATTACAAATATTTCAAATGTTTTAAATATAGATTTAAAAAAATTGCCTGGCGTCAAACCACGCGCGATTTCAAATTCTATGCATTAAAAGTGTGACATTAACAAAAGACAAAGCCCCTAAATAAATATCCATTGCCAATTTTTGTAAAGTAATTTTGTCTTATAAATTCTCAGTGCGCCATCGTCATATAAAATCTCAGAATATCAGTAGCATCATATTTCCCGCAATCTTACCTGACGCAGGAACCTACAGTTTGGTGCTATAAATTTTAAAAAATTCGACCGAGTAGAGGGCTCTCCCGGGGCGAATAACGTTAACAAATTGCAGCAATTTCCAATGTAACGTGTTTCGATAGCAATTTTCTCCGTCGAAATAACGCTCAAGTGCCGACTGGGTCGCGGACGCGGTGCGTTCTGTCATCATTCATCAGGTTTTTTTTAACCAAAATTGTATATAGTTAATGGGATTGCATCACTGTCTTCTTCTTCTTCATCTTAGCGCTTTCCAATTAGCGCAGTCACAATTTCCTTAATCCCTTTTTCCTCTTCTGTCTGCTTTCTTCTGCTGGAACTTTAAACCATGCTGGAACTATGCTTAGCAGAAAAAAAAAATAGAATACTATGTATTTCAGAGACGCCCGCGGGGGTCGTTTAACCGACCAAGGGAATCGGTGAAAGGGGATAAACTTACAACCAATAACATTTTTTTTTCAACTTCCATTATGCCCACGGATACTTCCACCCCATATAGGATAATTTATATATTTAAATTGGCATCGTAGGTCTATTACTACTATATTTCTAAACTTATGTATGAATAATTTCCTCTAGTCTTTTTACTTTCTGATGTACTCTCTTTGCGGCGATTCGTAATTATAGATAAAAAAGTATATTTACTTCCTCTTGCTCGGAAATGGCTTCATTGTTTAAAAAAAACAATACGTCAATAGACTCATTGCTGGCCGAAGACAACAATGAAATTTAAAAAAAAATTCATTGCCGGCCGCTAATGGAGGTTTTTCGATGTACACGTTTTCATACATTAGGTTTTTAGTTTCACTCTGGCCAGCCTACCAAAAAAACCTATTCTAGCGGTAGTTAATGGAAATTGCTGGAAACTTTTGTAAGGTTGGTACTAACTAGCCATTATTAGCTAGGACCGAATTACCCATTCGTGTCTAAGCTTTGGCACTAATCACGGTAAAGATAGGAGCACCAACCCCGCTCCTATCACTGGGATCCAGCCTGAAGCGTACCAATCCCTCGTCCGTGCCTAACTATGTTAATCTACAGTTACATTTGAACACATATTAAAATTATCAACAGCAATATCATATCAAATACTAATAAAGGCCATGTTAAATCACTAGAGCACAATACACGTCTGCACCGCTCGGCGAACCCAAGGAGAAGAGAGCGTTACACTCATACTCACCCCGACACTACTACTGCCAAGAGGGGTTTACCTGTAGTGGGGTTCTTTTATCGTTTAAAAATATGTATGAACATTTCAAAAAGTTTGAAAAATGAACGTAACTAATGTTGGCTTGTTGTTGACGCTATTTTAAAATTTGATACGATGTTGTTTCGTCTCAAGAGAATTTCAGAGAAAGTAAAGTACTATACAAGCCTCGGCCGAAATAGCAATTTACGTCCTCGTATTTTTAAAAGGCCTCGGCAAGCACTTGGCAAGGCCTCAGCTGCGCTTCGGCCTTGCAATATAACTCGGCCGTAAATGGCTTCATTTCTGGCCTCGACAGTAATGTACTATTATATAATACTATTATTGTCAGTTAATTAAATTTACAGTTGAACAAAACAATGAAGCTAAATGCAACGTGACATCGAAACAAAAATCATGCGGGTGGAACTGAAATTATTGATATATCATAATACTGGCGTTGGCGAAGTATCATATTCCAATATGTTAATGAAATTTCAGTGTGTTCGATTGTTTCAGACAAATAAATGAATATTATTTTAATAAAACCCTTTGAAACTGTAGTAGGTACTTTCAGTTCACATGGTAATTAATTATGCTATTAAAATTTATTTCATGCCAAAAAATTACTAAATGTAAGATTGCCACGCTTGAATATTGAGGTCATAAATAATTCTTCAAATTTTAGCGATATTGCCTATTCGGTCGTTAATTATTTATAAAGCTTTTTCTCGAAAGACCATGAAACTGTATACATTAAAGAAAACTAGCAATCTGTTTTAAAAATTTTAAGCACCATTTAATGGATTAAAAGCAGCTTCCATTGCAATAGACGCTTGCAACACGAGGAGTGTTACGAGTGGATTACCGACCCTGAAGGAATCTGTTCACGGCAACCATCACCTTTTGAATAACTAACCATATTGAAAGTCACTTGAGAAACTATGACATGGAGTTTTCCATAATTACATTACATAGTCCTTAATAACAAAATTTAAACCAGAGATATTAAAGCACACCTTGGAATTCAAAGTATGAGGAAGAATTTTGTCATCTTGAGTAAAACTTCAAATTAGAGAACATACCACTTAATCTCTTACAACATCCTCATTTAAAGCCTTGTCGATGCAGCAAAATGCAGATGCAGACTAAACACTTACAGGATGTTCTGAATAAAGTCTCAAAATTAGTCACGCGTACAACTTTCGTCTCTTGATTAATGAACGCCCGACTCCCTGACTCTCCATTGGTGTGTTCCACTTGGACCTATAGAGCAACCATGGATTTCATTGATTTATTAAGTATTATACTTATCACTTAGTTGCTTGCCGACTCTACCAAAGTTGGAAGTCTATCGGTATCTTCTCAAATATTGCTAGTACGGAACATTTTGTGAAAAAATCAGACTTGCGCTTGATGAATAATGTCAACTAGCAAGAGATTGAGATTTTCTTCTCACCAAAAAAAAATATATTTTGCAATTTTTTTTTATTCACTTTGGTTACTTATCGCACAAAAAATTGTTCTTGATGTTCAAGGATTTTCAATTATGAATCACATTACTAGAAAATAAAACACGGTAATAAGAAAATTCCTTGATCTGTGTTCTGAATGTTTATTTATTTGACTAACTTAACTAAGGTTGACTGGAAGAGATTGCATTAGCGATAAGCCTGCCTTTGTACCTTAACTAGTTTTTCAAGATTATGTATACATTTGTTTATTGCAATAAACGGCCGAAGGGAAAGAGTTTTTCTATTCTATTCTATTTATTTAAAATTTATTGTACAAAATACAGTTGTTTAGCACAAAAGGCGAACCAAAACTAAGTACATTATCTAATACCTAGGGTCTACTACCTACTCTATAACCTTTGGGTCAAGCAGAGATCGTAATGTTTTAAAATTAAAATATAATTTTTGGAGCAAAACAGAGTACACTTTTCCCCGGTCGCCCCGAAGTTGAACGAGACGGCCCCGTTAACACATCAAACCCCCAGTTTGGGATGTATTATAAAATATTTCCTCCCCTTGACAGTAACGAATTGAACCTAGTAACTTGGTAAGCCTGTTATAGTTAATTTGTTTAGTTTTGAGTGAACACGATAGCAATTATGCAAAGATTTATAAATAAATAGATACTGAACTGTAAAATAGATAGAACTATTCTTTTATTTATTTTGGGCGAGTCACAAGGTTAATGACCTTACTCTAAAGAGTCAGTTTTTTAAAACCGCTTCTTGGTCTATGTCATGATTTTTTAATGGTCACGATGGCCACAACCACCATGATGGCAACAGGAAACAAGGGCTTAACATGCCATCGTACTACGAAACTATCTTTCTTTTCCAATTCCCAATCAGATTGTAGTCTTCGATGTCCTATTATGTAACTGATTTGCCTAAAGTATGCTACAGTGGGACTCGAACCTACAACCATCGAACACCTGTGTAATGGTCGGGTTGCTGGGGAGCTTGACATACCTAATGGGCTGCTGTGCGTCCAACATTATCGTAACAGCGCTTTCCAGGTTGCATACGAACAGATTTCCCCTAAACCATGACGTCGGCAATATTGCGGAAAATCAAATCACTACTTAAATTAACGTTAATTCGTATTTAAAGCAGACTTTTTTTAAATTTTTGTGTCTGTTTATTACATAGATATGTTTCTCTTAACTTGTGTAAAATTGTTAAATTCATAGTGACCATTGCTTCAATTTAGCCAGTAAAATTATGTGATTCTATAAAGTAATATGTGATTAGCAATGCTGAGGATGTAATAATTATATTCTCCTTCTGTATACAAAATAAAATAAATGTATGCATTTAGTTGTAAAAACATAAATAAATAAAAAAGTCTAATTCATCTGCATCGTAGCATGACATAATATAACAAGAGGAGTCTTAAAATATTACTAAGGTAAATTTTTCAAGAGTCACTCCTACATAATTAACAAAACTTGTTGATTGCATTCACTTTCAATTGTTAGTATTTCTAAAAATAAACAATTTCAATGATCATACATATAGTTGAAATTTTCCAGTAAATCACTTCAGGCAATGAACCTGACAATAAGCAAACAAATATTGACTAATATTTCTATAAGTAAAAATGACAATACGAATGTGCTGGCTTCGAGAGTCTATATACACAGCTACTCCTATTGAAAGGAAAGGTTAGCTATGAATCACGGGTATTTTTCCGGCTTATAAATCACAAATTCGTTGGCTTATTCCATTTTAACAGGGTCGTTTATGTGGAATTGAAACTGCGGTGCCCAACCTCTAAATTGTGACGGCAATAAATTTGTCGGGTTATTCTACAATTATTGTGGTTTATACTGTTAGGAGGAAAGTTGTGTGAATTTTTGAACAACAAAGTATTCTAACAAAATGCTGTATTTGCAGATTTGTTCATTTATTTTTTAGATATGCTTCAAAGTCACAATCCCTCTTATGCATTGAGATAAATTACAAAGGGTTTAACACCGATTGAGTGATAATATTGCCCAGGAAAAACCAAAACTCCGACTTAAAATTTAAAGTTAATAATTTAATCTTGAATCATTTATATTATTGAATTATAAGGTTAAGGGCTATTGATCTTTGTTTCAGTTTTGTAAAACGTTTTTTGGTTTATCCTGTACACGCTTCAATTGAAAATTCTTTAAACCGTTTTTACAAAATTGTACCTTATGTTACTAATTCATTAACTTAAGTGATGTTTCAGGGTATGATCTCATTACATCAACACAATGTACAATGTTAATGCTTGTCCAACTTTGCTGAACACACTGCGTTGTAATAATTAAGCTGTGTTTGCTAATAATGATCGATGTGTTTGTTATGTCAGGTTCATGTGCACAGACAATTTAAGGGCGTGTACTCATTTGCGAATAACTTTTTTAAGTGGTTTCTTCTCTTCCTTATTCTATAGAATCATCATCATCTCATCCTCGTCACTTTCATTTTGAGTACGTGCTGTAAGAATGATCATTCTGTATCTTGAATTGATGATCTAAGGTTCTTTGTTCTTTTTGTTAAAGCCTATAGCAAGAAACATTAGTATCATAGCATAGTTTAAGAGAAATAAAGTCAATTGACCTAATAACTCACCTTCTGAATGAATGAAGAAGTAAAATTTCCACGTAACTTTTTCCGACAATTGATATATTCTACAGGGTTGATGTTAGGTATGCTGTTGCAAAGTGCAGTGGTTATAAAAATAATAACAAATAATTTGCTGTAAGTACCTCATGAAAAATAAATTAAACGGACCCGAGCATAGAAATAGTCGAAAAGTCGAAATCGCGCGACACCTAGCATTTTTTTTTTATCTCTGGACCCGAGGAAATAATGGGTGTAAATAATGGTGCTACGCTAGAGCTACTTACGCATCTAAGTTCGCTATTTCATTTCTGCGAAAACTTTAATTTCTACTCGTATATCAATGCTTTATTTTTCTTACTAACTAATATAAAACAGTTAAGAGAAATTGGTCGTGGGCCAAGACTATTCTTAGCATTTTGTCGTAACAGAACAAAACGCTACAACTTAATACCTATTAAGATCAGCTTAGTCGCATTTAGTTTGTAACAATAATTTTTATATAGGTATATATAAGTAAATATTTAATTTCGTAAATATAAAAATTAAATGGCTTTGCAACTAATGTTTAATGTTAGGGAAGAGTCTATACATTATTTTTCATCAATTAAGCGTGTTTCCTGGTTGCATCTTCAGCTTAAGCTTTAGTAGGGTACAGTTATAAGATTATAATTGATTATTGGATAGATAAAGATTATGGGAGAGTTTATTTTTTCTCATATAAAAAAACACTTCTATTTTATATAATAGTTATATTAGTTATATATATTATAACTACACACAAATGTCGGTCATTATACTTCTGAAATAAGATTCTCAAGCAAGTCTTGAATTTTTAAACAAATACCTAGTTCATATAAAGTCATGCTCCACTATCCTAGTTACGTGGTAGCTAGATTCCATACATTTTATATCAAGCACAGACAAACTGCTCTGGTAGTTCAATGCCATTTTTACGCTCAATATCTGTTACGTAGTGATTGTACAGGGAGCTCTGGGATTTTGGTGTGTGCGAGTAAAGTCGAACAATAGTACAAATTGTGCACAATTTCGTACAATTTGTGGTTGCAATTCTTTAGTGCAGTTTACTTTGTTTTTAAAGCAACTACTGTAGTTGTAGTCTCGAGAAAATATAAGTATTTAAGAAATTTAATTCTTGTTTATTTATATATTATTTTTCAAACGTCGTTATCATAATTGCTTACGGCATTCAAACAAGGTACAAACTCCGCTGAAAAAAAAACTGGTTTGTCACAGTTTAAGGTATAGAGAATTTAGAACGAGGTCCCGAGTTGTTGTGACTGTGTTTGTTGTACCCTTTATATATTCCATGTTTACGCCCCAGTAAATTACGACCAAGAAAAATAATTAGAAATAAATTTCACGTCATTCCACATAAAATAAACTACTAACATAAATTAATAAAATTATTTCTAACTAATATACCAACCAAATCACGATTTCACGATTTCATTCCTATATTTAACAGATGATGCCAACAAATTTTCACCTGTAAATAATCTAAAACACAGAAATCGTCCATACAATAATGTTACAAGTAGTCTCATAGGAAATCTGCACAGCTCGGAAGCAGCAAGCGACCGTATAATGTGACTCCACTTGCTCTTCTGCACTACAAACGGAGCGTAATAGGTTTGACACCCGAGTGTTAGCTTTAAAAATGTCAACTCCATTTTTGAGCTAATACATCGCAGAGTTAATATTCTTCTGATATTTTGAAACACATTTTATTGACAAGAATTTTGTATTTGAAATACATAGGGAATTTCTATAATACGAGTATTATCAGTAAATTTGAGTTTATAGATGAATGTATACTTGCTGTTCCCGCGGTTTCACTTGCCCGTGGTGTGAAAGTACGTTAAGCACCTTCACCGAGAATCAGATTTTTTCATATTTAAGCTTTCAAACAAAAAAAAATCTAATTACGCCGCACTAAACTGCTTTTAGAGAGAATGCTTTAAGCACTAAGTGTGTCACTTGTAGGCTTTATATTATAAATTAGGACGTTTAAAATGACAACCTTATTCATAGACAGACTAAGTCGCATTTAGATAGGCTGACTGAAATATAGAAGCACGCACAGCCGTAACCGCTAATGATAGAAACGTGAAACTTGAATACTTGTTAAAATTCAAATAGAACATGCAGAAGGAATTTTGAAAATTTTTAACCTTAAATGGGTGAAATAGGGGTTTTAAGTTTGGTACAGCTCAGAGAATACCTGCAGGTGTGGTGGCTCTTCCCAGACCATCGCACATCTTCTGTCTTGCTCTGCGTCCCCACCCACCTGCGCGCTCAGGGACCTATACGAAGCCACTGACAACGCCTTGTCAGTGGCAGAGTTCTAGTTTTCACAAATATAAATTAGCCAGAAGTCGACTCGCTAAGAAGATGAAGAAGAAAGTTTGTATGGACAAATTTTTAAATCTGCATCGATTTTGCTGAATGAAGGGTACCTTTCATACCAGGAAAAGCACTGTTCCCGAGGGAATCACGCGGAGCAAGCCGCAGGCAAAAGCTACTAAGTACCTAATATTTTTTTACTTGTAGTACAATAAAGGTTTATAAATAAAAAGATTTCATTTAGGTAATATAATATTACCGAGTATCACACGGGGGAAAGCTGTCTTGCTACTTATATTGTTTTAAGGTTTTAAGTAATCTGTCATAATAAAATAATTATTTTATTAACCTTGGGTCGCATGTTATCATCGCCATTTTTTTAATTAAACTAAACGTGACATGATTCAAACAAATCATAGATTTGCTTTGATATATCTAAAGGAGCAGCACATTCGAGTATAATCAATCACAAATCAAGCCTTTCCAAGTAAAAGATTTTTTTTTTCTATCGAAGCCGGAATATCTTGCTAGTAACATAAGAACAGCCGAAATGTTGAAATTAGGAAGAAAAACTTTGCTGATTAAAAAGATTCTTAAAATTCAGCTAGCGAAACTTTTAATCAAATTAACTCAAAAGAGGGCATTCTTAGATAATGGTTCAGTCATTAGAGGATTAGGCCAAATTAATTTGACTGCGAATCTAAGGATAACAGCGACACGAATGATTGATGATACTCGAAATCAGCTATTCAAATTAACGTTCTTAAACACGATAGTGTATATTTATTTACATAAGAATATAACCGCCTCGGTTTTCGAATGGTAAAGGCGTATGTATCATCATTTCGTGTGAGTTACAAAGGAATCGACCATGCATACCCTGGTGTCAGAGTTGTTCGAAACCGCCTCTAACGTGTTTCCTTTAACGACCACCATTGGCAGATAAGAACAATGAGTTAAATTGTCTTCTGGAGCACGGAATCATTGTTATTATAAGATAATCAGGTGATTTACGCCTGCATGAAATTTAGTGCAAAAGATTATAGATAAGATATAGTATTTAATACAAACGGCATCGCTCACCGACCCAAGCATAAATACACAATTAACTAGACTTGACATGTAAAAAGGACTATAAAATCAACTTAGTACTCCACAAACATAGTAGACAATTAAGACCCAACAAGAGATTTCATTATACATCCATTACACGCCTGGTTACTTTGCGCACCCACTAATTCCCACTAATTAAGAGGGAGAAGAGAATAAAACATTTCTCACAGTGAAATACAAACATCTGTTTAAGTTGGAATTGCTGCCTATAAAATGTACCCGGGAATATTAGTTTAGGTCTAGATGTGAATAAATTAGTATTATTTTTAAGTTATTTTTGTAAGATTTTTAGAAGGAAGTTTGTAATTTCGTGCTTCAACAATTGAACTGGAAAAGCCGAAATTTGGAACATCTGAATTACTACTTAGATCATCCATAGGCTAAGACAACCATTTGTAATCAGGTTAGCTATATGCTATACTAAATTATAGTAAAAAAATAAGTATTTAACCACAGATTTTCTCTAGAAATTTTATTGTCATTATAAAGTACCTATATGAATAAACATCGAGTTTTTCCAATTTCAAATGAAATAATCGAACAAACAGTAGTCTTTTGTTCGACTTATTTACTTTGTTTTGTTTATTTTATAGTCCATACTAATATTATAAATGCGAAAGTCTGTCTGTCTGTCTGTCTGTCTGTCTGTCTGTCACCTCTTCACGGCTAAACTGCTGGACCGATTGTGATGAAATTTGGTAGGGATGTAGTTAACGACCTGAGGTCAAACATAGGCTACTTTTGGGCGCGATATAACCGAGTCCCACGCGGGGCGAAGCCGCGGGGAACAGCTAGTAATATATATTGTTTAGAGCAGCTTGCACATAAATATGCTTAAATTATTTAAACCTCTGCTCATTACTAAGTTACACTTAGCTAAGCTATCGGTCTGCAGCTTAAATGCAGTAGCCCGCTTGCCCGCAACGTCCAGTGTTGCATAATTAAACCTGAATAATGAACACACTGCAGTTTTAAATTATTTATAACTTTTGTCTATTTAAATCGTAATTATAAGTTTTTATTAGAATCAACTTATGAAACTGAACCAATATTGATTTAGGTAATGATTCTTTACACTAATAACCAAAATCATTCGCGTATCGGTAAGTTTTTCTTCTTTAAATTGATAATAACAATGTAAAAAAAAACATTAAAAAAATTTACACATGTTTATTGTGGGCTCCTCTTTTTTTCTTATATTTGTTTTCTAATTTTGTTTTTAATAGTCTCAAAAAATTTCTTATCTATCAAAAAAAAAACCACATGACGCAGCCAGAAATAACTACTCGAGACGCCAAAAAATAGATAAAATATACTAAATGTTTACTCCAAAACTGTGCCCATATACTAAAGCAAGGTCCACGATGTTGTTACATCAAATACTGATATATGACACGTATAATCCGCTTATTAATTAAGTGTCGGAGTGCTACCTACTAAACGCTAGCCGTCAACATTCACGTCCTTGCTGACTTGCGACGATAAGGCGATAGGTCGCATTTTCTGAAGAAAACTAAAACCAAATCGACTAAGTCTAGTGGGTGTCGAAGGAAAAGACTAATTGATTAAGAGTTCTCAATTCACTCGTTATTCTGATTAGTAGTGAATTAGTCCTTCCAGCAACAGTATTCATAAGTAGTGTTGATTTTAAGCACGTGACTGATCATAAAATAATGCTTAATGTAATTTAAAAAATGCAGTTACCTCATGGATGGAAAACAATACATTATCGCGTTTAAACGAACCCTGGGCTCCATACGGCTTGAGACTCGACCGGAAAACCGCTAAGTAATTATTTTTGATTATGAAAAATGAAAAAAATGGGATTAGTATTCAGGTACTTAAATAATTTCGAATAAGTTAATATCTAGGTAAATCTTAAACTTACGAATTCAAGGACCTTCACAAGATCATAATTTGTTGTGCTACCGCAATAAAATGGGGTCCCAATATTGTCGAAAAGTGCCCTTATTTGATTCGTATAACGCAGAATTTATTAGGAAGGGAAATCGTGCGTGCACGCTTTAAGCATTTTGCGGCAAATGGAGCGCAAGCATGTGCCTAAACTAAGTGAGGGAAGGAATATGATTTGACATTGAAAAAGTGTATAAGGCACATACAAACGCAACGAAAATAAATAATTCCTTAGCAAATGCATGCATGGTACACAATCTATCATGTTATGGTATTATGTTTACTACTAGGAAACACATCTAAGTTTTCTTGTAGGTATATTTTTTGTTCGAAAGTCTAGGAATCTATTTGTTTTTTTGTAATAGCTTTATTACTACAAAATAATATAATCTTACCATACTTCTTAAAAACATGATAGTGTCAAAGTTATCCCAGAAAAATCTATTTTTATAAATAATACCCATAAACTTTTTAGAATTTCTAATTTTATTACAAGGTTTTATAACATCTTTTCTTGAAATATCTTATGATTTAAATTTGCCGACGAGACGACTACGGCATGCAAAATTGAGCAGTCTTGAAATATCTGACCGGGTTATTCATCTTCTAATTCTTACATAGAACTATTTTAAGATTAATACTTACCTACATTTTTTTTTAGTCGCGCTCAGCATATAGCAATGAAAATTCTACCTTTGATTTTTTGGTACAGTAGTCACTCAATTTCACTGAATCACACTTGATTTCACACTTATTCTCTGAATAAGAGAACAATCTTTGATTAAGCAATGTACTTACTAAAGGTTTGCAAAGTAACAATATTTTCGTGCATAAAATTCAATTCTTAAATTAGTAAAGAAAGTATCAAACCTCCCTATATTTTTTCATTTTGTTTAGTTACGATAACCACCAACAAGATAAAACTTTGGGAATGCGAGAGATCATGCAGAATTCGAAAAATACCACAGAAAAACATCGCTATCTTTGCTTTAACAAATTCTCACTAGAAACGGATGTGCTGAAATTTATGGGTGACCAAAATTTTAGCTCCTATTGGGCAAACTACTGGACGCAGCCTAAGTGGATTACCCTTCGGACGTTGAAGCACGACCGGTGTTCAAGCTTTGGTGAATTCACGGAATATCCTTTGAAACTGGCCATGCTTATGTAAATGGAGGCTTGAATTAGTAAAACAGATGAATGCTTGGTAGACTGTAAAAGGCTAATTTGAGTGGATAAAAGTAAAAGAACAAATTTTCACGATCAGAATTGGGCTAGTTTTCCTGTGAACAATTACGATGGTCAGACGGCAGTCACTCCATTGCAAAAACTTAGTGTCGCCAATTCAAAGTCCCATGATTGAAATCATACCTTGGGTTTTGGAGCATAAGCTATAAGATGCAACTAGAAAATACGCTTGGTTTAAGAAGAAGAACAACTAAAGGCGACATACATAAACACTGGTGTTTTAAAACTTTTGTTTAATCAATACTGGATAATGTTATGTTAACATTTGGCTATTATAGTGGTATAAGCACTACCTGAAAGACACGATAATAACGACTATTATCATCATTTCAGTCGCAGTAATTCCACTACTGGGCATAGGCCACCCCCAAAGACTTTCAAAATGATTCCAATTTAACAGCGTTAGTTTCTTTCAAAATGATACCAATTTAACAGCGTTAGTTTTATGAAATCTTCGGAGCCCGGAGTCCCTTAAATGTCTTATAGTACCTAATACCCCATAATGAAATACTAACGCAGAAAAATGGTCATGTTTCCGATTGGTACATGCACGAATATATCACATAATGATAGTTTTTCTATTGTGTCTGGATTGTGTGATCCAATGGCTTTATAAAAATGTGTATGAGGCCACTTTGTTTGACGTTAAACCTACTTGAGCCAATCTATTAGACGTATGTTATTACTTTAGTTGCCCCTAACGACACTCACGTAAAGACAGGGGTAGTACATTTTTAATGATCCATTATCAATTATTAATTTTCCATGCTCCAGCGCCTCGGGAATGGGTTCGGCAATTTCAATTTAATTTGTCAATATAATTTATTTGATATTTTGTTATTTTAATGCGCCTGATGTTATTAATTTATTTTGATTTTAATTTATGTTTATGTATGGATGTGTGTATGTAATGTATGGATCAATGGTCTTTATTATTAAACCAGATACTACACAGATAATGGTTTTGACCTTGATTCTTGTCTAGTCAGACTTTGATGTAAGTTAAAAGTATAGACAAAAAAGTTGAAACATGTAAATATATTCAATGATAAACTTGTTTTGTTATCTAAATTCAAACGCTTCACTAGTATTAGCAAAAGCATACCTTTGGATTCAATAACCATGTCAATAGCGAGCGATTATCATATCTTTTAATGTAAATACTCGTATTTGCCTACAATTATAATATGAGAATTTACTACCTTACTAATATGGCGGCCTACACAATAGTAAAGTCCGCAAAGATTTATGCCAAATAACCAAGAAATTTCAATAGAATTTTTTTCATAGGTAGGTTACCTTTTCATTGGTTAGACAAAAAATGTTGTAAAAATTAATGTATTTGTGGTACATAAAATCACAGGAAAATACTAGATACACTTGTCATCATTATTATATTCCTTTGGGTTGACTACCTTACTTGTTAACTTAATATACTTACATAAAACAGTCATTTTATACAAATAAATAAATTAATTAATAAAAATATTTATTATTAGGTTACATAAACAGAATTTGATGAGTCTTTTAACCGAATATCTAAATTTTCGTTATTGTTTCAGGTCGATTATATTATCCATTACGTAACTACTCAGTCTCGATTAGATTAGTTTGGCATTGACGACATTCGACATATTGTGATGAATTCTGTACTGGTGCTGTCGGTAGTCAAGTAACCGTCCGCTCAGTCTGAGACTCTAACCAAGAATGTCCCTCGATCCCTTCTTGTTAGTACCATCTCCACTGCCTCCCCACCGCTATGCTTGTGGTGTCAAAGCGGGGAGTTGATCAACCAATGACAGACTCTCGTAAGATGGCGCCACGGTTGTTATTATTTAAGCCTATTATCACCATCATTGCGTAGTAAATCATAAAATATATAATATAAATAAGCATAACCATAAAAATCATGACATTCGGCCATCGGACAACGTGCAGACTCCGGCGCACGTTACAAAAATTGTACAATTGGACGATCAATACAAAATATACCTTATTCACCTTTTAAAACATATCTGAGTCTATTTACATAGTGTGACAAAGATATATAAGTATTATTAACATAGAAAACAATAATATCAAAATTTAAATATTTACAATTATTTCCTCTAAACATATTAAATAATAAGCCAAATCAAATGAACAAATCTTTTTTCAAGTATAAACTAAATCAAACACAATAAAATCATATCATGACATTCGGTTGTTTTTTGTTTGTTATTATTTAAATGTATATTCTATCTGAATCACCATGTCCAGATTCAATCAACACGCAGAACAGCTTTAGTGGATTACCCATACACCCTACAGATGAAGAATCTGAAGATCAGCCAATAGTAAAATGACCAAGTAAACCACCATTACTCTTATAAGGTGTACAGGAAGTCAATAAGCTGGCAGAACTACTTCGTTCATCTGGCAGTGCGGATAGTTTCACCCTAAGGATAATAAATAAAAATCAACTTCAAGTAATCAGTGCCGGTATAGAAACTTATAAAAAAAATATCTACTCGACATGGTTGGATTGGGTATAAATTCATCCAAGAAGATCAACGATGCTACAGAATCGTTATTTAAAAAAAATCTACACAGCACCTTCCAAAGCAATTGAAGCAGAGATAGAAAAAACCGGAAACATCATTCAAGGATAAATTATCAATGTGAAATTTGGACTAGAAAGAAAACCAACGTCAACTTTTTTTTTGTAAATATTGCTCCAGGTCCTAGCAATAGTGCAGTTAAAAATAACGAAAATTCACCACCAAGCAGTAAAAATAAAAGGTCCTCAAACGAGGCATACAATTCCTTAGTGTCAAAGATGCCAACAACTTTGTCATTCAAAAAAAATACTCATAATACTCATTTATTTTTACCCGTCAATACAATAGATTAATAAAAATAATGATAATAATTAACATCAAGTCAAATAGCAGCAGTCAAATTCAAAATAAAAATTAAAAATGAGAAATAAATCAAAAATTGATACACTGACATCATTAATACTGAAATATTACTACATTAATGTACATCGTACCTTTTGTACAATAAAACTAATATCAGTCCATTAATTCCTCGTTACTATAGTAAACTTTGTCATTGTCAATTAATTAGTAATAAGTTTTAATTTTACTATATCAGTGTGTGAAATGTGCTCAAGGTCATCAAGCTTCAGAATGCAAAAAAAAAAAACAGTAGTACACCAGCACTATGCGCCCTTTTCCAAGGTGAGCATCCTGCAACTACTAGGAATGTAGTGTTTACAAGGAGATTCTAGCAAGTCGAAAGCCAAACCAATAAGGCTTGAATGCCCAACGAAAACTTCAAATGCATATATTATACAAAAATCTAACACTGATTTCATCAGATGCTACTCAAATGAAACTAAACTTTTTACACATGATATTAAAAAAAAAGAACTTTCTATGCCAAAATCCTAAAAGGCAATACTGAAGTGTCATCTAAGTTAACCAATAAAATTGAAGAATAAATAAAAAAAAAACTGCTTAAAGCATCAACCTCAATAATTAGACATGCTCCTACAACATATGAGTGCACTTTATAAGCCTCTTCGCTCTACTTAATTGTCAGAAGAATAAAATGACTACTGATTAAGAATTAGAAGACATTAAGAATTACTACCTGGAACATAAATGGCTAGCTCCAGATAAATCTGAACTTGAAGTACTTATTGCAACTCACAAACTAGATGTGACCTTAATCTCAAAAGCACACTGCATCAAGCAAAGTAACGTTCCATCAAGGACTACAACACTTATATCACACACCACCCTGATGGAATGAGTCATGTAAGTCCATAAGCATTACCTGCTGCCAGAGTATAAACACTCCGAATCCTAGCAACCACCATAGCTATTAAAGGTAAGCTTGGAAGTCTTAATCTGTCTGCAGTTTAATGCCATCCAAGGCACAAGAGTAACTGTTCTACTTACAGTAAGTACGTTTTGACACTAGGAGGCACACATTCTGGGGATTAAGGTTGACCTCAACCAAAGGTACACTGCTCAAACTGTGTCTTGGCAATAACAATCTTAATGTAATCACGACTTGTGAACCAACATACTGGCGATATGTTAAAATTCTCTGAATATTTTTTTTTTTTTTGCAAAAGGGCCAGAAGTACACTATCTGAAAGCAGAAACTTGCTATGATAGCGGCTCTGATCATAGCCCTATACTGTTGACAATTAGTTCCACTATTATCTGCTATAATGAAATATAGTACAGAGACGGTGATTGTTTAAATGATCAAAATTTGATTGATTGCTGTGAAAGACGTCCAGAACAAAACAATTGGACACCAGCTAGAATACCTTACTGCGATACCATCCACCAACTATTCACTGTGGAAAACTACTAAAGGTCCATTTAAACCACAGGCATGAAGTTTCCATTTAAAACTAATACTGGGTGGACACATACTGGAAAAGAGAAAGCTGATATATTTGCAAGACATTTAGCTGACGTGTTTGCACCAAATGAAGGCTATGAAGACGTGGAAACTGAAATAGATAGAAGAGCTGAACCAAGTCTTCCAACTATCTGTTCCACTTAACCCAGTGATAGTACAAAAAGTTAAACAGGTCATCTCTAATTTCCAAAGACATAAGTCACTTGGTTTTGACTTGATCATCAAAGAAGTTCTAGAAGAGTTAATCAAATCAAATCTCTTTATTTGCATGAATGTATGTACAAAATGATGGTGTAAAAATATGAATGTGCGAATACATTTTACCTTAGTAAGGCGTGCAAATATATCATGTCTAAAAATACTCAATTATAAAGATACACCATTTAAAACAATGTCAAATTTAAAAAGATATAGTCAACATGGTATTTTATCATAATTTCCAACTTGCAATGATTCCAATAAAAGTATTAATCTGAGTAGTCATAATGTGTTAGTAAAACAAATGTTTATCTATTAGCAGTGTTCGTAACTTTTCTTTAAATGCTCTATATCTTAACTCTTACATACTGTCAGGTAATTTGTTAAATAATTTCGGTTCCAAAACATATATTGTCCTACTTTACGACGCAAGATTAGATTCATATACAATCCAATGATGTATTCATTAATTGATGCAACAAAGTGTTTATTCATTCATTCATTCATGTTGAGGAAGTATTTGTACCATAATTCTTGTTGGTTTTGGTCGTCTATTAACAATTTGCTTAAAACTATTTATATTTTGCCTCACATACAATCATGCCTCAAAAATGAACAGTGAGGGTAAAGTCTAAGTTCAATTTTCTAAAATCTGATACACAAATCTCTTTGTTGTCTCTAAACATGGCTCGGATACATTTTTTTGTACCCTAAATGTGCAGCAGAATGTGTATCGTTGCAGCATTTCCCCAAAAAAGTATACCATATCTCAATTTAGAGGCAACACAATAATAGTCAGCAAGAAAGGCCATAGTCTATCTCACTACTCTATTCAACAGAATATTGAGAGTCTAATTCATTCTATGCCTGTGAAAAGTATCAGTTATAACAATGCTCTACGAGGCAGGCAAACCACCTCATTCTGCAAGCTCTTACAGTTAATTCGTTTCTTACCAATCTTGTCTAAAATCTTCCGAAAGATTTCTAATTAGAATTTTGCGTATCCTCTCGGAACCTGATGCAATACCAAAACACCAATTGGGCTTTAGTAAATATCACTCTACAATATAACAGGTTCACAGAGTATGCGATACTATTAGAAAATCTACTAAGCAGCTTTCTTGGACAATTAGCGGGCATTTTACAAAGTGTGGCACAAGAACTACTTTACAAAATCAGGAAAGTATCCTCACAGTAACTTTTTGCTAGTGGATGCATAGCCGAAATACATTATTCCAGGTTCAAATAGATGAAGAGACATCAGACTTCTATGAAATTAAAGCGATGTTTCTAAGGGATTAGCCTTAGGTCCCAAATTGTTCACGATCTATATATCTGATCTCCCTGAAGCCGATAATATCACCAACCACCGTTACTAAATTTGCCGATGTTACGGCTATATTAGCAGGTAACAAAAATCCAGGTTTGGCGTCAACTATTGGCATCACAAGATTGCCTTGATAAGATTGATGAAAAGCTCCACAAATGGCGATCATAGCAAGTGACTCAAAATTGTACCCATATTATCTTTGCTTAAAAAAGAGAAACTGCCCACCATCAAACTAAGGGACATGAGCTTACCACAGAATGACTCTGTCAAGTATCTCGGAATGCATTTGGATCGCAAACTAACATGGAAGAAGCACATCAAAACAAAAAAAGATGACATCTATCTTCAGTATCGAGGACTGGCTGATGGCACGCAACTCTGTTCTATTTATAGATAACAAGCTCCTCATATACAAAACAATCTTGAAACTCATTTGAACATACTGCCTCCAATTGTAGGGCAGTGCTTGTAATACAAACATAACCATCATGGTTCCTCACCAATGCTAAAATCCACGACACACTGCAGATCAACACTTAGGAAACTACAGAAATCGATTCTTGAACCACCCAAATGAGCTGGCACTTAATCTTATAAATTATGATATGATATTCAAGGACTCGCTTCAAGATTCTAAGAGAAGGCTACTTCTACTGAGCCTTTACAAGGGACACATATTTTTATCTTATTGCTCATCGTCAAGGCTCATAGTCCAGAGAACTGATTGTAGATAAAACCAGAAAAAAAATGTATGCATAAGAAAATACATTAGCTCTTTTCACTAATTTCATAAATATAATAAATTAGATGGACTTCATCTGTACATAACAAGACATTTTTACCCATAACTTTTAACATGCAGCTCGTCAGAACTTTAAGGATGTACGATTCCATCTATATATAAAATAAAGCACGCTCTTGCTAATAGCAAACTCAAAAGATGCACATTAACATCTAACATGATCTAGCGCACGCTCGCGCTAATAACGAACTTAAAGGATGCTAACTTTCATCTAATATAATCTAACGCACGCTCACGTTAGTACATGACTCAAAAGATGTACTCTCACATCCAACATAATCAAACGCACGCTCACGTTATTACAGAACTCAAAAGATGCACTCTCACATCCAACATAATCAAACGCACGCTCACGTTATTACAGAACTCAAAAGATGCACTCTCACATCCAACATAATCAAACGCACGCTCACGTTATTACAGAACTCAAAAGATGCACTCTCACATCCAACATAATCTAACGCACGCTCACGTTATTACAGAACTCAAAAGATGCACTCTCACATCCAACATAATCAAACGCACGCTCACGTTATTACAGAACTCAAAAGATGCACTCTCACATCCAACATAATCAAACGCACGCTCACGTTATTACAGAACTCAAAAGATGCACTCTCACATCCAACATAATCAAACGCACGCTCACGTTATTACAGAACTCAAAAGATGCACTCTCACATCCAACATAATCAAACGCACGAAGTCATGGGCTACAGCTAGTTATCAATTTTACCAATAATATTATAAACCACTAACAATCTTAAATCAACCATATTAACCGCTCACTACTTTATTCGGTCGGACATGAAAAATCCTTTTGTTCATGATAGCATGATTACTGGGGAAAGCCATCGTCATCATTATCATCGATACGATCTATAAGCATCATATCTGGCCTTACAAAACTTTAAATTTTCATAAAAGTAACGCCCCTTGTACAACAAATAATAAAAACAATAAAAAAATAAAGGCTAAGCAAATTAATATTTTAACCACAATGTATTAGCAAGAATGAAATGAAAGCAGAAAAACAAGCATAATAAAATGAGTGTGTGTTCTGTGGGCCCGGCCAGAAGCAGGCCTGGCTGGCTGGCTGGCCACGCAACCTTAGTCACAATTCATGTGATGTATGTATGATGTAAGTATTTCATTATTTCACACAAAAGCGACACTTTAACAATGTCTACTTAAAAAGTACGATAAGTTTAAATTCGACAATTATAAAAACCTTTACTTTTTTAAAATTATTTTTACTGTATTAATAATTAAATTAAATTTATTAAATTAAACTTTACACTACATAAATGTAAAATTAGAATAATTATTCCATCAAAATAACGAAACCACTCTTTAATAAAAAGGGCTTACCGCAACCACACGACTGGGCAATTCGAACAAGATTTTTTTTTTTCTTGTGATAAACATACGTTAACTAACACATGATTAAAATACTATCATCAATAAATTTGCACTTTACTAATCTTTAAGCTAACCAATCTCACTATTATCAGTCCAGAAGAATAGAAACAAGGTTCCACCATTAAGGCTTCAAAACAAGTAAATGTAGGTAGGACGTACTAACAAAACTGAGGGTAGCAATCATTAACAACAAATCTAATCATGAAGCAAAGCAAAAATATAACTTGTCAGCCTGTACTGATGGCTTGAAATAAAAACATTAACGCGACACACATATTATTATAACTTAGTAAAAATAAAAAAAGTCTGAATTTTAACTTCTATCTGTAAAGCTTGTAAGCAAAAACTCATTATATTTATTTAAAACATTAAAGTACTTACAATTTCTATCTTTTTTCCACTTCTGCGGGCGAGATAAGAGCACTTCTGAAATGTGATGAATTCTGTACTGGTGCTGTCGGTAGTCAAGTAACCGTCCGCTCAGTCTGAGACTCTAACCAAGAATGTCCCTCGATCCCTTCTTGTTAGTACCATCTCCACTGCCTCCCCACCGCTATGCTTGTGGTGTCAAAGCGGGGAGTTGATCAACCAATGACAGACTCTCGTAAGATGGCGCCACGGTTGTTATTATTTAAGCCTATTATCACCATCATTGCGTAGTAAATCATAAAATATATAATATAAATAAGCATAACCATAAAAATCATGACAATATAATAACTAGATTAAACATATCTGTTGAATTTTTAAGTATTCTTTGGAATAAATGACATGCAAAAACAATAATCTTTTTTTTTTTTGGATTTTAATCAAATATTTTTTTCAATAAAATGAGTAACGAATGAAATTCGCAATTTAAAAATTCATAAAGCAGCGTTTTCCAATTTGCGTTAGCATTATAAATTTCTTTGTTTAACCTTGAATCATTAGAAGATGGCTAGGAGTTACGATATTTGTTTTTAAATAATTTCAAAACCTAAAGTTAAAATTTTATTGAATATCTATACCGTCTATTATAGTTTTCAGTTAAATCGTCGTTTCTTATAAAAAAATGTATGTTTTCTACACACAAAATAATGATTACTTTAAAACAATATCTAAAAAACTAATTAAGGACTTATTTAATTTTCAAATAATCATGAGATTTATTAAAAATACAAAAAGTAGCAATTATTGCATACAAACATATTTGATGATACTATTGACTAGTTCAGCACATTGTCATACAAATATAAGTCAGTGCGGTTACAAAACGAGTCTGTTATTTCCTACGCGTCACGGTCTCGGCCAGTCGTGTGTTGAAGCATCTTTAGCATCGAAAAATGGCTAAGGTGAGTACGATAAAAAATATCATTTAAATTCAAAATAGATAAGACAATTTTTATATTTTCTTAAGTTATTCGGACATAAAAAATAGACACTTCAGGTAAATAATTTACCTACCCGGAACCACAAAGTAGGTATACTTATTGGTTAGCGAAGCGTGGAACAACCACCTATTAGATACTAAGGTATAGTTTCCTAACAGATTTTGCTGGACGCAGACCGATTTCGACCAGTCGATGAGGAGAACTGTAGGGAAAGAGCTCAGCATTGGGCTTGATGTGGTTTATTTTAGTTTAGCATCATCATTAGGTTTTGTTTTAATGACCGGTATTTGTTAGCTATTTTTAGTGAATCATTTTACTATAATACAAACACTTGTATGATATTATTAAAACGAAATTGTAAGAAAGTTTATTTTTAATTTGGTTAATGATACTTTTTATGCTATGCAAAATTTACATTGTTGGTTCGCTGGAATACAGACACAATACAAATACAATTGTTATGTGACACATGTGTGCGCATCCTGAGCGGACGGGTTAACTATTTAAATTTATACAGAGTTCGATAAGATTATTTACAAAATAGTATAGTCATAAGTTCTATTTACCAGAATCAGATATCACCAATATTGTATAAAGTAATATATTAATTTCAGGTCAATATACCTACAGTAACATTGAACAATGGGTTGGAAATGCCTGTTTTGGGATTAGGAACTTGGCTAGGCATCGATGAAAAGGTAACTTTCAAGCACTTTAAACAAAAATTCTATAAGTAATTACCATTCTTATTTACATCATCATCATACAAATATTCTCCAATTTGTATAACAAGATTCCATCAAGCCACGAGCCCAGACCAAGTCATAATTCGAAGCCAAACAGAAGGCTTTAAGGACACGCGAAGAAACATAACATTTTTCCAAAGATGTAGCTAGGCTTTTCACACAACAAAACCTTTACAGGAATGGGAAATATATGTGGCAAGTTATAGGGACATAAAAGAGAGGACTGGGATTTGGCCCAACAGCTAGTTATTATTATTTTTTAATTATTATTATTATTTATTTAAAAAAATACAAATCACCACGTCCTTAGAAAAATTCAAAAGGACTTTTTAGACTTTTCATACACCAAAATCTTTACAGGAATGGGAAAGGTGTTGCAAATTACAAAGACATAATGAAAGAAAGAAGTGGCTTTGGCCCGGCAGCTATCTATTAAAATTATTTTAAAATGTATTGTAGTGTTTTTAAAAAAAAATACAAATCACCACTGACTCGGAAACATTTAAACCCGTTTTTTTTTCAGTGTGAATTTATTATTGCGGATGTACCTAAGCTGGTAGAAGCAGTATCCTATGCTATTGATATTGGATACAAGTATCTGGATACAGCACATTTTTATCGCGTTGAGCCTGAAATAGGACAGGTCGTAAATAAAAAAATAAAGGAAGGTGTCATCAAGAGGGAAGACGTTTTCATCACTACCAAGGTAAGATTCTATCTCCTACCCCTACCGTGCATGTTTTTTTTTATCTCTTAGGCACACATTAAAATGGTGGCACGAATTTTAAGAAACAAGACTTTAATCCTCTATTTAGAACACTGAAATGCATAATCAAACCGACCCAGAATATATTAAGGACTACCTGAAAAAAACTTCGTCGATTGTTCATGTGTTGATGCTTTCAAACGGTCAGATTTTTCTTCTTTTCATGCTTTAGCTAATAATGATCTGATACCCGATTTCAATTTTGATACTTAAGAAATTTGACACTTTTTTATTTTATTTTTTGTGGCTGATATTAAGTATTTCTTAGTACAGCACACAGGGAAAGAAGATGCGACATAGTTTAAAGTGTTTGGCCACACTGGCATTGAGTCCCTGACGGGCCTATAGTATGTATCGCTAGCGTGTTTTATTGTCCAGATAGTGGCCTACCTAGCTACGGAGACGATTTCAGAACTGTCAGATGAAAATCTATGAAAGGCCTTTATCCAACAATGGACTTTTTGTGCCTGAAATAATGGTAATAACTATATTTTTTGTTACCTTATAAATAAATGATGTATAACATCACATAAAAGGTTTACTTAAATATTGTAAAGCATACTACTAACAGCGAAGCATATAATAAAATAACTAACAAAATGTTATATTTCAAGATATACTAATATTTGAAGGTGTCGCTCGACAGAAGTTTGCATAATAAACAACAGAAGTACGTAAAGTAATTTAACTTCGTCAAAGTGGCTACCACTCTAATCAATTAACTAACTCAAAGACCTAGATTACAAGTACAAAGAGGCTAGAAAACTCCTGTGCATTAATGGCTTCAAATTAAATCGGGGTTTTTCGTTTCTCGATAAAGGTTTAAAAATAATAGGACTTCTGGAATTTTTTTTTTTGACTTTGTGTTTCAGGTTTGGCAACACAACCATCGTGAGGCTGATGCAATCCAGTCGGTGAAAGATAGTCTGCGTCGCATGAACCTAGACTATGTTGACCAAGTCCTTATACATTGGCCCTTTTCCTTTTCAGTAAGTAAATTTAATCATATTTCAACATAATATTTTTTTTGCAATGTCGGCATCACGCAGTATTTATCTTAAAACTAGCCGAGCCCGCGACTTCATTGGCGTGCGTAAAGTAGCCAAGTTACTCCTTATTACATCAGCTCTCTGCCAGATGAATTGCCGAAATCAAAATCGGTCTAACAAGTCTCGCAAGATTAGCCTGTACAGACGGGCAAGCTGATAAAAATACTGGATAAAATTATAAAAAATGTTATTTTGGTATATGTTGCTATACATACATCCATATGTATTTAGTAAAAAGCAGTTATATTTTATATTACAAAAAAAAACACTCAAATTTTATGTATTGGTATAGATATAGATTAATGTTATTCAGCGTTATTCTGAAAATTCTAGAAGTACTCAGACCTTTCGCTCAGTTGAAGAAAGAATCTAATTGATAGGTAGATAACAATTTTTCCGTGCGATTGCCCAATCTTATGAATTATTGTTATCTTAATTTATATTGACTGCTAATTTATTAACATGAGTAGTCAAAAATAAGAACTTTTAATTGTCATATTGTTTTTGTTTTACGAGCATATCTGAGCATAAACTGATTTTATATATGTTTTTGGTGTGGTTTTGATTCAAAGCCGCTCCATATTGGTTCCTATTATGACGACAAACTAGTGGTCACTTTGTAGTCCTTTTTTTTCTAAAGAAGCTAAGTTAACAAAGACCAAAACTCATATCTTTTTCTTCTTCTCATTCTCAATGGCAGTCAGCAGTGGCTACACAAGTTACTAAGTTATAATATAAATAAATGGCCAAATTTGCAGACAGGTGAAAATATAATTAGCATTCTGTGATTAAAAGATTATTCTTTGTTGAATTTTTTGTCCTTTAGCTACATTTATTCATTAAAAAAATTTAAGTCAAATAATAAATACTCACGATTTAAATTATTTCACTTAATCAGTTATAACTTATATATATTAACATACTTATAGATCACAGTTATCTCAAATAATGTTTCATTATTATTTCCTTTATTTATCTTCCTCACTTTTTTTTACATTTTTAAATATTAATTAAGAAATTCCTTAAGGCAGCTTCAGAATACCTTTTATCCTCTATTTTTATAAAATAAATGTATTTCCAACAGCAAGACGGAGTTGACGAAAAAATCGACTACTTGGAAACTTGGAGAGGCCTCGAAAAAGTTTTGCAGATGGGCTTGGCAAAGTCCATAGGCGTATCGAATTTTAATGTGGACCAGCTGAAGAGATTGCTTAGCAACTGCAAAGTGCCGCCTGCGGTTAACCAAGTGGAAGTAAGTATTTTCAATTTCACTAAAACCCTGCACAATGTGACTAAAAACTTATTATGACCTGATTATGCTGGTAAGTCATTGTCAGGCAAATTTAATGGAAAATATTTTCTAAATATCTAATTTACCTTAGCCTAAAATTACAAATTTTAATGCCACTCGATATTACTTAACAAATTTTGTTCTTACATCTCATCGTTCAAAGGTCGTGGGTCCAATTCCCATGGTAAGCATATTTTGTGAAGTAGAGTAGAAGTAAGTAAGAAGTAGTTTCCAGTCTAATAGGATATTTTAGGCTTTAACCATCTGATTTTTGATAAGAAAGATAATTTCATGCTTTGTAAAGAACGTTAAGCCTGCCACTTGATAGTCGTTGAAGAAATCATGCCAAGAGAGCCGAGAAGTAGTTTTGAAAAACTCTGAAACCAGGATGTGCAGAGTCAATTGACTTTGTATTCCGCCTATTCAATTCATCCGAACGATGTGATAAAAATCTGATGATATATAAGAATTTCACGTAAATTATTTCTAATATTTACAGATCAACTTGAACTTAGGGCAAAAGGAATTGGTAGATTTCTGCCAATCGCAAAAAATAGTTGTGGTGGCGTATTCCCCATTCGGAACCATGATGCCTGGCAGACAACCCCCAGATAGCCCCGAACCAAAGTTGAACAACCCAACAATGCTGGCAATAGCCAAGAAACATGGAAAAACTGTTACTCAAATCACGTTACGGTACTTGGTAAGTTTACATTCCTCTGGTTTCATTTGACCCTTTTGCATACTACTGCTGCCTTCATGAGTAGTTATGGTCCATACTTCAAAGAAGTTCGCGCGCGGTCTCTACGCATTTTTTTAAAACTATGGTCCACTTTAATCTTGCCCCGTTTTGATTAATGACTTTGTCTTACTATTATCATAGACAATATCTCACAGTCTACTGCTGACATTAACGTCTTTAAATAGTATACCTATGTAATTCACACGTTTTTGTATAATCTAGTCTAGCACAATTTTGACAGCCCTCTACGTCCTTTTACTTCTCTATATCTATATAGGTACATTCATCTACAATGCTTGTCATCCACTTCGATCGTTTGACCACATGTTTTTTAAATGTCACAATAGTTTTTAAATAAACCCTTGGTTCTTAATAGCGAATTACAATTTTAAGTTAATTCTCTTTATTTTCGTCTTATCATCTTTCTCATACCCAAAGTCTCATACCCTATTGCTCACAATATTATAAATTCATATAGTGTATGTATTTCATTCTTTTTCAGTACCAACGGAACATAGTGAGCATTCCAAAGACGATAACCAAATCTAGGTTACTGGAGAACGCATCAATTTTTGACTTCAATCTTGATGAAGAAGATATAAAATCCATCGCTGAATTCGACGTCGGCTACCGAACAGTTCTACCCGTGTTTTGGCAGGACCTCGAAAACTATCCTTTCCCTAATGAAAGACGTCCTGATAAAATAGAGACTGCCCTGTACCTGAGAGTATGGAAGAACGGCGTCAATGCTGATATCGATTAGATGTTTTTCATTATTTTGGATAATTTATTGTCAATGTGCGAATTTGATACTACTAAGGCACTTATTTTTAATAAAACCGTGTATTTTTATTTTTATGTCTTAACTACGTCACCACAATTTTGAATAAATGTGCATGATGTTGAATAGCGATACGCTGGTTTTGTGTCATTTGTCGTTTGTATGTCGATCGATAAATATTTCGTGCCTTTCGAACGATAAACCTTTCGTAACGTACCTGGAAGGCCTCGTGTAAAGGTGGAATAGGTACGTGTCGTATTCGTAAAGAACATACTGGGCTGGGACTGGGATCAAATGTAGCGGGTGGTCATCGACCAGTATTTTGCTTGAAATAACTGTAGAGAAAACACTCAAAGTAATTTAACACGTAAGCACTTGTTTTAAAAAAACAAACAAAATAATTTGGCATAGTAAGCTAGTTCGAAATGGGAAATATGAAATCTAGCTACGAAATGGGACTAAGAGTAATATTTTAAGGCATTTTTGTTCCAAAATCTAAATAATCCCTTTAAAATTAAACTATTAAAACTTGGCCTCAGAAAGGCATTATAAATACTGACACTAGCAAAGCTTACCATAATAATGTATTGCGCTGTCCAGTAATATATTTCACAGCGACAAATAACAGTCAGACAGTTCAGACTAGATTTTAAGCCAGACATTTCAGCCACTCGACAACATTTGCGACGTGACTTAGGCTGGCTTTTCACTAAGCTGTATTAAGAAAATGTCAACTGAGAATATGACATTTGCTAAGTAAGGGGTAAAGGCCGTTTCTATACACTATTAATGACATAGATTAAAAAAAGCCAATACCGCGCGCGATTTCCTAATTCTATGATTAATGCTATGTAAATGTATCTACGTTTTGCATTGAAATATTACATCGCAGTGAGGACCGCTATTAATTAATTATATGACGTTATATGTATAGCAAGAGGCACGACAGCGTACTGTACAAATCGAAAAATCCTTTCAACACTGTAAAGTTAAATTTTCTAAAAGTTCAAGTTGCAAACCATTTGATCTTTATTGACCAAAATATAATATAATAACAAATGTTCTTTATAATGAATTGTATAGTTGGGGACAGATAAAACTGACCCCCCTGCCGTACTTACCGTAATGACATCCCTGATATCCTAATCTAACCTATAACCTCCCAACTAGTCAGGAATGAATAGTACTTCCATACCGCCCACTTCCTAAATAAATATGATGAAAAATAGCTTTTACGATAGCCTTAGAATTTTTAGGCAGTAAAATCATTTTTTTACCAATTTATTCGTATTGGCCTTGCCACAATATAAATAATGGTACTTACGCCTTGCTTTGATTTGAATACCAATGTTGCAATGTCTGTCAATATCAGCTGATTGCTAACTAGTCTGTTTGTTTACTATTAAACACTCCCACATTGGGCCAAAGTTCTGGTTTGATTTAAAGTCATGAATATTTAACATTTGTTGGTTTTATTTCATAAAGAGTTATTATGCTAATTGCCTTCTCTGTTAAGGCGATTATTAATTATGTTATTTTTTACAAACCGATTTAATAACACTACTCCGAAACGAGTAAAATCGGACTTAAATGGATGCAACCAGAATAACGCTAATATGGGAAATGTGAGTTTACACTTACAGTTGTTTTTCTTTAAACTTGAAAAATAAAGTCAAAATATAATATTAATCTACGACCAATGAATAACTATTTTGAGACATTATACACGATAATTATTTCTAAACTGTTTAACAAATCAACAATGTGAAATTATTAGGCTAAGTATCTATTAAGTAGTACTTAGATATCAAAATATTCCAATTTAAACAAAGCTTACTGCAAAACTGGTAGTAGTTATCTATAAAAATCCCTACATTGGTGCTATTTGTCATTGTCATTCACACTATGTCTCCTATTCGTGTCACGTTCAACGTGAATGATTGACAGAAAGAAACTGAATAAAAAATAAGCACCATTTCTCAAAATATAACATTCCATCAATATTCTAACATTTTCTGCGTAAATAAATATTATAATGGTGAAATATCTCATTACTGGCAATATGTGAGAGACGAATGTCAATCTGCCTATTTCACACATTTCCTTTTTGTGAATCAATCCAATTAGTCCTTTACTCGTGAAATCAATACATATAATAAGACACTAAAATGCGAGTGTCTGTACATTTAATATTTTTCAAAAAAACTGTTTGAGTGCGATTAAAAAGGAGTAACAGAAACCAAAAAAACAGTTTTTGGAATTTTTGTCTGTCTGTATGTATGTATGTATGTATGTATGTATGTATGTCTGGTACGTTATAACTTCGAAAATACTCAACGGATTTAAACGTGGTTTTCACAGTTGGATTACATATGATTAGGAGCGTTGTCAAAACTTTGTTTCGTCAAAATCGGTTAAGGGAAAAAGAAGTTATGATCGATTGAAAATTTACTTCAAACACTGCTTCTAAACTTTTAATGCGTTTACTTACGTTAAATTTAATTTAGATAAGGCTAGGATTTCTACTTTTTATTATCCATATCAATAAAGACGAAAACACGCACTGCACCTATTAATTTTAATAAAATAACACATTGAATTTGATCGTAAATTTAGTAACATAAAATCTCAATAGATGGCGCGAATTTGCGTACCTATAATATAAAATCCCATTTGAAATTTCGCCAATCTAGCAACGTATGATGGCCTATCGGTAGAGGACGTAGATCATATTTTTAAGTCGAGGGTTCGAATCCTGCTATAGATGACTTTTTTTACTTACTTTTTTTTTACTTACTTTCTTTTACTTGCTTTTTTTACTTACTTTTTTTTATTTACTTTTTTTTTCGTTTTGTATTAATTTTTAAGAATTTTTTAATACTTTAGTAAAGAAATGTTTCAAGAAAGTACCTGGATCGAATCCTGTCACAAACAATAATTTTATGATTTCGTGTTTTATTTGTTTTCTAGAATTATTTTCTTCCATTTTTTTATAATTTTGAAAAGAAACAAATAAATTCATTTGCAAATTTATTTCAGGATAAACGATATCGCAACCCCTTACAAATCATATCTAATAGTTTGTCATTGACGACATTGAAAAAGAAGATTAATCAAATGGTTGACTGGTAGAGAACGCTCTTAGCGTTAAGTCCGTTAATATATAAGTACTAGCTGTTCCCCGCGGCTCCGCCCCGCGTGGGAATAACAAACAAAAAAAAAAAAAAAAAATTGGTTGCCTGTAAAGTCGGTATACGGGCGAAAGTTTTACGTGACAACGACTTTGAGTCTGTCTCTCTCGCTCTTAGGGGACGCGTGCCTCTCACTCGCTCTCATTGTGAGCGCATCGTAACGTTACCGAGCGTTACACTTTTTCATAAGTGACTCCCAGCCGCAACCTAATTTAAGACGTTGTCACGTCAAAAAAACTTATCTATCTATCTTTACATATAATCGGACAGTAAAAATTGAATGTCTGTACATTAAATATTTTTCTAAAAAACTGATACGGGGCGATTAAAGAAAGACGTGTAACAGAAACCAAAAAAAACAATTTTTGGAATTTTTGTCTGTCTGTCTTTCTGTATGTCTGGTACGTTATAACTTCAAAACTACTCAACAGATTCGAACGCGGTTTTCACAGGTGGATTACATATACGTTCAACAGTTTTGTCAAAACTTTGTTTCGTCAAAATCGGTTAAGGGAAAAAGAAGTTATGGTCAATTGAAGTTTACTTCTAGCACTGTTTCAAAACTTTTACAGAGTTGAATCCGGTTTACATAAACGTATTTAATATAGATAAAGCTACAATTTCTACTTTGTTTTATCTATATCAATGAAGACAAAAACACACTGCAGTCTCTATTAAATTTTAAAAAATTAACACATTGAATGTGTGTGGGCGTATAATTTAGTTACATAAAATATCAATAGATGGCGCTGAAGTTAATTTAATTATTTTTTTCTCATATGGTATTATAGCAGATTGAAATTTTTCCAGCAATTAATTCTAATTATTTCAAAAAAATTTTGGTTGTTTATTTAGTTCTATTGGTTGGTTTGTTTATCGGTCGTTTGTTGTATTGTATTGTAAGCTATTTGAATTGATTAGTTGGTTGGTTTGGCTTTGGTTTAAAAAATAATCAAACCAGCAAGTCAGTTCAGTTGTTGTTCGACGGAACATACGGTCGTGTCGTAAGGTCTAATTTAACTAACATAACACTATTTATTGAGTTAGGTTCTAATGACCCTGTAATAGGCTGCGTCTACTCGTTTAGAGAAAAAGATGTGATAGTATGAATGTTAATATTTTTAGTTTGATATCGTAGCAATGGCTAATGGCTTTATAAAATTGGCACGGGAATATGATACTACTTATAGATTTAACTATAGGTCTGGATAGTTGTAGTTTCCACAGGTTAAGCGAAAAGCGAACTACACGCGGGCGGAGCCGCGGGCAACAGCTAGTGTCAAATAAATGTGATAATTTTCTTCCGAGAAAATAGAAATGGTGTTATTTTGGAAATTGGCATTTCGGCACAAATAAATATCTACTAGTAAATAAATGAATATACAGAAATAATTGGAATGGATGCAAGCCGCTTTCAACCGGTCGTTCTAGAAATCCTTGAGGGAGGTCTATGTCCACCAGTGGACAGCCTGCGGCTAAAATGATAATGATGAATCATTCAACTCTGAAAATCAATTCCACGGACAAAAGTAAAACTCAAAAATTAGATAAACATTTATATAAAACAAAACAAAGAAAGTAAAGAAAACTTACACAATCGAACATTTTTTTTCAAGTCCATTATAAATAAAACACAAATACAATCACTCAATGGTACTATACCAAGTTAAAAGGCAGGTTATTTTAACATTTCTCTAACTCATACGTCCAGAATCTATTACTATATATTACATTGTTATCAAATTTCTTGATAAATAACTTAGATAAATAATTAACCTGCTTTTTCAAACTCATCCAAATATTATCCAAAATATATGATTAAACTCTATCTATCCTAGTAAAATAAAAGATGACTTATAACTAAACTAACCAATACATGATTCTGATTCTGAAAACGAGCGAGCCTTAGGGTGGGTTGTACCAAAGTACCAGTTATCGTAACAGTTAAAGTCAAATTTAACAGTAACATTACTGCTAACTATAACCGTTGTAGCGACATAGGTTGCACCATCGTATTTTGTAGTATAGTAAGATGCCAAGGTCACAAGTATAATGACGTCCGTGGAGGTAATTTGATCCGTCTGACAGTTAAATTGACAATAACAATAGCTTTAACCGGTCAAGTTTGAGCGGTTACGGTCAGCGTAAAAGTTATGACGAATTTTGACGGTTGTTAAAATGGTGCAATCCATTTTTCACCTAACCAGTACTTTGACAACACAGTTGTTGTTATAGTAAGTTGGTGCAACCCAGCCTTAAAGTAGCATAAATAGTAATTGCATAAATAATTTGTCACCGGATCTTACAGTCAATTCCTGTGTATGTATTTTTAGAAAAAAAATGCAATTAAAAAAAATTATGAACTTAATATCATAGGCACGATATCACTCAGCTTTCTGAAAATAGGTTGGTTGGTATCATCTGATGATCAACCCTACGTAAATCCAGAACTTAGTTTAGCGTTAAAAATTACCGCTGCCTAAAGTGTGAATGAATCGGATATTACGCACTTGTCCCTCTCTGATTGGAAAGCAGAAGATTAAATGACACACATCCAAATACGAAATAAACTATTGTAAAACATAATCTAAAATATCTCATTTATGTTATACTTCGAAAAAGGCGGTTTAATATAATTAAAATCAATTTGTTTCGTCCGTGCAATATTACTGTAGTTGATGGCTGATAATTTCTTTCTGCGAGTCTTCTCGGGACTGTGAAAGTCTACTTCATAGAGGCCGAATTTTACACTGAAAATAAATAATGACTTCATGAGATAGTAAGTCTTAAGGCTGCTACACACTATACAGGTGGCATTGCCTGTCAACTTTGTCCTTAGGAAATTCGTAGAGCAACCAGACAAGTTTAAGTACAGAAATCGTCGGAGCATACCCACGCGACATAAGCATTAGTAAAGAGTCTTTATAATGAGTAAGAAAACATTTCAAAAAGCGATGTTTCTCAAATACACAGGGTGGCAGGGTAAACACCGTTATCATTGAAATAGTGGAGATAGATACTAAAAATACTACATAAAAAAACTACTAAATATAAAATAAAAATAAAAAATCAAAATAGTGTTATAATAAAACATCTTAATTTTATTATGGGAATAAAAATTCACCCTAAAATTCAAGATGTATGTACCTGTGCGTACTTGTTATTACTTGTATGGTGTTAATATTTTTTACTTATTTTGAAGTATACTCATGATACTGTTCTGAACCTCCAGTATCAAGGATATGGTATTTGCCCTGTCACCGTGTCTGTTCTAAAAATAAAACCTTTATTCTGTACGAATATAAAAAAACTTGTGTGAGAAATTGTTTTTTTTGAAATAATCAAGAAAAATAAAAAATAAGCAATTGTGTAAATACATAATAGTTTTAACCATCAATAAGGAATTTTATTGTTTTAAGAATTCCAATTAAATTCTTTGCAATCGATACAACAATCATGAACTTGTATGAGCAATATTCTTGAATTAATATCAAGGACAACAGGTAAGTGTCGTGAGATGACAATGTTATTAATTAATTCATAGTTTGATTACATTGTGCCTGTACGATCAATTTATGGAAATACAATGTAAACAATAGATAATTGATATCCAATTATATACCAAATTTTTACTTGCTCTAATTTTATACTTTGAACGGTGTTATGAAATGTACTATAATATGTTTTTATTTAATTATTAAAACCTGATTAATTTTTGTTATAATTATTTTTTTTTGTATGCAAGTTTTTGTTTGTAATTTTTTATTTATTAATATTAATTTTCTCAATAAACTGATTAATTAATTTTCAGAATACATTTATGTTTAACAATGTTCTTGGCAAGTAACTAAAAATGAAACCAAGTAAACTAACACAAGTGTGTACAGGGTCAATGAACCTTACAACCTGCATGATAAAGGCTACCTCTGTGCTTGGTGGTCGCCATGCCATTCTGTCGCACAAGAGGTCCCGGGTTCAATCTCCCCGGTCAGGTCAAGATAGAAAATGATCTTATTCAGATTAATCTGGGTCTTGATTTTTTGTATATCTTTGTATTTATTATAAAATATAGTACTTTTGAGTTAGTATCCTATAACAGAAGCACAGAATTAAAACTTGTACTAAGGACACAAGTCTTGAATTTACTTTGCGGCTAGCTCAATCCATTTATATTTATTTAATAGCTTTCGCCCGCGAATTTGCTCGTCAATCATGTAGTAGGTAAGTGAAATGTCTAAAATTTAGTTGATCTTTGAAGCTATAATTTTTTTTTATGTATTCATGGACCAGCGATTAACCACGATCCCACCTGATTGTAAGTGCAGATGTGATCTCAGATAGAGCTCGATGGTTCATTGAATTGTAATTTGGTTATAGGTAGTGTTTAGGAAATGTAGTACAAAACATTTTTATACATTATACCTAGGTACTTTTGTATGTATCTTCCATATATTGAGTAGTTTAGATTGTGATTTGAAGGTTTACCTTACTGTAGAGTGCATGAGTGTTAATAAAACAATAAATACGTTATATACTTACGTATAACCATCTTTCCATTCAAAGTCATCCATCAGAGTCCAAGCGAAGTATCCTTCAATATTACATCTATCTTCGTATATCGCCAACCACATTTGATACAAATACTGATTAAAATACTCCACTCTTTCATAGTCCTCTCGTCCACCATAATCACACATCCCATTTTCTGTGATTATTATCGGTATATCGTCGCCATATTGTTTTTTAATCCAATTAAAAAGTTTTCGGAAACCAGGTGGATAAACCTGTTGAGAAAATATCATACGTATGAAATGCTCAGTGCAGCGTGGTTTCATTAAATTGTAAAAAAGTAATTGTGTGCAGATACCGTGTTGAATGTATCATACCATTATTAATTTTTTTTTACACATTTTAAGCAAATACATTTTTTCTTTCTTTCCTTCTATTCGTTTCGTATTTCTAATAAAAATATATATAATATTAAAAATAAACAAAAGTAAATTTTTGGTGGGTTTAAATGTTTAACTGTCATAGATCAAATCAATGAGTTTATAATAAAAAGGGCTTAGGTATCTTTTTTTATTTGTCGATTGTTTTAAACGAAGAAAAAAGAGAAAATTTGCTATAATCAATGCAAAACGCATTGCTTGATGAAATAGAATAATCGCGTTACAGGCCTTTAATCATAATTATAAGGTAGTACGCAAAACAAGCTCAATGGCTTCTCCCCCCAAACTTTGTTACACATGCATCTTGAATTTATATACAGTAAAAGCTTGTTTTAAAAGTGATAATATATGATATCTTTGATGCACCCGAAGAAAAATAGGTAACTTACAGCAGATAAAAATATAAACTTTAGATAAACCCAAAATTAAAGCGTACCGTAAACCAGTCGGCTCCGGGTTTTGGCCAATAAGGATTTTGTTCCAACTTGACTCCAGTGTCGTGATCCATGGACGGAACTCTCCATGTTTTTTCCATATTTGAGCTTGACATCAAAAACGTAGTGTAATGATTTAAGCCGAAGAAATCGGAGCTACCTCTTAGCTTAACAATCTGTAAATAAACATTTGTAAATTGAAATTGGTAATGGGCAAGTACAAAATAAAAACAACGTAACACCTAAGTCAAATCTTTTATTCAAGGTTTTTAAATAAATAATAAATATGAAAATACATATAATATATAATAATTTCTAAAATCATAAAATCTTGTGAGTACATCTTTATATGTACAATGATCCAAGGAGGATTTTATTCTTAGACATTCGGCCGGAGACTACCTATATGTATTCGAAAAACGCAATTTTTTTTTTTAAATCTATGTCGAAAAATAATTCCAAATTACAATTTCTGTTTTAAATGAATAGATGTAATGGATTCCTAAATTACATCTCTTCATTTACTTTGGATGCAAATGTAGTTAATAAATATTAAACCTATAATCTAATTTTAGTTTACCTCTTCTTTAGTAAAAGTGGGTAATCGGGAACGTGTGAAATTCTGATATGCGCTGATACCATCGATCCTTTGTCGCACAATGAGTGGATAATCACCTTCTTTCGAATATATTGGATGAGCATATAATCCCAACTGAAATAAAACAAAATCTTTACAAATCTAATTATATAAATAAATAGAAACCATCATATAGGAAAGAAAAAAAATCAGGGTTATCAAATTTTTTTTAATAAGACAGAAAATAAAACGGATTGTTTAACCTGAGTGGCCATTAACTGGTGACCCCTCTGACGTATGTATATGACTATCAGTCATACTGCTCGTACATGTGTGCCTGTATTTTTTGCTTGTGTTGGATAATTTTGTCCAGTGTATACGTAGCAACGTAGTCGAATACTATAATGTGTGTTTCCTCACCCCATGCGCAAAATGTGGCAGACTTTTTCACGTAGAAATAAGAGCGCGTGCCGTCTCCAGTCGGTTTAATACTCTAAGTATAAGTATGTTTATGAATAATTTAGAATTAGCTGGCCCCAAAGTAATATTTTTTTAAATATAATATAAGAATACTTACATGCATCTGCATATACCTCTCCGCTGCTTCAACATCACCGGGATTCGAAAAGTTCCTTGGTTCTCCCCAAAAAGCATCTAGAGTTATACCAACTCTTCCTGCATTATTATTAAAAAAAAAAAAAAAAACGTTATTAACTATCAAAATCTTGGATTGTTTTTTTTTATTATTATTTTAAAAACGTCGAATTGTTTTTTCTTTTTTTTAAATATTTTTTTTTTTTTAATATTATGTACACGTATTGTTTCTAAATACAAATTTAAGGACAGGCCGTGCTAGGGCAAGGCCAATTACTATAGCTACCTTAATACTAGTTTTCGTAACACCGTAGTAGGTTGGACCGGACATGTTACACATTTTATGTGGCAAGTGCTGATGTAAGTAATATTTTCTAAAGGATAAATAAATTCGTTTCATTCACCTTTTCTCCCCACAATTATAATAAAAAATGATTTTAATAATCGTCCTATTGTCTTTGACCATTAATAAATAATTTAATTTTGACTAATAAGAAGCTACGTTCACTGCACGGTCTTATTCTTGGTCATCATAATTTTATTTATCTATACTATCCATACTAATTTTAAAAATATTTAGTATGGCTACAGTTCATCAAGGATCAAACATATGCTACTTTTGGGCGCGTTATAACCGAGTACCACGCGGGTGGAGCCGCGGTCAGCAGCTAGTAAGCAATAAATATATCTCACCATTTTGATGCGGTTTGTATTCTCTCTCGTACAAACGATATGCCTCAGCGTGTGCCAGTAATATATAATGAGCACAAAGGTATTCTCCAACTCCGTGGGATTCTAAAGCTGGCACAAAATAATCACTGCCGTAGCCCTGAAATAAAAAAATAACGTTTATTAATAAAGAAAAAAATATTGACGCGGCAGCTATAAAGAGGACTACATTTCGATTCGATTTTTCTATTTCGACTACTTACAGGTATAAATGTGCATTAGATAAAATCGTATATTTCGCAACACACCTATAATAAGGAAATATTTTGATACTTCAAATATATTTTTATTTTATTATTGATCCTATCAATGATAATATAAATTTACAGTAAAATATGTTTTAATTAACGTCGGTATGGACGCTATTTGTTAAAGAAAATTGATGTTGTACAATCTTACTACATACAAAATTCATAGATAAGTAGATACATTTTTTTTACATTTAGAAAAGTCCTAATAACCAAACTCTTATTGAAATATTCATTATTTTCTTTAAAGTTACCGTTTAGCTGTTAGTTTTCGCAGTTACCTACTTGTCGTCAAATCTTTACAACGTCCTTGACTTGTCTGCTGGGAGCAGGGCTTGTTGCCGTTACCAAATTAACACTATAAGTAGCGGTAAGTAATGTTAATTCCATTATGTTAGTTTTGGTATCGGTAATGTGGGTATAGTTAAAAGGCGTGGTAACAAAAAAAATTTGGACGTTAATTTTTTTGAAAAATAACGTTAACCGAGTTAACGATACTTGTGTTTTTGGGAGGTAACGATACCAGATTTTTAACGTTAAAATAAGCTCAGACTGGGAGTATGGATACACATACACATACGCACACGCTTACACGCGCATGTTTCAAATGCACACGCTTACACGCGCATGTTTCAAATGCTCATTAACAAGATTAAGTTAATTTAATTTTTATATAATATACACTTTATTAAAAAGAAAACCCTATATTTATTGCGTTCGTATTATTAAAATTCTACAAAAATCTTATAGATTTTTAAATTTTATTACAGTTTTCATCACGTTTTTTTTATGAGTATTCGTTATTTAATGTGTCTAAATAAATTAATCGTATCATATTTTTAATATATCCTAAAAGAATATTATTTTATTTTATTGCTTCAATGCAATGCAGTGGACTTTATTTTTTTTACGCAAAATAATACTCGCGATCGGCTACTTAATCTGATATTTTTAAAAACTTGGTATCTTTCACTTTTATACAAACATAAAATCTCTCTCCTATGTTATTCGTTTTTACATGTGATTAGTAGTATTATATATTCGGTTCCGGTTGTTTGTGCTTTAAAAATTCTCTCTAATATTTAAATTAATTCCGTTTTAAATTCATTAGTGCAGTGCAGCATAACTAAACAAGGTCAGCAATGAAGGTGTACTTAATAATATTTAGTACCCATTTATTTAACTTACTTCATTAATCTTAGATAATTATGTCTGTTGGTATGTTTGAACCAAGATTATGATTTTACTGCTTGTTCCACAATGTATTACGAATATTATTTGATATTAATCTACCTAATAAATTATAATCAGTCACTGTAACTAGAACGTTGCAGTAATTTACTGTAGAGGAATCCGTATACGTTCTTATTATTTGTCTGTCATATCAAGCTGCATATTTGATTTACTAGCTATGATTTAATTTATCAAAGTACGAGTATATTCATATGGTAGATTACGGGTCGAATGTTGTGTACCTTCCTTCGTGTGTGACAATTTCAAAGACATACGTCTAACCTAATTATTCTGCTACACAATTTGTAAAATCCGGACGAAGTTGGATCGGGCTGCTAGTTATGGCATAAACACTTCCTACGTGATTAAAACAAACCCTACAATGTTACTATTTAAATTTGCATTCAAGGAAAAAAAAAATACAATATTTTTACCCGTAGCATAAAATTACATTTTCGTGCGCTATGATAATAAGTGCAAACTTTTAACAGAAAAGCAACTACCCCTTTCTAAAAAAAAAGATAACAATCATAGGAAAGATCGCTTTACGGATACAAACATTTCAACTTACATTATAACAGTGTTGATGCGGCTCATTCATAGTGGTCCAAATGTTGACGATATCACCGTAGAGATCGAATGCAATCCTAGCGTAATCCACGAAATAGTCAACCATTTTACGGTTACTCCACCCCCCGAGGTCCATCAAGGGGGTTGGTAGGTCCCAGTGGAATAGAGTAACAACTGGGGTTATATTGGCCATCCTCAGTTCTTCTATCAATGTCCGATAGTACGCCGCTCCGGCTTTATTTATGTAGTTATCGGTCCCATGAGGAAGAATTCTGTATAAATTACAAGTTTAATGTTCACAGTTTGTTTGGTGTGGGTTAAAATTGTCGGGATTCATTACCTTGTTTCATAGTATAATAAGATACATATAGAGTGTAATTCATGTAATTTATTTATATCCTAATCGACAATTCTTCTTTATGTTATCACTACATAGTATAAAACAAATTCGCTTTCTCTGTCCCTTTGTCCCTTTGTATGCTTAAATCTTTAAAACTTCGCAACGGATTTTGATGCGGTTTTTTTAATAGATAGAGTGATTCTATTTGGTTTTCCATGTGAAGCCGGTGCGGTCGCTAGTTAGATATAAAATACATTTACAAGTGCGTAGCCAAAGTTGATTTCTGTCCCTATATTTCACTTTTAGCAAATATTTTTTTAAATAGGTAAATTAAAATACGATTTTTTTTCACGCTGTATAGTTGATCAACACTAAATTTTAGGATTTTTAAATTTCAATATGATTTATTTCTAACAAATTTATACTTATTTTAAATCTCTATTTTTACTAACGAACTTAAATATTAATTTTCCCCACATAAAATGAACAAATTAAGAATAGCGTTTCATGCCAGTGTTTGTTATCGAATAATATAATTTCCGTGACGTTAATTGTAACTGTTTAAATCTGTATTCATACCTTAAACCGCTAATTTGTTTTCGAATCATACTAGGTATGATAAATTTTCCGATAAACGAACGCGGTTTTCCTGCAGAATGTATGTTTGTTATATAGAAAATAATCATAAAATCAAGAATATATACTCCATCTGATCTCACAACTAAGGATGCCGCAAACCGGGTTAAGTAGTAAAAATCAGAAACCACCCTGGGCTCTGAAGCAGACAGCTGAGGAAGAAACCGGAAAGGCGCTAAGATGAGTGTGAGAGTAAACCACACTATCGTGGTTTTACGGTTTTAATGTTAAGATTTGTTGTAAATTTATGCAACAAAGGGTTTTATATGGCGATTAAATTTTCGACAAGAGTAACGCCTCCCAACATCAATTTAAGCAAGTCCTAATAACTTAACTACTAAGAAAAAAGTTAGTATTAAAAAAGAAAAAGTTACCTTGGCCATGATAAAGACAATCTGTAATATTTAACGTTAAGCTCTTTGATAATTTTGATATCTTCCTTATACTTGTGATAGGAATCGGCTGCTATATTGCCATTGGACCAGTCGGGTGTGTATTCTGGATGCTTGTGAAGATAAGTGTCCCACATACTTTCACCTTTGCCTGTGTCAAAAAAAAAGGAAATTATAACTGTTGAGTAAAGAAACTAAATATTATCAGTGAAATCAACGTGGCGAGGCTTCGATCGCTCGACTACATAGAGCGGATAAAAGAAGATCGTGGAGAGGATAAAAGGAGAACCTGGAGATGATGAACGAAGATTGTGAAGAAAAAGAAGAAGACGAAAGAGGATAAAGAAGAAGAGTAAGAAATCGTACGCAGGACGACCAAGTGTAGAGCGACCTGTCGATAGAATAAAGATAGGTTGCAACAAAGAATAGATAATAGTATGATTTATACGTTACTATAATGTGAGCCTCCTAATAATAGTGAAGAGTCATTGATACTAAATAGAAGATAAGAAGACAGATGAGGACTTGTAGGGAGATCAAGATAGTGCGGCTGGTATGAGCCAAGCGCGTACAGCGAAATCTCCCGGCATTTGGTTCGTATAACCGAAAGGTTGGTAAAGCCATGGGAGGTGGAGAGTTGCTATCAGTATAATATAGACGCAGAATACAGCTACGTATAAAATTTATTATTCGTATATTTTAGATACCTATGTCATTAAATACTGAATAAATAATCAGTAACGATATGAAACCAGTTTAAGAACTCATGAAATGCAAAAATGTTCATAATTATATCATTTGACAAGTTTGGCTCCTTTGAGTCCGTTTTAACGGATTTTTTTATTCAAATGCAATTAATTAAGGAGTTATAAAAACTTCCGTTAGGTATATTAAATATCTAATCTATGTACTTATATTAGCTGTTCCTTGCCATTTCAATCATCGGCGGTGTGTATATATTGTGCCTTTAACCACAAAAGTTCCTAGGAACAGGCTATCATGTGCAAAAAATTATTGTAATCGATTTAGTCATGGGAATTAGTAGTTCCGACCCCCTCAAAATAACTACCCTATGTATATATTATCTTTATATAATATGCAAGAAAAAATGTCAGTCTTTTTCTGTTTGCTTGATATCTTTTGACTTTTTAACTGGTTAACATTAGTTATTTAAAGCTTTGTTAAAAATTGACGATTTTCTACAGCGTATGCCGAAAATGTGAAATAGGTATAAATGCTTTGCATTTACTCTTGAAGTTAGGCGACTACAATAACCAATTACTACTTAGGTAGGCATACTATTTGCTTACTCAATTGTATTAAAAACAAATTAATTTCGGCTTGATATGACGAAGTTCTATATGCTTTATAAATAAGCAGCATATTGTTATAATGAATGACTTTTTCTACCTTAATACGTAGATCGTCTTTATCAAGTTATAACATCTGAAGGCAATGACCTACATTTCTAATTAAATTTGTTTAGTTGATTTCATATAAGTAGGTTAACGACATTTATGATTAAAATTCGTCGTATTTCCGACTCTTTTAAGTTCAGTGTTAAACGGTTCAAGGTCATGTTTATATAGAATATATCCTGCCCATAGTAAAGTCATGAAAGCGTAATGATTAAGCTTTCCTTTGCAAAATATTAGTTTGTTTTCGTTGCAATTATTTTAACTAATCCACTTAATGTTATAAACTTTGGACTAAAAGTGATAAGGATTCTTAACTCGTGGTCCCACCTATTATGTGACCTTTTTATAATGGTATATAATAATTTAATTGTCTGGAAGATATTGCATGATCAGATCAATAAGGCTGCCTATTGTATGTTTGTCATTTCCTCAGTTTTAAGTGATGTAATGAAGAAGTTTCATTTAAATTCTTGTCTATTTGTTGCAATAGTTAAAATATATATATTATTGGTATAGAGGTAAAAATAATATTATACATTACGTGCGCAGTGTGCATAAAATATTAACATTGAGATTTAAAAGTCTATACCTACTACCCAAAATCTTGGCATATTGATACCTTTTCAAAACATATTATCATGATGTGATCGTATTCCTAATTTATAGGATTCCGTACCCGACGGGTAAAAGGAGATCCTATTACATTTACTAAGTCTTTTCTGTCCATCTATCTGTAAATCAGTCCTTCTGTCACCGAGTTTATGAATATAACAGGAACCTAATTAAATATATCAATAATAAGGAAGTGAGTATCCTTCTATAAAAAAATTGGCTTTTTTAAATGAACAAAACCTTCAATCAAATGCTACTACTACAGAACGCTTGGTGCGAAAATCGCACTTGCTCTTTACCGATTTTTCGAAATATGTGTTTTATTCACACAGTCACACATATTATCGTGTAAATATCGTGTGAACACATTATTCTTGACATTGAATGAATTTAAATATGGTTTGACCTTGCCTGTGACTATGATATATGACCAATTAATCTGATTTTGTTTTATGTTTCCTACTTGGCTTCGTACTGCACATATGCGTTTTACTTAAACCAGCTTTTTTCCAAGACTTTACTTCAACAGGAATTACGGAAAACTATTGAATCTTGATTAATTGAATTGTATTAATGTTGGTTGTTTATTTTTACTTTTATCATTAGGATCTAAGGAAAGAAAAATAATTTATTTTTCTATTTTTTTATTATTATATTAAGCTAGCTTTTTAGACAATGGACAATTACCAAGTATCATTATTAACTTGAATATTTAATTTGACAGAATAACGCGTGGCAGATTTAATAGAATGAATAAGTGGTGCTTTAAATTTTTAAAGAATTTATAATGAGTAAATATGTATAAATTTTTAAGCTATTGCATAGCTTTTATCGCGGGCTATGAACGCGGCGAGCGAATCAAGAAATTCCGTAACGAAAATAAAACCTAAAACCCTACCATGTACTCCGCCTACCATGTAGCTCGGCCGCTATGCTATGCTATGCAATAGCTTTACCACAAAAGTCCAAGAGTGCCCCACGCTTTTTTTAAATTAATCGTTTTAAAAAAAACTCCATAGTATGTAATAAGGCAAGTTACCTTTTCTTTGTCCCAAATGCGCCATCAAGGGTTTGATAATAGACAAAATTAGCATTTAAAAATAATTTAGTTGGTGAATCTTTATAGACACGGAAATTTGTGAACCACCATTTTTTAAGGGTGCAATAATGTTTATATAAATATATATGTTAGTTATCACATACCATCTGCGTTCCAACCTCCTTCGATTTGAAATGCGGCCGTCGAAACGCCGAACATGAAGTCATCGGAAAAGGCATACTTTCCGCCATTTTCAGAACCTCCTAGCGTCGCTCCATGCACATAGCAAAGGACGCTAAAACAAAATAATTATTTTAATTAGAAATACAAATACTCGCAAAACAGAAAGAAAGAATTGGTTTTATAACCCACATATTTTGTAAAATCACAGCATGCTTTTAAAATGTATGTCCACGAAGATAATTAATACATAAATTTATATTATATTTGAAATAGCTGTAGTGCTAAAAGTTGTGCTTTTACGACAGGTGACAGCAGCTTTATTGAAGCTCTACGTAAAATTTTATTAAATTACTTAAAAATTATGAAGTTGTTTCACATTGGGCGCAGTCAAAAATCTGATGCTTAACCGGTGAAGATAGTTGTAGGTAGTACATTAATTAATTAATGTGCGTTATTAGTTCAAGTAAGTATTTATCTATGTTTCTTTAATTTGTTCTAGGAACTTGCAGGAAGGAACATAAATCAGGCAAAATGTGGTGCAATTTGTCTGCCAGATCGGAGATAGAGTGCTTATGCACTAACTTTACTGCCAAGAAACATTTGTATCTTAGTGATTGTTATTATCATAAACGTTGTTTTATGATTAGCGCAAAGGATTTAGTTGGATATTAGTTTGAAATTTAATAATTGCGTATAAACGCTAATATACTAGCTTGTTATATTTTCTAGGTCTAAAATCTCAGCCATGGTAGTACTTAATAAGGTACTACCACTACTACTACTATATTCGGACTCCAAAACTTATTCTATCGTAATATTTCATTGAAATTTGTGAAGCGATTTAGCTTCACTCGTGAAATAGGCAGACACGGAGACAGACAGGGTAGAAAGATAAAGTTTATTGTAAGTGTCTAAAATTTTTAATACTTTTTCTGAAGATGATATTTTATTTTATCTAATCAGAAATTTAATTAGGATCATAAACTCATTCTTATCATTGCAATTTTCAGCTCATCATTATCATATAAACAACGTGAATTTTTGAAAAAAATCTTTTTATCTTTACACTACACAGTATTTGTACTTTTAACTTGACAGAGTTCCTTAAAAACGCTGATTCAACTAAAAATCTTAAATTTAGAGCTGTGCTTTTTCTCGGTAAAGTCGCTCTCAAAAACATCTATCTTCCGCTAGCCTTTTTACATCCTGACATGACACGAAATCCAATTCTTCCTTTATTTGTCATTTCATCTAGGTCTTTCTCTTTCAGTCTGCACTCTATCTTGTCTTCCATATAATGGTTTTGTAAAATCGTCGTGCTGTATCAAATTTGACTACATTTACCACATTCTCAATATCATTTAGTAATTTTTTTTTCCTCCTTCACGTTTTAAAACATTTTCATTCATTATTATATCTTTCCAGCTGATTCTCTCTATTTATATCCTGTCAGTTTGTTATAATTTGATCCGAGTTTAGGATTAACGTTTCCGAGAATTTACTGTACATCCTAGCTCAAAGGTACTACTGAGAATACTACTGGTAGTACGTAAAATACAATCTTGTTAAATGTAAAATAGATCTCGTAATAGTATTGATACATATGCCTATAGGATTTAAGAGGCTTTAGTCTTACATATGATATACAATAATAATTTAGTTAAAGGTTAAACTGTACCCAGGTAGTCATAGTACTGTATAAAAATATATACACCTCTGTATGTACTCGTAGTTTAAAAGAATAAATCTATGGATTTAAGCTGTATTAATAGTAGAAAAAAGCCGCGAGTTTATAAGTCAAAACACATAAACACTATTTTGGTTTACATTCAAAAACAAGATTCCATATAATTACTTATTTTAAGTTTCCTTTGTTACATACAGTTGAGAGAGTACATGAATTATGTAAATAAATAAATAAAATAAAAAGATCCATAAAACCTATGTCTTTTTATAGGTACGTAATTTTTGAACTATTTATAGATACTAAAGGATAAAATATTTGCAATCTTTTTTAATATTGCATCAGACGGAATTCAAAAAATATTAACTAGGTATTGAATAAATACTTAAGAATTCCTTATATCTACCGATGAGATTCATCACACAGATATAAGAAACTAAGAAATATGTAAACAATATCATAATTTTAGAGGACAATTCTAGTTTAAAACATTTTAAGGTATGTTTTCTCATATTTTTCTACATAAATTAACAATAATACGTAAACAGAGGTCCTAATTTCCTTGTTTATCTTTTCTGACAAGCTTTGATACAGTTATAATTTATACCTACTCAGAGGATTGACGTCTGACAGAGGTCGGTAATGCCGTCTTAGAATTTTTCTAAACAATCACATGTATTTATATAGTACTAGCTTTCGCCCGCGGCTTCGCCCGCATGAATTTCCCTCGGGAGCAGTGCTTTTTCCCGGGATGAAAGGTATGTATTTCCCTATGTCCTTTTTAATACTCCTAGCTATATTTATGCCAAATTTACAAACTCACTTTCGCATTTATAATATTAGTTAGTATACGACTATATATCTATATCAATACATGTTATATACGAACAGCTGTTTCCTGCGGTTTCACTTTCCCTTGGTGTGTTTGTACTATAGCCTAGCCAATACATGTATATGTATAAGATTTTTTCAAATCAGATAAGTGGATCTAAAGTTATAAGCGTTTAAACAAACAGCCAATCGAACTCTTCAGCTTTATAATATTTATTATAGAAGTATAGATTAAATTAGCCGACACCGGGTTCTGACGCAATATAAGTACTTTGCTGAAGTTGCGACCGGGTATTTGAAAATGAAATTGTTTGGATCGACGTCTAAACTTCATCACTATTTAAGTCACTAAGAACTTGACTTCAGTAGGCATAAACAGAAAATTCGATATAAACTATCATCAACAACTGTTAAATGATTTTTTTCGGATTGTGAATAATACAATATGGATAAAATTCATTATACTCGTACTTAAGTATTTTAGGAATAAAATTTATATTTCAAAATCACATAAAATTAATGCACAATGATAATATCAATAATTTCGCGAGGCACAACACTGGCTCTACATAATTAAAAAAAATAAAAAATAATACAGGCCACTGCTGGTTGTTTTAAAAAGGAAGTCCGTATAACACTGGCAACTTAAACTCAATTTCCTTAATTTTTTTTCTCACCTTGCTAGGACTGTCCCTACCAGGGCGACTCCGCTCGAGCTCCGCATTGTACAAACTAACGCCAATGCAGGTGACCAATTAATTTAACAACGGAATGTTGCCTCGCGGAATAGCCTTCTTGGGTTTCCCTAGAAATCAGATTCAAGAGCGATTTGCAATTTCGTTATGAGCCGATTATACCAAAACTGGTTTCGGAAATAAATTCGTATTATTGCAGTTTTTTTCTTATTTTATCTTTTTGTATATTTATTTTAATTGTTAGGTAATACAGCAAATATTATACAAGAATGCAATGAATATAATAAAAATAATCGATTCTAAATTTAGATACAGCGACTACATATAAAAGTAATTTGAATAAATTATTATGCTGTTTATTTTTATTTACCAATACTATAATGATAAATTATAACACTAGAGAGAATGATCTCACATTTGCTGATTCAAAAAGTTCGGGTAAATTAAGGAAAAAAAGCAGGAAAGTGGACCAAAAGACCCCAAGATTGCGACCTGGATAGGAATAGATTGAACATAACTCTATACCTGGATGTTTATGGTCAATCGACCATGTAACCCACTTAATATGATGATGAAGGAAAGATATAACATTACCGTTTGGTTTTATGATAATATGTTGTTTGGTTTTATGGTAATATGTTGTATGTTTAACACATATCACAGTACAGTTTTGACGTTGAAAAATTATTCAAAAATTTGTATCTAAGCAAGCTCGCATTCTGTGATAATAAAATTGTTTATTAATTATGCCGTTATCCTTAAAACAAGGCTTTGCTTTCAAGTCCATTAATGATTAAGGCCACACATAAACTTAATTTGAAAAATACAGGTGAATATGTCATTCTAACTTGCATTGCCTTTGATTGGTATTATAGACGAGTTTGCACTATACTAAAGTTTTATATTATCATATCTTCGTGTCAATGACAAATTGCTAAATATACTTAGTTATCCAAGTGCGAGGTTACCTCAATGACCTTCCGATTTGCATCCAACAAGTCGTCCACAGAACAATATGCAGCAGAGGCGGGGCATGACAGCAAGTGTGCCATGGTTTGAATACTCCCGCGGCGACACCTGTCGTCATTAGAAAATCCTCACCTCTTCCGTAACTCCTGACATCTGCTGACCACTACCTGATCGTCGATTCTGGTAACGTTAATCATAATCGTGTCAAAAAAGTGTTTCGATTGTAGTAGTTTTTTACACACTAGTCACAAGAAATGTATTTTTTTTATATCACTGCTGATGGTCACACCACACACTACATTCACATTACATCATACTGACATAATTCTTGTAAATACTGTGTAAAAAGCACTACAATTAGAACACTATTTTGACACGATTGTGACTTAACGTTAGCGGAATCGACGCCCTGATATCTTTTCAGCGATCTCTATATTGAGCAGGATAGGTTGTGGCCCGGTGGAAGCTTTTCATCTATGGGAAATTACTCGGAACCTCTTTTTCCACCATCTTGACTCTGGCTTTTGCCAGATCCTACGGAGTGGTATGGTATCAGTAACAAAACTGTATCGGCTTTTGAGGCGTGCAGGTGGAGGGTTATGTTTAAATACGGTGTCTATTGTCGATCAGCTGTTGTTGTTTCTCAGCTGAATAGGCTACTTGAAGAGCAATATCTGACAGGATTCTGTGGCTAGAAATGAGAAAGGACAAATAATATTTTTGCCTGAATATATAATAATTTATAGCAGCGCTGCACAGGTTTTCTGAGTCTCCAAATAGTTGACTGGTAGAGAATGCTTTTAGCATCGTACACCAACTATTTAAGTATTTGTATTTATAAAATAAAAGAGATGGATTTATGTTTAATATAAGGACATGTGAAGGGTTGATCACGACAGAATAACAAATTGCATCTGGATATAATTTGGCCTAGATTTGCCTGCAATTAAATGAAGTACTTTGTAGTCGAAACCATGCACTAGAATTAGGTTGAAATTCAGGATTTGTTAGATAAGGTGTATTAAGTATTAAAGCAATATCGAGACACTGCATAGACCCGCTATAATAAGATACAGTCGGTATTATTGCTACTTAGAATAAAATAAGAACTCTTAAGTAAAGAACCCAAGGATGCAACTAAGAGAATGTTACAAATCCAATACAAAATTCTGGTCCCAAAATTTTACTAACATATAACTACAAGGAAAAATACGTACAAAAGGTATAAAACGGCTTATCGCCTAGAAATCTCTTGAGAAACACTAACATTATTATTGTTTAGAATGTTACAACTAAATTATATTTGGGTTCAAGTTCAAAGATAACGTTTTGCGCAAGTAATCTCGGGGTTATTGTACTGTTATATAATTATAAGAGAATTAATATAACAAATTTCAGCTTAATATTTGAGAATTTGTGCAAATTTATTACGGTACTTACGGTAAGTTTTAGGTATCTAATCAAATAAAATTTCACATTTTTCAAACATGTAATATTTTTTTACTAGTTTTCGACTTGGTCATAGAATAGATAACCTTAATGTCACAGCTATGTCAAAAACATTATAGGCAGATAACCAATGACTCTACATAGACTATTTTCCTAATTAGACAACAATTTATCAAGAACAACACTCTAGTTTTTCTTCTTATAAAATTTACTAAAGGGTGGGTTAATTCACCCTATTTATTTTAAAAGGACTACGAGAGTGGAGCTTCAAATAAACCAAAGAATAAAACTGCAATGGTTACTTACGTTTTAATACAAGCAAAGTATGCTTTACTCGTATTGTGCAAGTTATTAATTGTATACGGAACTGATCCTGTTAGTATTGATAACGCCTTTTTAGTCAACCGGAAATATAATAACAAGGAAATGTATAATCATAATTTGTATTGCTCTTAAGTATACAGAGGTTTCTACTACTTGCTTACTTCCATTCTATAATATTATTAAACCTGCCTTTATTTCTGTTGTCTAGGCGTCTAATTCGCCCGCAAGGTATCCAGCTTTACAATAAACCACTATCTCTTTTTGTTGCTAAAAATAAGCAGCTAAGGGATAAAGAGGCCTAATTGCAGCGACAGTAAACGGCTTTTGCAGTAATTCATACAAAATAAGAGGGTAAAACTACCGATGCACGGTAAATCTCGAAAGAGATTGCGTGATTGCATAGTAGAATGAACCAAATCGTATGTGTATCTATTGTTTGTTTAAGATATAAAATAAAAAAATATTAATGCACCTCTTTCTTTCGACTCGCCGAAAATTCCACATAAAATAGCATAGGTATCCATGAAGAGTTTACGTTAGGCTGATTATAAATAAATATAATGCAAAATTTTATTAAAAGGGATATATGGGATACTAGCGATTCATCCTGGCTTCGCATGGGCATAAAAACCATGCTCTTGAATCACTCTATCTATTAAAAAAACCGCATCAAGATCCGTTGCGTAGTTTTGAAGATTTTAGCACACAAAGGGATATAGGGACAGAGAAAGCAACTTTGTTTTATACTATGTAGTGATGATACGAAAAGAGATGATGATGGTCTCAGGAGGGACAGGAATATGTATTATATATAAATTGCTTTGTTTTTTTTTTTTACTTTACTGTACAAAGTACTAATAGAAAAACGCAATAGGCAGACTAAACTCTAATAATATTATCTTAACTTAAATATGAATAAAATAAATAAAACATTGTCGATTCTTAGCACTTGGGATAATAGCATAAAGTACCAGGAAAAATAAACATGCTCGAAGATGAAATCTGTAGGCATCACATAGATAGTTTGTACATATAACATAAATCAAAGGTGCAACACTTTGCGGCTAGATATGAAAGAGTGTATGAGAGTATTCTATGAAAACTTCGACGAAAGATTTATCACTGTTCGCTTAGAATGCCACAAGACGGCAGGACTATGGGCAAAATGATAAATGAATAGAAGTGCCACTTCAGTAGTAGTTCAATGTACTATGTGAAAATCTTATCCACAGTTATTTTGCTGTATTAAGTAGTTAATGCAAGAGTAGACCGGGATAGCTAGCGCAGTGGAGCTATTCCGAAAAGCTAAGGACCAAAAATATTAAACAGACTAATCGCTAACCTTTACCAATTAGGGCGCAACGGAGGCGGAGGCAACCTTAGAAGAAGAAAAAATAATTATTCGAAATAGTTTACTCATGTTTAATAACCTACTGTATTATGTTCTAACTCAATACAAATTGTCGCTCCCTATAAAAGTCATTCATGAGTGTTCATGTATCTGTAATCGATATAATATTTTCTAATCCCTAATAATAATTAAATAATAGCAAGTAAATCTTTGAGTTAGCCTTCTATCATCTTATTAAGTCATCTCAAGACACCGAAAACTCACCATAAATAGCATTGGATTGCTTCCAAGTTAAACGGAATAGTTGACAGAGCTGGCTTTTCGAACCATTCAACTTATAAAAGCATTTTTGTGGAGCTCTATTGAATTCAAGTCTTGGTTCGCGTCTCGTATTGTGTAACTTTTATCGATTGCATTTAGATAAATCGAATGAAATATAAAGTAATATAGCTATATTTATGCTCTTAATTTGTCTGGTATTAACTCATAAATTCTTGTAGTATGTTTACCAGTAGCCCGTCCCAACTTCGTGCGGGTTAGACAAATTATTGATGTTTTACTATGGATTACTATTTTGTTCCGGTAAGAAATAAAGCCTTTGTTACTCATAGACAATAGAGCTCTCTAATAATGAAAAAAATATTGAAATCTGTTTAATAAATTTTGAGTTTTTTTTTTATTCCGAACAAAATTACTAAAAGTTGTTACAAACAAAAAGGCTGTTAGATAATGCTTTTTCGCCTATTGTGATATACAACTGTATTTTGTACAATATAATTTAATAAAGTTTAAATAAATAAATAAAATACAAACATACAAATCTCTCCTCTTTATAATTTTAATGTGATAGTGTGGTTTGATGTGATTTTTATTGAGTTTTGTAAAGTAAAACATATATAAAATTAATTGAAATTATTTTTGGAGATTGAATTCATAGAGACTATTTAATTTAGACTAAATGTTATCTTAAAATATTCAATTAAGGTTCAGTAAACACTCTTAATTTTGACAGGATAAAAAATGATGTAAACAAACAAAACATTTTTCATACAATTTAAAAATGAATGAAACGGAACATAATGTTACTTTTACTTGGAATCATTCGGAAATATTTAAGAAATCTGTATCTCATCACAGCCAGCGAAACGAAAATTCTAAATTGATTCCCGCGCAGTTCGGCTACGACGAAAAACACGCGCTACTATTTAATGATTTTGAACCTAAACTCTACGTGAATAAAGTGAGAGTGATTATTCTTCGACGTACCAGTAAAGTCGAATATATCATTACATCAACGCTTCCCTGATTTATTCGCACACCACGTGAGGGTGTGTCAGGCACATCCCGCGGCATGTCGTATTTTTATTTATAGCTTCATATGTGCTTAGGAAAAAATTTGCTTCCAAATTCTAAGCTATTCATTGAATATTTCATATGCATTTTGTACTAGTTTTTTACTATTTAGTATTGAATTAGTGCTTTTAGGGTTCCTTATACAGAATGTTATAACTTAATGTTTTCATGAATATAAACCGGTACTCTAAGACCCAAAAATCTATCATTTTTTCTGAAAAATATAAATAAATCAATTGTGCAAATAGCATCATCCGATGACCTACATTAAAAAAACATATAGATACCAAAATAAAGCATTTAATTTTACTTAAATTTATTAATGCCCTTAAAACACTTATAAATCTGGAAACAAATGAAATTTCCGTTGAAATATAAACCGAACTGAATATTTATGCAAGCACGAATGAAACTTATGGGTGAAAAGAAATTTTTTTCACAAACGTTTCTGAATGAGGATATTTTAAATTCCAATTTTGCACTTTAGTCCGATAGCAGACATGCAGATGGGCCAGAAATTTTGCATAGATTATTGGTCTCTTCCGTACAGTCTCTCATGTATACCTTTCTTAGTTAACTTTTTCTATTCGGAGTAACTGTAAATAAAAACTTTAGTTGTATTTTTTACGTACATTACTTACATATGGATTAAACATATTCTGTGTCGCTCGCTTTACTACAAAAATAATAAATGTAGAAAAAAAACACTTAACTTTATGGTGATTTGGAAAGACACGTAAATCGGATGATCAAAATCTAATTTTATCAAAATCGGCCCGATTGTGATAAAATTTGAAAAGGGAAAATATTGAGTTATTGAATATCACAAAACAGAATACGACGCTACTGGTTAAAGCCATAGGCAAAATTTAGAAATTTTCAATTCAATTTTGTTTTAAAAAATCAAAAGTATTTTTCGAAAAATGGGTGAAATTGGATTTTCAAAATTTTTACCACTCGGTGCCAATGGGACTAGATCCAGATTTGCATCAGTTGCAAAACTAAGTTATGATAATCTGGCTATAAGTTACAGGCTCGAGCTGGTAAGCTTTTCAATTTTATTGGGAGATGGGATACTTTGGCGTTAACTTCTGAAGAAATTGAATTTTCCACCATTTTAATACAGCTGTTGAATCAGTTCAGATGTGGCTAATGATTCTGTTCACAAGTTTCAACGGCCAAGAATAATTTGTGTCTTTAAAATCTCCGTGGAAAGTTTAATGCCATTTTTTTTATTTAACTTTGTATTGTATGCATATTTTAGCAAGAAATTAAAAATATCTTGGCGAAGTTTCAGAATTTAAATAGAAATAGATAATTTATAAAATATTTTGATTTTTTTATCTGAGTGCTTGGTTCGCGCACGAATAATACGAATATGTTACATGACAATAGTTTTTAATTGTGTTTGGATTCTGCGAGTCGAAGGTAAAAAAAGGTTAAAGTGCGAAATAAATACAATTAATATACAAATTTTCTACAGATTACACTATTCGAAACATTTAACAATGAAATCAGTGATTTTTCTTTCTTTCAGTATATTCTTAAATTTTTACTTATTGATAATAATATTAATAGAACTTATCGATTAAAAAAACAACTGCATTGATTGCACAGTGTTTTATAAATTTATGAAGCGGATTTATAAAAAATACAAATATTTAAATTGTGTTCCTACGAAGCAGATTCTAAACTGAAATAAAAAACAAAACAATATTTTCAATAACTTTTATATAAGAAAACAGAAGATTCTTAGAAAATCACCCGGGAGGATAAAAAGCTTTTAGATTTAGGTTTTTATAAAGTATTTTTTACTATGAACAAGTCGATATTCTGAAAAATCTTCATTTCAAGCGAATTTTTCATTTATCTTTTAACTTTCAGTCATTGATCCCCGTGAGAGACATTTTAATATAATTGACAAGTCAACCTACTTTCTTAAAGTTCTATAATTCAAGCATGTCTTTCTATTTTTGATACTTACTTAGCATAAAAAATATGAGGATTTAAATTAAAAATGACAAAATGCTTCGTCAAAATGTAAACAAAAAATTTCCGCTGAAAGCTTCGTCAAAAGAAAAATATCCGCAACATACATACATACATATAATCACGTCTTTATCCCATGCGGGGTAGACAGAGCCTAAGGCCATAAGACCTTAGGCCACGCTTAGCATAATGGTAGTTGAAACAGGAAATCAATAGTGATGAGTTGCTAGCCGCATCGCCTATGTCATGATTTCCCCATTCGGCGATTCCCTCAGACGACTTTTACGGCTTGCGCGGGAAGAGAAGCAGCTGGTACATTCCGCAGATATCCTCAACATGCTTAGTCAAAATATTTCTTAAACTTTCCTTGTTATTATTATTTGTATGTCAAATTTATTTGAGTACCGTAAAATAGTTAGAAATAATTAATGTGGCACTTATAAAATATCCAATACTTTTTTTTATAGCTAAGACCATTATTTTCATATCCCAGAACACAGTCCGATAAAATGGGTAGCTAAAACGTACATTTGCAGATTCCTATCGGTTCAGTACATCAATCGTTCTGCGGAAATAAACTTGCCAGGACAACACAGATCTATGTTCGCTAAAACGCAGGGAAGATTTATGCGAAGCTACTACAGATATTTAAACGCCCTTGATAAATGGGCTTCAGTATCGCAAATTCCATTAAAAAATATTTTAGATTATTCTGTGACAAATTCGTTTTATCTCATGTTTGTAAAGAGGCATTGTGATTTTCTCAGTCCTGTTGTATACCGAAAATATTTTGAAGTGAAAACTTTTTGAGACGCATATTGACATTTTTAAGATGGGGAAAAAACAAAAAAAAAACATAATTACATTTTTATGGTAATACCAAACAAAACAAATTAAAAATGGCATATACATCCACAATGTAAACCGTAAATTTGGAAATGTGAAAATTATGTGTAAATAAATTACCTAAAGCCGGAGGGCGTCCCAGCCCTGCCAAAAACAGCGAAGTATTTAAAAAGGCAAATTTTCATCAATTTTTTTCGGCATTCAATTTATCAATTTCTTTAGTTCATTTCGTAGTTTTTTTAATAGTAGTTAGTTTTTTGGTTTTCTATTAGTATAGACTTTTTATTATCGGTTGCATCTAGGTTATGCTTTGGAGAATAGGATGCACTTTAGTCATGATTTTAGATTTGGCGTTACTGGTTCTTAGTATAATAGATAATGTTAATATAGTTAATATAATATAGTTAATTAGATAATGTTATATATAAGTATACAACAAATACAATAATAATTCTTAAACTAAAAAAACTAAGGAATAAAAATAAAATATCAAATATTTAAAATAAAATTTAACTAATAAAAGGAAATGATAAAAATATTTTCAAACTGTACAGTTTCGTCGAAGTGTCACCCCGTAGTAGTGGATGGCTAACAGCATATTGTACGGCAACGCTAGTCCCCAGTTTGTTAATGTAACCTTGAATTAAAAAAACTCATTATAAATAAAAAACACAATAAAAAAACAAACAAACACTTTAAAGAAATGGAAATGATTCAAAATTTCCCATTTATTTGGGAAAATATAGAAGATATGTATTTATGAAAAAAAAACCATTTGTAAGTTCCATGATTTTATATGAATAAAGATTATGAAAAATTTCGCCTCTTGGTTTTTGCCCTGGACCAAAGTTAGTACTTTCCTTAATTCTGTGCCCTGGGGCTAATTTGGTCTTCTAACATTTACTCGTCTAGATATTTATGGAAACTTTATTTTGAGGTTTACTCCCGTTTCTCCCTATTGATCGATTCAACTGAAGAGCATGTTAGGTCAAATATAATATAAATTAAAAAAAAAACTACCGACTACTAACTACTAGTTACATAAAATTGTTTTGATGTAATGTATAGATCTATATAACTGGATATACAAATGACTGCTTGTTTTCTTAATAATTATAAAAAAAAGTACCGCATAGCTAAAAGTTGGTGACATATTAGCAATATAAAAAAAATGTTGTCGATCAAGCGATGATGACCGCGGTGTTTCCTATTTCCATGTAAATAAAAGTGGTGCGTCGGATAAAAGAGTCGTGTTAGTTACCCTTAATTATTCCAGCGATTTTTTGGTTGCATTGAAAACTAATTCGGAACCCGTTATCAGCTTACAGGGTTTAACCCGTTGGCGTCATAGATTTTGGAACTATAGTAAAAATAAAAGCTGGGCATCAACCCCGCTACTGTCACTGGGAACCAACCGGAGATAAGTGATCTCTCATCCGTGCATAACAAAGAAGGTTTTTTTACCGTGATTTATAGTAAACAATGGTAGAACCATTTTTTTCCATCACTAGAGTGACCTATGCCCATAGTGACCACGTTAAGCCGTTGCTCCCGGCTGCCATCTGGTAGTCGTTAAAGAAATCACGTCACGTCGGCCGAGAGGCGGTTTCTTAGAACTCTGACACCAAGGCGTGCATGGTCGGTTGACCGTGACACCTACAATTATTATAGGATGATCGACAGAATGATGGATAGTGGACATCGAAACTTATTGCTAGATACATTGTATTGCGTTCTTATGTTGCAACTGTGATCACAATGCATTTTGAAATATTCTCAATATCACCACTTCTACGCTAGATATCAAGTTTGCATTTGAAATTTTGTTGCACACTTTTTGTAAAATTTACAACTCTTCTATAAAACGAAAATACATTTTTGGTGATATAACAACAAAGTGGCAAGTAGGAAAATTCGAGAAGAAGTGGGATAAGTACTCTATAAATTTATTTCTTCAATACAATGGTAACTGATCTTACAACTCAGTCTTTGCCCTAAAACTCCGATATTATGAATTATATTATTTCTAGCGACCCGCCCCGGCTTCGCATGGGTGGAATATTATGGGGTTTGCTTACATATAAACCTTCCTCTGAATCACTCTATCTATTAAAATTCGTTGCGTACTTTCAAAGATCTAAGCGAACATAGGGACAGACAGCGGGAAGCGACTTTGTTTTATACTATTTAGTGATAGTGATTAGCTGTACATAGGTTCACTTAACAAATTTATATATTGAATAGTAGGAATCGGTGTGTATTCATCGTTAAATAATAATAATAAATTATTCGTTACGTACCTAATTATAATACACTAGCCGCAGATATGCGTTGGTACTGTAATATGTAAATGTATGTACAGCTAATAACTTTTCTCAATAATTATTACGATGCAAATATATATTTTTTGTAAGTATGCGTTTAATCTGAAACTGCAATCAGCGGAGGTATCTTAACTGATGGCAGTGCATTGTCATACTAAATCAATACTAGTCTGAAAAGATATGTTTTTATAGTGAATCGATCACTACAAAAACATATATTTTCAGACTAGTATTGATTTCGTATGACAATAAAGACAGAATATTTGTCGCAGTGCAACAACGGTAACTAAATGAACAAACTTTGGATCCACAGCGTCAAATTAATTAATTTAATAAAACTTTCAATATTCATAAAGGGTAACCGTCGGTGTTCTGTGTGCGAAATTGCGCGAATTTGCGTCTTCTATAACCGTTTAGTAGTTGGGTTTCATTATCAAACACTCCAGCATCTCTCATCAGGGTTGAAGGAATATACACTGATTCGCATGCGTTGGCCTTCTGTTAACCCGATATGGCCAGTGCCAGACGTATAACCGGCGAGGGTAGACGTCCCTATAACTCCCATTGGAGTATTACGCGATCTATGTAACTCGATTTTTGGTAGTGTTAAGTGAATGTGATTAGTGTAGTTAAATGTTTTATGATTAAGTATTTACGCTTTTAAAAAGTGTAAGTAAGGATTGACGTGAGTTTCTTAAGTTTGAACGGAAATTGGAAATGTTTAAAATATATTGATTAGGAGATTGAAAAATTTTGATTGAATTTTTTTTTTTTTGCTTGTATCTTCACGGATGTTTTGATAATAAAAATCATAAAAAACACAAAAAACTGAAATTAAATTGTATAGGAAAGTTTCCAAATTGCCTCTTAATTTTCTGAAACATGCTTCGTCTAACTCTATAAATCATTTTATAAATTTAAAAACAATTTTTATAAACTAATTTTATTTCTTTATTCTTCTTTTTTAATTTTCTCTTTAACTTAATTAAGACAATTAAAACAATTTACATTAAAAACTGTGGGCACGAATTAATATTTGTCTCTAAAATAGTCAAATAATTTTAATGACATTTTGTTACTTGGATAGGATTAATGATTTCGCTTAACCTTCGACCTCAATAAAAAAAACAAGCTTGCAGCATATCTTTATTGTATAACTATTAAAATCTTTAATTTACATAAGGTTTATCTAGATTGGAGAAAAAAATACAGCCCTTGTTGTAGTCCATGAATCATTTTTTTATATATTGCCTATCAATATTTTCACTTCTCTATTCATCAACTATCTCTATGCATATTTTTCGGAGCACAGTGATCAAAATAGTTTTACTCAATGACTTCCTTATTTGCTAGATATCTACTACTACGAACAACTAAAGTTTAAACTAAAAAATGGGATATGTTTTTCTGTTATAAAAAAGACTACGTTTAAAAAAAATTGGGCGCAGTGAGTACTTACAGAGTTTTTAGGAAAACGGTAATTTTATTAAAACTTCATTCTCATAATTTTCGGATATATATGTGTATTTAAAATCCATGCAATTTCATGTGGCATTATATTTAGGTATTTTTGATATTGGTAATTCACCCCTAAACTCGAACTTTCCAGGTAAAATATATAGAAGCAGAAATACCTATTTTGTAGATAACAAATATTAATAAAACAGTTACGAAATTTTCCCCATTTCTGGTCTTCAATCTCTAGTCATTCTGAGCTCTTAGGGCGCGTCAGCGAAACTTGTCAGATTTTTTATCTCGTAGTACCCATGAGGGCTTTACTTCGGGGTGACACTTACTTTGTCGTATATGACGGGGCTTGATCTTGTGTCAAGTAATCTTTTCATAACAGCCCTGTTTTTGCCCTAATCTGAGCATTGCATTGGGGCCCTCTATTCATGTACGCCAAGTTGGTATACATATTAAAAAAGGAAATCCTTAAAACGGCACGCCGCTGGGTTAGGTATTAACTGGCCTTTAGAAAATATGGTCGACGGACCAATTAATATCTCAAATTCAAGGGATTGTCTGGTCCGAAAGTCTCGGTTGTGGGCCAGTTAACTACTTTGTAGAACTACATACAACAAAAAGGGTCTAGTTGTGACGCTGCGACCACCATCCACAGCTGGGACCAGCCGCATCCCCCGTGCCTCAAACATCCCGAACACCCTATAAATACACCTATGGCTCGAATGGTAGATGACAAGTCTCTCTTGCTCGACATCTGCCAGTTGAGTACCACTATTGTTATTGGTCCCCAACTTTGTGCTTAAACTATCCACGACCCTTACTTTAATTGTATCACCTGGGAATAAACACCAGTGCTAGATTTCTATTTGATACCTTTTATTTATCTCCTACTCTCACGTATAGCAACCTTGTTCATTCAGTAAGGGTTGGAGAGTTCTTCCTGTCGATTTTTGGTAGTGTTAAGTGAATGTGATTAGTGTAGTTAAATGTTTTATGATTAAGTATTTACGCTTTTAAAAAGTGTAAGTAAGGATTGACGTGAGTTTCTTAAGTTTGAACGGAAATTGGAAATGTTTAAAATATATTGATTAGGAGATTGAAAAATTTTGATTGAATTTTTTTTTTTTTGCTTGTATCTTCACGGATGTTTTGATAATAAAAATCATAAAAAACACAAAAAACTGAAATTAAATTGTATAGGAAAGTTACCAAATTGCCTCTTAATTTTCTGAAACATGCTTCGTCTAACTCTATAAATCATTTTATAAATTTAAAAACAATTTTTATAAACTAATTTTATTTCTTTATTCTTCTTTTTTAATTTTCTCTTTAACTTAATTAAGACAATTAAAACAATTTACATTAAAAACTGTGGGCACGAATTAATATTTGTCTCTAAAATAGTCAAATAATTTTAATGACATTTTGTTACTTGGATAGGATTAATGATTTCGCTTAACCTTCGACCTCAATAAAAAAAACAAGCTTGCAGCATATCTTTATTGTATAACTATTAAAATCTTTAATTTACATAAGGTTTATCTAGATTGGAGAAAAAAATACAGCCCTTGTTGTAGTCCATGAATCATTTTTTTATATATTGCCTATCAATATTTTCACTTCTCTATTCATCAACTATCTCTATGCATATTTTTCGGAGCACAGTGATCAAAATAGTTTTACTCAATGACTTCCTTATTTGCTAGATATCTACTACTACGAACAACTAAAGTTTAAACTAAAAAATGGGATATGTTTTTCTGTTATAAAAAAGACTACGTTTAAAAAAAATTGGGCGCAGTGAGTACTTACAGAGTTTTTAGGAAAACGGTAATTTTATTAAAACTTCATTCTCATAATTTTCGGATATATATGTGTATTTAAAATCCATGCAATTTCATGTGGCATTATATTTAGGTATTTTTGATATTGGTAATTCACCCCTAAACTCGAACTGTCCTATAAAAACTACTTCAGCATCTAATAAACTAAATACTTATATAATAAATGCGAAAGTATATAATAACTGTCTCTAACGCTTTCACGGCTAAACTGCTGGACCGGTTTCGATGAATTTGGTATGGATATAGTTAAGGACCAGGGATCAAACATAGGCTACTTTTGGGTATGATATTACAGAATCCCATTCGGGTGGAGCCGCGGGAAACAGCTAGTAATTAATTCATGTACGCCATTTATTTCTTTGCCAATTGGGAACGATCAACCAATACCTGTTTGGATTAGATATGGCGAACACGCCATGGTATCAAAAATTCGAAACTCATTCTTAATTCCATAGAATTAGAAAATCGCGCCCGGTCACTCATTTTTTTTAATCTGGGCTTAATCTGAATGTGTTTTACAGTTACATTTTTAGCAACGCTTCAGAGTTCAGGCTATGCTTTAAAAATATATGTGGAGCGACTGCCGCCTAACCACCAATAATCCACAGGGAAACTGGACCAATAGGATCATTATTAGGGCGTGATAGGAGCAAACACTATCAGATTTTCTAGGCTGCCTAATAAATTTGGCTCAATGACATTTAACGACATATCGCATGCACGAATGTTTTAGCTATTTCCCGCGGTTTCACTCGCCCGTAGTATGTATGTACTATAGCCTGTAACCTTCTCTATGAATCAGACTCATATAATGAAATTCTGGTCAATTGCTTGACATTGTGAATATATATATTTATTATAAACAAATCCGACCAGTAGTTCTAAAGTTATAAGCGTAAACAAACTCTTTAGCTTGATTATATTAGTAAAGATTATTTTATCTTAATCTTGTAATTTTTATTTAATGATCTGATATAGCCTAAAAAGACTGGCTTTGGTTGATTTTGACAAAAGAAATACAGCTTACGCTTGCTACAATCTTGTTCATTGTTATTTTATAATTTAACATTTACTGAAAAAGAGTACAAAATAATGATTATAAAGTGAAATAGAAAATTTAAGTCTAGGCAAAAAATATGATCCTGTAATTAATTTATATTTGCAATAAGAAAACATCCATTAGCTGCCATACTAATTATGATCATAATACAGCTTTACTGTATGGCTGCTAATGGGTTCATCTTTATGCGGGAGTTTAATTACATTTTAATATAAGTAACATTGCATGAAACCACAGGTATTAATATTTGTGCATATAATTAGAGTATATTTGCTTTACAAATTAATTTCATGTTCACTTCTTTCTCTCTTTCTAGATACCATATTTTTAAATTGTTGGTGGAAGTCAATATTATAAGAAGTACATTAAATTTAAAAAAATACTTGATATGATTTGTAATATTATTTACGAATTTGGGTATTATATTGGATTTAACCGTGTCACACGGCTTTCATTGCATGGGTGTCGTAAGAGACAACAACAAAAAAAATTGAGAATGCAATTTATTCGTACCTCCATCCATCTGGTAGTATATTCTATCAACACCAGTATTTATAAATGTAAATACATAATAAAAAATAGTGCCAAATCTTATAAATGTATTAAGTAGAACAAAGAGAGAAAAATCTAAAACAAAACGTTAATGTATCTGGACTTCAAAGCTATAATGCTTAGGATGCAACCGGGATAACGCTTAGATGACAATGGTTGACGCGAGAGAGACTGCTAAATTCAAATATCGAAGAAGCGAATTCACAACGATTAACAGAAAATAAGAGTGAAAATACAAGAAAATTTTAAACACAATAATTATTATACTCCTGCCTCGTATTTTTACTCCCGTAGTATTTTTGCACTCCGCTCCCAAGGGAAATATTTAGCATAGCGTACCTGCCACCTGATATTAGGTGTTTATTATGCATGCCTTTCTTTGTAAGTTTGCATATTCTGTCTCTTTACGATGCCAACTTTACGATCTCTTTTATATTTTTTGGCATTTCATTCTTTTACATAATGGATTTATACTGGCATTTTAATTCATCTCCTTTTTAATAATTTAAAAGCCTCATTTGTTTATTGTTTATTTTGGTACCGGTGTTCAATTATTGTAAAATTTAATGAATAATGTGACTGAACTGCTGATAAGGGTCGAAACTTAATGTCCCTGAATTTTATTACTATAAAAAAACCTTTTAGACGAATATATATGTAGATTTATAAAGTACCTCATGAAGAGAAGAATTCAGATTTCAAGTTTGGCCGACCCCGGACCATAATGTCGGGCAATGATAATGAATGTTGAAATGATCGTGGTAACCGCTTTTCATAAAATTATTCATAATTGCATACGTGGTTTCACCCGCGTGGATGTTAGTCAATGCGACCAAAAGTAATCTACATCTATCTTAATAGTTATAGGTATTTTCATGCAAATTTTCGTTCAAATCCGTCGCCCCGTTTCGAAGTGATAGACGCACAAACATAAAAACACACACTCTTTCACATTTGTAATAATTAGTAACTATGGTTGAGTGACCTTTTTAATAATACTTAAGGGGGTATCGTAAGCCAACTAGCGCCACCAATCATTATATTTCTTTTACTCTGAAATCAGGTCAAATTGAAAAAATGTAAGAAGGCAAGTCACTAGTAAATAACGTTTAGTATTATTGGTATTATTTTTCCTTTGGTTAATTCAGAAAACAACTCATAACCGCCAAAAGTGGCCACTTTTTTTTCTGTCAGTTTTTTTTCTGAATTGACCCAAATAAAAAGTAATACCAAAAATACTAAACGTTATTTACTAGTGACCTGAAGAAGTTATGTTAAACATTACTTGACCTCATAAACTAATATATTTAAGGTTCCCTCATAATATTTTCATGCATCACTTCATACCCGAAATTATTAAGTTCCTTACAACATAACTCAGGGGAACTTTCTGAAACAGTCAAGTCACGTATGTAAGTAGTCCGAACTTCTCTCAAATTCACACCTTAGCGTAGATAACAAAAACCGAACTTTCTTCATTTATCTTTAACGTCTTTCAAAGATTGTTTAAGTAGGTACAGTAGGCATAGTTAATTACAACAGTTTGCTTCTGAAACTTTAACTTTATCAGATGAGCCGTAAGCCTGATTGCCTACTCAGTAGTCTAAAAAAATAAATAAAAATAAACTAAATAGTCTCTTTTTTTTAGTATATAAATTCTATTCTAGTAAGAATATAAAAAAAATAAGTATCTGCATGCAAAATCGGTATAGAATAAGAGATGTAGGCTTTTTTGCTATTAAATAATCTACGTCCCAAATGGCAATTGATCTAATAATGCTTTTTATGTTTCAAAATGCATGATACTAAGAATTTCTTTTCCTTTTCTTTTATGCTTGTCTATATAGTCGACAGCTGTGAAGAGACACCAAAAATGATGCGATCTATCAAACGTTATGTGAAATGTTTTCCACTTTGTCTTCACTTCTCAGGTGGTCCAAGGAATTGACACCATTTCGTACATTGGCTCATCTCGTAAAAACAATTTAGATAGGATACTTACCTAAAAGTTCTCTTTGATTATAGATTTTTTTATAGTAAAAATTACGACAACTGTTCTTCTTATTTCACGTGAACACTCTACAGTGAGTTTCATCTATTTATTTTAATTAAAAATTTCAAGTCGCTCCACTTAAGAAATATTTTACAACTGATTTAACTCTTGTCAAATTAACTAAATTTAAAGTTGTTGTAAAATGATTAAAAAAAATATAAAGTAATTATATAAAAAATACGGATTTACAACACGCACACATAATATTATAAAAAAAAATTAAGAAAATTCTAAATGAAACACATAAGATTACATATCAATCAATAAAAATATCTTCCAGCCACAAATTAATTAAAAAATTACCTGGTGCAGCGCGATTTCCTAATAACATGTATGCAGATCAAAGAATTAAAAAAAGCTTATAGAGACTGCGCACGATTTGTTTACGATATCTATAACTTAATTAAGTATTTATTAATATATACCTAATCAGTTTGCTCTATGTGTTTTTTTTTTTCATTTTATATAAAAAGTAACAAAACGGATTAAATGTAAAATGTTATTTTACGAGGCCTAGCTAAGTACAAAGGATTTTCAATGTCTATCCCTCTGTCAGTCAAGCTCCTTTGATCCACGCGTGTGTTTAGCCCAAGGCGTCGGCTTTAATTTAATAACTTAAATTAATGCGGAACTAGCTTTAAGTAAATTATTATATGCTGTGTAGCCGCTTAATGAGATTTATTACAACATTTGTTTGTGGAAAATAATTGGGGATTGGTTTATCATTACATACTTTATTTTCACAAGTTTAAAAATATAAAAAGATTTCTATTTGAAATTATAAAAAACAAGGGCCCCGCCCCAGCTTTGCATGGGCATAAAAATCTTCCTCTTGAATCACTCTATCTATTTAAAAAAACCGCATCAAAATCTGTTGCGTAGTTTTAAAGATTTAAGCATACAAAGGGAAATAGGGACAGAGAAAGTGACCTTGTTTTATACTATGTAGTGATACGAATAATTTTTACGGTCAAATTTGATGACTCAGAATTTTGTTACATTTTTTTTTACTATCATAACTAATAATTTATTTAATATATTTTATTTATTGAAACCAATAATGGTTTTATGGTCAATAATAATAAATAGTAAATGCCTAGTCAAGGCCAATAATAATTACATGGTCTAACCATGTAATTATTTTATCAATACATATTTACATATAATAATACTAGATGTTCCCCGCGGCTTCGCCTCGCGTGGAACTCGGTTATATCGCGCCCAAAAGTAGCCTATGTTTGACCTCAGTTCGTTAACTACATCCCTACCAAATTTCATCACAATCGGTCCAGCAGTTTAGCCATGAAGAGGTGACAGACAGACAGACAGACAGACAGACAGACAGACTTTCGAATTTATAATATTAGTATGGAAGTATGGATGGATAGTATGGATATAATAAATGTACCTATAACGTACAAACACGTAAATAACACGAATATGAAAATTCTAAAATTAGAGAGCAAGTGACAAAGAGAGAAAGAGAAAAAATAAACCCATCTAAAAAATAAGTTCTAATTTGTGCATTGTAGTACCGCGTTATATGTAAAATGACATAAAAAGTTATTGGTTTTGAACGGTCAATACTTATCGGCAATAATGTAAGTCAATAATCAAGTACCTAAATAGGAACACAAATAAAAAAAAAAACACAAAATATTGTTTATTTTTGTTAAAAAAAAATATACTAACCCATTTAACATTGGCGATACGAAACAGGAAGGACTCGATGAAATGATAAATGGGGGTAATAAATTGCAGCCTCCTGATATAAATGGCGGCCCTTAGGACGAGTACTCATGAAAAATATCAATTCGTCACGAACGATCGCCGATTTCCCTAAGAGCGGGAATTAATGCTCGAATGTTCAACGTACGGGGATATTATTTGAGTAATCATATTTCAAAATTCCCTCGGGCTCATCAGTACTGAACATTCCGAGAGATTTGGATCGTTACGTATTTAAATACCTTTTGAGAAGAATGTTAGTAATCGAATCGCATTTAAGTAATTAAGGTCAAGGGCTTTTTACCCCATCACGTCGAAGCCAAAAGAAGTTATAAATTTGATCAATATGTTTATATGCAGGTGTGGGGCGAATGATGCATCATTAGAAGCCATTTTTATTCAAATAACTATGTAGAGTTCATCAAAGTAATTGATATGCCAAACTCCAACAATCTTATAGCAAATTGAGCACCTTAAAACGTTGATTTCATGTTAATAATTTTAAATTTATTTTCAAATAATTATTTTTGCTTTTACTTTTTGTCGTTAGTTGAATAATATTAATAATAGATTTTTTTAAATAAATAATTTAATTTCTGAATGCGTAACAATTATTTTAGAAATAAATCTTAGAAGGTTCTTCACGATTAATTAACATCCTACTTATTCTTTCGCAAACTACTAAACTAGTTAGCGAATATATAATAATATAAAAATAATAGTACAAGTTATGAAAAGACTTTGACTGAAGCAAAAACTATCAATAATCTAAAAGTATATTTATAAGCATTATGAGCATACACGAATGCGAACATTTTTTTAACAGTGACAGCTAAAAACAATCGACATGTCAATTGTGAGTGAAAAGTGAAGTGATGATTGTAGCGGAAGCAGTATGACCACATGGATGGCGCTGTTCGGTCTAGTGTGGCTGTTGCGCGTGCGCGGCTCCCTGTGCGGTTGCGCGGCGTGCAAACGCGCACGGCACGAACTGCACGACGCGCAAAGAGAACTGCGCGACGTGCAAGTCCGCGCGCGCACGCCTAGCCCCGAGGAGCGCGCACCATTCGATGTCATTGCGCTACAGAATTATACGCGCGACGTCACCGTGCAAACTGACTTCGATGATGATGAAGTTGAAGATTTGGATAAGATTGAGTTACAGATTTCAGAGGAATGTAAGTATTTATATGGTGATTTTAATATAGGTTAGCGTATAAAAGAAAATATTTTAATCGAGTTTTCTCGACTAGTGACTTAAGCCTACTCAAAATTTTACAGTCTTTGCTATACAAACGTAGTTAAAGATTTTAGAGTAGGTATTTATGATAAAGATACATAGTGGGGGGTGTTGTCGATTCATTTATTTATTATAGACTTTATAACTAGGTGTATTATATATTTGATTTAATACATGCGGCATTATATACAATAGAAATATTGATATCGCACAATGTTTGTAAAGATCTGGTAGTTTGCAAATACCTATATTACCATAAAATAAGTCTTAAAAGTGTCTGTTTGTATTTCAATTTAAATAATAAGTATTTTGCTTTCATGCGTTTAGTAGCAGTGGTTTCCTTTTTTTTGTTGCATATTATTTATTTATTTAAAGTAAACATCACAAAATTGTTTAATTTATCACGGACCTAAAGCTATCAGTTACGTAATTAGAATACTTAATTATATTTTTGCAAAATTTCTAAAACTTTTTGATGTACAAGTTTTGGTGATCGTCTACTCCAAAGGAAATCCATGTGATTGAACAGTTTGTCATCAACCATTATATAGTCTTTAACATTAGGAAGTTCTTTGGCTTGCAGGCTGTTATCTTCTAATACTGACAGTCTATCATTTTCAGCGGCAAATATATAAATTTTCATAGTTACTTTCTTCAAGTCGTACTCGGGTGGAACTGTTGTTCCATATTTTTCTAAATTTTTCTCTGGGCCATAATCGAAATGTTTAAATTGTTTGGATGAAATTATCTGCATACTATGCTCTATATTTTTTCTTGATGTACCTGCTGGAAAGTTATTAAAAAAGATCGGAATATATTTTGGTTCTAGGCCTTCTGGATTGAAGCCACAAACTATAAATATCAACCGTCGACACATCTCAATACCAACGTGGTTTTGTGTACAAAATCTCCGAAACATTTTTCCACTTACACTGTCATACCCCAATAGCTCATTGATATTATAAATCTTTAAGAAACGAAGCAGAAAGTTTCCAAATTGTGTAATCTTTGGTAATCGTACCGTAACATACTGAAAGTGGCAAGCCGGTGCCAAAGCGATAACTACTTTGAATTTTTCATTATATTCCGGCCTTTCAGAACCAAGTACATATGTTATTAGTATGCCTTCAGAATGTCCTATATAAGATAACGTATTTACTCCAGTCGTATTTAAGACAAAGTCTATAGATGTCGCCAAGTCATAGTATCCATGTTCATAAGGTCCGAAATTCCAGAAAGTCGGATCAGTATCTGGATTAAGTGTGCGATGTCGTCGAGAATGTCTGTTTCCTCTGTAATTACTAAACCATACATCGTAGCCTGCATTTTTTAAAGTCACAGCCAATGATTCATTTCCTCGCACAATAAAATCGTTTGAAGAACACAAAAGTCCATGCATAAGTAATACTGGTTTCGTCTTATCACCAGGGATGCGGAATAACTTCAGAATGTAACCGTCTTCAGTCGTGACATCGTATTCTTCAACTACTCCTGTATATTTTAGGGCAAACCCACTAAAATCTAGTCTCTGATCTTCCTGTGTATCATCAAAATACGTCGACTGTGTGTCTGATATTCGGATTAACATCAATAAGATAATCGTAGGAAACATATTAAGCTTATTAGACTTAGTAACCACTACTAGGTCCAAAAAAATTGGTTGTAACTTGTAAATATAAAAAATCTGAAAAAAAAGAACAAAATATTATTTTAAACAAATAAACAAACTAATTAAATACATATTGATTGTACCTGGTTAAAATTTATAATACATTTTATTAAGTTTTTTTAATCTGTAAACAATTTAGACACCAAATTAGCGATCGCTGGCGCATTATTAATCGTGTAGTCTCGAGATTAGAAATAGATCACCTCGGGGTGATGGAGGAGCAGACTAAGAAAGGTATCAACTTTCTTGCATTTCTGATAGACTGGAGGCAGATTTAAGCAACAGCAAAAATGGTACAAGACCGCCGGTCATAAAATAGTGCCAAATCTAATTTTTGCCTAGAACCCAGTTAAGGGGAATAAATACCGCTTGGAACTTAACAAGAAAAACGATGATAAAGACAAACATAGTATTTCAGCTAACTGGTAAAATAAAATTGGAGAATTACTCGCGACGAGTAACATTGAACAAGATTACAAATTATGTTACCACGTGGGATGAAGTGTATTTAGTATTGGCTTTGTGTGTTAATTAAAAATATACTTACCTCATGATTCAAGAAAAAAAACAAACTTTTGTTAAGCCCGTTTTTTCTTCCTCGGTAAATTTCAATAAGAGAGAATTATATACCGATAATTACTTAGCTACCAGAGGGAATGAATGGACCTTGACTGGTGGAAAAAGCCGTCGGTGTTACATCTCTGTAATAATATTGTTTTCACTTCCTACTAATATTATAAAAGCGAAAGATTTGAGACGTCAAAATAAGTAATTAATTTCATTGGATTCATAATTTAATAGATCAAAGGCTTATATATTCCAAGCAAAACTAAACATTGTATTTCATCAAAACAACTGATACTTACAATTTAAGTTACATTTCAGAAACTTCTATCCCATTGGTACAACTTGGTTACCGATTTCAATTAGCACATTCTTATTTAATCACATATTCTATATAATAATATTTATTTTATTAATAAATGTCATAGCTCTAATGCTCAAAACAAAACGCACGAATTCATGCCTAGACTTATGATGCTTATCATGAAATACAAGCTTGTAATATGTGCCAAAGTATCTGATCTTGACATGAATAAGAAAATAATTTATGAACAATTCAACTGTCATTTATGTACATTACATCTGTGAGAGACCAGTTTTTATGCAAATAACATATTGTATTAGAAAATTATTTGCCTTGTTCTTCCGACTATCCATACTTCCATATCCATACTAATATTATAAATGCGAAAGTCTGTCTGTCTGTCTGTCTGTCAGTCAGGTAGGGATGTAGTTAACGACCTGAGGTCAAACATAGGCTACTTTTAAATAAATATATATTTTGGGCGCGATATAACCGAGTCCCACGCGGGGCAAAGCCGCGGGGAACAGCTAGTATTACTACATAAACTTTTTTTTTGTTGGGGCATTAACCCACAATATGGCAATCAAACATATAGCTTATTTATGCAAGTGTCAAGTTTATTGGAATTTTCTTTACTTAGTCAAGTACAAGTCAAATCAAACACGTCAAGTCAGTAGTCAAGTAAGTCTAGTCAGAGTAGTCAAATTTTATAGAAAAACGACTAAAAATAATAAAAAATCTATTGATTTATGCAGTTCAAATAGAACAGAAACAGCGATTTCCTGTCTGTATATATTACAGAATCCGTTTCTGATTCTCCAAAGCCTTTGGTTAAATCACCATATCACTGATTTTATTTTGACCGTTGCATGAACTCTATTAGAATTGAACCACGTTTCCAAAATCTTGGGGAGTTGTTATTTTCAGCACATTCGGAAACATTTAATAAAATAATTAAACTATTTTTATTATTCATGGCCACATAAATGGATATAAAAAGTCAGTTAACAAGTAAAGACGAACATTTTAAATTATTTGACTAGTAAGATAAAAGTACGTCGAAATCTTGTCGAAATGTTCTGTTTCTCTAGACTTTTAACTTGACATCTGTGTGATTTAGAAGAAACAAATGTTACAAAATACAATATCTTGTTTATTTAATACAACATCATAAATATGTTGATTCATGTATACTTTTTACCAGCTTATCCACTGCGCTTCTACCACCAGTTAGCTTATTAGCATAAACAGACTGTTAGAAGAACGTAACAAAGTACCTAACTATACATATAACTTACTTTATATGCTATAAGTCGTATCTACTGAAATAGGAAAGATACAAATTGATTGGGCCCCTGCGCAACAATGTTAAGCAAAATCGCATTTCGTATTTTTAACGTACTCATTCTATTTACGACTTTAAAATATCACGTTTACCTCAAAATCGATAGGTTTAAATCCAATAAAACAGCGAGTAAACTGGGTGACATAACACGAAAACAACCTAACACTGCTTGCTTGTTAGTGAGAGAAAAACACTGATGTTTTCAAAACTGTGTTGCCACAGTTGACAATTTTTTTTTCAAATTTTGCACCGCGTCGGTGTTGCCGATATGTTTTCGAGACTACGTGATCCAATGACTTTATTCACATTTACGTACTCGAGTATTTCGTTTGTATTCAGTCGATGGCACTCACGTTTCATTTGTTATATTGACAACGTGAAATATTGCAATACTGTGTAAAAGGTTCAGCTATTTTTTTAATATTCAACATTGTAAATACGTGTAGTGAAAGAACAAATATTCACAGTAAATCATTTTAGGGATGCGAATTTACTAATGGAAGGATTTTCTTTTGTTTTCTTTCCATTTTCATGGAATATTTCTCTTTGTGTTTTTAACCGTTTGCGTCAGAAGGAAGGTTATGTTTTTCAAAGGCAGCCTTAGCCTTAACGGTTTTATGTATGTACCTATTTAAACTTTGGAGGTCTCATTACATTTTTTCTTTAGTATTTAAAAGTTGAATTGGTCGATTTCTTTTTTTTATTATTTTACAAACGATTTATTTTTATTTTTAACAAAATATATTTTTGAATATCACCAAGTACAGCTGCGTCAATTTTAAAGATTTTTACACTTTTCCAAGCACATCTTTCTTACTCTAGTTCATTATGAGCTTTTTTTCTTATGAAAATATAGACCGCCATTAATCACCCAGGATTATCATTGTGAGGATACGGACAGGACAACGTAAAGAGTACAACGCTTGACCCAAATTTCTTTTATACTCTATGACATATATGTGGGCAAGCATACTTATATGGATTTATGTAAATTTTGTGATACAATAATACACGTGATACAAGAACAGACAAATATTTTCATTCATTAACTACCTCAAAAGATTATTTATTTTCAAAATCCAAATACGCATAACAATTTTTTTTTTAAATACACGATTGGAGACGGACAAGAAGTCACAGACAAGCATTTAATAATGAAAATATTTTAGAAAAATTAGGAACAGTAAAATTTGTTAAATAGACATACACTACGGTATAATAAAACAGGGATATTTAGAGATGATGAAGCCATCTTCCATCTCCATGAACTCATTTCACTCGTCATTTTGAAGATAAATACACTGGTTTAAAAACTTTAATCTTGAACTGGGGTATCTAATGAGAAAGGAGTATTGTAGTTTAAAAAAAAAACAAATAGTTGCAAAATATGTGTTGATACTAACATCATATGTTAAAACAACTACATTATGTATCCTAATTAAAATTAATTTCAAAGTTCATAACGTTATCCACAAATTTAGGAATAAACATGAAATTAAAATGAAATTAGGATTCCAGTTGATTCTTATTTCTTTTTTCTAATAATTAGGCAGAATGTGAATACTTTTATACTTCTAAATGAACAAACTTAATAATAATTTACAAACTCTTTAATTAACTTGAGTAAGTAAGAGTAAGGAAGTTAACCTAAAGTACAATGACCCTTATGATGATACCCTTAATCTTCTTAAGGGATGTAAAAGGTGTGGGACTAGATTAAATTTATTTTAGACATATTTCATGTTTAACTTATAAGGACCTTTGAAATTATTCTTCCTTTTTTGTGATGTTTTACTAATTTTATATTACATTTTACTTTGTATGGCCCATATACTTAGCTTTTACCTGAGGCTTTTATCAAAAATATCTGCCCTATATAGTAATTTTCACGCTTTAAGTGTGCTAAAGTCCTCACATTATTTATAAGTAACTCCAAACCTTTTGGATCATAGGTTTACCAGCACTATGTATATTTATAGATATTGACTGCGGCTTCACCGTAATGGTGCGCTATGTATAGCTCCCAAAAGTAGCCGGGACTGTTGGGATTTCTAATAAATACTAAATTCCATCTTAATTGGTGCAGCTGCTTAAGAACAAGAGTTGACTGATGAGCACAGGCAGTTACTATATTGAATTACAAACAATAAAATACCCGCTTTTTATCTTCTTGCTTAATATGTTTGATTTTTCGATATTTATATCTTCGGTAATATTTTTTACTATAAAAAAATTTACAACCATCACTATTATTTCATTAAATTTTATATTCCAGAACCTTCCAGATTAGTTTAAGTGATTGTTAGGCTGCCCGATCTCAAAGTTCAATGCAATACGGGGAAAACTATTCTAAAATGAAAACTTAACTCAGATCTACCTATCTTTTTATCTCATCTTCAATCGTTCACTCGTTCATATACAATCTCACAAAACTTTAAAAAGAGAACATCTAATTTCATTAATAATAAATAGCAAAATGCTTCACTTTCAGAACGCAATAAAAATAATCATTGTTCTTTTTTGCAGCGAACGTTGGCAACTGCGAGGGTGGAAGAGAACAGCCGAGCCCAGGAAGCAGCCACCGGGTTTCAGGAAGCTGCCAGGTCCGTTTCAAAATATTATCACCAAGCAAACAACACTTTTACCTTGCGAGCGCTTTCAATTGGTGGTCTATTCTGGCAACTCGCTTCATGACACATTTCATATTTTCATTCATTTCGTTCACTATTTTTCTTTCTGGGATGTCATCGCATGTTTTGAAATATACCTTTTCGGCCGTTCATGGTAAAGTATGTTCTTTGTACTTGTCAGTTTTGGGTCATACAGTTTTGTTAGGTTTATTTTTTAATTTGTTTGTCACACACTAGTGTGTTATGTGCATGCAATATTTTACTTGGGTGTCAGCTGCTTTACTATTTTGATTTCCCCTTTCCACCCAATAACTATGACATGTTCTTCATTTTTTTTATAAAGTTTGCTGAAGCATAAAAGCTACGAAGTTTCATGGCTTGGAATGGTGATGGTTGAACTCAACCGAGAATTATGGTGATAGTAACTTAAAAACTAGATAAAAAGATGTAACTAAAAAAAGTGACAAAGTAATCATTATTGGAGATGAAATTCTTTCTAAAATATACAGTGTGTCCATTGAATACAATGTAGGAGCAACTTAGTTCATAATACAGCAACTTGCTTCAATTCAATGCTTTATTTTAAATTTATATATGGAATTCACTACAGAAAAGCGATGAGTGTAGACAGGATCATATTGTAAAAAAACAAAAACGTTTGTTAAGGGTAATATAGGTAGGTATAGTGTATTATAGCAAGGGGATATCTTCAATTTCTTCCTGCCTCTGCGAATAGCAGGTGTGATGTTTAGTTCTATGTTCTATTCTGTGGTGATTATTAATGTAGTTTTGCACAATTTTGTTTTTGTGAATTTTACTACAACTAAAACCTGCAAGGTATCATCTGTTTTTGAGGTTTGAGGTCTATTCATACAGCATGAGGTGAATTATAACCTATCTTGTTTTTTTGCGATTTTGATTGACTCAATTTATACTCTCGCAGTTTTTTTACACAAACAGTACTTTGTCCTAGTTTACGAAACTGCAATCTCGTAGATACGGCTCATTAAAAACAGGAAACGTTTCATTTGGTCGAAAGTTATTCCAATTGCAAAGCGAATCTGGCAATCCAGACGCAGACTTTTGGATATTTTTGCTGATTTCAAACTTTCTAGGTAGTCAGATAATATAACTATCTGAGAAATGAGGTGCTGGAAAAGTTGTCAGTTCTCGTAAGGGATAAAATTGTTTAGTAAAAAAATAAATAAGTGGATTTGATAGTCTGAACCCTTATCTTGTAATATTTACGAGTAGGAATATAATCTAATACTTATTCATATTTATGCTTTTGTAAAACATACAATGAATTATTTAAAAAAATACAAAATATTGGGTATTCTGTTTATTTTGTAGATTCTAAGATCTTTTTTGAGTTTTCTCCAGTTTTATTGATACATAGGTGTTTTATTGATACATATCTTAGGTGCTTGTAGTCAAATATATACTCCCTCTGCTCTGTAGGTTTTTTTTTTCTAATTCCTTTCTTTGCATGTCTCCGCCATTAATCGGTCATCTATGACTATGATGCTGATTCTTAGACTAAGTATAAGTATTAATCTTGTTTACTCACATACTAATTATATTAATTTTTCACAGTATCCAACCGATTCGGATAGCGAGTCTGTATGGGAGACGACGGACGTGACTCTTGAACGAGGCGCGGGGGGGTTGGGGCTTAGCATAGCGGGGGGAGAGACAGGTGGTGACGTCAGCATTACCCGACTGGCCACTGGAGGAGCAGCTAAGAAGGATGGCCGTTTGCAAATAGGAGATATTTTATTACAAGTAAGTCAATGCAAAAGACTTGCCGCCGTATTAAGAAACGTTTGATAAGCCCATTTTAACTAAAATATGTTTTGGCTCTTTCTCTCTTACCTTACACTTCATGTGAAAGAACGAGACGAAACAAATTTTAACTATAATGGCTTAACAAACGTTTCTTAAAACGGGGGTTATACTAATTGAAAAAATTTCAGAAGACTCTGTTCTGTTTATGCCATACGAGTAGTTATTTATCATGAATATCACGCTTTTTTCGCATATCATTTGCAAAAGATTGTTCACAGTAGGGCTCCTTAGCCTACTATCATATATCTTCAAACTTCCCAACTTCCTTTTTCTTCATAGTTTTTATTTTTATATCTTAACTAACTGCTACCCGCTGCCTCGCCCTAGTGGGGCTCGGTTATACAATAGAAAGATAATTTACACGAAATATTGCGCCAAAAAGCCTATCTTTGACCCCTGGTATTTAACTATATCCCTACAAAATTTTATTAAAATCGGTCCAGCGGTTTAGCTGTGAAAGCGTTACAGACAAACAGAGTTTAGCATTTATAATATTAGTATGGATTTTTTGCACAAATTGTTTTAGAAATATTTTTAACATTATTAATTTCACTCAATATTTATAGGTAGGTATAGGTAATCTACTTATGCGGCTATATTTGCTACATAAAACATTATACAAAAATATCGAAAATGTAGAAGAATGACAAAGATCAATATAAATATGAAAATAAAGATGGCGCCTCGACTCAAAATGAGTTTTGGCTTTCAATAGTAAGTAACGCCATTTCGATCTATAATAAACATTATTAAGAGAAATAGCGCTAAAATAAATCAAATCTGATGAAACGAAGTTCCCTGCTTCAATTACACTTAAAAATTCGCTGACAGCTTTATTACAGGTAGAATTGAATTATATAGAAAGTTGCGTTATTTTCTTTTCCACAAAGCTAAATGAAATCTCTTGAGAGGAAATAATCCCCTTAGGCAATGAGCTTAGAAACTTGTTGGAGATTTTTAACAACACTTCATATATTCTTAGAAGAATTTAAGAAAATGGCGTTCAGATTAATTTAAGTTCAATTTGGACGCTCGAGTAACGATGAAATGAAAGAAAGAGAAGCAATTTTTCATGCTGTTCTTAGAACACTAAATAGTATTTATGGTAGTTACAAAATGTTTTCATGTTTAGCATTATAGTAGGTACTATTTTTTTATTAAATCATCATCATATCGTGTGGGTAACAAAGTGAATCTGGTGTTAGAGCTCTTCAGAACCGCCTCTCGGCCTCTTGTTCCTTTAAGGTGATACCTCGGTGAACACTAGCGCCACCGTCATTTAAAAATCATTACTTGCTGAAAACACAATTTATCAAAAATCCCTCTGCTGTAATTATGGTTCTGAATATGAAGTTAATTTTAATCATATTCAATTATTAAATTCTACTTCCATATAGTTACAAATTGCAAAACTGCTAAAAGTGGCCGTTTTAAGCAATAATGCAATTTGTAACTATAGGGAATTATAATTGAATACAATTAAAATTAACTTCAGATCCAGAACCATAATTACAGCAGAGGGATTTTTGATAACTTGTGTTTTTAGTGAAAAATGATTTTTAAATGACGGTGGCGCTAGTGTTCAGCGAGGTATCACCTTAACTTAACTACTTCCAGATGGCAGTCGAGACCACCGGCTTAACATCATCTTTATTATCAGACAATCAGGTGATTCAAGCCTGCAATGTCTTAACCAAACTGGAAACTACTAAAAAAAATATGTTTTTTTATTTATTTATTGGGCTCAGGCAACAACATATTATTAACTATAAGCCCATATAACACATATCTCGTGCCAAAAATACATATAATATGTTTTGTAGTGTATGATTTTGTTTTATATTGTGTAATTAATAGTATATCGGTATAGTTTGTTTATTTGTTATGTCTTTATTGATTCAAAATATACAGTTAAAACAATTGTATAAACTGTCATTATATAATATAAATATTATCAAATGACAATGTAATGTAGATATGTATATAAAGTATTGGATGATAGTGAACATTTATTATGAAATAAAATAAAATAGAGAAGTCAGATTACAAATGAAATAAAATTCGTACCCTTCCACGTATTACTTAAATTTGTATCCAGAAGTTGATATAATTTTATATTAATTGATTGTACAAATTAAAACTGTATTGCAAGAATTATATATAAGAGTATAATATCTGTTTATCTATTAACAATTTGAGGCTTTATCTAACCCACAAATTAAAAAGAGATAAAAAAAATAGTGATAATTTATTTTACCCAAGGATGATTTTGTGCAAGATTTTATAGATAATGCTATAAAAATAAGCTTGGTTGGCGAAAAAAATAAAGGCGCATTAAATCTAGGAAATAACCTTGTCAAACTTTTTTATCACGCTGTTAAAACTCTTCACGGGACTTATTTAAACGACATTCTTCGGAAAGTTGGTCGTTTGTTTAATGAAATTTTATGTTGGGTTGCCGTTGTAATTTGACAGCTCGATGCGTCTTCAAACAGGAAAATCTAAGTATCATCAATCAATATAAGTGTTTTTTTAAAATGGTTATTTTGGAATTTTATATTTAGGACTCTTAGTTTTTTATATATTTTGTATTATTCCATTTTAGTTACTGCTTCTCTAGATTTTTGCAGATTACGAGCTGAATTTCTTTTCTTTATTTTCTCTTCTACTATATAGAGTGAAATTAGCTTAAAAAATGTTGAGCTTCATTACAGAGGTATAAATGAAGATATATATTTTTAATGGTGTTATAAAACAGGAATTAAGTTTAGATCTTGAATATACCCTAAGATCAGAGAATATTAGAGTTCTATCATTAGAAAGCTACTGAGAAAACCTATTAAAGTCCCAAGTTCAAGTATTAGTCGTTCTCGTTGTAAATCGCTTTCAAAGTTTGCGCAAATCGATATAGCTTACGATATTGTATTGAAAATGAAATGTGTTCCGTGAAGATCTTGTAGGTAAGCTTCTTACTAAGGTGTTTCAATATTGATAATAATATTGCCAACACAACATTGATAATTTTTTTCATTATTTTATTGGTCAAAATCGTTTAAATTAGAAAACTTGACTATATTTATATTTGTACCTAATAATATCACTCCCATAATGGTGATGCTTATTTTTTTTTTCTAACATACCGTACCTATCGAAAATGGAATAAATGCAATATTTGATCTTAATGTACATTAACAATCAGACTAAATAATCAAAGGTATATACATCGCTATATAATTTATTTTTATTATTTCTGGAACGCTGACACAAACATATTTTATTTTACTATGAAAATATAAGCAATATTAAAAAAAACTGGGTGACTGATATTAAAGTACATCCCAAACTTGGGTCTTACTTCCACTGCTGGCTCAGCGACCCAGTGGATTTTGGTCTTAGAAACGGAGGACCGCCAGAATGTTTCGAATCTATTCTGCGCGATTGCACGCTATCATATTTTATCGCCCAGCTCACTTTTATAAATTGTGATTGCTTGATGTAAATGCACTTGTAGTTCTTTACAAACCTCTGTGGTTTATTGAAATGTGTCAACCCAGATGTAACAATTTTTGTAAAATGTTAAATAAATAATATAAATAAATATAGTTTCCAGCTCCCATCTCACTATCTGGATCTTAAAATTACAAAAATGACACGTGGTTATCACATTAAGCATAGAGGTATTAAGAAAGGATTTTTTAAATTCATACTGAAGAGCGCGAAATGGGGATTCAAAGATTGTATTGTGTAAACAAGATTTATTAGTCTATTTTATCTAAAACTTCACAAGAGTACTCGTATCGATAAACAAGATAAAACTTTAAGGAGGCTCTACATCGTATATAGACCCAAATAACATTAAAAGCTCTACATTATGTATGTTAGCGTAACGTAGCTGAAATTTAGTGCATAGACAAGATTATTAATTAATTTAAAACAAGCTTAATTCTAGAATATTGTTGTCTAATAAAAAAATGGAGCACGGAGGAGCTCAGAAGCTTTGCTCAAAAGATATACCCTTAATGGCGACCAATCCAATCTAGGCCACATACGCCGTCGCTTGACATGCTATATCGTCACAAACACGCACTCTCCATTAAATTATCGATTTCTACATGAGCTAAAAAATTTCATCTCCACAAACTTTGTATTTTCGCTCTATAGGAAAAATTAAGCAGACTAAATGGAAATAAAGACAATGTTACTTAAAAAGGTTTAACGCAATGCGTATCTGTTTCAATGATAATAAATTTAGGCTGAACCGTCCACTACACAAAAAAGTTCATTAAGAAAGGTAGAATTTAAAACAAGCAATTTTAATTTAAACGCGAGTCTCGTTTCGGTTAACATAAATTTTAAATGTAACGACTTTTGTTGTGATCTCTTGATTTTCCTCAGTTTTTATTTCTGTTTTATTTTTTATTAAACTTAAGAAATTTAATCTCAACAAATTTCTTTCCTTGTACAGTTCAAATTTCATGTAGGTGGCAGACCATTTAATCAATTAAAGAATTAAATTTTTTCACAAGTATTTCAAATACAATTTACAATACAAAAATAAGTAGATACTTATTATTTTTTTCATAAAACTACAAAACTCAATAGTTGCACAATGTAAAATAGTTCACAGTTTGGTATTATTAATAATATTCTTTGTCGGAAAATTTATCACAAACAGTATAAAACAAAGTCGCTTTCTCTGTCCCTATATCCTTATGTAGGCTTACCTATGCTTAAATTTTTAAAACTACGCAACGGGTTTTGCTGCGGTTTTTTTAATAGATAGTGATTCAAGAGTTAGGTTTTTATGCCCATGCTAAGCGGGGGCGGGTCGTTAGTAATAAAATTATAAATTATTGTTTTGTTTTCATAACGAAAAATTACATTTATAAATCGAAACTTTGTTGGCAAGCGACTGAAACATTTGCATTGTATTAACAATTTTGGAAGACTGCCATATAATAATATAAATTAAAATAGATTATGTGATTTCCCCATTTCGATTAACGAAATTTATTTTTATGAGTAATTTCTCTATTATCTTATTCTAACATTCGCCCGCGGCTTCGTCTGCGCGAATTTCCCACGGGAACAGTGCTTTTTCTCAGGATGAAAGGTATGCTATGTCCTTCTCAACACTTCTATCTATGTGTATGCGAAATTTGAGGAAGATTCTTGTTGTAAATAGGGCGTGAAAGCGTAACAAACAAACTCACTTTCACGTTAGGATATCTAGGTATATCAAAATGCGGGATAGATTTGTGTTGTTTCGTTTTTACCGATCCGTAGGTATATGAAACCTATTACTGAGACTCCGCTGTCCGTCTGTCACCAGGATGTATCTCATGAACTATGAAAGCTAGACTGTAAAAAAATTCACAGATGATGTTTCTATTGCCGCTTTAAAAACAAATACTAAAACAGAATATAATTATTTAAGTGGCGTTTACTTACAACAAACGTATAGATAATAGTTCGGAACCCATCGTGCACGAATCCGACTCTCACTTGGCCAGTTTTATATTAAAATATGGCCGAAATCACTAGACTTTGTGAAAACTTTACACGTCGGTCATCGTTTGTTCTGGTTTTGACTCCGGTACGTTTTGACGTTCTGACAGTCTATTAATTTTCGGTTATTTACATCACTGTTTCGGACACTTGACAGTAAAATTAAGCGTTTGAGTTTTTATCTAAGTAAGATCGTACAAAATGATATAAACAATATTGCAGTTTATATAAACTTATTATTTAAACTACCTATTGTTTATTTATTGCAAATTTTAGATATGAGCGTTTTTGTAATTTTTTCTATATTTAAATACATAAATGAGGGTTATTTTATTTTTATGGAATATATTTCTACGGTTGGTGTATACTTGAACTGTCAAGCGCGTTAAAATTTAACCACACTAAGGTCAAGAGGCTTTGGTTTTCAAAAGTTTTCTAATTTGTTGCGTAGTTTTCTATTGGTTTCTCTTAGAAAATTCTAAATTTTCAAACTTTTAATAAAAATATGAAAGACAAACAGAGCACTTCATTTCGTGTAATAATAGTAAAGCTTCATTTATTCCAAAAAAAACAAAATAATTTACATGACATGAATAAGTTGTTAATTACGTCTGTGGATCCCTAATGGGTAGAAGCTTCCTCTTCCATAATTTTCCATCTCTTTTTTCCTGGGCAATGCACTGAAAAAATGTTTTACCTGACTACTTCAGCTATTTGAGAAATATCCAAAGTTTGGTAAGGAACTAATGATGTTAACTTGATTTAACAAAAGTGATTTACAAAAAAGAGACGAAAGGTTTGGTTACATACTGCAAAGAGCTTAGTCACTTTTTTGTGCTATAGATTGACGAAAGTTTGGTTGGGTATAAGTATTTTTTTCATTGTGTTAATCCAGCTTGTACCTGCAATCTTTATAATGTCATCGGCCCATTTTGTAATAAGTTATGTTTAAATATGCTGATGGCTCTTTTGCCTTTACAATAATAAATTGTAATAAACTAATTTAAATATAAATTATATATTAAAATTTTATAATACCTAATAAATTAAGTCACTAATACATGTAACATTTGTTACAGGTCAATGATCTTTCAGTTGAAAGCGCTCCACATTCAGTCGCAGTGGACGCGTTACAAAAAGCCGGAAACATCGTTAGATTAGTAAGTGTTGTATCAATATTAGAAAAGGCCATTAAGTAAAGTATACCATTTGTGGCTCAATGTACAAAATGACTCACTAATTAACTTACTATAATAATTATTTAAGGCACTGTTAATAAGGTTTTATTTCGAACCGTTTTTAACTCTTTATTTTCTCTTATCAAATGGTGAAGTAGAAATTAGGAAGGGTGCTAGAACCGCCCGTAGATTCTAACTCAACACACAAGACAAAGTTAAACAGATTACAGAACACACAATTCCTTTGTACCTTTTTTCGTCAGGTAGCAGTTTATACGAGCAGTACGAAAATTCATAAGAAGGTTTGAAGTCCGATGATAAAAATTAATTCATACCAAATTTTAAAATATTAAATTAGAAGCACATGGATAAAAAAATACAAAGCATTGATAATTTTAATACGTAATTTTTACAAATAAAGTAGCCTTTTATCTTGTGTTATAGGTAATACAGTACGGCTTAGTATTGAGTATTGAGTATAGTAACAGTCTCGTTGTCTTTTTTTTGTGAGTGAATGAATGAATGAATAAATTCACACGTGTTTTAAAGTGTTAATTTATTCATTTATTCATTATCTAAAACACATCATGAAACTGTACAGGATCGGAAATAAAATGAGTACAAAGGCGGACTTATCGCGATGGCAATCCAACTCTAAGCACAGAATATACAATAGTACCTACTAACACCTTGGCTGGAGAAGAATTAAAAAAATTGAAGCGTAAGCAATGCAGCATTATATAACGACAAATATTTAAACAAAACAATTAAATACTAGCACTACCCCCACTCCACCTTTACATACCATAGCCTATGTACGCCACTAGGAGATATTGTGGCTTGGCAGCAGTTAATTTTATTTTTTCAAATAAGTCCAGTAATTTCAAAGCCTATTCGATGCAAACATAAAACAATCAAATCTTTCCTCTTTATAATATTAGTATATACGAGTACCTGCTTATTTAAATTTATCAAATAAATATGTAGGTAACTCTATATACTTACGTACATAGGATAAGTCCATTATATCATACAAGACAGAAAATCAAAATCTGACTAAGATTCTGATAGCATAATATAGTATATTTTTATTTATCAAAAAACATAAACAGCTCAAATATCACAGTTACATTTACAGTGAGGAGTGCTGCATTTTGAATTCATTAAAAATACACGCAGCATTTTTTGTCTTCTTCTAATTTAACATAACTCCATTGGGGCGAGAGTAATATTACACTCTAATTAATTGGATTTTAAGCTCGTTATTTGTTATTTGATGAAATTAAAGTTCTCTGTAACTTTGTTTTACAAATTAACATGTTTACACAAATTAGGATTTGTGCCGCGTGTCGCGATCTCCTTCTCACTTGGAATATTTCAATTTATAAGGGTTACATATTTGAAAATAACCTTATGCACCATTTAAATTGTTTGCTCATATTTATTACATTACTAGCTATAGCCCGCGGCTCTGCCCGCATAGGACTCGGTTATATTGTTCCCAAAAGTAGCCTATGTTTGAACCCTAGTCCTTAATTATGGCCTTACCAAACATCAAAATCGTTCTAGCGGTTTAGCCGTGAAAGCCTAACAGACAAACAGACCTCCGCATTTATAATATTACTATGGATATGTATAAGGATAGAACGTATGATAATGGATACGGGATATCGATGGAGGTATGGATTTGAACCCGACCAATCTCAAAATACAACGTACGTAGCCACTTCCAATACTATTAGAAAAAACAAAATATAAATTATGAGAGTAAACAGATAAAATAAACTTCAAATATTGCGGTTTAAATATTTCATGTAGACTGGATCAATTGGCCGTTTCGCAATTTGGCATGCGTAGCTTTTAATAACAAGTGACTTTTATTTTGATTGAAACCACCGCACGGCTGAAACCACAAACCTGCTGGCACTGCAAAACCAATTATTTTAGTATCAATATGTGTGCACTGTATGGAACCGCTGTATAACTATGTAGATTGGTTTATATGAAACGTGACAACAGTATCGGTACATAGATAACTGAAATAATGATAATCAAAGAAATAACGGTATTACTCAACGAAATCGCTTATAAATGTTACACCTATAGTTATATACTTGTAGCTGCATGTGTGGATTTGTACCTGGAAGTAGACAGTGCGGCTTCATTTATTCTGGAATAACGATCTTCGTATCCTTGTCATATCAACATGAACTAAATAATACTTCGGGGTCTTAGATCACGGGGTATAGGTATCCGGACATAATTAATTATATTGTGTCGCCTAATTTGTTTCTATTTGCAGCCCTATTTTTTTATCGGTATTATTATAGGTATCGTTTTACCTTGATTTCCCCGTATTTTTATTTAGAAAATTAAAAATTTGGCAAAATATAATAAAGTATACTCATATATTTTAAATTTCCGACTTATTTTTTTTAAGGCGCTTATAGTTAAAATGCGTAAAAATGTAAAGATCTGATTTGTAATAAAGCAAGCACGCAAACACGCAAGCTTCTAAACTGGTCGTCGGTTTAGATGTGGATAAATTGAGACCTCTGTTATTTTAGTGGCTTTTACGACACCCAAGAGTAAGGAGGGGTAGTCTCATTTTAAACTGAAAACCACCCAATTTATTTTAAACAAATTTTGTTGTTATCGCAAAGTCTTGTAAAGTAACCGTTTACATTACTTTGCCGTAATGAGCCACGAACAAAAACTAAAAATATCAAACAAAGCACATAATTTATACACAATTAACATAACGATTATCAAAAGCATTACCTTTATTAACATAAAAAAATTCTCACTAAAAGAAAAAAAAGCCTAGAAAATAAAACGAGAATTGTCTTTGCAGCGAGTCCGTCGAGCTCGTCGACCTAGGGTGGTGACATTGTGGAGAGGCGTACGCGGGCTCGGTCTAGGCATAGCAGGCGGAGCGGACGATGCGGCGGGTGGCGGTGGCGTTTTTGTATCGCACATAGCTGTTGGCGGTGCAGCTCATCATGACGGTAGACTAAGATTAGGAGATAAAATATTGGCTGTAAGAGATGAAGATGTAAGTATTCAGCAAACATATTATATTTGAGGTTTAGTATTTAGATGAGTTTTAAATTTTGCGCGTAGCAATATCATTTCAGTATTAAATTAATCAGAGGAAATTTAAGCGCAAGCTACAAGTAACAAATTTTTAAACCTAATGGTAGTGGATAAACCCGATATAACTTAGATTTTGGTGAAGGAAATTTGGTAGATAGATAGATATTATTCACAAGTTGTGCTTAACGTTAACTTTAGCGTTTTTATTATAGTATCTAGCAACAAATAATGTATCATTATCATGTCCTTTTTTATAAATTATTCCTGGTAAAATATGAAAAATTTGATGCTCATGACTAGATTTAAAATATAATCAGTGTTACTTATCTATTTGTTTTAGGGCATTGAAACTTCACTAGTTGGAGCTACGCATGCGGAAGCAGTAGCAGCATTAAGGAATACAGGAGAACACGTCACTTTAGTCGTTTTACCAGCTGGATCAATTTTACCTGTCGCCAGAACCGCTCCGCTTTATTCTAGTAAGAGCACCTTTACTGACCACTTATTATGCCTAACTTCAAAAGTTTTGCTATAAGTCTTTCTTTTGTTGTTGATAAAATTCACTGCGGTGAATAAAGTAACTATTGTCTTAAAAGCTTTATTCTGCGTTGTATTATTTCTGTTTTTGCAATTTATTTTTTAACCTAGAGAGTAACTATCTATACTTCTATACCAATAAAATAAAGTTTGTTTGTTTATAACTTAAGAACTACTTACTGGTCAGATTTGAAAAATTATAAGTGATAGACTGATTCTTTGAGAAGGTACATATGCCTAAGGCATAGCTAGTACTTTTATAAAAAAATACTGTTGTTCTTATGATTATATCGAAACTTTAAAATTAGGTGATATTTATAGAATTTTTTATCTCATAATGTACAAATCATATTGTCATTATGATAGAGTCCATATATTTTGTAAATAAATTTCCTAGGTTCCTACTTACTTTGCTTCTTATAGCGTTATTTTCTACTAAATTGAGATGAACAATTTTATAGTTTCCAAACTATTGCTCGGCTCTGTAAACGTGGCTGACATTCGAATCGAAATGACGTATACCAACTTGGCATAATTAAAGAATCAGCGGTGAGTGAAAATGGATGTGTAATAATTATATGAAAATAAAGATGGTGCTATTCCAGTATAAATACTGGAATAGTACCATCTTTATTCCATATAACCAGCAAGCAATTTACCTAAAACGAATTAAAACCAAGTCAAACTCGAGTAAAGAAAGGTGCTTTTCACGTTAACTTCATTAAATTTTGCGAAAACAGCAACATTTTAATGACGTAAGCAATTGTTGCAGCGCGAACACAAGCCACTTCGTGCTCGACACTCCACGAGCTATTAGAAGATGAACCGAATGAAATACCGAGGTAAGTTCAACGTTTCTAGGCACGTTTTATTCCCCCCTTTTAAATTACGTTAACGTGTTGGCAGTTGGCACTAATTCAAAAACTATAAAACGGTAACTTTTATCGTACGAGCCTTTTTGGCACACTGGTGAATTTGGACTTATTTGAATTAAATTTGGCGTTCTGATTGTTTTTGACTTTTGTTTCGATCTTCAGTTTCTTATTTTGTATTATTCTTGCTATCATGTATCACTGATAATGTTGGTCGCCAAAGGAACTACGTCAACGGACGGATTTTAGAGAACTCTGATACCAAGGAATGCAGGTTCCATTGACCTTATAACCTACCTGATACGAATGAATAGCAACTTTTTTATGACAGGTGCGTCCGCATGGTCAGGCTGGTGCGTTCGGGATCACGGCTTGGGATGGACATAGTTGGTGGGCTAGGCGGAGAAGCCGAAGGCTCTAGCGATGACGATGCCTGTGGGGTGTTTGTCTCAGGGGTGTCAGAAGGGGGGGCGGCACATGGGATGTTATACCGAGGTGACAGGATACTAAGTGTCGACGGACGTGATCTAACAAGAGCTACGCATGAACAAGCCGCTGCGGCGTTGAAGGTAAATGAATGTTTTTGATTATTTATTTTCAAATAATCAAAGGTAAATGTATGTTTTAAAACCGGCTATAAAGCCGTAACCATTTTTTTTCAGATATAACATTGGCTGCTAGATCTCCCTGATAGATTTCTAATTTCTTAAAGTTTTGCCTTCAAAGTTTGTGTGATAACCCCAATAAGATTAAAGAATGAATGCTTTTTACACAATTTAACTAAATGGTGACTAGATAACTACATAAATTTGATTGAATGAGAATTGTTAATAAAAGAGAAAAAGAGAACATTGCATGATGTTCCCACTTAGCGAACAATAAACAAGATTTTAAATTTTCGGAATGAATTATTTGAACGGGAATATTTATTATCTACAATTTGAATTAACATACATATCGCTCCAGTTATCCTGAATTAATATGTCAATATCGCCAGTTACATTGTTCGTGCAATAACGTTGTACTTTATAGTTTTAAAATTACATTGAAAAGAATAAATTAATTATCATTTAACTGTATATATTTAAGTAACTTTTTTTTTATACTTCCGTGTGGGCTACGTAATGTAACGTTTTATTCCCCCCCTTTAAATTACGTTAACGTGTTGGCAGTTGGCACTAATTCAAAAACTATAAAACGGTAACTTTTATCGTACGAGCCTTTTTGGCACACTGGTGAAAATGGACTTATTTGAATTAAATTTGGCGTTCTGATTGTTTTTGACTTTTGTTTCGATCTTCAGTTACTTATTTTGTACTATTCTTGCTATCATGTATCACTGATAATGTTGGTCGCTAAAGGAACTACGTCAACGGCCGGATGTGTGGGCTGGTTTCTGGCGCACAGTGTTTTTTCTTTCATCTTAGCGAAATACATTATACAAATTCATTAGTTACATACTTAACCTTTAGGTGGCCAAAGTGCTGAATGTTTTCTCGCATGTCGGTAACTACGACGCGACATCGAGCCAGCTAAAGCTGATTGTAATATCTATTATGTCAATCATTTACACACTGAGAATAAGCATTTTTTTTATTTAAAAAAAATACTGAACAAGGTTTTTTTATTTCAGCAGTACTCGGGCAGTGCCGTGACTATAGCTGCGCAGTACCAACCGGAGCAGTACGAGAGACTTCGGGCCAGGATTCGAGCTATAAATGCTGCAGCGGCCATGTCTCCACATCCACGACATGCAACCGTCGCTACACACGTTCCTGTACATCCCGACCTACACGCTATGTATCCAAGGTAAGAATTTATCAAATTTACATTTCGTATGAACTTTCATATCCATTGACTTTGCACATCCTATTGTGAAAGTTTTTTCGAAACCACCATTGAAGTGGTTTCCGTAGTAGCCGGGATTACTAGTATTACAATTATATAATCTGGACCAGGATCAACGGCTTATGTTAAACCTTCTGAAGCATAAAATTATATTTTTCTTATACAACAATTAGGTGAATCAAACCTGCCTATTGGATTGAGAAAAACTTGAATAAAGCACGCTTCCTGCTTGAGCTTGTTACAATAACTGGTCGATCTAAACGTTTTCCCTGGTGATGTTGATATGATAAAATTTGATAAAATAATTGTTGATTAGGTACCAATCCCGACCATGACTACTACTTTATGTAATCGTCCTTTTCGACTTTTAGTAATACATTCTAATGAATGCCAATAATAATAATAAAAATTTTCCAAAATGTCTCATAAAAGTAAACAGCATATGACTGATACACAACCGAATCGAATTTCATATAAAGATTACGGCAGCCATTTCATCTCATCAATCATTTTACATGTTTCGGTTAACTTCGATTTTCATGCTATGTATCAAAGATAATTAATTCAAGTGATCACCCTTTTCTTCTTATCCAAGTAAAATTAATTTATCCATTGAAAATGTATCGCCAGGTTTCCAGTTTTGTGTTATCCATATTAATATAATAATTGTGTGTGATTTGTATGTTTGTCTGTTTTTCGAAACGGAGTGATTGAACTAAATTTGGCATGGGGATACCTTAAACCATGACGAGAGACATAGGATAGACTTTTGGTCGCGATAACCGACAAAGAAAGTAAATTGAACGTCCAAAATGTTACTTCTTTTCAAAAAGGTCATATGTATTCGTATTGTGACGAAGAAAATTGAGATGCAAGTTTTATAAACAGAATTTGGTTTTAATTTAAATACAGAATAAAGCAGGGTTTTATTTTTCAAGTGTAAGTTTATATGTCATTCTCTATATTGTGCAAACTATTTAAACGAATCAAGTTTTATTTAGATATTATTTATAATGTTAAATATCCGTATATATGTAAAACCAGAGCAAGTTACTGAACTCGATATTTAGTAGGTAGATTTGAGAAATTCTCGTGAAATAGAGCTTAGCAGCAACAATTTAATTATGTATAGACTTAAGGTAGATTGTAATCGTCTTAAAGGCATCATCAATTTATATTCCTACATATCATGAATCCTAGATTTACCAAAACAATAGCTTAGTTTAAAATCAATCTAATTGGAATTTGTTACTTATTAATAATTACTCTCCATTGTCCAAGCATAATTTTCGTTAAAAATATTTACTTCATCATATTTCTAGTTACGTATTTTATTAATTACATGCTATATTTGCATGAATAATATAATTATGTATCATAGAGTAGATCTCGACAGCTAAAAGGGGAATGCATATTATAATGCTTGTGAGTACCTATCGAACGATGTATTGAACGTAAGTGGTAACCTGACTCTATCTGGTTATTCTCATCAGACCTTCGAGCAACACGGCCACCGCATGGAAGCCGTATTGCTCGAAGAATTAGACCGTTATGCTGCTGGTTCTGGCTGTCGACAGTGTTGACCTTTAAGACACCCAAGTCATGATCCACTAATCTGACTTAATTTTTTTTTCCATATTCTATGTAAAATAATTTTTCAAAATACACATTTTTTCCGTAATAGGTTCCACAATTTAGGTCTTACTTTTATAATAAATTTTCTATTATAAAATCATATATCAAAATCTGACTCCTACGTGCCTTACTTGCTAGAGGCCGTATATGGCCGCTCCCAGTAGAAATAACGACACCGTTAAAGAGAATTTATTGCTAACAATATTTAAGCACTTTATATATAGGTGGAGTGGAATGCACTTAGTACTTTGAGTTCATACTATTGTTTTGCGTTAAGTTTTACAACGAAAACATACCACAACAAACTAATGCCACGTATTTCTCTGCTCTATTAGAATAGTATAATAAATAAAAAAAAAGGTAGTCGTTAAAGGAACCACGTCAGAGGCCGAGAGGCGGTTCCGAAGAACTCTGACACCAGGGCATCGATTCTGCTAAAGTTAAGTCACAATCGTGTCAAAATTGTGTTTCAATAGTAGTGCTTTTTACACACTATTTTCAAAAATAATGACAGTATAATGTGATGTCAATGTAGTGAGTGGTGTGACCATCAGCAGTGATATAATAAAAATATACATTCCTTGTAACTAGCGTGTAAAAAAGCACTACAATTGAAACACTATTTTGACACGATTATGACTTAACGTTAGCAGACGCCCAGGGTGTGCATGGTCGATTGACCGTGACGCCTACTCGAAATGATGATGATGTAGAAAATGACTATTTCATAGTAAAAGGATTGCATACTCGTACGGTCTATTGACTGTAGGCGGGATTTAGTGACCTTCAATGAAAAAGTACTTATTGCGTAGATTGAAAAAAGGTATGGAGTTCACTTATTTTATTAGCACATCAAAAAATCTTACCCCTTCACAGTTTGAGTATCTGTTTAGGAAGCTTTCGTTAAACATCTGCTGGCTTTGTGTCGACAAGAACAAAATGTATGGGATTAACATAAGCTGCGGTAAATCTGTGGTCAGTCTTATGTCAATCCCATACATTTTTGTTATTTTCGTACCTCGTTAACGTTTTGCGATTGTGAATTTGGCTACGCCCCCAGGTTTGTTATACCAATTCTCTAACGCAGTCGCTAACGTCTGCGTAAAATCTCATACTAGGGTACCAAAATATCAAACAAAGTTAAAATTCGAGCGAAGACAAACTAAAGCACAATCAATACAATCACACCAAAATTTTCCAAATATTATTTATATCCTCAAAAGTTAAACTAAACAACGTTAGTTTGTACAAACTAACGTTGTCTACAAATTTTGCTTCACCATCTTACAAGAACTTAAGCTCTTAGCTGTACGTACACCAACTTATACAAAAGTTCTAACTTAGCTTGTTTCTATTTACTATTTTCCAACTATATATTCTTCTATGAAGCGTTGTTATAGTCCATATGAATTTTAAAAGTAAATTAAAACATACACGTAGCAAGCGGTTGCTCACTCAACCGTTACATCTGCGCAATGACGCTGAAATCACAAATTTTATACTGAAAATGCGATTTAAACCGATCTGTTTTTAACAACATTATCGACATATGCTACCATGCTACCAAATAGGTTTATGTTTGTTATAATAAACGTATCTTTATTTTGACGGGGCAGAAAGATTCTCGATAGCGATCACAGCAGATGGTCGGAAGACCTGAAGATGGTCGCAGACTCTATAGGCCGCTTCCAACCGGTCATTCTGAATATCCTGGTACAAATGGCCAGCAGTGGGCTGACTTCAGCTGGAAACATGATGATCGTCATCATCATTTTACACGTTTTGAATTGTGACACGGTCAAATCGACCATACACACCCTGGTGTCAGAGGTCTTCGGAACCGCCTCTCGGCCTCTGACTTGATTCCTTTGACGACTACCAGATGGCAGCCGGGAGCAACTGCTTATCGTGCCTTCCGAAGCTTATATTAATCATCTTTATTATCAGATAGTCAGGTGATTTAAGCCTGCAATGTCCTAAGCAAACTGGAAACAACTAAACAAAGAATGCTTTCCGTAAGAGTAAGAATCACCCCCACGATCCCTAGCCACTGGACCAATGAAAAATGCTATGATGATGATATATTTTTAGATAGCACTAATTTATTTTTACTTATTTACAGGTAGCAGTGATTTGGCTGTGAAAATGACCATTCAATAAGAACTGAAGAGTAGTTAGTGAATCAATTATAACGTAATGAGAGTACAGTTTTAATAAATATGTTTAAGTAATTCCCGTTCACATCAGGGTTAAGTTTTCTTTTAGCCAACTATTATTGCACAGCAACCAACTTCGATTATCAACAATAAGTTAATTTTATGTACACAATTCATTTATGTTATTGGAATTAAAATAATAAGATCATTTAGGTATCTATACTAATATTATAAAGAGAAAAGATTTGTTTGTTTTTTTTTTGTTTGCATCGAATAGGCTTCGAAACTATTGGACAGATTTGAAAAATTCTTTCACTGTTAAAAATATTTCCACAAAGCCACACTATTTCAGAGTGACTTAGTTTATGTATGAACCACTGGCGAAGCCGGGTTGGACTGCTAGTAAAATATAAATTATAGATCTTGATATCAGATAAAATGGTACTTATAAAATTTAATATTGTTTTGGTTCAAATCCGTAAAATTATATTTATTATTGCAAAATGTATAAAGTTCTTTGGTTTTCTTTTTCGTAACTTTATTGTAGAAAACTTACATAGAGAGAAGACACAGAATAATGGTGTACTTATACCATGATCTCTCTTAAAATTACCCAGCGCTTGATTGACAGCAAGTGTTTCATAAAAATAAAGGATAGAAGTGTTTTAATTGCAAAATGTGTTATGTAAATATGAAGAATAAACTGTACAAGTTTTTATACATTTTGTATGTATTCTTCGGATTGTAAACTACCTATTCATAAGATAGAGGCAACAAGCTCTAATTTAAAAGTGTATGTTAATGAAGATGTTTTTTGAACTGTGATATTAATGTTATAATAGAGTAATTGTATCGTAAAAATGAAAATCAATATACGATATTAATTGATTCCTGGTTTTATTTCATCCAAAATAAACCTACCGAAATAAAATAACAATTAAATTTAACTTTTTATAATTTAATGTTTAGGTGTCGTTCGCGTTACATTATAGGTTCTATTTTTCTCTCGAGATAAGTAGCTGAGGTAAAGTTGATGGCCAATATAAGACAAGCTTTTTAGGTGCTGGAGGTTTGTCTAAATTTAACAAATTTCATCTAGCGATAGCAGCTAAGCTCAACAGTTAACACTTCTTTTGAACATGGAGGAGCAATGATAACTACTTATAACTATTTTTTAAGAACAGAAGGACCCAAAATTTCGACTTCTATTAGGACCACAAACATGAGATACTACTAGTACTAGTAAAAGCGACTAATCGGAGTCACAACCACGCCATGAATTGTAAGCTTCTGTGTTAGTTTAATAATTTTGAAAAAGTAAGTTAATTTTTAATATTGATCGATCCAAGTTAAAGATCTCAAGATCATTAGAAAGATTTAAAAAATACTGAAACAAGGTAGAAAGTACAAAGGCTTTAGTCTACTGACTACTGGGGTACTCTCAAGCGATAGCCGGAGCTGCGTAACATTATAGATTATATTGTTCCCTACGGGAACTGAAGGATTAATGTCTCGGCAGTCGCGGCACCTAAGCGGTCCCTGGTGGCCGCGTAATGTTATGGTCTCGTTTTTCCTGAGGGATTAAATTAGTTATATGAATCAATAGTGTACGCTGGACAAAGTATGTGGAAAAGCAATGCACTTTCTGCTATTACTCTCTAAATCGATATCTTTGCTTCAAAGAAACTTGGAGTTAAATTAGCGTCTGGCACGGCGCCAACTTCCTTTCTCTCTGATCAAGTCCTGGCAAATATCCGTTTGCAGGTCTATCGTAAAGGAGCAATGGTCGTTAATTTTTAGTACTGGCCCAGTTATTTTCCTCTTCAACAATATAAAAATACATCGTTTTATTTAAAAAATACCGTCGAGTTAGTATCCCATACCACAAGTCTTGAACTTACTTTGGGGCAACTCAATCTGTGTGATTTGTCTCTATATATTTATTTTTTAAAGTAGGCATTTTTCGCCGTTTCAACCTTATCCTCAAGTTAATATATTCAATGTAAAAGTTTTTTATTTTATACTTATACAAACTCATGGTCATGTATGTTTAAGTAATTTGTAATTATAGCAAGCAGCTAAACAAGCGTAAAATTTTATGTTCATCCAAAGACGGCAAATAATACTCTTACAGACATATCATATTAAAAATAAAACTGAAACCAACTGTCTGCGAGCTATTTTAAGCTAAACTTTGACCTTTCAATTCGAAGCCCTATAGTAGGAAGCCGACCGAATAAAAAGATTGAAAAGAGAGCTCTGTATTTTTCTCAAAATTCCCTCTATCTCGGCACAAACAATAGTCTGGCGTTATCTGTTTTCTGTGTCGTGCGTTTGTATAATGGACGGTAAGGTCCACAGAACAAGGAAAAATTTAACGATATAATTTGTTGATGTAAATTGTGAATCCTTACCCAGGACTGGGCAACGATTAAAGAATGTGATAAGATACTTATAAACACAATCACACTAGCTTTTCCTGCGGGATTGCCGTCTGTCATCGGGTATGATGTCTTGTCATGAGATGAAAATCTCAATTCGTTGGGGTTCTTGGTCAGAAAGAGTTCACTTGGATCCGGGTGGACGACATGGATATTTCATTGCAGGTTAGTAACTCATAGGGTAAGTACAATAAAAATATGTATTTATTACGATTAGACTTGGTTCTTAAGATATAAACTCAACTTTTTTAGAGTTTGATAGTTATCAATAATTAGTCTTAATTTCTCCCTACTTGAAGTACTGTTATGAATTTTTTTATTACTAATTACGGCTGAAGGCAGATGTTGCAGGACCCATTAAGTATGCAATATAACAAACAACATTTCTTAATTCTGCTAATAACTCGAGAAGAAGAGAAATCTAGTCAGAGAGAGATTGTAGATTCCTTAGCCTCAGTCGTTTGTTTACGACAAAGGAAATTTTTTTCATTATTTTTTGATAAAAGCAATAATGAATTCCAAAAAAATGTTTTTAACTTGCAATAAGACTTGTTTGCAAAATATCTAAAAATATTTTCCATTCCCAAGTATCAGTTTGTTCGTCTGATATTTAAATTTTCTGATAACAATTCGCGAAGTACAAACTTGGAATTAGCGTTGATCGTTTACCCGAGCCCTTTCAAAACAAAATCTGTTGCTTAATTTAAAAGCAGGAACAAAAGGGCCTAATCAAATTTTAAATGATTAAGATAAACAAGAATGTCCTAAACCTGTTTAAAGATAATGTATAAATGTTTATTGTACCTGGTTTCTCTTTTGTTTTGAGTTGTAATTAACAATGCATTTGCATACTAATACGTACTTACTCTTTTGTCCTGACTCTACTAATTGATATTCACTTTTAAAATAAGCTCCGAAGCGCAGAACTATTAGCTATCCGACCGAATTATCCATTCGTGTCCAAGCTTTGGCACTAATCACGGTAAAGATAGGAGCACCAACCCCGCTCCTATCACTGGGATCCAGCCTGAAGCGTACCAATCCCTCGTCCGTGCCTAACTATGTTAATCTACAGTTACATTTGAACACATTAAAATTATCAACAGCAATATCATATCAATATCAAATACTAATAAAGGCCATGTTAAATCACTAGAGCACAATACACGTCTGCACCGCTCGGCGAACCAAAGGAGAAGGGAGCGTTACACTCATACTCACCCCGACACTACTACTGCCAAGAGAGGTTTACCTGTAGTGGGGAGATATTTGTCACGTGATGTTACCGGGCGCTAACACTCGGCCGTCCTGAAAAATCCGGTCGTCCCCGACCGTCGAGCTCGAACCATGAAACAATAATACATTGATTGAATACAAATCACCATTTATGCTTTTTCTATAATGACCTCGCCATCTCGATAATGCATAGTATCTTGGGTTGTTTATCAGTGTTCCGAGACCATTATGACTTTTCCGTTTCAGTCACTTCTGGTTTTTAACTGATCGGAACCCTCACCTATGCTAAAATCGAAAATGACAGTAACCAACTTTATTTCATACATTTTTAACGAATATTAATCACTAATCAACATTATTAACGCTTGCTGTTCCTGCGTAGGTCAGCTCACTTTGTGTTAATTACTGATAACTATTTCGTTAATATTTGAACTCAAGCAATCACATAATTAAACCACATATTCAAGTAAATAAACAATAAATACCAAAGTAGATTTATCAAAGTTATCACTCGTTTTAGAACTCACGGATAAAAAAATGAAAAACACAAATAATTCACATAATCATTAAATAAACCAAATATTATCATTAACCTTTTCAATGTATTGACATCGAATTCAATCACAAATACCCAAACGTAAAGATTCTTTTTTCATATCATTTTTAAAATACCCACAAAATAAATAATTTTCACAGAGATAGTATTTTCACACTTTTTAGGATTGGAGTCACATAAAACATGAAAAGACTTACCGTTTCTGCACCAATACTTACAGCTGTGGTATATCATATCACAACATTACATTTACACTTTAACACTCACTAAAACTTTTTCGACTACTTTAGTATACAAATTTAATCTAACCATTTTGTTAAATTTACTTACGCGTGTGTGTCAGAATGTTAACAATTAAGTATCACAAAACATGTACAATTTACTAGGCGTGGTAGAATATTAAGAAATATTCTTTCATCATGCCACTTCTGATATTAGCTAAGGACCGAATTATCCATTCGTGTCCAAGCTTTGGCACTAATCACGGTAAAGATAGGAGCACCAACCCCGCTCCTATCACTGGGATCCAGCCTGAAGCGTACCAATCCCTCGTCCGTGCCTAACTATGTTAATCTACAGTTACATTTGAACACATTAAAATTATCAACAGCAATATCATATCAATATCAAATACTAATAAAGGCCATGTTAAATCACTAGAGCACAATACACGTCTGCACCGCTCGGCGAACCAAAGGAGAAGGGAGCGTTACACTCATACTCACCCCGACACTACTACTGCCAAGAGAGGTTTACCTGTAGTGGGGAGATATCTGTCACGTGATGTTACCGGGCGCTAACAGAACAAAGAAATTTACAGTTCTCCGCTCCGAAGTATTAAAAAAAAATGAATATATCTGGAATGACGACGGCAAACGAAGCATGAGACATCCATTTAGGCACAGATTAAAGAAATTTGCCTGGCGTCAAATTCTTTGCATTTAGGTAACATAGTATCAGTGCAATTTTTTTTCTATCAAACAAAGTTAAGCCAATCGTGTACGTATACATATAATCAATGCTCAAATAATCATCAATAACATTCTTTTTTTCTCTATTCTAGTGTGTATAGTTTTTCAATAAACTTAGTTTAAATATGCGCATCCAGGACAAGTTCCCTTAAGCCGACTACAAGGTATATTAGTATCCCTTATCAAAACTACTTTAAGTAAACTATTTTCTCATGTGTCGCATAAGAAAGCTTTTATTACTAATATAGATACTCAATAAAAAGTCCAGTCAAGCAGATGCTACGGACATAATCATAAAATAAACCGAGCCGTTCCCTCTTTTACGACGGAAAAGACATGGTAATTGATTCCGGTTTATTTTACTGGTCAAAAAGTGAAGACATAAGTAAATAAATTATAGTATCATGATACAGATAGCGGGGTATGCGTGTTACCAGGGTTTGTGGACTAAGCGAGTGAAGTGAGTACAAGCACGGCCTAACTTGAACTACTAGCTAAAAGTGGTATTGCCATATTGAGCTTTTCCTTGCTTTGGTAGGCACGTGTGAAGACGCTGGTTTCTGCTGTGGTCGCTAGATAGCAGTCGTTGAACTTTGAAGCTTGGTTAGGATATTGGCTTGCATGGCTTGATACAGGCTTGAATCACCTGATGTCTGATAATAAAGATGATTTCATGCTTTGGAAGGCACGTTAGCCTTTGCTTGGTCCCAACTGCCAAATGGTAGTTGTTAAAAGAACTACGTAAGATGCCGAGAGGCGGTTCAGAAGAACTCTGACACCAGAGTGTGCATTGTCCGTGACACCTACACGAAATTAATGAATGAATCGTTGAACTGTGTCAAATGCCTCTTTAAGGCAGCCTGAAAAGACTGACAGTGTTGGCCATTAACACACCTAGGTATCATGTTTCTATTGCTTTTTTTCTGTAAAAAGGATTACGAAAATTAGACAGCATACACTAGGACCATATCCATATTGGTTTGGTTTTCTTATTATGTCAGACAGCAGTTGGTTTATTGTAATGACCTGTTACATCAATATAAGGCCATGAATAATAGCGTACCGTGCGCTCTGAAGCGTAAGCAACTAAGCAACTAATAAACACGCTCGAATGATGATAACCAAAGAAGATTGAGTTCGGCTAGTCAATCAATTAATGATGTTATAAGTAACATCTGCGGTCTCATGAATTAAAATGATAGAATATCGCGTTTTTGAAGAAGTGGTCTATTCTCAATTCAGAAACTACAGTAACGCTGGCGTGCATAGTCTAGTACAAAATGAAAAAGGCGATTGTTGGTAGTCGGGGCTTGAAGCCCACAAAGATTAATCCACTTTATTTCACAAGCATAAAGGAAAGCATTTGTTCGAGTGTAAGCGAGATAAGGGGGTGTTCTCTCGTGCTCTCGTGTTAAAATTGTGAAATTATTCAAAAAGAGCTATGGATCTTACGAATTTATGTGCTTTACGTGCAGACTTAAACATCAGATTAATAGCAAACATAAATAAAATCTATAGAAATAAGTAGCACCCTAGTACTAAATTTCCTTATTTTAAGTTTCCTATGTTTGTATTTGAGTATACATGAATTAAATAAATAAATAAATAAAGCAATTACAATAGACAATTCTTTGTTTTGTAGCGTACATAAAGTATATAATAGTCAAATTTAAATTTCAAAAAAACAATTTATTGTTACAGAATTAAAGTTATTCTAACTACATGGCGATCCTTCTTCCTTGAAAATATAATATTACGTCTTTGTATAAGGTGCTGCTGATTTTTCAAGTCTAAATTACAACATGCTAATAAATCCTGTCCTTTCTATTTTGTGTAGAGCAAAAGAAAATTTGAACAACAAAGAAGAATTCCGGTTATTTCACTTTTTTTAATAAATGTCAGATACGATCTTCGTGTATCATACTTTTATCATGAAAATGAATGCATGAAGAATACAATTTTGGTAAAACCTTTTTTTTTCTTTCCAGTTCATAATCATTATAAACTAAAAGCTAGGCGTTTCTCGGTAGAGTTTTTTTTATTCGTATTATTATAACAACAAAAAAATCTTCACTTTTGCGATGGTACTGTCCAATGGTATAGGTGGTCCGGCACTCCTTCTTTCGGAACTGTTGTTCAGTTTAACAGTGGACAACTGGACAATCCAGTTAGTTCACTTCTTAATATTATTCAGCCAAGAACCCTGTCCCTTCTGTGTGAACCATAAGTTCTTTTCCAAAATGTTATTATCATATTCATTACTGCCGCCTTAGACTTTCTCTATTTTATTCGATCCGAAGCAGCCTGCATCCAGCTTCTTCCTGCGATCTTAACTAGTTCGTCGAACTCTAGTATAAAAATATATTATATTATTGTAATAATGTACCTACCTAACAGTTTGTTACTGCTGGCAAAAAAAGTATTTTCACTTCATAAAGATTTCATAACCCGGAAAGGCAAAGCAAATAAATCCTCTTATATATTTTAAGGACAGGTGTCATTGATACTAGTTTTCAATAAACCACGTTCCGTTTTGGTTTCAATGAAGCGGGGCTGAGGATATTTATAAATTGTTCGGTTTGTGTATTATGTCAAATATGACTTTTTGCGTGACATGGGTCGGGTCAATATGTGTAGTGTATAAAAATAATATTTCCAATACTTATGTACAGTGGGCCATATAGATAATACATGACTTTAACCTTATATACCAGACTTTATTCTTCTATGCACCACTGTCTTTCATTCATCGTATATCTCACCACCCAAAGGTAGTCTGGAATAGATAGTATCTGCGATAGGGCTGTGTACAAAAAAATCGGAATCGCGCGACGCCAGGCAATTTTTTTTTAATCTATGGCCGCCTCTTATACATATTGTCACTAAAAATAATTCACATATTTTTTTTATGGTGCAATATAGAGTTTTTACTTACTTACTAAAATGGAACACCTTACTATATGGCTCACTGTACATTAAACAAAATTGATATAAGTACCCTCCCGCAAGTATAACCATAGTGTGTCTATCTTGAAAGGTTAAACCGATTTGTATGCAGTTTTATTTTTAATAAAACAATACGATGTTTTCCACTGGTGATTTTTATATGTTTTATCAAAATCGTCAGATTTTCCCTACTTTTTCTTCGATGGTATTTGAACGATGTTGGACGTTTACTAAAGCTGCAGTATTGGGGGAAATCTGTAGGATGCTTTTAAAAACTTAAGCAGATGCAGTGTGTTTGGGCATTTATGAACAGTCTCGATGAAAAGTTATAAGATGATTGTTAACGCCACATTAAGAGTTCTGTATTTGCTCCGAACAGGCTTTGTAAATTAACAATATACTTAATGTCCAAGCTAAGTCTATAAATTTTTAAATATAAACATTTGCACTAATCTCGCAATTTTATATTGTAAATCGAACACACGACTCACTGTAGATAAAATAGCATTGAATATCAGAAAAGATATAAGTAAAAGTTAAAAAGAATGGCTACAATAAAGTGCAGCTTTGAATATGCACTTTACAAGTTTTACGTCGAAGGCTGAAACATACGCCACATCTGTCGGAGGAGGGTTTTATTGCATATCAATATCGGATAGCTAGGAACGAACCAACAATGTTTCAAAGTTATATGAATGTACTGTAGATACGAGTATTCGAGGTATAAAGAATTTCATTGTTTTCATTTAATGATTTATATGTTACTCTAGAATTACTTACTCTTCTTCGTCCGAGCGTAACCCGGTTGCATCTTCAACTTACGCTTCAGAGCCCAGGGTACGCAATTAATCATTTTTCTGATTTGGCGGTACTGGTTATTACAATGGAGCAACTGCAGTCTGACCTCCGTAACCCTTCTTCTTAGTCCGAGTTTGTTTCTCGGTTACATCTTCAGCCTCCGTGTCCCTTAATACAGAGAAACCAAACCAACAGGAACATGATCCGGGTGTATTAGCAGTCAACTGTAAAAATTTTCAGGCTAAATTTTTCTACATTATGAAAGAATACGATATAAAAAAAAACAGCTCGTTCCGTTGATTTATTTTACGACCTGCTGAAGAAAAATCAGTTAAGTACACAATCTTGCGGTTTTTTTATATTTTATTTTTTAGATTAGGAAGCAAAAAAAAAAAATATTATTTACCTGTTGAAACATGATGTACAATATGGAAATTGTTGGGATATTATAAATTTTGCTCACAGCTACTTGGTAAGGTGAAAACCAGCTGGCTTTGTGAAGCAGACAGCTTATATTCAGAACACAGCTGCATTTCTTAGCTAGTGTAAATAAATTATCCTTTCAAAAGAGCGTCATGTGCAGTATTATAAGTAAACAATATTATAAGGTGCAGGAAATTATAAGACAAAACATAGATTTTTCTACTACCCTAAGATTATTTTAGTTATCAATACATATAATAAGACACAAAAATGCGAGTGTCTGTACATTTAATATTTTTCAAAAAAACTGATTGAGTGCGATTAAAAATGAGTAACAGAAACCAAAAAGACAGTTTTTGGAATTTTTGTCTGTCTGTATGTATGTATGTATGTCTGTCTGGTACGTTATAACTTCGAAAATACTCAACGGATTTGAACGCGGTTTTCACAGTTGGATTACATATAATTAGGAGCGTTGTCAAAACTTTGTTTCGTCAAAATCGGTTAAGGGAAAAAGAAGTTATGGTCGATTGAAAATTTACTTCAAACACTGCTTCAAAACTTTTAATGCTTTTACTTACGTTTAATTTAATTTAGATAAGGCTAGGATTTCTACTTTATATTATCCATATCAATAAAGACGAAAACACGCACTGCACCTATTAATTTTAATAAAATAACACATTGAATTTGATCGTAAATTTAGTTACATAAAATCTCAATAGATGGCGCTTACTTTACAACTCGCTATGGTTACGTTTTCGCATTATGGTATAGCAGATTGAAATTAACCCCAGCAAATTAAAAAAATTGATGGTCTTTGTCTCTGTCTTTGTGGTTCTTTTGGTTTGATTCTTTGGTGTTGTCTATTGATTGGTTTGGTAAATGGACGGTTCGGTTCGCTATCTATTGTTAGTTGTCTTGCTTGAATTGAAAATTGAATATGTTGTTTGACGGAACATACGATCGTGTCGTATCGTATACAAGGTGGACACAAATCAACTGCAAATATTTTAAGGGCCGATACAGACCACTATACTGAACAACTTTTCCAAATAAACTTATATTGAAATACGAAATTTTATTTTTCACTCCATACTATACTAGATCAGCTGATTCTCAATTTGTATGGGAGGTCAAAAATTTTTTTTTGTATTTCGACATAAGTTTATTTGGGAAAGTTTAGTGGTCTGAATCTGCCCTTAAAATATTTGCAGTTGATTTAAATTCACCTTATATAAAGAATTTTAATTATTTTTAATAATGCCTAGGAGGAAACGATCTAATCTGTTGCATCATTCCAAAATAGCTAAAAGCAGAAGGTTAGCTAGATCTCAAGAATCGAATGCGGATAGACAGATGCGACTCGATGAAGATAGGCAACTTCATGCATTGTCTCGGTCTTTAGAAACTTCTTCTGACAGAGAGTATCGGTTGTCCGCTGACCGCGAGCGTCATGCTTCATCTCGGGCTTCGGAAACGTTTACCGAAACTCAAGGTTTTGGCAGAATGAAGTGATTTACACGTCATAACAGTGTTGTGCATCAGGATGATGCTACCACCTACTCTATCGAGTTTTTGAGTTCATTGGCTGCAAGTGGTCTTCCTGCTCATAACATTACCCTTAAATTAAATTTTAAATAAAAATTTAAATTAATTAAAGTCGGCGTTCCCATTATGCTCCTAAGAAATCTTTCTCCGCCTAAACTATGCAACGGGACCCGACTCAAAGTAACGATTTTGCAGCGCAACTTAATACAGGCCGAAATTCTCACAGGGTGTGGTTCAGGCGAATTCCCCACAATTACCCCTTTCAATTTAAACGCACCCAGTTTCCAGTTGCTGTATGCTTTGCCATGACGATAAATAAGTCGCAGGGACAAACCCTAATAGCAACTGGCATCGACCTAAGAACAAGATGTTTCTCGCATGGACAACTGTATGTGGCTTGCTCGCGGGTCAGTAGCGCCGAAAATCTATTTTTATTAGCCTCTGAGGGAAGAACTGCTAATGTTGTCTACAAAGAGATTCTTTGAACTTGACTCTGAAACATGATATTTGTTTATATTTGAATAATGTCCTGGCTACTTCGATTGCGTCATTTCATTTCAATGTAACACAGGTTACGCGAAAAGCGACCTACACGCGGGCGGAGCCGCGGGTAACAGCTAGTTTATCAAATAAAATAATTAATTTAAGAGTGTGTATTTTTATGTGATTTCCTGTTAATCTTTTTAAAAAAATTAATTAACTACCTGAACGTCGAAATATTTTATTTTTATTATAATATAATAAAAAATTGCGTTTTTGTATTGTTAAACCTTAAATTAGTGAACAGTCGAACTACTTGAAACTCTTGCGTCAACGATTTTTATTCCTAAGCAATTAACTTACCTTTGTTCAAACTTTATATGATATATTAATATATTTAAGTAAACATACTTGCATAGATAAAAAAAATGCATAGCGCGAGCTTGATTTCATAATTCTATGTATAGTAGATAAACAGCTAACAATAACTCATTCAAAATTATCTTCAGACCATACCATTAAAGGAAAATCCAGGCTACAAAAGGGTATATCTCAACTCATAATCGTTTTAAGTTCACAACCTATAAACGACACTCGGTACAAAGGGTGAACTAGATAAGAGGCACTTTGCTCGGATTTCAGCGTTATCGGTATACTTTTAAAGCCCATAAATAGTTAAAGAACTTCTGCCGACGATTCGGTTACGTGAAAAGATTTTTTCCACAAAATAGTGTAAGAATCCAGTTACATGAAATTTCCTCTGTGATGTATAGAGATATCAGATTAACCGGTACCTTTGTAGGTCCTTTTCAAAAATTTATTTTATTGTTGACACAGATAGTATAAACAAAAATAAAATGTATGGAAATATGTTGTAAATTTATTAAACTTGGTTTTTTTTTTGGAAACTGCTTAAATAAATTTCCGTAAAACATACACGGATATTTACATACAAATAAAATACAATATAAATTATAGTTAAAATAGGCTATTAAAGAATTCTTTCTTTTTTCGTATTTATTTGAACTTGTTCTGTAAATTTTAAACTAAAATATTGTTTAAAAATTAATAAAATGACATTTTTTGTCCATTAATTTTTTTTTGGGGACAAATCACACAGATTGAGTTAGCCCCAAAGTAAGTTCGAGACTTGTGTTGTGGGATACTAACTCAACGATACTATATTTTATAACAAATACATATATAGATAAACATCCAAGACCCAGGTCAATCAGAAAAAGATCATTTTTCATCTTGACTTGACCGGGGATCGAACCGGGGATCTCCTGTGTAGCGGTCAGGTTGTTAACCATTACGCCACGGAGGTCGTCAGTCGTCATTAATTATGTCCATAAACTGTATAAGATCACTTCTTTGTCGATCTGTCTATACGTCAATACCCCATTTTGCCTTATGTACACATATAGGTGTAAATAGTACAACACTATTACTGTCTCATCATATTCTCAAATTTTTAGATCATTAGTGTCCTAGATTTATTTTTACAGTCTTCCGTTTTCGCAAAAAAGAACTGTACATTCCATCATATTTACAGCTCAGATAAATCAAACACTTTAAAAAGGGAACGACAAGTCACTCTTTGAAGTCCCCCGAACAAACGTAAATAACGAGGGATGGATTGTGAAATAAAACGCTGCTTGCGGAGGGATTATTCAAGCAATTATCGCTGAGTATAATAAGCTGACTCATTCGAGATTCCCTCCGTATAGATTAAGATCTCGTTGTCCGCCTGCCTTTTCTAATCCTAATTAACCAGTAAGTCCCAAGATTAATTCGGTTCAATCTCTTTGAAGTTTAAGCTGTATATGATGTTGTTGGGTTGCAATAATATATCTTTATGCACGAATTCCATACGTCATAGGTGCTTTAAAAATAGCTTTGCGGTTTAAGTATCTTTTTAGGGTTCCATACCTCAAAAGTTAAAACCGTAACCCATATAAGATCACTTGGTTGTCCGTCTGTCGGTCTGTCAAACTTTTTTTCTGAAGAACGCATGAGCCTATTAAGTTAAAACTTATATGATATAGTCATGCCTTCAGTCTCTTTCGGCTGTAAAATAATTAAAATTAAACGTCAACTCGAACAAAAGATATGACCGTTAATGTTGTAAATTATGCTATTTCAGATAGAAATCAAAACCCATAGAATACTTCCCGTTGGTCTAAAAGCATGAAATTGGTTAAGAAGCAATACCATACGGCACTTATTTAGGAATAAATCTAACAAGTTTAAACTTATTTTTAAATTTTAAGAAAATAGTAATAAATTAGTTATATTTTACATACAAATTAAAGTAAAGCAAAAATCTTAAAATAACCTGAAGTCTTCTAGTTTTGTGTGATGGTATGAAAAACTCAGGCGTGAGTCCGATTTGCACTGTGCCGATTTATTTTTCTTATCTTGTGTCTTATCTGGAACTTTTTCCGGTCGCATCCTTAGCTAATGGCATCGGAGCTCAGGGCGAATGCAGTTTTCATAATTTTCCCTATAAAATACTCAAACTAGATTATTTCTTGCCTGATCATCGAATATCAATAGACATTATTGGTAAATTGTGGTTTATTTATTTATTTATTTATATAACTTTATTGTACCACAAGTAAAAAAACTTTTTACAATTGGCGGACTTAATGCTAAAAGCATTCTCTCCCAGTAAACCATTAGGAAAAAACAGAAAAGTTTAGTGCGGCGCAAGTTAATTGACAGAAAACAATACAACTTACAGCTAAATAAACACTTAGATTTACACGTATAATCAATAAAATATACATACCTACATAAATATAAATAAAAAAGAGGATGAATATAGAGAGATGGTGACGATGGTACCTACAGGTTAGAGAGAGTTCAGTAGGTGAGCTTGAACTTGTGGTTATGTTTAAGAAAGATTTTAAATTCTTGAAATGTCAGAAAGACATTTTCTCCACGTTTTTTAAATTTCAAAAGTCTATAGGTAACTATTTATTTATCATCAATTTTGTCATTTCGGTAGGTATAAATAAAACACATCACTTTTATTTAACTTCTATTATGTTATTTTATTTTACTATAAGTGCTACTAAATGAGTTAGCGTGCCACCGGTCAGTTTCCTCACTCGTCATTTTCGAATATATACTTACCTACAAAACATAGTTTTTCACGAAAACATTAGCAATGGAAGATGAGACAGGACAAACATACTGGACACTGCAATGCAGCAAACTGCAATAAAAAAAGCAATCAAATAGGTTCCAAAGTGAAACTTTATGTCTATTCCCATCTGTTTATCCAAGTTTGGTATAGTATGCTTAGAGTAACTAGTTGATATCTAGAGAGCGCACCTCGGCGTCTTAACTGTTACTCTGGTTTAGAGTAATTTATATTTCTAAACAGCCAAAATATCGTTGGAATGATACAATTAGCCCAGTCTGCGTGAGGTACCTAGTAATTGGTGAGCCATTGCGCAGAATTATATAAGCAATTTATATTACCACGTTAGGTACCTCAGCGAATAAAGATATAATTGCGCTCACTCTATTTCTGACTTAGTGATAATACTATGCGGACTCTATGGTAGTATGTCTTTTAGACAGCTTTATAACAACATAAACCAATGCATGGTCCATATGGAAGCGAAATAGGCCATTTGGCAAAGGAAAGTCGGTGATTATTTTTCAGTCCTTTTTGCAAGGAACAGTGTGACGCGAAAGGCTTTGTTTGCAGGGGTTAGTGACCGACATGTAGATCAAACTATCATCCGTGAGCAGGTAAATTATTTAAGGTAAGTTTCAAAAACCTTTTAAGGTTATTCGGAAATTTACTACGAACCCTCTAATGGCTAATCATTAATTCAGAATAGCGACCTGTCATTATTTGAGAATCTATTTTAAACATCCTTATTGTCAACCGATGAAATAATTGCAAATTTCATTTTAATTTTAGGGAAAGGGTTCATAAATAAGAATAATAATCGGACAAGCGACACTATCGAAATGATGCTAAATCTGAAAGAAGAAAATGCTAGGTTATCGATGTGATAAGGCACTCTTACATAATTGTAACTCCTAAGTATATCTTGTCCTCAAGATGTTTACAAAACCACATTTAAGATTTACCCGAACTTTGACAATAGTTAATGCTTGTTTTCCGCTCATTTTGCTTAACCTACTACTTCTCCAACTAGAGAAGGTTAGCGATTAGTCTGCTAAAGTCATCTTTTTCTTTGGCTCTTCGAAATAGCGCCGCTGCGCCTGCTATCCCGGTCCACTCTCGGATGTTCTGCAACTAAGAATTCTTCCTTCTTCCAACTTCCCTTTTTCAAACAACTATTATGCTTAATAATTTATATTTATTGAAGAAAAGTAATTCGACAGTCCACAGGCTTTCAACCAAAAATTAAGGAAGCATCAACGTTATGAATAATATCAATAAAAAAATTGGCCTAATATAATTTTAATATAAAAACAAAAAAACAAATGGACTTTTATTTGACATCAGGTTGGTCGTAAGCCGCTGTCCTCATTACTTCCTTATTTTAAGCACGAGAAAAAAAAAGAATGTTTTAACCATGTAGTTATTCTAAATCTGTAATTTAAAACTGTTAACAAAAGCCTACACAAAGTCACAAAGTACCTATTGAATGCAGTCGATTGTGGATGAATTCTCTCAGTCTGCGCAGTATTGAAAAGTTTTTGCCACCTGCTTTTGGACACAAAGACCACAGTTACAAATGGATAAAAATAGGAAAACCTTAGAAGTTAAACTAAAATAATAAGTCATTATTTAAACAGTTCAGTCTAATTTACGCTAAATAGATTTCTATATATTATTTTTATTTACCTAAAATTACATTTATTACAATACTTTTTAGTAGTGCTCCTAATAATCTGAAATATATAATTTAAACCTTTTACACATTTTAACTTTTATGTTGCTAAACATGGTAAAAATTAGAAAGAAATAGCTGAAACTAGTCAGCAAAGCTTTACACTATACCATAAAAAGTATAATTGGTGCTAAGCGTGTGTATCTTTGTGGATATGATACTCAGCTATGAGAAGATATAGATTCATTCGAAATTATATGCTAACAGGCTTTGTCATAACGAATAAAAAAATATACTTTTAAAAAATATATTAATATTGTTTTGGACATATTGACGGACATATAGGTTTTAATGGCGCGCTACTAAACTTTACTTTACAAAACTATTTAGACATGGTAATTGGCTATCAATATATGCCTAAAGCAAAAACGATTTAACAAGTATTCAGATTCCTAACATTAAAGAATACGCAGTAAGCAGTAGCAATAGCATATTTTAAACACAACATTACGAGTATTTATTTGTTACTCTACCACGTATAGATGGATGGATTATGAATGTAAAATTCTTGATTTCACTTCTGTTCTCACGATCTTTTGTACTTGAAACTTTGTTGCTTAAGTCTCACTCACAGAGCACGGAAAAATTTTGCTCGCTCAGTGTAATGAAATTCTTTGCTCTGTGGTGTCACTACTAGATTATAGATTCATTGATTTATTTTTAGATGTAATAAACTTTTAATATTATAGATTTCTTAAGACATATAATAGGAATTATATTAATATATACTCACTTAGTATTTTCATGCACAATATTTTTTTGGCTGCAAATAGATCCCAAAGGAAAGTGGGATAAAGTCCTTTACCTTGACCAAAACTGAAATATAAGAAACATAAATCTTCTTATTTTTCTAAAATTTTATTTAAAATATATGTAATGCTAGGCATTTTTATGAACTAACTGAACCAAGTTAAACTAGAAATCGAAAACAAATTAAAATAATGTGTCACATAGAAGAAACCTTTCATTTTGAAGTGTGTTTAAAGTTACATCTGAACCCTGGGCCATGTATCACCACGACGATCATTGCCAAATTAAATTTACTGCCTTGCTTGAATGCTTATAATAAAAAGTAAAGACAGAACGTAAAAGTTATTAAAAAAACAATATTTTGACGTTTATGATCTTCGTTAACAGCATAATGATCTGTTAGATTTGTTTTAAAAAAAATTTGGAGATTGAGGAACCTAACTAAAGTTTCACATGCACTGCGTCGGAATTAAAAGCAAAGTTTAGATTCTCACAAATACAACTAACCAGAGTCAACTCGCCAAGAAGAAGAAGATTTATTTATATTTATTTACTATTTTATTTCTCACACCTTTACAGTACACACCAAGGCGATATTATAAACAAAATTACACATATTTTTTTTAAATTCCACATGGCATTTACATTCCTACAAGATTACCATGTTTATAACGCGCCGTCTTACTTTTTTACGCGTTTGAGTTTATTGACAATAAATATTTTTTACTGAGCAGCTTTACAAGCCCTTGTATCGCTTTCAGCGATCTTACGGGAGTTTAACATTTATTGCGAACACAACAGCTCGATTAATTTTGTGTGTTCATAATTTTAGCACGTTTATTGGACTTTTTATGGGGTAATACAGCTACGGCCTAATTTAGTGTGGTTTAAAGTGGGGTGCGGTTTGTTTGATAAAAAGTTATCGATAAAATGTTTTAGGCTGACACAATTATATTTTTTTTACTTAGATTACAATGTAGATGTACTGTTCAATATTGTTTCTTTAGATAGCCGTGTGTTCTCTAGCTTAAGAAAACAGTATTCTGTAATTTGTAGCATCAATGAACATAAACAATAATCCGTTTATATAAAAAAAATAGACGAACATATAATTTACAGAAATACTAGTAAAGCTAAATATAGCGCACCCAGTCACTTAATAATAAAGCAAACAAGATAAACGAAACAACAATAATTTCATCTCGCATTTACACAGCAAGGAAATCTCCAGGAAAAGATGGAAGTGAAATAAAAGACGTGATATACTATTTCCCGTGTACTCCAATGCGAGAGACTGATCAGATTTCATGCGGCTTGTTACCTTCGAGCATAGCATTCGATCAATCTGATATTTACTAGCTGTTGGAAATTTTATTACAAGTTCGCTGCATGATTTATTTCTAAAAATTTTATTAAAAATAATGAAATAATTATTTTTACAAACAAAATGGAAAAGATAACATAATTGACTCCAACTTTTGCTAAAGTGTTTTACTACAAACTAAGAACCTCCTTTTCTGACAGTACCTACCAAAACCGACTACTAAATGTAAAAATGCTTTACTTCTTCTTGCTCGGAAATAGCATCGTTATTTTAAAAAAAACAATACGTCAATAGACTCATTGCTGGCCGAAGACAACAATGTAATTAAAAAAAAATCATTGCCGGCTGCTAATGGAGGTTTTTTAATGTACACGTTTTCATACATTACGTTTTTTAGTTTCACTCAGAAAAGTTTGAAAAAAGAACACAGTGAATGCTGGCTTATTGTTGACGCCATTTTAAAATTTTGATAGGATGTTGTTTCGTCTCAAGAGGATTTCAGAGAAAGTAAAGTACTATACAAGCCTCGGCCGAAATTGCAATTAACGTCCTCGTATTTTTAAAAGGCCTCGGCTTCGCCTCGTCTTTTTAAAAGCACTTGCAATATAACTCGGCCGTAAACGGCTTCATTTTTGGCCTCGACAGTAATGTACTATTTCTGTAAACCGCATAAAAAACGGTACAGCCAAACACGAGATAATCGCGGACAAACCTACATAATGGATACAAACATACAGGTCAAACTAAGAAACTCCTGTTTCGTTTCATGCTTCCTTGGTGGGAATTTGCATTATTCTATCTTGGTAAATCACATATACTTACTTAACTCTATAATTGAATGATATTCGAAGTGGGTACAGACGTGCAATTAATAAAAAAAATAATTATCGGCTTGTGGGCGAACTTTAAAAATACTAATAGTTGAAATATAATGAAACTTTATGGGCCTGTTTCTTAAAAACAATGGTTTTGCAAGGGTGCAGTGAAAAACTTAAGTTAAAAACTCAAATTTCTATGTTCAACCTAATTTCAAAGAAAACTATTAAGTACTTAGTTAAGTGACGTAGTAATAAATAAACGTGACGTCACAGATTATAGAATGCTATACTAGCGCTAGGTGACATTCAAAACCGATGTCAGCATTGAGGCTAAACCACCTTGAAACAGTTTACCCTTCAAGTTAATGCCTATATCTGGAAGTAAAAACACATAAAAGGTAGCAAAGAATGCTTCCGGCATTCAAATAGTGGACGGTGCAATGATTCGGAGGTAATGGCTCGTTCCACGTTTCTGCTACATAAACCAAGTTTTGTTGCTGAGGCATCGCGCACGCTCCGACGCTCTCTGATCTAGTACGAGAATATTGTTATTGCAACGTCGTCTTTTTGATTTATGAAATTAATATATATAGGGACAAATATCTAAATATAAATAGAGGAGTAGCGGGCAGGCATGTTAACCATTACACTAAAGAAGTCGTCAAATTATTATAACAATAAATATTTTAATTCCAGATTGTCGCAGAGAAATGCTGAGTCCAGGCGAATGCGGCAGTAGACGCATATTTATTTATTTATGTACACATAGGATACAATGTAAAGCACACTGAGTACACTTATTTCAATAGAAATCTCTTCCAGTATACCCGTGAAAGTAGATGCAGTCGGCGTGTGTATAAAATAGTGACACCACTTAACATAGTAAGTATAGATGAAGAGTGTTTATAATCATGAATAACAATATTTAAAATACTACTATGTTTATTAGGTACCTAGATGTAATTTAAATAAGTTTAGTTTTTACTTTTTTATTAATGTCAACGTCTGTTAGATACTGCACAACGCGTACAATTTTGCTATTAGCATGACAGCCCATAGATTGCGAGTTTACAATTATTTAGCACAAATTGTTTAGTACATGTTTTTTTTTACATAAATATACAGTACAAAGACTTTTAGTGTACGTAGTAACTACCATCTTTCTAAAAAAAAAACTGTGTTGCTGTATTTTCTGGACTCAAAAGACAAGACCAAAAGACATTCAAATTTAAGAGATTTAAATTTTCCCATCTAGGAACTTTATCCATTACAAACGACATGATATTGTCCTCAAACGTGTAGTTTAAAATCCGCTACCAGGAAACGACATCATTACCAAGTTAACACGTTAATCCAGTAATAACAGAAGTTTACGCAGGTAGGCTCTACCCAGGATTTACATCTCATTCCATTGACTAAACAGATACAAGTAAAACTATATTATATGGACGATATGGTTGTGTTTTCAGGTACAAAGGTAGTATTTATTTGGTAATTAGCTGCTGGTACAGAACCCACGGTGCTCGAATTAAACTAGATTGTCAATGATGATGAAACTATACACCTATTGTTAAAAAAAAAAATTACATTTTATCACAATATGCTTTTGATTTAGCAAACAGACTATTTTTATCCTGTTTAATAGATGTTACAGGCATAGGTAAAGACTACCTAAGTGGTCACCGTAACTTATGGGAGCTTGCAATACCAGAAGTGTCACGTGCGCATTGCCGACTTACAGCCCACCTGATCATCATCCTAGTAAAAGTCCCGTCCAAAGGCAGGGTTAAAGCTGCTGATATCTTTATAACCAAAATTAAGCAATCTTTATTTATGACCCACCTGATAAAAATCTCTAGGTTTTTTAGGCAAACAAATAACAATATGCCCACAACACAAATCTGAAATTATCATAAAACAGGCTCATGTGAATTGCTGACAGATATTGCGCCACTAAAACAGCATTTCCTCAGAAAGCCTCGCTAAGCAAAGCGAATGTTGATTCGGTATATCCTTGAAGAAATATCTGCAAATCTGTGTAAGTCTTAGCGGCTCACTCCGGGGAAATAAAGGATTCTATATGAATAAGTCTAGTCGAGCGTTGGCCACAATGATCACTTACAAAAATAGAAAAGTAATGTATAAAAATCTCCATATTTTGTGTTAGAAGTAAAAGATATTTGAATAAACTCATTTAGCATAAAATTACTCTCCCTATTTGATGAGACAGCTCGCTGCAACTAGGAATATGCTATGATGACAAAATATAATTAAAATCATAACGCTTTCTATTTTATGTATGTGACATGTGTGTATAATATACCTATGAGTATAACACGAATCTCTAATAGTAGACTGGACTAGTTGATTCGTGAAAATACCGACTTATGGATTTAGCTCGAGAATAAGCATTGTTATTCTCGAGCTAAATCTACAAGTCAGTATTTCTTGTACTATGAGTAGCAAGTTTTTTATAGAAGGCTGTCGATGTTCGTAGTGTCCGTATACACAGTTACCCTTGCCCTTATATTCTTATCAAACATGCGTTATCTATTGCTAATTTTATCAATATATGGCGATGTTTTTCAAGAGGCACAATAATCTGCACCATTATTCTTTCAGTGAATTTACTCTGTTCCGTCGACGTAGATATTGCATTTAGATTGAATGAGGAAACGAAATGTTCAGCTGATAACGCCAGTTGTAACTCGATGTTACTCTAATTTGTTATCTGATCACTAATGGCGTTAAAATAGTGTAGAAAATCCTCTGATCAGAAGTACTCCTGAGAATTACATCTGGTAGAACAAATGATACAATCTTGTGTCGTTAGTATTAGTTATACTAGAGACCAATTCCATCAAGGCTAGTTCTATTTTTGAGGTTATTTTTTGATATATTATACAGCCAAAATTGTACTTTTTCTTGAAAATTAGACCCCACTGACGACGTTCCATAATATACAATACTCTTGATTATTTATTCTGTCAAAGACAGTATGTACTACTTATATCTTATGGTAAATTTAATAACGTGCTTTGCATCTTAGACCATTTTTTTAAAAACCAAATAAATGAGAGTGTCTTTTATTTATTTATTTATTTATTTATTTAAACCTTTATTGCACATAATACAATGTATCGCACAATAGGCGGACTTAATGCTAGGAGCATTGTCTAACAGTCAACCTTTGGGTTAAGCAGAGAATGCATGTGGGTGCACTGTATATACACAAACAGTGTCGTTATAAAACATTTAAAAGTTTTTGATTTTTTGAATGAATAGTTTGTAATTAACTAGGAAAAAAACTAACAAACCGCGAGATCGCTCGCAGACGCAGAAAAAATATTGCAACTAAATTTTTCTTTATATTTGAATGGTGAAATCACAGAACAGAGAAATTATTTTTAAATTCTGTGGATGAAATTCTGAATAGGTACGAAACCGAAATAGGCACGTTTGTTCGTTCGTAGGTATTTAGCGACGGCTAGTGTGACCTAGATTGTCATCAGTTCAGGATCAGTTCAAGATAGACATTTCTCTATTGAACTCCTCCTTGGCTGTAGCCGATAGTCCTGGTTGTTATTTCTAATTGGCTAGTTAGGTGTTGTTAGATACAAATTTGACACTTTTCTTGACCCTTGCTGACCCGAATCCTATAGGTCATCATCATTTCGTATCCTCATCATCCTATGGTCTGTAAAAAAACGAAGGTCAGACGGCAGCCGTTTCATTTTAATAAACAATGCCGCCATATTGACTATAATTAAACCGTACCTACCCAGAACTCTAGAGTAAGCTAAACTAGAAAACACACTTTATAAGTATATTTATTAAAACAACACAATTTGTACTACTATATTTAATATACACAGAGCCATTTGACACACCGGGACACGGCTCAAAGGACTACATTCGTAAAAAGGACAATTTTTGACATAAAAAAAACATAAGAGCACACAATCTGAAAGCTGTTACGTTTTACGTTAACACTTTGATGAAAAAGAAGAAATAAACGCCCAGATATGCAAGCCCGTATGGATAGTATTTTGTGAAAACTAGATACCTAGTTACATTGCTCTCGAACCATGTTTCGTTAGGAGGCCCTACATTTAAGCTGTAAATCCACTGAGTGGGTTGAACCGAATAGCCCATCTCCTGATTGCATAATACATGTTTTTACTTACGATAATATCAGATTGTCAACCAAAGTTATTAAATTCCATAATATAATAAACGTGCGGAAGCTATGGTCCTATTTCGTGATGTGTTTCTTGTTCGTGGTTACTCGTACTAGTCAGTATGCACGTACAATACGTACATATCTAGTGATAAACTTATCCATACTAATATCACTATATAGTATAAACAAAGTCGCTTTCTCTGTCCATATGTCCCTTTGTATGCTTAAATCTTTAAAATTTCGCAACGGATTTTTATGCAGTTTTTTTAATAGATAGAGTGATTCAAGAGGATGGTTTTTATGCCCATGCGAAGCCGGGGCGGGTCGCTAGTAATATTATAAATGTTAAAGTCTAAACCGCTGGACCGATTTTAATAAAATTTGGTATGTATATAGTTAAGGATTAGGGGTCAAACAGGCTACTATTGCTTGCGACATAACCGAGCCCCACGCGGGCCGAGCCACGGGCCACAGCTACTTCTCCCATAAGTAAGTAGGTATTCCTTTTTGCAGTTGTTTAACAACCACTAGAAAGACAACCAGGCCATGCAGAGGCTAAAAGGTAGTTCCGAATTATTAGCAAATACATAGGCAGACTTTCACTAATCAACAGATAAGTTTGCCTGTATTTGTTTTGATTTGTGTGCATGGTGTAACCCACACAATATTATGAATATGTTATCTGGTGTGTGAATCTACAGCAATGGATTAGCGCCTTATGCTAATGAGTCAGTAATTAGTACACCAACGGCTCAACGGTGTTTGTTTATTTATGCTAGGCCTGAATGCCCACATGCCCACAAACGTATTGAAACAACGTGGATGTGAAAACATTGCCCGGGTGAAAGGTTTTGGTTTTACATGCGGTGTGTGACACTGACTACTACTATTTCATTGTTTTCAAAGTTTTTCATTACTAAATGTCAAATTGAATACATTAATCAACCGACTTTATTGTCACTTAGACATTCGCAATAGTTATTTAATGTTTCATGCACCACATTAAAAAGCAAAATGATATTATAAAACTTATTTACTCATTACCATTATTAAAGATACTTTGTAGAAAAATGTGCAAGTACCTAATAAAAAAACATGCCTTTTTTCGGGCGTGATTATGTAAATTCTAGATATTTGTACAAAGAAATTTTAGGGGAAAGCACGTTGATTCGCGTAAATCCGCCCACTCGTTTGGTCCTTCGATGTGGCATTTAAAGCCGTGACTACACTGGAGCTCTTCAGCTCTGAAACAAAGTACCTCCCTACCTCATAATCAGTTTCCAAGAACTACTAATACAGAGAGCAGAAAGCTGTAATAAGGATAATGAAATTAGGTAAATTTTATGTTCATATGTTTTAAATGTAAGGGAAATATTTCAATAGAAAATAAAATCGGTAATATTTTAAACTGACAAGCTTTGAAAAAAGAACCAACTAATATTGTAGGAAACTGATATTAAGATTTAAAATAATATCTTTTAGGTATATTAGAGATTACAAGCGGTTTGTTTGATTGTAACAGGACAGGACTAATATACTATCAGACGACTATAAAAAAATGTCGTATCTTGCATTTTAAAATATTTTATCCAACTTTCTTATACTATCAGAAAGTTTTACTGGCCTAAATATGGTAGGAATTAATTTTATATTAAAATGTATTCATGGTCTTTCCCTTTTATAAGGCTCGGCTTTTTATGTTAACACCCTTCATTTTTTCACACGATTATCTCATTATGCAACCCTAATATAATACAAATTATTATTAAAATTACCTAACCTATTTAGGTCGGTCTTATTATTACCCCGTGTAGGGGTCAACATGTTTATTGCATGTCTCCCCGACCTTATCAGGTAACAGCCCAATGGAGTCTTAAATTAAGGAAATCTTATTACGAAATTCCAACGTGTGTCGTCGCCTAAAAGCCGGGACGAGGGATCCATGCAAGGGACTAATGAACGCGCTCAAAATTTATAACACCTTTAACCTTTTAGTGACTTTGTAAGAAATATTTCGCTCACTCAAATGTGTTAATTTTATTTTAATTATGATGTGACATACTTATGCAGTTGGCTTTTGGAGGTGATTCTTGCCAAAATTCTCACATGCAGAGGCATACCAGCAGAAAACTGAGTGGATTGAAGAAGAAAAATAAGAAAGCGGACTGGGCTCCGGGTCCACCAGCTAAGGACGCCTTATATGTAACAATAAGATAGAAAAATACTATTGCAGTTGATATAAGAAGGAAAACAATAATTTGTATTTTCTTAGTATTTTTATAACATTAACAATCGTTCATTGACATTCTTGTTTTATAATGTTTTATGAATGCTACTTCATTACGTCTAGAAAAATAATAAAAGTCAAACAACACAATAAAAAGTTTTGTAAGGAACTTTATTTCAAAAAATGAAATAAAACTTACAATAAATTACATACTAAAGATGTCAATCAAGTTTAATCTTTTTACAATTGCTGTCTTTGTTTTTTTAAAATAAATATTTGAACTTTGGTTTGCTTTTTATATAAAAACATCTATGAATGAGCTATTTTAATGAAATTCACGTATTAATAATAATACTATGTACACAAATAAATACAATGAATATAAATGACACTGTGATAATTATATTGAAGTAAAATAATTATACGTGACATTTGAAGACTTATCGATAATTCAAATAGTCTTATCGAAATACACAAAATCCTTCCTTATCCTCCTTGTGAACATAAAATTTAACGATAACAATTTTTTTATTGTATTTTATTGTATTGTATTTACATACTAACAGGCAGTGAAGGTCAGTATGAAAAACCTATCTATATGATATTAAAGATAGTGATAATCTCACAAAAAAATATATTTACACAAAATATTATTAATGTAAATTAATAAACACGTATGGAAAAAATCACTTGTAATGTACGAATGACTTAAAATTGTTACGCTAATAGATTTTGATAAGCAACGAGGACAACTGTGAATAAGGATAATGTGAAAAATCCAGGCTTGAAGGTAGAAGCCGATCCTGTGACGCTTCTTATCCAGTCTGTGTAGTTGGACACTCTGGTATAGAGCTCAGGATACCCGCTCTCTTGGCAGTCTCCATTCAGGAAGGATATTCCGGTCAATGTACTGCCACAAACCAAAGCATTACCTTGATCGCCCTGAAAAAGTATTTTAAATCCATGTATTGTACTACCCCTGCGGGAGACAGGCGGGATGATATGTTTTAGGGACTAACAGTCCGCCTCAGCCTTTCCCGTGGTACATAACATAGCATATGTCACTCAGAGTGACTTTCTAATAGTGATAGAATTTCTGAAACCAGCACAGTAGTTTTTGAGTTTATTCATTACAAACATACATATAAATTGTATTTATATGTATGTTTCCTCTTTATAATATTATAATATTAGTATGTATCGTATATATGTAGTATACTACCTTATAATATTGTGATATATGACTATTGTGACACAAACTGATTTAGACCTTATTTAATTTTAACAAGTTATCGAATAGAGAGATAATGTTTTATGCTATCGATTGATGGCGTTAGTGTAGTTTTGTATAAAAAATGACTAACGAATGACAAGAATAAAATGTATGCGATTGACATAAGCTGCGGTGCGTATTATTTGTATGGTCTTATACATCTGTAGGTAGGTATTAGTATAGAATTCTGTGAACTGAGGTGATACTCACATAACAACCAGAGGAAATGATGTTGAAGGACGCAGCGCACACCATGCTATTGAATATGTTAGGCCCGCCTGCTACTGAGTTGTATATTGAAGTGCAAAGAGCTTGATTGTAAATATATTTCCTCATATACATTAGCTGACTAGATGTTTGCTGAAAAGATTTTTTAAAATATTGTTTTTATATTTGTTATTGTATTTCCAAAGTCTTTAACTTGTTTCATGTTATAAAGACAACCGGCCAAGTGCGAGTCGTACTCGCGCACGAAGGGTTCCGTACCATTAGTTATAAAAAACGGCAAAAAAATCTAAATTTTCGTATGGCCTCACTGAACTAGGTATATATATTATTCTGTTTAAAGTATTTGTTATTTATATAGCGGTGACAGAAATACAACATATGTAAAAATTCAACTGTCTGGCTATCACGGTTCATGATATTAAGCCTGGTGACAGACGGACGGACGGACAGCGGAGTTTTATAAATAGGGTCCCGGTTTTACCCTTTGGGTACGGAACCCTAAAAAACCTTTGGACCTAATTGATGCAAAAAGAAGAGGAGAAAATAAGATACTTAACACTTACAAGGGCGGAATAATGTGGTACTCCCCAACCTGCGACTGTGCATACTGTGTTGTCAGATGGTGCAAAGTTCCTTGATGGCAGAGACAGCGGCGTGACAATTGTTTCATTGAAGGGGCTTACAAGCTGAAAAAATATCAATGAATATATTTGACTACTAATAATGGAGAAAGGCCTTAATTCCTGGTGTTAAATCCTACCATCTTCATTCTGTAACTTTTAACGGGCGGCGTTTCTTATTTATTTATATAAAATTGGCAGACTAAAAGCATTTTCTTCTACTCAACCATAAGGAGAAAGAGAAAATTTGTGCAGCGCAAAAAGTTTAATAGGCCCAGACATTTCCCTATTAAGCATTATTGCTTAATGCATTTGTCATTTCCCTATTAAGGGTCGACTTTGCAAATGTCAACTCCTTCCCTTTGCTTCTTCCTTATGATTTTTATCAGATACCACATTCATTGTTAATGTATACATATTAGTGATACTAGTCCTGAAATTACTACATTATTTTATCGAAATCACACATTTTTGTACATACTTCTGTCGTACTGATTGAATTCTTTATCAGTTCAAGAGGGACAAAATCAATCTTATCTTTATGTTTCAAACATTCTTCATATATGAGTAAACGCCCTGATAAAATATTACACTTTTGTCCAATTAAGGGGATGTACCAATACTACTTTAACTTTTGGAAACATAAGAATATCCTTAAATTCTAAATTCAAAATAATTTATTTGCTTTAAATAAGGTTTTAAAACAAAGATGGAAAAATAATATTTTGGAAAAGCCTATTTAGCCATTATTACAGCGTGCAAATGTAAAGATTGACCACGACATCGACAGTATCCATTCATGTTAATAATTATATAACTGTCATTGTATTAGATACAACTAAGTATAAAATTCTATTTCCATATTATGCATCTCATTAAGTTTTACATATATTATTTAATTGTTATTACTTCATAAGGTTGCACATATTTTTTAACTACTTACAGTCATAATAGCGATGTCATTAAGAAGCGCGGGTACAGCTATATGCTCGGGATGCATAGTATAGTTGGCTATAGCTCTGACGCGGTTCGGGTTGTCTTCAGTGAGGTTTGCCCCACCCGCAAATACCCTGTATTGATTGGCCACGATCGGGATCATAACGCTGTAACAAGTTTTAAAAATATATAAAAAAAGTAAAAATAAAAAGGTTTAAAAGATTTCCTTTAATATTTGTCAGTTTGCGCCAATAACAACGCGAGGCAACCTCAACCACCTTCCAATTTATTAATGTATAAATTCCATAGATTTATAAGTGTTAGTTTCATCCCAATCCCAACTAATATTATAAATGAGAAAATCTCTTCACGCCCGATCTAATATCTGTTATTAAAAGACGACGGGTCACAGATAAAAGTACCACTTTGCCCTTATACTTACACCTAAGTTGATGCAAACTTTTCTGAATAGCCTATTGAACTAACGGGGTATTTTTCGAAGTCAGTAGGCATATAAGGCAATGTAGAGTCGACACTTAAGGCACTGAGGTCTTACCGCTTGTGAGCATGCATTTTTCGCCATTGTTAACTTTTCAAAGTACATAGCAAGGTTTTCTCTACCTGAAAGCCTCTCTCTATTGTTTAAAAAGCTGTTTGGAATGGTCTCATGTAAGCCCTTGTCTCAAAAAGTCCTTAAAATCAAAGCTTTTCAGTTGAAATAAGAAGTTTTGTCATTGATGTAGGTAACAATGACAACAAATGGAACTAACTATATCTATTTGAATATGTTTTTTGGTCGATTCTCTTTATAAACTTTAATATACGTTATTTTCTAGATCTAGTAGCTATCGGTACCGACCTTTAGTGGTTAAATAAGTGTATTAGAAATGAAAAAAATATAATTTGTTCAATGTCTGACCGAACATGTTTATATGTTTGTTTTTGCATAACATAGACACTGCTTGTAATTTATATGTATGTCACTATAATAAGTTCTACAAATACAGCATCTTAGATCTTGAAAAAAAATATTTTAAATCATATCATTGGAAATGGAATATTATCGATACATTAAATGTTATATTACATGACAATAACGATGTTTACATTTTCTCATATCTATGACTCAATAAAATCTTTTACTTCCGTAGTAGTTACATCATCCGGAACAAAAATTACTCTTCAGCGATCTTTTCAAATGTGTCACTAACAATATACGATACAATAAAAATACTCAATACAGCTTTACTTAAAACAATAAGGCATAAAGGCTTAAATATATTTATGAAATAGTAAAAGAAGTGCTCTTAATTACTATAGAATTAATACTCACTGCCCAGCCCCCCAGCTGTAAGTACAGGTTGCAGCTGTTAACACGTGTTGTAGAGTTATCAGAACGCCCCCGCAGACGTGGCCACGGGTCTCCAGTTGCAAGTTGGCAGGTGTAGCCAACTGAATGGAAACCTGTATACAAAGAAATAAATTTGAATCGTAATCCTAGGGACTTAAAAACCACTTTGGGACAAATTTGCGAAAGTATTGGTATGGAAATAAAAGTATTATATTACTCTTACTTTTGTATATTTACGATTTATTTTAAAAAGTATATTATGAACGGCTAAGTTTTATAAGTCGAATAAGTTGTGCTAAATTAGCACATAGGCATTTTTACGGGAGAAAATTCTCGAACAAAACATAATAACTAAAGTAATGTTCGGTACCCAACAATATTATATCACCCATCAAAACTAGCGCGCATGATCTAACTATATTAATATTCATCTTCTGGTTCGTATCCTAAATTATCAACAGCTGATTATTTGAAAAAAAAGGCTACATATATTTTCAGAAAAGTAATATATAAATAAGCAATTGTTTTAAGTAGGCAAATTAACATTACCGCATAGGGAAAGTCATTGTCTCCAGCAGCAATACCACTGGCAATCCTTCCTGACGGCTCATCAATAGGGACGGCGTGAATGCCTGCAACTAACAAAGTACGTCAAAACATAGCGCAATTTCAACTATTTATATTAGATAAATAGTTGAAACACTTGGCCGGTTTTACTTTTTGACATTGCCGACTTATATTTTCGGTTGTTTATGGCATCAGGCTTAAAAAAATAGTCTGACAACGAGTAATCGTACTTCCCCTTGATCAAACCAGTGAAAAAATTTTTGCCTACGGGGAAGGAACACAAACACAAAACTTTAAAACATTGCCCTTTAAGATAATATTCCATATTCTGAGAGGCAACATGTAATAATAAAAAGAATAATAAGTAAGTACATATATAACATATATTTATATAGATTTTTTTCTTTTTTTTTCTTTGGCATGCTATCACTTTTGATATATATATATATAGAATCAAGTACTGTATTTTTATAACTGTGTTCATTATCGAAAATGTGTATATTTATAATAAGAATTTCATGTATTTCTCATTGTAAGTGAATTGTATTCTTTATGAGAAATAAATATCTTAAACTATAACACGCATCCAGGGTATTCAAGTGCATTAGAATAAATTTAATACTTCAATATTCTGATTGTAGACTCATCTCGCAACACACACACACACATACACACACAAACGATAAGTCACTCTTGTTATGAAATTAACTAATTAAATCGAATTATTGCATCAATTATGTAAAAAAAAAACTTACAGGCAAAGGCTAAAACAAAGTAAACAACACTTTCCATTTCACTAGCAGCAGATAGACTATGATAAAAAAAAACTGATACGTGTATGTATATTATGTTATTTATACTTACTGCGATAAAAGTGGATATTGATAGATATTATCTGTTCAAATTCTATGAACTAAAAGATAGCGAAAGTATGTGTAAAATTATATTTCTTACTCATTTAAGTATAGGATATGCGTATTCATTTTTCATTATAATTGAATGATTTTTGTTTGGTCAAAATTTTAATTGGTGGTATCTTAAAAGGATAGAGTTATTTGTTTATTTTACTTGAATACCGTTTATGATATGATCATTACAGTACTTAGTTTTTTTTTTTTTATAAAATAGCAGAGAGCCCTTGTTACACCACTTAACTGCACAATTTGAGTTTCACCAGTTTTATTGTGATCAAGCTGCGTAACTCCAATATAAACCACATGGAAAAGGAACTACTAAGTAATGTTTTCATTTCAATAAAAGTAAATTTATAGTGCACCGTCCCTAGCAACGACTGGAGTTATAACATCTCATTGGTCTTTTTGTAACACATTCGTATGCTGATATGGGGCCCGTAATAAAAATAAATGGGAACTTGCCTGATCTAAATATTAGGATACAAATTCAAGCGAAGGGAATAGATCTTTTATCCACATAAACTATGCTAAAAACGTTTTGTTTCGCTTTTTCTCCGTTGCTTCTAGTTAAGCATTCTGGGCCATAGAGGCGATATATAAATATTTATTATATGTGTAAATAAAATACATAGTACCAATTGAATATTTTTAGTGATAAACTTAAAAAAATTGTTTTTAAAACTTAGATTGGAACAAAATCTATGAAATCTAGAAAGGAAAAATAAATGATTTAAAAAAATTAATTTCAATGAAGAGATATTTCAGACGCGGCAAAGACTGTGTCAGCTAGGTATTTTGAATGCCAAATCCGTAAAGTGCATGTACGAGTATATAATCTTTGCTCCTAACAAATAGTTAGGTAACTAATAGATATCATCACCCTTTTTACAGATTATTAATAGAAGCACTGACTCATTAACCTTTGTACTTAAATAAAAGGCAAACACTATTCTTATGATAAGCATCTACTACTGATAAGCGCTGATTCACAATTAGGTGTGAGTTTATAGATCCCGCCAAGCATGTATTATATAAACAATAAACATATATGAAATACTAATATTAGCTAGGACCAAATTACCCATTCGTGTCTAAGCTTTGGCACTAATCACGGTAAAGATAGGAGCACCAACCCCGCTCCTATCACTGGAATCCAGCCTGAAGCGTACCAATCCCTCGTCCGCGCCTAACTATGTTAATCTATACTAACACATATTAAAATTATCAACAGCAATATCATATCAAATACTAATAAAGGCCATGTTAAATCACTAGAGCACAATACACGTCTGCACCGCTCGGCGAACCCAAGGAGAAGAGAGCGTTACACTCATACTCACCCCGACACTACTACTGCCAAGAGGGGTTTACCTGTAGTGGGGAGATATCTGTCACGTGATGTTACACGCTAACACTAATAAATTAAAATAAAGCTGAAGTTCGTATGTTATAAGTTAAATGTAACTTTACCACTACTGGTAGGATTTGAAAAACTATTTCTGCATATGATAGCCTGATTCATGTAGAAGGTTATAGGATACAGTCATTATCATCATAACGGGCAAGTGAAACCGTGGAAAACAGCTATTGATCTAAATAAAATTATAGTCACAGAGCAATACGGTCTTCGTTCGGAATGCCGAGGCCATGGGTATTACCGAAGTACCGCATTTTCTTTACAATTTTTGACATATTGTTTAAACAGCCTCTTTTTCAGTCAAATCCGGATGCAACCTAACCTGAAAAGCTAAGTTACTATTGTAGGTCCAAAACCAATGTAATTTTCCATGAATTTAAATGAAGTTAAAGCATATTTAAATGCAAAAATGTCCCCGAGGCCGCAACGGATTTCAGACTGCGAGATAGTGAGGAAACGCTAGGGAAGTTTTTGTCATTGTTATCTAGCTGCTTGGATAATTTATATTTTTAGTTTTTTTTTTGTAGTTTTATATTTTTTTCTTTTTTCTAGTACTGAAATCAAGTATTGTATACAATTTACAACTTTAGCTGACAACTTGCGTGGTGTACCATATGGTATAACACTATACTACGTTAGTACCTACTATTAGGTATTATGTTACGATACTGCTTATCTGAAGGTTCAAAGTCGAGGCTAGTCGTGGTATTCCAATTCGTGCTGGTCTATATTTGTACCTAACTTATAAAAATATAATTTCCCTTGTGGGATTTGCTCAATATGTATGATTCGTACTTTTTTCTTAATCTTTATTATCCCATTGCTGGGCAAAGGTCTCCTCCATCTTCTTCCGAACCTCTCTATGTCAGAAAAAACGTTAGTGATTGGTGCAATATAGAGAGATTTGCTTTCATGTATTATAACAGTTCACAAATTAAAATAAATAAAAAAAAGTATGACGCATAATAAAATAAACTTCTAAAAAAAGCATTCCGCAGCCACACGTACAACCAAGTATCCTTCCAACAACAAAAAGAAGCCAACAATGCATCTTTGTGGCGCAAATAAAATGAAAACTGGGCAAAATAGTACAAACTCATATAAACTGCATTAGCTGAGGACAGTGCCATTGAGCAAGGGGAGTGAATAGCATTTTTATAAATTTATATCGTAGAATACCCGACTCACAGCCATTATCATCCATTTGGTGCACTTACGTTGTTGTTGGATACCAACTAAATTCTATTTTACACTACGCTTTACTACTTGCAATGCCTTATATACGAGTTAAGTAACTTGTTTATAGGCACATGGTAACGTAATACAAAATTATTTATGGTTAAACACAGAAACAAAATAACAATAAGAAGACCATCTACTTATCCCTAACTAGATAATAATGTTAAGCCCATAAAGTTTATCTTATTTATTTTGGACTCAAAACTACAATAAAATTTACACACACACATTTGATTTAAATTATTTCCGATATAGTTTATCATTAAAACTATATACTCACCAGTACATTTTTTTTGTATGCCTGTATTTTATTTTGTGTTTCGGTTTTGAGGGGTAAGAAAGGCATTGGAATTACTGGGTATTTAGCGGAACGTCTTTCGCGGGTTGTCACCTGTCCACTAGTGTCCAAGTACTTGTGAGTGTATCCTGACTCATCCCAATCTCAAGTTCCCAACTAATATTTTAAATGCACAAGTGAGTTTGTTCGTTTACTTGTTTGTTACGCTTTCACGCCCTATATACTGAACCAATCTTCCTTAAATTTCGCAAATACATAGTTCACTCACGAAATTCACGCGAGCGAAGACGCAAGCAAACGATAGTATATAAATTAAAATAACGTTCCGGAATCAGATTTTTTTTCTTCTTCTTGAAAGCATAGTGTACTACGTCCTTAGTAGCAAACTTTAACAGTTAACAAAGCGCAGGACAAATTCTGTAACTGCGAATGTGCAGTCTGGCGTTTATGAGCCGTCGGGGACGTGACTAACACACGCCCTCGGGTCCGCTCACGTATTATTTAAGCTAATACGTAGCTGTAATAGCATTTTAGTGTCAGACGAAATTTCATTAACTTTGGGAATTCTGCGACTTGCGACATAAACATTTCTGACTTTTATTTGATTGCATGTGCTTGTATTATTTTAAAATATTGAAAAAAAAAATTGGGTTAATTATGGAATGCTATTTTGGCAGTATTATGCACACAATAATTTTGTATTTTGGCATTAAAGTAATGGAAGAAAAGGATTTTCTCAAGCAGTACGTATTTTCATGTATTATTTTTTGTCTAAAACTATCTAATCTATTCTTTTTTTGAATATTTGTAGAACTTAAAGAAAAGTTAAAATGGTGAAAAAAATATTAAATTATCGTAAGAAATTAGTAATTATCGGTACAAAGTTTGCTGGTTCATCTATTTGCATAAAAATGACTGTTGTTTTCAGTAAATTACAATTTCGTTGAACCTTTATTGGGTGATATCAAATTCAAAATTCCCACGAAAATAAATCCATTCATATTTCCAAAAGCAGCTTTGATAGTATGATAATAAATCTCAAAATATTTTTTTCCTGTGGTCATATTATACTTCCAAATCTTCTAAACGCATTAAATACAGCGCATTACCAACATAATTGATTCAAGGAAATAATGGCTACTGCTTCAGGAAATTAATTCTATTCTGGCAACACCATCTGGCATTTATTTTATGTAAGCAACACTCAGGAAGTGAGGAAAATGGCCTGTTGTTCCCGCGCTTTTACTAAAAAGATAGTATGGCCGTAAATTAATAGCTGGATATTTTTCAGTTCTTATCCTTTATGTGGGTTCTTGTTTGATAAATGGCAACATTGGTTTTAGTATCAGTTTCCGAGGCAACCTCATTATGGGGAATGCTCTTTTTAACTTGGTAGCTGCACTTTTTTTTAAACATTTGGATTATTTATTTATCGACGAAATATTTAGGTTTATCTTTATGAAAACAGCATAATTTTCGTCGTATTATGAATTGACTTTTATAACTAGCGGTCTCTCTGCAGTCAATTCTTGAACAGGTTTACTGACTCTACTTCAAGTAGAGTCAGTACTTAGCAAGTGAAGGAAATAGATGTTAATATTTATAATGTGCGGTTTTAATTTGAGAATTTTTAATATTTTCTTATAAAATAATACTGTCCTACAATTAAAAATATTTTGTCTGATTTGTTAATTTTTAAATTCATATGTAGGTAAGTAGATAGAATATCCGGTCAAATAGTTCTAAGCATCTTATTTTGTGAATATTAATATTAATTGTTTGTCTGATAAAGTGGTAAAATAAAGATAAAATGAATAAAAATAAATAAAAACAAATATATATATATATATGTCGGAGTGAGAGAGATATAAGGGGGCCAAGTGGAAGTCAGGATGGATGGCTTTCGAGCATCAGATAGGGTCATAGGATGGCTTTCGTGGGCAACTCTTTAAAGCAGAGTGACAGTTAACTAACAGGGTATCTTTACACAATCTTACAAAGGTCAAGCGAGGGCATAATTGTCCCGGCAGAGGGACAGCAACCCAAATCACGGCTTAGATCGGTGCCCCACACACGCACACGATAGTAATCTCACAACCAAGACTCTTCTCGATTTCCTCCGTGCTAACACAACTGATAACCAACAGCAATTGGTGAAATCAAGGGTCAAGGGTACACAGACACTCGCGCATCTAGGCGCCTCATCACGAGACTTCTGAACACCAGGCTTCTCGCCCATAGGTCAACAAGGGAAAGCTAGCTCTCAGGACACATCTAAACATATCGGGTCACACGCACGCGCTAACACTTAAAACAATTAACATCAACTAATCACGATACTATTTCGTAGCTACTGCAGTGCACTGCCGCGCGTCTACATTCGAACTCGGCCCGATCAATTCTGTTCTCAACTGCCATTGCAATCACTTTCACCGTTACAAAAGTAGGGATAACCTCACAAGTGCACACGCCCGACGCCATATTCAAAAAAGAACGTTCATTTCGATTCCCAACCGCTACTTCTATGACATTGACATTTGACAATGTCATTTGATGTTGCCAACCGCATAGTGTCGCCACTATAGTTAAGTTGCTTTCAGATTGATAAAGACCTTACGTTTAGTACTTCATTCTGCGACATATATATAGGGACAAATCACACAGATTGAGTTAGCCCCAAAGTAAGTTCGAGACTTATGTTATGGGATACTAACTCAACGGTACTATATCCATACTATCCATCCATACTAATATTATAAATGCGAAAGTCTGTCTGTCTGTCTTTCTGTCTGTCTGCCTGTCTGTCTGTCTGTCACCTCTTCACGGCTAAACTGCTGGACCGATTGTGATGAAATTTGGTAGGGATGTAGTTAACGACCTGAGGTCAAACATAGGCTACTTTTGGGCGCGATATAACCGAGTACCACGCGGGGCGAAGCCGCGGGGAACAGCTAGTTTTATAATAAGTAGATATAAAGATAAACATCCAAGACCCAAGTTAATCAGAAAAAGATAATTTTTCATCTTGACCTGACCGGGGATCGAACCCGGAACCTCTTGAGTAGCGGTCAGGCATGTTTACCATAACGCCACGGAGGTCGTCGAAAGATCACATTATATCTAATATTTTACGAAAATTCAATAAAGTATAAGTATTAAAATAGCCACAAAAGAAATGTACTGACACCCAATATGAAGTGCGTCTCTGATGCCATTGGCGGTAAATTACATTTCTTACATTTGCTATTATTCTCCAGCTCTCACCAATATGTCGGCATTCTTTGTCGTTTTATTAAGTTCCTATATCCAGAAATACTGCGGAAATTATAAATTAGGTAGATATATAAAAGACGGAGAACAGTTATCATAAGTAAAAGTAGAATATAAATGTGGAACGAAATTATTTGCAACAGCTTAAGGCTGTTTCATCGGTCTCACTAGCGCCATTTAAAAAAAAAATCTCTTTTGTAAGTGAACTTATCAGAAATCCTCGTGCAACTTTTTTGCTGGTATCCTTAACTTACATTAGAACCTCAGAAAAGTCATTTAAATACAAGCCAGATTTAGTATATTTCTTGTTGTCTATAGTTTCAGTTACGTAATTTGCATCGGTTTAATTATTACTTATTTTAAAAGCATACTATGTCGAAATACAAAAAACATTTTCTTTTATATGTTTCGTAGCTTTTAATAACTCACGAATATTCATTTCAGGTTTCAATATTTTTCAAAATGGAAGCTTATGTTATACAACAAAGAAGCTACTGCTTTTAACCAACTGTCTAAACATCTACTTGAAAACAATCTGCTCAATACACATCAGTCTGGTTTTAGACCGGGGCATAGTACAACCACTGCTTTGATTCGAGTAACTGATGACATTAGAGCAGGGATGGAAAATAAGAAGGTCACTATTATTGTGTTGATCGATTTCAGCAATGCATTTAATACTGTAGATATCGACATACTGCTTGCTATTCTTTCGCGCTGTAACATCTCGTCTTCAGTGATTGCTTGGTTTAGTAGCTATCTTCATGGACGCCGGCAGCAGATCCGCAACGGTTCGGATACTTCCGACTGGTGTGATCTAAAAGCTGGTGTACCACAAGGCGGTATTCTATCTCCGATTCTATTTTCTGTTTTTATAAACCTTCTCTCGCATCAACTTTCTTGTTCTTATCACTTCTATGCAGACGACTTGCAGCTTTATACAAGGGCCAATGCTGATGATATTGACCAGTCCATCTGTTTGCTGAACCGTAACTTGAGCAGTATATTGGAATGGTCCAACAATTTCGGAATCCGTGTCAACCCCAAAAAATGTCAAGCAATAGTGGTGGGCAGCACATATCAACTTAACAGCATTGACCTACATTCTCTACAACCACTATTAATTTGCATCGCCTAAAAAACTTTCTGCCTATTAAAACTAAAATTATGCTGGCTCAAGCACTGGTACTTCCTCTTATTGATTACGGTGATGTGTGTTATCTGGATGTAACTGAACAACAACTGAACAAATTGGAACGCCTTGTCAACAATTGTATCAGGTTCATTTTTTGTCTCCGGAAATATGACCATATTTCCGAATACCGTCCTGAGCTGAAATGGCTGCCTATCCGTCAACGCAGGAATTTACATATATTATGTCAACTTTATAATATTCTTAGTAATCCACTCACTCCCAATTACCTTAAATGTGATTTCAAACTTTTAAGTTCCAATCATGATAGAAACCTGCGTTCTTCTAATAATATGTCTCTTGCAACGCCTTCTCATCATACTGAATTTTTCTCCAAATCTTTCGCCGTGACCGCAGTAAGACTTTGGAATCGGCTTCCAGAATCGATTAGGCAGGCCTCCAGTCGTGCTACTTTCAAAAAGCTTGTCTACAAGTTCCTACTCTCTAAATTATAGGAAGCGGAAAGGGAGGGGAAATTGAGAATTGCTGCTATTGTTTATTTTGCTTTTAATATATTTTTTTTTTTACTATGGCTAATATATTTTATGATAGGTATATATGTATTAATATGTATGTATGTATGTATATATATGTATATATTAACTATTTATTATGTATGTTATGTAAGTTTATTATATTTGTTATTTAAGTAAATGTTATTATTGCACCCACAAACTGTTCTCTGCTTGACCCAAAGGTAGACTGTTAGATAATGCTTTTAGTATTAAGTCCGCCTATTGTATTTTTACAATAAAGTTAAATAAATAAAAAATAAATAAACAAAACGTTAGACATATAAAAGTTTACTCGTTTAGGTTCAATACATTCAACATTTTACTATATCCTCTCTATTTTTGTGCACTAATAGGCCTGTACGCCCGAAATCGGCTAAAACATTTTGGCTTTGCCTTTAGTTTTAAAAAAATATGTGAAGAGTGCAATAAACGGAAGCTGAACAATCTATGTTCAGTTTTTCAAACGAACAAAACTGGTGAATGCAATGAATGGATGAATGGGAACGGTAGGAAAAAGGAAATTTTTTATTTATTTGATAGAATAAAATATTTGATATTGAAATAATGATCCGGGAAAATCTGCTACTTAGTTGTAAAAAAGACTAACGTTAATGTTGTACTTTGAATCGAAATAATTTTCATCTGTTTTTTGTACACGTAACTTTTTGTATGATATGTTAAAACCAGAACACTTGATGACCTCCGTGGCGTAATGGTTAACATGTATGTTCGCTACTAAAGGAGGTAACGAGTTCGAACCCCGGTCAGGTCAAGATGGAAATAGATCTTTTTCTGATTGGCCTGGGTCTTGGATGTTTTTCTACATATATAAGTATATATGTATTTGTTATAAAATATAGTATTATTTAGTTAGTATCCCATAGCACATGACTCAAACTTACTTTGGGGTTTACTCAATATGTGTGATCTGTTCCTTTACATTTATTATTTATTTAAGGAAAAAGACCTAAAAAGCAGTGTCTTCTTAATTAACTTTTAATAAAGCCTTGCGTCTACTGTATTTGGTAGGAAAATGGAAATTCAATATTTACTCTTTATTAAGCACACTATTATATTTCACATCAGTAGAATGCAAAAATATTCTCTGTGCGAATTCATTTTTGAAATAAATACTGCCATTAAAAATAACGAATTTAAAATATAATACAGGATTTTTTTTCTGTGAACCATTGATGAAACTATTTTTACATAAAATTTATTCTATACCTATCTATCGACGTCTCTGGTGACCCAAGGGCCGGCGCTTATTTTAGCCAGGGTCTACCATACAACATTAGTCTGTCCATACAACGTGGCAATGCAGCCAGCCTCTTGGGCACTTTACTTTCTTGCGACGACAGTAATTTGGGCTCTATATTTTATTTAGTTTATATAAGTATTTAGTTTTTATATTAATTAAATAGATAGATAAATAGATATACTCTTTATTGTACCATTATCATACAAATTATACATGTTGAATACAAATACAAACAATGTGTACAGAGGCGGACTTATCGCTAATGCAATTTCTTCCAGCCAACCTTAGGGTGGATAGGAACAACGTGGAAAAAATGGGGTAGGTAATTAGTTTATTTTTGTAGAATAAACATATTGATAGCGTAATTTTATCTTATTGTATACTAGCGACCTGCCCCGGCTTCGCATGGGGATTAAAAATTTCCTCTTGAATCACTCTATCTATTAAAAAAAACCGCATTAAAATCCGTTGCGTAGTTTTAAAGATTAAGCATACAAAGGGATATAGGGACAGAGAAAGTGACTTTGTTTTATACAGTATTTTTTATGTTTATGAATTAATAAATTATGATTTACAAATATTAAGGTCAATATCTATAAATTTTAACTGAATGTTATATATCAAAAATGTAAAGAAATTTTTAAATTCGTCTAGTAGTACCAAAGTAAAAGTCGTCCAAACAAACACTAACTTTAAAAAAAAAAGGTTCAATTAGTAGCTATAGAATAAATAAACTCATACCCAATCTAACACCTCATAACGGAGGATTATTATTACTTCCTGTACAGGTTTAGGCAGAACCCTTATTACAATAATCAGTGTTGAAATTCCCATCTCCATTAAAGCTTTGTACTTAGCTTGTTATCTGCTTGAACACATAAAGGGAAAATGTCTTTGGTAACATTATATTACAACATGTGCGAAGTGGTTTTAGTATATATTTTTTTGTTGGATAATTAATTATAAAGCGTCAAATTATTCCATGATTTATTTATGATTAATCTTTATTAAGTGTATATTACTTCTGAAACTTTATAAAGGTATAAGAATTTAGATATTAAATTATATAATTAATATACTTATATAATGGACTACGGTTAGGTACTATGCAATACCAGGTAGTTAAACTATTAAAATTAAATGAATAGACTCTCAAGTACAATACTAGAGATAATTCTTTGCTTGTACAATATATAGAATGAACGCAAATGTTCCGGAAGGCGATCCTTAGAAATTTTTGACGCTGCTGTAATTCTTTAAGAATATAACACAATATAGCCTTTATTTGCAATAATACCAATCTCTCAAAATATCAGCTTCTTAAAATATTAGATTATCAAAATAGCTGATTCTTATTATAACAAAATTGGACACTTAACGTGAAAATAATATTTGTAAAACGCGCGGCCTTGGCGGATAGTATGGTAACCACGAAATTTCATACAAAATTCAAACACAGTCACTGAAATCTGCTTTTATAAAATTTCATGGTAGGGGCTAGAATCTTGTAAGTATGAATTTCATTAGTTTCCATAGTTTTACAACTTGTTCACTGACAGTCTTCTGGGTGTAATTTCATTTCAACTTCAACCTGTAGATCTAGTCATCCATTACGGAATACATAAAACACATTTTATTACAGTTGCTTGTGAACTTGTGATTACCCTAGTTGCCATTTTATTACCGTACTTATAAGGTTTCCTATGCTTTGAAATTAACAAAGAAAAACATTGTGCTTAATTTACGAACGTTTGTTGAATCATCTTTTGTAATGATTTCTTATGTTTTCGCGATTGTTACACATTAAATTAAACTATTTTATTATTCATCTGTTCGATAGAAAATGTCTTAGTCAAGAATCATTTGAAGAAGGAAGATTTGGAAGCGATACGCCAAGATGTGTCATCAGTACTTAGACATAGCAAACCACCAAAACCGAATCTTCCTCGTGAACAATATCTTGCACTTACCAACCTACGCAAGAACCCAGACATTACTATCATACGAGCTGACAAAGGAAACTCAACTGTTATAATGGACACATCTGATTATAACACAAAAATAGAACAACTGTTGTCGGATGAAAATACATATAAATTAGTCAAAACCGATCCAACTAACAAGATCGTCACTAAAACTAAAGAATTAATATCAAAATACTCCGAGCAATTAAACCTGGACATCACGTCACTCGTGCCTTCCTGTGTGAAACCACCTAAATTATATGGCCTTCCCAAAATACACAAAAAAGATCACCCATTAAGACCTATCGTGAGCCAAATTGATTCGCCAACATATAAACTAGCACAACATCTGGCGAGAATATTAACAAAACTTCGTGGTCATACCAATACTTATGTCAAGGACTCTTACCATTTCATCAGCTTAATTAAAGACCTACAACTAACTGATGATGACACAATGGTTAGTTTTGATGTACAGTCATTATTTACCAACCTTCCTTTGCATGACTGCATTAACATTGTCAAGAAAAGGCTTGAGGACCAGCACCTACCTCAAGAATATGCAGAGTTACTTGAACATTGCTTAACATCAGGCTATCTATACTGGGAAAACAAATTTTACATGCAAATTGACGGTGTGGCTATGGGGTCTCCAGTCTCTCCCATTGTTGCTGATATATTCATGGAAGACCTTGAGGAGAAGGCTCTTTCAACCACCCTGGCTATGCCGAAGATGTTCAAACGGTACGTAGATGATACTTTTGTTGTACTCCCTAAAACTCAAGTCTCAGTTTTATTAGATCATTTAAATTCCATTAATAGTAATTCACAATGGAATCTGAGAATAATAATTCTTTAGCTTTCCTTGACATTTTAATAATGAGAAATCCTGACAATAGTATTGGTCACACCGTGTATAGAAAGCCAACCCATACCGATAAATACCTCAATGGAAAATCTCATCATCATCCATGTCAGTTAGCTACCGTAGGCAAATCTTTGTTTCAGAGAGCACAAGGCATCTGCGACACCCACCATCTCAAAGAAGAGCTTCGACGAGTCAAGTCTGTCTTGAGAAGCAACAAACTCAGCCTTCCACACATACGACACAGATGTCGACCCAAACCACACACAGTTGACCGTTTCCCAGCCATCTTACCTTACATAAAGGGAGTCACAGACAAGATTGGTAACATACTTAGGCGAGCTTCAATCAAGACTTACTACAAGCCGCATAAGAAAATAAACCAACTTTTAAGACCTGTTAAATCCAATATCCCATTGCAAGATGCTGGAGTTTATAAAATTGACTGTGACTGTGGTTTATCATACATTGGGCAAACAAAGAGAAGCATTGGTACCCGTATCAAAGAACATATTGCTGACATGAAACATAGACGCTCAACCAAGTCTGCAGTCTGTGAACACTCACTTGACAAATCCAACCACTACATGCGTTTTGATAATCCTCAAGTCCTTGCAAAAGAAAACAGATTTATACCAAGGATGATACGTTAGCGATCGAAATTAAAAAACATCCTAATTTCAATAGACAGGATGGATGGCAAGTACCACCAGCTTGGGACCCAGTTATCAATTTAATAAAATCTCAAACTCATCGGAAGACTACAAGTGTTTTTGATACTGTCAGCCAATACTGTGTGAATCGAAATAGTTTTCAATGATTTATGAGCTATGGTTTTGTATTCTTGTGACATCAGAAACAAATGACACAGACGAATGTCAACTCAGTCTGCCTGCGACCATGAGCTCTGTAAAGTGCTTGAAACGTTAGGTATAAATAAGTAAGCAATAAACGCGATAGAAAACCGTATAAAATAGTTTAATTTAATCATCTTTTGTAGTTACTAACGAAATAATTTCTAATGTATTATTTTTTTTTTTTATATAAACTAATTTTTGCATTTATATTATAAAATTTGGACGAAACCAGATGAAACGCTTTCAAATTCCCGCACAAAATGTAAAATATGCAGAAGGATTATCTGGGAAAATATAATTATATATGGGTTTTTGCATTCAATTGATTATAATTTCCTCGCTAGTTTTGTATAAAAAAGGGTAAGTGTTTTGTAATGAAAATTATATCCGTACTAAAATTTTGGCTTTATGAACTCTAATGTCATGATCATTACCGATATTACCGACCAGCTCTCAACCCTCATATGTTTCATATCTGTAATTAAAATATACACCTTTGGAAAGGAGAAATGTGACATTGGTATACTCATGCCTTTAATTAAACTGATGTGTATGAGCATAATACACTGATGAGTTTTTATCCAGAACGTAATTTGACTATGACAAATAAAATAAAATAAAGTGATGATGTGAAGATGACAAATAAAATAATCGAATCAACTCTTTTTTTTTTATAAGCTAGTGTGCAATCAGTCTCTAGACTAAGAGCACTTTGGAAGCAAGTTCCTAACATGATACAACTTGAAGCGTTTTTGGTAACAGACGTCAACATCTTAGTAAAATTATTTTACGAAAATCCGCCACCACTCGGACAGGTCAAGAACAAGAAAGTAGAGTCAGTTTATCCCTTTATTTCCTTTTATAAAATCCTCAGAAAGACAGGTAGTCTATCATCAAGCCGGATATCATACTTCCGTAATAACTACCAAGTAATCAGTGACCGTACGCTGAAGCAAATATTTCTAAAAACCAAGCTAGATTCCTTTAGGCTGCTTTTCCACCAAACATGACTATGGTTTTGTACGAGAATGTGAAGCAGAGCTGTGCAAATGCGCATTTAATGTGCAGTGCGAGAATGTGTTGTAAAGCTGTGAAATGTGTGGTCGAGACTCCTTCCGACTTTCACACAAACACCGGCTATTAACTAATTGTTATAGCACATGGAATACTTATCGCAAACCTTGCAAGACTTGCAACATATACCTCGCTTATTAAGTACATAAAAAACCTCACTTCACTAAAGTCCTTTCCATCTGAGCTGTACTAAGCGAGGCTAGGAAAAAGAGCGATTCCATCGATTCTCAACAAACCACTTCTCGCTACGCACCTCGCTGGTGAAAACGCAGCTTTATAAGTCAATGAATAGCGTGTAGCTAGCTTTGTCCGCATTGCGGATGGGGTGTAGAGACATAATTTACCAATGTTAAGGATAACCGGCTAACCCCTCCTGTCAATAAAGCACCCACGGATTACCATTTGGACAGCCCCAAATTCTTCTCACGAGTTTTGCGTTACCGTTAAAAGTGTACCTAAATACAATATACTCGAATATATCAAGTATATATACAGGAATATTCCTGTTATCTCCAAATGTTTGAACCAATTGATTATTGTCTTCTCCATCCAAGCGTTTTCCAATTACACTCTCAACTAACTATGTTTATGTTTCATAGTCCTAGTTCCTAAATAACTATGGCGGCATGTTCTTGTCTGGTGGTTGCTAGTCAGCTACTGCCTAAATGAGGTAAGTATTAGTATGGTATTAGGCACACGGTCTTATTATAGTTATTTTTAACCTATCGTTATATCATTAAATTGCAATGACATAAACATAATGGTTTACGAGATCTAATGACTATATCAGTGACCATATTTTTTTATCTAATAAAAATAAAAATTTGTGTCACGAATTATGTCATAAACTCCAAAACTACTATCCTGATTTTGATGACATTTTGTCCAATTAAACAAATAATACGTCAAAAAATGTAGGAGAGTTTTTATTACAATTATTGTTCTCAATAATTGTTACTGCAAATTATTATATGACATTCTGCGCTGCAGTAAAGCGGGACTGAGTTAGCTTTTAATTAATCAGAATTTAGGGCTTAAAGAGAATGTTCCAGATACACAGGAAGAAAGGTCAAACTTTTCCCTTTGAGCCATACGGATCTTTAGAAAGTTTTCATGTCAAACGTCCCTGTTATAAACTTCTGCTTCTGAGGTGTTGAAAGATTGCTTATAAAAGTTTTTTTTTTGAGCAATTATAAATGAATTATTTTATTAGAGCAATAAGTAGTAAATACCTAAGTAAAATACTTGAATTCAAATATTTCGATTTAGTCTATCGAAAATTATGTTTGTTTCGTAAGTAGAGACTGAGAGACGTTTAGATTAGTTTCGCAAAAACTTGTTAATAGGTACTTTATAGTATAAACTGTACCCTAGATTGAATTAGGTACTTATATAAAATTTTAATGACTTACAAATTCGGAAATTTAGGTGTCTTTAGGGCCAGACAAGACGAAAAATTACGATTTTAAATAGGAAACTTGGTAAGAACGACCATTTTCAGTCCCAAAAGGGCGCGCTTTCTGTGAATACTAAGTTAGATTTAGAATTGCCATGTTTTAAAATTTATTCTTTACTAGCTGTTGCTCTACCACGTAGTACTCAGTTTTATCAAGCCAAAAAGTAGCATATACAACTTACTTATTTAAAGTCTAATAAGGTAATGTGTCAATTTTTTTTAAACTTTATTATTATTTTCTTTACCTAAGTATATCTAAATTACATATCTAACATAATTACGATTAAGTATTTTGGTTAATAATGTCCGTATTTCCCATTTTAGTAAAAACGGTAAAATTTTTAATCATTGTCTGCTCACAAATCTTCATTATGAAATATGGCTGCGGCAAACATCCTGAAATATGGGCCTATAGAACCCGCAGCTTTGCACGGTTCGTCGATGCTAGCATTATGTCGGGTGATGCATGCTCGGTAATCTGCGGAAACATAAACAAAACTACAACACGCCATAGGACATAAAAGCACATACCAGAAAGTAATCTGCGTTATTTAAAAAAGCAGTGTATGATCGTGTAAATATGAATTGTGAAAAAGGAAGGTATTTTTTGTTCCATAACCTGTAATAAATTTAATTTGATGTAAAAAGATAGTCGCTAGCGACCGAGCTAAGGTTTTGAATATAAATTCTTAGTTAATATTCACAACTAGGCGATTTACTAATTCGGCCTACGTTTTGGCATATAAAATTGCTAATGTTGTCGCAACGCAAACGCGTTGTAATATCTCATGGTAGCGGGGCTGATGTACAGCGGTACAGTTACAAGTAATAATGCCGTAGCAAGTGTAGCTATTGCGTATTTATTATATTATTACCTGTGGAAAAGAGGAAATCCTTATGATATAAATGTGATGTGCTGTAAAGGAGATTAAATAGAAAATGTAGTTACAAAAAGTAGACTTTAAGGGATTTCACGGTTATCTTTTATCAGAGGTAACTTTAGAGCTGGCTCAAACTGTGTTTATATTAATTATTTTATCATAGTGTGATGTTTAGTTTCTGCTGTTATTTTTATTTGCACTATCATATATTAGGGTTTAACTTGAATAGGCATTGAACAACAGTCTAACACCAATGTTTGCAAGCGAGACGAATGCTTACATCCAATCTTGTATTAGGTTTCTAAAATACGGTAACATATTTTATGTTACTACTACCAACTACCACCCACCAATATGTGATTCTTCTATCATATTTCCATATTCATTTTTCCATACATACTTAAGACACAAAAAATATTTATAGCTAAATCGGATTTTTAAAGATTCCTCTTGCATATGACAAACCATGTCTAATGTTGGACTGCAAACTGGGTCCAGGGTTGTCACCAACTCGTGTTCCCTTAAAAATGTGAAACAAACAGACTCTTCTTGTTATTTTTGTAGAAAATCTTTCTGTTTTCAGTGCAATAAACGAGCACAGAATACAATATATTAAAAATATAATCGTGCTAAAATGAATATTTTGCTCTGTAACAACACGAAAACAAGGGATTGTAAACTGGAATATCTATTCAATCCATCTCATCGGCGATTTTACACGGACCAAACAGAAGTAATCCTCATTTAGCTGAGATAAGCTCCAATCTACACGGAGCAGTAGTTCAAACTTCTTGTAGTATCGGTTGTTATTCCTAGTTATTGATGGATAGTGTTAAGAAAGTAAGTAGATACCTTGGTTTACTTAAGTTTTTTTTTTATTATGTGAAATATTTTATAAAGGTACTTCACAAATTTTCCAATGTAAAGGAAAGAAAAATATCTTTGTTTGGCTTGTTCAAATTATACACAATCAACCGCGAAATTTTGAAAGACCACGTCACTAAGCTGGTCATTTGCGGATGCCGTGATCTTTGGCGGCCATTATTGGTAAAAGATTTTTAAGCATATTTCTTACTGGTTAGATAACGTACGAGTATATTTGATACAAAAGAAATACTTCCGTTGTTATCGAGCTTATACAACGTCTTGTTTTTCAACCTCTATTAAATTTTTAGGTACTTTAGTTCATGTAGTTATTGTAATATTTAATCATATAAAAAAAAATTGCGGGCGATTTTCAAATTTTATGTAGATATATATAAATATAATGAACAGAAATATAAAATCAAAATATTTTATAAAACGAAATAGTTTTCTTTTATAAAATCGTTGAAAAGGGTATTCTGATTTTCTATCCAGTTTGTGAAGATTGCCCGAAATCATCTTCCGAGAAAAAAGTATGAAACGAATTTCAGTATTATATCGGGCGTATGGTGAGGCAGTTTGTACGAAATATTATATCATAAGGACATGGGTGATACATGGTCTGTAAAGACTTATCGCGGATGTAAGTACGTCAAGCGGGAGCGACAATAAGTAGCAGTTTCATAGCTATGTATGTCTACCTATAAACTTAGCCTATAAAATAACCAGGCTCTTGGACTATTATAATATATTTTATTTTATAAAGAAAGAAAAAAAGAATGTTTATTTGATATAATTCGAAACACAATATAAAAAGCAATTGAATAACATTTAACAAATATTTGTGTTTGTATCAAAATGGTCTTTCAGCATAATGTCAGTGAGAGTGTCAGTTCAGTGAGAACCACAACGCTGGTCGTCCGAGGGCACCATTAGGTACAAAATAGAATAAATTGCTTGGAAATTAAGTAACAAAGCACACATAATATGAACCAATCACACAAATTGAGCTAACCACGTAAAAGTAAGTTTTAAACTTGTGTTATATGGGATACCAGATCAACGTATCCATAGATTCGTGTAGGTGACACGATCAATGCATACCTACATGTTAGTGTTCTTTGGAACCGCCTCTCGGCCTCTGAAGTGGTAACTAACAGATGAAAGCCGGAACCAATGGCATAACTTGCCTTCCGAAGCACGGAATCATCTTTATAATCAGACAATCAGGTAATTCATGCCTATCTATGTCCTAGACAAACTGGAAAAAATAAGTATGCTTCCCGTGGAGATTTTTATTAAAATTCCAAGACCCAGAAAAAGTTGTAAAGGCATTATTCAACTTAACCTGATTGGGGATTGAACCCGTAATACTTATATTTATTTTAATTTTTCCACCCATTAGTTTGTGCAAATATTTATTTTTAAAATAGAATCCGGACACTTACTGAATTTTTTCCTTTATTTTATTAATTTATTTTTTCCTTTATGATACTTATTTAAATTTAACAACAATTTATGAAAATTATAGCTTCTCGTTTTACTGTATAATATCTAGCTAGAGTGTGTACTGTGTATATACCTAGTAAATGTTTGTGTGTCTAAGCGAAGTAATGGAATGGTTCCTTAACCGTGTGTGATGAATTTTACGGTTAACATGATATTGGACTATAATGTTAGTTGAAAATCGAAGAGGACTGTTGAAACGATGTCATTTGTTACCGAAATATGGGTTGTATTGAACACATTTATCCTCACGAAACGTATGACAAGCGAAACTGTTTTTATTTGGTTGATATCTGATATTTTGGATTTATAAATCAACGAAGCAGAAGTAAGAATTTCTTGATAACTGTATTATTTGTCAACAGAGAGTTATTTTTTTTAATTAATACTTATTATGTTTAACCTATTCCATTATGATTACTTAGAATCATTTTTCTAAATGGACGAATATTTTATGTTTTTCATAATATATTTCAGTTGTTATTTTTTTAAATAAAATTGCAAAAATCTTTACAGCAAAACAGCTGGCGATATTTTTAGGTAAACTGATTATTTCATGTCATTGTCTTATATCTAAGTTTTTCACATATAACATAGTTTAATTAGTTTTGGAAAAAGTTTGTCATCTTTTATATTGTTTATTTACTGTACCATAAGCCATAAAACACTGTTTTGTGAGAGAAGCTCCCTCTAATGGCTAGATAAGGCGTTACAACCACTTGATTTATTAACACAATGTTCATTATTCGTATGAAACAACATAACAGATGGCTGTGTCAGCAATTTTTGGAATAAGATCTCGTAATATTATTAGTATTTTAGTAGTATTCTCAGATAAAAACTACAACTAGGTTTTTAGTTACATCCTTAGCATGTACTTAATATGAGCCCAGCGTACATATTAAGGCATAAATATTTAGAAAAAAAATACCTAGCGTCAAAGACCGAGCGCGGTTTTTTAATTCTATCGCTTTAAGGCGATTATATCAGCCAACTAGCGCCACCAATTATTTTATTTCTTTTACTCTAAAATTAGGTCAAATTGAAATAAATATAAGAGAACACTTCGCTAGTAAAAACCTTCTAGTATTTTTGGTATTAGTACTTTATTCTTTATTCTCAACAAAAAGGAAAAAAAATAATTACCGCCAAATGTGTATTAATTGTAAATAACCAAATAGATAATAAGACAAGTAATACCAAACATACTAGAAGTTTTTAACTAGCTAAGAGCTGTCTCTGATTTTTTTAAATTGACCTGATTTTAGAGTAAAAGAAAAAAAATTGATTGGTGGCGCTAGTTGGCCGATGTAAGCACCTTAATCATGGTTCGAAAACTGTAACTATAAGTTTTTAAAAATAAAGATAGATGAAATTATCCTAGTTATAATGGTAATATCCTAGATATGGATCTCCACATGACATTTACTCCATACACTTATATATAAACAGACGTAAATATCATGTGGACAAGAACAATGTCAACAATACACTTCGACGGTGTATCGCCAGCCTCATTATAGTTAGTAGCCGACAATATGGCGCCCTACAAGGAAATTTTTCATGAGGTTATATTATTATGATAAAACCTTAATATAAATATACTTGCCAAAAGGACAGTGTAACGTCGCCTAATAACTGAGTAAATAACATCACTTCGTACACCTAAATGAATATATCACACTATTTTTTTTTAATCTATTCTATTCCAAACTTTATTTTAACTAATAGTAATTAAAACAGGAATATTAATACATGTAGTTACATAAAAATAAATACTAAACTTAATACCTAAAAAATATTTATTAAAAACACATTAATTGTTCCTACCACATCGAGTTTACAATTTTATCAATTGTATAAAACAAAAATATTTAAAAGAATTTATTTTCCTACATTAAAACTTTGAATTTATTTGACAATATTTATTTTGTGTCGAATAATTTAATACTTACATGTAAACCGGTAAAACTTTGGAATTGTTTGGAGTTTGTTCCACAAATTGAAACAAAACACAAAAGTTTTGCGAAGTCAGATAATAACATTATTTTCTAAATTGTGAACTCAAATATAAAAATATTTAAACTACTTAATATTTTAGATGGTATTGTATACATCATAAATAGAATATTTCTTAAAAACTTCTTTATTTAAATGTATTTGAGTAGATGCTTCAACTTGTAAACCTACTCCAAAGTAAAGATTAATATGCCCGACCGCTACCCAGGAGATCCCGGGTTCGATCTCCGGTTAGGTCAAGATGAAAAATGATCTTCTTAAAATTGGCCTGGGTCTTGGATATTAATCTGTATATGCATTTATTATTAAATATAGTATTTTTAAGGAAGTATCCCATAAATACAAGTCTCGAGTTTACTTTGGGCCTAAATCAATCTAGTGTGATTTGTCCCTATTTATTTATTTATGTGGATTTGAAATTTAAGCCCATTTATCTTCTTACCAAATACCATAGAGTTACGCGCGTATCATAGTCTTTATCTATGTCTTTTTACGTAAATTCTTATCAAAATATAGAGCAACAACTATGTTTTGTCAAGTCATTTAAGGCCGTGGAACCATAAGAGAAGTATATCAATAATTTTATTGCTAGCTAAATTCGTGTTAATAAATCGACTGGCAATATAATCAAATGCTTGTAAAAACACAGACATTCATCGCCCCAGTCTACAGTCTAGACTAAATAAAACAATATAATAACGCGTAAAAGCTTCAGTTAATACTTTTATTGCCAACGTTTTTCATTAATGCTTTTACTTCTTAATGCAAAATATTTTACTGTTGATGGACCTTTTACTATTAAATGTAGAGCGTATTTAAGATTAAGAAACCTATTAAGTAACTTCTAGTACCGTGCCCCACCTTTTGCGACTGAACTTGTTGACTAATCAGCATTAAGTTAGTTCTTATTTACTAACTAACGATCCGCCCCGGCTTCGCATGGGTGCCATATTATTTACTTACATTACAAAACCTGCCTTTTGAATCACTATATCTATTAAAAAAACAGCTTAAAACCCGTTGCGTAGTTTCGAAGATTTAAGCATACATAGGGACGGACAGCGGAAAGCGACTTTATTTTATACTATGTTAAGATTAACATAAAGAAGAAAAAATGTTTATTTTTTTTTACTTTATTAATTACTAATTGATAAGTATTATTATTACCTCTAATTTGATATAATTATTTTGATGTACATACTGATGTTATTAACTATATATTTATTTTTATATTATCATAAATGTTATACTTAAGGCACTTTTATTCCTTGACCTCTTGTTTTCAATGCTAATCGTATTTCAAATCGCTCGTCTCATTATGTAAATCACTTTCAAGTTCGACATTAAGGAAGGTTGGATTTTTAGAGTGATTTCTTGGAAAATAAGTGTTTTCGAAAAAATATAAAGTTACTCGAAAATCTTTTATACGTCGACATTAAAATTTTCAACAGTTAAGAAAAACGTGAAAAAATATCATTATTATCAGTTTTTGAACTTAATAAGAAAATGAATCAGGATATAGGAATATTTTTCTAAATAGTTTTAAAAAATACCTTTAGTAGGTACATCAATATAAGCTCTGTTATGACTAGTACTCTTATATATATCTATCACAAGCGACCCGCCCCGGCTTCGCATGGGCATAAAAACCTTCCTCTTGAATCACTATCTAATAAAAAAAACCGCATCAAAATCCGTTATGTAATTTTAAAGATGCATACAAAGGGACATAGGGACAGAGAAAGCGACTTTGTTTTATACTATGTAGTGATGTGAAGCGAACATACTCTAGCTTCTATAATATCATAACAGATTCTCATATCCAACTGTTACTATTAAATGCGCTATCTAACGCAGTTAAGAGAATGAGTATCCAGGAGTATCGCGAAAAAACACGATCTCAAATATAAATGTTCGTTCTTACCCTTGGTGATCGCAGATAATGCGCGGATATAAAGTACTTCCCAGAGACGTTATCTGATATACTGGGCGTTTTTCTGAACCACCCTTTACGTGCCTTGTGACAATACATTAGATAGAGAAAATGTGAAAGTATTCTTTAATTCTTGGAAGGTCATCGTAACATCTTTTTCATACTAGTATTGGTTACTTTTATAAATTACTTTTGTGCCAATGTTATTTTTTAATTCCAGGTCACTAGAATTTATTGCTGCTACTGTTACTTATCGCCTTGCAAATCTGTCGGTTTTTTTTTTACAAAAAAAAAAAATACTAAAAAGGCTAATCTGAATGCGAATATTTAATATCACATACTTATTTATCCAATTTTGGTAATATCGCTAAAACAGAGTAGGAGAGATTCTCCACTTTCATCAGCGGGCAGAATGAATACTGAACTTTGGAGCTTAGTGTATATTGACTTAACGGCCTCATAGTCGGAAGTCTTCGTTGTTCAATGACGAAGTAATAAGCCAAGCAAGCAATTTGCACGAGATTAATTGTCAAAGGTAGATTCTTCAACCACTTGCCCAATAAGACCTCCTAGAACAAACCTTATAATTAGTGCTTCTTTACCAATCCTTTGGTATTATTTAGAATGACAGGTACTTAAGTCAAAGTGACCATTTGGACGGGATAAGCGGGCGGCTGGGGTCGACATAAATTCCAATGTCGGCATTATTGCGGCTCCTCACTTTGACGAAGGTACGGTTCGAATTGTTGAGGCTATCTCAAAGCAGATCGCTCAAGGGATCGGTGTGTTCTTCCTGTAGTTTTTTTTAGTCTCTGCTTCTTTTATTAACATGACTTTCCTCGAATGCCACGCACCATAGGTGACTTGACTGCACAACGGTGATCAGATAGATATAAAACCTGCCTAAAGTTGAAAGAGCAAGAGTAAGATGTAAGATATGGGCATCAACCTCACCATCAACTCTTATAGAAAAGTAGTAGCTTGATTGTACAAAATTTACCCTAATGGGGGCTTGTATTGTATATAAAGTAAACCAGATGGTTGATTGCAGACTGACTATATTTTATCATACACATAGACAACTACCAATACAAGGACTTGTTCTTACTTATTGATTTAAGAGCTATCACATAATCATCAATGCTTCTCCAGCTTCCTTACTTCTCATAAAAAATGAAACCTTATTAGCGTTATGTTGATTTTTGTGCCAAAATAGAAATGAAACATCTTCTCCAATCTATAATGAATAAACGTCGTTAGTTAATTTAAATTCTTCGCCCTTGGTCATAATCTTTTAAACTTATCAGGATCTTGCTATGATCTGACTGTGAGTAAATAAGACATAGGTGTGACTAAACTCGGACCATATTATACATAATACTTACTCGTAATTTTATTTGGGAATTAAATGCAAGGTACTAGAAGGCACACAACAAAAGATCTGACTCTATTGTTTACATGCGTATGACGTGTTCACCTGACTGTATAGGAAAACCACAATTTGTCGATATTTAATATACTCAAGCCCCGTAGGTGTTCCGTTACAAATGATCCAATTAATATGATGGAATCATAAAGGTGACTGAGACTAAGAGTGGATCAGGGGGACTTTGTGGGAACAATGGTTTTGGAAATTAATTTAATCTTGTATCAGTCATAGAGTAACTAATTTAAAGCTCATACTAATTTAAATGCCTCTGGTGTCCCGTGATAAAAAAATGCCGGATGAAGTTCGATTTCCACGCAAAGCATATTTCGTTTAGTTGTTTCTAGTTATATTAGAACCTAGGACAGAACCAGCTGCCAACTGGAGGTTGTCAAAGAAAACCCCATCAGAGGCCGAGAGGCGAATTCGAAAACTAACATCAGGAACTACAGGATCAACTGATTTTGAAACCCACACGATACGAATGAATTGATAAATAGCCTCAGCAATAACTACTTCATAAATTATAATGTTCAGGTAAGTCGTAAGTAATTTATCGGGTCAGCGTAAGAAAAAAAGTGCTTTAGTTTTATCACAACGGTGAGCGCTTAGTTGAATAGTTGTTACAACAAGCTTAGTTGATACAACAGTACATGCGGGGAAAGATCACATACCCTATCTATGATTCAATTAATTATCATAATCACATTACGGACCACTGTTAACCATAGGATATACTTGAAAAGGAGTTTTATTTTTCATTGCTCACCATACGAAAGGGTAGATAAATAGATTGGAGCAATATTATATAATATTTTTAAAAGTTGGTATTATGTACTTACCAAATTACTTTTCGTACTTCCGCCACCATTAGTTTGCACAAATGTTCCTTGCGAGACGTGTTTTATCTATACACGAAGCATCCTTAATCACCAAGGCAATAAGTTAAGTTGTTAATTGTTCGACACACTAGCGACGAATGACACAAAGCCAACATCGTAACTTATTGCAAGGAATGTGTGTGCAAACAAACTATTGGTGGCGGGCATGCTGGTACTGACAAGAGTGGGTGGGTTTTAACCTTTTCTTATCTATTTTATGCAAGGACTTACTTCTTTTATTTATAAATCTTTAAATCTTATAAGTGCTACTCTCACATATTATTGTTTTATCCCACCTTACGTAAATTCAATTCAGTAATAACGGACTTGTAACAAAATCTTACGCCAAACTTACAAAGAAAAAGCTCCCTTCTTCTTGATAGAAACTGACACCTGACTGAGGTCGACATACAGACAATTTTCTTTGATTCAATAAAACTTCACCCTAGTTTTGTATCGAGTAGTTCTTTTTCATGACAATGATATATATTATCTGACTTAATATTTTTTTCAAGACGCGTAACCTACAAAGTTTAATTTAAACTTTTTTATTTAATCAAGTAATTTTAGTAAACCATATGGTTATTGACAATAAAGTTTTTTTGGTATGTGTTTATGGCTTTGACTTGCCGTGTTTAAATTGAGAAGCATTACAGTTTTTTTATTATTATTATTTCTTATTCAAATCGCAAGCAAAAACACGATAAGAGAATTACAGCCAATACCAATGTTTTAAAGTATGTCATAAATGCGAAAAATATAATAACTAAAATTTAAAATTCTACGCATCTTGTAAATATGCGAGTATACCTTACTTAGTGTTTTTAAGAAAGATTGTATCGAGCTTAAGGATATTCATATGTTTATATTTCATGATAAGCTTAGAAAATCACTTAGATACTAGATATGTAGTTAGATGAAAAGACTGCTTCCAACCAATCTGGTTAGAGACCAACACTGTTGTCAGATTTTTAAGGATGCTTAAAAATCAAAAAAGGAGGCATCTGACCTAGCTCATCATGACATGACATTTTGCTGATTAATAGAAATATAGGCCTCATCCATAGATTCACAATCTGGCTGATTTAATCAGATGGACTAACTACTTTATCAAGGCCGCAGAAGGACGCTGGATGCGGGTGCTCCGGACCACTTAAACCACGGAGAAGTACCTTAATAAGTAAAAAAAAAGATTAGGACAAATGGGACTGATGTAGGTATTCCATTGATTAGCTCGCTGACTGCTATTTAGCGATATCAGCAGGGATACATGTTTGAGGCGTATAGGTCCGTATTCTATGGCATGTATAGATAGAGGTAAGAATGACAATGATAAATCAATAGAATCTTCGTGTACAGATCTTCATATCAAGATGACAAAACTCATTTAATTACGCTGTTTCAATAAATATTTGCCAACATTGAGACGCAGATCCCTTACGCTCGAAGGCGCATAAACATTTATTGGATCCAATTGTTTCCACACACTTCCTTATCTTATTGAATAAGTGAAGACATGACATATACCGCTAGAAACTCTCACAAGTAATATTATTTACCGGATTACTAAAGGATTCGAGGGGTATATAACTATACAGGTTGTTTTATTTTGATTTGGCACAAAGTTTAATAGGTGGGATCTCCGGCTGAAGAATAAAGCAACCGTTTTTTTTCATGAGTGTCGTAAGAGGCGAGCAAAGCAATGACTTATAGAATTCAAAACTTTCTTATATTTCTATTTGACTGGTGTAAGATTCTACCAACGCAAGCATTCCCAGATAGGGTTAATAATGGTGATAGGCCAGTCATGAAAATAATGCCGGATGTAAACTCTGTTATTTCAAGACTCTAGAAATGCTCTCGTTATTGAAAATTCCTCTATTAGAAGATAATGACATTTTTACGTAAGTACTTAAACATAATTTGAGAGCTGGTCAAATACCGCTAGAGGCTCTCACAAGTAATATTATTTACCGGCTTACTAAAGGATTCGAGGGGTATATAACTATACAGGTTGTTTTATTTTGATTTGGCACAAAGTTTAATAGGTGGGATCTCCGGCTGAAGAATAAAGCAACCGTTTTTTTTCATGAGTGTCGTAAGAGGCGAGCAAAGCAATGACTTATAGAATTCAAAACTTTCTTATATTTCTATTTGACTGGTGTAAGATTCTACCAACGCAAACATTCCCAGATAGGGTTAATAATGGCGATGAAATAACTCTGTTATTTCAAGACTCTGGAAATGCTCTCGTTATTGAAAATTCCTCAATTAGAAGATAATGACATTTTTACGTAAGTACTTAAACATAATTTGACCAGCTCCATTTAATATTAAAGTTTATTTTAGTGTTTAAAAAAAAAAACAATTTTTATTTAAGTAAGACGATACCATAAAAATATTTTCAGTTTTATTTATAACAAGATTTAGGTTATTTAACTTAGTCTAGTTGCGGACATGAAACTTTCAATCACCCCGTATATAATTTAGGCACACGACATTGCGGTTACTGTATACAGAGCCATCAATGAAACATAGCAATTAGATTTATATACTATCTTATCACGTTGGTATAGAGTCCACTTTCGGAATGAAATGACACGTTTTGTGTTTGTTACTGTATATTAATAACGGTGCGAACAATTAAGTGAATGATCAATGTTAAGTACAAGGAAGTGCCTATTGTGGTGAGTTATTAACTGTAATCTGCCACTTTGTATTGCATTCTCTGTGTGATGGTGATTTGTATCCGAATTTACTGGCACTGGCATTAATAGGAACTTGATTCTTGATACGCATTATACACAAATACAACATGAAAAGACATGATTTTTTAAATAACTTATATGTGTAGTATATGTTTGTTACCTTGCATAGAGCCACCACCATGTAGAGTTTGTGACTCATCAATTCATTGAAAATAATTGGGAAGTAAGTACATTTACATTTGATGTGATCTGAGTTTACATCATACCTATATGTAATACAAATAACAACTTAAGGAACACAAACGAACGTATTTAGTTGAATTTAGTATCCGGGCATAGTCAGTCAGTATTATGTAAGTATAGTAATAAATACTAGAGAGATTCCTGTTAGGGATAAGTCCGTTTTTTGTTGTGTTCTATGTTGTATCATCAAATATTGTATCTTTCTGTACAATAAAGTTTTTACATACAACATACATATACAAATAGTATGAAACTGTATAAGTGAGAACAAAAAGTGTAAATTTACAAATAAGTAACTTAAAATTGTATTACCTATAACCACAATTTTATTACTGCGGTTCTACTCACTTCAGGATACCAAATAATCCAGGGTTCTGTGTAATATAACTTATTTTACTCAGCTTTTATTTCAGCTACAGATATTTCGGACTCTACATTCAATACATGGATTAATAGCTGTGCTTTAATGATGTGATAGATAATATTGGGATGACCGATCGTCTCTGCTCACTTCTTTATTTTGGCTTAATATTTTTTATTCAATTCAATTAATTTATTTTGTAAACATAGAGTTAATAATAAGATGTTTTCAATGATTAGACATTAGGAGTACCCGAAATCGGCGAGGGTGTAATTGACGAGACTGATGAGTGTGGAGAGAGGTATGTAAGGATTGTAGCCAATGGAAATATCTACTCTCTGCCTACCTCTACGAGAGACAGTCGTGATGATATGTAAGATCCTTTTCATATCCTCAACATCGAAGTCTATTTTGTTAATCCTATTTCTTAGAATACCGACAGTATTATATAACAGCAATTTCAATTCAGAAAAATCCAAATTGGAGATGAAAAAGAAACAAGGATAAAGATTGCAGCTGCGGGAGTCACACAGGGATTAAAATTTGCATTCGAGATGTACAAAGAGACACATAAGCCGTTAAAGATAGGGAAAATACGGAGTTCTTTTCGTTTCCGCTTAAACTATATCTTTAGTTTTCTTTGACGTTTAAAGACATTTTTTGGTGACAAAATGGATGTCTTACTACAATAACTAAGGAGCTAGCTCGTCTTTGCTTTTCTTTATCTCAATTTCAAAAGAGCTTATTCAAATAATAATATGTAGTTTTCCTTCATAGATTTCACCAACTATTAGGTAATTACCTATTTGTAATAGCTGCCCAAATAACTTTTATAATGACAGTACACATATATAGTACCCTTTTATTACTGTAAAATGCAAGAAAGTGTATATAAATATGTAATTAGGTATATATAAGTAGTGCAATAAAAAAAATTGATGTTATATGGAATACTTTGAGATACAGAAAAATATAGTCTGCTGTTTTAGTGTTATGGAGTAGCATATATACATACATACTTACATACAATCAGAGCATCGCTGTTCTCCGATGAGGGTAATGTTTTTCAGTTAACTACTTTATGTCCCTGGCACAATCACGTAACAAAGATATACAGGGTAAACTCATAATATTGGGAAAAACTAGTATCGTAATGGGCAATCGTGGGAAAAGAATGGGGAACGTGCCACAGGCTCCGATGTTCAAACCGTAAATATCAGGACGGAAATAAGCATTTGGCGGGAAACCAAATTGTATTAGGCGTATCGGCGAGATCTAACAGAAATACGATCGGAGGCAATTTTACATTGAGTGTTAAATGTACTTTTACTATTTATTAACATTTTACATAATACAATTTTTTTGTTTTTATTTCTCATCACTTTTTTTCATTCATTAATTCAGGAAAAGAATGTCGCTGCTGCAAATAAGTTCTTTGCGGAAAGATTTTCAACATTCTAGTTCAGTAAATTAATCTTTAGATCATAGGTAAGCTTATTGTCTACACCTTCCTAAAATCATATTTAGTGAATTATGTTGGCTAATTATAGGTAAGAGTTAGTTCAACTAGTGACCCGGAATGGCTTTGTCCGGGTTTTAATTATTCGTATAATCTATTTGGAAGAATTTCTCGAAATCATGGCAAAACTCCATTAAAATCTAGTGATTTATGGTATCGACCGTTTCTGTTCCGTGATACATTTTTTTCGTGTGTGTAAGTGATCAGTTTTGATATTATATTTACAAAGTTTCACTTTACATGGGCCGTCCTTTAAAGGATCAACAAAGTCCTGACCTGACTATGAATTAATTATGATTATTATTTTTTATTTTTAGACTAGAACTAATAACACAAATGAAACCTAATGAGATCAAAACCCTTTTGGATTGGGTAGTGATTTTCTAACATAGTGTACTTATTTTCTAAAAATTACAACGGCATTTATTATTGACGATATTGGGTCACGTAGTTCCAATCGCCGTCAAAGTTTAGAGTTTAGAAAGTCAAGTTTTCGTTGCAAATGACCACAATCGTTCAATTTTACGTCGTTTTCGGTTCAAATAATGGAAAAACTTTTCCAATAAACGCTATCGGGAAAATTCAAGGAATTCACAGCATAGAAATAATGTATTTAACAAATATGTCTTTATAATTTTACCCAGTTACGGTTCGTATAATAAATAACTGAAAAAAAAAAGATTTAGTTTTAATCATAGATAAATAATAGGTTAGGGTTTTTATGTACCAGATGACCCAATAAATTAGAATATTGAATTTAAATTTCCTTTTTGATTATTAGATTTTCTTGTAGCGTTAAATGTTTCACTGCTGGGCAAAGGTCTCTCGGTTTCTCTTCCACTCGTCTTTACTTTTTGTCTTTCTTTTCTATTCTCCGTCAAGTAATAGTGTGATAAGTTTAATTAAATGTCTATAATGTACGCGTAGGGTACGCGCTGGATTGTATTTTTGTGTAATTCTCATGTTAAGTGAGTTGTAAAATTTTTAATGAGAATAAGCTTTAATAAGGCTTTCCTGCATCTTTTGCGTAGTCTGCCCATTGGTTTACAAACTTCTTAAAAACTATTGAGTTTTGATAACACTATAGTTATAAATTCAATTCAGTACGTAGTTTAGCTCTAGCTCTAATTTGTATTCGTATAAAATAGAATTCAAGCTTTAATTTGTAATTATTCTGTAATATGGTATGCAAGAAAGTATAAATAATTTCCTCTTCGTTTCTATCACATCAGTTCGCAATAATAAATCTCAAAATAAGAGAGTTTAGCTAATTATAAAGTTAAGAGGTTTCGCTACTTAATTGCGCCTCTTGCTTCTTAAAAGATTAATTGCAAGCAAATTTTTTTAATAGGGACTTCAAATTAGTATCTTTGGTCTTCCAGGATGTGCTAGTGGATCGTATTGCAAAGACAGTCAACCCTTAAGGACAACAAAATGTACCTAGGTGGAAATAAATTCGGTCTTAAATATGTTAAGACTTAAAAATGTAAGCATTGTCTGAGACTATTTAAGTAGGTGAAGAAGTACATAAATGTTATGAATGAATGATTGTTTGAATTTGTATCAACATGTTTAATTTGTATGTTAATGATACAATAATATCTTATCAATCTATCTATGAATGTAACCTACGATTTATTTGTACTAGGTGCTCTGTTGTTGAATTGGCGCATGAACTATTAAAAAAAAATAAGTTTATTTGATCATCACCAATATTATATCGTGTATACCCTGGCATCATAGTTCTCAGAGAACCGCCTCTCGGCCTCTGACGTGATTCTTTTAATGACTAGCAGTTGGCAGCCGGGACTAATAGCTTAGCGTGGCTTCCGAATCCAATCCGTTTTTAAAGCTTCCAATGTGCAACTTTAAAAAAAACTAGAAACCACTTAACAAAGTATGCTTCCCGTGGGAATTGAACCAACATCTTCTGGGCCTTAATGTACTTTATTAATGTTTATACTTACTTATTGTAATTAGTAAGTTTTTTTTTTTTTACAAGAAATCCTCAATCTGTGCGGTTTGATAAAGACAAATAAGGGTTTAGAAATCATCGAAGCTCTGACTGTGAGCCTTAAATTACTTCTACAAATTGTGCATTAGTTAGCTAGCTTTATGTCTTACCCAAATAACAATTTCAAAACGCTAACGAATGTTGACAAGAACAAAATGTATGGGATTGACATAAGCTGTGGTAAATCACGTGGTCAATCTTATGTAAATCCCATACATTTTGTTCTTGTCGACATTCGTTAACGTTTTGCGAATGTTACTTTGGCTAAGCCCCCTGGATGAATCATCTTGAAACGTTATATTCTCGGTTTGAAGTTTCTGAAACCTTTTTAATTAGGTAAATAGCAGATGATGTTATTACCAAATCACTCTGTTTAGTAGTCTTGTCGTGGGTAAAGCCAGGCAGTAATTCGCTGCTCTGATGAGGGTCCGAGATTGGAACGCTTTGAAATCCTAGGCATGTAATTTCCTTTGATGGTAAATATCTGTTTAAATTTTACATCTGACTAATGTTACTTGAGATAGATTACTTTTATAATTTAAAACATAATTCCTTGGTTAGTAAAAAAACAATTATTTCATTATTTTAAATCTGCGAACAAAGTATATATACCTACTACTTCTATATATATTGCTTTATTGGTGACGGAGTACCTACTGGTCCTCACAAATTTCGTAAACAAGAATCAATACTCTTAGAAGATTGTAGATACATTAAAATTTTAATGTAAAAAATATGTATTCCAAGTAAGCTTAATAATTTGATCGCCCGATAAGACACGTCAAATAGACAAGTCACAAAATCTTTGATCAGGATATCAACACCGCAGGAGCTGTGAAAAAGATCAAAAAGTTAATTGAATCGCTCGCTTTCATGGTTTCCACGGGCTTTTCGTTTCACGCAAATTCTCGTTCGACTCGATCACATTAACACGGACTTAGGCCAGTGATCAAAAACATTGGTAACGAGCGAGCTTATCTCGAGTCTGCGCTATAAAAATTGATGAAGCCTCCACAAGCACCTCCATCCCCTTAATGGGGTCGATAATTGAAAACTTCGGTTTAATCTGAGACTCTGCGTAAATTGAAACGCGCTCGCCTTGAAAAAGGTAATTATTTGAAATTAAAAAATCAAGTATTTTGCTGTTTACCTATACATGCGAGTTAGGTAATATGATGTCTATTTCTGATGAGTTATAAAAAAAGTTGTGTACTTGTAATAGTAAATATCTAATCAAACTCAATCTAATTTTCATGGCTTTTTGACTGTAGCTTAAATACTTTTGAAATATTAATGTGTTCTCTATATGAAATAAAATGAACACAGAACAGAAACATTCAAATAAGTAAGAGCAATAGTAGTTTTTATACTACAAGCAGGTAAACAATTTTCTTTCTTATCTGTACTAATTAGTCTTTTTTTTTGTTTAATTAATATATTTGAATATTTCGAAACTTCATTTGATACTCAACTCCTAACAAATAACTCGTCCGTCACAATCTTAGGTTTGTATTACACATGACGTTCAAGTGAAACTGAGAGGCACAACGAGTATAACCGTGAATCTTCGCGTTTGTAACAGCGTACCTTTTCATACAAAGCGATGCTAAGTAACCAAGCAAATTGATGGGCGCTTTTTATATTTGAAAGGCTTATAAAGAGCAAAAACATCAGTACAACGCATTTATTCACAAATGCGAACATAAATTGGGATCAGCGAAACGCGCTGGTATTTTAAGGTCGTTTCGTGTCCATGTATCACTCGCCTATCCAGTTAAGGGGAATAACAATAGGTTGTTTTGTTGAAAATTTTCTGTATAGCATAGATTACTACTAGGTGCTTGTTGGCTTCGAATTTTTTACCGATATTTAAATTTTACACTTTCGGCTTAGATAAAAAAAAAATGCTTGGCGTTAAACCGCACGCGATTTCAACTTTCTGAATAAAAACTGATAAAGAAAACTGGTTAGGTCATGACTTCATTTCCAGCCTGAAATTCTAGGCAGATTTAGTACGATCTTTAAGCTGAATCTAGGTAGTCACGTATTGACCTTTTTATGATCATTATTATATAGGGATTTATTTTGAAAAAATTTACAACTTTGTTTTTATCCTCTGAACCTGTAAACTTATTCAACTAATTTTTTTCTTCTTCTATCGTGTATGGCTTTAATGCCCGAATACTCAAACGCTACTCAATTTTAAGAGCTGTTCAAGTATTATGCTGTCACTGTCATATTGCTGACGTTCAGCGCGACAGTATGATACTTGAGCAGCTCGCGTTTGAGTATTCGGGCGTAAGATTGTGAATTTGGTAAACAAAATATACAAATCTCCTTTTTTGCAAGGTCTTTTTCCCATCTACTTGGGGTCAGCCTTTCTTCGTCTTTTCCATTTTGCACAATGTTGTAAAAATCATGCTGATATTGGCCGCGGCCAAACCAATCGTTATAAGTATATGAGAAAGAAGAGCTCGGGTTTAATCCATTGTGGAGTTCATTTGATTCTTATTACTTGAAAAAACAAATTTGACCAATATTAAATATACTAACTTCTAGAGAGTTATTCCATCAAAATTATTCATTTCGCTTTAATTACCCAATTCACAAGTTAATTCGTAACAATCCACAGAATCTGGGCTCAACCCCGTTGGATTATTGCGGTCAACCCATTTGCATAAATGTGTCTTATTGTAGAGTACGAACCTTTTGTATTAGATATATATTAATGGCTTTTTGTTTTATCAAAGTTAAATAACTGAGATTGGTGCTTATAAAGATGTAGGGAACGTGGAAAATAAAGATAAACGTGTAGTATAGATGATAAGGGTAGTATTGTGTCTTTTATATATTCACATACTTAATCTAATGTTCACCCTACATTTTTTTAGTATCATCTCTGACATATCCGACTTCCGAAATGTTCAGTTCTTTTGCTATCGCCCAGATACTGACCGTTCATGGGTACCATAAATATTTTTTTTTCACAGTTTTAAAATAACCGATTACGACCACTGCCCTGTGATGACAGTCGTCACAAACCATAGTGCATCCAGCGTTGGTGGACTTTTTTGAAAACAGAATAGAAGTTTTATTGTCATAACTGCTATTTATAGCCGTCGTGTGTCCACCAACGTATTAAAAAACTGTCCAATATTTTACCACACCAGACTCAACTACTTTATGGCGTGTGACGGAGCAAAGGTAGAGCCATTCAATTTGATAAACTCAGATAGAGCACGTATCAGTATCTTACATTCAATGCACATAGAAAACAATGTCTTAGGACTAAAAAAGATAAACGGCATATACTTGACTAGCGACCCGCCCCGGCTTCGCATGGGCATAAAAACCTTCGTCTTGAATCCATACTAATATTATAAATGCGAAAGTCTGTCTGTCTGTCTGTCTTTCTGTCTGTCTGTCTGTCTGTCTGTCACCTCTTCACGGCTAAACGGATTGTGATGAAATTTGGTAGGGATGTAGTTAACGACCTGAGGTCAAACATAGGCTACTTTTGGGCGCGATATAACCGAGTCCCACGCGGGCGGAGCCGCGGGGAACAGCTAGTCACCCTATATATTAAAAAAATCGCATTAAGAACCGTTGCGTAGTTTTAAAGATTTGAGCATACAAAGGGACATAGGGACAGAGAAATCGACTTTGCTTTATACTATGTAACCCATCTGTATCAAATGAATATGTATAAAAATCACTGCAAACTTAAATAAAACTTTTATCTTCCGTGAGATACTAACACAATTTCTATAAGAACAAAACTTATTGAAGGCAATGTGTATATTATGTTGTTTCTTTGTAGAAAGCCAACTAACTGAATGAGTGAACACTTCATTGCACTGATTTCTAAAAATGTATTGTGAAAAGAACTGAACTCACGTATAAATTTAACACTGAAGGCGAAGCGGAGTAAGACAGCCAAATTTAAAATAAATAAAAGCTTGTAAAAAGTAAAATGACAAAATATGACACATGTAAAGTTTACTACGGAAACCAAAAAATAAGAAAAATTACCTTCTGTGTAATATAATATACAAGAAACATCTCCGTTCCCTAGGGATAAACATTGAAGGGATCTGTATCAGATTTATATGAAAAACTAAAGCATGTCAGATTTTCCATGGCTGGTTTTCTCAGTAAAATATCATTTCTCTCTCAATCGCTGAATAACGAGGCCATCTGTGCTATTGTTTTGTCTTTTGAAATTTGAAACCCTTTTGTTTTTTGTATCAAATTGCTTGTGACCGACCTTAAAAAAGGAAGTTTTCTACTCCCTAAATAACTGTTATTTATAAAGCGATTGTAATTGTAGAAAAAGAAAAATATTGTGTATATAAAATAATTTGCATGATATTTCGAGAAAAGACATAATGTACTGACTTATTACGTACTTACGTCCTATATGAATAAATTTAAAGTATATTTTGACATTGAAGCTCACTTACCGCTCTAATCGAAACACGGTTATATCATCAAATATCGGCAATGTGATCGTAACACTTTTGGAGTTGCAGGTGGGCCACTCTGGCCGTATGCCTTGTTTTGTACGCGAACTACAAAACCGTATAAAAAAGCCCATTTAAATAAAATCAATATACTTATTGCATTTTTCTCTCTTTTTGCAATATTTGTAGTGAAAGAAAAAAAAACGGCCAAGTGCGAGTCAACTCGCGCGCTAAAGGTTCAGTCTATTGTCTATACCTACAAAACGGTTAAAAATTATTTTTGTTGTTGGGAGCCCCACTTAAATATTTATTTTATTCTGTTTTTAGTATTCGTTGTTATAGTGGTAACAAAGACACATCATTTGTATAATCTTTAACTGTCTAGGCATCGCGGTTCATGAGATACAGCCAGGTGACAGACCGCCGGACGTACGGACGGCGGAGAGTTAGTAATAGGGTCCCGTTTTTACCCTTTGGGTACGGAACTCTGAAAACGTGTCGTTTGTTAACTTTTTTGATTAAGGGGGTTAAGTTTTTTAGTTAGTTAAATTATTACTTTCGGATTTAAACAATCATCGAATCATTTTTAATTATCGCTTAGTTGCCTTTTAAAACTTGCACGGAAGGCTTACGGAAGGATATTCAGTTGTCTCTTTCCATAACTGCTTTTCAACGACTATAATAACGTTGTAAATTATTCTCATTAGCGACTATTATAAGACAACAATGGCATTATCATGATGTTACTTAGCAAAAACCGTTTCAAAAGCAAACACATAAATAAAATCCAGAGTGCGAGCTGACAGTCCTCCTTTGTTCAAGACATTCGGTCTTTTTGTCATGGACTAATTTGTGGCCTCGGGAATATGGTGTATATTTACGCTGAAGGTAATTTATGTATAGGAGGACATTTTTTGGTACAAAACCGGGCATGAAAGGCATAATCCATGCATATACCATGCTTCCATTGCCTAATACAAAGACATAGTATTTTTTTTCTTGCTAATAGATGGCGCTACAAGGTTTGGTTTTTGGCAATAATAGAGTGTGAATTAATAAAACACAAAGTGTTATCGTTATACCTCAAACTGATTTATTGCCTTATTCCACACATATATTCAATCAAATAATACACGCTAGGTGACATAACCAGTTAATTATGTGGAAATTTAATAGACGTGGGGTAAAAGTTGGCTGGCCCCAAGGGTGTCATAACGACATCAAGTCCCACTGCGCTTCGATCGGGGAACTCGTAGGTACATTACCTACTTAGTACATAATTATTTTATTCTTCTAAAATACAAAGAGGAATGAAAAAATCATTTTAGCTTTCACTCTTACTTTGAACTCTGTAAAGTAATTACCGATGAACACAAGCTTGAACACGTTCCGTTGTCTTTAATTATTATTTTCAATGTAAATGCATGATTACAATAAAAATTACGCTATAATTTTACAGGTTACGAAGCCTATATTTCTAATACTGTTACCATAATGTACGTGTTTTAGAAGAAGTTAGTTGAAAGTGCTTTTTGCTCAAAGTAATATGTCAGTACTTTTCTTTATTCTCTGTTTTATCTAATTTCAAAGAAAATTAGTCCGTGATAATTTAGAAGAAGTCAGTTGAAAGTGCTTTTTGCTCAAAGTAATATGTCAGTACTTTTCTTTATTCTCTGTTTTATCTAATTTCAAATAAAAATTAGTCCGTGATAAATCGCGTTTGATCGTTATAAGTTTGACTCATCAAGAAAAAATCTTTAAATGACAAAAATCATCAAAATCCAATGCGGGTATTAAAAGTAAACATAGGATAGACTACTTGCTTATATACTTTGTATTGATAATCATTAATCTCATAATTTGTAACACTAAGATTGATGGATGACTAAAATACCATGTTATCTAAAAGATATCCTTCTTTATTATCATACTTTGTGGCATCGGCCGGGAGGCAACCGAGGGCCGATTACGCCGAAATTCAATGTTGCGTCTACGTAATTTCGGTTTTCCGGGTTGGCGCGCCGTGTAATATCCTCTATACATCCTTATAGTCTGATATAGGGTGCTCCTAAACGTTACGATAGCGCTAAAATGGTGCTTGCATAGTTTTATCGGTGACCAGTTGGGTTGGGAGTTAGTGGAATGTTTGCCGCGTTATAACAGGTTGTAACCATAGTTTGACCTGTGTTGCGGTTTGGCTTTCCGAGTGTGAAGTTTTGCGGTATTTTCAGTGGTGTGGTCTTAATTAATAGTCTTAATTTCTGTGACTTAATAAAAGAGGTATATGTTAATGTATGATTGATAATATCTTTGATTTTTGTAGTTTAGTCGTTTATTAGAATAGGTTATATTGTATATTTTGTATGTTGCTTATATAGTTTTTGTACTCTTAGGTCATTAATAAATTGTTTTAATGCACTTAATTTTTTTTTTGTTTTATTTTAAAGCGAATAAAATTTTCCTCAAAAGTTACGTTCTTTTCATAACGGAGTAACAGCTAGGCAGACAGAGCCAGGAGCACCCAAGGGTATATTTTCTCAACTACCAAATTATTTCTCTTAAATTCTATAAATTCTATCAACAGGCAATAAAAGTGCAAATGTGTATTTACATAGCAATAAGATTCGTTCATTCGATACTGATCCAATGGGAAAACTTTTTGAGAAGTGATTTTCCAAAAACGTACCTATTCAGGCCAACTGCCTCCTCCAGAAATCGTGTAAGATAGAGAAAAACTTTTAATTAGTTCTTATTCGCAAATCAGAGTTCGTAGTCTTACCCTCTTATTCATAAAATATAACAAACGTTTATTTCTATCTCATCGAAATTTACCGTGAAAGAAAGAGCCAAAACACATTTTAGTTAAATGGCTTAAACATAAGTTTGTTAATTTTTATTAATAAGGGGAATAGGTATTAATTTAAAAACGCATGGTTAATAACCAAAGCAAGTTCTATATTTTCCTTGTTAGTTTTAGTGACAGATTTTGGATTTGTATTTTGCATTGATTATTTGATTATTTCAACTTCCAAAGAAACTTTTTTTTAAGACTTTATGTCCTCCAGATTGCACTATTTTTATGTATACCTATATCATAAAATGCTTCTTAATTTTTTTTATTTATTTATGACACATCTTTGCACGTTTAATTAAAAAAGTCATGACGGGATAATATATACCTACTAATCATAGCCTCATGTGAACATATTTATCAATATATCGTCGCAACCATATTTCTTTTGGGTACGCCGTAGTTTTATATTACAATAAAGATATTCTATAATATAAGAATAGATTAAAATTCTTCGATAAAGTAAAACAGAGGTAGAACTCTGCATACAAACGCAGAATTATTTCCCCTCAAAACACGCAATACCCATAAGGCGCTGAAATATTTCCCTACAGAGTAGTCTGCGGTAACAGAGTCATTCAAACAGGCGTACGTACCCCAGATGTAATGCATTCCTTTTGTGTTTTAGGCATAACGTTGCGAACGCTGGCATGCTCTTTACATTCATTCAAGGCCTCTCTCCATTACCACGTGGCTGGAATATATGGTTGTCGTGATGTAATACTGCGAATACAAAATTACTTGAATAATATAATGCATTTGATGTTAGCATTGAATATTACAAGCGTAGGAACTTTCTCTCTTATCCTTATTTATTATTCACCAGTTTTTGCCCTCGACTCTACATGCATCGTACTCTGTCATTACGTACCACAATGAATCGTGGAACTATCCCAGATTAGTTTAATTTATAAGTATAAAAACAATAATTTTATAAAATTTATGTATAAATATGAATTATTTTTAGATTTTAGTCTATGGACTGTAGAATAAAAAGGAATTAGACAAGGAACAATAAATCACGAGCATAAAAACACAAAACAATTTTTTCTGCTTGTTTCCGCAAATATTTTATCGAATCGTGCCACCAATAAGCCAAACAATATACAAAATAATACAGAATTTGTAAGAGGAAACCGCTGAATAAAGACTATAACACTTCAGATATAATTTGTTTGCTTTTGAACGAATCACTTCATCTCAGTAGGATATCCCTTACATTTTATTGTTATTTCCTCCTCCATTATTTTTTCTCTCTATTTTAATATTTTCTTCTTGAATTGCTTGTAGAACAAAACAGGCAAAATAAATTTCCTATGATTTTTTTGGTAATGTTATGGTGTCATCTCAGATTGGAGGAGATTGGATCCTACAAAACGAATAGTGTAATACGAATAGCAAGGAAGAATGAGTACTTATACAAAAAATATACTTATCAAATTAAAATAAAAAAGAAATTAAACATGAAATGAACATTCAAAATCTATTATAAATGCCCATTGTGGAAAATTTGTTTATTTGTAAGTATACCCTGTAACAATTTTGCGCCGCAGTTTTTCTGTTTCTCCAAATGGATGACTGGTAGAGAATGCTTTTAGCATTAAGTCCGCTAATTGTATAAGTATTTTGTACTTATGGAACAATAAAGTTTTGATAAATAAATAAATAAACATTTAGCTAGAACTTCTTAATTAATACTTAATCAAGAACTTTTATTATCAAGTTGAGAGAAATAGCGCAATAGCGAAGCAACATAAGCGAATCTTGTTCAATGGATGTGATGGTCGTTCAAGTTTCGTAGATTGGATTAGAGAAGCATCGTTGGTCTTCGAGCATCGTCGGGCACATCCGTGGAAACCCTGGCGTAAGTCATAAGCAGTATATTGGGTTTGAAAATCAATTGGTGTTGACATAAGTCAAAGTCTGAGTTGGATTTTTATTTCCCATATCGAAGCCAGCTACGAAATCTAGCTACTAAATGGGACTAAGAGGTTTTTATACAGACTAAAGAAGGTCGCAGGCAGGCGCTGGATGCACGCTGCGCCGCTTTTAAACGGTTATTTTGTATATCCTTGGGGAAGGTTTAGACCTGCTGGACATAGGTCCAGCAATGGACAGCCTGCGACCGATGATACACGAAAATTAGTAGGGCCAATTTGTCCAATGGTACAGATGGTCCGGCGGGACAAAATCTTAGGTTAGAATATTCAGCCTTAGTTAAATCTAAAAATATGTGCAATCATAATAAAATTAGACAAGTGTTCTAGTCTGTACAAAACACTGAGTGCACCAGCAGGCATGATTAAATTTTAAACGTTTCTTTAAAATATGTAGTACGAAATCATCACATAATAAATTAACAATTTTGTTTCATATGTATTGGATATTAAAGAACAACCTTTATTACGTTTATTAGTAACTTAAGAGCCTACGTGCTCATGTATCTGAAACTTCAAACTTAGCCGCTAAACTCAAGAACGCTCTTACACGCAACTTGAACGGTTTACGGACTTTGCGAATTATGCAATAACAGTGGCTTGGCTGCCGTGATCAGTAATCACACACACTGCTTACGAAAATTATTGCCGACCAACTCTGCCTTCATGCATTTCGATTTCTACATATACTTGCAATTGCAAATAGAGATAAAAAAAAAACATATATATACTTACTTATAAAATACTACTGACCCGCCCCGGCTTTGCATGGGCATAAAAAGATTCCACTTGAATCACTCTATTTATTAAAAAAAACCGCATCAAATTCCGTTGCGTAGTTTTAAAGATTTAAGCATACAAAGGGACATAGGGACAGAGAAAGCGACTTTGTTTTATACTATGTAGTGATATATGAATAACATATCAATACATTAATAACAAAAATATATACCTGAAGAAACAGAGAGAGAGAGAGAGAGTTAATAAGAGATATCCTCACGCTAACTCGATGACTCAATCTCTCTAATGACCCAAAGGCTTATTTTTGTCAGCGTTATGGCCATAGAACGTCGTAATGCGGCCAGTCCTTGGGCACTTTAATAGTAATTTGAGCTCTATATATTTAATATAATTAGGTTTTTTAGTTTGTTGTTAAAGTTAAGTTCAGTTAAATCTTTTTATTTTAGTTAATAAATAAATCTTCCTATGTTACCATAATATAAAAATTTTGCGTCAGTTTTTTGTCTTTTCCCAAAACTTCGTAAAGCAAAACCACATACAATCGCTAGTAGGTATAATATGATTTAAAACTCATTTATTTGCGCAGTAATTTTGGGTCAAAATAACGAGTAATCCACAACCCAATACCCAGCAATACCCACATCAATTTGGAGGCAGAACAATAGGCCCTGTTATTCCGGACGACAATTAAGCGTTTTTCGATAGATTATACAGAGATGCTGATAGTATTGAACAATTTGTTAGATAAGCAAATACAGTTTTTTTAATGTAAGTAAGTACATCTATTATAACCCATATTTATTGGTGGGTAAATCATAGAATCATAATGTAACGATCTCTTCTAGTTGGTTACGGCAAGCTATACCTATATGTTTTGTGCTATACTGTATATTTTTCTGAGTTTATCATTAAATAGCAATTACCTTAAAAAAATGTAACTAGTGCAACATGTTCCCACAGTAAAATCGCTTTAATTTGCTATTAATGTGGTACCTGCACTCGCTACAAACTCAATTTGAAATCATTGAAATTCAGTTAATTGTTAATTTGCAATGACATCGAACAAATAAGCGATATCACGGGCGTTGATTGGTGGTGCATTCTGAATGCAAAATATTGCAGCGTGATGTTATTCAATTTTATGATTTTGGGGATTTACACACGACAGAAATTTATTTCTCATGGTCTCTTTCTTTACCGACGACTATTTTGAGCTAGGTGTACCAACTAGTAGTAGTAAATTTTAATAAAAATAATAAAAGGTAAGTATTTACGGAACCCGTGAACATATAATTTATCTAACGAACTCTATTTTAGAATCCGTTGCTGCAGTCACATAATCACACTCAAAACTTAAAAATGAAAGTTCTGACCATTTTGTTCATATATAGGTACTTATTTATTTAAACTTTATTGTACAAATCTATATCTATTTATATCTAGACTAGCTGTTCCCCGCGGCTCCGCCCCGCGTGGGACTCGATTATATCGCGCCCAAATATAGCCTATGTTTGACCTCAGGTCATTAACTACATCCCTACCAAATTTCATCACAATCGGTCCAGCCGTTTAGCCGTGAAGAGGTGACAGACAGACAGACTTTCGCATTTATAATATTAGTATGGATATCCATAAATAGATAGGAGGTCAAACATAGGCTACTTTTGGGCACGATATAACCGAGTCCCACGCGGGGCGAAGCCGCGGGGAACAGCTAGTATATAATATATCAGTATATCTATCTAGATACTTACTAGGTATATAAAAAAAGTTAAGTATCCATACCGTAAAATTCTGCAACTTTACCTGGATTTTGAGGTTTTTTGTTCGTACAACTGAACCTACTTATTTTTACGACTTTTCATGAGTTTAAGACGGAAAACATACTTTATATCTTGCCAGGTAGGGCCCAAATACGTTTAAAACATGCTGTTTTTCGGAATAGCAAGAACTCAAAGTTGTAGGCAAAGTTGTAGGTAAAAGACGCAACATTGCCTAGAAGGATATCTCAATAAATAAAATGTCGATAATTTGCAGGATTTTTTATCCGGATACTAAGGGCACATTGTCGGTCCCGGCAGTTACACTATTGCTCTATAGGTAGTATTATTTTTTTCACAGCTAATAGGCAAAGTTGTAGCAGGTACCACAAACTTTCCATACAAAAATATCGTTGACACCAGGGTTGTCCTAAATAAAAGCAGAATATATTTAAAATATTTTTATTTTTTTTTCAAAAATTCAACAGTTTGTAACGTAAATTTCAATCACTAATGAAACAAAATACTTGAGTGTCATTAAGTTGATACCTAGGTGAACACTAGCGCCACCGTCATTTAAAAATCATTACTCACTGAAAACACAAGTTATCAAAAATCCCTCTGCTGTAATTTTAGTTCTGGATTTGAGGTTAATTTTAATCATATTCAATTATTAAATTATAGCTCCATATAGTTATAAATGGCAAAACTGCTAAAAGTGGCCGTTTTAAGCAATAATGCAATTTGTAAACTATAGGGAATTATGATTTAATAATTTAATATGTTTAAAATTAACTTCAGATCCAATTCAATTTGTAGCATTTCCTCGGAGTAATCAGCGTAATTGCGAGCGCCTGGTTTTCTCCTGCTTCTCTTTTTTATACTTGTCATTTTTCATATAACTACAAAAAAAAATGAAACTTCTTAGTGGCTACACTCCTGATAGAAGGTCATGGTTATAAATTGGTACCCTATTATATTATACCGGGCACAATTGCAAACTCCGGACTGCTATTAAAAAATTACTTAAATATGCTTTGTCAAAATTACAATATCAGGTATGAAATCGTTAACGTTAATGTGTGGTACTTAGTGCCTAATAAGAATATAATAGTGTTAATGTAGTGAACAATACAGTTAAATGAAAGCACATAAAAAATATATAATTAATGAAATCCGACAAGTGATAACCCTAGACCCAGGCAAAGTTGTGTCACTCAAGTTTCCAAAACAGTGCACAACATTGCCTACTAAGTTATTTTGATGAAATGGTGTCCTTTTCATAAAAATATTAAATAATACGGAAAAAAGACAATGTTTTCTTACCTTGGGACGTTATTTCTGATTAATAACACATTTTCTCTTCGTAAAACTGCAAAAGTTAGAGGCCACTACAATTTTTCACCCACACGCGCCGGTTTTTGTCGCACAACTGACAGAGTAACAATGGAGTTGCTATTGTAAAAAAATAAAAATATGTTGCCCTAATAATGTAAAATTTGTATCAAATGGTAGAAAATAGGAAAAAACGAAGCAAACGCGAAATATCGCAATCGAAACGAAAAAGGCAAACTTGAGCTCTCTTGGCAAAGTTGCAGCATTTTACGGTACTAATATTATAAATGCGAAAGTCTGTCTGTCTGTCTGTCACCTTTTCACGGCTAAACTGCTGGACCGATTGTGATGAAATTTGGTAGGGATGTAGTTAACGACCTGAGGTCAAACATAGGCTACTTTTGGGCGCGATATAACCGAGTCCCACGCGGGGCGAAGCCGCGGGGAACGGCTAGTACTTCATATAAATAAAGCTAACGTAGAATTTATCGAACAACTAAGGGCTATTATTCAAGGGCTAAAGCGGCTAAAGGCAAATTTTTTTTAAACCTACAAAATATTTTCAATATTTTAGTTGCAACTGAGCCAAACATTTTGTCCTCTTGCCATGCAAACATGAAATGTTGCCAGCAACACCTGTTTCAAATTCTACCATTTTTTTTTTAAATAAAACTCGAAACTACGAATATATCCACTGGTGTCATTCGCCGGCGACGTATATTTAGGGTTGATAAATGATGTCATTTATTCTGCACTACCCTTCCGTAGTATTCGAAATGTACCATGTGTCCACGACTTGACATATTTTCTCTATAACCCAGGTTAGTATGGAAATAGACGCTTGCTGATATTGCGAAATTGTTTTATGGTATGGAAGCCATTACATTGGGAAGTTTTGATTAAGAATGCGTGCTAGAAATTCGTGTTGAGAATCATAATTATTGACGAGGTATACCTACTATGAGGTATGGACTAAATAATGAGTAAGTATAATTAATAAATATAATTCGACTTAATAAAACTCTATTGAAAGATTTAATATTTGTGGCATTCTAGTCTGTTACTCATAGAATTTGGAAATCGCGCGCGGTCTCATAAAAGCCAGGCCTTTTTTTTAAATCTATACTGTTACAAAAAAAAACATCAACATCATCATCGATATCATCAATATGAAAGAAGGAAGCGTTATTAGAAACCAAAAAACGACTTAACCATCACATGTAAGTTTAACTAATAAAGTACTCACTACCTAGATAAGTATATAAAATGTACCCACACACTTCAAATATAAATTCTATACTTAATTTTTAAACTTGACTATATATACATACCTATTGTGTCTCTTTTCTGTCATAAGTCCGTCATTAGTAGGTACATTTTGCTCGTTTTACTTTTATTTTATACTAGCTGTTCCCCGCGGCTTCGCCCCGCGTGGGACTCGGTTATATCGCGCCCAAAAGTAGCCTATGTTTGACCTCAGGTCGTGAACTACATCCCTACCAAATTTCATCACAATCGATCCAGCAGTTTAGCCGTGACCTCTTCACGGCTAAACAGACAGACAGACAGACTTTCACATTTATAATATTAGTATGGAAGTATGGAAGTATTAGAGGATTATTAAGATTAGTAGGTACTAATATTTCTTAGTACAATAACTATGTAGAATTAATAATAGAAACAAACTACAAGCTAGCTAGTAAGTATTTTTAATAAATCCAATGTAAGTAGTAGAATCTCATCTAAAATGTCACTCGTGTCGTGTGAAACCATGGTCGCGATGTGTGTATAGGATGTCATTAATGTCCTATTCATAGCCCAAAATGTATTTACCTAGGTACTTACCGGGAATTCAAATGTTAAATAGGTACACTATTTGGCAAACTGCGTAGTATCTTTTAAACACATCACAAGGTATTTTCATTGATGAATCCAAATTAATAATTGACTTGTAAAGTACTTAACCACAGTAAGTACGTAATTTTTCTATTTGTCTGTGGCGTCAAGTTAGTTCAAAAAGGAGTGAAAGTAGAGACTGAACCAATTTTGATGAAATATTTGCATGGTTTGATTTATTTATTCCTTGGGGAAGGATACAGGTTTAAGTTCGATATGTCAGCACGGCATCCAATTTACAGTGTATAATCTGTATAATATAAGTATATCCATATCCATATCAATATCCATATCCATACTTCCATACTAATATTATAAATGCGAAAGTCTGTCTGTCTGTCTGTCTGTCTGTCTGTCTGTCTGTCTGACTGTCACCTCTTCACGGCTAAATTGCTGGACCGATTGTGATGAAATTTGGTAGGGATGTAGTTAAAGACCTGAGGTCAAACATAGGCTACTTTTGGGCGCGATATAACCAAGTCCCACGCGGGGCGAAGCCGCGGGGAACAGCTAGTAATATATATATTTACATAGTAAGGTTTTTCTTTTATCTTAAATCTTACACGCCTAAAAAAATTAAAAAATGTTGAAAATTTAATAATCATTCGTGTACATAAAAAGAATCAATTGGGACTTGTTAAGTAAAGGAAAAACCGAACTTTATGGCGTTATGATGATCAATTCTCATACGAGCAGTACGAGCACAGTCAGCTCTACAATTCTACCTATAATCTGTATCTCTACATACAATCAAATTGTAACAGGCTGTCTGTTTATTCAATGAGTAATAAAATAATCCACAAACGGATTTTTATCAGTGTAGCTGGTTACAATACATACTTACGGTGTCGCTTCGACCGTTTAAAGAACCAGAGTCGGAAGGGGCTTCGCCAAAGACACAATGTGTACAAGAATAAAACATTGTATGGCATTGACATAGGTAAGCTGCGCTTAATTACATGGTTAACTGGTGAATCGTACCTATGTCAATGCCATAAATTTTGTTCTTGTCGTGCATCGTTCAAGTTTTGAGGTTGTGACTTTGGCTAAGCCCCCCGGTTTCTTACGAGGGTTTTAATTTACTACTACTGGTTCCGTACCAAAAATTTAATTTATACTTGCACAGAACTGTACTGTTGCGTTAGGTGGCAATTTTGCATTGATGACACCAATTAGTAGGATGAACTCTGTACCTACTTAGTGTCCTACTTGTGTGTGTAAGGTAAACAACAAATTTTGCAAATTTTGTCTGCCTGTCATTAATTGTATGCTAATTATCATAAATCATTATAATAAAGTGTATATTCCACTCTGTCTATCTTTATGTTCCCTCGTAACTAAAAAACACGTGCAGCGCGGCACAAATATCAAGATAGGTAATAAAAATAGGTATATGTATGTACCTATTGCGCCCAAACTGAATAGATAAAACCTACTACCTACAAAACGCGCAACTTCAAAAATTGCAGAGCTTGTTATCAATATTCTTATTGCTAGAGGTCTAAAAAAAATATACCTACTTAAGCTTAATTTTCCACGTGTACAAAGTCGCGGGAAATTAATTTTTAAATCGATTTTACCCACCATGATTAATTTCCCTTAGTGCTTACTTATATAAGTATATACCTACCTAAGGTATGTAAATTGTGCTCGCCTCATCACTCATAATTCCATCTGCGTCGTCATCATAATTAAGCGTTGGACGAATTAAGTTTTCCCATTAGCGAAATAAAAGGAATTTTATTTTTAAAAGAAAGTTCCAAGTACGTAGGTAGGTGTGGTGTAAGTACTTAGGTATTTTAGGTAAGTATCGCTTTGTGTTTGCCATTATAATAAACTTTGAGTTTGAATCTTGTCCGACAATGTCAAAAAGGTATCATTAACTTTAGGTATTTATTATCAAACAAGTATAAAAATGACACATTACGATCTCTGTTTGACCCAAATGTTTACTTTGGTTAATGATGTTAGTTAATGCTTTTATTAGCATTCAGTTTGTATTGTGCTTTACAACTGTATTTTGTACAATATAGTTTATATAAATAAATTAAAAAATAACTTGTTGACATAAACTTAAGTGACGAAGTGACAATAATTATGGGTTCTATATTATCTAAATTCAATGTTAAAATATCTCTTCGAGCAACACGGCGCTTTCCGGTATGCTCGAAGTGGTAACCCTCTTTCTGATGATGGTCTGATGCACAGGTGGCCTAGTATCATCTCTTAAAACCATGCAAGTTCCAGTGAGTAAGCGAGACAGCGCACTACATGATGTAAGGCGACATCCCCCTTACTCACTGGAACTTGCATGGTTTTAAGGGATGGTAGTAACCCCCCAGATTTGCCAACTTAACAAAAGGGGGGCCATACAATATATTTTGTACCCAGTGCCGTATCATTATAAAAAAAAAAAAACAATCATACTGTCAACCACGTCAACTGTCAGTGCTGTCACTGACGTACACTGACATAATGACATACTTAATATTTTTTTGACGTAGACGCTTATTACGTTTACTTTTGGTTTATTTTATTTTACGTTCTTTTACGTCCGTCGCAGAAGTGTCAGAAGTCATTAAGTCAGTAATACCTGCTCAGTTTGTTTATTTTTGTTTTGCTGTGATATTTAATTATTTATCTTTTACATTTTAGTTATTTATTTGTATGTCTCATCGAGATGTGGAAGGCACTTCCAAATAATTCTTCATTTTTTATTTCTATCGTACAAAAATATGGCTATGAAATATTTGTCACTGACTATCTTGCCTTGTGGTTTGTTCGATTTAGTGAAATTGGTTTTATAAATTGTCTTAAAGTAAGTGCATTTTGTGAATTTTTACCTAAGTGAATTTGTAACAATATACCTTATCTACATCAGAGATTGATTAATCAAATAGCAACTTGCAGTTCTGTGTTGAGGTAAAGTTGTGTGGAAAATTATTTTATGAATTTGACGTATGAAGAAATCGGAGGGAGAAGCGGGAAAGCCTTCAATCCTACTCCTAGACCAGCACTTGGCCAGTCTCAATCTTTCACCTTGCTCAGGTTTCTGCTGTGAAAGTGTAAAATGGCTGTATCAACATCTTCTAGCATCAGCAGTTTTGATCTTATTCTGCTAAATTATTCTAATTGTATTATTTACAGGAAAGTAACACCACTTTGGAAATAGATGATGATTCTCTTAAGAGCAAAGGAATTCAAATGCTGTTAAACCCTGAAAAGTTAAGAAAAGCTGAAGTCAAAATAAATGGTCGAACATTGCAAGTTTCTATGAGTATGTCTTTCGGATACTCTTTAAAGCTGAATTTAAATCTTACAGAGGGCTCCAAAGAAATGGTATTGTATTTATTAATGAAATGTCGTAAGTATTTATTTTTGAAAAGTATCTACGTCAAACAATAAATAATCAAAATTTAAACAATTCAGGTCTAAGTTAAAATGCTTACTTATAATAGTAGCTCCAAAAAAATTATATTGGAAAATATTTCTTACCACTTCTGCTGACAATAATAACTCTTGATGTAGAGATAAAAAACTATTGTTGTCTACATGTTGTGAATGAGATAACAATAACAGTTAATTGTTGTCTTATGCGTTACTGCCAGCAAAGCCAGCAAGTGTTAAGAATGTTAGGTACTTTGACACTTTGCACACCCAGCGGCCCACTGGTGACTGACAAACAATTGAAAAACTATTGTGACTGCGCTTTCGGCATTCAAAGTGTTAACTTTCAACATGAAATTACCTTTTCATAGATTTTTTTTAAATAACCCATTTCTTTATTCCAGTTTTTCCAAAAAGTCACCCAACCATTATTGAAACTAGTTCAAGATTTGAAGTCTAGTGAAAATGAGCTGCGGTATCTGCTTAAAAAGAAAGATCTTGAAATAGAAGAATACAAATGTGAAGGAGCACAAGTAGCAAGTAGGTATTTATCAATTCATTTAACTCTTGGTGACCACTTCATTCATTCTTACTTTCTTAACACATTTGTGGCGGATGACCTGTAGACCAATTAAGCTTAAGGCTCCTTGAAATACTATCCTCTTTAGTGTCCTTTGCGAAAATTGCATTTGAGTTGCAATTGAGTCTTCAAATCTTCTTGAATTTCAATAAATTATGCCGATTGTGTTTCATGTATCTTGCCAGCACTTGCCAGTACTTTACACTATTTTAAAATAATTACTGTATCCTATCCCGTTTATTTTTTATTATTTACACTTGTGATTAAAAACTATATGAAAATGAATATTAGTATAAAGCAAATGTATGAATATAGACATTATGATTTTCAATAATATGGATAAGAACGCTTATTAAAGTTATGATATATGATTTAAATGGTAAGAGAAATATTTTCGGAGCTCCAATGATAGGAGTTTCAGCATTAGGCTGTGAGATTTTAGGTCTGAAAAATATGACAGTGTTGTCCTAGTGGCCAGAGAGAGAGAGAGAAAGAGAGAGAGAGACCCAATTTCATGAACTTTTCTCAACTCCAACAATATGATTTTTTAATACATTTCAGGACATTTTAAAACTTCCAAATTCAACGATGAACAGCACATGAATCAATTCAAAACTTATTCTGAAAGTTTTGGCACTTCAGAAATACCTAGCAGTGTACTGGAGCGATCAGTCAATTTGCCTGAAGATATTATTGTGTAAGTATACTCCCAAAATACTAAGTTCTATGCCAAAGCATTAAAATGGGACCTTATTCCACTACTGTTCAACGCCCGTGCTTCGGAAAGCACGTTAAGCCGTTGGTCCCGGCTGCCAACTGATAATCGATACAAGAACCACGTCAGAGTCTGAGAGACGGTTCCGAACAACTCTGACACCAGGATGTGCATGGTCGATTGACCGGTCACCTGCACGAAATGATGATGTAGGTACTGTCCAACCATCTATCTGTCAAAAGAGCTGTATCTCATAAACAAGTATGCTTCAGCACACTAAATACTTGAGATTTTTAGATTATTTGTGCTGTTTTCACAACAGACATCATAATAATCGTGTATTAAAAGTTCATACAAAAAATGCTTTGTGTTCTTTTTCTCAAGTCATAAAGGCTGTATGGAATCTATACTTATTGACTTATTTATTTGTTCTATGTTCAAATCTTCTGGGTTTCCAAGCGTCTTCTTGCACCCTTGGAGTACGAAGCCGACTCATCACTTTCATTTTAGACCAAAAAAAAACATCAAAGTGAAGCTGCCGACAATAACTACTCATAGTATATGAATAGTTAGCAAACTTTCAAGAACCATTTAATATTGTAAACAGGGCTTGGAACCGGTATTTTGAAAACCCAAAAATATGTATTTTACAACACCAGTCGATTAAAGGGTCTTAAATACCTGGTTAAGACCGTTATTTTTGGGTACATACCGGTTGAGCGAAACCGTAATGCTATGGGTCGCAAATGTATGGACATACAAATGAACTGGTTTATGATTCTAACCAGGTTTCCGAACCCTGATTGCAAACAATATATACAGCATATTTATTTCGCAAATATCTAATTTAATTATTTTTATATTGGTCGTCTGCTTACACTATTACAAACTATGACTACCTGTTTTAAAATATTTCAGAAAACAGGAGCTGATCTCTGTGAAAACAGAACCCATATTGCCAACAACCTCAATCAAAACTGAACCAGAATCACAACCAGCTGAAAATCACGCAATACAAGCAACGGTCAGTGTTAAACGGGAGAATATTAAAACTGAGAGTAATACAGTAACTAACGATCCTAGGAAAAGAATGAGAGCGAGGTTAAATTTATGAAAAAATTAAAAAAAAAAGAAATACTATGCATACTGAACAAGTTTTTGTGTAGAATCAAGAAATAAAGGAACTTAGATTACCAAGTTACAATCAGGTATACAAGAATGAAAGAAACTTCACTGACAAGAGCCTCGCTCTTAGATTTATAATTAGGACTAATTCACAATATATTTATGCATATCTCTAAGCTCAGGATCAAGGCGAACTTGTGAATAATTAGTCGTGTTACACATGAAATTTCAAGATTACTTGATGATATATTGATGCTATTAAAAGCCTACTACATAGAAACAGGAAACAGTAATTAGTGTGATAAAATCTTGGCCGGTCATCATTTAAATCATGCCAAAGCTATTTTTTTGTCTGGAATCCAGTAATAAAATATATATTTATTTTAGAATTGGGGTATGATGTATTTATTAAGGTAAAAAGAATGTTATTGGTATCCAATGTTTTAATCTTATTATGGCTGATTATTTTTTAGAAGGTATAATTCATTAGATAATTATAACGTATATTCTGTTTATGTAACTATTTATCGAAAATAATAAAGATGGAATGTAAACCAATAATTAAACAATTTTATTAATCTTAACTTATTCTGCATGCATATGAGCATTTATTTTGTGCTAAGATAACAATTTTTTTAATGATCTTATTCTATTTATTTACTATCTATTTATATAAAAATTATTTTATGGCTGGCGTTGACAAGTTCTAATAAGCCGAATTTGTTTTTCTTCTTTGATTTAAAAGGCATTCTTATGAGTGCGTTTATTTACTGAAGAAACAGGCTGATAATTAAAACATCTGAAGATTCGATGAAAATATTAAAATTTTCTAACTTGCTTAGATATTCAGAGTCGTTAAAATTATAATTATTTATGTAGAAATTATGTACATAGACTATTATTAATTTTTCAAAATGGAGAAAATAAACAACCATTCAAATTTTATATTAAAATTTTATTATACATAGAACATTTAAGACCTAATATTAAGTGTGCTGGTGTAGAATTTGTTACTAATAATGTGATTAATTGGAGACCGTTTTCGCTGTTAGTAATATGTTTTATTATCACATTTAAATGCACTACATAGGTAGTGAGTTACACATACTGCTGTTACTTATTTAATTACAGCATTCATAACCTCTTTATTGTAACATATATTTATATAGCGACTTGCTGGTAAAAATTTGAAATAACAATATGTTTTGAGCTGCAATTTTGCAAGATTGTGTAAATTATCGATACATAAACGTAGTACCGACTACGGTAGGTAATCTAGTGCCCATCCTATCTGTATCATTAATTTAATTAATAGGCATATATATTATTACATCGTCAGTAACAATCTATCGATATATAATTTTTTTTCATTCAAATTATTTATTGTAAAATAACCCTTAAGCTCGAGCCACTTCAAGCGAGCATTTTTGTTTCGCTGACCAGCAGCAAGTTCATAATTTCGGGCCCAGCCCTTAAGGTGCTAAGCACAATTTAGCCAATATTAAAATTAGTTAGGTAGCTAAGTCAATTAACTACAAAAGTACGTTTTCAAATACATATGTCATAATAAAATGACCTAAAATAACAACAAAGCTAATTCTCTCCAATATAATCGCATTAGTTGTAACTGCAGGGTGAAGTTGCTTCCGATTGATAAGAAATAAATAGTAGGAAGGATACTTGCTCTCATAAAATTAGATAATCATAACACAAGTCTCGAACTTACTTTGGGGCTAACTCAATCTGTGTGATTTGTCCCTATATATATATATATACTAGCTGTTGCCCGCGGCTCCGCCCGCGTGGGACTCGGTTATATCGCGCCCAAAAGTAGCCTATGTTTGACCTCAGGTCGTTAACTACATCCCTACCAAATTTCATCACAATCGGTCCAGCAGTTTAGCCGTGAAGAGGTGACAGACAGACAGACAGACAGACAGACAGACAGACTTTCGCATTTATAATATTAGTATGGATATGGATAGTATGGATATATATATATATATATATATATATATATATATATATATATATATATATATATATATATATATATATAGAATTTACTAGATATTTGATAATATTTAAAAACATCTCTACTTACAAGTACAAATATTTTTATTGCACACATGCAGAAAACATAAAAAAGTGGTAAAATGAATGCTTATTTATAATCACAAATATCTTCACCCTGTATTTGCTCGACGACACTGGTATATTTAATGATGTTATAAATGTGTTATAAAATTCCAATCTTATTAAACGTTTAAATTCGTTAGAGAATGTGCCTTTTATTACGTCTAATTATCTTGGTTTAGCCAAGACAGACTTATTTTTAGTAAAATGATGAGAAATATATTTTTTTTTATTAGCTCTCAATATTTTATTAGTGTTTTGTTTAATGAAGCCTAATAACAGTCTATATCGAGTATTTTATGAGTATATAGTATTTTATTTTAGAAGAACCAGTGCCATGCCATGAGATTTTTCAAACGTAGTAGTTAGCGACTACTTCAGACATTTTGAATGCCAAATCCTTTACGACCCTGGTGGATAGCAAGACGACTAAGAAATAGCATAATCCAAACGTAGTCTAATGTCTGCGTATAAAATCTCAAGGTAAAGGGAATGTGAGTTCTGAGAAATCTCTACACATGAAGTAAAGCAATCCGCTATAGGTACGCCTGCCGCGCCGCCAGCTTTGCTGCACATATCTTTCAACACAAATTGGCTATATACATATTAAGTACCTATATCCATTATATTATATAGTATCTATAAAATCACTACGTTTTAATGATGTAAGTATTCCTGTTGTCCCCATTGGCCATTTACCCATTATGGGGACAACAGCACGTCATCAACATAACTGGAATTATGTTCGATTTATTCAAGTTTGGTTAAAGCCGGCGGAAAGAACAGGCGTGTTTAGATTTTAGAACCTAGATTAAAATTTACGAATTGAATCTTAGATCAAACAATTTTCTTTTTCTGAGTATTTTTTTATTTTTAGTAATAATGTATCTTGTTGCAATGCGTGAAATGCATATTGATAAACTTTTATGATTTACGTAAGTTGGTAAGTATAGCGCATAAAATCCAAAGGCTATGTCTATAATTGAGCTTAATAGAAATTAGTCCGTTAAGTTTTTATCTACAGATATTTCTAAGTTATTTTCGCAATTAGAATAACTGTTCTACATATCTTAGATATTTTAGCAATCTTGGATATGGGCTTGGATATCTTGTAAAAAGACAGTTTTATATCATTAATGTTACGACTGACGTCATTATACAAAATAATGTGTAAAACTTAGTAGGTATCTACTTATTTATTTAAGTAAGTACAGTTGGCTTCACTGAACACAATGAAAAGCAATATCAATGTGCACTGCGTATAATCTTTACATATTCAAGTCATGACGTCATCGCTCTACTGTAAGTCTGCAAAAAGGGGGAGTTTGTTAGATATGTTAGACAGTTTTTTTTAAACATCGGTACTTTAAAAAGTTACTTATATAGCAAATCGAATTATATAAATAGTCCAGCCAATTATATGCTACCTGTTCAGGTGGCGTACCACCATCTCTAAAAACCATGCAAGAACGATTGAGTAAGGGAGATGTCGCTTAACATCATGTATTGTGCTGTCCCGCTTACTCACTGGATCTTGCATGGTTTTAAGAGACGGTAGTAACCCCCCTGTGCGTCTTCCCCGAGATTTCATAAACGCAGACGCTAGCGACTGCGTTATGTTTTGTATGGAATTTTTAGTTTCCTTACTATTCGCCAGGGGCGCTGTACAGGTTCGTCATACAAAATGGCTGATGCAGTCGCTACCGTCTGCGTTTCTAAAATCTCACGGCAGGTTTTGTTTATGGTCGTTAAGCAAAGAAATTTAATAGGTATTGCACATTTTCTTTGTTAGTCTAATTTAGCACTTATCAGAAAAATTTAAGATTCATTTGAGCATTGAAGTAAAGCTTCAGAAGCCTACTGTACAAAAACTACACACTGTATCTAATATGATGGCTACGTTGTCTGTTGTAATTTGAATGTTAAGTATATGACCTTAAACTTTATTTTGAAAAAGAGGCTAACAGCTACATTTTGACACATCTGTTTCAGATTCCGATGGTTTTATAACGTTGTCTCTTTCCTTTAGCTCAAAAGCGTCGGCCTGAAAAAGACAGAGTGACAATGTGATGAACATGTTTAACACTTTCAGAAAGTATCATAACGTTTCTTTGGTTAGTTAAACATGAACCAACAACTCAAGAAAATAATATAAGTAAAATCCGTTTGTCAAAGTACCTATGTACGAAATTAGTAAAGAAGCTTAGATCAAAGTTCAAAATAATTACACTTGTAAGAATTAACCGAAAATTCAGTAAAGAAATTATGATAGGTAGGTATCTGACAGACATGAATTTTTTTATAGTTTTATTTGAATAACAAAAATAAATTCAAGTTTTGAAAAATCATTTTTATTGACATTGGGATCTCCATCTGACTAAGAGCTTGAATAATTTACACTAAAATTTTTAAAAACTAAGTTCAAAAAATTTCAATTATTATTATTCCTATCCGTTTACTATAGTTATAAAATAAAATAAAGTACTTTATGTACTTACCTTGGTTTCTCGGTATTCTCTTATTTTTCTGGCTAATGTCAAAAAGGCTTCTTCTATGTTAATATTACTTTTACACGACACCTCGAAGAACGGCATGTCGAAGTCATCGGCAATCTGTAATTTTCGATTAAGGTGATACCTCGGTGAACACTAGCGCCACCATCATTTAAAAATCATTATTCACTGAAAACACAAGTTATCAAAAATCCGGTACTGGATCTGAAGTTAATTTTAAACATATTAATATATATTTCCCTTAAAACGGGCACTTTTAGTTTTGCAATTTGTAACTAAAATTTAATATGATCAAAATTGTAAAACTACCTAGGTACTGAGTTGTTTTTCGCCCCTGTTGTTTTATAATAAATACAATAGGCTAAATATGCAAAATAATAATAATACCTAATGCGACCACTACTATTAATGTTTCCAAACCTTTGAGCAATACGGCTTCGGTACCGGAGGGGTAGTCGCCATTATCTGCGTTCGCCTCTGTCAAAGTATACTTAAGCTGAATCAGCATATGCAATGTATTATTAGTTTGTGTCATCATGCAGTGCCCCTAGTATGAGTTTTTCTTAACGCAGACGCTAGCGACTGCGTTAGCGATTTAGTATGGCAAACCCGTACAGCGCCTCTGGCGGGTAGTAAGGAAACTAAGAAATTCCATACAAAATCCTAACGCAGTCGCTAGCGTCTGCGTTAAGAGAAACTCATACTAGGGCACTGAACTGTACCTGTGCAAAAAACGCTATATTGGAATAGTAAAACATCGCCTTTACCTTCTGGCCCCTCTCCTTTGGGACAGCCCGGTGATTCTCGTGTACGTCGCATTTATTGCCAACCAACACTTTGATTACGTCTGGAGATGCATACTGAAAATTGTAAAAAAGGTCATTTATAAATAAATTAGTTTTACAAATGATTTTACGGTGATCATCAACCTAGTACAAATATTAATTTGAATATTTTATTATCACAATCATTCCTAACTAAATATATGTTGCCTGCGGCTCCGCCCGCGTGGGACTCGGTTATATCCCGCCCAAAAGTACCATAGTTTGATCCACAATATCCATACCAAATTTCATCAAAATCAGTCCAGTGGTTTAGCCATGAAAGCGTAACAGACGGACTACCGCATTTATAATATTATAGTATTTAAGTATGGATAACTGTATCTATTTTTCTATTATAGGTGCACAATAAAAACATTTATTTGAAGTCAAAAGACAACAAAAAGATATTAGGAGTACTAGCTCTAGGTACCTAGGTAACTATATTATTTTTAGCTGTTGATTTTTAGAGATTCGACCGCGGTTACTGCTATACACCTAGCTAGAATAATATGAACTTGTACCTGCACAATGGTAAAAAAAATCTCGAACGATTTACCTACTGTAATAGGTTTTTTGACTAGCCTATCAAAATCAATTAAGTAGGTATGTGTTGGGGAGTGCAAATGACCAAGACCAATATTTAAAAAGGATGTATATTAAAAAAATTATACTAAAAGCAAAATACAAGCGATTGAAGGTAAATGTATGAAAATGAGAAGTAAAATGAAAATGTAAACTATAGTGCTAGTGTTAGAATTTTAGCTAAGCCAAACAGTAAATCAATGCAAGAATTAAACTAAGCTAGCGAAATAGCAGCGGTGTGGCGCGCGGCGATAAACAATATAAGCACTCGACAAGTCACGTGGTACGTGATGAAGCCGTGCGCTTATATTGCATGCGATAGTCCGTTCGTTCTGTCAGTGTTCCGTTTTACCGGATGCGCTAGAGAGCGATGCGAACTGCGGCGACTACGGAGTGCGTGCGGCCTTTTATATGCAAGGATCGGCGGTGCTCGGTGGTACTCGGCGAGACTCGGTGCGTGATCGGGGAACATGATGGAACGGAGTGCGCCGCGCATCTTGTTGCTATTCCGTGCCGTATTACAGTCTCCCCCTCTGGCTGCGAAGACGTCTCGACGAGCGAGCCAGGACTGTAGGGTTTGGGAGGTCTTCTTCGAGGTTCTTTTTGGGTCGTCCTCGCTTGCGTAGGGGCACAGCTGGCGCAGGTAGCGGTGCTTGCTCAGGGCAATGGAATGGACGGAGTGCCGATGCGTGGTACAGACCCAAGGCCTGTCAGGAGCATTGATATCTGCAATTTCAAAAGAGCTTGGTCCATGAATACGTATAATAAGATAGGGACCATCGCGTCTAGGTGATAGCTTGGAGCTAACTCCTTTTGCAGAATTGCTAAGGGTGTGTGATTCGACCAGAACATGGTCACCTGGTTTATATTTGGGCATTTGTCGTCTTCTTCGGTCAACAATTTCTTTTCTTTTCTCTTCTTTCATCTCCTGTGTTTCTCTTGCGTTTTTCAGTGTATCCGTCAGCAAGAGTAACCTCGGAGTTATTTCAGTTATAAAGTTTTCTTGTTCTATAATTGCCTTTAAATCATGGTTTACATCATCTGGAGTGCGTAATTCTCTGCCAAACGTTAGATACGCAGGGGTATAGCCAGTGGTTACCAGAGTAGCAGTGTTCATAGCAAATCTTATGCTGGGTAGCTTTTCCGGCCATGAAGGATGTTCGTCACCCACTAATATAGCGAGCTGCGTCTTAAGATCTCGGTTTCTTCTTTCTACCGGGTTTGTCTCAGGATGATACAACGGCGTAAATCCTTGTGTTATATTTAAGCAGAAACAAAGTTGTTGCATAACTCCACTGACGAATTGACTTCCATTGTCACTTATAAAGCGACGTGGAGTACCATATCGTAGTATTATCTCATCCAAAAGCACTTTAGCACATTCTTGTGCAGTTGCGTGCTGCAAGGCAAATAATTCTACCCATCTTGATGTGCAATCTTCAATAATAAATATCCAAGAGAGGTTATTTGTTGACTTAGGGAGCGGCCCAAATAAATCAATTGATACAACTTCAAATCTTTGGTTTAGGGCTGTAGTCTGCAATAATCCAGCTGGTTTTAAATTTTTAGGTTTGTATCTTTGACACTGAATACAATTTCGGACATAACTCTCTACTTGAGATCGCATTCCTTTCCAAAAGTACCTCTTGGAAATTCGGTCCAGTGTCTTCTCAACTCCGTAGTGTCCGGCAGTTGGTTCATCGTGGTACATGGATATAACCTTCAGTTGTTCTTCTTTAGGAACTACTAGCTGGCAGTCGTCGTTGTCAACGTTCGGATTATATCTATACAGTAAACCGTTATTTAGAAGGTATCCTTTGTTACTCCAGTAGCGGCTGTTTTCTTCATTGTTTAGATCTTCAAAAGCTTTAACTATCTTTTCAATATGTTCGTCTTTAAGTTGTTCTGTTCTAATCTCCTTCGGGTTTCTTCGGGGTATATCAACAACTATATTGCATATGCCGCAGTCTTCTTTCGTTTCTCGAATGCAGTTTGGCCGTGATAAAGCATCAGCTACGACGTTCGTTTTTCCAGTAATATATTGGATATTGATATCAAATGCTTGTAACTGTAGTGCCCATCTTGCCAATCTACCTGTAGGAGACTTAAGGGACATAAGCCATTTCAATGCTTGATGATCAGTCAATACTGTAATAGGGGTACCTTCAATATACCCTCGAAACTTATTAACGGCCCATACTACTGCAAGTGCCTCTCTCTCAGTTGTAGAGTAATTTCTCTCGGCTGGCTTAAGGAGTCTGCTTGCGTATTCAACGGGGTGTTCGTTTTCCTTCTCCCCCTGCACTAAAACTGCTCCGATCGCATAACTGCTTGCGTCTGTCTTTATTATAAACGGCTTGGTCTCATCAGCTTGTACTAATACTGGAGCAGAGGCTAAGTGCGTTCGGAGTGCCTCAAATGCAGTTTGTTGTTCGTCCTTCCACTTCCATATGGCACCCTTTTTAGTAAGTCGAGTGAGTGGCTCGGCTATTTTTGCAAAGTTTGATATGAATCTTCGGTACCATGAACACATTTGCAAAAATGATAGCAGGTGCTTAACGTTGGATGGGGCGTTTTGGTTAGTGATGGCACTAACCTTATCTGGGTCTACTTCGAGACCTCGGGGTGTGATGTAGTGTCCTAGGTATTTTACTTTAGGACAGCAGAATTTACATTTAGCTTTATTGATAGTTAGATTGTATTCGCGTATTTTGTCAAAAACTTGCTGTAAGTCTTCCAAATGTTTCTTAAACGTTGGAGAAAGTATTATGACGTCATCCAGGAATACTAGTACTTTTATGTGATGAAGAGAAAGTCTGAATCCATCCATCAGTCTCTGGAAAGTTGCTGGTGCATTACGCAGACCAAACGGCATCCTCAGGAACTTGTACATTCCAAACGGGGTAACAAAAGCTGTTTTGATCTGATCCTCTTCTCTTACTTTGATTTGCCAGTATCCAGCGCGCAAATCAATCGTTGACATGAATGGCGTAGGTTTGGCATTGTGTAAAAGATCATCTATCCTTGGCAAAGGATATGCGTCAGGCGATGTAATCGCATTTAGTTGACGATAGTCGATACAAACTCTTATACTTCCATCCTTTTTCGGAACCATAACTACAGGTGCGGACCATGGCGAGCTACATGGTTCTATTACTCCTTCTTGCAACATCTTGGCAACTTCTTTTTTAAGAATTTCCGTTCTAGCTGGTGAAAGGCGGTATGGTGAAACTGCAATCGGTGTGTGATCACTGGTATTTATAATGTGTTCTGTCTGTGTAGTTGGCTTACCTTGCGGGGTGAAAACGTCTTCATTTCGTTCTAGCAGCTTGATCAATTCACTATTTTCACATTCGGTTAATTGCACACTGACAGAATCGATACGGGCTTTGGGAGAATCAAAAAGCGAAGCAGATTTTGGTGAAAGCACTTCATCGTCATACGATTCCAAGTTACGTTGCGCATCATAATATAAAGCATCAAGAACGGGTGAGTGTCCGTCAAACAGTAAGCGTGGGCGTTTGTGTGGTGGAGTAGTGAGGTCTATGGGTATTAGTCTGTATGTATCGTGAGGCGGTGTACGAGGCGGCGTGCAGATGTTTAAGAAAGGCGAGGGCTTATCGTCAGTCCCAATATTATCGGATGGCGTAGTTGCTTCCTTCGGTTCAACCTCTAAAATATTTATAGTGGGTGCTAACAAAGCCATTGTGTCTGCTCCTGTCTCCGTATCCACAGGTGATCTCAAATGTTCCGGTGTTCTTTTTATAGGGGATACCATCTCTGGCACTTCAAAGGTGGCGTGTATCCGCTCCATAACATCCTCGTAAGCATTTTCTTCGTCTAAGTCATATATGTCTGAATTGTGGTCCAGGAACCTACAAGTTAATTGTGGCAGGTTTAAAACCATCTTAGCATCCTGGACGAATCCCACTCCTAAAAGAGTTACGTTCCTCCTGGCATGAGGAAGTATTAAAAACGTGCTTGGTACTACCCTCCCAAAAATCGTTACTGGGGCCTTTACAGTCAGTACAGTCTGTGTATTAGGTATACCATCTGCGAGAGTGATGTCCATCACTTTCTTCTCAAAAACATAGTTGTTTCTCTCCAACTGTTTATAAAGTGAGAATGAGGCGACATTCGTTCTTGCTCCAGTGTCAATGAGCGCCAATCCTCTTATTTTGCCGACATGGATATCCACTGTAGGTCGGAGATGAATGCCTGAGCAAATTTTCAGAGTGCAGAAACTTAACCCCTTTGATGGTTTTGACTTCCGATTTATACATTTCGGACAACGGCTACGTACTACGCCCGGTTCTCCACAGCCATAAAACGAGAAATTAGGCTTTTCTATTATGGTAGTGCCGGTGTTTTCATCAGGTTTCACTTGAGTTGGTGTTTCCTGTTGCTCCTTTAGCTTCTTACGGCAGACGTCGGTCGTATGACCGGGGAAACGACAATAACCACAGCGTTTACTTTTAGTGGTAGGAGTATTGATGTTGGCTGTTCTGTCTGGCTTGCACGATTTCTTTTCTAGAAGGTTGCGTTCAATATCCCTTGCCTTTTCCAACAGCTGATCAAATGTCTTTATTTTGTCACGTACGATTTTCTCCCTTATCTCAAATCTAATTTGTCCGAATATGAGATCAATCTGCTGTTCTTCGGTATGAGCTGGAGGTGGTAGGTCGGCTAAAAGTGCGCGTTTCTTTGCCACAAATGACTCTGTCGAAATTTGAGGGTCTTGCTTTATTCCAACGACCTCCTGATAAATGACATAGGCCATCTTCTTTGGAGCAAAATTGTTGCGTAGTTTGTGCTCAAACTCTTCCCAAGTTGCGACGTATTCTTTAATGCCTTGCCACCAGATTGCACCATCCTCCGTCAGAACGAGCGGTAAACCAACACTGGCATCGGAATCTGATATTTGTTCCACCTTCTTATAAGTGTTCAGTGCAGCCAGGAATGCCTCTACTTCAGCGGAGCTCCTATTACCGCTGTATTTAGCCTTGCATTGCGCGAGGGTACTCATCTTTTTGCTTCCACTAACTTGCGATAGCAATCTCTCGAACTGTTCCTCAGTCAAATTCATATTAGTGACCGGTTTAGTTTTACGCGAACGCGGTATTTTACTATGTGTAACCGAGTACGAGGGACGCGGTAGTGGTCTTGGCCTTAAATTAGGTTTTGTGGGCGTAGGGCCCGCGTGGGACGCCAGATTGTAATAGGTTTTTTGACTAGCCTATCAAAATCAATTAAGTAGGTATGTGTTGGGGAGTGCAAATGACCAAGACCAATATTTAAAAAAGATGTATATTAAAAAAATTATACTAAAAGCAAAATACAAGCGATTGAAGGTAAATGTATGAAAATGAGAAGTAAAATGAAAATGTAAACTATAGTGCTAGTGTTAGAATTTTAGCTAAGCCAAACAGTAAATCAATGCAAGAATTAAACTAAGCTAGCGAAATAGCAGCGGTGTGGCGCGCGGCGATAAACAATATAAGCACTCGACAAGTCACGTGGTACGTGATGAAGCCGTGCGCTTATATTGCATGCGATAGTCCGTTCGTTCTGTCAGTGTTCCGTTTTACCGGATGCGCTAGAGAGCGATGCGAACTGCGGCGACTACGGAGTGCGTGCGGCCTTTTATATGCAAGGATCGGCGGTGCTCGGTGGTACTCGGCGAGACTCGGTGCGTGATCGGGGAACATGATGGAACGGAGTGCGCCGCGCATCTTGTTGCTATTCCGTGCCGTATTACACTACTTAATTTACTAACCACATAGGTACTACCATACAAACACAAAATTCACGCTCTATGTTTACTTAGATAATAGTTTCTAGATAAACGCCGTTGGCTAACTAAAGGTTCGAAACACAACAATTGCAGTGTAAAAATTGTCAGGAAACTAACCTCTTGTATGTTTCTCAGCCAATATGACAAATGGTTGAAAGATTCCAAGTTGGTTATATCGTACATTAGAATGATACCCATAGCTCCTCTATAATATGCAGTTGTTAGGGTTCTAAAACGTTCCTGTCCCGCTGTATCCCATATTTGGAGTTTTATTGGCACCCCATCCAAATTAATGATCTTCTGTTTGAAATCTATGCCTGTAAATAATAATAATTCATAATAAACAACTCTATCTATTAAACCCTTGAGACAAAGTTTTTATACATTAGATACTTAACTCATTAAAATTTAAAAGGTAAGGCACAAAATTAGATTAGGTACTTTAGGATAACGATACTTGAAAAACGGTTTTTTAATAGTTCAGTTATTATTTCACCAAAACAAAGTGATTTGATTCTTGTAGCGCCATCTATTAGCACAAAGTATAACATATTCTTTAAGCGACCTAATTTTTTATGATACCTATTGGGAATCGCTATCATTATCACTATCACTACATAGTATAACAAAGTTGCTGTCCCTATGTCCCTTTGTATGCTTAAATCTTTAAAAATAGCTACGCAACGGATTTTGATGAGGTTTTTAATAGATAGAGTGATTCAAGACGAAGTTTTTAATGCCTATGCGAAGCCGGGGCGGGTCACAAGTGATAGACATTTACCGATACTATTTTTTAACAAAAATGAGGATTTTTCACGTTAGTACCTAAGTACCTACTTATTGTTTTCCATGAAGTACCTATACGTTTATTTCTTTCATTGGGCATAATCACAAAGAATTCGTAAAGATGGTACTTACATTGTTCCACAATACTTATTCCAAACTAAAAACTAGAGGCAAGTGAAATCCGATTTACAATGAAAATTACAAATGAGCAACAATATCAGTTTTTTGAACTTAGGGTTTCTTGAGTCAAAAACCCCAAGATAGCTTAACAAACTATTATTGTGTACTTATATAGGTACCTAGATGTAAATACAAGTAATTAAGTACGTATTTATTAAAGCTTTTGATTATCTTTTTAATTTATGAGTATTACTGAGCTAGGAAGATATAGTAAGTACCTACCTACTTTCTCATTAACAAAACTATGAATGAACGATTATATTATATTTCAGAATATTCAGATAGTAATTAAAATATTATCTCGTACTTAGCAACAGTAAAGGCCTAAAACGAATGTAGTATCTTCTTGTAGAATATAAAATCCGTATAGTTCTAGTGCCGTTATTGCGTCTTCTCCATTGTTCCACTCACTGAATAATATTTTATTATTACGAATTTGAAAACACAAGCGCTTACAAAGGATCGTAAAACGAAAACCAAACTCACCTATTGTTGATATGTAAATATCGTAGTATCTTTCATCACAATATCTATGCACAATACAAGTTTTTCCTACATTAGAATCGCCTAAAACCAATAGTTTATACGTCGCAGAAAAATCTAAAGCCATTTTTGTTTACTTTATAAACGCGCACTGCCTCAAAACATCGGTGGAGCTGTCAAAGTGAGAAAAATCAATGAGGGTAAGTGCGCATGCGTGGGTGTCTCGTCTCGTCCCAATATATCGCAATAAGTTTATTTTGTTTGGACCCCGTGTTTGAGTTATAAGCTATATGTGTACTTAGGTATAGTTAGTACCTTTAGTACCTACATAGGTACGTATTTATTAAAGCGGAAACCGCACGTGACTTCATGTAACCATTATAAAACTAATTTTGACATAATTTTATCTATTTCTTTTTAACCCCCGAGGCAAAAAGAGGGGTTTTATAAGTTTGACGTGTCTGTCTGTCTCTGTCATCATAGCTCCCGAACGGATGAAGCGATTTCAATTTAGTTGTTTTCGTATTAAAGGTGACTTATGGGCGAGTGTTCTGACATGTTTGATGAAAATCGGTTGAGCCGTTTAGAAGTTGAGGGACTGAAAGTGGGAAGAAATCAGTCGACCGTCACCACTAAAAAAATGTGTCGTGGGTTTTTATTTTTTATTTTTAATACCACATATGTAAAACATATGACTGTGAAAACTGGTGGTAAACTCAATTTAAGTATTTGGCGATTTCATAAAATGATATCAACAAGAGAGAAACAAAGGACGAAACATTACTTATGCACAAAAGAGTGTAACAAATATGTTGATCTCGTACCAATATGTGTGAAGCCAGATATTCTATAAAAAGACAATTCTGATGAAATTGCTTTAAATTGCGTAGTAAAAAATTGGGTACCTATTACATAATAGGTGCTATACCTATACCATCTTTTACCTTTATTTAAAAGTGAATTACTAATTTTAAAAGTAAATTAAATTTCAATTTTTGACCCTTAGAGAAAAATATACCGACCGACAGATTGATAGTAGAACCACAGAATGCTATCTATGTAAGACATTACATTGACTCTTTTACCAACCACTTACTTATTGGGTACTCTTATGTACCTAACTACCTCAATATATGGTGTTATTCCCTGCTTATTTTACATATTTAAGTTTGCAAACAATAATTATGTTAACGTCCCTAACTGCATTAGCCGTTGGGGAATAAATGTAAACCTTCCGGGTTTGTGGGTGTAAATGGGAGTTTCCTGGCACAATCTATCAAGTCCTTATTGAGAGACAAATAAAGTCGAAAATGGATCTTAAAATATTTATATCACTGGACTCCGAGATACATTAAGAGCTCCATTTATTTTACTTAAACCCTCGATAGTGACTATCGTGCCGATTCATCTCAGTGGCCAATGTTCTGTATGTTAATGTCTTATGTTTTCGTATTAATGCACTCCGCTTTGAGATCTGATATGGCACCTTTGTTTCTTTCCTCGGCGGATCTGTAGTTCAAGGCTATGTTTGTATTTTACATTCTCTATGTGACTCGGTTTGAAATTATATGAGAAGATTGTTCTGTGATTAAGGATTTTTATAGCATTTATGTATATTTAAGAATTTTTAACGCTCCATAAAGTCAGGTAAAATATTAGTCTTGGAAAAAAGTAATGGCATGATCTTTACCACCCTTTGCTCATTAACAATTTTTTTTGCATGGGAAATGTGTTTGATTAGGGTTGGATCAGTAACCTTTATCGGGAAAATAAACTATTGGTGCTTACCTAGAGATGAAAAAGAACACGTGAAAATAAGATCATGGCATCCAACATGGAGCTGCATGTTAGCTATTCTACTAGCGTCTTCTTGACAATTGTTTGTCATTATTTTTTCAATACTTCTATATCTTGTTAGGGTTCCGTACAAAAATATAAAAATGGAACCCTTATAGGATCACTCGTGCGTCTGTCTGTCCGTCTGTCCGTCTGTCACAGCCAATTTTTTTTTAGTTAAAATTTATCCTGATATAGATTAATGGTATTTTATACTGACTTTATAATATTCAAAGGTCGGCCCTATAGTAACTGAACTGAAGAGATTAAGATATTCTATTACTGCTATAACGGTACCTGCTTTTAGGTTTCGATTTAGAATGCGCATAATAACTCATATGTGTGACAGGGCTTACATTCCGGGCCATACGGTAGCCGCAAACTCAGGTGCGCGCACGCAGAACCAACAGCTTCATTTGTCAACCGCAAAAGCTACATACATGAGATATCGTGAATACCCGCAATTTTGGCATTCACGTTCCATATTGCTATTGCGATTATTTACGCCACCATGGCTTCTGTTTCCTTGCAATTTAGACTTAGATGACAAATGTTCTGTTGTTCAAGTCAGGTGTAACGGAATAAATTTGCTGTTTCGCTTTTCATTTCGCTCCTAGGTTTGTTTTACGACAGTGCATATTATGCCTACGCGTTTACTATAAATCGTCTTGTCTCAACCGCCGTTGTTTGGCTTTATGTCTGCGTTGTAATAGATGCCCGGGGCGTCGGTCTCTTCATAGTGACTGGTCATTTTGCCGGCCAGTTGCTAGCTTCTATCGTCATCGTCTCGGTTTAATATCTATTAGACTATCACTTTTGGTCGCCGAGTGCTCTATTGTCAGCGATATGATCTTTTTTGTTATAATGAGTGCGCAGATCCGGTCGATCGTTACCTAATCGCTGTGTGACGCACTTGTGGGAACATCGGGCTTGAGCAATTTCTTTGAACTTTATCTGCCCGTGGTCCGTGGGCGATCTAAGTGATCGTTGCATTTCATCCAGTGAAACAGTTCTATTCATCAATCAATGATACAAATAGACAATTTCGTTGATTAATCGTACTGGTCAAAGTGCCTAGACATTGCGTCGTATTATGAACGTCCCAAGTAGGTATCTCGCCGATGGAAAGATTGCTCTTAAAAATTTTATAACATGATAGCTGTAATTTTGCGTTTATAAATGGTTATATTCACATTGTTTCTTGAATAAATACGATCATTACTTTACCTGGTACCTAGATGAGTGAATGATGATAAGCATTAAATTATGGTAAATGTTTTTTAATTTGTATGTTTACCTATCTTATTAAAGTGCGAATTTAAATATGCAAATAGCAGGTTTCGCTGCTGCAAAACTGTCATGTTTTCTTTACGATGGTTATTTATATCCTTTCTTTGCAATGAATGTTTCATCTGCTCTCAGTCCCAGTGTTTTAGAGGTCAGGGAGTTTGAGGTCACCAGTGTTCCGGGAACATGTGACAAGCGAGCTTATTGTTCGCAAATTGTTTCACGCAAGGTTCTGTGTAAATGTCAGATAGGCGCCGGCGCCGATGGGCGGTGCGAGTTTTGTGACTGAAATGACAAGTACAAATAAAAGAAGCAAGTAATCCACTTCGATAAATACAGAGTATTTTTCCAATTTAAATATTATAAACACTTAAATACGGTCGGTAAGGTACCTAGGTAAGTACTTACTTTAACACTTTTATTTAATTTTATACTTTTATGATGTTAGCAATTTTCTACCACAAATGGATACTAAGAAATTAGTTTCCTGTGGTTTTATCAAGATATTTCAGTATGTATTATGAAAAGGCAAATTAAAATGATTTGATATGAGGGAATTCCCGTGTTATCAACGTCATCCTTATCAACATTACATACCCTTCTGTATGCTATGTAAAGTCAAATAAAATTGATTACAGCATAGTACAGCAGCTTGTGGGCTGGTCTTAAACATTTTGTTATATATTTATAAATCTGCCGCTGTCTGCTATATTATTTGTTCCATTGTATGCTTATATTTCAAGATTCTGTCACTTCGTAAATACTTCGTGATGTTCTTATAATTCACTAATCTTTTTGTAGTAGTTCTATCTACAGTATTTTCTTAGATTCATATACGTGGTCAATGCCCCTGCACAAACGAGTGCCTACTTCGTGAGCTGGTACGTATTTGCAAATGAAATTAAAGATTTAAAAAAAATCTTTGTCAATTATCCTTACAAACATAAATCTTAAGAGATTATCGTTTATTTATATTCTCTACAATTTCTATAGAACTCCAGTTTAAATGCCTTTGACCTTAACTTCAAATAACAATGGCCTACAACCATACAACTGTATGAAGTCGCACTTGCACGTGCTTATTTCCACATAGGATGCCGACACAAGCCGGATTCTGAATGATGAGAGGGACTTTGACTATTCATGGGAAGTACTTACTTTTATTTGAAACACATTATGCAAAAACATGAAGAATATGTATGTCACCTCGCCATTCTGGTCAACGCTTTTTCACATCGGAATTCCTATGCAAAATTTCAAAAGTTTCAATTGCTAAGAAAGTGTTAATCTATACATATGATTAACATAAGTATTATAATTTCGCTCCATAGACGCCTTTTCAATTTAAATCCCTTGACATTTATCATACACCTTCCATCAAAAGGCACTTCCGTGGAACATCGCATTCACAGTATTGAATAGAGCAAATTATCTCATATATACATGACCCTTACTAATAGTTACTACTTTTATTAAGCCTGCAGATTATACGTTTATAATAACTTCAATTTCTAGTTCTTGCGCACTTCTCATCATTTCTGTTTCAGCAAAAATTTAAGAGAGAGGGATAGACAGACAGACTTGCCTTTATACCTATATTAAGTAGTACCTATGGAAGTATGGGTAAGTTTACATGTTCATAAATCAACAGTCCTAGATGGTTTTAATTTACATTTTCTCGACAAAACCAAGTTTACATCGACACAAATTTTCGTTGTTCGTACGAAACTTCGGTCGGTAACGATTATACGACAATGGTAGTGATCTAACTTGCGGAAATACGACGGCTATGATGGGGCGTTTTTCTTCGTGCCACTTTGACCCTTTGTAAATCAATGTGTTCATACAGCTGATAGCTTCCTATATTTTTAACCCCCGAACCAAAAAGTGAGATGATGTGTCCTGACTATATATACTTTTGTATTATCAGGCGTGCTTCTAAATTACTTACTTCTACATTAATAGAGGTATTCTACGCTGTTGGTTTTAGTCAAAAAATGTTGACGATAGTGGTAGAGATGGAGTCTAACCAGAATAGAGGGGAGAGCGACTATTTAATTGTTTTATTTTTAGTGGCATATAGATTGTAGATTCTTATTTAAACCTGCACTTAAGTGCAATAGTAACAAACCAAATTGGTAGGGTTAGAAAGTGTTTTTTCTTTATGTATCATTCAGCGGTATTTTTAGATATTGGCTCGTCAGTTGTCACATAATCTACTACATTCATCATTCTATACTTATATTTATAATTTCGGACACATCAAATATATAAAAATAATTATACTTATTCATGTGATCTTTAGATCTTTTTTTAGGAGTACCCGAAATCGGTGAGCGCGTGTATGACGAGAGTGATGAGTGTGGAGGAAGCGAGAGATGCATGTAAAGATTGTAGGCAATGGAAATCTCTAGTCCCTGTCTATGCCTGCGGGAGACAGGCATGATGATATGTATGCATTTATGTTTTGAACTTTTTGCACCGTGCATAAAGTCTAAATTAAATTAGTATTTAAGCCACATGTGAATTCTCACTTACCAATACAAAGTATTGAGAATAGTCCATTCAAAGCCTGTATATCTTCTTGATAGCTAGTTCGACCGGATCTAAGTAATGAATGGGACTCCGAGTACGAGGCGCCTCTTGAATGTAGTCCACAATCTTAGAAATTCCACGGTCTTCCAATGGAATTAACGGTTTTCTCGGAATGACGTTTGTATTTTCTATTGAAACTACGATAGTCTGTTTTCACACCCAAGAAAAGGGGTCTGGAATTATATAAATATGTAGGTAGGAGTACTTGAAGTCACCAATCTGTTTAATTATAGTGAATCGATTTTTTCATCTATTTATCATGTTTTATTAAAAAACAGATTTTTTTATGAAAAAAAATAGGATGAAAGGATGCTCTATTTTTTATGTATGCGGCAGATTGAATGTTTTGGCAGTTATCTAGATTTTAATGCAGGCGCTTCCAATATATTGTGAAGTAAATGTTAATATTTAATTCATCCATAACGCATTTAAATTAGGTAGACCTCTTTATTTTTAAAATTACTTAAATATATATACAATAATAGTTTAAAGATACGCTATGCTGTCTCTATATAAATAATTTAACTTTTTATTTCATACGTTATACGACTTGATTAGAATTAAAAATATGCTGCTCATGAATTCACTAAAAATGAAAACAAATTTCGTTATGACTAACACGCAATCTATTCCGGCTTTATGAAAGTTTCCTACAATATCGGTGTTACCTTAAGCAATTAGTATATCACCTACACGTTTTTTTGAGAACATTTCTCATTTAAGACTCTGGCGCCACCCGTGAGAACATTAAATTTCTTAATTTATTATTTACTTTAATAGTTTCGTCGTATCGCTTATTGACTAATTCAAGCAAAGGATCAGTGTGACAAATATTAATTTTGTCAGATAAGTTTTCATAATAAGGACTATAAATCATGTGCGATCTTCCGTAAACATTGAAAGATAAGTTTATTTTGGTAAGTAGATCCATTACTGCAAGTTTATAAAACAAACAAACAAAAAAATGAGTAAGTATGTATTTGTCTGAGTCATTTACAAGGTGGACTCAAATCAACTGCAAATATTTTAAGAGCGGATTCAGACCATCATATGAGATGAGATATTGAGAATCAGTTGATCTGTTTAAGTGTGGAGAGTGAAAAAAATTATTTCATATTTTGACATAGCTTTATTTGAAAAAGTTGTTCAGTATAGTGGTCTGAATCTACGCTTAAAATATTTGCAGTTGATTTGAGTCCACCTTATAGGTATAGTGCCACAATCTATATAAAAATAATGTTTAATTCTACCCATTAATTGATCTTAATATTAAACCTTCAAATTCCGTCTGTCTATTTTTCAGCCAGTGGGCCTTATATTTGGAACGGTAATAGATAGGGACATGATATAACAAACAGCAACACAAAAAGTGTTTTATATAGTTTGGTTCAAAGCTTATAGTATAGTACCTAGTACACGTCCCTTGGTTCGCGAATACGACTCGCGCTTCACCAGATAAATTTAAATTTCGAACCTCTTAAGTGATGACAAGATAATCAAGCAGTTCAATCAAAAACACTGAGGTTATTTTTCTAACCTGTAATTTGCATAATCGACATAATATTTGTCATCAGTTTTCTCTGAATGATTGATTAATAACAATTAACACCATTTGCTATGCAAACATTACTGGCAACAGTTAGCCAATTTAAACGATTACACAACGTGTCGCCGTACCCATTATAGTTCACGTAATCGCCAAACATTATCGATTATTAATCGGTCAGGCTGCACGATTTAATCGGATACCATTTTTGATTTAATACAATGAATAGGTTTTGTTTTCAATTTAAAATCAACGCTACTTGCCTCTATTGGGTTTGGATTATCGCTCTCATTTTAACTTCTTTTAATTTTAATATCGTTACATAATTTTCAATTATATATTTTTATGTATTTATTACGGTTCTATGTATGTTTGAATTTATACTGCGCCAACGCAATTTTCCACCCATGCACGGCAAGGTTATCTGGAAGTGATTTCCTTTGTGCTTTAACTTTAATTATTATGCGTATAGGATAGATTATAAAAATGTTTCTGTAAACTCCTTTATTGCAATAAAGAGAATTTTTACATTGTTTGAAAACCGAGAGATTTTTTTTATACAATTTAGTAGGCAAATAGGCATACAGCCTACCTGATGGTAAGTGGTCACCGCAGCCCATGGACACCTGTTACACTTGGAGTGTCACGTGCGTATTGCCGACTCTTGAGGAATCTTTTCAAATTTTAACGAGGAAGTTAGCTAAATCATCGATCAAATATTAGCTAAAACAATGAATGATCTACCATTTTATTTTTACCAACACCGTCAATTCGAGAGTTAGACATGGCGCCCGAACTCACCCCCGACTACAAAGTAAGATGGAAAGTGGCAATGAAAAACATCTACAGGAAATTTTCAGTGGTCCATTTTCTGCACTCTACATGGCACATAGGGTGTAAAGGGAATCACAAATTTTTATTTACTCGTATAGCGTAATACATAAACTTCAGGCGTCCAAAAAAGGAAAAAGAGAAACGTGAATTATAGGTTCACATTCAGGGGCTCTAGCCACGAGACAGCGTCAGGAGTTAGCTTACACAGATTATCCGGGGAACCCGTGTACGAGTGCAGGGTGCAACGCTGTGTGATCACAAATGATCACAATTGACACATACAAATGTTACAATAATTAGTAGAGTCACGACTCTATATTTTGACTCGGTCTCTTCCGAGCTGCATTATCGATCATACAAGATATGAATCTTATCTACAATCGTAAACTTACAAACAATAGCTTTGAATTACGTACATTTTATAATCTTCATTTTATGACGTTATAAAGGAGAAGCCTAAATTTTTACTCAAAATCAATTTGGCTATTATATAACGTACTAGCTGTTCCCCGCGGCTTCGCCCCGCGTGGGACTCGGTTATATCGCGCCCAAAAGTAGCCTATGTTTGACCTCAGGTTGTTAACTACATCCCTACCAAATTTTATCACAATCGGTCCAGCAGTTTAGCCGTGAAGAGGTGACAGACAGACAGACAGACAGACTTTCGCATTTATAATATTAGTATGGATTACGCTGATTGCTTTTGCTATATTTGGCAGATTATTACAATTAAATTGATGTCAATTTCATTTAAACAGTACCTACCAATTTGATTTAAATGTTGTTCAAATAATGATTCAACTCCTAGCTTCGTAGCTTATAAGGACATAATATATATACTCTTATTTAGGCAAAACATGAAGAATTACTGTAAATATGATGTATTATTTAGTATTGAATTCTAAATGTATAGTGACTTCAGGTGTCCAACATTATTTTACATCACGAGTCTAGAATTTTCACACACTTATTGTAATCTTTACTACCAATGAGTTAAGTCTTAAGTATCTTTTAATAGTCATTTTATCTTATTTGTGTCCATTGGGTAATTATGCTTACGGTTCATCATGGTAACTGTTGCCACAGTAGTTACCGCAAGTGAGTATATTTTCATACTAAACATACTTTCTGATCAGTTTTCTGATTGTTACTCAAACTTTAAAAGTTCATTGCTCCTATTACATATTCTCTAAAAGAGGTTGTCATCAAATTTGCAAGATATCATTAGCACTCTATTAGTAAATAATCATGTTGATTTATTCGCATTTTAAAAGCATTTATCTAACAATTTTGTTATGGATTTCGTTAAGTAATGTTTGTTCCGATTTACTAACACACATGCATATATTTTCTTTGTATCTAATTAATCACCGATTTCGCATTATAGTTTGTACACTAATGACCACTATTTTGTTCATCGAGAAAATTTAGACCTCGGTTTGTACCTTAGACTGAACATCGCTATTTAAAAAAACTACACCAAAACTAGGAAGCATTCTTTAAAATAACTGAACTACATCACCGCCGTTTTGACTTATTGACAATCCAGCTTTTGTATCGCAAAAATTCACTTTGATGTGAGAGAAAGTATTGTTTGCAAAATCTAAAAGTATGTCGGTTTGTGCGTCAATGGTTATATCATAAAGTCCGACAGTCACCAAGGCCGGAGATCCGCCATTATTTCAATTAGTTTAAGAGCAAATGTAAGTAGATTATATATTTAATTGACCGACTCTACATTCTTTCTTGCATGAATTACTACGTCAATCGTCATTTGATTCGAAACAACAAATTGAAACCCATTGTAAGACGAATATAGGAAGACAGGAAAGAGAAACATTTATAAGGTATGTAGAACAAATAAAAAGGGTGATAGTCTACGAAATATGGTAGTTGTGTTGTATCAGGATTTAATAAATAAGCTGGCAAATGTTGGAGAGACTTGGAAATAATTCTTTATAAAGAGTTTAGTCAAAACCGTAACTTTAGATTGAGAAGATTGAATATGAAAAGTGCAACAAAAAATAATCACGTAACAAATCATGAACTCTAAATAAAATGGATTATCGTCTCCAAATGAATGATATACTTTAAGGAAACGAATGTAATCGATTTGTTTACAACCGCAAATTAGTATTTAGGTCACTTAGACAAGGCCATTTCTCGGACTAAAGAGCTGGATAATCTCCGTGATAAAATTGTAATCTCGCACCCACCACACCAAGTCTACTTTAAAATCTTATGTAAATCAACGCTAGTTAAGCTTATAATGGTATCAGTAGTGTTGCTTCCTTACACTGGGTAAATCTGGGGATTATCTCCACAAACAAACTTTATCTTTGTCATGTAATTCGTAGTTGTAAGTCGACCACTGTAGAGTATCAAAGTACGAATTGGCTTAAGCATTGCAGTTTGCTATTATAAACAGCATAATTTTGGACGAAATTTGATGTTTATACATTGTTATCTCTTCGTTATGCCGGAAAACTATTTCTTATTAAAGTATGTAATTATGTAATAACATATTCCATCTTAATGCACAACAACACTAACGATTACCGGGAGTTATTTAGCAAAAGCCTAAGCAATATCATTTTCTTCTCTTCCAGTGGGAATAAGGTTTTATTTTAGTGCATAAGACATAAGTAGAATTTTAACTTCAAAGATAATAAAATAATATGAAAATACTGTTTACCATTCCTTGATGAAACAAAAGAAGACGATAAAGTATTTACGCAAAGATTAGGATGATTCTTCTAGAGCAAATTAGTGCGACATCGATTTATTATGACACGATTAGTAACTAGAGCGAGTGAGTCACACGATTGCGTAACATCAAACTCGCTATTTGCTGCATTATTTACGGTTTGCAAACAACGCTCCGGATAGTTTACACCTCTTGACGGTTTGTTTTGTTCACTTTCAGGTCATGAACGCGATGTACACGGCACGAGATGTTTTGGGAAATTTGTGTTTCGTTTGTTTGGCACTGAATTTGAAGTTGGCATAATTTCCGCCGCACGGGCAGGTTCGGTTTATTTTTGACTCACCCTATACCACACAAATCCATTTTACTTCCAGCAAATCAGCTTTAGTCTTTCAGTTCTATAAGTATACTATCAATAAACATTGGTATTTGATGTCATTATGATTTGGTTCACAATAGCTACAAAGCTACATTAGCTTTGAAGAAATCTCACATACCACGGCACTTAAAGATCAAACCTACTCCAACCCTTTTATTTATTAACTTCGAATATATTGTTGAAAAAATGTCTACTTTCCATACAACAAAGACAAGAATCCTAGTGATTTGTTGATTGGTATGTGTAAAATACAAAGGAATATTAAGGTACAATGTTGATTTCATCACAAAGGTCAGCTTATGTCCGTGATATTTAAGAATGTAAGAAATTTTTCAATAAATCTGTAACTGTAACTTTGTATGTGAATAACAAAGTAACGTACTAGTACGTGCATTCTTTTAAACTGGTATCTTTCGTACTGATCGAAGTCAGAACATCATTGACTGATAAGTCAACATTACTGATCATCAAAAATCAGCCTCAGCCAATAGATTTGTAGCAGTCTTTCTATACCACCTCACTATCGCAAAGGATTTTTTTATGATCGCCATGTGATCCGAGCCCAACGGCTCAATTAGCGTGAACCTTCTTATCAGGCATTTGGTAAATTGAAGTTAGCAAAATAGTCCAGATAAAACAAAGTATGATTTATCAGACATTTATATTAACTACTTAACTACAATATTACATGCAGTTGTTGCAAATCAGAACTAATAAGTTCATACAGTAATAATGCGCAGGCACAACCGTTAGTCCCGTCCATGTAGGCGCCATGCCACCTGCCCACACCAACCGAGGTGGATCGTGTTACTGGCCCTAACATTATTTCACTTTAGCTTTCGTTTCGCTTCATTTTGGAGTGGAAATGGGTAAGTGAAACCAATCGGAATTGATGGCATAATAAATATTGTTTAACTGTGTTTGCTGTGGTAGAGATTTTCTAAGTTGAGATATCATGCCATCTCGTTTATTTCTTACCTATTCGAAAATGTGATGATTACCCATCACATCAATTAAGAGGAATACAATGATTAGTCAAGGAATCTACTAAATTATATGCGATATCCTAGTGTACTTTTCTCAAAGAATTTCGAATCGCGCAGCGACGCAAGTTTTTTTTTAATCTATGACTTTGTTACAGTGTAACTAATCGGTATTTTTTTTCCCAATGGGTTACAGTGTAACACAAAATGGTGTAACTCAACGGGAACAAATGCTTTTCTCCATCAAACGTAGGTTAAAGTGAACATAAAATAATCCTTTGAAATAAACCATGGGCACAATTCTTAAACGAAAGTTGGATGTTTTGACATAGTAGTTTATATCTATCTATATATAAGTATAAAAATGAAACCCGTTTTCCGTTGTCACGACATAGCATGAAAACGGCTTGACCGATTTGGCTGATTTTTTTTGTAGTTTTCTAATACTCTGAACAAGGTTCTTACGGAAAAAAATATTAAGAAAGGCGGTACCAAGTTCGCCGGGTCAGCAAGTATGTAATAATATTTAAGGGTTAAGTATTTTTATTATATCAATGGAGATTCTAAAGTGGTACCTACAGCTTGTAAAAAGTAAGAGAGAAATACTACTCGTATTGCAATATTTGCAATGCACCGCTGATACCCATATCAATCAACAGTAAAATTATCATATCAACTAACTGCCTCCGTGGTCCAGTGGTTAAGGCGTTTGCCTGTAGATCGGGGGTCGTAGGTTGGATTCCCACGGGAAGCATACTTTGTTTAGTTGTTTCCAGTTTGGTTAGGACATTGCAGGCTTGAATCACCTGATTGTCTGATAATAAAGATGATTCCGTGCTTTGGAAGGCACGTTAAGCCGTTGGTCCTGGCTGCCATCTGGTAGTCGTTAAAGGAACCACATCAGAGGCCGAGAGGCGGTTCCGAAGAACTCTGACACCAGGGTGTGCATGGTCGACTGACCGTGACGCCTACTCGAAATGATGATGAAGATCACATCAACTTTCATATTGCTTGTAATATTTATCTAAGAATCCACTTGATACGAGATCAATAACCTCATCCAATGATCAGCGACGAGGAAGTAGTATAATCTGTGTTATGGGCTTATTGTAATTAGTAGTAATACGAGAGGCATTGTTTCTCGTGAATACGGGTTATAGCTGCGATTAATTTTATTTTGACTTGTATTTTAATAAGGTATGCTTTTGAGATGGCACGCGCCAATCCCAAAGTACTTTGAACTTGTAATACTTTGCAAAAAGTTGGTATCATTTATTTTCGTTTCGATAGGTCGATATTTTATGTACATTATTTAATAGGATACATTAATTTCCATAAAATGTTTTTAGTTGAAGAGACAAGAAACTAAAAATCTTTTTAGCGGTTCCCTGGCTACAAAACCTATTCGTTTTTAACTTATGCACGGGAAGATAGGGAGTGATATATTCTCAAACACTTGTATTTTTAATAAATTGATAATAGTGTAATATTTGTTGATGGCTCATATAACCTTGCTACTGAACTTAAGGTACCAACATATTATTACGCCATAAAACACCTACATCTAATATCAAAGCCAAATGTCTGATTTGAAGTCAATTTCTAAAGCAATAAATGGTTTTACGACGACCATGAAGATAGTATTAACTCTCCTTATATGTTTTCAATCAACAGATGGAATAAGATTTGTTGATAGTTCATTCATAACTTGCGATTACGTTCTTACAATGCTTTATTGTGCAATTACGTTATCGCACGCATTTCATCTCGTTTATCTCGTACCCACGCAATAACTACTGTAGCTATCCATTGATGTATTGATGCAAATCTGCTTTCTCTGATTGGGAAGACAAACGGCGTGCTATGACGCGCAAGTTTGTACTAACGTTGCGTTGGATTACGTCGGCAGTCGTCATCGTCTGTCAAGGTGGTCATTGCGTAATGGAATCCGTTTGGTGTCATTGACTTTACGGATGTGCCGCGATTCTGAGGGTACTTGTGACTTTTGGCAGTGAGAGTTGTTATCTCCTGATCTCGCCCAATGAAAGGAAAAATGAGGCCGGTTTTTCGAAATGGAAATCTGGATGGTATCATATATCATACTTGACGTTAAGTAAGCGTGATGGAGAGGTGAGGATTAAAAATACAGGATCGGCATAAAATTATAATCATTTATATTTTCACTTCTCTCTGCATGCGATGGCACATTGTTGATAAGAAATTAAAATGTTAATTTAATTTGCTAATGCTATTTATTTATTCTTTGTTATGTTTAATGAATAAGGCGAGTAAGCAGAGATTTTGTTTTACTTTAAGTTACGAATATAGTTCTTAAAATTTATTTCATCATTCAATCAACTGATTACTTTGAGAGATTTATGATCTATATTCAAATTATATATAGTTGGTTACGAAACAAAACGTGATAAATTAAGAACATCTTTATGCAAATTTATGTGTTCTGGATAGTAAAGATAAACCGACATCTGAAGCTGTATAATCTCCTATTATCGTGTTTGTTTATCTATTGTTCGAAGGCGTCAATAACTCAGTGGTTTGGCATCTTAAACTCATAACACTCTATTGTTCTAAACCAAGCGTGGGCAATTACATGTATCTTTGTCGTTATATCTTTATGTTATGATATATCAATTATAATTTGGATATATAATTTCTAATCGTTTGTTTTTTTGTGTACATTTTTTGTTTTCAATGGAATCCCTTTATCATTATCATTTTTTTTTTCATAATAACAATTTTCGATAAAATCATTACCCAAATTACAGGCTTCAAAGTGATAGTTGTAAATTCAGGTTATTGTTTTACTATGTTATAAATTATTTCACGAAGACATGATCTGATTTAAATCCATGTAGAGCTCGACTTCCTGTTAAATAATTAGATGTTTTAACAATTGTAATTTATTGAATACCTAATTAATAATTTGCAAAATCAAAAAATTACTGCTAAATCTCCCTTTCCTCACTCAATGTGCAAATTACAGACAAACTCAATTAATCTATGTTGAGATCTGTGGTGCAAACAAAGCAAACAAAGGACATAAAATTATTATAAGACGCTTTATCAAGTAGCTGAAAAATTTAAAAAAATATGTTTTCTAGTTTTGACCTATTTTGTGATCGAAGGGTACTTTTCAAATCTCATGGCCATAGAGAATAAAGAAGTTAGTAAAAAAGACATCAACGAACACCGTGAAAATGTCAATCAGGTCAAACATCACACAATTATAAGAATTTGAGGAAACCTATTCTCCTATCGCTTATTTTCCTAATCCTTATCCTAACTAATATTATAAAAGCGAAAGTGAGTTTGGTTGTTTGTTCATTACGCTTTCACGCTCTATATACTGCACCAATCTTTCTGAAATTTCGCATACACATAAATAGAAGTATTTCGAAGGACATAGAATATTTTTTATCCCGGGAAAAAGCACTGTTCCCGTGGGAAATACACGCAGTCGAAGCCGTGGGTAAAAGCTAGTAATAAATAATAATGTTTTCTCAAAGAATTCTGTCAATGCCTCACAATGTCGTAAAAATGTATCATGGATAATATAATATGATCCTCTAATAAAAACTTTAGAAAATATCAAAAGTAAAGTGTGAGATATACCTAAATAAGTATGTAAGATATACCTGTATAGTAAGTAGGTGATAAAAGTACACCTCATTGAAAGCGCATGAACTCACTAGTTTTTAACAGTTTTAGATGTGGGCTAGGTACCTTATCAATTACTACCTATCGCCTACTTCCTACTCTATCGCCAATATCCTGCTTAAATAATAACAACACTGAAAACTTGAAATAAAATAACTATATAACCATTAGCATATTGTTATAAGTCAAGTGAACTTTTGCTTATAAAAGACAAGTTAGGACAATCGAGAATTGAAATGTATAACAGCCTTTTAAACTAAATGCCGAATTAATATGCAATAACCATAATGCGAATTATATAATATTTTCACGCAAATATGCCCAAGCCTGATGTGATTTATTGTAGTTGGCAAACAGCGTCGTGACATAGTCTAATCATATCTAGTTAAATGGCTAATGGACACTAATGGAAATTATCTGAGGAGACCATCTGACGACGACTGTCTGTGGCCGTATGGAGAAAGTGACGAGTTTATATTAAGGCTACGTGTATTTTTCAAAAGCTAAGAACTAAAAACCTGTACTCCTAGTATGAGATTTTATAAACGCAGACGCTAGCGATAGCGTTATGATTTTGTATGGAATTTCTTAGTTATTTTACTATCTGCCAGGGCCGCTACAAAATCGCTAACGCAGTCGCTAGCGTCTGCGTTTATAAAAACTTAAACTAGAGGTACTTATTACGGTAGAAGCATCCCATACCTTACATATATACCTACTTCGTTAAAGGGTCTCGGTGTATTGGATCATTATCCCTAGCAAGCCTCTCAAAAGTCTAGGTCATGAGTGAATGTGACAAGTTATGATCATTATCCCGCGCAAGCCTCTCAAAAGTCTAGTGTATAATGATTCGTGAGTTTCAAAAGAGTTACAAAAATCATGTAAAGTCTATATAATACGAAAGCCAACAGCGAATTCGAAGCCAGCTACGAAATCTAGCTACGAAATGGGACTAAGGGGAAATATTAGAGTTAATGTAGTAAGAAGCACAAAGTTCATCACTTAAACCCAGTTGCAAAATCTATAATTTTATCTTTGAGGTTTTCACGATTTTCAAATATGGCTTTATGAACTTTTTTTTGTACTTTACATAAATATGCTTATTCAAATTTTTTGTATCCTAATTTGAAGTTGCTATTAAGTTGTCTATTTATATAGCTAAATGTTTTCCGGACTGTTTCTTACATAGCTCTGTATATTGTTTAGCTCTCATTTGTGGCGCAATAAGTAGGTATTTTATACAAAAAAAAAACTTATAATAGCACAAAATATAAAGTACAGTACTTAACTTAAAAGTTAACATTTCTCATAACATGTGAAAAAATCTTGTGACTTCCCCTTAACATCATAATTTAATGTGCAGATAAAACTGAGAGGTTAATTTGTAACTGTTATGCAAATATATAAATATATTTAGCTTCACATGATGTTGCTCCCGGCTCTACATGTCTATTTGAACGATACTATTCCGATAAAAGGGGAAAAATACAACAAAAATGTTCAAACTATTTACATTTTTATTACTTAAAAATACTTATATTTATATTAGTACCTATTTTAGTAACTGATCTTGTATCACCAGTAACTATAAATATACAACAGACAGACATACCAAATAACACTTATGTACAACATTTTATCTATATTAACTGCTTAAAATATTACCTAACATGTATCACATTTCGTGATCGATGTCTTTGGGATAAAGTTGGAGTAATTAGACAATATTAGCATTTTGGGTGAGGTAACATTTAATGAACGGACTTCGCTGTCTCCATACGCAATCCTTTGTTGTGTGCAATCGCATTAAACCCCATTCAAAAGTCAGTGTAACCTTAGGATAATTTGGGTCACACAAGATGTGAAAATTGATGCAATGGAAGAATTTTTACTTAGATGTATTAACTATAAGATTAATAATTTTATCGTAGTTATCTGCTGATCTAACGGGAGACACCTGTGTCCAGGACAAATATAGGTTAATTAAAAAATAAACAAAATTTACTATCTAGCCATACATATATCTGTCTGGAAAAAAAAAGAGATTTACTGTTATAATATTATAACTGTAACATTTTTTGATTTTTAACATCAAGTACTATATTTTTTATAGTATTATTTTTTATCAAATTCGACCTCAGTTTAAACCAATAAAAGTTATATGGACTTTTTTCCAACTGTCAAAATGGTAAATGTTTTTTTATTCGTATAGAAGATGACAACAAATGATTTGTATTTTAGTGATGTAAATGAAAATAAATGTCAAAATAAACATTATTTCAGACATCATAATTACAGATTCTGCTTATTTGTTTTCCATTAAATTTCATTGAAAAGTTGAAATATAGCTAAAACTGTTTTCGTCCCTATCCTTAAAATCTTCAAAGTATTTTTGATGTTAAATCTATCGTGAACTAAATCATAATAACATTACACAATATGCAAAAATAATAAACAAGGGCGACATTACCGCTTTGATCTATAAGAAAACATTATAAGTCTTTTAACGTATAAATTGTGTATTTGATACGTGACTGGAGTTTGATGTCCAAAACTAATATCAATAGAACAGTGGGCCACATAGAAAAATTATGCCACCTTAGCATTGAACATACTATAAGCATTTATTTTATGATTTATAGCGAATTATTTTTTATCATTGCTATGATTCATTAATTATGTATTTTTAAAGGAGACTAAAAATATTTATTCATATAACTTATAAATAACTAACGACAAATATCACAAACTAAATCTAAAAAAGTAACAAAAGAAATAAAAAAAACTTATAAACTAAAGGTAAGTAATTTAAATTTGGTCCTCAAAAGCATATTTGTAACTATACAAAATTAGTGAATAAAAATTCACAAGAAATCAAATACTTACTTACAAAAAACGTATCTACATGCAGGTACATAGAGTTATAGGTGGATTCTATATTTTGCCGGGAAATGTACCTTATTGGTACCCTTTAATTTTTGACTATTATAATGTATGTTCATAATTCATTAATATACATAATATAAAAATAATAATTTTAAAATATTACAAATAGCTCAGATTTTGTAAAAGCTTTATAGGTTGCTTAATTTTGAAGTCACTTTTAGCACCTAGTTACTTTAAAATACAGAAACTATGAAATTATTAATTTAATTAATAATACCTACTACTTGATGAGTTTCAAATCTTGATATGTCAAATTATTATGACAAGATAGATACATAGAGTGACAGTAACGAGTAGCGAAATGCAAAAATCATTACTAATTAAATAAGACGAGATATATTAAATAGTCTACTTTCATTTGTTATACAATACTTTAGATATCTATAAATATATTTTCTTTATTGATTTTTAAAGTCTCCCCATAATAGTTCATGAATCTAAGAAAGGACGATATAACTTTGAAAGTAAGATTACATCACAGTGGCCTTTATGGCGTGTTTGTGGTTCTTGTCTCTAAACTACAAGGTACCAGGTTTTTTCCCCGGTAAGTTCAAGAGGTAAGTGACTTTATATAGATTTTTTTTTTATTTGGATATAATCCACAGTATGGCAATCAAACATACCTACAGCTTATTTTTGCCAGTATCAAGTTTTAGATAAATGTTCTTCATTTTGTCGAGTCACAGTCAAGTCAAGTCAGTAGTCATGTCTAGTCAAGTTAGTCAAGGGCTATGTGAAGCGGTGGAAGTTTCACTTAGCTTTATCTTGGGAGATTTTGGTGACAAGGATTAAAGTCACTTATAAGACATTTTACCACTTCCCAACACTCACGCTTGTTCACGAACACTTAGCGAATAATAATCCACCTTTATTATGCACAAATACTCGAAAAAACACAAATATTAGAAAATAAATACAATGACGATAACAAAGCGACTTTAGCTTGGCGCCAAAACTCCCAAGTTTTTCTATATAGATTTTACTGGGTCTTCGATATTTTACCCTATATTAACGTATAGGTTTTTCTGTTCTTATTTCAGCTATTTAAAATCTATGTACTGCAGACACAGACTGCAGACAGGCTGATAAAAATCACAAATAAAAGAAAAATATGCCTTTCAATTGTTTTCAATATTGCACAACAGATAATACAAGATAACATCGTCCACTGGGTAATTTCGATTCACGATTGCGGACTATAGCGGCGGAATGGAACGACAAAGGGCCAAAAGCTATGTTCCGAAATACCCTCAATAAATCGCGAGCCTGCCCGTCTCTGCTGACAGCCTTATCTACGTGGAGTTATGCTTCTGTCTTGTAGTGACTTCATTATAAGATATTATTGTGAAGTATGTCTTGCTTTCCGAGTATTAAATATTTAAGAGAGCATATTATGTAGTTTAGTTCCCGGTACAATACCTTTGAGCTTTTTTCTTTTAGATAGGTTACTACCTCATCTTTATTCTCACAAAGGTGTACATAAAAAAATATTCCTTAATTAATTCACAGAATGTTCAACATTTTGCTCTATTAACATTTTATTGCTCCTCTAATATTGTCCTCTTTTACCATTTTATAGTTGACATAATTTTGCGCTTTTTAACTTTATACGCTTAAACGAATATACACAGAGTGTAAACAAAATTCATCATACCTTCTTAATTACCTGTATAAGAAAACATAGCAAGCTGCTTTTAGCTACCTATATTTGATATAGAACTACTTTAAAAATATATAGGTGGTTTTATATACAATAATTACTTATTTCAATACAAAGCTGCATTGCAAGACATAAATTTATGTCATTACAAATGGAATTACCATATTAAAGAACGCACGAATGCTCAGATATAGAATTTTTTGCAAAGAACAGACGATAATACCTGAGTACAATGAGTAGAGGCGTGACAAGATAAAATCAATGGAACTGACGCGGTGAAACCTAGGTAGACATAGAAAAAGCTGTAAGGAACAGACTAGAAATGTTCCTTTTAGATTTAAAAAAAAAAGATAGCCAACTAGAAATTAACGTTATTGATGAGCTAGGCGTCTGCTTGATGATTAAAGATCAAAAATTAAGAGATAAAAAAGTACTATCAGCATTCGTCGTTACATCTATCGAAAGATAGATACATTTTGTCTCTGTATTCGCTACTCTTTTTAATCACTACAGATTGATGCGATAGACTATGTAGGTAATTAGGTTAAAACTATTGATAAGTGCGTAAAGTATAGTAAGGGTAGTAGTCTAAAGTACAGTAGGTGGGTAAACCGAGGCAGGATTTAGGTTTTCAATGTAGATATTAGTACTCTATACGTAAATTATTAAAAATTTGTTAATTATTCACGAGGTAGGCCCAAAGCACAGAAAAGACAATAGTAAGTAATTGTATAATTGAATACCTAACTCCACGATACTATGAAACATGCACAATATTCTGAATTAAATCCAGTAATAATACGATTTTACTAAATAAAGATGAAAAAGTGAGGTTGTAATGCCTGCTCTATTAAGCAGAAAAATTACTGCAGTGATTCAAAACGAAAACAAAATAGAACTCTGGAAACGCACTGAATAGCCTTTCGGGCAGCATTAAGGGCAATTACTACACGCAGACGCCTATTTACACGTATTGGTGGCTCCAATAAAAAAATATACAAGTGATTCTGCTGTCTCGCCTTCTTGTATAATGAGTCTGTTTGAAAGATGGAATTTATTTTGTAAAGTACGTCTCTCCAGATAAATATAGTTTTTTTTTTTTTTAATTTTCTGCCGCGAAGCTAATAATGCCGGGTTGTGTGTTTAAACTGTATGTATGTTTGTGTAAGAAGAATTATTTATACCTACCATTAGTTTGGCTGCTTAACTGATACAAACTAAATAATATATGACATATGTATATAAATATGTACATATTGTGGTGCTTGCCATAGTTTTTTTTTTTTTTTTTTTCTTCGCAGTAAGTGAGTAATATAAGTGTAAAAATATTCTACTTTTTTTTCTTTTTCTCGTTATTAATCAAAGATTTTGTTTTATTTTGTATAGATCTATCTATATTAGATCTATACAAAATAAAACAAAATCTTTGATTTCTGTGTTGATTGGTTGAGACTAGATCTTAGTATAAGAATCGGCGCATTGATGATTTAATTCGATCTGTCATCGATATATTGAAGTTTTTTAAAATAAAAATTACTATGTTACTTGATAGCATCTTTCAGTCCCGCAGTTCGCAGAAGAGCTAGAATACTTTGTGGATTTTTTTGTGTAAACTTACTACAAGTACCTAAAAATTTTGTTAGTGACTATTTTTTTTAGTTCATTATTATTATTCTTTTGTATCAAACTTTTCATTGTGTATGTGATTTGCAAAGTAAATTTAAATTAATTAGTTTTGGGATGAAATTAATACTGTTGGTCAGGTTTAACTCTTTCTTGATTTCCAGTTTACTAGTTTTAAGACAAAAAATGTTAACGTCTAATCACTATTAAATTTAATCACAAAATAAACCACTTTTTGAATAATTGAAGGTTTTATTTTAATTTATGTATACCTAGAACATTAAGCAAAATTTACAACTAATTAAAATGTAAATCTCCTATATTGCGTAATAATTAACTTTAAATGTTCTAGTAGTAATAAATATGTAATAATTAATATATACACATGCCTATTACAATCATAGGAAACTTAAAATAATTATAAATAAAACATTATGATTAAACCTAAATATCTAACTAAATTAAAAAAAAAAGCAAAAAGATGAAGAGATCACCCACTCATTAGCGTTTCCGCTGCAAAGGTGCCCAGAACGTTAGTAGCATTTCCTCGTTGAATTGCTTATTGCTAATTCTTATTACAATTATCATATCTATTTATTTCGAAAGAACAGTTTCAAGATCATTTTAACGAATTCGCCTCCCGTACTTTGCCAATCGCGAAAGTGAGTGATGTAGGTACATACTTCCCAATTTAAATTGTTTTCACTTTCGTTACGTTGGCATATTGTTTAGAAGCAGATCTCTCTAGATTTTATCTTGACAAATTGGCATTATTATAAAGTACCAACGATTAAAGTTATGCAATTCGCGTAATATGAAGCGGTTTTTAAACGCTTCGTTTGCATCGGCATCATAATAAATGGGTTCTTGAGGAGCTCGATAGTTTAAAGAGAATTTGCTTGTTCGTGATTATCGTGCGTTTCAAGCGATGGTTAACTTAGCCTGACTTGGATTGGTCGCCACTAGTGGCATTTCTATCTTGAGCTCCTCAGTGCTTCAGAATGCACATTTTAAGCCGTTTTTTTTTTTTTTTTTTTTTTTGACAGGACTTACAATATTAGCTTCTAAGAGCTTTAATATTTACAGCGGGACGGTTTGAGGCGAGGGCTTGACGCCACTCAGCCTTTTCGGCAAAAGCGCAAGGGGCTCCCAGTTGGGACGAACCTCGGCCATGGGCTTTGCCTTTGATCAATGGCGAGCGATGCAAACTCGCGAGCGATGCAAACGCTCATTGCCTTAAGGGCCGACACTAGGGTGCCTTAAGGGCCTAAGAAGAGCCTACTGGTGGCGAGAAGCGCCCTGGTACATTTTGGTACCTGGAAAACGAGCTACTGTTCCTACTTCGTCGCACTCGCCGGCGAGTGCGGTGTGTCGGTGTGCCTAAGGAAAATCCCCGTCTCCTTTGAGACTGGAGATTTTCGTATGGCCGATTAGCTACCGTGATGGGGTCGTCGGGATCAAAGAGAACATTCCTCGGGCGTCGGTGCCGCAAGGGGACATCCTTGGACGGGCTGTAGTTAGCAGCTTGTTCCACTAACGGGTTCGGATGGGAAGAGCATTTCTCAAAGTAACGTTTTGACGTTTCTTTGAGGTATCTCAGCATGGATGGGAGCTCAAGGTCCTTGTGTAGATCGCGTGTGCGTAGACCCCGGGGGGATCCCGTGGCTCTACGTGCGAACCTATTCTGAATGAGTTGGAGTTTATTCAGAAGAGATGGTGCTGCGTGTGCGAAAATAACGCTCGCATATGTCATGACAGGTCGGATGCACAGCTTGTAAAGAGTCAACTTATTTCTAAGCGACATTTTTACGTTACTGATCATGGGTGAGAGTCTGCCTAGATAGAAGGCTGCTCTGTTGCGTACTCTTTGGATGTGGTGTCCAAAGGTCATCTTGCTGTCAAAGATAACGCCCAGATATTTTGTGCGGTCAACCCATGGAATGGATTTTCCGAACAAAGATATCGTTTTTAAGAGCGATTGTGTGCTCCATGCCGGAGGTCGTGTTGCACCGCGGGAGTCTTTGGAGAAGAACACTGCTGCGCTCTTTTCCGGATTCACCTCGATGCGCCACTTCCTGAACCAAGCGCCGAGCGCGTCGACTGCTTGTTGGAGGCGTTTGGAGATAAGCTCCTTACTTGTACTGGATGTGAATAGAGCAGTGTCGTCAGCGAAAAGGGCTAACTCCACGTGCGGGGTCCGGGGTACGTCATTGGTGTACAATGCATACAGTATGGGAGAGAGCACAGACCCTTGCGGGACTCCAGCTCTTAGTGGTCGGGGGCGTGAGAGAGTTCCTTCGACTCTGTAGCGGAAGGATCTATTCGACAAGAATTCTCGTATGATGCGCACGAGACTGTCAGGCAGGCCCATGATGGCCAGCTTGGCTACCAAGCCGGCATGCCAGACTTTGTCGAATGCCTTCGCTACATCGAAGAAGAGTGCTCCTGTGGGTCTTCCGCGGCGGCGGTTGCCTAGGATGTGTTCGGTTAGGCGGTGCAGTTGGTGTACGCAAGAGTGTTTTGCGCGGAAGCCCATCTGCTCATTCGGGATCAGATTCATAGATTCGGTGTAAATCTTGAGTCTGGCCGATATGATTCTCTCGTATATCTTCCCGATGCAGCTAAGGAGGCTGATTGGGCGATATGAGGACGGATTTTTCAGGTCTTTGCCTGGTTTTGGGATGCCTATTACCGTTGCTTGTTTCCAGGCGTCTGGGAACGTACAATTAGCTAGGCAAGCATTGAAGATGCTCACTAGCAGCAGTAATAGAGTCTGGGGTAGGCATTTCAATATGCCGTTAGATATTCCGTCAGCTCCGGCGGCTTTTCGGGGTTTTAGGGATTTGATTATCGATTGTACCTCTTCAATCGTAGTGGGAGGGAGTGCGGTCACGGGGGGAGCCGATGCGGAGGCGGTGATGCTCTCTACATGCGATTCTACCCGTCGTAGGTGATCTGGGTCAACTGGTTCACGACTAGGAGAGCATTGGCTTTCCAGGCTGTCTGCTAGGCATTCAGCTTTTTCGTCATCATCGAAAGCGATGGAACCATTCGGATATTTGAGAACACCTTAACCTTAAGAGAACATTTTAAGCCGCTAGCTCCGGCTGTTTTATAGTTAGATAGCAGCCGTTAGACTATGTCAGATGCCTTTTAGCAGCCTGAAAATGTAACAGTATTGGCCATTAGCTGACCCAGATCTTTTTCCTATTTGTCTGGCTTCAAAAGAGTTACGGAGGTCAGACAGCAGTTCCATTTTAATAACCAGTGCCGTCCTATTTAGGACCATGCTTAACATGCTTAAAGAGTACTCTATTGGTGCGTAATCGCATGCTAAGGATTTAACCAAGAAGACACGCTCGTATGAAGAAGGGTAAATTATAAATGAAAATTGAGTTCGGAACACAGCCACTGTTAATAAATAAATGAATAAATCATAAATATGAATATAACAACGTTTTCGCGATTCAATTATTTAATAAGCTAAGTATATTAACAATGGATAAATTGAAATGCTTAGTTGAAATGTTTAATTTACCTATTGTATTATTCTACATCGTTTTTTTTTTTTTAAACTATCTATCACAATAATTTATTAATTTGTTACTTATGTTCGAACTAAGTACTACTACACGGTAGCTATTTGGAGCCAGCTATTAAATAATTATAGCAACTAGGAGATGAATTGGAAAAAATATGAGGCTGCTATCATAGAGAAGACATTTGCATGGAGATAACAATTCAATTAAATCCTTGTACACGTTGAGTTTTAATAAATGTAGTGTAGGTATACGTTTTATGTTACCTTTAAACAGTTAAAGCAATACAGATTGCGCCATAGTTTTTTCGTGTTTATAAAAATGAATTAAGATACGTACCTACGTACGGTACCTACCTAACTTTCTTAAAAAAATTTCACGCATACATAAGTACTACTTATTATAATAGTTCTATGAATTGATATATATTTTTAATTCATACATAATATAAGTTCTTATGTAAAAAATGATTAAAAAGGAATTATTCATTAATTTTTCTATATAGTGTGCTTTACAAAGCATTTTTCTCACTCATTTGCAAGGCTTCAATTTCAAAATGTCAGATGTAGAAATTATAGACACGACCTCAAAATTATATGGCAAATTTCTAGAAAATAGATGTTTTCCAAACATATAAAAGCTATTAATAGTCGTAATGCTAAGTCAGTTTACTTTTTGGAAATACTATCTTCATACATACAATCTACATCTTATCGTATTTTACTCTTCACGCTTATAAAACTTTTGACTGCTGAAAATTTTATTTTTCAGTGATAGAAAATTGTTTGTTGCCTTTTTTATACCCGTCACAGAATACATAATAGTACCTACTATATACCCGTACAAAACTCGACCATAGCTAAAATTATGGATTTTTCTTGAGATTCAATGTGATTGATTTATCAGTTCCAAACAAATACTTCAATTTTTGAATAACCTGTAAGATAGCATTTCTAAACGATTTTTAGTTAGCATACTTTACCAAGATGTCTCTATAATTATCGTTGGTAGCTCTAATAGTATGATTTATATACACCTATAATTGTAACTATTATGGTTGAGACTACTATTATACTTGTTCACAGTTCAGTTTATAGTAGCCAAGGTATTTCTTACAAAGTTGCTAATTAACGCCAATTAAACATGCGATCAATCATAGCATTCCTTTCATGTTCATCAGTAGATTATTATCCGACTGCATAAGGAGGGTTATCTTTTTACGAGACTGTTTCTTTTCTATAAACGATTTGGTTGGTAGACATAGCCTATTGACGCTCGTGACATTTTGAGGGTGTGGAGAGCGCATAGAGAAATGAGCGTGAAGTTGTGTCCAGTTTGGAGATTTTGAGTATTGGTTTTGATTATTCCAAAATGTAAAAAAAAATACTGATATTGATCTTATATGAACGTCACTTGCACTTGCTTGTAAAATAAACTACATCAAAAGCCGTAGGTTGTTAGGTGCATTTGAAATTAGGACATTTAGTCGAGGTGGAATGATTGATTGAATGAAGAAATGAATGAGTAAACATTTTATTGCACCAATTACATAAATACATCATTGGATTGTAAAGGAGCAAGGATGAAAATTAGTACAAAAGCGGATTGATTGATTTTTTGATTGACAGATTGACCTAGGAACCCACTTGATGTTAAAATTACTAAGAATAATTAGATATTTAGGTTTTAATTAAAAAAATATTTAGAAGTTGGTTTCCATAAAAAATCAATTAGAGACGAAATAAGTTACTCAGTACATTTTAAAAAAAGCAACTCTCATTATATTCTTTGTAACAAAACAAATAGTCCGTCCCGTACCATTTATGTACAAGCCTTCTGATTTAGTTAAATATAGCAAAAGTATTGTGCAAAGGCTTTGATTAATTTGATGTCATGTCGTAAAACTATTTGAAATCAAAACTGTTAGATTCAGCATTAGATCAAATTTTTCTCACCAATCAGTCATATTTCTTCATGACGCTTCACTTTCCAGTGAATACCTTGGCCTTAATGTAAGATTTACGCTTAAGGTGTCGAAAGTAAATCAAACACGAGTAATGATAAATGAGGAAATATAAGACAAAAACGATATTTTTCTGACCCCTGTTAATGTTTTGCTCATTATTCAAATCATGTTGAAACTTCTAAGGATGTACGAAATACGAAGAAATGAGTTAGACCTATTCGTAGGTCCTATAAGTACTTATAGTTTTCTTAATGTCATCTCCCTATCTAAAGAAAAGTGCGTTTGATCTATTGCTAAACATTGTAAGTAAATGAACATAAACTAAGGTAGGTACTAAGTACATAAACTACACAAAAGTTAAATGATAGATTTGGTTTGTTAGAGTGAAATTTATTAATGAATAATTGCTATGATATGAGTGCATGTCGTTATGTATGATGATTATGTACTGAGAGAAAATATTGCGACGCGGCGCAGGTATATGCTGATACAAGCAAAATCTACAAAGACATTGCACTGTACTTTTTATTCTAAGGTCAGCAATAAGTTACCTCATTGCCAATATCTTACTTAACTATTTCTTTCTAGAATAAAATATACATAGTGGGGCTCAGCTTTTTTACTTACAAAAATATTCGTTGTACTATAAAATTAAGCGATTTTGTCAATTTTTTATACATTTAATACAATGTTATGGGTCATTTAAATTTGTCCTTTGTGCATTTATCGATCATGGCTATTGAGTAAAGGGACTAAGTTAATGATGTTTCATAAGTCTTCGACATCTCAGCCCAGTCTGTCACTCCACTGGCAACCGATATGTTGATGATGGAAATTAATATATTTTCAATCAACGTTTAACATTCGATCGCATGTAACTAGAAATAAGGTCGAAAACAGTTTGTGTCTTTATAAAAAAAAGCGTGTGTGTAAAGTGCGTCTGATTGTATCTAGCTTGCGTCTTAATTGCGCAAGCGACGACGTGACATCAAATGCAGAAGAAACGCATTCCGCATGCACTTTTTGTTGTATTTTTTCATTAAATTGTAAAAAAAATATCAATGATATATTTAAAAACTGTAAGTTTAAACATTAAACAGAAATTTAAATTTCCAAAAGTTAACAGTACACAAAGATTTGACCTAGTCAAATTATACTGGACATTTATGATACAAACTGTTAATATTTATTAGTTTCCTGGTAGCATATGAATTTTAGATTTACTGCAGTGTTTTTGATGTATAACCTAGACAAATGCGTTTGCCTTTAAAACCTCACTCCACTCATAGCTATGTTTGCTACGCTCTATCTAAGTGGACGATATATTTTTGACATACTGACTGATTATGAAGTGATCATTAAGGGTCATTTACAATTCTTGTTTTCTATTTGTTATTTATTTTTTTAGCGAAAATAGAGTAGGTATTTAAATATAAGCGCTTAAACTTAATAAAAATGTATGGAAATCTTTTCAATCATATTGTTAACTCGGATCATCTGATTGCTTATTTTAGTATATAGTTTATTTATTTTTTCAAATTAATATTAAAAAGCAAAGTTATATTTATTATTCATAACTACTAACGAGGGAATCAAACCATATTATATTTTAACGCATATGTTACAAAATTAATTCTAAACATCCAAAATCCATGTTTAAATATTGTACTTATTGTTTATGCAGACATAATTTTACAGCTTTAATTTAGTAAAACAACAAAAATCAACAAAAATTATAATAAGTGCACATAGCGTCTCTGAGCAGGAAGAGTGCCTTAAACAGTCAAGTGGAGAGGGTCAGTATATTTATGATGCCAATATGACACAATTTCTTAATGCTGCTGTGCCGTATTCTAATGCATGTTTTTGCATATGTAGGCAACCAGTCAATTCCAAAGTACTTGCTAAACTATAAAATTGAGACAACCTACCGCATTTAGGTACTTATGTAACCCAAATACGTACCTACACTAGTTTTATAACTACTTACTATTATTAAATTTTATCAATAATTTTACGAACTTAATATATCTTTTATTTATTCTTTATCAGTTCCGTAATTCTGATATGTGCTGTTTCCACTTTCGAATAAAGTGAATTCTTTTCAAAATCAGGAACACACTAGAAGCATTGAGTTGGCCTGAATTAGAACAGAAATGTAACATCTATTTTTAAGCACCAACTGCATCCGCGCGCTCCGTGCGATCCGAATGCGACAAATCCTCGCGGGCTTTCACCCGCATCGTAAAGTACTTTCGCTAAACCAAACTATTTATTTAAGTTGTGCGATATTTCTGTTACGTCTTATGTCCAACATGCGAAATTCCTGTATTGCGTCATTGTAATATTTGCTTTTTCACTTCGACGTTTTCTTAGTATCTATTTCTAAATCACTTTTTTTACATCCAGGCAGCTAAATTTGGCAGGTTTTTCGTTTATTGTTAAGAAAGTCGCGTAGGTGATGTCACGTGAAGTAAAAAGGTGAGTAAAAGCTAATATATACAGAAAATAGCAAAGTATAGTATATAAGAAGCGATATAAATAATAGTCAAATATTTGTCAAAATTTAAAAATAGATTCTAACAGTTCTCTATTTTTCATGACATATAATCTATGACAAGAACAAACTCAAATCAACGGTGTGGGAGCGGATATGAGGAAGAATGCCAACAATCTAGTTGGGCTGAGGATACTAATTGCGAGAGAGACAAGACAGAGACTACTATCAAGGATTTAATTAAAACATTTTTATAACAAGCAGGAAGAGATCAAAATAAAGTCAAAGAGGAAGACATGACAAAAGATTTTGGCATAGTATTTGGCGAAGTACTTACCTCACCCATTATTTTAGAATAGCTTCGAGACAAGCAACTAATGAATAAGCTACTATTACTAAATTTATGACGAATGAACGTATCATTTTCGAAAAAAACATTATTCCTTCATTATTTAAAAAGCTGTATTACTAAACTTGCGATCACTGACTATATATTTTAAGTAAACGAAGTTAAATTATTTTTAAATCAAATAGTAGTGGTTCGGAGTCAAATATAAGTAATGATAGGATTGGACACATTGGATTTAGTGTCGCTATGCAGACTACACAACACACTCTGCATAGCGACACTAAATCCAATGGGTATTCTGGAGCATTCTTTAATATTACTTATTATATCGACTGTCTATTTCTGACAAACAGGTATGGACAAAGAAATTTGTAAATATGCTTTGAGATGATGAAATTTTTTTAGTAGTTATTACCTTTTTGAAAGCGCTTGATGGAACGTGGTTATCGTAGCTCACAAAGAATTTCGAATCGCGTGCGGTCTCGGCAATTTTTTTTTAAATCTGTTAGTTCTTATACGCCGACAACAGCAGGTTGCCAACCATGAAGGTTCCTTAAAAGATAAACTATAATTCATAACTGTTTTAGTTTGTATAATATTATTTACGTATTTTGAAAACCCTGAGTTGAATGTATAAACAAATGTGTCAAATCTAAATGTAAACTTAAAATTAACGCCTATAAGACAAATAAGTAAAATCAAACTCACAATACAATTGCTGGTAGGTATAGGTACTAAACATTCAACAACAAAGGTTATTATGATTATATGAAATTAATTAAAGATAAATCTTTTGTGAAACTCGTATGACAGTTCCGTAGATTTAAGTTAGGTTGCCGCTATAAATAAAGAGAAGACACGCACTTTCGAATTTAACAGTTATTGATATTCATTAATTTTATTATTCAGAAGAATACAAATGGGTCAAATATGTTTATAAGTACAATAGTATTAGTAGTAGACTATGATCAAATTGATCAATGCATCCATGAAATATTTGAATAAATCAAATTATAGATCAAAGGTCTTATTCATCTTGAAAAATTGAATATTTATCCCGAAGCAAGACAGGAACGTTATTTTGTTATGTTGTACTTTAAAGAATATACTGAAACTATAATTTGGATAAAGCCCTGTAAAAGAGGTTGTTGTCGAGTCAAATTATGATTATGATGTTGATCAGTACAAGTGATTTGCAAAACTTTATTACTCAACATAGACATAGATATCATTGACATTTCTCTGCTTGGAAATCGACTGAGATAGTTAAATTATTAGCCAAATATGTGCAAACAATAAAGTGACGGGAGTTGCCTTTTAAGTCATTTTTAAATGTTAAAAATAGTTAATGTCAAGGCTTTCTTTTAAGACCTAGATTAGTAACGGAAAGATATGATAAACGTTTTAAGGAACAAATCGTGATACATAAAAAAGGAGAACAATTACGATCTAACCTTGATCAACAGTTTAGCTAAAAGTTCTCAAAAGTTTATACGTGCCATTTATAAAACCAAAATTTGTTTAACAGTTATTAGAGGAGTATTTATAAAAAAGTCTTCCTATTCATTTAGCCATCTGGCAGATTTACACAGAAAAATAATAATATCCAGTAACTTTTCATCCGATGACATAACTAATATTAATAATGAAAGATTTGATAAACAATGTTAATCTTTTGTGTAACTACAATAAAGTTATTACAAAGAATCAAGACCAATTCTGAGAAGCTAAAAAAACGTTAAAATAACTTAATTAAGAGATCACTTGAATAGCTAAATTTTTATAATCAAATATGTCCTTTAATCAATTTGGCTATACCTTCCTTTCTTGGATTACTTGCTTTTCTGTTTCGCCTACGGTTACATCAGAAACACCTACAAATGGTGAGTGCCACAAATGCTTGTAATTCCACCCATAAATACCTTGAATTCCACGGCATAAAGCGGTATAAGTCTTTTTGCGAGGGTTCCTACACAAGTGATGATCTTGGAAAAAAATCAGATGAAATATCTTCATGTACCTTACTACTTAAAAACATTTGACTATTTTATAACGTTTTAACGTAGAAGAAAAAAATATGCACTAGGTTTGAGAAATATGCTGGTAAATGTTACTATAGGCAGCTTGAAAAATCTGATCTCAGTGTTGGCCACCAACGCACATAAAAATAAAAAAAACTGGACTATGTATAAAATGAGACTAGCTATATGCAGTCATGCTCTGTGTTGACAAGCATGAACGACTGTAGATTGTAGATGAATCAACGAACCAAGAATCCGGGCAAAAATAGTCCCTTACACAACTCCGCGACGGTAATAGATGTACAATCATTACTTTATCATGTAAGAGCTCTCATTGGTGTTAATAAATTTGTTAGTGTGTTCTCTTTGTTACCTTTTCAATAAAAAGCCTAAAAAGTGTGTCAACAACAAGATTTCTACTACAGGACATAAACCTCTCCATACATAAGAATCTCCCATTAGTTTCGTTTAGACCATCTTGTATATGAATGACCCACGCCGTATGCAACATTTTTTTATGATGCATTAATAAAAATTTAGACTAGTGTCTAATGAGATAAGAAATCAAGATGCAACAAGTAAAATGCTGCTATGATTATCACGTGGCATCCTCAATCGTCACAAAAACTAATTACACTTTTAATCTTACGCGGGGGTACCGATTCGTATTTTTGATAACCGACAAGAAATATACAAAAGGCAGCACTGTTCGATCTAAAAAGAGCATTCATTTGGTATCAGGTATTTACGTCTCTAAGTGACAACACAACAATGTACCGGATCAGATTTTCTTGATTTAAGTCTAGCTAAAACTCAGTAAGTATAAGAACATTCGATCATATTTTATACCAGGCAACTTAGTTACGATTCAGAAGCAGACTGAGCCCCCAGGGTGGAAGATTAAAAACATAACGGGAGCAGACGATGCGTAGTTTTATTCTGTGCAGGAATGCAACGCATCTATCTCACCACGCCACGCCATTAACGTGCCGAGACGAAAATAACCAAAGCTGGGGCTTAGTTAACTTCAAACACTAATGTATATTCACGATATATTTAATGCAGCATTCTTTATTCTAAATTTATTAATTAAGTCGGGATTATATCATAGCTGTATTTATTTATTACTAGCGACCGGCCCGGCTTCACATGGGCATAAAAATCTTCCTCTTGAATCACCCTATCTATTAAAAAAAACCGCATCAAAATCCGTTGCGTAGTTTTAAAGATTTAAGCATACAAAGGGACATAGGGACAGAGAAACCGACTTTGTTTTATACTATGTAGTTATTTATTGATTTAGTCGGAATTATATCATAGCTGTATTTACTTATGTAAACCTACTCACAACACATACAGCTTAAAAACGTCAGTTTGTATTTTCCAAACTGAAATGTCCACGACTAAACAATTTGAATTTAAAAAATTTCAAGCTACTTAGTCTAACTTTGCTACGTTTGACTAAGGAACTAAACCAACTAGCTTTATATGCTTAAAAAATATGTAGTCAGAGTTGTAAAATTTGAGTTTTAAAACGAGCAATAGTGCATAGAGTATCTCTCTACCTAATATAGCACTTGTTCACGTTTCCCAATAATCAAAAATTTCAATAATAATATTTCTCTAATTTCCATTACACAGTTTGTTAACATTGACAAATACTTTTTTTACCGACGCATACAAGCGTATACATGCATCTTCATGTTAAGATCGATAAGGTTTGCTCGCGGATGTTATGTCATACTTGTCGGAAATAAAATAAGTTTCTAGATATACCTAGATCAAGAGATGGAGTATATAAAATCTATGAAAATTTTAACTTTAGCTAGCTTATGTCTTTGTTGAAATAAAAATTAGACATACAGAGGGAATCTCATCAATATTTAAATCTTAATTATTAAATCTCAAATATTCATCGGTATATATATTGGTATACAAGAAGTGAATTGGTAGCCATTTAAGCCATCTTCATAATCATTTCATATATCCTTTGATAAAAATATATAATTAACACATTAATGTGCTTTAAATCGTCATTATTTCGTATCGTAATGATCCAAAGCGAACGCTCGCAGCGATTTCCTTCGACCATGACAAGTCGTCAGATTATTTAGTTTGATTTGTAGTAGGAAATATGAAGTATTTCATTTCTTTATTTAATTAGGTATGTAACTATTTTCACAGGTAATACTACCCAATAATTATTTAATTGATTTTTTAATGTTTTAAGATATGGAGATCATGTTCATTATATTCTTAATCGATTAAAAAAAAAGAGCAGTTTTCTTTTGACCGAATATATTTTTATATTTTATAATAAAAAACTAGAGTATTATATCGTATTTTGTAATAAAAAAAATCTTTTCACGCCAAAAGTTACAAATAATTTTTTTCTTACTGTACAACATGTTTACAAGTAATAAATGAATTTGAATTTAAATTTTCACAATAATATTATTGTGTGTCTAGTCTCTTAGACTATAATAAAAAGAGATTAAATTGAAAAATTCTTATAGTTAACGAGTCGTCACGTCTCCTCGACTTGCGAATGATGCAATTAGTAAGATAAAATCATGTACAAGCTTAATAGCAGGTGTATATTACAAGGAGTATATGGCCAATCACTAATATGAAATACTCATTTGAATTTGAAGTAAGTATATAAAATATAACATAACTAGTTACGTTTCTTAATCGTTTTTCGCCATATCTTTGGTCTTTTACTAGCTCCACTGTCTTTGTTACTATTGTTTGATAACCAAAAAGCCACCAATTTGAGGTCTACCTTCACTCAAAAAACGTGTCGTAACAAGTCCCATTTTAGTTCGGAAATTTATTTCAGATATTCGCATAAGAAAAGAAACGACAATCACATCATAATGCCGTACTAATGGATGGACGACTACCTATATCGTCCCACGAAATGTAAGCATTCATTACACGGCTACCGTACACTTTCACTCGGCGACCCGGCCGGGGTCAAGTTTACATTGAACATGACTGCCGATTGCCGAACATGTGGGTCGGCTGCGAATGATCACCATCACTTACACTGACAGATGGTAATTGCCAATTCACACGTCAACTAAGCCATCAATGCGTGTCTTTTGAGTAAATTACGAATTACGGAATATCATAGATTAAAAAAAAAAATGCGTCAGAGACCGCGCGCGATTCAAACTTCTTTGCGGAATATGGTATTTAGTTACGAATCCGAAAATAGTTGAGTAGGTTACACAATTATATATTAAATACTTTATTAAGAATATATTTTTTTTAATGCAAATAACAAACAAACATAAGAATTTCATGTTCAAGACACAAAACTAGCTGTGCCCTACAGGTTTATAACGGCTAACAGCTGTGTTAAGTTGCTAAATTTGTTGTCTTGTATGAATTTCGATAGCACATCCTACAACAACTCAGCTCAAACTGCTGGTGCCATTTTCAAGAATTAAAATTACTATCAAAATGCAACGAAATTTTATAACTTGTTTGGTATTTTTTTTTTTTACAAGTGTTGTTTATGTCGTGCACATTTTGGCTGACTGATAGCTGCGTCTGCTGGTATACTTCACCCGAGCGTATTTAGTTCATCCTCAGCTTACGCCAAACCTAGGGTACGCTTCAGCGAAAAAAGACGGCGGTACTGAAATATATTTCGTATTTACATTTACATATAGAATATTTGTAATTCGCAGAAAAGAAGCTAAAACTTTCCCGATTAGACTTTCTTTAACCCAGAATGAAGAATGTCAGATTGAAAAGTTATTTGTATTTTGATGTGCTTTAAAAGCGTAAGTGTTAATTTGTATGTGAAATACTCTTCTCGAGGTCAAATATTTTATCGAGTGATCATATTTTTAACACGGGTCAAAATTGTAATGAAAACTAGTCGAACGTAGCATCTCAAGTGTTCTGTGACGACATAAGCATTGACATATCAATACATAGTATAAAACAAAGTCGCTTTCTTTGTCCCTATGTCCCTTTGTATGCTTAAATCTTTAAAACTACGTAACGGATTTTGATGCGGATTTTTTTAATAGATAGAGTGATTTAAGAGGAAGTTTTTTGCCCATGCGAAGCCGGGGCGGGTCGCTAGTTATATATATAGGTACAGTCGAGGGTAGATACAAGTGGACCTCCCCACCCCCATTGTACTTATCATAGTGACCGGAGGGTCAGATTTATTTGCTGCACTGTTACTTACATTACAAACTGTTCCCTGCGGTTGTACTCGCTCGTAGTGTGTATGAATTACAACCTAAACCTTCCCCAAAAATCAGGCTATCATATTATTATGCAGAAAACCCTTAACGAGTATCTACAAAATTATACAGTTCATGTGAACTCAATCTTATGCTTCCCATTTACTCGAGGAAAAGAATTAACACATACTTAGACATTTTTATTGCTGGTTACTTGATACTTGAAGTAAAAGCTGTACTTTCGAAATTGATCGGCTCATTTCCGAGCAAGTTTTGTCACTGCGGATAACCTGGGCACTATACATACATATTAACTGGTGTCTACTGTGAAATTATCATGTCTTCTAAATCTACAACATATGTAGACAACGAAATCTTTACACACCTTGTGAGTAAATAAATATATACCTATAGAGGTTGAAATTGTTTATTTCAGATATTTTATTAAACATGAGAACAAATAAGTATTAAAACATTTGAAAGATCTCTAAAACAACATTCTGCAGGTAAACCCCTAAATTCATGGTTTGTATCAGTGTAATCTTGTACTCTTGTTTCTTAATATGACGTATCATAGTTTATTTGTGTGTTCTATTGCAGCAATTGGTTAAAATATATTGTATGTTATTTAAGTTATTTATTAGTGTAACAGGTAGATGCCAATGTTATACACGAAATGACAATAGGACGGATAACAAACTAGTAAGAACATACAGTTCAAGACGGCAGTGTCCTAAAGCAAATTTGAAACAACTAAACAAAGTATTCTTTCCGTAGGAACCAACGACCTACGGGTCTTCAGAGAAACGCCTTAACCACAGCACCATAGAGGCAGTCACTAAATAGTCAGTATTAAAATCAACAATAACGTTAACGTCAAACACGTTACATGAAAGTCAATACAGAATGATTGCCACCTAGCTTGATTTCTATAGCAATTCCCTACTCCCAATACTGACCCGGAGACTGACTACATTAACCCATAACTTTAAGCACTATCCTGAATCCAAATGCTCTCAATGTCCATCTTTATCATAATATCTTCTGTCTATTACCATAGAATCCATCGCTTTATTAGGTTAAGCAGACGGATGTAGCTTTGACGCAAGCGCAGGTGACGCCAGATGATGGAAATAGGAAAATATGGTATAATATCATCATGTTTAATATTGTCATGTTTCTTTAACAAACTTTATAATTTTTACATAATTTATATCTAGAAAATAAAAAAAATACTTAAAATGTGAATTTTCTTAAGGTAGGTAACAGAAACACACCGACTATCTGGGCGGTTATATGACCTGATGAATTTCGCAGGCAGGCGCTGGATCTAGGCCGCTTCCTAAAGGTCATTCTGGTAATCCTTGGAAAGGTCTATGTCCAGCAGTGGACAGTCTGCATCTAAAATGACGATGGTGAGGTGACAGATATAATTGAAAAGGTAGATTTTTTTTATATAATTTAGTAGGCAAACAGTTCAATGAATGAGTTTATTGAAAGAATAATAAATGAATGTTGAGGCAATTTGTCACATCTCTTTCTTTCTATAATCTTCAAAGACTCGAATCCCTTAAAAGGAATCCTGTAGAATGTCTGCGCCTCCAGTAACGTCAGTTAATAGTACGTAACAGAAAAAGCGGGTTACGCAAACAATATTTACGAATTCCTACATAATTAAGAACAAATTTTACGTAGCTAATATATTTGGGAAGGGTTTTATAATTTGAAACAATCGTTTTTTAATTTTGTAAGTACATCATCTTACAGAAGATAATGAGAATAATTTTACGCAAAAATAATTACTTAATAGTATAACACCATGCACTAACCCAATTTTTGGCCTCCTTGCCATCTTATAAAACTGTAATAGAATTCTAAACCAATGGCGTTAAATAATATTTTACATAACATATTTATCATATCATATTATTAGCTTAGCTAGTGGCAAAAATCAAAGTGACGGCCCTGTAAGAAAAACTGTCAACAAAAGTCGTCTTACCAAACACCATTCGAATCAAATTAGAATCGTTTCCCTACGTCCACCTGACCCAGTCACTATGCCAGATGAGCCGATAGGGCTGCGGTAGGCCATATTCGAGGCCTATTACGTTGCCGCTTTGATCACGACGGCTATCTAGGCGACGCCGGATCCCTTGCCAAGTTTAGGCAACGTCACACTGACAGAAACACTAACGATGTCGATCCTGAGATAGAAATAGGAATCAGCATTTCTTACAAAATTGGTAGGTTTTATCGGTGTAATTATTAACCAGATACGAATGTACATTAATAGTATTTTTCTATCTTACTTTGATCACGTATTTTTATTCTTAATGTCGATTCACTGCCCTTTGTAACAATATCAATGACTTAATCCGTTTGACCAGAACAGGTACTATACATGAAACTTCTTATTTTGAGAATATGTATGACTATTATAAGTGAAAACTACCGGCTTATGCTGTTTGTTTTCCTATACTATAAAATTAAATAAATAATAAATAGCAAATAGGTAAATAGTTACGAAAACGGGGATAAAGGAGTTAAACGGGTAAGGGTCGTCAGGTCTACAGAATCACTAGTAAATAACTTTGAAACTATGCTTTCAACTTTATATTGTTTAGATTTAAAAGAAAATTAATTCATCCTTAACAGAGCAGGGAACGGCGGAGAGTATTGGAATCCAAGATCCTGCTTGGGTGTAAGTAAGTAGATAAGTATTTATTCATAACTCATTGAGGCACACGTCCAAGGCATATCTAAACAACTTTTTGAAATCAGTGTTTTTTTTCACCACGATAAATGCCGCTTTACATAATTTAGAAGTTTGTACATAACCCTCGGTGCATGGGCGAGTCTCAACTCTTCCCTGGCCAGTTTATTTCATGTTCATATTCCTACTATCCAATTCAAAAGGACTTTCAACTGTTACGTTGTTAGTCCACTCAAAAATAATAAGTATAAACAATTGTTTTAAATGTATTCAATGTTCATCAGTCCAGTCGCCTTCATTCATTATTGTCTAATACTTATTGCTAAAACTTATATCTAATCATAGTATCTAAGTTATCTTATCCTATACCTTTTATTAGTGTATGTAATGTTTAGAAACTAATGAGAAAAACCTCATAGTGAGTGTTAAATCTGTACAGCGACATCTATTAGATGCAAAATGTAAAAAATATTTCCTTTTTAAGTCTATACCGCCTTTTTTAAACTCATATTATAAAGAGTATAACGTAGGTGGAATTCACTAATTACTTAAGGTATGTGTGAGGAGAGAAGACCGTCGGGGGTGATGCGGTGCGGGGCAGCGAGGAAGGACCGCCGTAGGAGAATGCGCGACGTCACAAGAGGAAAGAGTTGATTGTTTTTTTGTGTATTAATGTTGAAAAGGAAAAGCTAAAATTCGACTACGCGAATACTCTCTCTGACAAAAATGACACTTAATACAAAATAAAAAACTCAACTAGGTACGTAATGCCAAAAAAAATTAAATATACTTTTTCAGTTCAGAGGTAGGTACATTAAACATGTAATTAACTCTGTTTTTCAGTTTTGGTAACAAAAAAGTACAAGGATGAGATTGGCTGAATTAATCACAAATAAATAAATCACGTGCAAACAGTGTAAATTATTAACAAATAAATCTCTTGGTAAAACGACGGTAAAGAAGCAATATTTGTTTGTCGAGTACCTCTGAGAATCTCAATTACCGCGCGGCTCCGGGCGCCACAAACAAATATACGCGATGATTCAAATACTCTTTGACCTTCGTGACCTTCGTCCGAGCGTGTTTCCTAAAGGCATCTTCAGTTTTAAAGCCTAGGGTACGCACGTAGTTAGGGTAGTCATGGTTTGATTTGATGGCACTGTTTATATTAATGAAGCGACTTCCGTCTGACCTCCATAACCCTTTTTACAGGGAAACCAGACCAATAAGAACATGTGCTATACTTAAAAAATAGACACAACGAGTGATCTCAAGATTTTGTTTTACTTTTTTTATCTTATAAGAAACCAAAAAAAATCTACTCAATTGAGGGGTGAGATCTTTCCGCCCACGTAAATGATGAAAGTAACAAAATAGGTAAGTAGTTATAAAACTTTATATGACTTGTACCTATTACGACTACAAAGCAATATCTACATGCGGTTGATAGACCATTGTCTCTTCTCACTCTCTATCGTTTATTTGATTGCATATTTTATCTACCACTTTCTTCTCATCACTATCATTTGCATTATAAATAGGTAGCTTTCTGTTGGCAGTAAATTCTGGTAGTACCTTGGCTAGATTATAAATTTTATTTGATAGTTTGTAAGAACGTAAAAATATGGTTTTCATACTTTATCTATATATTACTAGAAAACGAGACAGTTGTTTTTTTTTTGAGGTAACAAATAAAATAAACCATTCATCCGAATTGAGAAGCTCTTTCCTAAAAGATTAGAAGGCAATCAAGTGGCACTTAAAAAATAAATAAATTTTAAATCTTTAATACCTTGAATAATACATAAACAAAAAAGAAATATTATTTGTAGAACAAACCAGATACGAACGATTTTTTCAGTAAACAGTTCACAGAATCTAAATCTATGGAACGGTTACTCGGAGAAGGCTAATTCAGAATTCGATTGTACGCTCCTTTACAACATCGACAATTAATTTCGAATCCAAGTTTAGACAAATACCAAAGCTTATAAATCGAACGAAGACATGTTTGGCTTCAGAGAATATATCAACAGTGAACTACAAACTGACAAGCATATAATACTAAATCGAAAAAATGTCATCGGTCATGATAAATAGGAATAAACGTCGACAGTTTAATATGTGTAATGATTTAGTGGGGTCGGGTGTGGTAGGAAGCAATTAATCCTATGTCTTATTTATCATTTTGCTGCCGCAGCAGGTGCCTTGTGCCTTGTTCCCGGAACGCGGACTCCAACTGAAGAAAGGTAGTGCTGACTGCATAAGCGAAGCGGTTGTTGAAATCAGACCTATAAATTAGGTATATATATTATGTACTATTATAAGTCACAGTCAAATGTATTATTAACTATAATGTGGTACAGTCGGTATCGCTATTGAAAGGGGGTCAGATTTCTCTGCAGCCCACTGTACCAAGAGAGGTGGTGAGCATAAAAGTAGTTTTTGTCGCAACTGCCTATTAGTAGTTTAATCGACTACAACTAGCTCCTACATTCACACTACATACATACCAAACACATAGATACTACCAATAGTGGCGATGGGCTGATATTATGACCAGTCTGCCCATCTCCTGGTGGCTAGATGACGATTCGAACCCCATTCGGACACAAAAATAATCGAGCGTGTGTTGTAATATTTCCATCCAACGTATACACTATGATGTGATTTCACTGTTTCTTTCTAAAACCGATCGGATCAATGTCCAAGAAGAAATTGATTCATTTTCCAAAATTCATTAAATAAAATAGCAGAATAAAAAGCTTCGACATAAGTTTATATTAGATATTCAAATACCCCAAAAATTTTTTTTTTTTGCGTAGCACCATTTTTTTATTGTTTTCCGCTTTTTTATATACCATGCTCTAAGCGTGAATATGATACCATACAACAACAGTAGTTCATAACATCAGATCCCGTTACATCGCTGGCTACTGTTTCTGGTGATCACTGATAAGCTACTGTTTACTTTGACCATTCTCGGAAATATTTTTTGGCAAAGAAAAATCTTTTGAAAATGAGTAAGTTAACATTTTATATTGGAGCAAAACTTCACACTCGACGCAAAATTTGCATCAATCTCGATTTGCGAATTAACAAAAAAAAAAAACTTGTCTTACCCAGTACTTGGATAGTGATTTTCACTTACGAAAATAAAAATAATTACCTAAAATTAAACATAGGTAAAATCTAAAATTTCAAATTAAATAACAAAAAACAAATAAAAACAGAGATTTTCATTGAAATGCTTTAACCTAAAAATTAAGATTTATACATTAAAAGAAAAATATATTGTGAGTAAACACCACAGAACAATACAAACGTTTGATTAACACACAGAACAAGACAATAATAATAATGCCACATTAGTTATCGTATGTCAATAAACACAAGTTTCAATTTGATATTAATACAAATCTACTAATATTCACAATCGCTTTCGTTTACTCATACTATGTGTCTCATATTATTGCCTCGCGAAAGTTCTAAGTAAAGTCTTCATATGATAAGATTAATTTACAAAATCGAATTAACAATGCCTTCGAGGAACTCTGATAGCTACGTTTTGTTTGTTGTAAGTAATCGATTTATAGATGAAAAATCGTAAGTTTTTTGTGAGTTATTTAAATGTATATGTTACTTATTACCTGGATTTTGTTTTTAGCTGCAGCACTTTTCTTTCACAGTGTTCTATTTGGCGGTGACGACCTCCCTCAGGTGATAGCTTTACCTTTTATCTCGATTCAGATAATTTCTAAATTTAAAATTTAAAATTGGAACACAACAAAATTGCAAACATTTAATTAGAAAAAAATGTATATAAATATATCTAAATAAACAGTCGCAGAAGCAGTAATAATCATGATTTTAAACAAAACCACAATAAATCCATATCCATACTTCCATACTAATATTATAAATGCGAAAGTCTGTCTGTCTGTCTGTCTGTCTGTCACCTCTTCACGGCTAAACTGCTGGACCGATTGTGATGAAATTTGGTAGGGATGTAGTTAACGACCTGAGGTCAAACATAGGCTACTTTTGGGCGCGATATAACCGAGTCCCACGCGGGGCGAAGCCGCGGGGAACAGCTAGTAATGAATGTCGAGCGAGTCACCTTGCCCTATGCAAATCTTGCTAAACTAAGTACAGTATTAAGTCAAAACAGTCCATGGTTATTCTACCTATAATCTGTGATGATTATTAAACACGCTAGCACTAGGTAAGTATCCAAACTATCCAATATTTTAGGATGATTGTTTTCACAAAAACATTTATGGTGTCATGTATATTTACATTAACTATAGACCACTTACCTTGGATTGGATTTTAATATGCGTTCCATTTAAGATGATTTATCTGTTCTACTTATGGGTTACATTGTATCTTGGAAATTCGGTATTCCCGATATTATTCTGCGAAATGTAACAGTTACAATCATATTCATAGATGACATCATTTGATTTGGAAATTCACATTCCGTTAGATCCTTAATGCTTATCATATTTCATGATGAGTTATATGAATTAGGTAATATATTTATTGCAGTCACTATTGGCTACTTTCATAGTCTTTCTACGGTAAAGCTAAAAGCAAGGTTATTATATGAGTTTAGCAGCATACATATATGATTCAGTGGCATTGTTGTCCTTCTAATCTACTCTCTGGTAACGTACTTATTGATGTGATTATAAGTAAATCTACGTATTGTACCTTGTAGTTTAAATAATATGGTTAACGGCTTAAATACGTTCATTCTGACGACAACTGGTATTCTGTTATGTTTTCAAAAATAACCAATATTGAAAACCTTCAATCTAACTGATATCTAAGAAAACAGTAAGACTGAAGCCGTTCCACTAAGAAAATAAGATAGTCTTGATGAAGACGCATAAAATCATGCAATTTCCGTGTCACTAGAACGTGTTAATATTATAACATTTAAGGTGATACCTCGGTGAGCACTAGCGCCACCGTCAATTAAAAACTGCTAAAAGTGGCCGTTTTAAGCAATAATGCAATTTGTAACTATATGGAACTATAATTGAATATGATTAAAATTAACTTCAGATCCAGAACTATAATTACAGCAGAGGGATTATTGATAACTTGTGTTTTTAGTTAGTAATGATTTTTAAATGACGGTGGCGCTAGTGTTCACCGAGGTATCACCTTAAAGCTTTTAATATCAGTTTTTTACCGACTTCAAAGAAGAGGAGGAGGTTCTCAATTCGTCGGAATGTTTTATATATAGTGTAAATATTTATACATTGAGTAATCCATTACTCAGATGTTTATCAAAAATATTTGGAATTAATTCACGCACGAATGTATTTTTTTTATGGAAATGTTATGGCGGTAACAGAAACCGTAAGCGAGTGAAATCGACTAAACAATGGTGAATTCCAAAATGCAGCGATCGTAAATTTGATATTACTGTTTTAAAATGGTTCTATGATATCATTAGCGACTTTTGTTTGATTTTCTTCTTGTTTGATTATTAATAGGTATCTAAGATTTAGTTTATTTTTAAAAAAGTATCTTAGATTTAGTTTATTATTTCAAAATAAACACTAAATTATTGACAAAAAATGGAATCCATTTATCTTTTTCTTAATAATGAGACATTTAATGAAAAAAACATAAGTATTTAAACAATTGATACATCCACGTAGATAAGATGAAGCAGTCAGAATAACGAGTCAGTACTTAAAAAGATTTGCAATTCTACAATACCATACATATTACATTCTAAGACAACGTCATTAAAATGTGCATACCGATCTTGATAAGAACCATTTCAATTAAATGTAAACACAAGCGGACAGTCACTTAAACAGTAAGAGTTTATGTATATGAATGTGGACAAATTATTAAATGTATGCTTATTCCGTATGTGTAGTACTACGTTAAAAATTACCTACTATTCTATAAACTGTGGTAGTTAGTACACTTAAGACATATAAAATTCTTGTTTAGTCTACTTTCATTCATCCCGTTTGTCCTAAAAGGCGGCTAAAGAATCTACAGATGCTCAAATTTAGTACAGTGCATGTGTAAGGAGATATTTTTTTCATGTAGCATACTGTACTATTTCATCTGGTTGCGTATTTTAACTTATTATAGTAATTTTCTATAGTGTTAACGATAGTGACAGCCGGTTCTACAAAAATTCCGAAGATGAAACCGGGAGGACGCTAAAATTATTTTCATTAATATCCGTATAAAAAGCAATATATACAAATCTCAGTACCAGATTAAATTCATAATATTTATGTCTTCAATCAAGCGAAAGTGATTAAACCATAACTAAAGTGAAGAGGCTGCTATTTCTAGAAATAGAAAAGCGTTACTCTCATTGCCACTGTAATATCATAAATCTAATTTTAAAGCCAGTGTGTATTTTGTAGACTGCCAATAATGCTACCTTTTAAGAACTTTCTAGATTCCTGGCTGTAGATGATATAGGTAGGGTAAAGGGCAATGATTGCTTAATGAAATTGTCACATATTATCGCTCAGTTTGACTATTAGATATCCAGCTTATTAGTAAGAAAACCAAGGTAAACTTATTAATACGTGGATAAGTACTGGGCAAAGTCAATATACGGTTCATATAGCCACTTTATTTTTTTCCCGTAAGAACCGATTAAGGGACAAATTTAAGCAAACTGTTGGATTTGAAACGGCCAGCTGAAGATACTCGTAAGGCTGTATGTTTAAATAATATGATAATTAGTACTAAGTTAGTAAATTGGCAACAAAGTAAGTAATAATTAACAGTATCCGACGCTAAGCGCATTTCCTGAATATGATTAAAAATCTGCAAACACGGTAAGTGCAGGATTGATGGTTCAGCCCACCTCATCCTTAGAACAGATTTAAATTGCATGGCATTCATCCCAAGTCTCCTGGTCATTATAGCTTCATACAAATGATAAATGCTTGCCTTTCATTGCCTGTCATGAATAGAAGCGAGGAAACCAACTGGTTGTGGTTTTTCCCGTTGCACCTCTAAGTTAGGCTCTAGGTATATTGCTATGTACTTATTGATTAGTGTACCTCGTTAAACTAGAAAGCACGAAAATTGAGCACTAAGAAAGCTACATCAATTCAGCAGTCTACTTTTGTATGTATTAAGTATAATTATTTGATTTTAAAAAAGATATATTTATATTAAGATGTTGATGTTTATAATTTTACGTGCGATGGGATGGGAATTTCGTAAAATCATGCGTATATGATGCTTCTGTTCTGTCATAAAAATATCATTTCATACGACATTCCTTATTAATTTGATGTAAAATGTAAAATATTATACTTAATTTGTTTTTACAATTAACACTTAAAATCGCATTTATATAAACACTAGTTGTTCCCCGCGGCTTCGCCCCGCGTGGGACTCGGTTATATCGCGCCCAAAAGTAGCCTATGTTTGACCTCAGGTCGTTAACTACATCCCTACCAAATTTCATCACAATTGGTCCAGCAGTTTAGCCGTGAAGAGGTGACAGACAGACAGACAGACAGACAGACAGACAGACAGACAGACAGACTTTCGCATTTATAATATTAGTATGGATAAAATCATTGCAATAATTCTCATTATTATTTAAGTCAAATGTCTGATGGGACCATAGATTATAAAAATAGTCTGGCGTCAAACCACGCGCGATTTCCTTATTCTATGTATGGGACCAATCAATTATAATAGTGGGAGTAAATTTATATAGTAATTATCACTATGCTCTGCCATGATAGATACTAGGAAATATAATTTAGATAGTCTGAAGTACTTGATTAGGTGTTTGCTAATGATAACAAACTGTTAAAGGTATAATTTAGTTTACAACGTGCGTTTGTGTTATACCCTAGGAACGCCACTTGTTCCTTCTAGCGTTGCCAAGAAAAGAATTTCCATACAAACTGACATCAAAAAATGCTTATTCTTGTTATGTATCTTAAGTTCCTTGTCGAGGGAAGAGAGTGGGGCATACCGAGTTACAGAGACATTTTTGAATTATTTATTACTCGGTGTATCTCACCGAGTAACAACGGCCTGGATTGCAACTGGGAAATCCTGGGGACCGAATCCGGAACCTTCTGAGTAGCGGGTTGCCTACCCGCTACCCAGGAGGTCCCGGTTTGTTAATCCATGAGGTCGTCAAAAGATGACAATGATGTTTTGATATACTCGTATGCTTAATGAAGTGAATTACTATTTATCAAATAATAGTAGGATTAAGGTAACCTATAACGATAATATACTTTCAACAAGGACATGGCGCTATTTATGTATGATCGTATGTAAAATTTCTTGAAAATACATTTATTTTTATAACATACAACGGGGCTGACTGGTCCATTTAACAACAGTCTTATCATCTCTACGATCAATTTATTTGCCATAAAGATTATAATTAAGCGTAATTTTTCACCATATTACCATGTAGTGACCAAACACGAATTTTGCTGTATAAAGAGTTGAGTTGATAGAAAAGTGGATCTTTATTGACTGGAGAAAGGTAGATGTACCTGTAAGTTACATTAGGTACCTACCCAGATCATAGTAAGAAACAAATGTAATAGTTGGCTTACAATAGAGAAATCCCGTCACTGCTATTTTCAACATATTTTTTTCATTCATCATCTTCATTCATACGTAATGGATTTAATATTGAACAATGTAGAAAACAATTGTCATAGAAATACTAAATTTAGGATGACTTTTTTTAAACAGTACTTACCAATCTCCAATTTGATTGTGTAATTTATTTGTTTACAAGAGTTTGTGATTTATGTACCTAAGTAATCTAGAAAATCTAGTTGGGGTATAATCTAAAAAATTTTTTAGACAAAAAAAAATATGCCTATGAGCACTATATCTATATCTTTGTTAATATTTGTGCGTGTAATTAGAAACTTGCCGATTCAAAAATATTTTAAGATTATTTTTTCATATCTCTTTCATTCTATGATCATATACTATCCAAGTGCCGAGGTACGAGTAGAAACATTTGTTGAAATTTATGCTTGCTAGGGTGAAGTGGAACTACGTGAATTACGGTAACTTATCCAGATTTATACAAAGTTGCATTTGTACCTTAGAAAGTACTAAGTATAATGTCCAATATAAAGATATTTACAGCACGGTTATTAGAATTATGGTTATATGACTTTAGATTCATTATATCAAACACTTAGGATCTGCGCCTCCAATAGATCATAAATAAACTGATAAAGATTATAAATAATAAGTATTTTCTTTGGTAAATCCAATATTTAAAACTCTTTTTTCTCAATGTGTGTTACTATATTTGTTTGTTTGTAATAACTTTATTGTACCAAAAAATAGAAAGTAAATACAAAAGCATACACAGAAGTACAATGGCGGATTTATCCTAGAAAGATATCTCTTGGTATCTGAGATTAGGTCGTAGGCTACCTTTTTGAAGCTATAATTGACCTTATTAACCATTAAAAAAACTTCGCTTGTTTGACAGTTAGCGCGTTATGCACTTATAAAAGACAAATAATAATATACAAACTAGCTTCTTTTAGTGTAGTAATAGAAGCTTTGAGCACAAATTATGTCGGTTTTTAAGTCATATAATATCGAAAGACTAGATGCGGAAATTCTTCCTTGGCCTTTATTTTTATGACATTTACTGAAATATCAAATCTTTCTTTGGCATTTATAATAAGGACATTACGCGAACTAGTTCCCTGGCACTAGTTTTTAAATAGAGATGACCTTAGCCAAAGTAACAAATTAACAGACAAGAACAAAATGTATGGGATGGACATAAGCCGCGCTAAACCACTTAGTCAATTTTTTGGCCGAAGGGTATCGTTTTCCAGCGTTACCGCGGAAGGTTACCTGACACCGTGACTTTGTGCAGTGCGTCACAGCAAGACCATCCTACTAAATAATTGCATTGGTTTTTAAGTGTAAATATGTATTTATAAAATATGTGTATATAAATATGTATTTTTAGAAAATCAGCCATGTTGTTGCCCAACAATTTATTAATAACATGTTGTTGCATAAGACTAATAAAAAAATAAATAAAATAAATATGTCAATCCTATACATTTTGTTCTTGTCGTTCTTCGCTTACGTTTTGACATAGTGACTTTGGCTATGCCCCCAGTACCGTATGATCAATAGTTAAGGTAAGTATACATATAAATAAATAATAAAAAGCAACTGAAAATATTGGTAATCTTATTTATTTTTGTACATAATAAAATATTATGAATATGTAAAATGGCACAATATTATACAACATATGAATCAGTTCTTATATAAAAATATGGGTGAACAGTTAAGATAGAAGGTAAAATGGATTCTACATTATTTTTGTAAAACAATATTCCATAATATACCTAGTTATAATACACTTATCGGACAAATAAATATTAAAATTTTAAGGCTAAATATAAAGATCACTTTACGTACAATATAATAAATACAAGTAGTGAATACAAGGCAAATTCCTAAGCATAAATGTCCAAATATTGGACAGACTCATTATCCCAAAGTACATTCATTAATTTGCATAAATCTCTTAGGCATAAATCAATCAGCGGAGTTTTTACCTATACATCTTTGTACTATTTTAAATAAATACATTTTCATTGAATGTATTTACTTAAAATAGTACAAAGATAAACAGAAACTGCGACAAGCGTCGTCAATTATATAATTATAATTTATTATATGCTGTTACACCCACAACATGCTCCGTCAAATTGTTTACAATTTTACAGTTTATTTATAAATTGTAAATATGGTATGGCAATTCATGACAGAAATTTATTTATTCATAATAATATTACAATAACACAGTTTTTGCAGTGGCAGTATATTATAAACTATAATTGAATTTTACTCGGTACTGATTATACATCTTGTATGACATTATCTTACAACAAACAAAATTCAACATTTTAACATGAATAAACAACTTTGTTCCGAAAAGCGCCTATTGAATTATGTAGTATAACTATTATGCTGCTCTTTCGAATACTAAAATGATTTAATACCTATACACGGCTAACTCAATAAGTTTCTCTTATCGTTTAAAGGAAATTATTTTCATTGGTTTTCATCATCTCGCTTACCTGCGTGTTTATTTGATAGCCTTTGTATAAGAACCAGCGGCTTTACATAAGGTGAGAAAAATACCCTTAACAAATAACAGCCTAAACTGTAATATCTTCGACAGGATATACTTACAAAATGATCACTTAAATACTCAGTTGACAAGAACCACAAACGAAACTGATACCAGGTAAGAATGGTCGGAGTAGGTATTTTCAATTTGTATAAAATTACGGATGTTTTAATTCCGTACATAAGACATTTTCATGAAAGTCGGTCAATTGTCACTGAATCGATAGTGAAGTCCCGGCCATGTTTTCTATTCATTAGTAAATAAATATTTTTTATCGACTCTAGTCGATAAAATAGAGCAAAACGCATTATCTAATCCTTTCTTGAACCTGAAAATGGCATAAAACATGATAGTGTTTGATATGATTAACTAAGTAGGTTAATAGGGATTGCAAACATGTTGTTATGTTTATCTCATCGATAAAAATTGTACTAATTTTTATGAAAGAGTTTGCAGTTTCCGAGTTTAGACCCATGTAATTTTTTAAGAAAGAACTTAAGCACTTTGTTATAAAAAGAATATATGTGTATCACAATCCGACAACATTAATCTTTTTAAAAATATCACAGTCTTAATAATTGACTGAAAAGAAGAGATTACTCTATGCCCTAAGCGTTTAGTCCAATAGTATTCATACTATACCATATTGTTAAAGGAATAAAGGTTTGTTTCACAAAGTTGTAATAAATATGGCCTCGAATTGAAAGGTAAATTAGAAATATTACAATTAGAAAAAAAAAAAACAATATGTACAAAATTAAATAACACACAAAATGGGATTCTAGTATTGGAACTTACGTACGTAGATTATAACATTCAATGTACAGTACAACTTCAATAACATTTTACAAAAAATATAACAATCTTTTCCAACCGTCAAGCCACGTGGCTTTTTCATCTTTCTTCACTTAGTAAATCTCTTGGGTGCCGCACACCGAAAGAGATAACAAGATCTGTTACAACAGAATAAAAAACAACATCTTAAACTCCATCACGGAGTAATTTAAACCAAAAGTTTCATTAAAACATATCATATGCTGAGAGAAGGCCGTTTCTTCCTTACACTTTTGTTGCTCAGACCGAGAATCGAACCGATTACCTGTAACAATACATTCAATTAAAAACCAAACATTGGAGCAAGTACAGTTAAAATAAACTTCCGTTTATTCAATTAAGTCAACAGGAACTTCTTGGAGAGATTGTCGCAAGGATATTTTAATAATCAGTTGTAGTTAATTATTTCGAAATGAACATTATATTCAATGAAGTATTTTCTCTGACATAAATTAATAGTCAACTGAATCTGAATTTCCGAAAAGAATATAAGAAAATATTAAAAGTAATAATTTCTTTCTAAGTTTTACTTACAAATGGCTTGAATATTGATATTTTAATTAGAGGCGTTACCTTAGAAACAGAATAGGTGGCAAGCTTTCGTCTTGGCGCCGGTAGTAATAAAGCCAATGCCCTTGCCTCTCTCAGGAGTGCGTGGAAAGCTAAGGCTGCGCCAGCGCACGATTCTGCTGCTGATACCTCGTAGAACTGACAGCCAAACCTCAAGGATAACTCTTGACCTTCCTCTGCTTTTACCGTCCTGTTTGAAAGAATATCGGTCTTTATATAGCGCTTATAAAAAAAATATGAATTTTGACAATTGATACATTGCTACATCGTTGGTCTCAGAGCGAGAGTTATTAAAAATGTAATATCAGCTTTCCTCCTTATTGCCCTGTTAGTCTCTTCATTTTAGGGTTTTACCAGCTTCTTGTAATCGTTCTATAAATTATTTTGTAAATAGATGATAGGCAAAGTGAAAAATGAATATGAAACAGAATTTTCATCGGTCATCCTCAAATTCAATTTTATTCAAAAAAGGGGTGGATCTTTACGTTTCCTTAAAAGTAAATTAGAAAATTGTTTATGAATATGGCGAAAGAACAAACAATGACAGATAGGGTAAAAGAGATGGGATCAAACCTGGCGTGTTCCAAATCTCTCTTGTTTCCAAGAAGAGTAACAGCTGTGCAACCAGGTAGTCGTGTCCGTTCTAGGAGAGCTAGCAGCTCAGCTGCTGCCAGGAAGGAACGTCGGTCGCAGACTGAATACACAACAGCAAAAGCGTCCCCCCATCGAAGATGCTCAGCCAAGCAGCCGCGTTTCTAAATAAATTTTTATGTAGTTTTATTTAAGTAATTTAGAATTAAATATAATTACTAAGTTTATTTGATGTGCTACAGACACTAAAACAATAATTAACAATTCAATGAATAAGATTGTTTTGATTTAGTCAGTAGCACGTGTGACTTCAATGACTGCATTACTATCAGGTTTACCATGTGTTTTATATGCTTCTTCTACAGTTTTTAATTTTATATTTGGTTTAATGAACAAATGTAATGATTGTGTTTAATTTTGTTTTATACTTACAGCACAACCACAAGTATCCAAAACTTCGACTTCCGAAGCAGCACCATCAAAAGCGACTCGATGTTGGTACAGAAAGTCTGTAACAAAAAACTTTTCTTCAACAATCTTACAATATATTTTGCCAAAATGTGCACCAGGTATGTGAATAATTGTTTTTATATATTTAATTAAGATTCATTGTCTCGGCAACCTCGCTCTATATCTGAATGCAGAAGCAGTCTGTCACTCATGTGCATCTAGGTTACACTGACAAACTAAAGGTCTGCCTACGTTTATGAGACAAAACAAAAATGAGAGAGATAAAATAAATTGTCAAAAATAAAGCTGAAATTCTATGAAATGACAAAAAATATATGAGATAAAGATTGCACATACAAAAATATTTCTCATGATATTTTTACGACGCCAATACTCGACTTTCGAAAAAAAAAAATGATTTATATATTTATTTAATCCATACTTTACTTACTAATATTATAATGCGAAAGTCTGTCTGTCTGTCTGTCTGTCTGTCTGTCTGTCACCTTTTCATGGCTAAACTGCTGGACCGATTGTGATGAAATTTGGTAGGGATATAGTTAACGACCTGAGGTCAAACATAGGCTACTTTTGGGCGCGATATAACCGAGTCCCACGTGGGGCGAAGCCGCGGGGAACAGCTAGTTTAATAATATTTGCAAGTTGTCTGAAACAAAATACTCTTCTATGTATGCGAAAGCTACATTTTTTTGTTTTTCGTGAATCTGATCAAGAGCGTTAGTACTATTATATATTTTGTGTCAAGAGTTAAAATTTAACTACTCTACTGGACCTTTTATGAATTCAAATTCATTCGAATCCAGTCAATCTTTAACAAGAAATTCTGTACGGGTTGATATGGTGTTAAGTGGTTGATTTACCTCACATGAAATGGAAGCGCTTTTAACTGTAATGCAGGGCGATCATGCGGATGTACTCGTAACATTAATACTATGCATGACTCAAAATATGCACGCGCAAGAGATAAAGAGAAACGTGCTTGTTGCAATGTCAGTTTGGTTTTTCTTTATTGTTGCAGATTATTTTGAATTCAGTCTGTAATATTTGATTACCTAGCTATTACATATTAGGATGTTAAGAGTAATATTAATATTTCCTGATATTCTTTTTTGTTATTTTATTTTCAAATTTTTGGATATATCATAAATGAATGCTCTTTTGCATCAAACCTTTATCAATAATTAATATTTTATCCTATAACTACCAGTATTTTTTATTAGGTATATTGTTAGAAAATGATAAATCTAAATAGTTCCTCTAAAATTAAACACGACATGGACTTGACTTGAACCTGGTTCGAATAAAGACTTTGATTGACTACCAAATATAGGTAATGTACAGCGGCTCTTCACACGACTTTTCTTGAGGTTTTCTTTTATTATAAGAAGAGTAGAAACAACATACTAAAAAAAGATGATTCCATGCTTCGGAAGGCACGTTAAGCCGTTGGTCCCAGCTGCCATCTGGTAGTCGTTAAAGGAACCATGTCAGAGGCCGAGAGGCGGTTCCGAAGAACTCAGACACCAGGGTGTACATTACTAATAAAAAAAGGCTTACTAAAACTTGTTTTCACCCGCATACGCTATCAAAGGTCGTCGGCCGAGAGCCGGCGCCGTATCAGCCTTGGCACTCCCGTCAGTTGCCAATATCGCAAATAAACTATTGGCATGGCTGGCTGGCATTTGACAACGGCCACCACAGGGATCTTCTGAGGCATTTGTTATAATGCTGTCAGTTGTTATGTCAGAGTATTGTGGTACTTGTAAGTGGAGTGCCTCATGTGTGGCGAGGTCAACTTTAATTAACAATTCATTCAAATGAAGATTTTTTTGCACATTAATTTTATGTATGTAACCAATCAAATTATAAGCAAACTTTCATACAATTGACCAGAAGTACGAAGCCTACGGAAAATTTGCGCCATAGCTCATTGTAATACTAATACAGTGTTAGAGCGTATTTTTTTGTTACCAACTTATAACATTGTTCAACTTGCACATAATACGAAGAAAAAAAACTTGCAAATATCGGAAGACCAGGGGAAATTATAAAGCTGTTCAAATCAGTTTACTAAGTGGCAACGTTAGGTATGAACTATGACATGATAACACAATGATTTATTAACGTTTTATGCAGTATGAGTATGAGACTCTTATATTATTTTTATATTTTCCATTTTAATAGTTGTTAATAGTGTTCTCATTAATATAAATAAATTAGATTTGTGTATTAGATGGATCGTACTTACTTTTAATTTATTTAAAAAATACTTACCACCGGTAGAACTGTATTCCCCGATATATCGTTTGGTTAAGTAGCGAACGACCACGGCTGAAACAATAAAAATAAAATTGTAAAAACAGAACACACCAAATGTTTCAAAGAAGACGAATGAATTAATTAATTTTTATTTTAATTCATTTATTCAATAACAATTTTGACATTGTGTTTGATGTTATTGCATCATTTAATGATATTCTAATTATATTTTTAAATTATAATGGAGATGCTGTGGTTGATCAAAAATATGGTAACATATTCTCTACCAATGACAAATCAAGTAGTAATTGACAAATAAAATAGGTAATATTTTGTATCTTCACAATCTATATGTTACTGTTACGTTATCCATAAAATGTAATCACATAGAAAGTTCGTCGATTGCACTATTACATTTTATCTAACTTGATAACATAGTGCAAGAGAAATACAAGTTAACATAGAGAAAGCAGCAATTAGCAACTAATCGGTTAGAGGTGTTACAAAAGTTGTACCCCTGAATGAATTTATAACTACAAGCCCAATTAGAGAGAAAGGAATAGGAAGGCTAAGAACGGCTATACGTGGGACTACATCTACACCAAATGAATTGTCTTAAGTACATAAGTAAATTCAAAATCGTCTCTAAATTAATGGGGTTAGAATTTGGCGGAATAAAAATTAGGTACATTATATTTTCATTTATTTTCTATTTTATTATCTTTATATATAAAAAGCAACTTTGCTGTAGTCTGGCTAAAACTCGACAATGGCTGGACCGTTTTGGTTAATTTTGGTCTTGAAATATTTGTGAAGTTTAGGGAAGGTTTCGAGGTTTGGAATCGTTGAGAAACGTGCGTACGGTAAGAAATTTAAAAAAAATGATAATTTATACAGAGTTAGATGCATTATATTTCGAACTTGTTTGCTTCATAAATGTTACTAACAAATTACACTGTGTCACTTTTATTGTGTAATGTTTAGTCGTTATCGTTACGTTAGTTAAGGTCATTGCTAAACGACTGCCATAATTTTACAATACGGTTCAGGTTGTACAAAATTATCTTTGGCTTACTCTAGTCGAATGAAACACTAATATACATCTGAATTGGACTTAGATATTCAGAATAAGCACCAATAAAATTTTTACAACTGCGTAACAATATAAATAAAACATATAACACACTTTATTACTTTAGTATCGTTATAAGAAATCACAATACTATAAACGGAGTTGGTCATATTTAATGTTGACAAGATGACACCATACACTTCCTATATTTGCAGCGATCGCAAATGGCAAGCGAAATATATTTTGATATCTGACACTAACCGTCGAAAAGTCGTGTTGGAATTTCAGGCTAAACACTAATAATTCCAACGTGGTGTCAAAGAAATATGGTTGATCATAAAGCAGTGAATAGTTTGTGAAATGATATCTTTACGTCGGATCTCATCAGCTTCGCCATTTTATTGTGCTTTGCTCTCTCGCCGTGGAAAATACGGGATCATGGCGGACCGATAAACATGTCATTTCATCGAATTTATTATCTGGCTTCTGCTTTACGATCATCTCTGAACATAATAGAATGTCGGTAAGTACCAGGACGGGTTTTGTTTGATTTAAAGACTTGAGGTCAGAGGCGTGCTGACTGATGTTTTGATAGCTTTTTCAATGGACCAAGTGCAAACAATCAATGTATGTTAATTGCGATTTCTTGTTTATCTATTGGGGTCGTCGCACTTTCGTTTAAGGCTCTTTACCATGGTCATTACACGGGAAGACAATTGGCTGTTTACTTTACAGCGTGTCCTTATGAGCTGTTTTCACTTTCAAAAAAGTTGAATCTTAGTGAATTTTCAAAGCAAAACTTTATTGATCAATAATTTAAAAAAGAAAAAGTAAACATGAATTTAAAGCCGTATTTAACTCCAAAACATACCCTAATAAATTGCGAATCAGAAAAGCGGTCTTCTTATCAAAACATGCAAAACTCGCGACTCAATCCGAATGAACCAATTAAACTAACGAGCACTTTCACTTAACAGGCAGTTCAAGGTAATCCAGTAAAACTCTCGATCCCTCAGATATGTTAAGCCAATAAATCTGGAACTGTGTTGTAACAAAAAGGTATCAGCCTCAAACCCCTTCAGTTTTGTTTGGCAACTTGTCTTTGTATTATCTTTTAAAATTTAAACACAAATCACGCAACATTGTAAGGTAAATTTATTAAGGCACACGTTTTGTTAAACTTACTTTTAGCATCAAGGAATATTATCTAAGAAATTATGGTTTTAAATATTTTGTAGGACTTAAGATGTTTTCCAGCAAGGTCAGGGTTTAAATATGATTAGATAACACAGTTGATATAAGCTGTACTCAGCACTATAAAATTACTTAATATTACTTCGCCTCAGTACAGAGATTAATACTCGTATGCACAAGTTTTAGGTTTATTTTTACTCTTATTCCAACCTGTTCTCGTTACGGTTCTTCACAATCGGTTGTTGAAATCTTTCACGAGTTTCGGAAGAACAGAATTGCCTGCTCTTACCACCAATGCCAGTAACGAGACATAACGGTACAAGGATTAAATCGAGACGTTTGGAATACGGTAGCAAAAGCTAAATGTTAATTAAGAACATCGGCGAAGCGATCGGAACACAGGCCAAGTACAGACTGCGTTTCAAAGCTGTGCTCTTTTCGGTGGAGTCCATCTTGTTACGTTATAACTTCTGCTTTTCTTTTATTTGTTCCTTTATTTGTTGCATAGGTGATTTCATCTTGGTCTTCCTTTTTCCCGTCTTTCCAATATTTTGCCTTCCATAATGTTTTTCATAAAGTCATCGTGTAGTATCAAAATTTCCCCACTTTTTTTTCTCTTCTGTTACATTATAAATTAAACTCTAGTAAAGTTTTTTTTTATGTCTAATATTATAAATGATACTGAGTGACACGAATAATTTAATATGATAAAAATGTTTTCAAATGGGTATCCGACATTGCTTTTCGATAATTGGGAGTTTAATTTTTACCTACAGCTGAATTTCCGTGAACATCGCTAATTAGTTGTTCTCTTTTTTGCTCATTTATATGATCGTATTTACTGCCAGCTATAAAATGAAAACGTTCATTAATTTTACGCTCATTCTCATTGGCTGCACATCAAAAGGATTCAACACTTTCACTCTTATTGACAGAGGCTAATACTATACTAGGTTTCACTGTTTCTTTTTTGATGACAGGTGTCATGTTTCTAAACATTGATCTTAGCATGACCTAAAAGTCTAGAAATCAACATTCTAGTCAAATAAAAGTCATCACTTATATTAGTAAGTATGTCACGGTGGACATAATTACTGCAGTTCATTATTTGTAGTATCACGGCTATGACCAACATTATTATTCTGGCACGTGTGATGTGAGACTAATAAACTTATAAAATAAAGTAATTTTAATAAAATCAATCTATGGTGATGCCAAGTAAAAATAAGGACAGGAATACAAATAGGTGTTTCCTTTTTTTTACAATAAGTGCATCTTTTGAATGGGGTGAAGTTTTTTGATTATATATATTTTATCCTTTTCAAGTGTTTACGTTACACTTCTATTTATTATATAATTAATGGTCTTAATAGAAACTAATAAAGTAATAGTAAGCTTTCTTCAATTAATATTCATATGGATCTAAAATAAATGCAGCATCTCCTATACGATATTTTAGATAAGTATGAGTAACAGATGCTTGAAGAGGAGGCGTCCCGGCAGACAACTGACCGAGTGACTCACTGGACGTCGGCATGCCAGAGTACTCTATAAATACGATACGCAGTTGACATTTGCTGCTCTCGATCTATGACCCAACTGATTTTATGTTATGCATACTACAAAATACAAATAAACACAACGAAATTTAGCTTATCTTTATCTTCCTATTTCAAAAGTCGAGTATTTTCACACAAGTTTACGTGTTTTCGTTCACGTTATGGTTTTATTATTTTTGTTTTATACCATACTTAGATTAAAAAAAGCGCGCGATTTCCAAATTCTATGTTTTATACTGAAAATTTTGGTTTTCTAGATGAAGTGTTTAAATTAAATTTAAATGAGATAGGCAATAAATTCAAGGCTTCATTTGAACTATTCCAAAAAAATTTACGAATAGATTTTAAACTAGCCAGTTATTCCGCGTGCAAACAAACAACCAAATCCTTGAATATAAGTAAAGACAGCACTTCTGCAGTAGTACTATCAGAAAATAGGTTACACATAGGAATGTGTGCGTGAAATAATGAAGTAATAGTTGGCGCCACGAACCCGTACGTGTAAAACATTTGGTCATTAAGAACCAGTTGCTCAATGTAAATGGTGCTTATTAAGAAAGGTTGCGATTGAGTTTAATAACATACGGTACTCTGTTATTATCCAAATATTCAGTCATTACAGCCCTCACAAAGTTCTCGCTCTAAAGAAACACATTTTTGTAATCTCATTTGTCATTTTTGATTACCCAAAGAGCAGAAGGAACCAACTGATAATGCAACAAGTAAAACATTACATTATTATTATTTATTATTATTTTCAATGTATGGGTCACAAGGTCAATCGACCATTTACGTCAGTTTTTCGAAACCACCTCTCGGCCTCTGATGTGGTTTTTTTAACGACTATCGGATGGCAGCCAGGATTCCGGAGATCAGGTGACTCAAACTTCAATGTCCTAACCATACTGGAAACAACTCAACAAAGTATTCTTTTCATTGAAATCAAACCCAGGAACTCCAAGTCTTCAGACAAACGACTTAACCACTGGACCACAGAGGCAGTTGCAATGAAATGTAACACTAAGATAAGAGAGATTCTTTATTTGTAAGCATGTCAGCCACCATCCGTTTCATTGTTAATTTTCATCGTAAGAACAGCCTGCCCCAGGCCGAGATAACTGCTTAATCACATAATCAAGATGCGGCTCGTGATTGATTGTTTGTTATGTAATTGCTGCGATGCTGTGAGTCATGTTGTGGATCTCACGAAATTCGTTTTATTTTAACAAATATTCTGATAAAGTTATCAAATGGTTTCTTTCAAGTATTGGCGATATGTTTATTATCCATCAAAAAAATTAACAGGTTAACTTAAAAAAAAAATATGCTGCATCTGTCGAATCATATAGTTTTTTTACAAGCTAACGAAATAGGCAATCAAGTTACGCAGGAAACTAGTCTGTCCATGCCGACTCCACCGTGGCCCAGTAAGAAGGGGCAAACTATTAAAGTAGTCGCAGAAGTACATGCGTGCAAATGATACTCCTAAGACTGCAGAAGACTCCAAAGTGGAGAAGAAAAGTTGGAAACTAGACGATGACCTCTGGCCCCCGAAGCATCAAGCTGAAGATGCAACTGGGGGGCAACGCTTCGATAGGAAAGAGTGGGCTAGTAGTTGGGTTGAAGTTAAAAAAAAAAAATTCCCGAATTATAGCAGGTTTATCGTAAATCACTTGTTTGAATAAAAAAATATGGATTTAATTGGGATGCCAGGAGAAGCCAATCATAGAAACACGGCTGAAAAATATAACATAATAGTTTAATTTAATAAACCCTAACAACAACAAAACATTATTGAACAACATTTGTAGTTGCAGCATAAATTCAAGATACCGGTCTAAAACATGCGAAATCGAAGTGTCATGTTTTGCAAATAGTATAGTGATTAGAAACAATACCTTCTAAACGATGACTCAGTCACATTCACAACAGGGTTATGAACATACAGAATGAAACCAAATATAGAATCATCAAGTCCATCAATGGGTCGGAAAGGAATAAAAAGTTGAATTATATCCGACGACAGATTATAAGCATTCGGCAGCCTACACACATAATTTTAAACTACAAAGTAACATAGACAGCCTTGTACTAATGTTCCCTTTTCTATTTTGTATTATGTGTACGTAAATTTAGTAAATTAATAGATAAACATGAGAGATGAGATGATCCTTCTTCTACAACTAAATGACGATGCTAGATCAAATCGGCTAACTAAAGAATAATAATGATAGAAAATTTTACAAGCACACTTAAAACATTCACAAGTACCAAGGATTATCGATATTGCCTAACAGTTTAATTGTTATTGTATGATGCGTTGGAGTGTTTCCCAAAAAAGACATACCATAATAAATCAATTTCACTGTTTGCCTTTCACCAGTATTGTTTATACTTTCTAATGGTCTGTTTGTCACCAAATGGTATCATTTTATTGCCTATATTATGATTAATTACTTTTTTTTTGGCCTGTGTTATGTAATGTGATTGACAATTAATAATTTGTTTATAGTGTTTATAGTTTCTTATACTTTAGGATCAATATCCTGGTTATTGTTGTCTAATCATATTCAGTGTTTTTCTTCCTTGATTTTCTTTTTTCTCGCTTTCTTTCTATTTATTTATAAATTTTCAATATGAATAAATCACTTTCGTTCAAGATTCTAATTTACTTTAATGTCTCTTGAATTTCAATTTTCGTTTTTAATTCCTAGTTTTATAACTTTTTGAATGTGTAATTGTTTTAGTTATATGACTTTTAATATCAACTTTCTTAAATTTAATTTTATTGATTTACCAATTGTCAAACATTTAAATTTATTTGTATGTTGAAAAAATAAATATATACTTATTTGATTTTTGATCTATTGCATTGCTTTTCATTATTTAATATTCACTTATTATTCGGTTACTAGGTAATACTAGGAATAGAACATGACTTTCTTTTTACTCACAGAATATTTATATGTTGTGATCATTAGTCGAGTTGATTGAGACAACAGTTTACATACATTTCATACATATTCCCAATAATTTTCACTTTTTGTTACTAACATAGAGGCTATCTTGCTGGGTTACAAAGTCACCGACAGAGAAATTATATAAACATATTATTTTTTTAAACTTTGCAATCTTAATAGAATAATTTTGTCTTTGACATGTTGTTAATACTATTTTTAATTGCTTGTATCAAGTGATAAGTATGCATCGTAGTTTTTTCAATAAGTAAAGTAATAAAGCCTCCTCGTACTTATTTTTTGTTGCAATGATACAATAATTATAGGTGTTGATATGAAGTAAAGGGTGATGGAATAATTGAGTCATTATGAAAATTAGACATAATCCGAACTAATCTATTTAGTTACAGTAAGTAGTTACCTATACCTTACCATTTAACGATACCGATACCAAATTGATACAATATCGAGAGAAAAAATTGCATGCTACGAGTAAAATGTTCATTTCATCTTACTCAGGGTCAAAGCACTGTGCATTACGTAGATACTCAAGTCTTGATAATTTTCTTCGGTGCTTGATCGAACAGGTGGTAATACAGGTTTTTGCAAAGTAAACATTATGTTACATATGACTGGTATTTTAGTTAAATGTTATAATTTGTAGAAGTATTACTGTGGTAAAACCTTTGAGGTTTTTTGTATTTGTGATATTCACTAGATAAATACCATTTTATCTGTTTCAAAAGAAGCGCATTGATTTATTGTCTATTTAATCGTATAGCCACATTCGTTCTTTCGCTTATGATTATTTTTAGAGTTTGCATCTATTGGATTGCGTTGTATAAAAGTAAGCAAGACCACACTTAGTTTAATTTTATATTTTACAAAAACTACTAAATTAATATAACTGTCATAAGTAAAAACAAACTATGTTTCAAAATGCATGAAGTCAGACAGTGTTCTTTTTTTCTTGCAAATTCTTTCTACGCATTTCGTCGCGACGGTGGCGTCGCCAGACAGGACAAGTGTCTTTCTATATAAATGACTTCAGACAAAATACGTTTCATTCGCTTTACGATGCAAATTTTAGAATTTCATAGTATATACTCAGCATACATTGTAGAGATGTACTTACACCGCTATTACTATAAACCTAGATTCATGCAATGTCACGAACATAAGAGTGTTTTGGTTTAACCACATATTATAAAACTACATTTACACGAAATAGATTTGGAGTATCTTTAATTTTCTTAATAATAGTAAGAGCAGAAAATTTGTGAGACTATACGTGCTTTTAGCGCTTAGCCCAACAGATTTGTACTTATATTAGTATAAACATTTTACTGCGCGTAGATTTTTACTCTTAAATAAGTACCAATCTAAATTTTTTAAAAATATATGTTTTTTAAAAAAAAAAAGCAAGTTGATATAGCTCTGCTTTTTACTTTTCCTCGATTTGATACAAATGTCACCGCCTACCCATAAAACAGCCTTAGTTGAACTTTATTTAAAAAAAAAATATGGTTGTTCTCTTATCCGACCTTCGTTATCTAGGCTAAGGGTGAGTAGTATACGATACTTGTAGTTATTGTTGGTATTTAAAGCAATAGTTGCTACGCACCGTAGTATTGCACCAGTTGCACCATACCAGTCTCTTGGTTCGAAGCCAAGTAGTATCGAGGTATTCAAATACAGTTGCATCTATATTTTTGTGATTCACGTTTGTTTATTCATGATTATATTCTTCTTCTCTTCTTTCTGGGCGCTACAACTCTTAATGGGTCTTGGCCTCCTCCACAATCGTCTTCCATTTCGCTCGATCTGTTGCTTCCAGTCTTTAAGATGTTTTCTTGCCCAGCCTCTTCAGGCCCTCCTCCAGACAGTCCTTCCAACGCTTTCTAGGTCTTCCGCGGGATCTTTTCTGCTGTGGGATCCATTTAGTGATGACTTTGGGAGCTCTAGCGTCATCCGTTCTCTCCAGATGGCCCGCCCATCTCAACCTCTGTCTTGCAGAACCTAACAACGGTTTCTTTGTGGATCAGATTCTCCAGCTCGTGGTTCATTCTGATGCGAAACGTACCGTCGTCCTGGCGTATTGGTCCGGTCATGTTTATATTATATACTGAAAATATTATGAGTATTCACGAATCATGTTTATACTAACGACTAATTAAAATAGTTATTTACTAGTTTTCGTCTGGGCTTTTGCTTTTGTTCACGTGGGAATTTTATCTATATTATATTAATGTATTATATTGATACATGGTATTCAATACACTAATCCTCCACGCATCAGTTTGAACAGATTCCTTTCAAGCAAGAAGGCGTAAAAAAGTAACAGTCATTTATTTTTACAAGCGTTTTACGAAAGTTCTCAAACTTTTACATTCTTATTTTATAGTGTAGTAGTTCAACGTGTGACTTCTGAAAAATATATATTTTAATATACTTTTATTGCTACAAAAACCGTTAAGCTAGTGTCTTCATTTTGTTATATCAGGTCTATTAATTTTCTCAACAAAAATTAGATATTTTTTTTCGATAAATGACAAAACATTTAGAGGTACTTACCGCATAAACCTAAAAATGTATATAAACAAAAGAATCCAACATATGGAAATTCTCGTCAAATGCTATTTCTTAAGTATGAGTATGTGTGTATATTTTTAATTATTCACGACTCAATTCCACCCACTTGAAACTGTCTACACCCCCGGGAACGTCTCATAGTCTAGAAATAAATAAGTATCATGATCATTTGATGAAACGGTCACTATTTTTATCGGTTTCGAAGATTAGAATCAAAGAATTGTGTATTAATTTATTCCTTATATATTTATTTATTTATTCGTACGATTCTTCCTTAAAATATATTACTACCTGTTGCCCGCGGCTTCCCCAGCGTAAGTTTGATTCAAACTATCAACCTCTTTACCCCCTTAGTGCTTGTATTTCCTAAATTATAAGATTTTGTAAAATTATAATTTTAGAAAATCTTATAATTTTGTGTAAAAAAAAGAAAAGAAAAGAAAAATATAAAGAAAAAAAAAACACCTGTGGAAAATACTCGTATTTGTCTTTGTTTTGATGACTCAATGTTTATCAAGCATAGCACGCGTATCAGGCTTCTGTGAATCTCAACTATCTTATTTGATCTGCGAATTCTTTTGATGATTTAATTGCTTGCGTAACGATTCCAGGATCTTAGTTCAAAGACAATAGTACCAACTAGAAATAACTAATAATTTGTTTAATCTTTTCACTGCTCCTAGTATATCCTCTTATTTTTATTTGATACTAGTGACCTTCCTCGGCTTCGCATGGGCATAAAAAAACTTCCTCTTGAATCACTATCTATTAAATAAAAACCGCATAAAAATCCGTTGCGTAGTTTTAAAGATTTAAGCATACATAGGGATAAAGGGACAGATAAAGCCACTTTGTTTTATACTATGTAGTGATAGTGATAATTAAAATATGTTGCCAATAAATTCAACCTTCTAGTCTTTTTTTTCTTCTAATAATGTAAATGTAAATAAAAAGAAGAGAGAAAATAAATTATTTTTAATGTTATCGGACATCACATAAAAGAGGATTACAGAAATACCTTAGGTGACAATAACCTTCATGTCTTAGATAAGATAAACTCAAAACAAAACATATGCAAATGGAATTCAAAAACAATGAAATTCTTGAAATATATCATCACTTTCATGTAAATATTTGATATCACAAGAATGCAATTATTAAATTTACATAGTCTATAGACTATGTCATATAGTATTGAAACATTATCAGTGCATCTAGATTAAGTTCATGGAAATATCCTATAGGCTATTAACACATTTTCTTATCATGTAGGTATGACACCATCTGATAAAGTTTGTATGTCAATATAATTTTGATAGACAAAGAAATTGTGTCGCAATTAGTCTTTTTTTTCTTTGCACGGCGAAAGAATATCACGCAATAATTTTTTAATCAGAAAACCTTTTTCTTCGAATATAATTTACTAGCGACCCGCCCCGGCTTCGCTTGGCTATAAAACCCTTCCTCTTGATTAAAAAAAAAACGCAACAAAATCCGTTGCGTAGTTTCGAAGATGCATACATAGGGACAGACAGCGGAAAGCGACTTTGCTTAATACTATGTAAAGATAAATTAGTGAAACAAGAATCAACATTTAAACCAGATGGTGCATGGGGTTTATTAACTCCGTGGTCGAGTGGTCACGGCGTTGGCCTTTAGATCTGGGGGTCGTGGGTTTGATTCCTACGGGAGGCATACTTTCTTTAGTTGTTTCCAGTTTGTTTAGGACATTGCAGGCTTGAATCACCTGATTGTCTGATAATAAAGATGATTCCGTGCTTCGGAAGGCACTTTCAGACGTGCGTCCCGGCTGCCATCTTGTAGTCGTGAAAGGAACCACGCCAGAGGCCGAGAGGCGGTTCCGAAGAACTCTGACACCAGGGTGTTAATGGTCAGTTAACAGTGTCACCTACACGAAATGATGATGATGATTTAAAAATAAAATTTCATTCTCTTTCTCTATTTATTTACTAACATATCAAAGACTACCGGAAATATAACTTGTCTTCATCACTTCTACCCTCATTTCTGTTAGCTGATAATGTTTAAAAAAAACCTTTATTAATTAATCTCGGTAAACATATACGGTATATTCTCTTCTAAGAAAGTGCAATCTGAACACCGTGCGTTCGTCGAATTGGATCTGAAAAAATTATCAGTGCTCCTTCGTGATTTAATCGAGCAGTAAATTTGGCTTTATTTATGAACTTGAACAATAATAAATATTGACTTGTTTTTTTTAAGTGTACCCTTATTTAAATCAAGACAAAACACATTATATATCTTTTTAAAGTCCTAGTTGGCTATTTGATTAAAAATGATTTAGAATGAGGATTAGGAAGTTAAAGTAAAGATTAAGGTTTAAGAAAAAATATGTAAAAAGAGTAATCAAAAATAATTTAATCATTATTAACAGTTTACAAATCTTGCACTTTCTGATGTTAATTTGCATGAGAAGAACCGGATCACACATCACATCACAGACGATAATGTACCTATTAATTGATTGAAGAAACATGTAACTTCACATACTTAATCTTGCATTAATGATTTGATAATTACTTATCAATTTTATGGTTCATTTAAAATTATTAAATAAAACAGATGCTAATCATATGGTAAGAATAATCAATAAGAATATTTGGTTGCTATTTTCTTGCTTATTTAGCAGCTTATTTTATTGTGTCATATTAAGAAATAAGGAAAGACAACAATGGAAGGAAGAGTTTTTTTAACAGCAATAGCCTAGCTCTTTAATTTATGATCATGAATTAAAAGTATATTATCCAGATTACTCCCCTTTCCTTGGGAGAGTAGGCGTTAAGATCTTCAAACTAAGGTCTTAATTTCAATCATTCTTCTTTTAGACTTCTTTCTTTTTTTCTTTCAGACTAATAACAGGTTTTACCATCAACAGAATTATGAAAAAGTTATTACCTCATAGAGAATAAATAAAAACAATAAATCATCGCGTAAGTTGGCTAAAGTCCACTAATATGGTGATAATAAGATGTTTACTTTTGTTAAATTATTGAAAGGAACCACGTCATAAGCCGAGAGGTTCTCTAATGCCAGGGTGTGCATGGTCGATTGACCGTGACACCTACACGAAGTGATGATTATTGAAAGCAACATTGCGTCATTATATCCGTGTTTATACGACAATGCGAGAGGAACGAGCCAGTTACCTTATCAAATGTTGATAAAATGACTTAATGATATCTGATGAGAAAAGGCATATTGATCACGTTTATATCGCATTTCTACCATGCTTATAAAAATGTAACGAGTGAAAATTAACTGCAGGTGTTTCATAGATTAAATAAACTTCGCAGACTTGACAAAAACACAGTGATAGAGTTTACTATGTAGTTTTACTTATAATATGTACTTACAAGTATAAATAATATTAATAAAGTTACCAGTATGTTAATCAGAAATCGGTACCGAATTCTGATTAAAACAAGACTGAATATCTTTATAATTTTAAAGTAAAATATACATTACATATCACTTAAAAACTTTTTAAAATTAAAATACATGTGTTGATTCAATTTTTATCTCCCAAGCATCAGAACCTAAATCAATTATACGCATGTACAAGCATGACTTAAATGTCAGTTAATTAGTCTTCACCGTTGAGCGATTAGCTTGTATTAAGAAAAAACATACTGCTCCAGCATTTGCGAGGTATTCAAATTACCCAGATTACAGCCTCAAGGCATGTCTTCACAGAATAAATCAACGCTTTTTCATATGCCATTAGAGGTAATTCATTCGGCAACCGCATCCGTTAAAAATAAACACAAACATGACTCGACAAAGTTGAATTACTGTTCAAAAAGAAATTTAATAATTTCACAAAAAGACCTTGTAGGTTTATATTATAGCTGTTTAAACAAAATAATAAAAATTCAAGAAAGTACAAAATTTTAGAATTATTCATTTCAAAAACATAATATTTAAATAAATATGACTGAAATTATGCATTATCCAATGATTAAAGAAAGATTTCAAAAACTCACCTGGCTTCCTCGACTATCACAAGTCCTGTAAGGTTTTGATTTGATTGACAAGCTTTTTCATAAACATAATTAAAACCTAAAATATTAGTCGCAATTACTTCAACGCTTGATGTTTTCATTAAAAAAAGCTTCAACTCCCACAAAACTTTTGCACTTAAATATTTACTACAAGCTACTTCTGCAAATGAAAACTAGGTTCTTACCCGATTTTCCGCATCGCGCGCTCCCAAGCACCACAACTCTTATTCGATTTACTGTCATCTTCATCAGTCCGAAATCACAGCACAAGTAAAACACGTGTTAATCTGTCGCAAATTTCTAGATCGCGATCTTTGATCAATTTGGAGACCACGTGCGTGCGGTGCACCTCGCCGAATGCGACTGTACGACTGACGAGACTCACGACTTGCAGTCAAACAATCGATGGACTTTGTACTAGGTATTGGATTTGAGATTTGAATACTTATTTACACATTGTGTGGGGATTTATATCAGCAAATGTATACAGTGCAGTTACAGAGTCGTCGCCTGAGATGCTTGCGTATGTTGGGGGTGTTTGACGCTGTCTGTTATCTTGTGGCGACGAAGGGATACTTTCCGGAAATAAAACCCATATATGCAATTTAAAGAGATAACCAGTAAGGTTTTACCTTTAAAAAATGTAACCAATATTGGAAAATAAACAATTAGAATATTATTAAAATGATATATTAGGACTTTTTTCTTAGCTCCTGGATGCTAGATTTCCAGGATTTTTTTAAAATCAACTTAGCAAGTAGATTAACCAGATTATTATGTTCATAGAGCATAATATATATCTAGTCCTGTAAGAAACCTAAATATTTTCTCTCTTTTTCGTTTCTTCTGCCAATAACATCTAACAATATTTTTAAATTAAGTTTTAAACCTACAATCATACACCTAACAACAAAATCTCTTTCATAAGAAAAATAAAATACATATAATGCTGTTACCTAAGCAAAACTACATGCAACAAGTCTTAGCTTTTTTGCAAAAAGACATATGAAAATAAATTTCGGCTGCCACACCTGTTTACAGTTAGCTAGACGTCTGACAATATACACACCAGTTGCCATCGCCACACATTCGTCAGTACACACTGAGAACAGCTGGTTGTCATACCCTATCAACAATATTACGGTAACGGGATCACTCGCTAAATCTTTTGAAGTAGACAACTATTTTACTAGACTGAATTGAATAATCGAAAAATTACACTTCCTTTTCAGGAGTTTATTTTTGCTACCTTTTTACAACGACCACCATGATATTTTAATATTATAAATTGTTAAGAATTATGTGTCGTTAGATTTTTGTTTATTGTGCGAGTTTCACTAAATATATGTAGATCTCAAGTTTTCTAAAAGGCGATTTCAAAATATAAACGTACTTACAACGATATAATCTTGTAAACGTAAGAGTTCCAAATTTAAATATGATAAAACAAAATTAGTGTATTGACCTATGGCAGTGACAAAGAAAATATATATAGTGATGAAACAGGCAATTTTACACTCACTTGCCAAACACTAATACTCGTGTTTATCTGGCTGATGTTTCATCCAGCATTAATAAAACATTTTACATTAAATAAAAAAAAAACAAATGAATTGAAATAACATCGTTCTTTTTGATGCTGGGTAATAAATTAATCCTACCTATTCTAAAGGTTAAGTTGGCATCAATGGACTAAGATTTACATTTTCATGAAAAGTGTTGTATACAATAGCCATTTTCCTTTCAAAACACAGTTTTATCTAGCATGTAACTTAGAGGTCGTTATATTCTAATCTATGTCAATGACCAACAGTCCCGACATGTGATATGTATGATATAATATGAAGTCGACAAGAGTAACTTATGATACGAAAAAAACTAGATTCATTTTACCATACCAATCACTTTCAGTTTATTTTGTTTCTTACTTATATTTTATTTATGTATTAATCTATACTAACTTCCTTGTAGGTACCGTTTATTCCCGGTCGTCCCCACCATATCGTCCCCACTGGGGACGAGTGGGAAAAAAAAGTTTCGTTCGTCCCCAGTGGTGACGATTGGCACTTTTTATTTCCCACTCGTTCCTATAGACCGAGAGTCAAAATACAAGAGTTGAAACCCTCTTGCTTAGAAAAGCGTAATTAAAGCATTATATCAAGCCGTGAAATCTCTTATTAAAAACCCCTTGTATTTAAACTCGGTCTATAGCGGAACGAGTGGAAAATAAAAAGTGCCAATCGTCACCACTGGGGACGAACGAAACTTTTTTTTCCCACTCGTCCCCAGTGGGGACGACATGGTGGGAACGACCGGGAATAAACCGTAGGTACTAGTTTTTCTCATAGATTTAGGAAATGGCAGCCTACCTAATACCATAGTACTGTGATGTATCAAACATATATAAAAGCCGAGCATTATGCGTCCATAAGTTTTAACTTCTTTCACTGTTGTATATTTATCTTAAATTTAATAACTAAAACAAATTGAAAAGTTGAAAACACGTAATAACTACTTGATTTAACATAATAAAATGGCAAACTTTATCACTGGACGAGTTTTAACTCAAATGGTAAAATGAGAAATTAAACTAATCTTTTGGGCTATAAAAAATAAACAAAAGAAATCGACAATTCTATATTAGGTAATCTTATTAAAAATGTAAAGGTACCACAATCCTTAAGTACCTATAAATATTTATGAACTGATTCTATTGTAATATTCGCGGAATAAACCAGTAATAGATAAAGAAATGGACATTTTGATAAAAGGACAGTTTTGTTGGATTTTAATAAGGGCCAATGTAAGAATTTTAACAAGCTCTTTGTTAGAGGATCCTAATCGTCTAGAACTGCATAGAAAAGACAGTCGACTCGAATAATTTAATATTGATTCAATATTAGCCTGGTATTCTTCGAACCAAGATTTTCGATAGAGATCAGAAAATAAACAAGATTTGATTCAAAATAAGAACAAACAAACAAGTAAATATATAATTTAATATAGATAACCCATATTAAATATAAATGTATGAAAAAATAAAGAGACTTTTATTTCTCCAATTGCGGGTCATTTTATATATATTTATATATATACCAGCTGTTCCCCGCGGCTTCGCCCCGCGTGGGACTCGGTTATATCGCGCCCAAAAGTAGCCTATGTTTGACCTCAGGTCTTTAACTACATCCCTACCAAATTTCATCACAATCGGTCCAGCAGTTTAGCCGTGAAGAGGTGACAGACAGACAGACAGACAGACTTTCGCATTTATAATATTAGTAAGTATGGAAGTATGGATATGGATGGATGTAGGGACAAAATCACACAGATTGAGTTAGCCCCAAAGTAAGTTCGAGACTTGTGTTATGGGATACTAACTCAACGATACTATATTTTATAATTTTATAACAAATACATATATGGATAAACATCCAAGACCCAGGTCAATCAGAAAAAGATCATTTTTCATCTAGACCTGACCGTGGATCGAACCCGAGACCTCTTGAGTAGCGGTCAGGCATGTTAACCATTACGCCACGGAGGTCGTCATTTTATTGACATGAAGTCATTTCACAGTTCTTCAATGGTTTTTTCTCCCTCTCAATCGGAGCGTTCTTTTTTTTAGGAACATTTCGTGCACAAATGTGTGCGCGTCTCGAGCCTAAGGACGATAATATTGTTCTTGCGTCGTCTTAATTATGACCTTTCAATAATATATGGCAAATGGCAATACTAATCCTTCTTCATAAAAATATTTACATGAAATTCATTTTAAAATATTCATTACTATTATTTGAATACCTTCCGAGTATAAAAGGGTATACCTAACAAAGGATTCAGGTTTGTCACGGATGTGCGTGAAGAAAGGGTTATATTATGGCGTCGAAATAAAAATGAAAGACATCACAAATGTAGTGAACACAGAATTAGAAGGTTAGATCCTAGTAAAATTTCCTTCACACAATGTTCGCTTTTGTCAAATTTACCAAAAAGAATCGTTTTAGTATCTCAAATTAAAATGTAAAAATTCTGATGATTTTATTTAATTTGCCATTTTAAGGTTTATTTGTTTATTTATTGAAACTTTATTGTTCTATAAATACAAATATTTAAGTAACAGAAAATCTGCTAAATTAAAAAAAAAGGTTCTGCGTATTTAATAATTATTGTAAAGATTGCCAACCTCATAATCAAAAGCATAATCATTCGTATTTTATACTTCAATCAATTTATAAAATAGATTAAACTATGATGAGTCCAATTTACATACAATTTCGCTTTGTCATTTCCATATTTTGTAAAGGCAGACCAGATGAGACGGGCAGAAGACACCTGTGGGTATTGTAAGTCTTCTTGTGGTCAACCCTCCCCGCATGTCATCCGTCTATAAAGCTTGGTCAATAAACTGAAGCGTAAGTCCCGTGCTTGTTTTTAGCCTTGCTTGGTTTGATGATATAAAATATTGGACCGGATTTCAATACAACCAACTGAAAATAGCGGCCCATAGCGAGGGTTTCCGTTTGCTGACCTCCAAACTTTAAATCGAAGAATGCACCCCATGATGATGATGATACGTACTTTCGACTTTTTCATTTTATCATATTTCTACTTTTAATGAAGCGGCTCTACTAGTAACTTAGTTGGCACCAGGACACTCTTTCTACAGGATTATTTAGATCTTATAACTATACTGACACTGTTAAACAAATTTATAAGCAATTTATACCTAACTAGCGATCAGCTCCGGCTTCGCATGGGCATAAAAACCTTCCTCTTGAATCACTCTATCTATTAAAAAAAACCGCATCAAAATCCGTTGCGGAGTTTTAAAGATTTAAGCATACATAGGGACATAGGGATAGAGAAAGCGACTTTGTTTTATACTATGTAGTGATAGTGATTTTGTTTGGCAGACAGATAAAAGACATGCATGTGTAATTTGAAATTTAGGTTCTTAATTCTAATGATAAGATTATACACAGCATAAATTAACCTGCTGTCAAATTACAGTTCCATTAAAAAAGTCACTCAATTTTATTGTGCGATTTGATTTTGCTCACCGGTGGTAGTGCGGACCCTGGCACTAGCCCTCTTACCCCTTCAGGGTATCGGGCAGAAACAGGCTGGGCCCGGAACCACTGGCCTTGGGGAGGTCCCCTAGTCAACCCCGGGTATCGGTTAGGTAGTTAAGTTGATAGGTACACACCTGTTGACCCTAACAAGGTTGGCAACAGACCCCTACAGACAGCACGTAGTAGGGCCAATAGGCACACACCCTTCTGTCTACACCCGGCAGAAGGAAGAATAAGGACACCCGAGTGGACCCCTCGGGTTATCCCCCACCCCTTGGCGTTCAATCGCCACACTGTCGCCGTAATGGCGGCCCCCACCCCTCCTCCCGATGAGGACCTATTTATTAGGTTCCTCACCGAGAAAGGAAATTTAGGAGAGTTTCTCCTCTACAAGGAGGCCCTCCTTGCAACCCCTCCCCCACCCCCGACCGCGCCCGCGACCGCCCCCCGCAACCGTTATGGGATCCTCCCCGTCGAGGACTCTCAACCCCCTGCATCCCCCGTCCACCTTAGGGACATACGACCTCCCATTCGCGATTCGCCATTGTCCCCAATGGCAGAATCAGAGCCGGAGTCCGAAGAGGAGCCATCGTGTCCAATGGACACTTCGCCTCCCAAACCACACTCAGACGCCTCACGAGCGTCCTCTTCCGACGAGGAATTCGTCGTAGTTGGAGGCAAGCGTCAGCGCAGGCCCAAACCTAAAAACAAGAGGCAACCGCCCTCCAAAACCTCCAAAAATGGAGAAGGAAAGGCCATTCGCCCTCCCACCCCGCACAAACCCACTCAAGGCCCCTCCACGGCCGCAGAGACTACCGGCCCAAAGCCAAAACCCCCACCCCCGGTCATCATTCACGACTCCAAACATTGGGAGTCCATTTCCCGGACTCTCAATGATAGACACATCCAGTACTCTAAGGCGCACAAGTGCGACATAGGTATTAGGGTGACAGTCCCCACCCTTCGAGACCACAAGGCCCTGACAAGCCTCCTCCACGAGCGCAAGTACGAGTGGCACTCGTACACGCTCGAAGAAGACCGAGTCCTCCGGGTAGTCATCAGGAGAATCCCGCACGACGTCTCAGAGGAGTTCATCCGAGAGACGCTCGTAGCCCAAGCCCTACCCGTCCGGGAAGTCCACCGGATGTACAAGGGCAAATCCCCTCGGACCCCCTACGACATGGTCATGGTCGTTCTCGACAAGACCACGGAGGGTAAAAGGATCTTTAAGATCCAGTCCGTCGCCGGCCTCACCGGCTTCTCTGTAGAGACCCCCCGCAAACGCGGAATCGTAGGGCAGTGCCACAACTGCCAATACTACGGGCATTCCGCCCGTAACTGTCACGCTCGCCCCCGTTGCGTTAAGTGCACGGAGGACCACGCAACCAAAGACTGCGAGCGCACTAAGGAGTCCCCGGGCGAGCCTGCGTGTGTGCTCTGCGGAGAATCCGGGCACCCGGCCAACTGGCGCGGTTGCCCGAAAGCTCCGAGGAGCAAACCAAGGCAGGCGCCGGCCGGTCGCTCTCCCCGAGTGCCCAAGCAGCAACCCGCCCCCAAACCCAAGCCGTCCTTCTCGGCCGCACCCTCCGATTTCCCGGCCCTCGACAAGAGGCCAACCGGGCCCCCCCCTCCCCCAGCCCCTCTGGCTGCCCCGCAGGCCCCCAACTTCGCTGCAGCGGTTGCCAAACCCTCAGCCCCCCGCCCCCAGACAACGAGGCAGGCCCAACCGCCCGCCGTCGCTGCCCGCAGGGAGCCCGCTACCCCTCGTGGGAACGCGGTCCCCCGTGTGGCAACCGCCGACGAGGCGATTGAAGTCTGCTTCAATGTCCTCCGCGACGTCAACCTCGACATCATCGAGGAACTTGGTCATGCCCTAATAGCCGCCGGCAACGATTGGATCGCCCGGACGCAGGTTATTAGGAGCTACAGAACAGAAATTGCGAAGATCACTGCGTATGACATCCCAGCACATCTTCGCGCCAACCAGCGTCCGTGATGGGTAGTACGGCCCAAAGGAACAAACCCCGATCGCTGACCTTGGCATTCTACAATGCCAACGGAAATCTCCGCGACCAAAGGACTGAAATTGCTCAGTACCTCACCCAACATCAGGTTGACATCCTCCTACTGCAGGAGACCTTCCTCAAACCATCGCACAGAGACCCAAAAATTGCGAACTACAACATCATTCGCAATGATAGATTAGAAAACGCCAAAGGCGGAACGCTAATCTATTACAAGAGGTCCCTGCACTGCAGCAAACTCGACCCTCCTTCCCTAACAAACTTGGAATGCTCAATCCTCCGAATAGCGATGACTGGCCACCCGCCAATCAACATCGCCTCCGTCTACCTCAGCCCCACCAAAAGCTTGCTTGAGAGCGACCTTCAAGCCCTGTTTTCTATGGGAAACGCTACCATATTGGCTGGCGATTTCAATAGTAAACACACCAGGTGGCATTCGCTAACCAACTCGACGAACGGCGAAACCCTAATGAGGCTCGAAGAGTCCCTGGATTTCGACGTTGTAGCGCCCCTGGCTCCGACCCGCTATCCTACCGCGGAAGGCCAAAACCCCAGTGTCCTGGACTTTGCCCTACTAAAGAATATCACCTTGACAGTGTGTTCATTAGAGGTGCACTCAGACCTAAATTCGGACCATAGACCGGTCCTTCTCCAACTAGGACAGACCGACAATGGGCGCCCCGCTCATACAAGGACAATCACGGATTGGAAGAGACTAGCGAAAGCACTCAACCAACCCTCCCCCGACTTGGACGCGATACCCGAAAGGATATCGTCCACCGAACAGACCGACATGGCGATCTCCTCCCTCACCAACCACTTGCAAGCAGCCATCAAGGACTGCTCCAGGCAGGTCCCTTCTGTGGACCCTAACCACAGATTCGAACTGCCGGAAGACGCAAGGAGGTTGCTGACGGAGAAAAACGCCGCGACAAGGGAACACGACCTCTACCCCACCGAAGAGGCCCGTTCTAGATTACGCTACCTTCAACGTCGAGTTAAGGAGCGCATGAAGGAACTCAGGGACGAAAGGTGGCGCGACTTCCTCTCTGAACTGTCACCGTCCCACGTCACTTACTGGCGTGTGGCACGAAGTCTCAAGTGCGATCAGATCTCAACCACTCCTCCTCTCAAATATCCGGATGGTTCCATCGCTTTCGATGATGACGAAAAAGCTGAATGCCTAGCAGACAGCCTGGAAAGCCAATGCTCTCCTAGTCGTGAACCAGTTGACCCAGATCACCTACGACGGGTAGAATCGCATGTAGAGAGCATCACCGCCTCCGCATCGGCTCCCCCCGTGACCGCACTCCCTCCAACTACGATTGAAGAGGTACAATCGATAATCAAATCCCTAAAACCCCGAAAAGCCGCCGGATCTGACGGAATATCTAACGGCATATTGAAATGCCTACCCCAGACTCTATTACTGCTGCTAGTGAGCATCTTCAATGCTTGCCTAGCTAATTGTACGTTCCCAGACGCCTGGAAACAAGCAACGGTAATAGGCATCCCAAAACCAGGCAAAGACCTGAAAAATCCGTCCTCATATCGCCCAATCAGCCTCCTTAGCTGCATCGGGAAGATATACGAGAGAATCATATCGGCCAGACTCAAGATTTACACCGAATCTATGAATCTGATCCCGAATGAGCAGATGGGCTTCCGCGCAAAACACTCTTGCGTACACCAACTGCACCGCCTAACCGAACACATCCTAGGCAACCGCCGCCGCGGAAGACCCACAGGAGCACTCTTCTTCGATGTAGCGAAGGCATTCGACAAAGTCTGGCATGCCGGCTTGGTAGCCAAGCTGGCCATCATGGGCCTGCCTGACAGTCTCGTGCGCATCATACGAGAATTCTTGTCGAATAGATCCTTCCGCTACAGAGTAGAAGGAACGCTCTCACGCCCCCGACCACTAAGAGCTGGAGTCCCGCAAGGGTCTGTGCTCTCTCCCATACTGTATGCATTGTACACCAATGACGTACCCCGGACCCCGCACGTGGAGTTAGCTCTTTTCGCTGACGACACTGCTCTATTCACATCCAGTACAAGTAAGGAGCTTATCTCCAAACGCCTCCAACAAGCAGTCGACGCGCTCGGCGCTTGGTTCAGGAAGTGGCGCATCGAGGTGAATCCGGAAAAGAGCGCAGCAGTGTTCTTCTCCAAAGACTCCCGCGGTGCAACACGACCCCCGGCATGGAGCACACAATCGCTCTTAAAAACGATATCTTTGTTCGGAAAATCCATTCCATGGGTTGACCGCACAAAATATCTGGGCGTTATCTTTGACAGCAAGATGACCTTTGGACACCACATCCAAAGAGTACGCAACAGAGCAGCCTTCTATCTAGGCAGACTCTCACCCATGATCAGTAACGTAAAAATGTCGCTTAGAAATAAGTTGACTCTTTACAAGCTGTGCATCCGACCTGTCATGACTTACGCTAGCGTTATTTTCGCACACGCAGCACCATCTCTTCTGAATAAACTCCAACTCATTCAGAATAGGTTCGCACGTAGAGCCACGGGATCCCCCCGGGGTCTACGCACACGCGATCTACACAAGGACCTTGAGCTCCCATCCATGTCGAGATACCTCAAAGAAACGTCAAAACGTTACTTTGAGAAATGCTCTTCCCATCCGAACCCGTTAGTGGAACAAGCTGCTAACTACAGCCCGTCCAAGGATGTCCCCTTGCGGCACCGACGCCCGAGGAATGTTCTCTTTGACCCCGACGACCCCATCACGGTAGCTAATCGGCCATACGAAAATCTCCAGTCTCAAAGGAGACGGGGATTTTCCTTAGGCACACCGACACACCGCACTCGCCGGCGAGTGCGACGAAGTAGGAACAGTAGCTCGTTTTCCAGGTACCAAAATGTACCAGGGCGCTTCTCGCCACCGGTAGGCTCTTCTTAGGCCCTTAAGGCACCCTAGTGTCGGCCCTTAAGGCAATGAGCGTTTGCATCGCTCGCGAGTTTGCATCGCTCGCCATTGCTCAAAGGCAAAGCCCATGGCCGAGGTTCGTCCCAACTGGGAGCCCCTTGCGCTTTTGCCGAAAAGGCTGAGTGGCGTCAAGCCCTCGCCTCAAACCGTCCCGCTGTAAATATTAAAGCTCTTAGAAGCTAATATTGTAGGTCCTGTCAAAAAAAAAAAAAAAAAGCAAAATCTTCACATACTCGTACTAACTTTCGCATAGCACTGACTGATGGGGCAAGCAAAGCCATGTCATCGGCGTAACTTAAATTATTTACAAAGATGCCCCCAACATGGCACCCTACATACATGCTACTCAATTTTACAATGAGTTCATTAACATATAGACTGAATAGATTAGGTGAAGTCAATCCACCCTGTCTTACCCCACAGTCAAGCCTATAAGGGTCCGAAAACGCGCCTGCCCATTTTACTGTATTCGTCTGATTGTTGTATCAATACTCAAGCAAGGACACCAACTCGACAGGCATGTCAGTGTTTCTCAACTTTTCCCACATAATGTCGTAAGCTGTCGTAAGCCAAATCAAAGGCACTTGTCAAATCCAGAAAGCACACATAAACAGGTGTATTTCTGCTCGTGTAGTACTCAACCGAACGCTTGAGGGAAAATATGGCACTTTCCGTAGATAGCCCAGGCCTGAAGCCAAACTGGGCATCGTGTATCTTTAGATGTTTTTTCAAATAGCTATCAAGCAGACCATCTAATATTTTTACTAATACTGTTGCTAAGGATATAGGTCTGTAGTTTTTAATATCTGAAATATCTCCAGTCCTATTCTTGAGAATTGGAACCACAATCGTTTTCATTAAACTTAAGGGCAGATATCTATGACTTAGGCATAGGGAAAAGAACATAGCAAAGACCCTAGGCAGATGGACACCAGCATGTTGCAGGTGCTCAATGCTGAGCCCATCAAAACCAGGAGACTTACCCCTCTTCATATTTTTAATTATTACGTCCACCTCCTTGGCAGTAAACCTAATAGGTTTAATATTAGTTGGAACCTCAACATTCTTTTTACAACTATTCAAACCTAAAGGAGACTCTATTTTAAATTTTTGTTTAAAATTATCAGCTATATCTTTTGCTTCACAACTATTGCCAATGCTTACAGGAAGTCCAGGTCTTTGATTTAACTTATTAGTTGATTTACAGAAGCTAATGTATTAGACTGATTAAATCTTGGCAAACTAGATACGCAAAATAGGTAAGCATCATTGATTCAAAACTTTGCTACAATTCCAGAAATCTTATGATCATGATAAGTTCAGATAAATTCGTGTTACATAACAAGATCAATAATATTGATGATGTAAATCTTACAATGAACAAATTTAGAGGACTCTTTTATCGTCCTCGACTACTGTTTTAATGTTCGATAGGTAGCTACCTGATAATTCAAAAAAAAAAACAAACATTATCCCATCTCAACAAAAAGTTGTGTCGGTGTCGTATAACACCTTTTGGGAAACAGGTTGTTAAGTTTTTTTTTTCTTATGAGACAAAGCTATGTATTTTTAACAAAAGCAGTGTAAGTCGCTTAAAAATATTAATATATAATTTTTAAATAGATTTATCATACTGATTTTATAATTAGAATATATTGTATCTGTAGTCGTTTCAAAATTTCATACATCATTTTTAAAATCATGAAATAAAACACACATAGGTACCTACATCAAGTTCCAATCAAAATTATTTAAGGAGTATTGCTTTTGAAAAGATTAATAAGCATATCCTACTTTCTTATTTTAAGATTTCTTTAATTAATCACCAGTTTTACGAGATCTTTAACTTCCATGTAATTAGTACAGATGATGAATATAGGTAATAAACTACCGATGAGCTTTAGTGCACCAAAAGAACTCATCATTTGATTGCAATGTGGAACTTTCATATTTCACTCCTTAATTACATTTGAATTGCCTGCCACTGTTGCTGAGAAACCAAAATTAGTGGAAAGGGTTCTGTATGTACTACATAAATTCATCAGCATATTCCCATTTAGGTACAATAGATCACATAGAAAATTATAGCAGTTTAATTTTAAACTTACTACAAAAGATTCAGGCGTTACTTTGCGGAAGTCAAATTTACAAGTACTTACCAACTTATTGTACGTGCTTCCGCCACCAATTAATTTATACAAACTAATTCCGGCCGGCGCCCACCCCTACGTTGTAAATTAAATGCCTTTAAAATTGTAACGCTTGCCTGTTTTTGCAAAATAAAAATAAAACATGAGGTACATACTGGGATTGAAAAAATCAATACTTTCTTCACACATTTTTTTCCATAATTTTACTTTTTCAAGTAGCACTCTGTGACTGACTTGGCCTAATTTTTTCTGTCAGTTTTGTGTACAGGTCAACATTTACGCATTTATCTCCATCAGACATCGGAATCGTGAACCAAATTATGCTAAATTGCAGCCTGTCTACTCTACGAACGTATTTATACAATTAAGGCTTCAAAAGAAACTTTAATTTACAAGGAAAAATACCATTTATTAATTTGGATCTCATCAGACGTACTTAGTATTAACGCGTATATAACCATTTCTTTACAAGAGTATGTCAATTCCACGTCTAAGACATGAAAACGTGAAGTAGAATGTGTTAGTTACTCTGTGCTTAGTTTTCACTCTTGCACAGATCGTAAAATCGATCACGGGAGCGCGAACTGTAAAATGTTTAAACGATAGGTCAACAATCACACCGTATTTAAACGCCTCACCTGCTAAAGATGTACTTTTTTGTAACCTATAAGTTTATTTTTATCAGTGTATGTTAGACCTAAAAAAATGAAAATATACTATAGGAATGGTATATGACCCACAGTTTTTGATCTTTGTCTGTATTATATTATTTATTTATAAATTTAAACTTTATTGTAAAAATACATTTTTATAGGCGGACATAATATTACCCATATACTCGAATATTCACCCATCCTTTAGAAAAAACCTAGGAGTTAATGTCATTACTACTGAAGCCATTCCAGAGTGACCAGAGTGAGTTTCATTGTGTACTGTGAAAATTTGGCTGGTTTTTAAAGTTATATTATATGTAAAGCAGTACAATATAAACTTCTCACTACAAGATAACGTATCTGATACTGCTGCATTTGAATGTATTTGCTAAGTAATTATTTATACTAAACATAGCTAGCATTACAATCCAATAACGCATGTACCATGTGTTTACAAGATAAGTGACGTCATTATACATACTGATTAATCGCATCGTCTTTGTTGTGACACCTTACTGCAAACGTGAAGACATTCACAATGTACGTAATAATAATATTTTCCAAATTATCGCTCATAATGTCTCATGTTTATATCGTGTATCAACTGTAAGAGGGTTGTATCAATCATGCGGAATAGTAGAACGACTTGTGTAAACGATCTTTTTGATTGCAATTTAAAGCTGTAGGGGTCAATATTTAAATTTTGTTTATTTATGTACGTTCAAAGTGAAAACTGAAATAAAGAAAAATATGAAACACTTTAAATGGAGAGAGAGTAACTTAATATTTCTGTCAAAAGAAATACAGAAGGATGTCAAAGAGCACACAGTGAAAACGATAATACATATCACGGGCAAGTAAAACCGAAGAGAAATACTAGTTGTAGATATAATTACAGCGATATTTAGCTTAACATTAATAATAACCCTAGAATATATTAATATTACTGTAGGTTGTTCTTGAGCCCTCATTCCAACAACACCTACTGATAATCTCTACAAATACATTTGTAATGATATCTATCTATTTATTAACTTAGAGTGCATGCTCATTGGCAGAGTTAATTAAGATGAGACGATAACTAGTCTAGGAATTGTAATAATATTCACCAATTATTGCCGTCATAATGGATTATAATGAAGTACTAGTGCTTTCAAACAATACTATCGATAAATTGAATTCTATGAAATTACTGGTCACACTTAGGTATATTGCATTTGATATTCCTGAAAGTCCTACCAACTTATTCCCAAGTCGTGGAACTTCAAAATACTACCTATTTAATCTTGTACGTACTATTTTCTTTAGCTATGTATTCCCCTTAAAATTGGAAATTAAGACTTACTCGTTTTAAAGTCATTGTCATGGGTTAGGTAGCTATTAACAAATTAAAAATATCCACATTATTTTGAAGATATCCAAAAACATTTTTTTAATTATCATTAAGTTTTTAAGTATTTTATATATAAGAACTACTGTATTTGTATTTGTGTATCATATGAATAAACATAATATCTACATCACTAAATCGTCAAAGTACAATCCAATGACTACGTTAATATCCAGGATAAGCAAGTAAGTCGGCCGGGCCTTCGTCAAAAATATGAACAATCGATACTTCTTTTATTTAAGGTATCTGCAGCTGCACCACTAGATGAAGAGCGTGAAGATTCCATGAGAAGATTCGAACCGAGCAATTTTAGTATTTTAGCGTAAGTTATGGGTTTGAATCTGATATGGCACGCTGCATTTCCCGCAGTGTCGATACAGTTCGTGATACCCTCCCTTGGCTCCGGCGATTTACGAAATGCTATATGTAATTTATGTATTTTATTCATAAATTTCCTTGCAAACCACTCCAACAACTTAGTATTAACAACAAAAAATAACAACATGACATTTATAAAAACATTAAAAATGGCTGTTTTTTTTCAACTTCTAAGATTATCAATGCAATCTGTATATGTTTTCGTATGTAATTTTGTCAGAAATACAATCGAAAATTTAAATTAAATCTTTGCAGTTTAGACTACGTTATATACCTATGTGTAGTAGAAACTAAGATAATAAAACACGTTGTTGACTACAGCCTCGGTAATTCATAAATATTAAATGATATTAAAAAATATCTTGTTAAAGAACATTTCAAAGGTCAAGTACAATATCACTGTAACAAAAATTTTTAGTTTCAAATAACTCAACATAGTGTTGGTAAACTTTACCGATTTATTCAATTTGCGTGTTCTGTGATGTTTAATATTATTTATCAACAATGTAATGAACATTACATTACTGTCACTAGCCCATAGTAACACGAGCTTACGATGTCGTACCATATTTTGCTTACGAGGGCCATAATTATCACGCTCGCACTTACTTCGAATTCTTCCCCTGTGTTCGGAGATGGTTTATTTTTCCAAAACACGATACTCATAATAAATATTTCAGATACTTTGAACTCATGCTAAGAAGAGATCCGAGTCGAAATGTTAACGCACTGAAGATTCAGGGTTGGCAACGAAACTTTCTTTACCTATATTTTATTTTAAATTTGATTTAGTGTAAATTGGTAGCATACAAGAAGTGCGTGAAAAAAAAAATATTTTAGGGTTGCCATTAACGTGCTTGCGATACAACTGGACGCACGCGTCCATAGATTACGGTACTGGGTTCTCGGTTCGGTAAGTACTTGACAATGTGGTGCGTTTATTATAAACTTTATAGAAATATTACCTAATAGTTGGTATTTAAATTAAAGTGTGAGAAGACTGGCAAGTGGCAGCCTTTATGCCCGTGACTCCTAAAAAATGACCTGCGATTGGCAACCAGCGAATTACTTAGAGCTTAAGTGCCTGGATATGCCGCCTCTGCCGAGGCCCATTAGAAGGGCAAACCCCTAGGGTTTGACGGCGCGGCGCGGCGGCTCGGAGACGAAAAAGACGCACTAAGGCATACTAAGGTATAGTGCGTGAATAGTGTTTATTTTAGTTTATACAGGATAATAAATAAGGAGAGTAGTCATACTCTGATTCTTCCCCAATCCTCGTGAATAAAAACATTAGTATTGTTTTACAAGTCCCCTGCTGATTATCTTCAATAAAAGAAAAATACCTATGGAGATGAAATTAATGATTGATTGCAAATTATTAATTTTCCATTACCATTAGTCAATGTCACAGTTTTGGTGAAGTGGTAACGGCATTAACTCGTATTTCTGGATTAAATTATGTAGGTGACTAAAAAGTAGGACGTGCAATAAAATTTAAATTGTTTCTTTTTACACAATTTAGTAAGTAATCAGGCAATCGGTCCTCCTGATAATAAGTGGTCACCATAGCATGTGGAAACCTGTAACAAACCAGGAGTGTTATGCGAGAAGTGCCGATCATGTTGTTGCTTTTGTATTCTCTTTAGGAGTAGATTATTCTATTTTTGGACTAAGAGATTAGAATACATAGAAAGAAGCGGCTTCTTTTGTATCTTTTACATTACATTTATATACCACTAGCTACCCGCCCCGGCTTCGTATGGGCTTAAAAACCTTCCTCTTGAATGACTCTATCTATTTAAAAAAATCGCATCAAAATCCGTTACTTAGTTTTAAAGATTTAAGCATACAAAGGGACATAAGGACAGAAAAAGCGACTTTGTTTTATACTATGTAGTAATATTGATAATAGTGATGTGGAAAACGAAGTCATAGAAAATCGCGACAATAATTAAAATATCTTAAAACATCGACTGCTCTAACCCTGATGACATTGTTGCCCTCTCTTTGCCTATGGCCTGCTTAAGTTTCTTACTCTATTGCATTGGGTAACAAGAAGTAATAAGTACTGTAAAATAATAATTGTACAGAGGGAACTTATTAAGTGTGTTAAAGAATAAAGTGAAAAGTAGTAAACGCAAGGTGTACTCGTACCTCAGCACAGTATTTTGCACCATATTGTGAACTTCGCACATCATATTATATCTTTTACTTTTATTTATTTTTTACTTTACCCTGTCTTAACTGCTGCCGTGCCACCGCGCCACATGCAGTTGCAGTTAGGATTTTATTTATTTTTTTGTTTATTTCGTGCAATAAAGATATCGGGTATAAACAAAAAAGTTTTTATTTATTAAAAAGAATTATTAGTTGCACTCCGTTTATGTATCAGTTCATTCCAGTCCATATAAACTAGTGTAAATTTCACCTGTAAATATTTGAGGATGATTTTATGGCCAGCTATATTACCTTCTTAATTTCCAACTTAAAAAAAGACTCCATTTTTAAATAAAATCAAAATAAAGGCCAAATTTCTAAATATGTTAATACCACCAAAAAGGCCGCCTTTATCCAACAGCGGACAAATGTTCTAGAGATTTTGTTTGTTTAAAAAGCCAAATTTGTACTTTCTTTATTATTTTGTAATACCATTACTAATTGATATCTCTATAATCTTTTACTCCGTCGTTATTTCCGATTCGTCGTGTCTTATTCAAACAACGAAAAATCAATTTAGGAGAAAGCACAATGAATAATATCCATGTATGTTCTCACGTGATTACGGCAATTGCAATTTCTCATATTTCTCGTTTTATGTTGAAATTGGCGATGCCCTTTTATATTTATATGTTAAAATCACCAAAGGCGTAAATACTAACTGTTTTGTATTGTGTTACACTTATATTTTCTTTTTTTTTATAAAAATAAATACTTAATTTTACATTAAAAACTTTGCATCTTTAAACTAAGAGACATTACCATATCACAATCTATTAGTACCTAGACACTTTCCTGTAGTTTTTCTTTGTCTTGTAACTTTAGTTCCTTTTACTAAGTAGGTTTAAATATATTGAACACTTTCTGATATCAAATTAGTTTTATTATATAAGTATTTCTACAAAATGTAGAGATTTCATAAATTTCATCTATACTGACATTTATCTATTATTAATCAAATCTTGCAAGTTGTTTTTGAATATTGCGATATTGCAAATATAAGTATTTCAATGGACTAGCAAAGACGCATAAGACCAACTAATGACATTTTAAAGCTAGTCAAGTTGCTTATTACATTATCACACATAATCTGTACACATAAATATTGTATGTAATAAGTAGATACCTATATGAAAAAATTTAGTCAAGAAAAAAGAAAGTTTAGAACCAAATTCTTATCCGAAGGAAGTAATTTGCCGTAAAAATATTCTCTTTTTAGGGTTCGTGCGTAAGTTTTGCCATTTTTATTACCAGCCACTTTCATGACGTCACCGGTAATTGTCATTTTATATATTTGATCACATTATACATTTACATTAAGAAAGGCTGTTCAACACAACCAAATCTGTGATATAGTTCTTTTAGGTACTATTAAGTAGGTAGTATGGCATACGGACTACCTGATGGAAAGTGGTTACCTCAGCCTATGGTTGCCAGCAACACCGAAAGAATAACGCGTTCCTTTTTCAAAATATACTTATTGATCTGAATCAAATTGCTTGCATTTATGCAAGTAAGTGCCTACTTTAAAAGTAATTCAGACTGTCCCGGACACATATTACAATATATGCAACGACAATGGTTTCAAGCGCATAAAAATAAAAACAGGCTTACAAATCGTTTCATTGAGGAACAGAACAAAGACATTTTAACGAAGGAAGCAGTCTTTGTGATATTCAAATGACGATATAAAATTTATATGACCTTTTGCTTGTGACAATTGATGGCAATTATTTAATGACACTACTTTCTCTATTTCAATTTTATATTATGGCAAAACATAGTGTTCTTTATGTATAACTTACAGGTATGAAGGTCGTATAGAGTTGGATAAGTAACTTGTAATATCTGCTTTGTATTAACTTATTATACATTTCACAAATAAATTATTTAATCGATTGGTTATATGGTTATAAATACATCTTCTCAACATACTTAACACCACTTTGCCCAATTTTTATTTCATCATCCCATAGACATCATAGTTAATTAACTTTACAGCAAAATACTGACGTCCTGGTATTAAAACATTGTACCCATTGAACTTGAAATCTAAAAATAAGAAAAAAATATTACTCAATTCTGGAACTCAAAAAATTAAAATAAAGCCGCTTCGAAATATAAGGCACAATAAAACAGAGAGTGGATGGTTTTGAATGGAGGTCTGGAATAAGACATCCGGGGGTTTGCGTGTGTCGCCGCCATTATGAAGCCACGGTTTTATATGTGAGAGTGAATTATATGCATTCTTGCTAATTGGCTGGAGACATATTATTATGGATAGTTGGCACCTATGTTTCCAGAACATTAATAAGTAAGTATATACTCGCACAGATTACAGAATACTATGCTAGTGTACTAGTTATGACATTTCCCATTCATTTCAATTTTATTTACGAAACGATTTCCTAATTATTTGTGTATGATTGTATTTTAGGTACTATGGCTTCCTAATAGAAGTACTTGGGCACAGGAATGCCATTGCACATTTTCTTTCTCTCTCGCCATTGTGAGAGAGAACGAAAAGGGTTAAAATAGTATGAAATAGATTTTCTTTAAGGAACTCCCATACAAGGGCAATTTCTTTAATTATAACACTGATTACAGAATACTAGAGTATATTCCGTACCCTGTAATCTACCGTCACTTCAAATTGACATTGAGAAATTACATTGTAAATTAGGTTCATTTTCTTTCGTCTATTAAAATTTGTTTTCTTAAAAGTTTTTACAAAATTGTATTTGATTTTTGAACCACTAGGCACACAGACATAAGTAAACTCAAAGAAACAACAACAAAATGGATTTATTCTTTAGCAATCGGGTAAATTCTTGCATGCCACTTATCACAAAAGCGTGCAGTTTAACCTTTGAATTAAGTAAAGTGCACATAAAATATAGAGTAATGATAAGTATTACTAACAACTCGCGACCATCCGTCTTCATTAAGACTGTAATTAAGATTTACTTGGAGATTTTCCTTGACGACGTTATTTTCGAACTAGTTCACATAGCGGACTTTTAATTTGTTGTAAGAGATAATTATTTTATTGTGACTAAACGTTTGTCAAATTAGAAAATAGAGCTCTGGTGGCTTACCACAATCTCTTAAAACCATGCAATAACGATTGAGTGAGGGAGATGTCGTCTTCCATCATGTATTACGCTGTCCCACTTACTCACTCGCTCTTGCATGGTTTTAAGAGATGGTAGTAGGTCACCAAGAGAAGAAACGTTCACATATAATTGTATAATCAGATAAATTTAACTCTTTTATTTTAAAGAGTATTTGTAAGAACGAAAAAGTAAAATCCAAAAAGTTGAACCCAGGCTAGTATCAAGGCTTTAGAAAGCCACTGGTATAGATTTTAACCGAGAAAACGCTTAGATAGTAAAAATAAAATAAAGGTAGGGGATGTTGTACCTCTTTTTCGTAGACTGATACAAAACGCTTACTTATGTTTCGTGAAAAAAGGAACTAAATTATTTATAGAAACCTATATCGCATTTCATAACATTCAACAACACCGTTCGCGATGTTTATTTGAACATTAGCAGACTGAATGCTCTGAATACTAGATAGAACACGAGAACTGTTTTACTTGAACGATCGCAGCACTGTAGCAACCTATCGGGAACTTTCGGTTGTACAACATTGCACCAACGTCGAGTAAGGTAGATGTGACTTTTAAATAAGAAGATTTATCAAATCTGTTAAACTGAAATAATGCCTTACTAAATTCTTACAAATATCTATTTATCAAGTGGATACTGCACAATAAGCACGCATGCCCATTGGCGTCACTCCTACCGCTATCCGAGACCGAAGGGTCAAGGGGGAAGCCCCTTGACATGATCTGCCATGGCCTAAATGGAAGTCCTTAAACAGACTCCGGACCCAGGTTGGCCTAAGCAAGGAGAACATGTAGGTACAGATGGAGGTACAGCTTAGAAGAGACCTGCAGATGTGGTGTCTCTCCCCAGACCATGGCACATCTTTTATCGTGCCCTGCGTGCCCAGCCACCTGCACGCTCGGGGACCTATACGAAGCCACTGACAACGCCTTGTCAGTGGCGGAATTCTGGTCCTCACAAATATAAATTTGCCAGAGTTGACTCGCTAAGAAGAAGAAGCATGCAGGTTGATCCCAGAAGACACCCCGGCGTAGAATATAGGTTTAAGAAGCTCTAATGTTGGAGCGAACTTGGCCATTACTTCCAACCCATTCGAAGCTACAGGGGACATAGCTAATGAAAGATATAATGCAAATTAATCTCAAGAGTATGGTGATTAAGTAGGGGTGATCTAAACCATCAGAATTGTCAATATAAAAGTAGTTAAAAGCAAGTAAAAGAAAAAATAGTCTCCAGATTTTGACACTCATTAACGAATAAGTACTTCAGATTCCGAGAAAAGGCCATGTTGTTCTTTGCACTCATTGAATGAAACGCAGTAAAGGGTGGTATTATATTAGATCCCTTTTTATTTAAAGGTTTAAGAACCGTTGCTATTTATTAGCAGGTATCGTATTAAGAACTATATTGAACTTTAAAGTATTTAGCAACAGAAAGTAAAAGTAACTCATTTGTTTACAAACATAAATGTAGCAATGTTTTGTTACTAACACCTGTTTACGTAACTTTTCCTAATCAGCTTACACCTACGCGTTTGTTAGAATCTTCAATGTATTTTTATGTAGATGATTTTAACCTTGTACGAGGATTAAGCTCGTTTAGTTTGCCCTATATGGATAAAGGTAATTAGGTATTAGTCTTGTTTTGAAATTTTGCTATCTATGTAAGTAACCTATTTAATATTATTGTGTTAAGTTCTTATTTTCTGCATTGACTTCTTTTGCTGATCACTTGTTACTTGTCTTAAGTTGTCTCCATTTTTTAATACATATAAAATTTAACAGCTAAAATGCTGCTTGTCTGTTTATGAAAAATCTTACTTTAATAAGTTGTGGCATTTGTAAGTAAAAAGTGTTAGGTCTGTATCTAAAATTTTAAATTACGGTGTTTCTGGTACATATGTAGAATCACATCTATCCTGTAACAAATATCAAGCAACAAACAAGATTAAAACATCTGTTTAGATTCGCCATGGATAAATAAGATTTAAGGAGCACCTAAAGACGAAGAAGTAACAAATAACATTAATATTGAACAAATGGACATTGTTTATTTTAAATTTAATAATCAAATAAATCTTAATGATGATGATGATGAATCGAATAAATGTGAACGCCGCATCCACTCTTTCTGTAACTAGCGATGCAATGGAGCTGTGAAGAGTGTCGGTGTCGGCGGTCCTACAAAGCGCTCGTGCCTCATAAATCCGACCGACCTTCCGACCGGGCCACCAGTGCTAATATGGGGCTGCTAATGTATGAGATTCTAATGTTGGAGATAAAGTGCTGTTTGGAGTGTAGAAATGATACTGCCAGACATAATGAAAGTGAATTTACTGATTCATGCTTAACGAAATATATGTTTCTTTACTTGCTGTTTCACCAGTCCTGACTTTAATATCATCATCATCATGAATTGATGCCGCATTCAAGATTGTCTTACAAGGGCTTTCTTCAATAACACAGAAACAAAATTTAGCATGTAAGTACGTTTTATTTTGAATTATTGGAGGAAAGCAGGCAAAGTCACATGCAACAGCTGATTTAAATACCTATTTAATTTAAGATACCACATCATACTATTAGATATATGATATTACTACGATAGATATAAATCCGAATGCACGTAAATTCAAAGGCTTTGCAACTCTGTGCTTATACCAAACGGCGTTGTATCAACATATTTTATTCGTTTGGCACTAAACGTGACTATCTTATAACCGAGCATAACCGTGCACTAAACAAGTCGGTTTCAAGCGTTGAGTAAGACGCCCTTTCCCTATTTATTTATTTATTACTATTTATCTTTAGCACTAGTGTAAGTCTAAGTAAGTATGTGTCAATGTCAACTAACACTGGACCTTTGACTGGAGTCAGACGTAAAACACCTAAATTTTAAAAAAATACGAATTATAATCAAACCAATCGCGACTATAATCTTTATATAATTATGACTATTGTTAAATAGCCGTACAAACTTTAAACATATTTATGACTTACTGTTGCGCTCAGCTTTATCCGCGTAGTACGGACAATAGCCTTTGTCGACCTAGCTGGGCTAATAAACCTTTTAATTAGTGACAGAACTTTGACACAAGTGCAGTTCCGAACTTTGGTTTCCAAGTTTCCACATAACTATAGATAAGCAAACTCACAAAATTTTCGGTCTCTTACTCACTTTTCTTTTTGTGTGTATGGATAGATTTATATAATATTTGGAGTAGTTTACAGTATATCTGATATAATATGTAATATTGTATTATATTTTGGCGTGTATTTTTTAATTGTGTGTGCCAGCTACGAAATTTGGCTACGAAATGGGACTAAGGGGTTTTTAGGGTTTCGTACCCCAAAAGGCAAAAATCGGAACCCTTATAAAATCACTTATTTGTCCGTCTGTCTCTATGTCAAAACTTTTTTCTGAGAAACATTTGAAATTCAAAACGTTTGACTGCACAATTATACGTCAACTCGATCAAAAGATATGACCGTAAATGTTGCAAACTTTCGTAAATTTCAGATGGAAGGCAAAACCTATGAGTTACTTCACTAGAACTAGAATTATGAAATATTTTATTATTAAACAAAAGCAGAATCCCCAAAATAACTTCTTAAGTTAAAAAAGAAAGAGAAGTATTGTATTGATGTACGAAACCATCAAGGATCGAGTCCTACTCGCACTTGACCATTTTATATACTTGAATTTATAAATGGACTCGTATCTGAAAGCGAAGTATTTACCTAAGTATTTTAAGGTCAAATAAAGACCGTACTACAATGACTAGTTAAATCTAGATGCTCCAAGCGTGTAACAAGACAAACATAAGTCATTGAAGAGACAAGTATTGAACGCAAACAGTTCAAGTAGTGAAAACCAAGGAAAGTTTTAAAGATAATGTCGTACTATATTATTAGGTAGATAAATAACTAAACGAAACTTAGAGCAAGGTTAACAAGTCTTTAAATAAACTTGAAAATTTAACATGATGTTTTCCTTTTAGAAACTACGTTTACTCGTTTGTCAATACTTTTTAGCATAGATTTTTCATATCGCTCATTGCAAAATGCTTCCTCTTTGTGGTCAGTCTAGTGGTTCTAAATTAAAATCTAAATTTTATTTAAAATAGTTAACCTATCGAAAAAAAAAACAAACTTATGTATCCCATTGGTTGACTGAAAGAAGCGATAAATCCACTTTTGTACCTAATTATTAGTCATCTTAGCGTATTTCAAGTTGCCCATTCAGCAGTAGTTGCTTCAAAGCTTTTTATCTGTAAATAGCAAGACTTACCTAACACTTTTTTTATATTATATTCTTAATGTCCAGCGATTGACCACGATCCCACCTGATGTTAAATGCAGATGCGGTCTAAGATGGAGCTTGCTGGCACATTAATAGCCTATTCATTCTAGCCTTGAAAAGACCCAAATTGTATGTGTCCAGTAATACGTCTGCTGGCAGAGAGTTTTACTGTGTAGCCGTACGAAATTACGAATTATAAATGAGGACGCAAAACGTTTTGTGCTAGCTGATGGACTTGACTGAATCGTCAAAATAATCTGATATTGGTTACAGTGTTACAGTTTTTTCTGGATAAATATCATTTTATTAGTATTTATTTTAGGAATGTTTTATTGCGTTGATCTGATAACAATAATAATGCACTCTGATAACCTAGTCCCTAAATAGAGATTCGCCTGTAACAATATAATATTATGACCTGAATTTGGGTGTTTTTATTTAAGTGCTATATAACTTATCGCCCACATAAGGCTAGTGAGAGTTCAATTACAATTAATTCCTGTGGAGCCTAGATAGAGTTTTGTATATTAACGAACTTTTTATATGTTTTCCTACAATAAGCTTTATTTTTTAGGAACCAGTCTTGTAAAGAGAGCAGTGTAACTTCGCAAAAACAAGATCAATTTAACTTAATATGTTTAATGGTATAAATGACATTAAAAAATGTACTTATAAAAATAACAAGACATTATAAAAGCAGAAATTATTATAGCCATTTAGTACATATCTTCCGAATTCCAAGCGGGCACATCACCATAATTATTGGCATTCTGGGAACTACTTAAGTAGATGGACTTTATAACAACTTTATTATAAATCAGACATCTCCGCATAAATATTAATTATTTCTGAATCGCTTATTTTTTTCATTCAGAACAAAAGTCTAATAATATAAACTTTAGAAATCTTTTAAACCTTACACTTATTCATTTAAAAGTTATTTTCATTCTTTATTTTTTTCCGTATTGGATCATTCGTATGAACTTTTGATGTGAACCTCATACTTAAACCTTATATTGCAATTACATAAATGTTTTCGAACATGTCAACATTTCGAATTCCTCGTATACTTTAATTGTTCCACATTATTGTGTTTTGCTTGTCTCTTGTAGTAATTTTATAACACATTTTAATTTTAGCTTAAAGATGATTCATAGCTTTATCCTGATTATCTAGTTGTGTGTGTTGTTGATTATCTTAGTGGGTTTTAGATTTGTACATAAGTAAAATTAGTAACGCCATGTATTTGATGATAACATATTTTTGTATAGCTCTGAAGCACTATTTTTGAAATGTACGTAGAAAAATCGGTGATTATCATTCGTTTACGAATGTTTTTCATTCGACATAACTGGTGACTCTTACGATAATCATTCGACTCAATGGTTTTCGGTGAGTCATAATTCTTAAAAATAACACTCCTGAGCAAATTTAGCGTGCATTGAATCCATATTCATAGTTTTATCAGACTACAATAAAGGTTTACAAGGTCGCACATCGCACTTACATGTAAAACTATTTTATTCCGAAAGGTAAGTGCGAAAGTTGGAGCCAATCAAAACCAATTTAGCTCTTACACGTTATCTTGACCTTTCCAGGGTGTCAACAACCTGGGTTGGGCAGTTACGGTATCAGGAATGTATTATATCACAATAATTTTCAGCTGTCACACAAATAAGTAGCACGCCACTCCATCAAGCAGATGGATATCATCATCGATTCTGACTGATTTTTTATAAATAATATAATTATTCTTTCATGGCAGTGGAGTGACAGTGATCAGTTTTGACTGTATTTAAATACTAACCTTTTGCTACATTGCAATTTGTTGAAGCGTTTCATTTACTTGTTCCTTTTTGAAATGTCGTCTGAATCCGCGCCTCGCTCTTTAAATCTCTATGACCAACCCAGTTATACTTGCATGTGGTTGGCACATTATTCTTCCTTACCTCTAATATTACCTATTTGATTGTGTCATAGATACTTGTTGATATACATTTACTGTGGTGGGTATTCATTTATTGCCGACATATTACAAACATTTAAACAAATACTTACGCAATGCAAAGAAGACACGGTATATGAAAAGATCTGGAAGATGATCTAGGAATAGACTTACACAAGAAAATATTTTGAACAATAAAAAGATAGGTAACTGACTTTAGACAATTTCATCAAATTTTTAAATACATAGAGCTATGAACCATTCCTAGCGTGCGCACGAAATAAATGTTCTGCAATCGCAAAATCCACCCACAAAAAGGATTATCACGAAGACAAATTGATATTTCCAAAGACAAATACAGTGCTATGTTTATCCATGCATCTGCACCTCCCATAATTGGAAGTGTATCGGGGAGGGCACGCGAGACCTTTGGAATGTGTGGATTCCACTAAGAGACATACTATTTTGTGCTATAACACAGATAGCCATTGATTTAAATGGCTAACGAAAATTCTAACATAAATAGGCAGTGAAAAATAGTTTTTGAAGATTGGGCTGTCGTGTATTTTTTTTTTATAAAATAAAGTTTTAAAAAAACGCTTTTGATTTAGTGATAGAAGTATAGAAGTAGATATTAATATAAAACATTTTTTTTTAATAAATGAGGCATTAACTTCTGCAATCAGAATCATCTATTAAGATGATTTGTTTAAGCGTACATATGCAAAGTCAACTGGCTCTAAAGACAACGTAATGGAATTAAAATCAAGAAAAATATCGCACTATATAAGGTGAATTTAAATCAACTGCAAATATTTTAAGGATAGATTCAGACCAATAAACTGAACAACTTTCCCAAATAAACTTATGTCGAAATATGACAAAAAAAATTTTGACCTCCCATACAAATTGAGAATCTGCTGATCTAGTTTAGTATGGAGAGTGTAAAATAAAATTTCCTATTTCGATATAAGTTTATTTGGAAAAGTTGTTTAGTATAGTGGTCTGAATCTGCCCTTAAAATATTTGCAGTTGATTTTGTCCACCTTATATATCTTTTGGAGGACGACCAGGTTTATATGTCCATAGTGGTATGGTCCCGACAGGTCGCTATTACAATACCAAGATTGCAGTCCAAGACTAGTTATTAATAAATAGTTAATACTCCCTCTGTCTACAAACTCAACAGAGATTTTAAATCATAAAGTAATTACGGCTCTATGATAGCCTTTCTTCGGAGAGATTGAGAAATGAAAACGCGGAGATGTTCAGGTACCTACCTATAAAGGTATATCTGCACACCAGGTCTTATTTAATTCAAGTAAAATTACTTTTAACACAATATTTCCTCTCTTGGGTCTGTTGGAAGAGATTTATTTAGAAATAAACAGCACCCTTGTACAAATGTTCTTTAATCTATGTTCTTTTCCTTTGTATATTTTTCTGTGTACATGAATTTGAAAATAAATAAATAAATATTTTTTAATTTTGTTTAATGTTTTTTATTTCAAAATTATAAAAAACATTAAATTTGGATAATTTATTGTCTAAGTTGGTAAAAAAGACACATTATGACAAATAAATTTTGTTAAATGTGCCGAAAACGCAGTTACAATAATAGTGACTATAGGTATTTAAAATGCGATATCATCATGCATTATCTTTGATGGAATTTGAACAGTTAAACGTGCAATATTAAAAAAATAAAACAGTTTACCCAATGTTTTTAGATTTTCCCCAGTAACACAGAATTAGTAATAGTACTACGTACAATAAGTAAAGAACGATAACTTTTTAAGTTATGGTTATCAAGATAAAATAGGGATTTATTTATACATATACAGATCTCCAGGTCATGTACCAGTGTCACATTTTGTCTGGAAAATATTTATTCAAGTAAAAACATCAAACTTATTAAATAAACCTTAAAAGCTATACTTAAAAAGAACTTAAAATAAATATAAATCTAAAACTAATCTAAATTTAAAATTAGGTGGTGTCCGTGAGGCATTTTGTCTATGTGGACAGGCCTTTAGATTTGGCCGGTGCTTAATGCCAGTCTACTGGTAGTTGGAGGAAAACGTTTTTAACATGGCCTCCAGTAAGGCCATCGTCGCCGGTGGGTAATTTCATTTAGCTTTCTAAACCTATGATCAATGGATCGTTTTCTATTTTCATTGTACTGATAACAGCTCTGTTACTATTATCTTGACGAAGATTTAATTAAACTAAGAGATTGGTATTCTTTTTTTATTGTGAACTAGTGACCCGCCCCAGCTTCGCATGGGTATAAAACCCTTCCTCTTGATTCACTCTATCTATTAGAAAAAAACCGCATCAAAATCCGTTGCGTAGTTTTAAAGATTTAAGCATACAAAGGGACATAGGGACAGAGAAAGCGACTTTGTTTTATACCACGTAGTGAAGAAGTCTTTATCATTTAATGATTTATTTTAAAGTCAATACTTACCTACCTACCTTATATGACAAAAATAAACAAAAGCTTAAATAAAAACGTTTTCGCCATCAATGCCAGTTGCTCCCAAGAATTCAGAGCATTCGAAATCCACTAAAACGCGATGTCTGAATTATATTTTCATGAAATATATTTATAACATTCGGAATTATTCTTATGACTCTGCTGGTCATAAAAATGTCTGACCGTAACTTAACTTGGGAATGATTTCATTGTAGAGTTGGACTTACTTAGGTGGTACAAAGTAGTAGCAGTTTTTGTTTTTAAGTTTCTATCGCGGGTCTGTTGGAAGAAATTTCTATAAAAATAAGTAACTCCTTTGTACTAAATTTTCTATTGTGCATGAATTAAAATAAAGAAATCGAGACTCCTGTTATTTCTAAACATAAGATTTTATGTAAACATAGACATGAATGTTCATTTTACGTTTACATCTATACGTGATCCAATAAAATAAAACAAAACAAAAGTTACATACAATTCCTAGACATAAGAATTCCTCTGTCATCCCTTTGTACACATCTCTAATACCTACGTAGGCTCGTCCTCACGTCAATAGTCCATTATTAACGTGTTGATGCGATATTTTTAGTTTTTAAGATATATTCTCGTTGTAACAATTGGTTTAGACCCGGACATTACCAAATAAAGTTTCAATGTTTTTTTCCAATAAAAAATGGCATTATTTAGGCAGGTAAATATATCAAGCATAATATTGATGTATGAGTATGAGAGAGACAAACCGGGACAAAGGCAAAGCACAGAAAAATATATTTAATTTGACGGCTGGAATCGCTTGAATTGAATATTGAAGTTTTCAATTAATAAATACAGAAAAACCACATAGATTATACAAACATATCTATAGGCAGTATACTGGTAAATGTAATTTTTACTCCACATAAAATTTACTGTCTATATAATTTGTCTAAATAAATTAATAAAACCGGTTGCAAATTAAGAATTTTTGCTATGTCAAAAATTAATACGCAAAGTAATTATTTTTTTATGAACAATGATGGAAAAGCTAAAAAGCTTCGTTGGATATTATCTAAAGTCAATCAGGATAGATTGTCCTTATTAACAGACAGAAAAAAACATGTATTAGGTATATACCTAGTAGTATAAAAAAATTGAAGACCATATAACCGGGAGAAAAAATACCAAAAATATATTTAATATCTACGTAAATAATAATGAAGATCGAAAATAAGTCATTATAATGTCTCAAATGGAGTAAATCAGTTTCAATGAATATAGAGTTGCGAAGTTTAACAAGCTATTCATGGCGTTGAATGCTGTCAGAGTGCGGGCATGGCAAATGGACGGACGGACAGATCAAAATGCAAATCCTTGCGCCATTGTAGACGAACCACTAACTGATCAAATTTTTTCCAATCTTTCTGAAAGTTCAATATTTCTACTAATAGCTCAAATCAAATTTGAAAAAAAAAAACATTAAAATTGCAGTCAGTACAACAATACCAACAACTAGGTAAAACGCATTAGTTAACAAGAGAAAAACAGATGATGCTAATTAGAATCGCGACATATTGATTTCTCAGACATCAAACCCTCTAATCAATCAAATCTCAATCCGATCATAAAACGATATTTTCAAGCTGGCAATACCAAATTTTATATTTATTTGGTTGAATTATACGCTCGTGTGTAAAGCCTTGGTTATACTGTCTCGATGCTGGCACTGACAAAGCGATACGGCATCAATGTTGACCCCGAGCAATGTGACTAATGCCTTATACATTAGCTGAGTTCACTGCATCTTTCAGATGCTGCTTATACGACAAACATAATATTGATGGAATATAACAATAATATATCAACGATAAAGAAAGAAACAAAATCTTAAAAAGAAAATTTTATCAGATCAAATGTATCCAAAGATTACCTCTCTACTATATTCAACGCTATATTTATTCTTCAGAATTTCAATCGATGCGTAAAATCGAATGAATTGACACCATTTACGATTATCGATTACGACATGCGGGGTGTAACCGAATTCAAGCGCTCTACCATTCCACCCACGGATGCGCATGCTCAAGAAGTTTAGAATCAATTTTAAAATAAAAAAAATTGTGAGCTTTGTTTCTAGGCGTTTATTCTCCGGCTTATGAAAAGACCAATAAGCCCCTTTCCGTGAATGTTTTAAGAGGTGGCTAAAGAAATAACAGTGGTTACAATTAACTGGTATTATACTAATAATGCCATATCTTATTTAAGGTAAAACAACAAACAATAAATCATTCAAGCGGACTTTAAACCCAACGGTTTTGAACACTTAGAACGATGAATGCTACAAAAATTAAATTATAATCTGCCTTTAACTTTAGTATTTTACTTGATATTTCACCCAATCTATATACATAAAACTCTTGGTTCTAAGTTCCTTGACTGGCTGGGCTGCGCATACGTTGCCGATGGTTCGACGCGCACAAATTAAATTAATACGCGTCGGTAGATTATCAGGCTAATTTACGATGAAATTATGTAGGATTTCGAAGAATATTGCATTCCCTTCCTGGTAACCAAGAATACATTTTATGTGTCAAAATTATTTATATTCATCATAACCTAATGCTTCCTTAATCATCACATCTTTTTACAGATGATTCTTGCAGCGGCTGTTTTATGTATGCCACATTTTCGCTCATGGCAGAATAAACCGATAGCAGCACGGCATTTTTTGCCACATTATTTTAATATACCAAAGAATAAACATACCTACTATTTAGCGGTTGCCATAGGACTCGACTCTCGATACCTTAAGAATTAAGATATCCACTCTAAGTTCCAATTTGTAGTTAGATTTCACTTACCTGCTAAATTTTAGCTTTATTACTTTAGCAGTTTTTTAGATTTTGTGTTCACTATATGAGTGAATAAGCCTTCTTGAGCGTATACAAATGTAGATTACGAAATAAGTTTACGCATACAAAAATGCTTCTTTCTTTTTAATCCGAATACAATAACTATTTATATCAATTGAAAGCTAGTAGGTCATTCCTTGGTCCCTCAAGTGTCGCGCAAAACGCCACACAAGTCATATTATTAAATCATTAGTCCTACTTAATGAAGGTAAGTTGCGTAATGATTAATTAAACAGCTGATTGTTCTTGCCGCTTAACCCATGTAGTTTATTAGACAAGTAAATCAATTACACCTAACATCAAGGAAACGCCAGGACAGTAGCATTGGTTGTGAAGAACTTGCATAATTCCTATTGAATACTGTCTATGTTCAGATTTGTATGTTTTAAATAAGACTAAATAGAATAATTGCCGTTGTTAAAAAGTCACTTTTTAAATTAATTATCTTGTTATAAAGTTACTTAATTTAATTTTGGAGAAACCTCTTTCATGATACATTTATAATTGATTTTAATTTGGCTCCAAAATCATTTTTTTATGTTAATCAATCTATCTCAATTTTTTTTTTGGCCCCAAAACTAATTTTCATAACCAATATAAACTTTAATATTAGTTTATAAGTAATTACAATATATAAGACACAAGTTAATCACAAAAGAAAATGTTCTGTCTTTTCTTCTAGTGCAAACTCGGGATATTTTGAAAGTGATTTTAATGATCATAAAATTTCAACTGATAGTTATATATTAAAAACACATCAATACAAAAAATCCTTTTAATGACTGCATTATAAATCAAAATTTGCTAATTTTGACTTTATAGATCAAGAGTGAAATGTATGATATTCACACAAATTGTGACGTAAGAGGTTCTTATGACAAATAGAATTGATTCGGTACACTTTCTTATAAAAAACAAATTGGTATGATACTGGATCGTCTGTTGTTGAATCCCGGATTTGAGCAGTGAATCCAAATAGTCGTATGAAATCTATACACATCTATTAGTCTCATTCGCCATTCAATATGCTCGCCCCTATCGCCTCTACAAATGTGAACCAAGCCTTAGCTGGTTGTCAGAAGCATAAGGCCATGTTCACACATTTAACACTACACACCTGCCAATTATGTCCCTAACCTAAGACGACATACAACCCCATACAAACTCACTTTCGCTTTAAGGACCAATGTTCACGTGATTTTAAATTGCAAACGAGATGGTAATTAGCGAAACAACCGCTAAAAGTGTCGGGTAAATGCCACCAAGAGACCCGTATGGAAATTAGGGACAAATTACGTCTCCACTCTTACTTTCATTGTATGAACAGTTACATAAAACACGTAATAATTTATGGTTTCTTAATCCATTTATTGTCCGAGTTATAGGGTTTGAGTAATTTGACCTGGATCGATAAGCGATGACACTCCCAGTCTGGCTTCCTGATCGTTTGATATGAATGGATACGTCGTAACGGCTTCCTCTGTGCTTCGAAAAACCATTGTTTTCGATACTGTGACTGTACTGCTCATATAGATTCGCTCCACCAGCAAATAAGAGGCAATAGAGCTTTTGACGGAATGTTGTAAATTATTTGCTACCAATTTTCAAAAGAGGATACACTACAAATAAATTTAGTTTTAAAATAACTTATTAACTATGAAACTGGTTTGAATTATTTTTTAGACGAAATTGATCTTTTTCAGTTTATATAACAAGGTATATTTCAAATTAATCTCTAATAATGTCATTAAATAAAGCACGAACTGCATGCTGGGATGCAGTCGAAATCTCCAGAGGTAAGAATTTCCTAACTCCAGATTAAGAAAATTATTACGTTTACCACAGAGATCGTCAAAGTCCGGTTCCAGAGCAGAGCGGAACGAACTGTCAAAACAGTGTGCCGAACTTGGACCAATCTGGATGATAATCGCATGCGTGCCTACGGCTTATGCAACGTATAAAATATTGCAAACTCATAAGTTGAGCGCGAGCTAGCAGATGAAACTTCAGATAGGGATAATCTAATAAGTCAGATCTACTAGACGTCGACCGCAGTAATAACTCACAGATGCCAGAGGTTAATTAAAAATAGCAACTTCAATCCTATGTGTCAGAGATGGACTGAGATTAGGAATCGCCCGATTTATTCTATTTCAAATGCAAAATGGGACTTCGTTACTGGAATGGCTTGTAATAAACTAGGAAAAGGTTAAGCTAAAACACGCTCAGTTCTCGTGTAATCAGATAAGTTTATTAATCTCGGAAATGTTCTACAAATCCCGAGTAATAGTCGCTTAAACGCGGATGCCTGGATAAAGCCTAGAATGCATTGTTTAATTATTTGGTAACTTACTTCTGTACCATCTCTCTAACTTTGACTGCATTCCACGTGTTTTTAAAAGATTTTACAATGTTACTTCATGTAAAAACTTTTTGAAATGAAAATGCCGATTACATTTTTTAAATATAATATAATAGGTGCAAAAACCGCATGGGACTGGGCTAGATAATTTTATCGCATGCAATAAGTATCACCCACCAAAAATAAAAAATGGACAATTGGATATCAAACCAGCTTTTTATTGCCATGTTTATGATCTGATACGCCTTTCAGATGCTATTATGTATATAAACAAAAAAAGACTTGAACATGGGATAGCTGTAAACCCAATTAGTTTATTTTTGTGTTGTCTATCAATCAATATGTAGGATTGATTCCAAATACGGTCAAAGGTTTCAAGCATTCTCGTGTGTGTAACAAATACTGAACACTATACTACTGACCCGCATGTTTCTGTCAATCAGGGTAGACGTCCAACGGTAATGATACAATAATCAGATAACAGAGAAAAGGAGATACGAGTATTCATGTTTTGACTTTAGTTTCAATGTTTTTTTAAAGAATCACAAATACCACTACTGATACTTAATATATTAGGTACGTGTAACAATTTCAGCTTAGCATGCAGATCTAACTCATCATTGGTATAACACACACACACACACTTTGTCTGAAATGGTATTCACTTTACTTTAACGACAGTGGTTTAGCGATTTAGGATAGAGTTTGATAATGCCTACTTTCTAATGATTTGAATGAGTTGCATATATTATTGGTGTTTCTCTATTGAATGGAAGGGACTCTACCGACAAGAGCTAGTCGGTAGAGTAGAAGTCATCATAATTCTGACTTTACAAAACAAAAACTTATCATATCTATCACATTCTCTGATCTTAGTTTAAGAGTGATTTCCACCGTTACCCTTAGGTTGAAGCAAAGACGAATTGCTACCACTAGTGCTCTAACTGATTTCACGACTAAGACATTGGTCCAGTTTCGTTAGTTGATGAGTTTGCTGAAATAGCGTGCGCTTAAAGACCTACTGTTAATGGGTATAATAAATAAGACAACTAGCGGATTGCATTTTTACAATACTTCAACATCTATCTTGTCGTAACTCGTTAATTATACCTGAGATCTGTATTCTGGGGAAGGTAGCTAGTTTCAGTACAAAATAATTGTACCAGTGTTAAAGAAAATATAGGCATCATTAAGATTATTTACGTATATGTAATTTTATTGCATTGGTTTTAAATCAAAAATCTTTATAAAATTTGACTTTTTCAAATCCTCTTAAATATTTTCGTAAATAGATCTCTTTAATTATTTTAATTTAGTCCGTCGAAAAATAACAAGTGTTAAACATTTATGTTCAATACAGGCAGTATTTTCCGGGACATGCAACATTGTTGAAATGAACACCGACCAGAGACCAGTAGCAGTATTTTGATGGACAGAATACGATAAAAGAAGTGATAGCTGTCCTCACTTTTGGAAATGAAGCAAATGATTCTAGTCATTAACGCGTGGAAAGTGGGTCAGATGTCTCTGAAACAGTTTCTCTCCTTAATTCTCCAACGGTGTTAATATTCAATTTTTCTGAGGTGAAGGACCGTTGCGTGTTAAGCTTGCGTGCATGATCAACGAATTCGATTCCGGCACTTACCGACAGGCCCATCAATTTCGGGTCACATTCGGACTTCGCAGAACTTTCGCCAGAATCATGAATCCTACTGATACGGATCGTCACTGTATGCATTATTACAGTCCTGAAGAGATTTATTTGTAAAACATTATACTTTTAAGAGAATAGAAAAAATGGTATGACGATTACACGAACTTATTAAAATGCAATTAATATAACTGGATGTAGAAAGAAACTTTGTGATACTACACGATGGGCCTGGTATATTATTTATAAGAAAGAAATAAAACAAGATAAGCCAAAACCAAGTAAAATGTTGTACTTTATTGAGTGTATTAATAATGAAAACATTAATGGTGGTTTTATTATTTTTACTACCTTAATTTTAGTCAGTTTTCATTTACTAGGAAGTATTTAATGTCATCTTCATTTTGGGAGTCTATAAATTTATTATTTTTACTGTGAACTGTGATACTTTTAATGAAGCTTTGCAATAAAGTTTATGTGCGTTATTTATTTTATTTCAAACAAATAACTCCATTATAATTCACGATGTTATCACCACAATAAGAATGCAAATACGAGTATTCCATTCGCAATAAATCGCTTAACAAAAAGAAGGACTACGCCAGTGGCATCGGGAGCAAGTGCTCCCCGATTCGTCTCAGGCGGCGCCCTGCTGTGTCTATCTCTACTATATTGCCATTATTGCACTATAACTGTCTGCCTTCTGCTACTGTAGATCATACTTGCGTATAACCTGTCACATTCATGATATTTATAATAACGGGATTCTGTACTTTATTATAACTATGTTAAAGCAGAACACGTAGTAAGTTGTTATCTAATGCAGAACTACCTTCAGTTCTCAGACTATATATATAGCTAAAAGCGATTGCTAAAAAAATATTTATCATTTGTAAAAAATAAATTCTCTGTGTAATTTTCATTAAATTACTTATTTTATTTCTTACTCCATTGAAAAAAAAAATGAATCTTAAATAAAACCCAGCAAAATGTCAAGTTTAATAAAAATTTAAATTGTTGTGCCAAAACTAAATATCAAAGAGATTTGTTGAAATTGCAATTACAATCTTAGGTTACAGAGCCAGCGGGAACATAGCCAGTACTATTGCCTTTAAATATTTTAGCACGACTCCAAGCTCATTAGAATTTATATTTAGACCTAGAAAGGTAAGTGCAGGAATGCTAGTGGATCTTGTTATATCCATATTTATCGGCCTTGATTCTATAATTGTCCGATAAAAGATATCTTCTATGTGTCGTTATTTCTATTTTAATTGATGATCCGGATGAATATGTCAAAAAAAAAACAAATAAGCATTAGGTAAATATAACAGGCACTGAATTTTATTTTGTTTTCATTAACATCAATATTAAGATATATTTTTATATAATAGGCCGTATTTGGATAAATTGAAATTCAGAAAATAGAAGAAGAACTTAGAAGATAGGAGAAGAACACTGACACCAGAGTGTGTATGGTTTTTTGACCGTATCTACACAGAGTGATGATGATGAGTTCTGACAATAAAATTACTAAACATTTTTGTTAATGTGAATAATTAAGATCATAAAATTCCTTTAAAATAAGTTTCACAGGCTTACATTTTCTTAACAATTATTTCCATTTCTCTAGGCAAGATATAAAATACTATCATTAAGCCTGTCCATTCAAACAAATAGAAGACTCCTTAATTAGAGTGCGTAGCATTTATTCGATCAGACTATATAGAACACTGCAATTTGAAATGGTACAACAGGTACTGGACAAATGATTGGCATTTTAAGGTCATTACTCAGAATAAACGAAATAAAATCAATGAAGAGGAATGGCGCCTAGATACAATAAACTGAAAGTAGTAAAATTAAGTTATAAAAGATGTCTATTGGTATTTAAGTATTTTCTTTAGCATTATTATCCGAGAATTGCGTTTAATCGTTTTACCTACTAGAAATTCTGTGTCATCAGTTTTTATTTACTTGCTGTGCTTTCGTAAAAATGGTTCAGAAGGAATATAATTATTACCTTTCGTAATACAATTTTTTTTCATATCATGTGATCACTGACTGAAAAGTCTTCCTTAAAAAAACTGTAAATAATATGAGCTCTTGAACTCGTACTCAAGTCTTTAAATAGAAAGATGTCAAAAAAATCTTAAGTCCGATTTTAACAGCACTTCTGGACACAATTTTTTACAAACATAACTTTTATAAACACTTCGAATATACATAGCTAGATAGCTATTCATTACAACGGTAATCATTTGAAGCTGGAGGAAACTTGTATTCAAAATTAACAGTTATTCGAAACTTAAACACTTCCACAATACCGAAAAAATGTTCACAAAACCAAAATATTGTATCACGTAATCTTTATAATATCCTTAAATTGAATGCAACAGTTAACTTAATAACAACGTGTTGTGTTAAAGGCGCGAAATCTGTATTTTTTTAACCACAAATACGTGCATTCGTCTTTCGGCAATTTACGAAACCGTTATTGCCTTCAAACCAATAATGGCAGATTTTAAAGATAACAATTGTAACTATTAGCAAGTAGCAATTCTTAATTGTTAAAAGGTACTTATATAATGTTATGCCAACCAATACTTTGATAATTTTTTTTCGAATAACCATAATTGGCAAGAGTTTTGTGATTGTCATTCCTACTATTTACCTAAGCATTTGCAACTGCAATGAGGACGAAAACAATTCAACTAATGATGAATTATTATAACTGATGAGCATGAAAAAATTACCGTGTTGATTCAATCTGTTGTTAAGGAAAGTTGTGAACAATCGCAAATCATCTCCCTTTCCAATTCGATAACGAGTCATTACATAACAAGAAATAAAGATTATTGACATTATTCTACGACAAACCACCACGGTGTCCACTAGACATATTAAAATTATAAAGGAACGCGGTCAAAACTAAGAAAGGAACATAAAATAGTTGTTGCTCGTATTATGCACGCCCCTGCGATGATTCGAGATGCGATAAATTTAATGTAGTAGACAGCAAAATTGTAGTTTTGCCTGCACGACTTGCAACGCTTTCTTTTATTTTACGGCCTATTGACAGGACTTTTTGTTTTCTTGTCATCTTTAAGTAATTGCCATTTTTATGTGACGTTAATTGCTGAATCGATGCTTGATCTTTTCCTTGAAGATTTCGAGTGAATATTAAGTGCTACCATTCTGAGAGTATAATGAACTGCGTATGTGGAACGGTGCAATCCTGAACGCATTTCTTCTTTCCTAACAGGGGTATTGCCTGAGGCAAGCAGTTCCTCAAGCTACAAATCCATTGCTACATAGAATTTGCAGGCTTGTAAAATGGTTCACACGGTAATGCCGTAGACCGTAGGATCTGTGCAGTTACATAAAACAACAAAATTATAAACTACAAAACAAGTAGACGATTAAAATTTTTATTTATTTATTTAACCTTATTATATCACAAGTAATAAAATACTTTTCCGCATATTTTCTTATCCGCATTGATAATATTATCTCCCAGTCAGCCATTGGGAAAACAGAGAAGTTTAGTGTGATCCTAATTATCCAATCAACAAATTTCACGTATTAATAAAAAATATTCATTCATATATGTAAAAAGTAATATTTATAATCAATAAGAGTATTAAATTAAACTATTTTATACGGTTTTCTATCGCGTTTATTGCTTACTTATTTATACCTGACGTTTCAAGCACTTTACAGAGCTCATGGTCGCAGGCAGACTGAGTTGACATTCGTCTGTGTCATTTGTTTCTGATGTCACAAGATTACAAAACCATAGCTCATAAATCATTGAAAACTATTTCGATTCACACAGTATTGGCTGACAGTATCAAAAACACTTGTAGTCTTCAATAGAGAGGATGGATGGCAAGTACCACCAGCTTGGGACCCAGTTATCAATTTAATAAAATCTCAAACTCATCGGAAGATTACAAGTGTTTTTGATACTGTCAGCCAATACTGTGTGAATCGAAATAGTTTTCAATGATTTATGAGCTATGGTTTTGTATTCTTGTGACATCAGAAACAAATGACACAGACGAATGTCAACTCAGTCTGCCTGCGACCATGAGCTCTGTAAAGTGCTTGAAACGTTAGGTATAAATAAGGAAGCAATAAACGCGATAGAAAACCGTATAAAATAGTTTAATTTAATGTGTAACAATCGCGAAAACATAAGAAATCAATAAGAGTATTTTAATAGTTTACGATATTATTTTAAAATATCGATCCTATCAAGTTTTCACAACTCAATAACTCAATATTGCATTCCACTAAATAGTCTGATTTCAATAAGAATGTGCTACAAAAATATTCAAGTTATGATTGTGACAGCCATGAGTCTTAAAAGGTACATAAGCAAAAATGTACATAAACATAAAACGATAAGTGCACAATGTGTCCTTGTGCACGTATCGACTTATCTTTCCTGCCCGCAGCAGTGGATCGGCACCTTGACATTGCATGGAACGAGAGACCAAATCGGGATGCTCTTTTATGGAGAACTCACTTTATAATTTCCCCGGCTGTTTTTGTTCTTGGAACCTATCGGACACGTCACCCTGTGCTGTTACAATCTTAGCAAGGATTTTTTGTGGAGACAGAGACAAATAGACATTAAGGAGTTTGTCTCGTCGTGTGTTTTATGACTTCTTTGAAAATAAAATAACTCATTATGTTTGTCTCAACGTTTATGTGTTCCTGTTTACTCATTGTCTGAGTGTTTTCCATATGTTTTATATGGGAAATGTGTCGCATGTACCGAAGGCTGTTGTAAAAAACGGTTTTACTTTAAATATTATAAGATGATGATTAAGACTTCAGCAAATCTCATGGCCTTATGTTTTTCTTTATACCCAAAGAATTTGGAATCGCGCGCGGTCTCAAGACAAATTTATTGTTTAATCTATGTTTATATCTATATGAATATATTTACTCTTGCTTATTTACCAAAGATATAATGAGAAAACTTCCAGACTCGTGGGTTTTCTAAAGGACAATTTTTTTTAAACGTTATTCACATTTATATGGTTGAATAATATATTAAAAAGTCAACGACTCCATTACACAATCAAGTTCACAATTTGGGAGTCTGGAGCCATGTAAGGGCTGTCTCGGGAAGGCACGTTCATGCCTTAAAAGACAGGTAGTAGAATGCAGCAATCGCGATGTCAAGCCTCGCTTATTTTCGCCTTATCTACGCATTGTCGTGTGATGCTAGATATGTCATTAGTTCTTTTTATTTATGGTATTATGCATGTCCTATCTGCTAACGATGTGAAAATTTAAAAGGAAATTGTGATTACTAATTTCTGAATTCAGTTTAAAAATCATAGTAGCCACAAAAATCTATCTTTAGACATGTACCCAAATATTTCCACATCATAAAGAGTACCGCCAACAGTTCATCATCAAATTATTATCTAATAAAATCTTTAGTTCTAACAAAGAAAGACATAAACAGGTTTTGAGTAAACTTCAAGTGAAAAAGTCTATCATTATCGTCATTTCATGCAGATTACACCGTCAATTGACCATGCAGATCTATAATATACAATAGGGTGAATTGTGCAAGATAATATGGAGAGTTGATCTTTTTAAATAGGAAAAAACTAAGATTGATGATGATATACAAGTGAGTTAGATAAAGACGTAAAATTACCGTGTTTCTCGTCATATTCACAATAATTAGGTACCTATTAAAATAAACATCATAATTTTTGTACTCGCTTTACTTTGATTTAATTTAATTCTCTTTATCCTAAACCTTAATAAGATAAAACAAGTGAACGACCATGTAAATCAACTCACAAAATATTGACAGTTGTTGTTAAAGTGACGTAAGAGGGAATTCCTCGCGGCCCATGACGTAGCCAAGCCCTGCAAATGTCAAGAGTGTTACGTAAACAACCTTTACAACTTTGGAAGGCTTTGAAATTAACTTGTGTTAAGGTACGTTAAGGTAATCTTGCGTGCAATACGGCGCCCACTTGGGTAGCCGATTGAGCAGGGATCAAAGTTCAGCGTCGGTATTGTAAAGATTTTGGTACGGTGATGGACACGTGGCATGACATTTTTATTTTTAATAGTATTTGTTGTTGTATAAAGACTCTTACTTATATAAACTTTAAAAATATTAAAAAAAAAAAAAAAATATCTAGTAACCGCACCCGGGCTTTGCCTAAATGATGTAATGATATTAACTGCAATAAAATCTGTTTTGTGGATTAGAAATAAGATACATTCAAACATTCAGTTTTTACCATGTATTAAATGAGGACTCTTCGTGGGCTCTTACAAAAAATTAAATTTCCTCAATAGCCCTATTATTAGGAAAAAACTTTTAAAATACTGGTAAAAATTGAAAAGTGTAAGCACAATTAGTTTATATCACAAGGTGCGGTGTAGGTATATTTACTGTCATTGTTTGATGCTATTGCTTTTCTTAACATTTAAATAAAAAATTTCTTTCAATATTTTTTCTTACAAATTTGTACGAACTTCTTTACAAAGAAAACCCTCATTCTTATAATAATAAAGTCTCATAACACCCATTTAAAAACAGCGTGCTCTCATTTCCCGGTGAAACGAATGACATCAGTGTAATCATTGACACGAATACCTTGAACTTGTGCAAATATTGACCACGATCAGGGTCTGACGATCGCACCCATTTGTCCTGGGAAGTTCATCATTGGAAGTTGTAAAGTTGTCAACGTCTTTTGTTATTTCACAAAGATCTGTTTTTAATCGATTAAATGTTACTAATCTGCTAATCCAAATCTCTGGCTGACTCCAAGTGAAGCGCGATAAATATGAATTGACGACGCATAAATAAATAAAATATATACGCACAAATTACACAGTTTGAGCTTGCCCCAAAGTAAGTTGGCTTATGTTATGGGATACTAACTAAACGATAATATACATAGTAGATATACTGGGCCTTGACCCAGGCTTATTAAAAAAATACAATTTTTATATTGACCTCATCAAGAATTAACATTCCTCTTGAGAAACAGCAGACAAGCATACGCCACGAAAGTCGACATCAGGCAAATTTACATTAAGAAAGAGTCCGGTACCTATGTCCCGTGTGTAATGCTGAAGTTATTAACATGTGACAAATGAAAGAAATAAATAAAAAACTCGTGATTTTTCTATGATGATGATCTTTCCTTATTAATTACCCTCTATCAGAATTCGATTAATTCCTCCTGAAGAACAATGGAATCTAATAACGTTACGCGGTCTTATGAAAAGTTAATAAAGACGAGTAGGTGCGAAACCACTATCAGGATGCAAAGAACTTCGTTCCACTTGCTAAATTGACTCATCTGCATCCAAATTGACACACATTGTTTAAAGTTGTCCATCCGTGGCGGTTCCTGACTGAATTATGTATTCTTGATTGATTTCTTTTGTGGTACACTAAAGTTTTAATACGTTTTTTTTATCTTTTGTTGAATAACTTATATTGGTTCTGTAAGCCATGTTCTCAAAGTTCCTAAACCAAAGGCAAAGAAATATTGTTTTTACCTTCGAACTGTGTATTTATTAACTAACCTTTTCCAGTACTTTACTCCTGTGTATTATGTGCTATTCCCGGTCAAAACCTACCTGTGTCCAAAATTTCAGATCTGTTTAACCATCCTTGAGCTATAAATGGTGTATCTAATCCGACTTTGTTTGTATTGGTAAAATGTAAAGTAATATTGATCACAATCCAACCTAACATTATTATACAAAATGCAGTGTCCGCGACTACATAAACTTTTCGTTACCCATCACTATTAAATTTAAAATAAGTTTAGTTTTTGAAGCTGATCATATTCAGCTTCAAAATCCCTTAAAACTTTCGCTGACAGTAACGCCCCTCGACGTAGATAACAATTAACTGCCATTGTTATTCCAATTACTGTCCGCGAAAGTGTTAAAAAGTAGTCTATATCTCTTAGAATATTATAAGCTTATCTCTGAATACCGCTATGCTGATATCTACTGCAAACTCGTAACAACTCCTATGTTTCTAGTTTTGCTTAGATAACTATGCATCTAATCTCTATTTAATCCTGACATAGTTGCTAAAGAAAATCTGTAAGTTTATAATATTGTTAATAACACCTAATCTTGCTAATCCCGGTTTTTGCGTAATTCTTTCAACAGCTTTATACCACCATTTGCAATGCAGTTGTTATAATTGTTTAATAAATAAGTAATGTGATTGTTTCTTCAGTAGATAAACTTGTAGACAGATGACCGGTTCTGTATTTACATAAATATTAGACCGGTCCTTGTAACTTAATTAGAGCGTAAAGCATTACCATGCGTTTAGTTCAGTTTATGCAATATATCATGTAGTGTGTAATATGATACCTGCTACTATATTCCTCTTTGCTCCGTGGATTCATTTCTACTGTCAAAAATATGTGAGAAACCTCACCTAATTCCAAAATGTCGATTTATGTTCAAATTATGCAAATATCAGTAAGTTTTATGGCGATAATTGCAGAATAAACTAATTTTTAATATTTTATTTACTGTAACAGTATAATCTTTCAAATTTAAATAGGGTTTGTTTTTATTTAGAATCAAGATTTTTCGGATCGGACACGATCTTTGAGTAATTGATTTCAAATTATGAAATAAATTTCTTAAAAGTCATAAGTACTCAAAGTACTCAAAGCGTTTGAGTATTTGTAACTTTTGAGTAGGTTGTAATATCTTATGTAGAGTCAAACCTAAAGTGCTCAGTAGATTATACTTATCTGTCGGAAAGAATTAGCGCTAAGCACTAATACAAGAGTGCCTCAATACGAGATGTCAATACACCGACACATATCGCAATAATGTTTGCAAATACTTAATGTGCAATGCAGCTTTCTTCGGGATATAGATATTGAGTAATATTACCTAGTTTTGAACTTCAAACTTGTTGTAAAATATACATTATTATCATTGAAAGGAACTTCCTGCGGTAAGAGTAAAGTTAACTAGTAGATAATTTAAAAGGTTTTTGTTTTAACTTTATCTTTATTTTTTTATTTAATTTAATTTAAAGGATTTCAATTTTTGGCCAGCATCATGTGCTAATGTGCTAACCAATTGAAAATTAGTCAACACGTTCGTATAAAAGCTACACGGGAAGAAGTTAGTGTTTACTTTAGTAAGTAATTTACAAACATTAATGTTCTTTTTTGGGTCCATAGAAAAGCTATCTAAAGGTAATTTTATAATATAGTTATCCTCAACTTTTTATTTTCAGCCTTATTCTTAAAAAAAGATGATGTAAGCCTCCTTCAGTCGTTGCTACCACGGCAGAGAAAGCTCAAAGAAAAAAAAATATCGATAGAGAACGTCATAGACAATCGCAAATATACATTTTGACAATTGTCTTGCCTCCCGTACTTCATTCTTCATCCCCTTGTTCGCCATACGTTATTCTCTATGATTTTTGACTGACTGGACCATGTGGTGACTGGAAAATAGCATTGTGTTCACAGAGTGCCTTTATTATATTTGAAAATTGTGTTTATAATGTTTTGGTGGTGTTGTATTCCTTGTTAAGAAAGCAAAAAGGAATAGTGTTTTACTAAGTACATACCTAAGTTTCTTAAAACCAATGCAGGACCCGACTAACCTAACTAAACTACAGAAGCTGTACCTAAGCGTCTGTATTTATGTGTGTCACAATCACTAAAAGATGTTGGCAAGATGGCAAGTTACTACGGCAATCGGCATATCCCAATTTATTTACTATAACTGATATACACACTGGGGTACATAGCACAAGCATATTCTGTGACTTGGTAAGTTGGATAATGTAATGGTAATTATGCTAAGTAGGTACCTAGTTACCTAAATAGTTTTATAATGTTACAAAAGCGAAAACCTTTTATTTCAGTAACTGCTTTAATAATCTAGTGGTTAAGGCGTTTGCCGGCAGACCTACTGGTCGTGGGTTCAATTCCCACAGGAAGCATATTTTAATGTGCTTTCGAATGCATGTAATGGGTGCCCTCTGGTTGTTGTTAAAAGAATCAAGTCAGAGACAGAAAGACCATTCCGAATGAACTCTCACCCCGGGGATAACAAAGTCAATTGGCCTTTTAACACATGATATGAATGAATTGCTATTGTATATTTTCAACCATCAAAATTTCATCTTTGTACTTTCATGTTGCAATAAATAGTCTTTATTAAATAATAGTCTACAAAAATAAGTTGTTTTAGTACTGGAACAAACTCTTTAGCTAATATTGTATGTTATTTTGATATCATAGGCATGTAATGGATGCAAGCCGCTTTTAATAGGTTATTCTGTAAATTCTTGGGAAAAGCCCATTTCCAGCAGTGGACAGCTTGCAGCTGAAATGATCATGATGATATCGCATCACTTTTTAATTTTGGGATTATCAAATGCCCTTAATAATTTCAACATTTTTCTTTTCAGTTCACTATATTGATGGAAAGGGAGTGTCCTTCGTAACGCAATACATCAAGCTCAAACAAGTTGTGAATTTTACTTATTGGTAATATTTTTATAAGTTAAAAAAAAAATAAGAAATAATTTACTTATTAAATGATGTGTAAAACTCATTCGGTCTTTTATTTTGTATGTCATTACAACATTTTCATTAAGAGGTGATATTCCATGTTATCTTTCAGGAGATCCTGAAGGATAACATGGAATATCACCTATTAAAGTAACGGTTATACCTGTGGTTATACTGTATAAAACTAAAACTCATTCTCCTTTGCCTAAATAGCTTTTTTAAAACTATAGCTGCCACGACGATATAAAAAAAAATACTTGTCATTTTGTATTTTTGCAGTCAGTGTTGCCATGAAATTTAATTTGCTATGGCCCAATTTTAATGTTCAAGCTTGCCCGTCTGATACGTAGTATCTCTATTTAGTTTGTGGTTGCTACATCTTTATCATTTTTTTATGTCATTCTTCCATCTAGGGTCTTCCTTTGGTACGTTTTTGTCTGTACCGAGTCTATTTACTGAAAATGTGATTTTATTAGGTTTTTTACTTAAGTTTCCAAAATTAAAACATCTGTATAATTTCATGATTATAAGTATACAAACACATACACCTCTTTGTTTATACAAAACTTAATGTAAATCTCAAGGCCTGTATGTAGATTATTAACCATGCTTATGGTTCATAAAAATTAAAATAAAACAGTAAAGTAAAAATAATTTTTAATCGTCCTTATTCTTTAGACTTTCTTTAATGCTTGTGAAAGTACAAATATTGATACCAGAGGTGCAACAAATTAACAACGAGTACAAATTATCGTGTAACTAAATACATTTCCACATAACCCTGACGCGGCGACTCGATAAAATTTCCTTGTAAACGAGTAACTGGCGCCAATGGATACTACATCACTTATCACATAGCATAAGTCAATTATCAGAGAGTAAACCATGTAATTAGAGGGTTACAGTTTTTTTTTGCGTACAAAATGCACGCTGTCCACAATAACTTAATACTAAGAACTTGATCATCACAAAGATATAACAAATAATTAGCTAAATTTTACCTAGTTGTATAACATAATGTATGTAGTTTAATAATAATGCATAAAGATGCCGATGAACAGGACATTATTTCCCATATTTTTAAGAAAACTAAACATAAAGTAAATTTACAGAGAATATCCAATAAAAGAGAGATGAATCACAAGGCCTTCAAGTTTTTTGTACCCATGTCTTTATTACCGGTGTTTTTGGATGAGAGCTTATGGCCTAAAGGTATTAAATTTAGAAGATTTGTACATTATAAACAGGCATATAGTGACAGAGGTATCTCTGAGAACGGCTTAAAAACAAACGTTAATGGACATACGACCTAAGATGGTAACATATAACTGCAAGAACATCAAGCGTTCTATTGATGACGTCAGGAAATTGTGTCAAACATGCAGTATTGTAGCCCTGCAGGAAGTATGGCTATTTCGGGAGGAGTTACCGTATCTTGGCACTATTGACGAAGACTTCGGCTACATCGGAACCTCCGCGATGGATAGTAGTGCGGGATTGCTGTGTGGTCGACCTTACGGTGGCGTCGCGTTGCTGTGGCGTCGTAGTGTTTTTGCAAATGTTTCAGTGGTTCAGTGCGATAATCCACGAATATGTGCGATAAAAATAGTGGCGGATAGTAGGTCTGTATTAGTGATAAATGTGTATATGCCTACGGATGCTGCAACTAACCTGGCCGAATTCTCAGACTCCCTCGGTACGGTAAGCGCTATTATAGACTCCTGTGACATCCCGGATGTGATTATACTTGGTGACTTTAATGCACATCCGCGTAAACCGTTTTATAATGAACTAATGAATTTTTGTAATGACAATGATTGGACTTGTATTGACATCGAGATATTGGGTGTGACATCAAATACTTTCACATTTATCAGTGACGCGTATGGTTCAACCAGTTGGTTGGATCATTGTATAGTAACGAAATCAGCATATAGCTTGGTGGAAAGTGTGTATGTTATGTATGACGCCTTGAGTTCCGACCATTTACCTCTTGTACTTGAATGTAACTTTACTCTCATCAAGCCAAGGCCGTGTAGTAATAATAGTAACAATGACGAGTCAATAAGGCAAAATAAGATAATTTGGGGTGAGAGATCGTACCAAGAAATTAGGAGGTACTTAAACGAATGTCATAGCTTATTACGCCTTATAGATTTTCCTCCCGAAGTTTCAAACTGTTGTGATAAAATATGTAATGATTTGAAACATAGGGTTATTATTGATAATTTATACAAAGATGTTGTAAACGCACTGAGTCACGCGGCGGTCGTAAGTCGAGAGAATAGGCATATTCAACGAAAGTCTAGGCGCGTGGCAGGCTGGAATAGGCACGTGAGCCATGCTCACAGGGAGGCTAGGTCCAAGTTTAATCTCTGGTTGTGGCATGGTAAACCTAATAATGGTCCAATTTATGAAGAAATGAGAGAAAGTAGAAAAGTATTTAAATCAAGATTAAAATGGTGCCAAAAACACCAAAACCAGATTAAAATGGATATTCTAGCTGAACATCATTCCAAAGGTAATTTTCGTTCATTTTGGAAAAATACCAAAAAAGAGAACCAAGGACCTGGCCTGCCTACTTGCGTCGACGGTGTTAGTGGCAACAGGGAAATAGCGAACTTATTCAAAAATGTGTTCTCTGTCAAGCCAATGTCCATCGATGGGCGGGCGACTTCCAACGCTGAGACCAGTGTCACAGAGCTGGGGTTAAGATTTACAGCTAAAGAAGTCTCCACTGCAATTAGTTCAATCTCAAAGGGCAAGTCCCCTGGCCTCGATGGTTTAAGTATTGAGCATCTTAAGAATGCAGGCCCCCACCTGCCACGTATTCTGGCAATGATGTACACCCTTTGCGTGGGACACTCGTATCTACCGGAGGAGCTGATGAGAACGGTTGTAGTTCCTATTGTTAAAAACAAGACTGGTGATGTATCTGACAAGACCAACTACAGGCCGATCTCATTAGCTACGATAATCGCCAAGGTGTTTGACGGCATGTTAAATGCACACCTAAATAAGTACTTTACACCGCACGACAATCAGTTTGGTTTTAGGCCTAAACTCTCAACTGAGAGTGCAATTGTGTGCATGAAACATGCCGTCAGGTATTATGCAGACAGGAATACACCGGTGTATGCCTGTTTTCTGGATTTTTCACAAGCGTTCGACTTGGTTTCCTATGAGGTATTATGGGAAAAACTGCACAAAGCCAATTTGCCTCCAGAGCTGATCAACATCTTTAAATACTGGTATGGAAACCAAGTCAATAACGTGCGATGGGCAGGTGCCTTGTCGGATGCATACAGGTTGGAGTGTGGAGTGCGGCAGGGAGGGTTGAGCTCGCCGACACTCTTCAGCCTGTACATTAACGGACTGATCGAGGCGCTCAGTAGCCGCCGTGTCGGTTGCATTATTGATGATGTTTGTTTTAACAACATCAGTTATGCAGACGACATGGTCTTGCTCAGCGCGTCGATTGGCGGCCTCAGGGAGCTCGTCAATATTTGTGAAGGCTATGCTAAAAGTCATGGCCTAAAGTACAATGCCAAGAAGAGTGAAGTGATGGTCTTCAAGGCCGGTAACTGTTGTCCGACAGAGGTGCCACCCGTGAGGCTGGGCGGCGTGACTCTGAACCGTGTAGACCGTTTCAAATACCTTGGTCACATCGTGACTGAGGATTTGAAGGATGATGCAGATATTGAGCGCGAACGGAGGGCCTTGTCGGTGAGAGCCAATATGATAGCTCGTAGGTTCGCATGTTGTACTAGACAAGTAAAAATAACGCTTTTTAAGGCCTATTGCACTTCGTTTTACACTTGCAGCCTGTGGGCTAGGCACTCTCGACGCTCGCTAGACTCCCTTCGCGTTCAGTATAACAATGCATTCAGGGCGCTGCTGCGGCTGCCTCGTTTCTGCAGTGCGTCAGGGATGTTCGCTGAGGCGCGAGTGGACGGCTTTCAAGCCACGATACGTAAACGAGCGGCATCCATGGCGCGCCGGACGCGGGCCAGCGGCAACAGCCTCCTGACAGTGGTAGCGGATCGCATGGACGGACCATACATGATGAATTGGATCAAAGTGCACGTCCCTGTGGTCCGCCAGGAGCGTAGATATTAAGTAATTTTAAAAATCAATATTTTACTAACATAGGATAGGACAAATTACTAACAAATATGGACTATTTTTATAAAACTAAAATGTCTGAATAAATAAATTGAATTGAAAATTGAAATAAGACAAAAAAAAATGTTGCTCTTGCTTGAATGACTTTACCATTATATGTTATGGCAAAGTGAAATAAAGCCTTGCATCTTATTAACCTTTATTTATTTTTAAAGTAATATTGTTGCATTTTGCCAAAACATGCTAAAACCATGTAATAACTTTGTTATTGTATTTTTAGTATGAATGAATCGCTAATACATAAAGAATACTTCGTATCTACTTATAAATACAAATCCTAAGAGTTCCATCTTTGTATACGTTTGGATTTTAAAGATGACATTCTAATTTACTTTTGTTATGTCTCTTGGTAAGTAGCAAGGGGTGGTCGCAATACCGCACAAGCATAGCGGGCTCACTAAATCATCGCTAATAACTACCAACCGTGATACAATCTCAGCTTTCAATAATAAACCTAACCAATTGTACTGCCTTTCTTAGAAAGCTCATTGTTGCCCGTTCTTTACCGGTCAAGCACGAACATGATACAATTTCTAATTATCTGCCACAATGACATTTCTATTAACTATTGTAAAATGGTAGATTTTATTTAGTTAGGATAACATTCCATTATTACCAGGACTATTTCGACTTTCTATTTAAATTAGATAGTTTGTACGGAGGTGAGTAGTATTCATATTGAACTATTAGATATTGAATAAGATCTTTTTTATCATATTATGATAAAAAATTGAGTTTAATCATTAGTGAAAGAGAAAAAAAAATATATAATGTATAAAGTTTTGTCTGGGTTTTACTAGTTGTTTGTATAAAGTATTTCTTAAATTTTAGTCTGTCTTCATCATCATTATCACTAGTCTATACAGACGCCCCTGCCTTTTAAGTTTAGAGTCAAAGAATAATAAAATGTAATAAACATACGCGGTATCAACAAAATTTCGTATTTCCGACGTCATCACAATATGTGACTGACGGCGGGCGCCTCAAAAAGTTCAATTAGGATTTCAATATTAATCAGCTGTTTCAATACATATTGCAACAAACTATTTTTGTTTAACACCTTATGACCGTCTCGATTGACGTGACACCAATAGCACAAAAACAAAAATCTCACTTAACACAATCAACTAAGATTTAAAATCATATGTTTTTTTTAATTGGTTTGATAAGTAGGTATAATTGTAATAATCTCATGTCAATCAATACGTCCAGCTTACTCAAATTCGTCGAGTTAGTAGCTGCTAGTAGGTAGTACTAAGGTTGCTAGTTTTCGAAAATGTTTTAAATATTTTATAGATTGTTCTTTAATAAATTAATATTTTCATGTTATAAGTTTCCTTAGTTTTTATATAAAACAGTTAACTAAAGCTCCACGTAATCATCTGTTTAATTACATAGAGCATAAGTAAACAAGCAATATACTTTATCTAAAAAAAATTAAATAAATATATCATTCCTGTCCGACAAGTGGTAAAAAATAAAGAATTAGTTCATTCGGTAACATTTTCCTGACATTAGGCATCCTAATAATCGATGACACGATTAAAAGATGTGAAAAATATTTGAATAATAATAATATTTAAATCCGCCGACCTACTATTCTCGCACTATATACTATACTCGAACAATCTGAGCTTTTTATTTTCATAAATACTTGCAATATGTGTTTAAGCAAAAGATGTTAAGTAATTGAACAATATGATTGCCTGATCCCTTTCAACGCGATGCTGTCATGTTTCATCAATATGAGCCCCCGTCATATGTTTTCTACTAATTACATAACATACATTGATACCTCTTGCAACATGTGTAGGTACTATTTGTTTACTTATAACATAAGCTTTTATGTGATTTACACTGATTGTTTATGACTTTAGATGATTGAAAACTTTTATGTTACCTACTGGTTTCTTTCTATCTTCGAGCCTTTTTCCATATATTGGACTTCGTTTATCATTATCATAATCATCTAAGTGCTAAATACTTCAGTCAGATAAAAGTACAAATAAATTTAGACCTCTATCATTCTCATTTCATCTTAAAAAATAAAAACAGGAAAACCATAGGGTTAAAATTTGCAAAATGCGATACCAAGAGATAATTTCTAAAGATTTTAGTTGAAAATTCATAATTATTTGAAGAATAGTCGACTTGAAAACAATAGGCATCTGCCTATAGATACTTTCAGTGAAAACAGACTAGGTGTTTTATCGTTGATTTTTACACTACATTTTAATTTGGTAAGTATCTAATCTTAGTTATCTCTTTATACATTAAAAGCTACTTATCTACATCTTCGCAATGCTATAAATTATTCTAATCTAGTCCGATCTCACAAATACTAAATAAGCCACAAGTCCACATTTACAGCCAATGCTATTTGAAATAAATATGATGACTGCCGTTTTAGCTTTGACAAATAAATATCGGTACATTGTTTGTGTTTATGTGAAAAAAATGAGACCCATGTCCCATGTAACACGATGCAATAAAAACTCCGTTTAGAAAGAGGAAGTCTGTTTGTAATATCTTTATTGTATAAAAAAGGTCATTAATTACATAGACCATTCTATCTAAATTCTAAAGATCCTTCGATTGGCCGTAGTTTTGCGAATTTAACTGTGAGTAAATAATGTGCTTATAGATCCTTATTTCTGTCATGTTCTAAATATGACTAATTTAGATACCCAGTGATTAAACTTATTGCTCAAAGCTCGTAAGTTTATTTTTATTATGAAAGTCCTAAAATATTATCTCTATCTCATGCATAGCAATGGACGGGCACCTTAATATACTGACAATGCCTCGAGCTCAGTAGTCGTCGGGCGTGTAGCCATGTAGTATTTGACAGTTTGCTCTCAATGAATCGCTGTTAAAGCCCTAGGCCTTGAAATTGTTGACCACGGTAGCCTGTAATTTATAATTATTTCGACTATAATTATGAGCACGATCACGACTATACATTGTTTATAAAATTAAATGGCATGCGCCTGTTTAATAAATCATTATTGCATTGCTAATAGTCTTGCAGATTGAATTTCCATACGAGCATTCATTAGTAGATTTATGTTTATCAAATTTATATTTCTAGTTGTTGCTTGCAGATCCGTCCGGGTGGTACTCTATTATTTTACGCCGAAATGTAGTTGTACTTTTCTAGGACTCAAACCATCACTTTACCAAATCAGTTCAACGGCTTAAACGTCAAGATATGACCGATACACAAACATAGTAGAGATATACCTATCGATTTTTTAAGTTCGTAAATTATACTTAACATACAAAACTTTTTTGTTGAGAAGTTGTCTTGTCTCGTTACTCTGGAAAACTGAGTTGAATAATTTTATAGTTACTTGAAATATAAAATTTTTCAGATCAGACAAATAGGGCTGGAAGACAAAAACGCCAGCATTGCTTTTTGGCGGCAGAGGCGAGAGCGAGGTTTCCAAGCAGGTGACCTTTGTTCTAAGGTTTACCACAATAGTTTTAAGTTATTTCCAGTCCATGGAAAGCTATGATAAATACTAGACAGTTACAGAGTAGAGTACATTCTAAACTATTAATCAACGAAGATTTCTGATGCACGAATGTTTTGAAATGAACAGGATTGTGTAATCAATGTTAAAATATTGTTACAATATTACGACAAAGAATACAAATCAACAACAAAGGTGTTACAAAATAATCAGACAAAGGACACCTCGTACATCAAATGGGCTATTTTATCATTATAGTCATCAGAAGAATTGTATGTTAAACTAGCTATTACTGGCGGCTTGGTCTGTGTGGATTTTTGAAGGTAGTTTTGTGTGGACTAGTTAAAAATTTCTTAATAGATATATTGTATTTACAGATCTCAATGTATTGTAATTTCATCACCATAATTTCAGGCATTTCCAATATGGCCGGTTGGAAGCGGCCTGCATCCAGCACTGCCTGCGACCTTCTTCAGGTCATCTGACCATCTGGTCGGTATTTATATTTTTACCGTTCTGTCGTATTATATCAATAAAATTGTAATTTATGTATGTAATAATATTCTCTTGACTCCTCAATGGCACCTTAAGGCGCTTTGTTAGATTGTAGATTCTCAATAAGAAATTGCCGTAGTAAAATCGACTTTGGCTTTTTTTACTCTATTTAATATTCAAGTCAATACTCTCACGGCAGTATGCACTCGATTAAAAATAATGTGGAATACAATGAATGTAATGTCCTAACGTAGTAACAAACACTTTGAGACGGCCGAGAACTAAGCATGGCCATTAAATAAAACGGCATACATCCACGGTTACAACGTTAGACAATCAATCTAAACTCGTGAGGCGCCTACCTATAACTTAAGAAGTAAAAACAACAGACCGAGCTCCGGGAACGTATTGTAATAAATAGGTTGTGAATTCGTATTGTGTTTCGTTGTTCACTTTGGTCACAGACTATAATAGACAACTTAATTTCTTCTTTAATCGAATCTTAGCTTTGATTATATCTCGCATGGTGGATGGTAAAGTGACTTTTGGTAAAAATTAAAATATACTTACAAAATTGTACGTGTTTAATATCTCACACAAAAAGTGTTATTCGTCAAATTAAGTCTACGTAGAAAAAGTTTGTACCTATATCTTTTGGTTCATCTTTTTAGACGGTAACTGTTAAAACTTATTCATGAAATTAATCAAATAAGTTTGAACTGTACTCAATAGAGTGAAAGTTATTTAACTCTATTTATCTATCATTTTATCATTTTTTCCGGTTGAATCCCCTAGTTGTTTAGGAGCCCTGGGTTCGCGGGTTGGTAGTATTACTATAATACAAATAGCTTAATAGCCGCAGTTTTATTTATAGATGCGTCTTTATTTTTTTATTGTTCTGTCGTATTGTATCAAGGTGCATTATGCAGATGCGCTTAACTGCGCTTTCTTTCAAACATTATTAAAACGCACTGTTAATAAATAATAGGAAGAAAAGGTTTGCTGTCAGAGAAAGCATGATGGATTGATGTTTTGTTTAGTGTAATAAGATTTTATGACTCGTGTGGGATATGAACAGAACACTGTTGAAGATAAAGGTGAGGAAATAAAACTAGATGGTTTTTATAGCAATCTATTACTGAACGCTTCAGAGAGCGAAAAACATGTATGTCAAAATGATGAGTTAACTATACCTTATATACACTAACAGTACAACACAAACAAAATTTAAATAATCCAAACTACTTATACAACATAACTTACTAGCTATCGCCGCGCTTCGCCCGCGTAAATTTCCCACGGGAACAGTACTTTTTCCCGGGATAAAAGGTATCCTATGTTCTTCTCAATACTTCTGTCTATGTGAATGCGAAATTTCAGGAAGATTGGTGCAGTAGATAGGGCGTGAAAGCTAACAAACAAACAAACTCAATTTCGCATTTTTAATATTAGTATAATTATAATATTAGTATGAAATATGATTATAAATGCAAAAGTGAGTTTGTTTGTTTATTTATTACACTTTCAGGACCTATCCACTGAACATACCTACACATAATTGAAAGTCTTGAGAAAGGTAGGTATGTCCCTATATACCTATATATAGATGAGTATATGTCCATAGACCTATCTTTCTTCCCGGGAAAAACATCGAGGTTAATAAAAATTATTCCACAAACAAGATCATTCTTCATAAATTTAATATACGAGTATTATTCTTATAAAGATATAAGTAAGTAAGAACATAACAGCCTGTAGGAGGACCTTAAAAGATCTTAGAGACGAGAGGCCAGATGGAAAACGATTGTAGAGGAGACCAAGACTTATAAAAGGTTGTAGCGCCTAAGAGTTAAGTAAATACGAGAAGTATACTAACTTCTCGTAATCGAAACTAACCAAAAAGTAATAAATAACCGTCAAAGCTTCAGTAACTAATACATTTCTACTTTGTGGTTATTATCTTAACAAGCTAGCTACGGTAACCATTTGAGTTAAATGGTGAGGTAGTTACATAAATTTTAAATATTTAATTTTATTACCAGCAATCAACACAATTTCTTTTTAATCTATGCCAGCAATAAAACTATTCATTGTCTAAAATTCAAATCTACCAAATAACACATAAATGCACTATAAAGTCTACTTCAGAACTATAAAATTTTATCAATTCAGAACTTTAGCACCTATAAAATGCGATCTATTAAGTTACATCTTATTATAACATTTATTGCAATAGTGGTATTTAAAACCTACCGTTACACAATAACCACTTACTAAAACGATGATAGTAAGAACAAATCCAAATATTTTATCAGTTAAGGCATTAACAGACGATTCACTGTTTTAGGAACTCTATTTCATAATTATTTTTGTTACATTTTCTACTCTTAGGAATTATAATACTATAATAGAACAATAAACGATGTAATATCTTGATAAATTTGGAAAAGGATCCATAGTCCTGAATAACAATAATAGGATAGTATAGGGTAATATCTCTTTTTCAGAAAAACAAATATAAATAGACATTACCATATTTAGTTTTAATATTCAGGTAACAACTTAGTACGGGAGAACGAAACAATATATTCGTATTCATTGCAAATTTAAAAAATACTACTGTTGTAAGAAAATGTACGTTTGACAAAAATGTCATGTATATAAAATTTTACGTGTACCTTAAGTTGAATAAAATATTAATTCACCCGGTTACGAAGTCATTGTCTGTTATGCATTTAACAGGGCCCGTCACGATCCTCTAGTAATGCTCAGAATAAGTCACATTGCCCAACTGTGATTGTTTAATTGCAGCCATTAGACACTCTTTGTTTGTCCTCGTTGAGATTTAGATAGCAATCCAGTTTACTACCAGAGCTAAGTCATTTTATGATAATGATTTATTTTAAACATAGGACTAGCACTCAATAATAACTATTTGTTCGATAATAAAAAAACCAACATCGTTTCGTTTCGTGAGGCTAATTACATAAAGATACGGTGAGTTATGGTGTGACAGTTCATAAAAACTTAGACACAAGGGTAAGCAGCAGAGTTAATTGACATCTAAGTCTCTTATACAAACGATTGCGTCGGCAGTTTGGCAGAGTTGAAACAATGATACCAGGACATACAGGTCAGTGTGAAGTTTTTTACTGCAGCAGTATGATATACTAAAAGTAGACAAGGTTCTATGAGCTATCAATATGACTTTAACTTATAGATATCCTAGAGTATTCACTGTTTTAAGGTGAAGATCCATTGATGAGCATTAACGAAGGAAAAAGAATATTTTGGCCAAAACGTCTATAACTTCGTTATATTAATAATAAAACTTGTGAAACAAGAACCATAATAATGTTTTTAGAACACACGATAAAAAATTTAAAGATATGATATGGGAAGCTTTTGTAGAATTCATGTATATAACTCACTGTGAAGTCTCAGCGACCTAAAGAGGATCTTGGCCAAGTTTATAAGAGTTCTCCATTCTGCTGTGTACTTTTTGAAAGGCCTCCAAATCTCATGTTTTCAGCGGAAACCCGACCCGACTGACTTTATGTTTTATATTTGGTCATTCTACGTACGCTCTATATTCTTCCTCCTCTACACGTGGCCGAGCCGACTAAATAAAGTATGATTACAATTTCTATTAAACTATTAATGTATAAATTGCAGTTTTTAAAAATTATTTTGACTACACCTTCATTTCATGGTCATCTTCATTTGTATTTGACTCCTACTTCCGTATGCTCTTGAACCATGAACACTTCAATGATTTTAAGCCGTCATTGTCCTAATGATCCTCAATCACACTACGTACGTCCTACGCAACCATGGAATTGCCGTCTAAAACGTACATGAGTAGGTAAGTAATAGTTAGAGATTGTGGCAAAATTAATGATGTTTCTAAACTGCTGTGATTCTAACAACTTTAATATCTAGTTACTGTTATTCATTTTCCGTGTTATCCTTTGACATGGATGATGAATTATCAAAGTATTTATATATTCATGAGGCTCAGCCTTGTCATTAATTTTCACTGGCGTTTATGAGTATCTGATAATTTTAGATTTATTAGTATGTATTTAGTGGATAGGCGAAAACTGTAGCTAGGCGAAGTATCAACAGTATGAGTCGAAGTCAATTGAACCAATCAATCTATTGAAGTCGTCGCATTTTTTGTCTCAATTGATTTTTCCTTTCACCATTATATCAAATTCATATTTACCAAATTCAGCCCATAATCTGCTTATCTAATATTCATCATCATCGCTTTTCACCAATTAATTTACATATTAAGCGTTACATTAAGATCTTTTATTGTATTAAATTAAGTATGATAGTCATAAATTTTAATCCGGGCTTCTCAAGTAACAAAAGATTAGGGCGTGACTAATTAATGATAATAATCACTATAAAGCGAGTAATTTTAACCACTTAAGGCGTTTAATGGCCACTGGATTCAATAGAATTCATCGAAGATTTAAATCTTCATCTGATTTAAATCGAAGAAATAAAAATAAGATCGATTATTTTACAATACGGCCCGCAAAAGATACTCTAAATTTTAATAGAAAACGGAAGTTTACAAACGAAAAGTTTAATTGATAGACTTATTTTGTATTGTTAAGATAATCTTATCCTGTATGTGAACTGTTCACTGCTTCGTATTTTATACGAAACTAGCTATTGTTTACAATTTTGATCGCGTAGAAATAAAAGCTTACTCAGAGAAACATCTTAGCATTTAAAAAATTAACGCTATAATAATAATATCGGAACCTATGCCTATGACCTACCTCTTTTAATACACATTTGTTATTACGTCTTCAACTACTTGTCAAAGTGATCATATTATATTTAACGTACAAACGATTTTGACACCCACTAACAGAGGTTTTGCCACAAGAAAGCGTATTGCACCCACCGACCGACAACAATTACCTAAGTGGCGACAAGAAAGTTGCGGAATTAGAAAATCGTCGCTTCCCACTAATTATAAAATGACGATGAGTACATTAATTTCCACAACACTTATATAAAGAAGCATTAGAAAGTTGAACAACTCCTTGTGCAATACAGCCCTTAGATTGGCACCACGAAGCAACGAACCATAAAATAATGAGTGTACAGCATGTACTCACTTCTTTCAATAGACTCGGTCTACTGAATTAGACAATGGATTTGATTCTCAATTTTTTTATTAAAAAGAGATTAAATAAAATAATAAATTGATTTTGTTAAGCGATTCCGCATAAATTTGTTTCAAAACTAATCAGTTGTCAAAACTAAAACTTTTCCTACATTTTGTTATCCAAAATCAAAAACCACCATTAAAACATAAGTGTGACAAGTTTGCTTTTGGGAAACGCTGTAAATTTATTTTCAGTAGAACATTATGTGTCTCTGAACATCATAACATCAAGGACCTCATTTTTTCTTTATCTATCCCACTACCGCGCAAAATTTTCCTATCTCTTTTAAAACTTCTCTTATGTCCCGCTACCTCCAATCACTAAATTTTATCAAGTCGTCAAACATACATACAAAAACTTTAATCGATGACAACAACAACATCAATACCCATATTGACTAGTTATTTTTCTACACTCTTATTATTTTATGCACGAATCCTGCGCCCCATCATTAACGGACTTTCACCAAGGAAATGCAATTTTCTAGAAAACGGTAGCGGCAAAGGGTTTCTCTTTTTATCCGACCGTGAGCTGCCGGGGGCTCTATTACAGCATAATGCCGGCTAACTAGGCCCCGAGATCTGAGTTCGACCTACATTGCGCAGTATGCAAATTATTTTCTCAACTCCCACGCTGGAAACGTTGAAAGAATTTCGCTGTTATCTGTACTGTGTTATCTTGATGCATGCAACGAGATTGATTTGCATAATAAATGTAAATGTTTCGCAGATATCCCACATTCCGTCGAGGTGTCCTTCACCTTTTACTAAAGGAAAGGGGCATCTTGACACAAAGTTACAAGAAAGCAGAAGTATATCATGAGTAATTTGGAAAAAGTCTATAATTTCTTATTTTTATATCAATACTCGTATATCTAGGATGTTTTAATATAACATTCACATCTTTTTTATTTAGGAAATGTTCATATTGGCGCACTTCTTATTTTTTTATAGACATTCAAGTTACCTTAAAAATACTTGAGGAAAGCGATTTTGATTTAATTTCAAATGGCCTTCCTGAGTAAAACACAGAATAATATGTATGAATAAATCACCAGAAATATAACCGGTCTTATTGCCGGCACTGTATTCATCTATTTTTGCCCTTTTTGCATCTCTTTGTAATAAGACCTCCCAAGAACCTTATGTCAAAGTTCATCAAACACACCCATTCTGTAGGCTCTATAATTTATATCTACTAGATGCTCTAAACAATGCACGAGTACTTGCAAAACTTTCCGCGACTCGGGTTCACGTTATGACACTTTGCTTTTTGTAATTCCTTATCTGGGATCCCTCATGTTCACGAACTAGTTCTATTTCGCCACTAGTTACCACAATGTCGGAGGTAGAAAGGTTATCATAACATAAATGGGATGGCCTAATTTTAACCAGACCTGTCACTATACCATAACCATCTGACACGCGCACTGTAGGGGTCAGTAGTTCATGTCAAATCGATGCTACTAAATTAAATTAAAAGTTATCTAACATTCGAGTGGAACTTTTGTTCTACTGTCTATTTTTTTTTCACGTAACGCTTTATGTTGTTTGTAGAGAAAGACCAAAAAAGAGATAGATGGATTGTGTAAATGAAAGTATCAGCAGAAAAGGTGTGATGCGATGATGATGGAAATGGCTAGCAATAGATCTAAGTGGATAGAACTTACATACTGTACCGATCCCTCACAAGAAGTGAGATAAAGTAAAGGAAAATAAACTATGATGTTTATTCAAAGCTTTAATAATAATACTCTATTTCGGACAGAGTCCATCCACAGTCAGTTTTAGTAACAATGAATGTAAATTCATAGTAATGATAGAAAAACTATTTTTTAAAATACCTAACATCAAAATCAAAATACCTATTTTCTTTTAACTTCAATTGTCTAGATAAAGTTGTTTTTGCGATCAATATGAAAGAAACTTTACTGTCGTTCAATAGTCACCACAGCTGTGTCACATTAAGAACAAAGCTGAAGATTAATCTACAATAGAATCTAAACATAGTGTAGGCCAGATCAATCTCAGTGTAAATCAGGCATGATCCTGCGTAATCCGATTGTAACAAATGAGTCTGACGCCTTCACCCAGCAATTAAAAAATAAAAGGGATCAGCTTCGGCGTCTGCCGACCGTAGTTTTATTTTTTATTTATTATTGGATGAATTGAGGTGGTCATGTCAAATATAATCCCGTTACAAATGAAGAAACGGTTTTGTGAAGAATATCAATGACCATAAGTTACTGTTGACGGTCCTTTAATATTGTATTAAAACTACATATGTATCTATTTAATACCTTATTTGCTTTATGAGCAGGTCTTATTTTGTTGTTTTTTTTTCATTGACACTACTTAATTTAGCATTTAATAATTAGGTTTTTGGTATATATTGTGCTCAATTTAGGGAATAAATGTACATTTAAAATTCGTATAAAACCTATTATGTAGAAAATCGGAATTGAAAATAAAGATGTCGATAATTATCAAACAAACAAAAAGTTAACAAATAGATTCGATATGATTAAATTTAAAACTCTCGAACATAATAAAATTTATAGATAAATCATATTAATAGCTGTAACTGGGTGTGCACTTCACAGAACTCATTAGCATTTCAACAAAGTTAATTACAAATACACAAATAAATATTACTAATGCAAATAAATATTAATCCGCATTGTGAAACTATTAACGTCTTAATTATAGCGCTTTCATATGACTTTCTTCTGCTTAACATATCTAATCCTTATGCAAATGCGGAATTAAAAGATGTCTCTCTAATGATTTGTATTAAATATCTATTATAAAATGTGCCATAATAGATATTTAGTTTTGTAATCATTTAGCATAAAATGGTATTTTAAAAGTTCTTTTCATTTTAAGCACACGCACTACCTAATTAATAAATAAAACAACGTAACAACTCCTTAAGAGGCAGACAAGAATAGACAAAAATTCTTTATTGCACCAGTAATAATATACAATAAGGAAATTACAAACATACATAATACAATAGGCGGCGTTGTCGCTAATGCAAACTCTTCCAGACGACCTAAATATAAAGTGATTGTTGACAAAAGAAGAGGTAGATTACATAAGAAAAATTAATTAGATATAAAGTGTGAAATGATAAAAACTATATAAACCGCATAAAATTCAATAGGATGTTTAAATGATATCGTTGGAAATGTAGATGTTGAAAGCTCAAATTAACTAATTATTGAAGATGTTTTTCAAAATAATATTGAGAAGGCATTACCAGCCTTGCAGTTTAGCCAAACCTCAACCCAGCAGGGTGCCAAAACAAAACTTAGTGAAATCAATAGCGTAGCGTAATGAGAAAATGCGCAACTATGTAACAGTTAATGGAAGACTATAGGCTCTTAGGACTACAATGCTAAAGAATTGAATGGAATAGTTCTAGAATACCTCCTAGTACGCTTTAAAAATTTTTTAAATGATGTAGATGATATAAAATACATACCTACAATACAAACGCTTAATGCATCTTCAACAAATCTTCTTCTAATGTAAATATATTCTAGATAATATCAATTAATTATGAGAAGTTTTTATTTTAAAATAATGCAGAAATTTATGTGACATCTTATTTTATAAATCCAATTTACCAAGTATTAGAAGCTAAAAAAGTTCACAGAGTAAATGCTTGATCTTTCTGGACAGAAGTAAACATCTTACAACATATAAATAACGTAACATTTCCAGCGTGTCATCCATCTTCGACAATTAGAAGGCGTTACAGAAGACAATAACATTAATAGACTCAAGGTTAAAGCGAAAATAAGAGAAAACAAACGATAGACAAATTGCATTGCTCATCACATGTTAGTTGTCGCAACGATGACTGAGCGTTTTTATTCACAGGTGTAATTTAGTCATAATGTGATATCAAACGTCACGGTATATTCACCTTTATGTGGTATCAGTTGCGTTATGTATGTACATTAGTGTATAAATTGCATCGTGTAATGCCTTGAAGGGATGAGAACGCGTAAAGATTTCTAACCTTTTGCACTCCCAGTAACTAAGACGGCGTTAAGACAACGCTTGCATATGTGAAGTAGACATCTAAAAGTTCTTGAACTAGTTATAACCATATTTTTAATACTATGTAGGTAAACAGACAAACAGACAAACCCATTATAACTAATTTCCTTCAATTTTATTTTCTTAATTCTTTATCACCTACATGAACGCCTATAGAATACGTGACTCTAGCAAACTTATAAGGAATTTAACTATCTACTCGCGATCAACCACTACATACGCGAAGTTATTTGGCATTAAATAACAACCAAGCTTTTCTTATAGACTAACAAAGACGAAACCATAAACCCTTTTCACACTCACAGAAAATTCAACGATGCGTATCGAATGACCAGGATCTTTATCGTCCCGTACCCTGGTTTTACGAGCTATCCCGGGGCATCCTGGAGCTACCGTTATCGGTATATCAGGATGTGCCTATGCGTGCACGCCGCGGGATGCTACACCTGTTTTATTTTTAGGAACCCGCATAGTTTTATATCGGATCCTTTTATCAGTTACAGAACTTCTGTGGACTTGCTCAGCAATCCTTCAACTTTTTCCACCGGCACCGGCCGTTGTAACATTGTTGAAACGTCGAAAGTCATACAGAAGAAATAAGATCCATGATGTTTAAAGAGTATCTCAGACACTAAGGTTTAAAGCATTACGTTATCTATGATTTTGCTCGTAGCTACAAGTTACTATAATCAGTTACATAAACGCTTGGTAAAAGTAAATTTTTCATTCATTAATGTTTTTTGGTTTAAGACGCATATAAAATAATATTATGATTTAAATAAACAATAATCTGATATTTTTTTCTTACAAAACAAGTTCAATTTGATCAAAATTTCCGTTCAACGTATCACATTTTCGGCGTCATCGCACTTTATACCACATTAAATAACCATATGAAATCGTTGTTCTCCCAAAAACCTAAAGTTCATGCAAACCCATATCACCGTCACTTGGTTTATTCTAAAACTCGTCATTTTGTTGTGACTGCAGTAATTTATGTAAATACCAATTGGATTTTTATAATTATCTAAAGCCGATGACCGCTGATGACCTTTATCGCGTGAGAAGAGTTACATAAACTGTCACTTCATATAAAACAAAAGGCTCATAAAATAAAAAGAGGTCTTCTTATTTATGCGCTTGCTTATTTGAATTTTATTTAAAATTTATTTTTTCCACATTTCCCATTTTTTTTTCTCTTTACCCATTTTCTCAGTTACTTCTTTGTGTGTCTTACTTATTTCCATTAGATGTCAAAAATATAATATTTATTTATTAAGTTTTCTTTAACTTCCTTTTGTTTCCTGTGTGTGTAATTTATGATCTATTATTTTATGATGTTGATTGTTGATTTCATATTTTGTATACGGTTGTTCTTTTTATTTTGTGTTTTAAATAGACTGCTTTAAAACACACTGGCGTTTTAACCATTTTTAAAATTTATTATTAAAGATGTTGAATTGAGGATATACTACACTGTATATTACCGTAATTACAAAATTTTATAACTGTCGGTCTAACTGTTATTATTACATTTATAAAAATGTTTTATTTTGTGTACCTAATACTACTTACGTAGCCAAAACTTGTGTAATATTCTTTAGTTTTCTTTTTTGAGATATACATGAAGTATTTTCTTTTTCTATATTAGGCAACAGTAGTCCAGCGACAGTAGTCTTTTCCCACCTTTTCTCCTTATGGTCACTTGTAAAATATCAATATAACTATATATTCTATCTCATAAATACAGCTAAATATTGAACAATAACCGATTAATAATACGAATTACGTCAGAACTTCCGAAGCGATTTTATCAAGCCTAGTTGTGCCAGCGACTCCGCCCGACCAGGTTTCAAAATGTTAATCTACTGACTCAGGACAACTTACTACATCTTACTGGGATTGTGATCTAAGGCTGTGAAAATACTATATTTATGTATGTTTATATTCGCTTTTTATGTATTTTGAGTTTCTGTGCCATGCCTTACTTAATTATTTATTATGTTAATGGTAGGTTTCTTGTAAGAAGTTGTTTTTGCGATAAAACGCCTTTGTATTTTTCTTCAAAACTACGCTTTTGGCCATGCAAAAAAAAATTTACTTATCTATTGTACTTGCACTTAGAAGGACTATACCCACAACAGCATAGCTCTTATATTTTAGATACATAGTTTGGATTTTAATATATTGTTGACAATTTATCAGCATTTGGTTAAAATTTTATTTTATTAGTAGATTGATGTTATTAAGTTTTAACTCATTGTGTTCTTAACCTTTCCATAATTATACATTTCGCCTTATTTGGATACCAGACCCATAAATCTACCTCTAATTACAAGCCTTCTGTATCTCTATTACATCTATATTTAAGGCTAAAGCGTAAAGTGTTAAGTACCTTAAAACAATGTTTAATAAACCATTGTGGCTATACAAAACAAAGATCACGATTTCAATTTCGCACTTAATATTTGACTTAGATTTATTGAATGTAATAGATGCCTATCTATTACATTCAATAAATCTAAAATAAATTATAGTTTACAGATTATTAGATAATTTTTAAACAGCTAATGTGTGGCTTAATAAAATTTATCATTTTATGTATTGACCTAGATATATCTAATAGATAATTACACTTACAATCTGGGATTTGAAAATTGCTTTTATATTTTAGTTTGCAAGCTTATACTAACAATAAAATAAAATAAACTGTAGACCTTGATGAACATCGTCTTCCCCAAAAGTTAAAATCTGACATTGAACCCAGTGGATGGTGTATGGATACACTGGGTAAGTCTATTTTAATAAACCCATCATCATATCAGCCGCAGTAAGGACACTGCGGGCTCTAATAGATCTCTGATCTGTTTTGTGCCTCTACCACGAAATAATTCAAACGCATTCGCTGCGTTTATAATTGTCTCGTGTGGGGGCCTCTAACTGAATCTCATGGTAGTAGCACTGTCAGTTTCGTCGGTTTAGAACCACAATTAAAAATTATCACTCCTTAATCTAATTCTTAATCTATGCGGCCGGATCTATCCAGTGTCTCCCTGATCTCATCTGATTGGTAAATTGACAGAAGTTACAATGAGGACACTCATTGTTATATAAAAAAATAATTTTATGCAACATTAAATATTTATATTTGTAAATGTAATTTATATTTTGATTACCTAAATAAATAAAATAATGAGAGTAAAATAATAAATTACATTCGAAAAAAACATAGGTTATTAAGGATACCGAGAAATTGCGCCTATTTTATCTCTCATAATATTAACTATCAATTCTTGTAACAAAATGTACTGCACATTCCGACACCTTGTAATGAGCGGATGTCGAGCATCGATAGCAAAATTGTAAGCATATTTTATAATGTAATCTACAAACACATTTAAAAATACACCTTTTGCAATGTAACCGAGAGTTCTAAATCAAATTTGTTGAAACATTTTTATTACAACATAAGGCACAAACTGAACTTTAAAGTTTAGAATCAAAGCTCTATATACAATACATGGATAATAGTCTTAGAGGCTGAGGGCAATATACAGACTTCATTCGATACTATGACAAATCATGAATTAATATGGATGCTTAAACAAAAAGTACTTAAAAAGTATATAAAGTCTTAATGTAACTAACATACGTAATACGGATAAAACATACGTAATATATTTTCACGCAATAAAAAAAATCTTATTTGAACTAGAGTGTCTCAAATAAGAATATTAAAAAAAAATTGTTGATTGAGTACCCCATTATGCAAGTTAAAAATTATTTTATGGCTAGTTCAAAGTGTGTGGTTGTTGCCATTAACAGAACAGAACCGAACTTACAATGAGTGAATCTTTTTTTTGCATCATAATCTAACAAGTAAGCTTTATTAGATATGAAAAATAATAAATAGGCTTCTTTTTCATATTTTGATTTGGGAAGATTTGTTGCCTCAAGCTACTGGTCTAAAAATGGTGTTCAGTTCACTATTAATGTATGTAATAGGCGTTGGCGCCATAGGAACCGATTAAATCGGAGCTCTAAGCGTCAACACTACACAGCTTTTTCAATAAACTAAGTAATGGCTAGACTGCTTCAACACTATGAGCCTCACATTTATAAATCATAATGCCGCACATCATATGTTAAATTAATACATGGAAAGATAGATAAAAATTAAGTTACTGTAGATGTGTATGGATAATTATTTGTTTATTTTGTTCTTGTTTTTTATTTTTTACTAGCTGTAGCTCGCAACTTTGTGCGCATGGGCTTCGTTCCCGTTATCGTGAGAATTTCAGAAAGTATTCCCGAAATTCCCGCGGGATATGCCCGGGCATCCCACTTTTCTTTTATACAAAGTTAGTCATGTCATTAACCAACACAAAAAAAGAATTATCCAATTTGGTTCATTCGTTCGAAATTGATATTTGAAGGCCTTGAATTCATTCAAATGACGATAATTTTGGATGTTCTTTCGAGTTAAAACAGAACAATTGGTGAGTTTTACGCAAATCGGTTTAGTATTTTTGGGATAAAAAATTAGAATTTTTTTTTTGCTTCTATTATTATTTTTAAATGTCCCTCTGTCCATTTCAATAAAAATTACTAAATGTACAGACAAAATATTGTTTACCTATTTTATTATATGTATAGATTAAACTAAAAGTGTGCAAGACTTGATTTGGTACAAATTTTTTTCATTAAAAAATACGGCAAAATATATAATTTTTCATTGCCCTGATATCATGATTTTATTTATAACGAATGAGCTTTTGTTTTGGCTACGCGTAACCTTTTAATTTAAACGTGCGTTACATTGTACCATTGCAAGTTTGTTGTAAGTTCGTTTAATGGGTCATAATATGAATAATAGGCTCACACTTTGAATTTAGTTGTAAAACAACCGTCCAATGCTATGAAAATACTAGGTCAAGGGTCATTTTAACTCTACATTTTGTATCTACAATATTATCAAAATTTTCTTTGTAACGTTGATAAAAGTATTATTGATACATCATCACTATCACTTCATCATCAGTACATAATATAAAACAATGTCGCTTTATCTGTCCCTATGTCCCTTGTATGCTTAAATCTTTAAAACTATGCAACTGATTTTGATGTGGTTTTTTTTAATAGATAGAGTGATTCAAGAGGAAGGTTTTTATGCCCATGAGAAGCCGGGGTCGCTAGATTTAGATAAAACAAATATACATTAAATCTAAAAACCTATTTTCTTGATGGCTATATTAGTAACTATTTTATAATATTGCCTCCAAGCCTGCTTTTAGACATAAACATACTATAATTTCTAGTTTCTTTTTTACGTATTTATTCAAACTTTATTGTTTCTAAAGTCAACATACCTACTAACATTCTCTCTCATTTCTACAGTTATAATAAACTTAATGGCAATGATGGCATCATCATCAATATACACATACATTTTTTGTACAATACAGGTTAAACTAAATAAATTAATGTAAATTAAATATAAAATTGCATTGATTACTACACTAAAAAAATCATGAATATATTCCCAGTAAAATAAAATTAACTATAGGCCAATCTGGAAAACGTGCTTCGGTGCCACAGCCCTAAGGCATGTACGTATGTTTGCTGGTATTCGGTGTTGTCTCGCCAGACAAACAATGAATTGATTGCTTATTCGCTCTACAAGAAACTTCACTCACGCCACAGAAATTAATACAAACTAACAGAAGGTAAGCGGATAGTTTTATGCTGTTTTCTAATCTTATCTTTTCTTTATTAAAGTATATGACCCACTCACTTCAAATATGAAGAACAATCTAGCATTATGGCAGCCAGTTTGATTTTTGACTCATTACATTTTTTTATTAACTAAGAAAAAATCAGAAAACCTTAATTTTTAGAGGTTGGATAGTATCAGCTTCTTTTTTTGATAATATCAAAATATTATATTTCAATATTCTGTGCATGTAGATTACCTTTTACTGCATGGGAATGCGTGTCTGACGATCGTGTGTATCAATCAACGATTAGATTGGTCACCACAAGTAGCATATTTATCTTTAGTTCCTCTGTATTTCGGAAGACGCATTGGGATCTCATTCATTAGAATTTGACATATTATGCCGTTAGGCATTCTGATAATCTAACAGTGTTGGCAGTGGCCAACCCAGATCATGGATCTATTGGTCTTGATTCCCAGTAAAAAGGGTTACTGGGATCAAACGAATGGAGCGATGTAACAACCAGTTCTGCCATATCGAGGACTACGAGTGGAAGCTTTGAATGTAGAAGAAGATTACCTTCTATTCGTTATTATTAAATACTGTGGTCATTTACTTTTTACCTTGAGTTTAAAATCTGAAGGAAACTGATGTTCTCGTCTGTGTTTGTGTTTCATTGAAATGTTTGTTTATATATAAAACTTAATGTTGTGATTGTTCATACTTATTTGCTTATAGAATATGCAAATTGTTTAATAATTAATTGGCAAACAAAGAAAAGAACGAATATGATTTCTCTGTACGTTAAAGAATTTTACTTAACAAAAGGTTTTATATTTGAATACTTACACCTGAATTTATAATCAATCGGGAAACTGATACCATAGATTTATGATATTTATATATCTACTTAATAAATTGCGTGAAGAAAACCAATACCAAGAGGGTTCTTATAATGCGGATTTTTTTTACATATATGACTACATATTCCCTGGGAACGGTAAATTTCATGAACTGAGTATATATGGCTTAAGTTTCCCGAGTAAGTAATGAAAATTTAATGGTATATAGCCAAACGCCTTTTGAGAAACGATAATTAATGAGTATAACCAATATCGTGTGACGAGAGTACAAAGATTGTAGAGGATGCAAGAGAGCTCTGTAAGAATCGTAGCAAAGTCTCTGCCTACCCCTGTGGAAAACAGGCATAATTCGTTTTTCTTCTTAATATATGGATAGAGTTTAGACAGCTATTCTGAAGCTAGGATTGTAATTCACCAAACATCTGAGACTTTATTTTAAAACCACTTTAATAACAAAAACATCATAACAATCTCGCAAGGAACTATTACGAGAAACCACAAATAACGCGGTATCATCATCCCTGAGCATTTCTCCTTAACACCATAATTTCGCTACTTAGAGCTTCACCGGCGGCGCCTGTCCTGTGACTTGGCACTTGAAGTCATTATTTACAAAGTCCGGTTTATTGTTTCATACTTTTGTCTGATTATACTAGATTTATAGTTTCCTTACGATAATGAAGGTGGCCCGAAGCAATTTGCATGCTGTTAGCACCAACATTGCCCATCCCTGGAATCATGGAGTATTTTTTATTTCTTAATCATGTCAAAATACCAGCAATTTTAATTCCAACGATCGGTTTTGTAAAATTATTATCTTTGTGCTATATTTGTCTTAATTAGATACTCGTAGTTATGTTTCATGTTGTATGTACATATGTTAAAGACACATTTCTTATAGAACTTGAAAATTTAATTTCCAAATTTCTCCACTTTGGGTTACTCGTGTGTTGTCTTAATTTATCATCAAGTTATTCACGATACTTCATCGACGATATTCATTGTAAGCATAAAATGCACACGCTATTTACAAAACCCATTCATGAAACAGCTACAAGGGAATATTGAGACTGTTTTCCATTTTACAGTGAGGATATTTAAATTGCACTACAGTCCAAGGTTGTAGTGGCGCATTAAGTTAAAAATATACAATTCCTTTGGAAAATAGCTTCCTCAGAGCTTGTTCTATTTGCATAATCGGTTTCTCAGGATGCCTCCGCATACATAATAGAGTGGATTACAACGCCTGTGTTACTGATACTATTTGGCTTTGCAATGGAAATGCTACTGAGTGATTATTTTTTCTTCCAAAATATTGACATTTTATATTCTTAAATCCTAAAACTTTTGATAAACTAATATCAAAAGCAAAAACCTTTAATAAACTAATTAAAAAAGCAAAATGATTATTTCTTTTAAATAAAATTGTCACTGGATTTTCATACTATTAAGTAGGCAAACGGGCATTCATTTGTCTGGATCTAAGATTCGAAAATATAGAAAGGTTGTCGCATTTGAACTAGTCTAGTAACTAATTATCATGAAATGTATCAACTATGACATCGGTAAACTTTTGAAAATCTATAAATCTATAGGTGTGTAGAGTCCATACCTACATTAAGAAAAAGAAATTTGCTTGAGACCGCGCGCTATTCCAAATTCTTTGGTAGAGTCAGTATCTACTAGTTTTATTCTAAAAGTAACAATTAATATACCAGTGTATTGTCTAGGGTAAATTATAAAGTGTCGATTAACATTATCAAGTTGTTTACATATGTATTGATTACTACGAGACATAAATAACGTGTTTACAATAAATCGATTCACGAAAGTGCAAGAGAGGAACTTACTTATGGAGATGAAATTGATAACATTACATAAACAAACATACCAACATATCAATTTCACATACCATTATGGGACTTTAATGAGACATAGTTGGCGCGTCGCACGCAATGTCCAAATGAGACGCGCACTTTCACGTCATAATCACGTCATTTTGACAGTTAAATGTCACAGTGACAAGCAACAGTAGCAACAAACGTCATTAGCAAACGCGTGACTCGATTTACGCAATGTAAGTTACAAATATAAATTAGCCATTTAAGTGTTATCTGCAAACTTACCTCATAGATGGACATCCAATATTTATTAGTTTAGAGATAAAGGCGCTGGATATGCCAGGCTTTTATAATATCCGGTATTTGTGTTAGGTTATGCAATGGCACCGTTTACTTTAATAATTTCTGATTCAGAGACACACGTAAATAAATTTTAGTTAAGTGTCCAAGTCCATATGGTTAAAGCGTTTGTCTGAAAACCTGGAAGACTGGATCGACTTCCAAGAGAAGTATACTTTATTAAGTTGTTTCCTGTTTGGTTAGGACATTGTAAGCTTGAATCACGTGATTGTCTTTACTAATATATCATGTTAACTTGATTTAGCTGAAGTGTTTGTGTAGCGTTCACATAACATTAGAAATATTCTTAGGATTTGCTCAAAGCACGAAAAAGCTCAAAATAAAAATGCCACAGTGGTGACCATACAAATCACGCTCGTCGTCGCTTGACACTCACGATCATAACGAATTTGTTCCGCTTTCGAACTCTATAAACCCCATCAAACTAACTTACTTTATAAGAAAAAAAAGATCCTCGTCAGGAATACTATTATTTTCTGTTTTGTATGTAAATACTTAAATACAAAATACTATTAGGTACCATAACAACGTCTTTTATACATCTTCAAATAATTTTTCTAGCTAAAATAAACAAAAACCTTATGCGGTCACAAAAATAGAGTCTCAGTTTTCCCATTTCTCACATTATGCCACTTCCATACACTCTATCCCATAAACCACTTTCTCTGAAGATCTGCGATACGTCTACCAGACCATCCGTCAACCGACAGGTGCACCGATACCAGCATTAGCCTCCATTAAGTGCTTAACTCGATACTGTACCGGTTTAGTTATACAATTCAATATTGCTAATATTTCGTGACTTACGAAACTAATTAATTCTTTAACGTTCTGCTATCAGCCTAATTAGTGTTACGTAAAGTAAGTGATACTGACAAAGCGTGATGTGTGGAAAATATTGTGAAAAATAATTTCACGATTAGCAACGCCGTATAATCTAACATCAACCAAATGTTCGGATGATAATTAAAAAATAATAGAATGAATCTGGACCAAAACCCCTGCATTAAAAGAAAATATAAGATCATGAAAAAGGCATTGTTTTCTCCAGCTGTAAACATAAAAAACGCAGAGAAGAAGAAGAGAATCTCACTTTACGCAAAGGTGGGACTTTATCTCAGAAAAATCGAACTTGTCTAGTGTCTAGTACAGTCTAGTAAAAAGTAGACAGAACTCCTTTTATTGCCAAAATAAAAATAAAGTAACAAAAATTAATCACAATTAACTAAATATAAATAGTCTTCCAACGCTTCACAGGGAGGCAATGTACCCAGAATACTGGCAGCATATTTCGTGGTAGAACTAGATATTTTGATTAAAAATTTCTGATAGTAACTACGTATGTCGCAATCAGAAGTGATACATAATCAGCCCGATGATTTCTGTAATAAACATAAACAAAATATGTTAATACGACTTAAAACCCTTAACAATTGAGCTACAATTTGATGTTAATGGTACAATAAAGAGTATATCTAGCTATCTATCAAAGCATGATATAATTGCAAGTACTTACTAAGTGTCAGCAGTGCTTAACTTCGGACAAGGTGCACACAAGGGCAACCTGCGGTCTTTGTGGCCGCCTAACATAATAATACTCGTGATAATACTCCTCTTAGCTAGGTATGCGTAAACAACTTTGTCGGTTACAGCTTAAGTTCCTTGTAGCTCATTTATTTTTTACATTTAAGTCGATAAGTCATTTAGCGATTTTGCGAACACTAATTCCAACTTTTCGAAAGCATCATTTTCTACAGTATTGGATTACAGCTTTTCAGTGACCTAGCGAGACATCTGAAGTCAAGCCCTAAAGTCTGCAATAAAATACAGGACGTTTTAGATTTATATGTTGTCTACGTTCGAATTTTAAAATTTGTTATTCATTAGTCGTAGAATTGTAAATTTTGATTTTCTTTTTATCAGTCAAAGTATCATATTCGTGACTGAAGAAAATGCTATCTTTAGGACCTAATCTCTTTTTACCTTACCCATTTTATGAAGTGATTATTCGCCGGTTATTAGCGACGTCATCTTTCCGGCTCTTCATAATTTTATTATATTTATAAATTCTATTCTTTAGATTTTTATAAAGCAGTACCTATTACTTAAACAAACCACCTATTAGCAGACATTACGAATGGATGTTCGTACACTGATCATCGAATAGACTGGTTTTGCGACCACTCATGCATAAATCTCAATGACCGATCCCACAAAATAAAGAAGGAACAAAAGATGACCTCATAGTTGAACGTATGTCCCAAGTTTGCCCATATTTACCGGTTCATTACAAAATATTGTACAAAATTTCGATAACACATGGCAAACTTTGAGCTATTAGTTGATAGAATTAATGTCAATATTGTTGCCATATAATGCAACTTCCAGTCTTCATCAAATCTCTCAGGTTATCTGTCCATCTCTTTCGACGTTTACCTCTTTTCCTTCCTCCATCTAGATTCCATTAAAGCGCAAATTTTATAAAATATCATTCTGTATTCTCTATATTTTGTTCTGATTCTATCAAATACGAGCAATTAGAAGTAATCGTTTAATCTGAGATGAAAGTAGCCGATAGTTTATCATTTAAATCGAGATATATGCGCAGACGACACGAGTATTTCTACATGTCTTTCCGTCGTATTTTTTGGGCAATCACTTTTAGATGATTTGATTTTAAGTAGAGATGATACGATTAATTGGTTGATTTGGTTTTTTAACTTTGTCTATTTCCTGTTGTTTCATATGTATATGATATTTCACAATAGGATGAGCTAAGAAAACTGTTTAGGTAACCCGCATCAAACAATTTTAGATGCTGGTAGAGTAAGTAGTTTAAATAGAATAAGCAAAAAATAATAATAATGCGTCATTGGATAAATACGCAACAACCCATTCTTTTATCACTTCTGTATTAGATAAATTGACAACGGATACAAAAAATTCGTCAGGATATATGTATGTGGACAGTTACTTGCTTAATATTCGTCGCCATACCACATCGCCAACATCGCCATCCGAATCGCCAACGCTAAAACCTAACCACCAAACAATATAATTCCCAGGACATCACCAGGCAAGCGGCTGGCCCTTAAAAATATGCTTATTTTTTTCAGTTTATCAAATATAGATGATTTGTCAAGATAATGTTATATGTCAGGATAAAGCAATCCGGACTATTAGGAAATATCTTGAAAAGAAAGCCAGTATCTACAACGTCCTTGAGCCTAGAAAGTTGGAATTTATGTGGAGCTGAAGATTCCTGATATGATGTGTACAAGAGATAAGGCCAGTTTTCCCTTAGTTAAAATCGAGTTCTATAAATAATATTGGGTTTCTTCTTAAGAACCATAATGATTGTTAGTTAATTATTTATAAAAAATAATTTCTAAAAGATTATCGCAACTTTTCATTTAATTCTTCTCAAGTATTAAGTTTGAGTAGTAGCATAAAAAAAAAAAAAAATAAAAAAAAAAAAATAAACAATTATAATCGTCATTAGCTAATAGGCCGATTGTATGGAATCGAACATCCTCGTCATTTCATTTGAAAGAAGTTCGTAGAATTCTAGTTGGAAACGTTTTGTTAGAACTTGGCTGGATGCTGGATGAATGATTAGATAGCGTTGAATTTCTTACAAAAATTTCATACCTATTATAAGCTTAATTGTTAATTAAATAAATATTTTGTAAATTAGATAGCAGGCAAAATCTTTATAGTCAAAAATATTTTTATTACATTTGAAATATACACGTGCTTAGTTTTTTGTTCTGCCTGTCTTCGCTTTTTATTTGATCATTTCTGCTTAATTAAGAACACTTTCCTTTTTTATTTAGATCAAATAGGAAATTACTAGACTCAATCACAGCTTATAATTAAAACTTGGTTGCTAACAAGTACACATCTACACAAATGTTAATAAATAGGTATATCCTGCTCGCTTCTTATCGCACTTTCACTCATTGATGATTCATTGAATTTTATAATTGACGCTAAATATCGCAATAAGCATATAAGGTCACTCGTTCTTGACCTTTTTCATTGAATTAGTGACACAGCTATTGTATAGTGGACTTTCTATGGACTATCGTAAAATACCTGCTAGATGGAATTTATGAGTACTAAAGACTTTTACGTCTGTTTTTGTTTAAACATCTCATTAGAGGCCGTACCATTGAAGCTCTTAACAAGAATTACAAGTGCTTTCTGACTTCATTCATATTTATGTTCAACCTCTCAGTATTTTAATTGTATCTATTTATTTGAGATGATAATAGCCACACAGGTTCCGGTTTAAGCTTAAGAATGGACAGTTCTCCCTCACGTTCCATGAATGTCTTCAAAGGTGGCTTAGAAGAAAAATTTAGGTCAAAAATTCCTATTGAAAACAGTTGTTTTCAATAGATAGTGGATTTTATAAGTAGTAATAGAAACAAACAAGAATTAAAATTAATGCCATACCTATCTAAAAAATTAAATAGGTATCTTTAAAACCGGATGAAGAGAAAAATAAGACATTTTATTTGAAACTTAATAATATAATATTTCTTTTTATATCTTGTTACATTATAAAAAAAACTTACTATACTTATCACTTCTAATAGCATTAAACACATAAAATTATCATCAAAGACTCAAACAAATCCGCCTACAATCAGTATAAAATAAAAGCTGAAATCTATTTTTAACCATTTAATTTCATCAGCCACACTTATCACTTTAATCTAAAACCTCAATAAGTTCAACCCGGATCCGTATTCATTTCAATCGATTATAAAAAGATCGTTTTGAAAGATACATTACTTAAAAAAACGTAGCTAATTGCACATCTTTAGTAAGAGGCAAGACGTTTAATCTAGCGTAGCTAAATATATCTAAACCGGATTTTTGACATGGTTATTAAGCATGACTTGCTGCGGCCGGAGGGGCAGATGCCCTGCATCCTAGATACGATCCCTTTGGTTCGGTACGAGTCATCTATCTGGATGGCTGATAGCAATCAGTTGGCCCCACACCCCGCGCTCCGCCACCACAGCGGAACGTTGGCGCCAGTAATGCGATCAAGGGATCCGATTTATTGGTCATATCTCTGGATCGGTACACCTGTACCCGATTTAATATAAGCGCGGAACAGTCAAGGGAACATTTATTGCGTATTGCGTAACCACCGCTTACCAATTACTTATTACCTCGAACAATCGTTCATTTCTAAACTGTCTACTGAGTATTGTCAAGAATTTATTTATGAGCTTGCTCTTGAACTTGCTCGACATAGTTATCGGTAACATCTTTACGATTGTTTCTGCTCTGTCGGTCATTGGCACGACTCGGCATTATGTGAATTTCACTAGGACCTTGAATTTGCACTTGTCGGTTAGCTTTCACGTGTGGCAAACTTTTAACGTCGCATTGGATTCCTATCTCGGCTGCGGGCAGACGTTATCAGCTAATCGGCCGTCAGTAGTTTACGGACATGCAAGAGCAGGCGGAACTCTCTCTCTATTGGCTACTCCGATCAATATTACCCCGACACCTTGGCTCATTCAGACCAGACCGTGACACCCGGCCAGTGAAAACAGACTCATTAGAGCTTTTAGCGACGTGTATACGAGGTGCAGCATGTTTCGATCGATGTGACACTATCGAGTCTATGATCTAAGAAAGTATACCGGATTCAACCTTTCCCGCTGAGGAATATATCAAGACAATTGAGTAACAGTTTACGACTTGACCGCTTATGGTGTTCTGGCAATGGTTCGCCGCGTAAACGTCTACATTGCACCTTGTTACTGTCCGTCTACAAAGACGAATCGTGCAATATTTGAAAAATGATGTCATTATATTAACAATATAACAGTAATTGTGCAGAGATGAGCCGAGTTGGTTTCCTCACCCATGTATAGTATGGGATGCTTACGAGCAAGCTGTATTTTATGGTGATGCCATAAATGGTACTTGTCGCATGTTTTCACGAACTTTCATTGCAACTTCGGCTTTCAAATGAATCGGTGTTGGTGAATAGACTTAAGAAACAGCAATAGATGATTTCATAAAATAAAATCAAAGAAAAATTATTTCAGAATTATTTATTTTTATTTTAAAAATTCGCTTACATAATTCTTATTATCTATTCAAGGTATTAAACCTTTCATGTTCCAATTAATATGTACAACTTGTCTGATTGCTTTAACTCTAATGCGAGGTGTAAATTATACAATATAATTAATTACTATATACAGGAAATACTGAGATTATTTACACTTATACATCTAATTACTTTAATTATATGGCTGCAATCGTACATCACATAATAACATCGTTGGTATAACATAACTACTTACTGGCTTATATCATAATATTTGTCAATAGGAAGACATGCCTATTTTATGTAAATGCTGCAAACTTGTATCTAATTTTAACAACATGAGTCAGCATGACAATTGTGTTACAGTGCTTAATTAATTGCCTAAATGAAACATGTTTAATTTGAATATTTATTTAATTAAAAAAATCAGAAATCATGACCCCAAAAATGAATGATCCAGAAGAATAGAGATCCTATCATCGGATTCACACAGACAAAACAATCGTGTAAGTGCAATCCTTTTAGAAGACACGACGTAATTTTTCTTCAGAAAATAAGCACCATGTTTTATAAAATATGGAAGTTATCCGTATTATCTAACACCTAATTATAATTAGATAAAGTGGCCAATAATATTTAATGATCGAATATTTGATAAAATTATAAAATCAATACTTGAATAGCCTCTAATATGTTATAACACCTTTAGAAAAAAGTCGTAAAAATACGGTATGTTTATAACAGTTAAGGTAAGTTATAAAACGTTATTCTTCAAATTATTTATCGTATTTTGGCCACTCTATATACTCATACCAAACAGTCTATAAAGTTAAAAACAATGTCATTAATAATTTAAATGCTTAGCGATGGACGTTTCTTTCGCACACTTTTACTGTTTTTCCCAAATATCGTTCCGATAACCTGCAAAATAAAAATTTAATTTAAAATCACGAAATTCGGCTTGAAAAATTAATTACCTTTACTTAAAACATTGATCACTTTTTTAATTTTATACCAAACTTTTAAAAGTTCTTATGGTACAAACCAAAAAAGGTTGGGTAGTCGGACATATGCCTCGATGTTTTTTGTCTCTCTCATCTTAACAAACTAAACTGCCGCTTTTATATTGACCATTTCGGTTGGAAGTAAGACAAATCTAAGTAACCTTGCGAGATGTCAATGGAGCTAGGACTTTTTGTAGGAACACTTCGTGGTTAAGAGATTCTTGTCTGCATGCTGCTCTTTCACCTAATAAGATTTTTCTTATTTCAGTGAAATTTATACATACACCATACATTGATATTATTTCTTGATCCAACCACATCTTCATCTGTCATTGTTATGAAAAGGTTTCTAGCAGCATTCGTACACGTTCCTGCGTTAATATATTACAACAATTAGTCCACAAGCCCATGTAGATTTCACAAGCCTCCCTGGATCAGCATGCATTTTAAAAAAAATTAGGACTCTAAGTATCACACAAAAATAAAATAAAAAAATAACCTTGGACACAGAATAGGCAGCCAGTTTGCGTCTTGGCGCAGGAAGCAATAACGCCAACGCTCTCGCCTCCCTCAGCAGGGCGTGGAAAGCGAGGGCTGCTCCAGCACACGACTCCGCTGCTGACACCTCGTAGAACTGGCACCCGAACCTCAGCGACAGCTCTTGACCCTCTTCTGCGTGGACCTCCCTATATGAAGATTAATATCTATTAATCGAGATTCAGAGGCAGAAAGGTTCTCGAATGGTCATGCAGCGGCAAGCGCAGCATCAGACACCCACTGACCATATGGTAGGATGACCTGCGGAAGGTCGCAGGCAGGCGCTGGATGCAAGCCGCTTCCAACTGATCATTTGGGGGGGCAGCAAATCCTATGTCCATTAGTGGACAGACTGCGACTGCGAATTGTGATGATTATTATAAGATGGGAAGATAGATAAATACGTTTTAATTTGAAATTATAAACATTTGTATTTGCTTGTTAAATCAAAAATTCGTAATTTTTAAAAGTTCATCCCCTTAATAGAGATCAAGGTACCTACTTAAAATGTATCGATTCTTATACTGGCAAAGCTTTGCCAGATCAGGACTGTTAAGAGGAGAAAAAACATTGCAGCGTCGGATCAGTCTCTAATACCGCTTTTGAATTTGACACGCTGTGCCTTTAGCATGAATTTTAGAAAACATCATAGAGGCATTCTTGTGAGAGTTCCCAAAGCACCTTGTATAAAAAACTAATTAACTTTAAAACCTTATCATTAAGTCAATATTTGAATAAAGAAGTCAATAAAATATATATATTTTTAACAGGCATATAGTTCACAGAAATAATATTAATAGTTCGGTGATAAAATATATATACCTGGCGTGTTCGAGGTCACGTTTGTTCCCCAAGAGGGTGACAGCAGCACAGCCTGGTAGTCGGGTGCGTTCCAACAAGGACAGCAGTTCCGCAGCAGCAAGAAAAGACCGTCTTTCACACACTGAATATACGACGGCGAAGGCATCTCCCCATCGGACGTGTTCTGCCAGACAACCGCGAATCTGCATGGGAAAGATTTCATAAGCTTGTTTTGTTTGTAATGTATAACTGTATTTGGCTTTGTTCTGATAGCCGTATGTCTTAGAATTTCTTGTGTGAATGACAAAACAAAAAAACAATTTAGCGCAATAAAACATAGCATTTGGTAACTAGTAAAAATGTTTCAATTTATGAATTTACAACTCGAAGTTTAAAACTCTACAACATAACTACTCGAATATCCATCTTTTAGCATAATTATTATAGTCAGGTAAAAATAGTATTGACCTCTCATACACTACAAGAAAGTTCAAGAACTCCAGGCTCAATAAGAGAAAAATATTCACACCCATTACTTAATTGCTATGCACTACGTAGATTGAACTCATAAAAAACTTCCATATTCACTAATTTTATTAGTACAATAAAAGAAACAAGCAAAGCTCGGCGTCCCACAGGGCCGGTTATTGCATCGAATCAAATTTATGATTCTTACGCAATCTGAAACATCGAGTTCGTTTTATTCTTTTGGTTCCGTTATGCATGTTATTAAACATTGCTGTTTAGGCTAAACACGTTTATTGTTTTACATAATGCCGATTTAAGTAAAGCCTGTTGTCCACTAATGCGACCATTCTTATACGACTTGACGAAGTGTGTTTGCGAGCGATGTAATATGAAAATAGCAATCGAATATTTAATTCCTAACTAAGGACAGTGATCTTGCATATAAATTAAATATTATTAAGATTTCCAAGTTACTTATTACTTTTAAAATATTTGTATGTCAGATCAAAAAATATTAAAAATCACCCAGTTTGAAGTAAAGTTATAAGACATGCGCCTCCCAAGTTTATAAAGACAGACACAAATATTAAATAATTACCTACACTAAGAAGGACGACTAAAATTATCAGCAGGTGTAGACGAAGTGTAGAATATTGAAGAGGTAACTAACATCAGGTTGTTGGACAACAAGCCTTACCCATCGAATAGGCCAGAGGCTGTTGCGATCTCATCAGATAAGAAGTACAAGCGCCATAAACTTCGTCTAATTAAATTGTACGGAGCATCAGCCTACCAGCCGTGGGCAAGCCGACCACAGATTACATCTCCATTGTTTACTGGTAAATTAAGTTAAGCTCCGTCTATAACTTCATTTTGCCATTGGTGCGGTAAGCGAAGATTTTGATTGTATCGATTTCTTTCTTTATCGATAATATTTTCACCTTTATTTTCATGTAGGCTGGGCAAGATTGACCAGATCGATTTATTGTAAAGATATGAAATTAAAAATTGTGTGTGCAGTTATAAATAAGATACCTACGCTTCTTTTCTTGACATCATGTGTTGTTTAAACAATTTCATTGTAGTTACACCTAGATTTAAGACGAGCTTATTAAATATGTGGAAATTAATAGAGAACAAGTAATATCAAAGCAATTGGTATTATGTTTATGAGATATTTATTTTAGTCAATTTATAAAGCGATAATCGCTTGAAGTACTTAGTTTTTCGAACGGAATTTATATCAAAGAATCTCTATTGCAGGTCAAATAGCCTGGATTAGTCTGTTTATCATTAAAGGAAAAAAATTAAGGTAACCTAAGAAAAAATTTTACGTCATAAGAGTGCTGCTGGAACATTTTATGTAGTTCAGACCACCAATAGTGCCCAAGAATCTATATGTAATAATTTTAAAATAACGTTTGTAAAAATGAAAACAAAAACGTATTATGCTGCAAATTGATATCTTTAAGCTAATATTTAACATGTTTTTTTATGTGCATAAAAGAGTCTTTCTTTACTTACTTAGTGCTAAGCATAAAAGTATCTATCTGCGTATAGTGTAGAGATTGTTATAGTTTATTCAAGGTACTTTCGAACTCGCAGTTCATACAGTTTCTAAGTCATGGCTATCTACCTAGACCTTATAATGTCTTTGTTCTAATGAGTAATAGCCATATTTGAACTTATCAGGCTGGCTTTGTTCACGTCTTACCGCGCAATTAGAAGTGTCCAGTATCTCCACCTCGGAGACAGCGCCGTCGAAAGCCACTCGATGTTGATAAAGGAAATCTGAAACAATTTGTGTAATTAATGATAGGTATAAGCTGAGCACACACATTCCGTCTGCTTTCAGATTTTAAGAATGGAACTTCATTATCTACCCCTAAGGGCTTAGCCAAAGTCACAATCGAAAAACGTTAACGAGGTACGACAAGAACAAAATGTATGGGATTGACAAGATTGACCACGTGATTTGCCGCAGCTTATGTCAATGCCATACTATTTGTTCTTGTTGACATTCTCTAGCGTTTTGAAATTATCATTTGGCTACGGGTGCTGAAGGTCACAAAGAAAATTACATAGACTTCAGTTTTTCAAATCTGGTAACTTTATTAGAATTTTGGAAATATGTTTGACCTCTATAATTTACACAAAATTAAAGATTCAAAGCTATATAAGAGTATAATTATATTTATCACAGCATTTAAGTAAATTTGTTACTTACAACATTTAACATTTATGTCTTAAACATATGAATAATTCTACATCTAATAAAATATTATTTAACTTTCCAGTCATTTAGTAATATAGTCTTCACTCATATCGCTTCAATTCCTGGTCAGTTTGCGCAAAACCTTTTCCATAGCGTGACCAAGCATGTTTTAAGAATAATTTGCATATCGACATGTCTTAATACCAACGTCATGCTCGTTAAATATGTTATTTACTAGGAGTTGAATTTCCTCGATATTATAATCGTCCTGACGCAAGCCCGCACTCGGAAGGAAATTCTCATTTTCGCTTAATAAAAAGCGCACTTGAATATGTTAATGGTCTTTATTTTAATTAATCTCTTTTTTTACGTCATTTTTATAGACGTCATTTATTGGCTGTGTAATAAAGACATTTCTTGAATGCACTTTTAATATGAAACTTATGATAAAGGTAGTTTAATGAGGCTAAAAGTCTACAGTTATATTAAAGTTGACAGTATATTTTTTTAACAGACTCCGTGGTTCAGTGGTAAAAACGTTTGCCTGTAGGGGTCCCGGGTTAAATTCCCACGGGAAGCATTACTTTGTTTAGCTGTTTCCAGTTGATGGTTTTCTAACCAACATTGCAGGCTTAAATTATTATCTAATTGATTGTCAATAAAGATGATTACATTCTTCAAAAGGCACGTTAACCCGTTAGTCTTGGCTGTTATCTGGGTAGTCGTTAAAGAAACCACGTCAAGGGCCGAGGGGTGGTTCCGAAGAACTCTGACACTAGCGTGTACATAGTCGATTGGACATGTACCTACACGAAATGATAATTTAGAAGATTATTTAGGCTAAAATGTGTCTTTTAGAAATTCTACTTGGCCTTGGTTCGATCCCCGGTCAGGTCAAGATGAAAAATGATCTTTTTCTGATGGACCTGGGTCTTGGATGTTTATCTATATATGTATTTGTTATAAAATATAGTATCGTTGAGTTAGTATCCCATAACACAAGTCTCGAACTTACTTTGGGGCTAACTCAATCTGTGTGATTTGTCCCTATATATTTATTTATTTATTTATTATACTATGGTGATCAGTGCATTTTCCAGTATATTGTTACCAGTACGAATAAAAGCCCACCATTATCAGTTACCCAGGTTGCGTCTTTGCCAAATAGCTTTGGAACCTGGGGTGTGGGGTAAAATTCAAATTCTAATATTTTCCCTCCAAGGGTAAAATAAGATTTGGCATTATTTTTATGTGTGGCTGCATCCAAAGGGAAAATTAATTGATCACTTCGAATAGTGGGATAAGATTCGCCTATAAATTAATTTCTTCCAAAAAATTACAATATGATTACAATTTCATTTTTACTTTCGTTCGAAGACAACACACCAACTATGTACCTCTTTGATTAGATACTAATCTCAATACAAAGATATCTAACATCTATTATACTTTACAAACAGCATATGAAACGAGTACTTACACCTAATACCATTTAACAATCTTGACAGCTTCGTGATGTTTTAATTATAAACTGGTTAAAAAAGTGAGAAACATTATCCGTTGTGTGGAAATAACTAATTACGTGGAGAGGATGCGATTTAAAAAGCACTAAGGGGAATAATTATTTTAATTTAATTTATTTGTATGAAATATTTTTATAGCGTCAATGAAAATACAAAGTTTGTAAAACTTATTACGCCGATTAACACGATACCGTCTACTGTTATCAATTTCAATTTATATTCAATTTATATTCAATTCAAATTGTAGAACTACATTGCTATTATTGCTAAATATTAGTCGTTAGGCTATATCTGATGCCTTTAGGCAGCCTGAAAATTCTTGTTTCCTCGTAAATAGACAAAGAATTTCGAATCGCGCTCGGTAACGCAATTTTTTTTAAATCTATGGTTATAGAGGTTCTGACATCTAAAATCTTTTCGCTTTCACGTCAATAAGTGTCGGGACTCCCGAAATATCCCGTTTTAAAACAAAAATCATCTTACCTCCAGTGGAACTATACTCCCCGATGTATCGCTTCGTCAGGTAACGCACGACTACCGCTGTAACAAAAAAAAATATAATATTAGTACAATCTTCACAATTATTTTACAGTACACAATTAGATTGATTCGACACGACACAATTAGATTGATAACTATCAGAGGCTGTCTTAATAATTTCTTGTATAAAGGGATTGTATACCTACCTGACTTCAAAATATAAAAAATACTGTTATATTAAAGTACTTAATCCCCCTTCCTAATCAGACTGTATAAACTTCTGAAGTATAAACACGTTTTATTTCGAAATTTTTAAAGTCACTAAACTTGTCTCTATCTTTCTTGAAGGAAGCGACTTCAAAATCACGTTTCTGCCACACCACTGCCTAGGCTGAGTCATAATTTCTATGTTTTGATTCAGCATCAAGAAAACTTTCAAACTGTTTGATGATCCACCATTATAGCTACAAAAATAAAACTAAAATCTATAATTCCAGATAGAACGAACAAAAATAGTCTTCATGCATTGCAGATGCAGACTCAATATAAAATAATGACTAACGCTCGCTATTGAAAGTAATGGAATAAGAGGATACAGTCGTAGTCTATATTTCTTCGTGAATTCCATTGATTTTATATTCAATATGCTATCCTCGATCATTACTGATCAAAGCGTAAAGGCACGTAACACAAGCTGAATAAAAAAATTAAGGCGCTACGGCGGCGATGCGAGATTATAACATTCAAGTACATAGTAATAATTAAGCGATTTAATTGAACTTTTTAAAATAATCACGATCATACAGCACGTTACTCGTACTTCTAGTAGTTTGGTAAGCTAAAGAGAATATTTCAACCAGATTATATACAGTAATACTAAGTCCTTGTCATTCTCTTATAGTAATTTTTTTTGTTTAATTAGTGCTATTATAGCGTGAGCGTTGAATGCATGGTGGTTTTCATCTTAAATTTTACCATAATTTAAAAACACTACGCCATCTCTCTCATGTCTTAAAAGACTAAGGTTTAAACAGAGATATAGCATAATTTCTAGAACCTTCTTTTGAAAAATAGCGAAATCCATCAAAAACATGTTCATAAATGTGAAAATTTACTATTGTCATCGGAGACCAAACTTATAAGTGCGTTATTTTTATTCATATTTAAAGAGGAAGCAATACGGCTGCATGAAATCACTCGATGTTTTACTTATGCATTCAAATGTGAAACATATTACAATGGCTTGCTCGAAATAAGATAATTTTTTACTTTGACAGTAGCCGCGTCTCGACTTTTTTTAGTCCGAGAGCCAGCGTCGGTCAATCACGATTTCAATAGACTTGTACAACCCAGGATTCTCCACACCACGGTAGCCTGTAAGATCTATTGAGGCAACTTGCCACGTCATTGTTGATAACTGTTTGTATTACTGTCTTGATGGGATTCCAGAAGGTACAGTGAAAAGACTAATCAAAAATAGAAAGTTGGGTTCTTGACCCTTCAATTGACAGCTCATTTATTGAGTCCTGTAATTTAAAATTTAGATAGTTGTTTTGATCTCCTTCTCCGATATTTATACTGTAGTTTCAAAGATTTTACTCTGGAATTAAATTTTAGAAATTTGTTTCTATTTTAAATTTAGGAGGTCATGTCGGTGGTCTCTAGTCTATGCAAAGTAGCTCAATTAAATTTATATTGCGTTGACTCTTTTTTTTTTAAATCCCTTATAAAAAATTTCAAATGAGAAACAAGGACGTTTGTAAGTTTTGTGAGTTCATTGGATCTAATTCCTTTTTATCTAAAGCTACTCTCTAAAAACATTTTATCGTTTATGTCTTAAAGGATTCTGGATACAGTAAATTGATAAAGTGATACATACTTGTTGGTATGCACTTAATAAATAACTCTCTTATCTGAAGATAACCACTGTTTAATATTCGTATTCACCATTTTCATCAAAATGAGTATAGATATACTGAATAAAAATATATTCCTTTTGGTACCATTAAGTGTGGGCCTTATTATTACCTACTTGATAAGCCTTTAGCAATATTAAGTACAGAAAAAAATACTGTGTATCTCCTTTTAAACATCTAAGCGCTTTCCCAGTTGCATTCTCAGCTTGTTGCTTCGCAGAATAGGGTCCACTGTCAGTATATTTTTATTATATGATTATATCTACGGGTAAGTGAATGCATGCATAATATCCTCCGTGATAATAACTAGTGAAGAACGCTTGCGTTGCGCACCATCCTATTACGTATCATCATATTTTTTTTTGCACCCGATGTAAAAAACTAAATTTTATAAAACAAGTCGCAAAGGAACCAAATTACCTAATCCAAGTGCGAACCCACATTCTCCATGGAGTTATCTGACCGCACCATTTCGGTCAATGTGGTCTTGCATAAGCACAATAGTAACAGTTTTATGCAACTAATGCAGTGTCGAATGACAATGGACTTGGAGCGTACTCCATCTGCATACTGGTTCATAGGCCGATATAAACAGATTGCATTGCTTATAGGTATATAAATAAATTATTGTTGTGTAAGAGGATAGACTTACGAGGTAATAAAAAACCTGCATGAATTGATATGTTCAGATATTTTTGAATTTGTTATTGATTAATTTATGTACAGTCGGCTGCAGAGAAATCTGACCATGCCACGAGTATCACTATTGAAATGGAGTCATATTTCTCTGCAGCTCACTGTACCTTCGTTATTTTCCTCGTTTGGATAAGTTTATCCTTTCTAACATTATAAATACGAAATTTCTTCGGTTTATTATTTTTCACACCTAAACTGATTGTAATTAAATTTTGCAGAAACAAACGCTACTTTTTAGTAGTCTCATGCGGACATGGCCTCAGGTAATAATTTATGTTTAAATTTTGGAACTTTTATTGGGTAATATCATTCAAAAATAAGAGAATAACTTTTAACTTCTAATAAATATGTACAACTAAAAAGCAATAAGTTAAGATTGAAATAATTTAATGAGAAACCTTTTTCTAACTAGAACCAACAATTATTTAGAAAAGAAATAAAATAAGTTAAGTTATCACATAATTTTATACAATTACCGTTTCCTCAACAAATCTAAAGTTATTTAGTAGAAAAAATACTTGATAGATGAGATGGGTAATCTATTAATTACCATAGATTCCTCGATAGCGTCCATTGTTCCTCATAGATAACGCTCCATCTATCAACCCACGTGACGCCAAGTCATTTGATCAAAGTGATTTGTCTTATATGCATCGGCGATTATAAAACCTTAGGTACCTTTTTCCAACATCTTACTACGTTACTCATACAAGATTGATATTATACAGAAAAAGGTTTAATTTATCTCGTTTTTTGTATGATGCGTGTGAAATTTTATCATTCGTAAAGTAGAGAAAGTATGGACTCGTAAAGTTAAAAAGAAAATAAGAGTGTGATATTTAGCGTTTAATAAACGTTGCACTGAATGTTGTAACGTTGCGTTAAAACTTTTATGATGACTTATTTCAACATTCATTAAAGTTGTTAACATCCGCTGTATAGTGATATGATGATGGCCATTATTGGGTATAGCCCGACTTGGGAGAGGCCGAGATTACGGCCTATAATTTCTGTTTGTATCGCTTGTAGCGTATTCATGCTAGATTCTACGTCTTCCTGATTTTATGATTCAAATGTGTTTATTAGTATCTTTATATAAAAAAGTTATAAAAACTTTTGATGTAAGTACGAATGGTTCAGTCATTTTGAGACGATTATTTTTAACGTCCAATACCTTGTTATTATTAAGTTATCTGACAATGAAAATAATAATTTTAACTGCAGTAAATAGAAAATATTAACTTAAAAACTTAATTAAAAAAATTAAAATAAAACGGACCAAGCAGACGAAAAATTTATTTATTTAACTTTTTAAGGTAAGTGCTTTTTAAGGTTTTTTGCTTCCTGACCACCAAAACATTAGTATAAATTTATTCCAAAATTGAATTAAATTATAAAATAACAACAAGAATACCAAAAAAAAAGAATTATCCAATTTGGTGCATTTGTTCAAAATCAAACATGCCTTGCTTGAGTTCATTCAAATGACGATAACTTTTTTTTTAATGAACCTTTTGATGAAACAAACTTTTAGATGTTCTTCCGAGTCAAAACAAAACAAATGAGGTGAGCGTGATCAAACATATCTACAGACAGACAAACAGACAAAAATTCATATTCTCTATTAAGTATTCATTTTAAATGTCCCTCTATCCATTTCATTCAAAATTACTAAATGTACAGACAAAATATTTTTACTGTTTTATTATAAGTTTAGGATACCTTTGAGGATGCTTTCTGTGGTATAAGCTTGCATGTTCTTTTCCAATTTATCTTAAGTATAAAAAGATGTCATTTGACAAGCCTTAAAAGCAAGGCTCCAAAAATGTGTAAAAGATTGCTTCACATTTTTTTATTCGTATACGTATTCTGATATCCCACGGTCCCACCAACATGACAAAAAACTTGTACCCGAAACCACATACGTGTAATTCTTAACTTCACTATAGCATTAATTCAGTGTAATTTCGGGACAAAAACACCTTCAAACTCGCTTCGCAGCTGGGACAAACCACGTATCTTGTATTGCGAAAGTTCAATGTCCTGTAACACGAAGGTAATCCATTTACGAAAACTTACGACTGTCGACTTTTAATTGAAATGCTTTATTGAGTCGAGATAATTAATATTTTAACTGCTCCGTTTAAACTTCAACGAATAACCACAGGGTGGTATCATATTTTGTGATCTGTGACCTGGATTCGCCTTGTACAATTTCCATGTGCCATAAATGTTTTAATGAGTGCAACGGGATCCATTATCTGGCGACAGCTTGTATGGGCTACCTTGGCAAAGAAGCCTGGTTGTTTGCTTTTTGTGCAAATTATTGAGTCAATGTCCTACTTTTTAAGGCCACGTTATAGTAAAATGCGCAAAGTACAAGACGTGATAGTGCATATTATTATTTTACTTATTACCTAGGGTGCATATAGTAGCAAGAGATTTCCATGGAGGCGCCTTTGAGCATGTACATCAAATTAATATAAGTACAATAATCTAATAAAATGTCTTAAAATCATATCTAGGTCTTTCTTTATTTCTTCTTCTTTTCTAGGTGTTCGTGTAGGATCAAGGACGCATCTCTATCATAACTCTACTAATATTGATTGTTACCTCTTCACGTTTAAATAGCGAGTAGTATATACTTACTTTCTGATATAAAAAATAATATTATATGTAGCGTTTCATTACGTGACATTACGCTAAAATCATAGAGAACACTAATAAAAATTTGTTATATTATAATCTAAAACCTATTTCTTAATTTAGAGTCAACTTACGAAGAAATTTCCTATGTATAAAGATATGTAGCAGAAAAGGCTAATGAGGGTACCTAATTACGCCCAAGACCAACTAGCCTGTTGGAATAATACAAATAAAAAGAACGGGAATTCAACCGATGAATAATTTAGCCGAGAAAAGCTGAGTCTGGATCGACGCAAATAGGTAGATAAATTATGGCATAGGCACAAAATATAGAGAATACAGAGTTATCACTTCATGCATAGTTATATTTGTCATTAGACATATTGTATGGTCGCGTGCATAATGTGTGCCAACACGTCAGTACTGAAATTTGCTGAAAATGTTGATCCTTTTTTTATTTGGGGTTATTTAAATCAGTGCGATTTGTCCTTATAGGTATATTTATATCTATTCTTTTATTTAAAGCTATATTGCAACTTACGCTTTCTTCCTTAATTATCTTATTTACCACTAGCTGTTGCCCGCGGCTCCGCCTAACTACAACTATCCAGACCTATATAGTTAATTCTATTGTATCCTTTTCCCGTACCAATTTTATAAAGCCATTACATTGCTACGATATCATTAAATATTAGGGCCACTTCTTTCTCAAATACCGTTTTTAAAATCAATAGGAATCAGTATTAAACAGTCGTAAAATTCCGAAAAAAATATATGTTTTTAGTTGAGGATTTAGCAGAGTGAAATTCGCTTACAGTAACAGTAACAATATCAGACAAAATTCGCTCAATAGAAAAATCTAAGTTGCTTCCATTGGAAGTTTATTTTCAATACTATGCCTAAAATAATAAACTAATTGTCTTGCTTTTTATACCAGCCTTTAGATAAAGTATTTAAATAGTGAAAATCGCTGAAGTAGATTTTGTAGTGTTATTTTCCAAAATATGATATCTAAACGCCTACAAAATGAGTGAGCGCCGCGACTACGCGGCTTACGGACAACGGACCTTCAGAAGAAGGAGCCCTTAACATTCATACTATCAATCTTTGTCTCTAAAAGAGTAGACGCAGCCTATTACAGAGTCATTAGGACCTAAAATCCACTCCCAAGTTTTAGTGGGCGTGAAAAGTGGAGAAAATCTCAATAAATAGTGATAAGTCAGATAAATTAGTCCTTACGACACGACCGTATGTTCCGTCAAACACTGATTTAATTATTTTTTAAACCAAAGACAAACCAAACCAACCAATCAATTCAAATAGCTTAGAATACAACACAACAAACGACTGATAAACAAACCAACCAATAGTACTAAATCAACAGCCAATTTTTTTTTTAAATAATTAGAATTAATTGTTGCCGTAAGGAAAATTTTCAATCTGCTATTAAAATAAAGTCAGCGCCATCTATTGATATTTTATGTAACTAAATCATACGCCCACAAACATTCAATGTTTAATTTTATTAAAATTTAATAGAGACTGCAGTGTTTTTGTCTTTATTGATATAAGTAGAAATTCTAGCTTTATCTAAATGAAATACGTTTATGTAAATCGCATTCAACTGTTTAAAAGTTTTGAAGCAGTGCTTGTAGTAAACTTTAAATGACCATAACTTCTATTTCCCTTAACCGATTTTGATGAAACAAAGATTTTACAACGCTCCTAATTATATGTAATTCACCTGTGAAAACAGCGTTCAAATCCTTTGAGTAGTTTTGAAATTATAACGCACCACACAGACAGACAGACAAAAATTGCAAAAATTGTTTTTTTTTTTTGTTTTTATTACTCTTCTTTAATTGCCTCGTAGAGGTTTTTTAGAAAAATATTTAATGTACAGACACTCGATTTTTACTGTCTTATTATATGTATAGATAGATAAGTACAAAATACTTTTATATTAACGGAATTAACGCTAAGAGCTTTCTCTAAGTAAGAAAATAATTCTAGAAAACAAATAAAAAACGAAAACAAAAAATTATTGTTTGTGGCAGGATTCGATCCAGCTACTTTCTAGAAACATTTCTTTACTAAAATATTTAAAAAAATAGACTTCTAAAAAATTAATACAAAACAAAAAAAGGGTAAAAACAAAAGAAGTGATGTCTAGCAGGATTCGAACCCTCTACTTAAAAAAATGATCCGCGACCTCTACCGATAGGCCAACATGCTTTGCTTGTTACTGCCGAAATTTCAAATGGGTTTTGTCTATAGGTACGCAAATTAACGCATTAAAAGTTTTAAAGCAGTGTTTGAAGTAAATTTTCAATCGACCATAACTTATTTTTCCCTTAACCGATTTTGACGAAACAAAGTTTTGACAACGCTCCTAATTATATGTAATCCAACTGTAAAAACCGCGTTTAAATCCGTTGAGTATTTTCGAAGTTATAACGTACCAGACAGACATACATACATACAGACAGACAAAAATTCCAAAAATTGTCTTTTTGGTTTCTATTACTCTTTTTTAATCGCACTCAATCAGTTTTTTTGAAAAATATTAAATGTACAGACACTCGCATTTTAGTGTCTTATTATATGTATTGATTATTTCGCCCGATTAAGCAAAGTCGAAGATTTTTGAAAACAATGTGTCCTCTGCTGATTTATAACTTATTTCGCATGCCTTAATCTTTTTGGAATTTCACTTTGTATAAGCTATTTCTAGTCTAGCTTACAAATAAAGCTTGAACCACTCGGTTGTCCTTTAAAACGATGAGTCTGTTTTTCAGAAAGCACACGGTCTTGGCTTTTAATGAACAAGGTGACTATGTGATAAGTCTTAACGTTCTTGGATTTTAAATCTTATTCATTTAAGTTTTCATACGGTTTGAGTCGGTGGACGCTATAGGTGTGATCGTAAATTTCTAAAGCGACTTAAATACTTTTCCTTACCTTCATTACTTTGCTTCATAAGTTTAGCGGCTAAACGATGTTAGTCGGACGTGGATCCGTGACGGAGCCACTCCCACCGGGACGAGACAGGACCCGCTTTTAAAACAATTTCGCATGTCCGTCCAGTCTGAGAGCATCGCGTAATGAATTGCTAAGAGCTAGTTACAGCTTCAATTCAATTTTAATAGGTCCTGGATATACGAAACAATTTTTTTTGGCTTTAAGTTACACGCGTCATTTTAATATGTATCGTAGCCACTTTATTGCCCTAAATAAAACTATTTACATTTTATTATCTTAGACAAGAAGAATAATTTATATGACGAATACTTAAAAAACTAACACTACGCAAACCTATACTAGTTAAATTATGTATTTATTACTTGCATCGGCGTGGTTCGATGTAAATACGAACAGAAGACAATCTTATATCATAAAAGGCCTACAAAAGTCGGATTCGAAATATAACTATCTCTTATTTCTGCCGTTAAACAACAGCACAGAAGAAGTATGAAATCACTAGGTGCTTTAACGAAATCTTATTGCTGATTGGCAACTAGACAACGACTTTACTTTCAAATATGTGCGTTTGCAGAGGCAAAGATAACATAGCGCTCTCGCGGCCAAATGCCTGGTCTCCGTCTCCAAGCAATTATTACAAAAAAAATCACAGCTCCGCGAATTGCCCAGCACTCGTCACTCTGCTCAGCCGGTCTGTCAACCGTCAGACATGGTCAGACGGCGACAATCAGGGCGGTGCAATTACAACCAGTCGCGCGACTCGGCCGCTGGGTCAGCGACGCGATTTCCCGACGTACGCCTGGCGCCACCATACTACGTTGTGTAACTCTTTAGGCTGATAACACATTGTCCATTTTTCCATTCTTTCTTGGACTTTGCAAGCACGTCTTTGAATTTTAGATACCCCAAAATTTTACTGGTAGGTAGAGTTGGTTTCGTTTAGTGATCTGTCTGAAATAAGCTTTGGCCAATTTAGCAGATATATCAGAGAACTATAGAATAATAATCTTCTACTGTTAATTCCTAGGCACACTAAATTTTACTTCCTGGAACTACTTTATCAACGCTCTGATCCCTTCTTCGGTCAATACGTGATAAGAATCACAGTTTGGAGTACCAGAGATGTTTTCGCCTTAGCACTACTGCTGCACAAAATTAACATATGCATTATCTAAATAGATCGATTAAATGCAAGTGAGTAAAAAACGCGTTGTAATAATATCCAAAACACCAAGAGACTTTTAAAAAATTAAAAAGAAAAACACTGCTCATTGTTTTTATTTCTAGAAGCCGTATAGTGTGCCATCTGCCTTAAAAGTCCGACAGGCATTAAAGCCGTATGATAGCCGTCGAGGTCGATGCTCTACGTACGATATGTTGCAAATCGCAAAGCTATTAACGTGCCTGAAATACCCTCACCGCGATTCCGGATTCGCCGAATGTGAAGGTAATGGCAAACGTAACCGTTGTCTCCATTCCAGAGGTAATGCCAACTTTTGCTGCATAGGTTATGTAAATACTACTATTTATACAGCAAATGATACACAAATAAATGTCTACTAAGAGGTAGTTCAATGGTGATAAACTTCAAACACTAGAGTCGACAGTCAAGAATGACTTAAATCAAAATACTGTTACACTTCTGTACTCGCTAATCTAGGTTTTTCTTTAGACTACTAGAAAATTCCTTTCATATAGAAGAGATTTAAAGAAGTAATATTACATAGCGCTCATGTTTAGCAGAAAATAAATAAATCGCAAATTATGCTGTAGATAGCTAACATGGTTTCTCTTCTATTCAAATAAACTTGTTGATGTCGATTGCTTGTATTTGTCCTAGTCCATACTAATATTATAAATGTAAAAGTTTGTCTATATATATGTCTGTCTGTTTGTTTACACTTACACGGCTAAACCGCTGTACCGATTTTGATGAATTTTTTTTATGGATATGGTAAATAAGTAAAGAAAATAATTTCTATTTTTCGTGTTATCGCGTTCCTATGGCGTTTAAATTTTATCTTAAATTTATTTCGAAATTAAAAATGTTTACCCAAAAATTTCTTACACATTATTCGTATCATAAAAATTATTAGTCGTTTTATAGTTATTTTGTTGTAAAGTTCCAGTCAAAAAGAAAATGGATAAATTTAAATCATTTGTACATCACATGCACATCCATGTGTCTTTAGTTGTATTGTTACATTGCTGTTGAACATAAATCTATTGTAAACACTAGCCATTATTCAATCTTTTCACAGACAGGCCTGTTTTAATCCTACAAGACAAACGACGTTAAGCCGGCGGGCTCGTGTGTCTAAAACAAATTGTACGTAATGTCAATCGAGTCTTGCAACCTTGACCCGTGGGGAATTCGTCGTGACGTCACACAACCGGTCACCAGTCACCAGGAGCCGACGGTTGCCAAATGATGGATGTGTTTATGGTGACCCTAAAGATCATGTCCTAAAAAAATGGCACCGATACCAGCGATATGAGGAAGGTAAAGGAATAATTTGGTTGTTTGTGTAGGTGTAAAGGTTAGAGGCTAATACCATAGAGCAATGAAGACTTCCGACTCCAAGGCCGCAAAATTCTTTACTTATATCTTAATTTTGCAGACATTTATGAAAAAATATTTTTTTAATTCGATTAATAGTTTTGTTTTTTAATTTTATTATTTACTAGTGACCCGCCCCGGCTTCGCATGACATAAAAACCTTCCTCTTAAATCACTCTATCTAATAAGAAAACCGCATCAAGATCCTATGTGTAGTTTTGAAGATTTAAGCATACAAAGGGAAATAGGGACAGAGAAAGCAACTTTGTTTTATACTAAGTAGTGATAGTGATAGTGATTTGTTAGGAGACAACTTCAAAATTCCAAGCACTTTTGCTATCAATGTTTTCATATTGAAACTGGACAAAAGACTCCCTAGTACAATTTTATGAAATATAATAACAAGATTATTTCTACTATGTTAATAACGAGAGAGATTACATCCCGTGAGTCGAGTCTCTATTATATAGACGACATCGTAGATACTCTCTTTATAAAATTATAAGTTGCCAGCAGCTTTTTCCAAGTGGATTTTTCGTCTTTTCATAAGTGATGTCTTTTCTATATTATTACCAAATTTTAGATATTCAGCGCAGTAATTTTGCCAGGAAAACGTCACAAATAAACAGAATATATAAATTATTATTATCGTTTCTTCAGTATAGTTTACTTTCAGTACTAGGTTTTATTTATTCTTATAGTGTTTCTTATTTAGTCCCTCGCTTGAGTGCTGTGGAATTAAAATTTGGTTGTCACTAATAATCACTGGTAAACTACAAAGGTTTTTATGTCTAAATAAAATAAAATTTAAATTCCTTCAATCAATAATACACAACAGAGTTTAGTCACCCCATTTAATCATCGATTTAAGTGTTTACTTTGTTATCAACATCACGCGATTAAAATAGAATCATCTATTGTTTTCTATACAAATATTTGATTTATATATCCAAAAGTAGGTACTAGATAAAATTAACTGAGTCCTAATTATATGTTTGTCTCATGGGTCACTTTAGGTTGCGAATAATATAAAAAGTAAAGTCATTATTTTTCTTCTATGTGCCGACTCGAAATAGCTTCTTTTAAATTAGTTTAGATAGACCAATTTGTGGCTACGTTTATTTTTGTGCTATTTACTATTCCTAGATCCTCAACTTTATAAGAAATTGGGTAGTTTGCAACAAAAATTTATTAAGACCTTCAAATTTTTGTCAGAATGTGTCTTAATTTCTGATTTATCATTGTTTCTTTTTTCTGTTTACGTCAGAACTATTGTTTATTCTGCGGTCGTACTTCAGTATAATTTAGAATAGTTCATGCCACTTACATACCAAGTTTTATCTAAAACGCTTCAGCCGTAAAATAACGAAACTAAAATTGCAAGGAAAAAGAGGATGAGAACAAAAATTACGATAATATATATATATTTTTTTAAATTTTATCATCAATATTCTGAATTTACTGCTGCTAACAATACGACTCAATAATAATTAAATAATAATATTTTATTTCGTATATTATCATTTTTGTCTATATACCTTGGGTCAATGACATCAAATGTTACGAGTATTATGGAAAGATTGCTATAAACTACTAATTTTATTTGCCCTATTGACCGTAACCATACTCCAAAATCCATATATTTGCTATTCGGTGTCAAAAATTTTCCAGTAAAAGTAATTCTTATTGATGAGTACTTTGACCCGCTTACGGGTTCATTTCATACGGGTCCAACTAACCTTATATTAACGGAGGAGAGTCATAACAAACACCCACACTATTTTGGATATTTATATTTTTAATGCGAGATAAATCAGCTTCCTTCTTCAGTGGACAGAGATAATATAAAATTATTGTTTCCTGTTTATCGTATTACAACTTGTATACAAAATTTTGTGATCGAAAATTGATAAAACCACCTGTTTGTTCGATATAGGTTGGTGTAGATTGTAAAGGAAACCACTTTTTGTAAAACAATAAACAGATTATTTTGAGTATCTAAAGATTTAAAATAAATATATTTAAAAATTAACAAATATGTATTGATTTTGTCTCACTAGTTTTATATTTGCATCCAAGGAAAGAACAGTAAGAAATGCTTAAAAATTAACAAAACTCTGTCAATTTTGGTAAACACACGGATAACTAGCCTGATATAAATATAGCACAAAAACAACTGATAAAGTCAGTTGCACTTTAAAAGCTCATTAAAAAAAACGGTATAAATAAAATAAAATGTTAACATACTAACCAGATTTCCCACTCCGCGGGCTCCCTAGCACCACCACCCTTATGCGGTTTACTGTCATCTTCATTTGGAAAATAATAATTTTTAATACAAACTTGAAAAGTTTAATCTGACATGGTTATATCTTTACCACAAAAGTTCACTGATCACGATTCACAAGAAAAAAATTCGATTGAAATGTTCGTTATCGTAAATATTTTCGATTGAGCGTGTGGACTGCGGAGACTGTGTCGTGAACACGACCATTCGCCGCTACGGTTCCCGCGCGACTGAGAATACGAACTCGAAGTTCGAATAATTTCGATCTCTGCATCGAGAAACGCGTGCGCAGCCTCTGATTCCTCTCTCTGCATAGTCTGCATATCTAAAGGTATAATAATAGCATTGAATGATTAACTTACCAAATAATTAAGAAAATTTGTTTGCTACACTACAAGGCATCAAGCATAATATGTACTCGTAGCATGCGGTGATGCTCTTAAATTCTATTAATGTATACACTCAAACTCATAATATTTAGACTCGTAATTACTACACATAAAAAAAATATATATAGGTAAGTTTCAAGAAACAAATGTTACATTATGAGCTTCCGAGGTAATAAAATAATTTTCACGATACGTCAACCGTCTGATGAAAATTTAAAGATGATAAAGTTTTTAATTTCCATAATAATGACTACGTAAAAAATTGTGTTGTTAAAAAAATACAAAAGGAAAAACTAGCCGTGAAAAATATATTTTTAGAATTAAAGACTGTTTAATTTCGTTGTTATATTTTTTATATAGGTTATAGCTACAAATAAGATAAACCAGTTTAAAATGCAGTAATTTCCATTCCAGACACTGAAGTTGTCGCAAATTATAAATACCTTTGCATTAAAATTAACATTAAGTTTATCCCTTCCGTGATTCTGTCACTTTTCCAATTTGGGATCTGTCACTCAATATCTTTATCACCTCAACAAGAAAGTGTTATAATTAATTCTCTTTTTAAAGAATTAAATATAAGTGTCACGGTAGTAAATATTTGTTTTTTTTTAATGCAAATTAGATACCTACTGCCTATTCACATTATCATTACAAGTGTGACAAAATAAATGAGGTCTATTTTTATATAGATTTATATTAGGTGCCAACCTTTGCAACTTTTAATAACAGTAAACTAATAAAGTAAGGGATTGAGGGTGTGTATATTAAGCACGACAAAGAATAGGAAATACAAGACATATTGCATAAGCGCCGACCCACTAAATTAAGAAAATGTTAATGATTGATAATCCATAAAATTGTACACAAACTTTGTTATTATCAACAATTGATGAGATGATGATGATGATGACTACTACATTTTTAATTTAGTCTTGGCCATTGCTTATCTTCTCAATAAGTTTCTGGTTTTGATATACCATCATTCTCAAACGGTGAAAACTACAAGTGTTATAATTAAATGTCTCCAGTGAATGACTTATACCCTAAGGTAGAATCTGGTCTAGATTGGGCACGTCTACGACATGTCAAGGTAAGGCTTGCTAATAAATTTGTTCGTGTTAAGATGTAATTGGATTCACGACGCCTACGAAAGCTTCCTGGCTTCGCCAACTTTATAGCAACCAGCTATATAGTCATGATATCAAGTTAGTACAGTTACTAATTTTCCTTTTGAACTGATACTACCAAAATCATCATATTTTCTTTTGGGATAAGTATGTAGAACATCAAAAGACATTATTTTAATATTCAATAGATGTAATGCCTTAAAATTGTGATTTAATGGATCTAGGAATATCAATTAACAGAAAAAGATTTCATATTCTATATGACTAAAAGAAAATAATTACTGAGGAAATTTATACAGAAACAATGTTAATTGTATATGGCACCCATTATAGTAGAGGTAAAGCGTCTGTCTATATTGCTATACCCAATAGCTACGCTGAAACTAATTACTGCTGCAGCATCAAGCCATTTAATACTAATCCTTACTTTGTATCGGTCATAAAATCTATTTTATACTAAAATTATAACATTGCATGTAATTGACACTAAAATCTTAAAATTACTGTTCAACATTTATACATACACCTTATAGGAGGTCATTTAACCCTGGTAGGAAGGTAATGGCTGCCATGATTTGATTTAAATAGTTGTGGCCCAGTATCAAAGGCCATTTGTCAAAGTAACTACGCATAGTTGACTGCTGACTAGATTATTGTGGCATTCAGTATTGTTCACGAGGCAAGCAAAATGCAACGACATTTTACGATGATGATCGAGTTAGTGAAGTTGTTAAAGTAGAATATGATGTTTATTATGATGTCAATACAGTTACAATTGATCATTCTCCAAAGTACAGAAATGGTAACGTTCGCCATTGTAACTCTAATGTAGATGTGAAAAAAAAATGTCATTAGTATAAGAAAAGCCTTATATAACTATTTACATACATGGGATTGCAAACTTTAAATTTTAAAACAGTAAAACTAGCTGTATAACCTTAAATGTTTCTATTGATTTCACAAATAAACATGTTATCGAAGAAATTTCATTAACATAGAAGTTATATTGCGTTTCTCTCCTCATTAAGGAATGTTGTATCGGAAAAAATACATCCCGAGGCGAATTGGTAATTAATTCGTAGTCGAGCTTCCTAGAGTGGTTGAATTTATGCAATCCTTGTGATAGCCCTCAGACTTTTGTAGAGTTTAATCCACCGGAATTTCTTGTTTCCAAATATAACTACAGACATGTGCGTGACAAGATAGGCGCCAGGCTGCCAAATATTGCTACCGTTACACGAAATTTGGATTTTTTTTTCTGATCTACAATGAGATATCGAAACTGTTTCCAATCAAAAGCGAGTTTTTTGACTCGGATTTCACAAAAGAGTACGACAGGCGTTCATTTTAGTGTTGATACTTGAATTTTCTGACAATTCATTGTTTATTTTATTATTAACTTTCTGTATCATGTCCTCCTTGGATTTGTTCCCCAGGTTATAAATAATACTATGATTGCAAACAATAACACAGTACGACAGCTCAAGTATCATGTCTTTTCACGAAAAAAAGAAACATTTGCTTTTTCGTATCTTTAATTTGTAGAAAAAATATTCTATAAAATATGAACGCATATTATAAATCTTATAACGTCGTGTCGTATCAACAAATAAAGGAACTTGCTAAAGATAGACAAAAATGGAAGGAACTCAACCGACAAGAACTCTTAAATTTATGATGATTATAAATCTTTATGGAAAAGCCTCTAGTTAAAATGTATAAGACCTATGACTTAAAAACCTATATCAAACCGTTGTTGGAAGTAAAATCTATGGTAATTTGGGTTGGGGCAGATAAATCTAACCCCTTTGGTCACTATGATAAGTACGGTTAGGGGATCACTTTTTAACTGCCCAAACATATAACGAGCATGATGGATGACCATCTGTTCTCATAGAAATTTGATCATTACGGCTGCGTCGTTTGTAAAAGAGCAACTTATTAATAACTTCGATAAATTAAGGAAACCAAACAAATTAATGAATATTGCGGAACAACTTTCGTAGCGGAAATAAATCTAATATCGTAAATTTGTACAAATTGCAACACTAAAAGCCCACACTTCAAACACAACTGACCAATAAAAACGTGTATTTTCTGTGAAATAACAGGGCCTGATAAAACCTTTCAATGCGCGACAAATGATTGCATTTGTTTGCAGGCAAGTCGTTAACGCAAATCATATTTGATTAATTTGTTGCGACACTAACGCGGCAAGTTCTCTTGAAGGTTTATTACGGTTAGACTGTAGACTTCAGTTTCAGAAATTAATTTTATTGTGTTCACATTAACAAGTTAAATTGATCTCGAGTATCATCTTTTCAAATGAAAGAAAGGACTTGCTTTGTTCACAATAATCAAACAAATATTTCGAAAGTAAAATTGTTGGTTCATACTAGATTTACCTTTATTAGATTTCTTTAATTCTCTATTTTAAACAGATAGACAAAGTCACGCCCTTACCTCGTTGTTATTTCCAATATTCAATCAAAGTGATTTCAATTAAAATACTTATCAGGATCTTGGGTAACCATGTAAATAAGAATTTATTTATATAGTCGTGCTTGGAGTTTCGCAAATGCAGTCGCGTGTCAAAACAAGTTGGTTAATAGGACTAACAATGGCTGTTCACACTTGCCTATTAAACGATATATCTCTTCATCTTTTAACCTCTTGTATCTGGTTACTAAACATCTCATAATAGTTTTATATTCATTTAAACGCAAAAGTATTCTATCAATGGTGCCAAAATTATTGCTTAACAATGAAAAATGGACTTAAATGTTTTGACACAATTTCGAAGTTATGTAAATCGAGGAAACAATAGAAGAGTATCGTCGTACTCGAAAATTAAGTAATCAATCATTTTCTACCCACGCGAATAGAAATCATCCTTACGAGTCCTTATTGACCTATCTCTGATCGGAAGTTTTTTTAACCTTGTAATTTTATTGACCGGTGATAATGAAATGATGAATCATTCTATTGTTTAAACTAGTGGTACGTAGGTGTGTTTATGACCCAATAGATGTGAAGCAGTTATTGGAGCTAACAAGATACCTACTTGCAATACCAGGGATGTCATGCAATCTTTGCCTTTATCAGCTTATCTATTCTTTTAATTATGGTTTCATGAATCGTGTTCCCTTTTCTAGCCTTCCTTAGCCCCATTTTCAGTCTGTATTAAAATCCTTTCGTATATTGGATATTCTGGGATTATACAAATTAAATGGTCGGATGCATGACATCATAATAAATTTCATTATAATAATAAACTCTAAGTAAGCAACGTGCAAGGGACAAACTATACAGATGGAATTAAAGTAGAAAATAAAATGCCTTATCCAGCAGGTAGATGTCTTGTGGCTCATATGGTAATGATGAAACAAAGTATTCATTTATAAAGTTGCATTTTTAGAAGCACTGTTCTGTGTATTAAAAAAAAGTTGTCAAAGCCATTATGCTTAAAGTGCGAATAGTAATACACCATAAAACAAGCTATAAATTGAAATATCCATGTAAGTCTATGCAGCCCATGCATAGACTTACATGTAGATTTGACCTTTGCGGTCGGAGCTGTTTCAGAGTTATTTCGGCGTAATCATTGAGTGAATAATGGTTGTAAAGGCGTCGGTGATAATGCTAGTGTAGTTACAGCTATACATCATTTGGACGTGAGAGATTTAAGTAAACACTTAATTATCAGATGAGTCTGCTGTAATATTATGATTGATGCGGTTCTAGAGATTGACTATTTTCGTTATTAAATAGAAATTGGCCGCGTGAGGTTTTCGGCTTAAGTAAATCCCTCTGCCTTTTTGTGGATGTCAAAAAATAATTATAAATGTCTGAAGACATCATAAACAATAATTGGAGAATATAACGTTAAACACTTGTATGCAGTTTAAGTGAAGTAGGTACTATTCATTCCCTTTTAAAGTTAGGAAGCAGTCACAGCATCCGGTAAAGCCTTTGCCACAGAAATTTAATTAGTTGTATTTAAAAAACAGCCCTAAAATCATACACTAAAGGAAATCATCATTACTGAGTTTAATCATCATAGAAATAAAAGCATCCTCTATTTGTGTCAAGACAACCAATAGACGACTGTACTGTAGTCGGTGGCAGATAAAAGTCGTAGTGGCGGTTAGGTTTATCTATACTTCCCTTTAGATACAATAAAAACATGAAATTTTTCTTACAAAAGTCTCAAAACAGCAGAAATTTTTAATAGAATCAAATATCAGTGGTTTGCAAATTTCTATACACGAGTTTTTTTATTCTGTTTCATTGTTCGCATTCAAACACTGTTTGATACGTACTTGGTCTTTTGGAGGATATTGCAGAAAAGAATTGAGACATTGGTACTTGGAAATTTAATTAAGTGTTCGGGATCGAATGTTGGGCAAACGGCTATAATCACATGACCCCATCTCGGCGCAGTCGGATTATTAAACAACCAACATTCGTTCCCGCCCTAAGACCGTTTGAACTTTGCTTTTGTGACATATAACTAAAGAACAATGTAATAAATGTTAGATAGGTCTGTGGAATACACCAAGCCGTAAGTAGACTTTTAAATTTTTATGATGTTACGATACAAAGAATTATTGGTAAGTACTAATATTGATATTTAGCTATAGATAGATAAAATTCACTCTTTAAGATTTGAAGGGAATCGGCCGTTTGGTTTTCGGTTATATTTGACCTAGATTATTATAATATCCTAAAATCCAATGAAGTCGGACTCTGGGGCTTATAAATAATAAAGTTTAATTACAGGAAGCTATTGACTTCCCTGTTTTGTTGACCCGGAATCGCAAGTCAAAAATAGATTGTGTCAGTTTTTCTTTCCGACTTACAGACCAGACATATAGAAGATGCAACATAGAGCAATCTCAGTGAAAACAATTAATAGTAACAATGTCTAGAAAAGCTGTGACTGTGGAATGGATAGAGAAGTACTCGAATATCAAGAACAACGCAAATTATAACTTGATACCAAGCGTGCTGAAGTTTCATACACCTGCCGGTGATTATGAAGATGATGTACGTACTGTCAATGGGCACAAAGGTTCGCTGAAGATAGACTACATATTACATAAGTCATCTTCAGGCACGCGTGCAAACTGCTGACTAGGAGTTGAAGCGGCCGCCATGGCAATAGTCGGTCGGAGAGCTCATCCTTATCATCATAGCGTACAGAAAATGTCTAGACGAAATGTCGAAGATCTCACTACTTTATACTCAATTTAGACGCGATATATCTCCTACTTTTGTATTTGTATCTTTGGAATTATTCTACCATCTAGCACAAAAAGTGTTTCGATAAATAAACATAAAACCTTTGACTCCATTGTACTTTATAAAAATGAGACCTTTGTGACTGTATTGTTATCGCCTGTATTTCCCCAAAAACCTCATTACCATCCCCATAAATAAGCCAGCTTATTGACACTTAGTTTTGGAACGAACTTAATGGTCGCGATCGGCCGAATTCTCGAACGTTTCGATATCGCGTATGTTACATAAAGTGAGGCGTAATATCTTCGCTTTTATCATGCTTTGTCCTGTGATAAAGACATTTATAAAGTCGGACACTCGGACACTTGTACTGAGCTTGTAGAGTTCCTTGCGAAAAGGGTGACCATTCGCAGGAGTTTAAAATAGTTTCACCAGGCAAATAGTTATACCTACAAAGATTTAGAATTTGTTATATATCAAGTCATTACACAAATTACCCACGTACTTTTTAATTGTAGTAATGTTTCATACTTATATCAAATATTCTGCCATTATGATACAACGTTACAAATATATAACCCCATTTTAATGGGAATGTTATAAGGATTGTTGGTTCCAGTTCTTTGATGCTAGCGCTAAAATGAAACTCACACAATGGCTAGATCATATGGCTTCAATATAATTATAAGTATTTAGGTACACTTGTAACCCAAAAATATCGTAAAAACTGTGGACTGTGGATTAGGTATGTCCGCAAAAGCCTTAAACATCTTAGAAAATAAAAATCCAAAAAAACGGAAATCGTTTTGAGATCTGACAAAGTTAAGATATCAAATGGTCGAAAAAAAATCACATCGTGGTCACCCTTCACTAGCTCGTCCTCGCTGGTTTCACTGTAGTTACATAATTTACATCGCTGCGACAATAAATTGTACTGATCTTGTAACATTGGTTACTCCATACGTGGCAGGACAAATAGACGGAGAGGTCGAGTAAAAATACCCTGGGACATGCAAATCCTGCTGGACAAACATGGTTTATTTGACGGGGATTTTCTTATTATTAACTGAGACAGCACAAGAGGTACACCTTTGTTCAAAGGTTATCGCTTGGATATCTCACGCATTGTATTTTGGTTTTTAGGGGTGAGAATAGCAGTGAAATAACTGGGTACTGTAGCGAAACATCCTAGGCCACGAGTTAGCAGCGCACTAGAGACACCCTAAATGTGAATCGAGCGATAACGTACAAAAAAGACAGAACACATCTTTTAAGTTGCTCGATTAGAAGTGAATGAAGGTTCGAATTTAGTGTTTCAAGAGCAACTCTTATAAATGTGTAAAATTATACTTACTTTAGTAGTAGTTGGTACGTTTTTTAGTTATTTATGTGTTTTTTTTAATCAAAATGCAACGACCTCGAAAGAAATTTTCATCTACAACTAATATAAAATCATTATTTCTACAATTACTTATTTGTAGCTCAATATTGATGACGACACGCTGCGCCCGAGTTCTATGACGTTACCGCGTTATCTATACTACTATATAAACCATGAGAAAACACAATATAATAGACTACAGGTTTAATTCCCTATATGTAAATAAAAAATATAAAGAAAAATAACTCATACCCTGTATGTTTAAATCGAATAGGTATATTTTTTTGTGCACGTTATTTCGCTACATCACAGATTATAGAATAGCTACAGTAAACTAAATGTGCATAATTATTACAACGCCTATAAATATAGGAGCGTTTAACATCATTGTAAACGGATACTGCCTACTTTCGACTAGTCTCGATTCGACCCAGTACATCCCTTGATGGGCAGACAACAGAGAAAGCATTCTCTCTAATAAATGAGGGTATTATAGCGCCAATCTGAATAAATAAGGCGTTGAACAAAGCCGACATTCTTGCTCTATTTTCTAAGCGCCGATACAATTCCAAGTTTAAAATTAAAATAAAAAAATATTTACTTTAGCTATTTTTAAAAATAATATTGCTGGGCAGGTAATATGTAATTTGTTTATTAAATTTTGTAATAAAAATAAATATATTATATAGTTTGAGACTGATAAATTAAGACAATTACATTTTCAGACAAATGTTGGGACTGAAGTGTAGACGCTTTAAAAAAGAGTTATAGGTAGATCCATAGATTTAGAATTAACACTACCGAGTAGATAAATGGAAATTGTTTGACAATCGCATAACTTATATAACAATTGCAAGGACTACATATTATATTTATAAATTATCATTCCTTGTTTAATTAAAAAATTTCTACAATAAATTACATTGAAGCAAAATATAAATAGATTTTAAATTATTTGCTTAATCAATTTCAAAAGCAATCATCAAAGATTAACATACCTCTAGGAAATTGAACAAAAATTACTACCCGACGGCAATCGACTATCAAGTTTGCTATAAAAACGACACGTCTATCATCCATACGATTACGCCGTTTAATCTTAGCTTAGGCGACTATTACAAATAATTTGCTTAGGACATTTATAATACGATTAATTGATTGATCAACTCCTTGATCCCAGCTGACAGACATAATCGGCTAATGCAGTTTCTTGGAATATTTTTTTATAAACTTTACTCGTGGTCACTTACAGCAGTAAAGTTCACAATTGACGAACACTGGGTTTTAGCGAAGAAACAAGGATTTCCTAGAAGCAACGTGCTATTCAATAACAATACATTACATTACAAATTAATCATTACCAACTTTTTTGCCAAATTTACCAAATTTATTTGTTTACTGCTCAGCATTTCTATGTCTACATAGGAACTAAGTTGCATATGTATAGGCATACGAACTACCTAGTCAGTTTACTCATGGAACATAATTTAAACCTGAATTCGGAATCATCAGAAATGGGGAAAATTCTGAAGATAATCTTATAATTTTGAGAAAACAATATATATACTTACTTATTTTTTAACCAAATAATTAGAATATAAGTTATATAAGTTAGTTTTAATTATTGTTATTATTTTATAATTTAATTTAGGTAATTGTAATTATCGGATTTATTAATTATTAAAGTTTAAATAATATTATTAGAATATAAACTATGATACTTTAAAACTGGATGATTCGACCTTTATTTTATTTTTGTGTAACAATAATCAACAATAGTATGAAATCAAAGACAATTGATAACACTAAATTTACAAATGGCTTATTACAAGATCTCATTCTATTACTCGACCAGTAAACTTGCCCAATGTATCCATTTAGTCGTGCATGCTATTGACAATGACCGTCTAGGATTAAGTTGAGAAAGTGTACGGCTAATAATTCGTTCAATCCTTTTTCTTTGAACAAAGTTCGTAAGTTTGTAGTTTCATGTTACGCGTTAAACTGGTAATGAACTATAAACCGAAGATTGACTTGTCACGTTGATTGATGGGCAATGATGACTCTTGCGTTCACTTTCTCAATTACTTTTTTTTCGTTTACTCATAGATTAAAAAAAAAAACTTAATATATTATTTACTTACTTAAGACTTAATTGTGTCTTAAAATATATATTAAGATACAATTGCATTTAAGCATTTAATTTTTCAATCATTTATTCAAAAATTAAATATATTTAAACTCTTCTTCCTTTGTTAATGCGCATTTTCAGGATTTCTTGATTCTGAGATAAGTTTGTCGATAGAGTTTTAAAATAAAAGCAATTTTTCTATTTTTCTACTATTCTTAACGCTTATTGAAAAAATAAAGTAGATAGCAAGTAAATAATTTCATCATAATCATATCAGCCACAAGACGTCCACTGCTGGACATATGCCTCCCTCATAGATTTCCAATCGGACCAGTAAATAGTTTATTCTTAGCAAAGACATTTTTATAACCGTCTCTTTTTGTAGTGCCGTGGCAATATAAGATCTTAATTGTTAATGTTGTTAGGTACACACAGTAGATAGGTATATCAACATAATATCTAATTGAAACCAAAAACTCCAAATTATAAGGTCAGACAGTGATGCTTATTTTGGCCCTTCCTTATCAAAGTTGGCGCCAATTTAATCAGTGTCAAGTTATCTCGTAAAACGACTGGCCGCTTATTTTATACAAAGTGTCAGTCAATGCGACATCAGTATTAGGTCACACTTCATTATGTTTTATTTGGAATAAAATAAATTAAAGATTTTTTGAATAAATTACGATGCGTGAGCGGCGTCAAAAGTTATAGGTAAACATTTAGGTATCATCACTATTACTACATAGTATAAAACAAAGTCGCTTTCTCTGTCCCTATGTCCCTTTATATGCTTAATTCTTAAAAACTACGCAACGGATTTTGATGCGGTTTTTTTAATAGATAGATTCAAGAGGAAGATTTTTATGCCAATGCGAAGCTGGGGCGGGTCGCTAGATAAATATATATTTGAAACAGTATTTTTAGGGGCAGTATTCTATTTTCACCATTTTGAATGGGTCGACTAGAGTTCCGAGATCCGCTCTGAAAATACGTTCAACCTAATTACTCAAGTAAAATATTGTTTTATAACTTGAAAGAACTTATTTAATTTACGACTATCTACATATACCAGTTTTGACAAGGGAAATATTGAGTTTGACCCATTAAAATACATCATATTTTAGTGCGAAATATACAGTTACGAAATATATTTTTACGAGTGCCTTGTTGTGGCGCAATAAGTTAAAGCCCGTGAAAAACACAATTATGTCAATAATTCAATAATAATGCGTCATCATTTTTGTCACAATAAAATAAGATGCTTCAGTCTGGTTTTCTCTCTTATATATACTTGTACCTACCACAGCAATCAATAACGATCATTTTTAAGAGGATATGTGCGTACATCCACTTTGTGTACCTACTTGTATGTACCATAAAATCAATCAGATGTCGTCTTTGTGGTGTCCGTTGAAAGTGACATATCTTTATGGGTTAGTGTCTCGTTAGTGTTATTTAAAAAAAACTACTGTAACAGTATTTTTGACGCTCTTATATAAATTAAAATAGCTTTTATATTTACGTTATTATTTAATGTACATAGAATAAAATATTATTTTACGAACCTTATAGCATAATTATGCTTAGTTCAAAGAAAGGGGACGTCAATAATAAAATAGGAATTAATGAATCAAATTTAGACCTTTGTACAAAGATCGTCTGCATGGGCACCTCCATACTGCATACCCCACTCTCGCCTGTTGCCACCGAATCTGCCCACTATCCCTCTTAACATTTAGCGGTTAACTGTTAACACAACACCTTTCATGATTAATGCAAGAACGAAACGTTTTCAATAAAAAAAATATTTACAACATAATAAATACAGAGATGCTCAAACCGCGGCAAATGGAACACTGCAAGAATTTATTGAATTGAAAATATCCGCAGATGACTACCACACGATTGTATAAATAACGTTCTTTCGTTTTTTGCATCTTTATAAATATTATAAAACTGGACTTAGGATCCTATTATGTATTTATATTGTTTTTCCAGACATTTAACAAGCACTGCGGTGGATAGACGATATGTAGCGATAGGCCGGCCGGTCCCATCGAGATGGATTATGGAATATCCTCACAAAGTTTACATAAGGCAGGCACTAGGTGGTACTAGGGCTACTGTTATGATGCCGTTGTGAGGTTCACAAGATGCCTGTGTTATATTCGTGGATATTATTTTGCCACGAATCTATTCACCTAAAGACTTAAGATGCAACTCGAAAAAATCGAAGAAATTAAACGTCATAAATATTTTCAAAAGATTTTCACAAAAAAAAATATTTTTCGCACGTTCTTATAGGTATAGATCTGAATAAATCGATCTTATTATTTTCTTTCTAATAGTTGCTACAATTTTAGTTACGGGTGGCAAGAACATTGCGAAAAATACACTATCTCGTTGTATTTGTAAGCTAAATAAATACCTTTGACCCAAAACCGTCACAGCGAGCACGAAACCTGCGCAGGCGCTGAGATAATGTTCACTCACTGTACGAGCCAATTTAACTGGTAAATGATCCATTGAAATATCACAGGCACCTTGTGGACCCCACAGCGGCATAACTGTATCCAGGTGCATTTATTTATAATGACTGTTGAGAAATTGTGTCAGTGGGTGCTTCGGGTTTGGGATAGATTTTTAGGAAACTAAACTACCTTATAAATACACGCCGAGACGACCATAATCTACAGACGAGTCTTATGTTAACAGATATAAATAAAAAGTTTAAATTAATAACAAATACCTACTGAAGTCTGCGGTTCCATAGAGCTATGAAAAAATAAACCCTCTAAGTAATTTAACGCAATCGGCTTACCAAATACCATAGATTAAAAAAATATATATGTGGTCCATTGTACTACCTGTTTTATTGTTGGACAATTTGGACATCCCATCCTTGCCTACTAAAGGACGGGCTTCACCCCATTTGCTGCATATAGGTAAATGCCGGTTTCCTCAATAATTCGATGCCAATGCGATCCAATGACTTTCCTACAGTCAGAACAAACAAGAGCATTTTCTCCTGTAAGTAGGTACTTATCACAATAATTAAAAATATAGATACCTCTTTTAAAATCGTAACTAATTACTTCTATCTTTGATTGAGAATAAATAATCTGACTTCTATTTGGGATTTTTTAGGTCAAAAGTACTAAGGTGAATATAATAGATTCAGTAAAGGTGCTTTTACATGTCAGCTTTCGGAATTTGACCGTCGCAATTTGTTATGGATAAACAATGAATCGTGAGTCAGCCAACCCCCGATAGCGGGACTCACGAAGAACTTAAGACTTAGTAAAAAGTATAGACGACACAACTCTGGAGCCTTCAAGAAGCCCCCACCCACCACCATAATTATTTTTGCTTACACTTACAAAAAAATGGGAAACTAATTAAGTAAGTGTATGAATATCACCATTTCCCCTTACCTTATCCCATTATCGGGGATCAGATCATCGGAGCAAAATGTCATAAACTACTATGAACCTTCGTTCCAAGTCATGCTAAAATCCACTATCTCACTTGAATCCTTGCACAATAAATTCTTCCTATTGGTGTCCACTTCCAATAAAAATTTGAGCCTCGCTACGTATTTAAATTTTGACTACAATAGCCGAATTGAAACTGTTCTTCTGTGGTACAATACAATGTTAAACCTTACACGCTGTCTTTACTTTTCAGTTGAACGAAGAGCATCCAATTTACGACCTAACTGTTATGTTTATACAACAATATTCGTATTGCCTAGCGGAACAAAAGCATCAAATATCGATTCATAAATATAACCTTTGAAAGTACCGTAAGCAACCCGGAGGATCTATTCGGGATCGCGCCCTGGCGATCGACCTCTTTCGTCGACGACATTGTCTTTATTAGGTAGAAAATTTTCCGCTACCCAAGTTAACAATGTGCAAAATTGAAACGTTTTCTCTCGCTTGTTTCCAAATTATAAAATCGTACAAAATCTGAGAAATCCACCGACCGTTCTAAGATATAACTTATAGGTAATGAAATAAGTTTCAAATTTGACACCCCCTATAAGCCTCATTTGGGTTAAACCAAACTTCGCGAAAACATTTTTAAAAGAATTTATAAAATGTCTGCGTATTTTTATGGACATGTAAACTCTACAAGAAGATTGTAGAGTCAAAAGAGTTGGATGCGCTAAGTAAGTATCTAATCTACTTATATTGAATTAAGTAGTCAGTATATACTGGGTCACCAGTATGTCCCGGTGAATATAAAAAAAATATAAGTACATATATATATATATATATTGTTTCGCTGGTAGGTAAGCTAGCTAGTTTGAAATTTATAAACGTGATTATGAAAGGCCATCTGGGCGTCAGGTTAGATAGGGTACGTACCTAAGTCAAGTTTAAGTAATTATTTAAAAACCTAAGTATACCGACTTCCTAAACGGCACATACTCGTACCCGCTGTAGATAATGCTGGAATCTGGTCAAAGGTTTGTTTATCACAAAATTCACAAATACAGACATTTGAGGCTATGCTAGTTCATAAGTCTGCGGGACCGGCCGCCGCCATGACAGCACAATGGTGGCGCTGACTCGTAAATCATAGCAGGTGGGTCGCAGATCCTCCGCGCACTTTACACGTGATTTTGCTTAGAATAAAGGCCGTTTGTGATATAAATAAAAGAAGACCCTTCCTGCTATACATACTTTATGACTGGGATTGTGTCTTCGAAATAACTGTCCTAAATATTGTAAACACATGGGTACATACATCTTAGTTTCATTAATCGTTAGTCCTGTCCAGGATAGAGTTGGCTATACCCTATCCCTATTTTATAAGGTTAGTTATGTGTTGCGCATAGGGCCCGCGTAAGATGGAAGTGCGGCCACCGTAGCCGGTAGCCAGTCACTCACGCGCTACTAGCCGTGGATCAGTATCTTTCATCACCAAACCCAGGTACAGTGCTTATCTTTTATATCTCTTTAGTATTGTGACGTCTCACCGTCGAACTAGCCGTTGCAATGAGATTTTGCAACATGTGTACCAAATATTTTTATTACCTCAGAATGCGCGTAAAAATTGTATTGATACAAGGAGAAATGCATATTATTTTTTAATTGCCTTCCGGTAGAAAGTGGGTGAACTGAAACACGGAACGGGCCGGGCGAATCGGTTCGATTCTTGTCCAAATAATGACAAAGTGGCGAGCGACGGCTGTCGGAGCCATTTTGATATGGACAGATAACCGATTTAAATCGATGCCCGCGAGTATGCCATCACTCATTTTGAGCTCTTAAAATATAGGGTGTAAAACAAAGCGATTTTTCTTTTACGAGAGAAATTTGTTCGAATCATGTGAGTGAGGGCATTGACTTATACTAAATAACTCATCTGCATATCCTATACCACCCTATAGATATTAAGTCTAGTCTTCATTATCATCTTTATATATATTCATCTTCATCGTGTCGTGTAGGTGTTACGGTCAATCGACCATGCACAACCTGATTTCAGTCTAGTTTTTGCTCGAACGTAAGTACTTACTGGGCAAAGTCAATCCCACCAAAAACATTTTCATGTAAAAATGTTACCAAGACAAGTCTACATAGCTTATCATGTGAAAAAGTTATCAGATCTCGTATAAAGCTAAGCTCTAAATAGGTACTACACGCTCTTAACCAACAAGCTCTACATTACACCTTAATCAAAATCTATGAAAAAGTGGTCAGATCTCAAGTAGAGCCAATATTCTTGATCTATGCGCCCTTACTATAACCAAGCCTAACTTCACATACTCTACATTTTAGACAATACGTGTGGCTTGGCCGTTTTATTTAACATACAATGAACGAATGCTATTAAATCTTCGTAACGATAGCAAAACGGCCTAGCATCACGTTTTGACTAAAACGTAGAGTATGTGAAGTTAGGCTTGGTAAAGGGCGAATAGATCAAGAATCTTGGCTCTACATGAGACCTACACTTTAGTGTAGAGCTATGACACCTTCCTGTGACTAGTAGATCAAAGACGATACTCCAGCATCAGGTTACCATAAGAATTTTTCAAATCCGTTTAAATGGTACCTAGATTCAGAAATGTTTATTCTTAGTCTGTGCCTAAGTATAATATCGAACAGCGTCTTCCGTTGCCGACCGTACTTACCTAACCACCTGAGTTCTTGTGTGGCATGGCATTACAGAGGCACAAAATGACCCTTAATCAATAACTAATAAGCACTTAATCTTCCGTATTGTCTGTGGGCGTAGTTTGACGAGCTCCCATTTGTTCTACTTAACCTATAATGCGCTTAGAGCCGCACACATCTTACGTCAGATTGTGCGCCGGCGTTCCTTTCCGGGATACTGATAAAGGACAATCAATATTATTTATATTGTAGCTTGTTGGAGCCAGCAGATTGACCCGTTCCTCCGTGGGGTCCACTAATAAACCAGATGGAGGCAGTTTAATCTATTTACTATCGTTACTATGATAATTTGTGATTTAAGTTTATTAATTACCTTATATATATACGGTATTATAAAAAATTTATGTACCTAATCAATTAATCGCCGACAATTTTATTTTCTGCTTGGTCCAATGGTTGACTGGTAGAGAATGCCATATGGCATTAAGTCCACCATTTGTTCACTTTATTTTTAACTGGCCACCCGCCCCGGCTTCGCATGGGCATAAAAACCTTCCTCTTGAATCACTCTATCTACTTAAAAAAAACCGCATCAAAATTGGTTGCGTAGTTTTAAAGATTTAAGCATACAAAGGGACATAGGGACAGAGAAAGCGACTTTGTTTTATACTATGTAGTGATAGTGATTTGTACAATGAAGTTAAAATTAATAAACCTTTCTCAATTGGGTTCTATCTTTTAACGGTTTTCCGGTTGCAGTCTCGCTTCTTTTGTACAGCCTTCAGCGAATCAGTTCGTATGGCCATTTGCACGTATATCATCGACCTTCAAAAAGGCTATTAAAGCGTCAAAATCAGTTCAATCTGTAACGTCTTAAGCGTGAGTAGGTAGGGATAGTAAGAGAACTCACTCATGGGCCCATAATGAGCTTCTTTGAATACCTAAAATGATGACAATATATTACTTATTTATGGCTGCTGTTATCTGGGTCAAATGTTATGTAAGTCAGAATAAATTGAATATTTATATTGGCATTGATTTTAAAATAACACAGAAATAAAAATAATTTATAATAATAACAATTTCATATATTTTTATGAAAACCTTACATAACATCTCTCATGTAACATTCACTCTAAAATCCCAAATATCAGGTTTGATAGTCCATGTTTTAAAAAAATTGGTTTTCACTATCTGCCAATACTCTTCATATCTTGTTGCTTTTGCTTTCATTGTATTATATGGAACATCAAGATTATTATCGCCAATAATACTTTGTAGTTCCACATCTTTACATAATATGTTTTGGAATTTTCTGTACAAATTGTACTTGCTTATACATAACGAACTGCTCAACGATTTCGATTTTTTCTTTGTCAAGCCTTGTTTTTTTCCTTGCACTGCCACTTCCAATAACCTGAAAAAATATGTTCTTTTATCTATACTAATATCACAAATTGCTAAAGTTTGTTTGTTTGTTTAAACGCTTATAACTTTAGATCCACTGGTCGGATTTAAAAATTATTTCTCCATTTACTTAATCTCTGTACCAAATCAATTGATTTGGTTAACAACCAGACATACAATAGACATACAGATACACTCATGTAATAAAGATTAGTTTGTAGGTATAAATAATATGAATACATTAAGTACAAATATCCAAATATTTGACCACAAGCTTTTGTCCGTGGCTCCGTCCAGTATGGAGGCAGCAATTCAAAGTTAGTAATTTTGTCTACTAATTCAAATTAAAGTTTTATTTTAAAAATATTGAAACAAAAAAGGTAAGACATACCCATTATTAGCTTTTGTCCAAATAATGCTTCCAGCTGCAGGCCTGACTTTTGTTTCTGATTTTACATAAGGATAAATAACGGAAGTCTGATGAAATTCCGGAACAAATTTTATAAATACAGATCCTTTATTGTCTCTTTTCAATAGTGCTCTAGTCAAGGATTCTTCGGAATATGGAACTCCACTGCCAAACAGAAATTTCGTAATGTATATAGGTTCAACCAAAAACATGTCAAGTAATCTACCCTGGATTCCCATATGAATCCATTTAGCTATTTTATCGCTACATGATACTGATAATGTCCTATCTCCTCTTCCGGGCTTTGTACGTACTTGGCCAAGCAAATGGTATTGCACTCCAGATTCTCTGCAATCCTGCTCATTATGTGGAAGACATTTGGCACCAGTTCTATGTATATCACCAAATGTAGGTTTCTTAACATCCATTACACAAATATCATCTTCTGCTTTACGTTTGTTAGATTGTATAATGTCTCCATAATGTTCCTCCTCACTCTTTGGAAATATTGAAGCGTCTCCACATGGTAACTGGGATGAATAAAATATAAATTTTATGTTATCTTTGAGCTTATATCTATTACTTTCTTTTACAAAAACTGATTCATTATTTTCTAAAGCTTTGTTCATATTATCATAAAGGTAAAGTAAAAACCCTCGTCTTGCAATGACTTCGGCGTGACTATCATTTAGTATGTCACCTGATGATGACATTTTTGATGCTCCAATACATTTAGACCCTGTTCCTAAAGAAACCACTTCGAATTTATGACTAAAACTGTCGTACTGAAGAATACAGGATAACACAGTCCATTCATTTTCAGTTGGCTTCCCACTTTTTGGAAGTTTTTCAAAGAAACTTATACAACTCTTTACTAATTCATCGACGGTAACAGTTTTAAGGTTAGACATTTGTTTATCGATGTAGAATATATAAATTCAATTAACATATGTATCAATACGGATAGGCCAACCTATTAGTGACAATTTATTACCAAGTTTTTTCGACAGTACTACAGGTATAATGATAATTTACTGTAAATGTGTATAGTTTTTTGTTTGCTAAAGTTGTTTACATTTACCTACCTTTGACATTTTACGCACATAATTTTTGTACATATTTACCATCGCATGACATTGACATAACATGTGTAAATGACTTTGAAATGACTCATGAACGTAGGAAGGAATGACTGCTGATAACAAATTTTGACAGTGGCAGTAGGTTATGCTTTTTTTTTGTCCCATTTTAAGACAAATCGGCAGTAAATGGTACCACGACGTGTTAAAACTATTTAAAAACGGTCATTCTTGGATTCTATTAGTCCTAATAAAGGTAGATAGACGGCCCGTGGAAATGGTTAAAACTGTGGGTTTGAACTTTAAGAGACCGTGACCGTGACAACAACGGTGACATCACCAAAGGTACTTAACCTAACTCATTGTCGAAAATATTTTTTTACGCTTATAACAAATTTTTTGTACGAAGGAGTTCATAGCACCTAGAGAGTGTCACTATTTCGCTGCCAGCTCGTAGCCAAGGATGCTTCGTGGGTTACCACCATCTCTTAAAACCATGTAAGAACGATTGAGTAAGGGACATGTCGCCTTACATCATGTATGGCGCTGTCTCGCTTACTCACTAGTATTTCACCAGTCACTGCCTTTATCAGCCTTCAAGGGGGTTACTACTGTCTCTTAAGTCTCGAGTTAGATTTATCTTAAAACCATGCAAGATCCAGTGAGGGAGCGACTCCCTTACTCAATCGTTTTATGAGATGGTGGTAGGCCACCAAAACACAATAAAAGAAAAGGGTGAGGACCACCTTTAAATTTTACCAGAGGTAGATCACAAAGGTCTACACCTCTGGTAAAATTTACGAGTAGGTATCTATTCCCTTGCACAAAACACATGCATTCACTGATATAATCTGATTTAACAAATCAGATATAGGTATGTATATCAGTGAATGCATGTGTTTGAATATTATATATCAGCTGTTGCCCGCGACTTTGATCGCGTGGTGATTTGTTTTTCTTTTATATATAGTATCAGTATATTATAATAAAAAGTGATTGAATGCAGAAATTCACGTATCTGGAGTGGTATACTAATGTATTTGTTATTATTATTTTTGTCAGTAATAAGTAAAATAAAAAGTTGGATGCGTGCCGCTTGGACATCATCCACCCACCGTAATGCAGGATCGTCTCTACCTCGCCTGTTTACCCATGGTTGCCATTGCTACTCCATGACCTTTCTACCTTAAACTTAGACAAGATCTAAGTACTTATAAAAAATATTTTTATGTCCAGTCATACTGAGGGGCAAGTAAACCTGACCCCTTAGTATTATAGTAGGTACGAAACGGGAGTTAGATTTATCTGCTCCGACCGTACATAAAAGCGATATGCTAATAAATGATACTAGGTAAGTACTTATAACTATACCTACTTTCGTAATTAAAACTTAAACTTAAACTTCATTACATAACGAAGGCGACAACCAAAATATGATTGTCCAATTTAGGACCACGCAACAATGAAGTCTTCATCAATCACATAGCCGTTGAAGCGCAGTATAACGGCACTTTTATCGTAGACCATCACACTGGAGATAATGTAATATTCTTTGCGGACGTAACTATTGACGAATTGATCATTCTTAATTATGGGTATTCCATTGTTTTGGTAGGTACTTACGAAATTCCTAAGAATGCAAAGCTAACGGAATTCGGGATATTAATAATGATGTTTATTATATGAGGAAGAAATATTGAGACGGACCTGCTGGTCTGTGAAATTTTAACTATCAAGCTAAGAAAATCTTACACACTTATCTAGAGAAAATGGTGAAGAAACGATCTCTGTAATAGGTAGTTGTAACGGTTTACTTCGTTTCGTCACAGATTTAATTAATAGTGCCTCTTTGTTTGTAAAAAAAATCCGTTGAAACGGCTAGACCTATTTTTATGAATATTTTTTTTTGTATCTTTAGGTAGGTTAGCTAGTCTAATCCTCTTTATATAAAGTTCTCGTGACATGTCAGTGTCCAAACAAAACTCCTTCTCTTTCTACTCCTTTTGCGAGCATACTATTCTTTATTCTGGGGCGCTAGATAATCCCAACTAATATTATAAATGCAAAAGTGAGTTTGTATATTTGTTTGTTTGTTTCATAACGCCCTAATCTAAATCTAATCTTCCTGAAAATTCGCATACTCATATCTAGGAGTCTTGAGAAGAATATATGGTACCTTTCATTTCGGAAAAAGGCACTGTTCCCGAGGAAAATTCATGCAGGCGAAAGCTAGTTGACTATAAATATACTAACAATTTTTGAAATAGGTAGGTACAATCAGTGGGTATAGTAATAACCTGACCTTGTAAATGAAAAATATGAGAATATTTACTTTATCGTTAATCGATTAAGATAATAATTCATTCTTGGATCCTGCAAGAAGCATCCTTTACAGAGTATTAATGTGTCGATGTCGACCAACTTACCTGGTCAGGGCAGCGCAATAGTTATCAAATCTAACAAGCATGATATGGTACATAGCCCTAGTTAACCATTCATCACAAGTTGCCGGACACGGGTGTTATGGTTCCCCATTATATCGTCCTCATAGACCAAGTTATAAAATAGACTGTGTTGCAATTAAACAGCAACTATAACTTTTTGTACCTACTTTTTCCCCTTTACTCTTTATTTGTACGAATTACTTACTTATGATATCATTTAAAAAAAATAAAAGATCAAGCCTAGAGAAACGTGAAATTTTCCTACAGAAGGTTGTATATTAGAGAGACATTATGAATTATTTCCTATCTATTTCTGCATAGCTCAATGTTAACCATCAGTGGGCGTTGATGAAAGAGGGTAGTTTGTCATTCCACGCCTCATTATAGTACAAGATGGCAGTCCCGATCTTAACAATTTGAATATCAAAGCGTAGTCTACGCCGATTGTGCTATCTTTCTGATTCGGGAAATTGGTATCTCGGCACTTTTTTCTGATATGCATCATCTCCATTAGCATACATTAGCATATAAAATAGATATTATTGATCTAGATCGGATTTGCTCCGATAAAATTTAACAATGACATTGATGCTACAACCTTTTTTGTTAGAACCATATCCCCATTATCAAATACCATCGTAGGTACCTGCTTAGAAATGGGAAGAATTATACATTAGTACAATATACATTGTACATAAATAAATCATTTATATCAATAACTTTTTCTGACCTGAGTTAAATAGTTTATCTAAATAGCACTTAGGTCACACTATGCGGAACATCAATAAGCTAATTACCAACAGCATAGTGTATTAACGACATTCAGCGTCCATGTTTTTATTTTTTTTAAAGCGTAGGTACTTTTAGAAAAACCTTAAAGTAGTATTACTTAATAGATACAAGTGTGATACAAACTAATGTAAACTTACAATATTCTCATCATCGAAGAAAGGTGTTAGTTATTAAATATCACTAAATCATGGTTGCATAACGTAACAAACATATAAACACACTTTCGCATATCACGGTTATGGAATCGATTGAGTGAAAGGAGTCATTTATGGGAAATTGCAGAATGATCAGAGGAGGTAGTTGCCTATTTATAGTCTGTGCTGATTATCTACATAGGTTTTACTGCCCTATGGCTACTAATGGGCTACCTTTAGAAGGCACACAGTTTTACGGTGGTAAATCACCGTGTTTTTAAGTTTAAATGATTCTTCTGTCTTAAGTACTTAGTCTATTTAAATTATTTATAAAAACACAAAAGAGTAGAAAGAAAAATGAAGAAAAAATAACAAAAACCTTTTTATTGCCTTTGTACTTTTTATTTATTTTGATTTAAATATCTATTTTATACATATGTTGAACCAAATTACAAAATATACCTATACATATTTAAGTGACGTACAAATCCGATGGCTACAAGTCTACTAACTTTTCTATTGGTTGAACTTTAACCTTACAGACGGACATAGGGGTAAGTTAGGTCATGTATGACATGACACACTGACAGCTATGTAACTTGATATTTTCTTATCTCTTAACTTAGACCTTGGTATTCAAGATATAGATACTATCTGTAATATTAAATTAAAATTTGAAATTTATGTTATGAAACACTTTAAGTACTCTTTTATTTTACACAAATGTTTTAATATGAGTGATATATCCCGCGTATAACTAAATAGCACAAGACAGTCACATGTTTGATTGCAGGCTTCGTTGTCTAATGATAATTAAAGACAAAAAGCCAGTTATAGGTAGGTTTTTATCGGAAACAATCGTATAGTTTCAGTCAATATTAAGAGCACAGATAGAGCTGATTTTGCAGTTAGTAGAATCTCTATCAACGAAGTAAAGTATTTTTAATATTTTGTCATTATAGAGGTTACGTAAATTTAATAAGGTAATTTTATTTTTATCACAGACAGATTAAGGTAGGTAGAATGTATGAAAATAAATGGTGATTCTATTAAATAATGTATATCTAATTATGTTTAAACTCCTTCATAATAATATTATTAGCTATTAAAAAGATAAGCAAGTATTGAAATCAAAATATAGCCGAAGGCAATAAGCAGTGAAAGGAAAGGAAACAAAGCTTGGGAGTGATCATTTCCTAGTGATTTCTATACTGCAGGTATCTGTTTGTTTGCTTTATTATTTAATTTCTTCCGCATATGATTTTTAGTTTCATTCATAAATACCACTAACATAGCAGAAAACAGCAGAACAGATTTTAACAGATTTTAGTTGAACTGGTATCAATCTAACAGTAGGTACAATTGATTTCATAAGCTTGTTTTAAAACCAAGTACTTACAATACCTTTGTAAAATTGGACTGGAACCTACAAAGTATACCTAATAGGTATCTTAAAGTCTTAAGTATTTCTTTAGAGTAAAAAGTCCATGCATTGTCAGAAATTTTATCAAACCTTACAAAATTATAATATGAAATGTCAACGCAACAACAATTGTTGCTTCGTAGATGATCTTTGAGATAAACAATAAGAAAGCACTGTATTTACGATTTCAAATGGGCAAGGTCGACTCGAAACAAGTTATGCAATGTTTTGGAAGTTTTTATCAGCAATCAGATGGTCGTCATTCAGATTCCTAAATTATGCAACCTACAAATTGAAAACGTTGGCGCTAACATAGACCCCTGCGGCGCACCGCCTTATAATGTAACAAAAGAATTAAATCAATTTACATCTTTTTAATCGATTAGTAACAGTCGAAAAACGTAAATTACCTACGAGTTTTGGATTATGAGTTTTGAGTTTTGAATTTAGTGACCAGATATTCTTTGTAGTTTATATAGCTAACGAGATTATTATACTCTTGACTGTTCATTATTTTCGACATTACTGGAATATAATATTCAGTTCAGTCTGATTCAGTCAGTCAGTTTCGGACTGATTTTCTTATACAGTGAACTCTTTCTCATAAGATTATTGTTGGCAGCCTGTTTATATTCCTATAGGATCAATAGTCAAACATGACATTGACCGCGGCCTTGAAGACAATGATGATAAAGAGCATCGTGATCCTCGGTATAGAGGCAAGTGAGGTCAAATGGTCCAATGAAAATGCAATCGATAAGATAAGCTACTTTGTCTCGTATGCATTTATAGGAAACATTCACAACAAAGATCAGAAAAAGACAGCGGCGATCGGCGTTGTTATTTTTGTAATTAGATGGAAATTAAAAGAAAATCCATGACAAAAAATTGACACGATACACAGAAGAGATCATAGTAATACGATACTGAGAAGTGACCGAAATGGGTTGGTCCTTCGAGCTTTTATTATCTATTAGTATATTAGAATAACCTATTTCCTTATATCAAAATTACTAGTTGCTGGCCGATTCCAATTTTAACCGCAATCAATGTCCAAATTGCATTCTTGGGGGAGCCTTACCCCTAGAGAACGCGTCCCCAGGTGGCGGATAGGGGAATGCCCGGTAGATATGCAGGGTAGGAGGGAAATAAAATACCTCCCGTGGACCAAACAGGCCGGAGAGATGGACACTCCGTTACCAAACCCCTATGGTGAGCTGCTTCAACATATCTGAAGTTAAGGTTGTCCATAGTGCTGTATGTTTCCTTGCGGACTGGAATATACAGAAGAGTTGGTGGCGGATGAGCCTAGAAGAAGGCCAACGGCAGCACTCAGATCCTCGTAGAAGATCACAGTCTACAGCGCCGAACAATGGGCGGCGGATTAATAACCCATCAAGCTGGCACTCGCGGGCCATGAGCGACTTAAATACCCTCAGAAAGTGTGAGGGCAAGCACTTGGGAAATGCTTGCTACTATTTCTCCCAACCCTCTTTTTATGTTATTATGGAGAATATGGAATGCGATTTGTCCTGCGACCCGGCTAACCCCCGGCGCTATGAGGTTTCCGGGCCTCATGGTGTGAAATCTGTTACCGAAGACTCTGTTGGTGTGAGTGACCAGGCACCAACAGTAGTGAATGCTACTGGAAAACGAAAACTAGTTCAACAGGCGTTCCATCCTAGCCTATTTACAACTACGAGACAAAGAAGTGCCTCACTCGGGAATATATGTCAGCTAGATCCCAAACCTAGTCAAGAAGGTACCACATGTGGAGAGACACTACCTCGACAACCCCCTGACTGGCAAAGAGTTCCCATGCCACGTACCAGTAAACGGAAGAGATCATCACGGTCACCAACGTCAGAGGGAGTTGAAACAAGCAACAGCTTCAATGGATTACCAGTTGATCTTACAGAAGAAGAATCCGAAAAACAAGTAGAGGAGAAAAAGCTACCTAAACCACCACCAATACTTCTGTACGGTATTAAGGATGTAAACAAACTAACGGAGCTCCTTCAAACATCAATTAAAGGTGATAGTTTTACCTTAAAAATAATAAATAAAAATCAGCTTAGAATAAGCACTACTGACATAGAAATATACAAAAAAATAATATCTATGGTTCGAGAAAATGGGCTAGTAGGATACACTTTCAATCGAAAGGATCAAAGGTGTTACAGAATGGTCATTAAAAACTTACATCATACTACGCCTCATTCAGCTATAGAGGCCGAGATCGAAAAAACCGGTAACAAGGTGCAGGGAGAAATCATAAATGTCAAATTTGGCCCTGAAAGAATACCAACATCGACATTCTTTGTTAATGTAGCTCCAGGCCCAATCAACCATGCAGTAAAGAAAATTACTAAAATTCATTACCAAACAGTAGTGATAGAAGATCCCAAAAAAAGATATACTATTCCACAATGCCAGAGATGCCAACAATATGGCCATTCAAAGAACTACTGCATGCAGCCATATCGTTGTGTGAAATGTGCTCAGGGCCATAAAACCTCGGAATGCCCAAAAAAAGATCGCAGTACACCAGCTCTCTGTGCACTGTGCCAAGGTGAGCACCCTGCAAACTTCAAGGGATGTAGTGTCTACAAGGAAATCCTAGCCAGGAGGAAACCAAGGCCCATAAGGACAGAAACCACCTCTAAAATAGTGAATCCAATTAAAAACACACAGTACATTCAACTATATTCGAGCGAAAATGCGAAATCTACCACATATAATGTAGAGCCGGATAGAACTAATGAAACTCAGAAAAAGTCACTCTACTCTGATGTTCTTAAAAAGACTGATGACATTTCTACTCCTAAATCCAACAGCTCAATAGAAGAGATACTTTTAAAACAATCCCAGCAGTTCGACCTTCTCCTTCAACAGATGAGTACCCTTATGGGTCTCTTGAGTACACTCGTCAGTAAATTAAAATGATGACTCTACGAATCGCTACCTGGAACATTAATGGACTAGCTCCAAACAAGTCTGAACTGGAACTTCTTGTTGCAACCCACAAACTGGATGCAGTCTTAATTTCAGAGGCACACTGCACTGAACAAACAAATGTCATCCTTAAAGACTTCAATACATATGTCACACACCACCCTGACGGGACTGGCCATGGAGGGACTGCAATAGTAATACGCAAAACCATTAAACATCATCTGCTCCCAGAGTACAAAACAGATCAAATTCAATCAACAACTGTGGCAGTAGAAGACAAATGTGGGTACTTCAACTTGTCAGCCGTTTATTGCCCACCAAAGCACAAGATTGATTGCTCTACATTCCAGGCGTACTTCTCAACACTTGGAGGCAGGTTTGTTGCGGGGGGCGATTGGAACGCCAAACATACACATTGGGGTTCGAGACTAACATTAACCAGAGGTAGACAACTTAAATTGTGTATGGATAAAAGCAATCTTGATGTAATTGCAACTGGTGAGTCTACATATTGGCCATCCGATCCTAAAAAACAGCCAGACTTGATTGACTTCTTTATTACAAAGGGTCTGGCCCAGCACTATCTTAAAGCAGAGTCTTGTCACGACAGCAGTTCAGATCATACACCTGTTATTTTAACAGTAAGCACTACACTTATATGCTATGACAAGCCAGAGTCCCTTTGTAATAGACATACTGACTGGGAGAGCTTCAGGGAGCACATAGACAAGCATTTAAAGCTAGATGTGGCCCTTAAAACACCAGAAGATATAGAGGACGCTGCCTATCAAATTACAAATGTTATACAATTAGCTTGTTGGGAAAACACCCCGCAAAACAGCAGCTACAACATAGCCAAAAATGTACCATTAGACATAAAATATAAAGTTTTAGAAAAAAGAAGGCTTCGGCGCATCTGGCACCAAACTAGACACCCACAGGACAAAACTGCTCTGAACAAAGCCATTAAGGATCTCAAAGACTGTGTAAAGGATGCAAAAAATAAAACGTTGCAATGCAGGCTGGAGAATTTAACTGCAACAGCCTCTACCAATTACTCTTTATGGAAGGCCACAAAAGCTCTAAAAGGTCCCCAAGATCAGAAGTACCCATTAAAAACGGATACTGGATGGACAAAAACCGCTAAGGAGAAAGCAAACATTTTTGCTAGGCATCTAGCTGAAGTGTTCAAGCCAAATGAGAGCACTAGTGTGGAGGTAGAGAGAGAAGTGGATAACTCTCTTGGTCAGGTTTTCCAATTATCACTGCCTCCCAAGCCTGTGACATTTCCTGAGGTGAGAAGAGTGATAAAAGGGCTCAAAAGTCATAAATCCCCTGGATTTGATTTAATCACCAAAGAGATATTAGAACAACTTCCAAAAAAGGCCTTAGTCTATTTGACTACACTTTTCAACGGAATACTCAGAGTACAGTACTTCCCAAGACTTTGGAAAGTATCAATAATAACAATGGTCCATAAAGCAGGCAAACCGCCACAAGACGCGAGCTCGTACAGACCCATCAGCCTTTTGCCTGTACTATCCAAGATTTTTGAAAAAATTCTATTATCAAGAATAATCCCGATACTCACCAACCGTCAAATTATCCCAAAACACCAGTTCGGCTTCCGACAATATCATTCTACTATAGAACAGGTACATCGAGTGTGTGGCACAGTTAGAAAGTCCCTCGAAAATAAAGAGTACTGTTCAGCGGCCTTCCTGGATATCCAACAGGCATTTGACAAGGTCTGGCACAGGGGATTGCTGTGCAAAATTAGGAATTCTCTTCCACATAGCTTCTATTTACTTCTAGAATCCTACCTGTCTGACCGGATATTCCAAGTTAGAGTTGATGGAGAGTCTTCAGAATTCCACAATATAGAGGCTGGAGTTCCCCAGGGGTCTGTGCTGGGTCCTGTCCTCTATACCCTGTATACTTCGGACCTACCTGAAGTTCATAATGTTACCACTGCTACATTTGCAGACGACACTGCCGTACTAGCAACTAGCAAGGAACCTAATATAGCTTCTGCTAAACTACAAAAAAGTCTTGATGAAATAAGTAACTGGCTCCACAAATGGCGTATAAAAGCCAGTTCTTCAAAATCGGTTCACATCACCTTCACCCTAAGAAAAGGGGACTGCCCACCTGTTAGGTTAGGAAACAGCTATCTACCACAGAATGACTGTGTCAAGTACCTAGGAATGCATCTTGACCGCAGGTTGACATGGAAGAATCATATAAAAAAGAAAAGAGATGAATTGAATCTACGATATAGGAGTATGTATTGGCTAATGGCGCGCAACTCGGTCTTGTCCATAGATAACAAGCTACTCATATATAAGGCAATACTCAAGCCAATATGGACATATGGGCTTCAACTGTGGGGAAGTGCATGCAATTCCAACATAACAATCATGCAAAGATTGCAAAATGGCATCCTAAGAAACATAGCCAACACCCCATGGTTTATTACTAACGCCGAAATCCATGACACACTTCAAGTGAACACAGTGAAGGAGGAGATAAGACTGTTGTCTGAACGCTATAAAAATCGACTCGAAAACCACCCTAATGAACTTGCAGCAGATCTGATTAACATCAACTACCATAAACGCTTGAAGCGATTTCACATCCAGGAACTTGACTCCAGAAAATAAGAAAGATTGCTGCCACTGGGAAGCATCTTTTCCATAACATATGCCTGCACCAAATCCGCGTATAGTCAACTGACTGATTGCAGATAAAAAGAGAGGAAAAAAAAAAAAAAAAAAATTGCATTAATGATAAGCAATAAAAATAAGAGAATATTTTTAACTTATACGTTTCTTTTTTTTATTAATTTTGATTTGGAAAACACAGCACTGAAGTTGTAGATGTGTTTGCACCAAATTATATAAAAGCCGTTTGCCTATATGTCTGGGTTTCAATGGCTGCGATAACAAATCTGAATCGTGCTGGAGTCACATTAGCACGGCACGGTCCGGCCGGCACGGCATCTGATACACCCTAGCTCCCAGTACTATTTCATGTTATTACAGTTGCCACGCTGTTTCTGCACATAATATCTTTAGATCAGCCTCGCCTTCCCCTATCCGATGTGGACCTCTGATTCCTGTAACAGGTTGCATTGCATGAGACGGAAGAAGCTTATACATTGTTATCAAATGTAGCATTAGGTTCATTTGTATACCGTTATTTAGTATAACAACCTGTTCATCATTTCAACGGTCTCACTTTATGCATGTATGATAAAATAAATCTCTTTATTCTAATTAATTAAGACTTATTACAATATAGAGATATATCTCTACCTAGATAGTACCTAGATAGAGATATACTTGCTATTATAGAGAACTCGTTAAGAAAAGCACTTCGGCGAAGCAGTCTGGGACTCGTTGCTTCGATGCGTTTGATTGAAATTGAAATATATTGGTTTCCCTTGTATGTGAATAAATAATACTTAAGTAAGTATGTTTTATTTTGACTGATTATTAACTATTACTACAGGTAGGTACTTTATGGCAAAATGTAGAAATTCCCGGAAACAAGGCATAATATCCATAACATTAAGTGAGATTACTCAAGCCTAAGGCTTCGGGCAACTCAATTTCATAGTCATAATGTCTTAATGCAAAACCAACAGTCGTAAGCCGATTTGTACCTATATAAATTGAGCGCCACTTAATATGACAATTTACGAAGGTGTATTCTCACTGCACCCCAATACCTATGACTTACAATTAAGTTTTAAAACACTGCTCTCGCTAACTTTGATATCGTCCGAATCTATTCATTACATCGAGATGTGAATTCGTTCATTATATGTATTCTCATATTTTGAATATGACGTTTTTTAAAGAAAATACTGCAATGCTATTTGTGGCGCAGTTTTTTCTTCACTTGCGCTTTGGAAGTGGTGATTAACATAATAACCTAATGAATGACGTCAATAAGGATTATATCACTAGGTACATAGTATAAAACAAAGTCGTTCTCTCTGTCCTTATGTCCCTTTGTACCTATGCTTAAATCTTTAAAACTACGCAACGGATTTTTTTGCGGTTCTTTTATATAGATAGTGATTCAAGAGGAAGGTTTTTATGCCCATGCGAAGCCGGGGCGGGTCGCTAGTATATAATATATTAAAAATAAAAATATGTAAGTATTTATTTTATACATACTTTTTATTTCACTAAGTAAGAGCAAAAAAAAAAAACAATTTTACAAAACTCTGCTGACATCTGACTATTAAATTCCATAAAATGTAAAATCTACGGTCTTGCTATTGAATTTTGGATATAAAATATAAATAAATATACTTATTTTTTATATAGGTATATAAGGTATACTTATTTTTTACCTACACTACTTACTTTACCACAATATATCCTATACTATTAAACGAGCAATATTTGTATGTATGTATATATATATATATATATGTATATATATTTGTCTCGCGTTTTCGAAAACGGCTCAAAAGATTTCTTTGAAATTTTAAACATAGGTTCTTATCAATACATATAATAAGACACTAAAATGCGAGTGTCTGTACATTTAATATTTTTCAAAAAAACTGATTGAGTGCGATTAAAAAGGAGTAACAGAAACCAAAAAAACAGTTTTTGGAATTTTTGTCTGTCTGTATGTATGTATGTATGTATGTATGTCTGTCTGGTACGTTATAACTTCGAAAATACTCAACGGATTTAAACGCGGTTTTCACAGTTGGATTACATATGATTAGGAGCGTTGTCAAAACTTTGTTTCGTCAAAATCGGTTAAGGGAAAAAGAAGTTATGGTCGATTGAAAATTTACTTCAAACACTGCTTCTAAACTTTTAATGCGTTTACTTACGTTAAATTTAATTTAGATAAGGCTAGGATTTCTACTTTTTATTATCCATATCAATAAAGACGAAAACACGCACTGCACCTATTAATTTTAATAAAATAACACATTGAATTTGATCGTAAATTTAGTAACATAAAATCTCAATAGATGGCGCGAATTTGCGTACCTATAGACAAATCCCATTTGAAATTTCGCCAATCTCTAGCAACGTATGATGGCCTATCGGTAGAGGTCGTAGATCATATTTTTAAGTCGAGGGTTCGAATCCTGCTATAGATGACTTTTTTTTTACTTACTTTTTTTTACTTACTTTCTTTTACTTGCTTTTTTTACTTACTTTTTTTTATTTACTTTTTTTTTCGTTTTGTATTAATTTTTAAGAATTTTTTAATACTTTAGTAAAGAAATGTTTCAAGAAAGTACCTGGATCGAATCCTGTCACAAACAATAATTTTATGATTTCGTGTTTTATTTGTTTTCTAGAATTATTTTCTTACTTTTTTTTATAATTTTGAAAAGAAACAAATAAATTCATTTGCAAATTTATTTCAGGATAAACGATATCGCAACCCCTTACAAATCATATCTAATAGTTTGTCATTGACGACATTGAAAAAGAAGATTAATCAAATGGTTGACTGGTAGAGAACGCTCTTAGCGTTAAGTCCGTTAATATATCAGTACTAGCTGTTCCCCGCGGCTCCGCCCCGCGTGGGAATCGGTTATATCGCGCCCAAAAGTTTATGTTTGACCTCAGGTCGTTAACTACATCCCTACCAAATTTCATCACAATCGGTCCAGCAGTTTAGCCGTGAAGAGGTTACAGACAGACAGACTTTCGCATTTATAGTATTAGTATGGATATGGATTTTGTACTTATCTATCTATCTTTACATATAATCGGACAGTAAAAATTGAATGTCTGTACATTAAATATTTTTCTAAAAAACTGATACGGGGCGATTAAAGAAAGACGTGTAACAGAAACCAAAAAAAACAATTTTTGGAATTTTTGTCTGTCTGTCTTTCTGTATGTCTGGTACGTTATAACTTCAAAACTACTCAACAGATTCGAACGCGGTTTTCACAGGTGGATTACATATACGTTCAACAGTTTTGTCAAAACTTTGTTTCGTCAAAATCGGTTAAGGGAAAAAGAAGTTATGGTCAATTGAAGTTTACTTCTAGCACTGTTTCAAAACTTTTACAGAGTTGAATCCGGTTTACATAAACGTATTTAATATAGATAAAGCTACAATTTCTACTTTGTTTTATCGATATCAATGAAGACAAAAACACACTGCAGTCTCTATTAAATTTTAAAAAATTAACACATTGAATGTGGGTGGGCGTATAATTTAGTTACATAAAATATCAATAGATAGCGCTGAAGTTAATTTAATTATTTTTTTCTCATATGGTATTATAGCAGATTGACATTTTTCCAGCAATTAATTCTAATTATTTCAAAAAAATTTTGGTTGTTTATTTAGTTCTATTGGTTGGTTTGTTTATCGGTCGTTTGTTATATTGTATTGTAAGCTATTTGAATTGATTAGTTGGTTGGTTTGGCTTTGGTTTAAAAAATAATCAAACCAGCAAGTCAGTTCAGTTGTTGTTCGACGGAACATACGGTCGTGTCGTAAGGTCTAATTTAACTAACATAACACTATTTATTGAGTTAGGTTCTAATGACCCTGTAATAGGCTGCGTCTACTCTTTTAGAGAAAAAGATGTGATAGTATGAATGTTAATATTTTTAGTTTGATATCGTAGCAATGGCTAATGGCTTTATAAAATTGGCACGGGAATAGGATACTACTTATAGATTTAACTATAGGTCTGGATAGTTGTAGTTTCCACAGGTTAAGCGAAAAGCGAACTACACGCGGGCGGAGCCGCGGGCAACAGCTAGTAAAGTCATAAAATTAATCTAGCCAGGTTTCATGTCGGGGAAAATTCGTTTTTCCCATATTTTCCAGCAAAAAAGATTTTCCGCATGAAATTGTAGTTATAGTACAATAATTTCGGCGTCGGCCGGTCTGAATCTAGAAAAATGACAAATAAGGAAATGGTCGTTAACTACCTAAAGGGCTTCGATAGCCCAGTGGTTAAGACATCTACTTTGTACTCAGTCTCTGGTGGTTCCAGGTTCAAATCCCAACTAAAGAACGTTTTTTTTTCTTAGGTTTTTTTTTGTTTTGGAGTATAAAAGTATTGAATCAGTATAAATTGCGAATATATTATTTTAAAATGACTTGAAAGAATTATTAATTCCGTTATAACGTATTAAAATATTTTTCTAAGAAACATTATAGATTCAAATCGCAAGTCATCCAAGTATCACCATTTTCTCAGGATTCCGTCATCAGAAACTGTTGAAAATAATATGGGACCAACTAGACGGTCCAACCTTTCAAACAAAAAAAATAATTTTAAATCGGTTCACGCGTCTTTGAGAAGTCGAGTAACAAACATAAAAAAAAAAATTCCGACGAATTGATAACCTCCTCCTTTTATGAAGTCGGTTAAAAATTGAATGATAAATTCTGCCACTGACCCAAAGGAAATACTTACCAATCCACGGAGTAAATAGTGTACCCAGTGTACCTACCAATTCAAATAGGACTGTGCCCTTAGTATGAGTTTTTCTTAACGCAGACGCTAGCGACTGCGTTAGCCATTTAGTATGGCAAACCTGTACAGCGCCTCTGGCGGATAGTAAGGCAACTAAGAAATTCCATACAAAATCCTAACGCAGATGCTAGCGACTGCGTTAGGATTTTGTATGGAATTTCTTAAAACTCATACAAGGGGCACTGAAACGTGGAAAGTGCTTAAGGAATGCAACTAACAACGGTTGACGTTAAATGACGGTAATCTATTTACTGAAAAAGTACAACGCGCTATCGTTGTGTTTTCACAAAAAGTGATTCTGTTTTACATATATACCACCACAGCGGTTTCCCACAGCTCCATCTGCGACTAAAAGTAACTTATGTTCGACCCCGGGTCTTCAACTAAATCCATACCAAATTTCATCAAAATCCGTCCAGCCGTTTGGCTATGAAAGAGCAACAGACAGACAGAGAGACTTTCGCATTTATAATATTAATATGGATGCATACCATAACTACCGAGCAGAGCTCGGTCGCCCAGGTACTAATGGTATTAACTTAGGTAACTCTACCTACTTACCTACTTCCTACCAAATTTCGCTAAATTACATTCATTACAGTGCGTAGAAATGACAAAATTACCATACTTTTATTGTATAGGTCAATAATAAAAAGAAAGGTACTTAATTAAATATTGGAAAATAAGATAGAAGAAAAAGGTGGTAATATTGAGACTCAACCAAAGTAAACCTTCACAAACGTGTTAGCTTAGACGCCGATGGTACCAGGCGATGATTAATTAAGTAACTACCTACTTACATCTTTATGTGCGTTACTTTAACGGTTTTAGATAAGTTCTCGTACTTAATAAGTATACGATTTAGCTAACGGTGAAGGTAGGGATCAATTTTTACTTACTTTGACTCAAATTAACATAATATTGAGATTTATTTGCAAGTATTGTATGTAGGTAAGTCATAATATCTACTTGATACTTCTTTTAGAATATAGGTTAGTTGTGCGTTGTGACGACGGCACCAAATTATTAATTGAGATAAATGTGTAGGTACTTAAGTGCTACTTGAGTAATTTTGCATTGAGGGAAATATGAATAACCTATTAACAGTAAATACATCAGAGGAGACTTCTTAAAGCCTTTGGGCTTTAATCAGTCTATTTTTTTAATCAGTCACATAGGTATTTTAGCAAAAATAATTATACTGACTAAGACATTCATGGAGTTGTTGAAATATAACGTATACGAAATAAAACTAAAAACTAAAAAAATAAATACTAATTGTTCTAAGAAATTACTTGATATGATCTCTTATCTTGTAACTATCTTAGTTCGAGACAGAATATTTCAATTTGCAGCAATGGTTTACAGCGAGCGCTCCGGACCAACCGCGATTACCTCCATTAACCAGTATAATAAACCCAGGGTGGTCCATCACCGACAGGATCGATATATAGGTAGCTACGAAACAAACCGACAAGTATAAGGTATCTAAGGTATCTAATAATGCAATCCTTAATACATACTTAAGTACCTACCTAGGTACTTTACATTAGACAGACCCAAATAATATCTACGAACTTATTTTATAGCCTTAAAAAAATAATTAACATATTGATGCAATTTTGCTTTTCAAGTAAGGTCATGGTTCCTGTCTTTCAGTAGGTACTTATGACGTCGGGGACGACTGATATTGACTCGCGATAACAGAGGACCAACGGCTTAACATGCTTTTCAAAGGGCAAAGGATCTCAAGGTAGAAATGCCACTAATGGCTACCAATCTAAACTGGCCACTCTTCGTCTCGCTTGGCTATCAAGCTCCTCCTGTAAGTCCTGTGTAAGAGACTACAGGATGTTATAGGTATCTATAACATATCCTGTAGTCTCTTATTTATAACGACCTTGAAAATATAATATACCTACAACATATAAGACATAGATAGATGGTTGCCTAAGGATTCATATCCTTACAAAATTAAAAAGATCGTATATCCATTTTGACATTGTGTTGTGTATTGCTGTGTCCGGCACTCCAGGGCTGTATCAAAATAAGTCGGGAATGGATAATGGCAGCTATTACCCGGCGTAAATTCCTGTAATAGCAAAGCAATTTACCCAAGCCGCCGCCGACCGATAATACCAAAAGCGATGGAATTCTAAAAGTTCTGTAATCGACACGACATTATCATAGTTGGTATTTTTTCATTTTAGTAAGTATTACGTGTACGGCATGGACCTAAGTAAATACTTTATTATTTACCTAATTTCTTACCAAACGTGTACATATAAGTAAACTAATACTGAAGTACCTACTCAAACTATATAATATGTATGTAAAATTAAAAGCCAATGTCACGAACACGGTGAAGTAGCTTCCAAATGCATTGGCTCCATTTTTCACATTCTGATTATGACATGACGACTGTCTTGTTTCTTTATTTGAACTACCTAGTTACTCTAAAATAAAATAAAAAAATAAAATTGAAATAAAATGAAACAAAATCAACCAAAATGAAACAAAATAAAACAAAATGAAACAAAATGAAACAAAACGAAATATACCTACACTACGCGAAATGGTACTTCGTTATACCATTCCAAAAAAGTAGGAAGTTGATTTTTCTGAGATTTAAACTTGCGAAGTGTGTGAATTTTTAATTTTATCCTATCCTATAATATACTAGTATATAAATTTATTTGTACTCGCGTTTTCGAAAACGGCTCTAACGATTTCTTTTTTTAAACATATTAAGTTCTCAAAGTCAAAAAGTTAATCTAGCTAAAGGTTTTATGCATAAAACGAGCGAAGCTCGGTCGCCCAGGTGTGTAATATAAATTGTAATTTTGTATATGATAGAGCAGTAAATGATATTGTATTTTATCACTTAAAATAATAGTTCCTGCCTACTTTTATTAATTGATAATTAAAGCAAGTCGTGCAAAATGATTCCCTAACCATTCCAAAATATCAAAAATGCACAACGTTAATATTTAAGTTTTTTTTTCTTTGTGTCAATCAAACTTCTCATTCTTATTTTTGACAGTGTCGAGCTTTCTTGAAATAGTTGTAATTCAATTTGTAGATCTTCTTCATTAGTCAAGTCAAATAAGTCAAGTCAGTAGGAATTTGAGTCTAGTCAGCTACAATATATTACCTAGTCGTCATGGGGCTAAGTGAAGCGGTGGAAAAATTTCACTTAGCATTATCTCGGAGATATTAGTTACAAAGATTAGTCACTTAGTTGGCACTGACCACTTCCCAACATTCACGCTCATTCATGAACACTCAGCGAATAATAAGTCACCAAGCACAATAATGTATGTGTATTATTATTCGCAGTGTCACGAACACTGCGAATAATAATACAAGCGGAAGTGTTGAGAAGTGGTACAGTGTCGATTACGTGACTTTTATATTTGTCACCAAAATCTCCAAATTATAGCTAAGTGAAATTTTTCCACCGCTTCACTTAGCCATCTGACTAGACTTACTTACTTGACTGAACTAGTGCTGATTTGACTTTTTGACTTAAGTAGGACTGAAGAAGAATAATAAGTCCAAGAAAGGCCTTAAAGGACTAGTTTCCATGGCCGTAAAAAGTATTAAAAAAAGAAAGTATTAAATGCTCAAATGTCAACTGTCATACAGACAGTATGTCATTTGAAAGTTTGTGCCAGTGCCATTGACTGAAATATAAGTTTCTTCCCATTTTTGTTTTTAAATACTGAAATTAAATTACAAAAGGAGAAATACATACCTAAATAGTGTCAAAAATGGGCAACTGGAAATTAGAAGTTGGGAGGATGGCTATGTACATGTCATTCCCTGTAATACTGTTCCATTACTTCAACCAACCTGAGTACTTCGAAGAATGGGTAACCAAGACCAAACGCAATATTTATCCTCCAGAAAACGTCAAGGATAGAGAGGATATACAGCAACTGATCAAAGAAATGAGAAAAAAGCAATTGCAAAGTCTTGAAGGAGAGTGAAGTTAATCACTAACATCATAAAATATTATGCTTTAAAATTTTTGTAATGTACATACCTACCTATCTAGAAATAAATAGTTTAATTTTATAATATGCGATTTAACTTCTCATTACTTCGTCTTTAGGCCACCTGACCCTGAATGGTTTTTTTTTTCAGATTGATCTAGATCTTAGCTCGAATGTGCTCTTCATCTTTTTATTAAAATGTTATTGCTTTATAAGTACAAAATATACTTATACAATTGGTGGACATAAATGCTAAGAGCATTCTCTTCCAGTCAACCATTGGGAGAAACGGAGAATCTGTGTGTTCACTAACCATTTTACATCCTGATATGACACACTTTTTATATTTTTCTTGTATAAAAAATACTCCATAAAACATGTAGCGTTTCCGAACGCATCAGCCTTTCCGGGCTGATTAATAATAATGCATTAAAAAAAATATATAAAGAAACACCAAATGGGTGCTGTTCTGCATGTGTATGTCTTCAATAAAGTAATATTTATTACCCTTTGTCCCCTAAATATATTATGTATCAGGATCAATCCTACAAGTCCTATACCTTACTGCACCATATTTCATTAAAAGCTTACAAACAGATGAAATTGGTAGGTTCTAGTCTTTCTAGTACAATACTTCTAGTACCTACATTTTGGTTTGCTCCTGTCTGAGTTGTCCTTCTACACCACTAGACCTACCTATTACAGAATTGCTACCTGGTGGTCACAGGTCGGGGATCCGAATAACATGAACTTATATACTATTGGATCCCTGAATATTTTAGCCTTCACAAAATGTAATATAGGACCCTATTACCAAGCCTCTGGTGTCAATTAAACTAAACAGTTTTGTGGTCTGAACGTCTGTCCATCAGCGTTATGTATCTCATGATAGGTAGGTGATTGAAGTCTGCAGCTTAAAATTTAAGCAGTGTAATGAGTGAAATATGACTATTTCAATGCTTCGAAACCTCAGAAACTATACGAAAAGCACGCACGCACGACGCATTTGACCTGGACGCCACCAGGGAGGTTGGTTGGAGGAACCGAGTGATGGCGCAATACATGAAATGATGTAAGGAGACAACAACTCCCCTACTCAAGCGTTTCGCGGATTTTAAATTTAACAACGTCGGGTGTGGCCGTGCACCCGTCACGTGCGTGTGTCGAACCCCGGGTTCCAATTTCGCAAGCACTGAGAGAGGAATTGAGGATGTACTGTTACGTAATCGTTACATAATCCGGGAATGCGCTGAGATGAGGGAGGCAGTATAATCTCTGACTTTAGTCTATCCTTAATTGCGATGCGGACAAAGAAATTGAGGATGCGGATAAAAAAAATCTGTTTGTTTACAATTTACATACATTTTGACTGTCAAAATCAGCTGAGGTGACAGGTGAGTTAATAGTAGGTATATTTCAAATCGTACGTTCAAAACACTGAAGTTTTAATTGTGTTTTAAAATAAGTATTTTCTTTTAATGTTATATAAATACTGATATCTAAGTAGGTATATAAAAAAATCTATCTAGTAGATGTTGAATTGAAATAAACAATGTCCGGCGATAAAAACACCAGCCCTAAAGTTCATGTTGAATATTGGTAAGAAAAGCAAATGTAATTTTAAAAGCGGAATTCTAAATGCTCTAAGCCTACTTAAAATTTATCTTTCTTTCTTTAGTGGAGTTTGTGATTATGGGGGCCATTGCTTAGCTCTAGCAAAAACTATTCGTGAGAGTACTCCCGATGCGCAGGTGCATTGCAAGAGAGGTCGACAAGGTAAGTAAGTACACTACAGAGAACTTTTTGCTTATGGCATCATTGTTTTGCTGCTACAACACAAATACTACATACCAGTGTGTCAATGCAGGAAATGGTACTGTTCAACGGTTCAGTTGGATTGGACCGGCGGCGGCGGGGAATTAATAAGCTTTTTAAAATTTAAAACTATTGGTCAGGCAGGTCAGTTCATTGTCAGATTTTTTTATGCTACCTGAAGTTTTTAGAGACTTGACATCTAGCAACATTATCAACGATTAACAGCTTAGCATATCGGCAAAGAATGATTTCATGATAAGAAACTATCAATAGCATACAAGTCACGTGCAGATACAACCCTGGATCGTTCAATCTGCATTATCATTACAAGGACTGAACTTCCTCTGTTGTCGTTGGTTAAGGCTATTGCCTGAGACCCGGGGTTTATGGATTCGATTCTCACAGGTGACGGGAAGCATACTTTGTTTAGTTGCTTCCAGTTTTGTTAGGACATTGCAGGCTTGAATCACCTGATTGCCTGATTATTATACTAACCCATTCTTCAAAACAGATAAACTACTCCTTGAGAATCTTTGAAAATAAAAAGAACAGCAATAATATTTGTTAAGTGTGTATGGAACCTGCCATATGAACAAATGTTAATGAAACTCAATTAAATAACACTAGAGTGTCGTAGACAACATGGTTGAGACTTAAAATACTAAGAGGGCATTATGATGCACCAGAACAGCACAAAATGTTTCAGTTTTAGAAAAAGATCACTTGAAAACATTCTTTAGAAGAACTATGACACCAGGGTGTGCATGGTCGGTTGACTGTGACACCTACTTGAAATAATGATGATGATGATTACAAAGTGTGTGACAGCTAACTTCAAATATTTAAATTTTTAGATTATAAAAATTTAAATATTTGAATTTTACAGGTGCATTTGAAGTTGTATTAAATGACAAATTAGTGTATTCAAAAATTCAGACAATGGCTCTACCTGACTATGAGGAGGTAGCACAAGTGGTGAATGAAGTATCAAATGGAATTGAACCTCGGGAGATAAAAGGACAACAACCAATCAACTGTGCAATATCATAATATTTATTTATAATATATATATAAAAACACCCTAATTAAGTGATAATTTCTTAAACTTCATTAATAAAAAATTTATAACAACCAACTTATCAAACTTTATTTCATATTGAACTAAAATTGTTTTGATTTCTTATCCTTTAAAAATCTACATCACACATTTTAATCACAGTAATCTATCTACACTATATCTTGGTTTCTTTCTGACATTGGCAGAAGTGCAAAGCACATCGCACGGAAAACAGTTAGACAAAAAGTTTAAAGAAAACCATTCCAGGAATCTGTAAATAAAAATATGTAAAATTTAATTAAGGTGTATTTGGCACGAAGCATCAAAAACTAATATTTTTTAATAAATCTTCTAGGCTTAAATCAGTTTTAGTAGTCTTTGTCATGTTCAAAAAGCACTAAGAATTTTTTTGTTATCACATGAAGGTATTATTTATGTAATGACGTCAAATAGCTGTATTGTGATTGGTTGAAATGTAATAATATGAGTATTTACATTTCAACCAATCACAATACAGCTATTTCTCCTAATAATAATCACATAATTATAATATTGTAACTTTTGATTCGTTAATTTATTCTTACAACTATTTCTATTTGTCTTATTCCCTTTTGTTGCGTTTTAGTAGTAATTTTTATAAATATATTTATCAATCTTGTACTAGCCAAATATTTTTTAAAACGAAATTGATATTAATTTTATAAGAAAAATATCTATAAAATGCAGTGGAGGCAAAAATATAACTAAGTATATAAGAAATAATATTAACATGAGAACAAACATATATGAATAAATTCGAATTCTATCAGTCTATGTCACCACAATTTATAATGTGGTGATAAATTATTTAAAATATATTTAGGCCTGAGTTCACCAACAAACAACAACCATTAACACTTAACATTTACACATGTTCTAGGACGTTTGTGAAAATACAAAAGCGTTTTATTGTTATAACTGCTAAAGCAGTCATATTTTCGCGAACGTGTTAAACGGCTTAAAGTGTAAACCGTTGTTTTAAATTTAATGTTGGTGAACTCTGGTCATAAACACCTAAAATCAAATAGTGAAGGCGCATTACTAACATTTAATTCCAAGTTCACTTCTACATTCTACACAATTTATACAATTCACGAGAGATTTCGCTCTTAAATTAAGTGTTTATTTCAAAACGATATTGGTGCTAGAGAGGCTTAGTATAAGTAATTTATCCTCTTTACAAACAAAACAAATTACAAATATTAGAATAAATTGAGTTAAATAACTGGTCCAAGTAACGGTTTATCGCACTTACACTTAACCAAGTTATTTGCCAGGATAAGAAAATACAGAATTGACAAAGAATGTTGATCGACTCGTCAATTTTGATTTTTTTAAATTTCATTCGAAGTGATTCACATTTTAAAAACTAAGAGATCAAGTGCGTTTTAATTCCAGTAATAAATGGGTTTTTATACCTTTTTTGGGTGCAATCTTCAGATACTTAAAAGAGTCCATATCTAATGAAAATGGACAGAGCAAGCTCATAAAAATATTTTGCAATGGCATATTACCTGTATCACACATTAAATTAGGACTCTCATTTTTTTAAATATAAAACGAATTTCCCTTCATAGACAGACGTCTATACCATAGATTTATTAAATCAATTGGTAGTATTTTATTATATCATAAATCTGGTCTTTATCATAATTATCTTGGTAATAACTTAATTTTTATAAACATTTCATTTTTCACGTGAAAATTTCTACTGTACAAATTATATGTAGGAATTTGCCGGGAAAGAGGCGGGTTGCTAGTAGGTTATAAGTCTCATTAGTTCAATCATAAAACTGTTTAATAGAACAGGTTGGAATAAACCAAATTATTGGCATCTATTAAGCATAAGTGCTTAACAATATTGTTGCTCGGTCATTGGAGCAATTCATAGTGAATACAAACATTTATGTTTCAATAGGAACTAACACATGACAACGTCGCTGAAGTTTTATGAAACTATTGCCTGGCGCAGTTTTCTGTATTATTATATATGCATTCTGTTGTGTTGTTTTTTTACAGCTAAAGCGAATAGCAAAATAACCAAAAAATACTTAGATGAATGTTATTGGAAATCTTGTTATTTTTTTTTTAATTCTAAAATCATTCTCTTTTTAATTCTTGAATGTCGAATCAAAATAGCTATGTAGTTTTTAGTTACAATCAGGGCCTCCACAATCAGACTGTGAAAATAAATATAATGCCACCGCATTAGCAGTTTTATTTTTTACCACTTGCGGCTAGTACAATTAATATGCTGACTGCTTTTTCCGCTTATTTGAGAAGTGGCCAGGAAAAAAGCAGTAAAATGTTTTTTTAATTAAATAGTGCAAAGCAATATTGATCATATAAACATTAACGACGTTAATGGCGCGCAGCAACAAGTGCATATTCATCATACAAATTCACCTGCTAATATCATCCTCATTGCTAAACGGTTTTACTTTTGAGTTAACTTTTATTATGCTATCCCTGGAACCATCGATCGTGCCGACATAAGTGAGGTAGATTCCAAATCGCAATTTTCCGCTAAATTGCTCCGAGATAGTCCTCAGTGGCTCTACGGTCTTCTCTCCGGTCTGTTGGTCTATGCAGACCATTTGACAACGCGGGCATTGTCCTTCCACCTGAAGTTAGTTTTAATTTATTAATTGTATCTGTGTAGACGAGTATAAATGACGATGAGCTTATAACCTGGGGGCTTAGCCAAAGTCACATGACATACGATTGAGCACGTGATTTAGCGCGGCTTTTGTCAATCTCATACATTTTGTTCTTGTCGTACTTCGTAAACGTTTTGAGATTGTGACTTTGGCTAAGCCCCCTGGATTGCTATTTTTGAAATGTACGACATACGCCATATCGGCGAGTCGAACGATTATTGTTCGTTTTTGAATAATTTTCTTTCTCTCTATTGCAAAAGACTAAGTAAACCATTTCTAATCAAGTGGATCGTAAAGACTCCAACACCTTTCGACGAGGAATCTGCTCCAGCCGGTCAGAAAAACCTTTATGTCAACGTAATAAAGGTGTCGCTAATACCATGCGCATCGGCTCGGCTCGGCTCGGTGTGACGCACCATCCACCAACAGAAAAACGACCTTATTACGGTGATATAACGGTTTTCATGACCGTGCTAAAGCGTGCTTTTCCAACTCAAAAATGACACGAAGGCCTTCTGGGTTGGCATCGCGTTTGTTGAAGGCGTCCACAGGCTATGGTAAAAAAAAATCATTAGGTAGGCCGGTGGCCTATTTGCCCAATCAATAATATAAAAATAATAGGAATATAAACATTCTGGATTCTTACCTTAAACTCATGTTTCCCAATTACTACCCTCTGCCACTCCCTCTCGACTAACTCTTCATCCATATCAATAACAATATTGCCTCTAAATCGGTCCGTAAGCTGACCTATACTATCATTGAACTCCGGATCTTGAATCTTTTCACTCAACCATCTAACCGTAGCCTTATTTATCAATAGAAATTGGGCTTGATTACTTAATGATAACAAATCCTCCTTTTCACCCTTCTTTTTCATTTTTCGATTATCATTAGTTGATTGTCTAATTAATCTTAGAAATGAAACTTCTAATGCGTTTGAAATCCAGTCCGCGACTTCGTCTCCGCAATCGTAGCCCTGTACCATGTCAGTGCATACTTTACTTTGGCAGAAATTGAAATGCTCGTTTAGCTTGCTGCTCGGAGGGTTCAATGGCAAGGAAATTGGCGATTGTCCTGGAAACAGAATAGTTATAATCATAATAAATCTAAACATTTATTACAGACTAGCTGTTACCAGCGGCACAGAATGTATTACTAACAATACAGATATTCAACCGTCATACAATGAAACGTGCCGATTTTTTGTGTACTAATAGAGTCGTTTTTCAAAAACAAGTTTTCAATCTTTGTAGCGCCAACTATTGACAAGAAAAGGAACTAAATCTTTTTATTAGGCAATGGAACCACATGACTAAACGAAAAAGAATCTTATCCTCCACTCCATGAGATATTAACTTAAAACATAGATATTGAAAATGGTGTCAATATCAAGAGAATGATTGCTAAGTGATAATACAATGATTTATCTATTCAATACTAATTGTGATATTATAAATATTTTTTTCTAGCACGACGTTATGTTTTACGATTGTGTAAAGTTCTAAATTTAGAGGTGAACAAAGGAATAGTAAAACCTCAATAATCACCTTTAAAATTCAAAATCAGCAACTTCTTTTTCAGATCTATCCTCGGTTTTATCATACACATGCGTGTATTCTGCTTTTGCGTCAAACAAGTACCGTTGTCTTTGACAATCATCCATTCCCTGTCGTATTTGAAACCCTTCTTGCCTATCGACCAAGCAGAGTCAATTTTGAAAGCGCCGCAAGATTTCACGGGGAAAATCGCCACCTCCTTTAAAGTTATAACAGATTTTATAAATGGCGCCTCGATGTCATTGAAATATTCATCGTCAATTAATTTCGATTTGTCGCCATTAATGATTTTTCTATCTTCAGTTGGGTTTAGATTTTCGAATGCGACTTTAACTCTTTTAGGTGATTTGAATTTCGATTTGAGGAAGCACTGATGTATCATTTGCATAAGTTTGTCGACGTCATCAAACGTGTTGTGGAAGCCAAAGGATGCTCTGACTGCCCCCGTGGGTTTTCCTTGCAACAAGTCGATTTCGTCGCCACATTTGTGACCAGCTTTGAACATGTCCTTCATTTCCTTGTTAGTAGCGTTCAGGTGGCGCTGACAGGATCCAGAGTTGCAGAAACACCCTGTTCGAATGCTTATGCAGAATAGTTCTGCCAAGTGTTGGAACTGAAATAGAAATCGTAGTCGATAATACAATCTTTCTCGAATATGGCAAAAAACTATCCATATTTAAGTTGTAGTTCTGGATATTTGTTAGCTGTGATGATGATTATAAATCGCATTCGTATCTCATCTACGCAGATATCGATTAAGATTATCATCATCATTTCGTGTAGGTGTCACGATCAATCGACCATGTACACCCTGGTGTCAGAGTTTATCGGAACCGCCACTCGGCCTCTGGCGTGGTTCCTTTAACGACTACCAAATGGCAGTCGAGATCAACGGCTTAACGTGTCTTCCGAAGCACGTAATCATCTTTTTATCAAACAATCAGGTGATTCACGTCTGCAATGTCCTATCCAAACTGGAAAAACTAAACAAAGTATGTTTCCCGTAGGTAACGAACACATGACCTCCGGGTCTACAGGCAAATGCCTTAACCATGGACCACAGAGGCAGTTAAGATTAAGATTATGAAGGTGGCTCTATGACATTTATCTTTACCATCATCATATCAGCCATGACAAGCCCACATTGCTAAACAAAGCCCTCCCACATAGATTTATCTGAGATACTATCTTTACCGCAGATAAGGTAATAATATGAGTAGAGATAAAAATTCCATGATAGCAAGTATGCCATTTTAAACCTAGTTACTTCACCACTATCATCTAAAATGCCTTGCACGAAATCAAATCGGGATCTCAAGATGAGAAAATCTGGTCATTCATCGCAATTCAAAAAGTACGCAAATACTAACTAGCTTTTCGGAGCCGCGACCAAATACTCAAGTTCCATATACATTATGATAAGTATTGAATAATTAACACCATTATTTACCTCTGCATAACCAATATATGATCCATCCTCCCTTTTGATGTTAAACGTAACTGTTGCCCCTTGTTTATGAATGTCTGTAAAATCTGAATCCATGTACAGAACGGCAGCTTTTTTTCCATTTTTATGGCGGAGTTCCTTAAGCTGATTAAACAGGTCTTTGGCTAAATAATATGTGTGATGTGATATAGTATCCATCACATTATTGTTCACTACTTTTGGTATTAACTTGTTTAAAACATCAAAACAATGTTTCAAGGCAATGATGGATAAGAAAGGCATGGTCCCATCTTCAAACCTGCAAGTATAATTGACAAATGTGTTACTATATATGATTTATTTATATGAAATACTGAATGCTTACAGCAATAACTCTGTCTGTGTCCTTCAGTTACAATCGTCATTGAGCTGAATTTTGGATACATGCAAATATGAAAAATAAACTCTCAGGACTTTTAAAGTGGTGGTTATTAAAGTTATCTTTATCCTGCTTTTTTTCCTATGATTTGTTTTCATGGCAAGTAATGATAAGATAAATAGCAATTCAGATGGTCTACATTTTGGATTATTTATAAAATGAAAGATATATAGATAATCTTGATAAAATAGTTCTGTTACCACATTTTCGTGGCAAAGACCGAAGACATGGCTTGTAACACTACAAATCCCCGCATAGACAGAATTTGGTCGAGTGAAATGAGCAGGTCAAATACTTGGAATCTGTACTTGACACGTCTGGGCACATTTTCAAAGTCATGGTCCAAATGGCGTGAGGTGGCTAGTATCACTTGTGACCACAGAATGCCGGCAAGCTTAAGGGACAGGTTTTTCAAACCCATAATAAGGCCTGTACTTCTATATGGTACTGGTACAAAAGTCTTTTTTTTTCAGCTGTGAGCAGAAAGATAAATCATAAATAATGCTGATGGATTTAGATTAACTTTTCAACAGTAAATGTGTAAACTAAAACCAAGATTTACATGGTCAAGTAACCCTACAACCCAACCATCTTGATAAACAAGTACTTAAGCAAAGTTACCTTTCATGCAGTGTTTGCCTCCTCACATGGAAATCTTCACTACTTAAAACAATATCCACAGTTCCACCACCAAAATATCGCTTTTGGTTCAATACATCTGCACTATCGTTTTTTATTAGCAATGCTCCCAAGCCCGTTGGAAAACCAAAAATTTTGTAAAACGAGAGACCCACAAAATCTGGTTGGCATTTTGACAAGTCCAATTTGCTTGTAGCAACATACGAAGCAGCATCCAATAAAATATACCAATTGCAATTCACTTTACATAATTGCTTCTTTATGTAACTATTCAGACATCCATCTTTAATTTTTTCAATACAGTTTATTGGGTACTTGTATCCATTGAAATTATTCTGGGCGGGATACACCAATAAAGTATTGCCCTCATTTTTATATTTCTCCTTCCACTTTGATGGTGTTGTTTCAACATCATTAAGGGCATTTAAAAATTCATTGTGATTTATATGTATAACATCAGCATTTTTTTCTACAGCAATTTCTCTGAGACCAAGTACTGACGTGTGATTGTCTCTTGTGTAGACAAAAGATCCACAGTTCAAAACTTCATTGTAGTCAATTCCAAATTGAAATGATTCTACAAGTAACTTAAGAGATTGAGTTGTACCGGACGTAAATACAACGGAATATGATGATGGGTCTGTGTTAAAATGCCTTAGAATTAAACTTCTTATTTGGTCTACACAATCTCTTGTGTACTTGTCAGTGTGTGGGTTTGAATAAACATTGTCCATGAGATCTTCATTTATGCTTTCAAGTAGACTTTTTGGGTATAATGCGGAGCCTGCATGTTCTAAGTAGCATCTATCTGGAAACAAATATGACAGTCAGACTAGTTGAGGGTTATTTTTTGTATGATAAATATTTGTTCTTGTAAGAACTAATAAGTACTTAAGAATAAATAATAATTTTATAATTATACCTATTCCATAATAAAGATAAAAATTATTCAGATATTTGTTTAAATATACTGCCTTTGCTTAGTGAAAACACTACTAGTTTTTTAACTATAATTTAATATGAAGGACATAGAAATCAAGCAGGAAGTTGATTCATAACAAGCACACAAAAACTAATGAATTGTGAAAATAGTTAATGATGTACCTAGTTATAATGTTACTTCACAATATTGATATGTAGATAATGTTTAACTTCTAATTCTAATATGGGCAATTGTTAATTTTCAATTATAAAATATTGTTTAAAATATGATAATTAGGTATGCTAATAAAAAATATTCAATTGGTTTCTATTAACAATTTGCAGTCATAAAAATATTCCTTGTAGTTCTAGTCCTTTTGCAGTAAGTACATAGATCACACAAGAAGTCTCCACTTACACTTCTCATTATTTGCTTTAATTCTCATACTGCATAATATGATTAAACAAAGTAATTTTAATATAAAATATCGTTTAATATTTTTCATTAAATCCTTGAAGATTTCTAATCTATTTATTTACTTAATATAAACAAGTATTAGATAGGATGTATAGGAAAGAATGTGAATATCCCGTTTATTTACTAACCTTTCAATCTCGAGAACTCCGACGTAATCTTGTTCATATCCTCCTGATCAATTACTCTACTTAAAGCGCTCATTGTTTTTAATCAGCGTATTATTTAAAACTATAAAATAAAATACAAAATTATTTCTCGCAATATCGTCATACAATCATCAGCCACTTTGATGAAATAGAAGCTAAATACAACATCAGTTAACCTTGTGACGAAGATAATAATGTAACAACAGACTGTAATTTACTTTTGCCTATCATAATGTAAATTGTGCACCACAAAAACATGTTTTGTAATACCTAAAAGTTATCGCTCGCAATTCAATGTTGGGAGTTCAACATTTAATTTTTATTTACCGACAATGACATATACAGCTGATTTTTTTTTAGAATACTTTTACGGCCATGGAAACTAGTCCTTTAAGGCCTTTTTTGAATTTATTAATCTTCTTCAGTCATACTTAAGTCAGTCAAGTCAAGCCAGTAGTCTAGTCCAGTCAAGTAAGTAAGTCTAGTCAGAGTCAGATGGGTAAGTGAAGCGGTGGAAAAATTTCACTTAGCTATAACATGGAGATTTTGGTGACAAAGATAAAAAGTCACGTAATCGACACTGTACCACTTCCCAACACTCACGCTTGTTCCCGAACATATGTACTCGAAAAAACCTAAGTTTTGAAAATTAAATACAGCGCGGACATAGCGACAGTTTACTTTCCCTCCAAAAACTCCCTTATACAGCTGATATCTGCTGTCACTGTCAATAAGACAACTGAAGACAACTGCAGATAAATTATAATGTTGCCCTATATTTTATTAATATGTTTTAATACGTAAAGTTATTTTTGTTAGCGGAATACGTTTATTTTAACGTTAATTTTGATGAAAATTTACGTTATCTGAGATAACGATACTAAAACTAACCTTGTGATTTCGGTTCCTCTTTATGAGTTTCTCGAAATCAAGGGAATACATGGGAATACATATAGCAATAAATTTTAAAAAAATACTTTTTATGGCCATGGAAACTAGTCCTTTAAGGCCTCTCTTCATTTTATTAATCTTCTTCAGTCCTACTTTAGTCAAGTGAAGTCAAATAGTCAAGTCAGTTGTTTAGTCTAGTCAAGTGATGAGTCAGAGTCAGATGGCTAAGTGAAGCGGTGGAAAAATTTCACTTAGCTATAACATGGAGATTTTGGTGACAAAGATAAAAAGTCACGTAATCGACACTGTACCACTTCCCAACACTCACGCTTGTTCCCGAACATATGTACTCGAAAAAACCTAAGTTTTGGAAATTAAATACAGCGCGGACATAGCAACAGTTTACTTTCCCTCCAAAAACCCTATAGCAATATTATTTGCACGTTACTGTCAATAGTGTTGTCAATTTCTTTGGTTAGGTACTGTCAATATCCAATGTCAGTTATTCCAAAGCAAAACGCAAACAAGATGTAGTGGGGGGTTTTGGCGGGAAAGTCAAACGCTATAGAGCATTGTTACCTTGTTATATAATTTTCTTCTTCACCTTTGTGGCAATAAAACTTCTTCTTATAGCTTATTTTTGCAGGTGTCGAATTTTTTTTGTTGTAATTCAATTTATGGATTTTCATTAGTTAGGTAAGTCAAAAAAGTCTAGTCAGTCAATTTTGTCTAGGTAGTCATAGGGCTGATCGAAGCGGTGAAAAAAATTTAACTTAGCATTCTCTTGAATATTATAGTGATAAAGATTAAAGTCACCTAATCTCTGTACCACTGCCCAACACTCACGAACACATAGCGAATAATAATTATTCACCATTATTATGCACGAATGCTCGAAAAAACACATTTTGGAGAATAAATACAGAGCGGACAAGATGATATTTGAATTTCCCGCCAAAACTGTTATCTACCTTGTTGCTAACAAAGTTACTTAATTATTGTTTTCTTTTTTTAAATAATTCTATTGACACCTATACCTACCTACGCTATGGCTCGCGAAAGATGGTCAAGCGCAGAGACCGTAACCACTATTACCGTGCCGTAACCTACCTAAGTAGGTATTTATGCTCGTAATATAATCTAAAGGGAGTCCCTTGCATAGATTTATAACTAGAGGTTATTTTTTATTAACCGACTTCAAAAAAAAGGAGGAGGTTCTCAATTCGTCGGAATGTTTTATTATATACTAGCTGTTCCCCGCGGCTTCGCCCCGCGTGGGACTCGTTTATATCGCGCCCAAAAGTAGCCTATGTTTTGACCGCAGGTCGTTAACTATATCCCTACCAAATTTCATCACAATCGGTCCAGCAGTTTAGCCGTGAAGAGGTGACAGACAGACAGACAGCCTTTCGCATTTATAATATTAGTATGGAAGTATGGATATGGATATGGAAGTATGGAAGTATGGATATGGAAGTATGGTGGATATATACTTATATATTTTTATGTATGTTACCGGATTAATCGAAGACGGCTAAACCGATTTAAAAATTATTTTTTGCTCGCGAGGTTATACTTTCCAATTGGTCCCATATTCAGCAGGTCAGGATCCGATGATGGGATCATGGAGAAATCGAGGGAACTCTTAAAGTTTTATTGCGATTTGGGTATTTTTTGATATATTTCATGTCAATAAGGTGAGACGACGCTGATGACGTTTACCCGACTTTCCAAATTGCAACGTATTTACAACTTTTTAGTTATAAGGTATTGCGTATTCAAAACTAAAAAGTAAAAAATAACTGTTTTTGCCAAAAAAACGAAACCAATTCCTGAACTAAAAAGGATGAAATAATCAATACATTGTTTAAATATGCTTCATATCAAAATTTTTAATAAATTTGAATTTGGTGCCAATTTTACGAATTCGATGATTGCCTGCTGGCTCGTTAATTAGCATATTTTTATTAAAAGAATCGGCATAGACTTCAGATTTATTTAAAATTTTGATATGAAGCATAAGTATTTGAACAACAATGTATTGATTATTTCATCCTTTTTAGTTCAGGAATTGGAGTCGGTTACGTTTTTTTGGCAAAACACTTATTTTGCTATATGCAAGTATTCTATGTCGTCAAAGGCACAGTAGGTAGGTACAGTACATGTATCTATTTAGATAGTTAAAATTAAACCAATAGGTATTTTTTAAGTAGGTACCCTGGGTACTTAGGCATATTACTTATTAAAACAGATGTGTCCGACTTATATCAGTGCATCCGGTTCTGCTTGCCGTGCCGTCTTTCGCACGTGTTCCTTCCTGTTTTCCTTGTTATTAGGTACACCCAGGCACCAGGGGGGTTACTACCGTCTCTAAAAACCATGCAAGATCCAGTGAGTAAGCGAGATAGCGCAATACATGATGTAAGGCGACATCTCCCTTACTCAATCGTTCTTGCATGGTTGTAAGAGACTGTAGTAATCTGTGGACGCTTTATCTTTTCACGCAGTTCTATACACGTCGGATTAATTCTAAATTTTGCACACCTATCAAGAATACAAAAAGTTTTTCTCATAATCCTGAATTCCTGACTAGGTTCATCAGGATTCATGATTTCCGTCCGAAGGTAGCCGAGAGCGGCTGCGTGTTTTTAGTATTTTTTTATACTATTTCATAATTTATTATTATTCTTTGTAGAAAACTAGATATTATAATTTAAGAAAGTACCTACTTATATTTAAAGTTTGATTAAACATTTGAAAAGCCACCTGCCATCCCATTAACTATTAATTCCCTACTGAAATTTAATAAATTCGTAATGCAACACGGGATGGAGTTGGAATTCTTCGGTGCTTTTTTAATAAAAAATTGTCGAAGAGGGAAATTTTTGTAGGTAGCTGTATTAATAAATCTTTTGGTGCTGAAAATTTACAATTTCGTATGTACATACTTACCTAACTTGATACTTTGAATTATATTTATTTTTATGCCTAAGTTTGATGGCATACCTATTACCAGACGTCGTTCTGTCGTCGTTGACGAATGACCAAAGTGGCGAGGATGAAGAAGAATCTACTCGTAGGTACTTAGGTATAAGTCTAAGTTATAAGTATATGCATTTCTTGGATTGGACTTCCCTACATCTTGAACTTGAGGTACCTACTTTGGAAGGCACGAATCACGATTGTTATCGCTAGATAATTAACACTTTACACATATTTATGGCCATGATTAAATCAGACCCTGGACCCTGGGCTTACACTGAAAATGTAACTGCAAAACACGCTTGGATGAAGAAGATATTCACACCTTCCTCCCGCCAGAAAGATACGAATGGTAACTAATACACACAAAGAGCCATATTACATCCAAGTAGCTTTGACAGCATCGCCTTACTAAATTGCGTTACTCCAATTTAATTATTGCTTTTATGGAGGGCTTTTAGTAGCTTTTAGTAGCAAGCGGCGGCATGATCGACTCCCCTTAAGTGAATTGACGTCCACGGCTGCGGCTGTGGCGGGACATACTTGTACTTATTGTTCTGCTCGTAATCTAAGGTAATATATGATGAAGTAGAAAGGATAGGACTGTATATTGGTACCTATCAAATATCTGTGGACTATGTATCATTTAAAGCCAAATTTAGAACTAAACACTTCAAAATATGCATGGAAATTGAGTCAATAAGGGGCGAGGCCCTTCATTATCTTAAAAAAATCGTTAACCAATTTAATTATTGAAATTTTTTAGCTTATAAAAATTACATTATAAAAATTAAATTATAAAAGGCAAGAATGAATTTGAAATGTGCTTTTAAAGGAATTTAGTTTTCTAAATTTGTTCAGCTCGAAATAACTGATTAAAAATTTTGTCTTAAAATTAAATTTTTGGACTTTTTTTTAATTTAAAAAATGTAAGTACTCACCTGTTCTCTTTTTAACACTTGCAGCTCTTCAGCACTTTCCGAGCACTGAATGTCAAATGAGTTCAAAGACTTCTACATCATCGTACTTATTTATAAGCCGATATAGTTAGAGGAATGCTATTATTGTTTTTTTCTTATACTATTAGAAACACACAATACTTTCAACTTCTCAATAGCTACTGCTTGTGTCTATGAAAGATGCTGATGGATTATCTCATTGATGACATGAACCTGATGTTTACAAATATTACAAAATAATTGGCCATTGTTATGATAACAAGAACGTATGGTAAATAATACGAGTAGGCTGAAGGATTGTGTTTCGTATTGTAATTGGACAAGCAAAACAACAGTGGTTATTATTTTATTTGAGATGTTTGAGTACTTAGGTATAAGGTGGGTATGAGAAACACACAAGTAGATACTGTACCTACATGATGTTGTTGAAAGATTAAGATTTCTAAGATCAGAAAGCTTTAAAAGCTTTCCTCAAGTACTTAGATATTTTATAATTCTTGAACCTATTTGACTAAGTACTTTAACTTAATTTTACATCGGTTTGTGGCACAAACCGCTGATATTTGTAGCAAAGGAAAATAAAAATGTATAAATTAAGCATCTTTTAGTTGCGTCAATATAATTATTTGGAAAAGTTAAAATTTAAGAAAAAAAATGTGCTGACTCGTCTGAAATAGCCTCCAGGAGATCTTAAATGCTGAAGACACTATGTAAAGTGGTGTGAAAACAGCAGAAAAGCGGATATCGTCTTCGAAGCAAGAGCAAGTTTAGAGTAAACCCTGAAATGATAGTTTATTTTAAAATCTTTTATCTATAGTCTAAAATGACAAATAAATAGTTTTCCCTAAAAGGTACCTATCAATCTTTTTTTTATTTCTCACCTCGTACTCAATGCCTTCCCGGTTGTATGTATGTAGTATGCCATGCATGTAAAACTATTTATTAGTAAAGCGCCTATTCACAATGTCCAGGGCCCTGACGACAGAGATATCTTGTGATGATGATGACGAGTTCTGTATGTCCATCTGCTACATAAATTTCGAGGGCTTTAGGAAATATTCAATTTATAGTATACTAGCTGTTCCCCGCGGCTTCGCCCCGCGTGGGACTCGGTTATATCGCGCCCAAAAGTAGCCTATGTTTGACCTCAGGTCGTTAACTACATCCCTACCAAATTTCATCACAATCGGTCCAGCAGTTTAGCCATGAAGAGGTGACAGACAGACAGACAGACAGACAGACTTTCGCATTTATAATATTAGTATGGACTAGATATTAAGATATCTGTATACAGATATCTTAATCAGTTGCATCATGAATTATTTTTAGGTATGTTATTTAACCTTACGATTTCGTTATCCTGCGCTGATTACATAGTGTTATCCCTTTGTTATATACTCGCTGTAGCTTGTGATTTCGTGAGCGTGGGCTTCGTTTGCATTATCGTGGGAATTTCGAGATCCCTCCCGAAATTCCCCCGGGAATCCCCCTTTTCTTTTATACAAAGTTTGCCATGACAATAACCAACACAAAAAAAAGAATTATCCAATGCGTTCGTTCGTTTCGTTAAACGTCCCTCTATCCATTTCAGTCAAAATAACTATTAAATGTACAGACAAAATATTTGTATAGATACTCATGTTGTCCTCAAAAATGTGCAATATTTATTACTCAACCTTCACAAACGAAGCGTAAAAATAACTACCACTTTACATACAAGTATAGTACCTTGCCGCATAGCTTACTTTTATTCTGGTTTTCTGAGCGAAAGGCTTCCCGTGTTGGTGGAACCAGTCATCGGGTTATTGTCAAGGTAGCGTAGGTAAATGTTACAAGTTCAGTAAATATAAAAATAATATTTTAAAATGTTAATACCTACTAATTAAGGTAGAGCCGCATTAACATGCGGCTCTATTTATAAGGTACTCCTTTTCTTCTCTATATATTTTGATTTTATTTTAAAAATGGTTAAAACTTTTCTTCAAAACTATCCCTTTATTGATTCTTCCTTTTGATATATACACCTTCAAATTACAATACACAAACAGGTTAATCAAATTTATTGATAGTGTCTCGATTGGTGAGGTCATTGTGCTCTGAAGAAAAAGGTCATGCGGCTACCTAAGCCAGTTCTTCTCTACATCATTGACATTGGCTACATTACACTTACCTACATGGTCACGTAAATATTGGCTCCAACTGTGAATTTACTTTATATGTTACCGGTGTTTCGTCATGTCGCGACGCATTTTGCAACTAATACTCGTATCTATCTACAATAAGCAGTTATGGCTCGCTGTAGCGTCATTTTAGTTTTTTTAGCTTTTACTATAAATTGCCAGTTTGGTAACGTTAGCTCTAGTGATCCGGACGTTGGCTTGGATTCGTATCAGTTGATTGCAAAATATGGTTATCAACCGGAGAAACATCTAGTTGAAACAGGAGATGGTTACATCGTGACTTTGTTCAGATTGGTCAATAATGGCCCTCCAGTGCTCTTGGTTCACGGTCTCGCCGACAGTTCGGACTCATGGTTGGTACTGGGACCAACAATGTCACTAGCTTATCAACTGTCCGATGCTGGGTTCGACGTGTGGCTATACAACTCAAGAGGAAACAAGTACAGTAAAGGCGACACCAAAGGGTTTAGTGAAAAGGAATATTGGGATTTCAGTTTTGAAGAAATGGGAACTCAAGACATGCCAGCATGCATCGATCATATTCTTAAAGAAACATCAAAAGAAAAACTTACTTACGTCGGATTTTCTCAAGGAACGACCATATTTTTTGTGATGTGCAGTTCAAGACCAGAATATAATGAAAAGATTAATCATGCTGTGTTATTGGCGCCGGTAGCTTGGGTGAATACTATAGAGTACCCGTTTATAAGCTTGTTGGGTCGTTATTTAAAGTTCCTAAATCTTTTGTTCGATCATCTGGGTATATACGAAATATTTGCTGAAAACACAAGAAGGACAAAACAAGGTATAGAATGCAACAAATCGTTATTGTTGTGTGATGTTGAATATTATGTAAATTTCGGAATTTCAAATTTTGAAAATTTAGCTTTAGATAAAATTGATGCAATAGATAGCCATATACCAGCTGGTGCATCGACAAAGACTTTTTCTCATTTTATTCAGGGTTATAGAAACAAACAATTTCAAAGATTTGATTATGGCTTAGGGAAGAATTTAGTGTTGTATGCGTCCTTTCAACCTCCTCATTATGACGTATCGAAAGTGACTGTTCCGTTGAGTTTATTCATGAGTGAATCAGATAAATTGAGTGATGCAAAGGATGTGAAAATACTTAAAAGTAAGCTAAGAAACATTAAAAGGTATTTTGTTTTTAATAAAACAATAGACTTTACACATATAGAATTTACTTATGGTAGACGAGTGAAAGAATTGGTTAACAATCCTGTAACAAAAATATTGCTAGAAGAAACAAAAAACTTGTAAGTTCTTTTGTAATGCACATAATAGTAACTTAAGTAGGAACCTAATTAAATAATACGTTTACTAATTATTATACTTAACATACAAAAATAAACAAAGTTTTAATTTGTCTACGTCAACTTTAAGCTTATTATATCTACGTTATCACAATTTTCCATTCTGTGACCACAGACTTTTTAAAGAATTACAGACGGATAGTCGTCGAGTTAAAATTGAAGCTCGAAAATAGCCGCCTATGTTTTGTGTATCGAGGTGATGCATAATGACGATTGGTACTAGTTGTTTTTTTTTTGTCTGTGTAAAAGCCGTAGGTATATGATAAACGAAACGGATGGCCGTTTCGTTTGTCGGGAGTTTGCAGGCGTTTCGTATTGTAGGTCAGACTATGTCTGGAGTTTTAATAAGTCTGTGACCTGAATTTCCTTATATCTCATTCCGATTTGTGTCGGTTTTCACCAACAATTGTATTAAACGAGGTAGGCAGTTCAGACAGTGATTGATCATAAAAATAATGCCGAATCTTATTTCTATGTCTGAAGTTTATGAGAGGAGAACCAGTGGGGCGTGAAAAGCTTTCTTCAATAGGCAACTCAGAAGTATACAAAATAGAACCATGGGAGGAAAATGTGTGACAATTTGTGACATCGCGTATAAGCGGACCCGAGATCCAAATTCGGCTTTTAGAAAAACACTATCCATACTAATATTATTAATGCGAGTCTGTCTGTCTGTCTGTCTGTCACCTCTTCACGGCTAAACTGCTGGACCGATAGCCTATTTGTTTGACCTGAGGTCAAACATAGGCTACTTTTGGGCGCGATATAACAGAGTCCCACGCGGGGCGGAGCCGCGGGGAACAGCTAGTTATGATATAAATTAAATAAAAATGTAAAGTAAAAGTAAGTAGATACAATTGTGCCAAACAATATTGTAGTCATCTGTTAAATATATAAAATTCATAAAAATATGTGTAGCTGGCAATATTTGTGAGCAGCATGCAGTCAAATGCTCAATGGCCCATTGAAGTAGAGCGTTGTAAATATTTCATGAGAAATGCAGCCGGCGGCTGGCGGTCTTTCGGTCGACAGGTTCGATTTACCTACTACCGACTAGGTTTGCATGAGGTTATGTGAAGGTTAGATTTAATAAATAAATAAACTAAGCACATTATTTATCTAAATTTCTTTCAATAACAAAATTTTACCAAACGAATAGCTAAATGCTTATTGCCAAAATTTAACACAAAACGAATGTTATAATAAAAATAAAATATTTAAGAAAGTACCATGTATTTTTACTTTTGAAAAAAAAAAATTTTTTTTTTTTTTTTGAATAGTTTTTACGGCCATGGAATCTAGTCCTTTAAGGCCTTTCTTGAATTTATTAATCTTCTTCAGTCCTACTTAAGTCAGTCGAGTCAAAAATAAGTCAATAGTCAAGTCCAGTCAAGTAAGTCTAGTCTGAGTCAGATGGCTAAGTGAAGCGGTGGAAAAATTTCACTTAGCTATATCATGGAGATTTTGGTGACAAAGATAAAAAGTCACGTAATCGACACTGTATCACTTCCCAACACTCACGCTTGTTCACGAACACTTTGCGAATAATAATCCACCAATATTATGCACAAACACTCGAAAAAACCTAAGTTTTGGAAATTAAATACAGCGCGGACATAGCGACAGTTTACTTTCCCTCCAAAAACTCGGAAAAAAAAAATGAAAAAGAAGGTCAATTCGACATTTTTTTTTGTGCAAATAAAGAATTCCGATTCCAATTCAAATAATAAAACACCCAATTTACCTAGTCAAACTCTACTAGAAAATCTTTTAGATTATTAAATGCTGAGTTACTGGCCAGTTGTAAGAGTGAAGTAAATAAAAAAGTGTCAACGCGACAGGTCATTTAAAATACAGGCATTCGAACGCTGGCAATAACTCGGGGTAAAACAAACAACGCACATTGGAGCGAGGGCCAAAAATTAAAAAACTCGGACTGTCTGACCCCACGTCGGGAGCAGATGCCCGGGCCAAATTGCCTCTCTACACTCAATTTAACGTGGAAAACACTCTGCTTTGTCCAAGTAATGAACGCTACCTGTCCCACCTCTTTGGAAGCCGATTGTGGATCATATTATTTTTAAAGGTCATGTCCTATGTTCATGTCTATAAATAATCCTGTACAAATTATTTTGAATTTATTTTAACATAAAATTAAGCCACACTTTGATTTCTACAAAGGTAATTTCTATGTAGAACTAGAACTTTGAAGCAGTCAAAGGGTAGTTAATTAAATGTAAGAAGTAAATGAAAAAAATATCCGTCCGTTAATGATACATGAAAAACATAACTTGGGCAAATATATAAAAATAACTCGTACTGAAGAAGAAAGAAAGTGTGAGGTTAGTTTGGGGTCCTATGTTAACCTAGGACCCTCAAAAGCCTAGTGTTAGTAAAATAAGTAATTTTATGCAAACTACGAACCAACTGAGACACGAAATAGAATTTTGGTTTTCATGTCCAAAAATAGGCTTAAACTGTTTAAATAAAGCTGATACACTTAGGTAATTTTGTTACGTTTTTATTACCCTTTATTTTGATAATACTTAATAAAAAAAAAATTGTTAAAAAATTGCTTGTATTAAAATATTTTAACATACTTATCCAGTATTTTTACTTTTTTAAGTTAGTGATACTCCAGCTAAGTGCGAGAACAAATTTAATAATTATTACCAAAACTGGTTAATATTTGGTGGACATGACACCAGGTAATGATATTCCGAAGCTTATACAGCCCTTTTTCAGAAACTTCGCTGTCATAAATAGGGCCTAAGTCCAAATGGACCCAAAGGTTTGATGTGGTTCCTGTGAATCCCATATATAGGTAAGATAAGAGGGACATAGGACATGCGAAACAGGTCACCTAACTTACTTTTTTGCTTCACCGCTTTAAGTCTTCAGTTTCAGCGACTGCCGTTTGACCTCCTTAACCGTTTTTACAGAAAAACCAGACCAATAAAATATGATTTGTGTGTATTAGTAACTAACACTCTCCGATTTTACAGGCTGCCTCTAGGCATCTGATCTCGAAAAAGCCCAATAATGTGACCAATCCAAAAAGGCCGCACACCTTGTCGCTTGACGCGCGCTATTCTCCTCAGTTACATAATTACGATCAATAAAGTTTTAACCAAATATATTTTTATCAAGTCACGCAATTAAATAACTATTAACATAATCGGTTTAACTTGAACTCAAGGTGTTCTGGTTGGATCAAGATTGGGCGTGCAACAGGTATTGGCTCAAATAAGAAAAATAAGTAAGAATCACTGAAATGTACGAACATATATTAACCCAAACGATATCAAAGTTACTGAACTCATTATTTAAACTATGCAGTGTTACGCACTTGGTTCTGCGGTTGATAGCTAATAAATACATACAATATGTAAACTAGAACAGAATAAAACAAACATTATATAAAAAATTCATTTTGTTTGCGTACGTAGCTGCCGTGTGGTCTGTTGACGTGTGCGATCCGCGCACAATACACAAAACAACGAGAGTACAGAAATTACTTACACAGCGACTGCGTTAGGATTTTGTATGGAGACAGTCACTATCCATCAGGGGCGATTAACATATTTTCCTTATAAAATTGTAAATGTAGTCACCTGAACCATGTACCATTGCTCAATAGTGATATCGTGAATTTTCTCTATTATGAAATAACTACTAGCTTTCGCTCGCGGCTTCGCCCACTCGAAGTTCCCACAGTACCTTTTCCCGGGATAAAAGGTATCATATGTCCTTCTCGATACGTCTATTTATGTGTATGTGAAATTTTAGGAAGATTGGTGCAGTAGATAGGGCGTGAAAGCGTAAAAAACATACTCACTTTCGCATTTATAATATTAGTTAGGATTAGGAAGTTAAGATAACTTATTTTTCTTATATAAGTCCGTATTATTCGAATATTTAAACCGTGAGTTGACATGTTAACAACAGCGACTTTGACAGGAATTATTATAAAACGAACTCTCTTTTACTATTATTATCAATAACATAAAGAATTAGATCCATCAAGATGGGCGCAAGGGAAATATGTCCCATACGACACTTTTGGCCTTCAGCTCACAATAAGCTGTGACCGCTTTCCATCAAACAGATCCGATGACTCTACCATGAGCTTATTGTTGACGCACCATTTCAAGTAGTTTACTTAAAGTAGATTTTTTATACAATTAAGTAATAAGCATATTATAGACATAGACATACTACCCTCCTCATGGTGTAAATAAATACATTACACAACTATTTAACTATTTATTTATACTATTGCTGCACTTATAAATATCACACGCAATATGTAAAGCTTAGCTTCTGTAGTCTACTTTGTGACTACTGTCGATTTGTCGACGGGCTTTATTTCCGCCAGTCGTCGCGTCGAAAAGCGATAGCGGTGGTTATATTTTATTTCCAATATTCAGTAATCGAAATAGAAACACGGTTCCTGAGTTTGTGAAACGTGTCCGAGCATCGGCAACCATGAGTTTTGAAATATGGCCGCTTTAGTTACAGGTAGGTGGAGACACGCACGAGCTGGGTATATTTGCATTAACAGATAGAGTTAAATGTTGTGATAATTTGTTCCATCGGAGTAGTCAATGAGGTAGGTTTAGTCCTGAAAGACATTCAAGAGGGCCTGCCAAATACCGACAGGGTAGACAATGGCAGACCAATTTTATATATGTCGCAGAATGAAGTACTAAACGTAAGGTCTTTATCAATCTGAAAGCAACTTAACTATAGTGGCGACACTATGCGGTTGGCAACATCAAATGACATTGTCAAATGTCAATGTCATAGAAGTAGCGGTTGAGAATCGAAACGAAGGTTCACTTTGAATATGGCGTCGGGCGAGCGCGCTTGGGTCGGAATGCGCATCGTGATTGGTTGAGCGGATCATGGATCGAAAAGATAATAGTTTACGTAAATTGGTTTAAGCGTTAACCCGTGCACGTGGTTGTGTGATTATTGCCAGAAGCTAGCTATCCCTTGTTGACCTATGGGCGAGAAGCCTAGTGTTCAGAAGTCTCGTGATGAGGCGCCTAGATGCGCGAGTGTCTGTGTACCCTTGACCCTTGATTTCACCAATTGCTGTTGGTTATGATTTGTGTTAGCACGGAGGAAATCGAGAAGAGTCTTGGTTGTGAGATTACTATCGTGTGCGTGTGTGGGGCACCGATCTAAGCCGTGATTTGGGTTGCTGTCCCTCTGCCGGGACAATTATGCCCTCGCTTGACCTTTGTAAGATTGTGTAAAGATACCCTGTTAGTGAACTGTCACTCTGCTTTAAAGAGTTGCCCACGAAAGCCATCCTATGACCCTATATGATGCTCGGAGCCATCCATCCTGACTTCCACTTGGCCCCCCTTATATCTCTCTCACTCCGACATCAGAATTGGGATGGTGAACCCGATAGTTTTTAGTTTTCTGACACGGTTGTTTTTTGATTCATGGCTTTAATCTGGTGTAATAACCTACGCGTATAAAACTACCTACTTGAAGGGTAGTGCGGTTAGTAGATGTTTCGTGAACATAGCGGTTTCGTGTTTGGTACAGTGTGGGTGCCAATAAGTTTGTTTTGTTGCAGTATCCGGGGTAAGTCTATTTCCTTTTTTATCTTAACCTGAATTTATTGAAATTTTATGCGTTCATCATCAATTGAGTTTTATTATCAGTGAAAATTGTTTGATATTTGAAGGTAGTTATGATTAGATAAAAATAACTGACAATAACGTCTTTGATATCAATTTAGCTACCACAGGTTTTTAAAAACGTTGTCGATTACATTAATATAGTGCGATTATAATGTTTCGACATTGTGCATTTTATTTAGTCAGAAAATAATCGATTGTATTTAAACGATTGCGATGTTGAATTATTTAAAAAAAAAATGATATTTCACTTTTGTTATTGAACATTTTCGCATACATAAAAACACACTGTGGTTACGAGATATTTGGGGTAGTTCGAGAAAAATCTTAAATTACATGGACAAAGTTAATTTTAAATTGTAATTTTCGGTACCTAAAGTTTAGGTAGTGATTTTAAATTGCGAAAACGACGTTGACTGGTAAATTCAGTTGATTGGTTAATCTGTTTAAAATGTTTCGTTGTCTGTAATGATTTAACGTTCGTTTACGCGTAATAAAAAAAAAATTGCTTAACGGTTTATTGATTCTACATTTTTGAGGGTTTAATTACGGCGAAGTTATTTTGAATTAAATTTTTGTAAGCGTGCTTGTAAAGCGTAACTTGTGATTTTTGATAATACGCTAGAGGCAAAAGAGATCATTGAAGAATCCGATCGTTAAGTTCATAGTGTAATAGTTGAATTTTTAAATTGCGTTGTTTGATATTATTTGTGTTTTGACTATGCTGGAGTCCGAGTCTTAGTCGTACCTCGAGAAAAATCGGTGTCTGCCTTGTGTAGTCCGTGAGTAGGCGATATGCGGTTGACTCTGGTGGAGGTCGGGTTTCTGAGAAAACCGTAGGGTCAGTTGGACCCGGTGATCACAGGCGTGGTACGCGTATTTGTGGTATTATTGAGATTGCGCAATTTTGGATTTTGTGTTGACATTAATTGCCATCAAGATATTGAGTTATTGATTAAGGTGATTCAGTGATCTCTGAGTTCTCATTTTGTAATCGGGATTTATTGATTTAAAGTAACTGTAAATTTCGTGAAAAAAATAATTGATATACGTCAAAGGCGGAAATGGACCGGTTGTTCATAATGTGCGGTTTACTGATTTGATTCGTTGAATAAAATTGATTAGACAATGATGTTTTGTGTGCTTGTTAAACAGAACCCAGTTTATTATTTTGAGAAATTACTGCAATTTTTGGAAGTTATGAGAAGTTTTGCATTGCTTAGTGGTAATCGCCAGTATAAATATGCTCACGATCGATTCAGGAAAATGCCAGATCCTAATTCTCCCTCAGAATTAACAATGTAGTATCTGAGGATGAAACAATTAGTCCTTAAGAGTAGAGGCCGAAAGTATTGTGATTCTTTACAATTGCTGAAAGTACATTTTACGTTGATTTAAGTTTATTACTATGTGCCGGTGTGTGTAGTGCTGGTTAAGCGCTGCTCGGTTAAGGGATAGTACTCTGTTATCACCGGTTAAGTGTTAGTGTGTGTGTAGCGCTGGTTAAGCGCTACGATTTTGCTTTGCTGGTTAAGCATTGCGGTTTAGTGCTGGTTAAGTACTAGACGGTGTGTGACACTGGTTAAGTGCCACGATTTTGCTTTGCTGGTTAAGCATTGCGGTTTAGTGCTGGTTAAGTACTAGACGGTGTGTGACACTGGTTAAGTGCCACGATTTTGCCTTGCTGGTTAAGCATCGCGGTTGGGCTGAGTGCTGGTTAAGTGCTCAGTGATAAGTAGTGCTGGTTAAGTGCTACGGTTTTGCTGTGCTGGTTAAGCATTGCGTTGTACTGCATAGTTTTTACTGATGGTTGGCTGGTGATAACGCTGTTTGAAATTCAAAATAAATTATAGCAGAACAAACTCTTTGTAAAATGTTACTTTTGGCAATATAATATTTTAAGTTGTTGTTTGTAACAGTGATAATTTCACTGGGCTCACTTGATACCGTAATTTTTCCAAATGGGTCAGGAACGACCGAGCGGTTAAATTTTTCTGTGTTTAATTTCGTTTAGATTATCGCTTTTTTTAAAAAACCATCATTTGGTAGAAAGTAAAATTACATTCATGATAATATCGGGAAGATGTTTAAGAGTCAAGTACCTATTGAGTTTGTAAAGTAAGATGACGTAAAAGCGGTAGATTGATTGATTGATTTGGTTATAGATTCGGGTTAGGAGACTGTACCAATATATCGTAGACGTAGCCTGGTAGAAATTGGTGTTATCTCCTTGAAATGAGATGACCCTGGGTAAGCGGTAGGTGGTAGTACGTAGATCGTAGAGTCGCGGTCTGACTCGGGATTCCCATGGGGAAGTCCGCAAAATAAAAGGTTTTGGTGCTCCATACCTTTTGAGCTATTGTGTTGTGATAGCTATTGGCCACAAATGCCATAACAGATGTGAGACTGTAATAAATTCTAAATCGGTCAAAATTATTTTGTTTTGAAAAAGTGTAATGTGATAGTGTAACTCAGTGGTACTGGGACTCGGTAGTCTATTTGGTTATGATGTAGAGGAAAGTGTAAGCCCATTGAACACTATTCAATCAAGTAACTAAGTTGTTATTTGTTTTCTCTGGGGGGGCAACGTGGTTATCGTCACTTGGTGAGGGTGGCAAGGTTATCGTAACTGCGAAAGTGGCATGATCTGATACCGCTCGATTTAGGTAGTAGTGATGCCTTGAGAGATCGTCACTGGAGGTGGCATGAGTCCTATTGCTCGAATTAGGCGATAGAGACGACCGTAATCGGTAGAGTCGATATGAGCGATTTAGTAGAGCAAGTAGAGTCTTACTTCAAAGTATGTGGTTGAGTGAATAATGGCCATTGGTCAGTTTATAATTAGAAGTAGTTTGTGATTATCCCTAGTAATGATGTAAGCTTAACTATTTGAAAATAAACTTTGAATTACTATGAGAGTTCGTTTGAAGCCCTGTTCCGACTTGTCTAATCAGGATAGGCCGATTCGAGACAGTCTGATGCAGCAGAATTTAATTCTTGTCAGATTACTACGTCATCAAATGTCACACAGGGACGTGTGACTTGTCAGAGATGGCCGTGTCGCAGAATGAAGTACTAAACGTAAGGTCTTTATCAATCTGAAAGCAACTTAACTATAGTGGCGACACTATGCGGTTGGCAACATCAAATGACATTGTCAAATGTCAATGTCATAGAAGTAGCGGTTGAGAATCGAAACGAAGGTTCACTTTGAATATGGCGTCGGGCGAGCGCGCTTGGGTCGGAATGCGCATCGTGATTGGTTGAGCGGATCATGGATCGAAAAGATAATAGTTTACGTAAATTGGTTTAAGCGTTAACCCGTGCACGTGGTTGTGTGATTATTGCCAGAAGCTAGCTATCCCTTGTTGACCTATGGGCGAGAAGCCTAGTGTTCAGAAGTCTCGTGATGAGGCGCCTAGATGCGCGAGTGTCTGTGTACCCTTGACCCTTGATTTCACCAATTGCTGTTGGTTATGATTTGTGTTAGCACGGAGGAAATCGAGAAGAGTCTTGGTTGTGAGATTACTATCGTGTGCGTGTGTGGGGCACCGATCTAAGCCGTGATTTGGGTTGCTGTCCCTCTGCCGGGACAATTATGCCCTCGCTTGACCTTTGTAAGATTGTGTAAAGATACCCTGTTAGTGAACTGTCACTCTGCTTTAAAGAGTTGCCCACGAAAGCCATCCTATGACCCTATATGATGCTCGGAGCCATCCATCCTGACTTCCACTTGGCCCCCTTATCCCTCTCTCTCCGACATATATATATATATATTTTTTTTACATAGTTGATCAATAGTTAACTTCTGCCAGCACTCTCATTCCTTATGAGCTAATTTTCATTATTGAAAATTGTCAAAAAAGTCATTGTTTTCCCGGCTAGATAGGCTCTGGTAGACCCGTTTGTCATACGTGTTTTAATGTCGGTACACTAAAAAAAGTACTTACTTTTATACAACCAAACTTTTGTCAATCTATAGTACAAAATACTTCTTGTCTTTTTTTGCAAATCACTTTTGTTAAATCAAGTTAACTTTATTCGTATCTTTCCAAACTTTGGTTATTTCTCAAATAGCCAAAGTAGTTAGGTCAAACATTTTTTTCAGGTTTTAACTAGTGCTAGAATTTTGGACTTGGATTAAGCAAAATGACCTGCAACACAAATTTGACTTACTTAAGGGACCTTTAGGTACTTTAGCTGACGCTTTGCATGTGAAAGAGTGACTATGTGAACAAGACACCCAATCCCTGCAAAGATAAGTAGAAGATACAGAATGAAAGATCATCTAAAGTGATCTTGGCCGACTTCAGTAAAGGGTTTAGGTATTCTAACTACGCCTGTCACCCACGTCTCTGTCTGTTTGTCCCTTAGTTGCTTTTTACGATCAATATCCTGTCTAACTGGAATTTTGAAACAAAATGTTGAAACTGTCCGCAACACAGTTTTTAATATTCTGTGGCAAATTGATTTTTATTCAAGATTCTGATGAGTGGCACGTGAACCAAAAACCTTTTTCATTTTTTGCGTAGCAACCGCACAACATCGAACAAGTGAATAAAAATTATCGTGTTCGGAATATGTATTAAACTAAAAATCACAATATAGGTACCGCGTAAAGCTATAATCTTTTAACGAAATATTTATTACGACAGACATTATAATCATGGAAAAAAAATTCCAAAAGAAAAATCTTAACAATATGTAATATTAGCATTTGGTTAATTTTTTTTACGCTAATATTTATGTATCAATCAATAACTATGGAATGTAGATTTTGTAACTACTTAGATATAATTAAACAGCGGGAGTCATATGACGAGAAAAAATTATAGTCTCATTAACTACTATTCAAACATAATATTTTGCCAAATAGAATACAGCTAGCATGAAAATTGATTTCCTTGTAACTACTTATAATATTATTTCTGTAATACTGAGGGCTTCAATACTTACTCGGTATTCTTACAATTTATTATATCCTTATGATATAAGATATTATTACAGCGATTGTGTGTTTTAAGGGACGTGGTTGGGTTGGCTGGTTTTCGGGTTCTATTGTGTATTGTATCGATTGTAGGATGTTCTCAAAAAGTTATTCGCTCAGAAACATACATACCGTGCAAAATGTGTAGCGAAAAAGATTATTTTTTCACTAAATTGGTTATGTATCGTGAAGAACGCATGATTGGATTTTGGCATTTCGTTTTCTTTTTCGTCGGATATAAAGTCTTTGAAGCTGTATTAAATTCATTTAGTGTTTATAACGAGTCTTTAGGTAATCTTTACTTCATAATTTCACTTGTTAAGTAGTCCACTGTGATTCGGTCGGACTGATAGATCTTTCCACTATGTTTATTCTTCTTATAAGGATGCCTCTCCATTGGTAAATGTTGGCGATAAATTTGTTATTCCGGTCCATTCCTGAATGTCTATAGTCGAGACTTTATGTATCTTCAGCCTTTCTCTTATCAACTTTATATCAGTTTCAATATGTCGTATCGTTGATGATGTTGAATAGGTTCAATCCAGAGATCGTCCGTATTCATAGTTTGGTTTTAAAGATCAGAAGCTATTATTATCTACATGGAAAATTTACTAATATTTTGCAATGTTACCAAAACAGATGTTGGTTTTTTTATCTATCTTAATAATTGGCTCTTATATATACATTACACTCCATTTCCCGATATGCCCCCAGGTTCTGACAGATAGTGTAACACGGTTAGTTCAAAGCCACTTAGTACTATAGTATAATTTACTGCCGTTTGATTACTATCACATGATACTTCGAATTCAAAGGCAAGTCTACCTAGGTACTTATATTATTTCAACTGAAGCTAATTTATAGCCGAGCACTATTTCAAATATTAATATGTTTGAAAAGTTTATAACTACACTAGGTTTAATAACATAGTATTATGAACTTGGAATAACATAAAAGTAAACACTTTTTACCCTTTATCCTAATTTTGCCACATCAGAACAAGAGCCAGTTCAAATATATAACATAAAAACAAATAAACAAAAATTTGGGACAACTTTTGTGAAAAAATACTACAACTTTTTAAACAGTATTTTAATTTCATTTACTACAAGACCAGCTCATTACAACGTATCTGGCAGTATATAAATAAGTTCTTTGCTCAATAACACGTTATAATTTAACGCGATCATTCAGTCCACAACCCTTGGAATCTTTCGCCTAATTAACCCTTTCAGGGGACTGCTTCACTTCAAAGGTACGTAAATAAAATACACCACACCATAACGTGTTCATCGGATAATGTTTAGTGGAGTAGAGCATATAGGTTAATATGGGAAAATCAGTGATTCGATTACCCCTGTAAAGCGATCGTTATTTGTGGACTGACGATATTGTTTACACAAAGGTTGTGCTTTTTGTATATTGATGATAAATTTTAACTAATGTTTAAGTTATTAGGGTACTTTTTGATTGTAGCTCGGTATAATCATAAGAAGATAACAATACCTGCCCAAAAATATTTAATTAATTATTTACTTATAAACATACTAGCTGTTCCCCGCGGCTTCGCCCAGCGTGGGACTCGGTTATATCGCGCCCAAAAGTAGCCTATGTTTGACCTCAGGTCGTTAACTACATCCCTACCAAATTTCATCACAATCGGTCCAGCAGCCGTGAAGAGGTGACAGACAGACAGACAGACAGATAGACAGACAGACAGACTTTCGCATTTATAATATTAGTATGGATTTTTAAAGTATGGATTATAGTCGAATCAATACTGAAAAAATTAAGCATAGCCAAAATTCGGGGAATGGGGTAAAATTTAACTTAAAATAATTTATTATAGTGAGACAAACACCAAGACTTGTGAAAGTAAGTATCTATGTTGACTACTCCTTCTCATATAAGGAATATTAGGAGATTTTGTGGTTGTAATGATTATGAATTATGATAGTCAAACAACTTTCAATGGGCTCCTGGACTATAAGATTACATTGTAATCAGACAAATGACGAAACAATATAGTGGAATTAATTACGTAAAAATTTCTCTGCAATGGTAGCACTCAAATTGGCATCGATAGGTAAATTGATTTAAGTGCTGCATTGAACAACAAAACTAATTGTTTTAAAAGCTTTTCCCCTTCTGTAGGATCAACGGGTTTTTCAATAAAAATCATATCAGAAAATAAACCGCCAAGTAATATGTACAGATTTAAATATTGAAGTTTTAAAATTCAAAAGCCTGGCTGAAATATAATAACTTTTAACAGAGATGAACCTCTGTTAAGCATTCGTTTATTTAGGACTGATTGTTGTCCGTATGAACTGTGTTGTCTGCTCAAAACGTATCCTTTGAACCTATCCTTTCCAACTGTCTAATGTATGTATCAAATTTTATCTAATTGGTGGAGAAGTTTTGGCGTTAAGAAACAGACAAACACAATTTTTCATATTTAATAATATTAGTAAAGATGTGGATAGCCGCTTATTTTGCTGAGAAAATGGCGACACTATTACTCTTTTTTTTACATTTCGGGAAAACCCACGCGGGAGAAAATCCCGATGATGAAGAAGAAGAAAAAACAATAAACAGGAATGACATAAAGGTCGGCTCGTGAAGTCGCAAAAGTCAAAGGATCATCGAACGAGGCTTTAAAGCTATTGACTTTGTGATTATGTAATATATTATGGGAAAGTCCTTAACCAAGTTATCGTGGACGACCTTACCGACTAGATCGGCCTTGACGTGACCTCTGTGAATATAATTTGCATATATCAGTTTGATAAGATAAACACTGACCTGATCATTTGCATTAGAAAGGCCATGAGAAATATGTAAATATTTTTTTTTAAGAAGCAATACATGATTCCTAAAATTACAAGGATTGGCGGCATTTTAATATCAGGTTTTAACGTATGTTTTTCGGAAGTTGGTAGCTCGAAGGTAATTTCACATGAAATACTCGTTTATACTTGAGGATCTTGATGGTCAAGCGCGGCGCGCGTGTTTTGTAATGATAGCGCGGCCATGATTGGATTGGTCGCCATTAGTGGTATTTCTATCTTGAGCTCCTCCGTTCTTCAGGAGGCACGTTAGGCCGTTGGTCTGAGCTGTGTCAGATGCCTTTAGGCAGTCTGATCATGTTTCTATCGGTCTGGTTTCTCTTAAAAAATGTTTTTTTTTTCTTTTCGTTATGTATTTATGGTTAAGTATATTTTTATAAATTATAACGCTTAACATGGTAGAAAATCTATAATGGAAAGTATTGGGTGGAAAAACTTTACAACAAAATCAATTCATAAAATGTATTTAAAGCGAATCGAAATTGAAAATCAGCATATTCAGTGATGAGTAGTACAAGGGCGGATATAGGGCAGGGGAACCACCCCTCACTAAACCAAATAATCTCTTTGTAAAGAGAAAACGAGAACGGCATTCATGCATCGACAAATAAATTATATGGGTGAAGGCGAACGGCAGATGAACACAGTCATTTAAACTGTTTCTTTGTTTTTGTTTATTTTGTAAATGCTGAAAGATATATAATTGTTAATTTCTGTCAGTTAGCAAAATATAGAGTTCATAGTAGAAATATAAATTTAAAAATCTATCTAATATAATAAAATGCGCTTTTGGAATGCTTAAGGCGCGATCAGAACCAGCGCTCTTCAAATCAAGACGCTACATGAATAGAGTTATTCTAGTCGCTTGACAATAAATCGCAATTACGTTTTTGTAATCGAATAGCTACCGGTACTGGTTATATTTTTTTTTTTTGTTGATAGAACAGAGAGTAGCGTCAAACGATCCTCGCAGAGCGTGAGATTCCAAATGTGCCAATTTAATTGCAATAAAAAAGGACGTTTTTTTTCTACTTAAATCTGTAGACTAACCGGTATATTCCCATGACATTTAGAAGAGGATAGAATGTCATGTGAACGGCACATAAAAATGGGCATGTAAGCGATCGCATAGCCTGGAAGTGTGGCATGATGAGAGGAGCGCTAAGCATGTTCATGAATTATTTACGGCGGCGGTGACTGCCGATGAGTCTGCCTGAGTTGACACTAAACAGCCAGAGGGCAGAAAGATACTGGGTCTACCTAGATTTTTTATACGATTACATTGACAATGGAGTATACGACGGTGAAAAATGGTCACGCACCATCTTTCACAGGCGGATGCTCCTGTCGACGTAAGGGTAACTAGTGCGCCACACACTCTTTGCCTAGGATGTTTTGCCGTTCCTGTTTATTATTGTCACAGATTAAAGAATAGTACTTTAGTATTCTTTGTTTAATTTGGAACTATTGGTCGGATTTGATTGTTACTACTTTTGCAGTATGTACTCGGCGTTAAATATATTATGATTTTAAAAATATTAAAAGACTACTTCGTATTCTGAAATAGTAACGAGAGCAATGCCCCGAGCAAAAGCCTACCTATAGTAACTACTCTCCGTGATATAGTCTTAGTACTAGATATACATGAAGGTTCACTTCTGTTAGCTTCGTTGATTTCAGCTTCAACACCTTTATTATTGAGATCGCTTTGAGCTACAAGTAAGGCTGAATCTGTTTTTTGTCACAGCCGCTATTGAGGAAATTGGATACAAATGATGGAATGATAAAAATATCCCTCATTTTTGTTTTTTGTCGTCTAACGCTTTGGTCGTCCCGTCCTTTATTTGATTTATTTTTACGTGCAATTCTTCGTTTAATACATTTTCTAATTTCAGATGCTTTGTCGTTAGAATAATCGTTTACAATTTATAATGAAAAAATGTGGCAAACAAATTTCAAAATTAATAAAGGAGAAGAAAAGCTGCGAATCTTTGAGATTCTCTTCGGCAGTTCAATTAAACAAAATATACAAGTTTTAAATTGAAACATTTTATTCATTTTAGGTTAACAATAGGTAGTCGGGATTATTTTTTTAAGTTATTGTTATGTTCTAAAAATAGTATTATTAACCGGTAGGGATAAAATGCTTGTATAATGATGATATTTGGGGGAAAAAGTCATCTATTATCAGTTATTATAGATAAATTTCTAAAAAACAAAATTTGACGAACGTTCATGTGGAATCTTAAGGCATGAGTAATAACTTGTATCCGGGAGGCTCGTTCGGAATAAGGAAGTATTATTACGGAACAGGTTAACGTTTGTGGCGAATGACTTCACAGGCTGTTGGGTAACCAGAACGCGGTATATGACCTAATCTGAACACCGCGTATAGCTTTATTAAATTCAATTGGAGATATGTTAGTTTTAGGTTTCAGGGTAGGAATTTTTTCAAGTTAAGTATTTTAAGTAATAATAAAATTACAAAATATAATGGTCTTGGCGTTTGTTCCTCCGTTTGGTTTTGAGACACTTGGTCCCTGGGGTCTTGGAGCAAAGGAACTCTTCAAAGATATTTCGAACAGGCATAGTGAAGTAGCGGGAGATCTAAGCACTTTCCTCGGCCAACGAAATAGTTGGCAACAAGAAAATGCTGCCAGCGTATTCGGTACAACGCCGCAGGGACCACTTTTATATTAGGTTAAATATTATAAGTTAAATTTCTAAATTTGAATCTTAAGATGTTTAACCGTTCCGGTTTTTAAGTTTACATATGGAGATGCCCTTTGAAAAAAAATCGATGCGATGCTCCATTAACCAGGTATTTTGTAACTTTGCTAGTTACTTAAACTATCAAACTAGGAATGACTAAAGACAAAAGCTAAGCTTTTTGTTATTCTTACCAAAAAGTTGTACGTATGTGTATTTATGTTTATATCTGTATATTTATTTGGCGTGGACACGCCCTGCATATTTTATTACCTAATCTAATAATGAATGTGGTCACGGTCAACCGCATAGTTTGATTTAATTATTTAAACTTTTGCAGCTAAACTGTTATCCCATCTTGCTAAGTCATACGTGCGATATAGTTTGTTATTCAAGGTTGAAAATAATAATTCTGTGCGAGGAGGCAAAGATCAAAAAACCTATTCAAGCGGTCGGTAATCGAAATTACTCTTTTGAACAATTTGGTTCTATTTCAAGATTGTATACGCATTTCTAAAATTTAAAAAAGAATAAGGCCAACTCTTACTTGTTATTTGTGCCAATGTAAAATTTGACACGATTTTGTTTCCTCATTAAGAGGAAGAAAAGTACTGTACATGCCTGGCCCAAGATTGCAGTTTACGTTCTAGTATTTACGCTATATTTCGAGCAATAGCAATAAATACCTACGTATAGGTTTTTCAACAAATCTATGATGCATAATATATTCCTTATTGAAAATAAATAATTTCATTTCCTTTTCAAACACACATAAAAAGGGATTTTTATTGGTGTGTGTAAGTGTCTCTGTCGTTCAAAACACATCGAGATTAAAGCATGGTCACATATCACTTCTTTTAGGTACTGAAACAGTTACAATGCCAAAAAGGCCATACCTATTTCATCAAATCATTTCGCATTTGTAACATTGGCTTCTAAAATGTACTATCTGCATGCCCTAGTAAAATTCATTTCAAATAGTTCACATTAACATTGATGTCGGTAGTGTCGCGCAACGGAAATAAGATGTCGCTCAAACCGGCTGCGGTGACTAGCGGACGTGGCACGTGTCCTTTCCCTGCTCTACATTGTTACTGTATGTTCCTATGTTCCATTTATTAGATAAGTTTACATGTCATTTGATACAGTATAATAGTCACCCATAGAGTTGCCCCTAATTGAATGTAGTCACCGTTATCATTTAAATAGAGTAGCAAAAGGCTTCCTTGTTTTGCGCTTCTCAAACGAATATAGTCTAGTCTAGTCCCAGCTAATATTATAAATGCGTAAGTGAGTTTGTATATTTGTTTGTTTGTTACCTCATCACGTCCTATCTACTGAACAAATCTTTCTAAAATTTCGCATACACATATCTAGGAGTATTGAGCAGGGCGTTTATCCCGGGAAAAAGCACTGTTCCAGACGGAAATTCATGTGGGCAAAGCCGCGGGCGAAAGCTAGTACTCTATAATCTGTACATCAGTTCTTTCAATAAACCATACCTGAATGACAATCTATTCCTACGTGGTTACTATAGTAAGTATTAGAAGCCAACATCATTTTTGGTATGCTGATCCATAGCTTAAGTTAAGTAAGTATTAAAATGACCAATTAAATCAATTACATACAATAAATAATAACTTCGCATTACATATCGCGTTTTATTGCACCAAGCTAAGGATCTTTTTGTGCATGATTGGCTCAAATGACAAACAATAATTACAATCTAAGGTTTACTATTTTATGTATGGTTCCAACAGAATTTTTTTACAGGAAGATAGGGCAGGATAAGTTCTGCTATCACCTGAACTATGTAAAAACTTGATATGTAGATAAAATACTTTACTGATGCGCCTATAATTGAAATAGGACTAATTGTTCTTTCTATCAGACGTGCATATAATAAAAATATTGCATTTATAAAGACATAAGGCTATAGGATATACATAGTTTGTTGAGATATCCTGTTAAAATTTGTCGCTATTTTCTTCGCGGAAATAGTTTTATGACAATATTTGCAAGGTTTGATAGGCTTGAAACTGTATTCTTTTGAACGATTTTCATAATAATTATAATAACTAAAATCTTTTTGTGTAACTGGCCTGAAATAAAAAAAAAAAATAAAGAGAAAACCTAAATAGAGTTACATTAATTATACCATGATCACTGTTCTGCCGCAGACAGATTCATTATAACCTTTGATATAACCTTTCTACTCAAGATAACCCTAGACTGGACATATTCTGCATTCACATGTCGACCGCACCCTCAGTGGTCATAGTGAAACTTATTTCCCAACCGATATTATCAGGGCTAGAAATTTTCTACAATCTCTCCCGCTTTGTGTTCGCTGCTGGGCATGACATGTCAATTACGATATCCTGTAAGCTTCCCGTTGATACATGCGGTCATATCTCGCGTCATATTCTCTCCAAAGGTTATATAAATCTGCCCGGTGTAGAGAAATGTCACTCAATTTTAGGAGGGCTTAAGTTGGGTAATCATTTGGGAATTAATTGCACGAGGAAAATGGTCAGGATTGATAATTATTTAACGTTTTTTTATACAGTAAAATAATTCATCTTTTTTCAATTATTGTAATAAAACAATAATTAAGTTTAAACTCTGCTTATACCTACGAATAATAAGAGACATTTTGATTTTTTTTGAGGTAATAAAACTAAAGTTGACGATCAATCGCTTAATTTTTTTTATACACAACATAGGCTTACATTCAAACAAACCTGTTTGTAGTCTGCATCTATAAATAAATAATTTCTAATAGTTTTCGGAGATAACCATCCGTGTAGATATATGAAATCAACCTGAAAATACAGGTAAACAGTACGACGAGATTTGCAATTTATAGTAGTCAGGATTTGCGAAGGATTAATAAAGCACATTAACGAGCAGTCACATAAATGAGTATTTCAGTTCATAATTAATTGAACCACTACTATACATGTTTGATTAGAGATTTGACTGACTAGGGTACTCGTAAGTACATAGGCTTTCAGATTAAACAGGATTTCCTGTCCACCGAATGTAATTATATTTATTATGTATAACTTTCGGTTTTACGGAAAAAATCTTCCATGCTGGTCTGGGCGAAAAATAAAAACATAGAATGTACCAGCTGCTTCTCTTCCCGCGCAAGCCATAAAAGTCGTCTGAGGGAATCGCCGAATGAGGAAATCATGACATAGGCGATGCGGCTAGCAACCCATCACTATTGATTTCCTGTTTCAACTACCATTATGCTAAACGTGGCCTAAGGTCTTATGGCCCTAGGCTCTGTCTACCCCGCATGGGATAAAGACGTGATTATATGTATGTATGTATAACTTCCAAGTAAATATATTCATTATTAAACAATATCCGGCTTCAGTTAATAAATAAATCTGCGACTCGGTATTACTACAAGAGTTGAGTAGTAATGATAAAGGAACAGAGAGATAGCTTTATACAACTGCACCGAGATTGCTTCAATTACACATGTGACTTGATGTGACGCACACGCACTTTGTGTGGACTCATGGGTGGGTACACTGGAGACAGCTCACACGCAAGAATGGAATACTTACGGCACGTCGTGTATGCCAGGAAACCTTTCTCTTTATCAATTCTTGTGGTGGTAATACAAGGCAGTAGTTATCATTTCGATTTGTAGTCCATTTTACCGTATTCTCATTAGTGTTCTGAGTTATGTTGCTCCAGAGCCTAGGGGCTGCTTTCTGATTTTTCTTTACTCCATTTAACACCGCCAAAAACAAAAACAAAGACTAACTCACAAGCGCATGATGCCTTATCTCGATTATATGAGGTTGTTATGAGGAAATTAATAGTTTTAAAATTTTTCTTTAGCTATTCATGTTCTAAGATCCAGGATCCTAATCATTCCTATGTCATAAATAAAAGCACCAAAACTTCTTTGAAATTAAAATGGCTCCTTCTCTCCCCTTCTTCAAGCGTTCAATTTGCTTTTTCCGAGAAGTAAGAATTCAGTTTTTTTTTGTTTATCTAAGTATTTAGTAATGTGTAGATTACCTACCAACATTTGTTTTGTTTTATCACTTAATTAGTGTTGTTTGCTCCACCAGTGTTTCTACCACCAGTTTCTGTTTTAAATTGTATCCTTGTTACCTGTCACCGGTTGGCTGGAAGGGATCTCTGCATGGAATAAGTCCGCCGTTGCATTTATCTTGTGTTTAATGTAATGTCGTTTTTGCAATTTGTGCAATAAAGTTATTACAAACAAACAAACAAAAAGTGCTCATAAAAAGTGTGTTAGTTAGTTGGGTTGTTTGGAAAGTCGTCACGCTGCTGGCTGGCGCAGTCGGTAAGAGCCTGGACATGTTTGCTGCTAACGCAATTACCGCAGCGCTGTGTGCTGCAATCTGAAGCCGATTCAATTAACATCGGCTTTTAAGTCCCTTTATTGTTCATATGACTAGCGCTGGTATTTGCATGGACATTAAATAATATCGTTGTTATTTCAATTACATTTTTTGTGTTTAATCAGTTGTCAGTTAGAGTTTCTCGTTCTAGTTCGACAAGACTTCTGCCATTTTTGTTATTGTAACGGCTTGTTATTTTTTTTCATTTTATCGCCTAACTCGGCTTCCCTTACTTGCTGTTACTTTGGTTTCGTTTCATAAATTATTCGACTAATTATATATTTTTTTCTCAAAATCTATCTCATCTTCTAAATGATTTATCTGATTCATACTTCTGATTTTGTTACTTAACTATTTTTTTTATTTGCATCCTAATACAACATTTTTCAATCAAATTTATTGGTACTTCTCCAAAATTCTCAAATTCTTTACGCACTTACTAACAGGATACTAATTGTAATACAAGAAGATAATTTTCAATAATACTGCCTACCCGCATTTTAATCATCAAGTAAGTAGGCGTTTGGCCACGAGAATGTTATAAATATGTTAAGAAAAATACTTTACTTCCTCTTGCTCGGAAATAGCTTCATTATTTAAAAAAAAACAATACATCAATAGACTCATTGCTGGCCAAAGACAACAATGTAATAAAAAAAAATCATTATAGCTGGCCGCTAATGGAGGTTTTTTAATGTACACGTTTTCATACATTAGGTTTTTAAGTTTCACTTTGGCCAGCCTACCAAAAAAAACCTATTCTAGCGGTCGTTAATGGAAATTGCTGGACACTTTTGTTAGTATTAGCTAGGACCGAATTACCCATTCGTGTCTAGTCGTGGGGAGATACCTGTCACGTGATGTTACCGGGCGCTAACATTAGGTTGGTACTAACCATTAATTCTTTTATCGTTTAAAAATATGTATAAACATTTCAAAATGTTTCAAAAAAGGAACATAGCGAATGGTGGCTTGTTGACGCCATTTGAAAATTTGATACGATGTTGTTTCGTCTCAAGAGGATTTCAGAGAAAGTAAAGTACTATACAAGCCTCGGCCGAAATTGCAATTTACGTTCTCGTATTTTTAAAAGGACGAGGCGAAGCTGCGCTTCGGCCTTGCAATATAACTCGACCGAAAATGGCTTCATTTCTGGCCTCGACAGTAATGTACTATTAAAATATAAAAGCTGTAAATAATAAAGTTTGTCCTGCATTAAAATACAAAGAATCAAAAGATATTTATGAATATCCAAATTAAGTTGTCACAATAGTGAATGATAAATAGACAGATTCAAAGCGCAATATCGAATACAACACGTAAATTATCGCGCTCCAACGGACACTGAAAATAGACTAGGAAGAAAGAGGCGGGCTTTATCCAATAATAATTCTCACTTGAAGCGCTCTATTTGCTCGCCGTCGTACGATCTGATATTGAATATGGATAAAGTGAATTATATTCAGAGTGGCGGGCAGCGTCGACTCGCGGAGTTTCAGATAAGGGGATTACTTACAAGTTATAATTGGTTCTCTCTATTCGAATAAATGTGAAAAACCCAGTGTCTTTTCAAGTACCTTTCCGGCTTTTAGATAAAGATTGCATTTTTTGCGGATATCGCTTGCCTTTCATTTTTATTTTATTTTGTTAGATATAGTTTGTGTTGCATTTAATACTCCTATATATTATTTTAATTAAATATATATTATTTTATTCTTAAAATAAAATTTTAATTTTTTAACTGGGACCATTCTATGTTATTTGTCACGTGACCACCGGTTACCGTGGTATTGAATCCAAGAAAAACGTTACTAGTCGTGAATAAGTTAAGAGATATGCACAGAGCGTCATGTCATAATAGAAATATATTTGGATGCCGATTACAGTTAAATTTTATGTGGGACATTAAATTGTCATTGAATTATTGTGAACACTGTACCTAATATTATTACCACAATTAAGGCAAATAAATTATTTATTCATTCAAAAAAGAAAAATAAGACACAGGAAAACAAATAACTAAGCACTTAATTTCATTTCCTTGAATGATAAATTTTAAGACAAATCAAAAAACTATATAGGGCTTAGGCTTTATTCTAGAACTCACTCATTTGGGGAAACGAGAAGACTTAAAGACAAAGATAGAAAAAAACTCGGATAAAAATGTTTAACATTTTCCCAGACATTGCTATGTTTATTGACAACAAAAGGCAAATAATAGTTTGAGTGGGCGAGTGTTTGTCTCGCCAGCGACGCGACACTTCTCTCTTCGTGACACGAATGCCGATAATGCTAACAAAATCACTTCTCAAAATGTTTAGGAAAATCGTTTCAAGACGTGAGTCAACACTTTAACAGTTTGATGTTACTATTACACGATAGAAATCTGTTCGACAGATTCGAAATACCAAAGATGACGTGGATATCAACAACAAATTAAATGAAAATTTAAATGTGTATTTAAGAAAAATTTCAAAAAATTAATTGTATGTGCAATAAACTAGTACTTATATCTATTGACATTCATTACACAATAGTTTTTTCATAACAATTTTGGCATACATATCATCCCTTTAAGTTACTATCCATCAATTTTTATTCTGAGATTACGACTGTCTCCTGCAAAGGATAATGATGTTCGTAAAATTTAATCTTTAAAATTCAAAATCTGATTGTCTTAACATGTTAAATAGGGAGTACGCTGAAGTCATTTTCTGAAAACATAAAAATTCAAATTAAAACATAAAGGTCAAAACACATTTAAAAATTGCCTTAATTATATACTGTAAAGCTTAAAGTAAAATCTTCAAAACTTACACTTGAAAATGTTTTGATTGACACCTCTTCAAAACCTGGGGCCTGTAAGGGCAGTGGCCTGAGGCACCTTTGTATGATCAATACCAAGTAAATACGTATGGTAGGCCCAGTGGCATTCCAAAATGGGATGTCCCAACATGCGTCGCTGACACCACTTATCTGTTATTTAACATAAAATGTGCGTTTTTTTAATTTTATGGACAATATAGCGATAATTGGTATAAACTACATTTAGTTTTTTATCTTGTACTAGCGACCCGCCCTGACATCGCATGGGCTTAAAAACCTTTCTCTTGAATCACTCTAGCTATTAAAAAAAAACCGCATCAAAATCCGTTGCGTAGTTTTAAAGATTTGAGCATACAAAGGGACGTAGGGACCAGAGAAAGCGACCGTTTTATACAATGTAGTGATACGTAAATAAGTTATACAATTATATTTATACCTATATATACGTAGGTAGGTAAAAATCTACTTTATATACACATTATCGGACCAAATATACTTAAAGCATATGAACTATAAATAACTTAAAAAATTTAATAAATAACTTTAAACTGTAAAATTACCTTTTCTCTGAGAAAAGTGCAAAGGTAACAAGGTATATACAACGTTATAGATGCACCTACACACAACAGTATCATTATCGCCTGGATCTCTCCTTGGTCGAGTTTCTGCAAGAATTTCATATTTTTAATTTACCAAAGTAAATGAGTCAGAACATTTTGTCAAGTAAATATTTTCTTGTCTTTTGATCCAGCCTTTAAAATGAAAGTTGCAAATGTTTGAACGACAGAAAATATCATATTACAATAAATTAATGTGTAGTTTATATAAATAATTTAAGTGTAAAAATGTTTATTACCTCTGCCGCGCAAAAAGCGAGCATACAGATCGTGGGACTTGCAAAGAACTGTTCGAACATCAACATTTTTTTGTACACAGCTGCATAGTGGTCTATTAAACTGTAATTATTTCAATTAAACAATATATATCGAATATAAAGAAAGGATTAAAATAAAACATGAATTAAATTCAATGATCATGCTAATTTGAAAACATCTAAAGATTTATGATGATGGGCATAAACTTTATAGTGTTACGGTAAACTAGTTAGTTCTGGAGCTCACTGGAGAACCTTATTACCTAATAAGGTTTTCCAGAGAGAGAAAGAAAACAATATATAGAATACGAATATGGCGTGGTGGATAAAATGTTAAATGAGATTGAGATATTTGAATACTTGCAGATACATAGATTGCGTCTGGGATATTATCTCTCTCATCCGAAATCGAATCAAGGCCGAGTATCTTTCCTCATCTTCTTTACTCTTTGCCGGTTTGATGCCATGCAGTAGGTCTTTGATATTCTGTTTTATCATCTCAGATTTTGATGCGATTTGTCTGATCCAGACCACATCTGTTTGGAGAATAACTGGAAAGTAATATATTATACTCTTTAAACTCATTTCAATCGTCTTATTATTGTCTCATTTTACTAATTACGCTTTAAAGGATCTAATAACTCATTTTTATCTTTTTCCTCTCCAGCAGAATTACCGTTTAATTAATTTAAGTAATTAATTCATATTAAATGTTAAGTTGCCTTACACAAGTAATGAAACGAGTAGGCCGCAACACCGAAGTTTGCAAACGTGAAAGCCATTTCAAAGGCAGGAGTCGATGTATAGTCTATTCCCGGTGCCCAAAAAGGGAACACCAATTCCCTTATGCTCCCGTCTCCGGGTGTATGAACCATGTAGTACCACGCAAGGGAAAGGCATGCGAAAGTAATAAGCCCAAAACCCAATGCAAACATAAAGAAACAGCACCACAAACTGGCTCTCCAAGTGTCTAAGTGAACTTTAAAAAATTTCTTCCTGAAATTTTACAATAAAGGTTATTGTCATTTGCTTGATAAATGGCTGAAATTATTAGTATGATATTTCAACAAAAATCCGTTAATTGTCATTGGACTGAAACAGAATTTAAAAGAATTATTTAATAACATATACTTATATCGTATATCCTTTGTGTTAATGTAATCAAAGTCCTCTCTCATAGCTTGTAAGAGATGGAAGTAGTTTTTCTTGTTTGTCCAAGTGGATGTCATAATCATTGCTTTATAAGAGAGAAGTATAGCGTAGGTCCCCGCTTCAGTTATCAAAAACACATCCATCATATCTATACCATGGTATAGGGATAGAAAGGCATCAGTAAATACTCCTATACCGCAAACCATAGTGTATATTTTGGTAAAGTAACTAAAAGCAAAAGAATTTTTTTTTAATTCAACAAATGAAGCCAATTACAACTAATATGTGTAAACTGAACTGTAGAACTGCCTCTGTTGTCCAACGGTTAAGGCGTTTGCCTATAAACCTGAGGGAAAGCATACTTTGATTAGTTGTTTCCAGTTTGGTTAGGGACATTGCAGGCGTAAATCATTTAATTGTCTGATATTGAAGATGATTCCGTGCTTCGGAAGGCACTTTAAGCCGTTGGTCCCGGCTGCTATCTGGTAGTCGTTAAAGGAACCAAGGCAGATACCGCGAGAGATGGTTACGAAGAATTCTGACACCAAGGTGTGCATGGTCGATTGCCCGTGACACCTACACGAAATGATGATGATGAGTGTAAAACTCACCTAAATCTGGGAAGCGGTTCATCTATCACTTGAAAACAGCGCAAGATAAAATAAAAGCTAGTGTGAAATTCTGTAGGTTTTCCGAAACCCTTAGAATAATCAAAACCTTCTTTGTTGTAATATGCTTTTACTTTCTTCCACATTTTACTGTGTTCGAGGCAGAATGAAGGAATAAATGAGATTGGGTTTACTACTAAGTACACTGCTATGTAGGTATGCTATCTTCAATATAAATGAATAGCAGCATTCTGTCAATTATGAGATTTACTTATAAGTAGGTAATTACAAGATATTTCCAAGGGCTGATTTTAATATACCTTTTTTATAGTATATCCAGTCTGATGGTGCATTAAGGGTTCCGTAGTTACAATTAGCTTCTTAAAATTCTTATTTTGAGAGTCAAATTTCATAAAAAAACACTAATTAGGTTAGAGTAACAAACAGAAACTAACAAATATTTAAACGTTTGCATTTTTAATTTTAGTAGGCGAGATACTATGAGAAAGATAGTAAAAAGTTGATGAAAAACGAGGAAATATCGGAGGCTTATTAGATAATAGGGTCCCGTTTTGCCCTTTTGGAACGGAGCCCTAACAAATACCGCCTTCCCTGTGAGTTCACCTGTGTAATTTTACTTTATTAGTAGAGCCTTCTCTTTCATTATTAGCATTGTGTTCTGCAGTATAATTTAAATCTATCAGGGCATTTTACTTTACGATATTTTTTTCTTATAGTTAAAGCTTTGATTATATTATAATCAAAGTGTTTAAGGTCACCGTGGACCTACATGAATGCTAAAGGTCAACTGAACCTGAATACACACGTGTCAAAGTTTTTCCAATCTGACTATTGGTCTCTAATGTGGATCTTGGATGTACTTTAACAATGATTTAAGGCAAAGTAATACAGTCCTATATTTTCTCTTTAATGAGTTACCTATTTAAGTTAAATCAATTCACTCATTTATTTGTATCTATAAGTGAAATTCACAATGCACTAATAGATTGTAGTCTTTCTTATCGTAAAAGTAAACATTGTTTTCAAGTTGTAGTAACATTAGGTAAATAAAATAAGGGTGCACATACATACACATGTTCTTTGGCAGCGTTGGGCAAGGCTTCTACGTATATTTCTTAGGCGTCAAATTATTCAATGATCCTTCTCGTCTCATGGTTGTCTTAGGTGGGTCCACCAAAAATAGCATTTCCAAAGAGGACTAAAATCAGACATGCTGCCGGTCATATAAATAACCTAATTTTATTTTTAGTTAAGAACAAGACACGATTACATAAATTATGTAGGGAACCCCGAGCTTTAAAGAAAGAATCCGAAAACAAGTAGCAAAATAGTAAGTATTATTGTCTTCAATTCAATAACACCTTTTTGCAACTTAGCGTGTATCGGTATATACGCCTTTACTTTTTCATCGGTAAACTGACGTGTTTCGCTCGCACCACGGTGGGCGCCAATTGTACGTGACTCGAGTACAGAACGTTGCTTGCAATCTCCTTGCGAGTTCCAAAATAATGAATTTTGTATAATAGTTACTTACGTACGTTTTTTTTTTCACTTTAACAATAGATGTTACTTAGTACTTATATGTATACCTAATACAAATAAAATCGAATAGAGCATTACTTGTAATTTAGTATATGAACATACACTTTTTCTGTAAATTTTTGCTATAGAAGTATGGGTAGTATCATTATTTATTATGTACCTACTTGTAGCTTACAGAATATACCCGTTTATATAGAATAGATAAATGTTACTATATCCATAGATTTCAACTTGTCTAATTTATCTTCTCTACTTATAACGGTTTGTTTATACGGTATGTTATAAGTATACAAGAAGGAAATATAGGCGCAGAATAAGTAATAGACATTTAGGCTTACTCCTTGTCCGGTACTTACAAATTGTCTTTGTGTTATACTATTGTTAGGCGCTGGCGTTAAGAAATACTTTACAATATTATAATCTCCCAATATATTCATAAAATATGTTATTTACAGTCTACATAAAGATGTCTCTATAAAGATGTAAAGAATATGGGTATACATATTTATAGATGCAAACACACTGTGACCATGTACATCTTTATAGATGTACACATTTTATGTGTATTATATTGGACGAGACAAAAATGGCCACATGCTAAACCGTAATGGACGTGTTGGCTATCAAAACCAACGATATCGGTACTGGTTCAAAACTATGAAGCAATGAACATTTGGCTTGTTAAATAAATTACCGAAAAAATGGATCGTCCAATTTGTCAGAGCATAGATTTTTGACATTTTCGAATATAAAAAAATATTGGTATTATAATCTTATCATTTTCTTTAAAGTCGTATCGTGAAATAAATAAATAAGTAATTAGTGATTAAGATAAGATAATTAACATTTGCTGTGTGGTTTCCGGATTAAGAATAGACCATCTCTGTCATTCTTATCCTCCTAGAAAGCTACAAAAAAGGCTGAAAATCAGTGCTAACTAGACTCCGCATGTTTAGTCTAAGAAAAAAAACTAAATATACCCGGCTGCATTTGAATCGTGACCAAAATGCTATCCATCCATCCAACTATGCTATCGCTAGATGGCAATCGTTGGGCTGTATTAGATGCTTATATTAGTATTAGATATTATTGTTTAGATTTTATGTAAAATGGACAATGTAGATCCGACAGCGCTCCACTCATAAAGCGCGAGCTAACAACTAACATAACTGTAATAACTATATGATTGGGAATGTTGCTAAATGAAATTATAAAAGTGCGTGAAGAAAGTGACATCATTTTTTTTTTACTTTTTGTTAAGGTAAGTAGTAAACGTACACAGAAAACAAAACATGCTTTACTTATAGTAGGTGGACTAAGTTTAAACAAATAAAACGAAAATATTGTTGAAATAAGTATATTAATACAAAGAAAAACAGCCTTACAATATTTTACAAATGTTTTAACAAATTTATAAAAAGAAATATATCTAGGTACCTGTTTATTTTTCGAACATTTTTATTATTGGCTACAATAAAACATTAAAATTTGTAGAGTGATATGATCAGAGAACCAACGAAATTTTTAACAAATAAAAACATATCATCAAAATAATTTCAACCAAATTTACTGCTGGCCTTAGACATCCCTGATAGACCGGAGAAGCTTTTCGAGAAAGCTAGCTGCGGACCTGATATCCTGCATTTTTTTTTCTGTCATCTTGTCAATTATCTATCTCTCTTATTTAAGAACAATGTTTGGATGAGCGTGTAAATAGCTCATCCTTGTGTGAGCATAGCTCGTGCGAAACACCTATTAGATATCCATGCGTATGAATGAATCAATTTCAAATAAATCTTTGCCGACCAACTGCACCGTTCAATAATCAAAAAGACAACTGACCTGCCTTCCGGAGAACAGCTTACTCCGAGGAGACCGACTGAGGTGTCTTCAGATAATATTGAATTCTTATTTAGCGCCTGTCTTCTCAGCACAGATTTTTCACACAGATATATTATAAGAGTTCGCACAGTAGGAAAATAGTATCACAATTAATACTAAAGTAAAATTTAAATGAACCGACAGTAGGTTCTTGTTTGAAGAATATTATCCATAAGATGGTACATTATTTCTTCAGCAAAGTTATGTCAAGAAGAAAAAAGGGGCTGACGGCGATCCGAAGCTGTCAGCCTCAACAGATTCACTGTCTCTTTCCAGCAAACCAAGTTGCCTTTAAATGAGAAGAGAACAGCGATATGGTCGATCAATTTATTTTGAAATTGAATATTATTTTTTTGTGACATTCCACATAGATATCAAAATAGGTCCTTTCAAGAAGGAGGCCTAAATTAACTAAACCGCCCAACCAATGTTCTTGTCCGTAAAGTGATTTGTCAAGCAAAATAACATTGATTCATTAACACTTTCGCGGACATTAAACGAGAAAACAATAATAGTTAATTGTCATCTACGTCAAAAAGCGTTACTGTCAGCGAAAGTGTTAAATTAGGTACTAAATATCCAGGAGAGATATTGTGTCACCCTAACATAACCATTCGGGAAACTCAAGCCGCAACCAACGCCAAAAGATGTAATTCCAATCTAAAAAAAAGACAGATTAATTGTAGTTAATATCGGGTCCAAACACTTGTGTAAATCACGAAATAATTATTAGGACAAATGTATTTATTAGAAACTTCCTCTTGAATCACTATCTATTAAAAAAACCGCATCCGTTGCGAAGTTTTGAGAAAGCGACTTGTTTTTATACTATGTAGTGATGATGACTTACCAGTATTTTTCTATTATTACTTTCAACCGCTAAAGGTCCACCCATGTCGCCAGCGCATATCCCCACCCCGCTAGTTCCACTTGTACAAATACTCTCATCTCGAGATCCAGTGGTTCCGTATAAAGATCCGCAAGCCGCAGGTGTTATTACTTGGACGTTGGCTGCTCTCAATTCTTGATTCCAATTTAGAGTTGGAGCTAGAAAAGAAGAAAAATTATTCAATTCGGGATCCAACATCTTTACATTGTTAGGAATCAAAATAAAATTAGCCATTTTCTGTTAATGTAGTAGTATATGGCCTTTCTCTTGTTGTGCCTATTGTATAGATGACAGAAAATATTATTAACACTTTCGTGGACAGTAAACGGGTAAACAATGCAGTTCTATTTATCTACGTCGAGAGGTGTTACATTTACGTCAACGGGTTAAATAATATCTAATCATGTAGTCAAAATCTAGTTTTATTTTTGAGTATATTTCTTTTTGAGTTCAAAATATAATTACTTATGGATATATTTACCTTCAGGTGTAACACCGTAGCCAGAGGTGACAGCCATCTGTCCAGCAAAATCATAAAAAGCCTCTTCTTGGTTTGGAAGAGATATGGGCTGAATTAAATCTGAAAGTACGAGTAAGTTCTAGGAAAAACATGTTGAAAAATAATAATATTTAACTTGTAATTAAAATTGTTTTTCAACAATTTCCCACTAGTCGTAAATTGAAAACAATTAAATTTTAAATGATTCCAGGCGCTCTTTGTATTAAAATAAAGCTATTTGACCCTCTGTTTTCAGGTTTTCTTAAACTTTCGAAGGGAATTTCATTGAATTTGTAAAATCAAGTAGAAATTTTTAGGTAAGAAGAGAAAAAACATATTAGATGGTCCACAAAATTTGTACTTACTAGTAAACAAAACGACTGGAATATGAATCATGGCGATGTCATGGATATAACTGGGATCTTCAGGTGAGTATCCAGGATGGGTAATGAAGTTTGTGACATTGACTCTAAGGCCTCCATAAAACGCAAAGTTTGTTCCTAAGGCCACGGTATATGTGGCTCCTTGAAATTCGCACATTGCTGCTGTGAGCACTCGTGTTGAAGAAATGAGAGTGCCTCCGCATAGAGAAGTGGCGTCTGGAGCAACATCGATTATCACTGCTGCCTGTAAATAAAAAAAATATATATTAGAAAGACATTTTGATATTTATAATTTGCAAGAAGAAAGTCGTCTGAATCTCATGCTGTTTGAATGTACCTTTGATTAATAAATGCATTAACATTTTGTGCTTATTAAAAAAAAAACAATTATTCGTAACCATTTCATCAATTCTTAGCTAAAAATACAACACGTAGATACATAGGCAAATAAGTGCACAAAGTGCGTTACTCAATACATAAGCTATAATGCCCTTTAATGATTTAGTGAGTGTATAAGCTATGTACCTATATCCTTTGATTAAAAGTGATACCTAATATTTACAGGTCATTGCGAAACTATGAAGCAATGAATTTTGAGCTTGTTACTTTAATGATCGCACAAAATATAATAGTCAGTGCATAAGCTATGTATATCCTTTGATTAAAAGTGATACCTAATATTTACAGGTAATTGCGAAACTATGAAATAATGAATTTTGAGCTTGTTACTTTAATGATCGCACAAAATATAATAGTCAGTGCATAAGCTATGTATATCCTTTGATTAAAAGTGATACCTAATATTTACCGGTAATTGCGAAACTATGAAGCAATGAATTGAGCTTTTTGTTACTTAAATGATCGCACAAAATATAATAGAGTACATTTTAGCATAGATTGTAGCGATGCAAAATGTGAACGGAATATTCGGCAAACAAATAGGATCAGGTAACAAAGGATTTCTGAAAATCCTTCGTAAAAGGGGATGTGCCAAAATAATTACGCCGGCGAAGCCCCGAGCGCCAAAATTGAATTCGGGCATTTGTTTATTTTTTAATAAACATTTTATGGTCTGGCACTAATATATACAAGTAATTATTTAAACTCCATGTATTTAAATGTTTATGACATGTTTCATTTACATTACTCATACGTTTGAATTCTTATCTAGTTATGAGTTATTGATACATACATAAACGGTCTACACGAAGTGTTTTTTATCGTATCGTCAAAACATTTTCATTGATAACGACAGTATTTGACCGTGATCGTGGCGCAATGGCACAGAATAAATGGTTGATAGCTTATGTAAAGGCTTCTGTGAAGGTTCTGGGTGCGATCCCCAGCCAGGAAAATTGTGATATAGTCTTTTATAAAAAAAATCTGGGTTTTTGCTGTTTATATAATTATTTCTTCTTCTTACTTTGTTCACCCTGTTTATCAGCGGTCGGGTCTCCTTTCCGTCTGTCTTGTCTAGCCCTTCTTTTCATTATTCAGCTTCATGAATTTAGGCTTTTTCTTTCGTCTCTAACTCAATACTATCCATACTTCCATACTAATATTATAAATGCGAAAGTCTGTCTGTCTATCTGTCTGTCACCTCTTCACGGCTAAACTGCTTAACCGATTGTGATAAAATTTGGTAGGGATGTAGTTGACGACCTGAGGTCAAACATAGGCTACTTTTGGGCGCGATATAACCGAGTACCACGCGAGGCGAAGCCGCGGGGAACAGCTAGTATTGTATAAGCAGACACATCATATTATGTTAGAAAAACAATAATTAATTTTACCTGATATGGAATTTTCGAAATATCGGTTATTGTACCTCCTGCGATTCTCCCACTTCCAATTCTTATGGCTTCACTTTCTAACTGTTTCAACTTTATTGCTAACGGTATTCCAATTTCCTTATGATAATCACGAATCCCAATACTAACACTGTATACTGCTGATATAAACAATAAAACTAACCCTATTGACTTCATTTTAAGTGTTTAATTTATGTCTTTGTAATCCAAAGCTAATACTGATAATGGAAAGTTTTTTAAAAAATCTTAAATATACGATTAACAGGAAATGAGATAAGATAAAAGATATTATTATAGTAAATCAATTTAATCAAAGCTTAAAAAAATCATGTGTGTCATTTCCTGCCGAACTGCGAATTATCAGCAACCGCGAATTATAGAATAGTAATGAAGATAAGGACATCAAGTGCCAATATTTTTCCAATTCTGGCAAACAAATAAACGATACATAAAATAGGTAAATTAGTAGATTGTAGCATTATTCTTTTTACTTAGGTTGCAGAGCACGAAGGCAGCCCTGAATATGAGAGAGAGAGACTACATCGGGCTAATCCGCTGAGCTATATCGCTGACTGCCAACAATTGTTAAACAGGATCTTCCATAGAAAGGAAGATACTTACAAAGGACGTTGCTTATTTTTAAAGGAGCAAACCTCAGAGAGGATTTGAGAAGAAAAGGGTACAAGACTATCTTGAAATTCGTCTGCAGATCTTCTCATTCTGCACGGCTCTTTTAACTGCTCTAATGTATCTTTGTGGCAGTTGACATGTTTCAGAATACAGTTTAAATTATTACTTATTATACGTAGCAGTCAATCTATTACAAAGTTGAAGTAGTTAGAACAAATTGTCTTCGCAGTAGAGCGATAAACCGGTAGCATGGGACGCAGCTGGCGGCAGTTAAACCGCGGCTTTATGTTACCGGCACTTCTATTAGACGTAATTATTACTGCACTTCCAAATTTATAGTAATTTCTGTAAATGTGGCTAGTTTTGAGGTAGTCGATTATTTTGTTAGGTTCTCACAGAGTTGCTTACTAATTCTGTATGTTGCAATTTCAACGTGGAATAGGTACCTAGTTTACCTGTACTCTAAATGAAACTTTACTTCCAAAGTAAGTACCTATAGAAGTAAAATATTTCCATTTATTTATACAAAGCACACTTCATTTCTTACGGCGTTTATCTCACTTTTTAATTTTTTAAGCTATAGGTAATTTTACATTTATTTTGCTTGTTAAAACTGATTCCGACAACTCTAACGTAAGATGTTTAAACAATTACTAAAATTACCTTAATATGTTTCGAAATTTACCAAAGAGCCAATTTCAAGATAATAATAGGCCGAAATCAAATTACAGTAATTACAGCTAATGGTAAACGTCATGATTGCCTCATAATATGAGACAACATGTCACCTTTGAAACTATGTAATAAAGGATTAACATTTGTTGGTAGGGCTCAATTTGCGCCTCTCAGCTGTTTTTAGGAAGAATGTAGCCCCAGCAAATGCCGAGAGCATTTATGACGTCTTTCAAATACAATACATTTTCAAGTCTGTTTTGATCGATCAAATTTTCTACTACTATTATTATATTCTATGACTATATTTAAATTTTCATACTTTGTGTTATTTTAGGAGTGTAGTGTGCAGTGGTGCCTTTTACCCAAACAGTGGCGTATACTGTATTGCCGAAATCAACAAACACAATATAGCCCGAGTGGATCGCTTATAGGCAATCATGTGTAAGAGATGCGCGTCCCTGGTGCGCAACAACATCCTGAATATGATCGCGAGAAAGCTGGACAACATTCACGTTGACCATTGTTGTGCCATGGGGGGGGTGCAGAGATGGTCGCTGTTAGGGGTTTAATTCTCGACTCCAATTTATACCCTGTATTATACTAGACTTAGACATAAGTTTTACTAACATATTTGTCACTGTTACTTAAAAAAAAAATCTTTGAATATAACAATAAATAAATAACTACTTCCAAAATAAGTATATAACATCGGGCTCCAAGCCCAGTGGCGCAAAGGTGGAAAGGCTCAATTACGTGTCGGTGGTCGGACGTGAAAAATTAATGTGTTCCGTAATGGCCGCCCTGTCAGAGACCGATCGCCCGGTATGGCCCGGCAACGTCCGTTTTACTAGCAATTATAACTAAATGACACATGTGTTACCCGCCAGGGTTTTTCTAGCCCCGAAATTTAAGCGATTAACTTTTCAGCTGCCGTTAATCTAATTTGAGTTGGTGTTAGGGCTACATTTTCCTCACTTTGAAAATGGTGTAGAGAGGAATGGTGACCAATTAATAGTATTTTTCCGGTTGTTTCATGCGTCTAGCAATATAGAGTTAAAAGCATTTGCTGGCGTCTGCAGTTAACATTTTGTACAGAAATCTCCATTCCATTGTCATACAAAACTTAATGTAAGTACAAAATATAAACTGAAAAAAAAAAACTAAAGGTGATAACGACTGCGTTTGCGAAAATACATGGTACCTACTGCTTATGGGCCTGGAATCTATTTTATTACTCTATTGCACAATCTCCAGCATTCTTGTTAGGATTTGCACGTTTATCACCTACCATAGTGGTGTGACCAAAACTGTCAATTTTATACGTATAACTAGGCTAACCGGCTACGCCAAGTAAAAGTGTAATAAAACCAGAGCTAAGTATATCAGATTGATTTATTCGTAAACCTATGTACATGATCCACTAATTTTTTATAGCATACCATCGTCTTAATTTAGTGAAAGGACATCATGTCCTTTCACTAAATTAAGACCCCTTGTCTTGCATTTTTATTTATTTTTATGCCTTGTGCTTTGTCCATCGATATTTTATATATGAAATAAAAATAATTATTTTAAAATCATTACAATATGAAGCAACTAACTTGAAAAACGCACAATTCAAAAGAGGTTTCCTATTTCAAAATCAAAGAAGGTATAATAATATGTGTATTAGTTTACCAAAAGTTGTAAGAAACCATTAAATCTTCGATGAAACGGGAAATGCAAGTAGCATTAAATTTGCCATAAAGGTAGAATGTTATAGCCATCCCATAAAGCACATACGAGGCCAGGTTCATCCAAAGTTAGTGTAATGAATACGTGACTTATCGTAAAGTCTCTGGCTAAAACGACGTCACTCTTGGCTCGAATACTTGCCACTTCCAGCCATCAGACGATCACGAGTACGACGACGACGGCGGTGATCCCACCTAATAAAGTGGATCCGTTGATATTTATAACAATGGAATAGTCTTCTCACTTTTTACTAATTTTTGCAACAAATGTATATAAATAAACTAACCAAGTGCGAGTTGAACTCGAATTGAGTGTGGTTCCTTGCAAAATTGCACTGAAAAATAACCTGAAAATAATTATATCTAGATTAATCGCAGGCATTTTAATCTTGGGCAACTCAGTGTGTCGGAGGGCATGTTGAACCGTCTCGTTGGTGCCGGGTGTTATCCCTAGATGTTGCTCGTAGTAGCATACCCTAGACTGAAGCGTAAGCTGAAGATGAATGTAGAGGTCCTATTGCCACTCTACCTACTCGTATCACTTCGTTAAGGAATGTATGAAAATTGTTATTTTGAAATTAGTTTCAAAACTATTGCTATAATATCTAGCAAAGTCTGAAGCACTATTAGTAGATGCGAGCGCTTACTAATTACAACTTCCCTAACGTTACTACCGAAACGTGTTACCTTCCGATTTTCATCAGGTAATGGTCCCAGGCTTTATTTTCATTTTACTATTTTCGGAATTTCTTACCTTTAATGTAAAATACATTTTACGATTTCCTTTAAAACTCAAAAACAAAACATAAAGAAAATTAATAACATCATAAAAATATTGTAGTATACTAATGTACTTGTATAAAACTATTCCATCAATGTCCTTCAGTATTTGGATGGAATTGACATCAAATAAATTCAGTTTCAGTGTTCTTTTCTTACTAACTTTGACGTGTGGGAAACACTTTGCTTATTGCATTTTTAAGTTTATCTGTTATTCACGTAGAATATGAATATACCTACCTACATAGGTATCTTTATTGTATACTAGCTGACCCGGCGAACTTCGTACCGCCTTTCTTAATATTTTTCTCCGTAAGAACCTTGTACAGAGTATTAGAAAACTACAAAAAAAAAAATCAGCCAAATCGGTCAAGCCGTTTTCATGCTATGTCGTGACAACGGAAAACGGGTTTCATTTTTATATATATAGATATGCTGCCATGGAGTTGATAAAGGAAATAAAATGATTGAATGGCTATAATCAGTGAAGTGTTTTATCAAATAATGAATGAATAAGTGATTCTATGGTAACTTAATAACAATTACATACTTCATGATATATGTTATGCAGACCCGCTATGTATTTAGATATAATATTTTTAGTCTTTATGGAATAAAAATTAAGTTCTATTTTGATTAAATAGGTCATCAGCTCCGCTTTTATCATCATGATCATTTCATGTAGGTGGCACAGTCAATCGACCGTGCGTGTTCTGGTGTCAGAGTCCATCGGAACCGCTTTTCGGCCTCTGACGTGGTTTCTTTATCAAATACCAGATGGCAGCTGGGACCTACGGCGTAACGTGCCTTTCGAAGCAAGGAATCATCTTTATTATCAGACAGTCAGGTGATCCAAATACGCAATGTCCTAAACAAACTGGAAACAACTAAACAAAGTGTGCTTTCCATCCCATTGGAATCGAACCTGCTCCCCTTTGAAAAGAATAAATACGTAAGCATCTAAAGCGTTCTAACCAAGTGTGCAAGTGTGGAACATGCGTTAAGCTGACGTCCCCAACGAGTACTTACTTAATTATCTATTTGCCAATTTTCAGCTTGATAGGTCCACTAGTTGAAATATCTTTTACACAGCATGAGTGATTGACCTTTCGATGTTGTGTATAGTACCAGTATAAAGATATTTTCGTACAAAACTATTAGTCAATCCCTTTCTTGCATGTCCGTTTCATCTTACATTCGCCGTAAAATAAGATAGTAAGTAGGTATCATTTGCTCCAGCGGGCCCTTCCAATCCTCCCGGGAAGGGTAATCGTCTAATTAATACCTACTGTCGGATAGTTCTACGGCTTTGCTAACTTATTGTGAATGGGGATAGAATGCGATAGTATTCCATAATTAGCGCTCTGTCTGTTTCTTAATTATCACTACTTACTTTAATTATTTCAGCTTTTGACTTTATCTTCATACTGGAAAGCTAATAATATAGTTATTTCATATATAGGTGATTCGCGTTATCCTCTGGTCGAAAGACTTATATAGTTTTTTACTTTACTGTACACATGTATTGTGTTCCAGTGTGTTTACTGTTTCTATTAAGTTTGTATTGTGATTGTCAACGTGCCACTATGGACCAATCTTCCTTGGTAACAAATGTTAGTAGTTATAATTCGTATATACCTCTAATACATATGATTTGAAAGCAATAATATGTTTCATTTACTACTATGAAACAATATTAAAACTTTAATGGCTATTAAAAATAGGAATCGTGAGTCAAGCGTATTTCAGGAATAATGATGGGATGGAGACGATTTTGTTTCTGTAACCCGCTATCTATAGAGTATCCACCCAAATTTGCAAATGCGAATGAATTTGATTAAATTTAAGTCAAGCATGACAGTTCTTTAGGTTCATTTCTTACTAAAACGCACATGTTTATAGATCTTTTATGTTTTACAAATATTACATGGTACTTTATAATAAGAGATCTGTTTTGCCGCTCCCCAGATGTAAAGGTATGCTAAAGCCGCAAAGTTTAACCGTATCGATGTCGTGTTGTTTCTTCATAATCTGTTTGGTGTAGTTTGTAGTTGGTAATGCGCATTTTATTGATTTTGAACCTTAAATATAATTTTACTTCCCTTGCTCGGAAATAGCCCTTAAAAGGCCTCGACTTCGCTTCGTCCTTTTAATTCGGCTTAATTTCTGGCCTCGACAATAATGTACTATTATTGATATGTTGTGTATAAAAATTGGAATGAATTTTGAAAAATTAAACAATTCCAATTTGTAAGAATTTTTTATTTATTTATTAAAACTTTATTGTTCCATAAGTACAAAATACTTATGTGGCGGACTTAATGCTAAAAGCATTCTCTACCAGTCAACCATTGGGAGAAACAGAAAAACTGTGCAGCGCAAAAAAGTTACAAGGGAAAATAGGTACTTAAAAAATAAACAAATTTACCACGATGGGTATTTTAATGCATATCATACTAAACTACGTAAACATACATACACAATACATAAATATACATACTTATACCCTTACTTATATATCTACATATATTAAAAAAAAAATATATATATATATATCTATGCACATACATACGAGTATATAAATATACATTATATAAGCCTACATAAATACTTTTACGAAAACTTTCACAAAGAACTTTCACACGCAGAAGTGAGCATGAACTCTTTTTTTAAAGGTAAATTTAGAAGAAATTTCTTTAAATATATCGGCAGGCAAAACATTCCAGAGTCGGATTTCTATTAGTTACTTAACATTCGACTCTTCGATTTTTAGTGTCTCATATATTTCATAAATAGTACTCCTAATAAAAGATGAAATTTCGGAATATAAATCGGGCAAAAAAATATTGAATTTAACTATACCAGAATAAGGTCGAAGTTGTTGTTTCTTCAAATCTGTTAGTAGTTTGTTATTGAGATCACGCGCCGCGCGACCTAACCTCTCGGATGTTAGTCGACAAATTGATATTTTTTTGACATGATCCAACATTGAAAGAGAATCGTCTTTTTTTGAGGTCAAATAATATAATAATATATACATGTTTTTTCAATTCATTTTAATTTATTTATTTAGATAGTGAAGTCAATTTTTAAACAATTACAGCACAGTAAAGAGCTTAATTTTTATATAATTTAAGTAGTAACTAGTATAAACCAGGAATACAAACTAAAAGAAATAAAAAGATACGAAATAAAGAAAATTGCAAATGATAGGCAAAAATGCAAGACACTCCACCAACAAGGCCTAGATCTTTAATTTATAACGATAAACTAGGATCACGAAAATTAATGTCATTTTAATAAAAATTATTGTATTTCCCAAAATTCATGTACTAAAATATTTTAAACATTCAAATGCTATATGCACTTAGAAAAATGCTGTACCACCAGAAATCATATAGCATAATACAAGTAAATAAATATTTATTTCCTGTAAGTTACACGAGTTTCAGTGCATTGTATTAAGTTATGGACAAACTTGCTCCACGTTCGGACGGTGTATGCCAAAACCTCTGCTTGTAAACCAGCACACTTTACCGTGTTACTACAAAATTATTACTATTATTATGTTACATGCTTGTCTGGTGTAACTAATTGGACATATATCTAATTTATAAGTTAGATAGGTAGATCATGGAAAACTATGACATGGTAATCTAATATGGGATATTTTATAACGAGCAGCTGCCATAATAAGTATATATTTATTTGCAAATAATAAATAGACATTGAATAATTTTGATATATACGCTGAACCTAAAACAATGCAGATTAACTATAACCACACGGGGTTTATTTAGTTTCACATATATATGTTTGGCTGCTTCTTATCTTGTTATAATTCAGCTTATTGTCTCAAATCAATTGTCTATCATGCGATTAATTTTTTTTATCAGCAAACGAAAAGATATAACATTTTGCACATAGATAAACCATTGATAGAGCGCGAGAGATAGCGCAGCAGTGCCATTGCAAAAAATACGATACGATATCTTTCATTGCTACGAGTTTTTTAATCACTAACTACACAGTCTACTATCGGTACGAGGTCTACGACTGCTACGATCGCTACGCGGTCCATAATCGCTACGAATTCTACGAGTCCACGACCGTTCGTCTACGATAGCTACGAAATCTACGACCACTAACAGACTAAAGGTTGTTGAATTGTTAAAAACTAGCGACCCGCCCCGGCTTCGCATGGGCATAAAAACTTTCCTCTTGAATCACTCTATCTATTAAAAAAACCGCGTCAAAATCCATTGCGTAGTTTTAAAGATTCAAGCATACAAAGGGACATAGGGACAGAGAAAGTGACTTTGTTTTATAATATGTAGATCACTGTTATAAACGAGTTTTAATGTCAAATTATTTGACAAAAACAAAGACAAAAGAATGATGCATTATTTTGTGATTCGTTTATTTCTGTTATTTACATACACAGGTCACAAGAACTAGTTAAACTTTCAAAAAGTAAAAACTATGGTACCAAAATGTGAAAATATCAAGTTGAAACGGGTTTACAGTATTAATTTCATAACGTCCAATTTAGCTTGTGTCGTGATGCGGATACATAGTACGTGACTATTGCGGCTTTGTGGGTCCCGACTCAGACTTCTCGTAGAATGGATCACGTCCACGTATCACTTTCCTGAGCTCATGCAGCGTCGGCCACGTTCCGAACTAATACTGAAATTATTTCAATTCATCAATCCCCTTTGTTTAATTATTTCGTATGACTTTGGGTTCGGAAGCATAGTCTTACATTTTGGTAAAAAATGTTGTTTCTTTTCATCTTAAAGAAATAATTTACAATTGACTTTTTGATGTTCATTATTTTGCGGCCAAATTATTGTTATAACTATCTGTTGCCCGCGGCTCCGCCCGCGTGCGCCTCGGTTATATCGTGTCCGAAAGTAGCTTATGTTTGACTCCTAATGCATAACTATATCTATACCAAATTTCATCACAAACGGTCCAGCAGTTTAGCCATGAAGAGATGACAGACAGACAGCAGACAGACAGACAGACAGACAGACTTTCGCATTTATAATATTAGTATGGATATGGAAGTATGGAAGTATGGATGGATGATGTTATAACAAAAAATGGCAACTAGAAAAAACGAATAGACTTATTATTAGACATCTTAATTACAGATATTATATTGACATACATAGAAGATGACTCAGTACTTTACATGCAAAAATTTTAAATTAAGTTTATAAAAAGCACGTAAGATTGTGGACACATTATCGTTTAGGAAAGTAAGAAATAAAAATGCGTTAAATTAAATGTTTAGGATTTCTGTTGAAATTTGTTGCCAAAATTTCAACAGGTATTGCCACGAACGATGTTGCAGGGGTTTCTAATATGTATATGCAATAAATTATTTGTTATGTTTGCTTTTCTATGTTAACATGTTGAAAAGTTTTTCCAAATTGCATCGGTCGTCTTATGCGGGAAGAGATCACGTAGGAAACTTTTAATAAAGTTGCTAGAGTACCTCGGGAAACATCGTTATTTCTCTAGGTTACTACGGAGACTTCGAAATTGAATACTGAGACTAAATATTTGTGTGTTTTACATTCCTTATTTCTACTTTCTACTGTAAATTATAACCTGGGTTAATAACTGTGAAATGAACACTAAACCTATAATTGTATGAGCTGAAGGTAATAATGGGAAAGTTAATTTAAAACAATTAATAATTTTTGTAAGTATAACGTAGTAACAACTGTGTAATACATTATTTTACTCTTATTTTATATTTGATTAAAAAGTAATTTACTAAATAAACCCTAAAAAATTATAGGTTAATAGTCTCTCAAAGCTTAGCTTGCAATAAATAAAAATTAAATCTTAAATTTAAAAAAATATGTGTGTCAAAACTTTTTTTCTCTATTCTGCTTCACGGCAATCCGTGAAGAATAATAAGCGGCTCCTTGTATGTTTAGTATCTTCAAAGTTGTCAACGAGAGCCATTACTTGTCGGATAATTTCTCTCCAACACACTCTCTTTTTGTCTCAGTTTCTGTGTCAAAACTAAAAAAATACTTTAAAAATAAAGTAGTTTCGCTGTATACTGGCAATATATTATTTTAGTACAAATAGTAAATATTTGTTGTAAGCGTAGGAATAGGTAAAACTGGACTGCGTCCAGTCGCGTACGATCCGGCATCCCATGAATTTAGATTGCAAGTTTATTCCAAGTTCAAAATTCATTTGATACACACACTTCTATGTATAATGTTGTGGGAAATATGTTTCATTTCTGATTGTAATGTCTTTCCAAATACAAGGTAGATGGTACCTTGGTTTTTTAAATGTGTTGTGATTTTAAAGATTTTACATACATACATACTTGTCCTAAAAATTTTATTATACTTACTTTTTATAATCTTTAATGCTATTTTATTTCAATAATTAAGCTCATGTTGTTAATTATAAGAGTGCAATGTTATCGATGATTTGAATGATTTTACATACCCATGTCAAAAAAGAAACAAGATAAAATAAAAACGGCTAAATAGAGGGAAGCAAAATCAAGTTTTATATCCCATCTGTAGAATTATTAATGTATTTCCTCTAACTACAATCAAGAATACCTACAAATACAATTAATAAAATTAAAAAAGAATGTTTATGAAATTGTTAAATTATTATTGTAATATTATACAGAATACCTGTTCCGCAAGCACGCCCAAAGGGCGAATCAAATATCTTTGAACCGCCACTCAAGTTTCTCTATTAAATCTTACGTGAGTCTGTGTTACTCGAGTTATGCAGTACTGAACTGTGAAACATCTGACCCACAACAGACGCGTTAACACAGAATATGGAGGACACAGAAGTTAATAAATTTATGAATAATTTTTTATTATACTAAATCAGTTTTGCCGTTATCCGTATTTTATATATTTACTGTCAGTTTTTAAAGTGCAAAGAACTAAGTAACTTATATACTATACTATGTGCTCTCATTGCCTAAGAAAAAGATTTACTTATATACATATTATATGAACTACTATTTTAAACTGAACTTATTTATTTGAAATAAAAAGTAGAGTATTTGACACGGGTAAAAGTAATAATTCCTACTCGGACTATAATCACGCTACGTTCGGGCCACTAAATACCTCGTACCGGGGTTACTCCTTTCCAACCTTTGTAACTTGTATAAAAATCTACTATTACAATCTATTCCTTTACTTAGGTACCTAAAGATACTACACAAAAAAAGGCAAGCAATATTAATAATAAAGCCACTTTCTCTCTCTAGATAAAATCTTAGACTCATAGACAATTATTTCAGATCGATACCCATCGAATAAGGCATAGATTAAAAAAAAATTGCGTAGAAAGACGGCGCGCGATTTGAACTTCTTTAGAATAAAGTGTAATTTCTGTACTCCCGTTGTTTTACTGACAGGCACGTCTTTGTATATGCTACACTAGACGAGTGTGCCTGAACTCCATAGATAACACACAAAGGGTGCCGATTCACTAATATTGAAATTTCACATATTAGCTCAAATTAAACCTTTTACCTCTGCAATAGCGATCAAATTGGATGTCTGAAGATAATATACTCGTACCAAACCATCTGCCGAATTCTCTTATTACGGTGTTATGAATACGCAAATTTCGTACATTGTTTATCGTTTGGAATGGAAGAAGTAATTCTCAGAATTTGAAAGATTCCCTTAAGTATGTGGCACGTACCTGTGATGTAAATAATATTTAGTTTTGTTAATATTTAGTTAGTGGTATGTACTGTTTCACTAAGATTTACACCTAAATAAGAAAATAAACAATAAATAAATTATTACATATTGTAATAAATAAATGAAATATAAAGCAAAAATGCAGGAAGCATTTTTATTGACCTGATCAGAGATCGAACCCAGTATCTTGGAGTTTTGATACAGAAACTTCCTCGGGAAACAATGAATTAGGCATTTAAACTATGATTGGCTCTCTTTTTATAAAAAATGTTTAGGTTAATACTTTATTTAATTGTAATATAATATAATAATATAATAGGAGAGCTGCCGCCACCAGTTATTTCATGAAAACTACTGCCAACAAGCACCTACACATCCCAGCATGTATAACACCAATAAGTTGCACACACAACCCCTGCCTGGTGAGGTCTCCTGTCGTGCTGAAACTCATGTGGCAAGATTCTGTAAAAAAATTATACAGCTTAAATAAAATTATTTATGTAGTATGTATTCTAACTAGAGACTAGTTAGAATACAAAATTACCATGTATACCTATACTAGGAATAGTGGTATTTTGATTCTCAGAGACACGATCATATCAACATCAGAAATCCCAAACAATTGGATTGCACCGAGAATAGACCATATTAATCAGTTACGAATAATTAGGTCGTGTAATCGAAGCTTTACAGAGAATGCTTCAAAATAATAGCATGTGGGAAATATGACAATACATCTCCTATCCTATCTTATTGTGACACCACAAAGCAACACGCGTGATTGGGCTTCGTTCAAACGTGAACTGAACAGTCAGGTGTATCGGCTGATAACGGTTTCCATGAAATAATATCTTCAGATTCTTACTTGTCAAGATTTGTTTTAATAAATTTTTTTAACTCTATATTTTTAACCCTCGACGCAAAAAGGGGCGTTAGCAGCTCTACTTGCTCATCAGTGTAGCTATGTGTCTATAAAATATAAAAGAATAGAAAAAAACTATAAGAAATATATTTCTGGCATTTTACATACATACATATCATATCATCACTCCTATCTCCCGCAGGGTAGGCCGAGACTAGAGATTTCCATTGGCTATGATCCTTGCAGGCCTTTCTCCTTTTCTCTACACTCATCACTTGTCATATACGCTTGTCGGGTTAGGGTATGCTTAATATAGTACGGTATGTTTTCGAGGCCGACCCCGACCGACTCTCCCAGACAATTCTGCTTTAAACATACCTACGGCGTTTTATTTTTATAATAAGATTTATTGATATAATCTTTGTTTAAAAGTCAATCATTATTTATATTCTTAAAATTCACGTCCGCTAAAATTCTTAATAAAAAAAATCCGAGGTCTCTTCACTCTCGTCTATTTCTGTAGTCAAACTCAGTACTTGCATTGCTGTGTTCCGATACCCTTAAAGGGTGAGAGAGTCAGTAAAATTACTGCAGTGTGGCGAAATATCTTAAGCAATTAAATGGCAGCGGGCTATTGTCACTCTGAATGTATCACTAATATAAGGGTAAAACCGCGATCATTCGGTTACGTAGCATAAACAATTTGTTCTATATGAATAATCGGAAATGCATAAAATATCATTTTTACAATACAAAAACTACATAACTTAATACTTCAACAATGCTAGTACCGTAAAAGCAAAATATTGACTGGGGATTCAGTTACCAACCCTACTCTGGAATAAACAGCTGCATTGCATATGAATTGAAACAAAGTATTGATATTCTTTAGCACTTTGAAGTGAAAAGTTAAGAAGGTTCTGTAAACTGGAGGTGACGTGCAATATAGTTTCAATGCAAAGTATTCTTGCACTACGGATTATTAACATATGGCGAATCACTAAAGAAGGGTGACTGGCTCTGTGGTCCAGTACTTAAGGTATTTTCCTGAAGACTCGAAGGTCACTAGTTCTATCCTCATGGGAAGCAATTATCTACTTTGTTGAGTTGTTTTCAGTTTAGTTATGACTTTGCAGGCTTGAATTTAAATATAATTATATATCCTAACTAATATTATAAATGCGAAAGTGGGTTTGTATATTTGTTTGTTTGTTACCTCTTCACGCTTTATCTACTGAACCAATCTATTTAAAACTTCGCATACACATAGTTACGAGTACTGAAAAGGACAAAGGGTACCTTTCGTCCCGGGAAAAAGCACTGTTCCCGAAATTCACGCGGGTGAAGCCGCGGGCGAAAGCTAGTTAATAAATAATTGACTAATTAAACTAACTCCTAACTCTAAGATACACCGTAGTCATATCAAAGATATAGTGAATTAAAAAATGTCTAATCAATTATAAAGAGTTTTCATTCCAAAAGTGTTATTTCGCCTAAATTCGTTTCAGAAGTCGAGCTTGATTAGTTTTATTTTATGACAGTCTAAGCCGCAGGTGTTGTTTTCCTTTACACTTAGGATAAAAGCTAGATTATTTGATTTTACGATCCTGCTACGTTTTCACTTCTTGTAATTTAAAATAATTATTTTTCGGATGTTTGGTCCAATATAATTCTACTTCTATTTTACGAAGTTCATAAAACCCTAATTACTTGTCTGAACAAGTAATAGAGACCTGAGTCTCTAGAGGCAATTTGTTTTTTTTATTAATCTGTGTCGTCTTACTTCGGAGCAAATTTTAATAAAAAAATAAAAAGTGAAATAAAAACAAACGAAACGTGGTGGTCGTTTCAAAAAATAATGTCAAATCTTGTAATTTCTTCAGTATCTCGTAATAAGAAAAGATAATGAGTGATACGAAGGTCATTGAGCCTCATGATGTACTAAATATCACCAATTGTAGAGAAAGTGATAATCTGTATCATATTCATCTCAGTATTTTCCGGTTGCATGATTAAATGGCTTCTTAGCCCTTGCTACACTAACGATAACTTGTTATTTTCTCTCCATTATTTACAATCACATTATTTTTATGATCTGCCTGACGCCTACCTTGGGAATGCTGTTCTTAGTAGTATCCACCCCAGTCGCATAGAGAAAATTTAAGTATACTCTTTTTATCCCTAATCCGCTTTACGATATCCACGAGATAAAAGATTTTCTAATGTTTCCAGTTAGGTTAGAATATTGCAGGCGCCTGATTGTCTAATAGAAAAGTTGATTCCGTAAATCCGAAGGTTTGTTATACTAGTTGGCCCCGGCTGCCATCTGGTAGTTGTTAAAAACCACGGCAGAGTGAGTGAGTGAGTGAGTGTGACTGAGAAGCGGTTGTGGCCTTATAACCTGCACAATACGAACTAATAAACAATCTGCATAGAAATCAATTTTTTGTAAAGAAGCCATAATATAAATACTTTAACGCTAAAAGACTAGTATGATAAGTCTTAAATCCGATTACTTGTAGTGTAATAAAAAATCAAGCAAACAGTGTTTAATGCCAAACAGTGAATATGTTAACAAATATTCAACTGGCTCAGAAACATAAAGGAAATGTGATTACAACGGAACCGGAAGTTGGTTTAAGTTGAGCGCCAGAGCAGCCACGCAACATCCGCATTTTGTGGACATATGAGGAACTTTATTATTACCCCGCTACATGGCACGATCGAGTTTACCATTTACTAGAAAGGTACCTTTGTTTTGCGAAAATTCTATAAATAAAATTGATTCTACTATTTGTACTAAGCACAAGCTATTTGCAACAAAAAAACTACCCGACTACAGTATATTATTTTTCCTTTGAAAATTCTTCATTCTCATATCACATTCGATAGGTTATAGATAAGTAGAATTTGCCACCAGTTGAACTCATACAAATTGAGACTATCTGTGTTTTTGTCTGTCCTTTTGTCGTTCAGGAATAACATAAGCTTTAAACGCAAGAATGAAAATTATTTTTTTCTAATTAGCCTGAGTCTTGGACGGATGTTTATCTTAATATTGGATTTGTAATAAAATTTAGTTTCATCACTACAAATTATAAAACAAAGTCGCTTTTCGCTGTCTGTCCCTATGTATGCTTACATCTTTGAAACTACGCAACGGATTTTGATGCTGTTTTTTTTATACATATGGTTTATATGTATAATACATAGAACTAGGAACGCGGCTCTAATAGAAGTAGCATGACAAGCTAAACTGTCTTACCACTCATACACGATATTTACGTATATGCCATCCAGGGGTTCACAGTCTACTAATGTCTATTGCGGAGTATATACAAGGACAACAAAAAAAATCAATTTTGGGTATTAATGCCGATTTATGCCTTCATAATATGTAAAAATAATTGTATAAATCCAAATATGAGTTCTCCTGATACTTCTTTTTACGTTTTATACAAGTTAAAGCCTTATATTATGTAAAATACTACAGCAAATTCAACGCCATTTTGAATGAAAAAAATATTATTCAGTCAAAAGCATGTGCTAAGCATAGTGTTGTTGCTCTTACGTTTCTTTCGTCAAGTATCGATAAACGAAGTTAGGAGGCGAGTTTGGAGTAAAATTCGGGATTAATTATAAACATAATTCTTGTAGGTAAATGTCAACGGGAAATGAATGAAGATACCAGTTTCCGAAATTGCTAGTGTTACCATAAAATTCCGGAAGATGCCAATTATTCTTGTTTGTAACGTCTTACTAAAAATGTTTACATATTATATGACACTCTTCGGGATCGAAAAGAAAAGACGAAATGTCTGGTTTTCTTATTTCCCTGTGACATCTGATGAAGTAAAACTAGACGTGGGGTTTAACGTCAAACCCAGAGAGATGGTTAAGAAAAATCAGATAATTGGATTTTCAAGGTCCAATGGACTACAAAATCATAACAGTGGCATTCACGCTATTTTTAACCCAAAAAGAGGAGAGAGAGACTGAAATTAAAACGCATCACGTCCACAGTACAAAATAAAATGTTCAATGAAAATAGGTTAAGCTGTAAAAAAGCTCTAGGGGTATTAGTGGGGAAAATACCTAATGCCTGGAAAATATATGGGTGAGGGGGAGAGGGGGAGAAATAAGTCGAACTATAGACAAAATTGATATATAATAAAAAAAAATATCAAAACAATGATGCCAGACCTTAGAGGGTCCAATGACCTCTGTGACGCAAGAGTGTGCAGGGTGAATTGAGCTTTTACCCACTTGATATGAATTAATAATCAAAAAGGGAAACGGACGCAATATAAAACATTACAGCAGCTATTAAACATTAGTTCTACAGTATATTAGGTCGATTGACTTTAGAAGGTACTGATACATTATGCAAGCAACTTGAAAACGTTAAATCAAGCATGACTAATAATGCGCCACGACGTCAAGCTGGCACGTCTTGGGTTTGCCCCTTCCACCATACCAAGCCCCGTGGGAGGTGGCATGGTCAAGACACCTGTTTCCACGAGACGTGATCGTACCACCGCAGGCCACTCTTTTGAAGCTTATCTATCTGCTATGTTATGGATATGAAGGCTGTCCCGAACGTGGTGGGAGTTTCTAACGCGGTCTTTTCGCGATATTTCACACATCCAGCTCAGCGGACAGTTCTAATGATGGTTATATAGACCTGACCCTTGAGCCTGACCGGCATTCTGGAATCACAAGTGAAACCAGTCATCTCAGGCCATTATGCTCATGATCCTGTTTGCTTCGACTTTTGGTTATTTTTTCATATTGTTGCATGATATACTTATCGTATCGAATCTGGCTAATGACCACCACCGCCAGATGCATTGTTTGTGACTTAATAGTTTAATAAATAGTATTCTTCATATCAGACCATGCTAGCCCATACAGATATAAACAGTAAACTATGATTAAATTTAAAAAGTATAATAAAATCAAATATTAATAAAAACCAATAAAAAAATAACAATAATAATTCAATGGAATCTCGATATATCGATGCTACGCGAATCTGTTACTTCACTAATTTTGCCTGCTGTCATGTCAAAATGGCAACAAATAGACGTAATAATTATACAAATGGAATGAGTATTACTTTTTAGAGTGACGATAAGCATTTAACATCGTGTCTCTGTCACTCTGAAAAATATATATATGGCCATCACGTGAAAACACATTATTATCTCACTAATGATACAAACCTATTAATTATAATGAATTAGATGGTTTCGTGCGATTGGCAAGTCGTCCTGGTTATTTAGAATATTAGAAGATGTTTTTAAGTTAGCTTATTACGCAACAAGCGACCCGCCCCGGCTTTGCATGGGCATAATAACCTTGCTCTTAAATCACTCTATCTATAAAAAAATCCGTTGCGTAGTTTTAAAGATTTAAGCATACAAAGGAATATAGGGACAGAGAAAGCGAATTTGTTTTATACTATGTAGTGATAACCGAAGACAAGAGGTCCGCTTAAGAAGGGACTGAATAAATTAACCGGCTTGGTATTACATTGATCTCACAACTTTTGACGGTAGAACAACTAAGCGAGACTTGGAATTTTTATAAGTTTTGTTTTTGATGGCATCTCATTTCATTTTGTAGATTACAGAGAACTACTTTACGACATACATATTGCCTCTTGATAACGCGGGTGAAGTATAAGTATGCAGGTACACTGGTTCGTTCACTGCGAATGTAACTTTGTTATCCTATATATTTATATGGGATTACAAAGTTATTTATGCAGTTGGTGTATCTAGAAAACTGGACCGAAATTGCAAAATATTTTAGTTTTCCCTTGGGTTATACACTAAACATTAATTACATTCTAAATTTGAAGTTTATGTATATGCTGCAGTGCTACTACCGCGCTCCAAGATTCTTGCTCTGACTGCAACAACGCAATTATCTGATATAACTGCAAATCTATTAACAGATTTAGTACTTAACATTTGGTCATAGCCTAGAGGACCTATGGATACCAGCTCATTAAGATTAGTTCAGTTTATCATATTCAGTGCTGTTATTTGAAAGAGCGAGTAAAATTAATTTTATAATGTTGCTCTAGTTTATGGAACTTAAGTAAACTGTGACTAATAGAGAAGACATATATCGGGCATTAATGCATACAATTTTTTCAATCAGAATTTCAAAAGAGAATTTTATTGTAAGGACACTCATTTATAAGTAGGTACATATAAATTCGATAATGAAATGGCTTCGTTTTTCTGTCTATCTATTTAATTAGATCATGTATTCAAACCTAACAATAACTAATAGTACTTACTAGTAATATCACGCTAGTGACACTCCAGGTATCAGTACTGTTATCTATTCTGTGGTATCACGAGCGTAAATAGGCTAAAGTAACTGTGCGCTCATCTTTCCTTGCCTTATTTTATATTATGATTATATACTATATATCTATTTATATGTCTTCGCTCTAGAGTGTTTTTCCCGGTTGCATCTTCAGCTTACGTTTCAGAGCCCAGGGTACGCTATTAATCATGGTTCAATGGAGCGATTGACGTCTGACCTTTGTATCCTATTTATTTATATATATTAGTAATTATAAATAAAAAAATTGTATGTACTTGGTAAATAACAGTCGTATTGAGAACGAGAAGGTATCTTTATCTCCAGACCAGAACAAAACCTACGCTCAAACATTACAAACGGCAATACCGTACGTACACTTCGAACTTTTTTACGAATGAGAAATTTAATTATTTCCTGCTCAGACTCATCATCTTTTTGTGTAGTTAAGACGGTCAATCGACCATGTACACCCTGGTTTCAGAGTTCGTCGGAAGCCTCTTCCGGCCTTTAAAATGGTTCCTTTAAGAGTGCGCCCAACGCCAAAATTTGAAAAACAGACCTATTTTTCAATCCATAGTTTAGGGCGAAAAAACCTTATAATTCAGATTTAAAAAATACTGTAGGTAGGCAAAACACCTGTAGAAGCCGAGTAATCGAATAGAATTTTGAAAAATAAACAGGTTTTTTTTTAAAAAATACAAACTTCAGAACGAAAAAAAAGCAGTATTAACTCAAATGCTCTGAATTATCAGCGACAACCCCAAATTATTTTTTACAAATAACATAGCCAGACTAATGTTTTAGTAGAGTAATCGATTACATTTTTTATTTTATGTCTATATTTTTAATAATTAAATAAAACCTCAACTAAAATTATAACCTGGAGCTCAAAGCCAACTCGTCGTTAACTGAATCATGCGATTTTCGACTCTAAACAAAGCGTAGTAGATGGAACAATTGTGCACGGGCAAATGGTTACTTGTCGGGCAGCGCTCGACGCGGAAGGTTGTTCCCGGACGCTCTGTACCTTCTCGGTACTGACAATCGAACGCGTAATTTATTTGGAGCGGATTTTGTTTCTAGTGTGAATAAATATTGTAAATTAGACCGTATGACGTTTATTATAGGGTACATAATTGTATATAGTGGTTTTTAGTATTATCATAATTGTAAACAGTGTGGTGTGTGGACGTGTAAATAATAGTGTATAAATAGTTTTGACAATGGGACGAAAAGATAAAAAAAGAGAAATAACGTTTTTGAGAAAAAGAAGAACTAAAAAACATGACGGAATGTTTGGGTAAGTTGTTTTTATTTCTACAAAATAATGGATTTAGTACAACAGTAAGTACACGCTTTATTTACAAACTAAAACCTACTTGTACAAATACTATACTATACTATACTATACTAATATTATAAATGCAAAAGTCTGTCTGTCTGTCTGTCACCTCTTCACTGCTAAACTGCTGGACCGATTGTGATGAAATTTGGTAGGGATGTAGTTAACGACCTGAGGTCAAACATAGGCTACTTTTGGACGTGATATAACAGAGAGGGGCGGAGCCGCGGGGAACAGCTAGTAGCAAAATAAATAGATAGTAGGTACTTATATATTTAAAAAAGTCATAACTAACCCTTATCTTTTATAAATACAGCCTACATTTGATCAAACTGAGCTCCGTAGGTACCTATACAGAGTAAGCGCGCACGGGCAAACGTCACAAATGTCAGCTTACAGTATATGTAAAACAACCATTGTTAGACGACAACAAAATATACGAGTACCTATATATAAAAGGCCTTTAAAAGTAACTGTGTTTTTTTTTACAGATTGATTAATTAGTGATTTTCATTACAAAAACGTATATTTTATTCTATTTTTGATAATGATAATACAGGATGTTGTACAATTTAAAACTAAAGATGTAAAGAACTCTAGTCGAGTCCTACTCGTAAATATTGCGCTCGGCTCGCAAATTGACGACTCGACTCATTTCAATAAGACTATGTGCTCTTGAGCGCAGCATGACGCTCGAGTCTTGTTTAGCGCTCGAGTCGTTGGTAGGAATCACCCTGGTAACAATGTATTTAAACATAATTAAACCTTGATACGCTCAAGACATAAGACTCGAGTTCTTTTTTTTAAAACTCGTGTTCGTTATAAGAGATATGTATTATCATGAGTATAAGTTGTAATGTTACAAATGGCTCAATATAAATTTTGATCTTTACCTATATTTTACTCTGTTTTAGATCTTTAGCGCTGAGGACGCTGCTCCAGCAGCTAAGCTCCGCAGCTGGGCGCAGCATCTACAGAGCGGTCCATAGCACTAGTGATCGCATAACTTGAAAGCACATATGTGGTCACGATCCTCAGCAGTGAGGGACCGATGAAGAAGAAGAATTTTTATTGCTATAAAAAATATTTTTCGCAAATATTACTTTATATAAATTTATTTCTGTAATTAAACGCTTTGTTTTACATTGGCAATATAGTTTTTTTTTTCTCACAGAGTGCTAGCGTACTTACATCATGATTAAAGTTTCGTGTTAATATATAACTACACTAGCTGTTCCCCGCGGCTTCGCCCCGCGTGGGACTCGGTTATATCGCGCCCAAAAGCAGCCTATGTTTGACCTCAGGTCGTTAACTACATCCCTACCAATTTTCATCACAATCGGTCCAGCAGTTTAGCCGTGAAGAGGTGACAGACAGACAGACAGACTTTCGCATTTATAATATTAGTATGAATAACCAGCTTCGGTGAACTTCCCTCGGGAATAGTGCTTTTTCCCGGGATGAAAGGTACCATATGTACTTCTCCTTGTACTAAGCTACCTCTTCACTAAATTTCAGCCACATCAGTTCAGCCCTTTTTGAGTTATAAATAGTGTAATTAACACGACTTTATTTTTTATATATGGATATAGATAATAAAACAGTAAAAATATTTTGTCTGTACATTTATTATTTTTGTCATAAATGTATACTTGTATAGGGACACTTAAAAGGAATAATAAAACTTAAAAACAAAATGTTTGTTTTCAAACTTTTTATTTTTGTTTGTATGTCTGTCTGTCTGTATGTATGTATCACGCTTATCTCCGAAAGTACTGAACTGATTTACTAAAAACCTTCACCAATTGCTTTGTTTTAACTCAGCAAAACATTCAAAGTGTGTTTCATCAAAATCATTTCAGTACAAAACTAGTGGTTCTGTGAACAGTAGACCTCGCGAACCTCCTGCCTTGACTTCCCTCCCTTCCCAATTTTTCATAACTATATGTCTAGGTATAAAAATAAACACGTGTGCCAAGTTTCATTAGGATCCGTTCAAACAACGTCACAGAAAACTTTCCCTCTTTTTTCCCCCATTTTCCCTCCAATCAAAAAAATCTCTCGACATAAAATTGTAAAAAAAAAATCAAGGAACACGTGTGTCAAGTTTCTTCCCCATTTCCCCTCCAATCAAAATAATCTCTTGACATGCAATTGCAAAAAAATCAAGGAACACGTGTGCCAAGTTTCATTAGGATCCGTTCATAAATGCGACCTCCAACCCGGAACAAACAAACAGACAGACAGACACACATCCGGACAAAAGCAAAATTTTCCAGTCTCGAAATGGAATAGAGGACAAAAAGTGATCGTCATTTGACTGAATTCAATGTGTTTGTCTGCAAATATATATCGCTTTTGAACGAATGCTCCAAATTTAATAATACTTTTTTTGTGTTGATTATTGTCATGTCATGACAAACGAAAGAAAACGGGGATTTCAAGCGAAGCCCGCGACATCGTACGCGTAAGCGTACGATGTCGCGGGCATGTTCAATATTTAAATAAAAAATCATAATTGTAACTGCTGAAAATCACTATTTCTACTTCCTAATTTTCTATCAATTCACTTTACTACTACTTTCCTATTACTTGTGAATATGCTGCCACTTTACCAACTTCCAATTAATATTTGGTTGACTGTATCTATCTACCATACACACACTCCTCTAAAAAAAACTACATTAATATTTCATTCATAATAAATAAGTATTTGATTTTTCTAACTTTATCGCATATACTATACTCTAACTCACGAGTTCAAGACTAGCCACGGTGCGGCCAGCCGCTAGTGATCGCAGCGCGCCGTGTTGGTTTTTAGAACTAGAGCGGAGGGTATGCAAGACGTGCGGGTGAAATCGGAATTTTTGTCGGCGTTAGGCGCCCTCTTAACGACTACCAGATGGCAGCCGGGACCAACGGCTTAACGTGCATTCCGAAGCACAGAATCATCTTTATTATCAGACAGTCAGGTGAATCAGGCCTGCAATGTCCTAACCAAACTGGAAACAACTTAATAAGCTCTCACGACCCCTGGGTCTACTTGGCTCAGACTGCTTAGTTGGTCGGAGTGGAAATACAGTGCATTTGTATTAAGCCTTAATCCTGTATCATAAAGTCATTTTTGTTTGATTTTGCAATAAGAATAATTTGTGAACTCATTCCATAATGTGTGTATTTGGTGACGGACCCCCCCTCCTACCCTCCTTTACCTCAGCCCTTACCCCCCGCAAACGGCGCGGCCGGTTCCCATACATTTAGTGTCATATGTTATATCTATTTTAAGTGACGCAAATTTTTTTTTTAATCTATGGTATAATACATGTGTTATATAGCATTGCACCCGTGCGAAGCCGGGGCGGGTCGCTAGTTAAGTTATAAGTATCCTTTAGCACAAGACTCCAACTTACGTTGCGTCTTACTCAATCTCTGTGATTTGTCTCCAAATATTATTTATTATCTTTTATTTTGGCGCAATAACTTCGTGGCACACAAGCTGAGTCGACAGTTGCTTATAAATAAATAAATGGAAAATATTTTCATAAATTGAAGGCGAATTTGCTTTGCCGGAACTATTCCCGCCTTCAAATGGTTAACGGAAAAGAACGTGTTCCTTTTCTATCATTACATTGGCGGCTGGTATTTCATATTTTTATTAAGTTTTTATGAGATTACTGAGCGTTAGTAATGATTTGTGGATTGATATTATTATTTAGATGGATTATATTCAGTAGAATAATAGATTAAATATTTTTTCGTTAACAATAGCTTTTCATTATGAAACTGCTGTTAGGATTCGTTCTATCAAGTGTTATTTTTTAATGATTTTGTTAATTTGCTTGAAATAAAAGTGTGTTTAATAGTCAGAATTCAAACAATGTTAGGTTGCAGTGCTTATTTTTTATTGTGTATACAATTTAGAAGGTAAAGAGAAATACAACTGATTTTTAGTGGACACCTGCAGTACCTATAAAATTTTTATGTTCTGTGCCCATTTTGGATTAATCAAAGAAGAACATAAACAAAATTTACTAGCGAACTCAACATTGAAAATAAAAATGTTTCATCTCTTCAGTGTTTCCATCCTGTTATAATTTCCAGTCACAGATATATTCCCAGTAAATATTGTCCTCGATTTCTCGATCGTACATCAAATTAACGAATATGTTGACAACACTCAAAGTTTTCACATATCTAAGTACACTTACTTACATATTTGCATAATAAGCAAGCTGATGGTGCCATTACTTATGCTTCGCCGTGATTCGGAAGGTATCAGATTTCTTACTACTTATATCAAGTCGGTAACATTAGATGACAGTTGTTAAGCTAATCCTTAAGATAAGTAGGTATATATAGGCTAATTACCAACGAAATGAAATAGCCATCAAATATTTAAAATAAAATCCAATAATAAGTAAATCTGTTCAGATGGAATGTAAAATTTGTATTAGATGTAAGAATGACAGCGGAAAGCTTCGTAGAATTTGTTATCAAATAGCTCTTAATATTCTCCATAGTCGTCAGTCTTATGATGCGAGTTTTCTGCATACTTTCCTCAAACAAAACTGGTGAGTCGTAACAGAAATAGGAAAATAGAAACAACAGAGGAATTTTTGAATTCCTACTATGCGATAGAGATTTTTGTCGTATTCAATGTTATGAGGAATAAAATGTCAGTTGTGAACAAAAATTTGTGTTACTTAAACAATTTTATTTATTGACAATGGAGCATATTAAATACCTGTCTGATATAAAAAAAATTAAAAACCTAAATCATCATCATCATCATTTTGTGTTGGTAACACAGACAATTGACCATGCACACCCTGGTGTTAGAGTTCTTCAAAACCGCCTATCGACCTCTAACGTGGTTCATTTAACGACTACTAGATGGTAGCCGGGACCAACGGCCTAACGTGTCTTCCGAAGCACGGAACCATCTTTATTATCAGACAATCACGTGATTCGCGCCTGCAATGTCCTAACCTAAATCAATATGCACTTAATTATTCAGCATTGGATGAGTTTAAAACAGCGCACATTCTAAAATAAATAACATTGTTTAATTTTCCGCAAATGAAGTACAACAATTCAATAAATGCAGGTAGGTATTTACATTTATTCATTCACAAATTAATTTTCGATAAATGTAACGGATCCTGATAAATATTTTATAGTCCTACTGCAGGCCACATCTGATACATTCATAATAAAATTATATTCATTTATTGTAGATTACAATATAATCCTACTCTTTTTTTTAAAGAAGCTTCCTTTAGGAATGTTCTCTTTGTTTCCTCCATACGAGGCGGAGACCTTCACTGTGTATTTAATATTCATGTGATTTCCGGATAGGTTGCACAATTTTTTGTTGTTATTGTCAAAGACAACCTACGGTAAAGAGATCTCAAGTTCCTTGTACAGTGGGACAAATATTTAAGTTCTGACACACACACCTTTAGTACTTTTTTATGTAGCCCACTGCACATCTGTACGAATAATGGTGATAATGCACATTGTGTACAACAACAGTTTTAGGATTAACATCAGGACGTGCAATTACGTTCAAATAAATAATAAAAATAGGTAATTTATTTCGAATAACGCGGCCATCTGAAGTCCGCTTTGCTCTATGATCTTCAATTAAACAGTTTTTGACTATATTATTTCATTGCGTTTCTTAAAGTTAATTCCACATTAATTCATGTAGGTAGATGTACCTATTTACAATAAGAATCGCACAAATGATCATTTTGACCTAAATCCCAAACAAGACAAATATGGCACGTCTTCAAACAATCGAACATAGGATCTTTGAGCCCATCTGAACTAAGTCGGATAAATGTTGCAATTAGGGTTACCATGCAAATGATTAAAAATCAGGATAATAAGTAAGTATTCGCTTACTCTTCGATGCTGTTACACTTGATACAAATAATTCTAGCTTAGTAATAAAAATTCTTAACCTTTATTAGTACTGGATGTTACTTGTAGCTAAGTAAGTGAAAGAACTGAAACAGAGTTTATAATAAAAGAGCTGCTTTTATAGTAAAATAAAATAGCTTTATTGTGATTTTTAATTATTGTTTAGAATAGTCCACTACTGTACAAGTCAATGCTTGCAAAGTACAAAATATATCTTCCTTCTTTCTATAGCATCTTTTTATCGCATTTGACCTTAGTGGAACCACAGATAACAGAATATGTAATATACGTATATCTGTGGGTTTATTTCTGAGGGTTTAACTGGTGGCCTGGAACACAGGATCATAAAATCAAAACTAAGTGTAAGCACTTAATCTCCACAATTAAGTATTTGTTTTCATGAAGGCATATTATTGTTTTCATACCATACTATTGATTTAATATATTGGAATAGTTTTTTTGTATGTTCACTTAGGTAAATAATAAAAATCTTTAGATTATTATTTAATTTGTAAAGTGACAAAGGTAACTTATAAAACGCCCGATTTTCTAGGCACCTTAATTATTATCCTCAAAAACTCATCAGTTTGGTGATCTTAGCGACAAGTCGAGTACAGTAGAGAAGCGAGTTGAATTGACATGACGCGTGACTTCGCATGACACGCCGGTTTGCCGTATTCGTCGCAGATCCTGTAGCTACCGACATCCTGTAGTGTTTGATTGATTGCAGCTGTTTGTACAATACCCATTTGCTCTTACAAATAACATTTGTCTTCATCTATATTGAAATTGTGGAAGGAAAAGTAACATAAGTGTTGTAAATAAAATAAAAAGTAATAGAAATAGCTAAACGCCTTCGTAATTTAAAAGTTTTTAAATAATATGTAGTAATTTTATTTTAAAAGTGATGTAAAGATTTCAACGTGAGGTTAGCACTTTTAAAACTTAAAAAATCACCTTAGTCATTCTAGTCTATCTATAAATCTACTTACCATTTCGATATACATCTAGTCGTCTGGAAGATTACTATCTTCGGTCAGGAACAGTAATAAAGAAATTGACAAGCAAATTTGCATACATACCAGATAAGCGTAAATAACATTTTTAAGTACATTTATTGTCTTTGTTTTTTTTTTGTAATCAATGCATTTACACGCTAAAACAGTTTATTAGGTTAGGTACACTATTCAAACAATAGATTTATCCCACTTCTTGCAATCGAACACTATTAACTAGAATCGCAATAGCTGTTAAAACTAGTTGAATTTTATGTGTTCGTAAATATTCCCAGGTCAAACAAACGGCGAGGTGATAAATTGTACGGCTGCTTACAAACGCTGTATAAAATAAGGGAATAAAGTGAACAGTACTATTTACCGATAAAATAGCTCTTTGAGTTAGTGGTCTAGTATTACAGAAACTAATTGAAATTTCTGTAGTCTATTTAAAAGTTATGTAACCAAACACTTATTCGAAAGTTGGTTTAATAGATTGACAGCGAAACTGTCACGTCGTCATACTATTACTAATTCTGTGACGTCGTACGATCATGAAAGTGATATCTTAATTGCGTTTTAAAATGTATATAAGTTTGAAAAACGGGGTCCGCTAGTCTTTTTCCTTATGTAGCTAAGACATTTCTAAGATTCGGCATTATTTTTATGACTGGAATGGTAGGCTTCCTGCCGTCAACCCATAGAAATGCTTGTTCTTGTTCGGTAAAACGCCACGCCAACGTGACCCATTTTTAAACAGATACGAAAATTAAGACTTCTCTTATTCCCTTAGCCCTACGACACCCGCGGAAATAGATGGGTTAACTTAATATAGTTGTCAATTGTAACAACTATATTAAAAATACATACAACACCGAAGGATTGATTTTTCACGAAATTTTATATTTAGGATGCTCTACATTTCACTAATATGAAATACGTTATACTCTGCTCCACCGCTTGTGATATTCTGCGTTCCTGGAAAAGCTGTGTTTTCTTTATAGTTGAACGTATATAGGGAATGCCTTTGATCCAAAATAATATTCTTATTTTTGTTTAAGCGTCAACCGAAATACATAATCTATAAAAAATATTACCGTTCCTGAGATACAGCCCACTAACAGACAAAAGAGCTTCAGCTAAATTGAAAAAAAAAAACTACAAATATTTATTGTTATACTTCAGTGTCAACGAACTGCCTCTGTGGTTCAGTGGTAAGGCCTGTAGACCCGGGGGTCGAGGGTTCGATTCCCACGGGAAGCATACTTTGTTTAGTTATTTCCGTTTGGTTAGGACATTGCAGGCGTGCATTACCTGATTATTTGGTAATAAAGATGATTCCGTGTTTCGGAAGGCACGTTAAGCCGTTGATACCAGCTGCCATCTGGTAGTCGTAGGCCGAGAGGCAGTTCTAAAGAACTCTGACACAAGGTGTGAATAGTCGATTCACCGTGTCAACTACACGAAATGATGATGTTAACGAAAACGGGGGCTTACACCGTACAGTGATAAGGCAACGAGAGAGAAAAAGAAGTGTTCTCATAAAAGAATAGCGAAAAAGTTCGTAAGTATGTCAGATGTCGACGGTAGGTTGTTATTTTTTCTGTATCACTATTAGAGTTTCAAGTTACGACGTCGAAGTACACTCAATAAAAGCTGTTATAGCTCCGTAGAGGGTTCAGTACTTTGTGTAATTATTCGTAAACTGAGCTCCTATTATTCAACGGGAAATGCTTTAGATGAAAAACTGAACTAATGATAAACAAAAAGTATATTGGTATATACATTCTTTATCTCTAATCAAAGCGTTTTCCCGATAACATCCTAGGCTTTACCGTTTTAAGCCTGAGACCTACTAAAACGGAATATTCTTAAGAAGTCCGTGTTGCTCTGTATACATGATTGAGATGCCTTTAGTTATTAAAAGATTTCTGTCTATCTGACTTCATCCCTTGAAATCGCGGTTACCTACTAGAAAAATGTATAAGAAAATTCGGACCATAGTTTTATACTATGCATCTTTTTAAGATATATATATATGCGGTTTGACGACCTCCGTGGCGTAATGGTTAACACGCCTGCCGGTTACTCAGGAGGTTTCGGTTCGATCCTCGGTCAACACAAGATGAAAAATGTCATTTTTCTGATTTGCCTGAGCTTTGGATATTTATCGATATGGATTTGTTGTAAAGTATTAAGTTATTATCCTATAACGCAAGTCTCGAACTAACTTTAGGGTTCTTAATCGGTGTGATTTGTCTTTTTTATATTTAATTATTTATTAATGTTAAAAAATCTAGCCCTAGTACTAAGTATTTTTAGTCTGAATATATAGGAACCATTTACGTCAACACAGAAGTTCGGAAATGTTATAATAGTAAATGTTTTGGCTCTGTTTACACATTGCGCTCCGCCAGCCACTATTGCTACTCGCTTCAATATTCCCGCTAAAATGTGAACTTTTCCGAAATCGTAGCTACAGCGTTAATACATTATCTGTTCCAAGTGCGTAAAAAATTGAAAAAAAAAGGATATTCATTGAGTGTGACCCTCATATACGTTTACATTTATTTACTTTTTAGGGTTCCGCTCCAAAATCTTTATGCAAAATAAAATATTTAGGTGGTATGGATACAAACAATGTATTTTTAATAACTTTTAAGCTTTTATTTAAATTCGCTTATTGCAGAACTCCTGAATTATATTCGCATTTGGCCGGATAGGTTAATTTTTAGTACTAAGCTTTGATTTGGGTATATTTCTATTTTCACATTATATTTGTCAAAAACAAAAGCAATTAATACTTTTGCCCACGTTTACGCATTTCAGTTTGTTGACGATGCTATGCGAGATCTAATATTTCCGCGTAGTGTGCAACTTGCAGTGAAACTCGTTTTATGAACAATTTTTGTAACGCAGTCCATATTTAAGTAATTATAATGCAAGCAAATATTGAAATAAACAACATATAAAAAACATTTTGTTTTAAGTACCAGACAATGAAGAACTTTGAAGAAATACCTTTTATCGTTTTTTACAAAAGTTATCGTCATAGTATTGTACCACCTGCGACTAACACAAGATGTATTGGAAGTTATATGTGGCTGATTGATATATGCCATTCAATTTGAAACTACTTATAACTCACTAAGTCCCAAAAAACTATAAAAGTAATCATTTATGTATGTATGTATATGTATATATATATAATAATATGTAGTTATTTATTTTTAGGTTTATATTTATTTACTTATTTTTTTTTTCATCCTTATCAGCCATTATAATTTTTATATATGAAGTTAAATAAATAAATAAATAAATAAATGTTTTCCACGCCCCGAGTCTCTAACTATCTTCTTACCAATTTTGTCTATACCTATCAATAAAGTAGTTTGCCTAAGAAAGCATTATAGTCAAATCAACAGCCGCATTTGTAATATTACTTATTATTTTGATTTTTTCTATAATAATAGTTGGGATTTGGGATATCAACATTCAAACAGGAAAAAAAGAAGTTTGTACAATGCAAAATAAGAGTTCATACGAGCTACTTACTAAAGAAGTCTGAGATTGATGGATTAATATAGTTTGTGGTCGGCTGAGGGATGTTGCTAGTCGCATTATTGGAAACTCCCCGCCAACTTCTGATAGACGGAATGTTTCTCGGATTATTTTGTTGGAACTGTATACAAATATGTCAAATAGTTCCGCTTTCGAGTAAACTTTGTACGGAAACTAGTGATTTAAATGATGTACGAGTATGTATACCTACTCATTTAGGATTCATTCTAGTACTATAGTTATCAAATATATATCATCATCATTTCGAGAAGGCCTCACGGTCAATCGACCATGCACAATCTATATTTGTACACTTTGATTTTGCAAGTTTTGTCAATTTCGTTTGTCTGTAAGAGTATTGGTACTTATGTTGGTGTTTTAACTCATTTTCACAAAAATAGTTTATTAGAATTTATATATTTTTTTGTTGTTTGTGATTTTAATATATTTTTAATTGTCAGATATAGTGTTTTTTTATATTTTTTAATAATTACAAAAACATATTTATTTGTCTTTCCGAAAAAAAAAATGTGTATATTTATTTATTTATATTCTTAAACACACTAGCAGCATATGAAGCTGATGCGTGTGCATCTTAAGTTTGAAGATTTTATATATCGATGCTTTTTATCTGGAATTTAAATGAACAAAAACACAAATAACTTTATTCCATAAAATAAACCGAAACAAAGGTATTTGACAATGTAACAGAATTGGAACAATTATTTTAATTGTCCATCCACCATTATTCTGTGGTTGAACCAGATTGCGGCCATTATCGCAAGTAATCGTTTGTGAACGGACCAGGTCAGCCAAGGAAATGTAGCGCTCTCTCAGGAAATCAACGTGGAGTGCTGTTTACATACTGGAATCGAAACCGGAAGTTCGCAGATTCGTTATGATTTTCCATCGGCGGGATTACAAAAGAAATGATTTTCAAAAGCGTGATTGAGATGCGCGATACGGATTAGTAGTTGTAACTATTTGGTTGTTCGATTTTCGATTTAATTTTTTTTTAAATATGCCATTACTTCAAAACAGAAACAAATGTCTTGTAATTTAATAACTTTGATCAAACAAAACTCATTGATTTTTGACGTGACAACGTCTTAAATTAGGTTGCGGCTGGGAGTCACTTATGAAAAAGTGTAACGCTCGGTAACGTTACGATGCGCTCACAATGAGAGCGAGTGAGAGGCACGCGTCCCCTAAGAGCGAGAGAGACAGACTCAAAGTCGTTGTCACGTAAAACTTTCGCCCGTATACCGACTTTACAGGCAACCAATTTTTTTTAACAATCTAATTAATTATAAGAATCTATGATTATCTTCATTTTCACTATGAGTTCTGACTGCTAACAAATTGACTTTTTGGTTGTATTAAAAATATCCAGCCTTGTTGCGAGGAATATAAAATCAAAACTACATCTTACTTAAATTTATACAATCTGGTTTTAGTCATATCCTATTCTACGGATAAAAAAATGTTACCTAACCCAAAAATTGTTCAAAAATTCATGATGCATCCACGAATTTATCAAATATCCGGCCGGTTCAAAAACTTGTATTGAATGATGAGAAAATTTTAGAATGCACAATACAAGCTCGTAACGTTGCATAATATGGCGCGTGTACAGCCAAAGTATTCGTTATGGTATTTGCTACACCTAGCCAACAGGGCATATGTTTTTCAATATGACGCCGAACGTCAGGTGTTCATCTCCTGACCTACATAACGAAAATCTATTCTAATCCAAAGTGTTAGGTTTCAAAAAGGAATGAGGTATTTGATGCTATTTGTGACGTTCTCGAATTGCGTAGTAGTGAGCCCTCCCTCACAGCGAGAGCGTTGCCAACAGCGGAGAGCACTTGAGACTCTGCCGAGCAGATCCGAGCGCCGATATTTGCGGGATAGGGTGCCTAGTCGTGGCATCCCTTTTGCTCGCGGGAGCGGCGGGCGCTAGGCGGGCGGGAGGCAGCAGGCGCCCGGCGTCACTCACGTCGTTTCGGTCTCCTGGGTCGTGTGTCCGAACCTCTCCTCTCCACGACGTACGATCACTCCGAACCCTACCGGTACTAACTCGAGTGCGATCACGCGATCTCAAACATATCCCGTTTGAACCCTTCCGATTACCTGCTCTAGTAAGTAATTATTAGGTGTAATTAAAATTTTATTCTCTTAGTGTCTGTAAGTAGTATTTAAGACTGCGGTTCGGATTGATGGAACTTTGAAGGTCGTTGGTGTCTAAGGGATTGTTCGGATTGTGGCAAAAGTGCAAAGTGCCAGGAGACGACTGGTTCTAAGCCGCTAAATCACATTTACATCTGTCAAGTGATAGGTAAGTACTTGCTGCGTCTGCTTTTTAAAACCCACCCAGTTTTAAAGTTCGCTACAGTTTTCTTTCTCTAAGATCCGCCAGACGTGATTGCTAAACAAACAGAGGGTGGAAAGTTTAATTATTTTTACCTCCATTTTAATTTTGTTTCGCGAGCGGTTGGTATTAAGTTTTCAAATTTCCCGCTTTTGTTTTACTTTTGAATACTTCTGCTTCAGCGCATTTTATGTTTTGTTTTCGAGGTTTTATATTTAAAATTGTTTTCTTGTTTTGTGTCTATTTATGTTCATATCTAAGTAGTGTTTTATGTTTTTGGTAATTTATATTCATGTGTATTTTTCTGATTTTTATGGCAAATAATACAGAAATTAAGGATAATTAATATGATATATATATACTTTGTTACTAAGTACTTACTTCGTAATTAAGGGCAGTTAATATGAGATCAATAAAAAATCTACCTTAAATTCGACTGATAACGAGGTAACTATCTAAACTATTTCTACATCAAACAATGGGCTTCAAACACATTTTTTTAAATAACCTTGCCATTGTATGCATTATACTTAAAAGAACAAGCATCTCGATCATTTCTTATTTTTTAACCGACTTCAAAAAAGAAGGAGGGTCTCAATTCGTCGGAATGTTTTTTTTATTTTTATTTATTTTATTTTTATTCATTAGATCCTGATTTGATTACTATGGGACCAAATAAACAGTATGCCCTTTCTAACAAAAAAATAATTTTAAAAATTGGTCCAGAGGTCTTCAATTTATAGAGCAAGATATATTAAAATTGTAAAAAGTTGTAAATACGTAGCATTTTTGAAAGTGGGTTTAACGTTCCAGCATCGTTTCACCTACTTCTCACCCATTCCATCCTCAGATCCTGACCTGATGAATATGAGATCAATTTAAAAGTATACCCTCTCAAAAAAAAAATCAAATCGGTCCAGGCGTCTTCGAGTAATCCGGTAACATACATAATTATATAAATAAATGTCACTATGTCAATTTTAGATACCTATTTAAAAAATGAGATAGTTTAGCAAGGCAATAAGCATCTTTCATTCTTTAATTGTTAACATAGGAAAAATCTACCATCGCGAGTTCAGTTTTATCATACCTACTAAAAGTAAATAATATTGAAATGTCTATTTGTTTATTTATTTAACTCATGTAGGTACCTACACTTCAAATACAAACATAAGACACTTTAAATTAAAAAAAATAGTACAAGGGTGCTACTTATTTCTATAAAAAAATGTCAATCTTCAAAGTTCAATAATCTTGGTATATATTACCGAAATCAATAGTTTAGATACATAACTAGAAAGAGTGTGCTTTCACATTCATAATCAAAGTTTACACAAATAATAAGAAATTGTAAATGTAAAGCAATCTGGCAACAATACTATAATGAGTCACTTGCACGTAGTGAATACAAACAAAATTTCCTGATAAGGGACTGTAACAGCGTTGTAAAGGCTTGTTAATTACCTTTTGGGTTCAAAAGGGTAAAGATTATTGGAGGGATTAACCCATTATTTCTGTGAATTATGCTTCATTTCATCTCCTCTAAGTAGCAACCTGTAGCTAAATGTTATGGTTGGGGGATTATGTTCAATTTTATTGGAATATTCAGTTCTGCTACCATCTTACTACTTTTGTCTGTAATCTATACATATTATCTGTAATACATACATATAAATGTTAAAGTATGTATGTCTGTTAAGCTTTCACGGTTAAACCGCCGGACAGCTTTTGATAAAATTTGGTATAGACATAGTTTAGTTAAGGACCTGGGGCAAACAGAGACTACTTTTATGTGCGATATAATCGAGTCTCACGCGGATTGAGCCACGGACAACAGCCATAAGGTCCTATATTTGTTGTTTTGCGAAATCAATAATGTTTTTTCTGTTTAACTCGCTGCAACTATAATGTTAAAAATACATAATCATTCTAGAGTAAATTCAACACGGAAATAGATTTTTGTTCCACACAAATCCTATCAATGGGTTTTATTCTACTTTTTCTTCCACTCAATCCATCAATCGATTTAATGCTACTTTTTGTTTCTTGTGTAAGAAAACAAACGTTTAATGCATTAAAGCGAAGGTACAGGTGGGTGGGGCTGCATTCAAAAACATGTAAAATTTAAAAACAAAATATACTTACTTCTTTTAAGTGGAAAAAAATGGAATAGCAAAAAATTTAATTAGGCAAATCTTACAAGAATAATATAAACCAAGGAAAATAAAAACACAAATAAGCAAAAAATAATTACCTTCTTTAAATATTTTATCAAGCAAGTACGTAATATATAATTTTTTATATAACTGTCGCTTTATTTAGAGAAAGAGAATCTTATTTAAAGAAAGTTTGAGATGTTTTCCTTATAAGAGGCATATACTTTTAATTTACTTTCATGAATGTGGTCAGATATTTTGATTTTTTAAAGGACTATGGCGGCACTTGTGAGATATTCTATTCTATTTTTTGGTTATGGCTCCATCGTTTAGCCAAACGATGATTTTGCCAATGTCAAGGTTGAAAAAGACACAGAGTTAAACTTGTGAGATAAATACAAATGTAATGGCATATCATTTATAATCTGTTAAGTCCTTTAGTATTGAGAAGAAAACATAAAGTTAGATAGAGATAGATATACCTAGATATATTTATTGTAAGTACCATTAGCAGAGGAAAAATAAAATAAAAATACTTTTAAACAATGATAAAATCAGTATTGCAATCAAGCAAACCCGACATACATGCGTACTATTTACAAACAAACAAAGCTCCAATACCAATACACAACACCATTATTTTGCTTTTCCAGTGATCGTATAAAAATGTGTAGTTTAAAAGCGACATCCTCTAAAGTCATATCAGTCGGCCACAAGCGGTCTCAACATCGTCTTTAAGGCCGTCGTTAAATTTTCCACGCGGTTTTTATTGCGTCTTGAGTGCCCCTTCACCTTCTGACTTATGAGGATCTCAACCTTGCCCTGAGTACATGGGACGAATAAAAAAGTGGGCTTCCCTCGGCCTAAATTGAAAACCATGCATTTTCCACGTTCTATTCAAACTGGGCTTTCTTATAAAAATATGAAGAAAAGCTGTTTCGTAGTTTTAGAGCCGTAATTACCTACTGCATAAAAGTATAATGTTTTTGAATCAAAATTAGTGTTTTGGTACCAGGATGGAGACTGTTTGTTCTGATATCGTGTACCAATATTTCCACCTTTTGCACCATAGTTGAAAGAAATATGGCAAATCACCGGACGCTATAAACGTGGTCAAGTTTTGGGTAAATTTAATAAAGCGTAATCTATAGCTATTTTAAAACTCGACTAGAAGAAGACTTGTCTGGTGACTATTATTAATATTAAATAAGTGTTGCTATTGCAGCGTTATAAATATCAATAGGTAACAATAACAACTTGATGATTGTTCAAATACTTCTACTACTATTAATGATTCTTCCCAAAAACCAATATATTTGAAAAGCGACAACGTAAAAAATATATCAGTAGTTATATAATCTATGTCACTCGGGTAGTTTAACTAAATCGGTCCAGTAGATTCAAAGCCTATTCGATACAAACAAACAAACAATCAAATCTTTCCTTTTTATTATATTAGTATAGATAATCTAGCGTAGAATCAAGTAGCATAATAAAGTTATTCGCGCAAATAAAATAAATACGTCACAAGTTTTCCTTTTAGGGTCTTTATAGGTTAAATTATATACGCCTGGGAGCGAAAAATGGAGACATATTCCACTATCGGGACCCGCGAGTTATTGTAGCTTTCCTAGTTGCTTCGTCGGAGTACGCCCAACCCATCCATATTTTAAACTGCATTATGTACGTGGAATTACGTTGATGGAATTTTAAGGAAAGTATTTTTTTCCCTAACCCATTTGGCCTAAAGTAAAGTGAGTAACATGGTCGGTGATTTTGATATCTATTAACCTATTAATTTTCACAAATAATTACAAGATATAGTTATTTCGTCCAAATAGATTTTCCATGCTAAACATGGAGAGGTAATATTATAAATAAAGAAACAGTAACTTATCATTTAATATAAATAACATATAATTTAATTTTATTGCAAAACCCTTTACAAATTTATATTGAAGTTCAATTTATCATTTTAAGTACCTATTTGTGTAAAGAATTATTTCTATTTATGGTTCTTGGTTACGTATACCAACCACATAGATGTTGCTTTGATTGTCCTTGTAGTTAGAAATCTGTGTGTAGATTTTCATAACATGCTCGTCGGTACTATTTATCTTTCGTCTTAATAAGATTCAGGTTTCTACCTTCATGACTTGTATATTTTATACATGAAGAAAACCTTCCGGTCTTATGAACAAGCATGTGAGGTAAATGGCTTGGCAGTGAAAGTTATTTTCATACATTATTCTCTAAAGTAAATGGGTGTTAAAATATAGTATGGCAACTAACACACTCGGTGAAAATAAATTGTATTTAACACACTGGTTGGTAGGTGGAACAGAAACTTAAGGTCTGTCTAAGTAAAATTCTTTACAAAGCGATGTAATGCCGTCCTACAACTTTATTTAAAGCTTTATAACGCAGTGATATTTACTGTACATTATTTTAATTTTACTCCCAATAGGGTAATAAGCGTTTCAACTTATTTCATAACATTCGTACGTGTTACAAATATACCCTCCAAACTCGGCCCTTTGTCGCGGATTCCGACTCTTACCGTTTATTATGACCCATTTTTCTGGTTGTTTTATGCGAAGTCTTGTTTGCATTTATTTCATATATTTTAACAAGCATGTGGTTATTTAAGAAAAAAAAAATTGATTTTTTTTAATTACGATATTGCAGCAGTCTATTCATTTGAGTAAAGCCAAAATCATATAAACACATTTTGTTATAATAGTGGCAATGACAGACTTGCCAACAATAAATTTGTTACTCTCTATAGCTACATATTTTTGGTTGTATTCTCAAACATTTCTGTTTTATATACCAGGGTCAAAATCCGATATGTCTGTCCATACTCTCTCTCTTTATTTAAAAAAAATACATATCACTTTTTTAAATACAGACTTTAGTAAATACTGCTTAGGTACAAAGTAAAACCTTCTTATCAAATGATTAAGTTATACTCGTATAATGTCTTACACCTCTACGTACCGTAGACTCTGTACCAACACTTTATTAAAACAGACCTGGTGGCTTACCACCATCTCTTAAAACCATGCAAGATCCAGTGAGTAAGCGAGACAGCGCAATACATGGTGTAAAGCGACATCTCCCTTACTCAATCGTTCCTTACTCATGGTTTTAAGAGACGGTAGTAACCCCCCTGAATGACTTAGCTCGAGGCCTTTGTAAGACCTGGTCAAGTGGCTTGTTTGTGGTCTGACATAATATAATACTGTCGACACGAAAAGAAGAAAACGCTGAAGAGACAATATGTTAACTTCTTATTTTCCTTACTTATTCGCATTTTATAAAGATCGTATTGATAATATTTAAATTGATTTTGCATCTGTATTCGGAAAAGAGACTCAGCAAAATGTAAATGCTGAAATTTGCGTAAAACAAGTTTTCAGTCAGCGAAAAATTATTTCTTATTACAAAGAAATGGACTTTTATTTTTGATGCGTGGTTAAATGAAATAAAATCTCCTTACTTGCTTCAAGTTCTGATATGTAGTGAACTTAAGTATTTATAATAAAATATTTTTTATTTCAACTAACAGCAAAATTCTTATCACTTTGTTATTTTTTATGAACTTTTAATACTTTTGTCATTTTTAATTGAAACAATCTATAAAATTATACTTTGGTTTGATTGCATTGCAATAAAAATTTGTAAAAACTTTACTTTACTATAATGGGTATTTGTAAGTACTAAGTCCTTACTCTATTTCCTTAAATTATAGGGGTCTCAACTTGTGCAGATATAAATTTACTTACTGCATTTTATAAGTAGGCTTATGAAGGGGGAAAATAAGATCTATTTTAGAGGACTGTATAATAATGTATCTACATATGGCTTCAGATGATGGTGTCGATCTTTTTTGTCTGTTACAATCTGTAAAATCTTTATTTACTCAAAATATACGTGTATGTATTTATATTTTATTAGCTCACTTTGTTTATTCTAAACCATATATTTTTTAAACAATATTAGTTTGTAAACTGAAGCATAAATTAGAAAGCCAACCGGCAGCACCAGGAATTCTTGTGTGACAAGGATCCTCACAATGTCATGGCTCGTATAACTGGTTGAAATGCAGGAAAACTAGCCACCGTAAAACGAAAGCAGTAGTGGACGCTAAGATTAGTTTTTACTAGACCGGCACATTTACTGCCTACGGACAGAATATAGGATTTGTAAAAAGAATTAATGTTAAATTATTATTTTGTTTTATTAAATAAGTAAATTTTAATTATTGTAGATCTTTATTTTTTTCTTTTTTTTATAGTCCTGGCAGTTAAGGATATAAGCGCAGTCAACGTTTATAGTTTAAAGAAATATTACGCTCGTGATAGGTACCTTGGAGATATCACAAGGGGCGCCGCCGACTCATGGCACAGAATTAGTAATAGTACTACCTCATGGCCTCCTCATGGCCAAGGATATTTGCAGATAGCCCATTAGTAATTTTACAGCCTCTCTCACTCTTTGCTATTTGGCGGCAGAAGGTAAGATGCCCAAAGCAGACGACCTATGTACGAGCACCTAGGCTCTACCCCATAAAAAGTTTGTAAGCTGTAGGTATTTATAATATTTTTTTAGTAATCAGACTAAATAAATAATTTCTCTAAAGATTACAAAAACTGTGTATGCTAAAAATTAAAGCATGTTCTTGTAAATGAAAACCAAGTTTGTAGCCATTTAAATAAAGACCTTAATACACAGCGTATTATTTATATTACCACAGTAATATAACACTATTAAGGACTATAACACACACAAATGAAACTTAACGTAAAACTTCAATTTCTACCTCATTATTTGAGTCGTAAATTTCTTTATTACCCTCCCAAGCTTTTATGTTTCTAAGAATATTTTTTATTATTAAAATCACGTTTTATATTATTTTAACATGATAAATGGAAATTTAATAAGACATCGTTTTCTTCAGTCTAATCATTCACTTTCAATCTTTGATATGTCAGTTTTCAGAATTAATATTAGGTATGAAGAGTATACAAAATATTGGGTTTGGATATGATCGATGATTTTCGATAGATAGAAAATAACGATATGTCTTTATTTTTGTTGTAAAGTAAATACTAAAGCAGGCAGGTACTCTACATTTCGCACAAGTATATCTTATATATACCAATATTATTTAATGATAGGTACAATATCTTATTTCACATCTGTATGCCCTGTCTAAAAACTGAAATCATATAGAAAAAATATTGACAATATATCCCATACAAATTAATACTAAAAGTAGTCCTCAGACACGATTTTTTTTACATAGGTAAAGGCATGTCTTGTCTCCTGATAAAAGTTATTCAATATTACGAACTAAGTCTATGTCAAATTAAACTCACTTACCTATAACTTTACTTTGCTTAAATTTATTATGAAATATCTAATTGTTTTTATTTTTATTTTATTGTGTATAACATATTCAGATAAATTTTAGAAATGTAGTACAATATTAGGTATCGGCCTGGTTATTATGAATTCTCTATAATATAAATTCAATATTTAAAATTTATCTTTCTTCACAGGTAAAATAAACTACCTAAGACTCATCAGAGAAACACACAAAAATTAAATCTCTTTATAATCTCGTTCCATTTGCAAACCGTACGTAACTGTAAAAGTAGCTTATGTTTATTATAGTGTCAACAACCTGACAGGTCTTAGAGCAGTTCTGAACAGGTTCTCGACGATGTGCGACGTACGGGCGCGGGTATTATCCCGGCATTCCCGGCTAAGGCCCTATTTGTGAGCTTATGCGATATCAAGGCGAATATACAATGGCTTAAACTGTCGAATTTTTGCATAAATTTGCCGAACAAATTTATATGGGCAGCGTTTTGATACTTCATGTCAAATATAGGTTTCATATTTCGTGGCTTTATTTAACACATTTCTTACCTTTACTGGAACTCAATCTATAAATAAGAAATAGTTGTCTTAAATATACTTAAGTTTTTTCCTGAATTGACTAAGAAGCTTTATTAGTATGTTTCGGTGTATATCTAATAAATCTTTGTTGATTGATTTTTAAAACCTCTTTGAGTAACAAGAATAAAAAAATGCAATTAGTTTACCCCGAAATCCTTTCCTTGGAATCGATATTCTTTCTGACTTTCAAATTTGCAGTCAAAACACTTGTTATGATTTCAAACAAAATTCAAACAAATAATTTTTATGTATTAATTCAAAAATGTCTATAAAATTCTACACCTACGCTTGCCAACATAATAATCTCATATCTGACTAGCAAGTTATCAATAAAATCATTTTGTGCCAAAAGTCGCACGAAGTTCAAGATAGCTTACGTAGAGGAATGACGAGCAAAGCTATCATTTGTAAAGCTCAACGGAAACGGGGCAACCACGCGCTTCGTGTACCCTTCAGATGAAAAGCTTATGTTTATTACGAGGGGCAGACACGGCATGTGTTTGTCTTATAAACACGATATATATGGTGACGATTTAGTCCTTAGTAACATTGTCGTCTAATATAATATTCAATATGCTTCCATTTTCCTTACGAACTCATAGGCATAAAGCGCCGTTCTATAATAAGTAAATTTTTGGTAGCTTGGTAAAATACTGTCATCATTATTAACTGCATTTTGTTTCTGTAAATTTTTGCTCATATATTTTTACACACACTGTACATATTTTACAAACTTGATATGGGTTTTAATCAAATATTAAAATTGATAACCATTGTTTACATAATATTTTATTGTTATCTTTATTTCTGATTCACGTTTAATTTTAGCTCAAAAATAAATATTAAAATTGTTTTTTTTTGTACCTTAAAATAAATGTACTCATAATGAAATCTTTCATAACGGCAAAAAGATTTCACGAAAATTATTCTTTTCAGATGACATAAAAATGTATTCATTGAATAAAGTTAATATTTAAACACAGAGCCATGGAAATCATTGTTCTGAATATTGCAGATAAAAACGCGATTGAAAATAACCATGTTTCCGCATGGACAAGGCGAATATTGCATTTCGCTCGGATGACGTGTCAACTGCATTTTAAATAACTTAGCCAGCCTCCAGCCGCCAGTATTGATTTGAGGTATTTATGGAACTTTTGGCTAAAGATATAACTATAATACCTATGCAGCTATAGACAGAGCTGACCCGGACTTGCTTCGTGATTTATTTATTGAAAGCTATTTTATAAAGTTCACAAATTTTTAACGAGATGGCTCTTTTTGCAGCTAAATAGGACTGAATTTTTCTCCGCTTTCAAAACGGGGTGAAAATCACGGTACATAAATTCCCGTTTGCTACTTAAAAGCAATTTAATTAGTTTTTTGCTGAAGTATGAATTTACAACAGTTATTGTTGTACAATATTTTGAATAAAAATCAGTGAGATTACTTTAACACTGTCTAATATAGTTGCTATTTTTATGAGAACGGACATATATTATTGTGGAAATGTTAAAATGAAAGTTATTAAATTTATTTTGTTGATAGCAAAATACGTCCAGTGCAGATACAAAAGTCACTGTAAAACTTTATGAAATAAAAGAAAAAATCACTTGAAAAACTTTATGAAATAAAAGAAATCATATAGTAAAAGTAAAAAAAAATTCATCATCATCAGCTTTGAACTACGGATTCCTGATTTAAAAATTGCATTTATTTACGCCAAACATCTATATCCCGAGACTTTCTCAAGCCGTATTTTTATTTGTCGTATTTTCAAGTAGCCGGATTTTCTCTAAACACGGCTCGAATTTCCAAAGAATAGGACATAATGTCTTGCACGCTCGACGTGTTCTATATTTTTCTCATCGGTGTAGCTGCGCGCAGATTTTCGCCGGTTGTCAATCGTGCACGCGTGACTGCGTCGTAGGGCGGGGGCGGAATTCGCGCATCGCTGCGGTCGCCAAATCGAATCTATCTACAGCGATATTACAAAAAAAAAATGTATTTTATATATTCCGTGTGATAATTAAAAAATATGATCTAGCAGCTTGTGCGAAAACTCAGTTTGTTGAGTTTCTTGTGTTTTCTGAAACATATAAGATTTTTTTCTTCTTTTCAGTGTTTGGTTAAATAAATTAATGGTATCATTTTTTAACTAAGTAAAACTATCGTTATTCTATTTAAACAATATATTTTATACCTATATCTAAATTATTATGGTTTTGTGCAATCTTAGTTCTGTAAGTCTTATAAAACAACTATCAACTAACAATAAAGAGGGAAAGTATATACCCACGTAAAGTATAAACTTTTCATGATGAAAGGAAGAAAAGTCAAATAGAATCTTGCTTGACCGTGAGCTTTTTGCAAACTATAAGTGAAAAGTTCGCCTGTTTTGAACTATGTATGTTGAACTTGTTGACATTCCCAGCTTGTTAACTCGTCGCTCGTCGATTCGCGCAGCCATGCGTGGGTGCAATATTAGGTGGCTAGTTACGAGTATGCAGTGTGCTAGCCCTAAGCGTCAATATACCTACCTCTATAGTAGCTATTAGTGCAGCTAGCCTGGATAGAGAAATTCAAATTTCAAGGCAGCAAGACAGATCAAAAATGGAGGCTTGTTAAGAGGGTCTCATTACTCTATTCTATTACATACAATATTTATAGAGGTATATAGCATCACTAGCGACCCGCCCCGGCTTCTCATGGGCATAAAAACCGTTCTCTTGAATCACTCTATCTATTAAAAAAAACCGCATCAAAATCCATTGCGTAGTTTTAAAGATTTAAGCATACATAGGGATAAAGGGACAGAGAAAGCGACTCTGTTTTATACTATGTAGTGATGTAGTGATAGCGATTATTTCAGTCATGATAATCTTCTTCTTACTGAATCCTTAATTTTTTTTATTTACATTATTCGATTTGATGCAGCCTGCGTGATATAAATTTCTCAGATTAAGTACCTCGGTACTAAATCTATGATAAATTCAATTGCAAGTCAAAATAAGTTACACCTGTTCAGAGGGTATTGAAGAGCTATTCTTATGTGTAAATTTATAACATAGGAATTCATATTTTTATGAGCTGTCGATTTGGCACACTCGGCTGAGCAGATTTTTCGAAACTCGATTCGCGTATCATTTCTGCGGTGAGCTGGGATTCTACAAAACTGTATCGTAAAACAGAATATTTATGAAAATATTATCGTTTCATTCGAAATTTCAGGAATCTCTTGATTTAATTATATTTCATTCTACTTGAAAATATAAATGTGAAATTACGATTTACCCATGTACATACAATTTCCAATATACTTACATCAGATTGTACTTAAATTTTGTTTGCAAATACTATAGTGTTGGGTATTTTATTTAATTAAACAAATGAGTAGGTTACCCTCTCTTAATAAAAAGTACATATGTTATACAATTAACAAAGAATTTGCTCTTATGCTCTACATGTACAAATCAATTTGTTTTCTGAAGCAGAATGGAACTCTTGACAAATTCGTGATTCCGAGTGGATTTCGGAGTGAGCCGTCCGTTATCGAGTGACATTTGTCACTCTCAATTAAATCCGAAAGGTTTGCAGCAAATCCGGCTGCACCAGCAGATTACAATATTATAAGGCAATTCTTGATAATAATATAATAAAATATTCATTTTAGGCTACACAATTTTTTTTACAATATTACTATCCCATAATCAATACCTTATAGTCTAGTATACATATATATAAAAATATTTTAATTAAAATATTTGTTCAAGTACTCGTTATATAATTATAATGGCCTGAGAGAAAAGTACTCTACACTTGTATATGGTACAAAAAAAATATTATATATTTTTAGCTACAAAAAGACTACGGCTGGACTCTTATAAAATGTTGATTAAAAAAACCTGAAAGTATACCGTATTTATAGATTTAGTTATTCATTATAGTACATGATTAAAGTTATGTGACTTTAATCTTAATTAATAATAACTATTAATCACCTCTACTCTCACGGGTCTACTGGAAGAGATTTCTATTGAAATAAGTAGTACCTTTGTACTTATTGTGTTTTATATTGTATTCTATTTTCATATTTTTGTGTACATAAATAAATAAATAAAGTTGGTATATGTATTATTTCATATAAATATGTATAGTTTTTTTTAATAGATAAAAAAAACTATACATATGTATGTGGAATATCACATATAGTTTTGCGGTCAAAACGATTCTAAAGTAGAGACGACATTCGGTTCCAAAATGCTTTTACATTGATTAAGATTTTCTCTTCAAATAATACTTCAAGTCCCTGCTCGCTGTAGGAGCACTCAATTTTCATGAAAGCTTAGATCTAAATCTGAATTGTTCGCCTTTTTCATTGTTGATAACTATTCTATCAAATATTGGATAACTTATAGTAAAAGTGACGTGAAAAAAAATCTAGTGTTTACCAATTGCTTAAAACCGATTTAGGTAGTATTATATTATAGATAAGGATTAATACCAAGATCTTTAATTCTCTAGATAATTAAGTGTGATAAATTGAAACAAAATAATAAGATAACCTAGAGTCTAAAGAATAACCTAAAAACTACCTACAGTTTGAGGCAACGTGCCCAAAATACTGGCAGCATTACCTCGCTGGATCGCAATACTAATTTTTTGTCCAAGATATAAGCCAGAAATAAAGGAGTTATAACGTAACAAACAAAACACAAAGTAATTTCTAATTCGGTAGACAACTTTATCAACAACTAAACAACCATACATGAACCTTCCTTATAGAAGTGAATAAAAACTGCGCATCGCATCTTGTCAACATTTGGCAAAAACTGTTTAAAAAGTACCTCGCAAATTCAGTTTATAAAAACGATGAAGCTTATCTGTATTGATATTGATGGTGTACTTAACATTTATGAGTACCGTAAACTGGTACAAAGTTTAAATGATGGATTCATAAACATTTTCTGCCTAATGTTATGGTAATCATAAAAAGTTGTTTGAGAAAAGTTAAATTTTATTCATTGACATCTATATGGAAATCTGAAAATTATCATCGTAATAAAAATGAAAAAGAAATTTTAATGAGCTGTGTAGGAAATGAATTGTGGGTATCTTACCATCTATGACTAAATTTTTTCTCACAGTTTTTACTCTATTATCCCGACTGACTTGAACCAGTCAAGTGCAAGTCAGACATAAAGTAAAATTTTATTGATAATGTATTACTGATCCAAACGAATCTACAAAAGGTATAATTAAATTTTTTCACATTAGGTATAATATTTTTTCCAAGAAATTATAGCTATAGTTTGATCTGTTTTTTTAATGTGGATAGAATTTCTTGATGTTCAAGCGAAACCTATGCTAAAATTATTTATATTTTTGAACTCTAAAATAAATATTTAGTTACTAATTACTACGTTTGATCGTAAATTTTTAAAGTCTGCGTATATTTTTTTCATATATTAAACATAAAAATATTACCTAAAAGCTCTACAGGGCGTAGTGAGGCGTGTTTTGGAGCAGCTTTCTGGCGCATTAGCGTTCACTCGCGGCTAACGAAGTTTTCACTTGAGTTTGTACAACAGGACCTAACAGTGTATTGTGCTTATGAGTGAGTCAACGAACAGCATTATGTGTCCAGTTTTAACCTTATCATTTGTATTTGGAACTTAATACGATGAGATTACTAACTGCGTATATTAGTTTTAGAATAATAACTAAATATTTAGATTAGTAAACTGGATTTGATTATTTTCTTATCATAATTAGTATCAATAGACAGTATAACTTTAGATGCGTTTTGTTACATTTACATTAAACAATTTCGTTTTATTAATGACTTAATTCACGTACAGTGGACAACATAGATGGTACGTAGATTATACCCCTTACCTGGAGTACATGTGGCCCACTGTACACAGAATTATGTTTTTAAAACATAGATTGGAGATTAGAGAAGATTATAACAAGATTTTTGATCAACGAAAGAACTAACCTTCACTTGACTTTTTGTTATCTTGTACCAAATTGGAGTAAAGAAATGAAACCCTTTAGGTTTATTTACAATCAGTAGTAATAAAAGTTAATATTCTTGATTACTTTATGTTATGCTATTGGAAAAATAACTCATTTCAAATTAACATGTTCGCGGACGTTTTTGAAACACAATACCTAGTCATTTTATTGTTATAGCAACTGCTTTATCAGCTGCGTGTCTGCTTATATGGTAAGGTAGTTTCACGTTTCATACATACTAATGTCAACCTACCAGTAAGATCAAATCAAGCCTGATGGTTTCTGATTAGTCAAAGCAATATTGATGAGCTTAACAATCCAATTAGTATATAGAAATTCGAGAGTAGATTATCGGCCTACTTATTATTAATGTTTTATTGAATTAATACGACACGTACTTTGATTATTAATGTAACGTCAATTACGTACAGATGGATTAGTGTATATTACAGTATCAAAGATAACTATTAAGCTTTGGACAAGTGTATTTCTTTAAAAAATGACTTCTTCATTCTTTTTTTAAGCTTCTTTACAAAGTAGCTGTTGCCTGCGGCTTCGCCCGCATGTTTTCTCGGTTATAATAGCGCCAAATAATGTATTAACTTATGTTTGATCCCCGGGCCCAAACTAGCTGTGAAAGCATAACAAACAGACTGACATACTTTCGCATTTCTAATATTAAGTATGGACAAGAATAGACTGACATAATTTACATTTACAAAATATTACCTAAAATATTTGATTATATATTCTCTCTAATACCTATATATTGAGACCCTTCTTATGAGACCAAAAGGTAAAGCTACCTGCCTGACGAACCAGTAGACCAGACGTGTATTATACACACATACGTCTTTTCCACAATTTAGATTTCTACGAATGCCGATTCTCGACTCAATGTCAATAAATGCAGAATTTGAGGTGCACCTCTCAATATCAAACCGAGTGAGCGTTTTCAAGTGGATTTCATTGTTTTCTAATGGCGCTAGTTCCCAAATAAATGTTCCGGGAATCTAACGTATATTTTCATAAAATCAAAAGATTCTCTAGAGAAATGTGCCCCGTTTTTTGTGAATATTAAAATAAAGGTAGATTACTTGCATTTGAAACTTTAGTATTGAGTGTTTCAGTGCGGTTATAATAATAACTGTTGTTATATACAGAAAAACCGTTACTCCTGAATCGAAAGAAGTACCTTCTTACATAGGTAGTTACATTCTACATAAAACAACACATTTGAATATCGAATCCAAACAAATGATAGATTGCCCATTCAAACGCTTAGAAATATATTTAGGTAATAGTGTTACAGTAAAAACAGTAACATACACAAAAGTCACACATACACTCATCGAAACCGCGGTTGGTATGTAATTATTGTGATTGTACTACGGTTCGTCTCGTCAGACATTTGGGGGAGCCAAGCCAAGTTTGCACTTGCTAGCTATTAAGCATTAAGTTTTTAATGAAATTTACTTGCTCCACATAATAATGTTTTATTGAACTTCTAGATGTTTCCCGCGGCTCTAAATGTGAGCAAGTTTGCGTTAAAATGTGTCTTTTGAAAGGCTACAATGTATCTTTATACCAAATTCATTAAAAATTGTTAAAATTTCATATTTAAAAAACAAAGTATTTCCGCTTTTTTAATAAACACTGAGTAGGCACGCTGGCTTACGGCCACCTGATAGAAAGTGGTTACCAAAACTTATGGGTACCTGTGACACCAGAACTGCCACGAGCTTTGTTATATTAGTTCTCATAATTAATAATCACTCCGAGTTTACATTACATTACATATTTTACTAAAATACCACAGAAAATGAAGCGTTTATATAAAGAAAATGTAATTGATATATTGCCAATGACACAGAGATAGCATCGCGGTATCTCAGATAGCACTGACCCCGCTTTTCGATCGCATTAATCCGGCGGCGTCCCTTGACGCATAGAACATGTCACAGATAAATATATATATATATATATATATATAAATATAGTGAGTATGCATGCACATATAATATACTAGCTGTTCCCCGCGGCTTCGCCCCGCGTGGGACTCAGTTATATCGCGCCCAAAAGTAGCCTATGTTTGACCTCAGGTCGTTAACTACATCCCTACCAAATTTCATCACAATCGGTCCAGTAGTTTAGCCGTGAAGAGGTGACAGACAGACAGACAGACAGACAGACAGACTTTCGCATTTATAATATTAGTATGGATTGAGCTAATAATTAAAATAATTGTAAAAATGGAGTTTGAATAAAGTTTAATTTAATCATTGAAGGCATACGTATAAAATCCTATAAAAGAATAAAACTAATCCGGGGCGGTTTTATCGGGCGCTGACACAATACAAGTAAATTAATTTATGCAATACCTACCTTTTGTTAGGTTTTACGATAGATCTTACAATTTTATGGCTGACCCTAGTGCTTGCAAGTCAGAATATATTTGTTATTTGACAATAGGTATTGATACTAGGAGTAGTAAGTAGTTGTCCCAGGGATGCAAGTGAGGGACACAATTATATCCCTAAGTTAATTTTGTTTATCTTTTCAATGTCCAGTAATATTAATCTAAATGTGTTCAATTCGTTGTTTTTTCGACTTCGCTTTTGCCCTTTCACCATCAGTGATTTAGCTAAATATAATCATTATAGTAATTCCTCAATTACGTTTAACCTCTATTTTATTTTATTTTTAACCAATTATTTGTTCGGTGACCACATATTTGAGCTGGCCCTAGCACTTTCTAGTTTCTAACTTTTGCTGGAAAACTAAGCGAAACTCAAATCAGACCTTTTCGAAGGCTTTGCGAGTCGACTATAAAACAAACTCCTTTGACTCGTGTGTTTGTTTAGGCTCTTCGAAACATGATGTTGAATGCCGCAGTAGATTTCACGATATTTTTTCTGTGACATGAGCAGCTCAAATTGTTGCTCTTAAATATGTGTAAGTATATAAAGCGTTGTATTGTGATTGATTTGCAAAAGTTTGATAATTTTTATTTCGTTGATGTCTATCTATTACTTGTCAGGTACCTATCTAAACATGTATCTAAAATATGACAATACGAATCCTTGTTAACAATTTATAAAAAAAACTAGCTCATCATTCGAAATACTAAACTTAATAGTACCTATTCTAATCCAAAGAATAATGAAAGGTAGTAAGAATATGCCAAAATAAAATAAGCAGAATGACGTAGCCAGATCCGGCCAGAGAGCATCGTCACCCGCTGCGAAAATCGACAAGTGTCCTGGCGTTTACAGCCTGATTTGAAATATGAGTTTCCCTTTGCCGCTAGAGACAGTTATTGGATTTGAGCCATTATGTCTCTGTATAGGAAGCAGAATTTGTGACGTAAGTGGATTAATGATAATTGTTCATGAACATTTTTTGCTACTTTCGCGCACATCTAAAAGATCAAGACAGTCTTTTAGGAGGGTATTTTTCTAGTAGTTGTGAAGTTTGAATGGCAAAAGATGTTGTTAAAGTCAAAATACAACCACATCACATTGATGATTTGAGGAAAAGGAAAAAAATCTAACCGTGGGACCTAGACACTAAAAATAGCTATTAAAAAAAAAATTATTACTACTAAGTAGCTATTAAAAAATTATTTAGGTTTACGAAAGTTTTGAATGAAATCTAAGTTTTTTTAATCCTCCTGGCATGTGAAGACCTTAGTCAGAAAGAATCAAAAGCTTTTACACAATCAGATAAGTAGGTACTTAAAGAGATTGGATGACACAGTAATAGAATATATCTGTCTGTCTCGATATTTTGTGTTTTTATCAAAATATAAAGTAACCACAAATGCAAATAAAAGAATGGAATTAAAAACTCAAGTTGCTGCCTCATCTTTAATAAAAAAAATATCCAAAGTTTACGCCGAATCCTTCAGCAGGATTTTATTACTATTCTACGAGGGAGCAATTGATTAAAAGTAATATAATTTAGATTGCTCCTTCGCTTCACAGTTTATTTGATTGTTTGAAGAAATTTTTAACGTTTATGAACTTTTTTTACTGTTTTCCGTAAAACCTTGTGAAAAAGTCACTTTATGAGTGCAATTTGGTACTATGTTGTAAAATTTGTATGCGCTTATTTCATTCATTGTAACTTTTGGAATTCTTTGTTTAATAGTTTACCAAGTGGAATTAAAACAAGAAGGAGTAGCTGCAATTTCTGAAAGGATCGAGTTTTTTTTTATTTGGTAAATTGTTCGCTATCAAGAGGTAAATATTTTAGGCTAGACTAAAATAATTTGGGCAATGATACATCAATTGAATGATAAAAAGGCATTCATTATAAGTGTCAGCTTCATTTATTTTGCTAAAATAAATGTTAGGCATATCTGCCAGAATATACATGTTACATTAAAAAAAATATATATTTTCGCACATGGCACTTATAACCTTTACATTTTTCATCTAGTAAAATATGAAATGTTTTCTATGAAGTCGATCCACCGGTACCATAAGCCGGTCTTATACACGACTATCCAGTTACTTGCGTAGACTAACGACACTCCGTTCCTCGCTGGAGGGTCCCTTCCCTCTTAACCACTCCGCATATACATGAAGCCTTTTTATAGGTCATCAACCTGGGAGAACTAGGATCTAAGTCGCATACATTTACTGGAAGTAATCATATTTTTTTAATTAAGTACATATTTTCTAGGTAAAATGAATGAAAGAATCGTTCTGAAAAAAATGCACTCACGGAAATTAAAAAAAAAAACAAGAAAATTAAAAAAAAAAAACAAAACAATAAATTGTTAACGTTTGCGTGTAATAATTTTATTCATTTGATACAAGTTGAAAAACTCGTAAAATATTTCAGATCTATTCTCAAATGTTAGGATTTTGTGACGTGAAAACAGGATCCTATTTCAAATTCTCGGATATCGGATAACCCAAACATGATTTTTAACTGTGTTACTATAGCAATTGTTTTACCAAGAAAAAATATATCTGAAACCGTATAACCCTTTAATCACACGAGAATCAAAATACTTAAGTCTTGGTAATTGTCTTAGAACATCCAGTCATTTTATTCTCACGTGAATGCGACACAGGAAATGACGCGGATAGAAACCGCATACTTACTGGTTCAATTTACGACGGAGACAGCTACCGTGTAAGCGAGTTTCTAGTAAGAAAGTCTATTCCTTATTAGGGATAATTATGTACTTACTGGCATAACGTATGGTTAGGTTATGGGCGTAACCATGTATGTTACTATGGTTACTTTGTGGAAAACTGAAAAAAAAGACTACGATCGAAGTCGCTTGCGGCGAAAATCATGTGAGTTTTTTCTTATTTGTTTAAATTGTGTTTACTGTACAAAAAAAATATCAAAATTTATCGAACTTTACGCTTAAAGTTTAAAAAAAAGTGAAATAAAAATCCACATCCAATTATGTTATTAATTTTATAATTTAAGCTACTTTTTAATTGGTATGAATTGAGTTGCATTTTGAATTTGGAGTTGATCAATTACAGTATTTAGAATTAATAACTGCGAAAGTCAACAAAACTTTAAAACTAGACGTTGCAGATACTTGGGGTGGAGGACCCATTTGCTAAATTCTGACAAACCTTCCCATTCATAACTTTTACAAAAACTAAAACTTTATAAGACTGCTCGACGCAACTAGAACAATGCCATGTTTGTCATACTAACAATTCTTTTTTGAGTTTAAAAAGGTTATTGCAAAGTTCATACATTATGTGTAGGTGTCACGGTTAATCGACCATGCACACCCTAGTGTCAGAGTTCTTCGGAATCGCCTCTCGGCCTCTGACGTGGTTCCTTTTTTAACGACTACCAGATGGCAGCCGGGACCAGCGGCTTAACGTGCCTTCCGAAGCACGGAATCATCTTTATTATCAGACAATCAGGTGATTCAAGCCTGCAATGTCCTAACCAAACTGGAAACAACTAAACAAAGTATGCTTCCCGTGGGAATCAAACCCTCGACCCCTGGGTCTACAGGTAAACGCCTTAACCACTGGACTACGGAGGCAGTTATTGCACAGTGTTGATTTCAATTGCTATAGTAAATTGAAATTGTGGATCATACACACTCGATGTTAAAAAGGAACAAATGCTTCAACTAAAGGCATAACTACCTACGCAGAAAAAAAGCCAAAACGATTCGGCGCATGACATAGGCCAGGCAAGCCATATGTTGTCCCAACGCGCGACCCACGCAAGAGGGCCTAACTGCTAACAACATTTGCAATATTAATTATACCCGCCCCGCTTGATATCCCAGGGTTAATAACAGACAATCCAGGAAGGCTCGGGATTAAACAATACACCAGACATAACTATTTAATGTCCTTTTAACAAAAGACCGGTGTCCGATAAAAATCCCGATATTTTTATTATGTCATATGAGTCATATCTATTTTAGAGAGCATAAAAATAAAAATATTATCATGACATAAAACGTTAGTGCAATTTTATTATTTGTATACCTACATGGGTTGGAAAGCTACCGACTTTTACATTTATATGATGATAATGTTGATTTTGAGTTAAAAAAGTTATCATATATTTCATTAAAACGAATGTACGTAAATGGACAAAATGATGATCACTAACTAAACTACACACTGTCTTAAAAAAAAATTTCTGATAATATGAGACACTAAACTATATGATAAACTTCAAGATTTGAATATACAATATTTCCTTTTAGACTGACCTAGGTTCAATTTCAGAATCAGGACGAGAACATCACTCTGATTTTGAGTAAGATATTCTTAAATGTAATATAAAGACATCTGGAATTATTATCATTTATCTTTAGACAGAGAAAAAAAGTATAATAATTCAAACAAAGACCGTATAATTGGAGTCGATCCCACAATTTATGGATTCTATAACACGAGCCTAATCCGGTGAATCATTAATGGCCTTCACTTCTCCATCACTTGTATCTAACTAATTAGATTTGAACCACTCGAATAATTTCGGAGCACAAAAATTATACGTTCAAGAAAAATCAAGGCAAAGTTCATCAATTTTCGGGGTCCGGAGTAAATTACTTACTTTGTGTGGAGACACATTAATCAATAGAGGATGATTAATGAAAGCCGGCACACGCTCGCGATCGGCTGATGGATTAGCCCCATATGGTTCTGCATAATTTGCTGAGTGGTGCCACCTGTATCCTTGTTTGTTTGACACTGTCTAATAATCAAACTCTTTGAAGTACCTATCGATAGCTTTATAACAATATTACACAAATTATTAAACAATTAGTTTATAACACAATTAAATTTAAGTTCTCCTACTGTAAGAACTATAATATGTCCTATCTCTAATGCAATGACAAATTGATTAATTTTTGATTTAATATCATGGATTTTGTATATAAAATGATGAGCTTTTTATTTATTTAGAGTATATCTTAATAATATCTATCTTTATAAAATTATATAGCAAAATAATATTATAACCACAGATACAGGTCAAAAGTACGGAACAAATTTAATCTTGACACAGATCCGTAAATTAGTTAAAAACTTTTCAGTCGTGTTATCTGGCTACAGAAAAATACTCCATATTTTCCTTTAAAAACTTGCTTCAGAAATCTGTTAACAAGGAATAAGTAGGACCTTTTTATCCGGTCGAAGTATTCGGTTGCCTCCAGCGGTGAGGTTCAGATTTGGAGGCCCCAAATCCGCGAAAATCCTACCCAGCGAGGCTTGAAAAAAACACAATCGTATCAAAACATCTGCAGGAAACGGAAATTATATTATCTTGTTTATGTTACACGTTTGTTCAATTTTCCACTATCCCGTGGAATAATCAGTTTCAAGTTCTAAGAGGAGGTAAACAGGAAATTGTAATGCCAAAAGAGGAATCAAAGGATAATGTACAGTTTTTTGCGCTTTCATTTTCTGATAACAATATCCTGCCTTCTTTTACTCTAGATATAGGTAAAATAAGTCTACCAATATTATTTTAAATATTACTTACCTATCTAAAATAATACATTGACATCGTACCGTACCAATAAATGCGAGAAAATAATGATACATTTGAAAAAAAATATGAATCATTTAAAACGGTGCTGAAAGTTTTACACCATCTGTCGTGTTTTATGATGGCTGTGACAATAAACGGAGACATCCATCTCCTGTCGCCTGCCATCGGAAAACAATAGAATGCACTCGCCATTGCGACGGTGAAGTGCAACACATAAAATTTCTTCCAGCTTTATGACATCCGTGAGGTTCACATCAATATCTGAGTCAGCGTATTTTGCTCAATTTAGTATGCATGGGGTTTCAATTAATGTTGTATTTATTAAAATACTAGCAACCCGCCCCGGCTTCGCATGGGCATAAAAACCTTCCACTTGAATCATTCTATCTATTGAAAAAATATCCGCATCAAAATCAGTTGCGTAGTTTTAAAGATTTAAGCATACAAATGGACATAGGGACAGAGAAAGCGACTTTGTTTTATACTATGTAGTGAAGTCTATGTGCTTTTTGTCTCAATATTAGATTTTCTGATAGCTCTCTACTTATTTTTTCCAATAAAATAATCATCTATTAGTTATGGGAGTTGGATAAGCCCCTTATTCTAACTTCAACCATTTTAGCCGGATATATTTTGCTTTTCGGCAATGGCAGAAGTCTGATACCTCAGTTTCGTCAAACCAAGCAGGCGCACTAACTAGCAGGTGAGGTCGACTAAGCGTCCTATATGTTCGAGAAATGCTCATAATTAGTCAGAGCTAACTTACTAAAGTCGAGACATTGTTTAAACTTTACCCCAACATACAATGTTGCTAGGAAAATTCCAACTAACACAATTCTTATATGTTAAAATTCATAGAATAAACAAAGAACGGAATACGAGTATAATGCAGGTCATTTAACGAGAAATATTTTCTGTGCATTGAGGAAGCAAACTCTTTGAATACACAAGCTTCAGTATTTTTTCTTTGTTGGCTAGTTGAGTGTGGGTGGGTGGTTCATACCAATTATATTTTAAGGAGCACACTATGCCTTGGAATATGTTTTATTATTCAAGATGTTTCTCCTTTGTGACATATTTTAATGAGTTAACAGTTCGCGAATTTAAAGGTAAAAAAGATATTTGAATTAAAATGAGCAATGTATTCTCAATGTTCACGACAAGCTTTTATTACTAACGAATTAATGTTTTTTCCCTAACGTATTTGAAAACCCTTTAGTTAATAATTAGTATAATAATAAACCGGGAATAATAATAAAAAAATACTACTAAGCATAATTCTAATTGCCTAATGTATGTGTGATAAGAATTGGTCATCGTTATTACTAGCTGTTGTAACAGACAAACAGACAGACACTTAGAATGGAAGTATAGATTGTTTCTATTTTTTCTAACAATTAACATAATTCAAAATATAAGCATTTATGTTTTACCACGATTGCATGTTTATGTAGTGGTTATGGGGTCGCTAGGTGCTAAAAGCATTTTCTGTTATAATTGGGCAACGCAGCGTCCGGGTGGTTGTTTAATTTTGCAAACATTATTAGCCACTAGCTTAGCATAAATTGGTACAAAAGGTTAACTGAAAGGCAAGGACTAAATGCTTTATTTACAATTATGTGAAGGGGACGTTTTAAGTACAGGTATTATGTCAATGTTATTTAATACTAAAATTAATAACTTTAAAAATAATATGGTATTATGTTATGTTCTTGTTTGAATTTTCAGTAGACATTTTTTAAGATTTTCAAAATTTTTAGGGATACAATATTTTGTGATGATAAATAAATAACTGCAGCCAACCGGAGATGTCGCATAATAGTAATAAAACGTACGCAAGCCTTCTGCACGCATTTTACTATGTCTGCTAAAGGACGCATGGGTCGTAGTCGTAGTACGGCGCGGTGCGCACGTGACGCAAAACGCTCTCTGACAAACAAGCCACAAAGGCGACTAATTAAGCGACCAACAACCCCTATACGAGCTTCAAAATTAACTGTTAATCCGTTTTGATAGTCGACCACTGTTGTTGACTTTGACTCTCATCTCGAATAAAAGATTATAAATGGAAGGGATTTTGAAATTTTCTGGGGCATCAGTAGAAACCAGATACGATTTTTTTTCCAAAAAGATTTTTTCTAAATTAATTACACTAATTATTCATTTTTATTAATACAATTTGTAAACGAATTACTTCTAGAAATAAAAGTAATCAAATTTTGAATTTTGTTGTTTCTCTTTAAAAAAATTACAAAATAGTTATATTATGGAGATATTGTGTATATCTAAAATAATCATTTTTGTATTCTATATTTTCAGGTACGTACTATTTGGATGATACTGTGACATATTTGTAAGTACAATAGACTGTTTAAATCTGTGTGATATTTTAAGCATTTATAGTGCATATAAATCACTCCGTCGGATAAAAACAATATAAGTTACTTATCATGATCCCTTTAATCTAAATGTTCATAACCCGTTACATACCTACTTACTATGGTGGTGCAATGACTCCAAGTGCATCTTAGCCTACGATACAAGATGACGTCTTTTTTGTAATCTTGTACCAGTGGTCGCACATCACCAACTTTGAAGCTTCACAGTTCGCAGTTACTTAACCGTTATTAAAGCTGTTCCTCCAGTCTCACTAGCGCCACTTCCCAAAAAAAAATTCTCTTTCTCTAAGTGAACTTATCAGAAATCCTCGCGCAATTTTTTTGCTAGTAGATATCCATAACTTAAATTAGAACCTCGGAAGACATTGAAATACAATGCATGTGAGACCGAAGGTGGAGCCTTATGATAGTTATTATTTGTTTAAATATTTAAATATTGATAAAGTAGTAAATAATTACCTCAATAATTAGTAAGAAAGTTAGTAAAAATACTTTATTGCACCATAAAACTGCATACATGGAATGATAGTCTGTGACAATAATTACGATACAAAACGAAACATGTTTGCAAATATCAAGCAATTGGCACGCTTATAAATTCCAAGTTAGTTTCAAACCGGTATTAAGTTTCCAGTAGGTGCGAAATTAAACTTTGAACGTACCTACGACAAACCGTACTCCAACTGATCTTAGAGTAAGTTGAATCAATGCCTTCGAGATAACTTAGTGATTAGTTTCTCCCAACAATCTCGTATTGTTGGACCATTCAACAACAATAGTTTAGCGGAAGCAACAGAACTTACAGTTGTATGTTTGGAGAATTTTAAACTGGTGGAACATAGATATAGATTACTAGCTGTTGCCTGCAGCTCTACCAGCATTGTACTCGGTTATATCGCCCAAAAAGTAGCTTATGTTTGACCCGTGGTACTTAACTATATTCATACCAAATTTCATTAAAATTGGTCAAGCCTATTTAATCTAGCCTTGAATTGTCATAGTGATAGTATGCTTACTAAATAAAAATCAACGCTTAAAAATTATTAAATTTCTGCAAATGTATGTGATAATACATATCATTTCAGAACAAATATTTTATTTAATGAAATGGTTGTGTAAACGTTTATTATTGGTTGATTAATATGAAGTTTCAAAGGTTAGTTTAATCGAATGTTTTTACCTTTTGATCAATATTTTTGGTTCGTTTGAGTAAATTTTACACATCACGTTTTGATGTCACTCGTACTTTTTAGAGTTACATAGCCAAATGACAAAATCGGAACCCTTATAGATTCGTTATGGCCGTCTTTCCGTATTTTATTTTTATTTATATTATTATTTTAATATTCAAAATGTTTGATAATAATAAACCTGTCCTAGCGCAAGTCGGAATCCAGAAGGGTAAAATTAGCATATAATCCTAATAGAATATTTTTTGTATAAAAACTTATTGTTTGAAAACATCTCGTTCAATTTTATTTTCTTTTGATATGTTGCTTTACGTAATATTCCCATTACGTAATTACAAGGTAATATATAAATACAAATAAAAAAATCATATAATATAGATAATATTTACACAAAATTACTGATTCCTCAAAGATCTATGATAACTGTAGATACTTATTACATATAAAATTATTATTGACGTGACAACGTCTTAAATTAAGTTGCGGCTGGGAGTCACTTATGAAAAAGTGTAACGCTCGGTAACGTTACGATGAGTCACCGAACGAGAGAGAGGCCCGCCGAATGCCTTGCGTCTCTTAAATAATACCGAGAAAAAGACGTTGTAACGTAAAATCTTCGCCCGTAAAACCGACTTTACAGGCAACCATTTTTTTCAAATTCTTTTCTAGCAGGTTTTCATAAAACAAGCAAAATAATTTTGTCTACATAAAGAATATTAGTCTAATCTTGCTTCTTTACAGAGCGAGCATAAAGAGAATTATAAATTTTACGCTTAGTTTCAGTATTACTTTATCGTTTGAAGGCTTTGTTATTTAATAAGAAATGAAATAAATTCAAAAGGCATATGTTGTTAGAAAAGTCTGTATTTCTCTGTATATAAACTGTATCTACTCTTCACAAATTTCCCTGTTTTCAAAACAATAGCAGGCTATTTACAAATAACATATTTGTAAGAAATATTTTGGTAAATTATCGTCTAAGTATGGCGTTGCATGACTTCAATGAATTAGCAATTTTAATTTTATCTGTTAGCGACTTTATATTTTTTTATATTTGTAGTTATAAAAATAATATGAAAATCATCAAATTCCGGTTCAAAAATTTAATACCTCATACTTAAAACAACAACAACTACAAATGTTGTAGCAAAAACGCCAACTCTACAAATGTTACCTCAGCTGCATTTTATATTATTTTTTATTTTTAATCAAAGTGCAAAAGTATCTTCTGCCAAGAAATAGATGCCGACATTTTATTGAGTGGCCAAACAACCAAACTGCAGCTGAATGGTATCAGAACTAATCAAAAGTTGAATGGGGGTGAATGTAGCCGCAAATAAGACATGCTCCATTTATTGGAAGAGTATAAGAAAACGTATTGAGTTTTATTGCCACTGAAGTTTAATTAAACAATAAACTGTTTATTTATTAAATACAAAGTTGAAACATTATAAAAAATTATATTCTTCTACATCTAATCTTGATAAGAACTTTAATTCTATTACGTCATAATTGACACCAGGGTGTGCAGGGCTAATGGAACCTGTATCTTACAAGGTAAGAATAAATTAAATAATATTCCAAGGCTTTGCTCTTTTTTCCCAACTACGTGTATAAACTATCTTCCTGGAAAAATCAGCTTCGTCAAGTTGTTTTTGAGATTGTATTTACCATTAACTCACATGAATGGTCATGCACCTTTATAGATAGAAAGTGATAAGAACCTGATTTATAAGATACATTAATCTTAAATTAAAATAATTGTGTATAATAATGTGATTTTATTAACACCTTACAGTTTGACGGAAGATTTTTTGAGCACAATCGAGTAAATCTCTTCTCTACGCCTATCAAAAAGAAAAGCCACTAGCTGTGGGCTGCGATCAAGTGTTGTAACAACAATTAAGGACCCCGACGAAGATCAAATCAAATAACTGCAGTCTCATGCGATGCTACTTCAGTACTATACTGTCAGTTGTAAATACCGTGGGACTATTTATAAGCGTTTGTGTCAGTGACTAATTTGTTGTTAGTACATTCGGCGTGAACTAAATTTGAGATCAGTTTGCTCTTCACAGTTGTTCTAATATTGTAACTCACTAATTTATTTCGTGCATTATAATTGACCATGAGTTAAGAATAACTGCTTTTATTTACTTTTTTATTAATACTGTAATATAATAATAATAATTTTTATTGTTTCCTATGAACAAAATACTTACACAAGGACTTAATGTTAAGAAGCATTTTCTACCGGTCAACCATTGGGAGAAACAGAAAATCAGGGCAGCCTAAAAATGTTACAAGTGTAAATACTAGGAATAAAAATATGTTTTAGAATTTCCACAATATAGCTAAAATGTAGATCTTTGTCTAATATTTCGCAATAGGTAATACAGACTTTTTTAACCCTTGTTGTCCCACTATCGTCCAAAAGTTTCCCAATCTCCATAATAATAAATAAATAAATAAATAAATAAAAAAGTAATTTCGAGACTTGTGTTATGGGATACTAACTCAACGATACTATATTTTATAACAAATACATATATAGATAAACATCCAAGATTCAGGTCAATCAGAAAAGATCATTTATCATCTTAACCTGACCGGGGATCGAACCCGGGACCTCCTGAGTAGCGGTCAGGCATGTTAACCATTACGCCACGGAGGTCGTCAACAATAATAACAGTGTCACCAATTCATAATGGAAGAGAAATGTCATGCGACACCAGGAAAAAGAAGTTCGTTTTGCTATACATATATACATTAAGTTATATTTCACCTGATAATAGTAAAATACTACGTATAGCATACGTATTTGATTTTTCACGAGTAGCATCCGCCCATTCATCCGCCAAATGCTCGATAGAAGCATTCTTTTCATATAATATTGGATTATTTTAAATATTTATATCTAATATGCATCAAGCAGCATGGAAGTTTACATCCGTCACTGTGGTCGCGAGTTACTTACAAGTACGTAGTTAATCTACAAAAGTTTAAAGTCCTTTCGAACTACAAGACAGCGACAATTTAGAGTACACGAGGAAACTTTAACGCAATGTGACATCTTGTCATAAACACAAGTCGAGCTGTCAAAACTTTGCTTTTAGATATAGCCTTAGATGAAAAAGAGAAGATACAGCACAAGTAATTGCGCGTTGACCTGCAAACAGACTCAATGGACTTAACTTTTTAGTACTCACTTGGGTGTACATTTTATTGTTGTTAACTTGGAATTAAACTACACTTTTGATCATAATTGAAGCATTGTAGGCTTCTTATGTTTATATGCGAAAATATTTATCAGTAATAAGTTATATTTCTAAATTTGAGAGCTACTTAAGTACTTAGATCTTTGAGATACTATTTTTGGCTCACTAATCACTCTTAACACGCTTACTGATTACTTGTTGTATTAACTATATTATAATATGCAATGCATACCTTTATCAACAGTTTAGTGATATAAAAGTATATACAATATATTGATATTATTTGATTTAAGGGGAGACCTTTGCCAGCAGTGGGACAACATAGGGTAAATAAAATATATTTAAGTACAATTATTTTAGAAGGTCTCTAATCTGAGCACATGTGAGTCTTGGATAAACTATACTTAAGTCAAAAATTTTTTTCTCTTCTTAGCGATTCAATGATCTATTAAATAAGTTAATTTATTCATTAATTGATAACATTTTTTATCTACTATTAAAGGTGAGATTTTTGCTTTAAACAAAATCCAATCGCTCTTTTGGCTTTCATCTGTAGATCTAGTTTCATGGTGTTTTCCCTCCAGACAGCTATAAAGTAGTACAAACAGACCCTTATTTGCAACATTTTTCACCGCTCAAATCACGAATGCCAATGTTGTTTCACCCCTGAGTGACGTTTGAGTAAGGTTGAGCTCCTTTGATCATTGGGGAGTAAACGAAAATGGTAAGCAATTCTAGGATGTCGATGTACCTATATTACAGACGAATATCAGAAGATAATTACATTTAAATTAGCAGGAAATGATATATTTTTTCAAGAATTTTATTTGGTGTGTAGGTAGGTACCTTTTTTCGAATGCTTCAAAGGTTTTTAATGTAAAAAAATAAGTGACTGTGTTTAATATTCTACTCGTATAGAGAAGACCGATAGAATTCTACAAAAATCCTGTAAAAAAAAAACTCACGTGTAGAGGGTTCCGTACAATGCCTATGTTAGTTTTTATATTCAATTGTGGTATTTATCTACTAGGTACTATCGCTATCTAGAGGTGTTTTAGTGAACTATTTTCCGTAAGTGAACGTTTTATATCGAATTTAATACTTGATTAACAATTTAAAGAATTCTTGTAGGTTTTCTTGTAATCTACAGGCAATGAACTATATTTTGTAATTTTTTCAAAATTTAAGGCGTAGGTAGTTTCGGAGTTTCCAATTTTCAACTTCTTTCATGAATAAAATTTAAACTATTTATGTTACAATAATAACAAAAATATATTTAAGATCATCATAACGAGTCCCTTCATTTGATATATAACACGGTAAGGTTTGCTAAACTTTTTTTTATAACTAAGAAAACCTCCGAAAATGACCATAATTTCAGAAAAATATTTATTTACTTGCACATCTGCGTTTGGATCACAGGATTACGCCATCCTACCAAATTTCATCTATTTTTGTCCAGTAGGTTCGGAGAAAATTGGCTGTGACAGACGGACGGACGGACGGACGGACAGACAGACGCACGAGTGATCCTATAAGGGTTCCGTTTTTACATTTTTGTACGGAACCCTAAAAATAAAAATACTACTGCTTAGTCCTATTAGCGATTCAAATTTGTATTTACATCTCAGTCATTACCCAAAAATAGTTGTCATCTACAAGCTACACAAAAAACTTTCGCTGACATAGTAAGTAATTTTGGCCACCACAAAACAAATCACTGAAAACATAGCACCCATCTACCTTTCAGTGTGTTATCCCAAACAAATATGGAAGTAACGGATTATGATCACATTTTCTTTTACAACCCTACCATCGCTTTATCCCTAATACGCAGGGCTGGAGAAATGGGGTTTCCTCATTCATTTTTTACCAAAAGGGATGTGCGTAGTCACTGAGGATTATGGAAAGGTAAGGTAGTACAGATGACAAGTGCGTCTGTTAATATTTTATTACAACTACTTTTCTACTATCTCTAATGAACTGAAATATCCCTATTTTAAGGAGTTTATGCATGTGAGTATGTGTATATGTTAAAGGAAATGTATGAAATTAGGAATTCTATACAATTCCTAGGAAATCTATTGAATTCCAAAAATCGGTCGAAAATTTTTTCACATACACAACATTTCCTAGAAATTCTTTTCAATTCCTAAATGGCAATAGGAAAAGTGTTAAATACAGGATATCGACCCGTCACGGGGTACAAGTACGCGGGGGGTGGGGGGTTCTTATTTCCGTTATTGGAATCATTAAATCTAAACACTTGCAGACATATAGAACAACATAACATTTTACACCACTGAATACCTTCCTTCAAAGCCTTTCTACTCAATCACTAAAAAAATGTACTTATTACCGCTTAAACTGCTAACCGCGACATAAGCACAATTTACTCAAAACTTTAATTTAGCCCCGAGCAATATCTACTTTATATCAAAGTTTGTAGTATTAATACACTAGCAGATTTAAATAGCTACAAGATAACTGCGCAATTTGATATTTATCTTTAGTTACAAAACGCTGAAAGTGCGGAAGTTAAACACTCCCCCTAGAGAATTTAGTATTTCATAACTTCGCACAAGATACTACTACTACTACACAGAACATGGTATAGGTACTAAGAGCATTATTAAAGGAAAATATATCGGAACTAAATATTGAAATAAGCATTCTTAGAATTTACTCTAGTAAAATTTTATTTATCCCTTCTACCTGTGCTGTGTTTGGGGCAAAGTTTATATATCTATAATAATTACTATTTTTTATGTTACTCGACAGTTTTTTTTTCTTTTTTAGTTAAGCAAGATAGCTAAATTGATATTTTTTCCTGATTGTCCTTAGTCGCTTATAGGATTCAAAAATAGCTTTGCTTTTTGTATGTTTACCAATCTTGGTAATAAATACTTCGGAATCAATGCGATATTTTTTTACTGTCCGTAGCCTACCAGAAACTGATTAGGTTATTTATAAAATATATACAACTAAAACAAACTAAAATTTGAAAAAAAAAAACAAGCCGGAAAATTACACTATTAAATATATATCTGAGTTATAGTACTATATACTGTGTTATTACTCATTAATTACCCTTTCCTTTACTCTATTTGACTTTTCTGCTAATAAATAGATAGATCATATACGGCAACTCCCCACAAAGTTTTTCCGTAACACAGGCATCGTATTTCGTCCGATGGACTGCGGCACTGACCGCAAACCACAAGCCGACTGTCTACACATACGGCATCAACTCGGATGTCACTCAGACACGACCTAGTTATGTCATGGTAATATTGAGTATCCGTAGCCATGTAAATACGACTATTTGTGTTTGTTTGCTCGGCTTAGCGCGGCTTCGAGTGCTAACTAGTCATTCAATATTAATTCGTCAGACGTTGAATTCGAATGTGTGGTTTTCTGCTAAGACTAAGACTAAACCACATATCGTGAAGAAAAACAAAATATGACTACTAGTTTTTAAATGGCCTCCGAAATCAATGTTACCGAAAATAGGTACACTGGAAGATTATGACAAAGTCAGTGAAATTTACGTAGGTTTTGTAAGTAACTAGCTTTTGCCCACGGCTTCGTCCGGGAATTTTTCTCGAGATGAAAGGTACCCTATATCCTTCTCCTGGTTCTAAGCTATCTCCCCACCAATTTTTAGCCAAATCAGTTCAGCCGTTTTTGGGTTATAAATAGTATAACTAACACTTTCTTTTTATATATAGATTAAATTGAGCTTCATTTTTGTCGAGTATCTAAGCTAAACTGTAACATCTCTGAATTTTTTTGTAATGAAATAAAGAGAAATTTCAAAATCACATTAAATCGTATTTTAAAATCTGGAAGGCAAAATATAAAAATAGTAAAATTTTGGAAAAACAAATTCGCGGTAAGCGCAGCATTTACAAGCTAAGGCGGTAATTATTTAAGTAATTATTTTAGGTATAATGAAACGAAATTAATTCCTGTTATCGTTTATGAACTCTCGATTTTAATTTACCAGTATAACAAATACAATGTCCGCTTAATAGAAATATTCAAACTGCAATTAAAATAAATCGAGAGGGTTTTATATTTCACCATTTAGGGAGTTCTGTTATTAGATTTTGAGGAACGAATCTTTGAATTGCGGATTAAAATTTACGTTCGGAGAATTCGTGAAACAATTTAGTTAATAGGTTAAAGGAAAAAATTGTCTAAAGGCATAATCACATTTTTAGTACCAAGTTTAATTTCTTTTTTATATAAAAAAATACAATTGTTGCTTTGTTTGTTTTTAAGATTTTTTTTACTAAATATGGTTCTTGGTTTAGTTTATAACACGTTAGTGGACACGACTGTCATAGCAGTTTTAACAATAAAACTTAAATTGGGTTTTCAAAAAATGTCTGTGTCGTTGTGTTAAATAGGAAAAACAGGAATAATTAATTGTTTTTCTTCATCCAATATTCTACTCAGGCACCTTCTAGAAAATGCCTGAATTTTACGATAATCTATGTGATTGTAGTGGATCAGGTTAAAAAAAAAACGTTCTTTGCCAATCTCGTTTTTGCTTCAGATGTGAATATAATATAAAATATTTATTTCTTTCCAATATCCAATATATACGCATTCTTGCGAAAAAGGTGTTGACAGAAAGACAAATGAATTAATAAGTGATCTCATAAGGATTTCGCGCTCCGACACCATGAAAAGTCATAAAAAACCGGTCGAGTGCGAGTGAACTCGCGTGGAAAGATTTCTATACAATGCCAATGTCAGTTTATATATTCAATTCTGGTATTTTAATGTGAATTTTGAATCAACTATCTCCCTCTTTGTCTTCTAAACAAAAGAAAATTGGCTGTGACAGACGGACAGACAGACGCCCGAGTGATAAGTGTTCCGTTTTTTAATTTTTGTACGGAACTAGGTACTCCAAAAACATGTCTGAGTAGTTACTATTATATTATGTTTTGTGCATGAGTAAAGACTTGTTGTTTATGCCCATATGTTAAGCCCCTTTTTTCGAGAAAGCAAAAAAGGATTTTTCATATACAATTTTGTTGATAATGTTTCATGTTGATCTTCGTCGGGGATCAAAAAAGATTTTATCAGTATCTATTTTTCGAGAATATCGGCTTTGTTTTATAAGAAAGTAGACTTGTTGAATCTTTACTGAAATGTTTTATAGGCTTCAAGATAAAACAAAGTTTTACGTCTAGGCAGTAAAATAGGAAATTTGCCAACTCGACTAGATTGCTGCAAAAAAATCAACTAAATTATAAGCGTTCTTATTTTTAAATAAAAATAAAAATACAAAGCCTGTTTTTTTATCAAACAGCTTTGTTAAAAATTTAAAAAATAACTGTATTACTTTATTTAACGCTTAGGTACTTATTGCGATAGCTCAGGATCTTGACCTCTACACCAGAGTTCCTTGTTTATACCTGGAGACGATGTTGTATTAAAATATAATTTAATCATAATAGGTTCTAGACCTCTAATCTTCGTGGACCCGCATAAAAATTGTTAAACTCACCTTAAAAATTTTACCTAAAAGAAGCGCCAAAATATTCGTTGATGAATGCGCACTAATGGCAACACAGTCATGTAATACCTCCCAGTATTCCTTTTTACCACCCTAATAGTTGTTTTTCCCGGACGCCGGGCTAAGTGCAATTTATATTAATGCCATCATATTTTCGCGTTGGTTACCCGCATTTTCATATTAACCGTGGTCCGGGCTTCCATGATAATGTGAGGGTCCCACCTTCGTCATTTGTTTGTGGGCTGATTAAATTTACACGGCTAACGTGGTTTGCTGCTAAATTAATTCTCCTAATAGGTTGTATGTGGCGGAAGATTTCAGTAATCCATGTTTTAAAAGTTTTAAGCCTACGTGTCATAATGCGTGGGGCTGGAAGATAATGCTAAATGTGGGTATTAGGGGAAAGACAAGACGAGAGCGGAATTATTATTAGTGAAGTTACTAAAAACAAATCGATAGGAATTGTTCAATTTTATGTTTTACTTTTGTAGATGTTGATTAAGAAGTATCTTTCATAGAATTTCTCTAAAGTTCACCGAATTTCCTTTCCCCATACTAATCATTTTTTTTTAATAAGTACGTTTCATATTCGCTAACTCGTTCAACTTCGTTCCAAACATTCATATTTCATTTTTAGATCTGAAAATCCCTCTCCAAATTTCATTATCTCGTTAATTTGAACCAAATGTCATGAAAATGAAAATTTTCTTTGTATTTATTATGTTCTGAATGTCGTCTGACACATATTGTATACAACTCCAGTTAAAAATAATGTGTTTTTTTAGGAGTATCGTATGGCACAAATATGATTCAAACAGTTTTAAGCCAAAAAAAATCAAATTTTGAATATTATCTGAGACTATTTTTACAAAAAATATGATATCACGCGCAGTCTCTACAATTTTTTTAATCTATTATTTTTTATCATAGTTTGAAATGAATTTATATATGAAATTTAAATAAAAATAGAATTAATTAGGCACCTTCATTATTATTTTCAACCCGTTTACCGTAAACTTACTCAAGAATCAAAACGTTATTAATTTTCAGAGCGCAGGCAAGTTACGTGGAAGGTATTCATTGAGAATTTATTGAAAAGAGGAGAAAGCTTTCAAAAGGCATGCAGAAAGCTGAATACGTGAGTTCACCTATAGAGTGATATATTATCTATACCTATAGTTAACAGAATGGGATTGTTGAATGTGTAGGCGTTTATTGACTGCTCACTTTCTTAGTCATTGCGGATTCAATATGTTAATTCAATATTGTTGGGAATCTTTCGCTTGATTTATTTTTCGGTCGCTTTGACTAAATCGCGAATTAATCGTTGAACATTCAAACATTCTATTGCTAACACGTTTTCTAAGCAATTGTATGTATTAGCCTTTAGATTTGCCTTTGTGTGTTTATTTTGGTGCAATAAAGAGTCGACCTGTGGGTTAGTGGGAGTCCAACAGCGGACGTCTTGTTGAAAAGACAACTTGTGAATGAATGCATTTTTACTTGGGAAATTGTTGTTGTAATAGTAAAATGTTAATTTAGTGCCATAAAATAAACAATGTACCTATCTAGTAAATACCAAATATACACCTTACAATCAATGTTAGTAAATAATTTGCCTGAACGAAGCATTTACTTATGATAATGCGGTAGCAAGGAATTTAAACCCTATATTTAGTGTAGATTTATAAAAGTATATATTTTTTCCATTCTATCGAAATACGATATTATTCAGATAGAATTGAAAATGCAGATAGTTGCGAACTCGGGAACTTAATTGGAATTGTTAATAAATAACACAATAGAGCAAGTATGAAAAGGCAGGCATACAAACAAGAGGCTGTGAAAATAAAAATACCAGCGTAACAAAACATAGAGTTTATAGAATTATCACTTTAAATCTTTCATTTGATTTTGCTGCAATAGATTCCGCGTATCGACGAATTAAATAAGTTAAAAAGGAAAAACAAGAATAAATCTATCAATTTTATAAGTAATTTTTCTATTTTTTTTTTCTTTTATTTCTCAGAATATTTGCATGTATTGCTGAAAATGTACTGTACATCTTGCATAGCACACTATTCTGCTCTTAATGCGGTGGTTTTGGTATAGATCGGCCCTACCATCTGTTTTATATCGTCTGGCGGTCTGGCCCATACTTCGTCACCCTGTCTGCGGTCACCAATAGAAGATTTTCTGTTTGCATAACAATATTTGTATATTTTGTTGTAATCTAATCAAAAACGTGTGTTCTCACCATACTTAACACTTGTGGGAAAACAAACAATGAGGACTAAATCTTAGTTGACTGAAGAGCGTCGCGTCGTCATCACTGACCTAGATTCTTAATAAATGAGCTGTAGGTACTACTTCTATTCCGTTTTTATTCTGTATGGAATTTTGTCTTTGCGAAATGGCAGCCGGGCACACCAGAATTCTTTTCATGACCCGTCGCTATACCACTTTATAGCTGCACTTTATCGCTTGAAAATTAATTCAACTTTCAATTTCTGAAGCATAAAGAAAATTATTCTGTTTTGTCACATTTTCCTCCAAAGGATTTGCTTTATAGGAACAGTTATTGCTTATTATATTCACAAAAGGGTATACTTAAGATTTGAAAATTGGAAATCGCCTTTGCTGATCTTTTTGAATATTTAAGGGTTGACATCAAACGAAACATGAAATACGATGGATTTTGATTAAACATTTAAGCACTTTACTTATACTTGTCTTATATTTTCATAAAACATACTAAAAGCGGCTACAAAATAATTTCTAACTTATTCCAAACATTTTCTTTGCAGATCAATAAGTTCGGGAAAAATCTTAAGAAACCACGTTTTGATATGAAATCTTTAAAAAGATGAAATTGTTAGGATTAAAAATACTTTTTAAGTAAGAGCCTCAGATCTCCTCCACATATACCACAGAAGCCTGCCTGACCTTCTGCTGTTGGTGAAATATACCACCACTAGGTCATAGGTCATAGGTATGATTAATATAGACCTCTCCTATTCCCTTAGTCGCCTGTTACGACGCCTAAGAAATGGGGCTACACCGCTGCCATTATGCTATACACTAAAGTAATTATAACGTAATCTTTAATAAAGACGTCAATTCAGATAGATTAGATTCCGTGCAAACTTTCCTTAATATACTTTAGTACTCTTGACACGGAACATCCGAAACTTTTTAAGTGACATAGTAAAGAACAAGTTTGATTAAACTACTTCCATTTTAGTCTCAATCATCACTTTCCCATTCACACAACAATTTACAAACTGTAACTTTATTTATTTACATTAGAGAACTATACTCATATAGTACCTATTTCAATTTAATTTTTTTTTATAATATTTATCTTAGATATATTCGATCTAATTGTTTTTTTTTAATAAATTAGATTGATTGATATATAAGGTTAAGCGCAAAATGGTTATGCACAATAAGGATTTCGTACCAGATACCTTTATAAATTTAAAATAGTGTGTCAATGTTCGTTGTAGTTTATTGAAATTGATAAAAGAGTATGCACTAATACTATATAATAATATACTTAGAATACAACTTATTTCTAAACAATAAAGCTTGTATTTCACTAAAATGGGCACTTGAAAAAAATTACAGTTAAAAACACAAAAAAATATATATTTACCACTTCATTAGCATGTAGGACGACAGTCGTTTTTAGAGATTTTCTCCTCGTTTCGGGAACATTATCCCGAGACACGGCACGTAGTAACCATTAGCGGGCACTGTGGTCCATACAGACTATTGCTTTCCGCACCCAAATAATGCATTCGTTAGTTTAAACTTCCATATTGTTGAGAAATAAAATGAAAAAGATATTTTGTAGAGGTATGACTATCACTTTCGCAGTTATAGAAGGTATAATTTTTTTTATTGTTTAAACATAGTAACTTATCTACACCACATTTTGAAAAGTTTTCTACACAACACAAGGTTTTCTTTCTGCATTAAATGCACTTGGGTGAAGAGAGTCAATCTCAGGCTGTACACAAATAACACAGATTGAGCTAGCCTCAAAGTAAGTTTGAAACTTGTGTTATGGGACACTAACTCAACGATACTATATTTTATAACAAATACATAAATAGATAAACATCTAAGACCCAAGCCGGGTTTCCGGTTGCGACATCACCGGGTGTCGAACCCGGGATCTCTTGAGTAGCCGTCAGGCATATTAACCGTTACGCCACGGAGATCGTATGAATGTCTGCTACACCACGGGCCTCACGTGCTGGTATATATTGGTCCGCAATCATTAAGATATCTTTTCATAGCCTTTTTAAAAACCCCATGTTACAGTCCTTTGGGAACACTGGAGTTGATTCCACAACACCATGATTTCACATAGTGTCTTCCTCACTTTGAATAGAATTAATTTTCTTATATAGAAGTACATTGAAAATCATTATTATGGATTTGCTTACAATGCCAAAGAGGACAAGAAATGTCACAAATTACAAATGAGATCGCATTTTGAGCCCTAATATGCGGTCAGAGTAAATCTAATTTAGTATTTACTCCACACAAGTTTGCAGATGAGTGAGTACAGAGACGGAATATTAAATAAGATGCCAGAAAGCATGAAACTGTACCTTCACGTAGAATTGAATCAGATTATTGAATAAGTGCGCTGCGACATACGATGTCGGTCTTGAGCATGTTATAGAAATAGATGACTGGATGAGATATATTTAAGAAGGTTAAATAATTAAAATACGGTTAAGTTATTATTAGATACTTGTTTAAATATAAACAAATAACCAGGATAGAAATTTATAAAAAGATCCGACCTCACTTTTACACATTTAAGTTAAGAAACTAATGTTTTCAAAAATCAATCTCATAAATATGAATGCGTACATAAGTAATAGACTTATTGATTCTAAGAAAAATGTAGAGTATAATTATTACTACTGAAAGGTATCGCCAAATATTTATTCTTCTTGATTTTAGTACTCCATTGGAGTTTGGACAACAACATTAGTGATTTTTCTAATGATGCCGCTTCTGTGCAAAATAGCGCTGTGATAATGCTGCCATATAAATCGCTTATTTTTTTCCTCCTGCTACATAAACCAAACCTTTCTTTGTTTTACAAAAGTTTCAAAATTATAACAAGATAATACTTAGTATAAGTATTCTAACGAGGGTTGAGACACCTGGTTAGAATTATAAACCAGTTCATTTGTCTGTTCATACATTTATACAGCGACCTAGCATTACGGTTCCGTTCAACCGGTATATACCCAAAAATAACGGTCTTAACCAGGTATTTAGGACCCTTAAATCGACCGGTGTTTTAAATTACCAGGTTATTTTTGGGTCTTCAAAATACCGGTTCTAAGCCCTTATTTTAAGAATATAAGTTCGCCTATTGTGCTATACAACTGTGTTTTGTACAAAAAGTTTAAATAAATAAACATACTTACCGTGTTTATTGATGATTTTGCTCCTTCGGTATAGTTTGCCACTTCCATGTATACTCAAGTTACCTCTGTAAATATATAAAAACAGCAGATTTTTAGATATTTATAGAGGTAACTTGACTACAAACTTGGACCATTAATGAGATCCTCACCTTATTTATGTACTCTTTGGTTACCGCTGTCACCTAACATACTTGCTTGACTAACTAAGGTTTCAAGTAAAGTGAAAGAAATTTATTTTCATTTCTAGACATTTTATGTCAGTGCTCTACGTCTAAATAATCCATTTAGTTACGAGACAGGTTGACTTGCAGGACATGGGTTTCAAGCTTTACTGAGCCATATTTGTGACTTAAATTTCACTTTATTCCATTATTGGGTACCTACTTGTTTTTTTTTTAGTTATCATTTGTTTATATTAAAAATGGTATATAATATTAAAAATTTGTTTATATGAAATAAGGCCATTAAATCCATCTCGTACAACGTTATTCCAGTTGCATACCTGTCATATTGTAGAGACAATTATCGTATTTATGTAGCTCAATTCAAATGCCGTAACTCCACTAATAATAATAACTGCGCGTTCTCGTATCACAAATAAGCATCATCTGCTGAGAAAAACCTTTTTACCAAACAAATTAATTAAACATTTTAATAATTAAATAGCTAAATCTCTATATCATCATCTATATAAAAACTTATCCTGTGAACAATTCACAGATGTAATGATATTACATCTGTGAATTGTTCACAGGATAAGTTATATCAATTAATCCATTGATTATCGAGAATTTAGACACAATGGAAAAACTATTGTTATGTGCACTTGGGTTCCAGTCAATATAGATTAACTATCGGGTTATGAAGGTAAAATAATCATTATAATATGTTAGACCTACTGAAATTTAAAAAAGCAGAGCGGTTTAATGTAAATCATACAAACAAAAGTACCCAAACCTAATCAGGATTTAAACGGAAAAAAATATAAACAAGACCGTTTATCCTACTTTTGTTTCAACGTATCTTTTCCCAACATAAATACGCCCCGTCCTAACTAAATTTTTAATTAATTTCGGGCAAAGACAGGTTCATAAACATCAAAAAACGTTTATGGCTGTTACGGACAGATAATTTATTTTTCAATTTTGCATTTATTCTCTAATTTTGCTGTCAATTAAAATCGCTTTTGAAGGTAATCCCGCTTCCGCATTGCTAATTCGCGGAGACTCAGACGGGCGACCCATGTTACAGTTTTGACGAAGGTTTGTATTTCGTTATTTAATTTTTACATACTTAAAACACATATGTACGTGAATATATATTTTTTTTGTCTTCAACTAATTGAGATCAAATTACTTATATTCTTTAATCATAACAATCCTTCCATCCATACTAATATTATAAATGTCTGTTACGCTTTTCTATCGCAGGACAAATTTCGATGAAATTTGGTACGGATATAGTGGATATAGTTAAGGACCAGAGGCTAAACAACTAGGCTAGGTACTTTTGGGTGCGATATAACTGAGTCCCACGCATGTGGAGCCGCGAGCAAAGCTAGTAGTTATACAAAACAAAACAAAAAGTGTCATCGTCGTCTCTAGTTTTTTTTGTATAGCCGCTGCATGGGATAAGGAAGGGTATAGAAAGAGGTATTATTCATGTATAGGCAATGATATTGAAATAAGGATTATAAATCCCACCGAAACACATATTTTATTATAAAATTCCCGCGTTTTTTGATCGTTAAACTCGTATTATTATTGGAAATCGGAATAAGGAAACAGATGGCGCGGGACAATAGGCCCAATAAGGAAATTGTATGGTGTCATAAACCAACTCGACTCAGTGATCACAAACCACAATTGGCACATTTCACAACACTCAATATTCATAGCAGTAACATTATCACTTGCTGTAAAACACAAATAAAAATATATATGGACGTAATAAGGAGTTTATTACACTTGTTTATTATTATCAGAATAAGCTTAAAATACTTTATCATATCAAATCATAGTTGCCTAGGTACATAGAAACATATCTATAAAAAATTTATTTGTAAATGGTTTATGCTGTGTTTATTTTATATTCATATAAGTAAATCAATGTTTGCTCATAACAAAATTGCTTAATGTAGAGTTATGTTTCTTTAGTTTTGCCCCCGACGACAAATTTAGCGCAAAAAATATTGTAAATTTACAAACACATGCAGTCACTTTAATCATCATAATTATTCCAGTTCTTGTTTGTAATATACTGGCATAGTTACTAATGTTCAATAACAGCCACAATACGTACAAACTTGTGCCTGACCGTAATACAAATTTACGACTTATTACTGTTGGGAATTGAACATTGTCATTCGGTCGTGTGTTATCTGGAATACCGTGTTTGCGCGTGTTTTTTATATTGAAGCTTCACACCCGAACGAAGTGATATATTTTCAATAACTTTCCTTTTTGAATTTACGATCTTGATTGCTTTTACTGAATTGTAACTGCTTTTGTAAAGGAAATTATAAGGTTATTCTCATTTTATAATTCATTTGAATAAAGTGAAAGAAATACAAAAGAAGATGTTGGTGGAGATGTAAGAGATGTGGAAACATATTGAAACAATATAATAATTGGATTATACTTAGCACAAAAAGTGAAATGGAGTGCTTAAGAGGCCCTAATATCATTAAATATATTCAGGTGTTTTTACATTAAAGTCAAAGTTTTAAATACTTACCAAATAGCATACTATCCATGCTACGTGAACATTATGAAAAAATAATAAATTTTATGTACTTATAACAACAACATATAATACAATTTGAAAATGTTTAAATAGTTATATTTTATAACATTCTCGAATAGTAGTCACTTTTCTCAGTTAAAGCACTATCATTTGCACGGGACACTGAAAAACTAAGCAAAATGTAGTTGCAAAACGTTGGGGCGGTGCATGGTAGATCATTTAAAATTTATGACGCACGTTGTATGACACGTATGCTGCTACTCCCGTTATAAATTAAAAACAGTACAAAGGAATATTTCCTCCTCTAAGCTTTACATACAAATCATTTTGTAGACCATAAAATGATTATCGTAAATGATCTATTGTAATATACTTACAAAATATATTTTTTTTATCTTCAAATCTACCATTTTGATTGGTTTCATCACTACATAGTATAAAACAAAGTCGTTTTCTCTGTCCCTATGTCCCTTTGTATGCTTAAATCTTTAAAAACATGCAACGGATTTTGATGCGGTTTTTTTAATAGATAGAGTGATTCAAGAGTAAAGTTTTTATGCCCACGTGAAGCCGGGCGGGTCGCTAGTATGTGATAATGAATTATATAAATAAAATCTTATTTCAAAAATATAAAACTTATTAAAGTGGTAGAATTTACAAGCATGGTTAAAAGTAAACCCTTAAATTTACTTCAGCAAAAAAAATATTAAATATAAATTATGTGGTTGTTTCCAGTTTATTAGAGTTTCTAAGTTGCGGAGTCAAGTGCAAACGACAGTTAATGAAAAAATAAATTACCGGGTAGAAATTATTGAGCACATTTTACTCGTATAAGCATACAAAAATAATTTCAATGCTCAGTAGGTAGATACTTGTAAATTTTTTACAATTTGTATGGAATTTGAATTTCTTAGTTTCCTTGATAGCCGCTACCAAAAAAGGAATATCTCATCGCAAAAGCTCGGTTCAGTTAAAATTGGAAAACAAAACAAATCTGTGTACATACCTCATTTTTGTATATATGTTTAACAAGATTTGTGATTTGGCTTATATAATAAAGAGTACTTATAATATTTTATTTGTGCAATACTTGCATACCCGTTTCATAAAATCGTGTGAGTTCTCTTCTAGACTCTCCTTCTTTTAATAATGCTCTTGGTGTATACTGTATGCCGCATGAGAGTTTTGAATGCTTTGCGTTCTGCATAATAGCTGGTTGCTGTTGCTGCTAAATATGAACTGTGTCGAAGTGGATGTGTAGACATTTAACAAATGATTTAGTAGTCGAAAGCGTAAGCAGTGCAGGTGCCATTACTTTTTGATTTCGAAAGTATTAAGGAGATATTCATGTTCTTAGTTATCTACAAAAATCTAAAATAATTAAAAATGTTACTGAAGTGACCCAGATGTAAAAAGTACTTACTTGTAAAGTAGTTGTTAACTTTATAACATAAACAAGACGACATAATAAAAATAAAAATACTTAATAAAGGAACATGTTATGGCGGACTTATCCCATCAAAAGAACACTGTCGGTTAATTAATAAAATCAACGTAATCATTTGAAGTATTAAATTAGCACCTCAACGGCCTATGATTCCAACACTCCCGGCCGCCAAGGGGTTAAACACACACGGACAAATCTAACTTTATAGTTTAAAAAACACTCTTATTACTCGGTTTCTAAACAGGTTTTCATTCGACAAAAAACTCGAATTATTATTAAAAAATAAATATATATTTAAAACAAGATTTATTTAATATCATCAAAAATAAAGAGTATCATTGAAGGTTTATCAATAAACCAACCATCAAAATGCGGTTTGTATTGCTGACTTCGGTTTGTGGCTATTTTGATCCCAGGAGCCGGTAGTATTAATTGCATGGGAACAAAATACATTTCGCGGTCAACCATTTCCATTTTCAATATTAATGTTGCTTGATGCAGGAAAAGATTTTGATCCGCCGTTTTGTATAGTATTAAAGTACCGAGCCAAAATTAATGGAGAAACTAAATAGCAAAGACGATCTTTTTTTTAAAATATTCAATGACCAGCGATTGACCACAATCCCACCTGATGGTAAGTGATCTAAGTAAAAGTAACTATTTTTTATACTTATTATTTATTTTAATACTGTAAATAGATAACAAAAATTGAATTAGGTATTACTTTTATAGAAATAAACACAAATATTATTATTTTTCTTTGATTCGTTCGTTTTTACAATCTGTAATGTTTACTTAGTTATTATAATTTTTTTTAGACCGTTGATTCATTTTCTGTACTTATCTAATATCTCGTTTACCATATAACCCCATTTGGTAGTGTGTTAGATAATGAAAAATGATTTATTTGCTGGGCAAATCAGCAGTAAGATTGGGTGAAATCAAGCAAGAAACACTCCAATTTACAATAATAAAGCTACGGAGAGGACTATGCTTAGTAATTCCCTGAGACACTGAATCAAAAATGGAAAGATCCGTAGGAGAACTAAAGTTATTCAACGTACCTAAGCTGATTTAATTTTAAGTTAGCAGTGGGCAGGGCACACAGCTCGAAGAATCCACCAGGATCGATGGGATATACAAAGAGCAGCATCGGACACCCAACGAAAGATATACTCAGATGACCTACAGAAGGACGCAGGCAAGCGCTGGATGTAGGCTGCTTTACATCGGTCATTCTAGAAATCCTCTTAGAAGGCCTATGTCCAGCAGTGGACTCGTTACGTTAAAAATAATGATGATGATGAATAGGAGATAGAATCATCTTGTAAGTTACTTAAAATTTCTCCATGAACACTTTAATCAAAAAACTTTTGAAAGAAGACTCGACTCTCTTATTCTTTTCTAAATATGCTTCATAATAAAATACTACGCCTCGTATAGTTACTTACGGTAGGGCACGCCAAAATTCCCTCTACATACTCGTATTTAATCGAATTTACCGACAACACTTTCCTAATCCACAAATTCGCACCAAGGTGCTTTATGTTGTCATCGAAAAATTCAATTCCAAGCTGTATTCTTGCTTTACTATTTTAAAGTTTGAATTTGTGTAAACTGTGAGAGTTTCCGGATAATTGTACAAAAAAAAAACAATATTATAACTGTAATTTAGCTATTAGCATTTTATTTGAAAGGGCAAAATAAATTAAACATGTTTATGTTGATTTAGTAGGTATTTCATACTATAAAGTCCGAGTATTGCAAAAATTTTCCGTTGCCTAATTTTTAGACCTATTTTTAAAATTTATTAATAACAACTAATTCCAATGGAAGCATGGCATACTAGCGTCTAGCGTGCTAAATATATGGTATATACTACAAATATAGCCTCGTTACAATGGTAAGTAAAACTTCATAGATCACACCTAGGGCGAAGTTGATGAGAAAAAGCAGGAAAGCCAACCCTGGGCTCCGAAGTACTCAGCTGAGGAAGCAACCGAAAAAGCGCCAAGATAAGAGAGAGAGAGAGAATATCAAAAGTAAAATCAAGTGCGCAAGCGAAGCGACAGCAAAAGCTAGTTGGTATATTTTAAATAACGACACAATAATCAAACCCGATCAAAAGTGCAGTTTTTAATAAATGAGATTAATTAATCCTCACCACCGCAGCCATTCGTTTGAAAAGGGACCCAGTGTTTGTAAACAGTTAAATAATTCCATTGCGGCAATAAGCTTCAGCTCAAAGTTGCAGTAACTAGGTACAACTTGATTCTCGCTCCCGAGTCGCGACTTTATACTGAGTTAGCTAGCTCCGTTCGACCAACTTTACTACCTCACTAAACTGAAGCAACACTTAGCATTGAAATAATAAAAAGGATAATGAAATGTTTTTTTCTTCTCTATTCATCAAGGCCAAGGGGGATTTTTAAGCCCAATTTTAGTCCAAAAAATGTACGTAGGTATAATTTTTTTTAAGGAAGTTTTCTTCAAAATTCGCCATCGACCCAATTTAGAAATTGACATGAAATCTTCTAATTCAATTCTACCAAAAACTTATCAGACGATCAGGCAAGACATGGACAGTGATGTGTGAGTAAGGGTTTAATTAAGTCATTTTTAGGTACAAACTCTATGTATATTAAACTACAGAATTAATTTATGAAATCACTGATTTACAATAGCTATAACATTAAATACATGACCCAAATATCTCAACACAGCATTTTCAGGAAAAACAAAAGTTAATTAAAATTGGCATTATGAAAGCGGTTTCTGATTATTATTTTTTCATCTAATTAAGCACGTTTGCTCTTCTAATTAAGTATCTTTTTGAATATTCACAGGACGAAATCGCTTGACCTCAAAATTGTAGGAGATATTGTTTACTCTTGACAAGGAATGATGGGAAACAAAAGGCATTTTTTTCGTAAACAAACGAGGGGCAGGTAATGAATATGCTGAACAGAGCGTCCAAAGAGGAGGCTCATTAGCAATTCAGTCGCTGTGCCTTCCTTAAAAAATCATTTGGAATGTCTTGATGGATGTTTCAGTTCATTACTACACAGAGTTGCATAGGAATGTAATTTTTTGAATAATTTCGGCTCTAAAAGAAGATATCTATTTCTATCTACAGTTATTGTATAAGAGCTAGGGAAAAATCCTAATAACTATAAATGACCTTTGGCAACCAAAACTTTGCAATGTAAGAATTTAAAATGCATAATGTTTAATGTATACTATACATACAAAGCTAAGATGATAGGCGGCAGCTAGGTAAATTATAAAAATAACGCAAATAAAACTAAATTTCAAGAATCTCATGTAAAGAATAAAGACATCGCGTTTAAGCGGATCCTGGACTTCGAAGCCATGCGGCTTGTGATGCTGCTGGGAAAACAGATTATAACGAAAAATATCTACAAGGCAGACCTAAAGATTAAGTAAATAAAACACACCATGTTGATATTTTTTGCACTATTATTAACCAATTTGTTTGATTATCATCCACATAGCTACCATGGCAGAGCTTAAACTATGATATACAGTCAAATAAACAGAGCAATACGAAGCCATCGAATGTACGATTCTACCCGACTACGGAATTGTGGTTACGACCCTTTTTATTCTGGCCACAGTTCGTCATTGAAATTGTTTTACATTTTACGATTTTCGTCAAATAATTGCGACATCTCCTTTGTATAGTTAGTTATCATAAATTATGCGAAACTGAAGAGGTTACAGTTTTTACATTCCTTTTTTAATATTCATAGATCAAGTCGACGACAACAATAAATATAAATTTACCTTTGTAGTACAATTTACTAGCTTCTGTCTATACTTGCATTTGTTCTCCGAGGAATTCTTCAGTTCTTTTTGTCTACTATACTAAAACTGGTAATCGGGTGATTCTTTTTTTTCGTCTCAGTGTTTACTGAGTTATCTCCTATATCAGTTAAGGATCTGGTTTCACTTTTACATGTGAGGTTAGTTAAGATATCTCATTTAAAAGAATAGCTGTTGCCCATGACTTATGTGGTACTCAATTTCCTATACATGAAGCTCAACATATCTACACACCAGTTTTCATTTAAATCGTATCAGTGACTGAGCGATTAGAGCTAACACATAAACAGATAGTCACTTTTTTATATAAAATGATAATTGCAAGTTAAAAACTAGGTACAAATTTGTTGTTATTTTTATGACCATTTGTTTGACATGAGCCTCTTTGGGAATCAATTGCATTTAAACGGCATCTAAAAACTATAGTAATACCTCAAAGAAAGTCGAAGATATCGTGGTACGCTACAAAGGGGCCAAAATTAAGGTTATGTGCTGTAAGTAAAATAAAACCTAACGGCGTACATAATAACAGTTAATTCAGATTGATTAAGACGGGACCCTATTTCTTCTATTATTTACACTATCCATTGATTATTTGGACCAGATATAGACAGAGATATATTAAGAGCAAACTAAGCAGCAACTTGCCAATAGTCAGCGGTTTAGACCCGATACAACTTGCGATGTAGCGACCCGTCAATTGGTTAGATTTAACCACTATGTATTTACGCTAATTACTACTATTCCATGTTAATGGGTATTCAATTATAGTTTATGGTTTATTTATTTAATTAAACGTCTTACAATCTCGAGAGAACATCGAGTGTGTGTCTATTATTTAAGAAATATACGTTACACAACCATGAACTTCATACCCCCTTGTAACTGTTGTTCACTTTAAACTCTTTTTTACACTTTATTCTTTCATATTTGTATCTCCTTTGAAAAGATCACGGGTCTTTACTTACAGGATTTTTGAAAGATTTGCGCGGGGATATTGATTTAACACGGTATATGACTACTTACTTTAAAATAAGTACGTAGTACGCACACTTACTTATTATTCGCTGCTTAATTACTCAACAGATTTTAATTAATCTTTATTCAGACGAATGTGTTGCATAAAAAGATTGTGCAAGCGAGTTATGAGGTTCTGTTTACAAAACTATTTGCTAACAAATAGGTACAAAAACCAACACAAAGCAGAGGACGAATAATACACGCAAAATATACTTAAATATTATGTTGAAACTGTTACGCTGAGTTTATCTTTCGTTAAAAGGATGGATGCATTTGGCTGACATGGAAATTTTTCAACTTCTATAATATCATCTAAAAAGAGTCATAAAATTTTCCTTGTGACATTTTATTACGAGTGCTCTACAAATGTCGTATTTTTTATAAGTTAGTACGGTACTCAAAATTCTATTTGCGCAAGTTAGAGCACAGTGCTCGCTAACTTTCGCAAATAAGTAGAAATCTAACTTTCAAATGCAATGAACTCAGACTTGGTACTATACTATCCTTAATACAATGACTTACTTTATATGCAGCCGTAGTTTCGACTATTATATGATGGCAATGGCAACAATGGGACAACATTAACATTTCGTGAATTTTCATGAAAAATCAGGACAAATGTCAAATAAAACGACGCTACATTTTACAAGTGTGATTTTATACGTTATCGATATTAATCTTCATATAGATATAATAATCAACAAATATCTATTAAATATTTTGAAACAGCCATTATCTACCTATAATAAGATTCGATATTTCTTTCAACAAATAAATTATCATTTTTAATATTTCTACAAATTCGGGCAATTTTTTTATAAAATAACGTTGACGGTCAAGAACCCATCCCATTATAAATATACATAAATTAAATTATATAGATACATAAATAAACAAAAAATAAAATATGTATCTATGTTGATTTATTTCAAGAAGACCTTGTATTATAAGTAACGTTTTAACTTTACTTACCTATCCATTCATTTCTAAGCAAGAAGATATTTCTAAGTATAAAAATATATCCTAACCAGGAAAAATATTGCTTGAATTCTCTGTTTCATCCAGCTTATAAAATGTATTTAGCGGAAAAGTGTTCTATTGTTCAGCAGATTGTTTAAGGCATACAATTAATTCAAATTAATTAGCATTCAAACAAGGATTATTGTTCAAGAGAAATGCGAACGGAATTTCTTTAAAATAAAATTCGAACACGATTTCAACGCCTTGATTGAGTTTGAAACTTGTAAATGTCGTTTGTGACGGTCAATGGACTACATTTACATATTTTTGATACAGCTTTTTCATAGTGATACTAATTGTACTCCGTGGTTTTACTAGCGTATGCCTATTGTGTATATGTGTACTAGTACATACACCTTATAACCTATCCTAAGAATCAGGTTAAATTATATGCAGAAATATTTTCTTTCAATACGACATTCAAATAAACATAATATTCAACTATTATATATTTGAATAGATTTGATGTTGAATGTTCCGCTCTTGTAGGAATTTCTTTGTAAAACGTTGTTACTCTGGTTCTAGGCTGTTCCCCACTCAGTACAAAATTCCAGATACGCGTAATAAACTTATTAGATCATCCAGTCAAATAAATACATATACTTACATACAACGGTTTTCTAAGTAATTTGTTCTTTGAAATTCATAATATAATATTATGCACTAGTGGTTCTGTGAACAGTAGACCTCGCGAACCTCATCCGTTAACCCCCTTTTCGTTTTTTTTATTACTCTATATAGAGTATATATAGGTATTTCTTATTCTGTTAATTTTTTCCCTCGTATATTCTCAAAAGGTTTTTTTCTATATTTTTTTGTTTTGCCATATTATCCTATTCTGGTCACGGTCGACGGTTAATATAAAAATAAAAATAAAAATAAAAATAAAAATAAAAATAAAAATAAAAATAAAAATAAAAATAAAAATAAAAATAAAAATAAAAATAAAAATAAAAATAAAAATAAAAATAAAAATAAAAATAAAAATAAAAATAAAAATAAAAATAAAAATAAAAATAAAAATAAAAATAAAAATAAAAATAAAAATAAAAATAAAAATAAAAATAAAAATAAAAATAAAAATAAAAATAAAAATAAAAATAAAAATAAAAATAAAAATAAAAATAAAAATAAAAATAAAAATAAAAATAAAAATAAAAATAAAAATAAAAATAAAAATAAAAATAAAAATAAAAATAAAAATAAAAATAAAAATAAAAATAAAAATAAAAATAAAAATAAAAATAAAAATAAAAATAAAAATAAAAATAAAAATAAAAATAAAAATAAAAATAAAAATAAAAATAAAAATAAAAATAAAAATAAAAATAAAAATAAAAATAAAAATAAAAATAAAAATAAAAATAAAAATAAAAATAAAAATAAAAATAAAAATAAAAATAAAAATAAAAATAAAAATAAAAATAAAAATAAAAATAAAAATAAAAATAAAAATAAAAATAAAAATAAAAATAAAAATAAAAATAAAAATAAAAATAAAAATAAAAATAAAAATAAAAATAAAAATAAAAATAAAAATAAAAATAAAAATAAAAATAAAAATAAAAATAAAAATAAAAATAAAAATAAAAATAAAAATAAAAATAAAAATAAAAATAAAAATAAAAATAAAAATAAAAATAAATGACCGAAAACGAATTCAAGGCGCAAAGTTGGCGTAAAAGAACAAGTACCATGCGGCCAGTGGTATAAGCAATATAACAAATAGCAAACTTCCCCCATTTTTGCCCCCATTTTCCTTCCAATCAAAAAACGCTCTCGACAAAAAATTGCAAATAAATCAAGGAACACGTGTGTCAAGTTTCATTAAGATCCGTTCGTAAACAACGTCACAGAAAACTTTCCCCCTTTTTTCCCCCCTTTTCCCTCCTAACAAAAAAAACTCTCGACAAAAAATTGCAAATAAATCAAGGAACACGTGTACCAAGTTTCATTAAGATCCGTTCAGAAATGCGACCTCTAGCCCGGAACAAACAGACAGACAGACAGACAGACAGACAGACAGACAGACATCCGGACAAAAGCAAAATTTGCCAGTCTCGAAATGGAGACTCTCGCTCGCTTCGCTCGCTCGGTCAATAATTTCTTACAGAATTTCTTAGAAAGCTGGAGCAGGTCCGTACATCATAATATATTTATATCTACTTAGCTCTTTATGCTCTTGCTATACAGATTCCACTTAGTAGTGGGACAAAGAAATGGTTTGATGAAAAGAAGCTGTTTTCTCCAATGCAAATGAGCTAATTATATTTCACGGAATAAGGATTTAAAAAATGGCGGCCCATTTCATATTTCTATAAAATATCTATATATATAAAAGAAAGTCGTGTTAGTTACTCCACTTATAACTCAAGAACGGCTGAACCGATTTAGCTGAAAATTGTCAGGGAGGTGGTTTAGAGCCAGGAGAAGGACATAGGGTACCTTTCAACCCGAGAAAAAGCACTATTCCCGAGGGAAGTACACGCGGGCGAAGCCGCGGGCAAAAGCTAGTATATTATAAAAAAATACAAAGTAGCTTATCATCATTATATATTTTTTTATCAAATCATTTTTTTATATACATTAAGGATTTACCTACAGGGAAATTTTATATTTTTCAGCAAACAAAACTGTTTATACCTAGAACATGTGTATACATAATGCTCGTAAAAAAGGAGGGTTAGTGCAAACTCGAGGCCGCTTGTATACTTGCCCTTATGCAAATGTAACGATAACACGCCTTTAGGGTCAATAAACTGTTACATACGCAGCTTTATGACATGATAAGTATATTGCTCGTCTTGTGACTGTGATCCATTAGTTTTTCGTGCCCTCGGAATGTAATGTTTATGTTTATTGTTCCAGATTTGCTTGATCTTCGCTTTTGTCTCAGGTATGTTTGAATAACAAACGTTATAATGCCCTTATTTGCTGGAGTGCTATTTTTGAAATGATGACATAAGCCAAACCGGCAAGTCGAATGATTATAGTTTGTTTACAAATGATTTTCATGCGACATAACCGGTAAGGACTCTAGCGATCATCATTCGACTCTGTTTCAGTTTTGGGTAGATCTATATGCATAAATCAAAAATGGTATATATTTTTTCAAATCTCAATATCAAAAATATCAATTTCAATGCGCATATAAGTTTCAACTTTAAAAATCAACCATTTTATTAGATACTTATTTTCCATGCGTAAATACGTATCTATCAACTTTTAAACGATCAAGTTAGGTTAAGTTATCGCAAAAGAATTGGTTATTACAAAAAGGCAAACACTGCGATCTAGGCATGTTCAATTATTCTAACGTTAGTTAGTTATTGACAAGCCTAAATCTTGACAGTGAAGTGTGGTGGCGACACCGTACTAATTGACTGATCTCAAGGCTCGACATGAAACCAACAGTCCTAATTGCGTTACTTGATCCTGTATATTAAATTAAACATACTAAACTCAGTTATGTACGAGTATGTATAATGAAAGTAGTTTGCTAATTGTTTGTAAGTAGACTATGTTGTGTAAATAGATTTCCTAAGAGTAATTTGTTAGTCAAAACGCTAAAAAACAAATCAGTATTTCAATAATTGACCGAGCGAGCGAAGCGAGCGAGAGTCTCCATTTCGAGACTGGCAAATTTTGCTTTTGTCCGGATGTCTGTCTGTCTGTCTGTCTGTCTGTCTGTCTGTTTGTTCCGGGCTAGAGGTCGCATTTCTGAACGGATCTTAATGAAACTTGGTACACGTGTTCCTTGATTTATTTGCAATTTTTTGTCGAGAGTTTTTTTTTGATTGGAGGGAAAAGGGGGGAAAAAAGGGGGAAAGTTTTCTGTGACGTTGTTTACGAACGGATCTTAATGAAACTTGACACACGTGTTCCTTGATTTATTTGAAATTTTTTGTCGAGAGCGTTTTTTGATTGGAAGGAAAATGGGGGCAAAAATGGGGGAAGTTTGCTATTTGTTATATTGCTTATACCACTGGCCGCATGGTACTTGTTCTTTTACAACTTTGCGCTTTGAATTCGTTTTCGGTCATTTGTTTTGCTCAGACGTTTATTTTTATTTTTATTTTTATTTTTATTTTTATTTTTATTTTTATTTTTATTTTTATTTTTATTTTTATTTTTATTTTTATTTTTATTTTTATTTTTATTTTTATTTTTATTTTTATTTTTATTTTTATTTTTATTTTTATTTTTATTTTTATTTTTATTTTTATTTTTATTTTTATTTTTATTTTTATTTTTATTTTTATTTTTATTTTTATTTTTATTTTTATTTTTATTTTTATTTTTATTTTTATTTTTATTTTTATTTTTATTTTTATTTTTATTTTTATTTTTATTTTTATTTTTATTTTTATTTTTATTTTTATTTTTTTTTTATTTTTATTTTTATTTTTATTTTTATTTTTATTTTTATTTTTATTTTTATTTTTATTTTTATTTTTATTTTTATTTTTATTTTTATTTTTATTTTTATTTTTATTTTTATTTTTATTTTTATTTTTATTTTTATTTTTATTTTTATTTTTATTTTTATTTTTATTTTTATTTTTATTTTTATTTTTATAAAAAAATATTGAAAAAATCCTTTTGAGAATATACGAGGGAAAAAATTAACAGAATAAGAAATACCTGTATATACTCTATATAGAGTAATAAATAAAACGAAAAGGGGGTTAACGGATGAGGTTCGCGAGGTCTACTGTTCACAGAACCACTAGTATTATTTTGACTGAAATTGACGCAGTTCCGGAAAACTGGCACCAGTTTGTGCATGGTTGATTGATTGAAACACCTACACGAAATGGTCATGATGGTTGAAATGTAAGAAGAAAGGTAGGCATATCAATTCGCTGAGTACCATCTTCATATCAAGGTAAATAACGAAAAAAAAAATATGAATGCAAAAGAAAAATGCAAATAAAACAAGTGACAATGTTAATAAAGTTTTTTATATACGAGTAGCTTATGTAGTTAAACGGGTTTTAGTCGTAATACAATTTTTTTGTCTTGTTTAGCAAACCTGGAGTTGTCGTAGGGACAAACGTAGCAATATCGCGAATTACGCTTGAGTGAAGACTTTTAATTAAGGTCGGGTACGTTGTCAGTGCGGCGTTAGGAGCACCCCATCAATTTCTGCTTCACTTCTGATTGTTTGAGCCAACCTCGTTAACGGGATGTCGGCTCGTACAAAATAAAAATAATACAGAGTTCGTCCACTCATCTTAGCGTGCTGTCTCAGCTGTTGCTTTTTTCGGATTGCCGGTTCCACTCACTGCCTTTTATTTATTTATGAGTTGTTGCCCGTATATAATATAATTATTGTAACAAAGAGTCATAAATAAGTAAAATAAAAAAAATAGATCGTGGGTTAAATGGAAAAAATATAATAATTTATCTGACTACGAAACCTTTTCTATGCTGAGAGCAAGGTTTCACAGGGAGTCTCGAATATGTTATAGAAAGTATATGGGGTCGGTTGAGGATGGTATTAGAGATAACATTAAACATTTTTGGACATATATTAATACCACTAAATCTAATAAATCTGACATCCCGACCGACTTACAATATTCTTGTAACACTTCAAAAAATGCGGAAGATGCACCAGCCCTTTTTTCAAACTTCTTTAAATCTGTTTTTGAACCATCAAGTGTAGAAGATACTTACGATATAGATGACATCCCAGACAGGAATTACAAATCGAATCTTGTTGTAGGTACTATAGAAATATCTACACAGGAAATTTTAAAGGAGCTACTTAAACTTGATTCGACTAAAGCTTCTGGTCTGGATAATATCCCCCCATTATTCCTAAAATCCACAGCTGCGTATATCTGTAAACCTCTGCACATTTTGTTTAATAAATGTTTGAAAGAAGGAGTGTTCCCAACTATCTGGAAATCGGCTCGGATAGTACCAATTTTCAAGGGAGGGGATAAGTCTGATGTGGAGAATTACCGTCCGATATCAATTCTGTCTGCCTTGGCGAAGCTTTTCGAGAGACTAGTTCACAATCATATATATCCACTATTACACTCCTCCATAATTGAAGAACAACATGGATTTGTCAAACGGAGATCTACAGTTACGAATCTGTTATTATATACTACACATCTTTTTGAATCAATGGATCAAAATAAACAGACAGATAGTATCTATACGGACTACCGAAAAGCTTTCGACAAGGTGGATCACAAATTGCTTCTAGAAAAGCTAGCATACAATGGAATACGAGGTGATTTATGGCGTTGGTTCAAGTCTTACATTACTAACCGTACGCAGAAGGTAGTTGTGAATGGGTATGAGTCCGAGCTAGTCTCCGTCACATCTGGAGTTCCTCAGGGATCCATCCTTGGTCCTCTTTTGTTTGTCCTCTTTATCAACGACATAAATGAATGTTTTAAGTTTAGCAAATTTTTGCTCTATGCCGATGATGTTAAGATCTTTCACAATATAGATAGTATCACTGATCACCTAGAACTACAAGAAGATCTTGACCGGTTTTCTGCATATTGTCATAAAAACAAATTGGCTTTGAGCCTTAACAAATGTAAAGCTATTACCTTTACAAAAAGAAAAAATAAATCGACGTTCTCATATCGTCTGTGTGGTGAAGCTTTAGACACTGTAGAATTTATAAGGGACTTAGGAGTAATCCTGGATGGTAAGCTACATTTAGATTTGCATGTAAATAAAATCATTACCAAGGCTTTCAGAATGTATGGTTTTGTTATGCGCTCTAGCTCTAACTTTACACGTCCTTCAACCTATATATATTTATATAAATCCTTAATTCGATCACAAATTGAGTATGCCGTGCCCATATGGAACCCTTACTATAAGAAATATACTGACACTATAGAGAAAGTTCAAAAAAAGTTTTTGAAGTGTATGTATTACAGATGCTACCATAGAAAAGAAACATATGATAACCTTCTTGATAAATACAATTTGTGTAAATTGCAAGTTAGGAGAACTCAATTAGACGCGATTTTACTTTTTGATTTGTTTAACAATAGATATGATTGTTGTGAGTTGATTAATAAACTAGGATACAGAATTCCACGTAGTCATCATGTGCGTAATCAGAATGGATGCCCTATGTTCGCTCTGCCTACATGTCGCACGAATTCTGGTTTGCGCTCCCCTCTTTATCGTCTGACCAAAATATATAATGATCACTTGAACGCTTTAGATATGACAATTTTGACAATTGGCACATATAAAAGGAAAATTATGGAAATCTTAATATAAATTATTCACATCACTTTGTAACATTGTAAGACTTAATACCTAGTTCGTAGATTAATTTTATTTTATTATGTAATATGTGGTAAGCGGTGCTGAGAGCACAATTACTTTTTCTGTCTGTACAACAATTTAATCCTTTTGTATTGTGTTCTTGTTTGCTTATCCCAATAAAGAAAAAAAAAAAAAAAAAAAAAAAAAAAAAAAAAATAAGTCCAGCAAAGGAATAAAATGCATCTTACATTTTCACTTCTATATTTACCTCATTACGACATAACTTTCTAAAAACTTCCAATCGTTTCGTTTATTTCAAAGAATTTATTCGAAATTTCAAGCACATCTTTCATAGGAATAAAATATTTATGTGTAAAACTTTTGTGAATTGTGCCTTTTAGGTAATTTTTTTTACAAAAATCAATTTTTAGTCCTCACACAGATGTACGGGAACACATTAGAAATAGGAAAAAAATATATATTAAACTGGCTGTTCGCCCGTGTGGTACTTGGCTATATTGCGCCAAGATATAGCCTATGTTGGATCCGGTACTTTGGGTACCGGGGGAATATCCATACCTAATTTCATCTAAAACGGTCCAGCGGTTTAGCCGTGAAACTGTAACAGGCAGATAGACGGACAGACAGATTTTCGCATTTATAAGGTAAGTATGCATACAATTTTGGTATTTATTTATCGTTCTGTACAATTCTTTATTTTATGCAACCACAACTCTATGTCACTCTGTGTGCGGATATATTCAATGAATTCTGGACCAGCCGAACGCATAAATTGAAGGTTTTAAGGGAAACATGGTTTAAAATCGACATGCGCAGTTTTTCAATGTCAATGGATTGTGACTGTGAATACAGATTTTATGTATAATTTTACCTTAGTAATAAATTCTTCTCACCAGAAATTTACCTCCTAGTCCTAGTAAGCAAGTACATTGTGCCTCCTGTGAAGAAATACAGACCTTGAAACATCTCACCTCACCTATCTTCGTCCTTTAGTCGAAGTAACTGAATAGAGTCGGACTAAATAATAATTTATCAAAGTCCAAATCAAACAGTACGTTCCAATACAAACACATAACACATTTTATAAACTGTTAATTTAAAAATCTAAAAGCCAAAAAAAATATGGGTTTAATTATGCAGTCGTGTGACGTAACCTATACCTATTTATTAATTTGTGGCATTGTTTCCTAATACAATACATCTTATCTAATTAACGTCGTATAGAAAACTATCACAGCTTAAAGCTCTCTTGCTTAGTAAGATGCCGTAAAAATATTTTGTTATTGTCTCATGCCGCAACACAACGATAAAAAATTTCGACCGATTTTTATTCGTAGGTAGGTACATCTATAGTCTTAAATCTTTGGCTGTTATTAGGTATTATCTAATAACAGCCAAAGATTATTTCAAGCACTCGAATATGTACCACAAAAAGCTAATCCAAAACCTTATAAAAGTTGCATTGTTGTGAACGTCAAGAAAAGTTTGCCTCAAGTTTAGTTTTCGATGTGGGGTACCGCTAGAGGAAATCTTGTGGGACTACAGTTCTGCTAGGGGCCACAGTTGTTGTGATTAACTTATATTCTTCTTAACTTATGAATATAATACCTAATATAAGGTAGTAGCATAAGCCACTCATATTGAAAACATTGTCATCTCGTTGCAAAACAATTAAACAGTTGTAGGTAATATAATATCGCTGATACTGCTCTCGAGCACAACATCACAAGCCATCGAGTAGCCACTTACATACACAATGCTCTGCTCAAACATGCTGCCATTAAGTACCTGTGTTTTACCAGTAAGCATATTAATGTTGATTATGTCACCAATAGTAATGATTTGCGGTAATATTAAGAAGGCAAACATTCTATCATAATTTAAAAGTGTTATGGCTCTTCATAAATCTTAATATTAATTTAGTGTCGTGTTTCGTACAAATATTGAGCATTGTTGTACTATTGCTGACAATGCTCTCGAGCGAGCCGTTACTAGACATCGGGCGGCCACTTACCGACACAATGCTCAAACACGCTGCATTTACTATGGGCTGTGTTGTGCTGGTAATCACATATTATGACCTAATGTAAGAGAATTGTGTTACTGATGTATGCAGTAGTAGCTTTGGTATAATATGGTTAATAGATATTTCTTCTTCTTCTTCGGTTCCTCAATGCTGATCGTGATCACATATTATGTGCGCAATCGTTAGTAATTCGGACCGCATTATATATATGCTGCCTCCAGCAGTTCTTACGCTGACTACCCATCTCGTTGGAGGCTTTTCTCTGGCGCGTTTACCCTCTGTTTTACCAAAGATCATGAGTTTTCCAGACAATGCCTAGGTAGGATCGCAAGATGTGTCCGAAAAAGTTTGAGCCCTTTCCTGGCAGTACAAAAAAAGACGTTTCGTGATTTTGAGTTCCGCAAAATGAAAGTCGTTTGTCCTGAGGGTTGTGACTGCCACAATCCAAATTGGCAGGTAGTTTACCATACATAGGTATTATAATTCTATGGCTAATATTCATACAACATCTATCACCAATATAATCCTCTCAGTCCTCTCACCTTGGAATACAATATGTGATTACCAGCACAACACAGCCCGCAGTAAATGAAGCGTGTTTGAGCATTGTGTCGGTAAGTGGCCGCTCGATGTCCAGTGACGGCTCGCTCGAGAGCATTGTCAGCGATACTACTCCGGTGCTCAGTGTTTGTGTGAACCGTGACAACCCAATTACGATCGAGATGGACAATGAACATGTATAACAATGTAAATTATGTCATTTGGTGACATGAATGATGTTTCGAAGGCCTCTGACAACAGGGTGTGTATGGTCAATTGACCTATAAACGTAACTGAAAGGGAAGCTAGAAAGAGTAAAAGCCAAGGGATTTAAAAAATAAGTTGCTTTTTACGTCATTAAATTTATTAGTAGTGAAGTGCTGTATTTTTTACGAAATATAGGCAAAAGGGAAGATTTATTTAGGTTTGTGCTAAGAAAAGGCCGTAAATTTACTATGGATATATTCCAATGTATATGTTCTCTTATAAAAACTAAGTCTTATAAAAACCGTTCTTGGATCTTGTATAAAATAATAAAAAGGACATAGTTATACTCGTATTTAGACTCCTTGATATAAATATCTGGCATAAGCTATTCCATTAAGGAATTTTACCAAAAAAAATATTCTACAGAATAAACGGAGGGCATAAAGACGACGAAACAATAAAATTTAAAGGGATATGAGGTAAATGATCAAGTGTTTGTTTAACGCTTTCGTCTCTCGTTTGCGCATAAAAGGCGTTATTCACAAAATTTACGGGTGGATTCTCGAACACTGAATATTTTATTAACCTGCTGTGATAAGAATACTTAAGTGATTCCCTCGCAATCCGTGTAGCACCCTTTTATGCTTATAAGCCGGTTGAAACGCTGATCGCACGACTTTCCTCCCCGGAAAATAATTTCCAAAAGACGTTCCATTTTTAATCCCATTTTTTGTGTAAAATTTTTTGCTTTGCACGGAATTTTCATTCGCTCGTTTTATAAATAAGATATCACTTTGACGCGACCCAAGAACCGTTTTTCGCACGTTCGGTCTATTGTATTGTCTTGTATCAAATGGCTGTTTGACAGAATAACAGACGTTCGAGTGAAATATTTAATAAAATGTTATATTTAATAAATTATTGTAAATGTTATATGACCTCATAAACCAAGAATTTTGCAATTTTGTAAAGTCATATATTTTGTATTAACAATTACGTAGGTACCTAATATTTCTTCCCGGTAACTGGCATATTAATATTTCTTAATTAAAACGGGGCTTGTCAGTGACAGAGACCCTTATTTAAGATCGTATATCAAGGGCCACAACAAGAAAAAGTAAATATGTTCAAAGAAATATAAATTAATAAAAAGAAGTAAGTTTTTAATAAACCGCTAATTTTAATCAGAAGTTCGGTGTTATAGATTTATAATAAAAAAAACATCATATTAATTTTGGATATATTAATAAGCTTCAGTTACTTAAATCTATAGAACAGTAGTGTACATCGTATTTAAAAATGCATCACATGATCCTGTCGCATATACAAGGAGTGCTTGACATTGCGATCACGTTCCCGCCCCTACACCCGGTCAGAAGGTCAGGCGACCCTTGCCCGATGCCACTAAATTGTCTGCGAATGCCCTCCTGCCCATATTATGCATACGGATTGCCCCTGATTGAGATTACCTTGTAAGCTCAGAAGCCTACCTTGATGGATTACGGGGATGAAATATATTGGAATTTAATTTTGATGTTTTTTGAATAATTAGATGTTTCAAAGTGCACTACCTCTATCATTTACATTACATTGTTTTACAATTAGGGTTAGGGTAGGGCATTATCTAGCAGTCAAACAATTGAGTTGTGCAGAGAAAGGTAGAATAGATTACTTATTTAAATTTTAAAGTGATTAAAATCTATGTACTTATTTGACAAATACTTTGATAATACTTATTTTAGTTATCGGTATCACTATCTATATTAAGGTTCATGATATCCGCCTATAGTCCGCTGATAGACCGCATATAGATAGTGAACCTAACGCTTACGAAACTCAACCTAAACTTTTTCAAACTGACAATTATGCCATTACACCTTCTCCATTTAACACTTGCCTGTTTCTGAACTACACATAAAATCAGCTATACAAATTATTCCAACGTTCAGATCGCTACTTCAAAAAAGCTTGTTGTCTTTTTTTTTATCAAATTATTTCTATTTTTCATAACAGCAAATAGCTAACACAACAAAAAATGCAAATAAAGCAAGTGTATTCTTAAGTTCCACCGCAAATAAAAGAAACAAAATCAAGATTCCTAGCGTTACAAACAGAAAAAGAAACCCCGTCCTTATACGTGTGTGCCAAGTGCAAATTTCCAATGTGTTCCGGACCATTACCTTCGTATAGCCGTTAGCTAGAATCTCACGCACATGGAAACTCTTCTCGAATTTCGATCACCTAGTAGAGGTACGTGAGATCAAAACGCTACCAGTTCTTGACTTATAAATTGACCTTTTTAGGTGATTGCGAAGAAAGTTTTGGAGATTAGTCTATGGTTTGTATGTGTTTCAATCTATTTTAATAAGTATCAAACTAAAATAGTTTGATTTAACTTTATGAATATTAATAAGCAAAACAAATTTTGGTTTGTTGTTCCAATATCTACTATACTCATATACATAACTTTTTTCAATACTTATCTGTAAACAGTATGTTAAAATTTTGTAATATTAACAAATAACGCCAACGTCTAAAAAGGATTCTCTATAGGATAAGTTAAATTTGATAATCCTAAATACTTTAAGGCTTTATTAAAGTACTATCCTTAAACACTACTAGAATGGAGAAGTAAATACCAGTGTCCGAACGAAGCTTAATTCCGGAAAATACTAGCGGCTACTAATCGGCTCGTACTAATGGCCATTTCCCCATTTTCTCTTAAAATTTTATTCTCTTTGCTTGTTGATGCTGTGAACATGAAAATGAAACCTTTTGTTCGGAAGTTTTATTTTTCGTGTATTGGACTTGTGAAATAAAAAGAGATATCGTAAGTTGTCTGAATACTGTTCTTTAGATTTCGTGCACATTTGGATACGTAAATTTAAATGAGTGTTATCTCTATGACTCTATATATCTAATAAAATAGGTATACGACCTATTATATTAGATATATAGAGTTCACTATCCAGTTATTTAACAAACTTTCAAGTAGGTGTAAGTAGTATTTATATCAACTAAAATTTGCTTTTTTTTATTTCATACTTATATGTTTCAGTTTCTTATTAAAATGTGTTGAATTATATATACTTAATATTAAAAATTAAGATGTGTTGAATTCTTTCTAGACTTCAAAACCTACTAAATTTGCCCTTTATACTTTTTTTCAACTATTGTTAAGATTATGATTATGACGTTTTCTTATATTTTATTTGAAAATCGTCGTCCATCGTCTAGAACACCTTAATATTTTTAATTTACCATGTTTTTCGAGGCTGAGAGCGATCATTTATCAAGTACTTATAATTGTTTTTCGGTTCTGAAAAATAATTATATTTACAAAAATAAATGCCTGAGACAGGGGTTGGTTACAGTTTCATTTGAATAATGGCTTAATTGTCAAACTTCTGGCGGTAATGAAGATTGATAAGTTTTTGAAATATTTAAATTAGTTTTACATTATTTTTCAATAAACATTTTTTAAAATAATATCTTTTGTTAAATTATAAAACAAATCGTCATTACATTTATAATTCAGTCGGATTTTTAAATAAAACATTAGAATATGCATGAAACCAACACGTCATAATGATATAAAATTATTAGACATAATTAATCGAACTTCATAATACCATGAATATAGTGTAACCAAAATGTCTCATGCGTATGATGCAATCATGAAATAAACTCCCTACCATTTACATAACGACAGCTTAAAGGATTTTATCATGTTTGTAGTATATTCAGGCGTCCTAAGGATGTGACTTACATCGAGTGCCCATGAAACAAGAAAACTTGTGTGTATGCATTAGTATAAAAAAGTGATTTTTCCTTTCTAGAAAACCCCTTAAATAGGTACCAATAAAATGGACGAGACAGTAATATGTCAGAATATTCATAAGGCAGTGAATGTATTAACTCGAATCCATAGCGTATTTGTTAATATCCGGGAGTAGGGTTCAGGAACTGCCACTTTACCTTGGTTTTGACGCAGATTAATGAGATCTGGTTATTGTAGTTGAGGTGATGTGTAACAATTTACCAACGAACAACATTTTAAATGTACGATATTGCAATTTCATGTGAAATACAACTAGCGATAGATCAAAATGGTAGAAAACTAGTTTCAACCGTTTTCTCCCTTTGTACTAATAAACCACGGTAGAAATCTTTCGCGTTTATATTAAACAACAGGTAGGAAACGGTTGAAAACTAGATTTTTACCATTTTTCCCCTCGCTAAATACAACTATTTAGTCTTTATCGGTCTGATTGAACTAATTGAGATAAAATATGGCATCTATGGTGATAGTTTGTTTTAATAGAAGGACATAGTCTTCTTTTGTCGTGATAATTAATGCATTGACGGAAATGTAAATAGGTCAACATACAAATAATTGCCACTAGTACTCTTAATCCCTTATTAGAACGGTTCCTCGTATTCGCAATTTTTTTATGATAGTGGGGCAAGATAAGTACAAAAAATATTTTGAAGACTGTACTCTACTGGTAGAGAGAATAAAGGAGTTTTGAATCAGAATCTAGTATGCAAAAACTTCAACGAAAATTTCGCTTGTGTATTAAAGTTTAAATAAATTACTATCAATATTTAAAAGATAGAAGCATATAATTTGGCCTCATGTTGCGGTGGCCGTGATCTTAAAAGAATTGGAACTTTATACAAGTAAGGTCTAGCTGAGGTCATTCCAGTCTTGAATCTGTTAGCTGCTGTTACGGCGATCATCATTAAACCACATCGAAAACCAAAATGCGAACCCTGACACGTGAGGCAGATCGATTGAGCTTACAACTCACACTTACATTGTTACACTAACACTTAATTAGTAGCTAATTAGTAACGTAATCATACTGTTTTCATCATAAATTTAAAAAAAAGGCCTTCTCACGCGTTATTTCGTAATTTTATGGTTTTCATCCATTTTAGTATTTTTTTAACTGAGACCTCACAAGCCCACATGTTAACCTATATTTTGAAATAAATTGGTTAAATAAAAAAAACACAAATATTGTAGATTCAAAAGACTATCTAAAATTATGATCAAGTAGGTAAATTGAAATTAATTGTACAAAGCTCTTAGCATCACAAGCGGAAATCACAACATAGATAACAATCTGCTGATCGTACATTTATATTTGATACGCATGAGTAGTTAGGGGTATATTGTCCGAACGAGCGTCATCGAAAAGAGGCGGCTTCGACGCTGACACGTCCAATTTACCCTGATTGACTTGACGGCGACTCTCGACACCGACATTCGCTACTTGCTGATTGAAATCCTGATTTTAGCGATAAACTCAATTTAGTACTTGATCGGATTCGATGACTAAAAATGAAAGATAAATCGATTTCTTATCCCGCTGTGAAGATGATGTAATTTTCAAATGTTTTTGAGTATAGAATAAGAATATGTTTTTAATTTTTGATTTTAAAAAGACTTTGATATCTTTATACAAATAACTAAAAAAAATTCTTGATTTAGAATAAAATTTTTTTTATTGTTATAACCGCTATTATGTGGTTCAATGGTTAAGCTTTTATCTTGTGACCAAAGGTGAAATGCTAATATATACCTACCTAGTTATTGAAATGTTTTCTGCTCAATTAAGACACTTACTGCTTAATTAAGACACTTGAAAAGTTTTATGTAAAAAGTTATAAAATTGCATGTATTTACAATGACATCATACTATTCATGGGGAACTAAAAGTAAAAACAATTTCGTCGCGTGGTTAGCTACGAGATTACCGGATCATTTTTTTTATTTCTTGTTTTCAACAAGAAAATTACTATAAATTCTCACTCGATTCTATTGTGCATTGTAAATTAAATTAAATTTACTTTATCTTTCCTGTTATACGATATCTAATTAGAAACATGAGAGCGAGCTCTTATCAAATTAGGAATAATTACAAAGGAGAGAACATCACTTACAGTTTCCGGAAAACTTACTCGTTAATAGATATTTATTTGAGTACCTATTTTAAACCTTAAAAACATATAATCAACATTATTTGTTAGCCTAATGGTAGAAAAAGTGCACAGCTTTAAATTTATAACCGAATATGCTGTTATACCTTTTAGCTCTATCCAGCTACGTCCATTCAATTCAACCACGGTCTAAAATATATCAAAAATATATTCAATGATTCAATTACTGACAAGAAGCCTATCAAAGTGTGAACTCATGTATCCCCCATTACAGGTAGGAATATCGATTTAAATCCTCTTTATTTTTCCATCGCAGGAATATTTTTTTGAGTAACAAGCTCATTTTGCCCCGAGCGACCGTGTAATGTCCCTTGCTAACAAGATTTGTACAAACAAGTCTCAAATCAGTATGGCGATGAAGCCATTTGCATGTCTGCCAGAATTTACGTTTTCGCATAAAATACTTTATTTTTCACTGATTCCCTCTTCGCAGCATTGGGATTGAGTAATCGGCTTAGTATAAATCACATGTCTGCGAGTTCTCTATCATAAAGAATAGAGTTTGCAAGTTTATCTTTAAGAAAATATTTAAATAATTTAACACAACGATAAGTTTGAACAACTTAAACTAGGTTAAATACACGACAGAATTTTGGTTTTTGTTAGATTTGTTTGATACTTTTGACTATTTTTATTATGATCAAAGATTTTTATTGAAAGCTTCATGAAAAACATACTCCACGGTAAGCTTTACCTAAGGGGAGAAAAATCCTTGCATACTATTTAAAATTTAACAACGCCACATTAGCGCTGGATTAAGTTTGTCTCGAGAAGCGTTTCGTTTCACTAAATTGAATAAAAAAGCATTTGTGTACAAAGTGAGCCGATAATCGATGCTGTTGAATATTTCAAACTCGCGGAACGTGATCAAAATAAATATATAGCCTGGAAGTACAGTCTGCCTCAAAAACAAATGAATATTGACCAGTTAAAGTTGAATTCTATTCACTACTAACGCAGATAGTTGTTAGGGCTCATCTGAAACTGGTAAAGTTATTTTGATTTGTTGTCGACTATACAGGTTTCGCGCCCATTTTGTCGCGCGTTTTAAAACGTGAAGTTTGTTTGGCCATTACTGCAACGCTAATGGTTTTCTTAATAACCCACTTACTTGACGCAATAAGAATAGGGTTGTTGAAGTTTTAAAGGATTGTTTACCGGAATTAGATACCTCTGATTAATTTTATAAATTTCTTAGAAGATTGAATATATTTTTTAATGTTTCATTAAAATTTTAGCCGTGGTTTTTATGGTTATAATTTCGTGATTATTTTTATAAACATACTTCAAAACAAAGAGGAATTTTTCACGTTTTTTGATTGATGACATTTATTGGGACGATTTGTTTATTTCTTATGTATGTTACATGAAGGGTCCTTGAATGATTTATAAAAAATCTTCTTTTGTACAAAAGGGCAAATATTCTTACCAGTTAGTCCCATAGTCAGACCAGAATCTGGCGATGAGATCATTTAGATCCATCACAGCTCTTTCATATAATTTTAATATTGGTTGTAATGAAGAATATTCATCACTTGTGCAAATGTTTGATAAATGTAGGCTAATCCTTGTCCATTGTTTAGCCACGAACAAAACTAGGAAACAGAGCTTTACTTTTATTAATTGACACAGGATATATAATACTATGCCATAGATAGATAGACGCGGACTTCCCAAGAGGTCGTGTTGCTTTATGGTTTTAACCGACATGGCATCACTACAAGGGTAGCTCTTGGGTCTGAAGATGAGGTAAGATCACAAGTATATGATATGGTTACTAGACGAAGGTATAACAAAATTAACTGAAATCCCTTTCTTGTACATGTAAGATGGTAGTATCTAGACACGACATAGTTTAATATACAAAACATTTCATCTGGACCTTGACGTAAGTTCATTGATTTGTCTTGTATTAAATCCGTATAAATATGACGATATCTATTCTCCCTCTCCTTTCAAAAATTCTAGAGCATCACACACAACAGTGTGTATTTAAGTATCTCTCCAGGTATAACTTATTAAATTCCTTGCAATCTGGCTTTCGCGTCGGTCATAGCACCACATCTGCTCTAATCAAGATTACTGATGATATACGCCTTAATATAGAAAATAAAAACCTCACTCTTCTGGTGCTGCTTGACTTTAGCAACGCATTTAACACCATTGACTTTGATATCCTGCTTGCTGTTTTGCACTCACTGAATTTTTCTCCAACTACACTAACTTGGTTTCGTTCCTACCTGGAGGGTCGTAGACAGTTAGTGAAGGTTGGGGATTGTAGATCTGATTGGTGCACTCTCACAGCTGGGGTTCCACAGGGCGGTATTCTTTCACCACTTCTATTCTCTATTTTTATTGACGGAATAACTGCCACACTGACATCATGCTATCATCTTTATGCTGACGATCTCCAGATCTACTCTGCCGCCCCCCTTGATAATTTTCACCATGCGATCGGCATCATTAACAATAATCTTGCGTCCATAGCTGGCTGGTCTTATAGTTTTGGTTTAAAGCTCAATGCGGCTAAGTCACAAGCGATTGTAATAGGCAGCCCTCATTTTATATCAAGATTTAAGTCCATGGCTTTTCCCGGTGTTGTCCTAAATAATACTATCATTCCTTTTGCCTCCAGGGTCAAGAATCTGGGTATTGTCATGGACGAAACTTTGTCGTGGTCTCCTCATATCAATGAGCTTGGCCGCAAGATCTTTGTGTCTTTGCACTCCTTACGACGCTTACAAAACTTCCTTCCTACCGACACTAAGGCACTGTTGGCTCGCTCTCTCCTCGTGCCTATTCTTGACTATGCTGATGTCGCATTCCTAGATCTTACTGATGAGCTGACAACTAAACTGGAGAGACTTCAGAATATATGCATTCGATATGTTTTCGGCCTTAAAAAATATGACCACATTTCAGAATTCCGTTCACGCCTAAACTGGCTTACAATAAAAATGCGCCGTAATCTTCACATTCTCTTTTTCCTTTATAATGTTCTTTTTAATCCTTCTTCTCCTGACTACCTTAAATCAAAATTTTCTTTCCGGAATATCGATCCCCGTCTTCGAGCGTCCCATAGTTTGAAATTAAACATTCCTACACACTCCTCCCAGTGTTACGCCAGATCATTTGCAGTACTCGCTGCAACTTTATGGAACAAACTCCCATTGGAGGTCAAGACGTCGTCCTCACTACATTCCTTCAAATTTAGGGTTAGGGAATACTTCGAGCGTTCGGACTTGAGTTGATTTATAGTATAGGTTAAGTAACTTTTATGTTTTAATTAGTTTGTAATTTCATGTGTATCTTTGCGATGTACCCTCTTTAATGCCCGTGTACTCTTTTTCCTTTATTATACAGGTTGACTGGAAGAGATCCCTGTTAGGGATAAGTCCGCCTTTTGTTGTGTTCTATGTTGTATCATCAATGTTCTTTCTGTACAATAAAGTTTTTACATACATACATACATACATAAATATGGATCAGTTTTGTAACATAGATATAGATTGATTAAAATGTGTAAATCTTAGTATGTTCATTTAGATGTAAGTAGTATAGTTTTCTGTCATCTATGCTTTAAACTAACTTGCGCCGCACTAAACATTTCTGTTTTTCCTAATGGTTGACTGGGAGAGAATGCTTTTAGCATTAAGTTCGCCAATTGTAAAAGTATTTTTACTTGTGGTACAATAAATTAATGACAAAATATAGGTTATGAAATAGACAAACAATTTTAATGTTAATGCTACTTTAATTCTTATCCGTGGTTTTAAGCGAACGAGGAAGCTATAAACCGAGTTATTGTACAGTTGTTATTAAAAAAATGGTTAAATTACATATCGCTCTCATTTTTGTTTAATTAATTGTATTGCACTGGAATCTAAGCGTAACCTGTATAACTTTTTTTTCTTATTTCTTAAAACGAAGTATTGCTTTTTAAGAATTTTCACCTGCCTGATGTCAACTATTTTTGGGTTGTCGTGCTAATAAAAACTGACTCCGAGCAATTTCGTCAGCTAGATACTGAGTTCTTTTCAGTGTACATAAATTTAAGATTTATCTACATAAGAACTAAAAAGATGTATACTGCTTCTTATGTAGCGAGTAAAAAAATCAATACATATAATAAGACACTAAAATGCGAGTGTCTGTACATTTAATATTTTTCAAAAAAACTTATTGAGTGCGATTAAAAAGGAGTAACAGAAACCAAAAAAACAGTTTTTGGAATTTTTGTCTGTCTGTATGTATGTATGTATGTATGTCTGTCTGGTACGTTATAACTTCGAAAATACTCAACGGATTTAAACGCGGTTTTCACAGTTGGATTACATATGATTAGGAGCGTTGTCAAAACTTTGTTTCGTCAAAATCGGTTAAGGGAAAAAGAAGTTATGGTCGATTGAAAATTTACTTCAAACACTGCTTCTAAACTTTTAATGCGTTTACTTACGTTTAATTTAATTTAGATAAGGCTAGGATTTCTACTTTTTATTATCCATATCAATAAAGACGAAAACACGCACTGCACCTATTAATTTTAATAAAATAACACATTGAATTTGATCGTAAATTTAGTAACATAAAATCTCAATAGATGGCGCGAATTTGCGTACCTATAGACAAATCCCATTTGAAATTTCGCCAATCTCTAGCAACGTATGTTGGCCTATCGGTAGAGGTCGTAGATCATATTTTTAAGTCAAGGGTTCGAATCCTGCTATAGATGACTTTTTTTTTACTTACTTTTTTTTTACTTACTTTCTTTTACTTGCTTTTTTTACTTACTTTTTTTATTTACTTTTTTTTTCGTTTTGTATTAATTTTTAAGAATTTTTTAATACTTTAGTAAAGAAATGTTTCAAGAAAGTACCTGGATCGAATCCTGTCACAAACAATAATTTTATGATTTCGTGTTTTATTTGTTTTCTAGAATTATTTTCTTACTTTTTTTTATAATTTTGAAAAGAAACAAATAAATTCATTTGCAAATTTATTTCAGGATAAACGATATCGCAACCCCTTACAAATCATATCTAATAGTTTGTCATTGACGACATTGAAAAAGAAGATTAATCAAATGGTTGACTGGTAGAGAACGCTCTTAGCGTTAAGTCCGTTAATATATAAGTACTAGCTGTTCCCCGCGGCTCCGCCCCGCGTGGGAATCGGTTATATCGCGCCCAAAAGTTTATGTTTGACCTCAGGTCGTTAACTACATCCCTACCAAATTTCATCACAATCGGTCCAGCAGTTTAGCCGTGAAGAGGTTACAGACAGACAGACTTTCGCATTTATAGTATTAGTATGGATATGGATTTTGTACTTATCTATCTATCTTTACATATAATCGGACAGTAAAAATTGAATGTCTGTACATTAAATATTTTTCTAAAAAACTGATACGGGGCGATTAAAGAAAGACGTGTAACAGAAACCAAAAAAAACAATTTTTGGAATTTTTGTCTGTCTGTCTTTCTGTATGTCTGGTACGTTATAACTTCAAAACTACTCAACAGATTCGAACGCGGTTTTCACAGGTGGATTACATATACGTTCAACAGTTTTGTCAAAACTTTGTTTCGTCAAAATCGGTTAAGGGAAAAAGAAGTTATGGTCAATTGAAGTTTACTTCTAGCACTGTTTCAAAACTTTTACAGAGTTGAATCCGGTTTACATAAACGTATTTAATATAGATAAAGCTACAATTTCTACTTTGTTTTATCGATATCAATGAAGACAAAAACACACTGCAGTCTCTATTAAATTTTAAAAAATTAACACATTGAATGTGTGTGGGCGTATAATTTAGTTACATAAAATATCATTAGATGGCGCTGAAGTTAATTTAATTATTTTTTTCTCATATGGTATTATAGCAGATTGAAATTTTTCCAGCAATTAATTCTAATTATTTCAAAAAAATTTTGGTTGTTTATTTAGTTCTATTGGTTGGTTTGTTTATCGGTCGTTTGTTGTATTGTATTGTAAGCTATTTGAATTGATTAGTTGGTTGGTTTGGCTTTGGTTTAAAAAATAATCAAACCAGCAAGTCAGTTCAGTTGTTGTTCGACGGAACATACGGTCGTGTCGTAAGGTCTAATTTAACTAACATAACACTATTTATTGAGTTAGGTTCTAATGACCCTGTAATAGGCTGCGTCTACTCTTTTAGAGAAAAAGATGTGATAGTATGAATGTTAATATTTTTAGTTTGATATCGTAGCAATGGCTAATGGCTTTATAAAATTGGCACGGGAATAGGATACTACTTATAGATTTAACTATAGGTCTGGATAGTTGTAGTTTCCACAGGTTAAGCGAAAAGCGAACTACACGCGGGCGGAGCCGCGGGCAACAGCTAGTACAAAATAAGTCTATCGGCTCAGCTAACTAATTCCGGTAGCTTCACGTTTATTTATCGTCGCTTGCATGTCGCCTATCTATCTTGTAATACGCAAATATCTTCGCCATTTCTCCCGCGGCAAGATAAATTTGTCAATTAAATTATTAAAAATTTTCGTTCCTTGAATTACTATGGTTAAAAAACAATTACTTACTGTGTGCAAAATACACATAACTCTTTTATCAGCGAGTTTCTTCTTCCGCCAGTTTTTTTCTATTCTTGTATTATTATTTTTTTATTTGTTCCACAAAATACATCATTTGTCTCTCTTTTCTACCTTTTCTTGGCATACTTATTTCTATTTTTCAATGGCATCGCCTTTACACACGTCTTTTTATAAATAGCCCCAAAATTTTCATAACAATACAAATGAAAAGTAATTATTTAATAGAAGTTTAGTATGTCCAATATACAAGCTTGTCATTAAAACTACTTATAAATGCACTTTTTTTTAATTCATGGAAACGTCGCCTCATGGTCTCATCTTACCCCAAATTGTATAATGTCTTAAACAATAGGAACAATCAAAAGCCTCTTGTTAACATTACACTTTGAGCCTGGGTTTATGTTATTAATTTGTTAGCTGTATGTATTTCCATTTTGGAGATTAAGGCAGGATTTTCGAAACTCTTATAATAAGACCACAAAATAAGATAGGACAAAGCAAACGTTTAGGAATTTTAATCTATTATTATTAGCTAGCTATTGTTAAAGACATATTTTATGTAAAAGACTATTTTTTAAGAAAAATAAGTAAATAGACAACACTATTACAAGTATCTACCAACTTTGTAAAAACATACTTTTTGTATTTTGAATCATCAATACCTACTTACAATACAACTGCAAGAATAGCAAAGAAATTGACTCAACATTATCCAGCTACTTTATAATTCTAACAAAGTCCTATCCGGTTTCACAAAAAAACAATATTGGCTTCAGAATACAATAGTACCGGCTGCATGTCTCTCTTATATGCCGTTGGCTATACCCGGTGGGCCTCGTGGCTGTACTCACCGCTGCCATGTAATTTCTAAACAGCAAGCCAACCTCCCGTCAAAATATCGTCTGCGGATCTCCTATTTGTGTGTTGTAACGACACCACCTACCTCTGTGTGGGTGAACCAGGTTATTGATTCATGGCGCTGGAATTTATGCCTGCCCTCTTGCTCTTAATCAAAACTACGTCAGTGGAAAAGGGATGGAATTCTACCTGGAAAGCTAACCACGTGGCTAAAATACCACCGATGTTATGTTATTGGTAAATCAAACGACAAGTGTTATTAATATGGCGAAAATGGTCGCTCTCTTGGGTACTGCTGGCCCGTGGAATTGATCTACTCTGCAGAGTTGATTCGAACTTTGGGGTGTGTGAACAAAACTGGGTTCAAAATTATATAAACTAAGAGTTATATCCCATAACAGTAAAATGATACAATGTGAAACATTTTGAGATCATTTTAACTTAATATAAAAAAAATTTTATTGGTCATAACATAAATAAAACTACTCGTACTAGTAAATACAATTCTGATTTAATTTCAATAGTATTAATAAAATATTTTAACGAATTCTACCTGGAAAGCTAACCACGTGGCTAAAATACCACCGATGTTATGTTATTGGTAAATCAAACGACAAGTGTTATTAATATGGCGAAAATGGTCGCTCTCTTGGGTACTGCTGGCCCGTGGAATTGATCTACTCTGCAGAGTTGATTCGAACTTTGGGGTGTGTGAACAAAACTGGGTTCAAAATTATATAAACTAAGAGTTATATCCCATAACAGTAAAATGATACAATGTGAAACATTTTGAGATCATATTAACTTAATATAAAAAAAAATTTATTGGTCATAACATAAATAAAACTACTCGTACTAGTAAATACAATTCTGATTTAATTTCAATAGTATTAATAAAATATTTTAACACACACTTAGTGTATAAACCGGTTTTTATTTACACAATTAATGCCTTATACTTTTAACGTTGACGTTTTGGTTATACTACTCTCGTAAACACATATCTTCGAAGATGTGATTCATCAACAATACCGCCAATTAGCCATAAAATGGCCCAAAACAAGCAGAGATCATCAACTTGTATTGTTACAGTCTGTACGAGCAATGTTCCCAGCTATACCCTACGGCGACAAAGCAATCACGACTCCAAAGTAAATACTCTAAACGGGTAATTAGTTTGTTCTACCAGACAACCATTGAGGAGAAAGCTTTCTGTACCTCTATGATCCCTCTCAACAAATATATTGAGCTTTAGACACCCCCAGTTAAAAAGTTTACTTTACTCAGTATTAGGTATCTTGGTAACATTGCTAAGTATCTAGTTTTTAGAAATGTCTGAATTCGAAAATGTAATGAAATCATAGATTAAAAAAGATTACCTGAGACCGCGAGCGATTTTCTAATTTTATGATTGAATTCAACATCACAAACGGATTTATTTATTGAAATTTTATTGTAATGAATAATGGTTTAAGTATTATAAATACTTATAGATACGCTGTAACTTTAGGCGCATGTGAAGTGAAGGCATCATCTATAACGCCTAACGTTTCCAGAAAAAGGTTATCGGAAAATTAAAAAGTAATAGTAAATATCTGCTAAAATCAATTCAATAAAAAAACTGCATCTAAGTATCTATCGAATGAAAATGAAACTCAATTATATATTAGTAAAAATCATCATTGTGTTGTGTATCAAATTATTATTGTCCTTTTTGACAGTGTACTATCAAAGATACAAAGATTCTCGAAATTTATAACTTTCTTAAAATATCTCAACTTAAAAACGTTTTAATTTCTTCAGCTTACGTTTCAAGTTAGATGTCATCCTGGTCTTGTCACTTCCATTTAAAACTGAAAGATTTCGGCCATCAAAGCAAATCCTTTCGCGGCAGGCCTCATTCAAAATTCGCAACAAATTAGCTATGCTTGGTGTTGGCTTCATTTCACAAATTCCTCATTCTCGTAAGTTCTCAAGAACATTAAATTTTCACGAAATTGCTTTCAAACTTTTCCTCTCTCAATAAGCTGCAAACTCAATTTCCGAAGGCATAGTTTCGATCACATAGTTGACTGTTGTGTATTAATTTACCTGGTTACGATGTTTCCTAAATTGCGTTATTCTAAACTTTAACGAGGCTGGTCAGCTCACAGCTCTGCTCATCGAATATGCTTATTGCATTCCATCGATTCAAAAGCTAAAATTGCTGTTTCATGTTTTAAATATTTTGCTATTCACAGCAAACTGATTAAATATTTATTGCGAAAGCTAGATTTTTTTTTTGTTTTTTGTAGTTGTCGAAATTTTGTGGACATAGGTAATATATAATAATAGGTAATGAACCTAATTTTAAACTTTCTAATCAATTCCTAGAATCCATCACAGGTCCAACTGTCTCTTTTAATAAATAACTAAGCATCACATCAAATGAGCCTTCTTTTGTTTTAAATTACCTTCCAGCCGTATTCATCCGCCGGCCACTTTATCCGGGTGTCAGAATTGAAAATGAGGCGGTTCCGTAAACGGACCATTACCTACGTTATACGTGCTTGTATATATATACACGTGCACTACAGCCGCCGACTGTACGAATATAGAGTCAGCCGGAGTCGCCTTAATAATTCAACAGTGCAATGCTTTTACAAAACCTGTCCGCGTCAATCCTAATTTGGCTCCGCCGATCGTCTCGCTTTTGGAAATTGTCACTAGACAAACGTAATGGAACTCTCCTGTACTAAAACAGCTCGCTTCGCCTTCGAATCTGTGGTGACAAAGAGTTAGTATAGATTTTTTTGTGTAATAGAGCGCGTGCTAGAAGTTGTCCAAGTTACACAGCATTAAAAAATTACAATTAATAATACTAATTGAAATTAATATTAATTCATTGATGTAATTTTTTAAATAATTTAACATTTTGTTCCAGAAAATGTATTAATTGTTTTGATACATAATTGCTTAAGTCATATGAAAAAATGTTATTTAAAATTTCCACGATTTGTTTAAGTAATTATTACGCGACTGCAGCGAAGCCAAAAAGGGAGAGTAATGTGAAAATTTCATTAAAAACAACAGTAAAAAAAACAGCTCTACTAGGCAACCGAGTATTATTTCGTAAATTTTGCATATTATGATTTTTATTTGTATTGTCTATAATACATTTATTTTATTTATTTATGTTTTAAAGATACTGGAATTTGCCTCTACTAAACTCTTTGTAATTTTAGTTATAGATTGCAGTCATACTATTTGAGAAATCTATGTTAAAAAGTTACTCAAATCAAAGGTAAATTAATTTAGAATCCGTGTAGATTCACCGTTTTATCGCTTTGTAAAATTAATCGTCGATTGCTATCTATCCTGCCCCTTCCGGCGATCGAGCTATTCGACGGGTCACTTTTTGCGAGCTGTTTCGGATTATATTTTAACTCAATCTTTCACTTGCACGTGTAAAACACAAATTGGCATAATAAATAATGAATTTAACACCTTTACAGCGGCGTATATTATAAAGAAAGATAGTTATTTATTTACCAGTCTTTTTATGTGTGGTGGTGAAAGTGGTAATAATTTAAATAGCATGTTGATTACTTTCCTGCTGCTTGTTAGCATACAGACAAACTCATGGTCGCTATTTAGAAGAATATAATCTTATTTATTATCGAGTCCATTTTTCTTTCGAATTGGTTGCTACAACAATTTTTGTGGAAGTAATTCATCCATAAAATATATCCATCTCACAAAATATTCATACTATTTACATATTTTTATTCTTCCTGCTAAAAATATTCCTGCAAAATGGGTTTTTATTTTGCGATCGTGTAAACAATTATTATTAAAAACAAAAGCTACACGTGTAATAGACTGAAAGCCTTTTAATTATTTATTGGTATTGCGAGAAATCTAGTTTGAGCGACATATCTAGTTTGAAATTGTAAATGCAGATAGATTATTATCATTGATTGAGCTATCACTGCATGATATAAGCTTATTTACTTAATAAGTTCGTACATTATGCCAATCAAATCTTTAAATCCTGATTACAGAGATCTCGTCCCACAATGAATTATTTTTTGCGTCTAAAGAATCTTGAAAATTTAATAATGATTAGTTTTGCCAGTGGTAAAAAAAGCATTTCGGCCATTCTCAGAAGGCTTAATTTAGAGCGTCCAGTGCAAAATTTTCATGTAAACAAAATAATATTATGTGCTGTTTTTTTTGTAAAGTAGCTAACAACTATTTCTATGTGTAGCACTTTGAAAAATATCTCTATATTGCATAGTATAACAGATTTATTTTTTCAAAACACTGTTCTTAAATTACCACGACGCGTCCACGCGCTCTCCCAGTTTGGAAACTTGTCTAATACTAATTCAGAGAAAGAGTTTTAGTTATTTTAGATGTTTTTTTATATTAAGGAATATATATTCAACAACATATCAAAAATACAACAAGTTACTAGTACTTTCTTTGTCAAAATTATCAAATGAAGACGTGTCCGACCTTGGACAATAATTGCCAAAACCAATTGCAATCGAGGGCGTACCTCCCTAAATAAGAATCTCTGGCACATCACTATAGCACAGGGCACGAGCCGTCAGTGTTGTCGAGGTACTCGTCGAGTGTGGTTGTGCGCTGTGTCGAGTAATCGCCAATTAGACACCTTAGTATCTAATTGCCATGACTTTGGTTTTCGATTTTTCTAATTCATGTAGCCTTGATTAAAAACTTATGAGTTATTGTTAACTTATTCTTGTTTATTGAAAATAAAGCAGATTTCTGGGCTCTATGGATTATGATGTGTATTTATGAGAATTCTGTTTATTAAGTAGGTTTTTTTTTGGAAAATTATGTTTCTCTCTAAGAGCCACGACGCTAATTGCCACAACTTTTCTAATTGCCATCGCTGCTGTTGTTAAAAAATAAGTATATAACAGCTGTTATTTAAGATGATACCTCGGTGAACACTAGCGCCACCGTCAATTAAAAACCAAAACAGCTGTTATTTCCGTTAGATTCAAGCAAACTCAAACAATAATAAACTGATTATAATGTTCAATTGTTGCGTTTTATATGATAGTTTCTTCACTAAATTATTATATATAATATGTAAATATCTTCTTAAAATACATAAGCGGTCATTATTCAATATACTTACATGGAAAAATTCAAGTTTCTAATTACCGAGACGAGGTTAAATTATAATTTCTAATTGTCACAACCATCAAATATTTTAGATACCGATAACTTGGATACTACATAAGCTAAATAAATGCCAATACGATTAAATTCACAATTGATTCATATTCATTCTCTCTACAGTCATATTTCATGAAAAAGTTCAAGAAATTAAAAGGGTTGTGGTAATTAGACTAAGAATGCCAAAATTGAGAATGGCCGATTTGTAAAATTAAACCAATATAATTTTTACAACTCATATATGTTTAGACAGTTTAAATGATCATGCTAACGAATATGCAGTTTTAGTAAGTATTGATTAGCTGCATTGATACTTACATAAAAATAACATATTGTTTTATCTCGTCTAATCTGATACCAACTTCATAATTTTATTTCTTGATATTATGGCAGTCGGCCGCAAGCAATCAAAAAGTCATATAATGTCTCACTGAAAATGGTTTAATTTTGCAGACTAGAATATAGCTGATAGCTGCGTAGTATGAAGATAAAATCGAGTATATTAAGAATTAATATAAATACTTTTTTAAGCTACATCAAAAAATTTATTTAAAAATTTGCTAAGAACCAGATAACCTTAACTTATATAATAAATAAATCTAACTATTAATAATAAGTACTAAAAATAAAACATAAAAAATTAGGCGTCAAAAAGTTTATCCGCATCACATCAATGCTGACCGGAAAAGTTCCCAGAAGACTGTCAGCTTATAGGTACTTTCTGAACATAAGACAACCTCAATATAGTCACTGATTAAGGCAGTCCGTATGGGAGAAACACTTAGCTAAAACTAGCTCTAAAAATAAAAGTAAATGGAAACAGACAAGGAGTTAGTAAACTTTAGACTTAGCTGGAGTCGACGCGTAGCAGATTGTTTAAGTTAAATGCCGACTTCGCACTCCAACTTGCATTCCAGTTCATTTGAATTAACTTGCGTCTCCCTTCTTTAGTCTGTTTAACTTTTAAGTAGATGTTGATATACTAGAAGATCAGCTACTATACGAATTTCTTCTGATGTTGTTGTATATTCTTTCATTTGGAATCAAATAGAGTATGTATAAATTGATCTTGATCTTTGAATCACATGCAGTTTATTTTAGAAATATTTTTGATATCTCGGCCTTAGTAAATGAATATAATGCCTGGCATCTTTGTCTTTAAATTGATCAAATTAAAAATTTGTAAAAAATTGATCAACTAAAGACAAACCCAGTTCAGTCAATAAGATTCTCAATCAAAAGCTGCAATAAAAATAATTTTGTTTACATGTTTGCTAAAGGTAGTTGTAATAAAGCAACTTACTTATTGCCAACCAATTTAATATGTTTTTTTTTTTATATTGCGGATCGAAGTAGTTTATTTATAAAACCAAGTCTTAGAAAAATTGAATAAAATCTCTATTGCTGTTCGATCTAGCTTATAGCTACCTAGTCCTAAACTAAAACCGCCCTTAGTCACAAACTCATCTAGCATTGCAGACTAAGTGACTTGCGTCAGATTGCCTTAACTCCTGGCGTTTACACCTGAACTTGTACCCTAAGTTAATTTGCATTAGTGACGTCAACGCCATACAGCCGTGTTTCTAAAACAGCTTAGCTCAATTAATTAATGTGGTTAAATTATTTATTAAAATTGACGTATTTCCACAAGCCAATTTTTAATTACCTAATATACATATCAGTAATATAGCCAGCTTATTTATAGAATTTCCTCAGTCTCTGGTCTCTATAATAAAACGAATATTTTAATTATGATGGAAATTCTGTTTTATAATAATAAAATAATAACATTAAACTATATGCCTATGTAGTTAATGAATTAACTACTTTTTTATTTTCTAGCCATTTTAATTCGCTTTGTTATTTATAGTAGATCTTCTTTTTTCAAAGGGTAAAGTTATTGCTTAAGTACCTACCAATCAACCTAAGGGGAAATAACAAAGAATTTGGAATGGGGTGCGGTCTCAGGCAAATTTCTTAAATCTCTGGGAAATAAGTATTCGTTCGCTATCGCTAAATTTTACTTCTGCGCTATAATTATTTTTCTTTGTTACTGAGACAGATGGTATCAAAAAGGTTATTTGCCGTAACATTTTACAAATTACCTCTCTTGTTTGCCTTCCACGTAATCGCTACATAGTATTAAAAAAAGTCACTTTCCCTGTCCCTATATCCCTTTGTATGCTTAAATGTTTAAAACTAAATTTTGATGCGGTTTTTTTAAATAGATAGAGTGATTCAAAAGGAAGGTTTTTATGCCCATGCGAAGCCGGGGCTGGTCGCTACTAGCATAATAAAAAAGATAATTCTGGCAATTCATGTATTGTACGTCTAAAGTACACTTTGTAATAGTATTAATTATGAACATTTAAATGAGTGTTTTGGCATTAATCTATAATTGCAGGGATCACTGATTCTGTATTTTATTTCCATATTTTTTATTTTGTTTAATTTTAGAACCGATGAAATAAATCGGGCAAAGTAATTTTATTGTCGTTTTGAATGTAGACAATTTTGTTGATATACCTATACTCTTTTTAAAATCGAGCGGCTACATTTAAAGAGTAAAAGAACTCATATTCGCGGTATTTTAAAAATCAGTTAACATATAGCTAAATAATAAACAAATAACCCACTATTATCCGTAGTCAAATAAAAATTATAAATTATTATAAGTTTAAATTAATTTAATCTTTCTACTTCTATTTGGCTCCTTTCAGCTTTCGTTATCTACATTGATAGAATGTTAGCTAAAACTTGTACACAGCGTTAATGATGATAGTTATTGGAGAAATTTCCTTTGACAACTTATATCTGTTTGCAAACTTGATACTTATGTTATAATTACTTAAGTCAAAGAATATGCAATTAGTTAGAAAAAACTCCATTAAAATTTTAAAATCTTTACAGATACTCGGCTCAGAAGTGGTTCGTTGAGAGGGATTAGTTCGATGATATATTTTTTTAACTATATATTTACTGTTTTATAAACAAGAAAGATACGATGACATATTTAATTTTATAAGTGGTTAAAATTTATTATATTTATTTTTTGGTTTATAATAGAGAATAAGAATAATATTCGAGTAATATATATAAATTATGTATTTATTATAACTTATCTTGTTAGGTTTTCTTACTTTGAAACCTTCAGAAAAAGGTAAATTCTATAATTACATTTTATAAAATAATTTATTTTAACTAACTGTTAAAGTTTTCATAACGGCTTATCTAATACAAATAACATAAAGACAATTATAATTAAGACGGGTGGGTGCCATCTCTTGAATGTCAACATAAAGTTTGAGAATCAAAGGGAAGGGTCCCTCAGATGGTCTCCTGACAAGGAAACTAATTAATTTAAATATTTATTATATCAGGAGAGTATTGTAAGACCCCAATTCGGGACTACTTTACGAGACGAAACAATAATATGTATGAGTAATTAAACTTCCGAATGTTATTCTTATTATGATAGAATAGGAATTTGTGTCAATAAGTATATACTTATATAAGTATATATACCTGATAAAAGTTAAAGAAGTGAAATCTTAATGGTATTAGAGTATTTATTGTGTATATATGTTTGAATTTTGTCAAAGTAGAGACAGATCAAGAAGATGGCACGACAGTGGAAGAGTGACCCTATAAAGGTTGCCTTAGATAGAGAAGAGTGGCTCAAAGAGGAAATATACTTACTGCTCAGCAATGGGAAATAGCAGAATAGACCGTGTTACCCACACACTCACAACAATATGATGAAGTTGTCCTATGCTGATATCAAAGCGAAATGGTTAAGAATAATAGGAAAGTGGACCCCGGGCTCTTAAAAGTTAAGGACACATGATAGCGCTAACATGAAGAGAGTAGGCGTGTTCATAGAGGAGATTATAGCATCCCAAAACAAATATTTTGAATTAAGAAAACTACTAAAATAATATTCTACACTTTCTCTTCACGCGGCTTTTCTGAGTCGTACGTGTCGGTTTTTCTTAAATAAGGGCCATTATCCCTTGACGTTACTTTAGGTGTGTTTAATGTACTGCCGCGTCGACCCCGGCCCTTGCGCCATTAATAATCAGATTGCGCAATCTAGATTTAACCGCGCAAATTAAAAATCAATAGCAGAGTAAAACAGTCGCGAAATTATTTTAAAATATCCGTTTGAATATTTATATAGTAATCTACCCATATTTTAACGATTGACGCTTACGACACTGGTGGTCTCTTATTTTGGAGTCCGAGATCTTCTTTCAGTCGCTGCCAGTGTAGAAGGTAAGAAAGAACAATTCTTTTACTCAACATCATTTCAGACTAATACGCATTGGGCATGGTTCTCCCCAAAGAATTCTGAAATAACTCTTTGTCCAATATTTAAGTCGTCTGAATATCTTGCAACGAAATATGTAAGCTAAAATATTACTATTGAGTTATATTTTATTTTGTATATCATCAAATATGTATATCATCTAGTATGTGCTTTCTAAAAGAGTTCAGAATGTACAAAAACATCAGGAAAGCAATCACTTTATAATAAAAAATTGTTTCTAATCCAAATGTAAAAAGAAAAATTACCATCGGGATTTTATCTCCCTAGTACAAGGTCATGAAGATCAAAAGAACACTTCACGGAATTCTTTTGAAACGCTTGACAAAGTCCGCGTGGAACTAAATACATAACCTCTTCTATATAGCTGCCAAACCCGAATTCCTAGCTGCGTACTATTCATGGATGGACGCTATATAACGTTACTCAGCACATATGTCTGCTATTACGAGTATATATTTAGGTGAAAATCAAAAAAACCTTTCTATGCATAAGTAAAACTTATATAAATTCGATAACTTTTTATATTCTCAATGTCCCGCGATTGACCACGATCCCACTTGATGTTAAATGCAGATGCGGTCTAAGATGGCACATGGCATGGCACATCACTATAGCCTTGAAAAGACCCAAATTGTATGTGACTGGCAGGGAGTTCCACTGTTTAGCCGTACGTATTATAAAAAAAAACGTTTTGTGCAAGCTGATGGAATTTCGACAACATATGGATGGAACCTTTCTGGAACGAAACGGAGATGGCGGAATCAACTCGTGCAGTTGTTGGGCACTCTCCCCGAAATGAAATCTGTAAAAGACTTGAGAAAGACTTTTTCTTAGCGAATCTACTCTGGATACTGAATATATTTGTGAGTTTTGCCAAAATTTACGTTAACAGTTTTTGGCCTTAACTTTTATTAAGTGTTATTTTATTGTTTTACTAAATACCTATGTACCTACTATTGCTACTTAAACCTTAGTTGAGATTTTTAAACTTAGCTAATAATTTTAATCAAAGTAAAATGGTAAGTAAATCATATACCTAAGAGGGTATAGCCTCTTACGTGTTTGATTTACCATCTTACCAGGCCCAAAATAGATCTGCCTAAACTAATTGCTACAGCAAGTATCAGGAAAATTAATTTGATGTAGAAAGATGGTAGGTTATTTGACAACAAAAAATAGATATTGTAAACCTATTAAACTTACATTGGAAGAACATAAATATTATTCTACTATGCAAATCGATAGAGCTTTATTATTATGGTGTATCTACATAGATTCAATCAGTTTTGTTATAGTTTATGGTCAAGTTAAACATAACAATAACAATGTTGTTATGTTCAAGCAAAATTTGATTGCTTTGTACACGAACAGTGAAATAAATTTGAATGTTTTAATAATATCGAAACTTTACAAATATGTTTTGTCTTGTTTCTTGGATAGCAGCTCATTATTTTATAGATAAATTATCTTTTTCTCTAAACACATTCAACTTACGAGACACAAAATATATGACACAAATATGTACATTTTAGGTATAATATTAGAATTAACAAATATAATTTATACAGTTTCAATAGTTGTTTCTCTGGGCTAAACAAAAATAAATAAAATTAATAGTTTAGTTGCTTTTTAAAACGGACATAAATTAAGTTTACTTACTTCATAGTATTTTTACATTTGGAAGAAAAACTTTAAACTTATGAAAATACCAAAGCTTTTTGCAGTAGAATGGTAAATCTCAACGCATGCAACGGGCAATTCCCGCGGGACTTTCGGCATTTACTCCCGAAATTCCCATGATAACGGCAACCAAGCCCACGCGCACGAAGTCGCGGGCTACAGCTAGTAAATAATATTTATCGTAAATAAAGAATAGATAACACTACTTACTAACGATAAAGCAAATTATGATCACTTTATTAAAAAACAGAAATAAGTTCTAGACTGAAATTCAGAACTTTATGGCTTTGTAAAGTGATTATCCAACTCATCCCACTCCATGCATGTAAGTCTAGAAACTTTGCATTCTCATTATAATAATTTGAAGAACGTGGAAAATATGCTAACTTGAGTTTGACTTAGTATTCGATTAAACTTTTACGAAGTGAGATGTATTACTACATGATTAAATTTCATAGATAGGTAAAATTGTTATTTAAAATAATTATTTTAATGGATTGAGAATTAAGCAATACTTACTGAATATTAGAATCAGTATGAAATGGTCGTGATCGCAAGAACTACAGAGGCTACAGATACAACTTGTCCTAAATGTCGATAACTATATATTACAATTTATGTTTAATATTTGATTTCACCTAGAAGTAGTGCTCTTTGCTACTTTCGATTATTTACAATTTGTATCAACGCCAATCAACAACAATTCGAGTGGCTGCTGGTGTGTTATTAGGTGAGCCGTTCCTAGTTATTCTACACATGACTACTAAAATATTTATTGTGTTTATATTTCTAATTAAAATTATGTAAAATTTTTAATCGATCAATTTAATTTTTTTATCAAAAAAAGAAATTGCTATTTAATTTTAAAGTATTAATTACTATTATGACAGTTTAGAGAAAATGTACTTTTATCATCAACTACATCTCAAATCTTACCTATTCACTTTCCTGAGATACACTACATATCTATCTTTAGGTAACCTTGATGATGTGGCAAATTGCTTTTAGGGGGGTGATGTACTAGTAAATGTGTTATCCTGATGGAGTAATAACGCAGGTACTCTGTATTAATGCGCTCTATTAAAAATCGATGTGTCTCAGCCTAAGACACTTTCGACATGAATTTACAAATATGAAAGGCTGTCTGGCTTTAGAATATACCACTTCTTTTAGTGAATATAAAATACTAAGAGATTTCGTGAGTAAAGGTCTACAATTTTTCATACCTCATCCAATTAAGGACTCGCCAACAATCGAATCTAGGAAAACCATCAACCTAGTTTTAACACTGTTAATTTAATTCTGCTAATAGCTAAGTTATATTTTAGTGTTAGTTTCAAACATTTTAATGTCCTTATAGCGGCATAAACAACAATGTAATGACGTACGACTCTGCTACATTCTTCTTGAGTTTGTTACTAAGCAAACAGGTAACGTTTTATGTTTATAGCCTTGGTAGAAATATTAATTGGGACATCAGTTACCTTTATAACTATTTATGCCTACGTTATAAACGCAAAAGTGTATTTGCCTTTATCATTTCACTCTAATATTACTGAACTGGTATTGTAATTTCGCGTCAGTAATCTTGTAAAACTCTTTACATATATGAGATGCATACATTAAAAAATAAATTTTCCGCGCGTGATTCCAAATTCTTTGATGAGATGCAATGCATCAAAATATAATGACAGATACGAACCTTTCGACGGACAAATACTTTATCTCTGAAAATTTTATTATCATTTAGAAGTTTAATATTTACATATAATTAATATAACAACTAAGACCATAAATTAAAAAAAATATATACGTACAGCAAAACATTGTAGTTAGTTAGCCCTATTATACGCTATTACCGTGTTTTGCGTGAAACGTGAGGCAGCGCGCCGGGACTGCCGCCCGCGAAATGTGACTCCGGGAAATGAGGAAACTTCACATTTCGACATGAAATACTTGAAAACTTGCCACTTTGTGCACGTACCCACCTTCCGATATTTTCAGTTTTACAAATTCACTTCAGTTCTGTTATGATATGGGATGTGTCTTTTAAAATTATTATATTCTTGGCAACTGTTTTCATTTGAAAAATCGTTGGTTTTGGGAAGGTTTTCGAAAATAGAGATAAATAAGTCATAATATGCCAAAGAATATATTTCTAAATTAAAGGCGAAATACTTTTTATTGATAGACCTAGAAAAAAATAACTAAAAAATATAAAACCATAAACTAAAACTTAGAGATACTACTAAAATTTAAATTAAAACTTAAATATCTCTTATGGCATGGTGCCAAGAACCCCTTTAAATACCTTTTTATTTATTTAATTTACATCTTATTTATTATATATCTAAGCAACCTTCGTAAAATGGGCGCATACTTAAACAAATTAGTTATTAAATTGTAAATTGCACCATATACAACGCAACACAATCATCATCAGCCGCAGGTAGCCCACTAACATAAAATAATCTTAATAAGTAAATTTCACACAAATACTGAAAAAATGACTAAATACCTTCCTATAATAATGTTGCTTACTGAGAAGTATGATTAAACAAAAGACTCAGTCATAGTTATACCATATTTTAATTTTAATAATACATCTCATTCAGTAGAAAAACAATGCAGTCCGATGTAGTTGCCTTTTGTTTTTCTCTTTTGTAATTAGGTTATAATATATACTCGTACATGTTTGGAATAAAGTTACACAACTAGAGAAGATTGTAACTTAATCCCGGTACAATAATATTACTTACAAAGCGTGTATGTTTCGCGTATATTTAAACAACATTCCGGGGACGTGGAGTATGTTTCGTCAAGAGGCACCCGCGAGGCAGTACCTACATTCCTATAGTGAAACCTCTCGGCTTTTGCACCTACACCACTTGACACCGCGTCAAATGTCGACTCAACATCGACTTTTGTCATTTCTCTCTGTTCTGTATCTCGCTGTGAATGTTTCATCGACGCTATTACAAGCTTGTTTGCATTAAGTGAGCTTCAAATTTTGTATGTATTTTGCCCTCATTTTTCATCAAAAAGCATTCACTTGCATTAAACAAGGTGTGATTTAAAACAGCTGTTTTTAATCTTTTACAGCGATCGTGCATATTTTTTTAATATTATGTCATTAACCTCAATAGTTAACGAAAAACTTGCATAAAAATATAATTATAGTAAGTATGTATTTCTGTTTCAATAAAAATATTACAAACAAAACAATATCATATATATTGTATGCGGCAGAAACCATATAAACTCTTGTAGGCGTCAATAAACTTAGTAATGAAGGAAACGGTTAAGCCTCAGGGCTAGAAGTCCCGCAAATGTTTACCTGCTCGACCTTATAAAAAAAGTCATAACCAGAAATTTGTAACTTATAAAGTAAACATTTCCTGATTTGGTTTATAACATTTCATTAGTAGCTGTTGATATGTTTAATGATGTAGGTCGTTACTTATTTATATTACATATTATATAAATGGTGGACTTAAAGCCGTTGGCTTTTACTACCAGTCAATCAACAGGTATCATAAACTCTTTTATTTTTTATTTTATCTCTTACCTATATAAAACTATTTCTAATATATACTATGTCAGCCAACTACTTGAACTATGCACGGTACTTTATGTCAAAAAAGCATTTATTCGGAGTAAAGTTGAACTAAAATTAGTTAATTCTTGTACTTTGTAAAACGCGAAAGTATGTGACGATGATACATACATACATATAATCATGTCTTTATTCCATACGGGGTAGACAAAACCTAGGTTTGGTCTAAGGTCTTATAGCCCTAGGGCTATAAGACCTTAGACCACGTTTAGCATGATTATAGTTGAAACAGGAAATAGTGACGGGTTGCTAGCTAGCCACATCGCCTATGTCATATGATTCCCCCATTCGCCGATTCCCTCAGTCGACTTTTACGGCTTGCGCGACAAGAGAAGCAGCTGGTACATTCTATGTTTTTCTTTTCCAGACCAGTATGGAGAGAATTACTAGATATCATAATAATAAATACGAAGTCATAAGCGGCAGCTAGTTCATTCGCAATAAGTATTAAAAAAAACACTTCATCATGGACCAAGTAATTTCTGGCTGTTACCCACAGCATTACGCTGGAATAATATCCCTCCTTACTAATCGCTTTCTGAAACGGATATTGGAACGATTTGACTTCAGAAATTAGTTGCCAACTCTCCGTTCTTTGTTGTCTGTTTCTTCAACACTGACAGAAAATAAATTAGAAGAACATAATATTATCAAAGACCGCAATTTCAACTTTTTTAGTGCGGTCACAATAAATCGTTTATCAAAATCTGAGTTTATTTACAAAATTAAATTAAAAATATAGCAGTACATAAACATACATATCATCACGCATGTTTCCTTCCAATCCTTATCTCCCTCGCTTCCTCCACACTCATCACTCTCGTCATTCATGCTCGATTTCAGGTAAGTACTCCTAATGTCTTGTGTGTTGAGTAAAAGCTATTTTATTGTAAAATTGTACCTGACCGATACCGTATTTTGAATACAATTTTTTGTGATTCATATTGTCAGTTTTGTCACTCTTCAAAAACTACTAAATATACAAGTCGATTCTTTAAGATTACATTTTTATTCCTGATTTCTGCGTGTTTACTTCTTCACTGATACATTGTGTCCCTTTTTCAAAAAGTCTGCGATTTGATAGCAGTATGCTTTTCGAGGCCGACCCCGACCGACTCTCCCAGCCAATTCTACTTTGTAGAGGTATTATACCTTTCGTCAGTCTCCTACTAAAATATATTTAGCTATATGTAATAGAAAAGTTCCGTTTTGCACCATTTTCAATAAATTTTACACTAGAAAATTTACTGCTATTATTGCATAGCTCGCTCTGACTTTAAAAATATAACTATTATGAGAACGCTTAGATGGACGAAAGTAACAAAACAATTTCACATTCGTTACAATATTTGAAAATCAGGGATCCATACTGATTTTATAAATGCAAAAGTTTGTCTGTCTGTCCGTCTGTCTCAGTCTGTCTAGTACGCTTTCACGGCTAAAATGCTGGACCAATTATGGTTAAAGACCGAGGGTCAAACATAGATTATATACCCGAGTACTAGATTAGGGAACCGCTATTTTTCTACATAATTCCGAATAACTAAAATAAAAAGGGAATGAACTTTGTCAAGAATATCCGAATGACATGAAAATTATATAAATTAGTAGCGTTTTCCCGTATCGCCGCGAATGGAGACAAAACTACTGTTTAGTTTTTAAAGGCATGGGTTATATTACTACTAATTGTGTCGAAAGCTCTCGACTCAGCAGGTGTTATAATTAATACCTGTAGGTTATGATTATAGAATTTATAGAGTACGAAATTGTTTAATTATGTAAAATCCAGGTAGACACATAAAACTGAAGAAAACAAATGTCGCATCGAACCGAGACATAAAGTAACTAGCTAATGATAGACGGTAATGGAAGGAACTTTACCGAGCCTAGAGCAGTAGAGCATATGATGATGATGTAGAAGTATTAAACTAGCTGTTGTTGTTAGTATGTATAAGGAAAAGTTTTTTATCGAGCATAGTACTCTATTTCTGATTCAAACAAAAGGTACTAGCCCTTAAAACTATCTAGAGAATTAAGTATATTAAAATCCAGTAACATATTTCATATCTAAAATGCTTTAATCAACGTTATCTAACTAATAACGAGGCTTGGCACTAAATCTAAAGATGTGTTTAAACAATTACACTTTAAAATACTGATATCTTTTGTATTATTCAATTTCAAATCACCAATGTGGCACAAACTCTCAGGATTCAGAGAGAGTATGGAAAAAGTTTGGTGGAACGGCGCCGGCGTCACAAGCGGAAGCGTATTGTTCGACGGCGCTCTTATCTGTCAGTGCGCTCGCCCGAAATACGCTCGAACGCGACACGTCTGTGGCTATATTTACTTTAAGCAAAGACATCGGACTTTATAGACGCAAAAAAGGACAAATACCTTATATCTTATCCTTTAGAACTCTTAATTTAAAAGCATTTGGATATTATATAGATTATATATCCTAGAATATAATATTGAACTCTTCTGATTTAAAAAAGTTGATATTGTTAAGTCTAATGCTGTAATTTAACGTTTTGTTAAGATACTTACTTTAAGAATTCGAAGTCTCAATAATTTTATTTAGTATTATGGTATAGTGAAACTAAATGATAAATGTTTTACATGGTAAAGTTATGCCAAATTGTAACTGTAAAGCCAACACTGTTAAATAATTACGAAAATCGTTGAATATACGCGTAAGCTGTACGCTGTGCTGAAACAAAAAAACTGGCAGGATTCCAAACACGGTGAAAGAGCATACCTATTACTACAAAAACTGCACCTCCATACCTTTCAATCACAAAAGAGCGCTGATCTAAATGTTAAAGTACTCGTTCAATAATAGACTACGAATTTGAATACTATTTCTGTAGTTTGACGTTGCCAGAGGGGGGAAGGGTGATGAGAGAAGGGGTAGAGGGAGGGGGCATGTAGCGTCTGAAAGCATAATATGATATTATTGCCAAAATAATAACGCAGAGTAGACAACGCCACGTCTCCTCTCCCAGGGTTACCGCTACGCGTCAGATTTACTTATATGAATAAAGGTGGCCTTAATATTTTAAGTTGACGAGAACATCTTGCGAGGAACAATTTTGTGTGCAAATGTGTAATGGTAAGGGTAATAGAGCCATGACTGAATATAGTTATATTATGTATGTTGTAAATATTAATTCTATCGATGAAAACCTATCATTGAATGTAATTTAGTGATGTCAAAAATCATTTAGATAAATACTAGTTAATAATAATTTACTTTTATTTGTTTCAGGTATCTACAAAATTTTGATTCTGAAGATTGTACTTATTCGCAACAAAAAGGAAAATTCAAAAGGTAGGTCAATTTTTTAAAATAAAATCTTAATTAAAAAAACAATTTTATAAATAAATGCTTATCCTTTCGTTCAATTTTTTAAATAAAATATTTATTAAAAAAATGCTTCCTTTCAGATAAATTTAGAAAATAAATAATTAATTATGAATTTCAGGAACAACATTAACTTCTCTTCACCAAGTTCAATTGAGTCGTTCCAAAAGTTGTAAATGGTCCAAAACTGTTTATTTTAATCTAATCTTGCTGAGGTTGCTTCTAAAACTCTCCAATGTTACTGTAAAGTTACCATAGCGAAACCCTTTTAGTTCATTCTTGCAGTATCTTTATTCGTAGATCGAGATCACATTTACTGTGCAATATTCATTAGGCTTCTATGTTTTATCTTAATTAAGTCTATTTATTTCAACTTTTTTTTCGTTTGTTTTTTACATTTCTAAGTTAAAAAAAACATTAAATGACTAAGTAAGATATAGCTTAATTTTGTGTATTTTTTCTTTAAATAAAAATTTATATTTATTTAATTTAAAAGAAAAATCCTTTCCACTTGAACTACGTGCCTTTATTTAAAGACCGACGACATTGAGAATAAATCACTACATAGTATAAAACAAAGTCGCTTTCTCTGTCCCTATATCCCATTGTATACAAATCGTTATAACTACGCAAAGGATTTTGACGCGGTTTTTTTTAGTAGATAGAGTGATTCAAGAGGAAGGTTTTTATGCCCATGCGAAGCCGGGAAGGGTCGCTAGTAAGAAATAAAACCGGGACACTAAAAATCGACAATAGCTACAATTTGCATCAAATTAATATGGCGACTAAGTTATCACAGCAAAAGAATATCATGTCTATTTCACATATGATTTAGGCATTTAGCTCAATAACTTTCGCCTGACAGTAGGTAAACTTTCCTGGGCAGTCTATAATTCACTAAACAGACTCCGGACCGGATTCAAGAAAACCGTGTTACGCGGGGCTTTTGCAGCAATAACCTGTGTACCTGTAATGCGGTGCAATCCATACTCACCTCCAGACATGCCCCAATAGTCCAACCTGGCGTATCCATGGAGAACAACTGGACAATAGTGGTGACCAAGTATTGGGGAAATTCAATATAGCCTATAGACATTTTGACTCGACATGAAGAATAAAGCATTTAAGCTGCAGGAAGATAGAGCTGAGCCCTTAAAAACTTTCTGACGAAGTTCGGTCCTTGAAATCATGGTACACATTGTTGCTCTTTGTGCCAATTCTTTTGTCGTATTCAAGAGCAGCCCTGATCGACATCAAATTTAAACGGCCCGGTATCGTCTACCAGTTTAATCGCCGAACAGGTGCGCATGACGCGTCGTAGCTGCCCTCGCGTTCAATTTATCGTCCTTATTCCGCGCTGAGACCGTTGTGACCGGTAATAATCGCTCACGATAATTGCATGCGAGCGCATTAGTGGTGCGTAATTTTAGAATTTCTTGTTGATTAATCGGGGCTTTAGAATTCAAACATGTTTTACATAATATTTCTTTTTATAAGCGCTTTCGCTGAAATCAACGTACCTTACGTTTCTGTACTACAATACATACCTACATGCCTATACATTTATGGCACAAAAAATTTGTACCTACAAATGTTTTATTTACTGTTTCATGCAACCTGTCTTATAATTATGTTAAACAATATGGACACTACCCACATACTTATCGGAATTTGAACATAACCAGTGACGTCACAGTTGACGCGACTCATTCCCGACTTCCCGGCTTGTCAGACACAAAATGGAGCGGAGGCAGAACCTTTTGTACTTGTAGGCTTTGTGTGCTAAGTAAGCTTCCTACCAACGCATCTGCGCGATGATGAAACTTGCCAGACACCGCTTTTAAGCTCGCTTTATGTCTCGAATTAAAACTTTACAGGAGGAAATTAAACGTCGGAAAAATGTCGCTTGTCGCGCTTTCCTCTCATGCCTCTCACGGTGCGTGATGTCGTCGTGACGTTCGTGATATTCAACACTTTGTATATCTCTTGATATTGCTACAAGGGCTTTGAAAATACAAAGGAAAAAGTCTTGTTTTAACCTCGTTTGTAAAATTTAAATCGACTTTCTATCTTACTTCCGGTATATAACCAAAATTATTTCTAGCTACCTTCCAAAGCACGGTGAAAGGAAAAGAATACGAAACCAAAATGGCAAAAAGACATATGCATTACCATGACCAGATTGTGTGGTAATACACACAATATGTATGCAATATTTCAACTTTTGAGCCTAACTTGAAAATAATATGAAATATAAAGCAAACATAAATATACCTAAGCACCGAACCGAACGGTTTACTTCCCAAAGCAATATTAGAAAATAATATCCCGCAGACGCGGTTTTCGCATACGTAAATCTGCACAGCCACTCTGCGAGCAAATTAAATCCGATCGATATGTAACAATATGTTTCCAAATTGAATCTTATTTCGTAGTAATAACGGTTATTATAATATGGTGATATATCAGCGGAGCGGTAACAATGTCGAGATGTTTATTTCCTCTTGCAAAACAAATTCTACTTGTCAAAATTTTCACGCTATGTTCCCGGAAATCACAAAGCGAAGCGTTTACAAAGAACGGCTATAACAAATGTTCTGCCAACCGCCTCTTCACTGCATGATACAGACTGATGGGTACGCGGTCGCTGCATAGGTATACCTACTACTACCATATGTTAATTTTTTATTATTATTATTATTATTTTCATTAGGTGCAAGGATTTAAGAGCGACTGTAAAGCCTGGAATTTTTACTTTTTAACCAAGAGGGTAGAGAAAATATACTGATTTCTAATGATTATAAACAAGAAATAATTTTAAATTTATTTTTAGTATTCGTATCGTATTTATTTTTTCACATTATTTTGTTTTATACTAAAGAATACCTATTCAGCCATTAGTTTAATCAAAAATTTCAACTTGTATTGTGATCTGTTTTCACTATAAATATTTAAAGTCTTCAGGTACACATCAGATAAGCAGGAAATTGCTAAATAAGAAAGAGGTGTTTTTTATTTACCCAAAAACCAAAAACAAGACATAGGACAGACAAAATATAATCAATGTAGCTTTCCCGTGATATTACGACTGAGAGATAAAATTTAGTCTGTATTTAATTGTAGGGAAGCTGAAACTTTACTCATTAGGATTGTTTGACCCTCTCGGGCTCAACCACAAAATGCAAATTTATTTTCTCTCCTTATCTTCACTTCCTCGGGCCGTAATTATATGGGTACTAGTAACAAAATATAAACCTATTTGTTGTCATTGCGTACTTGCTAGCTTATTTCCCGCGGCTCTTCCACGTTGAATTCTGTTATTAGGCCAAAAAGTAGCTTTTATATTTGTCAAAAGGTACTCATTTAAATCGAATTGTGAATAATGAAAAAACAAACTGACAGACATACAAAGATTAGTATCATTGTATGTTTTAATATGAAATTAAAAGCTATAAATAGTAATTAAACACACATCCTTATTTATTAGCCAAGTAAAAGTCATGGATCGCACAACATTACTCTTTATCCGTGTCACTTTCACATATTTTTAGTTCCTAATCATCAACTTTTTGGTATTAAGTAACTAATATATGTCAACCACATTTTATAATATCTGTACTATATATATTTTAAATATAAGAATACTAGCAATGGGCATAAAAACCTTCTTCCTGAATCACTCTATCTATTAAAAAAAAATTAAAGATTTAAGCATACAAAGGAATATAGGGACAGAGAAAGCAACTTTGTTTTATACTATGTAGTAATACTAAACGAAAAATCAATCTTGATACCGTAATAACATCGACGAATTAAGACATAAGTTTCCAAAAACAGACGCGCTAACAGATGGTTGGTGGAAAGGAAAATCTTGACGTTTTCTTATTAAAAAAGCGGGCATTCTATTCCATTGCCATTCTTCTATGTGAAGATTAAACCTATTGTTCTGTCACTCAAGGAGTCGCGTTTCTAACAAATTTTTCTTCACGTAAGAAGACCCCGCAACTTGAGTGTACAACGTCCTTTCCGCCTATTTATAATACTCTTCACCTCATTTTGCTACGACAGAAAGATGAGGATATAACGATTTATTGAGACAATCCAAGTGGTTAGGGTCAAATGTTATATCTTGTTATGTGGTTTTGTTATATTCTTACTATACTTAGAAAAAGGAATTCAGCGAAATGCTTGTTTGGCGTTACAAAGGTAGATGTAAAAATGGTTTCCTATAATTTTATTTCATTTTATTTCAATAACATATAATAAAAGCCGTTTTCAATCAAATATTTAATACTTGTAAATAGGTATTATATGTGTGAGACTGAAAATTTAAATAGGCATATTGAAATTTTCCTGCCACAATATAATACTAATACCGTTTTATTTACCTTCCTATTTGATCATCTGAACTGTAAATAATTCAGTGATCATTTCCAACTCGGTATTATTTACCCGATGATTTAGCATGTTATCAGTTCCACTAACGGGCATTGATGCTAAAGCACCATTAATTTGTACAGTGCACTTCAGCCGTTCGATTTTAAAGCCAATCAATTTAAAGCTAATTACTCCATTATGCGTGTGAACACACAAAATTATAATCTCGGATATAATCATAAACTTTGCTATTAAAAAGACATTTTAAAGAAGCTTCACGATGTTATGTTAACAACAACATCGCGGTGTATTTATTACTGTCTTAAGAGGCATTTCATAGTTATGTTTCTATTTATGGATGAGAAAGATATTTTTTTTTATTATATGGCATCTTTAAATTTAATAAGATTTTGACATGGTAAAGTCTAGATTTCAATTAATATTGAAAGAAAAGGAAGCTTATAATTGAGTTATCTCTAAGAAGTTACAAGCTACGCAGTATAGAAAAAAATATATTAAGGCTTTTAGTTTATTAGCTATCCAAAATGTAAACAATTCAACCACTTTTATGTAAAATACACTACAAAAGGTATTGGAGGCTTCTACAATACTTGGATTACAATTTTATTTATATAAATGCCACAAGCATGCCATAAGCAACTTTCGGTTAATATTTAGTCGACAGAATAAGTAAACTTGTCAATTACGCATGTATATGTTAAATTATGAATAAAGTTACTTGAAACTTTATTGAGTTGAATTAAAAATCCAAAAGTAAATAACGAGAAAAATGTCCAAAAACACGAGAAAAGTGATAAAAGAATCTATTTCATCAATGAACTCCCAGACAGCTCTATTATTAAGTGTGGTGTCTTTTTAACCTGTAACCCTCTATAATGTGTGCATGTAGGCTGAGGCTGCCGCGGTGGGTAATACATCATAGCGTGTGCGGTCCATCGATCATAATTTGCCTGGAACGCTTCATGGCGATGGATAGCCATACTTCAATCTGCTTCCTTTTTGCTGAATCCCTGATTTATTTTAGAGGAGTTAGCTAACCTACTAAAATTTATGATATTGGAAGTGTATTCTTATTGAAAATATTGAGAAGGTTTAATTGTTACAAATTATGTAAATTTGTGTATTTCGGTAAATGCAAGATACAACGGCTGGAATAAACCTTTAGTCAAATTCAGCGTCTTTTTCATCCGAGCGTGTTTCGTTGTTGTATTTTCAGCTTGCGCTTCAAAGCTCAAAGTACGCTTTTTATTTTGGTCCCGATTTTGCGGAGAAACTAAATTACAATGGAGCGGCTGCCGAGATGATGCCACTAGTGATGACCAATCTAAGCTAGGCCGCGATCGCCGGTGCTTGATACAACTATTGTACACGCATTCACATACTGGTAAATTCAGCATAGTATAAAAAATCCAGTGACTTTAATTAGGTCGTTATGGTCTGACAAGATGACGACAAAGCACTATCCACTAAGCTATTGGATTTATTAGTTATGTGAACTAAAAATAACTTACAAAATGGTATTTCAAACATTTCATAGTTAGCAAGAATAAACTTTCTTTCAATAAAACCGCGAGCCTTCTACTAGGCAAATGGTTTCTTTGACATGAAGAACTAAAAAAAGTGATCGAAGGAAAAAATCTAGCGGCGAGAAAATCTCAGCTAAAAACAGTCAGATAGAAGTTAAGCGATTTGTCGTGTCGTGGTCAATCGCACTTAGCCACTTCAAGTTCCAGACTCGAATAACTTTTAAACTTTTTAGTAGGAGATTCTATTACTCCGGCGGCCTTCGTATTTCACGCATTGCGTTGAAACCTTTTTTTTTAAGGGGATGCCGGGGCCAATCTACGTCATTTAGTTTAAATAGGTCTGTGCCTCTCTATCAACTGTTTAAACATCTTTACTGAAATAAGAAAGTAGCGAATTGGAGGATAGTGTTTTAACAAAAGCCGTTATTTGGTACACTTCTTACTTGGGTCTCACATCAAGTCAACCAACTTGCTAGGGTGCGTCTTGAGGTTGTGAAGTCACATAGGAGACGCTCCCGCAAATGCGAAAACCCACATTACAATCATGTAGAGCAGCATCTGTACCCTAAGTCATAATTTCAAAACGTTGACGAATGTCGATAGAACAGAATGTATGGGATTGACATAAGCTGCGGTAAATCACGTGGTCATCTTATGTCAATACCACAAGTACATTTTGTTCTGGTCGTAATTCGTTAACGTTTTGAGATTGTGACTTTGGCTAAGCCCCCAGGGATGCAACCAAGAAAGCGTAAATGTAAGGTAAAATGAGACATATTTTTAATGCATTTTATTACAATATGAAACTAATAATTATTACAAGTTAGGCTTTGTAAGACTACTACGTAAATTTGTTTAAATAAATTTATTAAACGCTTTCGTATTCAAATTAATTAATAAGCCTTTGTTGGCAGTGGGTATTTAATTGTTGTTTACTGATTAGATTATGGGGCAGATTTAATATTAACTGCCTTGCCTGATAAGTATTTATTTTTTATAAGTGGCTTTTTTCTAAAATCTTCCATATTTTTCTTTCTTTGTCATTGTAAATCTTACTTTTTCTGTCATCATTCGCCCAGAGCTTTTGTGCTCTTCTTTTCTTTTTCCGTTTTGTTGCTCGATTCCTTTAATCTATTAACTAGAAAATTTAATCATCACATGATTTCGCAGTTAGTTTATTTCGCAAGCCAAACCAAAACCTTTTTAACATAACAATTGAAATAGACAACCGAGATCGAAAACCAATTTGTCAAAGAATTTAAATCAACTATGGCAAAGGCATCAGGAAAAACTTTTGAAAGGGACGTTTTTAAAACAAAGATTCGTCGCTCTTTTATTGCTGACGCTTTTGTTGGCCGCTCGTGAATTAGCTATTCTCGATTTACAGGAATATAAAAATTCCGTATTCCTGTCCATTGTCTCTATAATTACTGGTATGGAAATGCCTCAAGAACTGCACTTATTCAGACTTTACAGGTCCATTTTTGTCTACTTTTATATAATACATGAGTAAGTTGAAAGCTTTTATTTGTTATCGGTTTATAGTTTTCATTTTGTAATAAATAGATTATTAATTTTCTAAATATTAGGTTTAATTCGAACAGTAATTATTTCATTCTTTTCAATGCATAGTTTGAAAGATAATGTTTGTTTATATATCAATTGCACAAACGGACTTAATTTGAGTCATGTAGGTATTTAATTTATTGTTTTATAATTTTAAATGCAGAAATAATGTTACTGAATTAACACTGAGTGGATACGATCTATAGGATAATGCTTCATTATTTTATTTAACCTTACCTTACCCTACCATACCCTACCATTTCTACAACTTCTTTCATATTGAGCCACAGCTTGCTCCAGCATTAGCACAAACAATACATTTTCGGGTGTAAGTATAGTTTATACTATGTAACACTTAATTTGTAGATGCCATAGAATAGTATAAGAACGAACTATTTGCAGTGTAACAGAGGCTCAACGCCTGAACAAAGAAAACGGATAATTAGAGCCAGACTACGAGAAAAGAGATTTTAATGAACCTCGACGTTTGCCACGTAATAAGACTTTATTATTACTATAAAAAGCATAATTAATTAAAAATGTGAGTCAACAGTTTGCAAGTTCTTGCTGTTGTCAACTTTTGTTATTGAATTAGAGTTTCTTGTTCACTACCAACATTCAAATTTCTTGTAAAAATTTTGTAGAAAATATATAAATATATGCTCGACTTTAAGGCATAGATGTAGGCAGAAGTTTTAATTATGCTTTTTTTTTATAAACGAAATAAAAGTTAGGATAGTGCCGACATTATAAATCTTTTGCCACTATTGAAGGGTAGCCAACTGAATTATAGTGAATCAATTTTAATTAACGCTTTGTATTTTCAATAAATAATGGTTTAGGTAGAAATTTAATATGCTTATCAGAACCAAATGCTGTTTAAACTAATTTTTAAATATCAAATTAAAACTTATCTATAGTAACAGAATTATAATTTACTACTATAGTACTAAAACTATAATTAAGTCCGGTCTTGAGTATTTACCATTCCCTACTCACTCACTGACCTGAAAATACGTTGCTTCTGCAATATAGGACCTGGAGATAATGAGATTTGGCACTATATTGATAGAGAAAGCTGTTAGCAATCAAAGGGAACGATGACATTAGGGTCGACTGCTACCGAGTGACTAACTAACTCCACAACTAGCCTAGGCATGAGGCTAGGCTAGTTGTGGAGTTAGTTGGTCATACATAACCTTGACATAGGCAATGCAAGGACATCAATATCTACAAATTGTTTCTACTTCGAATCAGTCAATGAATGAACACTTTATTGCACCATATGCAAGAGCGATTTAGTCCCTAATATTCTATTGGTGATTTTGGGTAGTACTATCTGTAGCTTTATGTTAGTAGAATTATTGTAGTGCTAATTATTAACTTATAGGTCGCTGTTTATCTCATAAATTATTAATATCTGGAAGCTTATTAGTAGTTCATAGTGCAAGCATATAGTAATTGTACAAATATCTACAAACAAACGCTGACATACAAGTTTTTGGCATTTTAAAGTTATGTACGATTACATTTTTTAATTACGTTATTGAATCGATGAAAAAATAGAGCTTATCAAGGTGAAGGCAGGTATGCTAGTTTGAGAAAACTAATAGAATTTTTGGCGCTCAGCCGGCGCCGTCATCTCTCCTCAAAGGCTGTTTCGCATATAAATTGACGAATTTGCCTCCATTTACACCTTTGTGCCATGCAAGTGAGTCAACCAAGCTAAACTTCGTTAGTAATTTATAATCACTTCAGTTACACGCTCGAATGCTTCTTATCACGTTAATTATATTGTGTTTTAAATTTTAGTAGAATAGTTTATTTAGAAACAGAGTAGATTTTAAATTAATTACATATCATATTATTTTAGAAAGTATTCCTTAGCAACTTTTACAAAATAACAATAAATTTAATACTATACGACGAAGAGAGCTCGAATTCCGAGGAAGACAATAGACTGCTTTTGGAGAACACGAGGAATACTACGAGGGCGAAGCCTCGGGCAACAGCTAATATTACTTGTATAAAAATAATAATAAATTATTACTGAAGATGAATTTTCAGCAGTGTAATAAAGTTGATTGCTATCATTACTGCATGACATATAACTCGAGCGAGGCGCAGAGAATTTCTGTCATTGATTGACTGCCAGTGATGCACTAGTTCGATATTATATCTCTATGTTACAACTCATGTTTTAAAATTGTTATCATTATAAGTATTTATTTTAAGAAAGATTTATCTACAAGTTCCTTGCAGTTGTCCCTAGATTGTGTCGATGTACAAGAACTTTAGATTCCACTACCACATAACTAGCAATTTACGTAAACTTCAATTTTAAAGTAGATCAATATTTTTGTTTAGAGAACTTTACTTTATTTTTAGCCGAAATTTTCCACGAAAACATTAACCTACCCTATGCCTACTTTTTATACTCATTTATTCATAATAATTTTTACACGTCAATAACCTATATCAAGCCTTTAGGTAAGAAACCGATAACTGTAAAGATGATCGTAAAAAACATTTACACAACTTTTGTAGCAAAATTGATTGACATTCTTAATTCAATTGAACACTATGGTCCCTCAAAAGAAAATATTAATGGGAATCCGGTGGGTGAAAACGGGATATGTGATAGAGACACGGTCCCAGTCATACCTATTTGAAATTCAAATTAATTTAGATCGTCCCCTGCTCGTCGCGCGAAACTAAATTGATACAAACTGTTTACGTTTATTCAATTAACAATAATCTTAAATTTAATATCATATTCTGCTACAAAGATTTAGATTTATATGTTGTTAAATTCTTAATTCTTTTGGGTTTTTGTGTGTTTTACTTACTCTTAAATTCATTGTACATAGAAAAACATACAAAGGATAAGTTTTCTTTCAACAAATTTGAATATTTTATATATTTAATATAATTTTAATGGTGTAATTTCTTACAATTACTTAAACAAAGTTGGTACCTACACTAAAGACTTTCGATTTAATTTGGTTAGATTTGATTTACAACTTACCTGTTTAAATAAAAAGGTGAACGTTCACTTTCCTGGCAAGTTAGTTATTTTTATTATAAAATATATTTTTTTATAATAAACATATTTAGTGTTTTAAATTTCATTATCAAGCTTTAACAAAATCATTGAAGCATGTTTAACAAAAAAGAAGAATAAAATGAATAAAGGATCATCAGATGGTAGTAAGCAAACGTGTTCAAGTGGCCGACCGTGCAAGCTCATAATAAGGAGGGCTCCCAGGGAGGGTACGGACACACCCGCCCTTCGCCCGTATCTAATCGACTATCTTAACCTTTTTCTACACCTTGCTAGGTTACCTGGTAACCTTGAAATTTATCTTGACTAAGCACCACTTTAATGGTTATCACAAAAGTCAGCAAAGATAAGAATTTTCTTTGGGAAATATAATACACCTACAGATTATTTTGTTCCCTTAGGTTCTCCGCGCGTTATCGTAACTATAGTGCGCGTCAAGCGACATCGACGGCGAGTGCGCGGCCATATTTGGATTGGTCGCCACTTTTCTCATTTTCTACAACATTTTTTTTATAAAATTAATAAAAATCGAGGGTAATGATGTATTATGTACCTATTGACATCACACATATGTGGATTAAATTTCGGTATCTCGTGACCCAGTCTGATGTTGCCAATAGGTGAAGTAATCATATCTACACAAAAAAATATAACAAACAGAAAATCATTACATCATCTTTCATTGTGACAAGCTGTGTTTTATTCTCCCACGTGTCATTCAAAAGCGATGTTTACACAAAAACATCAAAAACCTATGCGGAAACTTGTAAAATGTCATATTTCCCATCATAATTGAAATTTCGTTTTTAGTAACTCCATTGAATATTTCGATTAAACGATAGAGATTTCAATTTCCTTTTAGTCACGTGCGCGTTATCAGATCCGCGGTTGGCTCAGTCGGTAATGAGGGAGGGATGGCAATTTCGCTAGATGGGCTTTTGGTAACAGGGAAGCCTGTTTTTATGCCAATGTGCTTTTAATATGTCTACCTCACTCGCGTCAGAGTGCATTTTATCGATACAGAAGGGCCTTGATGGGTTTATTTTGCGATGTAGATACGGTGTGATTGATTATGTATTTGTGCAAACAATATTTTGTTTTGGCAAGAGCCCTATACATATTAAATAAGGTTGCTATACACATAAGAACCACAGGCAACTCCACAGAACTACGAATTTATATTTCGGTGGGCAACACTTTCTAAAAATAAATTGTTCTTTTTTTAAGAATATAGGCACTTGTTTTCTTAGTTATTACCTTTTTTTAAAAGATAAGTATTTATTTTATACATTTTTATATTTGTAGAGAATATTTTATTCTAACAATTAAAAAGTAAGAATGCTTATGAACTAGTGAAAATAATTAATTAGGCAATATTATGCTCCTTTAGTTTTATAGACAGTAAAATGTTTAAAGAGAATTGAGGGCAGCATCTCTAAAGAGGAAAACATTCTACAACAATAAACAAAAATTTCTACATTGATAAAATTAATAAATTCCATTACAACTAATCTCCAACATATAAGGTTACTGCTACCTAGTGACAAAAAATACTCCATTTCTTCAATCGTATATGAAAACATACACATTCATAATCTGATTACAAGAAAACAAATGAGATTAAGTCTTATATATTATGTAGGTATAGGCCTTACTCGGAAACTGGTTTAAGTAAAATTTAATTATGACGAGCTGCCTCATTTAGCTCTAACAAAGTCTGTGTATTTTTGGGGTTATAGTGTTTTCGCAGTTACATCCTAAGCTACATTGCATCGGACCACATACCATGTCAAAAATAATTTAAGAATCAAGCCATTTACTCGACAAGAAGAAGATTGGACCACAGACACAGAATATATAATAGTATGCCACATATATACACAATAGTATTCTTGTGGATGCTGTAAAATTATTAGCAGGATACGCCAGTTCGTGATGCAAAGATTTTTATTTATTTATTTTTTCTACTCGCCTTTTATAACAAACACGGGATAAAAGAGAGATATCTTTTAAGAATTACTAAAAAAAAGTTACATAGGTAAAACACCGACAAAACTAGAAAATTAACATAATATTCACCAAAGTAAGTATGTGTTTTTGTTTCGAGACGATAATATACTAAAAGATCGAACCAGATGCAAAAACGTTACAAAACAGCGGTATCGCAATTATTTTGAAAAAAAAAATTCCACGAGCTATTACTCAAGTAAGCGTACACCTGCAGTACATTAAACAAAGTACTGAAGCGAGTCGCATAGAAATTGAATTCGAAAAATATCAGTTAGAGACTGCCAAAGGCGGCAGAGGTGAGACAGAGGTAAGGCAGAGGCGAATATAAAGTGAATCGCTGGAACACTTCCATGACGACAAATTTTCCACTAACGCTACTTAATATAATATCTGTATTTCATGTTCTTTCCTTTCATTTATATTTAAATTGACACTAAGTAATTGTATCTGTTTTGTTTTGTTTCTTGGTAAAATTAAATACTTCATATAAGTATTGGCCGTGGTCAACCCTCACATGGCTTTTATAGCAAATAACTTTTAGCAAAAAAATTTGTCTAGAATGACTGATAATTCCGCAGGTATCTTACAAGTATCTTTTGTTAATTATATGCAAGAACGATAACAAACAAATTCATTTAAAAAAAAATTATTTAAATACAATTTGGTCTTACACCTAGAAATGTTGATTATAATTTCATAAATTTGAAATATTGCCAGAATGTTATCATGTCCATTGCAAACAAATTAATTTTGTGTATTACGAACAGATGATATCTATTTAATATTATAACGTGTTTCGAAACCACTACGCGTTCGCAACGTAGTAAACGTACTCGGCGGAAATTGCTAGTTAGTTATATATAAAAGAGATATTTAGGATAAGAGATTGGGATAAATAAAAGAACGCTGATGATTTCTACGACCCACTGCTAAGCATAAGCCTTTAGCCTTTATATAGGAGATATATAATAAATACCAGTAAAAATATATACTTATTGGTAAATAACAGTAAGTATCTCGTTTGCTTTGCCCAAGTAGAGTATGTAGAGCTACATAGCAGTTATATACGGTGAACTCAAATCAACTGCAAATATTTTAAGGGTAGATTCAGACCACTATACTTAACAAATTTTCCAAATAAACATATCAAAATATGAAATTATTTTTTTCACTCTCCATACTTAACTAGATCAGCTGATTCTCAATTTGTATGGGAGGTTAAAAAAGTGTCAATCGACGGAGTGTGCGGCCTGATTTGATTGGTATCACGTGTCCACTATTTGGTCTGACTAATAATGCTAGACGGCATTAGTAAGGCTGTGTAATATGCCTTTAGGTAACCTGAAAAATATGACCGTTTTGGTCACAAATGTGGTTAGTTTTTGCTGAAAAAATGATAACAGAGGTCAGATGGCAGTCGCTTTATTGTAATAATCAGTACATACCTGCAAATTACTTCAATTGAAGCGTATCCTAGGCTAGGCTTTGAAGCTAAACAGAAAACGCAACTTTAATCCGGATGATGATACTGACAACCATGCATCCACTACGAAACGTGCTACGTGTATTAGCTATACATGAAAAATTGCATTATACACTAAATGCTTGTCTGTAGTTCCATCGTAATTGCCAATAAATGCTTATCCATGTTGGCTTGGCAACCATATAATAATATAACAATTATAATTTCTTTTGTAAACAAACAGGCACAAGAATATACATCACGAAACAAATACATTCCGAAATAAGTATAATTGCTGAGAAATATGAGTACTCCAATCATATTTCTCAACAATTATCCCAAATAAGTTTATATAAACTCATTTCACGGAAAATTGCGCGGGTTACCATTAAATTGAGTAATAAAAGATGTGAAAAATTTTGGACGTAGATATTAAATTAACTTAAATGCTGTTTGTTTTGGTTTTGTTTTTAATTTCACATTCAGGGTGACTTTGTAAATACCTGCTTTGTGATTTATGTTTGAAAAAAGGCAGATTTTAGTTTCATGTTTTTTCTTCGAATCCACATTTATGGTTCTGGTTGAAAATGTGCCAAATAATAATAAATAAATAATAAATATATAAGGACAAATCACACAGATTGATTTAGCCCCAAAGTAAGTTCGAGTTTTGTGTTATGGGACACTAACTCAACGATACTATATTTCATAACAATTTTATAACAAATACATATATAGATAAACATCCAAGACCCAGGTCAATCAGAAAAAGATCATTTTTCATCTTGACCTGACCGGGGATCGAACCCGGGACCTCCTGAGTAGCGGTCAGGCATGTTAACCATTACGCCACGGAGGTCGTTAATGAATGAATGAATGAATAAACACTTTATTGCACCAATTACAAAAATACATCATTGGATTGTACAGAATCAAAGATAAAAATTAGTACAAAGGCGGACTTATCGCTAATGCAATTTCTTCCAGCCAACCTTAGGGTAAAGAGAAACAAAAAACATTGCAAGCATGATTTTAGTCTCAGTCGGTAGGAAATTTCTAATTTTTCTGATAGAGGCAGCTGCACCGAAAATCTAAGTTATCTGGCATTTATAATTAGTAAAGAATAGTAATAATAGTAGTATTAATAAGTAATAATAGTAGAATAGAATAATAGATTACCTCGTCTCTATAGATTTAGTTTAGATTTTTATAAACTTAGATAAATCAAAGTTTTTTATATTCACTATCACGCTCGCTCGTTTGACAAAAATATACATCCTTCAACTTTTTTGTTTTTAAAACAACAATATACAAAGGCGCAATTAAAATTTTGACACGGATTTATTGACATCATACTTGTTTACCTTAGCAAGAACGGTTCGGGAACGGCCCCTATTAATTTGGCGAAAATGTGCCATGATTAAAACAGTTCAGTGCCTACAAATAATTATTAACATTAAGTTACTCCTGAGACAAATTACCGAACGGCAGTTGATTTATTCGTGTAACGTCGATCGCATTGTTCATTATCCGCGCTAACTGGTTGGCTACGTAATCAAGTTAAAATAATACCTAGTAACAATTTTGGCTGTCGCTATTAAGGTATATAAAGAAAGGAAGATCATCTTTGTAAGTTTGTAAACGCCGCGACAAGGGAACCTCTACCCCACCAAAGAGGCCCGTTCTAGATTACGCTACCTTCAACGTCGAGTTAAGGAGCGCATGAAAGAACTCAGGGACGAAAGGTGGGGCGACTTCCTCTCTGAACTGTCACCGTCCCACGTCACTTACTGGCGTGTGGCACGAAGTCTCAAGTGCGATCAGATCTCAACCACTCCTCCTCTCATATATCCGGATGGTTCCATCGCTGCTAGTGAGCATCTTCAATGCTTGCTTAGCGAATTGTACGTTCCCAGACGCCTGGAAACAAGCAACGGTAATAGGCATCCCAAAACCAGGCAAAGACCTGAAGAATCCGTCCTCATATCGCCCAATCAGCCTCCTTAGCTGCATCGGGAAGATATACGAGAGAATCATATCGGCCAGACTCAAGATTTACACCGAATCTATGAATCTGATCCCGAATGAGCAGATGGGCTTCCGCGCAAAACACTCTTACGTACACCAACTGCACCGCCCAACCGAACAAATCCTAGGCAACCGCCGCCGCGGAAGACCCACAGGAGCACTCTTCTTCGATGTAGCGAAAGCATTCGACAAAGTCTGGCATGCCGGCTTGGTAGCCAAGCTGGCCATCATGGGCCTGCCTGACAATTTCGTGCGCATCATACGAGAATTCTTGTCGAATAGATCCTTCCGCTACAGAGTTGAAGGAACTCTTTCACGCCCCCGACCACCAAGAGCTGGAGTCCCGCAAGGGTCTGTGCTCTCTCCCATACTTTACGCATTGTACACCAATGACGTACCCCGGACCCCGCACGTGGAGTTAGCCCTTTTCGCTGACGACACTGCTCTATTCACATCCAGTACAAGTAAGGAGCTTATCTCCAAACGCCTCCAACAAGCAATCGACACGCTCGGCGCTTGGTTCAGGAAGTGGCGCATCGAGGTGAATCCGGAAAAGAGCGTAGCAGTGTTCTTCTCCAAAGACTCCCGCGGTGCAACACGACCCCCGGCATGGAGCACATATTCGCTCTTAAAAACGATATCTTTGTTCGGAAAATCCATTCCATGGGTTAACCGCACAAAATATCTGGGCGTTATCTTTAACAGCAAGATGAACTTTGGAGATCACATCCAAAGAGTTCGCAACAGAGCAGCCTTCTTTCTAGGCAGACTCTCACCCATGATCAGTAACGTAAAAATGTCGCTTAGAAATAAGTTGACTCTTTACAAGCTGTGCATCCGACCTGTCATGATATATGCGAGCGTTATTTTCGCACACGCAGCACCATCTCTTCTGAATAAATTCCAACTCATTCAGAATAGGTTCGCACGTAGAGCCACGGGATCCCCCCGGGGTCTACGCACACGCGATCTACACAAGGACCTTGAGCTCCCATCCATATCGAGATACCTTAAAGAAACGTCAAAACGTTACTTTGAGAAATGCTCTTCCCATCCGAACCCGTTAGTGGAACAAGCTGCTAACTACAGCCCGACCAAGGATGTCCCCTTGCGGCACCGACGCCCGAGGAATGTTCCCTTTGATCCCGACGACCCCATCACGGTAGCTAATCGGCCATACGAAAATCTCCAGTCTCAAAGGAGACGGGGATTTTCCTTAGGCACACCGACACACCGCACTCGCCGGCGAGTGCGACGAAGTAGGAACAGTAGCTCGTTTTCCAGGTACCAAAATGTACCAGGGCGCTTCTCGCCACCAGTAGGCTCTTCTTAGGCCCTTAAGGCACCCTAGTGTCGGCCCTTAAGGCAATGAGCGTTTGCATCGCTCGCGAGTTTGCATCGCTCGCCATTGCTCAAAGGCAAAGCCCATGGCCGAGGTTCGTCCCAACTGGGAGCCCCTTGCGCTTTTGCCGAAAAGGCTGAGTGGCGTCAAGCCCTCGCCTCAAACCGTCCCGCTGTAAATATTAAAGCTCTTAGTAGCTAATATTGTAGGTCATCTCAAAAAAAAAATCTTTGTAAGTCAAATTTAAATATAGTTTTAAAACGCGATCTGTACTAAATACAAATTAATAAAAAAATATATATTACGTTTTATATTTTTAAAGTTTTTATTTGACTGCTTGGTTCTGAGTCTAACTGACAATTTGTAGATCAAAATATTTATTTCATGTGAGCAAAAAATATTGTTTGTTTTAAATATTCGAATATGGTATCTTACGATTATAGAGAAATATGAAATAGTAGCTGTAGGCCGCTATTTTAAAAAAAAAGGATGAGTTCATAAAAGATTATAAATGTTAATATAAATTCTAATATGGAATTTATTAAAATGCACTTGTTACATAGGGAATCAATAATATTTGGTCAACATTAATTAATTCATAACAAGCTAATTATAGATCGCTGTATCGGCATAATTATCGTTTGAGCATGGTTCACTTTCCTTCTATCGGTTCCTTTTCAGCGCCTCACAAGCTTCATCTCGGTAAACTCATTATACTCTAAACCGACCAGGAAATCTTATAATCTTTCGCCTGAAAATTGGAAATCTTGAATAATTGAATATTAAAATTTATGAATCTGAAATTAATGCTCGAAGAAAACGTTCTCTCATTTTGTGAAAATCGTAATTTAGTAGTAATAGTCTACTTAAACTTTTTTATGGTACTTTATTCAAAAAATAAATGTTTTTACGGTTCTGTACTTACCTAAAGAATGCCAACGGGCTTAGGTTGTACCGTGATGGCTAACATGGCCAATATGTTATGCATTTCTTTTCAATCAATAATAACAATTATAAAATATTTTTATTCCGTACAAGATACTTGTTTACTACGTAAAATATTTTATCAAAGTCATATTGTATTTGCAGAATAACTAATAAATAATGTCTGTAGTTACATTATGTAATATGGTTCAAACACTTCGTGTGCGCCCCGACATGAATAAAGGTAATTAGTATAAGCTTAACAAGGGATTATAGCGTGATTGTTTACATATTATTATTTAATAGTTGAGTACGTATTAATATTTTGATAACTCTGTAGTCTTCCACGTACATTTGTTACTCCAAACACTCCTTTTCAATTACCATCGAGGTCAGCCAGCAATGAATTGACAACATAAATGGATAGATGACAGAAGTAATGAAAGAATCGGTCGACTGGTCGAGGCGCTCAGCCGTCAACTGATAGTCAATAAATCCCGCCCTGCTTCACTCGGCTTGGAAGATTAAATTGTTGTTGCATATTGTTGTATTTGAACTTTTAAGTGTTTTACACTGAAAGAAATATTTTACCTAACTACTTCAGCTATTTGAGAAATAACCAAAGTTTGACAAGATACTAATGAAATTAACTTGATTTAACAAGAATGATTTACAAAAAAAAACGAAAAAGGTTTGGTTATATATTATAAAGAGTTATGTGGTCACTATTTTGTGCTATAGATTGTCGAAAGTTTGGTTGTGTATTTATTTTCAGTGTACAAACACATTTCATTTCCAGGTTGCATCCCAAACTAGATGTAGAGCTCAGGGTCCGCTAAACCTCGCTATCACTTCATGAGGAACTATTGAGGATATTAATTATAAGATTCAGCATTGTTTTCACGAATGGCCTGACGTGAACCCCTTTTTTAAACTTTTGTAAGTGGTAACATGCCACCAAAGGTGCAAGTAAATTGAGACCTCTGTCATTTCTCCTGAGTCAAGTAATATAGCTTAGTAAGTAGAAGGTAGTCATTTTTTTCACCTGAAACCAAAGAGCTTATAGCGACTGATTATTCCATTCTTACTTGTTCTGTGCCACTGTCTGCCTTTTGGCTCTATGATTTCCATCTCTACCGTTTTATGTTTACTCCTCCTCATTAAACTTATTATCTCTCAACACTGACCTTCACACCACAAATGAATAATAATGGCGACAGACATAATATTTTAATGCATAATTGCTTACAATTTCAGGTGGAATAAACAGCATCCCTCCATTACTTTAAGTAGGCCAAAGTGGCGCGTTTCCCAAAATGAGATGTGATATATAGGTATCGCATCTTCATAGCACTCTTTCGTTGGACAGTTTCCAGTAGCCAATTTTTATCTCGGAATTTATGACGCCCCTCGTTATTTCTTGAGCCTAATGGAAATGTCAAAATATTTATATCAATCCAACCAAATTACGGAAAATAAAATAATGTCAACTTAGCACCTTTATTAAATTTTAAGTATTTTCGAAATTTTTTTTTTTTTCAAAAATTTTTCGCTTTTAAACAACCGTTAAATAAAATTATCTCAACCACTTAGACATAACCGGAAAATGACTCATAAATCTGTCTGGCATAAAGTTTGGTGAATACCTTCATCTCTATTGTCTCTTTATGATTAAAATTTGCCAGAGTAAGGGCAGGGAGTTTTAAAATGAGACCCCAAACTTGTGCGTCGTAGTTGAAAACCAGGTTTGGAACACAAAATGCCAAAGGTGTAGAAAGATACGCGTGATATTATGTATGTGTAGGGACCATATCTGTATACGCATATGGCCGCTCTGCTTTAATTACAGGTAAAGAGTTGCGTGAAATGTTGGCGGAGTAGGTGATTGCATGCTAAGTTTTAAAATACAAAAGTAACAATTACAGTTTCGTTTCTACTTGTTTTTTTTTTTTAAATAACGTATAGGTAAAGTTCGAAATACTACACTCCAAAATTGTGCTAGGCTGAAGTGGGACTGGACAGGTCATATATACAGCATGCCTCCGGAAAGATAGGCTCGTGTTTTGACTGCCTGAGTTCCTACTGATGGGTACAGAAAGCGAGGAAGGCCTAAAACTAGATAGCCAGACGAACTACAGTCTTTCGATAAAGACTGGCGAGAAAATGCCATGGCTAGGGATACATGGAAGGTTAGTGGGGAGGGTTTTGCCCAGCAGTGGGACATAAACAGCTAAAAAACACGTTTGTCACAAGTCAATGAAAGCTCCTGCAAAAATGACATTTAGCAAAAAGCTTCTAGACTTTTGATGACGACATCAGTTTTGCTTATATATATATTACTAGCGACCCGCCCCGGCTTCGCATGGGCATAAAAACGTTCCTCTTGCATCACTCTATCTATTAAAAAAAACGCATAAAATCCGTTACGTAGCTTTAAAGATCTAAGCATACAAAGGGACATAGGGACAGGGAAAGTGACTTTGTTTTATACTATGTAGTAATTTATCTAAATATCAATAAGATCTTTACTCCCGTAAGAGTATCTATTCTGTGGTTTCGCTACTTGATGTTCGAAGGCACGAAGCAAACAGAGTTGGCACGGCTAATGTAAAAAGTTCCACGTCGCTGTAACGCCGTTCGTTTGCTTCCAAAACATCAGCGATCAAGTATTTCGTCGCGGTTCACTGGGTGTTGTTTATTGCGCAAACTTCCTAACATTCAGACTGTACGGGTAAAACCTTAAAAATAAATTTATCACGGTAAACTATTTGTACAAATAATGGAGAAACTTTGAATATTCCAGCTCATATTGAGCAAGGTCATTACTCCCCAGTAAGTAAGGAGATAGAAAACCTCGCGACTCCTTGCACTCTCTATTTATTTCAACGAAATGAATATACAAGACGGTCCGTAGGTATTGTCTTTTGGAAACGAGCCAAAACTTTGCGAGTCGGTAATATTTTTTAAATTCAATTTCAGTGAACCCACACTGTTGTATCCACTCGGCTTAATGTACACCTGGTGAACGTTCAAATGAGATACAACGAGTTTATTTACTTATTTATTTGTTGTTTTATTGCTTTGATACAAAATTGTTCACATATCCATGAAATTTCAATGTCCCAACCTCGCAATTAATTTTTATCTAAAATGACAATGCCTTTATAAAATAAACAAGTCGTAAAAAATCTACGATAAGATGATGTTTCATTATAAAATAAATACAACAAAAGTAATAAGTATAAACAATAAATATCTATTTGAGAAATTATTTTCCCTTGTAACAATTACGATAATTAAGTATATATTATCAAATAAATCACATCTCAATCTTTCTCTATGCAGACCTATAATAAATCTGTAATATTCTTCATACAAATAAATGGTTAAAGCAGGATGTAGTTTGAAAAAAAAATCTAAAGCAATTGGGATAACAACTTGTCACTAATTTTTGATTTAATTTTCCATCTACAAGCCTATATAAGTAATGTATTTTACCTAATTTGTAATATTCGTTTATGTTTTTAATAGAATAGCCAAGGGAGAAAGACATATTAATGTGTACGTAATAGGTATATTTTTTTCCGAACGGATAATTTATTTATAAGTACTTATACAACAACTTAATTAAAAATAAAACTAAATAAATAAACTAAATAAAACTAAACATAATTTAAAAAAAAAACTAAATAAAAATTATAAAAAAAAGAAAATATAGGTATATATAATAAAGGTATATATTTATATATATATATACCTTTATTATTTTAATAAAGTCTAATATTCCAATTAATAACAAGGATCCAGAATTTGAAACGTGAAATGACATACAAAGCTAATTTGAAATATGGCTGTTGGTCGAGCTCTTTGGAGCTAGGTATATATTAAATACCGTAGCGTGATGCCACAAGTTGAAATTTATGACTATCTATCATAAATTCCCGTCAATATTTATTGTTCAATATTTTTCGGGTGGGAGTTTTAACTCGCGAGTAAGACTAAGTAATAAAATTTGTTAAGAGTCACCTTGAATTCAATTGAGTCTTAGACTTACCAAAAATTTATTTGCACAAACATTTAATGAAATAACCTTCCAAAGAAACTGTTAAATTACAAAAGTTTTATTACCTATTTACTCATATTGAAATTCGTGTTTGTCTATATCGAGAGTTTTTAAAAACCGTATCTACTAACTCGACACGTACATTTTTATTTCATTTATTTATTATCATCTTAATGGCTCTGCAAACGCCATGGAAATATATGCGGATGACAAGGCACGGCTTTCTACGTATTGGCCAGAGTTTTTAATTAAGTGATTTTTTCATAAATTTAGGAAATTGCAGCCATAGATAGGCCCGCCAATTCGTATTTTTACCAGGGATTTAATATTTCTAGTAGTAATTTAAAAAATAAATATATATTTTCAGTGCATTCATAATATAATTATCAGTATCTGCTGATTAGCGAATCTGTCCAATCGAGAATCTACACCAAACAAAGGAATCAATGGTTGCCTATAGCGATTGAGCCAAGTCTAGACCATTATTAGTATTGTCTCAAGCTGTCCATATTAGATTAGCTCTAAATAGCGTTTCTAATCATAAAGATATGTCAATCGTACTCGTATTATGAAGTAATATATAAGTACTAGCTGTCACCCGCGACTCAGTTCGCGACATAAGTTCATTCAAATGACGATAACTTATTTTTAATGAATCGATTTTGTTGAAACAAACTTAAGATGTTTTGCTAAGTTAAAACAAACCAATTGGTGAAAGTTTTAAGCAAATTGGTTCAGTACTTTCGGAGATAAGCGTTATCATACATACAAACAGACAAAAAATAAAAATTTGCTTCTAAATGTACAGACAATATTTTTACAATTTTATTGTATTTACTTATAGATAAGTTAACAAAGCACGCTATTCAATGAATGTAGAGCGAGAAATAATCCCTTAATATCGTACGGTGCGGTGCGTCCGTGGCTTCATTAGAGCGGTTAAGTCCCACCTGGGGTTGGTGTATAAAGATCTGGGGCAAAAAAAAAATTGAGTATAAAATTTTCCATCTGACATCTCTTAGGCCCTTAATCTTTAACGTCATATGTCTGGTTTAGTTACTAACTCTGGTATGTGCGGACTAAAGCAATGGTCTAAAAAAGGGTTTGTTTGTTTGTAATATCTTTATTGCTTTAAAATACATAGTAAAAGGAACAAGGGTTTTTATTTATATATGTTAAAACCTAAAACACTTTATTTCTTTATTGATTAAACATTGATTAAACTTAATTGTTTTACAATTTAATAATACTAACCTTGAGCAGACTTAATGCTTAAAACATTCTCTACCAGCTCAGACTCTGACCGGGTTCAAAAATCTCGTCAAATCCCATTACCTTTCTGCCTTGTCCTAATTTGCTTTGTATCTGCTCAGTTATTTATTGAGATATTTAAGTATGCTCTTATTTATATGTATTATATATATTTATATGTATATATATATATATATATATATATATATATATATATATATATATATATATATATTTTATGTATGTATTTATGTTTGTTTTATTTGTTTTTATTTGTTTTTATTTAGTATGTGTAGGTTATATTATATTATTTTATATTTATATCTTTGTGTGTGTATATTTATTTACGTATATATACTGCGCCTTCGCCTTTTGATTTGTCTTGGTTTTGTTTTCCATCCACCCTAAGGTTGACTGGAAAAGATTGCATTAGCGATAAGTCCGCCTTTGTACCTTACCTAGTTTTTAACAAAATTATGTATACATTTGTTTGGTGCAATAAAGAGTTTTTCTATTCTATTCTATTCTATTCTATTCTACCAGTCAACAATAAAGAGAAACACAGTCTGATCAATCAGACACAGAACTACGCGGTATCGAATACATACACAATAAATACTTTGTACAAGTAAGTTATCAAAAACCCATATATATATAATATAGTAATATTAATATACATGAATGTATATTAATATTACTAGTGTTAACTTCTCTGTCAAGAATAATTTAAGAGTATCTCATATGTTAAAATCAGTGTGAATAAAGACATATCAAAGTAAAATTCTTAAAAAAACATAAAAAAATATAATCCGCATTCGGACAGTCAATAAAAGGTACCTAAGCATCAATATTCAGCACGTGGTGCTTAAAAAATGGATGGTGGTGACCACCTTTAATATTCAGGCACTGCATTTTTATTTACAGACTTTCTAAGCTGTTTTAGAGCACAATTTTAGAAAAAACCCCAGTTCCACGATCAAGTATTTTTCATGATAACAATGCGGCTCTAGTTTTGCTCGTCACCACAACAATCCCGTAAGAGCGCCTAGCGTCGAGAAAGCCACGTTAATTACGAGTTGCCACAGGCCGCGCAAGCTGTATAAAATAATGATGGAACGGAATGAAGTTTTAGTTTTGTATTCCAAATACGGACGCTAGTGGAATTTGAAATCTGAACAAAAAAGAACGCTTTAAGTAAGAGATGCATAAAATTGTCACTATACTTATTTCGGTGCTTAAGAGCACTTAAGTACATATTGTTGTTATTTCAATTTAATTTTAAATTTTAAATCCTTTCAAATAAAATTGAATATTATTTAATTATGTTCAAAATTGGTCCAGAAATGATGGTTGTGAGTAATGACGTAAAAAATCGAAGCGAATGAGAAATTTGCCGCCTATTTTGAAATTGGTTGTTTAATTAAAAATTAAATTAAACACTTATGCTTAATTATTTTGCCTATGGTCTGTATTCTCCTTATTTTATACTCACTAGTAGAAAAATAAACTACCACAGCCATTGTACAGCTTAATATATTTTAATATCAGGTGAGAAAGAATACCATTTTTCAGCCGACTACGCCATGATTACGGGATTTTGGGCTGGCAGAGTTTCTTTATTAAAATTTCAGACTTGAACATACGTAGTCTAAAACATTTTGTCTGAATTACCATATTTTAGTTTTATTAAAATTCTTTTAATATTACTTACTGCATTATCTTCGTCGGTTGATAAACTGTCATGCGTAATCTAAATTGTAATAATTCTGATCTTAATTTTAACCTTTAGCTTGGAAAATTTTAAGATTTTGTTAACTGAAATCTCACTTGAGTTCATGAGCCATTTTATCGAAAGTTTTTGTTTATGTTGTAGGGTAGTAATACGAAGCTTGTTCCGCTGAGAAAGTTTACCAACCATTTCAAGCAAGAATCTGTTGAAGGGGATTGATAAAGTAAACATTTTTTCGAAGTTTTCTCTATACTTTTTGGTATTAAAAACTAGTAGATACTCATAAATTTAAGTTAATTAACCTAAAAAACCAAAGTAAAAAGGAACTAAGTATACAATATTAATAAAATACTAATATTATGTGGCTTTTTTGGGTATTGCTCTTTCTAGGCGTTATGTTTTTTTCATCGAATTCGTCATTAACTCATGTTTTGATGCGATAAAGAGTAAATCTAAGTCAGACTGTCACTACCACTAAGACATAAAGTACAGTCCGGATACAAAAGTTTATGCGAACGTCTAGCTGTTTGTTACGCTTTCACGGCTAAACCGCTGGGCCGATTTTGACTTAAAAAGACCGGGGATCAAATAGATTACTTTTTGGTGTGATACATATATTTTCTTTGATATAACCGAGTACCACGCGGGCGAAGCCGCGGGCAAGATCTAGCTCTGTAATATTTTCACCTCAACAATGCCCGTGGATTGTCATTTCACCTAATCTATTAGTAAATAACTAAATAGTTACTTAGAAACTAATGAAACAAATAAGTAAAAACATCGACACTAACTAATATTGTCGTGTCGTGTAAACCATTTCTCTTTGGCACATCACTCGCGGCGACAATAAAAGAGCTTAGCAAGTTAGGTGTTAATACGATTTACTTTTATTAAAGTCGTGTCGTTGTTTGCTGCCCGCTAGATATTACTGCCGGCTGCGGCGTAATAATGGGAATTAAAATGACGTTTTTTAAACTCTTTCAACTATTTTCTTTTTTCCGAGCTCGTCGCTTGCCACGAGTTTTCCCGCGAGAGACTCCTGCTATGCTTCATTTCTGATATGGGTTACATTATTTATACATCATAATTTATTAAACAACTTTTTCAGATGGACTTTTTTTTGATGATGATAGAGTAGGTATGGGTATTCTAGCGAATGTTACATTACAAAAAATAAACTGGAGCATTTAAGCGAAGCAAGCATTCTAGCAATCGTTCTAGTAAACGTTTTAGGGAGCTTTGTAATGATAATTCAAGCTAGCATTTTAGAGAGTATTCTAGAAAATTAATAGTATATTTGCTTCGAATTTTTTACCACGTCGAGCTATTCTGTCATTATTGCGCCCCTGTCTGTCCCTCAGTCACCCTTTATACGTAACTAGCTGACCCGGCGAACTTCGTACCGCCTTTCTTAATATTTTTTTCCATAAGAACCTTGTACAGAGTATTAGAAAACCAAAAAAAAATCAGCCAAATCGGTCAAGCCGTTTTCATGCTATGTCGTGACAACGGAAAACGGGTTTCATTTATATATATATAGATGGCGTAACTAGCTAAACAGGTTTTGCTAGAATCTAGCAGGTAAGTAAGTGATGGAAGAGTATCATTATCTAGCAGCTCTAGATTTAGATCTAGCTTAGCTAGATGAAGAAATGATTCTATAGAAGCAATCTCTCACATGATGAGGTAATAATTAATTTTCAGTATTAGGTTTGATTTTCGTAAGTAAATTTTACCATAGGTCTAATCTCAAGTAAATTCATCAAAATTCTAGCAATCAGTAAACCTCGCTGGCCATGAATATTTGTTTATAGTCCTTCAGAATATAGGTACACACGTAAAGTTTATTTCCTTCATAGTATATAAATGCTACTTTTGTCTACGTTCTTCTTAGAATAATCTTTATAATAATTTCCAAATGTCTACCCACATCACATGTCCTTTCTTCATATGAACTGAATTTTTCATTGAACTTAATGTAGGTAAGCACTCACATAATTCTCTTTTGTATAAACTACGTAAGATCAATATTTCAACAGCGGTTCAGCAACTTGAACATTTTGAATAGACGCAGCACAATAGCCTCAGTTCGGATACTGCAGAAGTTTGCTTAGGACGTGGACTCATTCGCTTCCATCAATCCCTTGCTCCCATTATTTGTTTATAGATCAAAAGTCAAAACGCCCCATTGCTAAATCCCTGCTGGAGTATTCCCAACTTTACACCATCTCGTATAAGATCGATTTCATAAACACCAAAGAGAATAATATAACGCTTATAAGTTAAACAGTGCTCATAAATTCAAGAAAAGGCTTTCGATTTTCAAATAACGTTTCAGTTTTCGGCACAGGTTTATGTTGTGTTGCACTTTGACGTTTGCAATTTAAACATGAAACAATAATTGCATTTTCAGTTACAAAACTTAAATATTTCCGTTGTCACGATGAGAGAAATGTTTTTTTACAGTGTATACATTGTGGCTGGCATGTGCGATAGTGCTTAATCAAAACTTCAATTAAATTTTCGTAATACCTTTTGCCGAGCGGTCCTCGCCCGGGAGCTTTCACAAATTAATACTCACGCTTTGGAATATGTTTTAATTTCGTTATTTACCGTAATAGCACTTATTGTTAATAGTTATCTGTAATATAATAATTGTTATAACATTATTTCATTAAATTAAATTTTAGAATTACCAACTATGTATTTTAAAAGTTATTTGATCTCTGTGGTCAAGTGGTTAAGGCGGTAGCCTGAAGGTCGTGAGTTCGATTCTCATGGGAAGTTTGATTTGGTTTAAATATGGCAGCCTTAAATCACTTGTCTGATAATAAAGAGTCTAAAGCTTTTGGTCCCGTCTACATTTTGGTGGTCGTTAAATAAGGTACAATGATAGAGGCCAAAAGGTGGATTCTAAGAACTTTTACATCAGAGTGGGTATGGTCAATTGTTCTTGTAACGAAAAAAGTAGAGAAAGAAGGGAAGAAGAGAAGAATAAAACTCAATAGAAATAGTGAAAAACTTATTTAACGTAGCATAACTAAGACAAGTTAATTAAGCTATTTCAAGATTAAACTCAATATCTAGCGAACGGATTGTTCAATAGATATAAATGATCTGTAAGTTAGTTAATACTAACAAACGACTAAGTAAGGGCGATACTTGACGTGGTTCGAACGATTTCTCTTCATCTGCAACAAGAATAGACTGTTCGTTGTTCGGAACTTCAGCTCCAATCTTACCTATCCTACCAAATTGGATAGTCACTATGATAAACGTACCTATTACCCACAGAATTTAGAAATGTTAACATTGTTAACAAGAAGTGCCATAGCGCACGAAAAGCGTGTCACTAGTTTGGCTTGTAAGCCAACGTTTCATTCAGGAAAAATGGGCGGGAAATTTGATTTCTTCATTTATTGCCACTGTTATTGGTCGCTAATGTAAATATAAAATTAGGTGGCTTTGTTGTAAACTACGTAATACATTTCTAATAAGGTGTGGTGTGGTTTACATGTAAAAGGACTTGATCTAGAATGTTCTCAGACTTCAAACAATCTGTCATTTTTTAATTTCTATTGGGTTGCTTTTGTTTTGTTATTTTAAAAATTGTTTATAAAAAGTTAAGCACCGTCTCCCAGCCGCATCATTTGTCTCCACTCACGAACCGCGGGAAGTGCCTACACATTAGAGGAGACTCGCTCCAAAGTTAATTTAGAAAAATGATACGCCAGAGAGCTTATGTTTGTTTGTAAATTTTCATTTTGAAAAGAATTTGTGTGTTTCATTTTATTCTTACCGAATGCAGTGTAATTACATACATTAACAAATAAATTTACTCAATATTATACCTATACAAATAAACGCTAATATAAATTTATTTGCTTATCTTTTCATATATAAATAGATTACTCATTGGATATACGATTTTTTTAAATACGAGCATATCTGCGTGAAACACAGTATTAAAATCTCCCAATAAGTTAACTCGAAACGCAGTGTGATCTCAAAATATCCATTATAATTTTAATAAAATTATATATGTAGTCTAGGCAGAGTCATCTCTATCTGAATTAATTTATCTTACCTATATATCTGTTGTTAACGCCTACTTACTGCAATATCTGTGTAAATTTTTTGTATAAATTTATTTCTATATTATTTAAAAAAATGACTGCGCGACCCAAAGGGGTTCTTGGCCACCAGAGCTCTCCACCTTTCCCTGCTCAGTGCCAGTCGGCTTTTTATTTTAAACCTACAATTATAATTTATTTATCTAATTGAAATGGGACATTTTTAGGGCAAAAAGTAAATAGTGCCCGTATTTAGTACAACCTTTTATCCAAGATCCACTTTTATAGTGATAACGAGGATATTCAATTTGTTATTAAGTCCTAATTGAATTAAATAATTTCATATATGATACAAATAATCGTTTAAAATATCAAATTAAACCAAATATGGTTATACAACATATATAATAATATACAACTCACTCATTAAAGCCAAAATTACTATTTACACAACTTTCGAAACATCAAAAGAGTTAATTAAGTTGTGATTAAGGCATCACTCGCACACAAAGGCGCTGGTATAGAAATTGTAAACGTTTTTATTGGCTGAATCACAAACACTTGGATCAAGTAGTTTACTTAGGACGAAGAAAGCCAATCGAGCAGCTACTTGTAGGTAGATTAATCTCTGAAACTGTGTTTGATTCTAAGATTTGGGTTGTAATCTATTGACTTGGAAAATGTTTAGACTTTTGGTTGGCATTCCAATTAATATGTAATAGAGTCTCTTTTGGTTTATATTTTAGCAATATATTTATTTCTTTCACATTATATTTTATTAAAATATTACCTATGTCTATTAAAGTAAAAAAATTATATATATATATATACATTTACTTATTTATTTAAAACTTTTATCATGAGCTACGATGAAACCCAAAGAATTTGGGAATCGCACGGTTTGACGCCAGGCAATTCATTTTTTTAATTTATGATGAAACCTCTTCGAAGGAATAGGCTACTTGACTCATATCAATTTTGATGCGACAAATGTTTGTTTCTTACATTATTTGATCCACGAAACCGAAATATATCGATCTCCGTTAAGAAAAATGCAAGATGGCATTATAATATTTCAAATTTACTTATAACTCGGGACTGTCAAAACGGGCCGGCCTTCACCCGCCATGACGTGACACAATTATTGCTATAAGCAGACCTATTTTTGACTTCTGTCATTCAAAGGGTATTCGAATGATTTTCATTCGATAAGACTGTGAAATCGCATGATGTTCATGCGACTCTGTGGTTCTTAGCGAGAATAATCTTTCAAAAATAGCACCTTACAGAATAATTACGTCACAAAACTCTGCAAAAATTTCCGATGGTGTTTTCGATAGGATTTTAAAAGTGAACTTTTAAAGTTAAGTTTGGCTGCCTTAGAGGGCTCAGAAAAATATGGGAAAAATTGTTTCAATCTAAACAAATAGAAAATATATATTTTTAACAAAAAAAAATTACAAGTCAAATAGCCTATTTTTGCTTTAATTTAAATGTGTAATTTATTTACTTTTGTTTCAGGTCCTTGCAACAACACTTCTTTAACCAAATTGGGTATGTATCATATTTGAAATTTTTATTAATTTTCTGGCGAAAACTGAAATAGTAATAGAATCAGAACCTTTTTAGATAATTTTGGTATACAGTTGGAATAGACGTGCTTATTTATTATAAAGGATTACGTCGTACAGCCATTAGTTAATGGATGGTAGGCACATAGGTAAATATAGTGTATGGACAGGATTGAGTGAACTGGGTTAAGTGATTTCATGGTATGAGGAATTAATTTATTTTGGAATCATGCGGCTTGAAACCGGAGGTTTTTAATTTGTGGGTTTCACATTTAAAAACTCATATTTCAATAAAACGCTATATACTGCATAATTTTAGCGGCTAAAATAATGGTATTTGACTGTTTCTTCTACTAAATAGGTTATATAGGTTGGAGACTCAAAAGTAAAATTATAAAATCCGTGAGGCATGCATAAGAGTGATTTCTTTATTTTATTTTATTTTTTATTTGCATATATTTAAATTTATCTGACCGTGAAGAAAATTTAAATAGCATCCACGTACCGGCAAGCGCAGCGTCTAATACTTACCGACCAGGAGGTTAGATGACCTTAAGAAGGTTGAGCCAGACGCTGGATGCAGGCCGCTTCTAACTGGTCGTTCTAGAAATCTTTGGGGGAAATCTTTGTATTTAGCAGTAGACAGGCTGCGACTTAAATTATTAAAGATTTTATTATATGCATAGAAAATTGGTTGAAGTTAGGTTTTTTCTTATAACTAAATGTTTTATCATCTTGTTTTATGGATGCTCTTAACACGATATTAATGGGCATGCGTCCATTAGTGTACACCGACTTTTGTACGGTATAACAAAAGCTGCAGTACACATAAACACTAGAGTACAAAGTTTACTATGGTCAAAGTTAACTACTAAGCACTTATTAGTATGACTAATATTACAGTGTAATTTTTATTAGCTTATGATAGGTACTTTTTGTTCTTCCTCTTTTCGTGCAGAATTGCTTAAATCGCCGCTAATGACACTTTCTAGGGCTGATGTCGGATACCAGGGTGCGCATGGTGAGTTTAGTCATATAACTCATACGGTATGATGATGATTGCTGACATAAGGTATTGTTTTATGCCGCTGGTGCAATTAAAACAATACATATATACAATCTAAAATTATACATGTATCCAATGTAAATAAATCAATTGATAATAGGGTTCACTGACTTTAAACTGAAATATTTTCGAATGTGGATTTATAAAAAAGACCCAGGGATGTAATCAAAATTTCAACCTGTTTCCACGCGTTCCATTATAAATAACCGCAAGCGGTTTAATTGGCGTAAAAATAACGATGTAAGTACCTATTTGAAATTTACTCGTTGCAAAAAAAATAACTACAGGCGTTTTCCAGACAAGTAAAATTTAAGCAATAATTACCCCATTTTAATGAAATTTATTATTTACATCGTAAGCGATCGTTAATATTTTTTTAACAAAGTATATACTAACGGGAAGATGTGGCAGTCTATGCTTTATTCGGAGACCATACGGCTTTCAACTTTGAACTTTATAAATATACAAAACAAAAGCTTTACTCATTGAAATGTGACCAAGAAGATCTTCTAAATAATAAATATCAATCATCGTCCCAAAGTTTTCAAGAAACGAAAAATATAAGTTGACTAAACTTTTGCGTCTTCGGCGTAGACGAAAATATTAAGCAAATTACAAATTTTCCCTCGATTTCAGTGCTCGATAAAGATGATTAACCCTCGAAAATAACGAGTCAGCCCTCTTTGTTGTTTAAGACAATGTTTCTCAAGTTTCGTGAAATTACTTTCGTTAAGTAGTCTTCAGCCAACGATCGTTTCTGGAACGGTATTCATCGATTTATGCCTATTAAAAAAAAACGAGTGATTTAATTTTATTAAGGAGGAATAACCTTTGTAATTTTTTACAAAAGATTTTTTTTCACTGCAATAATGTTCTGATCTAAATGTCAACATTTTAATCATCTAAGATTTACCCTTGTTGCTTAGTAGCATTCGGTCTGTTAAAACGCAGAACTCACTTTAGATTTGAAGACACAAAGATTTGGCATTTTTATGACCATGCGTTGCCTGGCTAGCTACCTGGCTTTCCTACCTGGCTGCCTGATGAGAGTCGTGGAAATACTTTTGTAGGTGGAATCCGACACCTCATTTTATTTCTTTACTCGCCTTTAACACCACTAACGCTGCGGGAAGAGGAAAAAAATCTTTTCTTAACACCCAAACCAAACCATACAAGTATGCTTAATGTAAGCATACCGAACATATTGATTAAATGCAAATCTTACTTACTTATGTGTTGAGATTATTTTGTGAAAACTCTTCTCTAAAAACTACGAAATATTACACAAATACATTAGGCAGTTTTTCCACCAAAATACTCAATAATTTTTGTTTTTTAAATTTTTTTCACGACACTTATGAAGTCATATATCAGGATATCAGTAATAATCTCCTTAAGTATCCGTTCGCTCGTTCTGCACAGCTAAAGCGAAAAATATGATGTAAGTCTTACAAGTAGGTGCTCGTGCGTTTGACTTTTATTTACCCCGGACTCCACGGGAAAACGGTGATTAAGATCAAACTTTAACTTTAAACATTAATATTATTCATCATATTGTGTAAGTGTCACGGTCAATTGGCCATACACACCATGACTTTTCTTCGAAACCTACATCATTAACACCTCGGCTTTCTGAGCCTAGAATCCACTAAAACTCCATATCCTTTATGGGGTATTCCAGATATACTCACTCGTGTTTTAATAATATTTAGTATCCATATCCATACTAATATTATAAATGCGAAAGTCTGTCTGTCTGTCTGTCTGTCTGTCACCTCTTCACGGCTAAACTGCTGGACCGATTGTGATGAAATTCGGTAGAGATGTAGTTAACGACCTGAGGTCAAACATAGGCTACTTTTGGGCGCGATATAACCGAGTCCCACGCGGGCGGAGCCGCAGGGAACAGCTAGTAACTTATATATAACTACAGACTTTCTAGAGTCAACCCAAAGTGGGTTAAGGTCTTTCAGACTTCACGTCATCAGTCTTAACTTATTTTCAGGGTCTTTTTTCATTATTTTTATCTATAGTCTCACTGACAACTTAATGCAACATGCTCTGCAGTCCGCCCCGCTACTCCATTGCAAAGTAGGTACTTAACTCTTCCATAATAGCTCAACTCAGGCTGGTAAACTTTCGCAGTGCGCTCATATTAACGAGGATATTAGTAGGAATATTTTATGTGACCATTGTTACAGGAACTTTAGCAAGATTTCCCTGGGCACCGCAGTTTATAATCAGCACCATGTTTCATTAATCTACGCTACTTTTTCAATAAACATGCTAGCGAACTAGTAAAAATACCTAGCCTACAACTACTGAACTAAGTTAAAGTTTTCGTCTAGTCTTATCTATGGCTCACCATATTGTTTTCGTTAATTATATTCGTTCTGGACATTTTGACTTGGTATCTATATGAATTTGGGTTTTTCGCTTTTAAGTGAACGTTTCTTAATATTTTTTACAATGTTAAGAATATTTAAAATTATAAATAAATAAAAATAAATAAATAAATATATAGGGACAAATCATACAGAGTAAGTTATGATGCTATACATTTATGGAAAGATCCAAATTTTTTAATAATTGTGTATATCGAAATATTTTAAAAGTCTTATTATATATACAAACTTATGAAACATAGAAAATAAATGGAATAAAATCTGAGCAGAATCCCGTAACTTTTAATAACAAACTTTCAACTCTCCACAAAGAAGTTGATCGTTCTCAAATAAGTGTAACAAATTGTCAAAAAGTATCTCCGGCTGACTGAGGGCAGCTTTGATACGAGTACTTACATTTATTGTGAGAATATAAAAAGTGACAGAAGCGGAACATAAAAGCAAGAGCTCTATTGTTTGGGTGGGTTTGTCATTTTTCAATTGAAGAAGCATAAAGAAATGACAATGGTTATTGCAGCATTATTTAATACTCCGATATGCAGTTGAATTAAATTGAAATATATATAGTCAAGTGCAAATAAATTTCTTCATAGAATTTTGATCACTGGTTCGATTTTTATACAAAAATTCAAAGATGTAAGTAAATAAGTGAAAAGCGCACAAAGTCAACATAAATCTTGTTTATCTATCTACCGCTAAAGTGTCAAAGAGTAGCAGAAAATTGTTAGAAAAATATGACGCGAGCAAGCAAGTAGCATCCTTTTAGTCGACACAGGCAGTGGCATACAAGGATTTACGAACATTTAGTAGTATGTTCGTGAGCCGATGTTACAAAGTTGTTAAAATATTTATGAGAAGACCCTTTTCTCATGGCTTTTTATACCCGTATAATGTGAAGAATTTACTGCGTTGATCCTTTAATGTAATTGAATTTAGATACAAAATCAATAGAATGCCGGGCATACATTTTGAGGACGTGAAACTACAAATGGCTTTATTATTACAACAACAATCACAAAAACAATCATTATTTAAATTAAATATTTTCTAGTATTGACATGTATATCTACTTTATTTTTATCTAAAAGAATAACATGATAGGAAAGCTTCTAGCTACATCAATCAATTATCACTTAATACAAAACATAAATTAAACACACTCTACATACGTAGGCAAATATAAATTAGTAAATTAAAAAAAGGGTAAATTGACACATTACCTAGATTCATACATACACACAATTTTCTAAAACAAACTTTAGTAATGTAAAACCTGAATCCGGAACATCGCAGACCAAGCGTAAAAATCGGGTAATTCCAGCGTATTCGAATGTAGCTACCTGATCTGAAAGCCGGCACCAACCGTACCAAACTACCGCTAATTAGTTAGGTATTTTCACGCGAAAACTTCAATTAATTCCGTCAAAACCACCGCCGGCGGTCGGCCAGCCTTTTTGTTGGCGAGAAAAGTCAAAGGCGCCGGGAAATCGGAATGAAGTAATGAAATTTCTATTGGTGAGTCGTTTGGAAGCCCGCGGTTTCTTTCTTGCCCTTTAAGTCAATTTTTTTACCAACTTCAAAAGATAGGATTCTATTTGTTAGGTAAATATTGCTGACCATTTAAACCAAATTGTGTTATAATATTTGTGCGTAAAATTATACCAACCTTGATACGGATTGTCGAAAGTTATAGCGGGAAGATTGAGTCATCAAAATACCGTCATTGTATTTGTTTCTTAAAATTTATGTTTTTCCAGAGTTTTGTCAAATAAGTAAATTAAATCCTTGTCACTCCAAATCTCCAAAATAATGCTAAGTGAAGTTCTTCCACTGCTTCAGTTAGTCCTCTGACTAGACTAACTTGACAAGTCATGCATGACTCCTAGTACTGGTAAGCTTAAAGCTTTAAGTTTGATTGCTACAACAAAGAAAAAAAAGCCTTAGTCGACAAGTAAACAAAAAAAAGAACAGCATACCGTGCAAAACAAAAAGTCACGCAACCATATCGGTAGAGGCGTGAAAGCGTCGGAACGCAAAGCGCCAAACTCTAGGACTTACGATAATCTCATTGAAAGATTTGATTTTCCGCTAAATTAGATAGATGTAATGAAATACTCCCTCGGGACCTCTACAACCTGACAAGATATTGAAAGGAATTTACTAGGGACATTGATTTCGTAAAACGTTTCGCAAGTTCTACCAATTTTATTAAATTTAACTCAACCCTTTTCTTTCTATTTACAGACGTATTTCAGAGGAAACGATTGTATTCGTCGAAAAGAATAAGTACAAAATCGAATCCGTTTTAGTCGAGTTTATTTTAAAAAAATGTAAATATGTACATTTATTATAATACATATTTATCTTTTGAAATTGTATTGTTATAGTCAAAATTATAAACTTAATTAGATCATCACAGAGTGAATATTAAATTATAAGTCAATCAAACAACATTAACGAACATAATCTGAATTCAAATAAAATAATTTTAACCCATCAGTTTTGTGAACAAAGCACTAAATTATAAATGGTGTGAGGGTTTCGCAGTTTAGGCGGGAATATCGGCCGCGTCCCACCACCGCGCCGCGGTGTATTCCCTGCCTCTTATTCAATTTGTGAACGAATCACTGCTGCCAACCCGATTATCTTTCACGTCGGGATTTATACACGGAAACTCTTCCCGAGCGAACTAGACGTTTCAAAATTTCAACCTCTTTATAGCACATATCTAAAGTTTATCACTTAGCAAACTTGGAAAATCTTTCTTCTGTAACTAACTGCAGTACTTTATTTCCTTTATTGGCTCATTGCTGCAGTGAGTTCGTGAGAAAGCAACTAGTACTTTTCTATAATGGGAAAGCACTTGGCACATGTACAGAGAGCAGGCCACTCGGCTTGGTAAACATTTGCCCAATAATTGTGAGTCCTCAGTTACGCTACTGGAATAAATATTCGCTCGCTCCGTAGGGAATGCTCGTAAGTACATTCCTTTAATTCAGAGCATTTCTTTATTGGACGAAATTCATGGCTTATTGTTTTATCAACAAATAACTTACAACTTGGATTTTGGGAAATAAGAAAATGTTATTATTTTAGTAAAATAAAAGAAACATACGAAATTTTGAAGAAGACTTTATGACAAAATTTTCTATAAAACTTATAGTACAGTCGAGGGCAGGTAAAAGTGACCCCCCCTACCGATCTTTTTATAGTGACCATAGGGAGTTAAATTTATTTGTACCCGACTGTACATACAACCCACCTACATTTCTAAGCGTCATTTTTCAGTTGAATAAAATAAAAACTGTAAGAAATGCTCAGAGATACATCGCATATAGCGTTACATCTCAACATACATGTTCAAATTGTTTGTTAGCATGATGCATAATGCAAACAACAGAACGCTGTAAGACATTAATAATTCCTATTGTTAACTTCAACCGCAGTATAATACTAACCCTCTGCTGCATACACGACGTCTGACAAGCATCTAATAAATAAGAACATTTTACCAACGTTCCTTAACAAAACACCTGCAGTTACAAATTTCAAAGCAAGCAAGAATGTCAAATAATTTTGAGAAATTCATGCAACAGTGCTCAAGGCACCGTAAATTCAAACGTGAACATTTCTCAAGTTGCCTCTACTCCGTGAAATGATGTGACGCGAGAATCAATAGCAATTTGTAATGTGTCCCTTTCCCTAATTTTACACGTCATGCTGACCTGTTTCTCGAGTTCAAACAGAATTTTACGTACACAAGTGAAGACATTCATCTTCATTTTGTACGTATTTTCATAAATTTAATTTTCGTTAACTAAGATCGAAGTAAAGACTGTTAATGCTCTCTGTCCTCGATAGCCTATGTCATCTTTTGTCATTCATCCGAGCGTGTTTCCCGGTTACATCTTCAGCTTACACTTCAGAGCCCAGGGTACGCTATTAATCATAGTCCTGAGTTGGCAGAATTGGTTATTACAATGGAGCGACTGCCGTCTGACCTCCGTAACCCTTTTTACAAGGAAACCAGACTCACAGGAATATGATCCGGGTGTGCTAGTGGCCTGTTGGCCACAGATTTTTCAGGCTGCCTAAACTGCCATTTACCGCTAAATAGCCGGGGCCAACGGCTTAACGTGCCTTCCGAAGCACGGAGGAACTCAAGATAGAAATGCCACTAATGGTAACCAATCCAAAAATGGCCGCGCACTCGCTATTGCCGTCCCTTGACGCGCACTATCGCTGCGAACACGCGCGCCGCGTCAGACTATCGAGCTCCTCCTTGTAAATACCATACCTATGTCATATTTGAACTTTTTGACTATATTTTAATATATTGAGGTTAAATTCTATACAACACAGAATGTTGCTTTACTATATCTAAAAATGGTTCTAAATTTCTAACCTCATTGGCAAACTACAAACAATATTTAAAGTAGTAAAATACACAAAGCACCCGATAAAGTTGACATGAAACTGTCAACAGAACGTATCAATGATTGGCGTCAATACATAGAAACTGGGGCGAGAGGAAACCTTTACAAATCGCATAGAAGAGGTAATGCGATAGTACCAGAGCAGGGTCTTTTGTTCGCTACGGCCGACACTCACGGAAGCACTTGTCACTGTCAGTGGAGTAACATTCATGTTGTTACCAGCGTCTGCTGGGATGGGTCAGAATATGGTTGCTTCCAATGATACCTAAAGAAATGCAAACTGTTCTGACGTCGGCTGACGAAGGTTTCATTCAATGCGTGAATATTATGTGTTATAAACGCAATTTGAAGAGAAATGTGATACTATAGTCATTCATTTTATCTCTAGTTATAGTTGAATTTACAATATCACTGCTAAATAATAGAGATGTCATATGGAAACATACTTTGAAAGTTGAAAAATATTTGTTTCTATTTGAATGAGGATTTTTTTTTTTAATGGTTAACGAACGAATGTCGCCAAAGTTCGAAGCACCACCGCGGATTTAAAAAAGCATATGTTTAGTTTTTAAAATTTATGTAGTAGATATATATTTAAAGCGTTTTTTTTCTATTATTATCATGTCCTTTATATTTTGTTTATTAATGAATAAAATTCTAAGTTACTAATGGTGCAAAATATCTAAATTAGTGCCAGATATACTAATTATTTTAATTATTTTGTTAGCAAGTACACATTTAGTAATGCAAATACTTTAAGCTCAGTATAATATTCAACGGGTCCTTTAAAGGGTCTGATAAATAAACATAAAGCCGGTGCGATTGAACCCATGGGGAGCTAATTCGATCTGATACCTACTAAATGCTAATTTAATAATGAATTCCGCCTGAGTGGAGACGCTGATATTCTATTTTACCAACGTTAGTGACGCTCGTTATTAGATAATAACATTATTCTGATCATTGATGCGCATAAAGACTCGAGTTCTTCCATTTGCTATGAGTATAATTTTTATATAACAAAGTAGGAAACGTACAAATCTTACGACAGGAAAGCTAGCTGACACCAAAACATTGATTTCATACAATTTTTTCAACAAATACATTGGAATGTAAATTGTACCTGCTTTGGTTGTTTACGAGTATGTAATATAATTTACCTCTACCTGTTTATACAAGCATCGTTGAACATTCATTTTTGAATTATTATTGCCATACACAACATGCACAAAGCTTTCTGTATTTAAATTAATGTTGATGCCATTTGTATTTTAATTCATTATTGACATGGTTGTTATTACTTTGAACAACTCGTTCAAACCTGTCTGTAAATACATTTTCTATTATGTGTTACATCGAAAACAAGAGTTCAATAATAAACATCCATACTTCTTTACGTAGGATAATTATATAAAATTACTTACAACAGGACTGTGTTTTTGTTCATCAAGTTATTTATTAGTCACTTTTATATTATGAATAACTAGCTTTTATTTGTATGCAAAATTTTAAGAAAATTGGTTTAGCAGATTAAGCTTAGAGTTTAAACATTTTTACTCGTAATTATGTTTGCAATATGTTATCAAACTAACAATAATCGTGATTACCTTACTCAACGTATTCCAGAATAGCTAACGCTTAAGCATTTGTACATGATTATTTTATATATGAAATATTCAGATATTATATAATCAACCAATGTTTCAATGCTTCTAATGATAGAAGCTCATTGACTGCCTTAATATTTGATTTGTAATAGACATCTTATTCAGTAACTTAGTCATTAATATTTAATTGCAAACGAAACTACTTATAATTGTTTTTAGGATCGGTTCGGGACAAAGTTTTCTCATCACACAAACTAACAAGTCCATAATTATTTGTTGGCCTCAACACGAACAGTGCAGTTTTAATTGAAACAAAACAACCGAAATATGAAGTGCGCTTGACCTGCCACTGAGAAGTTAATTTCAACTGTCTCGCTGTTGTTTTAACGAGAAAACAGTGAGGAATACAACATTCATAAATAAGTGGATATCTGTTATGTTATCTACGAATTTCAATAAAGATTCTTTGGAATGTTAATCATGTACCGGTACCGCCAAGCGCAGTATGCTAGATTGACAGTTGAACAGATTTAGGTAAATAAATGTAGGCACAAACAACGTGGATAAAGATAATTATCTTGAAATAGCCATAGTTATGAAATTGCTTAATCACTATGTAATTTTTTTTAAATACAAATGTTTAGGTAATTGTTTCCAAATGCAAAATGGAAGAAAATTATTGTTAATTGACTACATGACCTGAGGCAAAATTATTAATAAGCTTCTGAAAGCAATTTAGAATTCAATTTGAGGGGTCACTAGGCACTAGGTAGGCAATTTTAAACTGTCGATATCAAATTGAGGAGCAGCTCGCTGCAAGTGGCCTGCGAAGTTACCTGGTGGCCAAATGGCTGACTACGTCAAACTACTGAAAATTAGTTTCGCTATTCCGATGAAAACTTTAATTGGTTCCTCAAAACCAATATGTGGCTGTTCTGTTAGTTCAATCGAAAAGTAACTTTGACAACGAAGATTGAATTCAACTTTTGTAATGAGATGTGACAATTTCACCTGAGTTTGGGATAGGTAAACAAACTTTTGATTGGAGTTGATTGAAAATAACCACATCGAGACCGACACGGGTCCTTCGATAGAAAATTATACTTACTTGTCGATATAATTGTCAAGATTTAAATACCAAATAAACACCTAAATTTTTTTATAAGTAATTGCTATATTTAAGTATGTCTAGATAATTTAACTATATATATAGTTCCTGGGAAAAATAATTTAAAATTACGGGTTGAGAACATAGTTTTCATTTTTCTGGGAATTTAAGATTTACGATAAATAAAATATTATTTAGGTGAAAGTACAGAAAAAGGGTTTTCAAAAACACCTACCAAACACAACGATATATTTAATATCGCCGTTTCACCAGATTTATTAGTAGTGTTTAGGTGGGTATGGGCTACGTTTCTTCTCGTGGCGTCTAGTGGAATCTGATTAATAGCAGCAATATTCGAGCACGCTACGTCGTATGAACCACAAGAATTGTACCCCCAGAAGGTCTGTACCCGCCGTAACTCAGCTCTGACACAAAATATAACTAGTACAGAACCACGTCAGAGGCCGGATGGCAGTTCTGAAGAACTCTATTGGGAAAGTACACCTACACGAAACGGCGATGATGATGACTGGTACAGAACAGCAAACTAATGTTCTTTTTCGTTATTCAATCTCTGTGGTATCGGTAGTAGCGTAGGTAATTATAATGAGTCTACTAGAAAATCCTATATAGGAATCAAAGGCGATGAACTGTAGTAAAAATTCGACTTAATTGATGTAAAAAAAATAAGGCAGCCTAGTAAATCTACCTACGAAATGACGAAGGGACTAGGACTAAGGGAAGAAATCAACACGTGCAATGTGATCTAAAGCCAAATATAATATGTACCTACCTAGTAAGTACACTTAAGGAACTGCTTTGCAAAGCTTACGTAACATCTAACAATTTTTCCATTTGTATACTCCCCTTATTGTGTGAGTCTACCTTCAAGCTTTTACTATTAATATTTCATTTGCTGTCCCTTTTTCGTGAAGAGGTTCAAATGTTCCTTTGTTGTTTCTCAGAATTTTTTTTTACTACAAACCGAACAATTATGATACACATGTCTGTCTTATTTGTACATCAATAAAAAAAATATATTGTTATTTTGAAGGCAAAAAAGTGTTCACCGCATAATATCGACGCAAGGGTCTCAGCTTTCGTTAACGATCCTGTAAAAATATTCTAACATTACAAGAAGAAAAAAATACAACCGCCATATAGCCTCTTTATAATACCGTATTCAAATTCATTTTCTTACGATAACTCGATGTTTACAATCGATTTAGTCGGCGAAACGGCGATCCTTTATAATTTCCCTGAGTGAATATTATCATCTCGTCTGAAAATTGACGAAAATAAGCCCCCATTTTGTGCTTTGTTTGTTTTGTGGTAGTATTCTGGTTTCGCTGCGCAGTGATAGCTTATTCGTCAATTTGCATTGTTAATATCCGACATCATTGTTTTGTTCAGTAATATCGCAGTAATATTTTAGATAGATTCGTGTAGTCACTGAAAAAAATTATACACTGTCAACAAATAGTGATGACCTTCTTTTTCTCGCAAAGAATTACGAAGTCGCGCGCGGTATACTTACAAACTATGTTTTCTGGTTTGTACTTACGATATAGAAATTTCATAGGTTATGGTTACCGCTTCCCATTAGGTGGGTTTTGTTCTGTTTGCCTGATTTTTAACGTAGCCTAGCCTAGCGTTGCCATACATTTCAGAAGAGACCACTACCTCTTAGATAATAAACAGATCTAAATATGTTTGTACTTTTCCGGTGACGGTTTCCATTTCGCTAAGGTTAGTATCAGTAAAAGTGGCATTCCATGCAAAATAATCTTTGATTGTTTGTTTTTAGCAATAGCTTTATTGCGATCAAAGATACATAATTTTACAATATTTCATAAAAAATAAAAATGATGACGATAAAGTTTTGTCATGGATAATGTTTTCGATGCATACGGATAGCCAATAATAACCATGTATATTGAACTAGTAAGTTGGCTTCAGGCAAGCATTCTCAATAAATCAACATGGATTTGATAAAATCAGCAACTAATGAATCCATGGAGATGAGTTCATATTATTATCAGCATACTATTTTACAGGAGTATTGTCGTACTACATATATAATACAATATTGAAAGGATTTAGGTGTGAATTTGAAAATACTGATAAAATGATACCTTCCTAATTATCAGAATTGAGTTTTATTTATTAACATGGTTTATCCAAGTGGAAATTACATAAAACCAAATATTCCAAATAAATATTGATGTAGGTATGTATACACAATATCAATAATTTTAACTCAACCAAACAAGTTAATTAAATTAAAAACGGTGCAGGACTTTGCCCAACAGTGGGACATTTGTCGCTACTTTCTTACTACTTACTAAATCACTATTAATTAATTAAAATGTACATAATAGGCAAACAATATAATTTATCAAAATTTAGATAACAGTTCTGATTTTGAGACGCTGCTTTTACGGACATTGTCTCTTGGTTTCTCATGTGGTTTTATTTAACGACTAGCAGCTGACAGCTGTGCTACAAGACAATAAAGGTCTAAATGTGTCTTTTGAGACACGAAATAATCTCTCTATCAGTCAATTAGGTGATTTGAGCCCGCTTTGACCTTACCTTTCATTATGGATAGAAAGTAAATACTTAATCCTGTCGGAATGGAGCCCACGACACCCATGCCTTCAGGCGAACGCCTTAACCACTGAGTTGTAAAAACAATTCCAGATGTATGAAAATAATTCCAATGAGGAAATATTTTAGTTTCATAATCGTCAAGATCCCAATTTGTGTCAATAAGGTTTATCTTGGCTTTTGATAAATTAAATCATAAAATTAAGTTTGAGAGATGTGGACCCTATCTTAGCCTTAGCCTAGCAGTAGTCTTCGTATTCAATACATTATATTTTAGCATACCAATAGTCTCTATTTGCACGTTATTACTACATTACTAAGGCCCTAAATGATTTAATTTGTTTTGTAAACGTTTTTATTTTGTTTCACATTTTACACACAGATATGTGTAAAAATATAGAAAATAATGGTAAATCTATACTATCTAATGGTACCATGATTACAACTATTGTTCTATCCTTATATCTGGGTCCAAAACTGCTGAGAGGCACCTATTTTACACAATGGAACGATGTAAGTATAAGAAAGTAAAGTAATAAAGACAAACCTTACAAATTTACAATTGACAGAGCTTTGTAGCCGCTTATCTCATTACGTCTTTTTATTGTAGGTTAGGTAAACTGAATCCTGCAGCAAACTCTATAATATGGCTGAAGAATTAACGGTTCACTGGATTTAACGACCTAAAGCTAATATTTCCCGTATTAAGACTTGAAATTTATATTTGTCAAGTGAGCAGCCAAATTCTAATTTCCCGTTCGTGTAGTCACTGAAAAAAATTATACACTGTCAACAAATAGTGATGACCTTCTTTTTCTCGCAAAGAATTACGAAGTCGCGCGCGGTATACTTACAAACTATGTTTTCTGGTTTGTACTTACGATATAGAAATTTCATAGGCTATGGTATATTTTAATTACCATTTCACCAGATAAAATACGAACGTCAAGAATTTTCACAACGTTCTTAAAAGTGTCTAATAACGGTTTCATCAAAGTCACTTTATGAGCTTGTTGGAGCCATTCGCAAATTTATTATTCCACGTTTGCGTAATTGAAATTTATGATTGCAGAGTCGACTGTGCGTACCTATACCTGGCAGTCATTAGCTTTATTATTTAGGGGGTTTTGTAAATAAGGAAATAAATCAGAACATTTTTCTCGATAAGTAATGAATATGGCTGTAATGCCCCTGTTGCGAGATAAAGAAATAATTGTTAAAGAAAAAAGGTAAGTAAATAGTAAGAGGCATGTGGAAAATCAGAGAAGCTTATCCCTTACTTTCAATCCAATTGTATATAAACCAAAGACTTTTAAGTTCCTGCAAATGGCAACTTAATCTTGAGTCAGCATTTTTAATATTTTTTTAAGCTTTGCAAGCAATCGTTACTCCAGGATTTAAAAGTTTGTTAAGATGTAACTTTATTTAAATACTTCTGTATGCTTCATCCAGGCAATTATAATTAATTATTAATATATTAGCGTAAAGCCAATCTAAGGTATAAACGTATCAATTATCTTAAATGCGCATTATTTTTAAAATTTTATTTTCAGTCTAATCCAAAAACTATACACACTAGCAAAGACACTAGCACAATAAAAATATATGATTTTGGAGCATTTTATCTTGATAGTCTACTCTACTTAACTATATTTAATAGAAAAATCATGAATATGCCTCTATTAATTTATTTATTCCAATTATGTTTTGATAAGATTGTTGTAAACTCTTGCGCCTTAACCCTTTATTGCATCAACAGATAACATAATGTAACATTTATAAAAAAACTAGCTGTTCCTCGCGGCTCCGCCCCGCGTGGACTCGGTTATATTGCGCCCAAAAGTAGCCTATGTTTGACCTCAGGTCGTTAACTACATCCCTACCAAATTTCATCACAATCGTTCCAGCAGTTTAGCCGTGAAGAGGTGACAGACAGACAGACTTTCGCATTTATAATATTAGTATGGAGTATGGATACAAGTATTGCATGCACGAAATATTTTTTGGGCTACCTTTCGAAAAACTGAATAATAGTCTTCAGTTACTTAATTTGACGGTTCTTTTTTTGTTATCATTAGACCAGAATACAAAGAAACAAAGCATTTGATTTTTTGTTTGGCTTACATCTGTCCTTTCACATACTCGTACCCACGTCCATCCCTTTTCAATAATATTCAAAGTAGATTGATACATTTGGCAAACTGTACGATCCGGTTTATATATCAATCATGTATAGATACAAATATCCAACAAGAGTTTTATATAAATTACAAATACTGAAATACATCGTTTAAATATGAGTTTTGAATTAATTAATGTGTAGATTCATTTTTACTTAAGACCTTTGATAACTGTGATTTACTTCTTAATAGGGTTTTTCATAAAATTTAAGTACAGACATTCGTGTAGGTTAAGTTTCTCTATACTAAACATGCAGTCCGCCTTCTAAACTGACTCCAAAAAAAAAAAACATCACCGGAACAGGTGCATTGATAATAACTAACGTATTAGCAATACGGAGCGCAACTTAGATTAGCTTAGCCATAAATACTTAGGAATCCTAAAAGCGGTAAATTTTTGGATCACCAACAAAACATTAATGCAACCAGCTGAGAATGTAACCAAAATTCATATTATTGGAAATCCAGTAAAAAATAACACAGTTTTCCTGACAATTATATAGTTTTAAAAATATTCCGAGCCCTGGACGAACTACAATCATTCTATAGAGCCAATCCGGGCAGTTACTTATAAACTTTCCTATACAGCAATTTCTTTTATTCTACGGACATCTGTCTAGTTTCCCGACCCTTTTCCTACCCTCATCGTATCCCAGACAGTATTACCTGTCAATATCTTCATAGTTCGTTGTCAATATGCCTTTGAATATTTATTGTTTACCGAACAAACCTTTCCACTTTAGCAGAGATTTTAAAAACAGCTTTAAATTTAAAGTAAACAACTTTTTCAATGTAAAAAATATTATATAAATAAATAGGGACAAATCACACAGATTGAGTTAGCCTCAAAGTAAGTTCGAAACTCGTGTTATGAGATACTATAATAAAACAACGTCGTTTATTCTATGCAAATATTCAATTTATTGTTAATTTACAAAATATGTAATATATTTTCAGTGGTGGAAAGACACCTTTATTCAAAATAAAAGTCCATCCTCCACCAGGTTTTATTAGAACTGTCTTTACAAATTTGATGCAAAAGAAATAATGTTTTCTTAGAGCTTAAAGCAAACAAAAGCAAAAATATTTTGTTAGGTACATGAACTAAATGCACCAAAACAGTGAAACACAATTTTTTGATTGGCAGCAATCAGCCAAAATTCATTTGTTACTCTTGCATTCTCTTCGGTCGTGTTATTCTATCGGTATTACTAAAAATATTTTTGAATTGTATGTAATTTAATGGATAAGAAACTATTATCATCGTAAATTGTAATCACAGAACAGAGAAATTATCCACATTGAAATGTTTTGACGCGGATTTAGTTCCAGCATAGATTTAAAAAAATTGGCCTGCGCGCGCGATTCGAAATTCTTTGAGTTCCAGGATCAGTGTGGCAGCGTGTTCTCTCTTTTTATCATCAATTAATACATGTAAACCCATGTAAAGCACACCACACCTTATTAGAAATGTATAAAATAGTTTAAGCCACCTAATATTATCAACCAATTACAGTGGTCATAAATGACGCAATCATATTCCCCGCCCATTTTTTCTGTGTGAAACGTTGGCTTGCAAGCCAAACAAGTGACACGTTTTTCGTGCACAAGCCACTTCTTTTTTAATATTTCTAAATTCTGTGATTGCAATATAATATGATTCTTTTTTTGTTAGCTATATAAGTATTACTGTTGGGAATAAAAAAAAAATATACCGAAAAACTATATACCCAAACTCTCACTTAAGTTGTTACTTATAATTACTTTCGATTTAAGCCGCACTTTTCATAGAAATCTTTCGTTTGACCAATAAAAAGTGAATTTCGTCGTAAAGACTTTCGAACTTGGTTCACGGAAATACTAACCAACAAAGCTTGTCCAGTAACTGGCTTTAGTCTTGAACCTTTGATTTTCAAATGAAATGTTACTGTCGACCAGGATACGTACGTACGTCTATTTCGGTTTACTTTTTTGAACTTCTCTGACTTTTGCAACTATGGATATCAGTATTTTTAAAACGATCTGATAATAAAACATTCATTTAAATATTAGCACAATATGTCACTGAAGTTTTATTATATAGAACTCAATCAAGTCAATAAAATTGAAAAAAAAAACACTCTATATAAAATAAAATAATTTATCATTTTTGATAGCGTGTTTTATAAATGTTGAGAGTAATTCAATTTTGTTAACTTGAAGTATAAAAAGGCCATTTTAGCAAATTAGAAATTATAGAAGTAATTGTAACATGCAGTAATAATTTAGAACTCTTCGAAAAAAAGGTATATTCTTAAATTTTACAAACATCTTGAACCCTTTAACCGCCAGGGTCGGATTTTCCAACTGAACAAACATCAACGTCAGATATTTCTTACAAAAAATAATAAATTTTAACTTTTCCATGCGCTAGGGACACGACCACTAATACCAAATCTGGCGGTCATAGAGTAAAATCATATGAGCTTACTCGACAGTCAAAAGTGATTCTGTGTCGGATTCCTAAAATATAGCTTAGTTAACTTATTTAACATATAATTTTCCTACAAGATTGGCAGTTTTTATATAAAAATCTTTTTTATATCTACATTATTTAACCTATATTGATGCAAAACTTCGTAATACAAAAGGATATCAAAGCGTACCCTACGAAACACAAAGGAAAGTTCCCTAAAGTTCACAAGGGAAGGCGAAGAGCGTGGTGCAATTAGAGCATTACCTACTTATTGGGGTCACGTCAAAAATAAGAACGCCTTTTAGTGGACTGCCTTTTCGTCAAATATAATAATAGGGGAGAGTTTCTCAATACTTTGTCGCCCTCCCTACCTCTCTTCATGAAATTGGTAAAGCTATATGACAGCAAAGAATGCGGCTTATTCTAAGTTGGTGTAGGAAAAATATAAAATAAGGAGAATTTAGAAGTATATACTTAGTTGGTGTATATTTTCTAATGTTTATTTAGTTTTTATTAATTCAAATGCTAACTGACCCGGCGAACTCCGTACCGCCTAAATGCACTTTTCTCACCATTAAACTTTTCCTGAACTTGAATCATAAAAAAAAGAAATCCATCCATTCTCGAGTTTTGGCGATACTAACGAATAGCAATTGATTTTTATAGACTTACATTATAAATGGCAGTCTTTTCGTAACTGAATAATAATACTAGGTACTTATTATTGATAAATACCGCAGCTACGCTGTAAGTACAGCGACTATTTTTAGTTTATTTATTTATATCTTTAAATTTAAATAAATAAATAAAACGTCAATCTAAAATGTGCAAGCGTGTGTGTCATAGAATTACAAAATCTCGGTCATGCTATATTTTTTTTTATCTATGATGGATGTGAGTTGTACGCATCTCTTCGACAGAATCAACGTTACGATTTTAACCCATTTCTATTGTATGATATTACTGTACTTACATCAATATGTAAGTGCAGTAATAGCATACAATATATCAATGTTTTAGTCTATCGATTACCGTTGTTACATGTAAGAATTAAGTGAATACAACTGTCATCTGAGAAGCTGCAGTTTTTGGACTTTTTAGATATAAATTAGTAGAGTGGTAGGTGAACTTTCTCTTAATCTATGAACCATTTGGCCAATAAATCAAACATTGTGTAGAATTATAAAATCTTACCAAGGGTAAGAGAGAGATATACTCGTAAGTGTGTAAATGAAAACACTACACGCTTTAGTTTTACATTTATTTTCTTTGTACTCAGAACTACATCCTCGGATTACTGTTTAATACCGTTTCCATTAAAGTACGAGCTTGTTACGTACATTTTGTAATACAAGTTGAGTGAAAATAAAGTTGTAAAGTGGTTAGGTGATTACTTGGAGTAATTAGCTATATCAGAGTAGATAGAGATAGCAAATAACTGTATTTGATATCTCTATAGGTAAAAATATAAAATGTCTTCTTAAAATCATTGCATAGATTCCAAAAAGTTACAAAGGACTTTAGATCTATTGTAATTCCCTTAGCTACGTCTTAAGACATTTATGAGTAAAGTTGTAATTTTATCTCAAAAAAATATTGATTTTGAAGTAAATAATAATTATTTTATTTTATAGGTATTGATAGCATTATTTTTATCTTATTTTGGTGTGTAATTCTCAATTTTTTTATCTATATCTATACATATAATAAAAAGATACTGACCTTTTATATCATGATTACATATATCTAACTAAAGTATAGCTGCGTTAGTTTTAAATTAAAATTGAAACTAAACAAGTTATTACATTATATTTTATGCATAAACAAGGAGTTTTTTATATAATTAAAGCTAGTAAATAAGCTATAAATAGCTAAGAATCTTGATCAAGTTCATTTAAAAAAAACCGCGATGCTTTCGGTCCGTCCACTTAGGAGCTATGATGCCATAGATAGATAAATAGATATATCAAACTTTCAACCCCACTTTTGGGGGCTAAAAACATCGTAAAACACAATAAGGATTAGTTTACTAATTCCCCCGGTAAGATGAGGCAATTTTAAGAAAAAATGACTGTTTTTCTTAATTACTGCGGGATTAAGACTATAAAACATTTTTGGAAACAAAAACAATTTTTTTATATAACTTGATCGACTTACTTTGGTACCTTGGGTGTTTCTAAACTGATACATGACAACGGCGTCGTATACTAATTTTGAAAGTAAATGGATTTTCGTCAAATCCTACGTATTTTTTAAGTGCAATAAAGTTTAATAAACAAATTTCGTGGTCCCCTTGTTTCTAAGCGGTTATAGCCTATTGATGCCTGCAGGACAATGAGTAGACTTCAGCAAACGAGTAGGTACTAATAAAAAAGGGGGTTTTATTGATGTGTTTTGTGTTTGTACCTTAATGTCGAAGGTCGATTTACATGCTCTTTCTATTTGCAAACCGTATTAATTCGCTTCTTTTACCTTGCATTTCTTTCCAGAGAATAAATTAAAAAAAGAATAGCACATAAAAATTTAAAGGCCTACTCGAGTCGGTGTTAACAACATAAAACACACATTTTAATGGCGCTAGTTAACACCTACTAACTAGATGCTTTAATTAAATTTCAGTCCACATTGTTACAATTTAGCGCCTTCCTTGTTATAAAAAGTAATGTTAATAAGATCTGGACTCGCAATAAAGTAGGCGTAGATGTATAACTCAAAACTTGTAAAAGTGTTTTTGACGCTAGTTATCCACTTGTAGTTTGTGAGGTACTTAATTTAAATTGGGTAGTAGAAAAGTTTTGCTATATTCGTTTAAAATAAAACTGTAGGTTTATTCAAAATTAGACACAATTAAAATGACTTAAATATACATAATCTTTCTAACCGTTTACATAATCTTTGTGATAAACTGTTCTATATGAAACGATATCATTTATTAAAAAACTAGCTGTTCCCCGCGGCTTCGCCCCGCGTGGGACTCGGTTATATCGCGCCCAAAAGTAGCCTATGTTTGACCTCAGGTCGTTAACTACATCCCTACCAAATTTCATCACAATCGGTCCAGCAGTTTAACCGTGAAGAGGTGACAGACAGACAGACAGACTTTCGCATTTATAATATTAGTATGGATTACAACCCATTTACTAAAACTTCTGAATATATTTCAATACACATACGTTTATAATTTATAAATACAAAGATTTTGTAAAAATTGGCCAAAATATATCCAGTTACGAGAGCGACGCAGCAAGTAAAGAATAGTGAATCATACGGAAACATATAAATGAATGAATGAATGAATAAACATTTTATTGCACCAATTACATATTACATATTGGATTGTACAGGAACGAAGATGAAAATTAGTACAAAGGCGGACTTATCGCTAATGCAATTCCTTCCAGCCAACCTTAGGGTACTGAGAAACAAAAAAAAACATTGGAAAAAATATTTTTTGATTTAATGATATTTCTAGAATAAAGATAAATTATAATTGTGGTATGGCTAATTTAAACAAGCTCTCAATTAAATTCTTAATTCTCAGTGACTTCTCTGTGCTTACTGTATTTTGATCTGAGTTTAAGCAAGGTTGTAAATCAGGCTCTTTTCATTTCGGCAGAGGTGTCTGTTCATTTCTTTCCTGCTTTAGGACGAATTAAACTTGTCTATGGGCAATTGTGAACTTCATTTGGGCGAAATATAATAATGATTATTTTTCTGTTTTCCCTAAATTAATTAACATATTATGTTAGGTATTCAACATTTATCTTTTTTTAAAAGAAAATGGGTTCACAGTGTTTGAAATATCCCAAATAAAATTATTAATTAATGAGTTCAGGTATCTAATTAACACAAAAGCTCAATTTGGCAACCTTCAACAAAATATTTTACTTCATGAATAAAGTTACAAACAATTTGTTTTCAGTCTCACTCCAAGGATTCCCTATTATATTTCATGCTTGACTTCAACCTTTTGTGTTTTAAATGACTTTAACTTGTTTTGTTTGTTTATTAGTTCTTCGCTATAGTAAGTTCGGCCCTATTTATGAAAGTAAACCCTTCACTGTCTGCTCTGCACAATTCAGAATACCTACAAAATAGAGGTTCTATGAAGTCTCAGTTTTTAACACGTTTTACTTATAATTAAAAAAATACAAACTTTATGGTTTCTATTCTAATTTTTATGGTTCAAGAGGTCTCTGAAAATCAGACCGGTGGAAAACGAAGGTAAAAAATAAACGATATGGGTACGGCATGTGGTAGTCTAATAAATATACATTTCAAATTCGTTTCATCTAAGCACTTTTATATGATGTTTATTTCTTAGAAAGCTGAGCATAAAACACAATAATTTATTAAACTTTGAAGAATCTTACAGCAAATCAACTAAGCTAGATTATAAATTAGCTAAATATATAAATATATATATATATATATATATATATGTGTAAATATTATATTTATTAATATATATATATATATATATTAAAATATTGTGCAATAAAGAGTTATTCTATTCTATTCTAAATTATAATCAAAATTATATATATTATATTAGCTAGTTATAAATCTTAAATAAAATACCACAGGAACTAATTTCGACCGTAAGCGATTTTCTTGTCGTAACTGAACAAACGTCCTGCGAATTTGAAACACCCAGGCGGCTTTATTGGTATTTAACCAAAAATTTATCTATCGGGACCTGAATAACTTTCCGAAAACAATTTCGGTCTGGTAAGTAATTTGTAACTATATATTATCTAGACTAGAACATAAAAAAGATATACTTAAGTAAAAATCTTTTGAAACGATAGTTTTAATTTTATTATTTTTACAATAAATCAGTGCATGAAAATAAAAATACATTTCATGAAACATGCATGAATACAATACATTTTTGTAAATACCTATATTGAATATGTGCGAAGAGGGTTCCAAGTTATAAAAAACTCAACAACACCGTGGGCGTGTAAAGCTGTTTGTTATTTATATGTGTAAAAATATGTTTTTTTTATTTTATTTTCCGATACCTATTAATTTTCCTCTTCTTTTAGTGCCAATTAGTTTCAGACCTATTATTAGTTCTTTGAAATCCACGTAATAAACGTTTACACGTGTAGAGAATGTCATACATGCCATACAAACTACTTAAGCAATTGACAGCATCCTGAAATTAACTTCACATATGCCGTCATTTACACGGTGCTTTCATCGACCGCAGAAACCAGAATAGTTCAACAGCTGACACTGGAATCTAACTTGGTTAACCAAAGGAATTCAATTATGCCTTCTACGTTAGATCATAACTTATGATGATTAAACCTTTTTCTGATTGATGAATATTATCCTTTTTTTTAGTAGGTAGAGTACAAATGGAATGTGAAGAATTTTGTAAGTAACAATGACATTTAGTTAGTGATGAAAAAGATAGAAAAAAATAATAATTCATCATTATATCTATTTTCTAGTTTGTATATTAAATACTTTAACTAATAATATTTTTAACATTTGACGAAAATGTCACGTACCTATATGTTTTTGTTACAGTAATTTACCTATTTTGATAAAACGTGTTGTTTTAATAACTTAATAATAAACTAATATAATATTTTAGTATAAATGTATTTTTTACTTGTTATACATATTTAATAAACTATCACTAATTACAATGAAATAAACACTAAAATATTTAATACAAAAAAACTTAACTACTTTATGCACACTTAGTATTAATATCTAAACTAAAATAAAACATTAAGCATCGAAATTAATATTTTTTTCATATAAATATCTATATAGACAGAGCTATGTGATCTTTTTGTAAAAATAATTCTTAGCAGGTGTATATGAAACCTGCTATATATTGATGTATTTAATAGACTTATTTCATTTTCCTTTACAAACCTGAAAGACACTTAAAAGCTCCTCTGTCCGATTTCTCTACATACGACATGTTAAGCCAGTCTAACCGAGATCCTGGGGATGCACCTAATCCGATTACCTCACTCTGCGATATGAGGGTACTGACACAAGGGAAATATGTCTAAACACTGCAATCTGCTCACTTCCACACATACCAAATGAAAAGTCAAATCGATTTGTATAGTCACTTATATTTCCATAGCATATGTCCTAGCCCTTTATTATTTATTCTCATATACAACGTGGTAATGCGGCTAGCCAAGGGGCAACTGACAAGGGGCACTAGTAAGTAGTGCCCTTTATAAATAATTATCTTAGTTTGTCTAAACAACTTCAATTTCTAGATTTATATACTATGAACACTTATAATCCTGTAATATAGTAGATATTACCACTTTGCAATAAATTACTTTTCCTCGAAGCCTACATGCCCGGCACCAATATTTGGCACACACAACTCTTGCGTCATGTGGTTTCCCCTATACGAGGCATCTTAAACCAATTAACTGATAGTACCACATGCAACGAATAACGTTAGAATTCATAATAAGTTATGAATATTATCTGATTGTTTATAATATTTTTTAGATATTCGTGTTTTTACATATATACATTTTCAAATATATCTTAATAAATTTATATTATTCGAAACACAATTCACTAATGAATACAAACTTTTTTTAACACGTCGACAAATTAAGTATTAAATATATGTTTAATATAGTAAAATTATCATTCTATAACATATCGATGTAGCTAGACACTATAAGATTTATTAGTATAACCATCGTAACTTCAAGTATATATAGAAATAGATCGACAAACAGTCTTCGGTGACAATATGGCAGTACAATCATAAACATAACGTAAATCAACATTTGTCAAACTAGAGCCATAAAGTTTTATATTCTTACTATGAATTGATAATTTAATTTGAAATAATTTATCTAATCAAAGCGTTTTCGTGTACCATTAAAAGAAGATAATCGATTCTGTTTTCAAAATTTTAAAATTATTTTTAATTCTATAAGTAATTAATGATGGAGTTCCAGTTACCATTGAAAAAATATTTATATGTGAGACGAACTACTATATCACTTGACAATCCTATCCTAATACTGGGATCTTGCTTAGTTGAAAACAAATGAAAGCTATTTTCGGAGTGATCTAAAAGAATGAGGGACGGTCCTATACCTACGAGTGAGTCCACGAGGCTCTCTAGAGATCGATTCACATAAAAGAAACGTAAATGTATTATGTCCTATGTTTTTTTATTTTATACGTCTTAAACTTTTACAAGAGAAAATCGCCTAAATCCAGACAATTGGAGCAATTGGAATACAGATACCTAGGTATATCAAAATGAAGGTTGGAAAAAGAGAAGATTTTTTTTCTTGTTTAAAAATAGATAGATATATTTTTTCATTTGTCGATTATTATTTAATGTACGTAATTAAGTTCCCAAAGGTCGTATAAGACACGAGATAGAAAAATAGTTTTTTTTATAAATATCTCCTTAATCATGCAGCTAATTTAAATACAGCCATTTGCTCGAAAGGGGAAACATTTTGTTTATACGTACGTAAATACATCTAGCTACCTATCTTGGTAATCCCAAGACGGGTGTTAACAGTTAACGAAAGCCTCGATTATACTGGATTAAGCCGTTTGTTAAATAACGTTTAGTAAAGCTTTAATATTGAACTACATAATTACGTACATTAAACATTTATAGATAATTTCACTACTGTTGAATATGCGAATATTGGCGATATATATACGTTAATTTCAGTACTTATATCTCTTAAGTTCTTAGCTATGTACAAATAAAAATTATGTAATTTACTTCAAGCGATTTGTTTGTGCTTCCAAACGATCAAATATATTTAACCTTTCATGAAAGTATCTACGTTTCTAATATCTTGCGAAAAAAGCGATTCACACAATATTAACTGCAGTTATAAGCACATTATTTTTCATTGAAATTATAAACGCTTTTAACTTACATACATCTCACCCACTAAGCCCCGCAAAAACATCAATAACACTTCTCTCATAAATGTAACGTTCCTTTCAAAGCGAAGAAACCTGAATTCTGAATCGCTGCGATTAAAAAGAAAACGCAAGTACATCAATGCAACACAAACTTAGCGTGCAATCTCCACATAAGTCCTGTTATGAGACGGCAGAAGCAGAACTGTAGCTCGATTTTTGAATTGCGTGCCTGGTGAAAATAACACGAAGTCATCCGTATGCGAAAATAAAAATTGCACTTTTTAAAACGAATAGGTGATAGTTTTATATCTAAGCGTCCCAAAGTAATATGTAATTACTTTTTGTTGTTATATTTGGCCAGATAAGTGTAAATTAGATAGATACAGTTTATGTTTCTACTAAAACAAAAGTTAATACAAAGCATTGAATTAAAACAATTTGTCCATCGACGGACTTATACCAGTAAGGGATCTTTTACAGTCAACCAGCGAGTGAGACAGTTTTGTCTTGATTTTCATTTGCATCAAAAAATCCCGCGCTGATTGAGTAATAAAACAATTATTTATTTAACACAACATATAAGGTGTTGTTAATTATAACATTAAAAAGATCTAATTTTCAAACAAAACTCGAATAGTCCGTGGTGCAAGTGTGCTATGTCACTGACGGCATTACCAAGCTCTGTTATTGCTTGTATGGACAACCTTTGCATCAGGTACGAACCTGAGCAAGAATCAAAAGTCCCTGTATCTATGACGGCGACCGATCTCTTTGATAAAATTTATGGCTTCACTGCCCCAGACCGATGTCCTTCACATTTTCATATTTGATAATTCTTGATATTTTGTGTGCGTGTGTGTTTTTTAAGGCCGTTAATGTATTTTCTTTTTAATTTCTGTCAAGCAAGTGTACGAACGATTCGAAATTTAAAAAGGTCATAATCACACGAACTCAAACAAATTCACACGTGAACTCGAAAACATCGGCGGAATTCAAAAATTGCCATCCAGCTCCAGGTATGAATGCCGTGTGGAGTATTTCACACGACGACGACACGGCGCAATTAAAACTTGCCAGCGATATGTGGCACCCACATAATTAACACAGATGTTATTGTTTAGTTCGAGGTCCTACGTGATTTAAGTTTGGATAAGTACATCGACATCGCCCCTTATTATCATGACTTCAAACCTCACACAGAAGGTTTTGCTTTTGTGGTTATAACAAGATTTCCTTCAACATTTTACTTAAATATTTATCCTTAAATAATAATAGAAACATAGCTTAAAGGAAAGTCCTTCCTTTCATTATGTTTGCTGTTTTCTTTTTTTCTTATTTTCTAGTTGTATTATTATATAAAACGATTTCAAATAGAGTTTTAATTATTTTACCTGATAGACACTAACAACAGCAAAACATTTGAATCGTTATATAAATAGAAAAGAAGATATATGGCGTTAAGTCAGCTCCAGCCTTATACTGGGAACCGTGAATAATTAATATTTTTACTAACGCAAAATACCCAAAGTTTCATGGTTGGTATTTTTCGTATATGGCATTAAACGTCGAAATGACGCTAAGGGAGAGAAATGTAGAGCTATTAGAGTTAAGAGATTAAGTATAATGACTTATGTTTGTTTGTTTGTAATAACTTTATTGTACCAAAAAAAAGTTAATAAATGCATACAATTAAAGCAGAAGTACAATGGCGGACTTATCCTAGAAAGGGATCCCTTCAGTCAAACAACGAGTTGACTTATTTTAGTTATTTTTTGAAACTGGTAAAATTTAGGTGATAATTTTATTCTTTGCCTAATATTTTTACTTGATTGTATTTTTTCACCTCTTTCAAGGGCTGTACCTATGCTTAACTGCCAATATAATCCTATATAAATGCTAAACCATTATGCTTAACCAAATAACATATAATTTTAAAAAGGAAAATCATACCTCAATTTCTTATGCAATACACGACAGAAAACTAATTCTCCAACAAACTAGCATATGAGAAACTAATTGAGCTCTATTGTATCCTGTAATACATAATACCATCACACTTCGGTCATATTGGTTCCGCTTCTGTTTCCAAACCAAACAACAAGGTGTACAATCGGCTGTCGAAAGGTAAAACAAATAAACTATGCCAATATTGTCCGCCTCTCTGCTATGGCTTTGCGAGTCACGGCACAGTCCAGTGAGCATGCAATAAATGATATACAAGTGCACTGTACCTGAATTTTATATTGTCATCAGAAATATACAAGCTTTGCACTTTGAATAACGTCCATGATAATGAATATTTTTAACAGTCATCAGTATAGATGAGCATTCTCAGTATAGATGAGCATACGACTTCCGTTCGTGACGTAATGGTTAACATGCCTGTACTGTACATTACTCAAGAGGTCCCGGGTTTGATCCCCGACCAGCCAGGTCATGATGAAAAATGGTGTTATTCTGATTGGTCTGGGTCTTGGATGTTTATCTATAAAATGTATTTGTTATAAAATATAATTTCGTTATGTTAGAATCCCATAACACAAGTCTCGAACTAACTTTGTGTGATTTTCCGTAAGTAGGTATATCTATATCTATATATCTATATCTATATATATATATATATAAAAGAAAGTCGTGTTAGTTACTTCACTTATAACTCAAGAACGGCTGAACCGATTTAGCTGAAAATTGTCAGGGAGGTAGTTTAGAGCCAGGAGAAGGACATAGGGTACCTTTCATCCCGGGAAAAAAGCACTGTTCCCGAGGGAAGTACACGCGGGCGAAGCCGCGGGCAAAAGCTAGTATTTTATATATTTATAAGACAGTTGCATGTTTAACCATATAAGCTTGGAAAACTCAAGTTCATGAGTACAAGACTGTACGAGACATATTGTTTGTTAGATATATTTTTTGATTTCATACCTACTTCATTTAACTTTATACCTACTGAAGAACTTTTCTGTCAATATTATTAACCGTAATTACGAGTATAGGTAGTGTATCTACGTAAATGCGGCAATTAATAAATATTTTTCCGAACTAACGGGTCCAAAAGCGACATAAAAATAGAATAACATGGCTATATAGGAAAAATCGATCAAGAAAATGGACGACGCGATAGCCTAAGTCTTTACTAACTGCCGGTACTTTATCTTTAATATAGGTATTTCAATATTTTCATTTTCAATTCCTCTCTTTCTACTTAGACTTCGATTTTTTCAGTTGTTCAGACACACATATTGATACTTTTAACTGATGCTACAATATAGATACTTGTAAGTCTATACCGCGTACTTCATAATTATTGAATTCATTGCCCTTAGTCCCATTTCGTAGCTGGCTTCGAAATATTGATTTTTAAGAATTAATAATTTTTTACATCTTCAATTTCTTACATTATACAATACAATTCAGGAATGTTAACATTGTTTTCAGAATAATACTCTACTATGGGCCTTGTGTGATCATATTGATTAGACGTCTCAGTTAAATAAGTTTGGAACAACTCATGAAAAAAGTTCGTTTACTTTGATCGTCCTTAATATGAATTTATTTTGTTTAAATTATATTTGGTCAAAAGATTAAATATAAACAGGATGCAAAAAGCATTTTTACAAGGAAAATAAGTTAATTTTCACAATAACAAAAGCGTTTGTTCTCAGTGTGCGAACTGTGCGATTAAAATGGTTCCGTGCTTATTTTTCCCTGGGCATTAGACGCCACAAATTCCCAGCCCAGAAACTTTTAGAAGGAAATGAGAAAGTAATCAATTATGCAAGGAAACTCGATACAACTACATACACAGACAACTTTGTTCTTTCTAACTGAAACCCACACTTTTCTGACTACTTTTTCATTAAATTATCGACAGAAAGTCATCCATCAATTACTTGATGAGGTTTTCGATGACTTGATATTTGATACCTACCAAATAAAAAAAAACTTAATAAGATTAAAGAATTTCATAGAATTACGTTAGTAATAAATATAATTTGAATAATAATTATAAGTGAAGCTCACGCGCGGTAGTTAACTCAAGCCACACATTGTATTTCGGTTCGGCGTTGTATAAAGATTCCTCACTTTGGAGCCACCTAGCTTGGTCATCGTTCTGGTAGCGTGGGTATATTACTTTATTTTATATATTTTTTTTAATTTGCAATTTCATTTTCATAATACCTAAATAATCAAATTAATTAAATACCTAAATAATAAACTTACATCCGCAACAAGCTATAATTATAATTATTATTTTTAGGGGTATTTAATAAAAAAAAGTTTTTAAAATTGTGGCATTCTATCGTTTCGGAGGACAAGATCAATTTCGGGTCACTGAGCCAGCAGATAAAGTATTATTTTTTTTTATATTATGTATTACTTTATTTCTTACTTATCTATAATGATTTACTTAGGGGCAAAAAACGCATTAGAATAAGGTAGGAAACAGAAATGACCCCAGGCAGTAACGATACTTTAATGGTCCCGATAACGGGCACAATAATACAGGTGAAGTGACTCTACCTCTAGTAAGTGTTAGTTTTACGTTTATACTTTTGAGAAATAAAATTATTTATGTACTGCTTTTATATTATTGAATTCTATTATGCTATATAATGCGCCAGAAACTTAAATTTCTATGTGAATGTACACCAATTTTCGTTGTTTTAAAAAGCGATCCTACGCCAATTATTGCTAGATCCATTTTTCTCAATTTATAGTTGAGCCAGATTGAAATTAAACAAAACGTGTTAGACACCGATAACAAATATTCATCTCTATGATTTCAAAACTGTTATTGCATTTATTATTATAACTAAATTCAATCTAAATATTTACTTTCATGACATATATAATTCATACCTTGCATTTTTTTGGATTGTGTATAGAAATATTATCAAGAGAATGGTGATCCCATTAGTGGTTGCTATTAGTGGAGTTTTTTTTATCTTATTTAAATACTAGCTGTTGCCCGCGGCTCCGCCCGCGTGGGACTCGGTTATATCGCGCCCAAAAGTAGCCTATGTTTGACCTCAGCTCGTTAACTACATCCCTACCAAATTTTATCACAATCGGTCCAACAGTTTAGCCGTGAAGAGGTGACAGACAGACAGACAGACAGACTTTCGCATTTATATAATATTAGTATAAGTATTAGTATTAGTATGGATTACAAAATAATAGAGCTCTTTTGTTAGGCTTTATCTGTCCGATTATCGAAATTGTCTCAACTTTAAGATTTTTGATGTCTAGCTAAGCCGTTATGCAAAAGCATAAGTACTCATATATTTGAAGTATTTATTATGCCTTACATACATAATCATCATGTCTGTGTTACACAGGGGTAGGTATAGAGAAAAAAAAAATATATTTGCTCTGTAAACCTTCCTCGCTTCTATCACTCTCGTAACACACATTTTTTTTTTGACAATATCGATTTGTAAAAATATACAATTAACTTGAGAACCTTTAATATAGGTATGTATAGAGAGGTATGTATAACACACGTTCTGATATCACCCACATAGAACAGAGCTGGAATTTAAGATATCATCGGAACTGCGCTTAACTGCTCACACGAATTCCTGTGGCCAAAACAATCGAATATCAATAACACTAGGATATATCCAATATGCATACATATGCCAGTACAATGTAGTGTTTGTTTGTTTGTAATAACTTTATCGTATCAAAAAAAAGTAATACAAAAGCATACAATAAGTACAAAAAAAAAGTAATACAAAACAGAAGTACGGACTTATCCGAGAAAGGGTTCTCTTACAGTCAACCAGCGAGTGAGAAAGAGGATTGTTGTAAGATGCCAGTACAATGTAGTGTTTCAAGTGTTTGTTATTGTTGATATTAATTATACCTACATGTAATTAAGTTAGTAAGTTTGGTAAGTAAGGTTAATTCTCTCTACAGAATCATACTTAGAAATTTTCCACCGCCTTTAAAAAGATAAACATGATCAATTCAACTAAATTTTTATTTATTTTATCTAAGTTTATCTTTTAGATTATTTTAATATTATGTTCGTCGGTATTTTTTCAGTAAAAGTAAGTCTGATGATTATAAGATAATAGGAAGGTAAAAATAAAATGTAGTAGAAGTAATGACATCAGCATTACGAGCTTTTAGTTACTAACAGCACGTGTCATTCTGCATTGATTCTTCCTAATAAAAATTGTATCATCGTATACTAACATTATAAATTATTATGCGATCTGCAAAGATAAGCGTAATAAGAATCTTAGTAAGAAGAATCAAATTAAGTTTATCTTTTAGATTATTTTAATATTATGTTCGTCGGTATTTTTTCAGTAAAAGTAAGTCTGATGATTATAAGATAATAGGAAGGTAAAAATAAAATGTAGTAGAAGTAATGACATCAGCATTACGAGCTTTTAGTTACTAACAGCACGTGTCATTCTGCATTGATTCTTCCTAATAAAAATTGTATCATCGTATACTAACATTATAAATTATTATGCGATCTGCAAAGATAAGCGTAATAAGAATCTTAGTAAGAAGAATCAAATTACCTCACAATTTACAACAAGAGCGTTAAATAACCACGGCATAATTGATGAATATAAAAATTTGCATAAGAAATAACCGAGAGGAGATAAAACAATGAAATCTGAAGTCTTAATTTAAAAAGAGACCGTTTTATATTAGAGGATTATTAACTTTAATTGGTTTCAGAAACTGCTCTGAAATTACGCCTATTGTAACTTTCCTTCTTTCAAACTGTTTGCCATCTTTATCTGAATATTTTAATTAAAATTAGGTCCTCATTTTTGCCGATATTTTTACACCACAAAACGGATTTTGTAACTTTGAAAGTAATTAAAAATAAAGTTAGTATATTTTTGTAGGAATATGCTAATTTTGAGGTGAAGTTAATGTCATCTCTTCTTCGAAATCCCAAATGAAATTTAGGAAATTGAGTAATTCGAGTGTGACATTATACACCCTCAATCACCCTCAACTCAATATACTCAACAAATTACCTTTCCTGGTAGATGGATAATGATTATCTTATTATTATAGTATATCTATATTATATAATATAATATATACTATAGTATATGTTATGTGATATATGTACTTCTACCATTTTTCGCACAGAAGTGGTATAGTCGACTAAAAGACAAACAGTCTTTAACAGTTCTTATTTACTTGTACATATTTGTTACTGCAGTAACAGCAGTTTATGTATATCCTTCACTAGGAAGCTCATATCTGGAAATTACATGAAAATTGATACTGAATCCTTTAATATTTCCTAAGACGTTATCCCATGGAGAGAAAAGATTAAAAGAGCGTACTCTGACCACCAAAACAATATGGTTAAAATATAGGTACCTATTTATTTAATAAGAGATAGAGAGAGAACGAGAAAGAATTATAAAGTAATTTTTCAAATACTTAATTGATTTAGGTAGGAATAATAAGAACCTTATTTAGTACTAGCTGTTGCCCGCGGCTCCGCCCGCGTGTAGGTCACTTTTCGCGAAACCTGTGGAAACTACAACTATCCAGACCTATAGTTAATTCTATTGTATCCTTTTCCCGTGCCAATTTTATAAAGCCATTACATTGCTACGATATCGTTAAATATTAGGGCCACTTCTTTCTCAAATACCGTTTTTAAAATCAATAGGAATCAGTATTAAACAGTCGTAAAATTCTGAAAAAAATATATGTTTTTAGTTGAGGATCTAGCAGAGTGAAATTCGCTTACAGTACCAGTAACAATATCAGACAAAATTTGCTCGATAGAAAAATCAAAGTTGCCTCCTTTGGAAGTTTATTTTCAATACTATGCCTAAAATAATGAACTTATTGTCCTGCTTTTATGTTATAGCCTTTAGATAAAGTATTTATATAGTGAAAATAGCTGAAGTAGATTTTGTAGTGTTATTTTCCCAAATATGATGTCTTAATGCCTACAAAATGAGTGAGCGCCGCGACTACGCGGCTTACGGACAACGGACCTTCAGAAGAAGGAGCCCTTAACATTCATACTATCAATCTTTGTCTCTAAAAGAGTAGACGTAGCCTATTACAGTCATTAGGACCTAAAATCCACTCCCAAAGTTTTAGTGGGCGTGTAAAGTGGAGAAAATCTCAATAAATAGTGATAAGTCAGATAAATTCGTCCTTACGACACGACCGTATGTTCCGTGAAACACTGATTTGATTATTTTTTAAACCAAAGCCAACCCAAACCAACCAATCAATTCAAATAGCTTACAATACAACACAACAAACGACCGATAAACAAACCAACCAATAGTACTAAATCAACAACCAAATTTTTTTTAAATAAGGAAAAATTTCAATCTGCTATTAAAATAAAGTCAGCGCCATCTATTGGTATTTTATGTAACTAAATCATACGCCCACAAACATTAAATGTGTTATTTTGTTAAAATTTAATAGAGACTGCAGTGTGTTTCTGTCTTTATTGATATAAGTAGAAATTTTAGCTTTATCTAAATTAAATACGTTTATGTAAATCGCATTCAACTGTTTAAAAGTTTTGAAGCAGTGCTTGTAGTAAACTTTAAATGACCATAACTTCTATTTCCCTTAACCGATTTTGATGAAACAAAGATTTTACAACGCTCCTAATTATATGTAATTCACCTGTGAAAACAAAAATTGTTTTTTTGGTTTTTATTACTCTTCTTTAATTGCCCCGTAGAGGTTTTTTAGAAAAATATTTAATGTACAGACACTCGATTTTTACTGTCTTATTATATGTATAGATAGATAAGTACAAAATACTTTTATATTAACGGAGTTAACGCTAAGAGCTTTCTCTAAGTAAGAAAATAAATCTAGAAAACAAATAAAAAACGAAAACAGAAAATTATTGTTTATGGCAGGATTCGATCCAGCTACTTTCTAGAAACATTTCTTTACTAAAATATTTAAATAAATAGACTTCTAAAAAATTAATACAATACAAAAAAAGGGTAAAAACAAAAGAAGTAATGTCTAGCAGGATTCGAACCCTCTACTTAAAGAAATGATCCGCGACCTCTACCGATAGGCCAACATGCTTTGCTTGTTACTGCCGAAATTTCAAATGGGTTTTGTCTATAGGTACGCAACTTGCAGTGTTTGAAGTAAATTTTCAATCGACCATAACTTCTTTTTCCCTTAACCGATTTTGACGAAACAAAGTTTTGACAACGCTCCTAATTATATGTAATCCAACTGTGAAAACCGCGTTTAAATCCGTTGAGTATTTCCGAAGTTATAACGTACCAGACAGACATACATACATACATACATACATACAGACAGACAAAAATTCCAAAAACTGTCTTTTTGGTTTCTGTTACTCTTTTTTAATCGCAATCTATCAGTTTTTTTGAAAAATATCAAATGTACAGACACTCGGATTTTAGTGTCTTATTATATGTATTGATTTACTTACATTTGAAGTAATTCAAAAGAAATAATTCTTTTATAATTCAAAAGAAATAATTCTTTTATAATTCAAAAGAAATAATTCTTTTGAAACCTCTTATAAAATACTCATACTTTTAATTGGATCAAATTTCTTACAAAATTTGGTCAATTATATATGGCGTATAATTAAGAAAAACCCTCTAAGAGCCTCGAACAGATTCAGATTATTTTTTTGAATGGTATGTTTTATTTCATACGTTATTATCTAAAATTTATTCCTTAACAAGTTCTTTTTTTCGATGTTTTATTAGCTTGTAAGTACCTGTTATTTCTTGTTATTGTACCTGTTATTTTGTTTAGAATTTCCTAACAAATAGATAATTGGCTCTTCGAATCAAAAGTTTTAGCTATGTTTATTGTGATTTACTTATTTACTATATTTATGTACGTAGTAAACCATACCCAGGATATTATATAGAGGTGTCGTTTTACATACTCTTTGTGTTAGTATACCATATTAATGTAATTTCTATACTATATGTTTGATAATATTATAGGTTATAAAAAATAACAATTTAAATATTTGTTACAGGTCCTACAATTGGTTGACGCCATTCAATTTTGAAAAAGACGCTTTACTAACATGTAAGTATGGTAGAATTAACAATGCTGGAATTATTTATAGTTTATAGAAATAGAATGAACCACGGCAGTCAATCTTACCTCTTCACAAATTAAGTAATAGGTATAGTTACCTATTTGTATCTATTTATGAAACGGCTGATAGTGATTACGGACGTAAGAACGGTAAATAATTCGATAAATATTATTAAAAGAATTGAAATCCCAATATTATTATCATTGTCATAATATAATAATAATAAAACATAAATTTTAAAAATTCGTGTCCACGAAATTTTTTTCACCAACATCGTACCAATAATACCAAGTACTCATGCATACCTTACCTATGAGCATAGATCTTGCCACACTCGGCACACGCGCCGGCGCACGTAATGGAATAGTATGGTAAATACATTTTAATTTGTAGGAATAGAAACACTTAATTTTCTTGTTAAACCTTAAAGATTTTTCATTTTTTAATTGTGTAAATATTTTTAATATGTAGATTTACCATTCAAATGACAACGGTGTTTAGCACCCTGTAATTTTATTTTTGTAATATTTGAGTGGCCCCTTAAGGTACCAGGAAAATTCGGGACATTCGAATCTACTAAGCTGACGTCTTCTAACTATAAGCTATTGCGCCTAACCAAAAAAAGGGTTATAATGTACTTAATATCTATCTATGTAAATAGAAGAAAAAAACATTTTTGGCAAATTATATGTCATCTCACGATCCCTTGTGATAAGTAGGCACTTAATGTTTTCCTTTCCTCTCACCTTTGTCATAAAAATAATGAAATGCCATAAGGAAGACCATATTTCAAGAATTTTCAATTATATATGTGACGAATAATAACGACGTTGACCCATGTCACGTCGTAACTTAAGAATAATTACTTCACTCATACTGACAAATATAGCTTATAAAAATAAAAATATTTTAGAAATAAAAAATAAACCTATCATTTGATAAGAGTTAATGCATCTACGATGTGGGAGTTCTCTTATATTAGAAAATGGCGATTTCATAGTCATATCTGAAAATATAGAGTAATGATAAATAATAAGACTGGACACTCAAACTAAACATTAATAAATTAAATAATTAAATAACACTTTTTCTATTACTATTAATTAAGTATGTACCTTTTTTACACGTTACGTTTAATACACTATATATTCAAATTAAATATTCGCGAGTTGCGATACAGTAAGACTATCTATTAAATCTTTTGGCATTCCCGAACCGAAACAGCCAAATTTTGTCATACATTTTATTACGTTAAATACGCAATGACACCCGGTCCGCACTTTCCGTGGCCTTTGTGAATAATTCCCGTTGTCCGTCATGGGATTATACGCTTATACTGTTGTTGTGATCCATTACCTTTTATACATGTCGTAATAATGGCGATGCATGACTCAACAGCTGCTTAACACAAGAGTACCTCTTGTATTTTTATTTTTTAATTGTATTTTTAATTTCCCATTTTTCCAATCCAACTCATTACAGAGGTTACAATTAATGAACCCGAGTTATTTTTGAAGTCGATCAGAAAAACATCCTTCTTTTTAAAAGGAAATGGGTAAATGGGTATGTGCTAAGATGCGGCATATTTTTTTTGCTGCGGTTTTATTGTATTAACCATAGATTTTAAAAAAAATTGCGTCACGTTCCTAGTTCTATGGTATTAACAGTTACCTAGGTAGAAACAAGAGACTGCAATACTAAGCCAAGAATAATTGTTTTTCAGAACAGCGAATCACTTTCCCATGTTACGAATTATTCCACAAAGTGAAGCTTATCTCTTCGTTTGGAATGATAGTGCCTTGAACCAGACACGCTGTCCGTTCCTGAACTCTATCTTGTACCTATAATTAAATAAGCTGGTTTTTTCTACGGTATAGTCACTCTACTGTGATTTGAATTGGGGAGCTCGATAGGCTGACGAGACGTGCGTGTTGTGTTCATAACGATAGCGCGCGTCCAGCGACGGAAAGTGAGCGGCTATGCTTGGATTGGTTGCCTTAGTTGTATTTCTATCTTGAGCTCCTCCGTGCTTCGGAAGGCACGGTAAGGCGTTGGTCCCGACTGTTATATATGGTAGGCTATGTGTTGGCCACTAATACACCCGGACTATCTTCTTGTTGTTTTTGTTTCCCTGTAAAAATAAAGTAACGAACGTCAGGTGGCAGTCGCTTTATTATAAGCTAGTACCGAAAAATCAGTATCAATTAAAAGCGTAGGGAACGGCTCTGAAGCATAAGCTGAAAAAGCAACCACGAAACACGCTCGGACGGAAAAGAAGTCACTCTACATGATAAAATCTGATTAACCCAGAGTCGACTCGCTAAGAAAAGAAGAGTCTGATTAAGGTTCGTCCAGACGCTTTATTGTATAAATGAGTCTTATAACAGCTTGCAGAGGAATGCATTATATTAATTAGTAGCCGCGTTGTATTCAGCCTAATATAACATTTCATCTCTTTGCGTGGATGTCGTAAAAGATGATTAATGGATAAACAAACAGATATCTTTTTTTTATTTATTTCTATTTAACTTCTAATGATTAAAGCTCTTTGGTTCGGTACCTAATAAAAAAGCTAGAGCCATTTTAATTTTTTTTTTTTTACTTAAATGCGAAAGTATTAGTTAAAAACTTTCACTGAAGATTTTCTTAAAAGTTCTGCTGTAAATAATTGATAGCAATAAAACTTAAAAGTAAAATAGTAAGCCCTGGACATCTGCGCCCTGCGAAAGCTCCATTGAGAAGTAAACACCATTTTTACGGCTCGAGGCGACTTCCAATTAAAAGCTTTTAAATTTCACTCCTTTTCAGTATTTTATTATCTTTCCATCTAGCTCTACGAAAAAAATATACAGCAGTTTTCCTACATCAGATGAGCCATACTTTCTCTTGACCTATTTACTTTGTTGTAAGTAGGTAATTGAATCAATGTTATAAATGTGAAAGTCTGTCTATAACGCTTTCACGGCTAAGCAGCTTGATCGATTTTGATAAAATTTTGTATGGATATGGTAATGGACCAGGGGTCTAAAATATGATTCTTTTTGGGCGCAATATGGCACCAGATGGCAGCCGGGACCAACGGCCTTACGCGCCTTTCGAATCACGGAATCATTTTTTTTGTGAGACAATCAGGTGATTCAAGCCTACAATGTCCTAATCAAACTGGAAACAACTAAACAAAGTATGCTTCCCTTGGGAATCGAACCCTCGACCCCCGAGTTTACGTAGACCACGGAGGCAGTTTATTTATTTATTTACAAACAGATTGAGTTAGCCCCAAATTAAGTTCGAGACTTGTGTTATGGGATACTAACTTAACGATACTATATTTTATATCAAATACATATATAATTATACTTTATAGATAAACATCCAAGAACCAGGCCAATCAGAGAAATACCATCTTGACCAGAACGGGGATCGAACCCGGGACCTCTTGAGTAGCGGTCAGGCATGTTAACCATTACGCCACGGAGGACGACAAACTAAAAATATGTAAAAAATACGTGATAAATTATGTACCGAAATTAATTTTCTTATTCTAAGAAATGCAAATTATAACGATACCCTTAACACTGTAATTAAAATCTAAACAAACTCATAAATTATGCAACGCCTGTGAGTGAATTGGACATTTTAACTCTGTAACAGTTCAAACGGGGAGCAATAAAATCGATGGATAAATTTGCATGGGACAAAGCACTTCCAAAGTTTAATATAGCCGTGTAGGGACCGATCACTTTTTAAAACCCAATAGACTTGTTCGCAATTCCGTTGTACGTTAAGTGAGGGAATATAAAAAAATCGGGCATGTGCAAGTCGGACTTGCGCATTGGGGGTCTCGTACCAGCACACAAGGCTTATGTGCGTAAAAAAGTTTATGTACGTGTATGTAACATGTTTTTTTTAGATCTAGCTATCTTATTTTTTTTATCGAAAATTAGATTAAAACTTAACTAACTTATGATAAAAATCTTTTAACTTTAATTCACTATTAAAGTAAAAAAAATATCAGATTTAGATTTACTACCATAGTTAAGTATATTTAAATCTTGCTTCTGGTAGTAGTAGCTTTTAGGTATTACTTAAATCGTAGTTAATTTCTATACAATGTACTTAAACATAAGAAAGTCATCTGCGACAAACAAATATAGGTATAAACAGACAAAATGTGAATAAAAAAAATGTAACTCGGGGATCGTGGACAAACCCTTTGATATGAACTATTAAGAACTATAAAGTTTAAATTAAAAAGATTTAAAATGTTCATAATTCCCGCTTGTTTATCCGTGCTGTTTTACCGGCCGAATAAGTTATCTATGGTTCGAGCTTATGTCAAACGCTTCCCAAAGTTTGCGCCAGGGGCGCTACAAACAACTCTTTGTTTGACTTGTTTGTAATCTATGGTATTTTGACATTAGCAAGCTTCATACCGACGCGGTGTCATCGTCGGATTTTATTTAATTTTATTATTATAATTAAGCGACAAAGAAAATTGTGATAGTGTGATTTTATATACACATCTTGGTGATAATATTAGTGTTAAGATTTGTTATGTTATTGTTGCACATTGGAAACTTAACGAGGTAAGAAAACTGCTGTGGTTCGGTCTAGGTAGATTGTTTGGGATTTGCGGGATCGATAACCCGGTCGGCTAGCCATGAGGCGCGACGCTGAGGTTATGTCGCGAGTAGCGAACAGGTATCCGAGTTCAAGTAACGGTCTCGGCCGTGCCGGAGACTCGCGTTACCGCCGCAGACCGGTCGGCCCTAGGACCAGTTAGATTATAATAGCGTCTCTAGATCCTCATTTGCCGCCCTCATTCCGTTACGCTTGCTACCGACTACTGTAAATAAATCGGTAATCAGCTTCGCTTAAAATAAAAGGATAAGTGCCCATATCCAACACCTTTAGATCGCTCGACACCTGACGTTCCTTTTGAGATGTGCGCCTGTTTTCCAGCTTACCCTGCCTGCAGTGCGTGCCAAGAGCCCCAGAGTCCCAGCCATTAGATTGAGTGGAGTGTCCCCTGTGTCCAACCACACGTAGCCCCATACGCAGTCAAAATTCCGCGAGACACGACGGACACCTCCTCCAGCATGGAACTGGAGAAAGCCCCCAACCTCCACGAGGAAGACTCCAAAGTTACCCTCACTATCAGACTGATCATGCAGGGGAAGGTAAGAGAGAACACTAATCTTTCAATTGGCACTGTCGCTTCAATTATACTATCATTTTGTGAAAGTGTACACTTTACCTTCTTCTAACTATCACAGAATGCAGTGAAATGAATGTAGATATTTTAACTTTGTAGTATTGTGTCTTGTATTTAGTTTTTTATTTTATCTTGATAAATAATTATACAAAAATGTTGATCATCATAAGCAGAAAAGTACAGTAAAAGAAATGACAAGTTAATGTGTATTTAATACTGTTTCCAACATTCAACAGCCAGCCTATTTCTTTATTTCTTTATTAAAAGAAACTTGAAGCACTTACAGTTTCCCAAGGAGTGATACAAACTGTTATTGCAACTCCACCTCCCTGGTACTCGGTTATATTGTACCAAAAAGTAGTTCTTGACTGACTACTGCGGTCAACACTCGCCGCATTTGTGCCACATAATATTTCATATTTCAATAGTATTTGAAAATAATCATGTATACCCATTTTATCTATCATAAATAGAATTATTTACAGAACAACTCAAAAATGTGTTATATCCAATATGAATAAAGATTAACTTAAAGGTTCTATGAAAGGGTTGTTGTTGAACAGTATGGTAATCTAATATGACTTTGGTATTTAAATCTTGTTAGTAAACACTCACTTGTAAGGATGCGTAATGCTAGTTAGCAATCCTCTTTGTTAACAATGTAGGCCTGCTTTGACCAGGCTTTAATTGTCATCTGCACAACTAATTATTGTAACAATATATTTTGATGACTAGCTGTTCCCCGCGGCTTCGCCCCGCGTGGGACTCGGTTATATCGCGCCCAAAAGTAGCTTATGTTTGACCTCAGGTTGTTAACTACATCCCTACCAAATTTCATCACAATCAGCCCAGCAGTTTAGCCGTGAAGAGTTGACAGACAGACAGACTTTCGCATTTATTATATTAGTATGGATTATGTATTGTCAGAGGTTAATTTTTTAACATATTTTTTTTTAATAATAATAAAATTTATTAATTTAATTTACTTAAAAAATATAATAGATTCATTTTGTAATTTAACAGCAATACAAAATTCAGATTTGAATATTCTCTATTTCTTTGATAAAGGTAAACAAAATAATATGTATAAATAAAAATAATACCAATAAATTAAAACAATAATAAAGCAAATTAATAACAGGTACTGCAATGTCCTTTTAAACTATTATATTTTTATTTCTCCTTTTTAATTATAACACAATCAATGTTGTGATAATAGTTTAAACAATGTCATATATTAAGCAAAATAAATGATACTAACATTACATAAGTGCTGATGCATGTTTACAACTTTAAATTCGAGTTGCATTGCACAATAGTATACTATTTTAATTTAGTACATCTAGATGCTAGAGTGCAGTGACAAGCTAGATGTATTGATGTGGACACGCCATATGCATACTCTTACCTATAGACGCTTTTAATTGGCTGTAATCCAATGCAAAGTACATTTGGCACTCTTCCAGATATCGGGTGCTTGCCCTGTTCATCAAACTTGTCGATTTGTATGTTTTTCTAATTGAAGTAATAAATGTATCTTATCTTTTTTCGTTTCAAGCTTATTGTATTTCTTTTGCTTGAAAAGACACTCTTTTTCTTCTCAATATTTAAGTGTGATGTGATCGGATTTAAATGTTGTTTTTTTTGGAGCTACATATTTTATTTATTGTGAACATTAGAGATGCACCAGCTGTCAGCATAATATTATCATTTAGGTATAAATAAATGTTCACACTTTTACGACATTCATTAGCATATGTCTATAATATGTTAATGTAATATTATATTATTTAAGTGATGGCAAAAGTTCAATGCACTTAAACATGATACATTTTATACAAGTTAAATAACCCGTAATATAAATTGCATGTAACAGTTCTTTGAACTCCATCATCTGGTTTCATCACCGCTGGCACCGATCTCGTAGCAAGCAGAAAGCCATGCTCACATGTTGCATTGTTTGCATACTGCAGAAGTCAACCAGCCCGCTGCCAGGAATGAACCAATGTGTTACGGCCACTCTAAAACTGTCTTGATATAACACTAATGTATCTTCGAAGCAAAGAACTGCCTGGTGACTATTATTGGCTACCAGACAGGAAATCTTTTGTGCTATAAATCTCAGTGCACTCAATTAATTACACTTGCATTCGTTGCACAATAGTTGCCAATGTTATCCCGCCACTAAGTTTATTTTCAGATCTTATTTTATTTAGTAATAGAAATACAAGAATATGTCTCACAGCGGTCCTTGTGTTTTGATTTCAGGAGGTTGGCAGTATTATTGGGAAAAAGGGAGAAATCGTCAAAAGGTTCAGAGAAGAGGTAATTAAAAATCCCATTGAAATTTCTAGCAATTAACGAGTAATCAAAATCTTATTATAAAATGTTTCTTATTTATTTCTCATGGATATGTATCATATTTTTAAAAAAAATGTCATGAAGGGAAAACAATAAAACATTGGGTGTAAGCTGATCTTGGGCTCTTAAGTCATACATTTAAAGGTTGGGATGTGATTCAAAAAACACTGGAATGATAAGCCATCTATCCTCTGATAGACGGATCAAATTGTAAAAATATAATATACTTCATTTTAAACTTGCTTCACTTTAATGAAAATAATTGTTTTACAGTCTGGAGCTAAAATCAACATATCTGATGGATCATGCCCAGAACGTATTGTCACAGTTACTGGAAACACAAGTGCTATATTCAAAGCATTCACACTCATATGCAAGAAATTCGAAGAGGTATGTATTATTTTTATTAATATTTTTTTTCTGTTATATTAATATGATACCTATATTAAATATGTACTAATAATAATATTATCTTATTTTGGATTTTGCTAGTTTAACTAATATTTACAATATTAAAAATTGTTGTGTTTACAACCAAAAAATAATTTTAATAAAAACAAGATTGACAGTAGGATCATTTCTGTTTGCATTTAATATCCGAAATCCTTAGGAAAGTTTATCTGTTACCACCTGCATAGCTATTTCTTGTATTTGGAACATTTGTAAATCCCTGTTTTAAGTATTTTCTATTGTTTACTAACTGTAATCACCATTTTGAATGCTTTATTAAAATTAATACTAAAAAAATTCATAATATTTATAATTTGAAATGATATTGTTTCCAGTGGTGCTCGCAATTCAATGAAGGCGGTGGCGGTGGATCGCGAGCGCCCATCACTCTGCGGCTCATCGTGCCCGCCTCACAGTGCGGCTCACTCATCGGCAAGGGCGGCTCCAAGATCAAGGAGATCCGTGACGTCACCGGGGCCAACATACAGGTATACATAACTCTGCGGCTCTTAGGGATGATGATAACCCCCCCAGAATGCTTCCACTACGCCACAAAGGCTATCAAACATCGACTCAGATTACTAAATTGGCAATACACTAATAATGTATATTTGTTGACAGGTTGCGAGTGAAATGCTGCCAAATTCAACAGAGCGCGCGGTGACAATCAGCGGTACTTGCGACGCCATTACACAATGCATTTACCACATCTGCTGTGTCATGCTAGAGGTTAAATATATTTTTTTAAACTATGATAGAAATATAAGGCACAGAAACTGAACAAGCTAAATAATAAATGGATACAAATTACATATATAGCAAGTCACGAAATTATTACTAAGTAATATTAGGATACTAAAATATTGATATTATACTTTATATTATTTATTATTCATTACTTAAATTGATAAACATCCCTGAACCTTCGGAATATTATAGATAAATCCTTATCCGGCCATTCATTTCGCCACGATTATCAAATTATCTAAATATATCTGAGTATATATCTTTCTCGTAAGATTCATGATGATAATTTTACGTTTAAAATTGCTCACTGTGAATGGTGAAATTAATGTAGCTTAATCTACTAATCTTTAGTGACTAATAGCTTAAAATGCATTTTTTGTGGTAGTGCTATATTTACCAGTACCTTAGAGTCAATGAGCGACTTCAAACTTTTTTTACCCTCAGATGGCTCTAGATAAATTCGGTCCAAAGACTCATCTTCATCATTTCAGTCCAAAGACTGACATGGTACAAAATTGGCAATTTAATTTTCAACTACTTACATCTTTTAAATCGTCAACCAATCGCAATGCAGTATTTTCTTTACGGATCAGAAGGTTTTGGAAGCTAAGTGTCCTTGGGTGCACATCGACTGCAATATAAAATGCTCTGAGAGCTAAGATCTAACACGAATCATTTTTGTATACCCTTATATGAATAAATATTTTGTTAATTTTGCAGAGCCCACCAAAAGGCGCGACGATTCCTTACAGGCCGAAGCCAACAGTGGCGGGGCCCGTCATCTTAGCGGGCGGACAGGCCTACACTATCCAGGGCAATTACGCCGTGCCTGCGCAAGATGTAAGTGGAAGATATTACTCGTTTATTAGATTCATCAAACGGGAAAGAAATACAGCATTTGTTACCAGCTTGTTGGAAACTTTTATATCAAAACAACTGTTAATATATTGATGATTGTTCGGTTGAAAATAGAATATGTATTTTAAAGATAGTGGAAAAATTGTCGCTTTTATTATTCATATTCATAAATTTCGAATTTTATCAGTTTATATATTTTTTCAACTTTAAATTTATTGACACTTTGTATTGTAAGGTTGTTGTGCTACCAATTTTAATTCGGGGCACCCTCGTAAACTTTTAATTAAATTTATAGTTGCAAGACAATTAAATCGCTTATTTCAGACAAACATTGCCATAATTGTTTTGCCATGTTTATTTATACAATTTTATATGCACTCAGAGGCCTAATGCTTAGCAGTAGGCGAAGGTAGGTGATTTATCGGTTGTGTGCGGTGCTATGTTTGTGTGAAAGCTGTAATTGTGTCCAGAGGCGGGGGCTGGATATGTATTGTTAAGAAGCCATTATTGCGGGTGAAACGTATTACTTCATAGGGACCAATGGGAGGACGCATTTTCATTTTTTTTTTTGTATCAATGTTGTTTCCTATTATTAATACTCAACAATATAGTCCATATAGCCATTATGACTTGAAAAAAAGAAGAATACTGAACAAAATAAGTTGTAAAAACTTAAAATCTGATTATGCCAATACACACTCTGAAAAGTTTGAAGAAATTTGGTAATTTGATTTGCAACAATCTTTTTTTGTAACCGTTTAGTTAATCCCTTAAATTTTACAATCAAGACAACCACTAAATACAAATAATTCAGAAGTTATGAGGAAACATAATAATATGTTAAAATAACCTTACTTTTGCTTCGCCATAGTCGAATAAAAAAGTAACTAAATAGTAACATTTTTTTTTATTAAATAAATCAAGTACAAATAAAAAATGCATCTTCCCTAACATCGCCGGCGAAACGCGTCGCTCCACCTGTAGCTCATTGAATCGGGCGTGTAAGGCTCCTACACACAATGCCGACACAGTAGTGTGGGATGTGGCGAGCGTGTGTGTAGGAGCTTTAAGAACCGCTGGTGGCGCGGTCGGCAGGCGGTGTGCGCGCCGGTGTTCCCGCTGCTGGAGGTGAAGCCGCCGCTGGTGGGCGCGCTGCCGCCGCACCATCTGCTGCCGCCGCCGCTACACGAACACCACCTTGTGAGTGACAGCGCTCCGTGCGACACACGCCTCATAGAGTTATACTGTACCCTCCCAGAACGTCTGTCATCCTGGTCCTATAGTGTCACTGTACCGGACAGTATCTTGATTGCCGTTTGTCACTTGTCTTTTTTAACACCTGTTAGGTCTTATCTGCCACAGAATATTCTTAATTAATTCTAATCCCGTTATTCATAAAAATTAACAAATATTTTTAAGCAAAATGTGTTTTGTCCCGTTCTTTCATTTAAATATCGTTAAGAGAGAAAGGGCCATAACATTTTTTAATTAAATTGGGCTTAAAAAACTTTTGTTTGTTTTATGAATAAAGGGGGAATATTTATACTGTTACTGTACCCCCTTTACCTACCTCCAACGAATATCTCTATATTGCGCCTCTCACTTGTTTCTGACCCTGGTGTAGTGTATATTTGTGACGTCTATTATGTCTTATCAGTTAGGAATACCGTTATTAAATACTTTTAATTTACCCATCATACCTAGCCGAGAGTATATTAATGTTATGAATTATGATCAAATCCTGACTACCTTATCAAGTTCTACTTAATTCTATCTCTGATTCTGACGACTAAACGTTCCCCGCCATAGGTCCGCTATTTAATTATTCTTACTTCTATTGCTAGGATTTCTTTGTCTACTGCTCCATACCTTTATGTATGTATATGATTGAAGAGTATGAAACAATCCCACCCATATTTATCAAAATTTTCTTTTAACTGCCGCCTTATAACTAAATATATACATGTTTGCATTGGCTGTTAAACATTCGTATAAAACGTTAAACAGTCAAATCAACCACCAGTATTCAAGACAAATTGATCAAAGTGAACATTTTCCTGCTTTTCGAGGTGAATGAAGTCAAGGAGTAAACATTAAGCCTGTTTATATACTGCAAGTTACACATCATAAGTCATTAACCTTAACGGTATAGACTAGTATGTTGTCATATTGACTTATATGTCATTGTCGTTTTTTGTTTCACTTCAGTAGGCAAGAGACCCACCGTTTATAGTCCATTACGGTTACTAGTAAAAATATATAATCATATCACGATAGCTCAGTATCTATTCTTGAAGCTAATGGTAGTATTTGATAGCAACTGACAATTTGATCAATGGAAAGTTCACTTCTAAGTATTTTAACTTTTTTATTTATTTATTATATCTAGTCAATGATATTCAAATGTATGTACTTGACGGTTAGATTATTGAAACCATAATATACAATTCCAAATACTTAAGATCAAAAATATTATATATTAATGATTAAAATATTTTGTTTAGATAGGACACATTTTTTTAATTACGTGTCATATTTTCTTATCCATTTTCCCAGTTTAGATCTATAAGTAAATACAGTTTGATACAAATCCAGTTTTCTCTATGAGGTCGTGTGGATAACCCGAGTGCTATGTGATTGGTGCTGCCCCAGAATCCCTATATAAAGTGGTTTGATGTTATGACGAGTCCCTCAGTAGCGAACATGAAATAACATTGTAATGTAAATACTTAGAAAACATTTCTGTATTCGTAGACCCCATGGGTGATGTGGAATGTAGGAATGATTACTTTTATTTTGCGCTGTCATTACCTTCGCTTGAAACTCTTATCTTTATTTATTGCACGCAACCCCTTTCAACAGTAATAGCTGGATCCCCGTATAATACATCCGTATCCGTATATTTTGTTCCATAGCATTAGAATTTAATAATTTCAGCACATATAATTGTATTATTTACGGAATATTTGTTATTAAAGAACACATTTGAAGCTTTATCTGTTTGTTTTCTGGCATTGCCGAGATACAATCCTCGACAATCGTACTTCAATCGTTCACGCACATTACAACGATGCAAAATGTTTACAACCCGTAAAATGCACCTATCCTTATTTTGCCTTTGCCTTGTCTATTCCAATATATTGTGTTTTATTTTTAATTCTCGATTTACAAAATTTAACCATGGAATCGCATGGCTTAACGCGACAAGTCATTTAGAGTTCAGTGATACTTTGCCTACCCTTTTAGTTGGTGCGATAAATGGGCAGCACCACTCAAGAACTCACAATGTGGATTGAAATTTTTGTTTCGGAAATGTTCTAAGAAAATTCGCTCATTTCTATTTATTGTATCCTAGTATATATTCCCATAGTATGTTTAATTTATTCATCCTTTCCATTGATATGTATTCAAATTAACCATACTGTGGGATACTGCGAATTTTCTTTGATTTACTAATGATTACTTTCTAAATCTAGTTTCTACCCAGGTTACCCTATCCAGCGATCCCATCCTGGCCATGTCGAGGAGATGAAAACAAGCAGCTGGGGCTATATGTAAACTAAAAAAAAGACGATGGCGATACCATATTGGTTCTAGCAATCAGTTTACACTTACTGATTGTCGTACTCGCTAGTGTGTTGTCACCTTTATGCATTTGAAATATTCGCATTATATAGCATGGTGAATTTAGCGTTTGAATAAAATCCCAATCAAAATATTAGCTTATAAGGTTTACTTCTATTTTAGATGGGAGGATTAGCGAAGTCGCCACTGGCAGGCCTAGCAGCATTAGGACTCGGAGGATTGGGACCAGCTAACACAGGTGGATTGAACCCAGCAGGTATTTTTAATATTAAGGCGAAGTTGACCAAAAAACTGCTTACTTTACCACCTAGATTGGATATGTGCATAATTTTATTCCTTGCCAATGTGTGATTCACTGTATAATAATACGTTTAGTTACTTCTTACCATTTTAGTAAGACATAAAAAATGTATGTAATTAAAATAGCACTTTCGTGGTCAACAATACATTTTTCACCTATTTCTGCCGCTAAGCAGCTATGCTTGTAGTTGTGTTCCGGTATAAAAGGGGAGAAATGAAGTGAAATCACTAGGTTCATAATAATCAAAATCAAAGGATAATATTATATTATCGGACCTAATCAGCCAAATTCTAAATTTACATCCCAAACAGAATTAAAAAAGACGTTGTCAATTGTCAATATTTGAAAAATTTGTGTTGATTCTAGTTTAAAAAAAGTCGATATAACGCTAGTGAATTCACTGAGAACGCAACAAATATGTTTAAATAAAGACAAACATCTAGCTGAACACCGCATCTTATTTTGCAAACCAGGCTTATTTTAGAGAAATATAGATACCTAGGTTCATAATTAGTTTGCATGAAGCACTGTCAAACATTAATTCGTAATTATTTACTTTAATTAAGTTTTTTACTCTTTTTTGATGAAGTAAGTACGTTCGATGTTTATCTAGATTTGGGTGTTTGTTGTGTATGAGATTATGAACAACACCGCAAAAATACTATTGACTAGCGTTTCGTCCGTTTCTTACCCGTAATTCAACCAAATCATGTCTCAATGTCGCACAGATGTGATTTGATTCCACTACACGAGTCACTTCCAGATTTTTTTTTTTCAATTATAAATTATTTCTTTTATATATATTTTCTACCGCGTCATATCTATACTAAAATACTGATACCTTAAATACATTTAACTCTGGAACCACTGGTCGGATTTTATAACTTCAATCTACATTTGATAGTCCTATTCTTAGGGAACGTTATAGGCTAACTCACCGAGAATGACACCGCAGCGCACAGCTAGTCTAGACATAGATAGAATATTCTAATGCCTGTACTAACTCGATATAACTATGTCAGCCCTAGCAGCGTTGGCGGGCTCCCAGCTGCGCACGTCGTCGGCCACTCGCAACCAGCCCGCCTCCAACCAGCAGTCGCACGAGATGACCGTGCCCAACGAACTCATTGGATGCATCATTGGCAAGGTATATACAAACAAACAACACCGTTTTAACTGTTTTTTTGTACACTTTAATGTCAGGGAAAACCGGTATTTTTAGCCCCAAAAATAACGGTCTTTAACGTGATAAATAAAAATAACTAGCTTTTGCCCGCGGCTTCGCACCGGTGAATTTCCCACAGGAACAGTGCTTTTTCAAGGGATGTAAGGTACCCTTTATCCTTCTCCTGGTTCTAAGATACCTCCTCACCAATTTTCAGCCAAATCAGTTCAGCCGTTCTTGAGTTATAAATAGTGTAACTAATACTACTTTCTTTTATTTATATAGATTTATGATTTTACCTAGGTTTACGATCGCAACTTTATGTTTTGCTGTGTCATCAATCATATGACTTTTTTTAAAGTATCGACATTCTATTGAGATTTTGTTTTATTTTAATAAAGGGCGGCACCAAGATTGCTGAAATTCGTCAAATCTCAGGCGCCATGATCCGGATATCAAACTGCGAGGAGCGTGAAGGTGGCAGCACTGACCGCACCATCACCATATCTGGCAACCCGGATTCCGTGGCGCTCGCGCAATATCTCATCAACATGAGGTGAGTCACGCACAATCTTACTTTAAAATTATTATAAGTTACTAAGATAAAGAAGTTATTGAGATAATTCGGTTTCACTCACTTGAATTTTAGCCAGCGATCGGTTTTTAAAAACTATATAAATAAAATAAAATGATAATACCGTCAACATTTATATTTTTTTCTTAAGTTCAACTATATACCAGCTGTATCTCCAAACTTCATATAGCAGGGTAAGAGAAGATATTTTCCTCAGAAGCAGAAGGCAACTGTACATCGAGTTAATCTTCGGTAATGATGAAGTATGTTGTTAGTACAGGGTTGTACTTGGTTGTTGAGTCGCTTCTTACTTTGCAGTGGATGTTTTGAAAGACCCCTCAAGATCGCTTTTTCTTTTTGGTGCTATAAATTCAACTTTAAATTCAACCAAAAATCAGGTCTAGAGAAACCGAAATATTTCAAAAATATCCTTCTAACCAGTCTCCAAACGCCACTGCTTGAAACATATATCACTGAAACCAATCCATGCTTACCAGTTAAAAACGTGGGTTAATCTAGATCACCTTATTAAATTCCTCCCCAAATATTCTATCCGTCCAAAAAGAAAATTATTTTGCCCATTCTTGTCCATTTATGATGCCTAGTCCATAAAATACATTTATTTGACATCCTATGAAACTCCCTGATGTCTTCACCTATTGGATCGTTTCGAAGTCGACTACTTATTAAATTTTATTGGATTGAAAGCTTCTGACCAGAGATACATTTTGGAATTTTAATTACGTAGTAAAACATAATTGATTTTTGTATGATATAAAGTTGTATGAGACGGTAATTTTAAAAAAAATATTTCGTTTTGTACAATAAGAAATAAAACACGTATTTTTTTCTCAGAATTAATGAGTTAAACAATGTTTGAAAATATGTAAATATATGTGGTTTAATTCTGATTGTTTAATAATTTCTTAGAAAGTGATAAAGTAATAAATTAAGTATGTACGTACATTGTTAAATCAGTAAAAACATACCATTATGGGAAACATTACTTAAATTAGAAATATTATTATTCTCTATGAATTTTTCAAAACTCATATTTAATAATACTGAAATCGTAATATGGATGGATGTATTTTTCATCTTCCAATAGTACATTACTGTCGAGGCCAGAAATTAAGCCATTTACGACCGAGTTATATTGCAAGGCCGAAGCGCAGCTGAGGCCTTGCCAAGTCCATCTAAAAGGACGAGGCGAAGCCAAGGCCTTTTAAAAACCTAATGTATGAAAACGTGTACATTAAAAAATTACCATTAGCGGCCGGCAATGAATTTTTTCTTTAATTATATTGTTGTCTTAGTCTCAATGAGTCTATTGACGTATTTTTTTTTAACATCGCTACAAAAATCACTAAGCCTATGAACATATCCACAACATCTCTGGTCAGCGCTAAACGTAACGAAAACGCTTGGAAGTGGTCCAAAATGTCGCCTGGCCCTCTACAACATTCCTATCCCGCTCCGGCAGTGTGGAGCTGCAGAAGGCGAATCTGGAGGGTAGCTCGTCTGGCGGGGCGGGCGGGGCGGGCGGCGCCAGCAGTCCGCTGGCCTCGGCCATCCCGCTGGCGCAGCTGCTCAGCAAGACGTCCGCGCTCGGAGCGCTCAGCTCGCTCTCGGCGCTCGGCGGCCTCACGGACTTGCTCAGCGCCAACTCCTCGCAGCCCGTGCAGACCACCGGCGTGCACAGGAACCACAAGTTCAGTCGCCGCCAGGACGACGACACTCCCACCAAGTCCTCCAAAGAGAGGAACAAGTACAATCCCTACTAGATGCGTCGGTCGTTCGCGTTTAGAGGGAATAGATGGCGCTAGTTGTTCGGTGTTTCGACCAATCGAGTTTGCTCGCGCGGCTTTCAGATTTGTTAGTCATTTTTGTACGTCGGAGTATGGGCAGCGCAGTGCTATAAACTGATGGGGAAACTAACCGATTTTCTGTTGAACGTGTAGATTTCTGCCTGACAATTGACCAATTTTTTGAATAAATATCCAATTGTTTTGGCGTATTACCATACAAAAATCTGCTCGTTTGAGCTAAAATCACCCATCTCCAGTTATGGTCATTGTAAAAATCACTTTATAAACTTGTCGTGTCTATTTTCTCTAAATCGGTTGAAATGCGGTAGGAGCTCGTTGGCGAGTCGACCGCTCGGACTGAATGTATCCAAAGATCTAGAACGACCGACGAGTTAATATAATTTTGGTCGTCTTCATTTCGAGATACTAAATATGTATCCGTTTAGGTTTTAAGATTTAATTTTCTTAATAAGTGATATAATACTATTTATTGTGACTATCTTGAAAAATAAATCACTGTAGTAGCACATAACGTTTTCTTTGTTGTTGCTTTGAAAATCATGTACCGATTGGTATGAATATATTTTGAATAAGTGTATCATAATAATCTCCTAGCACTGATATGTTTAGTATTGAAAAGCATTGCCATTTCAACTGGCAAATATTTGTTTGACTATTCTTGATATAAGGTTAATGAAGCTTTAAGGAAGCTACAGAAATTATTATAAAAAAGAAACATTGTGGCTCTGTTGAAGCTTTTTTAAATGACGTTTGTCTAAAGAAGCAAAATAAATCTATCTTACCTTAATGACTACTGCATATGAAATAAAGATATTTTAAATCAACAACGAAGAGGTCAGAATCAGCCTGGAAAAAATAATCAACATAAGAAAAAAAAATACTTTAAAATTAAATTATTTTTCAAATAAGTTAAATTCTTAATTAGGCAACGGTGTCATGATAATATGACGAAAAATATTGTACAATATGGGTAGTTACGTTTATGTCTTGTTTCGTATGGCGTTGGTTATGTCTTGTTTATATGGCAATTCACTAAATGAGTATTTAAAAAAATCTTTTCGGGAGTTGGTTTCGTTTCTATTTGAGGTTATACTTTTAATTAGATTTTTATTAAAAAAATATTTTTATCTTAAGTTACACTAAAAAGAAAATTTAAATAACTAGATTTAAAATGATAGTAATTTTTATTTCTCTTTGTGATATGTATTATAACGACTAACAGTTTTGATTATCAGCATCCACAATGTATTAAAAACGAAATGAATTTGAACTCACTTTTAATATTTTAATTATAGGTGAGATGGCTAAGAATAATAAATCAATGTATAATTGACTGATAAAATTGAAAGCCCATAATAAAGCGACAAAATTTTGAACTTAATACGACTAATGGTAACTAGGGATCGTGACAATAGTAGGAAATACATAGAAGCTTAAATGCTGTAGAGTATACAGAGTGCTTCGCGGTAAATTGTAGGCTTGTAGGGCAATTTCAACTAATAAGGATTTTAGAAAATCATAAGCATATTAATTTTCTGAACCTGTAGTGTGGTCAAATACCTTTAAAACAAAAAAGTTCACAATAGGCAGCGGTTAAATTTGCATTATTTCATAATGCCCTTTTTTACGGCCTTTTAACTGGTACAGTGATTTTAGTCCACAGAGGTCAGCCTATATAATTTCTAGGCACTAGAAAAATTCAACCATAACAGAACCATACTCTAGCTGCCAAATTAATGCGTTGAAATCGAAAATTACACGAATCGGTGTATGATGTACTATCGAAACCCATACAATATAACTAATTCTGACGTTCTGTACGGTCTGATTTCGAACATTGAACAGAACAGATATTGAGAAATGGTCATCATCACGAAGTCTTATAGTATCTCTTATCTTTTTTCAGTTGAAATTGCCCTGTAAATCGTTTTAATATTGAAATACAGGGTGACTCGAAAACATCAAGCCGTACTTCAGGCCAGTAGGTAGTTGTAAATGCCTCATTAAACACTAGACTAATCACAAATACGACTAGTGGAAATTTGTAGATGGAATAAAAACAATTAGTTAACAGATTATTTTTTTTGCTTATTAATTACATATTTTGATAAGTTGAAAACTTTATACACATATTACTTGATGACTCTTTTAACTTGAATCACAACTCGGATTTAGTTATTTATTTTAATGTATCATCTGTATTTTTTTAATAATAAATTGCTGTTCGTTAGTCTGGCTAAAACTCGATAATCTTGAAATATTTGTGAAAGTTCAGGGAAGGTTGAAACTGTGAGAAAAGTGCGTTCAGGTGGTACGGAGTTCGCCGGGTTAGCTAGTTATATATAAAATAATGATCAAACTCAAATTGTACCTACCCTGTATTTGACTTTTAGCGAGTATCAACGAAACTTAAAAACACAAAATATGTTTTATTTAAAAACTAGTGACCCGCCCCGGCTTCGCATGGGCATAAAAACCTTCTTGAATCACTCCATCTATAAAAAAACCTCATCAAAATCCGTTTTAAAGACTTAAGCATACAAAGTGATATAGGGACAGAGAAAGCGACTTTGTTTTATATTATGTAGTAATAGTGAAGTGGTACTTAATAATACAAAAAGAGAATCTGTTTATTTATTAATTCCGCAATAAATTTTTGCATTTTAATATGAAGTATCGTTTGATGACTGCTGATAACTCTGTATATAAAGTAAAAATTGGAATTAGACCTCCATAACTCTAAATAATTGTAAGTATAGAATTAGTGGTTTAACCAAAATAACTTATTTTGATTTTATCATTCTTTAGTCCTTGAGCAACATTTAAACATTGAATCGTAATGAAACTTAGTGTTTACATGAGTGCGACTAAAAAAGATATACCCCGGTTTTAATTCATTTGATAAAAAAATATTAATATAGATTTGCTTATTACCAAAAACAATATGTAGCAAAGGTTTGGCGCCACGCAAATATTAATGCTAAATTTCTATCTTTGAGCGCTTTTAAAAAAAATTTGTTAAAATAAATAAAATGTGTGTGTAGTGTCACCATCACATGCCCTGAGCAAACAAGGGATTTTTGTTTGAATATAATAAGTTTAATAATACGACTACTGCGTACATAGTATCTTTATTTGCCAGAATATATGCCGATATAAAGTTTAAGTTAAAAATAATCTTGAAAACATACCCTGGACCCTGGAAACAATTCGGCAATTGTGTTAGAAATTTTTGAGCCATCGTCTAAACTTAATAGTGCCGCTCTGGATTTTCGTGCACGCTCATAACTTTTTCCTTGTTTGTGAAGGTGTTTAAATCGCACTCTTGTTAACTTGTCATATAAGTTGATTAATACCTTTGTCACTTTATAGATATTTCTGATAGGGTAGAGTTAAGGTTTTTGTATTGCATGATGTTTGTAGGGAAAAGGCGTCAGAATTGCATTTAAGAATAAACCAACCCATGATATCAAATAGTTTGGGTATAATATTAGCAATATCTGTGCCTCTACCTAAACAATTCAATAAGTTAGTGCGAATTTGAAAATTGAGGTCCAATTCAGACGACTCTGGTAGTTCCATGTAGGGAACATCACTATTTCGCTGCCAAAATCATTTATTTGTAAAAAGAATCATGTTATTTTTAAGGTAAAATAGACATTTTGGTATAGTTTCAGGATTATATTACGCGCTAGAATCCTTAAGTAAAATTGTATTGTTTTAAACTACACAATAAACATAATGATTGTAAGTTTTGTTTTTCATTACCCTTCCAATCATGCTAATCTCTAACATTTACTTGCGTTAAGTTCAGGTGATTGTCGTAAATTACTAGGGTCGATACACAAAGCTTCCTCAAGAACCCGCCACTATCCTGCCTACCCAGGCACCATATTCCCGTGTTACCTGAACGCCGAACTCTGCTCCATCGAGTACCTCATCCTACAGCTCACCGGATCATCCAATATCCTGGTAAGATTCCTTTACGTTTTAATTTGTATCCTAGAAATCCACTCTTTATAAAATACGATTGATCATTAATCGAAATTATTTTCACCTGCTATCCTTATGATTCCATTATCACTTAACCCGCGCAAATATTCGATGTAATTGCATTGTAACGCAATGGGAGCAAATCAAATCTTGGCATATAGGAATGGTGAAATTAAAGCAAACGACGTATGTTCCAGAATCACGATGGAGACGGCCGGTCTGCAGCTGCCCGGCTACCACTACATCGCTCCGAACCACATCGTGAAGGCTCCGATCCATTGAATGGGGCTCCGTGGCCAGAATTCCAGTGGCGCGTACAAGTTGTACAACACCGAACGCGCCTACTACATGCAACCGCAATATGGGACTCTGGCTCCGATATATTACTTCAAGTAAATATCAAGACCAAAACAATCTCCAAGGGATGGAAAGCGATTGGCAGATCACTAGATAACGTGCTGAAACGTATGTTTACATTTGTTACGAGTTTAATAAGTATTTTAGATATTCTTATATTTATTCTCCACTGTATTAATTGGTCGGAAGTGAATAGGTAACCTTGCGATAATGAGGGGTGATATGCATATATCGGTAATTGTATTGAAATTTTAAAATGACTGACATTTTAAAAATTATCGATTATTCTGTGAGCGGAGAACGTTTCAAAATGCACCCGATGCACTTATTCAAAAGCATTTACAATTTCTGTTCTTAAGCGTTCCCCGCTCATTAGATATTATATCAAAGTATGCAACATGAGTTAGCTAAGCTGATCGAATTTACTATGGATTTAAGCGGTCGAGTTATTCAATATTGATTTTGTTTTATTATGATCAGTACTGACCACAAATAAATAAAATGTTCAAAATAAGTTAAATCGAGAGTCGCGTATAGTAGGCGTAGATGCGTTACAATCGACCTCGGCCCTGCTGACGTAGCGTAGTCTTAGCATAGCGACAGAGTGAGAGGGTTCAAGACAATATATGTAAATAAAATAATCGTAATATCCTGGAAAATTAGGTATTACACTAATAGTTGTGTCGCTCGGAAGCGATGCGGCGATACGAAACCGATGGGATCAAATCCTTTAAGAAACTTACATTAAAGCGGACAGAGGCGGAGCGAACATTTCAGTAAAACATTTTAAATCGTTATGATCACAAAAAGACGTTAGGTGTATAAAATAGTGTTGCTAAATGTGATAGTCTTCTAATTTATTTTACATTTGAATTATAAGATCTCTAACATAATGCTGTGTGTGCATCGGCTACTGGAAATTTTATATTGAGTAAATAATATTGGTCTAGGGATCAAAGCCAAAGATTGTTGAAGTTTGTTTAACATTAATAATGTTGTGGATTTATGCTAAATTATTCTGAGAGTAGTTGTTTAGTGACGTAAAGTAGGACAGTTTGTTTTAATCACCCTCTCTGGACTGCTCATTGTATTTAGTCTTAGATCAAAATAGAGATAGTCCTGTGGTAATCAACATATTTCCAAAAATCTTAAAAAAATCGCTTAGGTTAACGTAGAATAAGATAACTATAGGACCATTGTATTTGAAGCTTTCCAATAAAGATTTTTAAAATAAGACGTTTCGTTAAATCATGGATTATACTGTCTAGTGCCACTACACAAAAAATTGGTGTGCCAAATGTCTGAATTTGTACTTGGTAACTAATAAGGAGCATTATTCAGATTATTGCAATGCATTTTAAAATCAAGTTGATAGGTATTACGAGTGTAATAATTACATAATCCACAAATAAATGACTAATTTTGCACCCTAGATGTAAGACACACAATTAGACTTACAAATAGTCGAAACATATCCCTATTACATATTTCCCAAGTCTTCCCCTTTTATTAATTTTCAATATTGAAAATAAATTTTAAAATGAAGAATGAATGTGCCAAAGTTATGTTTACATTTACAAGGATTTGAATGAAGCATGTAATGAAATTATAAGATCTTATTTCGTCAACCTCGTCGACGAAACTAGTCAAATTGTTCTGAATATAAAGACAAAAGTATTTAAATTTTATATTATTCTATGCTAGTCAAAATTTTGTTTCAATTGGTAAGTTTTAGGTTTTTGTACAAAAAAAGTGAAATTTTATTTATTTTTTGTTTTTGTACGAGTCAAAGTTAACTATTTTTGAGTGGTTTCGCTTGAAAGTAAATTAGCAATAAAATTTTGATAAAATCAATTATTTATAGTCTAATGAATTGCAATTAAGACAATGTATAGAGCTTTGTAAATTAAGTACCACACAGGTATAAATAGAGATAATCTATAGATGTAACTGTGAAGATATTGAAAACGTAGTAAGGAACTAAAAGAGAAGAGATTTAATAGCTGTGATTAAAGTTTGGTGGCACTTTTGTGCGAAATGCTACGTCAGGTAGACGCTGTATATTTGTTGTGGGCATAGGACGCATGTAGTTGTAATAGTGCACGCTTGATTATAGAAAATGATTGATATAATGACGGTTGGAAACGTGCGCGTGGGTCAGAGCAAATTGGATTTATATTGTGGAAGGCAAATTGTAACGCAAATACTGTAAATCAAGTATTAGCTCATTGGTGTTGTCACTACATGTATAAACTAGTACAATGCAAATTAATGCTGTAGTTAATCAATGCATAATTAATTTGTCACGTGTAGCTATTACTTTTTCAGTTATATTAGTCACAGAAATGATTATATAATCTTTATTATACTCATATTAGAATAGTGATTATGTTTCAATATTGTTACTGTTATTATGATTTGCTCAATTTTCTGAATGTTTATGTAAGCTAGGCTTCAAATATTATTTAGTTTTATTGGTTTGTTAGGACTATTTTATCCGGGATATGTTTTATATGAATTCCCGTATTTACTTATTGATATTTTTACTGTACCGATTATTGTTGTTTAAACCTTTTTTCATCATTATTATATTTTACAATTCCGGTAATTATGCAAAATAATACTAAATATGACACTTATCGAGAACTGATTTAAAATATCATGCACTCTTGCAAAAACTAAGCATGTTTAACTTTGAATCTCATAATAATATATTATTCCAATCTCACCTTACTGTGAACATGAGTACACGCAAGAATATACACAAATTCACCCTTACAACGTAAGCGTCATAAAATGATAGTATTTTTATAATGAACGTTTAATCCACAGGTTTAATCCTATGCTGATAATGACAACTAGTGAAATTATCGTTTTATTGTAATTTGTTAAATTTTGATTTATGATTTGTTTTAAATTCACTTTTTTTTTCTTTTATCCGTCACTATGTGAGTCTTTAATTGACGTGACGTGTTATAAATTTATATTAGCCTTTATTGACAGGGTCTGACTGCGTTGTATTATAGTGTAATTAAATTCAATTTTAGCAAATATTAATAATGATAATAGTGAATTTCTTTTAGAATTTCCATGTTAGCACTTGAATTTGAGATTCTTATTGCACCATTTCAAAATCCTTTTATTGAATTTTGTGGCTATTAGGATACAAGAATACAAATCCTTATATTTCGCACGTGTTATGTGCGTTTATTTGTTCGTTGATGGAATATGCTTAAGAGGATGTTATTATTGCTATTTGAAGCAATATCAATGCTAATTATTTTGTTATCATGGTAAATAAATCTTTATCCACATACAGGTTTGCGACGATTGGGTAAAAAGGGTTGTGTCATTTGTTATGCATATACAATATTCAATATATTCGCTTTGGTCCCTCTAAGTACATACAAATAAATAAGAACTTTAAAAAGTTCATCTTAAATAATAATGTAGTTAAACCAGGGTAACGTATCATACAGATTATTTCGGTATAAGTTCACAAGATTGTACCTGTAGTTTAAATGAGTGTATTCCAAAAGCTTATAAAATTGTATTCTAAACATGATTTTACCTTAAGTCTTATCTCTAAAACAATAAAAGCATGTAAAGAAAAAATACTTACGTTATTATATTGTCTTACAATCTTAAGGCATAGTCTACCAAGTATACGAAAGTGCCAAATCAACAAAGTAAATATATAAAAAAATTGGCCAAATTCTTGTGTAACATTTTTGTTGTGTAGGCTATGCCTAATTCTCTGTTTTCAATAATCGTTTAGTATTAACGTTTATAGTAATTATTGACTGAGTATAGTTAAGAATAAATTATACAAAAGGTAACAAAATCTTTCAATTGTCATGTTACTGCTGCAATTTCAAAAGCATTTAATTTTATACTGTCTTCAATAGCGTGCAATCAAAGCGCAGATTCACAAAAATATTGTATCACAGTTAACTTCTAAGCGTTTTAAGAGGATTGTTGCATAAACTCTTTTTATTTTAATTGAGGCAATATTTATATCCAGTTTAAGCTTAGCCGGTATAAATTTCAGCTTTCTACTCTGTACATTACATACATTCAGATATTTGTGTGTTTAGTGGATGTTACAAAAAAAGTAACAATGAAGGAAAAAACGTCATACAAGCATGGCATGCCATAAATTTTAATTATTATGTATTATATGATATAGTCTATGTGTACAACAGTTTTGACAATATTATACGTGCCATTATCATGATTATCAAAGCAATATGGCTGCAAATATCTTGCTTTCTCTGTAGTAGGTATGTGGAGCGGTTTGTGTCAACATGGCGCATGCTTGTGTGAACTAAGTGACACGTCTGGATATTTTGTGTTCCCATGCAATTAGATGTTTACTCTTCATATCTTGCAAATATCAGTGTAATTGTCGACATATCTCTAATCGTTTTGTGAATTGAATTGATTAACGTTAATGAATTATTATTAATGTTGTACTTACGGTTACAGTAAACTTACTGTCATTGAGGTTCATTTCAATATTAATGTTTGTTTTCTTATGTTAATTCAATAAAGTGTGTAAATGATTTTGGCTTTCATTTGAGTCTTCTGGCACCTTTGGGCTAAAAGCCCAAAATTCCATTGTAAAAGTTTTGCGATACTTTGACATTTTACTTAAGTAACGACTAATTAAATATTACAGAGTATATCAAACTCGCCACGTTTTTTATCTGCCTCCGTGGTCCAGCGCCACCGTCATTTAAAAATAATTATTCACTAAAAACACAAGTTAACAAAAATTCATCTTCTGTAATTATGTTTCTCGATCTGAAGTTAATTTCAATCATATTAAATTATAGTTACAAATTGCAAAACTGCTAAAAGTGGCCATTTTTAACAATATTACAATTTGTAACTATAGGCATCGATGCTATAGGATAACACGGATTTTTGATAACTTGTGTTGATTTTTAAATGATGCTGGCGCTAGTGTTCACCGAGGCTGTAGTGTAGACCCGGGTGTGGTAGTGGGTTCGATTCCCACGCGAAGCATACGTGCTTAGTTGTTTCCAGTTTGGTTAAGACATTGCAGGCTTTATTTACCTGATTGTCTGACAATAAAGATGATTAATTACGTGCTTCGGAGGGCACGTTAAGCCGTTGGTCATGGCTGTCATTGTGGTAGCTAGTTGTTCAAGGAACCACGGTGACTAAGAAAGACCGCTTCTTGACGTCTGACGTCAAGAAGCGGTCTTTCTTAGTAGAACAAAAGTTACCGTCATAACCCATCGGAATAGTGGCAGCGGGCCGGGGCACCTAGCGCGCAGAACCGATGGGGCAGAAAGCTTCGCTAGGTGATGAGCGGGAATTAAACCGGTGGTGTCAACTGGGAATTAATTAAGTATATATTTTCGTTGGTGGCGGCAAAATATTTAATATCTTTAAATACTTAATAATTATTAAGCGCTTAGGGGTGACGAGCGGGAACGACCGGCGGTGGCCAATCCAAAACAGTTTACCCTCGCCGTCGCTTGACAGGCACGATCGTCACGAACACATTTCCCCGCTAGGCTATCGAGCTTCTCGTACAGATTTCCAGATTGGCTGGTTGAAAACGTCTGCCTCCTGCCTGCACCTTTCTGGCGTCCTTGGTTCATCAGACCTCGTACACTGGCCAGTTATTACGTGATTGCCATTCCATAAACTCTGTTTTTCTATTCTACCCCAATAGTCATCAGTTCTGGTGCCTTACCACCATCTCTAAAAACCACCCAAGAACGATTGAGTAAGGGAGATATCGCCTTACATCATGTATTGCGCTGTCTCGCTTACTCACTGGATCTTGCATGGTTTTAAGAGATGGGGGTTACACCCTGCACGTTACGTGTGGGAGACTCCACTTCCTCTTCGTGTAGTATGCATGAGTTACGTCTTGTGAAAAAGGCGAATTAATTAGGCCTAATGCTCGTTCAGGTGGTCTCTATTACGTATAGTGTTTATTTGTGGCAAAAACTTTGAGTCTTGTTGAAGATACTTAGCTTAACGACTGTGTAAAATTTAACAGATATTATAAGCATTGCATTGACCTTACCTTTAATTCAATAAGCCTTTAATTTTCTTACTGTACTTACCTATGTGTTTCTGATTAATCATCATAGACACTTTTATTTGGTTAACTAATCATAATGATTGTTTACCTATGTTTTGATATGATGTGTTCATATGAAGTTCCACATTCTCGCTATGATCGAAGTAATGGTACTACCTAATTGTTCTAGCATTTGTAAGTGTTCTGCGTTGTCTGATATTATGATGAGGTCATCGGCAAACCGGAGGTGGTTTAACATTTTTCCATTTATTTTTATTCCATGTTCTTTCCAGTGTCCAGTCAACACTTGCGAGTATTTGTTTCAGAGTAACAGAAAATAGTTTTGGTGATAGTGGGTCCCCTTGTTGCACTCGATAAGGGGATTCCTTTCCTTAAAAGTACTTAAAATATCTGGTACTTACCTACTTAACAGAATTATATTCAAGATAGTGTCCATAGCCTACTTAAGTAGGTAAGTAATGAATATATACTTATAAGGCGGTAGGCCTGTTTGACTTCTCAATTGAATGAGAAAGAGATAAATTTACCGATCTGCTTTATGAAATCTCAGACCACTGCAAAATCTAATTTTGAGTGAGTTGTTGGTGAGCAATTAGTTTTTATATTCTGATTTGATTAATGTTAGAAACTTCTAATTAATATTTAATCCCCCGACCGCTTACTAAACGAGGTCGTTCGGGCTCGCCTGTTGTTTTGCCATTATGTTGCTTTCACGCGATGTCTTAGCGCCCTGACCTCCGTAGCTATTATATTATTGACTTTCTTAGCATTTAAAGTCATTGCCTCAAAGTAGGTCAGATTTTTCCCTAAACGACTCAAGCTAGTTTTAGTATCTATATTTCAAATTGATAGTTCTTGTCCACCCCATTAGCATACAAGGAGATGTAGTCTCGTGCAGAAGTAAAAGATTGATGACATGCCAGTGTGTCGTGCCCACTGCCGACGGCCGACGGTCGGCAGCCGGCTGGCGGCAGTGCGCATGCCCGCCACTGCGCCACTGGCCGTGCGCTCCCCCTGGCGGCCGACGTCGCAGCAGTTGCGTAACAAAAGCACACTCTCCTTCTAGCGTTACGTCGAAAACTTTCGCACCGTGCGCCGACGAAATGGAGAAACGTAAAATGAAATAAAACTTTAACGCGGTGCGCGCTCTTCAAAAACAATAAAAAAATTAATTAACAACTCCAAGAAAAATTTAAACACACAAGAGACTAGCTTCAGCCTTTTCTTTTTTGTTTACCAAGTTAACTTCTGAAGTGGCGAAAAGTGAACGACTGTGAATTTTAGCCGGTAGTTGAAGTGCGGACGTTAAAAGTGGTGTGTTGATTTGTTTTTCTTTGCTTGCTGGTGGAATTCGGAGGTCGATGGTTGGACTGCGCTGGTGGTAGAATCGATACTGCGGTGGGAGCGGCAAAGGTAATATTTTATTATCTACTTACTTGAGTCTATATTATAACAGTTTGTATCTAAAATTGTAGTTTTCACAGGTACCATTTCTACTACGAGTACACATATAACAAGTATTTTATTACATAATCTCACATACATCATGTGTACGAAACATATTAAAAAAGTTAGAAATATATTATGCTAAGAAAAGAATCAACTTTACTTTTTATTTTTAAGTGTAAAATAGAACGTTTATCTGGTCTATTCTATATCATAGTATAAACTTTAAATACCTCCGCTAATTGCATATTAAAAGTTCGCACTTTCATAGTAATTATGTTTCCAAAATTGGGAATCAGCCAAACTCTGACGTGTGTCCTGGCGAAACTAGGTCAAATAAATAGATCCAAAGCAATATCTGTAAAGTCTACGTCATAAACAGAACAAATACTTTGCATGTAAGTGACTCGTGAAGCTCCTTGTATGGTAATACACAAATTCAAATGTTTTTTTTTTGTTTTATATATTATAAATATAAATATATCTTTATAGGGACAAATCACACAGATTGAGCCAGCCCCAAAGTAAGTTTGGATTTGTGTTATGGGATACTAACACAACTATACTATATTATATAATAAATACATATATAGATAATCACCCAAGACCTAGGCCAATCAAAAAAGATCATTTTTCATCTAGACTTGACTGGGGATCGAACCCGATGCGTAATCGCCACTGAGGTCGTCAAATGTGTACCTATTGCATTGTTTTTTTTTAAATCTTAACATCATATTATTATATAGAGTGATATAAATGACCAAACGACTTCTAAATTATATAGGTCGATTATTATTTACTACAAACCCAATCACAAACTAAAATCATGCCTATCTATGTTATAAGCATTATCTAAGTCTATTCTTTAGTCACGTACGTCTCTATTGTATCGAAGTAAAAATATGTTCATACTCAAGAACACATCCGTGCTCAACAATCTTTGTACCAGAAACATAAAATAATTATTAAAATAAAAGAAATAATAAATTAATTATTAACATTGAAACACCTTGGTCTGCCGTTGGGTCTACGGAACAATGTAAGCTACGACTTCAGCTACGACGTAACTCGTAGTATCAAAATTCGTAGCTCGTAGCCTTGTAGCGTATAGCTATCACAGAATACGGTAAAATAAATATTTAAAGCCCTATTGATTTTCAGTCTTCTTTCTTCGAACCATTTTAAATATTCGCTAGTCTATCTAACACTTATTATAATATTTTTAGTCTCCGTAGTCATGAAAAAAAAACTGCCGTTAGTCTTATTATGTCATTGTGGTAACGTGTAGTTTTTGTCTACAATAAAGTAAACATCACATAAAAAACTGGCCCTTTAATAAGCACGAGTTTTTAGCGCACTTATGGCACTCAAAGTATCACAAGCGTAATTAGGTTACGGTAAATATCTTTCGTGGGCCGGATGCTTGACTGCCAACGTACACGATTTAAAAAAAAGCTCATACGTAGATATTTATTTTGATGTACGCCGTTTTTTGCTTAAAGAAAGTCTTTGCTTAGGAGTCGATTTTTAATTATTTTAATTGCGTTAATAAATTGTTGTTTTTTCTTTCTTGAGATGTAGTATTTTTTTGTTTTATTAACTTTATCCTTGATACAGCGTATATTTTCTTTGATATAGCACAATCTAATTCGAACCAACTACAAAAAGGGTCGTATAAAACAAATGGTTTGTTATTATACCGTTACAGTAACACGGTGTTGCCATGTTAGCCCCATGTCGGCGCCATTTAATTTTATGGAAAGTAATTAAACCAGATAAACATTTCACCTGCCAATACAGAAAGGATTTTAAAAGGGTATAATGAAAATAAATTTATTCATGTAACGTCTTATTTTGATTTATCAACTTGCATAAAATTTAATATTTAATAGAACTACGTGAGGTTTACTTCATAAAACTCTATCTATCTATTTTTCAAATGATGTCTTTTTTATATTATTTACTTGGTTTTGGATAACATTGTGCATTTCATCGTTATTTTGTGTTTATAATAAAATGTTATCATCATCAATATTTATAAAAAACAATGCCACCTAAGGGACTTTTCGTTGTAATTTTATAACTCGAGAACGGGCTCACCTATCCAAACCAAATGTAGGTAGGCTTTGTTCGGACTATTTAGTAGATAGTTTATATTGTGAAGTTTGCACAAAATCGGTCGAGTGGTTCTTCATTTGTCACATATTTTTAATTTTAGGCAAAGCCGCGGGCAGAAGCTAGTTTGTAATAAATATCTATCTCATATATTTGTTAATTAATTTCATTAATACTTAAATACCTACAATAGGTATTTATTTGTCTTATTTTCTTTTTCTAACAAACACTATAAAGACAAGCTACGAAATGTCATTTTAATAATAATTAGGTGATCAAAATACGTTCACACAATATTGTACTTTAGAGCAAACACAATAACCTCTTTGTTTTTCCATCAGTGAGCTCGAAATCATCATATTTAAAATAACTCACATAATTATATCAAAGTGGTTTTTCGTGTGAAATAATACCAAAGAAAATTAGGCGGTCGCTCACCTAATTCAACATTATGTCCTCAGGCGCCGTGTTTGTCAAATGTTTGCGGACGGCTCTGCCCAAAATTTAATCCATTTGGTAAATATTACTATGGACAGCTAACTATACTACACATTTGTCATTTGCCCTTAAGATTGGGTGTGTTACATTACAGTGCACAGGTTCCTAATGACAAAATTTGAGCTGGAATTTTTAAAATTATTTTATCTCTCCTTAGATTGATATTTACCTTATAATATTCACCTGTATAAAAATTTACTCAGTTTTAATGTAGATGCCTTATTCACTATGACTATCATCACTACATAGTATAAAACAAAGTCTCTTCCCGCTATCTGTCCCCATGTATGCTTAGATCTTTGAAACTACACAACGGATTTTGATGCGGTTTTTTTAATAGATTGAGTGATTCAATAGGAAGGTTTAAATGTATATACATGAATTATAAAGCATTGCACTCGTGCGAATCCGGGGCGGGTTGCTAGTTGGTTATAAAACAACAAAAAAGTCTATGTGTAGAAGGTGACGCCAAGAGACAAATTGAAAAACTTTCCATAAGTTATTCAACGGTGGAGCCGGTGTCCTACAAAACTTTTTGTCCCTGTAATGATGGATAACACGTTACAAATATTCTGTATTTATTTTATTTATTTATTTACTAGCTTCCACCCGCGGCTTTGCCCGCATGAATTTCCCACGGGAACAGTGCTTTTTCCCGGGATGAAAGCTACCCTATGTCCTTTTCAATAATTCTAGTAATGTGCATGCGAAATTTCAGGAAGATTGGTTCAGTAGATAGGGCGTAAAGAGGTAACTAACAAACAAATAAACAAACTCACTTTCGCATTTATAATATTAGTTGGGATTTATTTAAACATATATCAACATTGAAAAAAAACAGTTAACAATGTAACAAAAACCTTTTTTATACTAGTTTTGTACAGGTTTGCACGTACACTGGCATTCAACGTTTGATTTCGTTATTTAGACCAAAAGAAAATTAAGCTTATAGGATAAAAATATTTATTTCATAGTTTTGACTTTTACTATTAACGCACGACTTCATCTAAAGCTACTTCCAGTCCACATCCCAATTCACTTTTATGCAATCAAATAAGTAGTTCATTCCTAATAATACGTTTGTGTCATCTAAAGATAATGTCTTTGTTATGCCAATGGGCTAGTAAAAATACAGTAAAAGTTTTAGTGGAGGAAGATAGTGGTTTTACTGTGCAATCTCAGAGTAATCAGATCTGGAACGTACAACAACGGTATAAAGTGTAAAAGGAATAAATTCTTAATTTTTGTGTTACTAATATCAGTTTGTTTTTTTTTACACTAACTTTTTTATTCAAGAAAGTTACATAGAAATGTAACTTAACTCTGTTTGTTTGTTTTTTATATATTTATTGTAGTACATAAAATAATATACAATAAAATAGATAAAACAGTTTGCAACAATAGACTGATTGTAAGGATATGTATTAAGTAAGACTTTCGCTGGCAGTAACACCTCTCGACGTAGATAACAATTAACTGATTGTTATCTCGATTACTGTCCGCGAAAGCGTTAAAATAAACACGTTTAATACAAATTAAACATGTTAAAAGTAGGATTTGTATCTAATTATTTATTTTGATGAAATAAATTGCCTTTATTTATATAAGCAGGATTATCCCATTAAATATCATAATATTGCAATACGTAATGATTACTACGAAAACACTACCGAATTTTTTTATTAACGAGAAAGATGGTAGTGGAGATGAGCATTCAAATTCGGTGTGTTATTTGACAAAGGCATTTTATCGTCATTTTAATACAAAACGTATTTAGGTACCTAACAAAATTCTTATTTTTCTAGTGTTCTTCTTCAAACAATCGAATCGAATCAAAGATGCTGATTTAAAACGTACTTATATAAAAGCATAACGACGTATCAGCATATAACTAAAATGATAAATCCAAATCCAATCTAATTGAAATCTACCATTCTTAAGCTTTGTTATATTTTAATCTTACAAATTAATATAAAGGCGACAAGCTAATGCATTCAGGAAGATTCTCAAGAACAATAAAGATAAAACTGTTTCTGAAAAGACAACGATTGCAATTTGAATTTGTAAGATTTTTGTAAGATTAACTATTGTCATGATGTATTATATATAATGTCCTACCAGTTAAGGTACTGCGACCTTATTTTTAAATAACAAATCAACATTCAATGCAGTTTTATACAGATGCATTAAACAAGATACGTACAGAAACAATTTTCCAGGTTTTGGAAATGTGGCTGGGAAAATCATCAATCTGATTAATATGGCGGATATTAGTCCGGCAAAGAACGAAACGCTGTCAAATCGGAATCTGCACAGGGCTTGCCCAGCATATCACAGTCCGCCCAAGTTGATACGGTCGGCCCCTCGTCTTTGAATATATAGCCAACTCAAAGGCCCCTCGTACATGCGACTATGACATAAATACTTAACAGCACTGGCAATGTTGTATTGAAAAGGGTATGTTCCGCCAATCAACAAAACCCAGATGCCATGAAGAAAGATCCAAAAAAACATTAGAATATAATGTATATTGGAACAAGTCAGAATAGAGCCTATATGCAGTATGACGCAGTGTCTAAACTAGGTATTATAAGTATGTGTATACTTATAATAGTGTACTAATAATAACTCGTGGCTATAATAAACGTACTTATAGGTAAAACGTTTAGTATAGTCACGAGTGGACGCTATAGTCTTACGTCTAATATCCATGGTAAATATTTATTCATAAATACAATTTATTAATGAATGAAAATTCCGTCGTTACTGAGAAACTAGCCAATCGATACCCTGTGAAATTACTGGGTAGTTGGTAAGCAACCATTAGGTTTCGAAGAATTCCACAGCAATTCTTTATTAAACAAAGACTAACGAGCCGAGTGAGTATTTAGGGTTTTTTTTATTAAAGACACTAGAATTTAGGATTTAATTAGGTATAAGTGCAGATTATATAATATAGCACTGTAAGGTTCAATAAGTATATATACGAGTACCTGTATGTCTAGTTTAGAAGAGAGAGCTCTCACAGAGCTCTGTACTTTGATGGTGCTCAATAAAGTTTTTTTTTATTTATAAGTTATCCTCAATCTATTTTAAACATTGTTATATATATAGTATTTATATAATATATATATACTTTAGGCTTATCTAAGACTAGGTAAATATTACTAGGTACGTCATTGATATAAGTAGGTAATCCTATTGTTTGCTAGATGTTTTAAAGATATTGTTTTATATCAATCTTAAAAAAATATTAAATACATACCCACCATCACAAACTTACGGAGACATTTCTTTCGAATAAGTACGAAATAGGTGTGTGCAATGCCTGTAGAGGTAGAAAACTGACAAAAGTTTGCATTGCCCGCGCGAACAAAAATATCACCATTGAAAATACATTCATTTTAACATTCTTTTCATTCTTTAACGCACACATACTGGGATGATGCCGTTGAAAACTTTATTGAACCCATATACCAATCTATTGATTGGCTGACCACACAAACGGTCACATCATCATGTGTTATATTTTATTACTTTCGCAAGCCGATAGGCAACGTGGATTTATGAGGGTCGTCTGAAAGCTTTTCCGTAAGATAGTGTTCCAACTGTCCTGTGCCAATCATTTACTGCTCAATGCCCTTCTTGGACACATCTCATTTGGCATTATTTTTACTCTGTCAGTTGTCTTGTAGATATATTATTTATTTTAACCTATCGAGATTTATATCTATGAATATTTCAGATATAATTTGTGTCACTCTAAGGCAATCGCAGGCAATTGTAAAGTTAATATACTTACATAGTTAAATGAGACTATATGCAAATAAAATATATCAAGTAGGTATTGTGCCATTGTGTGCATTGTTTTAGGTGACATCATCATTTAAATAATTTAAAGAAGTAAAAAGGGTGGCAGGGTAAACACCATTACCCTTGTTACTGGAGTTTCAATATCATGAGTAGACTTCAAAATAAATATTAAATAAAATAATTACTTTTTTACTAAATTAACAAATTTCCACGTCCAATACAGTCACCAACACCGTACCAATAACAAGAACATAGATCTTGCCGCACGCAAGTTCTTAGTTTTCTTATTAAACTAATAAGATTTTGTATATTTTATTTGATCAGATATTTGTATAATGTTGTTATTTATCTATATAATACAATAAACGGAGAATACCAGTTAGTTATAAGAAAGATACCAAATATAATAAAAATTAACTGATCATATTCTTTATCATTCGTCCCAAAAAATGAAATAGTTTTTGATATACCTGGGCTCTTCGTACTAACTACTTCACTTCTTTGTTTATGCTCATCGTTGCGTATGCTATTATAGATTGACTCAATCGCAAAATGTCCCTTTCGCAAACTGTCACTTAGTCGTAATTTGTTTCTTTCTCATAATGTCTCTCGCAGAATGTCTCTTTCAGATTTATCCAGGTAAAAATGTGTACTTCCCTCATGTTACGGGAAAAACAGCGAAGTGGGCATTCGTTTACGTTCGTTACGGTCGTTCGATACTAAGAACTCGCTCACTGGACTAATACCAAGTAAAACTCTCGGTACTTTCCCTGCGAAAATTTTTATGGATTTTTTTCATGCTATTAACTTATTATTTCAAATCTGAAATTATTCATACGTACCTATACGTGTATCTTCATATAGTTACATTCTATCTTGTCTTTCAATTTTCTCTTTTTGCACATCATATTTACACATTAAACGTCGCGGCACGAGGCCACCGTCATTCTTGAATAATTCAACACATTTTCAGAGCTCGTTATGCAGTTTTATATTTAAAAATGCCGAAATACAAAACAGGTTGAAGACTTGAAGAATCCTATTCAGAAATAGGACGCGCTGTGTAAAAACGTGAGTGGTGATGAACGCGACATTGCATCGGCGTTTATTTAGACACCTGGGTTTAAAAATAGTTCACAACATTGCGCATCAATGTTACAGCTCGAAATAAGGAAAGTATAGAATTGACTCTATTTAGTATTTTGTTCCGGCAACTCACGTGCAAAAATATGAATCCCAGTCGACTTAAAATTTCTGAAGACAATAATGAATGTTGAAACGAATTAATGATTATATTAAGATATACAATACAATTAACCAAGTGTCATTGAATGACTCCAATTTTTTTTCTTTTATTAAATGGCACGAAGCACTAATTACTTTATGAACCTACCTATAAGTATTAAAAACAAACAAAAGACGGTGTGGCAATACACGCCAGGCGTTCAAAAGCTATGATAATCGCTTTCCTGTGTTCAATAAGCCTGTTTTCCTGCAGAAAAATAAAACTATATACTTCAACTTTCTTCCAGAAAAAAAAAGGAAATCTATTATAATAGGGGAGCCCAAGCAGGGATTTCGGGATTTACTCGAGCGCGGCAGAATAATATACAGGGGGATACCTTGTACCCGGTTAAGTACTTTACCAAATTTAAGGATAAAGGATCAGATTAGTAAAAAAAAATCATCTGAAATTCTCGAGCGCGTCAGATTAAGGTAGGGTTAGTTAATTACATGCTAAAACGTGTGTATTCTACTAATCTGACAATTTGAGAGCGACATCAAAAAGGGGGAGGGCTAAAAACTTGTAAAAAAAACGTCATTTCGACATTCTCCAGCGCGGCTATATTTTTTTTAATTTTGAATGAAATCATTCAAGGATTACGAAAAATATATAATCTGACGCTTTCCACGAGCCGAAGTAATGAAAATTCATCGATAAAGTTTAATGTTGGCAGCTGCGTGATGCCTATTAATAGCGCCCTCTCCGCGTTTCTATTCCTCTCTCTCTTTCTATATCTATTACACTCTGGTTTCTGTTGTCATGACGCCCATGACAGCTGATCACACAGTTCGTGGCATGATATTTAAATCGAACCAGAGGAGGAAGATGATTCTACCGACGAAGATGAAGATAATTAAAAAAAATAATACTCAAAAGTTTAATTTATTGTAATTATTTCCTTATAAATACAAGTATGCTACTTAAAAAGCCATACTTTTTTATTTGCATGCTATTTCCTGAGCTTTTTAAATAATTAAGTTCAATGATATAAAAAAATTAAAATTTTTTTTTTTAATTATCAGATTAATCAAATCCCTCCAGGTAATCATCACATTATGAGACAGCACGTCTAGGGCATAGAGATGAACCATATATGTTTTAATCTGACGCGCTAGAGTATTTCAAAATGGCTAACTTTTTTACACATTCTAAAAATGGCCGCAAGTTTGCGTCACATCCAAATCGTCAGATTATTGAATGAGAGCTTTTTTTAGGTTCACTTAACATCTTCTTAAAAAATATGACGCGCTCGATAATTTTTTTTTTTTTCATTTTCAACTCTACCGTAGGTACTACTACCCACATCATGCAAACAATCAGATTAACATACATTCATTATTGAAAATACGTAGGACTATACGTAGGTAGTATACGTAGGTAGGTATGTTACCAATATCTGATGCGCTTGAGTATGTCAATGTAACAGTTTTTTTTTACATTTTTGAAAATCTGTAGCCGGTTCTCCCACCGAGGAAAAGGTATACATTATATAATATTTTTTTCTTTTTATTATCTAAATTTCGCAATCCAATAGGTCTCTATGACGCTCGAGTAAATCCCGAATTAGCATCGTGGGCTCCCCTACTATTACAAATTTAAATATTTTGAGATGATGTCCCACAGTTACGTAGTAAGTACTTATTGATGTGAAGTCATATTATTGTATTGTTTGTCTTGTTATTCTTCCTGGAGTATACTCATTTGAATTGTACGTTATTTTATATTTCTATTCCAATCTTCCACGTATATACAATAATATCTCAGCTATCTTTTTATACCCTCCTTATTTTGTACATTGTAGAGTCGAGTGTCGACCGCTCGCCCTGCCGGTACAAACCGGATCACTCATTAGCAGCTATTACGCTTCTCAATCAAAATAAGCAGCTTGGCGGCTGGGTTCCTAACCGAGCTCTTAATTGTCAAACATTGTCGACGAGAAAGCGTAATGAAACTTCATTTGCGTTGCGAACCCCGTTTTACTTTAAAAAAAGGATTTTATTTTGAGGAAATGTTCTTTATTACTAGTTTTCTTTTCTTATCATTTGTTTAAATTTAATAAAAACCTCTTCATTGTATGCTTAAAGGCTCTTCATCAAGTCCTGTTAAGATGGTTATTTTAGCATAGAATATTTTTATACTGAAGACTATCGTTTAATTTACATCCTCTTATCTAGAACAAATGTTATAGGTAAGTAGCAATATTTAGTTGTATTCCGAACATTTAAAGAAATCAATAATGAGTAGGTTTTATATACATAAATAAGTTTTTTATATATAATATAAAAGGATATGAATTAACATATGAAATCGCTTACATACAAAAGTAAACAAAACTGTCTTTTGTAAGAAGCATGCTTACTCTTCCCACAATTACCAACAAGAGATTTTCACTGAAGAATATTGACCTAAATTTTGGCACCTGAAAATGATCAGAGCTAACATTTTGAGAGAATACTTATTTATCTAAAAGGTCCTCGAAAGAAAAATTTCGAACAAAAGGTACATACTTACGGTCATGATAACTTTTGAAATAAACTGTTTTCTTTATCAAATTCATTCTTTATAAGGATTTATTAAAAGATTAAAAAAAGAATAAAGTAAGTAGCACCAGTGTTACAAGAATGAGTTGTCTCATAACATCGTTTATGATATCTTCCTGCCTCTTAAGTATGGTTTCCAATCCGTGGAAACTGTGCAAGTGCGATTAAGCTTTGTAATAGATAATGCTGTGTCTAGAGTATCGCCACAACTAAAAATAATTTTAAATACCTACACATGAAGAGCTATTACTTATTCGCAATACACATCTGAACACAAGCTTTGCCGCGTGTGTGTGCCGGGCGTTCTCTAGGGAAATCCTTTACCTTGCAACGAATTTAATCTGTGTACAAGATATAGGCCAGCTTAAAAATATTCGAGCTTTCTTAACAAAGACACAAAGAACCAGATTTGATATTTAAATTGAAATCTTGTATAAATGCTATGATTTTCAAAGACGAATAAAAAAAACTTTTGACTTTTGGTTTTGAAGACTAGAGTTTTAGCACGAATCAAGTAGATATGCAACATAAGCTGTACGTATCTTAATCTAGGTGGAAAAAATGCAAGAACCAATCGGCTTTAGTTTGATTTATTAATACCTGCCTTTACTTAATTATATATACTTATATATTCAAATTAACTTGTTACCTTTCACGATTCTCTTTCCATGATAAATCATGCAACAAAAATCGATTCAAAACAAACCATTGCTAATGGCATACTTACCCCACAAAACACATTATCTGCTTCCCTTTGATTTATTGAATAGGTACTATATGAGTACTTGTTTTTTTATTCTTCTTTAGAAAAAAAAATCTGACTGAGTATTCGACATACATTAACGACCGGGGCAGCCTGAGAATACTTTGTAAGAGATATCCAACACCATCTATTCATTTCCACGGGATAACCCACGGGAAGAAAGGGCCTGGTCTATTTTTAATCTGAAGACTACACGGTAAGGTGCAAAAACAAATATTTTTTTATCTATGTATCGTAGGGATGATAATTATTGTTAAATATAAATCAAAAATTAGTCTTGTTTTAACTATAGATAAACCAACTTAATATGAGCGTTCTAGCCATCTTGCTGCCTTGCTTTTTTTTGTTAATTTTATCACGAAGTCTCAGTTAAAAAGCCCGCATAACTGTTTTCATACATATTTATGTTGTAGATTTGATTATATACCTATTCAAAGTGATGTAGGTAGCTGGAAATAGTACAGGTAATTTGTTATCTGATTTATAAAAAAAAAAAAAAAAAACCATTCATTGTGGGAATGTCCCAAGCCTTTTGAGTACTTTACCATTTGGTCAATCAGTTGTTTAATTTTATTTAGTGTATAACTATTTATGAATTCTCTTAATTATTTTATTTGAATCATAATATATAAACTTTCTTATAATCTTAAATATTAAATCTTAAATGAAATACCTATAGGTACTTAAATAAAAACAAAACTATTATTAAACTTACTTCTTGGTTTGAATAATTGTAGTTTTTATCTATCGATGTCAGTAAAGGGGAAGTGCAATAGGTTTACATTATTGTAATATACTCTCTTTTTAATTTCCAGTAGATAAGATTATTACTGTCAATTTTCCTACCTATATACTTATTATTTTTCTAAAAATTAATTTCGTTGATGGTAGAAGTTTTAAATTATGAAATTACAGCACACTTTATATCAAAGCAAATAAATAATTGCTATGCATGTGAAGCATAACTGAAAAGTACTTTATACAGAGTTGAAAGACCTTTTAGATCGATACCGAGTGAGTCAACGTATTATTACTTGTCCCGACTGATGTATATAAGTAGTTAAGTATATAGGTAACTTTATCTTATACAGTTTTTTTTATTGACCAAAAATATGAGGATGTCAAATTGCAAGGTACTCATATATTAGGTAATTAAAAAAAAAAAAAATATACGGAATCACGGAATCAAAATCGTGTAGGTACTCTTAGATTTGTAGATTTTCTTCGTCCTTTAAAAGTGCGTTTTATACCTAACGTGTTTATCAGGCATGAAAATATTCCTGCTTAAATAAACACAAATCTATATGCATGAACATTTAATGGTACATGATGAATTGATTTTAATTTATATCCAAACTTTGAATTAAATACAGAATTCCTTGAAATTTAAAATCCAAAGTATTTCTTAATTAAGCTTGGTTATGCGATAGAGACGTGCTTTGTCGACTCTCTTGGAATATTCAAATCAGGTTCTGCCGGGCATCTCAGATCTCATTCTTTTAATTTATAAGTACTTACTTTGACAAGATAAGCAAGTAGTTTCAAAGTCCATACTTAAAATTATAAACGCGAACGTCCGTCTGTCTGATACGCTTTCACGGCTCAACCGCTCTGGGCGGATTTTGATGAAATTTGGTATGGATATAGATTTAAAGGCCGGCCGGGTCAAACAAAGACTACTTTTTAGACTCTACTTATTTGGCGCCATATATCCATAACTGGGAATTTGTATCAGTAATAAAAAAATATATTGAAGATTAAAAAACGATTTTCCGACAGCTCTTAATTTTTGTTTAAAATAAACAACAAATCTCCTGTTTTAAGGTAAGTCTTATCCTTTTGTATGTAAAATAAAAATAATCAAGAAAAAAATAATAATAATAAAAAAGCATTCAGAAACAATTCACATCTTACTACTAGATTGTGCAACTTCGTATAACAGAAAACTTAGCCAATCGTCTTTACCTACCTAACAAGGATAGGTTGAACACACAAATTTGATTCACAATGGATAATCCGGATAAACCGATTAAGCGCCAACAATTTGCTGAAATCGATTAGCAAAAGCCTTCTAAACTGAGCTTTAAGGTTGGACCACTGACATTGTCCTGCAAGTTATGTCACTACTGTAGACTGACTATCAAATAGACTATTGTTAGACTTGACCTACCTAGTAGTAGGTAATGAACAATAACCTAGTTCCTTAATTGTATCTACTTAGAGATAAAAGATGGGACAAGGAAAAGGACATAGCCTATATTATATTTTTATAATGATATAGGTATTTAAAGCAAAGTTTCACGCGACCAAAGTCACGGGCAGCAACAAAACCTTACAAAAAAGTGCAAGTTTAGTTACGTTAAGCGTATTTTATTTATTCACACACACACACCTTTTTCTTGAGCTTTGCTTACTGTTGTACATTTTTTATTAGTTTCAAGACGTTTTTTCACTGTAGAACTAACTTTAGGTCAATCATTCAGAAAGTCAAATACTTGAATTTGAAAAAAAAATATGGATTATTATTGTTGTAAGTACCTAATTTATTTTCCAATTCGATTTCTATGTTAAGAATAAGTATTATTACAGGCTGAAATTCTCCGTAAATAGCCAAGAATTTGTATGAACTATATGATAAAGGAATGTCATAACGCTGAAAGTATTTTTTTAATTCTATTCGTTCTATCGAATTTGAAAAGGCGCATACAACGGCTAGGTGAAGTTTTATAGTAAAGAAAATACTGGTTAACCAACAAAAGTCTTAACTTTAGCATTCTCTAGAATAAAAAACATAGGGGTACCTAACATAAATAGCTACCTAATTTTCCATATTTACATAGGTATATATCATCTCATCGATTACGATGACAGCGACCCTGGTAGAAAATAAATTATATGTCGTTTTTGTCATAAACCAATCTCGCTAGCAAACTTGGTCTTAAATATTCTGTCGCACGGTTGGCAGTACAGTTGGCAAACTGTATACAACCCGTGTAAACATAGAAAGCTTATACAGACTATCACGGACGACGGTGGCCGAAGTAATCCGGGGCATTCCGACTTCATAATTACATACACAAGGGACTGGTATTACCATAAAATGCGACGCGTTGGCGTAGTTAGCCTAAATCTGGAATGTCACTGTGGACATTATCTTGAACCACATCTTGTCTTGTGAATAGTCGGGCCGAATTAGAACCTACTGAAATAATTAATAAATTGAACTATTTTTTCTGACAAAATAAGACACAGCAAGTGCACAGCGCAGTTGTTTATAAGTCATCTCTGATGTCCCCCATCATGCTATTACTATGCGTAGTATTAGAAGTAGTACCTATAAAGTAAGTATACATATTAGTATTATTGCAATAAACTGGTAAAATTTTGTACCAGCAGACAAAAATCAAGCATTTTTGTAATTTTCACTCATTGTCTATTAAATATCTAGTTTTTCTTTATTGGTCTTGTAAAATGATAAATTGAGAAAAAAATGTTTGGAGCTCTAAATACTGCATAAATAACTAATAACCTTCTATGAATGAAGTTAAAATGTTGCTAAAGTAAAAAACTTGGATCAACTTCTAAAGATAAATAAGTAGTTAATATAGTATACGTATTTTAGTATACGTAATATAGGTTTATAGATAACTAGCGACCCGCCCGGCTTCGCATGGGCATAAAAACCTTGTTCTTGAATCACTCTATCTATTAAAAAAACCGCATCAAATTCCGTTGCGTAGTTTTAAAGATTTAAGCATACAAAGGGATATAGAGACAGAGAAAGCGACTTTATTTTATACTATGTAGTTATATATTCCGAGGTAGGTTTTACACTTTGTTTTTAAGAACCGTAAAACATATACTTAAATATAAAGAATGCAAGTAATTACTTGGGCAAGTAAAATGAAAATGCTAGAAATTTAAACAAAACACAACTTTATTTCCTCCTAACGAAGAGCTAAGAATCATTGTTTCGCTTCCATAATAACAAAGATATTCTTTTAATTAACTTGTTTCCTTATATCTATCTCGAAACAAAAACAGTTAAAAGCGTTGCGGAGGGCACTTAGAAATTCTAATTTAATTTTTCTCATAAATTCTGTTGAAAATAGCTCACTTGGTGAAATGCAATTTACATAAGAGGAAGGTCCCTGTCGTTATGGAGGCACAAATGGAGACAGTGAGAGGCAATAAAACTGCTTTAGCCACATTTGAGTATCTAGGGAACCACTTATGGAGTAACCGTGAGTTCAGCTGTTTTACAAAGTCCAATCTTTGTTTGCAGCTAAGAATCTTAAATTAAATACATACAATTTTTATTAAAATAAGTTTGGTTCCTATATTAAAAGTTTAATATTTAAAAGTCTTGTCTATTTAAAAGCCCCGCGGCTTCGCACGCGTGAATTTCCTTCAGGAAGAGTGCTTCTCAATACTCAAATTATGTGTATGTTAAATTTCAAGAAGATTGGTTCAAAAGATAGGGCGTGAAAGCGTAACAAACAAACTCACTTTCGCATTACTAATATTAGTTGGAAAGTTGGTATTAACAGTACCTATCTACCCGTCTGGTTTGATTTGACTTTTATAATCTCTCCTTTACAGTTTAAAAGACATACTACTTAATAAAGTTTCTTCGTGCTTATGAAAAATATTATAAGCATAACATGTCACATCAAAATAAGTACGTGAGGATGATCCTAATGGCAGTAGTTTTGAAACAGTCTGCTGGCATCTCCCTCCTACAGCTCAGAAAATCGATTTATCCTTGCTCGGGGTGTGGCTTGCTGTAAAGTTTTTAACTTTAAACAAGAATCCACGTCTACTTTGTCGCATTCTAACATTTTAAATTTTAATATGACTTTAATTAGCTGAAAAAGCTATTATCCTGCTTGGGCCGCCTTTTCATACAACTGTTTAGACAACCAAATATACTTACAATAGATACGGTTACCGCAACAAATAAACGCAACGCCTGCACTCCATTCTCGACCTTCAAAATCAATACGATTATTATTTTTCTACATAAAAACTTATAAATCCCATGATTAAGTTAAACAACAATAACAAAAGACATAACCTAATTTAAAATTAAAAAAGCTCAGTTATTAGTTTTATTACAGTATGGTGGTTTAATTTCGATCATACCTAAAGTTTGTCAGTTTTTAAATAATATATTTTTTAACTTCGTTAGTGACCTGCAATACCTGCATAAATTGATACATTGATTGTATAAGATATACCTACAGATTTTGTAAAAAGCTAGCCTACGTATAACATCGTATTGGCATGTTAGCGTTATTTCATATATATTAATAATAAAAAATAATAATAAAAAAATACTGGCTATACACAAATATCCACCACTACTGCGTTTGATTCCCACGGGACTTAGCAGCAGTGACTGATATAAATAGCGCAGCAAAGCTAAGCGAATACATTTAGTACGTCGGTATTGTCACGATACAGTGCTTATATATTCTCGATGTTAATATACTTAAATAGATATAAATACATAGTAACAGTAGTAGTACAATGAGAGAAAAACTAGGCTGTATTAGATACCTAAGGCTGCCTGAAAAAATCGAACAGTGTTGGCAATCCCTAACACAACCATATTATGTTCCTATTTAATTGAATTAAATTCCTGCAAAAGTTGACGGAGGCAGACAGCAGTTGCGACATTATAATAACCAATAGGTAATGCCAAATCTAGAGACGTGAATTTAATCATGGTCTTATATTTTGAAGCGTAAGCAAAGCAGCACATCGAATGAAGAATAAGAGTTTTCCTAATAAAATAAAAATATTAAAAAAATATATATGTCTGATTTTTTGTAGCGGTCATTTTCAGAATCCCGCCAAATATTTGTTCGCTTCACAGTACGGGCCGGCTAAACAAAGAACGTGTTTTGATGAATCGTCGGTTAACAGCCACGCTTTACAACTTCGCTCATTAGTCGAGAGGATACAATTATCTGTTAACGATCCCCTTTTGTTTACATGGGAAATAAACAGGGTTAGAAGTGCACCAGCATTGCTAGATTAAGTGGTAATTAGTAAGCTCTTGAAGTTGCGTAATGTTTTAATATAGTGCTGCCGCACCGTGTATGCTGTTTCCAGCTCAGCATTCAGTAAGCTTGCTGAGCTGGAAATACAGTCATATTTTGAGTTAATAATGTAAACGTGAACTACTCGTATATTATCCATCTCAGTATTAAATAAATCAGTTTTCGAACTTAACCTTACCACGTACAAGTTCAGACTTATAATCAAAGAGTTTAGAGTAAATTATACGCAGTAATGTGCATAAAGGTATGATATGCATATTAATTCTCCATAACCTTTTTTTTTACTATCTATACCTTCAACAACAGCAACACGGACTTCCGTTCCGGTACGAAAGCGCCGTGTTGCTTGAAGATCTGTACCGTCGTCTGTTTAGGTATTTAACAATTACAAACATATTTCATACACGTTATTTCTTAGGTTTCCTATGGTATCCTCATTTATGACGTTATAAATTTAGTTTTTGAATCTTTTTCACACTACCAACATTCCAATTATCATTTTATTAGAACTGGTTTAAGTTAGACATTTTCATTGTGAAGTTCTCTTAAAAGAAATCAGAATATTCTTATGCAATGTGTTAGGTAGATAGAACCAACAGCCGCGAGGCCCTGAGATTAAAGTACACAACGTAAGAAGTCGTCTGAATAAGGCATAACGACCCGAGTAGCGTGATGAAAGGCTGGCCCATCTAATGAATAATAATTGTTGGTTACTAGCAAAGTCACCCGACATCGTCTTCTAGAAAAAACATTCCTATTTTACATAATATGTGTTAGGAGGATAAATAATCAAAGTGTTAGGCTTAGGAATGTACCACCCCCTTTCTTCCCGTAGGCATTGTAAGAGGGAATAACAGTCAAATAAGGAGCTCGAATAGGCAGGCGGGGCTTGCGTGTTTATAACGATAGCTAGCGTCAAGCGACGGCAAGAGCGCGGCCATACTTGCATCGGTCGCCGCCATTAAAAGCATTTCTATCTTCAGAAGGCACATTAAGCCGTTGGTCGAGTTTGTCATTAATAAATGGCAGTCTTTAGGCTGTCAGATGCCTAATAGGCAGTCTTAAAAATCTGAAAGTTTTGGCCACTAACACACCCAGATCGTGTCCCTATTGGTCTGGTTGCCTTTTTAAAAGGTTTACGGAGGTCATATGGCTGTCACTTCATTGTAATAACTAATACCGCCAAATCAAGATTAAAGCGTACCTTGGGCTATGAAGCGTTAGTTGAAGACCCACACAGGAAACACGCTCGAATGAAGACGAAGAGGGAAATAACAATTATAAAGAAGAAAACGTAACATGTAACTAAATTGAACAATAAACATTTACAGTTTAGTCCGGCGACTAGTGACTACAGCCCAAAAATCAATACCGAATACTATTTCCGAACAGTCGGATGTAAATTCGGTTCAAGGTTCTATTTTCACCCCCGTCAAACCAACTTCGTATTAAAATACTGTCGCAGGATGTACTAACCTGAAATTAGGTTTGATACAGGTACAGTTTATTTTGTTCCTGAATAAGAATTTCCTTTTTAACAACAACCGCACTGAATTAAATTTGCTGGGTATACAAATTATCAAATTTCAAAACACTGTGATTAGGTACTGGTGAATGCTTATAATTATTAATATTTACTTACCTTTTATGAATCAATATTTCAGCTTGTTATGTTGCTGGTATTTTTCACACAAACCTTGGCTTGGTGAATTATAACTCTATTTAATTTTTAAAAAATAAGTACTTTTAAATATATTTCAATGTTATAAGTAAGACCATTAAGCATAGAGATACATAGAGCTCGCTCTTTTGCTCTTATATAAATTGCAGGTGAAGAAAAAACGACTTGATAATACCACAGATTATAGAATGCTATACCTAATCAGATTGCTAGACATAATACCGCTGATAAGCCAATGTCTTTATCTAATTCTAAGAAAATACGTACATTTATCAATATTGGGTGATCACATCACCCAACATGGATATTCAGCTTTCAAAATCACAGCTACCGTATTCAGATTTCAGATTGAATTATCATTGATAAGACTTGCTCGACGAAGTTTCCTGTGTGCTTTCATGTTTTCTGAATAAGAGTATAAATGATGCAGAATCACCTGGTAAGCCTTATATTCAGTAAATTGTACCTACTTGTAATACTACCTTATCAACTGGTTGTTCAATTCAGTTGCCATGGCGGCCGAATTTTTTTTTTAATTTTAGAATCTTATCTAGCTTCTAGAAAGAGCTAGGGTGAGACTTTGGATAGAGATAAGGTGAAAACCTTATTCTATACTACCAAATATTATAAATATAGAGGAATAATAAACAGGAAAGATTTGATTGTTTGTTTGTATACCTAATATAAAAATAACAAAACCCGTCACAAACACATGCATTTTATTTAGTTCACTTTAGTCAGCTTTTCATCTACATACAAAAGTACTAGATTATGCAGCACGACTCTTTCTCGTTGGCGCTTTCTAATGTCTGCATTATCACCGTTTTTGTCACAATTACCAAAGTATATGTTTTCATATATCCTTCTGCTTCTGTATTTTCTGCTTAAAAAGAGATTAAATAGAACATAAGTGAACTCTACATGAAATTAATTAAGTTTAGATGTTTTATTGCTCTATTAATAGACTGCCTGTAAGAAATTGTTTTTGCGATAAGGGCCTTTGTACATAAATTACTTATGGTTTGTAAAATTCTGTACTTATTGTAATCTTGGTGCAATAAATTATTATTATTTATTTTTTTATTCATCATGATCTCAAATATGTTTTGTCTCGTTCGTTCAATTTCAAGCAAGTATTGATATTGAGATAAGGACAGTATTTAGTAAACCTACCTTAGAATCGCTACGAAAAGAAATCAGTTACTTTTTGAAACAGGAACGGAGGTATTTTTACTTCCAAAAATATTAGTTCAATCTTTTCATTTTGATGGACGAGAACAGTGCCTGTTTAGAAAATATTTTCCCCACAAATATACAAATACTTTTATTGTAATAACTACAACAAAAAAATATAGTTGGGCTCGAAGGCCAACAGTAAAAAGTACTGGGCTTAGTACAGTTATTTACTTTTATAAAAGCTGTCACGTACTAAGTGCATCTCGTCCTATCTCGGGTAAGTAGTATTTGCCGCAGGCGCTCTGCAACGCGATTCCTTTGTCCGACTCCGACTGGGCAACTAATGAAACGAGCGGTATTTCTTCAGACACCTCTTTTATTACGAGATTTTATGGCTCAACCACGACACAGGAGATATTTTAGCAAAAACTTGGTAATTTTAAAGTATGCTTACAGTTTGGAAACGAGTAATTTCACCATCATCATTTCAGCCGTAGGCTGTCCACTGCTGAACTTAAGCCTACCCCAAGGATTTCCAACACGACGTAATTATTTGACTTAAGTAATTACGAGAATATTTTGTATAATAAACTTTTAGAAGCTGAATTTATCTCTATTGGTCGTCATGAGGCTTTTACTTCGAGCAACACGGCCTCCGTATGTTGTGTTGCGCGAGAGCTTGTACCGTAAATGTCAAATATTATTATTATTTACTTATTTAAATGTTTTCTGTTGTATAAACCTAGTACGAACACAAAGATCAATGCGATGCTCATGATTACACACACACACATCAGCAAATCATGACGGAATTCTGCTATTCTACTAAAAAAATTAAAGGAAAAACTATTATATTTACTTAGATATTTAAGATCTCCATAGTTAGGTAATTACTTATGGCAGTGTCAAATCGACCCGCACTATATAAGTGCTATTAACTATATTGCCGAAGGATAAAATAGAAGATCAAAAACTTACCTATTTCATACTTCTACTTCTTTTAACTATCAGAATCTATTGATTATTAACACCATCCTAATACCATTTTATTAGTTGGTCGTTTTAAAAATCTGCTAGGTATAGTTTTGTACTCAACAATCTTACTAACGACACCAGTTTTGTGACAATTTAATTAATAATGATGTTTATTGTGATGGAATATATACAATAACGGAGACAGCAGTGTGCTTACAGCTTGTTATGATAGATAAACGCTAGACTTTATCGTGGTGAATATTATTTATTTCACAAGCTTCAGGTGACAATATCAGTTATAAGAATATAAACAAACCGTAACTAGGTACATTTAAATATGACAGTAGAGTAATAGATTATATGGCCAGCATATAATAATACAACCTCCAATACGCCCCCTTAATCTATTACGTACAGGCATCAACCAATATTATACATGTCCATCAACAGCAGGTACATAAAATAAATTATAATGTAACACTTTTGTGTCTGACTATACCAAACATACACTTTAGTAAACTATGAGTATAGTAACACCTAACAAACATAACTATGCATAATAACATCACCAAAAATTAATCTATTACAACTTAACAAAACAGTTTTAAAGTACATCAATATCAAAAACTAAACATAACTAACCCGCCCCCTTAATAGAATAATTTGATAGGGATAAATCCTTCAAAAAATCTTTCAACTTCGGGCCATGAACACTTTTAGTTAAAATGTCCGCTATCATTTTATCAGTTGGCATGTACTGAATTTCTACTTTATTGTCCAGTACACATTCTCTAATAAAATGATACTTAATATCGATGTGCTTTGTCCTATTATGCATCATTTTGTTACCTGCTATTTTATGTGCAGACTGGTTGTCATTGAAAATAACTACAGCTTTATTTTCAACACATATCAAACTACTTAACAATCTGTTCAAGTAAAGTGCTTCTTTTGAAGCTTGACTCAGTCCTACATACTCTGCCTCTGTGGAACTCAACGAAACAGTTGGTTGCTTCCTACTCTCCCAAGAAATAACATTTTTACCAATTTTAAAAATTAATCCTGTAAATGATTTCCTATCTAGAGCTCCACCCCAATCAGCATCTACATAGCCACGTAAGTCTAAGTCTCCAGATTTTCTAAATGTAAGACACATATCAGACGTACCCTATAAATACCTTAAAACCCGTTTAGCACACTTAAAGTGAATTTAATCATAACATGAATTGAACTGTGATAGTACACTAACCGCGTGTGCTATATCTGGTCTTGTATTACAGGCTAAATAATTAAGACTTCCTATCAAACTTTGATATGGCAGATTACAGCGCGGACCTGTCGACCTCTCCAATTTCATTCCTACCTCCAATGGAGTTGAAACAGGCTTCGCATCAGACATTTTGAAGTTATTTAAGACATCCTGAATAAATTGTTCCTGATCGAGATAAATAACACCATTATCTCTCCTTAATCTCATGCCTAAAACATGCCTAGCTGCGCCTAAATCTTTTACTTTAAACTTCTCAAGCAAACCTGATTTTAGCCTTTGCTTTTCTTTTTCACAATTTCCAAATACAAAAATATCGTCCACATAAATGACAACAATTAACTTCTTGTTATTTTCAAGCTGTTTTTGATACAAACATGGTTCTATTTTTGATTGTTGATAGCCTAAATTTAACATTTCACTATCCAATTCTTTAAACCATGCATTTGATGCTTGTTTTAAACCATACAGTGATCGCTGTAACTTACAAACCATTTTCTCTTTGCCTTTTACAACTGCTCCTTTTGGTTGAAGCATATAAATATCCTCCTTTATCCTACCATATAAAAATGCAGTTGTTACATCCCATTGGTCAATAAACCAATTATATAGAGTTTCTAACTACAGGAGAATAAGTCTCTGTATAGTCTATCCCACTAACCTGTGTATAACCCTTCGCTACTAACCTGGCTTTATACTTTGTTATCTTACCATCACTATCCTTTTTAATTTTAAACACCCATTTCGACTGTATCGGCCTTTTATCGGCTGGTAAGTCAACCAAAGTCCATGTCTCATTCTCTTTCAATGACATTAACTCTTCGTTTATCGCTTTTTGCCATAATTCGGAGTCTGGTCTTGCCAAAGCTTCCTCTATGGTCAATGGATCACCTTCATTATTATTTGGTACAATAAGACATCCGTATCTATCAATTTGTTTTCTTTCTCTCAAAGGATATCTCCTTTCTGATAGATCTGGTAGTACCTCCTCTTCAGTATCAGTGTTAGCTTCTTCGAGTATTTCCGCAGATTCATGTACCAACTCTTGGTTACCTATATTCTCATCAACGGCATCATCATACACGTCATCATGATTTTCCAATACATCAGGTACATTTATACAACTGCTCGGTAAAATAGACTGATCAGGCTCTGAATTCAATTTTATAACAACCTCCGATGACTCTTTTACATCATCTTTTGCGAGAAAAACATTTTCTAAAAATTTTACATCTCTCGCCGTTGTCACTTCGCCTGTCTTTGGATTCATCAGACGATAACCCTTCTGATTATTTGGATATCCAATAAATATCATCGGTTCAGTCTTCATATCCATTTTTCGTCTCTTTTGTTTTGGTAATAAACGATAAGCTACACAACCAAATATTCTCAGATGACTAACATCTACATCTTTTCCTGTCCAAAGCTTTTCAGGCACTGCATTATTCAAAGCTTTTGTTGGACTTCTATTTTTTAAATATACAACAGTATTAACTGCCTCAGCCCAATACTTCTTGCTTAAGTTAGATTCCGACAATAAAGTTCTTGCTTTCTCTATTATAGTCCGATTAGCTCTCTCGGCGACAGAATTTTGTTCCGGTGTGTATGGTACACTAGTTTGGTGTTTTATTCCTGCAGACTTCAAAAATACTTTGAGTTTGGCATTACAATATTCTCCGCCGTTATCAGATCTCAGACATTTAATAGTTTTGCCAGTCTCGTTCTCAACTTCCGCCTTGTATTCACGGAACTTATAATAGGTCTCGTTCTTATTTTTCAAAAAATATACATGAGTCTTTCTAGTAAAATCCTCTATAAAAAGTAAAATAAATCTCGTACCTCCAAACGACGGCTCCTCTATCGGACCACAAATATCAGTATGAACTAGTTGCAATATCTCGTTTGCTCTTGTACCTTTGTTTTTGAAAGGACTCTTACATGTCTTCCCTTCAATGCATGGTATACACGGTTCACACAAATCTGTGTTCTTAAATTCCATACCCGTAACCATATTTTTCATCAAAGACATATAATTTCTATTTAAATGACAAAGCCTTTTGTGCCATAAGTTCGAAATATTTTCATTTTGTTTTGACAATGTCACATTTACGACATTATTTCTCTTTTCTGTCAACTCATAAATTCCGTCAACTTCTTTACATCTTGCAATGACTTTGTTCTTATTTTGAATCATGCAACCTCTTTTGTTAAAATTTATCGAAAAATTCTTTTTAGTCAAATCGCTCACCGAAATAAGGTTCAACGACAAATCGGGAACATGTAAAACATTTTCTAAAATCAATTTCTCGTTTCCGCTGACTTGTGGTTCAGCATTCCCTCGTCCTTTGACTGACAATTTTTCTCCATTTGCTACAGAGATTTTCATGTTGCTCTTTTCAGGTTTATATGACACCAAATTGTTTTTATCATGTGTCATGTGATTGGAGCATCCACTATCAAGATACCATTTATCTTTGTTAATAGTTTCTTTCGTATTCAGGCATACGTTCGCTGTCTTCTCATGCTCTTTGCATTCCGACGCCTTATGCCCTTGTTTATGACATTTAAAACACTTGAACACAAATTTCTGCTTACGATCATTTGTTTTGTTATTAGATCTGGCATCATTCGGTCCTTTACGTGTAACCAAAGCTTGCTCGTAGTCTGTACTCATTTTGCTCTGTCTACTACCTTCTTGCAACAATTTCATTTTAATTTGCTCCAACGTGATCTCTTGTCCACTATTATCAACAGCCATAATAAGGGGACTGTACTCAGGAGTCAAACCACCCAGCAATATAGATATGATCCAATCATCAGGGATTTTAGCATCAATATCATCCAATTGTTGTGCAAGAAATGTTACTTTTGAAATATAACTCTCCATAGAACTAAAATTATCCAGCTTACTATTAAAAAGCTCTCGCTGTATTTGGATTCGTCTACCCCAACCCTTATCTTCATATGCTTTTTGCAAACTGTACCAAGCTTCCTTTGTTGTTTTTGCTTTATAAACGTGCATAAAGCACTCAGGCTCTAACAACAAGCAAATCGTAGTACGTGCCTTTCTATCTAAATCAGCATAATCTACACAATCAGATTTATTTTCAGATATTACTTTCCACCAATTTTTATTTTCCAAGTAATTTCTCACCATAAATTTCCATGTTGGGTAATCAACAGATCCCTTCAGCTTTTTAATTCCATGTACGCTATCTTCCGACATAGTTACAGCAAAAGACTACTCACGTATTATTCAACCACTCAATTTTATTTTTCTAGCACTATCAGTGCGTGGTGCACATAACCTGATGGAATATATACAATAACGGAGACAGCAGTGTGCTTACAGCTTGTTATGATAGATAAACGCTAGACTTTATCGTGGTGAATATTATTTATTTCACAAGCTTCAGGTGACAATATCAGTTATAAGAATATAAACAAACCGTAACTAGGTACATTTAAATATGACAGTAGAGTAATAGATTATATGGCCAGCATATAATAATACAACCTCCAATATATTGGTCATAATGATTAGGATATAATTATTATATCCTAACTGCGATTTATAACATATTCTGAATAATAATTGAGAAATCTATATATATAAAAGAAAGTCGTGTTAGTTACACTACTTATAACTCAAGAACGGCTGAACCGATTTGGCTGAAAATTGGTGAGGAGGTAGCTTAGAACCTGGAGAAGGATATAGGTTACCTTTCATCCCGGGAAATCTACGCGGGCGAAGCCGCGGGCAAAAGCTAGCATATGTATAAAAACAAAAATAATGTTGCAAGTTGTGTAAACATACTTCTTCTTTATTAAAGAACAGAAGAAATGACATAAAATAAATAAAGAGACAGAACGAGCAGCAACGTTAAGTTTAAATCCCTATTCGTCCTAGATTGCAAGTGTCACTACAGACTTTTTGTGACCGAAATGACGTCAAACCTTTGTATAGCCATAAAATTAAAATATCATACGGCCGCATTATGCGATACCATTCAATAGCGATGATGGTAATTTGTCGCTACAAATTGCTTTCGTTGGATAACATTTGGTAGAGTTTGCTGTATTATATCCCCGGGTTTACACTACGCCTCGCCTATTATATCACAAATCTATTAGCTTGTTAGTACTGTTACTCTTTGAGTTAGGCTTGCTAGTTCTAACGAGGCAATAGAAAAGATTCTCCGAAATTTCGCTGTTATGAATTAAACTTCAGCATACTATTTATTTTAGATAAATATATGGTTTTGGCCAAATTCATTGTTTTTCTCGGGAAAAATACTGATTTAGGCTATAATACGCGTAATGTAGTCACATTAAACCGGACCTTTCCTTCCTTGTCCCATGTAAAAATGGCCAATATTATAGTGTCTTATTAGCGGCCAAATTTTAGCTAAGCCGTCTTTCGACTCGACAGCAACCGGACCCATGGCTTACCATGCCTTCTGAAGCAAAGAGGTACTCTCAATTATATACCACTAAATGCAGACTACTCGAAATCAACGGCTGCTTCTCATTACATACAAATGCTCATGCATCACTGAATTTTTGAGGTAAACCGGGTAATTACATGCCTCATTTTAATTAATCAATAATTGTGGTGTAAATGCTTATCTACTTAGTTTAATGGCGCATGCAAATTGGTAAATTAACACAATATAATTACGGTCAAAAGTTTGACTCGTTTGTTAATGTATTGAAACAAATATCGCCAATGTAATTCAAGTACATACAAATGCTAGTCGAAAAGGGTTGCAAATAGTCATTACCAAATTATGAAAATGGTAAATAATAAAGCTCGAAGGTAGATAAATATATGTGCAATATAATACCTACTAGTTCTACCTTACTCACAAATCTATGATTAAGTAGTTATACTTTCTTAGTAAGATGATAATGATAAGTAGGTACTTTTTTGTTCTAATAAAACTAAGCACTGTACATTTGTATAATCAACTAAGGCACATTTCAATTAAATATAAGCACAACACGAATGCTGCAAATTAATAGCTCCGTGTTCGAACAATATAAAAGACAATTATTCCATAAATTTATAATGCCCGCTGTTTCGCAATGGCTGCCCAATTCATTTTCCCTTGCCCAGAAAATAAAATATAGCCAATTACGTTTTAATAGCGGCGACAAGGTAGTCATAATGAAAATCGCCGTGAAAAAATTCATCCGGATTCTCCCCAAACGAAAAAAGTTTTTGGAGTAATTTTAGAATACATTAATGGTTACCTTTTGGATAGGCACTAATTAAGCCATTTACAATTGAAACTTTATTTGTAGGTTGTTTTATTATTATTGTGAAATAAAAGTTAAATTTGATATAATATCGTTATTACGGTTCCAGGGTGAATCCAAGCGGATTTGATACGGACCCAACCGCGGAGCAAGAAATTTTTATAAATATCGCTGGTAACGCGTGCAAAATCTTGCTTTGTGGTCCCTTTTTATGATATCCACGGGAAGAGAAGGGTGCTCATTTTTAAACCGAAGACCACAAATCAAAAAAACATATGGAAGTTACGTAATTGATACCATATTCGGCAGGCACAACTTCATTCGGTACCTAATATTGTTTTTGTTTTTTTTTTCTTAATAAATGGATGCAAACCGCGTGTTTAGTAAAGTAAAGATTTTAAAGAATGAACAAAATAGTTATAAATTTTCAATTTCTCCAATACGAGTAACTTTTTTGACGACAACGGCGGCGGTTTATCTTGAAAAATTGATTGTTTGTAAAACAAAACCTTTCAAACTGTCTTTAGGGTGAAATATGGGTCGCAGGCAGCTGTTATATGTTTGTAATTGGAATGTAGTTGGCAAAATTATAGTTAAGAAAAAAATTGTTTTGTTTTGTGTAACATGTATATATTCTAAGTATGTTTTTAGCGCTGATAAATTAACTGTATTAGAAGATAGTTGCTAAATGAGCTTCATGTAGATATAGAGCTCAGGTACTACCTTGTTAATAAGACAAAGAGATTTGCCTAGTCCCCCAAGAATGAGGAAAGGAAACGTTTGTCATAGAATAATGGCGATTGGTACAAATCGATATAATTAAACAGGCGAGATGTTGCCAACTTGGCCAGACTACTAGAATCAAATAAGAATCGTACAGAATAAGATACTTTGTAAGATATGCGTCTTACCACAGCAATGAACATAGTTACTTCGCACCTATTTTGACGGCAATAACCGAAAATCAGTGCTTCTGTACTAACGTGCAGTAACATCACTGAGTTATGGTCCGAGAGTTTCTTTATCATTATTTTAGTGTCTGTGGCAATTCAAATAAACCGTTTCTATTCTATTTACAGCAAACAGCTGAAGAAGTAATGCAAATCCACCTCGTCTCTCTCGTTGAATCTTTTTGGATCGTAATAAGATCGAAAAATGAACGATATTCGACATGTTGTGTGAAATATTATTTATTAAGAAAGATAATATAAGATATCCTAAGATGAAGTATAATTCTTACCTATCAAATTGGTATCTACTGTTAATTTATGTATGTGTATTATATATATACTTATCATATAATATTAACCATTTCAACTGTTTCGTTAAATTGCTTGTTGGTCCCGGCTGCCAACTGGTTGTCCTTAAAGGAACCACGTCAGAGGTTGAGAGGCGGTTTCGAAGAACTCTGACACCAGGGTGTGTACGGTCGATTGGCCGTGACACCTACAAAAATTATAATGATAAGTTCAATGCTATTGCAAAATAAAGATTGCACGTTGATCAAACAATAAACGGACCAGATAAGAATGCAAGTAAGTATGACAGAGAGTAATCAACTTTTATCAAATTCTATAGTTTGTTTTTCTTTCTGTTTTCTCATTATTTTGAGACCAGACTGCCCATGACCGACTGCTCCACATACATAATCGTAATAGCACTAGTTATGGCTTCGTTCTCTCCTAGTTTTTCATCTAAACCTTATTTCTCAGTCGTAGTGTTTTCTCGCAGACCATTTACTTAACAGCTGCACTCATCTTATTCTACGAAGTTATCATTGGGCTCTAATTAAATAATTCAACGTAAACAAAAATATAAATTACTACCTGACCCAGCGAACTGTGTATCGCCTGAATGCACTTTTTTCTAAACTACCACAAATATTTGAAGGCCAAAATAAGATAAATCGGCCCAGCGATTCTCGAGTTTTAGCCAGACTAACGAACAGCAAAATGATTACAATATAAGAAGAAGATTTATATTTATTGTGACAAGTTATTTAATTGCAATTTATTTGTGCATTAGCTTAAAGAATAAAAACAACTCTAATATGAAACAAAAACAATAAAAGCTTCAATAACAAAAATCACTTTTATTATTTATATAAGACATTTCCACAAATTTCATTACGTAACCGCACCAAAATACTACCTACTAATAAAGTAGAGAATATTAAAGCAGAAATATAAAAGTTCGAATATTTTCCCATATAACCATGTAGCTTATCTATGCTCAATATATCATGAGTTGGGAGCACGTAATGCATACTTATGTAGCTTGGACATCGTTATCACCGTTTCAAACCAATCCAACTTTCATAGTTACAACGTAATATACAAAAGTTTTTATTTTAAAGAATATTTGGCAACCAAATTTAGACACAAATTGTAAAACAAACAATTCAAAATTATTTTTTAGAAGTTGACCCAGGCATAAAACCATTAAAGACATAATTAGCAAGTTTGTGGGGTCTATTTGGAATCCTAGATATATTAATGGAACCTTACTTTGCGTGTGCTTTAAATCGCTTTCTCTCCACCACGATTGCGGCAGGGTAAGAGACGTCAAAAGATATTAAGTATAAGATCGGATTATTATGTGTGTAGTTTTAACCCAGCGTCACATGACTCGAAGAAGATCATCTGACCATCGGTTATTCTGGAAATCTTTGGGATAGGGCTAAGTCCAGCAGTGGACAGCCTGCGGCTGAAATGATGATGATGTCTAGTTTTATTTGTTTTGTACTTAAACAAATATAATCATAACTTGCTCGAATAAATTTATTATTTTTGTTTGACATTGTTTGAATGAACTTTACAAAACAATCGATATATTCAACGACAAATAATATGCAAGCTTACAATGGCAACCTTCATTTTCATATAATCCTCAAATATTTTCAACCGCATCGTTTGTTGAAATCATATACCTATATCGTCATCATTTCGTATGATGGTAAGTGAAATGATGATGATGATAACTATCGTGACAGCATTCTGCAGCTTTAGTATATTTCCATTGTATTTTTTTGTGACTTTACATCTCTTATGTTAGCTGAATTAAAAGCTGCCAATTTTATTTAAGTATGATTTAAAGTTAATTTATTTTATTTCTTTTAACTTTTTTGTAAAAATACATTTGTATATAACAAAAGGCGGACTTAATGCTAAAAACATTCTTTCTTTCTTCAGCCTATCTAATGCTGAGTGTAGGTAGGCATTCATTCCTCTCGGTCTTGTGCTTTCCTGTTGTGTTTCCTTCTGGCAATATTGGCCATGTTAGCGGTACATCTGGCTTAGGTTTACCAACACTTCTTCATCTGGTTCTGGGTCTCCATTCAAACATTTACTTCTCCCAATGGTCATCTATCATACGGTATATGTAGTAGAGAGAGTGTGGTATTCTTAACACATGTTTATCTAATGTGATAAAATAATATGGACTTCGAATTGTGGATAACATGGCGTGTGATAATATGAAATAGCCATTGATATCAAGCAATTACTTGAAGCACGTAAAGTTGATTTTACTAAAACAACAATGATATCGGGAAATCTAGTAATTGTCGCTAGAAACTGAAAGTTCATCGTACACGAGTAGCGTGCTGGTAGCACTGGCACCCGCATTTTAATGCCAGCATGATGTAATCCATCGATCCGCTGCCCGCTAGTTCACAGTACCGGCTTGTATTTGCTTAACCTGGCTTTAACGGGATTCATTGCAAAGTGCTAACTTTTTATTTTTTATTATGCAAACTGCCACTTTATTTAAACAAGAGTTACTTATTTTCATATCAGTAATATTAGCGTTTTCTTTCGCCTTGATAGTATTTTAGTTATTGCCCGTATGATTTAAGAGTGGACGAGGATAAACTACAACGACAACTAAGAGTCCAAAAGTTAACTTAAGTGATTGTTAATTTTTGACAAATTATACACCCATCCGCCATAGTGCCATACCAATAGAAACTATATTGTTAGCAAAGTATCTATACTATAATTATGTAACGCCAATACTGGGAAATACTATGTCAAATACTGGATTTTGAGGAACAAGCGAAGCAAACCCTTTCACTAAATGTGATGAGCTGGAACTGGAATCCTGCAAGTATTTTTTATGCTATCTTAAGGCGCAAGAGCGTTAAATTACAGGTTAGAAGTTATCTATTAAATATATAAATCATTCGGAAATTGTCATGCTCATCTATGTATTATGCAGAATCAGGAACCTACCTCCATAACGACGAATGTAGGTACCTGGCCATTTAAACATACACGTATTACTTAATTCTAATTATATAAAAAAGCCAAATGTTCGTCCACATTTGCTCTATAAGGTTCCATAAAATCTTCTGAAAAGGAAACCCTCTTAAAGTGCCCAACCGTTGATGCTGTGTTGAAAGCCGTTTCACTTAATTGATGTGTCAAAACTCCACGTTCGTTTCCCTCGAGGTTGTGTAGTACTCACAAGTAAATGAAAGCCTACTCATCCAGCGACGCTGCTCAAAGTGCGTCCAAGTAAATTATTCAGCGCACCTGTTGTCACATGTTCCTTAGGGCACCCGTCTCTTGGCGTCCTCTTTTCGTATGTAGATTCTCCGGGCTACTTTTTTTCTTTAGAAAATATTCTCGCAGAATATCCTATTCGATACGGAGTTTATGCTTAACATTGAACCCTATTTACTGTCAAATGAGGTGCACGTTTCATATAGTACGTTGTATATGTATTTTGCAAACGAATATAAAATGAAATTGCAATTCTGTGTTTTGTAACAAACAAGGAATGTGAATGTAAACCTGATACATTAAGAGAAAATTTCTTAAATAGGTATTTAAATGGGGTTATCGTAAACTTGCCACAAAGTTAATTCGTCACGAAAAAAAGTATGCGTAAACTTGCCACACTTTTATTTTTTTATAGTTAATTCGTCACAGTCTAATATTTAGTATAGTAAATTCGTCACACTGATTATTTTTGTACAGACAGCAAGAAAATTAAACAAAAATTTAAATAACAACATTTATTTCTTTCATCACAGTTTTGGGATATTAACCTTACCTACATCTATTACAAAAATCACAGTTCTATCTGAATGATTTACTTAAATATTACGTACAAATATAACCAAAGAAGAAGCAAACAAAAATAAATTTGCTGTTAATTTCTAGGAAGGTTCTCAAAATTTACAGCTGTTTTATTTAAAATATTATGTAACAATTTGTAAAAATCACAGTTCTCTTTATAAATAGAAAGCGGCTGATTTGCCTAGGTAACATGCACAACCTACCTACTACCTACCTACCTTATTGATATACCTTACGTGTATAACATAAAAAAAAAAACAAAATATATCTACTTAATGAATCACAGATAAAATCACAGTATTTTTTGTCATAATTCATCACTTGCCTTCCCCTAAAATCAAAGATTAAAGTCGTAATTTAAAACTTAAGTATAGGATTAACTACATCTATGTAACAAATTAGAACAACCTACAATAAAACAATAGTAAAAAGAACTTTTATTATATAAAGTAAAGATATTGCTTTTTGTTTATAACATTAGTTTTCCTTTGAAATCATACATTAAAATTATTAATTTAAATCTTAAATGTAGAATTAACTACATCCATGTTACATTTCTTTAAAATGCTGCATATAAGAAATTTTCAATATAAATTCAGACAGGGGCATGTTATTATAATTTTCTAAAAGAGTTTTTAACTCCCTGTCATATGCAATTGACCTGCGCGTTCTTAAGTTTGATGGTATGGCTAGATTCAATTTTTTTATTTTAGTATCTACATAATCAGCTTCCTTTTTGAGTGTTTCCAGAAACTGAAGCATTCTAGGTTTTTTTTGAGGCATCATATTGTTCAAACGCTTATGCCATGCTTCTGCGAGATTTATTGTCCTATGACGAGAACCATGTATATTCCAAATAAATTGTATATTTTTATTTTCTAACCACTGGGATACGAAATAATCATTAAATGTTGTTACTGTTTCACTCTGTGGCGCATCTTCCATAATCCACAACCAACCGTCTTCAATGTCTTCTAGCTTTACATGCGCCAATGCAGCACACAAAGCCAAGTGTCTCTTTTCGTTGATGCTGTTCATATTTAAGGCGTGAGCTTTTTTAGCCAATGCTTGTTTGAAGTGGAAGTTACATCCTTGTAGTTTAATATGTGGAAACATTTTTTTTATGACGTTGATAACTGCAATTTCAAAATCGACAATCATTGTCACCGGGTTCCAATATGGCAAATTTTTCTTGAGAGCAATAAAAAGTCGCTCATAAGACCGTTCTTGCTTATTAGGCATTAGAACGTATATGAGAGGAACTACGTTTGTAAAGTTTTCGTCACTTCTCACATCACCATGTATGCAGTAAAGCTGATAAAATGGTTTACAGCAGCTTGAAAAAGTTCCATCCGAAAAATATGTTCGAATATTTCTTACAGCTTCACGAGCTGTCTCAGTACAGAAAGCTATTATTCTGTTCTCAGGATCACTGTCGTCGTCAAATAATAAAAAACAATCTGTATATTTGAACGGGATTATTACATCTTCACATTTAGCAAAATGTGTTTTGGGTACGTTTAATTCACGATTCCTTACGATATAAAGTGATCTTGAAAAGTGTTTAAATTTCGGTAAGGCACTTAATAAATCGTAACCCGCGTCTTTTTTTGGTTGAAAAACTTCTTCAAATAGTTGAGGCATAGGTGTGCTGGTGTTTGCTGCTGCTTCTTTACAAAGATTCTTTGTCTTGATAATCTCTGTTTTCACTACATTTGGTTTACACTTATGAGCCGCTTCATGCAAAACTCGAACGCTATGATTCTCCGAAATTTTTATACTTGCACTGCATGCACGATTCGTACATCTCCAAACAGTTCCAAGCTTAGTTTCCCGATGAAAGGTGTACATATAACCACCTCTCACAAGCATTCTCCGTCCCCTTTCAGTTTTCGTAAATGTGACCTGAAAAGGTGTTGAAATAGTATCATAAATTTATCTATACTTAATACTATAAAGAGGAAAAAAAGCTACTGGACGGAATTTGATAACTCTTTCAATATAAGAATACTCTTTACTCTTAACAACAACGGAAATAAATGCCGCAATTGAAGTCACGGGAAATAGTCAGCATTTTATAAAATCACCATAAAAATTACTACATGCTTTAAAACTAAACGGGTATAGTATAGAAATTTGTAACTGTGTTTGTCTACAGAAAACAATAAGCATAATACATGTCAAATTTCACAATGTATGATTAATCACACCACCGCTGGCGTCTGAGCCGTCGGCCATTTTGTTTAAAGTTTGTCATGCGTCATGTCTAGTTAAGACAAGCAGCATAAAACGGTATGATTTAAAATTATATCTAAAGTTTTAAACTGTACCTTTGCTAATAAATAAAATAAGAAATGTGACTCTTTTATTCAAATATTTATTTAATTATAATTAATAGTTCGTATTAGATCTAGTGCAGTTTAACTTGCAGATTATAATTACTAGAATCAATTAAATAAACACTTGATTAAATTGACATTGCTGTGAAAATAATGAGGGGTCAGTTAAGTATTAATTTTGTTTTAAAACCATAGGCTATCTAAAGTTAAATTAAATAAAATCATTGTTTAATAACTGTTATTAAAATCGAATCCTTTTATATAAGAGCATTTGAGAGATAAAATAATAAACAAATAGCACATATTTTTTTTTGTATAGAATTAAATTTAAAAATACTTACACCATGTCCTCCCGTACTTGTTCCCGGCTGATTATCCATTTTTTCAAAGATGCACAAATTACAACATTTAAAATTGCACAGTAATTTTGCAAAACACGTCACCACCCTCTCGCAAGGTCATGTGAGTCACTGGACTGATAACAAGAATGCATTGACCGAAAGGGTTAGTTGTTACATTTAGAAAGAGATAGTTGCAGCGAGCGAGAGAGATAAAAGCATGTGCAGGAGTGCTACCTAGCTGTCTGATTGTAAATTTTCTCATCCTCATATAAAGGATTATTTAAAAAGCACCAACAGCCTCCTAGGGTATGAATGAACTCAAGATAACTATCAACATTTTGCAGCTAAAAAAAAAATGATGTCCTATTTGAATTGATCAAGTGATCATTAATTTATTCAATAATAATTCATACATTGCATTCCAATACATAGATCACATGACAATAGAAAAATAAAATTGAGTAATATAGAAAATTAAATTATATAATTTGGCCATCATTAAATTCAAATAAATAAACCCCTGTATGTAGTTGAATACTTTAGACATTTGTAGTAAATAAATGTATTTAACTTGTTGTCCGCTTCAGTTCCGCCCATGGTACATACCTTCATCTTTACAAGAGTGGTTTTTTTTTGTAAATCTAACCTGTCGTCATGTCATAAAACCAAATAAACAAACTCTTCGGCATTTTTCATATTAGCGTAGATTTAAACCACTAAATAAATAAATCACTTTGCTTGCTGTCGGTACTTTGCTAATTGTGGCAAATTAACTATAACGCATACCTACCTGTGACGAGTTAACTAATACTTTTTTATGCATGTGACGAATTAACTTTGAATGTATGGAGTTTTAAAAACGTGACGAATTAACTATGTGGCAAGTTTACGATAACCCTTTAAATGTCATGAAATATACTAAATAGACAAATAAACAACCATACCATTCAATTTCAAACAGGACCTTATGTTGCCTCTCCTAAACAACATATTTTTAGATAATACTATATCGCTAATCTGACGCAAGTTTTTTTATTAAAAAAAAATAATATTCTAAAAATTTGAATTGATATTTTTTTACGAAAACATAAACATTTGTTATGAGTGTTATGACCAAGCGTGACTAATCAGACATGTAAATAGCGAAGTTCATCCAATACTTTCAGAGCTTTTATATTCATTGTCTGCAACACTGGGGTGACCGACCTCTTCGTCAAATAAATAACATACAATTATTTTGGCATGAGATATTTTTATAACTCCATTTTTTCAGTTCGCAACAAAGAAAATAATAATAAAATCGGTTCATAACGCAGCACATGTGGGTAAAGTCTCAATTATCTAGAAAAACCAACAGTGAGCCAAATGGCACGTTCAAATTGCGACATAAAAAATCATTACGCCCTCACATGTATCGTACAGTCTGAAACAGAACAGTAGCCTCATGAGACAGTATTTTATTTTGATTTCCTGCAGTAAAAGAATATTTCATAAATAAGTAGGATTTCGCTCTTAAGTTATAATAAAAATAAAGATAAGATCGGCGTTATTTCACTAACAGCTTTGAACTGGTGTATTATCCTGATGAAAACAAATGAGAAATGATTTGTAGGGTCACCATCGAAGTACCTGACGGACGGATTTGGAAATTCAAATCTATTCGCTTTGATTTTTTACTCAAACTTTAGTAGACAGCATGCCAGGTTCGTGTTTTGCCCGTAAAATGAGAAAATAATGATTTTATATAAATAAATTTACAGGAACAAGAGTTTATAAAATACCTTTACAATTATAGGCGCTTAGTCCTGCACCTCTTTCTTTCAGAATAAAATTATACTATTTCTTTACATGTCTGTCATGTTTCAAAATCATACTGAGAATATATAAAGGTATATTTTACCAGCTGTTTCCACACCGCCGGCATGGTACTCCGTGTTATCGCTTTAAAAAGTATTATAGACAATATAAGATATATTGGTGCTTAAAATACTTTTCACTATATTTTATTATCATCTTAATCAGTTTTTTTTTCTATTACCAAGATTGTATGATGAACTCTGGTGGTAATAAGGTGAACTGTATTTTTCCCATGATCTTGGCGATCCTATTCAGGTGGCGGCGAATCGGCCTTCAGCAATATCGCCGTCCTTGGCACACATCGCGGTGTTTCTGATTAAAGATATCACGACCTAACACACATTTACATAAAGCAATACAAAACCTGAATGTTAAGGAAAATCACAGTATATTTAGCATGAATCGATATTATATGAATAAAATGTTTCATATACATTTCTTCGTTTAGGAACTAGATAGCGATGGTTAGCGCGGCCTAGATTTAATTGGTCGCCATTAGTGGATGCAGGCCGCTTCCAACCGGTCGTTCTGGAAATCCTTGGGGAAGGTCTATGTCCAGCAGTGGACAGCCTGCGGTTGAAATGGTGACGATGAGTGTTATTTCTAATCTATTAAGTTCGATTTTTAAATAATGCAATAAATTGCAATGCTCGCAATAATCTTATAGTGCTATAGCATAATTATAGCTTATGTAATAATTAATTTATGTATTAAGCCCAGTTGGAACTATATTATTTACATAAATAATTATTTACTTTAATGCAGCACATTATATTCGGTAGCGCCCATAGAATAACAAGCAGTCCTAAACATTTTCTAGTCCTGAATCGTTGCTTTGTCTTTAGTACCAGACTTACAAAATCGTACTCTCTCTGGGTTCTATAGCTCAAGCTGAGGACGAAGAAAAAGTACAATAACTATAAAAAGTGATCTTCTATACTCATATATTTACTAAATGTTAGTCACTATACGTCTGTAATAAATCTCATCCACAAATATTTATTCAGTACGTTAAATCTCAACAGAAATACGAGCACATGATGAAATGAGCGATGTTTTGCTAACCGTTCTTCACGGTCCGGTCTACGATATCGTATTTCTTTTCTGATGTTAACGATTTCGGAAATGTTCTCCATTTTTTGGTTTTATTTCTACAGACATATACGTAAAGAATTATGTGTCTGATAACATTGAGATTAAAAAAATAGGGTCAGAAATCATATTTATAGATAGATCAATTAATTTATTAGTTTTATATATACAACTTTAGACTATTTAGCTCAAAAAACTTTATAATAACTTATTAAACTCTAAAACAATAAAAAAACCTAAAGTCTAAATAGTTGAATGGATAGGATATTCTATTAACATCCATAACGAATAAATAATTTGAACAATATAATGAACTTCTTCTTCTCAGCATATTTGCGTCCACTGCAGGACATATGCCTCTTCTATGGCTCTCCATTTATTCTTAATGCGGCGGTTCTGGTCCAGGGCGGCCTTGCCGTCTTTTTAATATCGTCCAACCATCTGGGTAGATACTACCATCTCTTAGAACCATGCAAGATCCAGTGAGTAAGCGAGATAGCGCGATACATGATGTAAGGCGACATTTCATTACTCACTGGATCTTGCATGGTTTTAAGAGATGTGGCAAGCCACCTGGCTGCTGGTTTGCCCACGCTTTGCTTTCCTGTTCGGGGATGCCAGTAGACGACTCTTGAGCTCCATTTCTCGTCATCTATGTGACAGATAAGACCAGCCTATCGCCATTTAAGGCGTGCGATTCGTGATGATACATCAGTGACCTTTGTTCGCTGGCAAATAATCAATAATGAACTTATTTCGATTAAAAAAAATCTTACATAAAAATAAATTGTTACAGTTTGTCCGTAATCCACCAAAGTAATTAATTAATGGCAACTCTTTTATTATTAGTACTATCAGCTGCTCATTAATATTCAGTATGATGACACCTCGAAATAATATTTTACTAAATATAACAACATTGTTAATGCAATACCTATTTTGTATTTAAATTAAACGATGAGGTAATAATAATGTAACTAAATAGATATAAATATTATACTATGCATAAGAATAGATAACATTTCCTTTTTCGTGGTTGTCGTAAAAGACGATTATTGTAAAAATAGAGGTCTAAACTTCCCCGTTGTTAAAAGAACACCGACAGCTATTATTTTCGAAAATAACAACACATTTTTCGGCTTTTCCGATGAATGAAAAATACACAATCCGCAAATAACAGTCGTGTAAGTTATGTATAGGCATGTAGATAAAATAAATTGAAATGATCATCGATCAATCGAAATACAGACTATGTAAAATGGAGTTTTGATTTGTAAACAGTAGTAGGTAAGTGACTGTTCTGTTCTTCTCTAAAACTTCTGAAATCTTCAGAATCGAACTATATACCTGCAGGAGATAGACGTGATGATATGTACTTATCTACCTCTGTAAAGATAGTCACAACTTTTTAATTATTTACAAACGTCATGCAGATGCATAATGAAATGATTTCCGCGCTAATAATTAAATCCGGCTGGACTGGATATCAAGTGCTAGTAGTATTTTAATGAGAAATGACGAAAAGGTAGAGTTGTAAACAAATACTTAACAGCACGAGGCGGACGCTTGAATATTAAGGAGACTAACGTTCTGAATATTAATTGTCCTCATGTTTTATTTAAAACTTAGAAAGGCAATAATGATAAAGGAAACAACTAAAGTAACAACAATTCTGTACGGGACAAAGTCAAAGAAACAACAGTGTTGTATAATTGTACGCTTTGTTGTTTTCGACTTCTACCGCATAAACATATGAATCTTATGCTGAGATATGATATATTTAGGTATATTTACCTTAATAAAAAAATATATAGGTAAAGTGCGCTGTAAACCAAGTGTAACCTTATCTATGAGGTTCAAATCTAAAATTTAAAATCTAAAAAATATTATCACCAAATTAACTTTTTATGCAAAGATAATTTAAGCAATCTGTATGCGGTACATATGACGAGTGCAGTCCTCTTTCCATTTAGCTAAGTCAGATATATGTCACAAGCACACTCGATAGACAAAGTAAGTCCGATTTACGCCTTAAGAGAGAAAGAATTGATTATATATTGGACTAGTTTTTCCGTAAAAAGTTTAAGGAGATCAGACGGCAGTCGCTTCCATATATTAGACTAACAAAAGCGTACCTGGGCTCTGATGCGTAGAATAAGAATGCAATGGGAAAATCGCTCGGATGAAGCAGAGAAATATCAGCATTAAGTAGGAATAATTTCATAACTATTAAAAATTAAAGGCTTACAACAAAATTTATATTTTAAAAGGGCTTGAATGGCGGATTTTCATGGCACAACGTAATTAGAAGGAAGTCGCGATGACATTCACGAAGCTCTAAGCTAAGCTCGGCCGCCGCGGGCCACGTCGCCCGCGGAAGGCCCTGTTATTTGTCACTCTAACAATAGATCATTTAGCGGCTTGTTTTCCGTGTTTTCACATCTTCAACAAAATGTCAGACCAAAAAGGTAATACTTTTATCTTTTAAGTAGTAAACGATATAATTTATTGAAAAATCCAAATAGAGGCTCATTGATAAGATAAAAATTTGGTAAATTTTGCAATATAGTTGCTTTTGTCATCAGTATCAGTCATAATATATCAAAGTCTACCCTATAATATGTAAAAATGTAGTACCTGTGTGATAAGTTATCTCCAAAGATACCTGTGGCATACTAATACTCATTAGATTTATTGTATTACACCACTAATACTTACTTACCCAAAGTGGATCCTGGCCGATCCTCGCTCATCTTCTCCACGTGACCCAGCTAACTAACACTTGGTTCCCCTATTAATTCTTCCGCCCCCGCATTCCTTCTCAATTTCCAACTGCCATCCAGATTTTCCTCTCGGCTACCAGGAGCTTAGTTTCCTCATTTTGTGTCTGTGTCACTTCTTCTTAGCGAGTCGACTCTGGCAAATTTATATTTGTGAGGACCAGAACTCTGTGTCACTAATACTAATTGATATTTTTTTTACTTTGTGTAACCAATTCTACAATAATATTTTATCACACGGTCGGCGACTTGTAGTAAAATAATGCTTTCATAGTATACATTCAACAAACGCGAATTTGTTTATATATATATATATCGATGCAAGTACTCTATGCTAAGTTCAAGTACTTGTAATAAATTGACTGTCAACCTAAAAAACCCATATAAAAAATACTAAAAGCACTGATGGACGAAAGAAACGAACCATTACTGTGGTTATTCTAAAAAATTTCGGTCCGTGAAACCTTTTAGCTAAAATGGGTTGTCGACGGCGTCACTCCGACACAACAAACAGCTAGCTGATGGCAAACATCGACCTATTTGCATTCAAAGCAAAGGACGGGAGTTCAGACCAACGATGGTAGATATAGGTAGGCTCATTATAATATTTCTAATACAATTTCTTTTCACAAATTTGTTTGGTAGCGCTGCTCGACACATATAGCTACTTATAAATTAATATTATCTTGATATTTTATATTTATCATCTCAGCGGCAATAATCATTCCTAAATCAACCTCCTCACATACCACGCCGACCGGTCGAAAATAGCCTGCACTTACTTTCTACCGCTTTGTCGGACCATCTAGCAGGTGGATATTCTACAGGTTAAAAACAGTATATTTGTAGCAAAATCAAGTTTAAAAATCTCTAGAGAAACTACAATTTTTGTCAGGTGTCGGGTAAAATAAATTCTTATTCGCAACTTTTGTAATATTCGCTCAAAGACAGAGCAAAAGTTTGAAGCCGCTGCAGCAAGCTTACATAGCGGCTATTGAATTTCCTACAATATAACTTGATGCTAAATTATAAGTTTATAGTATAGTTATATTTCCAAAGCCGTTGTCCGATAGTATACGGTAAATATTAAGAATAAAAGTTGAAGTTATACAAAAAGACATGCATACTAGGACAGGACATGTCCTAGTATGGTTACTTTCAGTCCAATGCTGGATAGGAAAATGGAAACGTGACACGAAATCGAATCTATGTCACTTTCTGAACATGCTAGTCGCATATCACCAGCAAACACAAATTAACTGTTACATTGTCACGTCTGGGGAGTAATTGACCTGATGCATGATACGATTAGCGAAGATTATTTCCCAAGATTTCCCGTGATTCTGTTCTTTTCCAATTTTGTTCCCCTTGAGATGTGTTGGACCGACCACGTACGAAACCCATTTCAATCTTGCTATTCTGAACCTCACATGATATTAGAAGTCTTGAAGCTGACAAATTACCCAACAGTTGATAAATGGGACTAGTGGATGATCTGTTGCAATATCTTTCATATCGTGGAAATGTTTTCGTTCTAGATTTTATTTCAAAGCTCGGGTCGGGAAATCGTAGCTGTCATATTTGTTAGATGGCTATGTAAATGTGACTATTTTGTTTAAAAAATTTAACACTGTATACAATGCTTGATTCTCGACCACTTTCTAAATAAATTTGAAAAATGCCGTGAAAAATACGAGATCACACTGTTAATGGTTCAAAAAGTCAAAAAATTTATTTTTTGCATTTCATTACAAAAATGATAAACAAACGCTTTGAGAGATCCTCAATTTCTCATTCCGGTACCTATTCTGTAAATTTATTTATTATAAAGCTCGTAACCTCTCATTTTATCTACGAAATACTACACGCAGCAGTAAAAGCGTATTCCTTGATTTATTTTCCTGTCATATTCAAAATGGGAGTCATTCATAAAACGTTTTTGCTGGATCATACACCATTTGCTCTTTTGGTTGCTGCAAATTAATACAATATTTTTTCGTATGGCTTGGCGTTGCTATAAATAAATAACATATTTAAGGTTATCTTTATTTATCCTTGACAGGCTCCGATCAACCTCTACAACTAAGTCAACACACTACATAAATGTATTTATACAAAGCTAGTAAGAACTTTGCAAATATTAGGTTTATATATTAAACTTTTTGTTTGTTCTTTCTAGTACCTACCAAGATGAAATACATAAAGAGTAAATCTAAATGGAAACATATGAACAACGAAAATTTTCTTTGTTGTACCCCCTTATCCCTTAACCTCAAGACTATAAGTAAGTAAAACACGATATTGCACTATAGAACATATTAACGTGGAATTACTGTCTGTTACAACAAATAATTTAAGATTGAAGGTAATTTTATCAACCCGCATTTATATAGTTGGTAGGTAGGTATACTTTAAATAGAGCAAAGCGAATCTGTGGCCGCGTTTCTCTACGAATATGTATACGGAAGATACGTTTTGTGTCTGTTGTATACATTGGTCAGCGTCATGCACTACCACGCTTAAACATTTGTGTAACAATAAGTAAAGTTGACGACCTCCGTGGTGCAATGGTTAACATGCCTGTCCGCTACTCAGGAGGTCCCGGGTTCAATCCCCGGCCAGGTCAAAATGAAGTATGATCATTTTCTGATTGGCCTGGGTCTTCAATCATACTTATCGTTAAGTTGGTATCCCATAACAGAAGTCTCGAGCTTACTTTGGGGCTAACTCAATGTGTGATTTGTCCCTACATATTTATTTAATTACTAGCTATCACCTGCAACAATTTTATATCCGATTCATACATGAAATATAAGCGGCTTAACTCAACAAAGATATACAGTGTGATAAGCTGCCCCAGAAACTTATTCCAGAAGAGTGAACCTCTCCACAAATAAAGAGACTATAGATGGATAACGTCAATAAAAAAATACTTACTGGCATGGTGTTGAAACTTTATTTTCTAGCCTTCTTTAAATCTATTACATGTACAAGATTTATACTGTATAATTTTTCATACTTCAGTTTTTAGTTTTAAAGACCTCAAAAAAGTTCGAATTATCTAATAAACAAATAGAAATAGCCTTTAACAACATTTCTCTCCAAAATACATCCTTGGATACCTCTACAACCTGTATCAGAATGTGGAACGATGGAGTTTTAGCGGGAAGGTTAAAGTCACATCATATCTTTGTTGTAATTTATCGACCAAAATGGATGTTTTTTTTTATACTATTATTAATATTATTATCTAACAGTCAACTGCATCAGAGAAATAAATGTATGAATTCACAGTTATTATGTTATTTGGAAAAAAATATAAGTATATATGTTAAACCGTCATATAAAAGAAATGATTCCGTTAATTGCATACAGAATTATTTAACTTGTAGTATATTCAAGTTAAATTGGTTAATTTAAATATAGGTAGATAACTCATTTGCGTCTCAACTCGTGAAACACGTGTTTTCACTCTTTAGTTTACTTATTTTGTATACTGAGGAAGGAAAAAGGGCATCTTCAGATCACATTACACAATTTCATTATGTTATATCTACTCAAAAAGTTTTTACATCTCTTTGATCAAACTGAACCTTCCTTTTATAAATTAGTTCAATTTACCTTACAAAACACTTATATTTTATATTTAGTTAAGTATATATTTTTATATGAATATGTTACCCAACTATTTTAGGTATTACATTGTGCAGTATCCGAAGGAAAAAAAACTACTAAGCCTACGCTTTTCGTCCGTCTATCTGTGTCCGTATCTCACAAACAATAAGGTAGAGTCTTATAATTTTCATAATTTTGCATTTATATTGCCACAATAAGCGATTGAGAAAATTCTAGTTTATTTATATAAAAATATTTCATAAAAAGATCAGATAAAGATTTCAAGACGCTGCAGGTACTTCAGAACCCCAGAACCCAAAAACTCAGAAAAGAAGAGCGTATATTGGAATAGCGCCAAGCTGATTTAGTTTTGTTACGCTTCGAGGGTCAAATTGCTTCTTGGACAACTGAGCCTCTTTACATTATTATATCGGATTACAGAAACGTGAAACACCCCACTCAAGATATAACCAAAAGCTCTCGAAGGCTCCATAAAATACGTCGGTAGTAATAAAAGACGAGATCATCCAACGCAAAAGGATCGCAGCACTTTCAAAATTTTAAAAATTCCATTTAATTGGCTTCCATACTAAAGAACAGAATTTTACTCACACAATAAATAAAAGAAAATCGAATAATAACTTTTCATTATTATCTTACGCTTTTTTATTAAGATTTTTTTTTAATTGTAGTTGATATTTATCAACTACAATAAAAAAAAAATTCTTCGAAGGGATTTCAATAACTGAAATTTTTGAATGTGATTTCCTAACTACAAAAAATATATTATAATCTATCTATCTATACATATAAAAATGAAACCCGTTTTCCGTTGTCACGACATAGCATGAAAACGGCTTGACCGATTTGGCTGATTTTTTTTTGTAGTTTTCTAATACTCTGTACAAGGTTTTACGAAAAAAATATTAAGAAAGGCGGTACGAAGTTCGCCGGGTCAGCTAGTAAAAAATAAAAATTCTCTTAAGATTATGTTATGCATGCTAATTAATATTAAATTCAAAATTTATTACAGCTAGTTTTGCCATTAAAATAACCGAATTAGGTTCAAAACTTCATGCACTAGCAATGATGATGTCATTATCTGAATATTTCATGGTTATATTTACAATATCGTGATCATACATGTGGCAAAAGAGGGTCATTTTAGCTGTCGCTTTAATTGTCGTAGATATAAAGTTCAGAATAATTTGTCAACGAGATGTTAGCTACTCAATTAGAAATAATGCCTGAACGTTGATTCCGTTCTAAATTAGTCTCGATTTGCCAATCTATATTTAGAACGGTATATTTATTTTGATCCCATTCTATATTGACATTGAGATTGAAGAGAGTAACTTTAAATTTAGTAATTTATATATTTTTATAGAATTTTGCTATTTATATGTAGACTTTTAAGGGTTTTGTACTGTATTTGTTTCAATGGCTTTTACTCTAAACTACTGTTCGGATTTAAAATAGTCTTTTTTTAGGTTAATACCCGATTCTCGAGGGAAATTATATAAACAAACTTTTGTTATCTCTACATTATTGTTTGTTCACCCTGTTGTTTCAATCAATAATAAATGTAACAACAAATAATTTAATCAAGATTAAAACATAGGCTTTTTCCTGATGTCAGTTAAAATTAAGTGCATGACTATAAAAGCCCCTCCTTTAAGTTTATTTATACACTGAACGGAAATGTAGGAGGACGCGGATATACGACAAACATAAATGAAAAAAGTCACGCAATGTCTCCTAAAGTATGGGATTTGCAAACATTTCAATGTCGCTTTGGTAGGTCGCTATTATCATTATGGAAATTCGTGTTTTCACCGTAAGTATTTTGGCTAAATATGTAAACGGGACTTAGTTTGAAACATCTTTTGACGACCTCCGTGGCGTAATGGTTAACATGTCTGACCGCTAATTAGGAGGTCACGGCTTCGATCCCCGGTCAGGTCTTGGATGTTTATCTATATATATTTGTTATAAAATATACTATCGTTGAGTTAGTATCCCATAACACAAGTTTCGAACTTACTTTTGGGACTAACTCTGTGTGATTTGTTCCTATATATTTATTTATATTTATCTTAAGTGTGTTACTTGTATACACTTCTTCTTCTGCATCGGTCCCTTAATGCTGAGGGTTGTGACCACATCATGTGTTTCATATGCGCCATTAGTTTGCTCCATATTCATATTCGTTATTTCGTTCATTCCACAACGCGATATCGGCAATACTACGGACCGAATTTTTATATGCCGCTTCTAGCAGCTCTCCTCACGCTGCTGTCTACCCATCTCGGAATCTTTCGTCTGACGCGTTTTCCCAATGTTCTACTCAGTATTGGCTACAAATAGCTCCTCCCTCTCTCTCATAGATCTACATTTTAATAGATTGTAAGTAGCCTGCTACCAGCGTCCTATGATCTTTAAGTAAGTCTTCAATCGTCATAACTTGTAGAGGTATCACCCTGCTTTTACCGATAATTGTATTCCAGAATATTTGTGCCATAACTGCCTTCGCTTCTGCGCGGAACAAAAAATACAATAGGTGGTGAATTTCACCAGCAACAGCATTCTCTATGAATTTGACGCTTGGTAAGCAGACGGCATTTTAGACTGGAAAGTGGAATATATAATGACGAGGTAGATAAAGAGAGAGTTTTGAAGGTGCTCATCATTTTGATGGTAGTTTTTGTGACCATATTATCATAACCAACTAAAAATACAACCCAACCCATTTTACCCTACAAAATCTCAAACCATTTTTTTTTAATGTTTTGGCGTAAGCCCTGCATAAAGTATTTTGTTCATTTTTGTCATAAAGGCGTAAATTTAGTCTCAATGTTTTATATGATGAAAAAATAAGGGAAGAATATATTAAAACGAACGAAAACTCCACGACATGGCCCTCTGGAGAGCAGTAACCGGCACTTCAGGAGAAATATCACACATGACAATATATTTTCCGATGGGGATATTTCAACAACAAAAATATTCCAATTTCAAATGACAATCAAGCAATGGCCTTAGATATAATACCAGCTTTCGCCGGCAGCTTCGCCCGCGTGAATCCCACGGGAACAGTGCTTTTTCCCGGGATGAATGGTACCTATGTCTTCAATACACCTATCTATGTGTATGCGAAATTTCAGGAAGATTAGTGCAGTAGATAGGGCGTGAAAGCTCACGCCCTATCTACTGCACTAATCTCCCGACTAACAAACAAAGAAACAAACTCACTTTTGCATTTATAATAATAAGATTAGGATAATAAGTAATTTTTTTTTCACATGAAGAAACATCGACTAACTTAAGTCTAATGAAAAATTCTGGAATCGGTTACCCATAAAAACCTTTAATACCTTAAAAATACAAGGCTATATCGGTAACTTGTTCAGCTACCGATCCGGTATAGCCTTGGAATACAACAAAGCAAGATTTTGCGGTTGTCGCGCCATAAAAGGGCTTAACTTTGAATATTATTACGAACATTCTGGGAAATTTATGTCGAGAAAACTCCCTTTACTAACTTTTATCGCGAAACATATACTTACACATTTTTATCGTAAGGTGTGCGAGCGCGTTTGTGTAATTCTATAGATGTTTGATTGATAAATATTAAGAGGGAAATATGGTTTAGCCATGGAAAAATTAAGTACCTACCAGGTTTAGTTTATGCATATAAGTACCCATATGTATTAACATGACCTTCGTAGTATACATAATTTGTTAAAGCCCTACATTAAGTATTTCCCTTTAAAGATTCTTTATTCGTTTGTTTTAATGTGTGAATTTTTCAAATGTACAACATAAAAATCTTATTTCTGAATTTTATAACATTTATTAGGTTCGAAATCGTGCAATAAACTATTATACTGCCGTCACGCGATTCGGTCGGGCTCGGGGTCAACACTCTAAAGACTTAGCAAAGGTTAACACCAACTTTATCAAACTTATACATCTGGTTCTTACAAGGAAATACTTCGTATATATCAACAAAGGAAGAGGAAATTACAATAAAAGACGAAAATTCCAATAGATATACTTTTTCGGTTTATATCATTGTCATTCATTCCTCTTTTTTGTAACTATGGCATTATTAAATACTTAGGTATATTATCATCATATTGAGTACTAACTAATAGTTTAGTGCCAGTCTTGATTTGGTATAGAAAGGTCCTGAAGGATTTAAAAAAGCCTTAAACATTAAATGTAAACAGAACAAAGAGAGAGAAAACTCCAAAGAAAGATGGACGGAATGCCTAAGAGCAGACAAAATACGAGTGGAGCTCATCATTACAGAGTATGGAGACTTGTAGAAGTAAAAGGTACCTGTAAAAGGTGACTAATTATTAAAAGCTATAAAATATTGCGCAGACTTCAGATATTGGAAAGTGGTTAGCTAATTGATATCCAAATTTATTACACAATGACCTATTGTTATAAGTAGTGAACACTTGAAATTAATAATCTCTTCTTTATTTTTAGCACACAAAATCAACGAATCTAGGATGATTTAAATCGAGTTTAGTCCGGCGGCGGCTCTAATCAATAAAGTTCGTAGGTAGCTTCCATTCGCCGGCTATTGTAGTAAACTGCAATCTGGTTCGGACATAGCAATCTCCTCGTCAGTTAGAGACCTTAATTACGTTGCCAAACAAGATTTAGACCAATATTAACCAGCATTGCCTCAATAGGTAAACTCTACAAAAATAATCTCTGGAAATGTGTTCAGATTTTGTTTTATTTTTTAGGGTTACCTAAGAAATGGTTATTATAGCTCGTCTCTCTTCTATGTCTACGAGATTATGTCAATTTCGTTATAAAAACATGAATGGAACGCAAAAACGGAACCTTATTAATATATTTGGCGTATTAAAATGTTCTACTATCGGACCACATTTTTCCAATATCCGAATGGATCCTATACACTATAGTATTATAACAAGAAAATGTTTTAATAAATTGGACCGACTGGACACACAAAACCCGTGTTTTTTATAGTTGGCACGTTATATCCAATATCAATAAAGTAGTGGTGCAATTTTTTGCTTCAAAAACAATTGGAGTTGAACACACTTGAAAAGGTTTTATCTTTTGGAAGATTAGATATAATAGATATATATTTATTTAAACAAGTATTATTTGTCTCTAAGATAAGTTAATAATCTTTATTTTATACAACTGAGTTGGCAGTCAGGCTTACTATTTTGATGAACTATTGGGTTATAGCTAGCATTTTTTAATCTGTAGTTATAGTAATACCTATCATATTCTACACGTGTTTATTTGACGTTTGTTTGCCGTTTAAGGGTAAAAAAGTAAAAACAATAGATTTCTAATACGTGATAATAAGAACTGTATAAATTATTAAACAATCCCATCTTCCCAACTAATATTATAAATGCAAAAGTGAGTTTGTTTATTTGTTTGTTACCTCTTCACGCCCTATCTACTGAACCAATCTTCCTGAAATTAAGTATACACATAGCTAGGAGTCCTGAGAAGGACATAGGAACCTTTCATCCCGGGAAAAGTACTGTTCCCGAGGGAAATTCTTTCTAAAAAAAATAACTAGGCCAAAATGACAATTATTTGTGGTATGTATATTTTTTACACACTTAAATCTGTAAATGTAATAAATAGCCCGACCGACATACTGCTGATTATATAAAAAATGTGTTAATTTTCTCCATGATTTGTAAGTGCAGCAAAACTACAAATGGCCTAAAAATACGCTCCGATTGTAAATCAGACCGTAACCCAATTTCCGTCAAATGAAAAATGATGCCTGCCTGATATTTTAATTTTTTAACCACAGTATTTAATATACGTATTGTATTGTGGTATGTGATATAAAAATATTTCTTTATTTTGCATCAAAAACCATCATGGCGTCAAAGCTCGGCGTTTCGTCAAAATGACTAATTATTTTTTCCCTTCGTGAAGTAGGTATTAGGTACTTTAGACATTTATAAGATTTGTCATTGTTAGACAATATCGGTCTGACTTCAACCCTCTGGAGACCACAAGACGTGAATGTAAAAATAAACTAAATATTTTCCTGTAGACCCGGGGGTCGTGGGCTCAATTCCCACGGAAAGCATAAGTACTTTGTTTAGCTGTTTCCCGTTTGGTTAGGTAGGACGTTGCAAGCTCCGTGCTTCGGAAGGTAGTTTAGCCGTTGGTCCCAGCTGCCATCTGCCACCGTTAAAGGAACCACGTTAGAGTGTGCATGGTTGTTTTACCGTATCACCTAGACGAAATGACGATGACCGCAGAATTTAGAAATAATAACAAGTGGCATAGCGCACGAAAAACGTGTCACTAGTTTGGCCTGCAAGCCAACGTTTCACACAGAAAAAATGGGCGGGGAATTTGTGTGCTTCATTTATTGCCACTGTTATTGGTTGATAATATTAGGTGGCTTTGTTGTAAACTACGTAATATATTTCTAATAAAGTGTTGTGTGGTTTACGTGGGTTTACATGTATTAATTGAAGATAAGAAGAGAGAATACGCTGCCACACTGATCCTGGAACTAAATCCGCGTCAAAACATTTCTATTCGGATAATTTATCTGTTCTGTGATGAGTACACTTAAATATTGTAGCGCTTATTTCTTTTTTGTTCCCAATATTTTCTTAACTATTACATAAGAGTATAGGATTAGGAGCTGTAGATTTTTTTGTTGAATTGGCATAGCATGGTCGGGAGGCCGGCCGATATTGATTTCCAACATTTCGTGTGCGGGTCGCGTTCGCACTATGCGGTTACGGCGACCTAACATTACTAAAGTAACGGGAGGACAGAAGGATGCCTTATCCTTTATATTCATACAAACATTCATAAGAATCACACATTTGCTAACTTATATGTATATAATACAAGAAATAAAGAAACTTGCTAAAGATAGACAAAAATGGAAGGAACTCCACCGACAAAAGCCTAGCTCTTAAATTTATGATGATGATATAATACAAAGACTGGTAAGAATCAACTCTTCCTCTCTCTTCGTTTCTTTCGAATTCACTGTGTCTCTAATTCCGTTGCCTATTATTTTATTATATTTAATTGGTGTCATCCAATCCAACTAATATTATAAATGCGAAAGTGAGTTTGTGTATCTATTTGTTTGTTTGTTACGCTTTTACGCCCTAACCACGACAAATGTCTATTTCTCTATGTATAGACACAATAATTACAAACGCTTTGATATAATCTATTTGATTACTTTATTGCAAAAAAAAAGTAAAATACACAAGATAAATGCAACGGCGGACGAATCCCATCTGTTTGTATTTCTTGTGTTGGGTACTATGTATTTCTTGAACACGAATTGCATGTTGTGTAACTTCTATGTTTTGCTTATTTAAGCTAAACCAGACAGGTATTCCTTTTTTTCCTGTGAATCCAATAAGAGATAACGAACACTCGAAGCGAAATTTCATTATCTTAGCCTATGTCACACGGTGAAAACTGTTGTAGGAGAATGTTTGTCAGACATGACAGGTACTCGTAGAACAAAGGTTCCGAGTTAGTTCTTTATTTCGAAACCTTTTATAATAATATAATTTTTCTCTCTCACGCGCCTTCCTGATTAAGTCCTAATCAGGTCGCCTCTGAAACTAGGATCAACTTAAGTAATAGATTGTAATTAATTGTAGTGCTGTAATTTAATAAATACTTAGTAAAAAAAAATTGGTAAAAATAAGTTTCGACACTGAGGCATTACAATAATATTTGGGCTATTATATAGTCTTAGACCTTCTATTCTATTAAAGAAACTAATAGTTGTTTGACCGATTTAGAAGTGATTCCATTACAGTGTTAAGACACTGATTAAGAACATGAAGCATACATTAATATACCTAGTCGTATTTTTTTATAAGTACAGTTTATAGCTTTGTCTACCCCGTATGGGATAAAGACGTGATTATATGTATGTATGTTCAGTTTACAAACTCTTTGTACTCGTAATATGACGTTTTTGGCCCTGTCCACTTCTCCAATATCCGCCCGCAAGTTCAATAGGAAGTCAGAAACGGAAAGCAATCACGGTATTAGTTTTACACTACCTTTCACAATAAAATTAAAATTGTATGGCAATGGTCTGCTTTTGCTAGTTTTGCAAATTTATTACAATCGCTCGACCTAAAATCGCATTTTTATGATACTACCAGAAACAAAAATATTTACCACATTATTTCCATACGAAATAAGCTAGCTGTAGGTTCGCCAGTATACTCAATAGATATTGATGTTGAGTTTCCTGAGCATAAATGCTTATTTATTACTACTACCGGTATACCAACTTGCATGCAATACATTATTATCTGAAAGAAAGATTGCTACGCAAGGCAGTTTATGTTTATCTAGTCACGTTTGCCTCAGCTGAAGATATTATAAAATTTGTAAAATTTTATAAAATTGTTGTTGTGTTTTTGTGTTATTGTCTAGATAGTAGAATGAACCAATAAAAAACCTCACTATTTCCATAGAACTATTTGCCAATGGAACTAGTGAGAATGATCTACCAATTTGTTTAAAATAAAACATCATCAATCATTTTACTAATGTTGCTGGAGAATTAAAGTCACAAAATGTCAACTCAGAATGAGATTGCGTTGTCTTACTTCTCCCCTTAATTTATCTCTATAATTTATTACATCCTTATAAATATGATCATATTAATTGTAAATGATAAAATTTGAAATTTAATTAAGTTATAAAAAAATAATAATAAAACTAACCTAAATTAAATTTTATGCTTTAATTAATTTATTTATTTATTAATCTAATACTGTATGTCCCATGACAGAAAAAAATCAGATAAATCATATTACATGTAGTAAGACAGGCTCGAAGTAGAGCAGAACTGTAAAGAACTTCACTCAGCACTTAGTGAAGCAATTCGCATCATGTCAAACAATTCCTCTGAGCATAGCCTATTATACAAGCGGTAGAATACCTATGTGCAAAATCCCTCGTAAGGCTCAAAGGCTCAATACCGCTTAGATCGTCAACAATTCTGACAGCGCGTATCTATTATTGACTCTAAGATTGACTCAAATGGCTTCAAATGAAAATCAGGCTCAGAGGTAACAACAATATTCCATATGATTCTTATACAATTTAGTGGGCAAACAAAAATGTGAATTATATAAAATCATAAAAATGATAAGTTTATTATTTGGTTAGTTTTCCTTATAGTTAAAATAGACAAATCCAGGCTATTTTTCTTACTCTAGGGATGAAGATGAATACATCATAATAGTAACCCAATAAACAACAAGCATCAGCCAATAATAATTCCTATTAATGCTACAAAAGGGGTAAATTAGGGCCTGAACACACTTAGTGTTTGATTAAGTTACTTGTGTAATTTACTCCAGGTAGGTCAAATATTTTCATCGCTTTTATTCTAAGTAAACTTAGTAGAACTTTTTACCAGCAATTCTTTAGAAATTTTAAAGTTTCAAAAAGGTTTTCCACAATATTTTGTATTTCGTAGAAATTGAAATTTTGAAATTGTTTATTCTCTCTATATAGGATTCCCTCCACCTCCCATGGCTCTACCAACCTCTCGGTTATACGAGCCGAATCTCGGGAGAGTGCACTGTACTAGCATTTCGCATCTCTTTCCAGTCGCACCTGCTTGATCTCCCTACAAGTTCTCTATAGTGTCGCCTATCTATGCAATCATTGCATTTTAATAACTCTCCCCCATCCTTAGGGGGCTTACGTTCACAAGTACGCCTCGCTTGTCTATATAGGATTATGCTTATCACTTATTGAAATCAATTATTACTTATAATAAGTTTACCACCACTTGCAAAACGCAAGTGAAGAAGAAGCGGCGGCGCCACAAACTCCACTGCAGCATTTTCTCCAAAAACGTAAATTTACAAAATTTGAGTTTAGTCACAGACGAATTTACATTTGCGTAGAATATTAATTTAATTAAAATAAGTTCATTATTTAATAAAGAATATTATTGAATAAATAATAATGTTTAAAAACAGACATACAAATGTCTAATACGAGTAAATGTTAATGATTGGGATGTGTTTTAACATTACTTTTCGATAATTCAAATTATCAAGTTATATTTTATTAGGAAAAGCATTACAAATGAAAAAAAAAAATGATAATATACATGCATAAATATGAGTTCAAAAATAAATATTTAAAACATTATTCATACTAAACATATTGCAACATATTTTATACATTATGTATCTGTCGTTTTAATAAAATATACTATAAAAATTGCATTAGCTCATTACCACGCCACCGTGTGCGATATTTCCGCTCATCGTAGTGATATATCCACAGCCTTATTCGGGAAAGTAAGACATAATGAAGAGTTATGGTTTCACGTGCGAAGCTTTATGAAAGCGTAATACTGTTGTTTAGGATCGCATATAGCAGCCCCTTCTATAGATATCAGGAATTCGTAAACTTAGATGGCTTATATGATGTTAATGCCATAATCAACGCTTAATCAGCGTTTAATTTTACAATAATATTATATTACAGAGACAGGCCAAATAGCGCCATACAAAATTTAAAATAGAAGATGAAGTAATACTTGATGTATTTTTTAAATCTTTATTTAAAATTTAGTTTTTAAAGTTTTAATTTCATTTATTTGTATACGCATGATGTTAGTTAGTTAATTAAAAGGATTTATGTTAATTAATTTGAATATCTTAATTAAATCATGCTTATAAATTACATAATTAATTATTTTACACTTCATACGGATCATACAATATTCGGTATACACAATTAATAAGGCAGGTTTATTTGCAATTCCAACTAACCCGCCCGGTGCGAGCATTCCGCTGGGGATCATAGTTATGAAGTCAATAACCCGAACAAAACTAATTAATTTAATTTATGTAAGTACTTGCCCGAGTTTGGTATTCATAGTTAATTCAAATTACTTTCAGATCTATTTTTTTCTAATGCAATTCTCAAAGTATTTACTTTATTATCTTACATTTAGCTTTTGAACATTTTCTTCTTTTATGAATATCCCTCCGCCCGTGTTGTAACTAAATATTTGGCTCATCAATGAAATATATCTAAATAATATTTATTAAGATAATATTTAGACTCTTCTTTATTTGTACTTAGATAAACTGCATGTATTGTACTTAGTGATCTTCCTTTGTTCAAATAAAACCACCGACAGCCTCTACCAGTCTGATCTAAGCCGCAAATAGTTCTTTGTTTACTACGAAACCGAGCAATGGAGGTCTTTGAAGAAATCGCTTTGCTATGATATGAGATGAGATCGCCACATGAGGCCTTTTACAAAGCCTGTTTTGCCACAGTCAGAGGTGATTTTGTTGCAATTTTCAGCAAATTATGGCGCAAGGTATTTTTTAAATCTTTATTAAAATCAGGAAATGAAAATAGTAAGAGGTTTCATCCGTTGTCTGCGTTCATATTAGAGGAATTCGAAACGGTTTAATTTACAAACCCATTACCCAACTCTATAATAACTGCTTGATCTTCCACACACTGATGTAGTGAAAGGCGAGGCAGAGTCAAATTTCTAGGACTATGTTACACGGTCATTTTCATTTTACAACCAAACTACTGTACTAATTTTGGTAAACTTCCATGGAACCAAATTAAAAGTATATCCTTAAAAAACTTTTGATTTGATTTAAAGGAATATTGGTAACAAAAATTTTGTTACCAAAATTCCGTCCGTGCTACTTGTAAACAGATTTAGAAGTTTTTTTTACCCCCCCCCCCGCCCTTTTTTTTGAAGTCGGATGATAACAAATAAAACGTTAGATACAACTGCGCTTGTTTGTCACTTATCTCTACCATTTTAGTTTGAATTTTCAGCTTTGTTTTTCAGCTTTATTTTTATACCTATCTATATCTTTAGTTTCTTGTTTAATTGTCAACTTCGTAATTCTTTTATTTAAAAATTGAGTATGTTTATTTATAATATTATTTTAATCATATCTACTGATCACAGTGGCTGCGTGAATTGTTTAATTAACAAAAGATAAGTCTGGTCATTGATTAAGTTAAATGTTTCCTCAAGCGCTTCGAATGACAAAACGGAGTTTATGGAAATTCAATCTCAAAGGAACGATGATTTGAAAGTTTGCTGGAGTTTCAATAGCATTTGAGTTGAGAGTAAATTTTTAACTTGGACTGGCTATCCAGCAAAGGGAAAGCTGTTTTTAAAAACAATTGCCGTTCGCTCATTTTTTCTTTTTATATTTTTAGTAACATGGCCTGAACAAAAATACTACAGCACAAAGTTAAATCTTATTATTAGGTACTATTTTATGGTCTTGTAAGGAATTATACGCTGATTATTTATAAATGAAAAAAATGGCACATTCTTGTGTTTTAGATACCAAATCAGATTTAAAGAAAGTTATGTTCACATATATTTAGATTTATTATTTTTTAAAGTCACTGATTGTCATAATATTTATGTTAACGTGTTACATTCTGTAATTATCTTTCTACTGTAAATAATTCTCAGCACACGTAGCTAACAAAGTTCTCATTTGAAGTCGAGTTTATTTATGTTATTATACGCTAAGATTACATCATCGAGCCGAAATCCGAGGAAAATATAGTTATTTCATTTCAGACTTGTTCAGAAGTTAATATACTGACATGTATGTTTCGTATACATTTCTGTCAGTGAAATCATTTTAATTATTAACAGTTGTGCTATTGCTGCTATTAGTAATAAGAATATTTTATCAACGTCTAGTGCTACACAAACTGTCATGTTTTATCTAGTTGCTGGTCACGCAGACTTCTTCTTTCAGACTGGCCACACTGAAAAATTTGAGATAGGTACTACTTATACCATCAATAGCTTTATTATTTAATCAATAAAGTGTAATTGAAATCAGAAATTATTAAAACAATTAAATATTATGGTTGAATATTTTATTAAATATACGTTAGAATAATATTATTATTTTTGATATTTACGATAATCAAAATCACAAGCATCCTTATTTTTCTAAATATCTTATTTTAAGAATAGTTTACTAATTGACCGAGCGAGCGAAGCGAGCGAGAGTCTCCATTTCGAGACTGGCAAATTTTGCTTTTGTCCGGATGTCTGTTTGTTCCGGGCTAGAGGTCGCATTTCTGAACGGATCCTAATGAAACTTGGCATACATGTTCCTTGATTTTTTTGCAATTTTTTGTCAAGAGCTTTTTTTGATTGGAAGGAAAAATGGGGGAAAAAAAGGAGAAAAGTTTTCAGTGACGTTATTTACGAACGGATCCTATGAAACTTGGCACACGTGTTCTTTGGTATTTTTGAAATTTTATGTCTTGTGCTTTTTTTTGATTGGGGGAAAATGGGGGCAAAAATAGGGGAATTTGCTATATTTTTATTTTGCTTATATCACTGGCCGCAAGATGGTTCTTTTACAAATTAATATGCGCTATGGTTTCGTTTTCGGTCATAGATAAGTTTATTTTCATTTTTTAGTAACTATGGAAAACATCGTTGTTTTGAGAATAGACGAGGAAAAATTTACAGAATGGGAAATACCTATCTAGAGTTATGAAAAAAAAGGGAAAGGGGGTTAACGTAGGAGGTTCGCGAGGTCTACTGTTCACAGAACCACTAGTAGATATTCTTTCGTTAAATGGAGATTGGAGAAACCTATATACATTGTTAAAGACTAAAATGGAAGTCATGAATTTTCGATTAAATGTATTTACTACTATTTTTGAATTATTATTAAAATAAAACAACTACTAGGAAATCTAAACATCTACTAAGAAAAATATAACATATTTGTATTGTAAGATATTTTTGTATAAGTGGAAGATTGGAGTAGAAATATAAAATAACGTACAATTCAAGTGAGTATATTCTGGGAAGAATAACAAGACAATCAAATCAATAATATGACTTCACATCAATAAGTAGTTACTACGGTAACTATGGAACATCATCTCAAAATATTTAAACCAGTATAACAATTAGACTATGAAGGTGATCAATACTGAAACCTTCAACACACCTCCTTCAGCTACATAGTCTCAATAATATATTATCTATTTGTTCCGCACACACAAACCTAAATTATTAGTCATAGATTCGTGCCTTACACGGGACAAAGGTTTGGTGAGTATATCTGCCAACATCTTATCCGTCGACAAGTGTTCCAAACTTATAGCTCTATTCTCGCGCAGCACATCTCGTATAAAGAAATGACGAATATCAATGTGCTTACTTTTCGCGTGATAAGCACCGTTATCCTCAGTTAAGCAAATGGCACTTAAGTTATCAGCATGCATTCTTACCTTAGACAAATTGTGTAGACCTAGTTCGTTTAATAAACTATTTAAATACATAGCCTCTTTCATAGCTTCCGCCAAACTCACAAACTCGGCCTCACAGGTTGAGGTTGCTACGATGCGTTGCTTATGTGAAGCCCATGAGATACCTGCACCTCCTAAAATGAAAACGTATCCGTTAAAAGAACGTCTATCATACGTACAACTACCCCAATCAGCATCCGCATACCCGTATATGCACAAACCAGTTGGTTTATATTCTAAGCTGTAACTTATTGTACCTTTCAGGTAACGAAGAATCCTTTTAGCCGCTTTCCAGTGACTCTGTTGTGGATTCTCCACGAACTGCGCTAACTTCGCCGTTGCGTTTGCAATATCTGGCCTCGTCGCGACACTCAGATACATGAGTGAACCTATCAGTTCTCTATAGGGAAATGATTTCTCTTCCTCATTTTCCTTTGTACTCAATACTGGTGTTCCAATTTCCATAGGAGTCTTAACAGGATTGCAATTCTCCATCTTGAATTTCTTCAATATATCATTGATATATTTCTCTTGTGTCAAGTAATATGCATTACCATTTTTCTTAATGTCAATCCCTAAGCAAAAGGTTGCTTTACCAAAATCTTTTAACTCGAACCTTTTTGCTAAATCCTGTTTAAACTTATCAATTATCTCTCTTTTTTGTGATGCAATCAAGATATCATCAACATAAATGACTACAAAAAGATCAGAACCGTCTTTGTTTTTCTTATGATACAAACAGGGTTCATTTACCGTAGGACGCAGTCCTAATTCATTTAGTTTAGTATCTAATTTAATGTTCCATTGTCGTCCAGCTTGTTTAAGTCCATAAAGAGACTTTTTTAAAAGACATATATTTCCGCCTGCCTTTATATCTTCAAGCATCTTCACTGCCCTTTTACCAATGGAAGATTTAGTTCCATCTTCTTTAATAATTTTTATTAAACTTTCTTTCAGCAGCTCTGGAACTTTCATATAAATTTCCTCATTCAGATCACCGTTTAAATATGCTGTATTTATATCTACTTGATCGATATCCATATTCATCTCGACTGCTAATGCAACTAACAAACGTATAGTTTCAAGTCTCGCAACAGGGGCAAATGTTTTGTTATAATCAAGACCATGTTGTTGACTATATCCCTTAGCGACAAGTCTTGCCTTCTTTTTCTCTGTTTTATCAACATTCAGCTTCGTCGTTAATATATATCTACATCCTACAACATTTCGATCTAGAGGTTTATTTACAATTTTCCATGTGTCATTTTTAATTAAACTTCGTACTTCAGACAATATTGCCTCCTCCCATTGACTCTTTTCATCACTTGCCAAAGCATCTTTCAGTGATGTTTCTATAGCTCCAGCGAAATCATCAGTGTCAACGAATTCCTCCGTCGATGATTCACCCTCGCTACTCTGTCGTACTTCGACCATGTTATAGATTTTTCGAGGTCGTCCAATGCATCCTCTCTCAATCTTTGGTCTTCCAGGACCTCTCTTTAAAGTTATCTCTCTGTTATCAACCTCAATATCTTCTGTCCTTAGTTCTTCATTCAATGGTTCTGGTAAGTTCTGCACTAAGTTAAATTCTCTCAACGTACACGGTTCTTCGTTCGATGTACTTGGCCTACTCGGTGTACTCGACGAACTTAATGTACTTGGTACTTGACTTGTTGACACAATGTTTTCATTTTCGTCATTTTGACGAATCGGTACATTTAATTGACTATCCGATGGAATTTCTACCTCAATACTCTTCCTCACAACATCCTTCTCATATTGTGAGTCAAGAAGTGATTGATTCGAGACTATATTTTTATTTTCAAAATATTTTCCTTCTTGAAATCTCACATCCCTCGAAACGATGAACTTTCTACACTCTGGTATCCACAGCTTGTAACCAACAGCTTCTTCTGGATAACCTACAAAATAACCAATAATAGTGCGTGAAGCAAATTTATCTTTACCTGGTTCTTTATCTAAGACATGAACTTTTGTACCAAATGTTCTCAAGTAACTTACGTTCACAGGTTTATTGAACCATTTTTCATACGGAGTTTTCCCCTTCAGACTGTTTGTTGGACATCTATTACGAATGTAACATGCAGTTGCAATCGCTTCTGCCCAAAAACTCGATGGAAATCCCGAAGATAAAATCATGCAACGTGCCATTTCTAATAGTGTTCTGTTCTTACGTTCCGCAACTCCATTACTCTGAGGTGTGTAGGGTGTAGTAAAACGTCTCTTGATTCCGTTTTGTTGTAAAAATTCGTCAAAAAATTTATTTTTATATTCTAAACCATTATCGCTTTGAAATGTTTTGATTTTTTTACCCGTCATATTTTCGACCTGACTTTTAAAAATTTTAAACTTTGACAAAACGTCACTTTTGTTTTTCAGCATAAATACTTCACACCAACGCGTATGATCGTCGATAAAAGTCACAAAGTATTTATTACCTCCGTTCGATCGAACTCTCATTGGGCCCACTATATCAGAATAGATTATTCCCAATTTTTCACTACAGTGCATTCTGGACTTTACAAAAGGCAACGTAACCATTTTACCTTTAGCACATACGTCACAATCCTGCAAGTTACTAATACTAATCTTGGATAAATTAATACCAGATTTCTTCAGTACATTCATAAGGTCCCTAGCATTCAAATGTCCCATACGCTCGTGCCATTCATACAAACCTACACTATTCTCAGATACTAACGATGTTGAGGCATCTAGCTCCCTTAAATAATATAAATCTCCTCGCCTATCAGCAGTTAACTTAACTTCATTCTTTTTCACAGCGTAAGCTACATCCTGTTTAAATATAACTTCGCAGCCTCGTTCTGTGAGTTTAGCGATTGAAATGAGATTATTACGTAAATCAGGAACTAATAACGTATCTCTGAATTCAATATTACGCGTACTGTCATTATTACATGCTAATACCTTGATTGTACCCTTACCTTGCACGGATGACAAAGAATCTGTGGCTAACTTTAAAATTTGACTCGATGGCAGTACCTCATCAAACCTTGTCTCGTCATTGCACATATGAGAAGTGCAGCCGCTATCAAAAATCCACTCATTTCGGTTTCTAATATCAACAGCACGGCACTCATCTGAAACTGTTACAGAAGTTAAAGCTTCAACGCATTTTTCACTTGTACACGACTCTATTAATCTGGTTTCCGAAGTACTTTCCTTCTTTTTGCAATCTGATACCTTATGTCCCAATTTATGGCATTTAAAACATTTGTATTTAAATTTCTTATCTCCAGCTTTTTGTCCCTTCTTGGATTCAACGTATTTATTCACATACATAGCGCCTTCTATGTTTTCAGCATTAGTGTTTCCTCTAGAGTTGTTTTCTTCTACGATTTTCACTCTCAATTGTTCAGGCGTCGGAAGCTCGTCCCTTGATTCTATCGCACATCTAAAGTTTTCATAACTAGCTGGCAAGCTATATAAAAGCATTATTGCTAATAAATCGTCATGAATCTTAATGTCCATCTCGTCAAGTTTATCAACGGCTTCAAAAAATGAATCGAGGTGTTCGCTCACCTTATCATTCTCGCTCATTTTGTGCAGCATGAGCCTTTTCATCAAGGTTGCTTTCTTCGCAGGTCCTCGTGATGCGAATAATCTCTCTAACTTTAGCCATAGCTCTCTCGCAGTATTCACCTTTCTAACGTGACGTACTACACTCGGATCCATAGCCAGAATAAGTTCAGACTTTGCTTTTCTATCCGCAGTCTCCCATATCAACTTTTCGGCTTCATCCGTCGGCTTCGGCTTTTCGCCTGTTATATATTCCCAGTAGTCGCGTTTTACTAATAACGCCTCGACTTGAATCTTCCAGCTATCGTAGTTATCGCCTACCAATAGCTCCACATGTACTTTCGACATTTCGTACTTTATTTATATTCCTGTTTCCTGTAAACTGGGCCCATAACCCTTGTAAGATATTTTTGTATAAGTGGAAGATTGGAGTAGAAATATAAAATAACGTACAATTCAAGTGAGTATATTCTGGGAAGAATAACAAGACAATCAAATTAATAATATGACTTCACATCAATAAGTAGTTACTACGGTAACTATGGAACATCATCTCAAAATATTTAAACCAGTATAACAATTAGACTATGAAGGTGATCAATACTGAAACCTTCAACATGTATTATAGATACTTACACATAAAAACCAATTATAACACTCCTATTTCAATTGGTTTAATGAAAAACTTAATTAAATTAAAATTATAAAATAGTCAAAAGTGCGATTAAAATGAAAAATGTTATTCGTACTTTCTGTAACTGCTCCTACCAGCGGGGCGTTTAATTTCGCAAAGTTTTCTTTTACGACCCTACGGAGCGTTGTTTTGGACACTTGAATTATGCAAGTAGATTACAGACTTCATCATGTTTTGTATATATTTTTGGCTACATTTGTAAATTGACCCGAATTTTAAGGAAGTTTTCAGAAAACAAATTTTTGTATGATGTAAAACGTGCAATGACTCTATTTCTGTACGTCACTATTATCTAAAAGTACCTATATTCTATTAGTAAACAAGTACAATTTATTTCAGTTACTTAGTTTATTATCTTAGTTGTCTTATTTGTTCTATATCACATTTAATAATATTTGGCACTATTTTTGTGATTAACTGCTTTCCTGATGTCAACCCTTTTCACCATCAACGCATCAGTGAATATAAGTACAAGACCTCCGTTTTTCTCTTTGTCTAATCTTAAGCGAAAGACTATACGGAACACACTACGAAACAAATAATACTAACAGAAATATTTATTACAATAACTATGTAATCAATCGCTAGTCGCTTTATAACCTGTCGTAGCTTTTCGTAGCTGATGCTACGCCAGGTGCTACGAAATATATTTCGTAGCATCTGGCGTAGTATACTACGGCAAAGTGTAATTGAATAAGAGTTTATTGAAAGTGTTTTATTTTTATGATACCACAAGCTTCTATTGTGTTGTCATCTAATATTTGAATTGTCAGTTTGGATGACACGTGGTGTGGATATGTAGGATAAAATTTTGAAGGGATAAATATTTTACAATACACACGATTTTACGATTCTTCACGCAGTTGGCCTTTTCAAGCTGAAGATGTATATCTTAATCGCCTTTAGGAATATGCTTGGCTTAATAAGGTAGTGAGTTGTCTTTTATTAAGCCAGGAACTACACGGCATGGATTGGTGAAATTCACAATTTATTGATCTTTCTTTAATTTTATTAATAGTATATTTTGCAGTAGAGTTAATATCGGATTCCATTTCGAGTCATTAAATTATTAAAATTATCCAATCAAAAGGAAGTACCTAGCCTGTGTAATACCCGAAACATCAGAAGTATCACGCGCGAGTTAACCCGACTGTGAATTGATGGCGTCATTAGCTGCATTAATTATCTGCTCATACTTTAATTTATTCATGAAGCGTAATATTAATAGTTTATAAAAATGCACCTCATTTATTTTTGGATCGGTTCCAACTTTCAATTGCCTTCAAGTTCTCAAGGCTCACATAACACTGATTTGTGGCGTAGTAGAATAATTACACATAATTTGTGAGAAAACCTCAACCCATTTTCAGTTAATATTTAACAGTCGCCGCCACCCATATCATTGTAACATAAAAATGGAGAACACAGATTACACATTCGTCCTGAAATTCTCTCGTATAAGTTTTTTTTTAAATACTAACTGTAGCCCGCGACTTCGTGCGCGTGGACTTCGTTATCGTAGGAATTTCGAGAATTTCTCCCTAAATTCCCAAGGGAATTTCCCGGGAATCCTCCTTTTTCTATTATACAAAGTTTGTCATGATAATTAACCAACACAAAAAAAGCATTATCCAATTTGGCTCTATCTTATCCATAATTGGACAAGACAAGTGTAGGTATTCTAGAACAAGTAAAACTTACATTTCGGGAACAATAATTTGGCTGCTTTTCTGCGCTCTCGTTATTTTGTGATTGTTGGCAATGCCTTAGGCCAATTACGTGACATGACCCCTATTTCCCCAATTGCTTACTTGAGGAACTATCGTATGTTACCAAGGCCATCTTAACATTTACTTTATGATTTTCTACCTCAAGAATTAGTTTGACTGTAGTAATAATATGGTATTATAAATACGTGAAGCACCAACGTTTGAGTTTTTAAAACAGCTGTAATGTACTTACTAATAAATTTAAGATTTTTGTTGTCCTCAGCAAGGTCTTCGCTATATGATCACTAAAGCATCAGGACAATCTTCCATGAGGTTTAATTTCTGGGTAGAATGTCATCTCTAAATAAGGTTGTAAAGAAGCTTAGAAAATCAAGTCTTTGTTTATCTGTAAACGTTCTTAATCTATAGTTATATGTGAACCTTGATATTAACTCTTAACTTTTTATCGAACTTATGCCTTTTTAAGATAAAATACGATTAGACCTAAATCAGGAAAACATATAAACTGTGCGGTATTCAGTAACAAACGGGATGTGCTGGCATAAGCAATGTAACCCGGATTTTAAAGGATGACGGGGCCGGATGAAACCGGATGGAGCCGGATACGCGTTGAGTTATACTTTTGGAATCCCCAGGTGGAATGGTAATTTTCCGGGCAAGTGGTAAATTATTCATGTTTTTATACCGCGAATATGGACGTTGTGATTTGATATTTATACTTTAAAAATAAAGATATTCTTACGACAAATAAACGAAAAATATTATTTATAAGTCTCACAGGTTTGATAATAACGCAGCTTATAGACGCTTGCTATACTGAGAATATTACGCGCGCATTGTCTGCTCATATTTTTCTCACTTGCAAGACCATATTGTAATTACTTGAAACCGTCGCATAGCAAATTTTAATTGGTTATTCATAGTAAGTACTCCCAAAAACCTTTCTTGAAGTCATATCATTAACATACTACATTTAATAAGTACTCTTAAGATTAATTAAAAAAAATCAATTTTGAGCTTCACGCCACCTAGCATAGCAAAGTTGAAATTTCAAACTTGGGAATAATATATGGGTATATGTGTAAATTATTAGAGTATGAACGTAACTTATAAACTGAACGAAGCTGATGTATGAGAGAGAGTTATGTGAGTGAGCGAAAAGAGAAAGGATGGAAAAATCTAGAGGAGAATTATACGAAGGACGAACGGAAAAAGTGTACTGTTTTATTGTGTGTGTTTAAATAAACGTTGGATCTGAAATCGATCGTTTATTTTACCATATAATCTTATACTATTTATATTTATTATTATAAAATATTATTTGTGATGATGAACTGAAAGTTTATTTATTTTTTTGTATAATTAGAAACAAAACAAAAGAATTATTGCCTTCGTAGCAGAAAATATTGTTGATTCATAAAATGGCAGCCGTCGGCTTAATTAAACTTGTACATACATTAACTGAATGGGAAAAGGTTCAATTTTATGTTATACGGACAACGAACCTCATATTAAAAAGAGAATATGGGTACAGAAAATTGCGAATTTGATTAAAAACCGAAATTTGTATTCCAATGCCTTTGAGAATTTTAGGGTCATTAAATTTTATACCGTATGCTGATAATTTGAAGTTTCCTTAACATAAAACCATTAATTCTTTAAGGTTAAATCATTCAGTATATTGTGATACTATTAATTCATCTGTTTCTAAGTAAAAACGATGTTCTTGAAGTTTAAGTATATTAATGTGTATATAAAAGTACGCTGAAAAATCTGATTTTTCTCTATATTTATTCCCTTAATAAATTGAGAATATTTGAAAATCTATACCAGTATTAAAGAAACGTAGGTACTTATTTAATTTTGTAATAAAACTTTCACATTCGTATACAAAGAGATATCTTTAATCATTTTCTAATAATAGTTCAAACGGTACGTAGATGATACTTTTGTTGTACTCCCTAAAACTCAAGTCTCAGTTTTATTAGATCATTTAAATTCCATTAATAGTAAAATTAAATTCACAATGGAATCTGAGAATAATAATTCTTTAGCTTTCCTTGACATTTTAATAATGAGAAATCCTGACAATAGTATTGGTCACACCGTGTATAGAAAGCCAACCCATACCGATAAATACCTCAATGGAAAATCTCATCATCATCCATGTCAGTTAGCTACCGTAGGCAAATCTTTGTTTCAGAGAGCACAAGGCATCTGCGACACCCACCATCTCAAAGAAGAGCTTCGACGAGTCAAGTCTGTCTTGAGAAGCAACAAACTCAGCCTTCCACACATACGACACAGATATCGACCCAAACCACACACAGTTGACCGTTTCCCAGCCATCTTACCTTACATAAAGGGAGTCACAGACAAGATTGGTAACATACTTAGGCGAGCTTCAATCAAGACTTACTACAAGCCGCATAAGAAAATAAACCAACTTTTAAGACCTGTTAAATCCAATATCCCATTGCAAGATGCTGGAGTTTATAAAATTGACTGTGACTGTGGTTTATCATACATTGGGCAAACAAAGAGAAGCATTGGTACCCGTATCAAAGAACATATTGCTGACATGAAACATAGACGCTCAACCAAGTCTGCAGTCTGTGAACACTTACTTGACAAATCCAACCACTACATGCGTTTTGATAATCCTCAAGTCCTTGCAAAAGAAAACAGATTTATACCAAGGATGATACGTGAAGCGATCGAAATTAAAAAACATCCTAATTTCAATAGAGAGGATGGTTGGCAAGTACCACCAGCTTGGGACCCAGTTATCAATTTAATAAAATCTCAAACTCATCGGAAGACTACAAGTGTTTTTGATACTGTCAGCCAATACTGTGTGAATCGAAATAGTTTTCAATGATTTATGAGCTATGGTTTTGTATTCTTGTGACATCAGAAACAAATGACACAGACGAATGTCAACTCAGTCTGCCTGCGACCATGAGCTCTGTAAAGTGCTTGAAACGTTAGGTATAAATAAGTAAGCAATAAACGCGATAGAAAACCGTATAAAATAGTTTAATGTAATGTGTAACAATCGCGAAAACATAAGAAATAGTTTTCAACTCTTCTCTAAATTTGAAATAAAATTAATGCTTCATGGTAGTGTAATAGTTTACTTAGTAGAATAATTTCATGAAAATTTAACTTAAATTATTAAGAAATCATTCTCTATCAGACAAAAGGCAGCAAGTTCGATACGTAACATGTAAATTACTGTATCGCAACTTGTTATATTATTCACAATGGGACTCGGTAATTTAGTAGCTAAAACCGCAAGGCCATGGGCGGCGCTGTCTCCCTGTGGTACGTTTGTGTTTTATATGAATATAATGTCTTAGTAATAAATAAACCTGTCTACTTAAATATAAAGCAAAGCATTCAATTCTGATAAAATTTACAGACGTCATCTTATTTAAGTGTGTAAAAATATATACTACACCTACTAAAAAGTGTCATATTGGTTTGATAATGCTATAAAATTGGTTCAAATTTGTACTATTTTATCAATTGTGAAACCACTTTAAATAAACCACCCCGGTTTCCGTTCGTTTACTGAGGCAATCTTGAAGACACTGAAACAAAAATGGTCGCGGGTCACAACGTCAAACCGAGACGGTTTAAAAAACCCAGACACCTGAGTTCAATGTACTACAAATACTCGATAACATTGTCATGGTTCAAAAACAATATGAACTTGTTTCAGATAACAGCTGCGACATGGTCAGTCGGCGGAGGCGCGAGTCGCGGGCGTGTTGATCCTCTCCACATGCCGACAACACCCTGCAGTCAGCAGAAAGGTAACTGCTTCACCAGCTGTCCTTGATTTATATTTTACTAGCTATGCCCCGTGCTTTCATCCGCTCGTTATGTATATGTAGCCTATAATCTTTCTTAAGATTCAGGCTGTCATGGAATAAGAATTGTAAAGAACTAAAGCGGTCACTGATATGATCGGTGCACCAATAATATTTTTTGCTAAACCGATATAAAACCTGTATATCATGGTTAGTAATTGTACATTACATTTCAATGCTCTATAATATTTTATTTAACTCAAATATACTTTTAAGCTCCTTCTTTTTAAAAATTACTATAAAAAAGATGTTAAAATTGATTAAATATAAAATATGCAAGTAAAATACTAACATAAGATACATACATGAAAGCTTTATTCTATAGTCTTCTAATGAGTGCACTCAATTTACCAGCACAAATAAAGTGTACTATTTACAGTCTACTAACGGAAACGTATTGATGCCAATTTGTACTAGCGACGACGGAACAATCGAAAAAGTTGATAAAAAGTTTAATCCAGCGGGTGTCGCCCCACGAGATCTGAAGACAAATTGAGTCAATTTGTTTTTAACTTTATTCGCTTCTCAACTCTGCCTGGCATTGCTCGTTTTGTATTATTTTGTTTTCTATGTTCTACTTGATTTATTGTAGGTGTTCCTCAAATCTTTTTTTTTCATATTATTGTTTGTCTTCCGTCAAACTCAATGTTTTCAACCAACGAAAATATTGAGTTAAGTCAACGTTGAGACGTTAAGTTATATCTATATTTGACATTTTTATGACGATTGACCCCATTGATGGACTAGATGAATATCTCTTGTGGAAGCCGCCAACTGACGAAAATTACTCAGCCCTTAGTTCTAAGAAAAAAAAATATTACAATAATGTTTGACGTAGTTAATAAACGAAATAGCCTCAATGAATTTAAAAGATAGAACACATCAATCTTCTCCTTTTTCTTTTCCTTTACCTTATCCCATATGCGGTCGGTACAGTATGTAAGTTCCTTTCATTTAGATCTATCAAACTTTTTGATAAACTTATATCAAAACAGAACCGAAAATAAATATTTTTAGCTACTGAAAAGTGAAGAAACCTATAATTATTGTGATTCTGCAATAAATAAGATTACACAAATTACAAGAGCGGTAAGAAATCCGCTAAAAGACTCAAAGTCCTCCTCTAGCACTTATAAACTCGGGGGTAAAGTGGAGCATTTTATCCCGGGACAAATTAAAAGCTATTCGTTAAATCCGGGCGCGATCTGTCACGGGATTAGGTTGGTGCTACGAGGTAAAATGTGCAGTGGTAAATCGTGAACCTTTTTCAGAATTAGGCCTAGATGGCATAGTTATGTCGGGATTTTGTCAGAACATTGTGTGAGAGCTGAGAATTTTACTTGGCTAAAAACGTCGATGAAAACGATGGCATTTATTATTTGCATAGGTTTTTTTTTTTTTTGTTTGTAATATCTTTATTGTATAAAAAAACATATGTAAATATAGAAAGTTGAATAAATATACAATGACGGACTTATCCCATATATTTTTATTTATTTATGGCCTCTCTTTATTTCTCAATCCATTTCCGGTTCCAACTTTGTTCCCATGCACGCAGTGCACAGATACCTGCACAAATTGCTGTAATTTTCCTCTCTTCTTACTTTTTGTTTGATAATTATTACATCTAGATATTCTTCAATCTATTCTCTTTTTTTAGACTTAATCGTTAGGTATGCCTGGAATTGTAGGATTTGTCGAATTGAAGCTAATTGATTAGAATTTTTATCTTTTGACTTATATTTTATGTCTCATACAATTTTTTTACTGAGATAGTACTTATCAGCTTTTTAGCAAATCAAAATTGGTTAGACAATCGCGAGGTCTATGTTCGTGGTGAACAACTAGTTAAACAAGGTAAGTAAACAAGTCATAAAAATAAATAACAATTAACTCGGTAAACAAGATATAAAAAAATTGATAAGCAATTGCATACATGTATTTGTTATAAGTTAAACATGAATGGTTAACATGCAAACGTTTCGTGTTCCGAGCTTCATTGACGTCATAACATAACTTTTGAAAGTGGGTCACGTATTCAATTCCGCCAGTACTGAAAAAAAAAATCGTAATACCACGATGAAAGTCGGCCTTGTAGCACGCTAGTCAATTTTTCTCAAACAGGGCGATAACGCCCCCTGTACACACGTGCTGAAGGGCAGTAAGATATAGAAGGTAGGTACTAATAAAATAAAAGGATGCGGGTAGATTTAGGAAAGTGATGGTATGACTCGTTATCTATATTGTTTTTGTAGCGCCAAAATGTAAAGAATACGTTCGTTATTACAGTAACTCTGCTATATTAACTAACAGAAATGGACAAATCAAACTACTTGCGAGTTAAAAGTAAGTTTAAGCTTCCTGTAATTTTTATTTTAGAAGCTGTGCGTTGTTTTCAAAATTAAGGTGAAGCTTGTTCATAAATACGTACATAGATAACATAACATTAAAGGCCCATCACAATTTGAAGAGTACATTGCCCAAGTTGCCCTGACTATAATTTAAACCAAGAGTGTCGATGTAGCAGACAACATGGTTACATTATGATTCCGTAGGCTTCGACCAAATAAATGATAGATGTTCGTAGGCCGTCAAAATACATATATTGTTTTTATTATAGGTGAAAGATATTACAGAAAGAATTATACCTTACTGCAGTTTAAAATGTAAGGTCGAAATTATTAGTTTAAAAACCGCTATATTAGCTGACTCAAGCTGACTCAATGAGCACATTCGTTGCAAAATATTGCATTTCTATACCTGTTTTATAGATGATATTTTATAAAGTGATTTTTTTTTTATCCTTTACTTACGTTTACTGCATTATTGCATCTTATTTACCTATCTTAGGAAATAAAACTTTGTTTGCTTAGGTAAAAAATGATAGATATTTTGATTTAAGTGTTCAATGGGTTTTTATACCAATTAATCATTGAGCTGATTCGAGTTTATATTGTTACTAGCTGTTCCCCGCGGCTTCGCCCCGCGTGGGACTCGGTTATATCGCGCCCAAAAGTAGCCTATGTTTGACCTCAGGTCGTTAACTACATCTCTACCAAATTTCATCACAATCGGTCCAGCAGTTTAGCCATGAAGAGGTGACAGACAGACAGACTTTCGCATTTATAATATTAGTATATTAGTATATATATATATTGTTATACATAAACCACTAATGTATTCGTGTTTTTTTTAAGTTAACAAGCAAATTTCGTTTTATTTAGTTAACAAGCACTTACGTTCAAAAATATCCGGCTAGTGCTCGTGCGTCTGTCTGTATATATAATACTAGCTGTTCCCCGCGGCTTCGCCCCGCGTGGGACTCGGTTATATCGCGCCCAAAAGTAGCCTATGATTGACCTCAGGTCGTTTACTACATCCCTACCAAATTTCATCACAATCGGTCCAGCAGTTTAGCCGTGAAGAGGTGACAGACAGACAGACTTTCGCATTTATAATATTAGTATGGATATACAATTGAAATTTATTATGTTTTCTTTTGTCTTTATATAAAAAACTAGCTTTTGCCCGCGGCTTCGCCCGCGTGTACTTCCCTCGGGAACAGTGCTTTTTCCCGGGATGAAAGGTACCCTATGTCCTTCTCCTGGCTCTAAACTACCTCCTTGACAATTTTCAGCTAAATCGGTTCAGCCGTTCTTGAGTTATAAGTGGAGTAACTAACACGACTTTCTTTTATATATATAGATACTAGCTTTTACCCGCGGCTTCGCCCGCGTGAACTTCCCTCGGGATCTTTTTCCCGGGATAAAAAGTATCCTATGTCCTTCTCCTGGCTCTAAACTACCTCCCTGACAATTTTCAGCTAAATCGGTTCAGCCGTTCTTGAGTTATAAGTGGAGTAACTAACACGACTTTCTTTTATATATATAGATATTGAATGTATACTGTGTAAAAATCAATAAAGATATTTCAAACAAACATTATTTCAAAGTTAATAAGGGTTCCGAGAACTCATACCACATTACATTTATAAAAAAAGTTTATTTAACAAAAAACACAATAATTAATAGTGATTCGTGACTGTAACACGGTAAAATTAATATTCTTGTCCTTGTTTGTAAAGTAGCTCATGAAATCATGTAATAATTAGTAATACTCGTATAGTAAATGGAACCAAGAAATATTTGGCTAAAGTAGTGTCCCTAGAAAAATATATTTCTCAATTAAAGTTTTTTTATTTCATATCTGTTATTTATATTTTTACTGTTATATATATTAATGAGGTATTGTTCCTGTTTTTGTTTAAATCTCACGCCAATGGGTTGCGAAATACAATGTTGAACTAAAGCTTCAAAAATACCTGAACTAAAAATATTGTTTTTTATTGCGAGATATAATTTTGATAAAAAGTGTATTTATAAATGTAATAATAGATTCTTTAAAACATTAATTTCAGGTGATACCTAATCTTCTTCTTTTTAAGTCATATTGGCTACTTATATGGACTCTATGATACCATATATTTATTTATTTTATTTATTTATATAATATAAAATAAAAAACCTTAAATAAAAATTCATTTGATTGCTAAAACTAAAAAAATAGATTATCATTACTAATAGAATGTTTATTTTTTTTGGAATTCTCTGTTGGAGTTGCGGGTATTATGTAACAAATAAATAGTGAACTTATTTATTAAAATGTTTTTCTTTTCTTTTCAGATGTCCTAATATGGGTTGGTCATGCGTGGTGGCACGCGCAGTGGCCTTTTCTCTCATGCTAAGCATGGTTTCGGCTCTCACATCCGACATGTAAGTAAAATAGTAAAGTTAACCTATGAAAAAATGTATGTGGATAAATTACACAGTTTGAGTAGTGACTACAGTAAGTTTTAAACTTGTGTTTTGGTAGATATACTATCACAACCACAGAACAGGATAATATATATCACAACGTTTCTATATTTTATACAAAAATACATAAACGTATAAGACACAGAACAATTTGAAATAAACAATACAACACAACTTTAAAAGGTATATCATTTTCCAACATGTCCTGACTGGAGATCGAATCCAGACAAAGCCTACTTAAAAAGACATGTAGCACCTGTACCTGCTTTTTTATAGTATTTCAGGGTTACGGAGGTCAGACGACAGTTAATTCTATTGTAATAACCAGCACCGCCAAAGCTAGGACCATGATTATAGGCTCACCCTGAGCTCTGAAGCGCGGGCTGAAGATACGACTAGGAAACATGTTCGAATGAAAAAGAAGCCTAACAAAAGAGTCTAACTACATCAAATAGGTCAAAGATCTTATATAATGGCTATTAACTACAGCTGTACGTGTACTACAGCAAATATATTGTTTCGAAACTTTTGCCCATAACTTGCATCTTCAAAACTACAAATAAATATAGAAAATAAACTATGACATAAGTAGTACTACGGAATATAACACAAGTAAATAGAATATCATCAATACAAAGAATTTCGAATCGCGCGCGGTCTCTCGCAATTTTTTTTTTAATCTATGCATCAATATAAGTAGTGTTTGTAAGGTTGACGTTTATAAGCGTGGAAAAGCGAATGTGACGGGCGACGAAGCGGACATAACGCGCTGGCCGCCGGGGCACGCGCAGCCAAGCGTGAACTTACCGCTCCATTTATAGACCCTTCTGTACAAAATTGTAGCTAAATTGTCTGTATTGTCAGCCCTTGGCCGTTTTTCATCGCCAGACTAACATTGAAACATCTAGCAATAACATATTATAATATAACTTTTATATAGAAGTTTTTTTGACGTAATTAAAACTATTGTATCGTCTAGGAAACTTTTGTCAACACTGTATCCATTTTCTAGTTCATATTCGTTATGTCCTTAATATTCATGAAACAACTTTTTGTTACACTGTAACATTATTGTTTAAGTTTTCAACTCTTAACTCATAAACAATGTTAACCTAAATGTATTTACCTATATGAGTACTAAACCGTGCCGTAGTTCGTCCTCTGCCTATCTATTCATGAGACCAATTCACAATACTCGTAGCACATTTCCAACTATATTGAATCAGATGGCATTGTGTACTTATATAAACTTGGTTTGCTATTTCTGTTTGTTATCTGTGTTTGCTAAAACCATATAACTATATGTATGTGTCAAGTCATATAATAGAATATATAATACAGTGTAGAGCAGTTCCACAAATTCAATACTCGTAAAATCATTTAAGGAATTTGCGTTGGCAATATACTAGAACTTTGTTCATCTAAGTTTAATCCCTATTGCATAATCAGCTGTTTTAAGTGCTTATAGAAATGGTTAAAAGAAATGTGCTGGTGGAAACTGCCACTTTCAGAAAAAGGCTACAAAATTTGGATTTTCTCTAGGCTTTTCCGATTAAAAAAATTAAGTGGTCGTTGAAACCATACGGCTAGAATCAACTTTATAAGTATGACTAATTATAAAGATTAACCTAAAACTAATATTAACAGATTTTTTGTACAAAAGAATAATATTAAAAATCGAGAACTTCGTTCTCTTGCCCGTGAGACACCACAGCGGCGGAGATCAGTCGCGGAGAGATCTTTTTGAAAAGATCTCTTGCGCTGGAGCGCTAAGGTCCAAACGTCGCAACACCAAACGGCACAAATATGTAATCTTGGTTAAAAGAAGCGTATTTGCGCCGCTTAGCGAATTCAGCGCTTTCAGCTGCTGACTCACCACTCACGGAAGATCCCTTGAGATGGGAAGGCGCCAGTTTATCAACGCATGTAGCATCCCAGACAAGGGCTTTTCCGCGAGCCCAAGGGATCAATGACATACCATCGGGTCTCTTGCCATTATCACGACCTAGGTTCCCAAGTGCAGGGTACATCAATGGTAGCAAGAGCCCTTTTAATAATATCATTCAGAGAGCCGTGTCGAGGTAGCCTACCAGCACTGAAGTGACAAAGACTATGATGCCCAAACTGATCAACGTCATTGCCACACTGGCAAGGATGAGGCAAGCATACGGGAGTCCCAAGGCGGAGACCTACCGCTATATCGAAGGGATTCTTATCCAGCAATGTCCCGATGTTATATGAGGGGATGGCGTACTTATAGCCAATGGCTGGATTCCTTTGAAGCGACTACTAAAAGCTTAGCGCGGTCAATGTCATTATCAGAATTTTGAGTCAAAAATCGGATTGTCCTCTACACCAATGGAGCACCCCAGAGTTTTTGTTGGTTTGTATCCACTGGGAATACTCTCTCCGGGGCAGAGGGATAACCAAGCTTCCTTTGCCTTTGCTAATTGATCAATGCGAAGGTCTTCATTCACGGCTAGTATTGTAACACATTTATATAATATCCGTTTGCACTCGGTTGTTTATTAAAGTATTGAAAGGCTTTCGTTGTGGCAAGGTAATAAGTGCTAATCTAAAATCAATACGAAGGCTGCCATTCTATGTTCCCACGCGTTTAATTTACCATGATATACGACGTTGATAAATTGTTCCTAATGTCTAGTTTTTCGCTAATCTTCGGAACGCCTCCATTCGTGTTCTAAACAATTTACCCCAAAAAGCGAAGATTTGCGTAGTAAAATAGTGATATGAATGTGCAATTTATTTTATTACAGATTTGCCGCGGGAAAGTCGGACAAGGAGATACTGGACAACCTTTTAAAAAATTCCCGCTATGATAAAAGACTGCTTCCACCTGTAGATGGTAAATAATCGAGAATTTTAAACATTTTGATATTAGCTCACTTTTTAATTTTTTGCTGAATGTGTGATTATTTCATGTGGAATTAGATATTGACATTGCGAGACATAAAACATTGACGTAATATTGCAGATCCAGAATTCTGTTGTGGTCTAACCTCGCCCAACGACTCTCTGGCTCAAAATAAAATCGGATTCTCTTCGCTCCGGCCTCGCTCGCACAACCGTGGTGCGTTGTGTTCATGTTTTTGAAAAGAGAAATCCTTACATTTTCCTGCATTATATTACGTAAACTGTAGAGTCCTTTATGTTATATTACAATCAACTCTTTGCACGCAACTCCGAGTACCCAGGTTGGTTCCTTCACACGCAACTGTAGATATCCTTTGCTTTAGTTCTTACTGCTATTGTATCGGTCACCTTATTATATTATGTGTTAGATTTACTGTTAGTTATATACGACGACCAAGATATGCACCTTGTTTTAATGTTAGGTTAGATAATTAGATGTTCCTACTCAGAAAAGAGGAATAATATAATAGCTTTTGGAGATTAAATTATAATTTAGTTACTGTTCCATCTGTTGATCTTTCGTACATTTAAATTACACAAATAATGAACTAAAATGAAAAAAAATGCTATTAAAATCATGCATTTACGTTCATGTCACGCTTTATTTCCGTCAATGTTTTTCTCTTTTCACAAACATTCAACACAATTTTTATTAACTCATAGAATAATGTTAGACTTTCATGTTACTTTTTCTTATAGAATTGGATCTGCCAATATCTTTACAATTTTAATTGAAATGGAAATTGTCATGTAGTTGATTATTGTTTTTTTCCATCTTATGTTGTGATCTTTTTCTTATTGAAAATTTCAATAACTATTTATGTTAAAGGGTTAACCTACCGTTATGTTAGCACTTTGATTAGTAAATGAGCATGCCATAATTGTGACTGTACTGTGTATAATAACTTCTCTTATATGTCATCGAATGTCTTTGTATTGGTTTTCAGGTGTCCTCACCGTAAATGTTAGCGTGCTACTTCTTAGTTTAGCATCTCCAGACGAATCTAGTCTTGTAAGTTCTGCGTTTATATCTATAGATTTTAGTTCATCTATCTCTTGTGATCATTTAAGTTTTTAAGCCTAAATTAATATAATTTTATTAATTTTGATTTTTTTCCACTTAACACATATTACTATTTCAGAAATACGAAGTGGAGTTTTTACTACAGCAGCAGTGGTACGATCCACGGCTTCGATATTCCAATCAGTCTCACTACGACTTCCTAAACGCTATCCATCATCACGAAGATATTTGGCTGCCAGATACATATTTCATTATGCATGGAGATTTTAAGGTGAGAAGTTAACTTTATATTATAAGAACTCATTTCTAAAAAACGTCGATGGTGAGAATTGGAGAAAAATATTGATGTAGGTACCTAGGCACCACAGTCTATCCTATCATATTATTACAGTAGACTCAGATTCTATTACACAGTCCATTTTAACCTCTTTAAGAAAGTTAAGTATTAAATAATTTACATATTTGTTGTTAAAAATACTAACATACGTCCAGTATTTTTAACTCTTTTTTTTTGAAACTTCACAGTAATTAAAACAAAATATTTTTAAAATTTTATGCTCGATTGAAAACATGTGATTACTACATATGGAAAGAATATTTAATTGTAATTTTTGTTATAAGATTACTTTTACAAAACATCATCATATTACGTATCCCGAATGTATTTGATTGTTTATGCTAGTTTTTCGTATTTAGGATTGTTTAAACTAGATTTTGCCCGCGTAAACTGCCCTCGGATACAGTGTTTTTTCCGAAATGAAAGGTACCCTATGTCCTTCTCTAAGGTTCTAAACTACCACCCCACCAATTTTAAACGAAATCAGTTTAGCCGTTCTTCGGTTATAAATAGTGTAACTAACACGAATTTCGTTTATATAAGTATATTATTATATGTTACCTACATATCTAGACATAATAATTTATATATATATGTTTATATTTTACAGGATCCGATAATACCAATGCACTTCGCGTTGCGTATTTACCGCAACGGCACCATCAACTACTTGATGCGGCGCCACCTCATCCTCTCGTGTCAAGGAAGACTCAACATCTTTCCATTTGACGATCCATTGTGTTCATTTGCCTTAGAAAGTAGTAAGTATATCTAGTACTTTATTTTAAATCGGATAAGTATAACTAGTAATCGGTGTTGAAACTGAAATTTTATTGATACGTGCAGAACAAAATAAATACCAACAAAAATTAAGTATGTCCTATTTAACCATAGATTCATCGGTATCTAGGAGTATGTCAGTACTCCCGCTATGTCGAAGTAATGAAAAAAATAAGGGAATGGCCGTAGGTACTATTTTTAGAAGCAATTCAAAGCATTGAAAAACTTTTCCCTATAGAGCTATGTGACTAAAAGTAGCTATATTTTTGTTCAAAGAAAATAGATATATTTCATTTTGATTACAGTATCATACGAACAGTCAGCAATCACTTACGTGTGGAAAAACGACGAGGACACTTTGAGAAAGTCGCCCTCGCTCACGACCCTCAACGCGTACCTCATACAGAACCAAACCATCCCCTGCCCCATAAAGGCTAGTTGGAGAGGTAACGAACCATACAAATATCTCATAATACATTTCAACGCTTACAACATCATAATCTTTTTTTAACCTTACGAATTTGTGTAGACTAGGCTCCCGATTCCTTTTATTTTATCAAGCACTATCCCGTTTATGCACAAGAGATGATCAAAGATGTTTTAGCAAACTGAAATTCTGATTAACTCTTTTCAGCTTGGTCTTGATTTACATAAAAAGGTTATTTTTTTAAACTTTTTTTTACATCATCGACAATGACTTAGTAGCTTCTTGTATGTGTTATGTAATTACTTATCTAATGTTGAACTATAACAAATTGTGATCTTGTGTTAAATCATAGCTAGCAATTTGGCATGTATATTAGTGACATGAATTTGTTGTTGTTTTGTACCTTACCTACACACGTAAATAGTTTAGACGTAGAGACAGTATTTTTGTCTTTATAAACCTACAGTTTTAACAAATTAAACAGAACTTTGAACGTAGAATGTAAGACTTTGTTAACGTCTTTGCAAGCAGCTGATGGTATGTCACTTTACGAAGACGATGAAGAGCTGACATGTAACCTTTGCCAGAGACGCTTTGAGGAGCAAGGTACTTGAGTCGCACCGGACGACTCACCGTTCTGTCCGGTGACGTCGTATTTGCCGTATATTTTCCGCTTATGTGTGAGTAAAGGCGTAATTGTGTTACAAGACTGATTGGTGTAAAATATATCGGACAAGGTATATCACAGGATGATGCAGTATACTCACTAGCCATTTTATGTACCCAGTTCATCTCTCCATTGCATGCATGTAAAATGTATTCGTATGTTTCGCACGTGTTTGATAAATAGTTTGCTCTCTTTTGAAAAAAATCATCGACGCTAGAAATGACATTTTCCAGCATATGAACACAACACGCATTACTCATACATTCAGGATAGTAGTTAAATTTATTAGAAAATATTATTTTATTGCATTATAAAAAATTGTTTCTATTGACAAGGCCTCTGAATGGAGTTATTTGGAATTTTTACATCCACGCGTTTACCTAACCTCCACCACTTTTTAGTTCCGACAAAATAATTTGATACTTGAAATGCAGGTCCACATTGTACCTAACTATATTCACTCCACAGGTAACTACAGCTGCCTTAAGGTCGACCTAATCTTTACTAGAGACCGAGCGTTCTACTTTACTACAGTATTTATCCCCGGCATTATCCTGGTGACCTCCTCCTTCATCACATTTTGGCTGGAATGGAACGCAGTGCCAGCCCGTTCCATGATAGGTAAAATATGTGGCTGGCAATTGGGAATGCTCTCGGTCTTGCAATTTAACATTCTCTGACTGTAGATGTGGCTGAGGCTGTCAATAAACACGCTGAATTTCCGTTCGCAGGTTCGGCTTGATCGTTGCATATAATTTTCATAAAAACACTTTAATATAGAAGACACACACCGCAACTTGTATATTTTATGTATTATTTATTTCTAGAATTGCTTGACATTTTTAGGTAATTACAGCTGTCTCAAAGTGGATCTCATCTTCACGAGGGATAGATCTTTTTACTTCACGACAGTTTTCATTCCGGGCATCATTTTGGTGACTTCTTCGTTTATTACTTTTTGGCTGGAATGGAATGCAGTGCCTGCTAGAGTAATGATAGGTTGGTGTTTAAGTTTTATTTGCTTTTAATACGATCAATTTAGACATTCAAAAGTACACAAATTCACATCAAGCTGGAAGCGAGTATAATTGTTCAAGAGATTATCAAAAATCACGTATCGAAATTCTCCATCGAAATTCTCCATCATATTATATGTATCTCAGGAATAGTGATATATTCATATCTTTTAATGTATAGTTACACAATAAATCTTACAGTTTTAATGAAAATCGTGAAGAGCCCATTTTTCTCCTTTGACCTCGAATTATTTTTACAGACATCGGAACGATGGGGAACTTTCATTTATGACTTAAACTATTGTACTCAGTTTGAGCTTGATGTTAATTAATATACCTTCACTGTTATTTTACTGTCTGATTTGACCGGAATATTTCATAAATATTTTGAAGTATTAAAGACATCTTATTTTAAATATATCTACATAACTTAAGAATACAGAATTATTTTATTAAATTTATACACATTTCATTACATTAATTGATACCGAATACGATATTTTATGCATGACAGACTAGATATTATTCAATCTCATTTCACTATGGAAGCGCTTGTAACAATTTCAGTAGCTTGTAACTTAATGCTAGTTTTCCAGAGATGTCGTCGATTAAAAAAAATGTTTAGTCATTAATTATAATATTTATTATCTCGCGGACAGGTGTAACAACAATGTTGAACTTTTTCACGACGTCGAATGGCTTCCGATCGACTCTGCCGGTGGTTTCCAACCTCACGGCCATGAACGTATGGGACGGGGTCTGCATGTGTTTTATCTACGCGTCTTTATTAGAATTCGTCTGCGTCAATTACGTTGGAAGAAAACGGCCTCTACACAACGTTGTGTACCGGCCCGGCGAAAACCCCGTCACACAGGTTACTATGATTTTTTTCTTGCTTTGTTTCTACCCTCAATGTCATTTATCCAATAATAAATCGATGTTGTTTTTCTAGCCATGTAGAGGTTTGTATTTTGCACTTCCTTCAATACGAGATGTAACGTGGTGAATGTTGTTTTCCTTGTTGAATGTAATAAATGTTGAGCCTTAAGTGTACAACAATTCCTTCTTATATTCAAACATATAATTACTTTCATTTATCAGAAGCAATCCACTGATGACAACTCTACATCTTACTTATTTGTAATATAAAAATTGATAACTTTTATATAAACTGCACTGTTTGACGTAACTTCATTTTGAATATGGTAATTATAATTTACGAAGGATTCAATGCAAGCAAAGCTATTTAAGCAAAACTCATGATTTAATGTAGCATTTTGACTATATTTTACTGTCAGCAAACCGCTCCTTCATAAATTATTTAATTTTCTTACTCTTTGCAATGTTTTCTTTGCCCATTTATGTTCAAGATAAGCATGATACTTACCTGAAACCTGCATTAACCCTTTATAGCGGTGTCAGTTATGATAATTTATAAAGCATGCTTCACATATATATAGGTACTTATTGCATGTTTATCCTATTTGTTTTATGTTAATTTTGATTTTACCTACTGGGTAGGCCAGATATCACATCGTAAATTTAATTTGCAAATTGATAAATTCAAAATTTAGTTTTATCTTGTTAACTTTGAAGACTATCTTGTGTGGCCATTACATTATCTTTGTAATTGTTATAAACTATCTATACATTAATGCTTTTCATACCTAGTACTTATAATTTTCATAAAGTTTGTGTAAGTAGGTATACCTAATTTACATATTTTTATTAATATAATATATGGGTAGTTCGAACACAGAAAACATTGCAAAGTGAATCAATTGAAATAGTTTCATACATTTTATGAAAAGAAACGCATACCACAAGAATATGAATAAAGGACTTATCTTACAGTCGTAAATAAATATATCACAAATAAGTTTTTTTTAATTCTAAAATTCGTGTGTATTGTATTATAATCTGGCCACAACAATCTAGTCTATGTCATCACGATTGCACAACTCATCTGTCACGAGTGAACAAATTGTGTGTGTGATGTGTTCGCAGCGACTGCCCGCAGTCCTCAGCAGAATTGGCATTATACTGGCCAGCCCCTTGGTAAGAACCTTCGCCACAGTCATTGGCACATTCCTCTCATTCAGCTGTTATATTTCTTTGCCAACCCACTACTCCTTTTTGTAATAATTCAAAAGGTTTTATCTGAGTTTAAAAACTTTTCAAAAACTGGGTACCTACTTACTTCTCTTAATTTTTTTTTTTCAAACAGGACTTTATGTCTTACTTCTGCATATCACTATAGAATATGTACATACTTTAGGTATGAGAGTATTCTACTTATCATTAATAACATAAGACCTATTTACACTCAAGTTTGTAAGTATACTTGTGTGTTGTAAATAGGTTTCGTTATAAGAAATATGGCAGTGAAATGAACATTAATCCAGCACTTTTCCATGAAAGCATGCAGTCCTGTTCTTTATTAATTATTTTATTGCAGCGTTTTTTTTAATAATCTTTATAGACATAACACAATATTAGTTAATTTGTTTCCCATCCATAATTAAAAAGGTCTAATTCTAAAAGCCACGAACTCTTTATTTTATGTCAAGATACTAACAAGTTAAATTAAATATAAAAATTATTAGAACTCAAAGCGGGACCAACAGTGGAAAATACGAGATGAAACTTTTTATAACATTATTATTCTTAGTCAGTACTTTCTACTCACAATTATACTTTTTCTAGGCATATTATTACGTGTAAATTATGAAATTGGCGAGTAAATATTCACCTGAAAAACTTTTACAAAAGTAAAACTAAATTTCGATTTCTGGTTGTATCAATAGATACTTACAATAATAACCGCAAACACATATTACCGTTAATAAAGGTTAATGAAAAATCACAAAGTAGGTAGAAAGGTGTCAATTAAGCGACAAAGATTAAGGGATATAAGATATTATTAAAGTACATATTATTTGGTAAAGTAACCGCAAAATGACAAAAAAAAAGTTAATGACTTTTAGAAATAAGCCATCCTAAGTAGGTATATTAATTTGCATGTTAACTTAAGGTTTTTACTTAACGTGTAACACGCTAATCATGAACTTGAAAATTAAGATTATTTAAACACAGACCACAACTATAAAAAGCGAAAGATAAACCTCCAGCTTATTATTTTGCGCAAGGACATCCGGCGTCTCACTTTCACATTACAAAAGCCTAATACACGTTCCAATATTTTATTGGAATATAAGTGATTTACATTCAGCTTTACCAGCATAGAATGCATAATATAACAATTTTTCTGCAGCTTTTGCACACCTCAAAGCGAATAGCGTTACATTGAGTTTGATCATCCTCAAACCATTAGCTTTCGAAGACTTGTGGTTTAATAGTTAATACATTTGAAATGTAACGCTATGTTCATGCTTTAATTTAGAGTAATATTGTATTAATTAATAGGAGGCGATGGCATTCCTACAATGGGCTAGGTCTGATACACCGGAAGTCGAGCCAAGCGTGAGCGGTGCCGTAAGTGATGGCATTGTCACATCATACCATAGCCCGCATCCTCCTCACCTGATATCATGACAACTAACGCATTCTCTTATTTAACGCTGCTTTGGATTGCTGCAGCCTGTAAGTATGCTCAACAGTCACGAACAACCTTTAAATAATTTTAATGCTACAGATTTACCGACTAATGTGTATCTAGACACGCGGCAGCGTGTCAAGCCAAGTTCAAGCAAAGGAACTGGCTAGCCAGCGCCGAGTGTAATATTACACGAACCACTTGGTACCACTTTTGACCCTTCTATAACTCGAAACCTCTTTAATGTAAACACATAAAACTACGTGTGTTTAATAAGATCCATCAGGACATGTAGAAGCCCAAATTTCATGAAGCTAGCTCAAACGGTTATAAAGATATGAAGGTCAAAATGTTGTAAATTTTAGCACTGACTGACTGACTTATAGTACCTAAACCTAACCTACTTCCAGATGACTTAGAAGGATGAAATTTGGAATCCAGCTCGGAAATTGTGTGTAAGCGTAGGAAAAAATCAAAAAATAAAAAAAGTCAAAAAATAAGTGGTGTCCCCATACAAAAAACTTGTAATACCTACGCGCTAAACAACCGGCCAACAACGGTGTGTCGTCAGTGGCGCGCGGCAGCACACCAGCCAATCAGCGTCACGCTCTGACTTATGGTACAAAATTATAAGCGGTAGCGATTTACTTAAAATTTAGCGGGTCGGTTGGTTTATACCTGCATAGTAGTTATCTTATAGTCCACGGCTCACTAAATTAACAAAGATCAGTGCCCAAGGTTCGTTTCTCTGATTTCTTTTGAAAATAAGAAATAATATTTTAAGGTATAAATTTGTTCGTTCGAACTCTTTGTACCCTAAAAGAAACTCCAATGTGTATGTATACCAAAGTCAAGGCAATAGCGAAGTCTTATTGGTACCGATATATGTATGTATTGACTAGTCTAAGAATGCTGCTTGAACTCGCTCGCGCCTTGCACTTGTGCGCGGCTCACAGCGCTATACGACTTAAAATGCGAACGAACCAAAGTATGCTCTTAGCGGCGCTCATTCGCGCCAGCGTCCTCGTTATGCCCGGTTGTTTAGCGGAAACCTACCTATTAGATTGCGTTTAATGCTGCGTCGTTCGACTAAATTTATTTGAGTTATAGCTGGAATAGTCCAGATATAAATTATTCCTTTTTAGTATTGTACTTTAACGGCATTTGTGAGTTATTTAATATTACGTAAATCGTTTCTTTCAAAACCTCATTTGTTTGTAGCTCTTTTAGGTTAATTTGTCATTTGTTTATTAGGTAGGACCGTAGGAGTAAGATTCCCGTGTAATTGAAATAGGAAGACACAGGAATATTAAACTAGTATAGAATAGTATTCCTTTCTTTAAAAAAAAAACACTTTAAAACTAGTAGTAAGTTTTCTTGACAGTTAAATTTATTTTTTCTTTTTAAATAAATAGGTATTTCTGTATATTAATAGCTAGGTAATAGAATATAACCGCCTGAGATCGTTATATCGCCCGGACTTGGCTAATTTAAGCGTAAACAGGAAGCGAATTAAAAAGGTAGCAAATTTTTAACACAATTAAAATGTTGAATAACTTTATAAAATGACTTATGTAATGAAAACTGGCCAAGTCAAATCTGACCTACTTCAAGATCTCACATTTTTAAATAACAGCAATTGTTATAGGTATCTAATAAAGCAAAGAAATAGAGTTTAATACTAGTTCATAATGTTATTTTGTTCCTATAAAAACATATTTCGATTTTGCATAGAACTTGGCACTCATTTAGATCGCCATTCTTTTTGCGGCGAAGCTCACCGCCAAGCATAATTTTTGTATTGAACTTGGCTCTCGTTTTTTACATTTATGTTTTTGGTGGGATAAATATTATTATGATTCTTTTCATGCTTATTATCATAAAGAAATCTCTTTATAACTTCTTAAATAGTATTTAAAAATATTTTATTGTAGTTGTTTAACTGGCTTTCCTATTAGTATAAATGTTATCTGGTCGAAAAGGATTAGAACTATTATAAGACCCCCGATTAGAATTATGTTGCTGTTGATCACCTTCTTCAAAGAGAAACAAGAAAATTCTGTAACTATACTTCTAATTGAAATAAAGCTATGTCATCATAAAAATGTTCTCGTCGAATTGGAAGGGCCAACTTAGGTAAATGTGATTGGCTGATGAAAATATTGTTAACTATTAAAAGATAATCATTTAAATTCAACCAGTATTGAGCAACGATAAAACACCTTGTCCTTTAATTCTTATCCTAAGTCCGATAGGTTTCATTGCTTATTTTTTATCAATTATCGAAACACAGAATAGAATGCGCTGCTATCTGTCAGTTCCAGCACTATCTTCCATACTTATATACTAGGTATAGGTACACATTTTTTTTGTGATTTATACCATCATTTTTAGAAACAATTATAGTTTCACGCGTAGATAAAGTTTATGTAGGTACCTTAACATTAAATCTGTTTCATTCCTAAAATTATGATTCATATGTTAACGAATTTGATTCTATAATATTTTCCATCTGTCTCCATTCCCTAAGATGTCATGGATAAAATCACGACAACTTTTCAATTTATCCTTATCGTAACTAGAAAGATAATGATAATTCCAGGGTGATAAAAAACGGGACTCAACGGGTGCAGCAGACTTAGTGACGTGCACAGCGTGCAGTGGGGCTCCCGGGCCTTGCACGCATACTGCGAACAACGGTGGTGTATCAGAAGTAAGTTCACAACACTGATTCTAACATTTTTTTCAATGTTCTCTCTGTTGTTTTACCTCAGTATACACTTAAAAGGTGTAATTAAGTCTTAATAAGTTATTATTTGAGGCGCTCTAGAACCAGATTTCAATTATTAACTGATTTTGTTTAAATATAATCTCCTGAAATTGGTCTAACCCTTGTCCAACAGATCTTTCCAACATTCTGAATGTCGAGTGTCTGAAACGCTGTTGCGGTCATCTCAATATTTTTATTAGTAGCGAGGCACTACTTAAAAACCAACTTTTTTAATTTTGGGATCCTCTCTGTAACACACAGCTCCCGATAATGCCACACACGGGGTCACAGGCTCACAGATTTATAGATCTGTCTCTTAAGCCCGACCAGTATTCTGGGATCACAATAGATCTGCCACCTGAGATTGCAGCCGATCTCCCTGGATGCATCAAGTGTGAACAGTTCCTTAGTATTTTAACTGGGGCCCAATTCTCACGCAATCGAAGTTCAGTTCACCGATTTTCTTCAATTTTTTTCGATGAGTTTGTCAATTCACAATTGAAAAATTTCAATCGATCGATGCGTTCGATTAAACTTTTTCAATTGTGATTTTTTGAAAAAGCAGAAACCGTGATTTAAACCTTTGAAAAAAACTGGAGAAAATCAGTGAAGTGAACTTCGATTGCGCAAGAATCGGGCAGGGGGTCCGTATACTCGACTACGTCTTCGCCAATGTGTACGGTTTGAGTTCTGTAGTGTTTTAAGCCGGACTCAAATGACATCTTCCATGCATCTGCACGTCGCACCAGTCTCCTCCTGCGTTCGCATCAAACTGACCTGTCCGTACACTCTTATCTATAGACGCGTTGCCATGTTGATAAATGATTCCTCTTTAAGCCAATATATTCTTGGAATTGATCAGTATTCTCTAAAGTTACAATAACCATAGCAGGTTCAGTTCTATTGAGCTTTCTAGAGCGGTACACGTCAAATAAACATGGATAGATTAATAAGGCTTTAGACACCTTGGTTTGTAGTTGAAATATACACATATATTTTTAACACATTTTTTATCAAAATGTAATAGAATAGATCTATATGTTGCGTCAACAGGATTTTACTTTTGCCAGCATCGCTACAGCTACTTGATAGGTTGGGACGTTTTTTGGTTTTGTTTTAAAATTAGTACCTACCTACGCAATGCAACGTAATTAGTCATCTCCACACAAAATATAAAAAAGCATATTCTATCACTACATTTCATAATGCAATTGAAGTATACTTATATGAATAGTAATCCTTTAAGTGCCATTCGTCACTGTCACTCTCTCGCTATATTTAGACACCCAGTTGGCTTGCAATATCATCATTCATTTGCCAAATAATTTCTTTCAGCCATGTTTCGTCCAGGTTCGCAAAAAAGAGCCCCCGCACCCGATCCGCGTGGCCAAGACCATCGATGTCATCGCCCGGATCACCTTCCCCACTGCCTACGCCGTATTTCTCATATTCTTCTTCATACACTACAAGGCGTTCTCTTAATGCTGCCTCTGCCTTCGATGCTCCTCCTGGCTGCTTTTGTTAATGAACAGTCGCGTATTTTACCGTCTTCTAACGCGTCACAAGAATGCAATATATGGGCTCTATACTAGTTCTTTTGAGCATCAATACGAATTGTGATTAGGGCAATTTGTGGACGCGTAAACGATATTTATTAAGATGATGAATAATTAAGAGACGTACAGTTAATTACTAAGTATATATAATTGCTGCTTTCTATTGTTAATATGTTGTATAGAATCGTTAGATATATATAATAATTTTTTCTACGGGTTTTGAAATAGTTTTCGAAAATTCATTGTGGATGTTTGTAATGTACCTGTGAAGTATGTATACATTGTTGTGAATACACAAAAACTTATTATAGGATAAAGAGGGATCAATGACATAATTGTATGAAAATTACTTGTATCGGTATTTATAGGTCGATTCATAAGTACGTAACGTCTGAAATTTATGAGGAAGGAAATCTTGGGCTAAGTAATTTCAAGCTCTAAGAAATCTATTTCAAACCTAGAGACAGTCCAATCGTATTTTATTGCTTTAAGTTCAATTATACTTTTGAATACAAAAGACATGATATATATATTTAAACTAGAAACAAGTTAGTTTACCTTTTTACACCCTCATAAGTTGTGATAATATTGGAAAAAAAATAAGTTGCTTTGATATGCATGAGTCGAATAGATGAAGTATTTGCCGCGATTAAAATTAAGTTTCAGGTTCATGTTAAATAAAACAATATTTAAATTAGTGACATAGATAAAGCTCAAGTCGTTATTATATTTAATACATATTTGATGGTAATTAGTATCGAACACGTTAAGTTATTGTAAGTCAAGTGTCTGTTTCACTAATTATGTTATATTTATTGACCATGAACATGCCTTCTACATGTCAATGTTATTTTTTGCCTGAAATATTCTTAGTAGGGTAGTAACTTAATTGATGTATATGATTCCCACTGTAAATAGTGTTGAAATTGAAATAAAACCTTTCAATACGTAAGGTAACCCTGAACACGTTACAAAGTGTTAGTAATGAACACGTTACAAAGTGTTAGTAATTCACTTTTAAGTATCGTAAAATTTGTGCTGTGAGACCATGCCGTCATCCTGTTTGTTGCGTAAGTAGTGTAAAATGTTTACTTCGATAGCTACCTATATATAAATTTGTTAAGAAAGTCCTACGACCTCTCTTTTGGTCATAAATCTTAATCCTAATTTCCTAACCTGAATACCCATCAAAGGATCTAAACAGGTTAACTCGCGTAATATTCCCAGCAATATTTAAGTATTGCATCATGAGAGCAGGGAAAAATGAACTATTGAACTTGTGAGGGGAACCAGACACAATTTTTTTCCATCGACAAGTTTAGTTTACAACACCATCGATTCTATGCCTTTTGCTTGGTAAAGAGCGGACCAAGGAGTCAACTTTTTTTGGAACAATAGATTTTATATTATATTTAAAATCCGAATATAAGGAAAATCGCATATTGGCTGTGCTTAAAAAATAATCAAATTACTGTATAAAAATTATATGCATAGTCAAAAAACTCATGTTTTTATGAAGAATTATTAACTAACTATATTACATAATATTTTCAGTATATATTAAAAATCTAAAGATAATTAAAAAGTTTAAAGCAATACCATTGGAGCGAAGAAAGAGTATGCAATATTATTATTTATAATTTCAAATATACCTAAATAAATATTGATGCTATTTTTGTTTTTTGTGAAAACACCTTTAACTTATCTATAATCCAAACATTAAATAACTTTATTGGATTTTGTATAAAAATAGATTTTGATACTTTAATATGAACAGCCATCTGCTTTGAGCTCTATTGTAATCAAAGGATTTATTTTTATCAATTTTAAATGTACAACTTCCATTCCTACATTTTTTGGATACTAAAATACGAAGTGATACTACTTAAAATTCGCTATGTTTTATACTTAAAGTGTAAGATGAAAGACAACATATCATTCGCTTTGTAAGATACAATTCTTGTACCTATCTAAATTATGCTATTGACCTGTTAACAAAAGCTATATATTCTATGCTGCCTTTATCTTCCTATGTACATTGTTAAACTTTAGATATTTTTGTCAAATATACTTACCTACCTTATAAATAAATGCTTTTGAGCATAGATATTGTTTGTGATATTTCAGCATATAAGTACATATATCAATGTGAAACGATATAGGTAATTATAGTAAAAGAATATAGCGTGGCGAAACCCACATTATGACGGTTTCCATGTACTTATGTGGGTATAAAAAAATGGCATGCATCATTGTTATAATGTGTCATTGGTATATCACAGTATAAAAAGTAAATTTCGGTGCTTATACGTCAAAGCTAATACAAAGTTGTTTCATTAAAATGTATTTACTTGTTTTACAATATTTATTAGAAGTTAAAGATTAAGCCATACTCGTGTAATGTTTTGGAAACATTTTACCTATCTAGTATTTTAAAGTTTGTTCGAGCTACGTTTATCTTTTTAAAATGCATAAAAAAACCGTCCGATCCCAAACTTTTATTGCAAATTTTAAAACCTTAAATCAAATTTTCCTAAAAACGGGCAGATATTGAATTAGTTAACCTCTAAGACCGGTAGCAAGGAACGACCCACGACAAGGTAAGACAGTTTTTGCTTCGTCTGACTTGCCATAAGTACCTAATAGGGTTTTAATATATTTTAACCGAAGGTTCACTTCCTTTCAGATCGGACAGTTTTTAACATCATGTACAATCAGTAATGACTTTACCGTTATTACCTTTATGATAATTAACTTTGTGAAGAATAAGATTTGCTAAATACCATTTTCGATTAATTGATTTTTTTTTACAATTATTTGTTTATGGTGAATATTAAATATTTTATAAATATTGATCACAGCTACCTGTGTTTTATCATCCATGATATGAATATATAAGTAGGTATATTAATTATTTTGCGAGCATTACACCTTTCTCTACACTATTTATATATAAACATTGTAATCTTGTATAAAAATGTATTATAAGAAAATGTTCACATATTTTTTTTGTTTTTTACCCAAACAGTGATTTATATATTTGTTATATTCTCATTGAAGGTTTTATACCTTGCTCACATTGCAATATTTTTTTGGATGGATTAATCAATCAAGATTTATGTTGTCCTGGATAAATCTAACAACTTAAGTACTTACCAAATAGTTTCGGAAAAAAACAAAGTTCACTGTAAAATAGCTTTTTCTACCTTAAAATGTAACTAAGATTATAGATATTAATATTTTGCCCAAAAAAGAGAGAGTAGGCTCAACCGGCCGCTTATATACTAGATGATAATATTTTAAGATCTTAAATTTGTAAGATTGTACCATTGGTATGCTGTACCATAAAAACAATAATACAAGTAGTAAAGTCCTTGCAAATGATATTGCAAAATTATGTTTTGCTTTGATATTTTAATAATAGTGTAGTAAAATGTAATAAGTACCCACATTATTTAAATTATTGCCTTACACTAATTTGTAAGCCGAACGCACGTTTAAGAATATTTTACTTCGTAGATACCGAATTTTCTCTATCAAAAATAATGTATTTACATGTAGCCAGTTACATCCGAATTAGACCTTTAGTTTAATATGTTATGATACCTACTGTGTTACTTAAAATTGTAATTAATTATTTATAAGTAGATAATTAATATATCGATAACATGTTGCACGAAAAGACATTAGTGAGATAATTAAATGATGGATTCAGACTGCTCTTTTGACGATGTCGAGGCAATCTGGTCCTCAACAAACAGCTTGTTTATTCAGTGTAAGTTATATTACTCAAAACATACCAATCATTTTCCTTGAAATTGATTTTGAAACATTATCCAAGTATATGTATATTACGTATTTTATAAATTATTTTTTTTCTCGTATTTAGAGATTTTTAGTAAAGTGAGGAAACAAGAGTGGACAGAGCCTGTAAAATGTTAATTTATTTACACATATAGAATTTAGATTATACCTAAATTATCCATTGTTATACCTTACCTGGTTGCTTCAACCAGGGTTGGTTCTAAAAAGCCAAATTTTTTCAACATTGAAGAGTAGGTACTTATGAAATTTTATATAAGTACGTAAATCATATCTATCTAATGTTAAGAAGTATATTTTACAATAATTTGGTTCTCAATTGGTACTCACAAAATTATTATTATTATATAGGTACTTACTTAAAGTTTCAGGAACAATCGTGGAGCGTAAAAATTTGTGAACCATTTACGGGTGGAGTTATTTATCAGTAAACCTACCCTACATAAAAGCAGTTGTAATAAATCAGAATCACATTTTCTGTTATGGGTACTTATAAATTAACCTATTTAAGTAAATTCTTACACCCAATTAAGTATCAAAACATTTGCGCTATGTCAATAGGTAAATTAATAATGCTTCTTAATTAAATAACGAATGATCAGACGCAGCATTATAATATCCATCTTAAAGTAAAACATGTTTAATTTAAATTTGAAAGACTAATTAAAAAAATAATGAAAGCTCGTTAAAACTCGAAAGTTTTACACATCGTTACTTTCGTAGGCGTGTAGGTAGACACCGTAGCACCCGCTCGTAGACCGCGTAGAACATTCGGAGACGTTTGATCAGATTACTCTCTCTGTACTCGTACTTTCTGAATTTATGCATGTACCTACTTACCAGATATATATAATTCTTAGTTACTTTGGGGAAAGCTTTGGGTGATTTGTCTGTTCATAGATAAAACTCGTAGTATATAAATAAATCAAATCTATCATAAATCAGAACAATATGATTTTGTGCGTAAGAACAATGTCCTGTTAAAACTAATGAAACCCCTGTTGTCATTAAAGATGAAGCAAAATTACAGCCACACAGAAAACGAGAGTTCCTTGCGGTAGATTTTTTTTTCTGATTAAATTGTTTCAGCACGAACTGACATAGATAGGTACTTATCAACTTCCTTCTTCATCATTTTAGAACATAACTGGTTTCATAAATTTTACATAAAAGACAAATAAATACTAACCTTTCGTACTTGAGTATTGATTCGATATCTACATTCGTTGTTTATGACACTTTAGATATATGCCTACAATAGCACACAAATTATATACCTAACTAATGTTAATATATAAATAATAGCTAAAATGTTAAAAAATAGTCTTTTATAAAAAAGCAATTAATTAGTTAATAAAAATAGGTAAGTATATTTATATTAATGGGTAGGTACACTATGATATTTTAGTAGTACCTATATTAAAATCCGTCATATAAATAAATATTTAATACGAATAAACTACTGTTGATACGGTTTTAAGTTAGGATCGCGTCATAATCACTAGCTATTTTGAATAAATAGGTATTAACTTGTTCAAAATGCTATTTTTTGCACTGTGACAGCCTCACACAGAACACTATCCGTATTCAATCTAGGTAACTAATAACTACCTAATTAATGGTCTCAGTAGGGTACTTTGTATTATTATTATAAATAATTTATTCGTCGCAATATTATATTTTGTACTAAGTTACGAAAATAGACACGCATCGCCTTGTACATAGAATAAAAAAACAGCGATTTCCCTGTTCGTGTTTATATTGTGGCATTGTAAATAATTTTATTGTGGAATTTATGAATTACAATTTTCATCAAATAAACACAAATTCGATTCTATTTGTTGTTTTATTCAAAATTTATTCTCTAATCGAGTCAAAATGGCTATAGGTAGGCTACTATAGACTGAATTTGCCCAATACTTGGTCATATTTAGATCCTCTATAGTGCAAGAGACTGGACCATTATATGCACGTAACATTTATTATGGAACTAGCGAGAATGATTCAAAGTACTAAGTATTAAGTATTCTTTGGTATAGCGTAGTCTGAAACGCTATAGGTAGGTACTTTTGTTCGACATTGCTTCTAAGTACATTTTTTATTTGCTTTTATTACTTTTGTTTCTTTTTTATTTAAGTTTTATCTTTTATAACTTAACTACCTAACTCTACGTAATGGTTAACATGCCTTACCGCTACTCAGGAGGTCCCGGGTTTGATCCCCGGTCAGGTTAAGATGAAAAATGATCTTTTTCTGATTGACCTGGGTTTTGGATGTATATCTATATAATGTATTTGTTATAAAATATAGTATCGTTGAGTTAGTATCCCAAAACACAAGTCTCGAACTTACTTTGGGGCTAACGCAATATTTGTGATTTGTCCCTATATATTTATATTATTTTATATTATATTTATTCTATTTTAATGAAAATCTGTCGAAAACAGCCGGGAGTCCGGGGGGGTTCCACCCACCACCGTCTCTTAAAACCATGCAAGAACGATTGAGTAAGGGAGATGTCACCTTACATCATGTATTGCGCTGTCTCGCTTACTCACTGGATCTTGCATGGTTTTAAGAGACGGTGGTAAGCCACCGGGACCGACGGCTTAACGTGCCTTCCAAAGCAATAAGGCCTTAAAGGACTCGTTTCCAAACTCCGTTTCCGTAAAAATAAACTGAATATCCAACTTTATTTCCCTGGGCAACACTGATAGCAACTGTCATGTCATGTCATGGCCAAAGACAAATAGTACCTATGTAATCACTATGTCATGGCAACCATCAATATCAATACAAAATTACAAAGATCAATTTTGTTGTAGAAAAAATAAATTTGACTTGTGGAATATTTATCTAAAACTACTTACGAAAATACCCACAGCAAAATCTATTTAACAAAAAAACAAGGTGCTTTTCGAGCTGTAAACATTGCCAGTGAGTCAAGGACGAATAAAACAAAGAAAATGTAAATCTTTGAGACATAAATGCATTCAAAATGATAGTTTTCAATGTTTGGTCAGTTCTACAGTGGTATTTGAGACCTTTGATCAAATGGTTTTTAAGAAAGACTACAAGGTTATGCGAACTTCAAAGAATATGTTATGGCGAGAAACCAGGAGCAGCTAGGGCATGTGGTGTGGAAAAATCGTTGATGCTGTCTCGAACGAGGGATGTGAAAGAAGTGGTTGCTTTTTTAGATACAGTAGTAAAAGAAAAAAGGTTTATACCTGGCAACTTTCCCAGTATAGTAGACCCATCAATATCTATAATTATAAGAACTAAGCAGGTAAATCCCAAACTTCATGGGTCTTTCGTTAAATCACTCAGGAGATGTCTTGAACAAATTTGGTCTTATAGAAGTTTGATAGATGAAATTGAAGAAATTCGGCGCATTCAGTTTGATAGCAATAATCTTGAACATGAAGAAAAGCTATTGAAATTGTGGGCCCTTCTGGTCCCTAATGAGGCTTTAGAGGGCAGAGTTTCTAAACAATGGCAGGACATAGGTTTTCAGGTTAGTACTATTTTGCTTATTCATTACTGGACTTGTTTTCATGTGTCTTTCTCTGAGCGTGCTTCCTGGTTGCATCTTCAGCTTATGCTTTGGATCCCAGGCTACACTATTAATCATAGTCCTAACTATTAATCGCAATGGATGTCTGCCATCTGACCTTAACCCTTTCTATACAGGAAATCAAGCCAATAGGAACATGACCCGGGTGTGTGTGTGGCCACCACTGTCAGATTTTTCAGGCCGCCATTTAACATAACCTAACAACTGCTATCTACTGATGAGGAGCTCAAGACAGAAATGCCACTAATGGCGACCAATCCAAACATGGCTGCACACTGACTAGCTTGATGTGCCCTTTTGTTACGAACATGCGCGCCACACTAAGCTATTGAACTCCTCGTTTTCTTATTCACTTAGATATATGCCAAAGTGCTTGTGTGCCCCAATTGAAAAGTTTTGTATTACTATCTATTGATGTAATAGATCTGACAAGAAGTTCAGGTGTATTAAATGAAGTATAGCTTTACTCAAGAAAACTAATTTTATTTATTTGTAGTTGTAGAGAATGTTTTTAATGTTAGTTTAAATATTTTTTTTAGAAAATAAAGGTCAATAAATTCACTTCACACACACACGCACACATTCACTCCCATGTTATTGAGAAACATATTTAATTTTACCTTTCTTTCCAGGGTGATGATCCAAAGACTGATTTCCGTGGCATGGGTTTGCTTGGACTTGAAAACCTGTTGTTTTTTGCAACAGAGTACCCTCAAGCATCGAGCCATGTGCTAAGTCATTCACACCATCCTAAATATGGCTATACTTTTGCAATTGTAGGCATCAACCTCACCTCAATGGCATACTACCTCTTAAAAGATGGTTCTGCAAAAACCTACATGTTTAATGCAAAACAACACCTACCTAATTTGAATTTATTTCATAGATTTTACTGTTATCTATTCTATGAATTTGATAGAATGTGGATAGAAGCTAAACCACAAAATTTAATGGAATTCTCTATTATATTCAAGAAGTTTGAAAATGCTGTGAGATCTGAGCTTGCTGATCCAGCATCAGTGTTCAGAATAAATATTGAAGTAGATACTATTTAGAATCATGAAGTTTAGTTCTTTATCTTACATAATAACAACATGTACTTTATTTTAATCTTTTCTAAGAAGAAGCTTTTGAAACAAAAGTGCATACTCAGACAAAATTACAATAATTTTACTGTCTAAGTTTATACTTTTATATATATATGTTATCAAGCAATAATGTAGATTAGCCTTGGTGCACATTATTGAGCAACATTCTAAACTGCACAAAGAAAGATAAATAAAAAAAGCATCTTGGCACTTTTGATGAAGCACATATATCACATCACAAAATTAGAAATAAAAACAAGTCGTGATTCTACTCTAATGGAGATAAAAGATTGCTCAAAAATATAGTCACGAAATCGTAAAAACTCCTGGAACAGACAAAGCTTAAGCTTACCAGCTTTACCAGTTTTTTTAGTTTATATGTAGGAGACATCAGCTAAGGACGGATTCAGAAAGTTCCCCTACAGAATAAGAATGTAGCCTGGGTCGGCCACTTCTTTGTCCGAGCGTGTTTCCCCAGTTGCATCTTCAGCTTACGCTTCAGAGTCCAGGGTACTCTATTAATCATGGTCCTGATTTGGCGGAACCATTACAATGGAGCGACTGCCGTCTAACCTCCGCAACCCACCCTTTTTACAGGGAAACCAGACCCACAGGCACATGACCCAGGTGTATTAGCCAACACTGTCAGATTTTTCAGGCTGCCTAAAGGCAACTAACATAGCCTAACAACTGCCATCTACCAATAACAGTCGGGATCAACGGCTTAACGTGCCTTCCGAAGCACGGAGGAGCTCAAGATAGAAATGCCACTAATGGCGACCAATCCAAACATGGTCGCGCACTGCCGTCGCTTGACGCGCACTATTGTTACAACACGCGCGCCGCGATAAGCTATCGAGCTCCTCTGGGTCGGCCACTTATTACATTTAAAAAACTAGCAACCATCGTCGGGTAATATAAAGTGTGTTTAGTTCTTAATTTATTATTTTTTGTTAATAATTTAGTATAGTACAATTCTGAATTGGTGTGGATGTGGATGGTGTGTTCGAAAATTGATTTTATTTATTCCTGTTTCTGAAGAAATTGAGCATAATAGCATAAGACTCACCAAATTAAATGTACTTTGAGATCGTAATCTCATGGCTGTGTTATTTATTACACAATAAAACTTATCCCAAATGTTTTTTTTTTGTTTCAATAATAAGCTTTAATAAAAGTAATAATATTTATTTAGTATAAAAATACAGACATATTTTGAAAAAAACAACCAACAACTAATGTAGTAGTGAATAACTTTACAACCTACATACAAATAAATAAATGCAACATCACCTTATTTGATAAATACATTTTCACATGAGGTCATTAAACAGTGCTTGTATGCATTTGATATGCACTGGAATTGCCTGCTTAAATCAATTAATCTTGTCAGTCATGTCCATCAAAGCATAGTTATACCACTGAAGTATTAATTACTAATAGTTATCGGACGGCAGCATAAAAATATAATATACTTACCTACTCACTGTACATTATACCCACAACACCTCGCCTATCATATAAAACCTTAACTATAAGATCATAGTCATCATCATTTCTATGGTTATATGAGAGCATAGTATATTTTCATGTGGCTAATATATACTGCTATATATATATATATATATATTAATCTTATAGGAAACTGAATAAAAATAATGGAATTATTGTTACAGTAACTTTTCGCTTATAATTAATTTGTTTTCATTTTTATATCATATAAATAACGAAAAATATACCTATGTATAACTTACGTGTATTTAATTTGTGTTTTTTATGATCCTACACAGTTCTTACTTTACGTATCTATTTACTCTTTTTTTCTTTTTTATTGTCCTTAGCAGGTTTTGATTTTCCTGCTTTGAATAAGGCTATCAAAGCTGTTAAGGCTACTAAACCAAATCCAGCCACACCTATTTGCCATATCCAAGGATGTTCAGTCAGTATGTGCAGTCCATAAGCAATACTTTCTTTTATTAGGACCACACACCAATCCACAAATTCATCACTGAAACAAAAGATAATAATACATAAACAACACAAAAAAAAATATTCTCATCTTATAGGTAATTTGTTAAATTGCAGACTACTCATTATTCACTGAAAACACAAGTTATCAAAAATCCGTGTTATGTAATTAAGGTTCTGGGTCTAAAGTTAATTTTAATCATATCAAATTATATTTCCCTATAGTTACAAATTATAAAATTGCTCAAAACTGCCACTTTTAGCAGTTTTGCAATTTGTAACTATATGAAACTATAATATAATAATTTTATATGATTAAAATTAACTGATCCAGAACCTTAATTACATAACACGGATTTTTGATAACTTGTGTTTTCAGTGAATAATGATTTTTAGTTGATGGTGGCGCTAGTGTTCACCAAGGTATCGTCTTAAGACGAGACCTTATTGCACTTTCAACCACCAACTGATTTAGTGATTTATTTTTATAAATTATTGGATTTAGAATGACAGTGTCTCAAGTGATCGATAGATGGCGTTAATATGTCTCAGTATGGGGAGAATACACTAAAAATCGGCGCGTTTCTTGTAAGGTGGTTGAATATCTGTACTAGTATTAGTATTCCGTAATCTATGCTACTACTAAGTAATTAAAAAGAATAAGATACTAATACTCACAATGGTGATGCCAAAAGTGGCACAGTGTCTCCTTTACTGTTCTTGTACCAATCTTGTGCAAAGATAACAAATGATTTGATGTCATTCTTTGGTAATTCATATCTATATACTTTTCCATGGCGGAAGCTGAAAATAAAATGTCAATCATTGCATGCATATCTGACGACGAGACAAAAAATTCCACTCGAAGTAATAAAATAAAAATAGCTGCAAAACGCACAAACAAGTTTCAAAGTTTACTGGAAGCAGCAAATAAGTAAATACTTAGCTCATAACCAGAATTATCAGTTGTTGTGTATGAGATACTAGGTTTTATACAGCAAGAATCATAAAGTCAAAATAATTATGATGCACAGAAATTATTTAAAGATATGGGAGAGACCTTTGCCCAGCACTGGGACAATAGGTTAATTAAAGGATAAAAAAACGTGCGGCACTCGGGGACTGACGCGTAAAGCACTTTTGCAATTAGTACGAACTCTCTGCCGAGCTACATGGTAGGCGGAGTGGGGGGTGTTAGGTTTTATTTTCGTTACGGAATTTGTTGATTCAGTCGCCGCGCTCAAAGCCCGCGATAAAATCTATGCAATAGCGTAAAAACAAACATTGTTACTTACAAAAGGAATGCTGGAAGTTTGTTGACTTGGAAGCGCTTAGCCGTGGCTGCACCGGCCAAGTTAGCGTCAATGCGGGCAACATTGATGCGCCCTCGTAATGTAGCGCCTACTCCTTCCCACACAGCATGTAGTCTTTGACATTCCACACAAGATGCTCCATAACTGGAATAAGATAACAATTTATGTTAAAAAAATTATATAATTTGTTATAGCATGTTGGCAATATTTAGCTTTTTAATTGAAGCAATACCTAGAGACACAGGAAGTAACCTAGAAACTTACAAATCTCTAAAAATAATTAATTCAAAATTGAGATGATATATAGCCTGATTCTTGGGAATAATAAATAAATAAATTTATCCATACTAATATTATTAATGCGAAAGTCTGTCTGTCTGTCTGTCTGACTGTCACCTCTTCACGTCTAAACTGCTGGACCGATTGTGATGAAATTTGGTATGGATGTAGTTAACGACCTGAGGTCAAACATAGGCTACTTTTGGGCGCGATATAACCGAGTCCCACGCGGGGCGAAGCCGCGGGGACAGCTAGTAAATATATATATATAAGGACAAATCACACAGATTGAGTTAGCCCCAAAGTAAGTTTGAGACTTGTGTTTTGGGATATTATATTCGCAACAATTATATATTTTATAACAAATACATATATATAGATTAACATCCAAGACTCAGGCCAAACAGAAAAATAAAATGACTGTGACATACGGACATTCGGACATGACGAATCTACAAGTGTTCCAATTTTGCCATTTGGCTATGGAACTCTAAAAATTAAACTGATTATAATACTTACAACATGACAAACCAGTCCCCGGTGGTGGCTCCTGTGGCTGCCTGAGTTATGTGTTCAAATATTTTGTCAGACAACTCCTTTACTGCAGGAGACTGATTCTTCTCAAAGTAGCCATAGATTTCATTTTCACCTGGTTCACCTTCAAAGTAATTAAATAAGTTAAGCAGTAAGCAAGTTGAACCTTTTCTAAAAAGGATCCAAAGTTTGGACATGCTTCCTTGAACTTGGGATTCCTTATAGGAGATGCAGGATTCTAAAACTAAAATGTGATTGTGTGCAAAACAATTTCGGACCCGAAGGATATTTTTAGGCTCCCTGACGGAGCTTACAACTACCATCTAGCAATGTCATATTTTTTTACTTATAGTAAGAGTAGTTTTAATTTTACTTTTATTTTTAATTTAAGTTAATATTTAAATTTGAATATATAATTGATATGTCATATTGTTTTTATGTAATGAGCTATGAAATCTTACCACTATACAGTAAAGGGACCCCATGTCTAAAGAAAACCAAAGCTGGTTCCTTAGTAGGACTGTAAAGTCGTGCTAAATGACTATTTTCTGCCTTTACAGTGACTGCATTGAGATGTTTCTTAAAATCCCCTTCTAAGCTTTCCAAATGTCCATCAAACTTTTTACAAATATCGCAATTTGGTTTTGCTGCAAAATAATAATAATAAATACATAATAATTATATTTATTTGCCAACTAAATGTCATTTTGGTGTTAGAACTAGTACTTGCACTTTAAATAATAATGGCACATTAAATCGTGACCTTAACTGAAACTATATCAAGCAAATTAAACATAAGTACCCACATAATCTGTATGTAGGTACATATAATCCATACTTCCATATCCATACTAATATTATAAATGCGAAAGTCTGTCTGTCTGTCTGTCTGTCTGTCTGTCTGTCTGTCACCTCTTCACGGCTAAACTGCTGGACCGATTGTGATGAAATTTGGTAGGGATGTAGTTAACGACCTGAGGTCAAACATAGGCTACTTTTGGACGCGATATAACCGAGTCCCACGCGGGCGGAGCCGCGGGCAACAGCTAGTATGTAATACATATAGAAATTTAAATCTATATTTAGTGTAGCTAAATAGGTAGTTACACAAATATTGTTTAATCAATCATATCTGGGAATCAAATTATTACTTTCGAAATTGAAGCAAGGGAAGGGAAGTAGTAAAAAAGAGACCAAAAGTAGTCTATTGGAAATGGTATTTTTACAGTCTAACAATAAAGTCAATAATTAAGTTAGTAACTTACTAAACAAAACGATTAGTTTTTCTTTATCTCTAATCAATTGCAACAAATCATCGTCGCTTACAATTTGTAAACGTTGACAATCGGCTTGAATAGCGATTAATAAACATGACACAAAACTAAAGTAAAAGTTCATGATGATGAACTTTATTTATATTATTGTCCAGTTTGCCCAAAAAACAGGGGTTGAGTAACGAAAGTAACTATCTTTTTTCTTTTGCTCAAGAAACGCTCTGCTCTGTTTTTATAAGGGTTTATTGTACCAATATTGTACGTCCATCAATGTTAGGATGTATTGATTTGAGTTGACTGACATGATGACAATAACAACGACAATGACAATTGAATTGACAACTTTTTTTTTAAAATACTTTTTACGGCCATTGAAACTAGTCCTTTAAGGCCTTTCTTTAATTTATTAATCTTCTTCAGTCCTACTTTAGTCAAGTCAAGTCAAAAAGTCGTCAGTAGTCTAATCTAGTCAAGTGAGTAATTCTAGTCAGTCAGATGGCTAAGTGAAGCGGTGGATAAATTTCACTTAGCTATAACTTGGAGATTTTGGTGACAAAGATAAAAGTCAGGTAATCGACACTGTATCACTTCATAACCTTGGCGACCTCCGTGGCGTATTGGTTAACATGCCTGACCCCCGGGTTCGATCCCCGGTCAGGTCAAGATGAAAAATGATCTTTTTCTGATTGACCTGGGTCTTGGATGTTTATCTATATATGTATTTGTTATAAAATATAGTATCGTTGAGTTAGTATCTCATAACACAAGTCTCGAACTTACTTTGGGGCTAACTCAATCTGTGTGATTTGTCCCTATATGTTTATTTATATTTTTTATTTATTTATTTATTTATAACACTCACGTTTGTTCACGAACACTTTGCAAATAATAATCCACCAATATTAAGGACAAATAGTCGAAAAAGCCTAAGTTTTGGAAATTAAATACAGCGCGGAGATAGCGACAGTTTACTTTCCCTCCGAAAACTCCTGAATTGACAACTATAAACAGAAGCCATGATTGATCTTTTTTATTATTTTACGGCCCTGGATACGAGTCTTTGTTTTTAAGCGGGGGAAGAAAATTAGTACCTTTTGATAGTTATTGCGCCAAGCTAGTCATTTAGATATCGTCATACGTAGTATTTCTATTTAGTTTGTGATATCGTCCTTGTATTTATTTTTTAATATTTGTGTAATTCGAGTGTTTGTGCATAATAATGGTGGATTATTATTTGCTAAGTGTTCGTGAACAAGCGTGAGTTTTGGAAAGTGGTACAATATCGTATAAGTGACTTTAATTTTTGTCACCAAAATCTCTTAAGATAATGTGCTAAGTGATGCTTCCACCGCTTCCCTTTGTCTTTTGACTTGACTGACTTTGACATGACTACTGATTTAACGTTATTGACTTGACTAAATGAAGAACATTCTAATATAACTTGATCAAAGAATTTATATACAACACTAGAATGCTTACGAATAATAATAATCGCAAAAAACAACATTCAAAATTAATCCTTGTTACTCTACTGCAAAGTTGATTTTTCTTTAAAGCCTATATACAAATACCTAACGTTCCAGAAAAAGGTCCAAAATTTGTAGGTGTCCCTTTTGCTCTTGTATATTATACAACCTACTAGAAAGAGACACCTACAAACTTTAGGTTTTATTTTGGAACGGCTTTTGTCCTTCGTAAGCATTCTAGTGTTATATATAAATTCTTTGAACTTGATACTTGTAAAAATAATCTATGTTTAATTGCCATATAGTGGCATAATGACACTGTGGCTACCTTCAGCACAACAAATATTACAGAGGACATTACCAATTACCTCCACGTGATACGTGTACAAGGATTACCTTTACCAGCTCTGAAAAGAACTTTTTTTATGGAGAAGCAAAAGAAAAACACAACACCCATTCAAGCATTTAATAGCTGGCGAGTTAATTGTCAAAGAAACATAGCAAGCAGACAGCGTGCATTGCAGACACTTTAACCACGGTTCAACGCATCATTTATTGTCAAGAAACAAGAATTGCTTCAGCCTCAACTTCAGCTCAGCGAGCAACGTCTTCCACACTTCATGCAGCAAGTCAAGATGTCACTATCAACACACACACACACGGATCACGTCACGACGCGCACCAAGTCACAATCCACAAGAGCTCCGCCGCACAGTTCATCGTCTCGCCGCCGCCGTCGAAATGGGCGAGCCCAGCGCGCGCAAACAGTTTTATTACCGCGAGCCAGCCAGCCTAGCAACAGACGGACCAGCCGCGCGCGTCACCGCGTTTCCCCCCTCGCGTCTCGCCTCACCGTGGACGGAACGGCATAACGCTGCGAGCAATCTTGTATAGAAAAGATTGTACTTATTCCTGATTGGTTAAAATTCTGATTTTTTCATTGGCTTGTAAATATTTTCATTGTAAATAGTTTCATATAAATATGTGTCAAATTTCTCAATAAATCATTCCATTCTGCACACTACTTGGAGTCTTATTAGTTCAAGAAACCTCTCTCATCAAAGTGGTGACCACCGACTACGCACCAGGAAGAAAATAAGAAAAAGCAAGTGGAATCCCTGCTCAAATATCAAGAAAAAAAAAATCAAGTAAAAAAATTCAGCGACGAATCTCTGCCCGAACAACATGGAAGAGGAAAATATCGTCGTAGCGCAAACCCAGTCTGCAGCCCAGCCCGAAATCGCCAATATTTCACTGGCACTACGCATTCCACCGTTTTGGCGCGACCGACCTCGACTGTGGTTCTACAGTTTCGAAGCTGCCACTCACGATCAGAAGAAGGGTGAACAGCAAATGGCGCAAATGGTCATAGCCCGACTCGAAAAGCAGGATATCGAACAAATCTCCGACCTACTATACAACCCTCCAGAGACGAAGCCCTATCAAGCAATTAAGGAACGACTTATCTCCACATATGAAGAATCGGACAGCCGGCAATTTCAAAAATTACTATCAGAGATGGAACTAGGCGACCAGAAGCCGTCCCACCTACTTCGCCGAATGCGTGATCTAGCTCGAGACAGAATCCCAGACTCCTCTACACTACGTTTGATGTGGACAAATCATCTACCTTCACACATCCGCTCAGTCCTGGCAGTCAGCGAATCATTTAGCACGAAGACAGCACTAGAAGAGCTAGCACTACTCGCCGACAAAATGATGGAGCAGCACCGCGAAGTAGCAGCCGTCAGTACACCACTAACGTTGCCAACACCTCAAGCTTCCGACACTCAATTTCTCATCAATGAAATAAGAAGATTATCACTAGAAATCGCCGAACTACGATCAAGACCTCAGCATAATAACAACTATAGAAGAAACCGCTATCCGTCTAGAGGGCGCTATCAAAACAACCGTTCTCAATCCCCAAATCAATCAAGAAATAATTCACCATCTCCTTCACCGTATTGCTACTACCACCAACGCTTCGGAGCTCAAGCCTACAAATGCAGATCGCCTTGCACATTCAATAAGAAGACTGAAAATAAGCCTCAGGAAAACTAGAAAGAACGTTGGCAGAGGCGGATTCCGGCGTTCAAGAGCATTCATACCGCCTATTCGTCACAGATAAAAAAACTGGCATATCATTTTTGGTGGACACAGGAGCGAACATATCCGTCCTTCCTAAGAAAAAAGGCCTCATCACAAAACCGCTACCATTCAAGCTCTACGCCGCAAACAACACTGTAATTTCAACATACGGAGAGAGGACACTTGAACTCGACCTTAACCTTCGCCGACCCTACAAGTGGAACTTCATAATCGCCGACGTCTCAAGAGCAATATTGGGAGCCGACTTTTTGAAACACCACCAGCTGATCGTCGACCTCAAAAATAAAAAACTAATAGACAACGTCACGAAATTAAAAATAAACGCACCCGTCCGATCTACAAACATACCTACCATACGCAGCATTGACACAAACAACGTGTACCACAACATTCTCGCCGAATTCCCCGGTACCACGAGACTGACTTCGATGAACATCAACGATAGCAAAATAAACGTGCAACATTTCATAGAAACAGAAGGTCAACCTATTCACTGCCGCGCACGTCCCATACCTCCACACCGCTACGAAAAAGTCAAACAAGAATTCCAGAATATGATCGACCAAGGTTTATGTCGTCCCAGCAAGAGCCCATGGTCATCACCACTGCACGTCGTGCCCAAGAAGAACGGGGACCTACGAGTCTGTGGTGACTACCGCCGCCTTAACGCGATCACCAAACCCGACCGCTACCCTGTACCACGTGTTAAGGACTTCACATACCAGCTCTCCGGGAAGACCATATTCTCGACCTTGGACCTGAACAGAGCCTATCAGCAGCTCAAAGTCCGTGAAGAGGACATAGAGAAGACAGCCATCATCACACCGATGGGATTATTCGAATTTCCGCGCATGTGTCCAGGTCTCAAGAACGCAGGCCAAACTTTTCAACGATTTATCCATCAGGTGCTCAGTGGCCTACCCTACGTATTTACCTTCATCGACGATGCCCTAATAGCCTCAGAAGACGAGATCCAGCACCGAGAACACCTAAGAACAGTACTTGGAAGACTCGAAGAACACGGCATCACCATCAACCCAGCAAAATGCCACTTCGGTCAACCGGAAGTTAAGTTCCTAGGCTACATCGTATCCAAAGATGGTATCAAACCTCCAGCTGAGAAGATGGAACTCATCTCCAACTATCCAAAGCCTAAAAACATCGAAGAGCTACGTCGTTTCCTGGGTATGCTAAACTTCTACCGCGATCACATACCTAACGCCGCGTCCATACAAGCACCACTCAACGCGCATCTCCACAACGTTAAGAAGAAAGATAAAACAATCATACAATGGACAGACGAGTCAACGCAAGCATTTGAAGCGTGTAAAGCAAGCATCAACAACGCTGTTTTACTCGCCCACCCATCCCACGAAGCCGCCTACGCGCTATTCTGCGACGCGTCCGACAAGTCAGCTGGCGCCGTCCTACAACAATACGTCGACGAAAAATGGCAACCACTTGGCTATTTTTCTAAAAAATTCTCCGACGCACAAACAAGATACTCGACGTACGACAGAGAACTACAAGCAATCTACATGGCTGTAAAACATTTCCGCAAGATGTTCGAAGGACGACCACTCATCATATTCACCGATCATAAACCGCTTACCTACGCTATGAGCAAAATAACATCTACAACCGAAACACCGAGACGCACAAGACAGCTTTTGTTTATCAGCGAATTTTCGACCGATATCCGTCACGTCAGCGGTAAACAAAACATCGTCGCCGACGCACTTAGCCGCATCGAAACGATAACATGCCCGTCTACAATTAATTACGAAGAAATCGCCAACACTCAGCAAGAAGATTCTACCATTCAACAACTACAACAACAAGTCAACATCAATCTGAAAAAAGTCATCATTCCGAACACCAACATCGAGCTCTACTGCGAAACTTCATCATCTCATATAAGACCGTATATACCTGAAAAACATCGACAAGAAGTATTCAGAAGCGTACACAACATAAGCCACCCCGGTACTCGCACAACTCGCAAGACTATGTCAACAAAATATTTTTGGCCGTCAATGAATAGCGACATCGCAAAATGGACAAGAAGCTGCATCGATTGCCAAAAGAACAAGATACAACGCCATACCTACAGCGCGACTTCAAAATTCCCGCCAACGGAGCGCTTCCATCACCTACACGTCGATATCGTCGGACCTCTAACTACGACACCTCAAGGTCATCGTTACCTTATCACTATGATCGACCGAGAAACAAAATGGCCGGAAGCAATACCTACAGATGACATATCAGCTGAAACAGTCGCCGAGACTATCTACAAACACTGGATAACAAGATTTGGATGTCCGGAAACCCTGGTAAGCGACCAGGGCCGCCAGTTTGAAGCTCAGCTGTTCAATAACCTCATGAAGATAATGGGAATCAAGAAAAACCGAACTACGCCTTATACCCCACAAAGCAACGGTATCATCGAACGCTGGCACCGAACACTCAAGACTGCACTTCGTACCAAGCTAACAAGTTCAAGGTCATGGATCGACGAGCTACCTACTGTACTTCTAGGTCTACGAGCCACCCTACGCACAGACGCCGGAGTTAGTCCAGCCGAACTCACATATGGCTACAACCTACGTCTACCGGGTGATTTCTTCACTACAACATCAATACCTACATCAATGGACCACACATACGTCGAAAAACTAAGATCAACAATAGAAGAAAACAGACCTCAATCATCAACCTCACATCATAACACCAAGCAACGGATTTTCATACATAAGGACTTACGAGATTGCAGCCACGTATTCGTCCGAGTCGACGCGGTAAAGAAGCCCTTACAATCACCGTATCAAGGCCCTTATCGCGTTATCAAGAGGACGGACAAAGTTTATACTATACAACTACAAGATCGAGAAACAAACATATCAATAGATCGACTGAAACCTGCCTACTTATTAGAAGAGGATCAAGAAAATAATATCAACTTACCGCAACATACATTACCGTCATCATCATCAGCAGTCAATCAAGCCATCATACCGCCACGGTTACCGCAAGCTACCTCGCCACAGAAAGGTCAATGCACTCCCGCCGTTCCGGACAACGTGACGTCACAACCAGCTGATAAGCGAACACGTGCTGGCCGTTCCATCAAGTTGCCTGTACGTTTCACTTGAAGGGGAGTCCTGTGGCTACCTTCAGCACAACAAATATTACAGAGGACATTACCAATTACCTCCACGTGATACGTGTACAAGGATTACCTTTACCAGCTCTGAAAAGAACTTTTTTTATGGAGAAGCAAAAGAAAAACACAACACCCATTCAAGCATTTAATAGCTGGCGAGTTAATTGTCAAAGAAACATAGCAAGCAGACAGCGTGCATTGCAGACACTTTAACCACGGTTCAACGCATCATTTATTGTCAAGAAACAAGAATTGCTTCAGCCTCAACTTCAGCTCAGCGAGCAACGTCTTCCACACTTCATGCAGCAAGTCAAGATGTCACTATCAACACACACACACACGGATCACGTCACGACGCGCACCAAGTCACAATCCACAAGAGCTCCGCCGCACAGTTCATCGTCTCGCCGCCGCCGTCGAAATGGGCGAGCCCAGCGCGCGCAAACAGTTTTATTACCGCGAGCCAGCCAGCCTAGCAACAGACGGACCAGCCGCGCGCGTCACCGCGTTTCCCCCCTCGCGTCTCGCCTCACCGTGGACGGAACGGCATAACGCTGCGAGCAATCTTGTATAGAAAAGATTGTACTTATTCCTGATTGGTTAAAATTCTGATTTTTTCATTGGCTTGTAAATATTTTCATTGTAAATAGTTTCATATAAATATGTGTCAAATTTCTCAATAAATCATTCCATTCTGCACACTACTTGGAGTCTTATTAGTTCAAGAAACCTCTCTCAACACCAAAAAAATAAAACTGATGGCTTACCACCATCTCTTAAAACCATGCAAGATCCAGTGAGTAAGGAGATGTCGCCTTACATCACGTAGCGCGCTATCCCCGCTTATTCACTAGATCTTGCATGGTTTTAAGAGATGATAGTAGGCCACCAGGGGGGTTACTACCTTCTTTTAAAACCATGCAAGATCACGAAGCAATAAGGTAAGGTAATTTCCCCGTCAGTCACTTCGAAGCTCACTTCTTAGGGCATTTTGTCATTTTGAACCTTATGCGAACTGAGTGATATTGACGTGAGAAGCGAGTTATTGTTTGAAATTTATAGAATCGTCAGGCTGGTGGTCTACTGTCATCTCTTAAAACCATCAGGTGGGTTACTACCATCTCTTAAAACCATCAGGTGGGTTACTACCATCTCTTAAAACCATCAGGTGGGTTACTACCATCTCTTAAAACCATCAGGTGGGTTACTACCATCTCTTAAAACCATGCAAGTTCCAGTGAGTAAGCGAAACAGCGCGATACATGATGTAAGGCGACATCCCCCTTACTCATGTAGACTTCTCTCAAAATCCGTCAATGCGATGCGGCCGGCCTTTTACCAATGTGCTAAGTACGCGTTTTGTGTTGTGACTTGTGAGCGGTCCGTCAAAGTTTGACCCTACCTTAAAGTAGTACAAGCGGCAATAAAATGGAGAATATTGTGACAAGCAAGAGGCATCGAAAGATCGTAGTAAGCCACCTACTAAAAGTGTGTGTTTATGGTTTTCTCTATTTCTGGGTGTGATGGACCCCCCAGGGTCGAAGTCAAACACCCATATTCTTAAACGTTGCCTTATAGGTCTCCTCCACTCAACCTCATTCGAGGACGCCTCAAGGAAGTCCTCCAACTTTCCTTGAAAACGGTATTCTTAATTGTTTCCTTGAGCAAACTCCAGTGAGGATGAGTCAAGGAATGACGTTCCGTTTCATATCTGTATGTTGGTAAACCGCTTAACTTTTTGACGTAAAGAGAGTTTTGGACAAAGTTTATTTTTCAATTTTAGCTAACTAGCATAGATTTATTATAAAACAACAAAATACTTTAATACACAAAGAACTTATTATAGTAGGTACAAACTCTTTTAAATCTGGTCCTCAATAAAAGCACCTACCTTTCGTTAAACGAAACGTTCGAGGCTTCCTTATATTTGACAGTTCGTTCCTCACCTCCATTGAGTAATTTCCTTAAGGTGAGTAAGCTAATGTCAACTATGAATACCATTGAGGTCGAGTGAGGATGAGTGGAGTTTGAGGAAACGTTTGAGAATATGGGTGTTACACCCATATTCTCAAACGTTTACTCAAACTCGTACCGTAAAACTAGTAAAATTTGTACCTACTATAAAAGTTCTTTGTGTATTTAAGTATTTTGTTGTTTTATAATAAATCTATGCTAGTTAGCTAAAATTGAAAAGAAACTTTGTCCAAAACTCTCTTTACGTCAAAAAGTTAAGCGGTTTACCAACATACAGATATAAAACGGAACGTCATTCCTTGACTCATCCTCACTGGAGTTTGCTCAAGGAAACAATTAAGAATATCGTTTTCAAGGAAAGTTGGAGGACTTCCTTGAGGCGTCCTCGAATGAGGTTGAGTGGAGGAGACCTATAAGGTAACGTTTAAGAATATGGGTGTCAGAGTAGTATGTCGAAGTTATAAAAAAGTAAATGTCATAAATATCGTCAAAGTCTGTGTAATGGGAGTTTTTGGAGGGAAAGTAAACTGTCACTATGTCCGCGCTGTATTTAATTTCCAAAACTTAGGTTTTTTCGAGTATTTGTGCTAAATATTGGTGAATTATTATTCGCAAAGTGTTCGGGAACAAGCGTGAGTGTTGGGAAGTGGTACAGTGTCGATTACGTGACTTTTTATCTTTGTCACCAAAATCTCCATGTGAAGATCTCCATCTCCATTTCTCTAAGTGAAATTTTTCCACCGCTTCACTTAGCCATCTGACTCTGACTAGACTTACTTACTTGACTGGACTAGACTACTGACTTGACTTTTTGACTTGACTGATTTAAGTAGGACTGAAGAAGATTAATAAATTCAAGAAAGGCCTTAAAGGACCAGTTTCCATGGCCGTAAAAGTATTCTAAAAAAAAAAAGTCTGTTTAATGACAAAGAATGCCTTGACAACCTTGTCAATGACAAGAGAATTTTTTCGCACAGATTTCCTGATTTCTTTCTTCGATAGCTTTATAGTTTAGTTTCTTCTTGTATTGTTCTTGGAAGGTTTTCTCACTCACTTCTCATAACGTTCTGTAAACAATAAACAGTTTAAAATAATTTGAATTAAACAGTCTATATCTTGAAGCAGGTGAAGGTTAGCAACATTTTCAATAGCTACTGATCTAAATAATTGGAAAGATAACATTTGTGTTTTATTGTGTCAATACAAATTTAAAAGAGTAAAAGTTAGTCTTTGTGAAAGTTCGATCTAACAAGTGACTTCCTTGATTCCAACTAAATATATGTGGATTTTATGGTTTGGTTTCATTCGATTTTTGTTTCACATCGAGGCAATGACACATTTCTTAACCCTAATAGGGTGTTATATTGTGTGTGACTCATCAGTGGATCTTGGGAGTTAATTGAGTAAGATAGGTAATTTATTTTTAGGATTTAAGCACGATGGCCGACGTGATGGAGAAGGTGGTCATGACGCCAAAATGTAAAACGGCAACATCAACTACACTGGTTGTAGAGAGGAAAGCAGTTGAACCTGAAGAAAGTGATAAGATACATATAGCTGGTGGAGATCATACAGGCATTATTATAAACAAAGAAGAAGTATATGGTTAGTACCACTTTGTTTTTGTTGAAAAAAGTAAAATATTCCTCAGAGCTTTGCTTCATAAGAATTACTTTTTTTGTATTTTCCCTGTTTTCCCTTTTTCAATTTTTTTTTTTAAATATTACACAATTCACAAATAGTACAATACAAAAAGTATTGTTTTTTATTAACTTACCCAATTAAATTACACAAAAATACAAACTGATTTCCATTTGTTTACTGAGGCCAACTTGAACTTTGACATATTATAAATACTCAGATGCAGGTGTGCAGGGTCAGTTGACTTACTACTCACATAGAATATTGAATAATGCCACATTTGTACCTACCCATTCAATTCTATTCTAGACTACAAATAGATGATAACAGTGGCAGTACCCCCCAAATAACTTTCTGACTTAGCTGAACCGATGATAAAATTTAAATGGGACCAAATTGTAAGCATAGCCCATTGAACAAAAAAATATCAAAATCAGTCAAGTAGTGACCAAAATATGAGGTACTTCACAAAATTTTAAAAAACATTAAACCAAATTATTTACATTCTTTTTTGGAAGAATTTATTTAACATATTACTATAAATAATTAAATGTAATAACATTACTAGTTACCTACTTAACACGTTAGTGGACACTTTTGAAAATACAATAGAAGTTGTATTGTTATAACTGCTATAGCATTTGTGTGTCTGCCAACATGTTAATTCAATCTATTGCTTACGTTGATATTTTTATTTTTTAAATGGTCCATGGGTTGCAGGGCATTATAATATTGACCAGTCTTACTAATTAATTATATTTCATTATACTCGGCCCTTATTAATACGGCCCTGTTACATTATTTGTTTTTACCTTGCCCGTAACATATACTTTATCGAAATAATATTATAAATGTGAAAGTGGATTTGTTTATAGGTTTGTTACCCTTTCACGCCCTATCTACTGAACCAATCTTGAAATTTTGCATACACATACTTAGAAGAAGAAGGAAAAAGCACTTTCTGAGGGAAATTCATGCGGGTGAAATCTAGTATTAATATTTGTAACTCAGTCATACTCGTCTTTATCATAGACAAATAAATAAAATTGGAGTGTCTGTTTGTAATATTTAAATAACCGCTTTTTACTAAATGCTTATGGATACAGGAAACCAAGATTTTAAATTTTTGTCTGTCTGTTTGTTCGGGTAATCTCTGGAATGGCAGGATGGATTTTGATGGGATTTTTACAGGTAGATGGCTGATGTAATAAGGAGTAACTTAGGCTACTTTAATTTCTCAAATTATCTCTTTTACTCCGAATTGAACAATGCTTTTTATTAAATTCCACATGGACGAAGTCACGGGCACAGCTAGTTGTCAATAAATTTACATCAAAGCTGTTAATAATTTACTTTACTTTTGGATATAACTCAGTGCTTTGGATCTTTTAAAGAAACAAAATATTAACATATACATCCCTATGCTCAGAAATATGTATAGATTGCTTGTGTTGGGAATAGAACCAAAGAAAGGCTTATTAGCATAAAAGTTAATAAAACAATAGAAGTTCAGCAATACCTATATCCAATAAGATTTAGAGTTTCGTTTGTGGAACTTAGTAATGATTTGATGCCTGAATTAGGTTTACAGAAGAAACCTGTCCACCTTTAGTCCATTTTTAGATGCCATTGCAATATGGCTATTCTAATATATATGTAATCGTTAATAGTCGATGCACATACAACACAAGGTTATGGAGCTTTCAAGACAAGTTACGTCATTATGACATCATCACTTATTTAATGAATGCAATGTAAAAGTGTGGTCGACTAGCGAGCGAGTGGACTGTAGTTTTGGGTGGCTGACGATGTTTGGTTCGATGAGCCGGGCTGGCGGGATATGGAAAGGCTGCCACTATATCACACGACGTATTCCGCTTGGCGTTTTTAGACCAGAGGTCGCACTTGCAGGGATTCCTCTTATTAAAACCACAATGTTCTTGATAGCACTTGTTTTCCTTTTATTTCCAAGCTGATTCACAATACAATGATATTGGCGCACTTATAATAGCACTGGAACACACTTATGCTGGAACACTTATTAGCTCTGGAACACTTATTAGCTCTGGAACACTTATTAGCTCTGGAACACTTATTAGCTCTGGAACACACTTTCATTCGAAATTGGCCTTTATTATATGCAAATTCCCCGACACGTAATTCGTCAAATCATTGACGAGTACACTTCCGAAGGGTGGGGGAAGTTGCATACTTACAATGAACTCTTCATACAAAACTGTGTCTAATTATTGACATGTACACTTATGAGTGGTGGGGGAAATCTCATACATTCACTTCTATTGAGATTTACATTTGCCTTAGTTTTATGTACAATATTTACAGTTTTGCTTAGTGGAGATTATTCAACTTACATTTTTATATACAAACTAATTATTTACATGATCTTTACTTGTAGGTATATTTCGTAGCGACTACTACACTTATGCTACGAATCAATATGTATAAAAAGACACTTAAAATAATACAATATTGGCATCTATACCTAACTATGTAAATAATCAGCCTTATTACTATGGGAAATAAAACTACCATGATTTATTTGCCTACCTAATACATAATCTACATAAAATTAAAGTCCGTCGCTGACATTCTCCCCCGCAGTGCGAAGCTCTTCTCCCTGTGGTAGCGACGTGGCTGCTGGCACCAGGATGACGACTCGACGTGTAGACCTTCTTAGCACTCCTCCCGGTGTCCTTACGTCCAGGATGCGCACTCTGCCGTCTGGTCCTGGATACACCTTCAGGACTTCTCCACGAGGCCATGTGTTGCGGGGTGATGTCGCGTCGACTATAAGGACGATATCTCCGACTTGTGGGTCGTCGGAGTGTCGTCCGCTGATCTTCCGCGGTTTCAGAGTTGGCAGATACTCTTTTATCCACCTTTGCCAGAAGTGGTCAGTCAGCCGCTGCACCGTCCTCCAGTTCGCCTTGCCAATGAGATCTCGATCCTCGAACTCGCCTGGTGATGCTACCCCACAGGACCTTCCGAGTAGAAAATGGTTGGGTGTCAGGCCTTCTTCGTCATTCGCGTCCATACTTATGTGTGTGAGTGGACGTGAGTTGACTATGTGCTCCACTTCTACTAATAATGTTTGCAGGACTTCTTCAGGTGGAGTTCGTGTTTGCAGGACGACCATCAGTGCGCTTTTGACGGTGCGCACCATTCTTTCCCAAGCTCCTCCCATGCTTGGACTTCCAGCTGGAATGAATTTCCATCTGATGTTTTCTTTGGCGGCTGCCTCTTCTAGCTCCTTGTTGGCCCCTATGAAATTCGTCCCATTATCACTGAACATGACTTTGGGTGTTCCTCTTCTGGCTGCCATCCTCCTTAATGCCATGATCATAGAGCTGGTGCTGAGTGAGTTAGATAATTCCAAATGCACCGCCCTCGTGGTCAAGCAGGTGAAGAGTACCCCCCAGCGCTTCTCTATTCTTCTTCCGATGGAGACTTGCATTGGCCCAAAGTTGTCAACAGCCGTGCAGGTGAAGGGGTGCTGATGATGTTGCAGGCGTTCTACAGGATGGTCTCCTAAAGGCGGTATTTGAGGAGTGCCTTTATGGACCTTACACCACTGACACTTATGTAGAATCCCCCTTGTTGTGGTTCGCAGGCGCAGGATCCAATACTTTTGTCTGATTTTGTTGATCACTGTTTCTGTATTTCCATGGAAGAACTTGCGGTGATAATGGTCTATGATGAGGCGACATATTCTATTTTTCCCATCTAGAATAACTGGATTCTTCTCTTGATTCTCAATCTGAATCTTCTTTGCACGAGTTCTTAGCTTGAGGATCCCTTCTGAGTTGATGTACACGTCGACCTTACGAAGTCTGCTTGAATTTTCCAGGCACTTATTATTTTTCAAGCAGCTGATTTCTTTTGCGAAACTTTCCCTTTGACTCAACTTAATCAACTCTTCTTTGGCTCTTCTGAAGTGGACCTCTTCTATGGGCTCATATATTCTCCCTTCTCTTGTATGAAGAAGTTCAGTCTTCGTCTTCTTTTTCGTTATACGCTTATATGGTTTCCAGTTGCTATCTTCAGCAGCGTTGACGTGCTTTTTCTCTTGACGTCTTCTCTTCAGTATATCAATGAATTGATATACACGCGCTGTGCTGCGAAGTAGACGTGTCCAGCTGGAAAACCTCTCTGGATCTGGCGTGTGTAGTGGCACTTCGTATGTTAGTGCAACTGTCTGGACGTTCTTTTCTTCTCCGGTTTCGATGGCTTGAATGTCGAAACGCTTTTCCGGCCATCTCTCCTCCTCTTCGTATAGAAAGGTAGGGCCCCTGAACCATCTCGCCGTGTGGTCAAACTCCCTTGGTGTCCCTCGAGTGGCGTCGTCTGCAGGGTTTTCCTTTGTCGGCACCCATCTCCAATTTTGGTGATTCGTCAGCTCCTCTATCGCAGCCAAACGGTGTGCTACGAAGGTCTTAAATTTTCTTGGGTCTGACTTTAACCATTGAAGAACCGTGCTTGAGTCTGTCCAAAATACTCTTCTTGTGACTTCCAGATCCATTTCCCTTTCAACGGTTGATGCCAGTCTACTTCCCAATAACGCAGCTTGAAGCTCGAGCCGTGGTATTGAGATCGGCTTCGTTGGAGTTACTTGCGCTTTCCCAGCAACCAGAGCTATGTTTACTACTCCGTCTTGATCCACTGTCCTCCAGTAGACTGCGGCGGCGTAGGCTTCTTCACTAGCATCCGTGAAGGTGTGAAGTTCTCCTTTTTTATGATGTGGAGACAGGCATCTAGGGATCTTCAGGTTCTTCAAAACGGTGACTTCTTTGAGGTATTTTGCCCAGGCTTCTTCTTGTTCAGGTAAGATCTTCTCGTCCCATCCAATCTTCGAACGCCAGATGTCTTGGATTAGTTTCTTCCCCTGGATGAGTACTGGCGCTGCGAATCCCATGGGGTCGAATGTTGACATCACTGCACTTGCCACTTCTCTCTTTGTCGGTGTCTTTTCCCCACTGAGTATTTGTGGAGATGTGTTGCGGAATCCCACATTGAAGGCTAGGGCGTCTTCATTAATGAGCCATCTGAGTCCTAGAGTTTTCTCTTCTGAGGAGAACTCCTTGACGTCTTCTTTTGACTCATCCTGGATGCTCTTCAGTACTTCCGGTTTGTTGCTTCCCCACTCTTTTAAATGAAGACCAGCTTTGGCGTGGATTAATTGCACCTCTCTTGCTGTTTTCCTTGCCTCTTCAATCGTCGAAAAGCTCTGCAGATAATCGTCCATGTAGTGGTTAGACTTGATTGCTCTCACCGCCTCAGGATATTCTTCTTTGAAGTCTTCTGCATTTTTGTTCATGACGAAGATTGCAGTTGATGGCGACGATGCTGCTCCAAATATGACAGACTTCATCCTGTATTCCTCTGGCTTCTTAACTCTGTCACTTCCTCTCCACAGGAATCTAAGGCTGTCTCTGTCTTCTTCTCGCATTTGGATACGCAAAAACATTTCCTTTACATCAGCCACCACAGCAACCGGTCCCTCTCTGAATCTTATTAGGACTCCAAAAAGTGATTGCAAAAGATCAGGTCCAGGCAGCAAGACGTCGTTCAGGCTCTTCCCTTCAAATTTAGCTGCAGCGTCCAGGACTATTCTCGGCTTCTTCTTGATAGGGTGTACCACAGTAAAGTGAGGCAGATAGAAGGTCCTCCCCTGCGTTGTTTCAGCTGGCGCCTTCTCCGCGTAGCCCTTCTCCAATAGCTGGCTTATCTGATTTTCATATGATGTCTTCAACTCTGGGTCCTTGTCGAGCTTCTTCTCTATATTCATGAGACGCTTGTACGCTTGATGATAGTTGTTTGGCAGCGTCTCTGCTTCGCTCTTCCACAGCAGCCCCGTTTCAAATCTTCCATCTGGTAGTCTTTTTGTGGTTTGTTCCAAGACATCCAAGGCTCTCTTGTCGGCGTCGTTGCTTGGGCGGTTCGGCATCACTCCCATGGCGTCGATGTCGAAGTGACGTCGCACTAGAGCTTCGGTTTCATCTTCTACCAGACGGCTATGATTGACGAAGTTGACTGGTGTGTTGCTTCCGTCTTCACATCCATGAAGAACCCAGCCTAGACTCGTAAGTGAAGCAACTGGTTCTGACTTCTTGCCCTTCTTCAGTCTTCTCGTTACGATGAGTCCCCAATTATCTTGCCCAATCAGCAAACGTGGCTCTTCTTTCTTGAATACAAGCTGATTCTTCAAAGGCCGGAGATGCTCACATCTTTCAATGATTCCGTCTTCCACTTCTTGCTTCGCAAGTCTCAACTCGTCAATTGTTCTGACTGCGATTGTCCTCTTATCTTTGCGATGAGCTCCTTTGATTTTAATATTCAACTTCTGAGAATTACCTTTCTTGAATGCATTTCCTCCAATTGTTTCAATTGTGATTGGTTCTGTAATTCCCTCTGCTCCAATCTTCTTAGCGATGGACGAATCTAAAAGTGTCACAGTCGATCCTTCATCCATTAATGCTAACACTCGCACTGTTCCTTTTGGGCCATATAAATCCACAGGAATCACTTTAAGATAAGCCCTTCCATCTGTAGAGGTGCATACTGAAGATATGATGTCAGTAGATTTCTCACACTTCAGAGTATTACAGCAGGGATTCTCTTGCTCTTTATTTGAAGTCGCAGCCGGCGGCACATCAGTGTGGAGACTTATGTGGTGCCATCTTGTACACTTCTTGCAAGGTGGAGCTCTGCATGTTCTTCTTGAATGGCGATAGCGAAGACACTTGAAACACAGCCTAGCTTTCTTGGCCATTTCCCACTTCTTGTCTATGTTTCCATCCTTAAATGTCTTGCATTCGTAGATCCAATGTTCACCTTGACACACAGGACATTCCGCCTTCTTAGGTTGCTGTTGAGCTTCCGCTTCTTGCACATTATGAACACATTTCTTCGACACAGATTTCTTCGGCTCCCAGGACACTTCAAGGGGAGCAAAATCACTACACATATCAGCTTCCACTTTTTGCACAGTATGAACACTTTTCTTTGTCACAGTTTTCTTCGGCTCCCATGACACTTCAGGGGGAGCAAAATCACCACACATATCAGCTTCCACTTCCAAAAATTCACTGATGAGTTCCAATTCCGGTTTCTCTTCCTCTCGGCGGCTTCTATAATATATGAACCATCTGTATTTCATGTTTGATGGCATCCTTTCGATCAAACTCTTCATGGTTTCTGGCGAACTTAAATACTGGCTCTTCCCAAGCGCCTTTATTGTTGCTACTGAGTTCTTGACATGGCTGGCGAATGCGCAGATATCACTTGGAGATTCTTGTACCCTTTGTAGACTCTTCAATTTCTCCAACTCTGCTAATGCGATGGCCCCTGGTCTCCCAAAGCGAGCTTCTAAACCCTTCATCACTTCCTGTGGTGTCTCGGCGGTGAATAATAAACTCTTCACGGCATCCTTTGCTCTCCCTTGAAGTGCTCTTCTTAGCCGAGCCAAGTTCTGTGTATGCGTGAACGAGCGCTCGGTATCTTCAAAGGATCTTCTGAACGCCAACCATTCTTCACTGGCACCGTTGAAGTTAGGTAGCTCGATCATGTGCTTTGAGATACTATGTTCAGTAGATTTCTGAGACATCTTCGTTATGATCAGAGCCAATTCTTGTATGTCGCTCTTCTTTTCTTCTACTTGTGGAGGGTTCGGCGTCGGCGGCGCGGCACTCTTTTCCACAGGTGCAGCCTTGTCCAGCCATCGCTCCACTTGATCTCGATGGTCTTGCATGTCTTCAAATTCGTCCTCGTCCGAATCCAACTGCAGCAGCTCCAGCTCGGCTTGCGCTATCTTTGATCTGGCCTCGGCTACTTCCAGTTCCCTTTTGGCGATTTGCATTCTTGCTTCCACTTCTGCCCTTTTTGATGAACGTATGGAGCGTACATCATGCGGCTTGTCGAATCTTGTCGCCTTCGGACGAGCACCCAGTCTTGATTCCATCGCAGATCGTTCTTCTTCAACCTTCCTTAATATCCTTCGCTCTTCCGCTTCGGTGATACGCGCTAATAATTCCGGATCCTTAGCTATCGAACGCGTTACACGAAGCGCGGGTGATTCAGCTCTAACGGCAGCGGTACCGGAGCGTGACGCGGCGTGCCCTCTTTCAGTGGGTGCGGGGGGCGGGGGGGCGGCGCGAGCGGCAGTATCCCCTTCCGCAACACGGTCTCCTTGTGCGGCGCGAATAGGAGAAATCGAACGGTCGCGTTGTTCCGCGGCTGCAACGGTGCGATCAGGCAGCGCGGACGCGGTCGCGGTGCGCTCTCCTGCGGCGCGAGTAGGAGGCGCGGACACGGTAGGGTTCCCCACGGCGCGGTCGGGGGACCCAGGCAACGGCGGCGTGCGTCGCGTCATCGTCGACCGGCTGGAGATGTCCGTTTCGGTTTCTGCCGGTGTTTCCAGGCTCCAATCTGTTGTGGTGGTCTTCCCTGTTGCGGACGTCGATCTCGTAGTAGGCATCGCGTTTCCCCACGATCCGGCTCGAAGGACCACGAAAATGTGGTCGACTAGCGAGCGAGTGGACTGTAGTTTTGGGTGGCTGACGATGTTTGGTTCGATGAGCCGGGCTGGCGGGATATGGAAAGGCTGCCACTATATCACACGACGTATTCCGCTTGGCGTTTTTAGACCAGAGGTCGCACTTGCAGGGATTCCTCTTATTAAAACCACAATGTTCTTGATAGCACTTGTTTTCCTTTTATTTCCAAGCTGATTCACAATACAATGATATTGGCGCACTTATAATAGCACTGGAACACACTTATGCTGGAACACTTATTAGCTCTGGAACACTTATTAGCTCTGGAACACTTATTAGCTCTGGAACACTTATTAGCTCTGGAACACACTTTCATTCGAAATTGGCCTTTATTATATGCAAATTCCCCGACACGTAATTCGTCAAATCATTGACGAGTACACTTCCGAAGGGTGGGGGAAGTTGCATACTTACAATGAACTCTTCATACAAAACTGTGTCTAATTATTGACATGTACACTTATGAGTGGTGGGGGAAATCTCATACATTCACTTCTATTGAGATTTACATTTGCCTTAGTTTTATGTACAATATTTACAGTTTTGCTTAGTGGAGACTATTCAACTTACATTTTTATATACAAACTAATTATTTACATGATCTTTACTTGTAGGTATATTTCGTAGCGACTACTACACTTATGCTACGAATCAATATGTATAAAAAGACACTTAAAATAATACAATATTGGCATCTATACCTAACTATGTAAATAATCAGCCTTATTACTATGGGAAATAAAACTACCATGATTTATTTGCCTACCTAATACATAATCTACATAAAATTAAAGTCCGTCGCTGACAAAAAGAATTATGAGGACAATTGTATACTCTAGGCCTATACTATGCTAATGATTGATAATTAAGTTCATCAGACTTGCTATCTTAATTGCTATCAGGCGTGCATGGAGCAGCTTATGAATGCACTTATTATACTACAGTACAGTACAGTATGATCATTATTCTACTAAATAAAATACACATTCGTATTTAATGAACTGATTTGGCCAAAATTATATATTAATTATATTGATATTTGTTATTAATACATATCATAAATATATTTTAAATCTGCACAATACATACACATTATATTTTCCATTCTATTTTGTTATTAGAGTAGCTCTTTATTTCAGAATTTATTTTTCTATCTACAAGTTTAATCAATGCTAAAAGTGGCTTATAGGTTTAACAAACTTAAGACCTAAGAAGATAAAAGACGAAGTAAATAATGTCAATCAATATGATTACTTATAAAGTGAATAAAACCAATATCTACTTATACTACTTTTATTGTTATACAGTAAATAAATAAATATACAGTGGTGTATATTTGTGCTTCTCAATAATTTATGACATCGGCGGCCCGCCTTTATCATTTTTTAATGAAACGAGCATCGAACACGCGCCATAAATGACTCACAGCATGCCACCACCATACTTCCCTAGGGAGTACAAAATTTAAACGCCGCCGCCGCTTCGGTCTGCGTGGAACTTCGTTATTTCTCAAATTTTAGTATTCAGGCTTTATTATAAATAAAATAATAACTTAAATATTTAAGTGAGCCTTTTTTTAGTTCAATCAATAGCAGAACAGCAAAACTTGGCCTCCGAAGCAATCAGTTGAGGATGTAAGCAAAATATGTGCTAAGATGAGAAAGCTAATTTGTATTAATTAGGTAGAAGTAGTAGTGATCCTAAACACATATTTTTATATCACACAACGATATCTGCTTGTATAGGTACCTGCTGTAAATAACTACAGTCTCACACTTACCTAAGTATTTGCCGAAATTGTTATGTCATGGCTTCCTATAGGCTACGGTGATTGCGCGATAACATGAATACTACGTAGGACGTCACCGCCGAATCGCCAACTAAATCGAAAGATGAGTTGAAAATAGTAACTGTATTTTGTATTTGTTATAAAATATAGTATCGTTGAGTTAGTATCCCATAACACAAGTCTTGAACTTACTTTGGGGCTAAATCTGTGTGATTTGTCTCCATATATTTATTTATTACTAGCTGTTCCCCGCGGTTTCACTCGCCATTAGTGTGTATGTACTACAGCCTATAACCATCCCCAAGAATCAGGCTTTCATATACAAAAATAATTTTGCAAATCCGACCAGTAGTTTCCAGTTATAAGCGTTCAAACAAACAAACAAACTCTTCAGCTTTATTATGTTAGTATAGATTTATTATTTGTATATTTTTTTACAGAAAATGGAGTATCAGAGCCATGCCACGCTCAGTTAGAGTTCCGGGTATACCTGGTATCAGCCGCAAACGGCTCGCATACAAGAGAAGCTCGCGCTTTGAGGTTCTGGTTCAAACCGCAGATGCCGCCGAACGAACGACCGCACGAGGCGCAAACGTTCTTCCGGGAACTTGTCAGCCCTCAGGATTTTCCAAAAGGTTTGTTTAATTATTTAAAAGAGAGTAGCTTTTACCCTCTGCTTTACACGCGTATTTTTATGGGAACAGTACTTTTTTCCGAGATGAAAGGTACCTCAGTCAAAAAAAGACGAGAAATTTTATTGCTACTACATTAATTTTCTCATAAAATAACAAAAATAAGAGTCGAACTTATAGGTACACTAGCTGTTCCCCGCGGCTTCGCCCCGCGTGGGACTCGGTTATATCGCGCCCAAAAGTAGCCTATGTTTGACCTCAGGTCGTTAACTACATCCCTACCAAATTTCATCACAATCGGTCCAGCAGTTTAGCCGTGAAGAGGTGACAGACAGACAGACAGACAGACAAACAGACAGACTTTCGCATTTATAATATTAGTATGGATTAGTATGGATACTCGTAAATAATCAACTTTATTTAGTGGAAATAAAAATAAATATTTGTCAATACAATTTTTTTAAAGAACTATGGATGTTTATTACTCCTCCACATTTAAATTGATGACCTTTATGGTGGATATAATTTGGTTTAGCAACACCACACAGGATAAAAGCGTGTTCAAATATTTGAATAAGTCAGTTGCTTAGTGTGTTAATAGTCCGCTTAATTATTATTATATCTTAGTTTAGTATACTCATAATTGTGCCGAGACAAATTTATTGTGACATTGTCATATCCAAACAATGGTTACCGGCGATAGACTTATTAGAGAAAATTCACATGCCTTGACAAGAAACTAATTTACATGGCATTAAATGGCGGTGGTTGAATGAATGGGAACTTTGGGTAATTATGTTTGACCTAACTATTTGTGGTGATGGTAGTTGCCATTATTTCTATCTATCTATTTAAGAACATTATTCTTATCGGTGGTGATTTCCATGTTTCTCTGTCTACAGCCATCCGTTTCACATCTGATACTTTCTAGTTATTATTAGTTTGTCGTGACGTACGAGGTGCCATGATTTACTTTACTAAATAAGAATAATAGAAGAAGTGGCGCAGGACAGATCGAAATGGAGATTTTAATTATCGCTTTGGGTCGCTGCGCCATCTTAGTTAATTAATCAAACAAGACAAAGAAGCCGTAATATCTTTGAAAAATATTTACAAAGTTACTTATGTTGCTAATTCAAAATGTATAGTAAAGTTAGAGACTTAGTTAAAACTAGGTACTTACTAAATGCCTAATATATAACATTGTGTCTAGTACAATTTTTTTTCTTATTTTATTACCTATATAGACAGAAGCGCATATGTGTGTCTCATTATATATTTTTTAAGTTTCGTATTTTTATATGTTCCAGATTACGTGGGCTTTATAAAAAAGATAATTAAACTAATGCAGCACAAGTATGACCAACTGAAACTGCTTGAAATAGAGCTCAGACAAGAAGGGCGCGGGTCGCCGCCTCCAGGTTTGTATAATTCTATACATTTATTATATTTATTTTTATTTTCCATACACAAATGAGGTCAGACGCCAGTTATCAGCACTGGCATCACTAATTGAATATTATTTGTGATTGGAATTAGAACTGGTATAATTATTGAGTTATTAAATTAAAACTGAAAAATAACAACCGGAATTGCATTGAACTGTGACTGGTGACAGGCCAACCCGGTATCGCCACTTTCAACCTTATTTCATTACGAAAATGTACAATATCGCACTTCACCCCTTCAACTACCTAAAGGTTGAGGGATACAGAGTGCCTTTATTATGTTGGAACTACAAGACAGTTTATTATTGTAGACTTTTGTATTCAAGTATACTTTTTTGTAACACTTATACATAATGCAGATAATGTACCACTTTGTCGCTAAACTTAATCTTATAAACTTATGTCCATAAACAAATACTTATGATTTTAATATTATCATTGTTAAGTTACAAGTGAATTAAGAACTTATTTATTACTAAGTAATGCTTATTAATATTGAATATTATTTATTTTATCAACTACTGAGAATCCTAAATAATGATATAATTTAATGAAAACATTTATTATTGTGGGTATTTATGTATACTACTATTATTTTGTCCATAACAAATTTCAATTTTATTGTACAGAAGCAAATGGTGTAATTTCCAGTAAGGCCATTATATACGACTATCGTAATGGGTGTATGTATTATTATTTGGTAGTTTGCATGGGTTTGTATCTATAAACACGAGCTTGGGGCCTAATCAGACACCAATTTTAATATTAAATAGTTGCTGTCACATATTTAGTGGGCCACATAGAAAAGTGTACTACGTGAAATTTACCAATATTTAAGGTTCTGTGGCCCACTGTAAACTAGTATCTGCTTAAGCCCCTGAGATTGATGATATTTTTGTGATTTATCTGTCATTATTACAGCAAACTTTTCTTCGATTATAATTTCCTTTCAAACTAACAATGACTCCTGTTTTATGTATTAAATTATTATGTGTTTATTTAGAATAGATTAGCTTTTATATATTTTGTATTTAAATGTAGCGTAGAATGTATAATATGTTTTGCATTGTATAATATCATCGTAATATTTCTGAGAGATTTTTTATTTATTATTATTATATGTATTGGTGCTTCTTGTCGTGTCTGGCGCTGCTCCCATCGGATACTCCCATGGTACAAGAAGCACACACCACATCTGCTTATAGTCTGACTGACTGACTTGCAAATACACTTATAAAAAAAAAAAATATATGTATTGGTGGTTTTTATTTATGTAGAATTTTAGTAATTTGTTTATCAAACTATGTCCTATTTTGATAGGAAAATATATATGTCAGTAGTCAAGTTAATGGCAGAGGTAAATGAGTACTGCACATAATTAGCTTTGCTAGGAATTATTATTGTAATAGTTGAATACTCAATCCCATTTCCAGTGATGAATAGTTCTCTCTTTCTCTCGTTGCCGAGAGATAGGGACACATCACTACATTTCATAAAGTTTCTGTGTTTCTCTGTTAGTACTTAGTTCATTTAGTTTGAGTACACCTAAAGTTAGCTTTAGAAGTATTTAACATATCAACATACGTCCTAACTGTTACATTTCACCTGCATGTTTATATTTTTTTTGCAATGTTTAAACAAACCAATATATAGTTGTATTCTGTTGCAGCATTCATGGAAGACAGTGTTGCCAACCAAACGCCTATTATATCGGAACAGAGAGTATTAGATATGATTGAGAATGCATATCCCAATCCCTTGACTGTAGAAGATTTTGTCACGTAAGTGTTTAATTGTTTCTAAATTCCTTTTGGTCTACCAAAAGAAAGTTGTTTTTTAAAAGGTCAATGTGTCGTGTGGATCAATGCAATCGTCTTGTCGTATCAAAAAATAAAGAAAAAATACACAAAGAAAAGAATAAAAGGAACAGACAAAAGCCGAGCTAGGCTTTTTAAAGTTATTATATTGATGCAATGTAGAATACAAAGGCCGCTTTACATAGCTATAAATTAGTATAAAAATGATCAGTAATAATTTTTTATTTTAGAGCTGGAAAATGGTCAAAAGCGGAGGTGAAAGATGCCCTAGAATCGTTAGAAGAAAAAGGATTGACGCGTGCCATGTCCGATGGACTCTACATTCGACAACATAGTGTAGATACACAGGTGGGCTACTTTTTTCATGCATTCAAATATTCTTCAACTTTTGTGTAAAATACATAACAAATATTAGTTATTTTTATGGAAATGGTAGAATAAATAGATAGATAAATATCTAACACACCCTTGTGTTAGAGTTCTTCGAAACCACCTCTCGGCCTCGGATGTGGTTCCTTTAACGACTACCAGATGGCAGCCGGGATCAACGGCTTAACGTGCCTTCCGAAGCACGGTATCATCTTTATTATCAGACATTCAGGTGATTCAAGCTTGCAATGTCCTAATTAGTCGCCTATGATTACTTTGCTAAAAGTCATGGTAGAGGCAAAGGGCGACGTGCAAAAATTAGGACACTGTATTAGGCCAAAACTAGCTCATTTTTTTATGCTGCATACTGTACAACTGGTGTCAATACTCAATACACTATTGATCACATTTAATGTTGTATAGTTTTACTCATTCATCCGATCTAAAGTGGTCTATATGTTTGGCAGGTAGTGAAACAAATGCCGACGTTATGTTCCTCACGCCAGCCGACTATCGCAGTGGTCACCGCTTTGTATTGCGAGAAGCAAGCCGTCGACGCCATGATGGATAACCAGGAGACCTATGTGCGGTACACGACAGTTGGTAAGTACAAATCATATTTTTTATTCGAGACAGGCACAGATTACGGAATACTGGTACTATTATATTTAATGTACAGGGTTTGGTATCCATACTACTTTACAACAATGTATTGATTGCTATTTTTACCCGACTACGGTGAAGCCAAAAGGAAGGGTAATGATTTTGGCAGTCTATCTATGTATGTATGTAAGTATTTATGTATGTATGTATGTATGTTGCACCGTAGCGCCTAAACTACTGGACCGATTTTAATGAATGAGGTGTCAAAAGATTCGTAAAAATAGCGCGGGATATTTAATGTACAGGGTTTGGTATCCATACTACTTTACAACAATGTATTGATTGCTATTTTTACCCGACTACGGTGAAGCCAAAAGGAAGGGTAATGATTTTGGCAGTCTATCTATGTATGTATGTAAGTATTTATGTATGTATGTTCCACCGTAGCGCCTAAACTACTGGACCGATTTTAATGAATGAGGTGTCAAAAGATTCGTAAAAATAGCGCGGGTAACATAGGCTATATAAATTATATCAAAATTTTAACAGACTGGATTTAAACCTCAGTTTCTAACCTCAAAAAAATTAAACTGAGATTAGCATCACATGTTTGGTATCAATGGAAAGGTCTTGACGAGCACATTACAAATATGTATATAGTTTATATTGCTTAAGTTAAATTATAGGTAGAAATGTTTAAAATGCTTTGGTAAAGTGGTATATTTCACGCGGTCCAGTTAAGTCATTTCCGTTCGGGAAACGGAAAAGTATTAAATAAAAATTAAGTTAAAAAACTATTGTGGTCGACTAGCGAGCGAGTGGACTGTAATTTTGGCTGGCTGACGATGTTTGGTTCGATGAGCCGGGCTGGCGGGATGTGGAACAGGCTGCCACTATATCACACGACGTATTCCGCTTGGCGTTTCTAGACCAGAGGTCGCACTTGCAGGGATTCCTCTTATTAAAACCACAATGTTCTTGATAGCACTTGTTTTTTCCTTTTATTTTCGAGCTGATTCACAATTCAATGATATTGGCACACTTATAATAGCACTGGAACACACTTATGCTGGAACACACTTTCATTCGAAATTGGCCTTTATTATATGCAAATTCCCCGACACGCAATTCGTCAAATCATTGACGAGTACACTTCCGAAGGGTGGGGGAAGTTGCATACTTACAATGAACTCTTCATACAAAACTGTGTCCAATTATTGACATGTACACTTATGAGTGGTGGGGGAAATCTCATACATTCACTTCTATTGAGATTTACATTTGCCTTAGTTTTATGTACAATATTTACAGTTTTGCTTAGTGGAGACTATTCAACTTACATTTTTATATACAAACTAATTATTTACATGATCTTTACTTGTAGGTATATTTCGTAGCGACTACTACACTTATGCTACGAATCAATATGTATAAAAAGACACTTAAAATAATACAATATTGGCATCTATACCTAACTATGTAAATAATCAGCCTTATTACTATGGGAAATAAAACTACCATGATTTATTTGCCTACCTAGTACATAATCTACCTTAAATACATAAAATTTTATATATTATTAAAGTCCGTCGCTGACATTCTCCCCCGCAGTGCGAAGCTCTTCTCCCTGTGGTAGCGACGTGGCTGCTGGCACCAGGATGACGACTCGACGTGTAGACCTTTTTAGCACTCCTCCCGGTGTCCTTACGTCCAGGATGCGCACTCTGCCGTCTGGTCCTGGATACACCTTCAGGACTTCTCCACGAGGCCATGTGTTGCGGGGTGATGTCGCGTCGACTATAAGGACGATATCTCCGACTTGTGGGTCATCGGAGTGTCGTCCGCTGATCTTCCGCGGTTTCAGAGTTGGCAGATACTCTTTTATCCACCTTTGCCAGAAGTGGTCAGTCAGCCGCTGCACCGTCCTCCAGTTCGCCTTGCCAATGAGATCTCGATCTTCGAACTCGCCTGGTGATGCTACCCCACAGGACCTTCCGAGTAGAAAATGGTTGGGTGTCAGGCCTTCTTCGTCATTCGCGTCCATACTTATGTGTGTGAGTGGACGTGAGTTGACTATGTGCTCCACTTCTACTAATAATGTTTGCAGGACTTCTTCAGGTGGAGTTCGTGTTTGCAGGACGACCATCAGTGCGCTTTTGACGGTGCGCACCATTCTTTCCCAAGCTCCTCCCATGCTTGGACTTCCAGCTGGAATGAATTTCCATCTGATGTTTTCTTTGGCGGCTGCCTCTTCTAGCTCCTTGTTGGCCCCTATGAAATTCGTCCCATTATCACTGAACATGACTTTGGGTGTTCCTCTTCTGGCTGCCATCCTCCTTAATGCCATGATCATAGAGCTGGTGCTGAGTGAGTTAGACAGTTCCAAATGCACCGCCCTCGTGGTCAAGCAGGTGAAGAGTACCCCCCAGCGCTTCTCTATTCTTCTTCCGATGGAGACTTGCATTGGCCCAAAGTTGTCAACAGCCGTGCAGGTGAAGGGGTGCTGATGATGTTGCAGGCGTTCTACAGGATGGTCTCCTAAAGGCGGTATTTGAGGAGTGCCTTTATGGACCTTACACCACTGACACTTATGTAGAATCCCCCTTGTTGTGGTTCGCAGGCGCAGGATCCAATACCTTTGTCTGATTTCGTTGATCACTGTTTCTGTATTTCCATGGAAGAACTTGCGGTGATAATGGTCTATGATGAGGCGACATATTCTATTTTTCCCATCTAGAATAACTGGATTCTTCTCTTGATTCTCAATCTGAATCTTCTTTGCACGAGTTCTTAGCTTGAGGATCCCTTCTGAGTTGATGTACACGTCGACCTTACGAAGTCTGCTTGAATTTTCCAGGCACTTATTATTTTTCAAGCAGCTGATTTCTTTTGCGAAACTTTCCCTTTGACTCAACTTAATCAACTCTTCTTTGGCTCTTTTGAAGTGGACCTCTTCTATGGGCTCAAATATTTTCCCTTCTCTTGTTGGAAGAAGTTCAGTCTTCGTCTTCTTTTTCGCTGTACGCTTATATGGTTTCCAGTCGCTATCTTCAGCAGCGTTGACGTGCTTTTTCTCTTGACGTCTTCTCTTCAGTATGTCGATAAATTGACATACGCGCGCTGTGCTGCGAAGTAGACGTGTCCAGCTGGAAAACCTCTCTGGATCTGGCGTGTGTAGTGGCACTTCGTATGTTAGTGCAACTGTCTGGACGTTCTTTTCTTCTCCGGTTTCGATGGCTTGAATGTCGAAACGCTTTTCCGGCCATCTCTCCTCCTCTTCGTATAGAAAGGTAGGGCCCCTGAACCATCTCGCCGTGTGGTCAAACTCCCTTGGTGTCCCTCGAGTGGCGTCGTCTGCAGGGTTTTCCTTTGTTGGCACCCATCTCCAATTTTGGTGATTCGTCAGCTCCTCTATCGCAGCCAAACGGTGTGCTACGAAGGTCTTAAATTTTCTTGGGTCTGACTTTAACCACTGAAGAACCGTGCTTGAGTCTGTCCAAAATACTCTTCCTGTGACTTCCAGATCCATTTCCCTTTCGACGGTTGATGCCAGTCTACTTCCCAATAACGCAGCTTGAAGCTCGAGCCGTGGTATTGAGATCGGCTTCGTTGGAGTTACTTGCGCTTTCCCAGCAACCAAAGCTATGTTTACTACTCCGTCTTGATCCACTGTCCTCCAGTAGACTGCGGCGGCGTAGGCTTCTTCACTAGCATCCGTGAAGGTGTGAAGTTCTCCTTTTTTATGATGTGGAGACAGGCATCTAGGGATCTTCAGGTTCTTCAAAACGGTGACTTCTTTGAGGTATTTTGCCCAAGCTTCTTCTTGTTCAGGTAAGTTCTTCTCGTCCCATCCAATCTTCGAACGCCAGATGTCTTGAATTAGTTTCTTCCCCTGGATGAGTACTGGCGCTGCGAATCCCATGGGGTCGAATGTTGACATCACTGCACTTGCCACTTCTCTCCTTGTCGGTGTCTTTTCCCCACTGAGTATTTGTGGAGATGTGTTGCGGAATCCCACATTGAAGGCTAGGGCGTCTTCATTAATGAGCCATCTGAGTCCTAGAGTTTTCTCTTCTGAGGAGAACTCCTTGACGTCTTCTTTTGACTCATTCTGGATGCTCTTCAGTACTTCCGGTTTGTTGCTTCCCCACTCTTTTAAATGAAGACCAGCTTTGGCGTGGATTAATTGCACCTCTCTTGCTGTTTTCCTTGCCTCTTCAATCGTCGAAAAGCTCTGCAGATAATCGTCCATGTAGTGGTTAGACTTGATTGCTCTCACCGCCTCAGGATATTCTTCTTTGAAGTCTTCTGCATTTTTGTTCATGACGAAGATTGCAGTTGATGGCGACGATGCTGCTCCAAATATGACAGACTTCATCCTGTATTCCTCTGGCTTTTTAACTCTGTCACTTCCTCTCCACAGAAATCTAAGGCTGTCTCTGTCTTCTTCTCGCATTTGGATACGCAAAAACATTTCCTTTACATCAGCCACCACAGCAACCGGTCCCTCTCTGAATCTTATTAGGACTCCAAAAAGTGATTGCAAAAGATCAGGTCCAGGCAGCAAGACGTCGTTCAGGCTCTTCCCTTCAAATTTAGCTGCAGCGTCCAGGACTATTCTCGGCTTCTTCTTGATAGGGTGTACCACAGCAAAGTGAGGCAGATAGAAGGTCCTCCCCTGCGTTGTTTCAGCTGGCGCCTTCTCCGCGTAGCCCTTCTCCAATAGCTGGCTTATCTGATTTTCATATGATGTCTTCAACTCTGGGTCCTTGTCGAGCTTCTTCTCTATATTCATGAGACGCTTGTACGCTTGATGATAGTTGTTTGGCAGCGTCTCTGCTTCGCTCTTCCACAGCAGCCCCGTTTCAAATCTTCCATCTGGTAGTCTCTTTGTGGTTTGTTCCAAGACATCCAAGGCTCTCTTGTCGGCGTCGTTGCTTGGGCGGTTCGGCATCACTCCCATGGCGTCGATGTCGAAGTGACGTCGCACTAGAGCTTCGGTTTCATCTTCTACCAGACGGCTATGATTGACGAAGTTGACTGGTGTGTTGCTTCCGTCTTCACATCCATGAAGAACCCAGCCTAGACTCGTAAGTGAAGCAACTGGCTCTGACTTCTTGCCCTTCTTCAGTCTTCTCGTTACGATGAGTCCCCAATTATCTTGCCCAATCAGCAAACGTGGCTCTTCTTTCTTGAATACAAGCTGATTCTTCAAAGGCCGGAGATGCTCACATCTTTCAATGATTCCGTCTTCCACTTCTTGCTTTGCAAGTCTCAACTCGTCAATTGTTCTGACTGCGATTGTCCTCTTATCTTTGCGATGAGCTCCTTTGATTTTAATATTCAACTTCTGAGAATTCCCTTTCTTGAATGCATTTCCTCCAATTGTTTCAATTGTGATTGGTTCTGTAATTCCCTCTGCTCCAATCTTCTTAGCGATGGACGAATCTAAGAGTGTCACAGTCGATCCTTCATCCATTAATGCTAACACTCGCACTGTTCCTTTTGGGCCATATAAATCCACAGGAATCACTTTAAGATAAGCCCTTCCATCTGTAGAGGTGCATACTGAAGATATGATGTCAGTAGATTTCTCACACTTCAGAGTATTACAGCAGGGATTCTCTTGCTCTTTATTTGAAGTCGCAGCCGGCGGCACATCAGTGTGGAGACTTATGTGGTGCCATCTTGTACACTTCTTGCAAGGTGGAGCTCTGCATGTTCTTCTTGAATGGCGATAGCGAAGACACTTGAAACACAGCCTAGCTTTCTTGGCCATTTCCCACTTCTTGTCTATGTTTCCATCCTTAAATGTCTTGCATTCGTAGATCCAATGTTCACCTTGACACGCAGGACATTCCGCCTTCTTAGGTTGCTGTTGAGCTTCCGCTTCTTGCACATTATGAACACATTTCTTTGACACAGTTTTCTTCGGCTCCCATGACACTTCAGGGGGAGCAAAATCACCACACATATCAGCTTCCACTTCCAAAAATTCACTGATGAGTTCCAATTCCGGTTTCTCTTCCTCTCGGCGGCTTCTATAATATATGAACCATCTGTATTTCATGTTTGATGGCATCCTTTCGATCAAACTCTTCATGGTTTCTGGCGAACTTAAATACTGGCTCTTCCCAAGCGCCTTTATTGTTGCTACTGAGTTCTTGACATGGCTGGCGAACGCGCAGATATCACTTGGAGATTCTTGTACCCTTTGTAGACTCTTCAATTTCTCCAACTCTGCTAATGCGATGGCCCCTGGTCTCCCAAAGCGAGCTTCTAAACCCTTCATCACTTCCTGTGGTGTCTCGGCGGTGAATAATAAACTCTTCACGGCATCCTTTGCTCTCCCTTGAAGTGCTCTTCTTAGCCGAGCCAAGTTCTGTGTATGCGTGAACGAGCGCTCGGTATCTTCAAAGGATCTTCTGAACGCCAACCATTCTTCACTGGCACCGTTGAAGTTAGGTAACTCGATCATGTGCTTTGAGATACTATGTTCAGTAGATTTCTGAGACATCTTCGTTATGATCAGAGCCAATTCTTGTATGTCGCTCTTCTTTTCTTCTACTTGTGGAGGGTTCGGCGTCGGCGGCGCGGCACTCTTTTCCACAGGTGCAGCCTTGTCCAGCCATCGCTCCACCTGATCTCGATGGTCTTGCAAGTCTTCAAACTCGTCCTCGTCCGAAACCAACTGCAGCAGCTCCAGCTCGGCTTGCGCTATCTTCGATCTGGCCTCGGCTACTTCCAGTTCCCTTTTGGCGATTTGCATTCTTGCTTCCACTTCTGCCCTTTTTGATGAACGTATGGAGCGTACATCATGCGGCTTGTCGAATCTTGTCGCCTTCGGACGAGCACCCAGTCTTGACTCCATCGCAGATCGTTCTTCTTCAACTTTCCTTGATATCCTTCGCTCTTCCGCTTCGGTGATACGCGCTAATAATTCCGGATCCTTAGCTATCGAACGCGTTACACGAAGCGCGGGTGATTCAGCTCTAACGGCAGCGGTACCGGAGCGTGACGCGGCGTGCCCTCTTTCAGCGGGTGCGGGGGGCGGGGGGGTGGCGCGAGCGGCGCGAGCGGCAGTTTCCCCTTCCGCAACACGGTCTCCTTGTGCGGCGCGAATAGGAGATATCGAACGGCCGCGTTGTTCCGCGGCTGCAACGGTGCGATCAGGCAGCGCGGACGCGGTCGCGGTGCGCTCTCCTGCGGCGCGAATAGGAGGCGCGGACACGGTAGGGTTCCCCACGGCGCGGTCGGGGGACCCAGGCAACGGCGGCGTGCGTCGCGTCATCGTCGACCGGCTGGAGATGTCCGTTTCGGTTTCTGCCGGTGTTTCCAGGCTCCAATCTGTAGTGGTGGTCTTCCCTGTTGCGGACGTCGATCTCGTAGTAGGCATCACGTTTCCCCACGATCCGGCTCGAAGGACCACGAAAATGTGGTCGACTAGCGAGCGAGTGGACTGTAATTTTGGCTGGCTGACGATGTTTGGTTCGATGAGCCGGGCTGGCGGGATGTGGAACAGGCTGCCACTATATCACACGACGTATTCCGCTTGGCGTTTCTAGACCAGAGGTCGCACTTGCAGGGATTCCTCTTATTAAAACCACAATGTTCTTGATAGCACTTGTTTTTTCCTTTTATTTTCGAGCTGATTCACAATTCAATGATATTGGCACACTTATAATAGCACTGGAACACACTTATGCTGGAACACACTTTCATTAGAGGTGAGGCATAAATATTAGATTAGGTGCGTGGATTAGGTATTTTTCGATACCAGTGCGTACCTAATATTTGGCAGCCCGGATTAGGTATTTTTCGATGCAAGCAATATTCATCCTTAAATCATACGACGTAAAGTTCAAAATCGACTGAGAAGATTTTTGAATATTCTCGTCGGCTCTTGTATTGGGTATGTACCTATCCAATACTTTCATCCATCAAAGAACACTGACCCTTAAACTAATTATTATAAGATAAAAAATCGGTTGCGAAAAATATTTGCTACTAGAATTAAACGTATGGATTAGGTACACTTTTATCAAATATTTTCATCTAAACAACAATGACCTTTACGCACTTTAAGAATAAGATCAAAAATCTGTTGCAAATAAAGTATTAACAATTACTGGGATTAGGTGTATTAGATTCGCTAGTGCAGCAGTGTTACTATTAGGAGCTTCGATCCAGAAATGTTATCTAATACACAGATTAAGGAACAATACTTTGAAGATCTAATACTATCGTGTTAGAAACAATATTGAACTTTACGATGTATGTCATAAGGTTGAGAATTGGCTGCGAATGGCAGGGATTAGGAAGAGGTATTCGGATTAGGTATTTGGATTAGTTATTTTTTGGTATTAGTATTAGATAGAACAGGTACGGGTTTTACCTAATCCAACCCACCTCTAACTTTCATTCGAAATTGGCCTTTATTATATGCAAATTCCCCGACACGCAATTCGTCAAATCATTGACGAGTACACTTCCGAAGGGTGGGGGAAGTTGCATACTTACAATGAACTCTTCATACAAAACTGTGTCCAATTATTGACATGTACACTTATGAGTGGTGGGGGAAATCTCATACATTCACTTCTATTGAGATTTACATTTGCCTTAGTTTTATGTACAATATTTACAGTTTTGCTTAGTGGAGACTATTCAACTTACATTTTTATATACAAACTAATTATTTACATGATCTTTACTTGTAGGTATATTTCGTAGCGACTACTACACTTATGCTACGAATCAATATGTATAAAAAGACACTTAAAATAATACAATATTGGCATCTATACCTAACTATGTAAATAATCAGCCTTATTACTATGGGAAATAAAACTACCATGATTTATTTGCCTACCTAGTACATAATCTACCTTAAATACATAAAATTTTATATATTATTAAAGTCCGTCGCTGACAACTATAACCCGACTACTTGGTGTCTAAAAAGGATGAAACAAGGAAATAATTGAGATAGAAATCCAGAAATGCATAGGTACAAAATGGTCATTGTAAAGCCGTGGTTGCACCCATTATAAATGGATGATAGAAAAACCTTTAAACGAACATTGTTGGTATACAATATACAGTGGGTGCGACCACGGCTTTACAATTACCATTTTGTACCTATGCATTTCTGGATTTTTATCTCAATTATTTCCTTGTTTCATCCTTTTTAGACACCACATAGTCGGGTTATAGTTTTTTAACTTAATTTTTATTCAATTATTTTGTACCATAAAAAAATTCAATAACTGTTTAAACACACACGCAAATCAGATTGTGTAGTGTAGTTATGAACACTTATCATTTCTTACTGGCAATACTAACATATTTGTATATATCTATTTTATTACACTAGTACAAATGTTAAACCTCCATACAAAGAAACGTGCCGATTTGTAGTGTGTTAATAGCGTACTGCCCATACTAAATCATAATACCATCCATCAATCACTGATTTTAAAACCGATAACTTCACTATCACTTCATCACTACGTAGTAAAAAACATAGTCGCTTTCTCTGTCTCTATATCCTTATGTATACTTAAATCTTTAAAACTACGCAATGGATTTTGATGCGGTTTTTTTAATAGAAAGAATGATTCAAGACGAAGGTTCTTATGCCCATGCCGGGGCGGGTCGCTAGTTATTACTAGCGTTACTACAAAAGTCGGACGGCAGTAGCTCAATTTTAATAATCTGCCGCTAATCTAAAGCGTAAGCTGAGGATGTAGGTAACTGGGAAAACCAATCAGATAAAAAAATAAATTTTATTGAAACACAAAATAACTAATAAAGTTTATTTTTATAAACAGTTAAAGCTATAAATAGTACTTAATGGACGCAAATAACAATTAGTACGGCGTAATGGCCGTATCACCAAGCTCTTTCCATACAAAAAGTGAAAAATACAATAAAATTAATTATTTGTATTTAAGATTGTGATGCATTAAAACATATTTAAATATATTATCGAATAAATGAAATGCTGGGAATCAGACTAGTATAAAGTACACAAGCTAGTTTTTTAATAAAAGCTTGCTTGTGCAAATGGCAAAATGAAATACAACAACTGGCCACACTTATAGTATTGGTATGCAATGTCTAAATTCAAGGTAGAACTAATGTGTGTACAATAAGGTAAGAATTAATAAAATAATCTCAAATGAAAAGTAAGTTACAATTTACGTTATATACTCAATGTACAATGTTACAGAGTTCGGTATAAAATGTAAGTACCTATTATTATTGGTATTGATTGCTATTTTTCAATTCTTTTATACAAAGAAAAACAGCTACTTTGTTGTAACTCGCAAATCAGATAAAGATTTTATAGTGTAGTTCCAAACACTTAACTAATAATTTAACACTGGCAATAAAAACATATATACGGTGCGTTTTTATTGAATACAAATATTGAAGGTAATGGTTCATAAGAGCCATAGGAAAGGATTAAAACCATAATAATAAAATAAAAAACTTTAAGCTAAAAAATGTAACATTTATAATTTATCAAATAATAAAAATTAGGTCATTCTGTTGCGAGAGTAGCAGATAATGGCAAATCAGAAGAGCCACTTCAATAAGGAAGTGAACTAACAGTTAGATGCTGTTAAGAAATAAAAAAGTACCTATTTTAACTATAAATAAAACCTTACACATAGTTTTTTTTTTTTATTCGGTTTAATCTTTTTTACGACTAAATAAAACACACTTTAAAATATTTGTATCAATTAAAAACGCACCTTGTATATATCTATGTCATATTCTATAACAAATATAATGAAATGAACAATCACATACACTAAAGATAAAAAAGGCAAACCTATGACTAATATGGAGTTTCACACGCTATACGATAACATTGTTCTCTATTTTCACTATAATAACTTTTAAATAAATAATTGTGGCTCACAAGAAATCAACAAAAATTATAGTCTAAAATGTGGTGGGTGCGTAATACCTAGAATATGATACTCAAGATTCTTACAGCTGAAATTCTAAAGTTTTCACAAGGTCTATATTCCCTTCTAATACTATATACCTTATATCACTAAAATCATGACCTGTAGGAACTTGGTCCAAGTAGGAATTATTAGTAGAGATATCGAAAAAGTTTTCGCCATTCCCACCTCTGCATGTGAATGAAATGTTGAAATCTAAACCTGAAAACAGATTGCTTTTAGACAAGTTTTCCATATTTCAAAATGGGTTAAGTAAAGTCGTCATTATCATGTTCGCAGCAGAGCAATCCATCTATTACTTTCCCTTCATCCGAACAATGCGGTCCTTAACACCTGACTAGCGTTTACGAATTAAAAGGGAGATATCCATCCAAAAATCTGGCGAGGTTCAATACAATCCTCCCCCCTCTTTCCCTCTTCTTTTGATTTCATGTGTAGGTATTTTTTTGATTCATTCTTCGTTTGTCCCACTGAGTTTTGTCCCACTAATAAATTTCTTAGTTAGTCCCAAACATTATGCTTCCTTCGTCCCGATGTACAATTTTTATTATTTTATTCCTAGTTGGTCCCACTTTGCATTCCTTGTTCGACCCGTTGTTTTTTATAAGTAATTTTCTTTCTAAATAATATAGGTTTTTGTTTGTTATTCCTTCAAAATACTTCTTTGTCAGCTGTACCTTGTTTGTTATTCCTTCAAAATACTTCTTTGTCAGCTGTACCTTTAAAGTACCTTCTTGTGAACGGTCCCACTTTGCATTCCTTGTTCGACCCGTTGTTTTTTATAAGTAATTTTCTTTCTAAATAATATAGGTTTTTGTTTGTTATTCCTTCAAAATACTTCTTTGTCAGCTGTACCTTTAAAGTACCTTCTTGTGAACTGGGACAAACCGGGAATATAAATGTGACTGGGACAAACGAATCATTTTTTTAAATGTGGGACAAAATTTCAGGACGAACGAAGAATAAACCATTTTTTTATAAATAATTATTATACCTACCCGTAAGGTTAAAGGAATACATTATATATTTCACTACAACTTCCCCTGCACCTTGCGATGTTTCGAGATGTTTTCCTGAACACCACCCCCCATTTCGAACGTCACGCGATTAATGGAGAACCCGAAATCAAACTAAAACTTGGTAAAAAACTTGGTAGTGCGAAAAGACAGTATTTACCCAAATGCCAGCTATGTATCAAACACATTGACTTTTCAGTGGTCATTTAAGGAAAAGCCCTGAATATATGTTCATCTAATACATATAAAATCCTTTGTATAACCCTAAAATCTCACCTGACAAAAAATCATTTGCTGTTGCACTGCTATCATTTTTAACATCTTCCAATTGGCCATACACAACTGTGTTTAGATGCAATACATTCTCATTAAACCTAGCATCTAGTTGACAAGCAATATTTCTATTGTTTGTGTTGCTTTGGTCCGTCACAAGACTAACAGTCAAACTGAAATTATAAAACACATTTAGTAGGTACTCACAAATGCTAATAGCACATTGAATGAGTTTTAGAAATTAATTGCAGCTTGTTGATTTGGAGTAATCTTTGTTTCACACAGAATTAAGATTTTTACGTGAAAATGTTATATATACCACTTTTTAAGATATTGGTCAGAGCAACTTCAAATACAAAATATATAATGCACATTCAATGAAAGTTTTAGAAATTAATTGCAGATTGTTGATTTGGAGTAATCTTTGTTTCACACAGAATTAAGATTTTTACGTTAAAATGTTATATATACAACTTTTTAAGATATTGGTCAGAGCAACGTCAAACACAAAATATATAATAGTACTAACTAACACGTCATAGTAGCCTGGTATGATACACTGTGTCGGCTTATGATTTTAAAAAAATATGAAAAATACGTGCATTCAAAATATGTATTGATGAAAATAAATAAAATATATATATATATATATCTTGGACAAAAAATTAGTATTGCGATCCAGCGAGGGAATGCTGCCAGCATTTTGGGCACGTTGCCTTAAACTGTAGATAGTTTTTAGGTTATTCTTTAGATTCTAGGTTTTCTTATTATTTTTATGTCATGAAACCTAACATAATAAATATTTCAAAACATCAAAAAAAAATATATATATATATATACCTGCTAGAGATGTTCATCATAGATCCAGTAACATTGATTACATTTTCTGATTGCAATGTTCGCGGGACTAGGAATATTATGGAATTTTCATTGGGCCATTTTGGTCGAGGCCATTCAGGTAATGCATATATCTGATCGCCTCTTATTCCATTTCTGAAAATAACATTTTAAATGCTATAAATACAACAAATTTTGAGGGTTTCGTTTTAAGAGAAAAAATGATAAAAAAATTGACCTGATTAAAAAAAAAATAGGTACATAGTCGAATTTAAGTGCAGTTTGTCACAAGCCTTGTATTGACAAAATTTAATTTGGTCTTAACATACAAACTAAAATTACATAAAATTTTAGCAAAGAATCTTGTTACAACATTATTGCAGACCAAGGACAAGGCATTATATTTTATTGTGATTTCAATAAACAATGTTTTTTACAATTTTTAACATACTTGCGTCTACCTGGGATCTTATGACTTCTGTTTTATTAATACCTACAGTTTTTCAGGCTTATTAATTAATTAAATGTATAATATAAATAAACATAGTTATCCCAACTTAATCTTATAAATGTGAAAGTGAGTTTGTTTGTTTGTTGCGCTTTCACACCCCCTTTTCTAAACCAATATTCCTGAAATTTCGCAAACAACACATGTTATAAGTATTGAGGAAGACATAATGCAACTTTTATCCCAGGAAAAGGCACTGTTCCATGGGAAATTCACGCATATGAAGTAAAACCTAGTAGATTATATTATACATACCCAAAATTATAAGTCAATGTCCTAATATTATGAACATTTCCATCTACACTGATGTATCTTATGGTGTCAATACTGTTGTTTAGTTCCACTTGTTGTATTGCTGAACTATAAGTGTAAATATCCATATAGTAATCACCTCTGCATCCAAAACCAATGTTAAAGTTGGATCCTGAAAATATAAATTTGAGTTCCATCAGCTAAATAGAAATTTGAGGAACAATGCGTAAAGTTCAATAGCTAAACTCCACTCTCATTGTTAACAGTAAATAAAACAAACTTTAAGCAATCACTCATGTCTAAAAATACAATCAGATGTTTAACTATGTTTACTATGTTTTTCTAGAGGTAGAATAGTGTACCTGGGCACAAAAAAAGGTATATTAATATAAAATAAATTATATTTAAGTATAAAATAAAGAAAATACCAATTTCTATAAATAAAAAAAGAGGTGGTTTTTTTACATCAAAAAGTAAATTTAGTTATAGCATATTCCTGCTTATTCTGGTAATTAAACATGCACCAAACATTGCAATGGTTATACTCAAGTTTCAAAAATACCATTCAATAAATCACCAGCAGTCATAGAGTTGTCCAGTCCTTCTCCATTTTGGATCTTTCCATTACTGACATACAGTTTATTCTCACTGAATTTTGCAGACAATTGGCAAACAGTGTTTTCATCTAAATTATTACCTCCAGTTTCAAGGCTTACTGTCAAACTGAAACAAATTATCAATCAATAACATTAAATGTGAAACACAAAGAAATAATTCTAGTTTGATGCTTAGTATTTTTTTTATTTTTTTTTGTATTATACTTACTTATTTTTTATTTACTAAGAGAATAAAAACACAGACAAACAACTGTGTACACATGAAATGTTTGTTTGCTATCACTTTTCTGTTTAAACTAAGCAAAAATATAAATTTTATAGTAATAAAAATCTAATAATTGTAAAAAGAATCTGAAACATAGCTACTATAAATTAAACAAACTCAATAAATAAATGATTTAATGCTCTATATTTAAATATCTAAAAAATGTCTTATTATTGTTATATCTATAAGGGTGTCTAAAAATAATCTGAATTTCTATAATTACATAAACATGTTAGTATAAATTGAGATAACTATATTTATCTTAAGATTTTACTGCAATCTCATTACAGTCATGACTGCAAGAGTTTTAGCCATCATAGATTAGCCTTATCATGTATAAAAGTGTAGGTAAAGGTAATAAAATAGACATTCATTTCATTTCTTTAATTGTACATATGAAAAACTTACCTTTTCGGAGGGTTCATAACGGATCCGGTTATCGTGAATGTAAAGTTTTCTTTGAGTTGGTAAGAAATTGTAAGCAGTTGTGTACTTGGCCATTGTGGCTGTGGCCACGACGATCTCCCGTTCATTTGTGTCAATGGTACACCATTCCCACGTTCATTACTATCTGAAGTATTTGATCTGAAATGGAGTATTATGTACCGCTATTCCATACGAGTTAACATTTATTATGTACCGTAGATAGAGATTATTTATTAGTGACGTGATAGGTTATTGTTATCTTTTGATATTTACAAGTACCGAGGTTACCTACTGGTTTCACGGAATTAAGTATTATTACTGATTTGAAATTATCATTTCTTTGTCGTAAAATATAATATTAAATGTCTCACGTTATGTGTATATGTTCTCTATGTACGATTTTTGATTTAATTATCAGAATTTCTTTTTATCTTGTCTTTGTCAACCTTGCTTGACATTGACTTTGACATTTGTAGTAAATAGGCGTTTTCTTTTTGTTCATAGACAAACAAAATAAAGGACACTTCAAAAAAAAATACAATAGACAGCCACATACAAACTTTTCGAACCTCCAATCCAACATTTTATTTACTTCACGAAACACAATAGCGAACCATTATTAACATAAGAAAATAATATGTTTACTCATACCCAAAAATACAATCGCAACATGCTTTTAACATCTTCCTTCACTGTACTACTACTTCTAACCGAAACGTAAATTATAAAAACATTAAACACAAGCAGTTCAATATCTCGTCGCGTCACAACTGCGATAAACCTTGAATGGTATGTGCAGGAGATTCGGAAGATGAAATGACGTAATGTTGAAAATAAACAGTACACGGCAGTGAAGGCACGCACCTTGTAAGTAACGGTCAACACGTCATCTTTCGATACGTAGAGACGCTTGGAGAATTCACTCCATACTGCCCGTCCTCCGTCCGTCTGTGCCCCGATGCCACTCGCGCGTGTTAGCTTGTTTAGCGGAATGCCGATTGTTAGGCGTTTTTTGTACGACTTTATAGCACGTGTACTATTGTATTGTCTGCCCTGTCGGGAATAAATATCTTTATAGTAAGGCCAGGATTATAGTTGTTACTTTCACCGCACACTGTTAACAACTGAACTTCGTTCAGACACGATATTGATTTTAAACTAAACGCTGAACGCAAAACTGAACTTTACCTCATAATACTTATGTAATACTCATGAATGAATGTAAATAAACAACAATGTGTAAAATAGAATAATTTCTAAATTATCGAACTTCACCACCACTATTTTATGGAAGTTTTATAAGTTGGAGTTTTCAATCTTTACAATAAATCCCCAGATTTTGGAGAAACATTACCTTCCCACTGTACACTACTTATAGGTATGTTTTGTATAAAGTCAGATGACGTGAATAAATAATTAACTAGTCGCATATCGCAAATCGACCAAGGATCTACAGATTAGCACAAACAAATAAACTCTTGAACTTTATTTACAAAGTTCATTCAGCCCGCACTGAAACTCTTGAAAGGTTCTGCAGTCTTGTTCGTCGTGTAAGTAGTGGATGAGCGCCGGCCGGCAGTAGTTTGCATGAATTCTTAGCTGGTGGCAGAAGCACGCAAAGTAATTTGACAAGAACTAGTCAGTTCTGCGCAATCTCCGAAATTTTGTTTTTAACTTTGAACATAAAGCTTTTATTATCAGTACATAAGTAAATCTATTAATTAATTTAGAAAAGAATAGAAAGTTATTTTCTTGCTATTATGATTTGAGTCATCATTAAAATATTAATGTTTAGTTACATTAGGTAATAGCTATTAATCTGATCACTAACGAGGAAATGGTTCAACAATTGAAACAACATAAGTACATAGCTTAATGAGGGAATATTATGATTATTTAGAGCACTTTCAACAATTTATAACTGCAATCAATAGTAAGAAAGGAGTAACATTTCATGTAAGGCCATTAATTGATATTAATAACTGTTTTGATTCCTAATCGATAGATATGTAAAATCTGGTACGTATCTAATGAAAATAATTGTAACACAACACATAAAGTAACAAAAGTTTATTAACAAGGCCAAATATAAAAGCTAAAATAATTTAGTCATTATACTCTATCAGTTAACAACAAATAGGATTCTTCTTGAATATACTTTGCCTATCCGTATAAACAGTGAGGTCAATAAAACCGTATACGTATAAGTATCTATTTACAATGATTGAAATGTAATATGGATATCTTTCTTTAAAAAGTGAGTTCTATTTACATTGCTTTATATTACTTATACGGTGGGACTTTTATAAACTAATACAAATAAGAAGAATAAATAATTAACTATTAGAAAATCCTAACCGGGTTTATCGACACATTCACATTGTTGTCTAATATGTCACATTAATATATACAACTCTACATTTACACAAAAAACTTACGAGTAGGTACTTAGGTAACTGAATTGATCACAGGTATACAATATACAACTCTACATTTACATAAAATACTAAATTATATATTGATCAGAAAACTCATATCACTATTAGTCTTATCCTTCTACTATCACAATTTTTTTACAACAGGCGTATTCTTTTTCAATAATTTGTTATTTAAAAATCTAATATAAACAGTAAATTAAGTTCCTAGTCCTTTACATATTACATCTTCATTCAGATTGCGCTCTACATTTTTGTTAGAATACGCCTTGATTAACACAATTTTTATCACAAATGGTTTACGAGTATAAACATAGGTAGCTCTAGGTTAAGACGCTTTGGACCTACTTGCTTTGAAAGTGTCGTTTTGATGGAATTGTTTAGTTGCGTATGGACAGAACTTCAAGTTGCATTGTAAAAAACACGGATATATAAACACTAATACTGATTAAGTTTTTCACCAGCCTTTGCGTGAAATTGTTTTACGTAGGTACTAGCTTTTCGATTTTAGGAACTCGAAGCTTTGGTTATCTTTTATAATAAGCTTAGTTAAACCTTATTAAACCTTCATCTCTCATCTTCATTTAATTTATTAAATTCAAAACTCTAGTTAATTACTCTATTGGATACAACTGATCCCACATACTAGTAAATCACTACTAACCGTTGGTCTCTGCTATAAAGTCGATCTCAATCATAGTATTTACCATTTAGTCAGCTTAAGAAATTTGACTGTATACTATTAGGTATTCTGTGCTGTAGTGTAACTTTTAGCTATTCGTCATCACTGTCCTCGCCATTTCTCTATTTGACTTGAGGTCGACTCTGTATGTCATTGCCCTCCAACTTTTTGCCACTAAACTGTATAAAAAGCAAGTTATGGTCCGTCGAACGAGAATTGAAGTTTGGACACTCTTAAATCGTTTCCAACAATTTTCAGATACTTAATATCGCCCATCTTTATGTGTTCGTGTATCTCTATTGGCTCTATGGGACCGTTTTTCCCTCCGATTTCTAATGTATTTATTTCACCTGTTTGTTCATTTTTTCTTACTGTAAAAGAAACTTCTACTGTGCCATCTAAAACAAAAAAGAAAAGATTAACGTTTTCTGATAGGACAATTGCAAAGGAGATAGGCCAAAGGATAGCAGTAAAGACTGGGGACTCCCGCTCTGGTTCGTTTTTGGTGCAAAGAATAGCCATAGCTATTCAAAGAGGTAACGCAGCAAGCGTTCTAGGCACCTTTGCACCTTTGGTCACGGGCGGGTTTAAAATTAATTGTTATTTTGACTTACGGAATTATTCTTAAAACTAAAACTTTTTAATAAAAAAATATTGTAAGATAAATATCAACAAAATATATAAAACTAGCTTTTGCCCGCGGCTTCGCCCGCGTGGGCTTCCCGGGATAAAAAGTATCCTATGTCCTTCTCCTGGCTCTAAACTACCTCCCTGACAATTTTCAGCTAAATCGGTTCAGCCGTTCTTGAGTTATAAGTGGAGTAACTAACACGACTTTCTTTTATATATATAGATAGTAATAAAAAAAAATTGCAATGTAACGGTTAAAAATATAGCGGATCAAATTTTGAACCGTGTACATATCTGAATAAATAATATTTAAGATTTTAAACAAGTACTTCATATCTTATTTTAAGATAATGTAATTTTATCAAGGATACAGAGCTGATTGTTATGTCGCACCGCATAGCCTGGTTACCTAATGGAGTTTTTTTATTAATTTTCATGTCCTTACCTTGCAAGAATTCTTCCAAGCTTATTTCAATAAACGGTTGCCCTTCATCAATTACATTTTTATTTTCACCTTCAAGCCGTCGCCATCGATTTTGTTGGTCCTCAGACTTGATGATAAGAGTGCAGGCTGTTTTGTTGTTTCCCGTCATCAAACTTATACTGAAACTATAAGTAAATTACGTAAATTGATTTATTTAACCTTTATTGCACAAAATACAATCAATCGCACATAAGGTGGACTCAATGATATGATCATTCTCTAACAGTCAATCATAAATAGACGTATACGTTTTAAGGTTAAATAAATCAGGTTATGTTATTTTTGCAAAAATATTGTAAGAAGACAATGCATAAAGTACAAATATGTAGATAAATTTTGATAAATACACTTACAATTTTAAATGACTGTTAACTTTAAGGATGATGTCAAAAATGTCGTGTAACTGAAGAGCCTTAGGTAAATTGTAAGTAACAGAAGAACTTTGAATGTCACCGGTATTCCTGGAAATGGAGAAAAATATTGTTTATTAGATATAAGGGAAATATTATTGAAGAAATAAGTATAACCAGAAATTGTATTTGCCTAGAAAAATTTCCTTCGCGAAATTTAGAACTTCTTTTTCTGTTATAAAAACCATCGTATCGTATCCATTGTACTAACGATTACCAACTAACTTGGATGCAGCACAAATGATAACGCAGTAGGAAAAATAAAATCTGTATTTATCTATTTATCAAACCTATAATAATTCTTACGGAATGTACGTTGGACTATTTTGATGAGTTTTCCTCGTAAACACGAAGAAACTGTATATATTTTCTACTAGCTGTTCCCCGCGGCTTCGCCCCGCGTGGGACTCGGTTATATCGCGCCCAAAAGTAGCCTATGTTTGACCTCAGGTCGTTAACTACATCCCTACCAAATTTCATCACAATCGGTCCAGCAGTTTAGCCGTGAAGAGGTGACAGACAGACAGACAGACTTTCGCATTTATAATATTAGTATGGATATGGAAGTATGGATATGGATTATACCTGTTAGTAGGCAAACAGGCATACGACCCACCTGATGGAAAGCGGTTACCGTAGCCTATGTACGCCTGAAACACCGGGGGTGTCACGTGCGCGTTGCCGACCATTCAGACATCATTTCACACCCTTATTGAAAAACCCCATGTTGTAGTCCTTTGATATAAATTTAAGTAAAAGTAATTATTTTGATTATTCCCTAAATTATTGTATACACCTGTCATGCAAAGAATTGCTAAGAGTATGTGTATTTTTTGTTATTATTTCTAAACTAGCCATTCAACGTGTCTTTTTAAGTTATCTCTCTTATGACTGGTCGTTTACGCAAACAAACGTGATTTATTAGTAGTACGAATACCCATAATTAACGTCAATGGCATGTAGGTAGGTCTGTAGGACCCAACTTTATATACAATTATTGTTAATATTTAATTGACTATACACTCCTATCAACAAGATTATATTTATTACTAGCGACCCGCCCCGGCTTCGCATGAGCATAAAAATCTTCCTCTTGAATCAGTCTATCTATTAAAAAAAAACCGCATCAAAATCCGTTGCGTAGTTTTAAAGATTGAAGCATACAAAGGGATATAAAGAGAGAAAGTGACTTTGTTTTATACTATGTAGTGATTTACGTATTAGCTACAGAAAACGTGTAGATAATACTAGCAGTACTAACGGTATTGGTCTAAAAGTTTTCTATATGTACTTTGGGTACTAGTTATTTAAATTTTGCGTAACAGGATTGAAGCACAAGTACTCAGATGTCTACAATTTTGATCGGTTACATCTAAATACTAGTAAATGTATACTTATTGATACTCTACCTTTTCGTCGGATGATTGCTGACACGTCCTGATAGAATTCCAATGAAAACGCAAGCAATAAACACTTTAGACACTGCCATTTTGATAGTGGAGATTACACTTAACACACTTAGTTATTAAACACAAATTCGGCGTACACTTCACCGGCACCCACAGTTAAAATTTGTATACTTAAGTAGAATTTTTTTGAAGTTACTGCACTTGAGAACCGCAGTGCATTAGGTCGGCGGCAGTATGTACGAATGAAAACTCATCGTAATACTTGATTAATATATAGTAAATTAAATGAATCATTAGTGCGTTGACTGCGAGTCAACTTAACACGGTTCTTACCATTGTGGTTACTTACCTTTGCTTAGGTTTTAATGACAACCTTCATAGCGTAATGGGTAAACACGCTAGTCCGCTAATCTGGAAGTTTTGGGTGCTTTCCCCAGTCTGGAAAGGATTTACTTAAAAAAATACCGTTTAGATGTTTTGGTAATACTTTTAGAGCTTTATCATTTTCTCCTAGTCTTTTAAGACCTTGTTTTTGGTACTTGTACTACATACTACTAGCTCTACTGAAATATTTGAAGATTCAGATTTTCTAGACAAGGTACATTTTTTAAGTTAGTACATAAACATAATATAACTTTACGTTCCAATAAGGTAAATACTACATTACACCATAAACACAGCAATAATTACATATAGCCAATTAAATATTGTGGTTTGAAAAAAAAAAAAAAGATTTTCCTATTTTAGTGAAGTGCCTGCCTGTTATTTTTATTATTGGATTTCTATTGGGGTAAGATTAAAATACAAATGAAATCACGAAATAAGATCATTAACATATTTAGTGCTCAATTATAAGAGACTCTTTGAACATTGTATGACAAATCACCAGGCTCTTTGAATATTGTACGACATTGACCGCTTATAGAGTTATTTATGAAATGTTCTAATGTCTATAAAATTCTTGTTCTGTGAAGTACTTATGCCGTTTTAAAGGTTATTTGAGGAAAGATATACTAAAGAAGTAAGCTTGAAAATACATGTGAGGGAAGGAAAACCAAGTATTTTACTCTTTACGCGCTCGTGATGTTTATTAGAGACAACTTAGCCAAGACAAAATATAAGTATCTAAAATCCGTCTAAAATTTCTACAGATTAATGATGTTCCAATCATAACTTTCAGATTTATTTCTGTACTAGCGTTCCCGGCGAACTTCGTACCGCCATAGAATTATTAGTTATGTCCTACATATTATTTATTTCTATTTAGTTATTAAATTCAGGTAGGTACCCTTAATATAAATACAAGAAACTTAAAATTAGAAAATTTTATAGTTGTTTTAAAACGTTGCCAAATAGCAAAAAACTATTGCCCTTATTTGATGTTCCAGGGCCAAAAAAAATTATCAATCGTTATAGTAGTAGTGAAGTAAATTGACTTATTTTTGAACAGGTGAATCAAACGTTTACACTTTGGGCTCTATTGGAGCACACCGGGTGGTCACCACCAAGCTACCTTCAGTCGGCAGGACGCGGGAGGCTATGACAGCAGCTGGCAACACCACTACAAGACTACTTGGGATTTTCCAGAAGGTGAGTCTGTTTTATATATCTTTATGATCTAAGGATATTAAGTACGACAAGGTTCCGCACATCTAAAGGAAAGCTTAATCCTAAGGATTTATAATTTTGATCTTGTACCAGATAAATTTTGATCAAAGAATGGGATGCTGGTAAATAAGGTAAAATTGATTTAAATATTATAACTGAATAAAACCATCAAGTTAATCGAAGTCCATTTATTCATTGCGCGGAAAAACGTTGGCCACATACAATCTATCAAAAATTAGTTGGTGACCACAAGAACAATAAAAGATGTTTTATGTTATCTGTGCTATGTAATACAAATTGAATTGATTTTATGTATATCTTCAAGCCCATTATGGTGAATATGAAAATGAGTATTAGATAGGCAACATTTTTGTGCTACATGCAAATTATGTTTGTTAAAATCTTCGTCAAATCACCAATATCGTACAGTTGAAGTACCTAATATTAGTTTCAAGTGTTTGCAACAGCATGAAATAGCAATGACTGCGCCGGATGGTATTCGATTTGCTTTATAAATAACACTTCTTGCCCACCGACCAATAACCCTTGGAACACAGTTAAAAATAAATCTATCATACATCAGTTACAATATCTACAAGTGCAAATTCTTCATAACGATCATTTTAATACTACCTCAAAAGTTTTGAAAAATGATTAAGCTTTAAAAAAATGCACTAAGTCTCATAAAATTTATTAGTTAAGAATGTGAACTTTAGAATCATAGGTACCACCATGTGGTGTGGCTTCCCATTGGTGTCAATGGGAAGAATTTCAAAAGAATTCCAATCTATGACATGTTTTTTTATAGCCAACATTGTGAAGTTATTTATAAGCAAGAAACCCTGAAACGGTGCAAACACTGTTCGCACTTACCTGTACGTACAAGTACATACAATTATTTTTGACCTATATCTTTATTTATTTGATCAGGTGGAGTACGTTTTTCTGGTGGGAGTGGGAGGCGGCGTGCCACACTACACAGACTATACGAGACACGTGAGACTTGGTGATGTCGTAGTGTCCACTCCTGCGCCGGACTTGCCCGATAAGTATGTCAGTTTAGCTTCAGTATTCCTTAAAGAAAAATTAAAGAAGTATCATTGCCTACTACTGATGTGCTATATTTATAAATATGACTGACTACGGATGGGCTATGTCCGAAATAAAAATGTATTATTATTAAATATATTTAAATCTATAAATATCCGTTAATCGTATCCTGTTTCTTACTTAAACAGCTTCTCCAAAAGAAACGTTAAGTAGGTATGTCTTAATACACTTAAAGGTTCATTTATGAGCAAGCGACCTTCACATACTAACATCGTGACATAGACCTACCGAATCGATTTAACCTTCATATTTATCAGTTTACAACAAAGTCAGCAGGCTGCTTTGGTATGAGTTCAATAAATTAGCATATCGTTTGTTGATTTTCGCAGTTGAGCTGGAACTTCTCATCTCAATATGAAATCTCCTCAGGAATGTTAGCAGACATGTTAACAGGTGTTTGTTGTTTGTTCTGTTTCGAGCTGCGTTCAGTAGCAATATTAAAATACTAGCGATGACTGCGGTTCGGCTCACTTAGGCATTTCAAAAAATTCGATATTTTAATTACGGCTTCCTAACTAATAAAAACAAATTAAACCTCGCACGTCAAAACTTTTTACTGCACATTCATGTCAAAATAATATCGGTTGGCAATTATAACAAAAATACAAACAAACGAAATGAACACCTTCGCTATGTGCATAATTACTCGTACATATACTTACTGATGAGAGCTACTCGTGACTTTTCCAAAATGAACAATTTGCTAGCTCCGTCTACATTCCTAGTTATCCAATATTGAGGAGAAATAGTATACTTAAGACTATGCGTGGCTGAGAAATGATTTATTTTCTTTGATTTAGATAATCCTTATGTTATAAAATAGTATTAAAATTATTCAACATTAAATTTAGTAATCCGGTTTTTATATTCAGAGTCTAGAATTTGGCACATATTGGATATCGGTTAACCTTGTAACAAACAAATTGTTTTCTATTCAAAGAAACAAGGTCACCTTGATGTGCCTTGATTAGAATTATTGTCTATCAAGGAATACCTAATATGTTATTATAATTACTATCTAGGTATTTTCCTGTTTAGGTATATTTATTTTGCTATTTTTTTAATACTACATTTTCTTTGTAAATATTTCTTAGATCCCAATTGTTGTTTACGAGTATTTACCATGATGCCAACATCTGATGAGTCATCTATTTATCAGTTTGTACCTATGAGTTCGTAATTTTTATGCTTCTTATGACACATTTCACATATTTTAATATAAAAATGTTTAATTAACATTATGATTTTTATTATTACAAAATGTCAATAACATGGTAGATTCGCACAAGATAAGTCAGGCTTTGAAAATTGTAAAGACGTGTTATACGTGTGTGTGTTCAACTAACTGCACTTGATAATATAATGTGACGTTTGGATATTTGTTGCAAGTACAGTCAGCATTCAGTTCGACAATAATACATAACTAGCTTTCACCTGCGTGAATTTCCCACGCGAACAGTGCTCTTTCCCGGGATGAAAGGTATCCTATGTCCTTCTCAATACTTCTATCTATGTGTACGCGATAGGCCGTGAAAGCGCATTCGCATTTGTAATATTAGTTAGGATGTTAGGGCACATAAAAAAGGCGGTAAACCTTAGATAGAAGTTTAAGACTAAAGTGGTACTTACTTATAAACTTTATATGTTTCCTACCTACAAGTAACTAGATAAAAGCATGCCTTATTTACTACGAGATTGTTAACAGAAATATATAGTTGACAAAACTAAAATATTAATCGTTCATTCTTTATCAATCGCTGAATTTTAAGAAGTTTGAATCAACCGTCTAAGTAGGTAGTATAAAGCTTAATTTGATAAAATGCTTTTAACTTAAGACGAGACCTTGGTGAACACTAGCGCCACTATCAACTAAAAAAACATTATTCACTGAAAACACAAGTTATCAAAAATCCCTGTTATTTAATTAAAGTTCTGGATCTGAAGTTAATTTTGATTATATTAAATTATTAAATTATAGTTCCATATAGTTACAAATTGCAAAACTGCTAAAAGTGGCCGTTTTAAGAAATATTGCAATTTGTAACCATAGTGAACTATAATTTATAAGTTTAATATGTTTGAAGTTAATTACTTCAGACACAGAATTAGTAATAGTACTCTTCAGATCCAGAACCTTAATTACATAACAGGGATTTTTGATAACTTGTGTTTTCAGTGAATAATGATTTTTAAATGATGGTGGCGCTAGTGTTCACCGAGGTATCACCTTAAGATTTTCGAAAAAAATAAGTTGGTTTTGGTAGTCCTATTACATATATAATACAAACTACGAGTGGGTCAAGCCGCACAGCGAGGATAGTAGGACATACCTGAACTATTAAGTATGTGGTAAAGGCGTCAGCAATTGCTCTAACAATTCCCCCGCCCACTCACGTCATGCCTGGCGACCCACTGTCCAGACTGGACGTCATATTACATTAGGGACGTTGATGCGGTCGTGGGTTAATTGATTTTATGAATTACTAAGTGTGTGACACACCATACATGTGCTATGAACAGCGTCAATGTCTGTCGTATCGTATGGTTACATAGAAAAAACATATAGGTTCTAAACAATAACCATGACTGTTTACTGCGTTTCAAACGAGTATGTGAAATGTCGCCTTACATCATGTATTGCGCCATCTCGATTATAAGGTACCACCCTAGGGTTATTTGTTGCCGCTGGTGCCGGCGCCGGTCGGCGGCGCTAGCGCATAAAACGATGTATTTGTTTTATATGGGTGACAATAAAAAATGAGTAAAAATTAAGTTATGGTATGCATATGCTACCAGTAAAAAATCTTTAACAATGAAAACAAATACATTTTCTTTACACGCACTGGTCATAGAACCTAGGGATCTTAAAACATACTAAACTAAGCGTGCAGTAACCACGAAGGTCGTGATATACCTACCTAAATAATGAATGCAATATTTTACTTACGCATGAATAAAAAACATATGGGTAGGTTAGGTATCTATTTACTAGAGTAGAGGTAGCTGCAATCAGCTGCATTACGTATTTGTTTTTATAATATTAGCAATTTGCGTAATTGAGTGATATAACGTATTGAGTTCTGCCCTGTAGAAAGTGCGGCCCTGTATAACTCTCTCAGAGTATCTTGCGTCTTCGGCGGCCTGCCATATTGGTAATGTGTCGTGTCAAATAAATAAAATCTTGGCTTTAAAACATTGAATTGTTAAATTGGCGCTCAACGTTTTGGCCTTTTGTGATTTGAACTCACTTTCTATAATTACCAATATTCGTTAACATGCCGCCACGCAAGAATCGAAAGGACAATGAAAATTCATCCAGCGACGATGAATCCGCAAATTCAGTGGTAATGCAGACGGCGCCCGTGCTCATGTCCGGAGACCAATTTTCCTCTCTCTTAGCTGCCTTTTCGAAAGCGCAGGCAGAGACGAGTCAACGGCTTTTTGAGTCTCTTCTATCATCGCATTTGGCACCGTCGGGCATCGCTACCGCTGACACTGTTGACATGCAGTCGCGGCCTTCAACGTCGCCGTCCTTCAAGTCAGGTAATTTATCGAAATGCACCGCGCGTTTCGATGGCTCATCACCACATCCGGAAGTAGTGGAAGCTTTCATTGATGCGGTTGAGATTTTTAAAGAATGTGCTTCCGTATCTGATGCGGTAGCTCTTCAAGGTCTTCCAATGCTGTTTCATGGAGATGCAGCAGTATGGTGGCGAGGCATCCGGGACGAAATAACTACATGGCCTGAGGCTTTGAAGCGTCTTCGTTCTATGTATGGAGTGCCACGCCCTGCCTACAAGTTGTTCGGGGATATTTTCGCCGTAGAACACGGCCTAGAGCGTGCCGACATCTTTATTACTGAAGTACGCGCTTTATTGGCAAAACTGCCATATAACCTATTAGAAGAGGCAAAGTTAGATATAATTTACGGCCTTTTACATAGGCGTATTAGAAAACGGTTGGCGAGAGACGTAGTAAGCGACGTCGAGACCCTAATAGAAAGGGCGAGATCCATAGAAGAGTCCCTGGTGGAAAATACGGATCGATGTCAACAGCCACCTTCAGCAACATCTTCTACGAAGACCACTGTACGTACACCAGTGCCCAGCGCTTCAGGTTCGAGTGATGTGTCATTACGTGCCGCCGGCGGTGGTATGATCTCACCACGTCCATGCGTACCGATAGCGTCATCGTCGCACCAACAACGTAGTGAACAACACTCTCAATCCATTGCGAACACCAAGAGTGATAAGTTGTTTTGTGTGTACTGTAAATCGCGAGGTCACGTACGGGATTCGTGTGATAAGTTAAGTAAGAAATCGTCGACAGGTATCAGTCCTTTTTGTTATGGTTGCGTTAAACAGGGACATATAAGAGCGAATTGCCCTGACTGTAAATTGAATAGCAATAGTGTTAAGACTGAAAATGTTTTCTCGTCTGTATGTATCAATAATCGGTCAAACTCTAAGCAAGGTCGACCTATTGTGCAAGTGTCTATAGAGGGTTATACAGGCACCGCACTGTTAGATACAGCTGCACGACGAAGTATTGCTAGTAGTTCACTTTATCGATTGTTAAAACAGAGCGGGCTTCCATTTCGTTCTGAGACTATGTCTATCAAGCTAGCAGATGGTACTCTGAGACATACTAAGGCTTTACTGACTGTTACCAGCGTTCGACTCGCTGAATTTTCTACTCCTGTTGAGTTCGTTGTTTTACCTGATGCTCTCAACAATGAAACTTTATTAGGCATAGACTTTATCTTAAATGCTAAGATGGTCATTGACTTTTCTAGTTTAACGTGGTATACAGCTGACCAACCCCGGATTACACACCCCTTGTTGTGGGAAAGCCCACAGGACCCGGGCCCCATTGACTGTGCTTCTGTTAATGCGTCGCAGGAGGACGAAGGTGTTAATCTATCAGAGTCAGAGAGGTCTGGTCTCGAGGATTTACTTTGTGAGTATCCTGATGCTTTTAATGTAGTCGGAGAGCAAACTCCATATGCTGAGCACCGGATATACACTGGTGATCATCCTCCGATTGCTGTACCTCTGTACCGTGTCACGCCTGCTAGGAAGGAGATTATACGCACGTATTCGTTCAAGGAAGGTGATCTTGTACTTATGAAGAGTCATGTACTTAGTAAAGCTGCGAAGGGAGTTACTTCGAAATTAATTCCGAAGCGAGACGGTTCGTATGTTGTCTCTAAGAAGGTAAGCCCAACTACTTACATCCTTTCCTCACAGAAGTCTGGTCAAGTCGCCGGTAAATACCACCTATCAGATTTGTGTAGGTATCATGACAGGGATGGTGTGTGTCCGGAGCCGGTCGCTCCAAAGCGTAGAAGGGGTCGTCCGAGGAAGACCCGTTCTTAGTACGATAGTTTCTTAAAGTTTGACCATTCGGGGAAGGTTTCCCTCTTGCTCAAAAGGGGGGAAGTATAACGTATTGAGTTCTGCCCTGTAGAAAGTGCGGCCCTGTATAACTCTCTCAGAGTATCTATGCGTCTTCGGCGGCCTGCCATATTGGTAATGTGTCGTGTCAAATAAATAAAATCTTGGCTTTAAAAATTAAATTGTTAAAGTGATAAGTAAATAATTAGGTAGGTACAATTAATTTACATTAAGTTAGTTATGAACTTGTGAATGATAAATTCATTAATTGTCACGTTTGTAAGATGCCATTTATGTTCATTTATAGGGTTTTAGTAAATAATGCACAAATGTACGTAATTGTTTTGTTGCATTTATATTTTCTGTGGCGTAAGTTACCTATGTCGAAGGAATTTTTCACACGCAACTATCATATATTCCTAAAAATAAACCTATTTATAGTATACTAGCTGTTGCCCGGGGCTCCGCTCCCGTGGGAATTCTAAAAATATAAATGTCTAGTTCCATTTTTCAGCCAAATCTGTTCAACCGTATTCCTGTGAAAGAGTAACAAACATCCATATATTCTTACAAACTTTCGCTTTTATAATATTAGTAGGATTTGCTTTATCGTTTACAATAAGCAAGAACGGAAACCGGTATTCTTAAAACCCAAAATAATTGTATTTAACCAGGTAAATTAAATCAAATCAAATCATTTATTGCTTCCTTAATGTACAATACAGATGTTGTCATATTAAAATGTAGACCGCTTTTAGAAAACTAAATCCCTTGTTCTCCTAATCCGTTTATTTTTGGGTAAATACCGGTCGGTTGATGAACGAAACCATAATGATAAAAGTCGCTTGCTAAATAATGAATGGGCAGGAAAATGAGCTGGTTTATTATTTTAGTAGATTTCCGATCCCTTACAAAAAGCTCGTGGGCTTTCCATTGACAAAACCCTTCAAATGAAATAGACGTCTATAGAGACGTCTATTTCATATGAAGGGTTTTGTCTTGTTTGATTTGGATATATGTAACATATATCCAAATCGTGTCGTAAGTCATATAATATGTTGCCACTTGTCAAGCGCTATACTAGCACAATATTGTTTTTGTTTTTCTAGACACGTTTATGTGTTCTGCGAGAAGGCTGAACGGAACGGAAAAGGCGGCTGGGACTACGAAGTGAAGCCTTACAAACCAACCAACTACCTTCTGCAAGATATCGCGACCCGGCTGGCTACGTCTCAAGCACCATGGGATTATTACGTCAGTGAAGGTAGGATATGCTTTATCCCATAGCTATAAGTTTACTAGCTTTTGCCCACGGCTTCGCCCGAGTAAATTTCCCTCGGAAACATTGCTTTTTCCCGGAATGAAAGGTGCCCTATGTTCTTCTCAATACTTCTAAATTTCTAAGGTTTAGTAAATAGAGCGTGAAAGCGTAACAAATAAACAAACTAGTACTTTTAGAGGAGTTTACTTAATTTGTAAGTTTTTCTAGTCTGCTTGTTGGTTTCGGCTGTCATCTATAGATAAGAGAAGATAAGATAGAGAGAGTCAATAAAGAAATAACGTCAGAGGCTGGTAGGCGTGTGACGTATGGTGATAGTAGTTTTAAATTAGTCATAAGATGTGTAATCGTGTACAATTCCAATAAATGGACTCTTTAGTTTTACACACCGTAGATGTATGTGTATGTAAAGTGATGGGCGTGGATTAAGTCACGATATGAATGACAAAATATTGAATAATACCTACCCGTTGTCACGGACCCCGGTCTTTAAGATCGATTGTTGCGGCTAGAAACGCGCACTCCGCCCCTGTTTAAATATTGACTTTAATTGGGAGGTCTCAATGTTGGCCCCCTGTCCATGCCAGACGGAATTATTAGTCAATTCCTCATATCGTATAACGACTTATCTAAAAATGTATAAGTACCGAGTTAAAATCGCATTTATTTCATAATAGGCTATTTTAATGCGGGAAAAACCTTCTGAATTAGTTGACCGAAGATCAGTGGAAATTAATGTTTGTTATCGGATTGGACAACAGGAGGGAAATCCCCTCTAATAGTTATACAACCCAGTTCGGCTGTGGGGAAAAACGCGAAAAAGATTCAGAATATCTGTCTTTACCTACTTACTTCTAAACTAACGTTTGCCTTGGCCTTGCTATTATGTATTTTTTATTGGGATAAAAAGGTACCCTTTGTGATATTTCCGGTCAATACCTGTGTACACAGCTGATTTGGATTTATTCGTTGATGACTTGTAAATGTTGTAAGTATCTAACAGCTTTGTTTTAAAGATATTAATGTGAAGAGTTAACGCGCTGATTGATCCGAATCCAAATTGTTTTTGATTAATGATTCCTAAATTTATGTGTTACTTTCTTGGTCCTGGGTTATCATATACTCACGGTCGGATGAGGGAAACAGTGATAACATAAGTATTTTTTCAGGGCTGGACCGTTTACAAGGTGTGCCAGGTCGCTGGGAAGCCCCGGAGGGTGTCACAGACAAGCTGTGTATGGAAATTGGCGAAGGTGCCTACATTGAGGTATCGCACCCCGCACCGCAAGGCGATCAGACGTAAGTTATCACTATCACTAGGTACATAGGATAAAACAAAGTCGTTTTCTGTTTTCCTTTGTATGCTTAATACTTTAAAACTACGCAACCGATTTTGATGCGGTTAGAGTGATTCAAGAGGAAGGTTTTTATGCCCATGCGAAGCCGGGGCGGGTCGCTAGTTATTTAATATATTATTCACCAGTTCTCTAGAATTTGAAATTACAAATGGTTGAATTGCTAGCAGCTTGATAAGTTAATTTTCTCTACTCGACTCACTCGACTTGCACTCCAACTCCCACAAAATTTGATTGTATTTTCTTTTAACGCTACTATTGTAAAATTTTATCACGCTAATTTCGTGGTAAGAAATAAAGTTTTGTATTTGTAGTGCTTCGTTATAACAAGACCTATTTAACAATAAAATTGTCATATCTATCAAATCAAGACTAAAAAAATGTAAATCTGCAATAGGGACACTAGTGGCAAACTGCGCGTGCACTGCGCGCCGGTGGCGGGCGGGCGCGCGGTGTGGTGCGCGGGCGAGGCGCGCGCCGCGTTCGCCGCGCACGCGCGCGCGCGCGCCTTCGACTGCGAGCTCGACGCCGTGCTCGACAGCGTCGTCGGCAACAGGAAGGACTGCTTCGTGTCCATCAGAGGTTCGAGCTTTGTATTTCCCAGTTGCCCGGTTGAATGGTCCGTCTGCAATCGACGGCGATTGCAACGCGTGTGAGCTGGTGGCTTAACACCATTTCTTAAAATCATGCAAGAATGATTGAATAAGGGAGGTGTCGCTATATATCATGTATTGCGCTGTCTCATTTACTCAATCGTTCTTGCATGGTTTTAAGAGATGATAGTAAGCCACCTGACCACTATCACCGCTTCTACTCGACGAGGTTAGTCTTTCGATCAAACCGGATGTTGTTAGTCGATATGGAATATGGAACCGGCTAACAACAACACTGAGATGATGATAGAACAAAACTCCTTTGGCCGTTTTCCCCTAACTGAAATTTGGATGCCCGTCGATCCCATAAATAGAAAAAAAAAATGTATAAAGGAAAGGGCCGTAAAACCAATATAATCTATACTTCTTATTTATAGAAAAATACTATCGTTTGTTAAGCCCAGTTAAAATAAAATATATTTTGGTGTTCTCTCTTATCGAAATAAACCGTGAAAGAAATAACCAAATCACATTTTAGTTAAACTTGAAACTTAACAAATGATTGTATTTTTTTTATGAATAAGAGGATATAACTTGATTGACACGTCGCGTGTTTCGTGTTTTTTTTTTAATTTGTTTTATGAGCATTTCTGAACAACCGTTACATTTCATGTGCCCCATTTACAGGTATTTCCGATTACCGCGACGGCACCCGCGGCAAGGAGTGGCAACCTCACGCCGCCTTGGCCGCCGCGGCTGTGATGAAGGCTATCGTCGCTGCTATGGATCCTCCCACTGATTGAACATCATAACCTTACAATAAGAGAAGGCCTAGAGAAGTATACATTTTACCCGTACCATAGGTAGTAGGTATATTCTTTTTCTATGTGGCCCACTGTACAATGGCGGTTTAGTTTAGTATTATAAGCACAATGTTGTGACGTGTGGGTTTAAAAAAATACCCTTTAGGTGCGATTGGTCCAATTCGCGATTGGTCCAAAGTTCAAAAAGATGTCCAATTCGCGGTTGGTCCAATTCGCAGTTGGTCCAATTCGCGGTTGGTCCAATTCGCGATTGGTCCAATTCGCAGTTGGTCCAAATATATAATGTTTCCGAAATTGTATAATTTATATACATATACATACCAATCACGTCTTTATCCCTTACGGGGTAGACAGACATGTATATAGATTCTATGTTTTTTATTTATTTTTTATTTTTATCCGCTCTTAAACCAGCAAGGTATATAACATTCTAACAATAATAATAATCCTATTCTGCTATACTTCCTACTATCCTACTTATATTATTTGGATGTTTGTTACTCAATCACACAAAAACGGATGAACGGATTTGAATAAAATTTTGCATAGGTATAGTATATGACCTGGATTAACTATGGGATACTTTTTATTCTTGAAAATTACGCGGATGAAATCGCGAGAAATACATTTATATAGTCACGTCTTTATATATCCTATACGGGGTAGACAGAGCCTAGGTCAAGAAGACCTTAGACCAGGTTTAGCATGGTGATAGTTGAAATAGGAAATCGAAACAGGAATAGTAATGGGTTGCTAGCTGCATCGTCTATGTCATGATTTCCCCATTCGCCAATTCCCCCAGTCGACTTTTACGGCTTGCGCGGAAAGAGAAGCAGCTGGTACATTCTATGTTTTTCTTTTTCTCCCAGACCAGCATGGAAGGATGTCGCGGGCAGTATTAAAATAAATACGCTTAGTACATTTACATAGTGCAAAACAAATAGATTACAAAAATATATGTGTATGTAGATGGTGTTATGGTGAAAATGAAAGATTACTTTAATAGTTTGGGATTTATTACGAGAGCAAACTATTTTAGCTTTAACAACGTCAAGTACAAGCAAAGAAGGGCACAGACAAGTAAGAAGGTTACTTGTCACATTCAACTGTCATTTTGACTTTATTTGTTTTTTATTAACGTTTACAAATTCCAACATTAGCCCTTAAACTAATAATAAACAAATAACATTAGTTTCACAACATTATTCAACTCACAGTATGTCTTATCCAAAAGATATCAGAAACTTAACATTGCTTAACTTTAAGTAAATACATACAAAAACAAATACTTTACTTTTATATGTTATATCTTATTTTAATTCAAGTATAGAATTCATGTAATCTACACAAAAAAACAAAATCATGATTATGAACTTGTTACTTTCAAAACTAACATGATAATTTATTTAAACAATTACATTAAGATACATAATACAGTTGAAGTAGAAAAATAATGCAAATTTTTAAACAAATGTAACACTATTTTGCTATGAACATTATATTTGAAATACACTTAAAATACTTTTCTCTATTAAGTGATTTTGTAAGACAATCAGCTAACATTTCATCTGTACACATATACAAAATGTTAATAATATTTTTATTAACAACTTCACGGATAAAGTGGTGTCTTACATCAATATGCTTGGTTCTTGCATGAAACATAGTATTTGCACACAGTTTTTGAGCAGACTGATTATCGTTATACAAATTAACAGTTATAGGTATATTTATACATTCAGTAAGAAAATTATGTAAGAAAATAGCTTCCTTACAAGCATCGGATAGCGCCATGTACTCAGCTTCAGTACTCGATAAGGCGACAGTCCTCTGTTTCCTACTTTCCCATGATATGACTGACTTTCCTAATTTAAATAAGTAGCCGGTATAGGACTTACGATCTCCTTCATCTGCAGCCCAGTCAGCATCTGTGAAGCCATTGACCTCAAGTCCACCTTTCTGGTATACTAGACAATAATGAGAAGTACCTTTAAGATATCGTAGCACCCCCTTAGCTGCTTTCCAATGGACTTCCGTATAGCATTCATTAAACTGACTTAAAAAGGTTGTAGCATGCATTATATCCGGCCTGGTACATACTGCAATGTACAGAAGACAGCCAATCAGGTTTCTGTAATCAAAATGAGTGGTTTTTGCCTCACCTCTAGGTAATTTTAATCCAGCTTCCATGGGCGTAGCCGCAGGTTTACAATCTGTCATGTTAAATTGATTTATTACCTTTTGAATATAATTTGTTTGATCTAATGTGATTTTATTATTACTTTTTGTAATTCTCATACCTAAAACATGATTTGCAGGTCCCAAATCTTTCATTTCAAACTCATTCATAAGTTTTTTCATTAATTCTTGTTGTTCTTTAATAGACTGCGAAGAAAATAAAATTATATCGTCTACATAAAGGGCAATTATGGTCATTTTCCCCACTTGACCTTTATAGTAGACACATGGTTCTGATGACATTCTCTTAAATTGTAATTTATTTAGCAAAATTTTATTTATTTTATCATACCAAGACTTTGCAGCTTGTTTCAGTCCATAGACAGCTTTATTTAGTCTATAAACTTTCTTCTCCTCACCCTTAGCAACAAAACCTTCTGGTTGTTCCATCAATATATTTTCATGCAGTTCACCATTCAAGAATGCAGTTTTTACGTCTAGGTGATTTATATCCATGTTGTATTCTGCTGCTAATGCAAGTAAAAGACGAATTGTAGAGTATCTTACCACTGGTGAAAAGGTTTCATGGTAATCTGTACCATATTTTTGAGTATACCCTTTCGCTACAAGTCTAGCTTTATATTTCAAAACTGTACCATCAAGTCCAATTTTCTTTTTAAATACCCACTTACATTTCACAGGCTTTTGTCCAACAGGCAATTCAATAAGAGTCCAGCACTTATTAGTAATAAATGATTGATACTCATCTTTCATAGCTTGCAGCCACTCCTCGGCTTCCGCTCCAGACAAAGCTTCCTGTACAGTTTCAGGTTCTCCTTCGTCTCTGCATATTGCCCCGAAAGCTATGTGAGATTGTAAGTAATTAAACTCTGTCAAATCTGAGTTTTCAGAGCTGGCATCTGTTGTATTTGGAATATATGTTTCATCCGATGGGTTATCAGAATAATATGATGAGTTGCTAGTTTCATGTTCACTTAAATCGAAAATAGTTTGCCTTCGGAATCTTTGGTCATCAGTAACTTGAGTCAAGGTATCATCACTATCACATTCAGGTTGAACCTGTGATTCAGATTCCATAACACTACTCATTTGATGTGTTATGTACTCAGTATCATCATGTGACCTATTCCTATTCCAAAAACTATTTTCCATGGAAGTGACATGTCTAGCTTTAACACAAGATTTTGGGTTTTCAGGGTCAATTAGTCTATACCCTTTACTGTTGTCACAATATCCAACAAAAATATATGGCTTTGATCTGGGGTCCAATTTCTTTATATTTTCCATATGAGCATATGTAATACATCCAAATACACGTAAATGACTTAAATTTACCTTTTTGTTTGTCCATTTTTCCTCTGGAGTCACACCCATTACAGCCTTCGTTGGAGACCTGTTTTTTAAATAAACAGCTGTATTTACTGCTTCTGCCCAAAAACGATTGTCAAGGCCAGATTCTTGCAGCATACTCCGCGCTTTGTCCATTATAGTGCGGTTGGCTCGCTCCGACACTCCGTTCTGCGCACTGCAGTGTGGAATTGTAGTCTGGTGTCTAATTCCATGATTCTTGAGAAAGTCCTGAAATTTTCCATTAGTATATTCAGTACCATTATCACTTCTGAGCACTTTAATTTTTTTATTTGTCTCATTTTCTACTAGACTTTTGAATTCTTTAAATCGTTCCAATGTTTCGTCTTTAGATTTTAAAAAATAAACAAAAGTTTTCCTAGTAAAATCATCAGTGAAGGTTAAAAAATATTTGATACCACTAAATGAATTTTCCTGCATTGGTCCACATAGGTCTGTATGTATTAAACCTAAAATCTCATTAGACCTTGAGTTTTGTGGGTAAGGTAATTTTGTTTGTTTTCCCTTTACACATGCTACACAAGGACTAAAACTTTCATTATCAAAAGAAATACCAAAAGCCATACCTTTATTTAGTAAATTCATGCTCCTTGCATTGAGGTGTCCTAGCCGCCGATGCCATGTCCCCTGCGATGCTCTGCCAGTACCAGTACCTTGCATAGACTGCTTACTGCTGTCAGTATCACCACCCCTAGAATCCATGACACTATCCGATGCTATAGCACAAGACAACTTTACAGTATCTAACTTGTATACACCGTTAATACATGTTGCTGTGGCTACTACCTCATTACCGTCTATAATTTTACAACATTTATTATCAAAAGTAACCTGAAAACCTTTCTTTGTCATTTCACTTACTGATAATAAATTACATAATAGTCCTGGAACATAATAAACATTACTAATATTCTTCACTTGATCCTTCAACATTACTTGCACGCTTCCATTTCCTGCAGTTGTCAATTTTTCACCATTTGCAATGTTTACATTCAGCGGTTTTGATGTTACATAGTCACATAACATGTCTTTGCTTCTGCACATGTGATTTGTAGCTCCTGAATCGATGTACCATTCGTTTTCAACATTCACCGCCAATGCTGTCAGCAATGCTTTATCCCTTATTACAGTGTTGTCCTTATAATGTTCGTGTTTCATATTCTTCTTGTGGATGTTATCATTACTCGGGCAATTTTTCTTTAAGTGACCGACTTTCTTACACTTATAACATTTGAAAGTTTTCTTTACTGATAAAGCAGTGACGGTTTCCATTTTGTCATCACGCCGTTGAAATTCTTGCATTAATTTGGATTTCACAGTCTCACTTGACAGTGTGGTGTTAGAATTCTCCAATGCCATTATTAATGGGTCATAATCTGTTGTTAACCCATTCAACATCAAGACTGCTACGAATTCATCCTCCAATGGCGAACCAATGTCTTGTAACTGCTGTGCATATTCAACTATTTTTGTTATGTATGATTCCATACTGCTGTTCTCACTTAGTTTTATGGAGAACAATGCTCTCAATAGTCCCAGTCTCCGACTCAACCCCTTGTCTTCAAAAGCACCTTGAAGGTTTCTACACGCTTCGAACGCGTTTTTAACATTTCTTACATGAGTAAACGCTGATGTGTGTACTGAAAGACATATCTTGGCAAGTGCCTTTTGATTCCTCTTTTCATCTTTGCTTCCTTCAGCTGATTGTACACACTCCCAAAGATCTTCATGTATTAAGAGCATCTTCATTGTAAATTTCCAATTATTATAATCGTTTATTCCTTTTAATTTTTCTATAGGAATTGAAGATTGTAGCGTGGTGGCCATGGCGGATTGAGGTTATATAAAGATTGATCAATTTCACCAAGTATTTGATATAAAATATTTAATACTTTCTTTAATTTTGAGAGTTTAAAGCCCATAACCAGATGGTGTTATGGTGAAAATGAAAGATTACTTTAATAGTTTGGGATTTATTACGAGAGCAAACTATTTTAGCTTTAACAACGTCAAGTACAAGCAAAGAAGGGCACAGACAAGTAAGAAGGTTACTTGTCACATTCAACTGTCATTTTGACTTTATTTGTTTTTTATTAACGTTTACAAATTCCAACATATGTTTTGTAATTTTATTGAATATTGGAAATAGTTTATATTATTGTATAATTTGTTTGTTAATGGTACAATAAAGAGTTTATCTATCTATATTGGACCAATCGCGAATTGGACCAACCGCGAATTGGACCAATCGCGAATTGGACCAACCGCGAATTGGACCAACCGCGAATTGGACCAATCGCGTAAAGGTGAATTGGACCAATCGCGAATTGGACCAATCGCGCCTAAAGGAAAAATACACACACGTCACGTTAGTACTATTACTAATTCTGTGTTCACGTCACAATGTCACACAAAGCAACGAGTCTTAGGGTGGTCTCTTTTTTAGAAATTCACTTTCTCTATTCGCGAATTATCTGATAATTCTAATTGTAACACTTAATGTAACTGATTGAAAATCCAGTGGTTTGAATTTTTTTATTTTCTATTATTACTTAATCTATTTCATAATAATCAACCTTCTGCGCCTGAACGCTACAAACTATGCCATAATGGGGTAGCATTTCAAAACGTTGTAGACAGTTAACAATAGCTTTAAAACATTTTATATAGTTTGATAATTATATAAGACATTCGATGAAACTTAAGACACGACGCAAAATATCAGTTGTGACTGACTGGGAATCGCCATATTAAATATTTGCATGCCGAAATGGTTAAGAAAAGGTCTTTCATTGTATTCTAATAATCTAAAAAATACTTATGCCATTTTCCCTATAATAAGGTAAAATTACCATATTCATTCATCAACGCATACGCCTGGCCTTTGGACGTCACTCGGCTTTACTGATTACCATGCAGCGTACATTAAGGTTGGTGGGCTCATTCACAAAATCTGTTTTCTTCCTCTTGTTCGGAAATAGCCTCATTATTAAAAAACAATACGTTATCAGCGCTGCGCTTCGGCCTTGCAATATAACTCGGCCGTAAATTGCTTAATTTCTGGCCTCGACAGTAATGTATACTATTATTTATTTATTGAATTCATGAACACAGAAAAACGTAAACATTCTATTTATGCTTTTTTTCTGTGTATATTGTTCACACACAGATATGTAGTCTATGTACAAGTATATGCTTTAACATAGATTAGAAATCTTTTGTATAGACTAACTATAAAACAGTTGATTACAAAATGCTACATATTGTCTCAATATGTACGTGAACAAGCAATATTTTAAGCAATAACTAGGTACACCAACCATGATTTTATGAAATTAATAAAAAACACATTGAGCCATAGAAACAACATTGCCTGCTATTTCGATATAGCAGAGGTACTGCGTTATGCAGTCGTGATGGCGTTGGCGATGGCGATTCGTTTGATCTGCATTTCATCCATATTTCGATACATATTAATTTCAAAGAAACCTAAAAAAATTAATGTAATTTAGGTACATAATATACTTATACTTATTTATTATATTGCGGAAAGGAGTAATCAACATATTACTATAATTAAAAATCGAAATAAATATAGTAGGTATAAGTCTAATAATTCATTGACAGGTTTACTTGCCTTAAATTTGGCTGTTGGAAAAATGTTTATATAAAATGTTACATTTAAATTATTTACACAATTAGATTAGAACAGGAAAGAAACAATATAGTGATATTTTTGTGTAACTTCTTAGTTATTATTATTGTGTGATGAATGTGATGCTTCAATTTGTTATGTGTTATTTTGTTTTGTTTGCTTTTTTAATTCTTATTTTGAAGTCATTGTTGTATGGCACAACTTGACAACTACATTTTTGAGTTTCTGCTTTCTGACATGGGCTCAATTCGCGTCTTCCTGCGTGTAGGCCAATCTATCTAACATTATTAGTTCTAGTAACAATTAGTATTGCTACTTATTTGTATTAATCAACTTATTTATTATTTATATTGTGTGTAAAAGATAAAATCTTCCTTACATGTAAGTATTTCTCCTATGGGATCAATTTAATTTTACGAATAAATTAATGTTTCATATTTTATTTAACTATATCCTAATCTATTATTTGCATTTATATCAATGCATGTTTGATAAAAAAATCGAATATTTGATTTTGAATCCTTGTTAAATTGTTAAAACAAATGCCAATATATACAAAATATCTGCCAGAGCTTAGATTAAACTAATTATTATAATAAAGTACATATAATTGTAGCGTGTTACTAATTCACTGCCATGAATGGCCTATTTATTGCTATATAAAGTTAAGTGTATGCGTATTAAATACAAAAGTAGTTAATAAAAAAATCCACTGTTGTGACATTTTTGAAACCAAAGTTTAGACTTCGGCTTTTTTTTTGAACACCCTAGTCTAGTCGACGAAAATGTGAAACATTAACACTTATAGTGACAAATATATTATTTACAACTATTTAGGACCCCACTGACGTTATTTTTTTCACATAGATTTATAGAATGTTAGGATTCTAAAAGAATCATAGTGTATGATTTAATTGTGATGGTAATTTATTGTTCTATCATCGTAAACACGTTTGTCACAATTATGAATCTGTTCATTATTTTAGTAAGTACTTATTATACTTTGTCTGTATATTCGGTTTGTTATTATTAAGTCTTGATTTTATTCCCTTTCTGCCTTGATATGCACAATAAATATTATAAAATTCAAGTTTGTGTTTATTTACAAATCTTATTTACGAGCAACAAGAAAATTCAGTTAATATTCTATCATCATGTCTATGCCCACGGCTGGACAAAGCCTCCTAGGGAATGATAATTAACAAATTAATTGGAGGAGCTATCGATAGCCGCGGGGCGCACCTGTTCGTAACGTGCCCCTAGTGTGAGTTTTTCTTAACGCAGACGCTAGCGACTGCGTTAGCGATTTAGTATGGCAAACCAGCGCCTCTGCCGGATAGTAAGGCAACTAAGAAATTCCATACAAAATCAAGAAAAACTCCTACTAGGCCTCCGCACAGGTCGCCTTGCATCATGTTGCGCCATCTCGCTTGCACACTCGTTCCGGTTCGTCTTGTTGTTATCGCTTATCGGTTGTCTGTGATGTGTCCGTGATTACTCAAGGGTGACGGCTGAAAATCAGAGGGTCTAAAAACGCCACTTTGACCAATTCATCGAATCGAATTCATATTACGAATTCCTTAGCAATTCTGTAGCAATTCCTGTGGGTGCGCAACCTTTATTATCATCCATTCCACCGGTATATACAGAACTTATCTACATACACACATACATCATCGAAACACACTAGTATATATTTTATTTTATTTATCTTTCACAATAATCCCATTCAGACATCTTACATACAGACAGACAAAATAATACACAAGCATCGCCGCGGCAAACTCGTTGTACGCAGCGAGGAATGCAGGTTGCAATATATCCCTACTAGCTGTTCCCCGCGGCTCCGCCCGCGTGGGACTCGGTTATATCGCGCCCAAAAGTAGCCTATGTTTGACCTCAGGTCGTTAACTACATCCCTACCAAATTTCATCACAATCGGTCCATCCGTTTAGCCGTGAAGAGGTGACAGACAGACAGACAGACAGACAGACAGACAGACAGACTTTCGCATTTATAATATTAGTATGGATAACTATAGACAGGGCGCGGCCAGGCTGCGCTTGCGCCCGCTAACGCTCGGTCAAAAACCAGTCGGGATCTCGCAGTGCGACGCGGAGCCCGTGTCGCTCGTTGCCTTACCGCGCACGTAAATCGCTACGCTTATGCACGCATATTTCATTTTGTTTTTATCTTGCGCTCTGTACCTATTTTCTCTACTGAACTTTCTTCTTTCTATCCTGTGCTATCTCTTAGACTGTGCCTTCTTCTCTGTACCTACCTGGACTTTGTGTTATCACTGTATCTGTGCTTATACTCAAATATATCGGCTTACGCGGACGCATCATTTTTATTTCATCACCTCCTTCAGTGGTGACCCCGACGTGTCGTATCTTTCAATTTTTTTGAAGAGGAATTGCAAAGTTTAGTTGGCCATTTTACAAAAAATAGAGGAATTGCTAAGGAATTCGTAATATTAATCGATTCGATGGCGTTTTTAGACACCCAGTGCATGCATGAGCATGTCTAGACATGCTTGTATGTCTAGTGTAATACTGAGCCGCCACCTATTGAGATATTTGTCACATTTATGTACCTATGTTTGTGTTAATTTTGTGTCTTTTGTTGATTTGTATGTCTTAATAAATGTCTATTCTATTCTAACGATACCGCGCGTCAACCGACGCCAAGGTGTGCTGCCATTCTTAGTGTTCCTACACTTTTTTTTTAAATTTAGTTTTGTTTAGTTGGGTTTTTATTTTTTATTAGATCAAAATGGTTCTAAGTTTAAAGAAATAAATAAATACAGCCTGAACTATTTAAAACGTTTTATTAATACAACTCAACATTAGTTGTAAGGAATGTTACCATATTTCTGCTGTCCAATTTTGGTGAACTGCATCATCCATTTTATCTCCAAATTGAAAACTTTTAACTTCATTCTGAAAAAACAATACCTAAGTTTAACAAATGTATTTAGAAAGTAGGCACCATTATCTAAACAGAAATACTGTCCCAATGTTACCATACATTTCAACAAATATCTGCCACCATTTACCTTAACGTTATGTGAAAATTATTGACACCCAGAATAGAGAAAGCATGGAAATGGTACACCTATGAGGCATGCTTTTAAGTTTTGTCGTTTGAAGAAAAGAACACAACTAGAACCTTATCTTCTTCTTCATCGTGTCGATGTCTGATGAATTTATATGGTGTCGGACCAAAACTCCGCCACCCTAATTGCGTTATCCGTGCCCTGCATAAGGTCCTCGAACTTTATAGTACTTTTTATTGTTTTTCAAAGTATTCACCACGTAACTTAATACACTTTTCCATTCGCTCAAACCAGTTATTATAACATTTATTCCACTCTAAAGTGGGGGTATTGAAAATGGCCGACTTAAAAGCGTCGACTGCTTCTTCACCGGACTGGAACCTTTGACCACGAAGACTTTTCTTAATTTTAGGAAATGTAAAGAAATCGTTAGGGCTTAGGTCAGGACTGTATGGAGGATGGTCAAGAATTTCTACTTTTTCCTGCTTTAAATACTCAATCGTTTGACGAGCGCTGTGTGAGCTTGCGTTGTCGTGATGCAGGATGATGCGTCGCTTTTTGTTAGATTTTCGAAGTTCAGCGATGACTTGTGGTAAACAAACTGTGGTATACCACTCTGCGTTAACCGTTCTACGATCTTCAAGTGCAACAGTCGCAACATGGCCGGTTTTTCCAAACGTGGCCACCATCTTCTTTGAAGTGCTTCGAGAACGAACAACTTTAGTTGGCTTTGGCTCATCTTGAAAGACCCAGATTTGTAGATTGTTATTTGGAATCAGGATCGTAGGCATAGATCCAAGATTCGTCACCACTGATGATGTCGTAGACGTGATTTGACTCTCCCCGGTTGAACCTTTGTAGTTTTCTTACACCATCAGACGCGGGCTGCCTTGTGATCGTCGGAAAGCAGATGAGGTATCCAACGGCAAACTAGCTTTCTCACACCAAGCGCTTCATGCAAGATCTTCTGAATTGTTGTCCCTGAGATGCCTAATAGAGCCTCTATCTCTTGATAATATGACGATCTTCGAGAATTAGTTGTCTCACAGCAATAATGTTTTCTTCAGTGAAGGCGGATTTTGGGCGTCCTTCGCGGGATTTGTCACAAACACTAGTTTTTTATTGACTAAATTATCATATCGGTTTAAATATATGTGAGTTTGGGGACACTGTTTTTTGAGTAATTTTTTACCCTTAACATTTCCATGATTTCTCTATTCCGTGCCACAAACTTAAGCACTTGACCTTCAAAGTAAAAACAGTGTGTGTGACACATTTTCAACATGATTTTTTGGGAATATGTCTAATAAAAAATGTTATGAAAATTTACTATGAATGAGCAGTGGCCTTATTCCACAGGATTAGGGTAGGTACAACAAAGAACACATAAATATGTAGCTGTTTTCATGCGAAAAAATCCATGTAACATAAAGATTTCAGCACTGGGCAAAAGCTAGTACATGACTTGCCTTAAGTCATCTATTTGTTGTCGTCAATTATACCTTTTAGTCTTAAGTGCGTGCTATTTGTAAAAAAATATTTTTAATCTTATTAAGCCACATTCATACTGCCCATGCATATAATAAAAGATACTTTAAAGATATGAATATTTTTTTAAATATAGGTAATAGATGTACTAGGAACAAGTCAGTATACATATATTATATTAGTTATCATGCCCCCAGTACCAGGACCAGGAGTATGTTTAGTTGGAAGTTGCCAATGGACAAGAAAAAGTGTTTGTCGGATAAATCCAACATTGGTTATTAAAGGGTTATATATTGATTTTCCATGGAAGGTTCCATGGTGTTATGAATTTTTTTTTCAATTAGAAAACACAACATTTATGATCTAGGACTATAAAGAAACTTAAATAACATCCCAACGGTTAATAGATGCGTACATTTTACATTAAAGTTAGTTTTTTACATAACAGTTAACAGAATGAAATTAGCCCATATTGTGCAAACAAAAGCAATGGCCAATATCAAATTGTTACTTGCATCAGTCTTAGAAGCATGGCGTCACTTGATTGGCTGCCTATGTTATTGTTGATCTTCTATAATGTCATAAAATCAATTATATATTAATACAATAAAAACATATTATCGGAGTAACTATTAAAAATGTATCAAACAAATGAAACAAATAAAACCATTTACTTACCAACATATTTAACTTCATCAAAAGCTTTTCGAGCCTTTTTAAGTTCTTCATTCATAGTCAATAAGTCTTTTACGCGAGCATATTTCCTCTGATCTTTGCGAACTAAAAATATTATATCTTCCACCTGCACCCTGCCTGTTCTTCCTACTTCCATTGCTCTGAAATATAATAGAATATAAATGTGTATAAGTTGATTCCTATATTTTACATTTTTACATGTATAAATGTATACATATAAATTAAACAGTTCCACTGTAGTCTAAAATTACCTGTGTGTAGTTTCAGTAATGAACTCCATAACAAGATCCTCCAAGAAATCTACACTTTCTGTATATGGATTCTGGTCATCCCCAAAGCCATACATCATACAACGTAGTTCTTTACTGAATAGCCTCTTTCTCCCAGAAGCAGTTGCTCCCAGTTGTTGTTCTGATTCTTCTTCATCAAACTAGAAGAAAAGTGTAAGAAAATTATTAACTTCATTGTATTATCAAAAAAGGGTCTAGAAAGCGAGCAGAGCAGGATGATTTACAAGAAAAGGCATACTTTAAACAAAAAGTATCAAATTAACTAACTTCTATGCGTGGCTTCATCGACATGGATGTCGGTTTTGCTACCAAAACTAGCCTATGTCCATTCTCATAGTTCAGGATATCCCTATGCCAAATTTTATTCTTATATGTTGCTCCATTTTGACATGAAAGATGGACAACATACAAACACACACACTTTCACATTTTTAATCTTCTTCGTCCCAGCATGATTCCTAGTTGCATCTTCCGCTTACGCATCTGAGCCCAGGGAAAATCATGGTCCTGATTTGGCTGACTCATTGTTACAAAGGAGTTATTGCACAGTGACTGCAATCTAACCACCATAACACTTTTTACATGCCAATTTTTAATGGGTGTGTTACTGGCCAACACTGTCAGATTTTTAGGCTGCTTATAGGCATCTATCTTACATAGCCAAACGATTGTCATCTAGCAATCACTACTTTCTCATTTATAATATTAGTATGGATTTACAAGGTACTTACTAAAAGTTTATAAAATACAATACATACTTGATCAAAGTTCTCAGGTGTTTCAGGAGTTGGTGTCGCAGTCATTTTGTAGTTAGGCAGAGCAAGTACTATTCAAAATAAAATAAAAATAGGAAGCAACAATGCTGCAAGACAATGTACGACAGTGAGACTAATTTCTATTTTGGATATTGATTCCGGATTTTTGTGTTAAACAATTCGATATCTCAATTGAATTACATAAAGCGTCTATTTATTTAGCAAAGTACCAGAAAACAATAAACAAATATTGGTCGCACAAACTAAATAGAGATTGATTGGTCGTCCGTCTTGTTTCTCTTGGATTCAATTCCCTTTCATCACGTCCACAGCACAGTCATGACGTTGACAGTTACTATCTTTTTTTTGTTTTGCGTTTTCACGGTCTTTGTTTTTAGTACATATTTTATATTTAGGCAATTTCCGATCCCCCTACTACCATCTCTTAAAACCATGCAAGATCCAGTAAGCGGGACAACGCAATACATGATGTATGGTGACATCTCCCTTACTCAATCGTTCTTGCATGGTTTTAGTCCTATTTTAGTCAAGTCAGGGTGGCTACTACTTGGGGTGCTAAGTGCAGGAAACCTCCTCGAGTGCCCAGTCACTTGAAAACTTTGCGTTCTCGCTTGATCCAAACGGATCCGGTGAGAGAGCGGGTTGACAAGTGATTTGGGACGGTGCACCCTGGGCGGCAGTTAATAACTCCCTGATATTCGGGGTCTTATTGACTGTCGGCCAATGTCCTGCAAACTGTGGGGCACTCCCCCCATCTTTTAGTAGATGGTGAGCGGATGCCCCACCCCGAGGTGAGGGCCTCCTTCTGTGGAATATTTATTTCACAGAGGGAGGTCATCGTTAGGGAGCGCTGGGCTCTTGCCCAGCAAACTGGTTGGGGCCGAAAGGCCAGGCTGGAGGGCGTCGTGGTAGAATGCTAACGCGACCCCATGGCGCCCTCAACGGCCAAGTGCGGAAACGCCGGTGGGGTTTTAGTCGGTAGTCTGGGCTGACTACTAGCAGCTCAGGAATCGCACACTTTGTGCGTAAATGCATTTCCCCTCCGTTAACAAAAAAAAAAAAAAGGGGTGGCTACTACTTCTACCATCTCAACCATGCAAGATCAAGTGAGTAAGGGGGATGTCGCTTACATCTCTGACGAACTCTATCTTATGGACTTGGTATAATTGTTCAATTTGACACGGAAACAATAATGAAATACCTGTCTCTTTCTCACAACAGAGGTTTTACATTAGGAAAAGCATTATACACTGTTTTTATCGGCGCCCTCTTCATTGGCTTCGATGTACTTTTGCTCATTTTGCTGCCACGGACGCCATCTTTGTCTCCGGTTTTGTTTACATCTGAAAAGATGTCCTTGTGAGATTTTTATGTTTTTCCCGTGTTTTAGATTGAATTATTGTGCAAAACTGTGATATAATTGTAAATCATGTATAAGAGGTACCATGAAGTGTTCTATAGCAGGTTGTGGGATATGCCAAGGCTAAAACAGGCCGAATCTAACCTTTCACCGGTAAGTGGCTAACATTTCGTTAAATTGTTGTCTTATCATATATTGTATTTGATTAAAAGTGTATAAAAACCTATTACTTTGAATCATCTTAGTTGCGAGCTGTAGAAACCCGCAATATTCTCAATATTTCATTCACATCGAAAACATAAACATGGATGCTAGTGTCGAACACCATCGAATATCGAACCTTATCGATAAATTAGGTACTGTTATTTAAATTATGTTTTCTCGTTTTAGTTTATCAAAAGACGAATCCTGGCAAAAGGAATGGTTAGAAAAGAGTAGCACAGAAAATATCCGACCAGGAACTAATTATGTGCGCTCATTGCACTTTGAAGAGAGTGCACTCAATAAAACTAAACATAGTTAAATTAAGAAATGCTATTATTCCAACAGTATTTGCAAAGGTAAGCAATTTATCAATCTTTTTATCAAATGATTGTATTTGGCTGGCCCAATTTGTTTTTTGGGTTCCATGTAGTAATTGTAATTTTACTCCCTTACTGTTAAAAGATGATCTGATTACCATATGCTTCCCGATTTTTTTTTTTGGTTGGTCTATGACCTAGAGTGACAGATTTTGATTTTTTAATAGATAGAGTGATTCAAGAGGAAGGTTTTTATGCATATGCGAAGCCGGGGCGGGTCGCTAGTAGATTATTGATAATTAAAATATATAATATTAATTATATAATATTTTATTATTTAGCTAGCAGTTCACCCGGCTTCGCCCGTAGTACATACATAGCCTATGTCACACACGGTGAATGTAGCTTTCCAATGGTGAAAGAATTTTGAAATCGGCACAGTAGTTTTTAAGTTTATTCATTACAAACATACACAGAAAAATACAAATCTTTTATCTTAATAATATTAGTATACCTTGAAGTAAAGATATAAAAGTATATATAATATAATAATAAACAGTCCACACTATAATACATTAATTAATAACATATATAATAATATAAACAATATAACTTTTTACAAATTGTACAGTCTCGCCAAGTTGTTACCTTGCGGTAGTGTGCACAGAAGGCTGGCAGCATTGCCAAATTGTATGACAATTCTTATCCTCTGTACCAGGGATGTTGCGGATCCCGATTTTTTCACATCCGCGGATGCGAATGCGGATGCGGATTTTAAGAGGCTCACATCCGCGGATGCGGATGCGGATGCGGATGTTTCAGATCCTATATAAATATAGTACATAAATGAAGAATTAAATCAATACAAAATTATTATAATCATTTTTATTAATGTATTACAAGTTTTTACTATACTTAATACTTTTGTATCAAAGAAATAATTAACATGTTTCAGAATGAAAGTGAACAAATAAATTCCAAAAGTTTAAACTTCACTTTTTTTTTTAAATTAGTACTCGAAGTTAAAAATAGGAGCATTATACTTTATAAATAGCAATAATGCCGTTTTTTTCAGATTCAAGCCGGTTACGGAAAGGCTCATAAATTAAACTTAACTACTAAATAATTGTTCGCACAAACTAACACGTAATGATTTATTTACACGAAACAATCGATGTGTCGCAGTAAGATAGATAAAGCCGTGATATAGTCATATTCCTTGTGATATAATTATATACCGTAACATAGATATATGAAAGAGATTTATAACTATCTTACTAGGAATATAATTATTATACGGTTGCAATCTAGTAATATGTTTATCTGACTAAACTAATCTAGTCAGATGGTTATAAATCTGCCAGAGAATCAAAGAAAACAATACTAATTATATTGGTTTTTATTTTTATTACAAAATTAAGGTTGCAATTAGTCACAATACTGTTTCTGCTGGACAAAGACCCCCCTAAGGATTTCCAAAATCACCGGTTGGACGCGGCCTGGATCCAGCGCCTGCCTGCGACCTTCCTTAGGTCATCTGACCATCTGGTCGGTGGGTGTCCGATGCTGCACTTACCGGTGTGTGGCCGCCATTCGAGAACCTTTCTGCCCCATCGGCCATCGGTTCGTTGCGCTATGTGCCCCGCCCACTGCCACTTCAAAAAGCTAATCCGCTAGGCTATGTCGGCAACCCTTGTTCTCCTACGGATCTCCTCATTTCTGATTCGGTCTCCTAGGGAACACCGAGCATAGCCCTCTCCATGGCTCTTTGGGCGACCTTGAGCTTAACTTATGAGGCCTATAGTAAGGGATCACAAACTCATGTCATCACTGGTAACAAACACTGGTGGAAGACTTAGTTTTAAGGCACTAAACGTTAAGTTACTAAACTTAATCCAGTAATATAACCATATCACTAAACTAGAACCGTATTATAATTATGTTCCTAGTAAGATAGTCATGAATTGCTTTCGTATAACTATGTTACGGCATATAATCATATACCTAGGGTTATAACTATATTACGGCTTTATCTATCATACTGCGACAGATGCACCACTATAAACGCGTCGGATCTTATCACCTTTTTTTTCGCTCCCATTGGTCATTGTCGCGCGCGAACGGCACGCGCCATTCACAGGCCCCGCCCCTTTTCTTTCTTGTCGCAACTCGTATGACATCCGCATCCGCATTAAAATCCGCATTGATTTATTGCGGATGCGGATGCAGATGCAGATGTCGAAATCTTTGCGGAAGCTCCGCATTTGCGGATGCGGATGCGAATATTCGCAACATCCCTGCTCTGTACCAAGTAATTACCAGCTTTCCGGTCACGAGATATATCTATAAACTTTTTCGATATAACCCGCAAAAGTTCATGGGTCGATGGACCGCAGATGGTCCTAGAATTTCACCCCAAAAGGCTTTAATATGTAGTTATTGCTTTTATCTACATATTTGTATAATTAAGAGTACATTTATCAATAATCAAAATCTCTCTAATATTCCAGATTTCAGCACGCGAATAATTAAAAGAATTAGAAGAAAAAGTGGAGAATCAGAAAAAGAAAATTAAATGTTTAAATGAAGTGGTCCGTCAACACAAGTTGAAACTTGACACCTTTAAAAACGAAATAATTGAATTAAAGGAAAAGAATTTAATAAATATTGAGACATCCATATTATTACGGCAATGTGGGATTTTAAAATGTGAAGGGTTGCCTTTGCCAAAACAGTACTCTGAAGAAATCAGAAGTTTGCTCTAACCCTACATTTTTATTCGCCAAAATATTATCTTTACATTATATTCATTCCTAATATCCTTCATCCAACATTGTTCGAATCAATGTTCGAAAATATTATCTTCCGACTCCAGCGAACATGATTCAAAGCATCAACTTTTATTAATTAAATCAATTGTAAAAACATATCTTGACATAAGATTCAGATATTTCGGTAAAAAGACAACAGAGATGGTGGTAAGACCATCTCTTTAAACCAGGCAAGATCCAGTGAGTGTCTCGCTTACTTACTGGATCTTGCATGGTTTTAAGTGATTATAGTAGGCCACCAGAAAAAAAAATCTTTTGGAAACTATTTTATGTAATAAGATTATTTTATTTCGCAATGAATAACATTTATAATCTTCTAATTAGATTGTATTATGACATGGTTTTTATGTTGTGTATGTGTAGTATGCCATAGTGTGGTTGGAATATGAGAATTGTAACTTTTTAAATAAATGATTTTATAAAAAATATTGTATTGTATTTAATAGCAGTTGCTCTTACATCTGCCTTGCATATGCATATACATACATATATATCTCAATTATATAGGTAGTACCTGGGCGACCGAGCTCCGCTCGGTAGTTATGGTATCCATCCATACTAGTATTATAAATGCGAAAGTCTGTCTGTCTGTCTGTTGCTCTTTCTGTTGTCGGAATCTTTTTTTTTGTTTGTTACTCGATTTTTCAAAGACCACGCGTCTTTGAAAAATCGAGTAACAAACATAAAAAAAAGTCTAGTTGGTCCCATATTAGTTTCAACAGGTTCTGATGACGGAATCCTGAGAAAATGGTGATACTTGGATGACTTGTGATTTGAAACTATAATGTTTCTTAGGAAAATATTTTAATACGTTATAACCGAATTAATAATTCTTTCAAGCCATTTTAAAATAATATATGCGCGATTTATACTGATTTAATACTTTTATACTCCAAAACAAAAAAAAAAACACAAAATAAAAGAAAAACAAAACTTTCTTTAGTTGGGATTTGAACCTGGAACCACCATAGTACAAAGCAGTGGTCTTAACCACTGGCCTATCGAAGCAGACCCGCCGGCGCCGAAATTATTGTACTATAACTACAATTTCATGTGGAAAATCTTTTTGCTGGAAAATATGGGTAAACCGAATTTTACCAGACATGAAACCTGGCTAGGTTAATTTTTTGACTTTATAAGAACCTATGTTTAAAATTTCAAATAAATCGTTAGAGCCGTTTTCGAAAACGCGAGACAAATATATATATATATATATATATACAAATATTGCTCGTTTAATAGTATAGGATAATAGTATAGGATATATACTATACCTCGTATAGTTGGCGGCATATTAGTTTACCCGAAAGAAGCAACTAGGTAAGCACCTACTAATTATCATTCAACAAGTAAATTAATTCAAAAATCTGATAAAATTGACTGCCATTATAATTTTGATATACTTAGTGACCCTCTATCAAGACGAATCCAACGTCACCTCTATTAATATAAATAATAAAATCTAAATTTATATACATACAAACATACTTCAATACATACACTTGGAAACATAATCTTCCTTGCGCAGTCGGGTATTAAGACAAAGTTCTTATGTTCTGAATTGAACATTTATATATCGATATAATATTATCGACTAGACGAACAGGTGAACATCCCTAATCCGCCATGTTTGTCACCCGATTTGTTTATTTAGGTATGCAGGAAAAGTACATGCTTAGGGCAGTTCCATAGGTTCGTTTTTTTTTAATACTGTTTACGGCCATGGAAACTAGTCCTTTAAGGCCTTTCTTCAATTTATTAATCTTCTTCAGTCCTACTTTAGTCAAGTCACGTCAAAAAGTCAAGTCAGTAGTCTAATCTAGTCAAGTGAGTAATTTTAGTCAGTCAGATGGCTAAGTGAAGCGGTGGAAAAATTTCACTTAGCTTTAACTTGGGAGATTTTGGCGACAAAGATAAAAGTCACGTAATCAACACTGTATCACTTCCCAACACTCACGCTTGTTCACGAACACTTTGCGAATAATAATTCACCAATATTAAGCACAAATAGTCGAAAAAACCTAAGTTTTGGAAATTAAATACAGCGCCGACATAGAGACAATTTACTTTCCCTCCAAAAACTCCCCATAGGTTCGTTCTTCTGAGCCTTACATCATGTATCGCGCTGTCATTTTTTTATGCATCGCCATGCCGTGAATGGTTTTAAGAGGTGGTGGTAGGCCACCTGATTATAAATTCAAGAAAGGCCTTAAAGGACTAGATTCCATGGCCGTAAAAACTATAAAAAAAAATTGATCATGACATTGTCGACATGTCATTCAATGACATGACCAGACATGACAGGCAGGCTTGGCAGGCAGGCGGGCGGCTGCAGTGGATGGCGTTTGTTTGCTATTTATATTGTTTACAATCAATCTGAAGTGGAAGTAGATCAATAAAATAAAAATGAATCCTATGACGTAAGTAAATTGTTTGCATTGACACGAAATATTAATTTACGTCAGGTTCCAAATTATTCGAAATAACGTGCTTTTAACACTGTTTTTTTTTCAGAAATGTAAAAAATGTGTTGAAGTTGAGTGAGCGTGAATTGGCCGGTAATTCCAAAAGTTCATGGCATGACCAGTATAGAGACAGCGCTTGGGTCTTTGTGGGGGGTCTTCCTTACGACCTTACAGAGGGTGACGTTATATGTGTATTTTCACAGTAAGTTTTGTAATTACTTTTATATTTTACACATATACCCATTACAACTTGAGTGTACTATTACTAATTCTGTGCTTACGCCTTGAAAAGTGGCGCACGAAGCCACAATGCGTGATTGGTTCATAGAAATAAAAAATAAGAAATTCAAGAGCTCATCTTTTTATGGACAGTTCAAGTATATTTTACTCCACGGCTTCACCCATCTGTGTGATAAATATCTTGATAGGAGGCCCTTGTCAAAGAATATTTCATTTTGGCCTTCTGAAAAATTGTGCTGTCTTTATAAAAACTTCATTTTCACTGTTATTATTCTTAATAAAACAACTTGATAGTATTAAAATGCTGCTTGTCTATTTCTTTAAAAATTACAATCTATCATTAGTTGTAGAGATGTAAAGGCAAAAAAAATTCTGAACAAATAATTAATTGTCCTTAGTGGCATAGTTATTTTCCTGCAGATTTTGGGTTTGAATCAGACTTGAACAATGAACTATTTTAATGACAAAAATATTCATGCAAATGTAAATTCATCTGTTTTGACTCAAATTTTGTAAATTGACGTTCTGGAGAAAAGCGCCGCTTCTCTCCACTTGCGCTTTGGAAGTGGTGGTAAACTTAATTTAAGTAATGATTGATGTCAATAAGTGATAAGAATGTCCTATATTGAAAATGAAAAATTTGAATTTGAACTGATATCATACTTAGGTTGTAAAAAAAATAAAAATAGTGAAACACAAGGCATGTAAAACCTGAAGAACACAAAAGTAGAAATGATCTTGATCCATATTTGCAAATGGATCCACAGTGCAGAGGGTCAATTATCTTTTTAATCAACTTGATGCAGTACTTAATTACTTTATTTGCAGGTATGGGGAGATAGTGAATATAAATTTAGTTCGAGACAAGGCAACTGGAAAATCTAGAGGATTCACATTTATATGTTATGAAGATCAACGGTCTACAATTTTAGCTGTTGACAATTTAAATGGAATAAAGGTAAGGTATCATCATGTTACTGTATTAAATCACAAATTAAAAACATTGTGCAGTTACCTGGTATGCTATTTGGTATCAGGAAGCATAGTTTAAGTGTGCCATTTGCCCTTATTGGATATGGAATCTTAATAAATCATTCAATAAGGGCTCACTCTGAAGAAAGTTTGGCCGCGACAGTTTTGCGACAATTTGCAGATTCAATGCTGGTAAAGGCACACAGTTCAAAATCAGGCATAAACATATTAGCAATACTCTCCTATGCACTGCACCATTTAATGTCATTAAACTACACTTGTATTGTATAACCTCTGCCGTATCGAGTCAGCAACAACTGCAAACTGTTGTCATAAGCAGTTTCTGACTAACAATTGCTTGTTTATAGGAGCCCTAATCCCCATGAACTTGGTTAATATATTTAATAATGCCAGAATACATCAAAGTACTGAGTTGTATGAAGGAAGAATGTTCACTGAGCGTAACCATAACCTTTTCGGTGACTTAGGCATTATTAACCATTTTGCCAGTTGCTTCCTAGGGGTTGGGGTCCAGGGTCTACTAATATGTAATGACTTTGTTTACCGAAAGTTTCACTTTATTTTAACATTTATTGTTCTGCTTGCTTCAGCTTGTTTTTTAATTTTGTAGTGAATTTCCTGTCTGTTTCTTTTACAGATATTGGGTCGTACCATTAGGGTTGACCACTGTGAACAATATCGGGCTCCAAATGCAGATATGACTAAAATTGATGAGGTCACTGCAGCAATGAGGATAGAAGGCTGTGCTCCAACAGTTCCACTTCCTGTTACTAAAAAAGAACCCATCATTAAACAGGTGACTATTATAAAAATTAACACTTTCAATGAAGAAAAAACCTTTGGAGGTATCACAGTATACCAAAAGAGAAAATTACAAATATTTTCTGCAGTGTGAAATTTGTAGTTTTTGGATCAGATGTTATAAAAGTGAAGCATGTTTAGCTGACTCTGCCTACTGCTAAATATACTGTGCTTTGAATCAGTCCATTTGGAAATCTATGAGGGAAGTTTATGTCCAGCAGTAGACAACTTGGCTGATATGATGATGCTAAGGCACCTTATACTAAACTTATATTCATTTGGCCTAATATCTATAATGTGCCACTTTAACTTAGAATGTGTATTATACAATACTAGCTTTCGCTTGCAGCTTCGCCCGCGTGTATTTCCCTCGGGAACATTGCATTTTCCCTGGATGAAAGGTACCCTATGTCCTTCTCAATACTTCTAGCTATGTGTATGCTAAATTTCGGGAAGATTGGTTTTGTAGATAGATCGTGAAAAGGTAAACAAACAAATATACAAACTCACTTTTGCATTTATAATATTAGCTAGAATTTATTATAAAAAATATTCTTTCAGGAGCTTGAAACCAAAGAAAAGAGCAAAGGCAAAAAGAGAAAAAAGGAGAAACGGGAAAAGGAGAAAAAAAGTAAAAAGAAGAAGAAAAAGAAAAGCAGAAGTTCGGACTCTGATTCTTCTGATTAAGTGCTTTTGTTGAATTGAAAAATATACACAATTTAGTTAAATAATGTTTTATTTATTTAATAAAAATTGCACAAGTCTGATCAATAAAGATTTCACACATCCTAGTAGACTTCAAAATATAATGTTTAATTGCAACATGCTACATCAAAACAAAGAAGTAAAACTTAAAAATAAAGATAAATACCAAAATATTCTCTAGTCTAATCTAGCTTTAGTTAAATTTCTTTGGTTCATCATAAACTAGCTAGCACGTGGGCGTAACGTGAATTTCCTTCGGGAACAGTTTTTTCCGGGATGTAAGATTCCGTTTGTCCATCTTAATACTTCTAGCTATGTGTATGCGAAATTTCATGAAGATTGGTCCAGTAGATAGGGCGTAACAAACATACTCACTTGCGCATTTATAATATTAGTTGGATGTATAGCAACTGAGGCAACACGTTGGTATTGGTGGTTAAAAATTTCCCTGTATTTTCTATTTAATAATAAAAGTAGCTAGTTATATAATGCAATATTTTTCTATATGAGTAACAAGTTGTTACTTTTAAATGTAGGATAATTAAAAGACAGGTTATAGAAACTTTTATTGTACTAATACCCATTTGTAAATTGCATGGTAAAAGAATTATCTAATAGTTAATCTTAAGGTGATACCTCGGTAAAGACTAGCGCCACCGTCATTTAAAAATCATTACTCACTGAAAACACAAGTTATCAAAAATCCGTGTTATGTAATTAGATTCTGGATCTTAAGATAATTTTAAACATATTAAATTACTAGCTGTTCCCCGCGGCTCCGCCCGCGTGGGACTCGGTTATATCGCGCCCAAAAGTAGCCTATGTTTGACCTCAGGTCGTTAACTACATCCCTACCAAATTTCATCACAATCGGTCCAGCAGTTAAGCCGTGAAGAGGTGACAGACAGACAGACAGACAGACTTTCGCATTTATAATATTAGTATGGATATGGATAATCCCCTATAGTTACAAATTGCATTATTGCTTAAAACGGCCACTTTTAGCAGTTTTGCAATTTGTAACTATATTATTAATATTAACTTCAGATCCAGAACCATAATTACAGCAGAGGGATTTTTGATAACTTGTGTTCTCAGTAAGTAATGATTTTTAAATGACGGTGGCGCTAGTGTACACCGAGGTATCACCTTAAGGTAAAGCAAAGAAATTCTTACACCTTAAAAATAAAAAATATTGCACTATTGTATATGTATTGTAATAGAAAGTTATATTTTATCCTAACTAATATTATAAATGCCAAAGTAAGTTTGTATACCTCTTACGACCTATCTACTGAACCAATCTTCGCATACACATAGCTTGGAGTATTCAGAAAGACATAGGCTACCTTCCATCCCGGGAAAAAGTACTGTTCCCAAAGAAAATACATGCGGGTGAAAGCTAGTTATAAATAAATACAGAGTATGATTGGAAGATATGAACACTTACACATTAGGTACTTAAAATTCTTACAACTTAATTCATTAGGGTGATATCTCGGTGAATACTAGCGCCACCATCATTTAAAAATAATTTTTCACTGAAAACACAAGTTATCAAAAATCCATCTTATGTAATTAAGGTTCTGGATCTGAAGTTAATTTTAAATAGATTAAATTATAGTTCCATATAATTACAAATTGCAAGACTGCTAAAAGTGGCCGTTTTAAGCAATATTGCAATTTGTAACTATATGGAACTATAATATAATAATTTTATATGTTTAAACTGAACTCCAGATCCAGATACTTAATTACATAACACGGATTTTTAATAACTTGTGTTTTCATTGAATAATGATTTTTAAATGACGGTGCCGCTAGTGTTCACCGAGGTATCGTCTTAACTAGCTATATTTAACATTTAAAGGGCACTTGGCACATTTACAAACAACACTTACATAGTAAACAGTTGAGATCATGATATCCAGGTACTAAGATTAACTTTAGGGGGAAAATATTAACTAATCCAGAAACTTTTTGAAAAAATCTGGATTGCTGTATGCAATAAGTCCATCGGCATTGCAGTAAGTTTGTGTATTGTCACTCTCGGGGACATTATAGGTAATAGGAGAATGGTTGGTATAAGACACTAGGTCTCCTCCTTTGGATTTAAGTATAGCATGTGGCGCACAGGTGTCCCATCTGAATGTAGTTCCTTTTGACACAATGTACATTGCTGCTTCACCTGAAGATGTAAAATAATAAATAGTTAAGCAGGACAACAGGTAAGATTGAATCTTGTGTTATGGAATACTAATTCAACAATACAATACTTTATTATAAATAAATATATCTATAGATATATATCTAGCACCAGTGCCCCTAGTATGAGTTTTTCTTAACGCAGACGCTAGCGACTGCGTTAGCAATTTAGTATGGCAAACCTGTACAGTGCCTCTGGCAGGGCAACTAAGAAATTCCATACAAAATCCTAACGCAGTCACTAGCATCTGCGTTAAGAAAAACTCATACTAGGGGCACAGGCCGCAGGAAAATTTGAAAAAGTGATTTCCCAACTTGCTCTGACTGGACTGGGGATTGAACCCAGAATCACCAGTGACTTTTACCCCATAGAGATTTTAATTTGGTTTATTTGAATTTTAATATGTTTTGTTTCAGTAAAGTATCACTATCAACATATTTTAAATAAAATGTAAAATTTCAGTTTGTGATCTGAGCTAGGATCTTCAACACAGCAAGATCTTACCTAAGGCAACTTTCATGAGTTTGTTGCCTGCCCCCGGCACAGATAACACTTCCCATCCAGAATTCTTCACCTTTTCAATAATTTCAGGTTTTTCTGCACTGCTCATCAGTACGGTATTGGTATTAGTATGGATTTCCTTTTCACTACATCCACTAGCTTTGTAGTTATTATAATTTACACCCCATAAAATTCGACCCTTATTGCTGGAAATTAAAAAAAATTATGTTTAATAGATTGTAAACTTTGTAATAATATGCTTTGCTCTAAAATACTCCAGGGTTCAATTCTTGGACAAGTTAAAATAGAAAATAATATTCTGCTTATTTACTTAGGTGTTCTGTATCGACATGTGCAAACTTACACAAGATTTATTGCTTGTTGCATTATGATTGCTCAGCATTTCACAGTTTTTAATTATTCATTCATGTACACAGAAAACATATACAGGATAAAACATAGAATAAGGAACATTAGTATAAAGATGGTGCCCATTTTTAAAGAAATCACTTACCTCTACCTCTCTTTTGGGTGATGGGTAAGTTACCCATCACCCAAAAGAGAGGATATGAGAAGAAAAGGGTCACACAAGGTAGTAGTAGTGTGTGTACAAGATTAATATGTTAATACCAACCTGAAGAATGGCTGATTGATAACTCCAATGATGGGCTCCCCAGTGGATCTCTTGAATGCTCCAATAAGGACAGTCACACAAGGTAGACCATGATCAGCATCAGCTTCCCCGCGTACACCAGCAATAAACTCTGCAGTGGCATCTGGGTAATTAAATCAGTGATAAGTTTCCAACTAATTATTTAATAAAAAATATGCAAAACAAAATTATTTTGTACTGCCGCATTGGAACATTTTAACATGTTAGCGGACACTTTTGATAACACAATAGAAGTTTTATTGTTATAACTGCTATAGCAGTTGTGTGTCTAGCGAGCTTAAAATGGAGGATTAATTTTATAGTCAATCTAAAACATAGGCATAAGTATTGTGCTTTAAATAGTTGATTGCTGGGTTCAATCCCTGGTCAGGTCAAGGTGAAAAATAATCTTTCCTGATAGGCCTGGGTCTTGGATGGTTAACAAAATATGTAGTTGTTATAAAATATAGTATTGTTGGGCTAACCCAACATGTGTTATGGGATACTAATATCCCATAACACAATTCTCAAACTCACTTTGGTGCTAGCTCAATTTGTGTGATTTGTATGTATATACTAGCTGTCCCGGCGAACTCCGTAGCGCCTGAACGCACCTTTCTCATCATTTATACCTTCCCTGAACAGAAGAACAAAATTGGCCAAATCTGTCCAGCCATTCTCAAGTTTTAGCGAGACTAACGAACAGCAATTGATTTTTATATATTATAGATTTATAATAACAATTCAAAGTCATGGGGGACAAATAGGTTATTTAATCACACTAAAATTACAAAGAGGAAAAATTTTTATGTTTGTATTTCGGTTTGTGATTAATAAACACATAATTCTCATATCTCTTTAAATAGGCCATAGTATGTGCACATACAGGTGAGTATAACCGTAAAATACAGCTAGTATATTATAAGTAGGGCCAGAATCAGAAGCTCTTCTTGTTGTGTCAGTTCCTATTCCTAAGAAGCGGCATGGGAAATATTGTGACACAAAAAAGACAGCCCTCTTAAGTTTGTATTGGCTTACCGATTGGATCAATCCAAACACCGAGATCAGCAATTTCAATTGATGGTAAATTGTTTGGTAAGTTATCCAATAATAAATCCACATGATCGTGAGCAGCTGCTGCCATTCTCGTGGCCGTTTTTAAAGGTACGAGAGTACTTAGTAGTTGTGCTGTTTCTTCAGCATTTTCTTTTAGTTTGATGGCAACCCCACCAATTTCTGAACATTCTTCACCTCTTACATGTTCAGCAAGCTCAGGGTAGTGGGTAGCTATTTCAGTTTTAGCGGATTCTTGAGCCAAGACATCGGCTATTGTCTTGAAATCTTTATCGAACCGGGCGTTGGCATCGCCATCACCCTTCTCAGCCACTAAAAGTTGTTCATTATCTTCAAAGCAACATGATCTTGCAATGGAGGCAGCTTTTTCAGACGCTTGAATAAGAACTTCTAAAACACTGGCCATTTTAATTTTTAACTTAAAACCAACAAATATTTTAAAACCGAATCGAAACAATCAATAGAAGTCAAATTCGCTCGCATTACTTTACTAAGTGACTTTGACATTGACAATATTGGCTGACATACGAAAAATTAAAAAAGTACGACAAATTCAGCCGGAAGTCAGCCGGGTACGGCCAAGGCCAAGTACCTAATTATAATTTTTAATTCGTTCAAGCTGGATAAATACATTTATCCGACGACATCGGTAAACCGAAGGAAAAGGGTTGTCTGATTAAGTAACGTAATTAAGTAACCTAGTCGTACCGCACCCCTACCGTTGTCGCATCGCAAGACTCGCTAGCGCTAGTAATATACCTAACTGCGTTAGCAATCACACCTCTTATGTCAATCAAACAGCTGCTAAGCTATTCTTCTTTTTAGCGTGTCGGCGTTCACCTTATATATCCTTGAATGCCCAAAATGGGGCCATCCTTAGGCACAGCGTTCTCTGTAAAAAAGTGGTCCATCGTCTGGGGGCACCCACTCGCCGGTGGTATCTTCATCACTTATGTAAGACCACCAGGCTAGGTTATCCCTGCTATGGCCAACTTTGGTTCTTAACCTATTTTAGGCGTTTCCATGTCGGCCAAGCCAAATTGTTGACAGGTGGTAGTTTTTTTGCCGGCTGGCGGAAGGTGGTGCATCTCTTCAGCCATGAGCTAATCCTAGCTTTAAATGCGTCTATTCGTGTAGGACACACAGTCTGTAGGAAGCTTTATCTGCTTTTGAGGCGTTGAGTAGCAGCGGTGTCATTGTGCATGCTGTGTCTTGGAGCCTCTAGCATTTTTTGGCACTCTCAGCTAAGTCCTCGCTACATCGTCTCTGCGAATGTCGGGCGGGGTGATGCTGGCTAGCCTTGGGTATAGCATTTGGACCGGCGGCGGCTTTAGACAGCCGGCACGTTTTGTTTAAAGCCGACTCCACACAGCGCTCGCATTTTCCCCTGCAGAGAAGCAGATCTCTAGGGCCGTAGTGCGCAGTACCGATGCCGAGCTAAGCTATTGTAAGTAACCATTTCATAGTTTATACCTTACGTACCTATCTATATAACTAAATCTTTCACTTGCATTTGCCAAAAGCTTAGATAGGTATATTAGATTACAGTAGCGGTAGTATGGTATGGTAATTGTAATATACACGTGATATGCACTAGAGCTAGGGGCGAAGTAGGTACTGTTTAAAAAATCCCCTTTTAGTTTAATAGCATCAGCGTTCATTAACAGGTAGACAGCCATCTTACAATATTTTAATAAGTAGATACCTGGTAGATAGGTAGATACCCAAGTACCTACTTACTCAGGTACTTAGGTATTCCTTTTCTTATTCTTGAGATTGTTAATAACAACCCAGAAGCCGATACTCGTATGAAAGGTGCAATGTGAATGGAAGAGAGAGTGTGATGTCATCAGATCATTGCTAAAAATCATTTCCACTAACGTACTTATTCCCAACTAATATTATGAATGCGAAAGTGAGTTGGTATATTTGTTTGTTTGTTTGTAACCTCTTCACGCCATATCTACTGAACCAATAATATCTTGCTGAAATTTCGCATGCACATAGCTAGGAGTATTGAGAATGATATAGGGTACCTTTCATTCCGGGAAAAAACACTGATCCCAAGAGAAATTCATGCGGGCGAAGCCACGTGCGAAAGCTACTTAGTCTAAAATAAACATGGCTGGTATACCTACACTTACTTACTTATTTCAAAATAGTGAAAGTGTATCCTTCCTTTCGTGTATGAAGGTTTTTGGTCTCAGGCTCCAACAGACCTTGACTTATTTAAGTAGCCAGATGACGCTACTAGTAAACCTACCTATTAACATGAATAAATTATTGTTGTCCCAACAATAATTGTAAATCCCAACTATTATTATAAATGCGAATGTGAGTTTGTTTGTTACGCCCTATCTACTGCATCAATCTTAATGAAATTTTGCATACACATAGATAGAAGTATATTGAGAAGGACATCCCGGGACTTTCTCTCGGGATGTCCTGTCCCCGTCACTGTCACTGTTCCCGTGGGAAATTCACGGGGGCGAAAGCTATTAATACATATAAAACTTACTCAAATAAGTAGGTGACTGTGGAGACGCAAAAGCTGGACGGCGGTGTTGACTCCGAAGAAACAAGGAAAACACTAAGAAACTTAAGTCTTGAATGGCTTATCAGATAGGTATGAGGTATCTTTAAAGTCCGTTCATTCCTCCGAGTAGAATAAATATGTGACGTAAACATAAAAACAAAATGTAGGTGGTTGTATATTACAAAATAATAAAAGGCTGACCAAAAAAAATATTGTCCATTAAATCGAGTGCCGTAATCAAAATAAAGGGCACTAAAAGGCGATAACAAAAATGTACGTATATAATACTAGCGATCCGCCCCGGCTTCGCTTGGGCATTAAAACCTTCCTCTTGAATCACTCTATATTAAAAAAAAACCGCATCAAAATCCGTTGCGTAGTTTTAAAGATTTACCTAAGCACACATAGGGACATAGGGACAGAAAAAGCGACTTTGTTTTATACTATGTAGTGATTTAGTGATAATGATAGTGAAGTTGGATTGGATATTATAAACGCGAAAGTTTGTAAGAATGTATAGAAGTTTGTTACTATTTTACAGGAAAACAGCTGAACCGATTTGGCTGTCGAATGGAGATTGCTTAGACCGTGAAACAACACATAGGCACATTTTATCCCGGAATTTCGGAATACTATGTAGTGATGTTAAAATGCATATTTGGAAAAAAAAAGCAGTTTATTTGTATTTTCGGCAGTCTTGTTTGCCAAGCGTGTGGATGCCTCGCAAATTTGCTTGCCGAACACCCTTTGATTTGTAAAAAAACACCGACATCAATGCCGAACACTCTGCCAATAACGTCACAAACAGCAAACAGCCATCCACATGTCGGTGAATGCTGTTTGTGTTAGCTGTTTGTGAAGTATCATAATATATATATAGGTATTCAATTATAGACTAGCGACTGTAGAGAGTATTGTTCTCTACCAGTTGGTAGAGTTACCATTCGAGGATTTCGTACATTCGAAGTACTACCTTCGATAGGTACCTATCAGTATACCCACAGTATACCAACTGGTATTTACTGTGGGTATACTGTACTACCTGTTCTTATTTGGGCATATGTATCGAATAAATGAAAGAAACACTTAACTCGATCTGATAGAAAATTTAAAACCTCGTTACTTAGCGCTACAAGTACTTAGTTGGGTAAATCAGCCCATAGGTACCTTCTGCAGTTTGCAAAAAATCAAGGTAGTTTCAATGTGTATATTTATTTATTATCACAGAAAAAAATAATTATCTAGGCATTTTAAACGCTTGTTAAAAAGTAATTAATTGTAATTTGGACTGCTCGCGTTTGGCTGCCAATTTCAAATGCGTGTAAGTATGGGTCAAGTTTACGAACGCGGTCGCAGATTGGCATTGTTAAAGAATAAAAAATTACAACGAACCCGAGCCGAGTGAGGTTTCTGCTGAGTTTAGAACACATGAGTGCAGGGAGTCCAAATAAAAACGAAAAATAATAACATGATGATCATTAAGTAAAGGATGTTAGTAGGTATGTCGCGAAACAAAATAAACAGACTTGGTTATGTACTTATTTCTAATTTAGATAGGATACGATACGTAGTGGCAAAATGGAAAATTATGATGCTGATATGATTTAAAATAAAACCAATTGCTCGGTTATAGCTTTTCTAATTTAAATATTTTTGCAGTTGTTTTGTCAAAGGAATTGTTATGTTAATTTTATGTATCTAAGTATGACGTCAAAGAGTAGAATCTTGGTAGGTATTCTTTGCGAAAAATAGGTGCCTAGGTACATGTCTTACAATACATAATAGGTATAACAGCAGACAACTCAATAAGAATCAACAATTCCAAAGTTACTTTAATTTTATTAAGCTTACCAATTATTAAGACCTCATGTTACAAATGTGAATGTATCATTGCATTTCTATAAATTTACAACCTAAGATTTTTAAAGTAGGTAAGTTTAAATCTTAAATAAGTACTTACTCCTTGAGAAGAACATATGAATAGTAGATTGTTATACTAGGAAGGAAAGGAATAATTCCTGTGCGAGGTACCTATTTAGACGGCTACAGTCGGAGCAGGAATTATTCCTTTTACCCCTGTTAAACACTTCCTTTATTTTGAACTAGCTGTTCCCCGCGGCTCCGCCCCGCATGGGACTCGGTTATATCATAATACCAAATTTCATTACAATCGGTCCAGCCGTTTAGCCGTGAAGAGGTGACAGACAGACAGACAGACAGACAGACAGACAGACAGACAGACAGACAGACAGACAGCCAGACAAGACTTTCGCATTTATAATATTAGTATGGATATGGAAGTATGGAAGTATGGATGGATATAAGAAAAGTAAAAAAAGAAGTTTTTCTAAAAATTTTAATAGTAAAAACATGTGAGTAGTGCCTACTTAAATGATATTGTGTTGGTAATTCAGTTTTAAATTTTAAATATGGAACATACCACGTGCGTCAGAGCCTCTTCCACTTAAGGTCAGGTGGCTTACTACCATCTCTTAAAACCATGCAAGATCCCCTAAGTAAGCGAGACAGCTCAATACATGATGTAAAGCGACATCTCCCTTTACTCAATTGTTCTTGCATGGTTTTAAGAGATGGCGGTAATAGTAGCCACCTGCACACACCAAGCAACAAAACATCTACATCTCGGAGTCAGACACTGGGTGTGGTCTACGACACTGGGTGTGGTCAACATCTCGGAGGCAGACACTGGGTGTGGTCTGAATCTCGATGTCAGACACTGGGTGTGGTCTACATCTCGGATTCAGAAACTGGGTGTGGTCGACATCTAGATGTCAGACATTGGGCGTGGTCTACATTTCGATGTCAGACACTGGGTGTGGTCTACATTTCGATGTCAGACACTGGGTGTGGTCTACATCTCGGAGGCAGACACTAGATGTGGTCTACATCTCGATGTCAGACACTGGGTGTGGTCTAAATCTCGGATTCAGAAACTGGGTGTGGTAAACATCTCAGAGTCAGACACTGGGTGTGGTCTATATCTCGATGTCAGACACTGGGTGTGGTCAACATCTCGGAGGCAGACACTGGATGTGGTCTACATCTCGATGTCAGACACTGGGTGTGGTCTACATCTCGGATTCAGAAACTGGGTGTGGTCGACATCTAAATGTCAGACAATGGGTATGGTCTACATTTCGATGTCAGACACTGGGTGTGGTTTACATTTCGATGTCAAACACTGGGTGTGGTCAACATCTCGGAGTCAAACACCGGGTGTGGTCAACATCTCGATGTCAGACACTGGGTGTGGTCTACATCTCGATGTCAGGCACTGGGTGTGGTTGACATCTAGATGTCAGACACTGGGTGTGGTCAACATCTCGATGTCAGACACTGGGTGTGGTTGACATTTAGATGTCAGACACTGGGTGTGGTCAAAATCTCGGAGTCAGACACTAGATGTGGTCTACATCTCGATGTCAGACACTGGGTGTGGTCTATATCTCGATGTCAGACACTGGGTGTGGTCAACATCTCGGAGGCATACACTGGGTGTGGTCTACATCTAGATGTCAGACACTGTCTGTGGTCAACAGTTTGATGTCAGACACTGGGTGTGGTCAACATCTCGGAGTCAGACACTAGATGTGGTCTACATCTCGATGTCAGACACTAGGTGTGGTCTAAATCTCGGATTCAGAAACTGGGTGTGGTCAACATCTAGATGTCAGCCACTGGGTGTGGTCAACATCTCGATGTCAGACACTGGGTGTGGTCTACATTTCGATGTCAGACACTGGGTGTGGTCTACATCTCGATGTCAGACACTGGGTGTGGTCAACATCTCGGAGTCAGCCACTGGGTGTGGTCAACATCTCGATGTCAAACACTGGGTGTGGTGTACATCTCGATGTTAGACACTGGGTGTTGTCAACATCTCGGAATCAGACACTGGGTGTGGTTAACATCTCAGAGTCAGACATGTGTTTGGTCTACATCTCGCGGTCAGACACTGGGTGTTCAGTTCAGTTGAAAAGAATCCTATCAGGTATCAATGCCTATTCGTATTTTTAAATCACGCGAGTCTGCCCAATAGAGCGCGATTGTCAGTACTGAGTGTTGAGAGTTGTAGTTCTCGGCTCTGCCGATTTCGTAGGTAAATCTTACCTTTATCTTACGTACCGCGCGGAGTGGTGCTTCTAACTTAGGTACCATAGCCTTTTGATATCCAGATACGACACGGCTAGGTAGATATACCTATTAAAACAAAGACATGCGTCTATAAGGGTTTCTATAAATTCCGATTTCTTATTTTTATGTACGCACCTAATAGGCGAATAATAGTCTTTGTCTTCATTCAATATCCAACGCTGTGAAATAAAATTATCTATTTAAGGATATGCCTTACACAGTTTCCACTTTCCACTTACACATTTTCAGTTTGTATACAGAAACTAGTCAGCCGTGTTTGGCTATATGATCGCTTTGGATCCAAGTTTAATAAGAGTTACAAAATGTACCTACTATTATAACTAGTGCCAATATGTACATTTATACTAATATTTTTTGTATTTATTTAATTTATGTACACTTCAAATACAAACATAGGACACTTAAAATTTAATTATGTATATATAATAAAAAATATACTATGTACATGTATAATAAAAAACATTTAATTTATTTATTTATTACAATCAGGTCACCTTATCGCGTTTTAACTGTTATGAATAGGTATTTTCTTAAGTGGTTGTCAAATGTTATGGTTGTTTTGAGACGTTACACGTGAAAAGTTAGTATTGCTAATTACTTCACGTTAGTTGGTAATGACGTGGTCTACTTAGCATTATGGATGCATTTGGTTACTTTTTCAGATAAGTTGCCATTGTTGTACTCGTCTTGTATACAATAGGCAGAACTAGTTTAAAAGTTTCTGTTACTTAGAAAAAAATATATTAAGAAGTAATTGGAATAAGTATACAATTACAATACAGCCAGATGCTTGCTGATGATTTATGTTGCTTATCCCTAAATAGATACTTAATCAAAGTATAGGTAATGTACCTAGATAGTTATCAAGGTAGATATTTACCAATACGATCTTTCCTCTAACATATTGTTAAATAGTTCAAGGATTGTCCGGCCCACCATTGTACATTTTATTCTATAAGCACTTGAAAGGTTTCATGCGATTTCTTTAGATAGGTAAATTTATATAGCCTTGATCTACATAGTAATATATTATCAATCACTCGTGAGCCATTCTCCTTGCGAACGAAACTCGTAATTTGTGCCAAAAATTGTCTCTGATAGATACCTACTTACATTTCCTGTTTTAAAATTCAAAACGTACTTATTAACTTTTATTTTAGGTTGTGGCGCAATGCCTTTTTCTTTATCAGGACAGGTTTTCCATTTACTTATAAATATGGGCTAAGGCGGTGTAAAATAGGGCGGCATTAGTTATTGCCTTATGTAGTGCCTCTATTATTAAATCTTCTTCGATCGAGCGTTTATCCCGGTTACATCACCAGCTTATGCTTCAGAGCCCAGGGTGCGCTACTAATCATGGTCCTGATTTGGCGGAACTATTTATTATGGAGCGACTACCGTCTGACCTCCGTAACGCGTTTTATAGGGAAATCAGACCCACAGGAATGACCCGGGTGTGTTAGTGACCAACACTGTCAGATTTTTCAGGCTGCCTAGCCTAACAACTGTCATCTACCGATTACAGTCGGGACCAACGGCTTAACATGCCTTCCGATTAAAAAAAGATTTTTACGCAAATGTTATCTTTTTAATTTTTCTAATGTCACTAACATTGCAGAATACCTTATTGCCTATATAGATTATAGAGCTTATTGCTCAATAAGGCCACAAATATGACAAAGAAATATATAATTTTCAATACTAACACCACAATGGAGCCTACCTCCTGCATTATTCAATCTTTAGCGTAAATGGTGGTTAGCTAACAGTTTCTGCTACCATCGCTAATGGCTAAATGACGCAGTGACGCTAAGCATCTCCTACGGCTCACGTGACGGTAACGCAACATTAGATGTAGAGCAATCGAGTCGAAGATCTCCGATTTGAAATAATACAAAAACAATTTTAAGTTATTTGCTTTATGGAAAGTATGAAGAGTATAACGGTTGTAGCGAGTACTTATGTACAAGTTTATTGAAAGTGCCTATTAGATAAGTTATTTCTTCAGTGAGACTTAACATAATAATAATGCAAACACCTCTTAGCAATTCGAAATAGGCACGTGACATACGTCTCGCTAAAGTTCTATTTATTTACATTTCACGTAACTATACCTTCATGTGGGTCAACAGATTTAAATAACTACATAAGTTGGATACCAGAACCATTTTAGCTTTCAAATGAGAAAACCGCATCAATATACCGCTTGGGCATAAATGTGTCACAGATTCTGTAGTATATTTTTTCCTAGCCAGTAGTCGTGCGTGTCTATTATAGTGTAGGGTGGATTTATTTTCTTTAACATCGATTTACACAAGCATTTATAAATTTGTTATTTAAACCAACAATATTGGTTTAGTTAAAAAAAAATTCTAGTAATATCGAAGTCAATCTGACTTTGAAGGTTGGCTAATTAGGAAGTAAGTTGATAATCTTCATGTGGGTAAGCATATATCTATATATATAAAAGAAAGTCGTGTTAGTTACTCCACTTATAACTCAAGAACGGCTGAACCGATTTAGCTGAAAATTGTCAGGGAGGTAGTTTAGAGCCAGGAGAAGGACATAGGATACTTTTTATCCCGGGAAGCCCACGCGGGCGAAGCCGCGGGCAAAAGCTAGTATATATATAAAAGAAAGTCGTGTTAGTTACTCCACTTATAACTCAAGAACGGCTGAACCGATTTAGCTGAAAATTGTCTGGGAGGTAGTTTAGAGCCAGGAGAAGGACATAGGGTACCTTTCATCCTGGGAAAAAGCACTGTTCCCGAGGGAAGTACACGCGGGCGAAGCCGCGGGCAAAAGCTAGTTTATTAAATAACTAGTTAAATTGATAATAAGCAAAATTTTGATTACATTAGCTTTCAAATGAGTAAACCGCATAGAAATATTACCTCTAGGGCTCTACTATTCTATAGAAATCTGTGGCATATTAGCGCTCAAATAGTTTTTCCTATTCCAGACCAACTCGCTCTTTTCCTGTGGATTTCTAATCGACAAACTGAGCGATGAGGAACTGGGGATCTAGATTCCTTTGTACTCATGTCCCATTGAGAGTATTCTTAAGGAAGTTTGATGTCAGGCAGGCGACTTATCATAATTATAATAAAAATCGAGGGGAAAAGTAAGACATCGGTTTTGCTAAGATGCAAATTGGTAAAAGCAGGAAATTGAAAAAGGTAAAAAAATTTATGAAGAATTTTAATTTTAAATGACATCACAATAGATTTATAAAAAAATACTTGGAGACCGCGCGCGATGATATGATAATATATCTATGGTCACCGCAGTATCTTCAAACAATAGTTCAAACCGGATTTACTTAGGCATAAGTACTTGTGCTTTATTCCGCCCAGTTATCTTTTGAAAATCACAAGCGTGCACTTGTAAATAGATCAATGCAATGATACTCTGTACCAATTACGCCACTTAGCAGATATGAATGGTAGGTACCTGTTACGTGACTGCTAACTGGGTCTCACCATAAAGACAAGGAAACGGCAATGACTCTGGGTTTGCTGAAGGCTCCGAGTAGATACAATATGAAGGCTCTAACAATATGAATACTATAGTCCACGTTTTCATTGTGATCCTAAGATTTTTTTATTTTCATTTTTCATTTTGACGAATTTGCTCAAGAAACAAATACGGAGAGCTTTGATTATTTAAATAAAGATGTGAAAAATAATTTATTTGTGTGAAATAAATCAGGACTATCTATAGACAACACATATAAGATCTCAACAATGTATAATGTAATCACCCTGCAAGCAAGCGTACAAAATGTTTTATTTAAATACTTATCTCAGTAATTTTAAGTAAATCTTTCGTTATGTCAAATGACAATTTATTTTAAAATTCATATTTTATTATTAACAAGTGTGATTTGCGCGCTCCGAGGGTTCCGTACCACCACACAGTAGTAAATTACTTTAAGATATAATTTGCATTTCTTTAATTTGTTTAAAATAAATATTTTCTTTATTTATTTTCTTAAAATTTTACAAAAAAGATTTTAGATTTATTCCTAAATAAGTGCTGTGTGATATTGCTTCTATTAAATTAAATGATTCTAGTCCAACGGGAAGTAGGTACCTCATAGGGTTTAATTAATTTCTGATCTGAAATAGAAAAAATTACGAAAGTTTATGTTTATATCTGTTAACATATAATTTTGATTATTTTACAGCCGAAAAAGACCGTAGGCTTGAGTCTTGAGTATGTTATAAATTTCAATTCATTTCAATATCAAGTTTATGTTCATGCGTTCCTCAGAAAAAAACGGACAATAGAGTGATCTTATAATGGTTCCTTTTGCCTTATTAGGTACAGATCCCTAAAAAGAGGAATTAAGTGCGATGGGGTTATTCCTTTAGTGATTTTCGTTCATGTATAAAACATTTTTCTTTGAACCATTTTGTTATAGTACCTATTTTAAATTGCTTTTCACTTGAGGGTTTTATATTGTTTGATAGCTTATTCTTATTTTAATGCACATATAACTAGTACCAACTTTCCTAAAACTATATTTGGTATATAATAAATAAAAAAAAAACACTGGATATCTTGAGTTCCATTTTAATATATATATATATATATATATGTGGGATTGATAGCAACACTGTAAGAAAGAGATAGCATATGAGTGAGATTATGTGTATGAAAGAGATGAAAGAATGCAAGGAAAGACAAGGACGTGTGTATAGGTATGAGAGGGAAGAAGGGAGACGACTAATGAACGACGTAGATGATAAGTTGGCTCTGTATTGAAGACGTTGGAAAAAATAAAGAAACTCAAGAAAACCCTGGAATTTTACTTCAACAAAACTCCAGATCCCACAGTTTTGGGGGCTCGTCCGGGATTAAGAAAAAAACCCGAAGGATTTTGAAGATTGCCACGGATTTCGACCGGCACCGCACGACGGTATACTACCACGACGTTATTCCACGACAGTTTTGTAAAATATTGTAAGACGACGAAGACGAAAGACGCCTGCTTGTGAAACACGGTGGAAAAGATGCCGAAAGACGGAAGACGACAGAGCCAAAAGGCCGACGATGAATTTTACGACGTTGGTCAACGTACAAATGGCGGTAACAATCTCCTTCAACTCATGGATAACCTTATTCCTGTTTTTACGGGCCGGGACAAATCCTACCCAGTCACCCGTTGGGTACAAGACGTAGAAGATAACACGGAGGTTTACGGTTGGACACCTATCCAACAACTTTTGATGGCAAGGCGATCACTTAAAGGAACGGCAGAACTCTGGCTGCGTTCTGAAAGAACATTTAAGACTTGGGAGGATTTAAAAACATCTATTGTCAAAGAATTCCCCGATACAATCGACGTAAAGACCGTTCATGAGATAATGAGCACGAAGACGAAAAAACCGAACGAATCCTGTTTAGATTTTATGCTCAGCATGAAGGAACTTGGAAAACGCGGTAAAATGCCTGATTATGTTGCAATCAAGTATATTGTGGACGGTATACGAGACTCAGAAATTAACAAGATGATGTTGTATGGTGTTACAAGCTATACAGAGTTAAAAGAGAAAATTAAGATCTATGAAACAATGAAAGAAAAAATAAGTAAGAATCACTATGCCAAAAAAGATGGAATTTTGAGAAAAGATAAGGAGTCGCCGCAAATCAGATGCTATAATTGCGGAGAGAAAGATCATCGCTCATCAGAATGTCCTCGCAAGAAAGACGGCATCAAGTGTTTCAAGTGCAACGGTTTTGGACATATCGCTTCAGCTTGTAATAACAATGAAAAATATGGCGGCGGATCATATCGACGCACGGAACACAGCAACAGCGAGCGAGAGCGTTTCGGGCGAGATCGGCGTTATCCGGAAAACCGAACGCATCCGAATCCGCACGATGATAGGCGAAGGTACCAACCTCACGGCACGGCTCACGGCGATACATCGGAGAAGCGCGCGATGTTCGGAGTAAATTGCGACGATGATGTTGGTAGCACTGCTGACGGATTGAACATGGCGGTCGATGTTCATTGCAACACGGATGTAAACAATCAACACTTTAGTGATGGATTTTCGGGAAAACCTAATATTAGCATATTGTTGCTTCATGAAATAAGTGTAAATGCGTTAATTGATACGGGCAGCGACGTCAGCCTGATGGAAAAGTGCGTATTTGACGAAATTACGGCGAAAAAGTGTGTTGTATGTGAAAATGAAGACTTTTCTCTAACCGGTCTTGGACAATTTCAAGTTAAATCCCTTGGTAAATGTGTCGTACCTATAACTGTAGACTGTAAAATTGCTCAAGTAGTTTTTCATGTTATACCTAATGGCAATATGCCTTATCGTGTCATTTTAGGGCAAGATTTTCTACTAGGCTACACTGTGGTTTTTAATGGGAGGTCAATACATTTCCTAGATAGAGGAGAAAATTGGGTTAGGAAATTGGATGTAGGGGCAACATGTGATTTTGTTATAGGTGATTGCAGCTCTGATGTTCAAAAGGAAGTTACAAAGTGTATTGAAGAGTATCAGCCAATGAAGAAGAAAGAAAGTCCAATCGAACTGAGAATAGTATTGAAAGATGACATCCCCGTATCACATAGACCTCGAAGACTGTCACTGAAGGAGCGTGAGATAGTAGATAACCAGGTAACTGAGTGGCTGGACAGCAAGATAATCCGGGTAAGTCATTCAGAGTATGCTAGTCCTTTAGTTCTTGTTAAGAAGAAAGACGGAACAACTAGAGTTTGTGTAGACTATAGGGATATAAACAAAAAGATGGTTAAAGACGAATACCCATTGCCAATAATTGAAGATTTAATTGACAGATTGAGGGATGCAAAATACTTTAGTGTTTTAGATTTGAAAAATGGATTTTTTCATTTGAATGTAAGTGAAGAGTCAATTAAATATACAGCTTTTGTAACACCTGATGGTCAATATGAATTTCTCAAGGCTCCATTTGGTTTATCAATATGTCCCAAGTATTTCACTAGATTTATTTCAATTATCTTTAGCGACCTTGTGCGGAAAGGTTATATGCTTACATTTATCGATGACCTAATAATTTACGCAGAGGATGAACTCCAGGCTTTAGAAAGATTAAAAACTGTATTAAAAGTTGCTTCTGATTATGGGTTACAGATCAATTGGAAAAAAGCTAATCTGATTTCTCGAAGCGTTGAATATCTTGGACATGTAGTGGAAGGCGGCACTGTGAAACCATCGCCAGATAAGATTGATGCTGTGGTGAAGTATCCAGAACCAAGAACATTTAAGCAAGTACATAGCTTTGTGGGTTTGACCTCTTATTTCAGGAAATATATTCCAAATTATGCTGTCATAGCTAAGCCATTAACAGATTTATTAAAGAAGGAAGCAAAGTTTATATTTGAAGATTCACAAAGAACAGCATTTAATGATTTAAAACAGAAGTTGGTGAGTCGTCCAGTATTATCATTATTTAATCCTAGATTGCACACCGAGTTACATACAGACGCATCCAGCATAGCCTACGCAGCAATTTTGATGCAACGGAATGGGAATGGTGAGATACATCCTATTTATTATATGAGCCGAAGAACGACTGATGCAGAGAGTAAATACAGCAGCTATGAGTTGGAAGCTTTAGCAATAATAGCGGGAGTGAAGAAATTTCATCATTATCTTTTTGGTATTAAATTCAAAATAGTGACAGACTGCCAAGCTTTTAAGATGACTTTAATGAAAAAGATGTTAGTACCAAGAGTAGCTAGATGGGTTCTTCTACTGGACCAGTATGACTACGAGATCGAGCACCGACCAGGTAATAGAATGCAACATGCCGATGCTTTGAGCAGGAATCCTCCTAACACTGCATTAGTAGTAAGCCTACATGATGAGGTCAGGCGAGCACAGGATCTCGACGAAGGATTAAAGGCTATCAAAACAATATTACTAGAGAAACCCTACGCTGACTACTTTTTGGAAGGCGGTTTACTGTATAAAGGTATGGAAAAACAGTTAGTTATACCCAGAAGTATGGAAGTTGAGATTATTAGAAGAATTCACGAAAAAGGACATTTTTCAAAAAGGAAAATGATTGAATTCATTATGAAGGACTATTTTATAAAGAACTTAAATAAAAAAATAGAAGACTTCTTGGTGACTTGTATACCTTGTTTATTGGCTACCAGGAAAGAAGGACGACAGGAAGGATTTCTAAATTCTATTGATAAGTATGACATACCTTTACATACTATACATTGTGATCACCTTGGACCAATGGAATTAACAAAAAAGCAATATAATTATATACTCACTGTAATTGACGGATTTTCAAAGTTTGTATGGATTTTTCCTACTAAAGGTACTACAACAGCGGAGACATTGAGTAAGCTGAGAATTCATCAACAGATTTTTGGTAATCCATCTCGTATTATAACAGATAGAGGAACATCATTCACAAGCAATGATTTCAAGGAGTACTGCGCACAGGAGAATATTCAGCATGTAACAATAACGACTGGAGTCCCACGTGGTAATGGCCAGGTAGAACGCATACACAGGATGATTATACCAATGCTAACTAAACTCTGTATTTCAGATCAAACTCAGTGGTACAAACATGTAAGCCGATTACAGCGGGCTATAAATGGGACATTCCAAAGAAGTATTAATATGAGTCCATTTGAACTCCTAATAGGTACCAAGATGAAAACAAAAGAGGATATTGAAATTATGGAATTGTTGAATCAGGAACAAATTGAAAGCTTTGTTCAACAGCGTGAAGATTCGAGACTCATGGCTAAGATACAAATAGGAAAGATTCAAGAAGAGAATTTCAAGAACTACAACAAAAATAGAAAAGAAAGCACTAAGTATCAAGAAGGAGATAGAGTAGCAATCAAGCGCACCCAGTTTGGTTCAGGCTTAAAAATTAAGGAGAAGTTTCTAGGACCATACCTAGTAACCAAAGTGAAGAGAAATGATCGATATGAAGTAAACAAAATAGACGAGTCCAGAGAGGGTCCTTCAAAAACCTCTACTTCAGCAGATAATATGAAACCATGGCCTGAATTCGATGGGAATTAGCAGAATGTCATTATGGTTTGTATATTTTAAATTTTTTTTAGTTCATGTTTTGGGGGAAATGACCTTTCACTATAGCCAAGTATCCAGTGTAAGTTTAGAGCATTTACATTTAAAACATTTTCTGTAAAAAGAAAAGTTGTTTATAAGATTTTACCTAATCATTATAATACACAGATTTACCTTTCAGTTTAAGACGCCTTTGTTGTTTTATTGATGAAACTTATTTAATGGTGTAGGTGATGTAAACTTAAGTATAAAATCTGTTACGAAATGTTATGTACAGCTTTAAGCAACCTAATGTCACTTTATTACCTAAATTGATTATTATGGTGTAAGTCTCATGTAAACTTAAATTTAGGATGTGTTCTGAAATATTATTTACTTAATAGTTATAAAGAGCCTAATACAACTTAATTAACCTAATTGTTTATTATGGTCTAAATATGACGTTAACTTTCACTTAGTAAAATATGTTGATATAAGTACATTACATACTTAATTGTTAGTTATATTATGCCGCTATAGTTTAAACTTATGATGTTAATTTAAATTGTTTTCGAAACTTATTGTTAGTAAGATTTGTTTAAAACTTTATTTGAAGTGTGTGTATACATTGTAAATTGTAGAGTAATTTAGCAGTGTGTGTTAGTTATGTTTGTATGTGTATTCTGATAGTTGATGGATGAGGGCATCCATATGTAGGACGGCCGAATGTGGGATTGATAGCAACACTGTAAGAAAGAGATAGCATATGAGTGAGATTATGTGTATGAAAGAGATGAAAGAATGCAAGGAAAGACAAGGACGTGTGTATAGGTATGAGAGGGAAGAAGGGAGACGACTAATGAACGACGTAGATGATAAGTTGGCTCTGTATTGAAGACGTTGGAAAAAATAAAGAAACTCAAGAAAACCCTGGAATTTTACTTCAACAAAACTCCAGATCCCACATATATATATATAACATAAAAAAAAAACACTGGATATCTTGAGTTCCATTTTAATATATATATATGGAACTCAAGATATCCAGTGTTTTTTTTCCTTATAAAGCCTCAGAGAACACATACCGAGATACAATCTTGTACATGAAACACGTTTTCAAAAGTTAGTCATCGGAGTTATAAAAGATTCAGATGTAGAGTCTACGAATATATAAATAATTAAGGAAATTTAGTACAGTCTTTTTTTCAATAAGTGTTTTAAATTAAACATTATTATAAAATCTAAATATCTAACTAAATAAAACAAAACTTAAATTAAAAATAAACTATTTAAGGAAATTACACAGATTCAGTTAGCCTCTTACCCTTAGCCACAGATTACAGAAGGTAATATACTTAAAATGTACAAATAATATAATGTGGTTTCTCATTTTTCTTTAGCAGTAGGATTGAATGGAAAACTGAAAAAAATTTCACAGCATAATTTATGACGTTCAAACTATGCCGACGCGACGCCGAAAGACACTTGATGCAGTCCACTAAGATTGGTTCTATTCTATGGGGAATCCTTGAGACAGGCCTATATCCAACCGTGCAGAGGGCACAAAATTATTTTTTTTAGGATACTAACTCCATGATAATATGGACTGAAATTATTTATTCTTATTATAGGATATACTTATCACTTATTGCCATCATTCATCATCATAAAGCCTAATAGCCTCTTCCCAATTTTATCATACCGTACATACTATTTGACTGTGTATTTGCATTCTGTATGTGATAGTAAAATGTTTTAGGCAAATAAAATTATCTTTATCTTCACTTATTGACGTAATTCTTAACAAAAATTATATAATATTATATTCAGTTTACCATGACTTCCAAAGCGCAAGTGAAGAGCCCTGTGGTACAAACGGGGGTCAATTTCATCGGCTCCCTTCTGTACATATGCATGTAGCGTTACTACAGAGCCACAGATGTCGCCAAATTGTAATCTTATTCACCTTTTAATTCGTCGATGTCGATGATCGATTGAACAAATCAATTTTATAGTAATCATCACTAGTAGCATCATTTGATAGAAAAATTATAAAAACTCCTGTATCATAAAACTTGTGTAATTAAGGTTTTGGATCTGAAGTTAATATTAAACATATTAAATTATAAAATTGCAATATTGCTTCAGTTTTGCATAAGATAAGACGGATTTTTGATAACTTGTGTTTTCAGTGAATAATGATTTTTGACTGATTGTGGCGCTAGTGTTTACCAAGGTATCGTCTTAAGTCTGCCTTTAGTAAAAATCATTTAGCGCCAGAAAATCACATAACTGCTTGCACAACAGTCGCCTAAGTGGCTTAAGTACTTAAAAATGACTCTACCCTTAATATAAATAATCAAAGGAGTACCTATACATATTATTTTACGTTGGGCTGTTTACATTTTTAAGCCCACCTGCTACTGTATTAACCCTTATACTAATTTCCCTTTCTCTTTCCCTCTCATCATAACGTTTCTCGGGTAGCACCCTTGCAATAACAGTAAGGTAATAATAATGTTTTGAAAATTCACAATAATTTACACATAAATTACACTATAATCAGCTATCTTTTTCCCCTACTAATGTATTATATGGAAATATCTATCTGTATATAATGTATAGCAAATTACTTTATTGGTTATAAATATTCATTACTTATTGTGTATTTTTTTGCTAATTTTAATTGTTTGTCCATCATTGGCTCCTAATTTTATCTGATATACCTACTGAAAACAATAAAAAAAATCTGATCTTAACGAAGCAAAGTTCTACGTAAATTGATTGGATTATATTAAAGTATACAAAGACAAAATAGAGAACACATATTTTATAATCACTTTTGGTAACAACTTAAGGCGACGTCAGCTTGACCACCACGCGCTAACTGAACTCAAAAACAACCAGGTAATGATAACCAGGATAACTTGTAACAATTTACGCAAAGAATTTATTTTATCCCAAAAAAATATATATAACGTATGAGTAGGTACCCTATTCGGTTTATTTGCATACAAACAACGAATTATATCTCGTAAAGTAAATAAAATTATATAAAGATTTGTATGAGGAATATTAAACTTAGTAAATATTTTTATAAAATCTTGAAGTGTTTATTTTTTCTTTACTGTTGTTTACTTTTCAAAAGATATGATAGTTTTTTTACTTTTCAAAAAACAGCGAATTGAGTTAGCACCTATAAAATAAAAATTACTTAAACTAGCGGTTTATCATATATGTTCAATCAATAATTAACAATATAACAATAAATAAATAAATAACGAAATGCGGTTCGTTATTTGGTTTGAAGGGATATCGGGTCTTTTAGTAGCTTGTGGATTGAGTGAGCATAATCAATCATTTGTAAATTTTTTGTTACGCTGCTCTTCTCTGACCATTTGAAATTAGAAAATGCTTGCTATTACTACAACTTATTATAACTAGTAGTTCGCCGCGAACTTAGACCTCGCGAGTATTAAGTATTCGAGTTGTATTAGCGTTTTATTTTATTTTTATTTATAAATCATTTACAACTGCTTGCTTAGGCTGATTTCGACATTTATGACACAATTTAGTTGCCTACGTATTGCCTAGATGGCGCTATCCAAGCCCAAACACTTATGTTGTTTAGTTTAGGAGTTCCTTTGGACACCTTCCGGCTCCAATCAAACCCTGGGTATCATGTAGCACGTAAAATCTCGCCAAGACAAATCAAATGAGCCCAAACACGGTAAACTTATGTAGTTTAGTTTGAAAGTTTCTTTGGACACCTTCCGGCTCCATCATCGGACCCTGGATATCATGTAGTACGTAAGATCTTGCCAAGACAAATCAAATGAGCCCAAACACGGTGAGCTTATGTTGTTTAGTTTAAAAGTTCCTTTGGACACCTTCCGGCTCCATCATCAGACCCTGGATATCATGTAGTTCCTAAGATCTTACCAAGACAAATCAAATGAGCCCAAACACGGTAAACTTATGTAGTTTAGTTTAAAAGTTCCTTTGGACACCTTCTGGCTCCATCATCAGACCCAGAATACCAAGTAGAACGTAAGGTCTTGCCAAGACAAATCAAATGAGCCCAAACACGGTGAGCTTATGTTGTTTAGTTTAGAAGTTCCTTTGGACACCTTTTGGCTCCGTCATCAGACCCTGGATATCATGTAGTACGTAAGATCTTGCCAAGACAAATCAAATGAGCTCAAACACGGTGAGCTTATTACATATTCATACAGATTAGTCTTTTTTAAACATAAATACACTGTTTTGCAAATTTGTGGATAAGTCGTATCACTTATCTTGGTTTATCCTCAATCGTATTTTAATTAGAAAAAATATGTCCACGGGGATTTTTTATCATTCATTTGGTAAATAAAGGTCATAAAAATATATGATGTTGAATCGATTAGGTCAGTTCCCAGAACACATCACTGATAATATATATTGGAACTGCGGTGAAATATAAGATGTAATTGCGACGTCTCTATTGCGTTTCAATAGAGTTCATTTTTTGAAGACAAAATCTTAGCCAAGGTCACACAAGGTGTTTATGCATGACAGCATATTGCGTTGATATAATAGTGGTTGGAAAATGCATAGAAATTAATGGAGATGAGACTTGTTGAATGACGATCAATTATATATTAATTTGCTGACTACAATAGAAGTTAACAATTGCATGAAAAACTAATTATCAAGCGTAACAAAGCATATGAAACGAGATAGGTTATGTTGAATTGAATTGCAGTATTATATGGTATAGTAGCATGTTGATCCTTCGATCATAATTAGATAGGATAAATGGATGAAAAAAATGCTCTGTCTTGATTTTTAAAACTATCTGCTATACTAATTTGCTGTATTATATATTATAATTGTCATCGTAATTGACTTGTAGTCAATGGATACAAATTTTACGTTTCAATTTTGGATCAAGCTTCAGAAATATATATATAATGAATATTTAAGCAATAATGATCGAAAATATAAAAATAATACCGAAAAAAAAAAAATTTTGATCACAAACTTTAATTTTTTAAATCTGTGTTTCTGATATATCGACCCAGATAAAAAGGATTAGGTAAGTACATTATTAAATTTGACATGCAACAGCAGTGCTCTTGTTGAGTTCCTTTCATGTTGTTAATGTTCTGGTAGACACTCACAACAACATCTTTGTCTCTTCCATAAAACATATATACAAAAGAAAATTCGTAATTATTTATTTGTGTGAAATATAATTATTCTTCTGTAGCATGACTTGTAGTGGGTGCAAAACAAATAACTTTTTTGTAAACAGGATTCTATAGAGACACGCACGTGTGTAAACGATGTTTGCTTAGGAATTATGCGTATTTTTTTCAAGCTCATGCTGTAAAATACGAGATAAGGTTTGAGACTTATAAGAGGCCTCCAGTTTTACGCTCTTTAAAGATCGCATGCAACAGTTTAGAATAGAATGGCACATTTACTTGGCGCAAAATTCAGTTGATTGTATTGTACGAACAGACGCCGAGGGCGGTTCTCTGCCTTCCTTTTAATTTTAAATTTTTTTTTTTGTTTAATTTTTTGTGTATGAAAACTTTCTTTGCTGACGGTCTTAATACGATAAGGATATTAAAAGCCGCTATATATTTATGAAATGTCACTGTGCTTGTGTAGTGTGCGATCTAATAGTAAAAAATGAATAAATGGGGGTAAGTACACTTAATACGTTGTCGTACCTAATTATTTATTTTTATTAATTAATCAAAACCAATTTAAATCGATTTAAAAATATAATAGAAGTTAATAGAAAAACCTTCCGGTGATATAAAAAAAAAACAATAACAGTAATTGAGGACAAGTTATTACAAAGTTACAAAAAATATAATTGAAAGTCACGCCTAACTATAGCAAGTTTGCTTGTAATTCTTGTGAGAGAAAAAGGGGAATCATCACCTACCTGAGAGACTCATATGTGATGGTCTCTATGTTAGACAAGCAAAAGATATGTACCATTGAGTCTCGGAGAAATACGGAGATCCATAAACGTTGAATTTTCTAAGTACCCAAAACAGCCTTAACTGATGGACTCTAAACGATAAGCTAAGCTCATTTAATTTCTAACAATTTGATCAAATTTCATACATTAAAGCTGAAGAGTTTGTTTTTATAACTCAATATGGAATTATTTGTTAGTAGTGGTCGGAATCGAAAATTCTTTGAATTTGCTTGCCCTTTCCTTGGGCTATAGTACCTACAGACGTGGTATGCATACCTAGGGAAAACTGCCTCTGTGGTCCATGATTAAGGCGTTGGCTTGAAGACCCGCAGGTCGTGTGTTCGATATCCACGGGAAGCATACTTTGTTTAATTGTTTCCAGTTTAGTTAGGCTATGCAGGCACGACTCACCTGATAGTCTGATACTACCACAGAACTAAGAAATTATTCGTGGAAACTTTCGTGCTTCGGCGCCTGGCTGCCGTTTGGTTGTCGTTAAAGAAACTACGTCAGAGGCCTAGATGCGGTTTCAATTAACTCTGACACCAGGATGTGCATGGTCAGTTGGTCATGAAACCCACACAATGTGATAAAATGACGTTAGGGTGTAACCGTGGGACACACGAGAACATTATTATTTTGGCAGTTATGGTGTGAAACTGACACACGTTATGCAATTGCATTAGGAGTTGAATCTCAATATATCAAACTGCGTGAAACGTTACTACATATTTAACTGCACAATTTATTTTATTTATCACGAAAAGTGATTAGTTACAATAACTTACATGCTATTTTATTAAAGACAAGCTATACCTATGTTTAGTAGGCACAAAACAAACTTTTTAAAAATTTTGCTTCCTTTATTATTTGATTTTAATTATCTTGCACATGCTATTACCTTTGGAACCTAGTTTATTTTTAAAACATATCGTAAACTTTATATCAGTCAAAAGTTTGTGCAACGCCTCTGATCTTTTGATCAGATTTGATGTTCAATTGTTAAAAGAAAATATTTTGCATATACATGGTGACTTTATGAAAATCAGCCAAGTTTCAAAAGTGTTAAACATACTGTTCCTAGAGAGTCTGGTGTCGGAAGCCTAGATCCTCTTTGGGTTGATAAGCCATCGCAGTAAGTAAGAAAATATACTGTAAAAAAATTGGCTTAAAAGAAAGAAAGCTTTGAAGGCAAAACTGAGGAAATTTGTTTGACCTAACAATTAAAATCTTGACAGCTGATTACTAGAACTTGTTTTTGAGGATGAAACATATTTTAGTATTTCACTCAAATAATTTTTATATAATAACAAGAATGGAAAGGAGAGGAATAAAAAGAAAGGAGTGTATGCTTAAGCCGAAGACCCTACGTAGTGTAAGATCTTCGGCCAAAGTACTCAGTAAATGCACTGTCTCTACATATAATAAAGATATGAACATTACCTAGAAACTAGTCTGGTTTTAAGTACCTACAAAAACTCAAAAAAAAATTCACCTGTATATATCTCTATGATATTTATCTATAAGTATTTCAAATTCCTTTTCAGTTTACGATGCTGCGTTATTGTGGTCTTGGTAATGGCCGCCACAGCGTATCAACAAGGGCCTTCCAATGTCGTTTTCATCATGGTGGATGATATGGTAAATAACTTAACCATAAATAGCATTAGGTATTAGACGTATATAGGAAGGATATAATCTGCATTCTATGCATATTAAAGTAAAACATCTGTTTCTAATGTCAGACAATTAACACAAGATAGCGATAATGAAAAAGGAGTTTAAAAATGTTTGTCTGTCTATTTGTCTTTGGCAAAATATCGAAACTGCTATCTTTCAGATTTTGGCTACTTTCATTGACTACCTTTAGATACATTACTTAAATTGATAAGACTTAGCAGTTCACCGGAAATATACTGGTGGGAATTTCGGGAAATCTGTACATTTATTTTTTAAATTTCTCTTTCTAGTTAAATAAAATTATACAATAAATCAACAAATATAAGTAAGTAAGTATAACAAATCAATTCTATGGGAATTAGAGGGTCTTATCCTTGTGACTTTTCTGTTTATAGTAGACGATTTTAAAAATAAACCTACATACTATTCCAGAGTCCAAACATCTAAATTTGCTATGTATTGATAGATAGTCAAACAGGACAAACTATTTTATAAGTGCAGATCAGTTTCGTGTTTGCGGATATCCGCAAGAGATAACTGAGCTGGTTCAGGTGACGTGATAGGTCATTGCTAGGCGAAATTAGTTTGTCGACTAAGGTTATAGTCACGAATAAAAGTAAGAATTGGTTCAGAGCATTTTTTAACATTAAATTTGAAAACGGCTTTACAGTAACCTTCAACGGCCGGATAGAAAGGATAGATGACTTTTTTAATTATATTACCTAGTAGTAGTAGTAGTTGTATTTTAATTAAAGACTTAAGAATAATTTAAAAAATACTATGACATAGATAGACACACAACAGTCCATCATACATAATAAATCCACGCTTTCCATTACGAAAAAAAACTGCAACATTGATTTTGATAAGTGATGTGTTGCGGATTTTTTACTAAAATTTACTTGTTTTATTACTATTTGTCCTTACCAGATACATTTTTTACAATGATAAACCTAGATAGTTTTTATTGATTGATGCAGTAATCAAAACATGTTTTTCATGTTTTAAGATAAAAATGCAAATTAAGAAAATAATCATAAAAACCCGCATTACAAATTAAATATGGCGCAGAAATGATACCATCTTTTACGCTCATCATTTTTACTGTTTTCTTTATAGGTACTTTATATTAAATAAATTATTTATGAAGTTCGCTTTTTCCCCCTCTAGATTCCTTTCAAAATATTTGGACTTTATTTCCTCGTTTTAATTATATGTAAGTATACTCCATTCTTGTACTATCCTGTATTCTTGTTTTCCTTTAGTTTTTGTAAGACAGAAATAAATATTAAATAACAAATAATCAGAATATCAATCAAATTTAGGATCCCGCTGATGTTGATTATCTAAACACTTCATTTCAGCAATGCTACTACAACTATATGAAAGTGACCTTTCTAAACTTCTGAAGTCTTTTAATTTGTTCCCGCATGTAATAGTGCTTTACGCCAACGGCACGCAATCAGATGAAACAATAGTAAGATAGTCCGAGACCATCCATTGTATTACAACTACCTACATAAATTAATTTATTAAGGATAAATAATAAGCCTTATATAACACCGTACTTGTTTATTTCATGATTGATTATTATTAATTACTTCAATCAATCGAATGGAAAAAAAACCATTCCGACGAATTGAGAACCTCCTCCTTTTTTTTGAAGTCGGTTAAAAAGAAAGACACCGCGCGGTGACTGATCAACTTGTTGATTACGATTGGGTTCACCCAATTAAAATCTATTGGGTTTCAACCCAATATGGCCCAACACATAATGTTAATTAAGTTTTTTAGGTATCTGAAATAATTAATAAATAGATTTTAACCCTTTGGTGAACGAGACAACAATAGCAGTTTTATTGTTACGACGTTGAAAGGCGTTAGTGTTACTGTAAAGGGCGTCTCTTACTCATGTAGAAGGTAAACCGTTTGATTTTTGAAACCCTTGGTAGTAAATAGTTTTTTTAAGAGACGATAGCTAAGAACTAATCTTCTGAAATTCACACCAGAGAAAGAGCTACTAATGTTAATGATAAGAAAAACATGGTTAACGATGTTCTAGTAGTATTTGCCAACTACTCGAACGTATTAGTGGCATAAAACGAATGTCATGAAATTCTGAAATAAGTGTAAGTAAATATTTTTTGATTTTACAGTACCTAAGTAATAAAACACAAATTTAAAAAATATCTAAACTATACAATCTTCCCGTTCTCAAGTTCCTTAAAAATAATTTTAATTTATTTACTTAGCTGTTTCACTGAAATGCGTAGCAAATGTGTCGGTTTATTCAGCTGAAGAAAGCAAAAGGCCATTGAATGTTATACAAAAATTGTCGGGAAGTTACTTGTTCTTATCAAACTTGTACTTTTTGCCTGAAATAAATAAATTAAGTATTTCATTCATTATTATCAATGCATACTAAGCGTATGATACCATTTGTGAGGTACAGAGACCTGAAAAATTCTTTATATGGACTTTTGTAAAAAATATCGCATCCATCGCAGCGATCATACTTTAGATTGTTTACCGCCAAATCCAAAAACGGCGGGAGTGATTCGGATAATTTCGATTTTCAAATGTTCATAGAATTCTAATGATTCTATACGTTAAAGAAATATGAGAAAAAAAAACATTTTTTTAACATCCAAACTAACCAGCTATCAAATTATAGTATGTATGTATACTTAATGAATAATAAAGACTTAAATAGTTGACTGAACGAAATCTGTCCGGGCAGCTAGTATGTCATAAAACCAGTAATTGGGACAGTGGCAAAGAATAACAATGGTTTAATTCTTAAAGCTATGCTGTTTACTGAACACTCCTAGTTAGCTATTTAATACTATATTATTCTTTTTATTAATGTTGTATTTTAAATACCAAAGTTTGTGAGAATAAATGTTAAATGCACAATTTGTTTAATTATACTTAAAGTTTACTTATTTGGCATATTATCGATTATGCATTTATGCACCTAACTTATTGTTATTTATAATTGATGTACCTATTCGTAGCATCATTCATTTCTGTGCTTTATTTTATAAGTATCTGTAATTGGTCGCTAAAATTAAAACATGTATTTGCTTCGAACACTAATAATTTTAGTACTTAATCGAAAGATTAAGTACTTAAGGTAATACAAATTTCAAAATTTACATTTAATATTTTGAAATATTTTCATTGATGAATACTTCCTAATAGGTTTCAAATCCAATCTAACTGCTTTTAGCACCTGCCAAACATAATTTTAAAATAAATAATTTCCAGAAACTAAACAACCGCTTTCATTTAGCGTAATCTCCGTTGTATTCTCTACCAGTCTTTTCTAAGCAAGAAGTCTCTACCTCCTTATCTATGCCGTTTTAGTTCTTTAAGTAGTATCCTTATTGTAAGTATAATTAATGTAGTGTAATGATATGGAATATAATTTTAGACACACTTGTGTAAAACCAATGTAAAAGTTTTTTTTAGGTTTAGCACTTTAAGCAGATGGCAATAAAATGAAAGAATTCATAATTCCTTTTGAATATTTCTAGGGCTGGAATGACGTATCTTTTCACGGTTCGGATCAGATCTTGACGCCCAACATCGACAGCTTGGCGTATAGTGGTGTTATACTGCAGCAGTACTACAGTGAGGCAATCTGCACCCCTGCCCGTACTGCACTGCTCACTGGAAAATACCCCATGAGACTAGGTAAGATGGAGACTCACTTTTTAAATACCAGGTGTTGGTTAGAGCAAACACGCACTGGCATTTTGCCGGATAGAGGCTTGTTTCAACGTTAAAGTTCCGGTATCGTTACCTCCAGATGTATCGTTATTGTCAAAGTATCGATACCTCGGGTAACGTTAATTATCACCCAAATTAACGTTAATCTTGTCAGCAAAAGTATCGTTACAATAAAACAAGCCCTGTCTCTATCTGGCAAAAGGCTGGTTCGGCTGCAGTGCGCGTTCGCTCTAAGGCTCTATGATTTCAAGCTCGAGGCATCGATGAGGTCCCTCCTTAAGACATTATTATGATATTTCGTCTTTTCTGAAACGTGACGTGCGATGAATTTGTATTTATATTTTCGACTTATTTTATTTCTACTTCTGAGATGTAATTTTACACAAAAAATTTAGGCCTCACTTTTGAGAAAAAAGTGACTGTCAAGGTTGACTTTTAAATCAATTGTTTCAAAACGTAGCATTGAAGTGTTTGAAATGCGCCATAATCATAAGATAGATATGACAAACTAAGAATTAAATAATGTGGGCAGGTAATAAGTAGGTATTCACATAGTCATACTTTGAGGATTCCGTATATGTTTATTTTGTGGAAATATTTAAAGATAATGTAATTCCGGGATTAACGAAATATTATTAAAATAATATATATCCGAAAAATCTGCAAGTCAAGTCAAGTTATTTTGAAAATGATATTTACATGCCATACTATTGGCGAAACATGCAGGTATCAAATTAACTAATATGTAACATTCTATTGTCATGTAAATAAATAATTTCATTAATTCATATACTTATTATAATTATTGCCTTATATATTTTCAAAATATTCATTGGTAATAAAAAATTATTTAACAGCACATATAATCATGAACCAACACAAATTAAAAAATAATCTCTCTTAGTGCATATCATGAGCGTTTCAGTAAGCGTAACTACATTGAAAGGAATACTAAAAGGAACCCTAAAAATGACAGTTATATTGTATACGGCGGCGTCTACATAAGTAGCGTGGTAGTGTATGTGGTCAAGGTCCCGTCATTGAGCGAGCTCGTGTCAATGGCACACACGACACGTAATGTCCAGATAAATTCCAGTTCAAGATCATTTCTACTTGCTAAAACGAGTAAGACAACTTTTGCCCCAGATTATGTTTTACTACTTTCGCACGCATTGCCGCCTTTTAATCAGCAATCATATTTAAGTGCCAATTTATTGAAGTTTCGTGGTCACGACTACGATAAAGTATGAATGGTCGTAGTATTTATAAAAGGGACTTTTAGTTGGCTAAATATACGCTAGTTTTTCTATATGCTTTTTTTTTTGGGTGATAGTCAGAGGTTATTGCTAGATTTATTAGAATAAATTGGATGGATTATTTACATATGCCACTAATCTTTCTTAATATTCAAGGTTCCATATGCGAAAAAAAAAATACATCCGAATATTAAGTACCTTTTAAACACTCTTCAGCTCTCGTGTTAGTAGCTAGCTGTGTCCTACGGTTTTACGCGCCCATGATCTGTAAGTAGCAATCTTTAACCTTGCTTAATAATTAGATGTCAATGCAAAATTGACTTTAATCCGTGTCGTAGAACAATCGAAGACAAACAAACAAACCATACACTCTCTACCATAGATTTATTACATACTAAGTACTGCGCCTTATATAATAAATGTATACTCTCTACTACGTTCGATAAAAATTAGTCATAAGCCAGAGGGAATACGACACAGAAATTGTATAAGGATGTAAACAAATTACAATCTCTGTTTAAGAAAATATAAATAAATATTAAGGTACACAAAAAAGTGCTATAAAAACGCAGACTTCAAATTTTCATGACAATCTTGTGTTTATTGCAGGAATGCATGGTATGCCGCTTTACAACTCCGAAGATCGAGGAATCCCTTTGTCGGAGCGCCTTCTGCCCTCATACTTGAAAGAGCTGGGCTACACAACTCATCTGGTGGGAAAATGGCACGTCGGGATGTCCCGGCCCGAGTTCCTGCCGACTTCCAGAGGTTACGACAGCCATTATGGAATGAGAGGCGGCTTCATTGATTACTACACTTACAATAAAGTTGAGGCGGTGAGTGGCTTTAAACAGTTTGATTAGGATTCTAATTAATAAATCTATATGTCGTTATGATTAAGGCGGGTCAGTATAAAACATCTGTCCATTGGGTGGGTGAATTGCAGGTGGAGATGTTCTGACCCGAATTCTTGCTGTGAGGCAGAGGTTCTCTTGCTATTAACACCATAATAGGATGAGACTCAGCTCATCGATTACTATGAAGTGTCGCAAACTTACAGCTGTTATTAAACAACTTCTTGTCTTTTTAACTCACGCTTGTCTACACTCCATGCACAGGCGTTGGTAGGATTTTTGTGATTAAATTCCAATACATTGTACAATTTGACAGATATACAAGTAAGACAGTCGTTTAGTTCCGGATAATTAGAAAAGTTACCTAGTACACTTTTTATTGGTTTATTCTCAGGTTTTGCTTTCTTATCGCATTTTAAGAACGATTTAACAAAACCTTTTTTAAACAAATTACAGACTGAAATTTCGTACCAACTTCTAAGTTACTATGTATTGTACTTTTAATTATCGTTAAATATATATTTTTTTCCTTAGTATCACATTTTTATAAATAAAGATATTGTCATCATACTCAATATACTCAATGATGTTTTTAGTTTATAGTTTAGTTGTTTTTTTTTGGGTTATTTTTATATAATTTGGAATTAAGAATAGAAATATATTTTTAAATTTCTCAATGCTTACTTACTTCAGCAATATGAAATATTTGCCGGAATACTTACCTACATATATACACATTATCGTGCAATCAGGGTGCTAGTGATATTAGCACCAATCCAGCTTGTATTGTTATGCGAGTGACCCAGAAGAGTGTTTATTTTTGTAATTGTTTGTTATTGCAGTGGCCCGATGGCACTCCGATGTTCGGGTTGGATCTTTACGACAATGATGTGCCGCAAGACCAAGAGCAACGTTACATCATCGATGCTCTCACAGACAGGGCTGTCAAAAGTAAGCGCCAATAACATTGAAAGAAGGACTAACTTATTATCATATATGTTTGTAACAAATACAAACTCAAAATAATTCAATATAAATGAAATTTGTTGTTGAAATAGAAGATTTACAAATACTTATCCTGATAAGAATGTAAAGGTCAAAATATATTCCGAAACTTCTCCATTTACATCGATTAACCTGTGCTTTCAGCCTCCCTTTACCGTTGTTTACTATATGCCCCAATAGTTTTTTTTACCATGATATATAGTTAAAAACGGTAGAAAACGATCGAAAACTATTTTTTTTTTACTATTTTGACCCATCGCTTGTTGTAATGAAAGAGAGTTGAAAACAAAGGGTGACCAAGGGAATACGAAGTTTTCTTAATCTCTTAGTTGATTTCCACTAGGGCATAAATATGAACAAAAACTATTAGGATGACTTATAAATAGCAATCAAGCTAGCATGACGTTGTCAAATGGCTGAAGATTAAAATACTCGGTATACAAAAAACTGTGAAGTCAGGCCACTTTTTGTAGTAGGTAGGTAGATAGTAGTATTATTCTCTGGTTATTCTAAAGATCAATGTGTCGTAGTAAAGAATTGTTTAAGGTACTTAGTTAGGTATATGGTTAAGTTAAACGAATGCTTTTTTTGCGATAGCAGGCGGAATTAGTCATGTCGCCAAAAGACTAGCGAAGGCGACAAATCCTACTCACTAGACAATCTAATTGTTTTTGGAATTAGAGCAATAGAAATTAAAATTTTAAATGTTCGTATTTGATTAGACTTCAGAATCACATTTTCCGAGTCGCCAGGTTCATATAAGTATATTTTTTTTAGTAATCTATGGGCATAATGGGTCCTCACCACTGTTCCTTCATGTTACCCACAACGCTCCGCATGCTGGAAACGAAGGGGGACACGTGCAGCCTCCGCTCTACTCGGCCGTGAAGAACCGCCATATCGCGCACTCCGATAGACGACTGTATGCGGGTAAAAAACTTGAATTTCTAATCTGAGTTCTAAGAATAGTAACTAGATCTTACAAGGACACATTTTGTAAAATATATATTACACATGGTTTAACCTGTCCTAATTAATTTATACTCCAACAAAATGTGTACCGATTGGTAAAATTATACCTCCACGATAAATAATCAACGACCTATTATAGCATTGTGTTATTTGTGATATTACAGATTTGTTTGCCTATTTCTTATTGCAGAAGTCATGAATCACTTGGATCGTAGTGTTGGTCAAATAGTAAGAGCTCTAGCCGAAACGAACATGTTGGATGATACAATGATAATATTTGCATCTGATAACGGAGCTCCAACCGTAGGTGACATGAACAATTGGGGAGTGAACTTACCTCTGAGAGGCAAAAAGAGCACTCCATGGGAAGGAGCTGTGAGAGTACCAGCCTTTATCTGGCATGCATCATTTAGGCCTAGGGTTTGGGACGGTCTAATGCATATATCTGACTGGATGCCGACTTTGGTAGCCGCAGCTGGTGGCCAGCTTACATCTGAAATTGATGGAGTTAATCAATGGGATGCTATAGTACAAGACGGAGAATCAAAACGCACTGAAGTACTGTTAGTTGTTGAAGATAGCCCAACTAATACATATGCAGCTTATAGAGCTGGAGATTATAAAATTGTTGTAGGAAATGTTACTGGTTTGAGTAATGGTTATTATGGAGAACAGTTCATGATTAATAAAATGCCCGCACCAGAATACTATCCAACTCTTAGATCATGTGAAGTCGCTCGAACATTTGAGAGTATGGGTTTCTACTTAGATTTCAATGGAGTGCAAGCTATGAGGGCAGCTACAGTATTGACGCAGGAGGATACTCTTAGTGATACAACACCATGTATACCTACACCAAGTAAGTTTCTTGACTCATTTTATTTTTGCAGGAAATCATTATATTTTTATTTTTTATTTAGGTATTTTCCACATTTGCAATAACCTGTCGTTACAGTAAGCACCAATGCAACAGAGTAAGCGTACAGATTAAAAACTATTACATCTTAGATAAAAAAAAATATGTTTCAATAAGAACTTGGTACTTTTTGCTTTTTTTGAAATCACTAAAAGATGTTTTTGAAGTATTCTAAACTTTTAAAAAGATTTTAGTGTTTTACAAGTAAGAAATCAATTTTTATCTATATCATGAAAATAACTTTCTATTTCAATTTTTTTTAGCTCGTGGCTGCCTTTTCAACGTTCGCCGAGACCCAGCTGAAAGGCACGATCTCTGGACTCGTGCCAATAAAATTGCTAATCTACTGACCAGCAGATTGCGTGGTCTTTGGGCAAGTCAACTGCGAAGAGGTCCGCCTGCTCTCCAACAGCAAGCGGATCCAGCTAATTTCAATTATGTTTGGACTCCTTGGTTGACGAAACCAAATAATACTGCTGATGTTATTACAATAAAGAAGACTGTTAAAAGTAACGATAGGAACATAACTTTGGCAGCGTCCATAAACTGTGAAGGCGCAACAGGAATCAAAAACTTTTTATGTATACTAAAGAGTGTGTTCTAGTTTAAGTAGGTAATAATATTAATATATCGTAATTTGTGAAATAGTATTTATGAAATAATGTTAATAATTTTTGTTTCTTTATTTCTTTCCCTTATAGTCATAATAATATTATCGTCATCATTAAAAAAGAAAAAAATGATTTGTCAAGCAGTAAACAAAATATGGAAATCTAGAATTATTTCTTTTACTTCCTTTTTATTTCCGGGACCTTTATTTATATTCAGAGAAGCCCATAATAACATGCAGTTACTGATGGTGACCAAACGAACAACGACTAAATTTGTTTACTTTCTGAAGAGTTATTGGCATATAGAAACTCGCCTTTTCGCCTTACTTGGCAAAGGTGTTGACCATGTATGCAGTAGCCAGTATTCACTATAGCCTAACCTCCGTATTAAGAAACGTTTGTTAAGCATATTTTAGTTAAAATGTGTTTCGTCTCGTTCTTTCACATGAAGTGTCAGGTAAGAGAGAAAGAGCCAAAACATATTTTAGTTAAAATGGGCTTATCAAAGGTTTCTTAATACGGCGGTAACACTTTCTAAAGAGTCGTACTTCCAGAGTTCCACGCTCATAGCACTCGTCTGTTTTATATACTTACCGCCGTATTAAGAAACGTTTGATAAGCCCATTTTAACTATGTTTTGGCGCTTTCTCTCTTACCTGACACTTCATGTGAAAGAACGAGACGAAACACATTTTACTAAAATAGGCTTAATAATCGTTTCTTAATACGGGGGTTAGTAATCATGTAGATTACATAATCAATGAAAAGGTTTATAGTCGTGTGGTATCCATTTGCAACATCAAGTTCAATGCCCTTTTACTCGTAATAGTGTATTAAAATTAAACTTGCTCCTTAGATGATAGTAGCTATTGCTAGCTGAAAGTCGTCACTTTGTATATTTGAATACATTTATAGATAATTTTAATCTTGTTACATATAATGTGGCCGCGTTTATTTATCAAAATACATCTACAACATCCAGTCAAGTAATTGTTTGCAACGTTTTAATAGCCAATATAAGGAAAAATATAGTTTTATTTATAAAATTAAGAGTGCCTTTTGCTAAGTATACTTGTTTGTTGTTTCTAGAATGGGTCTTTTGTATATTTTAATAAGTCTCGTGATCGCGTTAGTAGTGGTGGTGACCGGTGGAGAAATTGCCAAACACCCTAATATCGTGTTTATAGTTGCTGATGACTTGGTGAGTTACACAATATTTACTGTTTATGATATTAGTAACGTCGTACTTGAAATTTATACAATTGTTTTTATGGATAGGATGAGTATGTAATTCATCCTTTTATTTTTAATCGACCTAAATAAAGAGAAGGAGGCCCCAGTTCGTCGGAATCTTTGATATAAAAATTATGTGTTAGTTTGATTTTTGAGAGATTTATATATTTTTGATGATAATCGATAAATTATTAATAAATTGTCTAACTTGTTTTTTTTCGTGTCCACAAATTGCGGTATTGTTTAAATTACATGAAGTTTATGACTCCAAATAATTTAAGTTAAAAGGTATTGAAAAAAACCTAACTTTGATATTCAACAGAACCTTTAAATATTTTTTTATGAAGCTTTTATCATACAAAATTTTCACTACATGTGCAAGACACCCGAAAAACACTCCGAATCTGTTTAAGTCGGGTTAAAATAAACAAGCAAGCTGTTGCAGACTGATTGTGTTATCTTGAATAATCTGATTTGTAAGCAAAAGGTCGCAGGGTTTAATGAATATAGGTATGCTTCATATTAATAAATTTGAAGTTGTTGCCAATCTCACGAATTCGTTGACTAGCTGCTCGTTTATTGGAATATTTTATTTAATCATTACAGTATATGATGACAATCCTTCTATTGGATATGCCATCTCATTTTTTTTAAACCAAAATTATTATGTAAGAAATTATGTCTTAAAAAAAATTAAGTTTTTGACTGCATTATTCAAGCTGATATTAATTTGATTGTGATTATATTTAGTTTGTTGGATGTTGTATAAAAATATTAAACTTAGATTGAGGAAAAATGCAGATATTTAAAACGGTTAATATTATATTATAGTATAACCAAAATTTTGCTTTATAGGTCAAGTAGTTGGGTAGATTTCGTATTTTCTACATGAATGAGCAAGTGACCTTTCCCTTTTATATATAGAAGACTTATCCGTCACATCCGCCTATTCTAAAGCTAGTATACAAAATGCGGGAAGAAAGCGAATATATATATATATATTTACATTCCATTTCTTCCCGTGGGTGTCGTACTTTCTCTGTGGTGTCGTAATTGTCGTAAGAGGCGACTAAGATTATAAGCAGTTCTTATTTAACTTGTACCTCTTGTCCACGGTTTTTCATCCTTTTTAACACTTGCGGATGAGTCGTGGCTTAATTATATGGAAAGAGCGTTATTTTATCCTCGGAGGAAATTTTGCGGATGATTTGACTCCTAACTTTAAAAGGCCGTCGATTCATCCTCGGATGACATTTTTTTGCAAATTGATTGTCACTTAATAGTATACCAACAACAGTATTTCTTCGAATGGTTGAAGTCACGCAATCGGCCGATCATACAACTAATCTAGCCAAATCTTGCTCATGTAGGGAAATTAAAAAAACATCACTTGGACTCCGGGGTTCATAACCATAGTTTGGGATGCAATCGGGATAACGCTAGGATGATCATTCATCTTGCAATATTTTTTTCAGCAAAGTAAATCGCAGCTGACGCAAAATCTCAGATCAGTACCCCTAGTACAAGTGTTTCTAAACGCAGACGCTAGCGACTGCGTTAAAATTGTGTATGGAATTTCTTAGTCGCTTTACTATTCGCCAGAGGCGCTCAAAATCAAACTACAACTACTAAAAATTAAAACTAGGGGTACAGACAAAAATATGCACGCGACCTTGAATATTTATCAGACGGTGTCTGACTGTAATCTCGTGATTCATGTGGCACACCAGATATCTCCACAACGATTATATAATACTCTAGTGTACACAGACAATTACATATTATTATTATCACTTATAGTTAAGTAACAATACCAAGTCCTGTCTTGTTCACAAGTTAGATCTGTAACAACACCTAGTTTTTATCCACCGAATGATTATAATTGAACCCCGTATATGTCAATCAAATTTCCTGAGTGACACTGTTTAATAAAAAGTTTTAATTTGTTAACAATTTTTTTCTATTCCTTCTATTTTGTCAGTCGCTCTGTGGAACTTTATTCCAACATTGCGTCTACATTTCAGGGTTGGGATGACGTCAGCTTCCATGGCTCCGACCAGATCGCGACTCCCAACATCGACTTGCTGGCGTATACGGGAGTACCTCTGGAGCGCTATTACTCCCACTGTTTGTGCTCGCCGTCCCGAGCTGCTTTGCTCACAGGAAAATTTGCTCATAGGCTTGGTACATTTTTTTTGCTTTTAGGAACTTACTATAGTGTTGCTCTAAATTTTAGTTTTCTTAACTTTTTTATGTGTGTTTATTAAAGTTAGGAGGTATCTTTATTGGACTGTGTGGATGATCTCTTTTCCTTTTAAATTTTATCTTAAATTTCAATGTTTCTTTTTTTTATTTGAAAGATATGCGTTTTCGACTTACCGATTTCGATCGAGTCACATATATTTCAAATATAGACCATCGGGACCACGAATAGGCGAAACGCTTCTTTAGTGTATAAGTAACTTGTACAAATATAATAATTTAGTTTTTAACTATCATGCTTATAATACTCGTACATAAAAATGGCTAAAATTGGTTGACTTGCCTGGTATTGTTTACCTCTATAGGATTAAAGATGTAAAGTAAGTACGTAATAGTACCTTCTACAATTTACTGGATTCATGACTAAGGAAATTATTTGTAACAAATACAATGGCAAATAAAATAAGTTTTAACAGGCAAACCTAATATATAGTCTATGTTTATTGTGATGGTAGGTTACCACAAATGTCTACTAACCTCATAAGTTTTTATTTCTAATGTAAAACGAAATACTTAGGTAGTTTAAATTTCTTTGATATCTACTTACCCACCTATTATTGGCAATTGTAAAGCTTATCCAGATGATTTCAAATCTGGCACTAGTGTTACCCACTGAACACACAAGAACTATTCAAGCATCTACATGGAGTCTGGATGGCACAAGACAAGTCCCGACCCCAAATTTTACTATCTTTTGTCATTTAATAACATAGTTTTCATCTTCCAAATTTATTATGAAATCAGGTTATCCATTGAAAATAACATTAAATTATCAAACAAATACAGAATTTCAGCTTCTGTTGAAAGTGGGTAAATGAAACTTTCAAGAATTACTCCAAAAGCAAAAAGTGACGAATAAAAAATAAAATCTTATTCTTATTCTGCATTTCAATTTAGGTATGCAAGGCTATCCTTTGACTAATGGCGAAGATCGAGGGTTACCAGTGACGGAAAAAATTCTGCCACAATACCTGAAAGAGTTAGGTTACGCGACGCATCTGGTTGGGAAGTGGCACTCTGGTGGTTCTCGTAAGGAATATCTGCCCACTGAAAGGGGGTTCGATACCTACTTTGGACATATAAGTGGATATATAGACTACTATGAATACATCTTAGAGGAAACGGTAAGGCAATGTGTGTGCAGGTTGGTAAAGGAAGAATCTTGGTAAAGATTTATTTATTGATTAATAAAATTTGTTACAATAATTTTAAAATGGAGGTCTTCAAGCCTTGAGCTTTTTTCCCAGTCAACAGGATCTGAAAAGTATTTATCTCTCGACCTACGATTCATAAAATTTCAAATTTATGATTGCTTTTTATCTATTATATGAATATATGGATACTTAATTCTGTCCTGTTCATCTTCTTCCAAATTTTATCTTTTATCCTTAAACATCTGGTTTATCATAAATTGAATGGTAAATAAAAATAACAAGACGCGGCCAGAACCAACGATAAAAAATAAGAAAATTGATAATACGTTTTATTTCAGTGGATTTCTGGTCAAGTGTCTGGAATGGCTTTGCACCGAAATTCTACTCCGGCATGGGACGTTGAAGGCTATATTACAGACGTTTACACGGAAGAAGCAATATCAAGTAAATTTCCCATATGTTACCGTTAAATTGAATGTCGGGTACTTACTTGAATTGAGGTTTTGCGTTCAAGCATGATAGATATACCGAGACCACAGAGGATTTCTCTAAGACAAAGTCTGCTTGTCAGCTACGTTGTAGCTATTTCTCTAATTTTAGGAGACAATACGTTCATCATATTGTACAGTTTTGACTTAACACCCGCATAGGAAATCGTTCATATTAGAGTTAAGTTCTAATATAACTACAGCAAATTCTGCAGAAGACACAAAGATCCAAGATAATATGGATAAAAGATGTGATAAAACTTTAAATTTAAAAAAAAATGCTACAATGTACTTCAGTCTCGCTTATACTAATTAAACCTAGTCAAGTGTGAGTCGGATTCGCATCCCAACAGATTCCGTAGCCTCTGAGATGAAAACAATATTTTATATACATTATTACAAATTTTCCATTATAATTTTTTTTTTCAAATAAATTTAGTATGTAGTTGTTGCTAACTGTAACAAAAATACATGAATCTGTCATCAAGTTTCTAGCTATTACGGCTTACGAGATTTAGTCCAGACCGACGCACAGACAGAAGAGGCTTAGTAATGTCACAGATTAGAGAAAATTATATAAGGTGGACACAAATCAACTGCAAATATTTTAAGGGCAGATTTAGACCATTTTACTTAAGAACTTTTCCAAATAAACATATATCGAAATACTATTTTATTTTTCACTTAACCCTACCTAGATCAGATAGTTCTCAATTTATATGCGAGGTCAAAAATTTTTTTTTTCATATTTCGATATGACTTTATTTGGAAAAGTTGTTGAAAAATATATCCCATAACACAAGTCTCGAACTTAATTTGGGGCTAACTCAATCTGTGTGATTTGTCCCTATATATATATATATATAAAATATATATTTATTTATTATATATTCATACTAATATTATAAATGCGAAAGTCTGTCTGTATGTCTGTATGTCTGTCTGTCTGTCACCTCTTCACAGCTAAACTGCTGGACCGAGGTCAAACATAGGCTACTTTTGGGCGCGATATAACCGAGTCGCGGGCGAAGCCGCGGGGAACAGCTAGTATATATAAATATATATTGATTTTAGGTTTACATTTGTGTACAAAATCCCAAACAAAACAATCCAGACAATCTTTCTGGTGTAAAATGAGAAAGATATAAAATTGTTTAGATACTAGGTCAGTTCACAAATCAGACCCAATAGTAATATTCGATCGAATCGAGATAGAAAATCATTTCCAAGTGAACAGAGGTCTTAAATGATTATCAATATAGATATGTGTTTCATCATACAGGTAAAGTACCTAGTATAGTTGTTAGTATTTTCTAATTTTCTCATTGATATTTATCCTAATATAATCTATCCTCCCGAGATTCTAGAAGCGCATGGTGCTTTCAGTTTACTTTCAAATCCGAATTCAAAGGATTTAATATTTGTGCCATTACTGTGGCATTCAATAGAAAGACGGCTTTTACAGGTATAACTGCAGACCCTACAGTCAGCAATCGCGTAGATACACGTTAAGATTAAATTTTACGCTGGAGCTGTGATTGAATACTATATATTTACATATACGAGTAACTATCTAAGTACATAACTAAGTAAATATATATATATATATATATATATATATATATATATATATATATATATATATTTACATACAACTATCATTTATGAAAACAATTTATTTTTTGACGTGACAACGTCTTATAATTCGATAGAGCCGGCTGCACGCACGAAAAAACATGACGCAATACGGCGTTACCTCGCTCTGAGGCGTTCCATTTAAGGCTTGAAGTGCAAGCGAATTTCTTATGACGTTGTCACGTTCAACTATCGTCAGTAAACCGAATTTACAGACAACCGATTTTTTTATTTAAAATCGAAGAATAATTTCTTTTATTTTTTATTTAAGTAGTTGTTTTTTTGGTGCTCTCAGTCACATTTTAGTTTCTAAAATTGGTATTAAAGTATTGATTACCAACACACCAGGATCATAATCCTATTGTTCTGGATTCTCTGGAAGGATTACTGAGGTCAGTACCATTAGTACAATATTAACAACTATCATATGTACCTTAATCTCCAAAGAGTAACCGGAAGACACGCTCGGATGAAGAAAATTATGACAAAACTCAAATATTTGTCGTATGTGAAGGAGCTTCCTTTCAATTGGACTTCATTTCTATTCCTACAGTTATAAGAAAGCACGATGCATCAAAACCATTGTTCCTGAACATTGCTCATAATGCGCCACATTCGGGTAACGACGCCGCATTACTGCAGGCGCCACCTGAAGATGTGAGGGCGATGCGTCATGTCGAGCTGCCGGAGCGCCGGATCTTAGCAGGTAATCTAATGAAGCTATTATACGGGAATGTGAAATTATCTATCATTTTAACCTTTGTGATTTGGTGGATCTTTCGATTTGGTTTAACTTTTTGTGCCGACTAATTACTAATACGTAGCTAACTACAGAATAAGTAGATAATATAATACTATGGCAATTACCGTAAATATTTACGGCTGTGTGTGTAGTTGAACTTTGGCATGATCATTAATTTAATGTTTCTAGATTCACAATAGGACCAGGTTGTTGGAACTAACATGACAATTAAACTTTTGTGATGCGGATTTAAACATTTCATAATTCTATTGCACATAGGTAATCGAATCATCATGAAATATGGAGGTATAAAGCATTAAAATTGCAGTGTGGTCGTAAACAGTTTTATGTCACATTTAGGTATTTGTGTTTCAAGACAAATGCATATCAGATATACCTAAATAAATCAAATGTAACCTTTTACCTGTGTTAAACAATCAATATACTTAATATTTATTTTGTATTTCATATTGAGTTATCATTGTGTGTTTGGAAAATCATTGGTTTTCACAAAAAAAACATGAAAATACTTATGAAAAACTGAAAAAATTGAATGCATTGTGCTAGGTCAGTAATAGAAGAACGAATATACTTTTTTCTGATACCAGATAAAGATAAATAATGTTAATCTACATATATTCAAGATTGTATGAATGTATTGCAATCATATGTAAATAATAAAACTTTGCCCACGCACGATTTCGTACTTCTATGATTGCATAGATAATGAAATAATTACATTTAAGACGGTGACATATATAAGGACTTAATTATGTACTACTTGATGCATTAATAGCTCCCTTAAATTACTTTACTTATAAATTATTTTAAACTTACAAATTAGAATTTAAAATTTAAAGACTAAGCTAATGAGTGACCAAAACGATCTAATTTTTTTTGACGTGACAACGTTTTATAAATTGGTTTGCCGGGTGACACTTCAAGAAACTGCGTTACGCTCCGCTCACGTTATGCGCTCACAATGAGAGCGAGTGAGAGGCACGCGTCCCTTCCACTCGGGCATGGTTAGAAAATCAACAAAACAAAGTCGTTGTCACGTAAAACTTTCGCCCGTATACCGACTTTACAGGCAACCAATTTTTTATCAATTTACTTATTTCAATTTGATTTACTAGAAATACCGGTTCTTAAAATTATTATTATCTCTATCCACTATCTATCTATACTGGATTGTAGATGTTTTTAGCTATCTAAGTCCCACTGCTGTGCTACATAAAGCCAAAGCCTCCCCAATACTCCTTTGTTTTTATATAAATTTGATATTTCGTAGTTAATACAATATTACTTAAAAATAAATGTTTATTTACAGCCATGATAAAAAAACTGGACGAAAGTATCGGAGATATCATAGAAGCTCTACTGCAGAAAGATATGTTACAGAACACCATAATTGTGTTTGTGTCAGACAATGGGGGCATGACCTCTGGTGACTCGTTGAATTATGCATCGAATTGGCCTTTGAGGGGACTAAAAATGTCCCCGTTTGAGGGAGGCATTAGAGTTGTCGGACTTTTATGGACACCAAATTTAAGCCATCATTCATGGAAAGGTCATATGCATGTCGTTGATTGGCTTCCAACTTTAATGAAAGCTGTAGGAGCTGATGTGCCTGCAGGCATTGATGGTATTGACCTTTGGAATCAAATTACTCAAAATGAAGAGTCACCTAGAAGTGAAATATTTGAAATCGATGACTACACAGGCTTTTTTGCAATTATATCTGGAGATTACAAATTAGTGACTGGAAATGTACAGTTAAGTTATAGTGATTATCAAGGAGATGGTCTAAGAGGTGTAATTGGAAGCCCACGGTCTTATGAAACATCTATTATAGGCAGTAAAATGTATACGATTTTGAAGAATATTGGAAAACTATTTAGTGTTAAGGATATTGGTTTAAGAAAGAAAAGTAATATTGATTGTAAAGGAAAAGAACGAAACAGTAATACAGTTTGCTATCCTAATAATGGTAAGTGTACAATTATTGTTATTTATTTATTATAATTACATCAATCAATCCTAAAATAAAATTATTTTTATGTGTTTTCAGGAACAGTATGTTTATTTAACTTAAAAGACGACCCTTGTGAGACAACGGACTTATCTAAAATATATCCAGATCTTGTAAATAATTTGAAGGAGCGATTGCAAGTCGAAATAGACAGCAGAATACCCCGCATGGTTCCACTATATAGAGATCCAAGAGCGGCACCAAAGTTATTTAACTACACATGGACAACATTTGCTGATTCTTTTTAAACTGTATAAAAAGTAGTTTTTTAAGATAGTCTCAATAAACTTCAAGTATGTTGAACGGGTTTCAGTGACTGTGGTGCAGCTAAGGTATTGACTACGAGACAAATTAAACAGTATAAAAACAATATGTATTTATGTAAATAGTTTATTCATTAATTCATTTTTAGGAAGAATGTGTGATCCTTTTTCGTAACTAGATACAGCTTCTTCGAATGCGATCCTTGTTTGTCTAGAACTGGAAGCTTCAAGAAAACTCGTTCCAGGCAAATAATTATAACACGTTTTGTAAGTCCATGTGTGATTGTAGATATGTGATACTAAAAAGACAACGGGCTTAACAGTATATCTTAACAATATAGCACATTATAATAAAATCCATTTAATTTTAGGTAAGCCTATATATTATTATACATATAAATATGAAAATTAATTTGTATTACCTTTATTGTTTGAAACTATAACAGAGTATATTGCCGTGTTTCATGGTGAATTCCGCTTTGATAACATCAAATTATTTCAGTAGTTGTGAAACTATATAACTAACTTGTTGTAGAATTTAGTTATTACTAATATATACGCTACAAGTGAATCTAATTCAAATAATTTTCTAGTTAAACCGACTGATTTTCGCTTTTACATTAGCAAGCAGGTATTTATGACATTACTGAAATATTCCTATGTTGTGAACTAACAAATGAATTAGCCAAAACGTTGCTAAGGTACCCACTACGTGTCTAATGTCTATCGCTAGAAGACTGTCCTGAAACCATGACTTAGCGCAACGCTAAGTCATGGTTTCAGGTTGCATGAAGTATATGCCACTATTGTTAGTTACTGACACCACACTGACACATACGAGAGGAAGAAAAGAAGGGAAACGAAGGTTACATACGTTTAAGCCAAAAATGATCCTGTGTTCGAAGGGGTGCACCACAACATCTTTTACTTTACACGGCAATAATGGCAATTTGGCAGCTTGGCTTGGACAATGTGGAATTGTCTATATAAGCTGAGATACCTGATTGATAGCTATAAAGACGACCTGATGTGATTGTGTTAAACAAATAAAAAGTGTATGTCTCGTCGATCTCATAAGACCTAAAAACCCATTTATGCATAGAACTAGGACGCATTTTTTTTTAAATCTATGCATTTATGTCATAATCTAAACATAAGAGTACAAGTGGTTCAATATTTAAAGGAATTAGGAACAGAGGGGAATGAAAACTTATATACTTGTAGTGTGTATAAGAATAAATAATCAAAGGTACGAATCTGTAACCTTCTCCAACAATCAGGCTATCGTATGTTGAAAGGATTTTTCAGATTCGACCACTTGATCAAACAAACAAACTCTTTAGCTTTATTATTTTCGTATAAGATAATCCTTGTTGTAAAATATATATATAAAGTACATAAGTCTTCGTTTCACTTTAGTAGTTGCGGGCATTGATGGTTATAATTTCAGTCCTCAGTGGAATTAGGCGGAAGTAACGAGGTAATTCTGCTCGTTTCTTAAGAGCTTATGTTGCGAGGGATACGCAGAATAAGATACTGTAATTACGGGCTCTGACATGCCCAAGGAATATTTATAAGATTAGTGAAAAATCTTTCAAATGGAGTGATGCTTATACTCTTACTGATGCTATTAAGCATTTACCAAAATTCTTTAACAATTTTTTAATAAGACGGTTCAAAAATATTTGATCAATAAAGGGAATATGATTGCAAGATGAGACCATATGACTTATTTATGTAGAGCCAATGTTGTCGAATAAATTTGTTTTCCTTACACCCTTGTGGTGGCGTTGTTGTTGTTGTTGTTGTTGTTGTTGTGTAGAGTTTGAATGTGTATCTAATAATATCACATCATATTTACAGCCAAGAAATGTCAATACGGTATTATCAAATAGAGTGAGCATGCCAAAAATAAGCCATATCCTGGTCCAGCAGGGATTTATTTGTGGTTTTTAACGTAATGTTGATTTTACGATTTCACTATGCTGTTTAGTCAAATTCACGTGTACTAATGGTCTCACAACAAAGCATGCCGAACAATCGTGCGAAGTGGAGGAAAAAAAGCAGAAAAGCAGACCCTGGGCTACGAAGCAATCAGCTGAGGAAGCAACCGAGAAAGCGCTAAGATGAGAGAGAGAGAGAGAGAGAGAGAGAGATGCCTTTAGTTTTAGAAAAAAAATACATATTTGCATCTCTAATACACTCGTAAGAAATTATCGAATCATGAATTTAATTATGAAGGTATTCAATGCATATACATATATATAAGTTCGACTCTAGTCGCTCTCAAGTCTCATCCTGAGTTTCAATGCGTATGTTTGGTGAAATCAAATACAGCCCTTCAACATCGTTCAGTTTAACATCTGAGCAAATGGCACAATTTGAGAACCCTTTGAAAACTCTACCTTCGACGGGAATTTGGGACGTACTCAGAACGTTATCAATTATCTATTTTACGAAATGTTAGTTACTATACGGATTTGCTCTTATATACTTTGTAATCGTTTGTGTTAGTCGAAATAATATTAGACGTCCTGCTTCGATATCAAGTGTAGGGGAAAGAAACATTTATGTTTGCATAATGACAAACAGAGGCGGATCAAAAAGTAAAGAGCCATCACAACGAAGAAATAATCGAAAAACAATAGCGGATATTCAAGGTAAAAATGCTAAAATTAATAGAGGGTAAGCATATCCAGAAAATCTGAACTTACATTCACAGAACGTCTATTCAAACAATGTTTATATAATCAGTCGCTAAATGTTTAGTGTTGACCTAGTCCGACTTAGAACTGAGGTCCAAACCCTTGCCCATCCTTCTTACACCATTATTGTTCTGGAGTACCAGCAGCAAACACAATTAGGTGCCCCACTCGTTTGCCGATTGCTACAGAGATATACCTAAATGCTAGAGTATATAATTATCTGCATGTAATCTACTGTCTTCTACCACCTTGATAAATTGGAATCTATTGCAGCCACATTTTAAAACATCCATAACGAAATAAAGTAAGTATAATTTTTTTTTTTACAAAAATCTGGCCATTGTCTGAATTTATGAAATGTAATATTTTAAGTAAAATTAACTATCATATAGGCCGAAATAAGTCTTCAGTTAGGTAAAGGCTTCTATAGTGAAATATTAATTCATTTTATTATTGTTGTGTTAAAATCATTGTCATCATGCAAATAATTTGGAATCGCGCGCGGTTTGACGTGAGGCAAATTTTTCTTTTTTAATCTATGGCATCATCTAGATATTACTCGGGTAAAAAACTTAGATTATATTTCAGCAAAAAACTTAATCCGAACTTTAGTCATGAAAGTGATAAAATCAGACAAGCAGAAAAGGATAATACAAAAGTATAGTTTGAGTCTTATAACTAGTTAGGAAGCCATTTGCTAACAGGTCAGTAATTGATCCAAACATCCTCAAATCGACTAGTTATGGACTAGCCAGATAGTCAACAATCACTCAAACCCCCCTATTCGGGTTTATGATCGTCGTAAACTGCAAGACTTTTGTGGCTGAATAAATTTTCGCTTATCCCTTATTTTTGTCATTTTCTCAGCTTAGGATCGGTGGAGTGAATCATTATTAGGTTTAAAAAGCTGTCAATTTACCAAAATGAATAAATTAACTCATAAACTGTCGGTCGTATTCTGCGTTAGCGATTTGTATGACAAATCTGTATAGCACTCTTTCTTTACGCTGCGTAAATTACGCATAGTAAGAAAACTAAGAAATTCCATACAAAATCCTAACGCCTTTAAAAAATCTCATGCTAGGGGTACTGCAACCATAACCTGATAACTCTGCAAAGAACAATGCAACAAATATTGGGCGCTTATCCTTAGCTTATCATTTGCCTAAATACATATAATAATGCGATAGCCAGAAGGCACTCGCTTTATTATATGTACCTATTTAGAATACAATACAATATTTAGACATGGACAAGCAAACACATTTTATTTTTACGCTCAAATGTTCTTAAAAAGACAGCTCATTTTATATTCTGCTGAGAAAGTCGAGAGGGTCGCCAAGGATTAGGAAAAGGACGTTTGCACACTTTGAATAATTAATTTCACATCAAAATAATTTATTCATTCCAAGCATATACCCAACGAATAAAAAAACAAAACGTTTCGTTATAAGATTTCAGGTATTTTATAAGAAATAAATTGATGTTTTGTTACGATATCATGTAAAAATATTTAAATATTATATGGTAGCTATCTTCTTGTATTAATCCCTCAGATTATTTGATAGACAGCAAAATGTTTTAAAAAACGTGCAGTAAAGAACCTATACTAAATTGAAATCGTTTATCAGACTTGAAACTGTAAGAAAAGTACTACGCTGGTAATTATTAAAACTAGTTTAAAAACAATTATTATTATTCTGTTATTTTGGTTTCAAAGTTGGTTCAATACATTGTTATAGTTAAAAATAATAATTTCGAATTGGAATTTAGAAATGGCGGAGTTTTAAGCGACAATGATGGCTTCAATGTCGCTTCATGAATAAGGCAAAAATATAATAAAATATCTCCTGTTTGTAAGTTGTTGTTAAACGAATTGCAATCTTAAATATTCAATTTTAAATACCATTTTCAAATATTGTTGTATAATCCCAAGTGAGAGCATTAATAATGGTACTTAATTTATTTTAAATTTCTATTGGTGGTCTTTCACTTTCTGTGTTTAATAAACAAGTGATGTAATTTATCACCATCCATGATTTTTGTTATGTAAAGTTGTAAAAATTTTGACCGAGTTACTAAGTCAATTTGTACCAGACTTGAAGAGGAACTTATTCGTTCATTTGTATTCAGGCCGCAGCTGATAGAACCACCCTTCTGCGGAGAATGACTAATCTGTACCAGAACCACGACAACAGCTTTCAGTTCTTTTTGCGGAATTATTAAAAAATATTTAAAAATGTAGGAATAATTAAGAATATTATTATCACCAATTTTGCAATAAGGTTTTTTTTTAATTGAATGTATGAAAAAAAATTTTTGAATTCGATGGAAAAATTAAACCGATTTACCAACAGTTAATTCTTCCATGAAAAGTAAAAAGAGCATTTTTTGGTTTGCTTTTAAGAATAATTTGTATTTTTGTGTATATGTTTTCTCGTTTTTTTTTCTAGCTGTATATTTCCCACTGAGAATTAATTCATAGTGCTTTCAGGTTTTTAGCGCCAAAATGAAAAGTTGTCAGATTAAAAAGTAAAAATCGCATGCAGACTATCGAATATGGCGCACGCAGTTCAGCATTAATTCATCCGTACAAAACCACGGCCGAATAAAGCAAATTTATTAAATTCCTCTAAGCGGATTCCACATTTGCATGACTGCTAATGCCCTTTAAAAGCGAACGTGTTACAGAGAAGTTGCGAAAAATGTTTGCGCAAAGCTGTGAGCTCGCGCTGTTTGAGTTTCCGCAAAGTTTTTATTACCCCCACATCGTCATTTTCACATACGGTACGCTGGAATTTCCCTAAACAAAGTAACTTTATTCAGGTAATTGCTAAGTACAATATAGTCATAGGTGATATAACATGTTATTATTATTTGTATATGTATTTTATTTTTTATTTAAGTTTCCGTTAGAAATGTGACAGGCTGTTTAGGATTAGGTACTCTTATGTCTGTCCGTTTACAATTTCACTGTCAATTTTAAGTTTTGGGGTTCTCTTATAAAATTTTCTTTTTTATTTTAATTAACTGTTTTTTTTTTTTTGTTTATAACTGTTTGTTATAAGTATATTATAAGAAAATTTAAATCATTGTATTTGTAAGCGCTCTATATTACATCGAAATAATTTATGTTGGCTAAAACTAAAATACCTCGAAAACGATCCGTGTACCTATTTGTTGTTACGATTTGCTCAAGCTTTAGAATCAATTGCGTTACTTTCAGATAAGGTGGACCTTGCCCAATGGGTCGTCAAGTACTAGACAGGTTGATTGATCGACATTCGCAGCTGACTCATTGAGAAGGCATTACTATGCCTTACGCTATGTTACAGGGGTGACCGTCTATTAGAGCCTTCCATTAAGCGAGTTTGTTTTCTTTTCTTTTTGGTGTTAAGTTTTGTTTTGTTTTTTATTGTTCGAACGATTTCGATTCTGTGATCTTGGTAAAATAGTCCGATCATTCTCGTTGTCCCCCATTCTAATTGCCACCACTTTGATGAATGAACAATGGAGCACGCAAACCCCTTAAAGCCGTGTCAATTCCTGATTATTTATTTATTTTGTAACATAGGAAAACAAACAGCATAAGCCCAAAGTTTTTATCCAAGTAAATGAAACTATAGTTTGAGCCCGTAATCTACTATTTATAGAAAATTTAAAATGCAAAATTGATTAAACCTTTATTCGCGATGCTCACGACCAGCTTTTATTTCGCACTGTATGCCCATATTCAAAGAGTTAATATTTGTGATATCAGAAAATGCAGTGCTCTTGGTGAGTGCTGAACCTAATATGTATTTTTTATTTTTACACTGGCTATTTATATTTCCAATTTTTTTAATGAAATTTTTCGTTGCCGGTTACCTTACCAAATCTCAGACAAAATTTAGTTCTATTTTTAAATTTCATTCTTGTCCTAGGGAAGAAACAATTACTATGAGTTATTCCCGCCCAAGGGTGGGGAAAAGTGTTTTACAACCGATAGTCGGATCGAACAAACACTACTTTCCGAGTATGGTAAATGATAATTTATTATTCTTAATTGTTAGCACTCAACGTTTAACTTTTTAATTTTAGAAATTGCAATTATTAACTATTTTTAGTTCATTATAAGTTTTCGCTGAAATTAGACTAACTGCACGTTAGATATTTACCGTTTTTATATTTTTGTTTAGCTTACCACATGCGCCGCTGGGACCATTATTTAATCTGTGGGTTTAGGCTGTTGGGATAAAATACCTAAGCAAATATGTTCTTTATATTGTGGTGAAAATGAAAAATAACAACAAACTCTGTTTAGAAATATTTTATACACAGTTGGTATATATAATATTTCTGGCCACGGTTTTAGCTATGTGAGAGTTGTTTAATTAATGCCAAGGATATCGAAACATTTTATGCGCATCCTTGTGTATGTATCTACATCTTTCATCTATCTGGTGAAATGAATCTATTAGAATTGGCATGTGCGAGAATAGTTGACTTCTAGGCAGATCCTGAAATAATTTCAAATCCTGAAATAACTGACTGTTATTTTGTATATCTTTTTGGATCTTATTCATTGAAGTTGAACAATAGGTTATAATACCTATATACTAAGCAATTAATTAATGGAAGTTTTGCAAGCTGTTTGTATCAAAGTTTTGGACGACAGCAGTCTATAAACACTTATTACACCAGTTTGATAATATATAATTTTGTCTAGAGAACAGAGAGTCGTATATGTTTCAAAATAGGTCAAAGCAACGTCTTTGTTGCAAACAAAACAGCGTGAGCCGCCGCGCGACATGGAAACATTGTTTGTTTAGGCTCAGATACATCGCTTATCCAAACACGTGAGGAAAATGATGTTTTCTCGTTTGGTGCTTCACTATGAATACTAGTTTCGACAGTACCTGATTCCTGAACCCTGGCTACTAAGTAAAGTAGTGATTTCAGAACAGATTAGTACTGTGAGACCAAATGTCATTTACTAAGCCATGTTTATTTGGTCAAAGTGAGTAGTAGTTGCTTTAAAAAAGTTAATTTCGACTGCTTTCAAAATGAATTGTATCAAAAAATTTCTTCCACTTGCTCGTACTTAAATACTAGTTTATTTTTTTCTGGCTGCAATTGGACCTTCATTCATTAGGTTTTTTTCCGTTTAAAATAATTGAAATAAATTGAAAGGAATAATGCCAGCGTGGGGTAGTTGGCCGCAATAAATAATAAAAAGAAAATAAAAAATAGATCTAGAAAGTCTTTTAAAATAAAATACTAGGTACTTTGCAAGGCCGCTGCGTTAGCTGTCCCAAATGTTTTTTCAGGCCTTGGCAGTTGTAAAACTAATAATCAGGGTATTTCATAATCTAAGTAAACACTTGTTTACTTAAAACAACATGAACAAGCAATCAAATTCAATAAACACGTTGACAATAAATGTTGCAACTGTTAAAAGTTACCTACTACTTTCAAAGAATTGGTTAACAAAATAATGGTCAAAATAACCTAGGGTTAAATAAAATCATAACATTATAAATAAGTTCCAATTTGTCTTTGACCATATTATTTGAACAAAGCACGACATTAAACGATATTATGTGCCTGAGCGGTATTAGATTAGGAGCTCTTGGGAATTACCTACTTCATGAGGTCGCATAATGTCGCTCTTCAGTGTGGCATGAAATCGACAATGTTTTAATACGTTCATTTTTTTGTTACCAGTTACTATCACCTTTGTGGATATTGTATTTGATAAAATGAGTATTAGGAAATTTTAAATAAATACTAACTATATATCTATAAACAATACTGAATTAAAATGAAAATCATGTATATAAATATGTATATGTTACAAAAGATTTGTGTCACTGCACCTACGATAGGTTTCCCTGTATTGCGAGAGTCAGGTTCCTGTCTAATACTTTTGTTACACAGCTTGTTGCACATAAATATATAAAACAAAATAATTAGTCCGGTCAAATTAGACCAAAAAATTAGTAAACCCACGACAAATTCAGGGGAAGCTGAAAATTCTTACAATTGTTTAAATCATAATTATAAACATTGTCTTAAAAGTCCCAATCGATTCCATGTAAGGAAAATTTTTTAGCGAGGTAAAAAGGTCCAAAAAATGGGTTTTTCGCGATTTTCTTGAAAACGGTGAGTTTTATCGCAAAATTACCTCAGACATAATTTGTAGATCAGGAAATTTCCTATAAAAAGGTATTAATATTTTTTTTCTTAAAAGCCACCGCTTCTGAGATATAACGATGCAAAAAATTGCAAGCGTCATAAACGCACACGTTTACACGCCACCTCTGAGGTAGTGTACTTAGCGCAAGTATATGGGCGCGCGCTTACAAGTTGCAATTTTTTGCATCGTTATATCTCAGAAGCGGTGGCTTTTAAGAAAAAAAATATTAATACCTTTTTTTATAGGAAATTTCCTAATCTACAAATTATGTCTGAGGTAAATTTGCGATAAAACTTACCGTTTTCAAGAACATCGCCAAAAACCCATTTTTTGGACCTTTTTACCCCGCTAAATTTTTTTCCTTACATGGGATCGATTGGGACTTTTAAGACAATGTTTATAATTATGATTTAAACAATTGTAAGAATTTTCAGCTTCCCCTGAATTTGTCGTGGGTCAAATGTCTAATTTGACCGGACTAAATAGTTATCTTTAATGTACTTATTATTACATACCAAGCAAGAGATGGCGGGATGACCCGACAAATTCGAGACTGGATGACAACAAGCGGCGAGTGACCGGGACGCGTGGAAGACTAGAGGGAAGGCCTTTGCCCAGCAGTGGGACAATTAAGGCTATTTAAAAAAAAAAAAAACTTACGTATATGAATATCCAATAAGTACTTAAATAAAACAATAATGAAACCAATAAACAGACAATGAAATGATGTTACAATAGAAAATTCGTGTCGACCTCGATTCAGCTGCGTTCGGCTTCGACAGGCAGAAATTCTGAAAAATCCAATAGGAAAAGGATTAGTCTGTTATTTGCGGATGTCTGTCATGTTTGTTGAGCTCGCTGATGGATGTTTGTCTGTCCGTCTGTCTACGGCAGGTCGGGTACTAATTGAAGAGAGCCGCCTCTACGTTTGGAAAAACTAAACCCAAAACAAAGGGTGGAAATAGGTCTTTTTTACCATTTACAAGGTCTGCAACAGAGGAATGAATTAGTCGTTTGTTTTTTTTTATTATTTGAAGGGTTGAATAAGTTTCTATTTTGACATTGAATGAATGTAAATATATTTATATATACAGTTGGTTTTGTTGTTTAGATAACAAGTATATCAACTGTTTTTAAGAAAATATAACGAACGGAATTTCCGTTAATAGACGTGCGTGATCCTCTGCTCCAGTGGATGTTGTAAAAGGCGAATAAGGGACAAATATAGGTCTAAGATTGACGTAATATAGCTACGTTAGTATCCTATAATACAGTCTCAATCCAATATTTACTTTGGACTGGCTCAATTTATGTGTGTATGTGAGTTATCCATTTATTTTTAAATTAACGTGTAGCTATATCAGACTGGTGGCAAAATCCATCTGTCATCTTGCCAGACTTGGCATGGAATCGGAAAGATGTTGAAGTTTAAGAAATATCAATCTAATACATCAAAAACTAACTCACCAGGTATAATGATTCATCATCAAAGATCTTAATAATAACACTGCGTTTATATTAACAAATATAAAACTCACAGTTTAAAATTACAGGGGCTCCTCACAGAAATATAAGAATCCCAGAGGGCTGCTGGTACGGAATCAAATAATAGCAAAATTCTTACACACATTTATTTTTAGGTGTTACTTCTATAAAATAATGGTAACTCATAAAAAATGGGTCAGTCCGATATATTGTGTCTTGTTGGCGCAAACTTATCCTTTTTAGGGTTCTATTCACACATGACATGATAAAAGGAATCTAATTCTAAGCAGTGGAGTCAATCTGTCTGGCTGGGTACCTGTCTAGCTGTGGAATGTATTTCATGACTCGTATATGAAAGATAAAATGGGTCACAAAAGAAACAGAAAAGTACCAACTAAGTTGTAAATTTAAAGTCAAAGGGTAAAGTATCACTGCCATTGTGTACACTGGTTTTTTAGTGTTTGAGTGGTTACATGCGCATGCACTATGTTTAATGAATTTCTTAAATCCTCATGTAAAATGTTATTTCATTATCTGTCATTATATATCAGCGGCAGAGCCAAGGGCAACAGCTATTCTGTTTGGTGTTACGGAACTACTCCTATGTAGATCTTACCTTACTTCACTGGTTTTTCTCATATATTATGTTTCCTATAGAAAACGTTTACCCTTCTCCGTTATTTATGCTAAAAACGATGTCACTGTGATGACATTCATTGTTGGTCTCTATGTAAAGGTAACCTCGTCCTACTTGTTAATATACATTTGTCTCTGAAGTTTTGCATCCATTTAATCGAAATTCACAATTTGTAGTGTTGTATAGATTTTTATAGTACATCGTGCATTGAATTGGCTTAATCTAGGATCATGATTGAAAGCGAGACCTAGGCTCTTAAGCGTCAGAAGAAGATTCAACAAAAAAAAAAAAAAAAAGCTAATGAATATTTTTCTACGTTAGAGATGGACTTTATCGGATATATGTCGGATTTATGAAACGCAGCTTAGGGGTTTTTTAAAGTGATGTTATAATAAATGTAGAAATACAAATTCAAATGCTTTCAAAGGTTAGCAAAGTATACCACTCGAGCGAAACTATTGGCAACATCAAGTCTTCAATTTAAAGGAAAGTACTTTAATTAGTGTTCGCTTTTGTATGCGTGTTAGTGCCGTAATTACACAGTAACGTACTAAAGATCCATTTACCCAGTCAATAGCCGTTTTCAGTTAATTCAACAAAAGCTTGTATAGCACCATTATGTGCCTGGTTATAATTGACTGCTATTGACGGTCTGAAATCGATGCGGTATTATTCGTATTTATCAGCTTACCTGCTAGTAACGTAGGCTCTGAAGCATAAGTTCAGGATGCAGCTGGGAATTCTTGGATGATGTTAATGACAACGTACCAATTTATTTATTTTTATTTCCTTTTCAATACGAATAATAAAAAGGTATCTGGTGCTGCACTAAATGGAAAGTGGTTACCTTAACGTTTAAGTTGTAACCGCAGGAATATCGGAACGGGCTTGTTCAAGATTATAAAATTAAAGTTTTTATAAGTTTAAAATTGTCTTCCCCAAATGCCCACAGATTTTTTATACTTCTACAAAATGAACTTCGTTTGAAAATGTCTAGTTTTTTTGTCATAGTCAGTAAAAAGGCTGGATATCGCAACAGTCATTACAAAACTTTCAGATACATTTTAAAGAATTTGGAAACCTTATTAGTCATATCATCATTAAGTATAAGAAAAAAAAGATAATTTAGCACAAACTTTAAGTTAGATTCCGCATTTATGGTGAAAATGTGATCTTGTCCTTCGTATTTGAATAGAATTTAAGATCAGAAGACTCTCTTTTGTTAATATTAATTATACAACACTTCATATTACAACTAACCCAACAGTTACTATGCTCTCGGTAATTAATCAAAACAGTACGGGCTGTTGTGATTAAATTGGTGTAGAATCCACAGCTGTAAGCATTGCCCCGATTTGCCCCGTCTAAACACGCCCAAATTGAATTCTATAACGTTGTGTTGCCAGTATGCCATGATCCATTTGACGAGGGTAACACCTTCCTTTTAATTTTAGCCGAAAAGGATAGGTCACATATACAAAAAACCATCAAATTAATAATTATGATCAACTATAATTTTATGACTTATATTCGTTTTGCAATATTTTTTATTTGTACTACTTGTGTTTGTAATTAAATCTTGCCCGTTCCTATGGAGCTAAAATTTACCTAACTTATAAGTATCAGTCGAATGTGAACACGACATTATTATTTGTGATATAAATTGATACACCTCCGTTACGTAAATGGTAAGACAGTAGTCCGCTAATCTGGAGGTTCTGAGTTCGATCACCAGCCAGCCAAGTTGAAAAATGGCCTTACTCAAATTGTCTTTGCTGTTTATGTGTTTATTTATAAAAACTAAAATAGAAATGGTAGTTGCTTATTACTGCACTGCTTACTTAAATTTATAAGGTACAAAGTAATACTATGGTTGAGATAGTACCTAGTACCCTAACTTAGTAGTACTTCACGTAGTGTATATTTTCTTTGCCATTACGTTAGTATTAGATATACTATGCCATAACACAAATTTAAAAACTTTATAGTTAAAACTAAACAAAACTGGCTGCTGAATCTGTGTAATTTGCCTACTTAGGTACATTCATTTATTGCCGAAGACGACTACGGACCACCCAACCATACTTAATCAAAATCTGAGCATATATCGAACCGTATTTACAGTTACTTCAAGACCAAGTTGTTTTCAAATTTAAGTGAAGTTGAATGCCAAAATGTTCTGGTTCTCGATCAAAGCCATTCAAATATGCGGAACGTTGTACGAGTTGGGAGCCGGGCGTGCGGCTGACGTTGCGTATGATTTTACAGTTTCAAACCTGTAATCTAACAAGATTTTTAGGAATACTGGTTGGTTTTCCACGAACAGTTTTGCTCGATTACTTATTGTTGATTTTTCAACTGCAATACTCAAAGAAAGGAATGATCGATTCGACTTCACATTTTGTATCGTGACTTGACTGACATAAACAGATGAATCAGCCATTGATCGCAGAAATGTATTTATTAAGACTCTTTCATTATAGCGTTTTTCTGGTAGCATCTTTAGCTGTATTGCTTTTTCAGATGGGATTCGCTTATGCGATTAATTTCTACGGTTTTATTTTATACAAGGTAGATTTTTCCCGCGGTTTCAATCGCCTGTTGTGTGCCTATACTCTAGCTTATAACCATATACAAGAATTATATGCTTTCATATGTATGCATCGTTAGAAAGTAATTGGAAAATCACTGGGATTAAAATGATATATCCCGTCCATGTTATGTATGAAAGAATATGTATTCAATTCTTGTTTGATAACTAAACAAGTTTATGTACCTAGCGAAGCATAGGAGCGTGCTCGTATAAGAGAAAAGCAACATCGTCCCCAAATTGAGTTACTGAGTTCGCTGAAGAGTTTCCAGTCTAGTACAGTTTTACTTTGACGGTGTTTGAATTACTAAGTAGGAGCGTTCCTGAAAATTCCTGGACGTCAAAAACTTTTTGCATAACTTACGAGTAATATAAAAAGCTCGCTTACAAAGGCACTAGAATTGAAATGGGCGGACGATAATGACTATAAATAACTAAAGAAGCTTTTATTTCGTATGCTAACAAAGTTACCGTTTCTCAGTAAACTGTTTTTTTTTAAATAGTACCTAGGCAAAAGAGTTGAGTTTTGGTTATTACAGTTATATTTGTTAGAGTCAACTCGATAAGAAGAAGTGCTGAATCATGTCTTATAAGTATAATATATATAGAAGGAAATAAAAAAATAAGACACTAATTCAACATTACTTGTTCAGTAAGATAATTTATTATATTAAATTATTTATCCTACACTTAACAAATGTGACAAAATTAAAGACGATAATAACTTCCCTTTGAAGTCGGTTAACGATACGTTATTAGTGGCTGTAATTACAGAGATGATTGATATCTTACTGCGTACATACTATGTTTGTTTGATCAGTGTCAAAGCCAGGATCCAATAATAGTGCTTAATTAAGCCACATTTTGCAAGCTGAATGTAAGCTAATCGAAATGCATTTTAGTGTGTTATTGTTCAAAATTACTTTAATTTCGGTTATAAAGCCTAGAAAATTCTTAATTTTTAAGTTATAAAATAACAGAGCTTTACTTCTACTAACGAAAAAACAGTCATAAAGTTGAATTTATATAATGATCGGATTTAGAAAAACTATTCTAGAGATATTTTTATAAAAGGTAAAGGCTATATATACATACTTAGCTAGTATAGATATTATATATGTTTAAGTATATAAAAACAAATCATTCACAAGTGTATTATATACGAAATTTCAAAATCCTCTTGAATATTACGGCTTGGTTTTTGTCTTATATTTTACATGCATTTTCCCTATACGGTCGGTCCCCCTACCCCCTTACCACTACTTTCTGATGTACCCAAATTACCACTAGAGAAAAGCCCCTTGTTTTCAAAAAACTTCTTTGGTTAAGGATCTCAAAGCGGCCAACTAACGATAGTTATGCAGTACACTTATTGGTCGAACTGAAATTGGCCACTGCGACTCGTCAAAAGAAGAAGACTCTTATACTAAAAGCTAAGATTATTATATATTATTTTTATGCTAGCTGACGTGACGGTAACTCTAATCACAAAGCGAGGGCAGTCAAAATATGGCCGTAAATAAATAGTTTGGACATGAAAAGTTAAACCAATTTGCGAAGCGTCCTCGCCACATGCCGGAAGCGATGCCAACAAGAGGTGTTAAACTTTTAATTAGTTGGACAACTTCAGAAGAAGCATTAAGGCTTCCTGCTGGCTACAGTTCGACATCGACCTCTTTGTTTTTTTGGTTTGTTACGTAATCAAAGCTAATTGTTTCAAGCGGCCGCTCTTTAGTTTTTACTCGGAGAAGTTCGTTTAATTTGTTAAATGCTTTCGATCCAGAGACTCTCCTTTTGGAATCTTCTCCTTATGAAATTGGAATGGAAAAATAATTCGAAATAGACATACTTGTTGGTTTACCGGATGGTTGAGGTGATAATTTAACGTGAAAATCCAAACTTTAGTTCCACAACACAAAATCCATATTAATCTGGACATAAATTACGATAAGGCCCCCTTTGTACATAAAATTACCTTATGTTTTCAAAATTTTATATATTTTAATCTTGGTGCGATAAAGAGTTTTTATTACATTAAAGTTAGAATGGTTAAAATTGTAGCAGAGAATAAAAATCTTTAAAGATATCATCATAAGGAATATAACAAACTGATATATCGTGCATGGACGACATAAGTAAATAAGTAGTTCCAAGTAATTCAATACCCTTTTGATTTCTTGTGTCCTTTTTAAGAATCTCAAAATATAGTTCCAAATACCTTTATTTATTTTATAATCTTTTTGATGAATACTAAAGTAAACATTACGTTAAATGACCATGAGCAAACAAATTGTTGATAGATATTTTATTATGGCGGTAATACATAGAGTATCAAAGAATTTGGAAATCGTCTCTACCAGGCATTTTTTTTAAATCTATGTTTTAATATTATAGACCTTAAGGCAGTTCGGTAAAAATAACTAAACCAGTAAGCACAGTAACTATTTGTAAAGATAGTGTTTCAAATCTATTTGAAATAGCTATACTGTTTTGTATTATTTTTCAAATTGGAAACAAACAAAATTCGAAACTGAACTCACAAATACACAATGTTGAAAATGGAATGAAAAGTGAGAAAATTTTAAAGATTTTTTGAAAATATTCAGGCGGCAGCTGTTGCGCTATAGATATTTGGAATTTAAATTCAGCCGGCAGTGAAAATGGTGCACACGACCGGGAATGTGTGGAATGCTGCTACTCGGAATGCAACATTCGCAGATAACGTTAAACAACTTGTGTGTCAATTTAATTCAACATATATACACACAAATATACATGGTATATAGTTCTTATACTACTCAAGATATATTCACCTTTAGGCACCTACTATAAGAGTTATTTTATTATGAAAAAATTAAAACTAAGGCGAATAATTGTGGCGAATGCAAATTTAAACGTCTGTATAAACGGCCGCTAAGTCAAGACTAAGGTACAAACCTTATTAAACTTAAGTGACATCTATTAGTATAACGAGGTCTTTTCTTAAGCTGAAAACCAGAGGGTTTATGGTAAACAAGATTTGAAATACCGGAATGCTGTTTTTAGTTTGTTGTAGAGTAAAAGTAGAATGTCAATATTTACTATTTTTTCAAAATCACCATCATTATATCGTATACAATTATATTACAATTTCGACTGACCATGCACAAGCACATCCATATTATGTTTAAACAAAAAGTACACCGTCTATGCTATTTTCCTCTATATAATACTCTCAAAGTAAACAGTAACACTTATTTCAGATTTATTAGGGCTAATAAAATGGAGGACTATGATAATGCGGGCGAAATAGTAATTTTATACGGAACAGACAACGTTCATTATGATTCAACCAAGAAGATACAGGTTCTTCCGGGAAAAGTGCCTCTTAATAACTAAGTAATATATTATAATTAAATTGCTATTTGTGCAGTTTGAGGCTTGATTTCTTTATAAAGTAGACATCTGACATCATAGAATTGCTATAAACCGAGTATAAAACAATGTGTCACTCCAACATAGAACTAGGAACGCGGCTCTAATAGAAGTAGCATGACAAGCTAAACTGTCTTACCACTCATACACGATATTTACGTGTATGCCATTCCATAATATGTGTATTTGGTGACGGACCCCCCCTCCTACCCTCCCTTACCTCAGCCCTTACCCCCCGCATAAGGCGCGCACGGTTCCCATACATTTAATGTCATATGTTATATCTATTTTAAGTGACGCAATTTTTTTTTTAAATCTATGCACTCCAACGATATTATAGGCTGTCAAGGGGTCGTTTGACGTGGAGCCGGCTAATTAAAAAATTATGGAATGAACTCTTCCAGCTGGCCTGTCCCGACCTAAGTGACATAGAGTCCTTAAAAAAATACTAGAGAATATTTTCCTGACACTACTTGGCACGATGGCTCTATAGGCTGTAAGTCTTACGAGAGAGTATATTGTACGTGTGGTGTCTCCTGTTGGTTTAATACTTACTCTAAGCTGTAAGTATAATTGATTGAGGTTGGTTATACGTGGTTACACGTAAAGGCCAACAAAGGATTATGCTCTTTCTTATGATATTATCTTAGCTCTTTTTCATCTGCGTCATTAACTGATCACCTCGGAGCCCAGAGAACGCCTTCCTGCTTCTTCTCCACTTTGCGCGGTCTTCTGCGTCCTTGGCTGTAAGATACGCCCAGCAGAGGACGTTAAATAACTTTTCGTGGAACAAAGAGTTTTTCTTGAATGAAACGGTCTGCATACAGTATTACGCTAGACATTAATATTGATCAAAAAAGTGCATCAAAAAGATATTCAAAACATTTGGCAAAATTATTTCACCCAATGCTAAAGCGTAATGATGTAAACCGAAGCGCTGAATAAATTTCGCAAGCCGCTTAATTTGCAAATATCTCGCTCCCAACCTTTCTTTTAATGAGAACCCCTACATTCTGCCGTAAATGGAAATTGGAGTCAATAAAAATAGACCTTCCCGCTGCAAAACTTTTTCCGATAATGAAGTCATCATCGTTTTCTTAGTTCACGCCCGATTGTCTCGCAATGCCCAAGTTTGCAATATTGTGAAATTTTACACCAATTTATTTAAAAGAAAAATATTTAACGATTCAAACGCCACTCTACTTGTACCCATTCTCATTATGGTTTTGTAAAGATAGGGTTTAGTTTTAACTTACTATAAGATTTAGTATGTTTCCGCCTACATTAATGATATGCCTGTTTCCTGCAGAGGTAAGCTTGTGATTTCCACTTGCTACGATCCCTATTAGACCTCCTTCGTATGTCATTAATTATTTGTACGTATAAGTAGATGTATTTAAATAAAGTAATACCTTGTCTTTTGGATTACGTTCATTAAAACAGAAGCATACCTACATAAAAAAATAAAATTTATAATTTTTTCAAAGCTTCAAGTTGAAGGAAAAGGGTTGCGGGCTGCGGCAGCGAATTTTCCTTGCATTTATATTTACGTAGAAAACAATTTTTATTGCTAATTAGAGACTTTAGTCTTTTGTAACACGACAACATGAAAACCAGCTGCTCCCATTTCTCATGCAAATTATTATTTTATGGCAAAAACTCGGAAACCGCTGTTTTACGCTCATTCTTTTTTTCTTACAAGAACTTCTTCAGGCAACTTTTTAACGACGCCTCTAAGTTAATTTTGTTGAGGTTTATGTAAACAAAGTTGAGGGTCAGATTTAAGCAAAAGTTATACGTTGTTGGTAAGTACTTACTAGAAACAAATGCCTTGTGTAGTGTTTTATAAGTTGTCTTAAAATAGAGCTATCTACGACCAAATAAAGAAATACTATAAATTTATATAAAAAATAAATATTTTTCAGGTGATTGATGATTGATGATTTGTTAACTTTTATTTTAAAAACTCTAGGGATTTAAATAACAACGTAAGTATAAGTAGGTACCTACGTTTAAAAACTGATATCGTTTAGTGTTAATGTAATGAACTGAATCAAACTGCATTAATTAGGACTCTTGTTGATACAATGCTGCAGTGGTCACTACATATAGGTAAACAATGAAATAATATTGTATTAATAATCAAAGTGCTCGCACGCAATAAAACATTATGCTCTTTAGTTTTCAAAATTTTCCTTATATCTAGGCTTAGTTACCCACTTGTCAATTGAATAATAGTCTTAAGTAAGTACATTTTTCAGTGAGTCAAGTATCGTATATTTATTAGATGTATGAATAAATATCGTTTTCGGTAATTCCGTTGTGTACTCAGCTGTCTTGCAATGCCAGTACTACAGTAAGATAAGCGAAGCGATTGTACCAGAAAACAAGTTAGTTTTAATTTTCTTGTTTTTCCCATAATTATTAACTAAACTAGAAATTCATTCGATGTAAACGTCAGTTTTATTTCTCTAAAATACACAATTTATATGCATCAAGGATGATCAGAGGTTTGTTTGATGATTAAGCCATTTTTGTCTTTTATTTTTGTATTTTATACTTTATATTTCCATAACATATATACGTTATCAGGAAAAGATTTCAGATTTATAAACCGTCTATCAGTTTTTTTTTGTAAGCCATTGTTGCGTAGCTTGGTATATGTTTTGGTGGAATTAAATCAACTACTTAATCAACAACAAAAATAAAAGATAAAGAAAATATCTTATTATACTCAATCATATATATAGTCTAGCAAATTAATGTGTACCTTAAATACAACTGAACCACTCAACCAATAAATTCAACTGGCGATTATTGTTACGATCATCCACAGTCCAATTCTCCGCTATTCTTTATATTCTATGTAGTAACCTTTATTTAAAGTTACATGTGTTTTACCCATATATTTTAATATTCCCTTTTAGTTCTAGACTGGCTGAAATATGGCATTAGTAATGTGAGTTGTAGCGAATTGATTGTGTCTAATTCTAAAAAAAAAAAATGTTAATGCAGCTAATTTTGTAAGTGTAACTTGTAACTTAAATATATCTGAAAGACTTAATTCAATATATAGAGTTGCGTAATTTCTGTCTAAGTACTTTATTATGAACTAGCGACCCATCCCGGCTTCGAACGGGCATAAAAACCTTCCTCTTGAATCACTATCTATTAAACCACATCAAAATCCGTTGCGTAGTTTTAAATATTTAAGCATACAAAGGGTCCCTATGTGGCAGAGAAAGCGACTTTGTTTTATTATAAAACAAAGTCGCTTTTATACTATGTAGTGATAGTGATTTTAGTAAATAATGTGATAAGACACAACGTAAACTAATTTCCTTTGCTTAAAGTTTATTTTATAATTTCCTTTGCTCCAAAGGTCACAGACAAGAACAAGTGCTATCCTCAAGCTGTTACCAATACCAACTTCAAAATTACAACTAGCGACACAATGCTGGTTCTCTAAGTTCCATTGCTATAGTTTATATGTCTGTAATCAGTGGATCTATAGACCTTACTGGAAAATCTCTATCTTTACTTGTATCTATTCTTCTCCTTTTCCTTATCATTCTTTACTATGTGGGGTCGGCGCAGTATGTAAGTTCCTTTCATTTAGATCTTTATTTGTATCCATTATAAGTTTAAGTACCTATAATACTGTATTCTAATTATTATATAATTATTTTATCCATATCCATAAAAAAATACACTTTCGCATTTATAATATTAGTATATTATAAATGCGAAAGTGTATTTTTTTACGCTTGCACGGCTAAACCTTTGGACCGGTTTTGATGAAATTTGGTATGGATTTAGTAAAGAACCACTGCTTTTGGGCGTGATATAACTGAGTCGCACTATAGGGCAATAGCTAGTTAAAAATAAAATTAGTTCAGAAGTTACGCGAGAAATCCTGTGAACTAGTCATTAAGAAGGTAGTAGGCGGTAGAGCGATATTTTTTAATCTCATTCGTAATCTTAATACAGTAATGTTTTTTTTTCAGTTTTTTACCTTTATTTGTTCTCACAAACTCTGAAGAAAGTGATGAAATAAACCAGAAACCAAACATCGTATTAATAGTTGCCGATGACTTGGTAAGAACTTTTATTTGTATTGCTTATTAATCTTCATATTTCTTTTCAGTCTTTGATTTCACGTTTATTATTCCACTTCACACAACATTATTCAGACACTTCAACTAAAAGTTGATAAAATTTATAGTAGTGGAATATATTCAAAAAGTAATAAATCAAATTGACATTATTAGTTTTTGAATCACTTTTTTATAATATAGTAATTGTTTTAATTTATCGGTTTTGTATAGATATAGAAACTGCAGTATTATAACGATTGTTTGTTATTTTACATTACATAAAATATTCAAGAATCGTGGTCTCTGCTATTATTTTATGTTTTTGACATTTATGGGTCTAAGAAACCTGAAATTAATATATTTTATTTATTTATTATTATTTCCAAATCTAAATTTCAATTTCAGTACTCGTAATCCTAAAAATGCTACAAAATACATTTTCTCAAACAGGGTTGGAACGATGTCAGTTTTCACGGATCAGACCAAATAATGACACCAAATATAGATGTGCTGGCATACGAGGGAGTCATACTGAACCAGTACTACACTGACACGGAAGGGACGGCCTCCATAAGCGCCCTGCTCACTGGAAAATACCCTATGAGGCTTGGTATGCATACGTTACATTTCAGACTAGATGATCTGGCACGGGTTCATATGGCCGAATTAACCATAGGAACGACCTTCCCTTTAAAGCATATTATGAAAATGTTATACCCTAGTATGTATAATCTTGCAGATAAATTTCACGCTCCCGTGACTAGGTTGTACTCGTGTAATCTATAGTCCGGTCACTTACCAGCCAAAGATAACATTTTATGTCGTAAGCGCAGTTGTTTTACGTCGTGAAGAAGAATAATATAAATTTTTAAATAAATTGATAACCTTTAATGCAATTACAGAAACAAAAAAAAAAAACAAGCAAACCTATGTAGGGCTTTAGGGGTTTATTATTTCTTGACGCTCCATCAAAAAGTTGAAAATTGGCTGATATTCAAACTAAAATGTAGTATTCATATTAATATTACCAATGTTATGTGTTTTTCATGTTTAAACTACTTAACCAAATTTAAATATAGTTTTTCAAATAGTTGCTGAATGCAACAATCAATCAAAAAATGATTCTGATGATGAAATTCTTTAAAATTATTACATGGTCTCTTCGTCAGTAAAGAATTGATTGATTGCCTGATGGCATTTGTTACATGTAGTATATATGATCACCATTATCTAGTTCACTTAGAACTGCTGTGTATGGATAAGAAATTGTTAACGCAAAGAAATGATTTACAAATTTAGCAAAACAGTACTATGTTTCCTACTTGTTTCATTTTCCAGGTACCCAAGGCGCTTCAATATCGGCATGCGAGGATCGAGGCATACCTGTTTCGGAACGTCTGCTACCGGGATATCTCCAGGAATTAGGGTACTCCACACACTTAGTCGGCAAATGGAACGCTGGGAAATCTAGAGAACATTATCTACCCACTTTCCGAGGATTTGATACTTTCTACGGCTTCATGGACGGGTCTGTGGATTACTACACGTATAATCTAATAGAGGTAAAGTATAAACGTACTAAAATGTAGGCGTCATTGGATCGGCCCTGTTGTTTTTGAATTATGAATAGAAGACTCTCTTACTTCCTGTGGATATAAATTTCTAGTAGTAGACACATATCTTTGAGACCTACTAGAAGCATTAGAAAATAAAATCAGTCAGGTGGCTTACAAATAATTGTAATTGAAAAGATATATTTACACATCGCGTTTAAGCAGACTTGAGTTTCGAAGCCATTCAGCTTGGGTTAGGATGCAACCGGGAGAACACTGATAAATTATGAGTTTGTGTTTCGTTGGAATATACTCAAAACTGGCAGATTTGTACCCCTATGACATTATTGTATATTATATATCCTATGAACAATATGAACATTCCTCCTAATCTTATCATTCTAGATATTAATGAAAAAGTTGTTACTAAGTTGCTGTTAACATTATTAATTTAGATAAGATTTAGCCTGCCATCAGGTTTAGGTGTTAATTATATTATTGCAATTCGTAAGTTTTTTTTTGTTTATTCCTTAGACGTGTGGTGATAAGGAGTTTTTCGGCCTGAACTTCTTTCATAATTTGGATCCTCTGGAAAACCAAAGAGGGCATTTGACTGAAATACTTACTGATGAAGCCATCCAAAGTAAGTAAAATCAGTTTACACAATATTTTCGATTCAGTGCTAAAACTAGTTATGTAACATCTAATTCTATTAAATTGCGTTCAGAAACTATGACTCCATTTTATTTAATTTAGTGTTTTTGGTTGGATTGGCTTAGTTGAAATCTTCTATACCGAGATGTGATTTACCTAAGTCAGACTTCTAAATGGTATCGTCATTTCAAAAGTACCCGTAACATGGGTTGAGTTGTTATTGATTTATTGGATACTAGCTGTTGCCCGGGGATAAAATATAGCCTATGTGTGTTCCAGGGTCTAAGCAATCTCCATTACAAATTTCGACCAAATCGGTTCAGCCGTTTTCCTGTGAAAAAGTAACAAACATCCATACAAACTTTCGCGTGTATTATATTAGGATTAAGATCTTCTATAATTTTCGTGTGCGCTATTTTCAGTCATAAGGGAACACAACACGTCTTCACCGTTGTACCTGCACATGTCACAAGCCAGTCCTCATGCAGGCGGTGGCTTAGTAAATCTGCAACCGCCTGTGGATAGTATAGCAGCAAATGAACATATAGCACACTCTGCCCGGAGATTGTATGCAGGTAAATTCAAAGAGCAGCCTCTAGACTAGACCTCTACAATACACACGTAGAGAGATAACAGAAATAACATTTATCGTTCCAATAATTTAATGCGAGGTCATGCCGAAACACAAGAATTTAATTTCAGGGCAGTTTATGTAAGACGGTAGTATATCTTAATCATAAAGTAAATATGATGTCCTTATATTTGGAGCTATTAAACGTATCTAATGTTTTGTAAAATTACTATAGAGATAGGTATGTATTAATGTGTTTTATTCTTATTTTCAGCACAAGTTACAAGTTTAGACAAGAGTGTTGGCCAAATTGTCGCAGCTCTAGCTGAAAAGGATATTCTACAAAATACCATAATAGTGTTTGTATCTGACAATGGAGCCGCTCCCATAGGCCATACACGAAACTTTGGAAATAATCTCCCTTTGAGAGGGGTTAAAGGAACTCCTTGGGATGGTGCCGCTCGGTCTATTGGATTAATCTGGCAGTCCACATTATCACCTAAAATACATGATGGCCTATTCCATGTCACTGATTGGCTTCCTACATTAGTCAAAGCTGCTGGCGGTAATATCACTGAAGCTATAGATGGAATAAATCATTGGGATGCAATCAATAATGATGAAGTAACTAAGCGTAATGAATTACTAATTACTTTAGATGATTTACAAAGCTGGGCCGCTTTTAGAGAAGGGGATTTTAAAATAATCGTTGGCGATATTAATAAAAACTTCAGTGATTACTATGGAAAGGAATTTGATGCGACTAAAAGTGATGTTCCTATATATGAAAATGCACTTCTTGAGTGTGATACTGCTCGCGTACTAAGAGAAACTCTACATTTAATAATAGATATTGATTCTGCTTATATTAAACGCAATGAATCCATTAGTTTTGGTGAATTATTAGATGATCGACAAAACTTATGTTTACCCACTAAAGGTGATGATATATGTTATTTTGTTTTATGATTTTATTCCATAACCACAATATTCACAATTACCTAATAGGTATTATTTATTTTCAGCAAAAGGGTGTCTTTTTAATATAACAGCCGACCCGCATGAACAGTATGATTTATGGAATACCTTACCTCAGGTTGTGAGGCATATGGCCTTACGTTTGAGGACTTTGTGGACAGAAGCAAAACCAAGAAGACAGCCAAAGTCCGATCTTAGGGCAGACCCATCAACGAATGGTTACATATGGTTCAGTTTTGTGCAAAACGATGAAGAAATCGACGAGTCTTCTCTTGCTATGCCAACATTTCCCCTTCAAGTTTCCTTAGGAGAAGTACAGTATTTAGTAGATTTAAACTTGAATACGTTTAAAGATAAAATGAATGATTATATCACAAACATGGGTCAATCATTTGTAAAGAGTGTTAGTGGATTATTCTCTTTTAATTGAAACTTTTATTGATTTATCAAGTTGTTTTTGTATTTTAACAATTTTTTTTGTTTTCATAATTATTTTCAATACATATCTATCTTATAAATGTAACTATAAAATTACTCGATGACCTTCTGGAAGTGGCAGGAAGACGCTTAATAAAAAACCATCGCATTTCACTGTCGACGTAGAGATTGTCGTGAGTGAATGAGATGCTGATGATGATTTATATAGCCCATGCCTCACCCTGTTTGAAACAGGCATAATAATAGATACCTAAAGAAGTATATGTATAAGCAAAGGTTAGGACTTTTTAATCACTTATTGGTGTCATTCATAACTTATCCGAATAACCTATTGACCGTACCTTAACACTAAACTTTTGACAAATAGTGTTGTTGAAATCATAAATGCTAGATATTATTTATTCTGGGATATCAGCCAAGAGATTTAAGAGAGCGTTGGAGGTGCTCGATAGCTTCCTATAACTGTTAACATGGTTCATATGCTTTTCTAAAGATCGTACGGTTCAAGCGATAGCGGGCGCGACCTGACTTGGATTATTTGACAAAGCCATACAGCCTGAAAAAATTGACAGTGTTGGTTACTAACACACCCGTATCATATTATTTCTATTGGTCTGTAAAAAGGGTTATAGAAGTCAGACAGTAGTTGTTCTATTGTAGCTAATAAACAATACCGCCAAATCTAAGACCACCTAAGACCATGATTAAAGTGTATCCCTGGACTCTGAAGCGTAAGCGGAAGGTGCAACTGGGAAACACGCTCTGCTGATTACTAAGTTCTGAATCTGAAACTCTAAGCCGTGGAAGAAAAAAACAAAGTAGTAAGGTAATATAAAATCTATGTAAGTACCTACCTAGATATCTGAACATTGTTCTCGCGTGTTTGATGAGTGGGTGGGACTGACTAAAATACCTACCTAACGAATTTTATGAGCCGACGATGTGTTTTGTCGTCGCTTCGCCGACCGTCCTTTGATCAGGGCAGGCGAGCATTAAAAAGGAAAATTGGTCAGCTTTTCGGGTCAGCACGACTGAAAGAGCATACCATATTATACACTCTACAAATTAATAAGGGATCGAAACTAATATCACACAATCAGTCATAAACCTATCGAAATGTAATATTAATTTACAGATAAATGAATTTTAAATATCGTGAGAAATATTTGATTTACTGAATAGAAAAAGGTTAAATTGCGAAAATAATTTGGTTGCGTTTTATGAAAAAATCTAATAGTCTAACAGTTTTTGATCTTTGAGCATAAAGTAATAAATGCTGTACCTTACTATAGGTGCTAACGCTAGTCCGATACTAATGTAAAACAATCAATTACTTATGGTATTTCAACGAAACTTAAGGAAAAGCGGTACTTTGCAGCGTAGCTATAACTTATTTATTTCCGCGCTCTTTACGATAATGTCCTTAGGAAATCGCGCGTAAACACACTTTTTTATGGGTTCTCCACACTCTAAAAATAACGTTCGTTCGTGAGAATTGAACTAGAGACTCTCTAAACGCTCTAAATCGACTTAGTATTGCCGTCATAAATCTTTTGAACCGGAGAGCCCTCTAATCTAACGCTTCAACTCAACAAGAAATATACGATCCTTCAGGCTATTTGTACAGCATTGTTACGAAACAGGGTTCAAGGGATTGCGATCGAGGATATGGTTCTATTACGAATAAACAGACACAAAAGACAGTTTCAAAAACTATAGACATACCTAGTATGTTTATAATATTTATATTTACAATCTTTAGAAACATTGGCAAATAAAAAAATATTTGTGTGCCATAATAATGACACCTAATTCTAATGTATGTTCTATGTACTAAAAATTTGTATAGGGCATCAAATTGCAAAATTTGAGGTACAATGTAGAATGTTGTGTATTAGAGTAGGTATTTTTTGAACGAAGTCAGTCTGTCTGTTTATAATATGTCTGTATTTCGTGAGTTGAAAACGTTACTAATTGAAACTTTTAAATATATAAATTAAATCATTAAGTAGAGTGACTTTTATAGTAAACGGGTACCCTTGTCTTGTCCTATTATATACCAGAGCTCTATATATCAAATCTCCGAATTAGTCGTAGATCGTTATATCTCATTAGAATTTCAGACAAGGCTGCCACTGTAACATGGCTTAGACTTTAGACTAACTCCCTTGGGAACAACTTTACAGCAAGGCTAAAAGCTGAAGTCGGTAACTTCGTTTGAATTTAACAGATTCGCAGAATATTTAACTGGTATGCCGAGGACTATGCCGTGGAATTTATTTACTGCTAGAAAACCGCGCACTTTGCATAGTATGTTAGTTCGGGTCCAGATCACCTTAAAAACTAAGAGTAAATATCGACTTTTCTTTAAAAAATCATATGTTACTAATTCCGTCCTTAGAAACACTGGAAGGAGTTGTTTAAAGCAATTTGGGCTGGCCACCGTAATTATATAACTAAGGATTAAAAAAAAAATCCTGTACTACTTTTAACGAGATCATCTTCCTGTTAGTAAAGCAGAGATTATTAGTAAGTATTAAAAAATACCTTATAGACATATTTTTACACCACTACTGAGATAGCAACTAGACACAAAAAAATAATATTCTTAACTATTTTTCCCTTACATACAATGTTTAAAAAACTTAACTTAATTTTGATATTATTTGTAGCCTTAAAATTAAATAAACTATACACTGATTATGAACTTAAACACTAGATATGAAGTACCTAAATAAACAGAGGTAAGGGTCCAATTTGCTCTGACCAGTTCAATAATTAATTCAGACGTATCAATTTGATATGAAATCTTGCAAATAGCTTTTGCAAGTTACATCCGTTAGGCCTACCAATTATACGGCGTTGAAGCGCGAATAATTTATAAGTCTGACTACGAACTATATTCTATGCTACCCTGATCTCGATAATTTACAAAATATATCAATACAATACTAATTCCCATTAGAAGAGGTGTTTAATTCAACACATATAATCACATAGATAGACTAGAGTACCAACTGTACATCGCAACCAAACTTTAACATTGCAAAATTAACTAAGTCTTAAAACTCTGTAGACAGTTTTATATAAATAGTTATATATATATAAAAAAAAAACAATTTTTGTTTTTCTAATAAGCAGCAAACCGATTGATCATCCAAAGAGGCGTTTTAATTAGGAACCTAACTAACTTGAAGATAAAATCAGCGTCGAAACCAAAAAAGGTAGAGCGTAAAGTAAAAGCGTGTACCATACGCGATAAGTATGACATACAACGAAATACTATTTATTATCTACTCTTAGACAAAACTTCAAAAATTTCATGTTTGCTAGGGAACTCCTGACCAGCAGTGAATGTTTTTATGTGGCCCTTATGTTCATAATGAAATTATTTATTTACTAAATTTAAATATATAAGTTATTCAGGTTGATACAATTATCATGCCGTTTTTCAGCAGGTACTAAACGTTTTAAAGTTATACATTCATGTAAGATGAAAAGATGGTAGAAAGGTACCTCGACCTCTGGGGCGTAATGGTTAACATGTCTAACCGTTACTCAGGTCCTGGGTTAGATCCCCGATCAGGTCAAGATGAAAATTGATTTTCTTCTGATTGACCTGGGTGTTGGATGTTTAGTATTTGTTATAAAATATCGTATCGTTGAGTTAGTCTTCCATAACACCAGTCTCGAACTTACTTCCGGCCTAACTCAGTCTGTGTGATTTGTCCCTTTTTTTTCCTAGCTGTATGTGTCCCACTACTGAGCAAAAGCCTCCCCTCTATTCTTCCATCCGTCCCTGTCCTGTACCGCTTCTTTCCAATTCTTTTCGAAGACCCTTAAGTCATCTGACCACCTTTTTTTTGGCCTTCCTCTCTTTCTATCCATCCGCTGGGACCCAGGTTGTTAGTAATCCAGCCCATCTCTCCGGATTTGTCCCTATATATTTATTTACCTAATCGGATCGTTATGTTGGTAACTTGAAGATAGCACGCACTGCAATAACTTATCTTAACAGCAAACCGCTAAACAAAAGTAATTAGTAACAAATAAGAATAAGGAAAACTTCCTGATGCAACTTTTTGAAGATAATACGCTAATTCTTTTGTAAGAGGTATTTGGTTTTATTTATCAACTTCCAAAAAAGAGATAAGTATCTGTAGGTTGATTTTTTATATGTAAATGGCGGGCTTAAAGCCATAGGTTTTTTCTACTAGTCAACCAGCCAGTGTTGTTTGTCTCATCATTTTGTTTGAAATAATTCATTTTTCAAATGGGTTCCATGAAACATTGTACATTAACCATTTTATTAATGCTCAACCTCAACTATACCAAACAGTTTACATGGAGCTAAAAACTTAGTTAATTTTGTAGTACACAAATCTAATGTATCCTTTATCACCAAAACCTCTCATCCTGCTTAATCCCTATAATATCGCTTGTCATGAAGGCTAATTATTACCAATCTGTGGCTGGGACGCAGCGATATTATACTGCTATACTGATTACTATCTGGTCTAGTGGCCAGATATTGAGTACATTAAACTATTTGAATAAAACTATGCTATGTGTTTATTTTTTTGTAAAGTAATCTTTATGTATGTCCTTAATTTTGGTAAGTTTCCTACGGTCGAAAAGAAACAATCAACGAAATAACTCACATACAATTAATTAAAAATTTTGCTACATCACATAAGTAATTTTATGTTATTAACGTAGAGACGATTAATGGAAAATGCTTATATTTCTTTATCCTTTTTTTGCCAAGGATAAATTATAATTAAAAATTTTGATAAGGATAATAAGGATCCTGTGTAATAGTAGCGAACAGCTTAGCCACATATTTAAGTTGTAGAGTTCGTAGTCTGCTCCGTTGGGAGTGGCCGCTGCGCGAGAAAAGAAGCGAACAGTCCTGGCAAATTCGGTAGGCATTTGTCACCGAATAGTTTTAAGTGGGATCATGCCTCACATAACCTCCTAGTATCCCGTTCAAAGGCTGGGTGGTAGGTGAAGGTCCTTTTCACTCGTTAAAAAAAGCACCTTGTAGAGTATGAAACTTGGCTCTACATGATATCTATCAGATCTTTTTGTTGGATAAGTGAAGTTTTAGCATATTAGGCTTAAAAATATGAACTGGAAGAAAGCTATGATGAAACAGTGAGTCCAGAGAAGATGATATAAGTACTTATAAGATACACAGTCTAAGTGTCAATAACCAGGTAAAGAAAGATGTGATTTAAGTTAATGCATGTCGTGACGGGGCAACATGATCTAATGAAAATGTAAAGCCGAAACTTGGCAAGTGCTTATAGCTTCGCACGGCAGCTGTAATGCATAATAAAGTTGTTAGTAAGCGATGCAGCCAAAGCCGTGGCGTGAAGCCAAACTTTCCTGCCAACTATTACTATTCAATGATAAATGATTTTTTAGATTTTAGGGGCTAGAGTATAAATATTTTTCTTTTTTCTAGCCTCGATGTATTTCTAGTTTTAACTTAATTTACCCTTATTTTTTTCTAACTTTGTAAATAAATAAACATTCCTTAATTTTTTTTTATTCTTTTTATTAAACACCTTAGAAACTTCCCCCTCCATAACGAGAAAATTTCTTTAGCAATCGATCAAGTAGACAACCCTTTTGTTAGCTTTTAATTAAAAAGAAACTTCGACATTTTGATTAGACGAATCAGTTCGAAGGCTTGAGCAATTTTTCTTTCTATGATCTATCCTATAATGTAAGAACTTATTTATTCACTATTCTAACATTAGTTCCAAACTTTTTTTTAACTGCATTGTCAGTGCAAAAATCGATAGCCACTCCAGTAGTTTTACTTAAAAATAATAGAATTTAAATCAAGTGAATTTAAAATGTTAAGCATAATTCACTTATTTACATGTATTAATTATTTAGTACTTAGAACTAAGCGAAAAAGGGGTATTCTGTGAAGTGGTAACAATATAATAAAATAAACGCTAACAGGACAATAAACAGAGTGCATAAAAACTCGGTTAAAGTTGAAGATTCCTCGGTGATAAGGACAACAGCACGACAATAGGCCGTAATAGGTTCCTGTCACGTTTTGCCGAAACGACAATACTTGGGTGACGAGCAGGTAAACCGTATGCAGGGCCAGTTTTTGACACGTTTTCGAGTACACTCATAGGTTATAGCAAGTAAAATATAAAAGGTACAGATTTCATTTATAATTTAAAATAGAATAGATACTCTTTATTGTACCAATACCAAACAAATGTATACATAATTTTAAACTATTTATTTAGTAATTTTGTATTAATTTATAATTAAGCTTAGTTTATTGGTATTAAGATTTTAAAAATAGAACTTATGCAGTTATTTGTAATTATATATCAAAAAGTAGAAATATATTTAAATGCTTTGATTTGAAGCATTCTCTATATGTCGATGATATTTTATAATAAGAATGTAAGTATAAAATTCCTTAAGTGCTTCATTTGCATAAGAATATTAAATTCTTCTTTGAAAATAATATGCTAAAAAGAAACAGTTATTTCCATAGATTAATAAATTTCTTAAAATTTATATTCGACCAAACATGTTAATTACTTGAGAAGGACTTAAAGTTTAATAAAATTAATAACGATTTACGTCATTTTATTTTGAAAATATAAAACATTAACTTCTTTAATTAAGTTTAACTTAAAAAAATATGATAAGAGAGGGCGAAAAATATGTTTTAAAATCATTTTCTCAGTAGTGTTTTATGTTGATAATTTCCGTTTAGACACGCGACTAAAGTAAGTAGGTACTTAAGTAATATCAGATAATTGAAAAGACCAGACTATAAAATAAAATAGGTTTTCAAAGTGATTTCAATGGGAGAGTCAATTTTAATCTTGCTAAGGTATTGCACTCGGCTAAATTAAAAATATCGAGTATTTTTCTATTTGTTATCTTGCTGCAAGTACAAAAGCTAAACAATGGTTGAGATTTTATTGTGTCTATAAAGAAGTAAAAAACAATTCTTTTATGATTGTTTAATATATTTCTGTACACCCAAATCCCACTTTCATTTAGAGCCATCGCAATAAGTAAGAAAGAAGACTTTCTTCTCAACGATCCAAAGTGGATCCATACTCCGACACGTCATGTTCCACTCCAGCCCATTTGACTCTTTGGGCTTCTAGACCTCTACATACTTTACCCTTCCAACGTACCTGGGAAAACCCACCGGCCATTTTATTAGCTCTATATTTACATTGAAGAATCTTTATTTTCTGCATAATAAAATATCATATTTTCATCATAAAAAAAAATCTTAGGGACAAATATACGGGAAGAATGTTTACAGATTGCGACTATTCCGAGCCCTACAAACTTTAAATTGTTTATATTTATTGTAGAGTTACTTAGTATTATAGTTATATTGTAAAAAAATGTGTGTATAATTTTGTAATTTTGACCGTACATATTGTATATAAGTATATATAAAATACACTAAGAAGCAAAAAAAGTAAACAAATGTCATACACGGCACGTCTTCATTACTTATATAAAGAAAGATTGAAGAAATTAAACAAAAGATACTTTCATCGACGAGAACTTTTATGAAAAAAGTTTTGTTTCAAAACCTATCAATTTCCATAACTTGTGTTGCATAACTTAGGTAAAAACATCCGCAACGCCCATATCTACAAGATTGATGGACGAGGATGCGGCTAAAGCCTATAATGTTTACAATGGCTTGTACAATTGCTTTGTTACCTATAATAAAATAAGCATCATTTTTAAAAATGGGTAATAAAATTTATGATACTGTCGAGTGCATCAACAATGTTGTTGTTACCTGTATGAATCACCGATTTAAATTTCGAATCATCAACGGTCATTTTTTTGACCCGTTACTAGTAGGATGACCAGTTTAGTCTGTGTTTATCGCACCTTTCGTAGCGTGGATCGAGAGAGAGGGAAGGGAAGTTGGTATGCGTCAAAGGCGCGTCGCCTCCCGCGCTAGAGCCGGCATTCAGCGTCACGCGTGGTGATACTGCGCCCGTACGGAGTGTTGTCTCAGATGTATCCCGCGAGTGTTACTTTGTGAATAACTTAGTGACTCCTGGATGTTTCGTGTTAACGATGGGTGTGCCACTTGTGTTGTTGTTAGTGATATGCGCCGGCTCCTTGGCGGCCGAAAGGAAAATGACTATTGCAGAAAAACTTCGCGAAGACGCGGACCTCTCCCAGGTATTTGAAACTTTTGCATAAGTTTAAAACGCGAGCAATAACATCGTTGCTAATATATTGGAAACTTTTTATCAAAATTATTTAAAAGTGTTTTGTAGAAAACCTTATATTGAGTTACTTAGTCTGTAATTAGGACGTAAAAATGATAAAATACATCAGCCTGTTATTTTTCAGGTGATTTTTTATTAATTTTAATTTAAGTTTATGCATAAGTAGGTATGTAAAGAGATACTTATTATATATTATTGTATCTTGAAATCGTTAGTTAGGATATACGAGTACGTAAGATAAAGTTTAAAAAAAAATTCTTAGTACCTACTACAGATACCTAGTAATGATTCTAAGCAATCAGGTCACAAAAGTAACTTCGTCCACAAGAACCTCAACAAACATTTTGTCGTAATAAGTAGGTACTAGGTAGGTACTAGCAAGCGCAGAAGCGTCACTGGCGCTTACTGATTCTGCTGCCCCTGATCTCTTACCTCATCTTTCTTGACTTCCGAACTTATGCTTTGCATTTTTGTAAATTAGATAGTTCCAGTGGACCTCAGTAAACAAAAATAAGTCGGCTTTTGTTTTTTGTTGGGAATAAAAATTATGTTTTGTTAGTTTAATTACATAAACCGATTATAATTGAATTATTAAAAACCCCTTTTGCAATTCTTTATCTCATAATAATATTTACATTAACACCTGACTCACATCATTTGTATGAAAGTTCATTTCTCAATAATGTTTAATCTGCATAACTCATAACAACAGCTGCGCTTAATTATTGCAAAAGGGATTTGTTCATATTACGCTGACCATCTGTCTCCCACCATACTCTGACTCATTGGAACATGAAGTGCCTGCGGTTGCACCCTGCCTTGTCTGTTTCTGACAACGATCATTAATTCTTTTGTTCCCACGATTCTTTCACTTTCCAATACGACAAAGGTAGAAAGAGCAAAAAATGCAGATAATTCAATTCGTGAAGCAGTCTTTATAGGTGCCAACATGAAAACCGGCACAGGTATTCATGAAATTCTTTGCAGAATGCGCTTAATTTGAGACAATATTTTATAACGTATAAAATAATATTTTATTTTGATGGGTAAATTAACACTTTCGCTGGCAGTAACACCTATCGACGTAGAGGACAATTAGCTGTTATTGTTATCTCGTATACTGTTTGCGAAAGTGTTAAGTACTATAAATATTTTTGTTTGTTTGTAATTAACTTAATTGCACAAAAAAACATACATTTTATGAGGTAAATGCAATGTAAGTGCAAAAATCACATAAAGGGCTCTCTTCCAGTCAACAAGAGGCAGGTGACATAAAAATAAAAACAGGAACAGGTGTGAAAAAAACACTAAACTTACTAATCGTTCAGTTATCGACCTTATAGGTATTCGGTCGACCGATCTGTGACCGATGATCAAACGAACTCTAAAGCAATAAAAATAAGTTATAGCTGTAGAAGTTGCGCTCTACTATTACGAAATCGTAATCAAGTAGAGCATTTCAAATGATTTTTGTTGATATATTAACATTAGTTAGTACTACTGTTAGGATAAGGTGGTATACTTTTCTCTTTAGTCTACTGTACTTTCTTATTGTTTTATGTCCTCATCTTGATGTCATATTTGCCTGGTGTTCAAAATTCTCTAAAATATTGACTCGTATGAAATCAACAAATGAACTCTGTACAAATAAAGTCAAAACCAACATGATAAGATGATAAAATTAAATATTAATGTTAAATTAATGAACTTATGAACGAAATGTAGCGAGATTTAATAACCAAATTACAGACATAAGTACCTAAAGTAGGCTGTTAATTATCTACTCGTATACGTTATTCAACATTGATTTCATTTTATACGGGGAGCAAAACAGTATTAAAATCGTATCTCTTCTACCCTTCCTCTTAATGTTGAGTTTCCCAAAACTTGGCCATCTATATCACTACATAGTAAGTAGATATTACCATATAAATAACCTCTATTAGGTATTTATAATGTACCCTAAACTAATTTTTCATTTGTAATTCGAACCAAGTTAATTAATTGTACTTTTTTATTTCTGTGTGTTTGCTTCTTTTAAGCGAGTCGATTCTGGCACATTATATTCGTGATGACCAAAACTCTGCTACTGTCACTATCCGTAGCTTAGTACATGTGGCTTACTACGTTATCTCTTAAAACCATGCAAGATCCAGTGAGTAAACGAGACAGCGCAATACATGATGTAAGGCGACATCTCCCTTACTCAATCGTTCTTGGAAAACAAAAAACCCCCTGGTGTGTGGTGTGTGCAGATAGTTGGACATACAAAAGATGTGCGATGCTCATTCAATTGCTTGCAATTTTCACACTCCTTTCTTTCCTGAGATATCATTATCAAAGTCAAAGTTCAGTCATCTCTTTATTATAATAGTAAACTAAAGTCACTCCGCAAATTCTCAAAGAACACTGACTCAATGCACTATAAAGAACATTGAAATAAAAGAAAGAACAGCTCGAGACAGTCCTTTAGTTACATACCTAATTGCGCTCAGAGTCACAAATGGCCGCATCCGTTTGTCTTAAACCAGCTCTTCTGTGGTCCTGTGATTTTAAGCTAGGATATTTAAATATTACTGAGACTTTTATTAATACTAAGACTCTAAAATTCACTAAAAAATATTTCTTTTCTACAGACTTTCCAAAGGGAAGTAATCTTAACGTACTCTTTTTGTTAATTACATCTGAGCTAAGATTAGAAAATTTTAACACAAGCAAAATTTTACATCAAGGTGACAACATAAAATATTTAGAAGATACTTGGATAATTACATATGAACACATTATTTTAAATGACAAAGAAAAACCTGTCTGTTAACTTATTTCTCAAAATTACTGACCTGATTTTAATGAGATAAATTCGGTAACTGCAAGCAAATTGCATCTTGGAAAAGGAGTTTTGTACTTAAATATATTCAATATATCATAAACCATAAACTATGCAATCATGAAATAATATGTAACAAAGATAAAAAGGTTTTTGACATTGATTTTGCATGTAAAAATGAAGACGATATTTTATACAGAAAATCTGAAATATCGAAGACTACGAAATACATCTCGATTTTATGATAGCTCTGAAATGTTTTTTACGTTGTTGATAAGTTGAACCCTCGTGCAAAACATTTATATTTTATTGCATAATCAAAAACAGTGTCCTTGATGTTTCGCCATAAAGAGTTTTATTGAAGTATTGATTTAATAAAATCGCTGTCATTAACCATTTACTTCCACAGTCACATTATTTTTTTGTTTGTTTTTATCAACGCTGAGATGTATAAATGATGAACATTTATTGTTAGTAATGCTTCATACCATAAAATAATGACACACAATTACATCTATGTACAGATACCTCGGTTCAAGCGACCTCACTTTGCGCGATTTTCTATAACGCGGTTTTTTAAATTCACGCTAATTGACCTCGCTTTACGCGAACGCATTGAATAATACTTCGCAAATAAAGGAAGAAGAACCGTCAAAATAAAGAAAGTTATTATTAAGTGTTATGTATGAGGCAATTACAAAAATATATTCTGGTCTAGAGATGTTGGAAAGTTCGAACATTGATATCAACTGTGTTTTACATCTGCGGCAATCCATAGAAAACCGTGTTGTACTTGTACGTAAGAATAATTCTTCATAAAAAAAACGTTCAGTAGATGAGTATTTCACGAAAATTTAAATATGTAGGTTTTTAGATTTTTTTGTAAGCCTATTAGGCAATAAAAGTTAATTTGTAATGTTATTTTGACCTAGTTTTATGCGCATCCTTCGCGTAAAGCGAGGTATTACTTACTATAATAACTTAAACAATATTACTGCAATATTAGTATACTTATATTTTCGTATAAACCTCTACGATACTACTACCTCTACTACTACTAACGATCTACGAGCTGTTCATACGCTAAGTAAAACTATAAACTATCTACGTGGGTCTTGTATGTTTTATGCTTCTTGTATAAATATTACTAGAGGGAGTTGTAAAATACGTGAACATGTTAAATCCATATAAATTTGAGCAACGCTTCTTATTCTACATACACCTCAATAGTTAAATAATAATAATAAGAAGGAGAATACCTAGTTAAATGTAAATATTTAAATTAGTTTTCTCGTACCTACCATTACAAAGTCTTCAAAGCGAAAGGAATATTGTTATCCTTAAGACTATCAACTAAGATACCATAGTTGTTAACAAAGAGAATATATACACAATGTTTTGTTAGATTTAGATGTTTAGTAGTGATTATGTTGATATTGAAGACTATATTTTCTCCGAATTTCTATTCAAATAAATTATTCTACTATTATTCTACTAATAAAAATAAGTTATTCTACTTCTATCAATAAAAACTAAATGATGCACCATCTTCATGGATATTATAGTATCTCATATCGATGGATAAAAAATTAATAGAATAATAATTGGTACGCATAGAGAAAAATTAAGAGACGGCCTCCGCCTCTGAGCTTAGGTTGCAACTGGAACGTTATTGTGGGAGAGTATTGACTCTCTTTCTTTTATTTAAGTCGATACAGGGTCACATCAAAACATTTCAATAACAAAATAAGCTGCTAGTTGCCAACCAGTTATATAATCTACCTAAATACCTCACAATTGGTACTCGGAATTAAAAGAACAGTTGATGCTTGGACCAAATGATGAGCGCTCATCTTACGCGCTTCCTCCGAGGGGTAATTATCGTCAACAACTGGTCCCTTTGTCAATCAACGGATAATTTAATCTCATTCAAACTTCCTTTGTGGAGATTATAGTGAATATCGAGTTACCACCCGAAGAACAGATAATTTGAATTTTGGTAATAGCTGAAACAACGCTGGTTACTTTAATTAGTTAAAGTATCAGATGGATTCCCTTTTCGTCTTATTTATAGGACCCCTGGCGTTGTGATACTTAATTTCAGAGAACTTCAAATAAAAATAAAGATAATTAAATGTCCGACAAAAGCAAGAAAAACATTCTAGGCTCTGTTGAAAATTTAAGCTTGTATTCACAGTATAGCAGAGAATGTGTTGCTTTTGGCTCAAGTATTTTTTTTTTAACATACAAAGATCAGTCATCTGGATCTAGACTCCCTATATCAAAGTCCAAAGACCTTCTTAAACAAAGTAATAGTGAGTCTTAGACATTCTAACAAGTAGGAAAATTTTACAGATGCTAAATAAAAAGAGAATTAATACCTATTTGTTATAAAGGATCGGGTATACGGTTGTTCAAGAATGCGGGTGCGGTAGCGCCCTACCACAATTATTAAGAGAAAAATATTTAATGAAAATTGTTTTGTGTGTCATCATAAACAGGGTACGAGGTTTTACCATATTGTTATGCTTTTACGAAGTATTTTAATAACTCTTGTCCCCGTACTCCGGGAAACGAAAGCGCTTTGTTTTAAAATGAAATTCCTTAAAATAAATTAGAGTTGTTTGTTGCTAATAAAATAGCTCATAAGAGGAACGTTACTGGAATTACCAACTTTTCTTGTGTTTTATAGATGTTAAAAATAAATAATGTTAAGTGTTAATTTCCAAGTAAAACTGAAAACAATATAGCAAAAATAATACACTTATTACCATAACTACTTAGTAACATAATCCGTCTGTTTGTGATTGTTCGTATAAACTGTTTTCTCTTCATATTTTTTGTTGATTTTACTGAGGCTAAAGTAGATGGCTGAGTAAGAAGAGTCTTTCTAAAAGCTATCTTTTTCCAAATATGTAACTGAGATAAGCCTTAGATGCCAATCGTTTGGTTCAATAAACCTTATTCATTTGTTTAGGTAGGTATATCCTGAAAACCTTGGTGTCAGAGAGAGAGAGAGTTATATCTACAAAATTACAATATCTACAAAATTCTATTTAGGTATTTTCGACCATCATAACGATTGTAGGTACTTAAATTGCTGGAAAGAAAAAGAATATAGTTTGACGTTAATTGTTATGACGAAAACTTTCGTCCCAAAAGGAAAAAATAATTTATGTTACCTCTAAGAAGTTTCTTCGTTTATCGATACAATAACTAATATTAGATTTTCTTGTTAATAATAGATACTATACAAATTAACTTAGAGCAGAGAGTAAATATACTTATTTGGTTTAAACAACGGCAACAGGCATGAAATGATATGTTCATAATTCGTTTTGAATAAGGTATGATTCGTCTATGCTTTCGTTTTTTTTTTCGGGAATCTAAATTATGAATTAGTTAATAATTATACGCGTACAAGTTATAAACTAATGTATTAATTTTAAGTCTTTAATTTTTATTGCGATGAACCCTAATGATTTTTCCCAAATAAAAGTAGCGTGATTCACGCCTTATAAGTAATGTTAGCTTTGATTATAAATAATCAAAAAGAAAGTTAGCTATTTGCTTGTTAAAATACAGTCAACATTAGTTATTTTTATAAGTAGCATATAAACTTTCTTAAACGTTTAGTAAAGCTCTTATCTAACATTTTATTATATGGTAATCTCAAAGGTTAAAGGAAGATTAGAAACAGACAGCTTTTTAAACACATTCCAGAAAATTGCAGAAATGTTTATTTGATATGCGTAATCGAAGAAGACAGATTAAAGGAAATATACACTTGTATTTAGTTTTTATATCATGCGTGATAAAAACGACTGATAAATTGTGAGAATGACGAGGAACTTTTGCATTTAAAAGTTTCCAACTGAGTTTTGCTCGTTAGGAGTTTTTATACTTCTCTTGCTGTAATCGCTTCTGCATGTTTTGTTTTATGACCTCTTTTCTATTTTTTATTCACAATTTTTGTATTATTATCAATCAATTATGCCGACCGAATCAGAAACTAGAAGATATTTGCTAAAAACTCATACTTTTTTAACATTGTGTTTTAATGTAAAACGAATGGAATTTGTGAATATGTATGACTACCTAGCATATAATATTTATTGATACACAATTATATATTTTCTTTATTCTTAATAGTTAAAATTACGATGATTGTAATGTAAATGGCGCGAGCAGTGATTGATAAAGGCACAATGAAATCGCGCTCTCCCTCGCTCAATTTTCCGAGTGTTATTTTATGGCCAAATGGAACTCCTATCCGACATTAGTTATCGTTGTCATTCACTGCAATTGTATCGGATATTTTTTTATCATTGTATTATAGAAAAATACAAGGTACTTTGTGATTTTCGTTGATGACTTGAGTTTTTTTGTAATTTACTAACCGTTTTCATTAAGTTAACAGTCAAGTCAATGTGAAAGATCGTCACAGCAGTATATACTTACGCTCATGATACCGTGATATCATAAACACCATAAGTGTTATTAATACCTCTCGACAAAGATATACTCGTAAATTAAACTTCTATTTTGGTCACGTTTTTTGTCTACAAAAGGGTTATAAAGTTTTAGTTTCGAAAACGAGTCTATTGATGTCGACATATGATGTAGAAGTATTTCTTAAAAATTCTACACCCTACTAATCTAAGTGCTGCTTCCTGCGTTCCTAGGCGACGACGTATCAATTGATAGGGAATTCAATAAAGATATGCGGGCGTGCGTGCCGCATGTAACTACCGATTATGTCATATTTCTTTATTCTTTGTTCGTCACTTTTCCACCTGATACATGCATAATATAGTAACGTCTATTTTGGAACGTGATAGTTTTTATGAACCTACAATATTTTATTTTGATCATGTTCTTATTGAGTTTGTTTCCCTGTTAAAAGAGTTACGGATTTACGGAAGTCAGTCGTCAAATCTAGGATCACTTACCTGCCTCAGAGCCCAGGGTACGCTTTACTTTGGGCTCTGGAGCGTAAGCTGAGGTCGCAACTGGGAACATGCTTGGTTGAGGATTATGATTTTATTTGTTTAGATTTGTTTCCTGAAGAATAGACCACCCCCTCTTCTTGTGGGTATCATAATAGACAACTGATGGAATAACAGTAGTCGTAATTTACTTGTAATTGTTTGACTGGTGTAACTCTACCGTCAAAAGCAATCCCAAGAAGTCAGTACAGTAGTCATAAAAATAATCCATCCATGTAATTTTTTTTTTCGAAACGTTCTGTCATAGACAGAAAACAGTACCTTAAATGGGGAAAATAAGACATACTTAGCGTTGCAAGGGACGCCAGGTTCAGAAGCCATACGGCCATATGACGACGAAGATTTTATATCTGTTATTAATGATTAATTTCTCTCATGCAAATCTACTGTTTGGCGAATTTCTCATAAAAAAATTGGCCCATTCATAATAAAGCGCAATGACTGGATTCTGTTAATTTTAATTGTGAATCTGCATCGTTCTCAGTAATATTTTGATGGTTCGTTGATTTATGAATGAAAAATTGTGCTCGATTGTATTTGTGTATATTCGTTCAAAAACGGACTAACTTTTTAAAATCGTATATTTGCAGCAAACGCATTATCTCTTGATATCAATTTATGTATTAAACAATTTTTATTCATAAAAATTAAAAAAAAAACTTGTGATTAATTAATTGCTTTCAATAATGTAACTAACGTTTCCTTAAATATCTGCTTGTTTTATCATTTTTAATTTTCAAAATATTTAATCCCGAAAACAGGAACCTTCAATTCGTACAATAAGAAACTAAAGGCAAATAATAAACATGGGACAATGTACAACACTTTGATAAAAAGAAGAAGAGTTCGAAAATGAGAGAACATTAGTCGGCGTCAGTGATAATATATATCATTTCGAAGAAAAGTCCTGAAAATATTAAGATAGGCATCTAATTATTTATATTACTTTTGTCTGTGTCAGATCGCTGTGAGCGTTGAGATAATCGATTGTACTTTTATATGTTTTGTCTTTTGATACAAATTGAGTATTATTTAGAAGAAGGCCATTAGGTAAAAAGAAGAAATCTTCGGTTATAGTCTTTCGGAGCTCATGGTCCGCTTTCCTGCTATTCTTTCGTCTTCCATTTTTTCGTCATCCCCGCTAGTGAAAACATTTGCAACGATATTTTTAGGTTTGACCCAATTAAACATGATGTTTTATTGTTTTCCTTTAATTATATACCAATTATTATATTCTTTCCATTTAGTTATTAAGGCTTGATTGAAATCATTAGGCCTTGATATGTTTTTCCATAGATGTTTTCCCAAGGAAAAAATAAAACTTATAAATTTAATTATAAATGCATAACGACTGTATGTGTCATGTACCAGGAAGACTGAATTAATATTCGGGACGCCCACTGATGCGTAGTTAAGTAATGACAATTGTCGTTGGGGTCCCAGAGCTTCTCGTGCATATAAATTCCTTCTGGGAATGAGATCCGGAACTTTGAGACAGAAGACCATTGTACGGCATACTGTTGAATTGGTAATTACAAATTGAGTTCCAAATTGTGATGACTGTTTGTAAATTGAAAATAGAAGAAAAAATATTTAATTATTCAATCTATTGGTACAATTATTATTTGTATGATTTTATTTTCATGTCAATTTTAATCTTATATATCTTACCTAAACCTCAATAATGTAAGTGAAAATTTTAACTAATGTTACGTACTTTTTAACTTGATTGTAATTAATTTACCCGATTTTATCAGAAGAAACACGCGCTTTCTAGCCGTGACTTAATTAATACAACACCACGACGTGCAAAAATAAGTATTCTGTACTTTAGCATATATTTTGATCACGACTTTCAATGCACGACAAATGGTAAGCTAATAATAGGTTAGGGGAAGAGTTTATTCGTTTTTTATATGCAAACTCAAGACCTTTTGATTCAAAGTTTGTTTATTTTCAATTACAGTATATGTATATGTCATTTTAATAGAGCCGGATGCACACTCACAATTTTTTTATCCGATTCTACTTAGCACAGAATAATGTAATTTGGAATACATAAACTAAAATTAATTCGTTAACTTTTTCGGATATAATAAGATAATAACTCTTTTATAATGAATTTTTGATTAATGATTATAACTTTATCCCAAATATTCTTAGCCATGTTTCATGAAAATCTGTCCAGCCGTTTGAAGATTATCAGCGCTTTAATAGTTGATGAGGGGATCTGACTACCTTCCATAAGTCCTAACGATTAGAAATATGGTAAATCGTTTTACGACAATGATATTGAAAGAACTTGGTAAGGTAACCATAACTTTAAATATCACATGTTAGGGTAAGGTGTATATTTAGAAGGAGGGTAATTAAATGGCATAAAATCGGGTATTTTTTTTAATATTAGTTTTATGTTTACCTAAATTAGGTATGATGGTAAAAAAGTAGTTTCGAGTTTCAGTTACTCTGTATGTCGAAGGTATTCATAATAAAAACATTGTATTTATTATATATATATATAACTGAAAAATGTATTCTTAATTGATTTAAATTCAATTTCAATTCATCTGCATGTGTGTGTGTTCTTAGCTGTAAGTGACATACGAATGAATCCAATAATGTTAGGTTAGTCAGGAGAGGCACATAATATGTTCCTGTCACGTGTCGGTTCCAGGCTGCTTGAGAGGTAGGCTTCTTTATATTCACCGGTACAAGCCTATATCGAGAATTGCTTACACTATTATACACTTCAGATAGAAATATATCACACACGAGAAATATCAATATCAAAGGTTTCTATTCAATTATTATTATTTAAGGGTTGTCTGGTACTTGGTAACTTTAGAACACCTAATTAAAATTTGCATATTTCTTCCAAACAGATCTTTCTAGTATTCTATTGCTACGTTTGCTGCTTTTGGTTCTCTGAGAAGACTCCGGAATTTCTTACCATTTGATACCAAAATTGCGCTGACACAGTCCCTTCTACTCCCTCTTCTTGATTATGCTGACTCTTGTTTTATTAATCTCACCGAGGAACAGCTAAATAAACTAGAACGTCTTCAGAATCTGTCTATTAGGTTCATATTTGGAGTTCGTAAATATGACCATATTTCCCACTTCCGCTCCCAACTTAATTGGCTTCCTATTCGCCTTCGTCGCAACCTTCATATCTTGTCTTTACTATATTCCGTTCTATTCAATCCATCTTTTCCACCTTATCTGAAGGATCGTTTCATTTATCTCCATGATGTGCATGCTGACCGTAATTTACGTAGTTCTGTCTCTCTTAGACTTAGAGTACCAATGCAAAACACCAAATTTTTCTTTAACTCTTTCTCCGTCCAAGCAGTTCTCCTCTGGAACGCCCTCCCGCTTGAAATCCGGAAAGCTCAGACTCTGACCGGGTTCAAAAATCTCGTCAAATCCCAGTACCTTTCTGCCTTGTCCTAATTTGCTTTGTATCTGCTCAGTTATTTATTGAGATATTTAAGTATGCTCTTATTTATATGTATTATATATATTTATGTGTGTATATATATATATATATATATATATATATATATATATATATATATATATATATATATTTTATGTATGTATTTATGTTTGTTTTATTTGTTTTTATTTAGTATGTGTAGATTATATTATATTATTTTATATTTATATCTTTGTGTGTGTATATTTATTTACGTATATATACTGCGCCTTCGCCTTTTGATTTGTCTTGGTTTTGTTTTCCATCCACCCTAAGGTTGACTGGAAGAGATTGCATTAGCGATAAGTCCGCCTTTGTACCTTACCTAGTTTTTAACAAAATTATGTATACATTTGTTTGGTGCAATAAAGAGTTTTTCTATTCTATTCTATTGGATTAGTGTAAAATACTTTTTGATAAGGAAAAGTAAAAAAAAACGTTCATTCATCAGCAAGACGCTTCGTCACAATAGGTATAACAAATTCGTAAACATGCTTTGTTAAAAACTTATAAATATATTATCAGTACAAATATAAAAGTTAATTATTTTCAACAAAAAACCCTACGTGTTTTTTCATGAGATTTTTATGTTAAAATTAAAAAAGTTCGAATTTACTTCATTGGTGACGTACTTTTATTTTCTGTCTTGAAGTCTGTCGTGTGTTGTTCTGCTGGAACGGATGCAGGAACTAGCATTGCCGTAATAAAAGTTGTTCCGTTTGCCAAGCGTTCATTAAGGCCGGCGAGGAAATGGCTACATTTCCAAGACCAACTTTCGAGATATCGATTTGTTGTAAAACTACAAAATTATCTTAGATCATTTATTAAAAGTATCTTCTTTAAATTTTAAACAATAGGACAATTGTAAAGCTAAGGCTGATTTAATTATATGAAAATAACACAAGAAAGTGAAAAGCTGTCTTAGTATCAATAAATGATAATACGTTTTATGTTAAAAATAAATAAAATACTAAACAAATAGTTTTTGTAATAACTATTACTGTTTCATTTATGCTTAAGTTTTTGCATAGCTATCGTGCTGTTAGTTGGTCGTTTGCTGGTTGTTTACGTCCAGCCTTTTATCCCCATACTTTTAGAATCTATTATACAACCGTTGTAGAGTCGGGTGTAATAATAATAAAAAAGCATACAAAAAGTGAACAAAACATAATAAAGATAACATAACATTGAGAAATTTAAATTAAGGACATGTAGACTGGAAGTTTTTAGTGATAATTAAGCTGAAAACGTTTATATAAACGCTTAAAACTTAAAAATACGAATATTTAAGTATATTTTACAGATAATAATAGTCCAATTAATATAAGAGACCTACTCAAAGTATATTTTGTACCTATCTCGTATAAATAAATATAATGCTCCATGTCATCACACTAACGAGATAAAACTGACTGAATTTAAATGATAATCTGTGTTCTTAATTTAGTTTACCTTATATATAATACATCAAAGCGCTATAATAAGATGCAAACCTCATAATCATAACCTGAAAAAGATATAGTTATAATATCGCTTCTGATCAGTCGTCTATAAATAAGACAATATTATGAGTCTGCATAGACCGAGTTAGTATTGTGTTATTGCTCTAATAAAATGATTGAGCAGGTATCATCTGTCTGGGAATTTCGGTAAACTTGTCTATACTGAACTTTAACACCAATATATATGGTAGGATTTGGATTTCAGTTTTATAACGGACCTAGGACTGCGAAGCAAACAACCGGAATAACGCTGAGAGAGATATATGGTAGGATTTAAGTTTAGTCCGTTAAATATTTAGTTAATATTAATACGGCCCATAGAAATTAACTATTTACAATTTACTTTGTGTGTGTTGCAAATTGTGAGGGAATATATTAACACGTTGGCGGACACACGACTGCTTTAGCAGTTATAACAATAAAACTTTTATTGTGTTTTTAAATACGTCCACGAACGTGTTAAACTCGTTATTATTTTCGTGTCGATAGCTCAGAACTTTTGCTGCTCCAGAACTGTGCAACTCACAAAGCAAGAAGGGTACGATAGAAGATGGGCATTGTCACAATGGCACGCTCACAGGGCTTGCTACTCCTGACGGGCAGTGACCTACCTCAGTACGGATATAATTTAGGGATTCCATATTGGCACAGAATAGATAAGTACTAATGCCTGGAGGTACTCGTTGTTCCTCAGATGATGGTGAAACTTCTTCTTGTCGAGTCGAAATAGCTTTACTCTTATATTATTGCTACTTCTAGTGATATAATTATATGCTGAAAGTAACATCTACCAGACTTAAGTGCATCCTTTTATGTGTAATTTTTATGCCCTAAATAGTACAAAACAAAAGTAACAAAATATCGGTCGTCAAATACTTTACCCACAATTTTCTGGTGCTTAGGCTATTTGCTCCTCATGACACGAGCAAGTAATGATGCCTAAATTGTGCCGACCTCATTGTCACGGGCCGTGAGTTTGAATCTGAGTTTGTACAGGAAATGCCATTACCAAAATGTATGTCAATGTGCCAAAGAGAGAACACTGAAGACTGAGAGTCTAATTTCATATTTACTTTTTAATCCCTACGAAAAAGAACGGCATTATAAATTTAACATGTGTATCATATATCTTGTGTCTCGGTAGGTTTCGGTACGATGGCGGAGACGGATATAAATCACATGCTTATGCCCGAAACATTTTCTTTAGATCTCAATCCGTAGAATGTAATTCCTTATACTACATATAATATGGTTTTATTACTACTAAAATTGCATCAACATTTTTATAAAATATCAGTGTTATTTTTTTTATAAATTGCTACATCGCATCGTCTAATTAGTAGTTTTCTATTTATTACTTGTAACGCGCACTAAACTTTTACACTTACATTGTGGATTTTTAGGTAATCACCGTACAATGATTGCATAGATAGGCGACACTATAGAGAAATTGTAGGGAGATCAAGCAGGTGTGACTGGAAAGAGATGCGAAATGCAAGTACAGCACACTCTCCCGAGATTCGGCTCGTATAACCGAGAGGTTGGTAGAGCCATGGGAGGTGGAGAGAGTTCGGTACTCGAAAGTCTACTTATTCTATATTCTTATTTATAGGACTGGATATATAGGTTAATAATTGCTGTACCACTTACCATACGCAGCCGGAACACGCGGCTGTTGACGCTCGGAGCGTGACAACTCTGACGACGCACATTCTCGTTATTGTCTGCCGACATCCGTACCGTTATCATATTACGCCTAGTCCTTTACGTTACATATCATTCAACCCACACTGCGTCAAGCGTAGGATGTAATGTATGTTTATTTATATGCATTAACTTAATTAGCTGATGGTGCTTATAAATCTAGACTTTGTTTGGTTCTTTGATCTAAATATTATCAATACAGTTACTGTCGGTAAGGACAAGTTAGTTTATGTTAGTGGTATAATGTCAGGGCACCGGACGACCTTAAAAAACAAAAGTATCTACACTTTTGTTTTTTAAATGGAACAGTCTCCTGCTTTATGACAGTTGGATTGGAAATTAAAATTTCAACCATCTGGCCTTCTTAATTTACTTATAATTTTTTCTCTCTCTCTTCACATTATTTTTCAGGGTTTCAATTCGTATTGCTACGTATAGTCTGGTGAGGTCTGCGCTAATGTGCCATAATAAAATACTTTCCTTTCCGGACCTTTTATAGATTTTCATTCACCAATGCTCGCCTACCTGGATCAAATTTATAGATTACTTTTTGCTAAACTGACAATAAACATCCTTATGAATGGCATTTTCTGGTGAAAACCGTTTTTGTTTTAAGAGTTGCAAATAAATTGAGATATGTCCTTTAGTCACATTTTACTAAATACATCCACAATTAAAAGACGTAATTTATTTTTAAGCCTGAAATCAAACTATTATTTATCAAAATAAAAATAAAATTTAAAAAACAGAGCAAAATTTTTTTGTATAGATACTGTTTACATCGTTTACAGAAGTAATAAATTGAAAGTATAATGTGAACTTGATGCTATCTATTCAATAGATAGGACGAAGGGCCTGCATCTACTGATTTTAAAATGCGTCCACGAGCCATTAAATCCGTCATCAGCATCGATTTACGACCCCCGATCCCACCAATAAAACTTGATGAGCCGTGATCAGTATGCCAAAACTTCCACAATGCGGCAATAAGTTGCTGTTATTGCTTGCAACGAATCCGAACGCATAGATGAATGCTCTAAGTAGATAATACTCGCTATATTGAATTTCTGATAGATTGCAATGAATTGGCAAATGTCGTGAAAATATAAATCTGGCCCGAATTATTAATTTAATCAGATTTTTCACTTGTACGTAACGTCGCTGAAGTATGAATAGACCATTTTTTCTTCGTTGTAAGGGGCTGCTAGGTATAGGAAGAACCTTGGAAGGTTGGAAGCAACATTGGTCTCAATTTACTTGTATATCTGTCTGACTCTTGCTCTGGATTCCACAAAAGAAAAACGATTCATGAGAAGGGTTAACATCAGGCAGGCAGTCATAAAATAATGCCAAATCTTATATATCTCTTTGGTACCTCTTGAACGGGGAAAAATACTGTAAATATTTGTGCGAATTCAGGTTGGATTGGTAAACGAGTTCCTTATTTTTATTTAATTTAAATGTAAATAAAATTTCGTTTTCATTTGTCATGAATTTTTATTCAATCATTTTAGATTCAGTGAACTCAGATGTAATTTTGTGGGAAAAGCAGACATTTGGTTAGGCGATTGCGATTCCTTTTATACCCGCCGACGTAAATAGCCCGCCGATTAGACTATTAGCAATTTAAATGAACTGCCACTAACTAGCCTTTCTCGTTTGGGGTTTCGATGCGTGGTCACATCCTCGGAAATGTTGGCTAGGTATAATTAATACGATTTTGAACTATGAATAATTTATATGACTATAATCGTATAATATATTTTTTTGCGAGAAAATTAAAAGGAAAACCCGCGAAAATGTTGGATTGTATATGCGGTTTAATTGCATTTCGACATTTCATTATTTGTGTTTGTTTCCCAGTTACATCTAAAGTAAGCTTTATTAATAATAAGTATAATATTAGCTGGTACTATGGTTTTTACAAAAGAGCAACTGCCGTCTGATCTTTAGTACAGTAGGTAGGTACCTACTCTTCTAAAGATAAGTATTTTCACCTGGAGACGGAGTTGCTACCACTAAGGTAATATTTGGTGTAAGTAGTTGAATATAATTGTAAGACATAGCTTCTGATCAATCAATTGTTCAATATTTCACCAATGTATATCTAGCTGTCATGAATAAAGATGAGATACTGCTGTTGAAGAATATAAAAAACGCAAAATGCAGCTGCGCATATTTATGAAAAGTGTCCTTGTTTTATATAAATGATAAAACATTTAAATGATCTGCAGGGACCAGGGACACATTGACTCGCAATGGAATGACCTCTCGACACCAAAATGCAATTAAGCGAAGGGCAAAATGTCAATTAAATGTCGTTCGTATTGCAATATGTTTTATGAAACAATTTGCATTTTGCTTTATGATGGGCATTTTGGCATTTTGGACATGCATTTATTATGACACTTTATATGCCTTTCATTATTGAAAGAGATTGTGATGAAAAGTAGATTTTCTTTTCAAGTAAGTACCTATTTTAATATGTTTCGGTATCTTTTGCAAAAGCTAGCCTGAATCTCTATTTAAGGTCTCGTATTTCTATTTCATATATTCTTGTCAATGATTTAAAAAAATCTATAATATTGTATAGTAGGTAGTAATCGACATGCTACGTAAGATAAGACCATAGGCATGGATTTAAAAAAATTTTTTGCACCGATCGCGATTCGAACTTCTTTGGCCATAGGCAATCATTTTACCTGATTGACCAAATCTTTTTGGAATCGCTTGTTGTATGTACACTGTATACAAAATATACTCTAATATTATTATGATATGCCGCCGTATAGTAAAGTTTAGATACTCTAACTACCTACATACAAATAAATTGTATTGTTTAATAAATGAATAGTAATTAAATACTGTTTCAATCCCCGCAAAACCAATTATTTTAACCAACAGGGAGATTAAATGTTGCATTTGTAAAATAATTAATGATATGAATCAGACATTCGGCAGAACGAATGCCGCCTGGATTCCAAAATTCAGCGTAAATAAAAGAGAATGCACATAACTGTTTAGTTTATACATACGTGTTTGGTACCTGTTTTCATCACAGAATATGATAATACGGTAATATATGCTTATAGCATTAAGTTTAAGTACCTATTGTCGCTTCGTTTTATAGATTTTAAAATAAATAAAAAAACATTGAATGAACACTTTATTTCACCATTTCCAAAAATACATACTTAATTAAATTGTAAAATAATATTGCGTACATACCTACATGCGATCTCACTCTTTTTCATGTTTTTTATTAATTAAGAAATAAACTAGTAAACAATTAATTTCGTATGTCATGCTGCTTCTTCTTTTTGTTGAGTCAAAAATCGAGTATCGATCACTGATATATTTTTTTAATAATTTGTATTTGTAAATTAATATATTTATTACTTAATCGAAAAAAAAGAGTGCTGCTGGTAATAATTAAAGTCATCAATGTCATTTATTTATTTAACTTATTTATAAAAATGTAAATAGCAGACTTAGAGCAAAACATAAAAACATGGAAGTGACAATATTAATTTATTTATTTGTTTTTAGCTACATAAATATTTAATAAATTTATCAAGAAACTGATAAGCACAAAAGCATTAAATATAGATCTTGTATATATAAGCTGTCTGTATTTACAAACTAAGTGATCTTGTTCTTTCCAAGTTCCAAACTTCAACCCTTAAGAGTTTAGGGGATGTGCAGTTATTTAACGAACTGTGCTACAAAGGTTACTATCGAAATTAATGAAGTTTCGACTGAACAAACTGAAATGCGTAGTTATTTTAACTTTGAAGGCGAAAGTTCACTCATTTATCTATTACGCCACGAAATCGTAAAACATATACTTATTACAAAATTTTTGGTAACTTTTTAGGAAAATGATACCTACATAAAATAAAGAAAATAAGACATAAAATAGTTATCCAGACCTAACTACCTCTAACACTGTTTGAAACTTTGTGCATTATATCAAAAGTACTCCTAGAGACTGTCTGGACGGCCTGGACGCTACTTTGTTGAAATATGGCTTTTATGCCCGAGAGCACACGAACTTGAAGGAAACAGTTTTTGATGGCTAATCAAATTATATTTTTGTAATACTACTTTGTGAAGTTTGAAAGCAATTTCCACTCTCATATCTTAGCGTAGGTATTGGGTGGGGTTTCAATAGATTCGATGTTTGAGAGTCAGGGTTAGGTCAGGAGCTCTATTTTTTTTCAATAGAATAGAATAGAAAATTGTTTATTTTAATTGCCACAGACAATAAAACAATGATAAAGAAAGGCTTAAACTAAGTAATACCAGTAACACAAAAAATTATAGTTAGTGTGCTGCAGCAAGGCAAAAAGGCAATAACTCAGTGATGTTACTGAACTTAATCAGTGACCCACATAAAATCTTAGTGGTGTTGAATACTCGTTGCAAGTTGCAAATCGTTCGACATATGGTTAAAAAGTGCAAAAATCCAAAAACGAATGAAAATCATTTGAGCGAACGATATTGAATGAGACACAGATTTCAAAAATAAGCTCTCTTGTTTTTTTGTTCTGCACGTTTTGCAGCGATGTTTGCCTTATTCCTGGCTCAGAGTAATTCTTACTCAACCCTAATGTATAAAGTACATATATTTACTTTGCTATTATTTTGGTTGTGTTTAGCGACCGTCATTCATCCTGGTAACCACAAGGGAAAGCCAGCATGTCTGTAATAAGTTGAGATTCGAATATTAGCAAAGCTCCAAACGTCCAGATAAATACCTATAAAAGTAGTTTGCTATAGAATATTAAAATGGGACAGTTGTGGGGTAATAAATCACTATTAATAAGCTAAGATTAAACCTCCGAAGCAAGCATTGACTGCCATTAAATAATGGGTACTACAAAAGGCCGATACAAAACAGCGATTTCGTTTGTAATCCGGCGACTTATTTGTTTGAGCAAATGGTTTTTATGGTAAGTACATGTCATAATCTCAATTTTTTTATAGTGTTGGGGTACCGTATATAATGCGTGTTGTGTAACATTCCATTGTTAAAACCAGGAGCACGTCGGATCCAAGCGCCGATCCATTGTGACCGATAATTGGAAATGCGGGCACAATAATCGATGTTTTATACAAAATATTCAATAAGTGCTAGTGATTTATTTGAGACATATTGTACAAAATTGAACTGAGTATGTTATGTCATAAGAATCAAATGATAAGACCGTTATGGAATACAAAAGTTTGAGTAATATTTCACCCGATATGAATGTGTGAAATAAAAGAAGATTTACAAGAAGAGAAAACATTATTAAACATAAAGTTCCATGTGTACATCTTTTAAATATAACTCTGACCTCTGATGTCCGTCTGTTTATTGTCAGGGATTCATGAACACTAACATGACGTGAGATTTAAATATTTACAGAGCTTTCAAAAAACTACCCAAACCAAGCAATAGGTGTTTTGCATATCAAACAAGCAGCTTGTTTTAGTATATTTTATTCTGCGCAGCTGGCTTGTAATTACCGGTAATGTAGTGCACGGCAGAGGTGGCGTTCGGTAGAAACTGGGTAAATTAAAGGAAGCCTTCCAAGGGGCTGTTCCGGTTTCGAACGAATCGCCGGACACCGGTGTGGCTTCCTATGGCGGTGACCGCAGCCGTGTTCACTCACTTTGGCTGTATTTATATATACCAGTGGATACATCTATTGAAAATAAACGACTCCTATAAAGTAAAAGGAAAAGTAAGCTTTAGCTTCAAAATCGTCAATTTCATATTAAATTTCCCCTACATGAGGTACTCAGTATGGAATGTAGTTGTTGGTGAAATCCGTCACCAGTTAGAGAAGGATAAATAGGAAATTAAGACCTCTGTGAAATAATGGAAATCTCCTTAAAAAACCTTTGATACATTAAATGTAGTATTAGGTTTAGATAATGTTTTGTTGTCTGATTCAGTTTGTTCAAATCAATTTATGTATATCGCATAATACCCGCATAATGCGCGTTGTGAAAGATTAATCTTCATCTGAATTGAGACTTGAGATGTTCTTAAGAATTATTCTATTTAAATTTGGAATACAAGTATTTATAAATGGACAAGAATATTGGGGCGGATCACACAGTCTAAACTAGAAAGTACCTAAGTAAGTAATAGTTTGAAACTTGTATACTAACGATACTATATTTTATAACTACTTGCATGATTTCTCTTCATCTGCCCTGCTAGGATATCGAACCTAAAAATTTATCAGAACACCACAAGGCAGATAGAATTTAAAATCATTGACTAAGTAACTACAAACACAAGGAATATAATGGCAAATGTTACCTTTTACTTTCACTCCATTGTTGAGTCTGTTACTTAATTGAAAAAAGTCAAACATTATCCAATCATTGTACAATCAATGAATAATTAAAGCAGAGCAAAAAACAAAGGTATAAATAGTAATGGAGAAAAGCGATCTAAAGCGATTAAACGGACAAAAACAGAAAATTAACGAGTCTTCATGGAACCTTAGCTCAGAAAACTGTCTGTCGTAACTAAGCGACATTTCTGATCTGCAAAAAGTAGCTCTTATCCGGAAAGAGGTGCTACAATGCTCATTTAGGTCGCCAGACTGAGTTGCACCTTTCTTCCACTTATACACGGTTAAGTTCACGTCTAAAACTTTCCCGTGGCGCTGCACTGATGGTATACTATTTGCAATAAGTACTATTTAAATAATACCTTACCGTACTTATACTTTTTGGCATTGTTCGCAATGTCTCGTTACTAATTTTGATTGACACTGACTTACCCTTTCTTATTTTTTCAGCCATTTAATAATAAAAAAATAGGTTTAATTAAATTCGTTAATGCTAAAAAAATTACTTTTTTCGCAATAATAAAATAAAATAAATAATTTCCAATTAGATAAGGATAAGTATTATTAATTCAATTCAAAATTGCTTATAATATTAACCACGGAACATAGTTTTAGACTATCATTAGATAATCATCCATGCCATGTCCTTACGTACTCTATAGTAAACACCAAAAGCAACGTATTAATGTAAAACAGCCACAAAATCTCATCAAAATGAATGATATCAGTTTTCACAACTGTGACGTACCGCATCTGATTTATTTGGGTCCAGCTGTATATAGATGAACGTCCTGCCACCAACCCATCAATAAATGTTCACAAACATATTCGTCAGTGTTACTTGGGACAAATCCAGGGGGATAAAAGTGTCAAATTGTAATTTACTTCTTCATTCTATAAAGAGGTTTCAAAGTGTTTTCCATCATGAAAATGATATATGTATTAGACGGTATACCTAAACAGTATCGTTCAGAGATATTAGTGATTTGTGGATCTATGCAATGTGTTTATTTGTGGTGTGTAATTTAGATAAACATTTAAGGATTTATATAAGGATATTTTATTAAAAAATAAATTCTATAAATAAGATTTTAATCCTCGCAAAGTGTCGGGAAACTGATTAGATATCTGCATGTGAATAAATTGTACCAGATTTTCCTTAAAATCTGCATAATCATCCGAAAACCACCAGTAGCTAAGAAGTTATCAATATCTTAGTACCACACAACAGTCATCAAGTAAATAATTAAAAAATGTTATTAATTAAAACAAACAAGCTGTTCGCAATGTGATGTGAAACAATACTACGGGGTCTTTTCAAGCTTATCAAAATGCTGAACAATGGAGTCTGTCCTCCAGAAGCTCATATTGAATGCACCAGGCGCGCCACTTGCGCAGCGGCAAATCAAACGACAGCCTGCGCAGGAAACACACTCGGTGGTCTTGTACTTTAAATAAAATAGAGTGTTGATGGTGAAGATGAAAAAATGTTGAACAAGCATAGTAACATTTTATGCCATCCTAGAAAGAGAGCGAAGTTATGTTACAAGTTGTCTCAAAAATATGTAAAGTATTACTTATTTCGTTCACCAATTTAAGTTGCTGTCTCGTTTATAATTTGATATATTCAGCATAGTATTAATCATATTATCTATTCTACTATCTATCTTTCTATCACAAGTATCTCATAAACTCGTTCCCAAAATAAGAACAGCTTAACGAATTTATAATTACAACCAAATTACAACCGTCAATTTCAATGACAAAAGTTTCATCGTAATAGATAATTCGAGCTCCGCACGAGTCTTTAAATAGAATCAATCAAATTAACAACACCAGTTTAACTAAATCCACAGTAATACGACAATTCCAATTATTGTGGAAAGTTTTAAACAGTTCGAAAATGGTCGCTGAAAATTTCATTTCCGTTCCATAATATATTTGAACTACAAGTCAGTTTTGTCAGTCTATTTACTGCATCGTAGCGTATGGAATGTTAGAATTTTGTTGTGTCGTATGGATACTAAAGCTGTATTATTTAGGAGGTATGAAAACAATTAGTTACGATGCAAGTGAAACCGCATGTACAGCTAGTTATTATATGTAAAGTCGATATACATGAATTTACTTTCTAAAGATCATGTATTGAAATTAAATTCCCTTGGGTTGCTGAAAATGTTTCTTTTAAGTAGTATATCGTACACCTTCATAAATCCAAATGTAATATCAAATCCAAATAAATAAAACTAGCAAAGAGCAATGCGAATCAAAGTAAAATATGAAATTGTGCTACGCTGACGATAACATTGAATAAATTTTTTCTTTTACTTTTGTTACGAAAGTTTTGCAGAATTGATATTATGTGTTGTAGAAGAGAGATTGTATTTTGCATCGGCATGCTTGTAGATATCCTTTTTACTCTATTCGCAGAAATTTATTCTGATAACAACAGAGGTACATGAAATATCATTCTTTTAATTTTTCCATATGAAATGTGCTTGAAAACATGGAACGGGACACTAACAGAGCTGTTTGAAACACTACTCCAGTCGATAAGTGAGTCTGCCGAATGCGGGCTCTATTCAACGTTATTGTGTCATGCGTTCTCTAGTGTCTGCCGTTTAAGAGTTTCAGGGGCTTTGTCTCGTTTTTCGCAGAATTGCAGGTCTAGTTTAATTTAAATTAATGTGAGACTTTTTACGGATTTGGTTATTTTACACATATTCACTTTCAGAATAAGTACAGCAGTAATTTTAATGAGATATTCGATAGCGCAGTGGTATGCGTTATTATATATGTATTAAAAGTTAAAATCATCAGCCATTTTTATTTGCATTACTTAATGTGACTATTGGCATTTTGTCGCTGTCATTAGTGACAAATTATTATATAATCCTTGAAAGCACAAAGTCATTGGTTCCAACTGACATCAAAAACCTATGTGGGATGCCATCAAGCCACTTGATAAGTAAGAAATTAAAATAAATATATATATTAATTAAAATAATTAAAATAATAAATAAAAAATAAGTTCACAGTGATGTCCCTATTCTGAAGGCGTTTAATCCGTCTATAGTACTTAGATTTACTCTATAAATTTTAAACAGCATTATATTCTATCAGCCTAGTAAGAATCTGTTGTTGGCCAGGCGTTATTTTAGATAAGCTTGTCAACTAACATTAAAAATATATTCGATGTGAATGTGAAGGCTTGAAGCTGCAAAATTATTAACTTATTATCTAATAATGCAATAACGAGTAGGATCATACACATATCATTCATCATGATATAGAATGCGATAGTGGCGAGGGTATCATGAATAATAACAATCCTTTCAAAGTTTCTAAGTTGTTTCACGAGCAGACTAATACTTCAGCTGAAAACGATACTGAAACTCCGTCCGTCTAATTCTAGTCATAAGTTTGAGAATTTATAATGTGTTAAAATTGTGGTCTAAATTATAATGGTGCTGCAGCCTCTAGTTCTCGTGGGAATTTTCGATAATGAGTTCTTAGTTTCACAGAAAACAAAAATTGTGATTTAGTAGGTAAGTATTATTATCATAAATTTCGAAGTTACGTATCTACTAGTACTTTATCATTGAATTTGTAATCTTACGCTTTTTATACACCAATTTTAAATTTCATGAATCAATCGGAATGATTGATTCTTTAACGATGTATTGGAAACTGGTTGAAGGAGAGCGGGTCAATGTACAACACCAGCGGGTACATTATGTGTTGTTGTTTAAAAAATCATTTTAATTTGTATGGGCACATGTCCTGAAATTTATTAAGTTCTTAGGTAAGAATTATAAAAATTAAAAACGTTTTCTAAATAAATATACTTCAGTATGACATTCTCAATATTGAATTTAAACGCACATACTTTTCGAGACAGGTGTACTCGTACCGAAGATATTAGAAAAATCGCACAAAAGAGGCAGGATAAACTCTACGAATGTTTAACGTCCATGTTGCGCCGTCGCCGGTTTTTGTTGGGAGCTACACCCTTGAAGTTGTGGACCAATATGTCTACTTGGGTCAGTTGATCCAGGCTGACAGTTCAAGCTTCAAGGATGAGGTCTCTCGTCGAATTCGACTCGGCTGGGCAGCGTTCGGGAAGCTTCGTAATATCTTCTCGTCCAAAATACCTCAATGCCTTAAAACTAAGGTCTTCAACCAATGTGTGTTACCAGTGATGACATATGGGTCCGAAACGTGGTCCCTTACTATGGGCCTCATAAGAAAGCCCAAGGTCGCCCAAAGAGCTATGGAGAGGGCTATGCTCGGTGTTTCCCTTCGAGACCGCATCAGAAATGAGGAGATCCGTAGGAGAACAAAGGTTGTCGACATAGCCCAGCGAATTAGCTCTTTGAAGTGGCAGTGGGCAGGGCACATAGCGCGACGAACCGATGGCCGATGGGGCAGAAAGGTTCTCGAATGGCGACCACGCACCGGCAAGCGCAGCGTCGGACATCCACCGACCAGATGGTCAGATGACCTAAAGAAGGTCGCAGGCAGACGCTGGATGCAGGCCGCTTCCAACCGGTCGTTCTGGAAATCCTTGGGGGAGGCCTACGTCCAGCAGTGGACGACCTGCGGCTGAAATGATGAAACTCTACGAAGATGAATCTAAGTTTATAAAGCTTATCTCAGTCAAATATATAAACAAGCATTTAAAATTTATTTTTATTATGTTACATTTTTTGAAATTTTCGCTTGCGCATATAATAAAAAAATTACGAAGTATAAATTAAACATGCAACAAATTGTTTCAAAAGTAGTCAAATAAGTATCAACCTACTTAACAAATATTGTATTAGGGTTCTTTGTTGAGAGGGTCTGACTAGCACTATGCTGGGTATATACGTGTAGCTGCAAACTTCATAAATCGATAATTAGACGGTTTAACCTTTAAAACAAAGGACAAGGGTCGGCTCGTTCAAAAGTGCACGGAGTTATGTTTCATTCAGCACGGAAGCGGCCAGTTACCCACCGAACAATGGCGGACAACTGTTCGTGCAAATTTAATCAGATCCTAATATCCTCACTGGGCAGAGCGGGACAGATTTACACTAGGGGAATTAGCGGCAAATATCCACAGCGGTGACAATGATTTTGGTCGTCAATGTTTGGGCACAACGTTAGTAAAGTATAATCAGTGACAGCTTTGATTTGATAATTAATTTGATCAACATGGGGCAACTTTGCTGTCATGTTTTGTCTTATAATATTTTTCTAATACTAAATACTAATATTCTTATATGACAAGATTTACTTTTCGTGGTGTGTATAACTAGCATGTAACCTTCCTGAAAAATTGGGCCATTAATTGCAAAAACTTTTTTCAAATCTGACAAGTTTGAAGTTACAAAACCAAATTCTTTAGCTTTATTATATTAGCATATATTATTATTAGATATCTGCCATGTGATTTTCGTCTTAGGGACAACTTGGGTTTATTCCACATACCATATATTATACCATACTAAAACTAGAAAATATCAGGCTGGACACTATTCTCGTGAATCTTTCATAGCCAAAGCGATAAGAAACTTGGTTCAATAAATCCCGAATGTAAAAGCAGGCCACGCTACGGGAGCTTAATCCCGTCCACAGTCGGGAGCCTGCTGTTTATTTCCTAGAAGAATTCGGTACACTTAATTACAAACGATAACGTTATACAATTTCTTTTCGCAGAGGGCTAATTTTATAAAATGTGAATTCCACGATCACAAGCCACAAGATGCCATTTTGCTTATAGAAGCAAGCAAGTTAAACTTTATATTCTCTTTAATCTTTTTGAGGACAGCATTATAAATTAAATTATGTTAACGCTTTTCTAAGGTCCAATCTAACTACCAAAATATTTTCAGTAATTTAGATGTTACCTTTGTTTTGAATGAAAAATGTTTGAAAGCTTGTAACAGTATATTTTCTAAATAAATTTATATTATCATCAAAAACTCGCGAATGACTGCACCAAATATAATAATTATTATTTGTAATGTTCGTTATTTGGTCACGAGAAAGTTTATATAAAGAAGAATACTAGAAATAGAACCTCGGTGCGGGGCCGAGTCGTGTAAATATAATCAAATATAAAGAATATTTTATTCTAATAATAATAAAGTTCAAACAAATAAACTCTTTAGCTTTACATTTTATCTTCAGCGAACTCTACATAAATCGATCTGTATCCAGCAAAATAAAAATAAATGTCACTCCAAGAGGTTAGGTCGTGCAAATTTGAGGGTTGTAGTTCATCAACCTTTACCAGAAGTACAGCTGTTGTATAACCAAACATCTCCTGGCGCCAGCAGGGCTCGCGAGCCGGCGCGACGCATTGGCGCCCCATTGCTCTGTAAAACAAGGAATCTCAGATCGTTGGAATGAACGGAGTGTACGATTGTTTATCTGAAAGCATATATTAATAAATACGGTGGCATAAGAGGCCAATGCCTATATGTCCAATGGTTCATCTACCATGAAAGACGCCGTTGCGCGTTGCTCGAGTATCAAGAAAAAGATGAATAGGCATCTTCTTTTATAGTGAAATACTTTAGAAGAAACTTATGGGAGTCTCTATACAAAAAACAAAACTATACATAAAAAATATTCAAAGAAAATTATGACTTAGTTTTAATTTATATGACATAGAATTAGTTTAATTTTATGATGTAGAGTATTTTAAAGGGCAATAAAACAGAGGCAAATATATCAAATATGTATTAATATTAATTATCATGTTGTTTATTATGAAAAAAAGCTATATTACTTTATTATACCTAAGTGTTACGTCTTGTTCCATCTTATTACTTAAACGCACTAGCAAGATTAACAAAAAAAAATCTAAAAGCAAAAACCTCATTTCATCCTACATTGACAACATGAAGCCATCAAGCGAGATACAACATAAAGAGACTCCTATTCGATTCGGGAGTCGATTTTATGCATCGTTTAATATTGCAGGGCATGTTAGAGTCGTAAAATGTGTCATTCGTTATAGCTCACTTCCCTATGTTTCGGTGTCAATCTACTTTGTCTCAGAATGATCTCATTTGTTTGGTTTATTTCTTGAATTTTCAGCCAATTTAAAACATCTAGGTACCTTTTTTTTATACATCTGTTTTTAATTGATTGTAAAATGCGGCAATCTAGTTTAAAAAAATTAGACCTTTAATGTTCTTCCTTTAATGAAGGTAAAGTTGGACTGGCAGATAAAGTAGAGAATGTGTTAGAGTTAAGCTCTTAGGCACATATTCTTTGAATTTTCATTATTTTAGATTAGTACCTTCTATTTTTCTTACATTTTGTCAATGAATAGATTGTTGTTTTATTGTGAACTAGTGACCCGTCCTGGCTTCGTATTGGCATAAAAACCTTCCTCTTGAATCACTCTATCTATTAAAAAAACCGAATCAAAATCTGTTGCGTAGTTTTAAAGATTAAGGCATACATAGGGATATAGGAAAAGAGAAAGCGACTTTGTTTTATCCTATGTAGTAATGAATGATGATTATTGATTGATAATGAATTTATTTATACAAAACACAGGTTGACTACCTCCAAGCTAATTAAATTTGACATAATAAGTGGACTGTAGCATTAGGCGGGCCGACCCTGTATATGATTAAGGCTAGGAGAGAAGAAGAAGAAGTAGACTATAGTATTTTGACTGGTAGAAGATGCCCTATGTAGGATAAAGTTTAACGAAAAACTTTATTTTTAATTTGTTTAGTAAATACATGAGTATTTATTGTAGGTTGTTTTTAAATAGTAAACACAATAAAATCTGATAGTTACGAGTATATTAAAAAAACCCTTAAAACAAATTTAATATCAGCATATCAAATACTTATCTATAAAGTCTATAGAAGTTCAAATAAACATGATTAATTGCAAATAAAAAAGAATATGAGGCAAGATATCCTACCAAGTTTAAATGGTAGCAAGAATTTCTCAAAGCTGTTGTTTTATGGGCTGATTCAGCGCTACTTAGAGGTTTGGCACGTAACCCTAATAGCCCAATCAATATCTATAGAGCGGCCATTCCTTACATTTTCCTAAACCCCTTTCCTCACATCTCGTTGTCTTTATGCCAAAATAAAAAACGATATCTAACATTTAAAAAAATTACGTGTGAAATGAAATTATTTTGTTTTCTGTAGTGGTATGAATAAATTTATCTGCGTAGGTGTTGAAATGTACTCGTGCGAAAGAGTCGCGTCATGTTTTATTTGAAAAACAAAAGATAACATTTGTTGATGGTTCCCATTTTCTCACCATTACTGCCATAATTCCATACCCTCTATCAGTATTAAATAAAAATATTTCCATTTATTCAATCTGTTCCAATTCCAAATAAGCTGACAGCCAATAATATTGTCAAACTGCACTTAAATCAATATATGAAACTTAATATAATACTCGTGATATTTTTACTAACTGCTTATTATCTAACTGTGTTGAAAATGGCAATATTTGCGTATGCTAAATGGTTTTATGGAAATTAAAATCATATAGGTTGATTTTTTTTTTGCTTTATGTATGTTATCTTCTTCTAATGGGGTCCTAAATTATAGGAACCACGTCGATGCTTCGGGTCCTTTTGTACTTAAAAAAGGACTTGCTTAATGTAAGTACCCCCACCATATGGACATAGAAAATGAGATCTACATGTGGATATACATAAACGAGTATTTACATTTATATTACGAATAATAATTAACATATTATATTGTTTAATTTAATAATATATTTATTTACCTTTACTCATGTTTTGTAGTAGACACGATCAATAAAATATAATACTGAATGCTTCAGTTAACTTTTGTTATTCTGCTCGAGCAGCCACGCAAATGGGTAGAAGTGGCGATAAAACGGACCACACTTTATGACTTTCATGATTCATAGTTCGTTTAGTGTTAAAAATTCATAGTAATTTGTATATGGAGTTATGGATTCTGTAATAAAAATAATTGTTGATGATGAGATGGAGATACCACAATAAAAAGTAATTTGGAAACATTCATTGTTGATTTCATATATGAAAAATGTTGTAACTATAGTATTAGATTGGATTTATTTGCACTGCAACTGGTTGGTGAGAGACCAACCACCAACCAACTCCAAGAAACCAACTCAAACATCTTTAAGAAAGTTAGACATCAGCATCGAATAGATAGTGTGGTCAAAAATATTGATTTATGTTAAATGTAGTAAGTATAGTACCTCGTGAAGAGAAGGAAATAAGATGTCGAGTTTTATCAAACCTGGACTTTGAAGTATACGGCTTCTGATGTAACCAGGTTAATGTTTTAAATAATGAGTCGATCTAATTAAAAACTAATTTTAATTATAGCTTATTTCTTTTATTGATTTCGTCTAAATCTACCTTTTACTTCTACACCTAAGTTTTCTATGTTATAGTCCAAATACAAAATTCAATTTGTGAAGCTATAAAGGTTTTAAAAATTTATGTCGAAATTTACCTTCACATTGTATTATAATGGGTTTTTAATTGAAGCTGCAAAAATGTAGATACGTGACTTTTACATATGGAATGAATTGTGGCTGTTAAAATGAATATCATAAGCATGAAGCCTTAACACATTACACATAAATTAATTATACTGCAAAATCCTACTAATATTTAACCGGGAAAGTTTGTATGGATGTTTGTTACTCTTTCACAGGAAAACGGCTGAACCGATTTGGCTGAAATTTGAAATGGAGGTTGCTTACACCCTGGAACAACACATAGGCTATATTTTATTCTGGAATTCCATCTTATATACTGACCTATTTATTTATTTTTTTAAATAACTAGTTATATCATAATTCATCCTTTACACTTTGGCTGACAGTAACGCCTCTCGACGTAGATAACAATTAATTGTTTTTGTTACCTCGTTTACTGTCCGCAAAAGTTTTAAAATGTGCAATTTATGTCCACTGCTGAGTATAAGCCTCTCTTAATGTCTTCTAAGAAAAAAAAATTTAATCATGCCCATTCTTCATCGAAACGCTTATGATATTCGTATAAAGGATAACAAGTTGAATTCCTGTAAATTGTGTATTCTCGTACATATATTTGATGTAAATCATACCCTATTGATACATACGCATTCAAACGGGGAAAATAATCGCACATTTATTTCCGACACAAAATCTCGCCTTCGTATCCTCACAATCACATTTATTATTTCAGGTGCTCTTTAGGAGGCATATTTTTAGGGGTTTTATTTCCTCGTGTTGGCCCTTTTCTTGATTGGAACAACTTTGTTACTGGCGAAACCACGACACTCTGTGATTTGTTTTGCTACAGTAGTTCTTCTGTGAATGACTAAAAATAAAAGCACTACAAAATGCAATTTTTTTTAAATTTAATTAAGTTAAAATTTACTTTTTTCTTCTTTCCGCGAAATTTGTCGGTTTTGTATAAGTATACATTTTATTCGCTACGCGGCGACCGATCAACCGTTTTATCATTTGCTATAGCTACATGATTGGAGGTCTTAGATACTTCCCATATCCAGTGCAGTCTCAAGTCTCTGTATCGCATGCTAAGGATTTAAATACTGGGTCATGTGATACCACCAGTCACCAAAAGCCACTTAGAAATAATATTTTTATAACGCTGTTTGAACCTATTTATTCAAAAAGTTGTTCTATTAATTAATATTTTTCAAAATAAAGTATATCTTTTTACACGATATCACCGTTTACATTATTTTCTTGAAATTACCTATAAATTACATTTTTAATTAAACTCCTCTAACAAATGTCGCGAAATTCGTAAGGTAGGCTCTGATTCCCCTGCAATTTATGTGCAGACAAAGAAGCTTAACAAACTGGAACATTCCCCTACTTTCCCGCGTATTAATTAACTTGAATTTTAGTGTGATTTCCTTCGTGCTGGTTAGAGAAGACGTTAATAATTTCTAAAATATGTGACGCGCCTTATCTACACCGCAATTAATTCGTTGTAACATGATAGGTAAGTATTTTATATAAGTGGATGCTAGTCATATTATTATTACTTCTCATAATCTGATTTTCAGTTTTTATTAGTCTCAAATTTAAGGTTTTTATGTGCGTATAGTACTTACAAATGCGTGTTATATAATATATAACACAATAAAATATAATAATGTTATATAATTTCACACATTGAACTTATAGAACTCCTCTTTTTAGTTGGGGATTAAATAATCATACTTCATACTATACTATATTACTATATATATATATATAATATTATAAATGCGAAAGTTACGATGTTTGTATGTTTGTGAGTTTGTTCCTCAATCACGCAAAATCTACTGGACGGATTTCGATGAAAATTGGTACAGAGATAGATTATGATCTGGAATAGCACATAGGCTACTTTTTATCCCGAAAAATAAGTTTCCCTTGGGACAGGATACAAATTTCAGTAACGCCATCTGTTTTTAAGGAAATATGGCACTAGATGGCGCTCTAAATTATTATGCAGATAAATGCAAGTTTCTAATGATGTGACAGATTTTTATGAAATTTAGTACTAAGATGTACATGATAATATGATTTGTATGTATGTATATGATAATATGATCTGGAACAGCACAGGGTACTTTTTATCCCTAAAATACGAATTTCGTGGCCATCGCTACCTATTCGATTCAGTAACGACATCTATTTTAATTAAGCGAAACAAACTACACGTAAAACATTTTTATTTTATAGTTATGTCATTATGTCACTAGATGGCGCTTTAAAAATTGTAATTACAAAGATGAATGAACTGGAACAGCACAGCCCTTTAATACCTTCAGTATTGTCATCTATTTTAACATATAGCGCTTTAAATAATTATGTGAAAAAAACTACACGTAAAAGCATTTTCAAAATACCAAAAAAAAAATATTCTATAATACCTACTACAAAAACCACAAACATTATTTTCTGTGCCTTGAGATACGTATTTTCTTTTAGACAGAAATAATTTGGCTACATTTTTCCATTCTCAAGAGATAATCAGACCTATTTGTTTTTATTACCAAGAAAGATGTCGTATAGTGTATATTTTTTTGTTCTCACATTTTGTTACTGTTCTGTTTAGATGGCGCTCTACTGTGGTTAAGTTTTTTGAATCGCGCTGTTGAGATTTTTTCGTGGAAAACGACCTTCCGAGAATTGTATTTATTATTTTTGTCTCTAGATGGCGCTCTATTGTGTTTAAGGTTTTTGAAACGCGCTGTTGAAATTTTTTCTTGGAACACGACCTTCCGAGAATTGTTTCTATCGTGTTATATATGTAGGCTTTGTATTACAGAGCTGGGCTGTAATATTATAAAAGCCACCGTTATTACGGGAGCTTCAAAAGGAGTTCATTTTTTAATTCCCCGTATACCAATCATCCCAAACAACCTGCCATTCCAATTCAAGAGGTTACAATTTCCTATCAAATTGGCTTTTTCAATGACAATCAACAAATCCCAGGGCCAAACCTTAAAAGTGGCAGGCATTCATTTGGGTACTCCGTGTTTTTCACACGGTCAATTATATGTTGTCTGTTCACGTGTGTCAAGTGCCCAGAACCTACATGTGTTGGCAGAAAATAATAAAACATTTAATGTTGTTTATAGAACTGTATTAGAATAAATTTTCATCAAAGAGTTACTATGTTTTAATTTTCGATATAAGTGTCATTTTTCATAACCATTACCTAATTAGATTTTATTTGCGGAGTAGAAAAAAATATAGGATATATATAGATCACGATCTTTATTTAGGTTTAAACCATATGCTTTAATAAAAAGTTAAATTTTTACAGCTGAATCAATTTATAAAGTCACCTCAAATGTAAAGAAAATGTAGCTTTCAAGTCAGGAAACTTAAAATTTTAGTGATCACATATGTTATTATATACATATATTTAATATACGTACTTTTAAGATTTTAACCGTACACTTTTATTTTTGAACTAATATTTTCAAAGATATTTAAGAAATAGTTACTAAATCTATCAGTTCTATTCTGCAAACGAAGTAGAACAATGCGTTGTGCAAAAAGCCAATCTTATTGCAATGCGTAGATGGCATTAAATGTTAGTTTGTGATTTTTTTTGCAGCTCAAGTGCTCCCTTAATTCGCAACCGCTACTTTTTGTACTCTCTGCTCCACTCTATTATTTGCCGCGGGCGAAGCCGCGGGTAACAGCTAGTAATCTATATTTGAACAAATATTTTACATTTTAAAAACCCTTGTATACGATTGGACAAGAAATTAAAGAGGAGTTTTGAAATAATGATATGGTGTACTTCCAATTTTGGTTTTACAATAAAAATAAAATAATAATGCGTTGTACGCGCGCTGCTCCTAGCGAGAATTTTGAGAAGTGCGTTCTGGTGAACCGATGGTGGGGCCAGCCGCCCCGCGATCCGCTCCCCTCTGCTCATCCTGGCGCAGACATCCTGGGGGGGGCGCCTTGGATGGAGCAGCAGCCTCCACAGGAACTGCTGCGTCCAAGATTTCTTCATCAAAGAGAGGGCACACCTTGTTGAGTGCTCGCCGTTCAATGCCTCTGAGTGTCACAAAGTCAGCTACTCGGCTGATTCCATCCTGACCTGGATATAAACGGTGAACTCTGCCCATTTTCCACTTCATGGGAGGAAGGTGGTTTTCTTTAAAGACCACCAATGAGCCTTCTTTAAGAGTTTTGTAAGGCGTACGCCATTTTGTTCGTTTCTGCAGTTCACATAGATATTCTTTATGCCATCTTTTCCAAAATCCCTGTCGTATGCTTTCTATTAATTGGTATCTGTTTCGGATGTTGTGACCCACGGCCGCTGGAGGTGACGGCAGTGACGTCAGCGGCCGCCCAATCAGGAAGTGCCCTGGAGTAAGAGGAGAAAGGTCGCCTGGGTTACTGGATAAAGGCGTAAGGGGTCGGGAGTTGAGGACCGCTTCGATTTGAGCGCAAAGAGTGCTCAACTCTTCGAAAGTAAGGCTAGATTTACCTATCACGCGTTTCAAGTGAAATTTTGCGCTTTTTACACCACTTTCCCATAGTCCTCCGAACGTAGGGGAGTAGGGGGGGTTATATTTGAATTGAATGCCTTCTTCTGATGCGTATTTATAAATAGAATTAATCCCTGCTTTAAGTTCTCTACTTAACTCATTGTTTGCACCCACAAAATTAGTGCCATTATCACAATGTATTCGATCAGGTTTTCCCCTACGTGAAATGAATCTACGAAGGCACAGAATAAAGGCGTTTGTTGTAAGATCACTTACAATTTCTAAGTGGATAGCCTTTGTACAAAAGCAAACAAATAAACAGAGATAGCATTTTGTAATTCTGTTACCCCTGCCAGTTCTACTAGAAATAAGAAACGGTCCAGCAAAATCGCTTCCACAAATTTGAAACGGATAATTTTGCGTTACTCTACTAGATGGTAGATGACCCATCAATGGCTCCATTGCCTTAGCTTTAAAGCGAACACATATAATACATTGATGAACTATTTTACGAGCTAATGCTCGTCCACCAATAGGCCAAAACCTTTCTCTAAAGCTAGAGAGAAGCAATTGAGGGCCTGCATGCAACAAACGTAAATGCTCGGCTCGCATTAACAGTTTAGTTAAATGATGTTTTCCGTCTAATAATGCTGGATGCTTCTTTTCAAAATTGAAGTTAGTATTGTTAAGTCGACCATTTACTCTCAGAACACCATCTTCGGCGAAATAAGGAGAAAACTGTAATAACGATGAGGTAAGTTTTTTATTATTTTTAATTGAATTAATTTCAGTATTAAAGGACTCTGACTGTGCAATTTTTATAAGGTAAGTGAGTGACTGCAGAAGTTCGTTTTGCGTTAATGGGCCAAATATTTTAGGTTTATTTTTACAATTATATATAAATCGATGTATATATGCAAATATGCGTTTTAATTTAACTATACTAGAATAATTTTCTATGTTTATCAAATCATTGGTTTTAATTTCGTTTATATTTGTTTGTAACACTTTTATTTCAGGTAAATGTACATTCATGTTAGGAGTTGTGGGCCATTGAGATTCGTCATATTTTAGGAAAGCGGGCCCTTCCCACCATTGTGATGATACAAGTAAGTGACGGGGATCGACACCTCTGGACGCAATGTCCGCTGGGTTTAGGTCAGTAGGTACGTGTCTCCAGGAGTTTCTAGATGTTAACTCATGAATTTCGTTGATTCTATTACATACGAACGTATTAAGGATTTTTGGTTGTGTTTTAATCCAACCCAGTGTGATTGTTGAGTCAGACCAAAATATCTTTTTATCAATGGTACAACGAAGAGCAGCAGTTAATTTATGCATAAGGCGTGCACCTAATAAAGCAGCCGAACACTCTAGCCTAGGTATTGTCAAAGTCGGTTTCAAAGGTGCCACTCTTGTTTTAGCACAAATAAATTTAACCGATACACAAGTAGATTTATCAATAGTGCGTGCATAAACGCACGCAGCATATGCATCCTGGGAGGCATCCACAAAGCAGTGGAGCTCACATTTAGAAGGAGTAAGGGATAAGATATATCGCGGTATCGATATTGTAGACAAAGCTTGCAAATTTGATGATATTTTATCCCAAATCCTTCTTATGTCTTCTGGGACTGGATCGTCCCAGGTCAAGCTAAGTTTCCACAGTTTTTGTAAAAGGATTTTTAGAGTTATAATGCATGGACTTATAAGACCTAATGGATCAAATATCTTACAAGTATTGGACAAAATTGTTCGCTTAGTGACCTTGTCATTATTATTATCGAAATTTATCGAAAACTTTAGAACATCTGAGTCAGGTGTCCATTGTATACCCAAAACACTGGATTGTTTACTAAGGTTTAAAGAATCATTTGAAGTTGTCTCAGAGAATATTTGAGGACAATTACTTCGAAATTTATGTAAAGGAAAACAGGCAGAATTAAGTACTTCTTTAACACCATGAAGAATGTGAGTTAATATTGCTTCATCATTAGCCCCGGTAAGTAAGTCATCCATATAACAATCATTTTTTATGACTTCCGATATAATTGGGTCTCTACATTCAAGAGCTAACTGTACGAGACAACGAGTGCTTAAATATGGGGCTGATGCAGTGCCATAAGTTACTGTCTTTAATTGTAGGACTTCAAGAGGCTTAGTATGATCATCTCGCCATAATATTAATTGTAAATTACGTTGATTTTCATTAATCATGATTTGACGATAACATTTTTGTATATCGCCAGTAAAAACATATTTATGTTGGCGAAATCGAACCAATATACTAAATAAATCATTCTGAACTACAGGGCCAATAAATTGAATGTCATTTAGTGATTTTGAGGAAGAAGTTTTCGCCGATCCATCAAAAACAACTCTTAGTTTTGTAGTTTCACTACTTTCACGAATGACCGCATGATGAGGTAAATAATATCCAAAATGAGGTTTTTTTATTCTAGTTAAATGATCTAAAGTTTCATATTCAGTTATAAAATCACAATATTGTTTTTTAAGATTATAATTTTTGTTAAGTTTTCTTTCGAGGTTGTAAAAACGTTTTTCTGCCATTTTGTAAGAATCACCAAGGGCTGTTTCAGGTTTTTCCTTTAAAGGCATCGTAACAGAAAAACGACCATTGTCTAAACGGTGAGTAGTTTTTATAAAATGTTCCTCACAAAATTCGTCTTCAGCTGAGATTGGCAATTTAGAATCTGGAAGTTCCTCAAGGCTCCAAAATTTAGTAAGTTGTTTACTAATTTCTTTACTAAAATTACAATATATATTAGGGTTAGGTTTATTACTCGAGAGCTTCATTGGACCTGCTACTATCCAGCCCAATTGTGTGCATTGAAGGATGGGCATATTACGACCCAAAGATATATTTTCAGGACACAAAATATCAAAAAATACCTCAGCACCCAATAGCATGTCGATGTCTGAAGGTTGATAAAAATAAGGATCAGCTAATTCAATGTTATTAGGCAAATTTAATTGATTTATATTAAAAGCTATATTAGGTAACTGCCCTGTAATTTGAGGTACTACTAAGCAATTGAGATTTGTACTAAATGAGGTTGACATAGAATGTATTTTTACGTTACATCTGTCGGTAATAGGTACTTGGATGTTGTTAATGCCCGATATAATTAAGGAATCGGGATTACGACTAACTAATCCAATTTTATGTTTCAGGTTCTCAGTAATGAAAGAGGATTGGCTTGCAGCATCTAGCAAAATACGAGCAGTGTAATTATTATTATTTTCAGGATTGATAACCTTGATTAAAGCGGTCGCAAGAAGCACCTGGCCACAAGATTGTACTGATAATGTTTTACTGGCAGAAGTTATAGAAAGATCAGAGTTTGGAACTGTATTATTATGATTACTTAACGACGAGCTATTTTCATTTTTATGTAATATAGTATTATGTTTCAGATTACACAATCTACATGTGCCCAATCGACATGTACTAGCGTCGTGTCCCCTTCGCAAACAATTAACGCAAAGTTTTAAATTTTTTACCTCTTGGAATTTCTTATCTAGTGATAATGATTTAAATTTATCACAGTCTATTATCCGGTGAGTATGATTACAAAGGGGGCACGAATGAGCTGTAGGCGTCTTAGAAGAACTAGCGGTGATGAAAGCCTTTGTGGACTTCTGGTTAGATGATGAACTTTTAATGTCATTTTTTGTATGACTATTTTCCTTATGTTGAAAACTTCTCTCGTTCCTATTACAGTTAGCAAGTGCAGTCTCCAAGACATCGGCTCTGTCTCGAAGAAATTTAAGAAATTCGCTGAGTAACGGAAGATCTGAAAGATTGTTTCTATATTCCTCCCATTTGCCGCTTGTAACTAAATCTAGCTTCGTGGACACCATGTAAATTATGAGCGTGTCCCACTGATCGACAGGTTGACCAAGAGTAGCTAAGGCTCGCAAATTTTTAGTAATTACATCAACTAAGTACCGGATAGATCTGTGGGACTCCCTCGTCATAGGTTCAATTTTAAATAAAGCTTTCAAATGATTGTTAATAAGTATTTTTTTATTATTATATCTCTGACATAATAAATCCCAAGCTATATAATAATTTTCTGACGTGAATTCTATAGATTTTATAACTAAAGCGGCGCTCCCTTCTAAAGAGGAACGCAAGTAGTGAAATTTATTTATATCAGGGAGATTTTCGTTTTTATGAATTAATGATTCAAAGGTGTCACGATATTCCAACCAGGCAAAATAATTTCCATCAAAGGATGGCAATTTTATAATTGGTAATTTAACATTAAAGTTATCTTTATGTGAACAACAACTATTATCTGATTTTATTACCTGGTTAGACGGCATTAATTTAATGAGAGACTGAGCTGAAGAAATTGCCGTATAAAATCTGGATTCGGTCAGCTCTCGTTCACGAATTTGGTCATCTAGAATTGGGCATAAAAGTTCTATTTGATTTTGACATTTCTCAAATTCCGAAAATAACGCTTCTATTCTGTCGATTCGAAGATTCAATTCATTTTTCTGAGTTTCATTTATATCCCTCGGATTTATCCGCCCCAAGTCGGCAAGGAAATTTTCAAATGTGGTTAGTCGCCCTCTAATCGAGCCCCGTTGTCTAACAAAATCTTTAAATTGTAGTTCCATATCAGCTATGTCACTTTCCTTATCGACTTCGGTTGGCATTATGTTAAAACAAGATAAAAAACCTACTCGAAACAAAGTAATGAATTAATAACGGCAAACAAATTATTAAGTAAAGAAATTGTTTATCAAACCAGACAATGAATGCAAGCAGTGGCGTAGCGGTCAGTCAAGGTGACGCGCCGGGGACGCAAGCTAACGTAGCACAGGTACCACGCCTAGCAACAGACCCGGTGATCACGCGCCGCCGCCGTGCATCGATATAATTTTCTGAAATCACGTCGGATGATCGATGTTAATATTTAATTATATAAAATATACTTCGATTATATTTTAATAAACAATGATCATCCGGGAAGCGATATCTGAGGAATTGTATGAAGGCAATGAAAGAATATGGTAAGAAGGCAAAATAACTGAAAAAGGCTAGTTGTTTTTACATACAAACGCATAAACGTACGTACATACTTAAATATGTACTTTAAGTAGCATATATTCCTTCGATCGGCCTTTACAGACTGCGCGGGATTAGAAAGCAGTTGTCTTAAAGGCTTATTTAATTTTTTAGAAGAATAAGCAAGAAAGTATTTATATAGAATTAAGAAAATTTTAGAAATATATTTAAGTAATAAGCGAGCTGGGAGCCGGCGTTAAGCTGACGCAAATTGCACAAAATTTACACTTTCGAATTAAGCTAAAGTATGTATGCATCACTAATAATCGTGAAATAATGTGTGTTTAGCAATGTTATGAGATAACTACGTACCAGATTAAGCACTCGAGAAAGATATGATTATGAATCTAACCCGAGCGTAGGCACTGATTACTTACGTGTAAGTAATAAAAGAAAACAGGTAAGTAAATGACACTGCACTATTATTAATGATTTAGGTACACTTTTACGAACAAATCGAAGATTAAAAAGGAGTTAAAAGAGAGGATAGAAAGGCACTTCCCGAGTTCCAGTGTGGAGAAAACACGCCGCAGTCTTGCCGGTCCAAAGTTCACCCGGCTGCGCAACTTTCTTTGTTCTCCAATGGTCCTCGGTCGGTAGTCGTGTCCTGTCTTCGGTCGCCAAAAAATTCTTGTATACGATTGGACAAGAAATTAAAGAGGAGTTTTGAAATAATGATATGGTGTACTTCCAATTTTGGTTTTACAATAAAAATAAAATAATAATGCGTTGTACGCGCGCTGCTCCTAGCGAGAATTTTGAGAAGTGCGTTCTGGTGAACCGATGGTGGGGCCAGCCGCCCCGCGATCCGCTCCCCTCTGCTCATCCTGGCGCAGACACCCTAAGATATTTAATTATTTCAATTAGAGGATTGTAAAGTATCGACGTAAATAAAGACCTTTTGTTCTTTAATCCCTTCTCCAAGGTACTTTCATCAGATTAGCAGCTCTTAGAATTGGAAGGCATTAACGCTCTTATTGTGATATCTTGGAGTCTTTACAGCTTGAAGTGAAACCACGCCACACGAGCTCTGAATAGACGTGATTTACGAGAAAAGTGTTATCGCCCGTGCATACTATAACGTGAACTGGCACATTGTCTTAAAAAACAATGTCGTCAAGTTTAATTAATCTCGAAAACATTGATGCTAGCTACAAAGAAAAAGAAATTGCTAGTTGCTGATAACATTTATACTTAGATTTATGGGCATATTAGAAATAAGTACTTAATTTATTGTCCAAGTCGGGAAATCATATACTTACTTAATAAATTTAATTTTCTTATTCAATTGTTACCTCAATAAATTATGTTACTTTCTTAGATTTATTATACTTTCTGTCAACATCATTTCGCTTAGGTGTCATCATGCAAACCCTGGTGTCAGAGTTCTTCGGAACCACCTTCAGCCCCTGATGTAGTTGGTTTAACGACTACCAGATGGCAGCCGGGACCAACGGCTTAACATGCCTTCTAAAGCACGGAATCATCTTATAATCAGACAATCAGGTGATTCAGGCCTTCAATGTCTTAACCAAACTGGAAATAATGAAACAAAGTATGCTTCCCGTGGGTTTCGAAACCAGGACCCTGGGCCTACAGGCAAACACCCTAACTATTGGATCAAGGAGGCAGTTAACTAAGATACTTTCTGTGACTAAACCGGAATCAAGTGTAAACTTTATTAACTCTGACAATTCAGTACCTAAGATAAACGTAAATTTGACGAACAAGCAAGATAATTCACCATATTTTTTTCTTTCCATTTAAAACTATAATTTACAACAAAGCCGCGTTACAAAAGTTTGTAACAACTACAAATCATTTTTTTTTCACAATTAATACTTGTATAAGTATATAATTCCTACTTATATATTGGGACAGTGACTAATTAAATAGGTCGTAAAATCGGTGATTATTATACCTGTGAAAACATTTATATTTTGTAACTTGGAAACAAATTTAGGATGCCTACAGAGTTTCATAGAAAACGAGTTTCCTTAGTTGAATTATCCCTTTAATGTAGCGCCGAGACCTCTCAAGAATTTGTTAGAACTTTGTCCCGTCAGTCATCCTGTCCCCTCGAATTGCGAGTACGAATTTGACAAATTCGACCACGATTTTCGGGTATCAATTATGTAGAGTTTCAACTTTTAATACTTTGAAAGTGGTATAAAGGATTATGTTACGTGCTTATATTGATAATTTTGACTTTATCTTATGTTAAATTGGTTCTATGACTCCAATCTATATTTATATAATAAAGCCGACGAGTTTGTGAGTTTGAATGCTAATAACTTGACAATTACTATTCGGATTTGATTAATTCTTTCTTTATGTGATATCCTAATCCTTGAGGAAGTTACGTTAGTACTGTCATCTATTCTGTGGTAGTACATATACATCATAAATAGGAAAAACCACGGAGAACAGCTAAATGAAAAAGAAACATGCTATATAATTTCCTTTACCATTTAATAGATACCCTTCGGAGCGGCCGAATCGGCTGAGAATACCAAGCGGCGCAAATATTCTAGTCTTACCTCAGAATATCTATTTGTGCCGTTTGGTGTAGAAACTTTTGGACCATGGGGTCCCGATGCGCGACGGCTGTATAAAGAGCTGTCGTCTCGTTTGGTCGACGTATCCGGTGACCCAAGAGCTGGAGCATACCTCGGACAGCGAATAAGCTTAGCCATCCAGAGAGGTAATGCAGCCAGTGTCTTGGGTACATTACCGAGTGGCAGCGACCTCACACAAATTTTCTATTTAGTCTAGTTTTATTTTATAGTATAGTTTAGTCTAGTTTTATTTTTATAGTTTAGTTACATATTTCCTGTTGTTAAATTAATTAATGAACGTATTAATAGATACCCTTTCTAAGTCAAATTAATATTCAAGTAATCAGGCTTTTTATAACAAGTGCTTAGAGATTATGTAATATGAATTAAGTTTTATTTTATACAGTAAATTAAAACAAAAGAATAACATAAAATTTTAACAAAAAAGTGACACTTTTTTTTATTAAATATGGCGATCTTATTCTAAATTTATTGTCTGAATACTCCTCGTTCATTTAAATATTCAAAAATGTTTTCTTACTTTAAAAAGTCTTATTAAATGCTTTTACTTTTTTACATTACATTGCGTCTGAAAGCGGCTTATGTCTAATTATTTAGAATTTAACAGTCGAGAGAGATATTAAAAAAGCTATCGTTTATTAAAAAATTGGTTGGAAAGTTTATAGAACACATTTCATTTCTCAACTAAGTCGATGTTTAAATAAAGTAGCAAAAACCCATTAATTGAACAATGTCAATTCAACTTAGTTACATCGGCATTCAACCGAGCCCTTTGATTCAGCAAACTGTCATACACCGTCTCCTGCTGTGTACACACAATGAGTTAAATCAGATTAACACTTACTCGCTTTTACGTTGGCAGCATTGTAAACGCGTAATCAAGATTAGGGTGACAATGTAATTCTTTACATTTAAGTCCCCCGTCGACAAAAGAGCGTTAAATCCGAACTGAAATAAACAATTTCACACGTTGTTATTAGGGCTCTGTGAGATTTTCGATTTTATCATCAGCCCAACAAAAACTTCGCATGAACAACGGGCGGAGTCTATTTACGTTTGGGACAGATAAGAACTATTCATATGTAAATTTTTATTTAATTTATGCAACCTCCGCCTTCTAGGAGTTGTGTGGATATTCAATAAACAATGTTTATGATATACTTTACTTACGGTGGGATACCGTTAATGTCTATCTTATTAATTTTTAAGTTTTGATCACTAGTTAGTACAAAATTTTAACAAAAGTAAAAGACATAGACTCTAATAGTTTGTTTTATTTTCCTGCCCGCTTCATCTATGGTAAACAGCTTAGTTTAGCCATAGAATATATATTAGTACTAAAGATTACTACATGTTTATGTGCATTTATCAATACTGTTATAGTGTTTATACTAAAGCCCACCCAGCGCTCTGCTCCCGTTTCTGTAGAAATTTCAAGAAGTCGGTTCTTAGCTGACATTTCCTAATAAGGACTAGGTACCTACATGCCTGCCAATATTCAGCTTCCTAGATCTAGTAGTTTTTTGAGAATTTGTGATATTTTAATGAGTATATCAGTGACTTTTCGGTTTTGTATAATAAGATGTGATTATTTTATTAATTTAAAGTTATTTATTTAATATTATAAGTTAACTTTTATACATAAAATGATGGCATAAATACTTTAAATGTACTAAGATTGAATAATGTACTTAGTTACTATATAAATAGCTCGCATATTATTTTAAAGCGATGTTTGAAACAACAATGGCTCGTAAAGAACAAAGTTCTTTGTTACTTTTCATGGAGTATAACGCGATAATTTTTTAATTTTCTTCAGAAAGTTGTATTGTATGTAAATCTAACCTAAATGTAAATAGCAAAAGGTTGTATTATTAACATTGCGTTTTTATCACTAAGCAAAGCATGGCATTGATCAACGTTCTCAAATATCGTTAGCTAAACCGAAGTTTAGAACGATATTTGAGTTTTTAAGTTTAGTTTACTTATCTAAATAAGTGAGTTATTTTTTCATCATATTTTTAGCTTTTGATTTTTTTTATAAGCATCATTATGAAGAACAAAAGTAATTTACATAAATCAAGTTCAAACGCCAAAAAGAGGATTAGCTTCATTAAAACAACAAAATAAAGAGCAATAAAGATATTACAAACAAACAAACAAACATAAAGTTACATAATTATCTTTAATTATTACCCTGTTCCGTTCTTTGCTTGCCATTAGCTTTTCAGTATCAATAAACAAATGTAGAGGTGACATGTGTTTAGTTCAGTCCTATATTTTGCAAACAAGCATTTCACCTTCGACGTGTAGGTCTGACTAAACAGTAAAAGCTCGGTAAAGGCTGCTCCCTTACAGGTGCAACTGTTTGTTTTATGTCACTAACTGGAAAACGGTATCTTTCCTTGAACTGTAATATTTTAGCTCTGGCTATTTTTATATTTACTGGGAAGCTAGGTGCTAAGTTTCTTTTTCGTCAATTATGAACGTGTCAGAATTTAAGCTTTCTAGAAATTATTGTCTATGAATGATTCATATCTGTGATTTGATGTACTGTGTTATTTATTATTTTCCTTTGAAAGCAAAACTATTTGATACTGATTATTTGTGTCAAAATGTAGTGTGTAATGTTTATTTTAATAAGAATGAAAAGTACATCGTCGTCTTGAGTATTCATGTTATTACTGAAACGTAAACGCCTGCCCAGACCCACCCATGACCGTCACACAATTAAAAAACTATTTTCTCAGCGATTGCGGCATTTGACAAGTTAAGATTGTCTTTGTGATTTAAGTATTACTTGATTTGTGATTTGTATATACAACTTAAACCCACAAGTGCAGTTACATACACGCATTAGCAATAAGCTGGAAGTGTATTAATTAAATAATAAATAAACACACATACTAAATATAAACAAGTATATACAATATGTATGTATTCAAATATAGATCACTAGCTGTTTCCCGCGGCTCCGCCCTATTATTATCCGTACTAAAAGTAGCCTGTGTTTGATCCCTGGTCTTTAACTATATCCATACCAAATTTCGTCAAAATTGACCCAGCTGTTTAGCTGTGAAAGCGCAACAGAAAGACAGAAAGATTTTACATTTATAATATTAGTATGGGGATATTCTAGCACATATTTGAATTATAGCTTTAGCAATGTATATTCTACAGAAAGGATTCGAAATAAGATAGTTCAGACACATCCAACAAGATCATCTCAATAGTTCGTGATCAATTTCCAGGGCACGAGTTCCCTAGGTATCTAATCATCCTGCCATGTTTATGACAGGAATTCTAAATAAGTCCTGTTGGTAGCAAACCAATTACCTGCCATCAGACCAATGTCTTACAATTAGCTATAATCAATGCGCATTTACGGACGGATGCGCTTGGGAAATCCATATCTTACGAATTTCCAGAACTGAGATTTCCTGAAAATTTTCTTCTAATAGGACTGGATCAGGAATATCGAATATAAGATATAAAAGATCGTGCTTTAGCCAAAGCTGCAAGAGGGATAACGCTTATTTTAAGATGATGATCATTTTTATTAAAAACTAGATGACCTGGCGAACTCCGTACCGCCTGAATACATTTTTCTCTCCGTTTAAATCTGAACGTTCACAGATATTTCAAGACCAAAATTAACCAAATCGGTCCTGCCATTTTCGAGTTTTAGCTAAATTAACGAACAGCGATTGATTTTTATAAATAAGAGAAGAAAATAAGAAGAAAGTAACCCATTTCTCAATTAGTAAATATCGATCGATCTATAAATGGAAAATATTTGTGAAGATTTGGATGTATGTGTAACTATAAGAGTAACCCTAAAAACCAGAAACTAAACTAAAACTCTTACAAAAACAAATACTGATACTTATATGGATTATTATGAGATTTATCATTGAAAAATGGACACCCTAGTTGCACTTGCATGTCCATTGGAATCGAGATAGCTAATCTAGCGTAAACCCTACGCGATCTGCTGTGAATGAACAGTATACAGATTGGCCGGCATTTCACGCTGCACTAGAACCATTCTGACCACTCACCTTCTTCACTTTAATCAGACTATCAACATTATCCCAATTATCTCGTATTAGCCGTATGGCAGCCTTAGATCCCAGAGTTTCTTAAACGCAGTGCCATATTTATTTCCTACAAGTCCTTAAAAAATAAGCTTTGGCAATTTTGGGCTCGTCACATAACTAACAGTAATTTTCCTAAGAATACTGTAATTGTAAAATCCTCCACCAGTGAAAAAGCGTCTTATGTATGTGATGATGTAGGTGCCCGTATATGGAGAATAATACTAGGAATCCCTAATGCGAGTATAATAAAATTCAATGGACTGTATTTAAGGTATAATCAATGCAACCCAACAATAAAATCGACACGGCTCGTAGCACGATCGGTGAAGCAATGTGTCATTGATTCTGACGTTTCGATGAGAGGCGCGCGGGGTACCGCCCGCGGTTCGTGGTCGATGGTCGCGCAGAGTTGCCATCAACAGTATGTCAATATCTGATCAGGAGATCAGCTTTCTTGTCAATATTCTTCATGTCTCGTTTGGAACATAATTATCATCACGTCCTTTTTTGCAATCAGCAGTAGAGAGTAAAGATTGGGTCTAAATGTCTGAAATGACAGAAATAGAATATTATATTAGAATATCAATAAATTGGTACATGCAAAGATGGATAATGTCAATATAATAACATTGAACGATATTAAGGTTTTTGAGTATAAAACTTTTATTATTTTACAGCCAAAAGAGACCGAAAGGCCAAGAGTATAGTTATGAATTTCAACTTGATACGACCGCACGCGGTCCTCAGAAAAAAAACAGACAGACGGGGAAAAAAAGTAATCTTGTATAGGTTCCGTTTTTTTTACTTTACACGAAACCCTAAAAAATAGTATTAAAGATACCTTCAAGAAATATCATTATTTATCATCATCAATATTTAATTGACTATTGCTCTATACGTGCGTATTACATTACGGTACATTAGGAATTCGGTAACTGTAACGTAATTCCCACAACTTGGGTTCATGCCTATTGGGTTATCTAATTATAACCAACTGCTACAAATTAGGTAACTCGTAAACATGCAGAATATATCTCATTCAAGTAATAAACGCTTTATAGGCAATATTATGACAATTGTCATTATATGTAAAATTTATTATATGTATGTTTAAAATATTATTGTCACGTATAACATACTATGCGCATACTGGTAAAGGGAATACGTACTATTTTCAGCTGTAAGACTTGGCGTTTTCCAAATTTTTATACTGCCCTTAATTTATTTGGAGTCTGTTTAAATTTTTTCAACTCTCTCCTACTTTTAACTATACAAAATATTTATTTCTCGTGATCCGGGCTGGTAATTACCTTGCTAAAAGGATAAGCAGCAGCCAGCCTTCTTGACACATTACCGCAAGTGGAACCTTTATTTTGTATGGTGAATAAATAAATAAATAAATAAATAAAAAATTTAAGTCAGTAATTTATTTGTTTTTGTTTTTTTTTTTAGGTATAGTTTTAAGATTTTATTTACAGTTTAGTCAATTTAATGAGTTTATTATTTACTATTAACTACTTAACTATTGATATTTTTATATACCATTTACATTTAGTACTCTGCAGTTCAGTTTTTTTATGAGTGTATCTGAAACAACTAATCGATAACGTCCGACATGAACGGTAATATAAATACCAAATTTTTTTTCTAGAATAGGTACTTATTACTTATCCAAAACCAAAGAAATTTCGCAACACAACAGTGTATTTCGCCCTTCTAATTAGGGAGCGCAATAACACCACAACATGTGGCCGCACAAGGAAAACCGCCGATAGTACATTTGGAACAATAGCCTTTAATAAGGTGCTCGTACTGCTGGGGGCACCAGCTTACTTCCATTGTTCCACTTATAATTTGCACTATTTTGTACACTGTTATTATTATTTATATGATTTGTTAAATGCTGTTTCTTTTCTTTCAGCACCGTAAATTTATAGAACTTTTTCATAATTAACGGCAAGTAATCTTTTTAGTTTAAAAAGCTATTTGAATTTTTTACCTCTCTAATATGTTACCTTTTCCGACATCCACGGGAAAAAGGGGAGATTTATTCTTAAGCCAAAAACATATAGGCTGTTGATTATATTATAAACACAAAAACACATCTCTATATAAAGTAAGCTTATAAGCCACCATAAAAGCATTTAATCAGTGCCCGGTATTACTAAGTAAGTAAGCACTTTTGTTAAAATTAAGAGTCGCTACCTACTTACAGAAATAAAATAAAATTCACGTCATTTCTTATTCAGTCTTATGTAATTAATTAAAATATAATTACAATTAATCTAAAACCATCTCAAAAAATTAGAATTAAAAGGAAAATAAACATAAAAGAAATAATTAAGTATATTCAATTAATTCAATGAGATTTTCAACAAATAAGTATTAGCATTTTCATCTAATATTATTTTGCTACTTAATTTGCTTCGCCCATTTTATCTACTTACATTTAACGTCTAGTTAGGATCCCTTACCACAAAAAGGAAAAACGAAACATTAATAGGATTACTTTGTTAAACGTCTGACTGTTAAAACCCTTCTTGACAAATATTGTGGCCTATGATCCTTTGGTTAGTAGAATATTAAATTTCAAAATAAATAGTAATTTTACTAAAATCATATGATATCACTAGCGATCACCTGGGTCTCCGCTTCCGATATTCGACGTGTCCTCAATATAAATTAGTCACCTTTCAAATGTTAGCTAGCTTCATAGGTCAAGGATAAATCGTTCTTAGCTGACATATTCATCTCCTACCGTTCTATTACCAATAATCAACCTACTTGCCAAATTTAGTAGGGTTTAAGATTTCATGTTTAGTGTACTAGACATAAATGATTACCTATTTTTTAACTTACAAATATAAATTTGTATTTATTTGGACATGAATTGGTGTACTTACTTGTTTTTCAAAGTACTAGAAACTAGATGTGTAAAACTCTACATAACCTAAGTATGTAGAGTTTTAAACATCTGGTGCCTGCTTTCATCGGGTTTTTTGGTTCACTAGGTAAGATAACGGTCAGTATAGGCTCGCTCATCTACAAGCTAGTATCAGTAAAACTATAAAAAATATATATATTTAATAAAAACTGTCGTTTGTCGTTTTCATAGAACACATTCATGGTAAAAAAATCCGGAGACAGTAAACCAGCGACAAAAAGTACAGTTTCAGAAATTTAGTACGACTGCAGGTTTTCATCGCACACCAGCTTAATTGGTCACTTAGTGTTTAAGTCCTGACCCGAATCGGCGAATTTGCGCCGTAGTTTACGTAGGGTCATTAAACTAACCCGCAAATAGGGCAGTTGTTCACCCTCGCTGCCAAATCTCGGGGCGCAATGGCGACACCCGCGTCTCGTCCGACTGGCGCCTCACGCGGGTATATAAACTTACCCTTATTTTCGCTAAATGGTAACCTATTTTCTGTTGCCAAAAGTCTGCGAACGTCGTCGTGTAATCAGCTTAAGGTGATTGTCTTGTGATGTTGTTCACTATTAGTTCAGACTTGGAAAAACACGTGTATCACATCAATCGAGCGCTTGTTCGGTGCAGCTTTTAGTCGATATATTCAATATTTTTCTTAAATACATATTTTCAAATAGATGGACAAACGTAGAGGTTAATAGCACTAGACAATACTCACATTAACTAATGATTGATGTATACGTAGCAAAATGGTTAATAACTTTGCATACACCTACATCTCATCGGATAAGATTTTTTGCGGATTGTTTGTCACCTACCAATGAACCCAAAAAATTCATTTCTAATTGAAATACTTATGTACAATTCAATTTTTCCTGATTTCCTGGTTAGGTGACTCATAATTATGCTAATCCAATGATAACTTTCTTGTTCGGCTTCCAGCCAGATACTAGGGTTGCCTTTGATTTAAAATTCTGAGTACAATGTAGAGCAACCCCTTTGTTGCAAATTTCGACCTTCGCTCAAATATTGATGATTTCACTGCGGCATCCTTCGGGGCCTGCAGATTGTTTCAGATTTATCAGAAACTGTCATTTATTCTATACAATACAAATACTCTTTATTGCACCACAAAATTATAAAAAATAAATTCTATCTTTGGTAAGTAAGAATTATTTCGACATCTTTGAATCACTAACCCTAGCCTACCCTATAACCCTAGGTGGGTTATTAGGTGTTTTACCTACTAACCCACCTAGGGTTATTAGGTTAGGTCACCTTTAATATTATCCTAACTATTATAATGTATTTGTATCCAAAGAAATATAAATGAATATGACAAATTTTGTGACAAAAATCCCTTTTGTGACAATAATGCGTTAGATTTAGCGTGAGTATAATATAAAAAAATATGCATGAAACTCTTAAATTGGCATATTCTAACCTAAAAGTTAAACATGATTTTGAAATCTATAATATATATTTCTTACACACACCTATGTTCAGAACCTAGGTAATGTATTTCAGTAATTAATAGTTATCAGCCCTATAAGATATATAATATAATTAAGTATATATTATTAATTCTAATTATCACAGATCTGTAAGCCTTCTTTCTCAAAGTTCAGTAGTAAGACATTACTAAATACTACTAAATGTTATTATAAAGAACAGTTATAGCACAGAATAGATAATAGTCATAATAGCATTATAAACAATACGAATATTTCTTATTCTTACTGATTCTACTTCACACATTTGCCTAATACAAATCTGTGTTCTACTTCAACCTTTTAAAATTATTACAAATAACAAAAAAATGCGATGACATTTATTCCTTGATGTTATGCTGTAAAAGAAGAACGTCAGCAAAATAACCTTTATTTTTTAAAGAATTTCTACATGTTACGTTTGTTCTGTCAGCAAATTACTCAGCAAGTCGAACCATAATGAAAATGGAAACGCGAGGAAACCGCGCCTGCCTCGGTTACTCTGATAAGCACTCAACAGAGAAAAAAGTCAGAGTTATTATTATTAGAGTTAGAGGTAGAGCGGGCGCATTGCATTGCAACTCATAATTAAAAACTAATAATACAAAAGTGATGTTTAAATAGTAGACTATATATATATATATTTTTTTGTTTGTTTGTTCTATCTCTTAGTTTTAGTATTTTAAGAATACCTAGATACAAAATTTTATCACAATAAATATCATATTAAAGTTTAAGAAAGTTGAAGTCATTTTACTTTTACATGTTTAAATAAAATATAGAACAAATGAGATTAAGGACAGAACGAAGCCATTTGACGTAGTCTGATCCTCAAGACGATAGCCGCACGCTTCACCGACGATACTTTTTTACGATTTAATTACATTTCTATAGACATATTTAGACTCTATCTAGTTGTTTGAAGCCGCGAAACGTGGTTATGCCACTGAATAGAATAAAGAATCATAAAATGTGATGAGTATTTGATGAAAAGAACAACGTTTATACAATGTTTTACTTAATTTAGTTTTTGAGATTGTGAAATTTACGAAGATTATTCCATATAATTTTAATGGAACATAGATCTTTAATTTATACGATCCGAACAACATGTTTCTCGTATAGGTACATACTCAGTCTGTCCATCCATCGAACTCCCGAAGGACTCAGACCTGCACTCATTCAGTATTTTTTTTCACGTGGTTCAATGTTTTGTTTTCAAATTGATAGCCTGGTTTCAGCTACTTTTATTACATGAATAGCTACTCGTATAATTAAAATTGAAATACGCTCTGCTTGATTGAAGTATTAAAATATATTTTCTTTTATCTTTTTTCAATTATGATAAATCATTGTCGTTAACAGCTTTAAATGTCAAGTTGGTTACTTTTACAACTTTTAAATAACTAGCTATTCTCGATTGTTTTATTCGCCATCTTGAATATACGTATTCTAATAAGCAAACACATCAATTTAGTTTAAATAGTTCCCAAGTTTTTGTCGTTATAATACTTATTATAGATAGATAATAGATACATACTTATAACTCTAAAATACCTCCTTCTCTAAATTTTACAATATATCCTACTTGTTACAGAAATGTAAATAATCCCAAATTTAATGTACCTAATTAGTGTTTAGGCAATAAAACAGTGTTATTTACTCACATGTAAAAACACATTCCATATTTTCAACCATTAGAAGCAACGCACTTGGATAATAAAATATGTAATCCCTTGCATAACAGCAATGAGGGCTGATGTTCGGATTTCAACCATTATTAATGAGGGTTTTAATTGGATGACTGTGCTTGTATGAATTTTAGAGTTTCGGCGGTCTATGGGCTGACGCATTTACATGCTCATATTGACATTAGCAAATGACAATGGTATCTTTGCTATGCTTTATTTTTTAAACATGACCTTTTCAATGTTGCGATTGACTAAGTTGCCCTTCGCAACCATTGAAAAAATAGAAACTATTTTGAAATTTTGAAATAGGTTGATATTTGATTAAAACATCCTAATAGCATTACATCTTTAAAAAAATCTTTTATAGTTTTTACAGACAAACAAAGTTTAAAAATATATACCTAGAGAAATAATAGTAGGTACCCCAGCGCCGATCAGATTTCCCGAAATTCCCATTGGAACAGCTGCTGGGCCTGGGTGCCTGTCAGTTAATTAGTCTTTAAAAAATTTACCTTTTCTACTCTTTGTAAAAAGGCACAAGCGGAATTTTATGTGTATAAGTAATTATTTTGAAAGCTAGCGTTTACGTAATTCCTAGTTAATAGAAAGCTCTCCTTACCTATCAACATGAATGTAAGCACATAGTTAATCTTGTTTTTATGACGGTAAGTTTAGCTATTAACGGGTTCTGAATAATTAGCGAACCAACTTATTTAAATTAACAAGCAGATGTTAAAACTTTCTTACTTATGAATTAACTAACATTAACGGCCTGTTCTGCAGTTATTTATGAATTTCTGTTTATAAACTATAAGTACCATTATCGTCCGGTTTTCCCGGTTGCGATCCAAGCATGATTATCCTTTTCAGTTTAATTAATCCATTCAATACAGTAGTTTCGCTTTTGGATATTTTTGTTCCTCGGTGAACCTACAACATTGGCGATATGCTCTCTTCAACGTGCTCTTAGTCTACTATGGCCTTTGTAAATTATCTATGGTTTCTATTCAAAAATGTTATGGTTTCACCTTCAATCCTTGATATGGCTATATTTCTTATATAGCAATTTCACTAAGATACAAGCCTAATAGAGCTTGTGAACTCGGGGTCTACTTAAAACATTTCTTATTTTTTTCTATCTGAGGTAAGACTTAAAATATACGTCTATGAGTAAAATTGGGACTACTTTAGCGATAAGTCTGCCTTTGCCAGACTGCAGTCTTCATACTTAATTTTGATTGATCTTGATACCAATATTATAAGCCGCATACTATGCTTTCACAAAATCACTATACAAAAATATTTTAATTTCATATAAGCCAAGTTTTTAAAACCAGTTATTAGAACTGAAATCCGCAATATTTCCCGATCGGAAACATCAAAGGGATTTTTAAACGTATTTTTTCCGAATATCAATTACAGCTAAGTACATTGCGAAATACATAGTCATAGATTTAAAAAAAAATGCCTCTGCATGCGATTTCCTAATTCTACGCATATAGTATTAAAAGATACATCGTCTAAGTATTACATTCGTAATCACACTTAGAATCATAAATAATAATTTTGTATTTTCAATGTGGTTTTACCACTTTATAATTTCGACGCAATAATCAGCTAAGACCAGACTCAATATTTGAATGGTCACTAATGCACATCGGGCGACATACAGCTGCAAAATAGTATTCGATAGCGAATTTGCGACGTCAAATAGATTACAGCCCTATCAAAGTGTATTTCGCAATTAGAGGCAGGAGTGTTGGCGTTTTCAAAAGGATTTATAGATCACATGTAGGTTAAGTGGATTGTATGAAGTTTGGAGCTCGATAACTTAGTAGTGTTTGTGCTTATAATTGAAGCTAGTTAAGCAACCTGTGTTGTGGTTGCTATTCGGATTGGTCTTTTAATTGTCGGGGTCAATCGTGCAAAATTGATGCCTTCAAATAGTTTTAAAATAAAGTGCAGCTACCGAAATACATAAAGGAAATTAGTATAGTATATTAATTGAGTAAATATTGTGTCAATACTAAAGCAGCATAAACCAAAAAATTAGAAAATACCCCAGCAGAACGTTGCCTCAAGGTTTCGTGCTCATGAATACGACTTGTACTTAAGTGATTTTTCTCGAATTGAATAAAATCAGTCAATTCACACCCTTCTTTTTCACATAACTGAGCTCACGCAAATAGATCTACCTACTCCAGTACCTAATGCTCAAAATATTGCTGACAATAGAGCTTATATGAATCCCAACAAAGGCTTCCTGATTTCACCTTCAGAAACGCCACACTTACGCACTAGCAATGACTCTCGCGGGAACCCATTGTGCCACGAAACGTGATTTCTATTAACATTTCCCGCTTTCGATACACTCATATGGAATGTACCTTTTTAGTTAGTATACTTTTACTTTTGTTAAACAATGTATGCTTACATGTCAATTGTAAAGTATTAATAAGTTTTTTTATTATTATTAGATAGAAATATAACTTATTTATGTCTTATTTCACCCACAAAGGTCTAAAATTCAGCCTCCTTATAATAATCATAAAAATTAAACACTAATTTAAATATAAGTTTTGTAAAATAAGCTTACCATTTACTTAAATGTGTTTTTTTTAACACGTTAAATATCGCTATGAGGGAAAGGGACAAAGCATATTGTAGTTTGAATGGACTTTACAAACGTATGTTAATTTTTATGAATAAGAGCGTCAGAATTAGTTAGTACTTATTATTGTGCTATATATAATTTTACAACAAGGAACAAAATACATCAAAAGAGCTCACTGAGTGGGTGTACAAACTAGGGATGTTACGAATATTTGTATTTTTTGTTGATTCGCATCATTTAAAAAAATTCGCATTAACATTTACATTCGCATCGAGCGATGCGTGTTTTGCGAATGCGAATCTGTGCAAGTCGGTGCATGCTAGAAGTGGGTGGGGTCATCTATGAGCCACTCCGAAACCGCCTCATAGGAGAAAAGGCTGCCAAATTACTTTTTTTTTTTTATAATTTCATATTTTTACCTACCTACTAACTGTATCTTTATTACTATTAATATGTTTAATTATTAATAAATATTGTGATTACGTTCTTATCTTTTGTATTATTTGTTATTTTAATAATTTACCGGAATATTCGCATTCGCACATTCGCATGACCAATATTCGCATTCGCATTCGCGAATGTCGAAAATATGATATTCGTAACATGCCTGGTACAAACATAAAATGAAAAGGAGCTAAATGAAAAGGAGTCTTATCGAAACATTATCTGTTGTTCACAGTTTTTGTCGCTGTTGGAACGTAATGCCGTCGCCAACACAAGCTTGCAGTACCGCCAGATGACCATGTTTGCGCCCACGAACGAAGCCTTCCAGAGGTATAATGGAGAAATGGACGACTCGCTTGTCTTATATCACATATGTAAGTAAAGTTTGCGGAACTTCATACAATATTTACTTATAACTATATATTGTAAATATTGTTGAACATGTAACATTGTTCAGTAAAAAAAGCTAATAAGCAACCATGCATTTGCACTAAGTAATGTTAAAAATTTTAGTTAAATAATTAAACAATCTTTCAGATCTATTAATGTTATATAAAATAAAACAAATAAACTAATTAAAAATTAAACTAATTTAATAATTATAGTAAATATAGAATAAAAGAATCTTGATATAGGGCTATCTTTGCTCTAACGGGAAATGTATTATATTTATTGTTTTTATTGCAAGGCCACAATTAAAAAGCCTCTTTCTTAAACAAAAAGCAAAATTCAAAGCTTTGAGACGTGTAGAGTACATGTCTAAGGGATAGTCAAACAGAGGAATGTAACTACTTCTTTACGAGCTTATTTTAATTAAAAACACTGATAAAAGGGCAAAAAGTTTATAAGTCCGAGAGGTGACCAAGGTATATTTACTTTAATGAATCAAAAAGTAATGATATCAGTTAACAATACAGCTGATTAGAAATTGGAAGAAATAGATGGAGATCCACCGACAAGACAGGCATGTCAATAGATTTCTGTTCTTGTCTCATTAAGTTGGTCTCAAGTTTTAGGGTTGCCGGTAGATAAAGGTGTTCTTTTATAACTTAAAGAGTCAAAAATATTCTTTTCTAGAAACTGTGCTAGTGATAATGTAGTAAATATTATTCTTTCTTTTTTTGCAGCAAATTTAGCGACAACCCTATCGAACCTAGATTACGCAATATCGTCGGAATTCGACGGTAACCCTCCTTTGTGGGTGACGCGACGAAGGGACCACATGCACGACGATATTTATGTAAACAACGCTAAGGTCTACGTATCCAGGTCCTATCAGGGCATTAACGGAAATGGAAAGCGACAGGTGGGCCCTATAATTTACAGAATCAATGTCCGCAAAATACGCAGAACATGAAAAGTAGATATGTAAATTTTATAAAAATAGCTTCTATTTTACGTTCATATACTTATAGTATGGGCTATATGCAGCTATACTACGTATCGTATATAATTGATTTAGCCTCAAATAAGTCATCAAAACGATTAATATACATTGTCATTTTTTTTAGGAAATCTTGTATCTATTACAATTAAAACTTGTCATACTAATACTGTTTTATTCAATTGTAGGTTTTGCACGTGATTGATCAAGTGCTACAGCCTTTACAGCCTCATGGTCCAGGGTCTTCTAGCAGTTCGGTATATAATCCAAATGCCTACCAGTTCTTGGAACACTCCGATGAATTTAACATTGGCTTACATCGACTAAGGTAACAAAAATTTTGACATTTATCTCTATTTCTGAAAAACAAACTTAAATAAAACCATTAAAAACAGTTCAGGTAGTTGCGTGAAAATACAGAGTTAGAATTCGAGTTTATGGAAACAAATTGTTGTTACACAGTTTAACAACACCATCATTCAGTTAGCGTAAAAGTTCGGCGCAAGGGCAACTTTGCCGCAGTTGTTCGGTGTAATTGAAACACGCGAGAAAGTAATTAACGAGAGCAATGTTGCATATAATGCCGCTGTTTTGTGCACTTTTGTTTCACGTGCAGTCTCTGATTCCAAATTGCCGCGGTATGAATAAAAACGAACGCAGTGAAAATTAGGATTCCCAGCGCTGCTGGCATAACAGTTGAGGAAAATCTTTTTATTTTTTGCTGTGTTACTTGTTAGTCTCTTTTATATTTTTATATTACACGAGTCGTATCTTTTTGCGAGATCACGAGTTAGTTATAATTTAATGCAGGGACGGGCTCTGTATTACGAGCAAATCTGTTGAAATATATGATGATAGCATAGCTACATACTATTTACTTCGTTAACATTTTCGGAATGTAGTGAGATCATGAGATCTCACTATATATGGACTATGAAGTCCAACAAATCGATAAAATGTTTTATCTTTTGGTCGGTTCAAAAGTCTTTTTTCTAAAACTGAACTCTCTATAAACTATTGTGTGGAACTTTCAAGAAATTTCTCTTAAAATATTTAAGCAGTTTTAGTAAATTGCCTGTTTTTCATACCTATTGCAATCGGTGCCAAAAAAAAAAAAATAACTTAAAAGAAAACAAAAATATAGAGCAAATCAACACAGATTGATTTAGCTGTGTTAGCCCCAAAGCAAGCACTATAGGTTTATTATACTCGTAATATATAGGTACTTTTTAAAAAATGTTTGACATTCATGTTATATTTGTATGATTCAAAAATGAAAATTCTGTCCAGCTTTTGTAAACCAAATCTACAAACATTCCGCAGGTCGTTCCGTCAAAAAATGAATCAACTACAAAAGAAAGAAGTGTTTAACGCCGATGGCCGGAACACTTTCTTTATTCCCGTTGACGAAGGTTTTAAGGTAAAAAACATTTCGCATTTATCAAAAAAATACTTTTATGTGTTCAGATATTTTTTTACAGATTAATATTTTTTCAGCCTACCACAAGGTCAGACCTTATAGATGGAAAAGTAATTGATGGTCATGTTATACCACGGCATGTACTGTTTACAAAAGCAACACATGATGATAAGGAGTACGAAACGCTAGCGTTCAGCGACAATGTGAAAGTAATCATTTCGTTCAGTACGGCTATGAATGGCAACGAGGAAATCAGTAAGTACCTTTTGTGAAAATTCATGTTTATTTTTTGTTCATTGTGCCAGTTCGAATCAATACAATATATTAGGAGTTTATTGTTAAGTCCCGATACTTATTTGGCCTAAGTATTAATAGAAGTAAGTATATAAAAATGTAAGCGGCCAAAAAGATGGTTGTAGTAAATCGGTAATATAGTTTTATCGGCAAATAATTGTTAATAAATATATTAATTTAATAGCGTATGTGAAATCCAACACGGTGGCTGGTGATGCTAAACACAGCCGAGGCGTAGTGCTTGCCGATATCGTGAAAGCCAACATTCCTGTCAAAAATGGAGTTGTCCATCTTATTCAGCGACCACTCATGGTTGTGGATACTTCTGTCGTCGATTTTCTTAAGGTGAGTTAATTAATATTTTAGGTCAATAGTCAATTATTTACCAATTCTGATAGTAGGCAGCTGAAGTCAACGACCTGTTTTGTGAAACCATTTGGATTTTGGTTATGATTTATTGGGCGTGTGAGATGTTTTTTCCTCTTTGAGTCTTAACAATTTTGCATTATTTAAGTTTTTACATTAAACTGAATAGTTATTATCCTTTCGTATTGATAGTATTATATGGCACATATTACTAGGTAAAATGAAGATGAGTTAATTAGATTTTTCTATTTATAACACATGATTCCGCTGCGCTTCATATATATACTATTCACTATAAAACAAAGCAACTAACTACTAAATAATTTACATTTAGTTAAGATATATTAATTGAACAGTTCAAAGTCGCCAATGATAAGCTTGAATAAATTATTTATTATTGCCCTGTACAAGGTATATCTTATAGAAGCGCAGCCGATCATCGTTGTTTCGATAACATACACATTATTGAAAGCTCAGACATTATTAAAATAATTTCTATAACACTATGGAAGCTGAATTCTACAATCCAACATTTCGAAATCTATTCAATAGCTCTACAATGATTTATAAATCTTGACTGCAAACTTTGTAATATTCTGAATGATAAACTCTTGAATACTATTGACTTTTCGCTCCATTTGCGGAAACCAGGCTATGAAGGTAAAATAAAGCGACTTTTTATTTTTAGTTTCTTTAAATCCTTTTCAGTGTACTGTTGGCTCCTTTGAAAACTCTTCAATTTCTTTTTTACTTTTGAAAGTATGTTGATTACAATTGAAGCACGTTTAACTTCTGTCTTTTGTGCGATCAGTTGTTATTTTTAAATGAGAACAGTTTGGTAAATCCTTTGGTTTATAGTAATTGAATCCCCAATAGACTGTTTGTTTTTTTTTGTACCGGTATTTAGAATATTAATAATATGTATGTATAAACTATATTTATTTATTGTTGTATTTATCATTCATATTTCATTACATTGAGGTTTTCAATATTACTAACATATTTACATGGCTAAGTATTTATAGTATGTTATTCCATTGATTAAAACTACAAATTTATCATAAAAATAAGGATCAAAGTAAGTATATATTTAATTTGAGCTCAAGTTTCCTATAGAAGAAAAAATCCAACTAATGTGGCTTCTCTACATGATTAAGTTGTGGATATTAGTAATGGAAATTAATATTATTGTATAAATTTTGAAAAATCTGCGTTTGTTGGTATAACTATAAATGATAAGCAGTTTAGATATATTATGTTATGATTCCTATTTTCCTAAGTAAAACAGTGATAGATATAAATTATTTATAAAGAAATTAACTAATATTTTATACACTTCGCACCCCGATAGTGAATTATCGCTTGTTGATTGATTAACCCCTGAAATATTTCAATTTGTTGATAGTTGGTTAATAGTCTTATAATTCCAAGAAAAATCTGATTAGACTTTTGCTTTGCCTATATTGTATATATAAATTATATTTAGATACGAGTATGGACGCCGAATGCAATATTAATCACCCCTTATGAATTGTATTTACCTATCATGTTGAGATGTTACACTTTTTCGTATGTTTGTGCTGTTCCCCTGACGTGGACCCTGCATGACTTGACAACTTAGGGGATTGTAAGTATCACCTATTCGGCATGTTTCTTTACTTATGTATTGGCTTTTTAATTTCGATAAAACTGAGTTCCATTTGGAAGTTCATAAATTTCAATATATTTGGGATTCAAATAATATTTAGTAACTACTACTAAAAGGCCTTCCAATAGGAATGAAATTAATTCTATTAATACTTTTGACATACTTTATTAATTAGTATCTTAAATTATTTAACTTCCATATTTATTTAAAGTCTTTATGTATGATAAAGGTAAGATAACTTGATTTGAAATTATAAGCTATCCTAGTAAGTTGCAATTTCACTTTAATTTTCTTAGATATTTTAGCAGCAACAGATATTTAAGACATTATTTAGGTAAGTAGCAATAGCCTAACTGATTTCAGTAAATAAACAAACTATAAAATGTCGTCATTATTCGGTCTTGTCTTTAAACTGGATTTTTATAACTAATGCACATAAAGTAAAATTCCAAATCTGAAACAGAAATAAAAAGAGTTATTAATGGAATCTATTTTGAAAGTATTCTAAAATAACTTCAACATCTCATCTTCACAAGCATTTGGTAAATGAGCTTACATAAACTCAATTACATTTTTTTCTCCCAGGAAAAAGACGATGGGCCGCTTTGCAAATTCTATGAAGTAATAATGGACTTAGGACCGAATAATCCTTTTCTCAATGAACTAACTATGGCAAAAGATATAACATTATTTGCTCCATCAAATGAAGCTTGGAAGGAGCTCAGCGTACAGAACATCATTAGGTATTTATTGAATGACGATTTTTAACCCTTTCTTCTAATTATAAATTGATGTGAAATTATGTAAATTTATTTTAATACCTTTTTTTTCTAGGAATCATCAAAAACTGAGGGATATTTTGAATCTACATTTAGTACGGGAAAGGCTGCCAATGGATGCCATTATTCATAACAACATGAATCAGGTAAATAAAATGCCCATAACTAAAACCATATTAAAAACACAACAGTTCAGGTGGTCTAGCCACGGTAAAACTAATAATTGTAAATACCAATTTTAAGCCTACGTGTTCACTACAGACTTAGCTCTAATTATGCATTGAAACTACTTTTTGTTTCTTTTTTAAAGTAAGTAATGAAACAAGACAAATTCTATGATAATATTTCCTATGTTTGAGTATTTAAATTAACACTATTGGATTTTATTCTATTGTCTGCTCCGGCCGGTATTGCTGCATCTTGGAATCAGATCCCGGGAAGTGTATGTTAAGTGGATTATTAGATTTATGAACCCAGGCATCATTACACCCAACTTTGTTTCTATTTTAGTTATCCATGTCAATAGTTACGTGATCATTGTTGTTGCATGGATCGTTTATTTATTTATTAGTGTTTGTATTTGTTTTTAATTAAATAGTAATGATTTTTTAATTTCGTAATCGATTTGATATTTCCCATTATGTTGATTGTCGTACATATTTTACATGGTTCAACCCATAGTAGTAATTCTAAATCTATGGTTCAACCTAATGTTGTCTACTACTACTGATCGGTGCTTAAAGTTCACATTATCTAGTCTTTCCATTGATGCATAAAAATAATGAAATGCTTAAATTTGTTTAACAACAAATTTTTGTTGTGGTTCCGATGTTGTGAGCGTATTTCACAATTAAAACTTAGTTATTATAATAAAGATAATTCAGTCCATAAACCATATTTGAAAAATCTACAATGAAATTATAGGTAACATCGCAAATAAATATGCTCTATCAATCTAACCAATTGACCCTGGTCTGTCGAATAAAAACATTAAATTAGGTCTAATAACTTTAAAATATGAACTTTAAACACCCTTAGCAAAATACTCTTTCACAGGAAGTAAATCGTATCATCTTTTTCTAGATTTATCAAGCGCCAACTGCTTCACCTAGAAAGTATCTTTACTTCAACGTACTAATGCACGGTCATAATCAAACGTTGACTGTAGAAGGAGGAGGTGTAAATGCTACTGTCACTCAGCCTAACATAGCTGCCACCAATGGTTTTGTTCACATCATTGATAGAGTTCTTGGAGTCCCTTATACAACTGTTTATGAGAAAATGAAGACTGATCCAATGCTCAAGTAAGAAGGATAAACATTTAAATTTAGATCCATTCAATCATTTAACAAATAAGGTTTATTTCAAATTAAGAAAAAGCAATGCTAAAGAAAATGAAATGTAGGTTACACTAAATTATTCTTAGATATTAGCGTCGGACGTACCCTTATAATGTAGAAATAAGAACATTCGGTAACATTTTGTGTCACTGAATTTTTTGATCAGATTTTTGATGTGGTGTGTTGATACTGGGGCAAAGCAAAAATCTATTTCTTTGATTTATTTTTAATTCAATACGTTGTTTTTACAAAATTGTATTAAAGAAAGGTCTTTCTAACATTGAGTCATTTTTTACGATTTCATTAATTTAAATGTTTAATTTTAGCATAACATACAACCTTGGCAAACGACAGATGTTCAACCATCAACTTAATGAAATGGAACATCGCTACACGTACTTCGTGCCTCGAGATCACGCTTGGCTCAAATTCCAAATAAGGCACCCGTCTGCATTCAAAGCTCTCTTCAAAGAGAAGTTCGGTTACTTTGTAAGTAGACTATTTCGTGTAGATAGTAGCTCAAAATTTCCAAGTTTAACTAACATAAAGTGTATCTAAATCTTAGATAACTGTAATATTGAACTACTTACAATATATCTTTGATCTTATAGACGAAGCAGATTCTGGAAAGGCATCTTATTCGAGCCGAGCGAGCTTACACAGTATCCGATTTGAAATTACTTGCAAATGAAACGCATCCGTTCGTTTTGCCGACTTCACGCGACCCACTTCGACTACGTGTAAAGGAATCCGATAAAAGTAAGTTTTATATGTCAATTAACTTTAACTTATTGTATGTAATTATAAACTATATTTAATTCTTTGAATCTTGGCTACTGGTAACTCATTATGCTTGTTTTTCTGAACAAAAATAATCTCTAGAAATAATACCAGTGTAATTTTAAAATCACACTTCACACTAATACTATAAAGGAAAAAGATTTGTATGGTTGTTTGTAATGAATAAACTTAAAAACCACTGGACAGATTTAAATATTTTATTTTACCATTATCTCTGAGTAACATAAGTTATTTCATATGCACTACACATGTGAGTGAAACCGCAAAACACAGTTGTGTTAGATGATTGGCCTATCAAGTACCAATCTGAAGAAAGGTTAAATACTTACTTAGAACCGCGCGCGAGGCACTGCTTGTTTACATGATCTCTACATGTGTATTTATATTTTTAATGCAGATTACTACGTGGAATGGAACGGCCACTGGATTCACGTATTCAGACCCGACGTCGAGTGCACTAACGGCATCATCCACGTCATCGACGAACCCTTCGTCCTAGAGGCAGACATCCGGGCCACGGGCGCCGCCGACAACATCCACTTCGCATACGCTCTATGGTTACTCTTACTATCCTTCATTTTCACAAGAGTTCTAGGAAACTAAATGTCCAACTTTTCAAGTCAAGTATTTATGTCCCTGCGCTTACCAAAATTATAACTGTAATATTTACAGTTCTACATAATTATGTTCATACGAATTGACGTCACTGCTGATTGAACTGGTAGATCTTATAATTTATAAATACATGTAGTTGTGGTAGTTGACTTAAAGCAAGTTTGATTTGTTCATGGTAGAAACAGTTGGCGGATTTTTATTTAAGTAATAAAGATGAAGAAAGAAAATTGTATATCTGGATAAATTTTCGGTAAAAGTGATATTCTAAATAAGAGTGGCAAGAATTATTCTGCTTGTGTATTATTGTTGGATGAAACTTAGGTAGGATTGTTTAAGAATTTTCTAATAAGGTATCAGATTTGGCAAAATTGTATTTACTTATTATATGGACGTATTTATGAAATGTAAAATCAATTTAATATAATCAATAGGATCAAATATGTACCTACTTAAAATAATGCATCACTGCCATATGTTAAAGTACCAAACTAAATACTATTTCTTTCAATTACTTACACGCTTAATAAATATATTGCGATTTCCGCTCATTGGTGTAGATGAAATCAACGTAAAATTACAAAAATGTTTTTATATATTTTATTCGATCATAAAAGATGTCAATTTAATATAATTCACTAATTATAACTTCATCTTTATAATACAAGAAATATATCCTTCTATCTTTAAATATAAATTTTTAAATTTGGTCCGTTGTGCCTTCTTTGGTGAAATATGTACTTATATACACGGCATTATTTAAATATTCTGTTATTTATAAAATTCATAAATATTTTAGTCTACATTATACACACATTCCATGTTAATCTCTAAAATATTTAAGACTCTATCTAAATGTTTATTAAATGTTACCTTGGAATGTTAATTTTACAATGGTAATAATTAAATTATTTTATCGAATCAGTACCTACATTATTTTTAACAACAAGTAGAGAAACAATGTTAAAATACCAGTTTAACGAATAATATTACAGAAAATGCCAACAGAAACTGCTAACTAATGCTTTATTTGAGGAATCTAGCAATATTGAAATATAAGCTATTATGATTTTTTCAACAAATCAAGGAATAAGAAAATATTAAGTATGACATTTTGAAGAGTTTAGTGATATTAAGTGTATATAGGGATGAATGTGCTTATGTACGATTATTAATTATTAATGGTGCATTTGTGATTCTTCTTTGTTTTAAGCGGGTGTAAATAATTTATGTAACTTATGAGTGATATTCAAGTAATAATTGTATTATTTTGATAGCTATTAAAGGGACGCGACTGACATTATCACGTCTAAAGTTAAGCTAATCAACCGTCACAAGTATTTTACTCATAATTTGAAGGTTGCTTCTAGCAAATATTATAACTGCAAAAGGTATAGCAGAACCATGTTTCAATATACATTGACTAATGTTTATTATGAACGACTTACTTAAAATCTATTTGTACTGATATACATATTTGGAAAATTTGTACATGTTTCAACAGCATTCTGATATATTGTTATTATATCAGTTTTTAAAATATACCTTTATATCTGTCGCTTCATAGACTTAAACATACACATACATATTTATGTGTAACTAATTCGAATTTTAAGCCAAAGTTATCTCAGTTGGTATTATATTTACTATTGTTGTAAGGTTCTAACCAATAATAAGTATATGAGATTCAATAGTATAGTCAAGTATACATTAAGAGTAGTATTTTCAATAAAGTTCATACCAACAATGAATTTCTAAATTGGTATAAGATAAGATGGATTGACCCAAGACAATATAATTTAGACCAAATATTGCACCAAATATTTGGTTAAGTTTGAAATTCGAATCAAAAAATTCGCTGTATCTCAAAGCTATGTCAAATTAGTTAAAAATAACGACATCGTTCGATATAAGTGTTTATTAAAAAGAATTTATGTATAAAATATAGGTATTAAAATGTACTCGACTTTTTTTTCTGTTTGAAACTACTTACCTCATAACATAACTAATAAAATAAACAACTTTGCATAAGGTAACATTACAAAACTTGAGTGCTTTTACAGCAGAAACTAAATGGTGCTAAAGTCTTATTCTTGTTTAGGTAAAATAAATGGGCAATGACTCTACCACTCTAAAGTAACCTGCATAAAAAACATTTTCAACAAGTGAAATATTTTCCATATTACTTATCTAACAAATCCACGGCGTATTTACTTGTGAAAAAAGAGCTGTGAGTAGAAAACGCATAAAAGGCTTATGTCAGAGTTGAGTTCAGCCAGACGCACTCTGTTTTAACGGAATAATTGAAGCAGCGCAACGAAGGTTGGCTCGGGGTTGCTCTAATCCGGTAAGGTCACGTGATCCCTCTAACACAACACACCGATGATACAGAAGTTAATCTATTAAATCTCTATCTTCCTGTTGATAGCGTAAAAGCGAATAAAGAAAAAAAAATCTCTCTTCTCGAGCTTTTTCCGATTTGTGATCTCAGTTCGATCAGTGGCGGATTACACTAACATCAGCATATCCAAGGAAGTTTGACATCAAGAAGATGGCGTTATAAAAATGACGAATCCTAAAACATATCTTACTGGTGTCTCATGGAGGAGAAGAAAAAAATGCTAATCGAGCCCTGGGTACTTTGGATGCAATTGGCATGAACTGAGATTATAATAACAAAAGTTAATTTGTAACTTGATTATAGATGTTGTTATGATAATAAATGTAAAATAATATATTTTTCTCAAAAAACAAAAACCTACTCTAATTTGTTTACTTTGAAGGCCAACTTGAAATTAATAGATTATAAAAATTCATAAAACCTAATTGAAGACTACCAATAAACGTATGTAAGGCCTTGCAAGTTACTCCAATATCAAGCAAACTACTTGTAAATATACAAAAAATAAAAAATGCTCATTTTGTTAAACTTTTTTTATTCCCGGTATTTTAACTGACAACTTACGATTTTATATTGTGTATTGTATTTAATTCTAAATTGTGAAAGTATATATAGAGTTTGTTGCATAGGAATTTGGTAAAAATATGAAAAGTATTTTTACGCATCGAGCAATAAATATGTTGCTTTGAACTAAATACTGGGTTCACTCTTAGTATTTACTTTCTCAGTGTACTCCTTTAAGTATAATTTGAAATAAATTAACATTGTAGTTGATTCTAAAACGCTTTCTCTCTGTATAACTCTATGCTTGGCATGCTAATCTTCTTGATGTCAGCGCAGTGAAAATCCTTATACACCAGCAACCCATTGCAAGACCTGTGCGAGTGTAGAAGGTCTATTATATGACGACATCCGATTTTTTATATTTTCCTTTATTTTAATTTCAATCGAAAAAATAATGTATGCAATAAAAGCTGCGTTCAAAACGAAATAATACAAATATATAATTTTAATCTCGGTAAATATACGAGTAATTAACCGTCGATTGTTAATTGATTGTTTGGCAGTGCGGTAGTAACCGGTCGATATAAAGACAACTCCCACTCTTTCCTAAAGATTAAGGTACCTATACTACAAAAATAAGACAATATCTATAGCAACACAAAGAGTTGATGCAGTACCTACATTGCCTTCGAAGATTTGTTAGGAGCAACTCATATACAGTTGAATCCTTAGAGAATTAAAATTGAATTGTTTCTTTTGAAGCTATTGCATATACTTTTATCGCGGGCTTTGAGCGCAGCGAGTGAATCAAGAAATACGATAAGAAATGACAATAAAACCTAACACCCCCCACTCCGCCGACCATGCAGCTCGGCCGAGCGATCGTACTTATTGCATAAGTTGATAAAAAATGCTATGCAATAGCTTTACCGCCGCACGTTTTTTTTTAATTATTTTAATTAAATATACCTACTGAATCATGGATCTTATAAATTGAACATATTATTTTTATAGTTTAATTATGCTGTGGATATAGTCGTAGGTATACTATATATATATAGGTAACAGCAAAATTTATTTCAAGCTACTTAAACGAAACTTTTGTGGGGGTCAGCGCTAAATGCATTAACATTTACTGAGCAAACCTCATTTAAGGGGTGTCCCTTAACCGCTATTATCATTTAATATTATCATACAGGTAATATGGAGTATCTTGTTCCTGTGATTAATTTAAGTATTATTATTAATACTACTTTCTCCTTTATTTGTTTTGTAACTATGCCTTGGGTCTCTTTACTCCTTTTTGTTTTTTCGAAAAATCCGTTGCAGTTATCTTGTGTAATGTACTTTTGTTTATTTTGTGCAATAATTACAAACAAATAAATAGCTATATATGGACAAATCATACAGATTGAGCTAGTCCTAAACTAATGATATGGAGTATCAATATAACGATTCTATATTTCATATAGATATCAATACAAATATAGATAATACCCAGATCAATCTAGGAAAGATCGTAGATGAAGAAAAAGATTTTCCGATTTGTTCCATGACCTCCGGTGTAACCGCCTAACCAGGTGTGTACCACATTATCGTCAACATCATGGGGCGCCATCTTCGAATTAAAGTTTGGAGGTCGGTGTACCACAGAGGTCGTCGAATTGAGGAGTATATTTTTTCTGCTCATGCATTGCTTTCTCTATTCCGTGCATTTCTTCCTGTTGAAATAATAGATAGCAATCAATCACTCCTGCGCCTTACTCCAGTTCCGAGTGACACAAATATTAAATACAATACATACTCTTTTGAATCTTTCACAAAATAAATGCAAGTTGTTCATCTGTTTCTGCTCGGTCGGAGAAAATAAAAGTTTCTACTGAGTCAATTTATCTTCGGCCTAAAGTGGAAGTATAGACGCGCTTGCCGTAATGTAACGCACTTCATTTATTTTCTGAGTTGTTATGTACCTACTCGCCGTCATTTTCCCTTCAGTGTTTGTATAGAATGAATTGAAAAGCGTGATTTTTTTTAAAAGTCTGTTTAGTCTTTCTTATCTATGGTTTTATTATTATGTACCTAGATTATTTAAGATGCGAGTATCTACAAAGGGAATTCTGTACATGAATTTATAGAATCTTGAATTAAAATTATAATTATTTCATGTACGTTCAATCGCCCATGGCAACCCTGGTGTCAGTTCTTCGGAACCGACTCTCGGCCTCTGAAGTGGTTCCTTTAACGACCAACAGCTTAACGTACCTTCCAAGGCACGGAATTATCTTTATTAACAGACAATCAGGTGATTCAAGCCTGTAATGTCCTAACTAATCTGGAAACAACTAAACAATGAAATGAAAACATTCGATTACGAAGAAAAATAAAAACAGTGAACATTTGCAATGTAAAAATAATGGATTTTGTTTTTTTTTTATTCCATTTGTGTTATTCAGCTGAAACCTTTGAAATTCTTTATTATTATCCGTCAAAGTAGTTATAAAATATTACATTTTTCTTCGTGCCATACCCATTGCAGATTTCTTCGAAAGCATCTCCTTGGCCTCTGATATTTATTTGAGGACCAGATGGCATCCGGGACGCACGATGAATGGAATTACCTTCTTCGACAATCAGGTGATTGAAGCCTACGATATCCAGACCAAACTGGAAACAACAATGTTTGCTCCTGAAATGATTAGAACCCTCGACTACCGGATCATTGAAGAGACTCTACCATCGAGGTAGTGTTAATGATGGCTTTTATACTAATTGATATTACCGAACACGGCATTACTAAAAGTAAGTATGAAATTCAGAACCACTGCTAGATTTCCCCTATATTGATAGATAGAATGTGTGTGTGGCACTGTGGGTAACCACAAGTAAAAATAGCATATACCACAGCATAGCTACCTAGTATTTACGAAAGTACTTATTTATACACTAGCTGTTGCCCGCGGCTCCGCCCGCGTGTAGGTCGCTTTTCGCGTAACCTGTGGAAACTACAACTATCCAGACCTATAGTAATATTTTATCGATGCCTATAGTTAATTCTATTATATCCTTTTCCCGTGCCAATTTTATAAAGCCATTACATTGCTACGATATCATTAAATATTAGGTCCACTTCTTTCTCAAATACCGTTTTTAAAATCAATAGGAATCAGTATTAAACAGGCGTAAAATTCTGAAAAAAATATATGTTTTTAGTTGAGGATCTAGCAGAGTGAAATTCGCTTACAGTAACAGTAACAATATCAGACAAAATTCGCTCGATAGAAAAATCAAAGTTGCCTCCTTTGGAAGTTTATTTTCAATACTATGCCTAAAATAATAAACTTATTTAGCGCCGCGACTACGCGGCTTACGAACAACGTACCTTCAGAAGAAGGAGCCCTTAACATTCATACTATCAATCGTTTGTCTCTAAAAGAGTAGACGCAGCCTATTACAGAGTCATTAGGACCTAAAATCCACTCCCAAAGTTTTAGTGGGCGTGAAAAGTGGAGAAAATCTCAATAAATAGTGATAAGTCAGATAAATTAGTCCTTACGACAAGACCGTATGTTCCGTCAAACACTGATTTGATTATTTTTTAAGCCAAAGCCAAACCAAACCAACCAATCAATTCAAATAGCTTACAATACAACACAACAAACGACCGATAAACAAACCAACCAATAGTACTAAATCAACAACTAAATTTTTTTTTAAATAATTAGAATTAATTGCTACCGTAAGGAAAAATTTCAATCTGCTATTAAAATAAAGTCAGCGCCATCTATTGATATTTTATGTAACTAAATCATACGCCCACAAACATTCAATGTGTTATTTTATTAAAATTTAATAGAGACTGCAGTGTGTTTTTGTCTTTATTGATATAAGTAGAAATTCTAGCTTTATCTAAATTAAATACGTTTATGTAAATCGCATTCAACTGTTTAAAAGTTTTGAAGCAGTGCTTGTAGTAAACTTTAAATGACCATAACTTCTATTTCCCTTAACCGATTTTGATGAAACAAAGATTTTACAACGCTCCTAATTATATGTAATTCACCTGTGAAAACAGCGTTCAAATCTGTTGAGTAGTTTTGAAATTATAACGCACCACACAGACAGAAAGACAGACAGACAAAAATTGCAAAAATTGTGTTTTTTGGTTTTTATTACTCTTCTTTAATTGCCCCGTAGAGGTTTTTTAGAAAAATATTTAATGTATAGACACTCGATTTTTACTGTCTTATTATATGTATAGATAGATAAGTACAAAATACTTTTATATTTACGGAATTAACGCTAAGAGCTTTCTCTAAGTAAGAAAATAATTCTAGAAAACAAATAAAAAACGAAAACAGAAAATTATTGTTTGTGGCAGGATTCGATCCAGCTACTTTCTAGAAACATTTCTTTACTAAAATATTAAAAAAAAATAGACTTCTAAAAAATTAATACAAAACAAAAAAAGGGTAAAAACAAAAGAAGTGATGTCAAGCAGGATTCGAACCCTCTACTTAAAAAAATGATCCGTGACCTCTACCGATAGGCCAACATGCTTTGCTTGTTACTGTCGAAATTTCAAATGGGTTTTGTCTATAGGTACGCAAATTAACGCATTAAAAGTTTTAAAGCAGTGTTTGAAGTAAATTTTCAATCGACCATAACTTCTTTTTCCCTTAACCGATTTTGATGAAACAAAGTTTTGACAACGCTCCTAATTATATGTAATCCAACTGTAAAAACAGCGTTTAAATCCGTTGAGTATTTTCGAAGTTATAACGTACCAGACAGACATACAGACAGACAAAAATTCCAAAAACTGTCTTTTTGGTTTCTGTTACTCTTTTTTAATCGCACTCAATCAGTTTTTTTGGAAAAATATTAAATGTACAGACACTCGCATTTTAGTGTCTTATTATATGTATTGATGATAAAGTACAAAATTTGCTTTATATTTTTCCATTTTAAAAAGATAGATACCCAATAGATATATTAGTTTGCCATTTTAAAAAGATACCCAATAGATATACCTATGTGTAGATAAAAATCGGCTTGATTAATAAATCAAGTTGATTTTTATGTACACAAATATTAAAAGGTTGTAAGTGTGTTTTAGATACAAAAAAATATAATTATCCTCACGACAGCCAACGATAAATGCAGATAATGTCTGCATTATCGGATTAAATCTATCATATGATGTGATAACTACTGGTATCGAAGCTTAATTATTTTTTTTATATAATCATAATTTTATTTTATCGTTTACATCCACATTCTTGTAGAAATTACCTAATTACATTGGGAGATTTTCAAAGCTATTTGTCGTAGATATTTACCCAAGAAAAAAAAAAAATCATGTAGGTATGTTGCTCCTGGAAATCATTTTAAAGATTTTGTGGGATTATAGACCAATAACAAATTTAGATAGGCAACAGTAAAATATTGTAGAGCCAAATGTATTGAAAAATTGTTAACAGCGAGGTTGAAAATGATGGCTGCAAACACAAGCGGCCCTAACGAGGCAGGCCGCCGGGATTTGATGGCTGCGTGACCATTGTCGCGGTTTAGGATCTGCACATTACAATTTGTTCTCTTTTTAGAACCATATTTGGGTTCCGTAATTTAAATTTAAAATACTGCACCCATTTATTACCATTTTATATTTGTCGTGTTACAGCTGTTATCCAATTCCAGGAAAACCTATAGGAAGTTTTTCATACTGGATGTTAAATAATAGGCATTTAATTGTTGGAAACCTCTCAACACGAGTTTATCTCGCACTTGTCCGCTTTTTATAAGTTTTTTTCTCTCTCCATAGAGTTACCCTATGAGTCCGTTAAACTGCAACAAATACGCCTCTATGCATTGCATAGATACATGATACCTAGAGAACAATTAATATGAATCATTTATTATTTAATTCGTTAATAAAAAAATAATTAGTTTATGTATATAAAATTAAGTACAATGCAATATTTACGGGTTACAGCCTATGAAATACAACTTGGAATTTCAATAAAAATTAATGAAAGTACAGTAATAACTGATTACCAAATTATAAAACTACAGGTTATAGAATACTATGCTATAATCCATTAACAAGTATAAATTTGGCTGAATAGAATACCGTACTAGCGACCCGCCCGGCTTCGCATGGGCATAAAAACCTTTCTCTTGAATCACTATCTATTAAAAAAACCGTATCAAAATCCGTTGCGTAGTTTTAAAGATTTAAACATAGGGATATAGGGACAGAAAAAGCGAATTTGTTTTATACTATGTAGTGATATTGCGTTTAAATCAGGATAATTAACAAAGACGTTATATTGTAAGGTTTTCAAATTAAATATTATTTTCTCACCCTGTATACAAAATTGGGTTAGTAAGAATGCGAGTTCAGATCGAAAGGAAACTATTTCCTCTCGGTTCGAAGCAAAGTTACATTAGAAGTACAGCTGGCTTACCTACACGGGGATACAATACTTCGTATCTCTGCACCTAATCTCTGATGTTGCACAACTAATTTCAAAAAGTACTTCTGAACATTTACACTTCATTTAACTGATTGCCCAAAACTGTGTATTTTAGGTAACTTTGTCCTAATTGAAGTTATTTATTGCCAAAATGTTACCTATATCATTAAGAAAAATAAATAGGAGTAAATACTTACTTACCTGTTTTAATCCTTAATTACCATATTATATATATATACTACCAAACTAAATGAAATTTGATAAACAATTTCTTTAAAACAAAACATCAAATAAAGTATATCAAAGCATACCAGTAAAGGTACATATTTATTTACTAATATACAATTAATGTACAATATTATCTATTTACAAATTAATCCTAAAATTAAAAACAATAAAAAAATAAATTTCCTACATACATATAATGACTGATACCATCTCAAGCGTCAAAAGATCCTCCACATCGCTGTCCGTTGAAGGCAAAGTGCCCAAGAGGCTGGCAGCATTGCCACGATGAATGGAAATGCTGATATTTTCCCCAAAGTAAAAATCAGCCGTCTGGTCGCAACTATATTCTTTGTATCATATAATAAGTCTGGTGTCTGATTTTTTTAAAATGCCTTCGGTCAAAAATCAGTCACCTGTGTTGGATATAAACACAATGAATACAAGTAATAAAGAAAGAGTAGGCTTACTTATTTCTACTTGATGTTCATTACGATAACGCAGCAAGATAAGTATAATGCAAAACTAGCTGGAATAAGGCTATTAACTACTACGTTGGTCGCTGGGAAAATATTGTAAAAGAAGTTTCATAAAACTAGAAAATGATACAAATGAAGAAGCATATTGCTCTTGGTGCTAATTTGCAACAAACGACCTTACATAATAGTGGGAACTGGAAAATGATAAATAAGCTTTGCTATAGAAGTTTGACATCAGGAAAGTTATAAAAATAATAATACAACAAGTCCTAATAAAGTATTATAGTCAGGGCCAGGGATGGAAACCGGTATTTTTTACATCTTAAAATACGATCTTAGGGTCTTTAACCTGATAAATTAAAATAGCGATCGATTTGAGGGCACTAACTAACTTTGCTACAGAGAGCAGAACAGTAATGATAGCGGTCGCCGTAAAAATGTATGAGCAGAAATATTAGCTTTTTTAACCAGGTTTCCATTCCCTGCTGCTCGGGGCTGTATAAGTTGTATGAAATGTTAACCAATTTTCTGAAATGATTAAGGAACGCCTCATGTAGAATCAAAAATAAATATAATTTATTGAAATATAGAAAGATTAACAATAATTTAGAAGCCTGAATAAATAAAAAAATACATCGAAATCCGTGCGGTATGTTTTTTAGATATTAGAGATAAAACACATCTCTCTATTCAATGCAATGTAGGTTTTGTTTTATAAATACATTGACTTATGTATGTTTTGCTACTGTTTCCAACTCTAGTGGAACTAATACAATAGAGTTAGGTTTTTGCTTACTCATAAACAGTTTTGAGTTTGGTCCTTTTGTTTGGTTAGAGCAAATACATTTTGCATGTAGATAAAATAACCATAGAAATAATAAATACTTACATGCGTACAAACATAACTTTTTATAATACTTGAATGTATCAGGTTTCTTCACTCTCTTATTTTAATGGATTGGTATTCTTGTTGGTTTAGAGCATAGGTTCAGAGGATATCAGCTTTGACAGATACACACACAGGTAATCTAATTAAGCCTCACTTTTGTCACTTTTTAATCCATATATCATCTTAGAATTGCTAATATGTTAACATTGATTTTTTATTATCTGAACCCTAGTAGAGATTTTATAAGCGCAGACGCTAGCGACTGTGTTAGGATTTTGAATGGAACTTCTTAGTTGCCTTATTATCCGCCAGGGGAGTTGTACAGGTTTGTTATACAAAAACCACTAACGCAGTCACTAGCGTCTGTGTTTATAAAATCTCATACTAGGCGTTCAAGTAATAGAAAATCATAGTTGAAGTTTTAGCAATTTTTGGATGATGTAGAACATATGTCATCATGTATCCTATATGGATTATAAAGTGACAAAAGAGAAACCTTACACACCTTACATATATTACTGGTGACATGATGATTAATAATGTTCTATTTCATATTACCACGTTCTTTTTCCAGTTCCTATGGGTTCAACTACTCTTACATTTTGTCTTTTCCTTTTGAATCGACTCTATATTATTTCTGCTCACCAAATTTGCAGTTATCTCAGGGTTTCGAGCCATATGGTTATCAATTAAATATATGATTTTATTAACAACTAGCAGTTCATCCCAGCTTCCCTCGTGGTACACACCACTCGTGGTATGCGCCGTCGCCTTATTCACTCGGGGATAGAGTGGTTTTCTAACGGAGACAGAATTTTTCGAATCGGTCCAGTAGTTTAGAAGCCTATTCGATGCAAAAAACCAATCAAATATTTCCTCTTTATAATATTAGTTAAAGATAATAATAAATTTATTTCTGAATCCAAACTATGTGTACAGCTGGACTTAATACGCGTATACAAATAAAAATATATATATTATACTTCTAAATTGATAGATTCCGCGTTTTCGGCTTACCGCAGGCTTTCTTTCACTCTCGAGTCAGCTTACGAACTCAGTCTTTATATTTTTCGTTCGAAATATCTCTTATTTCCGTTCAAGGAAGTATTACTAACACTTGACATTATGACATCTTCTTGCTTCAATATAAAAATGGAGAACCGCAAATTTGATCGTTACCGAAGATATATATGTGACCAAAATGTTATATATAAGTATGTATATGCTAGATGCATATAAGAACCAGTATAAAGTTATTAATCTACGAATTCCTAAAAATTATTTATCTTTTAATCTACTAAAACATTTAAATTGTTATTATGATAACACATAATCTCTCGTTTCTATTAAAATATTCTAGTGACTTCCAACCGACCGTTGACGATAGATCTGAAAGAAATAGCATTTAATAATGCGGGATATTCTTTTATCGTTCGGGTAAAAATATTTCAAAGAATATTATGGTAATCGAAATTCAAAGATTATAGGTACGCAACCGAATTTTACGGGTCGATGGACTCAACTTTTTCGATAAATGGTTTGCATTAATTCATATTTCCTCCTTGACCATCGGAATTGACATTTAGGGAAAAATATTCCACAACTATTTATATATATATATTTTAAAGCATAAAAACATCAGACGAAGAAACCTTCTAATGGCACTTGGCGCAATGGACCAATAATCAAAAGAAACAAGAAATATATAGCAGATAGAAAAACCTATATTTTCAGCTACAAAGTCACATGAAGACTCCAACTACTCGTTAGGTAATTTCTGTCAAAATCAACACTTATGACTATGACGCACGTCTCTTAATTATAAATTTAAATATAAGTTATAATTTAATACGACAACATACATCTAGACATCATTGTTTTGCTATTTTATTATAATAATAATATTAGTGTAATCATAAGTAGTTACTTAATAACTATAATGACATAGCCACAGAATATTTACCTAATAGTAAAAAAAAAATACTTACTACGAAAAATAACAATTTTAGTAAGTACAAAATCAAACAATATATTTTCTGTTAAATTGTTTTTCATAGTAACAAAAAGTCCAAAAATAATAGACATTTTTAAAATTTGACTTTGTTGTAATTAGTTATGTGTTGAACTAAAAAATTGGCTTGCAAATTGTTTTGTATTTCTTACAATTATTTTTTTATTGCTTAAAAAGTCAAAATATACCATAGAAACAAAGGTGTTCTTTTGAATACAAATGAAGTTTACAAAGTTTGATTTCAGTTATAAAATAAAAACCAGTAAAGAACCGCGGAACGCGACTACCGTTCATGATCGACACTGAAAGGAACCTGTACATTTCGTTTTAGGGTTCAAGGCCCAAATTGAAATATTTTTTATTATTATTGATAAACCATAGACCCGTCTGCATTTTTATAAATCCGGAAAGGTGCTGTAGTAAAAGAAAGTAAATAGAGACCACAATTTTGTTTCTTTATTGTTAAAGGACACACAGGATCCTTTTATTTACCTACATACTTATAAATATGGAATGTGCTGCATTTTTTCAATTAATCAAATTATTTGTTTATTTAGAAAATGGTTAATAGTAAAGTTTAGGTAAATAATGTTGTTCTTCAATCTAATTAATATTGTGCTTTAACTTTAAAAAATGATTCAAAACTTAATAAAACCTTCATTATTTAGTTTTCAATTTTTTTTTTTTTAACTATTATAAAATTATACGTTTTATTCGGTAGAAGTCTACACGTGTCGACAGATACGCACTTGGCCGTTCATTTTGTACGCTTTGGTGGAGCGAAATATCTGCCTTTCATAACATCGCTGGAACACTAGGTACTGAACTAGATTTTACGGGCGAAAAATGAGCAATGCAATTTGCAATCAACTTTTATGTGGTTTACATGTAACATCCAGTGAAATAGTGTGTGCAGAATTAAACCAAACATTTTAATTAAAACGATCGTTATAACATTTAACTTTATTACGCTGAAAATCGAATAAGTGTGGTTTTAATGTTAAAAGCTACATACCTCCTCACCTCTCTAGCGTTATATTAAATTGGACCTTCTCGTTTTCCTATTAGAAACAAAAAGTTTCTATATAAAAAACGGTTACAAAAATACATTTCAATGTCAAAGAAAAGACCCGAGATAGCCTCAGGCTGCTTAACCCAGATGCAATATAATGTAGTTTACTTCCCGATTCGTCGGCAAAGGACTAACTTTTACGACCTGCACGGGAAGGGAACAGCTGGCACATGTTGTATTTTCTGCACTCCCATATTCTCTTAGAGAACCTTGATGTACGTAAACAATAATAACATTAGTTGGATGTCAGATATATAAATGTTCTTTATTAAATTCAATGTTTTTTTTAACATTAAATGATGTTGACATTTTTACCGACAGTCAGCCTTCTCGTCGTACATAACAATTTATTTAATTATTTAAAGAACGCCAAAAGGTTAATCATTACAATAAAAATCTTAAAAAAGTATTTTGCAAATGTTCCTTACAACGTTATTTCACATAATAAATAATATTTAAACTTACTACAATGTATTAGAATTTTAGGGACATATTATAAAAATAGTCCTACTCACACATAAGTGTCAATTGTAAAAAAAATACTCTGAAAACAGTCCACTTCAGTGATAAAATTTATTTTCATTAATTTAGGTAGCGCTAGTGCCAAAGAACTCTCACATACATGTATAACAATGTTTTATATTGTCATCCTATTTCACAGTAAAATGTTAGCGCAGTAATATCTTCATTTTGCGTGGCCATGCTTCAATCGCCGGGCCATCTCTTTTTTCAGGTATTTTTACAGAATTTAATTTATCGTTCGAACACCGCACGCCGCCGGCCATCGGCACGGATCCATTTGCATATTCATACGTATCGTTCAAAATGCCTTTTACTAACATAAACGACGATCTAACAGTTAGAACAAACATCGTTTCTGAAAAGTATAGTATCGGACGAACATTGAAGTTCTTTTTTTCAGACGGGCCGTAGAATACCAGTTTTCTTTACTATGTGGTAGTATGTCTGTTTCCCTAAAAGAAATCAGTTTAACTGTTTACAAACGTCAACCTCTGGAACCATCGTTCCAGAATGCAATCAACTAATTACTTTTATTAATACGCTTTGATTTTATACCCTCGTTACACATTAAAATCATATCTTTTAATCGCTTTGACGTATAATTTGATTATTTTACAGCCAAAAGAGACTTTCAACGTGATACGTTCATACTTCATTCGTTCTGAAAAAAAAAGTTTGACAGACAGATGGACAACGAATTCTTTTATAAAACAAGTGATCTTATAAAGGTTCTTTTTTTTGCCTTTTAAGGTACGAAACTCTAAAATTAGGCAGGCACAGGTATAAGTTTTTACAATGGGCTAAGCCTAATATAAAACAAGAGATCATACTTGAAAAATTCCATTAGGCACACAAACTTGGGGCAAGTCTGAAATACCACACTTTTCTCACCGTCTTAAAAGTTAGTTAAGCTAAAAGTTAATGTTCCCAATTTCTGGAAACGAATTCAGTTGGAGTGCTCCTTCAGCGGGATATTACAAATTCAATTCAAATTCACAAATTCCTATGACTTGTTCAACTCGGCGTAAATTTTATAAACAAACTTGTAAGGCAAATGCTACTTCAACGTGGATTATATTAGGGATCAATTTGATTTAATAAATGATTAAGTGTTTAAGTTGGTTATTTTGTATGTAGCAGAAAATCTCTCAAATTTCATCAATATTTGGGTTTATTAAGTTCTTTAGAATTAGTTACATTATAATTAACTAGCTTTCGCCCGCGGCATCTTGCTTTTTCCCGGGAAAAAAGGTACCATATGTCCTTCTCTACTCCTAGCTATGTGTAATGTGTATGCGAAATTTCAGGAAGTTTGGTTCAGTAGCTAGGACGTGAAGAGGTAAAAAACACACAAATAAATAAACAAACAAATATACAAACTCACTTTCGCATTTATAATATTAGTTGGATGGATAGTTGCATTGGATTGGTTCAGTAGATAGGATTACATTATTCTTTGTTTAGGAATTTGATTCAATAACTTGGAATCATAAATCAATTTTAAAATATGACGCAAAACAGCCTAAAGCTACTATTATGGCATTCTAATCTGTGGTAAAACCTAAAATATCAGTCGCACATTACTTTTTCAATGATAGTCTACACTGAGAAAGGAGTTTAAGAGCAAACTTCGTTATAGAACAATTTGCGTGCCGTGGAAGTAAACAACATTGAGCTTGTTAGCTTTTTATTTCTTCGGTAATTGAATCTGTGCGCAAGCGAGAGCAGCCTGCGGTGAGCAAGGTGGTTTGAGTTACCTTCTATTTATCGATAATCGAGAATAGAATGGAATCCTCATTTGGAAAATGGGAAATGTATGACATAATCTATATACATAAAAGAAAGTCGAGTTAATTACACAATTTATAACTCAAGAATGGGTGAACTGATTTGCCTGAAAATTGGTGGGGAGGTTAGAACCAGGAGAAGGACCTATGGTACCTTTCATCCCGGAAAAAAGAGTTAGAAGTTCACGCGGGCGAAGCCGCAGGCAAAAGCTAGTATAAAATAAATGTCGTTTAAATTTTGAAAAGTGACGATTACAAGCATCGAAGTATGTAAAACTACAGTTTATGTACTCATTTATTAAGCATTAATTGTGTCATAAGTACAAAACACTTATACAATTGGCGGACTTAATGCTAAAAGCATTCTCTACCAGTCAACCTTTATTAAATATTAGTTTCATTCTGCAATATATTGACTCCAATTAAATTACGACCATATCACCATAACCTACAGTAGAAAAGAATGATTATCGACAGTGAGCTCGCACTCTCACTTACTACATACCTTACACGGCGTTGGTACTAAGTGCTTTTTTAATGGAACCAGCTCAAGCATCTTTCCGTTCGGTGATCCTACTGGAGTGAAATTATCTAAACACCTACCGTGTATTTTAATCCCCTGAACTCAATAATTAATGGCACCCCAGTTAACGTAAACTGTGTTAATCGAATTGTTGCAGCATTCCACCAATTAGTTATTCCAAGTGGCCAATTCACACGTTCCCAAACCCATCTGTTGCTAGCAATCGTGAATTTAAACGGTGTTAGTGGGCTTATGTACTTAGCAGTAAATTCAAGTTATTGTAATATTATAGAATTTTCACTATGAATAAGGAGTTTACTGTTAGAATAAACATCTGGAAGGTACTAAATAGCCATTGTATTGTTTTGGAATGTCATTTTGATGTGATAAGTATGTTTATTTAATTTATTTATTTGGCAAACAATACAGTCACTTTATAATACCTTTATCAAATATACGAATAATTTAATAGCTCATTGCAAAAAATTACTATATCCTTAAATTAAAACTGCCAGAAAGCCTAATCAAAAACCTACCTACCATTAATAGCGATAGCTATGACAAAATATACCCAGACAAAGCCATCCTAGAAATTTCCACTAATCAATGAACTTGTAACGGTACACATTCGCGTTTGCCCCGCAATTATCAAAGACAACAACGGCAGTCTGGCTCCATTCAGCATTGCAGCGATTTCATAGCAAATCCCCCATTTCGTGTAGTTCTGTCTCTAATACAGCGAACAGCTGCTCAAGCTGATACCTATTGGAGAACGTGTAATGACTTCACTCAACAACTATTTATTACAGACTTGTTAGGTTCGAGTCCTAAAGGATACACAGCTTCTTTTAAATTCTATTATGTAAATATTCAATCTGAAAATTTTGATATTTAAATATGTCCTTATATTACTTAACCTAAGTATCTTGTTCTAGTTGGAGAAATAGCCTTATATCTTTTTTTAAAGATATATCTTTTTTTTTAAGTATAAGTATGTAACGCTTTTACTTTTTGTAAATTTTAATATGATGAATTTCTTCTTTCTGAATGTCTTCGTAATCTTCTGTTATTAGTTGAAATAATTTTATCATTATTATATTTATAGAGTTTATTTTTTTATTTTATTTGTACACCAATACCAATTTGTACTCACGATTGTTTAGGCGCAAGCCAATTTGGTACACATACTTCCAATTTATTTATATTGGAATGGAATGTATGACATAGATTGACATATTTTAATGGTTGTATAACATAAATTTTATGGAAGTTCTCCAGAGATTCCTCTCCCAATTTCTCGTTAGCGTTGTCACGCTGGCTCAACTAAATAGTTCAAGATAAAAACCAGAGTTTACAAAACCCTCATGCGTCACTTTAAGTTAGACTTAATTTTGCAGATGAAAATCAACTTTAATGGTCAAAAACCTTAAGAACAAATATTTTGACTTTCACGAATGTTATTTTAAGATATGTAATAAGTACTTATATAAAGCATTAATTATAAAGTTGTTGTAGCCAATTAATATAATCAGCTTTATTACAACACTTTTCATAGATACGAGTATTTCATCTCGGTGCATAAAACAAAGTAGGCAAAAAATTGAACATATTTATCTTGTGCACAACATCGTAAACATATTTTGTAGAGCCAATATATACAAAACAAAACGTTTTCTGAATTTATAACAAGCCAGGAGAACATCCATGTTTAACCTGAAACTTTCCAGTTCAAGAGTTTGGAAAATTCGGATAGCAGCCCGGGGCCCACCTCGTGTACCTAACAACTTAGTAATTATTACGTCAGTCATAGTTGTTTTTTAATTTAATATAGGTGGTATAATAAAAGGTGATAAATATAAGATTTTAGGAGTCTTTAGGCCATTTTAAATTTTTTCTTTCCTTCTCGTAAACTTTTTAACTACATTCTTATTTGCTTACTCAATAATAAAACTGAAATAAGTGACACATAACCAATGTAATCCTATTTAGAATGCTGAAAGACATTTTGAATGCCATATGGCCTTAATGTACTTCTACCAAGAAACTGCGGTGACTCAGGGACCCAAAAGAGATCTGGGCTTCTGACACTCATTACTTTCCACTAATACCTGTTCCTTGCAACTTCTTGCAAGTTGGCTCTTAAAAGCTTACAAACGAGGCAAAGAATAAGTCCAAGTGAGTAATATAAATTTTCCATGATACTATATATTGTATACCGTAGACGTAACGGATGTCTCAACACACAAGGTCAACTAGATAAATAATGAGAATTCGCCATCTCATAATAGCATAGTAAATAATGCAAGTGTTATTATGAGTTACAATGTTTCCCTAGACGAATGAATCTTAAAAGCGAAACTTGAAACTAGACAGTTATATTGTGACAAGCTCTGACAAGGGTCGAGGTATTACCCCCAAAGGATTTACTTATACACGAACGCAGCATAATATGTGTCCGTGTGTCACTCGAGCAGTCTCGAGTCACGACCCACGAGTCGAGAAACAAGGTTTGGAGCGCAGTCCCGACAGATTGCAAAGCGAGCATATGCCTTTAGATTTTCACAAGCGACGGGATGATGCTACGATTATTTCACAATGTAAATAAATAATCAGTTCATGAGAAACTAAATACAAATTATCAACTTAATGACACGTTTTGATGACCTTTACTAGTAACAAAATAAAGGTGACCAGAGACGTTTCACTTGATCGACGTACTCAGTATATCAGTAAAATATCATCATTAGCATCATGTCAGCCCCAAGCTGTCCACTGCTGGACATAGGCCGGTTGAAAGCGGCCTGCATCCAGCGCCTGCCTGCGCTTTATGCGCTACCTTCTCAGTAAAACACCTAAAATCTTATACATATATATTTTTTAAATAAACAATATTATTGTATAACATACGCTAGATTCAGGACGGAATAAAATCCTCACAGGAATGACTGGCCGGACAACAAATCCAGAGCTTTTGGTAAATGCTGCCGGGCACTTGCTAGTACTAACAATATATCGGACGCGTGTTCTGCTAGATAACACATACTTATAATACTCATGCAGAAAACAACAATACTAATTTACCTAAAAATTATAGGTTCTGAATTTTCCACAAGATAACATGTAATTTTTAACATTTTAAATCTACTTAGAAAGTAATTTGAGTTTATTTATTTAAATTTATTGCACATATGTGATAAGTGATTATCAACGATGAAGGGATACTTATACGATACGATATACGAAGAATAATAAAATAGGTTTGTGCTTATTATTTTTATAGCTAGGCATGAGGAAAATATCCATGACAGATACTTAACATCCTCAATTCAACTTTATTTCGAATGGGGTTTTCCAAAACGGGTGTGAAAAGATATCTTCAGGATTGGCAACAAGTACGTGATAATCCTTTATCCGCTACGATATTCGCTTTTTTCGAAATAATAAGATAGACGAGTGTCTAGTACTTCTCTAACTTCAAACATTATAGAGAACTAGCTGTTTCCCGCGGCTCCGCCCGCGTGGGACTCGGTTATATCGCGTCCAAAAGTAGCCTATGTTTGACCTCAGGTCGATAACTACATCCCTACCAAATTTCATCATAATCGGTCCAGTAGTTTAGCCGTGAAGAGGTGACAGACAGACAGACAGACAGACAGACAGACAGACAGACAGACTTTCACATTTATAATATTAGTATGGATTCTGTGTTTTGAATTCATTATAGTGATCACATTACCAAGTCAGCCGGACCAAGGTTCTTCAAAGACAGAATTTATAGAGGGTACCACATAAAATATATCCTTTTGTTGTCATGATAAAGATTACCCGGCGAAATAGTGAGGCCTTTCCGTTCAATTTCGCAAATCGCGTTGTGTTGATAGTGCCTTGCTCTGACGTATCGTATTCTCTCGCCAAGGATCTTGTTCTTGATAGCAAATTGGATTTTTTCATAAAGATCCCAGCCATCGCTAGTTCAGTCTATATAAGAGCCACTATCTGGCCTTTATACAAGCCTTTTACGAGTAAACGTTTAATCTGCTGATAGAAAACTACGTTTTACTTGACATTGATACTGTTTAGTAAATAAAACTAAAAAGTACGAGTATTTTTGGTTGAATCAAACAACTTTAAAGGTGACAAAGAAATATTTTTTCAAAAAAACAAACCATATTGTACAAAAGCCGTAGCTAAAGTAGGAGTATTATGGACAAAGGTAACAATACTTCTACTGTACCATAGCATATTTTCACAATAAATTGCACAAAGAGTTATTCAACCGCAATTGTGTTAAATTACAATAACGTGTATTCAACGCCACAAAATATTTATACATACCTAGTGACCGAAAATAATAATTATTCACGTTATTCATTTAAATACAAAGTAAAATTACATTTATTTAAAAAGTAATAAACAAGACCTATTTACATTCTTATAGATAAAATAAATAATGATTTACTAATTGATTGGTACTTGGTATGATAAGATGGTAAGACCGGGAACAACACATAGTTTATATTTTATCTAAAGATAGTGTATAGACCTTAGATAAAGTAGCTAAGCCTTTTAATTTTACGTCAACATTACAATATTTTTTTAATTTAAATAACAGTTGTACGTACTGTGACTAGAATAGTTCATAATGAATAAAAAAATTACAGGAACAAAATAAATTCAGTTCAAAACAACTTCACTTACACCACTAATTTCGGGTTAAGATCGAACAAATCTAATAATATACACAAGAGTTGTTTACTTGCATCCCAATTATGTTTTTAAATTTTTTAAACAAATTTCTTTTATTTGTTTTTTTTTACAAATTTATCAACATCAAAATATTCACAAGAATTCATAGTAGTAGACAAAATCAATTAGCAGAGTCGTTATAACAAAATTAAGGTGGGAACATTTCAAAACATTCAATTACTTGTCATTTGTTAATTCTTTGACATCATCAACTCTCTGATTAGGTTCCAGGCTGTGGGGTTCGGGTTTCGTTAACCAAACGTATTTGTAAAATACTGCTGGAAGTATACCACCAACCATAGGTCCTACCCAGTAAGCCCAATGGGCATCCCACCTGCCTGTCCATAAAGCAGGCCCCAATGTTCTAGCAGGATTCATACTTGCTCCAGTTAAAGGACCTCCAGCAATAGATAATACAACGACAGTAAGACCAAATTTAATGGCAGCAGAGTCTTGTTTTTTAGAATAATGTACATCCCACAACGCACAGTTAATTAACGAGAGAGCTGCTGTCAAAATTGTTTCAATACCTAACGTTTGATAGTCGTTGAGGTTGGGATGCGGGAGCGTCAAACAAATTTCATTTCCCACCATGTCATAAGGTGACAGCCCAATTAAAATGCCATATCCCACTATAGCTCCGAGACACTCTATTAATACAAAAGCAATTGTTACAGACAATGAAATTTTTCCAAACATACAAGCGATTATCGCGACGAACGGGTTCATGTATGCTCCCGATAAGTGTCCAAATATCTGGATGTTAGCCATGACTGTCAAACCAAATCCTAAAGGAGAGTACAACGGAGGCTGTACTTCAAATCCATCGAGCGGTATACACGACATGCATCCGAAGGTTATTAAAAACACCATAGCCACAAATTCTGCTATTAATGCCTTCCATTGTAAGGAGCACCACGTAGCTATTGTTTGCAATAATGATTGAGGTTTAGCAGGTTTATTGTCAGCCACACACACCACGATTGATCGAGTACTAGGCGACACCGTCATCCTGGATATTGATTGTCCGTGACACTTACGTCCTCGAATTAAAAGCACACGCGATTCACTGTTTATAATTCACTTTTACACGGGACTTTTATGAGGTCATTGTCTTTAAAACCGTTAGTATAAAAATATTTGTTTTTCGAGTGATCGCAACGTGGACGCGTCTCGCCTGAGGCTGGCGCAGTAATGTTGACATATAGAAACCCCACTGCCAAGTTTATTACGCCAAATAAGATATACAGTAATTCTGTTTGATATGGTGTGTTATCTAGATTCGGTAAGATATTGACCGCATGTGCGCATGAAAACAGCTTACTGTTTTGAATACCGAACATGACTAATCGATACTAAAATGAATACATCAAAGTAATTACATGGAAGTAATAAGTTAATGCGATGAATCAATATAACACTTTGACACTTTTTAGCAGACTTAAAAAAAAGGAGGATGTGAATATTTTTGCATTGATTCAATTTTGAACCTTTTTTACTTGAATAAACGTATAAATAATGCCGTCGACAATAATTTAATCGGCAAATGTTTTTTTTTTATTATTTTCACTCAATAGTGTATAGGGATACACTACGGATAGGGACATCTACTACTACTAATTATATGTTCTATTAGATAATGTGCCATTAGTTATAACAATAATGAATTATCTGATTGAAGATAAGAAAATAACTAAGATAGTTTTATCTCATCTAGTTAATCCTTTGATCTTGATTGTGCAGATATATATTTAAATATATATATATATATACTGTACAAAATTATTATATAGACTATTGTTTTACTGTCCAAGCAAAATTATTTACTCTACCACATCTAAATACTTGCTTAACTTACCTTGAATATCAGATAAAATTATATTGTAATCTAAAACTGCAAATATGAATGCGATTCAGACATAAGTACTTATCATTGTTATGTAAATGTATATTTTTTACTACATTGCAAACCTGTCCTAAAGGTCACCAATCTGGTTTTGCTTCCAAGTGCACAACGAGGACATATCATTATCTCAAAGGCACTGGTTTTAGGCGCTTAGTAATTTCACGTATAACTAACATATGTGTTTAGCGTATATTTTGTACTAGGAGACATTTATTATTATCAAATAATTATCGATTTCTTTATTTTGTTATCTAATTTTATGTTATCTATGTTAACAGTGTTTAATTTTACTAAACAATATTTAAACATTTATTTTTATATTATTTATAGTGATAAAATATGAAAAATTAGGTCATTTTCATCATTTACGTACTGTGCGCGCATAAACGTACTTACGCAACGTACGCTGGTACTGTGGAATCAACTCTCTGCCACGGTTTTCCCAAAGAACTAAGTACAACATGGGGTTTTTCAAAAAGGGCGTGAAATTCTTAATGGTCGGCAACGCGCACGTGACACCCCTGGTGTTTCAGGCGTCCATAGGCTACGGTAATCGCTTCCTTTACGCTTATATCAGGTGGGGCGTAAGCCTGTTTGCCTCCTAATGGTATAAAAAAATAATAATAAATAAACATATCCCTTTTTAGTCGTAAAAAATAACAATTGTAGAGCGAGTCAATATAAATGTATTATATTATCTTAGCTCAATAATTAGCCGTGGATAAGAAAACTGTGCGAAGAAGAGATAACCTACAAAGAAAGCGAGTCCGGTTACACAGTTAGATTGAGTACACATCATCGATGAGAAAGAACTCCAAGTTAGCACAGAATAGATAATAATAGAACTAAATTTAAGAAGTCATTTTGTGCACATTTTTCATCTGATTTCAAATTCTCTTTGACTGTTACTAGTTCACATAATCTTGCCTCGAACGCCTCACAACAAAGCGATTAGGGCAGATATGTATAGAATGTAACGCTACCGACGTGCGACGATATTAGATATCTAACGAGCGAGTGTGAGCCTTCTGAAGACGTCTCGTCGTACGTGCCGCGGATACAAACAGAGATGGAGGTCGTACAGCGTCAACAATGTCATTTGGAGATGTTTTACTACTGTTTATTTGTAATTATCCTATTTATTTGTTCTACTTGTAGGTCGACAAGAGAAGTTGTGTTCTGTGTGTACAGTCCAGCGAGGCAACGCTGCCAACGTTCTTGGCGCAATGCCACACGTTGTTGGTAATATTTGTTGCAAAGTAAATATGTAATTAAGATATCTGGTTAAAAGTATTTACTTTCATAAAGATTTTTATCTATAAACTGTTATTTTCCGCGGTTTCGCGCTTTGTTTTTATCCCATTAGAATTAACTGATTCACACATAAATTCAGTGCATTCGATCTATGATACTCAAATGTAAATGTACTTAATTAAATTTTGTATAGTTTTCTTATGTTACCCGTAAATATTTTTTTGAAAGTAATTATATGTAATAAAGACGTATAGTTAAGGTACCCACCACTACTAAACCATACTGATATCCTATAAATAAAGTAAAAGGTGGTTAATGGACAAAAAAGTTCAAAATTATGTTTGTTCTTTTGGAATTTTCCAATAGAATTGAAGTCAGACATTCAATCGAAAGTAAAAATAATGTCAAATCCTATAGGGTTGTTTAGATTGAAAAAAAACCTTCATCGAGTTCCATTCTACAAAATCAGTTCGTCGGTTTAGTTGGTCGGAGTGAAAATACAGGGGGAAAAACATTTCAAGTATAAAAATGCTTTAAAACAAAAATATGGTATAATACATACAATAATAAATAAAACGTTTATTTTTACTATTTTACAAAGGTGAGTCTTGTAGAATAAGGTTTAAACAAAGCGTTAACATTCATTCATGTCATTAGGTAACAAACATAAAAGAAAACCATGAACCAAATTAAGAACTTCTATCTCCTTACAGAAAGTTTGTTGAAAACGATTGTTGCACAGAAAAAAATTACCCAACCATAAGTATATATTTAGCTAATAACTAAATTATAAATAAAATTGTCCTGATTCACTCGAGACTGTATGGGTTGGGTTTACATCAAAATTGCGGCTGGATTCAACGCACGTCCGCCGTCGTACATTGAACTAGTAGACGGCTTACGGCACGCCTCGTATAGAGCCCAACTCTAAACCATATTAGTCGAGTTATCCCTTCTATACCCTTCCACTAATGTCTTTGGAGAAGGTTATTTGCAAACAAGTCCATACAAAATTAACATAAAAGCATTGTGCTTTACTGAGCAATTATGAATTTAAAGTTTAATTACTAATGTTTTTACTATGGCCTCTGAGCCAACAGTGGATGTTTCATTGATATACAAAAAGAAGAAGTTATTATCATTTTCATCGGTTCAGCCACAAGCAGGCTGATTTCAGCACCAGTACTTGTATTGAGCAAATAGGAAGGAATTTGTCAGAAAACTAATAGATACTCATTTAATACTAACAATTGATAGAATGCTAAATGACTACTAAATTCTCCTAGTTACAAGATATTGAAAATCTACTTAAACCGAAACTATCGGTCAGTACAGATCAGTTTTGAAATAGGTATTGTCACGGACTTTGAAGGAATTTTGGACTTTTGTTGGCTAAAATTTGGGATCAATATTAAGTTTACCCGTATTCAAAAATTATAATAATATAAAGAAAAAAATAAAAGAATGTCTCATGTATCCTTTAAACTATATCAAAAATATAAAACAAATTACATATCATATTCTTATTATTTTTTCCGATTCAGACCACAAATATTTTAAACTCGCTAAGTGTAAGTTCACTGAAGCGATACGCTGAAACAGCGCTTCGAAAATTATGCATACGAAATATTCACATTCCATGTACAACATTCTTTATTTAAAAACTCACTTGTTATTTGTTTTTTTTTAGTACCTACTTATTTGTCTTCATCACTTTTCTGTTCGAGCTCTGTGTTCTGTAGTACAGGATATTCAGATTTTTTTAACCACACAAATTTATACAATATTGCTGGCACTATTCCACCAACCAAAGGTCCGATCCAGTAGACCCAATGGGAGTCCCATCTCCCAGTCCACAACGCTGGTCCCAAAGACCTTGCAGGGTTCATACTGCATCCTGTCAAAGGTGACCCCGCAATACTCAGACCGATAATAGTAAACCCAAACTTCAATCCGACCGATTCTTGTTTTGCAGCATTCGCAGGATCCCATAAAGCACATATCATGAGAGAAAGAGCACCTGTCAATACCATTTCGATGCCTAAGGCTTGATAATTGTTGAGATTCCTATGTGGAAGTGTAAGACAAATTCCTTTTTCAACTACATTATGCGGCGATAGATTCATTAATATTCCATATCCCAAAATAGATCCAATACACTGAGCAATTATGTATACTATTCCTGTTACACAGGATATCTTCCCAAATATAATACCAATCACAGACACGAACGGATTCATATGTGCACCTGATATATGACCAAAGATCTGAACGTTACATAACACTATCAGGCCGAAACCCATGGGCGCATAAAGTGGTGGCAGCATTTGGAATCCATCCAGAGGTAAACAAGTCATGCAACCCAGCAACAACAAAAGCATCGTAGCCATAATCTCGGCAAGTATCGCCTTCCATTGTAAACGGCACCAGGTAACTATTGATTTCGATTCGGATTTAGATTTGATCGGCTTACTGTCAATTACACTGACGATGATAGATCGAGGGCTAGGCGGCACAGTCATTTCTACTAAACTTCACGATACGGTGCGAGCATGGAAAAAGTTTTTACACTGAGTATTTTCAAGAAACCGGAGCAACGCACTTTTCCACACCATGTGGTAAATTGAAACTAATTTGTATATGAAATGTCAGAACGTTTAAATAAAATTTGATAAGTGTAGTACAGTAGAAGTGTAGTAAATTTGGCTTCTGTTATCTGCAAAAGTAAATCTTTACTGACTTGTTCTGTTTGAACAATAAAACCACATTCGCTCGTGTCTGCTAAGGATTTCAATGTCGTGACTATAAAAACTATATGTTTTTCATGTGTGTAAATAGTTAGGCATACATTTCGAATTATAAAATAAAATACAACAGTTTAGTGAAAGGTAAACTACATGTAATTAATTACACATAATCGTGAACGTAGCGACCCGGTATCGGTCTAAGTTACACTACATACTTAAGTAACTAACTTTTCTGATAGTATAACAATCTTGAAAGCATGAAGTGAAGCTCAGCTACATCAAAGACCCGACAAAACTAGTTCGACCATTAATCGCATGTTAAAAATGTAACCGACCTAAGGCGGAAAAAGTTGCGTGTATCTAATCCGGTCATTTACTATAATCCCTGTTCGAGAAGAAGTGTCGGTCTGATTAATTGCGTGTCGGGAAACTTCGGGATAGCCTTTTAGTGAGCATCCATTCCTGCGATCTATTCGTACGAGTAGGTATATAGGCATCTGGCCCGCATAGGGAATCAAAAATACGATGGGATTTGGCAGATTCCTTTATTATTTATTTCTTCTTAGCTGTGGTATACGTTTGGATTTAATCTACCTTTTTTCAAAGTTAATTAAATAATACCTAAGATCCGAGTTCACCAACATTTTTTAAACCTAAAAACACCATTTTTATTATAATGACAGTTTAATCATAATTTAAAACTGATGTAAACGGTTATTTTATGTTGGTTTAGTAGAGTAAATTATCAAAGTAAGCCTAAATTATAGAAAGACTAAGGTAAAAATACTTAGCCACATTGAAATGTAGGTATCGAATGAATTATGATTTTGCCAAAAATGAGACCTCAATGTAAGCCACGAAGATAGACCAAAGATGTTTTTAAACCAAACTCGAATAAATTCAGCACACGTTCGAAACAACAGCGTATGTAGCAGGCTTACACCTTCACAACGAAGCTAACTCCAAACCATATTACACTACTTATCCTTTGTTTACCTTGTCACTAATACTTACGTTTGTTGTCGCTTTGAATTCGTATATGTCGTGGGCCATGGTGACTTTTACAGCTGCGATAAAGCTATTGCTGGACTTTAGTTGACTTTCGCCTCTCCTAGTTTTTGACGTAGGTTATATTAGTTACATGTGTTTAAACCTTATCGAATCTAAATAAATTGAGTTTTTTATTACAAGTCGAAATACATAATTTAGTTTTTTAACATTTATAACATGGTATATTTCATGCATATAAATAATGTCAATTAATCGAAATTTCATTGGAATGCAGAATAAAAAAGGTTAGCAGGAATGTTATCAAAAAAATTAGTTATACCAAAACTTCATAAATATTACGTTAGGGTGACAGGAAAACATACTTTCTTATTTCCAGTTTGGTTAGAACATTGCAGGCTTGAATCACCTGATTGTCTAATAATAAAGATGATTTCGTGCTTTGGAGAACATGTTAATCATTTGGTCCCGGCTGCCAAGTCAAAGCCGACAAGCGGTTTCGAAGAACTCTGATACCAAGGCAAGCATGACCAGTTGACCCTGTAACCCACACGATTTGATAATACTGAAGTCATCGATAATTAACTGTTTAATTTATTGTGAAACCTACGACTGATCAAAAATTAAAATGTTTAACATCAAACTCGCATTTGACGTGAAAATTTATACTTCAAGTACATTTTCAAAGCAGTATGTAACATGTGTAGGTTGTATGATATAACAAGTCACTTAGAATGCGGGCCGGGTCGGTCGGCTGGTAACTGAAGCGCATATATGTGGCCCACGCGAGTTTGGGAGCTCATTTCAGACGCACGTTTCTAAACTTACATTCACAACCTTATAATTCTTTGTTGAGTTCTGGAAAGTTCTAACCACGAATGGGTTTAATATTTTGTTCCCCTTTAGTAGAAATTTGGGTGTACGCGTGGAGTAAAGTTAAAAGCTCTTTTAAAACTTAACTATTTGTTTTCTTTCTTACCTAGATTTGTGCTCTACATTAAGCAATATAAAACTGTTTTAAAAGAAACCATGTAGACCGAGGGCCGATAAGAACCCTAACACGAGGGTATGCATCTTCAATTGACCCCTAAACCCACACGATATGATGATTAATATAAACTGTGCTATTATGTCACAATAATTATATTTAGATTTGGTGGACATAATATATTTGAGTTATAAGATGGGCTTAACGAACGTTTCATTATTTTTTATGAATAAGGCAGTAAGTACCTATATTATATTTTTATCTCAATTACGTTTATAAACATAAATACCTCTAGATAATAAAGTGCCATAATAAATGGGCAAGATATAAACCTTTTCACTGGAAGCTCGTGCGTATCCGACTGTCGGAGTGGCGTAAGTCCATTTTTCTTTTTTCCACTCTCGGTAGAAGCTGGAAGAAAAATTGCCGGCGACGTTGTTAATTGAAAAGAGCGACTTACTTGGGTAAATTACCCGAGCAATAAAACGCTCACATTGCGCTCTAGGCTGTTTGTCTATGCTGTGACATTTTACAAAGCTTTAAAAAAAATCTTATTTTTTTAATGGGGATTTAAGAACGAAGAAAAGATAAAAATGGGGGAGGAAGAAACGTAACGAAAATGCGTTAGGTCCTTTAGTTAATTCGACGTACATTAAAGAAACATATAATATCTCGTTTTTAAGAAAATAATTATTTTATAAAAATATTTTTTTTATGCCTTGTAGTCACCAGTTTGTGCATGGGTGGCAAGAGTTACAGTTAGTGATGTGCCGCTGGAAATTCACAAAATTTACCGGAATTTTCCCTTGTAATTTAACGGAAATATTCCCAAAGTTACTAAAGGACTTTGATAACTTTCCAAAAGTATGGGAATATTTCCAAATTTCCCGGAAACGGCACATCACATTAGGAAAATCTTTAGTATAAGTTACATACACTAATATATTTTGGGCTTCGTTTCAAATCTGATAAACTTAACTGCAGCAATAAATAACATGATAATAAATAGAATAGACAATTCATTCACTAGATTTTTCCTGTATTTACACCATGATAATCACTAGCATTTCGAACGACCAAGACAAGACAATAATAAACGATTGATCTAATTTTGCAGTTTTTGTATTCTCCATCTTAAATTAATAACTTCAACAATTTGTTTCTTTTCTATAGGGAATTAAATAAAAAGAATAAGAGAAAATCCATACTAATATTATAAATGCGAAAGTCTGTCTGTCTGTCTGTCTGTCTGTCTGTCTGTCTGTCTGTCTGTCACCTCTTCACGGCTAAACGGCTGGACCGATTGTGATGAAATTTGGTAGGGATGTAGTTAATGACCTGATGTCAAACATAGGCTACTTTTGGGCGCGATATAACCGAGTCCCACGCGGGGCGGAGCCGCGGGGAACAGCTAGTTATATATATATCCTTCTGACTTTCATATTCCTACGTCTATTCTCTGATCCTGGACAAATTAAATTTCACATCAAAATAAAGGACGGCCATGAATAGAGTACCTTTATTAAAATCCTGTGGGACCCGACCGCTGCTGATAAAAAATAAAAGTGCCTTAATAATCATCCTTTGCGCAATTAATGAAGTGAAAATAAACGTGAATGTATGTTGCAAAATGTTATAAATACCTGCATAAAGAGATACGTTCATATTTCAACCGATTTTCAAAAATAGAGGTTTTTTTAAAATGTTTGTTACCGCATTATCCCCGTTGTTTCTCGAAAGATTTATGAAAATACTTTTTTTTACTTTCGTTTTCTTTTGGGTTTAATTCATATCATGTTGATTGCAAGCACAGTTGACCCTGCACACTGTGGTATCAGAGTAGTTAAGCAAGCCAGTATGCCTTGATACCATTGTCTAAAACTGGGTCACTGCCACTGTTATCGTACATTTATAGTCCTACATAGTCCTGTAGTACTAGTTCAATTGACCCGGCTCACCTAGGAGTCTGAGTTTATCTAATCTCAAGAAATTCAAGTAAGCCCCAGCAAACAAAGTTTTTGTTTTTTGGAAAAAAGATTATTAGTTAGTTCTTAAATCAGTACTTTATGTCGTATATATTTAATTAAATATGTAAGAAAGTTTTACTGTCGAATATTTGGTGATCACTGCAAAGCTCGAAGGCACCGTTCATTATAAAGGCGTTCTATTCAAAGCGATGAAAACAATTAGTTTGCAGACTGTACATTCGCGTACCTATTCAGTACTAGGCACAGCTTTGCTTAAGAACTTCCTGCTCCGTCGCTAATGCCTATTGTCTCTCAACTTACCCATACGTTGCACTTATAAGGACGAAATTACGACTCGAGTTGAACGTTACTCAGGGATACCTACATAATATTTTCAGTCCTCTGTAGTTACGTACAAAATCTCATATAAGAGATTGTAGAGGAGAAGTATTAGACATTCTCTCTGACATCCAAAATTTTTACCCAATACATTAAAAGAAACACAATAATTTGAAGGTATAATAACGTATAGCTTAAATCGACTCTTTACCTGCAGCTTTAATAATTACGCAGAAAAGAAAAAAACTACATTGACCGGTGTTAGAAAGAAAAACAGATTATGTTTTTTAATTAGTGCAACCTAAGTAAAGTTTAAAATAATTTTCCCCGTTTTCAATTTACCGCGAGCCCCGATAAAATTATACAAAGCGTCCTTGTTGGAGCGTCTTGTTTTTCTTCCGAGCGCAAACTGCCATAATAATATTCAACGTCCAAACTTTTAACTGGCGATTTCAACATTTTGATGGCTTTAAGTGGCTTGTCAACACATTTAGCGATGAATGGAAATAAAATGCAAATACTAAGTAAATATGAGTTGATTAATTATATTGTATTTTAAACAGTTTCGTGTAAAGAAAAATCATCAGCTGTTGCACGCATCACATGTTGGGTCTATATCACAACTGCACACTTTAAACCTTTGTAGACCGTCAAACGCCTTGCTGTACTCCCACAATACCTGGACATGCCCATTAACATATGGGCTGTCAGTGTCGTTGATTAGTTCAACAGTATCACAAAACACCTCGTCAGCAATCAGAATTGCGTTGACCTCAGTCTCAGTACCGTCCACGTCAATTTTGCATTTCCACGGAGTAAAAGCCATATAGATGTGTATCTGTGTTATTTTCACTACGATGTTCTCTTTTTTTCCGCTGGCGAATGTCATTTGTTTTTCTGATTCAACGACTTTGGGACAAAATTTTGGCCCCGACATGAGAGCGTCAGCTACATTTTCCGCATGTATGTAGTTATCGCTTCCACAGGACTGCTTCGAACATTTAGCTTTATTTATACACCAAACGCAAACACTTTTGGTTAAACATGTGGAGCATGATGATATGCTGTCACAGTCTTCGTCAGTGGGTTTCGCGAAGCTGGTCTGTGAGGCTAAAATTGTCAGGTATAATATTGCCAGGAATGTTTTTGGAACCCACATCATTATCTGGAAAGAAAATATTGACTAGGTTAGATTATTTCAATAACCGAAACTCGCGACAATAATATAAATTCTTATAGCAAATACTAAAAGATTTTTTGTTTTACCTTTTTATTGCGTTTAAAAAAACAGTTTTAAAAAATCCGTTTATCTAAGTAAATAAGCAACTAAAAAAACAGACGATGTAAACTCAGGGACTTAGAGGTCGATTAATCTTGCGAATCCATAAGATAAAAATTAATCAATGATAGGTCTTGTGTATAGAATTAATTATTTCTTACTCCATCACAATACCCAAATTTTAAACATCTTTTTCCATATTCCAAAAACCTCTTAAAAGCCAGTCCGTAGATAGGCAAATAATAGGTGCCAGTAACAATCAAAACCCAGTGTCATGGTTATACCTATCTAAATAATAATTGATTTACTGCCTTAAACTGTCAATATGAACAGACAATGTAAACTTACCTAATGTCTTGCTAAATATGTACTGAGGACCGAGCATAAACACATGGCCATTAATATACAATGCTCAGTGTGTAAAGTGGACATCAATCTATTATAGGGGTCAGGTCAGAATACTATCAATCCCATCTACTGATAAAGTTACAAGCACTATTTCTGAGTGGATAGTACAATCAGTCACATGATGTTTAATATTACAAATAAAATTTTCGGACTACTCCATTTATACAAAAGGATCAATCAGGCCTCAGGAAAAATATAAAAAAAATAAAACGAAACTATCTCGTTTCGAGTGCAAATGCTTTACACTTCCTTTATTTATTTTCAATAGTGTATTTGCAAATCGAATTAGCGCATCATATTTTAAGTTTATCTGTGACGTTAGTATCCCCCACCTATCCCAACTAAAATTATAAACGCGAAAGTGAGTTTGTATATTTGTTACCTCTTCACTCCCTACCTACTGAACCAATTTTAATGAAATTTCGCATACAGATAGCTAGGAGTATTGAGAAGGACATAGGTTACCTTACTTCCACTTATAAAACAAACCCGTTCGCTTTGTAACGGTTTATTTTATGAGTGGCTTTATTATTGTGTTGCACATGGACTTCACTTCAATAATTTTGATTTGGTTCTGATATGCTACAAAACGTTGTTTTGTTTGTAGCATTTCGTAGCAAAATGTGAACCTTCTGTTAAAACAACCACTTAATGTGAAATAATCATACAACAAGACATGAAGTATGTATGTGAAATAAATTAACACGAACAAATTCCGCATGCCATTTTCGAAAACTAAATATTTATTCAACTGGATACCATCCAATTCACAGTGACCTGATTCAGAAGCTATATTTAACTTTACATTGCATTTTGTAATTTCCATTTCCGCACATGCACCACATTTCCTTTCAAAGTCTTAAGGTGATACCTCGGGGAACACTAGCGCCACCGTCATTTAAAAATCATTACTCACTGAAAACACAAGTTATCAAAAATCCCTCTGCTGTAATTATGGTTCTGGATCTGAAGTTAATTTTAATCACATTCAATTATTAAATTATAGTTCCATATAGTTACAAATTGCAAAACTGCTAAAAGTGGCCGTTTTAAGCAATAATGCAATTTGTAGCTATAGGGAATTATAATTTAATAATTTATTGTGTTTAAAATTAACTTCAGATCCAGAACCTTAATTACAGCAGAGGAATTTTTGATAACTTGTGTTTTCAGTAAGTAATGATTTTTAAATGACGGTGGCGCTAGTGTTCACCGAGGTATCACCTTAAGAAGTTGCATTAAAATTCACCACACATGCCTGCAATCGCATAGCCCCCGAGTGGCCACTAAACCTGTACTTTGGTACATGACATAGTTTTAAATTAAAGTGCTGTATCCTAATATAATATTGCTCAAAAGTTTGTTTTGAACTTTGAAATGACTGGTTAAAAAACTACTTAATAAAACTAAATCCCAAAGTAAGATGCCCTGAAAGCTGGCCGCATTTCCACGTTGGCCACCATGCATGAACGGGTGAAACCGTGAATCAGTAAATTTAAATTTATTTCGAGTCATTGCATTATTCATAATTAATTCAGAAATAGTAAAGTTATGTCAAATGATTTAGATGATTCTACATTCAATAAATTTATATCTTTTGTAACAAGCAATAAATTGATGGAAAAACAAATTAATCATTTAAATTGTGATTTGGTAAAAAAACGCAAATAATTTTTCGACCCAGAGATTAATGAAATGGTTTATTTATTTATTTATTAAAACTTTATTGTTCCATAAGTACAAAATACTTATATATCAATTTTTTTGAGGAACCTAACAAAAACAGACCATTTTTTTTCAAAGTGCACTGCGTATATCTTCAGATAGTAGGGGAAGTAAATTTATGTACCTAATAATAAATACTTAATAAAAATATGTCTTATATTTAAAGTTATACTGTACATAAACTTGTTATTGAATGTAACTTTGACCATATATTACAGAATACTATACTATTCTAGTACATTTACTTTAAAATAAAAACAATCTAAATTCCAATATAACTTTATTTCAAGTACCATTGTACAGCGAACTTCTTTAGCATGGCGATAAGTACAAGTAAATCCCGAGTTCAGTGGCGAAAGCCTGATAGCGTTCCCATTCATTTATTTCTTGGCAATTTATCATCAGCAATCTCTCTTTTAAACGGAAGTTTTTACTAAGAGCAATCCTAAGTAGACAGACCTCAGCTATCCTTTTCAGAGTTTTCATTAGTTTGAACGAGGCAATCGGACAGTTTTTCTATGAAACAACGATTTATCGCTATTTTTTTTTTCTTTCTCTCTGATACCTATTAGCGTTTTTCCTATAGCATCAATAGCTGTTCGGTTTAGTGCTGTTATTTATAATTTTTTTATTAATAATGTTTTGACACAAAAATGACTCTGCTTAGTCTGTAAATTCATTGCTTTAATGAAAACAACTTACCCAAATCATTTCTTACAAAATTGAAATCATCTTGGTGACTAATGCAACAACTCTATTTCCTTGGATCATGAATATACCAAAAATATATATATCAATGCATTTTATCAAAGAAAAAAATATCGCGTGTGCTTTGGTCTAAAGAAGGAATCGAGTACGCTCCTGTTTAAGCTCTAGTCTCTCAAGAAATAAACTGAAGCGATGTTCATTTTATCTATTCAGCTTTTATGCGCTTTTACGAACAAACTTGAGTTATTTATTTGAGATATTTACCCGTAGTTAATGCAATGCAATACATAATTGGAATATCTTTTTGTAATCCATACTTCCATATCCATACTCCATACTAATATTATAAATGCGAAAGTCTGTCTGTCTGTCTGTCACCTCTTCACGGCTAAACTGCTGGACCGATCGGGATGAAATTTAGTAGGGATGTAGTTAACGACTTGAGGTCAAACATAGGCTACTTTTGGGCGCGATACAACCGAGTCCCACGCGGGACGGAGCCGCGGGGAACAGCTAGTTTCAAATATGTAGAATATCTGTGATGACTTTACTCGATGTTTTTATCAACAAGTATTTGGCAGGTTATAACATCGGAAACATTAAATAGATTTCCTAGGAAATCTTGCATATAAATAGCTATGTATTTGCCTACATAATATTATATAATTAATGGAATCTAATCAATTCTGTTACCTATTCAAAACGAATTCTAATCTATTATGGTAACGGATTAAAGTATAATGGTATATGGACATAAAACAATTGATGGATTTATTTGATGGGTTTTAGTTAAACAGGGTTTTATTTTAATCGTTTAAATAAGTCAGAGGTCAAAGATAAGCTATCTCATATAATACATACGCAACGTAAGATGAGAACTATAATGACAACGTGTATAATGATGCGTGTACGGACCTTCCTTTTTAATTAGGCCAATTTATGGCTATTTCTTTATAAATGTTACTTACTATATATACATTAAGAACTTATAGAGTACTAGATACTTATAGACGGCTCGCGACTCCATCCGCGTGGTACTCTGTTATATTGCGCCAAAAAGTAGCCAATATTTTATTTGTTTGACCCCTGGTCTTTAACTTTATCCCATACCAAATTTCGTCGCAATCGGTCCAGCTGTTTAGCGGAGAACAGACAGGCAGATAGACAGACAGCAAGCAAGACACAGACTCTAAGAAAACCCGTGTTTGTTTGTAATCTCTTATGACATACAGAGTCCTGACTAAAAGTAAAATAGCAAAAACAATTAAAACAGGAGTTTTGGTATCATTGAATCCTAACAAAAACAAAGATATATGGAATGTTTGGTTTTGCTCGACAACAGCAAGTTGTCCCTTCAAGTCCCGACTTTTTGCGATGCCTTGAGTACTAGAACTTTTTGGTAAATATCACGTTCGAAAACTTTTGGGTACTTATTTCACTGCACATTTATTTGGAAAGTAATAATTTTTTTTATAAATGTACTTACAATGTAATAATTTTGCTAGTATTTAAAAGTCACCAAGTATTGTAACTGTCCTGTGTGAGAGTTCGAACTTTTTTTTGCGAATTTCTTTGGAAAGTATGTAGTTGAGTTACACATATCTACTAAAGACATATACACCCCGCAATAGACAGATACAGATAGACACATCAATCTTACATTTAGGGGCAGCGCGCGATGGCTAAAAATACAAAAAAGTGCACAACGTGGCATGGCATGTCAACAAAATAATAAAATATTTTATGTAATAGATAATAGATATAAAAATATTATACATGATCATATAGATAGTATGTTAATATTATTTGATATGTAATTAATGTATTTCAAGTTTTTAATTGCACAACTATGTATTTAAATAACTAGATAACACATACCAACATTACCTACGGTATAATTTGAGATTCCATGTAAGCAACGGTAGTGTTTGAGATGCCACGTAGTGGAAAAACAAATAAATAGACATAGGTACACGTACATAGAAATGATAAAACAAAACTCTAAGGATCAATTCACACCACTTACATTAATTAAAATTTTAAAGTGATTAAAAAATAGAGATATTTTATGTTAGGGGTCACAAGGTGCAAATTCGATCAATATCGCCATAGCAAGTAAGTAGTTATTTTTTCTATCAATTCAGTACTCTTAGCAATACACATCAGGAGTTTTGGTCATCACAAATATAATTTTCCAGAGTCAACTGTCTAAGAAGAAAAAGGACAACGCAAGTAAAAACACAGGTTTTAGACAAAATGTTATAATATCAAAGCTGTTATTCTATCAACTTGATGATTACACAAGGGATAATTTTTATTTTATTTATTACTAAAAAATAAAAATAAAATCTTTTTAAATTCTTCCATCCTTGTCGTCGATGATGTCTTGATGTGGCGAACAGTCTTCAATCGAAACACATTTCTTCGCCTTCTCATCCCACACCTTAGGCTCTTGACAGTCGCATCGGGAGAAGTCACAATATTTCCCTATGGAGCGAGCGACAGGCGAGCGACATGTTCTTTGTGACAACGTGTCTCTTCCACAGCCCGGTGCGTATGAATAGGTATCAGGGGGGCATGAAGCAATGCCTAAAAATATACATAACAAAACAGTCATTGATAAAACTAATTAACGTTAACATTTGGCTTTGGCATCTGATTGGAAAGTTCAGACACGGCAGGATAACGGTAAAAAGGGTAACAAATATATGCTTACTTCGACAAATATGATAAAAAGAAAGTGTTTGTCAGTTGGTGATTCGTTAGAATTACTAAACCGATTTCAAAAATCTTTCTGCATACAATAGCCTAATTTTTGAGGAAGGCTTTACAGTACGCTTATACGTAGAGGTAGATAATTTGCGTCTAAACTAAAAGTTAATACATTTTTTTTCATATAACATATTCCCAAGAAAATCACAGGAAAAATAGTGTAACAAATAGACGCGTTTCATTATATTATACGAGTATTTGTGTCATCATTAATAAACAAATAGTTCAAGGCAATAATAGTTTAATAGATATTAACTTGTTTGAATATAATATTACTTATAATATTTATGAACATACTCGATAAACTAAGAAACAGGTCATTGCATCCATAATATGATAATAAGATAAGAATCATAATAACATTGATAGGTATACCTACCGCGTAAAAGATGTACGAATTAAAATCATATTGTTTACGAGTAACACAATAAAAAATCTAAATAAACAAAAACCATATCGAAATACTTATATTTTAATGACACTTTATTGCTCCTTCTTGATTATAGTGACAACCACAGATGACAATAGATAGATATGTATTAGTGAAAGATGAATTAATACCATAATAACACGAGATATATTGCATCTACTTACATTGTCCACTATCGTCATATATACACTCTTCTCCATCAGCTGAGAAAATGACACACATTAATATTAAAGTCGTCAGTAATAAATTAAGGGTATACATTTTAAAATCCCCAACAACAGTACAGGCAACTCACCGACCCACCCAGCGCTCAAGTCTGAATGAATTAAATATGTACGCGACAAACGCTATGCATATATTACAGGCATAAAAACATGGTACCGAATAAAGTCTCCAGTTACGATAGTTTTAATTACATCAATACTGGTTTTGGTACATAAATTAATAAAGGAAAACCTACGAACTAGTTATAAAGTAGCACAGAGGCAATAACATAAAATAGATACTGTCTTAGTGGTAACACCATTAGTAATCCACATAGTCTTCTCTAACATGTCTCTTGCTTATAAAGTCACTCTTAACACTTTAAAATAAATATAATTCGGTTTTAGTAAATTAATGGTTATGTTCATAATATTCTTGTATCTTGACTATAGTATGAACTTAAATTATTATATTTGAATCCTATTTTTGAATCAACAAATTAAACACCTTGTGACTTTAAAAAAAACAATAAATAACAATATGATTTTATAGGTGTCAAAAGGTTAGGTTTAAGGAGTTAGTGGATGCTATTGTTAACAAGTTCAACTAATCAGCCATTGATTCTGTGAAACATCATTTTAAATAATTGCATTCACACTAAAAACATTACATTATAAAAAATCTGTTCCATCCAAAGCTAAATATACTTAGTAAATTGTATGCCCCCTTAGTAGGTAGCAGGTTGAGGTCCGCTGAACCCAAAGTGAGAACAATAGTTATGACCAATGGCTAATTGCTGTACAATCTTGTAACTTGGTCTCAAGTGACCAAGTCAAATTTCTTGGTCCAATTGTAAGATAATGGCGGTTTGCTGTTATTTTATTGTAGGTGAACTACGAGCATAAACTACGAGAAGATTTACAATTAGTTGCATACTACACATACACAGGTATTCTGAACAAAGAATTTAGGGAGATCACAGAGTAACATTAGAAAATATGATATGTTATTTAGTGGATTAATGTTTTTGTAGAGCGATAACTCTCACACAACGATCGCGTACGAAAGTTCTAATGTATTATTGTTTTGTTTAGTGGTACTCGCAAATCAAAGTGAAATTTTCCCCAAATTTTCTATTGTAGTAGAACGAAAATATCATAATAATAATCACTCACATGGTTTGTATCGTATGCCGGGCATATAACAGATTTTAATAACAAAGATTTATTGCATTTGGGCAGGCGGGTTCAGGAAATCACGAGATTTCACTTGTGTTTGCGTCCTAGTTTCCCTCGGGGAACATCCAAAACACGAAATGTTACATAAGCACACAGGATCTCAGCTATACTAAAAATAACTTTCGATTATTGAAATACGTGATATTATTTTGTTCTACCAACTTATTCATTCATAACTATGTTTGCCAAACGTTGTTTGCTGAAAGATATATTACTTTGATGCATAGTTTATTACATTCCGCCATATGATTTAATAAACAATTTAAAATTAATTCGATATGAACTTCCTCCATTGATTTGCACACGAAGGTCTACCATCCTAACTTCAAGTGAGGTCTGTATAGCCCGATTACCCCTATACCTCACGCACTTTCCTGAGCGACGAGCTTTCTTGGTTTCCATTCCAGAACCGTTCTATCTGCTCTCTATGTAACCCGCTCAAATAATCGAGTGACTACATAAAACCTATTGAGTTTTGTCCTACAATAAGTCAGTAGAAAAAATCTATTACGTTCTGTTAATATTTTCTCTTAACAAAATGAACAAAGTCCAACAGGTCCCGTTGGAGGTACGGTCGTAGATTCTCTAATTATAATGGGTCTGTAGAACCTGACGTTAACGGAGGTGCAGATGTTATCTATGACCCGGGAGGGACCTGTCGACAAATCCTTTATCTGCTCTGATTGCCGCGCATCTGTCGGGAACACCTTGGGATCGTGGCTCGACATCATATTTAGTTTACTGAAAATAGACGTACATTTAACGACCACCTCATTATTGGATAACAAGTATATATTTTTTTAGCTTCTTGTCGTGTTATTTGAAAAGTTAAGTTAAAAGTTATCTTTAAATATTCAATTTAAAGATAACTTTTAACTTTGACCAGACACTGTCTACACCGCGGGAAATAAAAACATGAATGGTAATAAAATAAACAATAGAAAGATGACAAGAGGAGTTTGCAAATTTAATAGCATCTAACAGACCCAAATGAACAACTTGCATTTCCAAAGCGCGCCTGCAAGGAAGTTGTTGTCGGAAGTAGTTTAGACCACCGGAAGTACTGGCGGTACTAAGATGGCGTTGTTTCCGTTCGCATTCGCAATCTGTTGTTTACCGGGTGTGTGTTTGCCTTAGGTTGAATAATAAGCTTAAGGAAAGTTATACACAACTCGCAAAGTCCTTCTATGAATTAGTTCTACACAATATATGTTAAGCCATGTTAAATATTCACATATCAAACGCCAACCGGCCTTAAGGCCATATTAATTATGTAATTGTATTGAGAATTGGGTTTTACGTTTCGTAGGCTTAATTTACTTAAGCTTGAGTTTTGTGTGAGTTTGAATAAGTCAAAATGTCTTAGGTACTAATAAATAAGTTTATTTCTTTAGATATATTCTCTTGATATCTTAAAACAAGCTATTTAAATGGTATATGCTGAATTTTCAAAAAAGAACTGGTTATAAAGTAACTTAAGAACATTAAAAAGTACAGAAAATTAGGTTTTGATGTACGGAATATAGTCTACCTGTTGCCCCAATGTCCGCCTACGTGGGACTTGGTTTTGTAAAGTAGCCTATGTGTACCCCTGGTCCTAATCTATATCCATACCAAATATACCAGAGATAGCAAGACAGACAGACAGATAGACAGACCAGACAGCATTTATAATATTAGTATGAAAATATGGATAGTATGAAGTATGGATGTGGATGAATATCATATATTTCAAGGGAAAGTTTTTAGGCTAATTACTTACTTTCACTTTAGTTATATCCTATTCAGAATTTTATATCTCATTAAAATAATAGATTACTTAAACAAATATTTAATCATTTTAAATTTTAAAGACATTCCTGAACTTTCCTAAGGAACGCAACGCAACTACGGACTAAAACTATTTTCACACTGTTTCATTAGCGACTAGTACACGAACGAAATGGATATTGTATAGCTGGCACTAATTCCCCGAGAGCCCATAGTAGGGTCTTCAGCCGCTTGCGGTTATCGTGCACAAGTTTGCTGGCACCCAGCCATTTAGTGCCAATGCCGTATCGGCCCGGTAATGTCCAAGTTTGTTTAGAGAAACTAGTTTTCAAATTTATTTCTCACCTTGTTTCTTAATTAAAAAGTAAAACTGATGAAGCACGACGACTCAGTATTTAATTTAATAATATGGTATTATATATTTATATAAATAGGTATTTATTATAAAGTAGTATTGTTGAGTTAGTATCCCATAACACAATTCTCAAATTTACTATGTGGCTAGCTCAGTCTGTGATTTGTCCGTAAGTTTATAATAATAAATACCAATTTAAGTGTTATTTTCCCTCTAGCCTTTTTACGTCCTAATACATGACTAAGTTTTTTTCCTTTATTTGTTATACGTTATCTTTCTTGGTCATCTATTTCCCGTTTTACCTCTATCTTGCCTTGCATGATGTTTTCATAAAGTCGTCGTGCCGTATCAATAACGGAGCTTCGAAGCACAAAAGAGAATCCGTCATCAAGGGTGCAGCTCTTCAAAAGACACTTCACTACATAGTATAAAATAAAATCGCTTTCTCTGTCCCTATGTCCCTTTGTATGCTTAAATCTTTAAAACTACGAAACGGATTTTTATTGTTTTTTTTAATAGATAGAGTGATTCAAGAGGAATGATTTTATGCCCATGCGAAGTCGGGGCGGGTCGCTAGTGTTTTTATAATGTCCATGGCCTGCCTTTTAAAATTCAGCACTTTAGCAGAAAAACGTATGGACATTAGACATTTTGGACAATGACGGACAGCGAAAGCGTAGCAATTGGTCCCTTTGTAAACGGACCCATCAAACATCTTTAAATTCTTTTTGCAATAGCCAAATGCTTATCATAAAATATGATTGAGTCGATTGATAACTATATTTGATTCGACCAATACTCAATTACTTATTCGCGTGACGTAAGGATGATAGACCACTAATCCTATGGGAATTTTAGAAAGTCTTATAAATTTAACTTACGGTTAAAAAATACATTCTAACAATATCATTTATCGGCTAGGAATAAGTACATTAAGATATACTTAAGTTTAATCATGTTAATTACATATGCAATATGATAAATAACATCCATTGTTATTACGTTTGCAGCATAAATCATTTGTAAGTAAAATCAAATATTTTATTTTCGTAGTCTATTCAAATATTTTAAATCAAATATATTTACTCAATTACTATATTCTATTATACGAATAATTAAACAGAATTAATGTATGAATCTCATTATTTAAAGCTTTACAGATTTTATATAGATATGATTTTACATTTGTGTGATTGAATCAATGAAATATACCAGCTTTTCGCTGGACTAACTGGATAGGAGCGAATCCTATGAGAAGTTAGGTTTTAAAAGTAGAATAGAATAGAATAGAAAAACTCTTTATTGCACCAAACAAATGTATACATAATTTTGTTAAAAACTAGGTAAGGTACAAAGGCGGACTTATCGCTAATGCAATCTCTTCCAGTCAACCTTAGGGTGGATGGAAAACAAAACCAAGACAAATCAAAAGGCGAAGGCGCAGTATATATACGTAAATAAATATACACACAAAGATATAAATAAAATAAAGATGTAAATATAAAATAATATAATATAACCTACACATACTAAATAAAACCAAATAAAACAAACATTAAAAATATATATATATATACATATAAATATGTATAATACATATAAATAAGAGCATACTTAAATATCTCAATAAATAATTGAGCAGATACAAAGCAAATTAGAACAAGGCAGAAAGGTAATGGGATTTGACGAGATTTTTGAACCCGGTCAGAGTAGGTACTTAGTTCAAAGATATTTTTGTAATAATAAGTAGTATAAGTGTAATAAATAGTCTATGTATTTAATTTTTTGGTAAATTGTTTGGCAGCAGTTGGAAGATGTAATTATAAGTTTAGAAATAAGAGCTATATTCCTGGTTTATATTAAAAATCCAAAACCGAGTGAGTCGTTACAAAATCAGTCCTGTTTTATTTGCGCATTACGCGGATTTATTCCAAAAGGGGTTGACAGCGAAAGAGGTACTCAGCACAGTCATAAAACAACTTCAAAAATGCGAACCAAGTTTCAGCACTCGTGCCGTGAATAAATGCAATGCCAAATGGATACAGCGGCGTCGGCACCCTGCCCGCATCCATTATTAAAATCTTATTAACCTCGGCCCCATGATGAGCATAAAGACAAAGACTTGGGCGAAACGAAAATGGCCGTCAACAATAATATTTGCAGGGCAAAATAAAAACAACGGCAGAAAATCGCTTTTGCTCACAGATAAATTTTTGCTCGCCAATTGTTGACGCTTTCAATAAATTTGCCTAGGAAAACTGTGCACGTACTGATTTTAAGGCTCTTAATGTCTGGATTTGGTTAAAATATTTTTCTACTTAAAATCCTTCAGTTTTAATTTAATTCGATATCATAATACTATAAAAAGGCACATGAAAGGGGAGAGGTTTTTGCTCTAAAGTTAATAAAAAAAATATTAAAAAATAAATAACAATAAAATTAATAACACTTTGCTTTACCTTCTGCTTAGTAATGGAGTTCAGAAGGATACAACAAATTATTTACATGTAATGTAATCACAGCTTAGATTATATACTTAAATAAAGAGTTATGGGTAATCAATTCAGCACAGTAGTGTATCGAAAAATTACATTTTTGCATAGTGGGCCTCAGAAAATATACCACTTTACCCTAACATTTACACCTTAGGTAATATACTTTTGTGGTACGATGTACTGTACGTAGTTGTACTTTGTACTACCACTTACCACAACATACTAATTTACACTCAGGTCAACACTAAGCATAGTTGGGCTAACTCCAAATGTAGCTGAGGGAAACCTACGCTTTACTTTGCAAGTATAATTTAATATATTTATTGTCGATCCTATATTCCTATAACAAGATGATAGTAATTGCAATCAAAATAACCCTATTAATTATCAAAAGTTTTACTAATTTATTTGTTAATCATCCCATTTTGTTTTAGGTTGTTTATCAATTTTTAATTAAAAAATTTAAATATATTAACAATTTATTCTTTTCATACTATTCTGGGACTCGCAATGTAATCGCAAATAAATATGGGATATCACAGACGATTCTCGTCGCGTATATTTTCTTTGCCGACGAAGGGGCTGACATGCATCCCAATATTGAATGCCAATGTTCCAACACCGAAGACTTCACACAGGTACAATGTACACACTTCGACACTCGTATCCACAAGTAACCATAGTGAAAAATAAATGATGTGGGTATAGATAAAAATAAGCTATATAACCTACCATAGTGACAGGTTTGTTCTTATTGCCTCCAACCCCGACTGTACTTGGCTTGCAAACAGTGCCGGTTTTAGCACTACTAGCGCCCTGGGCGAAATTTCTTCGGTGCCCCCTAACTGCAAAGAAAGATAGATCTCAGGAATCCCCAACCATAGAAAAACACATTGTTTCTGTATGGTCGGGAAGTCGGGGATTCCCGTGATATTAAACCGATTGAACACTACGTTCCATTCTAGTGCTGCCAACTTAACAATTTTTACCTAAATTTAGGGAAAATTACAAGTAAGTAGGCCGGGTCGGCGAAAAAAGACGAAACTAGATAGTAATTTTTTGTGGTTAAGTTGAATGACTGTTACCATGTATTAAAAAAATATTAAATTGAACTCTAATAGTAAAATTCTGCTTTTATATGGAAAATTCTCGATAGGTGTAGTTAAATACGGAAAACCTCAAATTATTGTTATGGTATAAAAATAAAATCTATTAATGTTACTTTATTTTCATACAATTTGTTTTTTTATGAAATCAAAAATCTTATGAGTTGATATTCGGATAGATTGGAATATAATAACGTAGAAATAGAATTGTGCTTAAACAAAAATTTTCTTAAATGACCGAGCGGCAATGTCCGCGAATGTACGTCATCTTACCTAATAAAATACATATCTTTATATTGGTAATCGGTGTATGTTGTTCTGTTTTACCATAATATTTTCATGTTGAGTTTCCTTTCAATTCATGCTGACAGTGAGGCAACTTGAAAACAAAAAAAATCCCTCACGGCTCTTGTTTTTTTTTTTTTTGCCGACCCAATAGGCTTTGCTCAATGAGCGAGGAAACTATAAGGGGGGCCCGTGGGAAATTATAAAGAATCAGAAAGAGGCGCCGGACGAAAAGAAGCGACGCGGCCTTTTCGTCCGGCGCCCCTGGGCGGTCGCCCAACCGCGCCCTACCCTAACGCCGCTACTGCTTGCAAATAGTTTACTAGTTCAGGGGTGAAATATCTATGTAAATTACATAGTCAGCTGCAGGTAATACTAACCAATTTGTGTTTAGAGCGCACGGCGACAGGTAGATCCGGCGGAAGCGGAAGCTATCCCGGTACCGCGGCCACTTCCGGCGCCGGACCGTCTGCTTCCTGTTTCCTCTAGCTGCTAAATTCAACCAGGATTTCATAGTTTGATTCGCTTTAACTTAATTTACCTTATCTCTTGAAATCGGAATAATGTCAGAAAAGCTAAAACATGCTTTAGTTAATTTAATTTTATTGTTTTTTTTTTATAATTAGTTTATTTAATGGACACAAATTTACAATTATTATACAATCTTAAGAACTATCTATATACACACTTAAAGTTAAAATATATATACAAATATATATACATAGAAAAAAAAATGTATAATAGAAATAATAGAAATTTAATTTCAAGTTAATATTACCACAAAATACCTTTACTTTAAATTTAGCCGCGTGGAACTTAAGAAAAGACAACAACTTGAGTTCATCCCGTGGTTTTCGTGTAAGTAGCAACTAAGGGTAAAAAGGCTGTATTTCTTTATACCTCTATCCGACTGGTGATGGATCTCACCAATAATAACAAGGGTTAACATCGTAGGTTGCCAGATGGCTAAAAAATAATGCCAAGTATTATCTAATTCATTAGGAGTACCAGAAATCGGCGAGCGTGTATGACGAAAATGATGAGTGTGGAGGAAGCGAGGCAGGAATGTAAGGATAATTAAGCCAATGGAAATCTCTAGTCTCTGTCTACCCCTGCGGGAGACAGGCGAGATATGTATCACTTAAAGCTGACCTCGAGGCCTGAAGGCTGAGATACTATCTAGACAACTCTGAGCTGACGACTTATACTTAGGTATTACATCGAAATATTACAGTTATAAAATGCAATTTCGGTTAATATAACATGATAATTTTAAAATTCTTAAGTTTTTTAAACAAATGAACATAATTTGCATATGAAGATTGATTTTTGATTCAAATACTAGTTGCAACAAGTTAAACATGGACCAACAACGTAACTTCAGTTTCAGATCAAATAATCGAAAAATATAAATGAACTTTTTTAAACAGTTGTATACTTCAATGAAAGATTTCACATTTAAAATAAATATCATATATTTAAATATCAAATATTTATTTGAAATATGAAGCCGAAAAACTGAAAAAATATTTTTTCCATAGATCGGCGAAATACATGTTTTTGTGTAAAGATTTTCTCGAATTACAACTCGGTTTTTTTCAGAGAAAGGTTTTTATAACCGTGCGAAGTCGGGTTTTTTACAAAATGTTTAGCTACGGATGTTTAGCATGACTACTCTCGATCGGTATTTTACGGTCTTCGACAAGAATAAACTAAGTCAATATCTGTTTCAAGCCTTCATTCCTTATGCTCAGAAATTATAAACCAACTTACAAATAAAAACGTTTTACTAGATACGGTGCTTCCTTTCCACGATCTTTTAACACTAGATTTAAAGAACTATGAAAATAATCCAGATTTCTTCAGCTTTCGTAATAATTTTGAAAATTTCGACTTTGGATGATATGTACGAGATAAGGAGGATCCTTGTAAAGAATGTCAGCTTTCTATTTCAGAATTTATGTTAAATTGTTTCTTTCATGAAATACTATACTAATAACTACTATACATACATACATATAATCACGTCTTTATCCCATGCGGGGTAGACAGAGCCTAGGGCCATAAGACCTTAGGCCACGTTTAGCATAATGGTAGTTAAAACAGGAAATCAATAGTGATGGGTTGCTAGCCGCATCGCCTATGTCATGATTTCCCCATTCGGCGATTCCCTCAGCCGACTTTTACGGCTTGCGCGGGAAGAGAAGCAGCTGGTACATTCAATGTTTTTCTTTTTCTCCCAGACCAGCATAGAAGTATAATAACTACTATTGCATCTCTTATTATAAATTAATAATTATTGTTTCTCCAATGTAGCCTGCATTTATGTGCTTCTAAAAAAAGAAACGCTTATTAGCAGAAGTTTCTTCCTTTATCTGTATCAAGATTAAAATTTAAACATTTGTTGTTACTTCGGTCTACAAATTTGGTAGGTAGTTGACTGTAGTTAGGTAAGTAGCAGTAGGTATGATAGTGTAGAACAAGTGTGCAAATAAGCTCACACACATTGGTTATTAACCAGGGCAAGGATGCACAAGACCGTGTAAATTGGTAAAGAAAAATGGGCAAGTGAGCAAACCATGGCCTCTGAAATAACCGAAAAAACGTAACGTAAAATATAGATCATACCAATAATTAATGTAAGCGCGGTATATTGCAATGTTTACAGTGGAGCTGTTTATTTTGCACGAAAATAATTTTTTTTTTTATTTAAATACTTGAAAATACTTTACAAACTAAAATGGAATTGTAGCAAAGGCGTAGTTTGAAAAAAAAAAGTAATATTAGTTTCACGGCAAGTTCCTGACGGAAATCACTGAACAATTTAAATACTTTCAGTTTAGGAATTCAGGGCCGCACTCTAAAGCTAAATTATTCATACTTTGCATTTCATTCGAAACAGGTAGAAGTTGCTGCCAAGCTGTAACGGTACTTTCTCAATTAAGGTCTGTGGTGTTTCTCTAGATATTCAATGAAGCTATTTTAAACTTAACAGAGTTTTCCGCACAATATTCTCTATTAGCGGTATAAATATTCAAACTTCATGAGAATTATCTTCTATGGATATTACTTTAAGAAAATACTTTTTTTATACTGTGTTTTGTTTTCTATTTTAACTTTGACTTTTGACGACTATGTGAGTAGATATTAATTTGAAGTTATATAGCTTTTTGACTAAAAACGAAATATTTTTTTAATAGGTATTGTTTTATCAGAGATGAACGAAATTAGTGTGCATCAAATATACATACATATAAGACGTGATTATTATTCTTTACCCCATACGGGTGCATGCATAGCACGATGGTATTTGAAACAGGATATCAATAGTGATTCCGATTACCTCATCAGTCGACTTTTACGGCTTGCGTGGGAAGAGAAGCAGCTGGTTCATTCTATGTTTTTCTTTTTCTCCCAGACCAGCATTGAAGGAATATGTTATACATATTTTTTTAAATACTAATAAATAAGCAAACGCTACAGAACAGCATAATTTTTAAACTTAGATAATACCTTTTTTTAACGAACCTGAGAGATCTGCTTTTTAAGTACTGATAGATAACATACTCATTTTATTTATATTTGTAAATCTTTATTTAAGTAAGCTATCGAACTCCTCAATTGATCTGATCAAATTCATCAGATAGGTATAAGTTTTTAAAGTAACAACTATGATTGTAATCCAATTTAGCTTCATTCGATTTTAGATCCACTCGAGTAGTCCCAAAGTAATTACCAAACTATACATACAATTTAATTCGTATAGGTAGATGGTAGTATAGTTTGTACATTACAAAGGAATTTCGTCCTGACTCCTACACTACACAAGTGCCTGCTAATGTCTGTTCCGAGTTTCTGAGTGTGACTGCGGTAATAGCTTACACGATGTCAGAAAGCTCGTTACCTTACAATAGGCCTGTAATGCCACAGATGATAACATTCATTCGAAAGCTATTGTGTTGTAACCAGTATGAGCTACTTAAAGTTGCAGAGCTAGAACTGGTGTGTTGTGAAAGACCGTAGCCTCAACTTGTATTGAACTATTTTAATGAGATACCCTATTTATTAGTGTCTGACTTATATTTTGTTGGTATAAGTTATGGGAATATTTTAATCCGGTACAAAATTATTAATTTCCATAATATAATTTTCCCTGCAAAATATTACCACAAACACCAGGGAATTCTAAAAAAAATATTGATATGGTTCTGCACGCATTTCACTCTGTAAAAGATATCCTATCATAAACATTTTCATGTTAATTAAATGTTTCCGGGACACCATATGACTCGAACGGTCAAAAAGTAATCAAATTTCATAGTGACTGTACATGGCTTCTGACTCTACACGCCGTTAACTTCACAAACACTACACTTTAATCAAAATATGTTATAGTTTTTTACTCTAAATCCACGGGAATATAACTTTGGACACCGTGGAAAAAAACTTACTAACTTGTTTTTTTTATTCTTTCGAGCCAGAGCCGATCTCATTTATGGAATGGTCGACATTAATCTATACCTCCCGGAATATATTTTAATACAAAAGTATGGTAAAAGCTACAGCAACATATGCGAATTTACGTATAGCTGTGAGTGATTCTGTTTGTTGTATAAATTCACCTCTCGTTTTATGCAGGTGATGCGCAGATTGCAGAATAACCCGCAGACGTAAGCAGTAGACGTGCCGGAAATGCTTGTGTAAATTCCTTTGAGGCATTCTTCGACATGTTTCCTATATATTATCGCTTGTAAGATTTTTATATTGAATAATAACGTATGATTATAAATATTTTTTTAGATTTTCTCATTAAAACCACGTTTACTAAATTTCGAAGCATGACATCACTGCGTTAAAGGCTCTTTTATTTATAAAACATCTTTAGTCTTCAAAAGTTTTTATTAATTACCAAAATATTTTATTCAAGGTGATAACATTTTTATATATTTTTTCAAATTCAGTATATGCTAAAATTTCTAATAAGTTAATCTCGGTAGAAATTTTCGTGCGAGAAAATTTTCTTTAGATGTCTCATTTTGTTTAATAGTAGTTTACAATTTTTGTTTTGTATTTTAGAAAACAATATGTTTATAGTGACACTTATGAGATTTTTGCATTCCTCTTGTTCCCACACAACAATACATCTAGGCACAGCCCTGTATCACATGGGCAATACATCATGTTACACACAAAAAAGATGTCGGCAGTTCGACACGTTTGCCCACACAGTTAACCCTCCTTGTCGTTATTGCCCCGAAAATAGAGGTGGAAATCGAACGGATGCGAACATGGGAATTTGGCCTTATGGGTAAAGAATTGCCTTTACTATGTAAATATTCTGGGGGAATGGGGTAACAAATGTTATCGGTTTTTACCGAGGCAATGTTACGGAGCATATTGTATCTACTTTCACTAAAGCGAAAATTTTGCGCCATTTTTAAACGCTCTGATATCCTGAGATTTCGGTGGTTGATGGCAGAATAATGTGCTAATAATAGATTTAGATTTTTTCCACAGCACCTTTTCATTTAAGAAGTAAACTAATTATGTATTATATTTTTTATTCAATAATTAATTAATAAAGGCGAGTAGGGACACAATTATCCATACTAATATTATAAATGCGAAAGTCTGTCTGTCTGTCTGTCTGTCACCTCTTCACGGCTAAACTGCTGGACCGATTGTGATGAAATTTGGTAAGGATGTAGTTAACGACCTAAGGTCAAACATAGGCTACTTTTGGGCGCGATATTACCGAGTCCCACGCGGGGCGGAGCCGCGGGGAACAGCTAGTATTTTTATAAATAATTAAGCTGAATAGTTTATTTAAACGCTTATAATTTGATAACTACTGGTCGGATTCAAAAAGAATCTTGCTGCATATGAACGCCGACTCTTGGGGAAGATTAAAGGCTATATAACACACCAAGGGCCATAGATTAAAGAGCCGCGCGCGATTCCAAATTCTATGCCAAGGGCGAATGAAAGCACGGGGACTAGAGTCGTAATAAATGATTTCATAGATCTTGAGCCACGACATGACCACTTACGCAAAAACTTCGCATCTCAAATGAACTAATCCCGAGTTTGTATTTCACTTGAAACTTTAGCCAAGTTCAATTAACAAATTCAATCAGAGTGAATGGACAAACAAACATCGCTAAGTGGGGGTCACGAGAACCAAACTTCGGCCGACGCAGCATGAAATCGCATTTGGGCTACCGATAATTAAATATTTAGTATAGCTGAAACTATAACTCTTAGTATCTAAGGCACCTCCCGCTATACTTTGGATTTTAATGAAATATTAATGCTACTTGTGCCGCTCAGCGTACGTAGAAATAAGTTAATATCTACAAGGAAAGCTAGTTCATTGCGCAAAATCTAAGTATATTTTACACAATAAATTAACTTATCTGTTATTGCCTGACTTTTCAGTTAATAATACATTATCATAATGGTCTAAGAAACATAGGCTCTTGAAGTTCAAGACACTTTTTTTCATCATTTATACTAGCTATTTCCTAGAACTTAGTTAATTATATTAAAACTTAAATATTACTGACAATACGACTCCGCTAAAAATATACGTGTACATATTTTGAGGTATCAGTGTCGAGAATTAATGGTTTTTTACCATCTCAAAAATGCTCAACGCGCTCAAAGAAGGTTTCAGCAAAAAAAAAAATGTTTGATACCCATTGATTTTAGCATTTAGAATTTATTAGGTCAACCCAGCGTAGGTCATCTTTTGTCTTTATAGTACGTTCAAAAAAGAAATGCAAACATGAAGGGCGGCACTATATAATCAATCAAACAGATGGAGTGTGGCGTCAGATGAAAGTACGAAAGTACCTTGTCACATCTTGGTACAAGTTCGACTGTTACCAAATCGAATATTACAAACTTTCATATTATTATATTGGCAAGATCGCACGCACGTCAAAACAAAAATTATGAATAGGTATGTATGTACTTAACTTGAACACATAACAAACAAAACAAATAAAAAAATACAATTTTATTTCTGACTAACAAACAACCATAACAACATACAGTAATTCTTAAACCTAATTCTGGTATTAAGTGATGAGTTACCACATGTACTGTCCACTAAGAAATTACAGCGTTAAAAAAAAATCAAAATCCATAGCTTGCGATATTGTAATACATTTTAAAAGTATAAAAGCAAAGATAATAATTATATAGATATTAATTATTTAGGTCTGAAAATTGTGTTACCGTAAATCATTATGACATTCGGTACTGCTGCAACTGACGCCATTCAAATTTAGGTAAATGTTAATAAATTGCCTCCGTCATCTGAATCAAAATTACTTGATAAAGAAAATTCTACTGTTTAGTATTTCAATAATAAATGAGTTCTGTAATTATAGATATTAAAAATAATTTGATAGATTTTTTCCAGTAAGCATGATTTTTACGATGCTTCATTGAATACTAGTTTTTCCCTTCCTTTTTTGCTCTCTTTTTATCTCATGTGAGTGGGGATCACAATTCGCTAAATGACAGCAAACAAAAGCAAAGGTTATAAGTATGCCAAGGGAAACAAGGACTAACTAAATTTAAAATAATTTATTTTCAAATATCCACAGAAGCAGATGTTGTTTTTATATGTCTGCCTTATTTATAATAATTTAGATTATCTCCAGTATCATTGGGGCAAAATTTCGTTAGCAGTCGATCAAATTTTCATTTATCCTTTAATGTGTTTAACTTCCACCAATTGCTATTATATAAACCAAATTTTCGTAAGCTCGCAAGTTTTGTTGTCTTTCGGTGGAAGTTTTAATAGGATTAATAACGTCGTACCAGGCCGGAACAACGCCGGGGCGTTCTACCTTATTAAATCCTTCGATCAGTGAGAAATAAAAGTAAATCAAGTTTTTTTTAAATGAGATCGATTGAAATTTAGCGTCAAGACTTACTTGAGGTGCAACTAGTTAGTGAAGTATCCACAGGAAAAAAACATGGGACTGAAAACTTGAATGATGTGTGTATTTTTAAGGTGAAGGTAACATTAGTGATTTCAATGTTTTATTTTCATATCAAAAATGTCAATATCATATCAACACGCTAAACGTATTCACTTCAAAAAACGCATACACTATTTGTCACGGTGTAGGCCAACGTGTAGAGTCGCCATTAGATAGACGCTACTTTTTGTCACACCTTGCTAACTAACATGAGGATATCAATACGTATTATCAGAGAAATAGAAATCACAATCAAATAACGTGTCATTTTAATTTGTAAAGTCTTTAGATAACAAAATACTCGGCTGCATGCGTGACACCAAAAACAGAGAAATGTCCCGGAGGATGTACGGAAACTACAATCCGGATGTTTCAAGGTTTCCGTCGTGTCCCCACGTTCTAACCGCCTACTGCGGGCTGTTTAAGTTTCCAACTAACAGACACGGATGCTCAACGAAACATAATGGGCTTCACTCACAGTTTCAGCTTGTATTTGAATTACGATGTTGTATATGTTGTACGTGAGTTCGTATAACAGATAATAGCCTTTTCATTGTTAAATGTTTGTTTATCACCGACTTTCCAACTTGTGTGGATGTCACATGGATTCCATATACAAAACCGATGATAATATTGTTTAATAACGGTATAAAATTTAGGTTTCATCAATGAGTGACATTATTTTATTATACCCAGTTTATTACTCTCTACATCTAAGCGCTTTTCTAGTGGCATCCTAAACCCGGTATTGGAGCCCAAGGTTCGCCTATAAAGTAAATTAAACTAAAAAACGATAACTATTTCTTTTATCATCAAGTCTTATTTCAACAATTTTCTTGTAGATGAAAAGAAATGTTTATTTATTTATTCTCTTACATCTACCTTAAATCGTCAAACACACGTGAATAACAAGCACCTATTAAAAGTTCCGTGCGAGCAATCAATTGTGTAGGGAAACTGAAGGGATGTATTAAAAATATTTATGGCGGGAATATTTCACGCAGATACCGCAAATGTCGCACGCGTGTTTACCAAAAATTAAAAGCGTCATCAGCAAATGAATGAAGTGACCGAGAACAGAACGCTCTCCATTTGTTCCAATTACAAATAAACCCGTAGGATTTTAACCTCACTTAATAATTTTTAAGGAGCTATTATTTTGACCCTATCTTCAATTCCATTGAAAAAGTTTAATATGGTATGTACTGTGTTTATATCTGCATAAATAGGTTTTGTATCCAAATGCCAATTTAATTTTTCATGCGTAAGTAACATCAACAAGAAATGATTGCCCATTAAAAATATTACATTAACCTATCTACTTGGTTTATTTTTTTATTTAACATATTCTTGCAAATATAATACCGTATACTAAATATCAGGCCTTATATTTTATCTTCAGAAATTTTGCGATCGATGATTTTGATGTACGTGTTTGATGTAATTAAAAAAAATTTTCTTAACATAACCTGAACCCCTTTCTATAAATCAATACGTGTAGCCACAGTACGTATATACGTTACACAGCCGCAACCGACCATCCATATCTACGATGGTGCTACGGTGGCGTAGCTGTCTACGATCCGTGCTACGAAGACGCTTAATCGTAGCACTTAACCATGTTTCAAAATGGCACCGTAATGGATGGGTTGCGTTGCGATACTTGCTTAAAAATGTAATTTACATCTTCAACAAGTAAAAACGTTTAACGATAAATTAAAAGTTTGCAGTACGTGAACATTTACAACGATGTATTGGAAATAAAAAATATAAAACAACAAACACTCAACGTAATAAATTCAGTAAGTACTTATATAAGATTTGCTGTTTTGCTACAATCAATTTGCAATAAATTAATTGAATCCGTTTCTAATGAACATTCTGTTTAAATATTTGTCTACTCGATAGGTTTTCATCCAATTGATCATAATTAACCAGTGCGAAAACGAATATCATTATTGTTATTGAAAATACACCATCGAAATCTTTGTAAACCCTTGTTTATCAATCAATATTCATACAATTAACTGTATGTAAAGATTTCGATCGGCGTAAGATTGTCACATAACAATATTAATGCTCGCCAAATGTAAAGTATTTATTTAAAAGTTCATAGACTTACATATCATTCATATATACTCTTTTGTAGTGAGACTCGATCAATATAGATTGAGCAGTAAAATACGAGAAATTAGTTTTCGTGTCCTGTATTATGTCCCATCAACTGATATTTTGTTGTTTCTAAGAAGCTGCCCTTTATAAATTCATCGATAATTAGTTCCTAAGATACTGTCAAAATTCTTTATTGATGAACGAAGAGGCGAAAGAATTAGACGTTAATTATTCTAATGAATTTGAATGTTTATCTATGTGTAATACATGAACAGAACAGTACTCGAATATGATAAATTAACCATAATAGCTCTGGAAGATATGAGGTTTCACAGGTGTCTGAAATTGGACCTAATTTATTTTTGTTAAATATAAAGCTCATTTTTTGTATTTATTTCATAGAAATGCCGTTCGTTGTCCGGTCCGTTGTCAGATTACGATTAAATACAGAAAAACTAAAACTTTTATAAAATAACAAAGGTATATCTAAGCGGGCCATAGAATTAGAAAATCACGCGCGGTCTATACTAAGGCATTTTTTATCTATTAAGCGGGCTCTGTCTTTATGAGGTTTATGTTTGACTTTTAAACTAATGATCACGCAATCTCTTATTTATATTTGTGACATTCAGTAAACAAATACCTCATTACATACTTATATAGTAAAAAAATAAAGAATTTAGTTAGATGGTGGAAATTTAACCTGGCAAGTTTGACTAGCAAACTTAATAAAAGACGAAGAGAATGGAGCGCGAATTAAAATATTGGGTAACATCACTCATTAACCGGCAAAAGTTCTTTTTGAAGGTGATTCAATTTGAACTGTATTTTTGATTATAAAGGGCGTAATTAAAATATTTAAGAAAGATGAGACTGCTGTTCGTGTCCATACTAATATTGCAAATGCGAAAATTTTTAGTCTGTTACTTTTTATAAATGATTGCCTGTTTGAAGAAAGCGCGGCGAGGAATAAATAAATCAATAAAATCTTTATTCAAATTACTTAAACAAAAAAGTTTTCACAAAAGAATGTCTAATGGAAGGTCTTAATATCTAATATTGGTAACAAGAAAATACTCAAAATGAACAGAGGACCCTCAATGTGTACAGATTAAAACCAAATAAAAATGGATTAATGATATTGTAAAAACCTTCGATAAAAATCTAGAGCTCGTCCTACCTAAGTCATAGCCCTTGAGTTTCATGAGGGCTCTCGGTTCAAGAGCAATCAAACTGACGAGTTGTCAGAAATATCAGACTTTCTTTTAGATATAAAACGGTTCAAACGCGAGTTTTCACGTCATTCATTCAACACTCCATTCATTTATTAAACGAAATTGTTTTTTGTTTATTCCATAATAAAATTCTCATAATGACAAGTTAAATTTACTTATATCAATTGTTTGTAATAGCGGCAACGGCAACTTACATAATCTATTAAAATTTATTGTCTTTGCCATAAGCGATTCATGAGATACAGCCCTTAAAGACAGCCGTAAAACCTATTAACCTAATCCTATTTTTATCCATTATCTATGAAATCCTACCTACTTCCTAAAAATAAAAAATAAAATATATACGGTCGAATTGAGAACCCTAATCCTTTTTATGATGTCGGTTCATAAAATCGCTTTATATCACGTTTATAAGGATATGAAAAAAAAAACACATTGTTATAACGTTACTGTGGATTAAAAAAATCATGACAATCACTCACATTCAATAAGTATCTTTGTACAACTCGGAATCGAAATATTAAAAATATTCCAATAAAACGTAAAAGAGAAATTGTCTCTGAATAATTAATGGGAACACGGATAGCGGCAGCCATCTCTGGATGAGGACTTTTTTATTGAAAAATAATGAAGTTCCTGTTTATTTCATGAATAATAATAACTTACCCAAGCCAAGAGTCGTTACGTAAACCGTTATTTTGATTAGGTGTACTGTTAATCGTTTGTTGTTACTGTTGTTAATAACACTATCAAATTTTGGAATTTCTAAATGTATATTTACTTATCAATAAAGATAATCTAGAATAAAAAGGTGCCCAGCTCTAATCTCGACAAAATTTCAAACGAGTCTGAATTACCCGGGCGTGCAGATATTCGCTGAAGGCTCCAATGTCGACTTTTGCCCCACCGCGCTTCGGAGATTTCCTATCTGAGGATAAGTGCATTTCGATTCGATAATCATTTTATTCCTTTTTTACTTTATTTATTTTTCATACTACCTGTAAGGACACAGTCATATCGTTTTCCTTAATTGAATAAGTTTTAAGAACCCTCTATAAATTATTGAAAATGGTTGAAAATATCACATAGAAGATCTTCAGTTCGTAACATCTTTTGTGTTAGTACTATTATATTATTCTGTGCCTGTAGTAAACTTCAACAAAATCGGGCATGTAAAGTAGCAGACATATTTACATTCGTATTTATAATATTACTATGATGGTACTTTGTGCCTCATTGTTTTAAGTAAAGCTTTTTTATGTAATTTTATTTTTGTGGTGCAATAAAGAGTAGGTATTTGTATTGTATTGTGGTATGGATAATATCAATTTAACTCTATCTACGAGTAGATAGATGTAGCATCCACTTGTAAAATAAAAGTATCCTTTTCAGACTTGACGGAAATATGAAAAGCTAGCATAAGAAATTTTATAAAATTTCCATTGAAAGGTAGCGAAAATTCGTGTAAACCTCAAAAACTGACATTAAACTCATTTGGAAGTAATTATGAAGCCGAAGCGTGGGACGATTAGCATCGGCCATTTGATTGCTATTAAGACTATTCCGGTCTACCGGTTTCCTTCAAACTTGTGCTAATTATAGGCAGAGACGATACCATGCTACGAACTACGAATAGCTTCGCAAAGATATCTAAATATTAATTTGTGCTACTATTGATTAATGAAACTTCGATCGCTTTTATAAATGCGATGAATAACTGCACGATTACATATCTATATGAGACACGCACGAGTCCCAAGGACAGTCTATATGATTCTAGTTAGGTAGTTCCAGGAAACCTGTTAGACTTAGATGCAGATTCGGTTACAAAGCCAAAGTAGTTTTCTAGTAACAAAAAACAAATTTTAACTAGATACCGACTCGTTTAGGCACTTTTTAAGTTTTCAGCGAACTCTTGAAACTTATTTGAATAAGTATTTAATTAAGGAACCTGCAAAGGAACGGCCAAGCCATTGTAGACGCGTCAGGATCATGATTACGGCAACAGAAGGCTGCGCGGGATAACAGGAGCGATAAATTTAATATAGGAAGCGACGCAAGGCTGACTCACGTAACGAGCGCCGCCGGGCGGAGTCAAAAGTCGGCGGGTACAATCGGAGAGGGCTGCAAAAGAGACATAATTTTACTGACTGCACATTTTTAAATAATAAATTTTAATAGACGAATTCCTGACCAAAAATTTCGTTTAGATTTGAAGAAGACCACACACTTTTATAACACCTCTAATTTTAAACACAATTGAAAGTAATGTAGAGTCGGTACATAATCGGTACATAATGGGTCTTTTTCTGAGTTAAGTCCTTATTTTCAGAGGCTAAATGTGTAAACTGAGGAATAACTTAGTAGTTTGTGTTAATCAGCGATAAAACAACGGAAGGTTAGGTTAGTTAGCTTAACTAACGAAAACTAAAACCATATAACAATTAAGGAATTCCTTGACTAAGTCTATCAACACAGTCAAATTAAGACAAGTCCTACTATGATAGTTAGAAGTAATTGTACATATCGTAGTATTTTAAATGCATAAATAATTACGTAACGTTATTATATTAAAATGTCTTTAGAGCTTACTAAATAAAACTATTCAGAAAATGAATTGTATCGTGGCAAGTAAATTTCAGGTAATAAAACGCATAACCACTTTTGAACGCGATTTTACCTCGTGCCCGTACAAAGAACCTCTTTTATTCCCTCATTCCGGTCGAATCGATTATCAATTTAAAGACAGGATGAGTGCTCGTCCCCGCACTTGGAGGCTAGGAATAAAACGTTACCTAATCGCTGCAGGTAAGTACCATTGCGGATTTTAAATAGTAGCCATTCTGTGAAATTAAATTGCTTTGCTCAATCTTTTTTTTAATAAGTACTTAAGTACTTACTTCTCAAATGTTGCGTTTCAAGGCAGGCTGACGTTAGCGGTACATTCAACCCAGAGTTTGATAACGACTATTAGCTGATATATCTACAGGGTTAATTTAATAAATATGTTTATTAAATGATTTTCATAAGCTAAAAATAAGATAAAACTATGCTATCAATACCTATTCTATTCTAAAACATTAAACTAATTAATATAAAAACTAAATACTTAGATATATTAAACTAAATAAAATATAGAGCCCAAATTGCTGTCGTCGCAAGAAGGTAAGTGCCCAAGAGGCTGGCTGCATTGCCACGCTGTATGGCCAGACTAATACGCTGGCCAAAATAAGCGCCAGCCCTTGGGTCACCAGACGTCGAATAAGCGTGCGGATATCTCTTTAAATAAAATGAAATTAAAGCATGACTTGAAAAGTCCACGTTAACCAAAGATCACGTTGACTCAAGCTCCAAAAGCTCAGGTTCTAAATAGGTACATCTACTTGATGTAAGTATTGGGCACGACCAAATCGGAACAAATAGGACGATCACCGCTATTTCATTTTAAAAGATTGGTCGGATTTTGTGAATATCCGATGGCGATGTCACCACAATTGCGCAGATATTTTGATAAAAGCCCTGAAATGCGGTAGGATTTGGATTCAACTGAGCTGCGCCATGCATACGGCTGGCTACAAATTTAGTTTGAGATACGCCTTGAATGCGAACGTACAAGTTGCAATCCGAAGATAAATGAGGTCAATCATAAGATTTATTTCGATGGATTTAGTTTCTCTTTGCTTCGCGTTTCTCTAGGTTCATATGAGGGACGAGTAAAGGTGATTTAAAAGTTTAATTTCAGAATTCAGAACTCACAGAATACTATTGGGTACTCTATTAATTTAACATTTACTTACCTAAATATTTACATATTACTTTTTAATGAACAAGAACCTTTTGACAAATTTGCGATTGACACTTGTTTTTGGTATGCTTCCCTACCTAAGTTTTTTTCTTTGTGTTTGTGTTACTACAAAAAAGATATTTCTTTATTTAACGTTAGGCAAAGTTCATTTGAAATAATTTGAATTACTAATGGTCAATTAGAGTCGACGACTCAAGCCAAAATTCTACTTATCATGAATTGTATTGTAACTACAAGATGCATATTATGTATGAACAGCAGAATGGTGCAGAATTTGCCGCAATGAAACAAACAGAACAAGACGTTGAAACGAGTTATTTCCTAGAACAAGTCCCAACGCTGTAGTTGGATTAATTTATAACTGGCAAGTTAGTGAATTAACCCGAAGCTGAGACAAGGAACTTCAAGAAATAAGTTTGCCATGTATGAAAATATTGTTCAGTTTCCCCAGACTTTGGAGAGCACTGAACAAGCTTGCGCGTGAAAGTTGATGATAAGTAACTTTCTTAAACTTCAGCACACACTGTAAATAAATGTATAAAACAGAACTAACCATACGTGGAAGGGCTTACTTACTTATTTATTTTTTCATTTAAACATGTTTATCTATGCTGCGATGATAAAACATGAGATGTTCAAAGGTTTTGTCCTTAAGGTTTAAAACTATGGACAACTGCGCTATTTTTTTTCATTAACGTACTTACAAATTGTCGTTATGAGAAAAAGACATTTCAGGAAATGTGGGAAAGTTGTCTATATGGGAAAAAGACAGTTTGGTTTTGGCACAATTGTTATTATGAACCACGACGACGCTAATCACCGTCCTGATCAATGGTAATTAGCTTAAAGATAAAATATCTTCGTAGCCTAAGAATTATAATAGACTCAACTGAAGAAATTTAATAAATTCATTTCCGAGAAATAGTACCTAAAATAACTCTTAAAAGGCATGTAAATAAGACTTCGTCGTGAATGATTTTCCGACAGCCTTAAATATGCATAGTTACCTACTTTGTTAAATATTTTCACTGCCGAATTGAATACGTGTCTAATTTCGCATGAAAATAAAAACTTAGTACCTAGCACTGAGGTTTTCTACAAAGACAAACAGCTTCCTTGCCATGAGACAAACAAAATAGACAATTAAACCGAATGAAGTATGAAGGAAAAACAACACTAATATTTTCTTTGACTAAGGTTCGGAATATCCTATCCTTACTAACAAATTAAGTTTAAAATAAAAAGTTTTAATGAAGAGGTAAGAAAGACCAATTTCTCAAAAATTTCGATACAATTAATTTCATAATCAGTTATGCAATATAAAATAATTTGTACGGTATAAGTGGTATAACCGAAGTGTTCTGAGTCATTGTTCTCCACCCTTCTAAGTACTCCGTTTAGATGGTAGGTACTTTTAGCAATGAAGTTTTGGTGCTAACATAAGTTTCCACTCAAGTCCACTCTGTCTAAAAAGAAGAGTGCTGAGGAGATAACACTCAAAAATAGATTTACTTCCCAGAGTTATTTGAAAACATTTGCAAATATAGTTCGACAATATTTGATATAATATCGGCTGCCTGTATAAAGATATATATGTAAAGAACAGATATAAATAGATTTTTAACTCTTGCAAGGCGCACATCGGAGTGTCAACTCTATTTACTATTTATTTTTTGTCGCTATTATAAGATATTCATGACGCCTCGACTTTTACACAATACTACCTGCCTACACTGCCTACTTCAAAACTGACATAACGAGCTCGTTTGCTTGGCACTTTTTTAATTCGTTTTCAAATACTCTTAGCGTCTTCCGTTTATTGCACAAGCTCTTTCCACTTTACAATGTGCTGTTTAATTTCCATTTTGTGGGATGAGATTGAAAAGTTACTATCTTTCCATCTATTTCTCAGTTTCATCCTTAGACATAGTCTCGATGGAGCTCTCGTATAGTGATGTATTTTTTACATAGATTAAAAAAAAATTTGCGTCACTTAAAATAGATATAACATATGACATTAAATGTATGGGAACCACGTGCGCGCCTTATGCGGGGGGTAAGGGCTGAGGTAAGGGAGGGTAGGAGGGGGGGGTCCGTCACCAAATACACATATTATGGAATGGCATACACGTAAATATCGTGTATGAGTGGTAAGACAGTTTAGCTTGTCATGCTACTTCTATTAGAGCCGCGTTCCTAGTTCTATGATTTTTTATACCGTGGGTCACAATTTCATAAAGAGTCATGGCGAAACTCCATACATCGTTTGTACGAATAAAAAATTGAAATACAGAGAACATAAAATAAATCGAATTAGTAAGAATACATAACTAGTAACATGTTTACCACCACAAAAAAAAATTAAACCCCGGGGTTTTTTAAATACTTAATTTTTTTAAAGTCGACCTTTATCTTTGTTTTCATTCGCCATTATTGTCGCAACTGAAACATTATGTCATCCTGACAGTTGTTAGCATTGTCAAAACGGTATTGACAGTTCATTATGGTAGGTTAGGTTCATAGATTAAGTAGTTGTAACTGTGATTAAGCAATTAATTTTTACTTGGTGAAAAAGTGAGATGGCGAAATAGGAAAGTCCATGAGTAAGAAAAGGACCAACGATATTTTTTATATTTTTGTCTCTGTCAACATGGCATTTTTTTTTTGTTTGGCCAATTCGACGCTAAGCAAAAGCTTACACAAAACTAACAGTGAAATTATTTATTTTTTAAATTAAGAAATTATTCATTTTAAGTAGTAGAATTTGTACGAAAGATATACAAAAAATAAGGGCATTTGTTACATAAATTGTGTGGCTCAGGAACACATTCCAGGGTGCCTACCACCATCTCTTAAAACCATGCAAGATCCAGTGAGTAAGCGAGATGTCGCCTTACATCATGTATTGCGCTGTCTCACTTACTCATTGGATCTGGACAGCGTAATACATGATGTAAGGCGACATCTCTCTTAGTCAATCTTTCTTGCATGGTTTTAAGAGATGGTAGTAAGCCCCCAGGTACTAAATCGATGAATCTAACCTACCATAATGAACTGTCAATATCGCTTTGACAATGCCAACAACTGTCAGGGTGACATAATGTTTCAGTTGCGTTTAAAATGGCAAATGAAAACGAAACTAAAGGTCGACTTTTATAAAATGGAATATTTAAATAACCCCGGGGTTTAATTTTTTTTTGTGGTGGTAAACATGTTAATATTGAAGTATTCTTACTAATGCGATTTATTTTAAGGTCTCCATATTTAAATTTTTTATTCGTACAAATTCCGCCATCGTTCTTTCTGTCTCGATCAATGATTGAAGTAAAAAAAAATATATTCCGAAGAATTGAGAACCTCCTCCGTTTTTGAAGTCGTAAAAACCTGCGATCAGAAGAATCAACCAACGTCTCCCCGTCGTCGATCGTTTTAGACAGTACTAAGCAGATGATTTGGAGACATTATAAAGGAAAGGCGGGAAAAGGACAAGAGACCAAGAAATTAGGTAGAACAAATAAAGGAAAAGTGGGAGTCGTGTCGGATCAGGATGTAAATTTGCTTGCAGAAGATGAAATGACTTAAAGGGGAGACCGACAAAGCGCAGCTCTAAAATTCTTGATGAAAGTCTTGAATTTTTATGCTGTGCTTGTGACAAGACCGACTTGTCGGTATTTTGGCAAAGATACTTTTGCAAACGATATAAGTTCATCGGGTGGGGTTTGGGTCCATAGATTTTTCCATGTTATTTTATCAGAACAATGAAAGACATTAAATATACTATACTATTATTTATTGTACCAAACACAAAACATATAGGTACTACATTCTAAGATACGTCAATGTAGTATTACTTAAAGTAGTCTTACCTATAGTAAGTATTAACCGTATAGTTCTTATACAACTTCAATTCAAAATAAAACAAAGCAGTTATGAAGATTGCAAATGAATTTAGTTAGATCATCAAACTTTCAAATAGATCCGAATAAATTTCAAATCACACTAATTATTTTCTTCCACGTCCTGAAAAAGACAAAGAAAATATAAGAATGGCAATAGTTATAGATACCTTAAGAAATTAGAAGTATAGACGACAGACCAAAGTAAGACCTAAATAACTTGCAAAGTAGAAAATACGAAAGTAATATCCAAGAAAACTTCTTGTTATATCAAAACAAATCACCAAACCAAACCTACAGTAAAAGTAAAAAAAATTTAGACAGCTATTGTGTTATTGATTGATATACTTTCGTATAAGCATAATATCTTTCACAGGCACGCGCCTAATATGTCGTGCTAAATTGTCCCTCTGTCCTCATATTATGGGTAAGGCAACAACGGGGCAATGAAGTGGCGCTTATATATACACATACACCCTACTGGCATTAATCGATAGAAGTTGGTTTATCTTCATCCTATCAGACAAGCCCAAACTCCGGAAGTAAAATCTTAAGATGATAAAATTTATTAAAAAAAAACTAGCTGTTCCCCGCCATTTTACCCGCCCGTGGTGCGCATATACTTTAACCTTATCCAAGAACCAGACTATCATATGCAGAAATAATTTTTCGAATCCGACCACTAGTACTAAAGTTATAAGCGTTCAAACAAACAAACTTTTCAGTTTTATTATTAGTATATAGTATGTATAATTTTGACGACCTCCGTGGCGTAATGGTTAACATGCCTGACCGCTACTCAGGAGGTCCCGGGTTCGATCCCCGGTCAGGTCAAGATGAAAAATGATCTTTTTCTGATTAACCTGGGTCTTGGATGTTTATCTATATATGTATTTGTTATAAAATATAGTATCGTTGAGTTAGTATTCCATAACACAAGTCTCGAACTTACTTTGGGGCTAACTCAGTCTGTGTGATTTGTCCCTATATATAAAAAAAAAATATATAATTTTACCGTCGGGTCACAATCCGCACAGTGCCAAGAATATCCGCGTTTTTTCGGGTTTTTGTTCAGAGGCGGCTCCAAGCAGGTGAAGTGGTAGCGCTTAAAGCATTCGTCACATCTAAAATTATAAAAACACGGAATATTATTAAAACACGTAAAGTAATAAATAACATAACACATTCGTACACGAAAATAGAACGTCCTAGCGCCCAAGCCCCATGTAATGAATTAATGAAAGAGTGTACAAGCAAACATACATACAAACAAAAACAATAAATCTGGAATAGAAACCACGTGCCTGCCTTTCAAATAAACTTTAAAAATTGCTAGTACAGTAGAGCGTCATTCTCAAATAATTAAAAAAAATTAGTAAAAATCTAGCTATATCTCATCTCTCGGAAGTCGCAGATTAAGTCAACTGCAGTCTGATATACATCTTATCGTACATCGATATAATCAACCTGGAAAACTTGAACTCTGCAGCTGCGTGTAATATAATGAATGAAAGCAATGCTGACCGCACGAGGTTGCTGCCGTCGCCGGCGCCCGCGCAGACGTCGCAATGCGTCATGGGCGCGCTGGCGGCGGCGGGCGACGCTGATTGGCCGTCGGCGCCGCGCCGCGCACGCGCATTGCGCGCTCGCTGTTCAAACATCAAACTCATCAAATATGCATCCATCTTTAACGTACCGACATTAATTCAACATTTTCTTAGATATTTGCAATGTTGCTCAAACCAATTTTGGTTTGTTTAACTAGGTATGTTTATTGTCTGTTGCATGTCAGTTACTCACTTAAACATGTGATAATTATTATATACTTTATTTAATTATTTTTTAACTAGGTATGTTTATTGTCTGTTGCATGTCAGTTACTCACTTAAACATGTGATAATTATTATATACTTTATTTAATTATTTACTTTTTATTCTTTAATGCATTTTGTTTTCGTACGCCACTGAGTTTTATAATCTTACTGACACATCCTTTGAATATTTTCTGCACACCCACACAACTCAGAAACACACTTACGTTACATTAACGCAGCTTATAAACAAGAGTATGAACAAACACCGTAGTATATTTAGAAGTATACAACTCTTACTTTCTATATGAAATATCTCTATTTAATTCTTTATACCGGGGCACCAAATGTTGTATTCAAAAAGTGGAAGCACAGAGATTATTAACTAAAAATTCAAGAACTTTGTCTTTTCGGTTACTTTTACTATTCTTTGTTTTCCGAAAGCCTATTCGCGTCTTCTTATGGTTTTTTGCAATAATGGAATACCATGCCATTGCGAGCAACCCGCAAATATTACATTATGTACTCACCTTCGGTTTTGTTAAAACAGGTTGAGTGGGGTTTTCTTCCGGAGGTATAGCAAGCTTGCACAAAAAATAAGCAAGATATGAACATGAAATGAAACAGTAACATGATACAACAATAATGCATTCACAGCGCTGACCCATGTTAAGCAACCAGGACGTGTTCGAGAATTAAGATTGGTCGTTACCATTAGTGAAAATTAATCGCAAGTTCTGCCTTGTTTTTAAAGACATTTTCAGCATTTGGCTCCTGCTGCTATCATACGATTTAGTTAGTTAGTTATTGAACTAAATCAGATGCGTAAGGAAGCTTAAAAAATCTGACACCATTTGAGTAAAACATAAAAGGTAGCAATGACAATGCATAGTATAAATTGAAATCGCTATCCACGTCTGTACGTTCGTCAAAACTGTAACAAACTGTCTAATAAAATAATAAGCAGGATGGTGATCCTTTATGGAAATTCTTCAAGACGGTTTTTATATTTGAATAGAACCCGTGCGAACCCAGAGCGAATCCCCAGTCCATTACAACTTTTGCAGTTGCCTCACCAGGCTGCATAAAGTCATACTTATAAACATTACTGCTATACTGCCCCTTAATTGGCCCGCGCTTGTTTTGTTGCCCTTGACTTCTGTCTCAAGAATACATGTGCTAAGTACTGAAAAATATTAAAAACATATCTTACAGGAGTATTCGCATCCGTCTCAGCGGCGGGCGCCGCTTCCGGTTGAGGGATGGTGGGGGGCAGAGTACCGGCTACAGGTTGCTGAGATATAAAAAAAAAAACAATTTATTCTGTATTAATTAGCTGCATAACTTTGAAGTAATTGATTGGCACTTTATAGCACTTTTAATCTTAGTTTATTCGGTAATTCAGTAAATTTTTATTTAATGCGTTATGAACTGATGTTTTATACCAATTTATTATACCTATACTTTCACCGCACATGAGTTATCAGTTAAGCCAAAAGTTAATTAAAAACAAAGGTTTTTTACGCGCACGATCACAAATTTAATTTTATATTTGTACAATGAAGTTTAAATAATAATATGGCATTAGCATTCTATAGCAAATCTTAAAGAACCTTCATCCCTTATTAAAGACTCAACTCTTTCTCGTTAACTTCTTACCTTGGCAATTTTTTTCATCACAGATGGCGGTGGTCCATCATTACTATCAGTCGGAACGTAAAACATTTGGGTGTCCAGAGAGCCGTCTGGTTTTGGGATTGGTTTGATCTGAAAATATTTAAATGGATTTAATATTTATATAAGAAAACAACATAACTTTCACACAACGATGTAAGTTTGTTTAGTGAAAGTTAACACCGTAAATGAAGTGTAGGTATATATCAGCAGCTCATAATGGAGCTAGCCCGGGATATTATCTAAGCTCCCAGGAAATTATAGTGAACTTGACTGCCAACGTAATTGTATACCAAAAGAAAAAGAAGCAACAATATCTATATCTCCGCTCTCTTTTCCTGTAATTATTTTAGTCGACAGATTAGATGTGCGATGGTTTGATAATGCGCCCGAGATACCCCGAAACTTGGGTGTTCATGGGTCCATGGTAACCGTCTAAAATATAGCAGGAGTATACACAGTTTTCGGTTCAAAAAATATAAGTACCTACCTTAATGGTAATCCTTGGGTGCGGAGTTTCCGGGTTCTCCATATCCTGAGTTTTCTTCTTTCTTTTATGCTTATGAGATTTAGACGGAGAGCGCATAAAATCAGGCGAGTACCTCGATCGATGCTTCTCTTTCCTCCTCTTCCTATTAGCTTTATACGTAGCAATGTCAGATGAGAGATTCGCCAGCGTACTCTCAATTGAACTTTCAATTGTTTTGCTGTCTCTTTCTTTAGGCTCATTTAGAAGAGACGAGAAAGATAAATTCTGAGTAAAATTGTCATCGCGTTTCGTTGGGGCTATATTGGTAGATGCGTTGGAGTTTTCGTTGTGTGAATCATTAGGGCTGTCCGCTACTATCGGCGTTATTGACATCAGCGGAGTATTCGTCAAAGTAGGCGATGTGAAACTTCTCTTGAGTTTCTTAGAAGGACTGTCGCTTTCTCCGGCAGATCCTGATGCGTGTTCTTTGGGCTGTTTAGACTTTTTCATTTTCTTATCTTTCTTCTTCACTTCATTTTCATTTTCGCTGCTGAATTCGAACGGTTTTATCGTCACTTTTATTGGCGAAATATTTTCTGCGGATGCAATTTTAATGGATTTATCAACTTTATGAGATTTATCAATTTTAAGCTTTCCTGGAGGAGAATTTGGCGTGGAGCCGGGGCTAGCGGGCTCTGTAATGATGGCGCCATCTTTGCTGTACCTTATGCGTGATCTTCTGGGAACCTTTTTCTCCAAAACTTCGGGTTCCGAGTCGGAAGTCTTGTCGCACTCTGAACATTGCCTGAAACCGGACCGCGATTTAGATAGTAATAGCAATAAAATATTTAAAGATTCATTATTTTATAAAACTAATCCCTCTCTTTCTCTCATCATGGACATCTTGCTTTCACAGTTCACAACACAACTAAATCTGTATTACTTTAGAGCCCTTGGTAAGCTAAAATACAATATATTATTTTTCCCATCCATGAAAAGACCGGTTATTTGCGTGACGCCAAATCTCCTTGGGATATTTCTCCCAGGCAGAAAAAGCAAAAGTTTTAACCTCGCGCTGTCCTTTACGCCCGAATATTCAAACGCTACTCAATTTTGAGAGCTGCTCAAGTATCATGCTGTCGCGCTGAACGTCAGCGATATGACAGTGACAGCATGATACTTGAACAGCTCTCAAAATTGAGTAGCGTTCGAGTATTCGGGCATTAGTCACTAAAAGAGAGTAGTCTAAAGAGACAAATTAATAGAGATTGGTCTAAATCCAGAAACTAACCAGCCATACAGCTTGCTCTTCTTCGGCGGTCGTTGCAGCGGCGGCCTCAAGCAGTGCAAGTGGTAGTGTTGCCCGCAGGTGTCGCACGCCGCCATCAGGTGCTGCTCGCTGCTGCGCCCGCACACTGCGCACTCGCGCGCTGCCAACCCACCGGCTACAATCAGGGTGACACGATTGCCAACATTCCACAGTATACGGCAGTGGCATGACATAATGACGATTAGCAATTGTCTAGCCCGTGTTTTCCATACGGTACTATCGCGGTCTGCACCTTTCTTTCCTATGGCAAATCTGCGTGCGCGTACTGATTTACGGTAATTATATAAGTGTAAAATTTAGATGAGGTAGTATACCCAGTTATAAAGCAATAAAATAATAAAACGCTTGTGATAAAAAAAAATGATTTTTTTGTTTAGGTACGCAATGTTCGCAATTTATTGTGAAAATTTCTTGAAATAGGAAATGACTAATAAAAGAACTAAAGTCGACAAAACAAAAACTGGAATCTGCATACATTTTATACTATTTTAAACATAATCATGTGACAATCTTACCTTCCAAAGAAGTAGATAAGACTTTTCCTTGGCGAGCGTCCGGGTTGTCGCTAAGAGGAAAACCAACGCCCATCTTAAGTGCGGCAGCGGTGGGCACAGACATACACCTGCTGGCCGACCACCACATATTATACGACCATTTATAATGGACTATTTAAAAGGCTAAAAGTACACGTCTCAACATAGATTTGTACTTTGTTGGACTGCACCAAAAGATGTAAATATATTAATGTAGGACTTGTAATTTCAGCCTAAACTGAAATTCAAAAGAAATCGCGTTATCTAATGCTTTGATTGATTTTTGGCGTTTTTCAGGACATTGACTCCAAATTCAACATGGCAAATTCGTTTAAACAACTGAGTTAAAGATTTCCATTGAATTCCAGCCATTCTAGGACACAATAAGGTATTTTTTTGGCTAGAAGGAGAGAGCACAGCCAACATTGATATGTTGCCTTACTCTTCTGTTCGGCTATTGGCACTGTAAACATAATTGGTGTTGATATCTCCGAATTGAAAAGGACATATGGGGTAAATTTCATATTATTATGTTTATAAAAGCACTTGCTGGCTCTTTAAAAAACAATTTAGTTATATTTCTAGCAGGAATTACAGTCTGCTTAAACCGGAGAAATGGATCACACAAATATACAACATATCTTTACTGTCTTAGACAGTGTTTTTTTTGTATTATGTTATCGTATAATGGTTTCGTTCGTTAACTCACAATTTAACAAAAGAATAATATGTAAATTGAAACAGAACAATTAAAAGATCACATGATTGTCATCACTATCGCTACATAGTATAAAACAAAGTAGCTTTCTCTGTCCCTATGTCCCTTTGTATGGTTAAACTACGCAACGGATTTTGATGCGGTTTTTTTAATAGATAAGAGTGATTCAAGAGGAAGGTTTTATGCCCATGCCAAGCCGGGGCGGGTCGCTAGTATCAAATAATACTATTTTTTCAGACAAACGCTGTTAAATATTTGACGTAGTTTACAGTAAGGCCTGTGCCCCTAGTATGAGTTTTTCTTAACGCAGACGCTAGCGACTGCGTTAGGATTTTATATGGAATTTCTCAGTTGCCTTACTATCCGCCAGAGGCGCTGTACAGGTTTGCCATACTAAATCGCTAACGCAGTCGCTAGCGTCTGCGTTAAGAAAAACTCATACTAGGGGCACTGCTGATGATACAAAACCCTTACGAGATTCCCACAACCGCTGGACGGTTTATATCTTCGAAACTAATTAAAAAAAACTATAACTCGACTAAGTTATATAAGGTGTCTAAAAAGGATGAAACAATGAAATACTTAATTCAGAAATCCAGAAATGCATAGGCATTCCAAAATGGTCATTGTAGAGCCGTTGTCGCACCCATTGCATACCAACGATGTACGTTTAAAGGTGTTCTTGAAAACCATTTACAGAGGGTGCGACCACGGCTTTACCCTTCCTTTTGGCATCGCCGTAGTCGGGTAAAAACAAACGCTCACCGCTTCTGCAACTGTTGGGGCGTGACCTTCGGCATCGACCTCGGTATGACGGGCGGCAGTAAAGGTTTGTCCTCAATGATGGCGGGCGCGGATTTCTTAGGGCACACCGCTACGATCGCGTTGTAGATTTTCTGCAATGCTTCTCGTGTTGACGTCAACTCCGCCAAGGCTTCCGTGTTCTCTTTTGATGCCTGTGCAAGCAATTATTAAAACAAAGTACAAACTGAAGTACAGAGTGTATATCCATTGTGATTCTAAAAGACGAACCTGAGCTCTCAAACTTAAAATGTATCTCATCCGAAGTGATTTCTTTAACGACCAGGTGGTAGCAAGGACCAATGACCTTGCCATGAATTTCGAAGCACGGAATAATCTTTCCTATCAGACTATTAGGTGATTCAAGCCTGCTATGTTCTATTAAAATGAAAACAGGTTAAACTAAGTATGCTACCGGTGTTTGTGATCTTATACCTCCTGACAACGCCTAGGTTGCCCAAAGTATGCTGCGTACTGACGTTTCGGTCAAAATAATATCATTACGAGAAACATGTAGTGTGCCTTGTTTAAATAAAAGGTATAATTTTTTTGTTTTAAATTCCACATAGACCGATTCTAACAATCTGTCACACAAGCAAATCATCCCGTCTCAATACATACCTCATCATAATCGTTTCTCAGTTTATCGTCTTCAGCCAACAACTTCTCATTCTCATTGGTGAGTCGCTGCAAGGAGCTGCGTAGTGACGTCACACGAGCGTTCCTGTCCAAGTAATATCCGACGAACTCTACGGAAAATGCGGGCGGCACGTGCCAGCGACGGGACACGTCGCGCAGTGCTGCCATCTGTTATGCAAACGGAAACATTTTGGTACAACGGCTGGTAAAATGGTTGGCCAAAAAGTTAGAATGATAATCGCTTTGTAGGGCGTGGTTCGATCGCGTGGATCTAACAAAAACAACTTGTATTGCCCGTGGACCTACAAACTTATAAACACAATATACAATAGACCTCATAACGTACGCGACCACCGGCGAACGCTTGGGTGCAGAGGGAGTACATACCTGTGCGTCTTGAAATTCCAATGCATGAATGTCAATACCCATGCATTCGGCTTTGTGCTGGAACTTCCTCATCGCAGAAGCGCTGCTGTACAGCATACGCGCCATCTTTTGTGTAGGAACTGAAAACACGTTATGCTTTTAATTAATATACATTTATTTATAGCATTGGACAGTCGACACTATAAATTAAAATGGCTCTTAAAAGGAACCTTGTTACCATTCGAATAAAGGCATTCATACCCATAAGATTCTGGAAATACATCACTATAGAATTTTCTCGATTTAATTCGAAGCTGTGAATCTTTGGACCCCAAGGGGTTCGAAAACGAGGTCCACTTAATCGCAATTTCTATATTAATATTTTAGTTTTAATACTAAGACACTTAAAAACTTTGATGACCTGCTTACTCAACGTCAACTTAGCAATAATTTTGCTAGTAGAATCCGCCACTTGTCAGAACAAAAAAATTGGACCTCTATTTGTATCTCAGTCGTATTTAACGTTTTCCACGATATAATATGAGGTGGTTTTTTCGTTAGTCCCTAAAAAGCACTATATAATTCACAAAGGTTAACATTACCCCACGGAGGGTTTCTATTTTCCTTCTGCTGCAAATACTTTCGCCTGCACTTCACTAGCTTCCTCTGGAACCGAAGTTTTTCATCTGTGGTTACGTTGCTTTGAAGCTCTTGCCTCCTGTTACAACAAAATTTTCTTTCGCAAATACTATTTTTTTTAATGCAAATACCATCTGTGGGTCTAAAAAAGCCACTTTGAGCAATTCATCGAATCGAATTCATATTACGAATTCCTTAGCAATTCTTAAGCAATTCCTATTTCTTTCAATTTTTTCGAAGAGGAATTGCAAAGTTTAGTTGGCCATTTTACAAAAAATAGAGGAATTGCTACAGAATTGCTAAGGAATTCGTAATATGAATCGATTCGATGAATTGCTCAGTGGCGTTTTTAGACCCCCTGCATAACATAGGCGAAAGGCTGCTGTAGAAGGCTGCTGTAGTCTACAGGATCCTCATAAAACTATGATAATATTATTTGCGTACTGCAGCTTATCAAAAAGTCGCAGTCCACCCCGGCTTCGTCCATGATACACACATAGCCTATGTAGCAGCTTATTTGATGCAAACAAACAATCAAATCTTTTCTCTTTATAATATTAGTACAGAAAAAAAAAACAAATAAAAAAGCCGACTACATTTTGTTTGTAACATCTTTATTTCTTTATTTATTAAAACTTTATTGTTCCATAAGTACAAAATACTTATACAATTGGCGGACTGCTAAAAGCATTCTCTACCAGTCAACCATATTACTTCAAAATACAAAGTAAAGAAAATATTTATTAAAATAAGAACACAATGATTTTGATTTGATATATACTGAGTGGGGAGGCTTTTGCCCAGCAGTGGGACATAAACAGCTAAAAAAATATATACTGAGCGAATTTCAGATTAAGCCCAATCCAACATATTTGAAGCTTAAATCTAACAAGTTGTTCGCAAAGGATAAAGCATTTGCAAAAAAAGTAAATAATTAATAACGATTAAGTATTTTTTTTCACTGTACCTTATCTCAGTCCTCAACTGCAAAGCCAGCCAATTCCTCTTGCGTTTCTTCACTAACGTCTTGTCGGAGTGCAGCCTGCAATGTGCGTAGAACGGGTCCGCTTGCTCCGCTTCTTCTGAATGTGCTTCAGCCAGTAATCCTTCACGTTGACCACTACAAACATCATCATCAACTATAGGGTATGAATCATGTATATTCTCTGATTTTTTTTAATTTTAGGCATAATTTTCTACAAAGTATCAGAATATTTAAAAATTATGCAAACTCAGAAATTTAATTTGTATTGAGAATGTTTTCATTGGAAAGCATTGATGAAACAAACTTTGAACGATCCTCCGACTTAAAACAAAACAATTGGTGAAAGTTCTAAACAAACCTGTTAAGTACTTTAAAAACGACAAAATATTAAAAAGAAAAAATTCCTTTCTATTATTCATTTTAAAAGTCCCTCTATCCATTTCTGTCAAAATTACTAAATGTATAGATAATTCCTCAAAAGATATTACATGTATAGAATAGATTAATATGTGCCAAGCCTCACCAAGTGACGTGGAAGAACGTCTTGCACATGCCGGCGTCGCAGCCGACGCAGACGCCGGTGCGCGCCAGCGTGGCGTCCTCGCACAGCGCGCACGCCCGCGCGCCCCAGCGGGAGTACGCCATCTCGAACAGCGTCACGCCCGACAGGTGCTCCACCTGCACGGGTTGTACATCACCGTCGTCAGTGGCAGACTTTTATCTTTATTTATTTAATGACAAAAGTTGAAAACAATAGATATACCTGACGAGGTTTGAGCGCACATCCTTATTTTACATTCGCCATAAATGATAATTTTATAAGTGTGTACACCGAAAATAAAACAGATTCACAGAACGGAACCTGGATCGACCGTGGTCCAGTGGTTAAGGCGTTTGCTTGTAGACCCGGGGGTCGAGGATTCGATTCCCACCGAAAGCATACTTTGGTTAGTTGTTTCCAGTTTGGTTAGGACATTGCAGGCTTGAATCACCTGATTGTTCGACAAATCATAATCATTTATTTTTCATACACAGGTTACAAAAGGTTTTACAAATCCAGAACAGTTCTCTGTGTGCGCCAGCAGGCATACAAAATTAACATGTTGATTTATAATATTATGAACTATTTCATTCTAGTCATTGTACAGAGGTTACATGCATTTCTAATAAGTAATTTAATTATGAATAGAAAAGTAATTATAATTCTTGCTTTATTCCTGAATTGGAGTATGTCTAGGTCTACGTTATAACATTGCAATACCTATATCTAACAAGCAAAATTGTGTCATGTAATCCAAGGTCGATTTTGAATTGGATATTATTATTATTTTTACTTTTATATTCTCGGCTTTACAGAAAAACCGGTTTACTGAAATATACGGGCCTAAGCCAAGTATATATCAGGGGTATTAATAGAGAAGCTATCACCTACTATATTTCGGACTCAACGGGGTTGGGATTAGGAATTGATGTAAGTCGATTGTGTGGTTGTTGTGTATTGGGGGTGTGTGTGTGGAAGTTTGACTGTCTGTTTGCAAAAACTTTCTTACTATGCGACATGTGTTTAAGATGGCAGCTTTTTGAAGAAGGTTGTATGTTAAAGATTTAGAGTTTTAAGCGATTGGTGTAATTGCTTGGGTATAACGCCAGTTGTAGAAAGAACTATAGGGACTATTGTAATTTTTTGTAGATGCCACATTCTACCTATTTCCTCTATTAATTCGGTATATTTGGTCAGTTTCTCGGCTATAGTGTTGTGGATGTTATGTGTGTTAGGCACTTATTATTATTGGATACGAAAGGTCAATAACTATGTCAGAATTAATAATCTATGTAAATGACAATAAATGTATGTCAAATTATACACTGGTATACAAATATATAAATTACTAATAATTAAAATAAGATTACTAAGATGATTTCGTGCTTCGGAAGGCACGTTAACCCGTTGGTCCCGGCTGCCATCTGATAGTTGTTAAAGGAACCACGTCAGAGACCGAGAGGCGGTTCCGAAGAATTCTGACGCCAGGGTATGCATGGTCGATTGACCATGACACCTACACGAAATGAATGAATGAACAGATAGTGTATCCATCATTGTGTGCACGCAAAACACGTACGCGATGCTAATAAAATCTACCAGTGTGCAAAGCTTTTAGTCGGTCGTGGTTAGAACTACTATATCGCACTGCTGGGTAAAGAATACCCTCAAGTTATGCCATTCGCTTCGGCCCTGTGCCGTACGTAACTATTTTAGACCCGCAATTTTAATTATATCATCGACCTATCTTGCTTTCAGGTGATCAACTCTCTGCTTTAACTCTAATACTCTCCGTCATAATTCTACTGTATCTACCATCACATCGCCTAGCCATGAAACTAGTTTTCAACAAAACAACAATCAACTTGTATGTGTTCTGTATGCAGCAATAAGCAGAAGACAATGAATAATGTAAAAAAAAAATTGGTCACATCATCTATCGGGTCACTTTGCAATAGCACACACATTTGTCGAGTTATTTATTAGTAAAAATGTTATTTAATGTATGTTTGTAACCAACCAATAAAGAAAAACAAATTTGTTTAAAATTGATTAAAAAAACCATACCTCTGAAAATGCAACTCCTGGTACATACAATGCACAGACTAAATGCACCCATGCTCCAACTTCTGTTTCTTTGAATATGCCACCTAAAATCATGAAAAAATGTATAATGATAAGATAAATAATAACAAATATATTTTGTTTTTTGCAATGAACACCAACAAGTCCAGCAACATAACACAATACAACAAATTCTTTATTGCACCAGTAAAAATACGCAATGAGGGTAAATTAGAAACATGAATCATATAATAAGAATAACAATATGAACGCTTTAGCTATTCAACATTTCAAAAATCCTATTGTATCTTATTTAAACTGTCTGTATAATGTGACTTACCTTTATTTGGGCAAAGTTCACAACTGGGGTCCGTAACTCCAGCTTTGCATGCTTCACAGAACCATGGCTCAGTGGAAGCAGAACTGACAGTACTCGACTCACTTGCCACATCCGAAACTCCATAGCAACCTTTAATTAATAGCAGCAATTTTACAAATTACATAATAATTAATATTTAAGACTTCTTGCTTTTTAAAAAGGACACTTTTGACAAAGATATGAAAAAAGAAAATTTTAATTCTAATAAAGGTAAAAAACTAAATCATAATTCAAGCATTCAAAATAAATTCAATTTTTAACATTTGGGGTAGAAGTGAGCAGCGTATTGATGGGGCAAAAACCATCTTAATCGTTGTTTACTGTAAACCATGAAGGTTTTAAACCGAGGTTTATGTGATTAATAGTAAACAAACGGTAGAAAAATGGTTGAAAACTAGTTTTTTGCCATTTGCCAGAGCAATGTAATGGCTATTAATAATATATCTTTCCTGTAGTTAGAAGCTGTAGTTACCTTACCTTCATGGACCGTGACTCCACAGCCATCACAGCCAACAATCTCATTGAAATCATCACTGCGTGAGCCCAGGCAACCAGCACATATAAGCACATTGGCTATGTCACCAGGAAACTGCAAGAAAATTAAAACTTTTATACATATTCTGCTGCTGTCAGATTAAAGAATGCTGAATGTATACTTGCTTTATGGTATTTTTAATTTGACTGACGTACCAATCACATAATATCTTTTTAAATAAAAAGCATTTTCACAATTTCTTGTAAAAAATTTACATATGAATGGGAATGTTTAAAACATACTATAGAAACAGAACTACTAATTTAAGCAAATTATAATTTATAAAATGTAGAAGTACCTTGAACTCTTTCTTCTTGCTTGTTTCAATCAAATGGGAGACAGACATTACATCTCTAATTTTATTTCTATTTGCCTTGAAATTTTCAAGATCTGAATCGGACTCATCTCCAGATGATCCACTGTTGGCGCCTTCTTCTAAAATTGTACAAAACACATGCTCATAAAATACTATAAAATTAAACCACCACATAGTATAAAACAATGTAGTTTTCTCTGTCCCTATGTATGCTTAAATGATTAAAACTATGCAACGGATTTTGATGCGGTTTTTTTAATAGATAGAGTGATTCAAGTGGAAGGTTTTTATGCCCATGCGAAGCCGGCAGGGTTGCTAGTTAAAAATAAAATAAAAAAAAACATGCCACATTTTGTCTTCATTGGTGAGAGTAGACTGATATAAATCCGTCATTTGCACATATATTTGCAGACATTCGGTATTTTCCCCCCTTATACTCGCAGAGCTTTTTTACAGCTCAACCGATTTTCATCAACCATGTCTATGAATACTCGCACATAAGTAAAAAAAAAAAACTAAATTGAAATTAATTTATCCTTTCACTAGACAGATTGTCAATAGAGCGCAGTCAAGAGCCTAGATATATATATATATTTATCTAAAGGCATTTTTAGGTGCCAGTCAATTTTGCTTCTGTAGAAAAATTAAATAAAACATGACATTCTACAACTTATTAGCTGTTTATCAATATAAATTCACTTTCTCTACATGTACTTTTCTTAAAAACTTTTAACTACTAATCAGGTTCTACATACAATCAATAAAAAATCTTACTTCTTTCATCATCAGTGTTGATAGAATAATCATCACTCTCCTCTGGGTGATCTTCTATTCGGAAGTCTGAATCGTCCGAACTCTCTCCTTCACCAAGATCAAAATCCAAGAGTGCCTGTGGCTCAACTGGTTTCACCTTTCTTTTAGCAGCTCCACGGCCCTCTAGAACATTGTCCACTTAAAAACAGAGTGATAATCAAGTTCACTACGGTGTAGCAAAAAATATACTCACGAACGAAAAAATATACTTACGGTTCATAATAGAAAAAAAGCCTCAATCAATAGATAACAAAACTATCCGGAAATCACAAAGCCGGTGGTGTGATCTGTTGCCCAAAAAAGTATAGTGAAGATTGTATTATTGAAGCATTATAATTATATTCGTATTTATTTTAAGACCGAGAGAACGACATTCTCTCTAATATTAGTAAACCTTTTTCAAACAAAAAATCCTATATATTATTCACAAGAAAAAGAAAGCACAGCACAACACAAGCCATTACAACAAAAAGTACAGTGACAGTGACTATTGAGTGAGTGACAGTTTGTTAGTTGTGGTGACAGCCATGTGTGCAGGCAAGGCAGTGACAGCTCAATTTTTTATTTTTTAGGTGTTGCATTAACCAAGTACTGAGCGAACGCGCACTACAGCCGCACAGCATTTTGCCGGATAGGCAGGGCTTGGAGGCTTACCACCATCTCTTAAAACCATGCAAGTTCCAATGAGCAAGCGAGACAGCGCGATAGAAGATGCAATGCGACATCCCCCTTACTCACTGGATCTTGACGGTAGTAACCCCCTTGGTTTAAAGTTACGTTAGATTTCGTAACATTTTTTAAACTCATGTCATGTAACGTTAATTTTCACTCAAATTAACGTTAAAATAAACGTTACTTGGTGGTTACTTGCTAACAAAAGTATCGTTACTTTAAATCAAGCTCTGTCTTTATCCGGCATAATGCCGGTCTGGCTGCAGTGCGCGTTCGCTCTGTACAGTGCCCCTAGTATGAGTTTTTGACGTGACAACGTCTTAAATTAGGTTGCGGCTGGGAGTCACTTATGAAAAAGTGTAACGCTCGGTAACGTTACGATGAGTCACCGAACGAGAGAGAGGCCCGCCGAATGCCTTGTCACGTAAAATCTTCGCCCGTAAAACCGACTTTACAGGCAACCATTTTTCTTAACGCAGACGCTAGCGACTGCGTTAGCGATTTAGTATGGCAAACCTGTACAGCGCCTCTGGCGGATAGTAAGGCAACTAAGAAATTCCATACAAAATCCTAACGCAGTCGCTAGCGTCTGCGTTAAGAAAAACTCATACTAGGGCCACAGGTCAAAGAATTTATATATAACACTAGAATGCTTACGGAGGACAAAAGCCGTTCCCGAAATATAACCTAAAGTTTGTAGGTATCTCTTTCTAGTAAGTTGTTTAATATTCAAGAGAAAAAGGGACACCTACAAATTTTGGACCTTTTTCTGGAACGTTAGGTATTTGTATGTAGGCTTTAAAGAAAAATCAACTTTGCAGTAGAGTAATAAGGATTAATTTTGAATGTTGTTTTTTGCTATTATTATTATTCGTAAGCATTCTAGTGTTGTATATAAATTCTTTGGTACAGGTACAGACCTACTACCTACCTCACCTACCTATCAGCATATTTAGTACCTATTCTGTGCGCTACTTGCTACATGGTGCTTGCTACCCAAAGAAATTGAACTATAAGCAGTGCTGCCCATAGATCCATACTCCATACTAATATTATAAATGCGAAAGTCTGTCTGTCTGTCTGTCTTTCTGTCTGTCTGTCTGTCACCTCTTCACGGCTAAATTGCTGGACCGATTGTGATGAAATTTGGTAGGGATGTAGTTAACGACCTGAGGTCAAACATAGGCTACTTTTGGGCGCGATATAACCGAGTCCCACGCGGGCGGAGCCGCGGGCAACAGCTAGTTTATAATAAATCTTTTTTTACTTTTATTTTCAAGTTTTTAGTTTTTTATATTGTTAGATTCCTATTCTGTTTATTAAAATATGTGATTCATCAATTAGTGGTGGCGTTCCATCATTTTGTGGCGCGTGGTGGCCATACTGGATTTGTATATTTTAACTGCGCTGTATTGTAGTTGTCAAGCACTTTCATTTGATACTTATATTGAGGACTAGCTGTTCCCCGTGGCTTCGCCCCGCGTGGGACTCTGTTATATCGCGCCCAAAAGTAGCCTATGTTTGACCTCAGGTCGTTAACTACATCCCTACCAAATTTCATCACAATCGGTCCAGCAGTTTAGCCGTGAAGAGGTGACAGACAGACAGACAGACAGACAGACTTTCGCATTTATAATATTAGTATGGAAGTATGGATATGGATGTTGTACAAAAATATGTAGTCTGCCATGTTATGGTAGCCTGGCATCTTGGATTTACAATAATACTTGATCATACATAATGAAAGCTTTTAAAAAAAAAAAATAGTAACTCCTTTTCTTACTAGATGGCGTTAATGCAAGTCAAGTGTCAGCCGTGATGTCAAACTTGTGTAAAACCACAGGTTTGACTTTGCGGAATTCACTTATAAACTTTGCAGATCTCTGTTAATTTTTTTTTCGAGGTTAGCATCTGATGTTTTAATTCCGTCAGTTAAAATTGTAACAAAAATTTAAAAAATTAACCCACGCTATTTGTACGAATCTTTTTTTTACATACATACATACATAGACACATAGACTGCCATTATCATTACCCTTCCTTTTGGCTTCGCCGTAGTCGGGTAAAAGTACTTTGATTTTATGTATGAAATGTCAATGTCAAGCAAAAATTAAACAGTTGTCAAGTGTCAAATGGTCAGTTTGTCTGCCTTCCTTGCCTGTGCCTGCTGATTTGTTTTGTTTGTTTGAATCATCAGGAATCATCGGATCAGAAATATTTTAATTTTCTGTAACTTAAACGACACCAAACGAAATTTTATTTTAAAACATTTCCACAGTTATTACTTTGAAAGTTATTTGCGATATTTTCCCGTTGAAGAAGTTATATCCAAAAGAAACAATGGTCGGGCTTGATGCAGACCTGAATCGAGACGACGACTGCGACAATATTGGTTTAGGATGTGCGCTAGAGCATTTCTCTGAGGTTGATGATGTCCTGAATATGATAGATAATGTGAAAAATATCTACAACACATCAGCATTTGAAGTAGAATATGACAAATTGTACACCATTCTTAAGCAGTATTATGAGCAACCTCATTTATTGGATCCTCATTTAGATAAAATTCTTGCCAAGTTTTTGAGTATCATAAAAGATAAAGATTTACCAATTGACTTGAAACATGCAACATTTAATTATATGTACCAGATTTTCAGAGTTAGAGGTTACAAAATTGTGGTCAGACATCTTCCGCATGAGGTAAATTCACATTTATAACACTTAATTACAAAAACCCATATCATGTTTTCTTTTATGAAACCCACCCAACATTTAACTTTTATCACATCCACATTTGTATTCTTTTATGAAAACCATACAACTTGTAACTTCTTTCATGTCAATGGCTATAATAGTAGGAATATTTTAACATGCTTGACTGGAACTAAGTACATTTTATTACAAATAACACAGATATGAGCAAAAGTGTGAACTTTAGGATGCACTTTTTACATGTGAGCCTGAGGCCAGGGGTGGACTGCTAGTTATTTATAAATTGCACCATTTAAGGTTTCTGATCTGCTGACTGTGCTGTCGTATCTAGAAGCACAGGATCCCAAAGACAAGGAGACATGGCGAAGTCGGTTTGTTCTTCTGCTCTGGCTGTCTATTGTTGTTATCATCCCATTCCACATGAGCCGCCTTGATGGTTTTGCACCAGGTCAACAAGGTATTGTGTTAGTTTTTATGTTTTTATGAATGTGAAAAAAGAAATAATTAAAAAAAAAAATAGTTATTTGTCATGAATGCAAAATGTGATCCCCTTTGTGAGTCAAGGCCTCAATCGGTCCATGCACAAAATTGTTACATAGCAATATTTTTTCCATTGTGTCTGGATTCTGCAAGTTAATAAAGAATTAAAAAATATATTGTGATATATTTTACTATTACTTAAAGATGGTAGTGGATGGTGCAATCAATTTTTAAGTCTAAAAAAAAATTAATTTAATATATATTTGCACCTACATTGAACATATATTTATTTATTTAAACTTGCTGTACAAAATATAGTTGTGAATTATATATCAATGGTAATACTTTTGAAAGATCCTTTTATTGCAGGTGCTACATAGGGTGCAGAAAGCTTTAATGTAGGTACATTAAAGCTTTCTGCTTTACTGGTTGACAATCTGTCAGATAATTCTTTTGGCATTAATTCAGCCATTTGCACTATACAATCCATACTAATATTATAAATGTGAATGTCTGTCTGTCTGTCACCTCTTCACGGCTAAACTGCTGAACCGATTGTGATGAAATTTGGTAGGGATGTAGTTAACAACCTGAGGTCAAACATAGGCTACTTTTGGGCGCGATATAACCGAGTCCCACGCGGGCGGAGCCGCGGGGAACAGCTAGTAAATTTATATTTTGTACAAATGAGGTTAACCGAATAAGTCAGATTAATAATGTCTAACTTCTAAATAAGTGCTAAGGTAAAAAAGAAGAACATATTTCACTGCAGATGCTGGTACCTCACAGAAGATGACAGTGATGGAGAAAATCTTTAACATTTGCAAGACTTACTCTCTCAGTAAAGATGCATGTGCCGAGGCCAGTGCTTATTTAACTTCAAAATTTCTTATCAGGTCAGTCTTAATTCATATCCATTATATAGGCTTAGCCTTAGATTTTGATATAATATCTTTTTAGTAATCCATACCTTAATAAATTTTTCTTGATTTGTATAATTTTAGATCTGATGTAAAAGAATTATACATGGGTGCATTCTTCGACTGGGCCTGTGAGTTACATTCCAATATTCAAGAAGAAAACACAATACATTATGGTGTGCTAGCCGCTGTGGCTGCCGTACTGAAGCATGGGAAACGGGATGACTTATTGCCATATGCACCTAAGTTGCTAGAATGGGTGACTAAGCAAAACTACCAACAGCATAAGGCTATGCTAGTTAGAAAATATGGAGTAAAGATTGTGCAAAGAATTGGTGAGTGATTTATGTACATACTTATATTATGAATAGATACAAGCTCTTATATCATCCCATAGGAATATTAAAAGATGTTTGTATTCTGAGTTTCGAAATATCTTGAAAATAAAGTGTAGTATACATTGCAGACAATTTTACCATCATATTTTTTTGTTTTATATTTTCTAACCACTTTAAACGTTTTTGTTTTATTCTGTGGTTAAATCTTACATTAATTCAACTTTTAAACTTCACATATGACTATTTATATAATACTAGCTGTTCCCCGCGGTTTCGCCCCGTGTGGGACTCGGTTATATCGCGCCCAAAAGTAGCCTATGTTTGACTTCAGGTCGTTAACTACATCCCTACCAAATTCCATCACAATCGGTCCAGCAGTTTAGCCGTGAAGAGGTGACAGACAGACAGACAGACTTTCGCATTTATAATATTAGTATGGATATGGATATGGAAGTATGGATATGGATAGTATGGATTAGTATGGATTAGTATGGATAATATTAGTATGGATGGATTTTCTTCTGACTTTGTATGTTTAATCTTTAATTTACACCAGTTTTCTTTTTGTTTGTTTGTGATTAGGTAGGTACCTATGTATTTAAATAAGTGGTATTTATTTATGTTTTACAAACAAACTAATTGATAAAGTAATTTCAGGTCTAACATTCCTCCGTCCTCGCGTGGCGTCGTGGCGTTACACGCGCGGCTCTCGCTCGCTCGCCGTCACGCTGGGCGGCGCGCAGGCAGCCGGCGACACCGAGCCCACTGTGTCGTCACCTTTGGATGATGATGAGGATATTCCTCAGGAGGTTCTTATAATAATATATTCACTATTAAACTAGTACCAAATTAACAGTATTTTCTTCTAATTTGTGTGTAAATACTGTTTATTATTTACACATAAATTAGAGTAAGTCTTGACTTACAAATGAACTCATGCTTCACAAATTAGTATTTGTGAAGCATGAGGTCATGTTACAAAGACAAATTGCATTATAGAAAAGATTAAAAAATATCAACTATTAAGGTAGGCGCCTACCTTTAGCGTTATTGCAGATGCCCCTAGTACTTCACTCTCTGTCATGTCATGCTGGTTTATGTTTTACTGGCCGTCCACCCCGGCACGTGGTACATGCATAGCTTATGGCACACAGGAATAATGTACCTATCGATTGGTGTAAAAATTTTCGAAATTGGTCTAATAGTTTTTAAGTTTATTCATTATTACATACACACAAAATTACAATTCTTTCCTCTTTAAAATAATAGTTTAGATGTAAATTATCTATCTGTGCTGACCGCTCCTGTGGGACTACTGAAGAATATAGGAACAAGTGTCTGACCAAACAGGGGTTACACCAAAAAGCTTGACATTGCAATGTATATGTGTGCAATGCTAAAACCTGGGCAAAGTGGAAGAAAGGAAATAGGTTCCAAAGTAGCTGAGTAGAACAGAAGATCGGTTGTCCAGGGAGAAATGGAGTCTCTGATCAAGTCTGTAATTAGAAATGTGCTGTCAACAAGATTTTGATATGATGACTTAAAATAAATATTTAATCCAAAATTATAAAATATGTCGATTGATATTATTCTTTGTTTTTAAATTATTCTGCCAGGTGGAAGACGTAGTAGAACTATTGCTATGTTCGCTCCGTGACGACGACACCGTAGTCCGGTGGTCTGCCGCCAAAGGCGTGGGTCGTATCGGCGCCCGCCTGCCTGCCTTGGCCGCCGCGGACGTGTGCGAGACTGTGTTGGGATTGTTTGCGGACAACGAGCGCGAAACCGCTTGGCATGGCGGGTGCATGGCGTTGGCTGAACTTGGTTGGTGATATATCACTACATAGTATGAATCATAGTCGCTTTCTCTGTCCCTATGTAAATTAATCTTTTAAATTACGCAACGGATTTTGATGCGGTTTTTTTAATAGAGTGATTCAAGAGAAAGGTTTTTATGCCCATGCGAAGCTGGGGCGGGTCGCTAGTCTATATATATATATATATATACTGGCTGTTCCCCGCGGCTTCGCCCCGCGTGGGACTCGGTTATATCGCGCCCAAAAGTAGCCTATGTTTGACCTCAGGTCGTTAACTACATCCCTACCAAATTTTATCACAATCGGTCCAGCAGTTTAGCCGTGAAGAGGTGACAGACAGACAGACAGACAGACTTTCGCATTTATAATATTAGTATGGATATAAATCAATTGCTGTTCGTTAGACTGGCTAAAACTCGAGAATGTTTTGACCGATTTGGTCTAATTATGGTCTTGAAATATTTGTGGTAGGTCAGGGAAGGTTTGAAAGGTGAGAAAAGGCGGTACGGAGTTTGTCGGGTCAGCTAGTTATTTTAGTATATTTAAAGTGAGAACAATACTTAGTGATTTGAATCACAAAGAGTTTTCAAATATAGGTTTTGTATCATATGATTCTATAAAATTAATTAATTGTTTGTTTGTATATTCTTCTAAAGCTGTATAACTTTGAAGACTTATTAAAACTGACACGAAAATTCGGCCCCCTTTTGTATGTGTATGTTCCGCGATAATTAATAAATTGATAAAATAAATATATAGGGACAAATCACACAGATTGAGTTAGCCCCAAAGTAAGTTTGAGACTTGTGTTATGGGATACTAACTCAACGATACTTCTCGAACCGTTTGTCCAATTTGGATGAAATTCATAACAGTATACAGCATCATGTATGTGCCCAGCTCGTCGCGGCCTGCTGTCGCCGCGGCAGGTGGGGGCGGGGGTACACAGCGTGGTGCGCGCGCTGGCGCGGGACGAGGCGCGGGCGGCGTGCGGGGGCGGCGGGGGAGGGGGGCGCGCGGCGCGGGACGCCGCCTGCCACGCCGCGTGGGCGTTCGCACGCGCCTACGACGCCGTCGCGCTTGCGCCGCACGCGAACTTGCTCGCCAACGCGCTCATCGCTACGACCTGCTTCGATAGAGAGGTGAGACCGCGGAGGATATAGAGTGGAGTTGACCTATTCATCTTTTATCTTATCTTATCTTAAATATGGGTCCTAAATTAAAGGAAGCACGTCGAACCTTTGGGTCCTTTTGTGCTTACTCCATTCCTTACTCACCCACACTGGGATTTCTGAAGAAGGACTGCATGAGCTTCAGAACATCACCTGGTGCGAAGTGCCTATAGTCCTCCAGGTCAGGGTACGCTGCTCCAAAGAGGTCCGTTCGCTTGCTGGCCAGTGAGTCACGGCAACACAAAATGTGGCTCATGGACTCCTCTGCTTTTGCTCATGCCCTACATTCGGGGCTTTCGACAAGTTTCAGTTTAAAGAGGTGACTGCGATTTTCAAAATGTCCGGTCAGAGCTCCTATTTTCTCTTAGAAACAGTGTCGTCACGTCGAGGGGGTCGGGGGGCTAATCGCCATCTAGTTATGAGTGGACAAATTAAAAAGAAATAGGTCTAGCACATGTCAAACATGCTTAAAGATGCTTTTTGATAAAGTTGCGTTCTATCCCACGATAGATGGCATGTCACGGACCAATCATTAATTTTTTTGAAATGAAATATTATAATTTGCAATTTAAGTTATTTTTTTTGTATTGCAATATAAACTTAGTTGTGAAAGTAAAGATAACATTTCATTATTTTCCCCGAAAACCGCTTTACAATTATTTATTAATTTAAGAACACTTCACGAATAAACACGTGTAAATGACAATGAGGAATGTTCTGTACTAATCAATGCACCACTTGTGGCGAGTAACTAAAACTAATCAAAAACTCCTTTGATGAAACCAGTCCTCATTAGGTTAATTCATCTCTTCTGTGTAATTTCTCTGTGGGTAAGACTTGTACGAATACTTGTTTATCAAAAGCGTTTTTCCCTACAAAAGTCATGTTTGCGCGGGCGTTCTCGAGTGCTAATGATACAATAACTCTAGCTGCGCTAATGCGCTCATTGCTACTAGCTAGAAAGATACTTCCTAGTTAGTTGTGTCTCGCTTATTGGAACTGTAATCCTATCTTGTGGTAGGGCCGAGCCACAGACACAATCGCGTTCATTCTTAGAAAGACATTACACTCATTATAAGACCAAACTGACTTGTAAAAGACTTTAACGAAATGATCTTCGTGATGTGAAATAAGATTCGGTTTTAATTATCTTGATGTCCGTTATAGTTGAAATGGCTTCAAAGAAAAAAAAATCTAACATATTTCTAACGCTAATTATGAACTGATTTCCCCAGATAAATTGCAGACGTGCAGCGTCAGCAGCTTACCAAGAGAATGTGGGCCGGCACGGTATGTTCCCACATGGTATTGACGTGCTCACTACAGCAGACTTCCAATCAGTCGGCCCGAGGAACAACTCCTATTTAATGATAGCACCGCAGGTGAAAAAAACATGTGTATTATTGAATTCGATTGTAATAATACATCTAATAATAATTCTGTTCTTTTGTATTTACTTTTGTTTTAGTACAGTTGGGTGCAGATAAATCTCGTACCGTAAATTAAATACCGAAATGATCGCGGCGTCAGATTTGTCCACCCCTGACTGTGCAATAAAGTTTTTACAAACAAACAAACAAATAATACATTATTCTTCAATCGCAGATCGCTAGCTATCCAGAATACACCCAGCCCCTTGTGGACCATTTGGTAGATCTGAAAGTGGAACATTGGGACTGTGCGATTCGAGAACTAGCTGCGAAATCTCTTCATAAGCTCACTGGCAAGGTATGGGTTTGATGACTTACATAGTTTAATGTATAAAAAAGGCCGGCAACACGTTCGTAACACGGCGTTGCGTGCGTCTATCGGCAACGGTAACTTTCGGTTCTTCTTCATATTGACTATCATTTGACCATCGCATGAAAACACATTATTATCTCACAAATGATACATATTAACTATATTAAATTAGATTGTTTGGTGCGTTTGGCAAATCATATTTTTATAAATATTGACACAGATTTTTAAGAGATGTTCACTATAAGATGTTGTTAGCTTAACCGAATACAGGAGGTCCCTTAAGATGGGGCTGAATAAATTAACCGAGTTGTTATTACATGGATCTCACAACTTTTGACGGTAGAACAACTAAGCGAGACTTGGCTTTTTTACAAGTTTTGTTTTTAATGGCATCAAATGGCATCTTTTTTTTCAAATTCGTCCATCCTATGACTACAGTTAACACCAAAAAATTTTGAAATCGCGCGCGGTCTACGGCAATTTTTTTTTATCTATCAGTTTTGTATTTATGAATCAGAACATCAATGGCTAACCTTTTTTATAACTGGCCACTATAAGTTTGGCATCCTGGTTATGTCTTGTCAACTTGTCAAATAGTCAATATTATTTTAGCTTTAGTTATGTTTGATATATTTTGTTATATTTTTTATTTATTCCTTAAGCTGGGCACTTTAAAAGCTTTTATTTAGCTCTTTTTTGGGGGGGAATATGGCTGAAGTAAGTATTTTATTTGAACTTTATTGCACATATATCATTATTATTATCATTATTACATAGTATAAAACAAAGTCGCTTTCTCTGTCCTATCCCTATGTATGCTTAAATCTTTAAAACTACGTAACGGATTTTGATGCGGTTTTTTAATAGATAGAGTGATTCAAGAGGAAGGTTTTTATGCCCATGCGAAGCCGGGGCGGGTCGCTAGTTAAAAGTAAAATGTATAAATGGAAATGAAAATATAAACTCAAAAATGGAAAATATCATATTATGGTCCTTTCCATCGGATGACTTGATCAGGTGGGAAGAACTCGATTTCGTCTAATACCGTGGGTACAAAAACTATTGTTAAAATCATAATTTTCTTATTTCTATATTATAGATTCCGGAGTATGTAGCAGGCGTGATACTGCAAAAGCTGCTCAATAAGACCGAGTCCATAGATCTGAACGTGCGGCACGGCGCTATACTGGCGATCGGGGAAGCTATCCATGCGTTGTCTCAAACCAAACTGTCCGATGGTATGACTATTTTATTATGGATTCAAAATTTTTGTTGGACTGGTTTTAAAGTTTTTACTGACAGGTGCTGATTATCCTAATGAAGCTGCCTTTATTTCAACTTAACACATTGATTCCAGGTAAAACCGGTGACACACTGATATCAGAAGACATTCTTCTGCGCGTGCGCTCGCTCGTGCCCGCTCTGCGCGCTCGCCAACAGTTCCGAGGGCTCGGCGGCGAGCTCATGCGGCAGGCGTGCTGCCAGTGCATCGCCTCGCTTGCACTGGCCGCCGCGCCTTACCATTGTCACTCCACTGTTGGTGAGTGACACCTTCAGGTATCTAGCGGCGAGCTCATGCGGCAGGCGTGCTGCCAGTGCATCGCCTCGCTTGCACTGGCCGCCGCGCCTTACCATTGTCACTCCACTGTTGGTGAGTGACACCTTCAGGTATCTAGCGGCGAGCTCATGCGGCAGGCGTGCTGCCAGTGCATCGCCTCGCTTGCACTGGCCGCCGCGCCTTACCATTGTCACTCCACTGTTGGTGAGTGACACCTTCAGGTATCTAGCGGCGAGCTCATGCGGCAGGCGTGCTGCCAGTGCATCGCCTCGCTTGCACTGGCCGCCGCGCCTTACCATTGTCACTCCACTGTTGGTGAGTGACACCTTCAGGTATCTAGCGGCGAGCTCATGCGGCAGGCGTGCTGCCAGTGCATCGCCTCGCTTGCACTGGCCGCCGCGCCTTACCATTGTCACTCCACTGTTGGTGAGTGACACCTTCAGGTATCTAGCGGCGAGCTCATGCGGCAGGCGTGCTGCCAGTGCATCGCCTCGCTTGCACTGGCCGCCGCGCCTTACCATTGTCACTCCACTGTTGGTGAGTGACACCTTCAGGTATCTAGCGGCGAGCTCATGCGGCAGGCGTGCTGCCAGTGCATCGCCTCGCTTGCACTGGCCGCCGCGCCTTACCATTGTCACTCCACTGTTGGTGAGTGACACCTTCAGGTATCTAGCGGCGAGCTCATGCGGCAGGCACTTATTCTATCATCGTATTACTAATTGTCATGTCATTTTACTGGTTGTTTGTTACAAATCTAACTACTTTTGTTTTGATATAGATGATTGGCTGAACTTAATCGAAGAATGTCTCTCTCACGAAGTGCAAGCCATACGCGAAAAAGCAATACACGCGTTACCGCTAGTATTTGACCAATACCTGCGCGACGACAACATGAAGTATGGGGATGTCACTGCTAAACAGAAGCGGATACAGTTGTTGGAAAAATACTGCGAAAATTTGCGAAATACTGGGGTCAATGGACTTCTGTTGAGGATGGGATATGCAAGGGCTGTAGGTGAGATATAATGTACTAAGAATGATAAGGCTAAGGTTTTAGCGAGATTTTTTTCATCTTACATTTTCAACGACTTTTCAAATCCTAAAATCTTTTTATTTGTATTGCAGGATCGTTGCCAAAATTCGTGCTTTCGGAAGACCTGGGACTGGTGATACAATCTCTGATAGACTGCAGCAAGGTGTCGGACACTACGCACCAGTGGGCTGAAGCGAGACGAGACGCGGTCGTCGGGCTTACTGAAGTTTGTCAGACGATGGGTAAGTTTATCCGGTGTAAGCACGCAACATACTTATAAATGTTTATAATATGTTACTGATTCCGGAATGCTGGATATAATTCTGTCTGCCAGCATCCTGATCGAAAAAAAAATTAAACACAGCATAGGGATTGTAGCATATAACGTATTGGTTTGCAACCTTAGTAAGAATGTCTTTTGTTGAGTTAAACCTATTTTATTGTAAACTAGCTGTTGCCCGCGGCTCCGCCCGCGTGGGACTCGGTTATATCGCGTCCAAAAGTAGTGTTTGACCTCAGGTCGTTAACTACATCCCTACCAAATTTCATCACAATCGGTCCATCAGTTTAGCCGTGAAGAGATGACAGACAGACAGACTTTCGCATTTATAATATTAGTATGGATTGTACCTGATCGATATCGTATTTTGAATACTGATTTTTATGATTCCATAGAATATTGTCAGTATTGTCACTCTTCAACAAACTACCAAATATACAGTAGATTCTTTAAGATTATATTTTTATTCCTGATTCCTGCGTGTTTAATTTTTTACTGCTACATCTTTGTGGTTTAGCCGTTACGGCGTTTGCCTATAAAAACTGGACGCCTCAGGCAAAATATCAAACGTCATATTTCACACCCAATACTAGTTCAGAAATTTATGCAATTAAAGAAGTTATTACTGTCATGGGAATATTGGACGGCCGTAGTGCATTCTGCGTAAACGTTCTCGTTGATTGTTATTTTGGGTGACGCTTGTTTTATTTTCTTACGCTTGCGAAGAAACAATATCAAATTCATTAAAGCTAACAAACCAGATATAATGTTTTTTAAATATTATTATCTATTTCCGAGCAAATGGAAAAAAGAAAAATATATTTTGTGCTATACAACTGTATTTTGTAAAATAAAGTTTAAATAAATAAGAAACGAATGAAGTAATTTCCAGGCGTTGTGAACGGTGTGGAGAAGTACTTTAGTGAGATAGTGGAGGCGCTGCTGCAGTGCCTCGGCGAGTACACGGTGGACATGCGCGGGGACATCGGCGCCTGGGTGCGCGAGGCCAGCATGAGCGGTCAGTGATTTCTTTTTCTTGTGGCATTAATCCATAAAATGGCAATAAACTTACAGCTTACTAGCTGTATCCGCGACTTATCTACCTACCTAATTAGCTAGCAGACAGACAGTTACTTTCGAATTTATAATATTATAGAAAAATATTCATATCTCGTATACCTATTCATGATAGCGCAAAGAAAGCGGCGCAGCAGTGCTTACTTCTGATTTACTTTGTTTCCCGTGGAAATGAAAAGTTTTTCCGCGGTAAAAAGTACCCTATGTTCTTTCTCAACTTATTATCTATGTTTGTGCCAAATTTCATTAAAATCGGTTCAGTGGTTTAGACGTGAAAGCGTAGCAGACATACAGACAGACCGACTTGAGACAGACTTATCTGTTAATACATATATACATACATACATATCATCACGCCTGTCTCCCGTAGGGGTAGGCAGAGACTAGAGATTTCCATTGGCTACGATCCTCTCGCTTCCTCCACACACATCACTCTCGTCATACACGCTCGCCGATTTCGGATACTCCTAATTTCTCCCTTTTTCAAAAGGTCTGCGATTTGGTCGCAGTATGTTTTACGAGGCCGACCCTGACCGCCGCTCCCAGCCATCTCTGCTTTGTATATACTTTTCGTCAGTCCCATTTCATCCATCCTCTCTACATATCCAAACCATCTTATATATTATCTGTTATCTATTAATGGCGGATATAAAATCGTGGGCTTTTTCTACCAGTTAAGTATAAGGTATTGTGATTACGATCTTACTCTGACCGACTTTTAAAAATATTTTATGTATTATTCCGGACAAAAAAATTGGCACAACGTTTTGAATTACGTTCCTATCTATAATTTAAGAACATTTTTCTTGTACGTAGAGATTTACGTGTCAATTTCTTGTATTCTATTGATAATAATGAAGACCTACATCATGTTTATTTCGTAGGACTCCTCTCTATTTGCCGTCAATGCGCAGTAGAAGCGCCGCAGCTGAATTCTGCGCAAGTAATAAAGGACATTATGCGAGGCGTGGCGCAACAAGCCGTCGAAAAGATTGACCGCACGCGAGCTCACGCTGGACGGATCTTCACTGCCTTTATTTACAAGTATGTTTGTTTGTTTGTAATAACTTTATTGTACTAAATAAAAGTGAATACAAAAGCATAGAAATAAAATCAAAAATAGCATAAAAAATATGTATGTTCGAAAACTTTCCCGCTGTATCAGCTTGTCCCACATGGTTGAATTAAGTACAAGTGGTAAAAGAAAAGGCGCAAAAATTACGAAATTAAGTCGCTGAAAATCAACGGATCCCGGGTTCCGGAGCTTAGTGTATCCGAGAAATAGCTGAAATCAATACAAAGAAATCATCGACATATAAAGTTATAATAGTCCTACAACTACCAACTAACTTTGTATACAAACAAGGTTCTATTTTAGATTTTATATTATATCACATTCTATTTATACAAATACAAATATTTTAGAGCAGTTGATTTTGTTTGTTTATGAAGCATAGAAAGCTTATAACAAGAACTACTGGTTGGATTAAAAAAATCTGCCTGATTCATGAGAAAGGTTATAGGCTATACACACCACGTGCGAGTGAAACCGCGGGGAACAGCTAGTATTATATATATAGAGAGAAGTTAAGTGACTAACCTTTTATGGATTAACTAAGTATAAAACATTTAAAAAAAAATTTATTAATTAGTTTCCTAGGTGATAATTTTATGAGGTCATATAAGAAATATCAAGAAGACCATGCAAATCAATTGTATAAAAGAAATAATGCGTTGGGTACGGTCATAAACCGTGAAATCGCTAGAATGAAACGGAAAAATAAACACACTGATATAATGATGGTGTAACATAGTATAAATTTATTCATTTGTTGCGTCATATCCGGGAACTTACAATCAATGTTACCTATGAAAAGAGTTACATGAAAAACACCATCATTTAGCAAAACTGTCCTAGAAGTTATCTAAACTAATTTCCGCTTTGACGCAGTGTCATACGGCAGCCAAAGATAACTGTTTGGCAATGAGTTTCAGATATTAACATATTGAATTAAGGGAAGCCTTATTTATTATTCTCTGTAACAATTCCAGATATTTATTCAAATCTGATTGAAAACTTTGGTCCATTTAGAACACGAAACTTTTTAGTGGAAAAATAGTCAAAAACCCCAATTGATTAGTATTTTTTTTTTAAATAATTAATAATTTTACAGTGACCCGCCAATCAATAACATACCTAATTACGATGCACTAAAACGCATATTCCCATCGGACGAAGTAGAGCTGAAGCAAGGCAAGGAAGCCGAAGAAGACGAACAGGCTACTAGCGAGAACTCCAATGTAGTTCTATGGCTGTTCCCAGGACACACGATGCCGAGATTCGTTCAGCTTTTGACCTATCCTGATTATAGGTATAATGTTATCAAAGGACTTATCGTCAGTGGCGGAGAGATGACTGAGAGCTTAGTAAGTGATTTTTACTTATAAATACAAGCTCTAAACTCAATTCTTATCATATAAATTAACAAAAGTTTTTTAGGCCCATTTTAACCAAAATATATTGAGTCCCTGTCTCTCTTACCGACTTTTAATGTTTAAGAACGAGACAAATCACATTTTAGCTAAACCCATTTGAAACATATACGTGTTAATAATAAATATGTTTTGTTACTGCATCTTTTTTTTTACAAATAATTTTTGGTCCTTATATGTTTCATAATGTGCTGGTGTATTGCGCAGGTAAAACACACAACTCAATCCCTTTACGACTACTTGAATTCCCTTCACGACAACAAAGACCTGCTGGTAGCAATTTGCGACACCATCATCCAGGTGTTTGCCGACAACCTGAACGTTAAGAGGATTACAGGACCGATATTTAACTTCCTGGACAGGCTACTCAGTTCAGGTAAATGCATTTTATTGTAGTATTTGAAACCGATGTGTTATGTAAAAAAAATACTTTATTGTTCCAAATAAAAGTACTCGTACAGTAAAACGCAAAAAAGACTGATCCCATACTAGGATTCAGTTGTTGAGGAACTATAGGATAGGAGCTTTTGGCGCGAGGTGACAACATTACGGTGTTGTTTATTTTCCAAAATTTGTTTTTTTTTCTAGTATTTTTACATAATAATGGTAGATTATTATTCGCTAAGTGTACGTGAACAAACGTGAGTGTTGGGAAGTCGTACAATCCATACTTCCATACTAATATTATAAATGCGAAAGTCTGTCTGTCTGTCTGTCTGTCACCTCTTCACGGCTAAACTGCTGGACCGATTGTGATGAAATTTGGTAGGGATGTAGTTAACGACCTGAGGTCAAACATAGGCATACTTTTGGGCGCGATATAACCGAGTCCCACGCGGGGCGAAGCCGCGGGGAACAGCTAGTGCCGTATAAGTGATTTTAATCCTTGTCACCAAAATCTCCCAAGATAATGCTAGTGAAATTCCTCAACCGCTTCAATTAGCCCTCTGACTAACTTGATTTGACTAGAAATGACTACTGACTTGAAACTGATACTGGCAAAAATAAGCTATAAGTTTGATTGCCATATTGTGGATTAATTCAACAACCAAAAAAAAACTAGGATAGGTATAAAAGTTACTTCACACTGGGCTAAAGTCGACTAAACCTGATGTCTGAGCAGGTGAGAGGTGTTACATAATTTTATACTTAAATTTTTATTTCAGGTTCCATATCACCAATCCTTGAAGATCCAAACTCTACATTTGCACTGAACATATTAAAATATCTGCAGCTAGAACTTAGGGGAGCGAAGAATATTTACAAACTTCTTGATTCCATCAATGTTTTGTGCCAGTTAATCCAGGTAAGTAAAATATATAATTTTATTTTTATTTGCTCCATTATTTATGTCGTTAACCATAGTACATTCTCGGCTTCCGCCTAACTTAAAAGTTAGCTATGTAAGGTATAATTATGTCGAATGATGGAGGGCGTATTTTCTCCAAAAAGAGGGTCCTTCAAGGATAAACTACCTAGGTTTCATACAAACCTATTACCCTCATTTCTTTCTGAATAATGTCTAAAGTTTTTTTGTTGGTTTGTAATATCTTTATTGCTTTAAAATACATAGTAAATACAATATTATTAAAATTAAAGTATTATTTAAGTTAAAGTTAATTAAAGATTTAATGTTTAAATTTTTGTTTTAAAAAAAACTTGATCTTCTGTAGGCATGCCCTTACGTTTAGATTAATAACGGGACCAAAGAAAATATGACCATCAAAAATCCTAAAAATACTTATACTCATATTCTAAAATGTTTTAAAACAATAAGAAAACGAGTGAGCATAGATCTACTCTCTTTAAATTGTCAAACCAAAAGTTAAAAATCTGTTGAGTTTTCGAGGACGTGGTTATAGATTTCAGAATGAACGGCAGTTATCCCTATCGCACTCTTTGGAGGAGATATGAGGTGAATGTCTCCAATCTCCAAATACATATTTCTCAATTCTTTCTGGTTCAGGCTTTCTTCTTTTGTCAAACAATGTAGAGTATTCTTTGTTTGTGTCTTTAGTAATTTGATTATGGTAAAGTGAACAAAAACCATTGTAATAATCCCTTGTCTAAAAACCATTGTGATTGAGTGGCTATTCTATGGCTCAACTTCTGACATGCCTAGCTACTCGTAGTTGCCGAGACGCATGTACAGTTGAAAATCTAGGAGGGGCTAACGAAGGAGTAATCAATGTAGCATTATATTCGTCAAAAGTAATTTAACAATTTTGCCATTTCGATTCGACCAAGACAAAATGCTTGTGTGAGCTTTTGAGTGACTAAAATTTAAGAATAAGACACAATTTGGTATAAACGTGTGGCAAAAAGTTTGCGTACACTTAGTCACTGTTCGCTGAGCTGCGTACTATTTGTGTCACACGAACAGGTCGGTGGTAACGTGTGCGCTCGCTCGCTGGGCCAGCTGGTGATCTACCTGTGCTACGCGGACCGCTACGTGCGCCGCTGTGCCGCCGCCAGGCTGTACGAGGCGCTCACGCTGTACGGGGACGAGTGCTGGGTGCCGGCCGGCAACCTCAGCCAGGTAACATTGCTGGAGTGACTGTTACAGCAGTGATCTACCTGTGCTACGCGGACCGCTACGTGCGCCGCTGTGCCGCCGCCAGGCTGTACGAGGCGCTCACGCTGTACGGGGACGAGTGCTGGGTGCCGGCCGGCAACCTCAGCCAGGTAACATTGCTGGAGTGACTGTTACAGCAGTGATCTACCTGTGCTACGCGGACCGCTACGTGCGCCGCTGTGCCGCCGCCAGGCTGTACGAGGCGCTCACGCTGTACGGGGACGAGTGCTGGGTGCCGGCCGGCAACCTCAGCCAGGTAACATTGCTGGAGTGACTGTTACAGCAGTGATCTACCTGTGCTACAAGGACGGCTACGTGAGATGCTCGCTGTGCTGCCGCCATTGCAATGTCTTATTATTTTAAACTCAATGAGATGAAGTATATGACCGGCGGGTCTGGTTGACTAAAATCAATAACTTATTAATGTGTTCCACTATTTAACTTAGACCTCGCATAGTTATATTCTTACGTAGTCTTGAATAGAGTTGTTGCAATTCAAATGAAGATTATTTGTCCAACCAACGGTGCGCTTTATCCCTTTGATGCATTTTATGAAAATTTTATTTGACGTCCGGATATCTGTTCATTATAAAAAATACCATCCAAATCTGCGTTTTGATCGACAAGTCAATTAAAATCGTGTCATTTAAAATCATGATCAGCCGGATAATTATCGAGGTAGTCACTACTGAGATAACTAGATATGAATATGCATAATACGATCCCTGGGCTCCGGAGCAACCAGCTGAGGATGCAAACATACATATTTTAATAACGAAATTTGTCAACAGGTAATGTCAATACTAGCTGATACAGACTGGGAGAGAGACGTGACAGAGTTGAGGCCCATCAGGAACGAACTCTGCGACCTCATGCAAATAAAGCGGCCTGTCATGAAACAAAAGGCTTAAATAATCTTAGGATATTTTGCTGTTAACAACATCTTTGCGACATGCTTTATGAAAATGGAGTGCTAGAAGCGTGGTAAAAAGATTTATGTAAAAGTAATGATTGTTCGATTTTCTGGCATCTGTCTTTCTTAGCAATCGGGCTAAAAATAGCACCGATGCCGTATCGGACAATAAGAAAACGCTTTTACTAACGAGACCATGACAGAACGAGGGAGGCCTAATTTGTATTTAAAGGTTTGTTTTTTTTATGAGTCAATGTTATAGTGGTCTATTGACATACAGATTTCACATTAAGATTTTGCATGGTCTATAGGTGCACTTATAAACCATGACAATATGCGGCAAATATAATTCAAATATGATGTCTAAAGTGTAATATCTAAGAAATTTGGAGCCGTGATGTAATTTGGTGCTTGAAAATGTTTTATTACAATAATGCGATCTTATTAGTCACACTGCATAAGTGTGGGCGTTAATTTTATTTGCTTACATAATGCTATGCAATAACTAATGCGAAATTATCGCAATGAATGTACTGGTTTATATACTCACAGAATTAATTTATGTTCTTGAACACAATAAAACTATATTTATTGTATATTTTGTATCATTTCCGTGCGCCACTGGGGTGTAATAATAAAAAGAATCGTGGAAAAAGGTTTTATTTTATAACTTATATGTACTAAAACTTTATAACTAGGTAACAATATTGCAAATGTTTAATCCTGAGCTCTTGAACAGTTTTTTTATGCATAATTTCCGTATTATTTAACTTTTAATGATGTACAAACTCATTTTGATATTTAACATTATAACATTAAAGCGTACTTAGGGTAGAAAGGCTAAGATCACCTTTTGTGTCCTCCGAAGAAAATATTTATTTTCATTGACTTACACTAAAAGAACGAACCAAAAGTGTTCTAAAGGGATTTGTTTTCATTTAATTAGTAGGTAAATAATTATCAGAATTTAGATGCTCGGATTCTGAGAATTGTAAGTTTGCTTTACAACCTGCACAATTGTGTATTTTCAGTAAACGGGTCTGAATCAGCCCAGGGTCTGTAGTTGCACAGGATCTTGCGGCGCCTCTGCTATAATGTCCGCCCAAAAAGTACCGTAGTTTTTCAGGACGGTGCCCCTGGAAAAAGATAATTATATATTGTGTTTAAATACATCGACAACATACTTAATTTAATAAGTAGTTGACAAAGGTTTTTCTGATCGGATAAAGAGGATTCCGCGTCGATAAGTGTGGGGACTCCCTTATCAGTTTCTAGAGATGATAGTAAGCCACAGCGTTAATTCCTTCCTAATACTGTGAAAGTACAGAACCGCAGTACCACACCACTTGGTTTGGTTGCTTAGTTTTGACCATGACTGAGCGAGCATCGACGTTTCGGTACGTTCATACCTACATACCGTTACATAGAAATCGTTTGTAATCACCAGTTTTTTTTCTTTTTTGTCTGAGATTAAGAGATCCGTTCTTGATATATATTTTGTAAGTTTGTTGATAAGTTCGTTGCCCTGGTCCTTAGTTAGAGCAAGTTCCTTTCACTCGGACATGTGTTGCACAACAATTCGTGAGAACATGGCGACCTTGAAGATAAACTTTGATTACACAGTCATTACAAGCAAAACATGACCATCGGCGGGTCAGCAACGAGGATGACTCCGCTTATCACAGTTTCGCGTGTTGTCAATCCTTTGTAAACAATGACATGTTACTTTCATAGGCATAGGAAAAACATGCGCATTAAATTCATGATTATTTGTAATTGGTAATTTTATCAACAGCCAGCGATATGGTGCTGGCTTTTGATTAAAGCACCCATATTCTCGTTATTATAGGTCACAAGTCAATGGGGTCAGAGTCAACGATATGGTTTTTGGTAAGATTCAGAATGTTAGCTAGTTAGTAGTTAGATACGCAGGATAGATATTCATTTTATAATTAATTCTTTTGTTTTTATATTAATTAGTTTAATTTTTTAGAATAGACATAGGTATTGATAGCATAATTTTATCTTATTGTATAAAATACAGTTATATTTAATTTATTGCGGGTGAACCGATAATTTTCGTTCGTATTTAATTCGCGCCATCAAGGAGTCACACTTATGCGGAATCGGTCAGAAAAACCTGGACGTCAATGTTATAAGGATTGTTTGTAATTTTATCATTCGCATCGTTTCATTCCGGTCATCCATCATAATTGAAACCGATGCTATTGCTATGGAAATGTTCATCATCATCGAATGACGAGAAGACCATATCATGCATAAAGGTTTTCTGACTACGACAATCAAAATTCTATCATAACTTACGTGAAATAGACTCCGCCTTGTGTGTTGGGTGGCGCTCGCCACACCAGTGTAGCTCTATTCTTATCTCTCGGGTCGGCGTGGGTGACCGCCGAACATTCTGGATGGATGGTGGTGTTGGGGGCCTCCTCCCAAGAGCCTATCCATTCGTTCGTCTCCACCGACCGCGCTTGAATGAAGAATCCTTTGAATGGTTCAGATCCTTCGATGGTAACTAAAATCAGAATTGAGATTTGGGATAGATTAATCTATTTACTAGGTACCTACTATTTACTATCTAATAAATCATAACGCGCAAAATTATGAACTGCATCGGAAGGCAATTCCTTATTCTAAGTAAGTAAATTATATCACTGTTTATTGTATTGAACGACTGAATAGGTAGGTACCTATTTGGTTAATTCAAAGTATCTAAAGAATGGTCAGTTTTAATATAATAAGACCATAGAATTTCGAATCGCGCGCGGACACAATTTTTTTTATCTATGAATAAGACTAAGAGACTTGGTCTTTGACAAAGCTGCGTCAGCAGTACAGTCAGTTAAAAAAATATGTAAGGAAATAAATATATATATATTTTGATTTTAACCTAAACATTCGTTTCCAGTGTTTATATAGGTAAATATATTATATCTAATAGCTGACCCGGCGGACTCCGTACCGCCTGAACGCGCTTTTCTCGCCTGAACCACAGATATATCAAGACCAATATTAAATTAATGTAGCATCATGGGCGCCCCTACTACTGTGGGTACTTATGATTTAATACATAGTCAAATATTTACCTAATGATGAATGAATAAAATCTAAAATTGTGGTTTATGATACAGTTACAGATCTAAGTAGTATCGAACCGGTTTAACCATGTGTGACCTACAATTCCCACTTAGAACTAGTATGGCGTAATCGAAATGGTTTAAGTTCTTAATACAATTTCGCACTAATCAGATATTATCACTGATATTCGCTCCTTTTTGGTGTTGGGTAATGGTCCATTCCAGCGTTTATGTGCATATTTACGTAGGAATAGTAATATCTAAATAAGAAATAGATTGTACTCACAAAAGTATTTGACAAGTATTAGTAGAAAATGCTTTTAGCATTAAGTTCGCCCATTGTGCTATAAAACTGTATTTTGTACAATAAAGTAAAAAATAAGTGATTATAAATAAATAAATAAATAAATAGAGCAATTTTTGTCCTTGTCTCTACATTAAAAATGTCTAATTGTAGTACTTATGTCATAAGAATCGTTATAAAGTTATTGTTTCTAATTTTAACAGTAATTTAAAAAAGAAAGTTATAACATTTCCTAGTTAGTTATTGCAGATATCTATACTGTTCTTGTTACTTGTTTTGTGAATCGGAAAAAATGAAGGGAAAGAAGTGTAATGGACATTGATTTCATTTCATTCTTTTTTAACTCACATACATTCCAGGTTATTTAGAGGTATATCTTCTAACGTAAATTTTATAAAAGTTTCAATTTAATTTTACTTCTAAATATATGTTTAATTGTGCTGTGTTACACTTTTTTTTTATTTAAGTGGTCATATGTATCATTTGCATGAATATACACTATTTACCTGTGATAGCTGAATGTGGCCCGTAGACTGCTGAAGAAGCTGACACCCTATAAGGCAGAGTAGCCAGAGGCTGCGATCTGTGTTGTCCATGGTTGGGTTGATTAGCGCGGTTTTTCACACAGGTGTCCACCGGAGCGCCATCAGGAAATCCATTTACGCCCCAGCACAAAACTGACACTAATAATATATTAAACATTTCGTAAACTATAGGATGTGATGCTCCAAAGACTCAATGCTCAACTGCGCCAGGGTCCGCAAGCCCGCTCACTTTTGTAAGCCCCTTCGAAAGGATCTAGGTTTTGAATGTTGACATATCGAGTAGTGTGGTGGCCGCTGCTTTACTCGTAGGTGCGCCGAAAGTGTACCACCGTTCATAGACGTTGCGCAAATCTTAGCTAGTTAAGTTGACGTTAATGAGCTTTGGTCAATAAGCTTTCGTGAATCATTATATTAATACATGCATTCTGTTATAGATCATTCAAATCTTCATAAGGTTAGTGCGATAAATAAATTTAAGTACCTTTTTTATTTTGTCAAATATACTTTATTTGCTAGTTGATAAGTATAATATATTTAAAAAAATATGAAACTGTTGATAATATAGCTCGCATGACAATATGATAACGGATAAAAAATTAAGAAATCTACATATCAACAAAAACTATTTTATCATCCAATTTTCTATTGGGACTTAGAAGATCAGGGTTCAACTCAATATCTATGGTATCATTATTAACAATATATTGCATTATTTCGTCGATCATATTTTCTTCATCATTATTAGTGGGTATTGGAATTTCCTCCATTTCCGGACTGTCAACTTCCTCGTCATCGGGATTTGTTTTATCAATTGCTTCCGTTATATCTGCATATTCCGCGTCAGAAATAGGACTAATTTCTGTAAGCGTTTCCATAGTACTTTCGTGGCCCGATTTTCTATCTCGCCCGTAATCTTGACTTTTAGTATAAATCGGAAGCTTTCTTTCGTAATGACTAACGTCGTATTCATTCAGAGAATTATTATAAACGCTGCTGTTGGGAGAGGAAACGCAATGAATCCAGTTTGGACCATCCATTGCAAAAGGCATGCGAGGCTCTTTCTTATGAACGTATCCACATTCATCAAACGACTCGTACCCTTCATTATTAACACCGCTTTCAATAGTTTCATACACCGGTTCTAGAATTTCAGCTAATCGTTCGCTCGCTTGTATTGATATAATTTCAGCGACGTGTAAATTAGGTTTGATAGTTGCGTAGTCTGGTTTTGAATTTTCATGTGATGGAAGTGCCGTGCTGTAAGTTAGCCTTCGATCTGGGTTGGTACTCATCCGCGGGGCCATAGAGTCTCTTCTAGCTCGGGATACATACGATTCTGTCTTTTTGTATGTAGCTCTTAGAAGCATGTGGACCTGTGGAAATAATTTGCTTTTGTATTAGTAGATAAATATGTGTAAAATATTCTTCTTTTTCTTTGTATTTATGTAAAAAAATGATTGAGGAATGAAATGTTTAAAGTATTCCGATTTATTAAAAGATTTCGGTTACAAAACATTGCGAATTGGTGAATTAGTCTTTCATGTAATGAATATGAGAAACGAGAAAACAAAATGGGAATTCACCTCTTTATTAACATAGCAGTATAGCATCGCCACAATGAACCCCTGAAGGCCCTCGACTGTATATGCCACGTAGTAATAGACCTGTTCTCCAGTGCAATCAGTGGTGTTTGGCCTCAATGCAGTCAGCAGGAACTGAACTCCAAAGATGGGCATAAGGAAAAGGGTTGCTTTGGTTGTATTCCTAAAAATTATAAAGCTTCCTTACAACACACACTACAGTTCTAACTTAATGTGAAATATAGAAGACGAAATAGGTACCTTACCAAAAATATCAATAAAGCTAATAATTAAATTACCAATATAATGCTTTAAATAATTCCGGTAGATTCAATGGTGTAATATAAATTGAATCCCATTAGATTCTGAATGATCTTAACTAAAATAGTAAACTCAAATACGACTAAATATATTATATCTTATTTGTTTTGTGGACTGTACTCACTCGTACAGATCATTATAATAAATGAAACAACAGTTATATGAAGTTAAACCATAAAATTGATAATGACCTAATTAATTGTACGGCCTTCTTTTTTCTTATAGCTATAAATCTCCATTTATGGGCACTTGCTATTTATGCAATATCCTGGCACTTAATATATTTTTTAAAACGTAAATAGATAGATGCATCATAAAACCAAATCCTGTGGAAATCGAACCCAAGATCTCCAGATCTAATAGGTAAAAGACACAGAGACAGATCCAAATGAGCGAAAGATTATTTTTTCCAAAAGTAAGTCTCATCTCAGATGGTAATTAAAAACAGCCAGTGCTGGTCTTAGTTGTGACTGCAGACAGCAGCTAGGTAGTCTTAAAATACTTACAACTGATTAGCGTTCTCGTTATTCCTGACTTTAGTCAGCAGTACCCTCATGACGTGAAGGAAAAGCCCGGTGTTAACCAACAGTATAGCGATTCGCGGCGTGTCCACGATCCACTGCGCGTAGCCCGTGGTGTACACCAGCCAGCACGAGTGGTTGTCGAACATGCCCATCACCACCGACCAGGCGGCTACTGGAGCTATTGCTACAACTGTCAAACAATTATATTAGTCAGCCTTTGTATTGGTTATTTCAATTTATTTATTGCATTGTTATGGGCTCATGTTGCCTAATATAAAGAATTTGTTCTTTTTCGGTTTTAAATGGCGCTACAAGAATCGAAACACTTTTCTTCGCTACAATCTTTTCATTAGGCCTAGGTAGATGTATGTAAAACTTGATAGTTTTAGAACGTTGATACGTTCACCGCTTAGTCAAATCTACTAACTGCAGTCCTAATTTGAGAGTACAAATAAAGAATAGATGTATCCTGATCTGTCTCGATCTAATGAACCCTAACTTTTAACTCTCGCACTGCATATAATATTTTTCTTGAAACACATAAATTTAGTGCAAACCGTTCATCGACTGTACAACTTAAAATTATTTAAAAACGACTCACCAGCTCCAAAACCATAAAGCCATCTGACGTCCAGTTTCCTCTTGAAGACTGCCACAATCATTCTATGTAAGTACACCCCTTCAATCAACATACACACGAAGACAGCATTAGCTGCCACCCGTTCTGCGATGCTGATGCTTCTGCACCAGATACTGTTCACTGACATTACTGTGTCTCCAGAATTAGTTAACTCGTCTATGTAGATCTGAAATATTAATACTTTGGTCATGAACTGGGAAAACGTAAATATAGCATGTTTCCCGTAGTTTCACCGGCCGATGTGTATATGTATATGCCAATAACCTTTCGCAAAAATCAGGCTATCATCGTTATCATATGAAGAAACATTTTTTTTTTACTTTTAACAAATAATCTTAAAATTAATGTAAACAGCAAAATCCTAAGCAGAAGGGAGTATGGTATTTATGTTCATCCATTCTGTGGTGGTAGGCGAAATGGCGCCACGAACAAGTCCACCTGGTCACCAGAAAGCACGTGTTACCAATTCCAGATACCAATTTCCAGTCTATTTTGTTCAGCCCTCATTATGAGTCCATCACCAACGCAAGTCCGCGTATATTAAATTAGTAGAATTAGTAAGTTGGAACTTAAGATTTACTTAAATAAAATATTTAAGTAAATCTTAAGTTCCATTCAGGTCCATAATGTCCCTTACCCAAAATGTTCACTCGTTTCAAAACGTCCCTTTCCCAAAATGTCCCTTCCCCAAAATGCCCCCCCCCCCCCCCCCCCCAAATATCTTGCCCATCACATAACGCCTGCGTCTCCACAGCAGCAATGATGTGAACTCATGTTAGAATCGATCAAAGTTCAAAGTTCTTTCAAATCTACTGAGTTTATAGAACTCTTTATTGCACAAATAGATAACAAAAGCTAAACATTTATCAAAAACAATAAATCATACGCAAAATGTCTTTTGGTCATTCAATTTATATTTTTCTCAGAAAATGACTGTAGTTAGTAGCGTATTGTCATGTCCCTTTGTATTTTTTTAAAAAACAGGCCCGTTCTGTGCTCTTGTCTGGCTGAATCAATACCTCTACACAGCTCTGTTTGTTATGTAACCATAAAAACAAAGGCTCGAAGGACCAAAAAAGCTGATCGCTCACACAGAAATTTTCAGTATACAGTACTCTATATATCCTCTGTGCTGTCATTATAGAATAAAAAAATATATGATGGATAGAAAGTTTCTAGAAAGACTAGCAGTAACTTAAAATACAAAAGTAGAACATGATAGAGATTAGAGAGTTGTGTCTGATGTTTTATGGCAGAACATGGGTACCTACTTCACTTCTGCTGACGATGACCAAAATATTTCTCAAAATAACAGCTAAAAGCAGATTTCTGTGCAACGCCACTCTTGTGATGCGAAGACGTTTGTAGAAGAAGAAGATGAACACAGCCGGCACACAGCTGACGATGGAGAAGGACAACATGCCGATGTGGAATCTGTACCGACGGAGGAGTCTCGGGGCTATACTGCAGGTGCTGTAGTCAGTTTGTAACTCCCACACTCCGGTGTCATTGCATTGTTTGTTGCTGAAATCTGGCCGGTATATTAATAAACTAGCTTTTACCCGCGGCTTCGCTCGCGTGGAATCAGAAAATTTGGTGTACACATACAAATATTCCAGTAATCTCCCTTGGGAACTTGATGCTTTTTCAGGACCAAAAGTAGCCTATGTTACTATCCATCTTTTCAACTAACTCTATGCCAAAAATCAGGTTGGTTGCTTAGCTACGGCGTGAAGGAAGGACAAACAAACAAACACACTTTCACATTTATAATATTAGTATGGATTGTTGTATTTGCCCAACAAACATAAGGCTATGTCTTGCAGTAGACATTATGCGGCTGCAATTTCGATTATTATGTCAAAGACTATTGTTCGTTTTAGCGTTTTTAATGAGCTGGAGATAAAATCAAATTCAAAACGGGACATACTTTGATTGTAAATAATCAAAGGGGACGTATTGTCCATACTCGGTACTTGAAGTTTTTTTATGTTTGGTTAAGACGTAGGTGACGTCTTAACTACATACTTAGTATGATTATCTTATGTTTTTGTCGGTTTATATTTATTTATTTGTCTGTGTCGGAAGCCGTACTGAACCCCGTCGGGCTGTAACGCGGTTTAGTCTGTTGACATTGGTTTTGTCACAGATCAGTAAATATTTCTAAATTCTGTGGGTTTTTTTCACATTTAGTAGTCTCTACCAGGCTATTTTTTAAAATCTATGGTACTTTGTGAGCTAATCAAAGTTTAATGTTCTGTTAATATAGTAAAAGTAAACAATTTCAAGGTGAATTGATTATTGATTGAGTAGTATTTTATTGGCTACTATATAGATATTATTATTTATTTAACCATCACGCTTACTTAAGCTTAAGCGAGTACGCTTTGGATGACATGAAGCCATCATGTCTCCATAATCTTTATTATTGCATAATATTATATTCTTAACTAAATGTTCTTATGACCAGTTACACAATATTGCTTAAGAATTTTCAAATGAACTTACGATGGCAAGATGGCCCCGTGTTAGAGTAGGCGAACTCTGAACATACTTCCGAGGCTACGGAGCCAGCTTCGGCCTTGTGCCAACAGGTCCAGCCGTCGAACGTCGTACTACAGCCTGTGTAGTCTGAAATGGCAGGAAATGAAGACCATTATCAACAATTTTTTTTAATGTACCTAATTATCAGCTATTGATCACCATCCCACTTGATGTTATGTTAGCAGACCCTCACTCGACGTCGCAGTAAACGATATGCGTGCTAATGGTCTCACAACTAAGGATGCCGATTGCCGGGCGAAGTGGGGGAGAAAGAGCTCTAATAAAGCTGATGAAGCAACCAAGAAAGCGCTAAGATGGGAGAGAGAGAGAGAGCAGACCCTAGGCTCCCAAGCAACTTGCTGAGAACAAAGGATGGAACAGAGAGAGGGTAATTTTTTGAGTCTCAGGACTCTAAAATGATAAAAGGATCGTGTAGGTTATCTATAGACGGATCAGCTGGGTCAAACGGCCAATAGGCAATGACCGGTCGGCTTATCTCACTCTAAATAGCGCTTATCAACCACCCTCAAAAAAGAAGGAGGTACCTTATCAAAATCGGTGATGATCGGTTTGGTTTTAAAATCAAAATAACTGAAATTAAGTTAGAAAGAAATCTTGTTAGTGAAATAAAATGAGAATTTTTGATTTTTCATGTTTACAAGTTGGTTGATAATGGAGTAATTTGCATGGTCAATCAACCCCGCATGCCCCTATATTGATTTTTTTTAAACCCCCTCACGGTTCCCTTGGTATTCATTCCTATCGTGTTGGTAACAAGCTCAGTTTTGACCCAGCACAATGTGGTTATTCGACACTGTATGCCAAAAATGGGGCACAGCCACCGTTATCGTTTATTTGCATTCTATGTATTATCGTTTATTTGCATTCTATATCCTGCACACCTAGGCTTGAGTTACAATTTATCCAAGCCTCAGAATTATTTTAATGATTTTCTTCAATCTAACTACTACATTAAATTCATACTAGGTGAAGCGTCTTGGAGCATATGTTCTAAGCAGCAGTCTTTTGCGGCGGCGTAGCACCGCTCCCATCGTCCATGGGCTGACGGGATCAACGCATGTTGGACAGCCGATGATACTTCATTGAAGCTTGGATCAAACGGGTAGCAGCCACATGAACCGTCTTCTTTCGCCTGAAATAAATTCAACCTAGTTTATTTTGGTTAGAAATGGTTGCCAAGCCGCTAGCCTATTTCAAGCCAAGTAGGTATGTATATACTTAGATCATATGATCTAAGTGTATGTAATAGATCTGTGTCAGGGTCCTCGATATAACGTAGTAAAATGGTTTACGATACCTATTTAGAGCTGTTATAGGTCTCGCAGTTGTTCGACGGCATTATACAAACAGAAACTAGGGAATTGTCTTACTAATTCCAAACAAGGAGCACGCAGATTCCCGTATATGCAGCTGGCGCTCATGTTGATAGTGTTGTACCCGCCGATGTAAAGGAAATCTGGCGTATAGAGCAAGCAGCCCCAACCAGCTACCCAGCGGTAAATTTGTTGCTGGTAGTTCACATTGCGGTAGTTACAGGTCTCGCGGTTGTTCGGTGACACGGCGTCAGGCGGTTCCTAATAAAGTGCAGAAAATACTATGGAATAAAAAAATAAATTAATAGACAGATTAAAAAAAAAATTGCGTCGCATCCGCGCGCTATTCGAACTTCTTTGCTAATAGACTTATACAACAAAATACGTCATAATTCATAATGTTCGCAATAGAGGCTATATAGAAAAAAACTGAGGCTTCAATTTACCTGCAGATGGCCGGTCATAAAATAAATAATGTCAAATCATATAATTTTAAAATTTTGTAATTATGTCCTTCATATAGGTAACAAACAATAGCAGTGCCGTAAATAGGGACCACCCTATTTACGGCACTGCTATTGTTTGTTACCAGGTGGTTTGGTGCCCAGGCACAGGGCGTAGATTTTGGGGGGCGCAAAAATGACCAGACCAGGCAGGACTACTAGAGGGCGCAGTTAAGTTATAGAAGCTCGCACAGGGCGCAGAAAAGGCTATTTACGGCACTGAACAATAGTACATTATTGTTACTAACACATGACAAATGTCTGATGATAACTTTCCCTACATATAGGTAACAATAACACTATTGTTATTAATTCATGTATTTTTATATGAATATATTAAGTATAGTCCTCCTATGAAGAAAAAAAACCTGAAGCGACGTATCTTAGTGGAATCCCCAGTTTCCGAAGCCATTTGGGATGCAATCAGAATAGCGTGGATGACACAATATTCAGCGGGGAAACTCCGTGTACTGGCAAGTTGCTTTGATTTTAATTTTGAACAGTTTAATTTTTAATACGTTTTTCTTATATAACACTAGATTACCTCACAGATATAATATTCAGGCCTCTCGCAGTCGAGGTCGTTGGTGTTCCGAATGGCGACCCTGGGGGTCCTCGGCCTCCACACGTCCAGATATTCTTTGATAGGAGTAAAGCCGTCGACATTGTAAAATTCTGCCTGAAATTATATGATTTATAAAGAGTTCATATATAAAGTAAACTACTAGAACTACTTGCATAACTATACCTATGCTCGTATCGTACTCGCTTCTACATAAGTACTTATATACTTAGTTGAACGGAGAATATTTAGTGAAATATTCGTAGCCGCGTAGCAAATATTTTCACCTACGCTACGACAGCTACAACACGCTACGACATTTGCTAGGACGAAACGAAAGTGCTACGAATCTACGAATGCTACGTTCGTAGCACGCTCAACGCGGCCGCCCCTCGACTGCGACCATCAGCAACACTTTACCAGGGAGAGATTCAGAAATACACCTGTTAGTTTAGCACAGAATATAATAATTAATAGTACTACTAACCCGTAGCACCACATGCCACAGACCACATGATTCTGTGCTTTGAAAGAATAAACAGAATTTTGAGGAATTTATAAATTGTGGGCCTCGTCGGGCATGCATAAAGAGAATAATTCCTCCAGGGTCGGCAATGTACTCGCAATGCTCCGGGTGTTGCAGGCGTCTCATAGGCTGTGGTTACCGCTTCCCATCAGGTGGGCCGTATGCCTGTTTGCCTACTAAATAGTATAAAAAAATAGTTTGTTGCTGAAATAAATATATACCATTACTAAATAAAAGTTTAAAATAACAATACACCTTAGATCATCAATCCACAATGTAATGATAAAAGAAACAGAACATAGTTAAAAGGAAGAATTTATTGAATATGGGTGGTATCATAAAAAAAAACCGACTAAATATTTATAACAGTTAAAATCGAATCGTCCAAACGTGCGATATGAAATTAAGATCCTGATCCAACTAACTCTCTACAAGACTAGCCACTAATGAAATCGTTATATATTTTTACTTCCTCTTGCTCGGAAATAGCTTTATTATTAAAAAAAAAACAATACGTCAATAGACTCATTGCTGGCCTAAAACAACAATGTATTTAAAAAAAAATGGCAGGCCGCTAATGGAGGTTTATAATGTACACGTTTTTATACATTAGGTTTTTAGTTTCACTCGGGCCAGCCTACCAAAAAAACCTATTCTAGCGGTCGTTAATGGAAATTGGAACTTTTGTTAGGTTGGTACTAACCATTACTTCTTATAAGTATTGTTTAAAAATATGTATAATAATAAGCGGACTTCCGACTCCGAAGGGTACTACTTTGAACTGAGAATACACTTGGATGACGAGATGAATATCTCTATCAAACTCCGTTGGTTCCAAAAAAGTAGCAAATCGCAACACAAAATTTCATTATGAAAGTGTAATAATATTATCCTTGACCGTGCGATAGTATTATGAACATATCTAATCTTTACCGGTTAAGATTTTTTTGTCCTGCTATTAATTCTTTTAATCAATCCAATTTTATGCGTTGAAGAAAAAATTAATGAAATCAGGCACAATTCATAAGAGTATATACATATATTAACCGTACTCTCTATTATTCGATTTGGGTTCGACTGAATTTAACTTTTTTTCACTACAAACTTTCATTCATACTGCTATTTGTTTCTATAGTCCTGCCCTTAGTCGGTAGTAGCCCTTATCAACTATCGACCATTCCACATTCCTTCCAAGATTTCTACGCTTTTTTCTTACTGATGGATTCCATTAAATTAACCTTTAGTGATCATTCTTTTATACCAGTCCTTCTGATCTATGCATGTATGTGATCATTAATATCATGACTATACCAGGGGGCTTAGCCAAAGACACAATCTCAAAACATTAACGAAGTACGACTAGAACCAAGGAAGTTCGAATACGCGCGCGGTCACGCAAATTTTTTTTAAATCTATTACCTACTAGAACAAAATTTATGGGGTTGACATAAGCTGCGATAAATCACGTGGTCAACATTTTGAAATCGTGACTTCGGCTAAGTTATATTTTCTTTGGCTAAGCCCCCAGGTCAAACGATGGAATTTAGCAACTATGTAACGCCTCCGTTGTACTACCGTTCGTGTGTCTGTCAGCGGGTTCTTGTGAACCATAATAGCTAGACTTAAAATTTTAGATTAAGTATGTACTTGTTTCTATTGCCATATCACTACATAATATAAAACAAAGTCGCTTTCTCTGTCCCTATGTCCCTTTGTATGCTTAAATCTTTAAATTTTTGGATTTTGATTTTGATGCGTTTTTATAAATAGATAGTGATTCAAGAGGAAGGTTTTTATACCCATGCGAAACCGGGGCGGGTCGCTAGTAGCAAATAAAACTAAATATTAAAATAAATACAAAGTCGTACTTGGTCAATTTTGTTTAACTCGATATTGGAGCTACTTCCTAGCGGTTTAATGGTCTATAAAAATTTTCTTCAGTGCCCAAAGTTGGACCATCTGTATAACATTTATTGTGGCTGTATGGGCTTTATATATCTTTAAACTAGCATGTCTTATCTTTTTTTGTTATCCGCACATCCACCTTATACTGCCACTTGCGTCATAAGCGAAAGTTAATATATACGATAAAATAAACATAAATTACCTGTACAAAATCATCCAAAAATATCCAGCACAATAAAAAATTAAAGAGTCCATACATTTTCCCTAGTTACACAAGTTTTACAATCTAGTAACATTATGAACAGGTAACATGTGGCATATTCACAAAACTGGTTCAGCAATCCAACTGCAGTCCATCGTTCCGGCCACTGTTTGAAAACAATGTAATGTGGCTAGCATTCCTGTCTTCTTCGAAGTAAATAGCTTTGTTGATTGTCTTCTCTATAAATGTTGAACCACGAGAGAACTATAGCTAATAACAATTGAATGTTTACAAATTATCTGCGACGGCGATCTACCTGTTATCTGCAGATTAATTTGATTTATTTTGCTGTGATTGGATGTTAATATTTGTTTTATCTGAAATTATTGTTTCGAATCATATCTACTAAGTTCATTAGGAATACTTGGATGTGAAATTTTAATCTAAAAAATACCATAGCCGTAGTGGATACAAACTTTCAATCTACCTTACATTCTACCTATCATGTATAATATGAATCGAGTGTAAAATATTTTTATAATAAATAAAATGTGAGTTTAAGTACATACCTAAGTAATATCTTATATTTCGAAAATAATGTCTGTTTCAATTATAGAAAAAAGTGGAACAGTAGTAATATTGTCTTAAGTATATAGGTATTTTTTTCTATAAAATCGAAACTCAGACATTTACGAGACATGATGGTTTTGTTTTTCCTAGATTAAGATGTATATCCTATCTTACGAGTATATGTTGTCATCGTCCTTGCCTCATTTGTAGCCTTAATTTCCATTCGAATGGATTGCCAACCCATCGCTAGTAGGCAACTCAACAAAAATATTATTAGAATAATAATTATCTTCATACACCACGTCACATACCACACCACGCAATTTTCCATTCATAAAAAGGTAAGATTCAACGTCATGCAACTTCCTAGTGTGTCATTTCTTCCCATTAAAGAATGAAATTTACTAAAGAGTAAATTTACATTGTAACAACTAAACAAACTATTGACAATGTATTACATTGTGTTCAAGATCAAGATCGACCCAATGTAGTGACGTATACGAGTGATAATCGATAACTTAGATCTTGTCAAACAAAACAAACGTGGCGTAATTCAAATGTTTTCTATTTTTACTTGAGGAAAAGGTAAGATAATTGGGTGGTGCAGTGAATGCAGTAATACTCATTAAAGATGCTTAACTTACGTAATATATTCAGTATACGTAATTATAGCAGTAGTTTCTTATAGTACTCCGAAAAAAACTCTATATGGCCATATAATAACCATCATGTCAGCCACAAGGAGGCAAATGCCATGGCTCTATCTGTTAGGTGGGTGTACAAGTATATTTAAATTTCAATTTTATTTATTGCATTTCATGTGGTATATACCTACTCTTAGTTTAGTACCTTACGTTAGTACTATTAAGTATTCTGTGGCCTTACACCTTACACCTAAGTTTAATTTATATTTATTTATTGCACTTAAAAAAATACAATACGTAGGTGCCTATTCCTATCTCTGCCAGTCAAACCTTAGGACCAAACATTATTTATACTTATAGGTATATGACCCACATTGTACGTAAGCACGCGTGGTGCTTGCGTTCACGCAATTGTACACAGCAATAAAAACGTAACTTTAGTTTAGTTAGTACCAAGTATAATTTTCATTTCACATACTTAAGTTAGTATATATTATGGTTATTTTTTTGTATGTTTAGTAAAGTACATAGAATAAAGTCATCAATCAAAATCCTTTTCAGTCAGTAACGTATGAAAATGCAAAAAAACAGCTATAAGAAATTTCTTTCATCCATAAAATTCTCGTTAAAGTTAATGAAGATTTTACTTAGAAGTAGTTTACTGACTTTTCGCCAAAATCCGCCCGGTTAAATATTACATATTATACTTGCTTAAAGATATAATCACCTTAGCGATTATTTTATTATGACGTGATGCGTTACTGCTTGTTTTGGACCTAGGAGTATCAGATTAGCTCAACACGTGTCACTCTTAACATTACGAGTAGCACAGTATCTCCACTGCCCTATTTCTGACCTTTTTGCGACCACACGAGCAAATGTACGGCTAATTACGTAATTTACATGCGTGTTGGATGAGTAATAGATGAGTCTTACAGGCGATTTCATTGAAATTTGCGAGTCATTAAGTAAATAAAATATCAGTAACAGTTAAGTATTAGGTAAATTACACCATAAATTGCAATATTCTTATATATAATGTATATCTTTGTAATGCTCTTAGAAGTTTATCTTCTATACAGACCTAGTAGCTATTAAATCTACTTTTTCATTTCTCATACTCGGAAAGTAGTGTTTTCCTGATCTGAGTATAGGGTGGAAAATGCTTCATGCCCTCCCACTGGCCGAAAAACCCATAGTAATCACTTTCTTCCCTAAGGCGGGAATGAAATTTCAAAATATAAAACAAAATTTTGTCTGTGACTGGAAGGACGAAAAATTTCATAAAAAAACGTGAAAGTATAAACAGCCAGTGTGAATTTAAAAAATACTTATTAGGGTCAGCACTCACCAAGAGCAATGCATTTTCTGATAACACTAAAATATTAACTGCTTAAATATGGACATACAGTGTAAAATAAATAATATATAATTGAAAGAATGTCCTTTCGAACGAAAAATAACTTTTAAAGTCGGTTTATAAATGAAGGAGATGGTACAAAACATAAAAAAAAACTGAATATGAAAATACTTTGTGAGAGAGTTGCCTTTTTATTTTTTACAAAATAGAGGTATATAAATCCTTACATTTCTTACAACTCATTTCGGTAAATCCTAAGACTTACTCTTGTCTTAGGATTTACCATAGTTCGAGCTTTTACAGTAACATATACATATTGTAAATACATTTATTTAGATTATTTTTAGTTTTAAGTATTTTATTTAGATTTTAATTTAATTAGGCTATTAATTATATAATCTACATTTATGATATAAAATTCACGAATTAATTTAGATAAAGCAACCATAAATTTAATACTTACCTATTCATTCGATCAATAAGGTAAAACAATATAAGTATCTAGATATTAAATATAGGTCAGGTACTTGTATTATAAATTCAAGTTCATGTTTGTAAACATTGTTACATTGTTGTGGGTTATGACCATTCTCTCTTTCAACTATAGGTACCTACTTACTCGTCGTATTGCGGGTTCACTAAAAGTATGTATATAATATGTTTTACTACGTCTATTTCAATATTTTCAAATTAGAACATCTCCATATTACTCAAAATCCCAAAAATACTTTCTCGAAGTATGCAAGAACCACAGATTTAAAAAAATGCCTGGACTTTTCTAATTCTATGGCAAGAACAAATCTAGAATCGGTTTTAAAACAGTTAATAGACAGAAAAATAAAATTTACCTAAATGTCTGTTTTAAATATGTCAAAATTAGAAATACTTTTATTTTTACTAAATCACAGTACTTACACAAGGATAGTGCGGATAAAAAAAATAACTTAAAATGCGAATGAGTAATGTACCTACTTATCTAAATACGATTTATCATAAAATATTATTTTGTCTGACTGACTGTTTGATTTGGCTAATCTCCAAAACGACTGGACCGTTTAACACGATTTTCACTACCAGTAGATAGCTAACATTAAAAGGCGACACTTAGACATTAATATATAATTTCCACACGGTCGAAGTCACAGGCAACAGCTAGTAGGACAATAAGTATAAGTGACCTAAATTCTGTCTCCTGCGGAAACAATCTTTCCCTGTTAATCAATCCATCTTCAGGCTGTTCAGGCTATCTTTGAAATCATATAATGACGTAATTCTGCAAATTCAGTGACCACGGTGGCCTCTGACCGTGCGCAGAGCACGTACATTGATAACTTATCAAACTGATTTAAACCAGTAATATCACTTTTTGTTTCATTGCCGAGTTTGCTGATTTTTTTATATAACTCTCGCAGATATTATCAGACACGTGCGTGACTTTAATAAACTTGTTATTGCGGATAATATTTGGATAACAAAAAACTGTAAGTATAAATGGGTTCTGTATTTATTACCTCTAGCTTTCGCCCGCATGAACTTCCCTCGGGAATAGTAGGTACTTTTTTCCGGGATGAAAGGTACCCATGTCCTTCTCAATACACCTAGCTATGTGTATGCGAAATTTCAGAAAAATTGGTTCAGTAGATAGGGCGTGAAAGAGTTAACAAAACAAACAAATATACAAACTCGCATTAGGATTCTATATAGAATTTCTTAGTTATTAGTAATTGTATATCTTATTTTAGACTCACTGGGAAGACCTTCTGGTCCCTTTTCATACGGAGGCCGTACTCTATCTCTTGATAATAAACAAAAAAAATCTTAACATATAAGTACTTACATTTTTCCTGAATTTATAATGTACAATTTTAAAAAGTTATTTTTAATTTTTGTTACTAATCGCTAAAACAAAAATGTGATGATATCAATTATTTAGATACTATAATAACCATTTCAAAACGACACGGTACCTAAGCGATATACTTAGGTACCGAAACGCAATCACAAAATGTTGAAAACTAGGTACCTATTTACAGCACAGCATTAAAGAAATCTAAGGCCTTATGGTGGTACCTAACTGTGAAAGTAAAAGGCCTCGTTTAATTATAAGGTACTATTGAGACAGTAAGTACTTAAACAAGTACATACTGCTATTGCATCATAATTAGAATACGTCAAAAAAAATAAAATTGCATTACCTCTTATCATAGCAAGAGTTTAAAGTTTATCATTATCACATAGACCTCCGCTTGCGATACGTAAGGTATTTTTAAAATAGTAAATCACATACTTATTACTAAGTCGGATGGCGTTTCGATATGACATATAGGTATGTATGGTATAAGGCATAAGAATAGCCAACTCCCTATCTTTTTACGGATGTCGTAAATGGCGACTAAGGGACAAACAGAATCCAAAAATCTGGTACCTACCTCTTAGTTGTGACGAATTCCACCGTCAACAGCATTTATAGCAAGGTTTGATGTGAGACAAATAGTGAAAATTATGCTTGTAGGTTAATCGTATTTCATATATAAAGCGGGGTTAAGTAGTTGCGTTGGCGCATGGAGTAGTGAAAATATTTTATTTACCTTGACGATTGGGTTTACTTAATTTGATAGAAAAAACCGCGCATACATGTCTTTATTAATTTAAATAAGTTCTTATTCTAATTTTATTTTGGTAAAGTTTAGTTTAAATAAACAAAACATTTGTGTTTATATATTAATATGTCTATTCTAAAAATTTAGACTAATAAATATAAAAAAACTAAATACTTATTTAAAATTAAATAAAATATAGAGCCCTTTATTTTGGTGGAAGTAGGTGAATAAAATTTGTCATATTTTTTATTATAATAAAATTACATCACAAATATGAAAGTAAGTGTAGATCCACGTTTCTTTCCTTCTCGTGTCTTTAGTGCCACAGAATATAGAATGCTATACTAGTATCTGGCAAATATAAAAATACTATGACGACTATAATTTACATTTAACGTACCTAACGGACCAATATTTTATTATAATTTTTGTTTTAATGTTTTAATGGAGGGAATACAATAAGACATTTCGTCCTCGGGCTCCAAAACCTGGCTTTTAAGTACCATACTATTTATGTTTTTATTTTGATACTAGCTGATCCGGCGAACTCCGTACCGCCTGAATGCACTTTTCTTACCGTTTAAACCTTCCCTGAGCTTCCACAAATATTTCAAGACCAAAATTAAAGAAATCGGTCCAGCCATTCTCGATTTTAGCGAGACTAACGAACAGCAAATTGATTTTTTTATTAAAGAAGAAGAAGAAAGAAGATAAGAGAAGAAGAAGACACTTCTTATTAGTTAAGGCACTGTGGAACAAGTGATGTGCTACCCCAATCAAACTGACAATCTGAATACCTAAAAATGATAACCAGATGATTCAAATATACTGTTAGTACAAGATCCCACAACATTTAAGTATGATCTTTTTACATTATTTAATATTGTCTTCATAAGAAATAAGATTTACCCAATAGGAATCGCGCGCGGCAGGCAAATTTTTTTTTTAAATCTATGTAGTTATACCTAAGGAACTGTGTGTACGAACTTGTATTTATTTATATTGCTGTAGTGCTTGGATGTGCTATTCAAAAATCAAAAAATAGTTCTTAAAAACTATCCTACATCACATCACATATACCCTACATCACCTATAAGTATATATAGTATACCTACGTCACTCGAAGTGTTTAGAAGATACTACCTACTAAACACTTCGAGTGACGTGGGTATACTATATAATACAACAAATCAAAAGGAAAAAATAAAAATAAGAAAGTTCTTATCGAAACATGTCCCACAATGTCGTACCTAGATAACATCATTAGCATTACTTTTGGTCATGCGAAGATTTTTCGTGCGACGCTTATTTTCCGAGATTTGCCGTATTTTCGATTTCGACGACCCAAAAAGGGGCGAGGGGATGGCGACATTTTTCACAAATCCGACTTTACGGAGGGTCATAGGTAATGGTTAACTTGCGACCCCCAAAATAAGCGAGCGATCGTTCGACTTGCGCATCCTTTGCGAAACTGACCAGTAAGAATATTGTTCACCAGCAGTCTCTTGGACTAATAGCTACACTGATGAAAACGAGGTTTAGTACATAGCGAGGTACTTACTTACTAACTATACTTAATCTAAGTATACCAAGGTTGGCGAGGCGCATCTTTAAGTACAAATAATCAGGAGAAATACATTTCATTCGCAGTTCTTCACTTAAACGTGTTCGACGTCTATTTAGTAATAAATATCAAATAAGTATAAACATTAAAAAGTGTATGTGCAGTGTTGTCCTGTTTTCTACAATAATACATTAAAAGGAAAATTATTAATTTATCGGCATTGTTCATTTTATTACGAAATAGTACGTACTTAATTTATTGAGTCTTTATATAGGTTCTTAGTACTCAGGTAAGTGATTTTACATAATAATGATTAGGTAGCTTTATAGTTAGCCCAGCGAAATATCGGAGTATCTCGGAAGCGTGTTTTCATTGCCTGTCGTTTTTAACTTCAAATAAAGTCAATTGAACAGAATATTAACTGTTTATGTTATTAAAATTGGTTTTGCATTAAACATTTATAGGAAGTTTTATTTGTCGGAATCTTATATTTTTTATATAGGTATGTTACTCGATTACTCTAAAACGCTTTTTTGTTTGAAAGGGTACTTATGCAGGTACTTTCTATTTGGTCACAAAGTTATCAGTACCCCTACCACGAGAATTTATAAACGCACGCAGACGCTAACGACTGCGCTGCGTTAGCGATTTTGTAGAACAATGTACAGCTGGCGAACAGTAAGGTAACTAAGAAATTCCATACAAAATCCTAACGCAGTTGTTAGTGGAGAAAAAGCAGGCAATCGGACCCTGGGCTCCGAAGCAATTAGCTGAGGACACAACCGGGATAATGTTTAAATGAGAGAGAGATGATATTTTGTCTTTGAATGATAACCTAAAGGTATACGCATACATGCACGTATTTTATACACAACTATCTTTTTCCCATGGCTTAGCCCCGGTGAATATCAGGAATGGTGCTTTTTTTAGGATGAAAGGTACCCTATGTCCCCTTAGTTCTAAGCTACTTACCTCCCCACCAATTTTCAGCCAAATCAGCCGTTCTTGAGTTATAAATAGTGTAACTAACACGACTTTCTTTTATATATTTTATAGATATATATGAGATATTTAAGAAAAATTAAACTTGCGTCTACGTATCTTTGCTTTAAAATTAGCGCCAATTTTCTTTAAATTTTCTTTCAGAATCAAAACAAACATTCCATCCAATAGAAGTGCCTGGATCGATCATAGAGTGACAGAGTAAACAAATTTGATTGGTTGAAATTCGTAGCACTGTGGCGCCACCCCGACCTTATAAATAACAGCGTGAACGCGCGCTGGTTCTCTTTTCCACAGTGTTAATTCAAGGGGATTTTATCGGGTTATTTTTGTGAGCTAACTCTAAATTCAGAATGCCGGAGACTTCAAAAATGAATGGATACGCAAAAACAAATGGACACAGCTTTGACATGGAAGATGGATCAGTGTTTTTGTTCACATCCGAGTCTGTCGGCGAGGGCCATCCAGGTTAGTTTCCTTGACAAAATGTATGTTGCAAGAATCGTGCAATAAAAGAAAAATGGCCGCTTCTAGACATGTGCGCACATAAAATAATCAACCACGATTGATATATAATGAGAATGTATAAATCTTGCTTTCCGTTAACTAAATATGATACAATTGTATATCCGTATTTGGTGAACAAGTGGAAACTACAATGTTTTGTTACATCATGTTCAGCGCGGCCAATTATAAAATAACATTGTCAAAATAATCACAACACGTGGTGCTAGGAAAAGCGGCTCAAAACATAATTTGGTATTATGCTCATGCATAACCAATCTCAATACCTACTGAAAATGTTATAAAATTGAATATTTATTTTCAGACAAAATGTGCGACCAAATTAGTGATGCTATCTTAGACGCACATTTGAGACAAGATCCCGATGCAAAAGTGGCTTGCGGTAAGTACCTATCTTACCTACTATTTCTCTTTTAATTTTAATAATCTGTATTTTATTAAACACTGTCATACATTTACCCACAGAAACTGTCACAAAAACTGGAATGGTCCTGTTGTGTGGGGAAATCACATCAAAGGCAAATGTAGACTATCAAAAGGTGGTCAGGGATACAGTGAAGCATATTGGTTATGATGATTCCTCCAAAGGTAAGCACTACTGTTATCATTGTAATGCTGTTTATATACACAGCTGTTGGCTCTGAGTCAAACCTTGAAATGCAAAATAGTCAAAATTATAACTTGTTACTGGTACAGATCTTGAGCGGTTCCTTTTGCTTGTGTCGAAGTTATATTTGGTATCTTATGTATTATTTGATTTGCCGAGAATTGCGCAGTGCTCAAGATCCATGCCAGTATGTGTACTACAAGTATTAAAAGATGTTCCGTGTATTAGGTTTTGATTGGCGAACACTGAACTTGTTAGTGGCAATTGAACAGCAAAGTCCAAACATAGCAGACGGTGTGTACACTGACCGAGAGGAATTAGATATAGGGGCTGGAGATCAGGTACCTATTACAAAACCTGTTGCACGATAAGGCAAGGGGCCTGATTCTGGGCAAGTTTCTCGGGCTAATTCATGCATGATTAATTGATGTTCTGATTAAATTATATTAGGTACGTGAAATATTGAAAGATTATATCAACCAAAAGGATTTGTAACTCTAAATATGGGATTTTCACAAATCATCCAAAATGTCATTGGTTTTCTTCACCTGAACTATAAACATGGATTAACATTTTGCGACTAGATTTTTCCCCATGGGCCATTGCAATCCCTACCACATTCATTAAGATATTCTATAAAAATCTCTTGGATTCACTATGGACCAATTCAGAATCATTAATTAAATTGTAAACCATGCGAATACTACCGAGCTATCATACTATTAAACAATTTCACAAATTTTTGCCAAACCTAATTTTTTTTCGAAGAGAGTTAAATCCATCGTAGACTAATGATTCTCATTTATCACATGACATTAATAAACATGTTGGGTTCAGGGTTTGATTACAAGACATGCAGTGTCATGCTTGCTCTGGATCAACAGTCACCAAACATTGCTGCTGGAGTGCATGAGAACAGAAATGAGGATGAAGTTGGGGCTGGTGACCAGGTACTTAATCCATTTCATTACTTCAATCATATATTTGGTGTGACGAACCAAAGTAACTATTTGTTTAACTTCAGTATGTCTATCATGAGTTTTTGCTAGTGACTGCAACATCTTTTTTGTACTTATAAAGTGTTTTCACTTATATAAAATCATTTAGGTGATAGTAAGGTAAGGATTTCTGTACAAAATTGTTACTCTGTTACTAGAGTGTTTGCAAAATGTCTGAATGTACATACAATTTTGAGCTTTTCAAAATACCATCAAATTCATGTCAGAATTGCACATAAGGGTTCTGTACCCTATTAAAATTGGTATTTTGAGTGCAAAGTACTTTTTGTTGGAAAACATGTTTTTTGAAACAGGATCCCCTTTCTTGAAAGATAACTCAATAAACAGACAGGTCTACTAACATACTTAGTAATAAGGTATGTATTTTTTGGGTACAGGGTAAACTCTAAAAATTAAAATGTAGACAACACTAGGTCTATTTTTATTAATTACAGACAATTTAATTTGCGGTTTATCTATAGGTACTTTTTCTCTTTGTAAATGTTCTTATTCTGTTATCCATTTGTACATAAAATAATGTATGCATGTTGTATTGTTGTTGTAAATTTAATATTGAGTTTCAAGGTAAGGCATAAAAGTTAGTGCAACAATGATTTTATGCCTTGCATTTTACTAGATATTAGGTATGGCAAAGATAATATATGAGTTATGTAATTTTTCTATGGTCTGCATGAACTCATGAAATGTACTATTTTAAATCAAAAATTTTTTTCACTTTATAATGCTAATCAATATAAAAAATAATATATTTTTTAGGGTTTAATGTTTGGATACGCAACTGATGAAACAGAAGAATGCATGCCTCTTACAGTCGTCCTTGCCCATAGACTCAACCAGAAAATAGCTGAGCTCCGACGAAATGGCGAATTTTGGTGGGCTCGTCCTGACTCTAAAACTCAGGTAAACAAAACAATCTACATATTTTAAAAAATGATATTTTACAATCTTGATATTTTATATCTGTCTAATTCTGTGATTTAAAACCTTGTTTTGAGCAGTGTGTTTTCCCACTTATTTCCCTGTCCCATGATTCACATGTGAGCAAATCAATTGTTATACTATAGCTACAATTTAAAGGATGGTTATATTTGTCAAGAATAGTCCACCTACTACCTCTATTTGTAGATGTCTGTTCCTCTCTTTGCTCCATTGAGTAGTTATATTAATTACTGAAAAAAACTTTCCACATTTGCGTTATGTGCGCATAAAAAAAAACATTCATTTGACCTTTCATCACGAATTCACGCCGCGTGACTGTAAGTCAGTACAGTAAGACAGAAGAACATGTCCTTTTGGATACAAAATAGGAAACCTATGTGTAATGTTTTCCAATTGGGTATGCTAAGTTAAAAAAAATGATTTTTTTTTATATTTTTAACTGAAAATTCAGACTATTTTAGGAAACTAATTTGATTTTTTTCGCTTAAATTATTATTATTAATTTTATATGAATTTTTAAAGTTTTATGTAGACGTCATTTTACTAGACGATGTTACCATTATATAGTATAGTGCCACAGTGTGGTCACAATAAAAACGAACGTGCCTTTTATTTTACAATAATTTTACGGCCCTGGAAACAAGTCCATTAAGGCCTTCCTTGAAATTTTAATCTTCTTCAGTCCTACTTTAATCAAGTCAAAAACGTCAAGTCAGTAATTTATCCCAGTCAAGTAAGTCTATAGTCAGAGTCAGGTGGCTTAATACCATCTCTTAAAACCATGCAAGGACGAGTGAGTAAGCGAGACAGCGCAATACATGATGTAAGGCGACATCTCCCTTACTCAATCGTTCTTGCATGGTTTTAAGAGATGGTAGTAACCCCCTGGGTTATTACTGTCTCTTAAAACAATGCAAGATCCAATGAGTAAGCGAAACAGCGCAATACATCATGTAAGGCGACATATCGCTTACTCACTGGATAGACAACTTGATAGATGGTAGTAGGCCACCAGGGGGTTACTACCTTGACATGACCAATGTCACGGACAAATTAAAAAAAAAAAACTGTATTGACAGATCATAGGTTTTTTTTTAATTTGTCCGTTTTTACGGTCCTAATCCTAGTCGGAATCCGAAGTGTGGACACGCACACACTTAGGATACGAATTAAAGCGTAGACGCAGCTTAATTTGCGTAATGACGTCATTTAGGTGTCGAATGAATGTTACAACTTCCACGGCATTTTTGAATATTTTACCGCAATCAATGTACTTTTCTTGTCGAAAATACAAAAATATGGTATGAAATCAAAATATCTCGAAATGGTTTTCGTATTTTAGTGTGTTAAAAAAATTTAGCATACCCAATTAGCTTTATTTTGGTCGATTCAATAGCGCGTAAATGTCTCTTCTATAAAATATTTTCTCTTGAAACTGTTTAATGGGGTATTAAAATGAAGTATTTGAAGAAGTATATGTATCTTCCTATTTACCATTTTGTTGAGCCTCAATCCAATGGCGTTTTTTTATATATATTGGCCAGTTAAAAACTACCTAACTGATACATCATTACCATTTCCTAGTCTAACTTTAAAGATAAGTTATCTCATTCATTGAACTCTGAAATCATTCATTACTTATCTGGTCATATAGGCAATTATTATTATCAATAACTGGGTTCATCTCGATGCATTTTTATAACCTAAAACGTTAGTTGTAGAATAATTCTTGTTTTTCGCTGTCATAATGTTCTTATTCCTATACTATTAAACGAGCAATATCCATACTTCCTTACCTCTTCACGACTAAACTGCTGGACCGATTGTGATGAAATTTGGTAGGGATGTAGTTAACGACCTGGGGTCATACATAGGCTACTTTTGGACGCGATATAACTGAGTCTGAGGCGGGGAGCCGCGGGTAACAGCTAGTTTGTATATATTTATTTGTACTTGCGTTTTCGAAAACAGCTCTTACGATTTGTTTGAAATTTTAAACACAAGTTCTTACATATAGTCAAAAAGATAATCTAGCTAGGTTTCCATGACTGGGAATATTCATTTTACCCAAGTTTTCACGCAAAAAGATTCTCTGCATAAAACGAGCGAAGCTCGGTCGCCCAGGCACTTTATATTGAGTATGAGGCGCTCGATAGCTTAACGAGGCATGCATGTTCGTAACGTTCATGTGTGTCACATCGCAATTAGTGGCATTTTTACCTTTGGCTCGTACCTACCTCTTCGGAAGGCACTTAAAAGACGTTGGTACCGGCTGTTATGACGACGATCGTTAGGCTGTGTGAGATATCTTGAGGCAGCCTGACGAGTCAGTGTGGGCCACTAACACACGATTAAAGCATGCCCAGAACTCTGAACCCTAAGGTGATGCAGTGGTGGCCCAATTTAATAAGCTAAGTCAGAAAATACTTTCAGGATTACTGGCAGCCACGTTAATTCCAATATATTAAAACTATAGATATCTATTTAAAAAAAACAGTGATATTATAGAATTGAAACTAAGTAAAAATTTATTTATGAAATAGACTTGCTGACAATTCGGACACAATATAATTTGGTAACACTGTTCAAATTGAATATCTATAAATTTTTATTGGGAATTTATTGATTGGTAGAAATCAGTCAAATATTCAATAAGAACAAGTTATCCAAAAGATACCCTTTTGGTAAACTAATATAAGGTAATAATAGTATAACACAATGAAAATTTTAAAACAATACTTCTACATAATAACTATATATATTTTGTTATGTGTATTCAAAGTACATTCCACTTGATCTGTAACCCAATATCATCATTTCAACTACCAATTGTTGCGCACGGCAACAATATGTATGAAATGGACACTGATTATATCTGTCTGACATTGAAGACACAGACAGACCACCCAGGAGGTTCTCAGACCATGTGACACTTGCACTTATTTTTATTGAATATGCAAAACCGCAAAATATGGTCTATATGGGTTCATTTGTCATTTGTAAAAACAATGGACTCATATTACACATACAAAGCAATAATTTATCTTTCTCCTACACCTGTGATGCCAGAAATAATGCTTGTAGCTAAAAAAAACATAAATAAAAAGCTTGGTTTTTTAATAATTCTTTTTTTGTAAATTACTTGAATTCATTCTAACTGACTTCCTAAAAGCTCTTAAGCTTTTCGATCACTTATTATATTTACGAGTTGTTAGCGCATGAAGGTGTCATGAGCGTAAAAAGGCTATGTTGATCGACTCATATTTTGCGAGCCTTATGCATGACTGCCAACATAATTTAAAAAAATATATGTTTTTTTTTTTTGACACAGGTAACCTGCGAATATACGTTTGCGGGAGGCGCTACTGTGCCCCAACGGGTTCATACGGTTGTTGTCTCACTCCAGCATTCTGAGAAGGTAAAATATTTCTCCTGGCAAATACTTCTAATAACAATTTTGTTATCTTAATTTTTTAGTATTTCAACATTTGAAATGGTGTCAGCATATGGAATTTTAATAATAAGTACTAATATTGAATAATTGTATTTGTTGTTTTTGTTAAATAAAAATTACTTAATAAGGTCGATTTTATTATAAAATTGTTATATTTTGTTATGGCAGCAGTAATCTCGAAAAAATGTTTTGTTATTTTAGAATAACATGATATGAACATATCAATTTATAAACTTTCAAGCTTCAATAACATAAAGTTAATAATATTTTGATCTACTGTAGAAATATGATGTAAAAGTAAATATTATTATTTTCTTATCAATTCCAATGCTAAAGAGCTATTTAGCACAGATTTTTTGCTTGCATGTCATCCGATATTATTTAAATGAATCTGGCATCTAGAATATCACTGAGCTCTTCCTCACACAGACACATTTTTAAAGATAGTACAGTGTTAGTTGGTTAGGCAGTTTGGTAATTAATGTTGTAGGTATATGTTTACTCGTATATACAGCAGAGGTTTTTAGATAAAACATTAAATTTTAAATTATTTATCTTATAGTATGTACAACAGCAACTATTTTTTTCTCTTAGATAACTTTGGAGACATTGCGCGACGAAATAAAGGAGAAGGTCATCAAGGAAGTCATTCCCGCTCAATACCTTGACGAGAAAACCGTCATTCACATCAACCCTTGTGGGCTATTCATTATTGGAGGACCACAGGTAAATCAAAATGATGCATAAATGATTGATTAATGACAATTGTAGAATACTAAGTTGCATGATTAGATTTCCCATTTAGAGATAGGTCAGGGAAAATGTTTCATTAAAATTGTTGATTTGTCCTTATTGTGTTTTTTACCACATCCATTTGTAACATACAGATACATTCAATGGAGTCTGCTTGTATAATTTTCGCCTTATATTAGTGAAAATGAGACAATGATGAGATCCATGCGATGTAGTGCGACAGAATGTCGGTGGTGAACACACGCATGCTGCCTTCCTACTGATGTCTTGATAATATAAACACACATGTAGGGCTACTTACTTGTGCCGGCCGTAGAAAATTCTGTACTATAATTCATAAAAAAATATAATAACTAATATTGTTGGAATTTTTCCAATTCTATTTTATCAGAGTTCGTTTGAAATTCGACAAAATTTTATTCACGACGCTACCGACAGGGTATATAAAGTTGAATAGTATTGGTAAATAAATTTTATCTATCTACATATCTATTAGGGATACTTTTTAGGGGTATTATATATATTTAAATAAAAAGCTTTATTATTTAAAAAACATACCTACGTCAATTATAGTCCTTGAGGTCTTTTGCAAAAAATTTACTATAAATATAAATAAAAAATAAATAGCTGTTAATAGAGATTTTTTATGTACTCATTTTCATACATTACGTTATAGTTTCACTCTGTGAAAGTCGGTCAATATTGCTGGTCACTAAAATAGATAAGTACACGCATTTCAAAAATTTGAATAACTATCAAGTGAGCACTGGTTTGTTTGCGTCTATAAATTCCTCGCAAGAGTAAGCACTATACAACCCTCGGCCAAAATAGCAATTATCGTCCTCATCCGCACTTCGGCCTTCCAATATTACTCGGCCGTAAATTGCTTTATTGAAGGCCTCGACAGTAATGTACTATTGCTGCTAGTCTACGCAACAAGCTACTTATCCATACTAATATTATTTTATATATTCAAGCATATATATTTAAACCATATCTAGGCCGTATCAGACGTTTTACAGTTTGAAACAACGATTTCCAGTCGGACGCGGGCCTGACGGGCCGCAAGATCATCGTGGACACGTACGGCGGCTGGGGCGCGCACGGCGGCGGCGCCTTCTCCGGCAAGGACTTCACCAAGGTGGACCGCTCGGCCGCGTACGCCGCGCGCTGGGTCGCCAAGTCGCTGGTGCGGGCCGGCCTGTGTCGCCGCTGCATGGTGCAGGTGAGCGCTCACTCCAAGGTGGACCGCTCGGCCGCGTACGCCGCGCGCTGGGTCGCCAAGTCGCTGGTGCGGGCCGGCCTGTGTCGCCGCTGCATGGTGCAGGTGAGCGCTCACTTCACCGAGGTGGACGTGTTGTTGACGACTAACACATCCGAATCAAAATCGTATTGATATATTGACAAAATTTACAGAAGTCAGAAAACAACTGAGAAACGCTCGGATCACATCAATAATAGAGTTAAGGCTGACGAAAGAGAGAAGAATATATAAAAGCAAGTCTGCGACCAAACTTACACGTTTTCTATCACATTTGTTACTTTACGAGACAATGATGAGAACCATGCGATGTAGTGCGACAGAATGTTGGTGGTGAACACACGCATGCTGCCTTCCTACTGATGTCTTTGTAAATCTCATTTATCTTAACATAATCATCTCAACAACAACACACCAAAATCTTACATGTTTTTATTTTCTATAGTGCAATAGTGTTTTTACTTTACACCATCTTTTAATGTCACTGCGTTTGCACAGTGGTAAACGAAGCAATAAGAAGATACATACAACTGCACCATTTTCGTCCATTAGCATTAAACATTACATACATCATTTGTACATAGATTAGACAATTTTACTCATATTTCTCATGTTAGGTCACAAAATTTGTGCATATTGAAATAATAACTCAATATTCTGTCAATTTCAGGTAGCATATGCCATCGGTGTAGCTGAGCCGCTGTCCATCACAGTGTTCGACTACGGCACATCTCACAAAACACATAAAGAACTTCTTGACATTGTTAAGAAGAACTTCGATTTACGGCCGGGCAAGATCGTCAAGTAAGTATTCATTGATATTATTTAATAGTAATTGTTATTTTCAAAAACCAAAAGACATTATTTACTATGAATTGTTAGTTAAAAACGTGTTAGTTTCCACCATGGTAATGGTTAAACAGAATTTGCTGATATTTTGTAAACCGATATTATTTTCAATAGAATGTCAGCAATTTTTAATGATTTACATTTTTATCTCTGTTACTTGTTAATCGGTACTAATCTATATATATAAAAATGAATTGCTGTTCGTTAGTCTCGCTAAAACTCGAGAATGGCTGGGCCGATTTGGCTAATTTTGGTCTTGAAATATTTGTAAACAGTGAGAAAAGTGCAGGTTCAGGCGGTACGGAGTGCGCCGGGTCAGCTAGTGTAAGATAGTTTGTTGTTGGCTTGTTAATTGTGTTTAAATATGGCCAAGTGTGAAAGATATACTTTTATACCTCCAATGTGTGTAATGCATTGGCCATTACTTTACCTTCATTAAAGAATGATGGCGGAATTTTTACGAATAAAAAAAAAATACGGATGAGTTGATTTTTTTTTTACAACATCATAAGAGTCCCAGAAATACATTTCTGTAAATAAAATATTTTTAAACCCCCGGGAAAAAAACTAGATTTTTATTATAAATTATGTTACCAGAACTTAAATATGGCAATGTAGAAAGTGAAACATTCGCATAGAGCCACGACTTACAACTGCCAATGTCACTGTCATTCAAACTGACTTGAACTCTGTAGATTGCGGTCTACATAAAGAAAGTGCAAAGCAATAAATATATTGACTTTCCTAATATCCTAACCTAGTACTCTACTATAATCAATTAAATCAACTGTCAATGTCGATTTGACAATGCTAGCAACTGTCAGAGTGACATGATGTTTCAGTTCAGTTGTGGTTGGGTGGGTTTTGTTTTAAATATGGCGATGGAAAATGAAACAAAAGGACGACTTTTAAAAAACGGAATAATTAAAAAACCCCGGGGTTTATAATTATTTAGTGGTGGTAAACGTGTAATTAGTTAAGTGTTCTTGCTAATGCGATTTGTTTCAAGTTATCTATATTTTTTGTTTTTTTTCGTACAAACGATGTATGGGGCTTCGCCAGGATTCTTTAAGCCGAAACTTAAAGCTCCTTCGGTCAGAGGCAGAAAGCCGAAAGAATAGCCTTAACTATACACTGACTGACTATACGTCGTGTGGATATAAATTCCTTTCATTTTTTGTTTCCAGGGAGTTGAACCTCAGAGCACCCATTTACCAGAGGACAAGCACGTACGGTCACTTTGGTCGCGAAGGGTTCCCGTGGGAGAGCCCCAAGCCGCTCGTCGTGGAATGACTCGCGACGACGTGAGCTTCTAGATCGTTGTAAATATTCCACCAGTATATACATTAATCTACGTGTGTTGTGTAGAGACAAGGAGATCCAACGCCGTATCTCTATAGACCATGACAGTTATTAACAGACATTCACTTTGACAATGGCCTGATCCTGACAAGGATGTTTTCCCTGACTGTGTTATGCTAATTATTGTAGTACGTGCCATACCCAATAAATTTTCTTGCTTTGGTAAGTAAGATTTAAATGGGCGTGGTAGTTGCTGCACAGATGAATATATGTGCTTTTTTGTTAACCCTAAATTTACAGTATTGGCCATTTATAATTAGAATCTGACAAATGATTTTATAAAGTACCTGCCTGTATTCATATTACGGTCTGAGGCTGTTGAAATTCTGATGGCCCATTAAAATGCCGGTTGATAGTTCTAAATATAGGCTAGAATAGGTCAAACCTGTATCACGAAATAAATTATATTTGTTTAAGTACCAATGCCAGGCGTCTGTTAATATCTTAACATGTCACAAGAAACCTACCGGTGTAATCGACATCACATGTGGTCTGTTACATTGGCGGGTCTCTATGTAATAAATAAGTATTCATTAGTTCGATATATAGGAATAAAGCGGTGCCGTCATTTCTGAATTTGAGTTAGTTCCGGGGATGAAATAGGCAGTTCTATTGTTTAAGTTTTAATTGTGATTTATTACACTGCCTTTTATTTTGCGACAAAGGTAGATAAGTAACATGAACTGCCCAGTGATTATTTTTTATATATTTTGTTTGCATATGTTTATACATCTTAAATAATGAACTGTCTTCTATCTCGAATATTCTTCGTCATGAGCATTGTGATGTAAGTGCTATTTTATTTATCAGTAGAGTAGACTACTTCCCTGATCGCGTCACAGTAGAGCGAGTACCAGAAGGATAATGTTATATTTTGTGCTTCTCTTCTCTCGCTCACTGCAAACATTGTGCTGCGCGCGTGAACACCTATGATAGTTTCGTTTGTGTTTAGTAGTGTTTGTATTCCTATTTACAGTTCACAGTGCAGCATAGTTTGTGTTGTGTTTCTGAAAAGGAACCACGTGGAAAAGAGCCATTTTGAAAACACACCGATTCGTTCAGGGCAGTAGTGCACTGTGCATTTACTCCATACATACAGTTTTCAGTAGGTATAATTAGGCGCAACGCTAACCGTACGTTTTATGACATTAGGAGTTATAGTAGAATTTTAACTTTAAATATTGTAGGACGGTTAGGACGTATTTGTGTCTATATTTTTTTGATCTGTTTCGACTAAGACCTGTTTAAAGTTTCTAATTAACTTACTGTGGATTATCGATTTATCCGATGTGTAATTTCAGACTAATAAATAAATTATGTTCACCCGGGATACTATCGGGAATATTTATCTGTTTTATTTTAATATGAAAGTGAGAAGCCTCGCTAGTTCATCTGCCTCAATGTTGTCACAACCGATGATTATCCACCAGTGAAAAATCGCATAGCTACTAAATCTTGATATGTGTGGAAACTATTACAAAAAAGAAATGCCTCGGCTGTGGTAGTAAGAAATGATTATAACTGAATTAAACAACAATTTTAAAAGATTCCTTTTAATAACTAATGAATCGAATGTTCATCTAATCTGTTAGCCATTGGTTAACTAATCTTCTGGCCAGTTGTTTCACTTGTGTCATTCGGACGGTATCTGTGGTCAGCCAATTCTGCATGTCAAAGCAGTGAGATGCCCTGGAAACAAAATTTTATAAGTAGTGGCAATGAACGCCTGTTTATTGCCGATGTTCAAGAATCAATGGGAGTTTAGTTTTAATTAGTATAAAATAATGCCGTTAGAAGTCTGCAAATTGATTCTTCTTAATGTCAAATCAATTTGACAATCTTATTATATTTTCATTTAACAATTGACGTCAACTCTAAAATTCTGTCGATGGTTGGTGTGAAATATCCCACCAGACAGACTGAGGTACAAGTAATAGACCTCGGGTTATTCCCTTAGTTGCTTGGTCATAACAAACGTATTTGTCCCCTTATTTATAAAAAATATTTTTCTTTTATCAAATATACCACTTACCTAGGCACTGTGAAAGTAGGTGACGTCGCCTCTTTCAAATCCCTGTCGTGGACGCCCAGTGCGTGCCAGGGGTCGATGGTTCCGTGAATGTTTATAGTATTGTTGACGTCGGGTTCAAGCCCGCCGAATATTAGGTTTACACGTTTCGCAGCATCCAATATGTAAGACTCGTCGAATCTAAAAACAATAATAACAATTAATGATCTTCGCCTAGATTCTGAGGTTTATAAGTAATAAGCCCGAAACAAACAACACTACTAGCCATAGCTAAGCCATTCTTGAAATAAAAACTCGCTCGCTTTGCTTTGTCAATAAATGACTGAAAAATAATTTGTTTAAGAACGTGAGAAACGTGAATAGGGCATTGCATTACTTTATGAGTAGCAGAATTGTATTCAACAGTCTCATAAAGTCGATATGATAAAGATAGATGCCGCAATCTATTTCATATTATTATATTTACCTTGGATCAAAGGCCACCTTACAAATTTCTGCATAGAAGGACACGTCTAGCCATCTGAGCGGATCAAACACAGTTCCCGAACTGGGTGCGTTTTGGAAGTATCCGTATTCAGTGCACGTCTGATAATACCAAGCACGGTCTGAAAAAAATATTTTTTTGAAATTAGTTGCATATGATCCAGTACACCATTAAATTACGCGACCAGTAGGTCGACCGCCTATATCGAATCTCTCCTCTCGTAATGGCTCCGTCTAAGGCACAAAACGCTTAAAAAACATTTTTTTTTTGTTAACATTGGCAAAATAATTTTTTTTTTAAAGCGTTAGACGGAGCGAAGTGTGGCGAAAGCGATACAAATAGCCATTACGAGAAGAGAGAATCGAGATATCTCGATTATCTCCTCTCGTGGCTACGCCTATCTAGGCGGTCGACCTACAGATGAATGTCCAAAAGTTAACTTGTATGTGAATATCCCATGCACGCCGCTTTATGAAATTAAATTAAAAAGGACGTGTGTATATGCATGCCCATAACATCTAAACTTTAATAGGTTTTTTTTTGAAGGCCCATTTGGAACTTACTATTGTTATTGTTGGAATACGTATTTATCAGCGATTGAAAGGTTAATAACCAGCAATTAGTGCCAAGTCCGGCTTCAGCTGCTATAAATCCACCAATTTGCTGCATTGGAGTTTGACCTGAAATGTTCAATATAGAAGAGTAGCGATATAAACTAAATCGTATAAGACTTATTAATTACATAAACGTTTACAAATAAGGCAAATTCATGCCATGCTCTAGACAAAGGCGTTCAAATGAATAAATAGTCTTCAGCTTTATTTTTATTATTTACTAGCTGACCCGGCGAACTTCGTACCGCCTTTCTTCTTAATATTTTTTCTGTAAGAACCTTGTACAGAGTATTAGAAAACTACAAAAAAAAAATCAACCAAATCGGTCAAGCCGTTTTCATGCTATGTCGTGACAACGGAAAACGGGTTTCATTTTATATATATAGATTATGGTGAATAAGTTAAGTACGGTAGGTATTTAAGGATTTTCATTAGGGAAAAAGCGGTAATATACTAACCATAGTTGTTTGAAATGAAATTGTTGCAAACATTGATTATTCTACCAGGAGCAGCTGTCTGAGTTACACCAGAAAATCGCCATGAGATTAAACCAGAAAAGTAGCCAAGTGAGAATCTGTCATCGTAATCCAGAGGACCACATAACCTAAAAACCAGTTTTATATCATTTAATGGGTTTTAACCACCTGTGACATATATACTCTGTAGCGTCTGTTGACGAATTATAACTTACATGAATAATTAAGGAATCAAAAAATAAAGAAAATAACAGTTATAAAAATCAGTAGATTCCAGATATTATTATTCAAACCAACAAATCTGTTGTAACAAAAAAATGTACCTAGGTAAGGTATACACAACAAAAGTATCTTGCTTTTTTTTGTTATGATGCGCGTCACTTATACTGTTAGGTATGCTACGAGTATTAGTTACCTGTAAGCTGCTTCGAGAGACCGTCTGCCTTGTTCTGTCTCCATTGCGGTCACAGTGTCCTGTATGCCTTGTCTGATGATCGCGATACATTGTTCGCCGCCCTCCGAGAGAAAGGCGTCGTGAACCACCTTTAAATATCCTGAAGACAGTTATGATTCCTTATGACAAAAAAATCTGATCTTAATGTCTCAATCCGGTTTCAAATAAAGTTGACTCAATAAGATAAACGACAACTACATTCATATCAGGAGATTCAGGTGAGCCGTAGTAGGTCTTTTACAATAGAACATCCTTTTCTTGAAGTCGGTTAAAAACGAAAATGTTAATGGATAAGTCTAAATATAAAGGAACCGCGAACAGACAACTGCGTTTTCTATCATAAGATGCGTATTTTTTCCAAAATATTTTAGATTTCGCCCTACAGAATGTGGTGACTGAAGTTAGTGCACTGCTTCTCTCACACTAAATGGGAACACAACATTCAAGCACTGCTGGTTGGCGATAGAAATAGGTCAATCCACTCAAAAAACGCTGGATCAAGGAAAGTGGACATAAGAGATCCGTCGGTGAATCTTTGCAATGGATTGGAAAGGATCGAGGGTCATACACAAGGGTCTGCCTCTGGTAAATCATCATCCCCATTCTTCCACACTAATTAAAACTCACCAGTAAAGTCAACTTCTGCCAAGATAGGCGCGCTCGAAGCCACGCCCCCTACCACCAAGTGCGGGTATCTCTGCTTGAACCAAAGCACCATGTTACCGGCGTATGAGCCACCGTACAAGATGATTTTACTGTTTGCGAAACGAGGTTGCTTCTTCAACTCCTTGATGAAATAAGCAAGGTCTGCTAAGGCTTGGTCCACGTTAAGAAAACGAAGATTTTCTGCGGTGAAGGTTCTGAAATTATATACATTTTTATTTAGATAATCGTCATTATCAAATATTTTAATGCTAGGCTCATCACTATCACTTCATAGTATAAAACAAAGTCGCTTTCTCTGTCCCTATGTCTCTTTTATGCTTAAATCTTTAAAACTACGCAACGGATTTTAATGAGTTTTTTTTAATAGATAGAGTGATTCAAGAGGAAGGTTTATATCTATTATATCCCATGCGAAGTCGGGGCGGGTCGCTAGTCTAATATAATCTTACTAAGAACTTATTCAAAAGAAGACTTCTTCTTGTCTACATGTAGGTACGGTAATATACCATGTAGGTAATTTGCTGTGAATTAAATGAAAAAAAAAATTTTTTGGCGACTATATAATATAAGCACACGTCTACTTGATCCATGACAATCTTACCTTATCATGGATCGGTGATGCTGAACCTCCTATTATTAGCAGGTATAATGTATAACTGATGAAGAAGTAGGGAGAAGGTAAATGTGAGTCCATTTTAAACCGTTCCTTATTAAGTTGCCTGCCTTTAACGGCTGCCATTTGGTAGTCGTTAAAGGAACCACGTCAGAGGCCGAGAAGCGGTTACGAAGAACTCTGACACCAGAGTGTGCATGACGTGGCCGTGTCACCTACACGACATGACTATGATGATGTGCTTATTGTCATATATATTATGAATCTTGTACACAAAGTATTATTGCATTATTAAAATGTAGGATGTTATACTCACGCGTTATCTTTAACAAGATTTTATATTTAAACTTCCCTACCCAAAAAAAACGTGAACATAATAATTAATTACTATTTATTTGTGCTATCAACTTTTAAAACCTTTAATTTTAACACCTCACTTGAAAGGTTCAGAAGAAAATAAAATGATGGGCACGCACAATCCATCAGTCTGTTTTTCTATTATTTTACTAGCTTTCGCCCGCCTGATAACGGTTATCGATTGCGACCAAAAGTAGTATATGTCCATCCTCAAGGTATCCCCATGTCAAATTTCATTCGTTGTGAATTACGGACAATCTTACAAACACACACTCACATTTATAATACTAGTTTTCCGTTGCGTAGTTTTTAAGATTTAAGCATACAAAGGGATATAGGGACAGAGAAAGCGACTTTGTTTTACACTATGTAGTGATTGACGAGATGATTGAACTCACGTATAAGGTAACGTTAGCCCGTAGTATCTGTGCTCGGTGTATATCTGGTAGCCGCGGTTCTCGACCGCCATGTGGAACATGTTCCCGCCGCGCAGCCAGCCCTCGGCGATTGTCCATTCACCGCCCACCATTATGAAAACTGGAAACCCGTCACCACCGAAGTAATCTTCGTTAAACATGAAGCGCTGAGATGAAATACGAATAGTTAATACAAAATTTATAATTATAAAGTTTAAAATCTTTTTATTCTAAACACGTAGACGTAAAAGAACCTAAATTATTCTGTTTTAGTAAAATTTTATAATACATATCCTTCATATTTTTTATTTCTTATGAGAGCCTGCCTGATCCTTAGAAAGTTTTTATCACCATCACGGGCGAGTAAAACGGGGCAGAACATTTGTGCGTTAATTTTTGAATATTTTCACATAATAAGCAATGCGGACCGAGCGATAGTTTAGGTAATGTTTTTTAAAAACGTAACATGTTTTTTAGGTAATTTTTTTTTAAAAACGTAACATACTTATATGTAATAATTGACTTTTAAAATTTATAACACGAGAATACTGGTGGCCTACCTACTATCAACTTTTAAAACCATGCAAGATACAGTGAGAAGCGAAACAGCGCAATACATGGTATAAGGCGACATCTCGCTTACGCATTGGAACTCTCATGGTTTTAAGACGATACCTCGGTGCACACTAGCGCCACCATCATTTAAAAATCATTATTCACTGAAAACACAAGTTATCAAAAATTCCTGTTATGTAATTATGGTTCTGGATCTGAAGTTAATTTTAAACATATTAAATTATAGTTACAAATTGCAAAACTGCTAAAAGTGGCCTTAACTTGTGATTTCAGGGAATAATGATTTTTAAATGACGGTGCCGCTAGGTTCACCAAGGTATCGTCTTAAGAGATGGTAGTAAGCCACCTGAAGTTGTTATTCACAAATAACTCACCATTTGGAAAGTGTCTGGATTCTGTGGGTCAAAATGATCCATGGGCATGGTGATCCATGACGTTAGGACATTCCTTGCCGCCTGTGCCTGCAGCTCCTCGGGCGGCTGAAGGTCTACTCGCAGCTGTATGTTCGGCACTATCTCCTCCGCCCAACTCACAGGCACACAAAGGAATAGTATTAAAAATATCTACAAAATAATATAGAAAATCTTTAATTGAGCCACAGCTGTATGTTCAACACTACTCCGCGCAACTTACTTATAGCCATAGAATATACCTAGATACATACATAAAAATAGAATAAATATAAAAATATCTAATTGACAATTTTATAACATCAAACAAAACACTGCGCAACGGCTAGCTACAATGAAATTTAACGGAATTATTTATTGATATTTAAGAAACAATGTATGTAGTTAATAAATAATTAAAAACTCACCATATTAAAATTTATCCAGACACTATTCCAATGCCTACAACAACAGAGTTAAAGCCAAACAGATACGAACATTATTTACACAATCAATGACATTAATCAGCTTAATCTTATCCTAATCACAAGAATGCGAATGATATAGGGCCTCATTATAATTTTAATTAAATAATTACGTTAAGATTGGTCATAAACCGCACATCTTAAGTCTTAATTTTTACATGAAAATCAGATGGTATAAAGTGATGCTATTTTTGAGATGTATACTCACTCAAAATCGATTGTCTCGAATGAAATTCTCATGTATAGAAAACGCACCGATTTGTAGTTGGTTGCCTACTAATAATGTGTCCAATGCCCATACTTAAACCCTATTACCGCCATCTTCATCGATCACTTGAGTCGCTATGTTTCGAGTTTCGGTTACTTTTATATAACGTATTGATTCGTACGTATAACGTAATAAATAAAGGATTTTGATTGTCGGTAATAGGCAGTATGTTGTTATTGGTTATCTATCAATTATTGCGCATATGTAGTCAATATTCCACACAGTTTCTACTTTGGGCACGGAATAGATATTATTGCCATGCCATTATTATTGCCATTTGGGCCATGTTTCTGGCAGTGTAGGTACCTCATGTGTGTGTGTGTGGTGTGAGAGTGAGGGCTCATCCCTTTCAGTACTCGATAACCAGTTATGCATTAAGATTTAGCAAATTAACCAGGGGTAACGTTTGACTTTACCTTGAAACCGCTTCATTAGGTATTAAAATTGTAATCTAATCTGAAAAGACAATTTAAAAATTACGGGTAAATATTTATGAGGCAATTACACATTCACAAACTAGTTTTCGTGTTTCATTCACTCAGTTGAATGTGACTAATGAAAAAAATAAAATTGACAGACACTATATAAATTTGTTAAGGTTTATTATACTTAGTATTAATGGTTTATATACATATAGACCTGCGCAAAGATGTATTATGATCCTCAAGTGCAATAGATGCGCTTTATATACAAAGCCGTTTTTCTTTTAGCGGACCCTTGGAGAATACTGCTATTTGTGAAATCCAAAGCCTATTGTAAAGTATGAAATTAAAAACCTTTTTTTGTAACTTTGTTGACGATATCTTAAGGCGCGAGACGGTGAGCAACACAATTCTACAATTCATTAAACGAGTGTTCAAGGTTTGTTTGGATAACTGCACAATATTTGAAGAAAATAATTTATTTTCATAATTTTAACGCCTAAAATTAGGATAATTTGATTGGATATTTACAAAATACAGTCAACAAATATACTGATTAATTTAAAATAAGTCTTGATTGGTAAAATTTTAAAACTTAACACTTGTCGCCATAAGGTCGACTGCAATCACCGAGACTGCATGTTAATTTGTTGCTTGATTCTCCTGATGGATACGGCTCACTTCCGACTATGTTTCCACTAAAATGACAAAAAAAAGAATAATATAACATTTCTATTTTATAAATCACTAGCTGACCCGGCGAACTTCGTACCGCCTTTCTTAATATTTTTTTCCGCAAGAACCTTGTACAGAGTATTAGAAAACTACAAAAAAAAAAAATCTGCCAAATCGGTCAAGCCGTTTTCATGCTATGTCGTGACAACGGAAAACGGGTTTCATTTTTATATATATAGATTAGCATAACAACTATTTACTCAGGCGAAACCGCCATAATATTATTAGGTTTTATTTTATTTATTAAATAATTACTAACAAAACTAATTTAAAGAATTCGGTGAGTATTGATACACAGAAGTAGAGTCCGTATCAGTGTGTTATTTTATATAATATCTTACCAGCGGACGATGTGAGTAAAAGCTAAAGAAAAGAAAGTTTCTTACCCTGGTCCGTAATTGCAAACGATCAGGAAACTGTACCATCCAGTCTTTTTGGAAAATTGCGATACACCACACCCGACGTAGACTGAATCAGACCAGGCCATCTGAAAGAGCATAGTAGAGATATCATTTTTTTGTAAAAGTAACTAGGTAATTTTGTACATATGAAAGTCATACAAGACAAGCGATAATATTTTGCAAAAGACCACTAAGTAGGGATCAACAGACGTCAAAAATGTTTGTACCGCTTTCAGATTCGTGGTTACAAATGGGAAGAAAAGTTGTAAGAAGTTCCGTTTACCATCTTTATAATTATAGTGAGATCATAAATATTTCTGCAGAATCTTAGAAAACTAGTGATGGGAAAAATTAAGATAATACGTCTTTAGCGGACTTCGGTCTGCAACGCCATATGGTTTAGGATTGAACCGGAAAACGATGCAATGATGTATTTGCGAAATCAGAACAAATCAATTGTATACCGGAACAATTGTTATCTAGAACTGGGTAAGTAATTTAAACGACTGACTAATTTAGACAGCACTAGTTCACACTAGCAAAACAAATTAACCTCGGCAGGTAGTGCCTCGGCAATTTTCTAGCGATTTCGTTTCGTGTAAATCAATTAATAACCAAGTAGGTACCAAAAATATGGATTGAATTGAATTTTAAACAAAGATTTCGTTAATAAAAGCTTATGTACACTTTATTTTATTAACGTAGAAAATAAACAGATTTGGCTAAGATAAGGAAATATTACACAAGAATTGTTTCTACTTATTTCAATAAAAACCTGCCTAAAATCAAATAAAGTAAGTAATTACTTAAAAATAACCTAACAAGTTTATAAGATGTACTTTACACAAACTATTATATTAAGGTACGTGTAGGTATAATTCACTTCCTTGCGGTTTTATTATCTCTTTATTTATCTCATTATTATATTTTTTTGCTTAATCCAAAAATATCAAACATAAATTTCACCTCCCTAAATAGCCGTTAATTGTCGTTTGTGTGATATGATCAATAATGATCAAATACACAAAGGTTTAATTTCATGTGACCTCAATGCGGTGATCGTTATGATAAAGATCTACAGGTAGGTACTTAGTGTGTGAAACTATAATATTTATGAATCTATTCAAGTTCGGATGAATTTAGATCCAAACAATGAAGATTCTGTATTCAAAACATGTAAGTGAAGGCCTAATTTAAATATATGATATATAAACATGGAATTTACTTGTAATTATAAAAAAATTGATTATTTACATTTGTTACCAAACATAAACTCTATAGGATGTAAACTACTATAGGACTGTCAACAAGTTGAAGGATGGAAATAGGGAACAAAATATAATGATTAAGGGGCAAGCCCATCAGATTTGAAGCAACCTAGGAGTTAACTTATAATTAATCTGCTTCTCAACTTGTAGTTTGACAAAATCTATGTAGGTACTTATTTAATATATGTAACGGAAAGTTTGTTTGTTTGAACGCCTTTAATTCTGGGACTACAAGTCGGATTTGAAAAAATATTTTTGCGTTTGATAGACCTATACTTTGGGGAAAACTTCCTAAAAAACTTTTCTATTTCGTTGAAGTAAAGAGGAATTTATTGTTTTTAGTGTACATGTTCTTCTTTTTGTCGAGTCGAAATAGACTGACTCTTATATTATTTTTGACCAGTATGTGGCTACGTTGATTGTTCAGTGGCGTTAAATTTATTAGTTACTAACCTGCGTATAGTGGCCTATCTGGACACCGTCTTCCCTAGTGAAATCTGACATCTTTATAGGACCATATGTGTAGTCCTTATATTCGTTAAACCAGGAATCTAAAGCATCGTCAATGTTGTATTTCTGTTGGGAGCTAGTTGTCGAAAACATATAAATATTTTCACCAGTATGGAATCTTCCCGAGCCTGCAAATTTTATAATGTTTATTTATTTATTTCGTATGGGTTGATTATCTCATTTGTATATATACTATAGTCAGAGCTCTTCGAAATCGCCTGTCGCTTTCTGAAGCGGTTTCTATAACGAATACCACCTGGCAGACGGGCCCAACGGCCTCACGTGTCTTCAGAAGCACGGAATCATCTTTACTATCACACAAATGATTCAACCCTGCAATGTCCTAATCAAACTGGAAACAAATAAAGTATGATTTTCCCGTGAGAATCAGACCCAAGAGTCATAGGCCTCGATCTTCAGGAAAATTTCCTAATCACTAGATCACAAACAAAATTACAAAAACCAAGAACTACTTGTACTATTGCATATTCAGCGTGCACAGAATAAATTAGGTCGTTTGATTAAAAAAGGAAGTGATTGAAGTTAAGCAAGACAAATAATAATTTTTAATGCCTAGTCAAAATTACTCTATTGTAAGGTAGTTTTAGGTCTTATTAATGCAAAGAAATAATTATACTTACCAATAGTTCGATCAGGATTGTGTTGGAAGTTATTTCTGGACGCCCACTTTGACGCCTTTGCTGCTAGTTCGTCGTCCCATATCTAAAACAGATTTCTAATCATCAAATCTAATACTTAAAGGCAAAAAATATTTATTTCTCTATAAAAGAAAAACTGAGATTGTTTATTAGTCTGCATGGGATTTTAAGCCTGAGCGGTTTATTACACAGGGATTAAGTTCACGTTTGACATATACAAGGGTCGTGCGAAGTAGAGAAAGTGAGCTCTGAAGTAGACTAATACAAAGTGCGATATAAAAAAAAAATCACATAGTAAATAGGCGTTTGGCAAAAACAATCGCTTGCCGAAAAAAACTCTTGCTCTCCCTAAGGTAGTTCCCTAATTAGTTATTAATCCATAATTTAGGTCTCTATAGGAACTAAAAAAGTTTAGTAGGCGTGATAAAGGAACAAACAGTCAGAACTTTGGCAGTTTCTTGTAATATTACTTAGTATGGAAAACAAAATTAACTGACATCCTTTTCAATGTATGACACTCAGTGTAACTTAAAATGCATTTATTTATAAGAACCTTACCATATACTGCATCTCCCGCGCAGGCGGCTGTCCACTTACAGCACCCTTTGCTAATCTTAGCCGCCTCTCATTATGTCCGTCCACAAATTCACGAATTTGTTTACATGACATCTGTGCACCTGAAATTATTTTTATTTTTATGTAAAATATACAAATACTTTTAATAAAATTATGAAACCACAACTAACTACTAACTTCCACTTAGAGCGTAACCCAAAAGGTTCAAAAAAATAATCGCGCACAAATGCATTGTTTAAAAATTCAATAAACGTTATATCAATGTACAAGAGTAACCGGTTATAAGTCTGAATGTATTGTGCGGGGCTTTTATTTGAACACCGCTATGCGTTAACATTATATACTTTACTGAGTAGGTAAAATTACACTACGCATCGCATTCATTAAAGCTAGATTTCATTTTTCAGTTAATAGGGTTGTCACTCATATTTCCAGTTTGATAATATTAAAAATTGGTTAAACAAAAAAATATGTCACAAGTTTACAACCATAATATAAATGACTATTTAAAATTTTAATTGAATTAACAAATACCTTTACATAGATATGACTTAAGTGCGCACTTGCAGGTATTTGCATTATTTTTGCTTATGGAATATTTACAACTCATAAAAAATTACTTACATACGTAAGGTAATTGAAGAAAAGTTTGGGTTACATTTTAGTCACAGACAAATTATCAATTATAGGTAGTTGGTATTTAACAGTGCATATAACCTTGGTCCTATTATTTATTTTGTAGTGTAATGTAGGTTGGTATGTTTTGATAGTTACTTACTTCAAATGCTTTGTTTAACTTCAACATACAATAATTATTCGTTTGCACGCAGTCCGCGCGAAAGAATTCATGAATCATGATGTTTTATGTTACTTCTTATTATAGCTTTCATTGTATGTCAATGCATGTCTACAAAAAATGCATGGAATTCCTATCACGTATCCTTTCCATAGCTCGCCTGTACGATGTGATGACTTATCCAACAATATTACAGACCTTATTGAACTTTAAGGTAGGTACTTAGATATTAAATTTGTTAAAAAACTTAATTACCTATATTACTTTTAATTCCTATGTGGTGACTTATCCAACAATATTACAGACCTTATTGAACTTTAAGGTACTTAGATATTAAATTTGTTAAAAAACTAAATTATATTACTTTTAGTTCCTATAGGGATCGTTTCCGAAAATTAATTTTGGGCCAGCCCTAAGAATAAAAAATCTATGTTAACTCAACAAGCATAAAACTCGACAATGTTTGGATCTCTACAAAGCCAACAGTTACAAAGAAATTAGCCGCACAGAAGTCAGAGATAGACAGCATGAGAAATCCTACATTGTGTTTGTGTAGGCACGTGTTTATTTCAGGTAGGTTACTTGTTGATACAACAAAAGATGTTTTGCTCGTTTTCTTATCATGCCAGTATGTCACTCATGTGGAAAATTAACAAACATCATGCGTAGTGGGTACTACTATAAAGGAAGAATATAATTAAGTAAACTTAACGCCAGCATTGCTGTCAAAATAAAGAGAATGTAGAATCGACCATCAACCTCACGCGCTAAAGAATGAGTTTGTATATTTGTTTCTTCGTTAGTTCCGTTACCTCTTCCCGCTTATCTATTAAATTAATCTTGTAATTTCGTACACATAGGATTAGGAGTACTGGGAAATACATGGGTAACTTCCATTAAGGAATACAGGCAGAGACCTACGGCCCACCTTATGGAAAGTGGTTACCTTAACCTATGGACACCTGCAACATCAGAAGTATCTATTGTTTTTTTTTGTTTGCACAGAGTGTTTTTTTTTTAATAAGTATATACATCCACAGAGTATACATCTGTCTAAACTTATTTAACATGGTTGAAACAAAAGCAACGTGTCACATTTTATCGTTAATAGACCTGTCATAGAAAAAAGAATGGATCACACGCTTACAATTTCCCGGGATATGACGTTATTTCCAATATCAATTTTCCTTTTCGACAAAAAAAATACCTTATTTGCACAGACAAGTCATAGGATTTTAGGATGAGGCATATATTAACAGATAAGGCATATAATAACATTAGTCACTCAATAATATGTAATTGTAATTTTATAGAATACTGACATACAAACTTTCTTCTAGTCTTTACGGTAAGTATGGCAGGGGGGTCAGTTTTTATCTGCCCTTGACTGTACTTGTAATATTATAATTATTATGATCAAAGAGACTATCAGATTTGTGTAGCACTGTACTGGAGAATATATAAGCATTATAATACTTCTTGACTATTTTACAGCTAGTCATGGATTAAAAAAAAACTACAGCTAGCAATAAAACGAGAAATTGATTTACATTGTATTTATTTACTAACAAATATTTTTTTGTGTCCACATCAATGCGGAGTTTGGAGTTGTTCATAGACAGTGTTGTCAGCTTCATGTTCATAAATGTTATCCATAAAACCATTTTACGATACAGATGCATATTCAATATTCATATACCAATTTCTGCCAAATAAAGTGTCAATAGCATGGTACATTAACCATTAAATATTTATCTTTGTCACTCATATAATACTCACAATACTAGAAACAAAAATATGGGATTTGTATGAGATACAAATAAATGAATGAATAAACTCTTTATTTACCAATTACATTATTGGATTGTACAGGATAGAAAATAAAATTAGTACGAATCCATGGCGTCATCATTTTCAAATGGCGATCTTATTATTAAATAAATTGGCCAAATGCGAGTCGGACTCACGCCCTGAGGGTTCCGTATTACACAATACTAGTAGTATATCTAGAAACACCGTGTACAGATTCCAAAATAGAATATGTAAATATCAAAATTATCCCATATATTGTGAACTAATTGATCGATTTTGTTTAAACCAATTTTTGTTTGAAGTTTTTATTGAATTCTATATACCCAAATTTTTTTCACTGCATAGTTCAAAAGTTAGAGGGGGGACGGGACAGACTTTACGACTTTTTAGAAGCAAATAATCACAAAATATTGAAAAATCAAAAAACCGTTTTACGTACGTCCATATCATTAACAAAGACCTATCGAACGATACCACATAAGGCCATGTTTAAAAAAAAATCATGCCTAAAAAAATTGACAATATAATACTGCAAATTTTGTAGCGGTTCATTGAATACCTACCATTCAACTTTTAACCTTATAGCACGAATAGTCTCCGAATAAAATTACTGTGAAATACAGACAGATGGACATTACGAATCCATAAGGGTTCCGATTTTGCCATTTGGCTACAGAACCCAAAAAGACAAATAAGGAGGATTTTTTTTATCTAAAAACAGTTTGTGCTGTAGGTCATTGCTTAGAATCTTAGTCCACGCCTCCGTGCCCCGTCGTATACTGAGTTGACTTTGGTAGTAACATTACACATTTTTTTGAAGAATCGTCAAGACTTCGCCGTGACCGTAATAAACGTGTCTAGTACGATAGTCCAGACGGGATTTGTCGCAAACAGTTTTGACTCGCCCATATTTTACGCCTACCCGGGAGGTGCTCTCGCCGTAAATACCTAAACTGTGAAAACCCCGATTTTATAGCATATATAGAGAAACAAAGTTTATATACCTATTCACTATTAACACCTTATGTGGAACAACGTAGGTTGAAGTTCGACGTAAGGTTTTGAATTTGTTTTTCAGTGACAATTTCAGTTCAACAAAAACGAAAAGGGCAAAACGATATGCAAGAAATCAATAATATATATTTATTTTCATATTAGCCACAAAAAATTTTTTGGAGTAGGTATATGATTAAAAAAATTAGCTTAAAAAATAGTTCCATCTAAATTCACTTATATACTACGTTGCAGACACATGATTCTCACATTAGATGGGAATGATGAATGATTTGACAAGTTCAGAAAATAAAAAACATTCGAAACTTTTGCCAAAAATATCGTTAAATACAATTTTTGATTCATGAAAAAAATTATATGTTATCAACTTAAGGTTTATTTAATAAGTTTGTTGTTTTTATCATTTAGTCAATTATTTGCAAATAAAGATACCTGGATTTATTACTTATGGTGATAGATACATCATATTTATATACAATTTAAAAAAAATCACGATACATATCACAAAAGCAAAGGAATTTATACCACAAATTAAGTCTTTTACTTTAGCCAAAATGGCACTTGTTGAGGCAATAAAAATGTGGCTATGAATCATACATACATTTTTTTTTAATTCTTAGGGTCAAAAGTGCAGACCCCTTGTGACGATGAGTAGTAAGGTAAACTTATGTACAGAAGGCCGATCAAATAAAAAAAAACTACTCAAACTTAATAAATGAAATTAGCGCTAGATCAGTGGAATGCTGTGCAAGGAATAAAGGTACGCCCAGATAGTTCCGTTGATCATAGGATAATGGCCTGGTATAGTAAATAGCATCAACATTTAATAACATTTTGTATTTTTTGTATTTATCTTAACTTGTATGTGATTCGAGCTGAATTTTTTTGTTATGATGAAAAAAGAGATTAATACTAGAAAGTAAAAAGTTACAAAATATAATGAGATTGATATATTGTAGAATATGATATTGGACTTGAATAATATTTTACTCGCATCAGTTGTCATTTATATAGGATAGCATAACATTTTTAAATAATTATTCCTGTACTGTACGAATGCCATACGCAATAATGATGATGATTCCTGTACTTCAGTAAAAAATGTGACGTTGCATTATAATAAATAATAATTAAAAACAGATTGTCAAATTGAATTCTACTTATGATTAAGTTTAAAATCTACAAATAAAATCATTTGTAGAGTAAAAAAATAATAGGAAAAGTAGTTTTCCATGGTTTTCTTGTAATATTACTAAAAAACGTTTATACGCAAAATGCCAACTACGCGAAATGTCAAATTTTCGACAAACGCCAAAGTGTTTTCGTTATATTTTGATAATTTATTAAATGTAGATTTATTTATTAACAGGTGACCAAATAATTATTTAAACAATCAAAAATAAAATGTCAGTTTGCTATAAACATGTGACATCATTCAATAGTGAAATCCATTTATATTTTTATTAGTTTATTAACAACTAACGACCCGCCCCAGCTTCGCATGGGCATAATAACCTTCCTCTTGAATCACTCTATCTATGAAAAAAAACCGTATCAAAATCCGTTGCGTAGTTTTAAAGCTTTAAGCATACTTAGGGACATAGGGACAGAGAAAGCGACTTTGTTTTATATTATGTAGTGATTTTGACAATGTTGGATTCTATTTTGAATGAATTGAATAAAATAAAATGTTGAATTAATAGAATAAAATAAAAAATAAATTTCAAATAAACTTAAGAATCATACATTAATATAAACAGTTAGGTACTATAAAATATTATTAATGATTTTTGCATTTACCTAAACATAAAAAACATATTTGGTTTAATATATATACTCACTTTTGCTATATTTTTAATATTTATGATTGTTAAATATAATAAAATGTGAATATAATGAAATGATATCTAGTATCATATATGATATAATTACATGTTTGGCTTACTGTCTTGTCATATCACATATTGTAGGGTTCACTACACGCAGTTTATCATTTTAAGAGTGGTTGGCATTTCTCGAAATTGTTATTTTGCGTATAAATGTTAGCAAAATAATTTAAGAAAATTGTTCTAATTAGTGCTAGGACTGTCTGTTCCACTGCCGCTGTTCTCCGTGCTCGCGAGAACAACCTTTGTGTTCTTGTTGTTCTTCTTTGCAGACTTGCTAAGCGTGGCCACTTCTTTAAGCAAATTCTGGATTTTACTGTTCATCATATTGAATTTTGTCTCGTTTAAACGATCTTTATTTTTCATTTCATTTCGTAAATCTGTCGTATTATTCAAGTGTTGAGCTTTTAATTCAGTGATCTGAAATAATTAACGAAGTATCAGTAAGTGAATTGAAGCAAAGTTTATTTTTTTACTCATACCAACTAATATTATCATTGCAAAAGCGAGTTCATATATTTGGTTGTTTGTTTCGCCCTATCTACTAAACCAATCTTCCTGAAATTTCGCATACACATAGCTAGGAGTTGAGAAGGACAAAGGGTACCTTTCATCTCGGGAAAAAGCACTGTTCCCAGGGGAATCTCACGCAGACGAAGCCGCGGGCACTAGTATTATATATAAAACTGAACAATTTATTCATTACAGAACTACCTTTTATTAAGATATTAATATACATATAAGTATAACAGTTTCACAACACAGGTAAAGCAGCTGGGAACAACTAGTTCTTATTTATATTTGTGAAAGTGTAGAAGTCTTTTGGATACACGTTTGTTGAGAATGGGAAAACTGAAATAATTACATGGGACTATTTTTCCATCCCAAAATTCCCACGAGAACGATACCACAGGATAAACTAAAACAACACTAATAAATACAAACAAAACAATTCTATGTCAAAATCATTTCCTCAAATCCAAAGTATCATCTGAGCGGGTTTCTCATTTACATTCTCAGCTTAAGCTGCTCAAAAAGTAAAAACTTACAAGTTTATCTTTGGCAAGTAGCTCATTATCCTTCTGTTGCACCCTCTTCTGAAGGCTGGCGATGGTCTCCTTGAGCTGAGTCATTGCAACCACGTGATCCGAGCTATTTGGGTCCAGCTCTCCTACAATCAAATAGTTTCATTAGACTTATGGGAGACTCGTAAAAAACTTACACACAGAACTTGCAAATACTTAATTGGCAATAAATGAGTTTAATAAGTGTGTGAATACTACCTGATCAAAAACAAAATTCTCACATATTGCCAATATTATTAAAAAAAAAACACCCATATAATAATCAAAGGTGAAGTAAAACTAAATAAAAAAAAGATGATCTTAGAATATTCCCAGTTGCAACCTCTAGTGTTGCTTTGGAGCGGTTTACAGTTATATGTGAGAGCATTTATTGAATGATGAAACCAAAAATATACTTTTTTATTGTAAAAAATAAATATTACTTACAATGTGAAAGTGTATGAAGAAGAATGGGAGTTGTTTGTTACTACAATGGCACTTTTTATTGCGCAATTCCATAGGAGTGATGCCCTGAATAAAAATTATGAGAAAAATAATAAATGAGAAAAAATACCACTCACTTTTACCTTGCAGCGGATTCAGTTTTGATTTCTTTTCAAGTGGCTGAGCATCACCGAGTGACGAGTCACTGGCATTCATTGACTTCATCAAGTCAGACTTGCGCTTTTCTTTGTGTCCACTTTTGGACCTAAAAATAAATCAAATTTAACAAAGTATTCAAAGTTAAATAATTTCATACCACATTCGCAGTGCCTTAAAGCAAAGCTCTGTGTAATAATATTCAAATATTATTACCACATCCAGCTAATAATGGTCAGCAAAATAAAAAGGAAATTTTTGTTTAGTATACAATTATATTAAAAGTTATATGTATGAAATGATGAATATACTTTTGAAAAACACAATTCGAATTTGGATACTTTTATATTATTTCCAAAACAAGTATCCAAAAAAACTGCATTATTTTCTTAATACAGTGACAATATGTCTGCCTAATAGATTTAGTGAAGGTCTGTGCATCTGTTGAAAAACAAGCAATGTTGCTTTTGCTAGTCAAATGAAACCAGTGAAGTCATTTACTCAATTGTGTAGTGCTGCTATGAAACTGCAATAATGCAAATCTGTACGAAATATCCATAATATAATATTGCATTTATATTAGTATGATATTATGGATATTTCAAAGTCTGTCTGTCTGTCTGTTACGCTTTCACGGCTAAACTGCTTGACCGATTTTGATGAAATTTGATATGAATATATTTAAGGTCCAGGAGCTAGGCTAATAATGGGTGCGATATAACCGAGTCCCATGCAGGCGGAGCCGCATACAATAGCTAGTAGTCAAATAAATTTAAATGTTTTTATTCTAAACTCAATAAATTGTAAGTAGGTCTCAATTTAAGTGCAATGGTGACTTGCTGAAACCTGGGCCACCATTAGAAAACATGTTTCAACAATATTAGACAAAAACTCAAAAGGACAGATGTTTTGTTTACATGTATCAATAACAGTGCATATCTTTGTACACGTCATTGTTTATCGATAGGACACGACATAATACAGGCAATAAAAAACCATGACTAACTGCAGTGTGGCCTCAATGGAGAATCAAGAGTAAGAGCAAACACACACAGCAGCCAGACTGGCATTTTACCGACAGAGACAGAGCTTCTAACATAACAATAATTTTAATAGCAGGTAATGTTTATCTTAACATTCATTTTGGTGAAAATTAACATTACCCAAGTTAAGAATACCTTGACAAGGAGCTACCTACCTCTGTTTGGTGGAGGTGATCTTAAAAACCCTGTCTCTATTAAATATATGGCAAAATGCCGGCGTCCCACTGCAGTGCATGTTTGCTCTGACATATGTTAGCAGATGCCCTCATAAAGACTTGTTTTATGAAGCAAGACAGGTTTTTTTAAGAAAAGCTTCAATGCAGATTGTAATAACATAAAAAAGCTTACTTGTGTGCCCTGTGCTTATGTTTATCAACAGCAGACAGATGTTGTTTCGTCCTGGCCAATGCTCGCTTAAGTGACTGAGTGCACAGCCAACAGAGAAGTTTTCCATCCACCTGAAATAAGGTTTTAAGTTTTATTGACCAAAAATAAAGTTCCATAACATGGGTCATGAATTACAAACTGCATTGAAATGGACTAACTAGTTAAGAGACGCTATTGATGTTTTGATAGGGTAGGAGTGAAAATTTTTAAAATGCTAGAATTTTTTTCTGTCGTTTGGAATAAGGTTCCTTGATACCAGAAATAAATCTCAGATTTTTAGAATCAGCCAATTATTTTAAATAAAATATTGTATTTTAATGATGAATTAATGGCTTCGCTACAGTTATTGCGGTCTATTTCTTTGCTTCGTTCGGTAAAAACAAATGTCATTTTTATAATTTTCACTCCTTCCCAATTGCATATGTACAGGTCGAGTCATGTTAGATGAATGCTGGTGATCATCACTAAGTACATTTTGTTACAAAGTGCAAATTTGAAGATCAGCTAGTTTATTTTTTATAATCCTAGAATCTCAATGAAGGTTTTTATGAAAAGAAAAAGGGATGTCAGACAAGTAATTAACAATGTAAGCTACCTTTTTGCTATCATCATGTCGATCGAAAGCACAACGCTGCTTGCACTGCTCACAAGTAACAGCTGCTCCATATTTGCGCTCAGAATTGGCACAACGCTGACATTTGTTACCTGTATAATAATTTGAGATTTTACACCAAAAATGATATAAAAAGTGAATAATGGTCAATTTTAAAATATATTTCTAGTGTAAACAATGTTGCCACTATAGGTACATAACAACATCAGTGTGTTTGGGTACTGCAGCTTAAAACTGCTTTGTTATTTTCCAAGCAAAATTTTGTTGAAGTTCATCTTGGCTAAGAAGAGGTGGAACAGTAACACATGTTAATATTGTGATAACAGATGATTTATCTAAATGTACTAAATTATCTTATTGCTTACCAATAAATGCAGCAATAATGTTGCAGTATTCACAAGCTGTGGGTTTTCCGTAAGCCTTCACATTAGCTTCACATTTCTTGCAGATTGAAGACGTATTTGATTTACTGGAAATAATTGATTTACTATTTATTATTGTTGTTTGAATTATAGACTTACAGCTAAATGTTTGTAATAACTTTATAGACTTGGTAGAAATTTTGAGACTTAAGACGCTGTCGTCATCAAGCACTGAGACATTGCACTTTAGTAGAGTAAAAGTAGTAAGTACACTTTAAACATATTTTCCATGTGATAATTTATTGAACTTTCTTCAATGGGCAAGAGAAAACTATGATGTCTCACTCATTTGGTGAGGAAACTCAAAAAAAAAGTACCAAAATGAATGCCAACTCAGCAATCTACTAAATTAATCTATACTGATATTATAAATGCGAAAGTTTGTCTGTCACCTCTTCACGGCTAAACTGCTGGACCGATTGTGATGAAATTTGGTAGGGATGTAGTTAACGATCTGAGGTCAAACATAGGCTACTTTTGGGCGCGATATAACCGAGTCCCACGCGGGGCGGAGCCGCGGGGAGCAGCTAGTTGTTTATAAATTAAAAACTGTGTCAGCAGTTAAAGCTGTAATAGTAGTGAAATACTAGACATCAAAACAAAAACCTTGGCAATGGCTACAAAACACTGACCTTGTTTGTTGAAACTCCGAGCGACAGTATGTACATTTGACGACCGGGAAAGAACCACGGCATTCCTGGAAATCCGTGCAAAAGGCGTCATTACAACGTCAAACAGTAGGTACACGTATAACAACGTATATTGGTGATATTTTTAACTAGGTATGTTGTATGGGTACAAACGTGTTATTGGAATGATTAATTACAATTTAAGATCATAAATACCTTGCACAATTGTTCTCCAGGCGATAACTCCTCGAAAGGATGTCTTGAGAAACAACGGGAACAAGCAAACAACGGAGTGGAGGCAGCGGTACTCATTCTATTTAAAGTAATGTTACTTAAATAAATAAAAATGTAATGTTGATATTTCAGATATTTATCACAAAAAGCTTTGTCACTAGCACTGAAAGAAAACAAAAATTAATCCTGACGACAAAAATTGACTTGATCAACCAACTGTAATAAAAAGATGGCGGCCTGGCAATGGCAAAATTGGCAATAGACATAGTATGTTGCCAACATGATTTACGGCCCTGGATACAGGTCTTTTAAGGCCTATTAATCTTCGTGAGTTACCACGACCTCCGTGGCGTAATGGTTAACATGCCTGACCGCTACTTAGGAGGTCCCGGGTTCGATCCCCGGTCAGGTCAAGATGAAAGATGATCTTTTTCTGATTTGACCTGGGTCTTGGATATTTATCTATATATATATATATATATGTATTTGTATTTGTACCAGTCATTTTTAGTTTAGCTATACACCCTATTATTAGAAAACTAAATTCAAAATTTAACATCTGGTATCTGGATGATGGAACCCTCGGAGATAATCTCGATACAGTTTTAAAAGGTTTGGCATTTTTAAAAGAGGAATTTAAAAAAATTGGTTTGGAATTTAATACAAGTAAATGTGAAATTCTATTTGATAATATTAATGATACACAATCAGCATTATCTAAATTTAATATTTTGGCACCTAATATAAAAATTATTGAAAGAAAATCTTTTCGCCTCCTTGGGTCTCCGATTCTAGAAGAAGGTTTTGAAACTTTTATAGACGAGAAAATACAAAACTTCAATGAGACTTCTGATCGTTTACTCAAAATTAATATACATTCGGCTTTTACAATAATTCGATACTGCCTTTTTGTTCCCAAATTTACACACGCATTACGATCGTCTCCTTTTTGGAAAAAAAAAACTATTTTAGGCAAAATTGATAAAATTATACAAACTACTTTAAGTAAGATTTTGAACGTTGCCATAAATGACCGAGTGTGGCAACAAGCGTCACTACCAGTACGCTTGGGCGGCCTCGGCGTCAGAAAAATTACAGACGTGAGCCTGCCAGCGTTCCTGTCTTCGGTTCACAGCACTGAGAAATTGACCAGGAAAATATTAGCCCAAACACTGGTCGATTTCGAGGTGCCGTGTAAAGCTGAGGCCATGAGCGTTTGGCGGATGGCTTGTCCAGGCACTGAGTTACCGAGTAACCTATCCTCCCAGAGACTATGGGACGAGCCTCTTTGCCGCATTACAAGAGGAAAACTATTGGATTCCTCTTGCAGTGTGGTTGACCGTGCTCGTTTAATGGCTGTGGGAGAATGGGAGTCGGGTTTATGGCTGCAAACACTCCCGTCGCCCAACATAGGCACTATGTTGGACGACCATACCTTCAGAATCGCTACTTGCTTGCGGTTAGGTGCCCCGTGTGTTTCTCCGCATCGTTGTCACTGTGGAGAGGTCGTCGATGCCCTCGGACATCATGGCCTATCGTGCAGCAGGAGCGCTGGCCGCATTCCGCGGCACGCACATCTTAACGACATAATCCGTCGTGCTCTGACTACCGCCGGCGTGCCGGCCGTGCTTGAACCTATTGGCCTCGCACGCGACGATGGAAAGAGACCAGACGGTATGTCCTTAATGCCTTGGAATATGGGTCGGCCTTTGGTGTGGGACGCGACATGCGTCGACACCCTTGCGCCATCACATGTTCCAAGCACCGCAGGGTGCGCTGGCGCTGCTGCTGCGTCAGCTGAAACCCTCAAACGGCGTAAATATAGTAATCTCAATGGAGATTACATATTTGAGCCGTTTGGGGTGGAGACCCTTGGGCCATGGGGTCCGAGTGCGCGTTCTCTTTTTAGAGATCTCTCCAAAAGATTAATCGGCGCCTCATGTGACCAGAAGGCTGGCCTATATTTGGCTCAAAGGTTAAGCATTGCCATACAGCGTGGCAATGCTGCCAGCCTTCTGGGCACATTTCCAGTTGATAGTGATGCGGAGGAGTATTTCGATGCGTAGTGTTTTGTATGTTTGTTTTGTTTTTTTTTGTTTTTTTTTTTCTATGTATATATATGTATATATATTTTAACTTTAAGTGTGTATATAGATAGTTCTTAAGATTGTATAATAATTGTAAATTTGTGTCCATTAAATAAACTTTTGTATTTGTTATAAAATATAGTATCGTTGAGTTAGTATCCCATAACCACCTCCCTATTACATCATGTACGCCGGGAACTTAATACCATTTTCAATCGACATAACATAAATAGTCTTTTTATCACAGTTCCAATTTTATAAATAACTAGCTTTCGCTCGCGGCTTCGCTCACATGAATTTCTCTCGGGAACAGTGCTTTTTCGGGACGAAATGTATATGTCCTTCTCAATACTCTTAGCTGTGTGTATCTGTATGGGAAACAGAAAGATTGGTTCGGTGAATAGGGCGTAAAGAGGTAACAAGTAAATAAATATACAAACTCACTTTCGTATTTATAATATTAATTGGGATTGGGGTAGTAGCGTGTTACATTTTGGTGATATAAAAAAGGTGGTATACCTGACATATTTTGAAGAAATAATGCTGGTTTTGCTTTTTGCTGGAGTATTAAATCATTGTGTAAACATTATTTTATCATATTTCTCATAAATATACGATAAAAGATTTGAAAATTTCTTTTTCATAAACTTCCTTTTAGAAAATCAACCCTACCTTGTGTAAGTTAATTGCCTGCACAGTTCATGGTAGTAGCCTAGTAGCCCTATGAAGAAGATATGCCTTAAAAATTCTTATCTAGGACCCAAAAACAGTCTTGTAAGATAATGGTATTATGTTTTGTTGTTAGGTCAGAAAATGTCAATAATCTGTCACTGTCATCGGACTCCTCAGCGGTATGATGTGATGATGGATGTCAGTCAGATAGATTTTGGATATATTGTGCGTGGTTTTCGTTTTGCTTTGATTGTTTCTTTCTTTCTGCGATGTTTTTACCCGATTTGTATTATTCTTGCGGTATAATCAGTGGTGATTGAACATTTCCTTTATTTTTTAAGTTTGCAATGTCAGCAATGGCTATACCACCGTTTCCTTCACTGGATCTTGCAAAGCTTGTCCTGGGTAAGCTATCTTTGGCGGGAATCTAGTTTCTGTAACGGACTGGGTGATTCTGGGCCTCATAAACTCCTTTGTCTTCCAGGATATTTAGCTGAAGAACAGCTTATGACAGCGTATGATGAATTTCTCCAAGCAAGCCCCTATTTAGATGCACTTCGCAATGAGTATGATAGAATTTTTATGACATCTCTCAAAAATATCCTGGCGGAATATAGAGCAGTTAAAATATATGGTGCGTATTTTTTAGATCATTCAGCGAATAATGTAAAATTGTCATGATTTAAAACATCGCTGTTTGTTTTATTTAAAAAAAAATCATTATAATTGATTTAAACAGATGTATAAGACACCAAATATTTAGTTGTCTAAAACCATTTTTTTTCAATAGCTAATCTGCTGTACCTGGTATGTTTTAGGGACCATTAATTTTTATTTTGAATTCCTCAAATCTAAAGTGGTCATATTTTAGCTCTACCTATTATTATTGACAGATGATATAGGTAGTAACTAAGTAGGTGCTTGTAGTAGAATAATACTATATGTAGGAACTTAGGAAGGGTGATATTCAAAAGCTGTAATTAAGTTACCTACTTATGTTGTATTAAACTCAAAACAACCATATTTCATAACACAACTTTGAACAAATATATTTTATACAAATGTCTTTATCAATCAGTGAATATCTTGCACCTAAAATGTTGTTGTTGCAATAGTAAGAAAATTGATTTTAGCTGGCCGTTCAGTTTTTTTTTAATTTAGTGTAATTACTAGCTAGTAGTTTCCAAAAATACTTAAGTACGGTTTTTTTTTTCTTTTGTGTTCAAAATCTCTGTAATAATTTTTTTTTAAGTTCTATATCAAAGAAACTACAAATAGGCATAATGTCAATTTGATCATATTGTGTCATTTGTAATTTCAGTGGAGACATGCAAACCCTTTGCTTTAAGGAAAAGGTTGTTTCAATGTACCAATCTGCTAGATGTAGTCAAATTTCTTGTGAACCATGTGGATCTGAACAAAATACAGTCACAGGACTCCAGTGGCTTAAGAACCAGGTATGTTTTATTGTAATTAAAACTTGTATTACAGTATACAAAAGGGTGCGCAAAAATTAGGACATAAAAAACATTTCGGAGTGATTTTGCTTGTCATATTGACACTCATTTTATATTGTCCCATGTTGATACTTGGATAACTTTGTATTTATTCACTAACTATCTTCCGCCCGCGGCTTCGCACGCGTGAATTTCCCATGGGAACAGTGCTTTTTCCCGGAATGAAAGGTATCTTATGTCCTTCTCAATACTTTACTTTTATCTGGAAGATTAGTATAGAAGATAGAACGGGAAAGCGTAATAAACAAACAAACAACCAAACACATTTATAATATTAGAGTTTGATTTGGTACAATGAAGTTGTTACAAACACAAAATAGGAACTGTATATTCTGAACATAAAAAATAAAGTTGAATACTGATTTTAAACCAATATAAGTCAAGTGGTTTTAACTTGAGAAGAAGATATTAACTTCAAACATGTAGATATTTTTAGTACAGAGTTACAGACATTTGTCTCTTTTATTTTTGTCCATAATAAACAACATGTCTATATTATATCTTCTAAGCAGTATTGAAAAAGCTATTGAAAATGCCAATGTTCAATTTATTATCAAATCCTAACCTATAAAAGTTCAGATGTCAGTTAACAGTGGTCTTAAATGCTAATTCTATTTCAGTTCAGAGAAGCCAACTTCATCAAGGTCGTGTGAAGTTTGTGAGTCACTGAAATTAACAAGCTGTGCATGTAAAACACGATCAGGTGTCCATATGTTGTCTCAGTCCAACAGCAACAGTGAGGCATCAGCTAGAGACAGTTCGGTTGAAACTACAGCTTTGTCTGACTTACCAGGTATGTTTTTAAATGTCTTTTATAGCTTCATATGTGTACACGGAGATTATGAACTCCCTGCCATGGTTTTCCCAAGTGAGTACATGGGATTCTTCAAGAACGGCATAAAAATATTCCTTCATGGTTGGCAACGCACTTGCAATGCTCTTGGTGTTACAGGTGTCTCATAGGCTACAGTTACCGCTTCCCATCATGTGGGCTGTATGCCTGTTTGTCTATTTGTTAATATAAAAAAGATATATCTTTATTTATGAACTCAATAGCTTGACTAAATTGGTCACCACTTGTGGCTTTTTTTATTTTGCGTTAACTGTTGGTCCTGACTGTTAATAATAGATGGCAGGATGTTAGGCTGTGTTAGATGCCTTTTGTATTGTAAGAAATCTGATGGTGTTGGCCACTAATACACATGATTCTATTGGTGTGGTTTCCCTGTTGGAAGGGTTACGAAGGTCAGATAGCTGGGGCTTCAATGTAACAACCAGTACTGCCAAATCTAGGACCAATGACTAAAGTAAAGCGACATAACCAGCCAGTTTGTAAACACTGTAATTAAGTTTTACAGATTAGATAGACCTTATGCCATGGACTATTGCAGTATCGCATCAGTATCCATCTTTTTAATACTCTATATGATGAAGAATTAATGATAAGCTCAAGTGAATGGATTACTTGTTTGTTACAGGGAATCATGTTACAACACGGAAAAAACATGTTAAGACACTGGAAAAAGAGTCTTCTGAATCACATGTCAATTCTGATAGTCAGCAACAAGATACCAGTGCCAAACAATCTAATTATGTGTACAGAAACCCAGTTGATACCCATAACTCTCAAATATTTACAAGTCATGATATCACATCAAAAAATGTTAATGTACCATTGGTAAGTCCCACATTCAATTTATACTACTTCTTGACACATATTCTTGAGATAGGATAATTCAAAATGAGGACAATCAAACATCAAACAAGTGAACTAAGTACTATGTCATCACCATGTCTGTCAATCAGATACCTTGTCTTCACTTTTAAATTACGGGTATGCTTAATTTATATTAACACTAGCTGTTCCGGGACTCGGTTATATCGCGCCCAAAAGTAGCCTATGTTTGGCCTCAGGTCGTTAACTACATCCCTACCAAATTTCATCACAATCGGTCCAGCAGTTTAGCCGTGAAGAGGTGACAGACAGACAGACAGACAGACAGACTTTCGCATTTATAATATTAGTATGGATTAGTATGGAAGTATGGATGGATAGCATAAGATTTACTAACAAATATGGATCATGTTATTTGAAAATAAAATATTTTTTATTTATTTATTTAATGTCTTACCCCTACTTTATTGTGTCAATTATTATTGACAGTATATTTTCAGTTGTGACATGAGCTTTAATTTAGTTTTGACTTTAAAAGTATTAGATGAGTTTAAATTCTTTAAAATGCTTTTTCTTATTATGTACAAGCTTTTCCCGTGGTTTCACTCCCCATGATGTGTATCTACTATAGCCTATAACCTTCCCAAGAAGCAGGCTATTATATGCAGATTGAATTTTTCAAATCCAACTTATCTTCTCTATCTCGGTCTTAAGTTATACACATTCAAACAAACAAACACAGCTTTATTATATTAGTAAAGAAATATAGATTTGTAGTTCTGACTTGAGAATAGACCACATCCTCTCGATTTGTTAGTATCAATGAGGCAACTTAACGAGCCATGTGTTACAAAACCATCTTGCTGGCTTTCTCTGATTATGATAATATTGAGCAACTTTTTTCCAGTTGAGGCCTACAGAGGAGTCACAAGAGACAATAAAAGAGTTTAACGATATTTTGCATCGTGTTTGTAGCACAAATACAAGCAATATTCAACAAGGAGGTGTTGATCAGAGAATATCAAATGCAGGCACTTTTCAAGACTTTAGAACTGGAGTGATTGGTAATTTCCAATGGATTTTTACCCATTACTAGCTTTTGTTTGATGTTCCAAAATAACCATTTGGATCCATTGCATATTGTATTAGATTTAAACTTTATAGGATGCTCCCCACTATTCGAGATACAGGTTTGTTTCTAGTTCGATGGTGGGTTGCTGAGCTAAAGGTCCAAATTTACAACATAATGTATAACTTTGATGTTATAATAAAAACTACTTATGCATTAAGGCGATGAATATTATTTTATTTATTTAGGATTTTTTAAACAGTAAAAGTTAATTTTGTGTAAAAATAAATAAATTAAAAAAAGGGTTTTACAAATTTATTGAAAAGAATACATAAGCTGTTTGTACTAACAATATTATTTTTACGTTATAGGTGGTGAAAATAGAAATACTGTACCTGATTCTAGTACTTGTGAGAATATGAACATACAGTGAGTATTAGTGCAATAAAACTTTCTTTGTAATAATACCACTTCATTTTTTTTATTAGGGGACAGTAAAAAAGGAAAAGTTATATGTTTGACCTGCATGTATGTATGTCAAAGAGAAAGATACAACAACAGCAAATTACAAAATACACAGTCTTATGCAAAATAAGACCGTGTATTCAAAAAGTCTCTCTTTGTCAATGCGGAATTGTCATTCGTTTTGTGTACGGTGAGATAATACAAGTTGCCAAATTATTTTTGATCGAGATCGTTCGTCGCATTTATAGCCTACTAGCTGTTCCCCGCGGCTTCGCCCCGCGTGGGACTCGGTTATATCGCGCCCAAAAGTAGCCTATGTTTGACCTCAGGTCTTTAACTACATCCCTACCAAATTTCATCACAATCGGTCCAGCAGTTTAGCCGTGAAGAGGTGACAGACAGACAGACAGACAGACAGACAGACTTTCGCATTTATAATATTAGTATGGATTTAATCTAGCCTTGAAAAAAATTGTTATGTTGTGGCTATGAGTAACGTGATTAATGACATTTTTTAAGGGGCTTAAAATTTTTTTAGAAGATTATTACTACAATGTTTACAACTAACGAGCATCTTGTCTTTTGGATGTGAATAAGTAAACTTAAATCAATAAAATTAGTTAATTTTATTAATTTAAGTTTATGTATTTTAACTTTATGTATGTTAACTTTATTTGACCCCGAATGGGCAACCCAGAAAATAAACAACTTATTTTCCCATGTTTAAGTAGGGGTGTATAATTTCATAACACTTTTCTATTAATTGTTATTTTTTTCAGAGTACCCGTTACCAAAGAAAAACATTTTAGTTGTTTGTCTTCGCCTATAACTACGAAAAAAAGTAGGCGGAGTGTAAAGAAATCTCAACTTATTGTTGTTGCCAAACTCTCAGATAGTAGAAAACAACCAAGTGAAGTGATTGATGTCGATGCAATCGACGAAGTGCCTAAAATACGACCCAAGACTGAACAAAACAAGATTAAAATATTATCAGATATAAAAGTGGATAATGAAACACTTAACAATAATTTGAATGCAGTGTTACAAAACGCTACATCTACCCCCATGATGAAAATGCAAGCACTTGTCATTAATGGCACACCAGTGTATAACCCTGTTCAAAATGTAGAACAACAGACTTACACGAAGGATGAAATAATGGCGATGCCAACAATAATCATCGCGCCAGTGTCAGGTATTTTTTTATAAAGTTACATAAATTTCTCGTATTGTGTAGTATATAGGTAGTGTAGTATTATATAAAAGTAATACTGCATTTTATTAAAATTTTCAGGTCCACCCCCAACTACTTTAATTGAGCAGTCACAACAAATCCCGGCTCCATCGCAGTCAACCATACGAAACAAGCCTGAATTTGTCCCAGTTTCAGTCAGTTTTCCAGCAGGACCATTAGATCCTTTAGTAATTGACGTTTCAACACATAGTAGCTCTAGTTTATCACGAAAAGCAGGCAATCTAAATAGTGTAGTTCAGCATAATCCGGCAGAACAAGGACTTATCACTACAGTACCCACTTCAAATTTAGACAAAATTTTGTCTAGTACTGATACGGCTAAGAATACAGACTCTATAAGCGCATCGGTACCAAAAGACAATGTTATTGCTTCTGCTACTGAAAATAGTACACCCCAGATAGTTCCACCTACTAGAAAATCGTGTTCAACACCGCGCCGTACTTCTCATGTCAGAGTCTTGGATTTTACTACGCCAAGGCGGATATTACACGAAACAATAAATGAGGTTCCGAGCTCTAATGACGCCGAAATAGTGCTAAGTAAAAGTCCTAATGTTATCATTCCAACAGAAAATACTTCTAAAATAATAAATGTTGGCCCTTGTAGTGACTGCCGCAATATGAATTCTAAAGAAAACAATAAAGTCAGTTCAGAAACGGCCAAAAAGAACTGGGATGCAGATTTACGTGCTCTTATAACAGATTCCAGTATTCCTTCTAAGAAAAAAGTAAAACCTGAAACTAAAAGTACTCGAAAAAAGAAAAAAGTTGAGGTAGAATCAAAAAAAGAACAAGATAAAAAAGTATCTGCTAAAAAGAAATCTGCTAAATCTACGAAACCAACTACAAGAAGATCAAAGAAAATTAAAGATGAAACCTGTAAAGAATTAGAGAGAAAAAATGAAGATTTAAATACCCACAATCACAAAGTTGATATTCCTGTGAAACCAACTATAAATATTATATCGGGCAATGATTGGGAAGCGTTACATCATGAAACTGAAAAAGTACAACACAAATCCAACAATGAGGAACATGACACCCCAGAAATGGATCGAATTTCTTTGGATAAAGTAATAGGTGCACGGCTCAACATCTCTGATTTGCTAGAGACTCCATATAAGCAAGCTATGTATGATATACAAATGGAAACGCCTAGATTTCTCGGTCCGGATCTTCCAGATGACCCTATGTCCGATATCAAGATAATGAATATACCAACTCCTCGCTTTTTAAATACTTCCAAAGGCGCACAGGCAACACCTTCATCATACTCCTCTCGTCCTACTGACTATTCTAGTGGTGGATCTTATTATAAACCTGATGATCAGGACTACATGCCTCTTCCTGAGCACATAGGGTGTACTATATCACCAACAAAGGATACTATTGAAAACCAATCAACTGTCGAGATCGATAAGGAACACAAAGAAAGCGAAAATAAAAGTAAAACATCCCGACCTGTCAGGCAGTGTGCCAAGAATGTTACATATTTTAACCATGAAATAAATAAAACAAAAAAAGACAACAAAGTACAAATAAACGATACAGCTGACGAAGAGGTATTGAGTGATTCCTCATATGTTCAGAGCTCCCCTGAAAATAAAAAAGATAAAGAAGAAAAATCAAAAAAGAAAGAAGTCACACCTAAAATACGATCTAAATCTGATAAAGAAAAAAGGTCCGTCTCAAAAAAATACAAGTCCCCGTTAAAAAAAGAAGTTGCCAAATCGTTTATGAAGATAAGACCTAGACGATCTACTCCCTTGAAAGATGTCAAAGGATCTAAGAAAAGAACATCGGAAGCTCGAGAAACTAAAGGTCAAGGTAAAAGAAGAACAGCAAGTAAGGAAAGAGATACTCACACCTCACCCGTGCCAGCAGCTGCACCGGTTAAATCGCGAAGAAAATCATCTATTCCAAGAAAACTCATGTGTGCTAACAATTCGGAAAGCTCTGGACATGAATCTCCTGATCGAATTAGTAAAAAGAAAGATAATAATTTAACTACCCATACCCATGAAGCTAATTTGCAATGCGCACAAGATTCCGATACTGAACAGCTTAAGCTCATGTGGTCTGACGATGGATCTCAGGATGGAAAGTTTAAAGGTTTTAATGATAACCTAACGAATGATAGCGAAGATATAAGTAAAATACAAGAATATATCAAAAGTACCGCATCCAACAAACCAATTATTAGCGAGGGTGTAGATAGTTTGCATATAGATTTAATAAAAAGAGGATTTGATGTGGAAACAGCTAAAATAATCGAACGTGATTTACTTGATACGCCACCGTACCCTAAACCAGATACTTTTATACCTAAGTCCTTCGAAAATGAATCAAAGAATGAAGAAGTTACATTGGAGAAAACAACAGAGTCTGAAAGTAGTAATTTACAAATTTGTCAAGACGAGGAAGAACCTTATGATGAGGAAGAACTTGAACTATCTAATTATGAATGTAATGAAGACAGTGGAAATTATTTCTCATATTCTCATATTGATGTAGTGAATAAAGCCGACCTTGTAAAGCTTAAAGATAAATTTTGTATGGAGGTATGTATAGAAGATGGTGTTTCTATTCGATTAAGAGCCACTCCGTTCATCTCGGTTTATGAACATGTGCCTGAAAATGACACATTAAATAATACTCAGGACATAGAGGAGACTCAACGAGCGGTTTCGTCAATAAAATTTCAAACTCCTCTAAAGGAATCTATTAAGGCTCAATGTTTTGAAATATTTGATTCTACTTTGACAAGTTTAGATACGCCATTAAAAGTCAACACTCCAAGAAGGTCGGAGGCTGAAGTAACTGTAACGGAAATAGTTTTAGAAGTTGAAAAGGAAGAACTCAAAGAAAAATCTGAACCTAAGAAACGGAAGCGATTACAAAGTGACAACACATCTGATGACACTTTACTGGAAAGTAAAAAATCCAAATCGGAAACGCAATATATGTTGAATACGGCGAATTTTCAGAATATGGACATAGAGACTGTATTGAGTAAACTGCACGGTCCCTAGTGCGCTTGCACTCGTATATTGTTGTAGTGTTTAGTTATGTTATGGCGATATTTCAAATTGTATATTTATTTTGTTCTTCGGCCAAGCCTCCAAGAAATTCCCTTAGGCCGCATTGTCCGACCGGCTTGTCCGAACTCCGGACGATGCTCTTCTAGGTTAAAAGCAAAAAATAAGCATAATAAATGCTTGATTAATTACCATTGAACTGTCCGAGTCGCAATAACCAAACGAATGACGGCCGGATGTTTAACGTTTAATTTATTGACGACGTATTACGTATTCGACAGTCTTCGTATTGAAATACCCAGTAAAACCTTTTCACTCTTCCAAGCAAACAACTCGATATTATGTATATTCTCAAACGTCTTTACATTTGATGATTTTATGTAAAGAAAGCCGGTTTGTTTCTTACCCTGGCCAAAAGAGTCATCTACATACATGACATTTACTCGCAATAGGCGAATTATTTTGATAGTCAGTTTTTCGTTCCTAAGTCAAATCATCATATCAATAAGAATTTGTTATTGTAAAAATGACTTACTTTTTTATATTTTCGGGTCATTAAGGCAATAATAAAGTACCGTTTTTAGATACCTAATTCTTTTGATTTAATCGTGTTTACTTTCGTTAGTGGTTTAAAATTTATATGTGTTAGACACATACAATACATCTGATTATTATAAAATGATGTAATGAATTTGTAAATATACTTGCTAATTCTTAGAATATAAGTGTCAATGTGCTAGACACAAGTGTGGACGGGACATAAAAGTACTTTTTTTTAATTTTGTGTTTTATTTCGTACTTACTCACTATGCAGTGGGTCACATACAAACATATACTACCTGAGGTGTTATAAGTAAGTGGTATACTTTTCTATGCGGCCCACTGTACATAAACCTGTCGCTTTCTCATCGTACTTTCGTCATAGTTGTGTCTTCAGCCAACTGCTTCGGAACTCTGGGTCCGCTTTCTTTTAGTAAACATACCAATCATAGGATTAGTTATTTCGACCGTCGAACTTCTGAGACTTGTTTTCTCATTTGTTCGACCTTCAAATTTAAATAGGTAACTGAAAAACAAAAATTAATTTTTTTAACAAAATTGATCGCTCGAGTTTCGTAAGATAGGTTATGGTTATCTTCTCCCCTCTTTAATTAATTATAGGCGAGCTAGCGTGCGGCATTCGTATTAATAAAAAAAATTGTCGACTGTAGAACACATGAGAAAAAAGTCTCAGTAGTTCGATTTTTTACGATCGAACAGATGAATCGAACTAGTGAGACCAAACCCAGCATTTTCTCCAAAAACGTCAATTTACAAAATTTAAGTCAAAACACGAATTTACATTTGAGTGAGTATTTGTATTCTTATTACAATAAGTTCATGATTAAATATTGAAGATTATTAATAGTTTATTAAAAGATGTCATGGTATTATAAAAATATATATATATAGGTTACTGACTCTGCGTAGGTACGGTAGAACGTAGGACCAATATGCTTACGTTTAGCAGAGTATCCATACATCAATCCTCACAAATTTTCCTTTCGGTCTTAGTTTCCCTCTCAGTTCCTCAAGGGAACCAACAGGATATTTAAATGTAGGGTACTGATAGACCCTCTTCCATGGTGGAGCCAAAAAACCTAGTTAACATATGCACTTATGGTTTCCTATCCAAAAACTTCATAATATATCTATACTTATAATATTATAAAGCTGAAGAGTCAATTTGTTTGTTAGTTTGAACGCTTATAACTTGAAAACTACTGGTCGGATTTGCAAAATTATTCTTGTATATAAAAGCCTGATTCTTGGGGAAGGTTATAGGCTTAGTACATACACACTAATGGCGAGTGAAACCGCAGGAAACGGCTAGTCGTAAATAAAACTAGTTTCTGGTAGGAATCAATATCGACTTCTTCTTTTTCTTCGTCCGAGCGTGTTTTCCGGTTGCATCTTCAGCTTAAGCACTGTTAGATTTTTCAGGCTGCCTAAAGGCATCCGACATAGCCTAACGACTGCCATCTACCGATAACAGCCGGGACCAACGGCTTAACGTGCCTTCCGAAGCACGGAGGAGCTCAAGATAGAAATGCCACTAATGGCGACCAATCCAAACAAGGCCGCGCACTCGCCGTAGCCGTCGCTTGACGCGCTCTATCGTTACGGATACGCGTGCCACGCTAGGCTTGCGAGCTCCTCAAGGAATCAATATCGAATAATCGCGATCAATGTGTGATTTGTCCATGCATATCTTGGATTTAGAAATAACACTGATTCATATTGTAAACACATTTTTATCTAAGTATTTAAATATTTTGTTATTTATCTCGGTTTTTCTCTCCCATTCTCTACACTCGTATTCTCACCAACCGTTCTTTCGTTCGAATAACTAATATTGGTAAATTAAAAGAAGAAAATGTCGAACCAGGCGTTTTATGTATCGTTAGTATCGTAAGTTACGATTATTCTGTTATTTTGCCTAATTAGATCGCAATTAGAGGGGTTCGTGAAACGGGCGGATGGAGCGTCCATTACACATGCATGATCATCTCAGTAGCCATTGTGATTGCCATCTAATCTCGCAAATCGCTTTCAGTTGCGTTTCGGTTTATAATTTATGTAAAATACGAGTTGGAATTTATCCGCAAAGAATATATAGCTGATATAGGTACCTACTTATGTTTTTTTTTATAGATACTTACTTCTTCTTGATGAAGAAGATTAAGAGAACTTACTCAGCTGTTGCTTGCGGCACCTCCGCCCGATATACTATATTGCGACAAAAATGAACACCTATGTTCCTACGTATATTTTATCAATTAATTTAGTAGTTATGGCGTGAAAGTGTTGTAACGTTAGGTACGTTGTACCAAATGTACCAATAGCAACAAAAGACAGTTTCCCGTCTCCCTACAAATGCGTTATAGAGGACTTTGTTCCAAGTATAAAAACAATAATCTAAAACCGCGTGTGTAGGTAAAGAAAACTAGTCATATGACCTAACTTACCTTTTGGTGTTGTCATGATCCAGCGGCAGGTAAATTTAAAATGTGCTGTATTTCGTAAGAAATAAGCAAAATGGGCACGAAAATCCGACCTTGGCGCTTAAAGGGTTGATTAGGTAAATTGTGATAATAAAAATCTAGGTCCTCACAAAAAAAAGAAAACAAAACAATCTTCTAATGCAGTAGGTGTGGATGAATCATTAAAGTAGACTACGCTCTTAAATAGTTATTGGCTCGGAGCTGACATAAACTAACCGAAAGAGCATTGTAGAGTTCGGGAGGGTGTCTGCAAGTGGGTCACGGATGCAGGCTCCTGACACAAATAGCTGCGTCGCATCTCAGCACGTGCCCTCCATTCGTTGATAACCTCAATTTGTTCAAGCTATAGCACAGACATCTATTGGTACAGTTCTGATATTGGCTGGATAATAGGGTATATGTGTTTCTGTGGTGTGGTGTGTGGAATGTTCTAGACTATAAATGCAAAGTAAGTCGGTAAGTATAGGTAGAGTCGAATAGATGTTTTTAGTTTTGCTCATATTATTGGTAAGTAGTAGGTAGAAGGTACATGTTAGTGCAATAATAATAATATTGATCGAACCAAAAAAATATTTTTCTGCAAAATGTTAAATAATCAAACCATAATGACTCACACTGTCAAAAAGTTATTCTCATTTAGAGCTAATTTTCTAACTACACTGTAAGTCATAGATTTAAAAAAAAATTGCGTTAGTCGCGTTCCTAGTTCTATGCTGTAAGTACATACCTACACATCACATTTTCGTCTTGGTCCAATGGTTGACTGGTAGAAAATGTCATATGGCATTAAGTCCACCAATTGTACACTATTTTTATTTTGTAAATTAAAGTTAAAATCTATACTATAATACACGCCCTACTCTACAAGGCCTAACTTCACAAACTCTTTTATTTCTTGCTGTACATCTTAATCAAAGTATGTGGCTTGACCATTGCGCTACATTTACATGACATAAGGTGAAATATTTATTAACTGTTCATAACTTTTCTATTAAAAATAAAAATATGAACGATGTTTAGTAAGTTATAAACGCCTTTGTTCCACGAACTATATGTACCTAGTTCAATAATAATTAGGTACCTATAGATTTTTGATCTGTATGCACGTATATACGTAGACAACAGCAGACAGTACCTAAAGGAGACATGCTATACCGTGAGAACATTCTACCTAGTAGACGGACTGAAGTGCACACTTCCCTCGACGCGTTATATTGGTAATTTCACATCAAAAGAGAATTTAAAATTCTATCATGTACATTGCTCCATGAATACTAGTTCATTCGAAAAATGGTCGACCAAAGAAGCAATGGAAGCAGAGTTCTGAATTTCAGACGCGAATTTAGTGACGGCTAGTAATTCCACAGGCAGTTCGGGTATAAATGATTGCGGGTGATTTTACACCACCCACCCCCCTGACGTCTACCCCCTAGAGCCAAAAGTGCAGCGCCGACGCGACGTTCCACGGACAATCTGCGTGCTCTGCTTATTTTCACCGTAACTTCTTTGCCGGAAATTGCCCTTAACTATAAAAGAAGTTTCAAGAATTAAGACCGCTTATTTAATGTTTCGTGATCGTGATGGAATCATCGTTTTAAATTCACGTCTTCAATCCTATAAGCATTTTACCCGTCACTATACTTAGTATTTAATTCAATTTCATTTTATCCAGAAAAATTGAAAATTTTAGAAAAAGATGCGCTGAAATTCAAACGTTGCTCAAGGTTAGTTCCAACCCCTTGCATTTATCTGCGAAGCTATGACTATGACCTACAGACTGCAAGCCAAGTAGGTCGCTCTACAACTTTCAGTGGTACGCGATACATTGGTGCCGAGAGCACTTTGTGTATTAGTACCTACCATGAAGATTTGACTCGTGGACATGACAAGCATGAATTATTTTCTAGTAAACAAAACGAAAAGCCGAATCGGTTATGCAATGCATATATAGGATAAGAAATATATTTTGGTTTACCTTTGCTTTTTGTAGCTTGAATAATGAATAGTCATCATCATCACTGCGTATGGTAGATATTCATCGTCTTTTCCTAATATAGGTATCTACTTAGCTTTGATATACAAAGGTACTTAGTTTAATTAGTTTTTCAAATAGAAGTATATATCTATTTTTTAATTTTCCAAAGCCATTATCCTACATATCTGTCCAAAATGAAAATAGATTCATATTTCCAATTAATAGTACCTATGACTTCCTTTAGGAATTAGCATACCTACCTACTTCTGTAACCAATAAGTAGTTTTCTGCCGTTTTACACTTTACTCTGGCACTTAACTACCCGTTCTCATGAGGCTGCAGGCCGCTTCTGCTGACCAAGAGCTGCGAAGGCGACATCGTAAGTGCCAAGTATTACCTTAAGTGTGTCAATTGGTGGCTCGATGTGCGTTACCCCTACACCCCCCGGGAGGCGAGCGTGGGGCAGGTCGGCGGATCGATACCCGACGTCTGGCCCACGACCTCGCCTTTCTTACCACCTTCCTAAATACTAATTACGTGCTTTGACACAGCCTGTGCATTCGCGCGCCGAATGAAAAGAGTCATGGATGCCAAGGCGTTAGTTTGCGCTGTAGGTACCTATGCAGTGTCTCGGGTGATTTTGGTAACGATGCTGTGTTTACTTGTTACATGGACTGATATGAGAATTTTATTGAATTTTAACAAAAAATTACAGTCACACTAGATAGTTTCACATGTGTTTTGGTCCACGTTAATCTTTGTATTTGTCTAATAATTTATTTTAATTTAGACCAGGAACATAACATCTTCAAGACCAATTCAGGCTGAAGGTGGTCGATTGATATGAAAAACACATAAAAGTATGTAGGTATTAATTTATTATGTATAAGTAAGTATATGAAGGTGTTGTGTTGACCTTCTCTTACATTCAATTAAGTATTGTAATGATAGACGTTCAATAGTTTAAGTTAAATCTATTGTCTGCCCTATAGTAGGTGCTTAGGTATTCTGCTGAGTTTATAAAGTTTATAAGTATTAGCAATGCTGTTTGTTTTGCTATCATTAAATTGGATTATTTGCAGTAAACCTTATCCAGGCGGACGTTGGCATCAGCAGCATGAAGATAGCTTGATACTTTTTAGAGACTGCAGCTTTCTAAGCCGGATAATATAAAGGAAACAAGATTAAAAATGTATTCGCTGCACGTGGGCCATAATGCGATTTATCGGTGCAGGGGCATGTCGTGACTGTGGGCTTGCGAGGTACCTACCTAGTCCTCGGTATTCGGAGCTAAATGTTTCATAGAGCTGCACATTTCGCTTCTAATCTTGAGAATTTGGTATCTTGTAGCGCTGAGTCATGCTGCAAATTACTTCTAATTTAGTTGTAGCTGTGGTGCAGTGTGATTTGTGATTGTTGTTTAGTAGGTAGGTACCTATATCAAATCTCATCATCATCTTTGTATATGTCGTCGTTTTCAATTACGTTCCTAATGAATAAAATGAAATAGTTACTTATTCATTAGTTTCTTTTTGTGTTTATCTTAAGCTTCAACGTAAGTTCAAAACTTGTTGTGTAATGGGATACTACCTCAACGACACTATATTTTATAACAAATACAATATATCATAACAAATACAATATATAATCCCGCTACTCATGGGTCTTGGGTGTTTATAAATAAATAAATATATATATAGATATATATATATATGTATAGATAAACATCCAAGACACAGGTCAATCAGAAAAATATAATTTTTCATTTTGATCAGACCGGTGATCTCCTGAGTTAACCATTACGCCACGGAGGCAGTAATTTTTTACTTTAAAAATCCCTTGATTATATACCTATTCTTCAAAAAAATCATATATGTTTTGTTGTTAAGTACCTAATGACAAAAGTTCATTACATACGTGAAGCCTGACTATAGGTACTTGAGTAACGGATAAAATTTTACTAAATTAATTCATTTTAAAATGTATAAGTACCTACCTATTAAACTAAAGTGTACAAATAAGGTCCGTAATTCATTATCGTTATGTGCAACGTGCGGCAGTGTGGTTTTCGTCCAGAAACTCGATTCATCTTCGGGTGTGAGCGAGACGCTTGCCACCCCCATACTTTCGGGAACCCCTCCCAACGGGGGCGATGGGGGGTAATGGACGCATGAGGCTCCTCGGCCGTGCACCGCCGCTCTTTATGCCGGCTTGCACGCGTGCACTTGCTAGTTTCTTTGACGTCCTTTGTTGTGGATTCCAATTTCGGAACGTAACCTAACGTTGCCGATATCGACTTGTGCTTTTTGTTCCTTTTCTTGTTTAGCCGCAATGGAAGATATTCGGCTGAATTTTCTTCTTTGAACAAAACATTGTTTAATCATGCAATGAAAGCTTTGTCAAATACCCAATGCGTTTGAATAGGAAAGCTATTATATTATAGAAAAACTATGTATTTCTAGAGATTCGCTTTGGGAATAGGAAGTTGTAAGTATATAGGTATATAGGTATATAGGGACAAATCACACAGATTGAGCTAGCCCCAAAGTAAGCTCGAGACTTGTGTTATGGGATACTAACTCAACGATACTATATTTTATAACATATACATATATAGATAAACATCCAAGACCCAGGTCAATCAGAAAAAGATCATTTTTCATCTTGACCTGACCGGGGATCGAACCCGGGACCCTCTGAGTAGCGGTCAGGCTTGTTAACCATTACGCCATGCATCTACGTGCTTGGCTCAGGTAGGTAATACTTGGCCAACAATGAGCACTTGGTGCAGAATATTGCCGAGTCTTACCCGGTGAGGCGAGCCGCCCAGTTGGCAGTCTCAGTGTTCTATAGAGGCAAAGAAAAACTGTCTGAAATGGACCCCGAACAGGTCAACAGACTGATGTCTTTCATTAAGAAATTTAGCGCAAATCTCAAGGAAAGGAATCGAAGATGCCAAGAATTAGACTAAAAAAAATAAAGTATCTATAGTTCAATTTACTGCTATAGTGTAAAATAATTTAGCTATGGTAAAATAACATGCATCAACTTAAAATTAAATCTTCCAAGTTTTACAGTAAATTTGTCTATCTTCAATTTTTGAAAGTAATTGTAAGATGGGACTAAATTTTGGACTGATATACAGTTAGGTAAAAAACCTATAACTACGAAGTTACTAGCATTTGTGTGTAATAAGGTAGGTACCTTTGATTGAAGCCGTCTCTACCGCAATGTCATTGACCCTCAAAATCCGACCAATATGCATGTACAATGAGCTAATACAAGTGCAAGAGTGAGATTGAGCTTATTACAGCGAGCGATATTTGTTCATTTTTCTTCCCCCTTTCGCCCCCACGCTGTATGCATCCCGTGACGCGTCTAATCATGCAAATTTTCCAAGATGGGTGGGTGGCGCCCTCTGCAACTGAAACTGAAACTACAAGTACCACCCTCGAAGGTCGTTCAAAACTTCTTACGAGAAATGAATCCGCTGCAGTGAAACACTTTCATTTTGTATTTCGTTTAGCGTGTTATATTCTGCAGAGCTTTGTAGCAAACGTTTTGAATCAGTGAATCGCTTAGGCTAATTGAATTCTGTATTTGCTTAATAGTAGTAGTACTTAATAGTAGTATAGTTAAAAGGAAAGTTCCTTTCGCATGAGTTTTCAGTAACTGCATTTTTTCTCCTTTAAAAATAATATAAGTAACTTTTGGCAAAAATCGGTGGAGTTATGTACCTAAACAGATTGCCACATAGTACAAATATCAATACCTGCGTTACCTTAATTGCGTTTGAATTGACAATACTTATTACTTACGAAAACTAGACAAATATTTGTTGATGCGTTTTCCCGCTCGCGTACTCAACTGGTTACCTTAGAGCCCAGGATCCGCTTACCTGCTATTTCTTCTTCACCTTCGCCGAATGGGGAAATCATGACATAGGCGATGCGGCTAGCAACCCATCACTATTGATTTCCTGTTTCAACTACTATTATGCTAAACGTGGCCTAAGATCTTATGACCCTAGGCTCTGTCTACCCCGCATGGGATAAAGACGTGATTATATGTATGTATCTTCTTCACCTAGTACTTAGCGTCTACTAAAGTTGAATTTTGGATTCTGTTAGTTTGCACAGAAGTAACTTGTGGTTTATTAAATATTTAACGATAAAGTTAAAATGCAAACAATACTTAATCGCGATTACTAGTACCGTATTATATTTTATCTTGTCTCTTCATTTAAATATTATTTTAGGACAATTTAAATTTATAAAACTGTATTTGACAGTTTGAGTACACCTTTATATTGCTTCACCATAACCGTCCACTGCTGAACATAGGCCTCCCTCAGAGTATCTTTCTTAAAATAGTTAAATTGAGAACTTTCTTTTTACAAGTCGGTCGAAAACGAAAACTGGTGTGTTTTTCAGCTCCACAAAACCATGATTCTTGAAGGTTGGTACTAATTGGAAGCCTGTAAATTTCGCGGACAAAACATTTTAATTATCGCAGCACAAGGTGAGCATGAAAAGGGCCACGAGTCGGGTGCACTATCGATCTCCGTTGAATTAGTGTGCGGATCGGTCGTCTTTGTGCGGCCGCCTCCAAACAGACCAAAACAAGGCGCCTCCCTCAGCCCACTGCGACGTGACGTCACGAGCCTTCTCATGCTACGAGCCACGGGGAGGACGTTACAGCTTGCCATTAAATTTAAGGTAATTTGGAAACTTATACTGCTGATTTTAAACAACCTAGCTCCTTAAAGTCTAGGTAGAATTTAGACTGAGCATAACTACAAAAGACTTTTGTTGTCAATGGTATACGTATAAGTACACGGTTTGGTGTTGTCAGTTTTTCCAGTGACTGCAACATGCAGAGCTTTCAAAATATAAGCCTGTGTTAGGTGGGCTGTTTGCCTGTTGCAGTATAAAAAACTAAACGAAAATCGGTTTATCTGTTTGGAGCTACGATACCAGACAGATACATAGACAAACACGTTAAACTTCACGTCTCATTTTGCGGCAGGGGTTAAAAAAGGAACGTAAATATAAAGACGTTTAGATGGTTGCGCATGTAAAGTTAAAAGGATGGACGAAAAGCGACTTAAGAAATGTATATTATAAGTATGAACCAGTGACTATGGGAGAGTTGTTCAGATCCTGAATAACATAACGTGACCGGATTGCAGATATCTTAAAAAAGGCAGATATTAGACGATGAGTGTGTATGACAAGAGCGATGAGTCTGATGCTTGTAGAAGAAGCGAGAAGAATTTAAACATTATCACTGTTATTGATGGAAAACAGATGCATTCCTTTATGATTTTATTTTGTATGGCACGCTATATACCTCTGACTTAAATCATATATAAAAACTTGATTAAATCTTAAGTTGTGCACTGTTGTGCTCTATAAAAATACTATTTGAAGGAAATATGAAAGTCTAACAATCTCGTGATGCTTTCTCCGGAGGAAACCAATCCGTGAGAGGAAATTAAAGGACGATAGCGTCCATCTTAGAGCCAATATACCTAGGTACATTTTAGAGTAATTCGCAGAGGTTAGTTTAAGCAAATAATGAGATTGTTTATTGAAGTAACGAATGTATGAGCATTGGGCAAGCATAGAGAAAGAATGGTCTAGGATTTAAATCTAAATGGGTAAAGGGCTTCATAAAATTTATTATAAGTTGGGACCATTATTCTACGGTAACTAATTTGTAACATAGCTACTTGTTTTTTATGAACAAGTCTTCGTTGCGAACAAGAGCTCTAATTTTGACGAAATTTTATCTGGTAGATAATAAATATAGCAAATAGCAAGTAGTTAGTCATTGTTGTAGGTAACATGACAAAACCTTATTTGACGTGGCTATTTCTAGTATTCAGCAATTTGTTTGTGTAAATACAAAGAGGGAACGGCATCTACTTTACAATGAGGTTATTAAGGGAAGCTAGTGTACATCGAATAATTCAATGTGTTGTGTAAACAGGGATGTCTGAGAAGACAGGCTACCCTACATGTACATTTTCAAGCTGTGTGGACTAAATTATATTTTTATGGAGAATTTTAGGTTCCATAATTAAAGAATAAAAACAGGCCCATGCCTCCGTTATCAGTATCTCATGAGCCGTAATAGGTAGAGTCTTGAAATTTTCAAACCTTTGCCGTTTACTCATATGAAAAAAAAAAATTAATGATCAAAGGGATACAAAAAAGTAGTTATTTGTATAAAAATCTTATTAAAGATTCATATTTAGTATTTCAGAGAGCCATTTGATGCACAAATTCGAAACACGCTTGACGGACTGTCTTTTAAATAAGTACATTTTTTGTTGACAATAAGATAACAATGCGTCTCTATATTGCAATGAAATCCGTTTTTAACCTCCTTTATGAAATCTAGAGGGATTAAAATTCATAAAAAAATCACACATAACTCACTCAGGCGCTTTTGTAAACAATATAAATTAAGTCTAGGGAAACCGAAGCTGTACAAAGCATTCACGTTCGATTGAATATGTTTCTGGTTCAAAGATTTGGAGCACCTACTCGGAGGTGACAGAGGAACTATGCTAAGTTGATTGGTTTCATGAAAACAGAGAGCGAGTTTAAAATAACAGGTCCCGTTGCCTGGGTTTCACTGGCAAGCTTGTTGATATAGTGTAGTCTAGTTAAAGAGTGTAGTTTAGTCTAGAGGAGCTCGATAGCCTGGTGGGCGCGCGTGTTCGTAACGAAAGCGCGCGTCAAGAGTACGCGGCCATGTTTGGATTGGTCGCCATCAGTGGCATTTTTTATCTTGAGCTCCTCCGTGCTTCGGAAGGCCATTGGTCCCGGCTGGTATAGATAGATGGCAGTCGTTAGGCTATGTCAGATGCCTTTAGGCAGCCTGAAAATCTGATAGTGTTGGCCACTAACACACCCAGATCATGTTCCTATTCAGGTCAGACGGCATCCGCACCATTGTAATAACCAGTAGAAATCAGGACTACGATTAAAAGCGTACCCTGGGCTCTGAAGTATAAGCGGAAGATGTAACCAGGAAACACGCTCGGAAGGAGAAGTAAGAGTCTAGTTTACTATTTATTTCTAGATTTAAGCATGTAACGTTCATCATCATTATTGCTTTCACGCTCACTTCCAAAGCCATGAGGCTTTAGGGGTTAGCTTGAACAAATGACTTTATTTCCTCATTAACTTAAAACATAAATTAACATTCAGTCTTACTTCCGTTGAGGAGTACCTGCATATCATTCAAATGGTTACCTATTCCGAATTCCATCTATAATCGGTTTCACACGTAAATTATAAATATCTAGCTGTGTCCAATTCACCCACCCGAGGTGTGTACCTACTATACCTTTATTTATGTAATAAGTAGTTTTCTTACTTTAAGTAGTTGTAAGTAGTTTTTCTTTCCTACGTTAAGAATCAGGCTATCTTTCGCAAAAATAAATTTGTAAATCTTTCTAGTTCCCCAAAATATAATCCATCGTACAAAAAAAAGTTATTAATTATATTTAAGTAACAAATATGGTAATAAATTAAGATCAATCACCTCATAATAACATTTATGATAATATGTCAAACTAATAAGGTATGTTTGCCTTTATGTAACAACAAGATCCTCTCTGCGTCCATCTATTGAATTAGTAAAGTCTGTCAAAGTGCATCGGCGAGGCACAAAGGTCGTTGCGTGGGAAATAGGGGGTTGGGAGGTGGGAGCAACCCCCTCCCCCTCTCGTCGGTCTCGTGGGCTTGCACGAACTAAGCTCGAGCTTCAGAAATTTGTTATGACGCATTTTGTCTGTTTTAGTGGAAACCTAGATATTTCTTATGATACTTACAGGGGATATTCGTGTTGGTTTATTCAAATGGTTATATTTGATGATATTTTTACGACTTTTGTTCTTGCTGTCTTATTTGTAGAACTTTAGTAGCACGTATTGTTTGAAATATTTTATAATAGCTATTGTTCGTGGCTTTGTCTGCTTCTGAATGAAAAAAGCGATAATTCGTTAATTTGGAACGAATTCCGTATGCCATCATGTTTTATCTGTCAAAACTCCCCAAAACATGCTCAGAGTTTAAATAAGTAGCTGTCCCCATATAAGGTTTTTGTTAGGTACACTGTTAGCAGATAATTTTTAAGGTGAATTATGTAATAATAAATATCTACATAAAATTAATTGTATGCATAAACAATATAATAAGAAGTTAAGGTTAATATTAACTCACAACAGAAATAGCTAAGCGACAAGCTTGGGTGTTGTTTATCTATGTATGTATTTATTTTAGAATATACCTATTCTTTGAGTTAATATAGCATAATTAAAGTTAAAAAAATATTTTGAGGCTAGCTGAATCCATTTTTTATTGCAAATTGATTACATTCGCAACGATCTGATATAATTGTTAACAACAATAATCTCGTTAAGTAGGGCTTTTCATATATTATAAATTGCATACATAATTGATATATGAGCAATGAAGAAGCAGTTATTGCTATGGAATTATTAAATAATTTCGTTTAATCCTGGGTTAATCAGTTGCTCGTTTATCGATATGATATATCGTTGCCGCTCGACTGATGATAAACTTTAATGCTACATTCCTAGAAAAGCACCTTTATTTTATTATTTTTTTGTTATTATTAGGGTTCCTTTTAGAATTTGAAGATATATACTTTTTGGTTTTAAATTAGCAACAATATAAACATTGTCATTGAAGAAACATTTTTATTTATATACTTATCTATTTATCATTATTATCTAAATAATAAATAAGTTCACCATCAAAATTTTTTTCAATTTATTACCTTACTAGCGACCCACCCCGGCTTCGAATGGGCATAAAAACCTTCCTATTGAATCACTATCTATTAAAAACCGCATCAAAATCCGTTGCGTAGTTTTAAAGATTTGAGCATACAAAGGGACATAGGGACAGAGAAAGCGACTTTGTTTTATACTATGTAGTGATAGTGATTTTTAATACAATTAAGTATAAATGTCAACAGAAAGTAAGATTGTCGCTAAAAATTGATTACGATTACCCTTAAGAGTCGTGGAATTCAAGTGAGCGATTCTTACTTGGCTAAGTTTTTTATTTTCCTTTTACGGGAGCACCTGGGCGTTATGCAAATGATGTAAAAAATGAAAAAATGCGGTTATTTTCAAAGCGTGTTGCGTGAGAACTGCTCGGGGTGACGCGTGCAGTGCAGTCTAGACATTGTATTAACATATACTCACATATACTTGTAATGTTAAACACAAGTATCTTCGACAAATTTGCCATTCGATGCGATTTTTTTTTTTAAAAGTACAATATCTTACTAGTAGTTTTAGTAAAATATCTTACTAAATACTAGGTGTTTATTTATTCCTTTTTTAATAAACATAAGTTTGAAGATGTGCACAGAACTATATTAATAATTTAAAAAAAACATATCACTACATCTACTTTACTTAAAAAATATTATTACTTTTGACATCGACAAATTTTTGAATAACTGCTGTTTATGAAATGCATTACAGAGTGAGCTGTGTTTGGTAGGTTAAGAAGTGTAAAATAAAATACGTTAGAACTATTATCTATTCTGCGATAAATTATCTATCTATAGCTCAGTCTTTTAAGCCTCTATTAATAATGAAAAGTGGTAGGTATACTAATATTTTACCAGATAAGAATACGCTGTATAGTAACTGTAAAAAAAAAATTATGTTGCTACAGTTAATGCAGTTTCTTCCAGTTTACTGTAGGGGATTACTCTAAGTATGGTAAAAACTGTAATAGGAACAAAATAGTTAGAACAGTGTTCGCACTTGTAACGTACGAATGTTCGCATCGGTATCGTATATGTGAACCAACCTCTATAATTATGAGGTGCACTCGTGCCGCCTCATCGCTCCCTCCAGCTGTTACTTGCTTCACATTAACATGAACCTTAATGAATTGCTTATCAGTAATAAGCTTTGTCGGTTTATGTCGCGTATATTACTATCCGATACTCTTACGAGTAGCTCTTGAATTTTGTTTGACAAAGGTGATAAAGTGTAATAATAATGTTTAGTTCATAATTCATGCTCACTAAATTGGAGAGTGAATTTATTGATATTTAATTTCATTCAAGATGCATTTAATGTTTAATTTTCATTTGTAGAAATTTTGGGTAAGTAGGGGAGGATAAGACATGTGTTACATATGCGTGCGTTTAAGGACCAAGATAAAAATTCAACACTTTTATTTCTACTTTAAGATCCAGTAAATATGAAACATTATCTAATGTTTATTATTATTTACATACTTTCTTTAAAAAGGTGGTCTGCTGCTGCACAGGAATAAATATTGTCTGCCTCACATAATATCGCTGAAAATACAAGATTAAAATGGAGTAATCTATTCTTAAATCAGAAACTAAAAAAACTATTATAATAAGTATTTCGTGAATATGATAATGACGCTACGAAAAATTCCAAATGATGTTTAGAATAATAAATTGAAATTTAATTTCTTAAATGTTATTCACGTTCAAAACAAGTTTTGTATTGTATTGTAAACTAGCGACCCGCCCCGGCTTCGCATGGGTATAAAACCTTCATCTTGGATCACTCTATCTATAAAAAAAACCGCATCAAAATCCGTTGCGTAGTTTTAAAGATTTAAGCATACATAGGGACAGAGAAAGCGACTTTGTTTTATACTATGTAGTGAAGTTCACGATAAAATACACACGAAGACGATATATTTCTGGTGGCAAGGCAGCAAAAGTTTTCCCTAGTCACGGGAAAATGTTTAAAGACTACGCACAGTATAGTTCACCGATCCCGGCCCATCACCTATTCCGTATCGGTATACGTAACGTCGTCTGCTCAGTATTGTTCAGTTGACAGGGCAATGACGTCGGCGGTTCGGTGCAGTCCCCCCACACCCTCCCACCCCCCGCCCCCGCCGGTCGACGCTCTGCAAAAGGAAAAAGGAAACTAAAGGATAATCTATCACGCCCGAGGCCAGACTCGATAAAAATGAACGATTAGAACACTCACAATCTATGGTTTAGGAATCGTATTCGTATCTACTTGCATGTTTTTCAATTAGGATGACTTTTGAGATGATAATTATATTTGAAGATATAAGCAATGTCATTGATTTTGTAAGTATATTGGACAATATTACTTATTAGAACTAACAAGATAATTGCAAACCACCACTAATTGCAGGGCACTCAAAGAGGAAAAATACAATACAAATTCCTAATTAAGGAAAGTTTCCACCCACACCCTGCGTTGTAATGTTTAGAATTGTATGAGATATTGCACAGTGCACACCATTATGTGACGTGTGAGTGAACGTAGATAATATTTTCCTCACGCGCGTGGAAATACTCCCAGTGTGAAGGTTCCTTTATTTTCGTACTGTAAGTTTTAAAGAAAGGCCACTTGACTTTTTGGTTACTTTCTTCTGTTTTATGTTTATTTGTTACGCAGCTTTTTTTATTTACTCATGTTACTAAAATATTTTTCAGTGAATGAAAATTATAAAAAATACTTTAAAAAATTGGATGAATTTTTGGTACCTTTTTCCGTAGAAGGATATATCTCAAAGAACTTTTTTTGGTTTTGATATATTCTGATCTGAATTCTAGAAATGTATAAAAATAGGCTTTAATATCAGTTAAGTTGTTATGTTTAATAACTTGCGTGTTTATTTCAAGTCTACTAGTTATAATTACTGTAACACTTCGGTACTTAATTGTTTTAAGTAGACAGTTTTAGCAGATTAACGACATTATAAATATTGTCTTAATTAATGAAAACTTTGTTATTTTATTCTTATTTTTGACCTTTCATAAGAAATTCATATGAGGATGTGTGGGACGCTTTTATACTATTTATACCATATCATTTAATTCAATGATGAAATTATTATTTTGGAACTGACATTAATTTACCGGTTCCGCGAACTAGTTTCGTTTGAACGATAAACAGAAAAAACAAATACTTACTTACTCGTAAGTAACACAAAATCTTTAATTTTATAACAATGGTATTCATGTAATTCGGTAATAATACACCTTTCTATATTGCGAAAATGGTCCTTCTAAAATTGTCACCACTTGTTATAATAATCGCCTTACGTTCAACAAAAATAAAAATAATAACCATATTATTTTTATCATTATTCTAAAATCCCAATTTAGTTATGTAAGGAACTAACATTAGTGTGTAAGTGTGTTTTGTGTATTACTAACAAATATGGACTACGGTCTGAAATAAAAGATTTTTATTTTATTTTATTTATTATTATTATTTTATAAGGCAGTAATATTTTATAATCTTTTATAATTAACAAAGACTATTTATTAAGATCTTAGGTAACGCAGGTACATTACACTTTGCCCTGTGGGGAGACGGGTTCACACAGAGCATGCAATTTTGGCGGCGGCAAGACGGGTTGAATGGCCGGCCGTAGACCTATGCGCTACGCAGCTACGGCGTAGATCACTGTCGTAGCTTTGCCTATACCAGAGAAATTTTTGTGAACTAGTCCAATAATTTTATGAATTAGAGTTATTTTTTGGTTATTGAAAATGTTTTGCTTTCTGTTTTACCGTACTATGTACAAATTAACAAACAAAGTATAACATCGTAAACTCCTCTAGGTATTTGTAAATTTATTTAGTAAAAAATTTGTATGTGTACACGCACTGTATGTAATTTTTGATTAATGTTGATATTATTATGATAGAACCAGGAGCTTTATTATTTAATCCACCATAAAAATTATTTTTACTATTATATAAGCAAATAGGCCTTTGGGCCACCTGTATTTGAAAATAAGAAAAATAAATAAATGAATCTGCTCAAAAAAATCATTTGTTTGAGCTTAAAAACTAGCTGTACTCAACTTTGTCCGTAAATCCAACTCGTACTTGACTGGGATTATGTAATTATTACGGTGAGTATGTAATTGCTATATCTTTATTTAATTTTCCGAAAGTCCATCCATTAACTGATTTGCATTTAAAAATGTTCTAGATAAAGCCTGAAAACTAAGAGTGAAAGGTAGGTCGTTTATATCTATTCTATCTAATTTCTCTTTTATGTTGTAATATTCTTATTTGTTTATCGTGCCCACGGTACAGTGGGCCATTGAGTCTTGTCTTACAAAAGGGATGATAACAGGGTCTGAAAAATATGATTATTATTAGACCGTTAGATTATACAAAAATAATGAACAATTGTCAATAATCTCAATGATACAGTTGAAATTGGTGACGTAGCGCGAGATTTGTAATCACTGTATCTAACTTTGTGTGTCTCTCTATAAGGTATTCGTGCCTTGAAGTTTAAGGCATTAAATGTCCGGAAAAAGGTAAGATGATAATTATGTTATGGCTATTTCCAAAAAAAAATTGATATGCATACATACATACATAAACGCACTAGTCGAAAGGACTTAAAATCCATCGAGCTGTTTGAAATATACTTGTACCAAGATTAGTCAAGTAGAAAATAAATTTGTTACCAGTTGGATCGAACCACAGAATAGGTAATAAAAGATCGAACTTACAAAAAACGATGCACAGAAAAACTGGCGAAGTGTAGTCAACGTTTGGATGAGGAAAAATATTAATTTAACTCAAAATCAGCTGAACATTTTGTAGTAGTTTTACAATTGTTTGATAACATAAGTAATTTTTATAATTATAGCCAGAGAAAGATTAAATTTAATTTTGTTATAGTACAATAAAGTTACTACGAGCAAACAAGATTATGATACTTATACACATACCTATATATGAAATTATTAAGACTACCCCTCTCTCCCTATGAGTATGTTTTGGCAAGAGGCGACTAAGACAATGACTGATTTATTTGTACCTTCGTCTAACTGGTCCTCCGTCTAATGTCAGCCAGACGGCTCGTCATAAAATATAGTTGAATGTATATAAGAAACTATCAAATATTTTCCAATCTGAATCTTTTGTTTTCTTTGACGCTAACGAAAAACTGGCAGTGCATTTTAAATGTACCGATAAGCTCGAAAAATGGGTCGCCAAGTTACTGGCGCACTATCTTGTATGGCCTCGCCAACATTTGGCATCTTAATTATCATCTTTCCTTGTTAAATAACCAGGTTAATGTTGGCTAAGTTTTATTCACTTTATCAGTATAAACATTTTCATCACAAAAACAAGTTAGTGTCATAACCATGTATCAGAAACAGTAGCGGCGAGATACCTGCATAGTTTATTGTCTTACCCTAATATGTTAGTTCTTGCAAGTTACACGTACAATTCCGCAGACTTCTTCCACTTTGTGGCCGTTTACCATCTCGCCGTGTTGATCTTTTTTGCTTGGGTCCCAGTAATCACGGCTAAAGCAAGTTTCATATTGCACAGTTGAAATAGAATTATTTATTTTTTCACAAATACGTAAAAAAGTAAAAAATATGCAGATAGACGTTACACCTCTTAAAATATAAATTAATGCAACATATTTATGAGTTAAAATCAACATGTGTTAATGTCTGAACAGCAATTTTCCGTAGGATCTAGAACGAACAAATTTATTAAACTCAAGGACAGCTAATATTACGTAAGTAATCTTCCTTTAATATGTGTTTTCTTGGATGCGTCTTTTGTCTTCCCAGTCCCGGATCCGCTTTATTATAATTGGCTTATAATGTTTCTATATTTGGATTTTATGAAACATATACAAAATTTAAATTAAAAGTTGTCAATGAGTTTAGTTTATAATAAACGATTAAAGTGAGTTTTAAATGAAGTAAAATTTGTTGCTTAGCTAATATTTTCGAAGAAATCTGTATTGCGATGTGAAATTGGCTTTAGCTTCTTACGTCAAAAGGAGAAAGATTACATGCACGCCTTTACTCGGTTATTTGTTTAAGATCCTGGAGATTCCCGCCAACCCGGAATTGATTATCTTTTCCGATACTCTCCATGGGAAGAACAACATAGTGCTCCATTGGGATCATTATAAAAAGAAACTACTAACTTTTACCTGCATGTGTAAGGTTTTGCAAAGCAGTTATTATTTTTGTGATTACGTTGGCAGTTTAGATATAAATAATTTGTTTATTTTTATATTTATTAAAACTAAAAAAATATTTATAAATACAATTGGCGGACTTAATGCTAAAAGCATTATAAACTTATGGTACTTTTCGGATTTGTAACCTCTTAACAACCTTTTTCAACCTAGTTGGTTCCTTGTTCTGCATATTTTTTGAACGATTTAGATCATTGGACATTCGACGCTTTATCAAGCTGAAGAGCTTGTTTGTTTGAAACCATACTATACACGTGGTAAGTTATTGAATATTAAAGCCTGATTCTTTATGAAAAAAATAATAATATATACAAACTTATATTTATCAGGAGCGGGAGAAACCAGTAAATTATGAAATTTCTGATGTAATGCTTATAATGAAATATCCAAGTCTCACCCACGAAGTTCCCATAGCTGACAGGCCCAAGAATGCTAGCCACGGGATTCTCCAAATAATTAATGCGATAAAATAGTGCGGCGCGCGCGCCGGGCCGCGCGTGACGTGAGCTCGCAAGCGGTCACGACGCATGCGCGAAACGACCGCACAGCGCACGCGCGACCTCTACTCTCCCGCACTATCGGACATAGCCTGCCCGTTTGTTTTGATTTCAGTACATTTCTTGTGGACAATTTTCATTACTTACTGAAATCATCATTTATTTTAATTAAAATGTATCTTTTAAAAATAAAGTGAATTTTTGATTACTCATCTGCGCTTTATATAGCCTATTACAGAGTTTTTCATAGCTTCTGATTTCAATCAAAAGTTTCATGGCAAGGAGTAATTTGGTTTTATTGATTGATGTTAGTTGTGATGCAATAAAAAATAATTGTATTTTGTTAATGTAACACGTAATAATCATAATTTTTACAAAAGAATTGGTTTCTATGTACCTAACTATAAAGCAAAAGTTCCTTATTTCTCTCTTATATGTTTGTTATTAAATTATGTAAATAAAACCATCTATCAGTGGTGGTGTAAAATAAAGTTCTTTTACATCTGCAACTGCAATAGCAGTTGACGAAGGCTTCAAAAATTAATTAGAGAATAAAATCGTAATCAGAATTCGTATGATATTTATACAGGGATCGGCTCTTGAAATACATCTCCCACGGACCATTTCCTTATGTCGTTATTAAGCGTCAATGTAAAGCAAATGAGCGCAATGAATCACTTAAGCAAAATAAAACGGAAACGCAGCGGAGTAGAGCCTGCGTCCCGACATCTATGCGCGTCGTTCTCGCCACAGACTTAGTAGCTATTAGAGGTGATACGAGTGCAATGGATCGAGAAAATGTATTTATTTATCTATTTATACCGACTTTATGAATTCAGCATTTAGTTTCGATAATCATTATGTAATCTATTTACTGTTCTAAATTCTGCTAAGTTCGATATCTCAAGACGTTTGCGTTTATAAATCCTATGGTAGAGTCACTGGTTGTATTTGAAAAAATAACAATTTCTCTTTCCGAGGTTTTACCTTGGAAACCGGAGGGTTAGTAAGCAGTAGTTAGTGATATATTGTTTATTTTTCAGTATAACATTGGCATTCTATTTTATTTAAGCTCTGTGAGTCTACTATATTAAATCAGGACGCTGCACTAGCTATGCATGCCTCCCGTAGGTACTGAGTCTATGGAGGCTTTTTGTAATTCATGGTATGCAAAAATATTCTAGATTTAAGTCAGAAACAAGTTAAAATAGGTTTTTCTTGTTTATAAACTTTTTAGTGAATTAAGTGTGCGGAGCTTTTCAAGAAAAATAATAAGTATGATATTTTCAATGACATAATAATACCTACCTACGAAAATCTGTTTGTATTTAATAAAGAATATGATTTTTTGGTATATAAAATGGATCATAAAATATTTTATAACAGAAAATTAATAATTAGAAGTAATTTGGAAAGTTGTTTGTAGTATTTATTTATGTACAACGCAAAACATTATAATGATTTCATTTTAGTTTCTTAGCTTTACTTTAAAAAAAATATTACAATACATATAAATCAGCTTGAATATGAATTTATTTTGTTTTAATTTTAAAAGTTTTACACATATTTAAGTTACTTAATTTGTAATTCATGATATTTAAAAAAAACTGCGGAAAGCTCCGAACACTTTTAATCAGTGCTCCGTTTCACAAATTAAACTTCCCAAGAACGCATATGTTCTGTAAAAAATGTATAAATTGGAATCACCACTCGTCTCGCATGTGGTTCATTAAGCTGCGTACACGTTCATTCATAAAGCTTCACCAACACCAGCGCGGCCGGTTCGTTGGCGGTATCTTAAACGAGTGCATTCGAACGTCACTCTCTGCAAGTAATGCATGCCTCTGCCTGTTACTGATCTAAATTATTGTGCGTGAGTTGGGCTCCTAATGAGACTACATTGCGTTTTAATCACGTTTAAAATCCTGTTTAAAGTAGTATTCACAACTAATATAGTTGTGAATACTACTAGTTGACTCTGCAAAACTATATTATTTTATGAATTTGTCAATGATTTTAAGCTGCTGTAACGAAACTAATTGGTATTCATTAATAATATGATATATTTCATTTCTTGGTTTACTTATTTTACCTTCATTGCACAAAATACATGTATCGTACGATAGTAGGTTTTAATTACAATAATTTATAAAGTTTTATTGAGATTTTAATTTCCGAATACATTAAATAATGTTAAGTATATATCTAAATTTAACCTGATCTTAGATATAGTTGCATTTTAAAAGTAGAATTATTAAGCTGTTACTTTAAACTTATGTTTGTTAGTAAAACTCATAATTTATCCCAAGCTTTATTACATTTTAGTCAACAAGGCATATTGCAAAAACAGCTATTGTCAATTGTTACCAATTGTAACTTGTCACCAAACACGAATCATTTCGAATAGGTAAAAAAGTTTGATCGAAATAACTGACAGAACAATTCAATTTACATCGAGCTCGGCCGCACGCTAGATGGGATTTTTGACCACATTGCCGGCTGGCATTTACAGATATAGAGTGACGTCACGTGTTTATCTCTTTTGAGGATTTGAGTAAGGGTTTACAGTGTGTATTAGCTTATGAATTAACCACATCTCTTTTTATACATTTTTATAATGTGGCGGATTTTATTCTATGAAATTCCCAAAGTTGGTTAAGTAATAAAATAATACAAAATCTTGTAACATATCTTCGGTTTCGCTAAAGTAGTGAAAATATACACGGCCTAATACGGCATTCGAGGCTCTACGATACTGTCAAGTTATTTTTTTTTATTTCCATGTGCACACGGTGGCAGTTAAATGCTGAATAGCGATAGTTAAATCAAGAAGATCCCGCATTAAGTGCACTTAAATTAGTCACAATTAATTATACAAAGGGGTACCCCGCTATCGTATCGCTATCGATGTAACTCTCCGCTCGCAAACCCTCTCTATATGTAGGGTGACCATTTCACTGAAAAGCATTGACAAATAACTGGTAAATCCTTTCTTATGTAATTAGCTTAGCCTTAAAAGGCAAATTATCTATTCCTTTGATAATTATCTTGAGGAAAATTTAATAAGATACGTTTTATGTGATATCTTGTTTTTATTAATACACACTCACTTTTTATATAAGTATTTAGTAAAAAAAAACTACAAACTAAAATAACTAATGGAAAATAATTATTTTATAACGTTTTATGTTGGAAAATAATTTGATGTACTTAGGTCAATTTTCATCTAAAAGCACTAAAAGTGACTTTGAATGTTTCTAACACAATTTGTTTGTGTAATAAATAAATAACTCCGTATTGAAAGTCCAATTAAAAGCCACGCGGACGGCTGTCAAATTAACTGAAATTCCGGACAAATCCGAACGGACTGAGGCCCTACTCATGCGAAATGAAAAGCTTTACTCACGCCGTCACACCGCCCGCGTTAATTAACGTACAAATTATATGTTCTTTATCACCTTACTTTTTTTAATAACAGGCATTGTTGTCCATTCGTGCTAAGAGCCAATTCTCTTCAGCCGGTAGCTGGTTTAATTCGATCTCAGCATGAACCGGCTGACGTATGGTGGGACGTCTTCATCAGTTTAACCATGACGACTTAATTCCGTAGATGTTCCGGTCGTAATTATCACCGCGGCTAATTTCGCTCTACATAATTGTTTACTGGAAATTATTGAAATTCGCATTTTTTTTTATTTGAAACGTAAAATTGTAACTTGCCCTTGAGGAAAATAAAAAGTTTCATTTTTAGCTTCAAGATTGACGATCTTCGTATGGTGGTTGACATGGTAGTCCGTCACTCCGGGGGTCCAAGGTTTTTGTTGATTATATATGGATGGGTTATTTCTGTGCGCTTCTGGCCGTATCGAGTACTTTTGTGTTGGTGTCACAGACCACACCTTTTTGAGTGATTGGTATTTATTCTTCAGTCGTACTTTACGGGCTTTGAGTAATTTTTATTTTATTTTTTATATGTTATCTTGCATAATAACTAAGCTTGAATTGTAGTTATCTGTAAGATGTAGATGCCACGATAATTTAATTAAATTAAGTTAAGCGAACGTGAAAAAGTCCTGAGATTTTTTTTTAAAATCATAAGTTAATTTTTTTAATGTTTCAGCATCAAACCACATAGTCAATTTTTAAAATTAAATTATGACTCCCAGTTGTATATTGCTACCATAAGCTTTGAATTTCGAAATGCTCATGGTATTTAAAGATGTGAAAAACGTCTACGATAACTAGCCTGTTTATATAATGACAAAAATTAAAACTGCGTAGAAAAATTGATACCAAAAAGTTAATTTTGTTTATGTGCAACGTTCTTTGCTCAAACTAGGAGCACTTAACTAAATGAGTGAACGCAGGTGGAAGACACCTGCATCAAGATTAGTGATTGCACTTAGCTACTTCTACTTGGCATACTGGATTACTTGCATATCAGCAAATGTGAGTCTTTAATTAATTGAATGACTACGTAAAGGTTCGTTTTGATATTATAATGGTATCACAATAGGCTGTCGTTCTAGCGGGGTTTTATTAATAATTTGGTGTGTTTGGGACTTCTGTGCTATCAAATATCCGGTATTTTATATGCGAATCATTTTTCTTCAATGCGATATAAGATTTTTTTCAGCCATACTTGATTTATTTATTTAACTTCATTACATACAAATGTAAATGGCGGACTTAAAGCCATAGGCTTTTTCTACCAGTCAACCAACCAGTGGTGCAGAGAAAAACATCTTTTTGGGGTAAGTCAAATGAGAGAACTAAAAAACAGTATATAAATATAAATCTAAAAATAAATAACTACATAAATATAATACCACATATAATACATACAAATATACATAAATACCTAATATATTCCAAAAACAAATACATATACTACACATATAGGTAACTTTTAAGTCTTATTGCAATCTGTCTGATTGTTCTCGAAGAAAATGTGCTCGAACCGCGCACATTTATGTATTAATATTTAATTTTTATCATCATCAAGATGCTTCACAGACTGGCCCGAATCAAATAATGTCGATTAATATCAAAATGTTTTCATTATGAACAATTTATACAAAACACAAATTTATTACCACAAAAGTACAGACTAAAGCACTTGCACAAAATGTAACGTTGAAATTTAAAATGAACGTCAAAAAATAACTAATTTAGTTAGTTATGGATCCAGACACAAAATATCAAATTTACGCAATTTTGTTCGCTATAGAGCTACGGATGGTCAAATAGCGAACAAGAGAATATTTTGATGACAGTCATCTCTTATAATACACAGAGGTATTAAACAGTTTCAATTCAATAAAATTCACTTAAAATATCGACAAAACCTCAATAACTGATACGTGATCTCAAGAAAAATTATTTCTAATTGCAAAAATATGTCTTTGCCCATTTATATTTATCAGTTCAGCGTTTAGAGTTTCGACTTCAAAAGGCAAAAACGAAATCTTTATAGTAATTTTGCTGGCCTCCTGTCCGTTTGTCATGAATATTTTTCTCGGGAACATATAAAGGTGTCAAGTGGAAATCATAACAAATTCTCAAGTTTGCAGCCTCTTCCGCTGTAAAATAATCAAATAAAAATGACGTAATTGACCGTAAATATTGTAAGTTTTCATTATCATTGAATTATTGGGTACTTTCGTTGACCTAGAATCATTAAAGTACAATTAAGTTAAAAAAAAACATTTGATGTGCAGTCAAATAGCACATATTCAAAAATAAAACTAAATTAAATTTAGTAAATATTAAATTTAAAAAATCGTGAATAAAATTTATTTTAAGCACGATCCAATAGCAGGAAATTTTGAAGGAAAGTAAAATTTCATGATGTCGGCGCTGTATTTTATTTCTTAAATATATGATTTTCCGAGTATTTGTGCATAGTAATGGTGGATTTTTATTCGCTTGGTATTCGTGAACTAGCGTGAGGGATGGAAAGGGTTTAATATTTGTCACCAAAATCTCCAAGATAATGCTTAATGAAGTTTTCCACCGCTTTAGTTAGCCCTCTGACTAGACTCATTTGACTAAACACTGACTTGACGATTTCGAATAAAGTAGGACTGAAGACGATAAATAAATAGAATAAAAGCTTAATGACTCGTTTTTAGGAGTGCAAAAAGTATATAAAAAAAAACAGCATTAATAGGGAGTAGGTATACGAATTTTAATTAGTTACTGCTCGGAAATAAAACTGATATCTAATAATATATCAATTATATATTATTTTGTAGCTTATGAATATAAAGAGTCAACAATTGACGACCCCTGCCTGACCGTTCAGTATTGATCACTGATCGATCTCTCCCGACGCACTATGATCCACGAGATTATTCTAAACGCCCAGTGCCATCGCATTTTGTTTCGAAGATAGGTAATACCAGTTTTCTGTGGTCATAAAACTTGAGATGCTTGCCGCTTCAGTAAGTACAAATGAATGCCTACGGACATGAGTATTTGGGATAAAGGACTTAAATGAAAATGTGATGAAAGGGTATTTGGGATAAAGTACTCAAATTTCTAAAATAAAATTACTTACTTCTTTCTATTATTTAGAAAATTGGTAACCGTCGTTCATTATTGTAGATTTTACAGTTGTAAAAATTCTACAATAATGTGAGACGTATGATTTCTAAGCCAGGAAAATGTAATGAACGTCTTATTTTTAAACGGTTTTATTTAGCTCACCCCGTTTGTTTTATTTATTCTTGGGTCAAATTTAGTAATTCAAATTTCACCCTCTTCCTGTCAACCGATTAATCTGAAATTTTGTATACACTTTGGATTTTGGTGACAATACAATTATGTTTATTCATTATCATTATAAATTCAAGATGGCCGCCGCTACAAAATGGCGGATAATTTATGTTTTATTAATCCCATCAATATGGGTATCAAATGAAAGGGCTCAACAAGCAGAATACAATATACTATAAAAAATTGAAATCCAAGATGGCGGCCGCTACAAAATGGCGGATAACGTAGGTTTTATCAATGCCATCAATATGGGTATCAAATGAAAGTGCTCAACCAGTAGAATACAATGTACTATATAAAATTAAAATCCAAGATGGCGGCCTCTACAAAATGGCGGATAACTTAGGTTTTATCAATCCCATCAACATGGGTATCAAATGAAAAGTCTCAACAAGTAGAATACAATTTAGTATGCAAAATTGAAATCTAAGATGGCCGCCGCTACCAAATGGCTGATAACAATTTTTTATCAATCCCACCAATATGGGTATCAAATAAAAGGGCTTGACAAGAAGAATACAGTGCACTATACAACCTCAATATTTAAGATGGGCGCAGCCACTAAATGGCGTATAATAATAAGATTTAAATTTAGAAATTGAATTTGTAATTTAGGTATCTGATTAAACCAGACTGAATCCACCACCCAAGTCAAGATTTTGTATCGTGTTGAGGACTGTGTGGCGTTAGGGTGGCTAAAAATGATACGTCGTTAGCGGTACACCACCCAAGTTAAGGTGAAAGGTTAAAACGCGCCGAGAACTGTATGGCATTAGGGTGGCTAAAAATGATATGTCGTTAGCGTTTTCCCCACAAGACTCAGGCGCATCTTGTTGTACATAGCCTTATAAACTAACGGGCAAGAAGCCTTGCAATAATGAAGCACTAAATGAATTAAACAGAATGCGAAATAAAAACTAAAAACTAGAAAATAAAAATAGGTAAAAAACTTTTTAAGTTAAACGGTTTTATGTTAAACATACATTGCAATGTTTAAGATAAATGTACTAAAAACCAAAAAATAATAAAATAGATACAGTCGTGGGAATTATAAACATATGCATAGACTAGACTAAAATAAAACCGTGGGGCACGTCAATTATCTACAAATTATCGACTTAATGTGCGATAGAAGAATCATTTAATTCGTCGTTAGGCAGTTGGCCCGCAGACGGTGAGGAAATTACTTACTATTTTCTTGCTCATGGAAATTCCAATAGTTATACACTCCATGTAAATAAAAGATGTTTCAACTAGTTTATCGTTGGACATTCACACTGCTGGCTGGCGAGGAATCGTTTCACTGCTCGTAGTTCGTCTTTAATCGACAAAACATATGATAAAAGTACTACTCGCTCACCACTATGAAACCCTAAAAGTCGCTTATAATCGAGCTTGCTAGCTTGTTTCCACATTCTAGCCCTACTTATCACACGTCCATCGTTGTCGGTTGAACAACTGCCTAATTATAGTGTAACATTACAAAACAAACATTTTAATCAACGATTGTAGACAATTGACGTGCCCCACGGTTTTATTTTAGTCTAGTCTATGCATATGTTTATAATTCCCACGACTGTATCTATTTTATTATTTTTTGGTTTTTAGTACATTTATCTTAAACATTGCAATGTATGTTTAACATAAAACCGTTTAACTTAAAAAGTTTTTTACCTATTTTTATTAAGGAATTAAATACTGTTTTTTGGTTAAATGCCAGTTGAGCGAAACCGCAATTATAAATGTTGCTGTAAAAATGTAAACAAATAATTTGTAAATACTTGTACCAATTTATTATTATTGAAACATCTGATGTAACAAAATTATATAAATAAAACAAAATGAGAAAATTCGAAAGGTTAATCAGTTTTGTTTTAACAAAAAAGTGTCGGTCTAAAGCCTTATCTTTCAAGAATTGAAAACATTTGTAACTATTAGGTTTCGGAGGATCAACTAATTGTAGTAAGTAGAGTTGCCTAAACTGCGAGGCGCAGGCGCCATGCAATTTGGCGCTAAAACGACTTTTACAGCCCGTTTCTTGCTCTAACAAGACTAAAATGAAGATTTGTTTGGAAGCCAGGAGTTCTATGTTCGAGCGCCTTAGTAGTTTTAGGAAGGTATACGATGATGGTATAGCAGGTAAACAAAAAACTTAAGAAATATATTAAAAATCAAATGCAGTGAAATTTTTCATTTTATTTTGATATTTTAATGGTATGCAAGGTTAAATGATCTTTCAATCTAGACAATATGAATTCAAAAATTCTGAACTTCATTGTAAATCAAAAACAATTATAATACAACTGGTCGTTTTTATAATTCTTCTATTACAATTTTACACTTTCCCTCTTAGCGTTTATGCGGTACTTTTTTCTATGGATTTAACACGTTGGCGGACATTTTTGAAAACACAATAGAATTTTTATTGTTATAACTGCTATAGAAGTCTTGTGTCCACTAACGTGCTAAACTGAATATTGTAAGATTTATATGTTTTTCTTTCAATTTATCCTCTTTTTAAGTATTTCACCAAGTTCATTGGTCAAATGTAGAGGCACCACGACTTCCTTACTCAAGTAATCCTAAGTACATTTGTAGTTGTCGCACATTTACCAAAGCATACAGCCAGCTTGGATTAGTTGAAATAAATAGGGGATTAAATCACAGTTTAAATGGGCAGTACGAATAGCCGTCTGGCGACTAATTGGTCCAAAATGGGGTACACTCTCAGTTGCAGTTGGCAGCGGATGGTATTAATCTTCGTACGCTTCAGCCATTAAGATTGTTTGTTACCGGTATAAATTGCGAGGTCTAGTCAAAAATATTATTTATTTATTTATTTATTTTCCAAATTCATGTACACAGAAAAATATACAAAAGAAAAGAACATAGAATAAAGAACATAAGTACAAGGGTGCTGCTTATTTCTAAAGAAATCTCTTCCAGCAGACCCAAGAGAGGAAACGAGAAGAAAAGGGTAACAGGCGTGTACTAGAATATTATAATATAATAAACATACATACATAAGTACATACATACTTAAATAAATATATATACCATATAAATACAAATAAAAATTATGTTAGGTAGAGCAGCCAGAAAGATTCCTCTGCGTTTGGTTTTTACAGTACATAGGAGACAATGATAGAAATAGGTCGCCATGGTTGGTTATGGTTGCTTTTAATACCGCAGTTGTACAAGTTCGTATTGTCATGATGTTGATAACTTTAGATCTCTTCAAGAAAGAAATTAGTATTGTATAATTCCATGCTCGTTACTAGTTTTTCAACGTATATAATAAGCATGTAGTTTTTGTAAACAAAATATGCTTTAGTTGGTAGAGTTCATATTTAAATTCAATTAAAACTCAAATGATTAGTCATTTGTAATCCTCGACTGTAGGAAGTAAGTAGTAAATATAAAGACTCCAGCCAGCTAGCACCCAGTACGTTGTAAGATCAGCGACGTGCGTGGGCCAGCACGTGTGGGCCGTCGGCGCTCGTACCGCCCCCTGCTTTCTTGCGCTATCGCCAATCGCGGTCGCCACTCACGCGCGCTTTACCACGGCATCTAAACTGACTAATTAAATTCATTTGAGAAAAGTCAGATTTTTAGCTTTGTAAAATAGTTCTAGAAAATGCTATTTCTTTAGTTTTCCTAGTAATAGACAGATAACCCTTCTTTCATCCATCGTTCGATCAGTAGAACGTTATTAGTATAAAGCCTTACTTATCAAGGGATTGGCGGTATCATCATTCTTTGTGTGTCTTAGTCTCTTCCAGTTGTTTTGTATTTTACTTTGTTCCGCATCTTTCTTCGGTACTTAGATGTTTTTCATTTTCAAAGATTTTCTTTTACCTACCTATAAATTATCAATCCGCAATGATAAGGAGTATAATAGTTAGGAGACGTTTGCTTAGAATAAATGTCTTAAGAATTGATAACTCTTTTTCTTCTCGTAGGTACTTAGATGTGATAGAGAAGAGTGAGGGACAAACAGAGGTTTGATTTCCTGTTACTTCTCCGACTGGTATCGAAACAACATCGGACTTATAAGTAAGGTTGATGGCAGGTCTTCATACTTCATAAAATAATGCCAAATTTTATATATACAGTATTAATAAGTACATCAAGAAGAAATTATTAAGACATCGATGACTGAAGATTAATAATATATTTTTACGGTTTGACAAAACCTAAGCCCAATAATCGCTAATTTTACCATAGAAATAGATTAAACAAAATAAACATATATTTGACCGTAGGCTAGAATCGTATTTTGCGCGTGCGCAACATCCGCCACTTATATTACAACAGATAAACGTAACTACTGAGTGGTGAGCTTATTAATTCAATTTATTTATTACAATCAGATATCGACGCTGAAATAAAATGTATTATTATTTCTTGTCGAATAATAGCAATAATATTTCAGTAAATTTAATTTAAATTTTCAATATATGAAGTCTAATTTCTAAAGGGCGACGATTCATCCTCGGTTAGAATTTAAGGCAGATAAATGGTTACCTAAGTCGTATCGTACCTACATTGATTATATTAATTATTACATGCGTATGCAAACCTCTAGATATGAATACATTAGCTGGCTATAAATTCACAACATATTCTGTATTAGTTAAACTGATAATACCTTGGCTAAATTTAAACGTTTCACATAAATAGGGTCAATTGTATTTCATAGTACCCATGTCTAATACTTTATTTTTAGGAAATACCATTTCAGCACGTGCCTAAATCGAGACACTGTCATAATTTTATAATTTGTATAGGTGTGTATTTATTGATTCGTAGTGAGCATTTTGACATATTAATAATTGTTTTTGCCAAAAAACCAAACCGACTTCAATTCCTCAACTAAAAAGGATGAAATAATTAATAAATTGTTGTTTAAATATGCTTCATATCAAACATTTTAATAAATCTGAAGTCGGTGCCGATTATTTTAATAAAATATGCTAATTAACGAGCCAGCAGCTAGTCAACGAATTCGATAAATTGGCACCAACTTCAAATTTATTAAAATGTTTGATATGAAGCATATTTAAACAACAATGTATTAATTATTTCGTCCTTTTTAGTTGAGGAATTGAAGTCGGTTTGGTTTTTTGGCAAAAACAATTATTTTTTACTTTTTACTTTTGAGTACGCAATACCTTAAAACTAAAAAGTTGTAAACACTTTGCATTTTGGAAAGTCGGCTAAACGTGATCAGCGTCGTCTCACCTTATTGACATGGAATATATCAATAATCGATTGGCGTGATATTGAGCTATTAATTGTCCATATGTATTAATTGTTGCACATACTTAATGAAAATTTCCGACTTATTCAGGTTTTTCATGGATGCTATTGTCAGAACTGGACCAAATTGCTATGGGACCAAACGGGAAGCACCAGCTTTCAAATAAAATAAAAAAACATCCAAATCGGTTCACCCAGGTGAAAGTTCTGTGGTAACAAAAATAAAAAAAAATACAGACGAATTGAGAACCTCCTCCTATTTTTGAAGTCGGTTAAAAACACTTCATTGGATTCGATTCAATTTATAGCTCTGAATTTCTTCAAGCAGTTTCAACGCGCCGCCGCCACTCTGCTGTGACTCTACATACAGCGCTTCTCAAAAAGTTTTGCCTTACTTTGGATTTATTGCTAATTTGAATATCAGTGTGTGTGGGCGTGCTATTCCTCGTCCCGTTAGCCGTAAAAAATATCGAATCATTTATATAAACATTCATAAAATATTTATTGCGTTCTTTTAAAGAACAAAAATAATAATGGTATTTTTTGTTATAAAATAGGCCTTGCGTATAGTATAAATACATAATTATTTTAGTAATTAAGCATATAATTCAAGAAAATTTAAAAAGTGATAGAGTGGTCGAAAAGACTGTTTTGTAAAAACGGGAAATATGAAGTCTCATTAGTAAGACCATGCAAGGATCTAAGATTACTACTTGGGGTGGCAAATTCAAACATTTAGAGAAACGATGAAACGAAAACCACGTAGTCGGAGTCCTGAGACATGCGGCTCAATTTTTTTGTGTATATAGCCCAGTCCGCCTAGTACTCAAGTGCGGTGTACCGTTTGAGAACCGCTGCCCTAATGTATGAGTGGGTATCGCTGAGAGCAAGATTTTTCCTACACGCGCTATTACCTCCGGCGGGTCTGGGTCGTGAGTGCGCTTTGCATATTTCAAGAATGCAAGCTAATGCGTGCTCCAGCTGAAATGCATCGGCGTTTACGACATTAACGACTAACTTCAAGCGGTGCTTTCCCACGTTGCTTCTAGCTTTTCGTTGAAGCTAATCATTGTTTCTGTTTACTGCAAGTTTCAGGAAAACAATTTGTACGGTCGAGAGCTGATCTAGTTCTATGATTACAATATTTAAGTAGTTTGGTGAACAGTTCAGGATTTAACTTAAATACTTCTACTTTGTACGTATTGTTTTTTGTAAGTTTAACATTTAAAATATTATGATTGATTAAATATTCTGTACTTATCTTTTTTACTTGTCTAGACGTTTGAGTACCGCTTATGAAAAAGCCTTATTTTCCAGATACTAATAAGTTCAAAAATCAGATAAACAACAATGCGACAAATAAACCAAGTTACTCAATAATTTGGAGTAGAAGGCTGTTTGAAGGGACATGTAAACAAACAATCCCTATAGATGTAGTAAATGAGTACGACGCGTAGTCAGCGGTATCGATGGCGTGGTCTCAATACGGCCCAATTAGTCGAGCGAGCCAGACTTCCGCACGTTTTTGCCCGCCTCTAATGGGCAAGATCTGAGAGTGCCTTTATAACCTTCAATTTCAAATACTAATAACGCTATTTTTTACATTTCAATTGGAGATAATTAACTGTATTTTTACATTTCATATAGCAGCCCTGTTAAATAATCTCATTTATTTTGCTATATAAAGAATATATACCTACCAAGTAATACATCTTACAGAAACCGCCAAGTAAAGTTGGGAACAAGTACAGCCATGTTGCCTCTGCCAGAGCCTGTAAGATCAAAAAGTGGTCGCTTGATGTTGCAGCGGGGTAAATGCGTGCAAATGTAAACAAACCTGTAAATGTATTCAATATTAAAATTTAAAAAAAAAAGCATGTAGAGCTTTCACAAAATATTCAAGCAAATGGACGTGTGTTTAATAATGAGATGAATTAAGCTAAAAATCATCATAGAAAAGGTTGCAGGTAAAAAATTAAGGTTAAAAAAAATTACTAAGTACATCATAATAGTGTAACTAAGGCCAAGATTATGACCAAAACAAAACGATGTTTTAGTCGTGTGGTATGAATGAGTCAGAAACCCGGTATTATAGGCTCTGCTCAGCTCACAATTACGCAGGTCAAGCGTGCCCTCGTCTGAGCCGCAGACGACTCTATACAAACAACGTCGGTAATGCCTATCTCGTTAAAATTCGAGAACAACCTGTTAGTGCACTTATGTTATATTTTTCGTGCGAAATGTTTTCTTGATATAGTAACAGTAGAATATATTGTAATTGATTTTTTAGAATGTTACAAAAACTGAAGATGTGATGTCTTTCAATTTGAACAAAACGAAAGATTTATATATATGTACATATATATTTTTTAGTTAATTCACTTTCTTATTATATTCTTTTTCTATATAATATAATAATTATTTAGTAATATTTGAATTTCAAAATGATGTTTCGCAGTAGCACTGAACTGAACCAAATTTCATTAGATTGGTAACCTGGAGAATTTTCAATTCAGTTTCCAGATAGCGGCGTAGCAATCTTAGAACTTCTTAAAAATTAAAAGAAAAATATTTGACTAGACAAAGGCATCTTGGTTTAAAACTTATGTAGACTAACATTATTTGATTATACTCTGTACGCTATGAAAATAATAGTACCCGCAGTATGTGGGATCGTATCGACGTGCATTTATCGCAACAAATTAAAGATATTACAGAAGAGATGTTTCGTATTATGAATATTCAGGCGAAATTAACCTTGCACTTAGTGGTGATGGATGTTAGTTCAACTATGGACGCATCGCATCTACATCCCGACTTAAAAGATATGGTATTATTTTATTTATGACCGCCCTTTTAGCGACCGCTGGACATTTTGCGAACTGGACATTATGCGACTAAATGCCTTCCTGGTGTCCACTCGCTTTAGAAATAATGTTGTTGATGGACATTTATATTATATTCGTGAACTTGGTGGCATTATAAAGAAAAATAAACAACGTAGACACGTGACTACTATATATAGTTAAAGAGAGTTTTAGACGACGGTTTCGTTTTACGAAACTCGAGACTTTAATAATCCAATTGTAATTAAACTTTTATACTATGCATTGGTTCGCAGCAAACTCGAATCCAGTAGCTCTATATGGAACCCTCATGAAACAACGTACCTACACACTAATGGTAGAAAAGGTTCGGAAGGTATTTCTTAGATACCTCTATAAACGTATCTACGGATTTTATCCATACATATATCCTACGTTATTTCTTTTAGGGTCTCTTGGGTTAAATTCACTTAGAACCCGTAGAGATCTTGGGCAATCGATTATTTGTTTGAAAATCTTGCATAATATTATTAACGTTCCCGAGCTTCTTAATCATCTTTGTCGCCTGAATGTACCAAACCGATGTTTGGTACAACGCTCATGTCAGCCGCGTAAACTGTTCGCCCCCCCGGGCACACGCACTGTGTCGCATGCTTACGGACCTTAACGCATTCCTGAATCAGCAACCTGAATGTGATGTGTTTCCTGATGGAGCAAATATAATAGTAAAAAAACTGTTAATATACTGCGAGAACAACGAATCTGACTCGACTTGTATGTATGTGGGATTGTGAGACAAAATAAATGCGGAGTTCTGCACAAAAACTGTTTATTTTCCTTTTTTCTAGAATTAAAAACAAGAGACACCGTTCGTCGTATATATCTAGTAAAACGCCATTAGTTTCCTTTCTCTCTCGCACACATACTTCTCTCTCTTCCATCCACTGCGTTCAGTTCTGTTAACAATAATAAGCTACATTCATACTTAAAGATCTTACTACAATATTTTTATTCCACATGTATTAAGTTTTATTTATATTTTTTATTATTTTATTATTATTATGGCTTAAATCTGATGAAACCTGGCCTGGCCTGGCACTAATATGAGAAATGAACATTAGGTATATTTAGTTATAAGTTTCAGCCTTCTAAGTACTGTAATTGGTGTAAAAAAAACCGTTGTACTTAGTTTTCAATAAATAAATATAATTTTAAAATTGTTAAAGTTATATAGAAAAAAATATACTTTGTATTAATTTAAGACATGGTGTTCAATACAACTCTATTTATGAAACCAAACATATGCTTAAGTAATTTCTTAAAAACTAAGTTACTTACTACCTCACCATACCCTTCTGTACTGTAAATATTGTCTAATATCGCCTTACTGCACATTAAGAGCGCCTCTCCACTCCAAATTACCAGAACACCTGCCAAATCTTAGCTCGCTCGGCTACCGGAAACATTGTTGCCGATAATGGATCGTTGAGGTGCCTTTTACTACATTCTCAGTAGGTACATTATGAGGAGTTAAGCTTCACATAACATTGAACAAGATTTTCTGCCAGAAATAGGATACTGTAAAAGTCGAAGCTTGTGGAAACTTCAGTTTTCAGTATTCTTTAATCTGCGAGTTTCAGTCATAAAATATTAATATTTAATTATATTCAAAATAAATAGTAGTTACGAAAAATTTATCAAATGTAAGAAACCATAAATATTTTTTAAAGTTAAAAATATTTAATTCTTTTAAATAACAATTAGCCAAACTAAAAAACGAAACAATTATTAATTAGATATCTTATATATCTAATAGAAGATAGCATAGATAATAATCTACAAGTTAACTGTTTTCTAAGCGTGAAATATTAAAATACTTACGTGAGAATCATCGATAGAATTCGGTGGTATACTTTGAATAAGTTATTTCTTTAAAAATCGATAAAAAACTTCTATCTCACGCTCATTACTTCCTCCGTAGAAAATGTGGAAGAACTAAGACTTTCTAGAAAAATCATATAATTTTCGCGGCAAAGGCGAAATTGGAGCGGCGATAAGGACGCAGACTGATCGCGGACGCTTCGTCAAAGGGATCACCCGTTCCGTTTCATCCTTTCACGCCGGGGAGGCAGGCGGCAGGCGGCAGCGGGCTGGCGGTAGACGGGCGTTTAATATCCGAGCCATTGCGGCCGTCTTTTTACTGCACTACGAGCGAAAAATAATTGATCGATTCCACTAGGGCTTAATGGCGGGCGTGAAAGAAACGCCTTTGGTGCTGGATAAAGATTTTTCACTTGATTTTGGATGGCGAACCGGCTTCGGCTTGGACCATTTGTTTTAATCATAAACACATGTTAAGAAAACTTAAGTTTAAGTAAGTGTAAGTGTTATAATTATGTTATAGGTAAGTACAAGTATTTCTAATTTTTGTTAAACATTTTTATTTTAGTTTTGAAACTGAAAGTGTATGTTTTATTTTGGATTAAATAAAAATAAGCTAGGTATGTAGGTATAATCCTTGTTTGATGTGATCTGAGGGTATAATGGTTCCTGTCAACCTGTATTAACCTCAAAATAATGTACTCAAATAGGAATTCAGTTCCCTAAAATTGACTGCCATTTCCAATTACCAGGTTAATTAGCATTATTTTTGGGTTTTGAGAACATAGGTTAGCTCTAGGCAACTTTAGAGATATTGAAGTGACAAAAAATTGTAAATCATTGTCACAGTATGTATGAACACGCTGCAATAAGGTTATATAGAGCGTTAGATTGCCCACGATTTCCATTCAAAACCATCTTTTAATTTTGTATTTATCTTCCCATGTTCCCACGGGAGCGAAACTGAGAAAAGTATAGCAAACGAGACTATTCCCCGCCGATACTCAATAACCCTAAGTTAGCCCGAGGTCGGCAGCAGGCGGCCTTAGAGATACGCGGCATTGTGAGCCATTGTGAGGGAAACAATGCCAGCGCAACACCTCACAATGGAGCGAGTTAGCGCCGTGAAAAATTAACGCGTGACCTGCGTGAGCCGCTTTCAGTGTTTGTTTAGTAAGAGCTAGTGTATTTGTTGAGATAAAACCTAGCTGTGTGAATTGCAGGTTATGATTACATCACTTTCTTAGGTCCTTGGATGCAGTAAATTTTAATGAGTTTTCTTGTATCTCTACCACCAACAATAGCATTTTCAAAGAGGCAGGCGCTAGGTCATAAAAATACCAAATAGTTTTACTAATATCTTAAGTCATATATGTAATTAGCTATGGGATTAGTAAGTTTGTCCTATCTCTACGCAATTCCTAAACATATATAATTTACTATACTTAAAATAAAATAAGTGTTAATAAAATTGGTTAATGATTTATTTTTTCTATTTCGATCTCAATTCGGTTTAATTTGGCGAAAGATATAGCTTTAACGTAAGTACAATATCTACACTGTGAAAATGATTGAAACATTGAGCTAAGTTCAGCGGCTTACAAAAATAGTTTGTTCTGTGAGTTTATTAGTAATGTAAGTACTAAAGGAACTCTTTGGGTTAGAGTTAATCAAATTTTGGTTCAGTGAGAAGTACTAACGTACAAAGGTGAAATTATGTGGTGCACTTAAATAAAATAGTCACCGATGCATCAAAGAAATACATTTCCTTTGACTGCAATGACCAAAATAACCATTGCCTTCAGAGCAATTCCTCTACATTCTCAATACATTAGGAGCTGAATGCGATCGCTATATCCAGGAGGTAGGTATCGTGCAGTTCGGTCGTACCCCATTAGTATCGGTCGCTGGCCGACGTTGATGGATGTACCGCCCTGCAGTTTCAGATGCAATGTAAACTTAGCACACGTTATCCTATAGAAGTCAGTTTGGGGAAGAATTCAGGATGAGTGATGACCATGTTTTCAGGTTTCTGTATGCTATTGGAATATACGTTATTTTTCTTTTATTTATTGATGTGGTTTACTATTATGAATTTGCGAACAAAACATATTAGAAAAATATAATTATTTTTTACGTCATACATTTATTTAGCAGTTGCATTATTTATAGTCATTTTGATTTAATAAATATACATTATAAAGTTTGTTTTGATATTAATGGTTCAAATTTTTGTTTCAACAAAGATTTTCTTTATAAAAAGAAGATAATTTATCTAATCTCAGAGCTCAGTTGCGTCCTGATGACTGAACTGTTTGCTTCGGAGTCCAGGGTCCGCCTTCCTGTTTACTTTGCCAGTTCTTCGGTATCCTTGGTTGTGAGAACATATTTAAAATTAATGGTACAAACAATGCTAGGTCACCTAAGATATAATGCCATTATATATTGAGGAAAATTTTGAGTTACTTGAATATTAAGATTATAGAATTTTAAGTCCTTGTTCTAAATGTTTGGAATAACGCTTTGTTGGAATCGGCCATTTTACAATCTTATCGAAGTGAAGAAATCGGTATTAATAAAAATAATCTATGACTATTAAAGTGTGTGACGAAAGTGATGAGTGAAGAGAAACGGTGTGAGGTCTGTGAGGATCGTAGCAAGTGAAAATCTTCTCTGCGTACCCTGCCGGGAACAGATTTGATATCTATATATGTAAAAGAAATTCGTGTTAGTTACTAGGTACACTTATAACTCAAGATCTACTAAACCAATCTCTCTGAAATTTTGCATAGAAGGACTAGGGTAACTTTCATCCCGAGAAAAAGCACTGTTCCCCAAGGGAGTTCACACGGGCGAAGCCGCGTGCAAAAGATAGTATGTAATTAAAAATCAAATACCTTATAAATTTGCATTTAGGCATCCCTTCCAAACTAGATACAACTTGGTACCTATATACAAAATATAAATACAAATATACTATTAATTAATTAAATACTAATTACTTATTTTCTCATTAATAACGCTAGTTAACAAATGGGTTACATTTCGGCGAGCCATCAACTCACAAAGAAAGCCGGGCGTGGAGTTAGCTGAACTTGTTTGTAACGTCTGGGGGTGGGGGTGGCGGCGAACAAAGCCTTCCGGGAAAGCCTTCGGACGTTGATAGATGCGATAAGCTCGGATGCAAGTAAGCTGCATACATTTCTTGCAGCTATTTCGTGCTGAAACATAATCTGTGAGCTTTTTGTTGACTTTGGTAACCTGTCACGTCATTAATCAGGGTTACGTTATGTTATCGCTACCCTTAAACTAATTGTTAGATTTTTAAAGCTACCAAAAAGCAACTTATATAGTTTTTCGTCTGCCATCTGGTGACAACGGCTGGGACCAAAGACTTAAGTAACGTGCCTTTCAAAGCATGGAGCTTAAAATACTAGAAAAAAGACAAACATCAGAGCGGTGGAAGTGGCCATGTCACAAAATTTTGAAATATTAACAAGAATTGGCAAAGCGCACGAAAAACGTGTCACTGGTTTGGCTTGCAAGCCAACGTTTCGCACAGAAACAAACGGGCTGAAAATTTGATTGCGTCATTTATTGCCACTGTACCTAATTGGTCGATAATATTAGGTGGCTTTGTTGTTAACTACGTGACACATTTGTAATAAGGTGTGGTGTGGTTTACATGGGTTTAAATGTTATTAATTGAAGATTAGAAGAGAGAATACACTGCCACACTGATCCTGGAACTGAATCCGCGTCAAAACATTTCTATTCGGATAACTTCTCTGTTCTGTGAGCCATGTGGTCGAAAATATTTCGCAGGAAGAAGATCCTTTATGTCTTTCGCAATACTTCTAACTATGTGTATGCGAAATTTCAGGAAGATTGGTTCAGTGGTAGGGCGTGAAAGCGTAACAAACAAACAAACTCACTTTTGCATTTATAATATTAGTTGTGATGGGATATATACCACAGAATAAGACTAGACTACTTAGTGGCGACCGATCAAAGGTAGGATACGCTCCCCATCTGTTGACACACACGATCGTTACGAACGCACATTAACAGCTAACAGTTGGTAACAGTTGAAGCCAGTAGGCATTTTCAAAAATATAACTAATATTATAAATGTGAAAGTGAGTTTGTATATTTGTTTGTTTGTAACCTCTTCACGCTATCTACTGAACCAATCTTCTTGAAATTTCGCATACACATAGCTAGGAGTATTGAAAAGGATATAGGGTACAACGTTTCATCCCGGGAAAAAGCACTGTTCCCGTGGGAAATTCATGCGGGCGAAGCCGCGGGCGAAAGCTAGTTTTGCTATAAAATGTAAAAATAAAATTTCAAATCTAACCAATACTACCAGAGATACCATTCAAACAAACAAATTATTTAGCTTTAAATATAAGTACCTATCGTTATTCATAGGCGATCTTTATGATGCTGCGGTTATATCCTTGCCACTGAACCTCAAGGTCTTGGGTTTGTTTTACGACTCGGTCAAGATCTTTCAGAAATACCTGAGTCTTGGATGATTCTATAGATATTACTTTATCTAATAGCATAATAATAATAAAAAAGGCGAGAAGAACAAATATGAGATAATAATAAAGCATAAGGGAAACGTAAATGAGGCTGGAGGGAAATTCAAAACAGTACCTACTTTAACTTTAGATTCTGTTATCTTAATAAATATAATTATCGTAATCGTAATTCTACCAGTTCTTGATTACTTTGTTTTGCGAGTTTCATACATAGTTATATTACTAACTAGCGACCCGCCCCAGCTTCGCATGGGCATAAAAACCTTCTCCTTGAATCACTCTATATTTATAAAAAAAAAACCGCATCAAAATCCGTTGCGTAGTTTTAAAGATTTAAGCATACATTGGGAAATAGGGACAGAGAAAGCAACTTTGTTTTATACTATGTAGTCAAGGTTAACACGATATGGCCTTAAAAAAGTATATAAAAATCTTTTAAAACATTCATAGATTTTTTTTCTAAAATAATAAAAAAAAACGAGTTCGAAAATTCTGGACAAGCACAGCTTTAAAATACACTAACTAATTAGACCTAAAAGCAGCGTGCTCAACTCGCCACTGTGAAAATTACATCTAATCCATACTGTAGAGTGCAACCAGTTAGGCACAAAAATAAGCCGGTCGCTTTGCGGACGCTCTAAATGCATTTTCTTTTAATGCCGCGATTCCACTATAGGGTATGCTAAGCTATGCATGACGAGCAAGATAATTGAAAAGAAAAAATATATTATTCACACGGTTATATAATCTTATGGACTGAATGATCCTAGTTGCTACAGTTACTATAAATAATTGAAAAAAAACATGACCTAGGTAAGCAGACATTTTTCATATCACCCAAAGAGATTTGATTGCTTGATTGCTAGTTGATTGCTAGATTTAACTAGTGTAGTTTTGGCGTTCCCGTTATCTCAACACATATAATTTGTATCTATATGTGAAGACCTATTATTGCCTTTTTGTTATAAAATCTGTTACCTATGTAAATTTAAATGCTGTTGGTCATCCAAATGTATAAAATAAATAAATAAGATTTGAGCACTAAGTTAAATAAAACCTTTAACCTTGCTATTTAGAACATCTTCTTGGGTCCTCCTGTAATAACAAAAAAACAAGTTAAACATTGAACACCGATTAAAAACTACGTTTTAGATAGCATGTCTTATCGTAGTAATATGGATGGGCGCCCTAAATGCATTTTCTTATAATTCAGGGGCGTCACGTAGCCAGTATGTACGTAGCCCCGGGCGAGACCGGCTACAGAAGAACGCAAGCGAATTTGCAGTTACATCTTTTTATATCTCTCTCGCCTCAACCCATAAAGTTGGATGAGAAAATTGGATCGAATGGAGATGGTTTTTTGGGAGAGAAAGAATGTGGAAAAATTTATATTATTTTATATTCGTGGGATGGATGACTTCCATCTATTGGTACACTGTGATTTTAGCAAACTACTTATAATATAGGTTTAAAAGTTGAGTAAAAGAAAAATTTAACTCAAGAATATTTTATTAGGATAACAATTAACAACTAAATTAATTAGTCTTTTATAAAAAAACAATATTTGTTAATTGTTTGTTCCTGAATAAATAAATAAATAATATTTTTATATTTTTTTTTCTAGAGGAACAAATATTATTTACTATGAATACGAGTCTGTTGAAAAAATCTTGTATTTGAGCCCAGTCTTCAGAATGGCGGGGTGCGGGACAAGTCTCGTTAATTCTACTTAATTTGGTAATGTCAGCCGCACATCTTTTATTTTATTTGTGACTTGTTTACAGTCTCTGAAACGTTAAATTTTTCCATGGAACATTTATTGTTTCATTTAATTGTATTGTAAAATTTTGTTTCATATAGGCCTTTCACTATGTTTTCTGCATTATTCAACAGCAAGAACAATGGTGTCAATTATATTCAAAAAGACTAATTTTTTCTCGCTTTGTTCCTTTATTTGGGATCGTCCTCTTCGTACCTTTGCGCCAGGGCAGACTTTCCTACGATCAGACTAAGGCTAAATTAAGATTACGAGGAAATTAAAACAAATCATCAAACTTTGAAAATTTTCTTACTTGACGTACACATTTCTCCTCTACTGACTACCATATTTATAAAAAAGACAAGACAGGTACCTACCGGATATGTTGGACAATTTGAATTTCTCGTATGAGGTGACATGAACTGTCATACCTAAGGCTTCGTCGGTCGTCCACACGAATATTTTATTTGGGCAGTCGGGGACGTCGTGGCCCCCTACGCCTACCCAAGGGGGGAAGTCGGTGGTAAGGGGTGGGCGGGTGCGACGTTGATCGATGCACGTCTTGCGCCGGAGGCTGCACCCGACGTAATTCATTAAACGCTGAAACTGGAAGCGGATTTTGAGTATCAAAACGATTTCTCACGGGGTGTCCAGTTTAGTCTTTATGTACGGCAGACAGTTTAAACCTGACCCTCGGTTGCAGGAAATGCACTTTAGCCTAGTATTAATGTTATAAATGATAGTTTCTCTAGAACTCGGAGAGGAATAACAGAGTATAAATGTATGTCTGTTAAATAAGAGTGCATTTTCTTTAAAATATGCTTTTTACTAATGTCGATTTAAATTTATGCTTATCATAAGACGAAAAATAGTCTGACTGACTAGGGCATAGGATTTTACTTTTGTGGTAACAATGTTAGAAAGCCCAACTTGAAAAAACTTAATAACTACTAACCACCGATGCATCCTACAGTACGACGGGATTTTAGTGAAAGAAAAATCTTCAGAAAATATGATCAGTGTAATTTTACTATTTTCTAAGATTTACAAAATTAAAAATGTAAAGTTGCGTTTCTTTCGCTAACATTTAAAATCGATCTAAGTATAGCATTACTTCTAGGTTCAAACCCTAAGTCTCAATAGTAAATAATCATTTTCAGATTATTTTCTGCTTTTACATTAATATAAACGAACTGACTATATTGCTTTAAGGCTATGTTTATAATTAAAAATAAAAATAGATATTAAAAGCAACATCAATAAGCATAATTAGCTACATAATTAATAGGGTAAATTCCCACACAAATTTCCCCAAAGTTCGTCGCTTAGGTATTACGTAGATACCTTGGAGAGTAATATTCTGAAAGTGTAAAGCAGGTTTCTTGCTGCACCTGCATCAATCAACGTCGTTGCAGCCTGCAGGACAGGGAGGAGATTATGGGAGAAAAAGCGGCGAACATTTTGCTTCTAAATGTTCTGCGTCATGTAATTCTTGAGATAGGTAACGACTTGAAATTTAGATTATTTTAATATTAATGTGACTTTGAATTTTATTATTAACTAGCGACCCGGCTTCGTATGGGCATAAAAACCTCCCTCTTGAATTACTCTATCTATTAAAAAAACTGCATAAAAATCTGTTGCGTAGTTTTAAAATTTAAGCATGCAAAGTGGTAAAGAGTGGTACCCTAAATACGGAAAGCGAAGTACTGGACGTCCAGCAGCTAGATGGGTCGATGATATTAGGAAGATTGCTGGCAACAACTGGATTGCGGTGGCTCATAGTAGGGATACATGGCGTAGACAGAGGGAGGCTTATGCCCAGCAGTCGGTTGTAAACAGCTGATAATGATGATGATGATGATGATGATGATGATGATGATGATGATGATGATGATGATGATGATGATGATGAAGCATACAAAGGGATATAGGGACAGAGAAAGCGACTTTGTTTTATACTATGTATGTAGTGATAGTGATACCTGTAAAATTATTATTTGTATGGGTAGGATGAATATATACAACTTTTTAAAGCCCTGTTAGATTCGAGTTGCGTTCGAGCAACACGCCTTCTGTACCGGAACGGAGGCCGTATTGCTCGAAGATCCCAGCCGATAAAACAATGACAATATCGGCAAGGAAGTATGAATTGAAACATTTTATAACCATTTTTGGAGCAGTTGAAATATTTAATAAGTACTTGAAATAATCATCTTTATCATTTTAAGCCATTATCAACAAACAAAGACAAAAGCCTCCCCTACAGATCTCTCAATTGATTTCACGGGCTGGTAAGAAGAGACACCGATGTTTTCCTGCGACGTTGACTAAAATATTATAGTACAAGCTTAGATCCTAATAGGGGTACTCAAATTGACCCAATATTAGTAAGTGGTCGCTATTCCAGTAGTTTTTTTCCTTAACAACTTTCTGGTTTTGGTTCCTTGCGATATTAACTTGCCGCATTCATGCACACTTCAGCGGACTATTTTGTTATGACAACGATTTGTGATTGGTTTATTTAATTAAATATAACTGACAAGCATGAAGCGTAACTTGGAAACTACATGATTATGGTCTAATATTTACGCAGGTTTTTTCCAACACGTACTTACCTACGATGATAACATATCCTCTTTTGTAGTTTATGACCGTATTACATTGTGCAGTCACCAAGTAGGTACGCACGTAGAATGGCCTATATAATTTTAGAGTTATAGTTCAATAGAATAGAAGCGTGATCATAAAGTTTTATTGTAAACACGTGTAACTGTTGTGTACGTGACGCAACATTGCTTATATTGTAAATAATTGTTAGACAAAGATTTAAGCGTTGGTATGTACTTGAAAAATGTATGGGATCTTACCAGGCTATAATAAACGTTAAAATAAAATTCTTAATTAGTTAGCCTTGCTATCGTCGTCAATATACATTGAGTGTTTGGAACTCACACATTTTTCATTACTATATATAATGTACATAACATATAGTCAATGATTTATATGCCCATATTATAAGTGCTGACGTTTACAATTTATTGTGTTTACCTTATTTTAATAAATAGGATACAGTTTTAAATTCTGATAAATATAATAGGCAAATATAACATATGCAGTTATCGCACAAGCAACAAGGGTCTCTTCATGGCAACCTTAGGGTGGTTAGACAACGAAATGGAAAATGAAAAGCGAAATCATTAGTGCCAGCAATTTTTTTTTAAACCCTAATAAATATCAAAAAATATTAAAAAAATTAATTGAAATCAATTAATTTCAATAAACTAGAAGTCTTTGAAATTCATAGAATTAAGAAGTTCGTCTCGTCTCTACCTGAGTTTTCTAATTAGATGTTGATTTTTTTATGTGCATTATTTATTGATTTTTAATATAGATAATTGTTATACCTACCATATAACTCAAGGGGTAAAAGTCCATACTGTTTGTTTTAAAAAACAAAGAATAAACACAAAACAAAATCCTGTGGCACGTAAGTACGCTAATCACGCTATGGTATGCCATCAACTAAACTTAAGTAAATCTTTATCTTGACTCTACTACTACATTTACTACTATTAAATTTTAAATTTAAAGGTATTTAGTAATTCGTAGCGGTGCTACGAGCTGCGGTCTTATTGCACTCTGATAACTCGCTGCACATATATCTTTTGCATTAATATATTTTATTGCTTAATAAATGTAAATTATGTACGCTATAAAAAAAGTCAACATTTCAGTCATTTAAGTAAATAAATTAAATCTGTGTTTACGTTAATATAAAATTATTAGTCGACAAAGGGCGTTTTCTTTACCATAAAATCTTGCAATATTTCAATTTTTTGTTCAATTTCTAATTTGGTTCTTAAACAAACATACCTAATTGATAAATTTTGTAATATAACAAGTACTAAAAAGATTAGTTATAGTGAAATGTGTATTATAGTGTAATGTGTAGATTAGCGTAGGGCTATAAATTTATTTACTATGGTTGTTTATTTTCATATACAGAAGAAAATTAAAGTTTCATTTTACTTTATATTCAGTTTACCTAATTTATGCTACATGTACAAACTCAGAAAAGTCGCAACAAAACCAAGTAAAAAAGCGAATTACACGAACGTCAACTCTAATCCTTTTGACGAAAACATCTTAAAGTCAGGATGCTTCCCCTAGGATCTGGAGATTAATTTAGCGGGTGGCACGGTTTGGCGCCAATGTAGACGTCTAGATGGCGCCACTGAGCACCTCAACACGCGCGCTTTTTACATCGTGCCACAAATTATGAAAAGAACAAAAGAGTAGTTCATGCACTCCACATGTTAATACTAGGAAATTACGCGAAAACAAACGAACTATTTTGATTCATTGAGCATTGTTTGAGATCACTTAGAAGAATTAGAAATTTTGGTAAGTTCGCAAATAAAAGCTTGCCCTAGTAGTTATAATATCTAAATTTAAGTAAAAGTTACAAAGTTTTATAACATCACACATATCATAAACACTTCATGATATGTGAGTGTATAAACTAACGAATATTTATAGTCTTTTAAAATTTTCTAAAGACTAACTTATGTATAACAGAAGATTTATTATAGAAGCGTTATTTACTTTTGCTTTAAATTTGTGGTCAATTTAGTTTAAAGTAATTACTTGATAAAGTAGTGGCCTTGGAAGTATATAATGCGCATTACCCTTTGGAATCTATAAAGTCATATTTCTGTTTATCTGGAAAATGTGTGTGCAAAAGAAGGTCATGAGGTATTTCCAAGTGCATTATTTTTCAAAGGAAATAAAGTATCAAGTGTATGTGCCTACGTTATTTTGAGTTAGTGGCCCAACTTCCGACGATAAAACGGTGTCGTGGCGCACCAAGAGATGAACGGCAATATGAAATGGGAAAAGTGATTTAGATTGTGTGGATGTAAGTGTTTTATGAAAATTTTATGAACAATGGCAACCGTTGTTCTTTATGTCCACAATAGTTTTAGTAAAATTGTATTTTCGCATACCTACAAATATAGTTGGGACATATTTATGAAGACAAGCCATAGACTGAACAGTTCCGCAATCACAAAGATTTTTAGTAGATTGTTAGTCGAAAAAAAAAAACGGAAAAAAGCAAATTCTGCTACAACTACTTCAATACTATATACAATACAATACAAACAGCCTCTGCTAAGAAGTAACTTAGAAAGAAATTTCAGGTTAAAATATTCGGCAACGCACTCGCTATAAATATATAAAAGCGTCCATCAATTATGTAAAGACCTCAGTAAACTAGAATCCACAAACTGCACCACTTGGGCTTATCCTTCGTGCTGCACTCCAAATGGGAGACGAATATCGTTAGAAATAGCTCGTAAAATCCGGCTATTTGTGCATTTAATCTAACTCTATAGAGTCGATCTTTAGTTCAATATTATAACCATTAGTATAAAATAGCTAAATGGTCGAAGAAGGTATTACTTGTAGCGCAACCCTTTTCGGGTTGAATAATGAAGCGCATCTAAAATAAACCAAAATAGACCATACACAACCTGGTGTCAGAGTTATTCTGAACAGCCTCTTGACCTATAACGTTGTGCCTTTAACGACTACCAGACGACAGCCGAGACCAATTGCATGTAGAGACTTCCGAAACACAGAATCACCTCTAATATCAGACAGTCGGGTGATTCAAGCCTACAATGTCCTAACCAAATTGGAAAAACTTTATAAAGTAGCTTTTTGTGGGGAGTCTAAGACCTCCGGGTCTTCAGACTAATCTGAACCACTTAACCACAGAGGCACTAAATCAATTAAAAGCCAAACAACCGGAAAAACTGGGATCTGCAAAAGTATGAAGAAAGCTACTAAAATAAGAGGTATTGTTGTAATTTTTTTCAGTTCCAGACTTTGGTTGTATTTTTTGCTAATGGTGGGTGGAGGACGAGGTCACACATGTGGAGTAGCGTAGGGGGGAGTGGAACGGAGACGACTAATTGACCATCGAGTACATGCAAATCGCTAATTACCGTCGTCGGTTTCCAGGCTTCGCAAATAAATAATGGCCGCTACAGTTATTCTCATTGCTATGTTACGGATCAGATAAGAAAATAAATGTTAATTGGTTTTATCTTCAATTGATTGCTTAATGCAAATAATTTTTATGTTTTTGTATGCATTTTCATATATTTTATAAGGTGGTTAGTGAAAGAGCTTTGCAGGAGTTCAGCATCTAGTCTTGTTTAAATATTAATTGTTTCTTGTATCCCTACATATTGCTACCAGACATAAAAGAAAAAGGACAGAATGTGCCAGCTGCTTCTTTTCTCGCTAAAGATCATTAAAATAAATCAAAGAAATAGGCTAAGAATTCCTTCAATACGCGATGGGTTACATATTTCAGTATTTCGGGAATTCTTTTCCATTAACAAGCCCAATAAAAGTAAGTTGACTTTTAGCTATTATAATGAGGCTTTATCAAAGTGAGGGCGATGATTTCTTTTGAAGTTGATTAATTATACTAAAATATTGAATTATAGGTGTTATTTTAATTCAAAGGTCGACTGTTAGATATAGCCTATAAAATATATGTTATATTAATTATGAGATATTCAAGTTAATTTTAATAATTTATAATTACAATTATAAGTTTTAAAATATAAAATATACATAAAAAAATGTAATAATTACGTAATAATAATTTAAATTTAAAATAATTAAATACTACACCTATATCTATCTATATATAAAAGAAAGTCATGTTAGTTACACTATTCAAGAACGGCTGAACTGATTTTCTGAAAATTGGTGGGGAGGAGGGAGGAGGGAGCTTAGAACCAGGGAAAGGACATAGGGTACCTTTCATCCCGGGAAAAAGCACAGTTCCCGAGGGAAGTACACGCGGGCAAAGCCGCGGGCAAAAGCTAGATTTTTATAAAACAGCTGCTTAGGCTTGAATTATGAGGAATAATTTCTTGCATCATTTACGCAGAACGAAAACGTCATTTATTAACTTAGTCATGCGCTAACCACATAATGAGATGCGTATTTAAAAATGTAGAAAATATTAATTGCTACAATCGGCCCTATACAAGGTAAGTAGGTATTTCAGAAAAGTATTTTTATAAAATATAATAAATATACATCATAATAATCATAAAAAAGAGAGTATAGAAATACATAAGAAACCATTTTTCGTAATCATAAAATTTCCATGTTTAAAAAAGGTAACAAAATGTTTGAAACGCAGAAGTTGCAAAAGTAACTTGCAGGCCGTTAAATCTCATCTGTTATCTATATGATGCACACAACTCCGAAGGTCATTTGTTCTGCCTATTTGCAGTTTCTTCTGTAAGTAGTACTTATTAGCTTTTATTACCTTATTTATATTTCTATATACATTTTTATTGTTTTCGTGTCTATTTTGGTATAACGTACTTGTATACTTATGTTTACTAGGCTATATTCAGCCGAATCTTATACTCATTAAAATCAACTCAAACAGAAAGTTACTACATACATACAATCACGTCTTTATCCCATACGGGGTAGACAGAACCTAGGGCCATAAGATCATAGACCACGTTAAGCATGATCGTAGTTGAAACAGGAAATCAATAGTGATGGGTTGCTAGCCGCATCGCCTAAATCGTGTTTCCCCCATCCACCGACCTTTTACGGCTTGCGCGGGACGAGAAGCATCTGGTACTGTCTATGTTTTTCTTTTTCTCCCAGCCCGGCATGGACGAAAGTTACTATAAGCATATTATATTGATTTAAGTATAATAAATACAGCTGTTTTGGAAAGATCACGCTTAAATTTCAGTCTGTTGTTATCTATGACTGTAGCTTGTATACATACTTAGCTGCTTTGAGAGAACATCAGGGCAGTATAGACATCTTTATGGATATTCGACTAAATTAAATTGCAAATTATATACCCTTGCGTAGAAACCAGATCAAACGGATGATAAACGTCTAAAATTAGGTATCATTATAATTTTAGACACAAAAAGATGCTGGCAGGAGACCAAGACGCGGCCAGTGTAGTAAACCTAGCCGAAATTGTGTTTAATTTTTAGATTTTTTTTTTTCAGAATTCTTTAGTTTGGAGGGCTGTTTTATGACTAAACGATAAATAAAATGGACGAGTTAACACATTTTTTTTACTTTCACAGTATATAGGTTACTTGACTCATATCAATTTTTATGCGACAAATGTTTGTTTCTTACATTATTTAACCCACAAAACCAAAATATATCGATCTCCGTTAAGAAAAATGCAAGATGGCATTATAATTTCAATTTCAAATTTACTTAAAATTCGGAACTGTCAAAACGGGCCGGCCATCATCCGCCATGACGTGACACAATTATTGCTGTAAACGACCTATTTTTTGACTTCTGTCATTCGTTCAAAGGGTAATTCGAATGATTTTCTTTCGATAAGACTGAAATTGCATGATTTTCATGCGACTCTGTGGTTCTTAGCGAGAACCAGGTTTTAAAAATAGCACCTTACAGAATAATTATGTCACAAAACTGCTTAAATGGCCGACGGTGTTTTCGATAGGATTTTAAAAGTGAACTTTCTAAATTAACTTGCGCAGCCTTAGAGGGCTCAGAAAAATATGGAAAAAATTGTTTCAATCTAAACAAATAGAAAATAATTATTTTAAACAAAAACAAAATACAAGTCAACTAGCCTATTAGCTACCCGCTGTGTCTGTTCCGTAGACAGTTTTTCCATTTGTGGCATTATTTTCCATATTCAAGATAGTGTTAAATAAATTTGTATCTAGATACGGTCTGTCAGCTGAAGACAGACTATTAATATAGCGATATTGTTTGTTGTTGGTTTTTCTTTGCTTCCACGGTTTGCATTTTAAAAAGACGTTGGGCGTTAAGAAAATGTATGCCTATTATTATGTTGTTTCCGCAGGAAAAAAAGGTTAACTTCAATTATAATTTTAAAATCATCTTTTTTATATAAAACTAGCTGTTGCCCGGGTCTCCGCTCCCGTAGGAATTCCGGGATAAAATATAGCCTATGTGTTGTTCCAGGGTCTAAGTAATCTCCATTCCAAATTTCAGACAAATTCGTTCAGCCGTTCTTGAGTAATAAATTGTGTAACTAACACGACTTTCTTTTATATACATATATATAGATAAGATAGAAGATTTGATAAATTTGCAAAATAAGTGCATTAACAAATTGTAATTTAATTAGTGATGTATGTCTGCGCATTAAGGTATAAATACAAATCATAATCAAGCAATTCATGGCTAACTAAGCAAGTGCTAAAAGTAAAAAGAAATATTTAGTTATTACATAAACTGTATCAAAAGTTATAATGCGGTCTGTGGACGCCAGAAGTGCCACGCCAACTAGCAACCAACGATAAAATAAATGTATCCTAATTCATCTAGGTATCTGAAATCTTGAAATTTTATTCCATGTATGGTACCTATAGCTAAGAATTTACTCTGTATGTAATACATGCTACATGATAAGTAACATGTAGTTTAAAACTTTGTTATTGTATGAGGTATTTTATCAGTTAACGTGATTTTTAGAACGTAAATTTTAGTCTCGTATTGTCGACGCGACAAACAAGTGATGTTGGTGTTGGTTATCATGCAATACTGCAATCATGGCATACAGTGCAGGCACAAATATATAGATCACAGAAAGGAACATTAATAGTAATATAGTTTTGGTTTGAAAATTGATCGCTATATTTTTTCTTGGAAACCATTAATTTCTTTTCTTTAAAAAAAAAAGAAACGAATTTTTGCTTGCTAAGAAAAGTCACTAGCGATAGATTGCCCAAAAATGAAACTTTTTTTATGTCAGGTTGGTAATTCAACTGAATTAAAAAATATGACAAAAAAATAGATTAAAAAAGAAATTTGCCGATCACGCGCGATTCCAAATTCTATGGACAAAATAAAGAAAAATATGTCTACATAGTATAAAACAAAGTCGCTTTCTTTGTCCCTATGTATGCTTAAATCTTTAAAACTACGCAACGGATTTGATGCGGTTTTTTTAATAAGATAGAATGATTCAAGAGGAAGGCTTTTTGCATGTGCGGTGGCATAAAAAACCTCTAGGTTAGGTCGCTAGTTTATTATAATGTCATTAGTTTTAACGTTTTTTAATTACGCTTAGATTTAATAGTCAACTAAGGAATGATCTTTGGTGGATGTGATGAAAGAATCGCAACTTCGATACTAGTTTGGCTTTGATTATTTAAACAAAGTAGCTTGTTGGGTGATTGGATGATGGAGATTGTGTCACATTCGTTTATTATACCTCAATCATTTTCCTTAGGTGGAGCGCAGGCCTTTTCAACTTAAAAAAAAACTAATCGCATGCTTATTCTCTAAATATCTGAGGTGTTATGCGATGTCTTTGGAGTGACTTCTAATCGAAGGCATTATGATCAAATATCGGTGAAGCTCAAGAGTTTTCACTCTGATAAGTAACCGATTGGTGATTTCGATTTTATGGCTGTTCGCGGAATTATACTCTTTATGTAGCCCAAGAACATTTGGGCTTTTAATACTTGACGCAAGCTTAAAAAATTATAATGGAAAAACTAAAAAGAAATAGTAACGAACGTTTTCAGTTGACGGCACCGCCTCGCGATTTAGGATAGCGTGGCTGAAATAAAAATTGATCGGCGGTAAAACGCCCAAGTTGTGTGTGCATTAAGTGCATTCGGTGCATCGAGTCACGCAGCCGGCTGACACGCAATACTTGTCACGGGAGGCGCTGAGAGTTCCAGGACCTGAAAAAATAATATTGCTGCATTGGTTAATAAATTATGATATAAACTAGTCTGTCACTGCGTCTGTGTCAAGTGGTTAAGACGTTTGCCTGGAGACCTGAAGTCGTGGGTTCAATTCCCTCGGGAAGCATACTTCATTAAGATTTTTCCAGTTTGGTAGGATAATGCAAGCTTACTTTAAATAACCGGTTTGTTGGTGAGAGGCGGTTTCAAAGAACTCTGACACTAGACTCTTTGTTTCACGAATCTAACCCACGTAGGTTACTGCTTATAAAAAAATATTTATGAAGAATTGTTAGCTTTAAAAAGTGTTCGTTTTAAAGTATATGAGAACAAGCATAACCATAAGAAATAATCTTGATTCGTGGACAAAAACAGTTAAATTTTGTTTAGTTGGTTGACCTGTATTATTATGCAATGTTGGTAACAAATGACTTTCAATAGAACATGTGATTTTTAACATGAAGGTAAGCCAACAAAAGAAATAAGTATAATAACAATTAGAATATATAATCTGCAACCATTTAAAAATATAATTGGTTATAACGCTTTACCTCAATTCGAATAAAATTGTTCAAGCACAAACCAAATAATTTGTTCTGAACACATCTAAAGGAATCTTATAAAAAATACGGAAACAAAAACTATACAAGTACCCGAAGACAGGACCGTATTTAAAATAGTTCTGTCTAAAAAACAAATGAAATTGGATCTTTTTGAAGTTGATTAAATAGAACCAGAGTGAAGATACAGACCCACAGAGCATATAATTTCTCTGCCTTTCGCTACCACTGGCTGTGCTGAGGGCAACAGTTCCCCGACAAATGGCACTACTGTTGTTCTTCGGTTGTGCTTTTGATCGGTCGCCCAGTCCATGTTTTTTTGTAAGTTCTTATCTGGATTAGTTAAGTATACCTGAGAAAAAATTAACTCTGTTTAGTAGGCGTTATAGAAAGAGATGCCTAAGTTATTATAAACCCGTGTTTACAAACTCGAGTTGCATGTTGATTGAATTTTTATACTGATAGTGAAGACAAGCCATTAATTGATGTAAGTAAGAAGAAGTAGTTAAGGTGATACCTCGGTGAACACTAGCGCCACCGTCATTAAAAATCATTACTCACTGAAAACACAAGTTATCAAAAATCCCTCTGCTGTAATTATGGATCTGGATCTGAAGTTAATTTTAATCATAATCAATTATTAAATTATAGTTCCATATAGTTATAAATTGCAAAACTGCTAAAAGTGGCCGTTTTAAGCAATAATGCAATTTGTAACTATAGGGAATTATAATTTAATAATTTAATATGTTTAAAATTAACTTCAGATCCAGAACCTTAATTATAGCAGAGGGATTTTTGATAACTTGTGTTTTCAGTGAGTAATGATTTTTAAATGACGGTGGCGCTAGTGTTCAGTTGAAACTATTGGTATAATATTTGATATGTTTTTATATTCACATGTGATATTTGAAGGTTTAGTTTATATATTTAGGTATTTTCAAGTGTGAATTTCAATGAAATTGAGTAATCTTCAAATATTATAGAAACTATCATTAATAGTTAATAATATCTCAACATTATAAAATATTCTTATTGTACCTATACTTACACAGCGCATTTAAATATTGTTGTTTCCAAACTTATCTCTTAGTTTTAATATAAATACCGTCATTTCGCAGTGAAGCTTATTCGGAGTCAACGCACTCTTACGTTAGACCGTCTTCCATATAATTTTCTAGAAATCCCTGCAGCGTTACAAGGGAGGGAGGGCTGAAGAGCTGTGGAGAAGGGGGTCTGATGTTGATAACCTGGATCGGGAGCGAGGGCGTAGGGTCGTGGACCTGAACACCGCGCCCAATCTCAACTGATGTCTTGAGTTTCAACTACCTCTGGAATGAAGAGCTACTACGTACAGAGAGGACCAAGAAATAATACGAATATGAACTCATTTTGTATATCATCAAAAATATTTATTTATTCATTCACATGTCACCTTACAAGCTACAGCATTTAATAACTTACGTACTTACTTAAAATCTACTAATAAAACCATACCTTCAGTTTACCTTTACTTAAATACTATTTTTTTTTATCCTATAACTTCAAAAATCCAGTTTATCCCGTTGGAATTCCGTCAATGAACAATAAATATATAAATGTCGAGACATTGATATAATATTATACTAATAACTAATAATTAGGTTTTCGAAGGGAGGGCCTAGTTACCTGTAGCACAGGTTCCTCATGGGACCTATTTCAGGAACTAGTCTCTTCACAAAGTAATGCCAAAATTGTTAACAATAAATGTTTTGCCTATAGCTTTAAGTTTTACATAAAACTTATTTGTGAAGAGAAAAATAAAGAAATTATTTATTTATTTATTTAAAAATATTTAATTAGACACTGCGTTAATAAAGAATATTTACCGCCCGCGTCACCGGTGCTTTTTTCAATAGACAGTTTGGGTAGAGGCATTTAAAATGTTTTTTAGAATTTTAGATATATATATATATATATATATTTATCCGACTGTAAATACTGTTCTTTCTCCCTTCGAACCATTCCTTCCGTCTTATATACTAGAAAAAAAAATAGATGCTAATTTGAAATGAATATGTTTGCCGTCAATTAAATTAGTAATACTATGTATTTCTGGTTGCAATAAAAATATTATTACGTCCACTGTGTTTTACATCATACCATTGTAAAAATATAAAAAGGTGCGGATTTTTAATAAAAAAATGTACACACTAATAAGTGGAGAGAATTTATCAAAGCCGAGTCTGACCTGAAATATGAGTATTCCCATCGCATGTCTTTACATGTAAGTTATGTTGTTGCATGGATTTTTATACTTTAAGGTGAGGGGTGTTATTAAAAGTCCAGATAAGGTATCTACCGATGCGATGCACGCCAACAAATAGAATGCTTTGTGAAGAAGTAGAGTAGACAAAACAACACACCAAGAAATAGAAAACCATTGGAATTTAGCAACTATTACCATTGAGTAGAGGTTTTTAAGTATAACTTGATATGCAGTTGTCTGTACTTGAATTAATATGAAAAGAGGTTGCTGTAATCTTCTTGCTGGTTAAAGACAAAGTTCTCAATGTCACTCGCTATTACTTGGCGTTTTTAATCTGAGTTTATTAAAGTTATCTTCATCACTTACATAACAAAGTAAAATTTATAATACGGTGTAATTTTTTTTTACTATATTGTTTGTTCCTTTTTTTAAATTTTATACTTAGATATGTAGCTTTATCAAGTATAAAAACAAGCAAGGTCAGTAGATCCTGTATAGTTTAACCTGATACATGAGAGTTGGCACCATACGGTTACAAGCTAGCTATTTTGATGATTACCAGGTAGCATCTAGGGTAAGCTGCTTTATTCATGGGCCTTCCGAAGCAGTTGTATGATATTTCTTTTTAAACATTTTCTTAAAATCTAGGTGTATTGATTAATTGCTATTTAAATCCTATAATAATGTTAAAAAAATGTAAAATGTTTACTTCTTCTATTCCTGTAGAGTTGAATTATTATTTAAAAAATAAGTTGAATAGTTAAAGACTAATCCCGAGCTGCAAATCAACGCAGAAGGCGCGACTAGGTAAACTTTGAGTTGAGATGAATCGTATAAAAAAAATGAATAAAAAAATAAGTAAGTTAAATTTCTATTTAAATTTGAAAAAAAGTACATTCGTTTCTTAGGCTCAGGTAGGTTCATTACCCTGTCTGCAACTAGAACGACGTTCTTGAATCATAAAGGCATTGACACAGGGGGTTGTGGGCTCCAAAATTCCTGCATACAGGGTGAATGGTTATTTTCACCCGATGGAATTGCGTGTGGGGGTGAACGACACCTTTAGGAGTCCAGACTAGTGTGACTTTTGCATGCGAGTTGCATAAGTCGTTGGGTTGCCTGTTATTGCGAAAGGGACGTGTTCGTATAATTTTAAAGACATAAGAAGTTCTTTATAAATGTGTATAAAAAATAAAATTTGAATTCGACTTCGAAGACATAAAAATGGCCCGTAGATAATAAAGACGTTTGTTTAAAAGAATCTTGATAGTTAATAACTACTCTTTCTCACCTCTATATACATAGTCATGGTTTATCATGAAATGATAAATTCTTATTTTTATGTCTAAATGATTTTTTTTAGCCTGAATATTGTCACACTGCTGAACAATATGTGACATTTCAAATCGAGGATGTCGTAAAATAGCTTTAAAAATGAATTCACTAAGAAGAAAGAGATGACAAGTAAGTATCCTCAAGCGACCAATATATACTCGTATATGCTCATACTGGTTGCAAAAACCAGTATGAGCATATACGAGTATATATTGGCAAATAAGTATAATCAAATGTCTATATGTGCCGATAGAAGTATTTTAACACCATTTGAAAGTATATATTTTGCTAAATGATCGCAGTTTATCGGTAGTTAGATAAATGTGAGATCTCGTGATTGAATCACCCCAAATTGCAGGCTTGAGTCGAAACACCATTGTGCTCACTTTGCAGGAAGTATGCGCTAACTGGGCTGTAGCTTGGCTGGAAGCTATCAAATTTTCTTTATTGTTGAGTCGAATTATCTCTATGGCGAGCACGAGAGGCCGCGATGGTCCTCCACATGAAATTTTTAAGGGTCCATACTACCTAAAAGTCGGTACGGTATAGACAATATGATCAAATGTCTCCTTCCACCTGTCTCACATAACCCCATAAATTTATTTTTTAGACATATAAATGACAAACGGAATTATTATAGGCCAATTTCTTCCGATTCTCCTGGATCATCATCATTTCAGCTACAGGCAGACCACAGCTGGACGTAGGCCTCCCCTAAGGATTTCCAGAAGCTTGCCTGCGACCTTCTTGAGGTCATTTGACCATCTGGTAGATGGTTGTCCAATGCGTTTGCCGTGGCATGGACTACTAGACCGAGTAAGTTTAAATTTGGTACAATTTGTAATTATTTGATAGCAGGAAAGCGGTCTCTGGGTTCTGAAAAAAACAGATGCAGACGGTACCAAAAAATACTTACATAATAGATTATCTAATCCTCTCACTCTAAAGCAGTTTTTTGTTTGGCAGTTCGATCTTAAGATACTAGGGAGATATAGGCAACACTTTTCTACAGATTTTATAACCCTGATATAGCCTTACCTTACTCCGCTATTGATAACAATAATGATGTAGAGGCATAGCTATCAAGCCTATAAACTAATTATTATTTCTCATATTTAGAGTGTAAACTGAGTTGAATATTGATTGGTTACTATAACTATGTGACACTAATTAGCTTAAATTTTTTGGCAAGAACTCAATAACGAACACAAGCTATCTTAGCGATTTTTCGAAATTTATATTAGGTATGTCAAGTTATCTTCGGGAATTTCATGGAAAGAAGTGAGGAGTCAGTAAACAGAAAGGGAGTATCTACTGAGTAATAGTTAGGACTTTAAGGAAAAGGTCAACAAAGAGACATTTAACTATACGTGGCCATGGGTATTATACAGCATCATCATCATCGTCATAACAAAGTTATTTTGCCCACTATATAAGAATAATATACTTAGGGACAAATCACACAGATTAAGTAAGCTACAAAATAAGTTCGAGACTTGTGTTATGGGATAACAACTCAACGATACTATATTTTATCACAAATACATAATAAACATCCAAGACCCAGACCAATCAGAAAAAGATCATTTTTCATCTAGACCTGACCGAGGATCGAACCAGGGACCTCCTGAGTAGCGGTCAGGCATGTTGACCATTACGCCACGGAGGTCGTCTACCTTTATTCTTTTATTTTATCATTCATTATCACTATACCATACGTTAAAGTTTCGGGCTTCTACTATCTAAAAAGCACAATCACAATTTCAAATTAGCATCATTAGTTAGGACTTAGGATTAAGCTTAAACAGCCCTCAACTAACAACTTTAGGGCACAAAATCCAGATCTAAAATAGAAGTAAACGGAACGATTTTATTGCGTAATGAATGAGGGTCGGCGTACTAGCTCAGGGGGTGGGTGGTGGTTTCTCATCGGAGAAGTGGGGTGGGAATTGCAATACCACCCCCTAGAGCCTTATTTCGGGTCATCGAGCCCAGAGTTCGCAACGCAAAGCCTTTTTGAATAGTTCTTAGAAAATTAATTTTAATAAACTGGATTCACTAATAGACATGCAAAGTAGTTTATAACTATTTCGTTAATATAATATTCTGTTAAGCTGTTTGATGACTGATTCTGAAATCTTCGTTGGTATTCGAAAGACCATACTTAAAAAATTAATATCTTATAATATGACTTGTTTTTGTCTTAGAAATTTTAGTCTACCTTTTTAATGTAGGTACAAATATATGTATGTGTATCTCAACTTATTTGGTGCAGTAGTTTGGAGGAAAACAACATACACAGTAGACCCGAATACTTTTAAATGGAATACTGACTATTTGGGTTCTCAGTGATCTTACAAAAGTTAATATGAAATAGTAAAAATTGTTATATAAACTAAACATATAATAAATAAGATTAATATAAAGATATAGCATACATTTGCATACACGCAGTACATCGTGGCTAGCGAATGCGTTTTTTGCGTCTAACGAGGAATAACAGAATACGAAAGGAACTTTCATACTTACAGGGATATATTTTATGATATTCATATATATGTTATGCGAAACGAAATAAGAACAAAATTTATTTGATTTTCTTTATTCTGTACTAGCTGTTCCCCGCGGCTCCGCCCCGCTTTGGACTCGGTTATATCGCGCCCAAAAGCAGCCTATGTTTGACCTCAGGTCGTTAACGACATCCCTACCAAATTTCATCACAATCGGTTCAACAGTTTAGCCGTGAAGAGGTGACAGACAGACAGACAGACAGACAGACAGACAGACAGACTTTCGCATTTATAATATTAGTATGGAAGTATGGATATGGATTATATATTTTGATATTTGTATGCATGGGTTTGGTTAATAAATAAAATATTTTATATTAGCGGCCCGGCTTTCGGGATTTTGAAATATCCTTCCCTAGAAGATAACATCTGGGTGCCGATGTACATATGTCGTTTGTTTTTAAATTATATTAAATAGACTTTCATTAAATACATTAAAAAAAGATTTTCACACAATTACATAAGTTATGATTAGCGATTATAAAATTAAGGGTATCCGTTCTCTATGTAAGTACTATTGGGTGAAATTAATGTTATATATGAAAGGATTAAGTTTATAAAATACCAAAATCATATTTAAAGTTTCCGTGATTAAAAGTTTTTACATTTAATTCAATACGTATTATGACGATTATTACTACAATTCTGATTATTCTTAAATGTAGAGATGCACATACTTACGTTTTGAACCATACAAATTGAGATGTTTATAGTTCTATCATTAGTAATAAAAATTTAGAGAAATCTCTTAATAAACATGGATATTAGTAATTTGAATTGCTTTGTCCTACTGTCCATGTGCATACTTTGAAAAGATTCTTGGTAGAGAATTTTCTCTAGAGCAATTGCATATGATTATTACCAAAGTAACTACGTCTTTTAGTGTTTTTACATATTTGTCAGCTAATATACTAGCAGATGGTCCTCCATTGATAAAGCATTGAAAAACACTGGATACAGGGCAGATCGCTATTAAAGAAAGAGCATGGATTCCGTGCGGCTATAATGATAAGGTTTTTTTTTGAAACTGCCCTACTTATTTGGCTTAACGTAGTTTTAGCTTCCATCACTGGGATTGGGAAGAGATTGCTAAGGCCGTCTCTTCTACTTTTTTGTATGTGTTTTTTAATTTTGCCAATAGTAAGTTGTGTATTTATATTACCTAGCTAGTAGATATGAAAAGGACCACAGCTAACGCTCGCCTATTAATCCAATGGTAAGGCAGCGACAGGTGAGAAGCGATAATCTTGCGCCGGCGCACAAACGGCGTGACCTTTACATAATTGAATAGGCGTGCTCGTTGCTCGTACGCACGCACGTCCTAAACGCACGCGAGCTTCAACATTATCTATAAAAAATGGTTATCTCCCACGGACTAGTCATATTTTCTAACCAGTTGTAAGTGTCAACTGACAACCCTCTTTTGGCGGCTTTAAATGAGACTATTACTGCATATTGCCGTAATAAAGTGGCTGTTAAATGTTTATAATTATATTAGCACAATGACTCGGCTTCAACTAGTAGGTTCATTAAATGTGCCTTAAGGAATATTTTTGTTAGATTTTTTTGATTCACGTATTTTTAAACAAAATACATAATTATAAAAAAAAACAAGACCTAGCTGTTTCCCACTGTTTCACCCAAATTTCCCCAAGAAACAAAACTATAATTTGCACAAATATTTTTTTAAATTTGTTACCAAGTGCCAAGTATAACCTCCTAAAACTCAGAAACTTATACACTTCCTCTTTATGATATTAATATTAAAGGGTAACTAAGTATAACTAAATAAAATCAAACTGTCAAGAAGAAACCAGTATTCACAGAATATATGTTGTAGGTACCTCAGTATGTTAATTAAGTAAATATAGTTTTATGATGAAAGTCTAGACACTAAAATATATTGATTTATGCATGACTTTTTGTGGGGAATTCAAATAAAAAATAGAACTACAAACGAAAAGTTGCTCGGGCGAACCGGCTCAGATGGGTTATGAATTAATTTTATATATGTTATAGTTAAACATCTGTATACAGGTCTAGCTAATCAAGGAACGAAAAAAATTTAAGTGCCTTTACTATAAGATATATCAAACGCAAGCAACTACATTATCAAATTTTGTATGTCACATCCTTAAAGCGTTCCTGGCTAAGTAACTAGGAAATTATGGATGAAATTAATTATCATGGATGATTATCATGGTAATAGCGGGACTGGGCATTTGAATTTCCATTGTCAACAAGAAGGAATAAGTACTTATCCATGCTATAATTGTGAAGGTGTGTTTGTTTGTTTGTTTTTCTTGATTAAAGTGATTTTTTGAGATAACTGTAGGCCAGGATATTGATATAAGTTTTTCAGTGGGCAAAGAAGAGTAGCGATCTGTCCACTTCTGAAAACTAGTTCACGGTAACGCAAAATAAAGAAAAAAAGAAGATGAGCTGGGTATTGTCATGTCCGCTCGTCACTGAGTTGAAGTCAATTGCTATAGTATGAATCCATCATGCATTTGTATTTAGGTTTAGCAATATCATTAAAGCTCATTAAGATTAAAAACGGACCTATAAAGAAAAGCAATGATTACAATATCATAGTGGAGTAAAGGTGTTATTAGGGTTTAAAGCTGAGTTATTAGAGTTCAGATTAATAGAGGCGTGATCGCACGTGATAATTGAAACATCTGTGTGGTGTTAATCGGGCGGAAAACCACTTCGCTGGCCGCTGAACATTTCGATTTTTCTCCTTTGATGTGTTCAATAATGCATGAGCTCGATGGCCGCTTTCATACTCACACCGATAGTTTTATAAGTAATCCGTTGAACACGTAATAAGTGCATGTGATTTACTATTATGCGATTAGATCGAACGATCCTTTAAAGTAAGTTCAGCGAAATCACAAGTTGTACCTACATAGGAACTTTTTCTTTGTCACAATCGAAGATTTTAAGTTTGAATTCTGTTCAACTGATATATGCTAGACAAAGGTTTGCTCTATATTATTTTAAACCCCCTTTTAGATTTGTTACCATCTTCAAATTACAAAGTAAACATTCAATAGCACGCCGAACCATCGTGGTTAAAAGCAGCGACAATATATTATGAGAGAACCTTAACTTTAACAATGTCTTAATCGTTACAATATCTTATCGACTTGATGATGATACCAAAAAGTTAATAAAAAAAATGAAAAATGGATATAGGTCGCGGTAACAAAGTAGACAAACTGAAAGTCAATATGTTTATTAACCTTTTTGGCAGACTAAGTTTAGGCGTCTGTCTTATGACTTGACTATATATGCCTTACCCACTATATTTGATGAGATGCTGCCGGGTTCAGATAGATAATGATACTAGGTTTTAATAATCGGGCGGAGTATTAATAAAAGAATAATTTTCGTTTCCACTAACGTAGAATTATAAAGCGTACTAAAAGCGTTTTCATGTCTCGCGTCGGTCGCGATTAAAACTAAAATTCAATTTGGCGTTTGTTAAATTTTCAGAACAACGTTTTTATTTATAGTTGTGTTCCAGTTCCATTGCATCGGGTCAGCGGTTCAGTCTGTTTATTGATTCACTAACGGGCTGGTTAATTTTGGCAAGGTAGGCGAATTTGTTATCTACGTATACTAGACTGGCAATGTCTGCATTGGTTTATTTTTGGCGCATTGCATTCTAGTTGATGTTGTTTACCTCGTTTTTATGCTCTCTTCAGGTATTCGATTATAATTTATCGAAAATATGGTATTGATATTAGTACCAAATAGGTGCCAATAGAACCCCCTAACAGACTGCTGTTCTTACATGTGTGAGCGTATAAATCAAAATGATGAATGTTGGTTAAAACAAATTGAATAATTGGTTAAGTAGCAAAATTTGCACACTTATAAATTCTTCATAGAATCTCTAGGTAATATAGCATACGAGTATATCGTCTATTCCTTTTTTTTTTTGGGTGGTGAACCTGTTTTAATAAGAATCTATCAAACATTAACATGCATTCTTCGTCGTCTATTTAATGTTACTTAACAAACGTTATTAAAGTTAATACATCTAATAAAATGAAGGAATTGTTTGAAAAAGTGGTGTCAGTGGCGCCGCCGCGACGAAAAGAAACTTCAAACACGCGCATTATTTCCACGGAGGGAATTAATCGAAAAAGGCGGACGCTATGTAAACTTGAAATGCAGAAAAAAAAAACTTGATATGGCGTCTAATAAGTTTAACCTTTCGCATTTCTCCATAAGTGCAATTAAAAAGGCTTGGTACACGCGCTGCAGTGCCTTCGACAAAAATTGCAACATGTGCAATTGTGGCCACCTATTATTTATCTGGCCATTTGGAATTGATAAAATTGTCAGTTAACACCATTTTATGTTCCTTGGGTGCGCAGCTTAAAATGTCTATCTACCCCTTAAACTTTGGGGACATTGTGCTAAAACCACAACACCCAATAATTAAATTAATCTATTTTATATCATGACATAACTATTATAAGGAAATGAACAAACATGGGGAAATCAGTTTAAAACTACTTAAAGACGCTTAAATAATAAATACATTAAACATTTTAAATAATGAAAAAAAAAAACCTTTATTATTCCAGCCAGATTGATTACAGTTTTTTTAATCAGATATACTCATCGATATCATATTAATCCCTCACAAATTAATGTGCATGCACAGTCAGTAAAAATGTATATTTATTCAGGGTCATTACCTATCATCGATTACAAAGCAATAAAAGGCAGATGTATGAATACAAAAAATAAATGCGGAAATATTTCTGTCCGACCCCTTTCGCACTTCTACGAGTGCAGAATGCTCTTGTAGGCTTATTGTGAGCGAACACGAACCAACGAAAGTACAGAGGAAAGCTTATAAATTTATAAAACTAAGGTTGGCTGGAAGAAATCGCATTAGCGATAAGTCCGCCTTTGTACACATTGTTTGTATTTGTTTTCAACATGTATAATTTGTATGATAATGGTACAATAAAGAGTATATCTATCTATCTATCTAACTATGTAAAATGTGTTTAGATTCTACAATTGATGTTTTAGTGGCATTATAATTTTATAGTTTTGAGGGAATTGGGTTGGGTGCTTACGGATCGGTTCATTTAGAAATAAAGACTGATCTATAAATCTAAAAAATATATCTGATGCATATCATATACATTTAGAAAAAATATTTTAACATTTTTTAGATGTAGAAACCACGAATTTCGCTCTGTAAATAAATTAATTTCTGTTACTCATGTACTAAATCATATTGTTTGCGTGTTCTTACAAGTTTATTAAATCTTTTGACGGATTGGCCTGGGTCCTGGATGTTTATCTATATATGTATGTGTTATAAAATATAGTATCGTTGAGTTAGTATCCCATAACACAAGTTTCTAACTTACTTTGGGGCTAAACTCAATCTGTGTGATTTGTCTCTATGTATTTATTTATTTATTTATCTTTGTAAGCTAAGCAATATAAGTATTTTGAATGAGACTTTATATTTGTTTTAATACTACTTTGTGGCGTTAAGTGAATAAAAATGCATCACCGGACACTCGCGTGCATGTGTGGTGTGCATGCATGCATGCACCGCCCCAAAGGCGGCGCCTAGTCGCGCCTATCAATCAATCATTATGCACAACACATTAGAAATTTCACATTGATACGTAACAAAAATGAGATACTTTTCTTGTTTGCTGCCGTATCATCTACATTGAATTCCAGGTAAATATAGTCTTCAATTCCGTGGAGAATGGGGTGAACAATGTGAACATCCTATTGTGGAAGAGCAATTAGTGTGATTGATGAGTTATTTCCAGGATAGCTTGTAATGACCTTAATGTACTATAATACAAATTTGGACGGTAAAATAAAAAAGAGAATCCACTTTGTTACCTGCCAGTCTATCTGATAAGACTATAAAGTTTTTTTTTTTTTTTGAATAGTTTATACGGCCATGGAATCTAGTCCTTTAAGGCCTGTCTTGAATTTATTAATCTTCTTTAGTCCTACTTAAGTCAGTCGAGTCAAAAATTCAAGTCAATATTCAAGTCCAGTCAAGTAAGTAAGTCTAGTCTGAGTGAGATGGCTAAGTGAAGCGGTGGAAAAATTTCACTTAGCTATATCATGGAGATTTTGGTGACAAAGATAAAAAGTCACGTAATCGACACTGTATCACTTCCCAACACACACGCTTGTTCACGAACACTTTGCGAATAATAAACCACCAATATTATGCACAAACACTCGAAAAAACCTAAGTTTTGGAAATTAAATACAGCGCGGACATAGCGACAGTTTACTTTCCCTCCAAAAACTCCGACTATAAAGATAGAGAACACTCGCTTTCACACGATCCATCGGTAGAGTCAAGATTGCTCTATGGTATAGACCCACAGATTAAAAAAGAAAATTTGCCTCCGCGCGCTATTCCAAATTCTTTATATAGAGCTTTTATATTATTTTGCCTCTCTAATATATCTGCTCAAATTGTAAATTTTATTTATAGCTAGAAACAAACAGGCTTTTTATTGATATTTTTATATACCTTTGATCACATCCTACCTTTCAACAGATGCAATGCATTTTTTACTATTCTCTATCAATTAGTGAAAACGAATGAAAATCAGTTCGCTGGAATAGGAACCATGAAATTATATTTACACACAATAGGTAAAGTTGATAGGACAAAAATAGCTATTATGTAACCGTATTCTTTAATAATAATACATTCATAATGTACGAAAACCGTGACATTATGCAAAACTAAAATCCCAGGTGTTTGGCAGCGGCGGTCACCCGATCCCTCAAAGGCTTGGAATGTGTCGATTCAGCCGGTCGGTAGCAAGAACCGCGTGTGATGTGAACATTGCATTATCAGCTTGCGGTGAATCATCGTGGGAAATTGGCCACTTCTGAGTTTACCCACTGTCCATCTGATGTTTTTACACGACTGATCAAAAAAGGAGCATTATGTTTTCAGGATTCATGTTTGTATGTTCATATAATTATTTTGACGAAGCATGTTGCGAATACTTAATTATTTGTGACAAAGCATTGCTGATTGCTGTATGTTTGAATGTAGTAAAAAGTATGTTTGACCTCCGGTCTTAACTATATCCATTACAAATTTCATCAAAATCAGTCCAGCGGTTTAGCCGTGAAAGCGTAACAGAGAGACATACTTTCGTATTTGTAACATTAGGAAAGGGACTGCAAACAATATACTAACGACGAAAAATTTTTTTTTGTTTCTTGCAATGCCACTAATGTTCAACGTTTTTCACTTCAATAAGTTCTGAAATTCCAATGTTTCCCAGACATATAAAGTAGCAGGTGTAAACAAGTCATTAAATGCAATTTACATAAGTCAACACGAAAACGGGTAGGCCTTAGAGCGAGCAACTTTAGTCGTGTCCCAGGCATTGTATGCAGATTCAGCTTAAGGCGTTACCTTTACCACTTTTAAACGTCATATAAATTTTCTTTCAATTTAAATAGTGAGGTATAATGATGTTATAATATTGTCTTGCTTTAAAAAGATAAGGGATGTAGATGGTCTGATATTGAATGTACATATAATGCATGACTTAAAACCTGTTTGAAAAACAATCTGATACCTTTAGTAAGAAGCCATGAAGAACGAAAACCCGATGACTGTATGCATCAACAGATCACTGGTGCGTTGCCAATCCTAGCACACTATCTACTATCTTTAAATCCTTAAAAATTATTATCTATAACGGAGTGAAAGCACTAAATGGTTTAAAGATTAGCTAAGATTAGCACTAGAGCTTAGCATTTTCTGTGGGCTCATCTGGACACAAATATATGAACACAAGTAACACAACATGCATGTAGCCGCAGACGAATGGTCTGTAGAAATCAGTACGATTAATAATGGTTTTATTATTTGCAAAATATACCTTGCACTCATTAGACTTTTTAGCCATTTAGTTAAGTAGATTGTAAGTGTGTTAGGTGACGACTAGACACAAAGTAAAAATATACCTACATTATATACGTCTCCATACTTTGTGCAATTAGGCTAATTGAACACTGTAATAACTATGCGCATTTCATTATAACTACAATAGGCGTACATCACAGCACACGTTTGTTTGCATGTCATGGAACCTTGCTGCTATTAATCATAAAACGCAACTTTACCATTATTATAAAAAATCAATTTTAAATCATTAGTGAGTTCTCAACGAGACGATTGCGTGCTCGCTAGGTGGCCGAGGCCGTAACTGCAGTGGACAATCGATTCACCGTACCAATGCGGCATAGTATGCGACACTATAAATTGAAATCGCTTTCAAACTTTATATCACTCGTTCGAATTCCATTAACAGTCTACTATAACCGATACATAAAAATGTTCTGCAGAAAACAGCAATGTATATGATGAATACGGTATCTAACGCAGTAATCTAAAAAATGGGCTGTGGTATGCGTCATCACATGCGATTGACACTCATATCGATAGAATCGAGTGACACGTTTAAAGTATGTATGCCATTGAAGCATCGCTAAAGTTTCGATTAGTCTATATTGACTTCCGATTGTAGTTCCGAGCGATGTGAGACTAACTGGCGAAGTTCGATGAAACTACTATGTTGAACAATGAAGGAACTTTTTATCGATTCAACTTTCCGCATCCGAAATTAACAGCATGAGTTATCTTGACTTTTTTCACTCATTGAGCATGCTTGTAAGTTAAAGAGTTGGAAAACTGGGATTTCCTAAATTTTATAACGTCGATACATTTGCATTAATAACTGTGTGCCAGCACGAAACAATCAAAAATGCCATTATGATTATTATGAAGCAAGAAATCATTTGTTATAACTAGGCAAGACTTGTCAGTAAATAATGGAATTGATGTTTTTTCAATGTTTGTTTTAAGCTAAGTAAAGAGACCATAATGTAAATTTAGTTAATTAATAAAGACAATGTGAGTGTGCCTGCGCATACCACCGGCGATGGCATTGGCGTCGCTATAATTACACAAGACGTGTACACACTAAAGGTCATATTTTTTCAGAGGGACGCAATTATGCGTGCGTCCCTTTACATAAGGTGCAATTAAAAGAATTAGAGCAATTATGTTTAATGGTTACTCGAGAGATTACGATAATAAAACTATTTCCGTTTTGACGACGTTTTGAAACGGTTGTAACCAATTTTCTTAGAGAAACAAGATTGCCGATTATTAAAAGGCTTTTATAAATTATCGGACCAAGTGTAAGCTGCTATGCAAATTGCATTGAAATTAATTTAAACAAAGCTAGTGCCACGTATTTCGATAAATACTGACATCAACATTGTATAGATCAAAATATGTCTATTATGATATATATAAAATCAATAATAAAAAAAAAGTTTTATTATATAAGGTGCATTTAAATCAACTGCAAATATTTTAAGGGCAGATTCAGACCACTCAACTAAACAACTTTCCTAAATAAACATATGTCAAAATACGAAAAAAAATTTTTGACCTCCCATACAAATTGAGAATCAGCTGATTTGGTTTAGCATGGAGAGTGAAAAATAAAATTTCGTATTTCGATATAAGTTTATTTGGAAAAGTTGTTCAGTATAGTGGTCTGTATCTGCCCTTAAAATATTTGCAGTTGATTTGTGTCCACCTTATATACTAGCTGTTGAACACTGCTGCGTCCTGAGTGATTGGAATATAGGTATATCGCGGTAAAATGTAGCCTATGTCCATCAACCTATCTCTGTACCAAATACTAATACTAGTAAGCGATCTGTTTAGGCGTGACAACTAGCAGACAAACATTAATTACTTAAGAATTAGAAAGGTGAATAAAACAAAAAAATAAGAATAAATATTGAAATACAACTTCGTACTTAATTAGGCTTTGAGTAAAAAGTCTTACAAAAAACCATATTTTTCAGGATTCACACTTAAGCTACTCTACCTTAACAAGAAACTTAATCACGAGACATACGAGTATAACTTAATAATTGAAATAATCATCTGAATCTCCTAAATACTGCATCGAACACGAAAGATGCGTAAAATTGCAGTTGATATTAGCCATAAATTAAACTATTCTCCTATTTATGATAGCGTAAGTATAAAGTAGTCGATAAATCGCAAAAATAAAACGGCCTACTAGGATTTATCGGGCCAAAGTTTTTTAAAAACAAGTCTTACAGTTATGTTTTAGAGTTTTTATTCGCTTGCATATGTTGGTGTACGTTATTGTTTCTGGTTGCAGGATTGCAGTGGTCGTGCTCGTGACGTCGTCGTCGCGACCTGCACTTATCTCGGCTCTCACGAACCACGCAGAGCGCGCATTGCACGACCAAAGGCTGCTTTCGTTAAGTGCATGCGCGTAGTTATGTATCTAATGCACATTACACTTGATTATATAAGGCTTTCAAATTTTGTTTGAATTGGCTTAAATACACAAGTGCACTGCCAAAAGAAAAATCTCTGAATTATTTTTTTTCTACGTATGTTCCATTTTTGCACTTAAGCCCGGGTTATACCTCTATATTCGGAACTACGTTTTAGAATTTTCGTTTGTATGTCGTAGCCACAGCCCTAACCATAGCTAATTTATGAATTTGCTGCGTTCGGAATTCCGAATTGTTTAGTTTCACTCGGAAAACTATGTACCGTAAATGACTTAGAGGTCCTTGTTTGTATAAAATTGAATGAAATTGAATTGATTGTATGAAAATTTAAAAGTTACGAATCTGATTCGCAACGAGATGCCGAATGTGTGATACGGCCTTACATAAAGCCTTTTCGAAAATTAACTAACAACGATTTTAATTTTCATTTCTTGATTTCTGACGTCAGCTTTTTAAACTCGCTTTTAAAATCACGCGACTTAAAGTTAACAACGGCCATCTAGCGATAATAGCCGGGGTAGATAGTTTGACCAACTATACTAAGACCTGATTATAACATACTTTAATCGAATCCTATAGGTTATTTAATTATAAAAGACGTTAGTACCTGTCGTTGTGTTAAAATAAAATGGAAATACTAAGTACGGTTTGTATCGTAAGGGCCACCACGTCTCCAAATGCACGCGGGTCGCACGTCGTATCTCGCAATCTGCCATTTGCATCCGCAGCATCAGCTGCGTCATTACAAAATATATTCCAAACCTTTTAATTTATGATATAGAAGGGTGATAGCTGTCAAACAATGTTACTGTGTAGCTTTTTCAGACCAAACTCGCAATAAATTTTCAATTATTAAACTGGCCACTTACTTTAATACCGTTTACAATGCTTAAATTGGCATAAATTCTTATCAATCAATTCATATCACAAGCTGTATTGAATAACATAGTTCCAGAAACACACTATGATTTCCTTATCCCATTCGTGTAAAGCTGTAGCTAAGTCTAAATGTATAACTAATTATTAAATAGCGACCCGCCCCGGCTTCGCATGGGCATAAAATCCTTCCTCTTGAATCACTATCTATAAAAAAAAAAAAACCGCATCAAAATCCGTTGCGTAGTTTTAAAGATTTAAGCATACAAAGGGACATAGGGACAGAGAAAGCGACCTTGTTTTATACTATATGTAGAGATAGTGATAGTGAAGTTATAGGGTAAAATTATGAATGATATGTGTCAGATATAACACCAACGGTTCCTAGATTTTGTAAAAACGCGGCCTTGTGCGTGGTCGTGCGCTGGGCCTGGGAATAATGACAGGCCGCACGCGCGCCATCTAATTGATAATGGCAATGGGCGCAGACGTGCGCAGGAGACTTCGCCATGGGAACCGCGGAACTTAAGGATGCTCAGGCCTTGTTTTTACATGATGCTTTTTGCGATGTCGCGCATGTAGAAAAGCCTATTTTTTACTTTCATTGTTTGTAATGTTTTATTGCTGGCATATTTACGGAATTGTACTTAATTGTTGTATTTTTCATAATTACGTTTTGTTACTTACTAGGCTTGATATAAATTAATTTGTGTATAGTACATAGTTACGTAACCTATTTGTAGGACTTAATAATTAACTCACTTTTTTATAAAGTTATGCTTTATTATGTTTCTGAATTAAAAACTGTGACATGCGTATTTACCAATGATGTTATCTGTGGCGATTTGACTCGCCGTCGTTGAAACTCACTGAATATGGTTCTGTATTTAATTTCATTATTTTGTATGATTATTTAAAAAAAATACTAAAAACAAAAAAAAAAACATTATAAGGACTACTTTATTACTCTTAGATATTTGAAAAGGGAATACTTCAGTTTTACCTAAGTATAATACATAAATATTACATTTAAAAATTGCCATTTAATTGCGCAAATTATCGTCATAGGGAGCAATTACCGCATACAAAATCCATCTTTGACCCGGCGGCAACCTGAATGCAAACATTAGGTACACGCAACTTGCCTAGTGCGTGTCTACCTTGCTTGGTACCGCATGCAAACCGACAACACTTCTATTTGACGCCGATCTAAAACCTATACTCATTCCACAATAACTATTATTTACTACTGTTTTTCTCCAAATATTTTTGTCTGCAATACCATGGAATAAAAAAAGAAAAAAAAAACTGTACAAAGTTTGCACTGAAGTTGCAAGCCTCACGTTATAATCGCATCATAGTTTTACAGGTTGTATTGCACACTTGTGCTTTGAAGTGATGCTCATCATCAAAAATAACTTATCCTGGTACAACTATTAATGGTTGTTATAGAAAAATATTCTGTGGAAATGGAAAACTTTCATTTATCATTATTCAAACATCCAGAAATTGTTCTAAAACCTAACTTTTCCAGTTCCAAGCCAAATTGTTCAATCATATAGAAAGAAGGCCTTTAATACTATCAGTACCTACACAAATTTTAAATGAATAGATGGAGAAAAGATGATGACGAAACATTTTTCTTGACTCGTTTTGAGTTATATTTAGAGTATGTAGTGAAACTCCGGAAAGAGGCCCCTTCTGATCTAACAGTGTAAAATTTTGTGAGCATATAGGCCTTCGCTTATCTCTATCTGTAGATTATAATACGATTATGTTTATTTCACAAATTAAAAGCAAAAAAAAACTAACCAAAGTACTTTTCTAGACACTCTCTTTCATTGTTGACACATTTCTAAAATGTCATTTATCGATTTAAAAATATGGAATACTTAATTATAACAGAAACAGTAGATAAGCCAGGTTGTCACGCAAATGCGAAAAAGTTATAACTATGTACCACGTTTTTGTTGCATGTTTAGGTATTTAGCAATAGCAGGTTTAATATTTTATTCCAAATTATATTTGTATTTTTTAGGGTTCCGTACCTCAACAGGCAAAAACGGAACCCATAAGATCACTTTGTTTTGGAAAACAGTCCGTCTATCTGTCTGTCAAACGTTTTTTTCTGAGGTAAGCATGAAGGTAATAAGTTGAAATTCATAACAATATATTCAAGCCTATGGTTTCTGTCGGCTGTAAAATAATTAGAATTATACGTCAACGCGTTCGAAGGTATTTTTTTCGAAAATTATGCCATTAATATATTATAAGAATATAGTCCCTTTCTTTTCTATTTAGTTATTTCGCCTAGTTCAGACTCAAAGCGACACTTACTTTCTACACTCTTCTTTGTTCTGAGCCAATTTCGCCAGTGTACCTTTTTTTCGCCAAAGGCTGGTTTGAAGAGTTTCCAGATGCTAATAAAACAAGCCTTTTGGTCAGATACAATTATTTATGGTGTAGACAAGGCTACAATGTATAATTTTGTATGTGGCTAAAGTCAATATAGAGTCCATATAGCCATCATGCCTCGAGAAGAAGACTGTAAATTTTTAATAACCTAAATCCTTATAAAATTCATAGAATTATAGATTCATATAATTATACTGTAACAGTGTTTTGAAGGAATACCAAGTAGCTGAGTCACACTATCTGACTTAACTAGTAATCATTTCTCCCATTATTTTCACTCAGTTTCACCCTGGCTCAAGGGACATAATTGCCTAATTTATCAAAAACGTACTATCAGATAATTGAGATCACCAATTTCACTGCAGTGTCAATGATATTTCGCTACGCAGTAGAAGGCCTTGCGCATACTCATAGTAGTTTTTTGTCTACTTTCATAATCAGCAGATGTTGGCAAAGGTCGCTAGACTGCGTACAGACAATTAACGGTCTCCTGCTAGTCTGTAATGTTTCAATTATTGCTAACAGTCGAGTCCCATATTAGGACGTGTATAGTGTGCGAAGAATTTGTATTTAAATAAGTTTTGCTAAAAATAGTTTGTTGACAGTTTCGAATGTGATTAATTTTCTACGTCTTCCTCTAACTCTCTCGGATATAAGATCTTATTATCAAATAGGAAGAAATACATGTGTTTAGTAAAACATAATTTTAGCACGAGCTTTTAAGGTAAATTGGCCCATATAACGCGTGAATATAGACACAAACTTTCATAATCACGATCAGGTCATGCTTATCAAAACAATGCATTGTAATCAGAACCAATGGTAAAAAATTCCAGGTTGGTGATATTAACCCTTCTTTCGAGATGTATATGTATAGATAAATTCCAACGGTAATGTTAAGTTTGTCCAACGATTTGAAAAATTTCCAACGATTGCTGTTGTAAAACTGTTGCTGCATAAATCCAACTTACCTTATTTTTTATATATATATAGAGACTGCAGCTTCTCGAAATACAGACTCGAAACTCGTTGAACTAGTTACATAGTTTTTTGATAGTCTAACTAAATAATGTGTAAATAATAAAATTTTATGTTTTTGTATCAAAAAAGGTCAAGGACCTGCAAAAGTTACCTGCATATGGTAATGCAGATTCACCTGCGGCGAACGTTTTTGCTATAGCCACTGATTATCTAGTATATCTAACAAATACGGCTTAGTTTATTGCCCGTCTAATATAGAAGGTTACTGAGTAAAACTTGGACTGTGTTTAAAAGTTGCTACTTTGTCTACACCGAAAAATTTGCTGTTTATTTTTCTTGAGATGCATTTTAAATTAGCCTTACTCCAAATATTAAGTATCTATTTATAAGTTTATTATATAGCTATCTAATTAAATAAAGTGCAGATGAGTGGTGCAGTTTTAGATCTGACCAATCCAAGGCAAACCATCAACAAACCAATAATGACCACTTTATAAAAGCTCAATATTAAACAACAACTTAATATATAAAAAGTATATCGCGATTGGAACCCTCGAAGTATTTATAGTGTAATTAATAATGGAGGGTATATTTTAAACATAGGCTTTCTGTACCTCCTCTGGAGCTTGGTAGCTCCGAGGATGCCAAATACCTGGCGAAGTGGAGTAGGTGGAAAGTGAACTATGGGCTTTGAAGCAATCAGCTAAAGATGCGGGAAAGCGCGTTGATGAAAAATAAGAAATTGAAATAAAACTTTGAGTTGAATAAGAAATGAGATGATCCGTAGGAAAACAAAGGTTGCTGACAAAGCCCAGCGGATTAGTTCTTTGAAGTAGCAGTGGGTAGGGCACATAGCGCGACGAACCGATGGCGACCACGCACCAGTAAGTGCAGCATCGGACACACTCCGACCAGATGGTCAGGAGACCCGAAGAAGCAGGCAGGCGCTGGATGCAGACAGCTTCCAACCGGTCATTTTGGAAATCCTTGAGGGAGGCCTATGTCCAGCAGTGGACAGCCTGCGGCTGAAATGATGATGATGAAATAAAACGTTTTTGTACACAAAGTTTAGTGCACTTAAATACTTTATTCTTAACGCAGTTCCTCGTCTGCCTAGATATTACATTTCAAATTTTCTCCAGACAGGTCAATGCACCTAATGTCGTATTTTTTACAGTAATCATTAAGTATTCCTAGACATTCAACATTTAAAACCTAGACAGACACATTAGTATTCATAGTTAATTTAAGTATAGGCTTTAAATATATTACCTAGTCTGCATAATTCCTAATCTGATCAATAAATCTTATTATTTCATATACTACGGAGTGCTTACATTTGAGTTGTATATGAGAACGAATGATACATACATTGTGATATCCAAAAGAATGCTGCTAGCTTCTAGCGCTTTCGCTTCGTTTGGTAAAATTAACTAGGTATATCTATGTTAATTAAGAATTCAGTATAAGTTCAGCCCTTGAGTACAATTACAGATTTTAGTTTAAGTGTGTGCGTTTGTATGTTTGTACGTCTTTTGTTCCGAAACGGAGCGATTTGAATGAGATTTAACATGGGAATACTTTGAACCATGAGGCTGGATATAAGTTGCTTTAAGTCGCGATAACAGATATCTACACGGGCGAAGCCGCAGGTGGAAGCTATGCAAAGCTAGGTTATGCTTGCTATAAATAAAATATGCTAATAACGAGACTCTACTTTTAAGCATTAAAGAAAGCTACAAAGATAACAATTGGTAACACTTTTGAATTTGACAGATAACAATTTCGTTATCTATTCGTGTTTTATAAATATAGCAAAATAGAGTTTGCTAGTTCATTTTAACTTTCACTTAAGCCCTAAAAAGACTTTGGCTAATTTGAGATTAGAACTTTTCAATAAGATGCTGAGATAGAAAATATTTTACTTGACATCGATAATTCGTTGGTATAGGATAATATCATCAAATTGTTACATGAAATGGATGGCGGGAATAATATTCAAATCAATTTCCTATTTCTTGTTTTAATTATACCTCTCTTTTAAAATTGGAATGTGGTTTTCGTTTGCGACTGTGCCCGCATGTTTATCACGCTAAAAGGAAACAAATTTACTAACGTTCAATTAATAGATCTGAAATGTAACAAAATTGCCCTTGTGCAATAAATAATAGGTACAAACAATAGATAAACACCAAAACTTTATCAAAATATAAGTTGTATAGATGTGAACAAGACGTGACAACATACTTACAGTTATTTTTTATTCGAACTGACAATTACGGGTATGTATAATTTGCAGTAAAATTATAGTTAAAAGTGATATATTTATAACTAGTAATAATATAAATAGTATATACTTTATCAATAAGTAAAATCAAATTAGTAAATATTATCTACTTTTAAACCTATGTATATAAATTACAAACGTATATTTTAATTCATATAACGATGTAGGTAATGATGGCATAAAACACAGAAAGAGTCTGCATCGATCTAGACATGCAAATGGACCTATAAAATTTAATGCAACTGAGAAATTTGTACAAAAAACTAGAATTTCATGTTCGTTATAAGCTAAATATACAGGTAAATATGAGGTAAATAAATAGCCTCTTTTTAATTTTGTGAATGCTATATGCAACTAATTTATTATCTGTTCATGTACTTATACATATTTTCTCGCAGAGACTAAAAGTTTTTAAAATCCTGTGATACCTACACTAATATCGTTCATATTTGTAGCGTTTAGATAATAAATCTATAAATTACACGTTAAAAGCTACGAGCGAAAGTATACATTCGCATTTATGTTATTTTGGAAGAAATCAACTTAGATAAGATTTACAAAAATATACCGATAAAGTGGCAAATGAAAACTTTATTAGAAAAATATGAGCAGAATAGGTGTACCAAGCAAAAAGGCTATAGTAGAATAGAACGGAGTGTAAGGAACTCACATTAACTATAAAATGACTACTTCATTTTGGCACTAGCTCAGCAATTTCTTCGTAAAACACTACTTATGTCTTAATTTGACAGATTTAAGATAAATATAATATTGACAACTATTTTTTAGTCAAATGTGCAAAAATATCTGTGTAAGGCGATGGACTGGCAACTTTAATTGACTAAATAACAATCATTAAATAGATTTAATATTCAAACATTTACATATGTTATTACTATAAATATGCTATCGATTTGAAACTATAGAGAATATCTATTTTTGTCACATCAACATTGTATAAACATAAGGAAACATTCATAAAAACCTGTTCTCTAAACCACAGCTGTTTATTTCCTAATTTGGAAAATAAAATGCGCCTTATTATTTCAATGTAAAAAGTGCGTATTCAAATAAAGCAAAAAAATGCGGCAAGCTGAAATTACTGTACTTTCACTATCATGCCTAACTAAGGGAATCGTCTGACTCCGTAACTATTTCACGCTGTGTTGCCATTATGTGGCTGAATTGTAAAGTTTATGCCGTTTTTATAGGCAAGCTTTAAAAAGACAATACTATGCGCCACCTATTTGAACATTTTATTCTTTTGTTCTTAACACAATACCTCTCCATTATGACTTCATTTATTTATTTTATTACTGTTTATGTATTAATTAGAACACTTCGTATTCCTTGTAAGGCGATTCGAAATTAAGTTCTCAGTATTATGGCTATAAAATGATGTTTTTTAAATGGGTTTTTGTTCATATACTAATGCCAGTAACTTTTCTTAGCTTCACCTGTATGTACATAATTACTGTTTATAATATATTATACTTATATTTCAAACAACAAAAAATATAATGGTGGGTACTAGACTTACGAAAATCATTAATAGGTATTATACATAAATTTAAAGTAATACTAGCCAAAGCCAATTAATTAGACTTAATTTGTTGTGTGTACAGAAGTATATAAAATGAAAATTCCGTTTTTTATGTTATTTAGTTTTTCATGCTATTTTAAATCATCATCATGATGATAATGCTATTTTAAATTTAGGTAGGTAGGTACTTACAACTTTATCGACTTTGATAAGACCCATTTTTAAAAAGATAGGTATTCTCCTAGTCTTTTGAACTACCCCTTTGGGAGCTATCCTTAAAACATGTGCAGTATTCACTTTGTTATTTTATTATAAAGGTTTGTCTGCATAGCCGCATCAGATATTAACTTAGAATTTAGTCGATATAAGTTTAATATCCGCATAGGATCATGTTCATAGCCCTGGGCGAATAGCGAGGATCTCGTGTAAACAAAACGCGTTTAGTTGGAGCGTTTCGCCTCGTCCGTGGATAGGTTTGGTCTAACTGTGGGGCCACTAAACTAGTCGTTTATGTATAGTTAATAAATGTTGCTCATTTATAATAAAAAAGTAGAAATGCGAAGATTGATTTGAAAGTGACGATTAAATATCATGTATTTATGAAATAATCGCAGTATATAGAGTGTAATTGCCTGACATTCTCACATCTTTCTTGATTCTGTTGCTCAAAATGCTCCCCCAAGGATATCCAAAATGGTCGGTTGGTTTCCGATGCTGCGCTTACCGGTGCCTTGTCGCCATTCGAACCTTTCTGTCCCAACGGTTATCGGTTCGTCGCGCTATGTACCCCGCCCACTGCCGCTTCAAAGTTCATTTCTGATTTGGTCTCTTAGGAAACACCGAGTATAGCCCTCTCCATGGCTCTTTGGGCGACCTTGACCTTTCTTATGAGGTCCCAGTAAGAGACCACGCTGTTATTAAGTTACTTGTTTGATAATGAAGGAGGAATTTGCAAAATTATTCGACCCTGTATGCCCCGGTGTTAGCTTTTTAAAACCCCCTTACGGCCGCTGTAACGGTATGTACTTGACGCTCGATTTCAAGTGGTATATTAACTCATATGAGTGTTAATAACTAGGTCAGTGGACCCTGCATACTGTAGTGTCAGAGTGGTCAATCGATCCTGTATGTCTTGGTATCATTGTTTCAAATATGGGGCACTGCCACTGTTATCGTTTATTTGTAGTTTATTGGACTACTAGAGCAGTTGAGCCTGCACACCTAGGTGTCTAGTTGTTTGATGAAGTTCAAAAATTAACCCCAGTAAACAAATGGAAGTTTCTTTTTTAACTTTAAGTAGTCTTACATTTTTTTGCATTAATAATTAATAAATTCTATTAAATATAATTACTATACTACATCAGATAATTTATAAGACATATCTATTCAATAAATCACATTAAGTCCAACAAAAGACGCGTTATACATGCTTAAATTAACTTTAATAACAAAAGTTTAATGTTTTGGAAAAGAATTTTAGTTTTCATGGCCCCATGGTAAGCATGAAGCGCGCGTGCACCGTTTTCAGTCAAAAACAACGCGGCCACGACTGCGATAGAGTGTTGCCGCGGTTTGGTCGACCGCCGCAGTCTAGGTGGTGTTTGGAATAAAGACTACGTGGAGACTCCATTCTAATAACTTTTTTTTCAATGTGCGCCCATGATACTTCTCGTGTTGCAGGCGAAAAAAGGCGATGCAAAGGCAATCCATGCTTTTAGACTTTACTTATGTAACTAGTAGGTAAACAGGTAAGCTGTTTAAAAATCTGTTATATAGTTTTGACGTGGTTAGGTCGACCTTAGCAATCTAGGTTGGTTTGGAAAACGAAATGTGGAAAGGCTACGTGATTTTTTAAGACAAAACAATACAAACAACATTGAGATTATCACCGCAATTGGTGTTTAAAATAAGAAATGATTAATGGCTGTATACTGAATATTTTTTTCTTATGAAAGCATTACGGTGGCCACTGCGATAGAGTGTAGCAACGGTTTAGACGATCAGTCTAGGTGCTTGAAATAAGAAATGCGTGGAGACTATAATAAATTGTGTTTATTTTTAATTGCATTAGAAAAGGTCGACGACTGAATTCAATTTAAAATCTGACCATCGAAATATTCTGCGTAAATTTTATTTATTACAAACAAAAATTATCATAAATAATACAATATCTCATGTTTCTTTAACTTTGGTATCATATTTATTGCAAACTCAACCTCAAGGCATTTTTAGCACAGTACACAATGTAAATGATTCAACCAATCCGTTTTACGGCTATGTGCTTTGTCTCTAATTTAGTAGCATTTTAGGGCAAAACGACTGGTCAGACATGGTATCGCCGTTAACCATAGGCCATATTCTATCCTTACACTAGTATATGTCAATGGTCGACTACGAATAATTTATGAGAAACATGAAAAAAACACTTCGTAATTTTTTTTCTCTTCTTGTGATAGATGTATTTAAATAACATTAGCTTAATATCTAGATCACAGTAAGCTAGAACACAGTCCCAAACGCTTTCTCAGAACTCTTTCTCATCCTGTGTCCTCATAAGGAAAAGTCCTTATGAGGACACACACACATAAAACACATCACATTTAATACGAATTCAAATAAATGATGCTAATGTTCAACCCAGCCCTTTTGTCTTAAGTGGCGGCAGAAATATACATATTGATGCAAAATATAACCTCCTTCCAGGTAGTTGGGTAAAAATCAAGACAAAGTTTGATTATTATTGTTTTGTGTCTATTCTCCTAAAATCATGCAATCTAAATTTTAATAATAAAAAAAATAAAGATGCTTTCTATTCTACAGCACGTCAGTATCTATAGACATAGACAGGTTACTAAACCTATTAGGTAACTGTTCATGCGATAAATTTAGAATCACAAATAAAAACTAATCGACAGATTTAAAATTATACTTCTAGATCTATAACTACGGCAGAAATATCTTAAATCACTACCACCTTATCTTACTACCGCATTACCTTATCTTAATATGTTTCGGGTGTGATATTCCACAAAATGTTAACCGTGATTAATTTATTTTCAAAATACTACTTATTTAATTAAAAAATATATTTACATAGAAAGACTACTCGAATAAATTCTAATTGCTAAAATATAATAGCCTGAAGGGTTATATAGTAAAGTAGGTACATGTAAGTCGGGCTGGTGTTGATCCCTATTGAATAAGTAAGACTAAAAAGTTTTAAAGACGGTCCCTGGGACGGCCTTTTTAATTCTATTCGATTTCTGCTCTTTCTCTTGTAGCCTGTAGCCCATATCTGCTAAACGCGTAATAATGTATATTTTATTCATTTACTCCAATAAAATAAATGTTTATATAACAAAAGCAATGTGAATGCTTTTCAGTGTGGTTTATCAAAGAATTAGCGCCAAGACCTTTCATATTTCTAGTTAAAATTCAGCAAACTTTGTATTTAGTGACCAAATAGATATTTAACAATTGCAAACAGTTACTGCACACATTTGCTGTTCCCGGCGTGGTGGGGGCGTGGCGGGAAAAGTTGCACATTATTTACGACGGCCACGAAGGCGATGCCGCGATAAGGCGCGTCGCAGTCGCCGCGTCACGATCTCCGCTATCTCCTGATGCCGATATTGAGACTATAATAGTATTAAATACGACCCCACTTCTCGTTCCTATACGTAAAGACTGTTGACCTAATACGGTTCAAGCTGGATCGATTTAATTTGAATCGAGATGTAATAATTGTTTAGATTTCGCTGCGAAGGGATGACTGTAATGATTTTTGATGTTTCGAATCTTACTTAGGAAAATAACACTTCTCTTGGCATATTTTCGTTTTCATTTACTATTAGTTTTTGCCCGCATGAATTTCCCTCAGGAACATTGCTTTTTCCCAGGATGAAAGGTACACTATGTCCTTCTCAAGACTAACCTATGTGTATGCGAAATTTTAGGAAGATTATGGTTCAGTAGTTATGGCGTGAAGATGTAACAAACAAACAAATATAGAAACTCACTTTCACATTTAATTTTATAATATTATTTGGGACATTGTAGCTTAGCAAAACAAAAACAGATAGCGAATAAAAATGATAACGGACTATGTTCTTATATGACGAAACAATCCAGGTTCTTTTCTATATAGGTACCCACTATAACTTCTGATTGTGATAAGACATAGATATTTTTATTCATTAGAAATGTCTCGTTAGTAGATAATTTGCAAAAAAGTTATGCTTATCTACTTTTAACTGCATTGGCTCAGCGACCTAAAGTCGATCTTGACCTCCGACACCACTACTCTCTATTCCGCGTCATCTCTTACATGTCGGCTCTTTGAAAGGCTTCGGTTTCTTCATAATATATATCTCCGTACCGCTAGGTTAATCTATTGGTCATTTGTCACTGGTTTTTGGGTAACTACGCTCTAGATAATCATGCAAGAAATTATAATTTCAATAATTCGAAAACATCTTAAAAGTTCGGTATAATGGAATGCTAACAATCCGATCAAAATGCTAATATAATATAGCTATGCATTCACATTTTCGAACTCATAATGCCTAAGATAATTTTAGATTTTAGATCTAGACTGATGGCTTTCTGATTGCCGTGAAAGTCTAGTCTGCAACTTTGCCTGTGTTACGTAAAAAGACCTGCTACCGGTTTCTAGGTGATCTAAGGTCAGTCAAATCTATGGTCTGAATTATCCTTGTATCCTAACCAGTTTTATTATATTTTGTAGAAGATTCTATAATGATCATTATTAAATCTATGCTTGCGATCATAATTAAATATTGCTAGTTATATATATATTTATCATTGTCATCAGGTTAAGGATTTTAAACAGACATTTCTATCGTATGGCTTATTTGTAGAATGTAAAACTAATTTGTGGTCTTTTTGCCCAACTTGATGAATTGCTAATTCTTAAGTTAATAAGTTGAAGTTTTGTATATCTACACTAAGTATTAGTAGGTAAGTTTTTTGGATAAGTACTTAGTCTAACAAATCACTTTTTGACACGCCTCTATTGTAGATACGTTTTCGAACGGTATCACCTAGTTGAGTACTTTGGAAAAACCAATAATCATTGAAATTTGAAAGTGAACAGTTTCAATGAACACTAGTCGTTTAGTTTCCAGTTTAAAAATAGACCACTTCCTCTCTTCCTCTATGGTTTATTCTTGAAGTTGATAAATGCTATTTACTGTGAAATCTTGAACATTTCTGTTCCAAGGAGCTTTCAATGCTTCAATGCTCTATGTTTCTCTTTAACGGTTATCGGTTTTGCATGCGATCCGCCTATTGCCTTCGGGCTATGTCATAGAGATTTGTATTCTTCTTGGGTCATCATTATAAATTTAAGAGCTAGACTCTTATCGGTATAGTTCCTTCCGTTCTTACTTCTACGGTTATTGATGTAAAAATGTATTTTATAACTGCAACAGTGCATTTTTTTAGTGCAGGTAGATATTTACTCGTATATTAAACACTACTACACTACATTGGCCGCGGCTCCACCCGCTTGGTACTCAGTTTTATCGAGCCAAAAAGTAGTCTCAGTTTGACCCCTGGTATGTACCTAACTATATCTATACAAAATTTCATTAAAATCGGTCCAGTGGTTTAACCGTGAAAGCGTATCAGACAGACGGACAGATAGACGTTAGACTTTCGCATTTATAATATTAAGTATGGAAATGTGGATAATTATGAAAATATTGATACATTAATTTCTCATTTGAAACTTTTATTTAATTAATTTTTTTAATCAATATTATAAAAAATTAAAGCTGGGACTTGGCAACCGATATACATATTGTTTTATCTGATACGTCTTGCTTCATAATCTAATCTACTTTACAAGCAAGATAACAAACCTAATCGCAAGTTGCATATTGCACTTATGATTTTAAAAATGTATAATTTATTTATTTATTTTCAAATTCATGTAAGTACACAGAAAAATATATAACATTAGTACAAAGTGCATCATTCTACAGTTCCTTTTTAACTTTGTACATCATGTTTCCTTTAAATTTTCAAAACACTCAACAACAACAAACTACTATTTTCAAACTTATTTTTGCATTAATTAGGTATATCATATTAGTGATTTTTAGTAGAGTTCAAAAATTGGGATTATTATGTCTGCATAATATTAGATGCATATGTTCAGAATAGTTAACATACATGAAACTTAAACAAACTATTTATGAATATGGATATAATACTTACTTACTTGATTCAATTTTTACTTAAAATAGGGAAAGCGAACTAAGTAGGTCATGTGACACCTTTGTTTACTACTTAGTAAACACGCCAGGAGTTGTTACATTCCGGAAGATACAAAACCTTCGAAGCGTAGAAAGTATATGTGAAGTGTTATTACAAATCTGAAATATATTCAGCTGGATTCAGCTAGCAGATGCCTAACTTAGCCCCATCATGTCTACGACTCAGCTGAGAATAAATCCTCCCGAACTAGGAGTTTGCGAACGGAGATCAGTTACGTAACGACCACAGGAGGCCGCGAGGCCGATTGATCAACCCTAAATTAGTGGGTGCGGGGGTGTGCGCCGCGCGGGGGGTTACGGCAAACTAGGTTGGCCGCGGAAGCACACTAACCCCTAGAAAACTAGGGGTGCGAAACTCCTCCCCCTTTTCTGGTCACGGGAGCACAGCGATTGGTCCGCTCGGCTCTACCGCTCGCCCCTCACCCAGATTACAATCGGTGGGGTGCGCTCATAGAAATAGTGTTATGTGCTTCACTATATACTATATACTCTTTATATAATATATATTTTGTTAGACCCCAATCCGTGACATTGAAGTTTACGCGTGCTGAATATTAGTGATGTCAAATCTATGCGCAATTCGCTCTCAGAGATATCACTGGTAAACATTAGAAGCCCCGTAACTATTACATGTGAATAAACAATGCGTGTTTTACATTGACTTACATGTCTTAGCCATGTTTGTTTCTAGAATTACGTACGTAAAGTAAATACATCATCACTTCACTTGCATAAAGTCACTGCTGGACATATGTTTCAATTATAATATTATACTTTTAATCAGTCAGGACTCTACCATAACATTTGTGACAGGCTCTTAGATTCTAATACAAAACTTCTCTTAATTAACCTATTTCTTTAATACTTTATTTAACTTTTAAAAGCTATCGAGGTACAAACATTAGTAAGGAAACGTATATATGATCTTTAATTCCAATAATGACAATGATAAACAAATCAATACCTAATTAAATTATCACCTGAAATTTTTTATTGGCGACGGGAATCATATTTCTTGCTACTTGATTTTCTTTCAAATGTGCACTATAATAGAAATACCATTCAAGTTTACACCAATTTTCATATTAGTCATTCTGGAAAAGTTGGTAATATAAAAATAAAATAAGATATCCTGTAGTCAAGTAGATTAACCCCAAATGGCTGAACAAAATTACATCACTTTCATCAATTAAACATAAAAATCTCTGCTTAGCCGTGTGGTGTAGTCGTTTGTTCTCTTTACGTCTGTGTAGTAAAATACTTCTAAACCATACAGAGATAGAATTATAAATTTCCTTTTACATACCGACGAATTCCACTAATAGCAGCGGACGGTGGTGGTGGACACCACGTGATGACGATTCATCTAAGATATTTGTAAGGATTGTCATTTTAAGTGTTCTGTACCTCATAAGGCAAAAACGGAACCCTTATGAGATTACTTTGTTGTCCGTTTGCCTGTCTGTCAAACTTTTTTTTCTAAGGAAGCGTGAACGTATCAAGTTGAAGTTTCATAACATATACTCAAGCCTACAGTCTCTTTCGGCTGTAAAATAATCAAAATTTTAAGTCATCGCGATCAAAAAATATGACCGTGAATGTTGTAAATTTTGAAGGACCAGAACCTATGCGGTTTACTTTCTGTTGCACTCCAGATTGCACTAGATCATGTTTGGTATGAAGTAATATCAAACGGCACTTATTTAAAAATAAATCCCATCATCATCATTTCAACCGCAGGCTGTCCACAGCTGGACATAGGCCTCCCCCAAGGATTTCCGAAATGACCGTGACCATTTGGTCGGTGGGTGTCCGATGCTGCGCTTGCCGGGGCGTGATGAATCTAAAACCTGTAAATTTGTTGTAAGATTAATAAATTTTCCTTCCTTTACCCGTTTTCGAGGGGTTTTTCCAATAGGCTTTTCGAGGCTGACCCTGACAGACTACGGAGAGTGACAAAAACTTTCTTTTTATGTACTTCTTATATTACTTATTTAATATTTCAAAATGGAGGCTTTGCTGGCAGTGAACTGATGTGGAAAAGATATCTTTTCTCATTCTAAATAAACACAATAAACTCGATGTTTCTTGAAGTATTCATGAGGCAAAAGATTTTATTAACATTTGTCGAAAGTTTAAATGACAATGGGTAAAGTTAAGTACATACAATTTAATATGGAATGGAAGCGGGCGTCTGCCGGCATCCGAGCCAACTTTGCCTCAATGAAACTCGCGAGTGCCGCGACCGAAGACTTTCGTTTTCCATACGTAGCGCTCACATGTTCACAGCTTTGCATTTTGTTTCCCGCTTTTTCACTTATGACGTCACACGATTCATGAATGTTGCCTTTAAATAATATACAAACATAGTTTGTTGTTGTTTTACTCTTTATTTGTGTTAGTGGCCAGCACCATTGTAACATATTTATCAAATGTATGATTAAGCTCAAAGACGGCTATAATATTATGGACATGCCTAACCCATTACAGCACCGAGTTTTCAGTCAGTCAATACCGCTAATATTAAGAAAAAATATTTTTGGTGTTAGCATTCCCTTTTGTTAAAGAGTAAGAGTAGAGAGACAAGTAGATATTAACAATTTACAGAAAAATTCAAAATATTTTGCTATTTGATCGAAAAGTGAGACATAGTACAATGGTACAGTGGGCTGTAGAGAAATATGACCCCCTTTCAATAGTGATACTTGTGGCATGGGGTCAGATTTCTCTGCAGCCGACTGTACTATGTCAAGCAAGAATACCAGTTGTTTTCCCCCGCAAGAACTATGTTAAAATACTCGTCTTGAGAAAAAACAGCCATTTCTAAAAAGTATAGATACCTTAAATATTGCTGCATTTTTTTAAAATCTGATTAGTTACCTAACTCAGATTTAAACAAATGCCGTGATTTCGTAGTTCTATTTAGGTACCTATTCATATATTTGACACGTTTTTCCTCAGTCAGACAAAGCGCCGCGTGAGTTGGTAGTATATGGACAGAAACGCAGTTGTTTTTCTTTTTCAATGTAGTATATAAATGTAGCACAAAATAGCAGGTCTCAGACGCAGTAGGCGATTTCTGTATGTTACTGATAACGTGATCCCCGCTCATACTGACAAGGACAAGGTGAGGTTACCTGGCGATGTATTATCTATGTTGCAGTCACTTTTCATAATCCGACTTTAAAGTTTACAAGACTCGTTTCGGAATTCATGTGGTAGAGTCGGCAGTGCGGAAACTGCTACTTGGACCTTTGTATCATATTGAGTATATAATTTAATAGCTGCCGATCTTTTGTCAAAATAAAGAGAAAATATTTCTTTTTAGAAATTTGAATGAAATTTGATAGGCAAATTTACTATTCATTAATATAACTCAGTTCTATTTGAAAATGTATATCTATATATATAAAAATGAAACCCGTTTTCCGTTGTCACGACATAGCATGAAAACGGCTTGACCGATTTGGCTGATTTTTTTTGTAGTTTTCTAATACTCTGTACAAGGTTCTTACGGAAAAAATATTAAGAAAGGCGGTACGAAGTTCGCCGGGTCAGCTAGTATATATATATTAAATTCGTTACAGTCGTTTTGCATCTGCTTTTAGCAGATGAAAAAAAAAATACCATAAAATGACTATGTAACAATGTGAATAAATGGATAAAGCAACAAAAAATACGTAATTCAAATTCAGAAAAACCAATATTTATATTTTCATACTCACAGGTAACATGCATGAACGTTATCAGCTTAGTGGCTATTTTAGTGGCATATGAAGATAAGCGAGTATCTACGAAAATGCAGTTCGTCTCACCAGCACGATAAAATGCATTGATATCATTTTAGGTATTAACCATTATCGGCTGGACATTTAATTTATATAATTCATAAAGGCAATCTAACTCAATGTTTTTTCAGCTTTTGCATTGATATATTATATGTATGATATAGGCGCTGCTTTGAGGAAGTCTATGCTCAATGAAAATGAGACAAATAACCTCATTTGTGCTATGTTCGTGACATTTATAAATCTTAATATCGCATAGATTAAAAAAAAAATTGCGGAGACCGCGCGCGATTCGAAATTCTTTGCAATATTGTATCATCATCATAACTTTTTTTATTGAGTGTGTTAGTGGCCAAATACTAGTGTTAGATATTTTTTTTTTTTAATGTGGATATAATCCACAATATGGCAATCAAACATAAAGCTTATTTTTGCCAGTATCAAGTTTATAAATAAATGTTTTTCATTTTGTCGAGTCACAGTCAAGTCAAGTCAGTAGTCATGTCTAGTCAAGTTAGTCAAGGGCTAAGTGAAGCGGTGGAAGTTTCACTAAGCTTTATCTTGAGAGATTTTGGTGACAAGGATTAAAGTACGACATTGTACCACTTCCCAACACTCACGCTTGTTCACGAACACTTAGCGAATAATAATCCACCTTTATTATGCACAAATACTCGAAAAAACACAAATATTAGAAAATAAATACAATGACGATAACTGAGCGACTTTAGCTTGGCGCCAAAACCGTTAGATATTTAATACAGCCTGAAGGAATTTGACTTAACGAGTACCATCTGGCGTTAATAGCCGGGACAAAATTTTCATAACTGAAGACTTGGTGGTGGTAGGTAATAGACAACATAAAAAACAAAAAACCATAGATTAAAAATAAACATTTGCCTGAGACCGCGCGCGATTTCCAAATTCTATATAAAAAAACGATCCAGTGAACAATATATAATAGACTCATGTACATAAAGATTGTGTCAGCCAAGAGAGAAATAGTTCAGTGAATTTGCAACAATATTATCTATATTTAAAAATAATAATTTAATAATTATTAATATATATTCTTCATACGAGGTAACAATCAGGCATAATTACTTTCACATTGAAATATTCGTAGGGTTGTATGTAATTTTTAGTTTAAGCAATTCTTGTTAATTATCATCAATATTATATCGAATTGGTTCAAAAGTCAAGGTTAGAAGTGTTTTGTTTATTATTAAATCATATGTAACGAAAGTCTTGTTATTTATAAATATTATTTAGTATATATTTATTGAATTGTTTGTTTTATGATTTAAAAAAAAAATCTACTATTTCCCGTGCTTAGTTCTTATGTCAAACGAAATTTTCTTCTACGAAGAAACGACTTCTACCCGTAATAAGGTAGATAAGTAAGTAAGTAAGAAAGTAAAAACACTATTGTACAATAGAATTGCATACATGGATTACAGTCTGTGACAAGATAAGAACTAAGGAAATCATTTTTTTTATTAATGCTTAAATGTAATTTGTCGTATCTAATCGAAATTTTGTGGGTCAATCTATCACACTTTGTGCTTCATTTATAAGATAGCAATTGATACCGATCGCACGTATATATATACAGTAAATATCATCATGAACACGAGTTACTCGCAACGCTGCATATAAATTCAATACAATATCAAACGTCACCAGTAAAAGTATACACTAAAGGATAAATTATTTTTATTTGTAACTCCTATCTCTTCTTTCCATTTTTCCGGTAGCAATTTAAACTTTAAAATTTGCTTAGAAATGATCCATTACTTAATAATAGGTCATTATACTATAAATTTGTCTTTATTTATTTATGCCTGGCCCTTGCCTGATACCGAGCTGTTTGGTGGTACAAGGAAGAATTTTGAGTAATAACTTTATTGTATAACTAGCGGTCCCCACCGGATTCGTCTGTGGCACACATATAGCCTATGTCACTTGGTGAAAGAATTTTTCAATTGTACAAAAAGAACACATTAAAATAATATTAAATAATGCCAGACTTTATCCTATGTCGTTTTCTTCCATTTAACCAAAAAATAAGCTGGAAATATATGTACAAAAAAATTAGACTTTTAAGTTCACGAAGAAAGTTTTAGTAAAACTTAAATAACTAAATAAATAATAACATTTTATTTTCTTTCATGTTACTTTGTATAATTGAGATTGGGTATCGAATTTAACAAAGTCTTTGAATAGGTCCGAATAGCTATCTGAATGTGTTCTATGTTTAACAATGGATATTAAGAGTTTTAAAATATTACGATATCTGAACCTTTTCATGGCTGAAAATATGGAAAACAGGTTCTCTTATTACAAGCTTCAAATGTAGTCAGGCTTGTTTTATGTAGTATTACACAAGACTATAGTTAATAGTGTTGCCAAATTATATCGAGCCTTAGTCATAGACCACGTATTTCATTTTATAAAAGGTACATATTATATTCCCTATAACCTTCCCCAAGACAGCTAGGGTATCATGTGCAAAAAAAAATTAATCCTATTAGTAGTTCTAAAGTTATAAGTGTTCAAACAAACAAACTCTTCAGCTTCACTATATCAGTATAGATATGTCTACTTCATTAAAGTGAGTACCCATTATTTAGCATTGTTTGATTATATTATATTTTTTAGATACTTAATCCGAATTTTACATACATTAAAGGTTATTTCGTTGTATGGCTCAAAGGTTATATCAAAATCTAAAATTAACAACAAAAGAAACCTCACCTAACCACTAAGTCGGTTTTAGGAATTCACGCTAATGCGTCTAGCCGTCTGGCGTCCCACTTATATGGCTAGATTCTCAGGCCGAAATCAATCTACAGCCACGACTAATATATACACACACATCTATATGTTTAATTAGTTTTGTTCAATATAATCTGCTTGTTTTTCAGCCAAGATTAGCATGTATTTATACATTTTATAATTATACACACATATATATTTACACATTTTTATATGTCTGTTATGCTTATCATTATACTTTACTCATTTTATAGATTTATTTTACATAACATTATATTCAACATAGTAGGGGAAAATATCATTAAAACTGAACTGATAACTGATTAATAAAATGTTACATTATTTTGTTTTACTAAAACTCGATAAGTATTATGAAGTAAGGGTGATTAAACTACCTACTTATACCATTTTTTTTGTAGTACCAATTAGACAATATTATGCATACATACGTATGAAGGTTATCATTACAACGACGGCTAAAGATATTTTGTTATGATTTGTATTATGTAAAAATTACGTATATGTGCAACTAATTAAACGGGTACACCAGTTATAAATGTTTTTTTTTTCTGTCTGAGCCGCTGCTGCCTTAGACGCTCAAATAAAAGGTCATTGACTTCTAAAGATAGTCTGGGACTGGCCTTGTGGGCTGTCTACGAATTCGTCTGTCTACAATAACACCTAAAGATTTCTATATTTTCTATATGCAAAACCGGCCGGCCGTTGCTATTTAAAAGTCTTTTAAAGTTGTTTTTGCTGTTGCTTGTTGCTCTTGCATAAATACCCCAAATAAAAGTCATTCATAGCTAACAGTCACTGAATTTTTAGAAGAGCATTTGTTGACCGTTGAGTTGATAAAGTTAATTTTGTTCTACAATTTGCTCATCTATCTTAATTTTATTTTCGAAAAAAAAAGTAAAAATTTTCGCTTGCGTTAATACCCCAAACATGAATCACCCGTAACAGCCAATGAAATCATTAGAACCGTCACGTAGATTTTACGGTCTTTACGATGGAGATTTTTAAAATTTTTCCTCAAAATGTCATTGACTGCTCGTTCATTATGATTAGGCTCATTCTTATTACGCTGTTACGCGACGTGTTATTGTATACTTTACTTTCGATTAAAATTAGCTACCGTCGTGACAAATTGATTTCAATAAATTGTATTTTGTAGTTACTCATAAGTTTATTATACACACAATGCTTTTATTTAATTATCACATTGTAGTTATTTAGATTGTCTGTAAAATTTTAAATCTATTTGTACTATTTTATTATCTAAATAAAATGGTTAAAGGTTGTTTTTTATGCCGACAAGATTTTAAAAAATTTTGAAAGTAAGTATTTTGTGAAAACTCCATATTACTAAAAACAAATACTTTTCCATATAAGAGAAACCTAAAAGGACTTGCCTAAATATGTTATATCTATAACACAATAATTGTCAATTCTGCAGGTGTAATAGTTGTTTAATAAGTATTATGGGTACAATTAAACTTACTAATAAATAAATAACATTAAGTCTAAATAAAGAATTTTCATTACCATTTTTTTAATTATCATTAATCGTTATAAAAAACCTTACTATTTAAAGCCAATAGCTTCATGTCTGTGTTTTAAATAATCATTCACGCTTACTTAACAAACATTGTACTTTGGACAATAACAAGTCCTCATGATTTTTTGTACATCAGTTAAAAAAACGCTCCTACATTCGGCTGTTTTATTTTTAGCAACGTATCACGTTTTATTAGAACCTACCACAAAGTAATTTACTGTGCCGTGGTTTGCCTTCACACAGACACACTCTGGTTGGTTTAAGCTTGTGGAAGAACACCGAACATAAGACATAACATGTCAATTTAAAGCTAGACGACGCAGATATTTAAAAAAAATAAGACTTACTTGCCTCTATTATATGTACGTACTATATATTTTGTCTCTTTAGTCTCTTTTATGTAAATCTATGTCAATGCGAGATTTTTGAAAAATATAAATGAAAGAAATCATAACAATAAACGAATCTTTTTGGCTATGTAAATTTATGTTTAAAATTTCAAAGAAATCGTTAGAGCCGTTTTCTAAAACGTGAGTAGAAATAAATTTATATATATACAAATAATGCTCGTTTAATAGTATAGAATAAGACAATACATATTTTTTTATTTATTACATTAGTTAAATTCCTAAGCCTAAACTATCTATAGATGTATAAATTACATATGCTATTCGTTTTATTTTTTTGATGAGATCTAATTTGTTATTGTAGCTTTTTATTTTGTGTTCTATTCACCTAGTATGTATATGTATGTTACTTACATCTTTTGTTGAAACATAATCATAATGACATACATATATGCAAAAGATAATTTAATGTTATGAAATGAAAAAAATGGTGCTTATTTTGGCCAAAGGCTAAGTTTAGCAGTACAAAGAGGTAATGCCGCCAGTCTTTTGGGTACTTTACCATGTGATGACAGTGACTTGGGCTCTATTTTTTACTTAAATTAAGAGTAGATTTAATTTTAGTTATGTAAATTTGTTTGCTGTTGGTCATCCAAATGTATAAAATAAATAAATAAATAAATAAATAAAATAAGTTTATTTATTTATTTTAAATTATATATTAGCTAAATGGTATTATAATTGATTATGTCATTAATAAAGAGAATAAATTGTTTATATATGCGTAAGCACACTTTTTTATAACTAACCTATGAGTATGGGTTTCCCCACCTTTATTCTATTCGAGTTAAGTACTGGCCAGTTTGTAAACTACAAATTTTTTCATAGATTAAAAAAAATTGTCTGCGATTCCAAATTTTATGGGTTTTTTCCTAGTTCGATGTTGGCTTTGTTCAAAGTCAATAAATATTATTTTCTTCCTCTTGCTCGGAAATAGGTTAATTATTTAAAAAAACAATACGTCAATAGACTCTTTGCTTGCATAGGCAAAGAAAAATCTAGCCAGCCTACCAAAAAAACCTATTCTAGCGGTCGTTAATGTAAATTGCTGGACACTTATGTTAGGTTGGTACTAACCATTAGTTCTATTATTAAAAAAATAAAAAAATGAATAGCGTGCACTGGCTTGTTGTTGACGCCATTGTAAAATTTGATACGATGTTGTTTCGTTTCAAGAGGAAGTAAGAGGAAGAAAAGTACTGTACTAGCCTCGGTCGAAACCGCAATTTACGTCCTCGTATTTTTAAAAGACCTCGGCTTCGCCTTTTTAAATGCACTTGGTAGGACCTCAGCAGCGCTTCGGCCTTACAATATGACTCGGCCGTAATTTGCTTCATTCACAGTATGTACTATTATATGGGCATTTCTCCACTAAATGGAAAATCGCTGTCCCAAGCTAAATTTATGTAATAAGTCTTAATATTTCTCAGTTTTTTTAATCAATACCGACACAGATTTAGGTATTCTTGGCACGCCATAGCTTATTTAGTAAATTAATAATGGAATATTCAAATAGTTGAACCTCAAACGTCTCAAAACACAATCCCCTGGTACGTCCCTTTTCCAAAATTACAAATCTTGTTACAAATATTTATTTTTTTGCCGTTGATAATTGAATAAAAAATATCCAAATACATTAACAAATTCAGTTAGCATCTTTATTCATCACTTTTTTTTTACAATAGAATTTTAATCAAAATATCCATGTGTGAATGCTGTCCCCAAATTATTAAAACAGTCCCATTGAAATTTAAAAACCGCGCTGAAGTCATAATTTAGTTTTGGCGCGAAGCATATAAATGGCGAAACGGAACCTAATTGGTGTGAAGTTCGTTCGGTTGTGTACCTAGCGGGCAGCTGCTATTTTCTTTAGTTCTACTACTGCGTCATCTGGTGAACCACGCGTCTCGGCCGTTAGTGAAGACATTCCCCTGGTAAGCCTTTTTTTTTACTATTTAAAGTGTTTTAATAACGATTATTTGTTTAAAATAATTGATTATCTAGTATGTAGCCACATCTGTTAGGTTTATCTGTATATTTTTAAATTATATTGTTTTATAAAGTATTCATGCAAAAATTACAGTCCCCTGGCCAACAGTCTCCTGTCATTTCATAGCACAGGGGACTGTTCATACTACTGTTTTCTTAGGTTTTGACCACTAAAAGTAACGTCTTTTTCGTAGGTATTATCTCAAAATGCCACCGAAAGAGAAGCCACCCAAAACAAGAGAAGAAATACTAGAAAAAAAGGTATAGCTGAGCGTTCGAGATATCAACGACTTAAAAATGACCCTCAAAAAAAGAAGAATTGAATGAAAAAGAAAGGCAAAAGTATCAAAATAAAAAAGAAAAAGGTAAAAGAAAATTAGTTAAAGATATGAGTCGTCGTGAGCATAAGGCTGTAAAAAAGGTTTGGAGAGAGCATTGTTCTAAGTATCGTGCAAACTCTTCCATGCTGGTCTGGGAGAAAAAGAAAAACATAGAATGTACCAGCTGCTTCTCTTCCCGCGCAAGCCGTAAAAGTCGTCTGAGGGAATCGCCGAATGGGGAAATCATTACATAGGCAATGCGGCTAGCAACCTATCACTATTGATTTCCTGTTTCAACTACCATTATGCTAAACGTGGCCTAAGGTCTTATTGCTCTAGGCTCTGTCTACCCCGTATGGGATAAAGACGTGATTATATGTATGTATGTAAGAAGGGCCACAAGTTTAGAATGGACGAAAATGTTATTTCTGACGTCAGTTTTGACCAAATATTGCAGATGTTACCAGATCCAGATCTAAGTCTAAATGGGAGAACATTATTTTATTATTTTTCTGTATCTGTACCGGTCTTTCAGAAGATATAGTTAATTTAAATATTTTTCCCTAAAGTACAATGTTAAGACTCATTTGTTTGTAAGGTGTTGTACAATTAATGTTAATTTAGTTACTTCAAAAGTATTATGTCAACCTAAAATATCGGTTGTGATAATTAATTAGCAGTAGTAATGTTTCTTTGCTTATTACTTTTTATATTATTTGGTTCTGTTTTAAGAGGCAGAATACCATATCTTTCAAAAATATAAAGACTGACTTTAGTGTCATAGTTTAGAAGTTTTAGTCAAGAGGTTGTCTTAGTTTAACATTATTTTAAGACTTAATTGTTTTGTTAACTTTAACGCAACTGTTATTAGGCTTAAGAAAAGTCACTATAATAAGTAAGATTGTTTTTATACTGTTAATTATTTTCCAAAAATTACATATTTTTAGAATGATAAAGAAAAATAAAGAGTTTGATTTATTTAAACAAAAATACTAATTGTTTTTGTCCATAAAACATTCCCCTGGATGGTTACAACAGTCCCCTGTCAAGGTTTTGCGAAAAATCGTCCATAACTCAAATACCAAGAGGAAAATGTGTGGGCTTTTTTAAGATATATATTTAATTTACTATTGTCCTTCATTTTATTAACAAACATTCTCAACATTTAATAAAATTACTTCAGGACAGTCTTGTATGGACGAATTTCCAAATAGCAGAGAAACACCCATATATTAAATCTTGAAACAGTAAATAGGGTATTTGAGGCTCTGCTTGCAATTTGTAGAAAAATTCTAAAAGTGATTTTTTATTTATTAATGATCCCTATTTGAAATGATGATGATGAATATTGTAGTCGTAAATAAATATTTAAATAAAATATTACGGACTTAATCACCAATTCACGTCGACCCCTGCCTCTGACGCATCGCTCTATGTAAGTAAATATGTCGCCAGACAGTTGATATGTTACGTCTGCTAAAATTCGCACATGTGCACTTAGGCATAGCAATCTTAAATGGAGGTCACGAGCGACTGGTAGTAAAAAAAGATACCTAACATTTTAAGAGGTAAAAAGTAGACAAGACGCAAAAAATAATCCAAGATCTCGATGCCGACGTTGTTGGGTAGTTGGTTACCACTGATTGATATTTCAAGTTGCTAGATAGCATTCGACTTATGAACAGTTAATTTTTATGTCGATGGAATGCCTTATTGGATAATTGGAATTAAATAATGTAAGTTGGTTGGTGATATGTCTTCTAGTATGATTACTTTATTTCTTGTTCGGTCCATATTTAAGTCGGTCACTTCACCACTACAATGTCAAGGATATTCTTAGGTTTCAATCGTCATCTCATAGATTAAAAATAAAATTTGCCTGTTTAGACCGCGCGTGATTTCCTAATTCTATGCGTCATCTGAAGTAAAATGACATGGCAAAATGACATCTATGTTTTTGTTAAATACATATTTTCGTATCAGCGAATAATGTCCTTTACTCTAAATGTCCTGATCTCCAAATTTTTAAAGTTCCTAACAGAAAAAATGAAATTGCCGCAAACGCTTTGTGGCTCGAGAATAGACTATGGATGTCGTGAACAGCGGTTAAGAGGGGTCTGAATTTACTAGTATCTCTCCTTGACTGGTGTGGGGTTCCACAACAAAAAGCACGAGGAGGATTGATGTTATTCCTGTTATGAAAATAATGTAGCATCTTAATGGAAATAAGTAACAATTTTATCCTTACAACTTGTGACGCCTTCTCAAAAAAAAAAATCTACTATCTGGCTATATTTTTGAATTGTCTAGGAAACAAATTTGTAAATGTCAGTGTTCAAAACGCAATTATTATAAAAGGTATTGCTTTAATATCGTCTAGGCATTATAACCTTAGTGCAAGTGCAACGATGTCAGCTTCATCCGAATACCTAAATAATCACTATAAAGATTTAATAAATACGTGCGTAATTTTTTTTTTTAGATGGCGGTCTAAGATACAATCCGCGAAAGATGGAAAAAATCTGAGACGTCGGGTTATTAGGAATAGAGCTTAGATAGGTAATTATGCTAGCTGTAGCCCGCAACTTCGTGCGCGTGGGTTTCGTTCCCGTTATCTTTGGAATTTCGGGAATTGCTCCCGAATCTCCCGCGGAAATTGCCTTTTCAAATACAAAGTTTATCATGACAATAACCAACACAAAAAAAAAAATATCCAATTTGGTGCATTCGTTCGAAATCAAACATGCCTTGAGTTCATTCAAATGACGATAAATTATTTTAATGAACCGAAATTGATGAAAGAAACTTTAGATGTTCTTCCGAGTTAAAACAAAACAATTGGTGAAAGTTTTAAGCAAATCGGTTCATATAAGCATCATACATACAGACAGACAGACAAAAAATACAAATATTTTTTTTGCTTTCTATTATTCATTTTAAATGTCCCTATCCATTTCAGTCTAAATTACTAATTGTACAGACAAAATATTTTCACTATTTTATTTTATGATTCATATATCATATTATGATTCATATTGTGATTTGATAGTGGTAAGTTTTCCCAAACAAATAAATAAAAATCAAAATATTAGATACAAAGTGACTTGTAATCTAAAGTATATCAATTTACTGTAAATGTGTTTTAGACTTAATGAAGGCAGTCATTGCACTAAACATTGGTGATGGTTAAAGAAACCACGTCAAAGTAATTTGATACTAGGGTCTGCATGGTCAATTGACCGTGTGACCCACACAATATGATGATGAATATGAAACGTATCTGATTTTGACTTTTGATCTCGAATCAAAATCTATAAGGATCCTCCCATTGATCTAGAATCTAAAAATTTGGCAAGAAGCAAAGTCTTGTAGCACAAGTGAATATAAATATTTACATTGATATTGATTTCGGCTGAGACTCGTCTCTACATTTACCTCAATTACTTTATACAGGCATTTTTTTAGCCTAAACCTAAAAACGCCAGCTTAGTGATTTTAAATGTTAAATCTTTTTTTTAACTCTTTTCCTGTAACGGTGGTTTTTAAATGTCTGTGGTTACATGTTTATATGCAGCTCGTATTTTTGGTCTAAACGTTCGCGTTCCGAACCACTGTCAGTTTGGCTTTTTAAGCTATTTAATAATTATTTATAATTTGCCTACGTAATCATTACATTTAAATGCAAACTTCATACAACCGAGAAATGACTGTATGTCTGACTTCAATGCTCATTTCTCTATCTACCCATGCCATGTGATTAACTTTACTACCTACCCTTATCCCTTCATTCTTTGATACGACTACTCACGTCTTTGTCGATGCCACATTTCACTAAAGCTAACATCACACGGCCTGAGCGTTACCATTGATATACAACAGCATTTCTGGAGTAGACGGTGTCACCAGGATCACTGACAACGTATTCACCATAAGAAGGACTATAAGAAGAGCCTGCAACTACTTGTGCCTTCTTTAAATTTCTGGAACCACGGGATGCTTCAACGTGCGGGAGTTTTTGATAATCAAAGGGAGGGTTAACGAATACTTTAACCTCAACTAAAAAGCAGCCAAACACTGACAGCTGAGCCAAAACCTTTTTTTAGGAACTCCTGTAACCACTATCAAGCCTCACTTTTTTACACTTTTTTAATTTGCATAAAAATTACTGTAGTTAATTTATTTAATTTTTTTATAATATTGTTCATGGAGAATAAAAGTTAATTACTCTGCATTCATAATGTTTTAGAAGATTATTGACAGGTTCGATATCATTTCTTTCGGCGTATCTTATCAACAGTAGTCGTTCTGTTTTTAAAGCTAAAACTACTTTTTCTTTTATTATGCGATGCAACTCGTCACTTACTGTAAAATATTTTGTATTTAAATTATTCACACTATTTCACATTATAAAAACCACAGTAGGTCTATCAAACAAGCTGGAAATGTGGGTACCAAATATTAAAACTAATTTACAATCAATTGTATTATATTGGAATATTGTGCATTCAGATAAGTATAAGTAATCTTGTTTTCCTTGTCTATTTAAAAAAGTAAATTAAACCACAACATGTTATATTTTCTTGTCGATTGATATTTTACTGAAGAGTTCTATTAATATAATAACAAGAAGTTCAGCAAACATCAGCACAAGGCAAATCACAGCACATACTTTGTTGATTTCAAACAAATCTTTTCATTTTTTGTACACACAGTGAAGTACAGAAGCACTAGCATACCTTGACGTAAATTGTCTACATGCGTACAGAAATGAGAAGCCTTAAAGCTACTATTTTGTCGGAAGATAATCAAAGCAACATGTCTAGTTTGGGCTACTCATCGAATTGAGACGGTCGTTAACCCTACAAAAACCTATTTGCTCGGTCCAAAAAACTAAAGAGTCGATACAATAAATAAGGAAAATTAAATTACACCGAAAAATCTCAAATTAAAAATATTTTAAAAAAGCCACAACGTTGTGCTTTGATTCACACAACGCATAATAGTAAAATATATAAATTATAACATAGTTGTACAAAAATCACATAACTCATTACTAAATTACCCATCCGACAAATATAAGACTGAGCGAACTAGATTCCTGTACGTACTAGTGTAGTCTTCTGTACTCTCAGTATTGTATGTATAGTGTTTTTTATTTTTTATTAGCTTCGATGAGAAGCACTTTAAAAATGCAGGCGATCAAGTAATGATCTAAGCTAAACCAAGTGCACTGCACTGACTTAACCATAGATAAAAAAAATAGCCTGCGTGCGCGATTTTCCAAATTCTTTGGACTTAACAAATGAAAGCTCAGTATCTAATAAACTATTATTGAATTTTTTTGTGGTCTTTAAGATTGTCTTGAACTTGAAATAAACAGACAATAGATAATTTTAAGGTATTAAAATTATTTCTACAGAACGAACATAAAAATAAATACTTTACGATAAAACTAATCGAAAGAAACTATGTTTCTGTTAACAAATTTTACTCAGTTATTTTATGTGAATAAATTTAGTAGAAGTAAACGTGCAAACAGACAGAAAGAAGTAGCTTCTTTGTTTAATAACTATTTATGGTAATTACAAAAAAGTAAAGCTGAAATTGAAGGAGCATTTAAATGCCTATTCAGTAGCTGAGTTATGACCATAACATGGGTACTTAGTCTGGTCAGAAATAATCAACGATAACTTATTACAGATTATAAAATGAAATAGACCTTTGTATACTTATGGAGTAGTTTTAGCGTTATCCCTATTGCACATATTTAAAGTTAAGGCCATTAGGTTTAGTACGACAATGTAAAGAACTGCCAATAGGCCAAAAATATCGTAACGACGATGTACGTGACGTAACGTGCATGATTTATGATCTAACCTTATAGGCTTATAGTACTAATTTATTTCAGTTGCAGTTGGGATAAATGTTATACCTATATGGTGCCCCGATGCCAAAGGACTGTATGTAACTGATCATCACTCTGGATGGTTTCTGATTTAAATAATAATTCATTGCCATTCAAAGACAAAACAGCTACAGTGCGGAGCAGATTAGAATTGGTAAAGAGCCTTAAGGGCATTTGAGCCAGTTGTTTCTGGAATGACATTTTTAATTTATAATATTTTATTTTGTCTCTGTAATATTTAGGTTTAAGATAAAAACAAAAACCAAACTCAAAGTTGAATATTTAGTTGATACAAATAACATAATTTTATAATGCAGTATAGAATACTTCGTCTGCAGTCTCACGTCGGTGGTTCTTGGAAGGAGAACTGCTGAGTCGCTTCCAGCACTTTCAGTGGAAAATATCACGCTTGCCGCCGTAGCAAATGATAGAGAACCACAGATGAGGCACTTTGTGCTTAGCTGCATGTTTACAAACAAAGAATAGACCACTCTCTTCGCGTATACTTAAACTTTCTTGTATACGACTTTTTAGTGCCTGTTTCCACCAACAAAAACATTTTTAGAGAAGGTGTCAGACATTATGCGTGCGTTCTTGAATATTATACCAAATTTTATGATGTGTATTATGCATAGAAATTTAAAGTTCGCGCGGTCTCGACAGGCAATTTCTTTTTAATCTATGGTATTATAAGCCTAATGTAAAGATGAAGAAGGTAAGAGAACTCCAAGAAATGCCACTTTGAATGCAACTGAAACAACGTGCAAAAGATATCAAAGTTGCGTATCTGCTGTAGGAATATCACACAATAACCGCACAGCTTAAAGACCAACAAGCCTACGCTATGACCGAACAACGAGTAAGTGTGTCAAGCTGTAGACGATTTGTAGCTGTAATTAAGCCTATTTTGTATCCAAAATTTTTTGCTCCTTATATTATTGCATGGAAAATTTACATGAGCACGTACAACAAAGTTAGCTATATGACAACAAAATAGGGAAAATTATACAACAAATTTGTACCTATTAAAATACACATTCAAAATAGCATAACTATACTTGAATTTAAAAAAAATCAGTAGTACATTAGAAAACCTTTTATCATCATCTGACACTGTATATATCAATTGCAGTAGGTACTCTGCTAATGGGGACTATTCTGTATCCTTAATGTTTTGCGCTGCCACCCACTGACTGGGAACTTTGCATTTGCACGTACGACAAGCGGGCGTTCGTAAACATTTTGTACGAGTACTTACTGATCGCAAATTTTATAAGTTCGAAACATTAACTAAGTTATATTTTAATGTATGAATTTTCACAAATTTTACAATCAAATATATTCAATTGGTCAACCAACAAGGTAATCATCATTAGGTTTAGTATGCATCAAGTCCACTTTCCAAAACCCAAATACAACGGGGCCAATTTGTAGTGTTTTTTAATTCTTATGACTACCTTTTCTTTATCCCTCGTCAGAAAAGTTTCATAGTACAATGGTACCTAACCTAAGATAAGCTTAGAAAACAACAACACGTCAAAGACTGACAGGTGGTATCGAATAATACTTACACCAGGGTGTGCAGGGTCTATTGACAATGTACTCACACGATATGAATAAATGAGTTCGAACGTTCTTAACTTCTTATTTAAATTTTTTAGTAGCTATTTTTAACCATCATGTCACGACGAGAAACTGGCGCAAAGAAGTGTTCCGGCTGCCAGTTAGGGTTTTCCCCATTTTCGAAAGCGAAATCGCTCGATTTTACTGTTGAAAGTACCGCTTAATTTACACGTTCATTTTTTTTTAAATATTAAGATATGTCGAACGGATAAAGCAGGCAACAAAACATGGTCAGAGACCGCGGTGCAAATGACAGGAAGTATAAAAGTTTTATATCTAGCGCTATTTCTTCTCAGTAGTGTATATTTTCCATGTCAGTAGCTTATTTACCAGACTACGTCAAAGTTACCTACGCGTACTTGCAGATCAATAAATATTGTTTAAGCGATAGATAAAGGATTTTTACTTTAAGTTTTTTTTTTGTCGTAAAGATTGGATCTCGGAAAAGTTTTTGGGTAACATTTTATTCCAGAATTTGAATCGAAACTTCTTTTTTAAATATGACGGATCGTGACTAAAAGGACATCGAAAGTTAAGAAAACTTTGTGCTATCTTAGCAGTGAGCTATGTGAGGCTAATAAAATATGCCTACCTCAAACTAACAAAATACTTGGAAACCACATTCTCCGAAATTGTCAATTAAACTTTATTAGGTACTTAATTAACAAGAAAACAAAATTATTGTACAACAAAATATGTCGAAAAGAAACATTACACTAGTTCACTGGTAGGCTGTCGTAATATTCCGGGAATTTGATTTTGCTGTCTCTCCAAAACTATGTTATTACGATTTTACTGCACCTATTTATGCTTTATTCAATATATAAATTTACTTATTCAAAAAAATATATTGTTGTGTATTGATATGAACTTAAAATGGTAAAAATATTCGTTAAAATTAAAACACACTCTCCCATTCAGAGGATAAAATAAAAATTCTGTTGACGTAATGGCCAAATAGAAATGAAAATAGAAGAAATGTTTTTACAACGAAATACAAATTTTTTTCTTATCAAAAATCATATCAGCCACAGCCACAAGCTGAATGATTTGGTTTTCTTATAAAGATCAAGTTATCGAAGACCTTCGCTTTGAAGTCAGTCCTCGTATATAATTTTTTCCGCTTTTTTGCAGCTTTGAGTCTTGGTTGACTTAACTCTTAGTTTCCAGTTATATTCACAGACATTGTTGGTAGTGGATGCTTATTTAATTAAACTGAAAAAGACGTGCACGTCTTTAAAAGACGTCTATTATATTAAACGTAATGTGTCAAGATAATTACCATAATTCTACAAATATCTATTTTAAATTGAGAGTTGTGATCTTGTCGATCGAGTTAAAAACAATACAAACAATGGCTTTATATATTATTTGTTTATTTGTATATTATTGGAGTACATGTAAAATATTTTCTTATAGAGATTAAATTTCATAAATCAGTATCAATTAAAAATTTTCTATATAAAGGATTTCATTGAAATTTATAGTTAAAAGTTACGCTTTCAAACTTAAAATCTGTCGCTTTGAAAATGTTAATCGATTTTGTCTAGTTAACTATGGTCTGTATATTCTTTTTGCTGTAGACTCTACTTTCTCTTATTAGCAAATTGAAATAGAGCTATGGAACAATGCGGATAGTTGCTATTTCGTCTATTTGCCGAAATTCTATTCTTGTTATTTTATCCTATCTTTGAAGTTGAGTTTTTATTTTATTTTATAAACTTTAAAAGTAAAACTTTAAATATTTAAGCTTTTACAAGTTTCTTGTTCGGTTCTTTATTTGTTGATTCCCATTGTAACTGCAATTTTTTTTAAATATATATATATTTATTTTCATAATAATACGATATCTGAAGTAAAGTACATTGCTTGAGAAAAATGTAGAAAAAAACAGAGTAAAAAGTAACAAAAAATTGCTTCATGTATAATTTGACGATTATACATTTTTTTTTTATTTTACTAATTTGTTATATTGGATTATAAAATCAGTCAAGATTTGAACGCGACCGGCTACAAAAATCTATTTATTTTGTCGTACATATTGTCGTAACTCAAATCTGTGTATACTATTAAGAGATAAAGAAGTATTCGTAAAGTCTTACGTAAAACAGTTGTAATTGCAATAGATAGTTAGGCGGGCGAGCGGTCAGTGAAAGGCGGCTCGGCCGGCCGAGCGCCGCCGCCGACGCCGGTGTGGATGCAAGGGCGCCGTGCGTCTTGCCGAAATTATTCGGGGCTCGCTGCACAATCGATTTTTCCCGCCCGATGCGGAAAATTCTTCGGGGCGGGGCGGGTGAAGCGGTGAGGAGGGGGCCATGCAAGGGGGGCATAGCGCCAGGGGGGCAGGCGGAGTGCAGCGGGGCGGTGCAACGCGCGCCGCCGTCCCGGCCGTCAGGCAGACAGTAGGACGGCGACGCCACTGTGAGTCGGTGACCACGGCGCTTGGAGCGCGCTCGCCGCACCGTGACATGTAGCGCGGCCGTGCGCCGCAGCCCCGCGACTCCACCGCCGGTGGCGGCGCGCCGATGCGCCTGCCGTCCGGCCCGACGCCCGCGCCGCGATCCAACAACACTATACGCACGATCTCACTACCAGTGTCGCTTTCACTGTTACACCTGAAGCGAGCCCTTCAGCCCGTCTGAATCGTCGGATGGAACCCGGAGTGCGCCGATTCGCATCAAGGTTAGACGAATATTTGAATGTGAGTGTTAGTGCGCCGCCCGCCGTACCAGCGCGCCCTGGCGCAACCCCGTGCTACAACAGCCCTAGCTACGTGCGTACGTCACGACTCCGTAGCACTATAGGTAGGTCCCAAACACGTGTACCTAAGGGTAGAACGTCAGCAATGACTCACTCGAAATTCCAAGTTTGTCCATTGCGTGCCTACATTTCACCTACTGCACTAAAATGTGAAGTGAGTTTTTCGATCATGATTATATGTTTTTTACTGCACTGAATAGAATTTACTTTTTTTAACTGTAACTTTTTAATTTTACTTGCAACTCATTAATATAATCGTGTAACTATATGCATGTTAAAGATGAGTATGTCCTTGCGATCGATAGATTTAGAAATATCCTGAACAATAATACATTGAAGCGTAGAGTCCATTAAAGTCTACAACGACGCCTACGAAGCGGAGACACGCGAAGGAAAGTAGCTATTCGTTGTTTCTTTGTAATGTACTTAATCTTTTGTTTATTATTTTGTCTATCTATAATTTTTTTATACCATAAGTATTTTTACTTCACATTTAAAGTCGCTGTGAAGGAAAATCTCAATTAAGAAGCAAAAACAATAATTAAAAACAGGGTGTTATAATTATTGTAAACATTATGCTAATTTTTTATGCTTCGAGAGTTTAAAATGTTTTTGTACTTTTTAAGTCCTTTCACTTCTATAAATACTTGAACTGGTTTTATCTGTTTATAAGCAATCTTTATTTTTAGAACTAGTTCGTTTTTGTCCTGTTACGCATATTAACAAATCAGTAAAAAAGTTTAAAAAATATATGTTCGACCTATGGCACACAAGTGTCATAATTCTTTTGTAACTTGTGGCCATATTTTTCAAAATATTTACATAATACTGATCATATGCTTAAATAGAAATTACACTTTTTAACGCTATAATTCAAACTTATATTTAATACTAGCTGTTGCCCGGGACTCCGCTCTCGTGGGATTCCGAGATTAAATACGCCTATGTATTGTTCCAAGGTCTAAGCGATCTACATTTTAAAATTCAGCCAAATCGATTCAGCCGTTTTCCTATGAAAGAGTAACAAACATCAATACAAACTTTCGCGTTTATAATATTACTAATATTATAAACGCGAAAGTTTCAGGATAGATTCAGGCTTTACTTTGCGGCAGTCATTTAGAAGTACTTACCAAATTACTAGGAACTTGATAGTACCTTGATGCCTGAGGACGACTCGTGTAGAGTTGAAACACATGTTGCAAGGAATGTGTATGTAATCTAATGGTGGCGGGCATGCAGGAACCAACAGTGGTGAGTGGGCGGCTGCCGGCTGGCAGTGGTTTGCATGAAATAGTTAGTGGCGGAAGCTAGCAAAATAATTTGGTAAATACTTGCAATTTATAAATTTATATTAAACAAATGTTTTTGTAAAACCTAAAGTAAATATAATTATGTAAATTACCAAAATAAATTAATATATTTATCAAACAAAGAGCCAAAAATTTTGATTATTGTGATACAAAAAATAAAAAAGTCTAAATCCTAAACTAAAGCTTTAAATAAATTCATGCAAAATGTTGTCATGAATGAAAATTGATCCATGGAAAAATTAAAGCAAATATTTGCAGGGTATCGTTTCATGGTTTTACAAAAATTTAGACCCCGTTGAGCTTTTACGGCATAAACAGTCAGTAAAATCTCTAGAAGAGCTTTTAAATCAATATTTTTTCCCAAAAGAGGTGCACTGAAAATTGTGGCCAGGTATAGATCTCTACACTGAAACCTCTCTGGCCACTTCAGAGGTTCAGGGTTTGGTTTCCAACGCGGGAAAATATGATCGAATAAAGATATATAGATAGTTAGTAGCTCTAAACATATTTGTTGATATTTGTAATTGTGTATCTCCACAAAGAGTTCACTATTTTATTGCGTTTTACCGTTTTGCATTTAATATGTTACTGAAACTTTACATAGATTGTCGTGTCATATACCTATCAACGCTAGGTAGTATTCACCTAGCTTAGTTCTGATATAATAAAAGAAACATTTCAGGGTCTCCAAATATGCACAAATACCTAGTAATTCATCATATAATATGAGGAAAAACTTAAATAAATTCTGGGAACCGATCCCGGTTAGTATCAAGTGGTTATGATAAGTCTCCGTGTGGGGTGCGGATTATGTGATACCGAAGTCTTTGGTTATTTTCTGGGCAGCAATTGTAGACAAAGACTAAACAAATTGGACACCACAGTATCTTATACTGGTATCAGACCTGGAGCCCTACTACTGTAGACTAGATTTAGTGAGAACAGATAATTCAATATAATTCATTTATTTTGTGAACATAGGTCACAAAAAGATATTTACTAGTAAGTTTTTTAATAGTAAGAAAGAGACTCTCCATGTCCCGCCAAAAGGCATATAGTTTTACATATATATTACTACTTACAATATATTTATAGAAAAATCACATAGATTGAGATACCACCTTTATGTCCTTGTATTGTTGGAAGATATTTTTAATATTTCACCTAATTTATAATTACATAATACAACTGGATTTTGAAAACATGACCTTATTTTAGAGAGAATATTAACGGGCAGTGATTATTTTTTCACTATAGGTTGTATCATTATCCTGTAACTTTTGCAATCAAGTAGGTAATACCAAATTGGTAATTTAATTTTCTTTGTTTTTTGTCTCTCAGTACCCAAACGGTAGCTGGCTACCGTGTTACGTTATCAGTTATATTAGTTTCTTCGGTAGCTAAGGGATTTAACGATCTAATATTAATATACACACCAAAATAACTAAAACTGAATAACAAAATTAAATCCTACTTGTTATTTTTATCTACTTTTGTAAAAACAAAATAATACTAAACATTATTATGCATAGGGTACATAATCCTATTAAAACAAGCTTTGTTATTATGATATTCAAAAATAAATTTATCGTTATCTTCGTGATGGCATATAAATAAGCGAGAACGACAAATAACAATTGTTATGCTAAAGTTACGTTTTGAATATTTCTAAAATAACTGCTACGAGTAGCGAGCTAAACATGTTTTGGTTTTTTGATTTGTTTCCAATAGAGGATAGAGGTTCTTTATCTTTTAAATTACATCTGTATTCTTGGAGAAGCGAAATCTCACTTATTTACTCATAATGTAAATATTTTTTTTCGAAAACTACTTGTCTGAGTTGAGTTCTACGCGGTTTGGGCCCGGTCAATTTTCATTTCAACTTGGATGTACTGATTAGCGAAGCCTATGTTTTGATAAAGGAAGACACGCATAGTAGAATACCCTAGTATTATTTCCCTCACATCTTTTTTCTTTTCTCAATATGTGAAACTTAAGTTCTTTTTATTATTGTGTATAACAATAATTTAAAAAAAACTTAAGGTATGTTACTTACATATTATTGGTTAGTTAGGTTAACTAGAAATTTATATTGTATATTTAATATCATGTACCCACCTACACATCCTCCCTTTTTACCTTAGGGAAACCTACTGAGACAGTTATGTTATGCCAGGATATCTACCACGGCCACCCTATTCTTTGTTGTTTCAATTATCGAGTTCTGTACATTTAGCGTTCAAAGGAAAATTGTAAGTAAACAACGCATCTATTTCTATTAACAAACCTAGGCTGAAACAAGGAGTTGTTTTCGTTCACACATTTCCTGTCACACGGGACGATTGTGATCATTATGACATTTATATAGTAGTAGCAAGCTAATCTATTTACAAATGAGCGGTTGGGTGAGCCTGTTTGCTGTTTGGTTATGAAAATACTGGCAGATGTAATTTCATTTTATTTCCATATACCTACTTAGTAACACAGCCTACAAAAAAATTAAACGTGCCATTTCACAAATTTATAATTAACTGAAATATATAACACCCACGGGAAAAAAGGATTTTTTATTTTTAAAGACGATGTAGTTTTGTGGTGGGAGTAGTATATTATACTTTGATTAAATTTTTACTCAGATAAATGCTTCAAATTATTCGAGATTTTAATTTAAGTATAACTTTATAATATTTGAATATTTACTGTGTTTTAAATTTTATTTCTCGAATAGTGAATGAACTTTGTAGCCTAGATCCTAATACAAAATTAAACCCAAATTAAAAGAGATAGTACAAAATGTAATGGAACAACCATAATAATATATATATATATAATAATGATACAGAGTGTGTCGACTGATACTAATCTAACATACGCAAAAAGTAAAGCTAAATGAACCAGTCGCCTAGCGTCTACGTCCCAGACACTAGTCATATGCGCGGCAATTAGCATCGAGGCGACCATCCGCATAATATTTCGGGCATAGCAACTACATCTGCAGTCGAAAAAGTCAGCTGCCTGCCGCATTCTCACACATGTTCACCTGACTATAAAATACAAAGAATACAGAAACTGCAACTTTATATTCTGATTGAAAATCCCAATAATCTATGGCTCTTCAAGAAGGGCGTGAAAAAATTTATTCAGGGTCAGCAAGGCGCCCGCTACACGTCAGGTATTGCATGCGTGCATATCGTAATCGCTTTTAAAAATTTCTACTCTTTGTATGTATAAAAAATAATTACTTCTTAAATATACCTCTAAAATGTATGTAAAAACTTTATTGTACAGAAAGAACATTGATGATACAACATAGAGCACAACAAAAGGCGGACTTATCCCTAAAAGGGATCTCTTCCAGTAATTCGTTATACTTTTCAATTTCGTTTAAAACATAATCAATAATTTTCTTTATATGAAAATAGTCTACATGAGTTTATGCTTTACAAATTAACTATTACTTTATCAGCTGAAATAATCATATCTCGTATTTCTGAGATACTTTAAAGCTCAATGTGCCCAAATCGCATAAGTTTATCTGCTATATAAACTTATGCAATTTTTCCTCCAAGTTTATTTTGGTCTAGAGAACTTGAAAATAAATAAATCTGAAGGAGTTAACTATCTGTACTCTCATTCCTTTACGATATAGGCCTAGACATGTACTATAGACATGTGTAACATGCACATACGTGAAATAGTCGAGTGTGCGTCTGTGCGTCCGGACGTAGACTTTACCCTTGAACGCCTGCACAGCGGTAGATAAATTTAGCGCGAATTGGTGCATTGATAAAAATGTGATAACCTAATTAATCTATACAAAGGCTACGGAATGATCGATTATTTTTTTACCTTATTGGGTTACAGTATTTCAACCAGCGTAAGATTTGCAAAAACAATTATCATATTTTTCGTGTACCAATTAAGATTACATATTGGCGTCGAGGGTCTTATTCTTAAAATGAAACAGATTCGCAAAAGAAAAATCTAATGGTTATGAGTGAGATAAATAAATCAATAACATGAATAATATAGCATTGAGCAATTTTATGTAAAACTAGCTTTTGCCCGCGGCTTCGCCCGCGTGGGCTTCCCGGGATAAAAAGTATCCTATGTCCTTCTCCTGGCTCTAAACTACCTCCCTGACAATTTTCAGCTAAATCGGTTCAGCCGTTCTTGAGTTATAAGTGGAGTAACTAACACGACTTTCTTTTATATATATAGATTTACAGAAGTAAAATTTATTTATGTAAGATTATTTCATGTAGGTGTCACAGTCAATTGACCATGCCCACACTGATGTCAGATTCTTCGGAACCGTCTCTCGGCCTCTAATATGGTTTCTATAACGACTCCCAAGTGACATTCGGGACCAACGGCTTAACGTGCCTTCCGAAGCCCGGAATCATCTTTAAAGTCATACAGTCATGTTTCTTTGGTTTATAAACTTTAAATAATCTTATTATTCAACTTGTAGTATCAAGCTTTACCTTTAAAGTACAAAATATTTTTTGAAATAGGTATGCGTTACAGTTAACACTAATTACAATTACTTTTGCATTGATGGTTCTAAAATTTAAGAGCTGTTCTCTTGTCGGTAGATTCTCTTGCAGCCGTGTGATTCTGTAAGATTTAATTTCAAACTTTGAATCTGAATCCGGTGTGATTGTCTTGATTGGCATTCTAAAACCTAGGTTGATAATTCGAATCTGCTAGTATGGCTACCCTTGCGAGCGTGTTAACGAGATGAACTAGTTTGGACGTGAGATTTGTATGAGATGACATAAGATGTGGCATTCAGTATGGTAATTTCACCGTCACTTCGAAGCTCACTTCTCACTTGATATTTTGAATCTTATGCGAAGTGTGAGTGATAGCGACATGAGAAGCGAGTTGCTCTTTGAAATTTATAGGACCGACAATCAGGTGTTTCTCTCTTTATTACTTTTTCCGATGGATCTAAGTGTCTTGAAATATGTTTGAGGAAGTATTTTTAGAGGGCCCGTTGATGTCTAATGAAGGGCTTTGTCCCTTTTCCTTGTGACAAGAGCTTCGAAAATTGTAGAGAATTAAACATATTGAATCTTTATTTGGTACATGTTATAGAAGTTATTCAATATTTTTTTTTAATATAAAAGTAACTTACTAGGCTTGATACCAAATAATTAAAATTGCATTGATAATAAATCTATAAAAATTTTACCTTTACTACAAAAAATCATTTTTAAAAATGTAAAACTTTTATCTTAATTGATGATTATTGTACATTTTTTGAATATGACTCTACTACTCAATCTCTTAAAAGATCTTAGTGTTTTTCCAGTTAAATCCTTAGCTGGTTGTTTAGGAGTTTATTTTATTGTTTAGGGGTCTGTTTGGTATAGGAACCTGTATTTATATTAAAATATAAAAATAACATTGATTTAGCTTATCATGGTACAAATAATATCACATTACGTAAAAACCTCTTTAGCACCTTTGTATAATTGCATTATAGAAAAGTAAATGAGCATTTACGTCTTCTAGGTACTTCCCCTATTAAATCAAGCTCATTATTTATGCTACAATACAACGCTACTGGCTAGATATAACAAAAAACATAAAATATTTTCATATCCTCAGTATATTGGCGGGGTAGTCTTGTGTGAGTCACACATAGTCGTTATTTTTTAAGCCTGCCCGCACACATACATGCGCAAAACGCGTCGGTCGTCGTGTATTACATAATTTGTGCACGGCAAGGTTGCACGGAGAAGACGGTACATATTCCGGATCAGGCGATGATTGAAACATATGATGGCCGTTTGGAATTCCTCTTTTAAAAAATACACAAATAGTCAAAAACAGAAATTGAATAAAAAATATATGATAAGTAATCAATTTATTACAAAAATACTATTCTTGGAATGGATTATAATGGAGTTAAAAAAATAAATATATTTAGTATAATTCTACGAAATTTAATAAAAGTCAGTGATACTTTGATCTTTTGCCTTCTATAAATCTTTGTGGTGCTAGCAAAATTCTATACATTTATTTTAGTTCGAAAGAAATACTAAAATATTGATACTCTAACTTAAGCTATCAAATTGAAAATTAATATTGATCGATAAAGTAAAGTGACCCCAAAAATCCTTGGATATTATTATCTAATGAAAGTCAAGTGATCTTTAATAGAGCAGTTATCACCTATGGCGTCTAAGCTGGTTTAAATGCAAAAAATTAACAATTCTGCACTTTTGTTGAGTCCCTCGGAATAAATTGCTAATAACATAAGCTCCCTCTCACACGCAATGCTTCTAACGGCCGGTGGTTAATCAAATTATATCATGCTTGCTTATCTATTGCTTATTAAAGAATGTTAAAGCGTACGCGGAAAAAATAATCGATCGAATATTATTGGTTCTTTTATCGTTGTAATAGTACTTTGCATATATACTTGTATTAAGTATGGTGAATATATTAGTCTGCTTAAGACATAATATCATGCGTCTTCTACTAACATATGTAATAATGACTCTTACTACAACATAATATAGCTGAAGTTGCAATTATTTAATAATTTCTGGCATTGCTTTGTCTAACTTTACAAATTCGGCGACATCAAGCCACATTTTTTTAGTTTTGGATAACATTTGTTTCAAACGTAACATATTCAAACATTTTATGCTGGAATATAAATGTGGTCTGGACATGTGGACTGTATGCTATAATTTGAATGCAAGCTTTCAATTATTTAGTTTGTTTAATATCATCATCAGAAGGGGTTTAGCTACAGGGGCTTAGCCAACGTCACAATTTCAAAACAAACAAAATTGACATAAGATTGGCCACGTGATTTACCGCAGCTTATGTCAATCCCATACGTTTTGTTCTTGTCGAAATTGTTACTTTGACTACAGAAGCTGATAATTTCGTTCTATGGAAGACACGTTAAGCTGTTAGGTTTCATCTGTCATTTGGTGGTTGTTAAACGACGACAGATGCCGAGAAGTGGTTCTGAAAAACTCTGACACAAGGCTAGGCAATTGTTTCTCTAACAAACATTATATGAATGATACGTTTGCAATCTGATTTTTTTTTTATTGCATATTGATTGGTCTAAAAGATTTCAAAGACGTTTCAGATGACAGGAGTGAGCTGCGCAAAACACCAACGCATAGCTTGGTAAATGCATCAGTGTTTTCCTTTCAGCTTTGCTAGTACTATTTTTAAATTTTCTTTAAATATTTTTTGTTTCTGTTAAAACTTTGTTGTGAACCGATAAAGTTAAATCATCACGCATGATAATATTATGCATTGAGTTTTTACTATAGAATGTCTAGAGAGTCTATTTTCACTATAGAATAGATGTGTCCTAAACAGTTCCTTACTCTATGGTTCTTGTTATGAACATAATAATAATAGTTTCAAGCAAATACTAATAGGCATCAATTCTATAAATAAACTATCAAAAAAGATTTCTCATGAGAATAGGAGCGGCAGACGATGCCGGTCGGGGAACGTAGGCGCGTCGACCTCAAATTTTGCGATTATAATTTTTTGCTACGTCGACGTTTTGGGAATCCCAATGAGATTACTCTATAATTCTAAAATAATAACTGTGTACAAAGTTTAAGTTTAAATAGTACTGTCTTTGCCCAGAAAATTACTTTGAAACATAACTAAATAATTAACGTGTAACGTCAAAATGTTTTTTTTTTTTAAATACAGTATCGCTAAGATCTGGTGTACGTATTGTATTGGTGAAAATCAGATGATCATGATAATATTGGCTGGTTATGTATAATTTAAGTATGGTGTCCTAATATAGTAAATGTTTCCTTGTGCCGTACTTACTAACGAGCTTCTAGACATAGTCATTATGCTCGCATTCATAACACCCCATATCAAGACATCTTTTGATCGATTGATTGAATGTGACTTAGTATTTTTTTATAATTGGTGGTCTGCCTGAGTCTCTTTAGAAATTTGTTGTTAGTGGAATCCGCTACCAGAGTAATAAGAAAATTTAGACCTCCGTTTATACATTTCTTTTATCTCCTTTTATGATAGCCACATATAGGGAGTGGTCTAATTTTAAGTTGAATGCAAGCTAAGATGTTGGTATATTAAAATAGTGTACCCTCTATTTGTTAAAAGTTGTAATCCGTAGTAGAAGTAGTTTTTTTTTCTCGAAATGCGTAAGTGTTGGACTATAAAATAGAAAGCATCATAATTTAATCGAAGTCGAAATATAACGAACTAAAACTCAAAGCTAAAACTATCTTTGTTTGCAAGTTCGGCTAGTCTAGACAGGTTTGACGCGCCAGACAAAAACAAAAAATATGCAGCCGAATATCAGTAGGTAGACTAGACAGATATTCAGTTTTTGCTAGATATAAGTATATATAGGCTTTGAATGCAGTCATCTTGTGGTTTTCGAAGAACTGAATAAAATTGAACTGAAGACTTGATAAAAAATTAATATACGTAAATTCTGTGACACAACCATAATCAAAGTTAAAGGTTTATTGATGTTCATAAGTTTAGGTACTTTTGGAAATAACGGATTTTTAAGAGGATTGCGCGGGGATGTCTACCGATTAAAACTTACCCGAGATATATTTTTCTTTCGATTCTTGTAGGGCCAATGCTATTAGCATAAAATCTAATTCTTTTTCTTAGGCAATACAAGCCCATGAGAAAACTGAACCGAGTTTCTATTACAAGATCTTTTACTAATAAAACTTTTATCTGTTTACAACAGAGCATAAAATAAAAACAATTTGTATTTGAATAGTGTGTACCACTTAATCTATTTTTAAGTATCTAGTTTAGATGTTTTTGCAATTCTACTTAATTATTCTAACAACTAAACTGGTTTCAATAATTTGGATAAAATAACGGGAAATATGTATGGTTTGTAAATTATCATAGAAAGTACGGCATAACTTGTCTATTTTAGTGCACAAACAACAAAAAAGTTCGCATCAATTAGCTTTTCATTGAAAAACAATATTTTTGCCTTGCTTCTTAATTGTAAAATTGGTCGTTTTTATAATGATTTCGTCACAGGATTTATAAATCTTAAGCAATGGCTTTAAATAATAACAATTAAATGGCTAGGAATTCAAACAATAAATGGATTTATTACTAGACAGCCGATACAGCGCTGCCGCGATGGTTTACAAAAATTGTGCGTAGGCGCAGCATATGCTCCACCAACGCACTGCGTCTATCGCTGGACCATAGACATTAATAAAATTTAAATTGATTTTGATATTACATATTATATGTTCAGTTATCAAGAGATCGCCTAAATACTTTTATGACCCATAAATGAATATATCTATCAAAAGCATGTTCAAGTTGCGTAGAGGATAACCCATACTTTGAATGTATGTAGGTACTTAACTCTTTTTATTTTTTACTTTAGGCACTTTGTTTACAAGGCAACTTCTATTTTCTGTGATTTGGTGATGGGGTCATCATTATTCTCAGTCTATTTTTTGTTTAAAAAAACATTGTAATATATCAAGGTTTTTTTGTTTATATTTGTACCTGTACTTCTAATGTGGATGCATTATAGAAGCCACAAATGTGTGATAAATTTGTGTCCTAACTGCACTTGTCTAAATTTTATCAGATCCAGATATTGTAGGAGAGTAAACGAAAATCTATTCTTCATTTGGGGAAAATGTCTTTCCTCCTTTATTATCTCACGGTCATTAGTATCTAGTATCGTGTTGTATTGGTAAATGTGATAAGGCGATCAGCACGATGTAATCCACCATCCACAGTGACATCAAGCCATAACTTTTTTGGTTCGCCACTTCTGGCTCTATCGGAATTGTCATAGTCAGTCAGACACTTGGTTGTCCCTAACATTTTCTCAAGATTTTCTTAAGAAGTTATTATATAAAGAAATAAGTTTATACGCTATAAGAGTAGTGTGATATAATCAAACATTAATAACGGATTGGTGCTCTACGGAAGAGCACGCGTGGTAGAGCCTCTACAGCGTCTCTATCGTGACTGTCGATAAATAGCGATGTAAAACTCGATGATATTTGAATGCAACGGTCGATATGAGCATTAGATTTAGGCGCGACCGGATGTTCCGCCGACGTTACGTATATCGCCAATCGGTAGGCAACTGTGCAAAGATATCGCGGGCTGTTGTGTACTCGTAGGTACGCGGTATTTTGCATGACCTTGATCCCCACGCAGCGCGCGTTGATGTGCGCGTGTATGTAAGGCGACTTTCACACTGCTCATCTTCTTCACAGAGAAACCAGGTTAGTTAAACAGACCAACAAATTTTTCGATCCTTAAGCATATGCTCAATAGGATTTTATACCCAAAAATAATGATCTAAACCAGTTCCCTAAAATCGACGGCAATTTTCATTTACCATGGGTTCAAAGTCGTTTATTATGAGTCTTAAAAATACCAGTTGTCATCCTAGCTTCTAAAGATAATACACTCATAAAGCAAAAAATTTGCGAGTTCAAAAATATTAGTTCCAACATCTTAATTTACTACGATCTCGTTGGTATAGCACTATTATATCGTCCCCCATTTTAGACATATCACTACTTTTCATAAATTTTCAATATCTATTTATATATATATATAATTTTTTTTCTAGATTCATCCTTTTATTTTGTCTTTTGGTTTTATGCGATATTGGTTGTATTTGAATAAGTTAAAATTAGTATATCATATAATTAATAGTCGAAAATCTCACTTGAAATGCATCTACTGTAACAAAAAATGTACAGCATATAGGTAGAAGAAATATTTTTTATATAACCTTATAGTTTCAAAGTCATATTTCAAAAAAAACCGTGTCAATACAATTTCTTATTGAAGAACTATTTTTTGAGTCAAACATATGAAATATTTTTTTAATCAAAGTCAAATGTAACTTTTTTGCAGCTAAATACGTAGGTTGTGTTGTTACAAAAAAATGAACTCAAGCGCAAGCTGGTTTTGCATATTTCAGTATCTATAAATGCAGGTTTTGTGTAAAATTTAACTACACAAAATCACCTTAATTTAAAACTTTATTTTTATTCTAATTTTCTTCTTCTTTTCGAGTCATAATGGCTGTATAGACTCTTGACTTTGTCCAGTACTTAGCCACCTCCACCTGTCGTTTGCCTCATTCAAGTCCCCCATTGTGCAGGAGATAGGACAGCTAGGGCACCCCAGATGGTGAGCCATCGATTATAATTTTTTTTTTTTAATTGGATTATAATGGCAATTGAAACAATAATCTGTATAACATTCAATGCTCTCGCAGGTTTAGAGATTGACTCACTAATGAACGAACGAACCGCAAATAAGGTCCTGTTCTCACTCTTTAAAAACGGGATTTAAAAATGAAATGATATGTACTTACTAATTCATTTTATATTCTAACATTTGAATGCTCGTAAAATAATATTACCGTAGGTCGTGAGCAGGTATTTGTCCATCCTTCATTTGAAAAATGCGTAAGACGTAGATAAGGCACTTTTTCAGACAGTCATGTCTAAATTGATTTGATTATTATTTACAATCGAACTTATGGGTTTCAAAATCTTATTCTTATGAAGCTTGGTAATAAGAAATTATTTGAACTAGATTATCATCTAGGTTCATTTACAACTTAAAAAAATGTAAAGTAGGACTAGGAAGTCAATTCGAGGGAGAAACAATCTCATGCAGCTTATGCTTCAGCTTGGATCGCGCACGAATATGCCACATAATAATCGCTTTTCTATTGTGTCTGGATTCAGCGAGCCAACGACAGGTTTAGGTTAATGTTTTTGACACTTTGTTTTCGTAGGTGAATGTAATACTAATTCCGAGTCAACACTTCATAGGGGGAACCACTGGAAAACTTATTTGAACAATTTTATAGATTCTACAATATTCAATTGTTCAAATTTGTTTTGACAAACTTTGCCGGAAGAACTCGGCAACATGCACTGGCCAGCATATAGCGTTTTAAGCCTTTAATGCAATCAATTCGAATCAAATTTGTTATACACGATGAGAGGCCAATGCTCAATAGTGAGCAAATAAATAAATATAAATAAATATATAGGGGACAAATCACACAGATTGAGTTAGCCCCAAAGTAAGTTCGAGACTTGTGTTATGGGATACTAACTCAACGATACTATATTTTATAACAAATACATATATATATATATATATATATATAAACATCCAAGACCCAGGTCAATCAGAAAAAGATCATTTTTCATCTTGACCTGACCGGGGATCGAACCCGGGACCTCCTGAGTAGCGGTCAGGCATGTTAACCATTACGCCACGGAGGTAGCAAAAATAGGTTTATTAGGATGATGACTCACGAGGTCTACCGCTTAAAGAGCCACTATTATTATTTACTTAGTTTATTTAAGTATAGATAAGTACGCTTCCTAATTCATGATACTTTTTTATTTTGTTTACTTCTATAAACCACCAGTGACTCTCGAGTACTTAGGTAGGAATATTTATGCGAACCAAATATGTATTTATTTAGATTAAGGTATAGTTATGTATTTTTGTAAAATATTTACTCGTTAAGGTAGTATCACAGAATTTATAATAAATAGTACTAAGTAGTATCCTTAGTATGAAACAAATATCAAGCTTTTATTGGGGCTAGTTCAATTTAAATAACTTGTCCCTATATCACCTACAAAAGGAAACATACACATAAGCAAACATACATAACTAAAATATGTTACAACAGGGAAAATTATATTTTTAAGATCTAATTTTATCTCACGTCACGTTTTCGATACAAATCCTTCTCTATCTAACATAAAAAATCTATCTAGTGATAACATGCTTTGAGAAATGCATTGGTGATATCTTATCTTTCCTAATTGTTCATAACAAAGTGATTGTTTTTGTGGAAAGTATAATTTCTTCAATACCAATACACACCCTACGTTCAATATTTCAGAGGTTATGTAGAAACTTGCTTATTCCTGTCAGATGAAAAAAATTGTTGTTATGTTCTCCATGTACACAAGAAAATATAAAAATACATGTGAATGATGTATAAAAATACATATGATTTCAAAAAAAGCAGGCAGAAATTTTTGTAATAAATAGCAAAACAAAAACAAATCTAAAAATACATCATGTAGGTACTTATGTTTTTATACCCAACCAATATATAACCCATAACTTTAAGATTTTTATTTCAAAAACAATGTGATAAAACATATGGGCTTTTTTTGCTATTTATCTTTTAATATCAAAATTTTGTTAAGAACATACTTATTTAAAACTTTGTCTAAACAATATACTTACATAACAAGGTTTTTTTCTAAACCTACTTGCGATATATCTAGACTTAGCAACATGTTGAATTGTTTAAACAGTCAAGGTTAATATAGGCTATAAATGCTCCTACCTACCTAACCGCATAATGGTAAACATAGATGTTACTGAATCGTGAAGTGTGTAGTGGCCCTAATATTAGCACGGTCACACAAGTATAGTAGGGTAAAGTTTAGGAAACACGATATAGGTATTACTCTCTCATACTTTTCACATTTTCCTGGCCAACCTTTTTCTTCATCGGTAATTTAGAATAATAGAGGTCCCAAAACTTGTGTCCGTAAGCTGATGGATTCCACCAAAAACAACATTCCCCAGGAGGGTTGGCGAATATTGCTTAACGTTGAATCTTATAAGTCTTACTTAGGTAAAGTAATTAACTAAGTACTTAGATTGCATATAATCAAAATAATGGATTTTGACGCGATGTATCTAGGTTCAAATTCATTGCATCCTCTACAACAACCAAAACTTCAAAACATTATCGTTGTCATTTTTTCTCCATTACCATTTCAATAGAATAATTATGACAAAGAAAATACACTTTAATTACATTCTTTGCGTTTTCCAAATTGCATCCACAGGTTACTTCGAAGCCCAGAGTCCTATTCCATGCTTTTTCTGCATCACTTTGCATGGTCTTCTGCATCTCTAATCAAATATTTCTAAGTTGTTTATCTAGATACCATACAGAACATCTACTTAATCGAATATATAAGTATATAGAAAACCCAGTGCATCGTGTAATATGCGCGCTCCCTAATGCACTAGCTCGACCATTGTGTGACGAAGGTCACGCATGGTCGTTTATAACTAACAATTTACAAGTTCGCATGTTCGCATCTCATGCGTCTATATATTTAGTAGACGATAGCCAATCGCAGACTGCACTGTGCACAGGTAATATAAAACTCAGTTATATTTGCCTTCATATTTGATTTAATATCAGTGTACGCGACCATTGTGTTAGGCAGTGTAACTAACAAGAAAGGCAACCATTTACCCATACGATAGACAAAATTACGAAAAGGAAGTTAAAAAATAACGTAGGTACACAAGTAAGAATGATTTAAGTTTCTAATATTATCTGACAAAGGATTCCTAAGTTTAGTAACGATACACCTATACTTCATACTATTGATAAACCTTACGTTATCACTAGTTTGGGATATAATGATATAAGTGTTTTTTGTTAAAATAAAAACTTCTCAGTTAAAAGGATGTGGTCCTCGGAGATTAAGTGAGGTACGGCTTGTCGGATGAGCGAAACCGCCAAAATACAGGCTAGCCCTAGTTTGGATTCGGTGTTCGTGAGTCCGTCGAGTACGTTTTCTACTTCTTTCACTTGTCATTGCACATTTTATAGTGTATTACTAAGTGTATTAGTTATTTAACGACATTGTTGTATTGTACCTTGATCAATAAATATATCTATATTTTTTATTATATTATTATTTCCTTTATTTAGCTTCCTCTTATTTTTTTTACATTTTTAAATATTAATTATATATATTTATAAAAAAAAGGTGGCACCCATCGGCAGCGGAGTGAAGACCCAAGCTGCCGGTGGTCAGGGCTTCAGAGTGAGGAATCTTCTCACAATGCGGGCCGTATCCAATAGTACTGCCTTCTGTATTTGTGACTTGACCCAACTGCCAAGCGAGAGTCTCTCTAGGTGACGGTCGAGACTCTTCGCTATAAGTCCGTTCGTGCTCACGACAATTGGAACAATTACCGTTGAGTCATTATATTTATTATTACCCTATCCTTTGGTTGGATTGTTGATATACTAGTTCATTCATAACGCACAAAAAATTAAAGGTTTTATTTGCCACGATTCATTTTATTATCACCGCCATTTTCATAACACAACTAAATCAATTTGGTAAAATTTGTTATCCGACAGATTATTATTGTAATAAAACATTTGAATTTTTTAAAATATATTATTTATGTTGAAATTTCAATGAGAAAGAAAGTATCTTTAAAAACTAATTTATTTACAAGTACCCATAGCTGCTCCACCTGGAACCATACCTAATTAGGAAACCAAATGCATTTCCATTGCATTCGTTTTTAAATTTAGCCAATGAATTAATGATTTTAAACTCGATCTGAAAATTGATGGCAACGAATATGATATCGAGTGTGCGAGTGAGTATACTGGTTGTTTTTTCCGGTTGAGGTGTCATTACAAATTAATTTAGTTCATACAATCAATAGTACTCATATAACCTTTTACTTTTTCATATACTTGATGAGCTTTATAATTAGGTTAATAAAACCTCGGTTCCCTTGAGGACGTAACGCCGACATATTGTGTGAGTTGCAACAATTACTACAGAAACATCCTTAAGACATCACATTTTATTTTATGTTTATGGGGGTGTGCAGGTAAAAACACTGGCAAAAATATTTTGTGAGCAAAAAAAAATTTTAGAATTGAAAAGTGCCTTTAAGTTATAAAAAATGGTTTATAAATAGACAAAAATACGTATTTGTGATGAAAACAAAAATTGTTACTTTGTAGGTGACTTTGAAATATTTATTATTGTAATGCCAAGACAAACTGTCTGTACTGTAAGTATTTATTTACATAACTATACAAATAGCATTTGAGTATTTACATAATGATGCAACTATTTTCTTGCAGATGGCCGTATGTCTATTTACTTGTTAATGGGGTGAAAACATATATGTTTAACACATTATACCATAGATTAAAAAAATAAATTGCCTGGCGTCACCGCCCGCGATTTCGTAATTCTATCCATTACACGGATCTCTGCGGCCGATGGGATCAATCCTGCTTGTGTCTTGTTTATTTTTTTCATTAAACTTTATGTCGTAATAATAAAAGTGTAAATATGGTGGATCGTTAAGTTAAATAAAACCACATCCTAATCTGTTAGCTAATGCTTATGTACAAAATGCGAATCACGCACTCCCATGGACTCATCATAGTTCTTCCCCGAAAGTTTATTTGCACAATCTTGATTACAATGAAAAAATCAATATTGGGCTTATGAACATGCTCATATGTCAAAATTTTGTAGTTCCCCGCAGACTTCCCCTTCATTTTGAAAAGCCCAATGACATGTTATCGCAATAACATATTCACACAAACCTATTTATCAAAAGTAGTAATAAAAGAACAAAATAATACTAACCCTAAAATAATACTAGCTCGAATACTTTTATATTGTAAGAATACTCGTTAGGAGAGTGAAGTGATGAATACTTATCATTCAACAGCAACCCAGTATTTTAGAAGTATTCCTAAAGTAGAAATTATGAAAACATGTCCTGAACATCACTGGTAAAAGAAGAAGCCGCTCGCCGCACAACTGTGTGAGCATAATACGGAAAGACATGAAGACAATGTTATCCCCTAACATGGTTTCAGAAGGGTGGAAGACGCGAGAAGATGCGGAGAGCCGATCCTAATTGAATGGAAAAGGGCTAGGATTTATGACGATGATGATTAACCCAGTATTTTACTAGTTAAGTCTAAACCAAAGCCATCCTTTTTTTATTTTCCTCCATGTGTTGACACTTGCCAACACTCAACAACAATTTTTGTTTCATTGTTATATACGTCGAAAGTTAAAGTCAGTGAAAGGGCAAAATGATGAAATAAGCTTTGCATTATTTTTATGACCATAAGTGCAGTTGTTGGTGGAATCTGCCATTAGTCCAACATTCTGTTTCTCCTTTAGTGGCTTTTTACAAATTCCATGGGAGGAGAGGAAAAGGTATTAAGTTGGGTATCTCATGTCTGGTGATAGTGTGTGACATACATACTTATAATGAACAATGACTAATATAAGTAATTTACACCAACCAAACTTTTGAGTAAGTACTTATGTGGAATTGGAATACTTTCGGCATTGCCAATCTTGAATGTGTATTGCATACTACGCTATTCCCTCATATTGCAATTACTCTGGATAACCATAAAAACATTTTTCGTATTTTATCGAAAAATTTACTTAAAACTTGAGTAGCATGCACTGAAAACACTGTAAAATAATGGCTGAGGAATAACAAGCTACCCTTTATTATACAATTATCTGCATCATACAGTTTCAACCGGCTTGTAATAAGCATGTTTGTTATGGATTTTTTAAAATAAACTAACTAATTTACCGGTAGCCTCGCACGCGTGTCAAAGGAAAAAAAGTATTATATGTATTAATCGAGGTTATAAACTACCTGTATTCCGAATTTTATTCAAATTCTTTCATCCGTTTTCGCGTGTTTGAGAAACAAACATCCAAACTTTTAGATTTATAATATTACTATCTGTTGCCCGGAGCTCCGCTTCTGTGGGAATTCCAAGATAAAAAAGATAGCTTATGTGTTCTTTCAGGGTCTAAGCAATCTCTATTCCAAATTTTAGCTAAATCAAATATAATACAAACAAACTTCTTCGAAGATAAACATATTACTGTGGTCTCACCACAAACTTAAAGTAGTTCTTTTAAGTCTGTGGGTCACGCATATTTATGTAGGTATCTCTTCTTATTTCTTCATTATGTGTGGCACAAAACAAAAATACCAAATTCTATTCAGCTCATAGAAACTAAAATGTAATGGCTAATGAACATTAGTCGTAGAATGACCTAGAACCGTTACTGTATCGGCATTAAGGCTAACATCATATGGTATGGTCAAAAAATTAAAAATAGATTTTAACGTCCGCGGCCTTTATGAAACGAGTGTGAGCGTGCGTGAGGAAGGAGGTGGGGAGGCGCAGACGCCGATGACATCACACGAATTGCAGTGCGGTGCGACCGCCAACTCTTGCGCAATCGCACGCCCTTGATCTTGACTGCTGCGCTGCGTCGCGGCGCACGCGTGCTCGCATACCCGTACACCTACATCTAAATGATACATTCGCGCTTATATTTATCAACGCGCGTGGAGGCGTTAAACGGTAATCACAGAATATATAAAATAATACAGCTGTGGCGTTTTGTACTCATTAGCAAATCTGACAGTTCCGGCCGTTGAACGTGTAAAAGCAGTAATTAGCGTCTTGGATGCGTGTGCACTAAGTCCAAATCACTGGAGAATATAATGTCATGAATCCCATTGGGATAGTGACTAACGTAAATATAAAATTTTTGCTCAAATGTTGATGGACCAGACCACAATAAATTATTGGGAAAAATCATGAAAAATAGGTATTCTGTGTCGGAACCAAATCAACTAAAAACAATTTTTTTATCTTAAATTTTCCCGGTTTACCTTTTCGTACTTTGTTCTTATTTCATTTAGGTACTTATCAACCGACTTTAAAAAAAGGAGGATTTTCTCAATTCAGTTCGAATTTTTTAATGTTTATTTATCTCCGTCATTTCAGGACAGATTGAAAAAAAAATTTTTTGTTCGAATGAACATAGTTTCAATTTCGGCTGCTGTAACGGTTTATACCTTAACGTTAAATTTCTTTGGTATTAACTCGAGTGTTGGTAACAAGCTCAGTTGATTCTTCACATTGTGGTGTCAGAGAGGTCAATTGACTCTGCATACCCAGGTGCTCGAGTTTTTCTAATCTGTCAAAGTAACTTGGCCTCAGTAAACTAATGGAATTCGGTTTTTGTTTTTTGGGTAAAAACATACTTACTTATTTATAATTTTGAAACGAGTAGGTACCTAGTAGGTTACGCACCTACTTATTTCTTTAATAAGGTTTTAATGAATTTCAGATGTAGGTATTTGTTGATTTAAATTTGTACGATCACTTGACAAAAAGTTGAAACTTTGAACTTTTAGTTTATGAAATGTTTCTTAACTGGATATAGTTAACAAACTTTCCGTAAACTAGATAGGTATCTAAAGAATTTTTAGGGTTGTAAATTGGGTTAGGTACACCATTAAGAAATCAATACATAGTAGAGAATTTTAAAGCAACATCTCTAAGGCACGGGATCATCTTTTTTAGGTGATTAAGCCTACAATTTACAAAAGCAGTTTAAGTAGTTACCTACGTAAATAAACAGGCTCTACTTACTATTTGAGGCTACGTAAAAATGAAATATCTACCTCTAGTCACTAACTGAAAAAAAAAACTACCTAGTTGATCGGCTCGGAAAACTAAAAATGCAATCTGTCGACAAGTATGCGTATGCAGGCATGCGTGTTGGTACAAGCGGCTGATAAGTAATTCTAAGTAGGTAGAAACTCGTGTAGAAAATAAGCCTCGTCCTGATAACGTTTTTAGTGCCTACACGTGCATCTTAACCGACTTTTAACTAGATGCAGTTATGTGAATTAGTAGGTCAAGGATTATGCCTATTCAATGAAATTACAAAATCTCCCATGATTTTTTTAAGTTAAGTACCTATAGTCTATTCATTCGTCTTCTATTTACATACATTAAAAAAACGTCAGTCTAGCCTATTCGTCTATGCCTATGACTATGCCTATTCGTATTTGCTTTCGTCTATTACTATGTCTGATAGGTATGAAGATTTTATTCTGGGAGTCTTCTTGCGCTATGCTAGAAATGAAATTGTTATTTCCTACGCCCCCTCATAAAAAATCGGTGTTTTCTATAAACACTATATTTATTATGTAGCAGGTGTTTTTCTAAAAAAGGCTCTAAGTATATGTACCTATGCATTTCAATACAAAGTTTTCACCGGTAAAAATATAGAATGAATCACAATTTACATTAATTAAGTAGCATAAGTAACCACCCGCAAGAATATATTTCCAAAATTCCAGATAATTAATATAGATTTCCACAAGGTCCGATCAAATATCTGTTCTTTGATTTAAAAGAAAAATAGAATTAAGCTTACAATTATACACAACCAACATGCTAGCTTTATATTCATTATATTTATATTTATAATAGACTAGCGACCCGCCCCGTCTTCGCATGGGCATAAAAACCTTCCTCTTGAATCACTCTATCACTCTATCTATAATAAAACCACATCAAAATCCGTTGCGTAGTTTTAAAGATTTAAGCATACATAGAGACATAGGGTCAGAAAAAGCGACTTTGTTTTATACTATGTAGTGATAGTGAAGTATAGATTACTAACATGCCTTTATGTCTTTATTTTTACAGCGGCGGGAGCTAGCTCAGACATGGGAAGTGAGCACTATTGCCTAAGGTGGAACAATCATCAGAGCAACCTGCTGGGAGTTTTCAGCCAGTTGCTGCACGACGAAAGCTTGGTGGACGTCACGCTTGCCTGCTCCGAAGGTGCCTCCATTAGGGCTCATAAGGTTTGTTACATCTCTTTTTTTCTTGTCCTTTTCCAGTAGTCGTTCACTGCTGGGTATATGCTTTCCTGATATGCTGTAGTTTAAGTACCCCGTTTTCTATCATATGTAAGTAAGAAGGGGACTTCGAAATTTGTTTTGGGTGTTTGATAAGAGTTGTAAATTTGGGGTGCATGTTTATTCAACAAGATAATTATATTTTTAAGTACCTACTTTTGTAAAATTGAATAATAGTCCATTTCTGTCTAGGCCTGAAAAAGCAATTTACGGTCGAGTTATATAGGAAGCACTAACGAAGGTGTGTCTATACTCAGCGGGAACACATGGTCTTTTGATATAGGTCTTTCCGTGATATACATCTATATAATTAGGGCTATCATTGGTGAAACAACTGAAATTAGTTCCGTATTATTTTCAGAGTTATCGATTTTTGAAAAAAATTCTCTAGCCAGCGGGCAACTTTTTTTCTATGAAAGTGATCAAGTTAAAATATGGTTATATTATTAGGGTTATGCTAACTTTATATATAAATGATAAAAAAAATATAGATTTCATTCATCAAAACTGAAATATTCCGTCACGAAAAAAAACTCTAGTCAGCGGGAAACTTAATACATACGCAACATACAGCATTAGAAAACAATCCTCAATTAGTGCTATTCCCGTGTATATTTTGTATAATCTTGCTTTTTGGATACCGCTTTCAGAAGTGCAGATATATACCTAAGGTGGTTTTCTTGCTGATACATATACTTCGTGAGATCATCCATATAAGCTGAACAGTATAATAGCCAACTAAAAATCCACTCCTACCGATGAATCAAATTTAGCTTTACCCTTTTTACCCGACTACGGCAAAGCCAAAAAGTAGGGTAATGTTTTGGCAGTCTGTATGTATTTATGTATTTGTGTATGTATGTATGAATGTATGTATGAATTAATGTTATGTATGTATGAATGTATGGTTAAAGACATTTATACACATAAATTAATCTACAAAGTTCAGTTATAATGAGAACTTACAAATTTACATTCAGTGAACGTGTACAAAAAGTCGGTAGGTAGGTAAATAATAAATATCAAATTTTCGTTCCGTGCTGGCTGTGTGCACAGAACTAGTTTGTTATATCTGCATCTTCGATGCACAGTAAGGTAATGTGCCAATGTGTGTGTATAAGTACTGTCTAATGTGAAACAGAATAAGCGCAGATGTGGCTTGCGATACGAACATTATTAATTTTAAATTGTTTTAATATTTATTTATTTTTCGAATGTGCATGTTATGTAAAAGGTACCTATGTCCGTATGTTTTTGTGACTGGTCATATAGCTTGTTTATTTAGTTTTTTTATTCAGTTTATTTTTAATAAATTGTATGAAATGTAAAATGTACGAATGTATGTATGTATGTATGATCCACCATATCGCCTGTATTTGTATGTTCCACTGAACCGATTTTAATGAATGGGGTGTCAATCGATTAGTAAAAATGACCCGGGTGACATGGGCTACATATTTTTTTATGTAGTCGGGTTTGTTAAACGTAATTCTTGTTGCCATTTCTATTAATTATACAAAATTTGTATTATAAACAGAAAAAATAAGTACGTCAGTGTTTCAAATTAAAGTGAACTGATACTCTGAAAGTAACCTGTAGAAAATTTTCATTCTGTAATTATTTCTGAACTCACACTTAAAGTATTTGCTCTTGGTAGAAACGTTATATCACATTTATATTATAAAGAAGAAAGATTTGTGGCTACAGTATACTTACCGGTTACCAAGAAGCCAAAAACCATTACATTACCAGCACTGAGAAGAAGCTTTTGTGAACACATCGTATATCAAGAAATACAGTTACAGCGCAGTTCTGATAAGAACTGTTTTGTCAAGAAAGAAATACAGATAGTTACGAGGTAGCTCTGATAAGAGCACCGTGCGACCGAGAGGAAAAAAGCGTGGAAGCGAGATAGCAAGCGTCACTCCTTCGAAATAAATCAACCGTTTTTTTATTGGTTAAAAATATTATAATTCAAGTTTTATTATTGGTTGATGACGATTTACATGGTAAATATTTTGTATATAAACTTCGCATTTTTGTCAATAAACATTCCATTCCATTCTATTCTAATCTTCTGAATTGGAGTTTTAAGAGTTTTTTTTAAGTTTATAAATTTTAAGAGCGGAATCAGTCCTTGATACCGATAAACTTTCCCCATTGACATATACCGTGATATGAAAAGATTTTTATTTACTCCATAGAAACTCGGATTAGCTACTTGGGCAGATTTTACGGGAGGACACTTTTTTTCATATTTCAATGTATTCCTTGGGGAAAGTTGATCAGTAACATGGGCGCGGGGTGAGCCCTTAAAATGGTTTCAGTATTTTTACACGACTGCTCAAACAAAGGAGCGTATTGTTTTAGAGATCATGTATGTATGTAAGTATGTATGTACGTAAGTAGGTTAGTTTATTTTTTCCATCATAACTTCTAAGCGGCTGAACCGATTTGGATGAGTGGGGTATCATTAGAATCCTTGCGTCCCCACCACGAGTGACATAGGCTATATATTTTTTAGGATGGCAGTCGTGTTTTTTTTAAACTCGTTTTTTACACGTTAAAATAGATATAAACGTAAACCTGCACTTCTGAAAGCGGTATCCAAAAAGCAAGATTATACAAAATATACACGGGAATAGCACTAATTGAGGATTGTTTTCTAATGCTGTATGTTGCGTATGTATTAAGTTTCCCGCTGACTAGAGTTTCTTTTCGTAACGGAATATTTCAGTTTTGATTATTGAAATCTATATTTTTTTTATCATATATATATAAAGTTAGCATAGCCCTAATTATATAACCATATTTTAACTTGATCACTTTCATAGAAAAAAAGTTGCCCGCTGGCTAGAGAATTTTTTTCAAAAATCGATAACTCTGAAAATAATACGGAACTAATTTCAGTTGTTTCACCAATGATAGCCCTAATTATATAGAGTATATCACGGAAAGACCTATATCAAAAGACCATGTGTTCCCGCTGAGTATAGACACACCTAACGAAGTGCTTTCAAAAATGTGAAATAAAAACAAGTGAGCGCTTTTTAGTTGGCGCCAACCAAAGGGGCCAACGTAAAATTTCACATGTTGTTTCTTCGCACGAGAAAAAAATAAAGTATCTACCCTACATGCTTCGATCAAAATTGCAATTTAAGTCCACGTAAGCATATTTTAACTGAATCACTGACCCGATTCTGATGATATAGATAGAGTTCAAATGTGTTATTTTTTTGGCGCTATACCCATGCAGTATCACACAGGTGGAGCCGCGGACAACAGCTAGTTATGAAATAAGTAACTAAAAATAATAATTTAAGTAAGTATAATTATCATTTTAAACACTTACCTATGCTTTATACAATGTGCGTAGGTTTTACTTCAAGTTGAATGTCTTATTAATTGTTTGCGGCACGTAAGTACCTACTTCTTCGACTGTATGAAATATTATGTTAGAAGACATATATTTTGTATTAACGAATATATATTGAAGTATTTATTAGGTATCTTTAATTTTTTAATAAAATTATCTAAAAAGTTATATAGCGCCAATGAGCGCCCGACTAATTAAGTCGTGCTACACATAGATAATATAAATTTTCTTTTTATCACAATAAAAAGAGGATTTATATTCTCTTAACTGTGTCTCTACATTATAATGAAATTTTACTGAACGGCCGATTTAAGTATTTAATTTATTTATTATGTAGTTTCATTATACTGAGATGTTGAACAACAACGAATATTCATAAAAATCGGTCCAGTGGTTTAGCCGTGAAAGCGTGACAGACAGACAGATAAACAGACAAAAATACTCGCATTTAATAATAGGCATTAGTATGGAAGTATTGGTTAATTACTGTAAATAAACTGGCAGTAAGCCGATTTAAAATGATCAGGGGGCTTTGCTATGACCTCTTCAAACGATCCAAAAACAACTGAGTAAGCGTAATGGCAAAAAAAAAAAATTGGAAAATATACACTACGCGAAATGATGGCGTAATATTCATGTTATAAGGTGACATCTCCCCTACTCGACTGTTTTTAGAAATAAGCCCCCATATTGGAAATGAGGGAGTCCTGTGTCCAGTGGAAGACACAAATTAGTTCTTCTTGCGGCAGAAATTATTACCTACTTACTAGAATTACAAACTTAAATAACAAATTAATTAATAAAACTTTTCAGGTTGTACTCTCTGCGTGTTCATCTTACTTCCGCTCGCTGTTCGTGGATCACCCCTCGCGTCATCCCATCGTCATCCTTAAGGACGTGGGTTTAGAGGAACTGCGGACCCTCGTGGACTTCATGTACAAGGGCGAAGTCAACGTCCAATACTGCCAACTGCCTGCACTCCTCAAAACTGCTGAAAGTCTTCAGGTAAATGAATATTTATTGCCTGTTTTACAGAACCAATCATTTCATTGATTAGATGAATATACTTACCCCCGCCTGCAGATTTATTTGACTGTTTGGTATAATAACGAGTTAGGTACGTACAGGCAAATAAATAATTTGTCCTTTATATTTTTGAAGCTGCCACTGTAAGTACATACAATTAGGAAGTGCATTGAAGCGAGACTCGGTTAAAATGCTCAGTTCTGTACTGTACCCCTAGTATGAGTTTTTCTTAACGCAGACGCTAGCGACTGCGTTAAGAAAAACTCATACTAGGGTCACTGGTGGTTACAAAATCAATGCCAGTATAAATATATTTCAGGAATTTGACGACACTGCGGATAACTGGCATCAATACAATCATCTTTCCAAAATGCTAAGTATAAGTAATAGTAATACAAGTCATACTCGGGTTGTAGCCTATCACAAGTGTTCTCTGTGAAAGCTTACTTAACCTCGTTCGAACTTAGGCAATTATTAATAAATTAAAAGTCTTTTTTGACATTTACAGGTAAAAGGATTAGCTGAAATGACGACGTTAAGCGCTGCTGGTATTGATACAAGAAACGTCTCTGAACCAATGGAAGAGTGCCAACCCCAAGACCCGAAAGAGTCAACAGAACCCCACGAACGATTGGATAATAGAGAGAGCAAGGACAAAGACGATAAAAGAGATGCAAAAGATATGCGTGATTCACGTGAAAGAGAAAATAAAGATAGTCACGAACCAAGGGATAACCATGGACGTGAGCACCGTGAATCTAGAGATTCTAGGCAAAATAGAGAAAGAGAACTTAGGGAATCACGTGATATGAGAGAGCACAGAGATCTGCGTGACGTCAGAGAATCACGGGAGCATAGGGATCTAAGGGAATCTCGAGAATTGAGGGATCACAGAGAAATTAGAGACATTAGAGAACCTCGAGACTTGCGTGATGTTCGAGATCCCAGAGACTTGCGAGATACTCGAGAAACACGGGATGGTAGAGAAACATCAGATGCATCACCTCCTAGAATATCTCCACTATTATCCGTAAGGCGGTTTAGGCCTGAAGTTACAATTGATACGCCAACGCCTACGCATCCACCCATCCCAAAAGATGAACCACCTGACGAACCCATGCGATCGTCGTCTCCAGAAGATGACACCGTTTCTATTAGATCTAATGGCGCCCAAAACGATAGTATTGGTAAGCATATTTTGACTAAGCCGGTGTTTATCTTCGATTCTGTAAGGATCGTGGCAAGATAATATTACTCATAGGGGATAATCCTTTTTTAATTTCCCTCATAATAACTGAAGTTTTTCCATGACTGACGAGCTAAGCTAATATAATATTTAATTTAAATATAGAAATATACTTTTATAACTCATAACATAATAGATGATCACTGCTCTTGTTAGGCATATAGATTTTATACAATTGCGGCCAATGCTATGTTATTATTAAATAAACAAATATTATTAGGTTCGTAGATGCCTTCTTGCAAAGCTTTAAGTAGGTACATAGTTAACAGCATGTCCTGGGCTCTGAAACGACCAGCTAATTTTGTGACCAGAAAATCACTAGGACTTGTATACCTAAGTGACCTAAGTATTATTTACTTATGTTCCTAAGTAGGCACCTACGTAAACTAAATAAGTAACGTATTTGGAATTGCGTTCGTTGAGGTAAGTGGCAACGCTGGCATTCTGTTGCAAGGACCGAGTGCTCGGCTTGACTCAAAAATCCCAACCAACTTTTTGCACTCAGTCGGTACAGTTCTATAGTCCGTAGTTTGAAATTAGTATAAATAGGTACTTAGGTACTGTTACCTACTATCCACCGGAACAGAATCAGATACTAGCGTGGCTTTTTACCATCTCTTAAAACCATGCAAGAACGACTGGGTAAAAGAGACAGCGCAATACATCATGTAAAGCGAAATCCCCCTTACTCACTGGATCTTGCATAGTTTTATGCGATGGTAGTAACCTCCATGGTTTTTAGAGATGGTATTAAGCCACCTGAAGATGAAGATGGAAAAAAGAAAAAAGGCCTTATATAACTCTAATCCAGAGCCGTATAGGATTTTAGATAAAACAAAACACAGGTGAATGCTGTCAATGTCATGTTATGTCATGTCAGCTGTCAAATAGTGAGATTAATCGCCATCTAATTTGTTTGTTTTGGAATTCGTAGTAGGTGTTTTGAAAAAAATTGTCTAGTTAATGGCTATTAGAGATAAAATGTTAAGGATGATTATGAATATTCTATATGTAACGTGCCATAAACATTTAAAACAGAATACAAAAATTACCTGATAAGACAAGCAGGGGTTCACAATAAGAATTGTAATAATTATTCATATGGTAAAACGAATTGAGCAGAAGCAAGTTTTTTAATGTTTAACTATCATGGTAATTTAATTTCGCCATCACTTCTCATGAATATTTAATTATTAGGTGTTATTAGGATATTTGTATTTGAAAAACACCACTTTCATGGTGGACATTTTATACGATTACGTTGACAGGCAAGCATAACTTCCCGCTAAACAGTGGTCACAGTAGCCTAGTTTAACTTGTGTACAGTAAGGGTGCCACTAGTGTGCTGTGAACTTGCAGTCTAGGATGTTTTACCATAGTGCCCAATGATTTCACTGCCTCTTGCCCTCTAATGTTAAAAGCAATGTTTAACATAAGTAAAATAGAGAATCAATAATATGCTTACTTACCTTTAAAATTTTCAGGCATAAACATGACTATAAACAGTCATAGCAGCAGTGTTCTTGGACCCCGATATTCTCCAGTGGAACAGAGGCTTAGTGTTCTTAATGCTATACCACATCCAGGCCTGCCCCATCCATCTCATCCGTCGCTGTCAAGTCCTCGGAGTGAGCCTATTGCTGGACCTTCAGGACTGCCACCGGTCCAACAAGTACCTTTAGTATGTACTTAATTCCTTAACAATACCTGTTATCTTTGAACTCCTACATAAGTGATGGTGAACATGGCCTAACTTGATTTTTATTTCATTTTTTACCAGAGACATCAAGTCATTGAACCCAGCTTTGATGGCAGTCGTTAGGCTGTGCCAGATGTGCTGTGCCTTTAGGCAGCTTGAAAAATGTAACAGTGTTGACAGCTCTTGGCCCCAGGTCTTGATCCTGTTGGTCTTGTTTCCCTGTAAAAAGGGTTACTGAGATGATAGTCTTTTAATTGTCATCATAAGTGCCACTACCTCTATTACCATGATTCAAGCATACCCTCACCTCTGAAGCATCTGCTGAAGATGGACTTTGAAAACATTCTTAGATGATAATGATGAAAACATAAAAACAACTCTATTGACATAATTGTTGCAGCATCATTATAATGGATAAAATCATACTAATGCTGAATACTGAAAACATTTCAAATGCTTTATGAACCACTTTTATTATATTAGTGTAGTTAGAGTTTTAGAAGGAGACAGCATGCAGTAAAAATCATTATTTTGAGTATTTAACAAAAGATTTCTGTACCCCTAATAATTGTTTTGTTAAATATTACAGTCCTTGAAAAAAGAAATTGATTGGGACCGCAGTAATGAAGACAAAGGTGGTGAATCATCATCAGAGTACAGGATGCAGCATGAAACGGTATGTATTTTACTTTTTAGTAGTAGCTGCCTGTATCAAAAATGCTCTTTTAAAGTATTTTGCCAAAATATTGAAGGGCCTTAGTGATGTGGGTATCTACAATTTTATTGTTGTTGTTGTAAATATTGCTCAGTGGGCTACAGAAAAGTGTAAATTTTTTTTGCTTTGTATTATTCTTATCATAATTTACATACACATAATGTTAATAGTTAGGATTGGTACACCAACTTATAAAAGGTGTACCAATCTTTTATAAATCTCAATAGATAAAGTTGAGGTCATTTTTTTTAATTTGTTCTCTAACATAATAATTAAGTCCAACCTTTACATTATTGTAATAGTTAAAAAAATTAAATCATAGTATGGCTTGGATGTTAAATATTTTGTGGGTATCTGTCTTATGCAAGACATCTAAACTTAAACAGCACTCAAGTGATTGCCGCATAACGTTTGGGTTCTATAATATGGTCTGTTAACCAAGTTTCAATATAGAAATACAAATAATATTTCATTTACGTAAGATGATTAACTCTAATGCAAGGTTATGCTCCCAAATAATAAGATATTACTTATACATAGATCTTTAAATTGATGTGCTGACCCACTCATACATAACATTTGTGTATTAATATATAGACTAGCAGGCTTATTAGTATTTCACATTTTCTTTTTGTCTACCTTACCAAATAGTTTAAATATGTCTTTTTGTCTATTAGTTATTTTAATCAATACGGGTGTTGTAATAGTTAAGTTGCTCCATCTGCATTGATAATATCTTTTTTTTTTCATACAACATAAGTGTTACTTAAAAAAATATATAAAAGAATAATTCTCCACATAGGATAATTTCAGGGATATGAGACATTATTCTAAAAACAAAAAAAAACCTAATTCATAGAACTATTCCAACCCATTACGTGTTCTTGTATATCTTCTTCAATAATGCATGATTTTTGTTTAGGTTTTAAGATTTTTATTTTTTACCCCCTTTAGTCAGACGTTTATTTTAAATAAATAAAAATTTGTGAGGAACATAAGATTCAAGTTTTACACTGCCTTAATAAAAGTTATCAATTATTTTATTATGTGCATGCTTTTGTTGACGCTACTAAAACTTTGTATTGGGTGTTGTATGTGGATTTATTAGAAAATTGGTGTTGCATGCTTTTATCACAATATCGGTTTTTGTGGGTATAAGGATTCCCTATTACAGAAATAATAAATATAGCGTTATTAAATTGATAAAATATTTAATGTTGTTTATTTATATAACTACTAGTTTCAACAAGACAGTGAATTGCAATACAACAAAAATGAAAGATTTTATAGTGAATTTCGTGAAAATAAAAAACTATCATACTATACATACCCACAATAAATAATATAATTATGTTGTTTAGTTATTGGTGTTATATGTAACAATTAATTTTACTATGCATGCTTGTCTGATATGCTGCGCTATTTTAAACATCGAGTACTATGCCTTGCTGTCAAGAAGTTGACCTTCATTTTGTTGGCCATCATTTTTTATATCCATTAATTTTGTTTGATATATATTTTGGGCAGTTTTTATTTTTAACTTTGGCCATATACATGCATACGTATCACGAACTGATTCCGTACGCGTGCGCGTTGCTAAACAACAAGGCATTACGAGTAGCCGGCTCCCGGGTCACTCCTGCACATTTTTGGGCAAAAATGAGCGTCAACTTCTTAATTAGATAGTGGAAAGTTAAAATATAAAGAGACTGCATCTCAACTTAGAAAGTAGTTATAGAGATATTGCACACATTATGGTCAGTGTAAATGGAACAAGAGAAAAAAAAGAAGTTGATGTTCTTTTTTGTGGTTGCAGGAGTACGATGGGTCCGGTAGGGTGCGAATTGAGGAAGGGGAGAGAGGGTATCCTTGCATACACTGCGGCGCGGCGTTCCCCCACCAGAGCAAACTTGCGAGGCATATACTGACGACGCACACGCTAGACACGTTGAAGTACCGCGACGCCATGTTGGCTAGACCAATCGGCCTGCCTTTGATAGGACAGTTCAGTGAGCCCACGTACATGAGCATGCCCACGGAGGAATCTCCGATAGACTTGGACATTGGCGCTATGGAACCTGGGAATGTAGTGCTGTGCAAGTTTTGTGGCAAGAGTTTTCCAGATGTTTCGTCGTTAATAGCACATTTACCAGTGCACACGGGTGACAGACCGTTTAAGTGTGAATTTTGTGGAAAGGCGTTTAAGTTGAGACATCATATGAAGGATCATTGTAGAGTTCATACGGGTGAGTGGTTCTTTGTTTTTATTTTTAGAATATAAAGTTAAAAATGTAATACAGGGACCGACGATAAAGATTGCACATGTTAAAAAGATAAGACAGTGTTCTACAATAATAAAGTTGACAAATGCAACGACTGAGAGAAACCGTAGACTAATGTTTTATAGCACGAAGTGTAACTCAGCTGTATCCTATATATCTTAAATCACATTCACATTTAGTTATAGTTAAGATTATATTTCTAAGACACTCGACTAGTGGTATTTTGGTGGTGCTATAAATCTCGGTATGACTTTGACACGATTCAATGAGAGTTTTGATATTTTTAATACTTCCGCTTGGGTTTCGAAGATTATAATGGTACGGAGACTCAGTCATTGGACAAACAACTAAACTGATTAATCGTTATCGAATCACCATAGCGTATCGTACCCTAGGTGCCTTATATTTTTATATTAACGGAATTCGTGGGCAGAGTTTGTTTTCCTTTTTAATTTCAATTAATTTTTTGTTTTCAGGCGAGCGGCCCTTTCGGTGTGTATTATGCGGGAAGACATTTTCCCGTTCGACGATACTAAAGGCGCACGAGAAAACGCACTACCCCAAATACGCCCGAAAGTTTCTATCTCCGAGTCCAGTCGACACTGAGGAGGAAAGCCCACACCAATGAGTATGGGATGGATATAGTGCTAAATTTCATGACGATTTGTTGGCCAGTAACAGTGAATATCATTGGTAATAGATGTGGCTGAAAATTTTAATTAGAGTGGTAGTTTCAGATCGTTTTTGTAATATTTCGATTATTAACAAAAGAAAGTTTGCTTAATGCTGATAATCGTACGTAAAGATAATAATTTTCCTCTTTCCATTTCAAATAATATATATTGACATGATAAATGCTTATGCACTTAAACTTGGATCCAATTGACAGCTTGCCTGACGTTAGCCGTTCTTGAGAATGCTATTGTTGACGGAAACTGGAGCCAGTTTATAACTTAAGTTGTTTTTATTGTAGTCACAGTACCTACGTACGATAAGAAACAAGTAATCTTTTTCAGGCACGGTAGCAACTGAAAATAGAATTAAAAGTTATAAAAATATAATTTTCACTAAATGAATTGACTACTTATTTTGGTAATAAATCTTATAATGCCACTCTATTTTAAATGTTTTGCCACACGTCTCCAATGATATCAACCCAATCTGTTATTGGAATTAGTCAATGTTGAGCATAGAAGTGATAGTCGAATGAACAAAAGAAGGACAATATGTTGTAATTAGTTAAGAATGTGATTTAAACGCCGCAACTGTGATCTGAATGATATGAATAATATTTGATATTTCACTAATAGATAATTGACACACTAAAGTGGTTTAATCTTTTGGTTATTTCAGCTTTAGGGTTATTTTTTTGCTTCTTCAAACATTAGGTGCTTTCTTTACGCTTTAGGTAACACTAATGTAGTTTCGGCTTTCGAGTCTTGTAACGGCATAGCCAAAGTTAGCTAGAGAAGTAAAACTTCTTGTCTTTGTTTTTCATTTCCAATTGGAAGTAAGTTTTTTTAGATATATCTTTGTTTTATTTTTGATGGGGGCATTCGTCAGATGATTACAGCTTGTCAAGACTTAAGTAGTCCGTATTGTTAGAAAATTGGAGTGCTATTAAAACGTACTAACTTCTTTTATTTCACAAACAACACTAACTACATTGCTTAGTAAAATAAAGTAACGTTTTGTATTTGATTAAAAAAATCATCAAGACAGCATAAAGGGGTAGTTATATTTTAAATAAATTACAGCTTCAGTCTTATTTATATATTTGTAACAGCCAGCGGTAGCTCTGCCATGTTCCGTTTCAAGAGCAGTGAGGCTACTATGACGGTTTAAAAGCTATACAAAATTGCCAGCCAGATGTCGCCTTGCATCGGCAAGGCGACATCTGGTTCTCTCGATCGACTAGCAATACAAAACAGAAAGAGTAAGCGATATGCGCATCAAGACACGATTGTCCCTTGAACCTTTAACGAGCATTCCGATTTTCCAACCACCCTAGAAACTTTTTCATTTCTATCTGGCAAATGCGCCTAATCTACTACAAAATATTGTTGATGAGCTCGTAATTACTTTTTTTGGTTGCCATTTCAAAGCTTTTCGACATAAAAGGATTGTAAAATATCGTATTAATTTAGAACTGACTTAACATTTAGAGACTTGTATATTTATTGTAGTATGAGTCATCGCAGAGTTGATTGATTTATAAACCAAATTAAAGATTGATAATGAGTGCTTTAATTATAATTATTAGAGACCATACGAAAATTGCACTCAGTATAGTTCGTAATGATTAAAAAGTTAGGGATTTGAGATTTTTACTAATTTTATGTCTTTCGAAGATACGACGCACGCTCCCCTGAGGTAATTCAAAAGCAATATTACGACATATAAATGTAAATAACATATAGTTTGATAATGTCGGATTTTTAGAAAATTTATTAGGACATAACGCTTCGGTAGTTCTATATTTGAGAAGCGTGGGGAGAGGTGTGATGTGTGATTATGGGAATCAAAGCTTTAACGAACGCTGGTTTAGTTCTGTTTCTGTCCCTTACTGTGCCCCTTAAGCCCTTAACCAATAAGAACCGGTTTTATAAAATAAATCTTACACCCGAGTTCAACAAAAACACCCGTTTTAATTTTAAACGATACGTTAATAATATATGTTGGTGAATTCGTGTCTTAACGTTGTTATTTATTGTTTAACCAAAGTTCACTTTGTTTAAGATGCAAGGGGTAAAGTATCAGTAAGTAAATATATATTTATAAAGTTTTCTATTTTCATACTACACAACACCATTTTATTATCCAGCAAATATGTAAACACTTTTTATGAAATGTGATTACTATTTCGTAAATTTAAAACAAATAAGTTTATCAATTTATTTTGGAAAAAATAGTACTACATTTCATGCACTAAGTGTTTGAAAGAACATTTACCGTTTAGTTACAGTCTTATGTATCTTTATTGTTACTAAATGAGAAAATCAAAGTCGATGTGTTGCAGCTGGTGCAATTTAATGCAACGATTCTTTTTGGTTTAACTACAGAAAAATTGATATTTTTAACAGAATACTCAATAATAATGCACTAAAATAAAACCAAAATAATCATCATTAAATATATTCGTAACGTCAATATATATTTTTTTTAATTAAATACAAAACGACCTATTTACTACAGGCATCCATACTAATATTTTAAATGCGAAAGTCTGTCTGTCTGTCTGTCTATCACCTCTTCAAGGCTAAACTGCTGGACCAATTGTGATGAAATTTAGTAGGAATGTAGTTAACGACCTGAGGTCAAACATAGGCTACTTTTGGGCGCGATATAACCGAGTCCCACGCGGGGCGAAGCCGCGGGGAACAGCTAGTTAAGTAAAAATTTATCCGCTTTTTATCTATAAAATTTTGATATTGTTGAAATATACCGTATAAAACTTATTTTTTTTTTAAATATTAGCTAATATTATAAGCTAAAGTTTTGCATTGAATTTACACGGATGTTATTTTTCTCAAAGAGTAACAATGATACACAAGGTGCTGTGACTATGTGTGTACAAGCTAACTTGACTATTAATGTGTTCAATCAATTCAACAGAGTCTAAATACAGGGATATTTTACGGATCACAATACTATTTTTATTTTATTTCCAACTACATGCAGTTGAATTTTAATAATTCAATGTGTTGGTTAGCTTTTCACAAGAACTCCTTTTTATTCTCTTCTATATGGCAATCAAACTTCTTCATAAACCTTGTCCGAATATTAAGGGGGAAAAAACAGCTGAGGCATGTCTATGCTTGTTCGCCCACGCAAAGTAATAATTATTAAAGAACTAACTGATATTTGATATATTTTGATAAAAAACCGCATTGTTTATTTTAATGTGTAAAGCCAACCGACATCATTATCGTAAGTATTTAAAGCTTTGATTTGGAACTGATTGAATGTTGGCTCACTTTAGTCTGTAAGTTTTCTTCGTAAATTATTTGATAGTTCTGATTTGTCCACGAGACTCTCTGGCTAATTAATGAGTGTACATTGTGTAAAACAATACGTGGTGATGCCTTGTTTAGTAATTTTCTTCTTTTCATTAATTTTGCTAGTTTATAGATCAGTCTAAAATCATAAAATTTTCTTACATATCATACCTATATCTTTGAAGTTGTAATACTTATGTAGTAAGTATATTGGTTTTAAATCATGTTATATTTGTATAAAGTCTAAGGCTATGAAAGATCATTTTGTTCAATTTTATCTATACTTATTATATAGGTTTTTGAATGTAGGCGTTTAATATTAGAAGCTTAGGAATCGATTATTTTGGATTTTATAAATTGAAAGTATTATGATAAATATAGGAAAAGAACTGTGATATATATAATGTAAGAATGCAACATCTGGGAGATTTAAAATTTGATCTCAGATAGTGATTATAAATTTAAGTTTAGACCAATCGGATCGAGATTAAATACTAATATAGAATTTTTTTTCTTGGAAAAATAATGGTTTTCAAAGAAACACTGTTCGATCCTTTGAAATACATATTGCCTCTCTAAATTTCAAATTGAAAATTATTTTCGCCACATATTATGGCAGATCTCAGTCTGTTTTTAAGTTTTAGGCATTGTTAAAAGGTAAAGTTTTATTAATATGAGCATCATTCGACTAATCTCTTAAATAAAATAAAATGATGTTCGCACTGTACTTATCTAATTTTCTTTTAAGTTATAGAACGCCTGACATTCCGTAAATAATTCCAGAACTTGAAATATCAACATCAAATGCCACCGATGTATAGGAAATAATATGTAAAATAATATTCAATGTACACTATTTTAAAGCTGAGAGTGCCGTGGCATATCAGAGACGTGTTTTTTTGTGGAATGTTTAAAGTATGTATGAAATAATGTGTAGTGTCCTTAGGAAGATCTTCCAAACACTGTGAGTGGTTAAGTCTCCGTGAGGATTGTTTCAAAGATTTTAACGATATTATTGTTTGTTATATCGTAGAACAGAGTGCGCGGTTTATGCTGGTCATTAAAAGTTTTAGCCGATATGAACATTCCATATTAACCAATGTGTTTATTTTATTTATCCAATGCTGCGAACACATATAAACATCATGTGCTGATATGTATTGTTTGGTTTGTGGATGATATAATTTCATAAATTTCTGTATAAAGTTCTAGAAAATTTTCGAGTAAATTAATGAGGGAAAATAAAATTAAATGTTGGACTATTGTTAAAAACACACGTATAAATGCATTTTAGATAGATTGGTAGATGCGCTACTTCCCGGAGCTATAGATTGGATTTGTCAAAAACGCAAAATAAAATTATAAAAAAATGAGACACAAGAATGTTGCTATTTGAAAAGCTGCACTCTTTTTATTTTTCGGAGTCAAACGTTACCAAACATTAGAGCAATATTTAAACCTTGATTAATGTTCCTCTTCTTATTTTAAGAAAGATTGAATATTTACTATATGTATACAGAAATAATAGCAATAATAAATGGTTAATAAAGATGCGATTTAACAAATTTCTACAAGTTTTAACAAAATAGTTTTTTATAGTAGACAGAATGCAGTTTGAAGCTATTTTGTTTCCTAACTTTCAGAGGTACTATTTATTGATTAAATAATAATATTGATAGGATTATATTTCTATGTATTGACGTGTATTGTACATAAGCAGTGGTGAATATTGTTAAACGATTTATTGTAACATACATGAGCAATAGTTTATACGATCCCCCAAGTGCAGTTATTCAAATTTTAACATTAGCCAGTTGTTGCCACGTCCTTGCAAAGTTCACGCCGTTAGCACAAATATAAAGTAATATATATATTGTATTTCAAGTTTATGTAGATATATTCTTTTCTTAAGTACCTACTGAGCATGATAACTTTAAGAGATCACTAGCACGAAATATTTCATGTGTTGGAATAGTTACAACGTAGATTCATTTTTATATAAATAAATTGTGACCACAGTTTTATATTTAGAGTGCCTCTTGCCTATACAAGACTTATATAAAGGCTGCAAATCACGGAATATACATAGTATATGTAGCAAATAGAGAAAATGTGTAATTTTTATGGTGAAAATTGTAAGTTGCGTTATGATATGTGACTTGCGAATTCATTTCATCTCCGATTTGCTTGTCCGCAGCAGGAATGAGGCCTCCGTAGTTAGCGCATTCCAATCTTGTGATGTGACCATACAATGAACACCCAGTGCAAAAGTATTTTCGTGATCCAATATTTCAATAGATTTATTTTTTGTATAGTATATCTACATAGCGTTGTTAAGTTTCGTCCAACAAGATCGTTAGAGCGAATACGCGACATATCGCGACCGGTTAGTTGTAACAAACGTACCATTTTAAGTGGCATACCTAAATATAGAACTTATATTGCAATTTTTCTAAGTTCCTGTAGGTGTATTAATTATTGTATATTGGTACAACTTGTTTTAATAATTATAATGTGTTTATTATAAATTATTTAGATTTAACTTTCGCGATTTATATTATTTTATATTAGCGTAATATATCATGGCGGGTATTCTGTGACGTTATTAAGTTGTATCCTTTTGTGGTTACAGTTTAGTATAGGTCAGCAATGTTATTTAGTCATTCATCAAATGAAGTGTAGTTTTACATAGGATTACTTATGACGAACTTGAACTACCTACTTCATTCGTCATAAAGAAACGCATTAAAATACCAGGTAATCCAACATGATTACCTGGTTACGTACATCATGTTTCATAAAATTTTATTCTTTTATATTTCACACAAATAAATACCTACTAGGTATTTTTAACTTAAATTTATAGGTATCCCTATAATCCCTATAAATTTAGGTTAAAAATACCTAGTAGGTATTTTTAACGAGATAAAATGAAAAAACTACCTTAACCCGAAAATAAATCTGAAATTGTTGTCGAGTCGTGATTTCCCTTTTCAAAGTTTCTATGCCCTACATATTATATATTATGCTACTATAAATAATATGCTGCACAAGTTCAAATAACGTAGGTCCACTTTATTTATAGAGCTTAAATATTGTTGTTTCTTTAACATAAGAAGCAGCGACTGTATTTCCTTAAGCTGTTTTATTTAACATTCATTGTTGACATTTTAGATTAGATGAAATCTGTTTTGCCTTAACATTATTAATGTTCATAATGTTGTGACAAAGAGCATAACAGTTTTGTTAAAATAGTTACAGTACCTACCATTGTAATATCAGAACGGATGAGGATCATAATGGTGTAATGTTTTTGTCAATTGTACAGCAGTCTTACAAGAGACCCAATGCTGTTGATCATTGTAACTTTTGAAACAAATATAAGCATATCATAGCTGTAAAAATACAATTTTGACAAATAAAAGCTCTACAATCATTACATAACTATTTTTTCATTGGCTTTAGGTACTATGTATTCGAGAAAATAGGTATGTAAATTAAAATAAATAAGAAAAATGGATTATATATGACCGCAATATGTATCGAACTTATTTGGTTACAGATGTGTTTGGATATGTCGTGCGTATCACCGAGCATTCCCAGCCCTATACCATCACGAAGTCCGACTGCGCTGCCACTATGGTCACCCTTGCTGGCACTACAGGCTTGCCGTATCCGTAGGTACCTCAGCGACGACTGCATGGCCTACCAAAATAGACATTTACTCCACTCAGAGCGTAGGCGATGTGGTGTTTGCCTCGCTTCTTTCCCTTCTACATGGTTACTAGAACGTCATGCTGCACTCCAACATGCCTCGCAAACGTCCTGCGACGACAAACCGTTCGTATGCGAACAATGTGGCCAGAGTTATAGGTATAGATCCGCATATGTAAAACACAAAGAACAAAATCACCGCGCTCGACTACCAGCTGACAAACTATTTACATGTGATGTATGTGGCATGCAGTTCCGCTATCTCAAGTCATTCAAAAAACATCGACTGAATCACACACTAGAAAGACTACACACTAAAAATACTGATACACCAGAAGGAATGGATCAAGTATCTAGTACTAATGAAGCTCTTATAGGTCAATGTGGAGAAATGGATCTGTCAATGAAAAAGAAGACTAAAACTGAAGGGAATAAAACTCCACCTATAGACGTTATAAGAGATGCGGAGCAAGACAGTACAGTCGATTCTAACGGGGCTTCTGATTCTATAGTGACCGTTGATGACTCCGTCGAATGTAGGACCTCTGAAACTGATAGTAAAAGAGATGAAGATACTGGTTCAGAGGACAGAAGACGTATCCCTGTTTCATTTGCTAGTGTCAGTTCGATAGCGGATAGTTCGGAGAGCGAGTCGCGTGGTGACAGTAGTAAACTCGAGAGTTCAAGCTCCCATACGGGTATGCTGGGATTTATGCAGAATGACGATAGACAAAGAGATAGAGAGAGACGATTCGCATGCCCGTTTTGCGGAAAATGCGTCAGGTCCAAAGAGAATTTGAAACTACATGTTCGTAAACACACAGGTGAACGGCCTTTCGTATGTTTGTTCTGTGGGCGTGCGTTTGGTGGAAAGAGCGACCTTACGAGACATCTGCGGATCCATACCGGAGAGCGCCCCTACCACTGCGAAGCATGCGGCAAATGTTTTGCACGCGCAGACTATCTCTCTAAACATCTCACCACGCACGTACATAACACGCGCTGATTGACGAACGCGCCGTCCTTTTTCAATCTTTGCATACCTCTATAGTAAATGACCGAGTCATATTATTAAATTGGAATATTTTGTAAAATCTTTTTAAACTTTACAACATAATTAAAATAAGCAGGTTTAAATTAAACGTTTACAGGACTGTTTTCATTTTGGAGTGATTTATGACGTATTAAATAATTTAATACAAACTGGAAATATATAAGCTAGATATTATTGTTAATACATGAATACATTTACAGTCCATTTGTTCAAGTCAATTGGTTTGCATGAAAATAATTTATCCTTAAGAGTTTTTAACAATAATAGTTGGTGTACAAACACGTCAAAGTAGCCGCTGTTGTCTCGACGGGTACTTAAAAATTTGCTTATTTTTTGAGTCAAACTGTAAAATAAACTGTTATTGTGTTATTAATTTAAACAATTGTAGACCTTTCAGGTCTACAATTTGAACAAACAAAAACCAAAAGTTTAATAGTTGATATGACAATTATCTGCATTCTTAATTGTTTTTTACTCTATAAGAGTGACAACCTACAGAAATCAACGTCGCAGTAAGTTTTTTTGGATAAGTATAGAAGTTTTATATTTGACTTACTGATAAATTGTCAAGTATTACAGAGAAAAAATATTAGGTACAGTTTATACTAAATTGATTTAGAACTATAGGTTGTTATTTCAAAAATAATAACCCTAACAATAACAATTGCTAATTTAAAATATTAAAGTATACAATACAAAGTTATTATTGGTGTAAATTTTTATAAGTATATTTAAAAATCATGATTTCTTAAATAGTTAATCGATAAACTAAAACCTTTCGGATAACATTATTTTCTGCTATGCTGTCATGGGTTGCTTTGCCATATTTTTTATAAGCTGGTGTATTTTTAAGATGACTCATTCCATTAAAGGAAATCTATAAATTTGGTAGACGAGATGGTAGGTAAGTAGAAGAATGCAAAAAGCTGTGATTTGTATGATTAAGACCAGTCAAACATGTTTTAGGACATCGAAAAATGTTTTATGTAATTTAATGTAATGTTAACAATTAGATATATTAATTATAGCTGTAAGAAATCTCTCTGTGCCAAAATAAGTACCTCATAAAGTAACAATGAAGTAGATAAATTAATTACTGGGGATTATTTGTAAACAACATCTTATTTTATACTATTATGCTGCTGAGTTTCATATTGTAAGTTCGTGTACAGAGTTTGTTATGAACAACCTTTGTTAGAAAATAAAAGCTAGATCCGTCTTTAGTAAAGAAAACTTGCCCGCAGAATCTTAATATCTAGTACAATAAATACAATACATGGCCATTTTATCTTTTTAAGGAGAATGTTAACTGCCGTTATTGTGATAAGTAACACTGATACACTTATTCATTGTATCGTTAGAAGGTCTCATTTTAAACGCCATTTAATTTTTAAATTTCGCCCGTGACAAATAAGTACATACAGCATATATTTTTGATATTTCAAGAAATAGTGATTAAGTAAGTACTCGATAAGTGTAAAATCTGTTATTACAATAATTTAGATAACTATAGCCATAATTAAGTCCGTTTGTTAATATACTGCAATATTTATAAACATACTCAAGTGTCGTCCAAAAATATATAAGTATCTGCATATATTTAGGTATTCTTTAACTCTTCAATAACTTTCAATCTAGTTATTGTAACTTCATTGGGACCATCACGTACTTCAATATTACGCCAACATTCACAAAAAGAAAAATCAAGTTCGTATTACCAGAATGTTTTACTTAATGCTCAACCTTTGTATGATTTGTAAATAATTATCTTTTTACATCCATATCCATACTTCCATACTAATATTATAAATGCGAAAGTCTGTCTGTCTGTCTGTCTGCCACCTCTTCACGGCTAAACTGCTGGGCCGATTGTGATGAAATTTGGTAGGGATGTAGTTAACGACCTGAGGTCAAACATAGGCTACTTTTGGGCGCGATATAACCGAGTCCCACGCGGGGCGAAGCCGCGGGGAACAGCTAGTTATTATATTTTTTATCTATTTGGATCTATGCCGTGTGGCAAGTATCTCTGAAGTAAAATAGTGTAAAGACACGTTTTATCTAAAGGATTTTTTTGTTTTCAGTACATTATTACAAGACTAATTATTTTATTACTATTTTGAATTATTAACTTTATTATAAAAAAATCAAACGGACTTATACTGTGTCAATTAAGTACATAGGGTAAGTGAATATAATTGTTGTTATGTATTTTTACTCGATAGATTTTGCGGGCTAGTATTTCTTTATCATACAATAGAGTTTTATATTTATGGTGAGTTTTGCCACCTAAAAGTACATTTTACACGTAAATACCCAAGTTTTAGCAACGAAATAACATGTACAGGAAATTTGAATCGAAGATTCTATTAAAGAGTTATGTTACTTTATACACATTTATTGTTATCTCGTTGTTCAGATCAAAATCAACATATTTGTTTTTGTTTATTTTATATGAAACAAAGTTACAGTTCACACTATGGTGTAATATTATAATTGAAACGTAAATATGCCAGAGGGATATTTTAAGTAATTTAGGTAGTCGAAAACTTTTAGTATAAACGAGAAGCAATACTCTGAATTTTTATTTTTACTACTGAAATACTCTTATGCTGCACTTGGCGAATTTGAAAATGGTTATGAAATGTTCAGTCGTGTCGTTTTATCGATCGAAATCCGAAAACTACCAACGTAGATCGATATGTGTGGCACACACATTTTATTCCTAATTTTCGATTTCTCGAAGTGACATTTTTTACAACAATACCATCGAAAAAAACTATGCACTATTGCATTAAAATTGTGTATAATGTAGATATTTTGCCATTACGTCAAATATTATATAATTATTATTCAAAATTTGATGTTGACTGTTTTTATAAATATATCAGCGGTAGTTACTTGATGTTGTGGTGTATTTTAGTGTCTTATAGATTTAAGGTTATAAACCACTCAAAGTGATTTTATGATAAAGTTGTCCATATGGCTGATTTTGTTCTAAGGACTTGAATTTCTAAAATAACTTGATCAGGAAACTTTGAGTGGTTCATTATTTTGAATTCTCTTAGAGTTAAAGTTGGTGTAGTATTCTTTATATCTTTTCATGTAACATACATCTTTAATCTTATAGATAATTTAATTTTTAATATAATCGTAAACTATATTTAGCACAACGTTGATTTTGTAAATACAAGTATGCGAGTGCTAACCAGGTCAAATGTGATAAATTAGGTGTAAAGTGGTTATCTTGTTTTGTTTTGAAACTGGAAAGAATTCCATTTTATCACTTTATAAGTTGGTAATATTTTTAATTTCTAGCTGGTTTAATGAGTGTTCACATATCTATGTATTTCTCATAATATTTATTTCAGCATCGACTGTGAGCTTAACGGGCATTATTTTATTATACATTTGTTTTATTTGTATTTGGGAGGTTAACTAGTTAGAGGAAGTAATGTCAGCAACGTTCGAGAGACATGGTTGTGGTCTAACGACGCACAATTTTACCACTTTATAAAGCGTTTTTATATCTCCGTCCAATAATATTGTGTGTCTTATTTTAATTTTTCGAAATAAAACTACTAAGCAGCTGTTTTTACAGACAGGATCACATTGATTGCTTTGATATAATATGTTGTTCTCTCTGGGGTGCATTTTTTATATAAATAATTAGTGTTTTATTGTTTTGTTTGTTAGAAAATTATATGCTTACACCACATAACATCATTTATATCATTGAATTAATTTTCAAATTTACTTCTTGAGTTTTCAATATTATTATTATATTTAAACTGATAACCTATGTTTATTAAAGCCGCAGTGGAGGCTGTCTTGTAAAATTATTATTTCAGTTATTATTTTGTTATTATAGATATCAAATGTTCTGTGGTGACCGCAATGATTGTGATATTACTTTAAGTCGAGACAACGACACAGGAATAGTACGAAGTCTCTCCGTGCAAGCCAACGAAGATCGAACGTAGACTGATTTAAGGTAGAAGTAAAGTAGGCCAGAAGTTTCGCAGTCAATAAGTAATACGTATAATAATAGGCGTTGTTTTAAAAATGTTTTAAGCCAAACACAATTTCAATAGTCTAACTAAAGAATAAATCAATAAGAGAGTTTATTTAATTTTAAACATTACTTATAAAGAATTTTTTATATATCAACCTTAAATTATTTTTCAGATGTATTGATTTTTATACATCTCCATATACAAAAAAATAGAGGTAAGTGTAGATAACGTAGATGGGTCTATTAACCGCGTGGTGCTACAAAGTGTAATGATATGTGATAGAAACTGTTCTTCAGAGACATTTTATTTATTGAATCTTCCATAGATATAAATATAGTCACATTTCAGGATAAATAGTTTTATTGTTTATAATGCAAGGTTATTTGAAAAGTGGGTTTTTATTATAAATGACTAATTGGCCGTTTCATTAAATGTTACAAATCCATAAGTTTTTGATCGCCAAGATATGTAAATAGCATACATAATGCTAAGGAGAAGTGGAATAACCGTTTCCGGGTACATACTTTCAATAAGTTGTATACCTAAATCACAATGTGTAAAACTGACCCACGCAGTAAAGTCTAAAAAGTGACGAAATTGCATTATGACCAATTTACACTTATCAAATTTACATACCTACAATATTTACACACAATATTCAGCAATAAATCGGGTTAGGTAACTAATTGTTTGAAATTTTTATAAACCGGTATTTTTAAAACATGCGTTTGGTCGAACGTGTCTCGTAGAAACGAAATTGATAAATTTTAGTAATGTCTAATAAAATTATTTGGTGTCTTGGACTTCCAAAACCTTAAGTAAACAATGTATGAATTATTATAAATGTATTATTTCTATGAGATTTAAATCGACCAGAAGTCTTAAGGGTGACGTGGGTTTTGAAATTTAGAAATATAAAAATCTTGTCTTGTCCAAGATGTTAATTAATAAGGCAAGAATGGCAAATTAATGTAATTGTATTATATCTTATCTCCGGTGACTCTGCTAGATAGGAAAATTTCGTTAGGTTCAGGTCTCATGGACAACACGACTTACAATATTGAGACATACATTATTTTATGGCCTTATTAACAACAACAAATATGTCTTGGAGAAAATTTATATTAATAATGTATCTTTCTAAGAATATAAAAATCAAAATAACTGGAAAGGTAATATTTTATAAGTTTCTATTGTCATAGTTATATTAAATGGGCACTAATAAGTATATTTTCTAATATGAATGACTTCTTGTTTTGAGTTTCAAGAGTCATTTTTCTTTTATTTTCGTTTCTACCAATCTTCATTTTTATTATTAATTTATGCAGATATTAGATCATAGTATACAATGTTACAAACATAACTTAAACAAATATTTTTTTTAATTGTATATTTCAGATGATTATTATTGTTGACAATATTGTCCTATTTTATATTTTAACGATTAATTAACATTACATATTTCATTATTAATTATGTTAGTAAGTCTGTAAAACAGTCCATTTGATTTTAGATCTTGTCCATTGTCCAAAATTAACTTAGTCATAGTTCCATATTTTGGATGTGTATTATATCATGATCTAAATTAATGCTATTGTGTATATTATTTCATTGTCGATGTGCAAAATTATAATAGTAAATGTCTTGGATCTCTAAAAATAAGAAAAAAAAAGACAAAAACACTTTACGAAATTTCTAAATGTGCAATAAATATGTGTGTTGTAGTGTTACCATTAGGAATAAAATTTTGGCTATTAAAGTAGAGTTACCGAAACATGGAGAACATAATGGTGTTGTTCGATTTTATTCATAAGTGATGTTTCAAATGATCTCATTCATCGTATTACGGTAACTTTATTTGTGTAGCGTATTAATTGAATATTTGGCACTTTAAAAAGGCACAATTCCCTATTATTATTATTAAAATGGTTTGAAAACGTGTTGAAAATGGATTTGTTGGTAATTAATTTCATAATGAAATATATTTGTTTTATTAATCAAGGTTATTTTATTTATCCTAACAATATAATCAAGAATTTATACCGCCAAAGCGGAGATGAGTGGAGAAATATAAGCAGCGGAGGCGGAGAAAGGAGACTATATACCCGTTTGTTATTAGTAATATAAGTTAAATTAAATACAGTTGAATACATTTCAATGTTCGTCCCTGTACCTAATTACTTTGATAGAGTCTGGACTTATCCTTCATTTCTAGATTTTTTATTTATTTAAAATAGGTACTTAAATAGGTATAGTCAACTTTTTATTGTATCTCCCATTGGTTGGCTTAGTAGAGAATGCTCTAGCATTAAGTCCGCCAATTGTTTAAGTGTTTTCAAGGTATAATTGAACTAAGAGCATTTAACCAACTATGAAACAATAAAATTTTAATACTTAAATTAATACCTAGAAGAGCAGTTAGTACCTACTAGTACGGCCAGGTACCTATTTAAATATGAGTAGCTAATGGCATCGAGAACCGTACGTACAGTGATTTACTGTTAATAGGTACCTACTTAATCGTTTTTCCCTTGACCTGTTTGCAACTTTGCCATTGATCGTATTATAATTTTTCAGCAAATTGCGGGGGACTAGGGTTGCCAACTTTTATTAGAAGAAATAGAGTATATCTGTTACGGACTTAAAAGAGTATAATTTATTTTAATTTTATAAAAAATTTAGATACCTATTGTTTTTTCCTTTTTTCAGTATAACAATTTATTTTTATTATTAATCCAAATGAATAAAAAAAATCTAGAGCTCATTTTTAATAAATTTCAATATAGTCCTGTTTTTCTTTTCTAGCTACTGCACATTCATGACTCATGAATGTGCAGTAGCATGAATCATGACCGAAAAGTCTTAGTAAATTCTGAAGTGGCAGGATCGGTTAACATTTTATACAATATAAGTAGAAAACATTGTAAATAAGGGTATTTTTTTATGTAGGTACTCGTTAGTATTAAAGATTACAGAGTATGCCTAAATCATATAGGATGCTCTATTTTAGAGTACCTACGGTTACTACCCTAGATGCAAACGATATTAAGTCGGAACAGATAAAATACTATTTCAGACTGAAGAAACTATAGTGGTCACGTCAGACCCTCAGTATGAAGGACACGACTTGAAAAAAGAATAAAAAGAAGTTATAATATAAGGGATGCTCTGTGGGATCACACTGTCGTTGGTAGGCTCCTAGGTAATTACATTTATTGCATATTGTTTTAAGTCAGGCAGTTGCTTTGTCCAGGATTATTTCTGGTCACGTTGCAAGTATTTATAAAAATGGGATAATCAACGTAGGTATTGGTTTTGTTTTCTTCAGCCGATTCTGTTTAGTAGTTCTTAAGACATAAATGGTATAGCTAAAGACTGTTATTATTTGTTACCACCATTTCTGTTGAAAAGTTCTATGAAAAATCTAATAGTAGTGAACAAGTTGGATCCAGCGGTTTTACCGTGATGTGTGTATGTATGACCGAACCTACTTCACACAATAAAATCAGATCATATTTCATCTGTCTTCTTTGGTGGTTTTCTAGGACCTAGTTCTGCCTCCAAGCAGCAGTACCTAGGTGCATTGTTGTATTCCAGTTTAAACGTGGTACTATGAGAGAGTCGGTGTTATGAAAATCAGATCAGATCTACATTAAAGATAAAAAAAATACCTACACCAAAGTAATAAGGATCGTAAAACGTTTTGTCACAAAACCCACACATATTTTTCAGTAAATTTATGACATGGACGTAAAATGAGGTTAAGTAAAAGATAAAGGAAGCGTAAGTTTATGGCAACGAACTAAGTTAAAACAATCATCAGGGACTGGGAACAAGCAGGTGTGGGTTGTCGATCCACTTAGCGTGGGATGGGGCTAATTTTCGGTATACAGTCTCAGTTTGAGAATATTTTGAAAGCTAATCTGGATGTTTGTGTTTTTTTTTTGGCAAGTCTTATATTCTGCCTCTATAAAGGTATGTAAGTAAGTAGGTATATTAAATTTCAACATGTTATAGGTACTTAATCAAACTAGGTAGCTATGTAAAGCTTTTAATAATAGCTGTTGCAAAAAAAAAACGGAACCGCATCCAATTAAACTAAAAAGGAAGAAATTAATTAATAAATGTTCTTTAAATATGTTTCATTAGATTTTTTTAATAAATAATTCAATTAAAGTTAGTGCTAATTACTTAAATGAAATAAGTATGCTAGTAAACACGCAAGCAGAAGAACTAAACGAATTCTTAAAACGGGCACCAATTTATGCTTGCATCCTTCAAGTAAGTACCTAGGTACTTACTTAAAGGCGAATTAAGTAGGTACATATTTAAAATATCAAATGCTTAAAGTTTTCTCTTAGAAAAGCAATCTCGTTAAAAAAATGTGCACGTGACACAACAAGAAAGCCTTCTTCATGTTTTATATTTATACTGGCACCAACAACAATAAATAATGCCGCTGGCGTATGAGAGCCAATTATTGAACCACAGCTTCTTTATTGAGCGCCTGTGGATTCTATACTTCGAATGAAAATTTCATCAGTGACCTATATTTACCGACTACGATAGGCACCTCCTTTTATATAACACTAGCGACCCGCCCCGGCTTCGCATAAAAACCTTCCCCTTGAATCACTCTATCTATTAGAAAAAAACGCATCAAAATCCGTTGCGTAGTTTTAAAGATTTAAACATACAAAGGGATATAGGGTCAGAGAAAGCGACTTTGTTTTATACTACGTAGTGATAGTGATAACTATCTTTTGTGATACTAACCACTATTTTTGGCTACATTGGATCAAGGAAGCGTCACAAAACTCACGCTAAATGTTATTACATATGAGTACCTACCGTATAGGTACTAAGGTAGATACCTTTTTATTTTATGATGCAATTGTTTTTGCGTTATTGTGCATAGGTACTGACCTACGCAACATCTGCTTTTGTTTTTATTGCATTATTTTTTAATAAAGACCCACAATTTTTTTATTCCAATATCTTTCTTCTTAATCTATTGCAGCTTATTTCGCATTTCCATTGCAGGACGCCACTCTCCATTTCAATAGGTATCTATAATGTGACAATGACCTGTTTCATTTTTTAGGTTTTCATAGGTAACCTACCTCAAAAGGCAAAAGCGCATGAAAGTAAGTACAAAGTTGAAATTCATAACACTCATATAAGTAGGTACAGGCTTACGGTTTCTTTCAGCTGTAAATTAATGAAAATTGTACGTCAATGCGATCAAAATATATGATCATAAATTTTACGATTTCAGATGGGAATCAAAACCTATAGGGTATACTTACTGAACTAGAATTATAGAACGGATTTTCTAAATATGTAGGTACCTACGTATTTACGTAGGTACCTATTTAGAAAATCCGTTCTGTATTTCTTGGGTTAAGAAAGTACTTTATATATTACTAGCTGATGCCCGCGGCTCCGCCCGCGTGTAGTTCGCTTTTCGCTTAACCTGTGGAAATTACAACTATCCAGACCTATAGTTAAATCAATAAGTAGTATCCTATTCCCATGCCAATTTTATAAAGCCATTACATTGCTACGATATCAAACAGAAAATATTAAAATTCATACTATCACATCTTTGTCTCTAAAAGAGTAGACGCAGCCTATTACAGGGTCATTAGAACCTAAAAGTCACTCCTAAAGTTATAGTGGGCGTGAAAAGTGGAGAAAATTTCAATAAATAGTGATAAGTTAGTTAAATTAGACCTAACGACACGATCGTATGTTCCGTCGAACAACAACTGAACTGGCTTGCTGATTTGATTATTTTTTAAACCAAAGCCAAACCAACCAACTAATCAATTCAAATAGCTTACAAAACAACACATCAAACGACCGATAAACAAACCAACCGTATTAATTGCCGTAAGGAAAAATTTCAATATGCTTTACCATATGCGAAAAAAATAATTAAAATAAATTCAGCGCCATCTATTGATATTTTATGTAACTAAATTATATGCCCACACACATTCAACGTGTTAATTTTTTAAAATTTAATAGAGACTGCAGTGTGTTTTTGTCTTTATTGATATCGATAAAACAAAATAGAAATTGTAGCTTTATCTATATTAAATATATTTATGTAAACTGCATTCAACTCTGTTTAAAAGTTTTGAAACAGTGCTAGAAGTAGACTTCAATTGACCATAACTTCTTTTGCCCTTAACCGATTTTGACGAAACAAAGTTTTGACAACGCTCCTAATTATATGTAATCCACCTGCGAAAACCGCGTTCAAATCTGTTGAGTAGTTTTGAAGTTATAACATACCAGACATACAGAAAGACAGACAGACAGACAAAAATTCCAAAAATAGTTTTTTTGGTTTCTGTTACTCTTCTTTAATCGCCCGTATCAGTTTTTTAGAAAAATATTTAATGTACATACACTCGATTTTTACTGTCCTATTATATGTATAGATAGATAGATAAGTACAAAGTCCATATCCATACTTCCATATCCATACTAATATTATAAATGCGAAAGTCTGTCTGTCTGTCTGTCTGTCACCTCTTCATGGCTAAACTGCTGGACCGATTGTGATGAAATTTGGTAGGGATGTAGTTAACGACCTAAGGTCAAACATAGGCTACTTTTAGGCGCGATATTTTCGAGTCCCACGCGGGGCGGAGCCGCGGGGAACAGCTAGTACTTATAATATATTAACGAACTTAACGCTAAGAGCGTTCTCTACCTTCTTCTTCTTTAATGTCGTCAATGACAAACTATTAAATATGATTTGATAGGGGTTGCGATATCGTTTATCCTGAAATAAATTTGCAAATGAATTTATTTGTTTCTTTTCAAAATTAAAAAAAAGTAAGAAAATAATTCTAGAAAACAAATAAAAAAAAAACGAAATCAGAAAATTATTGTTTGTGACAGGATTTGAACCAGCTACTTTCTTGAAACATTTTATTAGTAAAGTAGTAAAAAATTCTTAAAAATTAATACAAAACGAAAAAGAAGTAAGTAAAAAAGTAAGTAAAAAAAAAGTTATGTCTAGCAGGATTCGAACCCTCGACTTAAAAAAGTGATCCGCGACCTCTACCGATAGGCCAACATGCGTTGCTTGTTCTTGGCGAAATTTTAAATGGGTTTTGTCTATAGGTACGTAAATTTACCCCTTTTTTAGACTGTAAGGGTTGAAATTGTGAACAACCCTTTCTTATGTGGGCAGTATATAGTATAATGAAGACACTGACCAAATTTCACGTTTATAGCTTTTATAGTTTTGGTTTTGTGATGATAAATTAGTTTACCTCCTCTTTTTTACCCCTTTAGATGTTGAATTTCAAAAAACGCTGAACCATGCTATTGGTTATTTTTGTTGAAAAGCATTTTTGCCAAGTTTCAAGAAAATCGGTGAAGATTTTAAATTTTTTTCATACAAACTTTGCTCTCAGCTTTAACCCCCTTAGGGGTCTAACTTTGAAAAATCCTTTCTTATCTGAACACTACGTACATAAAATTGCGGTCCAAATTTCAAGTTTATAGCTTTTATGGTTTAGGCTGGGCGTTGAACTATCATTTACCCTTGTTCTTTTATATATATAGATGAATGCCATACTTTCTAGTAGCAATAGAACACTGGTAACAGCTCGTTGCGCACGTTTCCAGGCAGCTTCTACGATGATGCTCAACTGCACGCCGGAGTAGGTATATTTAAAATTAAGCCCTAAATTTATTCTTTTAGGGCATTATTTATGGACACAAGTGCCTATTGATTCATGAGAATTAGTTACCTACTTAAATCGTGAATTGCAGAAGTTATATACGATGTATTTCAAACACATAATTTAAATTTATAAGCTCGCTGTTGCCCGCGGCTGCGTCCGCGGTAACTTTATAAATAAAGTTATTAATTTTATGTAAGTATTTTTTTACACCACAATAATGAAATCATAGACAAACTCGTTTAGTTTCGCTTCTTGCACTACAAGAAGCTGCTGCTACCAAGGATTCACTTTGGTGCTCAAACCCAACTCGCGCTTGACCGGTTATTTAGGTCCCTGGTTCTATTTATATCTACTCCTGAATTTTGTATCAATATTTGTCGTATGAAGTCCAATCATCAACCCTTTGATTTTGATTTAATGTAGGCGGTGACATTATGTGGGTGGTTTGCTATTGTTATTCTTCCAATGGATACTAAAATAGGTAGGAGTTATGTGTTCAGACAACTAGCATAACCTAGATTCCTTGGGGGCTAAATTAAATTTGGGGCCTATACGGTGAGTGAACTCTACGGATACTTTTGGTTGCGATAACCGACATTTTCGCAGGTGAAGCCGCTGGCCGACGCTAGTATTCATAAATCCTAACCCTTGCATAAAACGGTGCTATTATTTATTCATTAGCTCCAATGTAATCAAGAAAGTTTCCACTGAATGCCCTAATTTCGTCGAAAATTTACGAAAGAGCCGCGCCGCAGCCGCGAATCTGCAATTATTTAATCGTTTTCGAGGTGTTGCTCTACGGAAACTGTGGATTCATAACTATATCAGTAAATCTATATAGATGTATATTGGTACCACTGAGTGCCGAATGAATCCATTGCCTCTCATTAACCGTTGAAACGAAATTGTAATCTTAGTGAGCGGTCAATGGAATACGAATAAAAGGGATCAGTTGTTTTAGCATGTTTCACGTGGTAGGAGGTCATCGTATGGGGTGCCCCGGGCGCGATACCGGTTGGGAAGAGTGATCATCCACGAACAGTGATACCAGTACTCAACATTTCCCACAAACCTTGTAATGATTTCTTATTTACGAGTAAGATATAAAATGTAGAGACTAGTAGGTAGGTACGTACCTTCCCGATGTTATGCCTTATGATTATGTACTGTACATAAATACTGCCACAAACTTACTAAATAAGCCGACCCCAAATAAATGTACAAGGAACTGAAGAACATGATTTTAATTAAAGAAGAGAGCAGAGAGAAATAAAAATTAATATTATGTATAGAAAAAAAAAAAAAAAACACAAAACTACACTATGACAAAAATCTCACATAATAAGTAAAATAAACATGCAATAACAACATTAAACTGAAAAGAACGCATAAATATACTCGTAATGTGCTCTCTACCTAAATCAGAGCTTTAGGGTAATAGTGATTGTGCACCAAACACTTACATAGAAATAAAAACGAACAAGTTTATAACCCTAAGCGATTGCGCGCTCTGTTTACGTATATCTTCATAAAACTGAAGGCTTAAGTGGCAGTTTTCATTGTGGAAAATGGAAAACGCTCCCTGTAGAGGGCAACCCCGAGCCTTCGGCCAACATAACTGTGTCGCTCAGTCTTCTCTGGGAAGCCGGGGGATAACGTCGCTCGCTACGTTCCTTCATCCAATTAAATTTCTACATACTGTATAAAACGCGAGTGTGTGTGGACTATATTAACTTGAGTGTCGGTTATATACACCTACTTCCCCGCTGAACTGTTCAGTCAAGGTCATCATTTGGCAATTTGACACCTGTTGTTTGTATACTATATGTACGTATTGTAAAACGTAGTTAGGTATATAGTTCTAAGCTATGTTGTATAGAAAAGACATGCATAATAGCATAATGTCCATCTGAAGCATTATAATGTGTAAAGTTGACATTAATTCCAGGTTAAAACTTAGGAATTTGATACATCGAGCAGGTTTGAGAGCGTTTTTTTTATAATATTTTGTAAACTTGATAAATTATTACTAAGTATATCTTTTGAACTTAATTAGGTACCTACTTAAAATTATTAAGGTTCTGTTTCTTCCTTATTTTAATTGCCTAACAAATTGGTAAAAATAAAAGATATTACATATTCACTCTAAAAGTAATTAGGTATGAGGTATCGTCTACACATCTTCAACATTTTAATAAATAGTTTTAATGCTTATATTTTGTGATTTATCTCTCCAAATATTTTTAAACGGTAAACAGATGCGTATAACAGTAAATCCTAACATAATTATGTAGATCTATATAGGTAAGTATAAGTACTATATCTCAAGAATGGATTTTATGATTTCGTTTTAAGATAAACCTAAAAGTGATTTTTCGAGAGAAAATCGATCTAGCTAGGTCTTCATCTGTGGGAAAATGCATTATTCGAGCAACGCTCAGTCACCCGGGAGTTATTTATTTAATATTGAAACAAGAGGTAGTCGTTGGATCATTGCAAAATGCTGTTATTAATTTTCATCAGTGCCAAAAAGAAGGGCCACGTATGTACAAGTATCAATATTGTTACCTCATAACTCTGTTATTTTTAAATAGGTATCTTAAAATCAAGGTTAGCATCTCATAACAGAAGTTTCGAACTTACTTTGGAGGTAGCTCAAATCTGTGTGATTTGTCATTTACGAACAAGTTATTTTTTTATTTGTAAGTAAATATTTCCTGATTATTGCATATTTTATCATCACCGGTTTGGTTGTTTGGTTTTTAAATCCTATATGATTTATAATTAAATTAATAGCAATTTAAAATTAAATTAATACTTATGTATCGACTAGGTTGCAAGGTCAATCGCCTCCGTGTGACCTGGTGTCAGTATTTTTAAATTGCCTAACGCCGGCTGATGTTTTCCTGTGGGATTGTTGAATTTGGGATGGGCCGCGACAATCCATTGATAAGGTACCTAAATGCTTTAGCCACTAGACAATAGCAGTGTTCAAATTGGGTCAGGTAATGGAATGGAATTTGGATTGAAATTGAATTTGGATTATAAAAATAAATATTGTTCTTATCTATAAAACCTATCTCTGAACATTAATTTTAATTTCTTTTATACCTACATGCATTCATCGCTTATATCGGCCGACATGACAATAACTGGGGGCTTAGCCAAAGTCTCAATTTCAAAACGTTAACGAATGTCGACAAGAACAAAATGTATGGGATTGTCATAAGATCGACAACGTGATTTAACGCAGCTTATGTCAATCCCATACATTTTGGTCTTGTCGATATTCGTTAGCATTTTGAATTTGTGACGTTGGCTAAGCGCCCTGCACCCGTAGCCAAGTAACAATTTCAAAACGCTAACGAATGTCGACAAAAACAAAATGTACGGGATTGACATAAGATCCCATACATTTTGTTTTTGTCGTACGTCGTTAACGTTTTGCGATTGTGACTTTGGCTAAGCCCCCAAGAGTGCTATTTTTGAAATGTATGACATAGCCAAATCGGTGAGTCGAATGATTATCGTTCGTTTTCGAATGATTTTCATGCGACATAACCGGTGACTCAAACGATAATCATTCAACTCATCGGTTTTGGGTGAGTCATACACCTCAAAAATAGCTCTCCTGGTCTCATACATTGTTTTAAGTTGTTATGTATGAGTATATCAATGCAATAACGACATTTAGATCATTGTAAGAATTTTTTTCTATAGTCGGATTCATACAGGTGTGGAGCTCTAGGTAACTTTACACATCAATAATTAAACAAATTAAACAAAACTTAAATTTAAGTAGATCACTGAACTATTCACGTTCTTTATTTGCTTATTATGTAGAGTAATGGCACTATTGATCAAAGTAAGTTTGTAGAGTTCTGTAACAAAAGTTTGATGTAATAAGCAGTATCCTTATGGTTCTCATTTTTAGGTTTTGCCTGTACGTGTTTTAAGTATAATTGTATAAATTTAGCAAATAAATAAATAAGGGCAAAAAAAATTACAATCAAGCAATCAATATACTTTCTACTTGTAAAACATAGATAAATACCATATACCTAGAATAGATAGAATAGAAAAACTCTTTATTGCACCAAACAAAAGTATACATATATTTTTTTAAACTAGGTAAGGTACAAAGGCGGTACCTAGGTGTTATATTTTAAGATCAATACTTTTAATAATGAAACTTAACATTTTATTAGCGAAATGTATCTCAACATAATAAATATGGTAATTTTAATAAAAAAAACAAATGAACAATGTTTGATATTAATTTAAAGTCAATATAAAGTAAGAATATAACTGTGTCTTAAATAGTGTTAAACAGTCATTTCCACATTGATTTGAACTTAAAATTATATTATGACTCGCTTCAGTTTCTTTGTTATTATATTATATCAAGAGATACTTAGAAAGGAAAACGAGAGAAGAATTTTTTTTCTCCTAACTTGCGTTACGAAATCAATCAGCCTCTTACAAAGTTAGGCGCGGCGGCAATTGGATATGGCGTTGATGTGTTCTGCAAATTCTGTTTATTACCAGGCTTTGGTAAAATAACTCAAGCCTTGTTATTTATTTCCTTAATTCATTGTATACAGTATCTTATATATATTATTATAACCATACGCATGGAATAGAACATGAGTACAAAGGTGCTACTTATTTAAAAAAAAATCTCTTCCAGCAGACCCAATCGATGGCACTGATCAAAAGGGTACTGACGTGTATGTAATATAAAAAAATAATATAAACACAATATGAGAAACCTATCTTTACAAAATTATACATCAACAACAAATATAAGTACTTAATAAAATATTATAACTTCATTATATTGTTAAGCATAAGATAAAAATAGTCTGTCTCCTTAAGCTGTAAAAAAAAATCTTTTTTTTTCTATTGAAAATTGCGCTCGCTAATATGCAAAGGAACCTCAAGAGAGTCCAATTCCAGCAAATTATCTATGACCTAATCTATGTCGAGATATATACGAGTAGCTATATCTATACGGGTACTTGGAGTTTTATATTGTTACTATTAAGCCATATAACGGTACAAGACGACACCTCGGTAAACACTAGCGCCACCATCAACTAAAAATCATTATTCACTGAAAACATATGCTACTTTTAGCAGTTTTGCAATTTGTAACTATAGGGAACTATAATTTAATATGTTTAAAATTAACTTCAGATCCAGAATCTTCATTACGTAACACGGATTTTTGATAACTTGTGTTTTCAGTGAATAATGATTTTTAAATGATGGTGGCGCTAGTGTTCAAGTCTTAAATATGTTATTAACTAGCAAGTCTCCGCTTCCATCGTGTGTAATATTTAAGTTTTCATCAAATGTCGTAGGTAGAAGCACAAATTAGTTTTAAGTATTTATGCTACTCACTTGGGTGTTAGGGATGATTCTAAAATCATGTTAGAACCTGGTTTATTGCCTCGCCTTCACCCGAAAAGTACTGCTATATTCTTAGCTTATATGTTCATTTGGTGTAATACCTTTTAAATGTTGAAAGAAAAAAAGTTTTTATAATCTAATGGAGTAATTCAGAAATTTAGTAAGTTTTACTTTATTTTTTATACCTATTAGTATAGAAGTAAATATTATATGATAATTCTAGAGTTCTCAAAGTATAAAGAGAACCTACCACAGAAATGGCCCCGAGGAAGACCTAGAAAGTGGTGGAAGAATTGTACTTAAGAAATTAGGCAAGAAAACCTCTTGGAAACGAGAAGCTAGAGATAAAGCGTTTTTCCATTTAAAAAAGATTGTGGAGGAGGATGTAGCACCCATGAAGTAAATAAGTAAAATCATATAGAATCTCTCAACTCAACGATTTACTGGTTCTATCATCAGGAGGTTACTTCGGAGCCTGAGATCCACTTTCCTACTTTTTCTCCACTTCGCTCGATCTTCGGCATCGCTAGTTATAAGACAATTTGTCCCTATTTTATTTTTTATTAATGATGCGAGGCAGATCATACAACGAAGTGACGGGTTTCGTATTTGGGTGACATCGCGGTAGACCAAGAAGGAAGCCGCGTGCCAGGTGTATTCTGGTGTATACTGTTTAGTGTGAAAATCACGTGTCATGCGTATAATGTGTTCGTATCGCCTGTTGCGCAGCACGCGAATCCTGAGCATACCTTACCCTTACCGATAGATAGATTAAATTATATATATATATAGGTATATATATTTTATACAGGTAGGTAGGTATATAGATTATAGTTCATACTTTCTTTGAAAGTTAAGTTTAAACCATCACTTTGTTTCTTTCTTTCTTGTTTTTTTTACACAAAATGGTGGTAAAATGATTATGTTTTATTGAGTTATAAAAATAATTTGCAATAATTTTAAAGATAAGATGGACGGTAAATTTCATCATTCAGCCTCATTTTAAGTTCTGCATATGACTAAAATCTTATAAAATATTATAACTCAATACAAGGATTAAAAAAAATTAAGAATCTAAATTCATTAGAATTGTGGTTTTCTGTGACGACAGCAATATGCATTCCGAGTCAAAGCTCAGTGCTCCAGCAAGTTTCATCGCGTTCATTTCATTGCTTTCAAGATTAGCTCTTTCATGTTTGGTTTTCTTTTAAATTATTAGTGTACTCGTAAAATTAAATCTAAAATAATATTTTTGTTAAGATTATTGGCTTAAATTTGTGTCTTAAAACTCATTGCTCAATGTTAAGTATTTTCGAGATTGAGTGTTATATTTAGTCAGTAAGTGTGCGATAGGATTTTCGGTTTTAAAACTGTTAATAGTCTGTTACTCTGCGTTGTATGGCGAATCTAGTAAATTACAAACATCGTATTTTGCGTGTACTTCATTTGTTTATTAAAGTATGGAGATGATTTACACATTGTCATTTTACATTTCTGATGGCCTACATCATACGATCATATATATATCTATAGGGACAAGTCACACAGATCAAGTTCAGCCCCAAAGTAAGTTCAAGACTTGTGTTATGGGATACTAACTCAACGAAACTATATTTTATAACAAATACATATATAGATAAACATCCAAGACCCAGGGCAATCAGAAAAAGATCATTTTCATCTTGACCTGACCGGGGATCGAAACCGGGACCTCCTGAGTAGCGGTCAGGCATGTTAACCATTACGCCACGGAGGTCGTCGAACGATCATACATCGTTGCATGATCCAATGGCGACATAAATAAATAAATAAATATATACGGACAAATAACACGGACAATTCACATCTTCAAAGATCAATTTTTACTGTATCGTTGCTAAAATGCTTCTAATCATATATTTTTTTATTTCGGTACGTTATTTATATACGTTTTATATTTCATAAATGATTTTTAAATTAAAAAAATCCTTTTATCATGCCTACATTTTTCTGACAGTGGATATTTCTAAAATTGTAAATATAATATAAATAAACGTTTCACTGCACATGCACGAAGCACAACTCAATAGAAATAACTGCCAGTGTACCTAAAGTTCACTTCAAATGCATAAATTGCGCTATTGAACTTCATTCAAGTTCGTCGCCCTATAACGACCAGATCGTTTTAACCATTACAATGTATACTATCTAATGTACCTATATGTAATTCACATAAATAGTTTGTGATTTGACATTGGATAACAACGGGATATTGCTAACTATATCATCATATCAATTTATGCGAAATAACAGCTTTATACTGGATTTTTAATAGTTTTAGAGTGGAATTCTAATCTAAGAAAGCTTAAGATGATACCTCGGTGAACACCAGCGCCATCATCATTTAAAAAAATATTATTCACTGAAAACACAAGTTATCAAAAATCCTGTTAAAACCCAAATATGTTCAAAATTAAGTTCTGGATCTGAAGTTAATTTTAAACATATTAAATTATAGTTCCCTATAGTTACAAATTGCAATATCGCTTTAAATGGCCACTTTTAACAGTTTTAATATGAAAGAGTGATATTTCCGTGGGATTTCTGAAATTAACATCACCTTGCTCTTTGCCTTTATCATAACTCCATAGTAATATAATATATCAAGGGATCGGGCGTTGACGAGTCATTACATTATGATCGATAATGATTAAGTATTTATATTAATGAATTAAGGTTTAAGGGGATGAACTGTGTAAATGAGCTTTCTGAAACAAACAAATAATAATGATTGGAAAAAGCAATTTCTAATTATAATATTACGAAAAAATATATTTATGTCAGTCAACAGAAAAATCTAATTACTTATTTTCCCTTGTTTTTGGCTACGGTACCTGAGCGACCTATAATGGTGGTTTTTTTTTTTTAAATTTGTGACATTGTGTGTTGCATATCCACGCTATAATACTCAACAAATAAGTTAAGCATATAGTTCAACTACAAATCACAATAAAACTAAAAATACAGTATGACCAAAATCCCATAAATTTACTTTTCCAATAATGCTTGACTTCTTTTTGTACCACAGAGAAATACCCTCCGTGTTTTGTACAGAACTCCATTTATGCAATTATTGAAGTAAGGACGTATCAACTTTACACTATTCACACAAACATATACTTAATTAGGCATAAATGAAAAAAAAAAACATACTATGAAATCAAATTTCTTTAGAAACTTGCTAGATGTGTGTAGAGTACGTTTATGTAGAGCTCTTACTATAGTATGTCTTAGACGAATAAAAACTTCTTCATTCTTTCTTAATTGTTATCTACCATGAATTTCGTAAAGGACGACTGAGTAAGAAAAGTTTACGTTAAGCCAGACACAAAAAAAATACAAATATAATAAATATAAATAAATATGTCATTGCGTATAAACAGATTGGGATCGGAGCTATACGACTTAGGATGCAACCGGGACAATCTCGGACAATAATAGCAAATGGCCAAAGAAAGTACGAGTTTTCAAATCATACTTACTTAAAAATATTTGACCATTGCAATTTAGCAATAGGTTAATTATATACTCAATGCATTAATTAGAGTACTTAGGTACTTGTAATGTCTACTTTTATGAAGGGTTTTCGTGCTGTAAAATAACGCAGTTTATAAATGGGTTTAGGCCTACTTCAAAACAAGTATATCTACATAATTTAATACACTTTACTTACATACTAAAATGCATTTACGAGATCCTCCCGGGGATGTTTACTCTCGGCATCGTCTGCTTAGTATTACTGACCCATCGCGAAATAATACAGATTCCTATCACGATCTATAAGGATTCTCTCACTGCTTATCTTAATATACTATAAAAGCCTCATAAAGAAAATATCTCCTGAATTCGTATATTAATGTCTTTAAGCCGAAAAAGAATTAAGTTTACTTAATTTATGTAAATTGTCAATTTATTTATTCATTCATTCATTCAATAAGTAAATGTGATTTAAAAGCTAAAGCGATGACTTTAATATCTGTATTCCTCTCATCCAAAGAATTTGAAATCTTGCGCGGTCTGGCAAATTACTTTTTTAATCTATGCTCTCATCATTGCTATTTCTCGATTAAATCTAAAATAATACAAACCCTTACGTGTTCAAGGCATAAAAGATGTGTTGATTTTCTCTCCATTAGGCTAATACAGTATATGTACTATAATGAATGCACAATACCTACCCTCGTTCAGGTAGCGAACATAATTGTCGCATAACAATAGTGTTTCTATTTTACGTCTAGATTCTACGAACCAAATGATTAAAAAAAACACTATGATATGTACATATTTTCTTGTCTTTAATAAGATTAAATATTCCTGACAAAATTTTTACTAAAGGACAGTTTGTATCAAGCCTTGATACTTTATTAGCAACTTCGAGTCTTCTGCAAAAAGATAACAAACTTTGTAATAAGATTGATGTTTCTTCTGAATTTGTTCAAGTTAATTTTTTGCCCTTATAATTTTACCAACCCCATAGCATAGACATGACTTAATAAAAAAAATTGCTAGTTTAAAATTTTGACCTATATATTTTTATTTTTTGGTACAAATAGGTAATTAAGCTTCGAGTTGAACCGTTCATCTGTTTATTTATGTATACCAATCTCTAGAAATATCGGTAGTCATGGGTAAGATTTCAAATTTAAACATGCCTCCTTTTCCTAACAACTTAGTTCTATAGATGTTTTTTTCATAGAACCTTATCTTATTCAATGCTCGTACATCATAAATTACAAATTATATAAATTAAAAACCATAAATAAGATATGCACATTACCTATAAGGGATATTTTTGGTCGATGAAAAACGAACTTTTGTTTAAGATTACTCCAGGTACCATCTTCAGAACCTTCGTTGCTGTTTTCAAATTACTTAACAAGGACATATATGTATTACAAACAGCTTGTAAAGTTGTGGTTTGAAATCGCGAGAAGGCATTCAAACAGCCTTGTTAGTTTCCTGGTTTGAGCCGAGTAATGAGAATGCTAGTGCCACATTGTCACGCTGCAAGAAAGTGCTATTTTCAGCAGACTCATATTTCTGAGTGCATTTGCATTGTGAGAGGACTACTTGTGATTATTTTGAAAAGTAGGTTTTTATATTTATCATACTTTATAAAACATACTTTACTTGTCGTTTTTTCACAGCATTTCTCTTTTCAAACAATTAATATATATTTTTTTATGAATAATGTCAATTTGAATTTGTGGCACCTCGTTTTCTCTACTTGCGCTTTGAAAGTGGTGGTAAGCTTAATTTAAGTAATAAATGACTACAACAAGTGATAAGAATATTCTATATTATTAAAAAAATATATATTTCATTTCACTAACAAAACATAATAAAATATCTAGAGCGCTCTCTTTAAGCTCCTAAACCTTACAACCTTATACGAAAGGTACACCCATACCACCCTTGTTCCAATTGTCAATTATTATTCATATATATAAATTTCAGGTGCTCACGCCTTTACGCGAGGTTATGTCAGCAATATATCAAATGTCTGATGGGTTATTAATATCAGCAACTTTTTGCTTATTGTTCATAATATTACCTACTCTTCAAAAAACATTTGCTTTTTTTTTTTTAAAAAAAAGCAGATCTTTTTTTTAAAATAAATCTCCTTTCCATGTTGCGTCCTACGCAACGTTAATAGTCACGAAAAAAATAAACATCATATTACTAAGTTTATTTAGATCCAATAGATGAAATTCGAAGGATGAAATAGATTAAACTGGCTGTAATTAATTAAAAATCCTTCACATAGTCGTACATAAAGAAAATAGGTATACGAATAGAATATGAGAAGGCAATAATTCTACATAGAAATTACTTTTACGTCGAGTGAATTTTTATGTAAAGTACGTGCGAGTTGAATTATGTTTTTCGTTTCGTTTTTCTCACCATACATTTTCTATTTGATTAGAAATGTAAGGGAACTCTGAAAGTACGTGCTTACAAAACTTAATCAGTAAATGTGAAAAGAATAATCAAAAGCCACAGAGTTACTTGTATCTATGTTTGCTTCATAAAATATAATAATTTTGTGACGCATTATAACTTGTTTAGATATTATTTAACAAAAGGCAAAGCTGTTTAGTGCCAGTTTAGCCCCATATAGCTAAACGAAAAGTTAATTGCAGGTTCATATTTTGTTGGCTTTTATCCGCGGCTTCGCTTGCATAAATCCCACGGGAATAGTAGTTTAATCTGGGTTGAAAGGCACCCTATATCCTTCTCATTAATACTATGTGTTTGCGACTAAATAGAGGTTACAAAAAACAAGTATACAAACTTACTGCTGCATTTACGCATTTATATTTTATTGCATTTATATTAGTAATAGTTGGTTCTCTTTGTAAGAGACTAAGTATTACCTACTGATTTCTAAACCAAAAACCTTTCAAGCAATAAGTGTTAATATTTTAAACTGTTTCTCGCAAGGGAATGGGATAATTTATGATAACATCGTACACATCCAAAAATGTTTTCAAGCACTTTGTGAAAAACAATCGTTTGAAAATGTTTAGCCACGATTTTTCAATTCATATTTGCGAAATTTTTTGTCTGATGGCTTAGATTCGTGACTTATATTATATTTCAAAATGATAGTATCTTTCAGTTAGATCTATCCTTCCTATACTATTAAACGAGCAATAAATTTATTTATACTCGCGTTTTCGAAAACGGCTCTAACGATTTCTTTAAAATTATAAACATAAGTTCTTACATATAGTCAAAAAGATAATCTAGCTAGGTTCCATGTCTAGGAAAATTCATTTTACCCACATTTTCAAGCAAAAAAACTTTTTGCATAAAACGAGCGAGGCTCGGTCGCCCAGGTACTTAGTTATAATATAATTACAAAAACCCCCACTGCGGATATAGATTTATTTCTCTTTTCAAATTATTTTCTGTTTCTCCTTATGGTCGACTTGTAGAGAATGCTTTTAGCATTAGGTCTGCCAATAGTATATTATTTAGTTGCGGAAAAATAAACCATTTATATATAAATTATTATAACGAGCCAAACTACCGACTTGATAACCATTGAATGACGTGGCGTCGTAGCATAACCGCCGCTGACGTTAATTTGTCGGTTCGCGTGCCATCATTACTACATCGTAAACCAAGCTCGATCGTTGTCAGAGACTCGTGATAAATAACTCGTAGGTCTCCCTCGCGGAAAACAATAATTTTCACTTAGTTGCTATTAGCACGGGAATTATGTTGGCAACATATGTTGGTAATTATCGCGGTCATTCCTGTCAGCGAACACGAATATATTCATTTACAGTTTATGGATTGTATATTCAAAATGATTAATAAGAGCGTTTTGCTATTTATTATTTCCAATTGGTTTTTCACAAAATAAATAATAAATAAGTGCAAGCACGAGTCTGTAATTATGAACTAATGATTCCGTACCTGCGTTTTGTATGATTCTTTATATTTCTTGTACTAACAGAATTTTAACAAATTATACTATCCACTACTTCGTCGGCGTGGAATTTAACAAAGAATTTATTGTTCAGTTCGCAGTGAAAAAAAATGAACTTAATAGATATATCATCAGCTACCTATCTGCCAGTGAAAGTTAAATTTTTAGTAAGTTTTATCTATACTAATATTATAAAGAGAAAAGATTTGATTGTTTGTTTGTTTGTATTCTATCTTACACTATCACACACTATCCTCAAGTGGCATAGGCTATGCATGTTAGTAGTTATAGATATATAATTTTTATTATACCTAGAAAAAGAAGTGCCAAATATCGTGCGTCTTATTAAGAAACATATACACACAACAGATATACAAGAGTAACAACAATCTAGTTCCTGTGAAATTGTTTAATATGTTAAATATTATCAATCTTTCAAAATAATTTCAATAAAGCAAAAAATTTAATATAATAAAGAAAATAAAACAGAAGTTAAAAAAAAGCATCGTTAGTTTAAAAAAAATTGCCTTGGTAGAGACCGCGCGCGATTCGAAATTCTTTGGTAGTCCCAAAGTCATGAGTGACAGTTTGCATTTAGATACAACAGGAAAATATAAAAAATAATACTTATCCCTTTTAAATAATTCTCATAATAAAGCCTTGCGTAATAATGAATACCTAAAGTTACCTGCTTACCCACCTTAAATTTATGTGAAAGATGATTTATGAGACTTAAGTTTTCACTTATGAGGAAAAACACTTTCTGACAGACTTTTTCATTAAAGTTGGTGCTTCGTTATTAAACAAAGTTAATAGAATTTTTGGAAAATAATTTCCTTTTGTTTTTAAATTTAAAAAACGAATTTTTTTTATATTATAAAACGGATATTATTTTTTGTGTATAGGATATAACTAAATTAAAGCCAGTAACTAAATGCCTGCATTCGACTTTCTTTAGATCATCTGACCATCTGTTCGGTGCGTGGTCGCCATTCGAGAACCTTTCTGCCCCATCGGCCATCACTTCGTTGCGCTATCTGCCTTGCCCATTGCCACTTCAAAGAGCTAATCCGTTAGGTTATGTGCTCTATATGCTCAATTTCTATCTAGTAGGAATGTAGTTTTACTACCGGGTACAAGTGGTTGGCTCCCTCACGCAAATGCCATTCGGATCCACAGAGTGGCTCATAAAAGCCATAAATCTCACTTAATTCAGCGTCAGAGTCTCTCGGCACTACCCCTCGTCCGTGAACTGAATGTTTATTTACCTATTTTACATACAAGATGTAACACTTTTTACCGAAATATTTTTCAACTGGCTAGAATGGGAAAAGTGGGTAATTAATTCTATGACTTAACTTATGCGCGGATGTAATCTATTTTATATTAAATATTCTAGATTTAAATCTTGTTCTACAACAAACATGATTGACTTAACTTCATACATGTTTGAAGTATCCAAGCTTTACAAATTATTTTCGTTTTTATTTATTTCTATAGTATTGTATTTATTCATAGAAGTCTTTACAAACTATTACCATAACTGTAACGGATAATGCCCATTGGAAATATATTTTTGCTGATAACTAATCTTCACTAATAGAACGTTAATGTCAAGATCTGGATTGGACAGGGTAGGATATTAGATTACATTAGAAAATTTTGTACCTATACTTTTACAATATTCAGAGTAAGAGAGTTCACGATAAGAAACACCCTTCCATTCTACCACGTGATCATACACTTACGAGGCTTATAGGTCTTGATATGCATATTCGACTAACTTATGCTGGCCTGTTACTATTGTTATCATCTTTGCGTGAATAGTATTGGCATATACATGGTAAACAAATAGTAAAAAATGTAGTGACAGATGTGTGGTTTTCAAGCAGAATTGACTTGAAAACCACACATGTATATAAGAACAATTTAATGTACGTCAGTTACATAAACTTTTAGTTGGTCGAGGTCACATAACGGACAGAATATCAAAGAGGTACAAAAAATAAGGTGGTGTTGACCTGATTGAAATAAAAACAACAAAATTAATGATTGTTGGCGAGCTGGCCGTAATTTTATATTATTTGTAATTACTACTGTGGGAATAAAAGCAAGCAACTAATTTTTTTTTTCGACTTCTTTTTATTAGTCAGGTAATTACAACATAGCGTTCAGTGATTACACAAAAAATCATGTAAAATCCGACTCAAAATCTATGCTCCTTATCGTTAAATTTCAATGTAAATCAAAAAAAAAATATTGGTTCCTTTACTTTGATTCTCGATCTCTGTTTACTTTTTATCAGGTGGTCCAAAGAAACCAATGCTTAGCCTAAAATAATTTAGTACTATAAAATTATACGAATAACAATCTATCCTGTCAAAATATTTACATACACATAATAGAGTTTATGGATTAGAAACTGTGGTATATCAGTATATTTTTAAGCTACGGTAATCGTTTCTTATTACATGGGCTGTAAATCTTCAAAAATAACATTATGATTCACTTAGAATTCCCCCATTATAATTAAAAGCAGTAAGTTTTTATTTCTTTGTACAATAAATTGTATTACCTGCGTAAGATGGGTACATGGTCATTATAGCCTATCTATACACACTTAGTAACACCAAGATGGTGTCACGCTTCAAACTTGTCGCTTAGAGGCTCTTTTGCTAGGCAGGCACATATCAGTAGTTTACTCTCCACTTACTGCCTCCGTGATCAAATGGTTAAGGCATTTGCCTGTAGACCCGGGGGTCGTAAGTTCGATTCCCACGGGAAGCATACTTTATTCATTTGTTTCCAGTTTGGTTAGGACATAGCAGGCATGATTCATCTGACTGTATGATAATAAAGATGAAACGACGTGCTTCGAAAAGCACGTTAAGCCGTTGGTCCCGGTTGCCATCTGGCTGTCGTTAAAGGAACCACGCCAGAGGTCAGTTTCGAAGAACTCTGACACCAGGATGTGCATGGTCGATTGACCATGTCACCTACACGAAATGATGATGATGACCAAAAAAAAAACACATATTTCAAAAACATGAGTTCAACCTAAACGTTATTCATCTCGGTTGAATTTCTAGCACTGCGATGCATCACTATATAAAGCAGTATCAATCAAATGCGCCTGTTACAATAACTATGCTTCCGGTGCATTTGATATCGAGTTCCGTGTGGGACCGGCCTGTGTATGCGCAGCCCACTTCACACGACATATTCCCACTAAACAAGATTGTTTTGTTTGTTTTTCGTATTTGTATCTCAGGAGGGCTATTTTTTAAATGATTTTAATTATGACAAACGAAAACCGGTGAGTCGAATGATTATCGTTCGTTTTGGATAATCATTCGACAGTCATACTCCTCTAAACAGCACTACGCTTTTTTAATGGCGGTTTTGTTGTTATTAAATCGTCGAAAATATTCTAATACAAACAAGCCACAAATTGTCACTCAATTTTTTTCACTATGATATTGTTTTCCCAATTACTTTTATTAGAGCCCGGGTGATATATCATGATTTTTTACCTGATTGAAAACAACAGTTTTAATGACAGGACAGAATTCAACTTGTATCTAAATAATCACTGTAAAATTCACTCTTTCTCATGATATTTACTTAGTATTTTTTTAAGAGCACCAGGTTATCTAATATCTTAATAAACCCTCATTGAGAATGCTTTAGTTATGGAATCTCAAGTCTGTAGCGCTTTATTCTGAGCTATAAAACTCTTGTTTTATTTCTAAACAAGCACTAAGGCAAGTACGTTACTTGGTTTCTTAAGCACAGTCGTACGTACTACGTAAGTACTCATGATAAAATATTACTTGCGATCAATCCATGTTACGACTACGCTTAGTTTGCTTAACATGCGTTAAAGTTACGAAGGCCCATATACCTATTACCAAGTTATAGTAATTATGATACAAAACATAGTAATACATCTATTGTCCTTGAACTGCCTTTGAGGGCCAGATTGACTCGTATCAAATGTTACCTCGAAAGTCATGTAAATCACAATCGAAAGGGGAGTCATTTTAAATTATTGAATGCCAGTCCCCTGCAAACTGGTTTCTATCACGCGATGCAACTTACAACCCTTCACATATTTTATCTTGTAAAAACAAAACTGTCGCAGCTATAAAATTAAGGAGGGAAGGAAATCATAAGTAATACGAAGTTTAAGCACAGATTATTAGAATGCTTAAGTTTCCAATGTTTGTATTTGAGTGTACACTGTATGCTATACTTGATCCCGGCCACTTGCATAGTTATTTATTTTCACTTTTATCTTAATAAATAAACATTAAACTGCAAGTAGATCAAGTCCTGCTAAGGCAGACCAAACATGACCCCATGAAAAAAGTGAAATGTATGACATGAAGAATGTATGTTATTTATGTGTGTTACGGTAATTCAAATAAATAATACATTTATACAGATAACCTACAAACTGATAGATAAAGTTGTAGGTACTAAATGTTCGCAAAGATTGGCGAGTACTGGTAATTGGAGACAATTGAAGCGATGACCGAGCTTCTAATTAGGTATGCTCAAGTCGAAAAGTGGATTAATTAAGCAACAGTAGGAATTACGTGTCGGTACTTAGTTATCTGCACATTTGTTTTTTCATTTAATTGAAGAACTCTCAATGCAATATGATACAATAGTTACATATTATTGCAAATATAATTATTTTAGGTAAATATAATTTTTATACCTATGAGATATAATTTTTTCTTTCGTGTTATTTAGGTATTTGATTTTGAGTCTTCGAGATAAATAGAAAACCCATAAAAAAGTAGTTTAAGTCAATGTAATCAAATAACTTAAAAAATAAGAAATGGCCCTTTTAATTTGTGAATGTGCATTGTTATTTTGTTCAACAAATAGATGTATTTCTTCGGCATAGTAAATTATAAAGAATCAGAGAAAATAGCAATTAATTAAGCTCAAGGAAAATACGCTACCCTTTCGTTTAAAGTGGTAAGGAAATTTTTCATAGTCTTGTTTAATTAGCAGCTTAAAGAGATTATCTTGATGTTAATTAAAAGCTTTGAGCTTTGAGTAATGAAGCTTCCCATTAAATACTTTCTTGGGATCATGACTGACAAAATGAGGACGCTGGGAACTCCGTCTCTTTTATCATCTGTAATTTATCTCCATAAAAATAAAACAAAATTATTAACAATTATTATTATAGTCTGAATAACTTTATCAGAAAATGTTAAACTATTCAAGAGGAACAAAAGGAACCCATGGAAGACTCTGGCTTCGCAGCATAATAATATTAAAAATTATTTGATGATAAGAAAACTAAATACTTACACAAATTGTGAGGTCAGACATAATGACATAATTCTTGCCCATTCGCATTGCAAACCAATAGGGATGGGATTTCATTGAGCCCTTTATTTCTTTTTAAATTCTTGTAATATTTGTATTTTTAGAAAGCTCATAATATCTCTTTCACCACTATCTCTACTTCTCATTGGCTACAGAAGTAGCATTCTGTCGGAGCCGCAGGTAAAAGCTTATTAGAAAAATAAACATGATTGTGTCACCTTAACTCCTTACGTAATAGCGACCATGAAGTATTTGAGCAAAGTTTTCGGATTGCAAGAAACAGTCATGGTTATAGTACCTAGTAGATTTCTGAAATCTAAACAGATATCTTTGTCACCCGAATTTACATTGAATTGAGAGTACTTACGCTGTCAGATACATCGATGCAGAGCCTCCTTTATTTCTTATAATATACACGTATAATATATACGTGTATATTGTAACTTTAAACACTTGAATAGTATGGCGACCAGTCCATTAGCAAATTGTTTTCTAGCTATCTAGAGAAGCAACTAGAGGTAAAGTATTACTGACCGGGTGATGTCAGCTGTTTCTTTGATCAAATTGTGTTATGGGTTTTACCTAGAAGCATTTACTATACCTTCAACGAGTGATAGAGCGATCAAAACTTTTTAATCCAATATGAGGGCTACCGAGTATGAATCCGCCGCTCGAAGCGCCATTGCAGCGTGAACTATTTATGTTATATTTTTTTGATAAGGCTATGCGAGTTTTAAATAAAAATTAGTTTGTGGATATTTTGCAACATCTGATATCATTATTACAGCAATGTCAGTATTTTTAAGAGGATCTGAGGGAAATAAAATGTTTTCTCTCTGTTTTGGAGTAAACGGAACTGTGGAACATTGCTTCATATTTTTATGTAAAACTTATTTTCACGCCCGTAGTAACTATAATTCAGTTTCAGTTTTTATACTTCAGTTTCTTTCTCGACAGTGGCGCCAACTGGTGAGCACAAAACTGTAGGCTTCATTCTTGCAGCCTTGTTATAGTAGCTTTTTATACAAAATCTGTATGACATACTACTTTAAACAATTATATCTTAACGCATGAATATATTTTCATCTTACACTGATTGTAAGTATACGTTTTTTTTAATCCCATACATTTTGTTTGTGTCGACATTCGTTAGCGTTTTAAAATTGTGACATTAGCTAAAAGGCCCTTTAGTGTCACTTTGTTAAACGTAAACTAAACATCATAGATTAAAAAATTAGCCTTAGAGCCGCGCGCGATTCCTAATTCTATGCTATAATACTGACTATGAAGAAGAATGCTTATTGCTTACTGATAAAAACCATACTTTATACATGCGCCCATTTTCTGACGCAGTCGGATAAAAATTTTATTCACTCAAGAAACGTTGATTCAACACTTGAATACGAGTAAGTATATTCTGTATTTGTAATGAGTCCTTTACTATGGATCGATTTGTTGAGGTCAAAGTCAACGATATCAAACTTTCTCACAAGTTTACTTATCCTAATTTAGTTTATGTATGTATCTCACAAACTTTGAATAGTAATGGAGAATCCCTCTAACCTCGTTTACAGTTGTAGTGTGAGAATGCCATGCTCGACAGATTTAATTGAATTATTCCGATGAATCCAGCTCGCGTCGCTTCCGCCGCCCCGTATCGGCGCGCGCCACTGAGCAGGAAATGCCAATTGAAAAATATCTGCATTTTATTTTATAACTTTTCATGTTTTTTTTTAGTCACTATCACTATCACTTTACTACATAGTATATAACATTAAATTTAAAATTTAAAAATACCCACGACACATTTTCTTTTTAGTGGTGACAGTCGACGGCCAGCGGTCGAAATTTCAATGGTCGAGTAGTCACCTAAGTCTTTCACCCCCCACATATTTGTGGGGGCACATGTTGATTGTTTAGGGTGGATTGTTTGTAGAAAAAGCCTCCCCTTTTTGTTTCTATTCCTCTCTGTGATGTTACCCTCCAGTCTTTATCAAAATCTCAGGTCTCCCTCTCCTTCTTCGTCCGTCTGGATTCCTGTGGACCTAAAGGATTTAGCAGTAGGAGCTAAAAGCTAGTAAAAAAAATGTTGATCGTTTAACACATAAGATTACTTACTTGGTCGTGAAGATATTTAGTTAGGTATTAGACTTCCAAATGCGTGATTGCCGAAAAATTTTTGGATTTTCCCTTTTACTCTGTTTTTTTTTTATCTTTATAATTTAATCAAACTATCTATGTGGCTAATATAATAGTAATAATGTGGCGTACCTACCTAATTAGATTTATATGAGTATCCGAATTCTAGGTATTTCCTATATTTTAATAGACAAATTAATCAATTCTATAATAACAAAGCTATAATAACCTATATTTCTGTATGTCATGCATCACAAAGCCGACAACAAGAGCTTGCCGTAAACAACAACCACAAACAATCTCTTGAGTTTCATTAAATCACAAGTTCATTACATTTTACGAGAACGAAAACTCAGTTTGTCGTGTTGGTTACATATGGCGATCTAAAGTAAAGTTTATTTTGTTTATTGCTTGTGACTTGACAGTAAGTATTAAGGGAGCAAGGGAGTTTCCACACGTTTTATCTAAACATTTAATAAAATCTATGCATATAATAAAATAGTAAAAAAATATGTCTGTACATTTAGTAATTTTGACTGAAATGGATAGAGGGACATTTAAAATGAATAATAGAAAGATTTTTTTTTTTAAATATTTTTTCTTTCCGTCTGTATGATCACGCTTATCTCCTAAAGTACTGAACCGATTTGCTTTAAACTTTCACCAATTGTTTTATTTTAACTAGGAAGAAAATCTAAAGTTTGTTTCATCAAAATTGGTTCATTAAAAAAAAAAGTTATCGTCATTTCAATGAACTAAGGCATGTTTGATTTCAAACGAATGTGTTGGTTATTGTCATGACAAACTTTGAATAAAAGAAAAGGGGGATTCCCGAGCAATTCCCAACTTAATTTCAGGAGCAATTCCTGAAATTTCCACGATGACGGGAACGAAGCACACACGCACGAAGTCGCGGGCTACAGCTAGTAACAAATAAACTAAGTTAGTGTTTGCTTATTCTTTTTTTTATAATTATGCTTATTAAAAGTTGTTTTTCAGCTCTTTATAAACATTTTTCTTTTTATATTATCTACCATAAAAAATAGTTCTAATAAAGTTTTTTAATGGAAAGGAATTCATCAGTTTACTCTTATAAGTTGCATAATGCATTGTTAACGTCTCATCCAATATACTTCAACAAAATTATTTTCCTTTTATGAAAACTTTCGAATACGAGTATGTCAGCATGGCAGCTGATAGTTTATAAGATTTCATAATAAAAATATCAAAGGTATGGAAAATTTAGTTTATTCATGTTCTTTTACGATCTTCCAAGAAATATGAAGGCAAAATATTGCTAGGGTTTATCGCGTTATTCTTTGCGAGTATGTTTCAACCGTTAAGCCCAATACTTATGCATGCTTAAGGTGCTAAAGCCTCTAGGGGGAATAAGTATATTTTTATTTGGCAAATCCTTTAAGGATTATCTGTGTTACTGCGTGAAGGAACACGCCCAGGTTATTATTGGATAAAATATAAATGACTTGCGTCCCACCTAGCCCGGCCTTGTTTCTATTTTCATCCGGGGCAGCTTCGAAGGACGCTTTTAGCTTAAAATATCTGATCTAAATGCAAATACGGTTATTTCGAGAATATGCAAGCTGTCAGGGCCTTAGATCTGCAAGCATTGGCAGTTCGACAAAATGGAATATCGATAGAATACCAATTAAGTAGCCTTTAAAAATATCATCAATAGTCAATACGAACACTGTTTCACTTATTTGTCCATCTTCCATAAGATATAAATATTTTAAATAAGAAATTTGAAAAACATCCATAGGGAAATCGTGCTCTTTTTTAATTTCAACACAAAACTTTTAGGGTACCGTACTTAAAAGGTAAAAACGAGACCCTATTCCTATGATTCGACTGTCTGTACTTTGTTTGAATAAAATAAATATTTGAGCACCCTTACAACAAACGCAATTATCGCCCTTTATTTTGGAGTTAAAAGTTGAACAGAAATACAAAATCTTACGACAAATGTCACCGTTAGTAGTATTGCGTGTTTGAAGAAATTAGTAATCACAACTCACCTTCCAAGCCCTGTAATAAATTTGATTAATGACGGCAGTTATTTGTAAAAAAAATAAACCAGAAATTGATGCCGGGTGGAAAGTTTTAGCACTTATATAGTAATTTTAAGAAAAACGTTTATTATAGAATCCTATAATATCTTGTAATTTTTATAAAAAAATCTTTCTAGTTTGTAATAAATATGTGTTAGTAGAAGTAAGGCAAAAACCAAATGTAATATAAAGGAGTTGCAATTTTGCATAGTTGTCTACTTATGCAGTTTCCTTTTTAGATTAATTTGAAGTTTATAACATTTGCTATGTAAAATTTAATACAAAAATAATAATATTTCCATTGTAGTTTACAGCTGAAAAAAAGCTTTCACTATCATAGATTGCCATTCAGAACAATTATAGAAGCCGCCACGGCATCAATTGTTGTGGGGTCATATACTTTGTTAGGTGGAAGTCCTACACGGAACAAACAAATCTGGTAAACTTTTTGTAAATCGTATTTTCTTATACGACTATAAGGTTTCAGCAAATTACGACACTCAATAATCGGATCCTAGTAGGCTGTCATAAAGGCATTAACACGATTCACGCACGTCTCTCGCTAATCGGGGATATTACGGTGAAGATTACACCTGCTGACCCGAATAGGACGGTAATGAATAGGTTTTGATCGTGTAGACCATATTTTTATACCAAAAGCTTTTAAGCACCATAAATTAATTTTCCATCTATTTTAGGTTGCGTTTCTTATTTCTTTTCATGCAAAGTATTAGTGCTGCAAAACTTTTGGAACATCTCTTTGACCACGCGGGCAAATCCGCGGAGAACAGGTAGTATATATAAAAAATCATTTGAGACATTAAAATTTAGTTTATATGTAACTGATGTTAAATTTAACTAAAAAATAAAGGTAAAAAAGCTAGTACGAGCAGGCTAATTCGCTAATGTGGTATGTGGAGCAGAAAGGGAAAAGTGAGTACTGGCAAGCACAGCGTAGGACCTAAAGATCCGATGATCTTGTTACAAGATGACGCTGGATGGCTGAAGCTATCATTGGTCTAAAATCGGTCCGATTGGAAAATGAACGAGAGACTTGTTGTTACTATAATGATTACTATAAAACATAACTAGTACTATAGCAACGATTAACGATGAACTAGCATTATTAATCAAAAGAGTTGTTACTATTGATTAATAATGTTTGTCAAACTAGTTAGCTATGAAACTAGTTATCACCCACTGTTTAAGTAAAACGGACCTAAAGTTTAAAATCATTTTAATAATACTCTAGTTGAAATTTTACTTTTTTATATTGTTCTTACTTAGATATTAATTAAAATACTGTGCTTTATCGAATTTGAATCTAGTCAATTGACAAATAGCATTGAGCTTTACATTCCCATGAAAAATAATGAACAAATTTATTTCCGAAAATTATGTTTGAAATGTTTGTAAACAAACTAACCAAAAACAGTTAAAGCTGCCTCTTCAGTTTTCAATTAACGTCGTAATTAGTTTTTTCAAGTCAAAAATTTATGTTCTTTACTTTTTAGACATCTTTCGTCCGACTGAGAGGCAATTTTTTTGGATACTTATTGACATCTATTACTATTAGGTTCAAAGACTTACATCACTTAGTTAATCTTTAACCCGACTCAAAAGTACATGGTTTTATACCTCGCTGAATTTATTTTCTCGGTTAACTCAAATAAAGATCAGTAAAAGTTTGTTAACCAAGTTTAGCCTCGTGCACTTAGGGAGAACTAAATGGTTTATCCTTGGCTGATGTTTTCTTCGCTGATGTTATATTATCATGTGGTTTTTTTCGTAGGGGCACATCTTATTTTCAATTCAAGAAATGATTATTCAAATATAACATTAAAATAAAAATTTTGACGTCGAAGGGCCCATTACTGTTTAGTGCGTTTCTTTAGATGGTTCAGCTTATTTTGATAAGAAAAAATTAAGTGAAGTTTTTGGTATTACTATAACTATCACTTTTTCATTCCTGCCTTTCCCATTTCATCTAGAGTCGGGTCTACTAATACTACGTAATGCTATACTGCGTAAGGATTCACTGTAAGGTTATTTATGTCTTAATTTTAGTTGGACCACTCTAGTTTGCTAGGCGGTACGTATTAAATATATCTCTTTAATATAAAATTTTAAGCAAGTTTTCATTTTCGTATTATAATGCTATTTTGTATTTACATACTTTTCGTATTAGAAAGATAAGATTGAAATACAAAGCCGCAAACTTCGCCTACGCTGTGTTTATGTTTTCAAAAGAAAGACATAAAACTAATCCAGAGTTGGGGAAAGTTTGCAAGTTACTTACAGGCTCCCGGTGACAATCATTCCAATAGGTATCGAACGGTATCATGTACATGTTTGTTTAAATTGTACTCAATATACTTACACAAAATTTTACTTTCATTTTAAAAGTTTTTTAATACTACTACTACGTAAGCATAGTTCAACTATTTGGAGATAGATTTTAATGTACTTATATCAGTTATTGAGAAAACATGTTGTTACTGTTTAAAATCGGTTTAAATATTACGGTAGTTGTTTTCAAACAACAAGAACTTGTAAGTTATTCTTGTAATAGACTTGTGAAACATTTTAGCGACCAGATAAAGATCTCAATCAAAATGGTCAGTGAATCTTGCAACCAAAGTAAGTTCGTTCAAGCCCTGGTCACCGGACTGGTCAGTGCGTGGGCGCTGGTTAAGTGGTACGTCCGATGTCCGTTACTCAAACAAAATTGGGTCGGCTTGTCATTATCACGTGATAAGGCTTGGCAATGAACTTGAGAAGTGGAGCGGGGGTGTGTCTTGCAGGTTGCAAGTGCCCAAGGTCGTGCACCGCATAGAATTGTTAGCACATCGATTTATTGAGCGGCGCGCGCCGTCTCCGCGCCCTCCGCCCGTCTCTTTTCCCAACCCTGCCACCTTCGCTGACTATCTGTCGTTTTTCTGACGCCTGGTGTAAAATTGACATTTAATTGTTGAAAGTTAGCGATGCAAATTATTAAGCTACGTTCACACTGAAGCATCGTATTATTGCACAATGTATTGTATATTAATTTGGTTGTTAATAAAATCGCAATATAATATGTATCTACCTGTGTTATATTTTTGATCCAGGTATTAGATTTCGTTTGTTTTGATATTTGACTATTTTAATATTTAAATGTTTTTATGATTTATTTTGGTAGATTAGAAGGCCAGTCTTCTAATAAGAATTAAATTCAACCGCTATAGGTAGTTTGGTAGGGATAATTTAGGTCTAGTACTCTGTTATTGACATAATAGGTGCCTGTATATAAACATTGATATAATTTACCTTATCAAGCGCTTAATCTACCAGACCACCTAATTAGTATAATTATCTGTAACTTACCTTATCAAATGCTTAATCTGACAGACTACCTACTTAGTGCCTGATTTAATATCAAGAAGTGGCAGCGTGAACTGATATTTTCTAGCTATGGCCTACTGTGTGGTCACGGGTGCCATTCTCAGGTTACTTACAAGATTGAGGTCAACAGGTTCTTGTATTACCTAGGTACGTGCGTCGGTTTTATTCTGACTTCCCATGGTAGTCGGTTTTGATTCTTTAGTTCCGAAGAGAACAATTAAACCCATAATTTACGCAGTCTCATGAGACCATTAGTGGGATTAACATATATATTTTTTAAATTATTTCCAATCCATTTTAAATATTAGTAAGTAATAATAATATATTGAAATATTATTAAATTTTATTTTATTTTATATTTAAGAAAATTATATAATCAAAAACATTGTTATGAAAACAGTTTAAGAATAAGCGCTGGTTCAATGTCGATTATTTATGTTTTAAGGACCAACATTAACTGACCCAATAAAGCTTGCTCATAAACTAGCTACAACCTTTAATAAAATTAAGGTCCTAGCGAACTCTTATCGCTATATTATAATGTAACACATAAGATTTTTTTATTATTTTCCTTAGGTATAATTAACATGCTTACCTACTACAATAAAATATTTTCTTAAAAAGTACCTGACCTTAATGAATTTGATCATACCATACACGTAGTTTTCAACTAAAATACAGAATTTTATATTAGTGAAAAATACTTTTGTTAGTATATGTGTAAAGTGTGTAACTATTGTTCCAATTACAACCTCTACTAATATTATTAACTATTATTCATTATTATTAACTAATATTATCGTTTTCATGGCTAAACCGTTGGACCAATTGTAATGTAATTTGGCATGGATATTGTCACAAACCGGTGTCAAATATTGTCTACTTTTGGACACGATATAACGGAACCGCGGGCTACAGCTAGTTTATTTAATAAAGTGCTTTTAGCTTTATTAAATTACATACATTTTTTAAGAAACATTTTTTTGAATGTTTAAACAGCTCTACAGACTACTTAATCTTTGATGAATTTTTATTTCTATAAGATTGGTTTTACATAGGTGCTTATAAAAAAGTTGTAAATAAATGTATCCATTTACAAAGAAATACCTTCAATTACAAACACTATGGTCTTCTCATCCCCTTTATATGAGTCGCAGTTTTATTTCGCAAACACTGATCAAATGCAACTTAACTTATTATATAAAATACTCGAAACACTTGCAGATTAATCATTAAATTGCAGATTAACAATTAAGCAAATGATTAATCTGCAAGTGTTTCGAGTATTTTATATAATAAGTTAAGTTGCATTTGATTAGTGTTTGCGAAATAAAACTGCTACTGCCTCATATAAAGAGGATGAGAAGACCATAGTGTTTGTAATTGAAGGTATTTCTTTGTAAATGGATACATTTATTGGACCATTGTCTAGCAACCGGTCCCCTGGTATGGTGATCCCTAGTTCTCCCTTAATAAAATTATAAATAACTCTGTCTGTGATACATATTTTATAACAAATACATATATAGATCCAAGACCCAAGTCAATCAGAAAAAAGATCATTTTTCATTTTGTTCTGACCGGGGATCGAACCCGGGACTACCTGAGCAACGGTCATGCATATTAACCATTACGCCACGGAGGTCTTTCAAGAATTATGAACAACAATGATGGAGAACATGTACAGAGGGTCACACACAAAAGTATATACTACGTACTTTTAAAACCCTTATACTTTCATCTTATACAAGGCGGCATACCAACTTTAGTTTACATCTGAAAAAGTAGCATTTAATTGCAATGGCAAGCCTATAGTGGCCCTAGGAAAATTTAGTAGCAATATGTCGTTAGTTGTATGTTGGCACACCCTACAAAATAACAAGGTAGAAGAGATTAATCTTCATGCCAGTATGCTTTACCAAAACATACATACCAGATATGTTTAATTTTAAAGTTAAATAAACTAATAATGAATTTGTATTGCAATAAACTTGCTTGCCTCTACATGTCCACATCTCGAGAGCCTCTTAAATCCTCTTTAGAGCCTTTTAAATCCTCTTTCAAAATCAATAACTGCAATTTATTTACAGACTTCTTTTAACCCGAGTGAATGATTGTAGTACTTTGTACTATCCCAGATTCATGCAATAAAATATTTTTATCTTATCTTTATCTAAGAGCCTTAAACAAAGCTTAACTTCTGTATCATCAAAATTTTGCACCAATGTTGTAGAGGGCGCGGCTCGGGTCTCGGACCTCGTTAGATGACGCGCCAGTCTGCATACAGAGTAACCTTAAGTTAATTTACAGAGAGACTGCTCTCCCGAGACTCGCTGATCCCGACAAACGCTCTGATACAACCTACTGTGCTATGCATGATCAGAATTTATTTATTTTCGTTATAATAGGTTGAACTTATAAGCGCTTAAGGGATAAGTTTGTAGGAAGTTACTGTATATTGTTAAATCATATTTAAGCTTTATCTTCGATATTGGTTTTTGCTTCATTATTTTGTATAAAATAAATACGATGTCGTAAGTATATAGCCACATCCACATACGAGCCTTCACAATTGAAGTCATAATATGTAAATACAAAGTAACCGGCATCTATTCGAACCTATAATATCAGAATGAAACAATGGTTCTACAGGCATGCAGTAAGAATAGCTTTAGTATGAGATTAAAATTAAATTACATTTAATGAAAACGTACAAATTTTACTTCAGAAAAAAAAAACATTACCTATATAAAATGAGCCAAAGAAAGAAAATAAGAAAGAGTAGGTACCTATTCAAACTTATAGATCTATCTTCGTATTCCTCGCACGAAAATGTCGTTATTTTGACCCAGAACTAACTAAGTTTGCACGTGTCGCTTAGGGCCTACAATTTATAGGTTGAATGAACATTAATGAGAAAATTATCGAATAGAAGATGGTGGCAAAAAAGGTTTATACTGAATCTTTGTTTTTATGAAAATACTAGCTGACCCGGCGAACTTCGTACCGCCTCTCTATTAATATTCCTCGGGAACAGTGCTTTTTCCCGGGATGAAAGTGTGTATGTCCTTCTCAATACTCCATACCTACGCTATATGTATGCGAAATTTCAGAAATATTGGTTCAGTAGATAAGGATTGAAGAGTAACAAACAAATATACAAAGTCACTTTCGCATTTATAATATTACTCGGATTGGGACTAAACCCTTTCGACACAGAACAAAACCAACAAACGTGGTAAACGGATTACTTGTGCTCATTATTTTAGAACCGGATCCTATCCTATCTTTATCTATTAAAGTTATATAACAAATGATTTATTTTTTCACGCCAAAATGTCATATAAATGCATATTTTACCTTTTTAACTCCTTCGCTCGTTGAAGGTAATGGCTCTTCATCCAATCCTATACCGCTGTCTTTCAAATTATCTTTAGGTTCCTCATCTTTCTTCAAAGTTATCTTTCCCAGATTACTAAAATCTAATATGGCGGTGTTAACCAATGATTTCTTTGATAAAACAGCCTTTTTAATCACAGTCTTCATTTTCTCCTCTGGAGACTTTTCAACAGCAATCAAAGTGGAAAGTCTATCATTAGAATCCACAGAATCCTCATTGGATTTATTAGAATCATTGTAATCTGAGGAAGACTTTTGTTTTTGAATGTCATCGCCTGAAGAACTCGATTGCTCCTTACAGCTGGAGTGATGTCTTTTTCTATGTTTCCTGTGATGTTTTTTGTGATGTTTTCTATGCTTGCAATGTTCCTCGCAGCACTTGTGTTTCTTCTTTTTCTTTTTTACGTAATCTACCGCTGTAGGGTCATCTTCACTTGATTGACGTTTCATCTTTTCTTTTCTATGCTTCTTTAATTTCTTACGATCCCTATGCCTATCTTCATCTTGTTCTTTCGATGTATTTTCTGGGTTGCATTTCCCTTCAGCACTGGTAGAAGCTACGACTTTCTTTTCTTCTGTTACACTGGTATTTCTTCGGCGCTTTCCTAGCGTCAACAGCGGATTTTCATACTCTGAAAAGTAAAATAATATTTATTAAATCAACAATCAGACAACATTACATGCACCAAAAGTGTAGCAAACCAAGCTATAACTGATTTTTTTTCGTCCATGTTGTTATATATCCACTGTCTCAAAAAAATATGCTGTTAAATTGTACTCATACTGTCAATCAAGACCTTTTGTTACCTTGTGTTAATATTTTTTTCCGTAAGAACCTTGTACGGAGTATTAGAAAACTACAAAAAAAAAATCTGCCAAATCGGTCAAGCCGTTTTCATGCTATGTCGTGACAACGGAAAACGGGTTTCATTTTTATATATATAGATACTAAAGAATTAAATTATGATTGATGAACTTAAATGTGAAAACCCTTATATCACCCTTATTTACCAATTTATTTATTTATTTATTTAACATATTACAGTTCGACAACCAAAGTTTGATATTATCATCTATTAAATAGAGGGAAAGCGGGTTTTGGCAGGAGCATCACATAACATCAACTTATACAAAAAGCCTCACATGGCCCTTAAAAGTTAAAGTAGAGAATCTAATAAATAGAAAAATGTTAATCTAAATAAAAATTAGGGCATTCAGCTAATGAACGATAATAATATCACTGGATAAAAAAATGAATCTTAAGGAAAGCTGTTAAATTTCACGGGCTGAATCTATAATTTCAATTAACAGAAGTGTCTGTAAAAATATAAAAATAATAATTTGAATGATTGAAAATGATACAAAGCAAATCATAATCATCTCTAAAGTATATATCTAAACTATGATATTATTTTATATCAGAACTAATAAATAAGCATTACCTATTTAAAATATAAAAAAAAAATACTTATTGTAAAAGTAAATTCTGCCATAATCAAGTTTTGATTGAAGTCTAAAATAGCTCCTACACTGTCCAAAGTTTAGCACGGTCACGGTTGAAGTAGACAAAACTTGAACCTATGAAACAAGTGACAATTAAATGGTAACAGGTAACAGACAACATTCTGAATTTTGCAAATAAATAAAAGGTACAAAATGTTACATAATGTATTGAAATAAGTCTGGAAATAAAATACGCTTCGATTAATTTCAGATTCCGGGTGACCCGCGGTACCTATATCGAATGTTAACAAAAACCGTCGTCCACACACAGCCAAAATCCCTACCAATGAATTCCAGCCAGCATTCAACAGATTGCAGATGGAAACTTATCATCAATTCACGTTCGATCGTTATTTTCACGATGTGGGTCGGTTCAGGCCAGGGCAGGGGCTCGATTTTTGAATGTCTACGAAACACATATTTATTATATTTATAAAACGTACCTATACTTTTTTTTAACCCGCTGCTAGAATTTTTATAACAATGCATATTTCATTTTATACTTGTATATACTCGTAGATGGCAGCAAAAGGGTGTAAATCTTCAGTGTATCAATCTCGGTCAAGAAATTTCGTCTTGAAATCATTACAAGCAGTAACTTTATTAAGCTTACTCTTTCATCAGTGTTTTTTGATTGCAAGCTACACTGTATTCCTTCTCACTTCAGTCAAGTCCGTACAAATCGAAGGAATGATATTTTTTTTATCTTTCTTTCATACATTTATCACGACGTCAGAGGCCGAGAGGCGATTACGAAGAACTCTGGCACCAAGGTGTGCATGTTCGATTGATCATGACACCTACACGAAATGATTATGATGACGCATTTATTTATAGTTTATTCTTAGTTTCTTTATTAATATCAATATAGTTACCAAGCTAAAAGTATTGTTAAATTAATCTTTGTGTTTGTAAGTATTTTTTACTATTTTTGTGTGTGTTTATATCTATCCTTAAAGTATCTATTTTCTATTCAATTCAAGTAAACTAAAAGCATAAATATAAAAATACGATCTTTGCTTAAAATAAAACAGTAGCTGGACAGATGTAATAAAAATTCGAAGACACGTTTGAAAATCCGTCAATCGAGTTCAAAAATCGAGCCTCACAGCATGTGATCATTATTTCATCGGGTACCCAATCGGGCACTAGGGACATATAACGGTCGGCTTTGGGTTTCACAGTAACGTTCAGTGAAAAAGTGGAAATAAGTACGTGGGCGACTCCTTTTCAAGAGTAACAAAGTGTTTGTTATTTCCTGTGGTTATTTTGGTTCTTATTGTTACTATGGGAACTCGTCTTTACTAAAGTGACAACACATAGATAAACTTTGTTAGCATATCTGTGGTGTCATCGTTATCATTTAAGTAAAATGTATGATGAAATATTAGTACAAATTATAAGTAGGTACCTCTCTTTTCTTCACTTCGAACACTATTTATATGTATATCACCATCATCATCATTTCGTTTGTGTGTCACGGTTAATCAACCATTCACAGCCGGTGTCAAAGTTCTTCGGAACCGCCTCTCGATCTCTGACGTGGTTAATAAATGTTTATTATACGAACAATTCATTTTTCTTGTAGTTGTAGTCAGAGCTGAGATGGTCAAGTCCAGACACCACCTTTAGTATTTTTACGCAATAGATAATAGTAAGTACCTACTAACATTGTTTTTTTTTTTTGGTCCGTTTAATGTTATTTATTTAATTTTATTAATTCTAAATATAAAATATATCCCTCTGACTTTTGTACGTCTAGACTGTGGACAAATTTTGAAGAAAGTTGATCTACTTTCCCTACACTAATATAGGTAACCTGAGGACTGTTATAAAGACAAACAACAATAGATCAATATGTCCTTTTACCGATACCGACACATTGATGATCTAGCACATTCAAGGCTATTTTCTTTTTAATGCTTCCGCTTGGATCGCGCACGAATATGCCACATAACAATCATTTTACTACTGTGTTTGGATTCAGCGAGCCGACGCGACAGGCAAAAGTAACAAAAATACCTCGCTTTAAAAGTCGTCAATATAAACGATGAAAACTTTCCCATAGATATGGATGAGCATCAATCCGTCAGACGTGTCATTTCATTACTTTCCGACTCCCGACCAATCCACTCACGAACAACCAATATGATTGTGACCGATTTCCTATTTTCACGACACTGAAACCCTTTCTCTTTAATCCTCGACACAGATTATTGACACTACTTTCAGAGGATAGTATCTTCGTTTTGCACAATTAGGTACCCTTTATCGATTGTCTTTCTATTTCTCATGTAATAGTTCAGAAGTATTGAGACCAAATATCCGGGTTGGTATTATAACTTATATACCTAATATAATTTAAATTCATATCCAAACAAAGAGAAACAGATGGAGGGCGTCAAAAATTTTAATAATATTATTCGTTGGTTGACTGTAAGAGATCCCTTCATTTGGTTAGTCAATTATTATATTTTTATATTAATAAATATTGTATTTACTGTATATTTTGAAGCAATAAGGATATTACAAACAAACAAACACTCCGTGAAACTTTGAAACTTGTATTTTTAAATTACTTACGTGAGTTATTATCTTTGATGACAGAATATGGTTGAAAATTGAAATAATAGTTCAAAATCTTTCTACAAACGATAATTTCATACGACACGCACGCATTGACATTTGTTGTATGTCTGAGCACAAATTGACAGACTACAGATGTAGCACTTTCTTTATTATTGTGTAAGTAACCAAGATTATAGTCAGATTTTTCAAGCTGTCTGAAGGCGTGTGACTTAGCTAAGCGATTGCCGTCTAGCTATTTATATAAGTTTTCAGCAGTATTTGCTTTTTTTATAGTTTGTCAAAAGAACTGCTCAGTTTAAAATTCATAAAAATAAAGATTACCTGTAGGTATTTACCATGAGTATTAGAGGTATGTAGGCTTTGTACCATATCAATAAAACTACTTTCTTTTAAAACGTTAAACCAAGGAATAGTAAACATGAATTACTTTATGATTTTTGTTTATTATTTATATATTACCAAATTCATGTACACAGAAAAATATATAGCAAAAATATTGAATAGAGCACATTAAATATGATTTTACGTACTTATAATATTTAACTATTACGACTTCTATTGTCAGTAGGCTAAAAAATGAATGCATTTTCTGTCAACTCGTGAACCGTAAAAAATTGTAGTTTTTTTTTCTATTTACAAGCCTGAGTGTTTATAAGACAAACATATTTTTACCTGCAATACATGCATTTATTCTGTGCTCAATTAATTCTGAGTCTAGAAGCTCATTAGTGCTGTCGACAGGCTGAACTCGTAATGTCACTGGTTAGCCGGCGCGCTCGCTGTCAAAACCTTTGAAACACGGTCGTCGGCACATGACGTCCTGCCGCAACAATGTTAGCGTGATTACCCAGATTACGACATAAATCATCCGCTTTTATACTGTTCTTATTAGAATGATTATCGTGAATACAACACAATTAAAAAATGTTAAAAATTAACTTAAGTCTTTACCTTACCTATGTTTCATTTTCTTTTAGTGGCCAACACTGGTGACGTAGTTATCAGATCTTTCTTCAACGACATTTTACGACTAGAACCAATAAATGATTTTCTTTATAGCATTATGTCGGACCAGTCCAGTAGCCAATGGGTCGTAGGAGAACGTTTGCGGAATCCAATTAAAAGACTTTCGTTCTAAGTACAATTTTGACGTAGGTCACTTTTACATCCTATGTATCAACATTAGCTGGTAAAACCACAAAGCACTGAAAAATTATGAAAAATCCCTGCTCTGTGGTAAAACAAGGCGCCTATAACTTATCCTACCTGTATCTATGTATATACTATCAGCTAGGACCGAATTACCCATTTGTGTCTAAGCTTTTGGCACTAATCACGGTAAAGATAGGAGCACCAACCCCGCTCCTATCACTGGGATCCAGCATGAAGCGTACCAATCCCTCGTCCGTGCCTACCTATGTTAATCTACAGTTACATTTGAACACATATTAAAATTATCAACAGCAATATCATATCAATATCAAATACTAATAAAGGCCATGTTAAATCACTAGAGCACAATACACGTCTGCACCGCTCGGCGAACCCAAGGAGAAGAGAGCGTTACACTCATACTCACCCCGACACTACTACTGCCAAAAGGGGTTTACCTGTAGTGGGGTGATACCTGTCACGTGATGTTACCGGGCGCTAACACTCGGCCGTCCTGAAAAATCCGGTCGTCCTCGACCGTCGAGCTCGAACCATGAAACAATAATACATTGATTGAATACAAATCACCATTTATGCTTTTTCTATAATGACCTCGCCATCTCGATAATGCATAGTATCTTGGGTTGTTTATCAGTGTTCCGAGACCATTATGACTTTTCCGTTTCAGTCACTTCTGGTTTTTAACTGATCGGAACCCTCACCTATGCTAAAATCGAAAATGACAGTAACCAACTTTATTTCATACATTTTTAACGAATATTAATCACTAATCAACATTATTAACGCTTGCTGTTCCTGCGTAGGTCAGCTCACTTTGTGTTAATTACTGATAATTATTTCGTATTGTAACATTTGACACAAACAATCATATTATTTAAATAAAATATACAATATATACCAAAGTGAATTTATCAAAGTTCTCACTCGTTTTAGAACTCACGGATAAGACAATGAAAAACACAAATAATTCACATAATCATTACATAAACCAAATATTATCATTAACCTTTTCAATGAATTGATATCGAATTCAATCACAAATACCCAAACGTAAAGTTTATTTTTTTCATATCATTTTTAAAATACCCACAGAATAAATAATTTTCACAGAGATATTTTTTCACATTTTTTTTTAGGATTGGAGTCACATAAAACATGAAAAGACTTACCGTTTTTGCACCAATACTTACGGCTGTGGTATCTTATCACAACATTAATTCACACTTTAACACTCACATAAACTTTTTCGACTACTTTAGATTACATTTAATTTAACCGTTTTGTTAAATTTACTTACGCGTGTGTGTCAGAATGTTAACAATTAAGTATCACAAAACATGTACAATTTACTAGGCGTGGTAGAATATTAAGAAATATTCTTTCATCATCCCACTTCTGATATCAGCTAGGACCGAATTACCCATTCGTGTCTAAGCTTTTGGCACTAATCACGGTAAAGATAGGAGCACCAACCGTGTGTCTATACTCAGCGGGAACACATGGTCTTTTGATATAGGTCTTTCCGTGATATACATCTATATAATTAGGGCTATCATTGGTGAAACAACTGAAATTAGTTCCGTATTATTTTCAGAGTTATCGATTTTTGAAAAAAATCCTCTAGCCAGCGGGCAACTTTTTTTCTATGAAAGTGATCAAGTTAAAATATGGTTATATTATTAGGGCTATGCTAACTTTATATATAAATGATAAAAAAAATATAGATTTCATTCATCAAAACTGAAATATTCCGTCACGAAAAAAAACTCTAGTCAGCGGGAAACTTAATACATACGCAACATACAGCATTAGAAAACAATCCTCAATTAGTGCTATTCCCGTGTATATTTTGTATAATCTTGCTTTTTGGATACCGCTTTCAGGAGTGCAGATATATACCTAAATTGGTTTTCTTGCTGATACATATACTTCGTGAGATCATCCATATAAGCTGAACAGTATAATAGCCAACTAAAAATCCACTCCTACCGATGAATCAAATTTAGCTTTACCCTTTTTACCCGACTACGGCAAAGCCAAAAAGTAGGGTAATGTTTTGCAGTCTGTATGTATTTATGTATTTGTGTATGTATGAATGTATGTATGTATTGGTTAAAAATATTATAATTCAAGTTTTATTATTGCTTGATGACGATTTACATGGTAAATATTTTGTATATAAACTTCGCATTTTTGTCAATAAACATTCCATTCCATTCTATTCTAATCTTCTGAATTGGAGTTTTAAGAGTTTTTTTTAAGTTTATAAATTTTAAGAGCGGAATCAGTCCTTGATACCGATAAACTTTCCCCATTGACATATACCGTGATATGAAAAGATTTTTATTTACTCCATAGAAACTCGGATTAGCTACTTGGGCAGATTTTACGGGTGGACACTTTTTTTTCATATTTCAATGTATTCCTTGGGGAAAGTTGATCAGTAACATGGGCGCGGGGTGAGCCCTTAAAATGGTTTCAGTATTTTTACACGACTGCTCAAACAAAGGAGCGTATTGTTTTAGAGATCATGTATGTATGTAAGTATGTATGTACGTAAGTAGGTTAGTTTATTTTTTCCATCATAACTTCTAAGCGGCTGAACCGATTTGGATGAGTGGGGTATCATTAGAATCCTTGCGTCCCCACGAGTGACATAGACTATATATTTTTTAGGATGGCAGTCGTGTTTTTTTTAAACTCGTTTTTTACACGTTAAAATAGATATAAACGTAAACCTGCACTTCTGAAAGCGGTATCCAAAAAGCAAGATTATAAAAAATATACATGGGAATAGCACTAATTGAGGATTGTTTTCTAATGCTGTATGTTGCGTATGTATTAAGTTTCCCGCTGACTAGAGTTTTTTTTCGTAACGGAATATTTCAGTTTTGATTATTGAAATCTATATTTTTTTTATCATATATATATAAAGTTAGCATAGCCCTAATTATATAACCATATTTTAACTTGATCACTTTCATAGAAAAAAAGTTGCCCGCTGGCTAGAGGATTTTTTTCAAAAATCGATAACTCTGAAAATAATACGGAACTAATTTCAGTTGTTTCACCAATGATAGCCCTAATTATATAGATGTATATCACGGAAAGACCTATATCAAAAGACCATGTGTTCCCGCTGAGTATAGACACACGCACCAACCCCGCTCCTATCACTGGGATCCAGCATGAAGCGTACCAATCCCTCGTCCGTGCCTACCTATGTTAATCTACAGTTACATTTGAACACATATTAAAATTATCAACAGCAATATCATATCAATATCAAATACTAATAAAGGCCATGTTAAATCACTAGAGCACAATACACGTCTGCACCGCTCGGCGAACCCAAGGAGAAGAGAGCGTTACACTCATACTCACCCCGACACTACTACTGCCAAAAAGGGGTTTACCTGTAGTGGGGCGATACCTGTCACGTGATGTTACCGGGCGCTAACAATACTTGTAAATTAAGAAGAAAATGCATATTCAAAAGAAGAAGCGTTCTATGTAGCGATATATCTATATATACACTTCCCAACAGCCTTTTTCGTTCTTTACGCGTTCTTAGATCCTTTTTAAGGGTCCGAAACACAATATAATGGGCAAAGTAATAGTGATGCATACAAGTACGTAAAACGGTATTTCTATTATGGCTACAAAGATTAGAAGTTTGTGTAGTTCTTATAATGTTCATCTATGCAGGCACAACCTTTGTAGAATATTAATTGGACAGAACGAAGAAAGAGCTAACAGAGCGATCAGTGTTTGGGTCATGATGAATTTTGTATCTTGCTTTTGCATAACACATGCCCCTATGTTTCAGATACAAAATAAAGAAAGGCCAAGGATTACACTTGTCATAATTTCCAAAATGCAAAATATATTGCTCAGGTTAATATACGAGAAGCTTTCAATTTGAACCGACTGACTGTGTGTTTAATTCCTATGGTTTTATGATACCTTATTGGGCATAATATAATTTATTTGAAAATAAGTTAAGGGTTGCACTTTTGTCTTGATATAGTTTCTTACAACAAAACGTGATTCATGGAAAAAAAAACTTTAATACGCGCTTGTTATGTGAAGGAAAGAGACTGAAAACCAAGTGAAGGTTGTGGACTAAAACATTTTAACGTCATGTTAGTTTAATTTAAATGCTTCAACAAATATTTTTCCACATATATGTTTAAAATCTCTTATCGTTTACATGTTAGCCTGTCTTTTTATGTCACCGAATGATTTTTTTTTCTTTTCAGGTACACATAAATTTAAAGTTGCCAGTGAACCAGAAATGTGTTTTAACAAGAACCTTATAAAATTGGCGGATTACTTCCGATTACATCTCGAAGATTCACGTTGATAAAAGACGAAAGTGCATTCAAGATGATCTGTTACAGAAAAATAATGTTCACAAAACTATTATTGTGCTTTTTTATCTCGAGTGCGTGGAGCAGGTCGTGGGCAAACCCCCACGATACGACAACATCAACGACTCAAACTACACCTACCACAAGTCCTGCTCCAAAGAATTTTCACAATGATCCTCTTATTGTTGAAACCAAAAGTGGACTCATACGAGGTTATGCCAAAACTGTAATGGGTCGTGAAGTACATATCTTCACTGGGATCCCATTTGCAAAACCTCCTCTTGGCCCTCTCAGGTTTCGGAAGCCAGTTCCTATAGAACCGTGGCATGGGGTACTTGACGCTACAGCCATGCCCAATAGTTGTTATCAAGAAAGATATGAATACTTTCCTGGTTTTGAAGGGGAAGAAATGTGGAATCCTAATACAAATATTTCAGAAGACTGCTTATACTTGAACATTTGGGTCCCGCAACATCTAAGAGTTCGTCATCACCAAGACAAACCTCTAGCTGAGAGGCCGAAAGTGCCAATACTTGTTTGGATATATGGTGGTGGTTATATGAGTGGTACTGCCACTCTTGACTTGTATAAAGCAGATATAATGGCTTCTTCCAGTGATGTTATAGTGGCTTCCATGCAATATAGGGTTGGTGCATTTGGATTTTTATATTTAAATAAATTTTTCTCGCCAGGGAGCGAAGAAGCTCCAGGAAACATGGGTTTGTGGGATCAACAGTTAGCAATACGTTGGATTAAGGACAATGCACGAGCTTTTGGAGGAGATCCAGAACTGATAACATTATTTGGTGAATCTGCAGGTGGTGGTAGTGTCAGTTTGCATATGCTATCACCAGAAATGAAAGGTTTATTTAAAAGGGGTATCCTACAATCTGGTACTCTTAATGCACCATGGAGTTGGATGACCGGAGAGAGAGCACAAGATATTGGGAAAGTATTAGTTGATGATTGTAGTTGTAATAGCAGCCTATTACCCGTTGATCCAAGTTTGGTAATGGATTGCATGCGTGGTGTTGACGCCAAGACAATATCAGTACAGCAATGGAATTCGTATACTGGAATACTTGGTTTTCCATCAGCCCCTACAGTTGACGGCGTTTTTCTGCCTAAAGATCCAGATACTATGATGAAAGAGGGAAGTTTTCATAATAGCGAAGTTCTTCTTGGAAGTAATCAAGATGAAGGTAAGTGTTATAATAGATAAAACCTTTGACACATACAAACATATAATCACCTCTTTATCACATATGGGGTAGGCAGAGCCTAGGGCCATAAGACCTTAGGCCACGTTTAAATAGCATGATGGTAGTTGAAACAGGAAATCAATAGTGATGGGTTGCTAGCCGCATCACCTATGTCATGATTCCTTCATTGGCCGATTCCCCCAGTCGACTTACGGCTTGCGCGGGAATAGAAACACTTCGCAAATAGATTTAAAGAGGTTAGATAAAGAACTTTACAGAAAACTGCTTTGTTCTATAGTAATAAGACTTGCTTCCACTAAATGCACATTATCAACAAAAAAAAATGTATTTATTTCCACATCATCAACAGGTCCACGACTCCGTTAGCAAAATTTTTTTTTCTAACTTATTCTTATCTACAATTATACTCTTACCTAAATTTATAAGAAGATATTTACTTAGAAGAAATACAACATATCTACCTCATCTCCGCGAACATAGCCGACACTGCGTCTTATCTACGGTTTATCAATATTAAACTCCAGAGTTCGAGGTCATTTGAGTCTAGGGGACTCGCAACCTGCCGGCGGGGATGGCACGCCTGCGCAAACCCATGTAGACACAACAATACCACGACGTAGATTTTTAGTCGTACTACCATGTACTACAGACTCGCCCACGTAGCCTCCCCTTGCCACCCGCTCGCCCGAGCTGTTACCAACGTTCCACGCAACCCACCTGCAAATTAATTATAGAACAGAAAAGACATTCGTTGCATGCTCTAAAGTGCACTGCTCTATCAATTTATTCTTATAAACAGATTAGTTTACTTTTTAACTGTTTTTAATCAACACATTATTAACACGATAAAAATAATAGTCACTATTGAACTTGATGTAATCAAATCCTTCTACGCTCTCCTTAAATTATACCTCACCTCTCAAGAGACGGTGCACCGAGCTTCAGTTAAGAGCGAATCGTCAAATTGAAAGGTTCTATTGCCACCTGAGACTGAAAATTTTGAATTGCTTTTCAGATACTACTAGCCGCAAAGTTGGCGCACTCATGCTTAAAGCGATTCAATCGTCTCATCTCATTCTTACTCACGCTCACTTACAATTTATAAATAAGCTTATAATTATTTAAACATATAATAAAAAAGTAAAAATATTTTGTCTGTTCATTTAGTTATTTTGATTCAAATGGATAGAGGAGAGAATTCCTCAATATTACATGGCCCCTTTTCTTTTGTATTCGGGTTCATTTAGATGATTCTCAATTTCATTTTAATTGTTGACTATCAACCGTGCGTAAAGTTCTCCACGATTTTTTGCCTTTAACGTTCACCGGTGACAAATGTCGGTCGATTAAAACTTTTAAACTAACTCTTGAGTGAGAAAGCGGAATGAGAATTAGTTGGAATTAGTTTCGACCGTTATCTTGCTCGTGTCAAATAAAATATACATTACAATCAAAGAATTTGGAATCGCGCGCGGTCCAGGAAAAAAATTCTTTAATCTGTGATTATAATAGTGTGCCACAATATGTTTGAAAAGTAGTATCACAATGCCAATAATTATTGCATTTATTGTAAACTAGCTGATCCCCGCGGCTTCGCCCCGCGTGGGACTCGGTTATATCGCGCCCAAAAGTAGCCTATGTTTGACCTCAGGTCGTTAACTACATCCCTACCAAATTTCATCACAATCGGTCCAGCAGTTTAGCCGTGAAGAGGTGACAGACAGACAGACAGACAGACTTTCGCATTTATAATATTAGTATGGAAGTATGGATACTGGCTGGAAAGAAATGATATGTGAGCACAATAAAAAAGTAATGTTTTGCCGCCTTCTGTTTCTTAGGTTTTTCGAGTATTTGTGCATAATATTGGCGGATTATTATTCGAAAAAAAAATCATGTTATAGCTAAGTGAAATTTTTTCACCGGTTCACTTAGCCATCTGACTAGACTTACTTATTTGACTGGACTGGACTAGATTACTGACTTGACTTTTTGACTGACTAAAGTAGGACTGAAGAAGATTAATAAATTCAAGACAGGCCTTAAAGGACTAGTTTCCATATGGCCGTAAAAAGTATTTAAAAAAAAACTGTTTGAAATCGATTGTCTTTTGTTTATATCTTTGTCATGATCCTGTTTAATTAGAACAAATGTTTTATGTTAATCTTGTAAATATGTTAATAGGTAATCATTCTAGTTCGAGTATTAGATAGGAGTTCAAGTTCAAATATGTTAAGAGATCAACAATGTTACATACTAGTTCGAGTTTGAGGTTTGAGATGAGAGTTAAAAAGATCATTAGTTCGAGTGCAAGTAGGCGTACCTATATGTAAATAGTCCAAGTTATGAAGGTCAAAGTCCAAATATTATATTCAGTATATTTACCATTACAACCCAGTCCAATAAAGTGCAGTGAGTTTCAGTGGTGCAGTTTTAGTTTTCGTCAAATAAAGTTAACCAGTCTACCACAACCTACATCCTGAGATCTCCATAGCTCAATACTATACACAATAAACATATTCAAAGCCGTTTGTGTAAAATAAACATTGACCTAAATAAAAATATTGTCTATCGTTATTCAGATTATTTAGGAAAATAATTATTATCGATAAAAAAGATTAGAATTTCTTACAGAGTTAATAAAGTGCGCTTAGTTCGCCACCATATACTTTTATTGACACAGCATTATCATTAAAATAATCGCAGAATTTCACGACTACGAGTAAACACTGTAAATTTTCTCATTTCTCAGATTTTCTTTTCGTAAATAACGCTGAAATTTACCTACGTTTTGAGAACACTCGAAATGAAAGGTTGTGCTGTGCCCGAGCTCTAGGGGACTAAGCAATTTTATTCGTATTACGAAGTTACAGGAAAAATGTCTGCGTAATATTTTCAAAGGAAGCTCTACTACGCTCTGTCCCACGTAGCTTATTTCCGTTGTACCTATTAAGGATAATCAAAGCTATTAAGTAATTTAAACAAATAAATTGAACTATTCATTCCTTACTAATATTATAAATGCGAAAGTGAGTTTGTTTTTTTTGTTACGCATTCACGCCCTATCTACTGCCCCAATCTTCCTGAAATTTCGCATACGTAGATAACCTATTGAGAAGAACATAGGATACGTTCATCCCGGGAAAAAGTACTGTTCCTATGGGAAATTCACGCGGGCGAAGCCGCAGGCGAAAGCTAGTGTTTGATATTCTGTATAATAACTAAAGTTTAGTTTAAACAAAAAAGTGTGTGATAATTTTTTATTCCCGAGAAAAAAGAGTTCACATACGATACATATACACCTTTTTAGTGGAAAGGTAAACTTGGTTAAAAATAAGGTAAAAGAACAAATACGAGTAGGGTGAGTCGTCATTTTTGCTTTTGTCAGTAGTGCGTTACGTATCTTCATGACTTTTATTGATGTCACGCTAACATCATAATCTTAGATTAAAAATAAATGCATGGCATCAAAACCGCGCGCGATTTCCAAATTCTATGATCATATTTAAATTTAATTTTTGGCGAGAAATCTTTTATTTCGTGGAGTATAAAAAGTATGTTTTAATAAATTTTCAAGGCACGATTATATTTATTGCTTCTTAATTAGGTACTGTTTAAATCATTCATTTTGTTAATAAATTAATTACCCTAGTATTAGGGTTCATGCCAAGGAGATTACCTAAATTTATTTGGTGAAAATGCTTTGTTTAGTTAAAAGGAATCACAATAGCTAAATCTCTTCGGCAATGGACCTCGAGCCTATTGTTGTAAATGCTTTGTAAACTTCTTTGCTCATTTATCAACTCCACGCTGTTTATTTGTCCACTATTCCGCAGTTTGGTAGTCGGTTAAGGAGCCCAGACCAGTTCTGAATATCAAGAAATGATATTTAATACTATTATTATTATTAAATGACCAGTTATTTGTTATTTTGTCCCTCTATCCATTTCAGTTAAAAATACTAAATGTACAGACAAAATATTTTTACTGTTTTATTATGTGTATATACCTAATAGATAGGATAAGAAGTCTTAAAGTCAGAAGACTATTAATATAATGGCAAATAATAAGGCAAAATAATATTTTTGGAATTGCTGTTCTATTTTATGTCAAATATTAACTATTTGATAAGTAAAATTGTTCATAATCTTCTTCGTCCGAGCGTGCTTCCCGGTTGCATCTTCAGCTTACGCTTTAGAGCCCAGGGTACGCTATTAATCATGATCCTGATTTGGCGGTACTGGTTATTACAATTATGCGACTGCCGTCTGACCTCCATAACCCTTTTATACAGGGAAACCAGACCAACAGGAACATATCCGGGTGAGTTAGTGGCCAACACTGTGAGATTTTTCAGGCTACCTAAATTCTGACATAGCCTTACGACTGCCATTTTATGATAGCAGCTGGACCATCTGCTTAACGTGCCTTCCGAAGCCCGGAGGAGCTCAGGATATAAAATACCACTAATGGCGACCAATCCAAACACTCGCCGTCACTTGACGTTGACGCGCGCTATGGTTACGAACATGCGCGCCGCGCTTGGCTATCGTGCTCCTCGAGTAAAATTGTTCGTAATAATTTCCTTATAATCATAAAGATGTCAATAAATAAAAAATGCTCGAAAATTGATTTCCAATTTCTTTATGGTACACGTCGCACTTTGATATGGTGTCCTATAATGTTAAGCCTACGTGTTGCTGTTGCTGTATACAAATGAACGATAATATGTGAACAAGTTACCAAGCTACAAAGAAAAAACCTGTTCTAAATTATGCAGAAAAAAAATAGACAGTGGCTCCCTCAACAGACCATTTCCATGTTTCATAACGAATAATAAATTACGAGTTGGCGCCAAACGTTTTTCAGAGCGGCTCGCCCCTGCCCTCTTCACCTTGACTTGTCTTCGGTCTCACACAAATTGTATGATTGTCTACTCTCTTGAGAAATAGTTCTAAAAGTAAACTAATTGGGTGAAATCGATATTTTGTATAATTAATTTTTACACTTTCTTGCACACAGCAACGGAAGTCATAAATTTATAAAAAAAATTGAAATGAATACTTGATGGATTATCAAATTTTAAGATCCACGTAAAAAACAAATTATGCACAAGACGTCACATACTATCTCCAATTTAAACATAGAATTAGGAATCGTGCGCCAGGTAAATTTCTTTTTTAATCTAAGAATTTAAAATAGGATTCGATGAATGAAATAAATTTAAATTTAAAAAAATCTGACATAACATATTTTAAAAAAATATGTTACAATTCAGCCAGCTTGTTATTTCCCAGGTTATAATGCCACTAATAACATCGTCAATCAAAACTAAGCCTTGAGCAATGGCTAGAGCTGGCCTGGCCTTGACTGGTACTAATATATATTCTGTGCCTTGACCATAATGTATAGAAGACTAACTTCATTTGTACCTTAAGAATCATATTTATTATTGATATAAACATTTTTAAGGTTAAGTTCCTTTGTATGTAATATTTGTGCTAGTTACTTATCTTCACAACTGAAGTAAAAAAAGTGTTTTGTTTAAATATATCATAAAAATACTTACACCCTAGGGATGTTATGTGCAGTAGCATCGAAAAAAGCTATAAACTTAGTCTGGCCTTTGCTTTTAGGCATCTATAAAAACTATCAATATTTTACCTAAAGCCTGCAGAAATTAAAAAAAAATAAAGTATCAGCGAAATATTAAATCTTTATGTGACCCCATAGATTAAAAAAAAATTGTCTGGTGTCAAACCGCGCGCGTATTCTAAATTCTATGCGTGTCTTTAATAGAAATCAAGAAAATTGTTTCAGATGAACATTTAACGTATATGAACGATGCTCTTATTAGAATCGATGATGTTTAATATTTTGGATCGCATCGCGCACGAAATTGTCATATAACAATAGTTTTTCTATTGTGTCTGGAATTGTCGAAAAAAATCTAGGTTACTTTTCTGTATCCCCTTATTGTATACGTAAGCTCAGCGAAATAATTCAGTAGGTCGGCTCACAAATTACTGATGGCGGAAACATTGTGGATATATTACTGAAACGCGAGTAACCTCACGAGACTAGTAGTAGCTACTTGCCTCATTATAGCGCATTTTATCTTCAACTTAATTCCTTGAGATTCTAATATGTGAACGCATGTATGACGTGATGCAGTGTAATTAAAAATCATCTTTTTTTTTAAACGAATATTCCCTATAGTAGTATGCCAAACACTAACCTAACAAAAGTTGACACACAGATTGTAGCTTGAACTTTCATAAAAAAATAACATCTGAAATACATTCGCTTCAGTTTTTATATATACCTATATTTCTGCTTAAAAATTTACTTATATTTTTTTTGAAGAATATTCCTTATAGTAAGCCAAACAATAACCTAATAAAAGTTGACAGACAGATTATAGCTTGAACTTTCATAAAAAATAACATCTGAAATACATTCGACATAATAGTTCAGAACTCTTGAGTTTTTTATATACCTATATTTCTGCTTTGTATGCTGAGAAAATTGTTTAAATGCACTTATCTCTGTAACTACTGACAACGTTTGGCATATTTTTTTGTATATACTTACTGCTATTCTCGCATACCAGTGAATAGTAAATCACGCTATATTGTTTTTGTTGTCTATACATTATAGCCCCAAAACTATTTCGGTTGAATAGAAACTAACATGGAAACTACATTAGTCTACAGTATATTGACGACTTGCAAATTACGCGGTTATTTGATAACGACCAAAACGGAGTTTGCTTTCGGTTCTTTGCTTTGTTAGCTCGCAAATGTTACATAATATTACTTACACAATAAATTTACTAAATGAAATATTCATACAACAACAAAATAGGTTAAAGTTTTCCAAATAAATTTATATTGAAATATGAAAATTTGTGACATTAGATACAAATTGAGAATCATCTGATCTAGTTTAGTATGGGGAGTGAAAATAATCGTATTTCGATATAATTTTATTTGGAAAAGTCGTTTAGTATAGTGGTCTCAATCGGCGCTTAAAATATTTGCATGAGATTTGTCTCATTATTTATTTCTCGCATACTGACATATAGTTGACTGGTATAAAAACGAAACAAAATTCTTCAAAGGGTACGCAATACATCGTGTTTGTACTGAATTTTCTTTATTTACTTTCTTTTCAGGGACTTATTTCTTACTGTACGATTTCCTCGACTACTTTGAAAAGGACGGACCAAGCTTTTTACAACGAGAGAAGTTTTTAGAGATCGTTGATACTATTTTCAAGGATTTCTCTCGGATCAAGAGGGAAGCTATTGTATTCCAAGTAAGTAAATAATTATTTTAAATAAAAAGGTTTAAGAAGGTAGAGCAGTGGAATTTATAAAGGCTTACAATCACAAAACTAAATCTTACAATTTACTATTGTAAATTGTCAATTGTACAATTGACAATTTACAATAGTAATTGTATGTATAGTAAATTGTCAATTGTACAATTGACAATTACAATTACAATTGGCAATTTACTATTGTAAATTGTCAATTGTAAGATATTGTTGTAAGTAAGCAATTTCAGATAAATTGCATGACTTAAGTAGGCCTGTATAAACAACTTACACTTCACCAAAACTGCCATGCCAACTGCTAAAACAGATATTAGTTTTTAGCATCAGTTGCTAATCTTTAGTCTTCATCTAAGAGATAACAGGGGTCACTTTTGGTACATGATCATTTGAAGCCAACCTTTTGAAATACCTTTTAACTTCTTACATAAGTAGACTGTAGGTATGTGTATAAATATGGCAGCTTAGAAGCTGATAATACTTGTAGTAGAAGTATGAATGAGTAAGTAAAGCGTCAATTAAAACCTCTCTCGGTCAGTTAACTGCTCAAATAAACACAGGTCTTAATTGTTTAATTATTCTTGTTTTAAGTGTCAACGCGTAATTGTACAGATACCCACTCAGTCATAAAGATAACACTTGAATAATGAAATCGGTTGTTAATTTACGAATGTTGATTAAATGCAAATGTGGCTTTCATTATAAGATAACATTAAAAAGGGCAGCCTGAATTGAGTCATAGGTCAATTGTGCGTATAACAAATTTCTTATTCCAGTCAGTGAGCTGGATCGTGCTGGATTTTTCTTATATAGGTAATAAAAATTTATCAACAAGAAAGTTTGGTAACTACTCATTTAATTTAACACTAAATAATTACCTACCTAAAAAAAGATATTAAAAAGGTTATAGTACCTGGTAACACCTATTCAACGTAAGGTCTCATTCAAAATTGGTAAGCAGTTTAAATGTGAAATGTAATAGACATTCGAATTTAAGATATAGGCTACTTTTCTACAGTAGATTTCAATTTGAAGCAGTTGAGTAGAAGTGCTATTTATGAGAGATAGCATTATTTCGAGAAACTACTAAAAAGGATGTCCTCTTCCAGATAAACTGGATGACTGTACGTCAATAATGCCAAGTTCTGTTCGTCGCTAATTTCTTAGAACTGTCGTCGTAGTGTCTCAGTTAAAAAAAGAGCGATGCAAAGACATAATAGACTTAATATTTCCAGCACTAGACATGTCGACCCCCCCAAACCTTTTTTGTAGCTTTCTTATAAAAGCAGAAATATTAAAAGAAAAAGAAATGTAAATGCTATACAACTGATAAGAAGCTATTTGGTTCTATACTAATCAACTGTTAACTGCTGCAACTCCAACATGCAGAAAAGAAGGTTTATGTATGATGACACTAAATGTCAATGCGGAGAGGTCAGTGCAGATAATGCCCTGACCGCTGAAGTGCCTTATACTTATTGTAAGTTTATTGCCTAGGTGCTATTTATCAGTAAATGGGACCTTTTATCAAGGAGATGATTGGCAGCTCACATAATATTTCTATGGGTCATTAAGAAAAGAAACAAAAAACTACAATGATTACAAAGAATTGCAAACAAAAAGTTCCTACCATTCAATCGGATTTTTTTTTCAGTTGGATAAAAATCGCGAACCTATCGAAAACATTAATATATTCGGTTCCGCACAAATTTTTTACATAATAGTTTATCTATTATGTCTGGATTCTGTGAGCCTACGGGTCAAAGGAACCACTTTTGAAATAGTATTTAAATTCTTGATTTTCTACTTTCAGTATACTGACTGGGAGGAGATTACCGACGGGTACCTGAATCAGAAGATGATTGCGGATGTTGTAGGAGATTACTTCTTCGTATGTCCTACAAACTACTTTGCCGAAGTACTGGCCGAGTCTGGAGTAGATGTCTACTATTATTACTTCACGCATGTAAGTTCTCTTTTAATTTTTAGTACCTGGGCGACCGAGCTTCGCTTGTTTTATGCAGAAAATCTTTTTGCGTGAAAATATGGGTAAATTGATTAGATTATCTTTTTGACTATGTTTAAACTTTCAAAGAAATCGTTAGCCGTTTTCGAAAACGCGAGTACAAATAAATTTATATATAGCTCGTTTAATAGTATAGGATAGGATATAAGTACCATCAAATATATCACTGCCGAGCAAATACCAACCTCAAAATTAAATTTAAACTTTACCAAATCACTTTTTCACTGTATATTATGAAATTATTGTAGAGTCTATGTTTTATCATCTTCATCCCTACTCTGAACATGATGTTTCAAACAAATTCCAACTAAACCCAATAATCAGTATAGGTCATTGAGCTTACAAACATTTCAAAGGAATTTCGCAGGAAGAAATAATCGAAACTGCAAACCGGTTTCTGAGCTAACACGTTAATTTGGCTAACGAACCATACAGAAGGGCCCTCATGGAAAGGTCTGCGAGCAACATTCGCTTTTTGCCGTGAAGCCAAAGCTGCAATGCTCAAAGCGAAATCCGTGTTCGTGACACGCTCTGAATAAATTTTTCTGCCATCACATGTCAGAAGGTGTCTAGCGAATTTTACGTATTACTTTTCATTTATTTGTAAAAAAAAGTACGTATAAATTTAAAGAAAAAATTACATTATATGTTTTTTTTTATAGGGTTCCATAGCCAAATGGCAAAAACGGAACTGTTATAGATTGGTAGTCTGTCCGTCTGTCTGTATTTAATAAACAATTTGTAGCAGAGAAGTTAGAATGACCAGTTGGATACAGGCTGCTAGAACTTCTAACCAGTCATTTTCAAAATCTTTGGGGTGTCCAGTAGTAGTCGAATATACTTGACGATTATGATACTTTTTTGTTAAATAAACCGTTTACTCACATACAACGTGTTGTTTTATAAATGGAAAGATTTTATGAAACTTGTAAATAAAATAAAAATAAAAAAGTCTTTATTCAAATTACTTAAACATTTTTTTACAAAAGAGCTTACAAATATAAACATGATAAAAAAATATACTGTTTTTCAGACAGAAAAGGAAAATATAAACTAATTGAAGTAAACGATTATAGAAAAATTAAATTATTAAATTATACCTACTTGTACAAAACTAATTAATACATAATATATCAGTCAAAGTACTGTAATTTATGTAAAATTATTTTCAAACTATTAGTAGTTCTTCTGTTTCGTCATTATTATATCTTATGTGAACACCACAATTCGACCATTATCATTGTTTACCTCATTACGTAAGGATAATCTTACAAATCTTATGTTAAGATGCAGAGCTCAAGCTAAATCGTAACTACAGAAGTATATTCGTGATAATAGTGCAGTCGTTACGCGCAAAAATATAATCAATGTTTTTTTTTTTAAATATTCAAACCAGGCCTACAGGCCGGCCACCCAATGCAAAGACGTTATCGTAGCCTATTAACGTCTGCAGTTCCAAGAATGCCTATTCTACCGATTTAATTCTTCAGGTGTTTAATCCTTCCGTTGATATAAAATTTTTCACATTGGCCATTCATACGTGCTATTTGGTGTCGCAAACTTGATTAGCGTTTGTCTTTCATTGGCTTATTTCCCCAAGGAGTCAGAAACAGGCCCATTTCCACGAGTCACATAATAACTCGGTTCTTAGGTTTTTAAAGTTAAATTTGGTAGGATTTGATTCGAATATTGTAAAGTTATAGTTCTAACAACGAATTGAAATATTTCTTAACGAAGAGTTGAAAAAATTATATTACAATAATATGTTGTATGTTCTGATGATTAAACTATTTTTTACACTAAGAATAAATTTTAATATTATTATCATAATCAATTTCAGAGTAGACTAAGTTAAGATAATCATTTTGTGCTTGGAGACTAAGAAATACAACGATACCGTAATACCCCCGTTTTTCGAAAGGCAGAATACTTAATTTTCAGCATTTTCAAATAGATAGATATAATAAAATGATTTTTAAACCATTTATGTAGGTATAAGCCGAAAGGTTGCTCATTTATTTAGTAAACATGCAAAATGTCAAAACCCAATCGATATAAGTAGCTAAAATGTTAGTTAATGTATAGTTTGTATTTAGAAGACGTCAGCTAATAATAGCGATATATCGGGCTCGTATTTCTAAGGTATGAATGATAACTCGTTTCAATCAAAAAGATAATCAATGTCACCTGTATTTTGAAATCGATTTCAAAGCATTCAATATACTTATAATGAAAAAGGTCAGACAGGTGTTACCGTAATATGACCGACAATAATTGACGACGGCATGCTTGCAAGTAATAACTTCATTTATTATTTAACGGGGCAATCGATATTTTGGAGTGAACTTCGACACACCGAAAAAAGTTATTATCTTTGTTTATATAGAATATACTTATTAATTTACTAATTAGTTACTGTAAAGGTGCTTTTCCATCAGTGATGTACTGTGCTGTATTCCTATGGATGAGTTTGATATCTACCAATCATAGCTACATAGCAAATCTCTGGTCTTCTTCTTCTTTTCGAGTCGAAATGGCTGAGCTATATTTTAAATATGTTTCGACCAGTACATAGCCAAGTCCACCGCTCTGTCTTTTGCCTCCTCCAAATCCTCAGCCGCACAGGAGTGGACTGGGTGATTGGGCATATCAGGAGGTGAGACATAGACTGGACATTACCGCAATCGCACAGGCTGTCATTCGAAAAACCCCATCTAACTAAAAAACTTCCAGATTAGTTAGGAGAGATTTGGGGTGAAAGTTTTTTGACAGCTCTGGTGGAAAACCATAAGACATTGATGAAGTGAAGAAGAATTTGCACAAGAAACAAGTAGCAGGACAGATCGAAAAGATAAACTTATTATCGGAGGGTCAGTATTGGGTCGCTGCACTATCTTAGTTAGATAGTACTCAAAGGTTTTAAATGAGATTACTTGGTATTATTAATACTGCACGGTTCATTTGTCAGTGGGCATTTCATGAACCGTTAAAAGCTAGACTTGAATTTTTCACAGATTTCCGCCATTAGACATAATATCATAAAATCTGATATAAATAAATATAGTTTAAAAAAAACACGCTTTAATGAGCAATCGAACTAAAAAACGAAAAATAAATTAAACCAAAAAGCGTGTGGGGTGCTCGACAAATGAAAAATATGGCACAAGCCCCACACGCTTTTTTTGAAGTAAATCTGACCGTTCAAAGTGGTTCGAAATTAAGTTCAAAGAAGTCGGTTACAAACAAGCAAGCAAACATACAGGTGAAGCTAATAAAAGCGTGTTAAAAATTAAGTCGGGTTATTTACACCCATTATGTCAAAACTGGCTGAACAGAATCGGCTGAAATACACAAAGGCTACTTTTTACCCGAAACATTACATGACATCGAAACCCCGGGCGATAGCCAATATTAAAAAAAATATAAAATTAAAAGGGGTTCCTATACTAAGAGCGTGTATTGTCACAACAAAATCTGTTAAGATTTTCTGAAGCTGTTAGTACGTAGTACGTTTTATTTTGGACTTGCTCATTTTCAGGCGCTGATTTCTCATACGATGTCTTAATATTCTTATTTTCATACCATGTTAAAATACCATAAAGTCACAGGCGACCTTTTCTAGATTTCAGTAGCATACCCGATATTTACTTAAATGAGTCTTCCAATCAAGGCCTGATATTATCTATAAGGGAATCAAATGGGTTGTAGCTGTAGGTCGAACTTCATTAATATTGTATTTGGGTTAGGACCTTGATGGCAGCAATTTGAGATAAGCCTAAAATTTCTATTTCACTTTAGCCAAGTAAGTACCTCGTTTAAGTGAAGTAAAAACTAAGCTTGCGTGAATTCATTAAATAAACTTACGAAAACATGAAAGAAGTGAACTACTTTCAAAGACATCAACTATCCAGCTGTTTGATTATCCGTATCTTGGAGAAAAAAATTTAATCTTTTTATAGAGGATTTCGATTCAGAAATAACAATTATTTTTAAACTACAAACAGACGCATCCTCTCTGTCACTTGCTGGTTGACTATAAGAGATCCCTTTCTGGGATAAGTCCGCCATTGTACTTTTGTTTTATTATCTATGCTTTTGTATTCACTTTTGTTTTAGTACAATAAAGTTATAACAAACAAACAAGCGCAATAATCAAGTTATTTAAAGACACACAAATAGCAGCGTAGCCATACAATATACTAAAAATGGCTGAATTTAAGGCTAACCTCGCGCTGAAATTCTTGTCAAAGAACATATACTTACTGCTTTTTATAATGGAGTAAATATTCGAAAGATCAAGAAGAGACTAAATATTTAAATACTCGTCTATTTACATTTACAAAGTTTAATTAAATTAAAACAGTCTTAGCTAATTGAATTTCAAGTTTAGCTCAGAAATATTATTTCAATTTATCCGCCAAATTAATTAAAATAACTGAACTCTACAATAACTTAAGAAGAGATTCAATGCATGGTTTAAAATTTTTGAGACAGGTCTGTAATCGCCAATAAATGTACTGATGATATTATTATAAGAGAGAGAGGAAACATACCTCGCATTAAATTGTTTCCATATACTGTCCTATAATTTGTCGAACTCAGCTCTTTAAGTAGCGAAGACTAAAAAAATATATGAAGGATAACTTCCCCATAAATTTTATTATTAGCTGTGGAAAGAGTCCCCTTATTGTAAATCATTTATTCATGCAACGATCTAATAGACTTTCATATTATTAAATGTTCTATTTAAAAAAAAAACTGTAACTCTTTGAATGTTGGTCGAAACTATGTTTTATCTTTATGAAATATTAAAAAATAGATTATTTATAAAATTTCACGTGAAATAATGGTTTTGGTCAAATCATTTTAAAAGTAAAAATAGCCTACGCACATTTTATTACTTTCTTTGGAAGCACGCCTACGGATTCCACCTTTTTTACGAAACCCTAAAGAAATTAGATAAACGGTGGACAATAAATCAGGAAGTTAGCAGGGGCGGCGCGAGCGTTTGACGAATGAGCGCGATGTCGCAGACATTTTATGGTTCACGAACACGACTTCAGGACGAGCTCAGAGCAAATAAAGAAATCACAGAGCAATCAATAGTATCGGCCTACACTCGTAGCAAACAGGTGTGATTGGTTTTTTATTTTCACTAGACCACATTTTAGCAGTAGGACCCCGTCTTTAAATATTTTATTTCGGTCAGAGGTAGTCGTCCATAGTATATTTAAAACATTTAAAACTACAAACTAACAGCGCATGTTTGTCTGTACATACCCAATGATATCCCTATACTTACCATTCCCGATAGGCACCCATTCTCAAATTTTATTTAAATCGGTTAAGCCATGAGACAGGCTCTAAGCTTACACATTTTTGGGTGATAACCGGCACTTCAATTGGCCTTCTTTTGCCACATTATGTTTTACGTATACACGGGTTTGAAGTTTTTTTTTATCAATAAATTGTAAGCTGAATTACTTCTTACGCTATAGTGTATGTTTTCTTTGCTTGCGCCGCGATGCGTTAATAAGGAAAGCTTTCATTAACAAATTACAAGATATATTTTTTTAAAGTAGGGATACAGGCCTTGTTGGTATTGTTATAAATACCGCATATACTGCCGTGCTAAGCGCAAAAGCGGTATCTCAAAAAAAATCGAAAATTTGATTTTTATGGCATCGGATAGCTTAAAGAAATACGCATCCAGAGAAATACGCCAAATGGCGGTATCTTTTTTTAAGCATATAAAAAAACCCTTAAGATTTTTTCTCTATCTCAATTTTATCAGAAATCCCTAAGAAAATTAGCGGTAAGTTAATAAACCGAAGGCGAATAGCCGAATATTTGAATATCGCCAAAACCCTTAAAAAATCTACAGAGATTTATTGCAATTTTTCTAAACCGATAAGCGGCAAGTATGAGATGGGTGAGGTAAATACTGAGATACCGATATGACGCTTAATATATTAGTGAATTAATAGATCGCGAATTATTTTAGCTCATTGAGATACCACTGCATCTGCAAATAGAATTGATCCTTATAGTTTAAATGTTACGGTCGATTTCTAATACGTTTTACAGTGCCCTTGCCGTTGAAAGATCGTGTCATTACGCGTTTGTTTTTTTTTATTAATTATTATACTAAAGTGTTAAGTGGTTTAATTTTGTGTTTTGTCATTCAGGTAAGTCCTTTAAAAGTATAATTTTGCATGTTTTTTTTCATAAATGTAAAGAAAGTTCGGTTCTGTCGAAATTTTTGTGCCGCCTGATAGATACTTACCTAGGTACATGATTTAACGTCGATGTATTCTGCATTACGCATGTTTATTTTTGAATACGTTATACATTGTTTTTGAGAAAAACAAGCTCTGGAATGAAACCCATAAATGAGTACCAAAAGGATAGGTTAAAGGAAGTGAAAACTTTCTTGCGGCGCACTCGTTTATCATCGCAAAATATAACTTTATTTGCTATACCATAAAGCCAACAGCGCGGGTGCTGTCGTCGCGTCGTTGATAATAATAACTTTTATTAGTACCTTCTTAACATTACGTAGATGAATGTTATTAATTCATTATTACTTTACACTCGTTTATCGAATAATTTGTATTTAGAAATTATAAAACTACGTAGAAATTGTTGATAGGTCATTATAAGATAATCCTTATACATTAAATGTATTTTTTTTTACAGAAAAACTATGTCTCAAAGAAATACGAAAATTATGATGGTATTGGCACAGAAAAATAAGTTATTGAGAGAAAAATTCAATGGTTCAAAAAAGTTAAGACGTAATATTTAAAGTATCGATCCTGACTTTTTCCCTAATAGTGACGATTTTTTTCTTAATTTTGTTAATAGAAAATTTCATCAAAATCGGTTGGGTTATTTGGTGCTGAAGACGGTTTTGGTTTTTAAATTTTACGGAAATAAAGTTTCGTAGATTGCATAGAAAACAGTTCTTCTTTAAAAAAATATGTTATAGTAAACGGATATAATAAAAGACTTTAACAATATGGTTTGTTCTTTTTTTCTTTATTATATAATATGTATTTCATTCGATGAAAAATTCATATTTATTTGTATGGAGACATATATGGGAAGAGTTAACAAAATAGCGGTAACTCAAATTTAAATTCAAAAGAGACTAAGCAGGATGGCGGTATCTCATGAAAAAGGTATAAACACATGCATTTTTGATATTTTGACTATATAAAAAAATAATATACCCAATATTATATAAGATTCCCATTTAAAAACAAAAATATCATTATGTAAAGTAAAAGAAAACTATATTTACAAAAATTCAATTTTCTCAAAACTCGCCTTCACTGAGATAACGCTTTTGAGCTTAGCACGGCAGTATAGCACACGCAACTATCAAAAACAACGAAGTTTTAATAAAAAAAATCCACCCTTAGAATATTTGTGCAAAATTTCAGCTTTCTAGGTTCAGTAGTTTGAGCTGTGCGTTTTTAGTGTGTCAGTGAGCCAGTTAAGGACAAAGCCTTTTATTAATATAGATAGTTTTAGACGAGTAAATAATTTATGCAGTCCCGAATGTAAGCCTTCAGGTTAAAAAAAAATCTCAAGGATATGCATTGATCTTCTCTGTTTCTTATGCATAAAAACCTTTTAATTATAAAAACTAAATAATAATTTAAATTTTTATTTTACTCTTAAAATTTATATCTCCTCTTCTGTATTTTTTATTCTAACTATGTCAAGATTTGAGCCGCCATCAAAAACAAGGCAGTGAATCTTTTTGTGAAGTATTGCTATTTGTTTTTTGATGCTATGAATAACAACAATAAACCACACCCTCTGATGATTATTATGTTACTGGGATGTTTGGGATTTTTTTCATGTGGCAATTGACATTTATATAAAGCGCGAGTTGGATACACGAACCTAAACTTACAACCGAAGATTTTTAAGCGTAATTTATATACTGATCGGCGCTTTAATTAAAATAATAATGACGTATTCATCATTGGTTATCACTATCACTACATAGTATAAAACAAACTCGCTTCTCGCTGTCTGCCCCTATGTATGCTTAGATCTTTGAAACTACGCAACGGATTTTGATGCGGTTTTTTAACAGATAGAGTGATTCAAGAGGAAGGTTTATATGTATAAAACATATATTATATAGCATTGCATCCGTGCGAAGCCGGGGCGGGTTGCTAGTAATAAATACAATTATAAAAATTAACATTATTGTACCATGTTTAATGCAATATACCTTTGATTTTGTAACCCACACGATATAATGATGATTAAAGTTATAAATAATTTTACATAATATACATTTTAGGATCTATTTATTAATTCACCATGACTGACACATGCCTTATTCGTATTATTTGTCGTTATATTGTCCGTAAGTACTTCCATGTCCATACTTCCATACTAATATTATAAATGCGAAAGTCTGTCTGTCTGTCTGTCTGTCTGTCACCTCTTCACGGCTAAACGCCTGGACCGATTGTGATGAAATTTGGTAGGGATGTAGTTAACGACCTAAGGTCAAATATAGGCTACTTTTCGGCGCGATATAACCGAGTCCCACGCGGGGCGAAGCCGCAGGGAACAGCTAGTATAAAATATAGTTGAGTTTGTTTTGAAACTTTAGGAAATCAACATAATAATAAATAATCACAATCTTATATTTGTAGTGTAAGTTTTTAATTACTAAATCCTGTGCGTTTTCGGGTCGATATACCTAAACAAAAAAGCGCATATCGAGTCGAGTTAGTGAAGCGAATTAGAAACGCCTAAAAACGCGATAAATTATTTTTTCGTGGTTTTCTATATGCTAATTTGATATTTCTACAATCACGAACCCCTTTATGAAAAGTAATCCGATTGTGGTTAAAGTCAGGCAATGAAATCCCTTACGTACAAAATAATGGTTGTACTTGATGAAGGTACAAAAGATTATGGGAATCAAAGTGAGGCCGCAAGTGGATGCCGACAACAAACGATGTGGTCTAAAATATATAGAACTCGGAAGGGCAACTTGTAAGTAGGTATTTAAAAGCTACTCATACACGTTTATTTAGAAATTGGTACTTTACTTTTTCAGTCAATCGCAACAGTCTGGTACATATTACTGCCTTGGTCTAGCCAAATCTCTTGATCGTTTTTTCTTGTTTGGATAATTGGTAAATAATAGGTGGATCGGTCAAACTAATGATTACTCATCTAGGCAATTTCACCTTTCATTAGGTCTATAATACTATCTATAAGTCTGTGCTTGTCGTTTCCAGTCTAATCCCTCTCTTTCAGGGATGTTGGAAAAAGCGACTGATATGGAAACGTCTATATGTCTGTTTCTCTTTATGACAGGTAAAAAAGTATTCCGCAAAAATAGTATTCCAAAAGGGGAGCCATAATGCATTTAGGCCCTAATTATTAAAAAAAAAAAAACAAGGATATTATAAACTGTAATTCACTTACTGCAAGCCCTTACGAATTTCTAAAGAATCTTTAATACGGCGATTCCTGAATACATAGAGTTCAAGTCTCAGTGAATACATGGCTGATTGATTGTATACAACTATTGAGGATAGTAAAGTGCCGCCCTAACCCAGGCGAATAGTCATCCAAGTCCATCAGATTCCTTATACTTTGTCCATATTGTATGTATAGTATTCTGTAGTGGTTTTATTTGTGACTGTACCGGGTTTTAATAAATTAGGCATGGGTCAGACTGAGCTGGCGAGGCCAAAGGTCACAGATTAACAACCATCTATTTCGGGTGCCGACCTGTCGCTGCTCCATTTCTAGTCGCTGCCCCTATTTTGTCGTGATCAGTCTTCCTGTCTACGTTTGTATAATAATTGATTATTTTTTTGTACCATTTAGTAGACTAATAAGCACACGGCCCATCTGATGGAAATAGTCACCACCGCTATCTATGGACGCCTGTAATACTATTATTTTAATGAATTAATCAAAACGTATACGAATAAAATAATATCTAATGAGTAACAAAATACATACTTAGATATTTTTGCCGCACTAGGAGAATCAAAACCAATTTTAGAGGTCACACTGATTTAATAAACTCTAACTTTGATGTGATTTATAAATTTGAATATTTAAGACCTCATCGCTAAATTCAATTTGTTTGTACGAGTACCTTGACCTGTTTCCGTTTTCGCCTGACTAGCTATATAATTTTAGTATGAAAGTCTCAACCGTGACTTGGAATTGGATTGTCTCAGAGATTATCCTAAGATATTAGTTCCAAGGGCGAATTAATTTCGAACTACGAGTTTTGACAGCCATTAGAGGCATACGTTGAAAACTATATATCTACAGGTTTCTAAGTTCCTACTAATCTACGGAAAAGCTCATTTAGTGGGGAAATACCATTCCAAGTCAGGACCAGCGATCGGAAACCTTATAAAATTAATAAACCCGCTTATTTTTAATAACAGGTTAAAATACTTACAGTTTTTTAGTCCAAAAATACCAATTTCCATTCTTGGTCAGGACCACGTGATCCAAAGCTAGGTGTCTGCCTCTACCTGTCCATAGATGTCAAGTTTATGCCAATAATTTATTTAAAAAAAAACTTAGTATTTTATGTTACCGTTAATTTGCATACATCCGTTAGGGTGCAGTTTATTCTGCAGATTAGTCAGTTAAAGTGGAAAAAATGATCGAGCTCTTACAACATCAACTAGATAATCTGCAGACTTCCTAGGTAATCTGGAAACTAACGACCAGGCGTACGGTAAATCCAAATTAAGGAATTTATGAGCGAATATAAAACAAGAAAGAGAAAATAATTAATAGTACAGATATTAAATACTTAAACGGAACCTTTAAACTAAAAAAAAAGTATTTTAAAATAAACATAACACATTATATTACAATGTCAACAAACATTGTATGGCTTATCACATATTCACAGAAGTAGCAATAGCGATCGCAAAGCTGCGACTTGAAATATATCAAGGGACTTTACAGAGTAGCAGAGTTACATTATGCAGGCTGACCTTTCCACAAGCTTGCCTTACAAATTAAGGAAATAACAGAAGTAGGATTCGATTTCACGTATTATAACATAAAAAAAGATCATCAATAATTATACCGTGAAATTTACGTATTACCATGAAATTCAATCAATCAGTCAATTATACTGATGAAATGATTAAATGAAATAGCTTGGGCTGCTGTTTTTTTTTAAGACTTAGTTTTTAAGTAAAATAATATCGTCTTTTCTCTCGAGCTTGATGAAGAGAAATTTCTTTACAAATGAGCTGCACCCTAATCACTATTAGTTACATTCACTTTGTCATTCTCATCCTAGATAATTGCTCTATCACAGCATCATCTGAAGGTCCCGCCTGGACCCATATTATGTCTATTTAATTAGATCAAGTATCCACATAGGTTAAAGTTCCAAGATTTTATAAAATTACTGTAACCTGTTTCTGTTTAGTAACATATATTTAGGAAATCAAAAACTACTTTTAATTTTTTTGAAACTATTAATTTGTCATCTTAAAAAGTAAAAATTAAAAAAACCAACTCTGTATTCCTTACATTTTGTTTGGTATTCATGACGTGCATGACGACGCATAACGTCACCACTACCTTACCTACGTTACAACTAGTGTGCATTATTAAGCGGGCCTCGTAAAATGAGCGTTTTAATTTTATATCTGGCTGAAAAATACGCGGCAATTTTTATTTAACATAGTTTGGAGTTTTCATAAATGTTTCTATTTTACGACGTATTTAATTTAAATTTTGGAGTTTAATCCATATGGCCAGTATGTCACGAGGATGGTTCATAGTTACCTTAAAAAGTTTTCTGGAAGAACTTCATTATCATTACATAGTATGAAACGAAAAAAGTGAATGAAATATTTATAGTCGTTTTTAAGTTGTAATAAAGAAACAAAATCATTTTTATGTTTTTTAAAATTTGGTTCGGAAAGATATCCAATTTATTTATTTAGTTGCTTATGGCTCAATACATAAACGTCAGGCGTCTAAAAAAAGAAAAAGAGAAATATGACGTTAAAGGTTCACATTCAAGAACTCCAGCCACGAGACAGCGTCAGGTGTTAGCTTATACAGATCATCCGGGGACCAATTATCCATATAGATAGATGCTAATCTGCTAACTGTGAATTTTGTAGCATATTTAAATTGTTGAGTACCAAATATAGTTCAAATCTTGAATTTTAAATAAAGTCGAGTTTTACTACAGAAAACAAAGTTATTTATTTATAAACTTATTTTTTCATTTCATGTTTCAGACACTATAGAATAGACCTAAAGTAAAATAGGTACCTACGTGAAAAATATATAACATAGTCTCAAAAGATTCAAGAAAACTTCAAAGGGGAAAAAAAAAATCGGTTTTTTCTAAAAGATATGTGTACTGATATGACTTACTAGAGCTGACGTGAATGTATGTCCCAGAATGATGAAATGATAAGGATCCACCCACACGCTCACTGCGGATTTCTAAAAAGGCTTATTCCTTAGAGAGTTTCGTGGAGTTACACAAAGGACCATATAACCTGCGACGGGAAAATGATGACAGTCAAAATGTTATATGAGAATATATTTCGATTTCTCCTTTACTATTTAAGTTTAAGTAGGTACTTGATGTTTGCATACTTAGTTTGTAATTATTTCAATATGAATTGGGGACCACTTTTTCTTCTATGATTGCAATTCCTATTTCGCAGCAGTACCAATAATTTTACTATTAGTCTCATCCTTCAAACAGTAAACATACATAAATAGTAATGTTTTTTTGTTAATCAGATATATCCAGGAACACACCTGTCATGAGGTGACCACCCTCTCACCACTCTAATGTCCTTATTCGTGTGCAATAATTTCGAAAAACCGTTGATTCCAATTTATGAGCTTGTCAGATACAAAGTTTGAAAATTCTGACAACTGCGAGATAAAATTATAAGTTTTTATTTTTTTCTCAATTAGATTTTATCTTCTTCGCTTCTTAGTTAAACAATGTAGCTAGTCAGTAATAAGTTTTATTATTTACAACATCACACTTTGTGGGTTGTATAACAAAAATAATAAACTTAAAGCAAAGGAACGAGTCAATTTAAACTTTGGAGATACATAAACAAAACAAAGATGCAAAAAATATACGAAGGGCGGGCACAGAAAACAAGTAATATTCTACTACCTACCATCCTCCTACACACTAACCCTATCACGATCGACAAACAATATTGCTTTCAAGTTGTTAGTAAACAACTCCTGCCTTGTAAGGGGCTGTTGTTGACAAAATAATACATTAAACCACGCTATCCCACGAAAAAGTTGTTTGATCTTTTATTTAAATAATTTTTACGAGTGGTTTTTTTTCGGTTCTCACTTTAGAGATACACCACCCGAGTCGACTCTGACTTTATATATTTGTGATAATCAAAACTTCACCGCTGATAGGGCATTTTCAGAGGCTTCGTACAGGTACCCGAGCGTGCAGGTACCTACATGCAGGGCAAAACAGAAAATGTGTTCTTAGTGTCTGGAGAACAGATGATAGTAATTTTCAAAAATCATCAATACCATAATTTCAGACGCAGGCTGTCCAGAACTGGGCATAGACATACGGTTGAAATCATGGACTGGAAACTTTATTACTATTTACAGCGAACCAGTACAAGCTTATGGGGCGAGTGGATGGGTGTCATGCACGGTGACGAGATGGAGTACGTGTTTGGACATCCTCTTAACATGTCCTTGCAGTACCACACTAGGGAACGCGATCTCGCAGCACACATCATGCAGTCCTTTACTAGATTTGCTCTCACTGGGTAAGTAGAATTAGAAATTATAGTAAACATCCTAGAGTCACTGCTATACTTATCTAGAAATTTTGACCGTATTGTTAATGTTGTGCAGTATTTACTACTACAACATATCGTAAAAATTAAGGAGGTAGTAGCTTTGCGGAAATATTATGAATTTTCAGCGGTATCGAACTTCTGTTTTTGAGGAATATTGTTGCTACTATAAAATATGCCAATATATGGACCTACTGAGATGCCACAACCTTACGTTAAGTACAAAGTACATAAATATTAGAATACTGTCATGGGTGCAAACAAGTTCCTGTAGTAATTTCCTGTTAACAGGCTACAACTGCAAATTTCAGTCCTTACTTGTGTGTTTGATTCAAAGTAAATGGTTATTATTTACGACAAGAAAGAGTTAGAGTACTTAATAACCCATTTAACATAAAGTGTGAAACTCGCTCACCAGGTTAAGGTGACCTGGTAAAATACTACTAACGTGTACTTATTGGATAAGCCGTGTGGAAGCTACCACCAGTTGAATTCTAAAATCTTAATTTAACACAAAATGATTCGACTAATATGGCTAAATCAAATCAAATCACTTTTATTTGCAGTAAATAGGTAAATGTTTATGTACGAGCTGTATATGTAATAAAAATGTACCCAGGTTAAACTAGGGCAGATAGCGATCTTATTTTATTATTACGTTTCCTTTATCAAATGAATGAAACTGCTCCAGAGTAAGCTCTTTCGTCCAGAAGCGCGACATCAAGGTAATTTTATTATCGGAGTGGTAGGTAGATATCTATTTGGTTTCGTTTCGGCATTGAAGGTATTGTGTTCGCTTTGTCTTTTCATTTTATGTGCTAGAATATATTTATTTGTCTCGGTTATAATCATATACTGTTATGACTTAAGAAAAAAAAAGTTCCATAGCTTAACTCCATTCTCTTGATCTTGATTGGCTTGTACTCGTATAGGCGGTGTTAGTATGTAAATAAAAGCTAAACTTATCAAGTAGATAAATAAAACGATTTCAATACCTCCTTGCCGCGGGATAACATTCGATGCCGCTTACTATCTAATAGGCTGTAAGCCTATTTTCATTATTTATAATAATAATAGTAATTTTAACAAAACAAGTTGTCTATTTTACATACGCTCTCCGTAATCCTAAATAATCGAAAGAACATTAATATTTTGTAGTTGTGTGTGGGATTTTTTCATAAAATGATAAATAATACGGGCCAGTTAGTATACTTCATTAATAAGTAAATATATTTGGTTTTCATTACACTGTGTCAACAAAGTAGGGGTAAGACAAGTATGTACCTACCTAAACTAAATTCAATGTGGGCGTTTGTTGTGTCACTTTCAATAAATGGGGCTCTGAACTTATGCCGTTACATTAGACTTCAATTAATCTCTATGTAAATTGGACATATTAATAAGTATTATTCAGTGTCAATATAAGTACTTATATTATATTGTACGGAAGGCAAGTTAAGCCGTTGGTTTCGGCTTAGATGGCAAGTCGTTACGATATGTCAGATGGTTTTAACAGTAACACTAACACACGCGGATCATATTCCTATTGGTCTGGTTTCTTTGTAAAAGGTTAACGGAGGTCAGACAGGAGTCGCTCCATTTAGTGGCATATCTTGTGCCACCAAATCAAGACCAGAAAGCTGAACCTGAGATCTGAAGCGTAAGCTGAAGATCAAACTAGGAAACACGCTTGGACGAATAAGAAAAATGGCAATCAATGTTTCGTACAGATCTTTCTTAGCTCATAATTGATTAACACTACAAAAACGATGCAGTAAATGTTCTTAAAAATATACAAAACATCTTTTTATTTTACTATGTATCACAATAATTATAACTTTTTAAAATTCTAATTTTTTTTTAATATAAACACGATCATTTTTATAATGATTTCAGGAAACCTCATAAGCCGGATGAAAAGTGGCCCCTATATTCGAAGGCTTCGCCCCACTACTACACGTACACCGCCGACGGGCCCAGTGGCCCCGCAGGACCACGTGGGCCTCGAGCCTCAGCCTGCGCATTTTGGAATGACTTCCTCAATAAACTCAATGGTATGTTATTAATATCAACTTATTTTTTTTCTTTCTCTTATCATAGCATTTTCATGATAACGCCCAAGCAGCTGAATTGATATAACAGCGAAGTAATATTGTTGTTAAATATAGCAAGTCATTTGTGCCTATTGAACTAACTTTTAAAGCACTGAACGGAGAAATTATCCGAATAGAAATGTTTGACGCAGATTTAGTTCCAAGATCAGTGTGGCTAGCATATTCTCTCTTCTTACCTTCAATTCATAAATGTAAACCACACCACACCTTATTAAAATATATTACGTAGTTTACAACAAGGCCACCTAATATATTATCGACTAATAACAGTGGCAATAAATGACGCAATCAAATTCCCCGCCCATTTTTTTTGTGTGGAACGTTGGCTTGCAAGCCAAACTAGGGACATGCTCGTGAGCTACGTCACTTCTAATTTTCTGAATTCTGTGGTTTAAAGTCACAAAGTTACGACAAAATATATAGAGGGTGTAAATAAGCTTAAATGTTACCTACCAATTGCAGAACTGGAGCATGTACCATGTGACGGAGCAGTGACCGGGCCATACAGCAGCGTGGCTGGCACCATGCTGCCTATAGCATTGCTCACAACACTGGCTACCACTGTCACTCTGTAAATACATGTAAACTTTCTTCATAGACATGAATGTAGTCATATGTGCTTATAGATAGATCTTCAGTGAACTTATGCAAATGGACAATAGACAATTGTTTTATTTTCAGTTCGTTTAGTAACTGTAGATACGTGAGATAGAATTTATTAGTTTAATGACAATGGATTTTGTCATTTGGGTGTGATGTTTAATGTATATTTATTGAATATGTTAATAAAATATTTTTTAATAATTAAGCAGTAACGTTAAATTAGTCGTTTTGTATAAGAAATAGTTTTTGTCTTAAATTTGTCCTTGGATAATTATATGTAAAACAAGAAAAGACATTGAATTGTAAGTTAGCGCAAAACGATGGATGTGTTATGGTAAGCAATGATAAGTAAAAGATATCAGAGATTATAAGGAAACAAGAAGGAGGAATGGTAATACTCGAAAGTACTGAGTAACTCTGTTTAGTATGTACACGTATTTTGGTATTGGGATTTTAAGTGAGTTATAATTAACATTAAAAAGCGACATAGAGTTGTTTTAAATCTACGTAATATATTTATTGTTAGAAAATGTTACGTGTTGCATTAAGTTAATTAGTTTCACGATGTTCCTGTACCTAGTAAAATCTAATATTTTATGTATCAAAATTAGTCGAATCGTGTCATGTAATTCATGTTAAGATAGATGCTGTTAAGATCTCCGGACTACATCCTTTAGAGATGTGTGTTAATTAGAAAATGTATGTCAGCTTTGATTGTTAAAGCGATGCTTTCACACACAGAATGGGATAACAATTACATATCAACGTGTGCCTCTGCTTTATAGCAAAATGATACATATCTTTATCGTAGCAAATTTTAGAGTTTTATATTCGAAAAGCATATATTATGTCGAGCGTATACTGTGAGACGAATTTTTATCAATATATTTATGTATATTTACTACTATTAGGAAGCTATTAATTCGAACCACTTGATGATCTTATGAACTCCAAATTCTTATGACTTCGAACAGATATATATACTTAGCATATTTTGTAAATAGTCCCCTTCTAAATATAGATCACATTGCAATAGACTAAGTAAAAAAGCTATGTATGTTTTAAATAAAATTTAAGAGCAGTATGCAAATTATCTATCAACAATGTTATTTTGAAAAATATTGTTTTATAATAGAGCAAATAAAAAAAGCCCTTAGTGCAGGAATCATTCACTGCCGCATATCTTTTTTCTTAATACCCGTAATTCATCATACATTCTTTTCTAGATTAAGAATAACAACCGTAACTTTTTCAAACTGAATTTCAAATCACTATTCAATCCGTAGCTTAATAATGCTTTAAGTGAAAACGTCTTATGAATTTAATAAAATTTTATACTTTTAACATATTTATACTAAAATACGTCTAGCGTTAACATATTTATATGCGATTGTCAATTACTATCCTTGAAAGTGTAACGTAAAAAGAAATGAAAATAACGGAATGTTAAAGTATAAATATAATACACTAGTTGTTGATCGCAGCGTCACCCGTGTGACACTCCATTGTATCTCGCCAAAAAGTATAGCCTTTAACCTTCTCCGGAACTCTTCTCAATGTCAAAAGTAACAAACAGACAGACGATTACTTTCGCATTTATAATATTAGTAGGAACAGAGATTATTGGCACATCAAGATTATTAATGTACTCAACAGTATGAACCCAAGAGTATTTTTTGTATAAAGGTACGTTCAACGTTGTTCCAACATCAAAGTTTGCGTCCGTAAACTATTTTTCACAAAAAATAAAAAAAAATTAAATTTTATACCTAATGCCATATAAAAATACCAGTAAGTATCTCTACTCTTTTATAAAAATATCAGTAGCAAAAGTTATCCAAAAACATTAGTTTCCTATAAGCATTCTTGACTGCACGTATATCGAAAATAATTAAACAAAAAATTGTATTGTAATAGCTACAACCAATTTATTGATGGCCAGCATCCTCTTGACAATTTAATTATGAAGATATAATAATATCTTGATGTTATTTTTTTTCTTTTTCTCATTTCACAGCTTATACTGTGATGTAAAAAGTTTGAATGATTAAAAATGAAGTGTGTGCAAACCGCAAAAGGGCAAAGTAGATAATTGTCGTGTCGAAATCCTAACTGTTTAGCAAACTGTCCAGTCCATTAAATGTAATTAACATTCCTCATACAATCGAGGAGAGCAATTTTTCCCATTCTAAATTATTTTTATTTAGTTTTTATTTGATGAACACCCATCACAAAAGAGAAGCTAAAAATATACCATATTATTTTTCTTTAAAATTGACTTACCAGAAGTTTGATAACCTTATCATAGACGCTGGGTAGGGTCTGGCTCAAATTGGCCAGATTAGAAATCTATTAAACTTTGTCCAGCAGTGGACGTCTCCCGGCTATAATTATAATATACTTATATTATAATTATTGTAGCCGGGAGTAATATATTAATATTCCACGATTGTATGCTGATTACTAGTTGATCACGCAAATGCACGACACTGGCTTTCTCTTTGAATTAAGCACAAATTTGAGAAGTTGTCTGGGATAGCTTTAATTAGATAAAAATAAGTTGTAAAGTGATGTTATTAGGCAACATGTATAGAATAATTAAATTATGTAAGTAGGAAATTATTGAGGTTTTTTTTTTATTTTTTGTTGTGACAAACATATTATAAATTGTAAAATTAAATTTAGTTTTATAAAGCCATAGATGCTCACAACATTTATAAGTCCACAGAAAATTCATCAGGAATCGTTTGTATCATTTCATACAAATTATTTTGATCATTAAGGTCATTAATTAAATAGTCAAAGGTAAATAAGCATGTAATTTTACTTAGTTAGGTAAATTTAACTATAAAATAAATAATACTTAATTGTATCAAGATAGATGACAAAACTAATTTTTTTAATACCTGTTGTAAAATCAAAAATAATCTTGGTTAATTAACCAATCCACTTTTCATGAAATTACAAGGAAATCCTTATAATTTCATTAAAAGTGGATTAATTTATTATTAATTAGGTTTTCTAATTTTCTTATTTTTTCAAATATAATCCATAAAATCCATAAAAGTTAAACATAATTAAAGATTAGAAAGAAGCAGATTTATTTATTTATTTTATTTAATAACATTAAAATTCAATTAGAAAACTACGACATATTGTTCTTTTCAATGCTGCATAAACCAATTTTGAATTTTCAGAACATTGTGATCGTAGTCAGTCATTCTTTAAATTTATATAATTAATCTAAACAAGCACCATAGCATCAAACTGAAAACTAAAAACCACAGACAAAAACCAAACATCAACAGAACGTTCTAATAAATAATGTAAGTAGGTGTTATCGGTTCGTCTTTGACCACATAAGTATTAGGTATAAATCACATGGATAAGATAAAGTCCTAGATATCAACTAATACTAATAAGATACAGTATAGATTGGTACTTCAAAAATCATAAAACGCTATAATTAGTAGCATATTCTGAAGATTATAAATACACAATTACATAATTTAGCTACAGAAGTAACTAATAGGTATATTCAATTCATATAATATCAAATTGAATAAATGTAGACGTTGATAATTAAAAAAAGATATACTTAATACTGATTGTGAGTGTCAGTTGAATTTGTGTGAGTACGTAAGAGTAAAACAATAAAAATCATGATATTAGGTACCTACCAACATGATAATCGTATCACAGGTTAAATTAATTGTAGAGCAGGAATTAACAAATATGTTGAAAATATAAACAATTTTTGTAATATCACCAATGTACCTACCTATACATTATAAATCGAAGACAATCTACAACAAAAAAAAATATAAATAGGTATATATTTTCGGTTTCTTTAGGAAATCATTTTTTAGAGTCATTGTTATATTTGAATAAATGAAGGTTTTTTTTTAATTGGAGTCATTGTTATATTTGAATTAATGAAGGTTTTTTTTTAATTGTGACATTTCAGAGACTCGGAAGCATTTTGATTGGTCATTACGCTTAAAATGCGAAATAGCATACAATAAAAAAAAACATTTTAATGCCTAAGACCAATAAAAGTATTAATTCCGCAGTGTTAAGAAAACTTTTTAAAGTTTTAGAAAAAGTAGTATTCACCACTTTGTATTTAATATCGTTATCAAATAGAAAAAATGGGACTTCTTCTGTATTTGTTTGCATTTCCATGTCTATACTGTAGTAATTAGAAGAAAAAGGTGTATTATTTGTAAGAAAATAAATGTTCAATGTAAAATGTATAATGGGGCTTTTATCTATTATGCAAAAATATATGTAGGTACTGCTTTACAAATTAGGTGCTAATGTTAATGTATGTATTTATAATGTGTGTGCACTTATTGATTTTGTACTACTTGAATACAAGAAATGCGGATGACTTTGACAATATCTGTTACTTGTAATGTTTTTAATTCTATGCTGATCTAGACTGAAGCTAAATTCTGTCAACATTGGATAGTCAATTATATATACCTACCCCAATCATTGGCTTTAACGAAGTTCACTTAACTTTTTGCATATTCATATTTTAAGTTTAACGACATTTTAAGAACAAGCTATTCTTATACTTGACATTTAAATGAAATATTCATTAGTTTTGCAGATTGTATTTATAATCATTTCGCTGATTTTTCATTTGGGTCATCTTATTTAACTGAATGTCTACATTATAGAGCCTGGAAATTGAATTGAATTCAAATTCAACTAATGTTTTTTGGGTCTCTTGTTTTAGGAAAAAAGGTGTCATTTTATTTTTTACCAAATCTAAACACATTGATTCCTACTAGTAATTTTATTAACTTGTTTGGCCGATGTTTAAAATTTATCATTCTATTCTGTGTAGTAGAATTGTTTGTTTTTTTTTTCTATTGCCTGTATCTGTTTTATCACGTGTATTTAATATTCGCTCATTTAGTTTAAATTAATAAACTAAGACATTTGAAAAAATTGTTTATGCTTCTGTTGTAATGATGGTTTCTGTCAGATTTGTATTCAACTTTTTATTATAAATGCGAAAACTGTGTATTTCTATATTATGTTTAAATGTTTGTTATTTGTACAGCTAGGTATATGAAATCAGCTGAATATTAAATTTTACAACTTAACCTTATAAACTGGGTACTCTCTTTAATCCCAAAATATTCACAACGAACAACAGCAGTCTAAGTACATAGTTAAAATAAAAGACCATAAACTTTTTATTCTGCTGTGACGGGCGTTAATCTTATACTTGCAATGAATATACCAGTACCGTTATACCTAGTACCTAAGTTATATTATTCATAAATTTTAACGTATTGCGTCGCATAAACACTAGATGTTCATTAGATTCTTGGCATTACGTAAGTTCGTTTGTACAGTTGCACGAAGATTTATTTCAATGTAGGAGAGCATAATATTTTTATCTGAATACTTTTAGACAATAGTTGTAATAATGTTTTGCTTTGGATATTTAATTATTATCTCTATCCATGAAACTACTCAATAAAATTTAAATAAAATTGATGTTTCATTTCATTGGTTTAATTCACGGCTTTTAATTAAACGTTTCCCAGTTAAATTTTGCGAAATATGCCTGACAGCTCGTTTGGATAGCAGCAATAATAACAACATTATTAAGTAACTGAGGATTCGCAGCCGATATATTATTATATCTTCTTTTTTAACCGATCATGAGATAATAAATACCTACCTATATAACTATGTAGTTAAGACCTGATACACCGATATACGATCCCATATATTTACTTACTTATATTCTCCGGTAGCTCAGTAACACGAGAGTGGATATTGGCCCCCGAAACGAAAGAGCGGCACAGTTTTCTATTCTATTAGGTTATATAAAAATGTATTTGACCGTTCTTATCATCATCTAAGCATTTTTCCAGTTGCATATTCAGCGTACGTTTCAGGCCCAACTTTGACTTATATCCCTATCTGGGGCAGAGGCTCACAGTGACTTTCCACGTACTTAGATCTATCTTGGGCATCACGACTTATTTCACTCCTCATCCAGCACCGTCTTTCACTAGCTTTATTTAGGGTAGCCACGCTTTCGCTTTTCTTGAGAATTCCAGTCCATTTCAGGCTCAAAGTATACTTTGGTTCTAAATTTGAAAGTACTGTTTTTTAAAATGGTGCGAGTGCGATTGCCGGTCTAAACTTCGTAACTGTTTTTAAAGGGAAATCAGTTTTATAAAATCAAGATCCAAGTGTGTAAGTTGTCTACACTGTCAGATTTTTAAGGCTGCCTAAAGGTATCTCATATAGAATAACTACTGTCATCTATCAACCACAGCCGAGACCAATAGCTGAACGTGCTTTCCAAAACACAGAGGGGCTTAAGATAGATTGGCACTAGTGGGGACCAATCCAAGTCGTTACGCTCGCTGTCATTTGACACGCTTAATCGGTACGAACACGCAGGCTATCGAGCTCTTAGGCTATGACTGTTCTGCCGCATGCCGGTGGCTCTGCGAACGAAGCTTTTGTCTTAATACGCTAGATTTTTAGCCTTTTTTTGAGTGTTAACTTCTGGCGACCTCCGTGGCGCAATGGTTTACATGCCTGACCGCTACTCAGGAGGTCCCGGGTTCGATCCCCAGTCAGGTCAAGATGAAAAATGATCTTTTTCTGACTGACCTGTGTCTTGGATGTTTATCTATATATGTATTTGTTATAAATTATAGAATCGTTGAGTTAGTATCCCATAACACAAGTCTCGAACTTACTTTGGGGCTAACTCAATCTGTGTGATTTATCCCTGTATACCTACCTATTTTACACAATTTATAATGGCAGCCAGTGGTTTATCAACCATGGGCTCATTAGAGGCCGAGCGGCGTTTCCGAAGAACTCTGACACCAGGGTGTGCATGATAGATTGATCCTGTCACCTACACGAAATGAAAATGATCAATCATTATCTCGTTCAAATGTTGGCGTGAGTCTATTTTTATGTAATATTTTATTTAAGTAATTTTCACCCTGTCTCTCTGATCTTAGCGCTTTCTCGGTTACCGACTGGTTGCTTCGAGGTCCACAGGGTCCGCTATCCATAGCATTACCATTGATGTTTCAACTGAAGTTACAAAGCTATTTTGGGGTAAAAATAAAACATTCAATATACATATACTTACTTTATTGACAGATTGTTATGACTTCATATTCATCTACCATTTGGTACCTTCATACTTGACTAGATAAAAATATGGAAGATACAACATACTTCAATAATTTCTTATTGTTGAACAGTTAATACTGTATGTTATAGACATGTTATGTATATTCTTACTTATTTTAATAACATAATCGATACAAAGTCTAAAAAGTAGTTTTAGATAATTTTACCAATTACAGTTACAATTGATCCAGAGCGTATCATCAAATATTATATAATAATACTTAATAATTCAGACCTAAGAAAAAATATTATTTTTAAGAAAATCTATTAACAAAATGTACACACTAAACTAATAAAAACGAAACATAACTCATTAATCAAAAAAAAATATTGCGTTGTTGTTATTTCTTTGAGATAATTAAATAATTTCTAATAAACCGTATGATACAAGCTAAACAAACAGCTATCAAAGTACCAGCATATAGTCAATTTACAAGTCGTTCATTCCGCAAATCAAGTCAGCATGTTCAATATCCTCCAGGGGAAGAGGCGCGAATGCCAGAGTAACTGAGTTGTAGAATCTGCCACTTGATATAAGCCTTACTACGGTGTCCTCACATGCGATGAACGCAGGGCGCCGACCTGTATTGCAAAAAATATTAAAAAAATAAATCAATGTGTGTGTAAGTATTATTTTTATTATACGCATATGTAGGAAAACAATTAGAAAAAAATGTGACTCAAATCAATATCATGTATGTTGAGATTCGGATGTTAGAAATATTTGAACGCCATAATTTCAGTTGACATAATATTTTTTATTGTCTTACTAAACGATGTTCCTTTTCGCGCAAATGTAGGGTGGATGAAGACAAAAAAGAACTGTTTAACCGCTATAATAAGTTACGGAACTGATATTTTTTCCTACTTGTTGATTTGTATTCTTTTGAATGGAACGTATCTATTCTCGGGGATACAAACTATCTAATTTTGTTAAAATAACTTAATTTTTTGAGGCACGAAGGGGTTCTTTATAACTTTGTTATTATTTAACAATATTAATCGCCGTCTACTTATGTCACATAATTTTTGTCGCTACAAAATCTGCCTAAAGTGTAGTGAAATCTGATCTACAACCAATATAACGTATTAAATGGGCAATTTGATATGCGAAATATGACCAACGCAAATTTTGCTCTACATATTAAAATTTGCGTGGATTGATGATATTTGTAGAGACATTTACTTTATATTTGTGGTAAATGTAGTTATTTATTTAAAACTTTATTGTAGAAATTAAAAATAAGTGTACAAATGGTGAACCAGTCAACCATTGGACCAAGTAGAAAATGTGATTGTCGGCATAATTACATATATCGATACATTTCTTTCGACAAAGTGTTCAATCAATTTATCAGTTACGAGGGAATAACAGAAACCATAACTTTTCGTGGTCTTATGGGACTGCAATGGATATTAGGTATCAATGAAGGGAACCAATGGAATATTTTGCGTACGTTTTTCCCACACTATCACATCTCACATATTTTTTAAGAGCTTGATGACGTAAATGCATTTCATCATAAATAATATCTCATCCATTGACTGCTTTATAAATTTTTAATGGTTTTACGAATAAGGTAACAAACTTGGACTAACAGAACATTGTTCCAAGAAAATATTAAAACTTTCGCTTAATTGGATTCCTGCTGAGAGATCATACTTATTAGGCGTCTTTCGGTTTTAAATAGTCCATTGACGAGAACATTTAACGAAGTTGAAACTTTTGCAATTAGAACAAGACGATTATATGTATTTCCTTAAATAGAATAATTAAGATATAAAAGTACAAAGTTGATAAATGAGTGGTCTTAAAAGGATTCAGATAGACATCCATAAATGAATTAGTACAAAAATGATCATGGTAGAGCCGTGGTCATACCTACATACATAGACTGCCAAAATCTTTCTTTTGGACATAGTCGGGTATAAATATCCTGTTCAAAGTCTTAGACGCTTTAATTTTCTAAAATAAGTTTGGATTTGAAACAAGATTATACTACTGAGCGGTGTAAATAAGTCATTTAAAGTCCGCCTTACTATATAGCCAATAGACACACAATATAATTTTGTCGTTGCCAAAGTAAGATAACAAAAGGAAGAAAATTAGTTACATTCTGTGAAATGCATATAAATATAATTGTATTACTTAATCACAAGAAAAGGAAATGAGCTTCCGGATCTCTTTAGGAGTATAGAGATCTAGAGACGTGATATTCACTTTTCCGGTTGAGCAAAATGAGATGCCGTCAAAGGCTGCTAAGACCTTCAACGCACGTGTGACATCAAAAATGTGACACATATGAAAAGGAAATGAAAAATTGGATTAAGTACTCCGATTTTGAAGCGTACCTATCTTATAGAAATTAAATTCAGAAGAACGTTTTATTCAATATACTACGTTCGTTGTGATACTATTGATGGAGAATGAAATGCATAAAGTCATGCATTTAGTAGATTTAGTATATTTATATAGTCATTTGATTTAAAACTTAGCTTATACCAAATATGTCTATGTTAAATATATATTCATTATTTATTTGTACATAGCCATAATTAATCTCTAAATTACCCCAATAGATATATAATAAACCATAGTTAAAATAAATTTTTAATTACTAGATTTTCGTTAAGGTTGACTGGTTAAGTTTACCTTTTGTAGCTCTTGTACAAAAAGCGTAAAAAATATATATAATTTATATTTAGATACTGCCTCCAAAGATATGTGAGTATACTGTCAAAAACTGAATCACATAGAGAAATTAAAAAGAATTTTAGTACCTATTATTATCATTAAGTTTTGTTGAGTTTCGTTTAGTTTATAATGTTTAAAGATGAGCTAATTTTTCAAATACAACGGTGCCGCAAATTTTGACGAGACATTAAAAGAATGTACTCATACAAGAAATAATCAAATCAATTTGAAATTACTTTTCTGATTATCGAGTATAATTTTATAAAAAGTAAATATTATTTTAATTTGTAAATACAATGTGTTCCACAACTCGGCATGTTTCCAATTATTGGATCTATAGTTACGAAAGTTATCCTTTGTATCATAAACATTACGTTACTAAAATAAAATAATATTATATTTACTTAAGTTGAAAAATAAATATTTAATATTATTTTTAAATGACACAAACTAATAAATAAAACCTAAATATTACATCTTATTTAAAAATAAAACTAAATAAATAAACTAAATAAAACTAAACTTAGTTAAAAATAAAACTAAATATTAATAATTAAAATAAAGAAAAAGGAGAAGAGATCACCCCCTCATTTGCGTTTCCGGTGCAAAGGTGCCCAAAACACTGGCGGCATTACCACGTTGAGTTGCTAAGGCAATCCTCTGCACCAGAAACGAAAATGACCGGGTATCACCACTTCTTTCTTGTATGCGGTGCCCTATCTCCTTAATGAGACACTTGGCATCGGCACCATTTGTACATAGTTATATAATAGAGAGCTCTATTTCTTTATTAAATGAAACTTAAATATCTTACAGTTCCTAAGGAGTGGTAAGACTTATGGCACAAAAAAATTGTTGCTAGCAAGTAAAGTACACATGAGTTGACAAAGACATTAGGTTGTCAAAGAAAATGACAATATTTGGCTAAGAAGAAGAGAAATCAAAGCACTGATAATGCATTGATCTTTAAGATACTCTGAAAATTGATTGCCAGTAGTTATAAGTGACTAAACTAACTGTTTTTTTTGAGAAATTGCAAGTATGCATAAAGTTTTAAGATTATGGATATCTTATCAAAGTAACCAAGCTTAGTTATTTTTTGTTGTAGTAATTTGTTCTTAATAAATAAAATGAATCTTTGATTGATTTCCTAACATTTTATTATTCGCGGTCAGTAAATATAAGAATAGCAGTTCTATCGTATTATGGAATTATTTTTAATAGAATATCAAATTGATAGATTTTTTTTATTTGCAATTAGATGAGTGCGTTGGCAGTTTTATTTTATTTTTATTTATTTAAAATTTATTGCACATAATACAATTTGTATCGTACAAAGGCGTACTTAATGCTAGGAGCATTGTTAACAGTCAACCTTTATATTTAGTAGAGATCGCTTTTTATTTTGCTTTAAAACATATAAATAAGGAGATTGACTTCAGGGCGCAGACACTTCCTAATTCTATAAGTATAATGTATATTTTTGTTTTTAAGTATAATAATAAACCGTTTTAAAGAATAAAACTTGCGACAATTTTTGATTTTTATGTATTAAATTAAATTAAAAATTAAAATTCATTTATTTCGAATAACAAAGATCCATATTCACAAAAATAAAAATTAAAAATTATTACAGTTTACAATTTACAATTTAACATATTTGAGATTATTGCTTACAATATTTAATTTTAGTTTTCCTGAAATTTACACAGTAGGCAGAAGTATAAATAAAAATAAAATGGCTAATAATTTCACAAAAACAATAGAAGAAAGTGATAAACACAGCAGAAAAAATTCATCGAGTAGCTTTCTTCAAGCAGCGTAGCCTCCTTTTACCAAGTGGGTACTATACTAGAAGACGATTTAAGTGGAATTTCATCGTCAATGACATGATTTAGTACCTATATGTGACACTTGCATACAGGGTCAACGATCGATGTAGCCTTACCGCCTGACCTGCTATAAAACGCTGGACTGAATGAGTTATTTATATTGACAGGTCGTTAGATAGATGATTTTGGGTTTCACTAACATGATGTGCTAGTCATGCGATTACTAAATAACAGAAAGGCTCTCTTCTCTCACTTAGATTAGAATGACAGATAATAGTACCTACCGTAAGAGCCAAAACATAAATTTTAAGATTATGGATATCTTATCCAAGTAACCAAGCTTAGTTATTTTTTGTTGTTGTAATTTGTTCTTTTTACCTAATAGCTTTATCGTACCAAAACATATGATAATAGAATTTTCAAAATAATGACGGACTTCTCCCAGAAAATAATCTCTTACAGTCTACCGGCGAATGACTAAAGTTGTTTACAGAGTGTTGTATATCTTACCTTGAACCGAGAAAACGATAAAAAGAAGTATGAGAAGAATTCAAATAACTACAATTTTATTACCTTCATTTGAATCGAGTCCGCATACAGTGTCCAGTACCTCCATTTTTGTGTGATCCAACCCACTCGCACCGCCAATTTCCACGTAATCGGGCAAGCCCCTCTTTGTACACTAAACAAATAAAATGGTTGACATTAGCTAGTACCACAGGAACAGGAACAAGTGTCTATAATTAAAGGGATTTTCACTTAATTGGATTCGTACTAAATTATGTTATTACTCATGGATTTATTATTGTACTTGTGTGAGAATGTACAATAACATTTGTAAATTTTTATTACTTAGTTATTATAAAACAAACTCTTTCTTTAATCCGTGAATAGATAAACTATTGTTTTTGAAAACATTATTTAATTCTTTAGTCTATATTAATATTATAAAGAGAAAATATTTGATTGTTTGTTTGTTTGCATCGAAAAATATAGGCTTCGAGTCTACTGGACCGATTTAAAAAAAAATCTTTTACCGTTGAAAAGCCACACTATGCCTGAATGACATAGTGTACCACAGGCGAAACGAGGGTAGAGTCAATACATAGTTCGTGACATTTTTGTCGAAATTTTCTAACTTCTTTATTCTAATGAATAAAAAATAAAAGTATTGATAATGTTAATTTAATGAAAACCAACCTGTGATTTAGTTACGCAAATTTATAAATCTCTTTCTTAGAGTATTCTGAATACTTCTAACTTTTTTGCTAAACTCGGAAGGCATAATAAAAGTAAGATCAAAGAAACTACAACGGACGACTAAGACGAGGTGTTATTAGATAAAAGAGACCACACAAGCCATTATTTGAGCATTATCCAACTGAAATGGGGCTTTACAATATAAACAGCATCATAAAATTTTCATCAAAAGATTATCCACTTTATTAGATCTTATTAAGGGTATATTTTCAGACATTTTTATGTAGCTAAGCTGCGGTGCAAAAGTAAATTAATAGGTCTTTAACCCCTTCTTATTAAGCTTCATAAATTTCTATAAAAATATATTTTTACATCTCTCTCTAGCAAGATAATACAATAAAAACCGATTAAAAGGTAAACTTATATTTTATTAAAGTGAATTAAATATAAAAAGTTAATTGGTTGAAATTCCAGTCATAATATTAAGCTAATTGTGACTCCAACTACTTATTACTTCCGTTGTTTAACTACATTTACTTAGGTGAAAAATGCCTGCAGTATCCTCTCATGACCAGTGACCATTTTGCTTTATGGCCGGCGACACCTGACAACTAACAATTTTTTTTTTTTTTTTTTTTCATTTATCATTTCAATAAAAAGGTCAATAAAAAAATAGTTACATGATGAATGGTTCCAGTTTCAATCTCCAGAGGATTACGGCTCTTCACCGTCTGTCCCACATCCAAGTCTATGATTCGGACCACGGCCGGTGACACGCCAATGACCGAACAGTTGCTGGTCTCACCGTGGTTGCGCAGTGTGTACACGCCTTCAGCTCCAAACAACATCACGTTACAAGCTAAAGAGACAATAAAATAATTATGAAACAAACAAAATTAGTCTTTGATTGTTTTTCTCCCATTTTAATAAACAATACCACTTTCGCTGTCAGTAAACGAGATAAGAATAGTTCTATCGTATTATGGAATTATTTTTAATAGAATATCATATTGATAGATTTTTGTTATTTACAATTAGGTGAGTGCGTTGGCAGTTTTATTTTATTTTTATTTATTTAAACTTTATTGCACAAAATACAAATTGTATCGTACAAAGGCGGACTTAATGCTAGGAGCATTGTTAACAGTCAACCTTTATAAAAAGTAGAGAACGGTTTTTATTTTTCTTAAAAACATAGACATAAGGAGTTTGACGCAAGGCAGGGCACTCGAATCAGGGCGCAGGCACTTCCTAATTCTATAAGTATGTATAATTTTAAATGTATATTTTCATCTATACGTATGTTTATAGGCCGTTTTAAAGATTGAAAATTTCGAAAAATTATTAGGTTTTATGAGTTTTATGGGTATATAAAGACTGGCTTAAAATATTTAATTTTTAGTTTTCCTGAAGTCCACACAGTAGCCAGAAGTATAAATAAAATCAAAACAGCTAATAATTTCACAAAAAACACAACAGAAGAAAGTGATAAACACAGCAGAAAAAATTCACACGTGTAGCTTTCTTCAAGCAGCGTAGCCTCCATTTACCAAGAGGGTACTACACTAGAAGACGATGTAAGTGGAATTTCATCGTCAATGACATGCATGACTTAGTACCTATATGTGACACTTGCATACAGGGGTCAACGATCAATGTAGCCTTACCGCCTGATCTGCTATAAAACGCTGGACTGAATGAGTTATTTATATTGACAGGTCGTTAGATAGATGATTTAGGGTTTTACTAACATGAAATCTATGAAGTGCTAGTCATGTGATAACTGAATAATAGAAAGGCTCTCTTCTCTCACTTAGGTTAGAAAGATAGACAATAGTAGCTTCCGTAGGAGCCAAAACATAAACTCATGAAATCTAAAGAAGAGGTTATTTGGAGTAAAGATGCAACCCGGATATGCTAGAATGAGAAAAATAGAAATCTATTGCATTTTAACATCGAAATTAGATGTAGATAGTTCTGTGTTTGTATAACGCGAAATCAAGTATTAGATATAATGAATAATTATAGTACTCGTACCGATAGGTTGTAAGTATACTTGGTCCGGACTCCTTATTTAGGATGTACAAGGGCTAACGGGAAATAGATGCAAAAGTCATTGCTTTTAAATTATAGATACTATATATGTTATTAGGTAGGTCATACCTATATAATATTTAAATATGAATACATACATACATATATTCACGTCTTTATCCCATACGGGGTAGACAGAACCTAGAGCCATAAGACCTTAGGCCACGTTTAGCATAATGGTAGTTGAAACAGGAAATCAATAGTGATGGGTTGCTAGCCGCATCGCCTATGCCATGGTTAAATGTGAATTAAGAACAAAAATATATTTTGTATTTAATCTAGCACACGTTAATATCCAACGTCTATGTAGTTATGAATAAGACGTAGTCGACTTATAAGAAGACGTCTGAAACGGCTATAATCAAGTTTGAGTGATCTTCAATTGTAGATTATGATTAAATGTGTATGAATATTTTATAGGCCAAACGAAAATTTGTTTTTAATTGATTAGTTACATAAACTTACGTCTAGCATTCTTTTGGTGACGGATTGTAATAGCAAATCCCTTTCCCTGTGCTGGTACTCTGTACTGGATGAGGGCTGCATTTTGTCGCGACACCAGCTTTCGTTGAGGCCGACGATCGCAGGACTCTACCACTCTTTCGTCATCCCAGGAGTCGGCAGGCCAAACTTGCCCGTTCAGCTCCCAGCCGTCTACCCACTGAAACAATTTAATTAACTTGTATCTTCTATTATATCGTCTACATATTATTATATGTATAATGTTCTTTTGCTTATACCTTTGTATAAATAAGCAAAAGGACAGACTCACTAAAGAAGTAAACACAAAATTTCAAAAACTTCTACCTTAATCTCAATTTTTAAATGTTTAATTGATATAGTAGTATTATAGTAAAAACGTAAAAATAGTATACTACTGTATTTTTTAGTAATTCCAATATTATCAGAAAAAAATACTGACTTCCAATAATAAACATATCTTACAAAGTAAAAAAAGACAGTTAGCCGAAATCCATAATAAATCGTGTTAAAATGTGAGCCGTCATGACTGCCTAGAAATTTAAAACCAATCTCATTACCAGCTTGTTAATAAGGGGTAATAGATCTTCATGTTGTGTGTTAACGAAGCTTCATTATCTCAGTAATAATTTAAAGACACGAGAATTTATTTAGTAAAGCATATACTTAATGATGAAAGTTTGTTTCCTCACCATTAAAACCGCTAAAGTATTTTTTAACAGGTCCACGACGTAGAAGTATACTTCAATTCTTCGGTATTCAAACATTTTTAACTATTATTTTAAAAAATAAATATATTTTCCCAATAATCAATCGGACCAATTTATAATTCGCATAGGCTCTAAATTTAAATGAATATATAAACTATCATTTTTTATGACCCGATGAGAAGATAAAGTAAAATATAAAGTTAATCAATTATTATTATGAAGTTTAATATTAAGAAAAAAAAAGCATCACATTTTGTAGTAATGTAAGAAAACTTTATAGAAAACCGGATGTCTAATTACTTTCGAAGGCAATCAATTGAGTAAGTAAGTACTGAATTTAATAAAATAAAATAATTCCTTAAGAACGTTCGATGGCAAAATTGATATTGTTTGACGCCGATACATTGGCCCATGTTTGCCCTTTTCACCCACAAGCTTTTAGTCTAATAGATTGTAGCGTCGGTGTTTTTTCGTACAGCTTTTCGGGGTTCTAAAACATTTTTTTTTTTAGTTTCAAATAAAATTAAATTATGTGTCAACTTTATCTGACATCGAATAATGTTAAAGTTAATAAAACTGTACATGTAAAAATTGTGAAATCAAAATTAAAGTGATGTGATAGATTGCTGTTATAAATTATCCTAAACAAAACTGTGTAAACTAGTATCATCATAGACAAAAGCGTTCTTAAACCTTAGACTTACTGATACCTATTTGAAGACTTGAGCGTATGAAAAAAATCAAAATATTTTGCATTAGTTAGCATAGCGTAGCAAATCTATCATAGATACTCTACTTGATAAGAAAAGTTATATTGCAGTGATTTATCACTTTTAGTAAAAGCTTGCATAAAAGAAAACAAAAACTTATTATTTAGTCTTATATTGTACTCAGCTTTAATTCTACTTTTTTAAATAATAAGTTATTAATTAGTATAGAAAAGGATACTAAGAAGATTATATATATACCTATAGTGCTAAATGGTGGCTCTAATAACTTTGATGTGGGTTTATACCAGGCTCTATACCAGGCAGGTAGGCAATTAGAGCGAAATTAAAATCATTAACGTCAAATTAATTATTTCCAATTTGGGATGTCTGGGTCAAAAGTTTGAATTAACGGGTAAAGGGTAAGCGCTTCTACTCAAATTTTGGGTGACGCCAATTCAACCCCTAAAAGCTGTGCAGAATTAATTTTAGTTTTTAGGTCAACTGTTGATTTTTGCAGTAATTTTGCGTTTTTTGCCACCAATAAGGCATGCTTAAGTCCATTAAGGTTTATCTAACCACGTATAAAAAGTGTTAACTAAATGGGGAATTAAGCAATCATTTTTTTAAATTTAAGCAATCGGGATCTAGTATATACATCGGTATGGTTTCGCCATTTATTTACGTATTTCATACAGATTTTCTAATCAAAATTTATAGAAAAGAGACCCTTATAGACGTTTTTATACCTTTACACCTTTCGTGATCTAATGGTTTAAAACATATAGGTACTTATGGGTCACCATTGAGCGGCGATGGTGCCCGTAATGCTTGTGAAATATTGATTGCACATAATTTGCCAGAGTAGACTTGCAAAGAAAAAAAAAATTTACCGCAACAAGTCCACCGTTGTCACACGGCACGTCGAGGTAGTTGAATGTCACCTGGAGCCGCTTGTCTGGCTCCGCTATCATATATATTCCACAAACGGAAGGCTCATCTGATGGAGATTTGAAAAATAGCTCGCCTTCCTCCGATGTCACCAAAAAACAATCTGTTACAAACATTAATCACATGAGAAACACAATTCAATTTGACCTCTGAAAATGTACATTGTTTACTTAGGTTGTGGAAGAGCAGAAAAATGGTTTTATAATTATAAAAGACCTATGTACATGTACTTATAGCATTTTACTCGTATGTAAAGATAAACATCATGAATTAATGAGGGTCAAAAAAAGGTTGACGCTTTAACTAATTGAGGTCGTAAAATAATTTACTTTTTCATGTCATACATATTCGTTATTTTTGCGACTGACAATGTTATTATATATAATTACAATGTTGAATAGATTTTTTATACTGCCAGTTTTGTGAGTACAAAACTGGCTTCAATGAATTGATCGTTGTTATAGATACATTTTATCGAAAAGGTCATGGAATATGATAATTCTTCCGTTGGACACTTGAATGCTACATAGCTGAAGGAACTCACGGGAATGATATAATTTTAACAGTGTAACGTTTTTGATAAAAATGCCTTGTTTTAGTTAGGTTGAGTAACACCATGTTATGTAAAGAATGTAGAGCAAAAATAAATAAGTTCAAAACAAAAAGTTTCATTCTGATAAATGCAACATAGACACAAGTAAAGTTAATTTATTTATTAATTTATCTATTCGACTTATGTCGAAAAAGCTAATAGACGTATCTTGTGTCCAGAAGGCTGGAACCTACCTGGCACGGAGGATTAGCTTTGCTATACAATTCGGCAATGCTGCCAGCTATCTGGGCACACTACCGCGCTGTGACACTTTGGCGGGACTGTACAGTTTTAAAAATATAGTAAATACCTTATTTATTTAATGATTACCTTATATTAGTATAATTTATAAATAAGTAGTTAATATTAATGTATCAATTTAAAAAATAAATAAAAGATATTAATAATACCAACATTAAGGCTGTTTTTTTATTCCTATTATAGGTAATGCAAAATACACATTATTTACCTTCCGTGGGGTCTATAATTCGATGTGTCGGCCGTGAAAGCCGCCTCACTCTTGAATACCAGGACATGGTAGACGCTGCTTTTTTAAGTCTGCCATACTCTCTGCCCTGAGAACAAAGTAATAAATCAATTATAGGTAAGGGACACACTTAAAAACAAGATATTTCACAAAAAAAAATGATTATAATATAAAGAGAGTTTGTATTTATGTAGGTATGGAAAGCAAACTTTGGAACCACCATGTCTACGCGAAAAATCCCATCACCATTTTATTCTTCTGTTTTTAAACAAAAAGAAACAATTTAGTTTCAAAAGCTTTAAAACAGATGATAAAAAGCAACCGAAGAGGAGTTAATATTGAGAAGAAAAGCTGGTAATTTTATACATCCTTAACATAAGCTGTCACGAAAGCTGAAGTCCTCTTGGTCATAATCCTAGATAAACTTTGACCCTTGAGTGATTTTAAATGTAAGGATCCCACACTTGTCGTGTACGTGACTTTCACACCAAAGATACAGCGACTTCTTTTGTTCTCAACTCACCACATAAAAATTCAATAGCTTTATCAAATTTATCACCCCTTTCTGCGATACGAATACCTTGAATGCAACGCACAAAGATTAATGCTGTCCTGTTCGTAGTGTTCGTGTACTTAACTTTAGTTTACCGCTTTTTATTTTAGTTTTATTTTATTTACAAGCCTATCTCAGCCCATCCCGTTTCCTATTGCACTAATATAATACCAATAAATAATATCTAATAGGCTAGTTGACTTGTATTTAGTTTTTGTTTAAAATAATTACTCTCTTTATAACTTATTACTATTTGTTTAGATTGAAACCATTTTTTCCATATAAGGCAGCAAAATTTTATTTCAAAAGTACACTTTAAGAATCCCGAAGAAGAAGTTTTGTGACGTCATTATTGTATAAGGTGCTATTTTCGAAACCTGATTCTCGCCAAGAACCACAGAGTCACATGAAAATCAGGCGATTCCACAGTTTTGTCGAATGATAATCATTCGAATTAATAACTTTGAACGAATGACAGAAGTCAAAAATAGGTCTGAACGTCAGTTTACCACAATAGTTGCGTCGCGTCATGGCGGTTGATGGCCGGCCCGCGTTTTGACAGTTCCGAATTTTAAGTATATTTGAAATTGAAATTATAATGCCATCTTGCATTTTTCTTAGCAGGAATCAATATATTTCGGTTTCGTGAGTCAAATACTGTAAGAAATAAACATTTGTAACATCAATCAGGTGAATGTTTGTGAGTACCTATATTTGTTTCTTCACGTTCAAACGGTTGGGCCAATTTTAATGAAAAATGAAGGTAAGTAGCTGATACCTTGGATTAACACATAGGATACTTTTCACCCCGTAAAGTACACGTTTCCCGTCGATTTGTTTAAAAAGTCTGAGTCAATGACATATAGTGTATAATAAACCGCGGTTAACACCGCGTGGTGCAATAGTGGTTAATAAATCATCAACTCAACCATGTAATATTTTTAGATCTGAATGTAAGACTTTTATTATTACAATCAAATAATATTAGCTTATATGATTGATACGTACGCCAAGCGATCAAGAAACTATAAATGTTGATGCTTCATTCGTTTTTGTATTTTTATATTGGCGAACAGTCTAAGGGAAACAAACACAGCTAAATATCGTTAAAATTTACCTCGTGTGGCGCTTGCCACAGATTTATGATTATTTATTTTTTTGTTTATGGTATTGTTAAGTTACTAGCTTGTAAGGAAAAAAGACAAAATTCAAAATTCAAAATTTGTTTGTGACACAAAACTATTTCGGATGTTTTTCTGGCAGATCGGTTTTGAAACGGAAGATAAAAAGACATATCTGTGAATATTTTATTTTTCTTGTATTGTGTTTTTCATTTATCAATAATAAATTGATATTACAGTCGAACATAGTCTTTATTGAATTATTTTTCTTTTGTTCCTGTTAAAAATGTGAGAAACTGAAGTTTAAGGCAAGGTGTCGCGGCCTGTCGGCATGGATTGCTAGTAGCTGCTGCCTTCAAAGTTTCAAGGCCTTACTGTTGGTTGTGGCCTCGTATCGTCGCCTCGTTGCTCGAAGTGTTGTGGTGCTGAAGTGGAGACACAAGACGAGTGTCGCATTGGTGTGGCGTGGCTTGGCGTATAGAGGATTGGTTGCGGAGCTCGTGTCTGCTGGCGTGAGGACAAATACGCGTTGATCTTCTACTGGAGCGGCGAAGCGGTGGACTCTCCGTGCCCAGTGACAATGGCTGTGTGTTGATTTTGTGAACGTTTTGTTTTGTTTAATTTTCGTTTATTTTTTATTTCTGTTTATTGTGCATAATTATTTTTTGTGAGCCATCCTTGGCAATAAAATTTCTTCCTTCGTGCATTTTACTTAGAAGCCGTCTCATGACAATGATTCATTGCCATGGAGACGGCTATTAACTGATTATTCAAAATTCAAAAAGGTCTTAGTCGCCATAGTCACATTTTCGGCTTGTTGTGACATTTTATTTTTTTTGGCTTTCCAAATTTCCGACCTACGGCACCCCTACCACGACATTTTATAATTGTTGGCGTTGCGGCCCATGGGTCCCCTCGGGTCGTAACGCTACACTCGGTTAGTAATACACTAAATCAAACAAGAAATTACCCTATTATTTAAGTTTTTCGCGTTCAGCATTGTACCGGGTCGAACAAGTTTCTTTTGACAAGGTCTGCAGTTTACTTGTATTGGAACTTTGTAGTCGATGTTCAGAAAACTTTGTATAATATTTAATGAAAGACTTTACTCCCTTCTTTGAGTTCAATACATTTTCTATTAAGAGCAACTGCTGTGTTTTGTTAGCTTTACAAAGATTGAACATTTTCTTGGTGTTGCTATCAATCATTATCAAATATTTTATATTAAGTAGATATAAAATATTTTTTTGTGCTGATATTATAAATTATTTCGGTGTGATAAACATATTTTAAAGTGCCACACTAGGGATTGACTGACTGGTAGCCAGAATTGCAAAATGTGTCGGGAATAACATAAAAAGACGTATGTATTTCTTAATCTAAGAAGAATTATTTTTATTTAACATATCAAATTAAAAGTTACATCATACATTCTGCAACATACGTCTTCAAAATCTAAACAAGAGCTACCTACAATATAATATAATAGCTTAATTAATTTTTAATCCTCCGCGGTCTAAATCCTTATTAAACAAAGTGTTATCTGTGATATGTTTTATCAAACACATTCATTTGCCATGAATGTTAACGACAGATGTGACGTAAACATGCAGTTGAGATACGTCATAAATATTAATATTAATTTTTCTACTAATAGGTACCAATTGACATTCAACAAAATTATTACAGACCGAGGTTTGTACAAGATATTGAAAGAGAATTATGGATATGAATTATTTTTATTAATATGAAGGTCTTTAGTTGCTAGTAGCTGATATAGATTTAAAAATATTCTTATATCCTTACAGACATACAGCTGTCTGACACCTGATTCTATATTTATTATTAAGCTACATGCAAAAACTAGAAGTAAAATATAAAGGTTGGTGTATGACGCTTAGTTAGTAACTGAAGAGATAATGCAGATTTTCAGCTTTTTAGAAGTGAAAAAAAAAATCTTTTTGTCCCGAACAGAGTCAAACCCCAATTTTTAAAATTGACATCAAAACGCATATTTAAGAACTGTTGAATCAAAGAACAACATCCAGCAACTTGTGATGTTCTCAAATAAACTGCCTTACTTTATAGGTACATAATAGAAAATGATAACTGCCTCCGTGGTCCAGTGGTTAAGGCGTCTGCCTGTAGTCTCGGGGGTCGAGGGTTCAATTCCCACGGGAAGCATACTTTGTTTAGTTGTTTCCAGTTTGGTTAGGACATTGCAGGCTTGAATCACCTGATTGTCTAACAAAAAAGATGATTCCGTGCTTCGGAAGGCACGTTAAGCCGTTGTTCCCGGCTGGCATCTAGTAGTCGTTAAAGGAACCATGTCAGAGGCCGAGAGGCGGTTCCGAAGAACTCTGACACCAGGGTGTGCATGTTCGACTGACCATGACACCTACACGAAATGAATGAATGAATGAATAGAAAATGATAAGTTTACTGCTATTTTTAATTAAAAAGTTTAACTCTATTGTACTCGAAAGCCGCTAAGCCCGCTTATACTCGAACGAGTGTAGCCACAAGATAACATCCGGAACTGACAGGATAACGTGCTTTAGTAGCGAGAAGAGCGAGGAGAGGCCAACCTTCTAAAAATCGTACTAAGCAATAAGTACATACATACTACATTTAAGGCGTACTAAAAGTAGATTTACTGTGAACTGAGTGTGGCTGAGAGATTCAATCTAATGTTATTTAATAACTAAAACTCGACTCGTTCTTCGGCCGCTTGTTCAAGTATAGTTACATATTATATCCTAATGGAGGTTTCTCTCATGGAAAAATAAACACGTACACGTACGTAAAATGTAATCAAGTCCCATTCTAATAATTTGATTTTATTTATTTTATACTTTTATGAGTCACAAGCTATAAGCCTATTAATATACTTTTAGCATTATCTGATAGTCAATATTTTTTATTCTATTTCATGAAAATCTTAGCCTCTGACTACACCTGTGGGAGATACTCATCACTCATATAATTTGTAAAAAATATAGTTCATTTAGTCGAATATTTAAAATTATTTAGTAGTCAAAATATAGATGTTCCTTAATTTTTCCTCAGCTGAAAAGGAAGTTGAATAATTATGTTACAACACAATAAGATGTCAAAATGTTCATCAAATTTATTTGTCGCTCGAGTTGAAGAGACTACATCGAACGTGCTTTGAATTAATTTAGTGTCGAATAGGTTTAAACAGTTTCTATAGACTTATGGTGATTGAGTTACCTCCAGTTGCTGCTAAAGTACAGCGCTTACAGTCGCTATGCAAACAAGAACTACTTACACTTTATAGAGAAATAAGTTTCTTTATTACCCACAGATTTGAACATAATCTAACTTGAGTACATTTTTTTAGTTAACTAGGTACGCATTTTATGATTTAAATATTATAAAATATTTAAGTTGCAATTAGTGGACAAAAGCCTCTTTTTAAAAACAAAATCATTGTTAATTAATACTTTTAATTAATTTAGGAACTAGTTATCAAAAATGACTGCACGTTGTAATATTGTCAGAATAAGACCTAAGAACATTTATAATAGACATTTAAAATATTCGGGGAGATAATTTCTAACTGTTTATTTTTCCTTTAACTTAATGTTACGTTATATTTTATGACTGCAATTAAACTATATACCTACCTATACCTATGTCATTTGAGAAAAATGTTTCCCTATAATGTACTTAGGTATTTTTTAAAGTTTTCACTAAGAAAATAATTATTACCTAATTAAATATTTTTAAAAGTCACAAACAAAACAAAAAAGTTTACTTTGTAAACTTTCTATTTTACTCACTGGTAACAGTAGGCCGCTTATTCCGTCGCAAGCCAGTACAATAACAACTAAGCAGAGAACAGCCCTCATCTTGGCAAAATATCACAAACGCGTCACTTCACTGTGTCCAGTACTAGTCTGAAGTTCCCAGGTACTCCCGGTTGTGACGTCGACAGCTGATAACTTGTGAATGGGGCGAGTGCTTATGCCCATCCCTTTATAGGGCTACGAAAAGTTACTGCGCACCCTCCTCTGCGCTCTATTACCTACTTTATCCTACGCACTAATCACTTCCGCCGCTACTTGATCTAAATCCGTAATATCCTCTTTTTTCTACTAGGTGATTATCTTAAATTCAACTTCGTAATAAACAGTTTTTCTGCAAACGATCTGCAAAAATAATATACCTAATTATCAGAGGTTTTAAATGACTTCTCGTGAAATACTGTGGCTACTAACTCAGAGAGTAAATTGTTATCAATTGTTTGTAGCACGAGCGAGACATTATCAGAGCCTATTATTTGCCAAGCAAATATTTTGAACAGAAGGTTTTTTTAAACAGAAATAGATATTGCAATACTGCCGTAGTAGTTCCGGCTTAAGAATATATATACTGGTTTCTCCCAATGGTTGACTGGTAGAAAATGCTTTTAGCATGAAGTCAGCCAATTGTATAAGTATTTTGTACTTATGGAACAATAAAGTTTTAATAAATAAACAAAATACTGGTTTACAAATTATTTTCATAGATATTGCTGTTTCACTTATTCAGAAAAAATGGACTTCAAGCAACAAAAATCTTATTTTATTCTTAGTTCATAGTTACGAAATGTTTTTTTTAATATGATTAATAGGGACTTTTGCTTTAAGTATTTGCTTGTTACAGTCAACAAAAATAAAATCAAGATCACTAGAGTAGGCTACTAAATTTGCACATGAAATTATCTTTTTCTGTAAACTATATCATATTAAGATTATTTAATCATTTCTTTATTTGCATGACTGTAGGTTAGTAAGATTTGTCTATGAATAAGCGGCTAAGATTGCGGTATGCATCAATTAAGAAAGTAGATTTCTAAGGCACCATTGTTTTATTGGTAAGTAGCCATTATAAATTTTACAAATACAACTTTAGAAGCTACAGATATCTACATCAAATTCATTGTTAATTAACATGAGCATTTTTGCCTACCAAGTCCAGATATTAAAATGTTTCCTTTTAAAATTATAACATGGATTATTATTTTATCTATAAATTAGTTTGAAAGACATTGCTCTATCTCAGCTTTAATCCAAGACTATTAAGAAATTGTTTAAGTAACTATATTTGCCATGCTCCATTGGAGGTTAAATGTATACAGAGTCAACAAAGGGTTTTTAAGATGCTATCTATAGTTTGTAATCTCTGAATAATAATTAAGGTTAAAATAAAAGTTGCAATCTCCCATCCAAAGTCACCCTTTCTGTTTTATCTTCACCCGTTCACATGGTCTACGCCATCTTTACTTTTAAGATTTTTTTATAATACAACTAGCGACCCGCCCCGGCTTCGCATGGGCGTAAAAACCTTCCTCTTGAATCACTCTATCAATTAAAAAAACCGCATCAAAATCCGTTGCATAGTTTTAAAGATTTAATCATACAAAAGCGATATAGGGATAGAGAAAGGGACTTTGTTTTATACTGTGTATAATGATATCGATGACAGTCATATGACCCGTGAGATACATGGGCGCATAATACTAGCAACCTTCCCCGGCTTTGCACGGAAGCAGCTTCATGGGTTTTACATAAAAACCTTCGTCTTGGATTCCATATATTAAAAAACCGCATCCTAATCCGTTCCGTAGTTTCAAAGATCTAAGCACATATATAAACAGACAGCGGGAAGCGACTTTGTTTTAAACTATGTAGTGATATCATTCACTGCAATGTCGACCTTATACATTAGATTTGCCCCTTCTACCGATTAGTATATATATATACATACAAGCTTTGCCCGCGGCTTCGCTCGATTGAATTTTCCATTGGAACAGTGCTTTTTCCCGGGATGAAAGGCCCTTATAACATTAGTTGGGATTGGGGTATATATTATATTGGTGAATGTAGGTATTTTATGTATGACATTATTAGTTTACCTGAAGGTTGTAGGTGTAAAATTAGATGAAAATTTCTCGAATCAAAGAGAGGTCTTTAATAATTTATTTATGATGTTTAAGAAGCAAGCAAAACATCCTATATTGCTTATCAAACAAAATAATTTGTGATCATAGCTTATTTTCCGTTACAATATTATCTACTCAAAATCGCTTTGCGAATGGATTGTAATTTTGTTGATGCCTGAGGCCAAGTAAATGCAATTATTTCTTAATTGACTCGTCAAAGTACATAAACATTTAAGCCCTAAATATACTTTCCAACGGGATGTACCTACACTTTATTAAGTTATTTTCAGTTTAGTTAAAATATTGTAGGCTTGAATTATCTGATAGAACAGTGAGCGTTTCGGGAGTGAGAGTTTCGGCAGCCTAGTCCTGGCTGTCGTAAAAGAAACTACGTCGTAGGCTGAGGGACACCTGGGTGTGCCAGGTCAAGTGAAACTGTAACCTGTGATTTTGAGACAAGTAATAAATAAATCTCACAAAACTTTTAGGAGACCGTGCATACCTACAAAAATAATAAATACAATGTGACACATCAGTAATAACATAGATTGAGGTATTTCAAAACATTATTTAAAATACGCAGTTGTCTAAATTACTTAGTTTAGCTTAGTTTATAATATAAAGTAAAATACATTGTTTATAGATTAATTTATGTATTTTTTGGGTTTAACTATGAAATGGTGAATTAAATCTTATGACACCACGCAAATAAAGTCGCAGAACCAGCTAGTGTTAATTGATAATAAATCATTGTAATAAATTTCGCTTATCTGTCTAGACCATGGATTAAAAAAAAAGAGACCGATTCGAACTTCTTTGGTCTAGACAATATATTTTGGCATCGACAAACTTAAGCTCTTCGAGTCTAAATTTGAGTAATATAAAAGATGTTTTTTTTAGTTTTAAAGTGTCCGTGCATAGCCGTCTTGTGTCAACCTTAACGTCAGCAAACACACCTTGGCAAATTATTCCGCTGGCCTACATAGGTACTCGTATCTGAAGACATCATAATCTTTTACTTACAATGGTTGAAAAAAAAGGTACTTAGTAAGTCGAAGTAATTCAATGACGAAGGATTCCGAAGGAGACAGATATAATATACTACGATAATCTATACTTTTATATCTATCTATTATTTCATCCGGCGATCAGCCAGTAACCAATATAAACATTGGGATTTTGACTAGCTCTGCTTATTAATAATACAAGCTTCCTGTAAAAATCCCCATGGATACTTACGTTCTCTCTCTGACTTTTTCATTACTTTGTGAATTATTAATTTTAAGATGAGATTCTAAGCTTAAAGACACGGTTGAAAACATGCCAAATGGTGATACTTAGATTTTTTTCTAATTCTTTTAGATTTGTGGCGTGCCTCCATATAATATTGTTTTTTAATCCTTATTAATTTTTTATTTCGTTGATATTTCTTTTTTGTTAATGTCCAATTATTGTTAAATTTCAATAATACTTAACATTTGGTTAACATCTTATTATATTTATTATTGTTTACAATTTTTATTGATTATTGTGTTAACAATTTTCCAATCTATTATGTTTGGTCTAGATATATTTTGTAGGTACACTTTGTTAAGTTGAAAGAAGTGGTGAATAAATCGCTGTGCTTTTGTTATACCTATCATCTTTAATTTCGCATCATCCGCTATCCTGCGCTGCACCGTGAGTGCCACACGTTTATTATTATTCACATTTTCACACTTCCTACACATACCTACGGCTTTAGATTTTTTGTTAATTCGTAGTTGTTTAGTATATATACTTGTTAACAGTGCTCTTAGTTTTCACTGTGATATGAATTTTATTTAAGATATCTCTCTAAAAGAGCAATAAAATATAAAATATTCAAATAAATCAAAGTAAACAACCATACTCCTTAGCTTTGTTCATCATCATCATCAAAATATAGAAAAAATACTAACTTATTACTGCAGCTTTAGGGGATTACCCTTAATAAAACTGGGAAACATTCAAACGGGTCAGCAATTCTATAAGAAATTACTTAAACCCAGTCATGGACATTTTCCACATGTCCAGCAATAATAATTTACCCGTCAACATAATTTTAGAATGTTTGGATGTAGGATACTCATATTAAATTACAATTTGACGTTTTAATGGCTTGGCATAAAGTTCATACATATATTGAATAACTTAATATAACATTTCATGTTTATCCTTGGCAAGGTTACAACCGATACTCGTAGATGTAACAGAAAATTCTGAAACAGTTATAAGTTATTAGCCTATTGATTGATGACTTGAATTCAAGTTGGGTTCATAAATCAATTAAATGATTATAATTTCTTCTCAGGAATAACTACTTGTGGGCAAAATTGCATTCGAGACTCATTTATACTCTCAAGCGCTCCCATACTTTAGTCGTACGATTTTGATGTAGAATAACAATTCTGTATAACTACTCTTTATTTGTACCTGGCACAAATGATACAGTATAGATAGTCATGTCTGCCAAACACAGGTCGCTATGATACCGCATGTATCATTAGCGCTCACTTGTTTTGAGTATCAACTGGAGTCAATCGTATTATTTTCATTACTAGCTTTCACCCTCGGCTCTAGGTTTCTCCTTGAATATAGCCTTATTGTTTTACTCCAAAATTATAGACTAAAAATGTAAGCAATAGGCTTTTAATTTGTATTTATATATATTTAAATAAAATTTATCATATTTGAGTCTTAGTAAGCATAAAGTCGTAAGAGAATTAGTATAATGAACATTTCCTCCTTTTTAAATATTAATTACATAAGCAAATTGCATTTGTTAATAACACTTGTCTGTATCGACAGTCTGTAGACCTGTATGTCTCAGCGGTCTCAGCATAGTTGAAAATGCAATAATCTTATCAAGGTTTGACGTAAATAAAAACGCTACAGAATAATTATTTAGTTATTATTAAACACTAATTTCATACTTTACTAAACATTTATTCAATAACTAAGAAAAACATACTAGTCCCTCAAAAATAAATAACTAATTTAGTAGATTGAATAAATTACTTGTCTCTTGGGATAAAGTACTTGAGCGATATAGGAAAATATGTGAACAATTACATTATACAGAGCCCAGAAGAGGCGAACAAACACATCAAGCTGAAACGACAGTAGTGGGATTTTGAAAGTGAAACCCATTGTACGGTAAATCAAGGGTGTAATCAGCCTGTACTTCACCAGGCCTAGTGCTAAGATCTTCAAGAGTGTTAGGTGCATCTATTGCTGTGTAAACTGAAGGTTGGTACACGGGATACAATCTAGGTTCGACTTCATCCTTCACAGGTTTAGGCAATTCAGATCTCCATGTCACTACTTTAACTTTACTTTCTCTACCATCTTTATCTACTAAGCTTGATCTATCTAATTTGACTACTTCTGAATCTATTGGCCATTGGTTGACTGATAAGGATGGCGGCGGCGTGGCAGGCATGGACGCAGGAGGAGGCCAGTCTTCATTACTACGCTTCTCGTAGTAATCGTACGGTGGGTACGAATGGTAGAACCCGTAATTTACCGGACTTGAAGCGATCTGGAACAGAACATCTGTTAACGGGTTATCCCGGCGACTTTTAGTAGGTGCATGAAAGTAAATATGGTGGTTTAAATATAATAATGACTGAAGTTAATGCTATTATCAATATTTTGAAGATAACTAAATAAATAAAAGACACGGTAAATTTTGTTACCAATGTTAGTTTTGGCAATTGTAACTAAACTCTGTTGTCAAAATTTTTTGTATCATATAAATATCGACATGAATGTTGAATTTTTGAAATTGCATTGTTTACGGTTCATAATATCATATCTTCATTGACAATAAAAAACGAATAGTCTTCATAATTTTTTATCAGCCATTAGTGTATTAAGTTTCTCGTATGGGTACTTTTGAATGCTTATAAGAAAATTTAAAAATTTTCCTAAAATTAGAGAGATTGTTATCACAGATTGTTCTTTTAACTAACGGCTATTTTTTAACAGTTCTGTTAGGTGCTTACCCGGTACCTACTCGATTTCAAGTAAATGAAAAAGTTCCACTTTATGCAGATAAATACACCAATCAAACATCCTAAAGAAGGGATAACAAGGTAACGCTGTATCCACACTAAAAGTTTTATATGAAGACTAACATTTTGATTACATGCCTATCTAGTATTTGTTAGATACTTCGTTTTTTTTATAATAAAGTATAATTTTTTTATCTTCATATAAATCAAGATAAATTGTTATTATGGAGAAAATTCCTGATAAGGTTCCGTACCCAAAGACCAAAAATGGGTTTTTCGTAAAACATAAAAGATAGCAGACGCTTTAACTTTAAAACGATAATGCTTTTGTTTGACAACTAGGGAGCGGTCGGTATATTATATATTTTCTATTCATTACTTTAAAAAAATGTTAATTTTGTAATAAATGTCCTATAAATACATAATATACAATTACTAGCGGTCAAGTATACTGCCCACGAAAGATGAGACATCGAGGACTTTTTCATAATTTTTACGTTACAAACTGTTGAGTTGCTCCACATAGGTATACCTTCAATGTGGATGCATCATTATCTTAAGAATGAAGAGAAAGGTTAAGTGAGTTACACAAAATCATACCTTTCCCCTTTCATGATACCCATGAAACCCCTCGTAATTATTCTCTACCTAAAAGAGAAGGTTAAAATAATGCTAATTTAGTTAATTTTAATATACGTGGAGAGGGTTACATGCCTGAAATATAAATATTTTAGTTACAAGTTAATTCACAGTTTGCCTCTACTGCTTTATTAATCTAGCGGGCACTACGATATTTTTCTTGCAGCATTTTAAGCTTCTACTTCGTAGCAAATATATGACATCTATTCCCTAGCGGATCACCGCAGCAACCAGCTATGATTGCAACCAGGAAATGGCTTTATTACGACTGCATGAAGTTTATCGTAATGCGCAGCTATTAAGGTGCAATACACTCAGTAACTTTTAATTTGTTGAAAATATAGTAACATATGTTAACATTTAACAAATAGATAAAACTAAATGAAAAAAATATGATTTTATTTATTTTATGCTTACCTTTTTAAGTCCTTGTATTGATGCAAGAATAAGCGCCATTTTTGCTAAAAGTAAGGCTTTACCGCCTAGTACTGCGAGGAATTGGAATCCCATAGGTATCAAAACCATGCCAATGGACACTATACCAAACATCATCATTGTCATCATCTGGTGACGACGCCTTCCTCTGTACTCCACTGAAACAAGTTACTTTGCTAAAAATATTGTCTTATACAAGATCCATTTTTTTCTGCCTCGAATGTCTTCAAATAAGGCAGGCAGATTATTTATCATATTATATACATGTTTCATTACATATAGTTCCTTTTCATGCCAACCGAGACGTTACGATTCTCTGCTAATCTTTATTATACCTAAGTGTTTATAACTGTTAACTATAACAAACAAACTGAATATATAGAACTTAGTGTGAAAATATACCTGTCTGTCCTTTTTCAACGGATTTCCCGTCATCAAAATCGAATTTGATGACATGTGTCCGAAGAACCTTAGCCATGCGCTGCAGGGCCAATGTCCTCCATTCTCCTTCGTCAAGCTCTTTGTCACTCCAATAACTGTCAAATTAAATTAATTATATTATGAAACTTCCTTTCTGCCACCAAGTATTTATTTTCTTCTTTTATGGTCAGTGTCCAAGCCTCGAAGCCAAGAAAGCGTATACACAGGACGACCAAGCGGAAAGCGACTAGTTCGTTCTAGATACCACTGGAGTGAAGAAGTGAGAAAGGACCTGAAAGCCCTGCAAAAAGCCGACTGGCAAGAGGATGCGCTGAGCTCTGGTGTCTGAGGCCAAGATAGTTTTTGGGTGCGAGCCATCGTAGTAAGTAGATAAGTATATTATGAATCTATACAGAACCTTACTATTTAAACGGGTCTTTTAAGGCTAGAAAGAATAGCGAGTTCTAACTTAGACCGCATCAGTACTGAGCATCTGGTGGGATCTGGTAAATTTGTTGTTTGCGCTTATTTCCGATGCGCAAGGGCAATGCGACTTCGCAGCCACATGGCACATAAAGATTACACCTCGTCTACACGTATACAAATTGTACGCAAAAAGAGGCCCTACGGTTCAACAATGGGTAGAAGAAGTGTTGGTATAATGATGTCTAATTATATCAACACATTTATTCCCTAACGTTTGAAATATTTTTCACTGGGTAAATATTTAATAATGCCTACTGGAAGTAGCGACGAAGTTTACGCAATATTAACAGTGACGAAATATTGTTCCGCACGGGCGTTGACATTTATTAAGCAACCTAATAAAATGCGATGTGAGTATAATGCACGATGCATTGCATGATAAAATACTTGTTTTTTATTCAGTAGAAGAAAATGTATGCATCATAAATAAGAATCAGAAAAACAGTTCAATTTTGAGATATTCCGTTTTCTTTATGAGAAAATCAGTTGCTAATAGATTATTCTTATTATGAATACGCACGTTACGCAATAATGCACCTTTTTAAGAATTGACTGATGAATGAAACGGACCTTAATATTTTTATGATTTCTCTACAAACAACAATTTTTTTAATCAATATGGCGGAATGTTTCTGGCGTATCCATATAATATCCATATAATATTAAATTCTCGTAAACCAGTTTATATTCAGTTAGAAGAAAAGTTTAGATTCCTCCATTTGACAAGAAAATACTTGTTAGATAATGCTGTAAGATCAAGTCCACTTAATAAGCTTTACAATTTTGTATTATAGACAATAAAGATTGATTTGCAAAATCGATTATTATTTTTAATATCAATAAGATCTTTTCTCATAAAGAGTTCGAACAATTTCATATGCTTTAGGAACAATGTAAGAACTAAGATCCATATAATATTAATTTACCGTTAATTCTGTGTAACTTTGTATGATACAATTTAATTGATTTCCCTTTTTTACAGATTTCAGATTTTCATCACAAACCTAGCATGAAATTTAATTCACTTGACAAAAAAATATTAAAAGTTTCTAATTGAAAATAAGCGTGGGCAGGTGGAGTACAATATATATCACTCTGAATTTTATTACTTTGAATTTATTAAACCTACAAAAAGAAACATTAGGAAAATCATTGAAGCAGTTTGCGTGAAATATTTAAGTGTGTTTTTATACGCTAGTTTCATTAAAACAACGCAAGAGAAAATAATTTTGTTTGTGTAAACTTTTAACATTTATTCCTTACTTCGATTTTTATATACTCGCTAAGTGATAAGTACCTGCTATTGTATTGTTCTCTTTTATATAAAATAACGCCTACTGAAAATACTGAATGGGTATAATGTGACAATGAGGACGAGAGCAACAATATCTTTCATCGTCAAAAAGGTTCGTCTATAAAGATTGATTACATTCATTAAATTTTATTTTAAAGATGAAATCTTGTCCATGAATAATGTCCATTTCTATTTAAATTACATTTGTGAAATATCTTTAGAGGAGTTGGTCAAGTATTTCTTTTTTAAATAGGATTCAGACTGTTAGCCTCTCAGTTCGTTTTTATTATCTCCATGCCAAAAGTCTCTGAAGTCTCTGTCTACTATAATGGGTACAGAGGTTATTTGTGTTCCAATTTGAAGGGTGATAGAGCAAGTCGGTAGCACGCAAGTAATATCCTCAATTTTCTACAAGCGCTTACAACTGGACCGTGTAACTAATTTTGAATTGTTTCTTCCTATGGCATTGTTTACAGTCGTTCATTATACTTTTAAAAATGAAAATGATTCAACATTACCTGGTTTGATTTTCTGGCATGATGTTACCAGAACGGTCGACTAGCTCGAACCGCACTAGATTGACCCCATCAGCTATAGGCACGACATCAGGGGTAAGGGAGCGGTCCAGGGCTCTGAGAGTCTTTCTCTTCATGCACCGAACGAATTTGGGGAAGTACTCCTTGTGGTCAATTACATCCTTGACGTCCACTAACTGAGGAAATAAAGCAATGATGACAGTGTTGCTTGGCTTAGTAATTAAATCAAGTTCAATATTTTCATTTCATTCATCCATCAAGCGACGAACTACGTACCTACCTATATTATCTCTACGTGATTTATGTAGAGAAATAAAATTGAATTTAAATAACAATTTATGGACACATTCGAAACTGAAAAAATATGCAATAGCGTAAGCCCCTAAAATTCTAAAATGACTCGATCGATTAAATAATATTTTTCTATATAAAATGTACAAATGATATTTCTAAAGAATCTAAGGACGGAAACGCATTTCTATTCGTTATTTGCTTCAGCGCCCTGAAAAATGCAAATAATACTGAGACTGCTCATTTGCTTGTACAAAATTCAGTCAACTGCACGGACTTGCACCAGCTTTCATATAATTTTACACTCAATTTTAAAATATTTATTTAGGTAATAGATACACTTAAGGACTTAGGATAGGATTTGTAATCATTTCGAATACAATCATCGCCAACAAAAAAAAATTACACTACTACGACCAAGAAGTCGTGATGTAGATACGAAAAACCTGCTTCTTCTTCTCGAGTATAGCCATGGACTCATCTTTGCCTAGTACTTGGTAGGTAACGTTCGTTGCCAGCACGGTCGTCTGCCTCGCTTAGATCCTCTTAAGTATATGTATGAGACGAACTGAATAAGAAAATGCTACAGTAGAAGTACCTATAAGGGATTTTCATGCCTATAACATAAAATGGCTTTTTCACCTAGCTTTACAATTTTCGCCATTAAAAAAGGCAATAGAGGTCAGCTGTGTCATTTATTATCCTGCAGTTATATATGTATATATGTATCCACGTCATACCTTTTTGGAACAATCTCTCCATATAATCTTTATGACGTCAGCACCCTCGAGCCACAAGTCCGCGACGAAGCGGCTCAAATATGCGTCGGTGTCAACTTTCTGGTTACCATGGCAACAGGAAATTAAGAACAGGGAGAAAAATGATATCAGGATGACACTCATATCGGCTTCTGATCGCATTGTCGCGCTCACTTTATCCACATTTGTGCCATAGCTCGATGAACTCGTATTAGAAGTCTGGAAATGATAAAGTAATTTAGAATTCAAATATACTTATTTGGAATGTGATTCACTCGAAAAGAAATTACTTAAATATCTTAGTACTTATATAATTACTAGCTGTTCCCCGCGGCTTCGCCCCGCGTGGGACTCGGTTATATCGCGCCCAAAAGTAGCCTATGTTTGACCTCAGATAGTTAACTACATCCCTAACAAATTTCATCACAATCGGTCCAGCAGTTCACGGCTAGAAGAGGTGACAGACAAACTTTCGCATTTATAATATCAGTATGGATTAGTATGGATATAATTATATCCTCATAGATAATTATGATTTTTTTTTTCATGTAAGAACTAACTGATAAAATACGTATGACGGATTACTCAAAATACATTTGTAAATATATTTCATATAGACTACGGTAACTACTTACAATCAGGTGGGCCGTATGCTTGATTGCCTACCTTGGTATAAAATAATTGTGTTTCGTATTTATGCGTCGTAATAAGTTTTAATAATTTCTTTTACAATTCACACTTACACAAACCTGATATTTTTTTTTCCATTTTACTTACCACCAAAATGAAAAGCGTATATTTGAATTAATAAAAATATATGCTTAAATATATTTAAACCAGTTTAAGGATGAATAAGCCCTAGATTTAGTCCTCTGCAAATAGATTCTCTATTGAAGGTAGTAAACTACAAATAAGTTTTCAAAGCGACTTTATTTATCCTATTCCTTACAAAGTATATTTTATTTGCAAGATCGAAAGCAGGTACACACATATTTTAAAACAAAATCATGAAATACAATAACTTAAGATATTGGAAGAATGCATTTAAATACCGAAAAATAGTGACAATTCTAAATTTAAATCGTTACACATTAATACTGTATCATAAAAAATATTCAAAATGCTGAGAAATATTAAAATTAATCTATGGAAAAATATACTGATGTAATTTTCGGTAGGCTTTAAATATGTTTAAAGAATATAAAATCCGATTTTTCTTTATTTCTGAATCTCTGATTTGGTATCTAATTTGAATCATATTCAATTATTAAATTATAGTTCTATATATTTACAAATTGCAAAACTGCTAAAAGTGGCCGTATATAAAGCCACTAAAAAAATAATGCAATTTGTTACTATAGGGAATTATAATTTAATAATTTTATATGTTTAAAACTAACTTCAGATCCAAAACCATAATTACAGTAGAGGGATTTTTGATAACTTGTGTTTTCAGTGAGTAATGATTTTTAAATGACGGTGGCGCTAGTATTCACCGAGGTATCACCTCACCAGTATGTTTTTATTTATTTATCAAATTCATGTGCAAAGAAAAATATACAAGGTACAACATAGAATAAATAGAAAACATTGATGAATATATAAAAAAATCTTTCAACAGAATATTGTTTTATTATACCTATGTCACTTGGTTTGTAAAGATGTCATCTACATGCTTCATTTACATAATAAATATTTTACTTTACTTCAAAGAACAGTTAAGGATTAAAAATACTTATTTTATGTACTTACACTAGTCCTTTATTTTCAGGAAAAGACTTAGTACTCAGAATTATAGAACACAAATTTAATAAATAAATTGTAAAATGTCCCTCAACACATTAAAAAAAAACTAATAAGCCGCATCCGCGCTCCGTCAAGGTTAAACAATAAATAGAAAATTGTAAGTAAACCCCTTTAGGTTATATGTCTAGTTGCAATGGAAAGCAGGCAGTTTTCCCCATGATCACGAACCAAATCATGTTAATGACTGCCCATGTAACCTGCCGGTCGTTTGTGTACCCTGTGACGCGTGTGATACCGGTTTTTATTATACACTTGGAAAAATGAACTATTTCTGATGATTATAGTCTTACCTAGGATATAAACCTGTAGAAAATGACGAAGAAAGTGCTTTTATACCTTTGTACATACCTATGTACTTTGTACATAAACTTATCTAAGTTCATCATAAATGTTGATCAATTAGATTTCTGTGTAAGAATCTAGGAATGTTATCCTGCAGTTTCAGATGTATGGAAATCATGTGCCAGCGAGGTTTATTTCACTTATGTCGCAGCCACAAAAAAGAAAATATAAATGAATAAATATTTTCAGATAAATTACACAGATAGTATAGTATCTTCTATCTTAATGTATGTTACATACATCATGCTACCGAGCGGGCATTGAAAAGATCCAATTTCGTTTTAATTTAAACTGGCTGACCAAACGGACCCTTTTGTCATGCAAATTTGTCTTTACTTGACACCCTGTATTGGCAACGATTTTGAAACCTTGAATAGAAAAATTGGTACCCTTTGTTCAAAGTTTATCAAAGGATAGGTCATTGTTTTTTTTTTATTTGCTATTTGCTTGTTTACAAATACTTCTTTTTTTTTACTTGAAAATTTTTGATTTCGAAGACCTTACCTTTCCATATTGGAAGCGGTATAAGTCCACAAGACCAGACTTGTGTGGTTTAATATAATAATTTCAGTAGAATCTACCAGCAGACAATGATCAATCATAATGGAAAGAAATTCAATTTTCTAAGAACTTTCAATTCAATTATCACTTACATACTATCCTGCAATATCTATTTAGTTAGGTACAATCATTGGTTGAGTTTAGTAAGTTTTATGAATATATCACATAAAAATTAAATTAAATTGACCAACTCTAGAATTTGCGTAGGTACCAAGAGCACAATACCAGCAGTTACTGGAAATAATACTTAACTTTTTTAATATGAATAAATAGGTATGTGTGATTTAAAAGAAATAGAAATTCATATTATTTTGACAAAAAATACAAGTCACTAGCTTTTATAATTATAACAAGATAATAGCCGCCCTCTAAAAAACTGATGGACGGACAAATGGAGCCTCAGTAATAGGATTCAGTTTTGTTGTTTTGTATCATTATCATCATTTCAGCCGCAGACCGTCCACTGCTGGACGTAGGCCTCCCCCAAGGATTTCCAGAACGACCGGTTGGAAGCAGCCTGCATCCAGCGTTTGCCTGCGACCTTCTTTAGGTCATCTGACCATCTGGTCGGTGCATGTCCGACGCTGCGCTTGCCGATGCGTGGTCGCCATTCGAGAACCTTTCTTCCCCATCGGCCACCGATTCGTCGCGCTATGTGCCACTGCCACTTCAAAGAGCTAATCCGCTGGGCTATGTCGGCAACCTTTGTTCTACGAATCTCCTCATTTCTGATGCGGTCTCGAAGGGAAACACCGAGCATAGCCCTCTCCATAGCTCTTTGGGCGACCTTGAGCTTTCTTGTGAGACCCATAGTAAGGGACCCCTGTTTTTTATAGAACCCTAAAACTATAAGCTCTAAATAGTAACAACATAATTGGTGCAATAATAAATGAAAAAAAAAAACTTCCAAACCAGTTTTGATTTCGTGTAGTAATGATTAAATAACTAATAAGTAATTTTTATTTTTTTAACTGAATACACGGGGGAAGCTGCTAGTAAAAGCGAATATACTCTTATAGCTACATTTTAATTTTTATTTGCACAAATCGGCGACCTAACCATAAAATCAATTAATAAATGGAACGTGTGGGGAGGCTATCGCTCTACTAATTGATTTGTTATATTTCCAGGTGCACTTAACGCTGCGTTAACATTAACTACCCGCTGACTATGTCAAGATTATAGCACGAGTAGAAAGCTATTTATATCTAGCTTATTTTATGAAGTTCGGTTGCCTGCCTGTTGCTTTCATTCTAATAGAATTCGAGATTACAGTCAAATTCCGAATTACATACCCTTCTCCGAGTACTTAATGGTTGGCCGAAAAGAATCGATCGTGGTTGATAGGATCTACAGATTGTGCTTTGGAAGGCACGGTGAGCCGTTGGTCATAGCTACCGAAATGCCGTCAGGTGGTTTTGTTAAAAACTGAAACCACGATATTAATATCATATCAATATTGTGCTGTGGCTGAAAGCTCGTAATTGTGACTGCCAATTCCGAGTGCAAATCTCTTAGTAGGTGCCTAAAAAACTTTATAAATGTTTCTACTCTGCTGACTTGGCAGGAAGAACAGGGAAAAATAAAGAAGTTTCCAGGACACACTGGCACATGTGGCATTTTAAGGCTAACCCCTTTTCAAATATGTATATTATTGTATTACCATGTTAATACCTTTACCTATATGAAGCTTGTTTATTTACAGAATCCAGAAATGCATCTTATTAATTAAACCTAAAACTATATACCTACTTAAAAATAATAATATCTAATTATAAAAGAAATAAAGAAATAAATTATTAACTTAAATTGTACAGTCCCGTCAAAGGCTCCACTTGCGGTAATGTGCCAAGAAGGCTGGCAGCATTGCCATATTGGATAGCAATGCTAATCCTTTGAGCAAGGTAATTACCAGCCCTCCGGTCACGTATATGTACTAGGTATATATAGGTATTAACTTGGTCATAAATTAGATAGAGCTGTGAATACGGAACTAGCGAGAATAGAGAAACTCCACGGAAATCACTCATTAAGCCATTGTAATGTGTATGATTTAAAAAATATTTATAGTGTTTTTCTTGATGAAAATAGTGTTATACTATCATTTAAAATCGTAAATTCTAATTCTAAAATAAAAAAACATCTAAATTAGGTTTAAAACCTAATTTAGATGTTTTTTTATTTTAGACTACTTTTACTGGTTATTAAAGTCTCCCGCCTCGCCTCATGCTGAGTTTGTGATTTTGTAGCAACGTAATATTCATTCGAGAATATTATATTTAGTAAAGCTATGTTTTTAAAGTTAATAAAGTTATCCAAATCACTTTAAAATATAAGTAAAAGAGAGAAAGAAAAAGAGCAAGCGGCCGGGACAGACGACTTTATACATGTGTATTTCAATTTGGGCAATTTACAAATCGAAACAAAACCTACAATATCCACCCTTAACTCCTTGTATTTCTCCCAATTCTTTATACTTGGCCTTTAGATTGACACTATATAATACTCATATTTTTCCATTTGTGTTTTGCAAATGAATCCATATTGACTACAATATGGTAGGTATTTGTTCTAAGAGATGATGAGAATTTGTGACGATTGCGAAATTGCGACTATTATTTAACTTATATTTTAACCAAACACGCGTTGCATTAAACTCGTTAATATTTTATTTCGAAATCAATATCAGGTCATCACCACATAACATATTCGATGACACAGCTATAAATTGACAGAGCACAAACTGTAGACTTCTTTATAACATTTATATTTAATTTTACATTACCCTGTGGCCGGTGTGTGTGAATAGGCTACTTGACTCACAGCAAATTTGATGCAACAAATGTTCATTTCTTACAATATTTAAAGCGTGAAACCAAAAAAAATATCCGTTAAGAAAAATGCTAGTCTAATAATATCAATTCAAATACACTTAAAATTCGAAACTGTCAAAACGCGGGCCGGCCGTTATCCGCCAGGATATGACGCAAGCGTTGTGGTGAATGGTCACACGGTCAGGATAGACCTATTTTTGCATACTGTGATTCGTCCAAAGTCGGTGATTCGAATAATTTTCATACTAAAGAACTGAAGGATCGCATGATTTTCATGCAACTCGGTGGTTTTTACCGAGTATCAGTTTCATAAATAGCACCTTACACACCAATGACGTCACAAAACATTGTAAAAATGGTTGACACTGTTTTCGATAGGAACAGTGTCATAGTTTTAGTGAACTCAACTTGAGTAGAAATACAAGTCCACTAGCCTTTTCTGAATCCTATATAATCTTTGATTAGAATATATAATCAAAAACGATAATATAACATTTTTGGAGTGTTTATGTAATTTATTGCAATTGTGGTCAGGAATTAGCTACAATTCTTACGGTTATAATGGTATATGGATGACTTGGAAATATTATTATATTAAACTTTTGATATATATATAAAAATTGCGAAATTCAAAATTCAAAATTCTGAAATTCCGACTTTATCGGCCCTGAAAATATGACTACACTTACATGTTACACCCTGTATACATATTAAATGTATTGATTAACTGTTTATTTTATTGTATGGCAACATACAATCAAAACAACAAAAGTTACCCTATATATAACTCTATGATAGGCATTGTTTACCTTGTACCTTATGTTTGGTCCTAAATTATAAGAAGCATGTGGAACCTTCGGCTCCTTTTATACTTGTTACTTGCCTAGCAGTTAACATTTAGGACATAATAAGAAGGTGGTAAGTGGGATGCAGTCGATTACTAGAGCTAAACATTTAATTTACACAAGGAAATTAGGAAATCGGTCGCATAAAATGGTAACTTGTAGATATCTAAATATACCTTTAGAGACCCATAATATATATAATTTATGTTATGACGATTTGGGGTCAAACAGCATTATAATGGTATCGTCCCAATATGACAGGCAGTTTCCTTTCCAATCTATACAAGGGTATCGTAAAGGAAATTATGATAAAATATTTTATGGATTCAAATATGAACTTATATTCTATATCTAAAAATCATAAACAGAAACCTATATAATTGCAAAGTCAAAATGCATTCGTGATAAGTGCTTACGTCAAACGACAAAAGGTTACTTGGTAATAAAATATCAGGTGGTATGACGGTGAGAAAATGAGGCAGTAAAATCCCGAAACAACGAGTGTAGGAATCAAATATTCAATACAAATGGAGGTAATACTTTTAATAAATAAACGGAACCTAAACTTTTACTGATATAAGTCGTTCATGATAGGTTTTGTTTGTATGAATAACATTTTTTTTTTTGCTGATTTTTATAAATTAGGTAATAGTTTTGTTAGTTTTTTTACAATAACTTGACAAAAAGAATTATTCTTGTATAGTGTTTTGTCTTAGTTTTTATTTTAGAGCACGTCAATAAGCAGTATATGATTAAATATATATTTTTTATGTGTATAATATACATAAAAGTATATCTTCATTTGTTTTAATCATAAGTATACTTGAATCGGCCTTAACAGGTAAATTCTAATTTTACGGGACCAATAAAACAACGAAAACTATGATCGGAAATGTACTCGTAATTGCTATTTCAATTAATAAATGTATTTTAGAATCTGGTATAAAATGTGCGCTCTTTCAACACTCCTACCTAATAACAAATGCTGAGTTAACAAAATAATACTTTGCATACAAAACTGGATTATCAGCAGAAATTGCCAGCCGATTCAGTGATATAGTGACGTTGATCCATTGTGTATGGATTGAGGATTTTGTGTCGTGACATTATTGTGAATTATGAATGGGATAATAATTTTTGAAAATTTGTGATGCTATAAAAATAATTGGAATTTAATAAGCGTAAGTAATTTCTTAAGCATTTTACTGTCCTTAGACTTACGTCCTTTGTTAGTTACAAAAGTATTTTACTGTATACATGACTAAATCCAAATAAATAATAAAATATTTACAGGGATACATAGAAAGATTTACATAGAAAGAAACGAATATCACTTCAGTTAATGTAAGTGTTAAGGAAGTGTAAGGGGAAAAAATACTTATAAAATTTTATCGAATGCGTAGTTAAATAAAGTTTACAGAATTACTAATAGGCCCTAAAGTAGGCATATATATATTTCCTAGTATACCAACTATACGACACATATATAAGATAGGTAGACCTCAGATCAATAAGAAAAAAATCATTTTCCATTTTGAACCACCCGACATTAAACCGGGGCTTTTTACTGATACCATCTATAGATATTGATATAAAGCGTTAGTGTATAAAAGTGATTAGGTTTTTTACATTGTTGTGAACTTATAACACTTTTAGTTAAAAATAATTAGTGATTCCTACTTCTAACACTACCTAACTTCCACAAAAGCACAGTATACCAATCCATACAGTAGTCCGACGGAGACGTCTAGACAGGGCATTCGTGCGGGGTGTGAGGGGTGAGACGCGAGTGGGACGAGACCCAGCTGCATACTACGCGGTTCTTAGTAGCTGGGGACACATCTACCAGGGCTATCGCGTATTTACCGTTTTATTTTTATACTATAGTAATATTATAGTGCGTGCAAATCTTCATCTCGGATAAATAAAGAACTGAAATTTCATCATGCAATTTCCGCACGATGAAGAAAGATAAGCAGTTATTATACCTATTTATTAATTTTATTACATTTCGTTGTGTCGTGTCGTTGTTTGTTACGCTTTCACGTCCTATCTACTGAACCAATCTTCTTGAAATTTTGCATACACATAGTTATAACTATTGAGAAGGATAAATGGTACCACCACTGTTCTGGAGCAAAACTAGTTATGGATAACTAGTTTTTGCAACTATTATTATAAAAGCGAACTTGAGTTGTTTATTTATTTGTTTGTTGGTTACTTTTTCACGCCCTATCTATAAAACCAATCTTCTTGATATTTTGCAAATACATAGTTAGAAGTATTGAGAAGGACATATGGTACCTTTCATCCCGGGAAAAAACACTGTTCCGCAAGCCACAAGCAAAAGCTAGTTTATATTTTATATAATTTCGCAATACTTGACAAAAGACATTCACCTTCCAAATTTGTGACAACCCTTCCGTATTTGCGTAAATACCTGTACCGGTGTCGGCAGCTCCCGACTTCAAAGGCGTCGGCCTACTGTATGGATTGGTATACTGTGACGAAAGATACTTTTAATAGTTTCAATCACGTATCTATAAATATGAAAGGTTTTGAAAATATGAATGGCTAAGGTAGATGTACCGTCAGGCATCAAAATAGGAGTTAGTGGATTTAAACAAATATTATTTCGAAGAACTTAATCGTGTTATCTTGAATGTGCGTCATAAATATCGATGGAAGAAGGCGTCAGTAATTTATAACCCGCTCTGTGTATTGGTTCATCTCATCATTTCAAATAGAGTATTTTGACCTGTCTAATGTAATTGGCGCCTAATAAAGTAGAATATTGGTATGACGATAGGCAATTGAGCTTATTGGTTGCTGATTATTTAGTTAAGAGAGTGAACGAACTCATGCTATCATCTTAGAAATTTTCTAGTTGCATCTTAAACTGTCCACCATGCCTGCCTAATTAAGATATAAATTATTTGTTAATATTTTTTTAGAATATTATATGTCTGTATGTATCAATGTAGACAAATAGGTAAAGAGCCAATCTGATGGAAAGCGCAGATTACGGTACCAGGAGGGTTAGTGCGCAATACTTTTTTTTTACTTTAAAATAACCTTTGCATGACAACGCCAGCGCACTCCACGTGACAGCAGCTTTTAGTGTACACATAAATTCCCTGTTGATTTCGCGAAGTGTGATGTTAGAAAGAGGCTTTTGGCATACTATCGAACATTTTTATGTATGTCTCGACACGTATCTGGCAGTTTACCACTTAATATAAATTGGTGAAAATGTTTCAGACAATGAACAATAATAATTTAACAGAAAAAACGAACAATCAGCCACAATCCAACCACGTTGAAAGGCCACCTATGTCGTTGGCCGAGTCGAAATCTAATGGTAAGACGCTTTTAAAAATGTTTATGTAAAATTTATTTTACGTGTATTAATAACTAATTTGCTGTACACGCGCCTTTGACCGCGTGCATGATACTCCGCACTAGTGACACTTGCGTGACACGCCTAGGAGGCCGATTTTATTCCCCCGGAGAAACTATTTATTTATTAAATAAAGACACTGATAGCACTTGCAGTTTCCCAATGCGCGCTATAATTTAAAAAGGTTTATGAGACATATACATGTCGCAGTACGATAGATAAAGCCGTGACATAGTTATATCCCTAGGGATATATTTATATACCGTAACATAGTTATACGAAAGAAATTAATTATTATCTTACTAGGAATATAATTATAATACATATACAACTGTCATCCTACCAGTTTACATCTAATCAAAAAGACAGACGAATGAATTTACATTATGAGTTAGAATTAAGGATTTACATTTTCATGGCGATTTAATATCAAATCTTGAACGAAATTTCTGCAGATTTCAAACAACAGCTACTCAAAGTTTTTTACTAAATTACTAGCCTCTGTCTTTACCTCTAGATTACTTATTTGAACTGAACTCTCAGACTAATGATGGTATAAGCTTATGATTATCTCTTGGTATAAAGTAAGAATTCCATATTTATAACATTACCTAAGTAAGCGATCCCTGAGTAAACACTTCACAAGAGGTTGTTCACTTACACAGCATACAAGAGACATCCCTTTAACAAACATTTTTGTCCTTTGTTGAAGTTCTGTAAAGAAAATAATGTATTTATACTTACTTAGTAAGCTAATCGATATAACTATTTTTTATAGTAACAACGTTTTGTAGTAAAGCGTTCATCCCTATTTCTACATCCCGTCTTTTGAGCCGCTATTGACTTTTATGATATTTTTTTCAGGACGCCGTTTAACTAGAATCGGAATATGTTTGTGGCCCACTCTATTGATTATAATTGGTGTTATTGGAATACTAATAGCAATTAAAATATTACTGTCTAATACTGGTAAAGTTGATTTTTTTTTAACTAAAAATGTTTTTCACTTGTTTAAGAAAATTAATTATCTTGAACATTTTTAGGTTACATATCAACGACTGAAATTGTGTCTTTAAAATGGATAAGTCAAAGCACAGATAATTTGCAACAGAGCGATAAAGATATTTTTTATCACCTCAAAAATGAAAGTTCTATGTTTAGGAAAAAGAGACCAAAAAGAAATGCCGGATTCAAAGATAGGAAAAAAGGCGATGATATACTGGCAAAATACAAAGATAGAGAAATTTTGAAAGCTCGGGAAATAATTGCTAATCACAAGAGTTTGTGCAACGAAGAAAACAAAGAAGAAATATGCAAAGATATGGTTACAAAAATAAGATCTCTAAGAAATATTGAAAAGGATAAAAGGTTTAATTCTAATTTATGGGCACCAGAAAGATTAAAAAATGAGAAAGTTTTAGAAAGCATAGAAGAAATATCACACCAAAATATTTTTCCAACAGACATATCAAAACGAGACAAACATCTAGTACATGGTCATTTACCAAGATACAAAGATAATAGCATATCGGCAACTATGTCTAGAGATCCTTATGCAAATTTATATCCCAGCCCAAGTTATACAGTCAATAGTTACTCTCCGCATCATCCCTACCCGCAAGCGCCGCCGCCGCCGCCACCATTATCTGAAACATGTATACTAGCACGTTTGATAAAAGATAATCAGGCACTTTATAAAGGTAAAATATTTAAACAAAAGAAAACTGTATATTCTCAAATACATAAGGGTTTTATATAAATAATTTATATTATATTTTTTTTTAGGATTGTATAATAATCCGTCAGAAGAATACAACGTTCCACGTGTGCAGCATCCGTTGGTTGATAAAAGGTATATACATTTATAACTAGCTAATTATTTTTGCTCTTGCCAATGCTTACCTTAAAACGAACTCATGTCATAAAATGTAACAATATATACTGATGCACTTGATGGCTTATTTAACAATGAATGAATAGTTACTAAGCTATATAAAAGAGATAAGACAACGGTTAGAAGCTGGCTTGTTTTGGTGCAAAGAATAGCCCTAGCTGTCCGGCGAGGTACCGGGCAAGCATTTTGGGCACCTTTGTACTGGAAACGCTCAGGGCGGTTTGTAACATTGTATAACATTTATATTTATAAGTCTGTGTATAAAATAATGATGTTTAGTTATTATATTCTGTTTTAATTTCTAGTCTATTTATGGGTATAAACGTTTAAAATTTTTATTAATTCCTTCATTTACTTCTTTTAACAGTTCAATATCAATACAAAAACAAATCATAATTGGTTTGCTAGTATCTGAATGAAAAAGTTATAGAAACTGACAGACTATATGGATCTAGTTAGTGTGAATTCAATAATTTAATTCATTGACGTGCAAGCTGAAGATATATATGAATAGAATTTTATGTTTTCTTTCTCTCGTTAAACTACAAGCATATTTCGCTATCACTGACCATAGTCCGTAGTCTTGTCTATACTCCCAGTTATTTCTTATAAGAAAAATTAAAACAATTATCGTAACATGCGTAATTATTAAACAGGTACCAGCCATTGCAAACTTCAAATATTTACCATCAGGGACGAGAGGTAGAGGCCCAAGCGCATAAAGTACATCCACAAGATGTAGACATCTTAATGGGATATATTAAAAAGTAAGTAGCAGGTACTTACCTAATATTTAGTATATATTTAATAAAATTATTTGCCCAACACTATGTGAAACCTGAGTTAGGGAGTTTGGTGTTATACATTTTTCGTCATGGTAAATTATTCAATCAACAATATGTTTTTTTTTTAATTCAAATTACTGAAAGTGTCTAGTAAAGTCAGGCAAAACAGATAAAACGATACCTTAATAGTACAAAACCGTCCTCGGTTCTTTACTAGCTACCTATATATATCGTAGATTAAACCAATATTTATGTTTGTTCATACGGAAACACTTAACTGAACATATAAACTAATATATGATTAATTTATTGAACAAATCCGTTGTTCAAATTTGAGTCTACTTGATGGTGAATGTAATCTAAATCTAGGCTCATTAAAGTAGGTGTCAAATCAATTTTGTTGTGTTGACAGTTTATACAAAATCTTTTACATGGATCTTTTTGCCATGATTCATTGAACACTGAAGTTAAATAAATTTACGATCTAATTCCGTTTGTGAACAGACAAGACACTACCACTAAAGAGACACCAAAGCCAGCAAACACCACCACTCGAGAAGCGCAATGTCCTCTGGGTTCATTACCTTGTGACGATGGAGATAATTGTGTCACTGAGGCCCAGTGGTGTGATGGTAATGTGGATTGTGGTGATGTCAGCGATGAAGCCAGGTGTACTTGCAAGTCAAGAGTGGATAAATCTAGACTCTGTGATGGATATTTTGATTGTCCGTTTGGAGAAGATGAAATGGGTTGCAATGGTAATAGTTATTTTATACTTTTAAATAAGTTTTTATTTAGATAATTTAAAGCAACTTAAGAGGACGAAACTTTGTTATGAATTTATTCTTATTATGATTGAACTCAAATTTACGTACTTTCTTTTTCCTTTACCTTATCCCACTTTCTTATATTGTGTGGTCGGCGCAGTATGTATGTTTCTTCCATTTAGATTTCATTTAGATCTATTTTCAGCCATTTCCCGCGTCACACCCCACCTGGTCATATCTTCCCTCACACAATCCATCCATCTCTTTTTTGGTTTTCCTCTACTCCTAGATCCCGTAATTTTCATATTCAATACTCTTCAAATTAATAAATTATTAATTATCGCACTTTATTAGTCAGCAAAAAATAAAATTGAATTGCATATTTATGAACATAAAATATTTATATCTGATTGTTGTTTATTGTAATCTGTTATCTGTCTTTGTTATTAAATTAATTATTGTTAGCTTAACATAAATACCTCCTTCTTTATTTTCCAATTTTCAAGAAAAATATCACAACATATGTACGATTATATCCGTAATTTTATTTACCAGGTTGCAGCGAAAACACTTTTAGTTGTGAAGATCTAGACGTGAATTTTCGCAGTACTTGTTTCACAAAAGAACAAAGATGTAATAATATTATCGATTGTCCAAACCATAGAGATGAACTGGAATGCAATAGCTTATCTCCAAGCCTTCACAAAAAACCAGTAAGTGTAGATTCTATTATCTGTGATGTAGTACAACATAACATGAATTGTGATCATGACGATAGGCAAACCATGAAGTACGTCTAGGGTAGAGGTAAATTACAGTTTTTTTAAGAGATAACACACGCTCACAACATTCTTTGTGTTTTGGGATACAATACGGGTGATTTATGCCTGTTATTTATACTATCTGATAATGAGATTAGAATATTTCGGAAGTCAATATACCTAATCTACCTAATCAGGCTAAAACATGCCAAAGATGAATTAAATTATTCATTGGTTTGTAAATGAAGAAAGAAAATCTCGAATTCAATCAACTAAAATGTGGTTTACTACTTCTTTCACAAGATTTTTTAATTGAAACTTCGGCACATTGTTAAAATAATCCGATTTGCTAGTGGGTTTCTTAACACAGGAATTCATTTGAATATCAAAAGCTAAAAGAAAAGTTTAAAAGGCAACTCGCGTCACGAATCTTAAAGTATCACTTCATTGAAACTTTCCACACGTAAACTTCCAAAGCTTTTGAGTATGGAAAAAGTCCTAAAAACAAAGGCACGACGACAAAATAATTCCATTCTCGGAATTGAAGAAAGTACTTTATTATTCAAACGAATCGTGAAGATTGCGCATATAATCTTTACTGTTTTCTTTTTATTATATCTGCACTAGCTGTTGCCCACGGTTTAAAATTTGTGATACTGGAAATCTTTGAGACAGATGACTGAGGCCGATTTTGTTGTTGTTTTGCTGTGTTCCCTAAAGTCAACTGTGCAGTATCAAAGCCTGAGTCTAGGATTTTAGTATCGTGGGTTAATAAAATATTACTTTGTATATCTAGAATTATTTGGAAGTGAAATAAACTAGCGAAATGAAATTTGCATTTCAGCTGTTTGCGATTTCCAATACGGAAGGTTTTCTGCACAGAAATTTCAGAGGCGATTGGTATGCTGTGTGTAAAAATCCATACATGTGGGCACATGACGCCTGTCGCCGAGAAACAGGACTTATAATAAGGTAAAAAATTATACACGCATTAATTGTATCTAATAAGCCTTTGGAGAGGCGTGAGCGGTAGTGATATGCTTGCCCCAAAGGGAAGACCTTCCCGTCAAGCCGGTCGTTATGCCTGGGAAACTGTGGCTCCAACGCCAAGTCATCGTAAATAATGCAACTAAAAATCAAAATCTTTGTAATATTCCCATTAGAAAAAAATAAGGTAAAATATATTTAGAAGAATGGCAAATTGAAAAAAAAAGAGCAAAGCGGAAGCTCCGTAGCAATGCCGCTGAGAATGCAAAAAGGAAAATACTCACTTAGACAAGCTTTCTAAGTACACAGTCGGTCGCTTGTTCAGGTTCCGTTTTAATTATTAAAACACTATATGTATTTTTACAATACTTAACCGACCTGTATCATAAATAAAAATCCTAATTTAATTCTTATTTTTCATTCATATAGGCAGTGTTGCTAAAATATTTTCATATTATTTGCAGACCGCCATTTATCCAAGCTGTACCAATTGATCCTATGTTGAAAGTGAACTATTTGAACACTGGACCCGGAGGCTTTATTCACACAAGTGACACCTGCTTCAATTCGTCTGCAATTTATGTCACCTGTCCCGATCTTCTGTGTGGGACGAGAATGTTGTCGACGTCGCAATTGCTAAGAGATGTGAGTAGGCACCATATTTTTATAGATAGTAATCAATGAGATAGCCCTTTAGTCTTATAAAGTTTTACTTTGTCTTCTCATAGATTTATTTAATAAAATTAATATAATATTTTTTCACTGTTAATTTCACACAGATTCAACAATATTTTAAGGTATGAATGAATGATATTGATGAGTAGAATACAAAGTCTTTTATCACATGTAAATAAAGTTACAATTGTCTTTAAAATTTATAACTTGGTTATTATTCCCTGTCATTGTTTTAAACTAAGTATTTAGACACAATCCACAAAGATACATGCATAATCAGATTTCTAAATAGAATTTTCTAAATATCTACCTAGAAGTTTTCAACGTGATCAATTTAATATTATGTAGGTACATTTGTTATCTTAATACCTATCAACCTATCAAAAATCATTAATACAATATACTATATATTTCATTTCATTTCAATTGAGTGGTCCAACTTACTACATAATAATGAACTATATAAATAAATTCTATTGCAGAATACTGATATCGAAAATAGACTTTTCGGCCGCAATAAACGATTTCTTCTGAATCGCTACCCTTACAAAATATTTTATGGTAACCGTCGAGGGCACACAAATAGAAGTAATCTTGAAAAGATAGCTTTGGGTAAAACGAAATATAATGTGGAGGGTGAAGAAAAACCAAATTCAAATGACGTGAGGAGTAAAAGGGCCGAAAGTAGAGTTGTGGGCGGTAGGCCAAGTCAGCCAGCGGCGTGGCCTTGGATGGCCGCTATGTACAGAAATGGGATGTTCCACTGTGGTGGAGTGATTATTACCCAGGAGTGGGTCATGTCCGCGGCTCATTGCGTTCACGAGTAAGTATTTGTTTATTTTGTATTTGTTAAAAACTTTAATGTTGTAAATACTCTTAATGCTAAAAGCATTTTCTACCAAAAAACCATAAGAAGAAGCAATATTATATTAACTTTATGTCTATATATTTTTTACCTTGGTAATTTTTATGTAGCTTATTTTTGCTGGTGTATTATTGACAACACAAAATACCTCAGTCGATATTCATTCCCCTAAACACATTATTCATGTAAAATGTAGCCGTACTCGCACTGTCGAAAAGTTCTCAGATCTTATGTAGAGTCAAACTTCGAACTCTATACTCCCTAAATCTTCAAACCTAAAACCTTAGTCGAAATATGTATGTGGCCTGGCCATTTTGCTACACTTACATAGATTCCTATCATTGTTTGTTAGAGGCAAAATTATGTAAAAAATGTATCGCGTAATACCTACTAATACTCCCTGGACACGTTTAGTTCTACTAATCATTATTATGTGCTCATTTAGAGATATATTCGTCTTTGTCTATGACCAACTGAACGAATTAAAAGAAACTGAGTTGTATTTTTTTCCCACAAAACAGTATTGAGAAAAATAAAAACACAGGGTATTTACGGAATGTCCAATATTCGGCCATATTAAGGAGGATTATATAACTAATATTTTGTTAAATTAATTTTGTAACCCATCTTATTTTTTATAATACAGTCTATGTAGATGTTTTTTGAACGCAATAATATCTGAAAAGACTGGTGATTAGATTCTATATATCAATTTAATAGTCTGATTCCTAAGTAATAAAGGCTTACAGTACATACTAGCCAGTAAGTTGCCGAAACCACGAGACAAAATTAGTTTTAATATAGCAAAGCCAACATTCTCCTTTTTTCATTAAATTAATCACCTGCCCATGGTATATATGCTATAATAAAGGTAGTAGACTATCTACTAACTTTCAAAAATCAGGCTGTATAATGTACACAAAGAAATTTTGAAAACAGATAATTACGAGTAATTTTCGATACGAAAATTACCCTTTACAAACAAACTCACAAACATACTAACATTTTCTCTTTATAATATTCCTAAATAAATATAAATAAAAATCTGATTGACTATACAAGGATTATACTACTTCACTTTATTTATTGTTGAGCTGTGGTGCCTTATAATTAATAGCCGTCACTAACACGAGATCCATATTTAACGCCAGCTCAATGAGGTGCTTTCTGCTGCGGAACCCGACGCAAGACCCGCATTTATCTGCTGTCTTGCACAGGAAACGCTTCCGGCAAATTATTGCCAAAGGAAAGCTAATATTACTCTATTTACTAGGAAACTGAGATAATCACCCTATTCCGTGGTAATAATAATGTACAAAAAATAATAATAAATTATACATAATATTACCCATAGTATGAACTACCTTACGTTTTGGTAGAGTCCACACCATTATTTGTGAATAAATTATTAAAGCAAATAGAAAATAAAGACAATTGACGTTTTGAACTGGATCTATAAGAGTCTATGTTATATGCAACAAAGTAAGTCTGCAGTATTATCCACAATAATAATAATTAATACTTTGAACAATATTGTCAGATTTTGGGAACACTACTATGAAATTCAAGTGGGAATGCTTCGGCGATTCTCTTTTTCACCGCAAGAACAAAATCATCCGATTTCGCACATTATAGTCAACCATAAATACAGCCAATCGGATATGAAGAATGATCTATCTCTGCTGAGAGTTAAAACAGAAATACAATTGAGTCGATGGGTTCGACCTATATGTTTGCCTGGTCCTGATACGGCAGGAGCTGGTTGGAAGTGGGGTCCAGAGCCTGGTACATTGTGTACAGCAGTAGGATGGGGCGCCACAGTAGAACATGGTCCTGATCGTGAGTATTTTTATAAAATAAATAAGAAATACAATATTAATAAAATTATGATTAATTAGGTATGTTATTGTTATGTTACTTAAGTTATTATTTTAATGTGTATTCAACAGCTCGGCTATAACTAAAAAAAAATTTAACAAATCTATATATATAAAAGAAAGTCGTGTTAGTTACTCCACTTATAACTCAAGAACGGCTCAACTGATTTGGCTGAAAATTGGTAAGGAGGTAGCTTAGAACCAGGAGAAGGACATAGGATACCTTTCATCCCGGGAATTTCATGCGGGCGAAGCCGCGGGCAAAAGCTAGTATCTTATAAATAACAAATACACATAGAATTTCCTACACTACACGACCGATGTTCATATAGACTAATTTTATAGGTACATACATAAATTTATTTTCTTTTACTGTATTAATACAGGCTTGCTACTTAGTATTTGAACATAAAAGCTAAGCTAAATTAAAACTCAACACTGTCGCGCGTATGGCTAAATTGCAGTCCCGAACAAAATCACCAAACTTCTAAGACTAGAATTATTAAATATTGATATATATTATAATTGTTTTACAGCTGATCATATGAGAGAAGTTGAACTACCAATTTGGTCAGATTGCAAACACGAGGAAGATATAGAGGGCAAAGAAATATGTGCAGGACCTTTCGAGGGAGGAAAAGATGCTTGTCAGGTAAAATTTTATGCTAAAACTTAAATCAAAATCTATTTCTTGAAATGTTCTGTAATAATTTCCAATTTAAAATAATAATTCAGGGTGACAGTGGAGGCCCACTTTTATGCAGAAATCCATCCAATTCTCAACAATGGTTTGTAGCAGGAATTGTTAGTCATGGAGATGGTTGCGCCAGAAAAGGAGAACCTGGTGTTTACACTCGCGTAAGCATGTTCGTCAAATGGATAAAACAACATATTTGTAAGTTATACTAGCATATTAATTTGTAAGTTACACTTATTATAACAGTTAGTTGTACATCGATATTTTGGAATATTTGAATGACCATATCGATTCGTTAAAAGAACTGTATGTATATCTGTAGCTTTGGAAGCAAAATATATAAAATACTTATAAACAAATCTATTCTATCAGACATTAAATAAATATCAGCTCTCTTAAAAAAAAATCATTAGATTTCAACAGTTTTCGGGTCTAAGAAAATTATTTCTTGTCAATAGTATTTTTTACATATTTTATTAAAAGCTCTTGTTTTGACTTAAAATAGATGCTTCATTTGATTTTTTGTATGGATATTGATATGAAATGTAACAAATATTATTTAGCTTCCAGTTTATTGCCAAATATACAACCAAAACAAGCATGCCCTGGCTTCAAATGTAAATCAGGCATTTTTAAATGTCTTCCTGATAAACGTGTCTGTGATAAAATTGTTGACTGTCTCAATGGAGAAGATGAACATAAATGTAATGATTTAAGATCATTTGACAATATTTTTAGTAGAAAAACAAATAATGATAGCAAAGAAGATCAAAAAGAAGAGTCAACTCATATTTTAGAAGAACAATCTATTTCAAAAATCGAAGATCGCTCAAAACATACATCATCAGACAAATCATCATTTCCACAAGAGGCTTCACGTAGTGGCAACTCAGAAGAAGAAATTACTACGGACCTCAATACATCGATAATAAGTAGGGAATCCAAAGACGAGGCTAATGAAGATATGATATTTACAATAACATCTTCACGAGAAGCACTAGAATCATTGTCATCTGTTTTGGAAAATGACCGCAAACAAAGTACGAATTCAGATAGAGGAGATTTAAGAGAAATTGATATTGAGGAGGAGGGATCAACCAGTACGCAAGTTATTGACATTTCTACCATTTTTACTGATGATACAACTATTGGTACTGAACCAATTACTGATGCACCTATTATGACAAAGATCAGTACCACAATATCAACAACCCCAGAAAATGTTATAATTACTAGTACAACAGAAGGAACTACAGAAAATATTTTAAACATTGCCAATGATTCGGGTGAAGTAGAATCAAAATCTTTAATATTAGAACTTCTTCCAACTCTTAGCCCAGTCCATAAAAATGAAAATATCGTAGAAATTAATAATAAGGAACCTGAAAATAATAAGCAGATAAATGTAACTCATTTTGAAAAGTCTAAAAAACTGACAGATTTTAGCCAAAAAAGAGATATAATTCACAAAATAGAAGATATTGTCTTGTCTGAACTCCATCCAGCAAAAATAAGAAAAAAACATCTTATACCTAAAGAATTTCAATGTCGACAGTAAGTTCATTTATATTATTGTTTTGTTTGCAAATAGGTACTTATTGAATAAAATATTAACATCAGCATTCATTACAGTATATCTCAATTAATTCCTCATCAATATCGTTGCGACCACAAAGCTGATTGTGAAGATGGCACAGATGAACTTGATTGTTCATGTACAGACTATTTGTCTACATTTGATGAGAAGTTAATATGCGATGGAGTATTTGATTGTGCAGATGGTCAAGATGAAAATGATTGCTGTAAGTATCCCATTCATTTATGATGGTTGTCTGGGTTGTCTATATCTATATCATTTATATTTTTAATCATTTTACTGTTTACAGACAGTTGCATTGAAGATCGCTTTTTATGTACAAAAAGTCAGATCTGCCTTCCTTCTAAATATGTTTGTGATGGTAAACCACATTGTCCTCAAGGAGAGGATGAATTAGATTGCTGTAAGTGTTAAATTATATTGTACATTATCCTATCAGATTTACCTATTACGTCTCTTAATCATTATAATTGGTAATTTTATTTGCTTTAGTTGCACTCTCAAATGGAAAAGAACTGATATATGAACTTGATGGTAAACCAAAAATAAATGTGGAAGGATTCTTAACTAAAAAGTATAATAATGAATGGCACGTGGTGTGCGAAGATACGTTAACTACAGAACAACAAGAACAGGCTGCGACTCACATTTGTAGATATTTAGGATTCAGGTAAACGGATTTATTTTAAAAATAAGAATGATGTTTTTAAAATAAAATAATACATATATTGTATTAAAACACTTTACATAACTAGTTAATAATCTTATTAAATATTAGATCATTGTTTTTAAAATAATTTGTTACAGCTCAGCAAATAGGCATATGATCAAAAATATAAATATTAAACATGATGAGCACTTTAAATCAAGAAGAGAAGCACAAGATTCGCCTGTACATTTTGCATACAGGAGTCAAATTGACGATGATCATGTCAGGCATGTGGTAATTCAAGACCCTCAGTTATTAAAGGAAGAATGCGTGCCAAATGTTACCAAGACATGTATGTCTATATATGTATACTGCGATCGATCACTATTCGATAATGACGTATTCCAAGAGCTGTATAGACGTGAAGCAAACTCAATCATAGACAGACCCTGGCCTTGGATAGCAAAAATTTATGTTGAAGGAGAATATAAATGCTCAGGCGTTCTTTTAGATAATTCTTTGGTATTAGTTGGACAGTCGTGCTTGTGGGATCTATTGTAAGTACAATTAACAATGCTCATATTGTTATTTATTTCAATTTCAATGTCTTATGTAACTTTCAATTTAAGGTTAGATGATCAGCATACATTAGTTGTTCTTGGATCTCATAGAACTATAAATACTACACGTGGGCCTTACGAACAAATACTTGAAGTAGAATCAAAAACTGAGTTGTACAATAGCAAGGCCATACTCTTACATCTAAAAGAATCTGCAAACTACTCGTCTATGGTGAAACCTATGGTCGTTACATCATCGTAAGTTAAATAATATTTAGTGTAATAATTATGGTTCTTTTTACAAACAACAATAATCAACTAATAAATTTCAATAATAATGTTTTAGAACTGTGCCTGATAAAAACTCAATATGTGTAGCAGTTGGTCAAGATGTAAATAATTCCACCATTAGTATGTTTTTGAGAGAAACAAGGGAAAACTGTTCGATTCACAACATATGCTTTGAACGCGTAACAAAAAGTAACATGTGTCATGTAAGTATAAATACTACAATGATAAGTTTAGATTCGTAAATCCCTAGAGTTGTATGCGCTATTAAAAAGTACTAATCTGCAAATGACAGCAAACAATTGTATAAACAAAAAAAAAATATTTCTTTGTACGATCTTAAAAAATTATGATTCTTTAAGTATGTCATGTACATTTTGTTTTATTAGTACACAATACCGGTATTTTTAGCAAGGAGTCTCTACACACCGGCATTGGTCTGGCATAATTAACTGCCATAACGAGGATGGCTGGTATCCTGTTGCTTCATTCGTAGATAACAGAGGAGAATGTGGTGTGAGAGATCACATAGTCGCCACGGAAATAGTACATCTTAGAAGTAGTATAAGATCAGCAGGTAATTGTTCTGTCTCTTCTATATCCAAAATCTTTCTATGGTTCCATTTCAAAGGTTCTTTGCATATTATTCATGTCTATATTTAGGGATGCGATTGGATAAGGGCTCTGTTATTATATCAAATATTGAACATCACTTGAATAAAAAATTATTGAAGCTAATAAAAACTAAGCAAAATCAGTAAATTTGAAGAAAAATAAAAGTCTAGTCTTGATCTATTTAAAAAAAATGTTACTCCTTTCTAGCAAAGAAAACAGTAGAACTAAAATCAGAAGATTCTACCATATCTTGTGACGGCGTGAGGTGCGGTCGAGGTCGTTGCATCAACTTGTTGAAAGTCTGCAATGGCGTGAGTGACTGTGAAGACGAGAATGATGAGTCAGTACAAGCATGTAAAAAGAAAATGGAAATGTGCGAGAAAGATCCTCATAGAAGCGGCTGTGGTAAGAAAATTATCGTGTTTCTTACGCCCGAAATAGAAATTAATGTTTTCTCCAAGAGATTTGTAACAGTTATAGTAACTTTGATTAGTTGAGTGAGAATGAATTGAAAGAAAATCCTCTTTTGTCACTATTTATTATGTAGGCACAATCAATAACTGTACTACTGCTAGTATAGCATTCTATAATCTGTGGTACTACTTACAAAATATTTAATACAGAGAGGTCGAAAATATATTGAATGTCTTCCAGACAGTTACGACTACGCCTCATGTTGCTCGACTTGTCCAAATCATTATAGCTTATGCTATAAACTAACCATTGAACCGACTTGACAAAAAAAAGGAAATTTATTGTTTATTAGAGTATCGGTGATGTATGCAGTATAATAACTATTTCAGAATGTGCTTCAAATCAGTTGCGATGTCACAACGGTAAATGCGTGTCGAAGGAGCTTTTCAACAATGGCCATGATGACTGCGGTGATGGGACGGACGAACCTGATCACCTGTTATGCTCACGATACTTAGCGAGGGTCATGCCTTCTGGTCTTTGCGATGGAGTTCTTAATTGCGAAGATAGGAGCGATGAAGATCCAATGTACTGCAAGTGTTATGCGGAGAAGGCTTATCAGTAAGTATATATATATCTATAAGTAGTCACGTTTATCTGCAATGTTATAATGTGTACGAGTACGTAAGGAATATGTGCAGCCGTCGTTGTGACGTGACCGTTCGTACATATGAAGCTAGTCTGATATTAAATATCGATCTTTCGAGAACCTTTCGTCATGCTGTCGTGATTCCTACAAGAAAATCAGCGACAATTCTTACAAGAATCGAAGTAAGTAAATTCATCAATTCATACATACCTACTCTTATATAAAAACTCATACTAAATAAATGTTTTAATAGTAAATGTTATATTAATTTATAAATATTTTTGATACCAAGTGTGGGACGAGTGCTTCAAATTTCATTTTAACTCAGATTTTTTTATCTTGGGTGAATAGATATCACACATTTTTACATGCAAAAGACAATCTATGATGTTTGAGTTCGAAATCAAAAAATTAATGGACGTCGTCATCCCATTGTTGCATAATGACTTTTAAAAAAATAATATTTTTTGTCATTCAATAGATGCGGAAAAACGAGTGAAGTGAATCATTGTGTAGCCCAAGACGTCGTTTGTGATGGTGTGAGAGACTGTCCAAATGGAGAAGACGAGTCTACATGTATCGGCTTGAATGCGCCATATGGCACTCCGTATGTACAAATTAATAATACAAACAACTATTGATGTACTTCTCCACAATATTTTTTTTGGGATAAAAAGTATAACATATAATCTATTTATTGTAATTCGGTGTCATAAATTACTCAGCATAATCACAAAGTATTTATTTTTTTGCTTACTTATTTAGAGATTGGTGTTGTCAAATGAAAGATATTTAAGATTTTCTTTAAGTACATATTTTTTTATATTTATTATAGATCTGGCACCGGACAAGTAATCGTCCGGTCACATGGCATTTGGCATACTAAGTGCTATCCTACAGAAAATCACACAAGGACAGAACTAGAAGGGATATGTCGAGAACTCGGATTTCTGAGCGGCCATGCTAAGGAAGTGAAGACTTTAGCAAAGATGATCCCACCAATGGACAACACTGTCTTATTAGATCCCTTCAGTGATATTATGCTAAATAACATGACCAGGCTCAAGCTACGAAATACTCAAGAGCCACTTGCTAAAGGGTTTTTTGATAAATCTTTAGAACATTGCCACCCAGTTTATATAGAATGCCTGTAATTTATTTTATTTAATAGTGTATTGTAAAAAAGGTACCTATCTTAAAAATTGTATACTTAATAAAATACCTTAAATCTTTCCTTGTTTGTGTGTTCATATTTATACAACTTTACTTTCCTAAAAATCTCAATATCACATCATAAACATCGATGTAAGAAGGTACTGGTAGAAACCTAAATAAAATTGCTCCTAACTTAATTTTGAGCTAAATGATAGGGAAATCTGCCATCTATTAAAAAGACACTAAAGAACCTTTATAACACCACGGGAACCATCGACGACACATAATTTCATGTCCATGACATGGACACCTTTACGGATCAGAAGGTTATGGAAGCTAAATGTCCTTGGGCGCACATCGACTGCAATTTATAATGCTCTGAGAGCAAAACGTCCTCAATTAAAAACGAGTGACTCATTGTTACTGTTTATGCTACCATCTAACAGAAACTGAGCAAATTATTTTGGTTTAATATCTTCAAGGTGCGTATTATTTGGTCCTTCTCTACCGCAGTAATAAACCTACCTACCATGAAAGAAGTTTTAATAAATTACTCAAGACTTTTTCGTCAGATGGCGCTGTTTAATAATTTCGGAATCAGCTTTGCACAGTGGGTCACATAAAATTGTCTCACAATTTCATTTGAAGTAGTAAACTTTTTTATTTTTCCTACTATTATTGTATAACTAGCTTTTGCCTGAGACTTTGCCCGCGTGAATATCCTTTCCCTCGGAAGCTTTTTCACGGGATAAAAGGTAACCAATGTCATTTTCAATACTTAGAACTATGTGTATGCGAAATTTCAGAAACAAACAAACTCAATGAGACAGGCAAACAACAGATTAATCAGAAATTTTGAAAAGTAGATATTGTTGCATAACCCAATTGACGGGTGTCCTCGTTGGGAACTTATTCATCAGGTCTTGCTTATTATATAAATCATTATCATCGGAACTAAGAAAGCTATGTGTAATATTTTTACTTTGTTGGTCAAGTGAAACTAGATCGAATAATATAGCTTTCAAGATTTGACCCAACATTCGTATAAACACTGCGGCCTAAAAATAAAAGCTTTAAAAATATACCTGCATCGAAAGTATTTTTATGTGAAAATAATCATAAATGTGGAGGTTTTTGATATCATATTAACTTTTACGAAGAAAGAAACAGTACTAAATATGTTTTGTCCTGTTTGAAACAAGTTTGAGAGGTTTGGAGCGATATAAACTTCGTCAGGTCAGTAAACTTGAAGGGGTTAATAGCAGTTCACCAGCACACTAATTTACTTAATGCAGAACCATAAATTATTTGTCATTCATATTTTGGAAATACGGCAGCGTTTAATTGGTTAAAATAAATATTGCTATATTTTTACAACATACCAGTATTGGCTAAAAATGCAAATAGCCAAAAAGTCGTTCAAATCAAAGTATCAACAAAGACATTTATGTTTCTTGTTTTTACGTACGTATTATCCAAACGTAAATCTCAAATTATATAATCTTAAGTCATTAACTTGATACTTATCTCTTGATATCTGAGAGCTTATTAGCGTCTTGTCTGAATTTTCCTTGATTAGGGTATTTTGCAAGTTTTTATTTTTGATATTTATTTGAAGGTCCTTATGCAAACAGACAAAAAAAACATACAAAGTAAACCTAGATATTACTTAGATATAATAATGCTATATAATAATGCTCTGACTACCGCCGGCGTGCCGGCCGTGCTTGAACCTATTGGCCTCGCACGCGACGATGGAATGATGGATGGAGACCAGACGGTATGTCCTTAATGCCTTGGTGTGGGACGCGACATGCGTCGACACCCTTGCGCCATCACATGTTCCAAGCACCGCGGGGTGCGCTGGCGCTGCTTCTGCGTCAGCTGAAACCCTCAAATGGCGTAAATATAGTAATCTCAATGGAGATTACATATTTGAGCCGTTTGGGGTGGAGACCCTTGGGCCATGGGGTCTGAGGGCGCGTTCTCTTTTTAGAGATCTCTCCAAAAGATTAATCGGCGCCTCATGTGACCAGAAGGCTGGCCTATATTTGGCTCAAAGGTTAAGCATTGCCATACAGCGTGGCAATGCTGCCAGCCTTCTGGGCACATTTCCAGTTGACAGTGATGCGGAGGAGTACCTATTTCGACGCATAGTGTTTTGTAAGTTTTTTTCTTTGTATATATCCATATCCATACTAATATTATAAATGCGAAAGTCTGTCTGTCTGTCTGTCTGTCTGTCACCTCTTCACGGCTAAACTGCTGGACCGATTGTGATGAAATTTGGTAGGGATGTAGTTAACGACCTGAGGTCAAAAATAGGCTACTTTTGGGCGCGATATAACCGAGTACCACGCGGGGCGAAGCCGCGGGGAACAGCTAGTATATATATATTTTAACTTTAAGTGTGTATATAGATAGTTCTTAAGATTGTATAATAATTGTAAATTTGTGTCCACCTTATATATAAAAGCGATTTAATAAACGAATAAATATTTTCGTTATTTATGTATATATATATATGTATATACATACATATTTTGGTATAAAGCACATATATTGTTAAAATTTTAAATTAAATGTATTTATTATGTAAATAGTTAAGTATATATAGTTTGCAAGAACATTTTTGACACAAACAAATTCACAAATGTTCTGGGCTCTCCTATAATTAATTGACTGGTAACGAACGCTTTTAGCATTACTTAAGTCCTTCGATTGTATAAGTCCGCAGATTAGCGACCTAGCATGTCGATCATTAACTCACCACCAAAATAATAAAATTTTAAATAATACTCTAAATATCATTGTTATGATTAAAACTTATTAACAGTTTAGAACAGAATCGAATAAACAATATTTCATTGTACAAAATTCACCTAAATTAGTTTGCAGGAACCCTAAGTTAAATTAAATGAGGAGAGATGAAATTTCTTTAGAATTCCAAAAGTCCATATTAAGTCAAAGGAATCCAAATGAAAAAAAATTACTTTCAAATGTAATGTATTTTGATATTTTGAACAATATTGGGATTTAAACTGCTTCATTACGATGACCATATACCTAAAGTAATATTAAAAATACAATCATATCTACCGAAATAAGAATGTTTTGGTATAAGTGCCATATTTTAGGTTTATTTAAATTATACCTATCTTTGAAGGTACAATTCCACAGGATTTAGGAGGATTTTTTCCCTCGATGTCTAGTTCCGTTACGTTGAGTCGCCGCCACGTCTACTCTGATAATAAAGCGTCAATTTTCAGAATAGGCATGGTGGCGACTCGACGTAATGCGACTTGGCATCGAGAGATATTTTGTACCATTTAATAGGTATACATGCAGCCCATCTGATAGAAAAAGGGCACCTTAGCCCATGGACACTTGCACCACCAGGGATATGGGTGAGCGTTGACGACCGTAAAATTTTTTTTCACAACCTTATTGAAAAACTCTATGATACTTTGGAATAACCAAGGCAAGTATAGTCTTGAATTTAGTACACGTAAACATTTTTTAACATATCACAATATGAAATGCTCACAAGCTTTTGTGTGAGTTAGGTGTCAAAGTTCTTTGAAACCGCTCTCGTGGCGTAACGTGGTGTCTTTAACGACTAGCAGATAGCAGCCGAAACTCGGCACGGAATCATTATTAATATTATCAGATGATTAAATGATTCAAGCTCTTACCAAACTGTAAACAACTAAACAACGTATGTTTCCCTTTTTTAGCAATGCTTGTAACCATGACAGAGTTGAGAAGCCTATTAAAGGAAAAAAAATACAGTGCGCTGACTTTAGATAATACACTTTTCAAATAAATGCAAACATTTCTTAGTAATAAAGAATTGAAATAGGCTTTTCTACCAAATAAATCATGTGTGCTTCCTTGTTGTATAAAATGACACAAGTCTTTGTTTTATTGCTGGATACATCACAACTTTATCAAAACAAAATGAGCAAGCACTCTCTTATTTTATTAAAAAATCTTGTTTGATTTTGCATCCTTAAATAAGCGCGAGTATAAAAGAACCACAAATGCAGAAATAACATAACTTTATCGTTTCATATCAGAGATGTACCGTAAATCAGCGCTTTATTTGACTGAGTCGAATGCAGAATTATTTGCTTGTCGACTTTAAAGGGATAAGAATGATTTAGAGAAAGTTATATAAGTTCATCGTTCTTAATGATAAATCTATAGTCTGAGCTCTTAGCTTCATAATTCTTCATATTATTATTAGAAATTGTACTAGGGACGTAAATAACTATTAATCAAAAATGGGCATAATCGATTACTTTTGCAATTTTATTTTTAAGCAAAATAAAAGTTATCATAATTACTTTCATTTAGATTACTCATTGTTGACACCATGACGTGCAGGATCCATTCAACTTCGGAGTATACAGTTCAGACATTGAGTTATAAACAGTTTAACTATACTGATTTCGTGATTTTGTTTTATAAAAGTTTGTTAACAATATCATAGAATATTTCAACGTAGCAATATAGCCCTGCTATATTTCTGAAATTACATTCTCATTCACGTTATCGTCCAATAATCACTACATAGTATAAAACAAAGTCGCTTTCTCTGTCCCTATGTCCCTTTGTATGCTTAAATCTTTAAAACTACACAACGGAGTGATTCAAGAGGTAGGTTTTAATGCCGAGGCGGGTCGCAAGTTAACTATAAAACAGATTACTCACATCAAATAACATTAGTTTATAAAAACAAATTACGCATTAGTTAAATTAATAAAATTTTAATTAATTACTAAAAAAATCAAAACAAACGTGTCTTAAACAGATCCTATCAATCAAACCGTCATTTAACTAAAAGATTGAGATCAAGACATATATTAATGCTATCAACAAAATTTGACAGTTTCTTGTTTTTGAGGCTATTCAATATCAACAAAAGATTACATCTCAAATCGTAATGTCACACGTCACGCCTTCCACATTGACGTCAGTAAGTAACCTTCCTTGAGAATATAACGTGAGTATTCTCTTTTTATCTGGTTTAAGCAAAACTGCAACCTAAATTATGAAAATAAACAGTCCTGTTGTTTCTTGACGCAACGCCATATTGTTGATTATATCGTGATGCATACTTTTATTTGTATTTGAAAATCTTATTTAGTTTTTGATAACTATGTTTTATTTGTTAAAAGAGATTCAATAGGTTCGCAAGCAATGGAAATATCTTCTTTGCCTACCTCTGTGGGACAGACGTGTTGATAATTATTATGTAGACAATAAAATTAGTAGGTCTTAAAAAAAAATTTGTTTGTGTTTTAAATTAAGATACACGAGAAGATAATTTTCGATGTAAATACATTTCTAAGTCTTTTCAAAGACATAAAAATGTCCATAACAAATATGTAATCATCAATAAATTCATTTAATTTGAAAGACTTCAAGCGAGGAGATAAAGTTGAACTAAACCGTAATCCCATAAATGGGCACGTCGACACAAAATTTTCTTTACAATTTACAACTTTTACCAAATATGATAAATGACTATAAAATACGCATTAACGCGTAAAATTTCATGTATCGTTGAATGAGGTATAAATTTAACAATGCTCATTGTATTGTAATATGTGCAGTAAATCAGAAGTTTTAATGCACTCTTTAAACTTTGCCGGCGATTTATTTGCGCCGGTTCAGGAAAGGACAGTGACAGTTTACGTTTTATTATCTTATTTCGTAAATAAACTTGTATACATTCGTCTAGGAACAATAAAGATTGAAGGCTATAATTTAAGCTGAATAACTTAAGTTGACAGAACAATGAGGGGAGTAAGTAGTATGGGACGTGTATTTTAATGTTATAAAAACGATAAACACTCCATGGTCATATGTAGATAGGCATAAACAAATGTAAAATTAAATAATATACTCTTCTCCTAGTGAGTAATAGTCAAAGACATATAACAAATCACATTTATGTAAGGATAGAGTGGTTTATCCTGGTAAGCTGGTTTGGATTCTTTTGTACTTATATGCCAGGTAAAAGTAAATGTAATACAGACGCACTAAAAATCAAATTCACCAAATTTGGTTGGACAATGATTCAGATAAAGGATCCATGTCGGAGGATATAACAAATAAAAACTGCAGAAAACGGTAAGTTATCGACTCCAACTACGATTGAAGTGGTACAATCGATAATCAAATCCCTAAAACCCCGAAAAGCCGCCGGAGCTGACGGAATATCTAACGGTATATTGAAATGCCTACCCCAGACTCTATTACTGCTGCTAGTGAGCATCTTCAATGCTTGCCTAGCTAATTGTACGTTCCCAGACGCCTGGAAACAAGCAACGGTAATAGGCATCCCAAAACCAGGCAAAGACCTGAAAAATCCGTCCTCATATCGCCCAATCAGCCTCCTTAGCTGCATCGGGAAGATATACGAGAGAATCATATCGGCCAGACTCAAGATTTACACCGAATCTATGAATCTGATCCCGAATGAGCAGATGGGCTTCCGCGCAAAACACTCTTGCGTACACCAACTGCACCGCCTAACCGAACACATCCTAGGCAACCGCCGCCGCGGAAGACCCACAGGAGCACTCTTCTTCGATGTAGCGAAGGCATTCGACAAAGTCTGGCATGCCGGCTTGGTAGCCAAGCTGGCCATCATGGGCCTGCCTGACAGTCTCGTGCGCATCATACGAGAATTCTTGTCGAATAGATCCTTCCGCTACAGAGTCGAAGGAACTCTTTCACGCCCCCGACCACTAAGAGCTGGAGTCCCGCAAGGGTCTGTGCTCTCTCCCATACTGTATGCATTGTACACCAATGACGTACCCCGGACCCCGCACGTGGAGTTAGCCCTTTTCGCTGACGACACTGCTCTATTCACATCCAGTACAAGTAAGGAGCTTATCTCCAAACGCCTCCAACAAGCAGTCGACGCGCTCGGCGCTTGGTTCAGGAAGTGGCGCATCGAGGTGAATCCGGAAAAGAGCGCAGCAGTGTTCTTCTCCAAAGACTCCCGCGGTGCAACACGACCCCCGGCATGGAGCATACAATCGCTCTTAAAAACGATATCTTTGTTCGGAAAATCCATTCCATGGGTTGACCGCACAAAATATCTGGGCGTTATCTTTGACAGCAAGATGACCTTTGGACACCACATCCAAAGAGTACGCAACAGAGCAGCCTTCTATCTAGGCAGACTCTCACCCATGATCAGTAACGTAAAAATGTCGCTTAGAAATAAGTTGACTCTTTACAAGCTGTGCATCCGACCTGTCATGACTTACGCTAGCGTTATTTTCGCACACGCAGCACCATCTCTTCTGAATAAACTCCAACTCATTCAGAATAGGTTCGCACGTAGAGCCACGGGATCCCCCCGGGGTCTACGCACACGCGATCTACACAAGGACCTTGAGCTCCCATCCATGTCGAGATACCTCAAAGAAACGTCAAAACGTTACTTTGAGAAATGCTCTTCCCATCCGAACCCGTTAGTGGAACAAGATGCTAACTACAGCCCGTCCAAGGATGTCCCCTTGCGGCACCGACGCCCGAGGAATGTTCTCTTTGACCCCGACGACCCCATCACGGTAGCTAATCGGCCATACGAAAATCTCCAGTCTCAAAGGAGACGGGGATTTTCCTTAGGCACACCGACACACCGCACTCGCCGGCGAGTGCGACGAAGTAGGAACAGTAGCTCGTTTTCCAGGTACCAAAATGTGCCAGGGCGCTTCTCGCCACCGGTAGGCTCTTCTTAGGCCCTTAAGGCACCCTAGTGTCGGCCCTTAAGGCAATGAGCGTTTGCATCGCTCGCCATTGCTCAAAGGCAAAGCCCATGGCCGAGGTTCGTCCCAACTGGGAGCCCCTTGCGCTTTTGCCGAAAAGGCTGAGTGGCATCAAGCCCTCGCCTCAAACCGTCCCGCTGTAAATATTAAAGCTCTTAGAAGCTAATATTGTAGGTCCTGTAAAAAAAAAAAAAAAATTATCGAAGTTGCATATCACGTAGCAGCGGCAGCCAGCCAGTCACCAGCCAGTATTTGGGCCTTGCTTTTGACGATGGGGTAATTGAACTCTCTGTACAGTCAGTTACAAGCTAAAGAAATGATACACTTATGGAAAGTAGTTTCATTCTGTGCGTTTTCTGGTTTACTCCTTTATGTCACAAAAGTTTAAGCTAAAGCCTTTTTTTAGACCTTATTAATTTGCAGGTACCAACCCATTTACTACTGTCATTTACGCCTTTCTTTAAAGACCCCATATCCTATTTCCGGTAAATTATAAAGACAGTTAAGTATAAAAAAAAATATTAATCATATGTCCCAGAACCCACGTATTTCAAAGAAAAAAAGAGTAAAGCATGGAATTTGGATTTATATACAACTGATACAAATACAATTTCTTCAATGCATCACAAAAAAATAGTTGATACAGAAACAACTTAAAACAATGAGGGACAAAGGCGGACTTATCGCTATAGGAATATCTTCCAGTCAACCTCAGAGTGCATGGAAAATTATCAGAACATTGCGTTGGCGCAGTATAAATAAAAATATAAATATGAATACGGACAAACACAATAATGTTATTGGTTCCAAGTGTTAATTGTTTTTTTTTTTTGCCTTTGTAGTCACAAAAAATAATAATGTTTAGCAGACACTAGATAACCAGGCAACATTGTTAAATGATAAGCTAGAGAAGCTATGACTAGGCACTAACAGATAAGTACATACCGGTAGGTTTTATAATAAGTTAGGTATCGTTAAAAGTTAACCAAATTGGATATAGGTATTTTTCGATCATTTTTTTTTCGGGACATATCAATATATACTTACTTACCTTCTACATGAACATGAACTAAACAAATTTAAGTCAAAATTATTTGGTCAAGTCCATGATTGTTTTTTATAAGCTTTTATAGGTTATGCTAACAAATGTCAAGAGATAAAAAAAACCAAAGGCTTGATTCCTAAAAAAGGTTATTGTTTGATTATGAGCGTAGGCATAAATAAATTTGAGGTTTAAGTAGTTTGCTCGCACATAGAGGCCTTGGTTTTTGCTTTAATTGTACTAATACTTAAAAACATAATGTTCTATCCATATACGACGCAAAATAACATAAATTATAGTTAATAGTAAATACTAAGTTTTCCTACCGAACTCTGTTGGTGTATTTTTTACCCGATTTAAAAAAAAAGAAAGAGGTTTCTTTTTCTGTCATCAGACTTTTTTTAAATTTTTTTAAAAGATATGTGATTTTATAATGAGTTAAGTAATTAATAAAATCAACCCTAAAATTAATAGATCTGTAAGAAGTGGTCTTGTGCGTTTTTCTACTTTATAATCTTAATCATTTAAATTGCATCTCATAGGTAGTACAAAATTCTTATTAAAAAAAAGTATCAATAATAAATTCAGTAACATAAAAATTAAAATTCAAATTTTTTTATAGAAAATATAATATATTTAGTAGCGTGTTTTGCGTTAATATATAAATATGTCAGATTTTTTATTTAATTAGTGATCAATTGAGATTATTTAAAGTTACAGGCATAAATTGTCCGGCATGAGGCATCTTCGCATACGTTGACTTTTTGCACAAGGAGGCCCTTCATTCCAAGGTTCGAGTTAAACCATCGACTTTTTATTTCGCGCACGTAGGTAACTGTTTTACTGATGGTTATCGCCAAAAATAACCTTTAATTATCGTGTAGTTTTGAGCTGCCCTGACCTTTCACACTTGTAGAGGCTACCTCCTTCCGTAGATTTATAAGTGTTAAGAAATGAATTTTCAGATATAGCCCGATTCTTGTGAAAAATTAAAAGCATTTATATAATGTATATTTCTTTAGATGTACTCTATCTGTGTACAATCATTTTAGTATTTTATTTAATAAACGAATTTTTAAATTTTTCGTCATACTTACTTATTTATTTTTATTGACGTGTAAACACCAAATCCGGATATAGGATATTGTTTGTACATTTTAACAAACCGATACTGCTATGTTTTATAAATTATATTTTTGAAAGCTTCCTTACATAATAAAAAACAATCATTAGGACAGTAGTAACAGGTATCATTTAAAACAAATTTATTTCATATCTAAGAGATATCGAGCTCTACATCCGGTCATGAATTATGCGACACATCGATTACAAAACGGAACACAGTATCAATACGGTGGCGGCCGCCTTTAAGTTGAGCCTTCCTATTAATTGCCAAAAAAGTAATTACCTGAATTATACATATATTTACAAAAATCTAAAGATTCACTACAATATATTTACTAAAAAATAAAAAGATCAGAAGTAATCAACTGCAGCACGTGCTATATTTACTCATAAAAGTCTAAAATTCAGTACTCCGGGATTTAAAAAAAACTGAGTAAAAAGACTTTCTTTAAATAAAATATTTAGGATGCTGCAACCTGCACGCTGGATGATTTGTACAAGACTACTAAGAACTACAGTTTTGGTCATTTTAGTGCAATAAGATGAACGTAGACACGACGAGAAGAATAAAATGACGCAGCTGTATTAAAAATGAGCAGATTTTAAAGTTTGTACAATTTTGGTGCAAAAGAGAGTTTTGTATTGTATTGCAAACTTTCCTGTTCGTTGCATTTGCAGCAATCTTTTGGGCGGGACTTTCATAGTAACTTTTATTCTGCCATGCATTTTCTTATTTTATTTTCATGATTTTTTGTTTGTTTTTAACTCTATTATACTAAAACAAAAGTAAATACAAAAGGATAGAATTTAAACAGAAATACTATGGCGGGCTTATCTTTGATTTGAGCATTTTGAACAATATAGTATTTAAATAAATATAATACTTAGTCTTTTCAGATACCTACACTTAAATTTAAAGTACAGACAAATAAAGAACGGTCCACAAATTATGAACCATAAGTAATTACTGGTCCTCATTAAATTAATAACAAACAAACTATTCAAACAGCCTACAATAAAAATTTAATAGGTTCATATCTTCTTTAATACCTAAATGGGTATATATTTGTGCCATTCTATAGTCATATATGGTTTCATGTAAACCTCCAAAATAAATAATAAAACGTGACAAGTTTTCGTTATAAAAATTCAAAATTGTTTCGATTCTTGATTTTAATTAATAAAATCCTCAAAACGTTAAAGGTAAAGAAACAATGAACACAATCTATTAAATAAAAAAAAATATTGCGTAAATCGATTTCATGTGGTATGGTGCTAAGAATACAGACCGCATCTTCTGACTACTTGGCTATTTTATGCAAGCAAAGTCCTTAATTTATTACATAAATATTTTGTTGAGGAGTAGTTCATTCATATTATATATATATTCCGGATAAAACTCGACGAACTGTTGATTTTGTTGACTGTACATTAAAAAAATACCTATATTTTCAAAAACCAATTTTGCTGTATAATCTCTGTTTTCGATTGATACCGTGATTATTGTTTCGACCTCCGTGGCGTAATGGGTAACATTGCCTGCCCGCTACTCAGGAGGTCCCGGGTTTGATCCTTGGGCAGCTCAAGATGAAGAATGATATTTTTCTGATTGACCTGGATGTTGGATGTTTATCTGTATATGTATCTGTTATAAAACATACCTAGTATGATTGAGTTAGTATCCCATAACACAAGTCTCAAAATTACTTTGGGGCTAACTAACTCAATATGTGTGATTTGTCCCTATTTATATATTTATCATAAACTTCAACCCGCATAATTAGGCAGACAATAAAATGCACAAAGCATCTTAATACCCGGAAGAGCAGTCAAAGCATTACCTTGTACAAGTAATAAATCTGTCACTATGTGAACGTAACAGATACTCATCGATAACGGCCCAATAAAGAGGCATCTAATTAATGATTGTTCAACAACTAAAAAATCTACCTCACGCTTCCTACATTCAGTATTTATAAACTTGACCCACAAATGAACTGCGCCAAAAATTAAGGAAAAATTCTTAAGTTTTAGAGCAAAAAAATGCACGTATCTATTTATCTTTTTCAATCAATCAATAAGTGCCGTTTACAAGTTTTTGCAAATGTCTCGTTATCTATTCAAATTAGCGTTTCCTGAAACGTAAGCTTAGGTTTTGTTGACTAGCAACTCGCCCTGGCGTCGGTGGGATTTAATTTTTATATACAATCAAAATAACCAGTTTACAATAAGTAAAATCAATAGTTCTTATTATATTTAGTGTAGGACTCCAATGCACTTTTTTCACCTCTATGATCCTAACTAAGATGGCGCAGTGACCCAATATGAGTCTTGGCCTCCGATATAATGATCTTCATTTTGGTCTGTTCTGCGCATGAAACATTTTCTCTATAGTTCTGCGCTACCTCTTGTCAAAAGGCTAGTTGACTGGTGTTTTGTTTTTGTATTGTGTTGTTTTCAAAATATTTATTTCTAGATTAAATCAACTCCATATTATTGAGCCATAAAAATACAAACAAACAGCAAACTTTATTTGAAAGTTAACTTTATAGGTATACTATTGCCGAGTTTTGTGACATCATTAAAGTGTGTGGTGCTATTTTTGAAATCTGATTCTCATGAAAACAATGCGATTTACCAGTTTTGTCAAATGAAAATCAATCGAATCACAGAATTAAACTATAGGTCTGAACTGACTTTTTGGACTCACTATGTAAGTATTTTTTTTATTCTGTTTCCAAAATACAAACAAACCGAATTAACCACCTTCTCATATGTACAATTTACATATATAAAATGATTTATGACTAACATCTACAAATACGGCGTAAGGACACCTTATGCTAAACAAACTGATTTTACACTCTATTTAAAAACTGTTCAACTGATTAAATCATACAAAATATGTAAAATCTATGAAGTAATTTTGTTCATTAATTTATTATTGGACACACCTACAAAATACGTTAGATTTACGACGTGCGAGAATATGTTTTATTAGCTAACTAAACATGTGATTGCATAGTATTATATATAATTTAATGTCACTAGTGTTTTAGGTTTGATATATTTTCTAGACGGTGTGTTTGACTTACTGTTACCACTAGATGGCAGTCATTTGACTGTGACATACTTATATCTTTAGGCAGTCTGAATCTTACAGTTCTGGCCTCAAATCGTGATAATATTGGTCTAGATGCCCTAAGTTGGAGTTTGTATGACAGTTGTTCTACCATTTATTGTATGTATAGCCACTTTACCGATTAACTAGCTGAGAAGCATGCTCGGATGAATATATTTGGTAATGCTGACTAATAATAAATAAATATATAGGGACAAAGCACACAGATTGAGTTATCTTCAAAAGTAAGTTCGAGACTTCTGTTATGGGATACTAAACTAACTTAACGATATTTATTATATAATATAACAAATACATACTTAGATTAACATCCAAGACCCAGGCTAATCAGAAAAAGAACATGATTCATTTTGACCTGACCGGGGATCTAACCCGGGACCTCCTGACTACAGAGATAGGCAGCCATTATCATACATTACGGATGTAACTTAAGCGTTACCAACTCGTAACCTAGGTTCATCCACAGTACCCGGTAATTTTACTATCTCTTTTATCATTCAAATCTAAACACAGCAATACAACCACTCTTATTTGACTTAATAGGAATCATATGACACTAGCTTTCTCCCGCGGCTTTGCCTGCTTGAATTTCCCACGGAAACAGTGCTTTTTCCCGGGATGAAAGGTATTCTATGTCATTCTCAATACTTCTATCTATGTGTATGCAAAATATTAGGAAGATATGGTGCAGTAGATAGGGCCTGAAAGCATAGCAAACAAACTCACTTTCGCATTTATAATATTAGGATATAAGTAAGAAGTTAGGATTAAGATAATGTAAAAAAGTCTGCCTCTAGCTATCTGACGGTGCACGCAATGTTCAAATATTAATTACGATGCTATGAATTATAGAATGAAAGTTTATTTATTTAAGTGACTATGACTCATATGTTAGTTAGACTTACGCTAAAAATAATAAAAAAATAAAAAGTTATATGCTATATGAGCTATATGACCGCTTGGACATCTACATTGCTTTATGAATGACAAATAAACAAACTCACTTTCGCATTTATATATTAGTTCGGAAGTTGGGATTGGGATATATGCAACAATTTAAAACAAAACAACTAAGGCTTGGTTGCACCAACTTACTATAACAATAACTGTGTAGTCAAAGTATCGGTTAGGTGAAAAATGGGTTGCACTATTTGTCAATCGTCAAAATACGTCTTAATTTTTACGCTAACCGTAACCGCCCAAACTTGACCGGTAAGCGCTATTGTTATTGTCTACATATCTGTCAGATGGGTCGAGTAACCTCCACGGATGTCATTATACTTGTAACTCTAGTAACTAACTATTCTACAAAATACGACGGTGCAACCTATGTCGCTTCAACGGTTATAGTTAGCCAAAGAAGTTCGAATCGCGCGCGGTCTCTCTCGCAATTTTTTTTTTAATCTATGTAGTTAGCAGTAATGTTACTGTTACATTTGACTTTAACTGTTACGATAACGGGTACTTTGGTGCAACCCACCCTAAGAGTTATCAAACATAAATATTAACCGATCACACATGAAGCAAAACATATGTCATCTACCACATTTGTACACGAAACTGAATATCAATTTGTACGATTAATTTACGAGCCACACCTTTTCAACAATACAGTTTAGGAAACGAAATAGATCAACATTGAATGTATGAGACATAAAGCAGATAAGAAGTTTTATTGTTAAATCTAATTTATATTCTTTTATTCAAATATGAAGTGAGTCAAGCTGGCCGTGACATCATTTTATACGTATAAATATTAAAAAAGTAGAAGAATTTATTGATACTGTGCTTGAACTGTTGACCTGACTCTAGACACGTTCTATAATAATTTAATTGTCTAATGACTCATTTTTATATAAAAAAATTATTATGAGTCACAACAGTCCAGCCCTTTTCTAAATAAGATTGATTAAGCCACTAAATCTTGATCAGGTTTTAAGCAAAATTACAAAAATTTGCATAATTTGGTATGAATGAGATCAGTGCATATTTATATTAAACTTTCAATCTAAGCATAATAAGTAATATGTAACTGAATCTCACAATTTTCTTCTTCTTTCATGAATTAAATTAAAACTATTAATGTTACAATAATAACAAAAATATATTTGAAATCCTCATAACGAGCCCTTTCTTTTAATATATAACACGGTAAGGTTTGCCAAACTTTATTTTTAATTCCTAATATGTCCCCCAAAAATGGTACATACTTATTTTATAAAAATAAATATATATAATAAATAATAATAAATAAATATATAAACAAATCACACAGATTGAGTTAGCCCCAAAGTAAGTTCGAGACTTGTGTTATGGGATACTAACTCAACGATACTATATATTATAACAAATACATATATAGATAAACATCCAAGACTCAGGTCTATATATATAACTTTACACATCTGTGTTTGGGTCACAGGATCACGCCATCCTACCAAATTTCATCTGTTTTGGTCCAGTACGTTCGGAGAAAATTGGCTGTGACAGACGGACGGACGGACAGACAGACGCACAAGTGATCCTATAAGGGTTCCGTTTTTACATTTTGTACGGAACCCTAAAAACGGCCTTCTAAATAATATACGATCTCCGCTTGACCCAAAGGTTGACTGTTAATAATGCTTTTTTGCATCAAGTTCGCCTATTGTGCTACACAACTGTATTTTGAACAATAAAGTTTAAATCGATAAATAAATTATATTTTTTTTATACAAAATCACTTTACTGGAACTACGATCAGCTGGTACGGCAACTCTTATTGTATGAATTCAACTTATGATGGACCAGATTCATTTCTATTTTACAATACATGAAACATTTTTTTTTTATATTTTGTAATCCTTTGTTTGACGTAAACTTATTCATATAAAAGAATAAATAAAAGCAGTATGACACAAGTCGCATCAATATATATGAACTGCGGTAGGTAAGTTGCCGCCACCAGAAGTGATGCCTCACGGAGAATCGCTGAAGGCTAACTACATGCTAAAGTAAACGCTATTACGAAGCCATTAAATAATTAACGACCGAATGTTTAATACATGTCAAATGCATCGATTATAGAAAAGGATTTTTTTTTGGAGATTACGTAATGAAACTGAAATATTATAATTTATGACAGTCTCGGGTTCTATCACTGTCCTGATCAAGGTGAAATGTTTCTTATTGGCTCAGGCCTTAAGTTTTTATTGTAATTACAAGAAACTTCTTTTTGAAATGGTGTAATAAATAATAAGTTTTATTACAAGCACACAATAAGCAAATTGATACAAGCTGATGAAAATTGCCATTTTAAAATTATCCCTTGGGCATTTTCATTTAATCATAAAAATATTAAGTAAAATTACTTTGCGTTTAGTTCTTAAAATAAATGTGTCTCTATATTGTCATATAAATATGAAGTCTATGTAAGTATTATATTATAAATACCTAACAATTAACTTTAACGTTAACTTAATTTAAAAAAAAATACTAATAATATACCTAGATAAATTAGCATTAGTAGCTTTAACTGGCTTTTACATTATGTAGAGTTTATCTTATTTTATTTTTTTAGGTAAAGGCCCTAAGAGGTATCTTAATTGTAGAGTTTGCCATAACACGCAATTATTATCTTTTGATTGCATAGGAAATGGTGCAGGTCAATGGTGCATTCGGTACGACGACGGGCCGAGACTTAGTTGTTCAGAGGCAGCAATTAATTTCATAAAAGGTTACATAAATAATTAAGTAGTAACATAAATATTGTACAAAAATAAAAACAGAAAGATGTGAAACTACTTTTTGCGGTGGCTGCCACTCTGTCTGAACATTCGCGTGAAAATTTGCATATTTCTCATGAGGACACAACGTGACCATCCCAATACATATTCAATGTGAATCATAAATTTTCAATGGCAAATAAAAAGGAGACAAGTCGGTATAGCCACCTGACCATTATAAAGTAAGATGGCCACTTAGATTTATTTGTGTTGTCCACTATTAATAGGAAAATATTAATTAGTAGCGGTGGGGTCAACAATCGTATAAATATACTGACAGTAAGATACAGAAAATGTTCTTAATTAGGTAGTAAAATTGTGCTTATTCATTATTCGCATTAAATTTCAAAATGGTATAAGTATTATATTAACTGTCTTGCTTTTTGAAGGTTTCATGTCTGAAGCTATAGGTTTGAAAAATTATTTTAAAAATAGGTCCTAATCCATAAAAAAATCATAAATAATAATTATACATAATACATATACAGCACGTCTTTCAACGAATAAATACCTAAGGATATATTTGTTGTAGTTTACTTATGTAGGTACATAACAATTGGATAATCACTATTGTCTAAGATATCATGTAATAGTAGGTACTGGTTAATACTATATACTGACGTCATTCATTATATAAAAATGGCATTACGTCAAATATTTATTATGATTTTCGTGAATCGATGTATAGAAAGTCAATTATTTTTACAATTTTTATTACTGTTTTATCATCATCATATGTTATGTAGGTGACACGGTCAATCGATTATGCATGTTATAAATAGGTATTATATTATTTATTGAGTGTACTTTTATTTTAAACGGTTTTATTATTGGACTGTCTGATCCAATCATATCTTCCGACCCGACTTGTTTCCTACCATCTGAACCTAAAATTGGTTGAACAAATATTCACGAATATAAAAAAAAACATCCAAATATTTACTTACATAATATATCATTCAAACTCTTGAATTAATTTACTTTATTATTCTACGTGTAACTTGGATGCCTTCTTACTATACTAGTTCAAATAATAATAAAAACGTGAAACATTCAATCAGGTTAATGGTTTCTCTACAGCTCAAAAGTCAAATCATAAGCTTTTGAAAATATATTCAAATGACAGAAACTATAATAAAACAAGTTTTGAGTTCTTGCCATGTCACATTTGGCCAAAATGTACGGTGATAGAACTTACAAATTAGGCAAATCTATGAATTTATTGTCTTCTTGTAACCGTTTATATAACGGTCACATAATTAAGTAGGTGGCTTTAGTATTTGACAAGATTATTTCATTTTTTTTAAATGTGTTGTAAATTATATCTACTCAGGAAAGAATCATTTTCAGTGTTGTAAAATGATTTATTTAAATTTTTATTTTTAAAAGCTGAGAGAGCGATAAGTAATAATTTAACTTAAAAGTTAAAAGGCACTAACTAATCATTTAGTCATAGATTAAACTAAACTATTTTATACGGTTTTCTATCGCGTTTATTGCTTACTTATTTTTACCTAACGTTTCAAGCACTTTACAGAGCTCATGGTCGCAGGCAGACTGAGTTGACATTCGTCTGTGTCATTTGTTTCTGATGTCACAAGAATACAAAACCATAGCTCATAAATCATTGAAAACTATTTCGATTCAACACAGTATTGGCTGACAGTATCAAAATCACTTGCAGTCTTGAGATGAGTTTGAGATTTTATTAAATTGATAACTGGGTCCCAAGCTGGTGGTACTTGCCATCCATCCTCTCTATTGAAATTAGGATGTTTTTTAATTTCGATCGCTTCACGTATCATCCTTTTTATAAATCTGTTTTCTTTTGCAAGGACTTGAGGATTATCGAAACGCATGTAGTGGTTGGATTTGTCAAGTGAGTGTTCACAGACTGCAGACTTGGTTGAGCGTCTATGTTTCATGTCAGCAATATGTTCTTTGATACAGGTACCAATGCTTCTCTTTGTTTGCCCAATGTATGATAAACCACAGTCACAGTCAATTTTAAAAAAATTAAAATTGACGGTGACTGTGCAGAAAGATTAAGAAAATATGAAAAAAAATACTATTCTTTACTAAGTTGAAGATAAATCTCAACACGGAACTTCCTGGACACATCAAATTTCACGTGTTGAATTTTTAGCGAATACCACGTAAAATTAAGATGAAAACACAAAATATTTACTCATTATTACGTCTTGTAGAATTGTTCCGTTTTAAGTGCAATTCCCGTAAGATTAACTGACGTATATCACACTACAAGAGCAAATAAATATGTTTTTGTGTCTGTATGCTTCTACTTACTACATACTTTTCTTGCTAATTTTTCCTAAACAAACATGTTGACATAAAACCTAAGCTAACATTTGAATAGTATTTTTATTTTCATACAGGGATCGCCCAAGTTTTGATTCAAGTTACAATTAAATAACATTGATACATTATTTCGTTAGTCTCTAAATAAAGTCTCAAAAAACCCCATACTTTGCGGTTAACTCAATCTGTGTGATTTGTCTTTGTATATTTCTTTGTTATCATCATCTTCGTCATCTTCTTAGATCTCTTTTCCTGCGTATGGTACCTAGGACATTAAATAAGATTAGGCATTCGATGCCAATGCGTTATCTATAAATTAAATAGAGATTTTCTCACCATCAAGAGGATGAGCTATTTCCTCTATTACTTGACATTTATGAGTTTCCGAGCAATGATATATGAAACCATGGATATGTTAATTAGGCAGATCTGATACCTTTACTTTTATTTTTTATTAATGGGTCTCTACTCCAGAAATAAATATGTGTAACAAATTAGCTTCCATCTGTTTTATATTCACAATGATTACCGAACTTTGCACGTGCAATATTACCATATTATAAAGATGATAATTTAAATAATCTTATAGAACAAAAATCCAGTTTATTATATATACTTACATCAAATGGTAATCCTATTTACTGCCGCCATACAGCATTGATCGCCTTAAATGTGTTTTAGTCTACATCTTGGGAAAGAAGGAATGGAGAAGACGAAAAATCTGGCTTAGATACTCAAGGTATGACAAGTATCAAAATCATTGACATGAACCTAGTATATAAAAAAATGTGTAAAAAAGATTAGCAAACTGACAGACACATCTGTTGAGACACAGACAAAGATCTGTTGTGAAAATATACATAAGCCGTAAGTTATAATCATTTCATGTATGTGACATAGTCAATCGACCATACTCACCATGGCCATTAGTGAAGATAGGGCCAGAAATAGCTTGTTTAAAAACCGTGGATGGAACACCGAACCGAAAACCATAAGTAGCGAATTTAAAAAGGGATTTGAACGGCAACCCAATATTGCTAGCACAGGAAAAAAATTGTCATGATGATATTGATCGCCTAGAGAATTTATGTAGATAGATTATAAGTATTTCCAGACCGCAGACATAAAATGAAAAAAAAATATGAATCTTTATTCTAAATTCCATAAAGTTCAGGCTTAAGCTCAGACAATTATGTTGTATGTGTAATATTTTTTGTTAGACAATGTAGATAGTACGACGAAAATTATGCAAAAGTGACTTAGACAATGTTTTCAATATGTCTTTAAACTTTTAACTAAATACTATTTTCTTTGATCTAGCGTCTTTTCTAGAGCATGAAGTAAAGCGCGTATTTTGACTAATAGATAATGTTGTTTTTAAAGGTGTTTTGAAAATATGAAAACAGATTTGTTTACTGGCTCTTTGCCTACAAATTATATCACAAGACGGTTTTTGCCGGTTTTCCAGCAATGTCTACCATCTCTCGGACTGAACCTTACTAACATCAATTTTAATTGCCGATAATCTAGGTATAAGCATGTATATATGTTATGTTATGTTGGCAATTTTTAAGGCAAAAATAACATTCTTAGGAGTAAGATATTATTTTTATTTATTTCTTTAGACAATATTTTGATGTTAGCTTCTTAGAATTGTTGCATATGTCTTTGATCGCGAGAAATTTTGTTGATATTACTAAGATAGAATATTTTTTGAGATATAACTTGTGAAATAAACAGTGTGACTTGAACATAAATGCTAAGTTAAATTCTCGTAGACGATGTTATGGTTGCCAGTGTAAAACATATAAATAATAACTACTAAGTAATAACCTATAATAATAGTTCACAAATTTAAAATACGATGAAACTCTTTTGAAACGATGACCAAAAAACGACGAACAAATGAATACAATGTGTCATATTTTACAATTTTTTAGTTTTATTTTTTTAATTTAATGTGTCTGGTTGCCATGTAGATTAAATATAAAACTAATGGCATTTGTGCTATTTTTGTACTTAAATAATTTTTAATTTATACAAAATAATGTAAGAACAGTAATCAATTTATATTCCTTATCTTTCTTTTGACTTTGATCTTATGACCATGACTGAATGTTAGTGAACTTGTACACTTTATGTGATCACTATACGTGATAATATTTACAACTCGACACTAGCTAGCATCTATAATCATAAATTAATTTATTGTTAAGTTTACTGTAGACACATCAATTTTTTTATTTCAATTTGAATTATAATAAGAAAATATCAGTTTTCTATTTTCTTTTTCATATTTTAATACGAGTACAAGTCACTACGTGTTCACCATGTTTTATTCCGAATTCTAGTTTATGCTAACATTTTACTACCAGCTGTCAAATTCTAACCTAATATCTTTACAAAGGGTTATTAGGAAATATCAGATTGTATCTGTTTAGGGGATAATATTAATGCTTGCAGTTCAAAAATAAGTCACAATACTATTAACCTTAGATGGCAAAGCGACCCAAAGTGGAAATCAAGTCACAATACAGTTAAATAAATTGATAGTGTATGTCAATTATCAAATTCAAAAAAATCAAGCCATATATTGATGACCTGACACACAAAGTTTACTGTAGACACATCAATTTTTTTATTTCAATTTGAATTTTAATAAAAAAATATCAGTTTTCTATTTTCTTTTTCATATTTTAATACGAGTACAAGTCACTACGTGTTCACCATGTTTTATTCCGAATTCTAGTTTATGCTAAACATTTTACTACCAGCTGTCAAATTCTAACCTAATATCTTTACAAAGGGTTATTAGGAAATATCAGATTGTATCTGTTTAGAGGATAATATTAATGCTTGCAGTTCAAAAATAAGTCACAATACTATTAACTTTAGATGGCAAAGCGACCCAAAGTGGAAATCAAGTCACAATACAGTTAAATAAATTAATAGTGTATGTCAATTATCAAATTCAAAAAAATCAAGCCATATATTGATGACCTGACACACAAAGCTCAATATTTAGAATATAAAAATAGATACATGATATTAGATATTCCAATATTCATATGACTCATTAGTAATCTACTTGAAGAGGAATCGAAATTCACCACAGTTATAAGAACTGTCTTCTTATAAGAACAGAGCCATTGGAAGCAGATAATCGTCTATTTTCTAGCTCTTGCAAAATTATCTTACTTCTGTTTGTAGGGTTAATAAACGCGTACGACAAGAGTTTTGTTTCATCACTATTGTTTTATATTATCCGAAATACCTACTGTAAAATACTTTTCACAAAAAACAATATCAGTTTAAACATAGATTTTGTCGTTTTTTTTTTCTCAATAACCCATTACTGTTAGTTTTATTATCACATCAAGTGAGTGTGTTCTACACTTTGTTCAAAAGCTAAGACAGTCAGACCAATACTTATTATGCAAAACTGTGCAGCATCCCAGCATCTCTCCCTTTAAGCCTAGAAAGTACCCATCTCTTTTATTATTGAATCCATATTTAAATAAAATGTAATAAGTAAGAAATTCAATAAAGCATGAAAGTTATAAGCAAATGCATGATAATTATTATTATTATATCGTGTAGGTGACATGGTCAATAGACCATGCACACAGTGGTGTCAGAGTTCCCTCATATAAATAAGTACATATTTAATTTTACAACTTCATGAACCAGATGATGATATCTTAAATCTTATTCAGATTCATTCTGATTAGATCACTAGAAATTGAAGTTCAAGGCGACAGTAACATAGCAGCAAAAGTTGAGGTCATTTAACCTGGTTAAGAGTTCAAAATGTCGGACAGCGATGGGCAAAATGAGGCAGGTATACTCGTAATAAATCATTGCGGTGTCTTTAAGATTAAGTTACGTACGACGCTACTCATTAATTGAAAATCGAAACATTCAATCATCTTAAAGCAGCTATTGAATAAATATACCTACCTGTTTCTCGAGTTTATTTCCGACTATTGAAAAAATATTAAGTAAATTTAATGATTGTCAACTAAAATCAAATAAAGTTACGCCCTAAATGTCAGTATTTATAATTAATAATACCTACTAATGAAAATTCGCTGTTTTTATACTTAGGCTTATATTAGAGAATTTTTCAAATTACGAAATAAATGAAAATCTGATGTTCTAGATTATTGATATGTAAGGACAAGTTTTCTTCAAAGACGTTCGTCTTACTGGCTTAGTGAATACATAAAATAAGATAATAAAACTGATGACGATTGAAATCTTTAAGTGTCTGTTAACGGCGATCTAAGCTCTTCTTTTATAACAATTATAAAAAATAAGAATGGTATTAATAATATTTTCGACATCTTTTTGGTTCCATTATATTTTTTTTCTAAAATAACTATTAAAGACACTGTAACCAAGGCAAGTAGTTCTATATCTATATTTAAAACAGAATTTTTTCCATCTCCATTCAAAGTAAAATTTCTGCTCGCCACATCCTTGTGAAATAATACATTAAGTGTGATAATTTGAATCAATATTATAGTTTTTTAGTGTCACGCAGTCTCGCCACTCCACTCCACACATGAATGACGTTAATCGCGAAATTATCACCACGTCAGTAACAAAAGTCATATATATAGATTTATTATTCCGTACGTCATTGCCACTGTATTTATATTTGGTAATAAGTTGATAGAATTTAAAACCAAGTAGGGGGATAAAATTATATCGTGCGTATGAACGGACTTCAAGGCGGTGTTACTTGGGTTGCAACAGGAAAAACGCTACATAAAAGTCCTTTCTGTCACTCGCTGGTTGACTGTAAGAGATCCCTTTCTAGGATAAGTCTGTTATTGTATTTTTGTATTATTTATATGCTTTTATACAAAAACATAGAAATAAACTTATAACAAACAAACTCTGGAAAAGCTAACAATGTTTGAAAATACAATAAAAGGTTATATTTGTAATCGAAATTTCATAACATGTAAATCAATATAGGGGAAACTTCCATTGATCTACGAATTAAAAGTGGCGTCTCGACCCATTTAAATATACATAATAGATTTGTTTAAGTCTCCATTAGCGATATGGCTACGATTGTTTACACATGAACGTTTATAATAATCATAAATAATACTGCTAGTAAAGTTAACCATTCATGGACACAGAGGCACACAATTTTCTTATATTATATGAAAGGTGTTAATCATGTCCTATTTCTGATATACCTATAATATTGTAAGTAAGTACCTAGGCGACCAAGCTTCGCTCGTTTTATGCAGAAAATCTTTAGGCGTGAAAATATGGGTAAAATGATTTTTCCCAGACTTGGAATCTAGCTATATTATCTTTTTGACTATATAAGAACTTATGTTTAAAATTTCAAAGAAATCGTTAGAGCTTTTTCGAAAACGCGAGGACAAATTAATTTATACAAATATTGCTCGTTTAATAGTATAGGATATAAAATATCAAACTTTTTACACGTGCGTGATCAGTTTTTTAACAATTTCCAATTTTAAGCCAATATGTTATGAACATTGGAACTAGGACATGCAATAGCATATTCTATATTTTTATTGATCATACGACCCAGTGTACTACGATGTATATAATATGCCTAATACCTATAAGTATACATCATAATAACTCCCTCAGCAAATCCGTCCAAGTACTAGAACAACTTTGTTGCTCAGGAAACCTATAAAATCGTAAACGCTTAGCCTTCTGCAATCATAAAGCATTATACTTATTTCTATTTCCTTTAGTAATAAATACTTAATTTTTATTGTTAGTGTCACACACTTAGTATAAAATAATGTCATCAATCAGCGCAATAAACATAGCGCAACATACCTAATTTATTTTTTAAATGTGTGAACAAGAAATGTACTTAGATTCGACTTGCACCCAGCAGCGCCTTAATTACATCATAGACCGCCAAGTCTCAACGCCGAGCTTGTTGTCGAACTTTTGATTCAAAATGGCATTCGATAGTGACATATTCTAGCATAACAAAAACATTCTACTTTTGTGGAGTAGAGGATAAGTTCAAAGTGTCAGTAAGTGTGGCACATAACGATATTTGACATAAGTTTTGTACAAGGTAATATAAATATGGTATGTGCTAAAAGATATGATATATTGGCGTCATTATCCGATCTTTTGACCAGATGTTGCAAAAGAAGGCAAACAACTGCAGTAGATGCTTCTAGGATTCAAGGATTACTATCATAAAACAATTTTACGACCGTAACAAGCACAGTGGGGCGCGTAGTTCTAAACTGGATACAGTTTAGTTACATAATCAAGAACTTATTTTTTAATTTGATGCTACCTTCTATGTTTATATATGTTACATATAATATGATGTTCAATTTGTGAGGTTAAATATCTATACGTTTATTTGCTGTGATCACCTTCACTCTTAATACCAAATGAGTAGACTATCTGCTTATGTATAGTGGAATTCATAAAAAGAAAACTACCTTAGATGTAAGTGTAAAAAGTAGTATACCTTTTTGTACAGCGCACTATACCTATCTCACTGTATTACTATTAATATAATTATTATTACATTCTTTGTTTTAAATTTTAACACAAGTTACGGCACAAAAATGTTTAGATAGCTTAGTTCTTTTTTAATTGTCATACGGCCTCTGGCTTGGTTTAATTGACAAATGCCAGGTTTAATAATATTAATTTTTTTTAACGATACGTGTGATGCTATTTTACCTAAGTATGAAAAACCAGCATCGATTTTCATATTTAAATTCGTCTTTTGTGCGCTGTGGATATAAAATGTAGGTTTATAGACTTAACCTATTGAACCACTGTGCAGTCACTGTCAAAGTGGTTGACACTAAAGTGGTTTTATCAAGAATATCGATTTCAATCGCAACTGCTTCCTGTTTATTTAATTTGAAGTAATCATCTGATCTGCTCATATCTTAATTGTTAGCAATAGCAGAAGGTTTTGAATCGATGGTGTGAGAATATAATATGATCTTAGTATTTTATCAACGTACAATTTAAATGTGCAATGTTGTTCTAAAATTAATATTTGAAGCTTTTAAGTAATAATGTAAGTAAATAGAATATTTAATAGTCTTATGAGAGTATAGATTAAAGTGATAAAATTATATAATTTTATCATGTTATTATTAGTAGGTAAATATCCATTTACTTTTAATTTGGTTTCTCACCTAATCTCCATGTCTTATTATGATGATTATTATAAATATACTTATATGAACAAAACACACAGATTAAGCTAGCCCCAAAGTAAGTTCAAGACTTTTGTTATGGGATACTAACTCAACGATAATAGTATATATTTTATAACTGATACGTATATAGATAAACATCCAAGACCCAGGCTAATCAGAAAAATAATAATATAAACAGCACAACATTAAGATATACTTAAAGCTCAATTATCGACAATCATGTATACAAAATACTTAATAAAACCATAGTAGTTTTAGGTGCAATATGATTTGTTCTCAATAATTACATTTAAAGTCGATTTATTTATCTTAGAAAACAATTTATAAGTCCGTATTTGTAAGTATTTTGTCCTATTCTATGTTAGTATAATGTACTAACAAATACGTGTCATTCTAACATTATAATTTAAACAAAACTTTCATGACAGTATGTAATCAATTTGCGAATTTAGGCCAGTCAAATATGTTTTTATACTTTTTTTAAGCTAATAATGTCAAAACAATTTTTTATATTATGCGAATATGTAGTGATCGAGGCCAGTATTATAAGTGGCGAAAGTAAAGTAAAAAAAGTTGTTTACTGTACAGTCATGCTATAATCAATCCATCATTTTATGAGTAAGTGCATTGATATTTGGTAAGTGTAGTAGGTACCTAAGTAGTGAAAGCATTTCTTTGAAACTCCAGTTTATCGGTCACAAGGAAAATACGTAAATACAAAAAGATACAAACATAAGCAGTTATTTGATTTTTTATTTTTATTTTTGATTGTTTTGATGTCAATAAAAAATTAGTTTATTTTGATACTTTTGATGAATCACCAAGTATTGTTTTATGTTAAAACTTGTTTTAACCGATAACATTGAATTGATTACTTATTACTTATCTAATAACCATAATTAATAGATATTAGCTATATTTGATTAAAACTAATATATTTGCATAATATAAAGGCGAATAATAATAATTTACCTTTTCTATGATTTTAGGTAAGTATTTTTGTTTTTCTTTTATTTTTATTTAGTATTATTTAAGTCTTTAGTTTTTATTTTTTTTTAAGTTATTGTATATGTTAGTGTATGTTATATTTGTTTGTGTATTTCCAATAAGGCGAATGTACACGTTCCCTTTACGGTATCAAAATCTACAAATCGAGTGAGTCTCCGTTTAAGGCTTTCTAAATTCTGTGGTTTAAGGACTGGTCCATTTCTTCCTTTTTTTGCGTTTGAATGTAGGTATGTAACTACGAGTTTGTAGCAGAGTTATTTGTTCGTACCGGGCTAGGGGTCCTTTTATATAAGGAATCCTATTCTTATGATAATTTAATGATTTTTTTTAAATGGCTTCCTTTCTTTTATTTTATTTTTTTTAATTATTTATAGCAAGCATAGAGGAAGTTTGCTGTTGTGTTATTTGTAAAAAAAAAAGTCAATAATTTGAAAATTTTAATTTTGAGCGTAACCCTGATAGATACTTTTGGGCTAACAAAAATTTATTTAACTTTATTTAACTTTTTACAAAAATAAAAATATGTATAATTTAGTTAATTGATTTGGAATTTAATTTAATAAATACCATTTTTGTACGATCTTCTAAATTTTTTAAATAAATATTCATTCTAAACAATGCAAAAATAATATAAGGCTATTAGTGTTTAACAAACATAAAACGTGTGAATCATCTCAATCACTTCCTGCTTCAAAACATATTGTATATTTTTATTACAATATACGCATTTGCCTATATAGTCGAACTCGTAAATTTTCATCGAAATACATCATTATAGTCCAAACTTTTCCAAGAAACACAGAGACGACAGCAAGTTCTACGAAAGCAATAAAATTAAGCTATAAAAGTCCAGTCTGCATAATATCAAAGTATAAGATTAATTAGTAGATTTCTATTGTATCATTATCTTCTACCTAATATTAAAAGTAAATTTCATAGCGAAATTACCTAGTGGGTAGTGAGAGAGAAAATTTTTGTTTGAGTGACTTTATTATAGTTTTATCTTACTTTCATTGGACCCGCGGGATCGTTCGAAGGAATACAATTTTTTTTTTTATTTCCTTCCTTTCAACGAACCCGCTTACAAACATTTATTATTAAAAATGTGTAGTATTTTATAAGATTTTTCTCATTATTGAGTATTAAGGTAGATATATACCTATATTCAAAAATATGAGATTGATGTCTTAAACTCGCATCGATAATAAGGGTTTATCTTTGTATTTATAAAGCCCTAATTTACAATATTAAGAATACAATTTGATAATATTATAAAGGCAATACTTTTTACACGTTTATTTATACCCAAAGCAGGATGTTACGTATTGGCTGAGGACAAATAGTATTTTAAAATCAAACAATGCCTCCATCTTGGTTATTATAAAGCAGTCCAATATTGACCTTAACGGGTACATACTTATATTCCGAATAGCTTCATTACTTATTTGCTGCTAATTCTGAAGCGATTATTTCTTCTACTAAGCATTATACCTCTATATATATTTTCGTTAAGATATATTTTACAAGAAGAGAAAAAGTGATAAAATTATTTTTAAATGGGAAACCTTTTATAATAAGTATAAATTGTTAATAAGACATTTATTTATTTATTTAAGTAACCTTTATTGTACATAATACGAATGTAAAGCGCAATAGGCGCAATGAAAGCATCATCTAACAGCCAACCTTTAGGTAGAGAGCTTGAGAGTTATCTACATATATCGAACTGTACGGAACCCAACATCGGCATAGCCTGACATGCTCTTGGCCAGTTTATTTTAAGCAATATAAGTGTTAACACATAACTCATCCTTTCATCAGAGCAAGTGACCCCGGCATTTAGTGACCCCGGTGTTCTCGGGTTTTCCATAATAATATTTATACTCTCATTCGTTAAACAAATGTTTAAATTCCACTCAGCGACCATTTCCTGATAAATTTGGTAATCATTAAACGTACTGTTATAGTAATTAAAACCTATCACGTAGCGATTAAATCGAGTGGTATAAAATTCTTTAAGTCTTTTAAATATTCAGATTTAAGATAATATTAGGTAGTAATGTAGTATTTGTATACAAACAGTTTGAAAAATATGTGACCTTTGTTCAGTGTGGTATTAGTCAATTGTGCCTACTTCTACGTTTCTGTATAGTATCTTAAGGTATACTTAATATGCTAAGTATTAGGTACAGATATTAGGTCACATATCGCATAAAATATTTTTTATACAATAACCATAACAATAACCATACAATACCCGTTTTGTAAGTTTAAGAAATTATTCAAGTTCAGAAATACCTACAGTGAACTTGCCGCCGACTTAATGTCTGCCAGAACCGACTTTACATTCAGCATAAATAAAAAACATGAAATAATTGACAAAATGGTTTGGGTTGCTTAAACAAGAGTACATATTAAGAAACGTTTGATGGCCCAATTTTGGTTGGGATGTGTTTTGGCTCTTTCTCTCTTACCTAACACTTCACGTGAAAGAACGAGACGAAACATATTTTTAGGTAGGATGGGTGTAACAAACGTTTCTTAATACGGGGGTAAGAAACTAAGAAATTAAGAAAAGAGAAGAAGTATACATAACATACATACATAGATACATATTTGTTTTTGGTTCTTTTTTTGCACTGCGCTAATTTCACCGATACCTCGGTTATAAGAACTTTTGTAAAAGTAAGGGAATCCTATTATTAGCTTTATTATTGTTAATTAAGAACGTAATCAAGTGCTGCTATGCTGTTTGATTTGTAAATAAATAAATAAATAAACAAGAATATTAGATATAACTAGCTTTCGCCCGCATGAATTTCCTTAGAGAACAGTGCTTTTTCCCGGGATGAAAGGTACCTAAGGTATAGGTTTGGTACCTCAATACTCCTAGCTATGTATATGCGAAATTTCAGGAAGATTGGTTCAGTAGATAGGGCGTGAAGAGGCAACAAACAAAAAAATATACAAACTCACTTTTGCATTTATAATATTAAGTTGGGATGGGATTGGGATAAAGTACTAATTTGCATAAATAACATTGACAAAATAACTTATGTACCTAAAGGGATCGTAAAAGATAACTTAAAATTTAAAATAACATCTAAACTAAACTAAATCTTAATTAAGTAACTTTAAAAATTAACTATTAAATAAAAAAATAAAAATACCATTTGTAGGGCTAACAGATTGTACTGTATTTTTTATGTATAAAAACTAAATACAAACTTAGATACTAAAAAAAAAACTAATCTAAGAAATCAGATCGACTTCCTGGCCCAAACGTCCCCATAATGCTAGCAGCATTGCCGTGCTGGATAGCTAGGGAAATACGTTGAGCCAGGAAGGATCCGGAGCGGGGATCACAACCCCTTTCCCTCAGACGGCGGCTGAGTTCCCTGAAAAATGCCTTCGCTTCAGAGCACCAAGGACTAGTCGTCTCCACCACAAAAGGCACAAAGTCGTACGATGATTCCAGACATGAGTCTTATTATGCTTGAGTCTGGCCGTATTCTGTTAGCCCTACAAATGATACTTATATGTGAGCTATTAAAGTGATTTTGATCAATTAAATAAAAATAAGTTAATAAAATTTAATACTTTAAAAAGGTGTCTAAATGACCATTTTTGGACCTATGAATTTCTGGATTTCTATCTTAATTATTTCCTTGTTGCATCCTTTTTAGACACCTTTTTAAGGTAGTCGGATTATATTTTTTTTTAACTTATTTTTTATTTAATACTTTTCCGTTTCCCGAACGGAAATGACTGGCTATAAATTATAGCGTTATTCCAGAGTCTAAGCAATCTCCATTCTAAATTTCAGCCAAATCGGTTAACCGTTTTCCTGTGAAAGAGTAACAAGCATCCATACATTCTTAAAAACTCTCACGTTTGTAAATTAGTAGGATAGGATAGTAGAGTAAAACATTAAAATTAAGTTAAACTTTAATTTAGACTGTAATCAAATTTATCTTTTAAATACCTACCATAGTCAGTTTTTCCATAGATTTTTCCACTAATTTAAATTAAGATTCTAAACTGATTTCGTAGAATTTTTCCTCCGACTAACAATTTCAGCTAAAATGCGCATTCATTGATAAAAACAATTTTACTAAATGGAGCAATATCACGAATTTATTAAATCTTACAATTTAATAAGGCAATTTATTTAAAGGTCACAGGAACTGGCAGCCACTTTCAACAAGGGATCACAATTTTATGGGTATCTATGAAACTCGTATCAGCCATAAAGTTGACATTGGAACGTAGATACCTACATTTCTTGAATTTACGATTCGAAGAAAACGATTATTGAAAAGGACATTTGAATATTTCCATTCCACAAGTGGTTTTTGCGCGATTTTGGCCTCATTAAAAGGACACATTATACAGGTGCGATATAATAGCTACATATAAGGTTAGTATACGGTATAGTGTATATGGCATTGGCATTTCATGAATAAGACTTTTTCGTAATAATCACTTATAAGTATTTTGTTTTAGAGTATGGAGTATAGAGTCTCCATTTATAGAGTATCTCAAGATGAAATTTAAAACATAAAGCAAGTCACAGGTTTTGTAGGCTAAAGAGTGTCTGGAAGACAATTTTACAAAAGAATACAAAAAGAAATAACTCTCTGCCCGTCTGTAATTAGGATGTAAGAAGATTCTACTAAAAACGAAGTAAAGAGACTATCATTACTTACAACTTATACAAAATACCCCATTTTTATCCGGTAGCAAGCATCTTACAGTTGCACTGAATCCCTAGTTGGTTAAATTGGTTGGTTTAGTCGGTTAATCTATGTTATTTTAATAACTGTCAGTTGCAGAATCATGACAAAGTAGAAAACTATTGTTCTGTGGCATATTCGTGCGCGAGCCAAGCGGAAACATTAATTCCTATAATACAATTAAACAAAAAAAAAATATAAATATATATAAAACTTAAACGAAATAGAAAAGCACGATACAATGAACTGTTGTCAAAATGATCTTGATCTTGAGCTAGTACTACCTTCAATGATGCTCATTGTCTCTGCCAAGGTTTTTTCTAAACTTAAGAGATGGCCATGACCATCGTCGTCTGGCTAAAATGCCAATTAAAATTCAACACGCGAATACTTATATCGAATTTTCAACTTGTGCCGCATTTGCATGCCTTTAGATGCTAAAGACATGCTTTGGATGAGCACGAAATACCTTACTCTATATTACGAATAAATTCTATCTCATAACATACATAAAGTTAGCTTTCAAACTATTTATGTAAGAATTACATAGCTATTAGAACGGGCTTCATGCAATTAGTTATTAGTCAGGCTATATTTTTCTCTAGTAATTCTTTGAACTTACAGGTATTATAAGGGCTTTTTAAATTATTTTGGTTATTTACAGTGATTTATTATTTAAAAGTAGTCCTAATTACCATATATTTACATTACCTAGCTATTCCAATGAATTTGTGGGTATACCTAGGTAGGTATCGAAAAGTACTTGTTAAAAAGCTCAAATTACAAATTCCTACATAAATTAATAATAATCAATTTTATGTTGGTCTTGTACCTTTATTTATACACAACAATATTTTGACTTGCAAATTTTTTGGGTTATTTGATACCCAATATTGCCAATTGATTTTAACATGGCAAAGGGTAATAATATTGGTTATAATAAGTATTTAGTACTCATAGATGGAAATTCCAACTAAACGAGAAGGTATATATGCCAAAACTTACCATATCGGGGAGTTGATCATTACTTATCTAACATCTACGCATTGAGAACCTTTTCAGGAATTTTGGTGCGTCTATCTATTATTAATATTGGTCGATATCTAAATACCTTAACTTGAACTAACTACTACAAATAACATTGTTGGTTAGGTAAATAGTTAATTATCTTCTAACGGCTGTCTGTTTAAACTGTATCTAAAATAGCTCGATAACTCAGATTTCTAATAAGATAAAGCTATATAAATTAGTTGCTACACATACACAAAAGTAGACGACACTTCAATCTTTTAACACCTTTTTGTGTTTCATACCATACATGATAGACAGATCCTCAGGCTATTCAAATTACTACCTTTAGTCGATTTTAAATTTGAAATACGGAAAGGAGAACCAAATTTTTCGATATAGTTTGCTAGTTATGTCGATGATTATGGATAATTAAACGAGTAATAATATCAAACTTCCAACCGGTCGCGTAAAATAAAAAAGTCTATAAAATAAAAGTCATTAATATGTAAATGGTAGCATAAGATTCATCTCAGGTGGTAAACCGGATCGGATGGCAACAGACCCGTTGTCACCTAGCATTTCAACTGGTAAGGTTCGTTTGTAACGACTTTCGGCTCATCAATCCTTGTTTTACCTTTAATAATGTCTTTTCGACCGACTTCCAAAAAAGGTGGCGGTTCTTGATTCGGTTGTATTTTTTTTATATATATATATCTTAAATTATTTTTTTATTTGAAATTTGAAATGATATTATGGCAATTTAGTCTCATCACAAAAAAGATTTAGTAGTTGTTTGTGTGTATGTTTTAAAATTAAAATAACTGGAAAAATTAGGTCGGCTAAGTCAAATAAATTAAGCATTTTTATTTTTCCTATATTTTAAGTTTCATGCTTGATGGTGTAGTAATTTACAAAGTCGGTCGATCCATGATCCCGTGATAGCGTTAGTGTTTCAATTCTCACTCACGGCTGCTGCAATGATTTACTGTGCGTACTATTCCCTTATGATTATTTAATTTCCTATTCACTTTACAGACCCTGGTGTTACAGGGTCAATCGGCCCTGATAATATAATTCTAAAGCAAAGTCCATGCCACTGTTATCGATTTTTTGTAATCTGTTTGGACTATAAGGTCAATTGACCTTGCACATCTACGTGTCTAAGTTTTTGCCATTTTTCGGGATTTGTCGTTACAACCCGCGTCCACCTTTGATTCAGTGTCGTCAAGATGGCCCTAGTAAACGAATGGAAGTTGGTTTGTGATATTCAAAAAAAATATATTCAATTACTAAAATATTATATACCAGCAGTCCACCCCGGCTTCGCCTGTGTAACATTCATAGCCTATGTCACTCACGGTGAATGAAGCTTTGAAACAAATTTTTAAATCGACGCAATAGTTTTTTCATTACAAACATACACACACACACACAAATACAAATCTTTCCTCTTTATAATATTAGTATAGATAGACGTATAGATTAGTATAGATATAGAAGTATAGATAGCATTGTATAGATAAATTTAATTACATCGATATTTTAAAAAAAATCTGATTCTTAGAGAACGGAATTATTTATAATGAAAAGAAATAAAAATATTTAAATTTCGAGACACTAGCTCAATGCTCATGAATTAGTTATAATTACTTACAAGCATTTGTTTGTTTTAACGTCACTAGTGTTGTGAAGTAGAGTGACAATGAGTGACTGATTTTATTTTAGTTTTTTGAAATATTTCGCGATATAGAACTTTTCTTCAAATCACGCATTGGTTCATTTTTTTAAAATAATTTAATATCTTTTCACGTATATTCATTCAAAAACCTACCCTAGCCCTTATTTTGTCCGTAGTGTCGTAGGTGTCTTAATTTAGTTGTATTTCTTTCCGACTGATGGCAGATTCTAGAAAAAAAATTTAAGATGTAGGTATCTATAAGTATAACAGGTGGAACCTGTACCGTAAATAGACTTACATAATTTTAAACACGAGGTCTACTGTTTTTATTAACCCTACGAGCATGTGTTTATAGGAAGTAGAGCATTAGCAATATTAAAAATTCCACGAAACCATTAATTTAAACAGATTTATTTAACCTTATCCTTTTCGAAAGTCATAAAATTAAGTAGGCAGCCTTTGACACAAAAACTTGTGATTACGTGATATTTTCCTTGTTTCTGACCTGCCTATAATTTCGCCTAAAGAGCACTTCCGTTCCCGCCAATATTTGTCAACATATTTCCACGTTCGGTTCGACACATCACAAGAACTCGATTTCATTGACAACCACCGGGTGCAGTATAATGAGTTTTAAATTATTACTGCAGATAAAAAGTGGCCGGTCGATGTACGTTTAACCTTTCTTTATTTCTTGACCGAAGACGTTGCACGAGCGATGAGAAAACACAGTGTCCGTTTGTTTCTACTATCCTGCAATGGTTTTAAATACTCAAAAGTCATTCTAATTGTCTAATTAAAATTCATATCTGCATGAATATCTATTTAGGTACCTATTAGAAATAACGTGAGGAGAGAGAGAGTCGCGTGAAGTGGTAGATAATGGGTACGGACGACCGGCCGGCCGGCGGCGGCGGCGTCTCGGCGTCTCCATAGTAACGCAGCAGCGGGTACATAAGCAGACGCGGAGGAACGAACCATTCAGATTGCTTACTCCTGGAGAGCGCGCCGCACGTAGTGCTGCGGATCACAGGAAAAATATTTAACAAATAAAGTTTGACGTTTCGTAAATAAGTGAAGATACTAGTTACGAATCTCAACTTAAACGTGAATTTAATTTCAGTTTCAAAAGTGTTGTGAATAAACTTTATATACTTCAAGATGATGCCCTTAGTGTTGTTTGTCCTGGGAGGAGTCCTTGCAACGACAGAAGGCTGTAGCGGAGGGAAACAAATATTAAGTAAGTGAACTTTGATTTTATTGAAGTCAAAATCATGCAGTACATAGTCTTTAAGACATCTCATTAATATTAATTTATGTGCCCTTTAGAAACATTATACAAAAAAACTTTCATATTTTACATAAAATACGTATCGAATGTTATAGAAAAGTTACATATAAATGAATAATAATGCCGCCATCTAGTCTAGATATAGTAAACTAGTTCTTCCAAAAGTCGATCACTTTGCATACCCGTAGGTCGAGGCCATAAAATTTTATCGACAGACACCTGACCACCGGTGCCATAAATTAAGATAATCCTGAACATTACGGAATAATCTTACCTTGAAACTGTTCATTACTGAGAGTTATTAATAACCAAATTTTTTGAGATTCATGCGATTACATAATTGATGACGTATACTCAAATATTTCAATTGTTTGTAGAATCTGGAGGGTTGTCGGCGTTTGAGAAACAAGCAATCGTGGACGCGCACAATCGTCTCAGGCAATCAGTTGCCCTGGGGCAGGTCTCCAGCCAACCACCGGCAGCTAATATGATGGAAATGGTAAGGATCTCAGATCTAAATTTAATAAATAACGCTTTTTACTGTTTTCTTTAATTTAAATCATATGATCTAGCGACTGTATGCCTATTAATAGCTAGATTTGTCATTTAATAATAGCTTAATTAATTTTCTTCAAATTAGACAACGACATTGAAATTTGTCAAAGTTTAATTAGGTAACACAATTTATTCCTAATTTTTAATAAATATTTATTACATTATCTGGCAAAAAAACCCTGATTTACGAGCATTTTGTTTTGGCAGTAGTCAATTTATCAATTTATTTGAATATTCAAAAAGTTCATTACCAATTCAAAATTGCAGATTTTTAATGACAAATTTTAAAATGAATATTGTGTTTATAACACAGAAAACATATGCACTAAATTAACTTACAATTATGTTACACAAAAAGCGTGTTTGTAATAAAGTTTGAAAATAGAATACATTTTTTTCTAGACATGGGACGAAGAATTGGCAGCGACTGCCCAGCGGTGGTCCGATCAATGCACAACGGCCCACGACACCGCGGAGACGCGTGACGTCAGTCGTTTCCCTGTAGGACAAAACCTGGCCGCCACTTGGACCACTCGTCCCCCAAGCGACCAAATCGACACCGAACCAGACTTCATGAAGCAAATCAACGCCTGGTTCGATGAAGTCAGAATCTTCGGCTTTAAACCCATCACTGGAGGCCACAGTACAGGTCATTATTCTCAGGTGAGAATCGTAAAAGCAAATATAGCTCTAATTACCACTCTATGTTCTATGTATCTAAAAAGTTAGGGCACATGTTTCTATTGATCTTTATTTTAAGTTATCGCTAATCGTTTTACATGGACGGGATGTTCCTATTCCTTGTTTTATCATCATTTTCAAAGAGTATCTCCTAATCCCTTAAATTATTTTTCTTGGAAATAATTTTTGACCTGGGAAGATAATATACTTCATCTATTTTATAGGACCTCTTTTGACGTTTTTGTTTTGGTTTCAAGTATGAGGTAAATCTTATTGAGATCTTTGTTTTTATTTAGATGGTTTGGGGCGAGACATCCAAAGTAGGCTGTGGCTTCACTTTCTACTATGATCCCATCAGAGGCTACACCAAGCTTTACGTGTGCAACTATGGTCCTGGCGGTAACGTCATCGGAGCCTATCCCTACGAGAAGGGCTACACCTCATGCAGCAGTTATGGCCTCACGGATTCCACCAAATATTCGGGTCTTTGCTGTAAGTATAACATTCAAACCTGCAATGTTTTGTGTTTTATCTCAATCAACATAAATTTCTACAGCATAAAGCTAGGTCAAATAACGGAATATTGAATATTTTAAAAATAAACGGACTATATTGGAAATATTGCTCACTTTTTAAAATTCAATTTTGTATTACATTTTTTTTCGTACACTTACTTAGTTTTATGACATTACTAGCTGTTCCCCGCAGCTTCGCCCCGCGTGGCCTATGTTTGACCTCAGGTCGTTAACTACATCCCTACCAAATTTCATCACGATCGGTCCAGCAGTTTAGCCGTGAAGAGGTGACAGACAGACAGACTTTTGCATTTATAATATAAGTATGGAAGTATGGAGGTATGGAAGTATGGATGGATGGATATATAAAAGGAAGTATTACTATTGAGACTATATAAATTACTACATCTCAAAATATATCCATTGCATATTTTTTTTCCGTTATAATAACCTTTGTATTTACTTTTTTACAGCTGCTGGATACTCGGTTACATCCAGTTCGAGTTACCAGTCAGACAACAACTACATTTCAAACGTCATTCCCGGCAGCACCGGCGCAGCACAAGGATTCAACTACCAATACAACAACCAATATTACAACCAGTATCAAAACCAATACCAAAACCAATATCAATACCAGTACCAACAACCTGAATCTTACTACACCCCTGTTGTTAGCTCTACTTTCAGGCCTTTTATTAGCATTTTCAAAAGGGCTACCGACTTATTATCAAAATCAAAACCGCAAGTCAAATTCGGTACAATGTTCTCGTAAAGTATTAATTTACACTACAATTATATACCTTCTTTGTTTAGAAATGGATCATAAAAGGAAAACAAAACCTCACTCATTGGTATTATATTATCAGGGTTATTTCTTTTAGAAAATTTTGATCTGGCGGTAAAATATGAGATGATAAAAGTTTTGAAATTATAATTGAAGTAATTATCCATTTCTGAAGAGAGATAGATTGCAGTATTTAGTGACAGTTGTGTTACTCGACTGATTAGATTTCGAAAGCTGCTAATTTAGCATTATTTCGGAAATTTGTAGATAATTTTGTTATTCCTTGGTTTTACAAGGAACTTAAATAAGTTTTTATATTTCCATTTACCTACATTGATATGTTAAAAATGCGTTGCTGTCGTGAATGACCTAGTATAAGCAGAGAATGTGAGAATGTGTTATTATTTAGAATATGTTTTTGATTGTATATAAATAAATATATTTTTTATTTTACATTCTGTTTTTCTCAAAACAAGTTACTATTATTACCTGTAGTGTCTAGCACTATACTATGGATTTATAAAAAATAATAGCATTAACAATGTGAAGTATAATAAAATGTATGTTTTATGTGCAATAAGTTATTTTACGACAAATGGCTGACGCGCAAATAATAACTAGTAATAGTCCAATGACAAAATGTGGAACTCAATGCCATGGCTTAAACACGTGAGAAACCTACCACAATACAATGAATCTCAAACCAGTTTTTCCAACACTTTAATCCTTTTCAATTTTCACATTGAGCATTCTTGCAAAAGAAATATAGTTGGAAAATATATGATTAGGATATGAATTTCTCACGTACCTAATCCTCCTGACCTGCCTCTCTTATATTTTATATTATAATAAATATAAAATATAATTTCTCTAACTACAATTACAAAATAAAGATTTGCCGCAAAAACCTTCATGTACTCTTAGTCATCACCGCTCTACTCACAGTGAGATCAATGTAACATTGTAGCTATTAGTTCAAGACACAAAAAGACATAAATTCGCCGTCGGTCAATTCATTTGATAATTTACCTAATATACACATTTATATTTCCATATTTATCTAAGTCTTCAACATTATGTCATCTCTCGTCAAACTAGTTTTTATGATACAGGTAAAAAAACTTGGAACCCCTCTTATATTTATAACATATAAATATTTTTAAAGGTTTCTTGAATATTGACTCAGACAGCTTATCAAATTTGATAAGAAACAAGAATCGCACAATGCTAATAATAATATTTATGTAATGAAATACGAAAAAAATGGTCGTTTTGTATATAAAAGTTATTTAAATTATTATGTAGGTACTTACATATTTATGAAAGCAGATATTATCGTAAAAGTCAACCAAATCTGTTCATTCGATATTTTTGTAATTCATCAGCAGACCCGGCATTAACATGATCGAGTACATAACCTCTCTTCTTAAATCTTTTATATATATATAATAACAACTGACCTGAATCATAATATTCCGGATAAATCAGTACAAAAAGAAAATTAATTAATGTTTGGATTTCTGGCACTGTTGATATTAGCGAACCTTGACCCTCGCAGACGCTGGGTTGAGGACACAATAAATTACGTAAAACGCTAAATAAATAACGTGGGAGGTGTCAAAATCAATCTTCCGATATATGATGTCTGTTCTTGAACTTCTTATTTGACGTTTTACATTCGTAATGGTAGTAAGTACAGGCCGTTTTCATTTCGGATTAAGAATTAACTAGTTATTAACTAATAATAAGTGTGAAGTGATGTCTATTGGAATTCAACAACTGCCTTTTTGTAGCTCTTTCCAGTTGGCGACGTCAGAAATAAAATTTATTAAAATTTTGATTTTTTTAAAATTTATCTGAGGACCTCAAGGAGGGACAAAATATCGCATGGTAACAGACTCTGGGTTTCAAAGGGATGCAAAAATCTTAAAGACTGAAGGTCACACGACCCGTGCGAAGCAAAGATAGTCTAAAATAAAATATAACTTTTCTTTGAAGAATAATTTTTTATTTTATTATAATGTCTTACTTAGAGTACACAGTCGTATATTCTTATATGGTTTACATTAGGCATTAAAGTCGACAGTCAGTTGTCAAAATCTAGCATATTATCAATCATTTGCATAAAATTAGGCACGTTGAGATACACTTTTAGTTTTCGGAAAACTACCCTTGGACATTCTGCCCTTTGGCCCAACATACCCCGGTGGGAATAACTTTGAATTCTCTTCAATATAGATTGTATATTTATTATTTATATTACATTATATTCACATTGAAAATTATTTATATCAGATATTTTTAACAATATTTCTTTTGTCGATTATATTTATAAATTACTTTGTCGTAAAGTCTTTGACGAAGCATGTTGTGGATCATATGATCATACTTTAAGGAAATCAATAACTAAAAGCTAAATTATTTTAAAATATGTAAGTAGATATATGTAATTATGTAATGCTATGGACCTTTTTTTAAAATATTATTATTGACTTAAATTATAGCAGTAGCTCTATAATTTATATGACCTCAGTACTTATTTTTACTTCACTATACCTATATATAGAGGCGAACTAAACTTTATCTTAAATATTTACTCGGAAAACAATTAATTACCAAGGTCCAAGCGACCCCCCCCCCCCCTTACATATTTCCGGAATAAAGTGTTAAATGGAACATTCTACAAACGTTTTTAAAAATATTTATATTTTATGCCTATGTATTTATTCTATTGTAACATATATCACAACAATGAATATCGTAGTTACTACTTCTATAACTTTGTATACCTTACCTTGCCTTTTCGTTTCTGTGCGGTGCCTTTGAAAGTCGTGTTGGTCGGTCAATTTTATCCAAATGTACCCAGGTCATTAGTAATCCAACTAATATTATAAATGCGTAAGTAAGTTTATTGTTACGCTTTCACGTGCTGATCACATCTACTGAACCAATCTTCTTGAAATTTTGCATACATATAGTTAGAAGTACGTCCTCTGTTCCCGAGGGAAATGCACGCGGGCTAATCCGCGAGCAAAAGCTAGTATATATAAAAATATCACTTTATATTTACACTGACAATCCCAACTTAAATTTTCTTAATCTTCCCGAAGACCTTTCTATAAAGTATAGGTACTTAAGAAAAATCTAATAACATCATCAAACGAAAAACAAATTAATTCATCATAACTTGACTTGTATATAGACGATGATCTTTTATCATCTATATGGTTATTTAGGCCAACTATAAAGTAGGGTCGACATCACCGCCAAATTTTAAATTAAATCTTTGTTTCGGTAAAAGTTTTATGACAGGTTTCTGACTGACGTAACCCTTCTCTGGAATGTTGTTTTTTGTGAAGTGTTTGTGTTATAACTTTAGTTGCATTTTATTGCACAGAAGGGCTTGAATTTGGATCTTCGACTTGTAGGTTCTGATTCTTGGATTATTCGACTTTGGTAAAATTTTCTTGTAACAACAATTTGGTGGCTTAATTTGGCATTAAGGTACAACCTCTATAATACTTGATGATAAATGTAAGTATATTGCCATGATGATATAGGTAAGTATTTTAGCTCATACAAAATAATAACTGCAAATTACAATAACTTAATGCTAAAAGCATTATCTAACAGCCAATGCAGTGCAAAGGTGAGGTTTAAATAAGACCTTTGTGCTATTTCTTTTATTAAAAACCATGTTTCTCTTATAATACTTAATTGCGTTAAAAAAAACTGAAACGTATATTTAAATTTATGTTGCTTATATATTTTATCTAGATTTTAACACCCCACATCAACTGAGATCAAAATCATGATTACGAATTAATTTCCAATCACTTACTTTCTATGTTTTGTATACTAAAATAGAAGAAGTTCTACATTGGTTCCCCGCAGTTGACGAAAATTTCAATGGCAGATAGCTTACATTATAAAGCGTATCTAAGAATAAGTACATTCATTTTAAAAATAAAAATAGGTAAAAAAATTGGTTGCCTGTAAAGTCGGTATACGGGCGAAAGTTTTACGTGACAACGACTTTGAGTCTGTCTCTCTCGCTCTTAGGCGGGCTAACCATGCCCGAGTGGAAGGGACGCGTGCCTCTCACTCGCTCTCATTGTGAGCGCATAACGTGAGCGGAGCGTAACGCAGTTTCTTGAAGTGTCACCCGGCAAACCAATTTATAAGACGTTGTCACGTCAAAAAACTTTTTAAGTTAAACGGTTTTATGTTAAACATACATTGCAATGTTTAAGATAAATGTACTAAAAACCAAAAAATAATAAAATAGATACAGTCGTGGGAATTATAAACATATGCATAGACTAGACTAAAATAAAACCGTGGGGCACGTCAATTGTCTACAATCGTTGATTAAAATGTTTGTTTTGTAATGTTACACTATAATTAGGCAGTTGTTCAACCGACAACGATGGACGTGTGATAAGTAGGGCTAGAATGTGGAAACAAGCTAGCAAGCTCGATTATAAGCGAGTTTTAGGGTTTCATAGTGGTGAGCGAGTAGTACTTTTATCATATGTTTTGTCGATTAAAGACAAACTACGAGCAGTGAAACGATTCCTCGCCAGCCAGCAGTGTGAATGTCCAACGATAAACTAGTTGAAACATCTCTTTTATTTACAGTGTATAACTATTGGAATTTCCATGAGCAAGAAAATAGTAAGTAATTTCCTCACCGTCTGCGGGCCAACTGCCTAACGACGAATTAAACGATTCTTCTATCGCACATTAAGTCGATAATTTGTAGACAATTGACGTGCCCCACGGTTTTATTTTAGTCTAGTCTATGCATATGTTTATAATTCCCACGACTGTATCTATTTTATTATTTTTTGGTTTTTAGTACATTTATCTTAAACATTGCAATGTATGTTTAACATAAAACCGTTTAACTTAAAAAGGTTTTTTACCTATTTTTATTTTCTAGTTTTTAGTTTTTATTTCGCATTCTGTTTAATTCATTTAGTGCTTCATTATTGCCAGGTTTCTTGCCCGTTAGTTTATTGCATATCATTTTTATCCACGCTAATGCCATACAGTTCTCGGCGCGTTTTAACCTTTCACCTTAACTTGGGTGGTGTACCGCTAACGACGTATCATTTTAGCCACCCTAACGCCACACAGTCCTCAACACGATACAAAATCTTGACTTGGGTGGTGGATTCAGGCTGGATTAATCAGATACCTAAATTACAGATTCAATTTCTAAATTTAAATCTTATTATTATACGCCATTTAGTGGCTGCGCCCATCTTAAATATTGAGGTTGTGTAGTGCACTGTATTCTTCTTGTCAAGCCCTTTTATTTGATACCCATATTGGTGGGATTGATAAAAAATTGTTATCAGCCATTTGGTAGCGGCGGCCATCTTAGATTTCAATTTTGCATACCAATATTCAACTTGTTGAGACCTTTCATTTGATACCCATGTTGATGGGATTGATAAAACCTAAGTTATCCGCCATTTTGTAGAGGCCGCCATCTTGGATTTTAATTTTATCTAGTACATTGTATTCTACTGGTTGAGCACTTTCATTTGATACCCATATTGATGGGATTGATAAAACCTACGTTATCCGCCATTTTGTAGCGGCCGCCATCTTGGATTTCAATTTTTTATAGTATATTGTATTCTGCTTGTTGAGCCCTTTCATTTGATACCCATATTGATGGGATTAATAAAACATAAATTATCCGCCATTTTGTAGCGGCGACCATCTTGAATTTATAATGATAATGAATAAACATAATTGTATTGTCACCAAAATCCAAAGTGTATACAAAATTTCAGATTAATCGGTTGACAGGAAGAGGGTGAAATTTGAATTACTAAATTTGACCCAAGAATAAATAATAAAACAAACGGGGTGAGCTAAATAAAACCGTTTAATAAAAATAATAGGGTTTCTCTCAAAAAAATAATTAAACCCATTCCACTCGGACAAAGTGGCGATAGCTAGTAAAATAATAAATACAACACACTTGTACCTGCCTAATATTTGCACATTTCATCCGCCATTTTCAAGCAGTAACAGAATGATCAAACAAAGTGAAGTATTATTTAACATAACGATAAATTATCACCAACGTAGCAACAACGAAAGATGGCATTGATAGTGATAATAAAAATAATTTGGCGCAAATTATTACCGATAAAAGAAAATAAAACTAGCAACTGTATGTTAATGTTGTCATTTCCTAAGTAGGTTTGCTTAGTAGTTACTAACTGCTTCCCTATATATGTTATTCATAATTCATCTTCAATAAATTCATAATCATCCAAATAATATTTTTAGTTCCTTTCTGTGATAGAAGTATGGGGTCGGAACCCAGGTATTTTTACCGTTATATTTTTATAAAGAGAAAAATTATTTTAAACAAACTGTTTCCTATTTTAACGTCGCTTCTTATTGAAATTTCTGATTTTAGTTTAAATATTTAACAAAACTTTTATATGAATAGTATTTAAACATGTATGTTAGGAACTTTGGGACACATGACGACTACTCCGTCGGGGTTGCGAGGTAAAGCAATACCGTCAAATTAAGAACGGACCAAGGGCTCCGAAACAACCAATTGAAGATACTACCGGGAAAGCGCTACGATAAAGAAGATTACGCCATAAGTAGAGCTCTATAAAATCCGTACTATATGAAAATTCTGACGTTCTATGTAAGTACGTTGCATTTTTGAAAGTGGGTTAAATTTACTAGCATCGTTTCACCTACGTCTCACCTTACTAACATGGAATATATCACAAAATACCCATGCCTATACAAAACTTGAAGAGTTCCCTCGATTTCGCCATGATCCCATCATCAGATCCTGACCTGATGAATATGGGACCAATTGGAAAGTATACCCTCTCAAACAAAAAAATAATTTTTCGAAACGGTCCAATTGACTTCGAATAATCCTTAAAATACAAAAAAAAACAATCCGACGAATTGAGAACCTCCTTCTTTTTTTGAAGTCGGTTAAAAATACTTAATTTTAAGCTTTTTTCTTTTATTTCTTACTCATTTAGATAAATTTTAAAAAATAATTCAAACGCCATCTGTTATCTGTCCTCAACAAAATTACATAAAACGAAAAGCATGAAAGAAGTTTCTTGTACACAAGCACTTAATATTTAAACTGGATTTTTGCTTCATTGGTGTGTGATGTTTTGAAGATAAATGCAAAGATGTCTCTTAAAGTCTAGTAAAAAGTTATTGTTTTTTTTTTCATTAATAATAATTTATTTAAAAATTGACAAACGATGTTATTTTACTGATATCAGCTCTAATGCAGATTGTAGAGACTCAATCTCTATATAAATTACAAAAATAATTTGGTTGCTGAATATGCAGGTGCTGAATTACTGGGTGCTGAAAGTGGACTACCTCCTTCCTTTGGCTTTTTTTAGTATTTAACAGAAACAGCCTAACCTAACGCAAGATTCGATCAGGGCTTCCTTGCACGAAGTTTCCTGATATGTGTTTTATGAAGTCATTGTTCTCGCACTTCCTGAGTCCAAATGATATAAGTACAAAAAAAAACATTGTTATGGTTCATCATATTATGACAACAAACATATTAACAAATTAGGATATGTACTTATAATAATATTAGGATTTTACATTTTGAATACAAAATCCAACAAGAGAACTAGGTAAACCAAAGCTAGAGATAGTTATATTATCATGATAAAGACTACGTCAACTAAGAATGTTGTTATTGGTTTAAGATTAATCGACACTACCTTATATTAGGCACACATAAATCAGGATGACTGAAATTAATGTTTCGGTAAAGGACAAGTATATATCACAGATTCAATTATTAGATTCATATAGGTACATTCCACTGCTTTCATTGACGTCTATAGTCTGGTAATAAATTGTATATTTTAAGATTTTTTTTATGTAGTTATTGACCATTACGGTCCCACCTGATGGTGTGCAGATGGGGTCTAAGAAAGAGCTCGCTGGTTCATTATAGCTTATTCACTCTGGTCTTAAAACTGGACCCGGGTAATTTTTTTCTAATTTCATCATTATTCATTATAATTCATCATCATCATAATTTTAATCGAATCACTTTTTAAAACTATATTCTAAACCTAATCATACCCCGTCGTACCGTATGCACCATTGACTTGCACCATCAATGGTGCAGATGAGACAGATTGGTTTCTTTTACACCATCAATGGTGCAAACGAAACCGCGGATTGAATATGGTCTCATCTGCACCATTAAAATGATACCGTATGCACCATTGACCTGCACCATTAATGGTGCAAACGAAACTGAGGACAATGGCAGTTTCGGATCCTAGAAATTCCAGATATGGTGGTTCTGGAAATTATAAAAGATCGAACACATTCTGACCTCCGTCAAAAGTCTCAAATTATGCATCGTATACGTCATGTACGTATGATCATTTTAGAGCCAGAACATAAATTATTTAACTAATTATATTATAGGTTAAATTCGTTGTTGGATTTTAGTTACTTACCGCAATTTAAGTTAATAACGTGGTATTTATTTACTTTATACCTACCTGCAATCTGAACTACTTAAGGTCTTACAAACCTAATTATACCTACGGAGTATTTTGTTATAAAATATACATAAAAAACCGACTTTTCTAGAAATCAATCATTTTCATATTACTTGCTTAGTAGGTAATAGCTATATTTAACAGCAATGCTATTAACTCTTTAAATTATACAAAGACTTCAAACGAAGATATTATTCGTTTGCATAATTTACAAAAGGTAGGTCTTTGTAATTCTAATCACCTTTGACGTTCTGATGATGAATCTTAGAAAAAATTACGTTTTCACAGAAGTAAAAGGCCCCAGTATAAAGTTCTATAATTAAGCCTTCTTACTTGCGTCGGCATGTTGTTTATATACTTACTGAATAATTTGTGATAAATCTATAACAATTAAGCCATATTAAATTCAACTGTCTGTTTGCAATGACAAAACGATTTTTTTTTAATGCATATATGTATATTTACTAGGTATAGTTTAAAGCTTTTTTATGTGGTTTGTATGTATAAATTTTGTCGGTCTATAGTGACGAGATTTTTACAAATAGATAAATCAAAAAAGAGTTTTCCGCAATAAAAAACATCAAAGTAATAAATAGATTTCAAAATAAAGTACTTATTGCAATAGTTTGGAAAAATAATTATGTGATTGTTGTAAAACTTGTATCATATTGATATTAAATATGGAGTTTGTTTAAAATGAGACTATTTTTATTAATTAAGGTTTACAATAATATAATACATATTCTATTCTAAAAAAAAAAAACTAATTAATATAAAAACTAAATATATTACACTAAATAAAATATAGAGCCCAAATTGCTGTCGTCGCAAGAAGGTAAAGTGCCCAAGAGGCTGGCTGCATTTCCACGCTGTATGGCCAGACTAATACGCTGTCCAAAATAAGCGCCGGCCCTTGAGTCACCAGAGACGTCGAATAAGAGTGCGGATATCTCTTTAAATAAAACTTTTGCATCCGCACCCCAAGGCCCCAAGGTCTCCACAGCAAAAGGCGTAAATATGTACGACTCTCCTAAAGCCGCATATTTACGCCTCTTATTAGCCTCCGCCGCAGTCGCAGCCGCACCTGCCGTACTGGATGTCGCTCGTATGTGAGATGGTGCTACTGTATCAACACAAGTAGCATCCCATACGAGCGAATGGAAATGAGACTATGGGTTTATAGGCCAAATTAACACAATAAATAGATACGTAAAAATGCTGACTCGACCTTATGCAGAATACTATTAGCTAATAAGGTACTAGATTGTTCAGAAAATAATTTGAATTGAATGTCGTTGAGATTCTCGTACTAAATAATGTACAATGTAAAAAATTTGCTGGTGTGGTAAAATTCATTGTTAAAAAAATATGTTAGTGCTAAGCGACTTGAAATACTTACTATGTAGAGTACATACTTAATTATGTTAAGGTAATAAAAATTAATGCATTGCCTAATGTTGGTAGTGAAAAGCTATTAAACGATCATAAAATAATACTTTTATGAGAAAGAAGAATGGTTTGCTAATATATTCAGCTTTTAATTAAAGAGTTTCAGGAAATTAAACTTAAATTGAGTGAGAAGAGTGGCGTTAACTTATCTTGTGTTTGGTAAAAAGATTAAAACCATGGAGATTTCATCTTAGAGTAGATTAATTATTAATAAGCCAGTATTTATATTAAGATCATTCTGTGGATAATACATTCGTGGTGTTTAGAGTTAACAATAGAGGTATTAATGTCTCAGATTTAGGTAAGCAAAGATTTAAAGACTTTTAGTAGGTACCACTAGAGTACAAAATGAACTCTAGGTGTAGGTATGTCTCCATATTGAATAGGAAGAGCAAGTCGTGCACCTAAAGTTTTCTTTTTTTCCAAGAATATATTTTTTGTGTTGAAAGACATTTTATATGTATGGTGATACCCTTTCATTTTGACCTTCATATAGTTTTAAGTGCATACATAATATGCGATGAAAGAATTCCATGTAGCCGACAGATAGATAGACAGACGGAGAACGAATAAATAACAGTGACTTTCTATGTACTGAATGACCAAACACATATTTTTTGTCGTAGGTTAAAAAGGCACTTTTGGTTTGTCAATAAGATAAAAAGGATTAAAAATAACTGGTTAAAATAATGATAAAAGTAGTGATCGAAATTGATTCTAATTATGTTCAGCCGATCTTGAACCAAAGATAAACTATGTACAGGGTACAATGTTTTATTTTCTTTTTATTTTGTAATTATTCATATCATATAAACGGCTAGATAAAAATTATCTTAGCGGCTCGTTTAGTTGTGTTAAATATATGCATAAAAAACATTTTTTTTTCTCTCATAAAAATGAATTCCACAAATTCTTTTTTAAGAAATAAACTTAAACCGTAACCTCTATTCAACTTTTCAAAGAACAAGTTAGGAAACTACAAGTAATTACCTAAGATTGCACCGCTCTAAATTAAGTTAGCTTGACCTACAAGTTTATTAAAAACTTATACAAGATTTTTGTATCCGGTAGTACCTTTTTCAAGTAAATACGAAATTGTGACGCACATAAAATCAAATCATTTGCATAAATGTGGGATATATAGGTTGTTATTATAAATTTAGTATAAACACATTTGGTACAAACACATTTATGAATGATATTGAGATAAGTACACTAAACTTTGATGCAGGCCATCGTAAAGCCCGTCTCTGCGGGCGCTATAATATAGAGCGCTACTTCTATACTTCCATGTCCTCCATATACTATATCACGAGAAATCATACGCACAGAGGCGGATTATCCTTAAGACAAACTAGGCATGTGCCTAGGGGCGCGAAGGTATAAAGGGGCGCGCGGGCAGAATTGTAAAACAAAGAAAAAATATACAATGTAGCAAAAAATTTATTGCACCAGTAAGTGAGCCACCTACTTACACAATTAAAACTATTATTTTTGCTTACAACCTTAATTTGCTTCAATATATAACAAACGATAAATTTCAAGGATGGGACTGACTAAAACCTACAACAAACGATAGTACGATTTATTTTTAATATAGGGGCGCCGATGAGATGCTTGCATACGGCGCTCTCAACGTTTATCCGCCTCTGCATACGCCGATGCAGTGACATATTTTTAATGACAAATTAAATATTATTTTTTCTTAACAACGAATGATACTTTAACTTGCAATAACATTGAATATAACCATTATCGACATATAAATATTAGAACCAGTCGATCAATATTCCAAGCTGATCTTGGTTCTTAGCCGTCAAGTTGATTCAGAATATCAAGTCGATACAAATAGAACCGACCATCCTCGACGGTACCAAATAATAAATTGCAGAGTTTAATTCGTTGCATTCAGATTCAGATCACGTTTAACAATAGCGCAATTAACGCCTCAATGTAGCATTCAGGAAGCTAAAAGCTTAAACATCTTTAAATTCCTGATCGAATTCATTTAAGTTATATAACAATGGTATAAGATTTTGGGCATAACTACTTACAGAACACAGAACCCAGAAATATTATTACACAACTCTTTTTGACGTATTTATAATCTTTCTCACCACTTTTTCATCCTCCAGGTTTTGTCCCGTTGCCAATAAGTCATTCAGTAAACAAATAAAACGTATTTATACAAGTTATTAAAATTAACAAACGAGCACCGCATCTGAATAGCGATTTTTTTGTAATATAACCCTACAGAATATAGTTTGATAAATAAAAATAAAAAGGCAACTATGTTATTCAAGTATGCCATTTAGTAACCAAACTTGAAACAACTAAACAAAGAATGCTTCCCGTAGGAATCGAACCCTCGACCTACGAGTCTTCAAACAAATACCTTACTATTGGGCAGTTAGTAAAGATTAATTAATTAATTTACACTTAAATTGTAAAGATCGGCGCACATACAAAATGCTAAAAGAGCGTTTTCTACAGAGCGAATTTCTCACGATGGGCATTTTATAATACCTAACTATAAACTAACTAAATAGACATACATAATACACATACTCTTACATCAAACTTTTACACATATATAATTATGTGCATAAATATATATTTATAAATATATAGTGCATAAAAAAACAATTAAAATGATTAATGAATTTAAATTAATAAGGTGAGAAGTGTCTCTTCATAAGTATGACAGTCGTATTTTATCATATGTTTTGCAAAAGTAGGTATCCCATCAAATTAACATTTTATTATTTTTTATTATTATTTTATCTGTTTAAATAATTATAAAAAAATCTGTAGAATATAATTTATGTGTTTAAATAAAATTAAGTACATGTCTAACTACAAAATAATAGAGGAATGCTTGCGTGTGCAATGGTAATTTACGCTCTTCAAAGTACCTAATTATTTTTGAGCCCCCTGATTTTATGACTTCCATGGTTAAGGAAAATGGCGGTATATTTCATTGGCGTCGATAATTATGTTTGTTTTAGTTTTGTTTATAAAAAAAAGAGTTCTTTAATGCTGCTATAAATACTAGTTAAGTACGTGATTTTGTGTTAATTAGGTATGTAAGTAGTAACGATTTTTTGTTGTCCTTGTAAAGAAAATAATTAGTTCTATGGTGATTAGTTCAAAGAAAGAGTCTGGTAGATGTTGTAAAAGTGGCTAAGGAGCGATTAAATTGCTTAATTTTCTTGTCGTCTTTCCGAAAGGTGGTGGATTCCTACAGCAACAGTATTCCCAAGAAAGAGACAAGGTATATAGGCAGCTGCCTATTATTATTCAATAATGTCCAAAATATAAAATCACGCAGCACGCATTCACGAATCACAAAGGGGAGTTTAATCTAAAACAATAACATAATGAGCAAACAGAATCCAAAGAAAGAAAATTAAATCTTATTTTAGTGGTTTTGTATACAAAAACCGTGTAGGAAACCGTCGAAATGAAAACAAATGTTGTGAAAATGTTTATTTTAATTTATGATAATAATTATCAATAACTACACTTCTTGACATGTCGACAAACGAAACAATCACGAGTTAGCCATTTCGACTCTATTTGATATGAAGAAAAAATATTTATTACCATTGCAAAAATTATATTTTCAGCTGTATTTTTTAACTGATTTTGTAACTGAAACCGTTTTCATAATCATTTCTTTATACTGGTACTTAAGACTACTTCTACTAGTTCTACTTGAGTAGATCAAGTGTTCAGAATTTAGTTATCTATGCAAAATTGTAACTTGGAGATATTTTTTTCTGGTTTCTATGAATCTAAGAAGAGGTCTGAGTATCCCGTCTGCATACAGTGGCCTGGTCATATACAAGAGCTCTAAAAACTCTGACTGAAAACAAACTCGGTTAGCCGCTTGGAGAAGCGGCGCACGTATTAGCAAGCTGGGAAACATAAATAACAAGCGAAACAATTTACCTACGAGCGAGTGAGGTATTCTTACAGCTGTTTAGTTTGTTCAATATACCAGCCGCCGTACGTGCCACGAATCCTCACTCGGAACTCGCTCTGGTTTATGATGCGATGACTACACTCTATTTGTATTATACACAATGCGAGTTGCTGACGGCAGCAGTTACTCTACTGACTGAAGCTAGATTAACCTGGGCCAAGCCACAGATAGATTGAATAGGTAGGTACTATACCTACTAGTCGAACGTGCAATGAATGTTGCTGTAACACCAAAGTACTCGTATTTTATGATCAGTTGGCAAAAGGCTATATTATGATTGTTTATACATGTACTTAATTAATAATTAAAATTTAAGTTAATTTTTTTTTAAATATAATAATTACCAGCCGCCTTTCCGCGGCTTGGTCATGGTATTGATGGACATCATTGTATTGCACTAAAATGTCCATGTTCATCTCCAAAGTCAACACTATCTGTGCTTAAGAGTCATCAAAAGCATTTTAGTAAGTACTTTAACTATAAAAGAGTACCATACCATAGGGTTTTTTCATGAGGCGGAATTCCATTTTGTGAGTTTATACCATAGAAACATAGGCTTCTATAATATAAACTTCTACAAACACTAGCACTATATAAACATCAGACCTTATTGCTTGTAACTCGAATGGTATATCACGATTTTATAAGTCTTCATTGTGCTTTCATTCGAAGATATTGTGTTAATGTTTCGAGCGTTTTGCTCCGCAGAAACCTTTGTTATTGCTCTTTTATATGTTGTTTTGATACGGAAAAATTGTATTATTTTCTCAGAATACAAGCAATCACACACTTGAATGCCATATTTTATTTATAGTTACCTAGAGGCAAAGGTCCGCCTAGGCTAGTAGGATATACATACATGTTTGTATCAGTCGCGCGCAAAGAATTTGGAATCGCACGCGGAACGAGGCAATTTTTTTTTTAATCTATGATCGCGCATATGCATTGAACTAAGACATTGAATTGGTCGCCACTCCTCTTAAACACTTACCTTAATCTCCTGCGAGCTTTGAAAGGGCACGCTAAACCGTAAGAAACATGACAAAATTTTATTCCGGATTAATCTCAAGAAACATATTTAGAGAGAATTTGAATAAGATAATAAATGGTATTGCATTATTTGAAGTCTAATGTGAAGGTTTTATTTTATTTTTATTAGTTATAAAGGAAACACAATTATTTTTTGGTAATAAAATGTTCCCAAGAAATAATAACAAGCTAAGTAGAAATAATTACATTCCTCGCAGTTAACTGCATTATATTTTGTTCAAAGAGCGCCTCCGAAATCCCACAAAATCCAGGCTGAATCGAAGTCAAAAAGGTAATAAGGCAATTTTCTTGAAAATCCCTAAACGTAATAATGTGCCGAAAACGTTCTCTAAATTTACACATATTGTATTCGCGGTGGAATCGCTCGAGCGGCGTACGTTCGGAATACAGAGCACGATAGGGGTGAGAAAATCGAGGAATTATTTGTGTATATAAACATAACTTGTGATACAAAAGGTTAAGTATAAGATATAAAAGGTTTAGTAGAAGATAATAGCTAGTTACATATGTAATATAATTGTTGGAACGTATTATTATAGATATCTTCAGTAATTATGCTTATTGATAACCGTACAAAATAGAAGAGTGAAATCGAAGCGTGTAGCTTAATATGCATCATAATGCTAATTGCAAGCTCTCTGTAATAAGAACCAAATCTCAATAGTTGAGGTAGCCAAAAGGTAAAAAAAAACGATAAGAGAGGCCAGGAAAATCTTTGGCTATTGGTGCATCAGCATTAATTTTAGTGAAGAGTAGCCAGCGTTGGGCGAAAAATCACCTTTGTATAAAAAGCGCTGTGCATCTTACCACTTTTGTACGAAAACAAAGTGAAAGTGAGATCTAATAACCAAATTTTTATTTTAGTACCTATACATAAATTTTGTGTATAAAGAGGCTATGTTTAAGATTTGGGTCATTTCAAAACAAGCTGTCATCGTATAAATTACTACCGTACTATTATTATAGGTAAGAATACCTTCACAACCGAGAATTAACATTGATGTTGCGATCATGGGCGCCGTGAGGTATGACCCTAGTTTTATCTTGTCGAGTATTTGTCCCGTTACTATTTATTTGTGAACTTCCCTATGGGGAACAGTGCTTTTTCCCGGGATGAAAGGTACCCTATGTCCTTCTCGTGGTTCTAAGCTACCTCCCCACCAATTTTCAGCCAAATCAGTTCAGTGTGTAACTAACACGACTTTCTTTTATAAATAGATTTCTACTATATCATTGGCAATACAATTGCTATTCGTTTATTATCAAAGTAATGTGATGCTGCAAAACAGAAACAGATACATGATTTAAAAACACTTACTTTAAAGTGAAGAGCAAATTCAGTTTCTTAGTTGAGTTTTCTCTCATGCCCGGTTGCACTGCACCTATCTGCTAAAATATTCCCTCTTACGACCTAACAACAGCCTTCTTTTAAAAAAAACTATTAAATTATTTAAAAAAACTTTAGTTCTTTATTTTAAACATAGAATGTGAAATCGCGCGCGGCCTCTTGGCATTTCATTATATCCATGATTTGAAAATTACTTTAGTTCTATATTTTAGTTGACGTCAGGTATAATAAGAGTAATGTTTTCTTGAAATATCTTCATTCATTAATGCGTGGGTTGCAACTTCAAGTTACTCATCACCAAATAATTAGGAATCGCGGCGCGGCAAATTTTTTTTTATCTGTGCTCAGCACACTGTGTCAGAGTTTTTTGAAACCACCCCTCGGCCTCTGTTACTATAATAAAATATAACTACGAAACTGTCTCAGTTCAACACTAATTTTATAACTGGAATTGCTTACACATAAACGTCTGGAAGTTTAAATAAATTTGAAAACAGCTCTCAAAAGAGGGCCTTTAAATAGCCAAATAATTTTGTTCAGATAGAACATTTGGAGTGTAGAACATGGAGTAAATTTATTATTTCAGCGGCAGCCGCGGACAAAGGATTTAGGTTTGCTGAATTATGCAAATAAATTCACCATTCTGTAACATTTGTTGGGAATGTCTTTATTTCGGTAGATTTCTTAAAAGGCCCTCAAGACTAATCCCGCTTTTGCCTTTTGAATCTTCTTTACTCGAGCGAGTTCGCTCATACACCTGCCTTTCGGTATTATCATATTATATAAGGGATGAAGGTAAAATCACTAACTCCAATATTATTTCAACGAGAGTTTAACATAACACTTCAATGTCTACTGCTTTTTATACACAACTTTTTAGAAAGGATCTACGCATTATCCGAAGCCTTTTTGACCAATATTTTCTCAGTTATGTTTTGAACGAATAAATTATTGTAAATATAAAAACATGTCTACATTATATATCCAGATTTAGTAACAACAAATCCAATGAGACTGTATGTGTTGAAATCAGTTCAGTGGTTTACATTATAGAGGGCAGGAAAGGAGGTATAGGAGTAATAGATATACATATATAAATCTAGCTAGCTAAAATAGCTAGAAAAAAAACTTTCTTTGATAGTTTGATGAAAAAGAAATTAATAGCATATTTCTCAATAAAAAGATCTAGACTATACTGGAGGCTCTTCAAATATGTATACCATTTAATCATATATGAAGAGGCCCAATTTTACATTAGGCGAAAATGCGGCCAATGATGATAATTATGGAACGATCCCGCTTCTGGAACGATCGACATATGATGTTGTAACAATCTCTCATCTTTCTTACATAGTAGTTCGTACCGGCTTTGTACGGGTGCTATCATCTTTTTTAACAAACAACAAAAAAATTATTATTCAATTTGGTGCAGTAATTCGAAAGTTATGGGCCTACATACATTTTTGCAATTCATTTTCATTTATATAGATTAAAAGAACAATGTTGACATGTAAATAGGATAGATATTATTTCAGATCTTGAAACCATTGTTATATTCAAACGAACATTTTACAATATTTTCTGAATGGATATCGAGGGATTCCACAAGGAACAGTTTGTGAATCCTGGAGGCATTATTGCTCGGGTAACGATCTTACAAGAACCTACCGTGGTTTAAGGCTACATAAAACATTTTGCGGTCCGTTGGATTTCTGGTTCGATCATTGTATCTGGGGAACAGGTAGTACAATGGTTGCTTTGTTTTTTTTTAACCTATAATTTCATTTTATTTCAAATTTACAACATTGAGAAAGACTTCTTTCAGCTGAGTAAATTATTTGAATACGAAATTTCCTTAACCATATTTATAGTTAAAGGCGAAAGTAACAGTTTGTCTTTTATGTGTCTTTTACCGTTTCGCTGCTACTACTACTAATACTAGTGAAACAATTCTGATATTTGTTTAAAATACCCTTTCAAAAAAAGACCCCTCCATTAGAGCGCAGCCTAATCTTAAAATATTAAATACCTGTGAGCACACCTTTAATACCATATTACATGTGCGTGCATCTATATTCCTTAGCGCAAAACCCGCGAATAAAGTTTTATTTCTAAACTGCTCTATAAATCCAACTATTTTTCGGTGCACCCTAACGAAATACTCGTTAGTTTGATTTTTCGAATAAACTGGCGTGTGATTTACATACACGGCACCAAAAAACTTTTAGCCAAAACAAACCCAAACCTACCCGAATATAATATTCGAAGATACAAATTCACAATATTTTTAATATACATAAGGACACTGCAGGTTATCCCAGACATTTGTACAAAGGTAAAAGTAACTATTAAATATTAAATCCGCCTAATGTGACTTACATTTGTAAATGTATAATGGTTAAATAAATAAATAATCACTTGATTTTTTGGAAAAGGTAGAGGTTGTACGTTTCTTAAAGGTGTAAATCTAGTCAAATCATGTTCGATTTAGTCATCATCATATTCGATCCCGGAACCAAACCGGAACCTCCGGTGGGCCGGCCTAGCATGACGACCGCACTACACCACAGAGGTCCTTAAATTAATGTCGTTTAATTAATGATGGTTGTTGAAATAATATTCTACAATTACAATTTGCGTAGTTTAAACTTTTTTTTTAATTAAAGACTACCAATATATTCGATGTTATACAGTCTCAAGTACTATTGATTCAATCGACAATAGTCAGCTCTGTGGCAAGAAGGGACCAAACCATCACACGCTCATCGGGAAATCACTTCGAGCTGTTTTCAACAGCTTTGCAAACCATTGCGGCACCACTGAACCATGCAAACTCCTTGATGGACCACCGAAAATCAGCTAGCACATGCGATATTTTCATGTCTTATTCTGATAGAATGCTTTCCCACTATATTTTGAATGACGTCATTGTTTAAAAAAGGTTTCTGAAACGTCGACATACGACAGATTATCGCATTGAAGTGCTCTCGAGAGCTCTGCAAACTGGAGTCGTCGTTGAAATCAATTTCTTAGTTTATTCTACGAACTCACACTGTCTTGGATGCACATCTGTGAAATGATCTTGTGATGTAGAGTGAAATTGATTTTTATTTAAACTACTCGTAGCTTTCGCCTGCAGCGTAGATAATATTTGAGATCAAAAGTTTATTCGCGGTCATCCACTACGTGTACTTACGTGTGTACAAAATTTGAACAGAAGCTGTTCAGACAGTTTTAATTTATGAAAAAAGTCCGACTTGTTTTAAGTATATAAGATAATATTTCAAAAAGGTGTGATGGTTCATAATACATAAGAATGTGATATACAACTACAACTTAAGCTAAAGAGTGATTTTTTTTACGTAATACCAAACAGTCTTTAAATCGTATAGTTTATAGTTTTTAATGAATGGTTATAATTTTTTATGAATATAATTTTATCAATAGGTATTTGTTTTAAAACTGAATATTAGTAAAGGTATACGTTGTTCCCAAGCGCAAAAGATATACGTAATCATTACTTAGAGGTGTTTCAAAGAACGCATTTCATATATTATATATTTTATTATCTACTTATTTTCCTTTACAACGTGTAGAGTAGAAAGATAATTTACATCAAATTTTTAACTTATTTCTACTGTCTGTCTTGTCTACAAAATCCAGTTAACTCATGGTTTTTCCCAAACTAAATATCGATCCAATACTCGTAGCCAGCTATCATTTAGGGGAGAGGCCATAAACATCAAGCAACGTTTATGTGATTGAATAATACAAAAGCCGGTAAGTAGAATACGTCCTTAGTACCTTAGTACGTGACCACTCTCTGGTTTGGCTTACCTACTACTACAGCCTTAATTTATGCCAATCCTAAAGCTCATCTATAATAGGAAACTATCCGGCATTAGAATAGACCACTCACTGTTTTCCGTGGATGTCGTGACAGACGACTCTGGTCTGAATCTAAACTGTTTTTTTTATATTTATTATTTGCCTGGATTCTGACGTTGTTCAAAAAAACATTTTCAAATCGCATTTAGTTCACTGTAAAATCTAAATGTTATTTTTCAAGCATACATTTTTGATAAAATTATTCTTCATATTGTGAATCTGGAAATTACTATTTATTATGTTTTATTTGACATAGCTCAATTGACAAATTAAGATTTCTGAGAAGAGTTTTTTTCATGCAGGAATATAACGTATGTTATTATGAATGATTATAAGAATGTTCAATGCGTTGTAAGCTGCTAACTAAAAACTAGTTATTTAATTGATTTTGTTTTTTTTAAGAACTGGAAAAATTTTTAGATAAACAATAACCGATTTGAAATATGTCCCTGGATAATTATTATTATTTGCATAGGTTAAAAAAATGTACCTACGTTTTTGTTACTTAAACTTAACATGTAGCCATATATACGTAGCAAATTTATATTTGTTGTATTACCTATGTATATAATTGATGGATAGCAATTTAATTATTTTAATGAAAGATGAAATGGTCAAAAGAAGGTAAGTAGTAATGGTCAAATACACGGTACCTATAACCGTCCTCAAATAACAAATATGATCATATCCATGTTTCTTTCAGAACAAAAATGAAACCCTTACTAATGAATTTATGTCACCAAAAAAAAACTTTATAAATTTGAATGAAAAATGATATCATCCATTAAAGAACCGCCGGTTAACTTTCTACAATCCTTTTCGAATTCCTGATACTGTGTAACGAAGCGTAATGGTTCATTTTATTTGCATAAATTTGGATACAAAGATTTATGTCCGCGTCTTGTATAATTAGAGATCAAAAGTAATTTCATTAATTTAAAGGGAAAACATTTTGTTGTATTTTTTTATTAGACATTTTCCATAAAAATTATCCAAATAATCATCAGCCATTACGGTTTAACTGACAAAATGTAAATTTGAACCATTTACATGCTTAAATAAAAAATACCTAATAGCTTCGTAAATTCTAAATGAAATGCAATTTGTATGTATTAAAAACAAATTATAATCTATACTTTTATAGAATATTTCAAAATTTACACATACCTACTCGCATGCAAGCGCCACAAAAGCAGTAAGTGTAGGAACATTTACAGCTGAGAAATTCAAAGTAAACAGAGTCAGTCGTGCCTGAGACAGTTATTCGTTGCAAAATGCGGAAACAACAGTCCCCGCTCGACATGGACCGAATTGTGAACTGTATTCTAATATTATCATTATTTTCCCCTTTTTTACAAGTCTCCGGTGTTGTGTTGTGGTGTCGACACTGGCTTTTTTTTCTGGTGTAAGTCTTTTATGAATAGTTAGTAGTTCTGGTATAATGCTTTCTCGTCTAGAAACGTCAGAGAAAAATAAACAAAATTTACTTATAATAATAATAAAAACTAGCTTATACTCGTGGATCAGCCTACGTGGGACTCGGTCATATTGCACCCAAAAATTTCAATTTCATCAAAATTGGTCCAGCAGTTTTGCCGACAAACAGGCTTTCGCAATTATATGTACACATCACGATTCATATTATCCCAATGTAACCTACTTGAGTTTAGATAATATATTTTTCTTCCTGCTAGTCAGTTTGATAAAACTACATTGCCATATTTCAAAGCATAATACCACTTCTGAGTTCTTCACTCCAGGTCCGGTTGGTTTTGTTGCTAATAGAATACGAAGTAAGGCTTAACTACAGCTTTAAGTCTGCCATTTACATTATGTAATAAAGTTAAATAAAATAAAAAGAAATTAAAATAAAAACTGACTACAGACATCGCCTACCAACCCCTACTTTATATACCGCTTATTTCTAAAGTGTCATATTAACATTAAAATTTACAGCTCATCTCAGTATTTGTTCTTATTATTTCTTCGTCAAAACAAAATACGGGCGGTTGGTTTAATTATTCTCGACAAATACTACAAGCCATACAAGAGTTGTTTCTCAGTCGTAATGGTTGTGTTCCTATTGAATATACTTAATTAATTGACTAAGCAAGATAGTCCTATGGCCAACTAAGTGTTATTATTGAAGATAAGGTTGTGTATACTGTACCATTAAGATTTTAAACACATTAAGCGATCTGCATTTCACACCATGGGGTCTGTAAGCACGGATGATTGAATTATGCACAGATTTTTCCCGATAAAGATGAACTCCCTTATTCATAAAAATTAACAAACTAAATTAACATAAAAATAAATTTAATAAAAATATCTAATTCAGTCTTTCATCTAATATATCAAAAAAATGCTTTACAAGCTTTTTATAGATTCCATGTAGGTATTCCGTAAGGCAGTTAATGTTCAGATATTTAAAAAAAAAAGCTAGTCTTTCCTGGCTTCCCAAAACACGAGTTTACAAGATAAAAGGGAAAACAAAGGAACTCCGTAAAGTCTCTTATATTGATGATTATTTCTATATATGATACTATGACTTTAAACTCGCTAAATTGTTCGCTACTTCGTGGTTTATAAAGTTACTAAACTAACCTCTAGGCTAACCACCTTTTGACATTCTTATTGACACGAAAATACGAAGCTATAACTTAATATATTTTCTTTTATCACTTTATGTAAAGAAAATATTTATTACCTGCTTAATTACACATGTTTTTAATTTAAATTTTTTTAATTAAAATTACAAGAACTAAAATATGTGTAAAGAAATATCAACTTCAAAAGAAAGATAAAGAAAAGAAAATCCTCAATTTATATTTTGCTTAAATTAAATTTTAATAGCAAATTTTCCTCGGAACTAGGATTCTGTATCTTGTTAATTAGATATCTCCTACTACTACTTGTAGGTACTTTTATACAGAGTTTTATACTAAATGGTAGTTTTAAAATCAAAACACCGTCAAATTCACCACATTCTGGTTTTATTTTTGTCATCTTTCTCCTGTTAGAGTTTTCCTAGTTGTGTGACTCAGGGAGTTATGCTTAAATTACTTCTCGCTACTTTCATGGGCTTGTTGGGCCTTAAGACCGATGCCTTTAAGACCTTGGCGGAAGTCAAGAAGTCAAGCACTTGCTTTCCTTTCGGCGTTTCTTTATAATGCGTACGGCGAAAGAGTGGAATTCTTTACCAGCTGACATTTCCAGCTACTTATAACCCAGGTCTTTTTAAGACCAAAGTGAATAGGCTCTGAATGAACCAGCGAACTCTATCTTAGACCACATAATGCACTTACCATCAGGTGAGATCGTAGTCAATCGCTGGTCATTGACTACTTAAAAAAATATTTCAATATTTAAAACGGATTTTTCGCCTTTAGTCGGATAGTTCAAACATCAAAGACCGCCAATCAAAAGAAGATCATTTTCCATCTTAACCAGACCCGATTTTTGTTTTATACGTTAAATTTAAATAATTGTAACCTTACTGCGTAAAATAAAAAAATAAGTGCAAAATTTAGCTTTTAGTTTTGCTTTTGTTTTATACTTACTTTTGTTTTAGATTAGGAAGTGAAATAAAATTTTACATTATTCTGTAACAGGTTTCCCAGAACGGAACCACTGAGTCGTTAGACTGGATGTGAAAATAATTGAAGTTAGAGTACCAGTGAATGAAATCCATTCGATTTCTCCTTCACATAAGATTGGCGCGAAATTCACAACGTTGCGGCACTCATTTCTGATTTATTTTCTTTGAGATTAAAAGCATCGTATTGAAAATTATGCTAAAGATTATTTTCTTTTGTTACACAAAAAATAAACATTTTTAAGAAAAGTTCTATACTTAAGCCTGATTATATAGTTAAGTTACCAGCTCAATATTGTTTTACAAAAACCTAGAATTGTCATAAACAAAAATACATTATAAAGCGGAACCTAACAAACCTTTTATATTTTAAAAACCGTTGCTTTTTTAGAGTTCCGTACAAAAATGTAAAAACGGAACCCTTATAGGATCACTCGTGCGTCTGTCCATTCGGCCGTCTGTCACAGACAATTTTCTCCGAACCTACTGGACCAAAACAGATGAAATTTGGTAGGATGGCGTGATCCTATAACCCAAACACAGATGTGCAAAGTAAATAAATATTTTTATAAAATAAGTCCCATTTACGGGGAACAAATTAGGAATTAAAATAAAACAGTTTAGCAAACCTTACAAACTTACTGGCTCGTTATGAGAATTTCAAATATATTTTTGTCATTATTGTAACATAAATAGTTCTGATTTTATTCATGAAAGAAGACGAAAATTGACCATTCCCCCACCTTATTCTTCGAAACTACTGAGCCTAAAATTAAAGAAAAAAATACAAAATATAGTTCATAGCCTGTAGATAACAGGAAAACCTACAAAAACTCTGTGAATTGACAATAAAGTGGTAAATTCAATATAAAACTTTCACGGAAAATAGTTCACTAAAACACCACTAGATGGCGATAGTAGTAGTTTGTTGGCATACCACAATTGAATTTAAAAACTGACATTGGCATTGTACGGAACCCTCTCCAAGCGAGTTCAACTCGCACTTAACCGGTTTTTTTTAATGTTCATTTACTTTTAATTACATATTTTTTATTAAATACAAAATGTAAGGAAAATCTTTACAGCACTTCAACTATAATTGAATAGAAACGTCCGTTAAAAAGACAATGACGCTATCTTCTGTTGTAAAAGACTGCTTTCTTACATAAAGCTACAAATCCATCAAAGGCTTTTTTACCAACATTACATACAAAATATAGAATGGTATCGTTAACTTGAGTTTGTTAACTTCAGGAGGTAACTACATTTTTTCAGTAGAATAATATCAACTACCGAAAGAGCAATATCGAAAATGACAAGATGACATAGACGTTATCATCGTAGATCAGATATAACCCAGCGGATTAGTCCGCTATGGTGACAAAAAGCGAGCAAACAAAACGGAAAGGCAATAAACATCTGGTCTAAATAGTTTTGGAATGTCGACGAAATATGGGTCCATCCTGTGGTCCATCCTAGACACGATCATATTAGTTCAATATCCTAATTAAAGCAATAGAAAGACACTGAAATGAATTCAGGTCTCATCTGACCTATGGGTATAAAGACTTTCAAGAGGTATACTTCCTACTCATGCCTTTCTTACCCATCATCTGATTCTTTTTCGGAAATGCCGTCAACGAGGGAGAGCGACATAACACAGATTATGGAATGCTAGTCATAATGATTGTGCATAGTGCTTAGCATACTTACTCACAGTAAAGTCTCACATAGCAATGGATTAGCACCTTAAAGATAAAAACACAACGAGTTGAAGATTCGTTTTCAATTCACCAGCCGCATTCGATTTCAATTTCTGGATAATCGAGATCTTGCTCAATTGAACACTCGATTACTCGTTTACGAGGACACCCTCACTGTTTGAGTTTGCAGAGTTTGATTGGGTTTGCATTGAAGAGAATATTATCACCGAATAAAATTACTGCTAAAGGATAAGGTTTAGACGCTTCGTTGTTTCCATAATTTGATTTATTTTAAGTCAGTTTTTTAGTGTCCGCATTTAAAGGCGTGTAAACTAGTACTTAACCTACGGCTTGCCGATTGGTATGTATCTCACGAACCCTTATCTAATGGTATACAATTTCCGCAAATAATTATTTAAGAGATAGGTACTACTTACACAAATATTTTTTTTTTATTTATTCATATATAAATGTGGGTTTTCATGCAAAAGACAATGTTATGATCTTCTATAGTTAATCTGGTAAGTGTTTAACTGATTTTATATACAATTTAAAAAGTAAAAGTTAACCTGAAGTTTCTAGGTTCTATTCAGTTGTCCCACGAATCTAATTCCTTCTTTGTTGGTCTACGCATATTATTTTATTTCTGGTAGTAGCAGAGCTACTCACTATAGTTTCCTATAAATCCATATAGGTACTTTAAAATTTAAGCTTAAATTATATGTAGGTTACTGTTAAGAAGAACATAGAATTTAGCAAAAAATTTTGAATCGCCGACGCAATTTATTTTTTAAATCTTTAATCGCACGCGGACGCTAGTCAATTTTTTATTTATAGTGTAATAATAAATTTCAACTTAGCCTTCCAATTTTACCTAAGTAGGTGAAATTTGATTTCAAGGAGATCATTACCAAGTTATTTTCATCTTTAACTAAATAAGTCTAAGTGCTCTTGTGGGATATTAAAAGAGAAAATATTATTATATGATATTGAATTATCTAATCTTTTTTTAAGAATATTTTATCATTGCATTTGCTTTCAATTATATGAATCTTTTAAATCAGTCATATACCAACAATATATTAAAATTACTAACAAATATTCTAAAAACTAGACATTCTACAAATTGGAAAAGTTTTAATTTTTATAAATAGTGGTAAAAATTTTATTTATATTATCAAACATTATTATAAAAGAGATGGCCCACTTGATTCCAAACGAAAAAAATATCACGACACAAAACTTGCCAAAACCTTCGAATCCAATACAAATACTATATTTTAGCATTAACTTAACTCAAAATAGTGAGACACAGGGGCAAAGTTATACAACACACAGATAGTTAACTTCCTTGTTATAACATTGAAAAGACTAATATTAAGATACCTCTCTCAACCACATAATAAAGTAGTTTTAATTGATAGATTTCAAATAAGAAATTAATAGTGCACCACATTCATTCTTAATTAAAAAGTTATCAGCATTCCTTTAGTTATACGGATGACGAGCGTAAAATAAAGTTTGAACAAGATGGGTACTATCCACGGTATAAATGTCGTCATTTTTATTTACAACAGCCTCCCTGACTGTCAGAGCTATTATGGTTGTAGACTTGAAGGGCACTCCATTTTCGAGTTCCGTACCAGAGAAGGAAAGTTCCCTAATTAGAGACGAAACTAAATATCCCGAACCGGGACTTTTAAATAAAAAGGCCATTCATTAATATTTAGTTTCAACTTGGAAATATTGAAAATTCAAATAATTTTTCTCAACTACTTTTTTACAAAACAACAAAATTTAAGTTCACATTAATATAAACAAGCGACCCGGCTATAAAAACCTCCCTTTTGAATCACTAGCTATTAAAAGAACCTCATCAAAATCCGTTGCGTAGTTTGAAAGATCTAATTTTAGCATACATAGGGACAGACAGCGGGAAGCAAATTTGTTTTATACTATGTAATGATAAGGAAAAATATAACAAAACATATTTTTTATCATAATGCTTGTTTCTTTATAATCTGAAGTGGTATACAGAACTAAGACTCCTTCAAACATTGACCATGCCTTTAGATTGAAAATAGTAAAACAAGTGTCAAATAGTAAGACAATCGTTTTAAGCGACCCGCTAAGTAAAAATTTCACATGGATCCGAATTCTTCATTAAAACATTATTTTCAATTTAATAAACCGTGATGTTTTGTTTTCGGGTCAAGGGTTAGTAAGATACTTGCGGCTATTATTTATACTTATTTAATTTTAAGATACATAACGTGAAAATGGGATTATATTAATCCTAACCCTCTGCCTTTCCCTTACTTTGTGGTTTGCTCCGAACGAAATCACTCACGATGATAGACAACAGGAAAGCTGTATGTTATATAATATATTTTCACTAATAAATTAATTTTTATTTTAATAAGAAGACATACAAATAAACGCCTGCAACAGCTACACTACTTACATTTGGTCCCTAACCTACTAAAATTTCCGAATCTCACTCTGATATTTTATTTAAATTTGTTCTTTTTTTTATTCATTAAGCTTTTATAAATGGTAATTCAAGTCCTGAGTCCCCAAATGAAGACTTTCAAATCCTAAATTGGAGCTGTGTTAAAAAAGACAAGCATTCTAATTCAAACAAGCCTTAATGTAGGTAAGTAGTTTTCCTCGTTCTGTCTGAAGTCCGTTGAATTGTTAATTACACCATGCAAGTTTTACACTTAGCGCCTCGGAACGGTATTATCTGATGTTTCACGTTTCTGTTAAATGTTTAGAGCCAGAAATTAAGATACAAAAGGTTGTTTTTATTTCTAAACGCTACTCTGCGTGACGTTCTCTGAATTTTGATTTCACCGCGACGTCATAAGCCACGCGGGTTCCCCATCGATTTCATTGTGTTGTTGATGTTTTATGCAAATTTAAATTATTATTGCCAACCCGAATTACAAAATTGTTTTAGAGATTAAGTGTGGGTTGCACATTCTTTGATTATTTAAGTTCACATTTTATCGACATGACGAACTAATTGCACCTAATTGTCAAAAATTCTATTAATACATAACATTCATGTCATTAAAAACAAGTTATAAAAAATTGCTGGGCGGCGATTTATCCGTAATTATATGAGACAAAGATGAGGGCGTACCTGCAGTGGGGAGTCACTTGACACGTTACATTTATCATTATCTTGTGAAAGGGTGAGGATACAAAAAGAAATCGTCTTTTAATTAGTTATACTTTTAATTCGCCCAAAATAAGCGGGATACTTACTGAATTAAAGTGATGTGTTTCTTGTTAGCGCATCTATATGTATTTACTTCTATACTTATATAGTAAAGCTATTAAACGAGTTTGTTCGTTTGAACGCAACTTGAGAACTACTGTCCAACTTAAAAAATTAAAAAAAAAAATATTAATCGGACTAAACTTAATTCTTGGTTTTAGGTAAAACGTGGTGATTATAGGCTATAACCAAGGATATATTACTACGTTTTACATAATTTATGAGGAGAGGAAACCGCGGGGAACAGCTAAGTATATATCAGAATCAATTCGCACAACTGTTAAAGTAAATCTATTACGAGTCTCTGATTAGTTCGATTTATTGGAAACGCTTCAGACCGCCATCCTCAAATCAGCACATTCTGTCGCTCCGTAACGCCTTGACAAGCCACGTTCGAGCTAGATTAAATTACCACGTTACTTCATAAAAAAGGAGGAGGTTCTCAGGTTCAGGTTGATATGAAGCACATTAAACAACAATGCATTAATTATTTCATGCTTTTAAGTTAAGAAATTGGAGTCGAGTTTATTTTTTTAGCCAAAAAACTATTATTAAATATTATAGGTATATTAAAATCATCCATTGGTTAAACCTAGGGAAAATGTTTGGAGACCCGTATTCAAACTTGTCTCAAACCAAATTATTATGAGCTTTTTATTGGTTTAATATAGCTATTTCAAAATATAGTCAAAAAGTTACACGACAAGGGGCAATAATGTATTATATTAGAAATACTTCGTATCAGAAAGAACTTCCAAGAATATTTGAATAGAGTATAGTTCACTTGTAAAGGAAGTGTTTACAATAAGGCTTCCCGTCTTTATAAAGAAAATGGTTTTCTTTTGCTTATTTACTATTCAATTATTTATCACGCTTATTATCAGCTACGTACGTACAATGTGTCGTTTAAGGGTTAGGTTTTTGGAATATTACCCCAAATTTGGCATGGATTTGATAAGAAATTGAATGGTCAAAGGGTCATTATTTAGTAATTTTCTCAACTAGTTATTTTAGTACATACCGTGATAAGTTTTGACAGATATTTTTACAGAATTATTTTAACAATTTTTTTTACAGTAATTTTTATTATGTCGTATTCTGCTTCTTTAATATCGATAGCACGTGACAAATTTATTCAGCCCAATAAGTAGCGACCTTAATATCTGTTGGACGCCAAATACCTACAAGTCATTTAGGGCGCAGGCGTTCATTATAGTATAAATTGATAGTATTATTTTGGACACGGAAATTCCAGTGAAAAGAGGCTAATTATCTCTTTTATTATCTTATAATAACATGTTATGATATTTTATCTGCTTTTGAGATTGTTAGTAGTGGTTTGTCTAACGACCCGGGGCAAGTGAAACCAAATCAATGATATACTAACGTATTATTGTTATTTTAATTTTATCTTTTTATCATTAGCAAGACAAAAAAGAAAATTAAGAACACGAAGTTATTAGAAGTATATAGGTAGACAGATAATCCAGCTGCTGTGAACTCAATTGATGTTATTATTACATTGATTTATAAAAAACACATTGCCTTAAAAAAATTTAGAAATAGCACTAGTTTCTAATGACTTGTCTAAACCAAAGTGGTAAAAAGCTTAATACGCCTCTTTTAACTAATTACACACTTACAAAAAAAAGAGAGTGCACAAATAGTCAACGTGCCAATTACTGGCATAAAGACAAACCTACCTGTACCTCCTTGTCGTCCAAATTTTTCGTATTTAGTGCCAAAATGCTAATTAACATGGCGAAAACGGGCACCGGGAAATGAGCGCCGGTCGCCAGGAATCATGAAGAGAGCGGTCCCATCTACTTTTATTATGCCCCTTTTATAGATGAAATTTTCCTAGAAGTATATAGTCTCACTTAAAATTCAACAATAAATAAAATATAATTTATTAAAGGCGTTTAATTTAACAAAATAAGTATAATAAACCTAATTAAAAAATTCAGGCCACCTAATATCATCGACAAATTATAAAGTTATTGTTATACAGTACAACTAGATAAATAAAAGATGATATTAGAAATATACACTTATATTTATTAGATAGTTATACAATGAAGTTAGGGTAATGGAGTACAAGCACAAAGTTGGTGACGGAAGTAAGAACAGCAGTAGGTAATGTACCAAACTGGCAGATGTCAAGCGAAAGAGGACGAACAACTACTAGTTCAGCCATTTATAGGGCCTTCGGGGACGCCGCGGTGAGGGGAGGTGGCCGGCAGCAGGGGCTGGTAGTTTCAGCAGCGCCACAAAATATCAGCTTTAAATTTGTTGACTACCAGGGAGTCGATTCTGCTAACGTTAAATCACAATCGTGTCAAAATAGTGTTTCAATGGTAGTGCTTTTTTACACACTAGTTACAAGAAATGTATATTTTTTTTATATCACTGCTGATGATCACATCACACACTAAATTCACATCACATCATACTGTCATAACTCTTGTTAATAGTGTGTAAAAAGCACTACTATTGAAACACTATTTTGATACGATTTTGTCTTAACGTTAGCAGAATCGACGCCCAGGTTATAACCATAGACAACAACGATTTCTTGTTAGTTTGTTTACATTTTTTTTTATTGTAGTTAAAACACAAATACATAAAAATAAGTACCCTTAACAAAACAAAAGGGGACTTATCCTGTAGAAAATTGTGGCATTACTCTTAATTTCTTTTTATTTTTCAATTATTTGATATGCTTTTATTGTTAATTTCCGATTCATCATACATTGTCCTATGGCCAATTCGCTATTCAATCTGCTTTTTACTTACATAAAGAGTAGGTACTGACTAGTAATTTTAATATACTTTAAATAATTCGTGGCTGTTTCTTCATAAGAATTACCGCGCGTATCTTCTGAGGTGAAATCAGTATTCAATAATCTTATTCGATTTAGTGAAGCTTATTATTTTCAACATCTTCAATGTTTCCTGCACAAAAAAAAAAAAAACAAAAAGAGCAATGTTAAAAAAATATATTTGTTAAAATATAATTATAAATTACTTGTATTTATACGCTGATGCTCCTTCTATGCTTATACAATTCCATGGCCCCGTTTAAAACCGTCTTCTCCAAATTAGTTGGCCCTATTCGCGGAGCATCTCACAGCTCTCTCATTATGTGAATGACTATCCAAATTAATTTATTTGTTGTTTTCAATACTATTCATTACGCTTTGTCAGATTTGCGAAGACTTCGTCGCTTTGTGCGTATATTATTTTGTGGACTGTTTTCATTACTATGTTTTAAATATACTTACGTTAATATAACTTTCAACAACTTACTAACTTTTTTTGATCATTTTTTATAGTTGCATTTCAATCCGTATAGCATCAAATCTATTGCTAGATCTACTATTAAATGAATTATTTAGATATTGATGACATGTTTATTTTAGCCTTGGATGTTTCCCTCTATTAGATACTTAAGATATTTTAAGAAGACGGGCCGCTGGCGTTACTTAACTGTCCTTGGAAATGATGTTGTTATTGAAATCCGCTAACTATTGGAAAGAGGCATAAGTAGATAAATATCTCGTTTGCTTCCTCAGTAATTGCTTACAAATGAAAAGCAGTAATCCAATATTAACAGTTATAAAAAAATATAACCCTTTTATTGGTTATGTCTTACTTGACTTCACACACTGCTCTGACTGAACCTGCACTGGACAAATTAAATATATTTTGGTCCATGGTACATAATTTTAGATTACGATCTCCTGAGTTTATTATTAAGATCGGGACTTTATCGAACAGTTAGATTCAAAGTCAAGTACCTCCTTGGTACAATGAGCACTCAACAAAGAGGCTCTCAATATCGCATTACCATTTCGTCAATAAAGAGTATTTATCACTGAAGACATTACCTACTTAAATTTTATATATTGACTTGATTTCACAAACATAAAACAACCTTTTACGCATAAAATGGCAGTTTATCAATATGATTAACTGCGGCTAAGAGTTTTTTTTTAAACTTAGGTATTTTATTTTTCAACATGTCTTTACAGTACTTATAAAAGGTAATAAAGTATTGAATTTCAATAATTCTAACTTATTTATTACTAATACTTGTGCCTGTTAAATGTAAATATTGAGTGGTTAACCGATTGCTATCGTTTGTTTTGATAACGTAATAGCAACAATGTATGTATCGGTTAGACTAATTACACGGTCTAATTGGTTTGTCTGTCCATCTGTAACTGCGGCACCGTGGGACATACTAGTTAATTAGTATCCTCACCGAATCCGATGTGATTTATTTAACGTTTTAAAACAGCTTTTTTACTTGTGGTCAAGTTCTAAACGCTAGTGATATATGACTCAAGTGAATTGAGTTTGCCACCGATCGATTTGTGTTAGAATACTAGCTATATATGTTTTGTCATGTATGTTTTTAATCATAATTCCCGTTTTTTTTAAAATAACGTTTTGGATATTTGATTAAGATTAAATTTTAGAGCACACTTTAGCTGTTGAATATACCAAGCAGAATTTTAAAATACTGTGTATAATAAAATTATATTATACTAGCTTTGGCCCGCATGAATTTACCTCGGGAACAGTGCTTTTTCCCGGGATGAATGTGATGTCCTTTTCAATACTCCTAGCTATGTACATGCCAAATTTCAGGAAGATTGCATGGTTTGGCAGATAGTGCGTGATGAGGTTACATCAAACAAATATATTAACTCACTTTCGCATTTATAACATTAGTGGGATTATCCTCAAAAGAGAATAGGGAAGATATTAATAACATTACATGTGAAAAATTTTGCCAGGAAAAATAATCTTAGCTAAGCGTAAAGTGCGACATAGCCAATGAGTGTTTCCAGATCATTTTTATTATTTGTTATTCAAAACTTATTTCTATCCTCAAAATATTGTGTATTATAAAATTAATATTTACACATGGTTATGTTTCAAGACCCTGTAAGTAATAATATATTTAATTTACATCCTATAAAACCGTAAACAAAATAAAAAGGCGCCTAGTTAGCTAGTGGAGTCTCTTTGTAGACTGCTACACCAACATCGTAACACACTACAGTGTTCGTAGCAACGCGTAGCACTGTTGCGGCATCGTGAATGTAAAATTCATTTATTTATTTTATTAATTATTATTATATTACTGAAAAGAACATCAACATCCCTTTTTTATGACTTCACTGCCCGTCAACAACAAATTACAAAAATAATCCATATTTTCATATTGTGCTATGTCATCGTTTCTCCGTTGGCGACCTCCGTAGCGTTATGGTTACCATGCCTGACCGATATTCAGTAGGTCCCGAGTTCGACCCTGGTCAGGTCAAGATGAAAAATTATTTTTTTATGATTAGCTTGAGTATTGGATGTTTATCTGTATGTCTATATTAATTTATTTTACCGAATCCTTTGTATGCACTTCGACTTGCAATTCGTTGGTATTATATACAGTATCAACACACGAAATTTTGGTGGAAATATATTTTATCAGAATGATAAATCTGACAGGGCATTATTTATGTATCGTGACAGCATTGTAATAAAGTAAGCGCAGATTTGTCAACAGGAGGCTTCGCAGGTTTACTTTGTGCTATTCGCACCTGGGCAATGCCGGGGGCACGGCCTGTAAGTGAGAAGTTAATAATAGGGTTGCTAATATTCTCAAAAAAAAACAAATTTCCTTTATCTCCGATTTAACTTTTCTCAAGATAAGATAAAAAAAGACTAAACTCATTGCACGATTTCATCCATAAATTCTATGATTAGCTACAAAATTTTAGATGTGAATTGTTCAAATTTTTTATACATTGTTACTTGAGTAATATTAGTAATTAGTGACTTTCACTAAACTTACAAACAATAATGATATTGCAAGCAGGAAAGCAGAGCCTGGGCTCCGAAGCAGTTGCAAGCAAACGGGAAGGCGTTAAGACGAAAAAGAGAGAATAGTAAATAGTGTGGTACGTTGTCAACCCTAAAAAGCAATATCACACAGTTATTAAAGGATCATTGATGCAGTTTCGTAGCACGAAGATGATACTATAATGTTAAGCTACTTTATTGATCCAGTTTGAAAAATCAACTCTCTTTATAAAGAAAGAAAAATAACACGTTTGGTGTATAAAATCAGTCACTTTTGAAATTTGTTTGTTGTAACTTTTATGAAAGAACGAAAATATTAAGTCACACTGTACAGTTTTCCATAAAGTTAGCTTGTTAATAATATAAGTAATGTTACCGCCTCACCCTTCTTCGTGTCGTGATATGAGAAAACACTCCCAAATTGTACCACAAATTAGTGTACGGCAACCCTAATTCCGAGCCGGATTTACTAATACTCTTGAGTAGCGCACACCTGGCCGTTCTCAGAATTTTTCCCAATTACAATACATGTAGCGAAATCATTGTTTTTATTTTTATCTTGCTTTACCAGAAATATTTTTTACAATTAGGTTGGCAAATATGCATACCTGTAGAGCAGCCTAAAAGTAATAAAAATATTGGAGCTTTACATTTTTACACCTTTTTTGAAATGTAGCTTCAGCTTGCGCAGAGAAAATTTATATCAAAACACTAGAAGTCAGTTATTGCCCGTGGTCCAAGTGGATTCATTTTTTCCTGTGATTTTCTATCAATTGGACCCGATCTTTTCGGATCCAATGAATGAAGATTAACTCTGTTGGTGTGGATATCCTTTCGGATGACAATGTCTTCTTTTCAATTCACACACTTTCCCGGTATGTATTCTGAATAAGCTGAGATTCCACTGTTTTTATATGATGATTTCTCATTATTTAATTACATATTATTTACTTACATATATAAAATACTAACTAACCCAAGCAATATAAACTTAGATATCTTAAGTTTTTCTTTGCATCTGAGCTCTCATTGTCTTATTACATACTAGCAGGATAAATAGTTGAAATCGGATTTAAAAGTTATAAGTACTATGTACCTAATGTACTTAAACCCTTGTTTTTACAGTCACGGATTAAAAAAGCTAGCTTATAATTTATTATTATTATCATGTTTTTAAATGTATTATCTTCTGGCAAAAAAAAAGTATTAGTTGATTGATTGATCTCTAGGCTCTTAATAAATAATGAGAACTCCTGTATTTCTTTCATCGGGATCTATATCGATATATATCGTCTTTTAGCAAACAATCGGCTCTTATAACATTTATTCCAATCGAGTTCAGTTTCACTACAGATACTGGATGGATACTAAAACTAAGTACGTTTTACATAAGCAAAGTCTCGATTAGATTTCGAGATTATTCTATCCCTCTGCCTTTATGCAATCTTATCATAGGTAGGAGAAATATAATTTGATTTGACAGGGTTACCAAATTTGAATTTGATTTGAAATAAATTAAATCGTACAAAAAATCTTAGTTTGACTACGCCAATCATATTCTTTTGAATATGGAATTCTAAGGTAAATGTAGGTATTTTCAATATATTTGCTTTGACTTTGGTAAAGTTTGAAATTAAATTTTGGCTTTCTCGCGTTTGAAACTTTGATTTATTATTGCTGAATAGATGTACAATACTTTGTGAAAGGCATCTTTATTGGCATCGGTATCGGCATCCTAGTATTTAAATTATTAGTTACAATCATAGATTTAAAAAACAATTGCAACCACGCGCGATTCGAACTTTTTTGGTTACAATCCACTGATAAAAACAATTGACGTAAATAAGTGATAAGAATATCCTATATGTATTGAAAATAAACAATTTGAATTTTGAATTTGACTTAAACTACTACTGCGATAGCTCAGCGACCCAAAAAGGATCTTGCCCTGGGACACCAGAGCTCTTTTCTTATTTTTTATTTTACAATCAGACCTACGGCCTACTTGTTGAACAGTGGTTACCGGAGCCATTGGTCGCCTTTTTTCTCAAACTTTTTCTATTACCAATTTCTGATAATTAATAAAATAAATGTTCCAACAAAGGTTCCAACATAGATTGTGTTGTGTCTTTAAAGCATTACATTCCATAGTTAAAACTGACAATAGTAGAGGAACATTAAAAAATGTTCATTAGTGACCTGCAATGTTTTTTCTTTAATTATATTGTTGGCCTAGGCCAGCAATGAGCCTATTGAGTTATTTTTTTTTTTAAATAATAAAGCTATTTCCGAGCAAGAGGATGAAAATAATATTAATTTCAAAAATGTGAACTCATTTAATCATTAGTATTAGTACTGACTCAGTCGTCGGAGTACAAGCATTTGAAGTTATCTTATAGAACATTGATACTACTTTAGGTTTCATTACTCCGTTGTTGGATATACAAAATAATAAGACTACAGAAGAATCACAAATATTTGTAAGGACTTACTATAAAAATCATAAAAAATGAGTAAATAACTATTTACTGAAGATGGACCTAATATTTTAATAAAGTATAGTATATTTTTAATATCCTCTTTTTTATTAAACATGTACTATATTTTTTTCATATAAAAAAGTAATAATGCGCTTTAAAATGTAAAACTGGTCCGCATATCTTTTCCTTACTATTTTTCTGTCTCACTCGCTCATTAGTTTTTAAAACTAATGTTCAGGTAATTTTTATTAAGTATTATATTACAATCAACTAATAACAACGCGTCACCCTCGACCTTTTAGCTTTCTCGCACAGAAGATCGCTATTGCTATCAAGCAGTAATGCTGCTAGCGTGATGAATTCTATGCCCAGAGGACCAAATTTAGGTTCTCAAGTATTTTTTTTTGTTAACTTTGTGATTACATAATGTACCTACTTGTGACTAAAATTGATATTTGTAGATTTAACTATTTACGGTAAAATAAGATGGCAGGCTGAATTTAAAAAAAAATATATTAGAATCTTCGTAAGGGTTTAGTACCAAGCAAATGTCGAACGTATACTTAGACTGCATTTAAAAATTCTACTCCATCTTAGCACCTTCCCGTCCCAACTTGGGGCTCAAGTTCCGCACAATAACAGAATTCATTTTATACTATCTTTATTTTACAATGTAGGTGCACCCGATCCACCACGCTACAGCCGCGGTCACGCGATGTTCACATTACATCGCAGAAAGATTCGTTTCTACTTACAAAATCACTTTGTATCTGCTCTTTAACTTTCCTTTTGAATCCTGCTAAGATCGTGTTTTCAATTGCACGTTTTTAATATTTTGTTAGATAAATAACAAAAGAAAACAAATTTTTCGTGTGTTATATGTAAATTACGACTGCAAAATTGTGAATTTCCCACGGGAACAGTGATTTTTTCCGAAGTGAAAGGTATCCTATGTCCGTCATAGTACTTATTATATGTATAATTTCAAGAAGTGAGAAATGCAGTAGATAGGGCGCGTGAAAGGGTAATAAACAAACAAACAAATACTCACTCGCATTTATAATATTTGTTAGGATTATCGTAATATCGTAATATTTGTTATATTTTGTTTGCGATTCTATTATTTTGTAGCAATTGCCGTGAAAAGTGAATGTATAAATGTATAATTAACTGTACGTTTTTGACGTGGTTCACTTAGCTGATAATTAAGAAAATAATTGAGTTACCTACTAATTTTATTTAGTTTTTATTGTTTTTTAAAACAATCTTCTCTTTCACACACACTCTCTCAACTTATCTATTACGTACGATTCGGAATTCAAAATTAACTTGAATGATTTTGTTCTACTTTGACAACCTTCAACATTAGTGACCATGCAGTAACGTCACTTGCTATGAGTTACAAAACATATCATTTCTAGAAGAATATTCTGAACTTATGACGTCTGTCCCAGGGAAGTATTTCTGCGTCAGCTTGACGCCTGGTGCAAGCTAGCTACAATTTCACGCTGTGCCAACTTGCAAAATTCGTTGCGAAATTCTAATTTCATATCTACTGAATACGGATGGAGGCTGAACATGGATATATGTATTTATAAGCCATCTGGCATATGCTTACATACTTTCTGTATATTGCTTCTAATTTCAAAACTCCTTAATTCTTATCCAGTTATTAGTTTGGTCACTTATGTACCTATCTTTAAATGAAGTTAAATAAGTACTCATCTTGATTCACCAAAGTAGTAAAGTAGGTACTTACTTCTTTGATGACCATCTCTGAAATATTTAACGAATAAAACTTCACCCTCTTGGTCAAATTATATCAAAAAGGTAATAAGTTTCACATCTTTGAAATTATGTAAATTTATTTATTTAATTCAAAAACAATAGTACATAATTAATACAGTCATTAAAAAATGCCGCCCCTGATTGTACCCGGCTCAAAGGTTCCCATAATACTAGCGGAATTGCCTCTTTGGATAGCTATAGAAATCCTTTGAACCAGGTACCACCCCGAGCGGTAGTCATATCCACAGTCTTTTAAACGGCGTCCTATCTCTGCCACTAAAACTTTAGCTTCAGGACACCAAGGACCAGCCGTCTCAACAGCGACCGGAACAAATAGATATTGTGCGGACAGAATGGAATATTTAGAACATTTCTGTCCGGCCGCCGCCCGAGCAGCCGCTCCCGGTGTTACCGAGATACGACGCCGCAAAAGTGCTAACACATGTGGCGTCCCATAATAAACATTTTCCTCTCTGCCACGGAATTAAAGTTAAACCGTCCGGTCTCTTACCGTCCGTGCGGCAAAGTCCCGGGGGCTCCAACACACAAGGCACATTAGCTGATATTAAAGCGCGGCGTATTATGTCATTAATTGCGCTATGGCGAGGCAAACGGCCTGCACAACGAGTACATGCCAGGGCATGATGCCCATCAGACGACACCATTACGCCACAAATGCAGCGATGTGGCTCGCAAACAGCACAACCTAACCTAAGTGCTACAGCTATTCTCAAGGAGTTGTTATCTAGGTGGGTTCCCATATGAGGACATGGAACCGCATGCAACCAAGCCCCAGATTCGGGCTGGACCGCAGCCCTCAATCGCGCCAAATCTACATCACTTGACTGACTTTCCAACTCCTTAAAAAGTATACGTACTCCATCCTCATCCCACAACCTCTGTACCTCGGGCCTATCTGGAAGAGATGAATTCGGACATCTCGCTAACCAGGCCAACCGGGCATCACCCACATGCGGCAAAACCAGTCCAGCGCCATTCGTTGACAGTATATACTTGGTTTTATCAAGCAAAATTTACTTGGTTTTATCCAAATTTCCTCCTTCTCCACTTTGTGATGTGCCCGACCTATCTTTTCTACCTGTGACGATCTTTTGCTCTGTAGTTGCGTTGGAGACTTAGAGGCTTAGCCCAACGTCACAATTTTAAAACGCTTACGAATGTCGAAAAGATCAAAATGTATGGGAAGCTGCGCTAATTTACGTGGTCGATCTTATGCCAATCCCATATATTTTATTTTTACCAACATTCATTGCCCCTGGTTGTTGAATTACTGCTTGATTGATTCAGTCCATCGTAGCGGGCTACCTACGCCCTCTGGGGGCTAAGCCAACGTCACAATTTTAAATCGCTAACGAATGTCGACAAAAACAAAATGTATGAGATTGACATAAGATTGACCACTTGATTTACGTCCGCTTATGTTAATCCTATACATTTTTTTCTTCTCGACATGCGTTAACGTTTTGAAATTGTCACTTTGGCTAAGCCCCCATTAGGATCTTTTTGTGTCCTTGTTTTCCCTTTCCTAATCTCAATATTCTCATTCCTAAAAGAATTAATGTATATTAATCAATTGGTTAGGCAATAATTAAATTGTTGTAATCCATTATTTTTACTAATATTAATGAGCTCGGTTACCACTCAAGCCCATGCCTAATAGATGAAATTCAACCACAGCTACGGACATGAATGCAGATTTATATTACGAATGGTAATTGGTATGATTCAACAGCGAGTTGGTAAATCCGCCCTAATGGTTATAATCGTACATGATAGTCATATTATTATGCCAGTAGCGGTATCGAAGAACTCTAGCACCTTGATGTGCATGGTCAATTGACTCTATGCACACGATATGAAGATTATTATATCATATAATTATAAGATGAAAATTAGAATAAACATAAAAGATAAAAAGACAAATATAAGAAAAATATACGTGGTTTTTTTATAACTATGACCTAAAGTTTTGTTTTTATAAGAATAGCATATTCAGTTTCACATTTCACAGTAACACCTCTCGAATGCATGTAATTTTTTCTTGTTATGTTGCTTTGTAAAGTAAATAATTGTATTGTAATCAGCGAAAGTTTTATGATAAAAAACTGACTCATCCAAAGTCGTGTGTGTGCTTAATATGAGCAAACCCATAGGTCGTAATAAATTTGTTATACCTATTGTGGCGAAGTATCTTGCTAATGAATTAATGTATCTTATATTCATCATTATGTACGTACAGGAGAATACATTATTAAATGTAAACTTAAATAAATTACTTAAAATGTTAAACCGTTTTTTAAAACTGTACAATTCAATCAATGTATTTGTAATTTCATTTTTATTATACTACAACAGGTCTTCTAAAAAAACATCATAGCATCATTCTGGCTACAAATGTACTCGTAGAAGCACATCCATCTTCTTTCAAGTGAGAACTCGAGATTAGTGCGGTCACACGGTTAGATAGACAGGCGCCGGGTTCTTCCATTTGTGCTAATGAAGATATTTTACTTCTCATAATTTCAAAATAGGAATTCGAATGTAAGGAAAATTATAAATGAAAAAAAATGCAGACTAGAAGCTGCTTAATTCTATACTTAAAATTATCGAATGTATTCAAATGTGCTCAAATGCACTATTTTATATATCACTACATAGTATAAAACAAAGTCGCTTTCTCTGTCCCTATGTATACTTAAATCTTTAAAACTACGCAACGGATTTTGATGCGGTTTTTTATTATAGATAGAGTGATTCAAGAGAAGGGTTTTTATGCCCTTGCGAAGCCGGGGCTGGTCGCTAGTATTATTATAAATTAGACTAGCCCTATGTTTTCAAATTGGACCCTTGGCTTGAGATTGGCGTTCGACGTAAATAATTATTTTTTAAATTTTCTTCATTCCATGAACCCCGGCTGAAATGTACAGTCATCAGTAAAATATATAAGTACCTATTGATATAATTTTTAACATCTGCACTCAGAGGTGTTCCTTTATAATACTAAATTACATCAAAAAACCTTATTATGGACTGTATTTAAAAACCTATGTTAAAATCTATTAAATTTTAAGTTGTACAGAAAATAAAACGATAATTCTTTATGTTTTAATTTTAAATACATAGCCTATATTCTTAGAACATAGAAAATTTAATACCTCTCATTAAAAATGCTAAAGCGGCGAACAAGAGTGGATAATCTGTTTGGCGTCCGACGAATATTAAAGAAGGAAGCCGACCAGTCCGGAAGGTCTTTTGTGGAGATCAAAGTGATCTCGCGGCTTTGCTAATTGACCTTTGCATTTTGATGGAGTTTTCAACCTAATTCGTGACGTATAAGATTTAGGGTAACCGCATTACTTGTTAACAGTCGAGTTGTTCATTTGTCGTTTGTAAAGCGTTTTTGGTAATCAATAGTTTTTTTTTTTTTACATTTGAAAAATAGTTATTTAGTATGATTATAGCGAGCTTAAATATTATTTATTTTTTTGAACTACAAAGGTTTATAAAAAAGCGGTTTAACACGAATTTTACCATTTTGACCCAATTCCAAGCATTGCATTGCAGAACAGTCTTCTATTTATATATTTGCTGTCGAAGTAGAGTTTGCTTTTTAAGCTAATAAATTTTTCACAAGCAAAAAATTTGGTCAGCAAATTTGCCGCCTCGAACAAATATCTGCCTATTCTGTGGCGGGCCCTGGGTTTCATACTTAAATCTCAAAATTAAATCTACACAATTTGAATTCCACAAATACTTGATTCCTCCTTTATTGAGAAATAACAAATATTAGCTATCCGACCGAATTACCCATTCGTGTCTAAACTTTTGGCACTAATCACGGTAAAGATAGGAGCACCAACCCCGCTCCTATCACTGGGATCCAGCCTGAAGCGTACAAATCCCTCGTCCGTGCCTACCTATGTTAATCTACAGTTACATTTGAACACATACTAAAATTATCAACAACAATATCATATCAATATCAAATACTAATAAAGGCCATGTTAAATCACTAGAGCACAATACACGTCTGCACCGCTCGGCGAACCCAAGGAGAAGAGAGCGTTACACTCATACTCACCCCGACACTACTACTGCCAAGAGGGGTTTACCTGTAGTGGGGCGATACCTGTCACGTGATGTTACCGGGCGCTAACACAAATATGATTATGACAACATAACGTTAATATATAAAAGTTCAAAATAATTGTTTTCATTTGTTTTATGTTTTTACATGTTTAATAATATTATTCTAATTTTTTCATGTTTTGAAAAAATGTGAAACAATAATGAAACGTATTTGAAATCCAAATGAAAAGTAAAATTTACAGAGGTTTATTCGATCAGAACGACAATGCAGTATGTTTTAAAATGCAGAGCCACGAATAGCCTTAAAAGTCGTTCTTTGTTCGGGAGAATTCTTCAGAGGGTTATAAAAACTACAACCACCGGACAACCGACACGAAACAACGCAATTTTGCATAAGTTTTACTCTGGAGTCCGAATAATTCAAAATGCAAGCTAAATGGATCGACTTGGGATCAACGGATTTAATGGCTATGACTATGTTTTCCGTTATTTTAAGATTTTTTACCAACTTCAAAAAGAAGATTGTGAATTTAAGTTTGCATGTTTTTTGGGTTGATTTGTATGCATTTGACACTGAAAAAATGGTCAAATTTGAAAAATCTTTGACTATATCTCTTTATATTTTTTAAGGAAGTTTTAATATAAATATGTAGTTTTATTTTCATTTAGTATAGTTTTATTTTCTAAGGAATGTGAGTGACCTGTGTTGTATTACCTGCACACTTCAATTTCTTATTGAGGAACTAGTCGTGATAAACATTAATGTTTCGTAACCACTGTGTTTCTTCCTACATTACTGAACAACTGTGGCCATTGAAAACAGCGATGTATGTGTCCGTCACGTAATGTATTTAAGTTGTTGTTGATTTTCAAACATTAGTAAAGTTTTTGTGGCACGCCTCCCGACGTCGAGGCACCACGGAACACCGTTCCTGGAACTCATAGTATAGTTTCCGCGAGTTCGCTGCACGCCACATTTCGACTTATTCAGTTTTTTCAGCAAACGTTCATTTCAAAATACGATCAAAAAACTGTAAGTATACTAATATGTATACACTGAGCAACATTCACACAGCCTTCCATGAATTGAATACATTTTGCAAAAGAAAATTAACACAATCAGTAAAACTCGACAGATACGTACACAAAAACTTTTGTTTTGCGAAACTACTCACATAGTTCATAATATTCCGTTGCACATTGGACGTGTGACCAAATGGCCTAACAATCAAGTGTCATGATTTTTATGGTTATGCTTATTTATATTATATATTTTATGATTTACTACGCAATGATGGTGATAATAGGCTTAAATAATAACAACCGTGGCGCCATCTTACGAGAGTCTGTCATTGGTTGATCAACTCCCCGCTTTGACACCACAAGCATAGCGGTGGGGAGGCAGTGGAGATGGTACTAACAAGAAGGGATCGAGGGACATTCTTGGTTAGAGTCTCAGACTGAGCGGACGGTTAGTTGACTACCGACAGCACCAGTACAGAATTCATCACATTTCAGAAGTGCTCTTATCTCGCCCGCAGAAGTGGAAAAAAGATAGAAATTGTAAGTACTTTAATGTTTTAAATAAATATAATGAGTTTTTGCTTACAAGCTTTACAGATAGAATTTAAAATTCAGACTTTTTTATTTTTACTAAGGTATAATAATATGTGTGTCGCGTTAATGTTTTTATTTCAAGCCATCAGTACAGGCTGACAAGTTATATTTTTGCTTTGCTTCATGATTAGATTTGTTGTTAATGATTGCTACCCTCAGTTTTGTTAGTACGTCCTACCTACATTTACTTGTTTTGAAGCCTTAATGGTGGAACCTTGTTTCTATTCTTCAGGACTGATAATAGTGAGATTGGTTAGCTTAAAGATTAGTAAAGTGCAAATTTATTGATGATAGTGTTTTAATCATGTGTTAGTTAACGTATGTTTATCACAAGAAAAAAAAAAAAAAATCTTGTTCGAATTGCCCAGTCGTGTGGTTACGGTAAGCCCTTTTTATTAAAGAGTGGTTTCGTTATTTTGATGGAATAATTATTCTAATTTTACATTTATGTAGTGTAAAGTTTAATTTAATAAATTTAATTTAATTATTAATACAGTAAAAATAATTTTAAAAAAGTAAAGGTTTTTATAATTTTCGAATTTAAACTTATCGTACTTTTTAAGTAGACATTGTTAAAGTGTCGCTTTTGTGTGAAATAATGAAATACTCACATCATACATACATCACATGAATTGTGACTAAGGTTGCGTGGCCAGCCAGCCAGCCAGGCCTGCTTCTGGCCGGGCCCACAGAACACACACTCATTTTATTATGCTTGTTTTTCTGCTTTCATTTCATTCTTGCTAATACATTGTGGTTAAAATATTAATTTGCTTAGCCTTTATTTTTTTATTGTTTTTATTATTTGTTGTACAAGGGGCTTTACTTTTATGAAAATTTAAAGTTTTGTAAGGCCAGATATGATGCTTATAGATCGTATCGATGATAATGATGATGATGGCTTTCCCCAGTAATCATGCTATCATGAACAAAAGGATTTTTCATGTCCGACCGAATAAAGTAGTGAGCGGTTAATTTGGTTGCATGAACAAAAGGATTTTTCATGTCCGACCGAATAAAGTAGTGAGCGGTTAATATGGTTGATTTAAGATTGTTAGTGGTTTATAATATTTTTGGTAAAATTGATAACTAGCTGTAGCCCATGACTTCGTGCGCGTGGGCTTCGGAAATTTCCCGTGAATCCGCGTTTGTTTTTATACAAGATTTGTCATGACATTAACCAACCAACACAAAGAAAAAGAACTATTGGTGCATTCGTTCGAAATTGCTTTAAATATATTTGCAGGCAAAGATGCCTTGAGCTCATTCAATGACGATAACTTTTTTTTTTAATGAACTTTTTTTTTTTTTATGAAACAACTTTGGATGTTCTTCCGAGTTAGAATGGAACAATTGGTGAAAGTTTTGAGTAAACCGGTTCGGTACTTTGAGTGATAAGCGTGATCATACGTAAAAACAGACACACACAAAAAAAAATAACTTTCTATTATTCATGCCCCTCTATCTATTTCAGTCAAAATTACTAAATGTACAGACAAATTTTTTTTAGCCTAGTGTTTTGTTGAATGTTAATACTTACACAATTAACTAATTGCTTTTAGTAGTTATTATTTGATGTATTTCGATTTTCTGGGCTGGCCCAGAAAATACTGTAGATGTGAGTCTACATCTTTTGAGTCATGTACTAACGTGAGCGTGCGTTAGATAATGTAGATGTGAGTCTACATCTTTTGAGTTATGTACTAACGTGAGCGTGCGTTAGATAATGTAGATGTGAGTCTACATCTTTTGAGTCATGTACTAACGTGAGCGTGCGTTAGATAATGTAGATGTGTCTACATCTTTTGAGTCATGTACTAACGTGAGCGTGCGTTAGATAATGTAGATGTGAGTCTACATCTTTTGAGTCATGTACTAACGTGAGCGTGCGTTAGATAATGTAGATGTGAGTCTACATCTTTTGAGTCATGTACTAACGTGAGCGTGCGTTAGATAATGTAGATGTGAGCGTACATCTTTTGAGTCATGTACTAACGTGAGCGTGCGTTAGATAATGTAGATGTGAGCGTACATCTTTTGAGTCATGTACTAACGTGAGCGTGCGTTAGATTATATTAGATGAAAGTTAGCATCCTTTAAGTTCGTTATTAGCGCGAGCGTGCGCTAGATCATGTTAGATGTTAATGTGCATCTTTTGAGTTTGCTATTAGCAAGAGCGTGCTTTATTTTATATATAGATGGAATCGTACATCCTTAAAGTTCTGACGAGCTGCATGTTAAAAGTTATGGGTAAAAATGTCTTGTTATGTACAGATGAAGTCCATCTAATTAATTATTTTTTATGAAATTAGTGAAAAGAGCTAATGTATTTTCTTATGCATACATTTTTTTTTTCTGGTTTTATCTACAATCAGTTCTCTGGACTATGAGCCTTGACGATGAGCAATAAGATAAAAATATGTGTCCCTTGTAAAGGCTCAGTAGAAGTAGCCTTCTCTTAGAATCTTGAAGCGAGTCCTTGAATATCATATCGCTTCAAGCGTTTATAAGATTAAGTGCCAGCTCATTTGGGTGGTTCAAGAATCGATTTCTGTAGTTTCCTAAGTGTTGATCTGCAGTGTGTCGTGGATTTTAGCATTGGTGAGTAACCATGATGGTTATGTTTGTATTACAAGCACTGCCCCACAATTGGAGGCAGTATGTTCAAATAAGTTTCAAGATTGTTTTGTATATGAGGAGCTTGTTATCTACATAGAACAGAGTTGCGTGCCATCAGCCAGTCCTCTATACTGGAGATAGATGTCATCTTTTTTTTGTTTTGATGTGCTTCTTCCATGTTAGTTTGCGATCCAAATGCATTCCGAGATACTTGACGGAGTCATTCTGTGGTAAGCTCATGTCCCTTAGTTTGATGGTGGGCAGTTTCTCTTTTTAAGCAAAGATAATATGGGTACAATTTTGAGTCACTTGCTATGATCGCCATTTGTGGAGCTTTTCATCAATCTTATCAAGGCAATCTTGTGATGCCAATAGTTGACGCGACCTGGATTTTTGTTACCTGCTAATATAGCCGTAACATCGGCAAATTTAGTAACGGTGGTTGGTGATATTATCGGCTTCAGGGAGATCAGATATATAGATCGTGAATAATTTGGGACCTAAGGCTAATCCCTTAGAAACATCGCTTTAATTTCATAGAAGTCTGATGTCTCTTCATCTATTTAAACCTGGAATAATGTATTTCGGCTATGCATCCACTAGCAAATAGTTACTGTGAGGATACACTTTTTTGATTTTGTAAAGTAGTTCTTGTGCCACACTTTGTAAAATGCCCGCTAATTGTCCAAGAAAGCTGCTTAGTAGATTTTCTAATAGTATCGCATACTCTGTGAACCTGTTATATTGTAGAGTGATATTTACTAAAGCTCAATTGGTGTTTTGGTATTGCATCAGGTTCCGAGAGGATACGCAAAATTCTAATTAGAAATCTTTCGAAAGATTTTAGACAAGATTGGTAAGAAACGAATTAACTGTAAGAGCTTGCAGAATGAGGTGGTTTGCCTGCCTCGTAGAGCATTGTTATAATTGATACTTTTCACAGGCATAGAATGAATTGAACTCTCAATATTCTGTTGAATAGAGTAGTGAGATAGACTATGGCCTTTCTTGCTGACTATTATTGTGTTGCCTCTAAATTGAGATATGGTATACTTTTTTGGGGAAATGCTGCAACGATACACATTCTGCTGCACATTTAGGGTACAAAAAAATGTATCCGAGCCATGTTTAGAGACAACAAAGAGATTTGTGTATCAGATTTTAGAAAATTGAACTTAGACTTTACCCTCACTGTTCATTTTTGAGGCATGATTGTATGTGAGGCAAAATATAAATAGTTTTAAGCAAATTGTTAATAGACGACCAAGACCAACAAGAATTATGGTACAAATACTTCCTCAACATGAATGAATGAATGAATAAACACTTTGTTGCATCAATTAATGAATACATCATTGGATTGTATATGAATCTAATCTTGCGTCGTAAAGTAGGACAATATATGTTTTGGAACCGAAATTATTTAACAAATTACCTGACAGTATGTAAGAGTTAAGATATAGAGCATTTAAAGAAAAGTTACGAAAACTACTAATAGATAAACATTTATTTTACTAACACATTATGACTACTCAGATTATTATACTTTTATTGGAATCATTACAAGTTGGAAATTATGATAAAATACCATGTTGACTATATCTTTTTAAATTTGACATTGTTTTAAATGGTGTATCTTTATAATTGAGTATTTTTAGACATGATATATTTGCACGCCTTACTAAGGTAAAATGTATTCGCACATTCATATTTGCAAATTATTCATGCAAATAAAGAGATTTGATTTGATTAACTCTTCTAGAACTTCTTTGATGATCAAGTCAAAACCAAGTGACTTATGTCTTTGGAAATTAGAGATGACCTGTTTAACTTTTTGTACTATCACTGGGTTAAGTGGAACAGATAGTTGGAAGACTTGGTTCAGCTCTTCTATCTATTTCAGTTTCACGTCTTCATAGCCTTCATTTGGTGCAAACACGTCAGCTAAATGTCTTGCAAATATATCAGCTTTCTCTTTTCCAGTATGTGTCCACCCAGTATTAGTTTTAAATGGAAACTTCATGCCTGTGGTTTAAATGGACCTTTAGTAGTTTTCCACAGTGAATAGTTGGTGGATGGTATCGCAGTAAGGTATTCTAGCTGGTGTCCAATTGTTTTGTTCTGGACGTCTTTCACAGCAATCAGTCAAATTTTGATCATTTAAACAATCACCGTCTCTGTACTATATTTCATTATAGCAGATAATAGTGGAACTAATTGTCAACAGTATAGGGCTATGATCAGAGCCGCTATCATAGCAAGTTTCTGCTTTCAGATAGTGTACTTCTGGCCCTTTTGCGAAAAAAAAAAATATTCAGAGAATTTTAACATATCGCCAGTATGTTGGTTCACAAGTCGTGATTACATTAAGATTGTTATTGCCAAGACACAGTTTGAGCAGTGTACCTTTGGTTGAGGTCAACCTTAATCCCCAGAATGTTTGGCACCCCAATCTCCACTTGAAATAAGTCTGCCTCCTAGTGTCAAAACGTACTTACTGTAAGTAGAACAGTTACGCTTGTGCCTTGGATGGCATTAAACTGCAGACTGATTAAGACTTCCAAGCTTACCTTTAATATCTATGGTGGTTGCTAGGATTCGGAGTGTTTATACTCTGGCAGCAGGTAATGCTTATGGACTTACATGACTCATTCCATCAGGGTGGTGTGTGATATAAGTGTTGTAGTCCTTGATGGAACGTTACTTTGCTTGATGCAGTGTGCTTTTGAGATTAAGGTCACATCTAGTTTGTGAGTTGCAATAAGTACTTCAAGTTCAGATTTATTTGGAGCTAGCCATTTATGTTCCAGGTAGTAATTCTTAATGTCTTCTAATTCTTAATCAGTAGTCATTTTATTCTTCTGACAATTAAGTAGAGCGAAGAGGCTTATAAAGTGCACTCATATGTTGTAGGAGCATGTCTAATTATTGAGGTTGATGCTTTAAGCAGTTTTTTTTTATTCTTCAATTTTATCGGTTAACTTAGATGACACTTCAGTATTGCCTTTTAGGATTTTGGCATAGAAAGTTCTTTTTTTTTTAATATCACGTGTAAAAAGTTTAGTTTCATTTGAGTAGCATCTGATGAAATCAGTGTTAGATATTTGTATAATATATGCATTTGAAGTTTTCGTTGGGCATTCAAGCCTTATTGGTTTGGCTTTCGACTTGCTAGAATCTCCTTGTAAACACTACATTCCTAGTAGTTGCAGGATGCTCACCTTGGAAAAGGGCGCATAGTGCTGGTGTACTACTGTCTTTTTTTTTTTTTTTTGCATTCTGAAGCTTGATGACCTTGAGCACATTTCACACACTGATATAGTAAAATTAAAACTATAGTTAATTGACAATGACAAAGTTTACTATAGTAACGAGGAATTAATGGACTGATATTAGTTTTATTGTACAAAAGGTACGATGTACATTAATGTAGTAATATTTCAGTATTAATGATGTCAGTGTATCAATTTTTGATTTATTTCTCATTTTTCATTTTTATTTTGAATTTGACTGCTACTATTTGACTTGATGTTAATTATTATCATTATTTTTATTAATCTATTGTATAGACGGGTAAAAATAAATGAGTATGAGTATTTTTTTTGAATGACAAAGTTGTTGGCATCTTTGACACTAAGGAATTGTATGCCTCTTTTGAGGACCTTCTATTTTTACTGCTTGGTGGTGAATTTTCGTTTTTTTTAACTGCACTATTGCTAGGACCTGGAGCAATATTTACAAAAATAAAAAGTTGACGTTGGTTTTCTTTCTAGTCCAAATTTCACATTGATAATTTATCCTTGAATGATGTTTCCGGTTTTTTCTATCTCTGCTTCAATTGCTTTGGAAGGTGCTGTGTAGATTTTTTTTAAATAACGATTCTGTAGCATCGTTGATCTTTTTGGATGAATTTATACCCAATACAACCATGTCGAGTAGATATTTTTTTTATAAGTTTCTATACCGGCACTGATTACTTGAAGTTGATTTTTATTTATTATCCTTAGGGTGAAACTATCCGCACTGCCAGATGAACGAAGTAGTTCTGCCAGCTTATTGACTTCCTGTACACCTTATAAGAGTAATGGTGGTTTACTTGGTCATTTTACTATTGGCTGATCTTCAGATTCTTCATCTGTAGGGTGTATGGGTAATCCACTAAAGCTGTTCTGCGTGTTGATTGAATCTGGACATGGTGATTCAGATAGAATATACATTTAAATAATAACAAACAAAAAACAACCGAATGTCATGATATGATTTTATTGTGTTTGATTTAGTTTATACTTGAAAAAAGATTTGTTCATTTGATTTGGCTTATTATTTAAAATGTTTAGAGGAAATAATTGTAAATATTTAAATTTTGATATTATTGTGTTCTATGTTAATAATACTTATATATCTTTGTCACACTATGTAAATAGACTCAGATATGTTTTAAAAGGTGAATAAGGTATATTTTGTATTGATCATCCAATTGTACAATTTTTGTAACGTGCGCCGGAGTCTGCACGTTGTCCGATGGCCGAATGTCATGATTTTTATGGTTATGCTTATTTATATTATATATTTTATGATTTACTACGCAATGATGGTGATAATAGGCTTAAATAATAACAACCGTGGCGCCATCTTACGAGAGTCTGTCATTGGTTGATCAACTCCCCGCTTTGACACCACAAGCATAGCGGTGGGGAGGCAGTGGAGATGGTACTAACAAGAAGGGATCGAGGGACATTCTTGGTTAGAGTCTCAGACTGAGCGGACGGTTAGTTGACTACCGACAGCACCAGTACAGAATTCATCACACAAGGATGCCAAAGACCGCAAAGCCGGAAGAAAAAAAATGAAGTGAAGGAAAAATTAAGGAAAACCCATACAAGGACACAACGAGGGAGGGCTAAGATAGCTAAGAGATTACTAAGAGACATACCAATGAACTTAGCTAAAGGATAATTGAAGCTCAACCGCCGCGCTGCTTGGTAAATGTCATACAAGTTGAGCTATGTGGTTATACCCGCCTGTAAAGTATATAAGTATGGTTTGTATGAAGTCTTAATCATAAAAATAACAAACACTTTTTTAGCCCATTTAATTAAAATATGTTTAGTCCTTTTCTCTCTTAGCAACGATACAAAACAAATTTTATTTAAAATAATTATAAGTATTGTATAGATGTTTCAGTAATATCCTATAAGTAAGTAAAATGGGAGCTTTTATTACATTTGCTTTGGTAAAAACATTTACTTATATGAGTCATGTCATTGATGAAATCATATAATAGTCAAAGAGTTTCTTGCAAAATATTGTTTTATCACAGCACCACGTTACTGAACATAAGCCAGAGTTCGCTTCCACAAAATATCTAGCACATTATTCAACGTGTGATCTTGTAGCTTTTAAATATTAAAAGAATTTCTCCGCGAACAATCATGTCATGTATTATTCAACATGAATTGGACACGATTGATCTTAATTCTAGTGGAATAAGATTTGTTAGGATCTATCGATGGATTAATGGTGGGAATAACGCTTTTATTGGCAACCCACGTTTAAACTTGAATGTTATGGTCACACTATGGTTACTACCTTGTGTCTCCTCATTTATTTCTGGTATTTTTATTTTTTAACAAACGAAAATATGTTAAGTATATCACTTTGACCTACCGGTTTTTTTGCTATATAAGGCATTTTATGCCTAAGATTATTAGTCCGCCATTTACGTTAATATATCTTGTAAATTAATAAATAGTGTACATAAATATTTCGTTTTTTGCATTTCGCGCATTTCTCTAGTATTACTTGGTCTTCTTCTTCTTTTCGTGTCAATGAAATTTACTAGATCAATATTTATTGGTGGTGATGTTTAAGTAGGACCTGTAGCAAATACAAAATTAATATCAAATACTATTGGTTTATTCAATTCAATTCATTTTTTTGCCTTAAAACATGGTAGTACAAGATGTTACAGTAGATAAGTAGATGCTGTTACATGTTTTGCTTCCAAAATAGCATAAAAATATATTCTATCTTATATATTTTAAATAAGATTAATAATTTAATTACATTTTCAGTTTTATAGCTATAATTAAAATTATAATAAGTGGACAATGAAATGAAATTAACATTGCACGTATAATGTCAAAATTCAATCCAATAATGTTCCAGACCTAATACATTGTTTCTTCCAAGAACTCATTCACTGAGTAGTAACAACCCTCAATATGCACTTCCTTAATTTTATTTACAAAGTTTTTGATTGGAAACGTCTTGATATTTATAATATTTATTTAAGATTTATAGTACATATAATTTCAATAACTGATTCTGCCGATAGAATTAAATCTCACCTTTTCCAGTGTTGGCCACTAACAGACCCGGATAATGTTCCTACTGGTCTGGTTTCGCTGTAAAAAAGGTTACGAAGATTAGACGTCAGTCGTTCGATTGTACACGCTCGGTCGAATGAATGAATGAAGTTATTTATTTACATGAAACATAGAACAATAGGATGTTTCAAGTTAATTTGATACATACCTACATGCTTTGCCAATAGTACGTTTTCCATTTTTACTGCCTCTTAGCCTCAACCTATCCAAAATTATCACTTAGTACATAATATTGGATTTGACAGAAACATGAAATGTCATATTTAACACGAGTCTTCTATTTGCGGTAGACTAGTAACTAACTATACTCACGTTTTAACGAGATGGAAACTGTCTCGCCTCTTGGCTGACAGCGACGCGGTTTCATGTAATGTCCCTATATAATTTTGTTGGATTACAGACCTGTTATGCAGATACTTACTTATTTATAAGGATTAAAAAGGTCTTTATAATGTAACAGAGCTCTTTTGCGGGAAGTGACAAACGTTTTTTGTCAAGCGTGCAGTCTAGGGCGAAATAAATTTGAGTAGCGCTCATGTCCAGCTGTGGACTGTTTTGCTTGAATGACTCTTATCCATGACTCGCTTTGGCTTCAAGGTGTTCTTCTGAAAAAACTTTATTATTAAATACATTATGTGCGCTTCTGATTTGTTTTTTAAATCATTTTTATTTGTAATAACTTTGTTGTACTAAACTAAAACTAAAGTGAATTCAAAAGCTTATAATATAATGTAAACAAAAATAAAATGGCAGACTTTTGTGATTCTTACACTCTAAAACATGAAAATACTTAAGTACCTTTGCATTTATATTGTTAGTGTTAAGATTATTAGGTACTTCAAACATACCACGTCGATTTACGTAGTCGGGTTCTAAATTCTTATTTTTTCTCTTCTATTAACGCATTCTTAATTTTATTTCTATTTCATAATTTATTTATTCATAGAAAAATGTATAACATGACAGTAATTCAACAATCAAAGCGTTGCACAATTTTAAAGTAATATTTATTAATGATTGTAGGGATAGCTTTAACCCCAGAAAATTATTTTATTTATTTTATTTATTTAACTTCATTACATACAAATGTAAATAGCGGACTTACTACTACTTTTCTATCAGTCATCCAACCAGTGGTGCAGAGAAGAACATCTTTTTGTTTTGCAACTTGTCTAACGATTTCTCATTTATTTTTTTCTGATTCAGTAGTCGGTAAGTACTTCAGGTTTTCTCTAGATTTTTTTAGTTAGATCCACTGATATTACTAAAATAATCTAGGGCGAAAATAATCTAACTTAGAAGATGGTAACTTAGCTACTGGGGGGTTACTACCGTCTCTTAAAATCATGCAAGATTCAGTGAGTAAGGGGGATATCGCCTTACATCATGTATTGCGCTGTCTCGCTTACTCGCTGGATCTTGCATGGTGGTAGTAACGGCCCTGGAGTATAAGCGTGAGGATATTTACGTTGAAAGTTAACAAATATCAAACAATCAGAGTTTTTATATCAGGGAAATGTGGCGAATATCTCAAAAACGTACGCTGGTCGGGTCACACCCTTAGGGTTTAAACTATTAAAGTTCTTACCGGATAATCCCCGAAACTAACAGTTCAGACACGGGCGGCTGTTGATCTCTGAATATCATTAATATTTAAACATACGTACGCGGAAATGCTATACATTTACTTATTTTATACTAGGTACAAATATTTCCGCCAGATTTTATTTGTAATTTAGTTTTCGGTTTGTTTATTTAAACTTAAATGTTCTGCATAAACATTAATAATGATATACTTAGTAGGTAAGTATATTGCATTTGTAGTTAAGTGTATCTGGGATTTTATGTCCATTCATTTTAGAAATGTACGTTTATTTATAAATGCCCAATATTTCTATTCTTTAAAAAAACTAAATCTTTGTTAGGTATATGATATTATCACAAAGACCTATCAAACTGGAATGTAGTGAAGCCACTCAAATAAACAAAATGAACATGTCAGTAAATCATTTTTGTAGCTTTGTCATGTGACATAGAACCTTTGGAGTCGGAAATTAAACGCTTTGTATTGGACATTAAGCGATGTTTATTGCCCTCCACGTGTTTGTTCAGGAACTAATTCACGTTTACAAAATATTTTTGCCGCTAATTGAAAAAGTTTTTAAATTCAATATTTACTTACCTAGATACTATTTATTAAAATTAAATTCAAAAACTTCGTTTGTTAGTTTTGAATGAATTTGAAAGCAGACTTAAATCATCTGAACAGATTTAAACTCTAATGGAGAAAAAAAGATCAATAATTCACGGGATACCTAAGGGAGAAAACTCAGATTGAAAAATACATACCATTTTTCTTAGTAGCCATCAAAAGCATGTATAATATCTATTTTGCAATTCAATTTCAAATCATGCAGTATTTTGAATTTAGAAAATATTTTTTTGAGATTAATGAACAATTTCCATATTAAAACTGCTTCCATTGTCCTTAAGGTTGTATTAACAAACATATTTTTGAAATATCGTGAGTTAAAAAAAAAATATTTTGGGATATAGGATTTATTTTTATTTCACAGGTTTTGTCTATAAAAGCTCTTCTCTATGTCACATAGATAGCTGTTTTACTCAATTCAAACTGGAAGAGGTTCCTAATGTCTTTGTAATCGTCGGATTTTAATTAAAGTGTTTTGTTTATTTCTGTTCATAATAATTTTAAGGATAGTAAGATCTAGAAACGTTTTTATTGCCATGTTCATGTTATTTAGGACAACATTCCACTTCCATGTGAAATTCATCCCGAGTCCTGTTACCAGATTTCTAGCTCGCATTACTCAGGATTATCGAGCCCGCATGCTCCCCTTTGACGTTTGTATTAGAGCATTAATATTGACTTTATTTGCTATCATTGCAAAAAAATTGCGACAGTACTAAACACTCCGAAAGAGCTTTAGGCATTATTTGATAATAGCCATTTGTATGCCGTTTTTTCCTCGTAAATATTAGGCCTCGTCTATAAACGTAACTTCTGCAATCTCAGTATCATCAAAGTTTAAAATACTAAACTTTATCAGAATTGATTGTTTTATTGCATCGATTATGAGAATACCTTAGAATATGAAAAAAAAATTATTAAAATTAAAGATTTGCAGGGTTAAATCCTCAACTAAATTCATTACGAGCTTGAAGTCCGCTAAAGATAAAAAAATATGGTTTAAATGTTTATTTGCATCAAATACATCAAACAATTTAAATAAATTAGTTATATGCAAAAATTGACAACATTAAATATTTATACGAATATACAATTTCGACTCTGATTGTATGACGCTAGGATACACATACTTAGACGGTAAGCGACAACTTGAGTGTATGCTTAAACTGAATTAAGTAAGGCGCACAGCACTGATTTTCCCTCACCGCCTAAACATCTACGGTGACGTCGTATTATTATTCACTCCATAAGATAAGTAAATTGGATTATATAAATCATCATCAATTTTATGACATTGTCTGAAGAAAATCATCTTTGAGTGCATTTCAAATAAGGAGAGTTAGAAGACGCACCCGATTGGGAAAAGGTACAAGGAAGTTTGACCAGTGACAGTCTTGTTAACCTATTGCGACCTCCATGGAAATAGCTTACCTTTATTACAAGAACAATAACGAATAAACGATTTTTGATTAAATTCTTAATAAAAATTCGTTTAGATTCAGTTTCTCCTAAGACTGAAATAATAATCGCTATAAAATATATTCTAAGTAAAACATAATATTTATGTTCATAAAGCACACTAATCAGATTAACCAGGCAAAAACATCGTGGCATTGTGTTCGACCGCCTTATAATTGTAGCCGGATTAACACAGCTATCGTCACGTAATTTAAAACTAATTAACAAAGGAAAATGCTGGCTCCTAAATGGTTACTTTCAGAGAAAATGGACTTTGCAAATATTCGCCGGAGAATAAAGTGACTCGAGGCGTTTAACTTTTGTATTCAATTAAATAGAAAGCTCTAGAAATAAATGGCAAGTATAGTATTATCGCCCGTATAAATAAATCATCGCAATTTCGGTCTGTTATCTCAGCTTTTTTGTTAATTGGGAATTTCAAAAGTAAAACGATATAAATTCAACTCGTTTCTCTCTTTATCGTTTAAGCGAACATTTTTATATAATCAGATGAATTTTTTTTCAAATCGCAGACTTTTTGAGAAATGGAAACATTAGGATTACCAGAATATGTAACGATGTATGACGAGAGTGATGAGTGTGGAGATATGTATGTAGATGATTTTTAAATAATGAGGGATTATTTTCTAATATTTTAATGACCGGCTCCCTGCCTGAGGTGGATTCTTTTCTCTAATTTTGTTGATAGTGAAATTCGGCATCACACAAAAAAACGCTTAAGGAGATTAAGAGAGCCATTCATCTATTTTTAAGATAGAAACTACACAGGTTCGCTGCTATTTTTTAATATTTTATCAGAAAATCATCAATACATATAATAAGACACTTAAATGCGAGTGTCTGTACATTAATTATTTTTCAAAAAACTGATTGAGTGCGATTAAAAAAGAGTAACAGAAACCAAAAAGACAGTTTTTAAAATTTTTGTCTGTCTGTATGTATGTATGTCTGTCTGGTACGTTATAACTTCGAAAATACTCAACGGATTTGAACGCGGTTTTCACAGTTGGATTATATAGAATTAGCAGCGTTGTCAAAACTTTGTTTCGTCAAAATCGGCTAAGGGAAAAAGAAGTTATGGTCGATTGAAAATTTACTTCAAACACTGCTTCAAAACTTTTAAACTTATAATGCGTTTACTTACGTTTAATTTAAATAAGGCTAGAATTTCTACTTAATATTATTATATCAATAAAGACAAAAACACGCACTGCACCTATTAATTTTAATAAAATAACACCTTGAATTTAGTAACATAAAATCTCAATAGATGGCGCTGACTTTACAACTCGCTATGGTTACGTTTCGCATTATGGTATAGCAGATTGAAATTAACCCTAGCAAATTCATCGCTCGCGAGTTTGCATCGTTCGTCCCAACTGGGAGCCCCTTGCGCTTTTGCCGAAAAGGCTGAGTGGCGTCAAGCCCTCGCCTCAAACCGTCCCGCTGTAAATATTAAAGCTCTTAGTAGCTAATATTGTAGGTCATAACAAAAAAAAACCTAGCAAATTAAATAAACTGATGGTCTCTGTCTTTGTTTGTGGTCTTTTCTTTGATTGTTGTTTATTGATTGGTTTGGTAAATGGACGGTTCGGTTCGGATGTTATGTGATTAAAATTAACCCTAGCAAATTAAAAAAACTAATGGTCTCTGTCTTTGTTTGTGGTTATTATCTTTGGTTGTTGTTTATTGATTGGTTTGGTAAATGGACGGTTCGGTTGGGTTGTTATGTTAGTTGTCTTGCTTGAATTGATATTTGATACGAGTAGGTTGGTTTGGCTTGGCTTCTTTGTTTTAAAAATAACCAGCCAGTCGTTTCAATTGTTGTTTGACGGAACATACGATCGTGTCGTATATAAAGAATTTTAATTATTTTAAATAATGCCTAGGAGGAAACGATCTAATCTGTCGCATCATTCCAGAATAGCTAAAAGCAGAAAGTTAGCTATATCTCAAGAATCGAATGCGGATAGACATATGCGACTCGATGAAGATAGCCTATCTTCATCGAGTCGCATCTGTCTATCCGTGTGTCTGTATCTTAGATAGGCAACGCCATGCATTGTCTCGGTCTTTACAAACTTCTTCTGACAGAGAGTCTCGGTTGTCCGCTGACCGCGAGAATCATGTGTCATCTCGGGCTTCGGAAACGTTTACCGAAACTCAAGGTTTTGGCGGAAATTGTCGGGGATGAAGTGATTTACACGTCATATAACAATGTTGTGCATCAGGATGATGCTACCATCTACCCTATCGAGTTTTTGAGTTCATTGGCTGCAAGTATGGTCTTCCTGCTCATAAAATTACCCTTAAAGTCGGCGTTCCCATTATGCTCCTAAGAAATCTTTCTCCGCCTAAACTATGCAACGGGACCCGACTCAAAGTAACGGTTTTGCAGCGCAACTTAATACAGGCCGAAATTCTCACAGGGTGTGGTTCAGGCGAAACGGTGTAACGCACCCAATTTCCAGTTGCTGTATGCTTTGCTATGACAATAAATAATTCGCAGGGACAAACCCTAAAAGCAGCTGGCATCGACCTAAGAACAAGATGTTTCTCGCATGGACAACTGTAGGTATGTGGCTTGCTCGCGGGTCAGTAGCGCCGAAAATCTATTTTTATTAGCCTCTGAGGGAAGAACTGCTAATGTTGTCTACAAAGAGATTCTTTGAACTTAACTCTGAAATATGATATTTGTTTATATTTGAATAATGTCCTGGCTACTTCGATTTTGTCATTTCATTTCAATGTAACACAGGTTACGCAAAAAGCGACCTACACGCGGGCGGAGCCGCGGGTAACAGCTAGTTATTACATATGTGGCTATACCAGCTGAAATATTTAGTAGAGTGATTAATGACAGATGTAATTATGACTATGATGATGATAACCTGGTAATTTTCTTTTCCGATGACTTCTAGCCAAATCCGGTTTTTTTATTTTGTTTGTAGGCGATTTAACTGAGATTTAGAATATAAATACAACAAATGTTTCAAACATTTCTTATATGGATTTAACTAAAGCTAATAGTAATATGCAAGAATCCAACTTTTGTATGATCAGGTTTTGTATCAATACCTAGATAAACTGAAAAAATCACATATTTTCAATACGACTATTAATCAATATTTACCTAGAATATATATTGTGTCAAGTATGAAGCCTGGATTCCTATATCACAGCGAAAACTTTAAACTCCGCATACTGGGATTTATTTACCTTTGGTGCGCGTAGACTCAGGTGCAACTCATATTTAATATCAGACATCACAGTAAACACAAATGTAAATAGAGTATCTTCTGCCGGCTATTTTCCATTGCACTGGGCCAGATTTAAAATATTCTGAATATAGTTTTTAGTACATACCCGACCCCAGATGAACTGAGATAAGGGGTGGACAAAGAGTAAGAAGAAGATAGTTTTTAGTACATAAAATAAGAAAGATGTGTGCCGTAAGATATGTCTATACCTCTGACGTGTGTCGATGTTTAACTGACATATTCATGACGAACATCCAAAACTGGGCTACCGTTCAGCGTTGCATGTAGTACGGTGCAAATAAATTGACCAACGTGAAGGTTTTTGAATGCACCGGCCACATCAGAAAATAGTCAAGGGAGATGGGCCATGCTCGTAGGTAAATGTTCTAGGCAAAAAAAGTAATAATTAACAGTAAAATTAAAAATATATAATTATAAATAACCGCAGTGAGCCATAAAGATGACAATTACATAACCGCGTAATTAATAATTAAAAACCTCAGTGCATGCATTGCAATTTTGATATTCAATAGCAATGTCACAATTATACTTGTGACGTGCAAATACATGTTTTCGTTTTTATTTCCGGTGATTGGTTCAGTGATTTTTTTTTTTCTAGCTAATACATTACTCTCTCATAATATGTTCTATTACAATCTTTTTAGAGCAGTAAAAATCCACCTGTCTTTTTATTTTAATATAATAATGAAATGCCAATACTATTCTATTTAAATTCTCGAGAAAAGTGTATAATTTATACCTCTACTACTCAGTAGTCTAGCACTCAATATGTTGACAAAAAAATATACTAAAAAGCACTTAAATAAATTAAAAATATTCATAAATAAAGTAAGCAAAATTACTTAGGTATGCGTATGTATATACACGTGACCTTGTAAATCAAAATTAACTAAAAGTTAACACGTGTTTACGACCCTTACCCTTAGAAAAGATAAATGTAAGTGTTTCGTCAAGTGTCACGTTGATTGATAGCCAAGATTTTGCTACAAAAGGCGACACTCGCGAATACCTTACACAAATTCAAAATAATACAGATTCAACTGTAGAATAAAAAAAAACTTAATAAAAAATGATTGAATGCAGAAAATCACTTAATTTTATTTATTTTATTTTATTTATTAAGTATCTGGAAAAACCCTAGTGGTTATGGTATACTATAATGTATTTTTTTTCAGTAATAAATAATAAATAAAAAATCTTGTCAAATTCAAATTCAAATTCAAATTGTTTATTTTCAATATAGGATATTCTTATCACTTATTGACGTCAATTGTTACTTATTTTAAGTTTACCACCACTTCCAAAGCGCAAATGGAGAAGAAGTGGCGCCACAAACTCCACAGCAGCATTTTCTTCAAAAACGTCAATTCACAAAATTTGAGTCAAATCAGACGAGTTTACATTTGAATATTTTTATAATTACCATAAGTTTATTATTAAATAAATATTGAGGATTATTGAAATAGTTTAATAAAAATGTCAAGTAATAAAAGATGTCATGATATAATAAAAAAAAAAAAAAAAAATAATGTACTGAATGTACATATGATCAATTTTTAGCTATAGTTTGGAGGACTCCGCACCAAGCTTAAGTTACACATCCTTGTCATTGAGAAAATCATGAGCGCTATAATAGGCTTTTTTACAAAGTAAATTCTTAACATGTGCTTTGAATTTTCGGTCAGGCAAACTAAGGACCGACTCTGGAAGCTTATTGTAATAGTGTATACAGTTACCCAAAAATGAGTCATTAACTCTACTTAGCCGATATGATGGGAGATATAATTTATTTTTATTCCGTAAGGGTCTATCCGTAACATCGCAAATTTTTTTAAAAGAAGAAATATTTCTCCTGGTATACATAATAACCTCAAATATATATTGAGAAGCGAGAGTTAAAACATTAATATCCTTAAACAACTCCCTAAGCGACTCCCTTGGTCTTAAACCATAAATGGCACGAATTGCCCGCTTTTGCAAAATAAAGATAGTCTTTATTTCACTTGCCCTTCCCCAAAGCAATAGTCCATACGACATTAAGCTATGAAAATAACTAAAGTACACTAGCTTAGCAGTTTCCACATCTGCTATTTGTCTGATTTTTCTGACAGCATAAGCGGCAGAACTAAGTTTTTTAGCTAGGCTTGTAATGTGCGAACCCCATTGCAATTTAGAGTCAATTGTGATTCCTAGAAAGGTGGTATTATCTACAAGTTCTAAAATCTCTCCATTCAACGTGACATCAACTTGAACCTGCCTCACGTTTGGTAGTGTGAATTTTATGCATTGGGTCTTATTAGCATCAAGCATTAAGTTGTTAGTTGAGAACCAATTAGAGATGGTATACAAAATATTATTCACATGATTGGTATTTACACTACGGCGATTCATTTTAAAGATTAAAGATGTATCGTCTGCAAATAAGACTATACCAGCGTTCTTTTCAACCGCGTAAGGCAAGTCATTGACATAAATCAAAAAGAGGAATGGTCCAAGAATTGAGCCTTGAGGCACGCCAATTTTTACTGTTGATCCGTCTGATTTGACACTATTTATATCAACAGTCTGACGTCTATCACTTAAATAAGATCTTAGTAACTCAATTGACTTAGTATCAAAGCCATAATGAGAAAGCTTGAGCAAAAGTGTCTCATGATCAACACAATCAAATGCTTTAGAAAGATCACAGAAGACCCCGATAGCATCCTGTGATTCTTCCCACGCGTTGTATATATGAGTGATGAGTGCCACTCCCGCATCGGTTGTTGATTTACCGGCAGTAAAACCAAATTGTTGACTGTGAAAGAGGTTGTAGGTCTTAAAGTGCAGTAGCATTTGGTTGAGCATAATCCTTTCAAACACCTTGCTCAATACTGGCAAAATGGAAATAGGTCTGTAATTGCCAGGTTCTAATTTATCTCCTTTTTTGAATAATGGGATTAGTTTACTGTATTTCATTAAATTTGGAAAAATACCTTGATCGATACATTCATTAAAAATAAAAGCTAAATCTGAAGCTACAACATTGATAATGTGATAAATCACGCTAACAGACATACCCCAGTGATCCTCGGACTTTTTTAAGTTAAGCTCTTTAAAAGTTTTAATAATATCACTGGGGTGTATGTAAGAGAAATTAAACTTGGAGTTGCAAGGGGTGACATTCTCTTTAAGCAATGTTTCAGCAGCTTGTGGGCAAGAATTTATATTTGAAGTTATTTGCAATGGAATGTTTGTAAAATAATTTTCAAAAGAATTAACTATTTCTTTAGGGGAAGAAATTTTTTGATCTTCGAATTTGATTTCTTGAATATTTTCCCTTTCTTTACATTTCCCAGTTTCTTTATTTATGACCCTCCAAGTCTCTTTCATTTTGTTAGGAGCAACATTAATCTTTTTTTTAATGTAATTAGCTTTAGCCATCCTGCAAACATTTTTGAAAGTTTTCGAGTAGTTTCTAACATAATCAACAAAACAGCTATCAAAAGTGTACTGTTTTTGGGCATACAAATCGAACAGTTATTGTCTGCTTTTATGAATACCCACAGAAGCCCATTCACTAAATTTTAATATATTATTGCGCTTAAGCTTTTTTTGTTTAAAATTTTTGGAGAAACTGTCAGAAATAACACTAAATAGTTTATTATAGTGACTATCAGGATTGTTATCTGTATAAGTCATTGAGCCTAGTTTATTCTCTATTGAGTTTTTAAATTGAGTAATTCCAGTTCGTTCTGTTCCCTTTCCAGTAGAAGTTTGTCATTTTCGTCTTTTAAAGCCTTTAGTTCGAGTAAGGCTGACTTTAACTGCATTTCCACTTGACGGGCAGTCACGGCTCTGCTTGAAGTGGACATTATAGACAATACAGAATAGATTTATATTTGCAAGGAACAGAACGAACAATTTATTTGCAATTAACCAGTAAAACCAACTGACCTAACCTTAACGTCAACTACCTACTTGAACAAAATAAAAATACAAAATTTACAAAATATTGATTGTGAAAGTAAGTGAAGCGTATTTTAATCTGATAATCAGTGTTCAAAAAAACGTGGTGTAAGGTGAAAAGGAGTAAACGAAGCTAAATAGTTACCGATTTCGCCTTGTAAAAGTTGTAAACAAACGATACCGGCTTGTTACCCACTAACCTTTTTGTTCACTATTTATCCACCAAATACACTTATTTTCACTACACAAATATTTAAATTCACAAATATTATTACTATTTTATACATTTATTGTACTTTTATTATAATTTATGTGCATTAAAATTTAATTAAACAAATAGAAATACGGAGCTAAATAATTGACAAGTGAGCTCCAGTGTTGCCAGCCGCCAATGAACTTAAATGCTCTGTATTTCCAACTAACTCAGTAGGTACGTACTAAAATTATTTAAAATTGATTGTGAACACAACACAACATTGACTTTGATACCGATTTTATCAACGGACAATAAAATGCAAAATGTAAAGTGAAAACAGGTGCGGACGGAATAATGATTAGACTTTTAGATTTTTCTGTTTTTCTTTTCATTGAGCTTTTGACAAACCATGTTCTGTGGTAACTAAATTTGTGTCAAATATGGATTTGTTAAAAACGTTGATTTCATTATCATAATGAGAATCTTTTTTGCAATTTGGTTATTTTTATTGTATCCTTTGTCATATGTTACATGTTCTCTAATACAAAGCACCACAAGTATCAACCCTTGCACATATAATACTACAAACAAGTTAGGTACATCTTTAAGAGTATCCGCTTACTTGGTATTTCAGACGCGTTTGCTTTACTAAAAATATTTTAATCAAATTTAAATCACTGTTGAAACTATATATGTACTAGCTGTTTCCCGCGGCTTCGCCCCGCGTGGGACTCAGTAATATCGCGCCCAAAAGTAGCCTATGTTTGACCTCAGGTCGTTAACTACATCCCTACCAAATTTCATCACAATCGCTCCAGCAGTTTAGCCGTGAAGAGGTGACAGACAGACAGACAGACAGACAGACAGACAGAAAGACAGACAGACTTTCGCATTTATAATATTAGTATGGATATGGATATGGATATGGAAGTATGGATATGGATATGGATATGGAAGTATGGATGTATACGGTAATAAATTTTTATTACTTATGTGTCTAAACCACTCAAGCAGTAAGAAGTCAGTCAGTAAGAAGGTTACACTCGTACTAGGTAAAGTACATATCTATATTTTAAATAAGTATAGGTTTGAAAAGAGATTTCTTTAGAGTAGAAATTGAGTACCCTAGCTTGTTCTAATGTTATATATAGCTTATTCTATTTATTATTTCTCTCTATATATTTATGTTTTAAGTGCATTATGTTTACTTATATGGTAAATAATTTATTTTACTTACCTAAAGTATTATTAATAAATAATAAATAAATTTATTCATACCATTATTCGTTGAATTAGAAGAGGATCTACTTATAATATATCATCACTAATTTTGGAAATATTTTCATTACCTTCCTGCATTTATCAACATGATACTTCCACGTGTACTTACTTTACGTCCCACCCATAACATAACATCCAATTGTAAAACTGTGCAGTCCCTCGGGTAACATCATTGTTGGAGACAGGATTAGGTGAAAACTACGGTTATTTGTTGTAGCAGCCTTTTATTGAGCAAGAGGTGAAGGAAGCGAGCTCTTACAATTTTGACATAACTAAGTAATTTTTAAAAAGTAAGAAAAATGTTACCATTATATAATTATAAAACAATATAAAAATATAAATGTTGCCATCTCTAACATGCTGGGGGGCCGCGAGAGATTGGCAAATCCTTTTTGAAATAGCCATTAAGTTTTAATCAAGTGACAATTACAAAGAACATAAAAAACTTAAATCATATTTTAACAGAATGCTTTCTCAAGTGATATATGAATGTTAATACAACTTAAGAACTTAAAAATATTATAATCTAAACATAAATTTATATTATGTATACACTAACACTTCTTAGTCTAGAGGTAGTACACATATTTTTGTTATAGATGTTACATGCGTTTTACGATTGGGTGTCATAACTTCAAATGCCCGGACAAGTTTATCTGGTCCAGGAAAGACACGAGTTATACGAGCCATTGGCCAATTCATTGTGGGAGTATTTTGCTCCACGAGCAGTACAAGTGATCCTACAGTTATATTATTTTGTTCTTCTCTCCATTTTGGTCTACATTGTAAAACATTTAAGTAATGCCTGTACCAAATTTTCCAAAATGATTGAACCATATTATTACAAATTTTCCACATTCTTAATCTAGTTATGGGTACATTACTAACGTCATGCTCAGGATAAGTTGTTATTGGAGTACCTATGAGAAAATGTCCTGGCGTTAAATAAGTGAAGTCATCACTATTCGAGGTCATTGGCACAAGTGGTCTAGAGTTAAGAACCGCTTCTATTTGAACTAAAACTGTATTAAGTTCTTCGTAAGTTAAGATTGCCTTTTGTACTGTGCGTTTTAAGTGATATTTGGTACTTTTAACAGAGGCCTCCCATAGCCCTGCAAACACTGGGCTATAGGTAGGGATTCTATGGAAATTTATTTGATTTTGAATAGCATAGCTGTTTACCTGGGACTGATGATCTTTGGAATTGAAAAGCTCATATAATTCAGACAACTGAGAACTTGCACAACGAAATGTACTAGCGTTATCAGAATAGCAATCACTTGGTAAGCCTCTACGAGATATAAACCTTTTAAAACAAGCAAGAAAGGTTGCTGTAGTCAAATCTGAAGCCAGCTCCAAATGTACAGCCTTTGTGCTAAAGCAAACGAATAAACAAATATATCCTTTTCCTACGACAGACTTTCTAATTCTCGACAATTTGACATTTATGGGTCCCGCATAATCAATACCTACTTTCTCAAATGCTCTCACAGATTTGACAACTCTATCTTTTGGTAAAGAACCCATAAGCTGTTTGGATGCTTTAGCCTTCATTCGAAAGCAAGTTATGCATTTATGAGTTACTTTCTTTATTTGCCTAATGCCATTTACTATCCAATATTTTTGGTTAATTGTAGACTGGAGCAATTTGGGACCAGCATGTAAAAGTCTGACATGCTCACTACGAATAATTAATTCTGTTATTTTTGAATCATTAGCTAATATGATAGGGTGTTTTTGTGAATAACTAATATCTGAGTTTTGTAGTCTTCCCCCTACCCTTAGGATACCTTCCTGATCAAGAAATGGATGTAATGTTAGCAGAGAGCCAGTTATTGCTTTTGTGGACTGTAATGTATGTATTTCTTGTGCAAAATGTACACTTTGATCATATTTAATAATGATTAACAAGGCTTTCTGTAATTCTGTAGAGGAAAGTAACCCAAGATTAATCTTAGACCTATCATTTAAACAATATTTTAGATTTTCACAGTATCTTAGAATGTATGCAAATATACGTGTAATTTTATTTATGTCTGAATATCTGTTGATGTATGATTGCATGAACTCATTACCTTTTGCTGTAAGCAACACTATATTGGCTGAAGAAGCTTCTACAGGTAATAATTCAGGCAAGTTACTTACAGGTGAGTATAAACTATTATTTTCAAGGTTATACGAATTTTGTTGCAAAAATGCAGGACCGTTCCACCAGAGCCTGCAGCTGTGCAATTCCTGTGGACATATGCCTCGGCTGATAAGATCAGCAGGATTTTCTTGGGAACGCACATAAAGCCACTTCCAGGCACCTGTCAATTCATTAATCATTCTAACCCTATTAGCTACATACGCTTGTAGCTTCATTACATTGGTACTCTGCCATGCAAGCACAATTTTAGAATCGCTATACAAACAAACATCATCAATCTTTACCTTGATGCTGAGTACAGAATATACCTTATGAGCTAATTTTGCTAGCAGCAGTGCTGAATTTAGTTCAAGCTTTGGCACAGTGAGTGGTTTTGAGCATGGATTGATTCTTGATTTTGAGCAGAGTAAGAAAAGCTTAGTCTTGGTATTTGTATCAGCCACACGCAAGTATAAACAACAACCATAAGCAGTAGCAGATGATGCGTCAGCAAACCCAATAAGTTGTACAGTAGTTGTTTTTGTTACCGGTATATTTCTTTTTATATGAATAGGTTTCATGCAAGCTAAATTATCTCTAAATTGTAACCAGTCACTAATTATTTCTTTGGATGGTTCTGCATTCCAAGCTACCTTATCAGCCCATAAACGCTGCATAATAGCCTTTGCTTTTACAATTATGGGAGTTACATAACCTATCGGATCATAGTAACGGGAAATACAACTCAAAATACTACTTTTTGTAATTTTTTTGTTTAATGGATCACGCTCTGGACTTGTCATAATAAAACTATCAGACTTTAAATTAAAAGTTAAACCTAAGGTCTTAACATTACAGTTGTTGTTCTGTTGAAAATCTAAATCATCAATTTTTTTTTTGTTACTAGGAATATCTGATATTAACTCTGTATTATTTGATGACCATTTATGAGTTTCAAAGCCACCTAATTTTAGTAATTCGCATAACTGTGCTTTTGCTTCTAGTATAGTGTGCCTATCTGAATTGCTGTATAATATGTCATCGACATAGGTACAGTTTTTTAACACAAATGATGCAAGTGGATATTGTTGCTCATAGCAATCAGCCAGTTCTAGCAAACATCGTGTTGCTAAATAGCTTGAGGATTTAAGTCCATATGTAACTGTGTCTAAACAAATGCACTTGATGGGTTCATGTGGATCGTTGCGCCACAAAATATTTTGTAGTGATTTATGTCTGTTGTTTAAGTTAATATTTCGGAACATCTTTTTGATGTCAGTACTGAAAGCATAATCACCAAATCTATACAATAGCAGAATATCAAAAAGATCTCTTTGTACTTTAGGGCCATTAAGCATAATGTCATTAAGTGAAATCTGCTTTGTGGTTAACATGGATCCATCAAATACAATGCGAATAGGCGTACTTTCGCTAGACTCATTAAATACTGCATGATGAGCAAGAAAATATACAGGATCTACAGAAAAATCATATGAGTTTATATCGATATAGTGACCGTGACCTAGTTTTATATACTCTTCAATAAATTTGTTGTATTCAGTTAATAAATGTAAGTTCTTTTGTAACCTTTTCTCAAGATTTAGAAACCTAAATAAAGCAAGGTCAAAAGAAGCACCTAAGGTATGATTTACTTCCTCTAAAGGGACCTTTAGAGGCAAATCAACCGTGAATTTGTTATTTTCTAATTTAACTGAAGATGTAAAAATTGTTTCCGCAAGGCTAGATTCATTACATTTTTCATTTAATATTTGTGGCACATTTTCTGTTTGCCAAAACCTTTGAAGTGTGCTATTTAATTCGTCAACATCAGACTTGCAAGTATTACAAAAAAGGGATACCTGGTTAGCATGCAATTTGTTAGGGAGCGTAGGCAAGGCACCTGCCACTAGTACACCAAACCTGGAGTTAATTAAAGCAGGAGTGTTGGGCATTTGACGCTCATTGCTCAACAAGCTAGCTACACGAGGACCTGAATGTATGTATGCGTCTTGCGCAGCAGGGTTAGATGACAGGACCACCTGGAAGAAGACATCAGCTCCGATTAACATATTTATTTCAGATGGTACATTGAAATTGCTGTCAGCTAATTTAAGACCAGCTGGTATATTTAGCATTGACAGGTCGATAGCTTGTTGAGGTAATTTACAGGTAATTGTATCAACTACATGAAAATTTACTGTAGTTTTGAAGTCAGAAGTCAATGAATGGACTTCTAAGGGAATTGAGTACTTAATACTATTTTTTGATTGTGTAACCCCTATGATGTCAATGTCAGATTGCATAGGAGTATACCCTAAGACATCTAATACTTTACTTGTGAGTAGCGAGGCCTGAGATCCTGTATCGAGGATGGCCTTGACATGTACTTCCCTATTGTCTCGAGAATATAACTTGATGCGAGCTGTAGGGAGTAAAACATTATTATTTACATTATTTGAAAATAAGGAGACAGTAGAAACAGTCTGTTGTTGCTTATTTTCATCAGGATGCATCAAAGTATTGTGACCCTTTTTGCAGTAAGTACACCTGAAGTGAAATTTGCATTTTCCATTGTGATAATTAAGGCATGTCTCACATAATTTGTTGTTTTTGACAAATTGTATTCTTTTTTCAGAAGGCAATAACTGAAACTCTTTACAAGAAAATAATTTGTGATTATCAGACTTACAGTTCAAGCAGGATTTTCCCTGGACAGCAACATTAACAGCCATCTTTGGAGTAGACTTCCAGCCTTGGCTGATTGGGTTAGATTGTGTGTTCTCATTAGCTAAGGCTCGCTTCTCAAGGAATGCCAGAAGCTCAGTAACAGTAGGTTCCTTTGTGGAGTCCCTTTCAAGTTGGTATGTTCTCGCCGTGTATTGATCTAATTTACGGGTTAATATAACGATTAAAATAGGATCCCAACTGTCTACTGGTAGCCCTAAGTTTTTTAAAGACACAATAGCTTGCTTTATATTGGATACAAAGTCCCTAATGCTGCTATTGCGGGTTAATATTGGCAAATTTAATAAGGTGATAATATGCTCTGTTATTATTTTATGTTTATTATAATACCTATCCTTTAAAAGTTTGAGAGCTTCCAAGTAACTGCTATGGTTGATAGGCAAGTCTTTAATTAGGTTATATGCCTCATCCTTTAAGAATGACCTCAAATAATGAAGTTTTTGTATATTATCTAGTGAACTATCGTTATGCACTAATGAATCAAACATATTACTAAATGTTACATATTCAGCACTTGACTTACCATCATAAACTTTTATGTTAATTATAGGTAGTTTGAGTTTAGTTTGACGACAAGTCGAAAATGAGTCTGAGTTATTAGGCTGTGTAGTCTTGGACTTTTCAGTTTTTGAATCTACTAAATCTTGTAAGTATGCCATTGCCGAGTAATATTTTTCTTCTACTACACTGATATCCTCAAAATCTTGGATATCTGCAGAGGCCATAATTTTTTTATTTACGGTCTCATACTCCGAAAATGCAGTTTTAAGTCGAGCTAATTTTAATTCTATTTTAGTTAGAGACTCGGTAGCTGGCAATTCATCAACAGTTTGTTGATAAATTCGCGTGATAGTACCTTTAATATAACCTCGATCTGAAATAAACGTTGCCTTTTGCTCAGATGTCATCTTGGCGATCTTCGTCTAACCAACTTGACAAAACACGGTATAAGAATTGCTTGTTGTTCTTTTTGAAATGCACTTTGCAAAAAAATCCTATATCCTATAGTTAAATATAATTTTAAAAGTTTCACTGAACAAAATTTTTGTTGCACAAAACGAACAAGAGAAAATGGCGACAATGGCGTCTTCAGATGCGAACGAAGCGACGTTTTCTTTATACGGTTGGTAGGTGACGTTTCCTTGAGCATAGACAATTCTGCTTATTATGTTGTCGTATGCACAATCTTGGCGAAATCTCCCGCGCTGTCCGTATTTTGCTTCTCGCTCCCACTCGGCGTTGCATTCCGTTTCCACCCAACGAAATGCGGAAATTGGTTGGCTTGAAAATTTGTTATAGTTTTGACTCCTTTGCACCTATGCAACTAACAGTTGGCTATCTCTTTTACTTCTTGTATGAAATGGCGGTAAACCGCGTGGCTTCTTTGTTAGGAATCTTGTAATGAAATCTATTTATTGTTATGCCAAACTTGATAAAAGAAATGTATTGAAGGAAAATGAGTATGAATAATTGCTCACGCGCTTGCTCCAAGATTGTCTTGCGTAGTTTTAATTATTGCACCCAATTGCAATGATTCTTCGATTTTCCTCGTCGTAAGTTGAGGATCTTCTTGGCTCGAAGGACCACGATGTTGGAGACAGGATTAGGTGAAAACTACGGTTATTTGTTGTAGCAGCCTTTTATTGAGCAAGAGGTGAAGGAAGCGAGCTCTTACAATTTTGACATAACTAAGTAATTTTTAAAAAGTAAGAAAAATGTTACCATTATATAATTATAAAACAATATAAAAATATAAATGTTGCCATCTCTAACAATCATTCACTTAACCATATTAATGCAGACCGTTGCCCAACTTTGAGCCCGTGGGTAACTGTAAAAACAATTGCGGCACCAAGGGACCAACTTGAGGGAGACTAACTCTAGTTCATAGCAATTTGGCATACTAACGCCTGAACAACTACAGTTTTGCTAAAAAAATATCAGTGAACTGCAATTGATTCTAAAGAAGTTTTTTTTCTGGTACCTATATGAAAAATTTTCAAACCCATAAAACAATTTATAATTTAAATGACTTTTATGATTAGGCTTCTTTTTCTACAATACAATAATGTAAAGAAAAAATACTAATTTGCGTCCAAAACGTAAAAATATATTTAAAAAAAACATGAGATTTGGCGTAAAAATAGTATAATGAAATAGAAAAAAAAGCGCTATATGTATGATTTAAAATTTTGAAAAAGAAATATGTGGGACACCGGTTTCAAATTCTTAGTTTTTCCAGGGTTGTATATTGCTTCGTAGAGGTGAATAATTATTTCATACCTACAACAACACATACCATTTAATCAACTTCAAAGTTCTAATTACGAAAACAACAATTTACAAGCTTGCCTCATCTCGTGTTGATTTTCATAATATGGGCATGCCTTATTAATACAAGAATACGAGTTCAATTTCACTTGGCAATTACCCGATTTGTTTGGTAATTTAATGGAGAGAAACACTTTGTTTTTTTAGGAAAACGTAAATTGGTATGTATAATATGAAATGTGTTGAAATAACAATCTAAATTTAATTTATACTTCTATACTATATAATAAAGCTGAAGAGTTTGTTTGTTTGAACGATCATTCATTCATTCATTTCGTGTAGGTGTCATGGTCAATCGACCATGCACACCCTGGTGTCAGAGTTCTTCGGAACCGCCTCTCGGCCTCTGACGTAGTTCCTGTAACGACTATCAGATGGCAGGCGGGACCAACGGCTTGACGTGCCTTCCGAACGCTTATACCTTTAGAACTCAAATTTTTTTTTTTAAGCGTTTTGTGCGTTAGACGGAGCGAAATGTGGCAAAAGCGATACAAGTAGCCATTGGAGGAGAGAATCGAGATAGGCGGTCGACCTACTGGTCGGATTTGAATAACACTTTCTGCATAATAATAGCCTGATTTTTGGATAAAGTTATAGGCTATTCCTGCATACACGTCGTGGACGAGTGAAACTACGGGGAATAGCTAATTTAGTCATATTTATTATTTTCTATACCAAGATTTTCAACAATGCTTATTTAATTGCATTTTGAACATGCTTACAATGCAATTACCAGTAGATGGTTGACCTAACAAATTAAGTATAAATAGCTAAAAAACTCTTTTTTTAAGTCGGTTAAAAAGATGATTCGATACGAAAATAGTATTAGTACTGACATGCACATAAATATTTATTTAATGGTCACTGAAAGCAAACAGTCATAATTGAAGTTTCCAACTTTTTATGGGCGCCTTTTATTTACATTAGAAAGTTTAACTATACTCACTCAATATTCGGCGTTTTCTATTATCTTTCTAAAATTTAAGAGCTGTGCTATTGTCGGTAGAGGCCCTCTTCCGCTAGCCTTTTCAAAGAAAATAAATATTTTTTTTAAATAAGGATCATTTTCGGGGGACAAATTAAGAATTAAAAAAAAGTATTGCAAACCTTACCGTGTTATATATCAAATGAAAGAGCTCGTTATGAGGATCTCAAATATACGAATTAATGGCGTTTCTACGGCTTTTGCGGTCTATTCCTTTGCTTCGTTCGGTAAAAAAAAAACAAATGTCATTGTCATGTTGGTTTTGAAATGACATTTATGACAACCAAAACCAACATGAATGACACTAATGACAACCAAAACCAAAATGACAATGACATTCATGATAAACAAAACCAACATGACAATGACATTTGTTTTTTTTACCGAACGAAGCAAAGGAATAGACCGCAAAAGCCGTAGCGATGCCATTAATTCGTCATTAAAATATAATATTTTATTTAAAATAATTGGCTGATTCTAAAAATCTGAGATTTATTTCTGGTATCAAGGAATCTTATTCCTACCGACAGAAAAAAATTCAAGCGTTTTAAAAATTTTCACTCTTACCCTATTACTCAATTTACAATCAAGTGGTAAATTTAATATAAAACGTTCACTTACGGAAAACACCACTAGATAACGATAGTAGTAGTTAACTCGCATGTCATAATCCTTTCACATTAACATACCACAATTGAATATAAAAACTGACATTGGCATTGTAAGGAACCCTCTCCACGCGAGTTTAACTCGCACTTGACCGGTTTCTTCTTTATGTATGCTACTTCGTAACTCTGTAGTTTTTAATACATTTTGATTTTCACACTTACACTGTAGAGTGCCGTTTTAAACAGAAAAAAAAAACAAAATAACAATTGAGTTTCATAGAATTTCATAAAAACATGTTTTATTTCAAATTTCAAAATCTGTGATTCTGATCATGTCATGTTACAATAGTTTAATTATTAATTTGATTAATTTTCCCTGATCTCTGAGGAAAAAGTCGTAAAAGAAAACGAAGTCCTCCTGGTAATGCAGACATCGCGTGACCGGGAACAAATCGTAACCGAAACGTAACCGATTCCTAATGGAACAGGTATCATCGTATTTACCGCGAATGCTTTTTACCTATCATCCTCACAGACGGCAATGGATGAAAATCATAATTTCCTTATGTGAATGTATTTCTGATTATTTGGTGTGAATGGAGATGAAAAATCTTATTGTGATCATACTAACTTATATTTAGGAAATAAATTTCCTTAGAGGAAATTGTTAGATGATTTCAGTTGGTTATGATAAAAACTTTATTTAAGAATTTGATTACTATTACTTATTTCTAACCTCAACTACGATAATCCATCCATTCAATCCAACTAATATTATAAATTCAAAAGTGGTTTGTATATTTGTTTGTTTGTTACCTCTTCACGCCCTATCTACTGAACCAATCTTCTTTTGCATACACATAGTTAGTATTGAGAAGGACATAGGGTACCTTTCATCCCGGAAATAGCACTTTTCCCGAGGGAAATTGCGGGCGAAAGCTAGTATTTTTATAAAATGTGCCACAACAGTATACATAATTATAATGAGTACACACAAACAGAAATATAATTCAAAAAATTATCACAAATTGTAAATAAAATCAGTAAAAGGTATTTTAATGAAGCTTAATTTGTAGGTCAATAATCAAAGTATGTTTTACGTTAGAGTAGAAATATGGTGTACACAAATACGGGCAATATTGTAACACGAAAGCTTAGCTAGCCATTTCCAAGTTAGCGATCGTTACGGCTCATTATAGCGCTTGTTAGGTGGTCGATGGCATGCACTATATATGATTTAATTAAATGCATAAGCTACCCAAAACTTCGTCGCTATAAGGAGAAGACAGCCCAATACGTTTAGAACGACGAATGTCCGAAAAAATATTAATATCTAGCATTCAAAATATTGCTGGTAAAAATATTACGTTTGTGGCTCAATAAATTGATGCTATTTAGGAATTCCCAAACATAAAGTTTTCTTAAAGTATTTAAAATTATTTGTTTTCATCGCTGTTTCCATCACAATGTTTGAATATAAAATCAAACAAAGTAATTTTTATAATACTGATGGATAGCTACATAACACAAGCATTAAATGGTCAATGATTAAAGTGTATGATTAGCTTAATATTTTATTTCATACACTCTAAATCTGAAATTGGATATTTGTTAATGCTGTACTTTGATTTTATTTTAAACTTTAAAAATTGTTAAAATATTTTAATACTTGTAAGCATTGCATAGCACCATTCATTGGCAACTGTGCGGTGAAGCGTTGACCCTTGATTCGGTCTCGATAAGACCCGAAAATACTTTGTCGACCACCATACCGACGAAATTGGGTCGTATAAATAAATAATTTTACGATGTTACCCTCACAACTAACAGTTAACGGCATGCCCTTAAAATTGTATAAAATCGTAAAAAAAAAAACACAATAAAACAAATGTTTTTTTATTGTAAAATACTCGTAGCAAATAATTTGTTATTTGTTTCAGAAATATTTTCATCAGTTCTCCGTAAATTACCAACCTAACTTACCTGGTAAGTTAAATTTAAATCTTTTAAAATATAACTTAATATTTCCCCTCAAAAGTAGCAACTATTGAGAGGCTTGGTAGTTATCAAAGAAAAATTAGTTTTAAGCATACCTATAATAATTTCAAAGTACGAGTACATTTTTTTTATTTCACTAGTAATATGTGTAGATTTAGAATTTTGTTATTATTCTTTAATTACTTCAATTTTTGAAAGCTGCATGGCCTTTAATAAGCTGTAGGTAGATTCAAAATATACGGGAAAGTAAAATAAAAATGAGTCAGCAAATCTGATATAATCAGCATGCTACAGTTTACGAGGGAAATTTATTATTACGCCATATGTAACCTTCAACTTTTGCCAATGGCCTACGTGCCCAAGCATAATTTCAGTTTGAAAACTTCGACCAGTATGTTCTGTTGCCTTTGGAGGGACCGCTAATACGAATCATCTATTCCAGCACCTACATCAATGGTAAGATTATTTTGATGGAGTTATTTTATTTTATTTGTGGTTACGATAACAATTTAGTATTAAGTGGGCCGTAAGCCTGTGTGGCGGGCAATAACAAAAGGTACGACCAGAAGCGTTTTCAAGTATGACTTCTCTACCGAAAGTTTAGGTGTAGGTATGTTTGTCTTGATTTTTTTCGTCTTAACCTCCGACCAAATCATAATTAGGTAATTTTGGTATACGAGTATATCAATATCAAAATTCATTGGTTCGGACGTTTTGATTTCTATAAATTATATTTCTACTCCAAGGTACCTTGGAGAAAGGAGAAGCAATTTCGTGGCTGCTGCCGAGCTGGTTGTCTTGATTGCGCATTGGTGGAGTAGGACACAATTTTTTATTTTTTTGCGATAGCGAAAGAACTTGGAAACATAACACCGTTATGTATAACTAGCCTTTTACTGCGGCTTCACCCTCGTGAATTTCCCACATGAACAATGCTGTGTTGGTATGAAAGGTATCCTATGTCCTTCTCAATACTTCTAACTTTGTGTTTGAGAAATTTCAGGAACTTTATTAAACATCCCTATCTAATAAAATTCCTGAAACCTACCCTACGTGAAAGCGTAGGTATATTTGTTTGTTTTAACAAACAAAAACTTTCGCATTTACAATAAATTAACAACAAACACTTACAAAATTCAGGGCATTATTTATCACTTTTTGTACAAGTTCTGTATAAACACAGCAACTAAAATAATTCCTAATCAATGAAATAGCCACGCCACGGTATTGAGGAAATGTCAATTGAAAGGGCAAGTTTGTTCGTAAACTTTTTGTTATTGTTCTGTTTGTTTGTTGTTCGTCAGATGCCTTTAAGTTTTGTCTTGTTAAATGTTAAAGGTATAAATCAAAATTCAAATGAGAGAATATTCGCCTCAGGCTGTATTAAATGAACGATTTATTGGAACAACGTTTATTGACAAGCTCCATGTTCCCAAAGTAATGGTTATTACGAGGAAGGAAGCTATTTGTAGGAAATAAAAGCATGTTCTAAGTTTTGGCTGTATCGCACTTAGCCAAAGTCACAATCGCAAAACGTTAACGAGGTACGACAAGAACAAAATGTATGGGATTGACATAAGATTGACCACGTGATTTATCGCTGCTTATGTCAATCCCATACGTTATGTTCTTATCGACATTCGTTAGCGTTTTGACATTGTCACTTGGCTACGGGTGCAGGTGTATTTTCAGTGGCGTCGCCGCCTGCGCTGGAGCTCGATTTTCAATTCCGCGGAATATTTCTAAATTCACGTTTAATATTTACCATTTTTTTTTATTATTTTATGCCTACTGTTCGAACGCTCAAAAATAAACTTCAAGAAGTGAGTGTAAGAGTGATCAGTTGTTCGTATTGTTATATTCTGTAACTATACATTTTGTCACATTAAATTCAATGTTTATTTTACTTGTACGTCGTCAAGTTATTGTTCGATTTGATTGTATTTTATGCATTACCTATTAAGGTATTATCGTAATTATTTGTGAATAAACTTAATTGACTTAGCCCAAGGATATTTTTACTCAATTTACACAGGTTTTAGATGGTACTTATATAAATCATCATCCCAACGTTACATATACAGCTTACGCTTCAAAGCCTAGAGGACTATTTAATTATGGTGCTAGACAAAAAAGTAGCTGACCAATAAACATAAGTAAAAAAACTAATTTTTAAAAAATATAAAATTTATAATCTTGTTAACTAGATACACATAAAATAAACAACGCATACGGCCTTAATTCTGTGAATATATCAAGTATCAAATAAATTATCTTGCATCATGACGTGTCATGATCATGACTAATAAAGATCAAGTTTTACCTAATATTTTAAATTATATACTTAATTGGTTTTGGTGATTTTTTTACACATGTATAGTATTATACATCATACTCGTATATGTAAAAAAATCACCAAAAAAAAAAAATAGTATATATTTACATAAGTTCCATAAAATAAACATTAAAAAACGTATGTAAAAATGTATGCTTAAGTAAGTTTTTAATAATAATCTGTTTAATAATATAGATAGGTACATTTAGACAAGAAACATAGGAACGATCTATATAAATGATAATGTCCCGTTTGGGAACACACGACCACTGTGTCACTGTCTCACTTACTTAAAACATATTTTATTTTTTTATTTAATATATCATTCGTTTTATTATTCATTTTTATTTGCTTTATAATAACTGAAGCTTGTCAAACATTTTGGAAATTTTATCTGTGGTGCTTCTCTACTAAATCGTTTCAGAAAGGTGGGATCTACAAAGTTCGCTGACATAGCCTACCAGATGGTCTGTCAGATTAAGGTCACAGGACGATGTTGCATGCGGGCCGCTTTATATTTGTCAGATTGGAACCGTTTATTTTCTTTATAAAACTAGCGACCTGCTCTGAACGCACTTTTCTCACCGTTTAAACCTTCCCTAAACTTCCAGAAATATTTCAAGATCATAATTAACGGAATCCAGGTCCATTCTCGAGTTTTAACGAGACTAACGAACAGCAATTGTTTTTTTATAAGAAGAAGAGAAGATCTCTAGCGATTGACCAGGATCCCACCTGATGATAAATGAGGATGTGGTCTAAGATGGTGCTCGCTAATATATTAATTTATTCACACTACCCTTGAAAACACCTAAATTGTATGTGTCCGGCAATAAAACTTTATGCAGCTGAAATAATAATCGATGGCGCAAAAAAAGTTAAAAGAAATAGACACAAATCAATACATTGTGTAAAACAAAATCGCTTGCCGTCCCTATGTATGCTTAATATTTGAAATTTAGAAGCGGTTTTTTTTATAGATAGTGATTCAATAAGGTTTTTATACCGATACGAAGCAGGGGCGGGTCTCTAGTTAACAAATAAATATCACATAAAATGAACTTATTCCATAACTTAAGGTTCTAGTAGGGCATTTTAATTTGTATAGGTAAAATAAAATTGATCATTTATTATTGAATTAAAAATATGTTATGACATATTTAAACTCTCATAGATACTACAAACATATATGATCTCCATCTATTAGTTCGTAATAGGTACGTTTCAAAGGCTGGATTGTAGCAGTTATCGTCTCGGGACTCATAAAAAGAGATTGCTTCTAGTCGGACGACGTTTTATTGACTTATTAACATCGATATCAGATCGTAACACTTGATTCTTTGATCTTCGTCAAACATTTGCCCTATATTTATGTTATACTTCGACTCCAATTCCAGTCGAAATGATAAAGTAAGATGTCGATTTTGAACTGTGGTGTTTCGACTAGTAAGTAACTTTCTACATTTCCTTTTTTTAAGGGAAAGATAGCCTAAAGTCAAAACCGTGTCTTGGCCTCTGGTATAATTTAAGTTGACTTCTGTGCCCCTAGTATGAGATTTTCTTAACGCCGACGTTACGAATTTTAGTACCTTAGTTATTATATATTTATAAGAAGTGCAAATAATTGTTCTAATGACGATCAAATTAATAAATAGCTACAAGTTATACAAATAAATATATATGAAAATATAAATAATTGTATTCGCTTCATCTTTTGCCTCCGTAAATATGACCACATATCGTCTTGTCGTTCCGAGCTTAGATGGCTGCAAATTCGTCAACGTAGACAACTTAGGCTTCTGTGTACACTTTTTTCGATTATTACGAATCCTCAGTCACCTGAATACTTAAAATGTAAGTTCAAAATTCTTGCAGACTCTCACGACCGACAGCTTCGTTCTTCTAACTCTCATTTGCTGTTTATTCCTTTATTCCGCAGTAGTTTTATGGCAAATTCCTACACATTACAATCCATCCGACTCTGGAATGCTTTGCCTGCCGATATATTTAAAGAAATTTCTTCTAAATTTACCTTTAAAAAAAGAGTTCAGGCTCACTTCTGCGTGTGAAAGTTCTTTGTGAAAGTTTTCGTAAAAGTGTTTATGTAGGCTTATATAATGTATATTTATATACTCGTATGTATGTGCATAGATATATATATATATTTTTTTTTTTAAATATATGTAGATATATAAGTAAGGGTATAAGTATGTATATTTATGTATTGTGTATGTATGTTTACGTAGTTTAGTATGATATGCATTAAAAATACCCATCGTGGTAAATTTGTTTATTTTTAAGTACCTATTTTCCCTTGTAACTTTTTTGCGCCGCACAGTTTTTCTGTTTCTCCCAATGGTTGACTGGTAGAGAATGCTTTTAGCATTAAGTCCGCCAATTGTATAAGTATTTTGTACTTATGGAACAATAAAGTTTTAATAAATAAATAAATAAATGAAAATAATCTTAAACCATTATCTCGAAAACTTGATTTTTAACGTTATATAACTCAAGGCCTGGTCGTCACTTTGAAACCACGTAAAACCTTTGGTTCTGATTACTGGTGGATGATAAAGTTAGATTGCTATAAGAGGCTTGTAGATGTAGAATGTATCTTATCCTTTATGGGGTCCAAATTATAGGAAGCACGTCGAACTTCTGGGTCCTTTTATACTTACCCCATTCCTTACTCACCCACACCGGGATTTCCGAAGAAGGAAAGCAGGGGCATCAGCATGAGCTTCAGAACATCAACTTTTGAGAAGTGCCTATAGTCCTCTAGGTCAGGATACGCTGCTCCAAAGAGGTCCATTCGCTTGCTGGCCCGTGAGTCACAGCAAGACAAAATGCGGTAGAATGTAACAACAGTATTGTCTAAGTTTTATTCTGCAAAACGTATCTACAATATATACTTATGTTTTAAATAAATAAAGGAAATTATAGAGATTTTAAACTACACCTAATTCATAGGAAAGTTCTTGTTTCGTATATCTTACATGATTACACTATATAATAGTAGCAGTATTAATTAAAGTGAACAAAGGAAACGATATTTTCATTAAATTCATAAATCACACAACTAAATATATGTAGCATCCATGATTCCATAACCAGCAAATAAATGTTTTATTTAAAATAATGTCCAGAAGCATATAAATAACCAACTACTTATACTGAATTTCGTCCTTTCAGGCATTTTTTCATCTTCTCCATCAGTCTCTCAATGCTGAGGATCGTGACCACATTATGTGCTTCCAAGTTCACCAGTGTATGGACCGCTCTGTAGATGCTGACCCCAGCAGCATTACAAGCAATTAGTTCCACTTTTTAGTTCCCAAAGAGAACCAAAATGATTTGTTAATACATAATCGATTGCATAAACAAAGGTTTTATTTTAAACTTAATTTGACGCATTCCCTAACAAATTGCTATTATTTTATCTGTAAAAAGATCTGGCTTGCACCTGGTGCAAGGAAAACTTAAATTCACACGGAACTAACTTGCTATCACGCCTTAGTAGGACTCAATAAAAAGTTCTTGTATACTCAACAGTACACGTCCAGGCAAATTTACCTAACGCATGCATTTAATTTTAGTTAAAAAATATATAGAATACTTGTTTATTCTCTTTCTCTTATCTTAGCGCTTTCCCGGTTTCTTCCTCAGCTGACTGCTTTGGAACCCAGAGTCGGCTTTCCAACAATCAACGTACTATTACTACTAAATATGCAATACAAAAAATCAGAAGATTCGATCCGATGAATGCGCAGCTTGACTCCATTTAATTATCTTTTTAGTTGATCATATAATTTTCCCAATATATTCAATTAAATTTTCTAATTAATTCGCGCAATTAGTTTCGTGATGAGCAGCTTTCTATATTTTTGACTATAAACTATATGTAATTACCCTCGCGTAGTCAATATCCATGAGTAGATTCAGAAATTTGACTTGCTACGTACTCGTAGCAACACATACCTATTTCTAAATATGACTATTATAAAAAAATTATATACCTACCTATTTTTCTTTGATAGATTTGTCTTATATAAAAACTGTAGAGTTTGTAAATGAACAAATAAATTGACCTTCAGTGTAGTTTGTAGTAAAAAGACTTAACATTGTAGTGTACACCAAAGCCGACTATTCAATTCAAGCGAATACACCCGCTTTGCTGGCGATAAGGATAAATGGGAGTAGGACATCCTGCATTGGGGTTCCTGTAGCCCTTCAGTGTTTGCGGTAATTTCCAAATTTTGCATGAGCTATAAGTGGGAATTCTAGCACAAATTTTCAGCACAGGTAAAATCTTTTCATAAAATTGTTTATTGATTGCTAACTGAAATGCACACAGAATATAAATACCATCTTACTCGTTACATTATCAGACCTCTATTTTGAGCTCTTTGTAATACTCAAAAGCAGTTCCAAATTTAGAGGAACATTAATTTGTCATATAAATATCATTATCAATTATTATACATTCAACATAAATATTCGTAAATATTTTGCATGCATAGTCTAAAAATCGTTATCATGCAAACTATTACAAAATCGTGTATTTGTTTTGTGAGTATTTATCTATGTTAATTATAACTAAAATAGTGTTTTCGTAGTGGCTCGTTCCCAGGCATTAATGTTATTATATATTCCCTATAATGTTTAGGAATAGAAAAATAAATGTTAAACTGGATCCACAAATTGCCTCGCATCAAACCGTACTAATTATATGCTAGACACTTTCATGTTTTATAAAAACTAGGTTTGATGAAGGTCGATTTGTGCATAGGTTTAAAAAATAAAATAAAACACAAAAAAATAGCACTTAAATAAACTTAGAATCATACTTCTCTTTGCATAATTGAAATTTATTTTCAGAATTATCTTTTTAATTCCTTTTAAAACATATTGGACATAATATAATAATAAACCTAAAAATCATACTTAAAAAAATAACTAAAAATTAAAGTAAATGAAGTAATTATTGCATAATTGTACTTGAAATAAATATATTTTCATTCCCTACAATACTTAAGTACTTCTAACCGAATGATACTTTTACAAACTTTCATATACTTTTAGGAGATATGCAAGCCTACCGCTACGGGTGACAGGCGTGATGATATTATGTTTGTATGTACATACAAATACTCAAACAAACGTGCAATAAATACTGTTAGTACAAAGCTAAAGCAAAGTTTCAGATTTTTTATGCATCATTAATTAAAGACAACGTCCACAGCTCCATTTAAGCGTCGAAACCGACAAGCTTAGCTCATTAATCTATACTAATCTATACTAATATAATAAAGCTGAAGAGTTTGTTTGTTTGTTTGTTTGAACGCGCTAATCTCCGAAACTACTGGTGCGATTTGAATAATTCTTTTTTTGTTGGATAGTCCATTTATCGAGGAAGGCTATAGGCTAAATAACATTACGCTATGACCAATAGGAGCAAAGACAGAGCGGTAAATGTGTAAAAAACGGGGAAAATTATTCATTTTTGAAGGCTTTCTTTGCGTGCGCTGCGAAAACGGTTCAAGATACACAAAAAATATGTATGAAAGAATTATTCCTCTATACATGATCTAAAAAAAAGTCCGCGACGGCATATGTCTATCTTTTAAGGTTTAGTCACAATGACCGTTTTTATGGTACCAAATTTGGTCGAAATAATTTGTTTAAGTTGTATCAACATAATAATATTAATCTTTATTCAAATATAAATATAAATATGTTGTTGGTTAAGAGTACTTCATTATGAATAAAATTGTCTTTGACATAGCTTAATTTCAACAAAAAACTTTAAAGATTACAATGATAAATAACTCCGAAACAAAACCAACTCGCTCTCTGCGCTCACTGCGCTGGCCGGCGCGGCGGGAGAGAGGAGGTGCTTGCGGGCAAGCCGGGAGGGGGGTGCAGCATACCATGCCGCGCGGCTCACTCGCGCGGTCGGCTCCCTACTGAACGGTTGAATACAGCGCTAATTTGTTTATGCGATATAATTATCATCGTAATATTACTTTTTAAACACAGTTTCATTTTGAGGTTGTTTTCTATATAGTAGGTACTTTATTTGTTTTAGGATAGTATTTAGTGACACAATAATAACACTTTTTTGTTTTCATGTAGATTATTAATTAATAAGTATGTGTTTTTTAAAAGTATAGTATCGTTTGTTTTAAAAATAGTATTCAGTTTCTAATATTTTTTTGTGGTACATAATACCTGTAGGTACCTAAATAGGTATCGCCTACTTAATTATTCTTATTAGATTAGGGTTTAGTTTAACGTATTTAGTTTCTATTTTTTTTTCGCTTTAGGTAAAACCTGTAAATAGGTGTGGTCTACCTATTTATTCTCATTAGATTAGGGTTAAGTTTAAGTATAAAGTTTGTTAACTTATTTTCATTTTACGGATTTTCTTTTGACATAATCGTTAAAAATAAAAACAATTAGGTTCCTAATTATTAATCTTACGTTTCTTTTTTTTTACGAGTTACGCTTTAGTTAAGTTTTCATTTTCTACGTTCTTTCTTCATCACTATAATGCCGAGAAAAAGAACTCAGCTTTCTCGGCAGACTGCTACTGCAAAGCGGCTGCGAGTTTTGCGCAGCAATGAAACTGAGGATGAAAATATGCACAGGTTGGCTACACAACGAGCAATTACTGAACAAAACCGTGCAAGGGAATCAAGCGTTGAACGTTCGCAGCGTTTAGCGTCACAAAATTTCCGAACTTTGGCGAACCGGCAACGGGAATCGAGTGCTGATCGTTCTCAACGTTTGGCCTCACAGAATGCCCGAACTTTGGCTAACCGCGATCGGGAATCCAGTGCTGAACGTTCTCAACGTTTGGCCTCACAGAATTCCCGAACTTTGGCTAACCGTGATCGGGAATCAAGCGCTGAACGATCCCAACGATTAACACAGCAAAATGCCCGATCAACTAGGAATAGAACTCGCAGACAACATAATTTATTAAATGCTGCTTTTGCTTATGATTGTACCGTTGACTATTCTGAGCTAAATGATATTGATATTGGCAGAATGGATAAAATATGCAACTTATGCCAAGCAAAAAAATGGGCAGCTGAAACTCCTGGATTGTGTTGTAGTGGTGGCAAAGTAAATATACCTATAATTCCGGAACCAACATCCGTTTTAAAGGAACTGATATCAGGCTCACATCCATCATCTAAGCATTTCTTAAATCACTCAAGACAATATAATACATTATTTCAGATGACTTCATTTGGTGCCAAAGAAATTCGTGAGGGAAACTTTATGCCCACTTTTAAAGTCCAAGGGCAAGTTTATCATTTAATCGGTGACTTACTTCCAGCTGTAGGGGCACAACCCGAATTCCTACAAATATATTTTGTTTCCCATGCAGATCAGGTATCCTTGCGCTCAAATTTAAACCCAAGCTTGCAAATCGATCTTATCGACGTTCTCCAAACATATCTTCATGATCATAATACGTATATTCAAAGTTTTAAGTACAATCTAGAAAATAGACCACCGAATGATTTAAAACTTATCATTCATGCTGAAGTAAAACCTCCTAATGAGCATAGAGGTCGGTATAATGCGCCGGTAGTAGATGAAGTAGCTGTTCTTATGATAGATGAAGACAAAGGTCCCCGTGATATTGTATTGACTGCGAGAGATGGTCGACTTCAACGAGTTTCTGAAATTCATAGATCTTATGACCCGCTTCAATATCCCTTACTGTTTCCCTTTGGAAACGACGGATACTGTATTAATATTCCACAGCAGAATACTACGGCTACATCTAAAACTGTTTCATGTATGCAGTTTTATGCATTTAGATTCATGGTGAGAATAAATGACTTTAACAGTATACATTATTTTAAAGGATTATTCAACCAATATTGTGTTGATATGGCGGCAAAAATGATTTCTGAGAGGCTGAACTTCATCAAAAGAAATCAAAAAAAATTGAGAGCAGAAGATTACATTCATTTAAGAGATGCCGTCGTAAATGATGGACATTTAAACGCTTCTAATATTGGCCAGCACGTTATATTGCCGTCGTCATTTACAGGATCCCCCAGATTCATGAATGAAAAAAGTCAAGATGCCATGACATATGTCAGGAAATTTGGAAGACCTGACCTCTTCATTACATTTACATGTAACCCCGAATGGCCAGAAATAAAAAGTGAGTTATTGCCCAATCAACATTCTTATGATAGACACGATTTAATTTCTAGGGTATTTCATTTAAAACTCAAAAAAATGATAGACCTATTAACGAAGAAACATATTTTTGGCCCATCGAAAGCCTTTGTTTACAGTGTAGAATGGCAAAAAAGAGGTTTACCTCACGCCCATATTTTATTGTGGCTGGCTAACAAAGTTCAACCAGATTCTATAGATGCAATAATATCGGCTGAAATACCTGACATACAACAAGATCCGATTCTTCATAATATTGTCATAAAAAATATGATACATGGTCCTTGCGGATTTCATAATCCTGCATCACCATGTATGAAAGAAAACGTTTGTTCTAAAAAGTACCCGAGGCATTTTATTTCGGAAACACAAACCGGGGATGACGGTTATCCAACCTACAGACGCAGGTCTCCAGATAATGGTGGATTCACAGCTATAATTCGTGTAAAAGGTACAGAAATGAGCGTGGATAATCGTTGGGTGGTTCCCTATAATCCACTGCTGTCACGCATTTTCAATGCACACATTAACGTAGAGTTTTGTCAATCGGTCAAAGCTATTAAATACATCTGTAAGTATATTCATAAAGGTTCTGATCAAGCCACATTTTCGTTACAAAGTAATAACGACGAAGTAGAAAAATATCTAAATGGTCGCTATATAAGTTCCTCGGAGGCGTTTTGGAGAATTTTTCAATTTTCGATTCATGAACGTTTTCCGGCAGTAGTTCATTTAGCCGTTCATTTGGAAAATGGACAAAGAGTATATTTTTATAATAATGAAAATCTCCAAGATCGTGTGAACAATCCTTCATCAACGACACTTACAGCGTTCTTTGATCTCTGCAAAAGCGACGATTTTGCAAAAACCCTTTTATATCACGAAGCTCCCCAGTATTACGTTTGGCAAAGAAATTCATTTTCTAGAAGAAGACGCGGGCAAGATGTTGAGGGATATCCCGGTGTAAAAAAAGACACAACTTTAGGCCGTGTTTATAACATTCATCCAACTCAAACTGAATGTTTTTATTTAAGAATGTTACTGCAATATGTTCGCGGTCCAATGTCATTTCAACATCTACGAACCGTGAATGGTGTTATTTTCCAAACGTACCAAGGCGCTTGCAAGGAATTAGGTTTACTGGAGGGAGATGAACATTGGCAAAATACCATGTCCGATGCAATTATATCCGAGCCAGCTACAAAATTAAGAGAATTATTTACCACTATCCTTATATTTTGCCAACCATCTGACCCCTTAGAGTTATGGAATAAATTTCGTGATGCTCTATGTGAAGATATATTAAACAGAATGCGTAATGAGAATCAGGATATGACATTAGCATATAATGATGATATATACAATGATGGACTAATCATAATTGAAGATAAAATTCATGAGATTTCAGATAAATCCCTAACCGACTTTGGGCTTCCTGCAGCAAAAAGAAATAATTCGCTTCTGGACCCGTTAGAAGTAGCGTTGCGAAAACCATATAATTTAAATGATTTAAATGAATATATCACAGAAAATGAACCAAGATTAGTAAATGACCAGGTGACAACGTATAATTGTGTCATGAAAAGTGTTAGTTTTAATGAAGGAAAAATTTTCTTTTTGGATGCTCCCGGTGGGACCGGCAAGACGTTTATTACTAATCTTATATTGGCAAAAGTAAGGTCTCTAGGAAAGCTAGCCTTAGCAGTAGCGTCGTCAGGTATTGCTGCAACTTTATTAGCAGGTGGACGCACAGCTCATTCCACTTTTAAACTGCCCCTAACTGTGTCTTTAGAGAAAGATAGCGTGTGCTCTATACGCAAAAATGGACCTTTGGGAAAAGTTTTACAAGACGTCAGTCTAATAATCTGGGACGAATGTACCATGATACATAGAGCTCACGTAGAAGCTCTAGACAGAACTCTCCGAGATATTAGAAACTGTGATAAAATCATGGGTGGGATTACGGTTATGTTTGCTGGGGACTTTCGCCAAACCTTACCGGTAATAGTAAGGGGAACCAGAGCAGACATTGTGAAGGCTTGCCTTAAAAGTTCTCCATTATGGAAATTTGTAAATATTTTAAAATTATCTACAAATATGAGAGCACATTTGGGGGGAGGTAGTATAACTTTCCCGTCAAAATTACTTTCTGTAGGAGACGGGAAAATACCTCATTCTAATAATAAAATTGAAATTGATTGCGATTTAGGAGTAAAAGTGGGTAACATCGAGGAATTAATTACTAAGGTATACCCTGACATCAGCCAAATAGAAAACAAGGACCACCAATGGATGTGTCAAAGAGCAATATTGGCGGCAAGAAATAGTAACGTTGACGAAATAAATGATATAATTTTAAGTAAACTCCCAGGAGATATTGTAACCTACACATCCATTGATACCGTGATGGATCAAGAAGATGTAGTTAATTACCCACAGGAGTTCCTCAATTCCTTGAACCCAAGCGGCCTTCCCCCACATTCTCTTAATTTAAAAATAGGTGCCCCAATCATTTTACTAAGAAATCTCAAACCACCAAATTTATGCAACGGGACCCGACTTCAAGTAAAATTTCTGCGCAATAACGTCATCGTTGCAATAGTTTTGACTGGTCCAGCAGTTGGTCAAACAGTCCTCATACCCCGCATCCCAATGATACCCAACGACTTACCTTTCAATTTTAAAAGAATACAATTTCCGATTAAATTATCCTACGCAGTCACAATAAATAAATCACAGGGGCAGACATTCAAACACGTGGGGATCGATTTACGCCAAGACTGTTTTTCGCACGGCCAGTTATACGTCGCCTTATCAAGATCAGGTTGTGGCGAAAATCAATATATTCTTCTGCCACAAGACAATAAAACAAAAAATGTAGTATATGCAGAAGTTCTATAATAATTTAATTTACTTAAAAAATTGTACAGATATAAATAGTTTGGAACTCGAAAAAAAAACATAGGTTTTATCCTAAAAATTCTGCGGAAACTCGACCATTCCGAAAATCCCGCAAGAACGGGAACTATGTGGGAAAAACCAAAAATCTGCCGGAAGTCACTATTCCACGCGGACGAAGTCGCGGGCAAAAGCTAGTATTGTCATAAAAAATATGATACATGGTCCTTGCGGATTTCATAATCCTGCATCACCATGTATGAAAGAAAACGTTTGTTCTAAAAAGTACCCGAGGCATTTTATTTCGGAAACACAAACCGGGGATGACGGTTATCCAACCTACAGACGCAGGTCTCCAGATAATGGTGGATTCACAGCTATAATTCGTGTAAAAGGTACAGAAATGAGCGTGGATAATCGTTGGGTGGTTCCCTATAATCCACTGCTGTCACGCATTTTCAATGCACACATTAACGTAGAGTTTTGTCAATCGGTCAAAGCTATTAAATACATCTGTAAGTATATTCATAAAGGTTCTGATCAAGCCACATTTTCGTTACAAAGTAATAACGACGAAGTAGAAAAATATCTAAATGGTCGCTATATAAGTTCCTCGGAGGCGTTTTGGAGAATTTTTCAATTTTCGATTCATGAACGTTTTCCGGCAGTAGTTCATTTAGCCGTTCATTTGGAAAATGGACAAAGAGTATATTTTTATAATAATGAAAATCTCCAAGATCGTGTGAACAATCCTTCATCAACGACACTTACAGCGTTCTTTGATCTCTGCAAAAGCGACGATTTTGCAAAAACCCTTTTATATCACGAAGCTCCCCAGTATTACGTTTGGCAAAGAAATTCATTTTCTAGAAGAAGACGCGGGCAAGATGTTGAGGGATATCCCGGTGTAAAAAAAGACACAACTTTAGGCCGTGTTTATAACATTCATCCAACTCAAACTGAATGTTTTTATTTAAGAATGTTACTGCAATATGTTCGCGGTCCAATGTCATTTCAACATCTACGAACCGTGAATGGTGTTATTTTCCAAACGTACCAAGGCGCTTGCAAGGAATTAGGTTTACTGGAGGGAGATGAACATTGGCAAAATACCATGTCCGATGCAATTATATCCGAGCCAGCTACAAAATTAAGAGAATTATTTACCACTATCCTTATATTTTGCCAACCATCTGACCCCTTAGAGTTATGGAATAAATTTCGTGATGCTCTATGTGAAGATATATTAAACAGAATGCGTAATGAGAATCAGGATATGACATTAGCATATAATGATGATATATACAATGATGGACTAATCATAATTGAAGATAAAATTCATGAGATTTCAGATAAATCCCTAACCGACTTTGGGCTTCCTGCAGCAAAAAGAAATAATTCGCTTCTGGACCCGTTAGAAGTAGCGTTGCGAAAACCATATAATTTAAATGATTTAAATGAATATATCACAGAAAATGAACCAAGATTAGTAAATGACCAGGTGACAACGTATAATTGTGTCATGAAAAGTGTTAGTTTTAATGAAGGAAAAATTTTCTTTTTGGATGCTCCCGGTGGGACCGGCAAGACGTTTATTACTAATCTTATATTGGCAAAAGTAAGGTCTCTAGGAAAGCTAGCCTTAGCAGTAGCGTCGTCAGGTATTGCTGCAACTTTATTAGCAGGTGGACGCACAGCTCATTCCACTTTTAAACTGCCCCTAACTGTGTCTTTAGAGAAAGATAGCGTGTGCTCTATACGCAAAAATGGACCTTTGGGAAAAGTTTTACAAGACGTCAGTCTAATAATCTGGGACGAATGTACCATGATACATAGAGCTCACGTAGAAGCTCTAGACAGAACTCTCCGAGATATTAGAAACTGTGATAAAATCATGGGTGGGATTACGGTTATGTTTGCTGGGGACTTTCGCCAAACCTTACCGGTAATAGTAAGGGGAACCAGAGCAGACATTGTGAAGGCTTGCCTTAAAAGTTCTCCATTATGGAAATTTGTAAATATTTTAAAATTATCTACAAATATGAGAGCACATTTGGGGGGAGGTAGTATAACTTTCCCGTCAAAATTACTTTCTGTAGGAGACGGGAAAATACCTCATTCTAATAATAAAATTGAAATTGATTGCGATTTAGGAGTAAAAGTGGGTAACATCGAGGAATTAATTACTAAGGTATACCCTGACATCAGCCAAATAGAAAACAAGGACCACCAATGGATGTGTCAAAGAGCAATATTGGCGGCAAGAAATAGTAACGTTGACGAAATAAATGATATAATTTTAAGTAAACTCCCAGGAGATATTGTAACCTACACATCCATTGATACCGTGATGGATCAAGAAGATGTAGTTAATTACCCACAGGAGTTCCTCAATTCCTTGAACCCAAGCGGCCTTCCCCCACATTCTCTTAATTTAAAAATAGGTGCCCCAATCATTTTACTAAGAAATCTCAAACCACCAAATTTATGCAACGGGACCCGACTTCAAGTAAAATTTCTGCGCAATAACGTCATCGTTGCAATAGTTTTGACTGGTCCAGCAGTTGGTCAAACAGTCCTCATACCCCGCATCCCAATGATACCCAACGACTTACCTTTCAATTTTAAAAGAATACAATTTCCGATTAAATTATCCTACGCAGTCACAATAAATAAATCACAGGGGCAGACATTCAAACACGTGGGGATCGATTTACGCCAAGACTGTTTTTCGCACGGCCAGTTATACGTCGCCTTATCAAGATCAGGTTGTGGCGAAAATCAATATATTCTTCTGCCACAAGACAATAAAACAAAAAATGTAGTATATGCAGAAGTTCTATAATAATTTAATTTACTTAAAAAATTGTACAGATATAAATAGTTTGGAACTCGAAAAAAAAACATAGGTTTTATCCTAAAAATTCTGCGGAAACTCGACCATTCCGAAAATCCCGCAAGAACGGGAACTATGTGGGAAAAACCAAAAATCTGCCGGAAGTCACTATTCCACGCGGACGAAGTCGCGGGCAAAAGCTAGTTCACCTATAAACAGGTTCTCGTAAATCGTGCCAAGTGTATCATTTAAGTCGGCCGAAAGCGGACAATAGGCGGTAATCAATAAGAGCCGGCGGGCCATTGTGTCCTTAATGTGTGGGAATTAGCTATTTGCTCCGTGACGAAGACAAATTATATCCCTATTCGATTAATTACACAGCTTAACTGTGTTGTCAATATATAAACACTTGTACGTGCAAGATCGTTTCATACATGTTCAGGTACATTTAGATTAAGTCAAATTTAAATGCACATTTAATTTTGTTCACCGGGGTGCGAGTATACTGAAATTGGCGACGCCTCAGTACTTGGATACCCACCGCATTTCTTATGAGTTAACTTATAGTACACATATGAATTAGTTGTCTACACATTGTTCTAAGTAAAAGCTTCTTAGTTCGACTATATGATTGATAATGGAAGATACTGGCTCCACAATTTTATTTCATTTCGATAAACAACGATCAGACCAAGTATATTATGTAAAAACAAAAAAAAACTGTTAGAGTTTACAGACTGAAGCTGAAACCTCAATTTTAGTGCGCCCCTTACCGAGAAATGGAGGTATCCACTGCTACAGGTATTTGCAAAACCCAGTATTCCCAAGATATCCTGGGATTTTTTTTATTGAGAAAATAAACATTAATAAATACAATTCTGGCTTTTAATTTTCAATCAATATTTTATTTAGTTTTGTGCCATTTTATTATTTAGTTTTATTTTAGAATCTTTTATCTCTTTTTTTCTATTTTTGGCTATACTAAAATTTTAGGTTTAGTTTTGCATAAATTGTCGCTATTTCAGTCTATAAAGAGCAGAGCACCTTAAAAAATTCAAATGTAATATTGAACCAATATAACTTTAAGATTTGTGTCACGCTACTTGCCACGTCCCAAGAGAGGAATTTTCATTTTATAACGTCAGTGCTTTTTATTACGTTTCTAGCTAAAACACGACTCGATGTGTGAACGGTAAATTTATTATATTTTTATCTTTTAAATTGCGCGTAAGTATGCTTTAGATTAAAACTGTTTATTTTTTATTTGTAAATTTTATAAAATTCACAGTTTTTTGAAAGTATACTCTTGTTGCAGCGTTGAATAATTCACTCAACACAATTTAAAAAATTTCATAAGTTTGTACAGCGTTTTTAAGCAAATAAGCGGACAAAGGCTTAAATTCTTGTAGCAAAAAGGGTCATTAAAAATTCGCCTGTACATGTTTATAGTTATGATAATGTTTTAATTACTGATACCTACCGATTATGGCTTTGATTCTAAACTGGCAAATTACGAAAGTTGAAATGTCAAAAATCTTTTCCGTTTCACCCTAAGATTAGCCGAGCAAAATCGTAGAACAAGTATTCATTATGTGTTCACATTGCCACAGCGCCACGCGGGGCGTGTCAACCCCAGCAAGGCATTCAAATAATTTCAGCGGTTTACATTTCAACGGCAATATAAAGCAGAGCAATTTACCCTTAATGATGACTGTGTAGACCTTTTTTTCCGATATATTTCACGGAGCCCCAAGTTTTTATGGGAAGTGGAATACAGGAGGGTTAAACGGAGTTTTCATTGCTTTTTAACATCATAATACTCGTATTGCTCAGTCGAGCAATACCAAGTTGATAATCCGCGCTTGGTTTAATGAGGCGGCCAAATGTTTTCCGACGGGATTAACCAGAGTGCCCGCATGGTGTTACACAATTTCTCTTGGATTGTTTTCACTTTCATACATGCTCGTGTGAAATGTTGCTAAGGAGTATATTTTCAATACAAAAATACATTTTTAATTTACTTTAATCTAAATTCTAATATTAATTACTTTATCTGGCTTTGACTTTTGAAATATCAATACCTATTTATCATTATAATTTTCCTTTTAATTTAATTTAGGTGCAATTTCTTATTTTATTTTCAAATATTAAAAAGAACTTGCGTACAATCAAAACTGTACACTCATTTGTAAAATATTTGTTAATTTGGGCTGAATTAAACAAAAATGTAAACAAAATACTTACTTATCTATGTTCCATAATTTGTAACCAAACTTTGGCTGGTGATCGATCTTATCTCAGCTCCATTGAATTAGTCCCAAAGCCTCAAATCATAATTAGTGTGGATTTATTCATCGGATGCTGTGACCCCCTGGGCAGAAGTAAGTTCTTAGAGTTGGAGAACTTAGTACAGCTAAGTAAACGATATTACCCAGGGGTCCCGCTAACATTAAAACCACATTTGGTCATAAAGTTCAAGGACGTTGACAAAAATATTCATAGATACGTTTACTTTTTTATTTGTGGCTATAAATATTATATCAGTTTTTCTTTGATAGTTTTGACTTATTAAAGTTTAATATTAAGACAAATAAATATGTTTTACTTCTTCCCGTTAAATCTTAGTAAAAAGCATTTATCATAACTCCAAACTAGCTGTATACTACCAAGTAGGTACTTAAAGTTTTGAAGATTTGGTGAAGGTGTCGAATCCTTGAGCGAAATATATTGTGGTAACATAAAAGTCGATTGTTAATTAAACAATCTATTCCAGGTATATTAAATACATAAATCTACTATTACATTATTCGGGGAAAGCACAGATGCCGACAAAGTTCGACAATTTAATTACATATGAGCAATATGAGCATATAGTGTAATCTGAAATTGGGGGATCATCCTGAGCCCCTTTATACCAGTTTGCCAAATTGATTGTGCATATCTGAATGCACTGGATCGTATGGTCAGCTGCAATGTAGTACTATCATACTTATGCCTGAAATAACGTTCATTTTTCTTAGGCCTCTTTTAAGCTGCATAAATTATAATCTGTTCAAGGCCCTTTACAAACTTACATTATACAAGGAGGAAATTAATTTCTGATTCATCAAATTGATTTAAGAATCATATTTTAGAGCATAGGCTGAATTGACCCCGGAAATGTCGTTAATATACTTACCAAGGTGTGACACGACAAATGAGAGTAAAAATAAACAATCCTACAGGATCGACAAATTAAGTTATCTCTTTATAATGTGTTCAGCACGCATTGTAATGTGTTTATCGAGCACATCATAAAGTCAACGAAGTATGACATTACCTGCTATAAATATAGAGTTGTCCGACTTATCAGAATGCATTTCCATTTTCAGCGCACTAAGAATGCCCCGTGACATGAATGAAAAACAGAAAAATAATTGATCTATCAAAACTACGAAATGATAAACACTCTCTCACACACACACACACACACACACACACACACACACACACACACACATACATCTTAAGGTAAGGTATTAAGTTAATGTATAATTATTTTTTTGAAGTGGTTTTCTCATAGAAATTGAAGTCGCGGTCACACTGCGTGGGACGCTACTTCCTAACTCATGCGTTTTCTTATAAAATTAGGTGCGTCCACCCCAATACTAAAATTTTTGCGTTTTCCAAATCCTCCACTAGTAATATTAATGTAGATTTTTTAAAATGTTTTAACATAGAAAGGCGTATTGCTTCACATGAGGATCCATAGATCTGCATTTTTTCTATACGTACTACATAAGATAAATTTATGTTTCTTCAGTTCTGGCACAAAAGTGGGGCTATTGAGCGATGGAATGCAGCCGGCATCGCGGGCAACTTGCCACACGAACATGAATTTTCCGAGTTGCATCCCGCTAGTTAGTAATTTACGTACTTACATTTTACATGTTCTACTAGTTTCAACTGAATTCATGGTTTCATGTTAATATTCCGCTTTCAGTTGACTGCCCAATACCTAACTAAGTAGTAAGTAACAATTTAGAAGCGCGCCCTGACTTCTTAAGTACAACTTCCACTTCAAATTCTGTCTGTGAACTTGCGGTTCGTCCCATGTGTATCGCTGACTTTATACACCTACGTCATAGGCACGTATAGGTTTATATATAAAACCTCTTGCGTTAAATTATTAGACGTATTCCTTAATTGCTAATTACTTAACATGATTCCTATTGTTGTGCTCACGACATCTTATACCTGATTGTCTTCCCTTTGAAATTTGAAACTTATATGATGTTTGTAGTTAACAGCCTAAAGGTAATTTAATTAGCTGATATACATACCACATTCAGAGTATCATAGATCAATAAAGATCTTGTTACTTTTTCCGTATCTCTTTGTGTAGGCTGTCTTGTCAAGAGGCTTTCATAAAGATGATCCCTCGTAGACAGCTCCTGAACTATCTTAATGTATTTTCTTTGAATAATTTAAACATTTACTCCAAGGATATTAACACAAGTTATTACCATTGACTCGCCTACTCCTTTATTAATATGGGTGATATTAATGACATCCTTTGAGGTCATCAGAACTAAAGTTGCTGCAGCAATTTAGATAACAGGTGCAGCTCTTAGACCCTCAGCACTAAAAATTTGAAGCGAGATCTAAACTACAAATTCTCAGTTACTGTTGATCATTTACCTCCACTCTACTTATTTTCCTTTGTGAATTTCATAAATACTAGTCTAAGTATACTTACTGTATTGCAGTTAGCAAATTAAACAAGGGTAAAATAAATCAATTCATTTAATTCCATCAGAAAAGCAAGAGACACTCACATATACACAAATGCATAAAACTGAATGTTTGACACTAGTTGGGACACAATAGGAACGTGAATGTCAAAATCATAATTTTTTATATCAAACATTTAACTTCACCAATGAATATTGTTACATTTGCCTATTAGTGTAAATTTGGACAGGCGGCCAAAGTTGAATTAGTTTGATCGATCTTCCACAAACTTGTCACAAAACAATTAGCCCCTTTACATAAACATAATGAACTTATTTTAAGAAAATCATTGAGATCAAAAGATTTCAACAGGTAGGTTCGTAATAAATTAGTTAAGAGGTCAAAACGTCTAAGTACAGCTTTTAAATATTTCTGCGTAATTAAATAATTTCTGATAACAACATTTTTTCTTTGTTGAGTGACTTGCTGGTTCTTAAATATATTTTCAATAAATTCAAAAGCATTGTAAGCCGATAATCAGTTTTCTTTCCCAGTCATGCGGTTCTGTAATTGACTGCCTACAGCATTTTTTACATTAGCGTGTCTTGTTATAGCCACAAAACAATGGCGGTTCATTTTATTATACTTATATACAAGCCTAATCATGAAACTCAGTCTATATTTTAATACCTTTTATCTCTCGATTTTTCGATAGTTTTTTTTTATCTACTATTTACTACTTTGTATTGTAAAGATATGTTGTAATATGTGTGGTTACAACATGCTCCCGAAACTTTGTAATTCTAAATTTACTAAATTATACTCCGTAACTAAACAGATATTTAAATTTACCAATCAATAACTATTTTACATTTTCAGTACCATTGTATAAATGCATATATACTTAATTTTGTTATCTACAAAGATGCCATTTCGGAGATTCGACTAGCGCATCATATAAATGAAATATATCAATAAACTTATTAAAAATACACTTCCTGTTGCCTTAATTCTGTTTGTTCTTGTTTTCAGATAACCAATATATATATATACTCGTATATAATAGAGCTTTCATTACAACAAACACGTATTAATGATGCGTATAAAATAAAACAGCAGATATGTTTCGATTAAAATAAACTTATTTTTGTATTTATGTACAATAGTTTCGCTTATATTATAATATAAAGTATGTACATTATAATTCATCCTACGCTGCTTTATTTGATAAATGCTGAAGTCCTAACAAATATATTTTCATAATATCTATCATTTGATTTTAATTTAATTTTAAACAAATTAACACTGTATAAGCTGATTATGCATGATACAAAAACGAAGATAAAAAGAACACCTGACAAAATGTTGACTTACTTAATTTGTAAGCTTCAGTTTTTTTTGAAAAACAAAATCGGCTTAGGTCATTGTGGAATTTACCTTATTTTTTTTCTTTTGCATGTCTAGTGTAACCATCTTGGTTAAGTAATTATGTTAAAAAAAAAATTGCATATTAGCTTTGAACTAGATGACTTGTGGATTGTTAGTATTTTTTTATTCTTAGTTGCTCAAAGCGAAAAATCAGCCTCCGAATATTGAAATCTTGATTAAAATGACGAATGAGAGTAAATACCGAGAGAAGAACTGATCCTTCGATACTGCGCCGTTAAAATCTTGTAGCCTGAAATCTGAAATGCATTTTGTTAATTATTTGGGAAGTATTACACCTTATCAGACCAAAGCATTTTATAACTGTAAATAGGCAAGTTTGATTTTATTGTATCTAAAATACATAAGTAACTTGATTTTACTTTTGGCGACGTGGTGATGTTTGATTACCTAAAATTTTACAAAAATAGTACAGGCAGGTGCGTGCTACGATTGTGACACTCATGGCGTAGTATTTACTCGCAGTATAGTGTTGCAGCTATAAATAGTTTTTTCGCCAAATAAAGAATTAACTTATTTGGGATTTTAATATACTCTAAAAAGATATTAATGTTGGCACAACATTGTCTCAGTAGCGTTGTAATAAAATGCTTCGCCGACTTCGTGCGCAGGAATGCGCATTTGTTAGCAAACGGTCTAAAAGCATGTTACTTTCATGTAATTATCTGTGCCAAAAAGATAATCGGTCGCTATACAAACAAGTTGCAGAAGATTTCTCCAAAAGTTCGTCGTCTGACGTCGAACGCGCGACATAAAAATAATTAACCTAACAGTTACATTGGTAAAAGCTATTCGGTAATTCAAGACTTCGTAATCTTTGTATCTATCTGTTCTTATTACTGTTGTAATTATCTAGGTGTCTTTTGATAATATTTTGAAAAGCAAGACTTTATGTACAATAATTAAGCTCTTTAATTTTAAACCCATTCTTTCACCTTTGATTTGATTTTTAATTTATTAGATATCCATAAATATAGTAACAACCCAACCCATTAACATTTTGTTTAGATATAGGTAAGTAAAATTTTAAAAAGGGTAGACGGTTTAATGCTCAAACAATCATTTATTTATGAAAATTATTTTTTTTAATTTTAGTTTAATTTAATTGTTAGTAATTATGTGTAATATAGTTTCATTTGTATCATAACTTTCCTTAAACCGCTGTAACTTTAATCTTTCTTGTTAAGGTGATACCTCGGTGAACACTAGCGCCACCGTCATTTAAAAATCATTACTCACTGAAAACACAACTTATCAAAAATCCCTCTGCTGTAATTATGGTTCTGGATCTGAAGTTAATTTTAATCATATTCAATTATTAAATTATAGTTCCATATAGTTACAAATTGCATTATTGCTTAAAACGGCCACTTTTAGCAGTTTTGCAATTTATAACTATATGGAACTATAATTTAATAATTGAATATGATTAAAATTAACTTCAGATCCAGAACCATAATTACAGCAGAGGGATTTTTGATAACTTGTGTTTTCAGTGAGTAATGATTTTTAAATGACGGCGGCGCTAGTGTTCACCGAGGTATCACCTTAAATTAAGTAGAAAGTAACAGTTGAAGATCATCAGGCATATCGTTAAAGTAAGTAACTATTTATTGGAGATTTCTGAAAAAAAATAAGTGACAGATCAGACAAGATACCGCCCGCCATCATATGATCAGGCTAGTTGTTTCGCAAGCTGACTAATACAAACTGTTGGGTACGACATAATACAGATCGGATTATAAGCATGAAAAATCCCTTGAATACGTTGAAATTTGTTGTTTATTTTGTATATTAAAGGTAAACATTCCCTCTTTATGTTGTTATGCCTACCTGATGATGTTTATAATCTAAGGCACTTATATTTAAGCAAGTACCCCTTTCATCAGATAAAATTTAATTTTCGTATCAGATACGTAGGCTTACATATTCTAGTCTACTTAAATGTAACATGGTTTAAATATCGTAATAATTGCTAACGAGACATTTTTCGTTGGATATTTGGCTTGAATAATGTGACACCTTTGTTAACTACTGATATCTAGCGTACTCGTAATGTCTATCTATTTTTCAAAGGGCAGCCAGGCCAAGTCTCATAAAGGGTTATAGTGTAGCGCTCAGGAAGTAACGGCGAGAACTGAAAAGCTGAGACAAAGTAATCCTGTGAGTATATAAGTTCCCTTTTGGCCTTTTGAGGTACGGAACCCTAATTAGATAGTTCTTACAATTCGCCCGATTGTCGATTATTATCGAGTTGAAATGATTGTTATTCGTGTTACATTTGACAAACCAAACAATGTTGTTCTTTCGGTTACTATTTACTTTATTGCTTTATGACAGATCAATCAATGATCAAATATAAATGAAGCAATCATATGTGCCTAATTGATGTTTATTTACACAATCTATGTTATCAATGGTCATTACTTATATGTTTGTATAACAAATGCAATACATTGGATGGCTTTACTAAGGTGTTGCTACCCAACGAGTAAAAACATGTTGGAAATATAAATGACCGAGCGAGCGAGAGGAATGAAAAGAATGGCAAATATATAGATAGTCATGAAAAAAAGGGAAAGGGGGTAAAACAGAAATGGTAGGTCTACTGTTTACAGAACCCCTAGTTAAAATTATAAGTTCACAGGATTTCATTTTAAACATGAACTTACCCTGAGTTCCAAATGGAGTGCTCTCGGATGATTTGTCAGCTATAATGTTCAGCCGCTGTACAACTGTCAAAACAGAGCTACATTAAAATTTTACAAAAGTAATAAAGTGCTAGACGTGATATGTTGCAGTCTTAAACTTACCATTCTTATTTTCTAACGCTGCAGGAGGCATAGCTGTTTAAAAAAATCAAAGTGTATTATAAAATAATGACATAAGTTATGGTACCTCATAAAAGGGGGGGTAACCACGGGCTTCCAAGGCCTGGGATGTAACTGGGGTAATGCTTCGATGATGATATTGGGTAGACTTTAGGGATTGACTAGTATATTGGCCTCGCAAATTAATAATAATAATAAGAAGAATGCGACTATAAGTCATTAGGTAATCGAGAGCTGAACGAAAGTTTTAGTATTTGATTGATATGAGTTATGAAGCGCAAATGGTATTGGGCAGCGATGCGATTGTGATAAAAATGTAAAGTGATTTTAACTGAATGGTGGCCCTATAGAGAGTAAGCGAACCGTTTTGGTCATCCGAACGCAAGATGCGTCGACGATATAACAAAATCGCGGGTCGAGAACGGCTACTTACGCATGACCCAAGTGCATGCATAATTGTCAGAGGTTTATAGCCAATAATGGGATGTAAAAGGCAGCTAATGAATTATGATGATAGAGTTCTATGAAAATATAGCTTTGTTTCTGGGAACTTTATTGTTTCATAGTTATCTTGAGAAATTACATTTCCAGAAGGTAGGTATGTAGTTAACTTACGATATAGTTTAATGGTGCCTTCCGTGTCACCCAATGAATTCTTGGAAACACATTTGTATGCACCATAGTCTGACGTTGTTATTCTTCGTATCGCCAGTCGCAATACTGAACGGTACGAGCCTTCAATTTTCTGAGGCTCCAGTCCACCACCTAATAAAGAAATAATATGATGATGAATTTTGGTAAATACCTATCTTCAAATAATCTTCTTAGAAAATTTTATTTAATTAAAAATTGTCAATTTTGTTTCTATCCACCCTAAGGTTAGCTGGAAGAAATTGCATTAGCGATAAGTCCGCCTTTGTACACATTGTTTGTGTTTGTATCAACATGTATAATTTGTATGTTAGTGGTACTATAAAGAGTATATCTATCTATTTATTTAAATATATAGAACAATTAAATTATTGTTCGTACGATTCTAAATGGAGTAAATATTACTAACATCAAAAGCAACCTGCATCACCAACTACACATTACATAATATGTAGTTGGCGATTCTAATCTCTGAACAATATACCTGTGGGTATATTATTCCGAGATATGACAGGCATGGCCATGCACTAGCCCAATGGGATGAATGAAATGGGAATAAAAGCACAGCGTTAACGCTTATTGCCATTGAAATCTATAAAAATAGATAGGTAGACTATATTCAGAAATTAAACTGACAGGTAGTTTTTCTTGTTTACTCAACTAGCGCTTCAGGATTACCATTTTCTTTAAGTGAAAGGTTATGCTCACCAACAGGAACAATTTCCCCATTCTCTCTGCTCCAATAACTAACGGGTTTAGGGTACGCTTCCGTCTCACACTCAATTACAAGATCCGTGCCCAGGGCAGCTCCCACAAGCTGGTTTCTTATCGTGATCACTGGTGGAACTGAACACAAAAGGTAGGTAAGTTTTTTGCTCTTTGTATAATATTATCAAATTGAAAAGGCTATCCAGTATAGATGCACTAATAAAAGCAAGGCAAGGAATAATAACATGTAAAACTATTGGTTTTGAAACAACTATGAATGTTATAAAAACTATGTTAGTCTTTATGAGGAAGTTGAGAAACTGAGAGCAGATCGTGCAGGATCCATGACCTTGCAACTCTATTACATAACCAGCAAGAAAAAATACTCAAACATTCCGATATAATCACATACATTTCAGATAAAGCCGTCTTACAAATATTTTTACAAAATATTTTAAAAAGTAGACTAGTCGTATTTATTTATAAAATCTTAGTTTTTTTGTGCACACAGGCTTTTTCTTGTTAATTGAAAAATAATAAAAACAAAGATTTATACCAGCGAAAATTGGATTTTAAGAAATAATAAAATTTAATTAAATCCAACAGAAAAACTTGGAAGTGTATAATGGTAATTGATTGATTTGATTTTACCTCGCAAACAATAAGAAAAAAACAACAGAATATAATTAAAATCCAAAATTTAAGCTGGGAAATTCTAATACATGGTAAGTGTAAGTTATATTATTATATAATATTATTTTATATTTAAATCTTTATTTTATTTATATCTTTGTGTGTATATTTATTTACGTATATATACTGCGCCTTCGCCTTTTGATTTGTCTTGGTTTTGTTCTCCATCCACCCTAAGGTTGACTGGAAGAGATTGCATTAGCGATAAGTCCGCCTTTGTACCTTACTAGTTTTTAACTAAATTATGTATACATATGTTTGGTGCAATAAAGAGTTTTTCTATTCTATTCTATTCTATTCTACATGGTTATAGCCAGTACAGTTTCCCATACCACTTGTCAAAGACTAATGGCTGCCACAGGACAGTTAAGTTCTCTGTATAAGTATTCAGCTTATAAAACTTATTATATATTAATTAAAGTTACCATAAGCTTTTGTTTAAATAAATATTCTAAATTTGACATTAAATCTATTACTCATAGTTTCCTACAATGTGATCTAATGATTCAATTAAACACTCAGTTTAAAATAAATGCATCACATCATACTACTTTGGACTCAGCTCGAGAAGGCTAAATGAAGTGACCCGTAGGGCGTTAACTTACATTGCACCGTCAGCATAATTCTCTTGCTCACAGTAGGAGGCACCCCATTGGAAGCTATGCAGAGATAAGCCCCAGCGTGCTTTCTGCTTACTCTACTTATATTTAATACGGGGCCTTCCAGCGACGACACTGCAAATAAACGTTCATTATCGTCTTCGTTCAACTTGTTAGCTGTGTGAGAATAATCAAACATCTAAGGTTTATAAAAATAATAAAATTTTATTTATTTATATTTGGAAAAAATGTAGGATCTTGCCGTAGTAGGAGTACCATGGTTACCCTTTGCCGTGTTAAAAAACCCTTTAGATTCCGATAACCGTAGTTGTTATGTTCAATAAAAACTGACGATTAAAATATAAACGATATTACCTTGTATACCATCTGCAATAGTGATGGGTTTAGAATGCTCTCTCCTCCATAAGATCTGTGGCGCAGGCGAGCCACTGGCCGCGCAAGTCAGACTTATGGAAGCGCCTTCCCTTACTGTTTGATCGGTGCTTGTACCGCGATCCAAAATATCTGGTGGCACTGGAGAAATAGATATAGGTATATACAATAAAAATATGAATACAGATTGACTTGGTTCTTCAAACAGGAATAAGTACCTATATTCATCATACCTATATCATATCGTACATATATCATTTTGTATTAGTGACACGGTCAATCGACCATGCACGTACACCCTGGTGTCAGAGTTCTATATTAATAAAATGTCAGAAATAGATTGTAATGCTGACGAAAAATAATACTAATACTAAACTATATGAATAAGATGAATTACGCTGATCCCAAAAAAAATTAACACAATAGTCCTGACACGCCTATTGTGTTAAATTTTTTTACGCTATAATGAAGAAGATCAAAAATATGTTCTGATACTTTTTTAATGCTAATGAAAGTCGGATAACTATAAAAAAAATATAGTCAAGTTAATCATCAGAAAATTTGAAAAGACTAATATAAAGTTAAAAAAACAAGACTTACCAACAACATCTAAATAGCCAAGCTGGCTCTTCATGGGATCGGTATTGATCTGGCACATGTACCACCCTCTGTCCGTCTCTCGAAGTTCCCGAATGTGCAGGAACCAAACCCGCTGGTCACTGTGGGTCACCCCCACACGCCGACTCCTGGATATCACGTGCGTGTGGATCGTTAGAATGGTTTGGGTGTCCACTCTGAGCCACGCCACCTGTATTTAATTTGTCGTTACTTTAATGCCGACAAATCAACAAGTTTATCAAGCATAAGATTGATTTCTAATTGGTTATTATCATGACGTATGAGAGAAATATTAAAGTTTCGATATTTTTTTCAAACGGAGCCAGGTGATTCGAACTGATATTTTTTGTGTTAAATTATAAATCAATTTCGTTTAGGGTACAAAAATTAACACCAAATTTCAAAAATACAATTCAGTTAAATTAAACTAATTATAAATTTTAAAAATTCAAAATAAAGCTTTCGTGTTCTAAATCTTAATTTAGGTGGTGTCCGTGTGGCATTGTACAAAAAGTACTGACTGCATTTCCGCCCTATGAAGTAGAAGAGGCTAAAAAATTGCTGATATTTTTTTAAAAATATAAAACCTTACGTTCATTACAATAAATTTGGAAAGCATTACTGCTTAAATCCTATTCTTTAAGTTACATTGCAGTCTTGAAACTTGATATCCGCCTAGACTACTCATACTTCAGTTCAACACGTTGTCTAAACCAGCAAACAGCACTATTCTTGAGAATACCTACTCCTTAAAAAATATATTTTTGAACAGATGTTTTTTTTTAAAGTGTTAGATAATACAGATAGATTTAATAAAGATTTCGTGTGAGTGCCTTCCGAAGCACAGAATCATCTTTATTATCAGACAATCAGGTGATTCAAGCCTGCAATGTCCTAACCAAACTAAAAACAACTAAACAAGGTATACTTTCCGTGGGAATCGAAACCATTACCCCGAGTCTACAGGCAACCACTTAACCACTTGACTACGGAGTTAAATATGCTACTAGTGATGAGTGTGGTGACCAATAGGTTACTAGGGATAGGAAACTAGGTTACGCTCGCCGTCGCTTGCGCTTTTGCTACGAACACGCAGTTCGCCGGGCCATCAAGTTTTAATAAAAAAGAGAACATGTCAGTACAGCAATATCAAATTTCAAAAATCTTTGTAATTATATACATAGGGACCTAGGCCATATCATTTTTATCTAGACCATACCGGGAATCGAACCCAGGACCTCCTCAGTAGCTTTAGAGGGGGCAGATAGATTACGATGGTGGTCTTATACTCGTATATACAGGTAAGTTTTCACATTAATATTTGAGTTCGCACTGCATTGTAAAATCGAAAACAAATATTTAAAGCAATCAAAACCAACTCATAGTCCGGACATAGAAATGTGAAGGGTCAATATAATACTAGTAGTCTCCCGAGGGTAGACATGGCTACCCTAGCCATGTTTTAATAAATTGAAACCTGACCCCACTCATATTATTAATCTACAGATATACTTACCATAAATACATAAACAAATCAAAATTTTGTCAAATTAATTTGATTATATAGTTAAAGGTTATAACTTCATTAAACATTAGAAGAATCAGACTAACGAAAATGCGGCTTCGGCCAAGTTCTGAGTCCTCGAAGAGTTTTTCCAGTTCCATCGTATGGCTTCAAAGCAACACAGTGCTTATAGGAGGACCAAGTTTTTAATATTAAATAATTTCCTTTTTTTATTGTTTTGTAATTATCAGAAAAAGGTTATTGAAAAAGTCGCATGGAAAATCTAATTACCACATTGACTTTCCAAATGTATGACTTTACAAATTATTAAGTGGTTACGAATTATAAATTTTAATATTAATGATTAACCTACGTCTAGTTCAATAGAAGTACGCGATCCCTATTCTGAGCGGCTGTCTAAATGGTCGCATATTAATGGTTGCCGACCCAGCCAGCCAACTACGAAATCTAGCTACGAAATGGGACTAAGGGTGAAGATGGCGCCAAAAAAAGAGGCAGATTTTTTTATTTAATAAATTCGCTAGTTATACTAATTAAATCAATAAATATTTCACAATCGATACAATATTTATTTTATCATTCTACGAATTCGAATTCAATACTATAAGAAAGAACACCGCCTGTTGGACCAAATAATGCAACATTCTTTACGTAATTAATGTCTAAAAAAATCAGTAATAAATAATTAAAATCTGTTTTTTATTTCGTTTTGAAGGCACACGGCCTATCTGATCTTAAGGGATAAAGAAATAAAAGATTTTAATTATAAGAGAAATAAATTACCTTAAATGTAGACAAATTGTGAACAGTGCAAGCGAGGATTGCCTCTCGCCCTAAAGGCGCCGTGACATTGGCTATGGGTCCAGTGAAACCAGGTTCATCTGCGAAATTTATAAAACATGTTTAAAAACCAACCAAAAATGAACTAGAATCAAACGTCGAGAATCGTTTAATATATAATGGACGTCAGACTAAAGCTTTGGGACTAATGTAAGTATCTTTATCTTTCTCTCAAGTTAGCATTGTCCCGATTGCGTTGGTTGAAATCGGTGTTTTCAAAACCTAAAAATACACATAAATTCCTGGTAAATAAAAATTGCAGTTGATTATAGGAAAATTGATACCGGGGTTAAAACCTTTTTTTTGGTAAAGTATATACCGTTAGAGCAGACCCGTAATAACATATGTGGTAATAAATAACGCTCACTGTAAAAATACATGGGCATATTTTCCGCCCATACACTTTTACAGCGGGTGAGGTTTTTGATTTTAACCAGGTTCTCGATCCCTGCCCTGCGTCCGCTTTTCTGCGTTTTCTCCTCCACTAAGCGCAGTTTTTAGTTTTTATGTGAGATCATTTGCGCAAGTATATCATCCACTGCCAAGATCAAGCTAGCACTTTATGCAAACAATATTTTATATTGTGTTTTGGCGAAAAACTAGCTGGATGAGTTCGACATATCATTTATCATATCCATCCGGTTCTCAATAATCAATATATGTGTTACAGTCAAAACTCATAACCAGTCAAAACCACTTTCGACTGCAAAAATTAGGCAAAAGTATTTTTGACAGCTACCCTTAGTTAAAAACATTTTTGACCGAAGTGGGAATTTATAATAAAATCATACGTACTTAAATCGTTTAATCACTTAATTGACAGAATTTTAGTTATTATTTTAAGATAATGATAACATGTTATTATAACGTATTAGGTAGCTAACTTACGTTAGTATTAGAATAGTTATCATAAATTTATGTATTTAATAACTTTTTCAAGGATTAGCATCAATATTTCCAAATAACATATTTTCATTAGATTGAGATTTTGATTTAGATCAATAATAAAAAGAGAATAAAGCTCCTTAAGATTGAACCATGAATTTTGGAACAGGTACAAAAGCCAGTGATACGATAGCATAGTATAGGCTGTATTTCTATTTATGTGCAACTGGGCAGAGAAAAGCGGGTTTTTCATTTAAATATCACACTCCATTCCGCCCAGCTCCACATGCGTTGCTGTTCATTTAGCACTTAGGGGACACGTGTGGAATTAAAAGCCCACGGACACGAACAGCTCTATCCCCTATAAACTAATACTACAGGGTGTTTGGTAACTGTGTATCTCGCAGAGATTTACCCATGTAAACATTCCTTCATAAATGTTATGGCAGAGACAAAAAACCGAAAAAAAGAAATCGTCTCTCAAATTTCGGTTTTTTAACAATGCCATAAAATTTATATAGGTATGTTAACATAGGCACATTAGGCACGTGTGGGTAGACACATTAGTTTCCAAACCCTATATTATAATTTCTGGCTCTGAAAGAAATTTCGAGCTCCTATTTTTAAGTATTTGCATTTCGCAGGTCACGTATACAATACCAATGAAATTTCAAGGCACGTAAACTTCAAACTTTAAAATTGTTTCATAACACTATTTTGATGATTTTCCTGTAATTTTCAGTAACCACCTCAACTTTTTATGAGTTTTGACTGACAATCTAAATTTTAAATCAGGCAAAACCACTTCTGACTGTTTTTGCAGTTAAAAGTACTTTTGACCAACGTCCTTAGTTAAGAAAACTTTTGACTGCGAAAATCAGACAAAAATGTTTTTAACTAAGGACAGCTGTCAAAAATACTTTCGCCTAATTTTTGCAGTCAAAAATGGTTTTGACTGGTTAAGAGTTTTTACTGTAACATAGGTAGTAGTCGCCTCATTGGCATAGGCCTCCCCCAAAGCTTTTTAACCACTTCTATTACAGGCTTTTTGCATGCAGTCAGGAGACGGCAAGAGAAGCAGAGGAAGACCAAGAACAAGGTGGCGAGATGTTTTTAGAAAAACGGTAGGGCGTTTTTCTAAAAACATCTCCTGCCTCCATCCTGACTGCATGCAAAAAGCCTGTAATAGAAGTGGTTAAAAAGCTTTGGGGGAGGCCTATGCCAATGAGGCGACTAATACCTATGTTGCAGTCAAAACCATTTTTGACTGCAAAAATTAGGCGAAAGTATTTTTGACAGCTGTCCTTAGTTAAAAACATTTTTGACTGATTTTCGCAGTCAAAAGTTTTCTTAACTAAGGACGTAAGTAAGAGAAGCAGAGGAAGACCAAGAACAAGGTGGCGAGATGTTTTTAGAAAAACGGTAGGGCGTTTTTCTAAAATCATCTCGCCACCTTGTTCTTGGTCTTCCTCTGCTTCTCTTGCCGTCTCTTGGTATCCATTCAGTCGCTTTCTTCGTTAATCTAGAGTCATTCATTCTACATATGTGGCCTGCCCATTTCCATTTAAGTTGTCGTGTCCTATACGTAACATCTACTACTCTAGTTTTCTTTCTGATGATTTTATTGCTCACTCTATCTGAAATTTTTATACCAAGCATGCTTCTCTCCATTCTTTGACATACAGCTACTTTAAGTTAATCATCTTTGCACAATGACCACGTTTGGCATCCATATGTAATGCATGGCAGGATTGCTACGTCGTAAAATTTTCTTTTTATATTTATGTTGACATCCTTATTTTTCATAATTTATTTTAGGCTCCAATACTTTTTCCAAGCAAGTGCCGTACATACGTCTAAGTACTTCATTTTCTGTGCAGTTGTCAAAAGATACCGACTGTCCCAAGTATACATAATCTGGCACATATTCTATCTTTTCTCCGTCAACAATTACATCGTTCTTTAAGCTGTTAGATAATATCTTCGTCTTGGAAACATTCAAAAATAGGCCTATTCTATACTTTCTATACTTTCAAGTTCTATTGAATTTTCTGCAAAAAACTACTATGTCATCTGCAAATCGTAGGTGACTCAGATACTCGCCATCCATGTTTTCTTTCCCAGTTGAGCTTTCTGAAAACAGATTCAAGCACTGCTGTAAATATTTTTGGAGAGAGCGGGTCTCCCTGTTTGACCTTTGGTTATAGGAAACTCAGGACCTTCCTTCTCCAATTTGATTGTGGCTCGGTATTTCGAATAAATATCACGTAGCAGGTTGATGTACTTCATGTGAATACCTTGCTCTGATAGTGCTTGCCAGATAGCGTCATGATTTATGGAATCAAATGCTTTCTTGTAGTCTATGAAGCAAATGTAGAGTTTATTATTGTATTCGTTAGCTTTCTCAATTGATTGTGTTATCACCTGAATATGATCTGTAGTTGAGTTCTTTTTTCGAAAACCTGCTTGTTCCTGCTTCTGATTTTCGTCCAATGTCGCACTTATTCTATTTAAGATTACTTTTGAAAAAACTTTATATAAGTTCGTCATAAGGCTAATGGGCCGAAAGTTATTAAGATCATGTTTGTCTCCCTTTTTATGTATAAGAACAATAGTTGACTTTGACCATTGTTCAGGTGTTGACTCTGCTTCAAGAATATTATTGAATAAAATTTGTAGAGACTTCAGAAGAGCTTCTCTATAGGATTTAAGGACTTCGTTTCGTATTTGGTCATCCCCTGGGGCCTTTTCATTTTTCTGCGTTTTGATTGCATATTCAATCACCGTGCCTAATATATTTCAGGTTCCTCATTATACATTTCATTGAAGTAAGGCGATTCATTGAATGTTTTTGCAGTCGATGTATAGAGCTCCTGATAAAAATTTGTTGCTTCGTTTTAAATATTCCGACGTGCTGCCAACATGGTTCCTGATTTGTTTTTCAGGCTTATTGCCCAGTTCTTTTTGTTGTTTAATTCTTTATATGCTTTACGTATGGCTCCTGTTTTCTCTATAAAATTCTCAAAAACAGTTTGTATACGTAGTTTATTTTCATTACTTATAGTCCTATTAATCTTTTTGCTTATTTCTGTTATCTTTAGTTTTGTTTCTCTTGTCCTCTTTTGTTGGTATAATAATTTTCGTCGCTCTAGAAGTTGTAGTTTTATTATTAACAGTGTGTTTTGTTTTTTTTAGTATTAGAAATTGTTTTAAGTAGTGTTTGCATAACATTTATGAAGTTATTATACTGCGTCTGAACATCCGGTGAATCAGTTACTGCAGATATAAATTTATCTTCCCAATATTTCAGATCGTCACGTAAAACTATTGATAAAATGTTTGAGTGCATACCAGTTTTGATGAATCGTCTTTTATGACTTGTACTTAAATTTAATTTACATTCTATCTGTTGGGTATTTTGTAAACATATCTACCTACAATAGATATTATTCCATGTATGACGGTGGTCCTCACAATAAACAGTCTATTAACTGCAGCCTATCTTTTACTATGTCCTTCCGTATTTAACTGGCGACGAGGATTATAATTATCGTTGTTTAAAATGCCGTACGGTAAAATAGAAGCGTTTGATTTGGCATCGCGAAAGTGGACGATTTATGTGGATCGCGTAAAACAATTTATTAGATTAAATGAAATTAAAGAATCGTTACACGTGGCTACGCTTATCACGGTAGTCGGTGAAGCTACCTACGACTTAATGTGTGATTTATGTGCGCCGGAGAAACCAGAAATCAAAGAATTCGATGCATTAGTTGAAATCGTACAAAAACATTTGGAACCCAGGCGTTCCGATATCGCCGAACGGCACATTTTTAGACAAAGACGTCAAAAAGTCGGTGAAGAAATCAGTTCATATTTACAACATTTAAAACATTTAGCGAGTACCTGCAATTTTTCGGAAAAACTGGAAGAAAATCTCAGGGACCAATTCGTATCGGGACTCGCGAGTGACGACATGCGTAGTCGTTTATTTGCGGAAAAGGACTTGGACTACAAGCGGGCTGTAGAATTGGCGCTGGCATTAGAGGCGGCCGAGCGGCATGCGGAGACCAGCTGCAAGGGCGCGGTGGAGCCGGGCGCGGACGGCGGCGGTGCGGCGAGCTCGGCCGCGGCGGGCGGCGGGGCGCTCGCGGCCGAGCCCGTGCACAGGCTGGGGGCGGCGGCGGCCGGGCCACGGGACCGCAGGCAGCGGGGCTGCTGGCGGTGCGGGCGGCCGCATCCGGCGGATAAGTGTCGTTTTAGACAATTCAATTGTGATGTGTGCGGTGTGAAAGGCCACTTGAAGGTCATGTGTAAAAGTGTGCGTCCATCGGTTAACCCGACCCAGAGGAGAAACCACTTTTTGGAGACGGATTCCGAAGACAGTGATTTTTTTAATATGTGCGTCGACGGAGGCCATGATGAACCGTATGTAATAAAACTTTTTATTGAAAACATTCCCATGTTATTTGAGATTGACACCGGTAGCAAAATATCTGCCATTAATGAGGAGCTATATAACAAACATTTTTTCAATTTCAAAATTTCAAATTCCAATTTAAGTTTAAGGTCTTACACAGGGGACAAGATTAAGCCGCTAGGTTTTATCACTGTATCTGTTCGCTATAGTGATGTCAATAATGTAACGTATGAAGCTTGCACCTTACCGTTGTACATCATACCGAGCGGTGGGCCTCCTTTACTCGGCCGGGCTTGGCTTCGTAGTTTACAACTAAAAAATATAAATATCAAACTTAACCATATTACACCGGGAAATATAAGTGATGAAACCGAGCACGCTTTGGCATTGTTTAAAAATGAATTCCCTGATGTATTTGCTCCGGGTTTGGGGACATGTACTAAGCAGTTTACATTATTATTAAAAAATAAAGAACCTATTTTTATTAAAGCTCGTAACTTACCGTTGTCATTAAAAAAACCAGTCGAAATTGAACTGGACCGTCTGGTCAAGGAAGGGACTATTGTTGAAGTCGAAAGTTCCGAATACGGAACACCTATTGTTCCGGTAATTAAGAAGTGCGGAAGTATCCGAATTTGCGGAGATTATAAAATAACGGTGAATAAGAAATTGAAACGTGAACCGTATCCTCTACCTCGTATTGAGGAACTGTATGCTGGCCTTAGCGGTGGAACAATTTTTTCCAAAATTGATTTGGCTCACGCCTACGAACAAGTGATTTTAACACCTGAGTCACGAGCATGTACTGCTATTAGCACGCACGTGGGTACGTTCGAATACATCCGTACTCCTTATGGTCTTTGTAACATACCTGAAAAATTTCAAAAATTGATGGAAGAGGTGGTTAGAGGCGTCCCAAATACTGTAGTATTTTTGGATGATATTTGCGTATCTGGGACCCCAAAAACTCATTTAAATAATTTACGTGAAGTATTTCGTCGCCTACAGGCGGTAGGTCTAAGAGTAAAATTAGAGAAATGTGAATTTTTCAAGGAGAGGGTCTGTTATCTAGGCCATATTATTGATAAAGACGGCCTGCATCCGGATGATAAAAAAGTTAAAGCTATAGCGGATGCACCGTGCCCACAGGATATCCATCAGTTAAAGGCTTTTTTAGGTATGGTTAACTATTACGGAAAGTTTATACATCAACTAAGTCAAATTCTACACCCTTTGTATGCATTGTTACAAAAGAGAAATAAATGGTATTGGAGTCATGAATGTCAAATTGCATTTTGTAATGTTAAACGTATGTTAAGTAGCGGTCAGTGTCTGGCGCACTATGACCCGAGCTTACCCTTGATCCTCAGTGCAGATAGTAGTGCGTATGGTATAGGTGCTGTTTTAGCACATAAATACAACGACGGTTCGGAAAAACCTATCTGTTTTGTGTCACGGACACTTAGTGAAGCCGAGAAATCTTACAGTCAATTGGACAAAGAGGCGTTGGCCATATTTTTTGGGGTTATTAAGAATCACCAATATTTGTTTGGAAGAAAATTTATAATGCGAACCGATCATAAACCCTTGTCATATATATTTGGTGATAAATTAGGCATTCCGCAGACTGCGGCCAGCCGCCTGCAGCGGTACGCGGCGCGGCTCGCAGCCTACGACTTCACTGTGGAGTGGGTGAGTTCGACACAGAACGCGCCAGCTGACTGCTTGTCGCGTTTGCCATTGACGTGTATCCATTCAGAAAGGCATACTAACGGTAGACAGACTCCGAAAGATTATTTATGTTATCTAGAAAATGATTTTCCTGTTAATTCTAAAGACATAGCGGAGGCCACTAAAAACGATTCGACGTTACGTAACATATATAAATATATTGTATTCGGTTGGCCTTATAAAACTGATAATGACCAAGAAAAAGCCTATTTCAATCGGAGAAATAACCTGTTTGTAGAAAATGGATGTATTGTTTATAATTATAGGATAGTTGTGCCCACCAGGTTTCGCCAATATATTTTACGAGAATTACATGAGGGCCATTTGGGTATTGTCAAAATGAAAAATATTGCCCGAAACTACGTGTATTGGCCAGGCTTGGACAACGAAATAGAGGAGTTATGTAAGTCGTGTAATGCGTGTCGCCAGCAACGTGATGCCCCCCCGCACGCGCCCCTCACGCCCTGGCAGTTTCCGTCGCGCCCCTGGCAGCGTCTTCATGCAGATTTTGGGGAATACAAAGGTGCCCATTATTTAATTATAGTTGATGCACACAGTAAGTGGATTGAAGTGTTTCACATGAGAAGCACAGCAGCTAAAATTGTAATAGCTAAGTTGAGAGAAATGTTTGCACGGTTTGGACTTCCTTCTCAAATAGTAACGGACAACGGGCCACCATTTACCTCGACTGAATTAAAGCAATATTTTTCAAAGAATGGCATTATGCATCACCTTACAAGTCCATATAGACCTCAAGGTAACGGGGCTGCAGAAAATGCAGTAAAAACTGTAAAAAACTGCATTAAGAAGGCCTATCACGAAGGGGCGGATGTAGAACAGGCTTTATGTAAAATGTTATTTCAATATAGAAATTGCGAACAAGCAACTACCGGGGTTGCACCCGCGCAAGCCTTGATGGGTCGCAGGCTCAAAGGTCGTTTAGACGCATTGCGACCCAACACGGAGGAGCGCGTGCAGCGCAAGCAGCTGCGCCAGGCGGAGCGCGCTGGGGGCACGCAGCGCGATGTTAGTGTAGGCGATCAAGTGTATGTGCGCGATTATACTAACAAGCGAGACAAGTGGGTCGAAGGACGGGTCAGCGATCGAGTAGGGCCGAACTCGTTTTCAGTTAACTTGCCTTCGGGCAACACGACCAGACGTCACATAGATCAAATATTACCAAAAAAAAGATTTTCGCTGACCTGCACTTCAAATGACGCAAGTGTGACTAATGGTAAATGTAAAGACATAGTCACACCTAGACGTCAGTCTACACCGGCGGAGGAAGGTTTAGACCCGGGCATGACAAGCAGCCCTGGCCACCCCGATGTTGCCAGTGCGAGTGCTTCGCGGCAGTCACCACTATCGTCACCCATCGTAGAACAGGAACCAGAAAGGGAACAGGACCGTTTCGAAATGGCCCCTTCCACCCCCATTAAGGAATATCATGCTATGACTCTTCGCCCCCGTCTAAACCGACCACGCAAATAATTGCCATTGTCGGCGATCAAATTTACTTGTTTCACTCAAGTACATTGTTTTTTGTATTGTCTTATTATTGGTAAGGAGGTGTTGGGTATTTTGTAAACATATCTACCTACAATAGATATTATTCCATGTATGACGGTGGTCCTCACAATAAACAGTCTATTAACTGCAGCCTATCTTTTACTATGTCCTTCCGTATTTAACTCTATCATTCTTTGGTCTGAGTTAAAGTTCAAATTATTTAGTATGTCAAAATTATGTATGTCAGAATAATGGTTTGTCGAAATATAATAAATTTCATTAAAGTGCCTTCCATCTGGGTGCCGCCAAGTCCATTTCTTATGAGGTTTTCTTTTAAAAGCACTATTAAGAAACATTAAGTTATTTTCCAAAGCAAATTGTACCAATCTACATCCATGTGGACTTCTTGTTCCATGTGAGAAGTTACCAAAAACACTCTCTTCGCCTGGTTTCCTTTTGCCAATCTGAGCATTAAAATCTCCTAACACAATAAGGTTTTTCTTGTCGACAAAGTCAATGGCTATCTCTACCGATTGGTAAAATTGTTCCAGATCTTCATCCGAATATTTTTCATTAGGCGCATAGACTTGAACAATCGACCATTGTTTGTTGTAATACTATTTCTAAAGCGGCAACTCTATCTGAGACAGCTCATAAGCTAACAATATTATTTTTGAGGTATTTATTAATAATGAATCCGACGCCATTGTGTCCTCTTGTTCCAGCTGAATGGTAAAATATATAATCGTCGTATTCTTCAAAAATTTCCTTTTCGCTTCTTATTTCACACAAACCAATGATGTCCCAATTTATAGATTTTATTGCATTAATAAATTCAATTCCGATTTTAGGGTTGACACATTAAAACTAGCTACATATATATATTGGATTTTATTTGTATGCTTTGGAGGGTTGTGGTCAAACTCCTCCACGGTGATCGGCCATATTGGAGGGTTGAGAGGGCTACTACCTATTTGATGTTTTGTGAGATGATGTTTTAGAAGAAGGTGATGGTTTGTCAGAAATCATGTAAGAAGAAATACCTATGCATACAATATTTTATAATTAGTTATGTAGTTGAAAAGACAATAGGTTGACAGACGGACAGTTGTCAATCCTAGGAACATATTAACGAATATTAATGGTATGGACTTTGTTGGTGATGATGGAAACACGTTCTTAGAGGAATTTAGGATATATTTAAAGATTTTATAATAATTTTACAACTGTTCCTTCTTCGTTTTCTACAATTCTTCTTGACATTAGTCAAGTTACTAGGAATATTAATACAAAACCAAGTCTGTCAACCTGTTGTCTATTAACCTTAAAGTGGTCTATAAACCTATTGGATTATTATATAAGATTCCATAAACTTTTCATTAACTTTAGCTGTTCTTGTATAAATTACATCTATCCGGAAATTCTGTAGATTTTGTAAGGTATCAATCAAAAATACGAGCTACAAAAATTAATTAATCTAATTGAAATAACTTTGTACTTTTCACACAGGATTAGATCTCAGGCAGTGAGATGGGCGCTGTAAACTTATATATATTTACCAGACTTTAACACCACTTTCTATTTTACACCCACATTCAAGCTGTTAGATAATGCTTTAGCATTAAGTCCGCCTATTGTGCTTTACATTTGTATTTTGTACAATAAAGGTTAAATAAAATAAATAAATTAACTGACAAGCCATCGCGCAGTGTCCCCTCTAGTATGAATTTTTCTAAACGCAGACGCTAGCAACTGCGTTAGCGATTTTGTACGACAAACCTGTACAGCGCCTCTGGCAGATAGTCAGGCAACAAAGAAATTCCATGCAAGATCCTAACGCAGTCGCTAGCGTCTGCGTTAAAAAAAAACTCATACTTGGGGTAAAGGAAACTGTATTTCGGAGGCCTGGATCCACTTCGGGTCGCTGAGCCAGCAGAGTAAGTAAGTAGCTATGTATTTTTATTAACCTTATTTTTACACAATCATATATATCATCATTCAACCCCGAGAAGTTATCTGTTGGACAACGGTTTCTCCCATATACGTCTACGGTGAATTATTGGAAGCAGACTGCATCTCACAACCTAAGATAGGTCTACGAGTGTACTGTTGTATAAGAAAGTAGGTAATACAAGCAAGCACGCTACAGGTACTAATTTTAATTCAATCGCTAAAATCGCACATTATATAATTTTTGTACTTATTTTATAATTGGAAACATCATACAACAACCTTTTCAAAAGCCGATGTGTGGGTTTGCGAGAACTGGTATTTATAGTCAATATATCAGTATATATTTAATATTTTTCATTCTGCCCACACAGCAAACAATATTGCTCTAATGAAGCAGCATCAAACGATTGCACAATCATCAGATGGAAACGACTGATTTCCACTTTCCCGTGGCCCTGATCTAATTTCTTTTTGCTTCATTATTCTTAAAATACCACTGTTATATAAACAAATGTATATATTGTATCCATTCTTCCATACTGATATTATAAATTCGAAAGTCTGTTTGTCTGTTACTCTTTCACAGCTTAAACCGCAGGACCGATATTGATAAATTTGGTATGGATATATTTAAAGACCGAGGGTCAAACATAGGCTACTTTTTAGCGCGATATACCGAGTAAGCGGCGCAGCAATGTGTAATAGCTAGTAGTTTATATATATATATATATATATATATATATGGACAAAGCGCTCAGAATTAGTTAGACGCAATATAAATAAACTAAACTTAACATAAACTTGTATTATATAAACCAGGATATCCAGGATAGCGACCAAGCATGCAATTTTTTTTAAATCCCTAGTATATATTTCATAATCCTAGTTTTTTATTGTGTGGTAGGTATTACTACCTGCATAGTAATATTTACTCAGATATTTTTAAAAGGCAATAAAGAATATGACTAAGCTAGTCTTAGCAAAGTTGTTTGAAAATTACAGATTTAATTTTTTAAATTTCTCATTGCTTCCACTAAAGCTAGTCTCGACGCACGATTAAATCATAGACGCAATTTTTTAAGACGTGGTCTAGAAAAAAATTGTATATTTATATCAGCCAACTACCTCATTATACCATACGCAACTTGGTTCTTTTAAGATCGAGCCAATAAACCAACTGCTATGCTGGTGTGTAAACAAATCCTAATCGATAAACTTACTATTCATGTATTATTAATGAACTAAATTGGTTTCTTTCCAAGTGTAATTCGATAAGGTACTTAACTTAAGAATGTTAGTGTGTGACTCGAAGCGAGGCGTTAATGCCAAAATACCCTTTAATAAACCGTGTTTTTATTAAATTAGTTTGGCGTCACGCGACTCACGAAAGTAAGCATACGACCAAATTCAGGTCAAACTGACATGGGTTGGAAATAATATTATTTACCTGCCCAATACAAAGTAGGTCTAAGAAAAGAATTTATACCTAAAAAATTATTAAAATTGAAATCGTGAGACCTAGAAATTGCGACGACTAAATTGTTACGTTTATCCGTTGATCGCATATAAATAATTGGGCATGTAGTTTGTTAGACTTCTATCGATAAGACTATCGATATTGCCTTTTCATTCATAGTGAAACCGTATGTTACTCTATACATGAATAAAAGACTAATATATATGTCTAATAGACTTGACATCCACGCAGGATGAATGTAAAAAATGCAGGATGTTTTTTTTTCAGAAAACTAGAATGGAAAATGCTGCTTGCCAAATAGATGAAAGCCAAAAATAAATAAACCTAGTAAAATTTAAATTATTATAAAAATAAATTAAATAAATAACAATATCATCAACATATTGTATAAAAAAGTGTCATCTGTAGTTAAATAATTTCCAACTTTTCCTAAAATTTGCATAATACAATCAAAACTGAGAAAACGCAGAGTTGATAATATACTGATAAACAATCTTTTTTTTTTAAAAAAAAGGAAATTATTATGTTTTACACTAGATTACTTAGAATAGACTAACACAAGATGACCTGAAGAAGTCGCAGACAACATTTTATTACATCCAGGCCGCTTGCAACGGGTCATTCTGAAAATCCTTGGTAGATGCCTATGTCCAGCATTAGACAACCTGCGGCTAAAATAATGAATGAGGATGATGAAGATAATATAATAAAAATGTACACTATCAACATTGTAATAATCGATAGTTCACAGCACTATAAATTTGATTCTAACTTAAACTTACCAGAAACATGATGTCGGAAACCTGATCAGCGTCGCTTCTACCACGAGTGAGAATGTAAACAGAGTATATTTGTACACGTTTAAGGAAATGTACCGATACTTACTCTCTAATGTATTTATGTTAAAAATATTGGAATAGAGTTTGCAGACATGCAAAGAACCACTTATGAAAGCAACAGAAACCAACTTAGTATAAACTGAAGGCTTTTACCGCGAATCTGTTATATTTGGCTAGTAAGTTTGACGCGCAGTCAATTAGTGGGGGTAGGTCCGGCACGGGCGCGCTCGTAATTTGTCAGTGACAGCGCCGGAACCATAACAAGCCTAGTTTGACTTTTAACCATACAACTACATTGAGTGTATCGTTTAGCCCAATTTTAAGAAAGAAAGAAATTATATGGACGTAGCCAATCTTTTATTTACATAGGTAACTTCGTCCTGACAATAATGAGCATAATCAAAATAATATGGTGATTTTGGGCCCTATGTAGCAAAGACATAGTTGAGCAATTTATTTTTATTAAAAAATATATGAGATCGATTTATCTTCTGAACAATCATAACCCTATAGTTTAATACTATATTTATTGGTATTTATTTTATTTTATTATTGTATCTAATACATATTACAAAAATGTTTGGATAAATGGATAGATATTTGTTGTATGACACCAGCACAGGTGAAATGATAGCGCACTCTTGGCTCCAAAGCAGTCAGCCGTGGAAGCAACCGGGAAAGCGCAAAGAAGAGAACTCGGTGAAATTATCTGGAAGAAAATCGCCACATTTTTGCGTTTCATCGCACTTCCGACGCTGCTGCTATTCCATACGGTGCTACTTCTTATTCTCGGACGTGTTTTTAGCTAAGGAACGATGGGATTTGTTTGCACTTGGAGGTAGGAGAGAGGTTTTGATATACTACAGAGACGAGTTGGTTGGTACATACCTTTGTTATTTATTAATTTAAAGCTTATTTCAAAAGTTTCTCTTTCATTAAAATGCTTTGAGAGTTGTTCCTTAGCAAAGTTACATGCCAAGTTTCTTAATCATATGGGCTTATCAACATCAAATGGGTGTGAAGGTAAGGCTTAACATGTGTTTGTATACAGCATTATAATACATTTAGAATACGACCTGTTTGAATTTGTAATAACAAACTTCAACAAATCATATACTAAATCAAATGATAATAAAGTGAAACTTCATATTACTCTTTATAAAAGTATCGCTTCGTCATTCGAACAAAAAACAACAATCAAATAAGGTGTGTCTACCTTAAAGCATTAAACCAATCGAAGTAGCCACTGACAAGCGACCCCTCTCCCAAAAGTATAAGATCGCCGGTCATACTGCTTGTTTGCGCGTATTTGTTACTATTAATTATTTTGTCAAGTGCATGGGTGCGTAGCGACGTAATCGAATTAAGGTATGGTTTTATTAATTCTGTGTGTTACTTCAGGCTTGCTGAATGTGGCAGACTGCGTTCCTAGAAATAAGTGCACTTATTTTTTCTGGAATAGCCATGTAATGAATGTGCTAACGATAGCTTACGGTTTTCGTCGTTATTATTTTAGACATTGGCATTTGATTTGATCGATGATGACACTTGTGCTCCTAAATTTGTAACTCCATACATGAAGCGGTATATTAGCGTAAAATGTCGATTAAAAATATAAGTACAGAAACTGTTTCTAGACTCAAATAAAGAATTGAGAGAAGATTCAGTACCTATAGCTCTATCTTTCGTCTCAGCCCTCAGTTCACTTGTATCCTCAGCTCTAGCTCTAGCAACCGGGGTAAATTCAGCTCGCTGCGAATAAATTCCATCGCAGCGAGCTGAATTTACCCCGGTTTGAATTGTGCATATCCAATTTTACTCGCTACAAATGCGCACTTGTCGCCTTTATTTGCTGTGTTGACAAGGTGCCCGATGCGAATAGCCACGATATACGACTATATTTGAATTTTTGCACCAATAGACTGTCGAAAACGCTCGTTTAGAACTCACTGTGTGTGACAGGTATGCAGCGAATAGTCGCCGCGACTATTCACAAGCATAAACAAGAATCGCTTCTGATCGTTCGACATTGACACTTGTCTAAGGCCGCTGGTGTGTGATTTGCGAGCTGCCCGAAGCCATCTCTGACTTACCTTGATGCCTGCTTTCTGTGGTAATAACAACTTGTTTGGCTAAAAAAGTACAGAGAAACTCATAATAACATGCCACTCACTGGCGGCGACCAATCCAAGCCACCGCCACGCCATTAGTTGCTTATCGTTCGTTAAAGTCACAGAAGGCTGGGTTTCTAGGATATTAAGCTCCTTACCGCATAATTAATATAAAAAAATGTGGCCCATCTGTCCATTTAAACTTTCTATATTGGTATATTATATTTCTCTCCAAAATATTAGAAATGTAATGAGTAGTGTACGTCTATTCTTAATAGGTCCTCATATGACATTTTAAGTGTTCTTCTAAGATCAAAAAGGTACCTGAATTTAATCATGATACACTTATATAAAATATTAATACTTACTCTCTGAAATGAAATAAGTGCCTACTCATTTTTCTATAAAATTAGATGATGTTTAATCCATATTTAGTTTAAAAGCATTTATAATATTAATACCAAGTCAATAAAAAGATCAGTGGAACAGCTTAGGACTGCTATCTATTCTGTGCCAAGGGTTCTTAGATTTTTTTATTAGGAGATGAAAAAACAATCTTTTTTTAATTTCAACATTACGAGAACAAGCGGGTAAGTATTCTAAACAATCGTAAAATATTTACTGTGAGCAGAAGTCACACTTTCTGCTTGTTCCCATGCGGTCGACTGTCAGATAATGCCATATGGCATTAAGTCCACCATTTTAACCTATTTTCTGTAATCTATGTGCAATAAAGGGTTTTGTATTGTATTGTAGAGCACTTTATTTTTAATTTGTGTAATCAAGTTAAAATAAATAAATAAGTTTTTTTTAAGTAAGTATGATTGATCTTAATATGGTCGCCGAAGCAGACGAAAACCAAAGAGGAGAAAATTAATATTTATATAAATACTAGCTGTTCCCCGCGGCTTCGCCCCGCGTGGGACTCGGTTATATCGCGCCCGAAAGTAGCCTATGTTTGACCTCAGATTGTTAACTACATCCCTACCAAATTTCATCACAATTGGTCCAGCAGTTTAGCCGTGAAGAGGTGACAGACAGACAGACAGACAGACAGACAGACTTTCGCATTTATAATATTAGTATGGATTCTATGAAGAACAGCACTCATCGTGATTCACAATAATGACCATGACCACGACCATTTTGGCAAGAGTGTACCGCCAAAGGAGAAGAATCTATGAAGTCTCAACATGGGATTGTGGTTAATCGCTGAACATTATAAACAAAATACATTAAGAAGGTAAGGAAGCTGAAATGACTTCATTCGAAATCCAAACACGGTTGACAACCTAGGCTATAATATCTTAGAAGTACAAAATTTTTTTTTTCATATTTTTTAATACTTTGAATATACTTCTGACTGCCTACTTAATGAAAAGTGGTAAACCCGCCCTATAAGCGCCACGTGTGTGTTATCATCAATCAAGCAATATAATAATTTACGGCACTTTTTAACCGACTTCAAAAAAAAGGAGGAGGTTCTCAATTCGTCGGAATGTTTATGTTTTTTTTTTTTTTAATGTATATTACCGGATTGCTCGAAGACGGCTGGACCGATTTGAAAACATTTTTTTTTAGTTCGAGAGGGTATACTTTCCAATTGGTCCCATATTCAGCAAGTCAGGATCTGATGATGGGATCATGGAGAAATCGAGGGAACTCTTCAAGTTTTGTATTGGGCATGGGTATTTTTTTGATATATTCCAAGTTATTAAAGTGAGACGAAGGTGAGACGATGCTGGAAAATTTAACCCACTTTTAAAAATGCAACGTATTTACAACTTTTTGATTGTAATATATCTTGCTCGATTACTCGAAGACCACTGAATCGATTGGTAAAATTATTTTTTTGTTAGAAAGGGTATACTTTCGAGATAGTTCCATAGCCATCAGATCTGGATCTGATGATGGAATCATGGAGTTATCGAGGGAACTCTTCAAGTTTTATTGCGATTTAGGTCGTTTTTGATATATTCCATGTCATTAAGGTGAGACGACGCTGATGACGATTACCCGACTTTCCAAAGTGCAAAGTGTTTAATAAGGTATTGCGTTATTAAAAACTAAAAAGTAAAAAATGATTGTTTTTGCCAAAAAAACCAAACCGACTTCATTTCCTCAACTAAAAAGGATGAAATAATTAATACATTGTTGTTTAAATATGCTTCATATCAAACATTTTAATAAATTTAAAGTTGGTGCCAATTTTACGAATTCGTTGACTTGCTGCTGGCTCGTTAATTATCATATTTTAGTAAAATAATCGGCACCGACTTCAGATTTATTAAAATGTTTGATATGAAGCATATTTAAACAACAATGTATTAATTATTTCATCCTTTTTAGTTGAGGAAATGAAGTCGGTTTGGTTCTTTTGGCAAAAACAATTATTACTTTCATGGATAAAATTGCCTAAAATTTTGTTTTCAACAGAGTTCCGAACATTAAGATATTTTGAGTGGAGAAGAAAAGTAGGAAAGCGAACCCTGGGTTCCGCTGATGGCTGAAACACAACCGGGAAGGCGCTAGAATGAAGACGAAAAGATTCGGTTGTATATTTGTGTTTTATATTTATTTTATTTGTTTACAGTATTGGAGAGCCACAAACTTTAAACAAACAAATTATAAAACAATTTAGACATTTCAAAGCCAATAAAAGGTTTCCGCTGATACTCGTAGATACAATAAGTATACTTTGTTCATTAGGTCTATTTTATTTTTATAAATTACAATAAAGTTTAAGTAAATACATAGAATCACTCCCGTAATTTATAATTCAATGGGTTTTTATTTATTTGCCAATTTCAGATAAGTCCCATTGGATATTTTATAAGTTATGTATTTGGTTTTTAAATCATCAAAAGACTAGAATAACTGTTAAATTTAGATATTTTATTTTAAAGAGTATTTTTGCTTTACTATTAAAAAAGATAAAAACAAAAAACTAATTTCGTTAGGTGTTATAAATTGAATAATTTCGAAACTTTGTTGTATTTTTGTTCAAAATTTCAATAGTGATAATTTTTATACAGAGCTACAATTTTTTTTATTTTTTCTATTTAGGATAAATGTATTATTATCCTTATTTTGATTTAAGTATGTGACGACGTCGGCTCGGCTGATACGGCGCTGAAACACTAACACCTGTGGTCACACACACTGGTCACGATAGGTACGACTGATAGACCTGATAATTTATTATTTATTTTTATGTATAAAAGGTTTTTGTTATTATTGTAATATATTTAATTAATCTCGAAATCGAAACAACAGTCTCATAACAACATAATACATTTAATACATCTCTTTTACCTACAAGAAGTAAAATATTTATACTTACGCATTGTGGCGTCTGTGGTTCCCGCAAACAGCCAATCCAAAACAATTAATGCTAAAAATAACTTGCCGCTTTTAACCAAAGTAAAATGACTAAGAAAGAACATATTTGTTTTTTTTTCGATTTACCAAATACCTTTTATCGAATTAATTTTTTTAATACACCAATTAATCAATAACTTTAAGGCTACAAGTGTATTCAACGTCGTAATTTAAATCACATTATAAAGGTAAGATAATACCACGTTGGGCGCCAAAATGAAAGTTTAGCTGAAATCTGTTCTATTTATTTAAATAATATGCTATAGCAATGGTGAAATAGGACACTAACAAAACGAAAACGTATGTATCCGGATTATGACTTATTACAGAAAATAAAATATATTAATCATCAAAAATATACTTTATCAGAAAACACATGGAAAATACTGTTTTGAATTGCATTCAAACACACGCAAAAAAGTGATTAGCCGTAGTCGACCGAGTTCGAAAGTATATGAAAAAGTCCCGATGTCCCGTGAAAAGTTTGATACGCGACATTCGCCGGCAGCGGCAGCTCGGCACGCGCCCGTCTCTGCTCAGAGCTCGGAGATAACTGGTGCAAGCGGCTTGCACCGGCCATATAAAGCACCACCCCTTTTACCTATCGCCGTCTCTTTCTATTGGGTAGGCATGCTTCAATTCATAAAACAACCCTTAGCCATAACCTTCTGATTCTGACATTTTCTTTCATAGTATTACAGTAATAATGATGACTTTATTGACTTGGGACCGCATAAACAAGATGTAAACTGCGTGTATTTCGAATGTCAAAAGCAAATAATGAAAGATTTATTAGACCAAAATCGTTATTTTCTTTACGACAAGTGCCGAAGTTCATTGACATTTACTTTGTATGATGCCCCGTTTTATTTTTTAAGAGATTGTTTTCTTTTTGCAAAATAATAGGTAATTACTTCATGAAATGTTTTTCTGGATATAATTTGCATTCGTTTTGAAACAAAGAGATACTATGAGACCGCTTTTATCGTCATATAGGTATTTATAAAGACACACAGTATAGCTACAGGCATTAATAACGATAATACTTATAAAATAATGAAATAACTAATCCAAATTTTGTCACCATGTAAAATGGAATACTTCAAAACATATAAAATAAATTTTTTGAATTAAATTCGTCAAACATATAAAAGCATTTACAATAACCAACCTGAAATAGGAATAAAGTACCATTTTAATTTGCTTTTTAAATAGATATAAGAACTGAATTTTTCATTTAAAAAAATATTGAAATGGTAACAACATAACGTAAAACAACAACTCATCTCTGTTTGAGGGTAAAAAAAAACATTTGCTTCCTAGCACCCTTCGTTTTTTTCGACAGTTAATAAATTAGTATATAAATTATGTGATGTAAAGAGTTCCAGTCACTAAGCTCGGTTAAGTTTGTAAGGCTTCTCCGATAACTTGTGGTTAGCCTCGCGGCGGAAAGGTGACATAAACAACGAATATAGAGCAGCCGCCTTCCTAGCATAAAATTCCTATCGATTTCACTTTAAATTCAAACATTGTGTAGCTTATTTTTTACTGTATCTAAAGAAATGAATGAAATAATTAAACTTCTGCATATCTCACAATTCGCTACACAGTCAAGCCCTTAATATGTAATTTGATATACATATCAAATCATAGACACCCTAACCGCTAAGTTTGGAAACCTTGCAACTGTTAAACATTGAATTACAAAAATGTTCTATATTAACAATTTTTTACGAACATGTCCATCCCACGTACATGTAGATCTATTTTACTCACTCATCAATTAAAGCTCTACCAGCTCTACAAGAATGTAAGCAATTTTTAATGTTGACCTATACAAACGATTCTTATAGGGGTAAGAATAGAGATCTGATGCCAATGGTTTCAACAAAATTTAACCCAGTTACTTTGAGTTGATAACAGGAAAATATAAGAGGGCACCCTTCATTTTACTATTAAATAATATCTTGTTTATAAACAAGTTATAGAAAAATTGTTAATTGTATTTACTCGCTAAGCAATCCTAGTAAGAAAGTTGTATTCGTAAAGAGTTACTATTTTTTTATTGATTTGTCTCAGGCAACAACATAATATTAACAATAGGCGCATATGATTCAAGTATATACCTTACTCAAAAATACATTGTTTATATAAACTTAAAAACTATGCTTTATGTCGACAGAGTGCTGCGCGTCATCGAAGTGCTAAGGTAATTATCGTTTCGCGAAATCGTCAATAGTCAACACCTATCGGCCAGAACATTTCCTTCATGATGGTCGCCAGCTTTTTTGTCGGTTTATATTAAAAGCTTTTGCAGTTGACTATCTATTAACTTATAATAATAAACATACAAGGCATTAAAATTATATTCCTGACCTTGTAAAACAAAATAGCACTTTGATAAAGTTCGTCTTAATTTGTGTTATGTTCTCTCAATCGCCGCTTTAACGTCTTCGCTGTCGAAGTTTCATTTAATATTTGTGTTTTCAAGAATGAAACTGTATTATAATATACAAGGCACAGTTTATTGAGTATGCAGTTTCTCTTTAAGGAATTGTGAACAGGAATTAATGCTTATGATGTACGGACAAGAAAAATCACAGTGTTTCTGCGGCACTTGCTGGGTCGATACCACTTCAGAACTGGTGAGTGAACCATTGATCATAATATTTTGTCATAACTACTACGTTATTCATTGTAAAATAGATGATCGAAAGTAAAATGAGTTTGATCTAAGCAATATAATGTCTTATTATATAGAATACATTTGATCTTAAACACAATAATTCAAATGTTAAGTTCAAACATCACATGACTATGACCTGGGTGTCGATTCTGCTAACGTTAAGTCAAAATCGTGTCAAAATAGTGTTTCAATTGTAGTGCTTTTTACACACTATTTACAAGAATTATGACAGTATTATGTGATGCGAATGTAGTGTGGGGTATGACCATCAGCAGTGATGAAAAAAATATATACATTTCTTGTAACTAGTGTGTAAAAAAGCACTACAATTGAAACACTATTTTGACATGATTGTGACTTAACATTAGCAGAATCGACACCCTGATCACTTGAAAATTGTGCAGTAGAAAACCTATTTCCTTGGTGGACGTTGATTCTAAAAAACATTTATAATTTATTTTGTTCCTAGTAATAATAATGTCCGGCAAGTCGGCGCCATAGAATTGAGTTCCGAGAACAGCGGGGCATTTCCTTGCAACTCCCCTAGGTCGCGATAGCCTTAGTACTACCATTAATATTTATAGCCACATATACGTCATTTCAGTTCAGTATACTTGGAGATTGAATACTTTCAAAAGTGCCTCTCTTTTATTGACCTTAAAAAGTTAAGAGCTCTTAGTACTACCATGTACTACTAACTACTTAATGAATTATTTAGGTACTAAATTTATGCCAATTTCCACGTCGTCGTTGCTGTCGTGTACTTCTTGAGATCCTTACATATAAAGTTTGTGACAATTTTGAATTCAAGTTATTCATTCTAAACTACTTACACGGCTTCGCATATAGGTACATACTAGATAGATACTGAAGCCTAGTAAATGTCATAAGTCATAACAAGTATAAATCTTATGTTCTTTGAGTTTTGTGCTCATTCTACTGTGAAGCTAATAATATAAATACAATAAACAAGCAAGAAGGGGCTTCACTCCCGTGGAAATAATAACGAAAAAACATACACTACTCTATATTCTGTTTTAATAAGAGTAAGTACTAATAATTTGCGAACTTAATTTAAATCATGACTCAATAGTGTTGTTTACGTTTTGTGTAATGCAGGTGGCCAAAGCTGCCAAGTGCACTGTGTTTCTAACAAAATTCACGCTCAACATTTGCCATCGTAAATAAAGCGTATTCATAAAGGCGAAGCTTTCGAGGTACAAAATATATGCTTTGAATTAGTTTCCTAAAAGAGCAGCGGGGTAAACAAACCTTAGGGAGAGTTAAGTGACCAACGTGGTCAGTGTGACGTCGTCGCGCCGGAAATAATTCGAATTTCGAACTGAATGAACTGGAAAGGGCAATGTTGAAGTGTGTGAACACTTCACATTCTTCTAGGTATCAACCATTAAAATGAAACTGGAGCAAATAAGCTTATTCATAAATAAGATAAAGCTAAATTTCAATAAAGGCAGGAAAGGTCGGGAAAAGGTACACTATCCAAAATCATAGCAAGATGCCTTGCCAATTTCAATAAAATAGTCACACCCAAAAGTTTTGACTTTCACCATACTAGCACTAAGTGACAATCAATAAATTGGACAAGGCAGACGGGGCATCGAGCCTTGCCAGAGCTAAACTCAGCTTATGATTTCGGGCTTAGAAATATACTACTGTATCGAGAGGATTCTAAATTTCATTATTATACATAATATATAATATTCTACAACTAATGGCGTTCCACCAACAGCATTCGTAAGGAGTGTTGAGTAGTCTAACAGCCAATCGGCCAGTCTAAAAGTAATTAAAATTTTTATGATATCTACAGTAATTTCAATGGATAAAATAATTTTCTTAATTCTTCATTTGCAGCTTCTCTCGGTCGACTTTTAAGAAGCAAGAGAGAAGCAGCTAGTATTTAACGATTTTCTTTTTCTCCGAGACCAGCATTACAAACAGACTGGCAGTTTCAAAATTATAATCATCAATTTTTTTTATTATTTAAATAATTTTAAATGAATATTTCAATGAAAAATTACAAAATTAAACGATCTAATTTTAATAAGACAAACCATATATTTCACACAAACCAACGAAATTATTTTATAAAAGTCACACTTTTTTTGTATCACAGAGAGATATAAATACTTTATATACATAGTGAACAATAAGACTGCAGGAATATGATGTGGCCCTGCGAATGTGACATATTGCGGAATATGCTGCGCCCTCAAATCTGTCAGACATTATTAAACTATGACATATATATGATTTATGCACCTCCCTCGAGCCAGCGTTTTGCCGCTACAGCCGCAGTCAACGAGCAAAACGCACTGACACGCAGTAAATTGAGATACTAGGAAAATGCGTTTGTTGTTTTTTCAAATTCTGTAGCAATTCCTCTATTTTTTGTAAAATGGCCAACTAAACTTTGCAATTCCTCTTCAAAAAAATTGAAAGAAATAGGAATTGCTAAAGAATTGCTAAGGAATTCGTAATATGAATTCGATTCGGTGAATTGCTCAAAGTGGCGTTTTTAGACCCCCAGGTCCCTTACTACCATCTCTAAAAACCATGCAAGATCCAGTCAGTAAGGGAGATGTCGCCTTACATCATGTATTGCGCTGTCTCGCTTACTCACAGGATCTTGCATGGTTTTAAGAGACGGTAGTAACCCCCCAGAATTGAGACAACATATTAACTTTATAAACAATAATTTAATCAGTATCAAAACTATTGCAAAAACAAATTTGAATCGATCTATCATATTTGACATCCCGCTACTGTCACTCTTCGAGTTTCCCGCCTAGGGCGCACCATAGACTCCACCAACTGTACGATTGACTCTATGGTGGTGTTGCCTCTGCATGACTTCTTAATAGTACTTATTAAAAAAATCAGACATATTTTCTATGATTTTACAAAAGGATGGTTTCTGTTACATTTAACAAAAAATAATTTTTGAACCTACCTTCTGGTGGCTTACTACCATCTCTTAAAACCATACAAGATCCAGTGTGTAAGCGAGACAGCGCAATACATGATGTCACGACATCTCTCTTACTTAATCGTTCTTGCATGGTTTTAAGAGATGGTGGTAATGTTAATATTATAAAGGCGACTGCAATTTTTTATACTATTGAGTAGGCAAACAAATATGCGGCCCACCTGATGGAAAACGGTTACCGGAGCCTATGGATATAGATAATAATATTTTTTTAATTATGAGTAAAATACTTTGAAACCTTGTTATATAGAATACATAAAACAACTCAATGGCTGCCGATAAAGAGGTTGTTAATTTAATATCTATAATAGAGGTAACGCGTAGCCAAAGGCATTGAAGCTGGTTCGTTACATTTCGATCTCTGAAACATTGAAGCAATTTCATGAAATTAATTTGCTTTTAATATAAACAAGCAATTTGTATGACAAATTATTATTACGCTGTCTGTCTATAAGTCATAGAAAAACTTGTTTAATTTAAAATTTTCATCTCGTTTTTTAAATTTTTGGCTCGTTAAAAAAAATCCCTAACACAATACTTTATTTGATTTGGTTTTCCTCTAACCAATAAAAATAAAAGTTTTGCTTTGCTTTACGATTCTATTATAGGGTGATATTAATTCGATATGGCTACGTCAAAACAGCTTGAAATGAACACGAGACTGACCTTCAGACTTCACGGTAAATGCAAAAATTTCAATGTAATTTGATTCACTTTTATATAATAACATATTAAAATACTTCTAAGAATTGAGCCACAAGTTATCATTTTTATTTAACATCACCAGGTAGAGTTATTGTTAAGCGCTGAAATATATATTATTTGTGTATGTTGTTTATATATTTCTTTGGCTCGCTGAAATGGTTTTTAGTCTTATATCAATAACTTACTTATTTCATCCCTCAGCTACCGAAGTGAACAATAGAAACGGTTAATAGTAACCGCTTGGATGACAAGGCATTTGAACGCATGTCAACCATTATGATGTTTCTTTTTTTGGTTACTGAATTTTGATTTGCGACTTCGCCTGTGCCCACATTGAGCCTCAGCCTACTTGTGTCAGGAGTGAAGCGAAGCTACTGACCACTCCGATTCCTTTATATCTTTTCAATAATGTAAATATTTCGTAAAAAAATATCGGTTGTCTGTAAAGTCGGTTTACTGACGATAGTTGAACGTGACAACGTCATAAGAAATTCGCTTGCACTTCAAGCCTTACATGGAACGCCTCAGAGCGAGGTAACGCCGCATTGCGTTTTTTCGTGCGTGCAGCCGGCTCCATCGAATTATAAGACGTTGTCACGTCAAAAATATCCTAATTATAGATAGATTCTAAAATTATATCTTTAATTTAACTGAGGGTAGAGTTCTCGGGTAACAGCCATTAATCGATATATTCTACTAACCAATCACAACCTAGTAATGTGTAGTTTCCGGGAATTTCGGAAACTTTTCCGGTTGTGCCCGTAAACATTCCCGGTAATATTCCCGTAAACGGAAATGACTTTGGAAACTGGTAAACTTTTGAAATTTCCAGCGACACAAAACTAACCGCAACCAACATGTGAAAACAAATAAGAACATGTATAGCGAGCGACAATAAACCTTTAACAAACTGTGAGATCTTGCCATAGAATTAGGAAATCGCGCGCGGTCTCTACAGGCAATTATTTTTTATTTATGGATCCTACATTTTCAGTTTGCCCAACGACGTTCTTCCTAGGGTGCCGTTCACCAAGTCTCCATCAAAGAAAGTATCCAGCTATATCGTTAATCTCAGTTTGATACCCTATTTCACATATGGGATTTGGACCCTGTCGATCCAGATGGGGAGGGGACCTCTAGGGAAAGATCCAAGGGAACTATATATTTGAATAAAAGAAACCCATATGAGTGTAGTGATATCGATTTAAACAAACATAAATAATTCGCAAGATAGAGTAGTTTTATCATCATCATCTATTCTATTTATTATATCTTACAACCCGGAAAAAGCTTATCTAAATTTAAATTTAATAATATTAATTGATTTTGTCACCGTAAAATACAGCCATATAACAAACTTGTTACACGGGAAAATTTAATTAGCAACTATACAACAGTATAAATGTGTTGAGTAAAATGATCCACCGCTCTTCCATTTGACAAGGGATTCACCCATTCCAGACATATAGTGGAATAGAACAAAAATATGGGGTCTTTTTCATAAATGGCGAAGCAATTCGCAGTTTATTTGGCATTTAAGTAAATTTAGGGATCCTTTCTGTGCTGGCATTTTGTTTTATGTGGCTGCTCGTTACCGGCGGCGTCCGGGCGTGAAGTTACGGCCGCGTTGGGCCTGCGCCGCCGGCCGCTGTGTCCTACACCCTTCATGTTACTAAATACATCTTTTTTCAACTTCTTATAATAACCATTGTCATATTCACTACATAGTATAAAACAAAGTCGCTTTCTCTGTCCCTATGTATGCTTAAATCTTTAAAACTAATACGCAACGGATTTTGATGCGGTTTTTTTTAAATAAAGTGATTCAAGAGAAAGGATTTTATGCCCATGCGGGTCGCTAGTTTTGATTATTTTTAATAACTAAGATATGGCAATTATATTACTCAATTAAGCAAAAACTATTTTGTTTCTACTTTTCTAAATTAACACTACAACTACAATGAAAATACAATATGGATTTGGCTTAATTAAAGCTTATCGAATAGTTGTAGAGAATTATAATCACGATTTCGGTACCTAACTGAAAAATCAGTTAAAAGATTATGAACTAAGTAAATGTTTGTTATGTATAAAAAAGTTACTAAGTAAGTACCTACTTAGTTTACCAAGCTCATGTTATACCGCCCGTTGAAAGAAAAAAAAGTAGTGTGAGTTAACACAGAATTAATAATAGTATTATTTTAGTGATTCAGTTGGCATTATTGTTAAAATCAACAAACAAGTATATGTGATATACTGATAAATGTGTATTATTTTCAGATGCAAGTTCGAGACGCTCTCGCTGGAGCACACTACTCACATAGCTGCGTGCGGCGCCTGCGGTATTATTTTTATATTTTCACAACACTGCTCGCGTCACAAAAGAGTTCTGTTTGTTTAGAGGAAAACAAAAATGCCTATATAATAAATAAATATACCAATATTTCATAGATTAAAAAAAAATGCGTAGAACCGCGCGCGATTTCCTATTTCTATGCAATATTTGCATTGACATTTCAACAAATCATATGCATAGTTCGAATGTTCGGAGGCCTAACTATATGTATGGTTTAGATATGGTATTTTATGAATGTAGCTATTCATAAAAACCTAAAATTTCACTTTTCACGTTTAAGAATGAAGCACAAATAAAAGCAGTTATTATAGATGTACCTATATTTGAAATAAAGTCTATGTAAACCAATTTGCGTGTTCTTTTCCCAGGATTTTGCGTTACTCATAGTCTCCGGTCCCTTGTCAAATAGAAAGTTTTCCCGTGTCTTATCGAATCAATTACTTTAATGGCCAAGAAGAAGGTTTATATCTGGACTTTAGTGCCTTTTTTATGCTTGGTTTTGAGCAAATAACATATTGATCTATTTGCTAGTACCGGTCATATTGACTTGGGTACTAATTTTTACTTTTTTAGGGTCGTACAGATAATTCTGAGTAAAATGATGGCTTGTCGTCGCAGCGCAGGGTATGCATACTAACGGCCTGACCACCAAAGATGCTGAAGACTGGGCGAAGTCAAGTAGAAAATGTAGGAAAACGGACCCTAGACTCCAAAACAACTAACTGAAGAACCGGGAAAGCTACGAAGAAGAAGACAGATAATTCTGAGTGGTGGTTTTAACTTTACTACAGCATTTCTATAAACTAAAGAGAAGCATATTTAATGGTAGCATACTCATCAAAAATATTTAAATAATAATAATAAATTCATTTAAATTCATTCATTCATTTAATAATTCATTCAAAAATAAAAATTCTTATTTTTAACTGCCTAATGACATAATAATTTTGTTGTGTTTCCATAAATAGTCATTTATTTATTGCTTTAGGTAGGTTATTTTATGTACGATAGATTATAACGTCATATCCATATGATTCCAAGAAAATACAAAAACAAAGGCATGTATACATTCTACGTGTCGAACAGCAATAAACAATAAAAATAATATTCATGCACCCGAGGGTGCAATAGTTCGCTCAAAATTGACTCAACGAATTGTTTCTCTCTATTCACGTAAATGTCAAACAAGCGAACACTTTCGATTGGGTTCCGTCAAATGGATATCTGCTAGAACGTGTAATAAATAATTTTAATAAAAAACCGGTCAAGTGCGAGTTGAACTCGCGTGGAGAGGGTTCCGCACAATGCCAATGTCAGTTTTTAAATTCAATTGTGGTATTTCAACGAACTACTACTATCGCCATCTAGTGATGTTTTAGTGAACTAAAACGTTTTATATTGAATTTACCACTAAATTGTCAATTGACAGTTCTTGTAGGTTTTCCTGTAATCTACAGGCAATGAACTATATTTTGAATGTTTTTCAATATTTTAGGCCCAGTAGTTTCGGTGATCAGGGGGGGGGGGGGGAACGGTCAATTTTTGTCTTCTTTCATGAATAAAATCAAGACTATTTATGTTACAATAATAACAAAAATATATTTGAAATCCTCATAACGAGCTCTTTCTTTTGATATATAACACGGTAAGGTTTGCTAAACTTTATTTTTTAAATTCCTAATTTGTCCCCAGAAAATGGCACTTATTTTATAAAAAAAAATATTTACTTTGTACATCTGTGTTTGGGTCACAGGATCACGCCATCCTACCAAATTTCATCTGTGTAAGTCCAGTAGGTTCGGAAAAAATTGGCTGTGACAGACGGACGGACGGACAGACAGACGCACGAGTGATCCTATAAGGGTTCCGTTTTTACATTTTTGTACGGAACCCTAAAAAATGTGTAATATTGGTCTGATATTTTTAGAATCCTTAAAAATATAAATTCATTCATTTACCCTTTGGTGGTGTACCCTGGTAATTGAATTTAAACATTTTATAGATTCTTCACTATACCATTTTGTTGAGGCAAACGTGGCAGGAAGAACTCTTTAATACGCACTCATTAAAAAAAATTACTAGGGTGAATCATATTCATGGTACATGTTTAGTAAGGCTTACCTGGGATCTAAAGCTATTCGTATTACAAAGGGATTACATAAACATTAACTAATTCAATAGCTAACAAGCATGACTGAATAATTGCAGAATTGAAATACAGCAATTTCAAGATAAATTTAATAGGTATAGGTACATATATAAAGTAACACTAATTGTATTTACTGTAATAACCTACTAATATTGATGAACCACATTTGAAAACCTACGCCTGTAACATAGAGTTGATTTATAATTTGTTTTATGTAGCACTTATATTATAGTCAATTTAGTGATTTAGGTTATCAAAAGCTCTTTTCGCTGCGGGGTGATGGGATGTTAAAGGACCTGCGGAGCCTTAGTATTAATGACTCACGATGCGAAACAGGTGCAAGATGGCAAAAAATGTCTCTAAATAGTAAGGTCCAATATGGCTCGCTGTTTAATTCATAATTTAAGTTTCAGGTAGAATGAATCTAAGCTTCAGATAGAATCACCTCCGAAAGGCATCTCACAAGATTTAATAGTATTGTAACATGGAAAATCTAACTTCTTGTCAATTTTGGTGGTAGTCATGACTATCACCTCACCATAAATGAGTATTACAATTCTAAAGAAACAAATATTTAGTTTTTAAAATGTATTTGAACTGCACTTATTTTGGTCTGATGCGAAATTGTGATATAAATTCAGTTGTAAAAAAGGTACGTGGAGCCCGGAAACATATCTCAGTAGCAACACTAGTACATCTTTACAAATCACCGAAGAGGGACGAATACGTGAAGGCTCGGCTCTACCTCGCGCAGGCTTATGTCTCAAGAATCGTAAAATATTTCACGGCCGTCGCACACCCTGTACCCGGTTTGTAGACATAAAATTACTAAATATGACAAATGTACACATTTTGTTTGTAAACCCATAAATTTCAACTATATGTGTATCCAAACTACCAAGGAAGCATTTTGTTTATTATGTAGCTCAGTCAGTTTATTACATAATTTCAAATTGTTTAAATACTTCATACAGTCGAGTCTTATCACCGTTAAAAATGTTGATATAAGTATAGGTATTTAAATATAAAACAGTCCATAATTTGCAAAATATCAATTAAATTGAAATCACTTTGCAGAAATACACTAACAAAAGACGTGAACAGCTTCTAGGATAATTAAAATCAATAACTTCGCGGAGTTTGTCCATTGAATAATGGCTACTTGCATCAAAGTAATTTAGCGGCAATTCGCTTTAGGTGATACCTCAGTGAACACTAGCGCCACCGTCTTTTAAAAATCATTACTCACTGAAAACACAAGTTATCAAAAATCCCTCTGCTGTAATTATGGTTCTGGATCTAAAGTTAATTTAAATCATATTCAATTAAAAAATTATAGTTCCATATAGTTACAAATTGCAAAACTGCTAAAAGTGGCCGTTTTAAGCAATAATGCAATTTGTAACTATAAGGAATTATAATTTAATAATTTAATATGTTAGGTTCACCAAGGTATCACCTTAAGGTGATACCTCGGTGAACACTAGCGCCACCGTCATTTAAAAATCATTACTCACTGAAAACACAAGTTATCAAAAATCCCTCTGCTGTAATTAAGGTTCTGGATCTGAAGTTAATTTTAAACATATTAAATTATTATTTAAATGACGGTGGCGCTAGTGTTCACCGAGGTATCACCTTAAGAAATTTAATAATAAAATAATTTTAAAACATTTATTCCAATGTTTAATTCTCTTATTAAGCATAAATTAGCGTGTAAATACTTTTTTACTAATAAAAAAATATTATAGATTACACATAGAAGCGAATGTTATTTAGCAAAATGTTGAACCGGCTATATGGCAGGTCATTTCCAGTTATATCCTCTTTCAATGGCAGTACACAGGCGAAACTCCTTGAAATCGTAGGAAGCGCCCAATTTAGCCAGTAACTGCAACTGAATGTTACCATATCCGAGGAACAAGTGAAGATTGAGCTGAGAATGGTTTTCTTGTCGTAAACTGCGTGTCTTGTTATGCTCTTGAGCGCGCAAACACGAAATTTATGGGAACATTTTAGTTTTTCACGTAAGTGAAATATATATTTTTTTGTTTGTTTAGAAATACGAACTCTCATGTCATGTTATGTTTTAAAGTTTATTGTGGCATACAATTTTATTTATTTTTTAAATATATGACCCTTATTTTGTCATTTGGAGAGGCATAGATAGAAGACGCATTGAAAATTTAAAGTATACTTAAAAATAACGGCTTAAAAAAATTATTCTTTTGGTGTGAAAACGAGCAATATGTCTCTCGAAGCTAATTAAAATAGCGTTCAGAGAGAAATACATGCAGTCTGGTCAAATTGCCATAATTCAAATAAGAAGCCGGCACTTTTATCTCGGCATTCCCCGGGCGGAGTTAAGGCTACCATACATTTTACTCCTTTCCACGGGCTACGCTGAAAAATACAGCCGCATTTAGAAAGCACGCTGTAAACTACACTTTAATGTTAAAACCATACCGAGCAGATTTGAGAAACTTATTGCCAAAGCTAGGAACAATGTCATCAGCGAGAAATTCATTCATTCATTCGTATGATTCATAGAGGTACATTCAAAAAGCTGCTCCGATTCCTTAATGTTTATTTTCTTGTGTATTCTCATACTCAAATTTTAAAAAAATAACATTAAAGAATAGTAACAAGTGTCCATTCATTCATTCATTTCGTGTAGGTGTCATGGTCAACCGACCATGCACTACCCTGGTGTCAGAGTTCTTCGAAACCGCCTCTCGGCCTCTGAAGTGGTTCCTTTAACGACTACCAGATGGCAGCCGAGACCAACGGCTTAACGTGCCTTCCGAAGCATCATTCATCTTTTTTTTTGTCAGACAATCAGGTGATTCAAGCCTGCAATGTCCTAACCAAACTGGAAACAACTAAACAAAGTATGCTTCCCGTGGGAATCGAACCCTCGACCCCCGGTCTACAGGCGAACGCCTTAACCACTAGACCACGGAGGCAGTTTACAAGTGTCCATGAAATCACAAATGATAAATTTATTTCCTCGTCGAAAAGATATGGAAACAATCCGACTATTTAAACTAAATGTCTCTAATCTGCTCTCTTCAAAATGTTGAACTACATAAAAAAAAATAAGTATAAATTATAAAGTAATTGAAAAAAAAGAAGTGCCCTAACAGTGAGTTTCAAATTTGATTTCAGATTCCTTTTAAAAACTTACTTCTGCTACTACACATTGCAATATTTAGTGGTTGAATTATCAGGTTCACACCTGAGGCGTCTACATATTTTCTTTCATCATTGAACAAGGTTAATCTATAGTGTATATTATCAAAAGGCCGCAGGGCAGGTAAACCCTTTTTTTTCAACACTATAAACAAACACATATGTTTTGTAGAACAGTTTCGTGCGATCTTATTCTGTTCTGATCTTTGCGTGAATCAAAATTAATAAAAAGGAACAAAGCAATATAAAAGTTCTATAGTAACAGAGTAACAGTTATACGTCCTTCATAAATTCCCAAAGGCCTTTTGTGTGTTGTGATTTGATATAAATTATACGCTTATCTAAATGACGAGAAAACTTTACAAACGCCCAAAAGATAGCTACCAGAACAAAGTTTGTAGACTTAAGTCATTAGAATATATACTTACATATAAAATCATTTACCTTATTTATCTTCATTCGTGAAGATACTACTAATAAAACTCACATTTTAAATTACTTTTTATTGAGATGAGAAAATTGGAACATATTACACCCAACGGACCTATTGACAAAACTCAACTGAAGTTGGTTACGTTTATTACATAACACAATTATATTTCGAACTTCCCTCCACCTCCTCCCATGGCTCTACCAACCTCTCGGTTATACGAGCCGAATCTCGGGAGAGTGCGCTGTACTAGCATTTCGCATCTCTTTCCAGTCGCACCTGCTTGATCTCCCTACAAGTTCTCTATAGTGTCGCCTATCTATGCAATCATTGCATTTTAATAACTCTCCCCCATCCTTAGGGGGCTTACGTTCACAAGTACGCCTCGCTTGCCTTCTCGGCCAGAGGCCAGCTTCTGTCTTCTAGGTCTTTGAGTTTGTTACAGTTTCGGTTTTTCTCTTCGTCTTCTTTGTCTGCTTGTGGCATTATTCTTGATGTGCTCCTACTTTTCAAGTTATGCCCCTCTCGAGGCCGCTTCGAATTTTATGCCACCGATGCGAGAATTCTTTTAGCCGCTTAAAGTTCGCCTCAGATCCCACGAGATCGCAATAGTAGACCGGGCCCACCCCGAACGGAACAACATTATTTAATAGTTCCCTACGCGCCTCCTCATAAATCGGGCATTCCCAAAGTACGTGATGGACGTCCTCAGTGACCGCTTCCTCGCAGAAGCAGGCTGAAGTGTCCGAAAGCTTCATGCGATGGAGCCTACCCCTGAAGCAGCCGTGTCCGGACAAGATCTGCGAGGTCTCATAGTCCGGTTCGACCCAAGTTGCCTTGAGCCGACCCGCCACGTCCGGGAAAAATCGATATGTTTCCCTACCATCGGTCGACGCGTCCCAACGCGATTGCCATGTGGCCAGTGCGGTCTCCGCAATGCTACGTTTCGCGCGCTGTAGCTCCTCCCGGGTAACCACGGATTCGCGTGCTTCCCCTAACCTACCAGCACGGCCCACCTCGATGTCGGCCGGCAGAACACCAGCCAATACTGGTAGAGCGGCAGTACTTGTCGAACGATACGCCTTGGTCAGAAGGATCAAGGCGGGTCTCTGGGTGCGCAGGAGCGCGCTCCGCACAACGTGCAGTGACGCACGATGGAACCAGCTCGCCGCAGCATACGTTACCGTGGCGATGTAAGTGCCTTTGTACAGGACCCGGAGTGCCCTGTACCGAATACCCCATGAGGTTGCCGATACCCGTGACATCTTGCCGAAGCAATTTGCCGCGCGCATCCCTATCGACAACGCATGCTGCGCGAACGAGAGACTCGAGTCGACCACCACTCCCAAGACCGTAGCCGACGTGACGTTCTTGATAGAAGCTCCACCGAACCTGATGACAGGTGGCCGCTGGAATTTCCCCTTGATTGTCATAGTGGCGGACTTACTCGACGAAAACTCCAGTCGGTTCCTCTCCCCCCATTGGCCGACGAGCTTCAAAGTAGCAGAGGCAGAGGTCTCTATGCTCGCTCGGGATTGAGCTTCGATCAAGATGGTCACGTCGTCGGCATACGCCACAATCCTAACCCCCGCCGGAAGCGGGAGCCGAAGCAAGTCGTCCATGAGCAGGTTCCATAACATGGGCCCCAGCACCGATCCCTGCGGGCAACCCATTGTTGCTGTCTTCCACAAGGCCCTTCCTCCAACGAACATGCCGATACGGCGTCCAGTGAAGTAGTCCACCAGCATCTTATAGATGTTTGGTGGGCACCCTCCCCTTTTTGCCTTCAGCAGGATCATCGGCCACCAGGCGTTGTCAAAGGCACCAGAGATGTCTAAGAAGATCACTTGAACGTACTTAGACGAGCTATCCCGAGCCGCGCCAAAGATGGAATTTAGCGCGGTTACCGTCGACCGACCTCGTGTGAAGCCATGCTGACATTCTGAAAGACCTCTGGTCATCTGCGGAGCGCATTTTATCAAGATACGTTCTAAAACCTTACCTAGAATCGGCAACAGCGCGATGGGGCGGTACGCTTTCGGGTCGGTAAGCCGCTTGCCGTTGCCCTTGGGCAAGACAATTAGCCTACCATCCTTCCATACGTTCGGAAAGCAGCCCTCCTTGACACATCGCCTATACATTTCCGAGAACTCTACGGACGCGGCTTTCCAGACATGCTGGATAATACGAGCGCTGATCCCATCGATCCCCGGAGCAGTGCTGGGAAGTTCTTTAACTATGTCCCCTATGTCCTCATCCGATGGCGAATATATATCGAACTATAAAATCCCTTTTAAAACTTTCATATTGGTTTGTAAAACGTCTTGTGTCATCATTATGTCAGCATTTTTCTGGTTGTATTCTAAGCCAAAGTAAGTTTGACTAGGTATCGTTGGTATTTTCAAACGACTTCCAAAAAAGGGGAGGTTCTCGTTTCGGCTGATTTTTTTATTTTTGTTCCCTCAATAAAAAATATTTTTGTTTGAATTAATTTGATACCATACAAATTTTATCGAAATCGGCGCAGTAGTTTGGTTTTGAAATCAAAATAACTGGAAGTCATAAATCGGCTAAACAAATAAAAACGCATTTATAATATATGCCTCGGAATGAGCTTTTAAAAATCCCTCACGGCCGCTGTAACGGTTTATACTTACTTGACATTCGATTTTCCTTGGTATTAACTCATATGAGTGTTGGTAACAAGCTCGGTTGACCCTGCATAATGTGTGAGAAACTGCCACCGTTATCATTTATTTGTAGTCTATTTGAGTACTAGGTCAATTGACCCTGCAGACCTAGGTGTTCAGGGTCTTAATAAACTTCAATGTCAAAATAAACTTGTTAGTTTCAACCTTAGGTTTCAACCTTGGAAAAAGGGTTAATGAGCACGGCAGTTGCTCCAAATTAGGACCATGTTTAAAAGCGTGCGCTGAAGAAAACTGAAAGAAGAAACTTGTTAGTATTAATATTAAATTATAAACCAGTCAATTCTTGAAAAGAATACTACTAGCTTTGAATTAATATCAGCTCAGACGGAATGACTCGTTCGCGTCAAAGATAGAAGCACCAACCCCGCTCCTATAACTGGGACTCCAACCTTAAGCGTACCAATGTTTCGTCCGTGCCTACTTATGTCAATCTAAAGTTACACTATGAACACAAATTAATATTATCAACAGCAATATCAAATACTAATAATAGGCCATATTAAAACACAATACACGAACGTGTTAATCTTAAAAAAAAAAACCCTATAAGATAGCTTTTATTTAGCCTTTTATCTCTTCAGAAAAAAATAATTAAAAATGCAAATGAGTTTCGTTTTATGAGAATCTACAAAGAACATTTAGTTATAAGCCTTCTAAGAAACGTCGAATGAATAACAGGCGTCTTTGAGGCCGCCTATGAAATTAAGTTGAATAAATTAAAGATATTAATGGTTTAGGAAACGAAATGAAATATTTTAACCCAGAGGGAGGAGAGGAAGATAGAAGCTCGATAACCTAGCAGGACATGCGTGTTCATTGCGATCGGCCGTGTTTAGTGAAGGCAATCACGACTTGCCTTGGGTTGATATGCCAAGTCGACGATCCCGTAATCGCTAGATAACAGTTTGTTAGGCTGTGTAACATAGATTTAAAAAATCCGCGATTTCCTAATTCTATGCTGTGTGAGATGTCTTTAGGCAGCCTGAAAAATCTGAAAGCATTGGCTTATTGGTTTGGTTCTCCTGTAAAAAGGGTTACAGAGGTCAGAGGGCATTCGTGCCAGGAATGTTTACTAGTCTTCACTTCAGTTCTAATATAATAAAAAGATAGAGCGCGAAATAAGTTTGTCTACTCCTAAGTATGTGGAAAGTAAGCTACAGAATCACTACACCTATTTGTAAAATATTTTTTCTATTTAAAAGGAGCATTACTCCCGATATTCATGGCTATATAGCAGTAAACGCGAGCGAAGCCACGGGCAATAGTTAGAACACAATATTCGTAATTGTAAATGTTGAAATGAAAAAAAACGCCTTCTAACTAAGTTATAAGTATATTTAGATCATTAACTGTGTGGTTTGTCCATTTATAGACTACATTCAAAATATGACCTTACTGTTCACAAATCCTTAACATAACAATCGGTTGGTATAAATCATTCCAGCAGTATAATTAGCGAGCCAACTCGTGGGCAGCAAACGTCGATAGTGGAGGGTCAACAACTGAAAAACAATAAGAAATAGAAGAAAACTCATTAGTCACGCGACCAGAGCTATGGGTTACCTTGCGTTATTTACATCGTATTTGACACACAATAATTAGTACTCGTGTTATGTAGTCAACCAAAGTTCCTGAAGAACCAGTTACCACCTAACATGTAAGAATTACTTATTTTAGTGCTACATGAGTAAATCAGTGGGTGACATTACGCAAGAAAAATCTTTTAAATTTAGCGTTCAACAATGGAGAAAAAATAATATTCACTTCAGCGTCCCTGCGGAGTGTTTTGTTAATTTGGAATCACATGACATAACGTTTGTTAAATTTCGTTAAGGCTTAATAGAACATTCTATAATTTATTGTTTATAAGCAAATGTAGGTATTTTGATGTACTTTATACTTTACTATTTAAGCAAGTTTGATTGAATGTGATTTTGTATGATCATTTGCAACTTCAAAACTACCTACTTAAAATATTTTAGCAAATTTATGTGTTCTTTTTGTCAGCTTATACGAGTACCAATTTTCACGTTCTGTCCTGTTTATTTTAACGATCAATTAGTGTTATCATTACAAGTGGTTAATTTTGATATTCTAAAAGAAACTTTTTCTATTTATAGAAATTAATATCATAGTTTCCACGAACATCTTACATTAAATTCTCAGCTGAGTAAAACTTTTTTAGCATTATTGTCAACTAGCGACCCGCCCCGGCTTCGCATCGCACGGGTGCGATGCTATATAATACATTTATATAGGTCCTGGGTTCGATCCCCGGTCAGGTCAAGATGAAAAATTATCTTTTTCTGATTGACCTGGGTCTTGGATGTTTATCTATATATGTATTTGTTGTAAAATATAGTATCGTTGAGTTAGTATCCCATAACACAAGTTTCGAACTTACTTTGGGGCTAACTCAATCTGTGTGATTTGTCCCTATATATTTATTTATTTATTTATCATACATATATACCATCCTCTTGAAGCACTCTATCTATTTAAAAATCGCATCAAAATCCGTTGCGTAGTTTCAAAGTCGACTTTGTTTTATACTATGTAATGATAATGATAGTGATACTCTATGGTTATTTATATTATGGTCAATACTTAGTTAAGCAAGACATACTTTTAACAGCATGAAAATGATACTCATATTGGACGCAAGAAAAAAAGGAACATATGTATTTTAGATTAATCGAATACATTAACATTTACTAGAATAACGTTTGCTAAGGGAAATATTAAACTTGGGAAATCTTAAGCGACTTATTATATAAATATGACCCTTATTTATGGTCCAAACTCTAGACTTGTTTGAGATTATTCATTGAGATATGATGCGACTGTGCAGCTATATAAATTAAAAACTAATTTACAACAATATTAGCCACAAATATTTGACGGCAAGAGAATTTTAATGAAAATTAAATAAAGTTCTATCACGCACATGTAATACTTGAAAACTTTTGTGGAATGCTAAAAGAGTTTCTAAGCTAACAAGCAAAAATGAACGTTTGTGTAATACGAGACGGTATAAAGGTATTAGTAAATACCTACATTTCAAATATTTCCATGTGGATGTGGGCCAATCAAAGACAAGCCTTATTATGCATCTCTCATCGCTTACGCGACATGATGTATTGAACTTTTTTTTTCATAAGCTAACATTAAGTGTTATTGTAATCGGCCGCATGTCTGCAGACTATTCTTGGAATTGATACTGTTGGTGAATTTAGTTACCTTTCGGAAAGAGGGAGCTTGCTCATCTTATTTCAAAAGCGAAAATTTTACATAGATGTAGTATTGAAAGTTTTGCTATTTAGGTCGAAAAACTTATTATGTGTACATTCAAATCCATCTCGGCTGAATATATGGTCCAGATGAATGGCCCAGTGATATGTCACGTAGGTCCGTGATTCGTGCCCACAGTGCCTCTCGTCGGCCACAGTTTTACCGCACCTATTCAATTTATGTTACGTGACGTTATTCTTACAATTTTGATATAAAAAAAACTGTTCAGGTAGCAAAAAATGATTTATTTATTGCTTTTAGATGTCTAAAATACATTATTTTCACAATACCATAACTAAACAACATCATCTTTAATTTTATTGGACATTTTAAAATAATTTATGTAGTTTTTTTTTTACCTTTCTTTGCATCATTCTGTAGGTCAACAAACTTTTTCTACTTCTTTTCGTTATCGCCTATCTCCATTTATATAAAAAATCTTCTTTTCCATTTAATAAAAGATCGTTCTATTTTTTTCATCATGCACATTATGCCGTTACTCCGGCGACGACAGTCGCCGCTATGTATTATTTATAAAGTATCCTCATTACATAGGTATCATTTGATCTAAGGTATCATTATACACACTTACTCTAACATTTCATTTATGGAATAGTACCTAACTCAAAGACAAGATCCGCGGATTAAAGTAAAAGGCAATTATTTACATACAAGAAACGAGAGACTAATACATAAATACATTGAATAACACTTATTTTATACCACTTGTCCATAAAATGAACTAAGAAAAAACAATTAGTTCGTCGGTATAGAAGAAAGAGTATGAATTTTGTTCAAACGATACCTATCAGTTGCCATTCATTACGACAATAACATCTTATTATACGTTTTATGATAATATACGACACCATTCGTAATAAACCGTGTTAGTATTCACGACTACCACGGGATTCCGGCGTAAGTGCCGTGTCCAATGTTTTCGGCGTAACTCATCCACTCCAATATGAGAGAGATTCAGAACGTTAAATTATTGCTGTAACAATTTTGTATTGGCCTATAAAACCTCACTTTCGCTTTATTTATACGCAGTAAAATGATCAATATTCGATATTGCCTTTAGATAAGAACGCTAACTTACTTTGGGACTTGGTGAAAAGTTTTCTTTATAAGTAAATTGTTGTAAAAGGTGAAATAGAAAAAATGTTTGTTTGTTTTTATTAATGCTTAATATTGACATGAGAAGAAGATAGGACAGTTACTTATGTAGTAGTAAACATGAAATCCAAAACAAGGGCTATAAAACTGATATTTCATTCGGTCGGTATTTTATAGTTCGGAGATGTCAGCTTAAAACTTAATTCTGGAAATTTCCACGGGAACGGGAGCGAACTTTGTGTACTAAAATCTAGATAATTGCAAAACGCTTTTTATGCAGGCACCTAACAAACCTTATGATTTGTAAGATGGATTTCTGAACATCTGTTTAAGCGAAATCGCTAGCAAAAGCTACATAATTCAAAACGCTAGCGCATAGAAAAAAGACATGACATATAAGTAGTTCACATATTCATTCTGCATTTTTTATCAAGTGTGTCCGCTCATTCTATCATGCTATCACATGAGTTATTCTAGTCGAGATTGTGATAAGCTCAGGAAACACCGCACTCTGCATTAAAATCTCATTAGCATCGGTAGAATACCTTTTACTTGTGTCCAGTTTTGACCAAATACTCAATTTTGCTAATTCGGCTAAAAACTCTTTTTAATATTTTTTTTTAAGTCTTTTGATATTTTATATTTAGGTTAATTATATTAAAATAAGTTTTCACTTTCTCCCAAGAAAAATTTAAAGTTTGTCCAAGGACAAAATCAGATAACAGAATGACGCTAAAAATAGATAATGTCATTTACATAAAAAGCATAGAACTGATGCCAGATGTTACTAATAAAACTTGGAACTGGTGAATTAGTGCAAATGACGTGTAAGGAAACTGATCGGTGGTACGATAAACTCGGAAAAACCGAGTCTATCATTGTCAAAAAATTCGGAATCGCGCGCAGTCAATTTTATTTTAATCTATGATCGATGTCGATCATCATGTCAGTTATATCGTAAAACATAGATTAAAAAAAAAAATGCGCAGCGCGATTTGAACTGCTTTGGTAAAATGGTATATTTTCTAGTAATTTTGACGTCCCATGCTAAATAAGGAAAAATGTATTTTAAGTGTATAATATACTGAACGTTGTTTGTGCCCAACGAAGACCCTCATCAAGAGAAATATTTCAGAACAAAATGGCTTATGGACATAAATATACGAAAAAGATGCGGTGTTTCATATTTTTTATTCAATTCGTTTTAAAAGATTACATTAGGCATTCTTTTTCTTTTAAAAAAAAGTGTGTTATAAGTGTGTATGTGTGTGTGTGTGTGTGTGTATACTGTAAGTATGTATTTGTGTTCATTATCATCATGCCTGTGTCCCGCAGAGACTAAAGCTTTCCATTTACTACGATCCTCACAGATCTCCCTCACTTCCTCCACACTAATCACTCTCGTGATACACGCTTTCCGCGATTTCGGGTATTACTAATATTTATCTTTTTTCAAGAGATCTGTTATCTGTTAAGTATCTCTGATAAGTTAAGTGAGTGTAGTTATTTAAGTATAACATGTATATAAATAAAAAAATATTGACAGCTGGTTTAAATAGTAATTATATAAACAGTTCAATGCCAATCAAAATCTATTACCGCACAAAAATTGGCAATTGATAATTTCTAGCTCTGCTTATCTCGAAAAGTAGTTGTTTACTCATTTGTGCTGCAAGCAATTCATTTTTAGATATTTATATCTTTCAAGATATATCTTATTTTGTCTCGTAATGAAAAGTTAGTATATCTAGAAATTAAGTAAATATTTTTAGAATCATAAATATATATTACAATACTGATTTTAGGGTATATTTACTTTATTATAAAACTTATCTAATGAAATTATTAATGTAATAATTTTGTTTAACATAATTACACTAAGCATTCTTTTCTCGCAAATACAACATGTTTATGCAAGCCATTCAAAGTTAAATCGATTTCGATAAAATTAATGTAGTGCATGCAAACGAGCGTGTTTACTTTACAACTGTACTAAGTTAAAAGTTTAAAAAATTTATTAGCTCAAAAGATAACTTGGAACTTAAATAAAGAAACGCGTTAAGTTGGAGAGGATGATACAAGTCTAGGAACCGGCTTTAAGTGCACATAAAGCGTGGTCGCTATGTCGACTAACCAGCGGTAATATTAGTGTTGCAAAAATTTTAGTCTCAAAGCCTCTTTTTATAGCCTCGACTCACCTGCAAGAAACATCTACGAGGTAGCACTTGAATGACTCATAGACAAACTCTAAAAGATAACTTTATCTTCATAGTCACCGATTTAAGATCTCATCTTACATATCTGCTACTCTCTCGTAACCTCAAAGTATGCGAGACTTCAATCAACTGGATGACACAATAATAATGAAATGTATAGCTCAATAATATCAACCGGACAGGCCTCTTTTCTAATTCCTTGAAAACCGGAACGTCGGACCCGGCTACCGTATAACAATAGTTTTTCTATTGTGTCTGGTTTCTCCGTATCAACAAGGGATTAATTTATATTTTCTTAGCAAATTTAAAATAGTATGTAAAGAAGACAAGTTGCATATGACCTTCCAACTTAGATTACCCTTTTTACGTAAATTCCTAAGTGTTTCTTTTTTTATAAAAAGTTCATCGTTTTCCTCCGTATGATGGCGGAGACCTTGGCTACTACGTCATTTTGTTGCTGTATTTTATAATTTATTTAAATTATTGTTTATTTATATGTTATACATAAAAAGTTAAAGTCTCTATCAACTTATTAAAAACACAGACTCTAGTGCTTTGCAACACTAGTAATACTAGATCGTGTTCTTTTTAACGAGTCTCTTGGCGGCCATAATTCATGGCGGGAAATAAAAACTGAACTAGTGACGGCTGACGGGCGCGCCGGCCGCCGCGCGCCCTTAGTCCCATTTCGTAGCTAGATTTCGTAGCTGGCTACGAAATGCCGTACCGGCCAAATCGGCCGTGGTGTTTCGCAAGTGCTAAATCCTTAATCAGATCGGAAAACTACGTGTTTTCTCACCTTGTATAAAAACTACAATTTGATATTATTATTTTAAACTGAGTGAGTTTATTTGTTTTTTTAAGTAAAGATAATTAAAAATAATAATAATAATAAACAAACAAATCTTTGGTTTAAGTGCTGTTATTACTATATCTAGTTCTCAACTGATCTCGGAAAACCTTTGCTCAAAGATAAAGTAATCAGAACACCAGCAACGCAGACATCACTCATCTTGTCTACAATATTGACAATATAAAAAATATATTTTGTACCATATCCATATCAATCGATATAAAGATTGCTAAGGAGCAAATATTATATAATCTCATTACCCATTACAACTATCTATACATATAATAAAACAGTCTTAATATTGTCTGTACATTGAGTAATTTTGACTGAAATGGATAGGGGATAAAACAAACTTTGTATAAAAAAAACGGGGATTCCCGGGAAATTTCCCGAAATTTCCACGGAAACGGGAGCGAAGCCCACGCGCACGAAGTTGCGGGCTACAACTAGTTTATAAATATATTGATAAAAAGTATTAAATATATCTTTTTTTTTTCAGATCCCGACAGAGCCAAGCGAGCGAAAAACGTTCCTAAGCTTATAATCTTCTTGGGCTCGGAAAATGGGCTCGGTTTGGCTTCAGCCCAGACCAGTATCAAGCAAGTCCAAAGGCTAAAAGGTGAACAACATTATGCAAATCGCCATACTCTTTGTTCTGACCGTAATGCTATTTACATTTTATTTATTTGCTACAATATAATGGACGGTTTATTTAAAGTTAGTTTGGCGTTATTGTTTAGGTGTAATTAAAGGATTTTCTTGTACCAAAGCAATAACATGAGTGTATTTATTTATATTATTGGATCGTGCCACGACCTAAAATACCTACTTTAAAAATGTATTGTTTACATTTTTAAAGTATTTTATGGCTTTGGCATGAAATTGCATGACAAAATGAAATATTTTTTTTGCAACACAGTATCTGGCGGATTGGGGAATTTTTTTGTCTCCTAATTCAGGCAAGATCGAGTTCTACGAGGCTCTACTAAAAAACGCTGCTACGCTACCTGCAAATTATCGTTATTTGGACCTTATTTTCCTAAAACTCAATTCGCTAACGAAAAACGTAGAAGAACTTGTAAATTACCGCTAATTATAAGGCATGAATTATACTTTATCTTCTTATAAAATACTAGCTTTCGCCTGTATGAATTTCCCTCGGGAACAGTGATTTTCCCGGGATGAAACGTAACCTATGTATGTACTTCTCAATACTCCTAGCTATGTAAATGCCATATTTTAGGAAGATTGATTCAGTAGATAGGGCGTGAAGAGGTAACAAACAAACAATCAAACAAATATACAAACTCACATTCGCATTTATAATATTAGTAGTATAGGATGGTGAGCGGAGTCCCGGAGCGATGCTACCTGAAATACATAATTATATTTCATTAATGCTCTGCTATTTATTACTTTAGCTTTTCGTGGAGACAACAAAAATGAAATGTACATAAGTAAAATGTATCTGCCTTAGGTTGTAAATTCGCAGGAGATTTACGAGCGGGTGTGACAAGTGACTGCAATTCTGCCACACTCCAGATGGTCACCAAGTCGTACACGAGTATACAACTTAGTGCTAACGTCACATGCAATACAGGATATCCATCCTATTTCATGGCGGCCGGCAATATAAAGTATATACCTATATGATCTCTAAGGTATATACTTAGTAGGTATTAAGGTAGGTACATAAATAATCAAAAAGTATGTATTATCTTAACGGAACAAAATAAATTTATATTAATCCTAATGATGTTAACATTCAGCAAGAACGTTGACCATTCAATTTATTTTTAAACTAAACTAAATTATTCCAACCATAACATGTATTATAAATAATGATTCTTATTTTTCACTTATAAGTTAAGTTACACAATAAAACAAAGCCTATGATAATTAAAGGTTAATATAACATTTTATAAATTTATTTGGATTTTTTACATTAAATTAGTAAAACTAATTACAAGAGAGAAAAAGAATATATTGATTCATCAGCAAGATGTTTTGTCAAAATAGGTATAAAAAACGTACCCGCTTTGACAAAAGCAATATATAAATTCAAATATCAACAAATAAAATAGATTTTGATTTAGGTAAGTCCATAGTTTTCATTTACTACTTTCTATACCTACGATAAGCCGTGAGCTATAAGCTTACTTACATACATAGCATAGTATTTTGTTATATATGCTTTACACCTACTAAATTGTTTAAAAAAATTAAACCTATTTAATTGTTATAAAAAAAATCCTTATATGAAGGTGTAATCCTTCTTCACATCTTTGTCCATATGAGCAAATGTGTAAAAATTATTTTAAAGTTACTAAATAAATCTTTCAACTCTGACTTTGTTTTATCATTTCTAAAATAGTTGCTGATTTGTCTAATTAGTATTTCATAATTGTAGCTATTCAAGTTATAAGTACTAATAGTATAAGCTTGAGCCAGAGGCATGATTTTGCGTCTCTATGTGTCTTCTACCGTTTGTATAATGGGTTGTGCTCAGAGGAACTGTTTGATATGATGCCAACATCCACTTTCTGCCATCGCACCTCTCGCCATTGACAGGGGGTTCATTCCCATTTATTGGAGTACAAAGGGTCGCGTACAGTGCGTTTTCAGATAAATTTTCTCCCACGCACGCTAAGAATGTGGAATGAGCTCCCAGCCATGGTTTTCCCTAGAGACTACAACATGGGGTATTTTAAAATGGGCGTAAAAAGATTCCTTAAGGGTCGGCAATGCGCACGTGACACTCCTAGTGTTGCAGGCGTCCATGGGCTACGGTGACCGCTTACCATCAGGTAGGCCGTATGCCTGTTTGCCTACTTAATAGTATATAAAAAAGCATAATGTATAATAGATAAACAACAGCCCATCGCTCATTATCCATCATTAGTGTAAGCAAGTTTGTTAACACCCGGCCGAACGAGCCCGGCTTTTCTAACTCCAAATCCTAGGGGATAGAGTTGCTGTACTCAATCTTATTGAAGGCGATCAATTCATCTCGGCCCATCTTCCGGCGTTTTAACACCTTATACTTTAGCGACATTGTTTGTGATAGTAATGTTTAGGATAGTAAGTAAAGCGACGAGTTATCAAATATCCATATCCATACTAATATTATAAATGCGAAAGTCTGTCTGTCTGTCTGTCTGTCTGTCTGTCTGTCTGTCTGTCACCTCTTCACGGCTAAACTGCTGGACCGATTGTGATGAAATTTGGTAGGGATGTAGTTAACGACCTGAGGTCAAACATAGGCTACTTTTGGGCGCGATATAACCGAGTCCCACGCGGGGCGAAGCCGCGGGGAACAGCTAGTCTTCTATAAAAAAATGTATAAGTATAATTTTGATTTGTATTATTTTTTTGTTTCGTTGCTGGGGTCTTTTTTGTTTTGATTAATAAAAAAAAGGTACAGTTATATTTTCATTCATAATATTTATTGAATATAATCGTAATACTCTGTCATCATAGAGCTTTTCTGGTGGCATCCTCAGCTTTGAAACCTCATTTCCTTTTGTGATGTGTTACTTTTTATTGTTACGAAATAAAATTATTTATTTTCCAAAGGTTTCATTCCTTTTTTGGTTTATTCATTTTTGTTGCACATTAAACCTCCTTGGTGACAATTCTCCTGCAATATTTTCGCCAATTATGAAATATTAAATTCTAAAGAAAAGACCTCCAAAAATACTTGAAGGCTTTCGAAGTCGCCAAAAATGCAAACTAGCTAGAATTCCTGTTACATGAAAATGCATAACGGAATGAAGATCTTGGCATTATTTCGGTTAAGTTAAAAATTCTTCCATTTTCTGTTCTCGGGTAGCCTTTGTTAGTCTCGCGTTGAAGCATAAAATGCAAATTGCACGCCACTGTTACGTGGACTTTACTTCGACATTATATTCGTATTTGGAAATTATAGTTCTGCAGTTGGCGAGCACAATACGTCAGAACATCAAATTTACGGAATAAACTAGTCAGCACTCCTCCAAGTTTACCATTGTCCTGCATGTCTCTATTTCATTGTCACTCTATGCCTGTACTAGGCAGGTAGAAATGCTAAGAAACTTTCTTTCTCTATCAAATAATCTTTATATTCAAGTATTTTTGTCACTTTTTTATTTCTTATACCCTACAGACAAATAACACTTGTGTGATACTAAATAACATTTCCAGAGGAAAAAAATTAAATAGATATTCAACATTCAAAGCAAATTATTTTAAAAACATTATGTAAAAGTGGGTAAAATAATATTTAAGAATATATAAAATTTTCATGTATTCGTCCATTCATTAACGTGAATGCCTCATAAGAACTAAAATATACGCAACTCATAGTAGGGGCAACCACACTCCAATTCACAAACGAGCCGAGAGATCCACGCGTCCTCACATGGCGTACTCAAAACCTACAATTGCATAACAAAAACAAGCACGAGTGCTGAAACGAGCCTCGCCTTTGTACGGATTCGTCTTGCCAGGTGAAGGAAGCTAAACAATGGCCTGTGCAGTCTAACACTACTCAAGCCCCTAAAGTCTGCGAAGCGAGACAATAGCGCCGCGAATATGGGCTCGGGAGAAACGTTCTTGTCTTGTTACCGCGAGCAATATTGTTAGTTTTATGAAGGAGTTAAGGGAACCTTGTACATTTTTATCGCGCACCTTCTACACTGAAACTTGAATTTACCTCGGTCTACTAATGGGCTTATTAGGAAGGAAAAATATTCTTTCTTGTTTATAAGTACGATATTTTTTTAAATAGCCTTTGTTCTTGAGTATTTTTAAACTTTTTCATTTAACTTTCAAGAAGTTACTCTAAGATTGTGAAAAATTTTGGTATACCTGTAAGTAGTATTTATTTACGTTATTAATATGATGATTAATCCGTAATCACTCAATCGCCAAAGACAATAACAATATTGTCATGATACATCTGAAGCGAGATGTACCTATCTGCAGCACCTAACTGTGAGCGACAGTGATCTACATTGCCATACAAATATCGGCCAATTTGGACTGGCATTACATTACCTGAGTACACTGCGTTTGATCAAACGGTGGCTCCATGATTGAAAGGGACGTAGTTGGCAAACACGAGAATCGTGGACAATAGACCAAAGCGGTTGTTTGCGCCATCCAGCGGCTACTTTTGTAATTAACACAACGATGACTGTGATCTCGTTAAATGCAGCTTTTTTATTAGTACCTGGGCGACCGAGCTCTGCTCGGTAGTTATGGTATGCATCCATATTAATATTATAAATGCGAAAGTCTCTCTGTCTGTCTTTTGCTCTTTCATAGCCAAATGGCTGGACGGATTTTGATGAAATTTGGTATGGATTTAGTTGAAGACCCAAGGTCGAACATAAGTTACTTTTAGTCGCAGATGGAGCTGTGGGAAACAGCTAGTGGTGGTATATATGTAAAACAGAATCACTTTTTGTGAAAACACAACGATAGCGCGTTGTACTTTTTCAGTAAATAGATTACCGTCATCTAGCGTCAACCGTTGTTAGTTGCATTCCTTAAGCACTTTCCACGTTTCAGTGCCTCTTGTATGAGTTTTCCTTAACGCAGATGCTAGCGACTGCGTTAGGATTTTGTATGGAATTTCTTAGTTGCCTTACTATCCGCCAGAGGCGCTGTACAGGTTTGCCATACTAAATCGCTAACGCAGTCGCTAGCGTCTGCGTTAAGAAAAACTCATACTAAGGGCACAGTCCTATTTGAATTGGTAGGTACACTGGGTACACTATTTACTCGGTGGATTGGTAAGTATTTCCTTTGGGTCAGTGGTAGAATTTATCATTCAATTTTTAACCGACTTCATAAAAGGAGGAGGTTATCAATTCATCGGAATCTTTTTTTTATGTTTATTACTCGATTTCTCAAAGACGCGTGAACCGATTTAAAATTATTTTTTTTGTCTGAAAGGTTGGACTGTCTAGTTGGTCCCATATTAGTTTCAACAGGTTCTGATGACGGAATCCTGAGAAAATGGTGATATAATGTTTCTTAGAAAAATATTTTAATAGGTTATAACCGAATTAATAATTCTTTCAAGCCATTTTAAAATAATATATGCGATTCAATACTTTTATACTCCGAAACAAAAAAAAAGACCTAAGAAAAAAAAACCGTTCTTTAGTTGGGATTTGAACCTGGAACCACCAGAGTACAAAGTAGATGTCTTAACCACTGGGCTATCGAAGCAGACCGGCCGACGCCGAAATTTTTGTACTATAACTACAATTTCATGCGGAAAATCTTTTTTCTGGAAAATATGGGAAAAACGAATTTTCCCCGACATGAAACCTGGCTAGATTTATTTTTTGACTTTATAAGAACCTATGTTTAAAATTTCAAAGAAATCGTTTGAGCCGTTTTCGAAAACGCGAGACAAATATATATATATATATATATACATACATACATACATACAAATATTGCTCGTTTAATAGTATATTATATTGAATTACACGTCTTGCTGAAAAAATAAGAAATTAATCAAAGAATGTCAAGTATGAATAATTCACCACGATAAATCACGATAGTACATTTATCCTATCTTACTAATATTATAAAGCCGAAAGTTTGTATATTTGTTACTTCTTCTCTAACTAAGGGCTGGGCCAATTTTCATAAAATTTGGTATTTCGGTAGCTAATACCTTGGGTTAACGCATAGGATATTTTAATCCCGAAAAGTAAGCAATTCCTTTTTAGGTTTGTTTAAAAAAAATGACACTTTATAAAGAAGATGGCACTGTTGTGTAAGCCGCAGGTAAAACCGCGGCGTGCTAATAATAAAAAAAAACTTTAAGAGCACAGCTTTTAAAACTCATGAGAGAATTCGATCGATTATACTCGTATGTTATATGTATAAAGATAAATGATGCAACTTTTTTATGTTTTAAAACTTCACGTTACAATAATTCTAGGCAAACATTATTTTACGTAGAGCAGCTGAGCGCTACAACAATATCGATATATAGGGCTTCCAAAATGTAATGACACTGAATATTATCTTTGACGAAGCTTCAACTGATACCCTGTGACCTTTTGATAAATATATTTTTTTTATTTTATTACATATACATTCTTATTTTGGATCAGAAATATAAATTATTTAATCTTTTTAGATTGAAATTCTAATACTAATTTTTAGTACTTTTACGCAATATTTATGTATGGGAACAGGTGAAATCTTATGTGATTTATTTTTTTCTTACTCTTAACTTATTAAGACCACATTATGACAATACATCTATAAAGGTATTTGTATCATAAACTGGAATTCCCGTTAAAGCATTTGCGATTAACTCAACCCATCCTAGAACTAGGTTAAAAAGATCATTGCAAAGCGACAACCCTGTCTAGGTGTGTGAGAAGTTTCCGCTACGTAGCACAAACTTAACAAGGCTTAGATTGACGCCTCTCCGGAAGCAAGCAACTCTGTATTTACCTACCACGTTACTTTGAATATACTTTCCTTGAAGTATTAAAAAAGTGTTAACATTCCGGCTGGTGGCTTAGCCAACCTTTGACACCAAACCGTGTGTCACTCACTGTTTTCCTTTTACATATTTTTTATATTTTTACTTTTTCTTTAGGCATAGGTATATATACTGTACTTTCTAATGAGATAGGTACATGAGGTATAAATTAAATCATTAATATATTATGCTAATTTCTTAATAGTTTTATATCACAAAAGTACGAGTAGCAAGTAGCCGTTGGTTTGTATTTTTTTTAATTAATACGAGGAAATACTAAACCATTTAAGTAGGTAATTCGTTAATTGAATTAAATTGTTTGTGCCAAATCAATTGTGCAATCATACATTAGGTAATATATTACCTAAAAGTTATCACACAAAGTAGCATTTGATAAATTTGTCATAGTTTTGCCAACTTAATAATTTTATGACAATATTAGTACATACAGTTAAGTGAAGTAGAATCATATTAAGAATAGGTAACGATGACGACAACTGTCGTTAAAATACTAATTAATTTCTGATTCCTAACTAAAAACAAACTCGAACATCGCCAACTCATGTTATTACCGCGATTTCGCTTAATTATTTCAAGCATAAATCTTTAGATATTTGCTTATTATACCTTTCTAATTCTAGGTTGAGTGCGCACACCCGTCACGCCAGTGGGGGAGCAAAAGAGGGTATAATTTTCAAACTGAATTGCCAAGGAAATGAACAAAGCTATTTACGTAGCGAATTTTTATTCGTTAATAAACTGCAGCAGTATATTTTGCATGTGTATCAAAAAGCTACATACGTTTTTAAAGTCACAGTAATTTGCCGTAAAGTAAACATAAAGCCATAATATGGCTGTAGGGGAAAGCAGGCTTTCTACAATAACTGCAGATAATAAACTCGATTTATTGCTTTTGATAACTTAGGTATCCTAAGATGGAGATTGTTAAATTGTGATAATGGTTTAAAAACACGATACGAGACACTTGTCAGTCGATTCTTTCGATTGCAAAAAGGTCATGCTAAATTTTTCATATAAATTAGGTAAAGGTTTACAATATTTTGATTCGATAAAGCCAAAGGCTGACGAGATTGCCTCGCGTATTAACTAGGGAGCTTTTCAGTAGATAAGTGCATTCGTTATGCACGCTACGGTATAAAAATATTTTTGTGGAACGTCATAATTGACCTGCATACGCTATCTTTTTTCTCTAACAATTGCATACTTTTGTATTCATTACTTTCATAAAATTTCCTTTCTAGCTATTTACGTTACTTTATTCGTTAGCTGTTTAAACAGAAACTCCATAGTGAAACTTTAATTTGTTGTGCACGAAGCCAAAAAGCTAACAAAACTGTGAGCCCAACAACATTATCTTCGGTTGCATGTAGAGGTTAAAATAGAACAATTAAAAACGCGAGTAGACCATTAACCAAGTTGGTGGGGTTGCCTCGAGGCTCTAGTGGATTGCTTTGTCAACAATTAAATAAAAACAGCTGGCGTTCATGCCTTAGTTTGCTGTACCGACTGTACGACCGAATGAGATTTTTTTTTTTTGCATTTCTCTTACGAGTATTTGGAGAGTATTTTAAGATTGTTAAAATAATCTTAATATTTTATCCTTAGCATTTTTATAAAAGCTTTTTTACACTTTGTAAGTTTATTTTGATATTTAAAATTAGAAAACGACCTATATTTATGCCTATGTATACTTATGTGTTTTATGTTAACAGCATCATATTCACCTACAAAAGTTTTCTATTTTGGATCATAATATTTCCACAAGGTTAAGCCATTTGTGTAGACGTTAAGCCATAACATACTATCGATAAGGTCTCGTTTCCCAACCAAAACCATGGCAAATGACGTCTGTAACTACCGTGCGTGACACAAAAACATGTGATTTAATAATACACCTAACATTGCTTCTGATGTTTGTACCCATATGCCCGACAATCATGCCATCTAATACTTTCATCATTTCGTACAAAGACGTCAATATTAAGAAATTACTATTTTATTGCCAATTATCACGTGAGGTGTTTTAATATTTGGCGAGTACAATAGTTTTGACAAATTTAAGCCAGCTTAAAGCGAGCCAGCGATCTTCGGTCAGGTCGAGATGAAAAATGATCTTTTTCTGGTGGACCTGGGTCTTGGATGTTTAACTATATATGTATTTGTTATAAAATATAGTATCGTTGAGTTAGTATCCCATAACACAAGTCTCGAACTTACTTTGGGGCTAACTCAATCTGTGTGATTTGTCCCTATATATTTATTTATTTATTTTAAAAACGTCCTTCAGTCCGTGAAAATTATACTTCCGTCCTTACTTTATTTTTCATTTTTATGTTTGCTGCAACCTTTGAAAGTCAACAATTTAGGCTCATTATAATCGACCATTGAGATATATTTGAAGTTCATTATATTACCTTTGTAGATAAATTTTTATTTTATGTTACCACGGGATTTTTTACGTTTTTTCTTATAGCAACTTACAACCAATATAATGGTATGTAAAAAGATTTTATTTAAAATACAAAAACAGAAATCAAAGCGGATACTATAATTTTTGCTGCTTTTATTAATACTTTAATTAAATTACAAACTGGGTTCAGGTTCTTCTTAGAAAGGGACGTAACCTTTTGCAGGAGACATTTTGAGAAAGGAATATTATCGTAGGCCAGAACCAGGTAAATATTTAAATATATTTTACCTTATTGCACTAACTACACGAAGTTGGTGTGACAAAGGACAGCCAAAGTGGAAACTTAATATTTATAACGATTGAATTTGATTGTGCTTCTTCTAAGTAAATATTTTACTATCCTATCCTAATATTTTACCTTTAATAGTTCTTTCATATAATATTTTGATAAATTTTATATTTTCATTTATAAATTCAAGAAATAATATACAGGTTGAAGTTTGAAAATGCTAATAAATGCGATCAATTAAAAAAACAATGAAATTTGTAATTGCTATATTTTATCCCGGAATCCCCACGGGAGCGGAGCCCCGGGAAAAGCTAGTATATAGTATATAATCTGTAGACTTTTGTGCCAGATAAATAGTTGCGTGGTAGGCGAGTTACTTGATGTTCCCTTATCACTGACGGACGGTTGGTAGGGCACAGTCCCCTGTGCTGCGTGGACTTAACGCGTTCCTGTCATCGGTACAAGGTGCTGAATGTGATCTTTTTGCTGACAAGTTTAAGCGTTTGGTGAGAGAAATATTACTATTTAGTGCAAAGGATGGATGTATCTGTGTCCTGCTGTGAGTTGTGCAACGCTTTGTTTGTTGAACTGTAATGTTGTAAAAATTTTCTATGGTTAAATAAATTAATAATAAGGGAAAACTGTTAAACTATTTTCTTACTATGTCTGCCTAAAAATCTTTATAATAATTAAACCCTTATCAAAATATTACAAAGCTCATTAAGTATGTTATTCATTGTATAAATATAACCTTCAAGTCGGCCTTATATGTTTAATTAACCTTGCCTTTTGCGTGAGCGCGACTCTGATCTTTCGACATTTTTTATTTAGCCTTAGTTATAGCCAATTATAAAATTTAATGAATCAATCATACATAACATATAATAATAATAGAAACTAATAAGGTTAACTTAAAATGTAGCTCATTTTAAAGAAACACAAATACCTATATATATTTTCTTATATCGTAATGAAACTGAAAGTTTTTGCTTTTGAAGTATATTATAAAAAAAAAATTCTAAAGCAAAGATTGTGTGTTTTTAAATTGAAGTAAAATTTAGTTATTAAGCCCGGCAACACTAGTTTGTGATTCCCGGAATTCCCGCGGGGATTGAGTCTCGGAAAAAGCTAGTACGAGTTATTCATGATGAGTGATGCTACAAGAAAATTGTAGCGTTAAAATGTGACACCCGATAACTTGATTACCCACAATGATTAATGGTATCGAGAAACCAGGGAACCGCGAGAATTTACTGCTAAGTCATCGACGATGAGTGTCTAGTGAGAGTGGAATAGCATTTTTTTAATTTAAAACACTTTAAAATTATACGTATGCTCTTTGATCCTTGTTCACCTATTTGGTTCACCTAGGTAACCTTATTGATGTAATTTTAAAAGTCTATTTGCCGTGGTACACCTAAGGCTTGACGTACAGACACACCGACAAACAGACAGACAACAGAGTGATCTTATACAGGTTCTGTTTTTTCCTTTTCAGGCACGGAACCCTAAAAGACTGCTGTTTATAGTGTGTGGAAAAAGAATAATGTTTAAACATTAGTTAGTTAAATGTTGTTGATGTAGCTGGAGTGCTATTTTTTTAATAGTCATACCAAAGATTTTGAGAGAGTCACAAATTTCAAAAATATCACTCCAGAGAAAGTTTCGTAGAAAGCAAAAGTAAAAAAAAAAAAAAAAAACATTAATACAGATTTTGCCATTTTCAAATCTGTTTATGAGATGTCTAAATAACTTATCATAGCTATTCTTCAAGTCTTATGTATTGATATGTAACAATTTGTCTATCAGTTCTTAGAAGTAATCATACATATTGTTATTGAAAAACAAAACGCTTGATTCTGACAATTCTTATAAATAGCGAATAGAAACAATACTGTTATTTGTCTTATAAGTGAACTTACGAAAGGGTTTGCTATCAACATTTGAGACACGGTGTTTGAACTAAGTATCCGAATAAGAGCCTCTGGGATTACCTTTCGCAGACGAATATACGTGGAATAAATTTCGAGAGTTCTTTGAAATAATATCTCTGAAAGCAATAAACTCGTAAGTTGGAACATACGCCAGAGAAATACACCAAAGTTTTCAATGTATCTATAAGCACTTGTTTATTATTACAAATACAAAACAAGAATATTTATTAACTTGGTCGCATGTTTTATTTACATCGTCATAAGATAATCTTCATAACTTTCTGTATATTATGCGTAATTATCTCTTTTGTTAACTCAAAGAATATAATATGCTAGGGATACATCATTCAACAATTTGTAAACCAGAAAACGACTAATCATCGCGGGTTGACAAATTACGACCAGCCCAACAGATATTCTACTCTACACCGTAGATTGGTGATAAGCGACCAATTTGAGGAGGCGCCACGACGGGGTACGGAAGTCGTTATTACAGTAGGCGGTGCGACCGAGCAAATTGCACTCGGGCACGCCATCTGAACGTGACAGCCCTGTCGAACACATTCCTTATTTGAAACGTCTCAGTTTGACATTCGAACTTCATATGTATCACAAATATTGAATTCGGCATATGCTAGATTAGATATGAATCGGGCCTTCTAAGTAAACCACCCACAACTTTCAAAATTATTTTATTGTGTTTCAGTAAATCACAAGCATCAAGTGCTACGAGCTTTTACGAGCTGTGCTACGAACTGTGCTACGAGCTGTGCTACAAGTCTCTACGAACTGCTACGACACTATTTATGTACATTGCTATCGGTTATTTTTACTAAAATGTATTTAATAATGTACTACTAGTTGTCCGCTGCGATCGCTACAGACGACGTGTTGCTCTTAAACACATGTACACTGCAGTCACTGCACATGTACAGTGGGTCACATAGATAAGGTGTGATGTAGTTTAAAGGGTAAATTGGTATACATTTCTAAGTGACCCACTGTACACAAATCTAGCCTGTAGCAATACAGAACATCTGAGAGAACGCACCGCACACGTTACGCAAGCGAGCGGTGTGTATGTCTCACTCATCTCTAGTTCATATGTCAAAAATGTGTTCGCTTTCATTCCTAAGGCTTTCTTGTTAATTACAATAAACTAGCAAGTTAAAAAAATATCTTACAATTTTTTTTTTTTTCAATTAATAGTGATATTTTATTAAACCGATAGCTGATACGGTTAGTTACAAAATAAAATACCTATTCTCATAACTAAGAAGCACGTGCAGAGTACTTTCCTGTAGGTTTAGATTAGGGACGATAGACATTGGTAATTACTCGGGGGACCACACTGATGTCTTATAGAAAGATATTGTTATACCGGGTGTTCTTGTGTAACATGCCATGTTTCCAATAAAATACACGACATGACCGCAGGCTCGCTAATTTTCCTTTGTACCACGTATGTTAGCGACCGTCTTGGATTTGGAAAAGGTTGGTATTTTGTTAAATAAATAGAGACGTAACTTATAACACTTAGTGGAACTTAATACTTACATTTTTGACGTGACAACGTCTTAAATTAGGTTGCGGCTGGGAGTCACTTATGAAAAAGTGTAACGCTCGGTAACGTTACGATGAGTCACCGAACGAGAGAGAGGCCCGCCGAATGCCTTGCGTCTCTCTCCCACTCAACTATGATCGGTCTATGCGCGGTCTGCCGCGCGCGGCAGATTATATTCATATCAATAAATATTCTACCGAGAAAAAGACGTTGTCACGTAAAATCTTCGCCCGTAAAACCGACTTTACAGGCAACCATTTTTTATTTAATTTTACTTTCGGCCGAAGACAAAAGATTTTATGTACAAACGGGCAATGACCGGACGATTGACATTTATTTCGAAACATTATAGGATCTGATGCTATAGTATCAAGTAGCCTACGAAGTCCGCCCCCCTCAGAAACATCAATCTGCTGTAAGCATATGATTTGGCATGTGTAAATATATAAGAAGGCCCTCAGAGCATGTGCTAGATAGTATGTTGATAGACCCTTCTAAGAGATCTGTGATTTAATATACTTCTATATCTTTAAATGTTTGAATAATAATTACATTACAAAATTATTTCAACTTAATCAGCCAAAAGTAATTGTTAGTCTGTTAGATCAAGAAATATTGCCTGTCTTTTTTCTACAGTAAAAATAACTTAATTTTTCATATAAATTTAAATAATAACTCATATAAATTTTCATTTGACCAAGAATATCAGCTTCAGTCGAAAGAATTCTTAAATGGCGGTCATATATTTTAATTAGAGTTCCGTGCACAAGCAGACGTCGATAACGTAAGTAGCAGTAACGAACGATACTGAACCAGTCTCGCTGCGGCTGCTGTTATTTCACATAATAACATATTAGGAAAGGTCGATGCCGCAGACCCCTTCCCTACTAGTTATAGTCGTATTTTGATGTGTTAAACTATTACTAGTAACTATAAGCAGTAAGCAAAACATCATGATTTAAACACAAAAATATAGAGTAACTGGTACTTACAATTTAAATAAAATTTAGTAGTAGGTACTCAGTACTACTATTAAAACTAGGTAAATTATTGAAGCCCCAAATTATGGCGAAGAGATGATTATAATTCACTAATTAAGTTTTTTCAAATTCAATCATCGGAATATTTTACTACTTTGTTTAGTTATTGTATATATATTTCAGGGACGAATGTAGACATCAATTTTACAGCAATATATTTTTTTCTTCATCAATTTTACAGAAATATTGTTCAAATATATAAAATCATACTATATGTGGTGAATTGCATCTGTCGCAAATCAGGAACAAACCTACTCTACTAAGAGTTCGTCGCATTTCGTTGTCCATGTAAATAAACTATACTAACTCGTAACGCTATCGACCGTCAGTTTGATGTGATTATGATATGATTTTCGTAATCTCTCAACGTAACGTACCTATTTTAAATCAATACTTTAATTTGACGACCTCCGTGGCGTAACGGCTTAACATGACTGAAGAGGGCCCGGGTTCGATCCCCGGTCAGGTTAAGACAAAAATATTTTTTTCTGATTGGCCTGGGTCTTGAATGTTTATCTTTATAGTATTTGTTATACAATATAGTATCGCTGATTAAGTATATCCCATAATACAAATCTCGAACTTTGGAGCTAACTCAATCTATTTGGTTTTTTTCGTTTATGTTTATTTATTTACTTTAACATTTTATTTTTTAATGAAAATGATAACGCTTGTAAAAATATCAAATGCCAGTTGCATATGAAAATGATTTATTCGTCATTATTGTCATCTGCTCTCTATGACCCACTGAACTATCAACCTTCCACGGCATTCCAGTTAATGCCGGCAATTTTCCAAATATCTAAGACCCACCTGGTGGCTTACGACCATCTTTTATAACCATGCAAGAACGATTTAGTAAGGGAGATGTTGCCTTACATAATGTATTGCGCTGTCTCGCTTACTCACTGGATCTTGATGGTTTTAAGAGATGGTAGTAGCCACCCTGGCCGCCGGATGTCCAGAACATCCGTTTCTAGGGAACTACTCCGTTACAGCCTTACCCCACATATGATATTTTCTTCTTGCCAGGTGTCCTGCCCAGTTCCATTTGAGAGTTGCAACACTTTTATTGAGAGTTAGTGAGAGTTCAGAGGGGTTACCATCAACTGTTTTAGCATGACCGAAACGAGTGAGCAAGTGATATGGTGCAATACATAATGCCCCGTGTTAAGTGGTTAAGGCGTTTGCCTGTAAACACGGGGGTCACGGGTTCGATTCTCATGGGAAGCATATTTTGTTTAGTTGTTTCCAGTTTAGTTAGGACATTGCAGGTGTGAATCACCTAATTGCCTGATAGTAAAGATGATAACGTGCTTAATAAGGCACGTTAAGCCGTTGGTCCAAGGTGCCATCTGAAAGTTGTAAAAGGACCCAAGTCATAGGCCGAGAAGCGGTTCCGAAGAACTCTGACACCAGGATGTGCATGGTCGATTTAGTCATCTACACGAAATTATAAAACATTTACTTATGTAGGATAGTTTAGTAAAACACCACTTTATAGCGATAGTAGTAGTTAACTCGCGCCACATTAACATACTCGTACCACAAGTGAATATAAAAACTGACATGACCATTGTACGGAACCCTCTCCACGCGAGTTCAACTCGCACGTTACTGGTCTTTTTACAAAACTAATATTTATTAAAAATGATAATGATATAAATTAAAAAGAAGAAACTACATTTCAATTTTTATCAAAAACTATTATTCTTTTTGCTTATAAATCAAAGTTAGATTAGATCAGATTTTTAAAGTAAACTTTAAGTAACGAAAAATATCCTGATGGTTTAATTAGAAAGTATTGCCTTGACGTGCATGGGCTGCATGTTGCACCGGAGCACCTATAACGTTGTTACGGTACAGCTCGACAGTTAAGGCACGTTAGAGCCCTTCACCCCCGTATCATCCACGGATGGGCGGCCGCGGTAATGAGGGTGAGTCCCGTAATTTACGAGGAGGTTATGAACTCGGGGTGCATCTGTTTGAAGTTTTTACGCGTGTTGGCTCTGCATACACTAAAATAACTTCGCAGTCCCACTATGGAAGTATCTGTTCACTTGGCAGAAGTTCGAGGTGCAAACGATGCGGAAAGCATATCTCGAGTCGTCAACAGTGGCGAGAAACATGAACAAACAGACCTGTTAAAACTGGATTACTGAAATATGAAAATATTTCTGGCAAAACTTTTTTATGTCTGAAATATTTGTATCAGGCTGAAATATATACTCCCACATAAAGTAAATAAGTAGAATTTCGGCTTGAACAGAAATGTTTCGTTATGTCTGCGTGTTCTTGAGATCGCATTTCGCAACCGAATCCCGTGACATTTTGGGAGCACGTTCGATAAACATATAAAAAGTCGAGAAAATTTTTAATTTTTATAAAAAATGGCGGACTCATATTATAAATGTGAAAGTGTTTGTGATTGTAATATGTTTGTCCATTTTTAACATCCAAACGATGCGACGGATTTCAATTAAATTTGGCATGTTGTACCTTGAACCATGAAGATTTACATAGACTACATTTGTTCGCGATCCGAGATTATCGCAAAGGAAGCCGCGGGTGGAAGCGAACAATATATAAGGTGGACACAAATCAACTGTGAATATTGTCATGTCGTATTTCAATATAAATTTATTTGGAAAAGTTGTTCAGTTTAATGGTCTAAATCTGCCCTAAAAATATTTGCAGTTGATTTGTGTCTACCATAAGGTAATTTTGCTGTCATGTACTTCTTGCACGTGGGTCTAGTTAATTTTTATGTTTAAAACAACAACCGTCTTATCCTTTATTTACCAACGGCTTCTTGTTACTATTTTTATGACAACATCTGTATTGTACATTAAGGAAGCAATAAATGATTTGATTTGATTTGATTTGATTTGATTTGATTTGATTCTTACTCAACAGCATTCGTTAAGCATTATAGGTTAAATTTAGATTTGTAGATATGATTGGCCTGAATCAGAGTAACAAATTCTTTTTCACACCAATGAAATAATAGCAGTCATTAAAGTAAATGGGATAAATTTGGAAGCTATAGCGGACAACTTCCGAGCGCCACCTACGTCGATGTTATCGCTGTGAATTATTTTGTTACTCACGCACCTCTTCTGCGGAATGAATATGAATTAATAAGCAATCGGCAATAACTTTGCCTGCGATCGTAAACACACAAAAAAATTGAAACTTGTCAAACAGTCTTCCGTCTGATCTTTCGTAATGTTCGTTATTTTAATCAAACATATCACAGACAGAAATTCCATGTACATATGTATTTTCTATGGTGCAGTGTAACACACTGTAGTTTTTACAATGATATTGTATACTATAATATTAAGAAGCTCGATAGCCAAGCAAGGCATGGGTGTTCGTAATGACATCGCACGTCAAGCGGCTAATGCACGGCCATTTTTGGATTGGTTGCCATTAGTGGCATTTCTATCTTGAGCTCCTCCGTGCTTCGGAAGGCACGTGAAGCCGTTGGTCCCAGCGGTTATCGGTAGATAGCAGTCGTTAGGCTATGACTGACTGATTCCTTTAGGAAGCATAAAAATCTGATTATGCTGGCCACTAACACCCGGGTCATGTTCCTGTGGGTCTGGTTTCGGAGGTCAGACGGCGCTCGATTGTAATAACCAATACACGCAAATCAGGACCATGATTAATTTCATATTCTATGTGAGTAACAGTATATATTTTAGAAATTCGCAAGTGGTTATAGAAATATTTTCCCACAGATTTATCAAGACAGTTTTGAATTAACGTTTCCTTGTACCTATGAAATTAAATTACATATTTTCTACTGAAAAATATTTTGAATTTCCTGAAAAATGTTTGAGCCAAATTACTTCGATGCCTGCGGAGATTTTTCATCTCTTTTAATTTACCAAGAGCTTTAATGAGGTAATAAATACACGTGGTAAGTTAAATATTTTACTGGGATATTCTCAGCCTCCACTCGACCCGAGACTGAAAGCAGAGCTAACCCGAGTCTATCATTAATAACATGATAGATGCCTCACTAACCAACAGGTAAGTACCCATATTTTCCAGCCCAATGCGCCTTCGCACATCATCCACATTGCATAGCCGCCACACCCTTCTCATTTGTCAAATCAACAGAAATATATGCGTGAGAACTCACAGATTGATGGGGTGGCCTAGATTGAATTACATCTCGGCATAACCTGACGAGGGTCTAACATTCCATGCGGGCGTATCTGCTAACAAGAATAACATGAGAATGAAGTCGGATATCTGATATGTGCCTACTGAAGATGTTCAATTTTACCCGAAATTCTGCGGTTGCCAGTTTCATAATCAATCACCCGTATTTGTATACTTATAGGAAAGTGAATCGCACACTCGACGTCAAATTTACTTTAGACGATAACTCTCCATATACATATATGAGGCCTTAAGTGAATATGATTAAAACAGAAATAAAATTTTATATTTTTAAATCACCGATTTTTTTTTCCTAATGTTACGCTGAATATTTTATACTGCCTTACCGTTTACGAAGTCTTACAAAAGTCAAAGTTTGGTGCCGGGGAAGTTTTATAGTTTGAAAATACCACTGGCCCAGTTGATTCCAGTTCGGGTTTACCGTTGCTTAAAAACTCTGATTAAAAGTTACCTGTACTACTGTTTAGTTTTAAAAACAATTCATACTTTGATTTTTTTAACAGTCGTAGGTAAAAGAAAACGTTATTTACATGAACTATTGTTGTGCTCTAAACTCGTGAAAAACTTATTTCTTTTGTAAACTTTTTATAGATATAGGTATAAAAACTTAACAAATATTAACCTCTTTCAGTTTAAATCACACAGCTGACTTTTTATACCCCGAGTTGTTATATTTCGGTTGATTTACTAATAAACGTACTTTCGTCTAGTCGTTTCATCCGAAGCCGGCGTTTAATGAAAAGCCTAGGTTTACCTAGGCCAATTAGCTGGCTAATCTGACGAAATTGTTGCGACATAGCAATAAGATATTTATATAAATAGTTGTATGTTAGAGTTACATGAATACTTCATGTTTTGCACAGAAGTTTAGTAAACAGTGTACAACATCGTCTAGCATCACTAATCATTATATCCATACTTCCATATCCATATCCATACTAATATTGTAAATGCGAAAGTCTGTCTGTCTGTCTGTCTGTCTGTCTGTCTGTCACCTCTTCACGGCTAAACTGCTGGACCGATTGTGATGAAATTTGGTAGGGATGTAGTTAACGACCTGAGGTCAAACATAGGCTACTTTTGGGCGCGATATAACCGAGTCCCACGCGGGGCGAAGCCGCGGGAAACAGCTAGTCTATTAATAGATAGTTAAAATGTAAATTGGTTCTATATTAGTAAACAATTTATATGTAATGTTTCAGAATCAAATTATATGCAGTAATTGCAAAGTTCGCTAAGTCAACATATTAAATTGCAATATTCATATAAAGCTATGATATGATCAACTAAGTGTGGTGATTAGACGTGTAAATGATATAAATTTTATTAAGGGATCAACAGAGCCCTTCTTTATACTTACTTGTGTTAGACTAATGATGGATTGCACCAACATCATAATTCCCAATGAAAACTTCGTCAGGTAATAAAAAATGCCGAGTCTTTTTATTAATAGTGCCCCGTTGTGAAGGAAATAAGTCACTGTGTTTAGGCGAAATGTTTTTAAACCCTATAAATAAAAGTACAGTAAATAACAAACACAGTATTGCAGATGTTTTCTAGTTATCATTGCATTCAATGCTAGATCGGATTGTAAATGCAGTTACTGTCGCTTGGAGATCGGGTAACGTTCGGGGCGAGCCTCCAAGAAAATCCAATTAGTTAGATAAACACCCGTTTAAACTATATACTTTAGATAAGCTCTATTTACTTACCGAAGATTGAATGTACCGATTATGTAAGTGTCATAAGGATATTTTGACCGCATATTTGAGACGCTATACGTTTGTAATATGTTACTTAGTTTTTTCATTAAATTTAATGGTTGGCTTTTAATCGCATTCCATATAAAGTGTTCATATGATGTTCATATTAGAGGTTATTGATTTATATCTATTGATTTATTTTATTTTATAAGGCATAGATTAAAACTTTTGAGAGAACGGTAGTGCATATTTTAAATGGTGACTGCAAAATAAAAACATACGAGTAGTAAGTGTACATTTTATTCTTTATTTCATCTGGTGGTCGTTAAAGGATCCCTTTAGAGGGCAAAAGCGGTTTCGAAGACCTCTTGATACTGTGCATAGGTATTACCCGATGCGCCGTGTAATATACCCAAAATAATATAAAATAATCTAATATACCTAATCCACACGATGAGCGGCCGATCACACAAAAATAATGTGACGTTTGAGTATAAAGTGTTTTGAGATTCTTTCCGAATAAAAACTATTCTTTCTACGTCTAGCGACTACAAAAATAAGCGGCAAAAATCTTAGCGTATTCCAATCATTCAAGAGAAAAAGAAAGATAGACACTTTAAAGAAAAGCTCAAATAAACAAACATCACTTAACAAATTAATATTCAGTATACATTCAATCTGAAGCGTAAGACAGATTATACCCTATCGATATCAGAAGGATTACAGAAGGATGAAAATAAAGTAATGTTAACCCGAGACGCTGGAACTTAATAGTCTAAGCATGTGCTTAGTGAGCTCCTAAACTAGTCGTTGCATATTCAACGAGTGATTTGCGTAGGTAAGCAATCGCTTATGTACATAACTCGATATACCCGAGCCACTAGAGTATTACATAATTTGCTAAAGACGCGTTTGGAGTTTCTCAATTAATTTCGTGTTTGTTATGTATCTAAGTTACTAATGTTTTTATAAGCTTCATATTTTGTGAGTGATCTAATCTTACTCCGGATTTGACTGGCTTTATAAAAAAATCATATGCAAGCCATATTATAAATTATTGCATCGACCATAAGAGTAGATACCTATATTTTATGTGTTAGACCATCTTTTAACTTCGTGATTAACGCCAGTAGTGACCACACGTAAATTGATCAAAGTGATGCCGATGACCACAGCAATATCTACGGCATTACACACTTTGCCCGGTAATGAAATATAATTGAATACTTTATATTGAATAAAAATAAAATAATTTTATTCCCAATAATGTTAGACTGGCTTAACATATTTTATAAAAAAAATGTGGTTCGCTAAATAATTACGTACTGACCTAAATTATTTATACGCAAAATTTAAAACACATAATTGCAAGGCAAATTAAATTATCTTAACTGTCGCAAATGTTTCATAAAGGATTTATGATAAAATTGAAATATATATAAAATTTATATACATATCCTTTTGACTTTTGTCATTTCAAGCTTAAGACTCGAAGTAAATAATAAATCAGTGAAGAATGCTTCCTAGAAATTAACGAAATTCTTCACAGTGAATATCCTATACTTTCGTAAGGTATTTCAATTAATTTTTCTCACTTGATCAATTGGCCCGCGAGAACAAAGCAATTACGACACTGGGACGTAACCGATAGCAATTAATTTGTTTTCGCCCTGCCGACGATCAGCGTCCGAATGCGCCCTTTGTCGGCGTCAATTCCGACGCCTTTTATATTAAATTGTTGTTGTACGTAACGAAATATATTGAAGAATTTCCCCAACTCGTGATAAGGAGACTGTTTTTAACCGTTGTTAATTGAAACGGCGAAAACCTTTTAAGTTTTTGTAATTGAATTTTATACAATATCGACAATCTCTACTTTCTCCATTTATTATAATCAAACTATTTTAAAAAAATGTTGATAGTTGACAGTTATCTTTTAAATGACAATTTATCATCATTATCACAACTTGTCATATATAACCAAAGAATTTCGAATCGCGCGCGGTCTTTTAAGCGAGGCAATTTTTTTTTAATCTGTTTATAACAGTATACATTACTTATAGAGCAACAAAAGTTACAAGAACTTTTAAGTTTTTATGACTTTTATTTACACTACAGAAAAGAACTTCTTGATTCTAATCTTAGAGAGAGATTACTAATAGACATGAACAGGCTTGCTTTTATTTACTTACCTTGCTTACTATTTTTACTTTTTAAAAGGATAAGGTACCCTTATTTCTCACACAAATTTGATTAGGTACCAACGAAAGGAATCAGATATTCAGTTATGCATTTTGTAATGCAAATGCATTTACCTACATGACTACCAGACAATGCTCATTATTATTAGTAGCAGGTGGTATTGATTAGGCAGGCAATAAAAAGGGTTTTAAAAATTCAAGCCCTAATGGGTTTTATCCGCAAAGAAACTTTGGACGAGAGCTACAATTTCAATGTAATTTCAATACCATTTTTATCTACTTATTTCCACACGCATGGAGTGAGACAACACCATAAGGTTTCCAGCTTAAGTGACCACTACATTTCCTTTCTTTGGATTCAAAAGGCGACAGGACAGACAGAAACCTGTTTGACGTCATCATCATTAGGGTTTTCCTGGTGGCATCCCAAAATATAGCTACTGTACTTGGGATCCACTTAAATGCGATGTCTTATTATTTTCCATAGATGAGGTAGGTACTTAAAGACTGTCTGTTTTTAAGATTATGTATAGAGATCAATAAATCGCTCCTGTTGGTTAGTAAGGGGGCAGGGTAAACTCATGATAAATGAGATAGATGCACAGAGAAATCCACCAACCGATCATAGACATCAAGAGTAATTTTTTCGGCTCCACCTTAAAAATAACTCATACAAATAAACCTTGGCAAACCTTGGCAAGACTTTAGAAGTTTGACATGGCACAAACAAACTATTATGTTAATAAACTGAGGATGTTCAGACTACATATATCTTTATAAATATGCTATGAACCACTGTAACACATCGGCTTCAAAATTTAGACCCTACTACAGTGCAAGGGATTTTCCGAGCAAAAAAATCCTTGCTTTATCCGCGTTACGTTACGATAAAAGTATGACAATAGCAGGCTTGGGGCATCATCACAACAGACACACAGAAATACGTGTCAAAAGTACGTATTGCCGACCCTTTTTTATTCCAGTTAATATTATATTCATTTAAAAGTTAAACTAAACTATCAGTTATGATAAAACTTATATGGGGCCACTTTAAAAGTACCTATATCATATTTTAAAAAAATATTACAAGGACAAGGAAAAGAATACAAAATTCGAAATCTTCTTTTTTATTTTAGCAGTCGGCTGAAAAATCAATGCCAATATATTTTAGAAATCAATTGCATCATAAATAAAAACCAACAGATTTCTTAGAAGTCTTCAATATAAGTTGAATAGTAAATCTTAGAGCTTTTTATTCTGCCGGTCGGTGAAAGCCCGTCTTTTCTCAGGCATGAAAGCTGTTTTAAATATTGCGCGCCGATTTACCCCACCAAAGCCCCTTACATATACATTACCTACAGAACATGAGAATTACTTTAGGGAAATACAATGTTTTGTATACAGTTTCTTTTTTTAATCGGCATAATGTATGTTTCTGCAGTTATAGTAAGGTTTTACACTCAAAAAATTGGTTTATAATGCTGAATATGAAATGCGTTAGGACTGTTATTTTAAAACAAAAGATATTTATTTCAATCAACACATGTTTGCCCTCGAACTTCTGTGCTCGTTGTAGCGTGAGGTTGGAAAAGTTATAAGCAGTTTTGATAATTCAAAAGTTAAAGGAACCACGTCAGAGGCCGAGAGGGGGTTCCAAAGGACTCTGACACCATGAAGTGCATGGTCGATTAACCGTGACACCTACACGCAATGGTGATGATGAAAATCATTGAATGTGTGTCCACTGATAGTGATGATACAAGGAAAATTACTGATAAATTGACCCACGTGTAATATAGTGAACTAAAGATATACGTACGATTATTCGTCTATAGGTATTGATAATCTACGCCATTGTAACCTTATGGCCTTAGTACCTACTCTGAACCACTAAAGCTCGGGTTCGATCCTGTCAGATATTATCAGATTGCCCTGGGTCTTGTGTCTCTTAGACTATATTAATAACTCCTTTGGGACAGCTCTCTAATTGATTCGGCCACCAATACAAAATGCCTATATAAAAAGAATAGAACGGAATCTTCGCATGTCCTGTTATAGATTTTGTTCCTGAAGAGCTTTGTGTTTTATCAAACGTTCAACTGCTTCATCAAACCAATGGCAAATAAACGACTCTGAAACAATATAAAGCAGAGATAAAGGGCAATGTTGAGGCACATCATTTATAAAATGAACACGAATTGTACCATAAAGTAGAATCGTGAAAGTTTATACCCTGTTTTAGTTAAGGGCGAGTGGACCATTCAATCTTGGCGTAAAAAATTTACGATCACACGTCAAGAGAAACACCAATGAGGCAGTAAACAGTCCCCTTCCGATACTTAAGTACTTGTAAAAGTTCATTAGCAATTACTGTCTGAGATGACGATTGGGTCGTTCGCGAGTGCAATTACAATTTCGTTACTTTATTGAAAACGGATACTAACACGTGTATCTACATATGATGTATTAGCTATCCCCTACTTTTTTTGATTTAGGGAATAATTGGTCAAGTCTGAAATTTGTTTTGATACGTCAAGCGAATCATTTCAATATTTGTTTTCAATTCCGTCAAATATTAAAAAAGCTTTATGTTTCGCCAAAGCATGTAAAATTTCTGACTGGACAAGTCAACGAAAAGTTCTAGCTTGTCAAGCCTATTGGTAGTTTCAATTTGGTAAATATTCGTCAAGCCAAGTTTTAGTATTGATTTGTCAAGCCATCAAATCTATAGGCGAAAATGTTTGTTAGATTCACGAAGGATATAATATAGAGAAGTATATAAATATGTACAGTATTTTCCTCCAGGTAGTCAGCTTCATTTGTTTTTTTCAGTCCCTAATTAGACACTACACTAGGACCGAATTATTAAAAGAAAAACGGTGATAGGTGGGGATTTTCGCGCAACAACTCGTACTATACTGGAAAACTCGTACTCTACTGTCGCACTAAACTGGTACTTAGGAATCTTAAGTTTAGATTTATCTTTCGGTTACACTTTTCTATAATTGGTCTGGTTGAGCATTGGTCATCAGTGAACTGGAAAGGGGGTAATAGCAATACCGTTTATATTTGGATATTAGCGATTGCGGCCAACGTCCTTTTTTGGCTTTAATCAGCTAAATACTTTTCAGAGGAAAGATATTTATTTACACACTCTTGTACACAACAAGACACTTTTTCTATTTCACTGCAGTATAAAAAAGGCTTCCAGACAACCTTATAGTATTTGGAGTTAACAAAATTAAGTTAACTTCTTGCAAAAACAAATATACTCTTAAATAAAATACAGTAACGGCTTATCATCAGGCGGGTCTTATGGCTTATGGGTTTTTTTCTATATTAAGGAAAAGGTAATGTCGTGTTGTTGAGATAAATATAGATTCTCATTTTACTCAAGCCAAAGAATAAAGAAAATATCACGTTTCATTATTGGTTCTGAAATATAATTTTATTGTTATGAATTCTATTACATTTGCAGGGAGCTTTTACTACCAGAAATATTTACTCTGCTACAATAAACAGTCACGAGAAATTCCGACTAATATGAAAATTCAAGAATGTTATTTTACGATAGAAATGTAATTGTTTTTAACATAAAATATGCGAGTAGTCATAGGTCACAAACTACATAAAGAAGAATTTTTATCTACATGAGAACAGTATATAAAAACAACGTATCGAGAATCTTGCTCCCATATGGGACGCCACATCAAAAAAATTTAGGAGTCAGCAATTAATTGTTTGTTTGTTTATTGATATTGATCGCCAATAACACTAAATCTGCCAAATGGATTTTGATGAAATTTTCTATGTTGGTAACTTTTACCCCAATAATGGTAGAATACTACAATAAGATAGGGTTTTTATCCATTGGGTACGGAACCCTGAAAACTTTGCAACATATGTAAACCAGTATTTACAATACTTTTTTCTTTATTCTATTATAATTTAAACCGTACTATCGACATTCCGCCATCCGCCTTTACCTGTGTACTAGACCGAATAGTTTTTTGAACCAAAAACTCGTTTAAAAGCGGATATTGCATTCGAGAGCGTTCCAGTTAGATCGACATATACATTGTAAACTATTGCTATCTTCCGTATCAACTAGTTTTATATTTTCAAATATTGTATCTATCATTAAGAAAATCATAATTATTTTTTTCAAAACATCGGGTTGCACTCCGGGACTGCCGTCAGAAGTGAAAACAGTAGCAGGCATAAATTTTCTGTATGCCTGCTACTATTTCTGATAATACTTCCTTTCCTACTCTCCCTCCGTCTTACGAATTTTCGGTGTCACGTGTCCTAACCCGAGTTTAACATTTTTTACCCATCCCAAAAACTACACAACGCCGCTAAAGAATTTTTCACTTCGAAAATAGATTTTTAGGTTGTTAATAACCACATTTAATTAATGTTATAATCAAGTATTATAATTTATTTGTACTACTTACATCTTGTTTTGACACGTGAAGGCTTCAATGCTTAAAAGTTTTAACACAATCAATTTTGATCTACTCAACTTATTTCAATCAGACGTTGAATGACACATGTACATAAATATATCAATTAGTACTCGTGGGATCAGATTACTTTCATACTGCATATAAACACATAAACTGTTATTTCCGTTTAAATTAAGATTCTTAATACCAACATTAAAACACTCACACTGATATCTCTTGGTACACACACCAAAATCCTGATCTAATCGCATTAAAATTAAAAAATGAGTTTCCGCTACGGATAAACGGTGAAAACGGCAAAATATGGAGAATTAAGTGGGGATTAGGACTCAAGCGGTTAGAGGCGATCCTGCACTCAGGTAAAATATTAAACGCTTGGGCAAACGGTAATTAATAATGCGCCACCACACCACGCTGCTCGTCCCCGGCCCGGATATAACAGAAAAATTGCCGGATCAAGCTGTACCCGATTAAAATTCTGGAAGCAGTTTAAAGCCAAACCGTTAAAGAGTTGGGTTGCTTTTAAGTCTTTGACCGATACGGTCCCGAAAGCTTCTAATTGCATTAAACATGATATGTGAATTTAAACGCTTGTGGATGTTAAATATTAGAGTAGGCGTTATAGGAAATTAAGCCGTGTAAAAAGACTCATACCCTCTCATATATTTATATCTTTAATGTATTTTGGGAAAACCACAAAAATGTTTTAAAAAATGAAATTTTTGGCTACAGGTGGTGGCCACTACCAACAACAGAAAGGGAGGATGTCGTCAGCCTGGTAGTATATCGTTTAAAATAATGCGAAATGATCTCAATTACCTCATTTATTGATACCAAGATAAATGTCTTATATTTATAATTTACAAAAATTTATCTGGATGAGATGAGATGTAACAAAATCTAGACAATCAAACAGAAAATAGAAAAGTTACCCGGTGAGTTGAGTAAGATAGCGCAAAGAGGAATGGGATTAAAGTTTCAGATTGAAAGTAAACTGTCTGTTGCGAGTAAGTACTTTCCCCAAATAAATGTGATAGCATTTCCCTTTGATTAGGTACTTTAAAAGTTTTTAGTTAGATGAAGTTTTTTAAAGGTTTATTGTATCATTATGCTTAGTTATTTAACAATATGAACGACAATATATATGGTCAGAAGAAAGACCTGAAGAAGGTCGCGGCCAAGCGCTAGATACAGGCCGATTCCAACTGGTTATTCTGAAGATCCTTGGGGTAGGCTAATATCCAGCAGTGGAAAGCCTGTAGATGAAATGATGATCATGATGACGTAATAACTACAGCCCCAGATTATGACGAAAGGCGATACAAAAATTTGAGAGTTAAAGAGGTAGGTAATAAAATTTTGGGAGTTCCTGGATTCTGATTAACCTAAAATAGGACACGTGCCTTTGTAACTTGACAATGCATAGATATAGTTATACCATATGTTAGGTTTAATGAAGTCGAAAGATGGACGTAAGAACGAATGAACGCAACAAAATAACCCAATCATTTTCTAAATTAGACATCAAGTCCTATAACTCTTAGATATTAGGTTAAATGGTGCCACACGCTTGCATTAAAATCTAGTGTACAATTATGATACATAACAGTTATTATAATCAATTTTAACTTTAACAAATCAAAATGTTTCGTTGCAATTTGCCAGAATTCACTTTTTGAATAATGTATGTTTTTTCACAAATTGTCACAAATTTTTCATAAAAAAAAAAACTAAACAAATTAGGACAAAGTAATTTCCACATATGAATATTTTTCTCAAAAGCAGCCTAAACAGTGACGGCACTAAATTGCGTTATAATTCACCCGACTTATTATTTATCGGCAATCGCGAAATTGATTCCATGACTTTGAACTCGCTCCCACGGGATCAGGAACTTTGAGGGGATCTTACTTATTTTGTTGGCGATGAACCCTTGCAATTACAATCAATTTGTTTTTAGTTACCTGTACGTACATACATACTATCTATTCTGATAGGTACAGTAATATTGTTTGTGTAAGAAGTTCTTGTACCAATTAGTCTGGCAGAGTAAAATTGTTGCCAAAATCTATTGATTTTCGTTTCACGAAAGCAAAATTTTTGCATTAAAAATAGGTAGCGGTGCTCAGGTGCTCTGCTCCTGTGAGCATTTTGGCGGCATAAGTTTTGTCGTTATAAATAAAGGTTATTCTCTTAAATCAAGATGTTTTTTTTTTATTTTTACTAGGAACTTACTTATTAAATATATACCCCCTTATTCATAAAAATAAACAAACGTTTACTAAGCCCATTTTAACTAAAATATGTTTTGGCACTCTCTCTTAGCGAAATTTACCGAGAAAGAAAGAGCCAAAACACATTTCAGTTAAAACGGGCTTAACAAACGTTGGTAATTTTTATGAATAAGGGGGTAAGTGTGTAAAAGTTAGTTATAGAATATAAATAATTTAAGTTTTTTTAGTTTAATTAATTTTTGTTATAAATCACTATACAAAAACAACCTTACTCAAGAATCAACGTACCCTACCATACAAAAAGAATTTTTGAAATCGGTTAAGTAAATTTAAAATATATACCTACTAACAAACTTATGAAACGCTAGATCCTGTTTATAATAATAAATTAGATTATTTTTTTCTTATTACGTGTAAATACTATTTTCAAAAACTACTTGTGTATTAAAATTCCAAATAAAATTCACAGTAAGTTTTCGACTCAAAAGTTCAACTTAATAAGTCAATAAACCATCGTCGATTGAGCCAATCTCATTTTACGAGTCCCCTGGCTGCAAGATCAGACATCCTATAAGAAAACTGGTAAGTTTCATGAATCTGCAGTAGGAACAATAAGTGATTTAGGAAATAGCCTGCCCGCGGGTTTTATCCCGTTTTTGAGAACATTCTATCCCTTTTTTATCCCTTTTCTGCCAGAGAAATTTAGCTGAGCCCCGGAAACTGGAGATTCAATTGGAATGAAATGTAAATTTCAATAAGTGTTAATAATATTAGTTTCTGTACGTTTTGATTAACGTATGGTTTATTTTAAATTACATGAATTTTGTAAATGACTAACTTTTTTACCTAGAAAAACAGGATTATATTACAAAATTTTTGTGGTTTCTGGTCTACCAAAAGCGAATCACTTTCCTCCGACTCTATAATAGTATCATTTGACATTTATGGGTCTAAGTAACCTGGATTTATATTATATAGTAGTCAAAAGCGAGTTGGCAATAAAAAGGTATAGGGGAATCTCGTTATTGTATGGCCCAACCGAACTTAGGTATTTGAATTTAGGAACGAGGTATTTGTTTTGAAAATAAAGGTAGGATTTAGGGAAATTCTGTATTAATTTTAAGTAATTACTTGTAGTTCTGTGACGAGAAGACCTCACGAACAGAGTGGTTCATTAATAACTAAAACCCTATTTTCTCTCTCTTTGATATTTTTCACCTGTGACCGCTAGGTGCTCTACGTGGCAGTTTTCGTAAAATAAGCCAGTCTTTAAAGTTATAAATTAACCGTTACGAAAATATAATTTTATTAAAGATCTTAATTAAGTACAGACACTAATCAATTAAAACAAACTAAAATCTAAAAACTGGTGCCGCTGTGCTCTCTCTGCATTCCCGCGCTCTGTGTACTTAGAGTAGTAAAAATTACCTTTTTTCCCTAAGATAACATGCATTATAACACTTAACTTACCTTTTCAAGTTTTATTAAAAGTCTTTAATTTCATCAATGAATATTCAGAATAATTTATTTGTTACCACTGTCATCAGTACAATGCCGCAGGGACCATTCTTATATTAAAATATCATATTCACTTAGGTATTAATTAATTATTTTTGTACGTTTATAAACTAATTTAAATAATGTTTGTTGAAAACATGATTCAGTTATTATGAGATAGAATGAGATTAAAGTGGATAAAAAATATTTTGTGTAAAGTACCTAAGACATGAGTAAAATTACTTTAACATGAATTTAGACGGAATATACTTAATCTTTAAGCATTGGCTTCGTAGGTTATTAGAAAGAAACAACTGCCAATATGTCTTAACAAAACAGAAATACCTCACCAATAAGTATTTATTGAAAATTCTAGCTTGCTTCTTTAATAAGTTAAGAAGCGGAAGAAAACCCCCCGTCGTCGTTACATTGACGAGAGTACGGTCTCTATATTAGTTATTTAAGAGCCGTTCAGGTATCGGGGTTTAGCAAGCTTCCCTCCCCTCTTTGGAATTCAAGCAGAGGTTTTAATAGCTACAAGGCATAGCTGACCGATCCTGATATTACATACCTACATATATTTTCAATCAATATGATAAAAATTTGACTAACTATTTATTTTGGAATTGCAAATATATAAAATTCCTGAAAACGTGTCCGAAAAATCCATTTGCTTAATGTCTATGCATGGATTGAAAACAAAAATGAGAGTATTAGTTTATTTCTATTAAAAATAGACATTTGAGTAGAATCATTGTTTATACTCTTTTTATACCTAAGTTCTTACCTACAAAAGAGATCATGCATGTTTGTGTTATTATTAGATACTATATCGATCTTTGATACTTAATTATTGCTTCAAATATGTCTCCAACCATAAGGATAAAGTCAAAATATTCTTACTGTAATGAAGCAATTGTTATGAAAAGCTTTAAGAGCACTTTTTAAAATTGAATTTTCTTATCTTTGTTCTCAGTACCCTCTTTTAGGGCATGAAATATTACAGGCATAAACCGAAGCAATTCTAATTTCATTTACTTTAATTATGGGTATTTTATTGACTTAAGGAGTTTCTTTCATATCATTATTTTTGTGTAAAGAAATAAGTACTTACCTTTATGTATATAAACATAAATAATAAATCAATACGTATTAATCACACAGATTGAGCAAGCCCCAAATCAAAAAAAATATATACTATGCCCAAAGTAAGTTCGAGACTAGTGTATGGGAATGCCAACTCAGCGATACTATATTTTTTAAATAAAATGTATCATATATAAATCCACAAAACTTAAAGAACAGAGCTATTTACCTATTATTAAATTGATATTTAATAATTTTGTTAGACCTATTTATTTCTATACTAATAGTTAAATTAAACTAATACACGACATACATACTTTCATACTAATGTAATAAATATAAATGCTAAGATCTGTCTGCTTGCCTATTTGTCTGTCTGTCACCCTTTTACGGCTGAACCACTGGACAGATTTCTATGAAATTTAGTATGGATATAGTGAAGGATCAGGGACAGACATAGGCTTTTGGGCACGATAAAATAAAGTCCCACGCGGGCGGAGTCGCGGGCAACAGCTAGTCAAAAAATAAAGCAAGAGCTCATATATATTACTCACTTCCCAGGAAGGTAAAGACCACTCGAGGTCAAGTGGCAACTTGTCCTGAGCATCCCTTTGATCCACCATTTACCCGACGTTTTGTCGTTTAATAAGGTGGGAGCCATTTTGACAAACTTTTTTTATTGTCAAATCGTCTGGCACAGGTATTGTTTATTTTAATATTAGGCTTTATTTTTACAATGTTTTGAATAAGCTTAAAGTATAAAATTACACAAACTTCTCAAGAAAGTCTATGGCACAATTTCCAATTTCGTTTGCCGCATCGCGAAAAAATATGTACATGTATTAATATTATACATTATTAAGTACAAGCGATCTGCCCCAGCTTCGCATGGGCATAAAAACCTTCCTCTTGAATCACTCTACCTATTAAGTTATTATTCCGTAGTTTTTAAGATTTAAGCTTACAAAGGGATATAGGGACAGCGACTCTGTTTTATACCATGTAGTGATGATACATATGGACTCTATAGCACTCTCAGTTTCCATTTAAATAAATTTTACATCTATTGGAAATTATTATTTCCTTCAGTAAGCAAAACTTTTCATATTTATAATTTCCGTTTCAAATCCTAGAGCAGCTTGCGAGCCACAAACTAAGCTATAAACAAACTGTGGCATGAATAAGTTTAAATGAGCGGAATTTTATAATTTTGGTTGCACCAAAATCTAAACTTTTTGGTTAAAACATTACTCAAATGGTCACTAAAGCTCGGTCTATTTATGTAAACTTTGTGAACTGGCGGGATCATAATTTTAATGGGAGCATATAGGTAAGTATCTGTTCTATTTAAATTCTATCAAAATAAAAACTAGAATGGTCGTCCTTAATATTTAACATATTAAGAATATAATACAGCGAAAGGTTGTATGATATAAATGCCTATTAATAATAATTATATATAAAAATTACATAAAATTCCATATTTATATATCATTGTTTAGCTCTATTTAAACCTCGCTTTATTAAAATCTAACTTTGTTAAGTTGTTTCCGATTCAGTTATTTTTAGCCATTGCAGGCTGGAATAAACGAATTGATTAATTTGTGCTACGGAAGGCACCTTAAGCCCTTAATCCCAGTTGCCGAGAGGCAGTTTTAAGAAAGTTTTACACCAGAGTATGCTTAGTTGTATCCCACACGATATGAATTAAAGAATCTCCATTCAGTAACTATCTAGGTACAGGCAAATTCATATTTGTGCTAAGATATCGTTTCACGTAGGACTTCTTAAGGAATTATATTTACTATGTATTATCACCAAAAAACAATGTTAGAAACTGAAGGGCCAAGGTCTACTAATCAAGACAATAGTTTCACCAATTAGTTTTTATTTTCTATTAATAGGTATAAGAAATTAACACTAAAACGCATTTCCTACTCTATGTTCTTAGACCGATTGAGTGAATCAAGGATATTTGCTAACAGCCGAACCAAGCAAAAGAAAAATATACTGTTTTTGCAATTCTGTTTGCTTGCAACAAGGAGACGTATTCGGCGCCTCATTTGGGCTTCCCCACTTCGCATAACATTAGCCACGCCATATTTAGTCACGCCATGCCGGATTTCCTACTTCAGCATACTGATTGTAATCGGAACTGTATGTATTATAGGAATCGAGAAGTGGATATTTTTATTTCCAAGTGTGTAAAAATGATATCGCGATAGGCAAAACGTACAAGGGTTCCATATAAAAAATATCGAAATGTTGATGCAGTTTATCTATGCTGCCGACATACTCGCACCCGGGGCACAAAGAACAGTGTGAAGCATAGTGCAACACGGACTTCCGGCTGTGTGTTGCACTTTGGTAAGAATTATTTTGACAAAAAAAAATTTTGGAAACTTGCCAAGTCAGCCCGTCTGTTATTTGTTCTATCTATTTATTTTATGTTACTAGGTAGATATTAAGTAAATTCTCAGAGAAGGTAAAAACTAATTTCGAAATATGTACTTAATGAAGAAGTTAATAAAGCTGAAATTATCATTACTAAAATATTATCTGTGAATTATTATAATAGTGGTTTTTTATATTCAAACTTACTTAGCTCTTAATAAAATTAAGCAGGGATATATAGTTCCGGTACCCTTTGCACACATGTGCTGCTAATTTAAGGAGACTGCTTGAATTATTCTAGTAGTTTTGCCATATTACCGCCAATTTCCTTTCTAGAATGTTCTAAATAGAAGATATTGGTGCAATAGCGCATTAGCGCAAGTATAACTAAGGTTATCTTAGTTATTAAGTTTTTTCGTTCGTATATATTTGGGTTTAATTTAAGACTGTTATGTATATTTTTATTGGAATGAAAGGTAAATTAAAATTTTATATATTGACAGACATATCAACACTAAACTAAATGTAAACAAAAAATTCTTAAAAACTAGAAGTAATCTAACTCTATTGGTAGTGTCCGTCAAGCAAACAGCATTGCCGCGCTGATTAGCGATGACAATTAAAAAAATAAAGTATATTTAGTTTAGATCGAAACTTTTATTAAAAATTTTTGTACCACATTTCCAAAAACTCTTTGAGCCTGCGAGCCTGCTGCATTGTAGACAGGGTATATAATAATCAATAGAGAAATTATACATGACTGTATGACTGATAGTAGGGACTCTTGCGTTAAATGCTCAGTAAACGAATTAGGGCCTTCGCTACGTTAAGCGGGCGCACGGCGCGTGTGTCCGCTCCGCGTGTTTGTTTCATATCATCTCATAGAGCAGCGCTGCGTGAGGCGGACAGCCGCGGCACGTGCCGCGGGCGTCGGGGCCCGCGGCGCTGGCGACGGGGCACGCTCGCCTGTACGCGCGACGGAGCACGCGAGCGGAGCTATTTCTACAAAATCATTGAGCGCCGCTACGTAATCCGTGTCGCACGCGCCGTGCTTGTAGTCTTTTTTCAAATTCTCCACACAACAATTTAGACGTGACATATGGGTTGATTGGCTGACGCTTTTGTTCACGTTGTCGTCTTTTTGCTAAGAAATATATCAATAAATAATCCATAATTATCGACTGTACACCTACGTGATCGAAATTGTACTGGCGGCGCGGCGCTGCGAGAGACGGGAGTCCGTCGCGGACGCCCGCGACGGAGCAGACGGGCGCACGGCGCGGTCACCCGCGACGGGCATCCGCGACGGGCACCCGCTTAACGCAGCGAAGGCCCTTAAGGTGTTAAAGTCTTAAAAGCCGGCTCTCGCTCTGAACTACTTTCCTAATTAACTCCAAGACGGCGCTTTTTCACGTCTTGACTGTCTAGTTGATCACGTGAAACTATTTAAGTTATCTAAGTATTTTTTAAGTTATAAAAGTATTATATTATGTTAACTTAAATCCTGTTGTCGCGAATCAATCTCACTTCTTACACTATACGTGTTTTAAAAACATCATCGTCGAAACATACAGGCTGTAAGTACTTTATATTTGTTTTCGGGTTTATTAACTTGATTATATTTTAAATTATTTTCATTGACGAGTTTGTATAATTTAATTTTGGATAAATAAAGTTATAGACCTAATAAATTGGAAAAAATCAGGTTCTAATATGGACTACCTGTAGCTGATCTGAATGATTAGGTTCTAATATAATAAAATTTTAAGATGTAACCAGAACTTGATTATGAAGAAAGAAAAAAAATAAGATCTTAATTATAAATATTTAAGAATCTAGGAATCTAGAGTATAAGCCTTATACTACATTACAACCTTTTTCCCGAATGAACACATAATTTGCTAACAAACCACGATATATTTACGGCCGAACCAATTGTTTAAACATTAACAGAAGAAACAGCGATCATTAGAGCCCTCATTTCTCTCATTTAGCCCGCGGCGCTGGCGACGGGGCACGCTCGCCTGTACGCGCGACGGAGCACGCGAGCGGAGCTATTTCTACAAAATCATTGAGCGCCGCTACGTAATCCGTGTCGCACGCGCCGTGCTTGTAGTCTTTTATCAAATTCTCCACACAACAATTTAGACGTGACATATGGGTTGATTGGCTGACGCTTTTGTTCACGTTGTCGTCTTTTTGCTAAGAAATATATCAATAAATAATCCATAATTATCGACTGTACACCTACGTGATCGAAATTGTACTGGCGGCGCGGCGCTGCGAGAGACGGGAGTCCGTCGCGGACGCCCGCGACGGAGCAGACGGGCGCACGGCGCGGTCACCCGCGACGGGCATCCGCGACGGGCACCCGCTTAACGCAGCGAAGGCCCTTAAGGTGTTAAAGTCTTAAAAGCCGGCTCTCGCTCTGAACTACTCTCCTAATTAACTCCAAGACGGCGCTTTTTCACGTCTTGACTGTCTAGTTGATCACGTGGAACTATTTAAGTTATCTAAGTATTTTTTAAGTTATAAAAGTGTTATATTATGTTAACTTAAATCCTGTTGTCGCGAATCAATTTCACTTCTTACACTATACGTGTTTTAAAAACATCATCGTCGAAACATACAGGCTGTACTTTATATTTGTTTTCGGGTTTATTAACTTGATTATATTTTAAATTATTTTCATTGACGAGTTTGTATAATTAATTTTGGATAAATAAAGATATAGACCTAATAAATTGGAAAAAATCAGGTTCTAATATGGACTACCTGTAGCTGATCTGAATGATTAGGTTCTAATATAATAAAATTTTAAGATGTAACCAGAACATGATTATGAAGAAAGAAAAAAAATAAGATCTTAATTATAAATATTTAAGAATCTAGGAATCTAGAGTATAAGCCTTATACTACATTACAACCTTTTTCCCGAATGAACACATAATTTGCTAACAAACCACGATATATTTACGGCCGAACCAATTGTTTAAACATTAACAGAAGGAACAGCGATCATTAGAGCCCTCATTTCTCTCATTTAGTAGAACGTAAACACACACCCATAGCGATTACTTTAACGCCTAAGACGCCCTTAATGAGCAAGGGAATATTTCTTACGGACGCCCCCATAATTGTAATGATTCTTATTAGTCATGCCAATAGATTTGCCACTTACCAATGAATTATTTACTGTAAACCATTAAGGCTGATTGAATACAAATGGCAATACATTTGTACCTACGTATTATCTTAACGCTCCTTTAATGTTTAAAGCGTCATTAATTAATTGACTTGCCTACTGAAATCTCACTTGACGTTAAAAGGTTGAAATCAAACAATGAACCTTACCCTTATTTATTCATTGAAGTAATTAAATTATTGTTTCCTACTTAACTAATTAGACCTTCACATACTTACACTTATTTTGTAACTAGCTGTTCCCCGCGGCTTCGCCCCGCGTGAGACTCGGTTATATCGCGCCCAAAAGTAGCCTATGTTTGACCTCAGGTCGTTAACTACATCCCTACAAAATTTCATCACAATCGGTCCAGCAGTTTAGCCGTGAAGAGGTGACAGACAGACAGACAGAAAGACAGATATTCGCATTTATAATATTAGTATGGAAGTATGGATATGGATGTTTATTAATATACAAACGCTATTTATTTAATATGTACTTAAGTAAGGAAGTGAGCATTTATTTTGAATATCATAGATAGTCATATTGTGCCGAAGTCAGACAAGACAGTTTACTACAGGTACTTCAGGATATCTATTCAAAAGAAACCTGAAATCCACATTATTCATCGTAGGACAGTAAAATACGAAATGTTTAATATTAATCGCTGCTTTCCTTTATTTATTTCCCAAGTTACACCTTGTTAACTTTGTAAAAGGTCTCTGGGGAAATATGCTTTCTTGCTCTGAATTTGTTTCTTGGCCGGCCATGCGAGAGATAGTACCTACCTTTCATATTCCGGAAAATGACATCCTAAAAGATCTATCGGGTCGTAAATTTTAATTAAGTATAAATCCATTTATGTATTACTACTGAAACAATAAGAAAACGTTTCCGTGTGCTGGGTCACAAATACATTAAATTATATACTCCTGTATAAAAATATCGTCACTAACGTTTCTTCATTGCCCACGAAGATTGATTCCTATTAGCAAAAGCGTTGTCATATAAATATAAGTTCTCTAAGATGAATTATTGTAAAATTATAAGAGAAGTATGGTATTTATTGAATTCGTTGGAAAAATAAATCATATACAAAAGACTAAATCCACTAAAAGGACTTTTAAATCACTAGCTCGATGAAAACCAGTCATAATAAAACGAAAACGACGGACAAAACGAAAAATTAATCTCGAGTCCAAACGTTGGGTTGTCAAACAAAGCCGTAGCGCTGATCCGTGCTGACCGATTTTTATAGCCGTGAAATAAAGTTTTAAGATAGAATTGTTTGCCAAAACTCTCATAGATAGAGTATGGGAATTGGGATGCACATTGCACATCGCAGGCCGCCGCTCCTCGTAAATACACAAAAACTTGCTGCCAAACTTCCACTGCACTTGTTTATGAATACGGCCCTCGCTCCGGGACCGGCTTCCAAATAAATGATGAAGAGAGTTGATATGAAAAAAAATCAATATCGAAATTCAAACCAAACATTCGTGTCTGAGAATTTATACAGTTATTTGTTTATTTTGTCATCGAATTGGTTTTATTCCTGTAATATTAAATTATACTGTATCCGTGTGTTTGCCGGCTTATAAATTAACCACACGATTTCTTCTTGTTTACTTTTAGTCTTTGTTAGAAGACTTTTCGACGAATTTCACAAACAACAGCATCCACGGAAGGTCTACGTCAAACAGCTGGCCATAAAAATAATGCCGAATCTTCTATATTGTAAATAAAATACCGATTTTCAAGATGTTCAGCACCCATGATTATTCGAAGTGACTACTTCACATAAATACACAAACATTGACTTTTAATTTATTTTGTACTGCTTAATATATCATAAAATACGCGTATATTTTATAGCTGATTTTAAAAACATTATTGACCGTTGTTACCTAAATCGTTTTTATATTTTAAATTTACTTATAGTTATGCTTTTTGGTATTACTGTTTTTATTGAATACACTAACTTTATAATAATTGTAACCTGTAACTATAGATACAGTAACAAACTCGAATACAACAAATAAAAATCTTGTGTCTTGTCGGTGATAAACAGACACAGGAAAGAATATTTATTGATCTCTCCGGTTTTCATTCGTTATGTACCCAAATGCGTTTCCTCTCTCCCCATCAAGAAAAAACCACCGCAAGCTTAAATAAGGGAGAGTCATCACAATATAAATTATTCAGTGGGATTATTAATGTTGGTTTTCAGTTATATTGACACCTGCCTGACCGCCCGAGCTCGGAGGAGGAATATTGGAGTATTAAAACATTAATCATTTAGGGGCATGGTCACTCTCATCTCAAGTTCAACAAGTTATGTCATTTAGTGGGAGCACGAGTAATAGTGGGGCCAAATCGGTGGGACCACTAGTCAAAAAGCGTTATTAATTAGTACTTATTGCCACATAATTTATGACCAACATAAATCCATCCTTACTTCCATATCCATGCTAATATTATAAATGCGAAAATCCCAGTTTTAGTTACCATGATGGTACAATAGGCTATATATAGATAGGTAGCCTAAGGTGTAAGTGTAACGATCTTTTTCTTCTATAGTATCAATGGCAGAACTACGAGTATATAAATTCTGCCCAGGAAACCAAACATTTTATACGAATCTTATGGCATTACAAGCAATAAATATTTACGAAGACGGTGGTTGCTATAGATAGATACCTGTGTAGTTAAACCCTCTTTAACACAGTAATTTTGAATAGTGTATCGCCGTTTGGAAAAAGAAAGCCCATTTTAGTCATGAATAATAAATTAACGACATGAGCATTTGGTTCAATAGTTTGAACCTAATAATCTTGATGGTGAATAATAATTTAAAGGAAATGCTTTAAAAATAATAATATTTATACCAAATTCACAATATTTGTGTGTGCGTATGTGTAAAACGTGATAAACCTGTGGTAAAATACACTGATACACATACACTTAGATATGTGTAAACATGATTAATGGTGAAGCTACCTACTTTAAAATTACACGGGCAACTGATCATCAAAGCTAAAAACCTACATACTTTTTATTCTTAATGACTGTATTTATCTTAGTACAGACAGCACCCTCTTCCATATCACCCTGTCCTAAAGGTTAACTTGTAGGCAATGTCTTAGCATTAAATATTTACTGTTAAAAATAGTTTGTGATATTGCACTACAATAAATCGACACTTTCTTTGACAATCTAAATGTATTTGTTAATTAATGTATGCTTACTTCTCTTACAAATTTTATGTGTCCTTACTCTTAGCATACGTTGGGAAACTGTTCGTGTTTTCACTGCTTCAAGTATTTTTTTATAAAAATAAATACATAAGTAAATAAATACAAAGGTTTGTTAAGCCTATTTTAATTTAAATGTGTTTTATTTTGTTTTCTCACTTTAAATATCGATGAGATAACGGGACTAAACATATATTGGTTAAAATAGGCTTAACAAATGTTTGTTAATTTATGTATATAAGAGGGTAAATAAATAAATAAATTTTGGTTAGGTACAGCAGTTTTTACTAATACAAACAAACCCTATAAGTCAAACAGGTCATCTTGTAAATGACCCGTTTTATAAAATGAGTAGATTCGGGTAGCTACTTAAAGCTTTTTTATTGGAACAGTATTTTCTCATGACAAAGTAATCGCATAGAACCGCTATAAAAACATAAACTATTATGTGTTGTGCAATTTGAAAATTTAAAATGAACTCGTGGGTTGCCTGCACACATTAAAAATTTAACTTTTACTGCGCTATTGAGACATAAAAAATTTGGCCAGCACACACGCTATTAACTGTAGAAAAGGCAGTGAGATTAAACTTCTTTAGAGTATTTTTGAGCTATTAAAAATTTCAAATCTAAAAAAATATGCATTCTACGTAAAAATGGAGAACATTGACAACGATTGCATGTATCTATTGGTGTACCAAAAATTAACTAAACAACTTTGTGACAAAATACACAATCACTTTACAATCTATACCTGTTCGCCCCGATTCCTCACAGATGCTCTCTTTCTCTCTCTGTCTCATCTTAGCGCATGGCACGGTTTAGCACGGGTGGATCCGACCATAACGAGCACAACAAAAACAAAAGTACTTAAAATTAGTGCAGTATATCAAAAATTATGGGCTAACGTCCATTTTTGCACTTCATTTTTATTTAGATAGTTATCTATAATTTGTTACATGTATGTACTATTATACAGGTATAGATATAACACACGTTTAACAAATAGTTACTTGGATCTTTACCTTAGTAAAGTAACATTAATCTGGTTTAGCTGGTTGCATAATTAAAAACAGAAGTTTGCAATTTAAAATATGTAGATATGTAGAAAATAGAAATGGTTATTACCTTTGTTCGTAGATACATAGTAGCAAGTTCGTAGCAAAGCTCATAATCTATTTTACTACAGTAAATAAAAAGCTAGTTTATTTGCATAGCATACAATATGGATACATTTTCACGTCTTTACCCTATACGGGGTGGGGTTCACATAAGATAGAACACAGAAAAAATATTTTAGTTTCGTAGCATGTGATTTATGCCTATTTTTCCACCTTTACCACAGCAAAGCAAAATATTTCATTTTCATAGCTTATTACTTGAAGTGTAACCGGAGGCTTTTAATTAAAAGATTTGACAATAATCTCAAAATAAGTTACGCGTAGTTTCCATCCGTGATCCGAGAGGGCTAACGTTTATTGGTTGTACCATCATAGCTCGTAGCAATACAAGGGCCATGCTACGACGGTACTACGAGCTACGGTAGATCTGTCAACCGGACATAATAATATATGATCAGTGTACTACTACTTGTGGACACTTTACATTTTTTTCTCGTTAAGCTAATGGTTTTGGCATCTTTGAAGCTGTGGAAAATAATCAAGCCCGACCTAAAAAAAATGCCCATTAATCCAAAGAAAATCCTTTTCAATAAAAGCACTGTATTTTCAACTATAGATAGCAGTATAAGTAAAAGTAGGTAGTATTTATTTGTATGCACACATTCAAAGTGAAAATATTGTAGATTGTACCGTGACTCGGAGATTTAGCGGTAGGTTCTTGACAAAGAAGTTTGGCACGCCCCTTCTGATCCCCAAGTGCAAGCTTTCCACGCGGCGGCGGTCGAGAAATCTTTCAGGCCGCGGATTCGTTTTGAAAATATTTCCCGGAATATTCGCGGTGAAAATATCGTTTGCTGAAATATTAGAAATCCAACCCATACATATTTTGTTATTTTATATGTGTTGTTAGAAGAAGGAATAAAATAAAATAGGAATATATTTACAGGTATGTGAGAAAGTTACTGGTTTTAGTTTTAGCTTTTATCATTTTACTAACGAATACCAGTAGAAGATAATTTGGCCCGGTGCACTCAGCATCATCAGTCCCTACCAACGTTTCACCCATGGTGGTAAATGCCATACGAATACCATTGAATATTTCTGTACCAACCGGAACATATTCGAAACTCTAACCGGTATTTAAATTTCAGTACCTGGGCGACCGAGCTTCGCTCGTTTTATACAGAAAATCTATTTGCGTACCTAATAATATAGGCAAAATGAATTTTCCCAGACATGGAACCTAGCTAGATTATCTTTTTGATTATATAAGAACTTATGTTTAGAATTTCAAAGAAATCGTTAGAGGCGTTTTCGAAAATGCGAAAATATAAAAATTAATTGTAAGTACTCGGAAGTACTTACAATTATTTTTTATATACAAATATTGATCGTTTAATAGTATACCTAGGATCGTGTGTGTAACTCGGTTCAGTTGTTTAGGTGTTCAAAAGACAGTTTAGTTTTAATTTAATTAAATAGACAGAGTCTAACTATAAATAGTTCAAAAAAATTTTTGACCGAAAGTTTCATGATGAAATATGAATTTCTATCTGTCCCATTGTCTGTCTGTCTTCTTCTTTGTCCGAGCGTGTTTCCTGGTTGCATCTTCAGCTGGGTTACGCTCCACGTACGTTTACGTTACGTTTAGAGCATGCTTTTCTCACAATCCTGATTTGGGAGTACTGGATGAATAAATAAATAAATAAATAAATAAATAAATATATAGGAACAAATCACACAGATTGAGTTAGCCCCAAAGTAAGTTCGAGACTTGTGTTATGGCATACTAACTCAACGATATTATATTTTATAACAAATACATATATAGATAAACATCCAAGACCCAGGTCCATCAGAAAAAGATCATTTTTGATCTTGACCTGACCGGGGATCGAACCCGGGACCTCCTGAGTAGCGGTCAGGCATGTTAACCATTACGCCACGGAGGTCGAATGGGTCGACTGCCGTCTGATCTCAGTTAACCTTTTATACAGGGAAACCAGACCAATAGGAACATGATCCGGGTGTTACTGACCAACACTGTCATGTCACAACATACTTAGGTATCAATATTTAAAATGAAAGTACGAGACCGAACACTTTTTATTTAAAGTGGGCTTAACAAACGTTACTTTATTTTTATGTATAAGGGGGTCAATATTTTTTGTACTTTGGTCATTATATCCATACATTGCTCATCCCAAACAGCTAACGCCATCTACCCAAAGTTGAGTGAAACTTTTTATTGTAGAAAAACAAATCCAGTTTATATTTACCCATTGACTCATAAATTTAGAATAGTAACTATGTGGTCTTTTTTGCACCATAATAGTAATACACACATAATATTGACATCATCCGAGCGTGCTTAGATACCCAAAAATCTGTGTAGATACGATACCGCAAACCGCGCGCGATTTCCTGATACCTAGATTTGGCGACGAACGACACGCGCTATCGTTACGAACACGCATTCTTTGCTAGGCTGACATGATAGTATATGTGTAAGTATGAAAGATACCGAATAAGCAGCAATTTAGGTAGGTATTTTCATAAAGCAAATTTTTTTGAATATGTAATATGGTAACTATAGTATAGGATAGGAAGAAAACCACAATAACACTAGAGAGAACTTCATTTAATCATAAAATTAAATTACATCCACAGAGCCAATTTACTCTCCCTCAGACTGTCTTCTCCACAACATTCAGATCAGATTGAAGCTGTCACTCCCTATGTACTAACACGTAAATGGCTAGACAGGCTAGCACCGCAAACTGTAACAAGAAAATTTAAAACATAACATTATTTAAAAAAAAATTACGACTATATTATAGAAACCAATGTTCAACATGTAAAAAACATACATTTACATTAAGTTGTAGAAAAAGTTCACATAATCCAAAATCACAGAATATTAATGCTTAAGCTATAAGCAGCACCCTTGTACTTATGTTCTTTATTCTATGTTCTTTTCTTTTGTATATTTTTCTGTGTACATGAATTTGGAAAAAAAATAAATAAATAAATAAATAAAATAATGCTTTGTATGAGGAGGATTATCTCCTACAAAACCAAGGATTTAATTTTATTGCTATAGCAGTTATGTGCATAACCAGCCATACTGCTTGTAGTTGTGTGCATGTATTTTTTGCTTGTGTTGAATTTTTTGTGAAGTGTGGGCATAAAATAATGCATTATTTTTAATTCTTATTGTGTGATTGTGATTTTCTCAACCTGCTCGCATAATGTGGCAGACTTTTTTATGTAGAAATAAGTGCTTGTACAGTTTCCAGTAGGTTTATTACTCTAAGCTTAAAAGTTAACACTTTTCCGATATATTGCTTAATAACATGCCTACACAAAGAATGTAGTTATGTATGTTTTAACCCATTGGCTCACAGAATCCAGACACAATAGAAAAATTATTGTTATGTGTTGTAACCAATCGGAAAAATTAAATGTAGTACATTTCCATCTTCAAAACTATCAAAATCACTATTATGATTATTTCAAAAATTAATTCTCACCTTAAACTTAGGATATTCATTCATGTAAATTGTGACCATTCCAACATATGGTAAAAATCCTCTTGCACGGCCAACTACATCCTTCTTTGTCAACCACAACTGGCCCTGAGCATACAAGCCTCGATCATCCACACTATTGTTGTCACCTTTGGTTAGAAATTTTACAGTTCCGTTGTTCCTAAAAATGTAAGTTTAATCATTTGAACCTTAAGTATTAAAAATAATTGTGTTTTAGAAACAAATAATTTTATCTTTAATATTTACTATAACCATAAATTACAGAACATTACACTGGTAGGTACTATCAAATTATGACATGATACACTTTTTGTAGGTATATTATTTTGATCAAGTTTTCCTGTCGGACATTTTAGTTTTGGTTCCTGTCCACTATTATTCTTTAAGTATTTTTAAATAAAACTAGAATCTGATAAATTTGTTGTCAACAAACAAGATCTATTAGTGAATATTCATCAAACTAAAATATGATTATAAATGCCTGGAATAACTTACTTTTCATGTAGCTTTAGAACCCTGTGAACAATGGGAATATCACGACCTTCTACTTTGAAGACGACTATTTCACCTACACGCACAGGCTCCTCAGGGTAATTGGTCAAAAAGAGTAGATCACCCCTGTGGAAGGCAGGCTCCATACTGCCAGACAATACCACCACTATCGGACTTTCGCTGCCGGTTACAACCATTAGGCCTTTCCATATCATCAAAGCAGATGATACTATCATACCAAAACTTAAAACTTGGTAGATAAACTGAAATAATAGAAAAACATTAGGAAGAAAACAACCGGGAAGATATTGCTAACGTCACCGCTAAGTTTTCACTGAAACACTTTATACCTGTCGTTTATTCATGCGCTTTACATCGTCAAATAAACTGTCCAACATTTTTATTATATTAATTTTCTGTCCAGTTTGTAGTGAATATATTTTTTTGGTTATATGCTCTTTTCCCTGTTGTCGACAATTTTGGTTGGGGTCGATGACAAGCTTGACCACGTCAGAAACGTCAAATCGGTCTGTCAGATATAAATAATACGTTTCATTCATGGTTTCCGTCAGTGTACGTCTGCGTTTCATGGAACTTACCATGAACTGTTTAAGCCGTGTTTGTCCCGTGTCTTGCCTGCCTAAACAGGCGGCTAACCACCATCTCTTAAAACCATGCAAGATCCAGTGAGTGAGTGAGATGTCGCCTTACATCATGTAATGCGCAGTCTCGCTTACTCACTGGATCTCGCATGGTTTTAAGAGACGGTAGTAAAGTAACCCCCCTGACCATAGTAACCCCCTTAGCCGTTTTTAAATAGCCATCATTAGGACAATTTCTTTGTATTTAGGACCTCAAAAAGGTAACCATTATCTCTAAACTAAAAACCAATTGTTATTTTTATTTTTTAAATTAAAATTGCAATATTGCTTAAAACAGCCACTTTTAACAGTTTTCCAATTTGTAACTAGTATAAGGAACTATAATAGAATAATTAAGTATGTTTAAAACTAACTTCCTTAAAAGATCCAGAACCTTAATAACACGGATTTTTGATAACTTGTGTTTTCTGTGAATATGATTTTTTAACTGATGGTGGCGCTAGTGTTCACAAAGGTATTGTCTTATTGCTGGAATTAAAACACAATGTACTTTTTAGCTTTAATATAAATTAAAAATACGATGCAATTCTTAAATCTTTAGAGGCACATCGACATCCATATTTCCGAAAAATTTCAGTTTAATTGTAATAGTGTTTGGGGTAGTTACATCTGCTACGAGAATATCAGCACCATTGAACAGGCCTAATTCTGTAATTTTCTTCTTTAAATTATCACGAGTTCTCTCTTCAATGCTCTTGATCGAAGCCATGTACAGCGTCTTATTACGTCCATTTATAACTGTTGTAATACCTGTAATAAATAATAATTAAATATAAATAACAGTCTTTTATGTGTTTAGTCTGTGACTGCAGCTAAGTTATTATGATATCAACACAATAATATATTCTCGGCAAAGAATTTATATATAACACTAGAATGCTTACGGAGGACAAAAGCCGTTCCGAAATAAAACCTAAAGTTTGTAGGTGTCTCTTTCTAGTAGGTTGTATAATATTCAAGAGGAAAAGGGACACCTACAAAGAGTCATGGCGAAACTCCATACATCGTTTGTACGAATAAAAAATTGAAATACAGATAACATAAAATAAATCAAATTAGTAAGAATACATAACTAGTAACATGTTTACCACCACAAAAAAATTTTAAACCCCGGGGTTTTTTTAATATTAATTTTTTTTAAAGTCGACCTTTAGCTTCGTTTTCATTCGCCATTATTGTCGCAACTGAAACATTATGTCATCCTGACAGTTGTTAGCATTGTCAAAACGGTATTGATAGTTCATTATGGTAGGTTAGGTTCATAGATTAAGTAGTTGTACCTGTGATTAAGCAATTAATTTTTACTTGGTGAAAAAGTGAGATGGCGAAATAGGGAAGTCCATGAGTAAGAAAAGGACCAACGACATTTTTTATATTTTTGTCTCTGTCAACGTGGCAATTTTTTCTTTGTTTGGCCAATTCGACGCCAAACAAAATCTTACACCAAACTAACAGTGAAATTATTTATTTTTTGTATTCAGAAAAATATTCATTTTAAGTAGTAGAATTTGTACGAAAGATATACAGAAAATAAGGGCATTTGTTACATAAATTGTGTGGCTTAGGAACACATTCCAGGGTGCCTACCACCATCTCTTAAAACCATGCAAGATCCAGTGAGTAAGCGAGATGTCGCCTTACATCATGTATTGGGCTGTCTCACTTACTCATTGGATCTGGACAGCGTAATATATGATTTAAGGCGACATCTCTCTTACTCAATCGTTCTTGCATGGTTTTAAGAGATGGTAGTAAGCCCCCAGGGGGGTTACTATATACAGTCTCTTAAAACCATGCAAGATCCAGTGAGTAAGTGAGACAGCGCAATACATGATATAAGGCGACATCTCCCTTACTCAGTCGTTCTTGCATGGTTATTGGAGATGGTAGTAGGCACTATCTCTTAAAGCGTAATACATGATGAAAGGAGATGACGTCTTACTGTGTCACTCTGTCTCGCCTACTCACTCGTTCTTGTATGGTTTTAAGAGATGGTAGTAAACCATTTGATAGTGAGCCTGCTATTTAAAAAGTTGATGGTAACCCCCCCGGTGGCTTACTTACCGTCTCTTAAAAACACGCAAGATCCAGTGAGAAAGCGGGACAGCGCAATACATCATGTAAGGCGACATCTCATTCACTCACTGGATCTTGCATGGATTTAAGAGATGGTATACCCCCAGGTACTAAATCGATGAATCTAACCTACCATAATAAACTGTCAATATCGCTTTGACAATGCTAACAACTGTCAAGGTGACATATTGTTTCAGTTGCGTTAAAAATGGCGAATGAAAACGAAACTAAAGGTCGACTTTTATAAAATGGAATATTAAAATAACCCCGGGGTTTAAATTTTTTTTGAGGTGGTAAACATGTTACTAGTGAAGTATTCTTACTAATGCGATTTATCTTAAGTTCTCTATATTTAATTTTTTTATTCGTACATATTCCGCCATCATTCTTTTGGACCTTTTTCTGGAACGTTAAGTATTTGTATGTAGGCTTTAAAGAAAAATCAACTTTGCAGTAGAGTAATAAGGATTAATTTTGAATGTTGTTTTTGCGATTATTATTATTCGTAAGCATTCTAGTGTTGTATATAAATTCTTTGATTCTCGACTAATAGGTCAAAGCTAGTTAAAGAATTTATTACGAATGAACCACTATAACTGGCTGTGTATGGGCGAAACAAAAACACAAATAATACAAAGTTCTATTCTAACAGAAAAGGAAAAAATTACTCAAGAAAAACTGAGTTAAGCATATTTTTAGGATTCAAAAAAGTAAAAACTGAACCCTTATAGGATCACTCTCGTGCGTCTGTCTGTCCGTCCTTCCTGTCTGTCACAGCCAATTTTCTCTGAACCTACTGGACTAAAACAGATGAAATTTGGTAGGATAGCGTGATCCAGTGACCCAAACACAGATGTGCAAAGTAAATAATTATTTTTATAAAAGAGGTACCATATTTGGGGGACAAATTAGAAATTTAAAAAATAAAGTTTTGAAAACCTTACCGTGTAATATATCAAAAGAAAGGGCTCGTTATGAGGATTTCAAAAATATTTTTGTTATTATTGTTACATAAATAGTCTTGATTTTATTCATGAAAGAAGACAAAAATTGACCATTCCCCCCCTGATCTCCGAAACTACTGGGCCGAAAATTTTGAAAAAAATAAAAAATATATAGTTCATTACCTGTAGATTACAGGAAAACCTACATGAACTGTGTCAATTGACAATTAAGTGGTAAATTCAATATAAAACGTTTAGTTCACTAAAACACCACTAGATAGCGATAGTAGTAGTTAGTTGAAATACCACAAGTGAATTTAAAAACTGACATTGGCATTGTACGGAACCCTCTCCACGCGAGTTCAACTCGCACTTGACCGGTTTTTTTATTTTATAACTGCGATAATAAAATACCTGGGCTTTTCATTAAGTATCCCTGATCTTCACAGAGTTTATCATAGATCATTTGTAGAGTTGCATCAGATTGTATTTCCATAACCCTTGTAGTATTACTGCATGCCACACAGTCTGGACGTTTTTCTGCAGCAAATGTGTATGTGTACACGCCATCAGCCATGTTCATTACCATGTAGTTGTTCATATTGGTGCAGCACGAGGAAGCTAGCTTAAAAACCTGTTGAAAGTATTAACTGTCAAAGAAAAAGCAATTTCTACGGTCAAATTTGCGGCTAAAAAACCTATGACAATAGATATTTAATTAGCAGCTGTTTGTTAGCCACTGTGTTATGTTGTGTGTTGACTAATGTTGGCGGCATTGAGTCGGTAGCTGTCGGCGATAATAACCACGATTATTAAGTTTTCTTCTACCGCTAGCACGTTAATGGCACCATTATCTTTTGGATATCTCAAAGCAACAGGCAGTTATCCCATTCGCAAACCGAACAAAGTTTCTCTCATCTGAATGAACCATAGCTTAATAAACAAACTACTTGAATTGAAGCAATGGACATAAATTAATGTTGATTGTTCCACTACTGCGCGTCAGTCAGTGGACTTAATGATAAAAATAAAATAACCAACCTCTGTCGCACAAGCAGCAGCAATAGCTGCATTGGTACTAGCAACTGCTGGGATAATATTCTTCAAAACACCCTGTGTTAATCTGTAGGTCACATTTGGAATGCCATGCTTTAGTGCTCTCTCTTGAGCTTTCTCTAAAACCCATGCTACATGTTGGGGGTCGTCTCCATCCAAAGGGGTAGTGTCACCCCATGGATTCTCTTTGGCCCACTGAATCACTTTCACATATTCGATACAATGTTCTGGCAGCCTAAAACAGATGGATAAGTGAGGCTCTTTCTTTTACTGCTCTGGTTTCTGCAAACACACTCCTTAAAAACATGTGTTAAAATTTTGTTTGAATCTTGTTGTGTAGTAAATTAAGTATAAGATTTAAAATTACTATGTGCAAATTCACAAACCTTGGCGTATTAGCAATAGTGCACAAAGGGAATGTCTTTTGAGGAGGATAAAGGTCGAGAGTGCATTCGATGCAAGCACTCATTCCTGGGAGGATCACTCGGGCGTTTCCTTTGAACCCTTCAGTGCCTCCATCCACCAGTGGTATAACACTGCTTTGGTCTAAAGATCCTGTTAATTAAATAAATGTTAATAAGATCTTATCTCTCTTAGTCATCTCAGCTATAGAGAAAATTGCTGCAGATTGAACAAGCTTAAGAGATTATCTTGAATCAAAGAACTCAACATGACATAGAATAAATTAGACTTAAAAACACCACATCCTACTAATATTATAAACGCGAAAGTTTGTATGGGCGTTTATTGCTCTTTCACAGGAGAACGGGTGATCCAATTTGGCTGAAATTTGGAATGGAGATTGCTTAGACTCTGAGACAACACATAGGCTATATTTTATTCCGAAATTCCCACGGAAGCAGAGCTCTGGGCAATAACTAATTATTTTTCAGCTTATCATTTAGTAAAATCCCTTCACATCAACCTACAGTATGCACGGCTCGATCGGCCCAATAAGATATAGACAAAAATTACTCACTATCATCATTATATTGCAATAAGGACATCAGCATGCCGTTCATCCATCTTCTTGCAACAATGGAGTCCAGCCCGCACACCACTATGTGAAACTGGCGGTAAAAACCCTCATCCAAATCTTGAATGGGACAATGATGTGCCACAGCTTCACATCCGGGTATCCTGAAAAGTTTTTAAACTACTTATTTGTAAGCTTTAGATATTGAAAGGTCATGAAAATTGGCTTATTCTTAAGGTAATATAGAACTAAACAATGTAATAAGTAGCATAGATTTTGTTTAATTAAACTTCACCACCAGACTTTGTCAGTAATGTGCCCCCAGCGCAAGATATATTTCAAATGTACTGTTTTTGGTCAGAAATATCCGTCACTCGCAAAATTTACATGAATATGCTTGTCGAATTAATCCAACTTTCACAGTAAAGGGTTTTAATAGTTCAGATGACCACTTGTTATTATTAAAAAATTAAAGTTTTTTTTTCAAATAAACTTTCACAGTTTAGAAAAAAATTATTAATACAAACCTTTTGTTGACAAATTCCACAGCACATTTTGCTTTAGAAAGACCAATATCACTTTTTCTAAACAGAAACTGTCTGTTTAAATTGGACAACTCTATTGTGTCCATATCAACCACATGAATTTTTTTGAAGCCCATCAAACCTAAGTCTTTGAGCAGCTCACAGCCAAGACCACCAGCACCAACTACCAATACTTTGCATGAATTCATAAGGAAATCCAATATCTCAGCAGAAGGTTCAAAATCAGGATGACAGAATGGACCAGATCTTTCTAATAGTTTTCTTATGTTGTGCCATCTTCGTTGCTGATAATCTGACATCTGAATCTCACCTGAAGCCATAGCAAATCTGAAATAAATAAAAATAAAATAAAATGTAAATAGAATAAATGTAATAATAAGACAGAAAGTACCTACTTTAAAACATACATGTATGACAACCAATACAAATTACTGACTGAGGTATGTAATTTTCAGATGAAAAATGCTTGACTTAGCATATATGAATGTATGCCTGTACATATCCAAATGTGAGACTACTTTTCCATCAGAGATGTCATAGTAAATCCAGTGTTTTATGGGTTAACCATAAAATTAACTATTAACTATTTTTTCACTTATTTTATATAAATAACTGATGACTTGCATTGTGTAACCTATGACGTTAAGTACCTTCTAATAAGATAATACTATAATAATACTAATGACATAAATTATTAATGTCCAATATGAAAAAGACCAAAACGAAAAATGTCCAACACGAAAAATGTCCAATACTAAAAACTAATCTACTATCTTGCTTTACTTTAATGTTAATTCAACAAGTGGTTTCTTATTGTTGCAGTTTTATTCTTAGTTGAAATTGGTCTGATTTTGCCATCAGACTAAAAATCCCTATTATCCTTACTTATTATAAATGCGGAATATTTTAACTCTTCATGAACATGTTTGGTATGAAGATATTTGAGCCTTGAGGCCTTACCTTACCTTTAGGCCCAGTATATACAATATTATCTATTCTGTGCCAGTATAACGCAGCTCTACGCAAGCAGTCACGGAAAACAACTGTAGTTTTTTAAAATAAATATTGTGATTCAAGAGGAAGGTATTTTTTATACCCATGCGAAGCCGGGGCATATCCTTTATGAAAGGAAACATTGACCAGGATTCGAACATAATAAAGAGTCACAAACACAAGCTGACTACTAAATTCTTACCTTTATTATATTAGGTTTAAAGAACTTTATTTCCTCATTAAGAATTACAAATTCATTTACTGAGAAAACTTATAAATAAGTAAATAGTAAGACAGCGAGCGTATACAAAACAAAAAATTATGTAGGGTAGGAGTCACAAAAATCTGCGTCGACTGCTTGTTTGCGCATCGGGCAACCACGGATCTAAAAGTTCACAGAGCGTAATCTGGATGTGGCATTATGTTATCAGTTTGATTTTACAAATGTATATATATATTTTTTGAGTTTCTATTATTGTTTTTACTTAGATTTAAATTGATCTTTGTAATTTGTGAATTATTTATATTTATGATTTCGTCATTTTTTACTAATTATTTTTAATAATTAAGTGCATTTTATGTAAGTTTATAAAAGAATTTCTTCAAATACGTATTGTTTTAGGAGTTTTTTGAAACTGATTAGTGATTTTGCGTCTTTAATTTCAATAGGTAATTTATTATATATTCTTACGCCTTCAAATTCGATATTTTTTTTGCCATAATTTGTTCTTGGAGTGCGGGATATTAAATGTTTTGCATTTCGCAATTTCATTTTTTGTAGTCTTCCTTTTTTCTGAAAAGATAATGTCGTATGAATCTGCTTGTTTAATATTTTATAAATTAGTATGCACGTATAGTAAGTATATGTTTGTTTAATTGTCATAATTTTAGTCTCCTCATAGATTTTTTTAGATGGCTTACGAAACTTGTAGTAAAATAAGGATTTTATTAATTTATTTTGAGCAATTTGTAGGGTCTCCAAGTTAGATTTAGCTGCGGCCCCCCAAATTTCTATCAAATAGTCTATGTGAGGTTTTATCAATGAATTATAAATTATATATTTTACTTTTCGGGGTAGGCATTTGGCAATGTTTTTTATAATGCCTGTCAAAGATGTTAGTTTAGTTTTAATTCTGTCTATGTGCGATTTCCAGTTTAATCGGTGGTCGATATTAAGACCTAGGTACTTCTCATGGAATTTTTGTTTGATTATTACGTTATTTATTCTAATTTATTGTAAACAGTATTAAAATAATACACACGTCTTTTTATCGCAATGAACTATCAGTATCAGAGCAAAGAAACGAATGTTTCAATTCATCGGATTTGATATTGTCTGTAATTTATTTGTCTGTTTTGTTTAAAATCTTTATTCTGAATTTTTGTTTTGCTCACATATTAGTAAATAAATAAAAATGCACAAACTGCCTGCAGCGTTTCCTTCCAATTTCCTTCGAACGAAAATATAAAGTACTCTGTGACGAAAATAAAATTCGAAATACTTCGAATACAGTAGGATAATAGCTCAGGATAATAGTCCTGCCGGTGTATGTCAATGTCACTGTCTGTCAGTTGGACAGCTGTCAAAGATTTATTTCTTTTTCATCATCACTGCAGGCATATACATCAATTTTATTAGTCGACCAACAACTGTGTGTTTTTTCCAAAGTTTTTTCTACGGAATTTCCAAAATAATAATCTATAATAACCTACTAAAACAATTTTAAATATAAAATATTTATTTTCATAAAACAATTTGTTCTTCAAAATTAAAATGTAAAATAAAATAATAGTTTAAAATACCAAAAAGTATTGTTGCCAACTATGGTGAAAATCGACGATTTTACGTTCTACAGCTGATATTCATTTGTTGAAAATGGAGGCGTGATGGACGTGCAAATCAGGAAACCAAGATTTTCAAGTTAGCGGTTGTGACTATTACCATGTAAGTAGACACAATATTGTACTTGCGTCGATTTCTGCAGATATTAAAATGTATTTATTCAATGCTTATTTGAAATTACAGCTAATGTTTTAGATATAATTCGAGGGAGAGACTGCGATCAGTTTGGTAGGTATCGCTCTTGCTGGGTCCATGCTTGATTCAAAAATAAGTCATTGATTGGCATACATAACACAGTTTTGTGCCTATTAATTTCATTTTACAAAAGTAAGGAATTAATCAAAGATATGCACTACATTACATTAGGGATATAGATAGGTACGGTAGGTAGGTACCTCAATTGTCATTTTTCGTGTGGTCAGCTTTATCCAGAACAGAAGCAATCTGGTAATTCGTCGTCGTTTATGTAACCTCGTAGATGTTATTAATTTAGTTATGTACCTATGTTTAGTTATAAGCTTTTTTTTTAAACTACCTAATAATGTATTGTAATGTGACTAGATACCATTATGGCTGGAAATAAAATAAACACAAAACAGAAAGGCAAGGATGACAAGAACAAATCAAATAAAACTATGCACCAACCAAATGAAGACAGTGAAGAAATTGATTTTTCTTTGCTTAGAAAACCAATACTTACAAGTATAACAGGATTTGCACAAGCAAGAAAAATATTCGACTGGGCAACTGAAGAAGTAAGTATAAATAAATGTACTTTGGTACTGGATTTAAGCTTATTATAAAAACAAAAGTAGGTATGTAAGTATTTTATTTATTACTGAGCAGAGTATAAATCAATGTTCCTAATTGATAATCTCTATAATTTATTGGTAACATAATAGGTATGTATGTATATTTACTATAAGATTGACTAAATTTCTTCCATAATATAATAAAAAAATTATAAGGTAGCTTATGCCAAAAGTTTTCAAAATTGGTTGTTATATGCATGAAAATTCAACATGACAGAGTGACAATTAGATTTATGTAATTACTACCCATCCGTAATGTGTAGATAACCATAGCTTAACCACGAATGGGACTATCACAAAAATAACTTTGTAATTCCATGTTCTATTCTGGAGTTATGTTTATAACTATGAGATTTTGTTTAAATGTCTATTCAAACGAACTTCAGATTTATATTAGAATATACAAATAAGTTAAAGACAATGTACTTTTATAGAAATTTAAAAGTTAGAAATGAAAAAAAATGTATGAAAATATTAATAAAAAAATTGTTATCAAATTCTTGTTGACACTTGTGGGTACTTGTGTGTACATAGAAAAATATTGTGCAGATATGTTAGTAGTTATAATTTCTTTTTTTTTAGCTTAAGGGTCTGCTGTCTAATGAATGTGACTTACTGTATGAGTGTAAAGTATGCCGCAATATATTTAGAAGCTTGGCCAATTTCATCTCACACAAAAGAGTCTATTGCAAAGAAACATTTAACTCTTCTTCACATGGCCATTTTCTTAAATATAATTCAACGGTAAGCATTATGTTTTTATTAAAATAATCATTCCATTAGCAAATAATAATTTATTGTCAATCTTTTTAGCATTTTCACTGTTGCATCCTAAGCCATATGCCTTTATAATCCAGGATTTGCTTAAATGTAGCATAAAATACCACACAAGTTAAAATTTGCATTATTCATATGGTCTGCCGCCTAACGTCATCCTTCTGTAGAGTTGGTGGAATCTACCACCAGTAGGAAAAAGAACTCGGTGTGTCCCTTTGTCGCGTTTTTGCGCCACCTACAGTAAGAACAAGAGGAAGTGATCTATTTTTGTCATAAGCATATGCAAAATAATAAAATAATTGTACTTCATAATATATAAATTTAAATTTTCAGGCTAAAGAAATAATGAAAATTAAGCGTTTAGAAGAAGGTTATCAAGAATCTTTAAAAGAGAAAAATGTCAAAGAATTTATGGAGTCTGATGAAATGGATGACAGAATACCACTTACAAAAGATTTGACTGCTATCATCGAGAAAATCTCTCAATATAAGGGAGAAAGTAACTCTGAAGAAAAGCATGTGGTGTTACAAAAGATTCCAAGTAGCTCCGTTGCTGTATTTCAAAGTTTTGAAAGTAGTGAACAGAGACAACGGGATAAAATGAGGACACAGGTAGATATTTATGTATCATGGATTATTTGTTCCTCCAATCAGTTGTGGTAATGAAACAAGATCCATATTCACATTTCTTAAACAATATCAAAGTCCATAAAAGCAGTTCATGCATAAAGCCTGGTTTGATGGTCACTTCAAGTTAAATCATATCTTTAATATGGTTACAGGTAACAGAACTAGATGATATTCTCTCCAGGGATAAAGCAGTTCTGATGAGCGATGGAAACTTCAAAACTCAAAGTTCAGCCCCTTCAGATTTAGAAAGCATCATACAAATTAGTGATGATGAGGATAATGAAGATGCTGCAAGTTTGAAGTGCAAAATTTGTGAGTTTACTTGTGTTACATAATTAGTATATTTTTTTGTAAGTGGTAAATGCTTTGTGCTCCATTGCAAAATAATTTGTTCTTTTTCATGCTAATAGGTGGCCCTTCTAGAATTTCATTACTTTAATTTTGTAATGATGTGCTAATTTATGAGCGGTACAAAAGTGTGAATTATTAAATAACGATATTTTTAAGTATCGCCAACCTACCAAAAACTAATTTAGTACTTTATACGAGTATAATAAAATCGTATTTGGTATCACAGTGTCTAAGGTGATCAATAGATGGCGTTAATATGATTCAGTATGGGCAGTAGGTTAACATCTGTACTAATTCTGTATTCTGTGGTAAACCTAGATAGATAGTCATCATGATCAATATCCGAGCGTGTCTCCCAGTCGCATCTTCAGCCTATTCTTCAGAGCCCAAGGTATGCTTGTAATAAAAATGTAATATTAAAATTAGATCAAATTTTTAGGTGACCAACAATTTTCTACTCAAAAAACTCTAAAATTCCACATGAAATATAAACACTTGGAGAGTCGACTGGTGTACCCTTGTCCTGATTGTCTTGAAATATTTTCAACATCATGGAGTGTTTACCGACATCTGTTTAAAGTTCACAGGTAAGATTGTACATAATTGTTTGTTATATCGGTAATACGATATTTTTCGACGCATATTTTGTAGTAAAGTATCAAAAAAGGTATAAATAGTACCTAGTCTATATCTCTGTATCTTATGAACAACAATAGGCAGAAACTTAAAATGTTTACTGATTGTTTACTTATTTTTATTGCCGTCTTGCATCCTAGTCATGATAAATCTAATATCTTTTTAGAGACATTCTAAAAAAAGCAGTATGCTTTACCCATAGTTTTAAAACAGGGCAGCTAAATATGTTTGTTATAAAGATTCTGTGAAGGAATGAAATGGAGGGCCACATTATAAATTGAACTACTAGATCTTGCCACAATATATCCATTCCAATATCGTATTTATAGTCATTTATTTTTTAACAGAAAAACTGCTGCGCAGATCAGGAAACTGAGGGAGTCTATACAAGCGAAAGCTTTCAAAATGAATAACCCACCAGCGTTTTACGAAAAGCGTAAAAATATGAAGCCAGCTGTAGCACAGAAAATTACTGAAGAAGAACGGCTCGATCAAGAAAACCAGGTGAGTGTTTTTTTATAAAATTCGGTAAGCAATCAAGTATACGAACAGTGTGATATGGAGGCGCGGATACTGTAGCCTGTTATACATATATTCTTGTTATCTTTGAAAATGCTTACCTACTACTCGCTTGCTATTAGCTTTTGGTCTACCGGGGAGGATCAATTAATTTTTGAAAAGAAGTTTTGATTCACATCTCATAATATAAACAAAAGTACTAATACTAGCATAAGTGTCCAATCCCATACAAAGAAAACGCGCCGATTTGTATCTACTGTGCGCATACGTTTTTTGCAATATGAACGCCATTTATCGATCACTTGATGTGATTCCACTCCAACTATTTAGATAAAACGTTAAATAAGTTTGACGATATCTTAAAAAATCAAGTTTCAAAATCACACTTTTTTTCGCTAACAATAAGCGGGATTATAACTAAATTCAAATCATTTAATCTTTATTAGCAAAAAAAGAACATATTTTTTTCTTAGGCAATAGGAGGACATGATAAGATAAAGTTATTTGTGGATACTTATTGAGTTGTCCGTTTGTCAGGCGTGGATGGACAACGTGGAGGGGGACGGGGACACGCCGCGCTGTTTCGGGTGCGGGCGCACGTTCGAGCGGCGCGCGGCGCTGGTGTCGCACACGCACACGTGCCAGCCGCGCTCGCGGGCACTGGCGCGCCGCCCGCTCGACGGCAAGAAGATCGAAATTCAAATCCGCAAGGACTACAACAAGGGACCGCCGCCCGTGTGTCCGCCCCTGGCGAAGACTGGCGAAGCTAGCGGTAATTACTACTATATTAATGCTTTTTACAATACCCGGCACATAAGTTCGCCACAAACGTCACATGCGAGGGGCTGCGCACGTTAACATTTCTATGAATATCTTCTACTCTGCGTATATAAGGTCATTTTAGTTCATTGTCAACTTTTATGCCGCGAACTATACTGTTCTACTTTGTAGTCGCCAAGTTCACACTTTAAATTAATTATTTTATTGTCTCATTCAATGTACTAAGAAAATATTATAATAAAAATAAACTTATTACAAAAATATAGCTATACTAGCTGTTCCCCGCGGCTTCGCCCCGCGAGGGACTCGGTTATATCGCGCCCAAAAGTAGCCTATGTTTGACCTCAGGTCGTTAACTACATCCCTGCCAAATTTCATTACAATCGGTCCAGCAGTTTAGCCGTAAAGAGGTGACAGACAGACAGACAGACTTTCGCATTTATAATATTAGTATGGATATAATTATTTAAATTACAACAATCAAAGACCCCACATAATATTGACTTACTTTAGTTTCAGAAAACAAACCTGCTGCCAGTACACCTACTAAAGCGACTAGAGAAGAAGAAAATATTTCTGAAATAAAAACAGAGGAGTTGGAAGAAGCTACGATGGACATTTTGAATGATGATTTGACGTCTAAAGATCCATCAAAATCTCCTAATAAACATGAAGAAAATAAATCTGAGACACTTCTAAAAATTGTTTCTAAGCTACCACATTCCCACCAGGCAGAGAAAAATAACATGGTAGCACTTAGACAAAGAATTCAGCCAGATGTTGATGTAGCTAAACTTATGTGCAAAAAATGCCAAATTGAACATAATAACATCCAAGAACTTTTGGACCACATGGCTAATCATTATAAATGGATGCGATATGCTTGTAAATTGTGTAATTTCAAACATTATAATTTCGAAAAGTTACCTGAGCATGTAAAAGTTGTCCATAAATTAAAAGGCGACTCGGATTTTTACTTCAGCACAGTCAAAGCTGTTGACGGAACGGAAGCTCTAAAGTTGTCTGAATCGATAGAGATTTCAGAACTATTAGATACAAATGACACTAATGAAGTCAGTCCGGATTCACGACGACCAAGTAGATGTTCTAGTGACTCTAGTCGCTTATCTGATGATAGCTCATCAAGCAGTACTAGGGTAGAATCAGGGTCAAGGAAACGCAAAATGAATCACAGCAAAACACATTCTAAGAAAAGGAAAGAAATATCAAACGGTAGGTATTTTGCTTGATATTAAATTCTGTTCGTCTTATATTTATAGCTAGCTGCCTTGTCAGGGAGTTCCCTCTATTTTTGTATCATAATGGAGTTCGTTTATTTCTTTGACTACACTACGTTTGCATCTCTTTATGGATATAAAATTTACTTATCTCTCAAATATTTGTATTCTTACCGTTTTTTTTCAGATGATGACGAGGATTTCAAAGCTACCAGTGATATGTCACTAGATAAGGATATAAATGCTATGCTTATAGACAACGACTCATCATCGAATACAAAAACATTTGAAGATAATTCCTCAGACTTGGATGATCTTGACGAAAAAGTCACAAAAAAAAGCAACATTGATGGCATGTCCTGTGTAGCATCGCGTAGACCGATTCGTAAAAAAACTAAGCCAAAAAATGAGGACTTTGAATATGATTTATCAAACTTGTTAAAAATGGAAGCACAGGGTTATAGAGATTCGCAAACTGTTGCTAATACTAAAGTCACACAAAGTAAGAAAAAGACTTTACAATCCGACGTTAGTATTTACGAAAACATCAACACAGATTGTTGTGGAGCTTTAGCCACTTTATCTAAAAAAGCAATAGATAAAGCAGCAGCGCATATGAAAATATCAAGTTTCAGTTTGTCTAAAATGCCATATGATGTACGTAACTTCAATATATTTGCTAAACCGTTGCCTAAAATTTCAAGAGCTGAAAAATTTTCCCCTAGAAAGGATGCCAATCTATCTAATGATTCCAAAGATAATCCTAGTCCACGAAAAGAACAAAAAATTACTAAGAATACTGAAGGTAATGTCAACGCCGGAGATAAAATAGACAATAAAATATCTTCATCTGGTAGTAGTTGTCCATTAAACGATGTAAAACCTGCCGTGACATCTGAGGCATCAAGTGAGAATGTAAAACAAAGCAAAAGAATACCTGCCGTTCTCCCTATTACGTTCCGTCGTCAAAGTTTAGAAGCCATTAAGCCTCTTATTAATAAGAACATTAAAGACTTTTCTAAAGCTGGAATGAAAACTAAAATATTGGTAATTAAACCAATAAATAGGGGTAAAGATAGTGCGACACATACTAAGACCCCTTTGAAATTCCAAACTATTAAGCTAAAAGACCCTTCTAAAGCTTCTTCGTCAAATGAAGCTACTACATCTGATCAAGTTATGGTCGTAAAGGTGCCAACAGTTGATTGTACATCTGTTAGACCTGTGGCAGAACCTAGTCTCAAGGAGAATGAAACAGTTTTATCGACTGAGGAGACTAATATTATCGACAATGATGTTAAAGTGACTTCAAAAGGAAATGCTGATAACAACACTGAACAACAAGCTGATATTCAAGAAAGTGTTGAAGAGTTTGAAAGTGTAACAAAAGTTGTTGAAAATGTTAGTGATGACTCTGAATCAAATAAAGATAGCAGTGCTAATGATATCAAAACTGTACCAGTAAATAATAATTCAGAAAATACCCAAGTTTCCACATAAAAACACTAATTATCAAATTACCTTCATATGTTATATTTCATAATGAGTTTTGCTTTGTAAGTGAATCCAATCTGTTAAGTTCTGTTAGGTAGTTAATTAAAAAATTAAAATAGTATTAATAAGCAGTTGTTTATTGACTTGCCTTTCAAAATGTCTTTTTTTATTGTGTCTTAGTATTCCCGGTTGCATTCTTACTATTTTTTCCCCTCCAATCAAAAAAAGCTCTCGACAAAAAAAAATCAAGGAACACGTGTGCCAAGTTTCATTAGGATTCGTTCAGAAATGCGACCGACACGTCTATTCCCGGTTGTAACCACTGGGGACAAATGGGAAAAATAATCCAGGGCTCCAGCCCGGAACAAACAGATAGACTGACACACATCCGAACAAAAGCAAAAATCGGCTGGTCTTTTTTACTTTTTTGCCCTTTTTTGATTTAATTAAATAAAAGATTGAGAACCACTGGAAATCTCCATAGAAAATCAACATAAGCTAAATCCGATTTTTTTTTGATTTACCCTCTTCGGGTAATTTCAATAAAAACAGAAAAAGTCAAAAGAATTTCGAATCGCGCGTTGTCAAATTTTTTATTTTAATATATGCAAGTCCTATTATGCGCCAAACCAGTCTTTCCCAACGTGGGCGATAACGCCCCCTTGTGGGCGCTGCAGGTCTCAAGGGTGGCGGCACAGAGTACTTTTGTAGGTGGCGGTAAGAGACCCAGAAAGAAAATGGGGGCGTTGTGTAAAATAACCCGAATTGTGCATTCCTGTATCAGTCGGCTGGTTCATTGAATACTTTTAATACTATAAAGTTGCGTTTCAATAATCATTCTTATTGGTAGGTGGAGCTCGTAAGAGTTAACTTGAAACCTAAGCGCCGTTGTATGTTAGGTACCTACTGCGCTCAGGTTTCAAGTAGCGGGTTATAGTAAAAGTTGCGTTTAGAATTCTCCATTAATATACATATATAGATCACAATTATTAATTAATTTAATTTGAAGTTATAGTGGTTTTTAAATAGGTGAAAAAATGGGGGCGCTAAAAAAATATTTATTCTCAAAGTGGGCAGTAGACAAAATAAGTTTGGGAATCACTGCGCTAAACCTATTAAAATCTATGTGCGTGTGCTCTGAGGGCCACTCTCTCCGAATTCTTTGAAAATGTGCTCAGGATTTTGTGAATATTCCCAAACAATTGTGAAACTTGGAACCAGATTTTGTGAAAATCAAATAAGAGAGTTATGGGCTTTAAAGTCGGACCCTCAATCCACATATAGAGGATTGTAGGGTCCACTTGTACCCAATTAACTAAGGGCACTACACAAAAACTCTTTACGCCCAAATTTAAGCTAATGCCAAACAAAAATTGTGGAAACAAAGCATTAAAGCAAAACACTGTATTACTTTGTATATCTCCGTTCAAAATGGACCCTCAGATAGAAAGTTTATTACGCTGATAATGAGGAACCCCTTAACTTTTTGTTGCTGTTTGAAATCCTATATAATAGGAAATAATTTGTGAAATTTTGTGAAACAAAGAACACATCCTGATATCACTTTATTTGAAAAATATCAGCTTGTCAAAATTCGGACCCTCAGACCGCCACTTTTTTGTTTTCGTTTTATTACGCTCAGCGTATGATGTATAAGCCAAACACAAAATTATCTACCTATGTAAAATAAAATGTGCAACAACTTCAGTATCATTGAAAATCAAAAACACCTTTTATTATATATGAAAATCAAGTTTTATTTTTAATATTTCTACTAGGGGCAGCACTGGGTTTCATTTCAGGGCTTTATTGAAATTGTTGTCACCCTAGTTAGTTTCTACATATTAAAAATAAAACTTGATTTTCATATATAATAAAAGGTGTTTTTGATTTTCAATGATACTGAAGTTGTTGCACATTTTATTTTACATAGGTAGATAATTTTGTGTTTGGCTATTATATAGGATTTCAAACGGCAACAAAATGTTAAGGGGTTCCTTATTATCAGCGTAATAAACTTTCTATCTGAGGGTCCATTTTGAACGGAGATAGGTATACAAAGTAATACAGTGTTTTGCTTTAATGTTTTGTTTCCACAATTTTTGTTTGGCATTAGCTTAAATTTGGGCGTAAAGAGTTTTTGTGTAGTGCCCTTAGTTAATTGGGTACAAGTGGACCCTCAATCCTCTATATGTGGATTGAGGGTCCGACTTTAAAGCCCATAACTCTCTTATTTGATTTTCACAAAATCTGGTTCTAAGTTTCACAATTGTTTGGAAATATTCACAAAATCCTGAGCACATTTTCATAGAGTTCGGAGAGAGTGGCCCTCAGAGCACACGCACATTAAAATCTATATTAAAAATGACAAATAACAATCAGTTAAATAACTTGCCAATTTCTCAGATATATGAATGTTTGTGTAATTCCGTTATAGTAGAAAATGCGGCGTGTGACACGTACTCATTGACAAGTAGCGACCGGAGTCAACTAAAGAATGTATGTAACAATATAAAATATCGTTGCGTTTGGTAATGCCGCTTGTCGGCATTACCCGAATGCACCTTACCTTAACAGGCACTCTTCACCCTACTCCCCTTTACTATCTATACTCACTTTCTGGTATCTGGTATAACTCCACCAGGAGAAGAGGTGGAGAAATACAAGCAGGAAGTGGACAGCAGCCATTCACTTCATGGCCAACATCCCCCACCCAGCCGTTTAAAGAGCCGATGGAGTTTCCTAAGGCAGCCCAGCTTGCATATCAGAGAAGCCTCCAAAGCTGGACTGGAACGGTGGAAAAATAAATGCCCGCATAACATCAATGGGTTCATTATTGTCCAGTCTATTGCTCATCTCCTGATATGCCCCAATTGCCCAGTCTCCTGTAAAACAGAGGGTTTGGCTAGGGTTGGTAGGCAAACGACAGGGCGTGGCTATGTACTGTTCGAAACCACAAATAAAATATCGAAACATATCACTATCACTACATAGTAAGTATAAAACAGTCGCTTTTTCTGTCCCTATGTCCCTTTGTATGCTTAAATCTTTAAAACTACGCAACGGATTTTGATGCGGTTTTTTTAATAGATGAGTGATTCAAGAGGAAGGTTTTTACGCTCATGCGAAGCCGGGGCGGGTCGCTAGTAAATAATAAAATAGGAAAAATATTTCCTCCTATAAACCCGCTATAGTGAGGATTCAGTTTTTAAGAATAAGACGGAGTCTTTCATTTAGTAATTTTGACTGAAACGGATAGAGGGACATTTTAAATCCTAATAGAAAGTCATGTTAGGTACACTATTTATAACTCAAGAACGGCTGAACTGATTTGGCTGAAAATTGGTAGGGAGGTAGCTTAGAACCAAGAGAAGCACACTGGGTACCTTTCATCTCGGGAAAAAGTACTGTTTCCGAAAGAAGTTTACGCGGGCGAAGCCGCGGCCGAAAGCTAGTGAATAATAGAAGCAAAAAAGTTTTTTTATCTTTTTGTCTGTCTGTCTGTATGTATGAGTACGATTATCTCCGAAAGTACTGGAGGGGTTACTACCGTCTCTTAAAACCATGCAAGTTCCAATGAGCAAGCGAGACAGCGCGATACTAGATGTAATGCGACATCCCCCTTACTCACTGGATCTTGCATGGTTTTAAGAGATGATAGTAGGCCACCTGAACCGATTTGCTTAAAACTCACCAAATGCTTTTGTTTTAACACGTTGGCAGACACACGACTGCTATAGCAGTTATAACAATAAATCTTCTATTGTGTTTTCAATAACGTCCGCGAATGCGTTAACTCGGAAGAACATCTAGTTACTTTCATCAAAATCGGTTCATTAAAAAAATGTTATCATTATTTGAATAAACTCGAGGCATATTTGATTTCCAACTAATACGCCAAATTGGATATATATATTTTTTTGTGTTGGTTATTGTCATGACAAACTTTATATAAAAGAAAAGGGGGATTACTGGGCAATTCCCGTGGGTATTTTGGGAGTAATTTCCGAAATTCCCATGATAACGGGAACGAAGCACACGCGCACGAGGTCGCGGGATACAGCTAGGTTAATATAGATATGTATTTATATATAGCACAGCCATTTAGACTCCAAAAAAAGAATGGATAATAATGAAAAGATGAAATAAATGCAACACATCAACTGAGTTACAACTATATTTTATTTAGAAATACAATACATCTCATTCAACCACATCTACACAATTAAGTGCTCTTGGCTAAGGTTTCAGCCTTAGCAACCACTTCTTCAATGGGTCCAACCATATAGAATGCAACTTCGGGTAAGTGATCATACTCGCCTGCCAAAATCTGAGAGAAGCCCTTGATTGTCTGGTCGAGGGGCACCAGCTTTCCTGGATGTCCAGTGAATACCTCAGCCACCTGGAAGGGCTGAGACAGGAACCTCTGGATCTTACGTGCACGAGCAACAGTCAGCTTGTCTTCCTCAGACAACTCATCCATACCCAGGATAGCAATGATGTCCTGGAGAGACTTGTAGTCCTGCAGGATCTTCTGTACACCACGGGCAACATTGTAGTGGTCTGGTCCAATAATGTTGGGATCCATGATACGGGATGTAGAATCTAGAGGATCTACAGCAGGATAAATGCCCAACTCTGCAATGGCACGGGACAGTACAGTGGTGGCGTCCAAGTGAGCAAAAGTGGTGGCAGGAGCCGGGTCAGTCAAGTCATCAGCTGGCACATAGATGGCCTGCACAGAGGTGATAGAGCCCTTCTTGGTGGTGGTGATTCTTTCCTGCATGGTACCCATGTCAGTGGCCAAGGTAGGCTGGTAACCTACAGCAGAGGGGATACGACCTAACAGAGCAGACACCTCTGAACCGGCCTGGGTGAAACGGAAAATGTTGTCAATGAAAAGCAGCACATCCTGTCCTTCTTGATCACGGAAATATTCAGCAACAGTTAATCCAGTCAAGGCGACTCGGGCACGGGCGCCAGGGGGCTCGTTCATCTGTCCGTACACAAGAGCTACCTTAGAGGTCTTGTCTTTAAGGGAGATGACTCCAGACTCAATCATTTCATGGTACAAGTCATTGCCCTCGCGTGTGCGCTCTCCCACTCCCGCAAACACAGAGTAACCACCATGGGCTTTGGCTACATTGTTGATCAGCTCCATAATCAATACAGTCTTGCCCACACCAGCGCCGCCAAACAGCCCGATTTTACCTCCCTTGGCATAGGGAGCAAGCAAATCTACAACCTTGATTCCTGTGACCAGAATTTCTTGTTGGACAGACATGTCCACGAACTCGGGCGCCTCAGCGTGGATGGCGGCAGTCTTGTCAGTGGGGATGGGGCCGCGCTCGTCAATGGGCTCACCGATGACGTTGATGATGCGGCCGAGGGTCTCCGCTCCCACTGGAATCCGGATGGGCGATCCAGAATCGTGTACGGGCTGTCCACGAACCAGACCCTCAGTACCGTCCATGGCGATTGTGCGCACGGTATTCTCACCCAAGTGCTGCGCTACCTCCAGGACCAGCCTTGGCTGGCGGTTCTGTACTTCCAAGGCATTGAGAATGGGAGGTAAATTGTCTTCGAATTGGACGTCAACGACGGCACCAATAACGGCAACCACCTTACCTTGTCCCTTTGCAGCAGCTTTGGCAGCATAATCTCTCTTTGTGCTGACAGTCACAGCAGCCACTTTGCTGCATTCTGTGAGTGCCTTTTCGGCTGCAGATTTAGCGGCGATGAAGCCGCTTCCCACTCTACTTACAGCACCTAACATTTTTGGTAAACTGGTGCACTTGGGTAATGATATTTCGGCGTAGGACCGCCCGGAATTATGTAATAACCTTAAAATTACTATAGACACAAAATTTTCCGGAATGTGTGAGTGAATTTTCCATAGACAATCAGTATATATAGCACACAAAGACATAATCGGAAATCTGAATGATAAGCTCTAGCTAGCTTAGGGGGGTTACCACCATCTGTTAAAACCATGCAAGATCCAGTAAGGGAGACAGCGCAATACATGATGTAAGGCGACATCTCCCTTACTCAATCGTTCTTGCATGGTTTTAAAAGATGGTGGTAAGCCCTTAGGTCGGAGGTCGGGTTACCTTACCATCAAAAGTTTTAGCAGGTGGCCTACTATCATCTCAAAAAACCATGCAAGTTCCAGTGAGTAAGCGAGACAGCGCAATACATGATGTAAAGGCGACATCTCGCTTACAAACTCACTGGATCTTGCATGGTTTTAAGAGATGGTAGTAGGCCACCAGAGACGGTAGTAACCACGTAGTAACCCCGTTTGCGTCTCATGTGCGGCCCCACTCTATTTAGGAATCTTGTAGTTTATGATCTAAGGAGAAAAATGTTTTTGTCACTGTCATTTCTTCGATCATTGTCATTTTTGTTAGTTTATTGTCATGCAATGCAAGCAAAATTAAATACCAAACCATACCAAAAACCAAAGTTTTGTGTAAAATTTTGGTTTAGTTTTTTCAGCTGATAATAAAATTGCGCTCAAAAATATATAATAGAATTGTAGTACTTATATTAATGTGACCATGAATCGGTTTGGAAAATTTTTTCGGGTATGTAAAATTTTTTATTCTCTGTCAAAATTTTAGGTTATTTAAGTTATGACTACATATCATTTTACCCTACCTTGCCTTTTGACGAATTTGCGAATTATATTTTTGGAAATAACAATGCATCTTTTTAGTAGCCTAGCTTGTTTAAGCCAGGTGCACAGGTAATTCATACAAATTATGTGGGTACCTACTTACCTATTTTGCTTAATTTAAAACAAGTTACATTGACTTCAGCGAAAAGTTCTTTTGGGATTTACAGGTACTAGCGCGGCAACAAGCGCCTCTTAAAGTTAATTATGTAAGACCGATTATCGTCCCCAACCATCATAATGTAAACATAAGACATCAAGGAACTGCAGCTGTAGAAGACAGTTACGTCAAAAAGTTTATGAATGCTGTTGGCTGGATGGATCAATCAAGAACAGTAAGTTTATGCCTCTAAAAATATACTATTTTCCTGACTGCGACTTTATCTGGCTTCTTGGAGCCTAGTCGAACATATAACTAGCGACCCGCTCCGGCTTCGAATGGGTATAAAGTCCTTTCTCTTGAATCACCCTATCTATAAAAAAAAAACTGCATCAAAATCCGTTGCATAGTTTTAAAGATTTAAGCATACGTAGGGATATAGAGACAGAGAAAGCGGCTTTGTTTTATACTATGTAGTGACTACTAGTTACAAATTATTTGTAACTTTAGTTATAACTCGATAATAATGTTGAAGAAACATGTCAAGAAACTGGCAGAGGTGACTGATGAGATGAGACACTGTTTAATAACTTGAGTGGTAGGTATAAATTTGAGTACTTAAGTGGAAAGTAACTAGTCTAACAACAAATATTGAATAATAATAAAAGCCAGTATGAGCTTACAATAAACGGTTGGCAACAAAATTAATGAGTGACTAGAAATACAGAGTAAGCAACTTAAATATTAAGAAGAGACTATTTTTTCAATTGAGTTTTTACATAACAAACTACTAAAAAGAATACTGTAAGCAACATTTTGAAAGCTGCTTTATTAGGACAATACCTTAGTGAACACTAGCGCCACCGTCATTTAAAAATCATTATTCCATGAAAACACAAGTCATTAAAAATCCATGTTTTATAATAAAGGTTCTGGATCTGAAGTTAATTTAAAACATATTTATGCTGCATGTTAATATTATGTATTTAATATATCTTCGGTTAAGGTCTGAAATATAATGATTGTCGGTTATTGATATTCTATTTGAGGTCTTATGTTTTTATTTATTTTGATATGGATTTTAAATTTAAACAACAACATATCTTGATATTTTGTATGAATCTATTCAGATGCAATGCATGCAATAAATGAGGAAAGTATATTGTCACATACATCTATCTATATATATAAAAGCGAAAAACACTCACTCACTCATCACGAAATCTCCAAAACTGCTGAGCCGATGAAGATGAAATTTGGCAGGAAGGTAGATTGTGACTAAGAGACGTCCGCTAAGAAAGGACTTTTGGGAATTTCATCCCTAAAGGGGTGAAAAAGGGGTTGCCAGTTTGTATGAAACTTCGTCATTTTTGAAGTGAGATACATGAAATTATAAATTTACATTTGAAGTTGGTAAAAAATAATAATGCACCAATCAGATTTTGAAAATTACATCCCTAAAGGGGTGAAATAGGGGTTGCCATTTTGTATGAAACTTTGTCATTATTGAAGTGAGACAAATGAAATTTTTAATTTGAATTTGTAATTGGTAAAAAATAATAATGCATCAATCTGATTTTAAAAATAACATCCCTATAGGGGTGAAATAGGGGTTGCCAGTTTGTATGAAACTTTGTCATTTTTGAAGTGAGATACATGGAATTACAATTGAAAATATCTTTTGGTATAATATTTTGTATTGTATTGTATTGAATTGTATTGTATGTACACAACATATTGTAATAGGATACAATAAATAATAGAAGATAGAGTGCAAAGGTTTTATTTATTTATATTATGAGTTCAGTAATGTGTCAATAGATGGCGCCACCATACATTTTAAAAGTCGATATGGTTTGTCGTTCGCAAATAAATAAAATATTTTTTTTTTGCTTTTCTAACGATTTGATTTTGTGTTTAGACGATTGCGACCTGCTTAATATAAAATAATAACATTAAATTGGAATTGATTAGAGTATGGAGTGGTAATTGCGACATTATATTGTATGTATAGTTTAAGGCGCTGTATCCCCAACCCTTAGGTATTTAAGAGGAGTGAAGTGCGATTATAGTACGTACTCGTAATGAAATAAGGTTGAAAGTGGCGATAATGGGTTGGCCTGTCACTAGTCTCCGTTCAATGCCATTTCGGGTGAAATTTTTCAGTTTTAATTTAATATTTCAATAATTATCACGAAATATTGTAATTTTTTTAGGTATCCCTCTGGGTCATTATGTTATTCTTTTTATAGACGTAAAAAAATTGGTAGTTGTCGCTGAAGATATCAAGTAATTCGCGACGAAACCTTTTCTGGATATAGCTTTTTTGCTATTTTATTTAGCTAGGTTTTAATTATTATTTTTTAAATATTTTGATGTAATCATTTATTTTGATCTTTGAACTATACTTCATATTTTTTTCATGTTTGTATTCCATGAAGAATAAAGCTAACTGCGCGACGAAAAAATAGACGTTTTACGGTATTCCCCTGATGCACAGCGCCTTAATGTCTGCGTTTGGGGCTACTCATTGATTCGTTTAATTTAAGTTTGAAAAGTATTTTTCCGGATTCCGGATTTCGAATAGTAGTTTGAAAATAGGTAAATCTTTGTGTTATTTTCCATAAGTTAGTTGCATATCTTAAATATATTGTAAGGTTTCTCAAATAAATTGTAGGTCTTTAAGTATATTAGTATTCATTTCTAATTAATTAGTAGATTAATATAATTTCTATATATATAAAAGAACAAGGGCAATTGATAAATCAACGCTCAGCCTTAACCAAAAAAGCTATAAACTTGAAATTTGGACCGAAGTCTTATGTTAATACGTATTGCTCAAATAAGAAAGGATTTTTCAAAAATAGACCCCTAAAAGGGTTGAAATTGAGGGCAAAGTTTGTATGAAAAAAAAATGAAATCTTCACTGATGTACTTGAAACTTGGCAAGAATGCTTCTCAACAAAAATAACTAATGGCGTGTTTCAGCGTTTTTTGAAATTCAAACTCTAAAGGGGTAAAAAGGGGGAGGTTAATTTATCACCACAAAACCGAAACTATAAAAGCCATAAACGTGAAATTTGGTTAGTGTCTTCGTTATACTATATACTGCCCACATAAGAAAGGGTTGTTCACAATTCCGACCCTTACATCCAAAAAAGGGGTGAATTTGCGTACCTATAGACAAATTCCTTTTGAAATTTCGCCAATTACTAACAACGCATGTTGGCCTATCGGTAGAGGTCGCGGATTATTTTTTTGAGTAGAGGCTTCTAATCCTGCTAAACATGACTTCTTTTTACTTACTTTTTTTTCGTTTTGTATTAGTTTTTTAGAATTCTTTATTTTTGCTTTTAATATTTTAGTAAAGAAATGTTTCAAGAAATAGCTGTAAGTATCTGGATCGAATCCTGCCACAAACAATAATTTTCTGTTTCCGTTTTTTATTTTTTTTCTAGAATTATTTTCATACTTTTATTTTAATTTTGAAAAGGAACGAATAAATTTATTTGCAAATTTATTTCCGGATAAACGATATCGCAACCCTAATCAAATCAAATCTAATAGTTTGTCATTGACGACATTGAAGAAGAAGATTAATCAAATGGTTGACTGGTAGAGAACGCTCTTAGCGTTAAGTCCGTTAATATATCAGTATTTTGTACTTATCTATCTATACAAATAATAGGACAGTAAAAGTAGAGTGTCTATACATTAAATATCTTTCTAAAAAACTGATACGGAGCGATTAAAGAAGAGTAACAGAAACCAAAAAAAATAACAATTTTTGGAATTTTTGTCTCTCTGGTACATTATAACTTCAAAACTACTCAACAGATTTGAACGCGGTTTTCACAGGTGGATTACATATATTAATTATGAGCGTTGTCAAAACTTTGTTTCGTCAAAATCGGTTAAGGGAAAAAGAAGTTATGGTCAGTTGAAATTTACTTCTAGCACTGCTTCAAAACTTTTAAACAGAGTTGAATGCGGTTTACAAAAACGTATTTAATTTAGATAAAGCTAGAATTTCTACTTCGTTTTATCGATATCAATAAAGAGAAAAACACACTGCAGTCTATTAAATTTTAATAAAATAACACATTGAATGTGTGTGGGCGTATAATTTAGTTACATAAAATATCAATAGATGGCGCTGACTTTATTTTAATTATTTTTTCGCATATGGTATAGCAGATTGAAAATTTTCCTTACGGCAATCAATTTGAATTACTAAAAAAAAATTTGGTTGTTGATTTAGTTCTATTGGTTGGTTTGTTTATCGGTCGTGTTGTATTGTAAGCTATTTGAATTGATTGGTTGGTTTGGTTTGGCTTTGGTTTAAAAAATAATCAAATCGGCAAGTCAGTTCAGTTATTGTTTGACGGAACATACGGTCGTGTCGTAAGGTTTAATTTAACTAACTTATCACTTTTTATTGAGATTTTCTCCACTTTTCACGCCCACTATAACTAGGAGTGGCTTTTAGGTCCAAATGACCCTGTAATAGGCTGTGTCTTCTCTTTTAGAGACAAAGATGTGATAGTATGAATGTTAATATTTTCAGTTTGATATCGTAGCAATGTAATGGCTTTATAAAATTGGCACGGGAATAGGATACTATAGATTTAACTATAGGTCTGGATAGTTGTAGTTTCCACAGGTTACGCGAAAAGCGACCTACACGCGGGCGGAGCCGCGGGCAATAGCTAGTTCTATATATATTCTTGAGGGTCAAGATTTTGATGACATTCTAGCCCTGACTAAAATTGAAATTATATTAAGTAACATCTTTATTTACAAAATCATTTTAACACAAAAAAATAGCATAACAGAAACATATTTACTGATGGTTGACTGTTAGATAATGCCTTTAAAATTGAGTCTGCTTATTGTGCTCTTCAAAAAGTGAAGAGCACAATAAGCAGACTCAATTTTAAAGGCAACACCTCATACAAGAAAGGTTAAATGAAAAAGAAAATACTTAACATCAATTTATTTTCTGGTATCCTTTTAACACCAACAATGATACAGATTCTTTTTTTTTTCAGCGTCTAAAACTAACAGGATATTTTCTCTATGAAAGTATTCCTGACAAAGTAGCATACAAAGAATGGTTTGGAGAGTTAAACCTGCCTGATACTTTTGTATCATGGTTTTGCGTGACCGAGCTGCATGTGTGGATGCTCATGGTGCGGTATATGGCAGAAGATGTAGCAGCCACAAGCACAGAGAAAAAAAAATATGTCAAAGGAGATGGACATTTCGTGAGAAACTGTCTCATAGAGGCTCTGTGGGCAGATGTTGGAAATAAGATAAAATTATTAGAGGTATGTGTTCACCTATTAATATTTTAGTTTAAATATGTACAAGTAGGTAAATTATGTTGAATGTATCTTTCTTTACTAATAATATTATAAATATAAGGGAAAGTGAATATATGTATAATCTATGTTTCATAATTTCCTAGTTCTGAAACTAGGAAACTTATTTTAACTGTTATTTCTGCATATTGTAGCATGATTCTTTGGGTAGATTATTAGCTTTAATTTAGTACACAACACAAGCAGTTAAAACTGCAGGGAACAGCTACTATTGTATAAATAATTTCTGGTTGCATTTGGGACATGGCTGTCTAGGCCAGCAAACTCTACAGGTGTAATAAATTCAGAAAGTCTACTGTTACTCATAGCATAACAACAGTATTAGTTCAAAACTCTTGATTCACATCACAATTAATAATACTTATAACCTTAAATTATTTACTTAGGAAGATTTAAAAAAAGAGATTTTACTAAAAAAAGTCTGAGACCAATTGACGTCAATCACACCTTGAGGATGTCACTCACGTGCTGCCAACTTGACAATCATGAGGAGGGGCTTACTCTAGATTCTAATTCAATTCTCTTTTTATTAGGTTTTTAATGTTCTTCCTTTCATAGCAAATAGTACTATAAAATACTTATATTTTGTAAATTATGTGTATCTTGGCCGAAAGTGTAAAAAATTTAAACAATCAAACTCTAAGCATGATCATTTTATTTCAGGGGGCTAATCCTACAATAGCTAAAAAACAAGTGTCTGAATTATCAGAGCAGTTCCAAGCAGCCTTGGTGGCTTACGATGAAGGTCTCGAAGATGATAAAGTTCTAGCTTCTGCTATTTGGAGAAGGTTCTACTCATTGTCAAGTGACGCCGATGCCGAGCATATAGAGAGAATTGTGAAGTTTGTTAGACATCAGGTGAGTTTACATTACTAGTGCTTCTCTATTCAAGAGCATTTTCATTGTGGCATCTTAACATGTATTGCTTTGAAGTCCTTGATATAAAGTGCTGCTAATATACATTGATTAAAATTTGAGGTATGCTTTGACCACAGAGAGATTATTTATTCGCATCCGAGGACATCGACTGCGACGTCAAAGCCCTAATATCAGCAGCATGGTCAAAGTGGCGTGAGGTGGCTGGTGTAATTTCTGTCCCCAGAAAGCCGGTTAAGCTTAAAAGAAGGGTTTACAAATCCATGATAAGGCCTGTTCTTTTATATGGTAGTGAGAAGTGGCCGGTGGTTGATCGGCACAAGTAAGAGTTGCATGTCACAGAGATAAAGATGCTGCACACATTTTTGTGGAGTAACAAGGAAAGACTGCATTAAACACTCCAACATTTGGGGCAGGTTTCATGTTCGTGACATAACTAACATCCTTCAGACAATCGCCTGCGATTGTACGTTTTACAGAAACCGGCAAGTTACGTTGCAAAGTGTCCTGCGATGCCGCTTCCGCTAGGGCCGAGTATAAGTCCCACAGTCCCCAGTCTCACAACAAAGAATGCCGAAGACCTGGCGAAGTGGAGGAGAAAAACCAGGAAAGCGTACCCTAGGCTCCAAAGCAGTCAGCTGAGGATGCAACCAGTAAAGCCCTAAGATCAGAGAAAGATAATAGTGAAATCCATACTAATATTATAAATGCGAAAGTCTGTCTGTCTGTCACCTCTTCACGGTTAAACTGCTGGACCGATTGTGATGAAATTTGGTAGGGATGTTGTTAACGACCTGAGGTCAAACATAGGCTACTTTTGGGCGCGATATAACAGAGTCCCACGCGGGGCGAAGCCGCGGGGAACAGCTAGTATAATATATAGCCAAGATTATTGCCCGGTAATGTAAACTATATTGTTTGTAATATGTTTCGTTGTTTCAGATATCAAGGTTAGACAAAATTCCTAGTCAGGATTTAAAATGGAAGCCTGAAATCAAATGGTTAAGTATACTTGATCACTAGCTTATGATTTAATAATTATTTATTAATGTGTTGTTGGTTAGTAAGTAAATATATAAATTAATAATACAAACACATCTTTTGTTATAGACATTTATTTTAATCAACTCATGTATAATTTAGTTATTTCATCACATTTGCGTCGATCCCAAAGCACTGTAATGACGATATTGCAAAGGTAATCGATTTTGCAGTCTCGATTACAGTGCGGCCAGCGCGCATCACTTATTTTTGAGAAGTATGCTGCGTATAAATCTAAGTAGTAGCTGTCTGTGGCCATCTTGTTCACCAAGCTGTTTATGGATGTCGGAGAGAGGTCGGCCAAGTCGAAGGAGTTTTTGAAGTCGTAGAGTTGGAACCAGTGCGGGCGCCGATTGGGCGTCAGGTTGGCTTCGGTCACGTTGTAAATGTAACACTGCATGTTTATGGGTTCCTAAAACATTTACAATTATTAAATACTCTTTATCAAAGCAAAAATTGTATATAGGTTAGGCAGGTGACACATTTATCCGACTGGTCGTTCATTACATCGCGTTTTGATCATTTAGCTCGTAGAATCCAGACACAATAGAAAAAATATTGTTAGTTATGTGACAATTGTGTCGCGTATTGACGGACCACGGGATCTAGTTATACACATGCTTGGGATATAGCTTAAATGATGATGATTAACTAAGCACACATCATGTAAAGATAGTAGCGATGTTCGGCGCCTCGCTTTACAGACATGTGACACTTATACAATGTACAGATAGCCCACCTAAGGTTCTTAGATGTAAGAGTAAATAAGGGTGTATAAAGTGGTTTACCTTTTTTGTGGCCCACTAAAAAGTAACTTGTACATCATTTATTGTGTTGCAAAAAAGATTCTTTTTTGCAAGTCCCACGCGGGGCGAAGCCGCGGGGAACAGCTAGTATATGTATATATAGGTACTTACAAATGACGTTGTATCCAGCTCCACAATCTTGTAATTAACGTTGTAAAAAGTGTGAGCTGTAGCGCCGCCTCCACCCCACGCCACGTTGATCGGAGAGCCGTCCGAGCTGTAGAATAGCTTGAACTGGTCCGAGTGTACGTGTCCGTTGAATTCAGCGGCGATTGTTGATGAAAACCTACAATCATTATGAAATCATCTCGTATTATATACTTGAAGATTACTTTTGTCTCTTTCTTTCAAGTTAAAATTTGATGAGAGAGAAAGGAACTGAACATATTTTACATCTATTCATAGACAATTTTTCAGAGGCAATCTGTCATCTCATGAGCATTTAGTTGTGATCGTAGTGAACTTTATTACTAAACTATTCTTTCAACAACACAGCTTGTTTTTGCCAGTTTTGGTACATTTAATGGACTGTAACTTACCGATTGACAATCTTATTATATTCTACAGTCCAAGTATGCAGGAAGTCCGCCTGTCCTGGCGGTATATGCGCAAGGATGTGAACCTTCTCGCCGGCTAGTTCGGACTCATGCAGCTCTTGAACGAGCCAGTCTAAATGTCTTTTGGCGTCCAATGGATCATAAACTAACCACCTACAAAAGCAAAAAAGAAATTGAATAACTTTTTTAACAAAATCTGGATATCTACCAATACCAAAATTAAAATCAGTCAGACAATAAACGCGTTCTATTACTCCCAAATTGTCTGTAAATATTACCGAATTAACTAGTAAATTAAAATCTTTTAATTTCTTAATTACTGTTTAATATAATATACCAGCGACCCGTCCCGGTTTCGCATGGGCATAAAAACCTTCCTCTTGAATCGCTATATCTATTTAAAAAAACCGCATCAAAATCCGTTGCGTAGTTTTAAAGATTAAGCATACCAAGGGACACAGGGACAGAGAAAGCTATTTTTATACTATGTAGTGATGAGCGGAACTAATAATAAGCTGCTTATATCTTTGGGTCGTTTAGTAAGTTGCACAAAATTAATTAATATAATCGTTAGATTTCTTTTCACATTCTGCGAAGAATCGGCATCCTTGTTTGCTGACTCAATAGTATTAAAAAAAACAGTACTATTAATCAATTTTAATCAAATTAAATTATTGTTTCCTTTTTACCAGTTATCTCTGTACGCAATATTATTATTCAACGTAATGACTTTGAATCCAGGTCTTGGTCGTATTGAGTAGTCCCCGCGTTCGAGCAGTGACGTCTTGGCTTCCTCCGTCAGATACGGGCTCCATTTGTTTGTCAGAGCCTTGTACAGCCAAGTCGTATTGAGGTCACCAACAATGCGACTAGGCGCAAACCTAAACAATAAAACATAATATACAAAATAACATTAAAATTATTTTAAGTGTGAGTTATTAAATAGGCGAGTTTCGTTATTACTTAAAGGCTTTAGGGAGTACAAACGGTAAACACATGCAACACAACACTATATAATTACTACCACACAATTTACATCAAGGGAGTCCACACACTTATTGAGGCGGAATGAGCCAGTGAGAAAACCCTTTATGTGAACGTAATAAGGTCGTTTCTCCGTCGGCGGTCAAGCCGAGCCGATGCGAATGGCATTAGCGACACTCATATTACGTTGACATAAGGTTTTGCTGACCGGCTGCAGTCGATTTCGCGTCGATAATTGAGGGGACTCCCTACATTGTCACGAAACTAAAACATGATAATGCGGGTTCAGATTTATTCATGTAGGTAGATATTTACCAATTGCTTAATCTGCATTGTTTACAGATAAGATAACACCGCAGCTGTTTCACATCATACCGACCACATACTCCACTACTAATTGATATATCGTAAAGTTGATAAAAACCGCGTCGACTCATTCCCAGGTGCAACAGTTTATGATATCGTGAGCCAAAATCTCGAACTACTTGTAAAAACTTTTTAAGGTTGCATTTATCTGATACTTCATAGTCATGTTTTACCCATTCCCCATTTCAGCTGCTCAGGACAGGCTGAATGGATGGGTAAGTTTTCCCGCCTGGTGGTGGTGGTGGAGTTCCCTATATAGTCCAAAAGGAAGATGATGAGAAAAATCTATCCCATAAATTGTGAAATCGGCAAACATTTCGAAGAAAACAGGTTAATACGAATCCTCGATTTAGTCAAGATTTTTGTAGATATAATCCCACCAAAAACATAAATGTAAAAAACGAGAGCCAAGTTCAATACAAAAATTATGCTTGGCGGTGAGCTTCGCCGCAAAAAGAATGGCGATCTAAATGAGTGCCAAGTTCTATGCAAAATCGAAATATGTTTTTATAGGAACAAAATAACATTATGAACAAGTATTAAACTCTATTTCTTTGCTTTATTAGATACCTATTACAATTGCTGTTATTTAAAAATGTGAGATCTTGAAGTAGGTCAGATTTGACTTGGCCAGTTTTAAACACAATTAAAATGTTGAATAACTTTATAAAATGACTTATGTAATGAAAACTGGCCAAGTCAAATCTGACCTACTTCAAGATCTCACATTTTTAAATAACAGCAATTGTAATAGGTATCTAATAAAGCAAAGAAATAGAGTTTAATACTTGTTCATAATGTTATTTTGTTCCTATAAAAACATATTTCGATTTTGCATAGAACTTGGCACTCATTTAGATCGCCATTCTTTTTGCGGCGAAGCTCACCGCCAAGCATAATTTTTGTATTGAACTTGGCTCTCGTTTTTTACATTTATGTTTTTGGTGGGATATCATTACTTTTTGTAAAGAAAACTAGGCAAGTATTCCTATTTAATGTTTTTTTTTGCGTGACAAATTAACCTAAAAGAGCTACAAACAAATAAGGTTTTGAAAGAAACGATTTACGTAATATTAAATAACTCACAAATGCCGTTAAAGTACAATACTAAAAAGGAATAATTTATATCTGGACTATTCCAGCTATAACTCAAATAAATTTAGTCGAACGACGCAGCATTAAACGCAATCTAATAGGTGGGTTTCCGCTAAACAACCGGGCATAACGAGGACGCTGGCGCGAATGAGCGCCGCTAAGAGCATACTTTGGTTCGTTCGCATTTTAAGTCGTATAGCGCTGTGAGCCGCGCACAAGTGCAAGGCGCGAGCGAGTTCAAGCAGCATTCTTAGACTAGTCAATACATACATATATCGGTACCAATAAGACTTCGCTATTGCCTTGACCTTGGTATACATACACATTGGAGTTTCTTTTAGGGTACAAAGAGTTCGAACTAACAAATTTATACCTTAAAATATTATTTCTTATTTTCAAAAGAAATCAGAGAAACGAACCTTGGGCACTGATCTTTGTTAATTTAGTGAGCCGTGGACTATAAGATAACTACTATGCAGGTATAAACCAACCGACCCGCTAAATTTTAAGTAAATCGCTACCGCTTATAATTTTGTACCATAAGTCAGAGCGTGACGCTGATTGGCTGGTGTGCTGCCGCGCGCCGCTGACGACACACCGTTGTTGGCCGGTTGTTTAGCGCGTAGGTATTACAAGTTTTTTGTATGGGGACACCACTTATTTTTTGACTTTTTTTTATTTTTTGATTTTTTCCTACGCTTTCACACAATTTCCGAGCTGGATTCCAAATTTCATCCTTCTAGGTCATCTGGAAGTAGGTTAGGTTTAGGTACTATAAGTCAGTCAGTCAGTGCTAAAATTTACAACTTTTTGACCTTCATATCTTTATAACCGTTTGAGCTAGCTTCATGAAATTTGGGCTTCTACATGTCCTGATGGATCTTATCAAACACACGTAGTTTTATGTTTACATTAAAGAGGTTTCGAGTTATAGAAGGGTCAAAAGTGGCACCAAGTGGTTCGTGTAATATTACACTCGGCGCTGGCTAGCCAGTTCCTTTGCTTGAACTTGGCTTGACACGCTGCCGCGTGTCTAGATCGGTCTGATCCGCAATTATCCCTATCGAAATTCTCTATGGAAGATGTGAAGAAGAGACCGATACTGTCACTTATTAATTATTATTTCCGACCTCTCTTCTGATCTAGTCTATTCTCAATAACAAATTCGCAAATACATGATTCCTAGTTGTTTAAATAAACCCTTTCTCTCCTACCCCATGATAAAAAGTACCGTACCATACTCACTGATTCGTAGGTTGGGCTTCGTGATTTCCAATAGTCGGGATGACTAATACGTTATCGCCAAATTTCGATCTCATTTTGTCAATCAAATAACGATTCATATCATCAATTAATTCATATGATGTTTCCCAAACCCCGTGGTCGATTGTGTCACCAATATAATAAACAATGTCTATATCCTAGAATTAAAAAAGAAAAGTTAAGAACACAAGTTTAATCATAAGTTTTATCATAGTTATGCCTTGACAAGATTCAAACTCAGGTTTTAAAGGACTTCATAGACTCCAGTAACAAAATAAGGCAGTTATACTATAAAGATAAAGTGATCATTAGTATTGTGGCGACACTAGCGCCACAACAATAACGACAAAGACGCTCAACAGATGGCGTTAAAAGCGAGAAAATCGAGCTTGCATACAAAACGGCAAAATTACTATGAAAGTCTAAATCGCGCTTGCAAAGTTTCTACGGATTGGAGCATAAATACAACCTCCGACAAGACATTGTCGGAGCCGCGGTTCCCCAGGCCTGGCGGGAAGGTCTTCCCTTTGTGGCGCGAGAGCATTTCCACTGTCGCTCCCGTCACACTCCAAAGTATATTTATTATTTTAACAAAAAGACCATTAAGCCAATCTCGGTGCTATAATAGTAACATGTGCGAGTATTTGCTGAATTACTTTCGCGCTTCAGGCACCAGTTTATAGTTGATGTAAACTACTGCCGTCTGGCACTACTGTTGGTCCCATCATGCCCGCCGCTAATAGGGTTTGCTTGTTTGGTTTGGTTGCAACTGTTGCAAGGATTTTAGTTAGAAGTTGCAAAGGCATAATAAGACTATATGGGCAGTAGTTAGCATAAACTGGTGGCAGAAGCATTCAGTTATTTGGTTTAGTAGGTATATATGTATAGCCTATTTTGTATCTTTGATTTCCGAAACATAACACCTGAATCAATAAACTATCTTAAAACATAAGTACTAAAGACTTACCGTATGAGTTTCCGCAATTCTCTCTATAACATCATCGTACGCCCACAGCGGTGTGTCACAATTTCGATAATCTCCCCAATATCCTGCAGGTTCTGCATTTTGTCTGCTACTGAAAACGAAGGGATTTTTTATGTCTTCATGCTCAGTCCATGATTTTTTTTATCTAAGGTTGTTAGCAATTATAACATGACAGTAATAAAAAAAAGAGTGTAAAACGAAAACAAAGTTTTATCTGTAGTATGTGAAGTTTTCTGTATTGTACTTTTTCCCGCTGCTCCACCCGCGTGGGACTGTTATATCGCGCTCGATTGTTATATCGACTATAAAAGTAGCCTATGTTTGACCTCCGGTCTCTAACTATTCCATCAAATTCTGTTTAGCTATTTAGCCGTGAAAGCGTAATAGACAAATAAATAGTGGCATTTATAATATTAATATGGATATGGGTTTAATTCATTTATTCGCCCAGTAATAAATAAAATCTTACGGTATAGGATAAAACATATTCTTTTGGCGTCGAATTTCCGATGCAATACTAAGATTGAGCATCTTTACACCGTTACGATCCACAACAATTCTTTCATATAGACTATCGTCTACTTTTCGCGACAATCTGTAGCGTCGCGCTGGCCTTTGTCCTTTCCTGCAACATGTGGGTTCGTCGCAGTCGGCGACCCCGTAAGCTTCGTACAACGGATCAATATGAGCGTCTGTGATGATGGCTATCTTTAGCGGCCTTTGATCAAGTACAGGCGTCTGGAAATAAACCGATACAAGTCACTGATAGATTGATAATTTGTTTTTTATCCAGTATGCTGGACTGGAAGCAAAACCGCTGCGTAATCCTCTGTATTAGTGGCAGTCATAGTCACTTCAGGCTTTAAAAAAAACCCTTATTCAATTAAATCAATACTTATTAACAAGTGATTATTCATGATTTTTACTACTCAATTCACATAAATAAATAAACATACAGCGATAGTTTCGGGCACCGCAGGGAGGTCCACTTGCCAGTCAAACCTTGTGTCGTCATGAGGACAGACGTCCGAGTGCGAGTTTTGCAAGATGTGTGCGCAAAATGTCCTGGGCGATGCCTCGGGGGTGTTACGAATGATGTAGTTGATTATTGGCTGAAAAAGAAATGTAACATTTGAAAATACATTATCTAACAAAGAATTAAACTATGCAAATATTTTAACGAGCACTAATATGTAAATCGGCAAATACTTGTAGTTTTTCATACATTATTGGCTCAAAGAACCTATAAGAAATAGTTTCATGTCATGCTTCTTACCAGATTCAGTGCGATAGCTCCGGTACAAACATTTCGGGTTTGGATTCCCATAGCCACGCATAGGGTCGTTATAGTTTCTATGAGTTCTGCGTCTGACTGCCCTGCTGCCACTCCTTCGAATAATGCACCAAAAACACTTCGGCATGCTATGCACTCGAGATGCCGGGCGTACGCCTAAAAAAACTTGTACTATATTATTATTCTTAAGTGACGACCTGTGGCTTAATTGTTAACATGCCTGACCGCTACTCAGGAAGTCCCAGTTTCGATCCCCGGCCAGGGGGGTTACTACCGTCTCTTAAAACCATGCAAGTTCCAGTGAGTAAGCGAGATAGCGCGATGCATGATGTAAGGTGACACCCCCCTTATTCACTGGATCTTGCATGGTTTTAAGAGATGATGGTAAGCCAAGCCCAGGTCAAGATGAAATATTAAATGATCTTTTTAATTGGCCTGGGTCTTAGATGTTTATCTATACTTATCTTTATTTGTTATAAAATATAGTATCGCGATAAGTATCCCATAACATAAATCTCGAACTTACTTTAAGGCTAACTCAATCTGAGTGATTTGTCCCTATTTATTTTTATTCATGAAATTGTTATTTTTTAGATGATTCAGTAATGCCAACCAGGACTGTAACTACTCAAAAGTAACCTAAATCACACTTTCTTTGGCAATTGTATTTATAAAAAATTGTCATATCTTCATATACGTGGGAGTTCATTATTATCCTTGAAAAGTCAACTCTGCGGTTTATTCCCGGTCGTCCCCACCATGTCGTCCCCACTGGGGACGAGTGGGAAAAAAAAGTTTCGTTCGTCCCCAGTGGTGACGATTGGCACTTTTTATTTCCCACTCGTTCCGCTATAGACCGAGAGTTTAAATACAAGGGGGTTTCAATAAGAGATTTCACGGTTTGATAAAATGCTTTAATTACGCTTTTCTAAGCAAGACTGTCAATGGTTTTGATTGAAAGTAACTAAAAAACTGAGGTAATTAGTACAGTATTAACGAATTTAAAATAATTCATGCAGTGCGTATCACAGATAATCAACTTATTTACAATAATTCTTACTTCAGATAATCAACCTATTTTCAATTATTATTATAAATTGTAAATAAGTTGATTATCTGTTACACGCAGTTTAAAACTGCGTATGCGTTAAATTTTTTAGTTACTTTCAATCAAAACCATTGACGGTCTTGCTTAGAAAAGCGTTATTAAAGTATTTTAACAAACCGTGTAATCTCTTATTGAAACCCCCTTGTATTTTGACTCTCGGTCTATAGCGGAATGAGTGGGAAATAAAAAGTGCCAATCGTCACCACTGGGGACGAACGAAACTTTTTTTTCCCACTCGTCCCCAGTGGGGACGACATGGTGGGGACGACCGGGAATAAACCAACTCTGCTATAAAAATCATAACTACGTTGAAAACCCCGATGACATATTCAAGTATTTTCTATGTAGATCAGGTGCAGGTAGCAGTGAAAGTAATTTTGATTTGCCTTGCTAAACTTTTAGTGAAAGTACCCTACACTTCAACTCATTTTGCGTTTTACGTGTTAATCATATTAACTTTCTAGTTACCACGTGGGAGACAACATGAAAATTTCTTCAAAGGTGAATTATATTCTCCTTGCATCTTCAGTTTACTCTTCAGAGTCTAGGGTTCTCATAAACATGGTCCTAGATTTGGCAGTACTGGTTTATTGTTTATTACGATGGAGCGACTGTCGTCCGACCTCCGTAACCTTTTTTACTCAGAACCAGACCAATGGGTACATTATGCGGGTGTTTTAGTGGCTAACACGGTCAGTTTTTAGGCTTAGTTGTCGGCTCAATATAGAAGTTCCACTAAAGCAGAGAAATTCCAGTAGTGGCGACGGCGACCATCTCAAGCTAGGCCGCACTGCCGTTTGACACGCTATCGTTACGAACACACATGCCCAGCTAGGCTAACGAGCTCCTCAGCCTACAATATTATACCCCACATTTACACTCAGCCCCTGCTACTGCTCCTGTCGCTGCCGGAAATATCTTTGTCCTTTGACTTCCGCGCGAAAAACCGACAATCGAGGGATCGCCGGGCAGTGGCAGCGGCATGGGCAGTGACAACGTGAGTAACCTATTTACATTCGCGCGCTGCCCACTTCCCTGCCATGCAAGGCCGAGTGTAAATGTGGCAATATGTGTATTAATTAATGATGATATACATATGTAGTCATTTTATTTATTGATTAATCATGCCCACGCGATAGATTAAGATAATAAATACCGCTTACTGATCGATGTGTGGGGTAATCTGCCTGTTGTTTTCGCGTCACCTGCACATACTCAGGTCTGCGAAGAACTTCCAGCAGCTCCGGAAGGGATGAGGCCTCTTGCACATTCAAATCTTTCAATACGAACTTCTTGAGCAATGTTTCAGCTTCATCTGGAAGTATGAGTTTTAGTTTGAATAATAAGATTTGACCTTTATATCAATTGATTATTTATGCATACATACATTATATTGGTTACAATAAAACAACATAATTTGTCCGTAGATGAAACAACTTTCCCTAGAGAACAGAGTGTACAGACCTAACACAATGACAATCACAACTTTACAAACGAGAGAAATAGGTATAATGTGGTTAAAATATTTCGGTCTTCCAACTAAAGGAAAATACAAATACTTTATCATAAATTATGTTTCTACATTACACGAATAAATATATTTTTTAAATTATGAACTCCCATTTTGTAGATGGAACAGTTACATTTATTACGGTTTTAGATTTTTGTGTTTGGGAACCTTCAAATTTCAAAGATAAAATAAAAAAAAATAGCAAGGCAGGTGATGAATAAATGATTCTTCTGTTTCTGTTTAGTGCACTATATATATAAATACAAAACTTTATAAATCATATTTTAAACAAAAATTATTACAAAGGTTGTTTGACATTAATACAAAAAATATGTATTTAATATTAATTATCCGCTTGCCGTTCCACTTTTTCTTAAATTGCGATACCCGACAGGGTTTATTGTTATACCCTCTATATATCCTCCGTGGTTATACCTATTTAAGACAGTGACTTCCTTTGTAGTTAGAACTGTAATGTACAATATGAATTGCAGTAAATGAATTGAAATTGAAAATTGAAGTTGACCGACTTATCACATCACTAATGCAATTTCTTCCAACCTTGGATCAATTCGATTAGGTCAAGTTAGGTGATAAATAAATGGCTTATCTCTCCCGTCTCAATTTCCGACAAACTATAGTTGTATATATAACAAGTAGTACACAGTTTTTCGGATGTTTAATACCTACCCAATGTTTTTTATATAATTATACTAGCGACCCGCCCCAGCTTCGCATGGGCATAAAAACCTTCCTCTTGAATCACTCTATCTATTAAAAAACCGCTTTAAAATCCGTTGCGTAGTTTTAGATTTAAGCATACAAAGGGACATAGGGACAGAGAAAGCGACTTTTTTTTATACTATGTATTGAAGTGATAAAAAAATATCGCTATTCTTACTCACCGAGTGACACAAGTTGTTTTGCTGTGCTCGCACATATTAACATAAAACCTATAACAAGAACCTTCATCCTCCTCGTTGGTTGGCTCACAAGCAAATGATAAGGGCAAAGCCACCTTCTCTTATATAAGCTAAACAATCACACCTTTTTAGGGTTCCGTAACCCGTAAGCAAAGGCCACATTTACAATACAGTTTTATTTTGTTGTTTGTCTGTTGATCAATACACGTTTGATAAGGAACGTGCAGAGGTACTACTGCCCAATGGCACAGGAAAGCAAAGCCGGGTGTCATACTTGTATTGTTTTTTCTGGTACTAGTGGGATAAATTAGTGTCATTTGTATCAGCAATGGTGGTCCGGCGGAGACTAAGAGTTAAAATTAATATCAAAAATTGTCGACTGAATGCGGGCAAATGTACTAAGGTATAAATTAAAACTATTTTTTTTTTCCTGTATTTTGTTTTTGTTTAAAATAATTAATATTCATTTGTTTAGATTTTTTAAAAACACTCATTTTTTCTTTATTTCAATCAAAAGTTCACTTTACTTTGATGGTACTTCGGCTCTTGCTTTAGATTTTATGGGAACCCTTAGCGCGAAAGTAAAACTCGGAACTGGTACAACAAATAAATCTGTATTGAAATTTATCTACTTATTTAATATTGAATTCTATCGTTATCGATGCGGGTAGTATCAGCAAACTGAAACAGGCGTAAAAGTACATGCCTATCATTCCAGCGTATAAGGTACACCCATCTTTACTGTTTACATTAATTTTAATCAATTCATCTTTTACCATATCGGTCACATGCAATCACGCAACACATATTTATTGTACTTATCTTTGAATTCATAGTCAGTAATTATTAATTTTTTATTCCTTATCAGTGTATCTGGTAAGAATGTCAAGTCATTTTAGAAGAGTGCGCTCAATTAAATGAGAACTATGAGTATATCCAATATTAAAATCAGATCGTTTAAAGAAATTATTTTATAAAATGCTAGCAAATGAGAATATTTCATATTCAGAAGCACACGTTTAGTTTCTTTAATCAGAGAATAAAAATATAACGCACTATTTTTAAATGTAATAATGTAATAATAGCCTCGATAAATAGCTGTTCATTGAGATCTCCCATGTTATGATGTACAAATATCGGCAATTACAATAAGCTTATTTACACCAAATTTTATTTTTACAAATCTAATTTAATTTAAGCATTTCTAAAGTAGTTAATTCTTCACATTTCTGACGATCCCAAAGTATTGTAATTACTGTATTGCAGAGATAGTTAATTTTACAGTCTTGATTGCAGAATGGCCAGCGCATATCACTTAGTTTAGAATAATATGCGGCATATAAGTCTAAGTAGTAGCTGTCTGTGGCCATCTTGTTCACCAATCTGTTTATGGATGTCGGAGAGAGGTCGGCCAAGTCGAAGGAGTTTTTGAAGTCGTAGAGTTGGAACCAGTGCGGGCGCCGATTGGGCGTCAGGTTGGCTTCGGTCACGTTGTAGGTGTAACATTGGATGCTTACTGGTTCCTAGAAAAAATGATCTTCGTGTTACCTTCTGTTTGGAGCTTTACGTTATACGTCAATGCAAGTTTATACTACAGTTGTGTCTTGAAGGTCTACATTTACCACGAATGATATCATTACAGGATATGATACAGAAAAAGATCATGATCACAACACAAGCGAGGGATGTCTACAAAATGTCATGCATCTATATCCTACGCCAATTAGCCCCTCGCCCATCATACGCGGGCCGTACATTCACTAACTAACTATCCATGGTACTTACATAAGACGAAGTATCGAAATCCACGATTTTGTAATTAAGATTGTAATTGGTGTAGGCTGTAGCGGCACCGCCACCCCACGCCACATGAATTGGGGAGCCGTCAGAACTGAAGAATAGCTTGAACTGGTCAGAGTGAACGTGTCCATTGAATTCGGCAACGATGGTTCACCAAAATCTAAAATAATAAAAGTTTTGAGTAAAAGGAAAGTTAGGGAAAATTAGTTGCAGAACTACAATGGAATGGGCTCGAGATCTGGCTAAGTGAGGTAATGAGATAGAGTAAGATGATCCGAAAGCAGTGGGGCACATTACACTTGTCAATATTATATGATCTATGACATAAGATAAAAAAGATAGATATGATCCCAGTATCGCGATACCGCAGTTATTATGGGCCATTACCGCGATACGGCCTATTACACCATCAATAAAACCACGGTAACGTAATAATATTGACTATATAAAAATCCAGGGTCGGCTGGGACGTGCGGTACAAAACCATGCGGAAGGGGTCATAACAAAGTCGAATTTTATTATGTCTAAGTATCTCATGGAGGAACAAAATCAAAAACGCTAATGATGGTGATTAAATTACAAGAAATTAAAAAAAGCCCCTTCCGGTTTATAATGAATGAAAAATAATGAATTTACGACAAAATCGTAGTACCTAGGTACTTAACAGTTCTTTTTTCCACCACTAAAAAAAAGGATTGTTAGGTTTAAGGATTCATGTACGTACACATGTTTATTTGAATTTCTTTATTCATGCTCCGAAGTTTAGATATAGTAAATAGATTTTTTTACATAATCAAAGCTACGAACAAAAAAAACTATCACCCGAATTACCCACATCACACCCTTAAGAAAACATCATTCACCTCAGGCGGCCCGTAGAAGAACAATGATTGCTGACATGCGGATAAGCTCTTTGAAGTGGCAGTGGGCAGGGTACATAGCGCAAGGAACTGATGGCCAGTGGGGCAGACATGTTCTCGAATGGCGACCGCGCACCGGAAAACGTAGCATCGGCCATCCACCGACTAGATGGCCGGATGACCTGAAGAAAGTCACAGGCAAACGCTGGATGCAGGCCGCTTCCAACCGGTCATTCTGGATATCCTTGGGGGAGGTCTATGACCAGCAGAGAACAACCTTCGGCTAAAATGATGATGACCTTCAGGCGGTGGAAATCAAAGTTTTCAGGATTTAGTGTGTTTCAAACGAATTCTGTGCTGCAGGCAAATGTTGCTATCCGAATTTTTTTATCCATCCATCTATTTCATATGTGAAATCCAAAACATGTTTAATGAGAAAGTGTGACCGTACTTACCGGTTCACAATCTTGTTATATTCCCTAGTCCATGTATGTGTTAGATCGTGCACTCCTGGTGGTATATGCGCTAAGATGTGGACCTTTTCACCGACTAGTTCAGACTCGTACAGCTCTTCAACAAGCCAGTCTAGGTGCCTCTTTGCGTCCACTGGATCGTAAACTAGCCACCTGAGAAATTAATTGAATTGTTCAGCTTAAAAGTATATTTTTATATCTGTTGCATAGGTACAAATATAAGATATTACCAGTTCATTTTATATGCAACGTTGTTGTTAATTACAATAACTTTTAATCCCGGCCTCGGTCGTAATGAGAATTCTCCGCGGTCGAGCAGTGTGACCCTGGCTTCATCTGTCAGGTACGGACTCCATTTATTTGCCAGAGCTTCATATAACCAAGTAGTGTTAAAATCACCAGTCACATAATTTGGCGCGAATCTGAAACAATTATGTCCAACAGTTATGTATTTACAAGTTTAAAAGAGAATTACTTCTCATACTGTGTATAAAACCATTGAGATTAGTCTTAACTCGTCAGAACCGTTGGGTCAAATATGGTATTATAAGAACATCTGTATTATCAAAACTACTACAATATACATTCAAAAATAATTATTTGATACAGCAATGGGTGGAAGAGGATTCTTATAAGCATCATGTTTTTTAAAAACATGATCCCATTAAGGGCCTTCGCTGCGTGTCGCGGGCGCCCGTCGCGGGTGACCGCGCCGTGCGCCCGCCTGCTCCCGGACTCCCGTCTCTCGCAGCGCCGCCAGTACAATTTCGATCGCGTAGGTGTACAGTCGATAATTATGGATTATTTATTGATATATTACTTCGCCAAAAGACGACGACGTGAACAATAGCGTCAGCCCAACCCATATGTCACGTCTAGATTGTTGGGTGGAGAATTTGAAAAAAGACTGTACAAGCACGGCGCGTGCGACACGGATTAACGTAGCGGCGCTCAATGATTTTGTAGAAACAGCTCCGCTCGCGTGCTCCGTCGCGCGTACAGGCGAGCGTGCCCCGTCGCCCGCGCTGTCCGCCTCACGCAGCGCTGCTCTATGAGATGATGTGAAACAAACACGCGGAGCGGACACACGCGCCGTGCGCCCGCTTAACACAGCGAAGGCCCTAAATTTTCTCCAATTATGAAAATATTGCAAAACTTTCCAATCTTAAAAATAAACGGCTTGTTACAAAAACAAAACCTTCCCGCTGTATATAGAATGGAAATACATATTATAAAAATATATATTGAAATTGTGCTCATACACAAATAATGAAACTTACTGATTCGTAGGTTGAGACTCGTGATTGCCTATACTTGGGATGACTAGTACATCTTCACCAAAAGAGGATCTAATTTTTTTTATCAAATGTCGATTCATATCATCAATTAATTCATATGATGTTTCCCAAACCCCGTGGTCGATTGTGTCTCCGATGTAATATACAATGTCTATATCCTAAAATAAAAAAAAAGACTTAAAAACAATATCTATCTTTAAAATGGGTTTAAATATATTTACTGTATTCAAAAGCTTTTATAAAATAGGTAAATGTACCTAGATTAATTAGAAAGAGTAGGCTACTTGCAATGATCCTTACAAACCCACTCGCTTCTTCTAGTAGTCTTTGAAATTTTAAATTGGTACCTAATAATCTATTTTCAGTTATAGTCGTGAAGGGTTGTTTTAAATGTTGGTATTTTCAAACAATGATACTAAGCTATGACAAAATTTGTTACACTAATGTTAAAGTCTGGCTTTGGGTGCATATCACCTATACTAAAAGGATTTTTAGTATAGGTGCAAGTATGAGACCTACCGGATGTGTCTCGGCAATCCTGTCGATGAGATCGTCATAGGCCCACATTGGTGTGTCACAATTTCTATAATCTCCCCAATATCCTGCAGGGTCTGCACTCTGTCTGCTACAGATTTCAATAAAAAAAAGTTTTTCAAAACACATAATATATGATTAGTAGTCATTTAATTTCTTAACATGCGTATGAGTTTCGTATGATTCCATAAATTGAAAATATTGCTTTTTAAACATTGAAAATAAAAGAAAAAAATTTGACGTTATATCAAACTTCAGTTAAATTGTTTTGTTTAAACTCAAAGAAATATTAAATAAACAGTGGATTAGAAAAGTATTGAAACTTCTACATACTATTTTATATTGTGCTTCTGTTAAAATTGTTGTAAATATTCAAAAACCTTACACTGCAGGACTACTCGTAACAGAGCTCCTATGAAGTCGCATTTCAGATGCGATGCTGAGATTAAACATCCTTTCACCATTACTTTCAACTATAGACTTTTCGTACAATTCTTCCGCAATGTTAGATGTTTCTTGCGTATATCGTGCTGGATTTTGGCCTATCCTGCAACATGTTGGTTCGTCGCATGCAGCGACTCCGAACGCCTCATACAGTGGGTCTATGTGGGCGTCTGTGATAACGGCCACCTTTAGCGGTGATTGTTCTGTTCTTGGTGTCTGGAAAATAAATGCAAGAATCCATATCCATACTTCCATACTAATATTATAAATGCGAAAGTCTGTCTGTCACCTCTTCACGGCTAAACTGCTGGACCGATTGTGATGAAATTTGGTATGGATATAGTTATGCACTAGGAGTCAAACATAGCCTACTTTCGGGCGCGATATAACCGAGGCGCACGCGGGCTGAGCCGCGGGCAACAGCTAGTTATTTCTTTAAAATGATACCTCGGAGAACACTAGCGCCACCATCATTTAAAAATTGAAAACACAAGTCATCAAAAATCCGTCATATGTAATTAAGGTCCTGGATCTGAAGTTAATTTTAATCATATTAAATTATTGAATTATAGTTTCCTATGGTTACAAATTGCAATATTGCTTAAAACGGCCACTTTTAACAGTTTTGCAATTTGTTACTTTAGGGAATCATAATTATATTATATTAAATATGATTAAAATTAACTTCAGATTCAGAACCTTAATTACAAAAGTGGCAATTTCGGGAGCAATTCCTGAAATTCCCACGATAAATGGATAATGCATTTTTTGTGTTGGTTATTGTGGTTATTGACATAACAAACTTTGTATAACAGGAAAAGTTTTATTATATGTATAGATTTATATAAACTTACGGCAACAGTAACAGTTTCGGGCACCGCAGGAAGGTCCACTTGCCACTCAAACCTTGTATCATCGTGAGGACATTCGTTTGAACGAGAGTTTTGCAAAACAAGAGAGCAAAACGTCCTAGACGAGGCTTCCGGTGTGTTACGAATGATGTAAATGATTATTGGCTGAAACGAAAACAAAAATATTATTTAAAAAGCATGTCAGTACCCAGCCGTAACAGTAATTCAGAAATTTTTATCGCAGAAATAGGTAGAGTGTAAGCTACCATAGAGAGACGACCTTTGAGGGTGTAATAAAAAGATCTATTCCTAGGTACGTCAAATTTCGTGGTGATATCAGCAGTGTGACAAATCGGTATACCTAACCATGAGTGCGTCACGTGTTCATTAATGAGGTAGATACTGTCACAGATTGCTTTAGATAGAACTGAACTGTACCTACAGATGCTTACCAGATTTAATGCCACAGCTCCATTGCAGACGTTCTCATTTTGGATGCCTATCGCCATACATAATGTCGTTATTGAATCAAACAATTCTTCGTCCGACTGCCCTGCGGCTAGGCCTTCGAATAGTGCGTTGACAGCACTCCGGCATACTATGCATTCTAGGTCCCGGGCGTAAGCCTGAAAGGAAAGTGGCAGCCAACTGGCACAATTATTAAAAAATCGGTCAAGTGCGATTTAAATTTGCATGGAGAGGGTTACCTCACGATACTTTTTAAATTAAAATACAAAATATCATATTTGAAATCCTCAGAGTAAGACGTAAAACTAGCGCTATCTAGCGGCGATTTAGTGAAATATTTTATCCTGTAATCTACAAGAAATGAACTAGGTACGTTTTGCTTTTTTTCAAAATGGTCAATTTTCGTCTTTTTTCGGGACTAAAAACAAAATTTTTATTTTACAATAATATATTTGCGATCCTCATAACGAGCCCTTTCATTTAATAACAGTGGTATCTATGTAAAAAAAAATGTCTCTTATCTTTAAAAAATATATTTACTTTGCACGTCTGTGTTTGGGTCCTAGGATTACACCTGTATTGTTGTGAGGTTTCCAGTTAAACACCTGTTTGGTCTTCAGGGGGTTTATTATATTAAATTTTATAATTACAACTTAATGAATGCACTTATGTAGTTATCTTCTCGTGTGCTTACAGTTCCTGCGCCTGACCAAGAGAGGGAAATCTCCCAATAGGTTTGATGTCGTGGACCTGACAGATGTCAGTCAAATCTGACAATTGATTTTGACATTGACAGTTATCTTTTTTAATTAAACAATTGTAGCTCCACTACATCATCCCCTTTTAAAAGAAAATTTAAAACTATTACAATATTCATGTGCTCATTGCACATCTATGAATACATATTTCTATTTTATTACAGAACTTAGTTATTTTAAAATAAAAATATTTTCGAAAAACAAATAAACAAAAATCAATTATCTAATTCCTACTACTAATTGTTACATAGTGATTTTAAACATATTTTTCAAAAGATGTACTCTTCATCCCCTTTTAAAGTAAATGTCTTTTACTTATGATTATGACATTTTGTTCATCTTTGTTTCAAGATGTATTATGCAATAAAGAATTATGTTAACAATATATACTAGAACTACATATTCAACATGGAGTGATGAATTGTGCCTTTCAGTTGGACACCTGGTGACACACAAAGCATTATGCTGGACGTATGTGATAAGAAGTTCTTATATACTTAACATTATACTTATCTAGTACAGTGTATGATCTGTAATCATTAATTTGTGATATTATACCTTCTTGCCATACATTTTTATCCACATTCTTTTTAAACCATATGTTTTGCCCAATAAAGAACTTATCTTTGAATCTAGTTGTTTTATTATAATTTCTAATATTTCTATTTACTGTTTTATTTAATTGTTTATCTACATTGTAATTCAGTTTCTGTTTCAAATAATTATGGTTTACAATTAGCTTTGTTTTAAGATTTCTACACATTAACAATTCACTAGGAGAAAAATTTGTTCCAGATACGGGTGAGGCCCTGTATTGCAGTAAAGCTATGCGATAATCAGTTTTATCTTCATGACATTTTAATAGTATTTTTTTAGCAATTTGTACTCCTTTTTCTGCCATTCCATTTGATTGAGGATATCTAGGACTGCTATATGTAAATTTAAATCCCCATTCCTTAGCAAACATTTTACATTCCTTCGAATCAAAAGGTACATGATCGGACACAATCTCATTAGGTATGCCAAAATTACAAAATATGTCTAATAATTTGTTATTTATTATCTTTGCACTTTTATTTGATAGGAATTTTATATCTAACCATTTAGAAAAATAATCATAAATTACTAAGTAACTTTTATTTTTGAAATCCATTATATCAATTCCTAATTTAAAAAATGGCAAAGTTGGTATATCATGTGGTAACATTGGTTCTTTTACATTATTATTATGGTACGTCTGACAAGTAAAACATTTTCTGACAAATTCATCAATATGTGAATCAATTTGGGGCCAATAATACAGTTTTCTAGCTAACTGTTTCATTTTAGTCATTCCTAAATGGCCCTCATGTAACGTTTTAAGAAAAGACAATCTCAAATTTTTTGGAACAATTAATCTTTCATTATAAAAGATCAAATAGTTGTCAACTGATAAATCTGATTTTAATTTATGATAAAAGTGTAAATTATCTGGAATACTTTTTTTATTTTCAGGCCAACCATTTTTAATATATTCTCTTAGTTGTGACAACTCATAATCCTGCTCGCTTTCCTTAATGAGCATTATTTTTTGTTCTTCAGTACACTCTAAATAATTAGAAAGTCCTATGCAGTGAATTACTTCATACATATATGATTCATCTACATTTTTACATTCTTGATATGAGCGTGACAACAGATCTGCTATGTACATAAATTTACCTTGCAAGTATTGAAATTCAAAATTATATTTAACCAATTTTAATTTTAATCTTTGTAATCTTGGAGAAGGAATTTCATGTAAATGTTTTTTTAGTATACTTTCTAATGGCTTATGATCATTTACTACAGTGAATTTCCGTCCGTAAATGTAATAATGAAATTTACGGGTTGCCCATACTATACTTAATAACTCTTTTTCAATTTGTGAAAAATTTTTTTCCGCTGGTGTTAGACTTCTAGATGCAAAACAAACCGGTTTACCATTTTGAAGGAGACAACATCCTAAGCCATCCTTAGAAGCATCACTTTGAATTACAATTGGTAAATTAGAATCAAAATTTTGCAAAATTGGTGCTTGACTTATCATTTTCTTAATATTATTAAATGCATTTTCATGAACTTCAGTCCATAACCAAGTAACATCTTTTTTTAATAACAATTGCAGTGGTGTTGCAATATTAGCCATGTTAGGTACAAATTTACGTAAATAATTTACCATTCCTAGGAATGTTTGTAGTTCCTTTTTATTTACAGGACTTTTAATTTTTATAATGGATTCTATTCTTTCCGGGTCAATTTTCATGCCCGTTTCTGAAAATATATGGCCAAAGTACTTGACTTCTTTTACTTTATACTGAAATTTACCCATATTGAAACGAACATTATGTTCTTTTGCTCTCTCAAATACTTTCTTTAATATTGCATCATGACTTTCCTCATTATCTGAACATATTAAAATATCATCACAGTATATTACAACACCTGGGATGTCTCCAAAGGCATCTTCACTGTATTTTTGAAATATTTCTGATGCTATAGCTATGCCAAAAGCTAATCTTAGAAATTTGTAACAACCAAAAGGTGTATTGAACGTACACAAGTCACTAGACTCCTCATCTAATTTTATATTATAAAATCCTTCAGACATATCTAATACTGAGAAAAATTTCTTATTAGTGAGCTTAGGTATTATTTCATCAATAGTAGGTATTAAATGATGTTCTTTAATTAATACTTTATTTAGATCTTTAGGATCTAGGCAAATTCTTAATGAACCATCTTTCTTTTCTACTATAACTAAATTGCTTACAAAATTCTTAGGGTGATCTACCTTTGCTATGACTTTGTGCTTCACCAGAGCGTCCAACTTGTCAGCAAGGCGACTCCTCAGTGCGTGTGGTACTCGCCGAGGCGGTCTTACCACTGGCTCCACTCCAGGTTGAACACGCAGCTTAAGAGGATTTTTAAATTCACCCACACCCTGAAACAGTTCATAATTATTGTTAATAATGGTTTCTTTGTTATTAAAATTAGTTGTTGTAATACTCTCAGTTTTCCTTAATTTAATATTACTATTATTTAACAACCCCAATGCTATTAACGACTTAAGTCCCAAGATTGGCTTGACTTTCTCTTTAATAATTACAAAATCAGTTTTAATATTATGATCATTATCAACACGAGAGATATGTAATTGAACCATGCCCAATGGCTTTATTTTGGCACCCCCGAAGACCTCAAGAATTGTTTTAGTCTCAGACAGTTTTATTTGTTCATCATCATCGACTATCTTTTTAAGGTCGTGTATACTAATGACATTAATTTGTGCCCCAGTGTCACATTTGAAGTTAATTATGTTATTTTCGACTATAATGGACTCAATCCATTCATTTTTATTGAGATTTATGGAGCATACTAGTCATAAGTGTTCAGCATCAACAATATTGTGAACTTTTTTAGAAAATGTACAACCAACACTGAAATGGTTTAATTTGTGACAATTATTACACTTTTTTTCAAAGGCAGGACAGCTCTTTGGTCCATGCTTATTATTACATTTCTTACATAAATAAAAGTCTTTAATATAATAGTTATTGCTGCTAAATTTACTTGTATTTTTTGGGCTATTATCATTAATCTTACTAATGTTAATATCAGAATACTTAGCTTGGTGTGTTGATGGTGATGAAGATGCTCCGCCTTGTTGTGATGTAGTCTTCTGAACAGTGTGGATCTCCGGGTGGGCCAGCGTCTTTATATATTCTTTTGAGAGCTCCACAGACCTGCTGATGTCCACTGCCTTGTCCAAAGTCAGGTCTTTAACCTCCAAGAGTTTTTGTTGTAGCCGTTGGTCGTTAACGCCGATGACTATCCTGTCTCGTAGCATCCTATCTTTTTGAGTTTCAAAATTACAATTTTCTGCCATCTTTCTTATCTGAGTATAGAAGGCATCAAATGTTTCGCCATCTTCCTGCTTCCTGTTGTTAAAGTTGTAGCTATTTATCACTTCGTTTTGCTTTGGTTTAAAGTATTCGTCGAAGACTGTAATAATTTCTTCTAGTTTGACTTTATCTTCAGTTTCTTTGTTTCTAAGTACATTGAAGTACAAGTCCTGAGCCTGTTGCCCCACACAATTCAACAAAATTGCTGCCTTTCTTGCCTCAGACAAGCGTTCAAAGCCTGCAGCCAATATGAATATTTTAAAAGCTTGCTTGAATCGCAGCCAACGTGGCCAGCATTGCTCAATGTCATCCAAATTCAGGCTTTGTGGCATGCGGTATTCAATCGCACCCACGTGGTTTCCAATACTTACATTTTCTTCCGTCATTGTTAAGTATTATTTTTGATTATAATATGTAAGTTTATTTTAAAATAGTGCTCAATCTGATGTCTTTAATTGGTATTAGTAATTGATGCAAGTTTGTGATGCTGCAAGCTGTAGGTATGCACCCAAGCACGTGCGTCCCATGCGGTTTTCGTACCTTATTTTTTTGGTTCTGATGTTCTTTTGCGACTGCGCCATGTATTGTTGTGAGGTTTCCAGTTAAACACCTGTTTGGTCTTCAGGGGGTTTATTATATTAAATTTTATAATTACAACTTAATGAATGCACTTATGTAGTTATCTTCTCGTGTGCTTACAGTTCCTGCGCCTGACCAAGAGAGGGAAATCTCCCAATAGGTTTGATGTCGTGGACCTGACAGATGTCAGTCAAATCTGACAATTGATTTTGACATTGACAGTTATCTTTTTTAATTAAACAATTGTAGCTCCACTACAACACCTACGAAACAGACGAAGACAGACCCACGACTTATCCTTTAACGGTTCAGTTTTTTACGGAACCCGAAACATTGTAGTCGCAGAGGGACATATACCTAGTGTTTTATGACTTCTACTTGTCGAATCGAAATGGCTTTAAGCTCTTTAGTTTTAACCAGTGGCTACGTTGATTGCTTTGTCGTCATTGGCCGTCCAGTAGTTGAAGCAGTTGGGAGTGTTGGAACATGGTAGGTATTAGTACACGAGTTTATAACCGTACCGTACCGCCTTTGGAAAAAGGTACTAAAAACATTATTTTTATTTTTAATACAATAAATTTACCTACAAACAAACAATAACTTACTGATGGATGTGTATAATCGATCTGTTCTCCTTGTGTAGCTGACACATAATAAGGTCTGCGAAGAATTTCGAAAAGCTCCTGTAGGGTAGAGGCTTCATGAACGCTTAATTCCTTTAAAACAAACTTCTTAAATAATATTTCAGTTTCATCTGGAAATAATACTTAGGTATAATAAACCTAATTTTAATCTTATGTACAGTAGCAATAAGTTCGTAATTTCATTCAGATTGTGTTGGCGGTAGGCGCCTTTCTGAGCCATCCGAAATTGCCGAAGGGATTTATAAAACTGGAGTGCTATATTTGAGATAACTTACTCAAAACCAGTGAGTCGAATAAATAGCGTTGAAGTCACCGGTTATATCGCATGAAAATCATTGGAAAACGAACGATAATCATTCGACTCACCGATTTTGCCATGTCATTTCAAAAATAGCACTCCTGGTACTATTTACAAGTTTCATAATGTAACAAAAACCATGATACTAAATATATGTTAAAGAATCTGTTCTCACTTACCGATAGACACAAACTGTTTGGCCGTAGCTGTGTACGCTATTATAGATCCAAAAAGTGATAGTAACACGTAAAGTACGTACATCATTTTCGCTCGTTGATCCACAAACAAAGCATAGGGGATAAGCCTTTATATATCTATATTAATCTGACAGATTTACATTTATCTATGAATGTGGGTACAGTCAACAAAACTTATAATATATGTATGTAATGTATGTACTTCAATCAAAACCATGATTTATTTATGTTCAAATCGTTTATCCAGAAGACTAATTTTAATCCGATGAACACATTACATTTACATTTTCCAATAATGACATTATACCAGAGTTTTTAGATTTCCAAATCCTGTGTTTCTCAAAGTACCTTGCGGGCTTTAAAAACTATAGCTACCTATTTGTGCACGAAAAACCTGTATTTATCTTTGTCATTTCACTATCAATGACCAATAATCCGATAAAACATATCGTAACAAAAATTGACAGCTTTTTGATAAAGAACTAAACTATAGACGAACAACGCAATTTGATGCTGTGGCACGTCCTTCAGTCCAATACTGAGAGCTTTCTTGTCGTATTTGGAAAATACTTAAACTTCACGCATTGTTAGTATGATCAAAATAAATTTGCTTCCCGAATAAATAAAAAACAAATCTGTATTAGAAAAGTACAAGTAATCAAGATTTATGTGACTTAAACTTTGTATACAAAAATAGAATTTATTCACTACATAACAAGGCATATTCTGTAATGCTCAGGAACATATTATGCTGCCCTACTATCACTAAAGACGATCGTGTAGTGCCCAAACTCTTTGGCCCAGAACTTACAACCTGCCCTATCAAAAACATACTTAATGCAATAAAACAAAGACGGTACATAACTTTAAAAATATACATTTTATTATATTATTATTTTTTTCTTATGATTAAACATCGCTCATTTCAACGTCCTCTATGTGTAAATCGTCTAACATCTCTGCTAGGGTGATGCGCGGCAACGCCGGGTCAATCTCGTCAGTGTCAACAGCCAGTTTGTTGGTGTCCTTGAAAATATTGATGTTTTGCCGGAATGCTGGATCTTCCTCTAGATCATCCAAGAAATCGTTGTAATCTCTGTGACAAAAAATAATTCTACTGTTAATTTTTTTTTGTAGACAATCACAATGTTACATAAGTTTATTGTAAAAAAAATAATTTAAAGATTTTATCACAGACAGACAGAAAGCAAAAAAGAAGCTTAAATGATGTAAAATATAAAGATCTTACTCATTGGTTGAGCTAATGCCATCATGCAGCTCATCGGCCATGTGCTTAAGCTTCCAGTTGCGCGCGCGCCGCCGCGCTGCCTTCTCTCCGTAGTGTTTCTTCACAAGGAACACGTCCGGAACTATGCTGCGATCTAACTTGTCCAGGTTAGCATCGTTCACGTTAGAGTTTTCTAAGTTGTATCTGCAATAAATAAATTTATGGATTTCTTATTATTCTTTATCTTTATTACATAATATAAAAAAAGTCGCTTTCTCTGTCCCTATGTCCCTTTGTATGCTTAAATCTTTAAAACTACGCAACGGATTTTGATGTGGTTTTTTTAATAGATAGAGTGATTCAAGAGGAAGGTTTTTATGCCCATGCGAAGCTGGGGCGGGTCGCTAGTAATTTATAAACGGAAAACGTAGGTGCCAGCTGAATCAAGAGATATTAGAACATGTAAAGCTCGGTCAAAGTAAAGCTGGCTACTTACGACGTCAACCCATATATTAGACCAAGTGCCTGAATAGATCTTTAACACACAAGACAAACTGTGCAAAAATAAAGGAAAAAGTTAATGCACGAACGGGTATTCGTAATTTCCCAGTGGGGTGCCACACCATTTGTCTTTCGCACAAGCTGCTTCGCGCTCTTTTTTTCAGCTGGCGAATTTGCCATCCGACACCGTTGCGACAACTGTCCTTCTGTCAGTTATTGCTCCTCCAAGTGTTCGTCGTAAGGTAAGGGAGATGTCGCATTACATCTTGTATCACGCTGTCTCGCTTACTCAGTTGATCTTGCATGGTTTTAAGAGACGATGTACCCCAGTACTAGTTTCGTCACCCCCCAGGTGACGAAATGCCGCCTGCAGCCTGAATTGCCGACACAGTTTGTTGCTGACATCACATTTCTCCGCACGGATCCGGCAAAAGTCAGAGTCAAGGTGATGAAAAATTGTTTTTTTATTGAAATTACTATAGGCAATCTGGTTGTATTAACAGATTGCAAGATGGGACCTATTTACGCTCGTAATAAGCATGTTAATGGGTAGCATCAGTTGTTCTCAATAAGGCAGATTACTAGTTCTGTTCTTGTTACTTAATCATGATGAGCCTGAAGCCATGTTGAAATCATAGGTATGTACAGGGAACGAGCACATGCTCTAGCCTTGAATAATAGGCTACTTGACTCATATCAATTATGATGCAACAAATGTTCATTTCTTACAGTATTTGACCCACGAAACCAAAATATATCGATTTCCGCGAAGAAAAATGCAAGATGGCATTATAATTTCAATTTCAAATTTACTTAAAATTCGGAACTGTCAAAACGCGGGCCGGCCATTAACCGCCATGACGTGACGCAACTATTGTGGTAAACTGACGTTCAGACCTATTTTAGACTTCTGTCATGTATTCAAAGTCTAGTCTCGGTGCGGCGTTCGTACTAAGTGGTCGCGTGTCAGTGCTTATTGGAATCTTGTGAAATCACAACCGGCCGGGCGTCGAACCGGTAGGTTCGAGCTCGACCGCGTAACTATGGAGGGAGTAAACAATAGCAGTGACATGGATGAAATACTTGAAGTAGAGGTAGAAGTACATCAACAATCTTCCGCTGGATTATTAAATATGAATGAGAGTTTTCGAAGCGAAATAGAAGAGAAAGATACAATAAAAAGAAGTCGAGAAGAGAATGACGAGACAGAGTGGACAACTGTTAATAGAAGTACCAAGAAACTGAAAGAAAATACCGATATCCAAATATATATATCTCATAATGAAAAATTACCAAAACAATTTGCACTTGCAAAAATACTGAAAGAACAGGGTATATCCGACATAGCCAGAGTAAAGTACCTAAACCCCTATAAAGTACGTGCAGACTTTACAAGTGAGCTGAGCGCTGAAAAACTTGAAAATTGCGAGTCTTTAATTCAGAAAGGATGGAAAATGCAAAAGGCAATGGAAAGAAATTATTCATATGGTGTTATAAAAGATGTTGATATCGAACTATCAGATGAAGAGATAATGCAATCTATCTATTGTTATGCACCCGCGGTGGTATCTTCACTCATGCGTCTGAAACGCCGGGGCGACGATGGCTGGGTTCCGAGTGAATCTGTTAGGCTTTGTTTTAAAGGCTCTGTACTACCTCGTCAGATAGCGGTAGATGGCTTGAATATAAAGGTTGAACCGTACATATTCCCGGTTTCTCAATGCTCAAGATGTTGGAAGTTGGGACATATGACAAAAAATGCACAGCAACTAAAAATGTATGCCCTAAATGTGGTGCAAATCATGATAATTGCGAGACGAAAAACTTTAAATGTATTAACTGTGGAGGTAATCATATGGCGCTCTCAAGAACATGCCCCAACTTTATAAAAGAAAAGAGATTACGCGAAATTATGGCTGAGTTCAATTGCACCTACAGGAAAGCACTACTTATTTATGTTGCGCCAAGCTCCCCTATACAGGAAATAAAACCTACTATTAATACTCCTATGCAAACTGTTCCGACAAACTCTTTTGAGACTCCAACTTATACGCATTTATATTCCAGTAGCATGCCAAAATTTTCTGAAATAGTAAAAATTGAGAAAAAGCCACAGGACAATATACGCACGCCGAAAAAATATAAAAAACCAAAAAAAAAAGACGATACAGGCTTTTGGGACGAGTCCGATAATTCGCATCAAGTAACTTTTGAAAACCCGGAGAATCCTAGCACGGAATCCCCCCCTAAAGATGTGAAATTTAGTGAATTGTTATGTAGGTTGAAGGAAATTATATTTCTAAGAAGTGATCCTATACAGTTTAAAGTGAAAAAAGTGCTCAAGTGTTGCATTGAATGGTGTATTTTATTAGTTGTGGATAACATTGCTGATTGGCCCCTATTAAAAATGTTGTTAGAATACTTTACTATAAATGATTATGATTAAGTTAAAAAAATTGAATATTTTGCAATGGAACTCTCAAAGTCTTAGACCTAAACTCGTCGCATTTGAATCCTTACTGCTTCAGGAAGGGATGCACATTGCTGCTTTATGTGAAACATGGTTAGATCCGAATACAAGCTTAAGAATTAGTAACTATAATGTATTTCGCCAGGACAGAGATGACTCATACGGCGGAGTGGCAATTTTCACCCACAAGTCTATTGACGCACACATTTGCAGCGTACAAGGTATTTCTTCGGCGATAGAAGTTATTCATGTTAAGGTAAACAACTGTGATAAGCTTGAGAATATAATAGCTATTTATTGTTCCCCCTCAGAGCATACCTCTAAAAGTGATTGGGATACTCTTTTTTCTTTGGTGAGTAGTAAAACGTTAGTTTTAGGTGATTTTAATGGACATCATTCAAATTGGTCATCAAAAACAGATAGCAGAGGAATTCAAATTTTTGATTCAATTATTGATCACTCTTATATAAGCTTGAATGGTAATAGTTCTACCCGGGTTAAATTGGTTAATGGCTCTTTACATAAAACGTCTCCTGATATCTCCACTGCTTCGTTAGATACAGGGTTACTTTTTAGTCAGTACGCAAATTAAACCTACGTACTTGTTATTAATTTTAAGAAAACCCGTATTTTTTTTTACACCACGTTTGGAACAAAAAAATAAAAATAACTCAACCCAAACTTATCCGTAAAACTAACACAAGGGTGGTAACCGAACGAACGAATGGCAACGTTGCACGCGCCGCTATCAGCAGGGTCAATAACCTAACATCTGACGTTAGGTAGGTATTACGATTATGACAGTTAATCCCAATTCTTACGACCGACAAAAATAAAAATATTGCCAATAAATTGTATCTACTAATTCTGCAAAAGTAAAAGTTAATTACAATTTTCTTTTTTTTGGCGTATTGAAAAATTGGAATCAATTTAATAATAACATTCTAATCAACATACCTAAATAATGGAGTCTTTTTCTTCTTTTAGACAAATTCACACGTAGGTACACGTCACACGTACTTGAGCAAGTGCTCAAAGTGAAGTCCTTGCTGCTGGAAACCTAGTCTCGCACGCTTCTGGACATTTGCCCTCACATTTTCCAGTATGAAGTTTTCACTTTTTAGTTCATCAAAAGCACTCATTATTTTGTTTTTGAGGTCCTCGCGACTTTGAAGCTCCTCCATGTACACCCGCCGTTTTACTTCGCCCCACAAAAAAAAGTCACAAGGTGTTAGGTCAGGAGACCTGGCCGGCCACGGAACAGGTCCACCACGTCCGATCCACCTATGTCCGTACCTCTCATCAAGGTATTCACGGACACGCAATGCGTAATGTGGAGGAGCACCATCTTGCATGAAATAAAAATCTCTGTCTTGCTGTCTAGCCAGTGGCAACTCTTCCTCGATGTGCTCCTCAATCACACCGCGTAGCATATCTAGGTAAGTGCCCCCCGTTAGGCGACCCTCAATAAAAATTGGGCCAATTATGGTGTCGTTGTAGACACCTGCCCACACATTGACACTAAATCGCCGCTGGTGATGATTTTCTTTTATTTGGTGTGGGTTGTCGTACGACCACCAGTGTTCGTTGTGAACGTTGTAAAGCCCCACTCTCGTGAACAGAGCTTCATCTGTCCATAAAATGTTTTCGTTGGGATGGTCCATCAACCAACGGCAAAATTCGAGACGGGGTCCGGCGTCACCAGCGTACAGTGCTTGCACTGGTTGAAAATGAAAGGGGTGAAGACCCGCAGAGTTTAATAACTTCCACACCGCGTATTGACTCACGCCGAAGCGCTGTGCCGCGTCGTTTGTGCTTCTTCTTGGGTCTTCCTCGAAGAACTCAAAAATTTGTTCCTCCACTTCCACTGCTAAGCGAGGCGCACCTCGGCCTTGGGCATGCCTCGGCACAGTAAACTGTCCGTGGTCCAACAACCTCTGCATAACTCTTAAGATTGTTCTTGGGTTAGGCACTTGGGGGTCGATAATTCCAGCATTCGCTAAACGTGGCAAACTCTCTTCGGCGTACATCCTTTGAGCTGCCCGGGTATTTTCTCCACTTAAAAAATAACTACGCACCATTTCATAAAACTCCCGAAATGAGTAGGTCGCCATCGCGATATCGGTCGGGCGGGCGAAACGCGGAATTAGCGCACGCGCACTCACAATTAGCACATAGCGGCTACTGATCAAAGGGATGGATAGATGCGGGTGCGGCGGCGCGACCCCTCTCTCTCTATCCTTTACCCCGCGCCGCCGGCCGGCCGAAAGTAGCATACCTACGTAAGTAGTGTGTCTATGAGTTATTAAATTGATCGGTAGACAACAATAAAAATGGATTAAAAAAAAATATTTTTTTTATTTGCTTAATATGTTCTATTATCGATACTAATACCGTGGTATAAGTTTGCGTACTGATTAAAAAGTAACCCTGTATAGCAATGACTTTCTCTTGGACCATTTTGAATGAGACACTAGGTAGTGATCACAATGTCATTAAAATATCCTCCGAATTAAAAAATACGGTCAAACCGATTAACAAAAGAAATTTTAAAAAAGCCGACTGGGAATCTTACACAAATTCATTACAATCTATGTTTTCGGATTTTATAATGCCTGAAAATTTACAAACGGCATACGATCAGTTTATTAGTTGTTTAAACTCAGCTGCGGACACTCATATTCCTGTTACAAAAATAAATAGAAACCCATCTAGCTCGTTTACACCTAAACCTTATTGGAACCCCAACTTATCAAAAGTAGTTGCGGAACGTAGATTAGCTCTTGCGAAATTTAGACGGAACCCCATACCTAGTAATTTAGATATACTTAATGAAAAAATTCAATGTGCACAGAGAACTATTCGTAACGCTGCAAAGGAATCGTGGCATCAGTTTTGTTCCTCCTTTGATCATAGTACTACACAGTCTGAATTGTGGAATAAAATGAAATGGTTCAAAGGGTATAGTACAAATAAACAATGTGTTGAGGAAAGTAGTGCTAGAGATTTACTTAATAACCTTTGCCCTGATTATGCTTGTTCAGATAATCCTATTTTTATGTCTTCCAATACAAAATTAGAATCTCCTATTTTAATGCAGGAATTATTAAGTTGTATACGCCCAGCAGATACAGCTCCAGGCGGGGATAATATTTCTTACTCAATGTTAAAATACCTACCAGAGAATGGGAAAAAAATATTACTAGTTTTATATAATAGTTTTTTCCAGTATGGATTTGTTCCGAAACAGTGGCGTGAAATTATTATTAAACCAATACCTAAACCGGGAAGAGATCCACAATCTGCTGGTTCCCTACGCCCGATATCACTAATATCATGTCTGTGCAAGGTTTTTCATAATATCCTGGCTGGAAGATTAGAGTGGTATGTAGAAAAAAACGATATGCTATCTGATAGTACAACTGGATTTAGGAAGTGCCGATCTACACTTGATAATCTCACTAGCCTTGTTTTAAGAATTCAAATAGGTTTTAGTAAAAAACAATTTACTTTAGCTTCTTTTATAGATATAGATAACGCATATAATAATATAGACGTCACATTTTTAACGAAAGTTTTAGACGACATCGGAGTGGGAGCTAAAATGTGTTCCTATATATGGCAATTTCTATGTGAACGGTCTCTTAAGATACAAACTGGAAATAGTTTTCTTAGCAGGAATACACAGAGAGGCCTTGCTCAGGGAGACCCTATGTCCCCACTACTGTTTAACATAGCCACTATGTACATTAGCAAGTCTATAGATAATGTTTTTATTTCTCAATACGCCGATGACTATGTTCTATATATTACAAGTGATAATATATCACACGCCTACAATGAATTACAATGTTCACTAAATGAGTTGGTAAGACTTTTATGCGAACTAGGACTTGAGATATCCCCATTAAAAAGTAAAGTTTGCTTATTTAAACGTGGCCGCTTGCCGGATAATACAGGTCTGGAATTAAAAATTGAAAATAACTCTCTGGATACAGTAGATTCTTTCAAATATCTTGGAGTCTGGCTAGATAAATCACTCAGGTGGGCTAAACATATAAATGAAGTTAGAGAAAAATCATTAAAATATTTAAACGTCTTAAAAGTTTTAACTGGACCTGGGTGGGGGGTTCATCCTACTCATTTACGACGATTATACTTATCAGTGATTCGAAGTAGACTTGATTACGCTAGCTTTATTTATGACGAAAGTTGTAAAACTCATTTAAATAAATTAGATAAAATACAAAATCAGTGTTTGAGAATTATAGGTGGTTATGTTAGATCGACAGCTATACATGTGATGGAGTGTGATCTTTATATACAACCATTACATGTTCGCAGATATTTTTTAGCTGGTAAATATTACCTTAAATCTAAATCAATTAGGATAAACGATTTAAATCAGTTGTTGAATAATCTATATTATATGTGCGTAAGCGGACGTTGGAGGCGTAGGAAAAAACCTTTGCTCAATAAAATCCATGAAACTCTAAAAGGAAAGGAATTGACAATTAGTAATCAAGTAGATATGTTTACTCTGGACATCTGGGTCAGCGGGGTGAACCTTTCTGAAGTAGTAAGGATTCATATACCAGAAGTTGATAAATCAAAAGGATCTTATTGTTCAATTTATTTAAATCAGATATGTTCAAAATTTATAAATGATAGCTACTCAGATTGCTATGAAATTTTTACCGATGGGTCAATAGACGGAGAGAATGTCGGTTTAGGCTTATTTGATCCACAAATGAATAATCGTATAAAATTAAAAATACAATGTAAAATTTCTATAATGCATACTGAATTGTTAGCTATATATGAGGCGCTGTCTTATATTGAGAGTATAGGATTTCATAAGTTTGTTATACTCTCGGACTCCAAAAGCGCCCTCCAACACCTGGCTCGATGTACCTCGAATTTTCGAGGCACACCGATAGCCTACTCTATTATTAGCGCCATTCGTAAATTAAAGGCTAACAATAAGTCAATCATTTTACAATGGATTCCATCTCATGTGGGGATTGAAGGAAACGAGGAGGCTGATTTATGCGCTAAGCAAGCCTCTTCGGATGGTATCCCGTTTCAATGTAAACCGTACTTTATGGAATTGTTATATGTAGTAAAACAAAATTGTATAAAATTATGGAAGGAGTTCGCGGACGAAAGGTCTTTATCCAAAGGGATATGGTTCAGAACTATTCAGCCCAGCCTACCTCGATGCCCATGGTTCGTTGGGGCTGGTATGAGTAGGTCGGAAATATGTTTGGCTCTGAGGATTCGTTCCGGACACATTCCACTGAATAGTTTTGGTTATTTGATGGGTAAGGTTGATACACCCAATTGTACCGAGTGTGGAAAAATTGAAGATATTTATCACATATTGGTGGAGTGTGTTCGAAATGAAGATGAGAGATATAATTTTACTTGCATGTTCAATGTAAACCCCATAGATGTAGGGATATTTAATACGTTACTTGCCCATCCACTATCGGATGAGGCGCGAATGATTTATAAATTAGCAAAGATTGCAATTAATCGTAGATAGATGTGAATTTTGGAGTATCGCTGCATCTATGAGGGTGGCATTTTCATTGTTGAAAAAACCCTCTTTCAATAAATAAAGATCTAAAAAAAAAAATGTATTCAAAGTCATTAATTCGAATGATTCGACAAAACTGTGGAATCACATGATTTTCATGCGACTCTGTGGTTCTTGGCGAGAATCAGGTTTCATAAATAGCACCTTCCACAATAATGACGTCACAAAGCTGTAAAATTTTGTGACGTCATTATTGTGTAAGGTGCTATTTTATTCTAAAGTGAACTTTTGAAATAAAATTTTGCTGCCTTAGAGGGCTCGGAAAAATATGGAAAAAATGGTTTCAATTAAAACAAATAGAAAATAATTATTTAAAACAAAAACAAAATACAAGTCAACTAGCCTATTAAGTATTTGAGTTACTAAATACTTACCCCAAAACTGTATCTCCAGGCTTGAGTATATGGCCAAGGTGGGTCTTAGAGTGAATAGGATTTACGTCCATTCCGAGTTCACTAGCCTTCACAACCCAAACATCGGCCACTACATGCTTGTTGGAAACCATTCCTTGTCCTGGAAATGACTTCTTCTCCTGAAATAACATTGTAGAATATTGAGACATATACACATTTAAAAATAGATGGCTAGTTTTCTATTGACACGATTTTCACCCATCTTAATGATAAGCAAAAAACATTGCTAAGAATGAAATAATGAATTTTACAGAAACAAACCTAAGAAACAAGGAATAAGGTCAATTTATGCTAATTGGTTTTAGAAGAAATTGGACTTGTGCGGGGCACGTATAATGCAATTAGAGTGGCGGAGTTTTGGTCCGACACCATATCACAATCACTACATAGTATTAAACAAAGTCGCTTTCTCTGTCTCTATGTCCCTTTGTATGCTTAAATCTTTAAAACAACGCAACGGATTTTGATGCGGTTTTTTTTAATAGATAGAGTGATTCAAGAGGAAGGTTTTTATACCTATGGGAAGCCGAGGCGGGTCGCTAGTAAAATAATAGTAACCAGAATTCGACACGACGAAGAAGTAGAAGAAGAAGATGAAATTGGTAAAATGTGAAGAATATTTTTATTAGGAATATGATAAAATAGTGCTAACAGCTTACAGATGTATAAAATGTAAATGGCTTAAAAATTAATATTATTTCACTTTCTATAGTTTTAATACACAACAGCACTAAAAACGGTACCTATTCATTGTACAAAATATGACAGTTTTGCAGGTCAAGAGACCCAGAGCGGGGCTTAGTAAAAACACATCTGAGGCCATTTTTTTTATAGAGTTTGCAGAGTTCTGCTCAGATGTGGTTTCCCTTGCGATACAAACTTAGCAAATCTACTAGTTTTTGATAAATTATTGATAACTTACATGTTCCTTAATAATATCAATATCCATAACAATGTATTCTACCAGCTGTTTAGGGTTGCAGATAGGAGTAAATGGATATCGCCAATACATGGTAGCTGACAGGTCACATACTGTAAGAGCAAATGTAATGTTATTAAAATATTATAGTACAAAATATAATAAAGATAAAATGTTATTGTAATTAGATTAGATGTTTCTATGATGATGGCGCAAATTAGTTTTGAGCTTGACCCTACATAAAATAGTCTTCTTTAGTTAGGAATGTAGTGTAGTTAGTGAAGGCAATCCATGGTTATTATATTTAAAATGAAGAACTCACCTTGTCCTGTACTCGCATCAATTAAATGAATAGTGCTTGTCACTCTATTCACCAAGCATATGGGAGATATAGACCCAAGTTGATGTGTCAACTTTTTAGGTAGACAAACAATGCTGTCCTTTGACAGGGGCACAATATCAATGCTGAATGTGAACTTGTAGTTGTATATGTTACTGTGGATATCATGTGAAATCAGCTTCTTGGAATGTTGGCATTTTATTGGTAACACTGATTGTATGAAATCAACCATTTTTCGGGCATGGCTCTCTGTTGCATAGAAGAAGTCTAAGCCATCTGAAACAAATTAATTCTACATTAAAAAATTATTGTTGAATTTTATTGACACTATGCATGGCTCAAAAGATGCCAGGACATTTTCCATTAAGATATGCAAATATAATGAAACTAACTTTTGCTTACTGCTTCGCCCGTGTCAATTTCCCACGGAAACAGTGCTTTTTCCCAGGATGAAAGGTATTCTATGTCTTTCTCAATACTTCTATCTATGTGTATGCGTCAGGAAGATTGGTGCAGTAGATAGGGTGTGAAAGCGTAACAAACAAACAAACTCACATTCACATTTATAATATTAGGAAGTTAGGATTAAAGGGCTAATAAATAATATTGATAAAAATAAAATGAAATATAAAGAATGGTTAAAAAATTCTTCTATTATCTTACCATGTTTAGGTTTTATCCCAAGAGTGTTTTCATGGGCTCTGTGTTTCAGAATCAATTGTTCTAAGTAATAGAATGTTTTCCTGTTGTTTGCCCTTTGTCTGACTTGCACCAAAGCTTTCCAGTAATCTTGCGCTTCTGAGCGGTGGCAAGCATCACACATTTGGTGCTGAATGGTGAACTCAACAATGAATGTTTGTTGGAGCACTGCACCTCCCATAACTTCACCTTGAACAGTCAATTTCACCTAAAACATGTTAAAAAAAATATTCTAAGTACCAAACAAGTACCTTGTCTCTGTGGACATGGATTAAGGGTATTAAAGGGCTTCTATAGAGAGGGATTACCTTAATTCTCTTGGAATGAGGCTCAGTCCAAGCAAAACCAGCATCAATCAACTTAACCCTGTTCAAGCCCTTCAACCTTTTAAGGCAAAGTGCCAGGAGTTCGCGTGACTCCAATGCACACACAACCCATTCTGCCGGAGGCTGTAAGTACCTGGATAAAAATATTATATGTATTTCGATTTAAAAGACCATAGTAACTAACAGAAGTTATTCATAAAACAAAATAATTTATAGTCACATGACAAGAGAAACAATCAGAATTATTAGTTTCATATCATTAAGCAGAAATTGTTATATACCAAAACAGTTGTTGAAATGGTATATGATATTATAACATGTTTATTATGCTACCACCACACTTGGCTATTCACGTATTTGCCAAATATACCGTCCACCCATGGTCAAATAGGCAAATATTCGTATACAAATAGCCAAGTGGTGGTAGCATTATGAATAAAAAATTGGTAGTCATTTTTATCAGGCTACTTAGTTGGTTTAAAAAAATTTACACTATATAATATAACCTTTCACATCCACGACAAAAAAACAAAGTTGCTTGTTTAGGGATACCATCAGTAATATCCACATGTGCTCTTAGACAGGCTACACACATATTTGATGGGTTAGCTTCTATGGGAACTGCACATTGACAGCATAATCTGAAATAAAGTAATGTTATAAAGGCAGGATATTTCTCTAAATTTGGCTTTGAATATCTTCATACTACTACCTCACTTCCAGTTAAATGATTCAAATAATAATAACTAGATTTGGGACCACTAATTTCCAAAAATCAAACTGCATAATATAACCTAAAAAGAACTTACATTCTGGTAGCATTTGATCCTTGTAAACTATCTGGAGAAATGTATTCCATCTTGTAGATTTAGCTTTAAACCACCTTTCAACTCTACTCTACTGTTTTAAAATGATTTATTTAAGAAGTTTTAGTAACAACAATGTGCTTCAGGTTTATTCAAGTTTATTTTATGACCACTTGATGACAGTCTGACTGACAGTCAGTTGAGTGTTGGTTGACTTGACATTGACATATATATATTTTTTTCCTAATTCCATTTTATAATATGCTTTACGGCCCTGGAAGCAAGTCCTTTAAGGCCTATATATATCCATAGATTTATAATATAGAAGATGTAGAGAGCACGAAGCACAAATACACAGAGGAGATGAATTAAGCAATCAGTAGGTCGACCGCCTATCTCGATTCTCTCCTCTCGTAATGGCTACTTGTATCGCTTTCGCCAAATTTCGCTCGGTTTTACGCACAAAAAGCTTTAAAAAGAATTTTTTTTTTGTAAGAACAAAAAAAAAAATTTTTAAGCATTTTGTGCGTTAGACGGAGCGAAATGTGGCGAAAGCGATACAAGTAGCCATTACGAGAGGAGAGAATCGAGATAGGCGGTCGACCTACAGGTCGAGTACGTATCAAAGGGGCCTCTGACATCACGTTAAAAGTTTCAGCTTCTCGCCACCAGGGTCGCTAAGATCAGTACGGAACTTTTCGACGTCGTTCTGACACGTGTTTCGCTCAAATAAATAATAAATCATAAATAATACATTGGTCGACAAAATGAAGTGTGTTATCGGGTGCAAAAGGTATACGTGTAAAGCTAAACTGACTGAAGCTAAAAGATTATCTTTTCATTTGTAAGTAATTAATTCGCATTTTATAATTTTATATTACAGTAGGCATACAATGATTGCCGATATTTTGTAATGCGCTATCTAGGGGTGAATAGTAACACTTTTAACATTGCTTTTAGACTGACTATCAAACTATATAGAGTTGTTAAATTTGTTAAAACACCTTAGTCAATTTATTTTAATAGTCAATTTAAAAACATACCCAATTGAATAAGTTTGTATGAAATAAAGTTAGAATCAAATATTTGTAAGTTTTTGTGTGACCGCCTCAGTTTCTGTCGTTGTTTCTTTAACGACTACCGTCCAACGGCTTCACAACTTTCTTAAGCACGGAATCATCTTTCTTATCAGACAATCTGGTGATTCATTCTTCAATCATATCAAGTGTATCACAGGGTTAATTCACCATGCACACCCTGGGGTCTGAATTCTTCAGATCCGCCTCTCGGCCTCTTACGTGGTTGCTTTGCTTGCTTTACCGACCACCAGATAGCAGGCGGCTAAATGTACCTTTCGAAGCACAGAATCATCTTTAACAGACAATCAGATTATTTAAGCCTGCAATGTCCTAATCAAACTGGAACCTATAAATAAAGAATGCTTCCCGTGGGTATGGAACCCACAATCTCCGGGTTTTAAGGCAAACGCCTTAACCACTAGACTTCAAAGATTTAGTCCTGAGTAATGCTTAATCATTCTAAAAAAACAACAAAATTTGCTCTTCGTGAAAATCTAACCTACGACCTCCGGGATTTTTGTGGTCTATGTGTAAAAAATAAAAACATATATTTTTTTGGAAGGTGAGTTTTGAACTCGATGAATTCAGAGTTTACACGTGTTTCACCCTACCCCGTGACGTACAGGGTCGTATTTAGGACGGTAAAATGTTTTGTTTTGTGCGTCTGTCTGTTTATTTCATCCTTTTTAGACATCACGTATTCGGGTTATAGTAATGTATGAAAAATAAAGATATATTTTTTTATAATTTTGTAAAATAAAAAGACTGTTACGTTCAATGCATTTATTATCCCTTTTCCCTTCCGCACATTACATTTACTCTATTTTATCTCGATCACACGCTTCTTCATTGATACAAAACCTCTTTCTTAGAAGTCGGTTCAATAATGAGTTATTTTTACAATATTGCACGCGTACAGGTTCAACTGATAACCTTTTTTTAGAAGTTTTAAGAATAACATAAGTTGATTTATTTATTTTTATAACATACTTGAATACGTTCCTGGCCTTGACATCTAGTGACGAGAGGCAAACTTTTATCGAAAACGACATTTATGAAAGCAGCCTGATTTTAAATTCGTCCATTCACCAATAGATGGCATTCCAAATGATATTTGGGGGATACCTCATACCCCGACCCCCCGTAACTAGGAGACCCTGTGTTTCTGAGAGAAAGAGCAATAGGTCAGCTCCTCTGTGTATTTGCTTTTCTAGAGAGCTATGACTTGTCATTTGGTGCAAAGATGAGATAGCGAAAAGAAAGGTCCATGATGCATGAAACAATGAAATTCTTTGTTTTTTGTAATATGTGTGTGTTTTAAATAGTTTGATTAGTATTCGTGCATAGATGGCTTACCACCAACTCTTTAAACCATGCAAGATCCAGACCCTTACCAGCATCTCTTAAAACCATGCAAGATCCAATGAGTAAGGGGGATGGATGTCGCATTACATCTTGTATCGCGCTGTCTCGCTTACTCACTGGAACTTGCATGGTTTTAAGAGACTGTAGTAACCCCCCTTATGGCTTACTACCGTCTCTTAAAACCATGCAAGAACGATTGAGTAAGGGAGATGTCGCCTTACATCATGTATTGCGCTGTCTCGCTTTCTCACTGGAACTCGCATGAAGAGATGGTAGTAACCCTTATCGTTTTCATGAACTTTCCTTTTTGCACCAAATGACAAATCATAGCTACATCTCTATATAATAAATCTATGATCAGCACCGCCGTCCCTCCCGTCCCGTCCGTCATCAAATCCAAATCAAATCGAACTCTGTGCTCCGACCGAACCATAGATTCGACCGAACGGCGACCTCTTACGTAAATCTATACCAGCAAATGTACGTGGTTTTATAATTTTATCAATAAAATTTAATAACGAAAAATGTTCTCTACCGTCTGCAGAGCTGGCCGTTTGGCCACAAAGGCGGTAGCTAACAACCCTACTGCTGAAAAGGCACCATTAGTTGCGGGAGCACTTGTGAACAAACGTGATTATGCTGCCAAAGCCGCTGCAAAGGGACAAGGTAAGGTGGTCGCCGTTATCGGAGCTGTCGTAGATGTCCAGTTCGAAGACAATTTACCTCCCATCCTCAATGCCTTGGAAGTACAAAACCGCCAACCCAGGCTGGTCCTGGAGGTAGCTCAGCACTTAGGTGAGAACACCGTGCGCACAATCGCCATGGACGGTACTGAGGGTCTTGTTCGTGGACAGCCCGTACACGACTCTGGATCGCCCATCCGGATTCCAGTGGGAGCGGAGACCCTCGGCCGCATCATCAACGTCATCGGTGAGCCCATCGACGAGCGCGGCCCCATCCCCACTGACAAGACGGCCGCCATCCACGCTGAGGCGCCCGAGTTCGTGGACATGTCTGTCCAACAAGAAATTCTGGTCACAGGAATCAAGGTTGTGGATTTGCTTGCTCCCTATGCCAAGGGAGGTAAAATCGGGCTGTTTGGCGGCGCTGGTGTGGGCAAGACTGTATTGATTATGGAGCTGATCAACAATGTAGCCAAAGCCCATGGTGGTTACTCTGTGTTTGCGGGAGTGGGAGAGCGCACACGCGAGGGCAATGACTTGTACCATGAAATGATTGAGTCTGGAGTCATCTCCCTAAAAGACAAGACCTCGAAGGTAGCTCTTGTGTACGGACAGATGAACGAGCCCCCTGGCGCCCGTGCCCGAGTCGCCTTGACTGGATTAACTGTTGCTGAATATTTCCGTGATCAAGAAGGACAGGATGTGCTGCTTTTCATTGACAACATTTTCCGTTTTACCCAGGCCGGTTCAGAGGTGTCTGCTCTGTTAGGCCGTATCCCCTCTGCTGTAGGTTACCAGCCTACCTTGGCCACTGACATGGGTACCATGCAGGAAAGAATCACCACCACCAAGAAGGGCTCTATCACCTCTGTGCAGGCCATCTATGTGCCAGCTGATGACTTGACTGACCCTGCTCCTGCCACCACTTTTGCTCACTTGGACGCCACCACTGTACTGTCCCGTGCCATTGCAGAGTTGGGCATTTATCCTGCTGTAGATCCCCTAGATTCTACGTCCCGTATCATGGATCCCAACATTATTGGACCTGACCACTACAATGTTGCCCGTGGTGTACAGAAGATCCTGCAGGACTACAAGTCTCTCCAGGACATCATTGCTATCCTGGGTATGGATGAGTTGTCTGAGGAAGACAAGCTGACTGTTGCTCGTGCACGTAAGATCCAGAGGTTCCTGTCTCAGCCCTTCCAGGTGGCTGAGGTATTCACTGGACATCCAGGAAAGCTGGTGCCCCTCGACCAGACAATCAAGGGCTTCTCTCAGATTTTGGCAGGCGAGTATGATCATCTACCTGAGGTTGCATTCTACATGGTTGGGCCAATTGAAGAGGTTGTTGCAAAGGCTGAGACCCTTGCTAAGAGTTAAAAATTATATATTTGTATGTAGGTGTGTTAGAGAGAAAACCAGTAATTTATTTGTTATGTACTGCCACCATTCAGTTAATATACATAAATGGTATATAAATCATGATCAAACAAACATATTAACTTGTGATTTAACCAAGTTATCAATATTACATAATAATAAAACTTAAATAATAATATCAGTATTTTTTTTTCATTTCTCCTAAACATGTTGAACGGTCTGCAAGTCTGGTGTCAGGTTAGTTTTTCATATTATAAGTATTTCAATCTAAAAAACTTACTTCTACACATTTTTTTATGTGTAGAAGTTTTTATTTGTAGAAAATGACTATCTCCATTAATTAAAATAATGTGTAGAATAAAATGTCTAAAAAAATTTACACCAGTGTTTAACACTGTTGCTTGACACACTTATAGGAGACTTGGATAGCAGTAGCTTACAAGCAAGTTACAAGATAGGTCCATCCCATTGTAGTGATGGGTAAAAAATGGTGAAAAGACTAGTTTTTAACCATTGTTTTTATTATAAACCATTATTGCACAGAATTTAGAAATATTTATTATTCGGATAATTTCACTGTTTTGTGATTTATAGTAAACTAGCTGTTCCCCGCGGCTTCGCCCCGCGTGGGACTCGGTTATATCGCGCCCAAAAGTAGCCTATGTTTGACCTCAGGTTATTAACTACATCCCTACCAAATTTCATCACAATCGGTCCAGCAGTTTAGCCGTGAAGAGGTGGCGGTGACAGACAGACAGACAGACTTTCGCATTTATAATATTAGTATGGATTAGTATGGAAGTATGGATATGGAGAGTATGGATTAGTATGGAAGTATGGATTAGTATGGATAGCAAATGAAAACTAGTATTTTACCATTTTGGCCTATCTACTAGGTAGTGTATTTTAACCAACTTAAAAAAAAGGTTAAGATTCTCAATACGGAATAGTTTGGAATAGAGTACCTCTACTCAGTTTTAATTTTATTTGCAGGGTCCCTGAAAACGCATTTCGTTTTAAAGAATAGACAATGTGTGGGTTGCTATATGTGTAAAAAAGTAAACAATTAATGCTGACGTAATCACCATATAGATACCCCACCCCCCATGTCATCCATACTAATATTATAAATGCGAAAGTCTGTCTGTCTGTCTGTCACCTCTTCACGGCTAAACTGCTGGACCGATTGTTATGAAATTTGGTAGGGATGTAGTTAACGACCTGAGGTCAAACATAGGCTACTTTTGGGCGCGATATAACCGAGTCCCACGCGAGGCGAAGCCGCGGGGAACAGCTAGTCAGAAATAAGCAAATGATAGACCCCCTCGCCCCCCTATAGTGCTTACGTAATACTTGAACGGCCCCATATATATATATAACATTATATAACATACAAGCTACTTGTAATCATAATCAAATAAATTCGCTTATTGTATTTATTACCCCGGTATTAGCTATTTAAAAAACCCTCGTACGAAACGGTTACTTAATTTTCGATTTCCCTTAGTATTAACCATCGATAAAATATTACTAAAGTACTATTTTATCGATGGTATTAACTCATATAAGTGGCTCAGTTGACCCTACACTGTGATGTCAGATTGGTCAATCGATCTTGTAAGCCTTGGTATCATTGTTTCAAATATGGGGCACTCCAACTATCATCCTTTACTTGTAGTCTATTGGAGTACTAGGTCAATTGACCCTGCATACCTAGGTGTCTGAGTTTTCTAATTTGACGGAGTTCAAAATATATATAAATAGATACTTAAACTCAAATAAACATATATATATATATATATATTAATATGACGATTATAAAATTATATTTTGTTTTATATTCTATAAGGCGCCACCCACAAATTTGCAATACCTGTAAAAGGTGACTAAGTATTAAAGTGCAAGTACTAGTTTTAAGACCAAAATGACACTTAGTTGGCAAATAAATATTATTAATTACTAGCTGTTGCCCGCGGCTCCGACCGCGTGTAGTTCGCTTTTCGCTTAACCTGTGGAAACTACAACTATCCAGACCTATAGTTAAATCTATAAGTAGTATCCTATTCCCGTGCCAATTTTATAAAGCCATTAGCCATTGCTACGATAGGTATCAAACTAAAAATATTAACATTCATACTATCACATCTTTTTCTCTAAAAGAGTAGACGCAGCCTATTACAGGGTCATTAGAACCTAACTCAATAAATAGTGTTTACGACACGACCGTAAGTATGTTCCGTCGAACAACAACTGAACTGACTTGCTGGTTTGATTATTTTTTAAACCAAAGCCAAAGCAACCAACTAATCAATTCAAATAGCTTACAATACAATACAACAAACGACCGATAAACAAACCAACCAATAGAACTAAATAAACAACCAAAATTTTTTTGAAATAATTAGAATTAATTGCTGGAAAAATTTCAATCTGCTATAATACCATATGAGAAAAAAATAATTAAATTAACTTCAGCGCCATCTATTGATATTTTATGTAACTAAATTATACGCCCACACACATTCAATATGTTAATTTTTTAAAATTTAATAGAGACTGCAGTGTGTTTTTGTCTTCATTGATATCGATAAAACAAAGTAGAAATTGTAGCTTTATCTATATTAAATACGTTTATGTAAACCGGATTCAACTCTGTAAAAGTTTTGAAACAGTGCTAGAAGTAAACTTCAATTGACCATAACTTCTTTTTCCCTAAACCGATTTTGACGAAACAAAGTTTTGACAAAACTGTTGAACGTATATGTAATCCACCTGTGAAAACCGCGTTCGAATCTGTTGAGTAGTTTTGAAGTTATAACGTACCAGACATACAGAAAGACAGACAGACAAAAATTCCAAAATTGTTTTTTTTGGTTTCTGTTACACGTCTTTCTTTAATCGCCCCGTATCAGTTTTTTAGAAAAATATTTAATGTACAGACATTCAATTTTTACTGTCCGATTATATGTAAAGATAGATAGATAAGTACAAAATCCATATCCATACTAATACTATAAATGCGAAAGTCTGTCTGTCTGTAACCTCTTCACGGCTAAACTGCTGGACCGATTGTGATGAAATTTGGTAGGGATGTAGTTAACGACCTGAGGTCAAACATAAACTTTTGGGCCCGATATAACCGATTCCCACGCGGGGCGGAGCCGCGGGGAACAGCTAGTACTTATATATTAACGGACTTAACGCTAAGAGCGTTCTCTACCAGTCAACCATTTGATTAATCTTCTTTTTCAATGTCGTCAATGACAAACTATTAGATATGATTTGTAAGGGGTTGCGATATTGTTTATCCTGAAATAAATTTGCAAATGAATTTATTTGTTTCTTTTCAAAATTATAAAAAAAAGTAAGAAAATAATTCTAGAAAACAAATAAAACACGAAATCATAAAATTATTGTTTGTGACAGGATTCGATCCAGGTACTTTCTTGAAACATTTCTTTACTAAAGTATTAAAAAATTCTTAAAAATTAATACAAAACGAAAAAAAAAGTAAATAAAAGAAAGTAAGTAAAAAAAAGTAAAGAAAAAAAAAGGCAACTATAGCAGGATTCGAACCCTCGACTTAAAAATATGATCTACGACCTCTACCGATACGCCAACATACGTTGCTAGAGATTGGCGAAATTTCAAATGAGATTTGTCTATAGGTACGCAAATTCGCGCCATCTATTGAGATTTTATGTTACTAAATTTACGATCAAATTCAATGTGTTATTTTATTAAAATTAATAGGTGCAGTGCGTGTTTTCGTCTTTATTGATATGGATAATAAAAAGTAGAAATCCTAGCCTTATCTAAATTAAATTAAACGTAAGTAAACGCATTAAAAGTTTAGAAGCAGTGTTTGAAGTAAATTTTCAATCGACCATAACTTCTTTTTCCCTTAACCGATTTTGACGAAACAAAGTTTTGACAACGCTCCTAATCATATGTAATCCAACTGTGAAAACCGCGTTTAAATCCGTTGAGTATTTTCGAAGTTATAACGTACCAGACAGACATACATACATACATACATACATACAGACAGACAAAAATTCCAAAAACTGTTTTTTTGGTTTCTGTTACTCCTTTTTAATCGCACTCAATCAGTTTTTTTGAAAAATATTAAATGTACAGACACTCGAATTTTAGTGTCTTATTATATGTATTGACTAGCTGTTACCCGCGGCTCCGCCCGCGTGTAGGTCGCTTTTCGCGTAACCTGTGTTACATTGAAATGAAATAACGCAATCGAAGTAGCCAGGACATTATTCAAATATAAACAAATATCATGTTTCAGAGTTAAGTTCAAAGAATCCTTTGTAGACAACATTAGCAGTTCTTCCCTCAGAGGCTAATAAAAATAGATTTTCGGCGCTACTGACCCCCGAGCAAGCCACATACAGTTGTCCATGCGAGAAATGTCTTGTTGACTTGTTCTTAGGTCGATGCCAGCTGCTTTTACGGTTTGTCCCTGCGACTTATTTATCGTCATGGAAAAGCATACAGCAACTGGAAACTGGGTGCGTTTAAATTGAAAGGAGTAATTGTTGGGGATGAGTGGTATTCGAGGTATGTACACCGTTTCGCCTGAACCACACCCTGTGAGAATTTCGGCCTGTATTAAGTTGCGCTGCAAAACCGTTACTTTGAGTCGGGTCCCGTTGCATAGTTTAGGCGGAGAAAGATTTCTTAGGAGCATAATGGGAACGCCGACTTTAAGGGTAATGTTATGAGCAGGTAGACCACTTGCAGCCAATGAAAATCGATAGCTTAGGTGGTAGCATCATCCTGATACACAATACTGTTATATGAAGTGTAAATCACTTCATCCCCGACAATTTCCGCCAAAACCTTGAGTTTCGGTAAACGTTTCCGAAGCCCGAGATGACGCATGACGCTCGCGGTCAGCGGACAACCGAGACTCTCTGTCAGAAGTAAAGACCGAGACAATGCATGGCGTTGCCTATCTTCATCGAGTCGCATCTGTCTATCCGCATTCGATTCTTGAGATCTAGCTAACCTTCTGCTTTTAGCTATTCTGGAATGATGCGACAGATTAGATCATTTCCTCCTAGGCATTATTTAAAATAATTAAAATCCATACTTCCATATCCATACTAATATTATAAATGCGAAAGTCTGTCTGTCTGTCACCTCTTCATAGCTAAACTGCTGGACCGATTGTGATGAAATTTGGTAGGGATGTAGTTAACGACCTAAGGTCAAACATAGGCTACTTTTGGGCGCGATATAACCGAGTCCCACGAGGGGCGAAGCCGCGGGGAACAGCTAGTTCTTTACATAAGGTGAATTTAAATCAACTGCAATGCAAATATTTTAAGGGCAGATTCAGACCACTCAACTGAACAACTTTCCTAAATAAACTTATGTCGAAATAGGAAAAAACCAATCAATAGACAGACAACAACCAAAGAACCAAATCAAAAGAACCACAAGGACAAAGCCCAACAAATTTTTTAATTTAATTTGCTAGGGTTAATTTCAATCTGCTATACCATAATGCGAAACCATAGCGAGTTGTTAAGTAAGTAAGCGCCATCTATTGAGATTTCATGTTACTAAATTTACGATCAAATTCAATGTGTTATTTTATTAAAATAAATAGGTGCAGTGCGTGTTTTCGTCTTTATTGATATGAATAATAGAAAGTAGAAATCCTAGCCTTATCTAAATTAAATTAAACGTAAGTAAACGCATTAACAGTTTTAAGCAGTGTTTGAAGTAAATTTTCAATCGACCATAACTTTTTTTTCCCTTAACCGATTTTGACGAAACAAAGTTTTGACAACGCTCCTAACTATATGTAATCCAACTGTGAAAACCGCGTTTAAATCCATTGAGTATTTTCGAAGTTATAACGTACCAGACAGACATACATACATACATACATACATACAGACAGACAAAAATTCCAAAAACTGTCTTTTTGGTTTCTGTTACTCTTTTTTAATCGCACTCAATCAGTTTTTTTGAAAAATATTAAATGTACAGACACTCGCATTTTAGTGTCTTATTATATGTATAGATTATTATTATAAGTTGGCACCAGTAAACAAATGGAAGTCTATTTTTGATTTTTGGGAAAAAAAGTTATTTCTGTGGTTTACCTAGGTGTCTGAGTTTTCTAATTTGACGGAGTTCAAGTTGGCACCAGTAAACAAATGGAAGTCTATTTTTGATTTTTGGGAAAAAAAGTTATTTCTGTGGTTTTATATTGCCTACTTTATAATTGCCATGCGTACCTACCACGGGGTGGTGTCGAGGAGCTCAAGATAGAAATGCCACTAATGGCGACCTTTCGTTACAAACGCGCACGTCCCTCTAGGCTACCGAGCTCCTCAGTGATGAGTGTCAGTGTTTCTAAGTAAACCGCCCAAGACCAATAATGACCTGGTTTATTTGACCGCAGGGTATTTGACGACCACTAGGTGGCATGTGGCCAAAGAGCCAGATTAAATCTTAATGGCGGGTGCCAGTCATTGCGTAGAAAACAATACCTATCAGGTAGAAGTAGCTCTTACCTTCTAAAGCAGGGATTCATCTATCTTATCAAGACAATAAGTAAGACTTATCAAACTGGAAACAACAGGTAGCCGCTGAACACAGTTTAAGTTATGCCATCAAAAACAAAACTTGTAAAAAATCCAAGTCTCGCTTAGTTGTTCTACCGTTAAAAGTTGTGAGATCGATGTAATAGCAAGTCGGTTAATTTATTCAGTCCCTTCTTAAGGGACGTTCTGTCTTCGGTTATTACGTAGTAAGCTAACTTAACAACGTCTTATAGGGACCATATGAATATAAAAATTTCGAGAGCAATTCTTGAAATTCCCACGATAACGAAGCCCATGCGCACGAAGTAGAGAGTAAGTAGTAAGTATTTCAATAATCTTTACTGTTAATGAACAGTAAAGAAAAATTATTGAAACTATTAGAAGAGGCGGGATAATCTTCTTCATAAGTACAAATATTGTATTTTCGTAAAAATACACGGTTTAGCATAGGTAAAAAGACGGCGTGGTCCTTCCTGACACGACCATGAATAATTTTTTTTATGTGCGTGTGCTCTGAGGGCCACTCTCTCCGAATTATTTGAAAATGTGCTCAGGATTTTGTGAATATTCCCAAACAATTGTGAAACTTGGAACCAGATTTTGTGAAAATCAAATAAGAGAGTTATGGGCTTTAAAGTCGGACCCTCAATCCACATATAGAGGATTGAGGGTCCACTTGTACCCAATTAACTAAGAGCACTACACAAAAACTCTTTACGCCCAAAAAGCTAATGCCAAACAAAAATTGTGGAAACAAAACATTAAAGCAAAACACTGTATTACTTTGTATATCTCCGTTCAAAATGGACCCTCAGATAGAAAGTTTATTACGCTGATAATAAGGAACCCCTTAACTTTTTGTTGCTGTTTGAAATCCTATATAATAGGAAATAATTTGTGAAATTTTGTGAAACAAAGAACACATCCCGATATCACTTTATTTGAAAAATATCAGCTTGTCAAAATTCGGACCCTCAGACCGCCACTTTTTTTGTTTTCGTTTTATTACGCTCAGCGTATGATGTATAAGCCAAACACAAAATTATCTACCTATGTAAAATAAAATGTGCAACAACTTCAGTATCATTGAAAATCAAAAACACCTTTTATTATATATGAAAATCAAGTTTTATTTTTAATATTTCTACTATTGGGCACTGGGTTTCATGTCAGGGCTTTATTGAAATTGTTGCCTAGTTAGTTTCTACATATTAAAAATAAAACTTGATTTTCATATATAATAAAAGGTGTTTTTGATTTTCAATGATACTGAAGTTGTTGCACATTTTATTTTACATAGGTAGATAATTTTGTGTTTGGCTTATACATCATACGCTGAGCGTAATAAAACGAAAACAAAAAAAGTGGCGGTCTGAGGGTCCGAATTTTGACAAGCTGATATTTTTCAAATAAAGTGATATCGGGATGTGTTCTTTGTTTCACAAAATTTCACAAATTATTTCCTATTATATAGGATTTCAAACAGCAACAAAAAGTTAAGGGGTTCCTTATTATCAGCGTAATAAACTTTCTATCTGAGGGTCCATTTTGAACGGAGATATACAAAGTAATACAGTGTTTTGCTTTAATGTTTTGTTTCCACAATTTTTGTTTGGCATTAGCTTTTTGGGCGTAAAGAGTTTTTGTGTAGTGCCCTTAGTTAATTGGGTACAAGTGGACCCTCAATCCTCTATATGTGGATTGAGGGTCCGACTTTAAAGCCCATAACTCTCTTATTTGATTTTCACAAAATCTGGTTCCAAGTTTCACAATTGTTTGGGAATATTCACAAAATCCTGAGCACATTTTCAAAGAATTCGGAGAGAGTGGCCCTCAGAGCACACGCACATATTTTTTTTTTGTACATATTCATGAAAAATTGTCGTGATTACTATGTGATGATTGGATACGAAAGCCGAACAATTTTTTTTAAGTCTAAGTGAAATGCATCCAAGTCAATAAATATTAAGAAAACACGGTTGATTTTTTGTGTTTTATTATTTAAATCAATTTTTATATGTTCTTATCGTTTTCCTCCTACACGCGGCGCTGATTTTTGGCTAACTTTGGCAGCTTTAGCTTTAGGTGGCGCCTTGACTTTAGTTGGTGGTGCCGTAGTTTTCTTTGCCGCCTTGGTTGACTTCTTCTGCTCCTTAGCCGCTCTGAAAATTAAAGAATAAATTTATGTTTTAAAATTTAAACAACAATAATCGGAAAATTTATGTTATTATGCTAACAAATTAAATTTTAAAAATTATGTAATTCAATACCGGAACAGAATATAATCCTTTTAAGCTTGCCACTGATTTAATTTTTTCATCGTCGAACATCAAGTACAAACAGTTACAGCAGCCGTGAGAGGGTTTTAAAAAGCTAATGCCGGGGCATAGAGGGTCGATTGACCTTTCAAATTACTTCATTATTAAACTAGCAACATATAAGAAAAACCAAAAATGCTCATTTTATTTGACTTAGCCGAGTGATTTTCCAGTTATTTTGATTTCAAAACCAAACTACTGTGCCGATTTTGATACAATTTCTCTCTCTCATCTTTGCTGATTGCTTCTACTTAGTTTTACAATTAAAAAGCATAAGAAGTTGTGTAAAAAAACATAATTACATATTCCTAGATGAATGTAAAGAAACAAGTCTGATACTAACTTGATAGCCTGCTCTCTCTGTGCTTTGCGTACTTCAGGCTTCATATTACGCTTTGCCATAATGTCGCTGAGGGAAGCACCGACGATCGCACGCTGGTACTTCTGAGTCCTTCTGGTGCGTTTCTTTGCCTGTTCTTCTTCTTGGCCCTTCTTGAATTTGCGTCTGTAATATATTTGCATACATTTAAATATAAAGTGCATTTGAATTGCGGTTTGCTTATTTGTTAAACATGATCAAATCTTTATCCAATAGATGATATTAGTCTATAACATTTTAGTGAATTCACCACTCTCGAAAATTGCAAAATTATTTTCAATGTGAGGTTACCACAGATAATTCGATGCAAACCAGCCTCGTCATAGTGTTTTACACATAAACTTTGGTTTCACTTGGTTGTCTTTTCTCTTTTTTTTGGTTGTTGTTTTTAACTTTCTTTTATACATACCCGACCAATACTTTTGCCATTTAAAGGTAGGCGCAGACTTTTGACGGGCCGCAGCGCAAAAATCCGTCTAAATTGCTCTCGTTTATTTTGTATGAACTAACACACTTTGACGGGGCGGGCCAGGCCGCATAATTTCGCCGCGGATTTTTGCGGCCCGGCCTGGCACGCTGGCTGCGCCCCGCCACAGTATGCTATAGCGGGCGGATTGCGTGCACACGCGCACGTGTTTATTATTTTCAATAATTACATTTTTAGGGTTCTGTACCACAAAAGGCAAAAACGGAACTCATAAAATCATTTATACGGACTATACTTTTATATGTCACATGTAAAAATACTATTTTTACACAACTATGACATTATAAATAATATTTATAATTATTTACGTTACGTAGCATAACCTGAGTAAATATAATATTTCACACGCCCAACGATTTTTTTAGATTTAGTCATCAATGCCGTGTTCTTTCAATCTATGATTTACCAAAATATTTTTTTAGCATTTAGTACTTTCAACAGCCTTATAAATCGTTTAACTTAAAAACATTAATTTATTTTCTACTAGCGCGACCCGCCCCGGCTTCGCATGGGCATAAAAACTTTCCTCTTGAATCACTCTATCTATTAAAAAACACCGCACCAAAATCTGTTGCGTACTTTTAAAGATTTAAGCATACAAAGGGACATAGGGACAGAGAAAGTGACTTTGTTTTATACTATGTAGTGAAGTGATAACTACATTTTTGTTGCCTTTGCATTTTAAGGTACCTTCAAAAAAAGGAACCCTAAAAAAGAAAACTCTTCGTCCGACCTATTCATAACGTACGCATGCAACAACATCCCGCTGTACACTGATCTTAAAATCCGTCAATGCGATGCGGCCCGGCCCGTCACCAGTGTGCTAAGTACGCATTTTGTGTTGTGATGCGGCCCGGCCCGGCACGCTGCGGCCCGAAGTCTGCACCTACATTAATTCAACACAAGCTTACACTACTATTCATAGTACAACAACATACATTGCTGTACAAAACTGAATGTCAATGTTTGGGATATACACGGAAGGGGCCTAGTTACCTGTAGCACAGGTTCCGACAGGATCCTATTTCAGGAACTAGTCTCTTCACGGTGATTTATTCATGTAATTTAAGAACTTGTTACTGTAATATCTTTGTGAAGAGAAAATAAACGATTTTTTTATTATTAACATATATGATATATTGGACATAGGTTTTGACCAGTATGTAATTCCTAGATACTTACCTGTGTCAGGAGTGCACAATAGGCTAGTTGAATTGTATTTTGTTTTTGTTTAAAATAATTATTCTCTATTTGTTTAGATTGAAACCATTTTTTCCATATTTTTCTGAGCCCTCTAAGGCAGCAAAATTTATTTCAATAGTTCACTTTTAGAACCCCTCAAAAACACCATCGGCCATTTTTGCAGAGTTTTGTGACGTCATTAATGTATAAGTGCTATTTTTGAAACCTGAATTCTCGCCAAGAACCACAGAGTTGCATGAAAATCATGCAATTCCACAGTTTTGTGTAATGAAAATCATTCAAATTAATGACTTTGAACGAATGACAGAAGTCAAAAATAGGTCTAAACATCAGTTTACCACAATAATTGCATAACGTCATGGCAATTGAGAGCCGGCTTCCGAATTTTAAGTAAATTTTAAATTAAAATTATAATGCCATCTTGCACTTTTCTTAGCAGAAATTGATATATTTTGGTTTCGTGGGTCAAATACTGTAAGAAATGAACATTTGTTGCTTCAAAATTGATATGTCAAGTAGCCTATTCAGAAAGAACATAGAAGGCGAGTTATACATATATATATACATAAGACTGAATAGCGCTACAATCATTAAGGTTGTTTGTTGAAAACTGTTCATTTGTCAAAAATTGGTCAAAACTAATTAAAGTCAAACCATTTCAGTCGAAATGGTTTGACTTTAATTAGTTTTGATTTGACCAATTTTTTACAAGAAAAAAAATTGGACATAATAGTAACTTACCTGTAGAGCACAGTCCAAGTTACTTTACGAGGATTTCTCCTCATCAAGTGGGCAGCTTCACATTTTGAATTCAGGAATGTGAAGGTCTGGAATAAGTAACAACTTATTATGAGGTAACTACTTCTTCATTTTATTTATTCATTTTGTGTGGCTGACACCAGTGAATATAGTATCAATGAAATTGATCTCTTAGTCAGTTTATCGAAACCACCTCTCTTCCTATATATATAATGGTGATAATTTGTGAATAAGGGAACATTTCCAAAAAAATTATTATTCCACTTAATGGCAGTCTCCTGATGCCACAGTAATTTACTTATGTACAATAGATTTGTGTGCGAGTTGTGTGAGATTGTGTTATAAATCAACTCGTCAGAGAGGTTATTTACTTTACTCTACCATCAATCGCATTTGCGCTTTGTATGTTTGCTTGCTAATTTGCAATGCGGTAATATTAAAGCGCTTGGTATTAATTTAGAGGTTATAAAAACAATAAACAAAGTTTTATTGAAACATTGACTTGTAAGATTGATTTAGAAATATCAAGACGCAATAAACAGAAATTAAAATGAGTTATTTACCTTGCCATCCACCTTAACCATGGTCTTTCCATGGCCAGGGTAGATCTTGTAACCACTGTATGCGCAAAGTCCGATCCTGAAATAAAATCACATTTTTATAAAAAAAATCACATCACTGTGTATTTCAAAAATATTCACAAATAAATATTTATAGATTGGGCTGATTAAACACGATATTTATTAAGAATATTATGAAAACGTACTTCATTTTGACTTCCCACAAGAAAAAGAAACTGCAGAGAAAATAGCAGTCACTAACAGACAATTTGACAGTGACATGACATGACAAGACAAAATGAAAGAGATGACGGAATGATTTTTTTGTGGCAATGGGCAATCCACAAATGCAGACACATGTTTTTCATGCTACCACCACGCTTGGCTTGGCTATTCGTGTATTTTATTTGCAAAAATATTTGACGAATAGGCAAAGTAGGCAAATAAGGCAAAAGTTTTGGCAAATATACCGTTGTTATGGTATACATACAATACAATTCAATACATACATTTCGAAAAACATTGCCGTGTATCCAATGCCCAAACATGTTTTTGCTTCGCAGGGCAAAACATATAATATCGTATATTATTCGGTTTTGGTATATTAACTTAAAGCTACTATTTCATACGATAGTTTATTTATTATACCAAAGTTAAACAATTTACGATGAGAAAATCAATGTTTCTTTAACCGGAACAAACACAGTCTGTAATAGGCCTTCCCTATTGCAGGAGTGAAATGAAAAATATTTGCACACGAAAAAATAACTACAATAAAATTGTCTGTCTAGGGACACGGTATCGAATAGAAAGTATCGATTCTGTACTCATAAGTAGTATCGAATGAAAAGTATCGTACTCATAAATGTATCGAAACAAAAGTATCGATACTTCTAAGTTTCGAGTACTTTTCTTGGAGCCTAATGACGTACGCGTCAGAACTCTCAGAACATTAATATCAGTCAGTAAATAAAAATAAAAGGTTTTGGCACACAAATTTATTACAATAATAAGACGACTGTAACTTTACAAATTTGAAACTTTATGAAAAAAGAACTATTAATTTAGGCAAACATCAAAGTTCCCATTCCTCCTCCGTACAATCACTTAAAAATAAGAGTTTATCGAGCCGTTTTGGCGATAGGCGGTTTCGGATTTTTGTTATAGTACTTCCTGCTTTAGAAAATAATCGTTCTGAGGGCACTGACGTCGCTGGAATTGACAAATATTCTCGTGCCAACTTGTATAATTTTGGGTAAACAACTTTCATATCTTCCCATTGTTTCAAACAGAACTATAAACGGAAGGAACGAACGATTATAATGTTTTAGATTAGAAGGTTCAGAACGATTGGACTAGATGGCGTTGCCATAAACATGCATGGCCGTAACCGTAAGGTCGCAAGTTTTAAGTGGGTAATTTCTGATATGTATTCGATTCGATACGATACCTGTTGAAAAGTACTCATTGAGTAAAAGTATAGAATACAAAGTATTGAGTACAAAAGTATCTGTATCGAAAGGTAAGATACTCGATACCACAAAGTATCGATACTTTTTTCGTGTCCCTATGTCTGTCACTAGTCGTCCGTCAATCACTAAGCTAAGCTAACCTAACCTAAAAGTTGGCTCGGCATTCTTTCATATTTCTAATTAAAATTTCAAGAAATTTAAATTATTATTTTGTCATCATAAAATTAAATATATATCTTAAAAACAGCCAAAATATATTTACATCCATGATTTGCCCAGATTTTTTAGAATTTCAGGTTTGTTACACACAATTTACTCGTTATAAACTTTGATTAAAATAAATAAACAACATCCTGTTCACTTTTTTTTAGTTTGCTTAAAATTTTATTTTAACCATAAATTTTATTCTAAACCAACTTAATATATGGTTAAGATTAAAATAAGTCAATGGTTCAAATCTATAACCATACTGCCTAATATTATAAATGTGAAAGTATGTAGGTATGTTTATCTGTCATTATTCACCACTAAATGGACCGACGGATTTGAATGAAATTGGAAAATTAAACCTGCCATGTTTTATTTTTTTATTTTATCTTTACATGAATCGTTTTTTTTATAATGATGTCTTGTGCTTTTAGGATAACCTGAAAAAAATGCGTTTATTGGATGATAAGATAGTTTATGCGCTTAATACATCATTACCCACAGAGTCATTTCAAAAGAAGGTCAATGCTTCTGCTGCTTGCGAAGATCTTTTTTCTCAGATACAGAAAGGCCACACAGAGAGAGAGAATGTCATTAAAAATTGCATTATTGTAACTGCAGAACATTTAAAAAAATTGAAGGCTGCTAAAGAAGAAAAGCCAGATGATTATGATGTTTTGAAAAATTTAAAGGCTGAACAAAAGAAGGTAATAAATTCAAAGTAGTTTGCCAAGTATATTATCAATGTCATATAAACCCCATGCGTCCAGCAGTGTACTTTTTGTGGCTGAAGTGATAATGTAACAATAGTAAATTATTATTAAGTGCAATGCAACTTTGTTTGGGGGGAAATATATATTTTTTAAAGCAGTTTTGATCATTAAGAACATATCATTATTTTGCAGTGGTAATACTAATAGGTTGTTTAAGGATGAGAGGTAGTTCTTATTGTGACAGTTGAAGCGAGTTTTTGTTATCATTTGAAATTTAAGAGCTAGGCTCTTGTCGGTGGAGTTCCTTCCATCTCTGTCTTATCATTAGTAAGTTCCTTTATTTGTCTTCACAGCACAGCAAGTTCCAATTGTTGCTCAGCCCCATATATATTTATAGTTTCTATACCCATGTGGTCCCATTCTTTTTTTCCTCATTATTTAGTCAAGATCTCTCTTTTGTACCAAAAAAAGTGTGAATTATTAAAATACAATGTTTTAAAGGATTATCATCCTACCACAAACTGATAACATGAAACTGAACAGAGCCAAGGGCAAAGCTATTATATAAATACTTGTAAAATTATTCTATGCTTGGCCATAACTTCAGACAGTTTAATAAGGGGCAGGAACAGCCATGATAATTTATACATAGCCATTTTGTGTATAAATATTTCATTTTGTTATAAATGACATCTTTATTTATGTTATTGAACTTCTGCTGTTCTTGGTTGAATTTAGTTGACCAGCAAGTGATGCATTATGAGATTTTTTGGCTGGAGAAACTAAGTTTGGTTGTTATTACTTTTTTCAGTTACGCTTGTTGCAAACAGAACTTAGTGTTGAAGAAGTCATAAAGGAAAAGACTACAAAGCTATTTACTGACAAATGTAGAAATTACTTCAAACCAAACAATTTATGAAGACTGAATAACATGAATTTTGTTTTAATGAAATGTTAAAGTGTAAATAATTATACATAGTAGTTGTGACTTGTTTTATTTATTATTGTTATTTATTGTCTCCTTTATTAGGTACATTTTTTATTTGATGGTTACATTGTTAGGTCATTTAGTATTCATACATAAGGATTATACCTATGCTTCATACGGAAACCTGGTTAAAATAATAAGCTCATTCTGCAAAAAAAAAATCTTTATCACATTAATTTATAATATCTGTAATGAAACATTTATATAAATATATACATTGGCAAAAAGGCGGACATCCCATAAAGGGATCACTTCCAGTTAAACTGTAACTGAGTATCAACAACAGTTTAACTGGACTGATAAAATCGACCATAATACCATTTCCCAGGTTTCAAGACTGTAATTTATGATGGGTCGTAAGAATATTGGTTTCTGTCACTAGCTTCGCGGTTTCACCTCTGGCACTAGCAACCCTTTAATTGTTGGAAAAACCCATTAGGTTATTAAAACTAAGAAGATTTATCAAAGCAGTCCTTAACTTGTAGATAGATAAATATATGTAAAACACTAGCTGTTCCCCGCGGCTTCGCCCCGCGTGGTACTCTGTTATATCGCGCCCAAAAGTAGCCTATGTTTGACCTCAGGTCGTTAACTACATCCCTACCAAATTTCATCACAATCGGTCCAGCAGTTTAGCCGTGAAGAAGTGACAGACAGACAGACAGACTTTCGCATTTATAATATTAGTATGGAAGTATGGATATGTAAATTAAATAAATTTGCTAGGTACCTATTTATATTTAAAATTTTATTATACCCTATAGGCTATAGCCACAAGGTAAGGTATTCTCACATCACTCAGACATGAGTAAAATTTTTCCATGCTCCGTGCCTATCTATACTTTATTAGCCTTAGTTTGAAAACTAGAACATTCTACCTGTACCAAGGTAAGAAATAATTTTATATTACTTATGTTTGTTTACTGCATGCAGAATCATATCAGTAGTGTTATATTGAAAAAAACAACCAAATTGGACTATGTCCCAATCAAGAATATAACACTACAGATTAGACAAGTGATTGTCTCATTATTTAGGCATAATTTAATTTCAAGTTTTATGAAAACCATTTATAAAATATATTGTTGCAGACATGTAGTAGGATAATAATTTTTTGGTTTCAAATGTCCATGACCTTACAGTAATCACTTACCATCAGGTGGGCCGCATGTGCACCACACGCCTGTTTGGCAACTATTTTGTAAAATAAAAATAAATCATATGCATGTTTTTTTTATGAATACCCTTTACTAAATAATAATATTATATACATTTCAACTGCCTACTACTACAAAAATATTCATAATGTTATCATCACAAATAGATTTTACTTATTAGCTTCATGTTGTTTTTTGTAATTTTCTTCATACTGTTTATGCCAATCCTGATTCATTTGTTGCACAGATTCTCCTCGCTTTGCAGCTGCTTTTCCATTTAAAATAGCTCCAACACTAGCAAGAGCAGTAAGGATCATAAGGACATTAGCAATTTTTATTCTAGCCTCACTACGAGACCTTTCTATCAATTCTGCACTGAAAAAAAATAGAATATAAATTAATACATTCTTATCGTCACAGGCATTTGATGTAGGATGCTTTCAACCGATCATTTTGAAAATCTTTGGCCTATGTCTAGCATAGCAGTGCCTGCATCTTAAATGATGATTCTATATTAAATGTTTTAATTGACCAAAATTAAGATCTAAGCCTATATTCATCAGTTCAATTAATAAGGTTTAAATGTTGATGAATTACGTTACATTTCAATACTGAGCAAAGAAATGTTTAATTAAAAAACATTTCAATGACCTTTATCGTCTTTATATAATGATGACAGAAGAGATATATAAACAGGAGTATAATATGCATAAGTAAAAATTAGTTTTATTTAACCTACGAAACAAATTTAGGTATTTCGTCCTTTGTCTTAAATTTCTTCGTCCAAACCAAAATAAATTTCTGGAAATCTGAGGGTCTATATCTTGCAGACATCGATGTTGGTCCTTGTGGCGGAGTAGGACTTGAAGATGGTGTAGGCGTACACATACTGCGTTTTAGCAAACGTGAAAATGTTCCCAACTGAACAAGTTTACTCATTTTAGCTATTAAATAACTGTTCACGTCCTAATTTCCTAAATAATAACTCAGTGTTTTATTCCGTCGGTATGCAATCATTACAATAAAGCCAAAATAAATATGGGCAAATTGTAATTGTATGTATGAATGATGTAGCAAATGTCAATCGGACAAACAGTGTCGTCAGTGTCAAACTCAAGACAAGACATATAGTTTGATTTTTTTTATACTTTTTACGGCCATGAAAACCAGTCTTTTAAGGCTTTCTTTGAAATTAATCTCCTACTTTAATCAGGTAGCCTACTATCATCTCTTAAAACCATGCAAGACAGGTGGATTACCACCATCTCTTAAAGCAAGTTCCAGTGAGTAAGGGGGATGTTGCCTTACATAATGTATTGCGCTGTCCCGCTTACTCACTGGAACTTGCATGGAGAGGCGCTAGGTCTATGCTAGAATGTCACCTGTTGTTACTTTCTGTCATTGTCATTTTGACATTGCAGTCAAGTAATTCGCAATTCGTAACGTGATTAAACGTGATATGAATGAAGTACTATATAATTTAGGCTACAAAAATAAGCTTTTTTTTGTAAACTGTTGGATCGGACTGATTTAACACAAATACCATTTGTTGTCAAATAATTGTTCTTCTTTACTTTGTAGAAATGTGAGTGCCTGCCTATGTTCATACACATTACATACTTGTATGATTCTTCCACTCTTGTATTGTCATTTTCCAATTCATTTATCTTATTACATTTATATAATTTGATTAGATTTCTTTGTACGTGTATCTTTTGCAAAGTATATCCTTTGAATAGACTTACTTCATATTTCTTTCATTATAATACTGGGATGATTATAATATTTTTAATTGATGCTTTAATCAATACCAAGATGTGTTATCAAAATAAGCTTGGTGGTCATACTAGTTTCTGTATTATTTATAATTTCCTCAATATTCAATTAATGTTGTTTAGCATTCTTAAATGTATCAATTAATTGTCGTTAGGTCTCAAGAAGAGATAATCTAGCCAAGGTGAAGGTAGAATGTATTTGTTGACATAATCAATGAAGACCTTTACTAACTACTGTAAAATTGTCGATGATTATTTGCCCTAGAACTCCTTTTGATTTTTTTACCTTCTTTCTCTAATATTTTCTCTACCTTTATCAACTTCTGAGTAGTCTTATAAATTTATTTTCATCTTGCTCAGGTGCTTGTCAGATCCTTTTCAGACGATTGTCCATTCACGAAAACTCTTGCTCACTTGTTATTTTAAACTTATCATAATAAAATTAACATTAATAATTGAGTCTATATATTTTAATCTGTTCAAAATTAGTATCTTTGAAAATTTTGTCTATTAATAGATGTCTGGAGCTCACAAAAATCGATATAAGAATGCTGGGCTAAGTGCCGATGAGCTGCGGCGGCGGCGAGAGGAAGAGGGTGTTCAGCTGCGTAAACAGAAAAGAGAACAGCAATTATTTAAACGCAGAAATGTCAATCTTCCAACTTCAAACGTCCCCGATGTATTACTGCAAGTAAGTTAATATTTGCATCATTTTAAGGTTTAAAACATTACTTTTTTTTAAAATATACAAGCACAGAAAAAATAAAAATAAAAACTTACAGATAAGCCTGATAAGAAAGTTGACCATTGTACACACATATTCAAACAGTTTGTTGAGTGTTGATATTTTATAATGAACTTAAAATTAAATATATTGTGGGGATATGTTCTTTAAGAAAAATATCTTGGTATAGTACTAATGGCTTGGTTTGTGTTTTGATATTCAATTCCAATTTCAAGCTTTATTAGCTGTTACCAGCGTGTCGTTATGACACATAGGCCTCCTCCAGATTATTCCATGTTTTCCTATCTCTAGCTTCTGGCCCACAAAGGTCTTGTTGTATTTTGATATCTTAAGTGATTAATTAAAATATTAAATTAGTTTACTATAGAAAATGATCAATACCAATATGGAGAAATTTCTAAGTAAGAAATTTTCCTCTAAAAGACAATAAGGAAATATTTACATTTCAATGGCCTGGAAGGAAAATATTTTAACTACAATGGACCTATAATGAATGTTTAAATACAGTACAATTTCAATTGAAAAATCTTTACACATATTATATGTATTTTTTAAATATACCTCCTACCTAGAAAGTAGAATAACTAAAGAAATCTCTTTTATAATAACACTAGCTGTTCCCCGCGGCTTCGCCCCGCGTGGGACTCGGTTATATCGCGCCCAAAAGTAGCCTATGTTTGACCTCAGGTCTTTAACTACATCCCTACCAAATTTCATCACAATCGGTCCAGCAGTTTAGCCGTGAAGAGGTGACAGACAGACAGACAGACAGACAGACAGACAGGCAGACAGACAGACAGACTTTCGCATTTATAATATTAGTATGGATTAGTAATAATATAGAATGAAATAAATTTTATTAGTAAAAATGTTTTGACCATTTAATTTAAATAAATTGTTATCATATACAAGTATATATAAATCATAGCTTCAGGATCTAGATATTGCCAGTTTGAATCATCACCTGGTGGTTATCAAATTAATCATGTTCCTGGCAAGCAGTTAATCCTTCAGCTATGGGATAATGGGAGGAGACAATTAACACATAACCACAGAGAATAAGCGATGACTGCTGTCGCTTGGATACAGATGCATTAATTTAAAATAATTAAAATTTAAAGTGAATATGTGACACTCCTGGTGGTCCAGGCATTCAATGGGTAACTACATACAATGGAAAAAAACTTTCTTTTGACAAAAAATTTCAAACTAAACCTTATCACGTAAAAGAAATATGAAACAATATTCCTTTCATTTACCAGGACGATGCTGGCTTATCTCCATCAGATGACATCACACCGGCAATGGTCGCAGCACTTTATGGCGACAACCCCCAAGAACAAGTTACGGCTACCCAAAAGTTCCGTAAACTACTGAGCCGTGAGCCTAATCCTCCTATTGATGAAGTGATACGAACTGGAATTGTACCTAAATTTGTTGAATTTCTTACAAATAGCGCAAACCCAACACTACAGGTAAGAACTACAATTTTATGTTAAACAAAATGTTTATTTCTTGTTCACATTGATTTAGGTTGCTTTTAATCATTATGATTATGTCGCTTATCACTTAGCAAGTAAAAAACGAAATGAAAAAATGAAAGTTTGTTTAATAATTGTTCTGGTATTTCTATATGTACCCATTTATACTAATATATTTATTATATATGAAAATTTCAGTTCGAAGCCGCGTGGGCACTGACGAATATAGCATCAGGTTCATCTGAACAGACTCGAGTCGTAGTCGAGTGTGGGGCCGTGCAAGTTCTCGTGTCGCTAGTGTCGAGCGTTTGTAGCGACGAAGTGCGCGAGCAGGCCGTGTGGGCGCTCGGGAACGTGGCCGGGGACTCGCCGCGCTGCCGCGACACCGTGCTGGCGGCCGGCGTGCTGCCGCCGCTCATACAGTAAGAGAGAGTGTGGTGGTAGCCAGTGTTTGTAGCGACGAGGGCGCGAGCAGGCCGTGTGGGCGCTCGGGAACGTGGCCGGGGACTCGCCGCGCTGCCGCGACACCGTGCTGGCGGCCGGCGTGCTGCCGCCGCTCATACAGTAAGAGAGAGTGTGGTGGTAGCCAGTGTTTGTAGCGACGAGGGCGCGAGCAGGCCGTGTGGGCGCTCGGGAACGTGGCCGGGGACTCGCCGCGCTGCCGCGACACCGTGCTGGCGGCCGGCGTGCTGCCGCCGCTCATACAGTAAGAGAGAGTGTGGTGGTAGCCAGTGTTTGTAGCGACGAGGGCGCGAGCAGGCCGTGTGGGCGCTCGGGAACGTGGCCGGGGACTCGCCGCGCTGCCGCGACACCGTGCTGGCGGCCGGCGTGCTGCCGCCGCTCATACAGTAAGAGAGAGTGTGGTGGTAGCCAGTGTTTGTAGCGACGAGGGCGCGAGCAGGCCGTGTGGGCGCTCGGGAACGTGGCCGGGGACTCGCCGCGCTGCCGCGACACCGTGCTGGCGGCCGGCGTGCTGCCGCCGCTCATACAGTAAGAGAGAGTGTGGTGGTAGCCAGTGTTTGTAGCGACGAGGGCGCGAGCAGGCCGTGTGGGCGCTCGGGAACGTGGCCGGGGACTCGCCGCGCTGCCGCGACACCGTGCTGGCGGCCGGCGTGCTGCCGCCGCTCATACAGTAAGAGAGAGTGTGGTGGTAGCCAGTGTTTGTAGCGACGAGGGCGCGAGCAGGCCGTGTGGGCGCTCGGGAACGTGGCCGGGGACTCGCCGCGCTGCCGCGACACCGTGCTGGCGGCCGGCGTGCTGCCGCCGCTCATACAGTAAGAGAGAGTGTGGTGGTAGCCAGTGTTTGTGTCAGTCTGTCAGTCCATTTGAACAAAAAATCTATTTTAAAAATCGATCAAGAAATGACGAATGAATGAAGTAACGAACATAAAAACAATGTGTTTGCACTCAGGGAGTGCCGACAGAAGTGAAAACAGGAGCAGGCAATCTTCTCCTTTTTGGAAGTCGGTTGAAAAAGAGAAAATTTTAACTTTTCCTGGCGCTAATTAATGTCTTTCTATAAATACATTGTATTGATTTAACCATCAAGTTTCCGTGTATGATAGACGTTATATTTGATCTTTTTCCTTTACAGAATATTGAACAAATACACTAGGTTATCCATGACAAGGAATGCTGTATGGACATTGTCAAACTTGTGTCGAGGCAAAACTCCACCCACGAACTTTGAAGCAGTTGCACCAGGTGACAATCTTATTATTTCAGAAAATATCTTTTTAATATGTTGCAGTATGTTTCAGTTTACCGTTAATGTCGTAAAAGGCGACTGAGGGACAAGATGCCTCAAGTTCCTTGTACCTCTTTCTGATAAAGTACTAGGACGGTACAGGTTATTACAATCGAAAGACTGCGAGATCTGACCTCAGACCCTTTTTTACAGGGAAACCAGACCAATAGACTCGATAGTAGTCCGGGTGTTAGTGCCCATACTGTTACATTTTTTCAGGCTGCCTAAAGGCATCTGACACACACGTTACGCACACAGTCTTACGACTGCCATCTAGCGACAACAGCAGGGACCAACGGCTTGACATGCTTTCCGAAACACGAAGGCACTCCGCCAGGCTATCGAATTACTAAAATAGTTATGGTATTTGTTTGTTATAGGTATTCCTGTGCTAGCGCGATTGCTCCATCATACGGACCCGGATGTACTGAGTGACGCATGTTGGGCGCTGTCGTATTTGTCTGACGGCCCGGATGAGAAGATCCAAGCTGTTATTGATGCTGGAGTTTGCAGGAGACTTGTTGAATTATTAATGTAAGTATTTTTTTTCTTAACTTCGCTACTCGCATGAATTGAATAGTACGCTGTCATTGTTATGTAGAGTTGAATTTGTACACTGCTTGATGACATAATGTGTGAGGAATATCATTGTGGAGGATACCATTTTATTATCTCTAGCAGGAAAATATTGAGCTCGTATCTAATACTAGTACCTGGCTGACTTGTGAAAAAAAGTATTCTTTTTAAATGCTGTAAAAATAAGTTGAATTTAATTTTCAATGCCGAAGTTGCTTGAAAGTGGATCTTAGGTTTCAAAGCAATACGGCTAGTGGTTTTCGCTATTAAGAGTAAGATTAAATGCAATTTAAATTTGAATTCCAGGCACAACAAATCGACCGTAGTATCAGCGGCGCTACGCGCAGTCGGGAACATAGTGACAGGCAATGACGCGCAGACGCAGGCCGTTCTCAACTGCAATCCCTTGCCGAATTTACACCATCTACTGCGATCCAACACAGAGGCACTACGGAAGGAAGCCTGTTGGATGCTCTCTAATATTACTGCCGGCAACGCTGTGCAGATTCAGGTACTTTTTGTTTTTTTTTTTTTTTAAACAAAAGGGAAACTGGAAATGGAAACCCAATAGAGTACTTATATCTTAAGATATTTTGTTTTGACTTTAACTTATCACATTTTATCTGTCGAGATCTTAATTACAATCCTTATTGTCAGAGGCCAAGACTCATGTTAGGGCGCTGCGCTATCTTATATAGTCAGTACTTAGGATCCTACTCCAAAGATAGTTAAATCTTTAAAAAAAATACTATGTCATTTATTAGTTAAAAGTAATTCTTATAAGGCAGGTCGTAACTATTACTACTTTGTATATTTATTTGCAGGCAGTCATAGACGGAAATATATTTCCAATTTTAATTGAAATCTTAAGGCAAGCCGAATTTAAAACGAGAAAAGAGGCCGCGTGGGCCATCACTAACGCCACAAGCGGCGGTACTCAGGCGCAAATAAGGTAAATCAAAATCAGATACTGGAATACCATCATAATATCCATCATTTATTATTTATTCATTGAGGACTAAAATGTCGAAATTGATATTCTATTTAATTTATATAAATTTATGTGATTTACTTTATTCTAAAACGTTTCATTCAATTTTTCAGATATTTAGTAGAACAAGGTTGCATACCACCCCTCTGTGATTTATTAACTTTAACTGATCCAAAAACCGTGCAAGTCGCACTAAACGGGCTGGACAATATACTAAAAGCTGGCGTACAGACAGACCAACATGACAACCCGTACGCTGCTCTAATTGAGGAATGTTTCGGTGAGTTGATTATTACTAATATTTTTATTAGAATAAATAAAATATGTAAAAGCGAAAGATCTCCCATCATCACAGACCATGTAGAAATCTCCAAAACAAATTTGGCAAATAGGTAATTTATTCTTAGAAGATTTTGGTGGCATCATAGCTTCAACATTATAAACTAGGTTTTGATCATTGTCTGCTTTATTTATATTTCTTAGTACTTCTCTACATATTAAGGGCTCCACATACCGAATAGGGCGATTCGTTGTGTGAGTTATTAATAGAGAAGATAAACGAGTTTATGAATAAACTAGCTGTTCCCCGTGGCTTCGCCCCGCGTGGGACTCGGTTATATCGCGCTCAAAAGTAGCCTATGTTTGACCTCAGGTCGTTAACTACATCCCTACCAAATTTTATCACAATCGGTCCAGCAGTTTAGCCGTGAAGAGGTGACAGACAGACAGACAGACAGACAGACAGACAGACAGACAGACAGACTTTCGCATTTATAATATTAGTATGGATATTGTTAAAGCCTGTTTTAATTAATATTTAATCGACTTCATTTTAAAGTGAAATTGTAGACACATTTTAGTGAAGTAGGTTTAGCAAATGTAAATTTGTTTTTACTGGCTTTTGCCCGCGTAATTTTCCCACATACATAATATCCCGGGAAAAATACTTTTTCCCGGGATGGAAGGTATCATATGTCCTTCTCAACAATACTTATATCTATTTGTATGCGAAATTTCAGAAATATTGGTGCAGTAGATAGGGCGTCAAAGCGTAACGAATAAACAAACTCACTTTCGCATTTATAATATTAGTTAGGATTAGGATGAATACATACATACATAACATCACGCCTGTCTCCCGTAGGGGTAGGCAGAGAATAAATAAAAATAAATAATTAGGATAAATAAGCAAGCATACGCACAATTGACAAATCCGTCTTCAATTGCAGGCCTGGACAAAATAGAATTCTTACAATCGCACGAGAACCTAGACATCTACAAGAAGTCGTTCGAGATCATCGAGAACTACTTCGGTTCTGAGGAGGAGGACGGCCGCCTGGCGCCCAGCGTGTCGTCCACCACCGACCAGTACCAGTTCAGCGACCAGCCTCTGCCAAGCGGGGGGTTCCAATTTTAAACCGAACGAGGTACGTTAAGGGCCTTCGCTCCCGGACTCCCGTCTCTCGCAGCGCCGCCAGTACAATTTCGATCGCGTAGGTGTACAGTCAATAATTATCGATTATTTATTGATATATTTATTACTTAGCCAAAAGACGACGACGTGAACAAAAGCGTCAGGCAATCAACCCATATGTCACGTCTAGACTGTTGGGTGGAGAATTTGAAAAAAGACAGTACAAGCACGGCGCCTGCGACACGGATTACGTAGCGGCGCTCAATGATTTTGTAGAAACAGCACCGCTCGCGTGCTCCGTCGCGCGTACAGGCGAGCGTGCGCCGTCGCCCGCACTGTCCGCTGCTCTATGAGATGATGTGAAACAAACACGCGGAGCGGACACACGCGCCGTGCGCCCGCGACACGCAGCGAAGTTGACAACATTTAATTTTTTTTTGCCATTCGTTTTCTTATGCTCAGTAAATAGTATTTTGAAAACTAGGAAACACGTATTTTTTCTTTTCGTGATATTTTAGATCAAAGTTATAGAAAAATATTTTTAAAGTTTTGTAAATTCAAAAAATGCTTTAGATGATAAATAAACCCATTACCTTTGTTAAAAAAATAAAAATAATGAAATTGACATTGTCACGATTGACGTTTGACGTTTGTTTGTTTTTTTTTTTAAGTGGATATAATCCACAATATGGCAATCAAACATATTATAGCTTATTTTTGCCAGTATCAAGTTTTAGATAAATGTTCTTCATTTTGTCGAGTCACAGTCAAGTCAAGTCAGAAGTCATGTCTAGTCAAGTTAGTCAAGGGCTAAGTGAAGCGGTGGAAGTTTCACTAAGCTTTATCTTGGCAGATTTTGGTGACAAGGATTAAAGTCACTCATACGACATTGTACCACTTCCCAACACTCACGCTTGTTCACTAACACTTAGCGAATAATAAAAAACACAAATATTAGAAAATAAATACAATGATGATAACTGAGCGACTTTAGCTTGGCGCCAAAACCCCTTGTTTGTTTTTGTTTTCGGTTGGTAGTGGTGATAACATAGACTTAGAAATAATATAGATGTAGTTATGATGTCATTTCCTGCGAAAATGAGATGGCGAAATAGGAAAGTCCATCTTCTGTCTCATGTGCCGCCATGCTATTTGTACATCTATAGGTACATGATCTAAGGTGTTAAGAGGAGGATGATAGGAATGGTCAAACCACAGACTATCTCTTTATTTGATTTGACAATGACATTTGACACCTCATTTTTTAATCATACTGTATAAATGCGCAAAGGTATACATGACGTTAATCCGCCATTAAGACTGCACAAAGTTTTTTGGGAATATTTCGATAAATAAGCGATAAAAATGGTCGAATTTTTTTTACGGTATTATTAAAACATAAACTTCAAAATAGTTAACAATTTGAGGTACCTATAAAAATTGAAATGTTGTGAATTTAAAAGCAGGCGTAGTGCGTGAGCAGGGACCTAAGCAGTTTCTGTACAAATTTGTTCAGGATACAAAGAAGTAGAAGACACTTTTTCTCTACGACTCACGGTTTTAAAGATATTAGCGCGCAAACACAAAAGTGGGAACTTTAATCCCCCTCCCAATTTGGCGCCCTGAAAAGTCTGATGATTATCAATAGCCTGATTTCGCTGTAAAACTGGTTACAAAGGTCAGTCGACAGTCGTTTCATTGTATTAACCAGTACCGCCAAATCAGGACCATGGTTAAAAGCATAACCTGGGCACTCAAACGTAAGTTGAAGATGCAATTAGGAAACCGCTTGGACGAAGAACAAGTATACTTGCAGTCCGTGAATGTATAGAATTTTTGTAGCAGTTCTAGAAAATGGGTTTTTATATGAGATATACCTACATAATATTTTAACAGGCGTGACTTGATCAATCCTACAGTCCATACGTTTATACTTTTGATGCTGTAAAAAGGGTTTTCTTAGTGAATATCTGTTCTTACTTTCAGATAAATCTTGCTGGTAATAATCGCCTAGTGACGAGATCGCTGAACAAACGCTTATACTGGAGTGTAATTATTATAAATATTTTGCACACTTTATGTATAGATATTTTATTTATTTATAAATATGAAAAATATGAAATTATTAACAAAGCTCGTCTGCCCTGTTTGCTATTGTATAGATAACGGCATATCTAGTTTACTTTATGAAGTGAAATGTGTGTGTGGGAACAGTTAATTAATACTAATGGATAAAATGCACTTAGCTGTAGAATTTCATGTAAAGGAGTTTAAAACTTTTACTTTTGTTCAACAACTTTTTTATTTGCTTACTTAACAATATATTTTTTTAATGTCAACAGACTTAAAAGTATCCATAGTATGGTGGACTGCCTCCTCCATATTAAGACTATGACAAACACTACAAAACAATTAATTTGCTTCGTATGTCGTCCTTAATATGTATAGGGCTTAAGAAAGTAACCTATATTATGTCATGGTAAAACTATGTAAGGGCATCCCACATATTTATGCCAATCTTTGTTTTTGTATTAGATATTTTATGTGTTATGCTAAAAGTTAACATGTTTAACTACTATTGTTTACATTACACAAGATTGGTACATAAAAAATGCCTTTTAATTATACTGATATTGTATATACTTTACTATTTAGTTAGTATTTCTCCGAAGTCTTTTGTTGACTAGTCTTGTTAGAATGTCAGGGATGGTTTAATCTCAAAATGTACCCTTTGGTTTTATGTAACATTCAAAAGTTTAACGCCCATTGAAATATATATACTTATTCATAGTTGTTCGAAACTATTTTGTATATGTTAATAATTTTGAAGAGTTTTTAATTTTATTTGATTTAGTTCAGAACTTAATCTTTTATGAATTTGCCAACTGATAGATTTTCTTGAGGCGATTGTTAACTAAAAGAGTATTACTTAATGTAGTCTTGTCAAATATTAGAGCAACACTCCTAAGTTATGCATATATACTTTATGTCTACGTCTTGAATACAGATTAGGTGAGTTGAAGTATTTTATGACCTGTTTCTTTTTCTTCTTCGATTGATTATTTGAAGTAAAAAAATATACATCTGTAAATAAGTAGACCCCAAACTGAAATGACCTTTAATGTGCAGCAGCCGATTTTTACAAATGTAACGTACGCAGCTCCACACACGCCCTGTTTGAGTAAAAGTTATTTGCCGGGAATTGTAAGTAGGTGTGTACAATATGTACAATACAGTGGACACTTGGAATAAAAATACTTATAATAATATTTACTTCGTCAAGTTGTTACGAATGTGATCATTCACAAAATACTTCGGATTTCCTAATAAATAGTCAAACATTTACACAGAAAAAAAATCAATTTATTTGTAAAATTAAAATACTTAACTTATTTGTTTGTAACAAAAACTATATACAGGAGATAAATACAACTTTGATTTTAATTACGTTTAAATTTCTAAAACAATTTTGTGCTTTTATTTCTTAAATCCCTACTTATATAACAGACCTATGATCGATATTATGATAAAAAATCCTGAACTAAAATTAAAACTAATGTGAAAAAAAGAAATTAATAAATGTAAGACATTGTATTTTATATCCATACTAATATTATAAATGCGAAAGTCTATCTGTCTGTCTGTTACACTATCACGGCTATACAGCTGGACAGATTTTGACGAAATTTGGTATGGATATAATGTAGGACGAGGGACAAACATGGCTACTTTTGGACGTGATATAACCGAGTCCCGGCAGAGCTGCGGCAACAGCTAGGTAATTTTAAATAAATACATGTATTTGTAAAATAAAATTAAAAAAAAAACACGTCCACTTTTCATAGACTCTGTCGAGTCGGTTCTGGATGAGATGATGGATGGATTAGATAAAATATTTTTAAGTACTTAGTGATTAAATCATTAACTATTAAAAGTTACCATAATATACCCATCTCATTTAAATAGACTATCCATTTTAGAATGTCATTTTTATCATGCATTTCGTCCCAGAAATTCATTCTGTCGTTGAATGGATTTCTGCCTACAGTTAAATCATAACCTATGTTTAAATAATTTAACCTGTCTTTGCTTTCGACGGGACTCCAAGAGACTTGAAACAGCGGGTCCTCCTCAGGAGTAGGGTGTCTATAAGCAGAAAACAAGCTCTATTATAAGAGGAAAATTACGGCCAACGTCAATTTTTCAGAGGTTTTACTCGTCTATTGTACAGTTTGTGTGTATACCTCCAACAATCAGTCTACGTTCAATAGAAATAATGACATTTTTTATACATCTTGGGCTACTTTATTGAAGTTTTAGTAAGGATCTATAATTTTTTTTGATAAAATATAGCCTGTTCTTATCTCTGAAGATAATGTAGCTCTCGAATGGTAAAATAATTATTAAAATCGGTTCAGTAGTTTCTTAGTTTGTTGATTACATTTACAAAAATACATACAATACAAATCTTTATTTTTTATAATATTAAAAAGTGAAGTGTAATAAGCGGTTAAGCAAACAAATTCTTTAGATAGGTATACTTGAAACTATATATGGTACTTATTATAATAACTTACCCATATTTCGCAAAGTTTGTCCACAGTTTGATCATTCTATTCGAGGTTACTAAAGAATCTAGCGTCATTTTGGACGTCCCCATATTTTGAACTTTTGTTGGGAATAAGAACCGTAACTCTGCGCAATATCCGGTCAGAAAATTAGTATCCTTCATACCTGTATATTCCACGTAACAGTTGAATATGTAATAAAATAAGGGGGTGTCAGGCCCATACTCGCTATGCAATCTCACAGTTTTATTTATATGATAAAGGAAATAAAAATCACTGACCATCTGTAGATATTGATTTGAATTCGCTTCAACCAAATGCTCATTTTCTCCAAGATAAAACCGTAAAAGCTTCTGCTTACTCAGGGTTTTGATTGTTTTGGACTCTTCACTAAAAGGTTTCAGGCTATTTGTATTAAAATTCTGTTTTTTTAATATATTGTAAAAATCATTCCTGACGTGCGCCATCATGGCTCCTTCTATGTTATTGCTTCCAATAATCATGGGGACTTTATTGTAAATCCCGGATCTCAATAAATTGATAGGCGTTTTAGTTAGAAATGCTTGCTGGCCTTCGAATTCTACTTCGATGCATGGTTTGAAAAGGGAATCTACACAATCAGTGTCGTGTGTTTTTAGACATAATTCATAAAAACCTTCCATAATTGTTTGTGCTGGTAGACATTTTAATTCGTCAATAATGTCATGTTTGTCCGTTTTTGTTATCCCGAGTTGTTGGGCTAACTGTATTGCAGCTTTGTATGGATTTAAAGAAATGGCCCAATTATTTAAAGCACATGCACTCTGGACTATTATCTTTTGAAACAATCCGGCTGCAATGGGCGAGAATGTCATTAGGTGGACGAGACTCCCGCCACTGTTACTACCAAACAGCGTGACATTTGTCGGATCCCCTCCAAAGTGTTTTATATTTTTCTGTATCCATTTCAGTGCCATTACAATATCTTTTAAACCGCTATTACCAGGCGCTGCTAAATCGTTCATAGATAGGAATCCAAAAGGTCCAATTCGAAACCCGCATCGCACAAATATCACGCCACTATTATTCAAAGCAGTCGTGTCGTAAATCTCATCAAAACAATACGAATAATTGACACATCCTACCCAAAACATAACGGGCAAGGGTTGGCTGGGGTTTATGTTTGGACTTGAAATTTCGATATATAGGCAGTCTTCCGAACTGAATCGCGTATTGTTTAGCGATATTGGCATTGGCGTATCTTGAGTGCAGTCGATTTCTCCAGTCCAGCTTGAAATAGGCAATGGTGGCTAGAAGAAATATATTAATTGTAAAAGACATTGTTTAAAAGTAAATACATATTTGACAATAAAAATGATTGTCTAGTGTATTTAATAAACACCGGCGAATTTTTAAACAAGAGTAAATACCTATTTTTACTATGTTATCGGTACGTGAACTACATACTACTATTAAAGTTTTTGCAGTGAAACACGTAAAACAATTTTCGAGCTTACTGATTGACGACATTTTGTATGAGTTGTAAATAGTTATAACCTTTACATCGAATGCCATCCATGTATTGCGAAAAGACTGGTGTTTAAAAAGTCATCTGTATCTGAAAATATTTTTTAAGGAAATGTTTTAGAAATCATTGCTTTTCGCAACAAGACGCTGGATGGTAGGCAATCTGCTGTAGACCGGTACATGTATGAAGTTCTGTCCAATGCTATGCTGCAAGCTGCTTCAATTAAGTGAGCAGTATGCTTATGGATGGGTTAGTGCAAAAAAATGCCCATCTTGGATAAGATTTTAGTCCTTAGTCTTTTTGCGCCTCCTTAGTACTTAGTTAAAGTTAGATTTCGGTTTCGGTCGATTTAGAAACCGTTTTAGATGATGCAAACAAGTGCTCGCTGTACCAAAACCATCTAACTTCCAGATTTTCGTTCACTGCACTGTCTGATTCACAAAAATAGCAAAGATAACCTTATCAGTATCTGGTTGTACTGAAAGACGAAATACCATTCACTGATTAATGACGAAAATTTTGACAATAGGTATCTTATAAGCTAGAATTTAAGACCATATAATGTCTTATGTACAATGTTTAGAGATAATTATATCAATACAGATGGTAGTTATAATGTGGCTGTTTATCGGCTAGCTTCTTTTGAAACCACACAACGGAGATTAAATTACTGGCTTTCGCAACTAAGTGTTAATAGATATAATTAATATCTACGCCTATATATAGGGTTTCAATGAGGGAAACAAAATTTACTTATTCAATTCAAAGAAAATATAAAAACTATAGCGTAAATTGATATAGCTTACCATAAATCTCAAATTTCCTATCGGTGGTTCCGCATACGGTACTCGTTTAAATTTGTAAAATGTTCCCTCATTTGAACTCTCGACGTAACCCCTAATTGCTCCATGTTCAGTTTTAACAACGCATTTGAGTTTTGAACAGTTTTCTATTTTGTTTTCGTCAATTGCTCTAGAATCACACATCATGTAGCGACCACTTTTATCACAAAACAACAAGAGCCACACTTCTAATGACATTGAAAGATAAAGAAATAGATATCAGCAATTAATGTACGGACTATATATAATCTGACTGTATAAGTATAATTATAGATACAATTCTTGAGATCAACACTGTGATACAATAGGATATTAAATATCTATCTATCAATATAAAAATAAATGCCACTTTTCGTTGTAATTTTATAACTCAAGAACTGACCTATCTAAAATAAAATGTTGAGGCTTTGTTCGGACTATTTAGTAGATGGTATATGTGAAGTTTGCACAAAACTGTCTAGTGGTTCTTCATTTATCACATTTTTTTTTAATTTATGCGGGCTAAGCCGCGGGCAAAAGCTAGTATACTACAATTTTAGAATGGATTTAAACTTGAACCTCTTTGAACGGGCCCTTATTTGTTTTAAGATGACTTAATATTATAAATTAATAATATTAATAATGACTTTAGACCCTGTGGATTCAAAACGACGACAATGAAAAAGCGAAGTACAATCTAGTAAAACCTTCGAAAAGAAAAGAGAGAACCTTCCTTCTCATCAGAAGGATGATGGTGAAGATGGAAACATGTGTGTCAGCGTTCTTCATAGTTCAATCTTGGAAGGAATATAGGTAAGAGTGGCAAATAAGATGAACACTGAGACTAAGTTATATTTACATTATACTCTCTCATTCGGATAAACTTATACAAATCTCGGTAAGATTCTCAACACGAGTAGGTATTACTGTCAAAATAGATTTTCACGGTAATCTTGGAACTGTCTATTTTGATTATATCATAAAGCTGAAAATTTTTACGAGTTTTGAGAACATTATGAATAATATACCTACAATCTAATCTACATAGGTAAATAAAAAGGTAGCTGTCCTCTCCTATCTCCACAAGACAACTATATCCATACCAAATTTCATCAAAGTAGGTTAAGCAGTTTATGTGTAAAGACTTCATAGTAAACGATACAAGCCATTTCGACTCGACAAGAAGAAGAAGTAGACGATAGAGTTACTTTCGCACGGGATCTCTTTCTCTTATACCTTTTTCTTTTATAGGTACTATAAAATGACTTATAATTTAACTATTTGAGTAGCCAGCACACACTTGAGATAAATTGTATTTATTGTACCGTGTAAACAATAAGTAACTCTTCGGGAAATTTAATTACAGTTGCAAACGAAAACTTTTAATTAATTTACTAACTGGGACAAAGTGCTAACGAGCGTAGACCACTCGTTGAATTTTAATAATTTTCATAAATTTAATTTGGAAAATGACTGTTTTCACATATGGAGATTAATATCTCCATATGTGAAAACAGTCATTTTCCAAATTGATCATTTTTCATAATTGTTTCGTTATATGGAACTTTTACTCAGGTAAATGGCGAGGACAATGATCCTATAAATTATAGGATCATTGTCATTTAATCGACATACTTAAGTAAATATATAATTCGCAGCGAGAGAAACTGCGTGCGGAAAAGTTTGGAATCCGAATCAAAAATCTAAATTTTGGTATTACACAATTTTGTTTTTCCACGAAAATAACCTGTATAAGCTGATTTCATGAATGCAACTACCTATGTTGCTTTCTTTAAGGGAAGGTTGCACCAAAGTACCAGTTATCGTAACAGATAGTCAAATGTAACAGTAACATTACTGCTAACTATAACCGTTGAAGCGACATAAGTTGCACCGTCGTATTTTGTGGCATAGTTAGTTACCAGGGTTACAAGTATAATGACGTCCGTGGAGGTTATTCTACCCGTCTGGTGGTAACGGTTAGTGTAAAAGTTATGACGTATTTTGACGAATGACAAAATGGTGCAACCCATTTTTCATCTAACCGGTACTTTGACTACACAGTTATTTTCATAGTAAGTTGGTGCAACCCAGCCTAAAAAAGAAAAGAATCAAACCACAGATTATATACTAGCAATCAAACGGAGCAATAGGTCCTACATTCTGGGGGTTTGCAAACGAGCGCGTAGCTAAAGGGCGGCAAAGGTCTGTTCAGGTCGCCAGTACATTTGTGGCTTACCCTTCATTTGTTTGCGTACGACATTAATCCTTTATTTCCAGCGACTAATGTGGTGCGTCACGAATAAATACGAAACAACCGATATACATATAATGATAGGTACAATGTATCAATAGACCTTAGTACTTATTCCATGTATACACAAGGAGACTAGGTAGCTACTTTAGTTATAGGTATATGGGTGCTAGGAAGTGGTGGACGGACCACGGCTCTACTCTACCAACTACAAAGTCCATTTTGGCATCTATGCATTTCTGGATTTCTATCTGAACTAAGTTTTAGAGTTCCATTCTACTCAACCAGTTGGTAGGTTTAGTTGGTCGGAATGGAAAAACAGGTATTTTCTTGTTTTGTCTTTTTAGACGTTTTCGAAGGTGGGTAAAATTCTTGAAACTTTGTTTTTTTATTTAGGTATCGTCCGTAGAGAGCAATTAGTGAAAGTTAAGTAATAAGAGTGTATCGCATGGACATATGCCTTTTAAAAAGTATTACATATCTACTTTAATAGAAATAAATTTGTCGTCTGAACTAAAAAAATATAATACCGAAGTCTAAACAAAGAAGTGTAATTGGAAAATATAATATTTGAGTAAAACATCATCGTCTCTGCTCAACTTCCTTGTCATAGAAATCTTTCAGTAGCTCTTGGTCCATGACCACTTCGTCACAATACTGTATTTTCTTAGCGAGGCTCCTCCTCAGCTCTTCCTCATCCTCCGCTAACATTTGTTTGAATTGTGGAGTTCCGATCATATTTGCAAAAAAACGCCGATTACTTGTGAATTTTGGAGCGAAACCAACTGTGGTTTTAGATTCAAAGTTAACGTAACTGTTTATGTTGTCTATCGAAAACCTAAAAGAAAAAGTCATACATATAGTTTTTTATCATATTAAATGTTTAAATGTGACTAAAATTAAACATACTTATACTTACTGATTGTTCATGGGTGACTGCGCACAATTTATGAAAATGGAGACAAAAGCATCTCTTACAGCCGTCGATACTTCCAAAGCAGCACTCAATTTAGCTCTGTAAAAATGGTAGATATAAGAATAACTTATTTGTTGGAGTAAATAGTGATATTAACAATTATAAGCTTACGTATACTAACGAATCAGACACGGACATCGACTTGTTAATAAATAAAATTAAAAGTAACAAAGGCGAATACTTTATGAAACACATCGATATTGTAAATACAAAAATGCTCCTAGGTTTAGTTTAGGTGTTATGTTATCAAATACATTACATGCAACCGAATCAAAATAAATTTAAATTGCATAAGTAGGTAGTTTAGCTCTTTTAATATCTATAAAATTTAAACGAATTGAAATGTATTTTACTAGAAGCCAAATCGCTTGTAAAACTAGAACCTGCAGTTGTGGCTCATACGGTTGTCTTCAATTTTGTCTAGCCGCTCATTGAACAGCCGCTTTGGGTCGCAAATAAGATACAAACTCTACAAACCAAAAATTATAATAAAATAGGGTCAAATTTATCTATAATCTTACTTAGGTTTAGAAGGTAAAGATAAAAGAAAATGCTTAAAAGATCTGAACACTTCTAAACAGTTCACAATCGATATTAAGTAAGTATATCAACTCCCAAATAATTAAAAAAAAAAAAAGTACACACATGATTCGTTCTGCGACGTCGTTTCGGTGCGCTATAAGGAAATTGTAATTTTTCCGCGGGCCTAGCGTGGCTCGGGAGGACTGCGCATTTTGAAATGACGTTTGAAATAAATTTCCGCCGCTGCCGCTGCCGCCGCGGATGTCGTCGCCGGAGGCGTTCGATTGGAACATTGGCCCGATAATAATTAATTCCTTCAAACCGCATCCGGTTTTCGAGTTTCTGGGGCGCGCTTACTCACTATATTGTCTATTTCCTTTCGAGGGAACATAGAAATCTTGTTACAAGTTTCATATTGTGAAATAAACATGATGAAAATTAGGTAAAATTGCAGACGCATAGGTATAGCTAATTGTTAATACGCTAAGAAGTCCCCCATACTACTGACTTAGACTTTCAGCTAGGGTAAATTATAATAGCGTTTTTTAAATTGTCCTTTGACTTTGATGTTTATCTATGTATACTTACCTACAGTTTAATAAAAACAGGCACCAACCTACCGTAATAAAAAACTTAATATAACCAAAAGATATTAAAAAATTTGGTTGGCGTCAAACCGCGCCCATTTCAAATTCTTTGATATTACCTACTTAAGGATAGATATGATCTAATGTGATTGATATTAATCTACTTTCGACGAGTAGTTACGAATATATACTTGGTAAAGTTAAACAAATTTCATTAGCTTCAACTTGGTTGGTGTTTAAAGATAACCAAACCGTGATCAGGAGAACTTATAGTAAAAACATTTAAGGCGTAATTGAACTTCACTTGCTAATTAATTTTTATTGGTAATATGTTTTGTCCTTATTATTTTTGTCTCATAAATAGAATGAGTATGAAGACATCACCACATATTTTTGATTTGATTAATTGACGACATATATTGTTGATGCTAACTTTTTTTGGCCATCCAGCTATAATCATATATCTACTTTTGTATTTCCATGGAATAGCTACATCGATATTAATTATCGAGATTTTGATCTGTCACTCGCGTGCCTCACAGGCTGCCAATCGCACTCGGTCTTGTCCGCTCGGCTGGCCGGCAATTAGTTACAGTTTACTACGCACTATGTCTAGATATCTCAATCAACTTTTTTCCGAAAAAAACGAAAACCGACTTCCATTCCATTAGTTATTAGAGGCCGAAGAAAGCGTAAGTGACTTTTCACGAAGGGATACTCGTGCGTGGTTGATTTAGCAGACTACTACAGCGTCAAGCAAGCAACTAATGACGCTGATTAACGTACGAAATATAAAAAAATGGTTAATTTATTTAACTAAGTAGACATTCAGTTCTTTTAATTTTCAAAGAATAAAAAAAACATACAAAAGTACTACGTCATAAAGAAATAAACATAACATTATTTTTAAAATAGGTTCAATAATGACGTAAAACTTAAAAGCTATCATGCGATTACAGCAAAAAACAACCAATAAAAAACTGTACGTTTGTATGAATCCCTACCATATTAGGTATGTACCCCACACTTAAACTTTACAACTATTCTGTGTTTAATACTCATTCTTCTACGGAGCTATTTAACTTATTCTTTTTAACATAAAAAGAGAAAAACGAAGTTAATTATTTTACGGTACCTAATTAATTTAAAAGAGTACTTAGGCTATTAGCATAATTTTCCAGTAGTCATATTAAGATATCTTTGCTACAACTGTTTGTCCTTGGTATGGATATCCATATTTCCATACTATTTACTATATACTACAATATTTTAAATGCGAAAGTCTTTTTGTCCGTATGTCTGTCTGTTACGCTTTCACGGCTAACCCACTGGACTATTTTGATTAAATTTGGTATAAACTTAGTTAAAGCCCGGTCAAACAAAGGCTACTTTTTGGCGCGATATAACCAAGTACCACACGGGCGGAGACGCGGGCAACAGTAAGTACTTAAAATACGTAAGTTAAGTATAAAAGTAACATGTGAACCATCCAGTTAATCTCTATTTCTGAAACAGAACAACTGTCAAGCGCATCGGGCCGGCACTCAGGGGCCCATGTCGTCCCAATTACTGAGCTGCTACTTCCTTTGCTATTTTCGTTGTTTTATAAATAAAGCAGATGAATTTTATTAAATACGACTATGATTTGCTTCAGTATTTACAGCGCTTTTTATTGAAAGAACATAATATGTACAATTGTACATGTACTATGTACATTCATTTAATTTGGTAGAAATGCTACAAAACTTTCATAAATACACAAATTCGCTGCCTAAAGATTGTTTCTGCGTTTAATATCAACGCTTTGTCTACAATAGTAGCCATTTGGCATTTACTTGGCTTGTAGTAGATGAAAATCACATGAAAATATAAATTCTGAAGTAGGTAATAGGAGAAGTAGTTACCTAATAAAAGGTTGCTACTTCACCACCTAAGTATAGAAAAAATTTGGTGGCCTTGATGGATCTTTACGATTTGTCGGTCAGATCTAAAGCTGTATACAAATTACCACTGGAATACCGTCCAATAGCCATAGCTAGAGCAACGACAAATCACACAGATTGAGTATCTATAGCCCCAAAGTAGATTTTCAAAACTTTACTTAAGTACTTAAGGGTCGTAAATTTTGTAAAAATGATAAACAACAAAGACCCAAAATTTAAAAAAGGCCATTATGCAACTTGCTCTGCCTGGGGTCGAACCCTGATCCTCCACAACTAGCATTACGCTACGGAAGTCATCTGTTATTCCCTTAGTGGCCTCTTACGACCGACATCCACTACAGGAAGATAGGGGATGGTCTTACTTCAAGAGAAGTTACCTAATAGATATACCTATATAATAGAAATATATAAGAACTTACTATAATAAAAGTGTCACAATCTCATGCTGACACGACACAGCTCTCCCAAAATTTGAAAATGAAATTTGAAAGGTAAGTTAGGATTATGAATCGTTAGGCGTGGGTAGATATTTGCGGAAAGACCTTTTCAATTTGAATATTAGCTGGCTGATAACGAATTCGTCGTCGTCGGGGATGAACACCCCGCCCCGGTAATGAGTATTTTGCCGTTTCCCAATCCTCCGATGGAATTATATTGAATTATGATATTGAAAAAGTGTGCATTATATTTGTAATAAAGTTTTTTTTTTCAAGTTGAAATAAGACATTCTTTTACAGCGAACCTTGGACTTAGCTTAGAGAGCAATTAAAGCACCTGGAAAAGCGCTATAATTAGAAAGAGAGAGAGAGAGAGAGATACAGAGAGAGCTAGAGAGAGAGAGAGGGACGTCTTCAGCGTTACGTGTTTAATCAATGAGCGGACAATACATTGGTTTGGCTAAAGTACTTATACTTGTTTTTGGAAGCATAATTTTCATATTATCATCATATAAAATCAAATCAAAATCTTCATTATTTAACATAGGTAAATGAGAACTTCATCTCGGTAATCTATATTTCCATACTACTAAATTTTTAAAGTCTGTCTGTCTGTCTGTCTGTTATGCTTTTACAGCTAAACCGATTTTACTTTAGCTGAGATTGTTATTTAGCGGCTTTACTTAATAAACGATTTCTGTAGTATATAAGTTTTGTTTTTGGATACATCTATCTACCTACGAATGAATGTTTAATATATGGAAAATAAAAAATATATGCAAAACTAAATAACATAAAAATGCTTTAAATAAATACGATAAAATAGTAGCAAAAACAAATTGAATTTCGCAAGCTTTATCGTGAAACAGAATTACGACAGAGTCATGGAAGGTTTAACGATATTTATGATAAAAGTTTTTTTGTAAATATGTAGAGTTGTTTCCGATATATAGGACTATGTGAAAAAAATATGTTTATATTTCTAAGTTATGGTGGTGAACACTGTTGGGTATAATTTTGGAATTATAGGTATACTTAATTTCAAAGTTACAAAATTTGTCATCAAACAATTGGTGAAATGAAGCAAATCAATTCAGTAGATACTTTCGGAGACAAGCGTCATCATCATACATACAGACAAACAGAACAAAAAATTCAAAAAAAAATTTTTTGCTTTTTATTATTCATTTTGTCCCTCTATCCATTTCAGTCAAAATTACTAAATGTTCAGACAAAATATTTTTACTATTTTATTATATGTACTAGCTTTTGCCCGCGACTTCGTCCGCGTGGCGTGTTATAAAAGAGAGATCTTTGTGTGTGTGGGATAAAGGTTAAAAAATGCTTAATTTTATTATTTTTAAATGAGGTTATAGTATAAGTGGCTCAGTTGAATAATGAATTGTTATTAATTTAAAAATTATTAGTTTATGATAATTTGGTTTGATATAAATTTAGGAAAATACGATCAGTGGAGGCTAACCCTAAAGTACCTATAGGCTTTCGTCTGGAATTCAGAGGTGAGAATGTGGATGTCAGTCGGTATGAAAGTAAAAGTTTGACACATGAAAACTAAAAACCGGCCAAGTGCGAGTCGGACTCGCGCACGAAGAGTTCCGTACAAAATTAACAAAAAATCATCGTAAAGACTTATAACCTACAGTATTTAAACAAAATTTAGAAATTACAAAAGAAAATTATAAGATAATTCAAGGGCCGTGAAACGTCCGCCTGGAAAATTTAACAGTAATCTACAATAGAAAACTACCTACTAAAGATTTAAACCGTCCAAGAATAGTGAAAAGTTCGCCCGCAAAATTCAATATTTGACACGACCATCAACGACGTCTGCCCTCACGCGTCTGTCGCGTTCCGGTTTCTCACTCGGGTATCTGCCCCCCCCCCTCCGCGCCTCGCCACCGCTGTCGCCGTTCCACAACCGCCGCCGCCGCCGCGACCGCGTCGTTTCTTGGTTGCCACTACCCCGAGCTATTTCAAGCCTCTAACTGGGAATTTTTAACTTTGCATACACTAAGGTATATGCATATCATATTTCAAGCATCTAACTTATGCAGTTTAGATTTTTTCATACAATTTTTTTTCCCCGCTAACTTATTTTCAGAATACAGCCATAACTAAACTTTATATTTACTAAGGTATGCATGCATGCTAGATTGAAAAGATCTATCTTACGTGATTTTTACATACAAAAGTTTTTTCCCGATAAATCCCGTTCCCGTAGGAATTTTGCAATATCGCGTTGCAAGTAAGCTTTATGTTCATTAGGGTACCTGCATGCCAAATTTCAATCATCTATCTTACGCGGTTTAGATTTTTTTCATACAAAAGTTTTTTCCCGCTAACTCCCGTTTTCCCAACATTTTCCTTCACTACTCTGCTCCTATTGGTTGTAGCGTGATGAAAAGTATACTTTATCCTGCCCAGGAGTATGAAGAATAATTGTACCAAGTTTCGTTCAAATCCGTCGAGTAGTTTTTGTTTCTATAAGGAACATACAGACAGACAGACAGACAGACAGACAAAAATTTTACTGATTGCATTTTTGGCATCAGTATCGATCACTAATCACTAGGGCGTGCAGTTTCATAGATTTTCAATTTCGAAATTGGCTTATGAAATTAGGTTGATTAGTTTCGAAATTTCGAAATTTCGAAACTCAAGGAACACCTTTGTAATGGAATATGAAAACGTTTGTAAAACTATAACTTTGAACGTTCTTGGGCCTCATCAGCATCCTTGGGGCCCAAGTCAACCTTACCTGCAAGCTGGTGCGCCTGCTGATTAAGGCCTGGCCTGGGCCTGAAGGATTGTACCAGCTTTCTCCGACAGTTGTTTCTCCTTTGGACTGATCACCAACAGGACGATTCGTTTTTGAGTAATTTGCCGTCGGAATCTTTCTCATATAAACGGTTCACCAACAGAATGTTTCACATTTGAGTTTCCTCGACATGACTTTTCTCCTATGGACTGTTCTACGACAGAATCTTTCATCTTCCGAGGTTTTGTCTACAGAATGATTCACATGTACAGTGTTTCGACGACAGGAGTTATGGCAGTTGCTCCGGAAAGGCAAAAATCGCCAAATCTAAATGGTAAGAAGAATAGAAGAACCAGAAGGAATATTATCAAGAATAGGACGCCACCGCAATAAGTGCGCAGGAGCTTTGCCTGACTCCTGTGACATGTGGGCAAGGACTGCCGTGTCTGGGGAGGGCACGGTTTAGACGCTAGCCCCAATCCAACGCAAAAAGCTCCGCTTCGCCACGTGGAATGTTGGCACGCTAACCGGACGATCGAGGGCCGTAGTGCTTTTGGAGGAGTACCGGAATGGCGTCTTGGAAATGAAACGCTTCAGAGACCAACTGATGGACTTGACGAGCCGGCTTTATGAGGAGGCGCGTAGGGAACTATTAGATAATGTTGTCCCGCTCAGGGTGGGCCCGGTCTACTATTGGGATCTCGTGGGATCTAAGGCGAACTTTGAGCAGCTAAAAGAATTCACGCATCGGTGGCATAAAATCCGAAGCGGCCTCGAGAGGGGCATAACTTGAAAAGTAGGAGCACATCAAGAATACTGCTACAAGAAGACAAAGAAAACGAAGAGAAAAACTGAAACAGACAAACTCAAAGATCTAGAAGACAGAAGCTGGCTTCAGGCCGAGAAAAAGGCAAGCGAGGCGTACGGGGAGAGTTTTTTAATATGCAATGGTTGCATAGATAGGCGACACTATAGAGAACTTGTAGTGAGATTAAGCAGGTGCGACTGGAAAGAGATGCGAAATGCAAGTACAGCGCACTCTCCCGAGATTCGGCTCGTATAACCGAGAGGTTGATAGAGCCATGGGAGGTGGAGGGAGTGATGGACTTGACTGTGCTTATTGAAGGGGTTACGACTTACTTGATAAGTGCCTACGCGCCACTAGTGGCTTACCACCATCTCTTAAAACCATGCAAGAACGATTGAGTAAGACAGATGTCGCCTTACATCACGTGGCGCACTGTCCCGCTTACTCACTCGTTCTTACATGGTTTTAGGAGATGACAGTAGGTCCCCAAGTTGATCGCAGTGACACGGATTAAACGGCATTCTGGAACCTACTTGAAGGTGTGCTGTGTGAAACCCTGTTGTCGCAGTAGTGAGGCATGGCTCGTATGCGGTGGATGTATGGGGTATCTCGGAAAGATCGCATTAGAAACTCCCGCGTCCGGAGCAGCCTTCATGTACGTCACATAGCGGATAAGCTTCAGGACACGCCTTCGATAGTAGGGTCACGCCTTGCGCAAACCTGCAAGCTACGTTGGGAACAAGTGTCAAGTGAACAAGGCCATGCTGCCTTCTTCGAGGCCTGGTATAAGGGGCAAACTCAAAACGATATATACGTGCAACGGCGCGGGATATGCGTGCAAATGGACTCATCAACAAGGATACCAAAAACCGGGCAAAGTGTAGAAAAAGTAAGTAAGCGGACCCTGGGCTTTAAAAACGCTAGGATGATGATGTGAAACTATAATGAAAGCGTTTTATAATACTAAAAAAACTTTTTTCCTATAAAAAAATATTTCGAAATTTCGAAATTTAAGTTTCAAATTTCGAAATTACGTGGCAAGCAAATATTGTCCGAAATTTCGAAATTATGAAGTTTCGAAATTTCGAAATGCATGCCCTACTAATCACCCCCTGATAGTTATTTTGAAAATATATTTCATGTACAGAATTGACCCCTCTACAGATTTATTATAAGTATAGATAGATTGATGTAGATATTTATTTTCCTCTGAATATTTGATTTAAGAATAAACTACGCCTTATTTTCCCATGGGTGACGTAAATAGTGATCAAGGGAATAACTAAGGTAATAATTTATTTGTAGTGTCTGTGAGACAATATAGACAGCGATGTCTGTCTCATTGTCTTTTTATATTCGAATTAAAAATAAAAATCAAAGAAGGTTGACGTCGGGCAGGCGGACGGTTATAATAATAAATAAAGTAAATAATGATAATAATTTAACTACAAATGAACGTAAAGGTAAATCTAATCTTTCGTAATGGAATCTTCATACAAAATATTCACTGATGATAATAATGCACTATCCTCCTTATCAGTAGCCTCTTGAAATCCGTATAGAAAATTCATTTTTTTTTCTTTCGTATTCAGGAAATTAGAAGAAGCCAAGTATATTTTCATATATTTACCTATAATTTCCATTGGAGCACTTTTGGCTCAATTATTTTTATTGTTTTTTTGTAAATACCTTCGTCATAATAATTATCTTAAAAAATATGGAAGAAAATATGAAAGGCATTCTGAATCTTATTATGTGCAGATGCTGGAATGTAGTGGGAGGGTCAAGCGCGCGATATATTGAATTCTTATCTTCCAAGACCTGGTAACTTTCAATAATTCCAATATGCGTCATTTTACCCTCGACAAAAAAAGTAGTTACTTATGTGCCTGTGTATTTATTTCTAATGTTCGTACGTGTTGTTCTGTCTACAGCATTCAGGATGTTGATTCTAAGGCCCATTTAAGTATATGGCGGCATGCGGAAAAAATTACCAGTCTTTTGCCACTTTAGCCAAATGTATCAAAAAATTTAAAGTGAAGAATTCATGTATATAATGGAATCGCGCCTTTACCAAATTTCCTCGGGCAATTTGTTTTTGCTTCTTGCCCCTCCACAATTAAATTTGAAATGAACCGCCGCCTTTAGAGCAGCGTTGTTTTGATTTAAAGGAATTAATTAATGTTTCTTCTGAGAATACTTGCAGAAATCGTGGGGCTTAATGTGTAATAATCTTTATGCTAGTCAGTGTAATGAACAATTTCAGTAAATGATGAAAAATTTTTTTTTTCTAACTGAAATGACCTTGGTTTTAACCATGTTTTAACAAGAGATAAAAGGCTCCAAACATTTTATAGACAAATGGTTTTTGTTGATTGAATATTTTTGCAGTAATTTTGTGCAAATAAAATTGTTATTATATAAAATAATAAAAAAAATACATAACGAAATAAAATTAAACACGTTATTTATGACTGCGAAATTTGAACGATGGTTTAGGTGGTGTAGCATTTCTGTAATATTTATTAGCCACGACAGCTGCGTTCTAATGGAGTATTTCGAAGTCGCTCTAGCTTCAAATGAACGAGCGACGTCGCAGATGTGACGTCGTGTCCTCGACGATGGAGTTATGGAGTTGGTGCAATTTAAGACAAAAAGCGAGTTATTTTCCGCTTCAGTTATCCGAGACACATGTCTTTATCCATCCTTTGAAATATTTAAGACTTACACCAAGATTTGTCATTATTTTTGTGACCTGTTGTGCCTGCCTGCCGTCAATCATCTTTATAAGGGATATTAGCCATGGAATCTTCTGTTGGATAAACATGAAATGAAAAAGTCTTGTCATTCCTTAGACGATATCCAGAGAGACAAAGGGGTAAACTCGCATTTGTACACAATGAAACTTAGGTGTAAACTCGCACGGATTGCAATTGCCTTCGCCGCAGGTGTGCGAGTTAACAGAAGCTAAATTGGACACAAAGAAATAGAGATATCGATGTGTAGACGACACTTGAATATATATATTGGCATTGACACTTACCAAAGAATACTTTAAAAAACAGAATATTACTAATAAAAATCATATAGTTTCAGTCGTATATTTTCCGCGCAGTGCATAGACCGCGCCTATTCCTCCCATAAATGTAGTAAACGAGGAGTTAGGAGTCGACAAAGGCAAAGAAAAATAGGTACACTACGCAAAACGGAGGTCTAAGTATCATCGAATGGTGGCATAAACAACTAACAAAAGCATTTCTAATACCTAAGTGTTGACTTCAGACAAGCTTCAACAAATAATGCCGAATCATTAATATATTTTAAGCACTTCGTCAAAATGTTTCTTTAGGAAATCTGTCTTACATCTCTATAGACATAGTAATAAAATAAAATTAAGGGGGTTCTCTAAGTAGATAGCATAACTGAAAAAATGAAAATTGAAAAAGTAGCAATAAATTTTGCCTTTCTTTGTATCATACTTAAATCAATTAAGTTTTCTCAGTTGGATAAAAAAAATTTATTTAATATTTTTTCTTGCCAAACCACCTTCCATCAGTGGACCATAACCTGTTTGCCAAATGAGTCATAAACAAAAACTGTTTGTTGTATTGTAGTGTATACCTTTGCGCGTCTGTGAACATCAGCTACAAATCGCTACAGAGATGTGCTACGCTACGCCGGTCTACGCGTGACGTAGCATACTACGTCTAAAAACAAACCCTTGTGGCTTGTGTCGTAGACGTTTTGTACACATTTAGGCCGTAGCTACATATTTCTGTGGTAAACTACTATAGAATTCGGAACTGCCTGCGCGCTATGATGAACTTACTTATATTATGATAACAACTTTACTTAATTTGGATATTAGATATTTAGGATATTTTTTTATTGTTACTAGATCATAGTTTCTTTTTTATATTTCTTACCTGTTATCTAAATATGTATGTATGTACTTTGAATAATAAAGAAAGCTTAGTAAAATTAACTAGTGTATAATGATCTTATTTTAATTTAAAATTTGACAATTACTGAGTGATAGTATCAATCGGAAACGACTGTAATGTGGATTTGTCTGAAATAAATTAATTTTATTATTTATTTTTTGTTAAATTCAGCACTTAATTCAAAATGTTTACATCACATGGTATTTATTACTTTTAGGATTTAGTTGGAAACTGCGCCAATTGTTACAACTCTTTTGTGTCATATTTAAAAAAAAATTATGATGCAATTAGTTTTAATATAGGTAATTTCAGCTAACCAGCGGCCAGCGTTTGGCCATTATGATTGTAATGAGCCCATATATTGTATAATGTTTTGTATCAGCACGATCGACGGGGAATAACTTATTGATTTTCTCTTATAGCAGACCCACGTAGGCAAAATATTTTTATATCAAATATATATACGGCATTCTTAACGACGTCAAATGAATGGTCATAAAATTAAAAAGATTACACATGGATCACGTTAAAAGCACGAAAAGGTAGTGAGTGATAGAAAATATGTTGATTGTTGTGTCAAAAAAGTATACTTAATAAGAATATAATTTATTACTTAAGATAAAAATTTAAAAGCTGCAAAAAAATTGAAATTGTATTTTATACCACTACAATGCGTTTTTTTAATGACAAAATTTTAGGTCTTATACATATAAACCAATTTACTTGACACAAACAATGGTGCCGGTGTTTATAGCTATTATCCATCAAGGATAATCCCTAAAATAACAAGAAAATAATAATATCTGCACGTCAAAACCTGAAATCGCTAGATACGAGTATACCAACAATACACAATAGGTAGTTTTGATCTCTCGTTTATTTATGGAGAATATCTGCTATCGAAACTTACGGGATATTTGCTTTCAGTGCTGGGTCGTTATGATAATGTTATTACTAGGGCTCAGTAAATATTAAGCAAATAGTGATATACTTAAACTATTCATATTTAATGTTTTTGGTCCCATTTTCTGAAGCAGAACACCATTGTGGGTAAATGTGATAGTCTCTATGCTTTATAAAACTATATCTTGATACTTCTTTAAAGTTTTATGATTACAAATTCAAATAGGTATAAACCATTAAAATGTTGGTTTCATAATAATTTTCGAATTCCCTACCCCACGGTGTTGAATTTGAATTCCAATACACAAAGGTATTGGAAGCCTCTATTTATACTAGCCACTGAACATGGAGAATGTATAGTTTAGATTCCTAGCCCAGTAATTCTGAAATAGGGATGGTATCTTTCGGTAGGCACAGGTCGGTTAGCCTTTTATGCAAACTCGGTCGCGCTTCAAACGGCATGGCTAAATCGATAGTGGTATCAGTTTTCACACCATTAGGTCTCAGTTGCGAACTTAACGTAAAATTCGTAAAATATGCTTTTTGTACGGCGCTCGTGCATACTCTAGGTTGGCATAGATTATTTTTCTTTGAAAATTCCATTCTTTTGCATGGCAGAAAAGGCAGTTTTTTTGTAAGAGTATCTTCTTTTGTAAGGCTTAAAAAACTGCTTAATTTATTTTAAATGATAAAATGTGTAAGCATATTCTGTGTATACAATGTGAAAAGCCGTATCACTAAAATAAATCAGAAATATCACAAGTGCTATATAACAGGAGGCAATAACAAAAATATAACTGAAAATAAAGAGACAAAGTTTACCTGCTTATTATATTAAACTATAGAAAGCATCAATACAAAAAATATGTACCAAGTCTTTGACGTCTGGTGTGGGAATTTCAAAAAGGATATCTGATATCACACCTACTTTGATTAAATTGACTATTTGGATACAGCGTCAGGATATTTCGTTGTATCATCGGGATCTTGGTTCACTAATCCGTGACTTGGCTCGGATCGAAAAAGTTACGTGGTATGATACGTAACGCTCGCGTTTCTATCGGATTTCAGTTCGATCTAATCTCATAAAGGGCGAAGGCATCCGCTCTGAGACACAATATTTCACTTTTTATGATGTAGGTGGCATCCCGAGTGCCGTAAAAAATATAAAGAGAAAGAAAGTGCTGCGGCGTTTTTATGATGCCTTTAATAGTGTCGCGGCGCTAGTTGGGCTTCGTAATGAAAAGTGTATCGTATGGTGTTCTTCTTTAAATAATGTTTGTAGACTTTGTCACGTCTTAAAAAATCTTCAAGATATAACCTATTAAATATGCCGCAAATTTTGGTTTTTTCAATTAAATATAATGTACGGGATCCTATTATTTACTTCTAAGAGTACAGAAGCGTCCGTATAGTCGAAGCCTGACTCGCAATCTGTCGGGCAATAAGTCACGACTGTCAATACAACGACAGAATATAAAACATTAGTTCCCCGGGGCCGGCTCTCATATTTCAAGGAGTCGTGTACGTGCATTTTGAACCGAGTGGAGTGTGATTGATTAAAGTCTCGACCTTAAGGCTCCTTGTTTCTGTTCGGCCACGTTGGAGTGGATAGCTAGTGGTTTAAGTACACAATGTAATCTGTTATTACACTGAGTTAAAAAAAGGCGCAAAAATTCCGAGCTTACGTCAAGGAGATTAAACAAAGTTTATGAAACTAGAAACTACTAACTTATTAAATAAAAGCGTAATCTTGAAATCATTTGTAGGTAGGTATTTATCAGTAATAGAAACTGGTATTTGTTTACATCTCTTTTTATGTTGCTAAAGATTTGTTTGTTTACTGAACACAATTTTAGAAAAACGTGTTTCCCAATTTTTTTTTAAAGTATGGTTTAGTTTACAAACATCCTAAGGACACAGAAGGCCCCAATACTAAGTAAATGTATATTTACATACAGTAAAATACTTCTTTAATTAATCGTTAATCGAATATAACTATAAGTTAACCTCACACCTCAACATGCTTATTGACAAAGATTAAATCATTAAAAAGATAACAAGGTTTTGTATGCAAATGTGTATCGTCCGAATAAAAAGCTTACCCCGTTACCGTCATCAAGATAGCAATCACATGTTATTGCATCATTTGCGGGATAAAAAAATGTAGCTGTTGATACAAAGGGAAGTGAAACTGCGGCGGCGAGGTTAATGAGAATGGCCGTCATTTCGCATCCCGGCTCATGGACCGAGGTGAAGCGCGTAATAAAGTTTTACGCCACGACCCTTATTACTGTTCCCACGATTCGCCCAGTCTGCTGGACAGGACGATTAACAACGAGTAAACTGATTTACTCGCGAAATCTGTGAATTTCTTTTATTTGACATAGGCTTACTCGTATAGGTATATGCCATTTGACTGTAATGATTTAATTTAGCTTAAAAAATTTCTATTATATTGCCGAGGTCCCAACACTCCCTAATAAATGTGTGCAGAAAGCGAAGGCTTAAAACGAGATGGTCGAAATTTCAGGCGTTTGAAACTTTAGAGACCATTGTACTACATGGAAGATGAAAATGGGCTTTTGCCAAATAATGAGTCATATAAAGCTTAACCAATATATTTTTTTAAATATGTTTTTTATAAGTTCATTAAACTATTGCATATATTTTTTATTATAGAGGTACAAATCAGTAATACCAAATAAACTTTTTATATAGCAAGTGGTTTTGAGGAAATCACCACACGTAACTGGACTCGAGTAACAAAATAGATGCTGCAAACCGTAGCATTAGGCCATTAGCTGCGAGTAACAGTAAACTGTTCCCTGGAACTAAAAGTGCGCCTTCGAAGGAACAAAATCGCTGTCATTAGGGTAACGAGGGCCGGTTGCTGACGCGGCGTGTCCGAGCCACGACCTCGCTGCAACACCTAATGAACCGGCAGCCCCTTGGCAACCGCCTGCTCTACCTATCTAACTTTGTTACTTTTCTGTGCCACGAGTAAGTTAATTTTTTCTATTGTAATGGTTTTAAACTAGCGTGGCTGCAACAATTGTGAGTGTATTTTTATTTAGAAATATGCTATTCCAATACTCAATGCTATTGTCTGGCTTAGCCGAATGCATTGAATTGTAAATGAGCTGACATTGACTGCACTTGGTCACTGTATTTAGCCACTCTCTCTTGAATATTTATTTGGCTTCACGAATTCTTGAAGCTTCTGCACTCCTACCATAATAGAAAGGCGAAATACGTACTTAATTAGTACAATATTTTCTTTTTTATTTAGTTTCTTTTTGAGCTGGCGTTCGTTAAAACGAAATTAACGTTTTCTACTCCATTAGAGAATCTCATAAATTTATCGATAAAGAAATCCATGGTTATGGGTTAGTTATTTTTACATGTTTTTTTTTCCTTTTGAAATAATAACAAACGGTACTGAATATAAGATGGAGTCTATAAGTAATTACAACATAGTGGCACACATAGGTACATAAAGATTTTCCCTTTTTATTTGGTTTACCGCGAAACCCGCCATTTCCTGACTATGATTTATCTTGCGGCCTCTAAGCTGAGGGTCACTTTAATAAATGTATTCGGGAAAGGTGCTCCCAGAAATGGATGGGGATGTTCTGGATGCAATAACCTAATATACAGAAGATATATTCTTTCCGTCAGCCCATGTAAATAATATGCGTGTTTCAGCAAATTGAAAGTCTGTTGAATATCACTGAATTGATGAAAATAAAAGTCTGTAAAAATATGTATCATGAAAAAAAAAATCGCCACGAAAAGATGTGACATATGTTCGTGGGTATTTTTTTATACAATATATAAGTTCATTTCATGGATATACGATGCTTTCGTCCTCAAAATATACAGGAAGGGACAAGAAAAGTTCAAATAACCCAAATTAAGGAGCGCAATAAAGAGACCCTTCGGAAAGCCTTGTGGGAGCAATTCATGAAAATGCTAGTCGAACGATTCCGTAAAGATGTTTGAAACAGTATAAAGAGTTGAATAAAAAGGTAGGTTTTGTGGTGCCTTTCGGTTGCCCATGTATTGATGCCGATTGAGCGAAAGACGTTCATTGACATGTGTAATATTATATAAGTATAACTTGCGACCCGCCCCGGCTTCGCATGGCCATAAAACCTTCCTCTAGAATCACTATCTATAAAAAAAAAACCGCATCAAAATCCGATTTAAGCATACATAGGGATATAGGGACAGAGAAAGCGACTTCGTTTTATACTATGTAGTGATTACATAAATCTATTTATTTTTATATATTTGTTGTTCAAGTATTGAAGACATGTTGAATCGCTATGCCTTTAATATAAATTTTAATATAATGTATCAATAACCATGTATTTAATAAATCAAGCGATTTTTTCCAATAAAGTGTAGGCTTGGTTTTTGTTAATAATACATACGTAAAAAGAATAAGTTTAAAATTAATGGTCGTTAACAATTTCTATTGGATAACGAAAACAAACTTATGTACAGGGGGCCACATAAAAACTACTCTTTAACCTTAAAATTACACCTAAGGCGGTATATCTTTCTGTATGGCTTATTGTACGTACCGTTTATTGAAAAGAATTGAATTAAATTCGACAATGTGAATAAATTACATTTAACAGACTATAAAAAATGAAATATATTATGTTTTTGAAGTCATAAAAATAAACGGGAAAGTTTTCCTTTAACTAGAGCTCTATGATATATATTATGAAGAAAGCTATTCAGCAATAATAAGTTCTCGTTTAAATCATGCTCTCCTACAGAGAGAGCCCAACAGGGACCAATCTCGGAGCTAGAGAGCGACCGAAAAATATAACCTACACTTACAAATACTTGCGTCCTCGAAATAACGTATTAGGGAGCGCCGAGTATGACATAAATAGTGGCGGTGTGGAAGTCAGTTGACTATATAAAAATGAGGTTGTGAGGGATGTAGAGGCGGCATCGGCAGCGCGCCGGCGCCGCGGCGCTCGCCCTTGCTCCTCGCAGTTCTCGGGCAGACTCGCTGGCGCCCGTCGTGCCGTCCACGACCGCACTCACCCCGTCGCGTCCGTACTCCGGACACAACACAACAATCGCACGACGCGACACTCGCGCTCCTCACGTGCTCAACTACATACGTTCGTACGAGATTTCAGTGTTCCGTTCGACTTCAGCTGACAGTCAATTGAGGATGAGTGACAGCAGAGTGGCTGTAACCGCGCCGACTTAAGTGTCTGTGCTGGTGTCAAGTTGCAAGAATGTTTTATTCGCATAAAGTTCGAGACTTTCGTGTAGATGTGAACCGCAACGAGTTTCCATTATGTTTGTTACAGTACCACCTGAAACTTAAGCCAGCATAAAATTTGATCATCTTATTAGACATGGCTCTGTCTTTAAAACATTGTTTACTTTTAATTATTGTATCATCGTGGCAGACATCTAATTTAGCATCAACCTGTACAGAATTTTGTGATTGCAACAATGATGAAAATGTGTGCCAAAAATGTAGTTACAATGTAACGCTGAAAGGGAATGTAAATATAAGTTTTGCGACTACCTGCTGTAATGAAGACGCGCAAGTGTCTCCTTGGCGTGAGAAGTATGAAAATGGAACTTTTGCCGAGGTTATAATAAAATACGACAAAGTTTGTAATAAGAGCGCCATCAATTTTGATTTGCCGTTATTAAATACATATTCTCTTTCAATTACAAATAATAACATCAGCACGATAACTATCAATATAAAAATACAAAATCTACGACAAATAGATCTATCTGGAAATATCTTACGTTTTATAACTAAAGGTCTCTTTAATAAATTTTCTAATTTACGGAAATTAATTTTAAACAGAAACAAAATTATCAACATATATGAAGAAAGTTTTAATGGGTTATCAAAACTGGAGTCCTTGGATTTATCTGAAAATAAATTGACTATTTTATCAAACGTATTTACACCATTGAAAAACCTACAACACCTTAATTTAAGCAGAAACAACATTGAATTTATCCATGAAAATTATTTCAATAATTGGTTGTTGCAACATTTAGATGTATCACATAATAATTTAAAAAAGCTAGCTCCGGGAGCATTACAGCTATTGCCTAACTTGGCCCGCTTGTTATTGACAGACAATCCTCATTTAGGAATTACACAAATTGATACGCAACTGCTTGTTGGTACAGGACGAAGGCTACAGCAAATAGATGCTTCGAGAACAGGTTTATATCAAGTTCCAGAAGCTTTTACACATTCAGTGAGATTTTTGACACTGGTTGGCAACAAGATTTCTGCAGTTAGTTGTGGCGATTTAGACAGTTATCCACTGCTGCAATCATTAGACTTTTCTGATAACAAGATTGTTTTAGTCGAAGATGACTCTTTAGGAAGATTGGAAATGCTTTTGTTCTTGAATCTGAATAAAAATCTGCTTACTAGTACTCCAAGATCGCTACCAGATGAGCTAAAGTACCTGTCTATAAACAACAACTTGATTAAAAATATAACGGTGCCTGATTTCAAAAATTTACCTAATTTAAGAATTTTGTTGCTACAAAACAATAATATCCGTTATATTCAAGACCATGTGTTTGATGACTTGCTTTCTCTGGAAATGTTAGATCTTTCAAATAATCCTATACAAACGCTCTCGTCGAGTACATTTGATGGCCCATTGTCTCTCCGTGATTTACGACTATGCTATTTGAATTTGTCTGTGCCAGAACAAGATGGTGCGTTCCCAATGTCGTCGCCAGAAAGTATTCAAATGCTTCATTTGCAGTCTAGCCCGGGCCTGGCGCGGCAATTGCTGGCAGACTCAGCCGCTCTGGCTGCCTTTACACATTTACAGTACTTGGATTTGAGAATGAACAATCTCACTGAAGTAAGAAATGATTTACTGTTCTACTTAGTTCAGTTAAAGACATTAAGACTACATGGAAACAGTATTAATTGTAGCGCCGAATTGTGGATAAAAGATTGGATGAGTTGGAATAAAAGTTTGTCTGATGCAGAAACTTGTTATTATTCTACTTCAGAAGCTAAACTAGAAATAACGAAATATAACTGTACATTTCCGGAAACATTTACCATAAGCGAGAGTCTGCCACCAGTTAATTTGTACAGCACAGAAATGATAAATAAGTTATTAAGGTACTACGGTTACTTAAATAATAAAACAGAGCGTACTCCTAAGCGAGAAAAGTATAATTTTGGAGACAAAGGCAAAAAAGAGGATAAAAGAGACAACGAAAGTTCAAAACCTGTATATTCTAGTAGCACCTCGCTACCATCAAATTCTTCTACGTCCATGTCTTCCGGAAATGAGAATAAAATATCAAGCGATTACTTGAATGAAAGTTTGATTATAAAATCAAGAGAAACTACAAAGCTATTAGATCAAAATAAACTACAGAACGATCAATTCAATATTGAACACAAGTTTCTTGATATTGGACCCTATGCTTCATTTCCTGCACGGAATTCTATCAAAAATGTACAACATGAGACAGAAATTCAAAGAAGAAATCGTTCATCGTCAGGTATAAGATTGAATACACCGACCAATATCACAACTAAATCGAGTAAAGACCTAACAAATATACTCAAGCCAAAAAAACTATCAACAGAATTTATAGCAGAGACGGAAAATGCAATGGTTATTGAGATATATGCAACGAATCCAAGTGACAAAACCGAATATTCACCTTATCAGCTGGCCCACACAAATTATGCACAGTACATAGGTACGGTTGCAATATGTAGTTTGATACTATTGTCATTGATACTGTGGGCGAGTTTTCGACTAAGATATAAGAGGAGACGACCACCAGTTACCGACACAGGGGTCGAGGACCAAATAGAAGTGTCGAATATATCCGGAGGAGTGCTGTGGTGACACTTGCGGGCAGCCGACCCCACGCCCTTCGAATACGACTCTCTTCTGACGTAGCACTAATGTGAGTATCTCATATAGTATTATAATTATGCTAATTAAATATACTGATTAATGAACATGTGCCGTGTTGTTTTCTCACTCTCTTTCAGTGGATATCGTAAGAGGCGACATTAAGGCGACTAAGGAAATAACCATGTCCAACCGGTAAGGCATAGCAAAGGGAGGGTTGACGCCAATGATTTAGAATCTTATAACATAGTACACCTTTTAACGTATTTGGCAGTGGCCCTTTGAGTAGATAGAAAATAATTTATATTTATTTTAAAGTCGGCCACAAAGCAAAGTTCAAGTGGTGATCTTTGCTATATGGTCTACTGTAGATACCCTCAAATACAAACAATGAAAACTGAAAGTTACATAAAATTATATCATTCTATTTAAAATGAGTTAAAACTACACCTTTTGAACAACACAAATATTTCACCTCAATTACAATTAAGGGACAGTACCCAAGAGGAAAATAAAATTAACCCAATGTTCTATATGACCCTGCCCTACCTGACCTGATGCTATTAAGTCTAAGTATGAAATAATTAATTTCAAACTAATTTCACTGTAGCAAGCATTTGCCACTGGGACATAGGCGTCAAATATGCAGTTTTGGGTTAGCATATTAAAGTACTAATCATCGTCATATATATAATATCGTCGTGCGCGTATTTCCCAGTCACATCCTTAGCTTACGCTCCCAGGTTATGCTTTATTCTTGGTTCTGGATATGGCAGCATTGTTTATTGCAAAGGAGCAGCTGCCCTCTCACTAAATTGAAGGGAAACCAGATCAAAAGTATGTGATGGTGGATGTGTCAGATTTTTCTGGTTGTTTTAGGGCATCTATCAGCCTTAGGACTGTCATCTATCGATATCATTCAGCCTTAGGACTGTCATCTATCGATATCATGATATCGATAGATGACAGTCCTAAGGCTGATAGATGGCCTGCAGCCGGGAGCAATGTAGAAAAACATGTGATATTTTTGAGATATTGGTTATTTAAATGTATTATTGAGAGCTGACATTGTTAATAATATTAGCATGCACATTGTGTATCATTATTGTGTAACTGTTTTGTTTTAAAACATGTATTAGTTTAGATATATTATTTTTTGTTACAGTTCAAAGCGGTCGGCTGCAGCCAGTGAAAGATGTTTGTGATAATGTATGTGCATATTTTTTTATGAAATAAGTACAAATAGAGTCGTTGGTTAACTAAAAATCAATGGCCAAAATGTTTGTATTTAAAATGTAAATAAATTAATTGTTCTTTAAATTACGATACCAATAGACGATAGACTTATTTTTGTGTACAAGTAGTAGCAATGTGATCATTTAAAATGTAGTGGTAAGAACATACTACGAAAACCTTGGCTGATGTCAATATTTAACATTGTGATCGATGTTAGATCAATCATAGTGAGAATGGAGGAGATTACAACTAGGTACTATTTCATAAAAATGTCAAATAAAAAAATCTGTTTTTATTTTACAATAAAATACCGTGATCTGTATTTGAAAAAAGTGTGATAGTTTAAACTTAAAATTGCAAGTCACTATATTTTTCTCGTGGTATACTCGCCATTCAGGTTACTGCCTGCTGCTTCTGCTCTTAGATACGGCTCGCTGCCTCTACTTTCGTTGATACCAAACACTCACATTAGCACCCGTCTTTCATACTTTATTCTATTATCAATAACGAACTAATAATGATTTCTTCAGTGACGATACGAAGGTTGTATCTAAAAATAAAATGGCGAATAAATTCAATATTCTCCATTTCACTAAGTATTGTCACCAGCAGGGGAGCCTTAAAGTTGGGTACGCGTTAGATGTATTATCTGCCAAAAGTACTGCACAAAATGCTGGATTTATCTCAAAACTTGTCAAGATTGAATTGAAAATTGATAGAATTCACAATACTTATTAAACTATACTGTTATTAATGCAATTGCCAAATAATTAACATGTTTAATTCCTTAGAGAATCTCCCATTATTGACTTTATGAAGTACATTGTTTTACTAATTTATTATTTTGAAATGTTACAACTTGTCTAACGACATATTTTAATAATGTTAATTATGATGAATCTTTTTATTTGGGTAACATATAACTTTCATAATTTTATTTCTTATTTTATATGGGTATCAATCTGGACAAAGTTTTGAGAGATTCCTACTGATCATGTCTTCCCTTATCTTTTGTAACGATAACGTAACTGTGTATATATATATGAACTATTCTAATGCCATGTGATTTTCATTGTTGAGTGCCAACTATTTTATCATTTCGAAGACTTTAAAGAGGATTAAGTGGCCGTTTTTATTATATTCGCATATAATTAGTTCACAGTTTTAACGATGTTTATCTAGCTTGCAATTTCATATCTTTGCAAATTAATTATTTATATTGGTTATATTCACATAAAATAGTTTCTAATACTACATGTAATATCAATAATTAAAAATATAATAACAAGAAGAAACGTAGTTTTTCTGTAACTACAGAAAAATTGTTAATTAATGTATGATGATTTGAAAAAAAAAACTAATAGAATCTGTTAAAAGGATTTATTTCTGGAATAAATAAGTATAATTAATGTCTACTAAATTAGATTTTGCATTTGGAGATTTGGATGTCACATTTTATTATTTTGTACAATAAGATTGAATACTATTTGATTTAGTTCACTGTACCAAGCGACTTACATAACGAGAACTTGTCATCGTTACATTTCATTAATCATTCTGAAACTAAGGTTGTAACTTGATATATAACAATTTGAAGACAATGATGTGTAGAAATATGTTTTTACGTGAATTGTAGTTTATGGTGTACAAACAGATAGCCAAAATTTAATAAATAAATAGATTGAATTCAGTATATTTTTATTTCCAACTAATTAAAAAATACGCGTATCATTTCCCACTCTTAGATTTATAATAATTAGTATTTACATTTATATGTAAATAGTATTTGTTGTTAATCTACGTTGACTTTCCGTTCATCAAACACAAAACCTTAGGTGAACTCGAAGTGAATTATATCTTTTTGCCTATTTATATTTTATTTAAATATTAGGAAATTTGACTTTTGGTCTTGAAGAAATGAGCCAGAAAGACTTAAAAATAATATCTCACAACTCGAGCTATATTTTTATTTTAATATAATGTATAATAATTATGTATGGATGGATAATAATTGTATTTTATAAACTCTATGATAATATAGTGGTATGTACCCTATTCTTATTTTTGTGTTCAAGATGACATCAAAAATATCGTAATCGTGTTTATGTACACTGTCGAGGCCAGAAATGAAGCCATTTATTTAAAAAAGACGAGGCGAAGCCGAGGCCTTTTAAATCTACACCTGCTGTAGTGACGTTGTTTAAGCAAGTATAAATAAAGATTGTGTGAAAGCCGAGAGTTCTGGAAGATATTACATTTTACACAAAACACACTTTTATTGGAAGTGGTCTGACAAAAAATACCGATTGAACTGAAAATGATTTTCCTTTTGGTTTGTCTAAAGAAAATCGTGTTCACTTGAAAAGAAAAGAAGTGAACGTAGGTAAGTAATGATTTTTCAATATTTGTATTGACAAGAAAAATAAGGGGCCGCCTACACTGTATTAAGCCTGCAGGGTGTTTGAATTGGTTTTGTTCAATGTGGAATAACGCGGATATGTTCAAACAAACAGCTTTATTAATTTCTTGTAGATCTTTGAGGGTGCGTGAGTGTTTTCTTTCAAGCCATTTTCTTTTGTTTAGATATTTTGAGTTAGTTAAATGTAACTTTTTTATCATTTAAGTATATCGACGATATATAATTAAACATATATTAGTACCCTAAAAGAATTGTTTAAATGAAGATACAGGGAGGGAGCAACCGAAAAAGTCTACTATCTCAACTTTATACTTACACTTAAGGCGGTATACTTTTCTATGTGGGCCACTGTACTCAATGGGGTCCTGATAAAATTACTCCTTTGACGACCTTCGTGGCGTACTTTTAATTGTAAACATGCTAGTCTGCAAATCTCGAGGTTCTGGTTTGGTTTTGGGTTTCGTTTTTTAATCGTCCCGAGTCCTTTTCAAGCTTCCGTTGTACACATATCAAGTCCGTCTGGAGCACCTTAGTAATTGTGAGTGGACACCAAGTCAGTGATACTACGCAACGATGATGTCAAAGTCGACATCCAAAGAAAGTTTTGTTGTTCTTCCCGAGCAATTACTGAGAATCATGGATATTACGAAACCAAACAAGTGATTCCAAGGCAAGGGGATCGTGATAATGTTAACAAGGTTATTTCAGATTCTATAGTGAAATGTAAACAGCCCTTCAGCAATTATGAGTTGCGGTGCACAAGATAAACAGTCTTCGAGCGACGTCTGTGTCTCGCTTAAATATTGATATTGGAGCCCGGGCTGCCGCCGGCGGTGCCTGCTCTCTACGATCTCAATTATTTAATTTTATTAATTCAAAAATCTTGTCTATTTAATTTGCAGGCTTAAATCAAGTAATCTTTAAATGGGTTGTTTTAACATAAACTAGTGGTTCTGTGAACAGTAGACCTCGCGAACCTCCTCCGTTAAGGCCCTTTCCCTTTTTTTCATAACTCTATAGATAGGTCTCGTCTATTCTCAAAAGAAGGATTTTTTACATAGTTACTACCTTTTCTGGTCAGACGGACAGAAAAATTAAATAAAAGTTTTTTCCCCCATTTTCCCTCCAATCAAAAAAGCTATCTACAAAAAATTGCAAATAAATGTAGGAACACGTGTGCCAAGTTTCATTAGAATCCGTTCGTATACAACGTCACAGAAAACTTTCCCCCTTTTTTCCCCCATTTGCCCTGCCCTCTAATCAAAAAAAGCTCTCGCTAAAAAAATGCATATAATTCAAGGAACACGTGTGTCAAGTTTCATAAGGGTTCGTTCGTAAACAACGACACAGAAAACTTTCCCTCCTTTTCCCCCCATTTTCCCTCTAATCAAAAAAAGCTCTCGACAAAAAATTGCAAATAAATCAAGGAACGCCTGTGCCAAATTTCATTAGGATCCGTTCAGAAATGCGACCTCTAGCCCGGAACAAACAGACATACAGACAGACAGACAGACATCCGGACAAAAGCAAAATTTGCCAGTCTCAAAATGGAGACTCTCGCTCGCTTCGCTCGCTCGGTCAATTATGTTTTTATCCTTTTTAATCATATCTCGACTAAGATAACATCATACTAGTAGCTGTTCAATTTGTATTGGATTCTTTCCGTCGAAAAGCAATCTAAACATGTATTTTTACTAAATCCTGTTTTATATCAAAACTACAATTGTAGTTTTGATATAAAACAGGAAGCTTGGTTACCTACTGCTTACACAGAGTTCAACTCAATAAATCATAATTGTAGTCTGCAAAGGTCGTTAATCCTGGTTGCTTTAATTACTACCCCTATTTAATCCCAGGCTCCAATAAAAGCTTTTAATTAAAATGGTTAAATACATCACAAGCGTTAGTACCGTTCCCGATTAGCAGTCTACTTGAAATTGGAAAGCAAACATTCATAAATATGTGATTAGGTAGGACTTTCTCGCTTGATTCGTGACTGATATTTTTTTTTTAACCTATATTTTAATTTAGATATTAGGATCGAAATTGCTGATTTTGAAGGTTAAAATGTATGTATAATAAGGTAGAAAGAAAGGTATGAATTGTGTTACACATTTAAAGAAATTATTTATTAACCTATACGTTAGATTTAACAAAATTAATAAAAAAACAATGCGACATATTAGGTTTTACAATAAAAGGATAGTTTTAGAGTTGTTTAAAATAAAACTGCTAAAGCTGCGTAAACATGTCGTAGCAGGTGCTACGAAGGTGCTACGGTAGTGCTACGTCAGTCTGTTATACCATTGTTATTTAAAATTCCGACTAACTTTATAGGCCCAAGTTGTAGCAGGTACTACGATGCGATTAAGTTTGTGATATTTGTAGTTCACGTGATGAACCAATCATGTGAGATACAAATATCACATACCTACTCATACGAGTACTCGTGTTCGAATTAGAAAAAATGAATCATATCATTTCGACCTGTTTTACCTAAAAGACACTCCTCCATAGCTGCCAACACTACTACCAATTTAATATTTCTACCAACGCTTACCTCTCGCACAATTGAATTATTCTGATGATTGTACAACTTTACGATGTGATACGAAATAACACAGAATAGAAAATATAAGCAATAAAGCAACCAGCTGAGGATTCAAGCGGGAATGCCATATAATAATAATATGATAATTATTGTTAGTTTATTGAAATAAAACTAAACTTCGCACATTTACCGAGTCAGCTTACAGTTATAAATATAAAATATTAAAGCTTACAAACAAAACCTTTTCCTCTTTTAAGTTAAAATTTCAGGAGGGTCAGTCTTTATATAAATCTGAAACGGAATCTCCGGACCTTGCCGGTCGCCGCTGAATTATTCATACATCTAACTATACTAGTTGCGATTCATTCTTCCACTCCCATTTGGTATAATTTTATATCTTATTATCTTGGTTGCTGTGCTGATACGGGATTCATCAAACGATGGATTATGTGCTCTAAGACTCAATACATTTTTAAGTGAATTGCACGGATTGCAGCAAGACTTTTTTTATTAATTTATGTTGGCTGTACTACTCATGTACAGCCAATAGGAGAAGCAAAATATCCGATGTAAATATTGTTTTTAAAGAACCAATCAAAATAAATTCCATTAAATGGCCTTAAGCCCGCCATTTGCGCATTTATTTTTAAAACTTCCAATTAGGCTGAATATTTTTTTTTATTTTGTACAATATAGTTTGAATAAATATTATTAGACTTAGATGTTAATAACTTTAAATCTGAATTTATCAAAATAATAATAACGTGAGGTTAGGAGAGAAAATCGTACCTTAGTCAAATCAAAGAGAAAATACATACACAAGAGTGACTTCGTTTTTCGTTATACAAAAAGGGTATGACAAGATAAGTATAACATAAACCCTTTAAAATAATGTCATTTTTATTGAGATTTTTAAACCAGATAAAGTTGCGAATCATCCTCGCGTTGTCTGGACGGCAGGCCGAGCAAGAACAATGAACTTCCGGTAGGGACCCCTTTTTTCGGGCAGTCCTGAAAAGGAAAAAAAGGACATAAGTTCCCCATTCAAATCGTTGGATCAAAGAATACGCTTCCAGGAGTACCTTGTATTTAAGTTAAAAAGTTATCGTTTTATTTAGCCTTTAAATGTAAAAAGAATTCGCATATTACGCTGAACCGGCTCTAAACAAAATTGAAACGCTATTGTCTGAAGGAAGACTGAGTATGTGTATTCATACTGATATAAATTCAAATTTAAGTCTATCAATCTGGTACTCTTTCATGAGTATACTACCACGCCATTTTTATAAAATCTGTTACAGAGAAGTGTAAACCATTATAGTAAAAATATAAAGTTTCAGCGGACAGGAATCATGGGCAAAAGCAAAATGTAAATCATACATATAATAAATTTAAAATAGAAAGTTGCGTATTGCAAGTATTTATTGATTTACAGGCGATTTTTTAGTTAAAATATATCTTTAGCAACGATCAAATATTAAGTTGGTACAGAAAGTATCACACACCAAACCAAACTATACAAAGTACCTTCACATTGCGATGAAAAGAGCAGAGTCAAGAAACAGCGGCCGAGAGCAGCTATTGACTATCTTGAATAATTCATTCAGGCTTTGGCCGCCAATACCTCACTTCGCTTGGACATGCATTCTTAACTTACTATAGTAAAGCATCACTATCACTACATAGTATAAAACCAACTCGCTTCCCGCTATCTGTCCCTATGTATGCTTAGATATGTGAAAACACGCAACGGATTTTGATGCGGTTTTTTAATAGAGTGATTCAAGAAGAAGGTTTATATGTATAAAACATGTATTATAAAGCATTGCACTCGTGCAAAGCCGGGGCGGGTCGCTAGTATTTTTTCTATTTTGCATATGGTTCTAAAGTCAGAAATAAAAGTTATTATTGGCAGAAGCTCATTTAATTTTATCTGTAAATTCAACACACGGCTGCATTTTCTTATTTCATATGATACTTTACGTTATTAATAAAAGCATATTATAAATAGAACAAAGGCAAAATATATTATATAACATATGTATGTAGATTATATGTTTGTGTATGCCAATATATAGTGCACCCACATTCATTCTCTGCTTAACCCAAAGGTTGACTTTTAGACAATGCTTATTATGTCCGCCTATTGTGCGTTACATTGTATTTTGTGCAATAAAGGTTTAAATTAATAGATAAAATATGTAATTTAATATTACAGTTGTGATTTTTTTGTAGTTACAAATGCTCTCTTATTGGTTTAAATAGTTCAAGTAGTTTATATTGCCTCTATTCAAAATTTTAGTAGATGTTGTTCATAGTAATTATTAATATTATGTAAGCATTATTAATTAGAATATTATGCTGTTGCATACAGAATTACAGACCTCCCTTGTCTGAAAATATATGTCACATATGATTACGTAAAACTTTCAACTATACGTACTAGAAATCTGATCCGTAATACATATTGACTTTGATATATGTATATTTTTGTTATTTTTTTAAAAGGTTCCAGATGGCAGTATAGTATTCAGTTTTCTATCAGAAGTTTGGAAAAGAAACGTGAGAATATGCATTAGAAGTTTGAATGGTTTGCCATCGAATGTGTTCGAGTGGGTAGTGGCGTCAGAAAGGCCCTCAAGTAGGCCGCGAGAAGCTCGGGGCTCGGTGTTCGTCCGCTGCTCTCGACGGGCTAAATTATTCATTATTCCAACTCGGGATTCCGTCGCGCTTCCTTCACAAATGTTCACATATTTTTCAGTTACAAATGTCTTGTCATTTCTTTTCACACTTTGAACAGGATTTTGTACTTTCCATTTCAAATGTAAAATCTTTTCTTCACCGTTTATTTATACACTCAATACTTATTATTGATTCTTTGTGCGAAAATAAATTACTTCGATGAACTTCGTGTTGTCATCGTCAAAATCTTGATAAATTTTTCATGAATTTTCAACCGAGACTTTGATAAACAAAACAGTAGGCAAAAAAAAATGATTATTGTTACCGATAATATTTTAATCAAAGTAAATATGTCTTATGATATATAAAATATTTATCTATATTTGTAAAAGCGAAAGGTATTGATTATATCAATGATTTCAGGTTAACAAGAAATAGTTAAGAAATTATTGAATTACCATCGTAGGCAGCCGCTTCGCTACAAGAATTATATATTATATCGTGCGTGGATATATGTTATCATTCTATTGCTACATGCATAAATCTCTACAACAAAATTAGAAATATTGTTAAAATATAGGTAGTCTCTCTTTAGGATTAGCCGATTATAGTTAGAAAAGGACCTTAATCGAAAGGAAGAGATTATTATTTATCTTGTCTGATATGTAAAATTATCCGAGCTTCAAATAAACAGTATGATAACAGAACAGTGATAACAAAAGAAATCTGATTTATTAACACAATTACAAAAGATGGGGGCGCTGTAGCCATTGTCTGATCTAAACACAATTCGCCGAATCATAAATAACAAGAACAATAGTCAATAAAATTAGATAGCGTTGGTATGGCATTCGCAAGGAGCTACTATATATTTTAAAAGGATAAGAAATATCGACCCACACTAGCACTTCATCTTTTTTTTTCTTATAGCATCAGATAACATCGTATTTCATATTAATAATATGAATGACCATTATATTTTATAATATCACCCATTCGCAGAGAAATTGCATATATATTAATTCTATATATATTTATCATGGTGATAATAATTGACTTTACGTTAATTGTATATTTACGAGGACATATCGAGTAGAATTCCGAAACGAATAATTTTAACAAACTATTGTATAACTTTCTGTTTGGTATATATTTATAAAACGATTACATTAGATTTATTTGTACTCATTACAAATAAATATTTAACATGAATAAACGATGGAAGAATAATCTCATTTAAGTTTCATTAGAGCCCGCTATCCCATAGTTAATATTGAGAGATAAATACAACCATCATCAAATTACGCGATTAGATGGGAAATAATAATAATCCTAAATCTTGCACATTATCTTGCTCTTTATTCATTTACACAATTGATATTTTTTGAACCTATAAGTTGTCCACTGACATGGTTTTGATGCTTTTGTATGGTTTTGCTCACTTTAGACGGACCTATCTTGTCCGTCTAAATACTGCAAGGTGAAATGATCTTGGATCTGATTTTTAGCTTTGCTTTTCTTATAAAATTGGAATTTACTAATTTAATAATAAAAACATGACATTTGTGAGATTTTTTTACAACAATATTAGTTATAACAGTTTATAACAGAAATTGATATATTTTTTATCTATAATATACATAGTTTATTTAAGGTTTTAATTATTTTCTTTTTTTTACTTATTCGAATGTTCGTATTAATTATACGTATAATCTTTACATAGTACTCGTGTTTGGTTCTATGGAAGTAATGTATTCAGTAGACGAAGTAAACAACGATTTCAACTAACTTACAGCTACGATCTGAATAGTGACTTTGTAGGTACAGAGTTCGATTTTGATGCAGTCTATTGACTGTATAGCTCAAAGATAACAATCCCGATAAACTTTAAGTCAAAAATCCTTTATGAAGGGTAAGTTGAAAGACTTGTAGGAGCCGTAGTCTTTGATCCTTGTAAGCTAAGATAAAACGATGTTATTAGGAATCAAAGGGCTAACTTGCAAGATTAACCTCTCCAGTCTCTTCTCTCCCTTGGCGCAAGTATCATTAAATAAGTTTATTGTGTCATACTTATTGGTTGTAGAGATATAAAAATATATTTTATTTATTTATTAAAACGCCAAAAACTAAATGACAATATATAAAAAAATATTGTATTTTATCAGTATCATAATTGTTACCAGAAACTATAGTACCTCACGAATGGAAAAGAATAAGCTAGATCACGTTTAAGTGACGATATTAAAATGAACAAGGATACAGTGTTTTGAAGTGATAACTATGATATCAATAAGACGTTAAAAATGATGATGAATGACTATTATTACTATTATATACTAGTACTTTTTACGGATATTTTTAGTTTTTACAGTTAGTCGTAATGTATTTTTGTATGAGTAATTGAACAAACAAATTAAAGATGTAGTTCTGTTAATTTTTTCCATATTTTTCTAATTACACTATAGAGAATAAAATGATTGGCTCGCGTTAAAAAAACCTATTTTTATCAATTTTATGTCTTCTATATGGAGCAATAAAAAACAATATAGCGCATTTGTGTGTTCATTGAAAGTTGAAAGGGAATAAACGTCACGCACCCGCCCTCGTTAACTACAAGTTTATTCGTATCTGGATCCCGAGCAAGTTGCTTTACGGCCGACATTACTGTCCTCGTAATTTTACATCCCTTTATCTCAATTGACAGAACTTGGTGATGTCTTTGTTCTAAATTTCTCAAGTTTAGAGAGATAAAGCCGCTTGAATAACTGGGCTGCTGTGGTAACTCGCATCGACATTTTTACGCGCAGTGTTACATAATTTTCAGTATTCTTTGTAAATAAGCATGTTATCTAGTAAGTCTTTTTAGAATTTCTATCAATATCTTAGAATTTACGATAAAAGCCTAGGTATATAATGATTCAGGTTTGCTCTACTATACTTATTTACCAAGTACAGGAAACTAACCTATAACTGCAATCTATATATATAAATACTAACCACATAAATACGAACATATATAAATACTAACTTTTTCCCAACATTGGGTATGTTCTTCTCCTGGTTTTAAGCTATCTCCACTAATTTTCAGCCGAATCAGTTCAGCCGTTTTTGAGTTATAAATTGTGTAACTTACACGACTCTCTTTTATATAAAATCGTCCCGGGAAAAAGCACTGTTCCCGAGGGAAGTTCACCGGGGCGAAGCCGCGGGCAAAAGCTAGTATTTCTATAAAAATAAATTTTATATTTTGACGTTAGTTAATTTATTGAAATAATTATCTAAATAAAAAAATTGATTTCTATCAGTAGCTGTGCATAGACTACCTAAGAGTCTTAGTTTGATATAGGTATAATTCAAGCAGAAAGAATCCAAGTTTCGCAAACTAATCCAATTAGAGTGGGCGGACAGAGACGACGACGTGAATCCCTTTCCTTTCTCTAGAGTCCAAAGACGGGCTTTGTACTCCTTGTTCATTTTAATAATGTTACATAGCCATGTGTACGATGCTTAGATATCGTTATTAATTTATAAGAGCATGTTACAAGGTTTTCATTAATACTTCTTTAGCCAGTGTTCGGACAGTTGCTCAATTTGTTGAAAAAGTAAAAAAGTACTTATTATAGTTCTAAAATATTATTTTATTGACATATAAAGGGGGATCAATAAATCTAACACGCGTAGAATTACTAAATTCCCGGAAAAGATAAGATTGTCTCATAATAGCTATTAATTTTTTTAACGGTTATAGAAATTTAACTATGGTTTTTCTTATACGTTATCTCATACATGCAGTTTCAAAGTCAAGTTATTTAAGGAATGTCTTGAATGTCTAATGTTTGTTTCGTTACAAAAAATTGGATGGGCGGTGTAGAATCCGGCTAGGTACTTTCTCTCTTCCCAAGATCTTACTTCCTTGTGCATCTGTCCGACTGGTTTTGGATTCTTCCAAGAAGGAATGGCATAAGGTAGGCGACTGGGAATAATAAATAGTATTATAATGACGAATCTTATTGGTTTTACATCGAGAGAAAGCGAAACGATAAGACATCGTGTTTAAGTGTGTGAAGGAAGCGTTCAAACGTTAGCGAAGAATGAATGAGTATAGCTTAGAATGATAAGCCTGCTGGGGCCCCGATATATAAACGGATAAGCAAAGTAAGAGCTACTTACAATAGTTAATTAAAGTATAATCTCATCGGCAAAATAAGCTGGTAAAATTTATGAAATTCCAATAAGCTGTCCCTTATTAGATTAGTTTGTAAGTTTATAGTTTAGTCGGAACGGGGCCGCTGATAACTGACCAAGATGCTCACTTGTGGCCAACAGTTCTCAAACTACTACGTTTCGTAACATTAGCTATTATATCTCTTCAAACTTTCTAATTAAATTGATAAAATTATATTGTTTCGGAAATAATAATTTGCTCAGTTGGCCTTATGCAAAAAATATACACAATAAGCGTTGAGGACCATTATTAAATAAATTTTAAGAACTGTTATAATTTTATTACAATTACTATACTTACAAAATGTTTCATATAATTCTTGCATGAAACCTCTCTTGGTTGCTTTTTTGTGTATCATTGTATTTTCGAAATATTTGATATTTTATGATATTGATATTCCATAAAATTAATGCAAATAAAGAAATATTACTTAAAATTTAAAGTTACCACATTAATATTAATTAATCAATGAGGTTTGAAACTTATGGGCTTGATATGCATGTATACACACTTATAACAGAATGAGGCTTTGATATAGCTAATCTTGTCATGCCGTGTCAGTACACTCAACTGATTGGATACTATTGATTACTGAGTAGTAGTTTGTTTCAAGACTTTAGGGTTAATTAAGTATGAATTATTTATAGTCTTGGAGCTCATTAATGACATTGAAATCTACGTTGTCAATTTGGTATCGAATCAAATTGTCTAATTAAAATTTATCTTATATATAATAATATATAATAATACTTTTTTTGTACTGCTGTTTGAAAAGAACGTCAAAAAGGAAACGTAAGTATGGTTTCTTGTGAAGATTACTGAGAATCAAAAGGAAGCCTAAAAGTAGGAGAAATAAAAAGCCATGATCTGCTTATGCTTTAGGTATATATTGTAGAAATAAAGTTTAAATATTAAATAATCTTTGAAATCAAAGTTTGGTAATTTTATTTTTTTATTCAACATTATGTTGATTGTACGATTTGTGTTTTTCAGTGTACATCAGATCACGCCTAAAAACACCCGTCCACTTCACTGAATTCTATTCCCGCTCATTCACTGTCCAAGCTATATCCGACTATGGAATTTTCTTCCAGTCACCATTAAAATTGCCCAGTCTAAGTCTTTTTCATTTGAGTTTCTTGTCTCATTAGATTGACCAAATCGACGACGAATCTATTTATATATACTTGTATAATGTATATTAGTATATGTGTATATGTATGTGTATGTATGATTTTTATTTTCACATTTTGTGCCACTCGTAGATTAATTTACTAAGTCCTATAATATATGGTCGGTTGCCTGTAAGATATTGCTTTAGCGATAAGGCCGCCATTGTACATCACGGCTTTCATAGTATCATTATTATGTGTCATTGTATTTTAATTCTTGGTGCAATAAAGAGTTTGCTGTGGTTATATATTTATTAAATAAAGTAAGATGCGAGTGATAGACAAAAGTGGAAGGAACACCACCGACAAGAGCTTATTAGCTATTATTTTAATGCAATATTTATTGTATCTTCTATTGGAAAGAGATACTCAAAGGTAAGTGTTGTTATAAAACGGCCTAACTTAAGTACATAAGATTCTTAATATTTGTTACTACAATAAATATATTACAAGCAGTAATTACACATGACAATGAACTAATTGAAATATGCTAATGGAAGTCAGTTAAATTAATTGAGGTGGGGCGCGAAGGGCGCGGTGCCTAAACAGGCGTGTTTAGTTCGAGTGCTCTTGAGCAAATGGCCCTTGAGGGGACGTGGATTTTATCTTATTTTGTGTGTATGTCTCAATATATCAATTGCTCGTTTTTTAGATATGTACAACATGGATTTAAAGAGCTCACTTTTACCATTTTGTCTCGGATTAAAATAATTAATTGGTGAGTTTGTGTTTTGTTTGGGCTAATATCTAAATCATGTAATGACGACCTCCGTGGCGTAATGGTTAACATGCCTGTCTGCTACTCAGGAGGTCCCGGGTTCGATCCCCGGTCAGATCAAGAGGAAAAATTATCTTTTCTGACCTATAAGTATAAGTATTTTTTATAAAATATAGTTTCGTTCAGTTAGTATCCCATTACACAAGTCTCATACTTACTTTGGGGCTAACTCGATTTGTCCCTATAGGTATATTTATTTATTTACCTACATTTATGATTTTATTTGATTTATGTATAAATATTTATCACAAATTGTACTAATATTTGTATATTCTATGGAATGAAAATCTAAAATTTATGCTCTCTATTTTATGTTTATCCTTTGAAATAAATAAGCAAAGGTTTTATTCTGTAGGTACTTATATGTTTTCTGAGTACATGAATTAAGTAAATAAATAAACCCGTCAATGGATCCAAACCTTTAAGGAATCCCTACAGTGAATTCATAATAAATTCATCGTGATTTGTTATTGTAAAGACGGATTTTGGTTTCTCTACAAGCCCACGACAAGTTGATACTAAGTATGTAGTTATTTGAATAGATCACATGTCAATAAATATAGAAGGTATTCGAGGAAAGTGTTTGTAAAGTTTCTTGGTGATTGTTGCCTGTTCTAAAGTCGACCGAGGTGTCAAACGTCGGTGACGCTCCCGGGACAGCCCCCAACTCCAGAACTTGAACAAGTTTGCTCTTGTCGACCCCCACGACACCTCGGAATTTTAAACAGGCGGCAGGTGAACGAGTTTATCCGAAAATACTGAAATATTTAAGAAATAACTTGCTAGGATTTATTACGAAGTTTTGCTTTATTTTGAAGATGGCTAAATTGAGACCGTACTTCTTGAGTTGTGACAAGACGGAGTACTGAATTCGATTAATAATTTAAGTATTCTTTTATTATGCATGTGACATTTTAAAAATATGCACGTATATAATATATTTTTAATGAGAAAAGTTTTTAAAAGATGCGGTATTTTTAAATATTTTGTTTACTGACTTGGAACTGCCTAAGGTAGGAAAACTTAGAATGGGAAAATTGTCGTCACACATTTAAGTATCACTTTAGAATATGGAAAATTAAATATATGCAAAAAGTAAACGCAAATAAGGGTTTTTCTTGTCGTACGATTCCAGAATTCCAAATAGAAGTATTAAATAACATGGTATCTGTAGGGAAATGGAAGTAGATACCATCGCAACGCGTTGCCAAATTACACCCTTGTTGCGTTTTACAATAACCATCGGGCCAATGTGGAGTGCGGCAACACTGCACAGACAAATAAAACATTCCTTATCAGCATAATGTGCTACGATACTAGATGATTTTAATGTACTTATATATTCCTGTCGCCTATTTAAAAAAAATATATAATTTACATTTATTAATTAAGCAGTGAGAAAGCATATCGGAGGCCGAAAGGCGGTTTGGCGAAAAACATTGAAACTGGACTGGACAACTGACATTGTGACTGACCTAATTAATTAATTGTTTCAAGTATAGGTAATTTGACGTTAGTTGCTTTGAAAAATGTCAATACCTTTATAAAGACATGGGATAAGCCCTTAGTCCCATCTCGTAGCTGGCTTCGAATCAAAAGTTTTTAACTTATATAAATTATGTTGTATTTCTCTCTAAATTGTTTTTGCAAATATAGCACAAGCTGCGTCCAGCAATTTACTTATGAAGATAAGATAGTTTATATAAATCTTCATTACATTAAACCCGGACCGTGCTCATATTTTCCAACAGGACGTTTTAACGTTCTTACCGCTTGCGGTAAGCGGGTGCAACAAATTTTCCGAATAATAGTGTGAAAGAAAAATTGAGACAGCAAAAAAGTAATATTAGAGAGGACGAAAAGGGCAAATATATGGAGTCATAAAACACTGTCCAAAATAGATATACGAGTACTTATGAAATATTTAATTTATATCCCGGTCATGAGACATCGAGGTATGAAAGTTTATCGTATCTCATTTCAAGATAAAATTCTAATACATTTTCATTGAAAGTTGGATGATAATTTTCAGCGCTCCATGCCCCAACTATTTCAATTAAAGTGGGTATACCTACCTATTAGAGGGCTATGTATTTTCAAGCACAAAGAAGGACAAGTCGGGCAAGATGTGAAAATAGCAATTAAGTTGATAAAGGGTTGTAGCGCGATGTCGTATATCAAAGTGGGTTCTTGACGTCTGCTGCGAAATGAGATTGTTTTAATTCGGCCAACTTCGCCACGGCTTCTGCGGGCCATCCTTTTAACTTGCTAATCAGCTTATCCGGCCGCATAGATTTGTGTTCGTAACGAGACATTTTAATAGTCTCTCTGCTATTCCGAATTAATACACGCCACCGTTCAAATTTGCGCCTCTACGTCACACCTGTATGCCATGTACAAAAAAAATCTCACTTGTTATATGGAACTATTTGCCCATTGGCAGAACTAGTGAGAATGATCGACAATTAGGATTTAGCAGGAAAGAAAACGAACCGGATAAGTTCTAAAAAAACACTTCAAAGTGTAAGATTTCATATTCAGATATTTTTTTGGTACTTATTCATTCGGTTATAGGTCTCACGAAGCCTGACTAAGCTTTCAAGCATGATGTGGAAGCACTTTGAACTCGATACAACCGACGTTGTTCAGCGTAAAAGCTCAGAGCAACACCACATATAAGCGAATACTTGAAACAACAAAGCTTCATGTGAGTCAGTCGCTATAATAATATATACCAAACTAATTTAGATTAACAGTTAAACAGCGAAACGTAGCGTGCCAAACTAGATTGTGATTTCATATAAGTGACTTACTTGACTTATAATCCAATATCCCTAAATGGGGTAAAGGACATCTATAGTATTTTTTTTTTTTATTTTTAAGCAGGTGGAATCCACCACTTTAAAATAAAGGAGAGGGGTGGTCTATACTTAATCTGTAAAAACCTGGCTATAGCTAGCTCTTGATAATATTGTTTCAGCCAACTCTGCTACCAGAATGTTTAAATTTAGCAGTGGAAGCGTGAATGTGGTAGGAAAGTTAGGCTGAACACTAAAAATAAACAAAAGAAAAGTACCTTACGCGCTTGGGCGTGACTTGCTTATTAATCCGAATTAATTAAACCCGTTTATGCCCCTTCTCATGAGATTCCTACACATCCCCTATTAATTCGGTGTCGATCCAGCGAAGCACGGCGAATTCGGGTAGAAGAGGTCCACTCCACACAGGTTATTTCACTGACGAGTGTTCAATTGTCAATAAGCATTAAACTTTTATCCACTAGGCAACCGGGCCTCACTCACGATATCAATGCGCAATTATTCCCGAAGATTGAACGCGAATCGTATTAGAATGGTCTATCCCGAGACTTCACAGGTAATAACAAAGAGAATGCATCTAACAGCGGCCGCGCGATGATGCAGACTGGTAACTGTCATGGCGCCACGCGCGTCCAAACCCGGTAGGGATGTACCAAAACCGATACTTGTCGACTATCCGAATCGAGTAAATTCAACGTGAATATATATTTGTCTGATGAATGTGTTATCCGAAACAAATATGATATTTTATTATAGGAATGAAAAGAAAGTCCACTGCTGTGCTGAGCATAAGGCTCCTCCATAGCTGGGTATTTGTCATACTAGCTGCGTTTGTCATATCATCGGCGAGCGAAGTGTATTGATATGTTACGTGTCTTTTTTATGGCTATTTAACAACAGTCGGTTAATTTCACCCATTGGGTAAGTCCACTAAAAACTAAACCAAATATAATCTAAGTATTCCTCGTTCTTAAAAAAAACCTAGTCTGTCTGGAATTTAGACCGTACTAACAGAATTTAAGTGTCAACTTGTGGTTGAAATTCCCACATGTAAAATCACCGAAATCAGTGCTTTGGACACAGAAACCGTAAAGGGGCCGCCAGGAATTTTAATGTCCCTGAGGGACAGCAACCGTCCATTAGGCGCAAGGGCATAGCAGAAATATCTGTTAATATGATACTATTTCTGTATAATATTTTTTATATCTTTATAAACTATTAATTTAAGACAAAAACGGGAACGCCCTGTATAATTATAATTAGAATTATTGCCACTGCGATTGATATGTTTTGTCAAATTACAGCTGTCTAGCATTGAGTTGCTGAGTAAATCTCCAGAAAGACAAACGTTAACAGTATAAAATAATCCAACATCCTCTTTGGGTCGCTGAGCCATCGCAGCACGTACTTAATAAAGTTTTTTTTTGTAAGATGTAGTTGTGCTTAAAATATATTTTACCTAGATATGATGCTTCTATAATACAAAAGTAATTTTTTGTTCCCTTTTACAAGTACAATGCGCACACTGAGGATTAAGAGATTTGGTGCAGTTGAAGGAGTGCATAAAGATACCTATAATAATAATATCAAATGAGATAATCTACAACTTTTAAATTGGAGGTCTTTTTCAGTACGACAATAAATGTAAATCACTTCATTGAATGAACTATATTGGACGGTGTACCCATTGAACGCAGTTGGTACACGGTAAGCACAATGCTTGCCGCTGAATGCATTTGCTATTGAATCAGTATTCAATTGTCCCTGAAGTTCAACCTTTTTACATAAATTTTGTAAATAAATTTCATTACTTCCGTAGTGAATATGGGGATATGGTATATAGGTATTCTGATAAATGTTGAAAAAATGTGAATTTTGGCTGGTACTTAACTGTTCCAAAGTGTTTTTAAATTATTTTTTTACAGACGTACCTACCTACATAGACTACGGTATCCAACATCTAGGTGCACAGTGTGCCTATTCTTTGCTCAATGGTATAAAAAGTAAGATAAGAGTAGCGTATAAAAACTAGAATAAGATTAATAAATCAGGTAGTTTAAACGCAATAAACCAAATGGCTGACTCGTGAGAGTACAGCAGGAAAGGAGCAGCGCATTTCAACAGAAGTGGAAATAAATCTCCATGATGTGTAGAGACTTAATAATTCGTAGCTCCCGGGTCGGGTGTCCGTTACATGGGCTCCCTGTGGACGTCCACGGAATATTAACTCGGAATGGGATAAAAATGGCGGCGCCCGCCTCGGCTCAGGTGACAGAGGAATTTGACGTTGGTAATTTGACGCCTTTATCCGGGTCAGCTTCCGCACAAATAGCGGGTAGACACTGAAATGACGCTAGCCATGACGGTTGGGATCGTGTTTTGCATAAGTCACCATTGGCGTATCTTTTCGGTCTGTTTCCCTGATTGTACTGCAGGCAAATTTGTAAAACGATTGTGGAAGGATACAACAAATCAAAATACAACATTTGGCTTCGTCATCTACATTATTTTCAGTGCTCAAACAATTGGGGTAATAATATGAACAAAATTAAATTTTCAGTTACCTTATAACATTCCTTAAAGCAAAATTAATTACGTCTTTAACTTAAAAAGCGGGAGAGCGGCAAAAAATAGCTGATACGAAATTCAAACGAGAGGACAGCGATCTTATGAATGAATGGCGGAAGAAAGCAATAAAAGTAATTACGGAGAACGAGTCAAACTTGGCCGCGGTCGCATTAGGCGGACTTAGTGCCTGCTGTGCGGAAAACTTGTGCCAATTAATGTAGCGAGGAGTATTGGAGGGCCGCTTCATATCGAGCGTGTTTCCATTGTCTTATTTTAGTTAGGTATTTATTTATTTAAACTTTCTTGTTTTTTATTTATCTCCCAATGTTTACGAGGCAAATTAGTGATGCAATGTCTTAATTATATGAATAAAAGCTTCTTTTTGTTAACATGTTGGCGGACCGCTATAGCAGTTATAACAATAAAACTTCTATTGTGTTTTCAAAAATGTCCGCGAACATGTTAAATATGAGCTACTGGATTAACGAAATTCTGAAAATTTCAACAAGACCGTAACATTTTTAAAGTTAAATTGTAAATTAATCCGATATTCAAAATGTAAACTTGATTCGTTAATTAATGGATTAATGACCAGCTGTGGATTCAACGATACTGTATTTTAAAATAAATACATTTTTTAGACAAAGCGACCGAAGTTTGGATTGTCTTACATCGTTCGATTCGATTCGTGACTTTATCTGTACGGATCCTGAGCAGAGATCCGTACAATCAACATACCAATACTTAGGTATAAGATAGGTAGAATAGACAGCTCAAAGGGATTTTCATGAATTAGGTAATATTTTTCGATTTTCCAAGAACATCTTTGAGGACTTTCGAAAAGCAATGTAATATTTTTAATGTAAAACTCTTCACCCACCCCTTTGATAAATTGAATATTCTGGACGTGATTTGCAAATTTAATATTCGTTGAGTTATATCAGTTTTCAGATAGATACTCTTCTAAGAATAACAAAGTCAATAATATGCAAATTAGAACGATAGGGCAATAGACATAAAATAGTATTAGAGGTAGATTATTATTTTTTACCGAAAAGTAACGAGGAAAAATTTAAAATAACGGACATAACTTAATATCTAGGTCCAGGCATAATTTTTATCACGGCTAGGGTAGCGCTCCATACTACCGCGCATATCTGTCATCGCCAAACTTTAGAAATGCCTGTCCCAGCCCAGCCCAACTGATCATGAAACTTTTTTTTGTTTATGTTGTATATAAATATACTCAATAGATGCACTGAATATGAGATTAAATAAAAGTAATACAAGCCCACGGCAGGTAACAAGGATGAAAGAGTAGTAGTATCTAAACTAATTAGGGTTCAAATTATTTATTTATTTTCAAATTCATGTACACAGAAAAATATACAAAAAAAAAAAAAACATAGAATAAAGGACATTAGTACAAGGGTACTGCTTATTTCTAAAGAAATCTCTTACAGCAGACCCAAAAGAGGAAACGAGAAGATAAGGTTCAAATTAATTAATTAATCAATTGGGAATAAGTACAGAATAGTGTCTATAGTAGTATTATAGGCGAGTAAAATTAGATTAAGTATGATCAAAGCAAAACTTTGGTTATAAAAGAAGATCCAAACTCAAATATTTCCGCGTTTAAGTTCGGAAAGTTTTTTAGGGAATTTCGTAAATTTTATTACGTAGTACACCGAGGCCCTCATCGTTTCGGATCAGCGATAATCCCATTACATTTCCAGTTTCGGCAATTTGAGTGCTCTGCTCTATGGCAGTAAAAAGTTATGAATCGCAGGTGAGAGCGCATTGAGACTCGAGATGGACCCGCTGCCCGCCTTTAAAAACCTTACCTTCTTTTTTCTATTTTACTCAATTTGAATTTTATTTACATATTGACCTTTTTACCTTAAAACTGTGTAATGAAATGAGTCACAAGAAGATGAGAAAACGTTAATAAACCACAAGTTACGTATACTTATAGTGTCCATATACTTCGATTTAAACTCTTCCAGAATCTTGGTCTGTAGGTATAAACATTACGAGTCTGGTGCTAGTAATAGTCGTAAACTCAGTACATAATCAATTTGCACCAAATACTTCGATATTAAATAACAAACAATATCTCTACGCTATAAGTCAAAATGTTAGTATGAAAAATACAGGAAAATGTCGATCGTCTTAAATGTCACCGGAAAGAGCTAAGTTATCCAGGATGAGTCAGCGTGAAGTCAGCACGCGACGCGCCGTTTGACTGCGATCCTACACTGCTTCTAGATCAGTATCGGCGCTGTCCACCCCGTCTTGATTTATAGAACGGCCGTGACGACATCCTTGTGATATATTTTATCACTACTACATTTCAGATAGTCATTATTTCATCGCTCCTATAACTATAACTCCCCTGATTAAAATTTCGATATAATATATGTGTACTTTAACTTCAAATAAAAATGAATAGAAACTAAGCTGTTATAGCATTTTTGATTAGCTAGTTTTTCGTTTTAGAGTTAATCGCCATATATTCTTATATAAATACTTATATAGGTACTATACTGTTTATCACACCTAATTTCTTTCATCAAACTCACTATAGGATTGCACAACCCACTGGTGGTTGAAACTGGTGGGTGAACCACAAAGCAAATATTTGCTTCGTGGGGTGAACGGTTTGCGCGATAGTCAATTATTCGATCGATATAATATTAAAACTGATAACTGACATAATATACTAAGAATTTATACTTTAACATTATACAGAACACAAATAAATTCCCTGGACGTTAATGGTCTGTTAAATATACTCTCGCATAATTTACTGCTAAGAGAAGTAAATTACCTCAGTACTGAGTAAAAGAAAGCAGTGCAACTGAGCCAACTTACTCGATGTTTTCATAAGGAAAATATCCTCAGCTACGAAAAACTTCATCTTAACTTTTTCTTTTTCCCTTTATTAGCTTTCCGCTCTTAACTAAGATTCTTCTGCTTTTCTCCAATTTAATTTAGCATTCGTTTAAATAAAATCAGACTTTTCTGTTTAAATGTCCACTAGTTTTGTTCAGTAATATTATTGTAGACGTTTTCTTCCACTTTACTCCTTTTTCGCCGTTGGGGCTTGCAGTTTTTTGAGCATTAAATATTACTTATTACTTCCTTTTATTAAACACTTACTGCTGCCCACGAGGTCCTTTTTATAACACGTCGAAAAGAAGCCAAAGTTTTTTCTTGGGTCCCATACTTTAAACAAACTAAGTATATCAATTTACATCAAAATTTACTAGGTAGACGGTTGAAAGGAGATTGAGTAATAAACGTCCAAACTCTCACATAGTGATATTATAGTAGTATAAACTATGTATTTATAAAACGTTGAGTTAAAAATATTGATATTTTTTTAAAGTCGTTAAAGAGTTAGGAAGTTGTGGAAATCCTAAAGATTAAACCATGTGTTGAGGCATCCCACTCATCGTACGTGTGAAATGATTATCTTAAAAATAACCGAGCGACCACGTTTTAAGATTTTGAACACAATATACGATCAAACAAGGCCCACATATGTTTTTATTACCGTGACAAAGTAGATATGTTGCACTGCATGAGAGTCGAGCAAGTTACGTCTTGAACGAAAGTCTGACCTAAAAAGCGCTGGCTTGACTTGGCAGTAGAGGACATGCCAATGGTTTAACAACCAAAGATGCCGAAATCGTGCGAAATGGAAAACATAAATTAAGAAAATTGAACCTAGAATTCAAAACAGCTATCTTGACTTAACTAAGACGAGAAAACATTATACTTTTGTAAAAACTTTACTAAGCGCTAGGAAAATTAGCCGCCGCTTTGGTTGTCTAGCACTAGTTCGTTTTTCAAGCTTATAAAAACTTTACTAAGTAAGTACTTATAAAGATTAAAGTGGATGTTGTAAAATAGTCCTCGGAGTAAGTTTTGTGCATTTTATTTTGAGTATACCCGTCTCTTTTTGTCTTACTCAAGTGAATACGAATTTATAAGTAAATCTTAAAACTTGATATGAAGTGAAAGGCACACATTTTTAAAATATACATATACGTTACACCTTATATTAATAAATTAGTGTAATTTTGATTTATTTATTCATTCACTTATTACAATACAATAGTGAAGTCATAAATTGATTGAATAAATAAAATAAGAATCATTGTAATATGTGAAATATATTGTATATGTCGGAGAGAGAGAGATATAAGGGGGCCAAATGGAAGTCAGGATGGATGGCTCGGAGCATCAGATAGGGTCATAGGATGGCTTTCGTGGGCAACTCTTTAAAGCAGAGTGACAGTTAACTAACAGGGTATCTTTACACAATCTTACAAAGGTCAAGCGAGGGCATAATTGTCCCGATAGAGGAACAGCAACCCAAATCACGGCTTAGATCGGTGCCCCACACACGCACACGATAGTAATCTCACAACCAAGACTCTTCTCGATTTCCTCCGTGCTAACACAACTGATAACCAACAGCAATTGGTGAAATCAAGGGTCAAGGGTACACAGACACTCGCGCATCTAGGCGCCTCATCACGAGACTTCTGAACACCAGGCTTCTCGCCCATAGGTCAACAAGGGATAGCTAGCTCTCAGGACACATCTAAACATATCGGGTCACACGCACGCGCTAACACTTAAAACAATTAACACCAACTAATCACGATACTATTTCGTAGCTACTGCAGTGCACTGCCGCGCGTCTACATTCGAACTCGGCCCGATCGATTCTGTTCTCAACTGCCATTGCAATCACTTTCACCGTTACAAAAGTAGGGATAACCTCACAAGTGCACACGCCCAACGCCATATTCAAAAAGAACGTTCATTTCGATTCCCAACCGCTACTTCTATGACATTGACATTTGACAATGTCATTTGATGTTGCCAACCGCATAGTGTCACCACTATAGTTAAGTTGCTTTCAGATTGATAAAGACCTTACGTTTAGTACTTCATTCTGCGACACGGCCATCTCTGACAAGTCACACGTCCCTGTGTGACATTTGATGACGTAGTAATCTGACAAGAATTAAATTCTGCTGCATCAGACTGTCTCGACTCGGCCTATCCTGATTAGACAAGTCGGAACAGGGCTTCAAACGAACTCTCATAGTAATTCAAAGTTTATTTTCAAATAATTTAGCTTACATCATTACTAGGGATAATCACAAACTACTTCTAATTATAAACTGACCAATGGCCATTATTGACTCAACCACATACTTTGAAGTAAGTCTCTACTTGCTCTACTAAATCGCTCATATCGACTACCGATTACGGTCGTCTCTATCGCCTAATTCGAGCAATAGGACTCATGCCACCTCCAGTGACGATCTCTCAAGGCGTCACTACTACCTAAATCGAGCGGTATCAGATCATGCCACTTTCGCAGTGACGATAACCTTGCCACCCTCACCAAGTGACGATAACCACGTTGCCCCCCAGAGAAAACAAATAACAACTTAGTTACTTGATTGAACAGTGTTCAATGGGCTTACACTTTCCTCTACATCATAACCAAATAGACTACCGAGTCCCAGTACCACTGAGTTACACTATCACATTACACTTTTTCAAAACAAATTAATTTTGACCGATTTAGAATTTATTACAGTCTCACATCTGTTATCGCATTTGTGGCCAATAGCTATCAAAACACAATAGCTCAAAAGGTATGGAGCACCAAAACCTTTTATTTTGCGGACTTCCCCATGTGAATCCCGAGTCAGACCGCGACTCTACGATCTACGTACTACCACCTACCGCTTACCCAGGGTCATCTCATTTCAAGGAGATAACACCAATTTCTACCAGGCTACGTCTACGATATATTGGTACAGTCTCCTAGCCCCGAATCTATAACCAAATCAATCAATCAATCTACCGCTTTTACGTCATCTTACTTTACAAACTCAATAGGTACTTGACTCTTAAACATCTTCCCGATATTATCATGAATGTAATTTTACTTTCTACCAAATGATGGTTTTAAAAAAGCGATAATCTAAACGAAATTAAACACAGTAAAATTTAACCGCTCGGTCGTTCCTGACCCATTTGGAAAAATTACGGTATCAAGTGAGCCCAGTAAAATTATCACTGTTACAAACAACAACTTAAAATATTATATTGCCAAAAGTAACATTTTACAAAAAGTTTGTTCTGCTATAATTTATTTTGAATTTCAAACAGCGTTATCACCAGCCAACCATCAGTAAAAACTATGCAGTACAACGCAATGCTTAACCAGCACAGCAAAACCGTAGCACTTAACCAGCACTACTTATCACTGAGCACTTAACCAGCACTCAGCCCAACCGCGATGCTTAACCAGCAAGGCAAAATCGTGGCACTTAACCAGTGTCACACACCGTCTAGTACTTAACCAGCACTAAACCGCAATGCTTAACCAGCAAAGCAAAATCGTAGCGCTTAACCAGCGCTACACACACACTAACACTTAACCGGTGATAACCGAGTACTATCCCTTAACCGAGCAGCGCTTAACCAGCACTACACACACCGGCACATAGTAATAAACTTAAATCAACGTAAAATGTACTTTCAGCAATTGTAAAGAATCACAATACTTTCGGCCTCTACTCTTAAGGACTAATTGTTTCATCCTCAGATACTACATTGTTATCAAATTCTGAGGGAGAATTAGGATCTGGCATTTTCCTATATCGATCGTGAGCATATTTATACTGGCGATTACCACTAAGCAATGCAAAACTTCTCATAACTTCCAAAAATTGCAGTAATTTCTCAAAATAATAAACTGGGTTCTGTTTAACAAGCACACAAAACATCATTGTCTAATCAATTTTATTCAACGAATCAAATCAGTAAACCGCACATTATGAACAACCGGTCCATTTCCGACTTTGACGTATATCAATTATTTTTTTCACGAAATTTTCAGTTACTTTAAATCAATAAATCCCGATTACAAAATGAGAACTCAGAGATCACTGAATCACCTTAATCAATAACTCAATATCTTGATGGCAATTAATGTCAACACAAAATCCAAAATTGCGCAATCTCAATAATACCACAAATACGCGTACCACGCCTGTGATCACCGGGTCCAACTGACCCTACGGTTTTCTCAGAAACCCGACCTCCACCAGAGTCAACCGCATATCGCCTACTCACGGACTACACAAGGCAGACACCGATTTTTCTCGAGGTACGACTAAGACTCGGACTCCAGCATAGTCAAAACACAAATAATATCAAACAACGCAATTTAAAAATTCAACTATTACACTATGAACTTAACGATCGGATTCTTCAATGATCTCTTTTGCCTCTAGCGTATTACCAAAAATCACAAGTTACGCTTTACAAGCACGCTTACAAAAATTTAATTCAAAATAACTTCGCCGTAACTAAACCCTCAAAAATGTAGAATCAATAAACCGTTAAGCAATTTTTTTTTACGCGTAAACGAACGTTAAATCATTACAGACAACGAAACATTTTAAACAGATTAATCAATCAACTTTGAATTTACCAGTCAACGTCGTTTTCGCAATTTAAATTCACTACCTAAACTTTAGGTACCGAAAATTACAATTTAAAAATAACTTGGTTCATGTAATTTAAGATATTTCTCGAACTACCACAAATATCTCGTAACCACAGTGTGTTTTTATGTATGCGGAAATGTTCAATAACAAAAGTGAAATATCATTTTTTTTTTTTAATAATTCAACATCTCAATCGTTTAAATACTTTCGATTATTTTCTGACTAAATAAAACGCACAATGTAATGAAACATAATAATCGCACTATATCAATGTAACCGACAACGTTTTCAAAAACCTGTGTTGGCTAAATTGATATCAAAGATGATATTGTCAGTTATTTTTATCTACATCATAACTACCTTCAAATATCAAACAATTTTCCACTGAAAATAAAATTACTCAATTGATGATAAACGCATAAAATTTCAAAAAAATCAGGTAAGATAAAAATGTCAAAAGACTTACCTCGGTTACTGCAACAAAACAAACGTATTGGTACTTACACTATACTAAACACGAAACCGTTATGTTCACAGAAACATCTACTAACCGCATTACCCTTAAAGTGGGTAGTTTTATACGCGTAGGGTAATAACCAGATTAAAGCCATAGTCAAAAACAAGCGTGTCAGAAAACCAAAAACTATCGGGTTCACCATCCCAATTCTGATGTCGGAGAGAGAGAGATATAAGGGGGCCAAATGGAAGTCAGGATGGATGGCTCGGAGCATCAGATAGGGTCATAGGATGGCTTTCGTGGGCAACTCTTTAAAGCAGAGTGACAGTTAACTAACAGGGTATCTTTACACAATCTTACAAAGGTCAAGCGAGGGCATAATTGTCCCGATAGAGGAACAGCAACCCAAATCACGGCTTAGATCGGTGCCCCACACACGCACACGATAGTAATCTCACAACCAAGACTCTTCTCGATTTCCTCCGTGCTAACACAACTGATAACCAACAGCAATTGGTGAAATCAAGGGTCAAGGGTACACAGACACTCGCGCATCTAGGCGCCTCATCACGAGACTTCTGAACACCAGGCTTCTCGCCCATAGGTCAACAAGGGATAGCTAGCTCTCAGGACACATCTAAACATATCGGGTCACACGCACGCGCTAACACTTAAAACAATTAACACCAACTAATCACGATACTATTTCGTAGCTACTGCAGTGCACTGCCGCGCGTCTACATTCGAACTCGGCCCGATCGATTCTGTTCTCAACTGCCATTGCAATCACTTTCACCGTTACAAAAGTAGGGATAACCTCACAAGTGCACACGCCCAACGCCATATTCAAAAAGAACGTTCATTTCGATTCCCAACCGCTACTTCTATGACATTGACATTTGACAATGTCATTTGATGTTGCCAACCGCATAGTGTCACCACTATAGTTAAGTTGCTTTCAGATTGATAAAGACCTTACGTTTAGTACTTCATTCTGCGACATATATATATATTGGGACGTCAATCAAAGATGGCGGTTACTCACTGACTGGTTTATTAGATACACATACATAATAACCGAGATACCTACACTTTTCCCCTCTTAATTAATCGCTATAATCGCTAATTTTAACAAAAATTCACTTTAACAAATATTTAGTTAACAAATATTTTTCCTTTTTGCTCGATTGAGAGCACGCAGTGCACGAGCCGACGCATTAGATTCAAGGGGGGTTGGAGACTCTGGAGTTTCACCTATCGGTTGCTGGATTGTATCCGTTGGGTGTTCACCTTCCTCTTCACTCCCTCCATCCCTTGTATCCGCCGCGTCCTCAAACTTATCGGCATCGTCCTCGACCACTTCTTCTCCCTCGCGTGACAAGCGTGGACTAGTATGGGTTAGCGAAAAACGCGACTTATCTTTCACAGGCAGGATCTGATCCTGGTGTCTTCGCCACTCTGTTCCATTCGCTAAACTAATCCTATACGACACCGGACCTGTTTTCTCAGCCACTATCCCCTTTTGCCATTTATCTCCCTTTGCAGCATAATTTCGAACTAGGACCGGTTCCCCAATATTAATTTCCCTAGTAGTAGTCCCTCCCGCATTAGTGACTTGTCGTTGCTGAGCCGCATGCACTACCGTGGATAGGTCGGGACGCAAGGCATCCAAACGGTTGCGCAGGCGTCTTCCTAACATGAGCACCGCCGGTGGTACGCCCGTAGTGGCATGTTCACAATTACGGTATGAAAATAAAAATGTATTTAAAGCTTTGTCAATATTTTCACCTTCATGTATGGCTCTCTTAATAGCTTTCTTTACGGTTCGAACCGCGTTTTCCGCTGCCCCATTTCCTTGCGGTCGGTACGGTGCCGATGTTGTATGTCGAATACGGTTACGAGAACAAAAGTTTTTAAAATCAAATGAAAAAAATGGTGGGCCGTTATCCGTCACGAGCTGTGCAGGCAATCCAAATCTGGCAAACACTGATCTAAATGCTGAGATCGTAGACTGTGCATCGGTGCGGGTCATTAGTATTGCTTCGATCCATTTGGAGTGTGCATCTACTATAATTAAATACCTCCTGCCAGCACAATCTCCAAAATCAGCGTGGATGCGTTGCCAAGGTACTAGCGGGTACTCCCAAGGATGTACTATCGCGCGAGGGGGCGCATCACGGACCGTTCTACATGCCTCACAAGATCGACAAACATTTTCTAAATCAGTGTCCAGCCCAGGCCAATAAACATAGTTACGTGACAAGTTTTTCATTTTGTTAATCCCTAAGTGCCCTTCATGTAATTCCTCTAACACCATTTTACGGAGTTTAGGGGGTATAATAATTCTATATTTGTAGATTAGACAGTCTAATTCCATTGTAATCTCTTTTTTCCGTTCAAAATAGGGCTTCTCTTCCTCACAGCTCGCTCTGGCTGGCCACCCAAACTTTACGTACCCTAATATTTTATTTAATAACACATCTTCCTTCGTTTGTTTACTAACGTCACGGAAATCAACCGGTACATTATCTCTAACTATATTCATATAGCTTTGCGGTTGAGTGGTGCAGCGGCGCTCGCTAGACAAAGGCAAGCGGGACAGCGCATCGGCCGGCCCGTTCTCACTGGATCTTACGAATTCCACTTTAAAATCATAGGCAGCTAAACGAACCGCCCAGCGCTGTAAGCGACTAGCAGCCGTCTGAGGAATACCTTGTTTTGGTCCGAATATGTGACTTAACGGCTGATGATCGGTACGCAATATGAATTGTCTACCATATAAATAATGGTGATGTCGCGTTACCCCAAAGAAGATAGCCAGCGCCTCCTTGTCTAACTGACTATAATTCTTTTCGGCCTCATTAAGAGTCCGGGATGCACAGCTGACGGGGCGCTCGCCGCCCGCCAGCCTATGTGCGAGAACCGCCCCCACTCCATAGGCGCTGCTGTCGACTGACAGGATTAATGGTTGCCCTTCCTTATAATGTGCCAGAACTCTGTCACTTAACAATGTTTCTTTTGCCTCGTTGAACGCGTTCTCACACTCCTCTGGCCAATCCCACACGATACCTTTCTTTAACAGTTTAAGTAATGGGTGTAACAATGTACTTAGGTTTGGTATGAATTTACCATAGTAATTTAAAATACCAAGAAAACTTTTTAATTCGGTAACATTGGTTGGCCGTGGTGCGTGAGCAATCGCGTCCACCTTTTTAGGATCAGGGTGTAGCCCCGCCTTATCAATAATATAACCTAGATATTTGACACTGCTTTGTAAAAATTTACATTTCTCAATTTTAACAGTTAATCCCATGACCTTCAGTCTTTGCAACACTTGTCTCAGATTACTTACATGCAGTGCCCTTGTGGCTCCCGTGACTGCTATATCATCTAAAAATACTACAGTATTTGGTATTCCCCTTAGGGTTTCTTCCATTAGTTTTTGGAATTTTTCTGGAATACATGATAAGCCATAAGGAGTGCGACGATAAACAAACGTGCCAAGGTGAGTATTGATTGCGGTATAAGGTTGCGAGTCCTCTGTTAACATCGTTTGTGCGTACGCGTGTGTTAAATCGATTTTACTAAATTCCTCCCCACCACTGAGGGTTGAGAATAATTCCTCGATACGAGGGAGAGGGTAAAATTCGCGTTTTAACTTAGGGTTAATTGTGACCTTATAGTCCCCGCATATTCGAATATCGCCGTTCTCCTTAACTACCGGCACAATAGGAGTACCGTATTCGGCATGCTCCACCCGGTAGATGGTCCCTTCGGTTTCCAGACGCTCCAACTCAGCTTGTACGCGCGCGCGCAGTGCCAGTGGCACCGGCCGCGCGCGCACGTATACCGGTTCGCGGTATTTTAATTCTAGCTTAATGGTTTTTTTACAAGTACCTAATTTTTTAGTAAACACTTCTGGAAACTCTGCAGTTAGTCGATTCACGATCGGACCCTCGAGTATCTCATTAAAACTAATTTGTTTTATATTTAAGGCGCGAATCCACTCTCTACCTAGCAGTGGGCGACTACCGTTCTTAATAACATGCATTAGTAAATTGTTAGCTGTCACCTTTCCGAGAGTAACATTGACTGTTATAGATCCAAGCGATTCGATCGGTGAACCGGCATAACTGCGCAACAAAATATTCTGAGCAGTGATAGGTTTATGGCTAAAATATTGTTTATAGAAATGTTCGCTTATCGCGGAGATGCGACTGCCAGTATCTATTTCGCAATCCACAGGACAACCGTCAATGTACACTTTTATAATAAATGGTTTAATACCTTTAGTCGCCAGCTCAATGTTGAAGATGTCCTCATCGTCCGTCACCTCCTCGGGTTCACTCACAAAATTTTGCCGACCGAACGGCCGATCACCACCACGCACTTGTTTGCACATTACCTTTAAATGCCCTCTTTTGTTACACTGATCACAGTTATAGTTGGAGTACCGACACCGGTCGGGCCGGTGCGCTTTCCCACATCGCCAGCAGGCCGGCTCCGCGCCAAACCGCGCGCCTCTTCCGCCGCCGCCTCGCCCGGCACCGCCTCCTCCTCGTCTCATGCTCGCCTGGTGCAAGCCCTCATCCGCCCCGCTGCCCTCTGCACCTGAAGCCTCCTGTGCGGTGGCCGACGTGGCCCCGCTCACCTCCGCGTGCCTCTCCGCAGCCTCCAGCGCTAGAGCCAGTTCGACCGCCTCTTTATATTTTATGTCTCTTTCTGCGAATATTCTTGATCGCATAGCCTCACTCGCAAGACCCGAAACAAACTGATCACGGAGGTTTTCTTCCAAATTTGTCCCAAAATTGCATGTTGTAGCGAGATGTTTTAAATTTTGAAGGTAGTCCGTAAGTGTTTCGCCGACACGTTGCCTGCGTAGCCGGAAAACGTGACGCTCCGCAATTTCTGACCGCTGTGGTTCCAAGTGTTGTGCTACCAGGTCTACTAGCGTATCGAACGTCTTGGACTCAGGGTGCGCAGGCGAAGTCAAATCGCACATAAGTGAATATGTAGCTTCGCCAACGATCGTGATCAATAACGGAACACGCAATTCGTCCTTAATTTCATTGAGAACAATGTACTGTCTCACCCGACGTATATACGCCGGCCACTTTTGCGAGTTTAAATCAAACGGCTCCAATTTACCTATCGGCATTTTGCTAACTATTACAACACCACACGTTTCGCTTAAATTAACACGCACGCACCGAACTCGTCGCTAGTGGGACGTCAATCAAAGATGGCGGTTACTCACTGACTGGTTTATTAGATACACATACATAATAACCGAGATACCTACATATATATATATAATATGTTTCATCACGTAAATATTTGACTTAATAAACCAATAATTAAAAATAGTAAATCGAACATAAAAAGAGGTTACAAAATTTAAAATTAAATATATTCTACTTAATCCATTATCAATTAAAAATCCAATAGAACAAATGCTATTATTTTTGACGATTTTAGTTCTAATAAAGTTGTTATTAATTAAAATCAAATATTGACGAACATACAATTATGATTACCTATCTAGTTCATTAAGGCCAATAAATAATATTAGCTACAGATTATACAGCCAAGCATAGTTTATAGGAAAGGTGGCGATAACGAGCGGCCTCCAGAACAGTGGACGTTATTTTTATTTTATGCTTATAGCACTTGTTAGGGCCGGTACTATATTTTGTTGGAATTGTATCGTTGGCCAAATGACACGTTTTGTTCTGCGATATTTAATGAGGACTTGTTTTGGTCATATTTCTTTGTACTAATTTTTTTTTCAATACTGGCAGTTCAAGCTATCAGCAGATTTGCGTCACTAGCAGTGTCAGTTTGTAGCCAAAGAGTAACATAAACCTTTTTGAGAGAAGCCTCATTATTATTATTCTATTTTAACTTAAGTTAACATAAGTATGTAAATCTCATGAACTTTTTCACACTAGCCCATGTTAAAAGAATATAAAAATATAAAAGCTAGTCAGCTATTTATATAAATGTATAGATATCAAAAAATGCCAATAACAAAAGATTTGAGGAAATTTATTCGCTAAGAACATTAACAGCATGGAAGAAATTCTGACTCATGTGGTATCTACAATGCTCTCCCAAAGGAAATCTCACTTCTATTCATTACAATTTAAGCCGTGTGGAGTAGATCGCATTAACTAACACATAAGGAGATAAAATTACAATCTTATTAACAAAATCTTACGCAAATGGTTAATTTAAAAATGATGTTGGTGCTTAATGTTTCTAGAACAATCCCAGCAGCTGGCAGCCTGGCAGATATAGCACGTAACTCCACCACACAATCACCATTAGTGTCGACGCAATGGGTTTATTGTGACAACCTAAATCACCGCACCCTCGTCTCGTTCTTAATTCTCAGTTTAATTCAGGTGAGAGAAACTGGTAATAATAACATAAAGTGTGTAATTGTTGGAGTGTAAGTGCAGAACACTCGTCGTTATGGCCCGTATGATGATAGTATGGGAGAAAATAAAGTGAAATGAAATTGCACTTTGGTACGAGGAAGCTACGGCGGCATGACGATATTGCGCCAACCTAGTTATCTCGGTAATGCTCCCTATTTTGGTGTCAATTTTTTGATATTACCAATTAAGAACTAAGCCACAGATTTAATTTTATAATGCATACTTTGATTTATCATTGATAGTAGATATTGATAGGCTCTATAGTCAAGCAGGGCATGCATACTCGTAACTGTTTTAGTTCCCTGGGTGTTTCAATTAGCAGATCTGGAAGGTTTCCTAAATTTTCACAGGGATGGAGTTCTGGATACAGAGCTGATACATTTACGTATGTAGCTTCATGTAGCTTTTGACTCCTTTCCTACTATGTCACACAATGTCACATTTTTAAAATTCCCATTTACCCTCCCGTTAACGTGTGACGTAATTTACAGATGGCTCTCTAGGGCATGGCTATCCCGAACCCGAATGTATGATCAGTCCGACAATCGATACACGAGTATAAATGCGAACAAAATGTTTGTACTAAGTCTCTGTAGTACATAGTTAGGTATAAAGTTTCAGAGAGCAGCGCACATAAGAGCTGTTAGGATTATTGTGACAAAGTCACTCGACCTTGCTGATAGCTGGATCTAAAACAAGTTCAGTTAAATCGGTTTAAGTTTAGCAGTTTGATCGCGATACTCGTTCCGAGTTGGCTGTTGTCGAACGACAAAGCTTTTGTATGTGTTTAGTTTGTAAGATCGCCGGCGAAAGTGGTGTATGTCAGTAATTAAACGTTGAAGCAGTAGTGTTCAATCACTACATACCCGATAGCGAAGAGTGGTCCGAGGCTATGAGCTAACGGAGCAACTTTATATACATTTAAATCCTGTATTTGTGTCGTATCTTTTGTGCTCTCATTTTAGGTTACCATCATGATGCAGATTATATATTATGACTATAATTAGCTGTCTAGGTGAGGTTAACTGATCGTCGCTCCAGGACTCGCACTATCTGTACTCTCAGACAGAGCCATTGAAGTAGTTTATATTCAAAATATAAACATCTATCTATCTATTTTATTTTATCTGAGCCGAGAGTAACTATATCACCCGCAGCGATAGTAATAGTATTCGCTAGGCATGACTTTATTATAATTTTATCATCACCTTGGATCTCCAACGGCGCGTATAATGAAGTTTAGAAACTTGGAATTAGTTAGGGTCATAATCTCACATCCCACATTATATGAGCGAGTATACGCCAAACGTATTATTTGTGATCTCGATATTTACCAAAGCAATTAAATTTAACTGTTGTTTTTCTAAATGTAAATAAAGAATATAAATGGGTTTAAAATTATACTTACATTTTTTGTATTTTACTTTCTTCGAGAAACATTTTAGTTATATTTTTTGATCTCTTAACAAAAAGAAGAGGGACTCATTAGTCATAATCTTGTTAGATTACTTACAGTGCTTAATAAATGAAAAAGAAAACAATAATATCTTGTATGTTTTTTTTTCAAGAAAGGAAATAAATTTATTTTAAAGGAACTAGAAAAGAAAAAAAAAAAAATTAAAGGAATACATTTTGAGTTGGGTCTTTATTGAATGTTGATTTTCGACTTTCATTTGTTTTCATATAATAACTATACGGCCAGGTATCACCCCACTGAACAAGAAACACAAATAGATATCATAAACAAAGATAGCATCAAAAGTTTGGCGAATATAAATAAATCCAGTATCGCAGATGAGGCGCAGCAATCCATTTTGACAATCGAGTTTCTGTTCCCCGAGAAACTAATTTACCTTCTATTGTTCCTCCATATTTACGGAGTTATTACATTACATTTGCCTTGATCAGATATTAAATTGTCTTCTCTGCAGAAAAGACCCTTTCTCTTTATAAGATTTGGCAACACATGCCTACTGGGCTGTTACCTACAATTTTACCATTTCGGAGACAGGGCAGCATAATTGAGTGCACAAAAACATAAGCTAATTTTTCTTGACAGAGATAACTATTACCATAGAATAAGGAAAAGAAATGGGACGCACTTAAATTTGTCGCGTATAAATTATTTATTACAAACGTAAGTAACTATTGTTAAGAATCAAATAATAGCTAATATACCTTTAAACATTTCGGAAAATATTTATTATATTGGCCTCGGTAGTACTTACATTATTTAAATTATCGATCTTTTAAAATATCTTAGGTAGGTACTAATTAGTACCTAAGATATTTTAGAATATATGCATTAAGTAGTAAACTACTTAATGCACATAATTAGGAAAGACTAAACGTACTTCTTAATTAATGGCATAATGTAAATTATTAGAGTTTTACTACTAAACTAAATAAAATAGTATAGTAGTAATCTGTAATCAGTGGTTTACGAAGAATAAAACTGGAGAAAACAGTTTACAATATAATAAAACGGCCGCAAATTCAATTCACGAAAAATCGAAGTGAAGATGGGCGTCGATAATTGAAAATTCAGCGAGAGAGGATTAGCTCCGTTTTACATAAAGCAGGTCGACAAGATAATCCACTTATTATTATGCTGTCTTATAGACTTTTTGAACATAACAAAATAAAACTTATAAAAATTGGATCATTAGTAAAATGCGAAGCTTTTCTGTACGTAGGAATAATTAATTGTAAAAGCTGAGTATTTATTTTGATGGCTCTTTAACATAACAATAAATTAAATTTGTATTCAAACAGCAATTGATGAAGTGCATGAGCGCCATCCACTCATTGATTTTGATTTCATCGACATCATTAATTGAACAAGTGAGTAACGAGTATTTTTAACTGACTTCAAAAAAGGAGGAGGAGCAATTAGTTGGGATCTTTTTTTTATTTCATGTATTTCATGTAATGTAAATGTAAGGACCGATTCAAAAATATATATTGCGTGAAAGCTGTGTGTGAAAGGGTACTCTACAGTTGGTTTCATAGTTATTTGGTCAGAATCTGATGAAGAGTCTTAAAATTTTATTGACATTTGCGTATTTTGGTCGACATTCCATGTCATTACGGTGAGACGTTGCTGCACTTTCACTTCAATTAATGCAACGCATTTGAAATTAAAAAGTACCTAAAATATAATTGATTTTGGTGATGGCGAATGACGTCAAACATTTAAACATTACAAAAATATCGATGACGCGCGAACAGCCTAAACCCGCAGTGCTGGGTTGGCCGTAGTTCGCTAACGATGATCATTATTATGAAGAGCGAGCTCAGCACTCGCACGTTGCTGCACCCTGTGCCCGTGCCATACTGCTGTCAAAGCGAAACTTTACTAATTAGCAAATAAAGCGAATTGAACTCACGTTCGCTAAACGGGAAGGTTCAATTTTCAAAAATATTCCTCATGCTGCAATGTTGATACTTTAGGAATCGCATTGAAATTCTTGCACTAAGGTACTTCAACTTCACCGATCTGTTGTATTGTAAATACTTTAGCTTCTAATAAACATGAAGGCATTATTATAGATAACTTTTTCACTGACTTCAAAATTACAAGAATGTTTGATAATTTGAATGAAGTAAGTACCTATACATCATAATTTTTGGAATAGTATTCGCATGTGGTCCCATTGCCTAATAAAAAGATTTAGTTCCTTTTATTGCCAATAGTTGGCGCTACAAGAATTGAAAAAAATCGAATTTAGTTAAGATCCCGCTTGTTTTTGGCGTAAAAAGTGTATGAATTATCAAAACATGATTTTTTAAAGTATCGTCATCCTATCACAAATTAATTTAATGCTTTATGTATTAAGTTATCGGAGTTAGAATCTCAGTTTCCCAAGTGATCGATAGATGGCGTTAGTAATTCTCAGTATGGGGAGACTACATTGGTACACTAAAAATAAGCGCGCTTCTTTGTATGGCGGTTGAATATCTGTGCTAGTATAGCATTCTATAATCTGTGGTATTCGTGACCTGATCACAGACGGCTTTTTTATCATATACCTACGTGTAATCGTAATTTAATATTACTTCATTAGGTATTTCTCCTAAAATGTTACTTAAATTTTTGATACATTTTACAGACCAGTTTTAATCAATGAATGCTGAATGCGTAAAAACAAAAAACATTTGAGGGCGCGCGTATGATCCAATATGATTTTACCAATCATCCCACTTTTCGAGACTATTTTGGGGTTTCGATGGTTAATCTATTGTTATTGCGCATATGATCAGTAACAGGTACACAATGACCTATTTTTTTATTGTACCTCTCAAAAATAACCGTGTATAAAATAAACTAATTATTGATTGTATCAAACGGAACTTATTATTTTTTCCTTTTTAATTGAGCAAATAATTTTCAAAAACAATAATGATATGGCTGGTGCCTATTTGGTATGTTCTACTTAAATAATATTTATTTATCTTTCTTTAAGTATTAACTTCATATGGGAGCAAATATGTAAAAAATAAGGTAAGTACTTTTAAAATTCAGTGATGGGCGTTTCAAATTGGTCATGGGGTATTTGTATAATGAAAAATAAATTGAAACGTATTGCCTCATATAACCGTAACGTTGTTCAGCCAAAAATAATGGGTCAACAGAAGGATCGACTTAAAATTTATATACATGTATTTCTTGATATTCGAGTACAAGTGGCATTTTTATTCGTGCTTCGGAAGGCACTAAGGCTGTCAAAATACCTTCAGGTAGCTTGACAAATCTGGCAGCGTTGGCCTTTGATCTAACACCTTCGGAAATCGATCCTATTGGGCTGATTTCTCTGAAAAAAAGGGTTATAGAGGTTGCACGGCAGTCGCTCTATTTTTAATTTTAGTGCCCCGGGCTCTTAAGCGTACTCGTATGTAAGCTGAAAATAATCAACTACTTAATAAAATAATTTCTAATAAAAAGTCATTAATTCAATAAGTAATTTTAAGTGTGTATATAAATAGTACTTAAGTTTGTATAATAATAGTTAATTATTTTTTTTAATAACTTTTTATAATGAAAATAATCGATAAATAAGTTAAAACATTTAAAGGAAACGACAATTGTGACCAAATTGTCACGAACGATCACGAAACGTTGAAGTTTGTCGAAGTACTTATTTAAAATTTGCAACAGAGCGGCTGTGGCCGGGGTGGACCGACATAATCCGCCTTGATGTCGCCAGAGGCCCATGATTAGAGCAAAACCCACTCAATTCTGAAACATTAACTATTAAATAGTAATTATGACATAACAAATACCTGGTTTCTAGCGAATAATATAGTTAAATGTTTTCCATCCGTCATAACATAATTGTTATATGTTTGAAATATCTTAATGAGAATTCATAGTGAAATTATTATTTCCTTTATTTAGCTTCCTCTTATTTTTTTTTTACATTTTTAAATATTAATTATATTTATATATATATATATATATAAACATTTAAAAATATAAAAAAAAGGGGCACCCATCCGCAGCGGAGTGAAGACCCAAGCTGCCGGTGGTCAGGGCTCCAGAGTGAGGAATCTTCTCACAATGCGGGCCGTATTCAATAGTACTGCCTTCTGTATTTGTGACTTGACCCAACTGCCAAGCGAGAGTCTCTCTAGGTGACGGTCGAGACTCTTCGCTATAAGTCCGTTCGTGAATTATTATTATCATTATTTCTTTTTTTAGTTCTTTTATGAGTTAGCTACTTAAAACATTAATAAAGAATTCGGCATTATTTTTATGGGCTCTGTGAATCTCTCTAAAATGAAAAGCTGTGCTCTTGTAGACGAAGTCTTCAGTCGGCTCTTTGTAGTGCGTTGTGAAAGGAACGGTGGAGAGCTCTGGTGTCGGAGGCCAAGTCCTCTTTGGGTCGCGATCGCGAAACCATGGCGGTAGGTTATTTCTTTAGTCGCCTCTTACGACATCCAGGCAGAGAGATGGGTTGTTCTTTAATTAAGTCAAAGACCATATGAGAGAGAAATCGTATTTATTTTGAGAGTTCCGTACAAAAATGAAAAAACGGAACCCTTATAAGATCACTCGTGCGTCTGTCTATCCGTCTGGCACAGCCAATTTTCTCCGAACCTGTTGGACCAAAACAAATGAAATTAGGTAGGATGGCCTAATTCTATGAACCAAACACAGATGTGCAAAGTAAATAAAGGTTTTTTTTTTTAAATAAGGGTCATTTTCGAGGGACAAATTAGAAATTAAGAAAAGAGTTTGAAAGGGCTCGTTATGAGAATCTCGAATATATTTTTGTTAATATTGTAACATAAATGGTTTTGATTTTATAAATGAAAGAAGACGAAAATTAATCTTCGAAACTACTGAGCCTGAAAATTTGAAAGAAATAACATACAAAATATAATTCATAGAAAATTCACAAGAATTAATCAATTGACAATTGAGTGGTAAATTCAATATAAAACCTTCTCTTACGGAAAATAGTTTACTAGAGACTACTACTACTAGCGTAGTAGTAGTTAACTCGCATTTCATAATCCTTAAAAAATCCTTAAAAAAATAGGTATATATGGTTGATAATATTTTTAGGTATTTATTTCTTTTCAAAGAGCCACTTAGAATGAATTCAAAATTCACAAATTGAATATTAAAACTGACATTGGCATTGTACGGACTGTTGTATTTACCTACTTTTTACAAAATAGGTACATGTATTTTATATATTTTTTTTTATTTGACAAAAAATATTATACGACTGATATTATTTTATTTCATGAACTATATATATATAACTAATGTATTTAGTAGAGTTGCCGTTATATTTTATTCTTGAATACACATTTAAGACCAACATATGCAGAGCTTGTTGAAGTGGCTCAGATATATCATGGACCTTCAACACATAACGTTTTTATAAAGAGTTTAAATTTACATAAAGTATATACATTTGTACAGCTGCTATTCAGTCTTAGCGCACAGCGGGTGCATTTGACATGCGATTTATGATTTTAATAAAACTCCCGAGTCGGAGCGATAACGCTTACGAGTATTATATTATTACATTTCTTCATTGAGCGCTATATAGATATATTTATGGAAAGACTAAATTAGCGACATCTCGTTTTAATTAAATCCACTAAAAATAATAAGTGTTGGTATTCGAATTCATCCTACTTATATCAGAAATTTTAAAAGCAGGTAATTGTCAATTGATAGCATCTGCTAGAATAGGAGAATAATAAAACTATTTTTTGTCTGTGGGAGTACATAATACCTGGATGGTAGGTACCATCCAGGTATTATGGTATTTAATTAAGGTTCCATACAAAGGTAAACTACACAAGTTTCATTTATTACTTTGACTATAATTAAAAATTAATTCCATTATTTATTGGTTTGGTCACTAAGTCTCCAAAGATATATATGTTACTAGCTGTTGCCCGCGGCTCCGCCCGCGTGGGACTCGGTTATATCGCGCCCAAAAGTAGCCTATGTTTGACCTCAGGTCGTTAACAAACATCGTCGTTTACATCCCTACCAAATTTCATCACAATCGGTCTAGCAGTTTAGCCGTGAAGAGGTGACAGACAGACAGACAGACAGACGGACTTTCGCATTTATAATATTACTAGCTGTTCCCCGCGGCTTCGCTCCGCGTGGGACTCGGTTATATCGCGCCCAAAAGTGGCCTATGTTTGAACTCAGGTCATTAACTATAACCCTACCAAATTTCATCACAATCGGTCCAGCCGTTTAGCCGTGAAGAGGTGACAGACAGACAGACAGACAGACTTTCGCATTTATAATATTAGTATGGAAGTATGGAAGTATGGATTATTTATATCGAATTGACATATCAAACAAACTGTTGAAGTTATTCCATCATAGGAATTTCCCAGTGTCATACTGAGCTTGTTGCTGCGAAATTGTTAAAGGTAACTAACTATATTCTATTGCCACTTTAAGAACAACAAGTCTATTGCTGGACTTTATGACAAATCACCATCGACCAAACCGAAGCGGCCAGCATCTTACTACTCCCGGTAACTAATGTGTACAACATTAGTGATATGTTAATAATACATTTTATAAATTCACTTGTCAAACCAAATCGCATACTTAACAATTGAATCATTTGGCAAATAAAATAAATACCATATATTCTGCCTCTCATGTGACAGGGGGGGAATTATTCAATCTAATTATATTCAATCAACTCGCTCAATGAACTGAACGGAAATAACAAATGAAATGTCTGTAAGAATACCTATACATATTTACTCCAATTAAGATTCGTGATTACAATTTGCCTGCTTATTAAAATTTTAAAGAGTGTGTGCGAGTTGAAAGTGTGTGTGAGTATTTATTTATCGTATATATGTATAACAATCTAAAAATATAGTCATAGATTTACTTCTAATACATATCGAGACGAGATGAACGCAACCCATTTATTTGAAGCAGAGCCGACGAACGACGACACTGAAACATTACACTGTAACGTGTGCCGCTTATTTACTGCGCCGGAACAGTTAATGTTCTAGAAAAGCCTAATGTGTGTTATCCTTTTAATCCTGTTTGACAATAAACATGAGAGCCTTACCAGAACCAACGTGATATCCATGGATTACGGACTTGTAAACTTAAACAACAAGTAAACTGGATTTGTAATTTAAAATCTATGTCATATGTTATATAGGACAGGACGTACGGGGTCGATTGACTTAACAACTGATTTAATGAGTCAGAAATGTTTTGAAGATTGCATCTTTACAACGGAAAGCGATCAGTTTATAGCGGGATGATAGTGTTTCATAACTCTAGTTTCAGTACTATTAACCTATTTTGACGTTCATACACCTAGCCAGAAGTATTTTTCCATATGAATATGACGTAAGTAATAAACGTAATTAATATTTAGTAACTAGTATTATATTCAATCTTTTTATTTTTGTTATAGCTTTCTAGAGAACTTGGATTAATGTTAAAAATATTATAGTAGGTATCTCTATAAACAAGCATAAGTTAATTAAAAAAAATTGAGTTGTACTTAGTCAGTGTTGATATTTCATTACTCCGTATTGTTCACCCCTAGGGTGCGAATTGGATATTTTTACAAGCTTGATGTTAAAAAGAGACGGGGTCGAAATTAGACCCTCTTAGTCTCGGCCTCATTTTTTCATAATCAAATTTTGAGCTTTCATATAATACGCGGTAAAATATAGCGTTCAGAAGCGTGAGGAGTCGAATATTAAGTGCAATTTAAATTACTTTAAAGTAAGCATTAAAAGATTTTAAGTTTGTACTTTTAATAAGAGTTTATTTGTGACCGATACTTTAATAATATGTATTGTACTGCTAGCCGTGTGACAGAATTTTTAAGATATTTGCTGAAACGTCTTTTGAATTCAGTAACTTAATTTTTCATGATTTGTCTGGATAATTCTTCTTAAACCAACATTTTTGTTCACCACTGAATTCAAAAAAACCTATTCAAATCTATCATAGACCTATTCAACAGCTACTTCTAACAGTTGTTTTTACTTTAAAAAAAGAATTATCAAATATTAAATTCAATTTAAAAGGGTATCTGACTTAAATTTTACTTTTTGCACCCGGGATAACGTTCAAAATATTTCTGTGTGAACAAGTAACACAGCAAGTTTAAGCTATATTTGCATTTACTGCAAGTCTAGTGAATTTCGCGGGTACTTTGAACTATTAAGTGCTAAGTTTGGGACCTTGCATATACTTAGTGGAAGAGTTGTTGATTATACATTTTTGAGGTAGGTTGTACATACAATAAATTCGATCATTTTTATTACATAGATGTTGCATCATCAACAATCAAAGGTAAGTGCTGGTTTTTTAAATAAACTATTTATAAACATGTAATTACAATATTAACTATAACAAAAGTACAATGAGAGTAATATTTACTAGAGAATATGCAGGTCATTCTCAATTTTTGATTGAGATAAAAATAATCAGTAAAACTTAAATATACGATCTCTATACATCATCGGCCACAAAATATTTTACTTAAATGCCACTAAACGTCAAAAATTTATTTTGCATTCATATTCATTAGTATTCAGGGATAAACTAACAAAAAAATATTTATATTATGAGTATATAGCTCAGTAACGTGTTGGCGAAGTTAAGTATCTTTCAGCGTGCACGGCAGAGTAAACATTAAACTGTTGAGCAAATATTTATTATCTCGAGGCTAGGGACACCCAGCTTAATGTCTTGTGTTGCAGGCACGTAGCTATACGTGGATAATGATTTAGCTCTGTACCGTACTTATCGTTACAAAGGATGAAATTTACGATGTATTTAAGTTCGTCTTAGATAACTTACTTTTGTCAAGGAGCACGAGTGCCTTGATTTCTTTGAATGTTTTTGACAACTTCCATTACTTGACCATTCTTTTTCATGAGTTGGTTTATTTAACAGCTGGGATTCACACACCCTTTGCAGCTGAAATCTCACGTTTGGTTGACTTTATAGAGGTATGTTTCATTTGCCTTTTTTAACAGTGAGCGACAAAGTGTAATATTGAAGTTTTATTTCAGTAGCTTTATTATTTAAGTACAAAAGAATGATCTGGAAGTAAATGAAAATAATCAATAAACATGTTACCTGACTTTTAATTCTACTTACTAATGTTAACGAATTGCTGCCCGGGAAAAAAGCGTCATGAAATTGCGGTAATTACATTGGCATGCGGTAAGTAAGTAAGTATTGTGTGGCCCACGTAAGCTCAGAACGTGAGACTTTTAATTTGCTGTATTATAACGTAGGTGGAATTTACTAATTACTTAAGGTATGTGTGAGGAGAGAAGATAAATCCAGGTTTCAGCGAATCGCACAATATTTATTATTTGTACTTTACAAAAGGTTAGACTCTTAAAGATAACCGTTAATGAGAGATTATAGGGGTCGTGAGATCAAAGTAAGCACGAAATCCAGTCAGGCAGCCGCTATGAAATAGCCAGCCACTTAACTTGAGATGGTGAGGTCAGCCGAAAGAGGTCTTCCACTGGACGCGCGCAGCCTTATATATGGCCCTCGGGGTGATGCGGTGCGGGGCAGCGAGGAAGGACCGCCGTAGGAGAATGCGCGACGTCACACACCCCCCCCGTTAGACCAGAATTTCCCTTAGCCGGGAAATTCGACTGCTCGCCGTCAGTAGATGGTGCTGGAGCAGACAGCTGGTCGGCGCTGGCAGGCAGCTGGTAGACGGCTGGCCGGCGCTGGTGGGCAGCTGGTAGACAGCTGGCCGGAACCCTGAAATTGGAGAAGTTCCAGTATAGTATATATACTAATAAGTGCATGTAGGTGGCTAACTAACAGGAGGATACGGTACTAGCCAGCGAACAGAATCGAGCCGAACAGGTTAAAGTAATTTGCAAAAAAAATTGGTATTAATAAGGATTGATGTATTAATGCATAACTACATAAAACAAAATAAGCGCAGACAGCGCCACCGGTGCGCGAGCAGTCTAGCAGAGAACAAAGGAATGTTAAGTACCTAGTTACATAACATGATCGCAACACAAACAGGTGATACTACTACAATATTAATCGAACGCAGGAACTAGACTCGAGTACAGTCAACAGCACAACAATTCATACAAACTATAATGTACGGCTGAACGTACGAGGTTTTTGTAACTATTTAAGAAGATTGAATTATTTTTAGTTATAATTATTGTTTATAGTTGATTAGTTTAATGTCTTTGATATGCCATTCGCCCAGCGGCTTACCCGACATATCTGAAAGTTTATATACTAAGGGAGATTTTTTTGCTACGATTTTACATTTAATAAATTTAGGTGCTAATTTTTTTGAGAAATATTTATCCTTATCACTTAGATAGAATGTTCGCCTCCAAACAACATCACCAACATTAAATTCTGCCGGCTTACGGCGAAGATTATACGACTGACAATTACGTTGATGAGCAGACAAAAGAGCCGCCTGTACTTTCTCGAAGATATTAGATAAATGACCAAGCGATTCAGCATAACAATCTATAGGCTCATGTACCATATTCTGATCTGACACAACATATCGAGAACCGCACGTTATCAGTTCACGACCGTAAACAAGAAATGATGGTGTGAAACCGGTTACTTCGTTAACGGCACAATTCATTGCAAATTGTATTTGAGGTATTATTGTGTCCCACACCCTGTGGTCTTTATCAATAAATGTGGAAATAGCTGTAGTTATAGTTTTATTATATCGTTCTACGGTGTTAACATGGGGCGTATAAAATGGAGTGTAGTGTAAATTGGGAATTTTATATTTAGATATTAAGTTTTTAAATTGTGTACTAATAAATTGCTTACCGTTATCTAGTATGACAGTTGAAGGAATGCCATGTACTAAGAAAACATTTTCTTCGAGGATTTTTGTTATTACTTCGGCTGTGGCTCGTTTTATAGGGAATAGCAAACAATACTTAGAAAAACAACAACAGACCACAAAAATAAAATTATTTTGTTTTCTAGTAGGAGGTAATGGACCTATCAAATCGATACTTATGACCTGAAATGGTTTAGAACAAGACTTAGGTCCACCCATAAGACCCAGAGTTGAGTGATTTTGATGTTTATGAGCGATACATTCATCACACGAATTAACCGCGCTAACAACATCCGAGTACATGCCTGGCCAATAATAGGTAAGAGATAGACGCTTAAAGGTTTTGAATATACCGAGGTGACCAGCAGTGGGCAAAGAATGGTTTTGTTTTATTATCTGTGATCTTTGCTCGGCCGGAACAACTTCTTTCCATTGAAACTCTCTAGTTAAAGGATTAAGACTTTTTTTGAAACGATATAGTTTGTTATTTATTATTTGATAGTCTATATAAGAAGTGGGAGATTTTGTACAGCCATTAAAAATATTCAAGTACCAAGGATCGTTAGTGGAAATAGCTGTTATATTAGAGTTTACGTTAAATGTTGTGGACATAATATTAGGATTACGGGAAAGAAAATCTGGGACTAAGTTATCAGAACCCCGACGATGCCTTATTTCGAAGTTATAAGCAGATAGACGAACACCCCATCTGGCCAGTCGGCCAGTAGGATTATTAAGAGTGAGGAACCACTTAAGCGCGGCGTGATCCGTATACACCACGAATTTTAGCCCATTTTCTACGTAACAACGCCAGTGTTCGATAGCAGATAGAACGGCAAGCGCCTCGCGCTCAGTAGCACTATAGTTACGTTCTTGATCCGATAGGGATTTACTGTAGAAGGCTATGACTCTTTCCTCCCCATTTAATATCTGGCAAAGAACTGCCCCTATACCAAAGTCACTGCTATCAGCGTGTATTTCAAAAGGTTGGGTGTAATCTGGACAAGACAACACCGAAGAGGAAGCTAAACAGCTCTTTAATTTAGTAAAGGCCAAATCCGCCTCCTGAGACCAAGAAAACGCTGGCGACTTTTTGCTGTTAGAAGTTAGTTTATTAAGGGGCGCCGCTAAGGAACTAAAGTTAGGTATAAACCTTCTATACCATGACGCCGCGCCAAGAAAACGACGAACCTCTTTTTTGTTAGTCGGTACAGGGTAATTTGTGATTGAATTAACCTTATCGGGATCAGCGTGAAGACCGTCTGAATCCACTATATAGCCCCACGTTGGGCGCCAGTATAACGTAGGTGGAATTTACTAATTACTTAAGGTATGTGTGAGGAGAGAAGATAAATCCAGGTTTCAGCGAATCGCACAATATTTATTATTTGTACTTTACAAAAGGTTAGACTCTTAAAGATAACCGTTAATGAGAGATTATAGGGGTCGTGAGATCAAAGTAAGCACGAAATCCAGTCAGGCAGCCGCTATGAAATAGCCAGCCACTTAACTTGAGATGGTGAGGTCAGCCGAAAGAGGTCTTCCACTGGACGCGCGCAGCCTTATATATGGCCCTCGGGGTGATGCGGTGCGGGGCAGCGAGGAAGGACCGCCGTAGGAGAATGCGCGACGTCACAGTATGTACCACGGTCCGTTCCCGCAAGTCAAACAATATAGTGCGGACTACGGTGCAGCCAACAATGCGCGCGGTCGGCACACAAAGCCCTGCCAAGATAATGGATATTGCTTTTCTTGCGAGTTTCAAAGCAGCCTACTTCGGAACCTCTCATAATCCGCTTACAGCTCTCGCAAGTACGTTATTGTGCTTTAGTGGAAACATTTCCTACGGACTGAAATTCGTGCCTCCAGTTACCTACGAAGCGTGGCTGCATGAGCAGATAAAGAGAACCGGTTGTCGAGTACAAAGAATGCAAATACATAAATTGCATACAAAATAATATAAGAGCTTAAAAACAAATATGTAAAACATGACTTCATCTTTAAAGTAAAAGAAAGAAATAGAAGGGTTATCTATGTGGCCCACTGTACCCTTATACGATGAAACCAGTAGCGCCCATAGCGCAGGCTGGACCTTTTAGGCAACTATCGATCTCAGCACTGGTTAATGAGGCGTTCTCTCTGTTTTCTTATTTACTCGTGTGTTATTCGAGACCGCGCCAACGCTTAGTATCTAAACACGGCCAAATAGAGTAAGAAGGTATTATTGTACGTTAGGCTTGAATCTTAAATAATGCTAATGTACTCAGGAAAGGATTCAGTTTTTGACAGAGCGAGTGAGCTGCGTATGCTTTTACAGATTAGATTCTACTGCAATTCTTTGTCAAATAGTAACTGGTCTAGGCATTTTTTGCAGCGAAGTTTTCTTTAAAAATACCTTATTTTGACAAACACTTAAGTACTTCTTACTGTTTTTAATTATTTTAATCCGTGTCTGTTTATGTACCAAAATATAACAAGTTTGATTCAGTGGTTTATGCAAAAAAGGCGACATAATTCAAATTTACTTAACATATAAAATCAATGTAAGTAGTTTAAATGATTTTAAATTAATCTCTCAAATGTAAGTTGATTTTGTTTCTTTGGAAAAAAGTTGGTTTTTTATGTGTCTATTTTACAGACCTTGTGACAAACCACGAGGTATGACTTGTATATAACAATTTGGCAGGTGTCGCCAAGTCCGCCGAGTAACAAGTGAGTCGACTCAATTACCAGCAGTACAGTAAGCGCCATAAATTTTGTGTCCGTGCGCCGACACGGCAATTACTGTCGCCGCTCATCCGCAAAACGATGTTAATAGCCCTCTGATTTCCACATTTATTTCGGTTGCACTGTATCTTTTTATTTCTACAGCATCGTGAACTTGCCAGTACCTACTAGCTTTGGTGGGTAACATTTCTTTTGAATAAATAATTCTTTACCACAATTAATGAAAAACTTTGTGGCTATATTATTGAATCCAAGAATATAAAAAAACTAATCAAATTATATTTAAAAGTTTGCACGAACATAGTGCATAACTCATGGTTTCTGCGCGCCATCGCTATTGAGAAGTATAAGAAGGATTCCTTGGGGGAATTTCAGTATTACAGATACCGGCTGAGTTTATGGTTTTAGTTTCTCTACTTAATATATATATAAAGGTTGTATAAACTTTCATATTATAAAGCGACATAACATTATTAGGATGTAGTTAAAACGTTTTCTGTGTAATATTCTCAGCAGATACTTATAACAAAGTTTTTAAAATATCTTCCAAATTCGTAGCAAGAAATGCGGTTATCACACAAGTCCGGAGGGGTCAAAAAATTGCGGTCTGTTAGTGTTTCGTCGGTCCAAAATAGCAAATGTTTCGCAGTCGAGCAATCCTCATTCGTTTCATCCCGGGGGTATGCGATACAACAGGCGGCGAGCCCCGCCAGCCATCATATCAAGCAATATGCCTTTATTTATCCAACACTGACGATATTTTCTCGCCCGATGCTCTGATAACTCTCGATATGGGTTTCTTCGAACGTTGTGGCGGAATGTATGTGGGGCCGCCCTCACGTTGTTATCGTAACTCGCCAATTTTTTCACACAATTTGTCTGCAATATAATTTGAGGTGTTTTCTTACGATGTGACTTATTTATTCTCTTACCTGACTTACTCTAAGGCGGTTTTTTATAGACTATCTCTAAATGTGAGCACGCAAATTTATTTTAATAAAGAAAACAACCTGACAAGCCTTTTTAAATTTCAGGCATAAAATATACAAATTCTTAATTAAAAAAATATATAAAAATTAAATTAATCGTGTTTAAAAAATTGTTGAATGTATTATACCTATATAATACTTTTTAATTTTAGCTTCACTTATTTTTGGTGTAATAACATGATAAAAGACCACTTAACAAGACAATGTTCTTCGTTACTGATAGTTGAGATACCATTAATCACTTGGCTATTTCGGGATTTAGGCTCCTATAATACCAAGCTATGTTAAATACCAAAGTATTAGATATATTTTTGAATTACTACAAGAAAATCTAGAAGTATACTTTATCACGTTACTGTTAATCAACATGTAAAATTATATACAACTAGGTTTCGCCTGCGGCTTCGCCCGCATGAATTTCCCGCGGGAACAGTGATTTTTCCCGGGATTAAAGGTACCCTATGACCTTCTCAATACTCCTAGCTATGTGTATGCGAAATTTCAGGAAGATCGGTCCAGTAGATAGGGCGTGAAGAGGTAACAAACAAATATACAAACTCACTTACGCATTTATAATATTAGCTGGGATAAAGCGGTATAAGTAGTATGTTACATTCTATACAATAAAGCAGCAAAGAAAGTATAAATAAGCACGACGCAGAAATAAGTAGAGAATATTCTCCGTAACAGTGTTTCTCGTTCAAAAGTTTCCTGCTGAATCTTGAAAACTAGTCAATTCTGGGGAATAGACTTGCCGGCTTAAGAAGCTATAAATTTTAAATGACATTTCCTTATACATTGGACCAGAAAATAGAGACTTGGCGACCAGGCAAAGTTCCGGTCCGATGGTTACCTATCGCATATAATCTACTAAACAAGGCTTACCTTTTTCTGAAAGCTCTTTCGAAAGGTTGGATCCAACACATTTAGAAAAGGGCTTATTCATACAATAGACTAAGTTATTAGAGGCAATACTTAAGTATACTCAATAATCCTGTTTTACGATTTCGGTCAATATATTTCGTATTATAACTGTCGGGTATTTATTTTTTTATGTACTTACAACGACGGTGCTTACCAGATACAACAAACAGTCAACTTTAACCGCAGCCTTTCTTTTACAATATATCCTTCTATATTCAACTGGCGACGAGGATGAGATTATCGTTATTTAAAATGCCGTACGGTAAAATTTTAGTCACCATCATTGCCGTAAATTCATCAAACACAATTCCTATATTTGGAGAGGGGTTTGCAGTAAATAATAAATCTATCTAAAGCTGTCCTCTTGTCGTTGGATATAAAACAATCCACTAAATTATTTAAGTTTTATTTTATGTTAACAACTCATTTGGGCGTCAATAAGATACATTAAATGTTGATGGTACAAAGTGGAAAAATAAACACCGCTTTTTGCTTTCTACCTAACGTTGTTAAAGCCAGTCACTCGTACAATCAGCATTAAATGGGGTTGGAATTCATTAATTGCTCTTCGGATATCGATGCCTTTGATACGGCCCGTGACGCTGCGAGATGGTATTCTGCCGCATGTTAATCTAATGCGTTAGATAAAGCGCACGTTAATCCGGGTTAGCTGGCAATCTAGATGAACATGATTATTGTGCGAGGATGTGTGTTTATATGTACCTACATACCATAAACATGTGTTATAAACATGTGTTGGGAAAGTTCATGTGAAGATGTAATCTTAATGTTGGGTTTAAATAAAATCCAGATAAAGGAAAAACATGAGAAATACGAAATAAAGGCATTTGTGTCTAATCGAACAAACTACTTATTTGTTGAATTTAATGACAACAATCAAAGCCCCTTCAGGATTACAGATTCACTCATTAACACTTTCGCTGACAGTAAACGAGTAGTGTTGCCCAAATTCAGTCTTGGTCTTGCAGTCTTGGTCTTGTTCTTGCGTTTTTGCAAGACCAAGACCAAGAACAAGACCGCGTATTTTTAGCAAGCCAAGACCAAGACTGACCGTGCAAGACTTGAGCAAGAACAAGACATAGCTTGCAAGACTTAGCGCTATTTCACGGAGTAGTTAGGTGTAACAGTTCGGTGTATAGGTAGGTACGCTTAGGAATTCTATGAGACGCAAAAAACTATATCAAAGAATATGAAAAACTGGACCTATGCGCATTACGACTAATACCATAAACATAGCGAATAAAAAAATGTCTATTAAAATCAAACGGAGTGCATGCATAGTTATGTTTTAACCATCGGCACTTTGATAATGCGGCATCAAACTTTTTGTACTTACTTCTCAAATAAATTTGCCGCTTTTTGGAAGTACATGGTTATGAGACACGCGCCGGCGGCTTCTTTTGAAATCTAAAACAATCGTTGCCGCCGCGCCGAAATCATAACATTTGACACTATTCATGCAAAATAATTTCGAATTTTAAGAGTACCTACAGGTGTTCCAAAGAATAAATAAGTTTCAGAGTGCTTAGAATGAAAATGAATACATTATATACTGATCACGCAAGTAGTATTATGATTAGGATAAAATGGTAAGGATAGGTAGTAGATGTCATAATAATTCATTCTAGTAAGTATATATTATAATATTGATTACTTATATGGTTTTAAACTTGTAGAAGGTGGCGTGTGGATTTCCACTAAACCAACTTCTAACAAGATCGGCATTCAGTCGCACACGATGTGTAGTTAAGTATAGCAGTAGGAAGCAGGCGAAGCAGTAGTAGGTAGAAAGCGGAGAAGGTATAGAGAGGAACTTGATAGCAAAGAGGATAGTATATACAGATAGATATATTACAATTTCACAACACAGTTTACAATATAAGAATATCGACACCAGAGACGCGTGTCATGTGGTAGAGAACCGACGAATGAAGAACGCCGCGATCCGTCGATGTTTTTCATTGCGCGCGCAGCCGTTGCCAAACGATAGGTTGAGGTTTGTTATGAGTGGCGAGCGTCTCGCTACACCACTCCCCCAACCAGACCGTAACTACGGTCGATAGTAATTCGGAAACCTTACTCGTCTGCCGCTCCGGGTTGTTTTAACCTCTTGTTGTCCCTCTGTTTGAGATGTTGTCGTCGTCGTCGGTGGCATCGTTATAGGACTATGTACATCTTTTGTCAAATAAGCTGGCTTCAGTCTGTCAATAGTGACGTTGGATGGTTTACCTCGGACATCTATCTTGAAAAATTTCTCCTGCCTCTCGAGGACTTTGAAAGGTCTGGCATAGGGTGGTTCGAGTGATGCCCTTACGTGATCTTGCCGAAGAAAGACATGGGATGCGGTATGAAGATCGCGTGGAATGTAAAATGGAGAAGTACCATGCCATGAAGCAGGTTTTGGAGAAAGCTTAGCCATATTCGTTCGAAGTCGGGTTACATACTGGGTGATATCTGCTGTCGTGTAGTCATCTTTGGGAGATAGAAATTGACCAGGTAGCTGGAGTGGCTCACCATAGACGAGCTCAGCTGGACTGGCTTGTAGATCTTCTTTCCAGGTATTTCGGATCCCCAGTAACACCAGTGGAAGCGATTCGGTCCACTGTGAAGAGTCATGGCACATTATGGCAGCCTTGAGCTGGCGATGGAGACGTTCTACCATGCCATTAGCAGCTGGATGGTACGCTGTAGTACGAAGATGTCGCGCGCCGATCATAGACGTGAGTGCATTGAAAAGGTGGCTCTCGAATTGACGACCACGGTCCGTAGTCACGCGAGCGGGACAGCCGAATCTAGCTATCCAGCCAGACACGAGGGCAGCTGCGCAGGTCTCTGCTGTGATGTCCTGTAGGGGGATAGCCTCAGGCCATCGAGTAAATCTGTCGATGACAGTGAGGCAGTATCTGTAACCACAAGACAATGGTAAAGGTCCTACGAGGTCAATGTGAATATGAGAAAACCTCGCAGAAGGAGTAATGAAAGATGAGAGATGAGAATGAGTATGACGGGTGACTTTGTTTTTCTGGCAATTTAAACATTGCCTAGACCACTCTCTACAGTCCTTACGAATCCCTGGCCATACGAATCTTTGTGTAACCAGTCGTACTGTAGCTGTATTCCCTGGGTGATTCCAGTTATGCACCATATTGAAGACTTGCCTTCTTAAGTTCGGAGTGATGTATGGTCGAGGTGACTGAACAGAAGTGTCGCAGAATATTGGTAAGTTAATGTGTGCTGTTCGTATCTTCCTTAGCTTCAGAGCGGTACCATGTTTAAGAAGGCCTTGCAGCTCAGGATCAGCTTCCTGGGATCGTGCAAGTTCTTGGTAGTCGATGGCCACGGAGATCTCATCTAGGCGCGAGAGAGCATCAGCAACCACATTCTCGGGTCCAGGTATGTATCGAACGTCTGTTGTAAATTGAGCTATGTAGTCTAGATATCTGAACTGGCGAGGTGAACATTGGTCTCTATTCTTTGTGAAGGCAAAGGTGAGTGGTTTATGGTCAGTTAGTATGGCAAATGTCCTCGCCTCGACCATGTGGCGGAAGTACTTAATGGCCTCGTAAACAGCTAACAGCTCCCGGTCGTATGGGCTATACTTTTTTTGAGATGGGCTCAGTTTATGCGAATAAAAGGCCAAAGGTTGCCACTCCTTTCCTTTTCGCTGTTGCAAGACTGCACCAATACCCAAATCTGATGCATCAGTCACGATGGCTAAATCTGCAGTTGGGTTTGGATGGGCAAGTAGTGTGGCATTTGACAATGAGGTCTTACAATCTTCAAACGCTTTAAGCATATCAGGTGTCATATTCACTGGATGTGAACCTTTAACTTTAGGGCCAGATAGTACTGCGTGCAGCGGTGCTTGAAGTTGAGCAGCGTTTCGTACGAAGCGACGGTAAAAATTCAGCATGCCCAAGAATCTTCGAAGCTCTTTAATAGTTTTGGGAACAGTGTACTCCTGAAGCGCTTGGACTTTAGTAGCGAGGGGTTTAGTACCGGCAGCTGAAACTGAGTATCCTAGAAAGGTTACCTCTTCTTTTCCAAGGAAACATTTTGATGTGTTCACCCATATGCCATATTGTTTGAGGCGCCCGAAGAGTATGCGAAGATGAGCTTTGTGTTGTTCCACGGAATTTGAGAAAATCAAGATATCGTCGATGTACCCATAGCAGAATTCAAGGCCCAGGAGCACTTCATCAAGGAACCTTTGAAAAGTTTGGGCAGCGTTTCTTAAGCCAAAAGTCATGAACGGAAATTCAAAGAGTCCGAACGGTGTAGTAATCGCTGTTTTGGGAATATCAGCAGGATTTACAGCTATTTGATGGTAGGCCTTAACTAAATCGATGGTGGAGAAGATGGAACATCCAGAAAGTTGATGTGAGAAGTCATGAATGTGTCGTATAGGGTAGCGATCAGGTATAGTGCGGGAATTCAGAGCTCGGTAGTCCCCACAAGGTCGCCATGAATTGTCCTTCTTTCTCACCATGTGCAAAGCCGAAGACCATGGACTCTCCGAAGGGCGAGCAATGCCACTGGCAAGCATGAACTCAAACTCCTTCTTGGCAGTCTGAAGTCGAGCTGGATCTAGACGTCGTGGTTTACAAGATACTGGAGGTCCTGGCGTAGTCTTAATATAGTGTAGTGTGCTGTGCTTTGGCGGTGAGTGCACACCAGCAGGCCTTGTAATCTCCGGAAACTCTCGAAGTATTTGATGAAATTCTGACTCACCATTAACAGATTTCACAGAGGCGATATCGTCAGTGGTTCCTGTTCTTTCTGAAATGGCGGCGACATGTAAAGTTGTAGTACCGTCAACCAGACGTTGATTCCTGCAATCAACTAGTAAGTTGTAGTGGCTGAGCAGATCAACACCAATGATGGGTTTTGACACGTCGGCTATTGTGAAGCTCCAAGAAAATATGCGTCTGAGTCCTAAATTGAGATGAAGCTGTATAGGCCCGTAAGTATGGATGATACTGCCGTTTGCCGCTATTAGATCATACTTAGAACGAGCGCAGGACGTCTTGACTGCTGACCGTGGGAAAACGCACAAGTCTGAGCCAGTATCCACAAGGAATTGCATTTTCGTGGCGCGGTCGGTGACAAAAAGACGGCCTGTAGATGGAGGGCAGTCGTTGGCCGCTACTTCCGACCGCCCTGTGCGTTTCCCGACTCGAATGTGCAGGGCTGCCTACACTTCTTCGCTCCAAAAGTATAGTGGTAGAAACAGTGCGGGTGGTCTGGCGGTGGCTGTGTGTAATTCGAGCGACTGCTTGAGCGGTTTCCCTGAAAACTAGGCTTGGAACGTGAGTGACTCCTGTTATTCCTGTCATTAGTAAGGGCTGCTACTTGCCTGGTTAGCTCATTGACCTGCCTTGTTAGCTCTTCCATAGGCGAAGATGGTGCGATGACAGTAGAAGTGCTAGCCATGGAGACCTGAGGTGTAGCAGGAGCAATTTCGTACACTTTATCAGCCAATTCTCCCAGTTTATCTAAAGAAAGATCCATCTGTGAAGCAATAACAGTCTGTATATTCTGTGTCAGTCGACTAGTCCATCGTCGGGGTCACCAGTGTAGAAGGTGGCGTGTGGATTTCCACTAAACCAACTTCTAACAAGATCGGCATTCAGTCGCACACGATGTGTAGTTAAGTATAGCAGTAGGAAGCAGGCGAAGCAGTAGTAGGTAGAAAGCGGAGAAGGTATAGAGAGGAACTTGATAGCAAAGAGGATAGTATATACAGATAGATATATTACAATTTCACAACACAGTTTACAATATAAGAATATCGACACCAGAGACGCGTGTCATGTGGTAGAGAACCGACGAATGAAGAACGCCGCGATCCGTCGATGTTTTTCATTGCGCGCGCAGCCGTTGCCAAACGATAGGTTGAGGTTTGTTATGAGTGGCGAGCGTCTCGCTACACCCTAATTACTTAGGTACTATTATTGTACATTTAGTCATTATATTTCTTAAGTTTTTACAAGAAAAAATAGCAAAAAAGTGTTCAAATATCACCTGTTTGATAAATATTGTAGCCACTTTTAAATATACTTGAAACGTGTAAAAAAATTCTACAAAACTAAGAATGTTTATTAAGAAACAGTTACTTCCATGGAAAACGACATATAGGTCAGTTGATTTTTCGAATTTCTTATCAAATCTTCAGTTATTTATTAATCTGCTTGATCTTTACTATGGCTATGTTAATTCAAGCTTACATTGTTCCAATTCTAATACGTTTTTCTAAGATTTAAAGTAAACTTTAATAAATAGTATTAGACTAATAGGTAATTGCAAGACTTGCAAGACTCTTGCTGCAAGACCAAGACCAAGACCAAGACTGGGAGCGCAAGACCAAGACCAAGACCAAGACCAGGTGTATTGGCGCAAGACCAAGACTGGCTAAGTCTCGTCTTGTTCTTGCATTTGGGCAACACTATAAACGAGATAACAATAACAGTTAATTGTTATCTACGTCGAGAGGCGTTACTGTCAGCGAAAGTGTTAATTTACATTTTAAAACATAATGAAATAGTTTCTTGCTATTTATTTTTAAAATCCTACCAGCATTCTAATTATGACAACACAAGCAATCGTCTTTCCTTATGAAAACATCAAATGCCTTATTTTACTCGTCAGTTGACACAAGCAAAGCCGGAAGCGTAAATAGTATATTTATTTGCAAAATATTTGAAGCGTACGCGTTTAATGAATGACACACCCTGAAATTAGCATGCTGCTCATTAGTCACTACAGCTTAGCTTTCATTGCTCCGCTGGAATCCGTAATTAGAAGCTCTTAGCAACGACATTCTGAAATTTTGCCTCGGAAATTGGTTAATGCTTTTGAGTGATGAGTTATAAACTTTCGCTCTCGCATGAAGTTTTAAAAACTCATGCTGATGAGTTTCAGATTAGGAGATAACGCGTCAAGAATGTGTAAACGAGCCTGGTGAGTGATGGTGCTTCGAACCATTTGCACTTGATTAAGCGGGCCTTTGAAGTAGCAAGCGCGACGCGATGATTAATAACTGTTTATGACAACCGTCTGAAACGTTGGGTTTGCAATACAGGATAACACAGCAATATTTCACAAGGTGTATTTTGTTATCTCATTTGAAAATGCTTTATTACTAAATTTATCTTCGCTGGTATGTTATATCCGTTACAGCAATTATCTTGAGTAATTAATACCCGTACATTCATGGGAAATTTGTTATGAAATTTACGCAGAATTCCAGCGAAATCATGAATCTCGCGCTACTCAGCGATAAATTCATGATAATAGTAATAGTATTTTTTGTAAACACATTATCATATATTTGAATTGATCGGGGCTGTACAATTTATATGCAAATTTTATGTGATACAGACTGTATTTATTTCACGAGCAGCTGAACAAGCAGATAGATAATATCCAAGAAACGAGCTAATGTAGACGTCACTTTATAGAACAGTCATTCAAATATGTAGATTTATTAACGAACTGGCAGTTTCCCGAGGATCCGCTCTCATTTTTACGTTCTGCAGAATTTCTAAAAATCCATTCTTATCTAATATCTAATATTATTTTTTATTATGTGCGTAAGTATCCAAGTAAGTCCCGTCGAATCTTAGTGGGGCTTGTGTAGTGAAAAGCTTAGCGATAAATGCAAACAGTGAAATTATTTTCTCAACACGTCGTCGCAACAATTTCAGTACCTAACTGAATTTTAAAAGCCAAAGTTTGAAAAGTGATGAAATTAGGGCAGAGTTTGGTTAGTAACAGCACGTACAAAACGTCACATTCCTGCAGCATCACAGTACGTGATAAAATGACAAGTGGTACATACGTGGACGTAGAGATCTATAAACATATTGTTCAATAACTGGGCCTCGGATCGGTTGATGTGCCGATCACGTCCGTGTTATCGGCATCCGGAATCAGAAGCTGCCGTCAAAGCACCTCGCATGCTTATTTTGGTTCTCATAGCCACTAAAGCCCGTATAAGATCACGCAGAATTGTAATAAGTACATAAAGAATTGTCTTCATTACAATTTTAGCAGCAATTTCATGTAGGTCAGACTGCAATAGCTCCATTGTTGTAACCAGTACCACCAAGTCTAATCGTAGGACCTTGATTAAAACGTACCATGGGCTGTGAAGTTCAATCTGAGAATGAAACTGGAATAAGCGCTCAGATGTTGATAACAGTTTTAGCAGCAATCTATCGTTGATACCCTTATACATCACGGTCTTTCATACTTTAGGAGGGCCGTTTAGAGCGCCACGCTCCATGCCACCCAAAATAAAATAAGCAACCGGACTCTTGCCATTATCCATTTTCTCTTCTCTTGTGTCGACCCTTACTCCATCCCATCTCCAGATCACCCAGTCAAAGACCGGTGATGCTGCAGCTGAGGCAGAGAACGTCAAAAGGCGAAAATATATATGTATAAGCAATAACTACATATTTCAGCCTTCTGGGGTTCGATCGTATGGTACACAGGCCCATCAGCTTTTTTGGGTTATGTCGAAAAAGTTGATAGACATATCTCGTGACCGGAAGGCTGGAAATTAACTGGCACAGAGGATTAGTCTTGCCATACAGTTTAGCAATGCCGCCAGCCTTCTGGGCAACCACCGCGGGGTAACCGCGGTTTGTAAATAGTTTTATTTTTTATTAAGTTATTAAATAATGTATTAGGTATAGTTTTAAACTATTAGTTATTTGTTGTTTTATGAAGAAGTTAATAGTATAATAATTAAAATGATGTCCGTCCACCCATAAATACTTAATATTACATTTTAGGTGTTTAATTTATGTATAACTTTTTATTTCGGTTTAGTTTATCTTTGTTTCTATCAATCAGTTTTATTCGAAATTATACCAGAAGCAATAAGCAAAATGTTTTCGACTATTTTGTCTGAAACTTTAACGGCTGTGTAGTTAACGACTAAAAACGAAAAGTAAAAAAGCAGCCAATTTTAAATTTGTGCTTGTATTTTGTTGTGTTCTTCACAGTTCGATATTATGAAGCTTCATATGACCTTAAACCATATTCTGAAAAGTGCTCTTTGAAAGTTAAAGTAATGTGTGTCGTTTCTTTATTTGGCATATCTGCCAAAACAATATTGTAAAAAAATATTCAAAGGCTATTTTTTATTTTTTATTACTACTAAGTCATTTCAACAAGGTTATTTTTAACACTTTGTAGCAATGACTACTTACAAACACAACACACAAAAACAATGTAAAAAAATCTAATTTAAAGTTACCAGCCACGATTGTGTTTCTTGTTTGCAACTTGCAATAAGTGGGTACGCTACCACTTATTGGATAATTTGATATGCTTTTATCAAAAACATGCGTAAGAACACAAAGTGCTCAAGTTTCGGCACTCGCTCTATGTGTTTATTCATGTTTCGTGCTTGTGTTTGACGAATGTACGTGGAAGCTTAGAATTTTCCTGTATCCGCTTTGTAACAAAATTCTATCGGCTTTCTATCGGATATCGATTGCCCCATCCGGATTTTACAGGTACTACCGTGCGTGCATATAATATTATTTAGAGCTGTCTGTTCAGATCGCAAATTTAGTTGAAAGGTATAATTGTAACTATATTAAACATTCCGGGTCGGTAAACGCATATTATTTTACTTTTGGTTCAGCCAGGACCAATGGATTAATGTGGCTTTCGAAGCAGGAATCGTCTTTTATCAGACAACCAGGTTATTTAAACCTGCAATATCCGAACCAAACTGGAAACAACTAAACAGTGGGAATCGATCCCACGACCACTTCATCTTCAGGCAAACGCCTTAAACACTGAATCACAAAGGCAGTCATAGATAGATTTTGTGAAGATGTGATAAAGGATAAAGTCTAAATAAATGTTGAATTTGCATTCGAAAATTGTAGAGCAAGCACAGATAACTCATGCTCGGCAATAACAAAGTTTGAAAACAAGCGTGACTTCGCTGCTTGTTCTTTGAACAATAGTAAAGATGAAATCTACTGAACCCGTTTTTGTTCATTTAATTAACTTCACAAATTGGTATCCCTTTACTGATAATATCACATCGTGAGTTTAAAATCTCTGAAACCAATCTCTGGCAAAGGAATCCGTGAAGCCAGCCTGGGGTGGTTATTAAAGGTAGCGGGAAAATGATCGAACGTAATCAAAGGGATATAATCGCGAAATTATAATCCAGTACCCAAATTTTAATGTAAGTATGAATAATTGAAAACAGAGGGTAAAAGGTACAAGTATACTCGTTAACACGGAGCCCTCGGGAAATGAGGCAGCGGCAGTTTGCTTTGACCGGGAAAAATCCTGTTCTCTCGCCAACTTCGACGATTAATTATGCAATTAATAAAATACATTTGCCTTTGATGTAAGTACACATCAAAAATGAAAATTTTTTTTTGAGTTAAGCATAAAATATATATTTCAACTTTGAATTTTTTTTTATTCTACAGTGTTGTTATATTAATCGAACTAAGGGCAACTTTCTTGTCCATAGCTCGATTGAAAAGAAAATGATTTTACAAGTGTATAGTGTATATCTCAAGACCTCAAGCTAACACTGAATTTAAATCAAGCTCTCTTGCATTAAACAATCCTGTATAAAACAGGTAATATATAATCGATCAGATAATAATATAAAGTTGAATACATTTTTGTCAACTATTATATATTTACTGCCTTAATTTTAGTACTTTTTAGATATAAATCATTATTTCGCTTTATCATACTTTACTATTTATCATCAATATTCTCGAACAGAATTGTAAGTTACATTTCTTTATCGCTCTACGTGATTTATTCATTTTATTCATTAAAATAGTGGTCATAGTGTTTTGTTTCAGAAAAACTAATTTACTATAGTTAAAACCTCAGTTGTAACTAATATTGAAACATAAACATTATTTCATGTGGACGTAGGAAAGGCAGCAATATTTAAGTCATTAATCAACGTCGCTGTAACCCAATGAGAATGACCGATTTACTTGGACGGCCGTATACCTACTTCGCATTGCCGAAAGAAAATATAACAATATTTTGTTGTTAGAAGCAAGAAAATATACATTTCTTTAAATATATTATCAACTAGCATCCGCCTGCGTCTTCACCCGCGTGAGTACTGTTTTCTGAATGAAAGATACCCTATTCCTTGAGTGCAAATTTTCAAGATAATCGGTTCAGGAGATATATCGATGGTAGGTATGGATAGAACAAACTCTGCACCGATTTTGACAAAATTTAAATAATATTGTCAAAATCGGCACAGAGTTTGATTTTAAAATAAAAATAACTGGCACACTTAAATCGACTAAGTCAAATAAAATAAGCATTTTTTTATTTTTCAATGTTTGATAGTTGCTTGCTTGATAATGGAGTAATTTTCAAGGTCAATCGACCCTGTATTAGCTTTTTAAAACGGCTGCTTTAATGGTTTATATTTTCTTGACGTTAGGTTTCCTTTGGTATTAATTCATAACGTGTTGGTAACAAGCTCAGTTGATCCTGCACATTGTGGTGTCAAAGTGGTCAATTGACCCTGTATGCCTTGGTATTATTGTTTCAAAAAATGGGACACTGTCACCGTTATCATTTATTGGTAGTCCATGTCAGCACTATAACTCAATTGACCCTGCAAACCTAGGTGCTTGTTTTTCTTATCTGCCAGAGTTCAACTTGATCTCAGTAAACAAATGGAAGTCGGTTTTTTTTGGGAAAAACTATTATATCTTTTAAAAACAAAAAAGTCAATATATTAATCTATCTACATGTGAGACGAAATCATAAATTACGCTCTTTACTTGAAATCTAATGCTGATTTGAGCTGCGCCTCAACTCATCTAATTCATATTATATTATCGTTCTGAAAAATATACCTATATCCATTATATAGGTAGGTATATTTTTTCAAAGAATAAACTTTTACTACGCGTCAAGTCAAAGTAATTGGTAAAGTGCTTGAAAACAATCTCCAAATATAATTCAATTGTTGCTACTCAAGTATTGATTTCTATTTGGGTTAATGTGATTGGGACCAGTTAGACGCGATATTCGATATAGAATAAGACTGCTTTAAGTACTGTTATAATTTCGGTGCGATATTACGTATGAGAGTATTAAAGTGAGACAGAAAAATCCTGTAGTTTCAAGGTACTTGTCAACCAGAATTTCTATAACTTATTCAAGCCAAAGAGTAAGCATGTAGGAACTTACCTTACCTATATTGGAATTTTACACGCATCGTCGGCTGAATGTTAAAAAACCCATCTGAAAAATATATTTTATAAGCAAGGTGTAAATTTTATGAAGCAATCAAAAGCATACGAAACGCTAAAAGCCGCACCCGCTTCTCCACTCCTATTGTTTCAAGCGACAGACGAAATTAAGGCAGACGTTTTATATTTTCATTTTTAATTCTCGCAGTTGAAAGCGAAGTTTAAAAAGCAGATAATAACCTTTACGCAGAATACAACGGTACGGGGCGGTCAAAAGCTGTAAAATGTGCTTTTATTGCTCTGTTTTAATTGCATTCTTCGCATTCGCATCGTCTCCTTCATTTTTGGCATTATATTTAAAAAATAACAATCAACGTAATGTCATACTTTTATTTTTAAATGTTATGTTGGTTATATAGAAATTATTAAACGGTTTTTTATATTTCTGTTGATAAGCCTGATAGGTTTTCGATACGGTGGTACGCTTATGATCTTAATGCGGAAGAGAAGACACGTTGTTGCTGACTTATCAAGGATGTCGGATATCATATCGTAGACAGATTTGCAGTTTTAAGAATGGCGTTATATAGGTATTTAGTAAAGTGCTGTATTATAAAAAAACAGAAATTTTAACTCTATTACGTGGGTTGTTGATTTCTAGTAAGCGATTTCATATTTTTTTATCGTACACTAGTCAAATAGTATGTAAGTACATTAGTAGATAAACATTAGTTTATCTTGAAATTATGATCATTATACCAGTGTTGGTCACCAAGATAGTTAGATATAATATTTTTAAAATCTTTTTTTGTTTCATAATTAATATTCATACTATATTTATTACTTATGTCATTTAGATTCATGACACGTTTATTGAATTCAGTAATTAGTTAATGGCTCCTATCTTAGCTGCAAATAAATAAATAACAAAGTTTCCCTTACTTATCCCGTCTTCAGAAACACAAATATTGATGTAATTAATAACAACAGAGCACGTTCCCTAGTTTGTATTATATTACAACAAAACTTTTCTCATGTTTACACCATTTTTAGCTGCATATAGCAATTGTAGCTATGTACTATCAGATCTTAGCCATGCGTTTAAGTTAAAATAAAGTATCTTCAAGTAACGCAATTTTATGACATATATTTTTTTTTTAGCTTTAGCATGGAATAAAACGGTTAGTGCTCTTCATATTTATTTTTTTGTTGTTAAATGTTACTAAGCAAACCAGCAGCGAAATGATCGTATGTATGATGTTAAAAAGAGGGCCGACTTGTCCAAATCCGAGACATGTGATTGAAGAGGCACATGACCAGTCTAGCAGTGAACATGAATAAGATGAGAATAAAAAAAATGGTGTTGTATAGTGTTCATCAAATCATAACATCTCTATAATTGTTTTAACCAGTTTAGCAGGGTCACTGCTAGAAAGTGTGAACTCTGGGACTACGCGAAGGAAGTCTCAATCTCATGCAGCTTAAAGTGTTAACATTGTATTGTAAAGTGTATTGACCCATTTTCGAATATATTTTAATTTTTTGTGTTCAATAATTTTTATCAAAGTAGCAAACAGATATAAAAACTTTTAAAATTACTAATGAAAAAGTTAAATCCAGCTTATCCCCGCGAGGCAAGGTTCCTCTAGAAAGTAGTACTAGACTAAGAGAAAGCTAACATATAGCATGCTTTCTTAGTGCTGAAAATTTTGAGACTAATCTATAGTACTTATTTTTTGATTCATAGACGCAAAATGATTGCTTTGCGAACGTCGACTACTTTTATTTAATACGTGCCACATGTTGAATAATTTTATTGCAAGAAATAAAACATCACAAACAGACGAACGATAATTCACAAAGAATCGGAAAGGCAAAAGGCGAAAAATCATCAAAGTGCGTCACTAAAAGGGGGAGATGTAGCTCTATAAGCGATAGCAAGAAAAATGTATCTCGGTTTTTGTGTAACGACTTTCGATTTACTGGATACGAGTGCTCTCGAGAAGGGTTAGAGAGGGGAGGTATCACTTATCATTCAGTGCAGGATTATCCATAGAGGCAATCGAGGCAATCCTGTAAGTCTATACTGCCAGTAGCTCGTACGTAGGTCATTTTTAGGGTTTCTTATTAGGTACGGTGAAGACGGGACTAAGTTCCGTTTCCGCCTTCCTTCAGTTTTAAAAGGCTAAATTTTTTTTAACAAATTCTGAATTATATAGATAAATAAGATGTACACAAATCACTGCAAATATTTTAAGAGCAGATTTAGACTATTATACTGATCAACTTTTCCGTATAAACTTATATCGAAACAAGAATTTTTTTTTTCACTCTACTATAATATTCATTGCTCATTTTGTATGGGAGGTCAAAATTTTTTTTTCGTCTTTTGGTGTAAGTTTATTTTGAAATTCTTGTCAGTATAGTAGTCTGAATCCGCCCTTAAAATATTTGCATTTGATTTGTGTCCAACTTATATATAAGAAAAAAAATAAAAATTCCTTTGCAAACATTATTTACAATAAAAATTGTAAAACGTCGCCCAATAAATTTCTAAAATACGTAGGTACGCTTAGTTGGGATTTTAGGTTGCTGGTTCCCTTGGTGCGCAAATCCAACTCATGCTTCACCCAGTTATTGGTTTTTTAATAAATACCTACCATTTTATTGGAAGTAATTTTATCAAAAGAGCTCAACTGCTCAAAGTCTCCCATACTTAATTGATTTGTGTCAGGCAGGTACCCAGAAGTCTTCTTCTTCGTTATTTTTATTGTCTGACATATATTTTTGAGTTTTCTTTGGAATTCACAATTGGGACTGATGTCTGCTAAATGATATTTCAATCGTTTCTTTTATTTCCTCGTAACTACAGTAATAGTTAAGAAGAAACTTTAAATATGAGTGATCTCTACCTAGCTACCCGTAGTAGCTACTCTTCCATAATAAATAAATGATTGCATCTGATTCAAGCACTCTAAAGACATCTATTCCAGCCCTGTGCACATCGACTGGAGTATATTCGTCTGTTAAATAAGGCGTAACTCACTCCAAACCGCGAATTTACGACGCCTATGAAACGAAAATCAGACTGGAGTTTTATTTCCCTTAAATTCCAATTTCACACTGCACTGCCTCTGTATCGTAAATCTCAAAAAGTTTCATAACATTTCTTTGAGAAGAAATTTGTATCATTTTACAGAGAGTAAAAAAATATGTTAGAATTTGATAACCTATCCGATTTTATAATTTAAACAAATTAAATTAAATAAATCTTGCAATTTTCAAAATAATTTTGTAAGGATTCCTCGCACATATTAATTTTCAAAACAGATTTAGATAATCACTTTAATATTTTTTTTTTGTATGCATATATATATATATATATATATATATATATATATATATACATGCATAGCATGAAAACGGATTGACCGATTTGGCTGATTTATTTTTAATTTTTCTAATACTCTGTACAAGGTTCTTACGGAAAAAAATATTAAGAAAATCTCTCAGAAAGATTGAAAAATATACATTTAATTTTGCATATTTTGAAAAAAGCGCGTTACGAACGTCAACGTCATTCAATTTAAAAAAAAACTTAGATTCCAGTTCAAATTGAATAGGTACGCATACTTAAGATAGGTCAGCTATACAAAATAAAGTAGTGCATCAAATTACGCTAAGGCGGTACGAAGTTCGCCGGGTCAGCTAGTGACTAAATAAAACAGGATTATAATGTTGAATTTTTTAATTTAACTTCTGGGTAGTTTTTGGAAGTTATATGCTAAAACTATATTGTATACTAACAACTCTTTTCCACTTCCATTTGTTTATTGTAGCCAACTTGAACTTCGATAAATTGGAAAACTCAGACACCTAGTTGTGCTGGGTCAATTGACCTAGTACTCCAATAAACAATATACTACAAGTAAACGATAACAGTGGTAGTGCCCCATATTTAAAACAATGATACCAAGTCATACAGGGTCGATTTACCACGCTGGGACCACACTGTGCAGGGTCAACTGAGCTTGTTATTAACACTCATATGAGTTAATACCAACGGGAATCGAACGTCAAAAATAAACCGTTACAGCGGTCGTACGAGTTTTAAATAGCTATATAACCAGGGATACAGGGTCTATTGACCTTGCAAATTACTCTTTTATCAAACAAGCTACTTATAAACATATGAAAAATAACAAAATGTTAATTTTATTTACATTTACCAGATCTAAATCGGTCTAGGCATAACGTAACAAAATAAAAAAATATTCAAATGAATTCAGAACCGCTTTATTTTTTGGAAGTCGGTTGAAAACATCCTGTTTTAAATTTACAACAACTTTTGTAAAATTAGTAACAGTAGGTAGTTAGTGAAATGAATAATTTAAGTTTTGATAATTTTTATTTATTTATTTAATTCATGTAAACTTCAAATACAAACAAAGGACACTTAAAATTAGGACATTTAGTACGAGGGTGCTACTTATTTCTATAGAAATTTCTTCCAGTAGACCCGCGATAATAATTCTATTATTTACTTTTAAAAATCTCAAATAGAGTAATAATATTTACAATCATTGAGTAATTTAGCTCAAGAAGTGAGACGAATAAAAAAAAAAATCAACGAAGCTACATTGCCTTTTTCACGATCAGCGCGACGAATTATATACTTCGAGACCTGAATATCAATTGAATGGTATAAAAAACGAGGTTTGCGTGAATTTGGTAAGTAAAATTAATTTTAATCACCCAATATCTCATTTAAAAAAGGAAATTAATCTAAAAAAGCATATCATATTAATAAAACAATCTAAAATTTTTACTTCTATTTTACGCTGATTTTTTAAATGCTTTGTTACAGTTCCAAATTTTCCATCTTATGATATACTTTAACATTTAAAAGAAGTGAATTCATATTGAGATATATATTTATATACTCACCTATCTATCTAAGATAATATTTAACTTATCTAAAATGAAGAAGATCATTGCTTTCACTAAAGTTTATATGGTAAAATGATTCGCGTTCATTTTTTCAACATATAAAGGAGGTACTATTTACCTACAAGTATTCGGCCATTTATAAATATTGATTATTGGATATGTGTCGAGACTATAGAGTACCTACAAGGTCGGCCTTGGAATCTATGCCTCCAATCACAAATTCTGTAAGAAATTCGGGACCTAAATATACTCCATAAAAGCGTGATACGTTTTAGTTTGCAAATAACGATAAAAAGTGACCTAAATGTTTTGCTTCTAGTATGTCAACATCATCATCATCACAAGATGTCCACAGCTGGACATAGGCCTCCCTCATAGATTTCTAATCAGACCGATTTAAAGCGGCCCAGTCAGTCATCCAGTGTCTTCCTGAGACCTTAATAAGGTCGTCGGATCATCTAGTAGGTGGTAATATAGTATGTATATTTATATTATAACTATTAATAAGCTCTATAATGTAATTAGTATATTATGTAATTAGTTTAGGTTTTTTTTTTTAATCATGTAAATACTTTTTTAGTTTCTAGGGTAATTTAAAATTATCTTTACTTGTTTGTGAAATGAATGAATAAACTTACTGTTTAAAAAAAAAAATAAGCTCTTTTGAACAGAATAGAAATAAAGTTTAATGCAATTGTTGAAACCAGTGGCTTGGCACCATGCTGCAGATTTTTAGTTTTAATTTTAGTTAAAGTGAGATTTTAATTTTAGTTACCTATTAATTTAATACATTAAGTTGTCAATTTAAAAAAATATAACTTTGCTTGCAAAACAAATATAAATTGAGCATATAATCTTGATATTCAATAATCAAGATTTTATGTTTAAGCTTAGAAACAAGGTGTTAAAGAAAGCATAAACAACGATTTCCTTTAGGTGCGATTGGTTCAATTCGCGATTGGTCCAATTCACCTTTTCGCGATTGGTCCAATTTGCGGTTGGTTCAATATAGATAGATAGATAGATAAACTCTTTATTGTATCATTAACAAACAAATTATACAATAACGTAAACTATTTCCAATATTAAATAAAATTACAAAGCATACACATATATTTTTGTAATGTATTTGTTTTGTACTATGTAAATGTACTAAGCGAATTTATTTTAATATTGCCTCTCTTTATTTTAATAATCCTTCCATGATGGTCTGGGAGAAAAAGAAAAACATAGAATGTACCAGTTGCATCTCTTCCCGCGCAAGCCGAATGGAGAAATCATGACATAGGCGATGCGACTAGCAACCCATCACTATTGATTTCCTGTTTCAACTATCATCATGCTAAACCTGGTCTAAGGTCTTCTGGCCCTAGGCTCTGTCTACCCTGTATGGGATATTATTATTCTTATTATTCTTAGAATGTTATATACCTTGCTAGTTTAAGAGCGGATAAAAATAAAAAATAAAAAAAAAAACAGAATCTATATGTATGTCTGTCTACCCCGTAAGGGATAAAGACGTGATTGGTATGTATATGTATACAAATTATACAATTTCGGAAACATCGTATATTTGGACCAAGTGCGAATTGGACCAATCGCGAATTGGACCAACTGCGAATTGGACCAACCGCGAATTGGACCAATCGCGCCTAAAGGAACGATTTACATTTTTTTTGTAAATTCCTGATGCATGGTTTCTTCGGTGACCTCATGGATTGTTCGATATCACAGACAATCGTAAGTATTTATCCATTTGTATAAATGATTGCTTTCGTTATTGATCGAAATAAGTTGAACAAAAAATTAAAAGAACCTTCTAATAAATAGTTCTCTATGTAGAACTACGATATTATACGAACAAATGTCCAAATCTAGCCGGGACAATGCGTCCTGTGTCCTGTAAATATTGTACCTCTAATACTGTTACGTCCTGGCCTCGTAGAGACGTGAGTAATCCCGGGGAGACACAGGACCTATCCCGGGATTAGAACGGGTCGGGAGCAGGCCGGCAGATAACGCGAGCGGCTTAATGCGATATTAGCGAGTTAACTCCCACGCACTAACGTACTAAAGCTATTCTGATAATGATTAGAGCTCTCGACCATCCCATCAAATATGATATATGACAGTTAACGGGCTTGTTTTATAGAGGTAATTGAACATAACAAACCCATACGACTGGGGTAAGGTAAGAGCATTGTAATATATTTTATGCAGTAAGTAGTTTACAGTAAAACATCACTCTAATGAAAATAAATTAATAAAAAAATCTTCTCAGACAATGTCTTACTGTTTTTCATACACATTTTAGACATAAAATAAGATTAGCCATTGATAACATAACCGGCCGTCCGGAGTTATCCCCTCTTGGAAATGCTGTTGTAGAAGAAAATTTAAACCTCTGTTATCACTTTAAATTACCAAAGGAAAAGTGGGGGTGGTCAATTATTTAGCCGAGATACAGCCTGCTTGATGATATCAGTGTCTAGCTTTGCGCCTTGTAAATACGTTGTATGTGATATTGATTGATTCTCTTTCTTTCAAAGGTTTCTCTCAAACGAGTACTCGTACTTACTGAGAAACAAATTGCCTTAGACGAAATATTTAAGATGGGTAGAATATGTCAGGTAGGAACAGATTTTTCGCATTCTCAAAGCGGCACAGGTTAACCTACATAGAAATAGGTATTTGACGTGATATGATTTATCCGAGATTCATAGCCACTTGTCATTTCCTTGAAATGAAGTTGGTGAGCATATTTGAAGTAAATAAAAGCTGTATCAAGATTTAGGGGAATATTCAATTTAGTTTTTGCAAGAGGGTGCATGGTGCGCGGAGATATCTGCGTCGGCCATCGCCGCTGAGAGATTGAAGGGCTCGAATGAAGGTGGAGGTTATCTCTAAGAATACATCTAGCGCGCTGTTGGTACGATTCTTTCAAGTGAAACCTCTATTTGTCTAACAACTGCACTGACGATTGAAAGAAAACAGGTTTGCGTCGTAAAGTTCTCATATACAACAGAATACAAATATTCTTTATGGACTTATCGCAAAAGCAATCTCTTCAAATGTTTTTTATCAAATTTCGGAATTAAATGTTTTTTATTTTATTATAATAATATTTAACAACAGTGATCTCGTAATTGGAGCCACAATTTTTATAAACTTTAGTTTTTTGATTCATGCGGTAAATTTTCAAAATTTATTTGTTGAATGAAATATATATAAAATAATATACAATAACGAATCTCCCATTGGTGGCGCCTTCAACACGGCTTCCTTATTGAAGTGGTGCATTTCACCAACAACATCGATCCCAAGGCAAGTTGACGTCAATCAGACTGTTAAATAATGCTCTATAATAATGCTAACTGATAATAATGCTTATTCTTATTTTTAGAGTTCCGTATGTAGAAACGGAACCCTTATAGGATCACTCGTGCGTCTGTCTGTCCGTCCGTCTGTCACAGCCAATTTTCTCCGAATCTACTGGACCAAAACAGATAAAATTTGGTAAAATGGGGTAATCCTATGACCCGAACACAGATGTGCAAATAAATAATGTTTTTTTGTAAAATAAGTACCATTTTTGGGGGACAAGTTAGGGATTTAAAAAAAAAAGTTTAGCAAACCTTACCATGTTATGTATCAAAAGAAAGGGCTCGTTATGAGGTTTCAAATATATTTTTGTTATTATTGTAACATAAATATTTTTGATTTTATTCATGAAAGAAGACGAAAATTGACCATGATCCCTGATCTCCGAGCCTACTGAGCCTAAAATTTTGAAAAAAAATACAAAACGTAGTTCATTGCCTATAGATTACAGGAAAACCTACTAGAACTCTGTCAGTTGACAATTGTGGTAAATTCAATATAAAACGTTCACGGAAAATAGTTCACTAAAACACCACTAGATGGCGATAGTAGTAGTTAGTTGACATACCACAATTGAATTTAAAAACTGACATTGGCGTTGTACGGATCCCTCTCCACGCGAGTTCAACTCGCACTTGAACGGTTTTTTGATCTTAATCTCATGGTAAAGCAATAGTAAATAGCATCTGGGAATATGCTGTTAAAACAACTGATTTACAAGAATCAAAATTATGAATTTTAATAAACAACAAATTACATTTATCCCTCCAAACAGGTCATAAAGTCACTTCGTCTGGAAATTTTTGTGACCAAAATAACCAGAGGAAATAATAACATTCATTTCCTTCTCGCCTATTAGCTGCGATGCGATGTTTTTTCGAGCGTTTATTTCACTTTACTGATTCCACACTTCACAGTCAGGGGAAAACATGTCACTTCGATCTGACAGTGAAAAACAACCCTCGTGTCATTTGTCAACGTCAGCTACTCAACGCGGGGGCAAAACATAATTTCATAAAGACATCGTTGTTCTTGTTATGCTGTACGAAGCTGAGCCGCTTTTTACGGGACCTACCATCGTCGAGTTCTTACTTGATAGACGCCACCTTGAGCGATATCTGGAGACAAAATGATTAGTCACCCCATTTTGAGGCTTATCGCACTGCCTACTTAGTCTATAGCTGATTCCTTGGCAAACTTGTTTTTTTTTATATAATCTGTGAAGTTACATCATTACTTTTCATTTGTACAAGAAGCCTTATGATATAAAAGGCTGCCACACACAATTTTTCATTTTTGTCTGGTTAAAAACTATAAAACTGAGTAGGTACATATTAATTATCCAAATTAATAAATAATTCGTACGAGATTTTTTTATGAAACGAGTACGAAATAAATAATACCTCTATATTCGACTTAGGCAAAGTTGAGGTTATATACACATACAATAAATGTAAGATTGTTTTGGGCAAAAAATTCAGTTTATAGTTGATTTAGGAGCGGGATAGCTGTTTGTGCCATAATGAAACGTAATTTGATTTAAACGACGCAGACTTTTTAAGAAAAAATTGTTTCAAAATCTTTTATACTTTATTAATTTTTCTACTCAGAGGGAAACAGTTGGTAAATGCATGACCTTTTGCTTCCAAATACTGACGGTCAATCAGAGTTCTATTTGAAAAATCTTAGTTATTTTATTTGTACATAGATAAAAAAAAAAAATTACGTCCGCGCGCAATTCGAAATTCTTTGTATTTGTACTTGCTTACATGCGATAACAAAAACATACTTACCTTGTTAATCTAATCACATTTATTAATACATAATATAATCCGAATATGTATCTTTGATGGCTGTTTCTGATGGATTTGGAAATCCATTTATTACGCCCTGAAATTATAAGGGTAATGATGAATGGGGCGAAGGGCTGTGACATACGAAATAGACTCACGAACTCTTATCAACGAAATGTTGATTAAATCATGTCAACAACAGATAATCCATCACGTATTGTGTACGAACACAATGAAATAAAACAAAAGTCGGACCATAAAGATTGTTTGAAACAGTTGGTTTTGGAAGTAATACAAAAGAGACTGATAAATAATTCAAATGCTGCAATGCGGTTCCGAAGGAATTGACAAGGAATGTACCGTGTGTACGAGTATAGTTCTCGAGTTGGACATAACAATGTGCTTCAGAACGTCCAACGACAGATACAATTCATAATAAATAACTGAATACAGTGAGATAACATTTTTGTTTGTAATGGCCTAGCAACTCCAGGTTTATTGGGTAAATAAGATTTTACAAAAATAGTGGTTCTGGAATAGGACCTCTCGAACTCTGTCCCATTTATGCGATTTCCCAGGTATATCCTAATCACCGCTCCAACTCTATCGTCAATGATACTAGAAGAGATAAAAACGGTGACCTGAACATCTACGACGGTGCGTATATGGAAACCCTTCCAGTATTCAGAACTCCCGTATTTCTGAGATGCGGGCTGGTTTACTAGAATGAATTCACAGAAAGTCTCCTTAAACCATTCCACTATTCAGAGTTGCAACCGATCTGGGTTCGGGTATTATTTCTGTTGTAGTATTCAAGACTTCGAATTAAAGTACTTCCACTACTTAGATCCCTAGAAAGCATAAAAGTAGGTACTTGGGTTAGGTGCGATCTGACGCGCGGGAGGAATTTCTGCGCTACGCTCCCCGATCTCAGATCGCAAGAGTGCCGAGAGAGACAGTGAGCAGACGTAAAGAAAAAGGCGTGGTGCAGAGAGTCTAAAAACCGCATCTCTGCAGGGAAACCTCATAAAAAGATTTATTCGTTGATTAAAAACATAAACAAAAATGTGCATAATGCTCGATAGTCTTGTTTTGTTTTTAAAAGTTATTATATATAAACTTATAATTTTATGCAACTCAAATTATTTTTATTTTTTACTATAGTACATATATGATATTTATCATTGTTCCTTATGGCTCGCTTCTAGCTACTTATGACTTAGAACCATAAAGTGATCGTTTACACGCAACTATTAAGTTAAAATTTGGTTAAAATTAACTTAACCACTTAATCACTTAATGTGTGTAAACGAGCCATTAATCTGTGTATTTATATATACTTCTTCACCCGTTTACCTATACTAAAGTCCTTACCGAGCTTAGGTGGGAATTCACATCATTAACGTAACCATTGTATGTGCCTCCCGCATTACAGAATTAAAAACAAGTTAGGCTAACCCGAGTAACTAGTGGTAGGAATTTCTATCCATAACGCTAATATTGCGTCGATAAAGCCTCCCGCATTACAGAACTAAAAGCAGGGTAGCATTTTATCTCTAAAATCGCCCCGTTCAATCTAGTAAAGGCTCCCGCATCTCAGAAGTATTGGGGTTCTGTATACTGGAAGGGTTTCCATATACGCTACGACGGTATGCAACGATAAGGTTGAACCGTTGAATGATTGTATGGCGTTGTTCAGTCAAAGGGCTAGCTGTTTGATTGAACGGCTATTTTAAGCAGTTGGCTGCAACAAATAAGTATACCAATTATGCTGGGAATATTCTACAAAATAAACTCTGGTGCAGATGTCTGACAGTCAAATATTATGTGTACCAAATCTCTACATTTATATTGCTTTTTACGAGTAGATACGTAGGAACACTGTTCAATAGCAATATCAAGAATCTATATAACATACAATAGATTTATCTGTAACCTGTCTATTAATTATGCAATTCAATTTGACCGAACCATTTAGCTCATGCGAAATCATATATCTCGCCATGGTGAATTTATGATATGATGAAGTTAATATTTAATAATTCTGGCAGAATTATTATTATTCACTTTACACTTTTTCTTGTAAAAAGCTTTATAAAATATTATTTAATTTCGCTCCCATTATTTAAAGTCCCCATTACCCACGTAAAAATGTAAGAAGATTCTGTCTATATGTCTGTTTTATTTTTCATTATTTTGAGTAGGTAAGCAAATATGTGTCTTACCTGGTGCAAAGCGGTTACAGCGGCCAAGGAAGTGCATGCAATAGCAAAAGTATCACTTTACGCGCAAATACACACAAGTTTTGTATAATAGTTAATAATTAGAAGTCAATGATATGCTAAAATATAACCTAATCTCACGCGGGCAGAGCCGCAGTCAACAGCTGGTATAGTTATAAATTGTGACACAAACACGACCATGTTTTATATATGAGTATATATTATTTTCCTATATTAGTGACCAACTACATATTATTAGCTTTAGTTGGAAATTTCCTTGGCGTTAAAAATGATTTGATTGCCTAGTTATTTAATGATTCGTTTTATATCATACCTTATCAAATTAATAAACAATCAAAATCTGTTCTTCCATAATTTTAATACGAAACAAGAAATTACAAACAGGTCTCAAAAATTAATTTCGTTCAAGAAGTTAAAAGTACTACTTACTTACGTACTTTTACTTTTGTGCCAGTCATTGCACGAAACTGATTTTGAGCCCACATACTTGTTTATAAGCGCTTTACTGTAATGCGTTGGAAATTGATTTTAGCCATTAAATTAATTGTCAATAAATTAATAAACAAATCAAATAATATTTTTAATTACATAATATTATTAAAATATTTTCATTTCCAGTTAAATACAACTTACTTGTTTTAATACAATAAAGTTATTTTAAAACAAACTACTAATTTACTTTTGTATAAGTAGATACAAAAATGGTGGCTGATCAGATTCTAAAGGGAAGTAGGGATGCAGCCACCTGCATACAAATGCTGGTGATAAAGAAATAGCAAATTATATTGTTATTAATTAAGCCAAAAAGGCTATCTCTTCATTGAATATTTAAGAGGGCGCGGCTGATCAGTATTCCAGTCGGAGTCTGTTAGTTTGGTTAGGGTGCTCTCAAGAGTCTCAGAGGCGATTCCCTAAACAGGTTACCTAACCGCATTTATATCGTCAGCGGAACACAAATATTAGCATAATTAGTTCGACTCGTACGTTGCTTAAATATAAATACGCTTGTCTAATCAATTGAATAAGTTATTCGGCACCCTAGGGGCATTCGATTGTGAGAATACTCTTTGATGTTTGATGCTATTCCGATTTCGATTCTTAGAGGTTACATTGAAAATTACAAATATATTCCAAAAGGAATGTAAATTATTATATTTTGCTTTGTTCTCAGCTATATACTTAAAATCCATTTTTCATGATTGTCCTGACGTCATCATAAAGAACGGAATTGCAATAATTTGCAAGTGAGGAATAAGGAAAAATGATATCTATCTACACTCTCACCTGACTTGTAAAAATTTATTCTTTCTTAAAAGTGGCAAAGTTTTTGCGGCATATTAAAATATATTACAATTACATGCTATTAATATATTTTCAACAAGGTCCTTCTAATTGACCTTCCAATTTTCCATGTATAGATCACATTTTTGTTGGTAGTACTGATGTGATTACATTGTGTCAACTTTTACTGACCTGACTATTGATAGCGGCAAATGGATCTAAAACATGTATATTGAACACAGAGATTGAATTATTTCGATATCACCTCGAAATCCTCATCTTCTAAGAAATCGTTTTGACACATAATTATATACGGAATTGTTATCAATGAGGTTATTTGATGTAAATCCTTAATATTTCCTTGCATTGTCATGTACATTGAGAGCACGTAGTTTATGGTAAGTATATCGTAGTAGGTAATACTGCTAACAAGTACATAACAGCGGTCGGACGCTGCAATCGCATGCGATGCAACATGCTAGGCTAATGACCGTTGACTCAGATAAAACCTAATTTACGATCAGTTTCACGCTCATATTACCGATTGTTCTCGCTACACATGGTGCCCATGGTGTACTGGTTATGCATGTGTTAATTTAAAAGCATTATAGCTTATTAGCATATGGCTTCAACAAGCATACAAATTATATTAATAAAATTTTAACCGTTACTGACTAGGTAAAAAACAATGTGAGTAATCAAAATTGGTCTTTAGAAGATAAAATAGCCATGGAATTTTTTAAAGATTGAAGCGAGTGGTAATATTTTCTTTACATAGCAAGAGATTTCCATATATAGGTATAACTAGCTGTTTCCCGGGGCTTCGCCCCGCGTGGGACTCTGTTATATCGCGCCCAAAAGTAGCCTATGTTTGACCTCAGGTCGTTAACTACATCCCTACCAAATTTCATTACAATCGGTCCAGCAGTTTAGCCGTGAAGAGGTGACAGACAGACTTTCGCATTAATAATACCTACTAGCTGTTCCCTGCGGCTTCGCCCCGCGTGGGACTCGGTTGTATCGCACCCAAAAGTAGCCTATGTTTGACCTCAGGTCGTTAACTACATCCCTACCAAATTTCATCACAATCGGTCCAGCAGTTTAGCCGTGAAGAGGTGACAGACAGACAGACTTTCGCATTTATAATATTAGTATGGATTAGTATGGATAGTATGGAAGTATGGATATGGATTAGTATGGAAGTATGGATATAGAATATTAGAGCGAAAATTGTTTGTGCTCTGTGACTTTTTTTGCGAGAAACAGAATAACAAAAGTATAATAAATCTCATAAGTAAAAATATAAATCATATTATAGGCTCCCCGCTAACCCTTCTCATCAGATTAACCGTAGGCCTGTTTGTCTACTTAATAGTATAATAAATAAAAGACAATAAGCGGCCTTATTGCTAATTAATAAAAACATTCGTACAAACCTTTAAGACAATTTAGATTTTCTAAATAATTACTTAGATCTATTTTACTTTCGGTAACCACTTACTCGAAAATCTTAGTTGACAGTTTGGCACTCAGCAATTCGTGGCTCGCATTTTTTGGGTGTTATTGCTTATCCGTATAGTCGACCGCAGTGACTAATGTTATAAAGCTTAAGCCCCAGCGAGTCGTACATTGTGGAGAAATTTCGTGGTAAACGTACCATAAATTTTGTGCTCAGGGCAAAGTTAGTGAATAATTTTCCGTGTCTCTGTTTATTATAAGCTGAGAAAGTTGGCATCGAGTTGTTGCGTAATCAACTTTGTGAATGTGGCTCCGGTTCACTGATTGTAGAGATGAATCTGAATGAGTATATTGACTGAGTTACAATTGAATTCAAACATGATTATAACTTGTGAATACGTCTAAGCCTGTATTATTTCAACATGTAGACTCGCCCACTATTTCTTGGTATGCAAAACTGTTGTGCCTCTAATATTGAATACTGAAAAATATGAAATTAATGTTTATTGGCGTTTCGTGGGAGTAAATTATTATTCTTTTATATGTTTATTTCTACAACATTTTTCTACCGCACTCATTATCGATTCCTTATACAAAGCAGGAACAAATTTTTTAAGAAAAACTATAAATTAATAGGATAATAATAATGTCTAAACGCCTTTAACTTAGAAATTACCAAACGTATTAAAAAAATATTTTGCATATAGTAAGGAAAGAGACAGGAAAAGAGAAAGGCCTAATACATGATGGTCAGACAAATTTACATTGCATGGTGGAAATTGCTAATAAGCGGTATGGATAGAGATATATGAAAATGTGAGCAGAGAGGCTCAAGGGGTTTAAATTTTGTTAAAGTAGATTTATTTAAAATTCGTACTTGTTTTTTGAAATAAAAGTAATACAAACCTATTTAAAAGTTTTCAGAAATTTAATACCTAAGAGAGTAAAATAGGAAAGTTCCCACAATGTTTTATAATTTTTTTATGGATTTATGGACTACCTACGCAAAGAAGATCGTATTTTACAATGAATGGAAGAAATATTTTGATACTAAAAAAAATGTATCTATAGTATGTAGTATGAGCAATTCCAAAACTTGACAATTTAAATTTTTCATATTTTATTCTTTCAAGGCGAGGACAATAAGAGGCTTATTCGGTTTCATAAATTGTTAATGGTAATTCCTTTTTCACATAATACAATATTAAACGTGAAAACCGTACTGTTCTCAAGATGAGAATAAATTATAATGCGACACTTTGCTTCATAAAATAGCTGTTTGTTGTAAAAACTAGTCTATCACAATATAACAAGAAGTTGTTTCTGTCTACTGGACCAGTGCAAACAAAAAGTACTTACACATGTAATGAAGATAACTTTCTTGAGCCCCGTAATTGAGACCGCTCTCAAAATCCTTTGCCGACAGCTTTGCGTAACTGAGTTTGAAACCAGCTATACAAGTTTATACCCCCCTTTTTCTTTGGAAGAAGTTATAACATTTTTTTAACTTTAGCGGGTGGTATAATTCTCTGGGTACCTCGACTAAGTAAGAGGAAAATAAAGTCTCTTCATAATTAACTCAAATTAGTTTACTTCCTAAATATGTGGATCAAAGGTACATAACAGTAAAAAAAAATGTAATTGAGTATCTTCAATTTAATATTTAAACTATGTAATCAATCGATGTATGTTTAACTCAGTATTGAATTTAAGCCAAATATAGTTCTGGGAACTGTGTACAAAGTGATACAGTTTAGTAATAATATTAACTCGAGAATGTAGACTACGAGCTTGCTACTTTTTTCGTACTCCTCTGCGAGTGTTTTACGAAGCAGTGCCCGTTGGTTGAAAATAGTTACCTACAATATTTACCTATAAACAGGTCCCGCAATAAAAAAACGCTCTGATGAAGAGAGTAGCGGGCACTGTGTGTACAACACAGTATTATTATCTCTCATTAAAATTTAAGCTACGAGCCTGCTACGAAGTTGAGTGATTTTTCGTAGCTGTCTACGAGCTTGCTACGAAACAATGGCCATTGATGATAAGATAATGCAATATGTCACTCGTTCAGGCGTTTTCCCGATTTCATTATCATAAACAATAATTCCGACAAATTAAGAACCTCCTCTTTTTTTTGAAGTCGGTTAATAAGCATGTATTGTATACAAAGATTCTTTATAGCACCAGTACTAAATTTGACTTTTTAAAACATATCGATCGGTCATTTGTTATCCGAATACTTTTTACATATAATTCGCATACTATTTATTGCAAACAATCAGTGAACAAAAATGAACAGTTGAGTGAACTGCGGCAGGACAGCCTGTCGCAGGCATCGATGCATGAGGCGGCAGGTGATACCGACCAGGGGACAAAGCTCACTGTAATGTATTTGTCCGTGCGTGCAAACTGCCTATTAAATCTGAAATTTTAATTTTCAAATATGTAAGGCGTACTGTGAAGCCTCGATGAAAAATTAACAAAATCATTTTGAATTTCCATTTAAAGCAGCTCAAAATAACCACATAAAAATAGGCATAATAAGTCTGTAGTGGTAAGTTGTGGTTTAAAACATCTGAACTCAAAGTAATAAGACATTCTTGGTGAAAAGTACGAGAACTGAAATCTCAAAATAGATAAGAAAAACTGTTTGTAAAGCAAAACGTAATAAGATGTTTCAACCCCCGGAATACTTACGGAGTCACAATAATCATTCAGAGTCGTTTGCTGCCTACCGAACGAAGGTTGGCGAGAGTTTTATTTCGTTTATTATCTAGCTACTAGTTATATTATACCTTTACTTTAGCACAACTTTGAATTTCCTAACACTTGTTTCCTGCGACCTTAGAGCTATTTCAAGTGAGCCTTATTCAGCGTCTTATTACGATCTTATTAGGTCTTCAAACCATTTCATTTGGGTACCTAATATATTCGTTAAAATCATCCGTAAACCTTATATACTTTAAGAAGTATGAATAATTATGAACAACCGCGGTCATCTATACATTAAAAATATTTATTATATATGAGCTTTTGGCCGCGGGTTCGCCCTCGTGAATTTCACTTAGGAGTAGTGCTCTTTTTCCGTAGATGAAAGGTAACGTAGGTCCTTCTCAATACTTATATGTATGCGAAATTTCAGAAAGATTGGTTCAGTAGACAGGGACTTAAAGCGTAACAAACAAACAACGAAACTCACTTTCGCATTTATAGTATTAGACGGGAAGTCGGGATTATTTATCCATACTAATATTATAAATGCGAAAGTCTGTCTGTCTGTCTGTCTTTCTGTCTGTCTGTCTGTCACCTCTTCACGGCTAAACGGATGGACCGATTGTGATGAAATTTGGTAGGGATGTAGTTAACGACCTGAGGTCAAACATAGGCTACTTTTGGGCGCGATATAACCGAGTCCCACGCGGACGGAGCCGCGGGGAACAGCTAGTAGTTTATATACGACACTTTTTGACCTCCCATGCAAAGATCCTGTTAGCTAATCGCTTTACTACATGGTAAATTTTGAATAACTAAGTAAAGTGTGTGTAAAACGACCAGTAATTACCAAGTCCTCCTCTATGTATGTGGACGTATATAATCTAGCTAGGTGAGTGGGTGACTGCCGCAAGGCAATGTTAGACCACCTGGGTACTAGTGATAATTAATGCTGATCCCTTTAAACCATATAATTAAGGCACTCGCGTTTCTTGTTAGTACAATGGATGTGATATTTGTTTAACGAAGCATTATGGTAGCATGCATGGTGTTACCCCATGCCCCCATGAGCTTGATAGAATAACGCGGCGCAAGTGTTCGTAAGGGAAAAAGCACTGTACGCGGACGAAAGCTAGTAATAGTAACATTAAATAATACAAATGAATATGTAAAAGCACAACTTTTAGTACATTTTGTATATAATATAAAAATAAACTAGCTATTACTCAAAATATCAGATACAAGTATATTGCCTCATGAAATAAATGGTAATCATTTATTTATACACACTAGACATCTGCACTCATGTTCATGTCTTGAAACGATGCCCTTTTTCTGCGAAGTAGACATTATCATTTATTTTTCTTATTTGCGCAGTATGAAGGGTTTGGTGATGATTTATTATGTTAAGAATACCTATTTCTTTTGAGAATGATGTACCCTGAAACAAAAAGATACCATTTTGAAATTGTGTAAAGATAATAACGATAAAAATGAATTTACACAGTAAAGAAGAAAAAGTAGAAAAAAATGTTCTGAAGCACTAAAGCTTGGAATGTAACCAGATCAAGGCCCCTTTTGTAATATCTGAGCGTGAGAGGCAGTGAAATTACTAGGTATTTACTATTATTTAGCAACGCTCTAGTAAAACTCAAGATATCATAAATTTATTGAACGGACTGAAAAAAAACTACTTTTACAATATTTATCGATACGAAAATTAAGGTGAAATTGTCGGCAGCGGGGCATCAAAATACTATTAAGGCACTTATTATTCAAACGGCACACGTAGCGGCGGCAAACGGAAAAATCCAATTAACTCCATACGAAGTGCGCGCACCGCCCGCTCCTACGCGTCCACGCCACGCCGCACTCCCCACACCACTCGCACTAACGACTATCTTCAATAATATTAATGGAATGACCTGCAAGGGACGTATTCGTTTAAATAACACTTCGATATGCGCTGTTTTGCTTTTTCGAGAGTAATAACCTGATCATAAATTTTATTTTGATTTTTATAAGGAAGAGGCAACCAATGTGAGGCTAGATTTAGGGGACTGACCCTATATATGTATATAAATAAAGCCAGGTGATTTTTTAAACTAAAATTTCAGTTACAGTTTATGACAAGGATTTGCCATGGATAAACATTATTTTTAATGAAGTTTTCATATTCAAACAGTTGAAAATATTGTTAGTTCTTTTCTTATGTAAGTAAGATTTATCTTGTTTGTACGATTTATCTTGTTGTTTGTATAATTTTTGCATTCCAAATAACAATACTAATTAACAATATTTTTATGAGAAAAAGATTTTAATAGGTACATAAATATCATTTCATTCAACCGTTTAGAAATTATAAGTATGAAAAACATGTGAAAAATTTTGTACTAATCTTACTATTATTTTATTAAAAAGCAAAGTAACAATTCTATCTGTATTTATTACAAATTTGCGAAATAAAAGAAGAAAATTGTATATTTTCCAATGCGCTAAAGGAGTTCAAATGAAATACAAACGAGACAGGATTGTGGCACGTAACAGTTCACACGGGACTCACACACAGAATAGAGAGTGGAGAATAAAATATAAAATAGAGTTTCATGGCCGTGTGGAAACAACGAGCTCTATTTTCTGTAAACGTACTTAGCATAAGATTGACTGATAAATAAAACAATCGTATAATTTTGTTCAAGTAGAAATCATAATTAAATTTTATTTTCCAAACAAGGCACATTGGAATTAGAATTTATTTAAGTTGACCTTCTGTGTTTCTGTCTATAATATAACTCTGAAGATCTTTTCGTTCGGGCTCAAAAGTATTAAATATTGTCTTCATGACCATTCTGGGTTCTGATACCTTTGTCAGAACTTCAGCTGATTTGGGACAACCCTGAGGGTTCAGGAAGTAACATCCATTCATTCTTCCTATCCAAACTTTAGTGTTTATATATTACAAACTAGCTGTAGCCCGCGGCTCCGCCCGCGTGCGCTTCGGTTATATCGCGCCCGAAAGTAGGCTATGTTTGACTCCTAGTGCATAACTATATCCATACCAAATTTCATCACAATCGGTCCAGCAGTTTAGCCGTGAATTATGACAGACGGACAGACAGACAGACTTTCGCATTTTTAATATTAGTATGGATAAACATTATTTGTGTAAGTATCTTACTTTTATCTTTGAAACATTAAAAGTACTAACATAATAATAATATCTGATTATTTATTTACCGGTGGAAAGTGTTTTTTCGACTTTAAGCATACTCTCGTCTAACAAATATTTATATACTTGCCTCTTAATATTAGTTTCTGTATTGCAAATATTTAATAATAAATTAAGTGTGAATGTTCCACTTAGCGCAGATAACAGGCATTAATGACAAATGACATGATTTACCGGGCTTATGCGATTATTCCCCGCATTTCCCCTGACATATATCGTCAATATTCTGCTACATAACCACATATGGACACCTATGTAAGTAACATTTGTCTGTATGTATTTATTAAAAGTACGATAATATTGTTTCATCGTTCTAAAATTTATGTTCTTAAAATTTAAGAATTTTTTCTTGATATAGTACCTATATAATAATTTGACTTATCCATACGAACTAGGTATTTACTTATGTCCGAACATGCAAGCATACAAAATATTTATAGATATAATTAAAATTTAAATAAAACTTTTTTTATATCGTTTACGGAATAATATTGTAGAACTCAAACCCATCTTAAAAGTTGAAATCATTTTTAAAGTTTAACTAAACTCTATTTGAAACTTTCTAAAACGAATGCAAATTCAAATGTAGATACGGTGCTATCCTCCGTGGGTGCGAGGTCGTCTATCTCATTCGAAACATAAAATAGTGTGAGTACAGATCATACGCTTTCGTTCAATATAATTATTATTTTTTAATTATTAAGGCAAAAAGCATGTTGGGACACTTGATACGACACGATGATTTGATGAAGAACATCATAGAAGGAAAGATAGAAGGAAGAAGGGGTTCAGGTAGACCAAGGCATAGTTATATAAAACAAATAAAAGAGAAAACAAACGTCGTGTCAAGAAATAAAGGAACTTGCTAAAGATAGACAAAAATGGAAGGAACTCCACCGACAAGAGCATAGCTCTTAAATTTATGATGATGATGATAAGGCAAAATCAGGCCACACTACTGATATTATTAACAGCATTGCAAAATTTTCTTTGCAAGTCCATTATGCTAATATTGAATCTTGAAAACAAATAAGATTTATGACAACATAATAATATTTTGATATGATACTCGTACAAGTTAACTGGTAAGGTAGAGCACCTTTAAAGTTTCTTATTTTGCAATAAATTTTTGATTGATATGGTAGAAAAATAAAATTATATATATTATTGCAACATACTAGCAGTATTTTAAGCTGATGCGTGCGCGTTTTTGTGTTTGGAGAATTTGTCTCATTTATTTTTGCACATTTTGACAGGGCTGCGTTGCATTTTTTACTCTTTGACTACACTACACAGTTTATTATCCATACTAATATTATAAATGCGAAAGTCTGTCTGTCTGTCTGTCACATCTTCACGGCTAAACTGCTGGACCGATTGTGATGAAATTTGGTAGGGATGTAGTTAACGACCTGAGGTCAAACATAGGCTACTTTTGGGCGCGATATAACAGAGTCCCACACGGGGCGAAGCCGCGGGGAACAGCTAGTTGCTATAATAAATATCAAAATCAGAATATTGTTTTTTTTTTTCTCTACCATCGTCATTTTGTGTCGGTGATGTCGAAGGGGTCACGAGACCTGTCATTTGCAATAGGATTTGCACCCTTTAAAATCTTGGCCGCCAAATTATCGCTATCCCGGTCTCCCCTTATCCAAGCTTTACAAATAGATGATAGTTTAACTCCTTGATTTATCGGTAAACCATATACGACACGAAAGGGTTTCATTATATGTATATTTTAAATAAAAAAAAACCTAACACAAATAAATGCTCTCTAAAAACAAAACTTTTTAAAAAAAACGTTGTCCTCCGAAGAGTAAAATAGTAACGGAATATTTGAGTTGCAAGGCTGGACTTATCAGGGGATTTCCGGTCATTGAGCGAGGGCCAACATCGCAATGGCACATTACCGTCACTTTGCCGTCATTACCTTGCCGTCTTGATGTTCTGGCCCTTTATCGTTTCGCCCTTCTATAATGTTTTACGATAGTAATTTGTCAGCAAAATGGTGACCTTGTTATATTATTCGGTACTGATATACTTTGAATTTCTATATAAAGTAACGAAAATATAACAAAGTCTCTTAACAAACAAAGAGTTGGGGGACAATAGATTCGAAATTAGTTTTGACTTACATTAAGTTTAAGCTGAACTTGTCTTTCCAAATGCACTTGCCAACCTCTATACAGTTTAATTTGGTCAGTGAAATAGTTCGTACTCAAAGAACAACATGACATGGACCGTATGAAATCGCGCCGTGCAAAAGCTTATTGTCTAAAACATGGCTATCGTTAATGATTGTGTGCTGCATTGCATAGTATGCAGACGACATGGCAAGGTCACTTTCTGATTACTCCATAGTCGTGACGAGGCAGGGGGCGCCGCGATTGGGACGATTTTCGACGCACATGACTCGGCTCAGTAAAACAAGCCTTTTATCTGCAGCCAGCAGCCCTTGGCTCCACCCCTAGAAATACTGTTATCGTTATAATGAATTCAATCAGTTCTATGCTTCGTTCCATTGATTGCTCATTTTTCATTTCGTATAAAGAGTTTAAAAAGGAAACTGTTTGCCAAAATTCTATCCTACTTATTCTTAAAGTTAAGAAATGATTATTAAACTAATTTTAACTGAAATATGTTTTTGTCGCTGAAAGATATTTGAAAACAAACAAGGGTATAGTAAACATGATGGTTTTATATATTTACAGATGGCAGATAAAACATTGTATTGTTTTAAATGCAATAAAGTGTAAATAAATAAATAACTTTTCATTATCATCATCTTAGCATTTTCCCGATTGTATCCCCAGTCGTTTGTCTTCGGAGCCCAGAATATTCGAAAACGCGATGCCTTATTTCAAGCAGTCATTTTTAACTTCGCTTTATTAAATTTCTTATACAATTGAAAAACTCTTTGTGCAAAGACGTATTTAAAAACATAACTACTAAGCACATACAAAAACATTGTAAATCATAATATTAATATTATAACCAGAAAAAATCCGTTATCTCTCAAAATGAATAAAATTATATAAATATAAGTCGTCCTGTACTTATGAAACAGCCTCATTATAATGGAAATGACAACAGTCACGCAGCAAGGGTATTTCGTAATATACCCGAGTGTCAAAGAAAGAATTCCGTTAGCTATTATTGCGTTTTTTCACCCCACAAGGCGAGTGAATGCGCTTTTGTGCTAGGGAGTGAAGAATCAAAAATATTTACTGTATTTCTATTTAATTTGCCCTATATTTGCGAGTAGCTCACGTTTTACACTATTTAATAACGGAATTTATCTACTTAATATTTATAAACCCTTTTTTAATTTATACCTATAAATAAATATTTTTCAATTAACTCTAGCAGGCACTACATAGTAGTTAAGTGTTTTTCTTTGTTTTTTATATAGAATATATTTAATTGTTCATTTATCTAAATACATGAGTGCAGTGTGCAATATATGAGGAAAGAAAATTATTTCTAACTAGCTGTTACCCGCGTCTCCGCCCGCGTGTAGGTCGCTTTTCGCGTAACCTGGGTTACATTGAAATGAAATGACGCAATCGAAGTAGCCAGGACATTATTCAAATATAAACAAATATCATGTTTCAGAGTTAAGTTCAAAGAATCTCTTTGTAGACAACATTAGCAGTTCTTCCCTCAGAGGCTAATAAAAATAGATTTTCGGCGCTACTGACCCGCGAGCAAGCCACATACAGTTGTCCATGCGAGAAACATCTTGTTCTTTCTTAGGTCGATGCCAGCTGCTTTTAGGGTTTGTCCCTACGTCTTATTTATCGTCATGGCAAAGCATACATCAACTGGAAACAGGGTGCGTTACACCGTTTCGCCTGAACCACACCCTGTGAGAATTTCGGCCTGTATTAAGTTGCGCTGCAAAACCGTTACTTTGAGTCGGGTCCCGTTGCATAGTTTAGGCGGAGAAAGATTTCTTAGGAGCATAATGGGAACGCCGACTTTAAGGGTAATGTTATGAGCAGGAAGACCACTTGCACCCAATGAACTCAAAAACTCGATAGGGTAGTTGGTAGCATCATCCTGATGCACAACACTGTTATATGACGTGTAAATCACTTCATCCCTGAAAATTTCCGCCAAGACCTTGAGTTTCGGTAAACGTTTCCGAAGCCCGAGATGACGCATGCCGCTCGCGTTCAGCGGACAACCGAGACTCTGTCAGAAGAAGTTTCTAAAACAATGCATGGCGTTGCCTATCTTCATCGAGTCGCATCTGTCTATCCGCATTCAATTCTTGAGATCTAGCTTACCTTCTGCTTTTAGCTATTCTGGAATGATGCGACAGATTATATCGTTTCCTCTTAGGCATTATTTAAAATAATTAAAATTCTACGACACGATGGTATGTTCCGTCAAAAAACAAATTTCAATTTTCAATTTTAGCAAGACAACTAATAATAGTGAATCGTCCATTTACCAAACCAATCAATAGACAACAACCAAGAAACCAAACCAAAAGAACCACAAAGACAAAGACCATCAAAATTTTTAATTTGCCAGGGTTATATTCAATCTGCTATACCATAATGCGAAAACGTAACCATAAATTCAAATTCAAATTGTTTATTTTCAATATAGGATATTCTTATCACTTATTGACGTCAATTGTTACTTATTTTAAGTTTACCACCACTTCCAAAGCGCAAGTGGAGAAGAAGTGGCGCCACAAACTCCACAGCAGCATTTTCTTCAAAAACGTCAATTCACAAAATTTGAGTCAAATCAGACGAGTTTACATTTGAATATTTTTATAATTATTAATAAAATTATATATTAAATAAATATTGAGGATTATTGAAATAGTTTAATAAAAATGTCAAGTAATAAAAGATGTCATGATAAAATAAAAAAATTTTTTTTAAAAAAAAAAAAAATAATGTACTGAATGTACATATGATCAATTTTTAGCTATAGTTTGGAGGACTCCGCACCAAGCTTAAGTTACACATCCTTGTCATTGAGAAAATCATGAGCGCTATAATAGGCTTTTTTACAAAGTAAATTCTTAACATGTGCTTTGAATTTTCGGTCAGGCAAACTAAGGACCGACTCTGGAAGCTTATTGTAATAGTGTATACAGTTACCCAAAAATGAGTCATTAACTCTACTTAGCCGATATGATGGGAGATATAATTTATTTTTATTCCGTAAGGGTCTATCCGTAACATCGCAAATTTTTTTAAAAGAAGAAATATTTCTCCTGGTATACATAATAACCTCAAATATATATTGAGAAGCGAGAGTTAAAACATTAATATCCTTAAACAACTCCCTAAGCGACTCCCTTGGTCTTAAACCATAAATGGCACGAATTGCCCGCTTTTGCAAAATAAAGATAGTCTTTATTTCACTTGCCCTTCCCCAAAGCAATAGTCCATACGACATTAAGCTATGAAAATAACTAAAGTACACTAGTTTAGCAGTTTCCACATCTGCTATTTGTCTGATTTTTCTGACAGCATAAGCGGCAGAACTAAGTTTTTTAGCTAGGCTTGTAATGTGCGAACCCCATTGCAATTTAGAATCAATTGTGATTCCTAGAAAGGTGGTATTATCTACAAGTTCTAAAATCTCTCCATTCAACGTGACATCAACTTGAACCTGCCTCACGTTTGGTAGTGTGAATTTTATGCATTGGGTCTTATTAGCATTAAGCATTAAGTTGTTAGTTGAGAACCAATTAGAGATGGTATACAAAATATTATTCACATGATTGGTATTTACACTACGGCGATTCATTTTAAAGATTAAAGATGTATCGTCTGCAAATAAGACTATATCAGCGTTCTTTTCAACCGCGTAAGGCAAGTCATTGACATAAATCAAAAAGAGGAATGGTCCAAGAATTGAGCCTTGAGGCACGCCAATTTTTACTGTTGATCCGTCTGATTTGACACTATTTATATCAACAGTCTGACATCTATCACTTAAATAAGATCTTAGTAACTCAATTGACTTAGTATCAAAGCCATAATGAGAAAGCTTGAGCAAAAGTGTCTCATGATCAACACAATCAAATGCTTTAGAAAGATCACAGAAGACCCCGATAGCATCCTGTGATTCTTCCCACGCGTTGTATATATGAGTGATGAGTGCCACTCCCGCATCGGTTGTTGATTTACCGGCAGTAAAACCAAATTGTTGACTGTGAAAGAGGTTGTAGGTCTTAAAGTGCAGTAGCATTTGGTTGAGCATAATCCTTTCAAACACCTTGCTCAATACTGGCAAAATGGAAATAGGTCTGTAATTGCCAGGTTCTAATTTATCTCCTTTTTTGAATAATGGGATTAGTTTACTGTATTTCATTAAGTTTGGAAAAATACCTTGATCGATACATTCATTAAAAATAAAAGCTAAATCTGAAGCTACAACATTGATAATGTGATAAATCACGCTAACAGACATACCCCAGTGATCCTCGGACTTTTTTAAGTTAAGCTCTTTAAAAGTTTTAACAATATCACTGGGGTGTATGTAAGAGAAATTAAACTTGGAGTTGCAAGGGGTGACATTCTCTTTAAGCAATGTTTCAGCAGCTTGTGGGCAAGAATTTATATTTGAAGTTATTTGCAATGGAATGTTTGTAAAATAATTTTCAAAAGAATTTACTATTTCTTTAGGGGAAGAAATTTTTTGATCTTCGAATTTGATTTCTTGAATATTTTCCCTTACTTTACATTTCCCAGTTTCTTTATTTATGACCCTCCAAGTCTCTTTCATTTTGTTAGGAGCAACATTAATCTTTTTTTTAATGTAATTAGCTTTAGCCATCCTGCAAACAATTTTGAAAGTCTTCGAGTAGTTTCTAACATAATCAACAAAACAGCTATCAAAAGTGTACTGTTTTTGGGCATACAAATCGAACAGTTTTTGTCTACTTTTATGAATACCCACAGAAGCCCATTCACTAAATTTTAATATATTATTGCTCTTAAGCTTTTTTTGTTTAAAATTTTTGGAGAAACTGTCAGAAATAACACTAAATAGTTTATTATAGTGACTATCAGGATTGTTATCTGTATAAGTCATTGAGCCTAGTTTATTCTCTATTGAGTTTTTAAATTGAGTAATTTTTTCTTTTGTGATGGGTCTACACATAAAACTTTCTTCTGTTACACGCGAATTTTTATTAAGAGTTATCAATTGACCACAATGATCCGAGGGTAATTTACTGAAAACAATTTTACTTAGCGGTTTTTGGCTACTGAAAAAATTATCAATACATTTAGCCGAAGTGGCTGTAAATCGGGTTGGTTCAAAAAATACATTATCTAGATTATAGCTACTAAATAGGTTTAGAAATTGGGAGCTTGTTGCAGAATTTACTAATATATCAATATTAAAGTCGCCACAGATAATTAATCCTTTCTTACTCTTTGATGCTACTGTAAGAACACCATCAACAACTTCCAAGAAGTCACCGAAATTACTACTGGGTGGACTGTACACACATAAAATTATAAATTCCTCAAGCTCGGCGCAGGATACCTCAGCACAGCGTTCAACAGAAAGTCTAGCTATGTCTGTCCGCTCTTTATAGCGTAGACCATTTTTTATATAAATAGCGGAACCTCCTCTAATTGCAGACTTCCTCCTGAAACAGCTTGCAACATTAAAGTTGTTTAGACTAAGCATTGTCTCACACTCTTTAATCCAATGCTCTGTTAAACATAAAATATCTACATTTAATGTATCTAGAAATAATTCTACTATAAGTTCTTTGCCGGGAAGCCCTTCTAAGTTTTGATGTACTATTTTTAATTCCTGAGGGTTTCCCATTGTCTGGGTTTGCAGTTTAAATCTGCTATTGCGTCTCCTGAGTCACCATTACAAGTATTTGGCAACTCAGCAGATGTTGTCCTATGACTAGATGTTTGTTTACAATGTAAACTCGTCCAAAAATTAATAGTATAAGCTACAAGTGTAGCAAGCTTATGTCTATAAAAATTTGAAAGATAAAAATTATCTTTTGTCATAGAACATCCACTAATAAAGTTATTAGTGTCGAAATAAATTAATTTTTCATTATGACTACATGTCAAAGTATGTATTAAGTTATTAAATGAGTTAATGTTCTTATTTATGTTTGGAGGCTGGCAACTAAGATACGGAAATGCACATATAATTACTTTGAAAACATTTAAATTATTTAGGATATTAATACTAGAGATAATATCTTTTTTAAGCAATTTCTTACAGTTACCTACAAGTAATACAATAGTTGTATTGCTGTTAAATTTTTTTTGTTTAATTTTTTCTATTATTTGGTTGTAGGATGCATTAGGAAAGCAAAAACTAGTACAATTGTCTAAAATATTATTAAAAATACGACCCATATTACGACCTAAGCTGTCAGAAAATATCAGAGTATTATGAGTTGGGTTGTCAGTTGCGACACAAGCTAATACAGCAGATCCTAACAAATCACTATCACATGAAGATAATACAGACACAGAGTTACATATGACGGGTTTATTTAATATCCCACAAGTACATAGTTGTACTGCTGTTGTTAATTTCTCTTCAATATACCTACTGTCATTAATCAGTTGCTCCGTAGCCAACTCATGCTCAGTGATTTGCTTTTGCACTGAATCATACTTAATTTTAAGGCTGTAAAAATCGTCACTTAGTCTACTAATAAAAGATTTAAGTTTAGCCGTGTCGACACTGTACAACTCTTGACTTTCCGCCAATTGTTTTTTACTTATCTCGAGATCTGAGCAAATTTTTGAATACATTTTCATACCGTTTTTAATTTTTGATATACAAGACTTCACTAAACAATTTTTTATCTGAGATTGTTTTTTCTTTATTATTCTATTTAATTTACAAATTTTTTTACACTTGTTATGACTGATTTTTGCCCGACGCAAGTTAATAATGCTGGGAGATGTGTCATTAGTTAGATCAATTACTGAAGAGTTAGCTGAAGGAGGCACAGTGGTAGATACAATGAGCTGGTCATAAAGGTTATTCACCTCCGATGACTGATGAGACTGCTTGTCTTGCTCGCAGTTGTTTATTTGGTTTAGTGCCTTCTTCAGCTCCCTCTCCAACTCAGTGTTACGTGTAAGGATTTCCTCATACATATCACTGCATTGGCGGAAAGAATCTATTTTGGACACCAGTTGGTTAAGTTGGTCGTTTAACTCATCACAGTTTAATCTACTAGCCGATAGCTCAAGCTTCAAGTTCGAATTTATCTCTAATACAGATTGAAATTCCAGTTCGTTCTGTTCCCTTTCCAGTAGAAGTTTGTCATTTTCGTCTTTTAAAGCCTTTAGTTCGAGTAAGGCTGACTTTAACTGCATTTCCACTTGACGGGCAGTCACGGCTCTGCTTGAAGTAGACATTATAGACAATACAGAATAGATTTATATTTGCAAGGAACAGAACGAACAATTTATTTGCAATTAACCAGTAAAACCAACTGACCTAACCTTAACGTCAACTACCTACTTGAACAAAAATAAAAATACAAAATTTACAAAATATTGATTGTGAAAGTAAGTGAAGCGTATTTTAATCTGATAATCAGTGTTCAAAAAAACGTGGTGTAAGGTGAAAAGGAGTAAACGAAGCTAAATAGTTACCGATTTCGCCTTGTAAAAGTTGTAAACAAACGATACCGGCTTGTTACCCACTAACCTTTTTGTTCACTATTTATCCACCAAATACACTTATTTTCACTACACAAATATTTAAATTCACAAATATTATTACTATTTTATACAGTTATTGTACTTTTATTATAATTTATGTGCATTTAAATTTAATTAAACAAATAGAAATACGGAGCTAAATAATTGACAAGTGAGCTCCAGTGTTGCCAGCCGCCAAAAAAAAAAAGAAAAAGAAATAGCGAGTTGTAAAGTAGGTCAGCGCCATCTATTGAGATTTTATGTTACTAAATTTACGGTCAAATTCAATGTGTTATTTTAGTAAAATTAATAGTTGCAGTGCGTGTTTTCGTCTTTATTGATATGGATAATATAAAGTAGAAATCCTAGCCTTATCTAAATTAAATTAAACGTAAGTAAATGCATTTAAAGTTTTGAAGCAGTGTTTGAAGTAAATTTTCAATCGACCATAATTTCTTTTTCCCTTAACCAATTTTGACGAAATAAAGTTTTGACAACGCTCCTAATTATATGTAATCCAACTTTGAAAACCGCGTTTAAATCCGTTAAGTATTTTCGAAGTTATAACGTACCAGACAGACATACATACAGACAAGACAAAAATTCCAAAAACTGTCTTTTTGGTTTCTATTACTCTTTTTTAATCGCACTCAATCATTTTTTTTTTAAATATTAAATGTACAGACATTCGCATTTTAGTGTCATATTATATGTATAGATTTATCCATACTTCCATACTAATATTATAAATGCGAAAGTCTGTCTCTTTATCTGTTACGCTTTCACAGCTCAATCACTGGATTGATTTTGATGAAATTTGGAATTATAAATATAGTTCAGGACCAGTGGTTAAACATGTGCTACTTTTGGGCGCAATATAACCGAGTTTCACGCGGGTGGAGCCATGGGCAACAGCTAGTAGGTAATACACGAGCAGATTGGAAATTGATTCAGAAACCTTAAAGGCAATGACTGAAAGCTTTTTCAGATCTTTGTGAAGTGTTTGCTACAGTTTTAATTGCCAAAACGAACGAACCAAGTTTGGAGAGTTTTATACAAATCAGTGAGATTTATAAATCTATTCATGGACTTCAAAACGGAGTTAGGACAGGGAAACTTCGTATTATAGAGTCGAGATCAGAAATGAAGCGGTCCGGGCAGCAAATGTGTGGTTTGAAATCAGGTAATCCCTTTTTTAAAAGTCGCAAAGGGAATGTCGTGTCCATATGCGTGGGTTTCGTTTTCCCTTTTCCATTTTTCCACGGGATTGGGAACAGATGTAGTAAGTACCTTCGTATTTTATTTCATTATATTATTTTATAATAGGTAGGTATCATCAAGTCCTTAATATTCCATAGCTAAAATATATTTGGAATGTCTTTATAACTGAAAAATAGTTTAAATAAAAATATTGATTAAGTCATGTACTAATTTATAAGACAAACAGAGGTGCTATTTTTGAAAAGTATGACAAATTGAAAATCGGTGGGTTCAATTATTTTCACACGAGTAACCGGTTATGTCTTATGAAAATCATTCTAAAATGAACGATAACTATATCTACGACTTACCGGTTTTGTGTATGTCATACTTTTGAAAATAGCACTCCAGATCGTATGTTAATTATATTATAGCTTATATTTTCTCTCTATGAAGTCGTCAAAGTTTGCTAAACGCTTCTTCTGCAGACGAACAAAGTTTATGTGAAAATTATTTTCATTTTGCGGCAGTGCTTCCCTACCCTGCCACGATGTCATTCCGCAGCCACGAATCTCGCTATAACAAGGCCCGAGTAATAAACGCGTAGCAATAAAAAATTGAAATGAGCGAGAAAAGATTTTAAATTTCCTCATAAAGATATTATGAGATAAGCACAGCCGTCTTCGTAAAACAAAAGATATGAATCTACAACTCGTAAAAAATATCGTAAATTGCACTTGTCTACAAAGGGACAGATATAGGAACACCCATGAGAAAACTTCTTAAGTTAGAATTAGATTACTTCTTTGAGAATATAAGTGTTTGTTAGAATGCCTGGAGCAGACTATAATTTATATTGAGATGTCTTGAAAGCAATCTAAAATATAGTGTCGATTTTGTTGAAGAAAGTACCTAAAAATAATCTCATCTTTTATTTTTTCACGTAGATACTGATGAGAGTTAAGGTGATACCTCGGTGAACACTAGCCACCGTCATTTAAAAATCATTACTCACTGAAAACACAAGTTATCAAAAATCCCTCTGCTGTAATTAAGGTTCTGGATCTAAAGTTAATTTTAAACATATTAAATTATAAAATTTAGCAGTTTTGCAATTTGTAACTATATGGAACTTTAATTGAATATGATTAAAATTAACTTCAGATCCAGAACCATAATTACAGCAGAGGAATTTTTGATAACTTGTGTTTTCAGTGAGTAGTGATTTTTAAATGACGGTGGCTAGTGTTCACCGAGGTATCACCTTAAAGGTAACTTTTTTAACTGCCTATTTCTTTTATGTTTATTCTAGGGGGTTTTGTAGTAATTAAAGCTGACTGAAATATCCTGTTTTTCTTTAATATAAGAAATATAGATTTACTTAATTAAATAATGCAAATCGAATAATTAAAGATACTCTTACTCTACCATGATTGTGTACAACCATAAAGTAGACGGAGATGACTGATTCCAAAAATATTTATTCAAATATTATTTATTTCTTTAACAATTAATATTATATCAAGCTTGGAAATTGTGTTCCATCATGCAGCTATTTATCAAATCTAACGTAGCAATGCTGTACCGGAAAGCAATCATACGTAATAATAATTGCCACGGGATACGTTTAATCATTCATTATTTATACCATTCATATTCATCAGCAGAAAAGTGTAAATTGTTATAAAAAATATCAGTATATTCATTAATTATACTGATATTTTTTTATTCTCTATCTTTACAACTACAATACAATGTAATTAAAACAGTTTGTACTCAAAAAACAAATGCAAAAGAGAGTTATTATGTTTAAGCCCAAATAAGCATAATTAGTTACCAAGAACGACGACGTACAACCAACAATGTAAAGTTAGTACTTTATCCGGGAAGACATTGTAACTGTAAATACACAGTAAAGAACGGTCCCACGTCGGTTCCGAGTATTCGGTTTGCATGTAATTAAAACTTGCACAATTAAACACAGCCGAGAAGGAAAACACGGGAAAATTGAGATAAGATTAATTTTCTGACTAGTTTCGCTGAGGAGTTCGCGCCAACTCTGGGAGATAGCGTTGCGGATGGTCACCACACCAAAGTAGACCAACTTAAGTAAATGTTTGCTGACTTTGTGGTATAACGGTGTTTCGAAATGATAGGAATTCCGAGCTGACTTTGTTGATTAAATCTAATATAATTAGGTATTTCAATATTTTTATGTAAAAATAGGTTTTCATATGATTGTTAAGAAAGTAGCGTAGACTTATAATTATACTTTTTTAAACATCTAAATTATGGAATAGGGATTTAAAATTAAATCTTAAAATATCCGTTTATCCACAAATTTAATTTAGAAAATCTAATTATGAACGCTAATTAATAGTTATACGAGTATAATGTTTTAGACAAATAAGTGATTTTTTTGTTCTCTACACGTCTCCGTCATCATCAATCAAAATCTTTTTTCTCAAACTTAACGATAAACAAATCCCTGTACCCTGTCTAACAATAATTGTTGGGAAATATAATCAGGGAGAAATTGTCCGTAATTACAGAGACAGGTCGCAAAATAATGAGAGCTACCATTGAATGCCTCGTTAGTTGTAGAATGGGGTCAAGGCTTGGTGTGTCCCAACAAATAAACTTCTGGCGGATCTCTCATATAAATAGTCAGTTTGAAGAATTCATAAATGTTAGTTGAAGTGGAGTCATATATCTACTGATATATTTAAGTAAATATTAAAGAAAATCTTACCATGAATAAACTTGAAGATAATAATTTCGTATATTGTTTAAGTAGAAATAGAATCAATGGAGTGGCAGAATCAGAAAGTATTCCATGAATTCAATCTTCGCATCGCGTCGTCTCATGTGACGAAAAGACAATACAATGGTAGCAAACAATAATTAATTTGGAAATATCTAAATTAAATAAACTGCATATAGAAATAAACGTGGTGGTATACATTGTATATCTAATTATGTAAACGAGAGGGTAGGAGCGTCACAGTTAATGTGGCAGGCACAGGCAGCGCGGGAGGATCGCCACGTGACAGCGCGGCTCAGTGGCCCGACATCAGCCTACTTGTTTATTTATTACTTTATTACCCCACTCAACGGGGAATGGCGGGAAGAACCACAATGCGACCCCGCACTGATTGAATATTAAACATTTCTGTGCCCGTGTCATTAAAACTTTCGTGCTAAATATTTTTAGCGAACAGGATAAAATCTAGATTGCTTTTCCAGTTATAGCTAATTATAACTCTTATAATAAAACGTGGCGTCGTTGGAAATAACTACCAAGTGAGTAATAAAGTTAAACAACTTTATTATTTATCGGGTTTGCGCTAACGGTAAAAATGTTTTATAAGCTATGTACTCTTTGGAGATTGAAAAAAAAAACAAAACTATAAAATGCTTTATCATCATCTCACTCCAAGTAGGCCTCGGAGCTGGACGTCTTCTGAACGCGATGTCCTTATTTTGTTTCTTCATAACGTGCTTGAAACATATTCCTTATATTTTGAACCCCGTTCTCGATATTTTAGGTTGCGTCCGCCATAAGTAGGAGAAAGGTGAAAAAAATTGGTAGATTTCTGTTGATACCTCAGTATTATAATACGATATACTCTAAGGATATACTTTAAAAATAAGTGCATAATTATACACACTTTTTTCGTTTAAACATAGCAATCCTTTGATTTTATCCATATTAAAAAAAAAGAATTCTTATTTTTAATTTTTTAGCGTTCTACACATCCGTCCATTCATTTGCTTATATCTGCTGGGTTGTATCTCATAAAGGCCAATAGGTTAGGTAGTATTTAAAATCTCACAATTTTTACTAAATATAACTAACTGGCTATATGCTCTGCCAGTTTTTTATTTTATCTAGCTCAAGAGCTGGAGGCTTACATTACGAGGGGTATGCCAAAAAAAACTAGATACTCGGAAATTATAATATTTATTTTTCATTACTAATATCTATCTTTTCAAAGTATTCACCCTGGGCATGTATACATTTTTCCATGCGTTTAAACCACTTGGAAAACACCTCTGACCAATCTTTTCGAGATACCTCGAAAATTTCGAAATTGTAGGCAGCTTGTGCATCTTCCTTGCTCTCAAATCTCTTACCTTTCAATTTTTCTTTCATTTGAGGGAACAAATAAAAATCGCAAGGTGCTAAGTCAGGGGAGTATGGTGGGTGAGGTAGAATAAATACATTTTTTGAATAAAAAATTACGATTATTCTGGCCGAGGTGTGCGGCGACGCATTGTCGTGATGCCAGAGAATATGCCAGATTCCTGACTTCCGTCGCTTGTCACACCAAGCTGATGATACTACTGGGGCACAAACTGACACATACCACTCAGAATTAACTGTTTTTTGATCTTCTATTATCACAGTAGCGATATGACCGGTCTTACAAAAAAACGAGGCAACCATTTGTTTCTGCGTGCTGCGCGCACGACGACATTTTGTTGGTGTTTGTTCATCATCAAAGCACCATACAGTCGATTGTCGTTTTGTTTCGGGGTCGTAATTATACAGCCATGTTTCGTTACCGGTAAGTGTATCGTATACGTTTTTTTTCTCACCACCGTCGAATTTCTCTATCATATATCGGCACCAATCTACACGGCGGTCTTTCTGCTCATCGGTCAGTTTGTGCGGCACCCATCTTGAACAACGCTTACGGAGAGAAAGGTGATAATGAACAATGGTTTGCATTGCTGCTGATCCAATGCCCAGCTCTCGCTTAAGCTCTACATATGTAATTCGGCGGTTTTTACAAACTAGTTTTTCAACTGCTTGGACATTTTCTCGTGTGACTGCGGTTGGCGGCCTACCTGTCCTCACTTCATATTCAAAGCTTCCCCGTCCTCTCCTAAATTCACCAAACCAATTAAAAACTGTTGCTCGTGAACAAGCAGACTCCTCAAAAGTAGAAACCAAAAGTTCAAAACATTCTTGGGGTTTTAAACCTTTTTTGTAATCTTAATAAATCATAGTGCGAAAATCACGTCGACTGAGTTCCATTGTTGCAAGCAAATTCCCGCCAGATTCTCACAAAAAATAATCATTTATATGAAAAAATATTTGAATTCAAATATGGTCCATATTTAAATTTAACACTAGATAGTTAGTGTATATGATGATATATAACTTGCCAGTATCAAGTTATTGAGTAAAGAGTATCTAATTACTTTTGGCATGCCCCTCGTACATACCCTCTAGCTTTATTATACATATATGATAGGCCATACTTGTCATTAAAAGAGTTCTGTAATTGTCGAGGATGGAGGAATGTCACTGTTTTCGTAAAGATTTCAGATAGGAATCACTTTCCGTTGAACTAGAATCATGAAATTTGGTAAGAAGCAATATCAAACGGCACGGATTAATCCAAAAATTGTTAATTTGTCGTTAAATTTTAGGAAAATAAATAAATAAATAATTTTTTTAGACAAATTTTAGGGAATCAAAAATCTTTAAATAACCTGTTAAGTATTTTAGTACTGTCTGGTAATACCACGGTAATACGCAACTAGGGATTGCAATCCGGCGTCATTTTCAGTCCGGCCGCATACGACCGGATTCCCATCAATCCGGCCGGATCCGACCGGATCCGGCCGGATTGATGAAATCAAGATGATTTTCGTTTTTTAGTATAAAATAAGTGAGTTAATCAAATGACACTGCACTTATATGTAGGTAGTTTATAAAAAAAATAATCACAAATATATAAAATCGACTTTATTTCCTTACCAATGTTAAGACAAATAGACAACAAGATAACAATTAAAATTTAGTAGTGTGGGTAACTAGTAATAATTTTACGACTTAAAATTATTACTAGTTACCTACACTACTAAATTTTAATTGTTTTTGTTGTTTTAATTGTTTTCGTTAATTACGACGTAACGAGTAGCTCAGTCTTTCTAGATTTCACTTTCACAGATAGATCAATGTATAAGTAACAATATTAATTATCAAGTAACTATAATATCTAATAGATACAATTAACCTTACGTAATTAACTGAAATGAGATCAAAATCATTATTAAAGTATTTGAGAATGCTAACAAACAAGTCTTATAAGTAGGTATTTATGATTATGACAGGATACCATCATGATTAGATGAATCTGTCGAACGAATGAATGGTAAAAATTATCAAAATAATTAGTTTAGAACTCTTTAGTTTAATCAACTTACGATAAATAATTATTTTCAGTAATAATTATAAAAAAATATAAGTACCGGATCCGGTCTTCGGATCCGGTATATTGGTACCGGATCCGGTAACCATTAAATGATTCCGGATCCGCCGGATTACCGGATCCGTTTTTCCGGATTGCAATCCCTATAACGCAACCCACGGGGCGCGAATCAAACTCGAGTTTGCCTAATTTATTATATTTTGTAACCCATTTTGGCCGTCAAAAACTATTTGTTTATTAAAATAATATACATTTTGGTTATTAAAGACAAAAATTGTGCCCACTACCGCAGTCGGGTAATTGTTTTGTAACTTTCTAAATACTCACTTATTTCTACAAATACTTCAATTCATACACCTGGGACTAGAACTAAGAGCCTTTTAATTATTTGCTAAAACTCCTAGAAGAATTTTTCTTTTTCTTTAAAAGCTAAGAAAATTTTATTTCAAAGATAGTTGAATTAACTTCGTGAAAATTGGTTTTTTAATATATCCTTACTAGCACGATAAGGGCAAGTAAGTTCCCACGAATGTTTTTGAACCACAGCACTGGTGATCCCTTATTTTCCTTTTACGACATTTATGGGAAAATTGAGAATAAATGGAGTAAGTAAAATCTATGGTATACTTAATTGTTATATTATACTCGAGTCAACCTGATTTTTAAGTTTCTATATAGTCATTATCCGAGCATTTTTTTAGTTGCATATTCTTTCAATTTATGCTTTAGAGCCCAGGATAAGCATATATCACATATCAATATTACCAAAATCATAACTGATAATGCGGAATGAGAGAATTCGCACACAAACCGTTTCGAGTTAATTATAATCTAAAAATCTGAAATATTACTACGCCGCTACCGGAAATTAAACCCCGCATGAACACAAATACGCTCATGAGTTCAGTTCATTTATGTTCTGTATTTTTACAAATATTTGATTTACTTAGTATTTATATTTCACCCATGTTTTGCATGGAGTTAAGAAAAATCTCTTAATGTGTCTTATGCCTAATATATTTTACTGTATATACTAAGCTCTTCTCTGAGAGCAACAAACAATTATATATTTTTTACATACTTACATTTTTTGGAGCTAGATACCTTATCGCAGAGCGTGTGTTCGTAACGATAGTGCGCGTCAAGCGACGGCGACTGCACGGCCATGTTTGAATTGGTCGCCATTAGTGGCATTTCTATCTTGAGCTCCTCCGTGCTTTGGAAGCCACGTTAAGTTGTTCCCGGCTGTTATCTGTAGATGGCAATCGTTAGGCTATGACAGATTGCCTTTAGGCAGCCTGAAAAATCTGACAATGTTTGCCACTAACACAGCCGGGTCATGTTCCTGTGGGTAGAAATATTCTAATCAACGCACGAGCAGCTTGTCAATGTTGTCGAATAATTGACGAGTTGAGTAACGTAACTTCATAAAAAAAAGATTCCTACGAATCGAGAACTTTCTCGTTTATTTGAAGATTAAAATACTTATACCTCAATTCGTATTTAACATCGTCGTCCTTAAGTTAGTATGAAGCTTTATTGTTATTACAAATGCACGCTTTACTTTTTTTTTATGTAGTTGTAAACTCTATACCTACGTAGAAGTAAAATACTATAGAGACATGTATAAATGAATAAAGTAGATATTCGGTCTTTTTCCTCAAAAGTTAAAGAGGAAAAAGGTTAGAACGGCGTTGGATTAAGGCGGCTCACTTTAGCAAGGCGGCAGTGCCATGAAGGAATAATGGAAATGAAACTTCTAACAGGCTCGGCTTACTTAGATTGTGCGGCTGCCACGCTGCCAGGAATCTCGGCGTCGGATTAAACTAGACATTTTAGCCACAACATAAATTTCCTCTTAGCGCCTAAAGCTAGAAGCACGTATGGGTAAACGTAATCTACAACCTTAATTATACCAGGAATATACAAGCCGCATTCTAGAATCTAATCTTATACATGCATCAGTAGAAGTCAAAAGTTCGTGCTTCAAATGGCATGATCATGTCATAATCCGATGTGAGATGACTAAAAAAACAAGCGAATCTATAGGTAGTGAACTTAGTTAGCATAGGAAAAAGTATAGAGCAACCTGACTTCAATTCGACAGTCAATATTTTACGCGTAGCAGCAGAAATAGATGAGTCAGATACCGAAGCAGACGACATTTGTACTAAGATCTTAGGTCTAAGGCTCTCTGATAAAAGGTTCCTAAATTAATAAAGTGTGAAGTAAAAAAAGTAATAAAGTTAATCAAGGCCACATTTAACCCATACGTGCCCTGGGTACTTAGTAGAACATTAAGGACTATATTACAATGTAACCTTCGGATTTCCGCACTACCTCCACCTCAGTGTGGATGATAAATGTTTTTGTACGTGATCGCTAAATTTTTTTCGGAACCCTAATTAGAATTTTTGTTTTTGTCCTAGTTTTCTCTGAAATTAAAATTTACTCTAAAATTACTTAGTAACTCACTTTTTAAATGTCAATACCCCGGCTTATTTTACATACATGATATTTTTGTCAAATTCAAATTCAAATTGTTTATTTTCAATATAGGATATTCTTATCACTTATTGATTTACCACCACTTCCAAAGCGCAAGTGGAGAAGAAGTGGCGCCACAAACTCCAAGGCAGCATTTTCTTCAAAAACGTCAATTCACAAAATTTAAGTCAAATCAGACGAGTTTACATTTGAATATTTTTATAATTACCATAAGTTTATTATTAAATTATTAAATATTGAAGTTTATTGAAAAATTGACAGAAAAATCAATGTTTAAAATCCCTCACTATTGAATAAAAAATCTATTCATATATTTTGATTTTATATTCTACTAGCTTTCGCCCGCGGCTTCGCCCGCGTAAATTTCCCACGGGAACAGTAAGTACTTTTTCCCGGGCTGAAAGGTATCCTATGTCCTTCCTTAAGGAAAGCAAAAAAATTCTAACAACCAGTTAAGTCTTTTAGTATTGTGTAGTGGTACGAAACTATCTGGAAGCGCGCATGTCCGACTCGAACTTGGCTCATTGTTTTAAAAGAATAGCCGAAGTCTGCCGATAGAGGTGCATGAAAAAATAAGGGGAAGGCCTTTGCCAGGATCTGAAGGTTGAAAAAAATGTGCTTAAAAATATTGAAAACATTTAGTCAATGTTTTTTGGAAATCATAATGGAGAGCTCATTCCTTATGTAATTTTTTGGTAACCGCATGATGGAGAGATCATTCCATAATCCCAGTGAATGCGAAATGTCAAGATTTTTGATTGAAAAGGGCCTTGTTTCTCTGGTTTGACGAACTCCCTTTATTCATTTCATTACAATTGATTCGGGTTCAGGGTGCATTTGTTTTGAACACCTAATAGAGCAAGACAAAACATGCGTCAAAGCTTAGAGTGATATATGCCACAAACGCGCTGTGGTGTCAGCTATTTCATATTTGTTTTCTCATTACCCTACTTACTTAATTAAGCCAATTGGAAAAACGAATATTAAGTAATCGACAACAAGTAGGACCTTAAGATATATTAGAAGTAACATAAAGCGTGTATTTTATTTAAAGTAAACTACCCTGCGTAAAAGAGCATTACTAAAATAATAAGTATTTATTTACCAGCCCTAGCCGTAACTTGCAGTAAATACAACTTTTGTCCAACGCAATCAAGTTGAGCTCAGTAAAAGCAAAACAAAAATATTTGCTTTAAATGATTAAATGAGTGGTGAACGTTTTAAAAGTAGCAATTGGTGTCTGTTTCAGAACAAATTGTACATTCAGAGCTCCACTAATGAGATCGAGGAGGGAGGGGTTGAATTGTGGCTCAGACGAAAGGGGAGACGTGGGAAGAACGGGAAAGCGGGGAGAAAGCCGTCTCTGAAGACTATATTTTACATTTAATTGACGCACAGCTGTCACCTAATGAGACATATTTTTAAAATCTCATTATTTTTAATTCTTTAAATTCGTAGACTAGGTATCCATTTATTATTCAAGTTAAATCCAAACCATGCACAATGTTGTAGTCAATAATCGAAGTAATATGTTAAAAAAACACAAGATCAAAACTTACTTAGATCTAGCATTCTTTAGATCATGATAAAAATTAATTGCCAGTAAAGAGAAAAATAAATATTCTCCAGAATAAAAACAGTGATTTTATCATAAGGTTGTTCTTAATAACCAATGTTTAATCTCCACCTGACATCGCTTCCGCTGACAATGACAGTAATTTATCTGAAAGCAAAATTTCTAACGTTTTGTTAAGATTCATCCCTATTCACCACGAATTTATTTTTTCCTTTGAATATTCACTCCCGTATTTGTTTATAATGGTTATTGAAAAGTTTAATATCTGGGATTGCTGCAACCAGTAACAAACAGAAATATTAAGAAACGAAAACAATTATTTTTCGCTGCGAAACATTTGATCCAAAAAATAACAATGATAATGTTTTATTTTTAATTTTAAACTGACTTCCAATATGTATAATGTATGATTATTATCGATTAGATTGCAAAGTCAAAAACCCTGCCCAGCCTGATCTTTTTATTTTTTTTCAAAACGGTCTTTTGTTAACCTTAGAACTACAATCGCAAACACTTCGACTATTAACAAAAGCAGTAAGTTAAACCCTATGAAACTATGAACTCGGAATTTGTTTTCAAAAATATTATTTAAAAAACGTAACAGTTCCTTGAAAAAGATGTATCATTCGGTTCTTTATTTTTTATTAATTTGACAAGATTTTGTAACATAGTAGTATGTATATATGTAAGTGGAAGACAAAGTTTTATTTTTGCTTTGTTGTTCGGTACGTTATAATGTTATTCAAAGAGGAAGTCTGAGGAGGTTGCCAAGCAATTTGGCAGGGCGCGCGGCGGCGCTGCGCAGATAGAGCGTTATTTACAGCGGCTATTGGACTCCGGGTATATCGTAACTTCTGCTTAAATACCTTGTTACAGCCCTAGCCTGGTCCTAGCTACACATTCCGTCTTTACGCTAGCAAAAAACCCGTAAACCACGCTTTTCCTTGTTATCGATGGCTGTACCGCCCAAATATTTGTGAAGGTCTACTGAAATGTGAAAAGCATCTACGTGAAACAGTGTTCATTTTCAGGGATTATTATTGTGTAACGAAATTCGGATAAAAGGGATAATTTATTGAATCCTTAAATAGAAGCCCGTAATTTGTCCTCAACAATAGACTCCCTGCGTACGTTCGTATATTTTATTCACTTTGACATCCAATTCTTGCCGCTATTGTTGTTTACTATTGTATGGTGGTATTGATATTTTTCTTGGTGACTCAAATACCATTTTTCGAAATATTGCCAGTTTATGTGATATATTAAATAAGGGATAACTTTGGTCACGATTAACCGTTTAATAAATGAAAAGTAATTAATGCACCACCCTTGAAAGTTTTGACCGAATGGAATGGTACACATTAAATTGGCTCGAAACCTCTCATAAACCTCTTACACTTAAATTAATTGGATTTGTGAGTGTTCAGGTTTACGATGCGATCACTTTAACACCACTATTAAGTACGCAACGTTCTCCGAGGGAGTCCCGGGCGTGTTTGAATTTGCTACTGGGCGTTATAATATTTGTGTAGCTAATAAACGCTCACAACATATGCGGGCTAATGTCTCGTTATGTATTCATAACAGCCATTGTGCGGAGTAGCACATACAATGTTGATTCTATTAGGATGCGGAAACGAAAGCTTGTCAGACTCTCTTGTTTTACGGTACAAGAAAACAAATGGCTAATACATTTTACGAGATAGCTTCAACATGAAGCAGAACTGACTCGTAAACTTTGTCAACTTGTAAAATACAATCGTGAATCCTAATTTTAAAGGAAGTTCTAAACTTATTCCCATTTTCCAATAGAAATCTTTTTTTAATCTATGCATCTTACAAATATTTTTGAGAAGGTAAATGAGAAAAAGCGAACCAAAAAATTTACACATGGTACTCCGTGGCGTAAATGATCTTCGGTCAGAGCAAATCATCGAAACACTTCTAGAAACTGTTAACATTTTAACCAGAACAGCTTTCCTGTCTCACAAATATTTCATTAGAACTCTTACAAAAATATTTTACTGGTTGGAAGATGCTAAAAAAAACTGTAAAATTCACGAGAAGTTTTGATTCATAAGATTTTGAACCCACTGCGACTGTCAAAAACATAAGTATTTTGGAATGAACATTAATTTTCATCATCAAGACTGCCGCGTTACTTTGAAGCACAGCATCCGAAACGTTACCTGAGCAAACAGAGGGCAGACTACATAATCCCTTGCCGATGAGCCGGGTTATAACTCTTAACCCTCGTGAGCGAGGGACGATGTCCGCCTTTGTCAAAACTCCCCCATTTACAAAGTGTCAATTAGCGCTATTTGACTAGTTTTGATTACACAGCCAACACTAAGTTGAAGTCTACTTTTAAATAGATTATAATGGAAACTTCAGGAACTACTCAAGTTTCAATTTTGTCCTTGAACTTGATTAAGTATTTTATCTAACTATATTCCATAATGTTGATGTGTCAGAAAATTTAACAGAAAACAACTTTGCGATTGCTTGTTTGTGGTGGCTCGCCGAAAATGTTAAAAATGATGCAGAGATAAGCAACCGTTACGTAAAAAGTTTCTTTTCTCTTATAACAAAACTAATTCATCTGTAACAATTAGTTCTGTAATATAATTAAAATGTATATATATTTATTCATATCGTGTGAGTTATAAGGCAATCAAGCTGACCAGCCTGGTGTTATAGTCGTAAGTAACCGTCTCTGGCTTGATTTCTTTAACTACCAAAAGATGGCGGCCGATGACGGGACCTTTCAAAGCACAGAACCATATTTATTATCGGACAATCAGACAACTCAAACCTGCAATGGCCTAGGTATATTAGATTGTATACCAGATATCAAATAACTAAAAGCCCGCGCGATTTTTTTAGCATTTAGCCTGATATTGGCGGCTACGTGTATAGATTGCTCTGATCGTATGCATTTGGGAAAGTGATATCATACTTACTACCCTGGCATGCGACTTTCGTTGAAAAAAAAATTTGATAAGGACAAATAAAAAATCGGTTGTCTGTAAAGTCGGTTTACTGACGTTGTTGAACGTGACAACGTCATTAGAAATTCGCTTGCACTTCAAGCCTTAAATGGAACGCCTTAGAGCGAGGTAACGCCTCATTGCGTCATGTTTTTTCGTGCGTGCAGCCGGCTCCATCGAATTATAAGACGTTGTCACGTCAAAAAAATAAAATAAACATTGATCTAGTTTTAAATATGCAAAATAACCACCTTTAGTTAATAGTGAAGGTAAAGAGTCGACTGACACGTTTATCGTACTCAACAGTCAATAAAACTGACAAATGTACAATAACTATGCATTTACGTTAGCCATTGTACAGGATAAAGAGATTGAACTAAAAACAAAAATATAGCTCACACTAGACAACAGAAAACTAGCTTAGAAGAGTTTTTACTGCCGATTTCCCTGCAGAAAATTCAACGGTGTGTTATTGACATGAAATAGGAAATAAAAATGATTTCTTGCATGATCAAAGAATGTAAATAAATCTCTTACTCGTACTTCAGCCGAGGGATCTAGCTCCATAAACGTACGCATGTTCACAAATCTCATTACTTTGCGAGGATAAAGAAAATTCAATATCTATCGTTCTTTGTGTGTCTATACCCCTACAAATTTTATTTCATGGGTCCCGGTTAAACTTGTTGAAAGTTGTTTAAGATATACCTACTCTTATTACTGTTACTAATAATCTGATATATTTTGTATTCAGAAGGTGCATCAAAACAGGTAGCTACTGTTTGTATAAGGTAAATATTTATTGTTACGCTTTAACTTAATTAACACTTTTGCCTCTGACTAATATGTGATAAATACCTTAGTACTTATCTTGTGTCAAAATGACACAAGATAAGTACTAAGGTATTTATCACCAGCCTGACTAAAATATTTATATGTTCAGGTCTGAATTCTGATTGTGAATTAATTAAGTTAGGTACCTATTGCTAAAATTAGTCAAACTGGAGGCCATAGAGCTGCTATAGAAACATCAAACACTGCGACGTTGATTGATCTTGCAACCCATAAAACTGATACAAGTAGAAAAAACTCGAGTCAATCAATCATTATATGAATTAAAGAGAATGAAACATAAACCTTATTAATTTATTGGGTATCTATACAAATTCATTCAATGCCATCTTAAACGCTTAGAAATTCGACAATGAATTAATTTTCAATAATGAATCAATTTTCGTTACAAGTATTAGAGAAGCGTTGCCAAGTCATTTCCCGACAATTTTCTGTTATTAAGCGGACGTTCATTCGCTGTTATTGTTTAGGGCCCGATGTAAATTAGTTGGCGGGTAGGCTCCTAAAGGAAATCCTATCAATTATTCCTTTAAACACAGTCGGAACGACGCGATATTGTAATAAAAGGTCCTCGGTGACACGGCGCTGTCTCCTTTGACGTCGTCGTGCTCGCAATGTGCATACCTTTGTAGTAAAGTTTATAATGAAATTATTTGATCTTTTGTACTTGGTTTTTGTTATACATATACGTTTTGGGATCATACAAATCTAAAACCATTAACTTTTTTTCACTGGATATAAAACTCAGTATCTAATAAGATATATCTATTAAGATATATATTAGTCTAATTCATTTTTATTGCAATTATTTATTCAAAATAACACAAATACATTTTACAAATAACAAAAATCTTGTAGGGTTTATTTGGGTCTGGTGAGTCGTCATACTATCATTTGCTTCAGAAGAATTTACTCAATTGATATTAAAATTGTTTTACATTTTGCGTATACAACAACTTATACTTCAAGTTAATGCGAAAGTGAGATTCTCTATTTGTTTGTTGTTTGTTTGTGTGTTTGCATGCTTTATCTACTAAACAAATCTTCTTGGATTTTTGCATATTCATAGTTAGAAATACTAAAAAGAGCATATTTTATGATAGAATAGAATAGAAAAATTATTTGCATATAATATGGGTACAAAGATGGTACATAAATAATTGATGGTCTACATTTTTACCATAGAGATAGATAGAGACCTTTCGTCCCGGAACTATTCACGTGAATTTACGCGAGTGAAGGTCAATATTAAATTATACAATACGTTTACCAATCATAAAGATGGAGAAGAATAAGAAGAGCCTACGAAGAGAAGGAACCTTGTCTTCCTTAAAATATATAGTTGCGTATGTAAAATAGCAATAAGCTGCTACCGGTTCTGCCAAGCAGCAAGCTTGTCAGTGGGTAAGGTCGGCACCTTGACCTACACTGCACCTAAGACCGGATGAAGTGGAAAGGAAAAAGAAAGAAAGTGGCTCCCGAAGCAATCAGCAGCTAAGGATGCAACCGTGAAAGCGCTAAGATTAGTAAGTTATATACCGATTCTGTCTACTTATAAGCACCAAGCGGCTTTCTGAGTTTTATAAGATAGACAGAAAAAATTGATTTTTTTTTTTAGTATAATATATACTAATTATAAATGTGGAAACTTCCATCAAGTAAAGTTCGTCTAGCCAAAACATATTGCTATTTCAACCATTCCTTTTACTAAAAATGACACGCTTTTCACATGGCGTAAGATATACAGTTTTAGTATTTGTCTTCTTTGTAATACGAATGTAAGTTGGCCACATATCCTTCTTGAAACTTTTATAACAAAAACCATTGACATGATAGAGTTTACCTAGAGACGGTACAATTTATATCAGTATTATAATAGTTGGACTCATCATCATCATTTCGAGTAGGCGTCACGGTCAATCGACCATGCACACTCTGGTGTCAGAGATCGGAACCGCCTCTCAGCCTCTGACGTGCCTGATGGCAGCCGGGACCAACGGCTTAACGTGCCTTCCAAAGCACGGAATCAACTTTATTATTAGACAATCAGGTGATTAAAGCCTGTTGAATCACCTCACCTGGCGTTGTTGTGTTTGTTGTGTTGTGTATGAAATACCTATGTCATACATTTCAAAAATAGAGTCACCTCTTACCGTAAAAAAAGAGAGCCTTTTTCACACGGCCATGGGTTAGCTGTTTTAATGTTTAAAGAAATTAATGTTTATTAACTGTATATCAAACAACTTACAACAGGTCAATAACATGGTATGTAACGTATTAATTAAATTAGTTACACAATAATGGGGTTCACAATTGATATCCCGAGGGCGATGTCACGTGTCCCGACTACGTTCGGGGAGCAAAATCCAGTTATCCTCGGTGATTGGGCTCACAACGCCTAGAAATGTGATTAGTTGGGGATCAATATCTAACTAAGCTTGCTATTACCTCCAAACAATATCTAGTATGTATGCATTCATCATAATAAACTTAGGCATCATTGTAACATACTTCAATACAACTTAATTTAAACTCTGTAAAAAGACCAAATTCATTGCAAGGTTTGACTTAAACCGCATTAAAACAAACTTACTGCAAGTCAAAACTTGTAGCAATAAAAGGAGCTAGGTACAAAATAAATGTACATTTATAACAATTTCAAAACTTGTAAAAATAAAACAAGAGTTTCTTATATAAATCCTATCCTATTAAACGAGATATATTTGTATAAGTATAAATTTATTTGTACTCGCTTTTTCGAAAACGGCTCTAACGATTTCTTTGATATTTTAAACAAGGTTTTACATAAGTAGTCAAAAATATTAATCTATCTAAGTTCCATGTCTGGAAAAAATCATTTTACCCATATTTTCACGCAAAATGATTTTCTGCATAAAACGAGGGAAGCTCGATCGCCCAGGTACTGTAGATTACAAGATAAATCTAGAACAAAAAATACCGATAACGTTCCATGACCATTAACACTTTTCCTTTGTCTCAGTGAATTATTGACGGCGTTCTCGATGGAGACGTATACGCCGCCCTAACCTTGTAATTGCCTAATACGGGTGTATTTACTCCATTCCTATTGTCCCAATCAAGTCGGGTTTGTTTAGTTTGAAATGTTACACAATAATAAACACCAAGCGTGAATGCGTACAAATTGTGTATTTTAGTAGATATGTACGTTGAATATACAGTTAGGAAACTTGTATATTATTTTTTTCTTTGTAATCTCTGTATAACATTTAGGTATATCTACAATGAAGATAATCTATATCCGTACATATAATAAAATGTAAAAATATTTTGTCTGTACATTTAGTAATTTTAACTGAAATGGATAGAAGGACATTTAATATTAATAATGGAAAGAAAAAAAAAATTTTTTTTTATTTGTCTGTCTGTATGTATGATCATGCTTATCTTCAAAAGTATTGCTTAAAACTTTTACCAATTGTTTTGTTTTAACTCGGAAAAACATCTTCAGTAGGTTTCATCAAAATAGGCTCGCTAATATTAAGAACCATTATTTTTCTTTTGCCTTTAATAATTATTTAACCAGGTCATTATCATAAGTCGATATTAGCTAAACATAAAAACCGGATGATATCAAACTTTATAATACTATTAGATACGTACTTACATAAACACACTTATACGGTGGAGTTGGCTTACATACTTATTTTTAAGGTAAAATAACGAGAGAGAGCTACAGTATTATTTAATTCTTCACGGTGGATCACTGGTTGACCGATTTCAACTCACGCAGATCAGTCTAGTACCACAGATTATAGAATACATTAGTACTAAAGTATTTTTTTTTGCATTAGTACTAAAGTTCTCGTATACAAAAACAAATAAAGACCAAGAATATAAATCTAAATCCATATTGTCCACGCCATCCGGTCATAAACTATCACTGAGAAATACAGCCACTAGCTACACCCATTTATCCGGCAGTCGTTGGAAATCACCAAATTTTAGTAGGCGTTCGGCCATCGGGTTCCGATTCCAAGCCTATGTAAATTTTATCACCAACCCGAATTCAATTCATTTCTTTTTTGTTAGTTTTAATATTTATATACAGTATTTTAAACTTGAATAAAAAAGAAAACAAAAAAATTTGTAGATCGGATTGCGGTAGATCTTTTTATCCGCCTTCGATATATTTATCACATTCTATGGGAGCAAAGCATAGTTAATACTACTTTAAAAAATCTAATGTTTACTTTTACCTAAGTGATGAGTTTAATAATAAGAATATTTGTATTTTGATCGATACTTTTGTTCATTCATGAGATTATTTAAAACATTTTAACATTTAGCAGGATGTTTACGTACGGCCATCCGCCCTTCGTCAACCCTCCTAGAAAATGGTTCTACATAGAGTAAGACATGAAACCATTATTTGTACCTTTTTAGCAATAGAGTTTGTATTTTTTTCAGTAACACACATTGTTGAAGTTTATTAACTTTTTAGTTCTTGTTCTTTTCGGGTTCTAATTTATCAGCTAAAAGATATAACAAAGGTAAGCTATCTTTGGTTTATCTTTTAGCTCTACGATCTGATGCTTCTTTTATTATAATTATTATATTCATTTCATACCAACCTATTACATACATATATATATATATATACTAAGAGCGATATATTTATCCTGTCCAATTAACCACTCGGCTCATCTTATAGCGTAAACTGCAGCATTATTGACAAATAGCGAAAGCCCCAGTAACAAGTCACGAAAATAAATAAAAGGCCTGAAGTAAATATGATTATATTAGCGTTGCGGCGTGTTATTTATTATGTACATACACTACTGTATACACACAGCGGCCACACCAAGCCACAGCGGCCGCCGGCCACCGGCCAGCCGGCTTTGCCGCAACCATGATGTGTCACTCATTTTGCATCCCCACACCCCGATTTGTGTTGTATATTGCTATTACCTACAACCACAATATAAATCGTTTTGGGTGCTGTAGTTTTTAAGAAATGAATAAAAAAATTGGATTAGAAAACATTACACGCTGATGAGTGTTTAAACAAACTACTTAGTTTTAACTTGTTTATTAAACTAAGATCAAAGTACCTATCGCATTTTTTTCTCTTAGATTTGTCCCTATATATTTTATTTATATCTATTTATGAACGTGATATATATATCTATGAGGATGTCAAAAGACAGAGACGCCTGGAAGAAACTCCACCGACAACAGCACAGCTCTTAAATTTTGGACTGATATATCTATTAATCTGCCATCCCACACTGGCACGCCTCGCGGGCTTCACAGCACTGAAGGTTAGATGGTTGATGGGCACGACCACCCTCGTATGGGGGCGATCAATTACACCTATGTACTATGCTGTAAATTGATGTTTACGCCAACTCAATAAAACACAGGTAAATAAAGCGTCACTTTCAATATCGATCCATCACTACTACAAAATGTTAACGTCCAAAAATGACACTGTGAACTGAATTACTCTGAAAACTACTTTTACTAAAACAATAATTCTCAAAGAATTAAGTAAACTGATAAAGGACGGGACTATAAAAATGTTGCCAACTCATCTTTGTCAGTACCAATATAAGATAATGGAGGCCCACCGAAATCTGTACCTATTTATGGTAATAGAGTTCGACAGCCATGACTTTGCTCTTCCTTTTGTAGGTAGGTACTACATTAGTACACTAACATGCGATTAGAAACAAGATAGGTAGTTACCTATAAAGTATTACATTATATAATCTGTGATATAACAAAGTACTTATTTCTATAATAATATTACGAGTACCTTCTACAATAAAATTAACAGTACATTTAACAGTACCTACTTGCTTCAAGGAAGCTGATTTCCTTGTTTTAAAATTAGATTCTCTGAGAGAAAATTGCGTAGGATTTACTTCTTATGGGAGGCTTTCAATCAAATATTCATCACTTTACTACCAAGTTAAACAAGCATATATCCGTTACTTTAGATGTCAAATTTAAGGTCATCACATCTTGTGTAGTTTTTACTGTAGCTCCTTATAGGGATTCTATGTAGATATAAATGTAGGTATAAGACATATAGAAAACAATAAGTAGTGGCGATTAGAATGTTATCGATAGGGAGTCGGGAGTAGGCAGACAGAGCGGTTGCAGACGGAACCTTCCGAGAATAAGAACTCACTCAATTCGCCCCTTGTTTGTCTGTCAACACAAATATTGAAAATCCATTAGCAACCACCGCCTGAGCACAAAAAAGTCGATATTAAAAAATAACAAAGAAATGGTCCATTCAAACTTTCCAGTTGCTGCAAAGTTACTTTGAGGACTTTGTGTATTGAGTAATGCAAATAAATCGTTTACCTACTTTATGAATTTAAAGATGCTTTAAATAATGAAGACTGACTTTTGTTACATTGACCGAAATCTGAAAATAGTTATGGATGTGGTAGCTTTGTGTGTATCTTACAACATGCAATATTGATTGTCTTATTAAAATAATCCTTAGCTCATTTTTTTTCTTTAACAGGAACTTTGTCACACGGGTGGAAATCAAAAGTTAGTAAAAGATTTAACTAGTCGGATGGTTAAGCAACAAGCTAATAAAAATACATAAGTGCGCCTTCTCCCTCATATAAATGTTTTGTAGTGGTATATGTAATGATAAATACGTGAATTATAATCTACAGCACCTAAGTTTACCTTCAGCTGAAGGCAAAACCGAAATAAGAGCGAAAGCGAAAAAAAAATTACGCATTTTAAAGAAATAACGATTTGTATAAAATATAAGATTTTAACTAATCCACATAATATTGAATTCAGTACGTTCACTTTAAACCTTTTTTGCTACCTCACCTCAAAAACAGCAGTCTGTATAGCTCATATTTCGAGCGTACATATAAAATTCAGAAAAATAATAAAAACAGACAACTAAATTTCAGGTAAGTAATGTTCTATTTTGCAATGTTAATGTAAAAAAAATTGGCTATTACTATAGGAGGTCGCTACATCCTAAGGAATGCCAGACACCGTAGATGTAAGTTTGTACGACCTAAGAGTAGACGGATGAGTAAAATCGTCAGGTCACGTCTGTCGCAATTAGACGACGTTGTGTGCGCGACGACGCGAGCGCTTGTCCTGTACCATACATTAACGAGGGTAACTAGGTAACAGATGCAAGTCTCCATAGTATTATATTTTTTATCTATCCTTCATATCTGTTTAAAATATCTTCAAATATTTTGTACGTAATACTTGTAGTATTAACAATTAATACTTTAAATATTTTATTATATAATATCGAAATACGAAATAATTTTTGTGACTTCATACAAATTTAGAATTATCTGATCTAGTTTAGTATGGAGAGTGAAAAAAATACGTATTTTATTATTTATATAATAATAAAATACGTATTTTTTCACTCTTTATTTATTTGGAAAAGTTATTTAGTATAGTGGTTTGAATCTGCCCTTAAAATATTTGCTTTTGATTTATGTCCACCTTTTATACCTTGTAAAAACCTTTAAACAATAGAGTTTCGTATGAACTCAATTAAAAAACTAGACATCACCTGGAGCACAGCAATAATAGATGTAGCTGCTAGTTTCAACGTCTTCGTTTGCTTTTTGGTCTCGGCAGGCCTTAGCTCCGCTTCAACGTTATAATTTTACTCGGTAAGTTTCTTTATCGTAGGCCTCATCCTTATTATAGACGCATAATAGTAAACCTATGGTCCCGTCAGTAAATAAGTCGAATTCCCGTCAGTAACAAGCCAATTCTTGATTAACGCAGTAGGTAAAATATATCTCAATCATGCACCAACATCATCTGTAAAGTCCTTAATTTGTGACTGCACGCTCGGCTAGGCTCGCTTCACGCTCTCGCCAATTTGAGCCGAATTGTTACATGCAAGCTCAACCAACTAGCGTTAATATATGTTAATAAACATGGACGTGACACGGATAGGTTTGTTTTACGCAAACAAATCAAATTTTAATTAAATTGGTTGATTCTTCAATGAAAATCCGAGCATTCAACCTATTTTACTAAACTGATCTAAATTTTATAATGCATCCGGACAACAACTTCTACCGGATAAGTATGTCTTTTATAACTTGAATTTATTAGTGCATATGTATGTATATAACAATGGAATACTTTCTGTTCACCAACCAAAAATGTCCAAAACGGATAAAACCCTTGAACACAATTTACAATAGACATGGCGATATTGATTTATATTTGGACTCAGTTTTAATATGGCAATGGCAAATGCATACCGTTATTTACCAAGAATATTAAAGGAGAAAGTTATATCGTTCTAGAAAGGTTGACGTTATTTCCCGTGCAGCTCCAATGCAAACGCGTGATTTTAGTTTCAAACTACTTTTTTTGAACTAGAAATGTGCGAAATAGTAGATTGTTATACAAGGGAAGAAAGGAATAATTCCCGTGCCAGGTATTAGACTATAGGCTATAGTCCGAGCAGGAATTATTCCTTTTACCCGTGTTAAACACTCTAACTACTTTTCATTTCGAATATAAGGAAAGTAAAAAAAGAAGTTTTTCTAAAATTAATAACAGTAAAATCATGACTAGTAGACCTACTTAAATGATATTGTGTTGATTATTCAATTAGTTTTAAATTTTGAAAATGGAACATACCGCGCGCGTCAGGGGCCTCTCCGTTCCGCTTAAGATCAGCACACACCAACAGCATTGCAATGGAATTACCATCAACTATTTTAGCGAGTTTAGTTTTATCAGAAAAATTTAAATGCAAAATTAAATTAACTTCTTAACGTGATGTTCAGGACCATCGCGTTTGTATATGTGTTTATTTTAAACTGTATGTCCATATTTAAGAAGTTAATATTTTTTGTTATCAGAAAATGCATTGCTCTTGGTGAGTGCTGACCCTAATAACTTTTATTTTAATTCACACTGGCTGTTTATACTTTCACATTTTTTTTTGTTATTGAAATTTTTTGTTGCCGATTTCTTTCCAAATTCACAGGCAAAATTATGTTCTAATTTTGAAATTTCTTTCCCGCCCTAAGGAAAAAAGTGATTACTATGGGTTTTTTCGGCCCGTGGGAGCATGAAGCGTTTTCCACCCTATATTCAGATCAGGAAAACACTACTTTCCGAGTATGAGAAATGAAAATATGGTTTTATTATCTGTCTTATCATATATTAAATGTACGTGAAAACACATTTATACAAATACTCTAGCAATCTTAAATAAACATGAACCAAAATTAGATTGTCCGAACATAGAATGCCCATTACGTCTGATGCCCGTGGGTCGAACTGAATAATTTGCTGAGCCCATCCAGACGCCCTAATGAAGTCTAATTGACGGTTTTAACTGATGCATACCTGTTTTGGTAACTACAAGTTGAGTTGGCCAAACATTAGTGGTTCATTCTAATGTAGTTGAGAGCGCAACACAACTACGGTTATTGTTACTAACAACGGAAGTGGAATTAGGGTCGGATTATACTTAGAAAGGCAAGACAATATTGTGGTTGCAAAATGCAGATTACGATCTTACGGTGTTTCAGTAGGTACTATACCTCTACATATGTTTGCGATTGTGACCAACCAAATTTTGTGTTTATTTTATTCCATTTATACATAACTAATTATGGCGGCCTTATCGCTAAAGCAATTTCCAGTAAACATCAAATCTTAGTCAAGTTCGAAGTTACAATGAATTATTGACATGAGTCCTAGAATCGATAAAGACTGAAAGAGAAGAAAGATTGATAAGCTTAATGATGAAAAATAAATCCCATTAAGCTAGGGAATACAAACAGTATTTTGTGCTCGTTGATTCTTATTATAGACGCTTTTATTTTCTCTCACCAGGCCAATCAAATGTTTCAAAAATATTTAAAAGAATAATATTATTTTCTTTCCTGTTTCCTGCCGTATTTTGTATTTATTAAAAAGAGAACAAGACAATCGTTAAAATAAGGTTGAAACGAAATATTTTTAAAAGATAGTAAAAAAAGGTAGGTAGGTATGCTTCACATCACAGCCGCATATATAGATCCAATAATATCATTACTTTAGAATTAGTTACTATAAATAAGAATGGATATAGGAAGTGTAATAAAAAAAGGTTTTCTCAATTCACTAAACACTTTTAAAAGAAGCTTTTTGCGTTTTTTGCAGCAAAGAATCTGAGTGAATAGTAGTTTAGTCAGTAAAGAGGAAAAAGGGAAAAAGATTGTAACGAAGTTTTTCCTCGGAGAACAATTTTTCAAACTACATTGGTTTCTCGGTTTAAGTAGGTAGGTATGTAGGTATACTTCAGCCATTTACCCCAAACGCGGCAGCTTGACAACGTGCCTTTTACGTTTATTTGCGTAAAAAACTCCCAGAGGTTTAAACTATCTCTATACAGAAATACCTACTTTGTTACTTGAAGTACCAACAAAGAAAGAAAATCTCGTAGACTTTATTGAAAAATCTTTTGGATTTAAAGAACGTTCTTTGCTAAGGCATCTAACGAATCAAGGCGAGGATTCGATGATTAGTTCCCGACGAAGAATCTGATCCGCAGGAGGGGATCAGCTTTGGCTATAAAAGTAAATTGAATTGTTCTCCGGGCTGTTGTTCCGCGCTATATGAGCCAATGGCTTTTCTTGCTGTGTACGTTTTAACTTTATGGTTTTATAGCTAACTTACTTGTTATGGCCTTAAACCGATCGGAAATTGCATGTCCAGTCATTCGTTAAATCAAAATTACTTTTTAAATATATTCTGAATCAGCTATCATATTTCTACATATTACATTTTGTTTGTTATGATAGTGTGTATGTAATGTTCTCATTCTGTAATACGGAAACTGATAAATAACAAACAAATATGGAGCAAAGTTAGCACACGTAAAGGACAATCGTCATAGTTTAAATGTAAGAAAGAGTAAAAGAAGATAATATGCATATACCTCGTCTAGATTTTGATCATATTTATAAATTATAAACTAGCTGTAGCCCGCGACTTCGTGCGCGTGGGCTTCGCTATCGTGGGAATTTCGATAATTTCTCCCTAAATTCCCACGGGAATTGTCCGGGAATCCCCCTTTTTCTGTTATACAAAGTTTGTCATGACAATAACCAACACAAAAAAAGCATTATCCAATTTTGTGGATATTTATAGGCAAACATGCCTTGAGTTCATTCAAATGAAGATAACTTTTTTTATAACGAACCGATTTTGATGAAACAACCTTTAAATGTTTTTCCGAGTTAAAAAAAATATTAGTAAGTTTTAAGCAAATCGGTTCAGTACTTTCGGAGATAAGCGTGATCATACATACAGACAGACAGAAAAATAATTAAAAAAAAATATTTTGCTTTTTTTATTCTTTTTAAATGTCCCTCTATCCATTTCAATCAAAATGACTAAATGAACAGACAAAATATTTTTACTGTTTTATTATTTGTAGTATAAATACTTGGCGCAAAAGAGAACAAATCAATAATACAAGTAATTAGCAACTTTTGTAGATAATAGCCCACTCGGGACAACTTCCCGCTAATCTCCACACAAGTTCAGACTTCACGTAACGATGTTATTCAAAATATGGATATCAGTATAGAGCCTTCGATATTGCAATTAGAGTGGCTATAATAAAACTTGGACAATTAAATGTAAGTCAACTCTGTCGGGAATGGCAAGATAAGACTTACCGGCGCCCCTTAGCGGGGTACTTTTGCTATTAACAGGGTGCCCGCACTCCCCGGATTTCGCAAACTGTCTCGGAAGCGTGATTAGAAATGCCTATTAAATCCAAACGCTTCCCTCGACGCCCTGGGTATTATAGTGGAATTATAATAGACACTCTGAAATTCTGTTTAGTGCCATTTTGAGCCATCGAAGTGGGCTGCAGAGTTTTAAAATGGGCGAGCTTATTGATTAGAAAAGGAAATAACTTTTGGATGAATTAAACTCCTGTAACATCAGGAGTAACATACTCGTATATTTTCTGTAATAGATTGAGGAAAATGTTTTTGATTCTCTGGTTTTTGTTTTGATGGTGTTTCGTAAAACTTTAAATTAAGTGTGACTTAAATATCTTTACTAATATAATAAAGCTGAAGAGTGTGTTTATTTGTTTGAACGCTTATAACTATGAAACTTCAGGTCGGATTTGAAAAAATATTTTTCTACACGGATAGCTCGATTCCTGGAGAAGGTTATAGGCAGGGAACAGCTAGTATTAGAAGATAAACCCCATATGCTTTTTGATTAAAATGTTTTCGATCAAAATATTTACATAAAAATAATTTTTCTATTGTGCCTTGATTTTGCGAGCTCCAACGGTTTAATACGACTGCCTATCAAATTCAAGTACATTATATTTTATAACTCACACTTATATTTTCGTTTTTGCACGGTTGAGATGGCCACCAGAGCCATAATTGGCACAAGTTGCTCTAGGCCAATGCGACGGCTGCGGGCCCGTCGCCAACGTATACTTATTCCGCCATAATTACTTTTATTCCTCGCCTTGCCTACAGCTATTACAATATCGTTAATCAATGTAATGTGGTTGACAAACTATTCCTGGCACTTTTATAAGTAGGTAGTTGCGGAAATAAAAGATTGTACCTAATTCGTGCTTGATCCTTATATAAATAAGGCAGAGCCGCGGGCCCTCTATTATATCGGGTCCAAAATTATTCTATGTTTGACCCCGATTTTTAACTATATCCATACTAAATTTCATCAAAATCGCTCCTAGGGTAGCCTTTAAAGCATAACATACCGACAGACTTTCACATTTATATAGTATGGATTGATATGGATTCATTACTTATCAAGAACAACAATAACACCTAAACATATAAACCAATAGAAATGGGAAATAGCTGGCCAGGTCGCCATTTTCAAAATTATACATAAATGTTATTCATTAAACAAAACTAGTTCTAGTTCATAGCCGGTGTCGTAGCTCGTAGCTATTGTAGTAGAGACAGCTACGCCGCCGCTGCCATTCTGTCTAGCTCGTAGCACTCAGTCGTAGCTTCGTAGCCACAACATACACGAAAATTAAGGCACAGATTGTTATAATTAGTTACTACTTTACGCAAATTAAGGTAAACATCATATACGGGAGTAACATACACATAATCTATAGCAAGTAGGTAGTATAGGTACCTAGTATACTAATATTCTTGTATTTAGATCATCCATCTTCTTCATTATTTCAGCATGAGAAATTCATAAAGCATCTTCCACCGCATACGTGATCATCTCGTGTAGGTGACAAGGTCAATGAATCTTGCACACTCTAGTCAGAATTATTCGGAATCGCCTCTCGGCCACTGACTTAGTTCAGACGGCATGCGCCAGCAAGGACATACGGCTTAACTTGCCTTCCGAAGCACGGAATTATCTTTATTATCAGACACTCAGGTGATTCACGCCTGCAATGTCCAAACCAAACTGGAAACAATTAAACAAAAGCTGTTTTTCTTGGGAATCGAACCCACGACCACCGGGTCTACAACGCCTTAATCACTGGACCACGGAGGCAGTTGTTTGTTCGACGTTTTTATGATTACGAGTATAATGCCTAAGTAGGTATAAATAATGAAGAAAAATTTTATATATAGTATTATTTATGAATTGAAATGAACTTTTATTATTGTTAATGGATTCTTAATTTTATGTAATTATATTTATTTTAAAGTAGCGTCAGTTTTTCAGTCACTAGGCTCTCATCAGTAGATTTCGATTGATTACCTCGCCAATATTTAGCGGAATCCAAGGATTGTTCATGAGAGATTGATGATTCTCGTGTCGCCATTTTATTTTCCCGCGGATAATCTCGTTGTCTCCGGCTTAAGGACATGTGAGCTGGAAATACGACAGCAATTTTCCTCCAACTATATAAAAATGAGGGGCAGTTAACGTCGTGCATGGGTACCCGCACGGGTTACCATGAGTCGTGGGAACGGTAAGGAATGACAGTTTTTCTCACATATTATTTTCAGGGTTCCATAAATCACACCCAGAAATGGAAATTTGGTGTAATAATGCATAGAAAATTATATTACTTAGTACCTTGATATCCTATTTCGTAACCTGAAATTTTTCAAATTTAACAGGTAGGTATATTAATTACTTAAAGTAGCTAATAAAAGAATATAAGCAGGCCATCGGCTTTTATAGTCCAAAGCAAACAGCTGACGACGCAACCGAAAAAAAAATGAGAGAGAATGAGAGACTCGTGATTTTTATATCTTGAGTAAGTAGGTGCCTTTGTATTTGAAACCATTTTAACCGAAGAAGATTCGTACACAATTTATAAGCAGAAATCCATTCTGCAAGTTAGCTGACAAAACGAGCCCATTCGTCAAACGTAAAAATGTAATCATTCTTTCACAGTGGCCAAGCACGGTTTTTGGCGTGAGTGATGCGACTCGCGAGCCTGCGTCTCCTGTGACGAATGTCTTGATTACATTCCGGTGACTCAAGAGTGCGTCTGACGGATGACCACTTCTTTTATTGCCTGCTCTAACCGCCTGCAATAAATAAACCGGCATTACCCGGTACATAGCTCTGCTTGTGACAAAATACCCCATGTCGTAACAATTCCCTCGTGAATTTCCCAGTATAAATTATGGTAAGGGAACAAAACAGATTGAACGTTTCAAAATAACGGCAATATGATCAACTTGGTACAATTCATTCGTTGATTGTGTTAATTTTTAATGTGACCAAAACCTTTTATTTACCAACTTCGTACCTACCTTACTTGAACTTATTTAGGTTATACCTGTAGGTATTACAAATGCTGTTCAACTCAGTAGAGATTTAAGTGTAAAATAATAATGTGTAAAATAAGTGTATAATAAAGCTCTTGCAGTGAGACGCTCTGCAAGTTGAGTACCGAGACAACATATTGTATCTAAGTATATCATACTTAAGGTTGATACGTACCCGGTCTGCGACTCGTTAGGTAATAAACGATTTATGAGCATTGCTGCCGGTGAAACTTTCATTATGTTACGTTCATTGTGATCTGGCCCTTAGGATGACGGAAACTCAAACTAAGGAGAGTACACATAACTATTTCACGTCGTGATGAATCCTTTTAAGGTCCATAGAAAAGTAATACCAGCTAACCTTAGAAGTAAGTTTAAAAACAGAACCAATTAATTAATTTAAACACTTTTATTCAAATACAAGCTGTTGCCCGGGGCTTTGCTCCGCTTCCGGTCCTGGAATCCCGGTATTAAATATAGCCTATGTATTGTTCCAGGGTCTAAGCAATCTCCATTCCAAATTCTAGCCAAATCGGTTCAGCCGTTTTCCTGTGAAAGAGTTACAAACATCCTTATAAACTTTCGCGTTTTTAATTTTAGTATATATAACAGGACATACAAAATATGCAGTTAATTTTTGCGGACCATGGAACATGAAATAGTCTGCTAAGGACGCAAACGCGAAAGTGTTAAGATGAGAGAGACATAAAAAAACAAAAGTGGCACTGGGAGTGCCGACCATTTCTCTGTGGTGCGGACGCGTATATGGAAACCCTTCCAGTATACAGAACCCTAATACTTCTGAGATGCGGGAGCCTTTACTAGACTGAACGGGGCAATTTTAGAGATAAAATGCTACCCCCCTGCTTTTAGTTCTTGTTTTGGGTTGAGGCTTCCATGGCAGGACTTGGCACATTATAAACTCCGACTTGGAATAAATGTCTTTATTTCGATATTACAACATGTCTGGTCTGACGAACCAACCAGCATGACCGGAAGTGAATGCGTAGTGGGCGGAAAGTAGTGTTGCCCGCTTAGAGTCTATAGACAATGATATATCGTAACAGTTCTGTATTGCGGGAGGCTTTATCGACCCAATATTAGCGTTATGGATAGAAATACCTACCACTAGTTACTCAGGTTAGCCTAACTTGTTTTTAATTCTGTAATGCGGGAAGCACATACAATGGTTACGTTAATGATGTGAATTCCTACCTAAGCTCGGTAAGGACTTCAGTATAGGTAAACGGGTGAAGAATATATATAAATACACAGATTAATAGCTCGTTTACACGCATTAAGTGGTTAAGTTAATTTTAACCAAATTTTAACTTAATAGTTACGTGTAAACGATCACTTAATGGTTCTTAGTCATAAGTAGCTAGTAGCGAGCCATAAGGAACAATGATAAATATCATATAAGTACTTTAGTAAAAAATAAAAATAATTTGAGTTGCATAAAATTATAAGTTTTCCCTTTTACAGTAAACTACCGAAGATAGGTTATTAATAACTTTTTAAAAACAAAACAAGAGTATCGAGCTTTAGGCACATTTTTGTTTATGTTTTTAATCAACGAATGAATCTTTTTAGGAGGTTTCCCTGCAGAGATGCGGTTTTTAGAATTTCTGCCCACGCCTTTTTCTTTACGTCTGCTCACTGTCTCTCTCGGCACTCTTGCGATCTGAGATCGGGGAGCGTAACGCAGAAATTCCTCCCGCGCGTCAGATCGCACCTAACCCAAGTACCTACTTTTATGCTTTCTAGGGATTTGATTAGTGGAAGTACTTTTAATTCGAAGTCTTGAATACTACAACAGAAATAATACCCGAACCCAGATCGGTTGCAACTCTGAATAGTGGAATGGTTTAAGGAGACTTTTTGTGAATTCATTCAAGTAAACCAGCCCGCATCTCAGAAATACGGGAGTTCTGAATACTGGAAGGGTTTCCATATACGCGGTCAGATGACCTGAAGAAGGTCGCAGGCTCGCGCTGGATGGATTCAGGCTGCTTCTGACCGGTCGTGATGGAATAGTTTTTTTTTTCCATCTCAAAAATGATTCCAGTATTCTTATGATTGCATAGGAGAACAAACACACTATCATAATATCTGATAAGTATTTATTCTTGGTAGGTACTTTAATAAAATACATATCTTTTCTATTCTCTCATTATTTTAAGTGGAAAACCTTTCGTCTCGAACGTTAGGCAAACCCTTTTTATTTCAAGAAAGTTCGGTCATGAGAAAATGTACCAACGATATTAAATAAGAAAGAAAAATGGTGACCAAATGGATTTTCCTTACCGTCGTCATATAGACGAAGACTTTATTATTGTCGTATGATTTCCATATTTTTTCGTTTCATAGGTACAATTTTATTACTAAGTAATGTTCTTAAGTTTGTACTCGATTTTGTGCCAAAGTACCGAGTGTTTTTTATGATTATACTAATTTAGCTTCTTCCCACATGTTTTTCTGACATACAAATTAAATTCTGTTGTTTTAAATTATTTTACCTACTTATTTAAATGATGTTTTATTTTTCGGGTGTCCGGGTGTGATAGTATTTTTATAAAAACCTCTTAACAATAAAATCAGACACTGTCTATCTCGAAATGATACGTTGTTGGTACGCTACTGGTCTAGCAGTAGCTTTTTCTAGTTGAGTTATTAAAAGGCTGACATTTCAGGAACTAACATATCGTAGGTAAATGAGCGTCAAGTTCAAGTTAGAGGGCTAAGTAAAGCAGTGGAAGAATTTCACTCAGCTAAATCTCCCCAGATTATCTGGGGAGATTCAGCTGACAAGATTTAAAGTGACATAAAAGGCAAAGGTACCACTTTCCAGCACTCACGCTTGTTCACGAACACTAAGCGAATTAATCAACCATTATTATAAACAGACTCGAAAAACATAAATTTTGGAAAATTTATACAACACCGTATAGTTTCACTTACACCTTCGCGCCAAAACCCCAAATCATTATCACTACATCACTTCACGATCACTAACATCACTATCACTACATAGTATAAAACAAAGTCGCTTTCTCTATCTCTATGTCCTTTTTTATCTTATCTTTAAAACTACGCAACGGATTTTGATGCGGTTTTTTTTTAATAGATAGAGTGATTCAGTGATTCTGGTTTTTATGGCCATGCGAAGCCAGGGGGGGTCGCTAGTACAATAATAAGGTCTAATGTCTGGTAAAAAAGGCTAAGTATTAGTGATCCCATCTCTCATTGAAATAATGTAAGCTTAAATACCTTCCATTTCTATATCTCGTTAGTAAAGGGAATCCAATTTAGTGCCCCTAACGCTTTATGTCTATCTGACCGCCGCCACCGCCAACCTTCTCGTACGCAAATCTAATCGGCCGTTGAGCCCATTGTCGCTGGCTGGCGGCCAGTGCCGACAATACTCAGGATACGTTTTGGCATCACACCAATATCAGGATTATCTGCTTCTACAGCCATTAAGTAGGTATAAAGAGCTTACCTACTGAAAATAAAGGTACAAATACAACTAATAGATACGAGTAGGTACTTACCTAGTTCTATTAGGTGTTCTGTGGATCCGTTCGTAAACAACGTAGGTAACAGAAAACGTCCCACTTTTTTGCTTTCCCCCAACCCAAAAAAGCCTGTAGACAAAAAGTTAAAAAAATTAAGGAACCCGTGCGCCAAGGACAATCAGACAGACATCCGGCGGACGAAAGCAAAATTGGCCACTCTCGATATTGAGACCCTCGCTCGGTCAATAAAGTCTGTCAGGTGGCCTACTTCCATCTCTTAAAACCATGCAAGATCCAGTGAGTAAGGGAGACATGTATTGCGCTGTCTCGCTTACTCACTGGATCTTGCATGGTTTTAAGAGATGATAGAAGGCCACCTGGCTGTCGATTCAGGGGGGTTACCACCATCTCTTAAAACCATGCAAGATCCAGTGAGTAAGAGAGATGTCGCCTTACATCATGTATTGCGCTGTCTCGCTTACTCATTGGATCTTGTATGGTTTTAAGAGATGATAGTAGGCCACCTGCTAGCGTTAGGTCACAATCGTGTCAAAATAGTGTTTCAATTGTAGTGCTTTTTTACAGTTACAAGAAATGTTTATTTTTTTGTATCACTGCTTATGGTCACACACACCCCACACTACATTCACCACAATATACTGTCAAAATTCTTGTAAATAGTGTGTAAAAAACACTATAATTGAAACACCATTTTGACACGATTGTGACTTATGTAACGTTAGCAGAATCGACACCCTGATATACTGTCTGTCTAAAACAAAGGGAAGTCTAAAGAATGAAGAATTACTATTTCCTTGACATTTTAAAAAGCAAGTAAAAAATACATGTCTAAAAAAATAAAAAAGTAAACTGCCAGTGTCAGGTGTTCGCGGGCTTTTTAATGTCAGTCAGGCAAAGAAAGAAATGTCATAACAAAATTGCTGCAAATGCAACTGCAAAACTTGTGAAGTTCGCAAAAAAGTTATCTTTTACTTATTTTGTGCAAAAGTTACACTCATTTTGAATTTAAGATTGCATTTGTTAACATACATACATAAGTTTAAATGTAAAATAACATTTAGATGCTAAAACCACTAAAACTAAATCATGTCTTCTCTCTTATCTGCTGAACTATCTGCAACTTGCAATGCTTTAGGAACTTTTGATATAAAAACAGGAAAATACCTAATAGATGAATTTACTCTAAACACAGTCAAAGATTTGGTAAGATATTTAAGACGCGATGGAGAAGAACATGAAATACGTTTGCATTTCGGCCAGACTAAAGTGCTGCAAACCGACCTTCTTCCTATGCTTATTGACCATTGGGAAAATACAGAATTATTTGATGTTACCTTAAGGTAAGTGTTAGCGCTGTTTATAACACACGTTTAATTTATAAAAGAAGTTTTTAATAACTTATATTTTACTAGCTGTTCCCCGCGGCTTCGCCCCGCGTGGGAGTCGGTTATATCGCGCCCAAAAGTAGCCTATGTTTGACCTCAGGTCGTTAACTACATCCCCTCCAAATTTCATCACAATCGGTCCAGCAGTTTAGCCGTGAAGAGGTGACAGACAGACAGACAGACAGACTTTCGCATTTATAATATTAGTATGGATAGTATGGATGTTTACATCCTCCACCAAGCAAGGTAATAATATATTTACTATAACTTCTTTAAAGTGACCTTAGAATGGTGGGGACTTTCCAAAGTTTAAAATTGGTCTAATTTAAAATGAATGTGTATATACATAACACTAAAAACCTAAATCAATGTGTGAGGTTTGTGCTGTGTTGTCATCAGGTCAATTGACATTACTATTATTTATTTTTAAAAAGTCACTTCACTCGGTGTTCAGTGTTTTGAGATATGAGTATGTGCAATTTATAGTTAGATAACTAACAGTACAGTAATTTTCAGACTACTGGTTAACCTCACAAATCCAGCACTTTTATTGTACCGAGAAGAAGTTCCAGTTGAACGCACTGCTAGACACAACTACATGCTCATATTGTCACACCTACAATCTTATAAGGAAGAAACATTTACCAAAGTTGAAACATGGACTGTTTTTTCAAAAAAACTGGCCAAGATATTGGAAATCGTAAGAAAATATTTAAGTTATCAAATATCTTTTGTAGAAATTCTAATCATTTGTCATAAATTTAACATTGGAAGAGAGATTGGACCTTCCACTCCTATATTTTGTGATGTAATTATTTGTAATGGATGGATATTATAAATGTTTATTTTTTTTATTAATTGGCTAAAGCTAAGTTGCTGAAGACCCAGAGACTGTGGGTTTGATTCCCATGGGAAGCATTCTTTGTTTAGTTGGTTCCAGTTTGGTAATGACTTTACAGGCTTGAATCACCAGACTGTCTGATAATTAAGATGATTATGTGTTTTGGAAAGCAAGTTAAGCCGTTGGACCTGGCTGCCATCTGGTAGTCATTAAATGTGCCACTTTAGATGCAAAGAAATGATTCCGAAGTACTCTGACAACTCACAAAATATGATGATGATTTCACCAATTACACATATTATTAAAAATACATATGATAATGTAGTTAAAACATTTTTCTTTTTTTAGGACTGGAGTGAACGAGATGAAGATACAGGACTGGTAATAGAAAGGATTTTGATTCTTATAAGAAATGTACTGCATGTTCCGGCTGATCTGGACAAAGAGAGAAGACCAGAAAATGATGCCAGTATTCATGACCAGGTCAGTGCTAAGCTATTCAGCAAAGACATTATTCCCAAGTCTCATGCCTTACCTTAATCTATTGAAAAAGAAACAAATTTATAAAACTTTTCAACTGAAGCAAGGTGCAAAAAGTGTTTTTTTTTTATGTTGATAGATTTATACCCAATTCCCTATTTAGATCCACATCTGCTGCATTTTATAAAAATTGGCCCAGTATTTCAAGGTGTCAAGTAGTATCTAACATACTCACAAACTTTCGCTTTTATAATATACTAACTGTCCACCAAGGCCTCGCCCGTGGTGCATACATAGCCTATGTCACTCAAGGTGAATGTAGGTTTTCAATGGTGAAATAATTTTTGAAATTGGCACAGTAGTTTGTGAGTTTATTTATTACAAACATACACACACGCAAAAATACAAATTCTTTATAATATTACTATAGATATAGACGGGATTCACAGCTTATGCATTTACTTATCCATTTATGAAATACTAACTTTTGCCCGCGGGTCCGCCCGCGTGCGCCTCGGTTATATCGCGCCCGAAAGTAGCCTATGTTTGACTCCTAATGCATAACTATATCCATACCAAATTTTATCACAATCGGTCCAGCAGTTTAGCCGTGAAGAGGTGACAGACAGACAGACTTTCGCATTTATAATATTAGTATGGATTAGTATGGATGTATCCATACTAATATTATAAATGCGAAAGTCTGTCTGTCTGTCTGTCTATCTGTCTGTCTGTCTGTCTGTCTGTCTGTCACCTCTTCACGGCTAAACTGCTGGACCGATTGTGATGAAATTTGGTAGGGATGTAGTTAATGACCTGAGGTCTAACATAGGCTACTTTTGGGCGCGATATAACTGAGTCCCACGCGGGGCGAAGCCGCGGGGAACAGCTAGTTCATAATATAGCGCACCAATATGTTAAAAGAGACGCCCATCGTTAATTTTTAGCTGTTCATTGTCTGAAATCACAAAGGTGACATTATTCATACTCAGTTACGAAAATTAAGAACAGTATTGTATTAGGTACAAAACCTGTAAAATTATTGTATACAATTAAATAAATGAATATTTGTGGGTTCCTAGAAACTCAACTGTTGGATTTGGTACTCCGGTCGTATTGACTTAGTAAAAGCCAAATTATCTTAGAAAAACTTTCTGATTGGCTTTAAGATAATCATATTAAAATTTTAATTAAAGGTACTGTGGGCATTAAACCAGTCCGGTATTTTAGACATCATTCTTTACATGTCTTCTGAAAATGAGAAACAATACTTTATGCATATTATTGAGATTATCTCTCATCTACTGCGAGAACAAAATCCTTCAAGCTTAGCTGATGCAGCTCTTCAAAGAAGTGTTGATGAGAAACTAAGAGATGAACAAGAATTGCTTTTAATCAGAACATCAGAAAATAAAGAAAGGCTTAACAAAGTTAAACAATATTCAGCTACCAGGTATTATACCATTCTTAGCTTGCATTGCATATATGAGAATTTTCTCTTTTTATAGTGATATAAATTATTGTAAATGACATTGGAATCTATAATTTTCCGACATCTCAAAAATAATAATAGATGTAATAAACTAATGATGGTTAGTTCTATTCTATATCAAATTTATTTTTATTATTGCTAATCTTACTTATCAGTTACTTACATATCGAAATAATATGCATGTTAAATTTGTGAACATTTTGACTTTTATTTTATTACTTTTGTAGGCATTCTCGTTTTGGTGGTACTTATGTAATTCAAAATATGAAGTCTATATCTGATAATGAATTGATTAGTCTGAAACCTCTGAATAAAATAGCAAACCTGAGTTTCAATGGCAGTAACAAGTCTAAATTTGTGAAACCAAAAAATAGACGGCCTGTAGAAAGTGGAACACATGAAAGGAGATCTGCATTTGCTGTCAGGTAATGATAAACCTTAATAACAAATTTTTTTTTGTTTAATCTGTGAAATACAATAAGGAAACACATTCTTATCACATCATAAAGAAAAGGATTACTTAAACAAGAAATCAAATGTTGGCTTTCCAACCAAGGCGAACAATTAGTCATGAATAAATTATAAGCTAATAATATAGATTTTATCATGTACTCAATATTGTTTATTGTTCCAGATTATTCTTAAAAGAATTTTGTATTGAATTCCTGAACAGCTCATACAATCCACTTATGCATTATGTCAAAGATGTTCTTGTGAGGGCCAAAGCACAACAAAATGATGAATCCTACTACTTATGGGCTGTCAAATTCTTCATGGAGTTCAATAGAGGACACAACTTCCAAGTGGGACTTGTCAGGTATCATGTTTAAAAAATTGTTTTGGCGATTCTAACCAAACAATATTGTTGTTCAAACAAAAGATTCTTAAATGCTTTATGATAAGATTTAATAGCACCAGATTTTTTTTTTATAATTATCAGAATTTTTTAGTAAGAATCATGAAGTTAATAGATAATATTCTCTTAGAGAAATAATTAGTAATAAATTTAAAGGAACCTAATATTAATTTCATACTATTAAACAATTTGTTTTAGTGAAACCATGTCAGTGACCATGTTTCATTATGTGCAACAGCAAATGGAGAAATATTATGACATGATAAAAGTTGAAAAGAAAAAGTTTTCTACATGGGTACGACGACTGCATTTATCTCTTAGAGCATACAAAGAACTGCTAAACACATTATTAGCTATGGAAAAGAGCAATGACCCAAGTGTTAAAGAATCTGCAAAAGTGTTGAAAAGTAATATCTTTTATGTTTTAGAATATAGAGAATTTATTCTTAGTATATTTTTAAATTATGATGACAATAAAATGCCAAGGTTAGTATTTTTGCTCGGCTGATATTGTTGTAAATATGATTCTCAAGTTTTGCAACTTTTAAAACTAACTCTTCATGTTTTAGATCATATTTAATTGACTTAATTGAGACAGTACATTTATTTTTAAAAATGTTGGAGCATTACTGTAAGAAAACAGGATTAGTAGTACAGAAGAAAGTCAGAAAGAAAAAATCTAAAAGTAAGTAATGAATTTGCATTTGCAAATGTTTTATAATTTTGATACAATGTAATGCGCAAAAATGCAATTTATAATTTAAAAAAAAAAACAAGCTATTACTTATCCAAAAAGTAAACCCGTGATTTTTGAAGACAATAATTATACAAAATTGAAATAAAAAGGGAAATAATAATGGTTCCGAAAAACAAATTAATCTCCAGCGATCTGTGGCCGACTATTATTCTAATTAACCAGCGTTATAATGAATTACCGACGAAAAACCCAAAACATAAACGAATAAAAATATCCAATTTAACAACAATTAAGAGCATGTTCAAATTACATTTTCTCCTAAAAGAAAATGGATCTTCGAATAACAAAACTAAACTTCCAAATAGAATACTGAACCTCCGACAAAATTACTAAGTTACCGACAACAGAGGTTTTGTCAAAAAAATCATATTTTTACAACTTGCATGAACTGTTTTAATTTCTATTGTTGGTTATCAAATTTATTTTTTAACCCGCAATAATGATGAAAATACCTCAACTGTTCGGCCCGTGCGATAGGGTTCGGGTCGCGTTCGGCTGTTTTCGCGTGCGAGTTCGAAAGATCCGAGCGCAGTGCGCTTGCAACTAGAGGTGGGTTGGATTAGGTAAAACCCGTACCTGTTCTATCTAATACTAATACCAAAAAATAACTAATCCAAATACCTAATCCGAATACCTCTTCCTAATCCCTGCCATTCGCAGCCAATTCCCAACCTTATGTCATTCATCGTAAAGTTCAATATTGTTTCTAACACGATAGTATTAGATCTTCAAAGTATTGTTCCTTAATCTGTGTATTAGATAACATTTCTGGATCGAAGCTCCTAATAGTAACACTGCTGCACTAGCGAATCTAATACACCTAATCCCAGTAATTGTTAATACTTTATATGCAACTGATTTTTGATCTTATTCTTAAAGTGCGTAAAGGTTATTGTTGTTTAGATGAAAATATTTGATAAAAGTGTACCTAATCCATACGTTTAATTCTAGTAGCAAATATTTTTCGCAACCGATTTTTTATCTTATAATAATTAGTTTAAGGGTCAGTGTTCTTTGATGGATGAAAGTATTGGATAGGTACATACCCAATACAAGAGCCGACGAGAATATTCAAAAATCTTCTCAGTCGATTTTGAACTTTACGTCGTATGATTTAAGGATGAATATTGCTTGCATCGAAAAATACCTAATCCGGGGTGCCAAATAATAGGTACGCACTGGTATCGAAAAATACCTAATCCACGCACCTAATCTAATATTTATGCCTCACCTCTACTTGCAACGACCGATCCTTGCGTGTTTTGTCTGTTTATGTTACAAAATTAAATAGTTTTTGTTGCTATTGGTTTAATATTATCATTTCAACGAACTAATAAATCTACTAAGGAAACTATTAACTTACTATCTATTAAGGAAACTTAGTATTGTTACGAAATATGGATGAGGTACCCGTGTACCGTTCTGAGTCGGAGGAGGAAGAGGAGGGAGCTGGTTCATCAGTACCGGTGAAGAAGAATCGTCGTAATAAAAGTTGGGTGTTGATCAAACGGTGCTATAATGTGCAAGAAGCAGAGGAGTTTGTCAGTAATGAAAAGACTTGGTCAAGAAACTATACGCGGGACAGTGATGAAGGCCAAAAACGTTTCTATCGTTGTAACAAGGTAAAATCCAAGGGGCCACAGTGTGATTGTGCGTTGTATTTATTGTTTGTGAATGACTGCAATGATATTCTTATTTTTAAGACCACTTCAGAGCACAACCATGACCAGATTGGTACGCGTAGTGAGTACGGAATTCCAGAAAACGTTAAAAGAGAAATAAATAAGATGTTTGATTTACGCCTAAAGCCAAAAGCTATATTAGAGGCTCTGAACAACATGACAGGGATAAAGGTGCCTTCGAAACGGCAACTTAACAACTACTTATATGACAGAAGGCGCGAGAAGTTCGGAAGAGCTGCAATTTACTTAGGTGAACTTGAAAAATGGATTTTCGATCGAACAACTATTCCCGATGATGAAAACGAAGTTTTCGTGTTCAGCTATTACGTGATAGAAGCGGAAGAACCAAGTTTTCGTCTCGCGTTGTCAACTAAAAAATTACTCAACATAGTTTGTTCCACCGACGTACTGCACATAGACGCCACATATAAACTCATATGGCAAGGGTTCCCCGTTTTAGTTCTTAATACCACTGATAAGAACCGTAAGTTTCATCCGCTTTGTCTTGGTGTGTCCACTAATGAACGTCAAGAAGATTTTCAAATGATTTTTGACGGCCTTAAAGAAAAGGTTCTGTCTTTATTTGATCACGTGATGCAACCTAAAGTTTTAGTTTGTGACGCTGCTCAGAGTATCAGAAATGCTTTCATCGCAGTTTTTGGTACTACACCAGTTGTTCGTATGTGCTGGGCTCACGCGAAGAAAAATATGCAGCAAAAAGTTACGAAACTCGTCAACAATAAAACGAAACAGAAGGAAATTATACACGACATAGACGCACTACATAATGCTACATCATATGAAGTTTTTAATGCTGCATCACAGGCTTTTGTAGAAAAATGGCAGACTCAAACCGAGTTCATTCAATACTTCAAAGAAGAATGGTTAAAGAAACTTCCGCATTGGTTTTTAGGCGCAGCGCCGTGTTCGCCTGCCACAAATAATGCATTAGAAGCGTTCAATCGGAACATTAAAGACCACAACACCTTACGTGAACGTCTTCCACTTTCACATTTCTTGGCCATTGCCACTGAGATGGTTGCTCAGTGGTCTTTACAAAGCTGTAAGGAATCGTTACCTGAAACACCTACTATTGAGCTGAAGGACTGGACTGATGGGTATTGCTGGGCAAGGAAAGATTTAAGAATAAAGATTTTATCATCCAACACGGCATACACTGAATACTTGATCCCAAGTAGTAGCCAAGTAGGGGAGGTATCGTACGGCGAGCAGTGGTTAAACTTTGATGATTACAAGATGAAACATTTCGCTTTCTGGAAAGTCACAGTGCCTAAAAACGAAACACAAAATGTAGAATGGAGAAAAGGATCCTGCACTTGCCCGCAGTTCTATAAAAAATACGTTTGTAAACATCTTTTAGGGCTCGCTGTTAGATTGAAGCTCGCGACTCCGCCCATGGAAGCGAAAGCACTACCTATAGGACAAAAAAGGAAACGGGGTCGTCCTACTAAATCCAGACCTGCTCTTATAATACAATGAAGATAATTAAGATACCTACTGACAACTAACGAGCTGCTACTACTACCTCCCTATTTAGTTCATAAGTACAATTATGTATACCTAACATTTTCTACTACCTATTAAAACTACATTTTCATAATAAACTGAGTTTTGTTTTATTTTTATCTTTATTTTCGCTGACATTATAAAAACTAGGAAATTTGTCGAAATAATACAGTATAATCTGTATAATAGTAAAATATTCTAGGAAACAAAGGTCTACTTGGTTTTAGATTAAAGCATGAATAGGACTGTTCTAACTTCTTAACGCCTGAAATAGGTACCGATATCGAAGCATACCCGTGGTAAGTAAAATTCATGATATATGATGCAAGTAAAAGTTATTGTTACAAGTACATTTTTATATTTTTTATAAGTTTCTGTATAACCACTCAGAATAATATTTTCAGTATAATGTTACAGTTAAAATAGCACCACAGTCTATGAAATATGAAAGGTAATTTATGAATTAATAGTAGGCATTTAAAGATAAAAATGACAAAGCATAGTTTTCAGTAGAACGTAATTTATGCTGGTAGAAAAGTATTATCGCAATAAACAGTCATGTTTATTTTTCGAAGATTTCAGTATCTCATTCGGTCGTTTCGTCATTTTTATTCGGACAAAAGTAGTTGGAAAGTTAGTATTTTAGGCAGTAGATTTAATATTTTGAGTAAGGACAATTCTTCTTTTTTTGTCGGAGCTTTTATTACTACCCAAATAAAAATAGTATCACTATAAATTAAACACGAGCCTTAACTCTACCAAATGGCATCAACGTGCACAGACCGACAAGCGTTAAACTGTGCGACTATTGCAACTAAATAAAGGCACATTTTTAACAGCATGCTCAAACAGCTATAGGCAAAATTTACGGTACTGCAAAATAATGGGAATACGTCTGAAGAGATGTAATTGCAGATTATATTTTGTTTAAAAACAAAAAAGCGATTACAAAGCGATTACATCTCTTCAGACGTGGTAGGGACTGACAGCAGTGGTAGATCCGAAACGCTGTAGATCTGAAAAAAATAAATTTAGTTAAGATCCCACTTTTTTTTTGGCGAAAAAATTGAGTGTGAAATACTAAAACATGATTTTTTAAAGAACTTGAACTTGTACTTGAACAAACTTATTTAGTGCTTTATCGGATTTAGAATCACATTTACCCAAGTGATCGTTAGATAGCGTTAATATGTCGCAGTATGAGTAGGCAGGACTCTGTTGGCGATATAGAAAATATATATAAAAATCGGCGCGTTTCTTTGCATGGCGGTTGAATATCTGTACTAGTATAATATTCTGTAATCTGTGGTCTTACCTCTCTTCCTTTGTCCCTTTTTTTATGTAAATACCCTCAATGCTAGTTCTTGAGTTACTTTTTTTTTTAAATTGAATTATCTAGAACAAAAGCCGCGCAAATCTGTGCCTCAAGCGGCTATCCGCAGAGTAGAAGTATCGTCGTGGGAGGAAGTGCGTCCTCAGCTGGCCACCGTGCTGAGCGCAGGTGTCCTCGAACACCCGCCGCCCTTCGACGCCGCTTCCGACGTTCCTATAGACCAGCAGAAGTAAGTTTTAGATAGTTCTTATTCTTTTTCCATAGAATTTAAGTAGCCTGGAAGAAATAATTGCCTTTTTTATAATAAAATTGCTATTCAAATATGTATGTAAATAGTACAATAAAGTGTTGATTAATTTATTTAATCGTATAAAGATATGTTAGGAAACTGGGTGATAACGACCTTTTGGTGGTTTGAGCCTCTCGGGAGGAAGTAGAAGACCCACAGATAAATAAGGCTGCATTTAATAGTCACTGAGTGTACATGGAAAAAGAAATTATATTTGTTAGTCTATTGTCTATAGGAAATGTTTAACCTATTTCCTTATTTCTTAAATATAAGTCTCCTTTATTATTACTTAAATTTTAATTTTGTTAGGGCAATTAAAATGTATGAATAATAAAATTTATTAATTCATATAATTTTTTACAGGGAAGATTGCATGAAGAATATACAGAAGTTAATGCGTGATCATAAATTTGAAGACGCCGTCGGAATGTTCAGAGCTGCAAGGTTGTACACATAGTTTAGTACCTACCATATTTAATTTTATTCCATAGTTCAAAAAGTTAATTTTTAATCGTGTTTTACCTCAGGGAGGTATGGCCTGAAGAAGGAATTTTCGGTGTCAGCGGCATCGCCGAAGATGAAGAGCTTGAAATGTTAGAAACAATCTATAATACTGACTTGGGAGTGGAGATCACTGGTGAATATTATTATTGCAATATTTATTCAGGTTTTGCAAATTATATCCTCATCTATATTCGCTATATCGACGCCATATTAAATCATATTTTTCGCGATCTAAATTATTATAGGCTTATCCGCAGTCAAACAAGACTAACAGGGGAGAAAGGGTGGCTTGGGTTTGTCCTAAGTATTACTGAAGTAAAAATACTTCATGGCACAGTACAGTCACTCTATTAGCTGAGAATACAATATATAAACGTTGGTTTATATATTGTATTCTCAGCTAATACAGTTACAATATGAGTAAGTATATATTTAGCAAGAAAATTTGACATTATTTTTCATGATTGGCAACTTTCCTGAAGTAAACTCTCCTGAGAATTTAGAAGTAGCTTTAATTCGACGAAATAATGGTCTATTTTTTAACCAGAAACCACATGAAATAAAATCTATATGTAAGATTTAACTAAAAGTATTTATAATTATCATAAATCGCAACATTTATTACATATTTTATTTAAGTATATTTTTATGGTTTTTAGTAAACTACTTCTTACCTACTTTTTACTTAACCTTTACCTTTTTTTTTATGTGGACACTTATTATATTTTTATTTTGTCAGTGCCTGAGGAGGAAACTAATGAAAACGAAGAAAATACCGATTATGACGACGAAGGTAATTATATGTCGAAACAATAATTATTACTGGTTATAACAATATCACGTTAGGTTATTATTTATGTTAATTTATTTTTATTACAGAGGAAGAAGAAGAGGAAAGGTCAACGGCAATTGAAGAAACAGATTTCGATTTCAAAGATTTTGTTTTAAGGTGCTTACATATTTTATATCTATATCAATTAAGTTTGTAGGTCTTATAAACGACAGCGAGAATATAACTTTTTTATTAGTCTAAGTATAATTTATGCCATAAAGGATTCTCTTTCTCGCTTCAGATTTTGTCATCCAAGAGTAGTAAGTGCATGTGTTTACTTATTGGAAGGTTACGATAAGAACTTGCCTCACACAAACCACTGCGCTATCAAAATGTTGCATCGCATAGCTTGGGACTGCCAGCGGCCTTCCATGATGTTTCAGGCCACACTATTCCTAGTATTCCAGAGGGTACTTGCCAATCCGATGCCGATGTTCAAGGTTAGTATTAACAGGCCTGACTGTAAAATTCCAAGATTAACGAATAAATACTCTCGCAGTGTAGATTAAAGGTGCATTTTTTAATCATAATTATCGTCCCTTTTTTAACTAATATTACATTTTGATAATCAAAAAATTTCTGTATTTAGGCGAAAGATATATAAAAGCCTGGTTCTCTCATACGGCCCTTTCCTTCGTATGGAGAACCTGCAGTTGGTTTTTCAAAAAAATTCCAGCAGACAAAAAAAAATGAAATTTAATTATATTTTCTTTCGATCATAGTAAAATCAATCTCACGGTTTATCATCGCTCCAGTGGCAATATAATCTTGTCTGTATATTCTGCAGAACTCGCGGTCGAACGGTTAATAATGACATCACAAACCCAAGCCGCAAATAAAATTTAATTGTATATTGATTCCGCCGCGGGGTTTTAAACCGCAACACAATATTGCAACTTCATTTTCTCCCGTTCCCAACCTCCATTTACAAACTAATAAATATAATCTTTAACAGGAATTAGAAAAGTTCGCCATTTTTATATTGAGAAAATTCACAGAAGTTGCTTCCAAGAATACAAAAGTATTTATGGAACTTCTTTTCTGGAAAAATTCTAAGGATTCCGCAGAAATAGAACATGGATACACACTTTACACGGACCAAAAGTAAGTAGTAATTTTAATTTTATTCTATGTTAAGTTTTATTAAGTGCTCTTCATATTTTCGGTCCAACTTAGTTAAGTAAAACTTAGGATATGTTTTAATTGGATAGATTGTTATAGGTACTCCAGTTTTTATTGTACAAAAAAACGAGCACGCCGCTTAAAGCTTAACTGTAAGATAAAGCTATACGTTTGCTTAACATCGCAGTTGTTGCCCGCTGCTACATTCGCATAGATATTCATCATGTCTCTATATTTGTATCATAAGTATCGATAAAAAAAATATTTCCATATTTATTGACTACTAGCTTTCCCCGCGGCTTCGCCCCGCGTGGGACTCGGTTATATCGCGCCCAAAAGTAGCCTATGTTTGAGCTCAAGTCGTTAACTACATCCCTACCAAATTTCATCACAATCGGTCCAGCAGTTTAGCCGTGAAGAGGTGACAGACAGACAGACTTTCGCATTTATAATATTAGTATGGATTGACTGACTATTTCGACGACCTCCGTGGCGTATTTGTTAACATGCCTGACCGCTACAAGAGGTTCGATCCCCGGTCAGGTCAAGATGAAAAATGATCTTTTTCTGATTGACCTGGGTCTTGGATGTTTATCTATATATGTATTTGTTATAAAATATAGTATCGTTGAGTTAGTATCCCATAACACCAGTCTCGAACTTACTTTGGGGCTAACTCAATCTGTGTGATTTGTCCCTATATATTTATTTATTAAAATCTGTTTACAAACTTTTTACCTGTTAACAACCACATTTTAATATAATATTAAAATAAGCTATAAAGTGCCAGGGCAGTAGTAAGTAGACCGAAATCGTCTGGTGCTAAATTTGAAAATTTTTATTGTTACGTCAGATAAAATTAGCATTTTCAAATTACGTTAGGGACAAACCGGGCAAAGGCGCCTGGTCTGAAGAACAGGAGGAAGAACTCCGCAGGCTGTATATGGAGAACCAAAGCAATCCAGAGACAGATCAAGGTATGCAATATTCGAGGCTTTGGTGAAATAATAATCACGATTCTAACTTGCCTATAATCTAATGTTTTATCATATTGAACAATTTTTTCTCTTATATGTGGCATGCATAGAGTATTTTGTATAATATCATTTCAATAGTGTAATATTCCGCGGATGTTATATCTGACTTACTCTTTTTTATTAGACACTTGAAAATTAAGAAGACAAAGAAAGTAACATTAAAAACATAAGCTTCTTACAAGTGTTCAGATTGATATACATACACCTACATATATTTTTGGTAACCTCTGCTCCCAAATAGATTTTCTGACTAGCCGCCTCGAATTAATAGTTTGATCCGTTTAATTTTTAATCCGGTTGTATTGGCTTAGCGACCTAAAGACGATCTCTGGTGTTGGAGACCAAGATCCTCTTTAGGAAAATTACATACTTATATTTTATATCTATTTCCAATAGATGTGATCGACTGGATCTTAGAGAACCTCATAGACCAAACTCGCACGCGCCGCGGCGTGATCAGCAAACTCAAAGAGCTTGGTCTCATTTTCCGCGCGCCCACCAAACGCAGCAACAAAAACGCAACCAAAGAAAAAGTCCCCAAGGAGTTCAGTGAAGAAGAAGACGAACAACTACGAGCATTGTGGGACCAATATCGGGAGACAGAAGGTAAATCACTTTTTTATTTTGTTGTATTTTAGACGAACATTTTGCAGTGTGAAGTTTGTATTACTTACCTATCTCGTTTTTTACCCGAAGCCAAAATGAAGGGTAATGATTTTGGCAGTCTATGTATGTATGTATGTTCTATCGTAGCGTCTAAACTACTGGACCAAATTTAATGAATGAGGTGTCAAAAGATTCGTAAAAATATATAGCCCGGGTGACATAGGCTATATAAATTTTCACTAACGGAATATAAAGCTCAAATGCTAACCCTAAAAAAATTTAACTAAAATTGTCATCACGGTTTTGGTATGAAAATAAATATCTTGGCGAGCACATTACAAATATGTATATAATTCATAATGTTTAAGTCAAAATAAAGGTTGGAATGTTTTAAATGCAAACGTAAAGTGGTACATCTTCTACCTCATGGCTAGAATGATACAAGTAAACGCCTAGTGTGTAAGAAGTGAGATGCAATGTATCGTTAAAACACATAGGAAGTGCAAAGCAGTCGTATTTTTAAAGCGCTGAGCGAAGAAAGATATTTAAAAGAAGTAAAATCAATTTACTCTACTCTTAATATTCCTTATTTTCTCTTAAATCGGACAGTTAGAATAATTATTATCTAATGTAGTCTAAGCACTATGAAATGAAATTTACTTGTGCTCTGAGCTTATAATATTTATTTACTTAATGGGAGTAATAAATGTGTATGTAATGTATTTTCTACGTTTAAAGAGTTTCATAATGTACTGCTACGCTCTAAAGAGTTTATTGTGTAATAAAAACGTGATGTGCTTAACTTTATACCTCATCCAAATCCGAAAACCAATCTAAGTTACGATTCTCTAAAATTGTTTATATGGGATTTATCGGAGTTTGATATGCAGTTACAACGTAATGTCAGCTTTTATTGTTAAATACTTTTTGATCAAATGAAAGACTTGACTATATAGCTTTATATATCTTTATAATATACTGATATTATAAATATTTGTATGTTTGTTTGTAAGAACACATCATGGACAGGTATTAGTAGCTAGTGGTTTAATGCAAATATATTCACAATAAATATTTACTTATATTTTTCTTCTTAAACTCTAGGCAATAATTTTAATTCAGCGTTTTTTAGAATCCATCCTTACGTATATTTCTTCAGACTCCGGGGTTCTATTCTTTAAACCAAGGTATCCTAAAAGCACAAATGTTTTATGCTCATACCCTTACTTTCTCATTGGCTCAAAGGGTATGTTTTTCTTGCCTTTATAAATCTAATATTGGGTTTGTGTCCGTAGATTGATGACCAACATTTAGAAATAAAGACCAACCATTTCATTAAAAAGTTGAAAGTGTATACACACACATATAATAAAATAATTTGTACAACAATAATTTATTTTATTTTTTTACAAATCATTCTGCTATTAATATAGCCATAATATTATTTCTATTTCGGGATAAGTAGTGCTACTAGTTAGAGGGAAAACCTCCGCAAATTTATATTTAACGCAGACTTCGGCAAAATCTTGCTATTATTGTCTATTGACATATAATTATCGTGAAAGTCAATGGCATATGAAATTTCAGACCCAATGGGTGAAATAATGTGTCGCATGCCAAGAAAACGATCGAAACGAAGTTACGTCGACAGGCTGGTTGAACTCGGCGTCGTGGGAGACAAGAAGGAATGTCGCAAAAAGAGAAGCAAGAAGGCTAAAAGCTCCGGCGACGGTGATAACTCGGGCGGTAAGTAGCATTGCATGCCAATATTATTACAGAAACTTTATTATAAAAGTACTTATAAATTTGTTTGTTTGATTGGAAGTGGGATTAAATATGAGGTATGTAGGTATTTTTTTAACAAAATCCATGCAACGAATTAGATTATTTTTTGGCTTAAGGGTTCAAATATCTATGTGTGTAACTTTGGTTTGAGCTTTATGAACTAATAACCTATCAGTATTATAACTATACTCTTTATTATATATTATTATATCCTTCGTACCTGCAAGACCATAGGATTTTATGTATACTAACTACATTGTCTACATATTTGTTATGTATATTTAGGTAACTCATCGACTTCCGAGTCGTCCGACCAGTCGGATATCGAGGACGACGGTCGTACGTCTAGATCGCCGCCGCCGCCTAAGAAAGTTAAGATAAAAGAAAAGAATACAAGACAACCTTCAAAGAATAAAAAGGAAAAGGCTGTTACACTCAGTGCTAACGAAATTGCTAAGCTTTTGGTACGAGCTGTGGACGAGGGTACGTATGTAATATTGTCTGGTTTATACAAACGCTGTCTTTTTTATGTAAATTTGTATGGCACGACGTTACGACACTCGATGAGCCAGGTGCGCCTTATACAAGTTGCACCGATAAATATTGAACAAAATTGTATTTTCAAAAGAAAAGGTTTTGAGATAATCCTGTGAGTAAAGTAGGGACTTGAATGAATAAGCTGATCCTGATTTTTTAGGAACAATGCGTATAGGGTGCCAACCGTACTCTATCCGTCTGTTAACGGACATTCATGAATCACTATATATATCTTCTTAGGTCCTGTTTGAGTGCGATTTAAAAATATTTAATATGTAATTTTGGTATATTTTAATTTAATTTTACCTTATTCGTGTACCAAATTTCGGCTGTTCCATGCATTCAGCCTTTAAAGCTTGATAAGAAAAATCATTCAACGACTTTAAGTGTATAAATACAGAGTGATATAGTATTAGTTTAATGTTATCGTTTATCGTCTGTGCAATAAAATATTAGCGGATGTACAATCACGCACCGATTTTTGAATTCGCCTTCATAATCGTTCCTCATGCTAAAAAAGATTATTTCAAAACTATTTAAGCGAATAATTTATTTGTAACAATTTGAAATGATCTTTAAAATATTAAAACTTGTTAGATTTGACGGAGGGCCTAAAATGGTTGGCCGAGAATCTAGAAGAGGTGGCCCTGGATCAGGAGGCCGACGGGTTCGACCCGGACGCGCCCGCCACGCCGCTCGTGCCGATCTCCGGCGAAGCCACAACCGCTATGGAGAGGGACTTGTTCAGGAGCGTGCTGGAGAGCGTGGGCGTACAGCCGCCCGGGAACGAACAGGTTTGTTATTGAAGTTTAACCCCTCAGTCTTGTAAACCAAAGTAATATTAAGATATTTTTTTTTATATGACTGCGCATTATTGACTTTACACGTTGGCGGACGTTTTTGAAAACACAATATTAGTTTAATTGTTATAACTGCTATAGCAGTCGTGTGTCCGCTAACGTGTTAACATAAACAATTATTTCTCCATAGTCAAACCATATTTTTTCATTCTGTAAACGACAATGTATTAACTGATTGAAATATTCCCAAATTAACAGACATCAAAATAAAATGTAAAGTTAAAGTCAAGTGAACGAGTGTAGTCTCCGGGGAACGATTTGGGTTTGACGGAATTGTGCGGTGACGTCACGCGGTCCTTGTCGACCCTTGGACGAGAAAAAGTAACAGACAAATATTGCCTAAAAAAGAACGCAGTGTAATAGAAAACGTAGGAAAGCGGACGCTTTGCTCCGAAACAACCTGCTGAGAATGCTGGGATAGAAGAAAACCTTTCCAGTTCCAGACGAAGTGTCACGCGGTTACACTCGTTTGTGATGTGTTATAGGAAGAAGTAGAAAGGGCTTTTAATAGATTTCGAAAATTTCTTATTTTAGTATTATTCATGGTAACTTGTAATTTGATTACTAAGACTGCACTTTAAAAATCTTAAATGACAATGTTTTATTCAATGCTGATGCGCAATCAGCATACACTTTAAACATACTTAGATACAATAATTTAATAAAATTACAGAAGCAAAAGTTTTTTTGAAAATGATTCAATGCTCTTATTTAGGGTATAACTTTCGAAGGCAATATAACAGTTCAGAGTTAATTCTATTTACATTTCAGGAAACATATTGGAGGATACCTAGCGAATTGCACTTCGAAACTATTAGGAAACGAAGGGAGATAATTGTAAAAGCAATTAACAAGGAACTATTGATCGAAACACCTTCAGCCAATGAAAATAATGTTGAGGGTACATCGCAAAATATAAAACCAAATGACGAATCTAGTGATGACGACGGTCTTTTCGATAACTTGAGAAAATTGCGCGAGAACAGTGGCTTTTCCAATGAAAGCAATTCTAGAAAAGCTGACGTCACACCGAATCGCAAACGAAGTCGTAGCGTCGACCCGGAGGACACAATTGGTCGAGCGAAAATGCAGAAAATTGATGAAAAAGATGAAGATGTCGACGATGATATACTGTCGTTTGCTAAGAAAACTCTACAGCATGAGGACTTGCCTGACACCGAGGATATTCTTAGTAGCATACAAAAAACACTAAGCGGTAAGATCGCATTGTTTATCTTTACCTGAGTAATACATTTTTGCTGGTATTTTGATGACGATTTTTGGTATTACATTTCGAGGTTTTATCCACCCTAGAAACAAAGATGTTAAAAAAGTTCACTTCAAATATTCACTTTCAAATTCAAATATTATTTATTATTCACGATGTACTTAAGGTGATACCTCAGTGAACACTAGCGCCACCGTCATTTAAAAATCATTACTCACTGAAAACACAAGTTATCAAAAATCCCTCTGCTATAATTAAGGTTTTGGATCTGAAGTTAATTTTAAACATATTAAATTATAATTCCCTATAGTTACAAATTGCATTATTGCTTAAAACGGCCACTTTTAGCAGTTTTGCAATTTGTAACTATATGGAGCTATAATTTAATAATTGAATATGATTAAAATTAACTTCAGATCCAGAACCAAAATTACAGCAGAGGGATATTTGATAACTTGTGTTTTCAGTGAGTAATGATTTATAAATGACGGTGGCGCTAGTGTTCACGGAGGTATCACCTTAAATAATATTATCTAAAAATATGACGAATTGTATCATTATTATTTTTAGCAAGAAACATTTTAATAGTGTGCAAATATTAGTTAAATAAATAACACGTTTAAAATAAAATACAGATTTAGCACTTCGTAATATTTTATTTTCAACCAAAAGAACTGGTAGTAAATTGACATGTGTTAAAAATAACTTTCCTTGCAGATGACAGTGCGAGCGAGGAGGACGTTTTGCTGGCAAAACCTGACAAAAAGAAACGCCGCATTATTATCGATGACGATTCCGACTAAATATCATGTTATTTGTAAGAAACGAAGTTTGTGATGTAAGTAATAAATACTTATTTTAATAGCCTCTATTTTGTACAGTTTTATTTCATAGATATTCAATTTTTTTAGATCTCAAACAAATTGTTAAAATATTGAGACGACCACAACATACTTTCTAAAAAATGATTACTTACGTATTTCAAACAAGAAGGCTTTGCACTTAGTTGAAATTCATAAAATTGTTAATGTGACTGACTGCCCTAAAAACACGAGACCTGAAAAATAATAATAATAGAGATTATCTTAGAGAGAGAAATAGGTGATCTAGCAAAGTGCCTGATTATTTATAAAACTTCCAGGCGTTTTAAATTCATTTAATACGGTAATTTTGAAAAAAAAAACATTTAAATAATAAAATCAAAAAATCCACGATTTGTTTTTATGTTTCAAATAAATACTTAGGTTATTGTCGAAAATGTATTTACACAAGAACAGATTTCATTTTTTATTCTAACAACTGCTAGATGTTTGCGCCGTTTATAATGAATTGGTTACGGCAAAACAAACAAGACTATTCAATCCGGGGTATCAAACGAATTACAATAACGTCCACAGAGTGGTCTGTTGTTTATTAAAGGTTAACCTAGGTTACATAAATAAGCTACATTTGCGAAAGTAAGCGACTCTCCCAGATATTTCTTTTCGCAAAGCAAAGAGCTTGCTAATAAAATGAAAACGAAAGTCATTACATCCAGAGTAATTTAAACAAATAGCTTCATATGTTTCAGTGCCTTATTACGTCACGTATAGGAATTCCAATATCATCCTGGTATCGGATAGCAATATACTCGCATAGTGCGCTCACTTGCTGGTATTTTCTATCCATTGCTGGGACCGTGTGTTGCCGCGCATGTCGATATTGCAAATATTATGCAATATAACTAAACAGAAATAGAATCGCAGAGTTTTCGTATTGGTGATATTGTTAACAAACAATGCCGAAGTATCGATACTCTGTAAATATTGTTCGCCAGAAGATTTGTTTGTTCGCGACCCTCCGGGGGAAATAAATATGGTTTACGCTATTTAACCTATGTGGTCTGCGAAGCTTAAAAGTAATCATCTGGCCATCATTCAAATACGAGTTTATCAAGTTTTGGTCACTTATTTAAAACATAATTTATATAGTAGCTATTGTAATTTATTTAGGGGATTGGCCTTAATATGCTAAAGCTACAACATGCAATAGTTAGAAAAAGTTCCTTACTAATAATATATTTATAAATATAATGACTTATAATACTTATCTATATCTCTCATTAGTAGAAGCTGATCACTGATAGTAGTTTTTTCATTCACTAGGTTCTATATTATACTGGTAATTTTTAAATAAATATTTATGTATATGTATTTATGTATGATTATTTGTGTATGTTTTTTTTTATTTTTTTATTCATAGTTTATTATATTATTTATTTCATATTTGTTTCGGTACCGGCTACCCCATTTTTTCCACGTTGTTCCTATCCACCCTAAGGTTGGCTGGAAGAAATTGCATCAGCGATAAGTCCGCCTTTGTACACATTGTTTGTATTCAACATATATAATTTGTATGATAATGGTACAATAAAGAGTATATCTATCGGTAGTGAGTAGTGACAAGTACTTACCAAATTACTTTGCGTGCTTCCGCCACCAGTTAGTTCATGCAGTCTACTGCGCCATCCACCCACTACTGTTAGTCCCAGCATGTCCGCCATCATTAGTTTGCACTCACATTCCTTGCGACACGTGTTTCACCTCTCCACAAAGCATCCTGGGTGCCTGAGCTCAGGCATCAAGGCCTCGTGTAGATCCTAGCGCCTTCCCGGTTGCATCCTCAGTCGGTTGCCTCGGAACCCAAAGTCCGCTTTCCTACTTTTTTCTACTCCACTTCGCCCTGTTTTCGGTACCCCTGGTAGTGAATCCATTTACATGCAATTTGCACACGACACTAATTAGTTAAATTATGATAAAACTAATTAGTTAATTTTTTCTCAATACATAAATATAAGTATATAGATTGATCAAATATCTTATTCATTCATATTACAAATATGTCTAAAGTTATTATATATATTCCGCTGAGGATTACGTACCTAAGTATAACTCGCGAAGATTAATTTCGCAGGGTGCGCACTAAATCTTTTCACTCAGCATCAGATTAGCGCCCCAAACCTTCCCCTAAATGTATCGTTGTTTTTCTAACATTATCTTAACATTGTAAACAAGCCTCCCGAACCCGGATGGGGTATTCTACCTGAAATAACATTTAAATTTGTAGGATGTTACATAAAAACATGGATTTGCGTACATTATAATACTTGCCTGTACATAGAAGTGAATTTCGCAATAATATATCTACATATATTAGGGAGTTTATTCATTTAATCGCTTTATGTGGGATACAAGTTCAATTGTCCATGCGACTCTTGGTGTACAGTTTTTGGAAACCGCCTCTCTTCCCCTGAATTGGCTTCTTTAACAACAAGTTCGCACCAAGAACCATCGGGATCGTAAGGTTCAGACAGAACGAAAAACTCTCAAAACAATCTAATGGCTCCATCGAAAATAGTTATGTCACGAGCGTCATTTCTTAACATAATATATAAAATATTTGAGTACATATTCGAAAACATGGTACGATCAAACCAAACATTGACACTACATCTCGCGTTACTTAACCTATATCCATTATGTACAGAGAATCCGAGGCAGCCGAGCATCACTTCGTGTTGAAGCGACTTAAAATATACTGCTCCAAATCGCGGGCAAAAAATACAAACGATCATTTCATCGCGTAATCCCGCGGGCAATCGCGTATTTCTTATTCAAATGTTCAGTCAGCTATTTTAATGTTTCAACACAGCACGTCATCAATCTTAGCGGAGGCCGAACGTGGGCCATTACAGCCACCCCCTTGCAATTATCCACTTGAATAAAAACGTTTTAAGTGTTAAATTAACGATATCTCAGAGGAACGAAGGCTGTCTGACTAAGTGATTAATTCAAACCCTTGAAAAGTGATAGTGAAGCTCAGTTACGCGATTTTTTATTTAATAAAGAGCGCAATAGCCGTTACCATTTTTAAATTTTCGTTGGAGAAACTAATACTGGAAAACGATTTCAATTTTTCACAATTACTTTAAAACTGTTCTTATACCTAGTATTAAGTAAGATCCATGTTTCCAGAGTAAAACTTAGAAAACAAGAAAAATTTTACATGAAGTAAATACTACCCTTTTTTTATAGCTAAAGCATCTTCTCAATTAAGTTTAGGATACCAACAAAATTTTAACCCAACCCACCTCTAAGAATTTCCTTCTGACTCTTAACTACATTAACAATGTTTCGTCTGGATAATCAGAAGTAAACTTTTTTTGATGGCATCTCTTGTGTAAACTCAATTCTTCAACCAAAGCTCAAAGATTTATGTCATAATGCAAAGAGGTAACAGTTAGAGTATGGTTATATATACCGCATAATAACCAAAACGATTCAAAGTTGATAAGTGCCACTTCTCTACAGGCAAATTGCATTATTATTCTCTTACTTTGTGAAGCATTAACAGGCACAATCTTCAAATATTGCTTCCGCAGATTGTTCGCATATCACTTTCAAACTTTGCGTCTGCAAGCGAAACTGGGAAATTGCTCTGCGTTAGATGTTTCTTATTTCTGCCCTAGTCGGAGTCACTTAACTACGTAAATATAAACAACCGTCATTCTTCTTCTTTACGCGCGTCGGGCGGAGAGAAAAGAATGACAAACGAGTTAAAGAATAATGGAAAGTAAATGAAAACAGAAAAATCGCTTTTGTCAACTGCTTTCGCGATTGTAGACATTTTATGTTTTTAACACGTCCAAATGTCTGATGTTTATCTCTTAACTGCTTGATTGTGTAAGCATGGTCGATTGTGTGAGCTACACGAAATGATAACGGTGTGATTACTGCTTTTGTTAGTAGCCTCTGTTTTGTCTATTATCCTATGGTATCTGGGTCCGTTGTTTTCCTGTAGGTTTGATAAGTATGTTGATTGTTAGTTTTTATGCCTCACTAAATGTTATTTTTATAAGAAACGACGAAACACAGAAATTTACTCTTAAATATCTGAATATCATTTTATCCGAGCCTGGTAAGTCCTTAAATTATTGGAACATTTAATATGAATTCTTCTATGCATGCAAAGTATCCACATTTAAAAAGTTTCTAAAATGATAGCATCATACTAAAGACTGAAAACGGGTGCTAATAGTCAAATACGAGGTTTTTATAAATTTTTACTTTCCTAATCGAAATTGAAACAGAGTTTTAAAACCCGTAACCATAAATGGCTGAGTTTTGAAACAAGCCGTGCGGCGCTGTTGGAAGCGGGATAATTCTTCCAACGAAATTCGCTTCCCTTTGCGTCGGCTGTCGACTGCTATTTAATTAGCGTTTCGCATGTTGGTACTTCAAATAGTCACACCGAACTATAGTCAACAGGGGGATGAACGTGCTCCACGTTCGTTTTATATGTTGGATAAGTAGAATACTAACAATCCAAATCAAATATAGAGTTTAAACTTCGCTCTTCTTTGTAATGCTTCTGAACGGAATTCTGTTTCATAAATGTGCTTTAACACTAGCGAAATTGTTTGGTAATAAAAGTTTAAAATCTGTACTAATATAATAAAACAGAAGAGTGTTTTTTTTAAACGCTTTGGAACTACCAGACCATAATTATTTTAATAAAAGGTTTAATGTTTTATTTATAGTTATTCTTAGTTAGTCTTGTTTCGAATTATCCGTTTTTCCTGAAAATTCAAAAAGTAGGAATGCAGAACTGAACTTGTGTCTGTATTGTCCCTTTCGGCACGGAAGCAGTGTTGCTCGAAGATGGCTATGTGTGGTTAAGCCATTATACATAATATTTTCTAAGAAAACCAATTACGCACGTCTGCAGATTAGACGCGCGCTCTCTATGTACCATACTTACTCAGAACCTACAACATCTAATTTGCAGCACACTGTAAAATTCAACGTTTATCTTTTTGTTGAAGAAAGCAACAACATTAAAGAGAGTGTGCGAGGGTTCGCACGGAGCACCCTCAGGTAAAAACCAAATTGAATTTTCCCTCGGCCAAATAGAATGGTATCGCGTAGATAAATCTCGAGGCTGCCTCATCCCGTATCTACAGAAAACAAAGTTTAATAGAAAAGTAAATAGAAAAAGTGGAAGTGAAAACACTGAATGTTCCAAGTTTTAATTCGAACCAGATATCCACCGACTTTCGCGGTGTGATCACAACTTCTTAATACCGAAAATTGGCCTCTTGTAGTAAGGGTATATTAGATACGATATTTATAAAATTAGCTTTTTATTAGTTTTTAGTATGTTAACAGAACATTAGAAGAGATGTTTTTGAATCGACAGAGTAATTTTAGTTATTTGTACATCCGTACTGTTATCTTTATTTTGTGTTAATAGCAAATCAATTAGAAACTGAAATTATTTAAATCCTGCATATTCATCGAAACGGTAACAAAAACCTTTAGTTTATATTATTATTTAGTTTATATTATTAGCTAATATATTTAAAATATCTAAAGGATCCCGAGATCCCTGACATCGTGCAAGACTAAATGGAAAATATTGCATATTTCCTCAATATACCTACGTGAGTACGTTTACATATTACAGGTTTACGTATTGGTATGTACGTATTGGAACACACGTACATTGCCAAGTACTTAAATAGGTGCTTCAGTGAATAATATTTATACATCACGATAGGACAATTTGCATATTCTCTACAACCAGTAGGAATCTCAAATGATAAATGATTTAAAATATTGTAACAAAACAAATGGTGAAAATAAATGAATGTTAGACATGATAAATTTCTCTGAGACTCGAGGCGATAAAAACAATAGACGACTAATGGTTAGGTTAAATCACTCCACTATTGTCTCAGGGATGTTTGACTTAAGCAATTAATTTTGCAGGACTTGGAAAAGACATAAACCGATATGAAATCTAATGATACCATAAGCGCTCCGTTACATTTTGCAAGATAATTATCATTATATGGGCCCTTTTAATCGAGAGCTCCTAACCGCGTTTTACGGTATTATATAAAGTTAATGTAATTTTATAACGGGTCTTAGGCGTGCGTTTAATTTGAAAGGAGCGGAGGCGGGCGGGTGGTCTACTCGGGACCGGAAACCGCGCTCGCCAGGCACGATCACGAGCCGTAATCCCGAGTCACAGGCGGCAGCGGTAACCCTTACTTACACCAGTAACTCTTTAAAAAAGTGCGAAGCGAGTGAGTAAGCGACAAGTCTCCTTACATAATGTATTACCCCATGCTCTATTAAATAGATAGATACATATTGCTTTTGAAACAAAATTTACAAATATAATGGGAACCACAGATTTTGTTACAAAATTACCTAAATGTATTGACTTTTGGAACCCTATAGTGTTGTAAACTGAGAATAGAGCGTAATTAGTTTAATTCAATTATAAATTGGCAAAACCTAAAAGCCAGTCTTATAAACGAAAAAATCGTTCGATTACAATGTCCACTAAATTGAATCCTACCAAAACTGTTCCAAAAGTAAATTTGTATTTAATATGTTATAAAATTGTATTATGTGCTACGTTAAATCGCATTCGTCCGTTACTCACGACGTCTCAGTAATCTGTGCAGGCTCAGCGACTCGCTGCTAATCGTGCGCACCACTCACATATAAGGTTCATCCGCATAACTCTTTCCCCGCCTGTGTTCATGCTCACTGAAAACGATTAAACATATATATCAGCCGGCCGTGTTAAGAATGCTCACATAAAATACAATGTTCACTTTATTCTCGCGTGGAGAATATAAAAACATTTTTTCTTGTCTACAGCTCTCGGAAAAGTTAGACATTGCTTATTCGCGACATAGGTCGCAGGCTTTGATTAATGTGACACAGTTTAAGAGCTCTTTCTTAAAGAATAACTAGGTTTTAAAGGTACATATCTAAAATAATTTTGTTCTAAATCATTTATGATTTTCCAAATCCCACAACAACTTATTAAATAAAACACAGTATAAATCAGTTTGTTGCTGGATGGCGATACTTGAAAAGGTTATTTTATAATCCTCATTTTTTGTAGCTATAACTACTTATATAGCGGGATTATTACTAAATTGAAGAGTCTAGATTCATGTAGATGGCGCTACGTCTATTATCACAAAAAGGGACAAATTAATTTTTCTTAGGCAACCTAAAAAATAACAGGGTTACAACTTTCGACACATTAAGTTTTTAATCTGGTGCCGTATATTCGGAAATAAAAATAAAAAAATTCGATAGTGAAAGCTATATGTAATAAGATATGGGCAGTTACGAGTACATATTCCTAAAATTATTTAGACACCATCCATCAAGTATTAAAAGTGAAAGACATTATCCGGGGATCGTTACACAGATGATAGCTCACCCGACTCAACGCTCCGTATCTGTCGATAATGCCGCATTATATTTTATTATCCCATGACTGATGATGGACCAGAATTTCCAGAAACCTCATAACGTCGAAAAAATCCGACCACGAAGGAATCTAATACATTTACAGTATGACGTAGCTTCCTGATACAGCATTTCACTTCAAAGGTCTGCAGTCAAAACTTGATCTTCTTAAACTTGAGTTAGCGCGGTTAGTAAAAAGTAAACTTTTTCGCATTAAAATGTACCTGCTTAATAGATATATGTCGTTAGTTTAAGTTAAAACCTAAAACTCAACTGCCTCCATGGTCCACTGGGGAAGGCGTTTGCCTGTAGACCTAAAGGTCATGGGTTCGATTCCCATGGAACAAATAATTAGTTTAGATGTTTCAAGTTTAGTTAGGACAATTAGTTTGTCTAATAATAAAGATGATTCCGTGCTTCGGAGCCGTTGTCCCGGCTGCTATCTGGTAGTTGCTAAGCGAACCACGTCAGAGGCCGAGAGGTGGATCCAAAGAACTCGGACATCAGGGTGTGCATTGTCGATTGACCGTGACACCTATACGAAATGATAATGATGAAGTGAAAACGATTGTTTTTTATTTACCATAGAATTACGAAATCGCGCGCGGTCCCTACAGGCATTTTTTAAATCTATGGCTTTTACCGTAAGCGCTGTAGGCGGTGACATATTTGGGACAATGCCGTAACAAATAATTAAAAAGTTTAGATTCATCTGAGCGCAGTGAGAAGGTCGGGCGGTCGGCTGTCAGAAGTTGGCCATTAACTTTTCATTTGCAAGTTTGGCGAACCTAGAAGCTATCGGCGGCGTAACTTTGTAATTTCCACCCACTTGCTCGTACGTACAAGTAATATTGTACGAATATTACACTAATAGAGTGTGAAGTTTGTATTTTTTGTTTATTATACAAAGAATTTTTACCTATTCGATTTGTATTTAAGAAAAAAGAAATTTTACTTTGTTATTAAAGCTTTAGCAATCGACGTATCGTATTTTATTTGGTAACGTTTGATAGATTCGTTTTTATTTTTATTGTCTTGATTAACTTTTGAAATTCGATATCTCTATTTATTTGTACTTATCCACATATGCATTACATATACATTAGGTATTTAAAATTAACAATGGGCGGTAAATGTGGAAAATTTCACAATTCTATGCAACCTAACCTATGAAATATTTATTTGGATCACAGAAGTAGATAGAGCAGGAATGATTTAGATCTTTTTGTGTATATTACACACAAAGATTCTAAAATAGAAAGTTTAATTTGAATCTAAATTTCACCACAACAAGAAGCTAGAATATGATATCAATCTTAAACCGATTGCAAAGAGAACGGAATCTTCGCCGTCGTTTTAATAACTTCATTTAACTTTCGTAAATTAATTTCATTTGATCATTTCATTTGGAGATGAGTTATAATTGAAGAAGCGCGTCGCAATCGTTCGGGATCCACAAACGGAATAATGTCAAATCAATTAAAAGTTGAATTCGGCGGCGGGCAGCGCGCCAGTCTCCACCGAACTTGATTCATTAGGATAGGATAGGATAGAGCGAGGCGCTGCCGCCTACTCCACGATTTATCTTGCCTGCTCAGACAGCTTCCATACGTTCGTTTAATAATACTTCAATTTTAATTGGGTACAGTTTTCATAAAGACGATCTTTTTAATAATTTCTTGTTTTTTTATGGGAAGGCAAACGCTTGGACCGTTTGTCTAATTTTATTCTTCATACTAGGGGTTCAGAATTTAGTACTTTTAATTTGTTCCAAGTACTTACATAGAACCAAGTTATATAAAAATCTTATTTAATTTGGATCTTAAAATAACATGTGCCTGGGGAGGGGGAGGTGACCTGAAAAAAATTGTTAATTGTTAATTACTGAAATATTAAGAACTTTATTTTTCAATTGACAAAAAAAGCTAACTATTTGCTTTAAATATTCCAAAATCATTCAAACACAATTTATTTAGAAAAAGTAATTTAAGTTCGTCACAAAATCTTCAAGTTAAGCCGACAACTCTTAATATTCTTCTGAATATTAAATTTATTTGTACTTACATAAAAACATGAACATTTTCGTCAATGATGACTTACTTTTATTGTCACTTTTTATTGTTTATTTGCTCGAGGTCGTTACTGAATTGACCATCAACATTAATCTATACATATAATAAAATAGGATAAATATTTTGTCTGTACATTTAGTAATTTTGACTGAAATGGATATAGGGACATTTAAAATGAATAATAGAAGAAAAAATTTTTTTTTTAAATATTTTATTATGTAAAGACAGACAAAAAAATATTAAAAAAATTTTTTTAGACAGACTACTGCCTGTTTATGAGCACGCTTATCTCGGAAAGTACTGCACCGATTTGCTTAAAACTCGGAAAAACATTCAAATTTTTTTTTCATCAAAACCGGTTCATTAAAAAAGTTATCGACATTTGAATAACTCAAGGCATGTTTGATTTCGAACGAATGCACCAAATTAGATAATTCTTTTTTGTGTTGGTTATTGTCATGACAAACTTTGTATGAAAGGAAATTCCCGCAAGAATTTCGGGAGTAATTTCCAAAATTCCCACCATAATGAGAACGAAGCCCACGCGCATGAAGTCGCGGGTTACAATAAATCCTTTCGGGAAGCCTATTTTCAGTAGTGGACAGCCTGCGGCTAAAATTATTAATATATACTTAAGAGTATCGCGACTTCCGCAATCTAGTATTTATGCATGATCCGTGTTGGTTTCCACGAGTCTCAAGTCCGCGGGCGATGTTTTCTTAGTAAACGCAATAACATTTGCATAGGCCCCGTCAACTGCTGGCGCGCTCATAAAAGTAATGTGAAAGGGATCACACTCCCGCTGTATAATAGTGGAACTTTTCCCGAGATCAGCAAAAGTAATTCGCCTTCCCTCGCAACTCTATTAAACTAGGAGAATACAACAGTTAAGCCATAATTCACATGCTAGGTACAACTACTGTTTACTAGTTTATCGAAAGCCGGGACCATAAAATAGCTAGAGATTCGGTCAAAGACCTAATTTTATTTCTGTTTGTTAATGTACTTTGTTATCGTGAAGTTCTTTTAGCATGTCTAATTTATCAAGAAAAAAGTTTGTATTTTTCTACATATTTAAAATATGCTTACGTAGTTCTGTATGTATAATCTTCAAGTACTGGCTGAATTTTTTTCCGAACAGCTCAACTTTTAGGTAACCGATATATTTCATCGTGATGAATATAATTAAATAAAACCAGTGGCTTATTACGACTTAAGTAAAAATATAATAAGGACCTCCCACGAATCGCCTAATTGGCAATTGATTTTAAACCCGATCGCTGAATTCAAGAATAATTAACGAAGCATCTCATTAAACCGCTTTTAATGAGAACATTTTGAGTCATCAATTTGAAGGATTATTCAAAAAAAAACAGACTCAAAGGGAAAACCAAAAATTAGCGGTAGGAAAAATGAATATAATACAAGTTAAAGGCTTATCCGCCGCGGGCGATTTATTCAAACGACCAATAAATATTCAAGAGTAATTAACCGCCGCGCCGCCAGTCGATACAGACATAAAATATAAATACTCCAGATACAGATACTTCATATTGTGGACCGCAGACTCCGAAGCTATGCAGTTTAATATCATTTATTTAGTTTTATGTATTTATTTCACACTTTGCACAAATAAAGCATGAATTGTAGGTATATACTGTGGGCCACAGAAAAAAGTATACCACCTAGGTGTAAGAGCTAAGCTGGTAAGGAATATACTATTTCTCTGTGACTGGGAAACTTGCCAGTGTTTGCTATTTCTTATTTAATTCTTATTCGCTTAGACCAATTCATAATTGGCCATAAATATTAGTTTAGTCGATTTCTGTAGTACCTTAAGTCATGGCGAGCATAGAGACGTATTTTGCAATAATAAATAAAATATAGTCCCAGAATCTGTTTGAATGCTGCTACTTTCTATTGTGTTCATTCTATGAGAAAAAGGGAGGGAGGGTTTTTAGCCGAAAGCTACACGGTAACCGTGTAACCGGTAAGAAAGCCAGATGATACACATATATTCAAAAGGGCAAGTACTTTACCTACAACCCGCGAACGTCATCGTTGGAACTTTCTTAAATTATTTTCTTTCTGTTTTCACGTTGTTTGATGATACCGACTGGAATATTTTTCGTTGCCGTCGATTTTACGTTAATCCCCGTAAAGGTAGATTACGGAGTGTAGCTAACTCCATAAAATGCTACCGGCAAATTCATATTATTAATGTGATAAAATACTTATCACTTATTTCTTGGAGAGCTATCACTGTTTAAAATTTTAAAACATGAGCAATACTGTAGATTAAGCTCACTATTTATCATATAGGTTCTACATAGTCCAACAGTAAGTACCCACGTGACTTCTAAACATCTGGATCTAGTAAAATGTTATTAGTTTATGAATTGTAATGTTCCAACACACAAGTTTAAGTTATATCTAATTCTTTAACAGTATAAATTCAGTAATGCAGTTGCATCTCCACACGCAAACCATGCGCGTAAATTATGCACTCACGACGAGCACTCGCTACGAACACTCGCTACGAGCGCGAAACGGAGCACCGACATTTAGTGAGAATCAGGAGATCTTGCGTCTGTTCCGTATGATGTGAGCTCAAAAGAGCCGAGCGATGCGGTGAACTCAGTTGGGTAGCTATTGTCTGCACATCGCAGAGCGAGCGTCTTAGGCGGAACGCTCTTAAAACGCTGTGATAACGCCACGTGGCATAGGCATAAATGGAAGTAGACAACGAATTAATTATTCATATAATTATTTATATCTGATCCGCCGGCGAAATAATATAAACTGCAGCCTAGTTTGTTTAAGCTTTGTTACATAAGAGTACAAATTAATAAATACACAGATTGTGAACTTTCAAAATATAAGTAGGTATTTAGGATAAAGTGGTAGTCAAAAAGCATTTTAACTTATTATTCCTTCAACTAGGTAAGTATGTTTTGAATTGTGAAATTAAGAATTCTTTCTATGCACGTTTCGTCCAACTTTCGTTTCCACGGAAGGCCACGTTTTTCTACTGTCCTATATTTTAAATGGGTCACATAAAATGCAGTTCTATCCACGAGCTAAGACACTACACTAAGTAATTATACCTAATTTAATATTGAGGAAGGTCATTTATTTGCATTTCGTGAAACAATGTATGAAAAAATCTCAATAAATAACGGATATAAATTGGTGACTTCTATCAAGCTGCTAGTCTATGCCATGTCCTAGTAAAACGAAACCAGCTAGGTATATAATTTATACTGTGGTCCGATAGCCCCTGACCCCGCTCCTGGTGTTTTATGAACACTCCAATCTCATTGCGATGTATGGCGCGTCGTGAGCTCGGTAGTGTTTGAATGTTCTTCAAGTTTTATTGCTGGAAGAAATTGTGTCGTGTTAGAGCACAAACATCTCACGATAATTAACGGCAGTTTGATTTTCATCATATCTTTACTAATATAATAAAGCTGAAGAGTTTGTTTGAACGCTTATAACTTGAAAACTACTGGTCGGATTTGCAAAATTCTTTTTGTATATGAAAGCCTGGTTCTTTAGCACATTAGGCTTTAGCACATGCACACTAATGGCGAGTGAAACCGCGGGGAACAGCTAGTTAAAAACAAAACTACTACTTGAAGGTAAGATATAGGGGTCACCTATTTCATATACTATATATAGAGAACGATTAAAATTTTAACTACAGTCGATTTGTTAAAGACATTCATTGAAACGCAAGCTGTTTCTCGCGGTTTCACTCGCTCTTGGTACATATACTAGGCCTAGTGCATTCTCCAAGAATCAGACTATCATAAACAGAAAGAATTTTTCAAATCTAAGTAGCTCTGAAGTTGAAAGCGTTTAAGTATATATGTATAGATAACCTGTGAAATAGGCCTGTCACAGGATCTTCGAACAACACGGCTTCCGTATCAAAGGGTCTTAGCGCTATTTTACTATTCCGATAATCTGGTGTTTTTCGCGAGTGGAAAATACACACAAGTACAGTTCTGCATACCTATATACAAAACTTATAATGTCATCTGACTGTAATGATGACACTTACAAATTAAAATTGAATTATTAAAAAATGAACAAAACACCATATTATTTGTATACAGATTAAACACACTAATATCGCATATGCCGATTGGGCTTATACATAGAGGGGAAAGCAGCGTATGGCTACTCCTACCGGTACAGAGGCTGCACAGATTTAAAAAAAAATGCGTCACTTAAGAGACCGCGCGCGATTCGAACTTCTTTGAGAGGCTGTGATGCTCGAAGTACATGATCGAGTACAGAACTAAAAAGCAGGACCTATTTATCTGATGTGATCACAGAGGATTTGATAGCTATCAATATTTTCACATCACATACACAATATTCATTTTGTAAACTCCCAGCAGCGTTATCGCGTTATCTCATATGGCTCCATTTTATTATTTCGAGTTTTGAATGTGCCACGAAGTAATTTTATGGGTTTTATATTGTATCAAGAAGCCGAACTTATTTAACAAAAATAAAATGAGATGGAATTATGCGTTATAATGTTAGCTATCTGCCAGTGAAAATCTTGTCAAAAGCGGTCGAGCCGAAATAAATATTTTGTTATAGGTACGAGTTGATTCGTATTATGCAATAAGTAAAAAAATAATAAAAAAAATGTAATTTATATGTAATATATGCTTGTTTTATTTTTTATTTCATAAAATAATATTGTGTTCCATAATATTAGTAAAAAGCTCTTATTACATTACAAGTTACTTATACCGGGCAACATCGACCCGTGATGGTCAGATCACTCGTCTTATGTTCGATGCGTACATAAAAAATAGGCATGTGCAATTTTATTTAATAGAGTACCGGTTAACACTTACTAACGGTTGCTCTCCATCTAAACTCCTACATCTAATAAAATATGGATTTCTTAATAATATTTAATATTACCACAGAATATGTAGTAGTAAAATCAACATCACGCCAAATAACTAGACGTAAAAAAATGACGTCTCACTTAACACTAATCAGAGACGGAACATTAAAGTAGTATAGATAATTTAATATAACCAAATAGTTCACAGCCAGCGGCCTACAGTTCTTATAAAACTTTTCCTTATTTGATAGAATACCTATCAAGTTCATGTATTGTACAATCTAAACTTATCTAAATATACTCACACCCCTCTAACCGGAGTCTGTAGCTAGATAAGCATTGGTAATAATATGATATTTTTATATTTGCACCCGCTTCGCACCAGATGCATTTTTCCGCAAAGTAATATTCTCATGCTCAGGAATTCTCCAATTTCAATTCCGCGACCTCCGACTGTCCGCTCTGTTCAGCCGACACGGCTTCCTGGGGACCTCTCGTGGTCTCTTGGATGGCTGTTCAATCAAACTACCTATTACTTTACTCCGTACGAAGCATGAACTACTTAGCTGTAATATGAATAAACTTGTTTAAAGATATACTTTTTTATCTTATTCAGTTCGAAGAGAACGGAAAACAAATTGATGTCTACCCTTTTAATAATATATTTTTTACAACATTGTACTAATAACATTTAACCTTGAACTAATAATAATAAACTCTATTCTATATTTTATCCTATATATTTTCTTTGTACACAAATTTGGTATATATAAATAAACATTGTATAAAATTACATATAAATAATCATACCATACCACCATGAAACAATGATTTGTTAGAGTGGTGGACTGGACCCGTAAAATCCTTTTAAATGGGCTAAGGTCTTAATGACAAAGAAACCTACTGTCCGATAGTGCGTAAAATGCGGTCGGGTCGGGTGAGCATTACCTTCGTAGTAGATTTTCAGTGGTCCCGAATCCCACAAATTCAACAATTTATTATAGAACGTGCAACTCTGCAATAAAATTGGACATTTATAAAATCAAGTTGTATTTTTCGCTATTGAATTCATTTAGAGGTATTATTTAGATTCATATTTTATCTTGGTATTTGAAATAAAATCAATCGTGACCCTTGCTTTAAATAAATTCAAATTGTGTATTACATGTAATATTCATTTTTTATTTATTTATGCATGTAGAAGTTTGTAAAACCTTTTAATAAAAACAGCTAATTTCTTTATTTTCTTTAGATAATTAATGTCGCTTTGATCGAATCTTATAAGTATTGTAAGAAAAATAATGTCGAAACAAACAAGTAAAATTTGTATATTTCCTGTTTGACATTGTATGTATTGCGTCTGCCAAAGTAATCACGGCACCTACCTACCTACCTACTGTACATTCCAATTCTGATACCATTCATTCATGCGACTTTTATTTGTTCCACCGACCCACACTAATGGACTGAGTTAATTAAACGAGGCATCAAAGGCCTTTCACAATACAATCCGCATATTACTGCGTTTACATAAGTTTCCTATACGTAGGTATCCTGCATATTCATTGACCCCTAGGAATCGCGATAATGCGGTGACATCGTGCCTTAGTTAACAGATCGTAGATACCAGTTATAGCCTGGCAGGAATACGAATCCGATAATCTATCCATCTTGTCCGTTTGATCTGGACAAACCTGATTCCTGATACAATGATGAATTGACCTAAGTAAGTACTAAGTAAGAGCTGGATGCAAACCGCACCAATCGATTAAATAAAATGTAGGACAAGACCAGCAATGCAAATACTGAATATTAAAAACAAATTCAAACAATATAGTATAGGTAATAAATGAAATAACGTTTCGAATCTATTACAATATAAGTACAATAGTGCCTATGTGTACATAATGAGTTTTAAAAGCATAATTAAAATATATATATATATAGTGGTGGATTCAAAAACAGCATTTCCAAGGTTTTACTTCAAGCAAGGGGCCGTAGAAATAATGCATTATCTTGTTTTATGTTTTAAGTAAATACCACATCTTCACATCTCGTTTAAGCAGACCATGGGCTCCGAAGCTATAAGGTTTAGGACGCAACCAGGAAAACGCTGGTATAAAGAACATTTCCGGTACAACTGAAACAAACTACCTAAATTACCCAGATAGTGCCTATGTATTCTTAATAAAATCCCAGGGAGCCATTGAGTTACCCTGTATTATACCGTATACGTCCTTTTCTCTATATAAACTGTAGTAAGTACTTTGGTAACTTCAACTCGACCATAGTTTTCGAAATTAAACTTATTTTATTATCCAACATTTTATTTTGAAGATGCGGCTGGCGGCTTAGTTGGTATTGCCAGAGAACATACCTCTATAATAGTACTAACGTGTATTATGCTAATGTAGAGCCTGGATTCGATTTCCAAGAATTAGAAAATATTTCACTGAAATATTTGGATGCTTTTCGTTTCTAGACGTGACGTTATTAATAGAACAAATTTCAAAATGTATTAATAATGCAAACGATTATTAGTATCTGTTTTATTTTGTCTATTTATATGATTTATTTAGGTAGTCTTAATGCGCTCATCGTAAATTTGCTTATGTGCGAATTGTATCTGCGGATCGATAAGCACTCGCTGGAAGCAATGCCTTGCACCACACACTAAAGTCGACCGTTGAGCGTCAGAGGTCGCTGTAGAGATCCTTCACTGACTACGTACGTGATGGGAATGGGGGCCTGCTAGTGCTGCCACAACGCACAGCTTGTCAAGCGTGCTATCGATCACGCGTAAACACGACACCAGTAATCCCGGTAAGAGCTTACCGAGACATGAATGGTGCAATTTATCTACAGGATCACCCGTTTTTGCCCTCGATACCATGAAATGTTAACAGCTATGCTTCACTGCGCTCTAAATTTTGAGTTTAATCTATCGATATTCTCAAATTAGTTTGGTCCTATAGCTATGTAGGTGACATGAGAGAAATGCTCAAAAATAAAAGACGTTCATACTCGTATCCAGAATTCTACTGCAGGTTTGCATAATCAAAAGCTTTATAATATTACAGATTTTTCAACGGTGTTATACGGTAGGGTGCAAGGAAGGAGCATCCCCGAGTGACGTTAAGCTGATCATACCCTAGATCCGAAACGTCCGGCGCACCCTGGACAACTAGTTCCCGGTGACGCAGATACTAGTTGACTAATCCTTCCACCAAATGTCTGATCCTATGAACCACAATCATCGGACCACTTTAACATCAAACTCATCACGTAATAATAACAGAACACAACTGTTCCATCTAGTGGCGGAGTTTTGGTCCGATATCATATAAAACTATCAGACATCGACACGATGAAGAAGAAGAACGGTGTTATAATATTTTTTTTTTATTTCTGCACTGCAGTTTCTATTATAATACATTGCATGGCGATCTAAAACATATAAGAGATCGAAATTGAAAGTAATAAATGTATTATTTAAATTAATTTATTTTCTATTAACATAATTTTTTTTATACAATACCAAATAAATGAATAAGAACTTACGTCAAGCTGAAAAATGGCAGTACAATAAGTGTCAATCTAAAAGTTACATTATTTATCTAGAATAACTAATACGGATAGTCATCTAAGAAATTCCATACAAAATCCCAAATACTAGGGGCACTGCATTTTTTTCTTTTGCCCACGACTTCACCCATATAGTACTACTAATATAGCTTTTGACCATCAAATATGTATTATTATATACTTATCATCAATATAATGTGATTATTTATGTTGAAGGAAGAATTTTGAAATAGGTGGTACCAAGGCTTACTTTCCACATGCAAACTCACAAAAATTGCGGTCCTTTTTTATTACATCAGTAGGTATTGGTTATTTAATAACAGTCTTTATTGTAATGGAAGATAAATATCATACCGTAACCTGCAATATAAAAAAGAAATATATTATTACAATAAATAAATATAATTTAAAAAGGTGTCATAATTGTAAGAATCATTTTAATAGCGTTAATTTTATTTATTTAATGACTATTTCAATATAGTATGCAAAATCATAGACTACTAACGTTTACTACTGTGCCCTGAAAAAAATATATATTTATTATTATATTGTTTTTCTTAAGTGAGTATCTCATTCATTTTTATCATATGTAGAATGGTCAGCAGTTTCAATATAAGGAATTAAATTAATTAATTTGTTTAAAAATAATTAAAATTAAAGAATTTTATAATGAGCTATAATAATAATAACGTATATTTATTTCTTTCCACAATATAGGTACAATAAATATAACAAAGTAATACATAGAAACATTAATCTAAGGGAGCAAAAAAATGATAAAACTACGATTGTGGAGAACTGGTGTCCGTGCTAGGTATCCAGAGAACCTGTATTACGGATCACCAGGACTCGTCATATACACACTAATGAAGATTTTATAAATCGAAATTAAAAGATCTGTGCAAATAATCGTGTATACTCGTAGAACCTAGAATAAAGATATTCCAAAACGTTGAATAAGAATGGAGCTAAGTGGTGTGTCATAGTGCAGCACTAGCATTTTCCGAGTGAAACGGAGCACCAAATAGATTTTTATTCTGTTGAGTTAGCTGGGCCAATTAGTTCTGGAAGTGCATCGGGAATGCTCACTGCCTCATTACTCAACAACTTGAATGAATGCGATGCTTTAATCCACTCGTTATGGGAAAACTCAGTTTATTTCGCATTTCAATTCATCAATTTATTATATTGTCATGAAAATTTACGTTCGTTGAATTTTCATTTCTGGAATTTGACATATTTAGGGTTCCGTAGCCAAATGGCGAAATCGGAAGTCTCGTAGATTCATCAAGTCCGTCTGTCCGTATGTTACAGTCATTTTATTCGGAGACTATGCGTGCTATAAGGTCGAAATTTGGAAGGAAGGTGTACTTAATGAACCGCTACAAAACTGTGCAGTATGATTTTGAAAAATGAAATTATTAAGGGTAGCACTTCATACATATATCTGAGGGATGATTTTTTTTAAACGTTGCCTTGTGTGATATCGTTGGTTAGGTCTTTTTGTAAATTATAAGGTTCCCAAATCAATTTTTGATAATTCCAATATTTTGTAAAATATTCGCTTCCAAAGTTGTGAAAAGTCTACCCCAAACTAACTTGTGAAATATGCAGTTAAAATTTATAAAAAATGGGTATATAGAGTTTAATAAAAACTTCATATAAAAATCGGTTTGAACAAAATCGTCCAAGTAGTTTACGATATATGGTATAAATTTATTTACATATACTATTTCGGAATCTGTACAAGTTATTTCTAAACTATACTTTTGATATTGTGTGGTGGTACGGAACCGTCAGGGCGTGAGTCCGAGTCGCGCTTGGCCAATTTATTAAATTTTCCTTCACCTTATGTAGTTCTTTAATTATATTTTTTTACGTACGATGTTGTAAGCAGCTAATAACTTTACAAATAAGATTTGGAAACGCTACTTGAATTCTACCTATACTATTTTAGTAACACTGACCAGACTAGTGTTAGTATATTTACCCTTTGAGATATTAAAAATAATGTAAGTGTATCTATGCTTATGTCTTTTTTTAGCAAAAAAATAAAAGTCTCAACAAAGTTATTGACAAATAGCTGTTCCCGAAGTTTCACTCAACGTGGCGCGTATGTAATTTTAAATAAAACAATTCAAAGAATTTTCGAAATGGTTTCATAGTTTCGAAAGTTACTCCAAACTATCAAACTCTACAAAAACCTTCCAATCACTTCCTTATTAGTTATCTTTAGTATAGATAGAACCTCGTAGTACACCTACGAGTAATATACATGCCTTTTTTTAATATGGTCGTAGTCAAAAGCTTGTTGAAATATTTTACACTAATATTCAGTTAGGGTTAAGTGTGAGGTCGTGCGACCTATACATGCCTTTTTTTAATATGGTCGTAGTCAATAGCTTGTTGAAATATTTGACACTAATATTCAGTTAGGGTTAAGTGTGAGGTCGTGCGACCTCGCGACCTGGTGTACTCCGCACTCACTTTCCGCAGCGCATTTTATGGTGCCAACGTGATGCGCTTACTCATAGCCGTTTTGCCAGCATTTCCCTGTCTAGCTATTTTAAAGTATCAAGTGTTGATTTTTAGTGTGTTTTTTCAGTGGTCTTATTTTAATATATTTGCCATATTCTTATTATGCTGATTTGCCCTGGGGGCAGCAGTCCACCAATAACAAAATATTTGATGTTAATACAAAATAAGTTTTAAAAAAACCGTGTAGTTGAAGTTTCCCCGTTGAAAGCCAATTCCGGGTGCACTATCAAGTCATGGTTATCATAATTGTTATGATTTGTACTAAAATCAGAGCCACGTGTAAAAAATTCCATGTTGATGATGCTTTGGAGATCTCTCGTTGGGAGTCGATTCTGTGTCAGGTCATGCTTAACATAATAATGAAGAAAATAAGACAGGTGTAACATTCAACTTTGTAGAACAAGGGGAAGTAGGTTAAATTTACAAGCAAGATTCAAAAAAATAAGTTCAATTTCAATAGAAGTAGTTACAATATTTAGTCCGGCATGTTGTGTCTAAACTTAATATTCGCTTAATTGAATGAAATTGAACATTTAATTTAGCGAAAGCATTATCTTGACTAATTTTATTATTGCCTTTATTTTGTTCACATAAGCATAAGACTATCTCTGCAGCAGACTGGCGCCAGTTCATATTACATATATAAAGCCTACTATGTGTCTATATGGTCTTTACCTCGTATTAGTATGTCAAAAGTAACTTGAGATTAAAATTAACGCTATCTCTAAGCCTTTGACTAAATAATCAAAGCTCTAAGCCTACTAATTTCTTCTAAGTGCAATTTTCACGTATAATCATTGTATTCCAACATAAAACTATGAAAATCTATGCTCTGTATGATGATGCTCTAGACGACGTCGTCCTAATTACATTTCCTTTAACAAATTTACAAACGTAGGCATGTCAGTGAGATTTGTATTTTTCTGACATCTCTCTTAATATGAATGTTGTTTTGCAAAGAAATTGTGTCAACGAGAACACGCGTCGTCGTTGTTAAGAAATCTGCGCTGTGCGGACGCGATTGTGTGTCTGCTACCACTTCTCACAGGAAAATATTTCAGACGTCTACTTTATTTCTTGTTAAAAAATCTTTAATTAAATATTTTACATATTCAAAAAAACTCCTTTTTTTACATTGAGACAAATATGTATATATATAGGGCCATTGCTTATGGGAAAACAGTTTTGTACATATTTGATTCCTAATCAAAGAGTCATAATTGTTTTCTCTCAAACATTGATTTTAGGAAATTTTAAAAAATATTGGTATGATGTTTCGAAGTTATTGACTCTAATTTGATAAGATTTGCTTGTCTCTTGATTATTACTTAGTTAATATACAAGATTATAAAAAGCTTTAGCAAAAAGTATATGAAATAAGAGATGGCTTGTATTTACTAGATGCATGAATGTGCTGACAAAGTATTACTCTTTCTCGACATTATTATGATGTCAGCACTTGGATTCATTAACAAGACGTAGATAGCCGTGACCTCGAGATTCCGCTCGTTTGTGCCTGGACGTGACAGGAAATAGGCTGTCTTGCAAACGTGTACTCATCTACATTATATATTTCTCTCATTGTTACAACTCAATCTACCAGCCAGAAACTAATTTAGCAGCAACGACATTTGCAAGTTCATACTTTGAGTAATTTGCAAACAAACACACTCTACTATATTGTGTCGCACAATGTAAAACCGAAATACTGAAACCAATACAAAAAGCAGGTATACCAATAATGTATTGAAAAGTGTGTATAAAACGATATTGACATACAAAAATCGAACCGCTGCGCTGTTTTATTAAACACCAAACAATGTCCCTATTTCCACGTTGTTAGCCGAGGATCAACAAGCAACTCACATTTTTGTTTACCTGTCCGCTTGATCTCCCAATCCCACTGCGGGATTGATTTGTTCCACCAGGATTTCTTCCCTGTCTCGTGGCCGCAAGACAAAGTTATCTGTCGGCTTAGAAGCGGCTACCTGAGGGGTGAATTTTTATTCCGGCCCTCTTAGTATTCAAGGGTTGTAGGCTTATAATTCGCTCGAGGGTGCGACCACAAGGGGTAAGCAACATCGGCGTCCCCATACGTCTAAAGACCGCTGCTTTAGGTTTGTACCCCCCTTTTGACTTTATCCTATGGATCAGCAAACATTATGAGATTCTTATTGAAGTTGATGTCATTAAATGATAACTTTGATATCGTAAGAAAAACTGTAATGAGATGTTATTGATTTTGAGACGACTACGGCGAATTCAAAGAGATTCGAACTTATAACGAATTTTTCAGGCGTCGTGTTATGTCAAAATCAAAAGTTTTACAACTATTTGTCGTGTCGTATGGTTTATATTTCCAATTTCATTGAGTATAGAGTTCCCTAAGAACCCACTAGAACGGGCGTACTTCGATAACATTTCATTTTTATTAGAACACCAATGACTCAGCGCCGCTGAAGGATCTACCCGAACTGTAGATATAATAAATGTTTTACGAGATAAATTTAACTTGCAACATTAGCACCCTCAAGTTCGACACAACGATTACACAGCGCGTGCAATTTTTCACTGTTGCCCGCCCCTGTTCCTACAATTTATGACGCAGGGAATGATTTTTCAACATCCATAAGTTAGATTTATATTTAAGAGCCGAAAACTTGCCGATGTAAGGAAAATTGGTGGCCCGGAGCGGAACAGTAACATGCTGAGTCACCGTCTCCTTTACGGTGATCTATTTATTACGAAGGCGAAGCAGTGTGTAGAAAAAATCTTGCTCATTTTAAATTTTACTGAGCTTATACTATATCTCATAATGTTTTATTTAATGTGCCCTCTAAGATTGACGAGAAAATATAGTAAATAAAGGATGAAATATTCTTCTATCTTTATGATGATAATGACCAATTTGGCTGTGTCCTTGATCTAGGAATAAATAACACGAGGGTGGCATCTATAAGGTCGACAAAGTGACAGTAATGGATTGACGGCCTTCCGTTCACCCTCTATTTTCTCTGCACCATACGCAAATCATACTAATAATACGATGAAGTGAAACTTATTTAAAACACGTCGGATCGGTTTATGCCAGGTATACCGATATTTTTCAGGCGCTCAATAATAATTAATAGAATATATAATATACATGTTTTTAATACCACAGAATAAATTTGTACTAACCTAAGTACACCGGTGTGTAAACAATTAAAATACAATCATTAAAAAATTCTGGTCTGTATTAATTTGTTGGAATGGTAGACATATTTTTCCAATTTAATTGGGAAAGTACACCGATCGCATTGTACACACAGCCAATTAATTTGGCCAGAACGAGATAAATGAGAAGTAATTTATTGCAATTCGCAAAAGGCCGCCCCATTACGTTTAAAATATAGCACGTTTGTGGTCCGCTGCATTTGCTTCCAACTTACTTGTTATAGATGATCATTTTCTAATTATTATATGTTTCTTGTAATTGTTACCTACGTATGCAGTATTTTTATGTTTAATATTTAGTACCTGGGCAACCGAGCTTCGCTCATTTTCTACAGAAAATCTCTTGCTTGAAAATATGAATAAAATGAATTTTCCCAGACGGAACCTAGCTAGATTATCTTTTTGACTATGTAAGAACTTATGTTTAAATTTTAAAGTAATCGTTAGAGCCGTTTTTGAAAACGCGAGTTCAAATAAATTTATATATAAACAAATATTGCTCGTTTAATAGTATAGGATTAATTACAGCAAAGAGGATAAAATATACTAATATTATAAATGCGAAAGTCTGTCTGTCTGTCTGTCTGTCTGTCTGTCTGTCTGTCTGTCTGTCTGTCTGTCACCTCTTCACGGCTAAACTGCTGGACCGATTGTGATGAAATTTGGTAGGGATGTAGTTAACGACCTGAGGTCAAACATAGGCTACTTTTGGGCGCGATATAACCGAGTCCCACGCGGGCGGAGCCGCGGGCAACAGCTAGTATTATATATAAGGGATATTTAATTAAAAAAATAGCTTATCTGAAAATAATATAAATTTCTAAAAGGGGCCACATTCATTGCATTATAGTAGCTATTCAAAATAAGAAACTAGATAAAAAATCTGGTTTATATTTATATTTGTATAGTCTCTAACAAATATACTTTTATTGTTACTTTTCAATATCAAGTCTCTTGTGCTTTGGTCGCACATGATAGGCATAGGTATCCACGAAATGTCGGCTTCCTCCGTGGTAGGTGGCCACTACTAAAGAAAATCTTGCACACCTGCATTTCGTCTTTCCTGGCCGACACACAGGATTCCAAAAACGTGTCATAAATACAAATAAGCTGGGGTTCTCCCCTACCTGCCACAGTTATAGGAATCTGGTGTTGGAAACAAAATACTGACCAAGCGTCAGTCAAATGTGCGTCAAGGGTTCGGTACCAAAATTCTCTTAGAATTCGACTTACAAATAAGGCGATTTCTGTATGAAAACAGATTGTGGTTTAATTTACATAGATGGCCCGCTTTGTTTCTGTATTTATTTTATTTTATCGGTTTCGTGGTTTATTTGTAGTCTCCAAAATACTCCAAATAGACACATATCGATTTCAATTCCTTATATGTATATTTGAAGCAATTAATAAACATAAATCTTTGATTATATGATAAACTTAGTTCTTCTTTACCACCACTAATTTGACTCATATAAAAGTTAAATACGCCCTTTACATCGATGTTCTTATAATTATCACAAAGGAAATTTGGGTCTTACTTTTTATATTCCAAATAGTTTCAGCCTTTCAACCGCGTGAGTAAACAGATTTACTTACTGTCTGATTTAGCATATCTGACGAACCGGCATGCGGAAGGGACGTATCCGGCCACAAGTCCACAGCTAAATAGGCAACTTATTGAACATCGTAAGCTTAATTTGCATGTTTTTGTCGTACTTACATTATATTTTTAACATTTGTTAAAAACCAATTCTTACTTATATTATAAATAAATGGTAATTTAAGTATTTGGTATTTTTTATATTAAATTTAATTATTAGCTATGCGACTTGGTCCGCGTAGTATTTAACAAAGAAGTTATTGTTTAGTACACAATTTAAAAACAAATCTAAAATCGAAAAAGTCTGTTACTCCTTATAAAATCAGCTATCTGACAGTGAATGTCCCGTAAAAATCGGTACAGCCGTTCCAGGGATTGGCCGAAACAAACAAACAGACCAACAAACACAGATAAAAATCACAAAAAATGTTATTTTAGTATAAGTACCCAGTATACATCGTATCTTCTGGAATGCATTGAACTAATTTCCTTTTTTTCCGAACACTCATATCAATTTACAATAATGCACTATACTATTGGAAATATTATAAGTCATACACAGGCACACAGAAGCGAGGCGCCGCCGTGCCAGCGAAATATCTAGACTATCGTTTAGCGTGATTTATGATGATATATTGCAAACAGATAGAGCAGTACCAGCGGCGACTTGACCGCTCCCAAATGATTAATGTGAAAATTAGCTGCTGATTTAATAGATGGCCCGATAAATTTACTTTCGTATACAATGTTTAGTAAGTAGTCTTATTGAATAGGTAATCTTGCGAACTGAATATTTTTCCATGACAAAACATGTCTTACTTTGTCGTAGACAAGATAGTGTTTCCTTCATTTGCTTTTTAAGTGAAATAAATCGTGTCGATTAACAATTAGGAAAATTTTATGAATTATATTTGGAGAATAAATAACTAACTTATATTGAAGAGAATAATATTGTAAGAAACAACTGACTTGGCTTATTTTTATTATTCTAACTAATATTATAAATGCTAAAGTGAGTTTGTTTGTTTGTTACGCTTTCACGCTCTATGCACTATGGTTTAGTACATAGAGCGTGAAAGTCCTTCCTGAAATTTCACATACACATAGTTACCAGTATTGAGAAGGAAATAGGAATACCTTTCATCCTGGAAAAGAGCACTGTTCCTGAGGGAATTTTACACGGCCCAAGGCGCGGGCAAAAGCTAGTATATAATAAATACTAAATAAATGGTATGGCCAAAAGATAGATAAGATCTATCAATAAGACAGTAACTAATAAACTATTCACTACATAAATTATATAATACATCAATAATGAACTCGGCATAAACAGTACTTATAAAAGTTTAACCGTTAGTTCAGATGGACACCTGAATGCCAATATAGCGAATTGCAGCAGATGCATTGTACGATCGATAGCAATGCTCTATATTGGGCTCGCAGTCTCGGCGGCTCGCGCGGCACCACACAGGCCCATTCAACCTAATTTACTCTTCCAACATTTATATTTTAATGGCGATACAAATATAGAGATAATTTTCCCATGAAAAGGCACAATATAATTAACAGTTATTACTACATTTTGGTAGTAGATAAAATTAATTAATTAACCGATACTTTTACATACTGGAAGGAAGTAGATAAATGAAATAAGTAACTTGTAGATATAAGTAGAGCCTGAATTAATAAACGGGACTTTCATCCTCGGGCAAGAAGTTTTTCCCAGAATAACTACGGGATAGGAGCCGAGTGCCAAAAGCACATAATACTGCTTGCTATACAAATTCTATAGATCTATATTGAGTGGTTGGACCGTGGGTTGGACACAGTTTCTCAGTTTATTATATATTTTATTTTATCACAGATTTTTATCTATATATGTATTTATTTGAAAAAATATAGTATCTGAGTTAGTATTCTATGACACAAGTCTCAATCTGTGTGATTTGTCCCTATACATATTTATTTATTTATATTATTACATAAATTTTAACTAAATTAAGAACCAAATAACTCGTTTCGAAATTAAATTAGCTAGAATATCAAATAAACTTTTGAAACAGGTATTTAAAGTTACTTAAGCTAAAATTACGTAGACTGGATTGAAACACGAAATTCCCGAGGCTTCCCCGACCAATATTAACTCGAGGTGTCATTTGCACGATAGTTCGCATGGATGGTACTTATGTTTTCATCACAGTCCGTTTTTAAGCCTTTAACTTAACAAGTAAGTACAAGGATAAAATTTTACTTCGGTATGGAATTTTTAAGCTAAAGAATGTAAGTTACAAAATAAGCGAGCACCAAACCAATAACAAAATTTTGTTATATTTTTCTTCATACATTTGTCAGCGCCCGGCACCATCACGTGACGGGGTCCTCCTGTAGTGGGGAGATACCTGTCACGTGATGCCATTACACTATTTCGGCACAATATTCCCTCAGCACCCAAGCGGTCGCTAGTGGTTGCGTATCGTTACGGGTTCCTTTGTTCCCTTCCCGTAGGATATAGTTTCTAGATTTTAAATCATTACTATAAGAGTTCATTCCCGCATTAATATCTTTCTGTAGATTTCCCTTGAGGTCCGTCTATCCAGTAAGTAGTGCCGTGCTAAGAAATAATTATTTCGCTCTTTATTGAACAAATTAGTATCACCATTGATCGTAACATCCTAGGAATTGCCCGATAAAGGGCTGTAAATGGTTGGCATTTGAACTTTACATTAAGATTTACCTGGTATCGATATTTATCTTCATTTCTTGCATAGTTTGATCAACTAAGGCTTAAGTGTATTCATTTTTATATCATTTAGATATGGACACTTTATTTAGCAGTAAAAAAAAATATAATAGCTCTTTAGCCAGAATAAGTTTTTATGATCAAATTATTTTTACTGGCAGAATAAACAGCATCGATAAGTTAACCAAAAGAAAACGAAAATGGTAATGGTACTTTATATTCTTTGGTAATAATATAAAATCAGATTATATATTTTCAGTGTTTTAACTCAATTTTTAATCACTTTATTTCCAATTGTAGAACTTAAGGTATATTGAACTATTTTTGTGATATTTTCTGTAAAACACAGATTAAAAAGGACATCTTTAGTTTCTCCAAAGAGTATAAAATAAGCACTTGCACATAAGAGACGCCAGTAGTCATTCAGTTCTAAAGAACCGTTATTCACTTTGTGCAACTTGAACTAATAGCTAAATAGCTGGAAAGCTTCGTGGGTTTTCGTCCGAGGAACTCTCAGAGCAACTTGCAGTCTGAATGCTTGAGCGGGACTTACAGCTGCAGCCCCTTGCCGTCCGTCCCGGAGATAAAATAAAAACGAGGTCAAGCACAAGTACGTTGCGCTGAAAGGGTTGCATACAAACTGCTTATTTAATTTATCATTATAAATCTCATCTGCTTTTTAAAAAAAAACTTGTAGTCAGCAGAATTAATAAATAAACGGACAATGGACAGTAACCTGACAAAGTAATAAGGTACCATTTTTGTTGTAAAGGCAATTCAAATACTTTTAAGATTCCTTATAGCAAGTGACGTGCAGTGTATAAATTCAAATTATGTGTGTTCAGAATAACAAAATAATAAAAAAAGAACAGTAACGAAATCAGTCTCTATAATTATTAATCTCTACATTAAATGATTATTGAACAATTTTATCCATTTAAAAATTCTGAAGATATGTTTGTTTTAAAATTTATTCTATTATATGGGCTATTTGGAAATGGTACTGATTTCTTTTTTGCACATTAACTAATCTGGTTGTCTAGGCATCTAAAAACAAACTCTTTAAGACCAGAGCAACTTACACACATCGAGTGTTGTATATAATAGATTAATATAGAATAATTCTTAGAAACCTATAAAATTTCCACACTAAAACAAAATCCGCATCTAGTATTCAACACCTGTTATTTTCAGCGTTGTATCATAATTTTCAGTAACTAGTGAGCGGGAATTGTGAAATCCAACAGCGAAACGAGGCGGAATGTCGGGCTTTAATGATCCTCCGCGCAGAGTTAAGTGTTAAGCCTTATTTACCTCTCGAACGTTATGAAACGAAAATGCAAATCGAATTTCCAATACAATGACTTAGTTACCAGGGTGTTCATTTGCTTGCAGTTTCCAATTTCGTTTTGCGCCGCAGCTATTTATTGGATGCGTTTTTATCTTGATTTTGCTCTACATTTTTTTTGTGTGTGTAGGCAGTCTTGATATGCGGGTATTTTCTTTAACTTAAATATTTTTATATCAAAACTAACATCTGCCAGGGCTCCATTTTCATTTCTGTGGGAACTCTAGAAAAATCATTCTTAGCTGACTACATATTTGAGTTAGTGATTTTCGCTTTTTATACAATTTGATAGTTTTCTAACTTTAGATTTAGATGAATCAATCTCAAAAAAAAGGTATTGTTTTGTGAGAAATCTATCCATGTTAGAAAAAATATTTTTATAAAATTTTATTGTTTTTAGCTTAAACAGTTTTTTTTAATGTAAATAACATCTGTTGCGCCAATAATGAGTCACCAGTTTCACGTTTGCAACAGTGTTGCCGAAAGTCGGTAGCCATCCCCTCACTGCAAAATTAGAACGTCACCTCACGTAGCCATAATTTAAACAGCTGGAGTCATAAAACTTAGGTACCTGCCTGGTAGGTGGAGCGGAGAATGGCACGAATCGTAAAATTTTGCATGTACCGTCGATCGCGGAGCCGCCCGAGCAGAAAATTTCACTCGTACAAGAGTACGCAACATTTACGACTTTTTCATGACGTTATACAAGACCGGCTGCTTTGCAAGACAACCATAAAATTTTTAAGGCCTCACTGCTTTCCGTCTTTCATTTTAAAGAACTATCTTAAGGTATTTTTGTTCACGTAGACACTTAGGAGTAAAACAAAAAGGAAATTTAGTAGTATACAATCAATATAAATATAGAAGAGCTCGATAGCCTATTGAGGTATTAATTGTAACACACGCACGTAAGTGAAGCCGTTAGTCCCGGATGTTATCACTAGACGGCTGTGTCAGACGCCTTACGCAGCCTGAAAAATCTGATAGCGTTAGCCGCTAACACACCCGGATTTTGTTTCTATTGTTCTAATTTCCCTTTATAAGGGTTAGTGTCAGACGGCAGTCGCTCCATATTGACCAGTACAGCCAAATCAGGACCAATGATTGAAGCGTACTCTAGCCTCTGAAGCGTAAGCTCAGGATATAACCTTATAATTTAAAGGACCTATATGTTTCCACGTATAGATACGACAATAAGAAGTTGCATTCCGACCATGTCTGTTGCACCGACGACATCCCAACTTTTCAAATTCACGAAGCGAAGTACACGAGTATTCCCATTGTAACATCAGCGTGACGCAAGTTTGGAGAGCAGTGCCGCCCAGTCGTCCATTACCGTCATGAAACAAAATAAATATTGAACACGATCGTCTGGCTTGAATGAACTCTGCACTACAAAGTAGGATAAAGATAAAGTTTCATTCTTGTTATGTTAACATGGAGAGTAATAATTCAGTCAATTTTATATTTATTTATTTATTAAAACTTTACTGTTCCATGAATACATACCATGGAGAGAAACAGAAATACCTATTCATTGCTTCTTTTCTTCTGAGTACTATTGACGGTTGCGGTTGCAGATATTGTTCCAGCGATACAGCCGCCAGAACCGTCGTGTATAATGACTATCGTATATTTGTTGTGCAAACTGTTTTTATTACTTTAAATTTAATACATTAATGAGTCGAATTTCTATCCTGTCGATGTATTGTGTCTATAGTTCCGTCCCGAGCCACGTAGTGGGCGTGGCGTTTCGATAAATCTCGGCTGTGCGACATCGACAGCGCACGCTTGCCAACGCAACCGGCGCAACACCACATTAGGGGGCAGACTAATGTTCCTGTATAACATCCCACTCGACGTAATGATGCACATGTAAAATGCCATTTATAAAGGCCGCTTTATGTTCAAGACGTTTCGGAGCCTGAAATGTGGAAGCAAATCGTTATGAAAATGCAGACCTCTGTTGCAGAGATGATGCTTTCATGCAAATATCATTTAACGCGGTTAATTTAAATAAGTATTTCTACAAAATTGCTCTACGTCATAAATTCTCACACATAAAAAATATTTTTTTGATTGTTTAATTTTGAAACAAAAGGCGCACTTTAAAGTTTATGACATTTATGTCATAAACAAATTAATATGCGTTATATCGGCTGGCTGTTTGCACAAATAAATCTACGAAACTAGGCAATGCGTCGTAGAGCTGCTACGTGTCTACAGCCGAAAGGGCTACGAACTACTACGGCGCGTAGACTGTAGAGCTGTAAATGCTGTGTGATCGTAGTCTCGTAGGCGCTATCGTAGCGAAAAATCTTTATATATGTCTTGGCGTGGCTCGATCGTTTTAATAGGCCGATTATGATATGCGGGTCAAATGACGAAATGCATATCGTGATCTGCCCAGGAACATCACTATCCGCCTAATTTAACGCCATTCAATAAATTTCCGCCCTATCCCTGATCGCGTATCATCAATATACCTATATAAAAATCAATGCCACTTTTCGTTGTAATTTTTTAACTCGAGAACGGGCTCACCTATCCAAACCAAATGTTTAGGCTTTGTTCGGACTATTAAGTAGATAGTTTATGTGAAACTTGCACAAAATCGGTCGATCGGTTCTTCATTTATCACATTTTCTGCATTTTACGCTGGCGAAGCCGCGGGCAAAAGCTAGTTATTTATATATATAACTGTAACAATCTGTATAAGTAGTGATACTTATGTTATCAATGTCAAATTCTTGTTTGTATTCCTTGTGTACATAAATAAATATTTCTTTGGAACTTCTACATCAGAAAGTTCAAATCAAAAAATCAATTGTATTCAGTTACCGATATGGCCATATGTTTTACTTTAGCACTACCATGTTGTAGGCCAGTGGACTATTGATCGCTGACGCATCACCATATTTTACAGTAAATAGTTGTCCTATAATGCTGGCGTGATTCGTATCGGCTCGTTTTATCGCCGAATCAGCCAGCGGGTACAAAATAACGTAAGTACAGACGGATACCTCATACTCTATCTAGACATCAATGTTTTTAATTTTAAATACGTCCGATAATTATTGTAAATAATGTACTGTTGAAAGCAAGAAATTGAAAAATACGTATTTATTCATTACAGTTTTATTGTTCCCCAATATTCAATATTCTATTGTGTAAAGTGAGTAAATTTAATTTCAAATAGCTTAGATATTTTAGCGCGCGTCAAGCGACACGGCGAGTGCGCGGCAAGGTTTGGATTGGTAGCCACTAGTGTCATTTTGTATCTTGAGCCTCTTCCGTACTTCGGAAGGCACGTTAAGCCGTTGGTTTGGCTGCTATCGGTAGATGGCAGTCATTCGGCTATGTTAGATGCCTTTTCGCAGCCTGAAAAATCTGTCAGTGTTGGTCACCAACAAACCCGGATCATGTTCCTGTTGATACGGTTTCCCTGTATAGGTAAAAGGGTTACGGAGGTCAGACGGCAGTCGCTCCATTGTAATAACCAGTACCGCCAAATCAGGACCATGATTTATTAATCATGGTACGGTACTGGTGCGCTTGGGCCCAGGTACGCTATTGCGTACCCTTGGCTCTGAATCGTAAGCTAAAGTAAGAAGTAAGTTTAGATATTTTATACAATAAACTCTGACACCAGTCGACCTTACAACTCCTATCATCACACGATATGAAAAAAATGAACACTTATATAGAAAAAAAAAACTTAAAATTACATAGGTACAACTTAATATGACATGAGAATAAATTTCTGTTCTCTCTCGATTCTACGGTAGGGGTGGAAAAAGCCCCATTGGTTGTGCGCCTACCATACTGGATAACTCGATGCGACTGTTTGGATACGAATCACATAAAATAAAAGAACTGTTTTACCTTCGATTATATAAGTACTGGATAAAAAATCATACATACTTATAAAATTTTTGTCGCGTTATCACTTAAGTTTGCCAGCAATCTTGTCGTGTTTAACATTAACTTACCGATTGAAAGTCATCTGGGAATCGGAAAATGAAATTATCTAAGTACGTAGATTTCTCCAACCTCGTCTAAAAACTCCTAACCACGGGAGAATTACAACCTGTCAATTTTCGTTATCAGATGAAAAGAGTGTCTATTAGGAAAAACTCCTCCGAGAGGTTGGTTTAACTGTATTGAAAAAGCAAAAGATTATATACATTTGTTTTCTTGGAAAAGATGTACATAATGTAAGTAAAAATATTAAATTATTAAGCTCTAAGTTTATGAATCTTATGAAAGCGTCAGAATAAAATATGTACTTCTTAAAACATATTACTTACCTAAAATTTCTTTGTCAGTGGTTTTTATACTAAACACAAACTTGGTCTTCCCAACTTATTTTCACCCATTTGACTTGATTACTCTGAGAGGAATAATGTTTAAAAGAGAGAAGTTTAGCATTAGCCTCCTGGGTCTGCTCTAGTTAAAGTTTAACAAAACAAACGTCTTTTGTAACGGCAGCGGACAGTTCCAGTTGGGAAACGAAATAAAATGTCCGAGTGATATGTTTGCTCCATATGTCTTCATTTCAATGACCATTCATTTGCGATCTGCGAGGCCGCGGCCGCTCTATCCGCCGCCAGATTAATGGCGATCCGATGCGGTGCGGTAGGCAGCGACGAAGCGCCTTTCCATAATAGGACACCCTTCCATTTAGCTTCGATCTTTACTTATTTATTTTAGATATAATTTTGCTTTGATAAAATAGTTTGGTATTTCAAATTAAATAATGCTCATTTTTAAGAAGCGGATTTACAAAAGGTAGACAGTGACATTTGATTGTCTTAGAAAAAAAAAATATTTTTAAGTAAAGGAGTCCTAGGATACCTTTAAGTGGTTTAAAAACATAATATAATGAAGTGGTAATTTTTGATTAAAGTACTTTTTATTATTTGTTCCTCAACCGACGAAAGAGATGTATTTAATAAAAAAATAAATAAATACTAATTTTAAAGTTTAGAGTAAGAAAATGGTCGTTTATGATGTTTAGTAAAAAATAATATGTATAATTTTTTTTATTAACTTGAATATCAACTATTCGTTACTCTTTTGAAATTGTACAATTTTAACGAACGAATATTATTGCGAAATAGCCATAATTTACTGATTGCAATAAAACATACTTAGGTACATACTTGATTCGGTAATACACAACCGAATCAAGTATGTATTTTTTTGTAATAAATTAATTTTGATTGCGCTATTAAAACTAAATTATTTTATTGGTACTTACTTAGTTTAAAACATAAGAACCTTATCTGAATTATTGAAGGATTTATATAAGTTCTACTTTACTTATATAAATGACTATGGTATCTATACACCCAAAAAAGGAATAGAAAAAAAAACAAATATTAGCATTGGGGTCTTTTATTTTTATGTTACCAACGAACATTGATAAATATACATTTGAAAAAAAAAACGCACAATAGCGTTACTGTCAGTATCTACCTTTTATACATATTAGTAATAAGTAGTAACCTTTGATTGTAGTAACATCTTTGATTAATAATCAAAGAGTAACATATATATACTTCACAGAATTTAGAAACATTTCTCTGTTCTGTGATGTACTTTCATCAAACTTGTACAATAAAAAATAAAATTATTGTACTAAACAATTTCCAAAATTCTCCATGATTATGCCTACGTCTAAATACCTATTTGATAACCTTTCAAAGTCCATTTAGGTAGTAAAGGTAACACACATACTTATTTTTAACTACAGATTCGTTGTTAATCATTCGTAAATGGATCATAAACTCAATGGACCGCAGATACCATATATATTATTTAATGCGCAAATGGTGAACCGCTGTTATCATTAATAAAACATGTATCTGTGGCACAACCTTTTCGCCACAAATGCCTACATGTTAACCTAAAAGCTTAGTTAGCCGACTCTCACTCACAAATTAGAATGAATACGCTTGCATTCATTCTAATTTACCAATAAATATACTTATTGAAAACTAGCTGTAGCCCGCAACTAGGAAAACAGGAATAGCCCGAGATTCCCCCTTTTCTTAAAATTAAAAAGACGAAAATAATATCCAATTTGGTGCATTTGTTCCAAATCAATCATGCATTAAGTTCATTCAAATGACGATAACTTTTTTTAATGAACCGATTTTGATGAAACAAACTTTAGATGTTCTTCCGGTGAAAGTTTTGAGCAAATCGGTTCAGTACTTTCGGAGATAAGCGTATCATACATACAAAAAAGAAACAATTATTTTTTTTGCTTACTATTACTCCTTTTAAATGTCCCTCTATCCGTTTCAGTCAAAATTACAAAATGTACAGACAAAATATTTTTACTACTTATTATATGTATAGATAGATAGATGATATCAATTCTAGCTTATGGGAGATATCTTTAAAAAGGAATTTAAAAAAACTGGAGCTCTTAGTTGACGTCACCTTTTTTTATTTAATACAAGTTCATACATTCAAAGGAATTTACATTAATTAGATACCAACTAGTACCATCTATCCATCTGTAAGAATATTGTTATATCTCGGTAGAGTAAGATCTAATATAGAATAAAGGTACTTAACCCTGTTTTCAGCCATCCGTTTCACACATCTCTAACGACACGAATTCAGCCTTCTACTTTATTTGGCCTCTGTATGTCTAAGAATATTTCGTAAAGTTTGATTAAAACAGGTACTTAGTTATGTATTTTGTAAATTTCGACAAAGCTTAGTCTAGTATTTCGGAAATAATCAGGTGTTTGTTACTATTTAATATGAATTATGATAAGGTTTGCAAATTATTTATTAAATATCTATTATTTAAAAAGATATAGACCAGTCAAACGGCAATGTTTACCTACCCGTCCCAACATTTGTAGAATCCTAGATTAGGCATATTCGCATATGAAGCCAAATAGCACGATATTATTTTTTAATCCGGACATATTGCAGCCGACAAGTTGCATGCAACTTGCATGTGAAGTGGGACGTGACGTCATGTGTTTGTTTGTTTGTGTTTATCGTGCAAACTCGCGGATTAAAAGAGTAGTGCCACTAAGTTGACATAGGCAATAGGCATATGGCAAACGATTCTACGTTATGCCACAGAATACATATTTTACATATTAATAGCACAAACAGTACCTACCTAACCCCTCACACTAATATTATAAAGAGGAAAGATTTGTATGGTTGTATTTTTGTTTGTTACAATAGTTATTAATAATGCATTATTAAAAACGAATGTAGGTACCGATTTCAATAATTCACCATTATAATGCTTCATTATTACTAACTAACATAGGCTTTAGTATATGCAAATACAGGCGAGTGAGACCGCGAAATACAGTTAGTAACTTGATAAGTTTTCTATGGTCAGTACTTATTATATCCGTAATAAGTATTTCGCAAGATAAAAATTAAAAATCACGTTCAGAAAGTAGACTGCTTTAACAAATAAAACCGATTTTGGATCCAATGGAGCGGTGAGGCTTAGTTGTGAGATGGTCTGGACTGGAAAGCAATTTAATAGAAAGTCAAACTTTCAGTGCGTCAATAAGTCGTGAAGGCAATAACTTCACGGACCATAGGGCACGCCGTTCACGAGTAATGACAGCGGAAATGTTTAAACTTGCCGACCGGAATTTGTTTACTATAAGTACACTCTAAAATGATACATACGAAACGGATTATATAGAATGAAAGGAAAATATACGCTATCGGAACAAGAGATCCGATAACACTGGTCGTAGTGAACCGCGTCTTCAGTTCGCTACGCTTCCGATGTTAACTGGAAGTAGGCGCATCAAAACAAGCACATTATCGTTTCTTTTATTTTATTGATGTCTTTACTTTTGACGCTACATGCAAAAACAGTGTAATCATAGCAGTCATCCTTTTTCTATCAAATTTGACTGGCAAAAAGATCCTACCTTGTCCTAAGCTAAGTTTGCAGCGCGTGTGTCACTATTGTTACGAACTTCTAGATTAGCTACGAATACCACGTTTTCCCAACTTTAGGTAACGTGAATACCTACGTCGTTGGAGCCATGAGTCCGCTATGCTTTAAGCTTGACTGCCAAACTTAATCGTATAAAATGTTTTCATAAGAAAAGGATATAGTGACGGATTAAATTAAACAGAAATATATACTAAGTACTTACTCGACTATAGAAAGAAAAAAAGAGACACTTATAAATTAAATTAAGAGGTATCTTTTGCGTCATCGAATCTTATTCATAAAGATGTTATAACATAATAATGATGATTCGTGTAATTGTAAATGCAAACGAATTCGCGTGTACCAATAACAACTATTTAGATTCAGTTCAATTTTATCTAAGTGTCTTGCACTACACATTAGATAATAGTTAGTTATAAAACTTATATTTCTTGTTATTTTACGGCGTCATACTACGTCCTAGTTGCATAAGGCCGGGCAAAGTGGAGTGGCGAAGCAGACAGCTGAGGAAGCAACCGGGAAAGCGCTAAAATGAGAGACGACGTCCTAGTGATAGGCCTATGCTATGTCAAGACATTACAATATGATGTGCTTAGTAAGTATATAAAATCTGTAAAACGCCCCTGACGCCACCAACAGGCGACCATCCTCTGCCAAATGTATATGACCGCCGGTCATACTGCTTGTACTTGTGTGCGTATACTTTTTGCTTGTGTTGGATATTTCTGTCAAGTGTGTGCGAACCGACATTGTTCGAATAATGCCTAATGCATTATTGTGTGTTAATACTTTTTGTGCCTGTTTCCCAAGTGTTTCCTCACCCCGTGTGCAGAATTCGGAAGACTCTTTCACATAGAATTAAGAGCGCTTGCCGTCGCCGGGTGGTTTAATACACTAAGCTGGCGGAGAATAGTAAGGTAGGAATTTTACTTTGATTAAGGAATTTTAATACAAAATGTCATAGTGGAGGAACAAGATAATACTACGAACAGTTGAAAACGCCATCTAGTGGAAGTTCTAATGAACTTACTTTACAGCAAGGGTAAAAAGCAAAAGTGCCATAATATGTGAGTTTAGCAGACAGGTCTTATTATTTCTGAAGTAAGTTTTCATAACTAGAGGGCGCTTCATATCTTAATAGCAAGTGCCGAAATGACACTACGAAGAATCACTGCAATGATCCGAACATAATTATGAACGAGTAGTGTGCACACATAATCCTGTAAATTTTAAAATTTGACAAGATCATGATGGCTGCTAGGTACTACAATGTTTCACGTGCACTGCGTCGGAATCGGCAAATAAGCAACATCATTGCTGTTTTATTTATCACAGACTAAAAAACCTTACATACTACCAAAATTTTAATCTATATTTCTATAAGATCAGTCGTACCATAAATTCGCTACGCTACGCTATACAGTAAGTATAGTTTTTGAATAAAACTGAATTTTGAATTCTAGAAATTATGCGCGTCTAGGTAAACCTCCCTTTCAGTCAATTTACTTTAGTAAAGGGATTTGGCTGATGAAAAGCTATTGAATTCTCAAAGATCCATTTGTCATATGATCATTTATCATAATCGAAAGAAGTATTATACAGAGCTTCAAAAAGCAACGCAGCAGAAAATATGTGCCTGCTGCTACGTGCGCTCTGCATGCTGGATCATCAAGTACTAAGGTAAAGGAAAAAATAAGTACAGTTTAAATAAAACAGGTACATTTTATTGAAAAAAATATGTACACAGCAAAACAAATAAATAATCTTATATTGTATATTAGTCTATAAAACATTAATTTCATTGAAATAAAATACTTTACATAACTACAGTAAGACTATATACATAATACCATCTCATAGAGAAGTGCTATCTGACTATCAATATAATAAACAATATCCATTTAACATTAAATACTATTTCGATATCTTGGAGTCACATTTAGTAGGAGTTTTTAAGTGGAATCTCTAAGGTTAAAATACGATAATATAAAAACAGTAAGCTATGATAATTCCTCGATATAATAATATTTATCGGACATATTCGAAGATCACATAAAGTAATTTTGCACATTGATAATATCTAACAACGACCGTCAATAACAAATTTCCTAGCAAATGTACTCATGGTATGAACTATCGATAACATTCTACCTACATTTTTAATTCTTTACGTCTAAATGTTATTCGAATATTGTGATTAAAAAGCATTTCTGAAATGTTTAAAATAATCTCCCTTGTACCACAAAAACTTATTAATTAAACGACACTTACAGTGATAATTTATTTTCTATTTAAAAAATAATAACGACAAGGTTAGTACTTATGTGATTCCCTACAGTGATGTGACATTTTAGCATTCTATAGTTTGACTGTGCCCGGTTCGAGTCTTTTGATATATCACAAAAATATTTGTTCAAGTTACACTACAGTACTAAAACATTTCGAAACAGTTATAATATGATCTAAAATTGTAACATAATAGGCTTATTACTTGAATTGACGTACAAAATGTATAAAATTACTGCATTCTAGCAATTATGTAATCAATACATATATTCAATATGAATTGAAATTACGCCTCCCATTAGTAATACCTCTTATGTGTTAATTCTAGCGTTATTTGAATTATGTAACAAAAGTATGTGAATATTAACACAAGTACCAAAGTAATAGTTTATTATGATGTACTTATCCAATATGTAACCGAGACATTGTTGACAGAATATACGCGACGTCAACAAATTCCAGGCCAGTGTTATTGTCATTTACCTTCGTCTATAAATATCTACGTTTTAATATGCTCAATATTTTGACTAGAAATCATGTTATACTTATAACTCTCTAATAAAACACATTAATTTACACGACATATATCATAATTTCTTATCAATTTACAGATAACTATAATTGTACAATTTATCGATGACAGGGTGAATTTCAACATATTTGGATAAAATGAGATTGGCCGTAATCTACTTTATCACTTATTAATATAATGAGACACAACAATTATTTAAAATTATTGTTGCATTTTTATATTATACACATTTTGACAATCCTAGACCGTCATTTATAGAAATTGTTAAGCCTTTATAAATATTTATGCTCATTTTTAATTGTACCTAAGTTTTAGCAACCTACGGTACCCAAGAGGGTTAAACCGTTCCAATGATTGAATAGTAACGATTAAATCTAATATGGATTTCCAAAATGATATGAAAGCCGATGCACTAGTATGGAATGGTAAATCATCACTTATCAGTATTATATAAAGGAATATCAGATCAAATCTCAGATTCTACCTTGTTGAATTAATATATTCTTAAATACTTGCCATAACTGTTCAATACTGATAAAACGTGTGATGTATTCTATTATAAACTACAAGGAAAAATATGCAATACAATTCTGTTTGAATTCGATGCGCATTGACACTGCAATACTGCATCCGGTAGGTATAACTAAGAAGAGGCTGAATAGAATAACAGAACCCCGCATGGCCATCATAATTATTATTTTTAACCTTAGGCTCGACAATGCACAAAGGCATTTCAATACTGATGTTATAACGTACCAACCTCCACTTCTATGCAACATGGGATGGGCTTGCTTAAATCGCTGTCGCGGTGTTTGAAACAAATTTGTGAGCGCTTTGTGTCAAAGTACGGAGTACATTGGTGGTCATTCAGGTAAAAAATGCAATCTTAATATAAATATTTATTTTTCAGTTTCTTCGTAAACCATGGAAATTATTATTAAACGGTTTTTTTTAAGATATTAAGATGAAACCACCTTACATTATTATTAAACGGTTTTTTTTAAGATATTAAGATGAAACCACCTTACATCTGTTTGGAGTTGACACGTATTAATTCCGAAAAATGATGTTGACACATCAGTTTGTAAAACATCCTGATATTCAACACGAGAGCATGTTGAATAGATATATTTTTTAATAATACACGTATAACCAAGCGAATAGTTGATTGTTTGGTAGTTAACATATTCAGCCTTTAGTTTACTCTTTTATTACGCAATTATTTCAACTGCAAGAATCCCTTACATATTTCGATTTTAGTTTTATTTATTGTGTATAAGTTGTCCGCGTCCAGCATATATGAGAAAATATTTAAATTAGGCGTATATGATTTGAGAAGGAAGTAAATTCATACGACCAAAACATCCTTTACCAGTAGAGGCGGTGGATAAGCGGCATTCTGCTACAGTTTACTTGGGAGATATACCAGCATGTCAGTTAATCCTTCAAATGAATCGTTCTCTTGTCATCGAGAGCTCCGCAGTCTTGTGTTGTCTCCGGACTTCGAGTCTCTATGAGTACTTTTCTTGGACTTATTTTTATTTTTTTTCTCGTGTTTTCTGCTTCGTTTGGGCGTCTCCACGATTGGCGCGTTTGACGCAGGTTCCGTGTCGACCTCCTCCGTCTGATCATCTGTTGTCCTTTCACTTTTCTTGTCGAGTTCTGCCATTGCTTCTTGTATAGCTTTCTCCAGAAGTGTGTTTAGTTTTCTGCTCCTGTTTTGATAATGGAAACAAAAAGTTAATATTAATTGGCTAGTCCAAAAAAAATATGAGTGTTTTTTATGTGTTTTTTGATAAAAGAGAGCATTTAAGAGTTACCTTAAAATTTCAAATAATTTTTTATTCAATTTTAAAGATACAAACAGCGATGAAATCACTATGCGTTGAAACAAAGTATTTAGGGTATGTTTACTAGAATAAAAATATGACAATGACAGATTATGACGATTCGTCTGGTTCGTGCTTGCAGTACCAAGCAAAGAGTATAATAAACCCTATGCTGCCAAATTACAGAAAAAAAAATGAGCAAGCCATAGGTTTAGTTCCAACAGAGTAACATCTGCGGGGCTAGGCTAGACGTGTTAATGGCCGGATCCACACCGGACGATCCAAAATGGATCGGCGATCCCGCGATCCGCGATCCAAGATCGTGGAGCGTGGATCGTCCGGTGTGGATCCGGTCGATCCAACAGCAATTTTTGCGATCCTACACCTACGATCCAAGCGATCCACGAGCGATCCGTGACATTCAGTTCAATCGAACTCTTGCACGATATGGAGGCACACGTACAACAGCGGCATCGAATTGCCGTGGCGGCAGTAGCCTTTATATTGATTAAAAAATTACGCAAAAGATCTAAAAATCAAAAAAGACGGTTTTGGATAAAAACTTTATACAAAAATCGCTCGGAATATGGAACTCAGCTTTACGCCGAGTTAGTTGCCGATAAAGTTGAACACAATTTTGCAAGAATGAATGGTAATCAGTTGGAGATATTATGTTCATTATTGAATAATAAGCTCAGAAAGAATGATACAAATTATCGAGAAGCTATTACTGTGATGGAAAGATTATTATTAACATTAAGATTTCTAGCAACTGGAGATTCGTACGTCAGTTTGGGTCCCATAAAAATTTGTACAGCTTATAAAGGGATATTAACTGGCGACTCTTAGATTGATCCATATTAACTGATCGCGCGATCCACACGACCGTCCACACTGCGCGCGCCACGCTACTGAGGCGCCTTTGAACATGACCAAAAAAAAAAATGGTTGCCTGTAAAGTCGGTTTTACGGGCGAAGATTTTACGTGACAACGTCTTTTTCTCGGTATTATTTAAGAGACGCAAGGCATTCGGCGGGCCTCTCTCTCGTTCGGTGACTCATCGTAACGTTACCGAGCGTTACACTTTTTCATAAGTGACTCCCAGCCGCAACCTAATTTAAGACGTTGTCACGTCAAAACCGACAACAAACGGATCGGGCGCATCAGGGAGCGCGCGCTCCAATCCGTGCGCTTGGATCGCGCGCGGCACGTCTCCACCGCCCGCACATTTGGGTCGCGGTTTTGCCGCGCGCGATCTGAGCGCGGTGGATCGTCTGGTGTGTACCCGGCTAATGTAAGTCGATCACTAACTTCCTGAGGTTGGTGCGCGCGGCGTGGTGCGCCTCGAGCCCCTCGCTGAGCGACAGCAGGCTGGCGGCGGGCAGGTCGGCGTGCGGCGGCGCGTGCGGCGGCGCGCCGAACCAGCGCACGCGCCAGCCGCCGCGCGCGCGCCCGCGCACCGCCGCCGGCCACATGCCGTGCGCGCCCGCCCGCGCCCACACCACCTCGCCCGCCTGCAGCCGCCGCTCGCCCGCCTCCTCCGCCTCCTCCGCCTCCTCTGCCGTTACATCACACGCATTGAAAACCTGAGGCGATTACTCCGCTGCTCCGTGCTCCGGCGCGTCGCGAATATCCCCAGCACGGTTCGCACGCATACGCCGTTTACCAAAATCTGCACACGAGACGTGCTTGCTAGCGCTCGCGACAGTTCTACTAGCCGTGTTTCCTATACTAATTGACGTAATTGCATACAATGATGATAAAATCGTGTTATGCGCCGGAGCACGGGCAAGTGTGATAATCGCCTGACCCATATATTCATAAGAAATGTTTGTTAACACTTTCGTTAACAGTAACGCCTCTCAACATATAATAGCTCTGTTGTTGTCTCGTTAACTATCAGCGAAAGTGTTATAACATTTTTTAGTTAAAACTAGTTGTTAGCTGCGACTCCATGAGCGTGAAATTCATAAATTAATTTGTTTTTTACCTTTTGACGAGGAACAGTAAAATTATTTTACTAAAATAATAGAATCGTAGACGTTAACATCTTAAAGCTATCAAAATAACAGTACTGTCTTTCACCCTCTGATTCCCATTGTTACAGTGTCAAATATTAAATATATTTCTTTAAATATAGTCAACAAAGCTAACAAAACATATATTACCAATGTAAAAAATTCCTAATACATAATGAAACGAAAATACGACTAGCAACACGGGTAGGTGCGTGTGAAAATAAATTATCTTACGTGACAGACTTCAGAGAACTATAGTCTGCTGTACATACAATACAAAATTAGCACAGATGAGTACTAACTACGAGTATACTACTAAATTATACCCATGTAAATAGTATTTGTAGAGTACCATTTGGTAGAGTAGAGTAACGAGCACCGGGGACAAGTTACTCAACCAATTTCCTTAAACAAAATAAAAATTTGCGTGTACATATTTACTCTACCAAAACTAGTAGAGGACTTGGACCTGGTAGAACAGTGAGCTAGTTGACTTTACCGTTTAGTCTACCCGTGTACAGCAGGCTTATAGTATAAAAATACACTTCTGTAGAACTTTATAATTAAGAATTAATAAATAAGAATTCTAAAAGACACTGGCTCTATATAATTTATTAAAGATGTTGACCATACATACAAAAATATCATCTGGGCTAAAACGACTGAGTGTACTCGATATTAAACTACTACTACAAATAACACACTTTATGGAGGAACATATAGCTAACAGTAGACAGAAGTCTACATCTGGACTTTAAAGGAATTTACTAAAGTTTCTGAAATGATGATGCCTCTGCCCTAATACTTAGCCTTCGTATGTTACTTCAACAAAAGATGTTTATGGCAGCCATTTGTCTCGAGGTTATACTTAAAAAAAAAAAAAACTGTTTAGTTCGATAAGATAAATTTTAATTTCTCTGAAGTACACTCGATCGATTTATGTTTTGAAACTTTTATATTTTTTAATTATATATAAATTCAAGAAGGAAAAAATACTTCCCATTCCGAAAACTATTATAATCACGTTAATGTTACAGTATATACATACACATATTACATTTGAAATGAATTATATTGGTGCACGACCAAAGGTAACTCCATCGCAACTTGAAAAGGAATTCTCAAATTCTATGTTTTAAATAATTACAATTTATTAAGTGACGAGGAATTACATATCTGAACGGGTAATTTAGATTTTCTTTTGAAATATAAAATTAATTGCCCTCTTATTACAAAATTCGGCACATGAACAGTGAAAAACGGAACCATAATTTACTGGGTAATTCATGTCCATCAATCACTGCTGATTTGCACTGACTCTACTGGACTGATTTAGTTGAAATTTTGGTACACCTAATTTAATAAATTTAAAGAGCACATATATTTAGTTAAAAAAAATTGAGTAAATTGATAAAGGGTTTTTAAGGAAATGGATTATTGTGAGGATCTCATCCATCAAATAATTTTAATTTATCAAATATTTCATAATCTCCTAAATCAATGGATTTAAAATCATGAAATACATAAATACGAATTTTCTTTTAGATAACAGCCAAAACTAATTATGAAGTTTATTAGGCGTACGACACTCCACGCGAGTTAAAATGTGGCGTTCCAAGCAAAAGGGTACCACAAATTGGAACACCACAAATATGTGTTGTGTAATTTTTGCACATCTGTTTGACAACATACGAGTATTGATAAACATGCAATATTTAGATTGTTAAGGCAGGTCCTCAAAACGAAAAGTTAAACCTTAAATCGTTTTCTAGTTGCGGTGGAATAAATTAGTGAAGTATATGGTATTTTTTCCCTCACCAAAGAAATATGTTAACAGTTCATATATGGAAATGTGCATTACTTACAATGATGGACAGGTGGAATGATGATGGCTTTACAATGATGCGTTAGTAATGGAATCCCAATTTGTGAGCCAATTTGTTACTTCGAATGTGGTGCAATGGAAAGCGACAGAAAGCCGGAGTGAGATCATTTGAACGCTGCACATCACTTTAATTCTGATTAGTTTCCAGTACACCCTTTATTAACAGCTGTATCTTGTATTAACCCAACCAAAAGAAAACCAATGACCAATAGTATCACATTATGTAGAAGCTGAAATATATCACAACACATTGTTATGTATTCATCCGAGTCTAAATTGAATCGCTCCATGGAAATAGGTCGCGAGTCATAGCTCTATGTAAAAAGGTTTTTAGTCATTTTTCTTAATCCAGACTTGAGACTTTTAAACCTTGAGCGCATGGCGACTCGCTTCCTTTCATCATGCAGTGGTTCAACGAATAAAACATGATAAATTTAGAGATATTTCGCTAGCTAAAGGCGAGACAATCAATCTAAAACCAATAAATACAAGACACAACATAGTGATTAATTTTGAATTTTGTTAGCTGTGGGCTAAAGCGTGAGATGGTTTGGATATTAATAAACGATGTGGCAATAGTTTCACGAATCGAGAGTATTCAAATTAGGAAGATTGTTAACACACATTTCTACAAATGTGCTTTGAAAGTTTTAGTGTGTCATATTTTTTAACATATTGGGGTCAATTACATAATTAAAGACTTTGCCGAAAACACAAGGTTTAGTACACAATAAATAAAGGTCATAGGCATAAATGTTATATTTTATTTTATAATAAAATTAAAAGCAAAGGACTCAAGGCATAAGAAAGAAAAACCACAGAATGGAAATTCACTTACCGTCGCCAGACCCTAAATTATGTCTGTCAAATACTTTTTGTATAGAAGAATTATCCATACTACTTCCAGAGGAAGGCAAGTGCCTGGGTTGTATTTTATCAGGTGAGGTAATTCTCATTGTGTCATAATCCTGATCTTTTGGCAATCCATGAACCATGTTATAGTTGGTTCTCATGATCTTATCAGTCCTATAGGTGGATCCATCGCCAAAATCGTTTTTTCGCTTGTAGCCCTGTATTCGTTCGTAATAGTTAGATGACACAGGCATGATGTGTTGATTATTTACAGCAGATGTTGCGTTCATATTTTGATTGTAGTGTATTTCAGTGGATTCCACTGGGTTGTGTGTGCGTGACTGTCGCATAAGCGACACGTTTGACATCATGCCTGAAAGAGAAATTGTCAGATTTATGTATAAAATCGAACAGTATTTATTAGTCTATCACTAACTCCCTTTTGTTCAACAAAACAAAAACTCTTCTATGAAGCAGAAACTTGGCAAGAAGGTATTTTTTTTCTAAATTAAGTTTGAAGATAATATAAATATTGTTCACGCATGATCATTATTAATCTTACTTAGTATGTAAGTATTAATATTATTATTTTATTTGGCTTCTTATACAGTTAAAAGCCCAAATTTAAAAAATAGCTTATTAAATTAAAATTAAGATAATCATTTTACGTACCTTGTGTATCGGTATCGGAATTAAATTCATTGCGTGTTGAGGGCCATGCTTGATCTCTAGACTCTGCCATGTCTTGCTCACTGCTTGAAACACATTGAACCATAGCCTGAAAACCAAAATATTTATGAAGTTAGTCTTTTTTTCTATTTCTGATATACTCGTAAATGTATTTAGCGGATACTGGCCCGGTAGGCAAAGCAGGACCAAGTGGAGCAGATTTTTTTTGTGACATATTTTGGGTTCTTAGTTGTTTTTTTGTCATATATGTTGGGTAAGGGTTGGAATAGCGTCAATGAATTGAAAGTGACGAAGAATTCTCAAGTGAGAAGTAGCTAACTCGGCACCAGCTCCTATTGAAAATAGGAATTAAATAGTCCTATTGAAAGAAAACTGAACACATAAACTATATAGTAAGGTAGTCATCTGAAGACTGGTTGGTACTCGGCCCAGTGCACAGGGTACTCCGTCAAACATAACATTATTTCATTAAGGGTCGATTTCACCAAATAAGAGTAAATTTTACTCGAGAGTATACGAGCAGTTACCCCTAGGATAACATATTTTTACTTTTCACCATAGACTTGATCCAAGAATAAACGATTATGCTGGAGTAAATCTCTACTCCGCCAATTTTCAACGAACAGCGAGCTTATACTAAGGATAAGTTCAATATGGCGTCCAAGTGTCATTGTTTCAACAGCATATTCTCTGGCGCGCTGACATAAAAAAAAATATTTGGTATAATATTTATTTTTAATAATATGTTTTATATATTACCCAAAGATTAAAAAAAATTGCGTCACTAAAAAAGACCGCACGCGAATCGAACTTCTTTGATTTACTTTGTAAGAATATCTCGTTTTGACACTTTTGACATAGGTATAACCCTATCGAATATAATAATACGAAATACACTATTTATTAGAGGAGAAACGAGCAATTACATTTGGGCGACTTATACAGTCATTCATTTCAATCATTCGGATTCACTCCCTGTCAGAGAGTAACTATCCGAGAGTAAATTTAATCTGGTGTAAAGTGGTGGAACGTGGACGAAGTTATCCAAGAGCTAAATGGAAGAATAAATATATTCCGCGGATAACTATTCTCAAGTTAAGTCATGTTTGGTGAAATCGACCCTTAGTGACTATAAATCGTTAATACTCCAAGTAATATATTGATGCTGATAACATTGACGAAATAGAATAGCGCTGTCTGGCACTGTAAGCAGGTCTTACCGAGGTGTTGTCGTGGTCTGGCTCGGCGGTGGCGGTGTCTGGCACTGTAAGCAGGTCTTACCGAGGTGTTGTCGTGGTCTGGCTCGGCGGTGGCGGTGTCTGGCACTGTAAGCAGGTCTTACCGAGGTGTTGTCGTGGTCTGGCTCGGCGGTGGCGGTGTCTGGCACTGTAAGCAGGTCTTACCGAGGTGTTGTCGTGGTCTGGCTCGGCGGTGGCGGTGTCTGGCACTGTAAGCAGGTCTTACCGAGGTGTTGTCGTGGTCTGGCTCGGCGGTGGTGGTGTCTGGCGGGCTGTGCGTGGTGGTGTCTGGCGGCGATCTGGCGGCGGGAGACTTGCGCTGCGTCTGCGTGGACACCGAGTGCCGCCACATCTCCGCCTCGTCCTCCAGCGAGGTGTATGTCCGCGCCTTTGCGGTAGATTGCAGCTTGGTATCTATCAGGTTAGAAGAACCTCCTTGCATATTTGTCGACAGCTGAGTATTATGAGAATTAGATACTAGAGTCGTCTGCTGCTGAACTATAGTCGTGTTTTGTTGAACGAATGTCGAATTACTTCTGTTTGTAGTCGCGGTCGATATCGACACCTGCTTCGGTGATAAGGGCACCATCAGCGTTTGTCCCATTTGATTAGTTTGTATAAACTCTTGAGCTTGCACGTTACTAGATCTCACTTGGGAACTCGCGTTGAATGCGACGTTTGTTGGACTCAAATTGGCTAATAAAGGACTCAGTTGGCCGTTAAATCCGGGGCTATTCATCATTACTTGATTATTAGGAGATAAGAATTGAGCTCCGGGACTGTGTTGCGATTGTATTATTTTCCCTTGTTGGTTCTGTGCTCTGATAACCACGCCACCGTTGGCGCCTGCAGTAAAAACTCCAGGATTTTGCACTGGGGTCAAGACATTTTGCCCGTTGACCGTTTGTAGTTGCAACTGAACTGGCATTCCTGTCGAGTTGTCCTGTATTATAGCCGTGCCGTCCGCTGTCATGACCATTCCGCCGAGGTTTGGCACAATAAATTGTTGGAATGCAGGAAAATTCTGCATCACACTACTGGCGTTATTTATCAGATTGACTGGTTGAAGTAAATTTATTTGTTGTGATGGTGATGTATTTGTGATTATTTGTTGAGATCCAAAGTTGTTAGCGTTTCCTTGGCCATTCATAACTATATGAGCCGGAGTGCCCGATTTCCCAGGAACAATGGTTAATGCTTGGAGTACAGGTGTTGGAGAAATATTATTATTAGGCGATAGCTGAAAGCCACGCGGCGAAAATTGCGGACTAGTATTATGCTGCGGCGAAGTATGGTGAACCATCAAATTATTGGGATTTTGTGGAGGCGCGGTAATTTGTAAGACATTTGTGATGTTTGGTGGCTGATTTTTCTTCTTCTTACTTCTCTTTTTAAGACTTTCAGGTGACAGCATCGCTACACCTTGAACGTAATTTTGACCGTTTTTCGCGTCTATCGGGCGCGGACTTTCGCTAGGAGACTGACCGGGCACGATTCCCCCTGCTACAATTTGCGGCACAACTTGGCCATCGACAGCCATCATGGGAGGTTGGAACACGAACGGAGTCGGCAAGGTGTTGACGACAACGGCAGGCTGGTTGACGAGAGGCTGCATGCTGCCCACGCCCGGCACCACCTGCGAGATAGATGTGGTGACGCTGGTCACTAGTCCGGAGCTATGGCCTGGAGATAGCGTCGTTGTGGTCTTCGGTGGTGGAGGCGGCATCTGATTGTTAGATACGATAATTTGTCCTGTCGACGATATAAGGATTTGCCCCGGAGTTGTGGACATGGCTCTTCTTACTGGTGTTTGTGTAGTATGTTGTGAACTGCTCGGATCCAATTTAGAAGGTAAGCTGCCGATAACGTTTTGAACCATTTCCAAAGGTGATTTAGATATCATGTTCTGGGCCGTCGTCCCTGCTATATGCAACGGATAGCTGGTCGGCAAATTGACAGAGTTTATAAAGGGATCGGGCTGGTTGTTAGGAATGGCGTAAGTTGTCGCCAAATTGACACTAGGCGGTGGAGGGGGTCGGACAAAATTAGCTTGAGAGGCGTTGATAGAAGTTGTAGCGGTGTTTGCTTTGCCGGCTAATACTGAAGTCATAGTATCGCGAGTGACGGAGAAACCGCTCGCCATCGTCGTCACGAATGTTTGTACGTAACACGCTTGTATTAGAGAATGCGCGGGCCCACCTCCCAAATGAGGAGGCGGACAATATCCCGGCATAGAGTTCTCCAGTCGTCGTCGGTCAGGTCTAAACATGTCATGCGGAGCTCTCAATCCAGGTTTCACCCCCACCATTGATATGTTATCTACTTCCATGAGATTTTTATTTACATTATGGTTTGATATGAAATGCATCATTTGTGTCCCAGTAATTGTCGGATTATTCGGCGGTCCAGGAGAGTTATAATGATAAGACTGACTGCTACCAGGTGTCGGTGGATTACTATTGAAATTTTCTTTAAATGAAGAAGAATTAGAGTATGCCGGACTCGGCATAGGAAATGTACAATTAGGCATTTGTGAACTGCCACTTCCGTTACTATGAGGAGTGTCGGTACTCCGAGAACTGTTGGACAATGTCGGAGAAGGCTCCGGTGGCTGTAAGGTTTCCGTAGGCGACACGTTGCTGGTACTTACTGTTCCTGCTTGAATCGGACCACAATTATCGTTTACAATAGGAGTACGCTCAATAAATGTTGATGACGTCACAGGATTATCCTCAAAACAATGTTTAGGACTAGATGTAGCAATAGTACCCTCTAAATCAGTTTTAAAAATATTGTGTTTTATAAATTTTAGCCTCATTTGATTGTCTGCGAAATCTGGACTGCCTTTCATTGGTATGTAACCTTTGTAACAGTGAGAGGTATTTTCAATATTTTTGTCCAGTAAAACACTGCTATCAGGGGTATTATTTGGGGAAGGTAATGGATTTGATACCACATTACTTCTATAGTTAATTTCAGATTTTGTAGTTGGTTTACATATCTTTTCAATCTGGCTTTGGGAATTGTAGCAGTTATTACAATTGTCAAACTGATTATTGTCTAGAGAAGAGTTTATTCCTACTTGTCTTGATATCGTATTATTCAATAAGACAGTTTGTTGTGCTAAATACCCGCTAGGGTCGTCCATGAAAGACGGCACGTTGTTGTTTGCGATCTCATCGCTCTTGGAATCCTGGACAATCCTCATGCCATTACTGCCGATGGTCATAATTTTGCCGTCGTTAGAGAGGGCCTTCTTCTTACCGCCTTTATTACTGCCTTTCGGCTTTTTCTTATTTACATCAACAGGGGTCCATTGTTGACCGAGCATGTTGTAATGTTGTGGTAAGGGCGGCACTCGCGAACACATGGCTTGATTCATCACGTGTTCATTGTTAGTAAAAGAACCATATGAACTGGTAGAATCGTCTGATATGTTCATATTGGATTCGTCGTAATCAACACTTTCCACTTTTTGTGGCTTTGTAGTAGGACTGGCTATGGGCGCATTAGAGTCATTCCGTTTCACTTGCCAAGGGGGAGTTTTAGCTGGATTTGTTTTTACCACTGCACCATTTTGAATGACTAGTTGCCCTTGAGGCACAAACTGACCCTGGTTCTGCGGTTTATTTTGTGGAACGTTTTCAGCTAGTTGAGTCCGGAACCCTTTCATAGCCAATTCGATCTGTTTTTGGTTTTGCTGTATAAATATTTGCTGTTGTTCATTAATTTTCTGCATGACTTCTGGTGTCAAAGGTTGATTTAAACCGCAAAATATTTGTGACTCCTCTACTTTAACTGGGTATTTAGAGGGATTATTCTGATGATTGATGACTTCTTTCTTGTCTTCTTTGAGTTGATCTACAACGTTCTGAGGGATGATGTTTAAATTCTTTATATTGGTGTTTTGTTTATTGTACCCAGTGTTGACACCTATGATTTGTCCATTAGTGCCTAAAACGGGTAAACCTACATTCACAGGCGGAGTGGTGGAGACCGAGGGAGTTTGACTCTTTTGTCGGTCGAGATTCTCTTGTTGCTGCTGAGTAATCCAGCCGCTACTGACTGTGAGATAGTGCGAGCTCCTTTGTACTAGCGTGTCCTGTTTGACGTCATCGTGCGGGATGGCGTTGGGCGGTGGCTGCTGCATGTTCGCGAGCGGCACGCCGGGCGGCGCGGTGCTGCGTGGAGGACCAGCTCCGGGCGATACAGTTCTGTTGTGCTCGATGTCTTGAGACTGAAATTAGAAGAATTTAATATAAGACAAATGAGTAGGTTGCACAGGGCACACAAAAAAAAATAAGATTCATATATTGTTAAATGTATAAGAGAGACTGAGACGATGACACGTATTATAAATTATCTAGATTACAGAATTTGTTTAAAGTAAAATAAATTATGAAGATAAGAAAGTTATTTTAAAAGTAACTTACATTAAAAGTTACTTTTTACTCTAAAACCACTTTACTAGTTTTGCTGAAGCTATAATGAAGAGGATAAAGAAAAGCAATCAGCGTCCTCTAATTTTTTTATATGTATTATTAAATCCTTTAATTTACAAAATAAAATTGCTTTATTAACAAAGGTTCAAAATTATATTTATTACAAACCTTTAACTCATTGAAAGTTCTTTCCCTCTGCATCATTAATTGAGACACGCTCATGTTTGGCGCGAAACCGGGCCGCTTTTTCATTTTCTTCTTCAATACTGCTACTTCCGCTCCAGTTACTGAAAGTCAAACATATTTTTCATTCGAATAATAAATTGCAGTGAAAAAAAGTTAGTAGTTTGGGATCGATGCTACTCGGATTTAAAATAACTATACTTGAATTGAATGTTTCGATTCTGGACAGCAATTGCGTATTGATTTAGCTTTAGTGTCACTTGTTTTTCAATTTTGAAAAATGTGTCATTTACTATGTGTATAGTTAAGAACTTAAAAAGGATAATAGAACTTTTAATAGATTACATGTTTGTCCAAATCAACTCGAACAATCATTTTTTTAACAAATTTATTTATCTTCATTATATAAAAGTAATTAAATGGCGGACTTAAAGCTTTTACTTCCACATATAATTATATTATATTATAGTATAACATACATATGTTTAAAAATAGTCTATAAAAAATTTAAACTACTTGAAAGCAAAATGTAGTATTACATTATGTGTTTGACTATTTTTGATTCAATAAAAAATTTATTCGCCGAAAATATATCGGCAAATCAAATTAAAATAAAAAATCAGGGATAAAAATTAAAAATGTTAATACTCGTATATCTAAGTACACAATGACATTGAGGAGAGCGGGGATCGACCGAGTGACTTTGCACCGTTCTCCAGACGACCTAATAATAAAGAATATTGAGACACAAAGCAATGTCATTTGCTCCCTTTTTTATTAAAACACTTTGTTACCATATATTTAAAAAAAAAACTGTATACAATCATTAGAATAAAAACCTTTTATTTTTTTCCATACTAACTAGTGTATAGAGTTAGATATCTTTACACACTTTGTTTGCCTTTTAAAGCTTTCTTTTATTTCAAATAACGCAATTATATTTGAGAACTGCGTCAAAACAACATCCTCTAATATAATGAACATTCCATACCTATATTAAACCTATCAAAGGCATCAATTCCTTATCGAGATTTCCGAAGGAAACTGCGAACGACCCGAATTGTGGGCGGGGGAAATGGAAAATAAGCGGTTTCGCATCAAATCGGAAGAGGAGAGACTCCCAGTAATCGACTCACCTGTATGAAAAATACAAAGACTAAACTTTAGTTTATAAGACTAGCCTTTAAGCTAGATAGTTAAATTTCCGCCTTGTCGGATTGTACTTATAATTGACCCATGATGAGTTTTTATCAATATAAGTTATTGTAAGCTTATGTATTAAACATGAACAAATTACTAATCGATTTCGACAAGCTTAAAAGTCAGTCTGGTAATTCGATAGCGCTTCATAATTAGTTAGCGAGCCGAGTATAATACCGTTATCTATTTGCACATTATCTGGCAGATTTGCAATTAAAATACGGGCTGTGTACGAAGCGAGGCAAGCGAGGGTGGTCTCCGAGGCGCCAGGGCGGGCGGCGGGTGGAGTGGGGCGGCAGCGGCCGGAGCGCGAGGTGGCGCGGCTCGTCAGATCAATAGTCGGCGGGGCGCCCACACCGGCCGCTCTGCACCACCACCGATTGTTTCAAATTACACGAGCCTTTGTTCCTGCCACTGATCGAGTTGCCTGCGTTTTTGTTTGCCTAAATGTCCTACTTTCTTTACGGTAATTACGCAGTTCTGCGGCTTGTGTTAGATTCACTATTCAATTTTTTTGGAACCATGTAGCCAGAGGCGAATATTCATATTTAAAATGCGACTGCAAATAACTTTTTGACTATCAAATTGACATAAAAAAAAAAATCATATCATTAAAAATTCAATCGTATTTTTATTAAGTATAGTTGTCGTAGCATATTACAGGTGGAGACACGATTGTGAGGATTGCAGGGGGTGTTGGGTGCAATGCAGGTTGTTACTCCCGGACGGACGGCTGACGAAGTGCAGTTACCCGCTATTCATGCCACGCTAAATGCGCTCTGCACCCCTTTTGCAAAATATAAAGACATAGAACTGATACTTTTATATCGCTCAGGATTGTATAAAATCTTCGCAAGATCAAGGCATCCCAACCTATCCTAGTGTAGTATAATTGCAACAAAAAAAATTGCACTGAATACAAGCTGTTAAACATTTCTCCTTTTAGTACAAACACCATTGCGTAAACAAATATTGTACTTGTAATACAACTAGTTGGACAGAGCAGTTGGACCAGTTGGCCCCGTACAGATAAAATCATACTTTTTTTACTTAGAAGCCATAGAGTCATCTTTCTTGTTGTTTTTATTAAAATGAAAGGATCAATCTTACTTACAAACTTGTTATTTGTCGTGAAAACTGCCTATAATGTAAAATGTAAAAAAATAAAATAAGATACATTCAAGTTCATACAGAGATGTATTAAAGAGAAAAGGTGAACGTAAAAATATATTGAGAATTAAACAAAATTATAATAGATCGAAAGATGACAGTAAACATAAAGAACACCATAGCAACACAAGACGAGTAAACTAAAGAGTACGATACCTAGTGAAGGTTGTCTATCTTTAACATCCCCTCTCCTTTCTTTAAACCAAACATTGAACAATACTTTATCAGTTTTGGTTTAAAGATTGGCTTTGTAAATAAATCTGCCAATTGTTCTTGTGTAGACACATGTTCTATGTTAACATTGCCTTCTGATACACATTCTCTTATGAAGAAGTGTTTTAATTTTATATGTTTCGTTTTTCTATGAAACTCATAAGGTGGATTATGTGCAAGTTTAATTGCTGACTCACTATCTATGCGGAGAATAGGTGTTTCTATTTTGTCACATAAAGTTTGGAACAATCTTTTCAGCCAAATGATTTCTCTACAAGCTTCACTTGCTGCCACTATTTCTGCTTCTGTCGATGAAAGGGCAACTGAGGCTTGTTTCGCACTTCTCCAAGAGATGGCTGACCCTGCATACAAACATAAAATTCCAGTTGTGGAACAACCACTTGCAGTATCACCTCCAAGATCCGCATCGCTATAGCATAAAAGCTGTTTAATGCCTTTTTTATATACTAAGCCGGTATCAAGAGTTCCTTTTAGATAACGAAATATTCTTTTTACCTGTACGACATGCTGTTTTGAAGGTTTTTCCAGATTCCTCGACACTACGCCCACAGCGTATGCTATATCCGGCCTTGTACCTACCATAAGGTAACTTAATGCTCCTACAGCTTGTCTGTAAGGAAAATTGACATGATATTCTTCACGCAATTCGTTTTCAGGCATGTCTTTAATAATCGGCGTACCAGCTATTTTACAGTCATTCATGCCGTATTTCTCTATAATCTTTTTTGTGTATGTAGATTGATGTACTTTTATACTTCCATCTTTACCATTTTCTATCTCTAAGCCAAGAAAATATGATGGCAACTTTGTAGTAATCTTAAATCTACCTTTCAATTCCTGTTCTATGAAATTTTCAGCATCTGAATCATTTGTCGAGGCTAATAAACCGTCATCTACATACAATGCCAACAGTATCTTTGTTTCTCCACGTTGTCTTACGTATAAACATGGATCTGCATCACTCTGTCTGAACTCGGGTTTAATTAGAAAATTATGCATGCACTCATTCCAACATTTAGGTGATTGCTTAAGTCCGTATAAGCTTCTTTTCAGTTTGCAAACGTTTTTAGATCCATCATTGTATCCCTCAGGTTGTTTCATATAAATTTCTTCTTTAATAGTCCCGTAAAGAAAAGCTGTTGAGACATCAAATTGTTTTAGCGTCAACCATTCATTTGCGGCGATACTTAATAATGCTCTGATTGAACTCATTTTTGCAACTGGACTAAATGTTTTGTCGTAGTCTATGCCTTCCTTCTGTGAATATCCGATAGCCACTAGCCTTGCTTTGTACTTATCAACTGTACCATCAGGGTTTTTCTTAATTTTATAAACCCATTTACATCGTAAGGCTTTTCGATTATTTGGCAATTTTTTAAGATCCCAAGTCTTATTTTCCTTCAGAGAACTCATTTCTTTATTCATTGCCTCTATCCATTTCTCCTTATCAGGACTTTGCATCGCTTCTTTATATGTAGATGGTTCATAATCAGATATGGCTTCGTTAATAAAATTTTCAAAGTTAAACCTTTCTGGAGCTTTGATTTGATTACGGTTTCTGAGTACACGTCTGTTTTCTTCTACAATTGGTGGCGTCTCATTCTGTCGTATATCATTATTTTCATCAACATCATTATTTTCTTCATCTTCAGAATGTAATGATTCAAAGTCTTCATCTGATTGTACCGGTGCGATGTCAACTGATGTCTGATTATCGGAGTCTGGTTGAGTAGTTTTAGAAGTAGTAGGGAGCTCAAATTCATATATATTATTTTTAATTTGAGATTTAGGTGCAACTTCGATAGGCGTGTTACCAACAAGAGGGACTTCTTGGAAATTAACGTCTCTAGAACGAACCAATTTGAAGTTTTCTTTGTCAAATAATCTATATCCGTCATCACCTTCATATCCGATTAAAATACATTTCTGAGCATTTTTGTCTAACTTCCTTACTTTTCTTTGTTTAGGTATATGCACATAGCATTCGCATCCAATAATTCTGAGATGACTAATTTTGGGTTTTTTATTATACCACAGTTCATAGGGTGACTTTCCTTGTTGTGTCGTTGGTCCCGTACGATTCAATATGTAAACTGAAGTATTTGCTATTTCAGCCCATAGTCCTTTAGGGATCTCATTATGAGCGTGCATTAGTGCTCTTACCATTTCTACGATAGTGCGATTATCTCGTTCAGCACAACCGTTTTGCTCTGGCGTATAAGGCATTGTGAGCCTTTGTCTGATTCCTTGTTCTCTTAAAATACGGCGTACGTGTTCATTATCAAATTCTCCGCCATTATCACTTAATATTTCTTGAATTATATGACCAGATGTTTTCGATTCAAGCAAAAAATCTAGTAATCGATGAGCAGCTTCTGATTTATGTCTTAAGAAATAAATGTAACGAAATCGGGAAAAATCATCTTTGAAAAGAACATAATACCTGTATTTTGATATAGAGTAAGGAAATGGTCCACATACGTCTGTGTGTATAAGTTCTCCAGTGCGAGTAGCTCTCTGTCTTGTTCCGAACTTGTTTCTATGAGCCTTACCATAGACACATCCTTGACAAAGTTGTTCATCATTCTCTGATTTGATTTTAATTCCAAATTCTCTTTGAATAATGTCTTTTATGTGTCTTTTATTTTGGTGACCGAAACGTTCATGATAAAGTTGAAGTTGATCTGACATAGTTAGGGTATTGACTTGAGGATTTGGTGTGAGTACCTTCACGTCAAGTTTGTACAAACCTCCATATCTCTCTCTGTATCCCATTAACTTTATTTGTCCATTTATCTTCATCGAGCAAGAGTTAGTACTTGACTGAAATAAACTTTTATCACATAGATCTTGAGTGGCTAATACAGAAAACAAATTTCGTTTTATTGATGGGACATACCAAACATTGGTTAATATAATGAACTCTTTTCTTTTATGATCAATGACAGCTTCTAATCTTATCGAGCCTTTTCCTATGGCTTTGATATTTTCTCCATTTGCTGTTATTACTCCGTGAGAGTCAGCAAAATATTCGAAATCTTCAAATACATCCCCTCGATTGGTTATGTGATTGGTGGCTCCATTATCGACATACCATGAATTTCTGTCATAGTTTTCATTTATAGAAAATGCTAAGCTCATTAACTGTGCTGTGCTGCATGTGGACTGATGCTTAGGTTTAGGGGGTCTACCATCAGCTATCCACTTAGTGCATTTTTTCACACCATGTCCTTCTTCTCCACAATAATTGCATTTAAACAATTTGTTTCGCTTCTTATTTACTTGCTTTCTTTTATTGACTAATAATGCTTCTGTGCTACTATCTGGTTCTTGGTCTACATCTCTATTTTTGTTTGACAACGCTCTTTCATAAGCGCATAATTGTGTGGTCAGGTTTTCGATCGTACGTTCTTGCATGGTTAAAAGCATCCAACTCGATTTAAAACTAAAGTAATCTTCTGGAAGAGTATCCAAGATTTTACAAATGAGTAGAATCTGTGGTAATTGATTCCCATCTGCCGACAGCATTTTATTCAAATCGTGCCATAAATTCTTTATCACAGACAAATGTGATCCCATATCATGCTTAGGATCTTTTTTGTATTTAAAGAACTCCATACATACGTCGTAAGATCTATCCTGTGTTGAACGTTCGTAAAGACGATTCAACTCTTTCCACATTTCATTGACTGACGTGAACCGCATAACTTTTGTGAGCATTTCCTCCGTCATATTTGTAGTCAATATTAGTAAAGCTGTGCTTTCGATCTTCTCAAATTCATCTTTTTTCTCTTTGTAAATTTTTAAATCATCAGCTGTGGCTTGCGTACCTGGATGTGCGGGCATCTTTAGACTTCCATTTAGGGCTTCCATTGCACCAGGATGGGTCTTTAAAAGTAGTTGCACTTTGTATTTCCAAGTGGGCCAATTGTTTCCATCAAACTGCCCGATTTCAATTTTCATGTTGGTTGACATGATTATAATATCAGACCTGCGTCGTGGAAATATTCTTTGCTGTAGATCTTATTTTTCTCTGCTACCATATTAAAGAGAAAAGGTGAACGTAAAAATATATTGAGAATTAAACAAAATTATAATAGATCGAAAGATGACAGTAAACATAAAGAACACCATAGCAACACAAGACGAGTAAACTAAAGAGTACGATACCTAGTGAAGGTTGTCTATCTTTAACAAGATGTCCTTCTACACTTTGGATATTTTGAGAACCTTCCCTCTGACTACCACTTAACAACAAAGAGACCGCTCTACCCTCTTTGTTACAAGAAACAACTCTGCGCTCCGTCCTACGAGCAACCACTTTTCTGTGTTGCTTTAGACTCTTTAGAAATGGATAGTAAAACTTATCTCGCTTTTACGGTACCGACAGAGACTCTGATGTATGTACTAGGACCGCAATGGAGGGATTTACATCACCATTAGATTAAACAGTTCATTCCAAATTATAAAAAAACTACACATAGGTTTACAGTTTTATACCGTCCTAAATAATTAAACTGGGACGATGACGGCTACTTGACCACAATGGACTCTGAAGACCGGCGGACAGGTTGGTATCAGGCGGAAGAGGCCTGGTTTCCCAGTCAATCCCGTTCGGTTCACACTCACGTAATTGGATGAAGGAGGGCTGGCTCGGGGATTGCGCCCGGAACACCCGCCCGCTAATCGGATAATAATGCTCTCGGCTATTCTACTATAAGATGAAATAGTGTATTAAAGCCTTTCCTCACACAGACTTGTTTCAACGCGCACCATGCTTATGATACAATTAATTTGTACATAGTAGGCAATAACGACAAGACCCTACTCCGAACCGCGATAAAAATCCCGTCAACAGAAACGACAGTTCATTTCGGGGATATTTAGGACTCACGTTTAATATTTATCTTTTAAATTCAGTCGCGTCGATGCTGCATAACATTATGATTGAAAATACGTGAATTATGAAAATAGGAAGTGTTCAGTAGGCTTCATTTCCATTTTTAGTAGGTATTTTTTTCCGACTGCAATTACTCAACTAAAGAGAAGAATTAATTTATTGTTTTTTTAATATGTTTCATTATCAAACATTTTAATAAATCTGGATTCTGTGCCAATTTTTAAATTAAATGTGATATACGAGTAAGCAGATAGTCAACAAATTCGTAAAATTGAAACAACTTCAAATTTATTGAAAAGTTTTATAATAAAGCATATTTAAACCATAAATTATTTCTTCCTTTTTATTTAAGTATTTGGAGTCGGAAAAAAATACCTACTAAAAATGGAAATGAAGCCTACTGAACACTTCCTATTTTCATAATTCACGTATTTTCAATCATAATGTTATGCAGCATCGACGCGACTGAATTTAATAGATTAAAAGATAAATATTAAACGTGAAAAGTTGAATACCATTAAAATATATCCATTTGTCTCAAAAAAATAGAATCAAAGCCTCGTACATCAATAGCTTCACTACAATAAACATGGATTCGAGACATTATAAGTATACTCTGTTATTTTGCCGACCGTTTACTCCTCACCTCACACCACGCTCCTCCTCCGCCTTATGACATGAATAATAATTTGTTTATTGTTATCTCATTTCTTCGTGTTTACTCTCAAAATTGAAGATTAAATTTCGCTAAGTAACTTATTTAGAGTAACATTGTTTTTAAACAATCAAAAATAGATTGAAAGATGATGGTTTCTGGCGTTCCTGCCATTCCAGATATAATATATCCGTCTTTCTTTTCTGGTAATCACCAGAATAAGCTTCAAATCTCATTAACATCCGGTAACCTGAAACTATTCAGGTATCCAATCAGGCATACGACCCATTGACACCACACGGTATTTTTATATTCAAATTCACAAACTTCAATCTTACGATTTCAATTGAAATGATGAACAGATGGTCCCTCAATACTAAAAATAATTGTATTAAAATGCGTCAACACTGCAAGTTTACCTTTCTTTTGTTCAGTCAAATTAGGCGGCGGCGTCGCAGGCGATTGTGTCCGCGCTTGAAGCGTCGCCAGCAATTTCCGTTTGTGGTTACACAGCTTCGTCAACTCCGCACCAGATGCCGGTTGATACGGCTTGCTGATAACCTGTAAACGATTCAATAAAATATTTTTTTATTTATTCAATGCCACTAATATTATAAAGGCGAAAGTAATTATGTATGCCTGTTATGGTTTTATGAAATTTGGTATGGGGGTCGCTGATTCCTTGGGTTAACACATAGGATACTTTTTATCCTGAAAAGTACGCGATTCCTGTAGGTTCGTAAAAAGGCAGTTTATAAAGTAAATTTTGGCGGTTGTGTATTAAAAATCCAAATATATTTTTTTCTTTTTTCTATATGGCGCTGTTGTGTTATATAAACCGCGGGTATCAATATAGAACGCCAACAAATCCATAACCTAATAAACAGTACAAATCCCTATTGTAGAAACAGACAACATGAACCGTTAATAAACCATCGTATTGTTAACGAACCAGTGTCGATATCTACACGCCTACAGCGAGCTGTTCAAAATATGGCGAATACGGAATCACTGCCCTGTTCCTCAATGCAATTTGACAAATTATTACTATTGCATATGTTAGTGAGAGAAAGTTCTGTAATAAAGTCGGTCGTCTGTATGTGCTTCAGAAGGGACGTTAAGCCGTTGGTCCCGGCTGCCAACTGGTAGTCGTTAAAGAAACAACGTCAGAGGCCGAGAGGCGGTTTCGAAGAACTCTGACACCAGAGTGTGTATGGTCGATTGACCATGACACCTACACGAAACGATGATGAACGTTTTGGCATCAGACAGGCACTAGGCGGCCGGTCATAAAATTAACATAGTCAGTTTTACCCGAACCTGAATTCCTAGGCCGTACGCTTGGGATATATTGCAGAGGTGAAGATGGTGTAGGTAATTGCACACGTAAGCTAAATATATTTCTGTACACTCCTTGTAGTGAGTAGTTATGAGTTTAGCCAATCATTAACCATTGCATTTCCTGATTTCACGCTAGCGAGCGTCAGTTATGATCTACTTTGTAGATCCAACTAACACATACATTGGACTCTTAGATATTCTCACAACGTAAATAAAATATCGCAATTACTTATACAATTCACACTGAAATTAGTGACAATTCATAATGTTATCTATTTATTGTTTTACCTCAGAAACTAGGTTAATCTTGACTCACTCATCCGTCTTCTTTTAAACTCTTTAACCTTTTATCCTCTTATGAGTCACAAAAGCGACGCACTGATAATAAAATTGATTCGTAGTTAATATAAATTTATGGGTGGGCAGTCAGTTAAGTAAGCAGTTAATTGAATTGTTTATGGAATAGGTATGAATCGAATTCATTCTGCTTCCGATAGCGTTCCCAATCTGTGAACACGTCGGCCATTCATTACGGAGTGGAAGTCTGGACGCCTACTGTGCCCGCCTGCACACGCAAATTGCTATATGCTCACCCGCTGACACAGCTGCATATTCATACAAGCGGGTGCCATTGCCACCTAATGTTTGAATAAAACTCGGAAATTGTTGCTTTCTCCACCGAGGCAAGCTGCGCGTGCGCTGCCGTGCCTATAAAATATTTTTTACAAACCACAAAGTAGTAGCACTTTTCAAACAATACAATATAGTACGTGGGTTTTATGCTTTTATGTTTTATAATGCAATATCAAATAATCGTGTCCATCCAATCCATGAAAAAGATATTTAAAAAAAAAATTGTTTATTTTTATTTATTAAATTATTCAGGCAAGAAAATTCACATTTTGTCTTATTTATGTAACACCAAAAAATGTTTCATAATAATGTTAACAAAATATTGCCAGGACATATGGCTCGTACTGTCAAACAGTTATCTGATATCATGTAGCGCTAAGCTTAATCTACACGCCCCAACTCTACAAGTCCAAGCTACATAAACTCTATACTTTAGCTATTAGGTATTCTGTGGCTTTAGTCAAAATGTGCTTTGTCCTACCAACCACCAAATGTTGGCTAAGATTCTTCTAGGGATATACCTAAGATTCCTTTAGGGATATAACTTATATTCCGCAAGGGATACACTTTGGACATTCATACTGCGAGCAGAAGGCCGTGTTTGTCCTTGTGCCACTTACAGTACAATCACACGCAGTAAAACATCAAATTATCGCCAGCTAGACATGTGAACAAAATTCTTTTATCTAAAAAGTTTGTACGAATTGCAAATTGTATGGACAGTGGGTTAAGTGGTTATCAATAACCACTACTATTGTTATTCTATTACGATTATTCTAATACTTGTAATAGAATACCCTCCATGCTGGTCTGGGAGAAAAAGAAAAACATAGAATGTACCAGCTGCTTCTCTTCCCGTGCAAGCCGTAAAAGTCGACTGAGGGAATCGGCGAATGGGGTAATCATGACAGACAAGGCGGCTAGAAACCCATCACTACTGATTTCCTCTTTCAACTGTCATCATGCTAAACGTGGTCTAAGGTCTTATGGCCCTAGGCTCTGTCTACCCCGTATGGGATAAAGACGTGACTATATGTATGTATGTAGAATACTCGTAATAACAGTTCTAACAGTAATATGTGTAGACTTTTTGCAAAAGACAGTGCAATATAATTGGCACATTATATTAAAGGACCAGTAAAGATTTTTATACTTGTAGACTTGAGTGTCACTGCTTAAGCTTATTAATACCTTAAACATTTATATTTACGTCTTAATTGTTGTCACCCTAGTTAGTTTCTACATATTAAAAATAAAACTTGATTTTCATATATAATAAAAGGTGTTTTTGATTTTCAATGATACTGAAGTTGTTGCACATTTTATTTTACATAGGTAGATAATTTTGTGTTTGGCTTATACATCATACGCTGAGCGTAATAAAACGAAAAAAAAAAAAGTGGCGGTCTGAGGGTCCGAATTTTGACAAGCTGATATTTTTCAAATAAAGTGATATCGGGATGTGTTCTTTGTTTCACAAAATTTCACAAATTATTTCCTATTATATAGGATTTCAAACAGCAACAAAAAGTTAAGGGGTTCCTTATTATCAGCGTAATAAACTTTCTATCTGAGGGTCCATTTTGAACGGAGATATACAAAGTAATACAGTGTTTTGCTTTAATGTTTTGTTTCCACAATTTTTGTTTGGCATTAGCTTAAATTTGGGCGTAAAGAGTTTTTGTGTAGTGCCCTTAGTTAATTGGGTACAAGTGGACCCTCAATCCTCTATATAGATTGAGGGTCCGACTTTAAAGCCCATAACTCTCTTATTTGATTTTCACAAAATCTGGTTCCAAGTTTCACAATTGTTTGGGAATATTCACAAAATCCTGAGCATATTTTCAAAGAATTCGGAGAGAGTGGCCCTCAGAGCACACGCACATTAAAAATTGCATGCGATCGTCCGCCTTTGAACTCCTTTAAATTGTATTTTTTGAAAGAGAGAAAAAAGCTATTTCTTTATTATTTAATTAAAAATGTTGTATCATGCATGCATGGTGCAAAATGTATTTATTCATTCAAACTCAGTTCTGTATCAGTGTTAATTTTTTATCACTACTCTGTCTAAATCTAATAAATAAAAGAATCACAATAATTATGAAATAAGATATTAATGTTTGTGCAACATATCCGTCATTAATAAAGTCAGAAGGAGCACAGTAGAATCTACTTATCTAATAAACTATATGCTTCGTTTCGTCCACTAGAATCCCCTGACCCAATCCCCCAGGGGATTTAACGAGTATCGACACGCCAGCGGAAAACCCTTAATGACATGTTCGTCTGGTCGATAGACAAACCCATGTAACAATACCGTTTATTGCAATATCAAACCAATCACTATGATGGACACCCCAACCAGTCTAGGCTCTGAATATAAAATAAGGTGATTACAGGTATGACTACTTGGCTACGGATTTAAAAAAATATATATATAACATTTACTTTATATATATAAAACTCACGTGTCACAGTGTTTCAAAATGAAAAAGCCTACAAAAGTGAAGCCATCGAGAAGCGCAGGAAAATTTTGATTGCTAGTTTCACAATGACAGGGTACTTGGTCTCATTCCTTTGCGTGATCACTGTAGCATTAATTAATTGGTATACTACTAAATGCTTGCCAGAAGGGTTTACGCTGTGAGCAGCAAGCGACCGAACACGGAAGTCGGTGGGACGCTGCTGCATCATGACAATGCGCACTCGGCGGCGCTCAAAACGAGGCACTTCCTCGATAGCAAACCGATGTAACTTCTAGGTCATCCTCCTAACGGCCCTGATTTGCCCTCGTGTAACTTTCTTTATTTTCTAAATTAAAAAATTAGCTTAAAGGGATACAGTTTTTGTCGCCGAAATAAGCATTAGGGGGGGCGCGGCGGTCGAACTTAATGAGGAGGAAGTATCTGGGGAGGATTGGAACAAGTGTTTTAGAAATAAGTTCATACCTATACAACTAGCATAGATAGTTTTTCAAACGTAATGAAAATGTAACAAAAAATTTATAGTTTCGCAAAACTTACTGCGTGTCTTGCGTAGATGCAGTTCAGGTGATGCAAAAAGGGCAATTAATAGGAAATGATAGAAACGTGACTATATAGGTTTAGGACAACTCTACTATAGATATCTGCTGCAACAAGCGGTCCGGATCTGCCGAAATGAAAGCTATCGACTGGCAAGCAAGCCTCTGGCATATCTCGTTTCGACAGCCATCATCTACTTCGGGTCATTGAGCCAGCGGAGTAAGTATTATTCTGCACCTTCCTTGATTTGTATTTTGCCTGCATACCTACTGCACGGATTATGTCAAGGTAACTAATGACTACGCTCTAATTAATAGATACATTTCGCTGCTGAATAATGTATATATATACAATTGGAGTTATGCCGCGCTGGGCTGGGAACGTACAAAACGACAATTTTTATTTGCCTGAAAAGTTACGTGCCAAAAAATAGCTTTTGGTCTTTAACTATATCAATACAACATATCATCAAAATCGGTACAGCAGTTTAATCGTTAAAGCGTAACAGACAGAGAGACACACAGATAAGACAGACCGACTTTAGCATTAAAAAAAAGTAGAGGAAAGTATGATAAAAAAGGGTTAGTATCTATAGGACTAAATCTCGATATGACTAGATAGCTGGTACGACTAATTCGCATTTGGACCAACTCTCCATTGGACTTGATCTCGATTGGACTGAAAACAAGTAATGTTCGAATCAGAGTTCGGAGAACAGTGAGACCGTTTAATTTGCGTGTAATAACAGAATTTCGGGAAATTTGTCGCTGTATATTCAGGAGCCCGCAACTAATAAACGGAAGCATTTACGAGTGCAATTCATACTTCCTATAATATCTGTCTATTTCCCCTCGCCCACCGTGGGCGTACTGCATTCGCTTGCAACTTAGTTACTAACTTAGTAGATACTATTAAGTATTTTGTGCTTTTAATCAGTTTAGTTCTTTGTAACAGCTGGGATCTAGGCAACAGCAACTCTATTTTAATAATACACCAAGTATTGCCACATTTTTTAACATCAAAGTTCTAGTTGCGGGAAATTGTTTACAAGTACTTACTTGTCAAAATAAAAAATCTCAAGTAATTTATCATATCGTTGAAAGGTAAGTGGTCGGGTAAAAGGTAATTGATGTTCCCCTCTACCTAATCTTTATTTAGGTCAAATTCTGAATACACATCAAATATTTAGGGGTGACCATACATACAAGTTCGGTGGAGGATTGAGATAAGCATCAATCGGCGAGTACGCGATGCCAAATTCGTGAGTCAATAAATAAATAAATACCTATACGCTTACCATATATTGTACAGTGTATTGTTTTTTTTTCGATCTTCATCTGGATCCCGCCGATGATCAAAATATCCTGTGATTCAACGTAATTTCTACTATCAAACAAGTTCAAAACAAGGAGACATGAACTTTAATCGTTGTAAAGTAATAAGGCACATGACAAAATTTAGACAGAACAATTTTTTGTCAGCCTTTTTGAAATGTAAACAATAATGCAAATTTTGTGAAGAGTTTTGATATGGTGGTATTCAATTTTCACAAATAATCATATTCAACAGCATTTCCTTCTTAGAATTTGAAGTTGAAAATCTACTTACAAAAAATAATAAGGAAGTTAGAATTTATTATTTTCTTGTTACTACTCGTACTATTAATCCTTGTTAGGTACCTATCGAGAGCGAAACAATAATTTTGCCACAGGTTTGCTGTAAAACACCGGTTGGGGGGGGGGGGGACATATTTGGTTTGGGGTAAGAGTGTATCGAATTATGGTACCTATACAATATAACGTCAATGACCTTGACCTAAAAAAGAAACAAGGGGGACGTTTGTCGTATGACCCTGTTTGCGCACGTGAATACTGGTGTTGCAATTTGTTAGGAAAGCGATAATATCCTTAAACTTAAACATTTACGAAATACATGAGATAGACTAATATAAATGGCATTAAGTCCACCATTTATTGTACACTTTATTTTTAATTTGTACAATAAAGTTTGAAATAAATATATTTCGATATGAATAGATTATTCAAAAATAAATAGGTTATGAAGTTCGTGTTTTATTTTTATATAAAAATTATAACAATACTGGAATAATTTATAATTTTTATGAAAAATTTCTGTTCTGGCATGAGCTTTTATTTTCAGCAGGGATATGGATGCACTAAATGCGTGACAAAAATTTAATTTCCGTGCAGGTAACTTTTGAGCAGTTCCCTCGATGGGAGCCAATATTAAGTGCACCATCAGTTATGCTTATCATAATAATTGTATTCTCATCCAAATTAACCACGAATCAAATTTAAACGCTAGTACAAGCGGAAGTAGGTCAAAACTTGCAAGATTTGATTACAGACAAAACAAAAACCAATAAATAATATCTGCTTTTAGGGTCATCGGTCAAGCATCACCACAACCAACACGGCCCGCACATTACACGGGCCCAAATTTATTTACCGAGCGTGTTGTGAGCCATCTCATCATACCTATGTTTTATGTTAACTTGTTGCTTAGACTTCATTTGTAAATCTAAACATATTAAAAAAATTAAGTCGCCACACTATGTAGGTATGTCTGTTTATGAGCGCAAAACTTAAAATATAAAAAGAGACGATTTTCACTAATAGATAGAGTGATTCCCAAGAAAGGTTTATGTATAGAATTTAGAAATATTATTAGAAGAAATATTAGGATAATTACTCTGTTCTGTGAGGTGAACTATGATTAGTTGAAAAAGTATTACGTTCGATGGATTGTGATTGATTTTTTTTATATATTGGACGGCTCTGGCTACGAGTCTTGGGGGCTTACCATGACCTCTGCTCCGTGGTCAAGTGGGTCCGATTCCCACGGGAAGCATACTTTGTTTAATTGTTTTCAGTTTGGTTAGGACATTGCAGGCTTGAACCACCTGACTGTCTGATAATAAAGATGATTCCGTGCTTCGGAAGGCACGTTAAGCTGTTAGCCGGCTGCCATCTGGTAGTCGTTAAAGGAACCACGTCAGAAGCCGAGAGGCGGTTCCGAAGAACTCTGACAGCAGGGTGTGCATGGTGGATTGACCGTGACACCTACACAGAATGATGATAACCATGACCTCTTAAGGCGGTACGAACTTCGTCGGTCCGCTAGTCTTTAAAACTACGCAACGGATTTTGATGCGTTTTTTTGTAATAATAGATAGATGCAAAGCTGGGGCGGGTCGCTAGTATATAATAAAAGGTAAAGTATCAATTCACAATAAACTATAAACGTCAAAGTGAATAATGAAGTCCAGGACGATCGGACACCTAGACTGTCATTGTATATGGCTCCATTCTCTATCTATAGGCAGATCCCGTCTTACAATAGCCAATAAACAAAGCTTGTAGATGGAAGACAAAGCTGCCGACGGCGCGGGAGCCAGCTATCTGGACATCGACGCGGATGCGGCGAACCGTGTCGCTTACAACTGTCGGCACATACATTTTTTTATTGTGCCATATGTACTATAACTAATTAATATATAGCCTGTTGTTTGTAGGAACAGCCCCTTTACAATATGTTTTTAACGATTTAACTTTAGACTGTATAACGACCGCGAACAGTCGGAAGAATATCTCTTCTTTATACGTACCACTGTTAGTGTAACTTTGCTGTATTATAATTTGAGATTATGATTTGATTATGCCAACAGAAAAAGAACTGAGAATTCATAAACATAGGAACTTACTGAAAGTAGTTTATTTGTAAAAAAATTACGGAGTGGTTGGTTGTATGTAAGCGGAGATACAGTCGGAGCATATAAACTTGACCCCACCCACAGTCATTATACCTAGTAGGTACGGGTTAGATTTATCTGCCCCCGACCGTACATGAAAACATTAAAATAACCATAAAAACTCTATTATTCAACATCTAATGTTTCTCGCTCTTTTCAAACCGAGTATAGTAGAGTTACCAATGTATCTCTATGTGGAAATCGGCACGATCGTAGTGCCTATTATAAGTACAAACTACATACATTATTAGTTATGAGTAAGTACAACCCGGTTGTATCGGATCGGAATGTTACGTGTGCTGCCCTGCGCCAGCGCGCTCTGTCGCCACTTTCACCGCACTGTGGGAAAGTAGAGGGCATTTTAGAAACTAACTTCACGTTCATTTCTGTTTTCAACGCATGTTATGTAGATCTCAGTGTTGATCATATTACCTATAATAACACATTGGATTCGAGCTTGGCAATGGCAACATATGAAATATACTGTGAATACTGAGAATATAAGTTTGGTTTCATAAACTATTGGTCGACTAAAGATCACGACCTCGATTTATCGTTAAATGTCACTTGATATTGTTGCCACGCGGAAGAGCCAAGATACCGTTTTTCTTTGTGCGCTCGAAGACAATGTGATTCCATAGGATCGGAGAATGTTTCGATTGAATTAATTAATTAAGATAATATGCATTGCGTAAAATAATTCTATGGGCAGCAAAAAAAAAATCTGAGCCTTTTTATTACTTATAACCATAGACTATAAAAATTGTCTGTAGAGACCGCATGCGATTTCCTAATTCTATGACTTATACAATGTTTGCTCACGTGGTAAAATTTATAGAATCATTATTGAGAATTTTATCTATTTTGGAAGTTGGATGAAAGTGGCATGACATGATGTTATTGGAAAAAATTGTCGGTCCAGCATTAGTAACCTGTGGGTAAACCAATAATTCAAACGAAGTCATTCTCAATAGTCAGATTCAGGGATACCTACAGCAAGGCGATACTGTCAAATTGCCGTCAATTTATGCACAGAATCGTTTAGGTCGTAAATAGGAGGGTAATGGTCCATAAACGTCCTAGTGGCAGCTGGAAGCGCAGAGTCGATGATATCGCTGTCATCGCCGGAGGGTTCCGCCACTTCCGAGATCACGACTCACGACATAAAGGCGACGACTTTCCAACCGTCATACCATAGTTAGGGTTTGTGCAGTAGTAGTTAAGTTAGCTTTAAATTGCAATTTTTAGGGTTCTGTACCTCAAAAGGCAAAAACGGAACCTTTATAAGATCACTTTGTTGTCCGTTTTTTTTTTTTTTGAATAGTTTTTACGGCCATGGAATCTAGTCCTTTAAGGCCTTGCTTGAATTTATTAATCTTCTTCAGTCCTACTTAAGTCAGTCGAGTCAAAAATTCAAGTCAATAGTCAAGTCCAGTCAAGTAAATAAGTCTAGTCTGAGTCAGATGGCTAAGTGAAGCGGTGGAAAAATTTAACTTAGCTATATCATGGAGATTTTGGTGACAAAGATAAAAAGTCACGTAATCGACACTGTATCACTTCCCAACACTCACGCTTGTTTACGAACACTTTGCGAATAATAATCCACCAATATTATGCACAAACACTCGAAAAAACCTAAGTTTTGGAAATTAAATACAGCGCGGACATAGCGACAGTTTACTTTCCCTCCAAAAACTCTTTGTTGTCCGTCTGCATGTCTGTCTGTCAAACATTTTTTCTGTGGAACACATGCACGTATCAAGTTGAAATTCATAACCTATAAGTACTCAGGCCTACAATTTCTTTCGGTTTCGGCTGTAAAATAATCTTTATACGTCAACGCAATCAAAAGATATGATAAGTGTTGCAAATTTTCGTAAACTTTGCGATTTCAGATGAGGATCAAAACCTACGGGGTACTTCCCGTTGACCAAGAATCATAAAATTTGGTAAGATGCAATATCATATAGCACTTAAAAACTGTCGACTTTTGTCAAATTTCAAGAAAAAAAATAACAGATATTTTTTACAAATAACACAAATCAAAAGGAAAACAAAAATCTTAAAATAATCTGTTTAAAAGTATTGTGTACGGAACACCTCTAGGCGCGAGTCCGACTCGCATTTGGCCGATGTTTTTTGTTTGAGAGCTTCTCCCTCCCCCCGCTCTGCATAAAAATATTCATCAAAACCCTATCTGAATGGGGACAACGATGCTTGAGAACTAAGTTATATCTCTACGGAATCTCATCCATTGCCTCCAGCATGTAAAGATACACATGAACACAAGTAGATCAATTCACTGCTCCGACTGAATGTGAAATCGAGATCTCGTCGAGTGCATCTCAAGACGAATACTCGGAACAAAGAGGAATCGATGAGAGTAGGGGTGTGGGGATAGGAGGCGAGTGCACCGACCTCCCCCTACAGGCCGCGGTGCAATTTGTACATTTCAAGTGCACACAAAGGCGAGGCGAGGAGGTCGCACAGCACTTGCAGCAAGCTTTGACAGAATTAACTTGTCCGTCGCATGATTGCGAGTACGGCTCGCCTTTATTGGATTGGACAAACTAGACGGAATTTTAGATGCATGTACCAAAATGAACTGTAGTCAATTTCTGAACGCGAAATTAGCCAAGACAAGCAACAGCCTATAAAGGAAAACTGTATAAGATGTGTATTTGCATTTGAACTTATATGAAACTAGAATAAAAGGAATAATAAAAGGAATTTATTATCACTGTAATAATAAACCTCAAAAGATTATATTTTTTAAATGTTTGAAAACCATATTAAAATTAGGTCTATTTCATATCATGTTATTTTGAAAAGAGATTTGGAATATACATGACATTGCAATGTACCTAATTGATGAAAAGCATAAGCTATCAAATTGTACGTATAGCTTGTAAACACAACACAAAGTGGGGCAATATATGTATGCAATGGAATGGCAATCCACTCTGAATAAACATACATCATGCTCCCCAATAATAGTTGATATTGTTGGCGATGACACATGAATCATTCATATTATACATTCATATTAACTACTAGCTGTTACCCGCGGCTCCGCCCGCGTGTAGGTCGCTTTTCGCGTAACCTGTGTTACATTGAAATGAAATGACGCAATCGAAGTAGCCAGGACATTATTCAAATATAAACAAATATCATGTTTCAGAGTTAAGTTCAAAGAATCTCTTTGTAGACAACATTAGCAGTTCTTCCCTCAGAGGCTAATAAAAATAGATTTTCGGCGCTACTGACCCGCGAGCAAGCCACATACAGTTGTCCATGCGAGAAACATCTTGTTCTTAGGTCGATGCCAGCTGCTTTTAGGGTTTGTCCCTGCGACTTATTTATCGTCATGGCAAAGCATACAGCAACTGGAAACTGGGTGCGTTTAAATTGAAAGGGGTAATTGTTGGGGATGAGTGGTATTCGAGGTATGTACACCGTTTTGCCTGAACCACACCCTGTGAGAATTTCGGCCTGTATTAAGTTGCGCTGCAAAACCGTTACTTTGAGTCGGGTCCCGTTGCATAGTTTAGGCGGAGAAAGATTTCTTAGGAGCATAATGGGAACGACGACTTTAAGGGTAATGTTATGAGCAGGAAGACCACTTGCAGCCAATGAACTCAAAAACTCGATAGGGTAGGTGGTAGCATCATCCTGATGCACAATACTGTTATGACGTGTAAATCACTTCATTCCGCCAAAACCTTGAGTTTCGGTAAACGTTTCCGAAGCCCGAGATGAAGCATGACGCTCGCGGTCAGCGGACAACCGAGACTCTCTGTCAGAAGAAGTTTCTAAAGACCGAGACAATGCATGGCGTTGCCTATCTTCATCGAGTCGCATCTGTCTATCCGCATTCGATTCTTGAGATCTAGTTAACCTTCTGCTTTTAGCTATTCTGGAATGATGCAACAGATTAGATCGTTTCCTCCTAGGCATTATTTAAAATAATTAAAATTCTTTATATGTATAAGGTGAATTTAAATCAACTGCAAATATTTTAAGGGCAGATTCAGACCACTAAACTTTCCCAAATAAACTTATGTCGAAATACGAAAAGAAAATTTAACCTCCCATACAAATTGAGAATCAGTCAAAAAGAGAAAGGAGTGAAAAATAAAATTTCGTATTTCAATATAAGTTTATTTGGAAAAGTTGTTCAGTATAGTGGTCTGTATCTGCCCTTAAAATATTTGCAGTTGATTTGTGTCCACCTTGTATACGATACGACACGATCGTATGTTCCGTCAAACAACAAATTCAATTTTTAATTCAAGCAAGACAACTAACAATACATAGCGAACCGAACCGCCCATTTACCAAACCAATCAATAGGCAACACCAAGGAATCAAACCAAAAGAACCACAAAGACAAAGACCATCAAATTTTTTAATTTGCTGGGGTTAATTTCAATCTGCTATACCATAATGCGAAAACGTAACCATAGCGAGTTGTAAAGTACTGTAACTAAATTTAAGATCAAATTCAATGTGTTATTTATTAAAATTAATAGGTGCAGTGCGTGTTTTCGTCTTTATTGATATGGATAATATAAAGTAGAAATCCTAGCCTTATCTAAATTAAATTAAACGTAAGTAAACGCATTAAAAGTTTTGAAGCAGTGTTTGAAGTAAATTTTCAATCGACCATAACTTCTTTTTCCCTTAACCGATTTTGACGAAACAAAGTTTTGACAACGCTCCTAATTATATGTAATCCAACTGTAAAAACCGCGTTCAAATCCGTTGAGTATTTTCGAAGTTATAACGTACCAGACAGACATACATACATACATACAGACAGACAAAAATTCCAAAAACTGTTTTTTTGGTTTCTGTTACTCTTTTTTAATCGCACTATATCAGTTTTTTTGAAAAATATTAAATGTACAGACACTTGCATTTTTGTGTCTTATTATATGTATTGATAAGGTGGTAATTGTGATACAACTATTCACATCATCATCAATCTGATATCAGAAATTTTATTTTGTATATCAGTTTTTATAACAAAAACTTTATTTTTGACGCATGAATTTATAGACAACAGGGAAATATTGATGCATTATATGCGTGACAAAAATTAAATTTCTGCGCTGTTAACTGTTGTGGAGTTTCCTGGTTGGGAGCCGATTCTGGGTGCACTATCAGGTCATGATTATTATATATTATCATAATATTTTTATAAAGCATTGTTATAAAAAAACTGAAGCCATGTGTGAAATTTCAGCACTTGCAGGATTTCATTCGAACAAATATAACTGTACTTAAGTAATGATTTCTTATGTTTTCGCGATTGTTACACATTAAATTAAACTATTTTATAATTTAACTATTTTATGTTCAAACGGTACGTAGATGATACTTTTGTTGTACTCCCTAAAACTCAAGTCTCAGTTTTATTAGATCATTTAAATTCCATTAATAGTAAAATTAAATTCACAATGGAATCTGAGAATAATAATTCTTTAGCTTTCCTTGACATTTTAATAATGAGAAATCCTGACAATAGTATTGGTCACACCGTGTATAGAAAGCCAACCCATACCGATAAATACCTCAATGGAAAATCTCATCATCATCCATGTCAGTTAGCTACCGTAGGCAAATCTTTGTTTCAGAGAGCACAAGGCATCTGCGACACCCACCATCTCAAAGAAGAGCTTCGACGAGTCAAGTCTGTCTTGAGAAGCAACAAACTCAGCCTTCCACACATACGACACAGATGTCGACCCAAACCACACACAGTTGACCGTTTCCCAGCCATCTTACCTTACATAAAGGGAGTCACAGACAAGATTGGTAACATACTTAGGCAAGCTTCAATCAAGACTTACTACAAGCCGCATAAGAAAATAAACCAACTTTTAAGACCTGTTAAATCCAATATCCCATTGCAAGATGCTGGAGTTTATAAAATTGACTGTGACTGTGGTTTATCATACATTGGGCAAACAAAGAGAAGCATTGGTACCCGTATCAAAGAACATATTGCTGACATGAAACATAGACGCTCAACCAAGTCTGCAGTCTGTGAACACTCACTTGACAAATCCAACCACTACATGCGTTTTGATAATCCTCAAGTCCTTGCAAAAGAAAACAGATTTATACCAAGGATGATACGTGAAGCGATCGAAATTAAAAAACATCCTAATTTCAATAGAGAGGATGGTTGGCAAGTACCACCAGCTTGGGACCCAGTTATCAATTTAATAAAATCTCAAACTCATCGGAAGACTACAAGTGTTTTTGATACTGTCAGCCAATACTGTGTGAATCGAAATAGTTTTCAATGATTTATGAGCTATGGTTTTGTATTCTTGTGACATCAGAAACAAATGACACAGACGAATGTCAACTCAGTCTGCCTGCGACCATGAGCTCTGTAAAGTGCTTGAAACGTTAGGTATAAATAAGTAAGCAATAAACGCGATAGAAAACCGTATAAAATAGTTTAATTTAATGTGTACTTAAGTACCCTACATACTTGCTTACATACACAAAGCTTTGCAAGTTAAATAAAAGCTTGTAAAAACAATTATAAACGGTGTTACAATATCTCATAAAAACCTGATTTTATGATTAACATTTTCTGAAAATTTTGTTTGACTCATTAACTTATTCCATCAAAACTACTTAATAACATGACAGTAAAAAGGTTTTAGTTTACTGTTCAACTGTATTTAATTTATTAAAAATCGAAATGATAATAAACTTGGGAGTTGCTCGTATCACATTCGGCAATGACATTGACATCCTTATACAAAATTCATTTTTGTGAAGTCGGTTTGAAAAGAATTACAACCATACAAGCATTCATTATTGGGAATTATATGGTACGGACGCAAAAATACGATGTAAATGAAAGAGTACATTGCAACATTAATAAATAAGTGGTTTTACTGCGTCAGTAACTACATCCATAACTCAAACCAGGTCCTTCATACATGACAAAATAATTGTTGTCTTCTCTAAACGATTACCTGTATTCACATTACATATATTTATTGTGACTTTATTTTATTATATTGATGTTCTTATTTTCTTGTCCTAACAGGTCATTTATTATCAATATTTGGATTATATATTAGAACTACTAGCTGTAGCCCGCGACTTCGTGCACGTGGGCTTAGTTCCCGTTATCGTGGGAATTTCGGGAAATGCTTTCGAAATTCCCGAGGGTACTGCCCGGGAATCCCGCATTTCTTTTATACAAAGTTTTGGTGCATTCGTTCGAAATCAAACATGCCTTGAGTTCATTCAAATGACGATAACGTTGGTGTCAATTTTACGAATTCGTTGACTAGCTGCTCGCTCGTTAATTTTTTAGCATATTTTGTTATAATCGGCACCGACTTCAGATTTATTAAAATGTTTGATATGAAGCATATTTAAACAACAATGTATTAATTATTCCATCCTTTTTAGTTGAGTTATTGGAGTCAGTTTCGTTTTTTGGCAAAAACAATTATATGAAAAATACAATAGTAATAGCTAAGTCTAGATTAAAATTGCACTTTAAAATTTGCCCGTTTAATTTATACAGTAGTACTTATAAGATTACTTTTATAGATTTTTGCGAGAACAAGATCAATTCTATTACCTAGTTTAATATGTAATTTATTTTAATATAATACCACAGAATATGATAATACGTGTCAAGAACATCCATCCAATAAATTATATTTTAGCATAAAATTCTTGTTAACGAGCACGTGTAACTCGTTTCCAGGGATATCGCTAACGGGGAGCAGGGAGGGAGTCCTTCTTTCCCCACCTACTCTCTGACTTTTGGCAGAAACCATAAACTAGATCGTGGTCATGTCATTGATTTCTTCATAAAAAAAATATTGTCGTGCATACACAATCACACTATAATCGTCTTCACAGAAATACCACCCAGAGGTATACTATGCATAATTAATTTTTGTCCTGAATGATGTAGAAAAAACATCATTCTTATACACATATAAAACAGGTTGTTGCTAAACTTGCTAATCTTGATCGCTTTTACGTTATTTTTATTTGTTAAACATGTGTATGACTTAAATGATTGGTATTACTACGTTAGTACTATCAAGTATTCTGTTGTATTACAAAAATAGTCAGCAGTCCCAACATGTTTAGCCTCTATAGCATAGCAATAAAATAACGTCGTATTTGGCTGTTTACGATTTGCGCGGGAAGAGAAGCAACTTTCATGTCATACTATATGTTGTCATTTATAGAAATAGGAAGTAGACGTAAAAGTTATACTAACATGAATTTCATATAAAAAAAATATTCATGTAGGTACCGTTTGGTATATTGTACTGTATACTAATCACATTTCTAATAAATATATATTTCAACTCCTTTCTTTTTCAATTTGTTCGTTAATATTAATACTATTTTTTACTTTCTTTTAATTTGTTTTTAAATTGACAACTTTCCAGTTTTTTATTGCTGAACTGAACATGTTCTGTATGACATTGTTTTTTACCAAATCATGAATCTCGACTAAATCAACAGTTTGTTTGTTATGCTGTTGTGCTGATTTTGTGGTACCAAATAAACAGCTTTTGTTTCTTTCTTTATTTGTTATCACAAATCACTCTCGAAAATTTGCAACTTTAACGGTATATCTTTTCATCGCGTTGATGTATAAATAAATTAGACTAAATTACGAAAGAGACCGTAAACCTAAGTACATATATCTATTTAAATTTTAAACTTATCTTTATGCGTTTCCAAGAAAACAATCTTGACGACTTGAGCGATAACATAGTTGTTCTAATAAGGTTTCTATTTATAAGGCCTTATGTCGTTCGGAAACCCTAAAGTGGGTTTCCGAATTTATTGGGGTATTGCTTTGCCACTGTGAATGGTTACAATAGCATATGTTTTTCACACGCCTGACTATTATTGCCTGGTATCATATGTGTAAATAAAACAGTCCCGTCATTCTCTTTTTATTTATTAGCCCTGATAACACGTTTGTGTTGTATATGTAGACATGTTTCTAAACAAGGATATATGATCTTTGTACTTAGAATATCAGTACAGTGCTGTAAGTATTCCTGGAGGAGCATTTCGTACTCAAAACACCCACTAGATGAGGAAACGTTGACGATCCGCCAACGCATCATAACTCGCGTGGGAAGGTTAGAGTAATTTAGCAGTCCCTTTATTACAGTACCTAGCAAAACAAGCAAATATGGCATACCTATCTTCTGATAATAAACCACGACGACACAGCCTTGAGAAATGCTCATTATTACATCACAGTATTTTATTTAACGTGGACTAGAAATAAACTAAAAAACCTAATGTATGAAAACGTGTACATTAAAAAACCTCCATTAGCGGCCGGCAATTTTTTTTTTTTTAATTACATTTTTGTCTTAGGCCAGCAATAAGTCTATTGACGTATTGTTTTTTTTAAATAATGATGATATTTCCAAGCAAGAGGAAGTAAATATATTTTGTAATTTTCAAAAACAAAACTATTTAAGTAGCCAGCAATAGATTTACAATTACTAGAATTAGTTTTCCGGTAATGAAACTGCTTACCATATTTTTTCTCGTTCAGTTTTTAAAATCCTTATCCCTTTCCATTTTAACATTGTCATCAGCTCGCGGTCAGTGAGTAGGTGGCCTTGTAAGTAAGTTCCTACTATATGTGCCCTAGACGGTCGACCGCTCTAAATTAAATAAGAACTGAATTAACGTTCTAAATTAGTTTAAATGTTAAAAAATTAAATTGATAAAATCTGTTCAAATTGTTGAGATTGAGGGTTCTATCTATGCAGCCCAGTTATCGTCCCCACGACGTGTTAAGGTGACACTGAGATGGTAATTGCCCTAATTATTAATGTGTATCTCGACTCGCCTTTTGTGCAATGTTAGCCCTTCACTCAACTAACAAACTTCAATATATATGTAAGACTATTGCCTTGGCAGCAACATGATACACACCTAACAAAAAACATTAACTATATATAAAGAAACCAGACCAATAGAAATATGATCTGGGAGTGTTAGTCAAGTCATTCAGTTAGGCCAACATAGTCAGATTTTTTAGGCTGCCTACTTCTGACATATAGTTTAACGACTGCCATCTTCGATAAGAGCCGGAACCAACGGATAAACGTGCCTCCTTATCCGAAGCACGGAGCTCAAGATGGAAATGCCACTAATGGCGACCAATCCAAACATGGCGGCGCACTCGTCCACGCTTGACGCGCGCTATCGTTACGAACACGCACGCACCGCTAGGTTATCGAACTCCTCATCAATTTATTAGTTGTCTTCGCTGTTTGCATTACGTTTGCTGTTTAAGAATTTTTTGTAATGTTTTTTTACTGTTTGTTGTTCCTAATAAATAAATACGTTGAAATTACGTACCTACTTTAAAGTAGCATCGGAAACACTAAAAATTTACACACAATCTTAAGCTGAATAATTTTGAATGCAGTACGAAATATATTCTAGTAAATAATACCATTATCTTCACAATGGCTCCTCTTTTTGTAGGCAATGCGCCATAAACAATCACAAATGGATATAAATGACACATTTGCGCTTGGAGAGATCGTCAACGAGACGTAAAAAGTTTTAAGATGCTGCTTGGCAACCGGCTGCGATCGAATCGTTCGCGATGCAGAAAAACTGCAACGGCTCATTCCTCCTGTCGATGAATTGCCTACAGGAATGCACTGACCAGTATATAAGTTGCTGTATAACTTCGCAAACTTGTGGGAAATTAGAGCCCTCCGTAAGAAGCTATAACAATTTAAATACTTGTCTATAAATAAATGATGTTTGTGAATTACCTTAGGATCGAAACTGAAGGCTGTCTCTGGCCTGAGGGGGCACGGCAATCCACATTTACAGGTGCCAGCCGTCTGGAGATATTCACGAAGCTGTGGAAGTGCACTAAGCGCCGTCCCGCTAGGGCTAAAACAAAAAATAACAATTGAGTAATTTCCTGAAGGTATTCTGATGCTGGTACCACACTTGGCCTTTTGTATTTGCCTATTTGACCATATGTGGGCGGCAGTGACGTGCACAGACATTTTCCTTAGGGTAGGCAAAAACCTACCTAGACCAGAACTATTTCTTTTTTAATCTATACTTATAATTTAGGTATAGGTATTTGAGTTACAACTAAAACAGTAACGAGCAAGAAGATAATAAAATTAAAATATATGAATCATGTACCTACTTAGGCCCTAAAATTTTTTAAAAGATGACCGCCCTATCCTACGGTCCCGTGGGAGTTTTGGAAAAGCATAGCAAACATATTAATTTGAAAATAATATTAAATAATGTTGTTGTTAGCTTACCCTTCACTTCAACTAAATCCGATCAATCCCGGTTGATAACGTCCATTTATTATTATTGCCATTTTTTCGTCAAATGAAAGATTACTTAGCGCGTCATTTTATAGTTTTTGTAAACAAACACTCGGTTTACAACAATCACATGAAAATTTTACAATTTTAAACTACAACTGTGTAAATTAGTTAAAAATAAAAGTGCTATTTTTTCACTTCATTGTAAACAATGCACATTGCAATTATAAATTAATTAACCATTCAAAACAAACAAATGCATGCAAGCAAAGCAAACATATTGTTGATTTGATTTCGATACGAAAATAAAAATATAACCCTACGGAATTGGGAATGTCATCTTGTTTATATAAAGTCTTCAAGTCTAATTTGCAGCATTACTCGTTTAATATCCAATAGACACAGTTATCATGTTGCTGCAATCGATCGTAATTTTCATAATCACTAATCAGATTTAAATATGTGTAACGCGTAAATCTAATTGGCCGTAACAAAAGTGAGAGCGAGATGAAATGTCATCTCATAGCATTTTGTTTCATCTATAGTGGAGGTCTGAAATTCACTCACACAGGCGTGATTTAGCGCATATGTGTCTGTTCATGTAAGTTTTTTACTTGCACTACTACACGAGCAAAAGCACATCTATACATAGTGATTTCTTAGTGAGAGTAGTAAACTTCAGACGATTTACTAAAAAGCTGGCCTGGCCTAGCTAGCTAGCAGCGCGTATGGGGCGGCGCGGCGGCGGCGCGCCGCGTGTTCGCGCGCATTCGTAGATGGCGTTGTTAAGATAATTCGATATCTTGTGTGAAAAAATATTTATTATTTATATGTATTGATTAAATATTTTTTTTATTATTTATTACAAAAGTACAGGGTAGGCAACGTCTAAACGTCTTTATGATATGCACGCCCCTGGTGGGCGGTATATTTGCTAAAACTTTTGCGTTATTTGCCTAATAGGCAAATAGGGCAAATACCAAATACGGCTTACCATGTATGAATATTTGGTATTTTGCCTCCATGTGTCGGTAGATGCGCTATTTGCCTATTCGTCAAAAATTAAATAATAAATTAATATATATAGGGACAAATCCCACAGATTGAGTTAGCCCCAAAGTAAGTTCGATACTTTATAGTAAATTTTGGCAAAAACGCGAATAGCCAAGTGTGGTACCATCATGATATTTTGATTCTCATGTCAATATTACTCATTGCTTATTAAAATTAGGTAAAAATTGCAAGTTCAACGTTTATCTTCTATAGCAAGATTTTATCCATTACATGTGACCAATACCGCATCGATGTGAAATGGAATTATGTATATACCGGGAATATTAATCGAAACCGGTTCTTTCGCGGGTTGCCTATAATAATACCTATTTAATATCGAAACCAGTTAGTAATTAATAAAGTGTTCAGTGACTACCAGCACCGGGGGAGAGGTGCAGTGATTCGTGTAAACGATTGAAGGTATTTGCTGAAACTGGACGAATGCAAAAGCTTCTAGTCAAGCGTGAGCCCGCCTGACGCTGGCGAGGTAATCACGCGGGTAACTGACTGCTGTCCGGTCAATCGATATTTAATTTCTAGACCTCATTACTTCACGTCGCTGAATCTCAATAACCCCAGTTTGTTTAACGTGCCCCGTCCCGTATCCATACTTCCATATTAAATTTATAAATGTGAAAGTCTGCCTGTCTACCGATTTTGACGAAATTTGGTACTTATGGACCAGGGATAAAACATAGGCTACTTTTGGGCGTGATATAAACCCCATACTTCAGAGAAAAACCTTTAATACAATTAGGCAACTAGTAGTTCGCCGCAAACTTAGACCTCGCGATTATTACTAACGTAGTATTTTAGCTTTTTATGTAATTTTATTTCTCTTGCTAAAGCCGATATGTTAGAATAAGAATAAGAATCATTTATTTTGCAAGAATACATGTATATATGGTGTTACAATTCTTAGTCCAGTGTACTCAGTCTGTTTGAAGACGTGCAAAAGTTACATTTTAAATTTATAATTTATCAATTTCAATATATATTTATATTTTAGCATTGAACATTCTATAAAACTATTCTATATATAATATCCCTTAAAGTGATTTGCAGTACCCAATATATTCTTCCACGGTATAAAAACTATGTTCCTGTAACCACTTTGTCAACTCCAACTTAAAGGTTCTGCCATTTAACGATTTAAACTTATTTGGAAGTAGGTTATACAATAAGATACACATGTAATGTACGTTATTCCTATAAATTACTTTATGGCATAAAGGTTGATACAATTTGTTCATAATAGCCGGTCGAGTTACTCTAGGATTTATTTCACTTTTCTTTATCCAATACTCTTTATGAGAATGAGTAAATATGCAGATATCTCTAATATATTGACTTGGCAATGGTAGAACATTTAACTCTTTAAAGAGTGGCTTACAACTATCATCAATCCAAGCATTGCAGATAGCACGAACACATTTTTTTTGTATTTTAAAGACTTTATCCATATCAACGGAATTCCCCCATATAATAAGACCGTAGCTCAAAATAGATGCTACGTAGCCATGGTAGGCAGTAATTGAGGCCCCTTTTGATATTGTCTACCTTAATCTTCTTAAAGCAAAGACGAATCGGTTTAATTTGTTGCAAATTTGTTCAATATGTGACTTCCAATTTAGATGTTCATCAATCACAATACCCAAAAATTTATGTGTATTCACTCTTTCAATAACAACCCTATCATACTCGACTGAAATTGCTGCAGGGGTTGAGTTATAGAATGAAAATTGCATGAAATTGGTTTTGGATAAATTAACCCGTAGATTATTTGCATTCATCCACTGCACTATATCCTGAAGTACTTTATTTATAGTGGATTCGTAACTTATCTTGTCATCACACTTTATAATCACAGTTGTATCATCGGCAAAAAGAATACTTTTATGCTCAATCGAATTAGGGAGATCATTAATAAATACCAGAAACAGCAAAGGTCCCAGAATACTACCCTGCGGAATACCTATATCACAGTTTACAAAGTTGGATCTGTATGTGGCTTTGACTGGTGCTTTTTTAGTTTTCTCTAACCTTACTATTTCAGTGCACTGCGGACGATTCTTCAAGTAAGCTTTTATGATTTGGAGTGCCTTTCCCTTAATGCCATAATGCTCTAGTTTAATTAAGAGTTTTTCATGATCGACAAGGTCAAATGCCTTGCTCATATCAAAGAATGTAGACATTACCGGAGTAGGTATCTTGTTATTAATAGTTTCCATAAGTATCATTAGATAGAACGCGTTATGGTTTCGTTTGCATGTAGCAATCGAGAACATTTTCATTCATATTTCAAAATTTGCTGAACCGATTTTGATGCCCAACTAACTTGAAAATTCTATTGATATTTTCTACATGCCTTGCAAATTTCATCAAAATCGGACCTCGGTTCGGAAGTTATCGCGGTACAAACATACATACAATATGTTTTCGCCCCCAAATTTGATTTAAAAACCTTCGCTCACTTCGCTCGCTCGGTCAATTTAGAGTAGACCACTAAATGTACACATCGTTTTTATTTTTTTTTCAATTTGTGCAATAAAGTTTAAATCAATACTTCCATACTAATCCATACTTCCATACTAATATTATAAATGCGAAAGTCTGTCTGTCTGTCTGTCTGTCTGTCACCTCTTCACGGCTAAACTGCTGGACCGATTGTGATGAAATTTGGTAGGGATGTAGTTAACGACCTGAGGTCAAACATAGGCTACTTATGGGCGCGATATAACCGAGTCCCACGCGGGGCGGAGCCGCGGGGAACAGCTAGTTAATAATAAAGCTATACATTCTTGCTTGCTTTTTGTTTTGTGTTGTCAAGGCAAAATGAGAAATCTTGTGAACGGATAAAATCGTTATGCTAATTAATAGGTAAGAGCAAAAAAATATGTTTTATTTAGGTACTAGATAAATCTATAAGGTTTTCCTTGAGAGATTTAAGTAGGTAGACCCTATATTGAAGAAACTAGTTCAAAAATCAAATTCATATAAGTATGTATAAAGTATAAATAAACCTGTTTTAAATGAGACACAATATTATATTAAGTTGAACTAAATGAATATAGAACAACATCATGCAGACAGAGGTGGAACGGGTCTTCAAGGCTAATAACAATTTGCAAACATATTATTTCATCTCAATTCGCTATACAAACAACCTCTTTCATAAATGCTGCACGTGATAATTCACGGTGATTGTTCACGGTCTGGTACGCTCAGTAAAGGTAAGCCGCGACCACAAAAAAGATTTTTATTTACCAGCGTTTATATTCATGCGCAGTCTGCGGCTTTAGCCACTCGCGGGGTGTTCGCGGTCGCATAGCATACGTCGCGACGCGAAATTCGCTTTTTGCCTCGAATGCAATGTTTGGGGGAGCCTGTATGTAGACAGCTGCCGATAATTACTTGACACGCAAACCCCTTTGGCACCTTGCTTACAACTACAACACTAACCAAATTACCTACCTACTTGCGCACAAACACGCCTGGCTTTACGTAATTATGGGTTATTTATTACCATAAAACATTTTCGTATAGGTATTTGGTACAGTATACCTTTGTAATTGAAACTGTCAACATTGTGTGCGGTCTGTAAATGCTTAATCATAAGTTATAATTTTTTTATAAATTTGTTTAAAAAACGAGCTTTGTTACTAATTACTTCTAACTCAGATTACAGAATACTAAGAGTATTCAGAAATGACCGTATGTAGAGTAAGTTAACTATTTGTCAAATTGCCAAATGAATTAATTAATTATACAATAACTTAACTTCGTCACGGGCTATCACATTGAAATTGTACTCCTACCTAACTGGGGTTCCGAAATTCCCAGTTAATATGCACTAAATCGAGAATACCCCACGACGATGAGGCGACAGGTTGAACCCTTCGTCACGCAAATGGAACAGTTTGTTGAAAGGAAACTGATCCTATTACATATAGGTACAATACAAATTTAAATCTTCTATTATGCAACAGTGACATCTAGACTTATTTATTACAAGCTGTTCCCCGCGGCTTCGCCCCGCGTGGGATTTGGTTATATCGCGCCCAAAAGTAGCCTATGTTTGACCTCAGGTCGTTAACTACATCCCTACCAAATTTCATCACAATCGGTCGAGCAGTTTAGCCGTGAAGAGGTGGCAGACAGACAGACAGACAGACTTTCGAATTTATAATATTAGTATGGTTGAACACTAGCTGTTGCCTGCAACTCCGCCCGCGTGGGACTCGGTTATATCGTGCCCAAAAATAGCCTATGTTTGACCCCTGGTCCTTAACTACTTTGTAGGACGTTGTTATTATGTAACTAGCGACCCGCCCCGGCTTCCATGGGCATAAAAACCTTCCTCTTGAATCACTATCTATTAAAAAAACCGCATCAAAATCCATTGCGTAGTTTTAAAGATTTAAGCATAGTAAATTTAAAATTTAAAAAAAAACCCACGACACATTTTCCTTTTAGTGGTGACGGTCGACTAATTTAACCCCCACAAATTATTTGCAGACATTAGGTATTTTCCCTACTTACAACACAGTAACAACTCAACCGATTTTCAATAAACATATTATTTTGTAATGTGCACGTGATGCGCTTTCATTTGAGACCCCACTCAAGTATATTTGCAGAAATTCGGTTGTTCTTCCTCACTTTTACCCCCACAACTTCTAAACGGCTCAACCGATTTTCATCAAACATGTCTAAGAACACTCGCCCGTATGTGTGTTTAATACAAAAAAAAACTAAATTGAAATCGCTTCATCCGTTCGGGAGCTATGATACCAGAGACAGACAGACAGACAGACAGACAGACACGTCAAACTTATAACACCCCTCTTTTTGCGTCGGGGGTTAAAAAAGGGACAGGCACAGAGAAAGCGACTTTGTTTTATACTATGTAGTAATGATAAGGTAACCTAACAACATCTTATAGTGAATATATAAATAATAAAATCTGTTATGTTTTAAATAAACAGTACGGCTTGGCCATCGCATAAAAACACCTTAGGTATTATCTCACATTTAACTATACTAGTGTTAAATGTGAGATAATACCTAAGGTTTCCTCGTCTATTCTCATAAGAAGGATGTTTTCCATAGTTAAGTACTACCTACCTACTTTGGTCAGACGGTCCAAAAAACATTTAAAAAAAATAAAAAATAATAATTAAAAAAATAAATAAAAAATATCTATAACCGAAAACGAAACCATAGCGCATATCACTACATAGAAAACAAAATCGCTTTCCCTTTGTATGCTTAAATCTTTAAAACAACGCAACGGATTTTGATGCGGTTTTTTTTTAATAGATAGAGTGATTCAAGAAGAAGGTTTTTATGCGAATATAATTTGTAAAAGAACCATCTTGCGGCCAGTGACATAAGCAATATAGCAAACTTCCCCCATTTTCCTCCAATCAAACAAAGCTGTCGACAAAAAATTTCAATAACATCAAGGTACGCGTGTGCCAAGTTTCATTAGGATCCGTTTGTAAACAACGTTACAGAAAACTTTCCCCCTTTTTCCCCCCAATTTCCCTTCAATCAAAAAAAGCTCTCGATAAAAACTTGTAAAAAAATCACGGAACACGTGTGCCAAGTTTAATTAGGATCCATTCAAAAATGCGACCTCTAGCCCGAAACAAACAGACACAGGCAAACAGACAGACAGACATCCGGACAAAAGAAAAATTTGCCAGTCTCGAAATGGAGACTCTCGCTCGCTTCGCTCTGTTTATTTAAAACATAAGATATTTTTAATATTGATGTCGCAGTACGATAGATAAAGCCGTGATATAGTTGTATCCCTAGGGATATAATTATATACCGTAACATAGATATACGAAAGAGATTAATAACTATCTTACTAGGAATATAATTATAATACGGTTGCAATCTAGTAATATGCTTATCTGACTAAACTAATCTAGTGAGATGATTATAAATCTGCCAGAGAATCAAAAATTATATATTGATTTTTATTATTATAACAAACTTTTTCTTACTTTTTTTTTTTACTTTATGGTCGCCATTTAAGATCTTTTCTGCCCCATTGGCCATCGGTCCGTCGCGCTATGTACCCTGCCCACTGCCACTTCAAAGAGCTAATCCGCTGGGCTATGTCAGCAACCTTTGTTTTCCTATGGATCCACTCATTTGTGATTTGGTCTCGTCGGGAAACACCGAGCATAGCCCTTTCCGTGGCTCTTTGGGCCACCTTGAGCTTTCTTATGAAGCCCATAATAAGGGACCAAGTTTCGGACCCATATGTCATTACTAGTAACAGACACTGGTCGAAGACCTTAGTTTTAAGGCACTGAGGTATTTTGGACAAGAAGACATTGTGGAACTTCCCGAATGCTGCCCATCTGAGTCGGATTCGACGAGAGACCTCATCCTTAAAGCTGGAGCTGTCAGCCTGGATGAACTGACCCAAGTAGTCATATTGGTCCACAACTTCAAGCAGTTGCAGCGCCCAACAGAAACCGGCGACGGTATAACATGGACTTGAATGCGTCTAACAGGCGCGTCTTTAAGTAGTGTATTAGTTTTCACCAAATGGCAATATTTTTTGGCATATTTCTCTCAGCGACAACTCTTTATTTGGTATATGATCATTCAAAGTAATATTTGTTTGCTGTATTGCATTTCTGGGTGACCAATCTTTCAGAATACCAACTGAAATTCTAATTTTACTAAACTTAATCCAGTAATATAACCATATCACTAAACTAAAACCGTATTATAATTATGTTCCTAGTAAGATAGTCATGAATTGCTTTCGTATAACTATGTTACGGCATATAATCATATACCTAGGGTTATAACTATATTACGGCTTTATCTATCATACTGCGACATTGATATGGTCACTATAAGATGTTAGGTTAGCTTATTACGTAATAATCGAAGACAGAACGTTCTCCTCGGTGAACATTAGCGCCACCATCATTTAAAAATCATTATTCACTGAAAAAAATTGCATTATTGCTTAAAACGGCCACTTTTAACAGTTTTGCAATTTGTAACTATAGGGAACTATAATTTAATATACATGTTTAAAATTAACTTCAGATCCAGGACCTCAATTAAATAACAGGGATTTTTGATAACTTGTGTTTTCAGTGAAAAATGATTTTTCTTTGATGGTGGCGCTAGTGTTCACGAGGTATCACCTTAAGAAAGAACTGAATAAATTAACCGTATGCTAACAGTCATTTTGTTTTAAAAATAAATTATCAATCATCTAACAAGACGTTTAAGTATACAAAAAAAATTGGTTGCCTGTAAAGTCGGTATACGGGCGAAAGTTTTACGTGACAACGACTTTGAGTCTGTCTCTCTCGCTCTTAGGGGACGCGTGCCTCTCACTCGCTCTCATTGTGAGCGCATCGTAACGTTACCGAGCGTTACACTTTTTCATAAGTGACTCCCAGCCGCAACCTAATTTAAGACGTTGTCACGTCAATAAAAACATGTCGAACAGTAGAACTCCGTGTTGCCCCTGGCGCGACACGATGGCGACCTTGAAGACATGACTAATCGACTTCGCACAATTTATCCTCATTGACTACAAACAAGATACATATTAGAAAATTTTAATTTGATACGGAGAGTCTGTATCTATACTTCAGAAGGAACGTAATCATATGTAAAATAACCATATAAGTAATAAAATCGTAGGTGGCCCAATTATGTACTATTTTCTATAAAATATTATTAACATGTTTAAACATATAATAAAACGGTAAAAATATTTTGTCTGTACAATAAGTAATTTTGACTAAAATGGATAGAGGGACACCTAAAAAGAATAATAGAAAATTTTATGTCTGTCTATATGTATGATCACGCTTATCTCCGAAAATACTGAACCGATTTGGTTAAAACTTTCACCAATTGTTTTGTTTTAACTCAGCAAATTACCTAAAGTTTGATTCATCAAAACCGGTTCATTAAAAAAAGGTTATCGTCATTTGAATAAACTTAAGGCACGTTTGCCTGCAAAGATTTAGCAATTTCGAACGAATGCACCGAATTAAATAATTCTTTTTCGGTTAATCGGTTATTGTCATGACAAACTTTGTATAAAAGAAAACGGGAATTTCGGAAACATTCAATCTAAAGTTCCCAGGAGGACGGGAGCGAAGCCCACGCGCACGAAGTCGCGGGCTACAGCTAGTCGATAATAAATCAAAAGTACTAAAATTTATTTCTGTCTATATGTACCTAAGAATCACTATATTATAAAGTACCTAGTATATTATTTATTTTAGACTACATAAACCACTCAAGGTTGTTTTGTTAGTATCAATCATAAAATCTTGCTAATTGATTGACATTTAATGTACTTGTCTTTATTTACAATATTTTTTTTATTCGGTAAGTTAAAAAAGGTTTATATTTTTAGCTCCTTAGAAAACAGTAACCCCTGCCTAAGGGAATTGAAGTTGGTTTCATTCTCTAAGTGCATTTTACGAAGGAATGATAACCAGGCAAGACTTACCGGTCTAGCCTAGTATTGCAATTGATCTCATTTCCTTTGTGGTCGTCAACGGAGCTTTGAAAATATTTTGGCAGCAAGCCAGTGCGTGCAAATACTGCCGTCCATAATATGACGACAAGTCGATTGAGAAATATTCGGCAAGTGAATAAATTTTTTTATATAGAAAGGTCCAGCAAGTTCTTTTATTTATTATACATACATACATCCAGCTACTAAGGACATACATGTGCTCGAGGTTATGCTAAAATAATTGTTTCCTCACAATCATGTATTGTATGAATGTTATCTTGTGTTAAATCTTGTAACAGCAAGGTCACCTGAAGTCGAGGCAGCTTTTCATATTTCTTAAGGCACCCTAAGAGATCGAAAAAACGAATAAACTTAGCTTATTCACATGTAACCGTCTATAGAGTTAGACAGAACTATGGGTCTAAAATCGCCACTTTAGCAATTCATCTAATGTAATTCATATTACGAATTCCTTAGCTATTCTTTAGCAATTCCTATTTCTATTAATTTTTTTGAAGAGGAATTGCAAAGTTTAGTTGGCCAGATTACAAAATATTTAAGAATTGCTACGGAATTCGTAATATGAATTCCATTAGATGAATTGCTAAAGTGGCGATTTTAGACCCACTGATATTGCAGACACAAATCATTGAAAATTTTAAGTAGTTTTAGCTATGTCAGGCTCAGGGCACAAAGCTATCTGTATTGCACTTTTATAGTCAATCGGGATAATTAGAAACTGACGTTATTTTACGAATAAAATTTAAGTTTCTGAGTTCAGAATGAAACTGTATAATATATGGCTGTAGGTAGAGCAAAATCCATGACGCGTCAAAGTCTAGATCGAGCAATAAGTATCTCACGTTCACCACATATCCTCCCCTACTTTGTTTCCATTTCCCACAAACATTTTTCTTTGCCATTATTTTAAGTCAGTTTTTCGTCATTATTATCCTGTATATACTTTTTTATTAAAATTGGCCAGTTTACGGCACTCAAATCGTCCAAATTATTTTACTCATTATAATACAATTCAAATCTACAGACACCACTGCTGATACGCCGAAAGAAACTCGTAACTATGACTCGTAAATAAAGTCATTGGAGTATTATCTTTATTTAAACGCATAGTTGATGTTAGTGTGTATGTGACAAACTCGACTGTATTATCAATAAGCAGGGTGGGCCTACGATCCGATAACAAGTTGAGTCACGCCACGCATGCAGGGTTTCCCTACATGACTCACCTTTACGTCCTACAGTCTACTGCCCTACGAGAGGGCAACCCTATATTTTAATCACATTTTAATCATGTATACGTACGTCGTACACCCAAGATATATTAGTCACAACAAGTTAATAAAAATAATGTAATGACTTTACGAATAATAAATAACAATAAATAAATAAACATATGTTGTGTGTGGTGTATAATATAATGTATTAACAGCAAATAAAGCTTTACAATTTTTTTTGCAAAAAAATGGGTTAGGTATATTGTCTATTCATATATGAATTCTTAACTTGAATCCTAAGTAGCCAGTAACCTACAACTCTACGTTAGTACGTTAACACCTAAGATAATAAATTGAAAACCCATTTCATAGTGAACTAAAAAAAAAAAACATTATTTATAATCAAAATTCCTACTTTGTTCTGCAGAAAATATGTCGACATAAACTCGCAGAACTCCTGATTTATCATTCAAGAAGTGTCGCAACTAAGTGGAACATGATACGTCTGTGTGGAGTGTGAAGCAAGCTCATCAGAAAATTATGTCAGTGCAGACAACGCATCTCGCTTCCGTCTGTTCATTCAGTTTCAATGTTTTAGAAATAGGTATGTATGGAGAGCAAACCACGCCAATCTCGCACGGGTTGTACTGAATCTCCGCCCACAAAAAATCTAAATGTAATTTGTTACGTATTATGTAAAAAATATATTTACTGGCATTGATACATGTGAATTTGCCATAGCCTTATTAGTATTAAACCAACTGGAATGGACACTGACAGGCGACCCTCTCTGCCAAATGTATAAGACCCTTGTAATACTAAATTTCCTAATTTTAAGTTTACTATGTTTGTATTTGAGTGTATACATGAATAAAGTAAAATTATAAAAATAAAGAAAAAAGACCGCCGGTCATACTGCTTATTTTTATACTGCCTGTATTTTTTGCTTGTCTTGGATATTTTTGTCAAGTGTGTGTATAGCGACGTGTTAGAATAATGCGTTAGTGTAATACGTATTTTAATGTTTCCCACACAGAAATTACATAGAAGAGATTAATTAACCCAATGAGCACTGGTTGCATCATAGGATACTTTGACTAGTTCCAGTTAGTCGCCACTAGTGGCGCATTGATCAGTACAGTACATACCTCATTGTCATTCACACGTGTTTACTCGTGACGTGTTCGTAAATTAATAAATAGTTGTAAAGCGGTTTTTGGGAAAATAATAATGTTATTATCTTTACTTTCACAACTCAGTTTATATTGCAACACAAAAAAAATACTTTTAATTCGCATCTTATTAATTTTTCATTTTATAAAATCAAATAATGATAGGTCCGTGGTATGCCATTTAGCGTGGAATACTTAGAGCGTAACTTTATCAAAAAGCATCTTAAAATACCTAATTGGAAGAAATAATCCAGAAGCATAAAACCAAATTAATTTATTACTTAAACATATCATTTTATATTCAAAAAGAATCGGGGCCGCCACGCAATTCAATAAAAAGCTAAACAAGAGCAGCAGCTTTTGGACGCGATTGGTTTTACATAACCCGTTGACAACACAACCAGAATAAGAGAGCCCTTAAACGCCCATAAAATGTACTCTTTTATTTCTACATAAAGAACCTCTAACAGCAGAAGGGGAGTCCATTTTAGACCGGAGGCGCTTATATCGATGCGTCGGTTAAACGCGCGAGCTACAAATTGAGCTTTTATTTATTCATGGGAGGGGAAAGAGGTTGATATGGGTCGGGGTCGCTCGATAAAGGACACTCTTAGCTTGGCAATCGTCAAAGGATTCCGAAAGTGTCATTGTTTTGCTACATAATCAATCGTTCAATTTGTCCCGGTTGCAAAGTGAAATCCAATGATCATACTTAGGATAAAAAACTTCGTTAATGAAGACCTTGTCATATCTACAACGTGCAATGCAAACATAGATAGATAGAGAACCTAGACTAGTTTCTCAAGTTATTGCCTATTTCGTACCTAGCATTAAAAACCTCATAATTTTGTACCGAACCTACACATATTAACTGGTCGATGGGATTGATTTGGTACAGACAGTGTATTCATAGATTACCTACAATAGATACTATCGCAAAGAAAAATTATAAACTATTAGCTAAACTACACTCCAGACCTGGAGCAGGTGAATGACCGACAAAGTGGCACGCGAGCTAAGCGTTACCTTCACTGATTTGCAACCATTCTATGAAAAAGCTTACAGAGCACTGCGCAGTTAGCGGATTTCAAATTCGTATTGAATTGAAAGCTACAATCCAAAAACATTCTGTAACAAACTAGCCAAGTCTCGATGGAGCTGCTTTTTATCTCTAAATAGTATTGAAATCTAGATAAAGTCGTGCCAATTCTAAGATTCCTTACTGCGATTTCATTATTATTATAGGTAACTAGCGCTCGCCCGCGGCTTCGCCCGCGTGAGATTCCCTAGAGAATAGTGCTATTTCCCGGGATGAAAGGTACCCTATGTCCTTCTTAATATTAGTATGCGAAATTTCAGGAAGATTGGTTCAGTAGATAGGACGTGAAGAGGTAACAAATAAATACACAAACTCTCTTTCGCATTTATAATATTCGTTCTATTAGGATATTGTGTGACTTGGCCGTTAAACTTTCTTTATACGTTAGTGGGTACAAGTCAATTTTGTTTACACGTAATGTTATATGTTGTAACTACCTATATTTGTTAAGCGAAATAATAGCCCATACTGGTATTGGTAATTGGACGCTAGTGTCTCATTTTAGGCTGTTGTTGATTGTGCAACACATGCATTCAGTTCAGCATTGACAATGCTGACTTCTGCTCTCTTCTTTTTGGAGCATCAAATGTACCACCGATCTATCATAAAATAGACGTACAGACGGACTTCTATCAATGATTAGACCTTCTATACTGGAAATATTTTTTTATACTGTTTGTTTCAGACTCGCCTTTACATAAGTAATATTGAAATACGCAGCTTTATCAAGCCTACAATTGACTGGTTATTGAATCAACGTTTTCCAAGTGGCTATTTTCCATCGTCAATTGGTAGCGGTTCTGGCGACAGATTGGTGCTACGGTGTCATAGAGCACCTGGTTTTGTACCCTTGTGTACCTTTCAATGGCCAAGTCACACAGCATTAACTATAATAATAAAGAAATCGCAGTAAGAGACCTTAGACTTGGCACGACTGTATAGATTTCATTACTTTTTAGAGATAAACATGTCATGACTAAAACTGGTTCAACAGCAGGTTCTGTGAACAGTAGACCTCGCAACCCTCTTACGTTAACCCCATTTATTCATAACTCTATAGGTATTTTCAATATTGTTAATTAGTTTTCCTCGTCTTTTCTTAAAAGAAGGTTTTTTTTCTATAGTTACTCATAGTTACTTCATTAAACAGACACCAAACGTGCGACCTCCAGCCCACAAACAGACACAGACACACATCCGGACAAAAGCAAAATTTGCCAGTCTCGAAATGGAAACTCGCTCGCTTCGCTCGCTCCTTAAATAAGATACAGATTTCAATTGAACACAACAGAGTTATTGGTAGTATATATAAATGTTGTCTAGTCGAGTCCTGTCTGAATTAATATTAGTAGTGCACACCTGTTATGGCCCTTCGAGCGATATTGCTTAGAAAGCAAATAAGTACCTAATATATTGACTTCAACATAAAAATATAAGAGATTCATGTTTATATAACCATGCAAGACGCGCCTAGTTTTTGTGAAGCATGTTTCAAACGTTTTTTCAGAGATTCGCAGTGCAACCCTGACTCGATCCCCTCGATTCTGTGGGAACGATTCTTTTGCCTCGTATCGTACGTCTGGTGTACATGTGAGCAAGCGCATCCGGTATTCTACTTGCGAGGCTGTAGGCATATCTTCATAGAAAGTTCTTTGTTTGTCATGTTCCAGTGTACTGATCTAAATAACCAAGTCTGAGCTGATCAAGTACTTACTAATTATTTTTAGAATTTAAAGATATAAAAAAAGCTCTAAGTAAATAAGTAATGTGTGACAGCGCATAGTTTAAATGTTTCGCAACTAAGACTAATGTGGCACTATCATGAATGTTAAATTCGTTTATTTGTTAAGTAAGACTCTCCACCCAACGTCGACTGTGTGCCTCATTTAATGGAGCAATAAAAAATGTTCGACTCTGCTTACGTAATCCGTATTATTTCCGTGCCGAGGCGATTGAGGAGGTCAACGCGAGTATGAATTGCTTTTCGATGCCTCATTTTCATTGTGGCCTTAAAACTGAGCCTTAAACTATAAGCAAATAGCGAGAAGAACTTTCGATTAAAATGATGTTCACGTACGACAAAATATGACTAACAGTCAGAATGAGATAGATATAAATGCAATGTACTGCGGTAAAGACATAAGTATGGACCATTATGCGACCAATAAAACTTTCTGTTAAAAAGCATTTTTTTTAAATTCAAACAGAACAGAATATAATGTGTGTCTCCAGAGTTAACGGCTTGAGTATAATATGAAGAATCTATCTGTCTTTTTTGTAGTCCTGCTGTTTGACCAGAAGTCATTTGGCAAAATTACACCAAAAAACGTTTGGCAAAGAAATGGTTTCACCAATTGATCATTTTACAACTAATAATTTGACAAACGAGTCACTTTACCAAATGATCAACACTTAAATTTTTATTTGACAAAAAAATATTTCACAAATGAACATTTAACAACTGAGTTATCAGACAAACTACTATTGGTCTAAAAAGTTTGATAAAATGTTTTATTTTACAAGTGTTTCGTTAATTAATATGTTGGGTCAAATTAATACACATATTTTACTGTACAGCGGCAGCAGCGGCAGGCGAGCGCGAGAAGTGACTAGAGCGTTTCTTACATTAATAATTGATTCAGGATGGTGATGATTCGCTAAGAGAGTAGCGGAATAATTTACCCAACAGACTAAATCGTAATGTTTGAAAAGTAAAGTACTTTTTATGAAGTGACATTTTGTTAAATAAATTTATTTATTTACACAGTAATATGCTACAAAAACATTGTACATATTTTTCGATGCCTTACAATTTCATTCGAAATTTAACTGCATTGGAGTTACCATATTGTTTTAAACATAAATAAAAGAAAATTATACATTTTATATATGAAGCCTGGAGGGTAGAAGTAAAAGTCTTTGGACAAATACATACTTCATTTGCTAATGGATAATTTGCTAAGTGAGTTTTTGTAAGATGATACTATTGTCAAATGTCACATTTGCCAAATGAACATTTGGTGAAACGTTATTTGTCGAATAATCATTTGTCAATAATTTTTTGGTCACAACGTTAACCGTCTTTTTACCTATTTATAGATCATTAGGTAAAGCAGAGATATATTAAATCACAGGAAAATACTATTTTGTGCAAAGGATGGATGAATCTGTCTATGTATAATTTATTTTAAGTTGTGCAACGCTTTAGTTGTTATGTATGTTGTACAATTTTTCTGATTTAATAAATAAATTACATAGTTATTTTTACTCTTTATCCTCTGCGATTATAATATACCTACTAAGATTTCTAAAAACCAAAATGAGATCAGTTACGATTGCGACCTACCGCGAGCTGGTTATATATCGTGACTAACCCAATATTTTCCATTTTTACAGAAAGTGATGGAATAAGTTATCGGTCTTTGTTTTATGGCGGTGCAATATTGTATTTCACAATAACCATTCATCATGAAGTTGGACTATAAATCTCAAATTAGGGACATTGTAAAGTTTTAAGGACTGTTCGACTCGGGGTGGAGTTCATAAAAATTGTATATTGCCTTTAAACACAAAAAAAAGAATGTCTACCTGTCTATGAAACACACTGCAAATGGCGAAATGTCGCAAAATATGTTATCGATAAGATAAATCCTACTTGATCAATTAGTCATTATTTACTTTTAACATTTTCAACTTTCAAATTACCTACTCGTAGTAAGTTTGATTTACTTATTACAATCTCTGATTGCGTAAAATAAAACTATGCATAGTTATGCGTCCATGGGCCACACAAATTGTCATCCTAAAAGCCAGTAAAAATAAGAAATTGTATATTGTCTTTCTTTCTGACTTTTTTTTTGGATTTTGGCACCGCGGGTTGTTATTTATTAGTTCTTTGTAACACACGGTTTCTTTGTATTTAGAAGCATAAAGAAAGTCGGAACGAATTGTGAATCGGATCAGTACCGGGCAGAGCCGCTGGATGCGTTCAAAACAATTGAAACGATACGTACGCGTATTGAAAGCAGACAAACCCAACATTGTGCAAAACATCACAAAGGAGGCCGGAGAAATCTTCTGACTTTCGAAATAAAACATGTGACTCTACTTTTTGCGGTATCTTCGTGGTAATAAATCACTTAAGAAATACTTTTAAGTCTTGAGGACGCAACGAAGAAGTGCCGAATTACGTCAGACACCTTGACAGTCAGCTGTTACTGCTTTGTTACAAATAATAGAATGGTGAAACCATCCCTAATAAATAATCCAGTGAGTTTTTGTATGCTGGTAGGCTTTTTGCGTCATTACGTCAAAGAATGACAAGAAACATTAAAGACATAACATCATCACGATAATAGAACAGTAAAATCGATAAAGATTTCGAGCTAAAATAATTAAATAAATAATATGCTTTTAAAGGGAATAAGATAGCGGCTGCATACCGTAGGTCCATTACCGCCTATGGTGCGTGAGTTAACAGTATTGTTCGGCTTAGGCATTGTGCTGCCAATGACAGATAAGAGCCGGGTAATGAGAACAAGCACGACCCACAATCACACACAATGGAATCTCTCGGGCTCGCTGTAAGCGGCTTTTTACGCTTATTAGTAAAATAACACTCAAATGTTTCCTTTTATACCAATATTATTAGAAGTTTAATTTTTAATTCCATGATTGGTTTGTTTTTAGAAACCAAGACATTCGATTCATATTCATCGTCATCCATCTCCTAGTTGCATTCTCAGCTTACGCTTCAGAGCCCATAATACTCTTTTAATCATGATCCTAGATATGATGGTAGAGGTCTATTATAAAAGAACAACTGCCGTCACCTCCTTATCCCTTACATCCAAATCAAGGAAACCAGACCAATCGTCATGATCATGTCCCTGTTGTGGCCAACACTGTCGAATTTTTAATCTGCCCAGAAGAAATCTGATACTGCCTAACGATTTCTATATATAAGATAGAAATACCACTGGCGGCGACCATTCCCAGTCAGGCCACGCTTGCCATCATTTGACTCGCATGATCGTAGGTGTAGGCCTCCTTCAGGTCTCCGCCATTTTATTTTATTTTAACCTTTATTGCACAAAATACAATGTATCGCAAAATAGGCGGACTTAATGCTAGGAGCATTGTCTAAGAGTTAACCTTTGGGCTAAGCAAATAATGTATTTGGGTGCACTGTATATATACGCGAACATATAACCTACATACATATACCTAAATATACCATACATACATATAAATACAGTATCATATAGATAATATAGCATATTTAAAATAATGTTCTACTTTTCTGACTGTTCAAGATAGTATTTATATAGACTACCGGTTTGAAGCTAGCGCGTCTAGGGGCAGTTCTTATGGATTCAGGGCTCTTATCCTGTCATCCTCATGTCCTGATTGATATAATTCATGTGCAGTATATTTTTGGGTCATAAATTTCGAGTATAGGTACCATAATCAGAACATGTAGACATATTTTAAAATCTATCCATATACATCCATACTAAATTTTGACAAAGTTAGTATAGATATAGTTTAATACCGGATTTTAAACACAGGCTACCTTTGGGTGCGATATAACCGAGTATCACGCGGGCGGAGCCGCAGGTAACAGATGGTTAATTATAAACAGTATTTTATTGAATCTAAATAAGTCACCAGACTAGTATCGCTACACGGCTTTATATATAATGTTAGGTTGAAAGCACACATAAGTGTTTATATATGTCTTTCATCACTTGCACATCCCCGGCCGCGCACTGCGCCTGCGCACAGCTGCTTGACTGGTTTGTCCACTTGTGGCGGATTGATTTAACGTTGAAGCACGATCCGCAGCTCATTCCTAAGTTCCTCTGGTGCTTAACTATCATTATTTATCGTAAACACTTATGTACTCAATAGTGAAGTCGGTTAAATAAAAAAGGGCACCCAGCATTGCTCCAGATGCATCCCGAAGTGTTTGTTTAAATAAGCTTTTTTTTCAGTTATACGATTACGCCCAATTTTCTCTGACTTTGGCAGTCAAGCATAAGGCACGGGATAATTGGGCGCATATTCACCGTAGCCTATATACGCTCGTGGTATCTTGAGGGTGTCACTTGCGCGCAGCCAACTCGTGGCTTAGGATATTTTTAAAGCGGCGCCGCTAGCATCTGGTACCTGAATGGCCATAGGAAATCTGGCAGAACCCAAGACAACCTTAGACCTCTTTTGACCCCAAGGCCATTTACGGCACGAAAACACTAAGTACTAAACGGTTTTGGTCTTGTTATCTCAGTAGATAAATTAATTATATATGGACAAATCAGCCAGACTGACCGACAGACAGATTATGGAATACTATTTAATCGCACTACTAGCACTGTGCTTTGCAGTTTCATGGTTAACTCGACCGTGGTATGTCATATATATATGTACATGTACAGTGGGCCACATATAAATATTTTACTTACACCAGATAAGGGGTACAATCTATTTGGCCAACTGTACACACCAGGTGATAAGGGCCAAGAGTAACTAAGAAAGTAATGTTACTCTTACCCCTTATCTGGTGTACATATCTATGTGGCCCACTATACCTACATATATAATTATAGCCTCTAACCCTCAAAAATTAGGCTATCAAATGCCATCTTTTTTTTTAATCAATAGCGCATTTTCATTTAGATACATCAGGTTAATTCTAATCAGGGTTGATTGGAAAGAGTCATCATAACTAAATGTTATTGCTTGATTCGGTATACAACTTCTGGGCAGTTAATGTTACAAGAAAGTTAATGACCAGGGGTCAAACATAGGCTGCTTTTGGGCGTGATATAACAAAGATATATTATATTCTACTATCTATCAACTACCTACCAGTGTTTTGCTGATGATACTTCCATCACAGCCAACTCTGAAGATGTAATGGCTGAAATCTTACAGAGACTAGAGGGAAAAAGTTAGCAGTATGGGCTACAAAGTAACAGGAAAAAGACCAGTAAACCAGAAGTTCAAGCAAATGACACGGTCAATCGACCATGCACACCTTAGTGTCAGAATTCTTCGGAACCGGCTCTCGGCCTCTCATCCTTCAGTTCCTTTAAGGACTACCAGTTGGCAGCCGGGACCAACGGCTTAACATGCCTTCTGAAGCACGGAATCATCTTTATTATCAGACAGTCAGGGGATTCATGCCTGTAATGACCTAACCAAACTGAAAACAACTAAACAAAGTATGCTTCCTGTGGGAAATTGAACCCACGATCCCAGTGTCTACAGGCAAACGCCTTTACCACTTTACCATGGACTCAGTTAGTAGAATAGTAACCAAAAGTTGAGAAACAGAAAGTTTTTTTTTAATTTATGATAAACGTAATGATACAGACTAAGTAATAAAACAGGACAAGTATAAGTGACTATACTGTTTGTTTACTTTTCGTTGTTATTAATAAAATCCTGTATCCCTATAAATGTTTATTTTACTTTAAAACTCACACATAAAAACAAATTGCATGTTTGCTAATCCCATTATGTTCATCAGTGTGAGGTAAGTGGACTATTATAAGCTTCAAACTTTTAATTCCCTTTGTCCTATAAATAAAAATCTTAATGCAGCCGTTTTTTTTTTTATTTCATATTTTATTTCTCAAAGAAAAAAAGACATAATTATGTTTGTTATATGGGAGTTACTTAAATAATTATTGTTCTGTTTTGGTACTTACTTGTTGTTAAGGGGCTGATATCAGCCAACTAGCGCTACCAATTATTTTATTTCTTTTACTCTAAAATCAGGTTAGATTGAAAGAATCTAATCTAATCAGATTGAATTAAAAAATCTAAGACAACACTTCGCTAGTAAATAACTTGTAGTATTTTCGGTAGGTATTTCTTTTCATTATTTTTCCTTTGGTTAATTCATTTAATTTTTGTTAATAATTTTAAAATAATTTAATTAATTGAATTAAAAATAAAAAGTAATACCAAAAATACTAGAAGTTATTTACTAGCAAAGTGTTGTCTTAGATTTTTTAATTCAATCTGATTTTAAAGTAAATGAAATAAAATGATTGGTGACGCTAGTTGGCTGATGTAAGCCTAAAGCTGCAACAGAAATACCTACATTATTTGTAAAAATTTCAACCTACTAGCTAACACAGTTCAGGAGATACAGCAAACAGTGCCAGTATTGACATTTAAATAAAATTTGTCTTCTTAGACCTACAATGTCAAAATGTGTCTTTTGAGTATGAAACAAAAAAATATTTTTTTTATTTATTTGATAAATAAATAAAAATGTAAGGTTAATTAAAAATCCTATTTTTATTTTTTATTTATTACCATTAAAAGTATAAACTGACCTCTTATTCATAATTCCTCTAATTTTGTTATTCAAAGTAGTTTCGAACTACAGACAATATGTATATATGTGTAATATATACCTCTATAAATCATTCATTCATTCATTTATATCCACCAAACATAAGAGTTTGATTTATTATTATTAAATAAGTAGTAAATAGTCAGTTGACTCGCAAAGAAGAAGAGAGTAATTCAATAATTTAAATGATATTTAAGTAGGTAATTTTGTTTTTATTCATTTCTTTATGTGTAAAGTACAAAGGCTCTAGTACTTATTTCAATAGAATTTTTCCCAGTAGACACGTGAGAGCAGAGGTGTTTTCTTCAATATAATAAGATTTTAAACATAAATTACCATATCAACTCAGTTATAAAAGGTTCTTATGAAATGACTTTTTTTTGTTATGTGTATTAAAAATGGTTACAGATCATTTAAAAGGCTTACCTGATATAAAGCACAGATGTTCCATTCACAATCCTCCTCCAGCCTAAGGGGACCACAATAGTTTGTGGGAAATCACTTTGTACACTCTTAGGTTCCAAATCAGCCTGTGGCACCACTGACGAAGGCAACACGGCTAACACAACTCCATCTGCTGTGCGGACAAGTTGAGCACCGTTTCCACTGTCACTATCACTGACCACTCTACTTACACCTACTTGCTGATTCAATATACTAATACTTTGATTCACTATAGACTGATGAGACACACTCTGTTCTAACAACTGATAGTTCACATAACTCCTGTTCAAAGAAACCTCTCCTTCACTTGTGTTAACTACTTCACCACTCTGTATAGTAATGTTATCATTGAATTGGCTCTGCCCATGACGTAAAGCAATAGGGTGCACGGGCATAACACTGTCAGCACCCACAGATACAGTACCTCTTGGCTGATATGTTTGAAAAGTTTCTACACTCACTTGATCCGACAAATCCCTCTTAACATTGACATTACTAATAAGGTCACTCGGTTTATCATCAGCTTTTACACAAGAATCTTTACCAAACTGTTGTGATAAAGGTAAGTATTCAGTCCGATGACCTAAATTCTCACTTGTGCCATAGACACCAATTTTCCCATCAGCATCATTAATAGCTTTATAAAATATTGTACCTGAATTTCTCAGGTCATTCCTTTCAGTTTGAGTCCTGTAAATGGAATTTCTGGGCAGCTGATGTTGAAGATTGTCAGGAAGATAGAGGTCGGGCGGCTGCGGGTCCGGACGAGCGGCGCCGGGCTCTAGCTGGCGCGGGCGGTCCGCCACGTAGACCAGCACGCGCGGGCTGCCGGCGCCCGCCACGCCTGCCGCCCCGCACGCGCCCACACTCGCGGGCTTGCCTGACATCGCGCACGCACATCACACGCCGCGACAGCCTGCTGCTCACTAGCTGAACACGCCGAGACGCTCACGCGATCCTCCGCAGGACCGACCACGACTCCACCTGGCATCGCTTTCAGCCCGACCATCGCTTGACGACCAGCTTGTGCTCACAGGCCTCATCGACATCCTCCGATCTACCTTTTCTACGTGTCGATGACATCAACAAAGTCTTTAATCGTTTTATGACGGTCTAAAGAGGTTCTAATAATTTTATGGCGGGGCCCTTTTCGGCCCCATTGTAAAACTTGTAGCACCAACTAATAAATCACACTTCAAAGAGTTTCCGAAAGGCTACCGTACTAAATTAAGCCGTTTAGTATCCATATTGATGTATTACACTTCTGGAGGATGTAAAAAGGTCACATAATGAAAAGTGTTCGTTTCATCTCAGTATTTGTTTTGATTAAAATCTGGAAACGCATAAGATTTCTTACTCTACTGAATCACTTTAGCACTGATAACAAAATTCGTTTTCGTGGTTTATTCAACAGCTAAGCTTACATACTTTTGCAAGCGAGCGACTATCGAAAGAATTCGTGCGGAACCAGCATACACGAGAGACGAGAGCTTGCTTGTAGCTAGCTATAATTTTTTCTTTTAAATGTTGTTCCGTTCCGTTTTCTACGGTTCGGTCCGATTCAATTACGTTCCAATCCACCTTATTCTGCTTGCTTCAGCTTGGTTGGCGACATAGATAATACAAAATAGAAAAAGAGAAGATTTACATGCACGAAATGGAAATCAGTCGATTCAATTCACCTTTCGAGTACCATCCCTTTGTTTGATGGAATGCGTGCGTGCATGAGCCATACGCTTGCCGAACACTTCACAAACAGCCAACACCAACAGCATTAACCGACATGTGGATGGCTGTTTGCTGTTTGTGACTTTGTTGGCTGAGTGTTCGGCATTGATGTCGGTTTTTTTCACACATCAAAGGGTGTTCGGCAAACAACGTGAGGCATGCTTGGCAAACAAAATCGCGAAAATACAATAACTACTTTTTTCTTTCTAATATGAAATTTAACATATTTTATAGCTACATTTTTGTAATCGCCATGTAATGTTCTTCATTTTCATACGGCACTCGATTAAATGGACAACTTTTTTTTTCGGCCTACTATCATCTCTCTCATTTTTAGAGATGATAGTAGGCCGAAAAAAAAGCCACCTTATCTTTCTATTGGAGTTTCCTATTTAGCCATCTCAAAGACCCTCTACACTTTGGCTGTTTGTCATAAACAGCAAGCGGCGGCATACATCTTCGTCGCCTTACATCGTGTATTGCGCTGTCTCGCATACTCACTGGATCTTGCACTGTTTTAAGAGATGGTAGTAAACCACCTTGTGGCAATACATGATGTAAGGCGACATCTCCCTCACTCAATCATTATCGTTCTTGCATGGTTTTAGATGGTAATACACCACCGGTGCGCTAAGGTGCGTACATATTCCATCCATTGGATATTGGTACAATCAATATACATTTTTTTTTCATTGACATAAATTATGTCAATGTCAAGCTGTCAAATATCTCTCGCTCTACTCGCGTGAAGTCGCGTGTTTAAAAATTATATTGATTCGTGGTGGTATAACTTTTTTTTATTTTGTATTGTACATAAATAAAGAACAAAACCAATTCTAATTTATATAAAATGAAAAGAGGCAGTACTCATTTAATTGAAGATGAAAACAGGTATGTGAAAAAAGTACCCTTTCAGGACTTGAAAACCACCATCTCGTGCATGAGCGTAACTTTTACATTTATTATCAATCGTCTCATCATATTTATGAATCAAAACAATTCGAAACAGTTCATTCTATATGTACAATTTTCTCTTCACCACGATATTGTGCCTGCCAAGGATGCCGTAGACCAGGCGAAGTGGAGTAGAAATAAAATAGCAGACACTAGGCTCTAAATCAACCTGCTGAGGATGTAACCAGGAAAGCACTAGGAATGAGAAGTACTACATTGATATTGTATTAATAAGATTTAATTTTTATTCTGGGGTTACTTAAATGTTTAAAGATTTTGTGTACTGTTTTAGGTTATCTGGATTATTGTTCAACAAGTCTAAAACAATTGTAGAGAAATTGAAGAGAAATGTCGAGAAAAATGAAGATATTGAACATCAACCTGCATGGGTAGATGAAGATGATATACATTTGGCAGCAAGCACAATACCTAATAAAAAAAGTAAGGCTCTCCAATCTGAAAGACTTAAGCAGAAATATGAAAGTATTTTGGGAACCCCCAGTTGGGCTAGGCTAGGAAAGAAGGACATTGAAGCTGATACATCAGAAATTACAAGAAAAGTTGGCCACATTCACAAGACAAAATCTTTTAACTTACCCAAAGGCTACCTAGAAGTTAGGAAATTCCCAAATATAAACAATGAAACAAAATGTGAAGGCAAAGTTATATCATGTGTTGAATTTCATCCAAAATTAAGTGTTGCATTAGTCGGAGGTCAATCAGGAATCGTATCATTGTTCTCTATTGGTGGTGACATTAACAACAAACTACATAGCTTCAGTTTGAAAAAGTGGAAAGTTACTGCAGCTTCATTTTCACCAGATGGGTCGGAAGCTTATTTGGCTTCAGAAGCCGACCATTCCTACTGTTTATATAACCTAGTAAAAGCAGAGCCAAAACTATTGCAACTTCCACGCTGTGTGCAAAGACCGTATATATTTAAACTTTCACCCAATGGCAAATATCTTGCTGTATCTGATGGCTATGATGAGATCCACATAATTTGTGCCAAGTCAAATGAAAGGTTGAGGTCATTAAAACATAATTCCAATGTTGCATCTATAGCTTTTAGCTATAATAGTGAACAAATCTACTGCTATTGTGTTCAAGGAGATATTACTGTTTGGGACATTTCAACATTCAGAGCCATGAAAAAAATTTATGATAATGGCTGTGTCAATGCCTCTTGTATAACTGACAGTCCATGTGGTAAACTACTGGCCACAGGAAGTAAAGAGGGTATTGTCAACATCTATGAAACATCCAGTTTGGATAGCGCTTCACCTTTTCCTATGAAAACTGTTTCAAACTTAACTACAAAGATTACAGATCTTAAATTTAATGCCACTTCTGAAATAATGGCTATTTCGTCCAATTGTTACCCAAATGCTGTAAAACTCGTCCACATTCCCTCATATCATGTATTTAGTAACTTTCCAAAACAGTCATTTAATTTTAACAATATACAAACTGTAAACTTTTCTCCTAACAGTGGATACATGGCACTTGGTAATGATAAAGGTGCTGCTTACTTATATAGATTAAAGTACTATAAGAATTATTAACCCATTGGCATGCATAATTCAGACAACAGAAAAACTATTGTTATGTGGCATATTTGTGCGCGAACAAAGCAGAAACATAACATTTTACTGTAACTATTTTTTTTTTATTTTAAATATGATGTTGTACTCGTATAACTGATCAGAATTTATCTTTATTTCAAAAAATTAATATCCAAACCCATTCCTTGATCCTTCTCTTGTTTTTGTGTAATATTCAACTGCTTTACTTTTTTTAAATATAAAAGACTAGCTGATCCCCGCGGCTTCGCCCCGCATGGGACTCGGTTATATCGCGCCCAAAAGTAGCGTAAGTTTGACCTCAGGTCGTTAACTACATCCCTACCAAATTTCATTACAATCGGTTCAGCAGTTTGGCCGTGAAGAGGTGACAGACAGACAGACTTTCGCATTTATAATATTAGTATGGATGGCGATATAAATGATAGAACTAGATGGCGCTGTTGTTCGTATAAATTGGCCCATTTCATAATGTACTTTTAGGTATATTTCACTTGTGTTTTACGCGAGGGAATTTCGTGAATTGCTCCTGAAATTCTGAATTGCCCAGGAATTCCACTTTTCTTTTATACAAAGTCTTTTGACATGAAAAAAACCAACGCAAAAAAAAAAGAACTATCCAATTTGGTGGATTCGTTCGAAAGCCTTGAGTTTATTCAAATGACGATAAGATCGGTTCAGAAATGACGGAGATTTGAGGTAACTAAAAAAATCAACCTAATTGAGAACCTCCTTTTTGGAAGTCGGTTGATTAGTGTGCGTGTGCTCTGAGGGCCACTCAGAATTCTTTGAAAATGTGCATAAGAGATAGTGAACATTTGGAACCAGATTTTGTGAAAATCAAAAAAGCGAGTTATGGATTTTAAAGCTGGGCCCTCAGTCCACACATAGAGGATTGAAGGCCCACTTGTACCGGATAAACTAAGAGCACTACAGATAAAGCCTTTACGAAAAATTAAGCCTAACAAAAATTGTGGAAACAAAACATAGCAAAACATTGTATTATTTTGTATATCTCCGTTCAAAATGAGCCTTCACGTGAAAAGTTAATGACGCTAAAAATAACAAAACCATTAACTTTGTTGTTATGTTGTTCTAATGTTTTCGAGTTTTTTTTGTAATCGGTTCAAATTCGGAGAAATCTGGCTGTGAGAGATGGACACCAGTAATCTTATAACGATTCTGTTTTGTAGTAATTTTTATGTAAGGAACCCTAAAAATGGTTCAAGGTTTCATGCCGCTGTTGGTAAGTTTTTGAACCCTAGTGGTGGTGGCTGTACTTAACATTTTAAAGGTGCAAGTAAAAATAAAACATTCCGACGAATTCAGAACCTCTTTTTTTTAAGTCGGTTAAAAACTGCACAATGCATACATAGTACATACAAACAATGTGCGTGTGCTCTGAAAGCCACTCTCTCAGAATTCTTTGAAAACATGCTCAGGATTTAGGCCCTCAAACCTCAATGTGTGGACTGAGGGTCCAACTTTAAAGCCCATAACTCGCTTATTTGATTTTCACAAAATCTGGTTCCAACTTTCACAATTCTTTGGGAATGTTCACTAAATCCTGAGCCTGTTTTCAAAGAATTCTGAGAGTGGCCCTCAGAGCACACGCACATATACAAACAAAATAATGAAATGTTGTCAATTTGACAACATTTCATTATTTTTGCCATTTGTTTTCTTATGCTCAGTAAATAGTATTTTGAAAACTAGGAAACACGTATTTTTTCTTTTCGTGATATTTTAGATCTAAGTTATAGAAAAGTATTATTAAAGTTTTGTAAATTCAAAAAATGTTTTAGAGGATAAATAAACCCATTACCTTTGCCTACAAGCTGTTAAAAAAATAAAAGTAATGAAATTGACATTGTCACGATTGACGTTTGACGTTTGTTTGATTTTGTTTTTGGTTGGTAGTGGTGATAACATAGTTTTAGAAATAATATAGGTAGATGTAGTTATGATTTGTCATTTCCTGCGAAAATGAGATGGCGAAATAGGAAAGTCCATCTTCTGTCTCATGTGCCGCCATGCTATTTGTACATCTATAGGTACATGATCTAAGGTGATAGGAGGATGATGATAGGAATGGTTAAACCACAGACTATCTCTTTATTTGATTTGACAATGACATTTGACACCTAAATTTTTTAATTATACTGTATAAATGCGCAAAGGTATTCACGACGTTAATCCGCCATTGAGACTGCACAAAGTTTTTTGGGAATATTTCGATAAATATCGAAATATTCCCAAAAAACTTGTCGAATTTTTTTTACAGTATTATTTAAACATAAACTTCAAAATAGTTAACAATTTGAGGTACCTATAAAAAATTGAAATGTTGTGAATAGGCGGCCTCATCGCTAGTGCAATCTCTTCCTTGCGACCTCTGTAATCTAACACAAAACGTAGTGATTACATACTCTTTGTCTACCACAGGTAATTACGTAGTATCTCTAGTTAGTTTGTGCAGGTAATCTTAATGTGACAAGAACAAAAAAATGTAATAAAAAGTCATAAATGAATTTGAAAAAAGTGAAACGTCTGTGTCTCTCAAAGAAGTTCGAATCGATCTTTTAAGTGACTTATTTTTTTTTTAATTTATCCCAATATAAAGCCTCACTTGTTTGTTTGCATTAACTCTGCAACTACCTTTGTGCCAAATCTCTTCTGCTTTACTGACGGATAGGTAGTGGATTGTTGAAAAATGGAATACCTAATTGTTTTTGTTTTTTTTTAGCTATTTATGTCCCACTGCTTCCCCACCAACATTCCATGTTTTTGATTAAAAAATATATATATATCCTTTTGGAAATCATATGGAGGAAAATAAAAAAACGTAAATTAATAAAACACACTAGGAGACAATGAAATTTATTCAAGGATTGCTGTGTGAATAATGTGTATTTTGAGATTATTTTACCACAGAAACCAAAACATAACAAGTCCTTTCAATAAAATATACAAATCTGTACAGTATGATTAAATTATGAAAACTAAGCTTTGACTAAAACATTTAAATTTAGAAGATGTAAGGTGTTACATTATTCTCTCAAGTATTACGCGCTGTACACTGCCTAGACACGACTCATCCTACACATTGAGAATATTAGATATCTAAATTGTGCTTATTAGGTGGATCCATCCAGCTATTATGATAGACAATAATCATCCAGCTATTGATAGTCAATTATATGATAGTTCGAAATACTCTCTTAAGGAACAAAGATTAAGATGTGACTGTGAAATCTTTAGCCAATTAAGACGAGTTTTGGACGCGCCACCGCAGTTCTGACTTGAACATTAGGTCGATACCTCGGCGAATGTACAGCAGGTCATATTCTTTGTTTGGTGGTAAAGCTCCGAAATGAACAGGTGTTAGTCGCCAAAACGTGTATAAATTAAGTAAATCTTGGACATAAAATTAAATTCAGGAACCGTTAATTAATTACATATAATCTAGTGATAGAAGTAAGCAATAACTTACAAACATTAAATTATCTAAACAAATATTAAAGAAAATCACAGTAATGATTATTATTCAATTCATTTTTCGCCGATGGACCCTGGTGAGCTATTTTAATATTATTTATAACTAATCATAATCATACACTTTATTCATGCGATTCACCCTAAACTAGCTTAAATTTAATTGTCCATGCCCAATTCAGAGTAAGGATCAGAAATCCAAAGTAAAAATTCTTATCCAGTTGCAATTTGATATTATTATTCTAAAAATGCCTTATTTATTTGTCAAACATTGTTTTTCTGTCAGCCAATTTATAAAATGGCTTGGTAATGTTAATATTCTTATACTGCAAGTTTTAATACAATGGTTATATATAGTCTTACTTGCAAAGCATTATTGAGAAACTCAAATATCAAAACGTTCATATACAAAATGTCGATGGTAATTCAGCACCAGAAGTACATACACCATACATTTATCTTTTTCATAACAAGTCGAAACTCCGCTACTGGTAAAAAATATCAGTGGTTGCTTACAGCATTGATGTATAGGAGTCATACCCAACTTAGCAGCTGTGTGTGTATGATAGATAGTCAGTGCTATTTGCAAATAGGAAATTTAATAATTCTCTACAAGTACCACATATAAATATAAAAGTATAATTATGTATGATTTCCTACTACTTGTGTAGAATGTGTTAATTTGATAGAAACAACTTTCAATACAATAACAGCAGCAATGTGTTATTTGTCGATTATCATATTTGTAGTTAACATAAGTTCTATACATCACCAATTTATGGAAAGCTTTGAATACTTTTTAGGTGAATTCCTAAACTTTAAACTAATTTGAAATAGAAATGGCCATGTGCAACTGTGGACATTGTTGCGGGAACATGCCGTGAAAAGAATGTTTTGATGACCAATTGAGTAGGCAAACAAAAAAGCCAGATTGCAAGTATATACACTACGGAAGCCGAGAACACCAGGATTCACGCGAGCTTTGTCAAAGGTTCCGATTACGTTTCCAGGAAGCTATCCAGATTTTATCACTGTTCCCGGCATGGGCATATTCCTAGTCATTGCTACATAAGTCACGTAAATATTACATAACGCGGTTACAATTGAAATAGTGTACAGCTAACAAAACCATTAAGTAACCAGATCCTATCTTTAGAAGAGTCTGGAATCAATATTATAACTAATGATAAAGTTATAGTTAGGGGACATCCTCTAAGAATGGGTTTCCGTAATTATCATGGTGCCTAGGTAGTAGCTAATCTGGTGTAAATTTTTCAGCAACCACAATAATTTCAGGTTAGGAAAAACTCTAACCACAGTCCAAGGGTCTGGCTACTTATTAACCCTTTAACCGCCAAGGCCGGGATTTTTCAAGAAACATTTTCGGGCCCACATCGCCTTCGGATATTTCCTACCAAAACGGTACAAAAGCTGGGGGCACGACAACTTAAGTCGGGCGGTTAAGGCGCATTTGAGACTACACTATAACATATATATACAACTACATCGCGCACAATACATTTAACATAATAAGTGTGAATATGTTCTATATAAATGTATGGTGAGCGAATACATATTAAAGCAGTCTGAAATCCGGTTAAAAGGTTGTTTGTGTCGTGTACACGTCGGGTCCATGTGCGAGGGGTTGGTGTGCGCTGGTGGCGCCTAGCTGGTGGCGCACTGCACGCGGTTCATGCCGGGGTGGTCGTCGTCCTCGTCGTAGGCGGCGCCGTGATGCGCGCGCCGCCGCCGCGACTCCTGCTCCGGATCCAGCTCCATCAGCTGGCACTCCTCCGCCAGCTCCGGAATCTCGATCTGCAAACGTTCGCGGATTAACATTCAACAAGGGGGTTCCTACCGTCTCTTAAAACCATGCAAGATCCGGTGAGTAAGCGGGACAGCGCAATACATGATGTAAGGCGACATCTCCCTTACTCACTGGATCTTGCATGGTTTTAAGAGATGGTGGTAACCCCCCAGATCATGTTATAATGTTTGTGATCGCTTGTGTGTGTTTGCAATGTTTTTAAATAAACTTTTATTCTATTCTAATCCCATCCCATCTCACTACTATCAAAGGAAAGGATTAACACGTAAGACAAAAAGTATCTTGAAAAGTACACGATTCCCGGAGGTTTGGTAAAAAAAGTCTGATAATCAATGGCGCTGCTGTGTATGATAAACCGGGGTAACTGCGGGATGCAGCTAGTTTTAAATATTTTATTGCCAATTGTCTTTACAACATTTCGCTCAATCAAACTTATAAATTTTAAGGGAAGTATGAATGTATTAGTTACAATATTAAAATAAAAAAACCTGCCATAATTTAATTAGCTAGTTCAAAAAAATACGAGTATGATAGTGTTTTTATGTGTAAGTTCAACTTTAAATTTATTGTGTTATAAAGTTGAATAAATAAAAACAAAACAATCAGTAGGTATATTGTATTAAGTGTTGGCAGATGAAGATATAAATTACGACATCGGTTCGATAAAACTTGGCACAGCATTAACTATTCTATGACGTTATAGGTAAACTTCCGACGGGCATTTTATCTAAGCCAAATCTTATAAAATGTCCTAAGTACATCACGAGTTTGTATATTTGTTTGTTTGTTATCTTTTTACGCCATATCTACTGAACCAATCTTCCTAAAATTTCGCATACACATAGTTAGGAGTATTGAAAAGGACAAAGGGTACCTTTCATTGCACAAAAGCACTGTTCCCCAGTGAAATTGATGCGGGCGTAGCCGCGGGCGAAAGCTAGTAATCAATTTATATTATAAATGTTCTATGTCCTATATTTCAGTAGTTTCAGAGATAACATATGAAAACAAGCTCTTCAGATTTATATATTGGCATACATTTCTTTTCATTTCAAGCTTTAAAGTAGGTATTAGTTACATTTAGTCCAGCAAATTGCTGGACTAAAATAAAGGTTCTAGAACATTTATAATACCAAAGGCAAGTGAAAACACGGGACACAGATATTATTAAATATCTCAATAATATTTACCCTTGGCCGAGGTGGTAGGCAGTTCTCCAGTGCTGGAATGACTTCTGGTGGAATGCGGTTGGGGAAATTAACTAGAAATTGTATTATCAGTTGACCCTTTTCAAATGGATTTTTGTACATCGGCATACCTAGAAACGAAATGTAATTAATTAGTTCCCAAGTTTGACTCAGCCAAAGAAATCTATGAGAATTTAGTATCATTTATTAACAAATCTCTAATATTCCTGCATCTGATATTTTAAATACTTACCCTCATTCAAAACACATTTAACTTCACCATGCTTGGTGACCTCGCCCGGCATCACGGTAATGACGATGTCTCTATCGTCCAAAGTTCTAATCACTTTCTGGAATCCACATAGAGACTCCACCAATTCAATATTTAAACGCAAGATGAGATCATTGCCTGATCTTTTAAATACCTGTAATAAAAAATTTCTTATTATACCAATAATATTAATACATACATACATATAATCACGTCTTTATCCCATAAGGGGTAGACAGAGCCTAGGGTCATAAGACCTAAGACCATGTTTAGCATGATGATAGTTGAAACAGTGAAGTGTGCATATTATCTAATAAGTAAAAATAAAATATCATAGTATTAATAAACTGCAAATGTTTGCCAATTATTCACAATCTTAAGCAAAAGTTCAAGAACAGTAAAGAAAATAAGAATTATTTTACTTACATCATGTTCCTTTTCATCCAAAACAATAATTAAATCTCCTGGTTCCAACTCGGGTTCTTGATCACCTTCACCACTAAACACAATCTTTTGTCCATCAGTCATGCCCTTGTCAACATGAACCTCTAAAATCTTACGATCTCGTACCGTCTTACGACCCTGAAATGGGAGGTCAATAAACTTAATTAACCTTAACTTTGCAATGAAATAGTGATGGAAGGTAATTAATGAAAGAATTATACAATGGATTTATCAAGTGTTATTTCAATTTATGAATTAAACAATGGTGGAGTACTTATGTATGCTATTTTATACATGTTAGTGTTGTAAGAAGGCTCTAGCTTTATGAGCCTTGAGCTTCAATACTAGCATAGAAGTTTGCTTGAACTCTATCAGCGAGGTTCTAGTCACACCTCAAGATGTCTATCAGAAGCTAGAGTTCACAGCTCATACTCTGTCTACAAGGCAATGTTTCTTGAATAATATGAGTAAGACTATTATATAGGTATTATTTATATTATTAGGATTAAAGTATATATTATTAGGTTAATAAATACACAACCTTTACTAGACAAAATTCATCAAGTTACCTGGCAAACTTTGCAGCGATCCTTAGGATCAATGATCTCCCGTTGTCCACGACACTCACTGCACATTGTCTGGTTTTGTTGAATGATCCCGGGGGCAATTTGTTGAATTTGAACTTGCATGCCTGTGCCTCGGCATGTGGGACAAGTTTGTACTGCACCCTAACAGAGAAAGACTAAGTTTTAAAATTGTTTACTAAGGTTATATTTAAATATGATTGCTTATTTGAAAATAAACCACAAGTTACAGAACTATATTTTACAGTATTTTATGTAATAAAAAGGTTTTATGTTTTATTTAGTTCTTAAAATCAACCAACATGATATTACCAGGTTAAAGATTTTGTTTGGGTTATTAAACCGAAACTAAAAAAAAACACAAGTTTTCGTCATTGATACAAATAGAGAACCAAATTATTAAATTCACAAACCTTCTTCCCTCCGCGGCCCTCACACTTATCACAAATCACATTCTTCTGTAAAGCTAGCTTCCTAACAGCACCGCGGTACAGTTCCTCCAATGTGACTGAAAGCTGGTGGATGACATCTTTGCCCTTGCGTTCGCGGCCACGACGACGTCCGCCACTGAATCCGCCCCCAAAGAACATGTCAAACAAGTCCATTGGAGATGAGAAGCCGCTGGCACCAGCACCACCTCCCTTTAGTGCTTGCTCACCACCTGTCAAATGTAAATATATATATAATTATGTATATATTGAAGGTGCCAACAATACATAACCAATTTTTTCTATTAACCTTATATTGATGTATCAATTAGCTAAGTTGCTAATGATGATAAATTATGATAGTTTCAATCAAAATTATAAATGTTACCTTGATCATAAATGCGCCTTTTTTCTGGGTTTGAAAGAACTTCATAGGCTTGTGAAATCTGCTTGAATCTCTCCCCCTCATTGGGATTCTTGTCAGGATGGTATTTAAGAGCCAATTTTCTATATGCTTTCTTCAGTTCATCGGTGGTACAGTTAGGTTTCACCCCAAGGATGTCATAGTATGTTGTTTCTTTCACCATTTTCACAACCTGTTTGAAAGAGTATAAAAATATTAGATAATTGTACTTTTAAAGTACATTACACTCTTTTCTATGGAGTCTGTCACTATATATGCTTTTATGGGAGTACCCTATGTGTATGTGAAACACTATACTTTGTAAATTGATACATCTCTAACCTTACTGGGAATCATAGTGGCTTGTTACAATGCTGCAAAAGTTTGTTTGTTTGATGTTTGTAAACATTGATCAGCATGTTTCAATACCTCATTTTTACCTGACTAAGCGAAGCCAAAAGGAAGGGTAATGATTTTGGCAGTCTATGTAAGTATGTATGTTCATCGTAGCGCCTAAACTACTGGACCGATTTTTATAAATGAGGTGTCAAAAGATTCGTAAAATTAGCGCGGGTAACATAGGCTATATAAATAGTAACAAAATTTTAACTGACGGAATTTAAACCACAGATTCTAGCCTCAAAAAAAAATTGAAACGAGATAGGCATCACATATTTGGTATCAAAGGAAAGGTAGAAATGTTTAAAATGCATTCATAAAGTGGTATATTTCACGTGGTCCAGTCATTTCCGTTTAGAAAACTGAAATTTTTTAAATAAAAATTAAGTTAAAAAAAACTATAACCCGACTATGTGGAGTCTAAAAAGGATAAAACAAGTAAATAATTAAGATAGAAATCCAGAAATGCATAGGTATAAAATTGTCATTGTAAAGCCGTGGTCGCACCCATTATAAATGGATAATAGGAACACCTTTAAACAAACATTGGGTGCGACCACGGCTTTACAATGACCATTTTGTACCTATGCATTTCTGGATTTCTATACTTATTATTTGGTCAGAGTGTCGCAAAGGGTGCGCAAGTCGATCGCTCGCTTATTTTGGGGGTCGCAAGATAACCATAACCTAACCTATGACCCTCCATAAAGTCGGATTTGTGAAAAATGCCGCCATCCCCTCACCCCTTTTTTTGTCGGCGAAATCGAAAATAGGGAAAAACTCGGAAAATAAGCGTCGCACGAAAAATCTTCACATGACCAAAAGTGATGCTAATAATGTTGTCTACGACATGGGACAATAAAAAATGGGTGTCAATATTACGAGCGAAATCACTCCGAAATTTTTTCTAAGTCCCAAGTCTTGCGCACCCTTTCGTATACTCTAACCTATTATTTCCTTGTTTCATCCTTTCTAGACACCAAGTTGTCAGGTTATAGTTTTTTAACTTAATTTTTTTTCAACTTTTTCTCATACACATAGGGAACCCTCTTTTGAAGATCCAGTAGGACACAACACAATCAATATGTATATAAATTCTATTGTGAATTGAGTACTCAATCGCTGGGTAACATTCTGGATGAGCTGTAGCTATTTTGTATCACTGTGGCACACAGTTACCAAGATACAAAATACAAATATCTTTATTGTACCACCCATTTTAAGATTGACAATGTTGTTGTCTATTATTTTATAGTGTAGTCAATGTATTGTATATTCTGTTACAGAGAGCAAATATTTTTTTATCTATTTTACCCTGCCTGTTTAACATAAAGTACAAGTAATACCTTGCCTTAATTGATAAATCAATAACATAAATCCTTCACTACAAACCACAAGTATAATTTTGATTGAATGATTTACTTTAGAATGTTCTAGCAACTCATTAGTAAGTTAGTAAGAAAAAAGACCCAAGTCAATAGTATATTTATGGAATCTACCTATGTACTCAACGTTGAATTTCCATCAGCATATACCTATTTAATTATAGCGTGAATTTATTTTGAATTAGACAAAGGTGGTGCTGGTCGCTGGAGCAAGAATTTATATCAAGATGGTAGTTCTTATATTAGTTACCTTCTAAACCTAATTTTCTCTAATGCTTTTACGTTTAAAATAGTTAAATCATAATTTACAAAGTAATTATTTTTTTATTGAGGTAGGATAGATACTATAAAAGACACGTAACATTTTGTGGTTAGTAGTGCATTCGAAAGCACATCTATCCACATGCTTACCTGTTAGTTTCTCCAAATTAAAGTTGATGGGCTTGAAATTAATGTAAAATGTTTACGGATTGGCACAATTCACAAAAGAAGCACAAAAATCTAGCAAATGAGCTAAAATGTGGTGGTATCACGGGTAACACACAGAACACGAGAACAGCGTCAAGCAAAGCAAGTGATTGATTTAAGAATGACGTTTAATAAAAAAAAATGGAGAATAGAAGTCAATGGAAAACGTGCATTTTCGAGAAAATTCTACAGAATATGGTCTACGAAAATATACATACAGCCGACTACACATGTTGGTCAAGCAGGTACCATAACGGGTGGCTTACCACCATCTCTTAAAACCATGCAAGAACGATTGAGTTGAGTGAGGGAGATGTCGCCTTACATCATGTATTGCGCTGTCTCGTTTACTCATTGGATCTTGCATGGTTTTATGAGATGGTAGTAGGCCACCTTACATGTATTTAAGAGATGGTTGTAACCCTCCATGGCCGTAAAAAGTATTTAAAAATAAAACACTACTGTCAAGCCAAGCACGGATGGATATGTCAAGTCATTGTCAATGTCACTATCATCATGCCATCCCATCCCATTATCCGTCATATTTTACGGATTTTACGTATTTATTTTTAATGTATTGAATTTTAATGGGACTACTAGGCTAAATGATAAAGATAAAATATCACAGACAAAATAAAGAAGCTTCTCTAACAAAAACTTAAAGAAATAATTGAATTGTCTCAGTCTGCGTGGGGTACAAATTAAAAATTGTATAGTCTGGGGCTAGCAAAATCAAATAAAGGCAAGCGAACTAGCAAGGGCAAGCTAGGCGCCCCGTCTTGCATGCATGCCTGTATCGCTCAATAAATCGCTTGTTTATTGATGAAGTTTTATCATAGCAGATTCGCTTAGCCGAGTACAGTGTAGAGCGGACTCAAGTTCCATTTTTGCCTTCAACCAAACCAGTCGTAAAGTTAGTGGAGCGTTTAAGTTTTCTCCAATTACATATCCAAGTGTGATTATAATGGCAGAACAACCAAAGAGCAGGGTTTGCATCGTGGGGTCTGGAAATTGGTAAGATCTTTTTTATACACTAAATTTGATTAGCAGTAATTATATATTTTAAATATTACTATCATAAGGCGGCAATACCTACGTCCAAAATAACTAGTTATGAATTGATGACATAACAAAGAGTATTTTTAAATTAATCTCTACATGTTAATTATTAAATATTTAAATTAATTATTTTATTAGTAGGACTAATTAAATATTTTTTTAATGGTATGTTAAATACTCTTTCATTTTGAACAAAGAAGTTATAACAAAGTGCAAAATTTTTATTCTTTGTAGGTAGTAATACAATAATTGTTTTCCAATGACCAGAAAGAATCAAAATACTTTATATTTTCTCAACTCTGGGCCAGAAGGCTTCATCCCTTCACTCCTATAGTTTAAATATCTAAAACTATCGAAATGTATGTGTATGTTATCTAAAAAGAAAAAAAAAGGTTTATTCTTTTGTTGTAAGTAATAATTGTAAGTTTGACAGTGCTCCAGGCAAATAATATTAGTAAGAAAGTTAAGATACTCAACTTATTGAGCTGCTAAATATCATGATATTTTGAACTGAAAGCATATTGCTCAGAGATCAGCTCCAAATAGGTTGTAAAAACAAAACACTAAATTTAAAACTATTTTGCTTGAATTTTTATTGCGGTATATGTTTGTTAAGTAAAATAATATAGAGTTGACCATTTGTAAGTCTCCTTTGCTGTGTTTGCTTGAATCTTAAATTATTTACTAATAGGTTAATCATTATCACAGTTATGCATAAATGCCAAATGATATTGTGACATGCATATTTACATAATTCTTTCAATATTGTTGAAGGTTTTATTAAATTTATAGGGGATCGGCTATAGCAAAAATTGTAGGTAGAAATGCAGCAAGACTTCCTAATTTTGAAGATAAGGTAACCATGTGGGTTTATGAAGAAATCATTGATGGGAAAAAACTCACAGAAACAATTAATGAAACACATGAAAATATTAAATATCTACCAGGACACAAGTTGCCTCCAAATGTTGTAAGTATACAAAATACAGTTGCAAAGCATTATCTAATAGACAATCTTTGGGTCAAATAAATTTGATTGGATAACCATTATATAGTGTTTTCAAATAAACACAAACAAAGCTTTTGCATATAAAATTTATACCATTGTTTTCTTTCAATGTCATGAATTGACATTACTTTAATTTCATTGTATAAATCTTATGCTTAATATTATTTACTATGGAATGAAGATTGCTTGTAAAACATAATTCTGTATTGCAACTCTGCAGCTGATTGTTCCTATTACCATGTTTAACAAACAATGAAATGGATGTTGTATCAAGACAAAAAGGGGAGGCCTTTGCCCAGCACTTAAGGCTACATAAAAAAGTTATTTAGCTAGTACAAAAAGTTAAAGTTGGATTTACATCAAATGTTTTGTGGTCCAGCTAAAACATATTATAATAGCTGTTGCCCGCGGCTTCGCCCGCGTGGAAATAGTGCTTTTCCCAGGATGAACGGTACCTTATGTTCCTCATAATACTTTTAACTATGTGTATGCAAAGTTTTAAAGAGATTGTGGTTTAGTAGATCTTGAGTTACAAGTGTTGTAACTAACACTACTTTCTTTCATCTATATACTAGCTTTCGCCCTCGTGAACTTTCCTTGGGAACAGTGCTTTTCCCCGGGATGAAAGGTACCATATGTACTTCTGCTGGTTCTAAGCTACCTCCCCACCAATTTTCAGCCAAATCAGTTCAGCCGTTCTTAAATTATAAATTGTGTAACTAACACGATTTTCATAAATTATAAATTTATAGTATAGTACTATTATTAGAATTATCAGATTAATTGGAAAATTCTTTGAATTTATGCGCTAAATCTTATGAACTATTTCTACCGCCAAACAGCAGGGCTTATATTGTCGTTTCAAAACATCCTAGTCCAAGAGTTGGCAGTGCACTAGTAACACCCTTCATAAGCGTAAATAGGCTATGGTTACCGCGTGCCCATCTTTCGCGGGCTATATGCTTGTACATGTAAAAACTGAACATACGCATGATAATGGCCAAGGCGCTGGCATTGAGGCATGCAACATGTGTGATCAGTCTATTTCTGTCTTACTTCCATTTGTGAGCTGTTTCACTGCCAATGTCACAGGCCGTTCAAGACTGATTATATAATCAAGATCACTGTTACAAAGTTTCTTTTTAAATATTTTTTATTTTGTTATAAAATAAAACATTCCGACGAATTGAGAGCCTCCTCCTTTTTTTGAAGTCATTTAAAAATAAAATCAAAAATATTAATATCATCAATATAATAAAATACTAAGAAAGAAATAGTATGCTTACTTGTAGAAATATGCCTAACATTATAAGGGCAAAAGTATATATGTTTGTTACTTCTACAGCTCAAATGGCTGGGCCAATTTTTATGACATTTGGAATGGAGATAGCTGATACCTTGGATTAACACATAGGATACTTTTTATTCGGAAAAGTACGCAATTACTGTATGTCTGTAATCTGTAATAATGTATAGAATAAAATGTCAGTATGTAATAAACTGCGGGTAACACAGTGGGATGCAGCTAGTATTATAAATGCGAAACTGTATGTATGTTACCCTTTCATAGCTATACTGCTGGCCTGAAATTGATGAAATTTGGAACGGATATAGTTCAAGACTGGTGGCCAAAGATAGGCAACTTTTTAAAGCATACATTACTGCTTGAATATGACATTGAAAAAAATATCAATAGATTCTTTTTATTGTAAGCATAATGCTTGAAATTTATTTGTATAGTAGATAATTAGTAGGAAATTAATTGTTCAGAATAAACATGATAAGTTTTTGATTAATATTTGTCATGAGATAGTGTGGATTATACTACTAAAATAAAATATTTTTAGGTGGCTGTGCCTGACGTTGTTGAAGCGGCGAAAGATGCGGACCTTCTTATCTTCGTGGTACCCCATCAATTCGTCAGAACTATTTGCTCGACACTTTTGGGTAAAATTAAGCCCACTGCAGCGGCTCTTTCTTTGATAAAGGTAATTCTGAAGGAAAATACTATTTCTCTTTACTGCCTGGTTTAAATGCATAAAATTAATTTGAATTAATTTTTAAATTATATACTTATGTTTAGTTAAAAATAACTTCTTGTTATTGTACATCGATGTCGGTCAGGCCGGGCGGCATCTACCGCACGTAAGCCCATCGTGGGTCGCATAGATACGCTCTACGAACGCCGCAGTGTTAAATTACTCTTAGGAACAAAAATAAAAATAAATGATCAGTCCCTCTGTTAGAATGATTTTGACACGTATCGTCATAGAGTTAAGATATATCAAATTCAGAACCAGGTCCGAGTTGATTTCACTGTGTTGTATGTTAATTATTAAATGCACAATGGAATAAGAATCTAGAGCTAATGTTATTAGGCGACAATATCGCGTTACAGAGCATTGGATTACTAGCTAGCTGTGTGGTATGGTATCCGGCCGATGAATAGATCACTCTTTTCCTGTGATGTAAAAGGCTAACAGAGGTCCAATTTTTTTTGTATCTGTCCGACTGGTAGATAATTTTACAAATAAGATATGGAAGAAAATAAAGGTCGGAATTTTAATATTCCCAGATGTCATTTTCTATATTTTAAGTTCCTCATGGAGGAATAACTGTAACAAGTATCGGAATGCAATGCATAGGGAATACGCTAAGACGAGAGATAATATAAAATAATATATTTAATTATATATTAATACTTATGTATGAGTGGATAAATTATACATACATAAAAAGTAAGGAAGTTCGAAACACGTGTTATATGCCTTATTTAACAATATATTTTTTCTTATGATAAATACAAATATACATCGAAGAAGCTAAAATAACCTGTCAATATGTCTCATTCTATAGGGCTTCGACATTGCGGAAGGCGGTGGCATTGACCTAATTTCGCACATCATCACAAGATGTCTCAAAATCCCTTGTGCTGTACTTATGGGCGCCAACATCGCTTCAGAGGTGAGAATAAATTATTAGGTTAAGTTATGTGTTCGCAACAAAATATGTAGGTGACAGGACTACATAACTTGTGAAGGGACTCAAACACTTTGGCTTCAAACACTTTTGAAACTGTAACAGATATACCTACGTTTTCTATTTGAACCTGTTTGTAAAGGATTTTCATTTTTTAGATCAAAACAGTATTTTAAACTGTTACCGCTTAAATCCCTGCTTACTAAAAATGTTTAGGCACAAACAGGTTTGCTTGAAAACAGATTGGAAGTGTAAGAGGTTTAAAAAAAAAACAGAAAATGAAAACGGTGTTCAAAACACTTTATTCAGGTACCGCTAAAGTCCCTTTACCCAGTTACCAAATTGTTTTTCAAGAATGTATTTTATGTAGTAGGTATGTCTATATCTTTATTGCCTTCTGTATCCTACATAGCAACATAATGATTAATGAGGTACTTATTTATCATAAAATAAGTCTTAATTATATGAGTAAGACTGGATATATTTAAATGCAATCGGGTTTTTTGTTTGTTTTCAACAATTTACCTTGTTATCAAGACTTACTAGTTTTTAGTCATTATCTTAGTTACGAACCAATTTAATATTAATAAATCGGATTTTTTATTTCGGAACAACAGTTTCCCATACTTTTCATCTATTAGTGGCGATTTTTAAAATCAAAAACAAAAAAAAACAAAAAAAAACATTAAACACAGCTAGGTTAGTTTTATTGTGTTATATAAATAACTACTTTACGCAGCTCTTTACCGCGTGGCTAAAGTGGGTAACCTTGAGCCTCGGTGCAAATTATACAGTAACCATTACGCGAGACGATAAGATAGCGGTCAACATTACGTATTCACTACCTTGTGCTCTTCATCGCTAGCTCCAAATTGTATTGTATTTTAATGTGCACATGTGTATCTATTAATATGAACAGGTAACAGGTTAATACGTTAAACGTTGTTTCGAATCACCTTTTCTCTGGCTTGTTTGAAAATTACAATACGTAAGGCTAGGCTAGGCTAATGAAGGGCCCATCTTACCTTCTTATCTTAAATTAAAAGAAGCACATCGAACCTTTGGGTTCTTTTGTTCTTACCTCATCCCTTATTCACCCATACTGGAATTTCTAAAGGAGGACGGCTTCAGAATATCACCTGGTGCGAAGTACCTATAGTCCTCCAGATCAGGGTACGCTGCTCCAAAGAGATCCATTCTCTTGCTGGCCAGTGAGTCACAGCATCACAAAATGTGGCTCATGAACTTCTCTGCTTTACATGCTCTACATTCCGGGCCTTTCTACATGTTTCAGTTTAAAGAGGTGACTGCGGTTTTCAAAATGTCCTTTCAGAGCTGATATTAATTATTGTTATTGTGTGTTTGTGTCTGTTAAACCTACAGATCATTCTATGCCACCAGGGTGTCGATTCTGCTAACTTTAAATCACAATCGTGTCAAAATAGTGTTTCAATGGTAGTGCTTTTTTACACACTAGTTACAAGAAATGTATATTTTTTTATATCACTTCTGATGATCACACAACACACTAAATTCACATCACATCATACTGTCATAACTCTTGTAAATAGTGTGTAAAAAGCACTACTATTGAAACACTATTTTGATACGATTTTGTCTTAACGTTAGCAGAATCGACGCCCAGGTTCCATCGGAACCAATCGGGGCTTTCGAGTGTGCGAGCCTAGGTGTAATTTCGGGCCTAGGTCACTATAAGAAATGTTGTAGGACATTTTTTAGGACAATAATGCATATGAATGCGATTTTCAAATTTTTGAAAAGAAAAAGAAGTTTAGAGTACTTCCTATATAAGCAAGCATCGGAAATAAATAGTACATAACATCCTCCTTTACTTTAAAAAGACTGCTTCGTCTCGTCCACTTTCAATGTCTTGTAAATAAATTATTTTACAATGTATTTAAAAAAGAATTTGGTTCCAAAAGTAAATTATACTTATACATTTGAATGATCATTTACCAGGTCGCCGAGGAGAAATTTTGCGAAACAACAATCGGTTGCCGCGATGTGACTCTCGCGCCGATGATGCGTGACATCATCCAGACAGATTTCTTCAGGGTGGTGGTGGTCGATGACGAGGATGCTGTGGAGATCTGCGGCGCTCTGAAGGTATGTTGACTATAGTTTGAGGGAAATGAATCTGAGCAAGAGTTCATTGACTCGAGGCTTTCCAGTTTATACAAACGTTTAGTAAATTAATATTAACGGAACCTAGTTGTTTCGCCGATTCCTGGAGTGTTACCTGCCAGTGGTATGTAGCCTGTAAAGATTCCTTAAGAATGATTATAATATGCATTTTTTTTATATGCACGGACAAAGATTAACTCTTTCAAACAAACAATCAAGTAAGCAACTCTTTTTACCCGACTACGGCGAATAATCGACCATAATCTGTAAAAATAATTTTCACCCCTTTTCTACTCCTAAGGTTCATAAGTTACACCAACCTGTGATACCTATAGTCGGACGGACAGTAAAAGCTAGTGAGTGTTGGCTCGATTTTTTAAAACGAGAGAGGGAGAGGGCGGATAGAAATAGTTCTAACTAACCGCTCTCTTTGTCTTCTCGCTCTCTCAAACCCAAACCCTAAAATTATTATTTCCTTCGCACTCAGTCCAGCATAGTTAAATTTTGTTCAAAAACTTCCTGTTGATCACAGATTATGGAAACCTTGTTGTTTGTAGCTGTATGTAATAAACACATATCGGAAGAGCCTACGATGAGTGATAGCTATTTGATCAGTTTATCATCGCAGTCCGCAGTCCAAACAGTGTATCTAAGGTATAATATGATGAAAAAAGTATTTCACTATCAATATTAATGCCAGTACACTGTAACATTATATGTATGGGTATGGACTGATCCGATGAAATCCGTAAAATCTTAAACACATATTATGTAACAGTGAGTTAAGTAAAGTATCCTTGAATATGAAACAGTAAATTAATTTGTCAAATATGACAATAAAATGTTTTTGTTAGTATACCTTTGTATTATTGTATCTATTGTATTTTTTGCTATATTACCAGGTTAGATAGGAAAATAAAGTATTATGACGCATCGGCAAACAACAGATGCAGACACGTTAGCTACGTCAATGTTCATTTTCTCTTTAAACTATACTTGTAGTTTATTGACACAGTAGTTTAGGTACATTTATCATTATAACCGCGTGAGATAGTCTCTGCAACATTTTCTATAAGTAGGTACTCGTACTAGATAGAACAAGCTGCTGTTGAGCCCGTCGGTATTAGAGTTTGGCCCTACCACTTGCATTTGTCTCGACTGATCAGAACAAAACAGAAACATCACCCGTAGTGACAATTTCAAAACGCTAACGAATGTCGACAAGAATAAAATGTATGGGATTGACATAAGCTACGGCAAAACATGTGGTCAATGTAAAATATATATAAAAAAATAATAAAAATATATAATAAAATGTAAAATATATCATGTGTCAATCCCATACATTTTTTATTTTCGTTCGTCGGGCTAAGCCCCCAGAACTGTAGTTTAGGTAAATTATGCAGAATGGATTAGCTGTAAAGATACAATTTTTCTGTAGTGTAATATTAAAATAGTAAAGTTTTGAAGTTCAAAACCGCCATAGAAAATGCGAGTACTTATAAACAACACATAAAACAAACTCTAACACACGTGCCGAATAAACACGTGAATTTCATCATTTCGGTCAGGTCAGTGAGAGCAAAAATATTTCCTCATTCTGATGTAAATACAACTATATTGTGTGCGCCCCTTGGATAATCTGGCGCCCTTGGCCATGAGCCTCATTTGTCTGAATGATAATTGATAATACGCCACTAATTGAGGCAATGTTTTAATTAATTAATTAAAAATACCAAAAAGCTAAGTTATAAGTGCCAATACAATTTAGTTTTGTACGTAAAAGCTAGAGATATAACGTAGCCACGTAGAAAATAACTATTTAGAATCGGATATATTTATTTTTTACAAAAAAAAAAACTACAAATTTACTCAGACTTTTTCCCCCAAAGATACATAATTGTACAAATTTTATTTTTTACGATGTTAAGGAAATACTAATCATAGTCTCTGATGTTTAGAATGTGAGCGTCATTATCTCCTCTTTTATATCACTCACAACAACTGACCTTGTTATAATCATGTGATCGATTTTACACGGAATATTCCTAATTTACGATAGGTACATTATTAAGTTTATTTTTTTGTTTTCTAGTGATATTATACTGACTAGACAAAAAGTCATACTTAAGATGCTTAAAGGATTATAAGTTGTTTTTATGACTGGTCGTCGGCCCGACGTCAACCCTCCTTAGAAACGCTATTGTTGGTGGAATCTGGTATCAGTCGGAAAGATACAGAGACTTTTGACCTCTGTTTGTCCTTAGTCACTTTTTACGATTTTACCAGAAGAATTAGATTGTCTATTAATTAACCGGAAAACGCAGTAGTATTTTTTTCAATATATTAACTAACTAACTGGTGACAACAACAAATTCTTTATTGCATTTAGAAATCAAATACAAAGACACAGTAATTATATGTTGTGTGTATACTGTAGACAGCAAAATAAATTTTGAAGCTATGTTATTTCCTTACTTTTTTATGTCTATTAGTAGCCAGCATTTGGCTGTTTTATGGCCTAAAAAGGTAGATAAAATGCTGAAGCTGCTACCCACAGAACCGTCTTGATAAAGTTATAATTCTACAGAACATCGTCGCGGTGGGTGCTGGCTTCGTCGACGGCCTGGGCTACGGCGACAACACCAAGGCGGCGGTCATCCGGCTGGGACTCATGGAAATGATCAAATACGTAGACGTTTTCTACCCTGGCAGCAAACTCAGCACATTCTTCGAGTCCTGTGGGGTTGCTGATCTTATCACTACATGTTACGGTGAGTTTGATAATTCACTTTTTGCTACAAGTAAATCATCATCATCATTTCAGCAGCAGGCTGTCCACTGCTGGGCATAGGCCTCCCCCAAGGATTTCCAAAATGACCGGTTGGAAGCGGCCTGCATCCAGCGCCTGCCTGTGACCTTCTTCAGATCATCTGACCATCTGGTCGGAGGGTATCCGATGCTGCGATTGCCGGTGCGTGGTCGCCATTCGAGAACCTTTCTGCATCATCGGCCATCTGTTCGTCGCGCTATTTTTACCCAGTGTACGTGTACCCAGTAAAATAAACGTTGCCGGTAGGAATAGGTGGCAGTCTTGTTCATGCCTTTGGTGAATTATTTTCAGACCGTTATCTTGTTCCACTATCATGTCTGCACAGTATATCAGCCTGTTTACATTTCGTCTGCGACCATCTTTTCAACCGACTTCCTAAAAATAGAAGGAGGTTCTCAATTCAGCTGAATGTTTTTTAATGTTTGTTACCTCATCTCTCAGCAATTTCTGGTCAGATTTAGATTTTGTTTAGTTTGAAAGGACATAAGTACTCTCAATTTGGTTCCATTGAGTTTTTATTACTATCTTTTCAGTATTACATATATATAAATAACCATATATACGTAAACCAACTAACTCAAATAAAATAACTATTCCAAATATCTATAGTAGTTCTAGGTACAAAAGGTGGACTGGCCGTAACATGTTAAAATAGAAAAAAATCAAACATATTTGTTTAAAAAAAAAAAACAAAAAGATTGAGCCAGTGACAAACCGTCCGGTGACGGTTCATATTAATGAAGCATTATGGACAATTGATTAATTGCTGCAATGCACTTTGCCTTGAACCATGCCGACATGTGAGCAGCTACTATTTACTCTGATAATTTAGTTTTCATGCCGAACTAATAGGTGCAATGAGCTTGATTCAAAAATCTGTTTAATTTTGGAATTGGTCCAAGTGTAACACATAAAATGTTGTTATGCTATCGCGTACGAATATAAATGCATGCAAAGTAACCACTGACAGTGCGTAGCAATAAATGTTCAAAATAGATATGTAGGTAAATTATATTTTGTTTCAAAACATATTTACCTTAATTAATGTACTGTTTGGAGCAGATAAACCTGACCCCTCGGTAATGATACACTTTGTGTTATTCTTTTAAATGCATGCAGGTAATCACTAATAATGCATAGCAATTAATATTTAAAAATAGATGTGTAGGCAACTTCGTTTTTTATTCAAAACATATTTTCCTGTATTTATGTACCTACTATACCTCGTGTGTTCATAAGTTTTGAGACAAATTTTGTACTTAAAAAATAAAATAAAATATTACTGACATCTATTTATTTCATTTTCCAATTTTGAATTTGGAATGTTGACTTTTGATTTCTTTGATTTTTAATTAATTTCTTTTTAAAATTTGTCGTGATAGAGGAAACAAAAGAATTACGTGCGGCCGTGATTTCGCTATTTAAGGTGGGGAAAAAAATAATAAAGATTTCCCGTGAGGTGAAAAAATTTAGTGTGAGCCGTAACTTCGTGTATTACACTATTAAACGATACAAGGAGTCAAGTTCTTTGCAAGATAGCCAAAGGAGTGGTCAGCCACGCTCTGTAAGGACGCCTGCGAACATCAAAATCATCCGAGAGCGACTTTGCTGAAATCCATGTCGCACTCGGAAGAAACTCGCGCTTCACACTAAAATTTCGCGCGTTTCATTCAACTGAATACTGAAATATGATCTTAAGGATATGGCGTATAGCCGCAGGAAAGTTCACATCTTAAACGATCGCCTTCGTAAATTGCGACGCGAATGTTGTCCAATGCTGATAAGGAGACACGATGCGAGGAAGATACTCTTCACCGATGAGAAAACCATTACTGTCGAAGAAAAGTTTAACCGACAAAACAATAAAGTGTATACCAAAAGTAGCAAGGATGTACCAGCTTCAGCACGGAATGTTTCGCAAACTCACAATTCGGCTAGTGTGACGGTATGGTGGGGAGTTTCGTATGAAGGTGTCACTCCGCTCCATTTATGCCAACAAGCCGTCAAGGTGAAAGCCAAGAATTATCAAAGTCACATTTAAGAGCCTGTTGTGAAATCTCTGTCACATACTTTATTTCACAACAACGATTGAGTTTTCCAGCAAGACTCGGCGCCATCCCATAAGGCAAAAACCACCCAAGCTTCGTTGAAGGCAAATGTGCCCGGCCTTCATCGTGGCGAACGAATGGCCTTCCTCCAGCCCATCTCAACCCGCTAGATATTTTTTTATAGACTGAATTAGAGCTCAGGGCCTGCTGAAAGTCCCACCCAAACTTGGAGTCACTGAAGCGAACCCTTGTCCGAGAAGCAAAGCCAATTTCGCTGGAAAAGATTCGTGCCATCATTGATGACTGGCCAAATCGTCTAAGGGCCTGTATTAAAAACAGGGGTGGTTATTTTGAATAATAATTATATTTTATTGTTGATTATTATCTACTTAATGTTTACTGAAGTTTTTTGAAATATAAGTTTATTATAAAAAAAGTTATGCAACTTTTAGTTCGTCTCAAAACTTATGCACACACGAGGTAGTTTGGGGCAAATAAATCTGACCCCTCTCTGTCCATATTTTAGGTAACCAACTCCAACTAATAGCCAGCGTTTATATTTGTTTATTAACAACTAGTGTAGGAAGAACACTAGTTCTTCGCCTCAAGGAATACTAATTATTTGAACCGCGGCCTAAGCTGGGCTTTGCATTTGAATGAATCATCACCAAAAGTAGAGTCAAGTTGTAAAATACTTGCGAGTTCTTTTACTAAAAAAGGCTTAAGCTCTAATTTAAGAATCCAGTCTAAAAATCGATCCAGTCCTAAGATCTGAGTCCTTGCCAACATTATTAACTACTGATGCAGTGAGATGAAAAATGTTTGATTTTTTATTATGTCTATTAATGTCTGATATTTAATAAAATATATTATCTTATACATAAGTAAAGTACTATATCATTTATAGGCCTCTGCTGATAACGACTTAGGTGACTACTCGACCAACGTCGGCCTATAACCTACCAACAAAATATAGTTTAGTTTTGTTTTCATTTCTGTTTACAAGAAACTTTATTTGTCAGACTGGTCACAAAAACATGGTAATTTGTCGTCATTCTGTTTATAGATTAATATTCTTAGCTTACCCTTATTATTATTTATCCGAGTGCCAATTTAAAGCGCTTTATGGTCATGATAGAGGTTTTTGGTTTTCGATGTAGCCGCGTAATGTCAATGTCAACATCCACATCATACATCTCAACATTCTATCTTGTACCATAGAATAATTAGTACTAACGTAGTAGTACTAGGGAGTACTATGAATACGCAAAGATTAGGATTTTGTATGGTATTCCATGAAGCACCTCTGGCGCATAATAGCATAGTTAATAAAGCTATGAATGCTACTGAAGTTAGCGAAAACTTATAGAAGATTGCACAGTTTTAGGAGTTAACCAGATCAGCTAGCTCTTCCCAATATTGTTGTAATAACTCGATGGTTTCTTACTAGGTGGCAGGAATAGGCGGGTCGCAGAAGCGTTTGTGAAGACTGGTCGTTCTATCAAGGAGCTCGAAGATGAGATGTTAAACGGACAGAAACTCCAGGGACCTATCACGGCCGAGGAGGTCAATCACATGCTCGCCAACAAAAATATGGAGGGCAAGTAAGTGAAATATGTTTTATATGCTTATTTTGTTAATTCTCTCAAGCGATTGATATACGATTATAATTAAAATACTTAATTAAAAGGTGAAACTTGATGATACAAGCAGTTCATAAGTTTATGTTATTACTTACGCGATAACAGTGGGTTTGGTCAAAAATGGCACTTAATGAAGTAGATAGCGCTACTGCGTATGATGAACCGCGGGAAACACCGTGGGGTGCAGCTAGTTTTATATTTTTTTTTATGATAATGCATGTATAACAGTTAAAAAAACTGAAATACTGCGTACCACGTCTACGCATATTACCCTTTTCAACAAATGAAAATGCATTTGAGAATACTTTATTTACATATTTTAATACAATACTATAGAATTCATTGTATTAGAGATTATAGAATTCATGTACCAACAGTACATTATATAATCATTGTATTTGTTACTTTGTTTATTTTCATTCTATCTCTTTCGTACCCGATTAGGTTTCAAGTTCCAAGTTTGATATTAATAACTATCATCAGCTCTAAATTTTATCAATCAACATGTCAAATTATTGACAACTAGCGAACGACAATATTTTAATAGTCTCAATTGTCTTTCCTTACCTTGTTAGCTATTTATAACTACGGCCATTGTGTTATGTAAAAAGTAACACGTTTTGGCTTATATCCATATAACTGTGAAGGCCGTGTATTAGGTATATTAATTTTAATTGCTATGCAAAAACATTAAAAGTTATCATGGTAATGGATTTTTATACGAATGCAATGCTGGTATTTCTATGCAAAAAAAAGTTATGTTAGGTCAGAGTATTTACACAAATATTTTGGGGACGCAGTACGTACGTACTTGTGACGATACGTTACCAATTTTTTTTACATACATCAAGCATAATAAATTATTTGTAATTATAATACAAACTAAATCAGTTATATAATTAAAAAATCCATTGGATATTTCAGGTTCCCTCTGTTCACGGCAGTGTACCGCATCTGCCGAGGCGAGTTGAAGCCCGCCGACTTCATTGACTGCATCCGCAGCCACCCAGAGCACATGTAAGACACCGCCATGCCATGTATCCGCTTCCTGCCCAGCTTATACCATACACTAGAGCCAATTTACGTATAACTTATTTTTTATTTTAGAAATGGCTGAGGTTTTTACAGAAGCCGGCCGAATAAAATAGTTTTCATATAAATATTTTATTTTAAGCATTATGCTATGTGCTTATGTATTAACTAAGGCCATTTCTAATAAAACGTTTTTAAGTAGAATAGAGCCATTACCTTAATGTGTACATAACATTATTATATGTATGTTTATTTTACAGGGTGCTAGTACTTAGATAAGAATTATTTGTATAGCGAGGATGAATACATTGACTGCACTTTTATTCGAAAGATATGTTATTGATCTGGTGTTCATATTTTATGCTAAGTTTTGTCGATTTTCCTTTTTTATGATATTTTTTTTTTCATTCAGTTACAAAAGTAACTAATTGTTTTATATAAAAAGATTTTTGTCATTGAATATTTTTTGGCATATTTTTGTAAATACTAATCACGTAATAAGTACTTATACTCGCATACAAAACAAAGTCAGAATGTTTTCTATCGTGGTTAAGGCTGTGGTATCAGGAGAAAAGTAATTTTTTCATCTCCTGTTTGCGTAATTAAAGTCCACTGAGTGTGGACTACGTACGTTTTTAAACTTTTATAGCGTTGCTAAAGATTTGCAGTCATTTTATTCATGTGCCCGTAGTGAGTAAATAAAGCATGTATAAAATATATTGTTACCACTCACAACTGTTGAAATATGTATTACATGTTGTTGCTAATATCGAATATATTACTTATTGTAGTTTTATCTCTGTTGATGTATTAACTGCCAAATAAGCTAACAATTCCGCCACTACGAGTTGTTATCTCGTTTTAGCTGCTGAGTAAATGAACATATTCAAGTGGTGGTCGTTGAGATAACGTATATTGATGTTGTGAAGTACAATGTAGGTGCTAAGTCCAAAGTGTAGTAAATAATATATTTATATGTACAGAATTTATGTTTAATATATTTTATGACTTTCCCTTGTCTTTCTAATGCACGTTTTCTTAAATACATTGTATCCATAGATAAATCAGTAGAACTCTAATAAAATTTAATGCACAGATTTTCTTCACTGATTTGATTAACCCTTTGATCCAGTGCTATGGTTCCTTCCCTGTATTCTTTACTTGTTTTGCAGATTCGCTCCTAAGAATATCAGTATTTATTAAGACACGATATCAGGAATCATGACTAACACGGCGCGCTATTTTAGAACATTTTATACTTGTACAATTTTTATTGTCCTTTGTTATGCATGTTGTTTTATTTTTATTGTTGTGTTTGTTGCCTTTTGTTAATAAAATTTTATTTTGGGAACGGCTGCCTTTGCATTTTGGGATTTATATGGGGTTAGGTAACTTGAAAACATATATAATTGAATTTAAGGATTGCATTAAGTAATAGTTGACGATTGATAGAAATATCCTAAAGAATAGTTTGAAGATGTATTTAAATCACCTAAAATTAAAAAACCAGGATATGTGGCAGAAAAAACAATGTGCTAAATTGAATACAACACTTCCATTCGCCTAAGCACAATATTGCCGATATGATTTTTTGTTAATTCCTAATTTCTTATACACTTTATTCCATCCATCCGACCAAATTATATAAGAAGAGGTTGATAATTGCCACTTAAATAGCGCACGCCTAAGTAAGTGGACATATCAAGCAATAATATAGTTTACGAATATTCTAGGAAACAGCCAGCGCCCAAATGTTCTCTGTGACCTGCGTGACGTGCCGCATCACTGTTTGTCATCATCTCGAAACTGTCGCATTCCCGTCTACTGCACGTTCCGCACATGTCGCTATCAGAAACAGTCATTTATACACTGATAATTTTAATGAGCCAACTAATGAAACCATAATTTATTTTTATTTAGATGACCCTAAGGTCGTGACCCTTATCATGTCTTGGATAATGGTTAACGGGAAGTATTAGTGAGGTGGCTTACACTTGTAGGTTACATGAGATAGTGCAAAGTAGTTGTTTAGTATGCGATAAAAAGTAATCATAGCAACAAAATCCAGTGATATATAGATTTCAGAGCGAGACCTTCAGCTGGTATAAGGTTCAGTCGAGTTTATGTAAGTCGCAGCTGTATCAGTTTATGCAAGGCATACAAGTCGATTACTCTCGCAACTCACTTGATTAGCGATGGGTACCATAGGTATTTTAAGATAATGCAAATGGTAGTTTTAAGATAAATTATGGTTTCCTAAACGTCTTTACACAATGATGATATTTTTTTTATACAACGTGCAACGGTTAGTGTTCGTCAATTGTTTCTATCACTATAAAAATTACTAAGTACTAGTAATAACAGTTTAACAGCAGCATCTCAACAAAAGTATGTTGTCGTCAGCCTGCTGCCTTACAACCATACCTAAATTTAATATAATTATGTATGTAATAAATCTATGCTTACAAAATACTATACCTACGCAGTCCTTTGTACGTTGTTCAAAAATCAATCGCTTTATATTTGATGCACAATGCACATGGTGTATGTGACGTGAATATCATGTGTTATATTATTTTGTGCAATTAAACCGTAGTATTTAGAGTTGGAAATGTCCAACATCGACTTAATTATTTTTGAAATTTTAAAACGGTTTTATTGTTTTTTTTTTCTCATTAAATTAGCATGAATTTTTAATCAAAGATTTAATTTAACCCTTCACTTGTTTATTTATATTACTTATTGAAAAATAAGTATTTAAACAATATTTTATAAATATATTTTCTTTCGATGTTAGACAGATTCTATCAGTAGATAGGTACACATCTAAGCTTAATTCATTCGTACAAATCGTACCTTAGTCGTTCATTTAAACTGTTTTATCAATAATGTAGGTACTCACTAATAATGTGTACATCTATATACCTAGATGTCAACAAAAACATGACAATATTATCATGTTTTTGTTGACTTTCAATTATGATTGTGATAATTATAACAAAGCACGTAAGTATGTCTTATTGAACAGGACAATTTGTTGAATTAACGGTTGCATGACAATTTTTTTAAACAAAGAATTTGTAAAAAAAATATATATTTAGGCAAGCTAGTAACTTGGTAAATAAGTATGCAATGTATAATTTCCATGTCTTATAGAGATTATGGAATATGTGTATGAATCTAAATCTGGGGTATGACATGTTAGTTAAAGATTATTAGTGAAGAAATAAAATTTGACAGCGTTTTTTGTAACATAATATAATGAACTTTACTAGTTGAAATTTAAAGTTGGCTATCCATTTTGGGTGCTTTTATAAAATACTAGCTGTTCCCCGCGGCTTCGCCCCGCGTGGGATTCGGTTATATCGCGCCCAAAAGTAACCTATGTTTGACCTCAAGTCGTTAACTACATCCCTACCAAATTTCATCACAATCGGTCCAGCAGTTTAGCCGTGAAGAGGTGACAGACAGACAGACAGACAGACTTTCGCATTTATAATATTAGTATGGATTTATTTTTTAAATGAGTAAAGTTAATATTTTTTTCTGCATCATAATTTGGTTAACTGATAAAAAAAGGATGTGGGTCCGCCGTACACAGTTGTGTAATAATGTTAAATAATTAAATGACTTCAAAACCATTGTGCTATGTTATTTTTAAGCGTTGTCAGTAAATAATTTATTAAAAACTGTTGCTTGAGTAGACACCGTAGGAGGATTGAGCCATTAAACCTAGTCAAAAAAGTCCTAAGTCAGTCATCTTATTAGTTTTATCTTCATATTTTCCATTTCGTAATGATCACGGGCTTTGTATATGCGACAATAGGCTAGTTGACTTGTATTTTGTTTAAAATAATTATTCTCTATTTTTTTAGATTGAACCCAATTTTCCATATTTTTCCGAGCCCTCTAAAACCTTGCCCGCAGAAAAATTAATTTCAGAAGTTCACTTTTAAAATCCTATCGAAAACACCGTCGGCCATTTGCAGAGTTTTGTGACGTAATTATTCTGTAAGGTACTATTTTTGAGACTTGATTCTTAAAAATAGCACCTTACAACATAATATAAACATTTGCTGGTCAAAATTGATATGAGTCAAGTAGCCTATTTGTACAATGTAAATATCATTATCATTGCCCACCAGATGTTATTTAGTTACATACATACATGATGTTTAATAATAAATCATTAAAGAACACGAAGCGTCTGGTAATTATTTCACTCATGCCATCTGTGTCATCACATAGCTTTTTGTTTCAGGGTACGGATAGTTAAAAAATCGCATTGCTGTATAAGCTAAGTATTTTGGAAAAAAATCAAAGGTAGGGAATTGGAAAGTAGGCTTCTAATAATCATAGGAACTGTCGTTTTAAAGACATTATATATATCTTAAAAACGCCAGATATTTAGTGTTGCTATTGTGATGTGCAATTTAGACTAATAAGAAACCCTTACTTCGCTTTTCATACATATTAATAGAATGTCAGCAGAGGAAATATACTTATCGATGCTTTCTTCATTGGCTTACTAAACAGGTTCGAACAATTTGATTATTAACTAAATTATTAACACATATTTTTAATTCGAAAAATAGATTTAATTTAAGCAGACCATACTAGTTAGGTAAAGGTACATATATGACATGCGGCTAAAAATGTAGTAAATTGAACTTTCTGCCTAGGCTTTAGGCATGATTATTATTGCAACAGACTTGAAATATACTGCGCATACATCTCTTTTCATGCAGCATACACCTTTAGACCTTGTGAGTTGTGATTAACCGACAGGTGAGTATCCATTCATTATATTAATCTCATAATTTTTTCCTAATTATTTAAAAAAAAAATCATTAGTAAACCATAGAGGGACACTTACCAAGAATAATAGTAAACAAAATAAAATTTAGTTTTATTTTTTGTCTATAGGTATGTATGATCACGCTTATCTCCGATTTGCTTAAAAAACAAAACATCTAAGTTTAATTCATCAAAACCGATTCATTAAAAAACTTATCATCATTTGAATGAAATCAAGGCATGTTTGCCTACAAATATATAGCAATTTCTAACGAATGCACTAAATTGAATAAACTTTTTTTGTGTTGGTTATTGTCATTACAAATTTCATTCAAAATCAGAAAACGGGGATTTCCGGGGAATTCCCACGGGAACAGGAGTGAAGCCCACAAACACGAAGTCGAGAGCTACGGCTAGTATGGAATAAAACTTTTCCGTGGACCTGGATTAAATCATTTTAATACTTATGAAAACGATTGTCTAATACTTCTTTCCTCCTATCTTTAAACTTTCGTTTTATCAATCCTATTAAAGTTAAATATATGATTTGTTTCTTTTCAGAGTGAAAGTATAATCCACTTCAAAACAAGTTGATTATTCAAAAAAATAAGTGACAACTTTTCCCAACGAGTTAATGTTATGATGATCAAATCATTTGTGATTATAATGTATTTGTAAGGGATGCATGAAGAGACTTCGTACGCACAGTACAGTAACATATAAATACTTTAGTTTGCTCATCTTGTAAGATAATCGTAGAAAAAGTACTTGTTTAATGTTAAATAAAGAATATTTTTTGATTTGATTGTTGTTTAAATACCTTGGATGTAAGTTCCTCAATTTTTTTTATAAAAAACAACAATTGCGATGTTTTATGTCGCAGCAAGACAGATAATTATATAGTTTACTAGCGACCCGCCCCGGCTTCGAATCGGCATAAAAACCTTCCTCTTGAATCACTCTTCTATTAAAAAACCGCATCAAAATTCGTTGCGTATTTTAAAGATTTAAGCATACAAACGGGCATAGTGACAGAGAAAGCGATATTTGTTTTTACTATGTAGTGATTATATACTATGTGATATATTCTAGGATATTTTTACTGATAGATATTTATGGATAACAATCTTATATATATATAAGTATAAAAGAAAGTCGTGTTAGTTACACTATTTATAACTCAAGAACGGCTGAACTGATTTAGCGTAAAATTGAAATTAACGAATGAAGAAGTGTTTAAATTTTTAAGGGATCAATTGAGTTGATATTTTGTATGACGTGTAACAATAGTAGTACATAAACTTACAAGTCGGCGCGTTTTATTTTTATAGAACTGAAATCTATACTTATAATAAATCTGTAGAGAGGTCAATTCTGTACATGAAATATATTTTCAAAATAACTATCAGGGGGTGATTAGTGATCGATACTGATGCCAAAAATGCAATCAGTAAAATTTTTGTCTGTCTGTCTGTATGTTCCTTAAACAAAAACTACTGGATGGATTTTAACGAAACTTGGTACAATTATTCTTCTTACTCCTGGGCAGGTTATAGTATACTTTTCATCACGTTACAATCAATAGGAGCAGAGAAGTGAAGGGAAATGTTGGGAAAACGGGAGGTTACCTACTCCATTTTTAAGCGTTGGTCAAAGTTACATAGAAATCATGTGTGACGGAAATGCAACAGGATATTGCAAAATTCCCACGGGAACGGAGTTAGCGGGTAATAATTTTGTATTAAAAAATCTAAACCGCGTAAGATAGATGATTGAAATTTGGCATGCAGGTACTCTAATGAACGTAAAGCTTACTTGCAACGCGATATTGCAAAATTCCCACGGGAACGGGAGTTATTGGGAAAAAACTTTTGTATGTAAAAATCACGTAAGATAGATGTTTTCAATCTAGCATGCATGCATACCTTAGTAAATATAAAGTTTAGTTATGGCTGTATGTTTTAAAAAATTAAGTTAGCGGGAACAAAATGTTGTATGGTAAAGCATTAAACTGGCTCCAAAGCTATTTTAAAAATCTAACTCAGTATGTGGAATTAGACTCGATAAAAAACACGAAGAAACATACACCTCCAACAGGGCAATAAATACTACTGGTGTCCCTCAGGGAAGTATACTGGGACCCCTTTTGTTTTTAATATATATATACGACCTCCCTAAAGCAATTAATCATTTTTGTACGCTGTTTGCTGACGATTTAGCTATAATTATACCTGACATTAAAAATAATTACAATAATGACATTAATGACACAGTACGAGACGTTATATGCTGGCTCAAAAATAATAATTTAAAGGCAAATATCTCCAAAACAAAACTTATACAATTCCACAATAAAAGAAATAAAAAATACCAAAGTCCTAGATGTAAAACATGATGATGAAAGCATATCCGAAGTAACAACCACCACTTTTTTGGGAATTATTTTGGACAATAATTTTATGTGGTCACAACATGTTAACGTTGTATGTAAAAAGTTAAATAGGTTTACATATGCACTGAGACGCTTGGTTACCATAGCAGGTGAAAAAACAGCCATACAAGCTTATCATGGATATGTTGCGTCCAGATTAAGATATGGTTTATGTTTGTGGGGTAATTGTGCAGAAGCAACCAGGGCATTTGTTGCCTAAAAACAATGTGTCCGAGCTATATTTAATGCCACGCCAAGATCTAGCTGTAAGCCACTGTTCAAAAAAATTAATTTGTTAACTTTGCCGTGTCTGTACATTTTTGAAATTTGTCAATTTGTTAAGCTTTATCCACGTTTATTTACACGTTTTGAAGATATTCCTAGTAAATTTAGAAGACGATATCCGGATAGACTAGTAAACCCTACGAGGGAAACAGCTTTATATAGTGCTAATTGTTAGGCGATGGCTATTAAAATATATAACCAACTACCGGATGAATTAAGGCAACTACCATTAATTTTTTTTAAGGAGAAACTCTATAAGTGGCTTGTTTACAAATGTTTTTATAATGTACAGGAATATTTAGATTTAATAACTATAATAATTGACTGTAAAATTAACATAAATTGACATGAGTAGGTATTGTAAATTGACATGAATAGATATTGAAATTGACATTAATGTATAGTAAAATTATTAGTAATAGCCGGTACGCTATGTTCGGTAGGTAATTGTTAACAGAATTTTAATTTATATAATTTTGACATAGTCTGTTGCATGTCAGGTATTGACTAAACGTGTGATACATATGTTTACTTTATATTTAATAACTTTTTAAGACCATGTTTATAGCAGCAATAAAATTCATTCATTCATTCATATGAACTGCATATGTTAGATGCTTGAAATATGATATGCCTTAGTGTATGCAAAGTTAAAAATTCCCCTGGGAACGGGAAGCGAGTTAGAGGCTTGAAATTTATAGCTCGCGGTAGTGGCAACTCAGGAACGTCGCGGCCGCGGCGGCGGTAGTGGTGCGGTGAAAGAGGTGGCGAGGCGCGGAGGGGGGGTGGGGGGGGGGTGGGGGGGCAGATATTTGATTATAGATTTTGTACGGAACTCTTCGTGCGTGAGTCCGACTCGCACTTGGCCGGTTTTTAGCGACGAATGGCGACCACGCACCGACAAGCGCAGCGTCGGACATCCACCGACCAGATGGTCAGATGACCTAAAGAAGGTCGCAGGCAGACGCTGGATGCATACCGCTTTCAACCGGTTGTTCTGGAAATGCTTGGAGGAGGCCTACGTCCAGCAGTGGACGACCTGCGGCTGAAATGATGATGATGATGATTCAACTGAGCTACTTATACTATAACCTCATTTAAAAATAATAAAATTAAGCATTTTTTAACCTTTATGCCACACACACAAAGATATAACAGGCCACGCGGACGAAGTCGCGGGCAAAAGCTAGTTGTGGTAATAATATCCAAGTATCCATTGTTTTATTCTAGGAAAATAATAAGTAAACGTGGCATGTAAGTCCAGAAAGTCGAGTTAGTAGTTCGATAGTCTGGCGATAGCGAGGAATGCATGTTAGTAACGATCGTGCGTGTCAAGTGAAGACGAGAGCGGCCCAGGCTATTTCTGTATTGAGCATTTCCGTGCTTCGAACGCAACGTAAAAGCCCTTGATCTTAGCTGTGTCAGATGCCTTGAGGCAGTCTGAAAATCTCGAGTGTTGTCAACTAACACCTACACTACACACCGGTTCCTATTGGTCTGGTTTCCCTGTGTACGAGGTTACGGGTTATGGAGGTCAGAGCCAGTACCGCCATATCTAATATCATGATTAACGTGAAAGCGTACCCTAGACTGAAGCGTAGATAAGAATGCAACTGGGAAACACACTCAGATGATTATGTTAAGTCCAACAATTAATATTTAGGTTTTACTGCGGTGGGAGAATAAATAAACTTCCCTCTATCTTGCCTTCTATAATGTTTTTCATAAAGTCGTCGTGCCATATTAAATTTCCCCACATTTTCCCTCTTCTGTTTTCAATATCTTTATCGTTCTTTGCCCTCCTATAACTCCTTTAACGGAAGAAAGCTTCCATTGGGGCTAGTTCAATCTGTGTGCAAATCAAGTCAACCTAGTTGTGCACGCACATTTAATTAGAGAATGGTGATAAGTGAAAAAAAAAAAGTTTTCTTTGAAACAATTTACTAACCTGAAGTACAACAAAGATATTTCCTTTTTTCTACTGGTATATTCTTTATGTAGCCATTATAAAAGTCAATTGCAGATATTTCTTTTTTACCAACTATTCGTAATGATTTAAAGTGTATATATTTTCTATCCCTACATAATATTCTTATGGCATTTGTTTGACTACAATATTGAATTGTTCCAGGCGGGATATCACTATCTGCAATCTCTTCTGGATTAATAATTAATGCATTAAATAGTTTCATTTGCTTGTCTCTAAACTTTGTAGTCAAGGGATAGATTCCATAAATAGCACGAGAAAGATTGTACACTTGAACGGCGTCCATATCGAACCATCTTACCTCACTGATTGATTTACTGATTTTTTTGGCTGAAACAAAAAAGATGAATTTATTACTACCTGTGTATTTTTTTCATGGTTAAAAAAAAAACTTTATTATAATAAATACAATTGGTAAACACAATAGTCAGTTACAGTTACAGTAGAAGAGATAATAGAGATTATTAAACAGCCATCTTAAAAATTTAACTTAAAGAATTCAAAAATAAGGTCAAGGAGGTCTTGCTATGAATTTCATATAAGGAGAACACTTAAATTTTATATGATTAAATTGTTTTATTATTATCTAACTAGCGACCCGCCCTTCGCATGGGCATAAAAACCTTTTGAATCACTATCTATTTAAAAAACCGCATCAAAATCCGTTGCTTAGTTTTAAAGATTTAGCATACAAAGGGATATAGGGACAGAGAAAGCGACTTTGTTTTATACTATGTAGTGACAGTGAAGTGATACAAAAAATTATACCATAAGTTACTCCTTCTGAACTCTGAGGTGTAGAGTTCTGCAAACTTTCTGGTAATGTTCTTAAGCATTTTACTAACATGTCAGCACCAATTTCTGATAGTTGGGCAGTCAATTCAGGTAGCTTAATATCTCGGCAAACTGGCACTCTTTGCTGACATATTATTTCTCCTAAAACAAGTTTACCTATGATTAAACCAAATCAAATGTTCAAGTCTATCTGTTATCTACTATATTTATACAGGTGCTACTATATTTCCAGTTGGATCCTCTGCAACTACGCCTACGCCTTACTAATAGTTTAATATATAACTAGTGACCCACCCCCGCTTCGCATGGGCATACAAACCTTTCTCTTGAATCACTCTATCTATTAAAAAACCGCATCAAAATTGATTCAAGCATACAAAGGGGCATATGGACAGAGAAAGTGACTTTGTTTTATACTATGTGGTGATATGTAGTGATGTAAACTGTTGAAGTGAGAAAAAATATTAAGAGAATTGGTTTGGGAGATTGGAGATGGTACATTAATACAATTTCTATGCTAACTAGTTAGTCTAGTTGCCTTATATGAGCAACTAGACTAACTAGTCAAACTAGTCTAGTTGCCTTATATGAGCAACTACACTAACTAGTTAGCATCAAAATTCTCTTTAATGAAACATGAAGAAACATCTTACCAACATCAAAAATATTTGGTTTAATTTTCATAAGTGAGACACCAGTGACTTCGTCCCCATACATTAGCGTGTAAATAATGGGAGCAGCTCCTCTCCAGCGTGGCAAGAGACTTGGATGAACATTTATCATGCCTCTGGAAAATAAATTAGTAATAAGCAAAGAAGAATCCTTTAAAAATTTAAATTCTTGTGTCAATAACTAATTATAAGATATGATTAGCCCAGTGTGAGGATACACCAATGGCCTTCTGATTTGCCTATAACAAATTAAAATTGGTTTTGCTTAAATGGTTTTATAAATCAATAGCTGTTGCCCGCGGCTCCGCCCGCGTGGGTCTCGGTTATATCGCGTCCAAAAGTAGCCTATGTTTGACCTCAGGTCGTTAACTACATCCCTACCAAATTTCATCACAATCGGTCCAGCAGTTTAGCCGTGAAGAGGTGACAGACAGACAGACAGACAGACAGACAGACAGACAGACAGACTTTCGCATTTATAATATTAGTATGGAAGTATGGATGGATATAGGAATTCATATGGTAAAAATATTTTAGGTTGTAATAAATACTTACAATGGGAACTTTTCCAGAACATCATCTCTTATTAAATGGCCGAATGCCACAATCAATCCGACATCATACTCTGCAACTCGCAGATTTTTTAGAGGCCACGATAATGTTTGTAACCCTTCCGATAGCGCATATTTTTCAATCTCAGTTCTGTGTCTTGAAGTGTTGGTAGTAACCAGATCCAACTTCTTGATAACATTTTCTTTTTTTCTGTTAAAATATGAATGTTATTTTAAATTTTACTAAGTATAATGTAAAAAAAATATTACACAAAATGCCTTATGTACAAAAAAAGGAATTCACCTAAAATCATTAACTTTCCTTAAACTGCTAAGAGCGATGTTATCTGATCCAAAGAAAAGAACATTATAATAATTCTGAGATCCAAATTTCCTGATGTAAATTATTTTTTTCGTATTATAATATCGAAATAATCGAAATGGAAGGTTATAAACACTGAATGTCATTGTTTCCTGATGATAATGACAAATGACAATACTGACATTTAGTCAATATTGCCAACATAATCAGCACGAATATTATATTTTTTTGTACGTGTTACGGCTCTGGATACAAATATATGTTGTTTGCAAAAAAAATGCGGATTTTTTTCATTTCTTCCATAATAGTCTTTGTGGTAAACTCCTTACTTGTTATTGTCTCTATGCTTTATTTGTGTCAATTCTTACTTGTCATATGTAATTGTTTATTGTGAATTAAAACCATATTTCCCATGGTTTTGTCTATAATTTAACAATTTAATTCACAATAATGTAAACAAAGAAAAATAAATACTAAAATATTCATATCGAATAAATATGGCTGAAAGTAAACCGAGGTTGGATACAAACATGTCAAATAGTTTTGATAAATTCCTTCGGCCCGAGCGGTTTGAAACTGAACCTGATGTACCAGGAGCAGATTTAGAATACTTACACTGGCGACGCACATTTGAAAATTTTCTTTCTACTGGAATCGCTGATAAGGTACAAGAGTCTTCAAAATTAATGTTACTTATTAATCATTTATCTCCTGCAGTTTACTCTCATATACGAGACTGCGATACTTACGACTCCGCTATTACTCAGCTGAATCAAATATACATAAAGCCTAAAAATGAAATTTATGCCAGATACTGTCTTGCTACAAGGAAACAAAAACAAGAAGAGTCGATTACAAATTATGTACGTATTCTTAAACAATTAGCCAGTGATTGCAATTTTAAATCTACTACAGCAGATCAAAATAGAAATGATCATATCCGCGATGCTCTTGTGTCCGGCATTATAAACCAAAGAATTCGACAGAGACTTTTAGAGAATTTTAATTTATCGTTGGACGAAGCACTTAACCAAGCTATTGCACTAGAAACTGCAGAAAATAATTCCTCGGCATATACCAATTCTAGTGACTCTTATCCAGCACAGTTACATGCAGTTAAAAATATTAAAGCCACTGATAACAGAAATTCAAATAGTACTAAACAATGTTACTTTGTGGCAGCAAAAATATTCATCAACGAATAAAATGCCCAGCGTTTAATGCGATATGTCAAAAATGCTCCAAAAAAGGTCATTTTGCGTCAGTATGTCGAAGTAGCAATACAGTCACAAATGCTATATTTTCTTTAGATGTTAACGAAGCGGAATCATCTTGCATAACAGCAGCTTCACCTCCAAGCTTGAACAAAGCAATTACTTCAATATTGTTGAATCAACACAAAGTTGACGCTCTTATTGATTCAGGAAGTTCCCTAACTTTCATAGATAGAAAGGTAGCTCAAGACCTTAATATAAAAATAAATCCTTATAAGCAAAGTGTTACATTTGCATGTAGCAGTTATGTTTCTTATGCTGAAGGACTCTGTTACGCTACAATAACTATAGGAAAACACATTCATCCCCGACATCCTTTACGCGTAGTCAACAATTTATGCTCTGATGTTATTATTGGACATGATATATTAAGGAAGCATAAGAAATTGGAAATTGAATTCGGAGGATGTATGGATACCTTGCATGTGTGCGTAATGGAAGCATCAGTTCCTCCTGTTTCCTTATTTACTAATCTCTCCCCAAATATTAAACCTGTGGCTATTAAGTCTAGACGTTATTCTGAAGCTGACGAAACTTTCATACAACAAGAAATAACTGCATTGTTAAAAGATGGTGTCATCGAACCAAGTACATCTCCATGGCGCGCTCAAGTTCTAGTAACGGGTGGCACTACACATAGGAAAAGACTTGTCATCGATTACTCATTAACTATCAATAAGTTTACAGAACTTGATGCATATCCGTTACCAAATATTGAATCATTGGTTTCAAACGTTGCAAAATATAACTACTTCAGTCAAATTGATTTAAAAAGCGCATATCATCAAATTCCAATTTTGTCAACTGAACGAAAATATACAGCATTTGAAGCATGCGGTGCTTTATATCAGTTTACTCGTATTCCGTTTGGCGTAACCAACGGTGTAGCAGCATTTCAAAGAACTATTCAATACATCATACATACAGAAAAGCTAAAGGGCGTATACAGCTATCTAGATGACGTCACTGTCTGCGGGATTGACAAAAATGACCATGATAGAAATCTGCAAGATTTTATGAATATTGTAAAAAAGTACAAACTCACATTGAATGAACAAAAATGTACTTTTGGGTGTAGTAGTATTAGCCTCCTAGGCTATAAAATTGCGAACAATATCATCAAACCTGACGATGAAAGGCTGAAACCTCTTTTAGATCTCCCTGTACCGACAGATTCAGCATCACTAAAACGTTCTTTAGGATTGCTTGCTCATTACTCAAAGTGGATTCAAAATTTTTCTTACTACATCAGACCTTTGATAGACATCAAACAGTTTCCAGTTACCGAAGAAGCTAAAGAATGTTTTCAAAAACTAAAATTCTATATAGCAAAAGCATCATTAGCATCTGTTGATAATAATTCAAGATTCACTGTAGAAACAGATGCTTCGGAGCATTCTATCGGTGCCACTTTATCACAAAATGGACGACCTGTCGCATTTCTATCACGATCGTTGTCCAATACTGAGCGTGGGCATTCGTCAATTGAAAAAGAAGCGAGTGCAATAGTGGAAGCATTGCGAAAGTGGCGTCACTATCTAATTGGTAGACATTTTATACTTATCACTGATCAACAGTCAGTCGCTTTCATGTTCAATCAAACACATTCCAGCAAGATAAAAAATGAAAAGATAGAACGTTGGCGTCTAGAATTATCTTGTTACAAATACGACATAATCTATCGCCCAGGACGAGAAAATACTGTGGCCGATGCTTTATCAAGAGTAGTGTGTGCCACTACGAATCCTACATCACGCCTATATGAGCTACACAATCAACTTTGTCATCCAGGTATTACCAGAATGTTCCACTGGATAAGGCAAAAAAACTTACCTTTTTCAATTGAAGATATTAGAACAATGGCAGCATCTTGCAAAATATGTGCCGAAATTAAACCACGCTTCTTTAAATCAAACGGTAAACTCATAAAAGCTATTGCTCCGTTCGAACGTTTAAATATTGATTTTAAAGGTCCTCTTCCTTCAAATACACGTAATCGATATTTACTGACGATTATTGATGAATACACAAGATTTCCTTTCGCTTATCCTTGCAGTGATTTGTCATCAGACACTGTGATCAGATGCTTAAAGGATCTTTTTCATACATTTGGATTTCCGCATTACGTCCATTCAGACAGAGGGTCTTCATTTATGTCCGAAGAATTAAGGAAATTTTTGACGCCTCTGGGTATAGCAATGAGTCGGACAACTCCTTATCACCCCCAGGGTAACGGTCAAGTCGAACGTCTAAATGGTACATTGTGGCGGACTATTCAACTTAGCCTACGATCTAAAAACATATAGAGTATACATAACTGGGAACAAGTTTACTTAAACGCATTGCATTCTATAAGATCTCTTTTGTGTACTTCAACTAACGCTACACCACATGAGAGATTGTTCCGACATCCTCGTCGTTCTCCGAACGGAAATTCATTGCCATCATGGATGATTAACCCGGGTCCGGTGCTCGTTAAGAAAAATGTAAGAGCTTCAAAATATGACCCGATAGTTGAAGAAGCCGATATATTAGAAGCTAATCCGCATTATTCACATGTGCGACTTTCCGATGGACGAGAATGCACTGTTTCTAATAGTCAGATTGCCCCATTTCCTCGTCAACAGGACGCAATCGAAAGCAATGAAGAATTCGAAGATGTTTTGACAATGCCGTCAGAGTCAGTTCCGAGTACTTCTGATCGTGAAACGGAACCTGAACAGGCTAGAGCCGAGGATGAGATACGGCGCTCTTCCAGGGAGAGGCGACCTCCTGCTCATCTTCAAGACTATGTGTGTATGTGTTACAATTTTATGGACGGGTGAATGTGGTAAACTCCTTACTTGTTATTGTCTCTATGCTTTATTTGTGTCAATTCTTACTTGTCATATGTAATTGTTTATTGTGAATTAAAACCATATTTCCCATGGTTTTGTCTATAATTTAACAGTCTTTAAATCCAGAGCCTGTACCTATAACATGTGAATAATGAGAAGATATTACGATATTGATACCTACTTTTAACAGACTTTATAAATGCAACTTGTTTATAAAAAAAAATAGTTTTTGCACAAAAATGAAACCGACTCCAATCTCTCAACTAAAAAGGACGAAATAATTAACATATCTAGACACGCGGCAGCGTGTCAAGCCAAGTTCAAGCAAAGGAACTGGCTAGCCAGCGCCGAGTGTAATATTACACGAACCACTTGGTGCCACTTTTGACCCTTCTATAACTCGAAACCTCTTTAATGTAAACACATAAAACTACGTGTGTTTAATAAGATCCATCAGGACATGTAGAAGCCCAAACTTCATGAAGCTAGCTCAAACGGTTATAAAGATATGAAGGTCAAAAAGTTGTAAATTTTAGCACTGACTGACTGACTTATAGTACCTAAACCTAACCTACTTCCAGATGACCTAGAAAGATGAAATTTGGAATCCAGCTCGGAAATTGTGTGTAAGCGTAGGAAAAAATCAAAAAATCAAAAAAAGTAAAAAAATAAGTGGTGTCCCCATACAAAAAACTTGTAATACCTACGCGCTAAACAACCGGCCAACAACGGTGTGTCGTCAGCGGCGCGCGGCAGCACACCAGCCAATCAGCGTCACGCTCTGACTTATGGTACAAAACTATAAGCGGTAGCGATTTACTTAAAATTTAGCGGGTCGGTTGGTTTATACCTGCATAGTAGTTATCTTATAGTCCACGGCTCACTAAATTAACAAAGATCAGTGCCCAAGGTTCGTTTCTCTGATTTCTTTTGAAAATAAGAAATAATATTTTAAGGTATAAATTTGTTAGTTCGAACTCTTTGTACCCTAAAAGAGACTCCAATGTGTATGTATACCAAGGTCAAGGCAATAGCGAAGTCTTATTGGTACCGATATATGTATGTATTGACTAGTCTAAGAATGCTGCTTGAACTCGCTCGCGCCTTGCACTTGTGCGCGGCTCACAGCGCTATACGACTTAAAATGCGAACGAACCAAAGTATGCTCTTAGCGGCGCTCATTCGCGCCAGCGTCCTCGTTATGCCCGGTTGTTTAGCGGAAACCCACCTATTAGGTTGCGTTTAATGCTGCGTCGTTCGACTAAATTTATTTGAGTTATAGCTGGAATAGTCCAGATATAAATTATTCCTTTTTAGTATTGTACTTTAACGGCATTTGTGAGTTATTTAATATTACGTAAATCGTTTCTTTCAAAACCTCATTTGTTTGTAGCTCTTTTAGGTTAATTTGTCACGCAAAAAAAAAACATTAAATAGAAATACTTGCCTAGTTTTCTTTACAAAAAGTAATGATATCCCACCAAAAACATAAATGTAAAAAACGAGAGCCAAGTTCAATACAAAAATTATGCTTAGCGGTGAGCTTCGCCGCAAAAAGAATGGCGATCTAAATGAGTGCCAAGTTCTATGCAAAATCGAAATATGTTTTTATAGGAACAAAATAACATTATGAACAAGTAATAAACTCTATTTCTTTGCTTTATTAGATACCTATAACAATTGCTGTTATTTAAAAATGTGAGATCTTGAAGTAGGTCAGATTTGACTTGGCCAGTTTTTAACACAATTAAAATGTTGAATAACTTTATAAAATGACTTATGTAATGAAAACTGGCCAATTCAAATCTGACCTACTTCAAGATCTCACATTTTTAAATAACAGCAATTGTTATAGGTATCTAATAAAGCAAAGAAATAGAGTTTATTACTTGTTCATAATGTTATTTTGTTCCTATAAAAACATATTTCGATTTTGCATAGAACTTGGCACTCATTTAGATCGCCATTCTTTTTGCGGCGAAGCTCACCGCTAAGCATAATTTTTGTATTGATCTTGGCTCTCGTTTTTTACATTTATGTTTTTGGTGGGATTGTAATTAATACATTGTTGTTTAAATATACTTCATATCAAAAATTTTAATAAATTTGAAGTTGGTGCCAATTTTACGAATTCGTTGACTAGGTATTAGCTGCTCGCTCGCTTTCATTTAAATAATCGGCACCGGCTTCAGATTTATGAAATGTTTAATATGAAACATAGATAGAGACATACAAGGTGGTCACAAATCAACTGCAAATATTTTAAGGGCAGATACAGACCACTATACCGAACAACTTTTCCATTTATATCGAAATACGAAATTTTATTTTTCACTCTCCATGTTACTAAAATAGATCAGCTGATTCTCAAATTGTATGGAAGGTCAAAATTCTTTTTTTTCGTATTTCTACATAAGTTTATTTAGGAAAGTTGTTTAGTTTAGTGGTCTGAATCTGCCCTTAAAATATTAGCAGTTGATTTAAATTCACCTTAATTAACAACAATATATTAAGTAATTATTTCAATATTGTTAATTATTTCAACCTTTTTATAGTTGAGGGATTGGAGTCGGTTTCGTTTTTTGGCAAAAACAATTATTTAATTGGAAGCATTGAGTAGGTAGGGCGGCTTTCAGTATTTTGGAAGTCAGCGTTACGCTATGTTCGGTAGGTATAATGAATCTGTTGGTCCTGGCTAGTAGTCGCTAAGCCAGTAGGTAGACAAAGCCAGGGGGTAACAACCGGGAATAGACGTAGTCAGCTTGTAACGATACGCTAGCATCACTCCTCATATCTCCTTTTTCTTTTCTCTACTTATGTCTTTCTTTTTACACATAAGTTTTTAATTTAATTCAAAATTATTTTGAGCTTCTGGCTATTTTCCAGCTACTATCCAACTGGCGTGTATTTTTTAATTAGGTACTTACTTGTAAAATAAACTGTACTAAATAAACACTCAGTTGTTACCAGTGGATTATACATTTATGCACGGAGTGAGACTAGACTACTTACCTTCCTAATTCGTGTCTCAGTCTCTAGGTACCAGGTGAGCTAGCGGGGCCTACCATGACCCGCGTCCGTTTATCAGCAAATGAAAGGCTCCTTGACCATAATAAGTAACAAATAATCGCTTTTTTAAACTAAAAAAAAGTTTTTGGAGGGAAAGTAAACTGTCGCTATGTCCCCGCTGTATTTAATTTCCAAAACTTAGGTTTTTTCGAGTGTTTGTGCATAATATTGGTGGATTATTATTCGCAGTGTTCGTGAACAAGCGTGAGTGTTGGGAAGTGATACAGTGTCGATTAGGTGACTTTTTATCTTTGTTACCAAAATCTCCATGATATAGCTAAGTGAATTTTTTCCACCGCTTCACTTAGCCATCTGACTCAGACTAGACGTCTAGCGTCTTGTGTTCGACCTATCTTCTTTGCGATCTCTCCATTTATGGCGATGGCCATTTACTCTTTCATATTGCTACGAAAAACATAGTCTTATGATGGGACGGTTACGTGATGGCTGGGTGAATTTGTAAATAAAATGTACCTTGTGTTTATTTAAACATCAATGTAATAAAAACACCGACAGTAAGCTTTCGCCCGAAGAACATATTTGTTTGTCTTATATTCTACCAAATCAGTGACTTAATTTGGTTTTTTAACATTTACAAAAATAGTTTTGTATTTTTTAATATACTACTTCTAAGTACACATTTAACCCATACCTACTTAGGTATTAGTGTTTTTAGTAGTTACATTAAGCATTTTGACCTAATAAAAGAAAAAAAATCTGAGATTTATGACTAAGTAGGTACTTATTATTGCATAAAACTCTTAACTACTATCCACGAAAAAACATTTTTAAGTTATTAACAATGTACTTAAAGTATGACGTAAAATTTTTAGTTTTCACACTTAGGTTAATCACAGACTTAAGTAGGTATATTTATAAGGTTTTTTCTAACGATGTTGATGTTGTGTCTCTGATCGGAGAAAGTTACAAAAGCTTACTTTCCCCCTCATTTTCTCCAAGTTCTAACTTAGTAGATAAACTGGAATTCGACAATAAATCGGTAACATCCGAGTCGGACTCGCGCCCTGAGGTTTCCGTACCTCCAAACAATACTAAAAAACTTAATAGGTTATTTTAGGATTTTTGCTTAATAATTATATAATTTTTTGAAAAATAAAAAATATTAATTATTTTTCAAAAAATTAAACACCAACATTTTTTAGATTTATGCCTCAGTTTCTAATCAAATTTCATGATTCACGTTTAACGGGAACTCGGGAAGTACCTAATTACCCCTTAAGTTTTGATAGTCATCTTAATTGGTTGAATTTGTAACATTAACTTAATTAATTATTCACTCAAAAAACAGATTTACAATCACGTCAACAATATGTTAGCACTATTGCTAAACCATGGTTTGATAAAAATATGATCCAAAGGAAGGATGTGTGCTTAGGAACTTTAAAACTCATCATTAATACCTACCTAGTACTAGAGAGCGCTAAAATATAATAAACAATTATGTAGTAGTTTCTAGTTAAATTATAGTTAAATAAAATTTAATTTAAATTAAATAAAATGGACACAAACAAAATTCAATTTAATTATTCAAAATAAAATAAAATCAAAACATATAGAATAAATTAATTGGACAAACAGAGAAGCAGACAAACGGAAAACAAAGAGATCTTATAAGGATTTCATTTTTGCCGTTTGAGGTACGAATCCCTTAAAACTAAAATAAAACCACCTTAGCTGAAAACAGAATTTCCTCATATGAGTACCGCTAGAATTTATTTCTTCTTCTTTACCTTTAAAACCATTTTTAAACAATTTACTTATTTTTAATGGTGTCTTCAGAATTTCTCTTCAGGTCAATAGGTATGTCACATATTAATATGTGATTGGATTCTCAAATAGACACACTTCACTTGGAATGATTTTTGGAAAAAATGTGCTATCATATCACATAAATCATGTCCATACATATAGTACATTTATCGAGGTGCATAGAGCGCTACTTAAGTTGACTTAAGTGAGTATTTAAAATAAATTAGATAGTGGGATCAGTATTTAATGACACTACACTTCTGAGAGAGCGCCTCTGAAAACTTTTTTTTTTAGCAAACTTTGGTTTAGAATACCAAGACGGGGGACTGACAACGTCCTCTTCAAAACTCCTCATGCTCACACTGTTTTGGGAACCTTCGCGATCCGATACTTTTGATGATACTGTTTTAAGTTTGGGACCGTGTTTTTTTTCTATTAATTCGTCAGTCTGGTAAGGAATGTCCTTCATTTCGACGACCTCGACGTCTGTATCGCTCAGGTCTTTACTAGGTCTATGATTTTTTGTTGTTTCTGTGTAATATGTAGATTTCATAGTACCTCCCAAACGCTTAGACTTGTCCCTGTATAGTAACTTTTTAAATTCCTTACGAAAATTCGGATGAGTTATTATGTAAATGAAAGGATTTATACATGCAGCGGTCTTACAGAATAATGCGGGTATCATTGAAGACAGTGGCGTAATGAGATCCTTTCTCCCAAAAATGCCCAAAAGGGCTACTACGGCATAAGGAGTCCAAGATATAAAAAATAAGGCTATGACAGCCATGACTAGAAAAGCCAATTTAATTTCCGCTTTACGCTTGGCACGTTCTTTGATGTGTCTCGATGAAAGCCTTTGCTCTTCATTTTTAGTTGTAACGTTCCTATTGAAGACCACAGTCCGAAAAATGCTAAGGTAGCAAAAAGAAATTGTACAAAATGGTGCAACCCATGCGGCACAAAAGAAGACAAATATAAAAATACGTGGCGGCCGTTCTTCAGTGAGGTAATCAAAACTGCAACTTGTTAGATAGCCTTCGGGGACGTAGCGACCATATCCAATGTCGAAGGCCGGGATGGACGCGAAGATGGCCGCGTACAGCCAAGAGAACACAGCTAAGATGCGAGCTCGTATGGTTGTGAGGGCCCCCACCGCCTCCAGCGGGCGAACCACGGCCCAGTAGCGGTCCAAAGCGATCGCTGACAACGTGGCTATTGACGTCGTGCCTGTCAAACCACCCACGAATCCGTAAATGACGCATCCTGAAAAAGAAAACGATTTAAGTTTTAGTGGCATCCAGAGTGAGCACCAATCTGTTTATTATGTCCATAAGTGGTAGCCGGCAATTGCGATACGTTTATGGCTTCTATTGTTACCTCCGATCTACCCAGGACGGTTTCAATCCCCTTTGAAAGTTTTTCAACATTTGTCAAATTTCACTATTATACACATATGTATATACCTCGCGTTCTCAAGGAGGATTTAGGTACTTCAGGTAGTAAGCCGGCCATAAAAATAATGTAAAATCATTAATAAAAGGTAAAGCTGGCAATGCGTTAATACCAGCGAGCTGCGAACATAACAATAAGTACAACTAAATATGAAACCGGGTAAATGCAGTGAAAAAGGGAGTACTACTACTAACCAGTCTTCCCCAAAGCAGGACCGAAGTGAAATGAGTTGTAAATAAAGACTGGCGTCTTCGCAAGCATCAGAAAGTCACTGAGAGCAAGGTTCGCGACGAGGATGTTGCCTGGTGTGCGCAGACTGCGGCATCTGAAACACATTAACCAATGTCTTTGATATTTTGTGCCACATGTGTACGATTCAAGAATAGATACGAGCACATAGAAATGGGGATTTAAATAAGGTAGGTATTTATTAGTTTTATGCTAATAATAATCAAGATCTGTCTGTGGTTGTCGTATAAAGCGACGAAAGGATAAATTCTAGACTATGACTCCAGTATGTTAAACGACTGACTGACAGTAGGAGAGCAGACAAAGAGACATAACAGGCTGCCAACAGGCAGCATGGTAAAAAGTCCAAAACTTTCATAAAGCGCGCTTTAATCAGTTATTTCCTGTTCCAAAGCCATACGTATACATGGATAGGAAGTAATGCAATCAGGAAACGCTAAGGGGATGATATTTTATGCACGTTGTCTTCAATGTCAGAACACCCGCCAATGCTAACGTTTCTGGTGCTCTGAATATTAATCGTTTTACGAGTCCATCAAAAACAAAACTCTATTATGGAGATGTCTCCACAATTTATTCACAGAATTGCTTAAATTGCCACGATTAACTCGTTGGACCTTCGTGAAACAGAATTGCGGTTTTTATATTGCTTGTAAAGAATAACAGTATAAAAAAGTTCGGGTGTCAGAAAGTTTATTTTTGTTGTTTAAAAAAGAAAAATCTTCTATTCTTTACTATTCACTTTTTTATTAACCTATATAATTCCACTGCTGGGCAAAGGTCACCTACATCCCCTTACAAAACTCTTTTTGTTCCGCCGTTTCCAACCTCTCCCTCTCCAACAATACCTACCTATATATTTTTTTATTGTTAGATTTTATATATTCCTAAATACTCATTTTCATTAGTTAATATTTGATAATGATATTGCAGCATTTCGTTTACATACTAACATTAAATGCAAAAGTACAATGCTTTTAATTATTATTAAATGTTTACTTAGGTATTAAAAAAGGGTTTTCTGGTTTTTTCAACAATGAAATGCCACCTTGATGCGCCAAAACACATTAATCTAGATTAAATTGCGATCGTTTTGATTAAAATTGATTAGTTTTGTATACATTGAGACACGTGGGCAGAAGAAGTTTATAAATACGAGTGAGTAAACTTAGAATTGACTGACTGCGCAAGTCACATATCTATGCGATTCAAACCATGAAGCCAATTGGAGGGTTTGTAGTCAAAATGAAACACGTACGTACTTTTTAACGTAAACATGAAAGTGGCATTTTTATATATGCTCCAGTGCTCCCTACGCAAAACAAACACAAACAAAATATTCGTGCCTTAACTCGAAGCTTATATGGCTAATATGGTCGCACATAAAAGCTACATAATCATAGGTACATATTGCTGGTAGATAACAATAAAAGCGAACATAAGTACTTATAAAAGCAATAGAGTACCTACGTTAGCTGTTTTTGTTGTTGTTGTGGTATTAATCCACAATAAGGAAATCAAACTTAAAGCTTATTTTTGTCAAGTCAGCAATCAGTCATGTCTAGTCAAGTTAGTCAGTGAGGCTAAGTGAAGCAGTGGAAGAATTTCACTTTGGGAGAATTTGGTGACAAGGATTAAAGTCACTACCCCTACGCAACACTCACGCTTGTTTACGAACACTTAGAGAATCCACCACTATTATGCACAAATAAGTACTCGAAAAACATAAATTTTGAAAAATTAATAAAACCCGCCAAAACTCCACGTTAGCCGTCATTGTTACCTTGCCTTCAAATAATAAAATGTGTTCTGAAATAGTAAAATATTAACTTTGACGTTACTAAAAATTTGTTTATTTGTAAAAGATAATAAACATTTCAACGCTAAGAATAAATACAAAGACAATTTACGATCACAATATAAATCTATATAGACATAATAAAATAGTATAAAAATTTAGTCTGTACATTCAGTCATTTTGAATAAAATGGATAGGGACATTAAAAAGAATAACAAAAAGCAAAAAAAAAATTGATTTTTTTGTCTCTCTTCTGTATGTATGATCACGCTAATCTCCGAAAGTACTGAACCGATTTGATTAAAACTTTTACCAATTGTTTTGTTTTAACTCGGAAGAACATATAAAGTTTGTTTCATCAATATTAGTTCATTAAAAAAAGATAGTCATTTGAATGCACGAAGTCGCGGGCTACAGCTAGTATGATAATTAATATATGTATTGTTAAGGTGTCTAGCACAAACTAAGCAAAAAGCATTTTATAATATACTAGCGACCCGCTCCGGCTTCGCATAAAAACCTTCCTCTTGAATCACTCTATCTATAAAAAACGCATTAAAATCCGTTGCGTAGTTTAAAAGATTTAGGTAAGCATCCAAAGGGACAAAGGGATCTGTCCCTTTTTCTCTTTGTATGCTTACTCTTTATCTTTTATAAAATGAAAGCGACTTTGTTTTATACTATGTAGTGATAGTATTAGTGATTTAGTATATAACTGTTATTTCAATTTTTAAAAAGTCCTGGCAAGCTTTTTAAAAATACATTAAAAACTGGTTGATTGAACAATGTTTTTATTTATTTTTTATTTTATTTTATTTATTAGGCACACAAACAAATTACAGACAAAAAAAAACAGTAAATAATCATTTGACAATTTTAGAACCAGTTATGATTTGGACGAATATATTTTGACAGAACTGATAAACTGAATTGAAACTTATTGAAACTGATTAAATATTTTTGTATGTAAGTACCTAATTTGTTTTTATAATTATTTAAAACCATGAAAGTGTATATTGCTAGGTATGTTTATCTTAAATGGCGCAAGGTTCCAAAGGTCCACAATCTTCTTTTTATTTAACAATTACGATGTATAAGTCTATCACAAACAACAACAAAAATGAGATGATTCTGGCTTGGGTTAGGTGCAAGGTTGTTAGTTTCATGTCAGTTAAATTAATGTAAAACGTCTATTCAGTGAGCCAAAATAATGAATAACTATTAAATTTAATACTTTTAGGCAATCCGAAAGTCTACATATTATTGAATTTTGAAACTTTCTTGACAAACGATCGATGTTTTGTTGAACTCACATATTATTTATTAGCTTTTCGCCCTTTGGAATCTTTGGGATAAAAGGTAGCCATGTGTCATTTTCGGCTGATTCTGATCGGTCGGTCTTGACTTGAATTATAAAGGCGAGCAACATCTCACAGAGGCAGTCTTCAAAGAAAGAAAGTAAAGAGGTGCACAGTTTTTGTTAGTTTTTGTGAATTTTATTTTATTTACTCTATATATATTTTCATTGTACCTAGTTGATGAAATATACACAAAACGTTGAGGCTTAGAAATAGTTTTGTAGGCAGATGCAGTGCTTATTATAACTATATAAAAATAAACATCACTCAACAATAAATAAAACTGCATATCACATTTGTAATTTTTTTTCTCGTCGTCACCAAGTCCACTAAGATAAACACTTTTTTCATTGCTATTTGGTGTGTAGTGAGATTTATTTTCTCATCTTCAAATTCTTCTTTCAAACCTTCTAACATCTAACATCGTAATATGTGTATCTTTTTTTTCTTTTTTTTTAGTTTTTTTTAGTTTAAGTAAGTCTTTTTTTTGTTTCCATTAAAACTATATCTTTCTAACATCCACATTAATGAATAAGTTATTTGTTAAATATTTTTTAGATATATGTGTCATCGCAGTCCCTCGTTCCAATCAACTCAAACCGTTTTCATAAAATAAACTAAGTGCCTGCATATATAATTGCACCAATTTCAACACACGCCTAAAATAGAGGCGACGTGTGGTGTGGTTTGAGCTTTTCAGTTGTGCACTCGTACTATCGTCTCTAGTATTAATAGAGGTGTACTATGGAAGTAAATGTTTAATTTATGTATTAGCTTCTATAATTACTACAAAAATCTAAATCAATCTCAATCTAAAATATTCAATAAACGTGCAACAAATCCATAAGTGTGCTAATTATTATTGTAAAACATTTTAATAAAATTAAAACAGTAGAATAATCCGTGAATAAATTTATCTGTTTTGGTAATCTGATCTTATTTTCAGCAAATAAAACATCTAAATAAGGTTATTGCGTCTAAAGATTTTCTATTATGACAATATATTTTTATAAATATATTAATTTTAAAACTCGATAACGGCGTGACTAATATTATATTTTAATACTATATTTAATTTGTTGGTGCTATTGATAGTCTTATTAATTTAAGGGTGTTGTGACCGGCTTGTACCTATCACAAACTGTTTCTACCCCTTGTTCAGTTTATTATATCTTTTTAAATTGTGACCTTATATATAAGCATCGGGGCCGTTGAATTTAAATTTTCTGTATAGGTACTATTTTTGTAAATATTTTTTAATAATTTAAAGATTACACTTATAAACAAACAAAAAAGGGTCAATTACATGCCTCTTATCGTCATCATCTTCATTTTTTCTCAATTCAGTCTGTCTAATAACAATAAAACCTTCAATATACATATATATAAATGACACTTTAATTTTGACATTTATACCTAACAAGCGACCCGCCTCGGCTTCGCGTGGGCATAAAATCCTTTCTCTTGAATCACTCTATCTATTAAAAAAACCGCATTATAATCCGTTGCGTAGTTTTAAAGATTTAAGCATACAAAGGGGCATAGGAACAGAGAAAGCGACTTTATTTTATACTATGTAGTGATACAGTCAAGTTGAAACCCTTTTTTTGAAGCCCTTTTCATAAAGAAGGCGGAACAAATATGGGAAGATATTTGCATTCTTTTGATAATTGGTTGGACATCGTCTCAGATCAGATAGATACCGGAAGTAGCTGAGCAGTTGTCAGGGAAGTTCCTTTTTTTTTTTTGAATAGTTTATTCGGCCATGGAATCTAGTCCTTTAAGGCCTTTCTTGAATTTATAAATCTTCTTCAGTCCTACTTAAGTCAGTCGAGTCAAAAATCAAGTCAATAGTCAAGTCCAGTCAAGTAAGTAAGTCTAGTCTGAGTCAGATGGCTAAGTGAAGCGGTGGAAAATTTTCACTTAGCTATATCATGGAGATTTTGGTGACAAAGATAAAAAGTCACGTAATCGACACTGTATCACTTCCCAAAACTCACGCTTGTTCACGAACACTTTGCGAATAATAATCCACCAATATTATGCACAAACACTCGAAAAAACCTAAGTTTTGGAAATTAAATACAGCGCGGACATAGCGACAGTTTACTTTCCCTCCAAAAACTCGGGAAGTTCCTTAATTATTACTTTAAGTAGTAGGTACATTATATGATGACAATTCTGATAAGAAAATTGTCGGTAGAGGAAGTTCTTTATAGGGATATTAATTTAATTATACTTTATTCGCTTTGAGAATCTATCTTGTAGCGTTGTAGTATCTATAAAGGTAAAATATAGTTGGTAAGTAGTTTGTTATTAGAAGATGTAAGCTGTGTACGGATTTCCCGAATTCCACTTGCAGCAGCTAGTATCTTATAAGAACAATATAAAAATATTCAAATGAATCAAGCGATAAAAACAAAAGAATTATATTAATTCTCAAGTAAGGTCTTACTCAAAGAGTAACGAAGACCGGACCGCATACAATTTGTTCAGTATTCACGAGGCAACATCTCGTTTTCGCAGACCCACTTCTACATTTCTTAGAAGAAATATGACGCCGACGGTAACGAGCGGAACTCTTGTGCGACTTCGTAACAACTTCATATAATTATGCCTTGAACATGAAAAGTATGTGGTTTTCATCAAACTTTGTGAGGTTTAGAGTTGCGGACCTCAAAACGGCCATTCTCAATTTTGGCATTCTTAGTCTAATTACCACAACCCTTTTAATTTCTTGAACTTTTTCATGAAATATGACTGTAGAGAGAATAAATATGAATCAATTGTGAATTTAATCGTATTGACATTTATTTAGCTTATGTAGTATCCAAGTTATCGGTATCTAAAATATTTGATGGTTGTGACAATTAGAAATTATAATTTTACCTCGTCCCGGTAATTTGAAACTTGAATTTTTCCATATAAGTATATTGAATAATGACCGCTTATGTATTTAAAGAAGATATTTACATATAATATATTAATTTTGTTAAGAAACTATCATATAAAACGCAACAATTCAACATTATAATTAGTTTATTATTGTTTGAGTTTGCTTAATTCTAACGGAAATAACAGCTGTTTTGGTTTTTAATTGACGGTGGCGCTAGTGTTCACCGAGGTATCACCTTAAATAACAGCTGTTATATACTTATTTTTAAACAACAACAGCGATGGCAATTAGAAAAGTTGTGGCAATTAGCGTCGTGGCTCTTAGAGAGAAACATGATTTTCCAAAAAAAAAGCTACTTATTAAACAGAATTCTCATAAAGATACATCATAATCCATAGTAGAGCCCAGAAATCTGCTTTATTTTCAATAAACAAGAATAAGTTAACAATAACTCATAAGTTTTTAATCAAGGCTACATGAATTAGAAAAATCGAAAACCAAAGTCATGGCAATTGGATACTTAGGTGTCTAACTGGCGATTACTCGACACAGCGCACAACCACACTCGACGAGTACCTCGACAACACTGACGGCTCGGGACCTGTGCTATAGTAATGTGCCAGAGATTCTTATTTAGGGATGTGCGCCCTCGATTGCAAGTGGTTTTGGCAATTATTGTCCAAAGTCGGACACGTCTTCATTTGATAATTTTGACAAAGTAAGAACTAGTAACTTGTTGTATTTTTGATATGTTGTTGAATATATATTCCTTTATATAAAAAACCATCTAAAATAACTAAAACTCTTTCTCTGAATTAGTATTAGACAAGTTTACAAACTGGGAGAGCGCGTGGACGCGTCGTGGTAATTTAAGAACAATGTTTTGAAAAAAAAATTCTGTTATACTATGCAATATAGAGATATTTTTTAAAGTGCAACACATAGAAATAGTTGTTAGCTACTTTGAAAAAAAAACAGCACATAATATTATTATGATTACATTAAAATTTTGCACTGGACGCTCTAAATTAAGCCTTCTGAGAATGGCCGAAAAAGAGAAATCACACTTTTATAAGATTAGGTACATTAAGAAGTATTACAACCATGTAAGCGAAATTAGGATGAAAAAATATCGACAAACAAAATAAATGTAATAATAATAATAATATTTGTTTATTCAGATAACTTTGATCCATATGTTAGTAACAATAATACTTAAAACTATGTTAGTCATTAAATTAAATTACAAAGAAACACAATCTATTTAACAGTGCCCATTAATATATTGCTCCAAAATGACAACGCAGAGCTGTCCATTTTGGAGCTCAAGACCCCCAGAATATCGTTGCCACTATCTCGTAGTCTGCTTAAGAGAGAAGCGACTCGTTTCCGTCTGATGGCATAGAAATCATCAGTGGCTGCTTCAGCAAACATTGTAGACGCGCTGCAGAACCGAGGTAGTCGCAACAACATTCTAAAGATATTGTTATATTGAACGCGCAGGACGCTGTATGCCTTCTGAGTATAGCTGATCCACAAGCTGCTGGTGTAAAAGGATTGGCAAAATGCCTTAAACAAGGTTACTTTTACATCAGTTGAACAACGAGCAAACCTGCGGGCCAGCATATTACCCCGTATAGCCAGCGCCCTGCGTTCTCGTTCAATATCCGCATTATCCTTCATATCGTCTGTTATGACGTGTCCTAAATATTTAAAAGTGGTTACTCTATTTAGGGGCAACCCGTTAAGAAGTATCGGCGGCGTTTCGACTACTAATAATGTGACTGTAATAATAACACACGTAAAATGCAAAATGTGAGATAAAACAAACGTGACGCGTGACGTGCCAATTTTGTGGTCTCACGTTCTAAGCGTGCATGATATAGACAAAATAATTCCAAAAACTATATTTTTATAGTTCTGTATGATCATTCAATTACGAAATCATAATACTTAAATGTTATGTTTATTGAAACAATTATTTATAAAGAAAATTCTGTCATGTAAGTATGGGATATACGAGTACTTATATATTTTTTCCATATTAACTTTTTGATATGGTGTATCCTAATTAATATTATTAATGGGAAAGTGAGTTTGTTTGTTTGTCTGTAACGATTTCACGCCCTATCTACTCCACCAATCTTCCTGAAATTACGCATACACATAAATATAGATGTATTGAGATGGATATAGGATACCTTTCATCCCGGGAAAAAGCACTGTTCCCGTAGGAAATTTACGCGGGCGAAAACTAGTAAGAATTTTGATAATCAGTGGAAGTCTATATGCAGCTTTATTTCTTGTGGCAAAAATTATATATGAAATCATTTGCACAGTTAACACAAGTGGGTTGACCATGAGCACGGTATGCATTCGTGAAATAGTTGAAAGGTTGAAACTAATGTACCTACCTAAATATCGTGTTTTACGATGTTATTTAATAAATGTCATTCTCAGTTTTGAAAATATTGGACATCGAATTTAATATTTTCTGATGTCTATGCTATTCCTGTCGGTGAATCCTTTTAGTATAAATGTATAAATATACATTTATACTAAAAGGATTCGCCGGCACGACTAAATAGTCGTGCCGGCTTTCTGGTATCAAGATGTAGTTGTATAGATATCAACACTGTAAAAATACCTTCAACAATAACTTAGGATATATAATTGGATAAATAATGTCCGGAGTCCTTTAGAACTTCAGCAGATTAGCGCTTACAAACATAGTCTCTTCAGTGTCTTCAGTATTGCATCTTATCATGGGAATATATGAAGAAAGGTAAATGCTCAGTAGTGGGCGAAATAGGGCTGTTATAAAATGAATGAAAGATTGAATATACAATTAAACATGTTAAAAATAAATCTTTATAAGTACAATAAATCATTTACAACAATCAAAGAGACTTATCGCGTAGTTTAAGCCACTAACTATAGCTCGGTAATTGTTAACTAGTTAATAGTAAACTTTGTGAATAATTTGATTTGGTTCTCTAACTTACGAATTTACTGCGAGACAGATTAATTAATTCAGATGATCAAGTTTCGGTATGATAAACCAATGAAACCGTATTGAGTCCTACAACCCTAGTGAGTTAATAAGTTGTCAATTGCTGAAGCTCCCCTGGAGTGTTCCGTGCATTTATCTTATAAGATTCTTCGGTATTAATTTTTTTAAACGATTAAGTTGGCAAGTAAGCATACGGCTAAGTTACCATCGGGTAAGTAAGTAAAAAAATATATGAATTTAACATCATATATTTTTTTGGAAATCGAAATTCCCTGGATCATCACTACATACTTCCTGTGTTATTGTATTTTATTTCTTGGTGCAATAAAGAGATTGTTGTTGTTGTTGTTACTTATTTCATCAAAATCCGCGCGCGCGTTAAAAAAATATGTATTATGATTTATTTCTATATCGCCCGCAAATTGGTTGAGGTTACCCGTGACCAGAGGGCTGGCTTTTACCTCGCGCAAAAAATCAGCATTGCCATTCAACGTGGCAATGCTGTCAGCCTTCTGGGCACTCTACCTCGGCGTAATGATTTGCCGGGACTAGATATTTTGTGAGTATTTTTTTTTCTTTTTTTTTAATCATGTAAATACTTTTCTAGTTAGTTTTAGTTTCTAGAGTAATTTAAAATTAATGTATAAGGGTTATCAATACATATAATAAGACACTAAAATGCGAGTGTCTGTACATTTAATATTTTTCAAAAAAACTGATTGAGTGCGATTAAAAAAGAGTAACAGAAACCAAAAAGACAGTTTTGGAATTTTTGTCTGTCTGTATGTATGTATGTCTGTCTGGTACGTTATAACTTAGAAAATACTCAACGGATTTAAACGCGGTTTTTACAGTTGGATTACATATAATTAGGAGCGTTGTCAAAACTTTGTTTCGTCAAAATCGGTTAAGGAAAAAAGAAGTTATGGTCGATTGAAAATTTACTTCAAACACTGCAAGTTGCGTACTTATAGACAAAACCCATTTGAAATTTCGGCAGTAACAAGCAAAGCATGTTGGCCTATCGGTAGAGGTCGCGGATCATTTCTTTAAGTAGAGGGTTCGAATCCTGCTAGACATTACTTCTTTTGTTTTTACCCTTTTTTTGTTTTGTATAAATTTTTTAGAAGTCTATTTTTATTTTATTTTAGTAACGAAATGTTTCAAGAAAGTAGCTGGATCGAATCCTGCCACAAACAATAATTTTCTGTTTTCGTTTTTTATTTGTTTTCTAGAATTATTTTCTTACTGAGAGAAAGCTCTTAGCGTTAATTCCGTTAATATAAAAGTATTTTGTACTTATCTATCTATACATATAATAAGACAGTAAAAATCGAGTGTCTGTACATTAAATATTTTTCTAAAAAACCTCTACGAGGCAATTAAAGAAGAGTAATAAAAACCAAAAAAACAATTTTTGTCTGTCTGTCTTTCTGTCTGTGTGGTGCGTTATAATTTCAAAACTACTCAACAGATTTGAACGCTGTTTTCACAGGTGAATTACATATAATTAGGAGCGTTGTAAAATCTTTGTTTCATCAAAATCGGTTAAGGGAAATAGAAGTTATGGTCATTTAAAGTTTACTACAAGCACTGCTTCAAAACTTTTAAACAGTTGAATGCGATTTACATAAACGTATTTAATTTAGATAAAGCTAAAATTTCTACTTATATCAATAAAGACAAAAACACACTGCAGTCTCTATTAAATTTTAATAAAATAACACATTGAATGTTTGTGGGCGTATGATTTAGTTACATAAAATATCAATAGATGGCGCTGACTTTATTTTAATAGCAGATTGAAATTTTTACTTATTTAAAAAAAAATTTGGTTGTTGATTTAGTACTATTGGTTGGTTTGTTTATCGGTCGTTTGTTGTGTTGTATTGTAAGCTATTTGAATTGATTGGTTGGTTTGGTTTGGCTTTGGTTTAAAAAATAATCAAATCAGTGTTTGACGGAACATACGGTCGTGTCGTAAGGACGAATTTATCTGACTTATCACTATTTATTGAGATTTTCTCCACTTTACACGCCCACTAAAAATTGAAATAATGATGATGACCCTAATGATGACCCTAATGATTCTGTAATAGGCTGCGTCTACTCTTTTAGAGACAAAGATTGATAGTATGAATGTTAAGAGCTTCTTCTTCTGAAGGTCCGTTGTCCGTAAGCCGCGTAGTCGCGGCGCTCACTCATTTTGTAGGCATTTAGACATCATATTTGGGAAAATAACACTACAAAATCAACTTCAGCGATTTTCACTATATAAATACTTTATCTAAAGGCTGGTATAAAAGCAGGACAATAAGTTTATTATTTTAGGCATAGTATTGAAAATAAACTTCCAAAGGAGGCAACTTTGATTTTTCTATCGAGCGAATTTTGTCTGATATTGTTACTGTTACTGTAAGCGAATTTCACTCTGCTAGATCCTCAACTAAAAACATATATTTTTTTCAGAATTTTACGACTGTTTAATACTGATTCCTATTGATTTTAAAAATGGTATTTGAGAAAGAAGTGGCCCTAATATTTAACGATATCGTAGCAATGTAATGGCTTTATAAAATTGGCACGGGAAAAGGATACAATAGAATTAAGTAACTATGGGTCTGGATAGTTGTAGTTTCCACAGGTTTCGCGAAAAGTGACCTACACGCGGGCGGAGCCGCGGGCAACAGCTAGTTAATAATAAATAAAAAAGACCGAATCAATGTTTCTATATTCGTTATTAGACATTTACTAAATGCAATTAACAATTCAGATTTTACAAAATTTATAGCCAGAGCACAAATTTAATCATTGTTTTTGTAGATAAACTTTGTATAATGTGTATATAAATTAATGACGTTTATTTCAATTTTGCACACCTCCGCAAGAGGTAAAATGTATAAGGGATAATAAATTTTTAAATACGACAGCCAAAATAGAGGTAATGTATATATATATATATATATATATTTTTGTTCTACATTAGTTCTACGAAACTGCTTCAAGCTACGAAAGTGCTACGTCGTAGCATGTTCGAGTAAATTAGATGACAGTTTTCTAGATTTACCTAACTACTTCTTTTACTTCTTGTTTATTGTTCTTTGGCTTGGGATATAACATGCAAAATACATAGATGATAAATGGATATACGTAGACTAACATGATATTTTCTTTAAAAAAAATGCTTAGTGTTCTGTCCAATAATAATGTAAGAGTTGAAACTTTTGTGTTTTCCTAACAGTTTCGAACATTGAATGTTGATATAATAAATGATTTTAACCCCTCTTTATTCATAAAAAATAACAAACATTTGTTAAGTCCATTTTAAATAAAATGTGTTTTGTCTTGTGTTTTTTTCACGTTAAAGGAAAATATAAAATATAGTTAAAATGGCCTTAATAAACATCTGTAATTTTTTAAATGAATTAGAGGTTAAGTGTATACTTGTATTTATGTAATTATTGAGAGCAGTAAAATTAATTCCAAAGGGAAATGAAAACACAAATCACACTCGAGACGGTTCCAAAATTCATGACATTAAGATCCTTTCAGGGCTGATTTATTTACAGCCAATTTGTATAGAGTGGATCAACTACTCTGCGTTACTAACTGGACAGGCCACTGTCCGTACAGATTGTTAAGATCACGCCGTGAGCACGTCGGACGTAGGACAATAACTTTCTACGTCACTCGGAGAGGTTTCTTTCTTGTAATATAATAAACCCTACTTTAAAATCACTATGACTCGAGAAGACAAAGGGCTGTTGTATACAAATATTTTTGTTTTGTTGTTCTATCTAATGTGCAGGATTACCTACTTCATGCTATCTTATTTTACAAGTGACGATACATCAAAACTATCAAGTCAGATTGATATACGATGTCAAGTCAAGATTCATATCGAATTTTCACCACAAGAAATTAATGGAAACATAGGTCTTTCGTTGAGTATCCGTAATATATTCAAATTATTTGAATTTACACATCAGGGGGCTTAGCTGTAGTCACAATCTCAAAACGTTAACGAAGTAGGTACGACAAGAACATAATGTATGGGATTGACCACGTGATTTAGCGCGGCTTATCATCAATCCCTTACATTTTGTTTGACATTCGTTAACGTTGTGAAATTAAAACTTTGGCTAAGCCCCCAGAACAGACAAAAATTTTATTATTTTAAAAGAGTAGTATGTGTTTATTACATATACAGTAGGTAATCTCTGTTATTTCATCGGTTGTAACTCGAGACAAACTAAGAAAGGCCACTGTAGAATTAATTATAATTTATTGAAAAGCTAATTATTTATATTTCTAATTAAATTATATTGTAAGTGGCTTGTAACCGTAGAAAATTTGATTTATTTCTTTTATATATATTATATCTCTGAACGTAGTAAGTGTCAGGAAACTCAGGAGGCTTTTAAGATATCTAATAACTAGCTGACCGCTATTCGTCCCACGCAAAACTCCATTTTATAGCGGTAATAGTAAATAATATTAATTTGATACATAACTTGAAGCAAAATTAAGTTAGTCTCAAACTGTGTATAGTATATAGTTGTATTTATGTACAACGACCCATGCTTCCTTTACAAATATGTTTGTTTGTTACGAACTTTAAGAAAATAAGGTCGAATAACGTGCTTCAAAACCAGTGCGGGATTGTACCATATATTCAGTTAACTACACTTATTGTATGTGTATACCTATTAATTTTATTGTTTGTGAAAAGTTGCCTTTTTGTGTAACATAACATAGACGATTTCTATATAGAAACGCATTGCATTACTGTACTGTAAACAGATCATGTTTATCACAAATAAATACAAACCTTTTTTTGTTGATAGGGCTAGAAACAAACTTACCTTAGTACACAATCTTATATAAAAATATAAAACAAAAGTTGAAGAAAAGCGGGTTGACTGAGAGCATAGGTTTATGTGAAGAAGAAAGCGCTTTTAGTCACGAAGCGTAAATTTATTTAGGTACATTATAAAAGCTACAGAAAACGCTATAAGAGTGGTCCAGTTTTTTTGCAGCCAAGGGTTTTTGAGATGAATGTCGATACGCTAATAAAAAAAAATGCATGATATGAAACAGATTTGTAAAAGAAAAAAGATTATGATGGTCCCAGAACCTATCAAGACAAATGTCAATAATCAAGCCCCTAAAATCTGTTTGATGTGCCATCTGTTTTAGTAAAAGGCTTTTAACTTCAATTACAAAAACACTTATTTCTAAAAATTAAGGCAATCTATCGTTCAAAGCTTGATGTAATGAATTCACTACTATAAAGTAGGTATATTAAGCTTATTTCTATTATTACTTTACATTTTAAAATATTTTAAATTATTAGTTTTGTAAGAAATGAAGTTATGATTTAAGTTTAACTCTGGAATAAAAAAATCGATGAGATCATGACGATAAATTGTACTATAATATTTTAGTAACTGATCATACAAATTAAAGATTTTACCTCCAATGACTCCATAAAATGCTTTAAAATAATAGTAACCCTTGAAATAGGGTGTCAAAAAGAACTACTTAAATACACATAAGCGAGCGATTTTAATTCTTAACCTAATAACTCTACATAATAGTAGGTCAGTTGGGAATCACTGTTAACACGTAGGAGAAAACAAATGCTTACATAAATATCATAAGGCTTCTATACTCCAATATGATACTCAATTAATGACCTTAATTAATACGTGATTGAGTATATTAATCAAACCATCCCTAAGGAAATTAAATAATTATGTGTTAATTTATTCAATAAGCATTTAATTGTTCATATTTAAACAGCGACATCGCACCTTTCCAAGACATGATTGAAGTGTGTATATTTAATTAAGTGGAGACTCAATATCTATGAGAAGTCTATGAAAATAAATAATTAAGTGTATACATGGGCGCATTATGTGACGCATACATACCTAAGGTACATAAGAAGAACAAGAGCATTCCCAAAGCACCCGACTGCCATCATCACTATGTAGAGACTGCCTAAGGCATAATTCACTATCGGATCTGGAGGCGGAAAACGCAGCCAGTGAGAATTTATCAACACAAGGTAATCGTCCGTGTACAGCCCTTTTTCCCTCCAAAGCCTCTCAGGCCACTCTTTTTTAAATCGCGCGACTAGCGACAAAGGGGCCTCTTCAATAACAGGCTGTTCTGATCTCATCTGCACTAGATGTATGGTTCGAGATTCCGAAGTGACTCCCCTGCGTATTCTAGATTTAATGCTATCTTTTAACATAAAAATATCACTTGACACTTTAACGGGATGGTGTGTTCTTCTACGTTTCTTCCATAACTTTAAATTGTCCGGTCGGCCCCAAAAAGTATCATTATGACACTTAAAACATTTAGAAATTACCAACTCTACAGCATGAAAACTTTTGCTGGCACTGTTTTTATTCACTTCACTTCCACTATAGGTAGAGTCGTTTAAATTATAACACTGTACTGTCGCCCATAGCAAAATAAAGATGAGTTGTATTGTTTTGGACATTTTGCAGTCATGCATTAAGTTTGAGAAATCAATTAGTGGCGAGGGCACAACCATCCGCGACGATTTCAGAGACAAAATGTTACCCGCGTGCAAGCGAGCCGGGCCGGCCGACCGGCCGTGGAGTGGATGTGCCAACTTCAATACACAACAAACAACACATTAAGAGACTTTATGTTGTTTTTCACAAAATCAACATTATTAATTAAGTACCTACTACCTAAGTATTTACAATCTTTCGTAGTAGTAGAGCACACGAAGTCGTTATTTTACCTTTATTAAATTTAAGCTTTCTGTTTTATGTTGTTGTGAGTAAGATAATGTTTGTATTTTGTACAATGAAGGTTAAATAAATAAATTAAAAAGTAGCATTCCCAATTAGAGTTGATGTCAGGCAGGTGGCCGGTCGTAAAATATTGTTTTCTATATGGAAAAAAAGATATTGCGGTTAAATATACTTTGGTCTCAAGCTCTAAACTTAACTTTTTCCTTTTAAAAATGCTATAATTATGAAGTAAATTGTGAGAAGTCGGTTCCATTTAGGATTTCATTTCAATATAATTTTTCAAAAGGTATGGAGATATTTTAGTTGTCTTTTGAAGAATTTAGAAGCAAATGGCAAAATGAACTCATTATTTACTTTATCTTATCCGTCTGTAAATAGCCATTTTCTACAAAGATAATTGTAGAATTGCAGTAAATCAAAGTAGGATCTATAATTATTGTAAAACTTAATGTTTACTATTAAACATTAAATTTTATAACGGTTGTATCCCAAGCGATCAAAGTATGGTTTCAGCGCCTGGGTCCATAAAACGTGTATCAGTTTTATAACCAATTCTTAACTTATTACCGGTGCGGCGCCAGCCTAACGTCAATCATCCATAGGAATGCTGCTATTGGTGGGATTCGCCCACATTCATGAGGACCGAGTAAATTAAGACCTCTATTATCCCTAAGTCACTTCTTACTATACCTCGGGAAGAAAAAATTTAAACCACATGACTAAATTGCTAGACATGGACCCGAAATATTTGAGTAATGGATTTCATCTTGCTTTCTGTGTTTGGAAAATACATTTATTTCTCAGTTTCCATAAATTTTCTCTGAACGGAAAAGTATTTTCAGATATACCGTTTTCTCGTATTACTGTTACACATGAGAGACATGTTTGCCAAATTTATTTTAGTCTGTATGTAAATAGCTATTTGTATTACCGGTAATTATACTAGCTAGGCATCTAAATAAGGAACAATCTAGTTCCCTTGGTGATATAGATCCTGATTCCAGAATAAATAATAGGTAAAAAAATAGAAGAATGTTTAAATGGCACCATGTGTTTTTGATGGCAGTTATGTTTATTATTTACTAGCTTGCTTCGCCCGCGTAAATTTCCCTCGGGAACAGTGCTTTTTCCCGGGATGAAAGGTACCATATGTCCTTCTCAATACTTATAGCTATGTGTATGCAAAATTTCAAAAAGATTGGTGCAGTGGATAGGGCGAAAAGAGGTAGCAAACAACCAACAACAAATATACAAACTCTCTTTCGCATTTATAATATTAGTTGGGATATTATTGAAAGTTTTGCATTTATCAAGATTAGTCGTCAGTCTTCACGTCAAACAGTTGAACAACGTATTTACGTTACCATTTAATGCCGAGATGGTAATTTATATGATGTAATGTAAATAAATAATATAAATAAAATGATAAAGAAGAAAGAAGTACCTATGCCTTCAAAAACATACGTATACTGAATTGAAAGACCCTATCTAAAGTAAATGTACAGACTAATAAGTAAATGAGCCTTTTTATTATGATCTAGCAGACAATAAACTCAAATTCAGGCATTGCAATTGCACGACTTTACTCAAACTAAGCACATTTAAATTTTGAGATACTTTTTATAAGTATTATTAATTAGAAATAATCATTTCTTACGAAAACTGATGAGCCAAACGAAAATTTTATGTCATGATTTTTTATAGTTATTATAATGCCATAAAATTGTGACTGGCAGTAACTAAAGGTAAATACCTACGTAATTAGGGTACCAGAGTGTGATTAGCAAATACCAAGCCCTTATAATAATTCATTAGTCAATGAGAATGATTAAGACCCAAACTTTTATTATTTTTTATCTAGCTGATTAATCCTCAATTGTTAATGATAAGTAAATATAATAAACTGTTATACTTATTAAGTAACAAATGTCGTTATTCTTTAGCTAAGTAGGTGAAGTTTTTGTTTAGCTAAATGATGTTGCTTGCTACCTATGCGATTTACAACGATGTTATAAACTTAGATATTTCAAGTACGGCGTCAAAATGACTGCAAAATTTAAATAGACATATTTATATCTTATCAAATCAAGATAAAAACAGATTTATTCTTGACTGATCTCTTAGAAAAATAGTGGTGAAATCTATAATGCAGCGGGTTGATTCGGTATCCTATATACTTATATGGAACCATATAGAACTAGAAAGCATATAGTTGTTCTATCTAACAACTTAGTCATATGATCCCATAAAGATCCCGTACTGATTGACCATTATTTTAGGCATATTCTTGTTTGTATGTTCGCACAAAAAGATTATAAGTACATTTAAATAGTTTGAAGAAACAGAACATACAATGGCGGGACTTATAGGTAGGTACCATATTTTTTTGTGAACTGTCGCGAGCTAGTCTCTTTTTGCATGATTTGGTGAGATTTTATTTATTTTTCTAGACTCATATTCTATGTGCCATTCATATGTAAAAATAGAAAAATGAATTTCGCTATGTAATTTTAAAAGATTATTTTTTTGGGAGAAATTTAGTTTTTTCTAGGTATTCTTTGTATGTATACCATAAATGGGTTAAAAAAATTAACTTGCTAGACTTTAGAACCGACCTTAGTGACCACTGAGTGTGTCAGTGAATCCGACATAAAAAAGTTTTTAAAAGACACATTTAAATTGAACAATAAAAATACCTACAGATTATTTATTTTGATAAATAAATATCTCTCGGTCACTAAAAATTCGAGCTTCCAGCCTTGTTTCATAGGATCATAAATATCACTTTTTGAAAATTGGTCATGGAAATTAATAAAATAATTTTTAATTTGATGGCTGTAGCGAGCAGTATTTCTACTTTCTTGTGATAGCGAAACCTGAAAACGGGCCCGAAGCAACCAGCTGAGGATGTTACCGGGAAATGGAGAGAGAAAATAAGAGAGAGACACCATAATATATGAAGACTCATTCTGTTAGTTAGCTCAAGGAGGTTAATGGTCGAATAGTTCTGGGTTTTAAGTTTAAAGTACTAATGAAGAAATACTAAAGAATGCAAAATGGCGCAGTGATTTATTTGTAACTAGCTTTTGCCCGCGGCTTCGCCCGCGTGTACTTCCCTCGGGAACAGTGCTTTTTCCCGGGATGAAAGGTACCCTATGTCCTTCTCCTGGCTCTAAACTACCTCCCTGACAATTTTCAGCTAAATCGGTTCAGCCGTTCTTGAGTTATAAGTGGAGTAACTAACACGACTTTCTTTTATATATATAGATATATCAAAATACATATTTATATTACGCACTAAAAGTTTAAGGGGATAATTTCATGGCATTATTGCTAAAAAAGTGTACAAATATTTACTTTACAGACAAATATCATTTTACATCAAATGACAAAGTTGTTTCTAATTAAAACAAGAGTAATAAGCAAGAAAGTTCGGTTCAGCAAGTTCCTAATGAAAAATAATGAAACTCCAAGTTCAAAAGGCAAAGCAGCATTATTAGCGGTTTTCAACAATGTAGCAATCATCTGCTCTCTCGTCAAAGGGAGACCGTTATTAGACTGTATCCAAGAATTTAAATATTTATCTTAAATCGCAACCATTAAACTTACCTCACGTACATAAATAGAACGATCACGTTACCCCATGAGCCAACTGTAGAGAATATGAGGTAAAAACCACCAAGCGCCTTCTGTAACGTCTCTGATGGGGGTCGAAAATGCAGCCAGTGTTCGTTTATCAAATCGAGGTAATCTTCGGTGAAGTATCCGGTATTTTTCCAATCCTCTACCGGCCAATGACTTTTGAACTCTGCAAGCAATATTGCATGCTTGTCGATACTGGAGCAATTGCTACATTCTGAACTGTTGTTTGTTTCAGTGGACGTGATTCGCGGCTCCCCCGGGAGCGTTTTGTTCGTTTCAACAACCTCTCTTTTCATTCGCATTCCGTTATGTGATGTATAGTTGTTCCAAATAAGGTTAACATTATCCATGTTGATTTTATTCTTTAATTTTGTTTTAGGTACCCTTAAATTATTCGTAAAAAGAAGGTTTATGACTATTAACGAGAACAAACACAAATAAATTGTTTTCATATTTTTCTCGGCTGTAAAATATTTTTCACAGTGACCACGTGTATCTTGCATGAAATCTAACAGTGTTTTACTGAGTAAGGATTCTTTGCTGCATAACAACGACAGACGACATCGCCCTGGGGACCACTACCGACCCGATACTCAAGTAAGTAGATTAAAAATGGATCAATTTCCGTAAAATCTGGATATATTACCATGATATTAAAACTAGTTATAATGATGATGGATGGACCTTGTAACTCACTTATTCAATTATTATCTATGAGGACAAATAGGACGAAATAATGCGAATCTGCAAATAAAGGATTATCTTTTCAACGACGATAGGATAGCTAAGCAACCGTCCATTGTGTTGGTATGACTCGCAGACTGAAGCTTTATTTGTTCAAGTAGGGATAAAGACGTGCGTTTGTATGTTTGTTGCGCGGCCGTGGTATGGTTCATACAAATAGGACAGTCCGTAAATGTGAGTTCTTATTTCACACTAGTGGAAACTCACACCACACAGCTAGATGTAGGTAGGCAGTCGCCCCTGGAGGGAGCCGTCTTTGATACTCTGAGAAGCCATTTCGTCCGCTCCCGTCCACTCAATTTCCGTTTTGGTTCCGTCTGATTACTCCGCACCGCAGTCATACTGATATATTTGTACACTTACATATGTACTTTTTACCACTACCATACAAACAAATCGGTATCTTTGTTACCTGCCTCCCGTTGGCTGGGAGAGATCTCTTGATGGGATAAGTTTGCCGTTTTTTTTTATGACCGATCGCCTGCATGACATCGACCCTTCTTGGCATTACTATCGGTAATAAAATCTGTCACCAGTCTGATAGTGGGAAAAGTAAATTGAGAGCTATGTCGCTGTTTGTCTCAGATCTTTAGTTGCCCAACGTCCAAGGGAAGATAGGGAGCGATCTCCACATGGCAAATCAGAATTTTCTTAATTAGTTGAAGTCTCTACAGATTAGTATTAAGTTGTTTCTAGAAATATTATTTTCTTTAGTAATTAATTTTCTGTGTGGTCTATGTGCCATAATGTGACTGCCCTTCAGAGTGTACAACATAATATTGACCTTAATCAAATTGTTGCAAAAAGGTAAATTGTAAATCTAATCTTTGCGATCATCATATCCGTACCATAAAGTAAACCACTCACGATTTGGGTTATGATATCATAACAAATACAGTAAATCTGCCGATCCAAGAGCCGCAACAAAGGGGATTTACCAACAGATAACTAACTTAATATATCTACTCTGTCCTATATTATTTCTCTTCGTCTCGACGTGCCTAACGTCGCAAGTTGCCTTTTAATTCATAGGAGTGATCATTGAAAATGTATCCTTATACCCTAATGTTTAGGTGGCAGGTTACATAACAGACCTGAAGCCGCAACCGCCCAAAGTTATTTATTTAGTCACTGCGCACGTCCGATTTCATAGGGATAGAGAAATTCTGTGGTAACAAACTAAACATTACTCCAATCCTTCCACTTAATACAAAGAAAACAGGCAAAATTAAGTGTTTTAAAAAATTACAAGTTAGTTTGACTTTTGTTTACTTAAATTGGTGTTGGGGCAATCGAAATTATTTTTTTATAAGTGTACATCAAATAATCTATTTTTAATCAATAAACGACAGCAATGCGTTGATGTAAGTACTATTGCAAAGCTCTAGGTATAAGGCGTAGCTTATTTCCGCCGAATGTGCTTAGTAAGAGCTTAGTTTCAAAAACAATAAGACTTTCTCGAAAAAAATTATCTAATTACGTTTAGACGGCTGAAAGCTTCTTTACCCCTAGCGACTGCGTTAGCGATTTTGTATAACAAACCTGTGCAGAGCCGCTGCCGGACTATAGCAACTAAGGAATTCCATACAAAATTCTTAAGCAGTCGCTAGCGTCTGCGTTAATAAAATCTCATACCTACACACTAGGGATACCGTAATGACGGCCAATAGCAGCGAGGAACACTCACAGGTAGACGCTGGATGGCGGGCCATTTTATTATAAATGCGAAAGAGATAGGTGGTCAAAATTGTCCCTTTCGTCCTTAATTTACGGTACAACCAACATATAGGTGCTCCTTTATACTTTATAAAGAAGCACCTATATGTCATCGCATTAAAAATTGTGTTGTCTATGTATTGATAAGTATTATTAATAATATTATATAAAGAGGTTTGTTTATTTGTATATTAGCATGTTTGTTTGTTTGATTTGACAAAATCTATTAGATTCGATTTAAAACATCATTTCACTTACAGGATATTTTCACTGCGTTATATTTATTCTAAGAAATACGGAGTATTGAGATGGATGGATATTTATAGTTTGATATATTTTGAAATAATAATTAGTACATATTAATACACTAATAACTACTTAAATATAAAATTAAACTACTTATAAATAAAAAAAAAATGTATATATTTATGATGGGTTGTACCTATTTTAATAATGTCATTAACGTAAACTATAATTGTGATAACCATAAATAGGATGTAACGGTTTCATGTTATTTGTGGCCTAATGTTTATGTGTTTTTCATATTCATTCTTAAATTGTAACTAATAAGTAGACACATGCTCTGCTACTCTGCTCTGCAGTGTGATTTTGTAAGACCTCATTCTAAACTTCGAATCTGAATCCGTTGCGAGTTTCTTGAATGCCATTCTAAAAACTCGGTTGATAATTCGAATCTATCTAGCGCTACCTTGCAAGCGTGTCAGCGAGATGAACTAGATAAGCCGTGAGATTTATTTGGTTTTATTAACTCTAACTCGGTGGTACCTACATGCAGTGGTAAAATAGATGTGGATATTTGGCGCCATAGTTAAATAATTATAGTGTAATAGGTAAACTCTTTTTACCGCGATTTAAAAGAAACGCGTGCGACCGCGGAGCTGCGGGCAAAAGCCCGATTAACCCTTTGCGAAGTGTTAGTGAATAGTGACGTGAGAAGCGAGTTTTTGTTTAAAATTTATAGAATCGACAGGCAGTCTATGAATATACTGAATTATATATTGTCTTGTTATAAATTATAGGTGTCAGTTATCTCGATTGAATCAACCCTGAATAAATAAGAAAACAAGGGCAAAATATCAATATTCGAATGACAAAGAAATATTGCATCAAAGAAACTTGGAGAATACTGAGGTGACCTTTTGAATGTCATAAGTTCTGAAAGTTTTTCACGTCGGCCTGAATAATAACGTAAAATATGGCAGTGTAGGAATTTGTTACTTACAACTTTGGAGTATGAAAATTGTTGGACGACCTCCACAGCCTTATGGCTAATGGTAACTGCCTTTAAGATTGTTATTCTGAGGGTCATATATTTTCAGATTTGTTGTTCCACAAAACAAAAACACACACTGGCCAGGTCGGTTGTTTCTTCCCGCTCCCTTTCCGCCGTCACTTCGCGGAGTAAACACTCTCCGCAAAGGCATGCAACGCTGTCCACGACATCTCACTGCCGACCATGGCTTGCACAACAGTTCGCAGCAAGAGCTCGTCCCCTATAATGTCACACAGATCTGCGCGATCGGTGACCCACGCTGAACAGCCATCCAGGGTGTGCTGGGCGTCATCGTCCAGACATCCGTCACAATGGTGACAAACAGAACCCCATATGGAACCCAATGTAACATACCATTCAAAAGGGATTTAATTTAAATCTTCCTTTTATCTATGTTTAATTTGTTGGAATGTTGTTTTCCTTGTTTGTAAGAAGAGGAGACTCTTATACAGACGTTTTAGGAACAACCTATCGACCTCTGGCTTTGGAACCTTGATTAAAAGGTAAACTCCTAGTTTATCAGTCTTCAAGTTGAATTCTGATAAAAAACGAACGTCTTTTTCTTTTTAAGAAAAAATGTATTAAGGCCGTCTATTGCTTAGGTATTGTTCACTTGTAAATCAATTTTAGTTTTAATAAGTAGGTAATTAATTAATTTATTTATTTATTTATAAGTACACAAACAGTTAATTAGGTGGGTACATTGATAAGAAAAAAAATATAATTTACAAAATAAGACAACCTAACTCACCAATAATATGTGTACATAACATGTTCAAAAATTTAGCTCAACAAAAGAAGGTAAACGAAAATAGGTAAAAATAATAATAAACCAAACGATACAATAGTGCTAAAAAAATCAGAAAAATAACATGTTAACTATATTATTTATACACTTATTTGGGCTCGGTTATTACAATTCGGCACTTTCTCTTTAATGCCGCAAAAGAATGACAAAATATGTCAGGAAAGTCAGTTGTTAAACTTAAGGAATTATAAAGACGGCACATACGGTTAATTGGATTGTTGTGACCAATATTATTTGAGCAAGCCGGTATCTGAAATAGCCGAGGAATTCTTTGAGATCGCGATGGAGCACTAAAGTTAATTTCAGTTAACAATTAATAAGTAAAACTAAAATATTTTTCTTAACTATGCTTTTGACGTTCTATTGCTTTGCTTTCAAAAGTATAGTGTTGTGGCAATTAAATTATATAATATTAAATTTTGTAATAATACGTTAAAACCTATATAAATGTCATCTTAAGCAAAAATATATTTTCGTTCTGAATTTAAAAAGTAAAGAGAGCTTCCTAAATCAATAATATTCCATTTGAAAAATAATGTTTTGGTAGGCCAAAATCATTTATCAAATAAAAATAAATGTGAGTCAAAACGTGAAAAATATGTCAACCTATAAAATATGGTCATATTCGAGGTACCAAATACCAATAAATGTTTTTACTTGGAGTGGATTGCCTAATTATAAGAGATGCCGCGTGAAAACAACAAATCGGGCTTTTGCCCGCAGCTCCGCGGTCACACGCGTTTCCTTTAAATCGCGGTAAAAAGAGTTTACCTATTACACTATAATTCTTTAACTATGGCGCCAAATATCCACATCTATTTTACCACTGCATGTAGGTACCACCGAGTTAGAGTTAATAAAACCAAATAAGTCTGGATTAAGAAAATATTATTTCTGTCCCGCATCTAATGCTCGGGATCGGCACCAGAAAATGAGATCGGGATGAAAGGGTTAATAAGTACGGTCATTTTGATATTATCAAGCATATTTACTCATTTTCAGGTAATCTGTATTTTATATCTGAGGAATATAGGTATAAGAAAAAAATATCGGAAAAAATATGTATATATACATATAGTGTCACGTCTTTTTCCCTTGCGGAGTAGACAGAGCCCAGGTTCACAAAAACAGTTGAAGTTCATGTAAGTGGAAAACAGAACCAAAATAGTGATGGGTTGCTAGCCGCATCGCCTATTAATATGATTCCTAAAACTGCTCAATCCCTCGATAAGCTTCTACGATCTGCGTGGGAAGAGAAGCAGCTGGCACAGAGTGATATGTAAGGAACTGATGTTTAAACTACATTTATATCCCCGTTGCAAAACGAAGAATGTTTAGTGAGTGTATTTGTGTGTTACTGTATAGGATACCTCTTTGGTCATTAAGTTAGTTTATTTTCCTAATGACACTGCGGTGGTTGTGAGTACAAATCTGAATGGAAACATACTTTTGTTGTTTACGACTTAGGAGATCGGTATAGGAGATGATACCGCGATTAGAAACACACTAGAGGTGAGACATACTAGGTAAAACGCGGACTAAGTCTTGCGAGAACGCGTCCAGAAAAAGACTAGATCCAAAGACTAGGTCCACGAGTATTTACGAGTACGCGACTCAATGGACTCATTGCGTAACCAAATGATTCCCGTAAATGCGCGTCTTGCGTATATGGACTAGTTTTACAAGTATTGAGTCTTCACACTTCGTATTTTATCTATCCATTTTTTTAAATATCGACTAAAAACTTCTCTTCATACTTTATACAGGCTTCTGTCAGCAGTTTTTATTAAAATTTCAATAAAAAAGTGTATTTAAGTAAAATATATATTTATGAAATAGCTGGTGTATTTAGAAGTTTTCAATCGATTTCATATAACATTGATTATTGATTATTTTTATATACCTACAAAGTGATTCTTAATCTTTTTATTTTATTTATTTTTTTGTTTTCTTGTTTTTTTCAATACGTTTATACATACTTACTTTCATAATGAACTTACTTTTTACAAATTGTAAGTAAACAACAAGTATTATTATCACACCAAAACAAATATGCTACCAAAAGAAAATGACCTCATTGTGTTTGTAGGTACTAAAAGTGTTATTTGAACAAACAATAACTTGCCGAAATACATCGCTCGGCGGCTTGGTGCGGCAGCGGGCGAGTCGGGCGATCCCGAAGTTTCCCCACGACGTCTTCTGAATAGTCCCGAACGCTCACATCCTAGTTTTTGAGTTGCGCGGACCGGTGAAGTCGCCGTACTCGTAAATACTCGATACGCTAAAAGACTCGCGTGCGGGAAAGCGTACTTACGCGTCCAAGCCAAAACCTATTCCAAAAACCTGTTCCAGTAAATACGTCTCACCTCTTCAAAGGCGGTCTTTTAGTTTGGATCGTGTGTTAAACACACGATCCAAACTAAAAGACCGCCTTTGATATATTTATTCCATACTAGCTTTTGCCCGCGACTTCGTCCGCGTGGCGTGTTATAAAAGAGAGATCTTTGTGTGTGGGATAAAGGTTAAAAATGCTTAATTTTATTATTTTTAAATGAGGTTAAAGTATAAGTAGCTCAGTTGAATAATGAATTATTATTAATTTAAAGATTATTAGTTTATTATAATTTGGTTTGATATAAATTTAGGAAAATACGATCAGTGGAGGCAAACAGTACCTATAGGCTTTCGTCTGGAATTCAGAGGTGAGAATGTGGATGTCAGTCGGTATGAAAGTAAAAGTTTGACCACATGAAAACTAATACCTTCTTAACGAAGCACCGCTGACGCGCGCACTCCGCACTATCAACCTTATCAATAATAAGCTGGACATATTCTGTTGTACTCTGGGTGGCATACAAAATTGATCACGATTCATACGTGCATAATATTGTATTTTTAAACTTCACTATCGCATTAGGTTCCCTGTAATGATAGTTGTAAGTGATGTTGAAATAAAATAAATAAATAAATAAAAACCGGCCAAGTGCGAGTCGGACTCGCGCACGAAGAGTTCCGTACAAAATTAACAAAAAGTCATCGTAAAGACTTATAACCTACAATTATTTAAACAAAATTAAGAAATTACAAAAGAAAATTATAAGATAATTCAAGGGCCGTGAAACGTCCGCCTGGAAAATTTAACAGTAATCTACAACAGAAAACTACCTACTAAAGATTTAAACAGTCCAACAACGGTGAAAAGTTCGCCCGCAAAATTCAATACTTGACACGACCATCAACGACGTCTGCCCTCACGCGTCTGTCCCGTTCCGGTTGCTCACTCGGGTATCTGCCCTTCCCCCCCCCCCCCCCCCCCCCCCTCCTCCACGTCTCACCACCGCTGTCGCCACCCGTCAAACGCTGCCGCGGCCGCGACGTTCCTTAGTTGCCACTACCGCGAGCTATATATTTCAAGCCTCTAACTCGCTTCCCGTTCCCAGGGGAATTTTTAACTTTGCATACATTTTTCCTTAATTTTCAAAATACAGCCATAACTAAACTTTATATTTACTAAGGTATGCATGCATGCTAGATTGAAAACATCTATCTTTTTCCCAATAACCCGTTCCCGTGGAAATTTTGCAATATCGCGTTGCAAGTAAGCTTTACATTCATTAGGATACCTGCATGCATAATTTCAATCATCTATCTTACGCGGTTTAGATTTTTCATACAAAAGTTTTTTCCCGCTTACATCCGTTCCCGTGGGAATTTTGCAACATTTTGTTGCATTTCCGTCATACATGATTTCTATGTAACTTTAACCATTAATACTGCACACGCGACGGAAGCTTAAAAAATGGAGTAACTACTCTGCTCATATTGATTGTAGCGTGATGAAAAGTATACTATAACCTGCCCAGGCTTATGAAGAATAATTGTACCAAGTTTCGTTAAAATCCGTCGACTAGTTTTTGTTTCTATAAGGAACATACAGACAGACAGACAGACAAACAGGCAGACAAAAATTTTACTGATTGCATTTTTGGCATCAGTATCGATCACTAATAACCCCCTGATATTTATTTTGAAAATATATTTCATGTACAGAATTGACCTCTCTACAGATTTATTATAAGTATAGAAGATAGATATATACACATAAAAATGTATAAACACAAATAAATAAGAGACACAGTTGTAAGTATATAACGAAATAGGTACAAGAGTACATTTTTTCCGTTGATTCTTATTTTATTTCTTACTCATCACACCCGATTGTAACTGGCTACTGAATCTAGTGTCAGATTATTTAAGTTGCTTAAAGGAATCTATGTATTTTATACGTTGTCATATTGTTACACACCTACGTGCTTTTTTATACTGCTGAGTAAGCTAAATTTCTTTCTATGAATGGCGACTTCATGAATTCTCTTCTTGAATGGTGACCACGCACCGGCAAGCGCAGCGTCGGACATCCACCGACCAGATGGTCAGATGACCTATAAAGAAGGCCGCAAGCAGACGCTGGATGCAGGCCACTTCCAACCAGTCGTTCTGGATATCCTTGGGGGAGGCCTACGTCCAGCAGTGGACGACCTGCGGCTGAAATGATGAACACAACTAAAAGCTGATTGTTTGGGTTAATCAGAGAATTAATTGACACCACGATAACCACAGAATGTATATACCTAATACAATAGACATGAGGCTAATATGACGTGAATGTAGTATTCAGCATACTTAGGGTATATGACACCGCCTACTCTGCCATTGTGTACGTGGCTGAACGTTTTGCAATGCACTTTGAGTGAAGCCTTGTCTCTCTATTGCTCTGTGCCGATATGGCTTGGTGCCAACAGAGTCTACCTTAGCCCACTGCAGATAGATAATCTGGAAGAAAACTAGACCTTCTTAATGCAAAATTCCGTTGTATTTCTTAAATTTTGACATTTAATAAAGTACTGTTATTATTTATTTACTTTTTTATAAATTATTTTTTTCTGAATGGATCACTTCATTGGATAAGCCTACAACACTGTTGTGTTTACTTTTTTTGTTTTATTTTTCTCAATGCATTAAAGTTACTACTAAGTAAGTACAAAAGCAAACTTATACCAAGTGTTACCTATATCTTCCAGTCAACGTTATAGTAAATGGAAAATAAACAAAAAAAGGTATTTGACGCAATAGGAGCTGCTTGGATAGTAAAAGATTATGAGAAAAATGTTGTATTGTAAAAGTTTATTTTAGTCTTAGTGCAACCAACTCATAGCTATCATATAGAATAAATACCAACACCTACTATATATTACTCCTGTTGATCTATGATCTATGATCTGTGAATCTATGATCACGAAACAGCCTTAACCAACGCTTTTCATATATAATTGTGAGAAAAACTAATAACAATTCATTGCTTAGATGTGATTTATGAGACGTAGAACAAACAGGATCCGAAACACACACAAGATTAACAAAGCCTCCATGAGGCCAATAAGAAGGGACCAGGACCACGTTTTAGAGTCGTAAATCATGACTGCTAATTTTATCCTGTTCTGTGCTGCTAATACCTACACACATTATTAAGAGTCTGGCTCGAGGCTCTATGATATGTCGGCCGAGATGTCATCCTAGATGTCCAGTATCTTTTACTTTCGTTTGAATCATATTAAATGTGATTACAACATAGCATTCTATTCAAGAAAACTTAATCCTTTCCTCTTTTACCTTAAAGAAAATAATTTACCAGAGATAAAATTTGTTCAAAAGTGCGTAGCGTAGATTTTATATTGGATTCAGCATGTACTTAGATAAATCTATTAAAAAATGAGCCTTGTGTGATTACCGTAGCATTGAAAACTTAAGTAGCATTTAATTAATTATGTACATTGTACACTTTGCCCTCACCTTGAAGACAAGAAAGTCTTCGTTTTGCGAAAGAAATTATCTCTAAGAGCACTTTACTATAATTGCTCCATGCCGAAGGAGGCTTGTCGTATTTAAACGGGGAGCCATTCACAACCCTCGCCTTTCCTTGAACAGGTGAAGTCTACTAAGAATATTAATTCACGTCAGACACGTCAGTTGAAATTGAAATATTTCCAATAAAAACGTCCAGCCGACTTTTTAAATATTTGCCATCGATTTCATCCTCATTTAAATATTATTAAGGAAACATGTTTATTAAAGGATAGCACCCCGGCTTTGCTCATGGCACACACATAGCCTATAATGTTACTCGGGGATAGTTTAGCTTTCCAAAGGTGAATGAATTTTGAAAATCGGTCCAGTACTTAGCCTATTCGATGCAAACAATCTATCAAATCTTTTCTCTTTTATAATATTAACTATAGATTAAACTAGTAATCCTAGACCTTTCCCAGATAAGGTACGGCATAAATAAATATGATGAAAAATTAAAAATATTGTTCTCATCAGCGCTACTATACGCCCAATCAAGGTCATAGATGCTTAATTAATTGTAATTCGTATCGAACACATCTCGAATTACTAAGGAGGAACTAATTTAATAAATTAATCCCCGCAATTGGCAACCACTTGATCCTATTACCACCGCCATTACGCCAATACTTCCAATTAAGCGAGGTGTAAACCCACGCATTACTAATTTTATTTTCACATTTAAATATTGGTACAATAAATTTCTGATTTTATAGTTTTTATTTTCACACATGTAGCTCAAAACCCTCACAGTAAATTGTATGATAATTAAAACGAAATGATAATATCGAAATAATGAGGGTTCATGGTTCATAATGTCAGTTACTTTTGGAAATATCTGTGTTCGACTTGCTGCTTCTTTTAGCACCTCAATTTAGAACCTGTTGGAATATGGCTGAATACTACACAACACACTAAACACAGAGTATAGAAATAGATAACTACGTTTTCTGTACATATAATAATGGCTTAATATTCATTGTTTGCATGGAGACAAACATTGTTATGAACCAATATTTACATAGTCGGTAGTTAATAGGTAACGGTTGGTTGTATACGTATAATGAATCGCGTGATACCTTCGCGTGTCCTTTTTGCATGACGGTAAGAGTTTTATCATAGTAATAGATTAAATACTTTGCCGCTCTGCATCCAAATATCTACTTTGTTTGATTACTTAATCGTCCAAAAATTGTTATTACTGAAAATATTGGCATACATTATTTCCTGTACACGAAATGAGAAATAAATTATGATTGTTTAAAAATTGATAGACAACAAATGCCAAATTAATGGAACTGTAACTAAATGTATAATACAAATACCTTACAAATATTAGGTTTTAAAAATCGAGAGAGTAAGTAACAATAAAATAAGCATTTTATGATTGGTATTTAAATTTTGTCGAGGTGATTTAAAAGTCAGGTTTCATGACTGACATGACAAAAGGATAACCAGTACGACTTCAAAGATTAATTTCAGTTCTTCCTGCGCAGACAATGAGGACAGGATCCATTGATAGTCAATGAAGAAAGAGAGTGCCTTGTTTTTAATTCTTTTTGTATAAATACATTTATTGTGCTCTGCCTGTAAATTAGCTTTATAACTATTTTCATATTTTTTTGTTTAATTTCTTAAAATTTAAATACAAATTAACAGTTTTTAGATTTATTTCTAAATGAGTGATGTATGATATTATTTCTTACCAAATTTCATGGTTCTCATAAAATACCCCATCCATAGGTTTTGATTCCCATCTGAATTGCAAAATTTACGAAAATTTGCAATATTTACGGAGTCTACCTACGAAATGGGACTAAGGGGTCATATCTTTTGATCGCGCTGACGTATAATTTTGATCATTTTACAGGCAAAAGAAACTATAAACCTGAGTATATTTTTGTATTTCAACTTGATACGTTCATGCATTCCTCAGAAAAAAAGTTTGACAGACAGACGGACAACAGTGATATTATAAGGGTTCTGTTTTTGCCTTTTAAGATACGGAACCCTAAATATAGTTACAAGAAAGCAACCGTTTTATAATACTAAAAATAATAATATTGCGCTGGGTACTACAACAGGTGGTTAATAATCCACCTGGTTTAGCACAGAAATATTTCCTCTAAGCGCTTGTTTTGTGGAATGAAAGGTTAGAGCAACCAATTTCAGTTTCTTTTAGCTACATAACTATAATGTTTCAGTTTACGTGCATTTCTTAGATAAAAGTGTATGAAATTTATTTTTCCATTATTACCATAACTTTATGGAACAATACTTATTGATAATGTTTTAGATTTGCTAAGGCTGTTTGTCGTATTCTAAAGGTAGCATGGAATAATTTATACTAGCGATAAGTCGTTTTATTTACAACATTGTTGTCCGTAAAGTATTTCAATTTCAGTTGAGGTTGCCGCCGCCTCCACACGTATCTATCTGGAACGAACAAACCCACTTTTTCCAGTATACTTTCATTGTGCACTTTTCCTCTTAAGATCCTAAAGACGTAGGACGCCAGTGCTACTTCTCTTCTAACTCTTAGTTCATTGTATCCAACCATACCCAGTATGAACATCGTTGGATACATAAGGGGGTAAAATGGGTACACCTTATACAACTTCAAGTACAGGTACCTGATGAACTTATTTTGCACACGTTCTAACATAAGTCGGTACTTTATTTCGTGTGGATCCTATATGACTGAACAGCTTTCGAGTTGACTCCTGACCAAGGCATTGTATAGCATTTTGATTGCTGCAATATTCGTTAAATTTTTTGCGTTACGGAAAACAAACCCGAGATTTCTGAAGGCTTTCTTACATAAGCTTACAATGTGTTCCCAGATCCTTTATCTCAGCTACTCTGGACATTGATGTTACCTCTAATTGGTAGTTGTATTGTAGTGGATTTCTGGTACGAGCGAAAGAGATGACTGAACATTTCGATGAATTAAATTGCAAACGGTTGTCTTTGCTCCATCTAACTACATTGTCAATGTCCTTTTGTAGCCTTACACAATCCTCCATTAGAAAGTACTTAGACAAATCCATAAGACACCCACTTATGATATGAAAATAAACTCGCACCGAACAATGAAGACTTCTCCCCTTACCTATTCATTGTTCCTAGTATTGTGATGTCGATGTAAAAATTATTAATAAGTATGGCATGTATTGAGCGCTAATACTAGGTTCGCCAAATGCATGGTACATGCTACGTGGAACATTCACCGCGATGATTTAAATTCAGAAATGCTTCTAACTTATAAACTGACGCTAAACGCGTATATAGATTGATAAATATGTAGCACTTAACAATTTATAAGAAAATAACCATTGGACCAATCTTACATTGATATTAATAGCTTCAAGAAAAGGTTTTAAGTTGTGTTCAGTTTTCCGTTAACTTCCAGGAACTTGTAACAGTCTTGTCTGTAGGTCGATCCAATTATAACTTGATGTGCTTCGTAACCCAATCCTACCCGTGGTTGAGACAGATCTCACTTTATCTTGATTTATTTCAAGATAATTTCATTTGATTTACGATATTCATTTTGCCTCGAATTTAACTTTGTTATAATATCTTTGCTCCTTGCTCTTCTACTGAATATTTAAATTTAATTTTCCATTTATCGTTGATTTGTGTTATTTGTGCATATGATGTAGATGTGTGACTGAAATGAGATCAAAGTTAGTTTTTTATTAAGTTTAAAAATGAAAAAGTGAAAAAATTATAGTTATAAAGAAGTATATACCTTTTCTTCCTCTTCCTCGGAAATAGCTTCATTATTTAAAAAAACAATACGTCAATAAGAATAAAAAAGTCATTAAAAAAATAATTGGCGGCCGCTAATGGGGGCTTTTTAATGTACACGCTTTCATATATTAGGTTTTTTTAGTTTTAATCTGGCCAGCCTACCAAAAAAACCTGGACCCTTTTGTTAGGTTGGTACTAACCATTAGTTCTTTTATTGTTTAAAAATATGTAACAACATTTCAAAAATTTGAAAAAAGAACAGCGAATACAGCACATTAAATTATCAGCAGCAGAATATAATAAAATAAATAAATAAAAATAAAAATGTTTATTAGGTAACAATTTACAAGGTTTGCATTTATTGTTGGAACCTCCTTTTAAGCAAAAAAATGCCTGTGCCAGGAGGCCCCGCTCTTACATAACAATTGGTATTTACCTAATATTAATTAGTATTATGTATATAAAATGCAAAAACCAGCACAGCAAGCCGCACCCCAAACACAACCGAACGATGACATGAATGAATGACCGAATCACAACAGATACAGGCCAACATCAATAATATCCCTATATAGGTATACGATTGATAAAGGCCTCCAGTTCATCGTAATTCAACCCATCCAGCCAAGCCACCAACACCGATTTACACTCAAAGTACGGCTTACCATGGACTGATAGTTCCCTATTTATCTTATTATATAAGTATAAACAGCGTGTTGGAAATTGTAATCTTGCAAATTCAGTTCTAACTATTGGGGGAATAGCAACAGCAGCATTTCTTCTTCTTTGAATTTCTATGTTAGGATTATAAGGTAAGGTTTTATGTGTTCTTAATATAGTGCGTAGGACATACAGTTTTCTAATAGACATCAGATTACAAAGTTTATATAGGTCAATTGTAGGAAAAATTCTCTTTTTGAAATACATAACTTTTAGCAAAGACCTCTGCGCTCTTTCAACTTCTAGGAACCGAGTCTTTAATGTGCCTCCCCAAACGGGAATACAGTATATAATAATAGATTGAACAAGTGAAACATATATTTTATTTAACAAATTTTGTGTCATTATATGTCTAAGAGTCTTGAATATCCAGATGAATTTACGGATCCTACTAGACATCTGTTCAATTTGAGGATGCCAGGATAATCGTTCATCCACCACTATCCCAAGGTATTTGGTACTTTTGACTTTAGATATTGAAGGACAAGTACAATCTGTGTCAGGGTTTTCATTACAAGAGTGAATTTTAACATCAAAGTCAACAGTAGGTTGGTTATTATTATAAATACTAAAACAAATGTAGTTAGTTTTGGATGTATTTAGTGTCAAAAGATTATATTTAAGCCATTTATCAACCTGTGATATGCCCTGTTCAGAAGTTTTACGTACATCGTCCCAGTTTTGACCGGAAAAGACAATTGCAGTGTCATCCGCATAAGAAAAAAATTTACCATTTTTAAGTGTCATGTTGCACAAGTCATTGATGTACACAAGGAAAAGGGTTGGGCCTAGCACACTTCCCTGAGGGACTCCATAGTTCACGTTAGTACCATTGCTTATGCAGTCATTGATTTTAATTTTTTGAACTCGGTTTGAAAGATAGTCTTTGAAAATAGATAGTTGTTGGCCTCTTATACCTATTTTTTCCAATTTTTGTAAAAGTATTGGGATGGAGACAGTATCAAAAGCTTTTTTCAGATCTATAAAGCATGTTAGGCATTTTTTTCCTTTATCTAAATTGTCAATTATAGAAGCAGTTAAGGATATGACAGCGTCTTCCGTAGATATACCATTTCGGAAACCAAATTGGGAATCCGAAAGAATATTATGGGTATTAAGGTAATTAAGTAGTCTAGTATTTAATAATTTTTCTAATATTTTTGCAAGTACAGTAAGAACTGCAATAGGTCTGTAATTGTTAATATCATTTGCAGATCCACCCTTATGTATTGGTGTTATGAGTGATTCTTTGAGTGATGAGGGAAATGTACCTTTTTCAAAACATAGGTTAGCTAAATGAGTAATAATTGGAATTATTTCATCTTTTATATATTGAATGAATCTAGTAGGAACATTATCCCACCCAGGAGCACTGTCTGATTTTAGATTTTTTATTATGGTATCTACTTCTTGATAATCTGTCTGTAACAATACAAAAGATTGGGTTTGACTAGGAAGGTGGTGGAGATATTCCTTTATATCACCTTTGGCCAAAGTTGATTGTATTTCATTTGCAAGTCGATTACCTATATTTGAAAAGAACCCATTTATGTAATTAGCTGAATCAAGAGCAGTTGGTTTCAATTCAGTTAGTTCTGAATTTGTTTCAGGTTTTTTACTAGTATAAGTTATAGATTTTATATTTTTCCAAAGAATCTTGTTATTTTTAATAGAATTATTTATTAAATTTCTTTCATAACGTCTTTTTAGTTTTTTTATTAAGTTATTGCAAAAATTACGGTATCTAGTATATGTGATTTTTTTTATTTCATTATTCGGATCATTTTTTAGCTCTTTTTGTAATTTATTACGATTCTTTATACATTTTAAAATGCCCTTTGTTATCCATGGCTTAATTATACGTGCACTTTTGGGAATAACAGTTGTAGTTGTATTCTCTTTTATTGTTTCCATCAGAATTTGAGTGAGCGAGTCTGTTAATTGATTGGGATCTTCACAGAATAACATGTCGGTAAGGTTTTTCTTTTGTAAGTATATTAAAGCACTTCTGAAGTTAACTTTTGTTGAAGTTTTACACGCCTGTTTAATCACTTTATTTTTATTTATTGATAGCAAAGTAGTATTGTGGTCAGTAATAGTAGAATTTAAAATAGCAATAAACGCGGAGTGTGTTTTATTATTAATTTTCAACATAAAATGATCAAGACAGGAGTTATTACGTGTAGGTAGAACATGTCCAGGTAATATACCATGAGCTGCAAGCATATTCAGGTACGACATTCTATTAGTTATCTTATATAACTCTTCATTTGGTTTAGGTATTAAATTTATATTTATGTCACCAGCTATTGTAATATTTTTGGTCGATTTCAAACTGTTTAAATGATCACATAATGAATTTATAAAACCTTCGGTATTAGTCTTAGATGGTGATCGGTAGATACCTAGCACAGTGTGTTTAAGTGTGTCAACCTGTAAGCATGATGCATGAGTAAGTTTTATTTCAAATATTTTCGGTTTTAGAGTTTTTTTAACAAATATAACGACCCCGTCATTCTGGTTAAGCTGGATGGTAGTGAAACCAGAGGAATAATTGTCAAGTATGGGTATAGGTTTATTTGGGTCAAGACGGCATTCTGTTAGTATAATAATATCCGGTGAGAATGCAAGTGAAGAAAGATTTGTCAAAAAATCATCAAAATTACAATAAATACTTCTTATGTTCTGAGCAACAATGGTAAGATCAGTTTTGTTTGCCTTATAATGTTGGTCAAGGTCGTTAATGTCACATTTAACTGATGTTGCTACATTTAGCTCGTCCATTTCTGTTAACGCTCTCATTGTGTCAACCATTCAAAAACACCATAACAAAAGCCATATGTAGCTCAAAAAGGTCATGTAGGAAAATATAACATATCAATATTAATAGTTGACAATGGAAAGCCAAAGTAAGTTTTGTCCCAATCAAGTGTAATTCACATATGTGCGTAAACTTATAAGTAGTAATTTGTATAAACCTACAACCAGTGCACCCAAACATTCTCAAACTTCCCAAAATCACAGCCTCCCCAAGCATAAGTATTGCGTAATGCTTGTTTATTAATATAAGTTTTTGCTTATTACATGACAGCATACAAATCATAGAAGCACTGCTGTCATGTAATAAATATTTCTTTATAACCCGTATATCTAGGCAAGAATGAAATGATTTAATATAAATTAATGAATTATATGCCATCACCATAGTGCAAGGCTCCGAGGCAAACAGCTGACAATAAAGCCGGGCAGACGCTAGAATGAGGATAAAAAGCATAGTGTTAAGTATTATTATTGCATTTGCTGTTGTACCCAGAAAATTAAAATATTTTATTTTTATGTTGAGTTTTAGTTCTGACATTTGTACATAGACCAAACTGTAGGAGCAGTGGTGAATGAACAAGTACATAACAATAGAAACGCCAATCAACACAGAGCAATATACAGTATGTGTGTGTGTATTATGTTTGACATTAAGCAGGAAACAACAGCCATTCAATATAGTTATGTCATACACGCATAAAAATAATTCAAGAAACAAAATTGAAGGTGCTATTTGTAATGTAACATTAATTTCAGCTGCTTTTATAATCCATATAAGCACTTGCAGATACCGACCACATAAAAACAAGTTGCTATTCAAAGGTATGTAATCTATAAGAGAATTCCAAAAGCAATCGAGAAAATACAGGGCCAAGATTACAAGTGAATAGTATGAATAATTACCTTTTCTATTATTTAGGTTCTTTTCCGTTATGTCATACACGCATAAAAATAAACTAAGAAACAAAATTGAGGGTGTTATTTGTAATGTAACATTAATTTCAGCTGCTTTTATAATCCATATATACACCTGCAGATACCGACCATACAAAAACAAGTTGCTATTCAAAGGTATGTAATTTATAAGAAAATTCCAAAAATAATCGAGAAAATACAGGGCCAAGATTACAAGTGAATAGTATGAATATTTACCTTTTCTATTATGTAGGTTCTTTTTTGTTATGTCATACACGCATAAAAACAATTCAAGAAACAAAATTGAGGGTGTTATTTGTAGTGTAACATTAAATTCAGCTGCTTTTATAATCCATATATACACTTGCAGATACCCACCATACAAAAACAAATTGCTATTCAAAGGTATGTAATTTATAAGAAAATTCCAAAAATAGTCAAGGAAATACAGGGCCAAGATTACAAGTGAATAGTATAAATATTTACCCTTCTTATTATGTAGGTTCCTATAAGTAAGGAACCGGACAAACAAACTCACACGGAACACACAAAGAAAAAGTCACTTTTCCACTATAAGCTGCTGCACCTGCGATTCACTTTTTATTAAAATAATTGGCGAGTTATCTCCTTTTCGTAAGTATACTCTCCCGTACGCAGTCCAGCAGTATTTATATTCTTTAGCCCGCACAAGGTCGCGGCAGAGGAAGTGTAGTCGAGCTGCCTTCTGAGTGAGCTGCTCCGACACAAAGATAGGGGTGTCCTCCTGGATGCGCATCCCCAGGTGCTTGGCACACAACTTCGACTTATGTTTTATATTATATGCTTTGCACGCCTTTAGGATATCATTTTTAATTAAGGTTGAATTTGTTTCTACAATAATAGGTGTTCTATTGTTTGTGTCTTTTTTTCCCCGCACTCTGTAGATATCCCGGATGGCTGATCTGTCAACTTTACAGGCCACTGTACTAGATAAGCCCATGACCATATTTACCAAGTCCTCTTTAGTTTCGTTCTGTCTTTTTGGCACATTTTTTATTTCAAAATTAGACTTTCTATCGTCCTGCTGTACAGTTTCCAGCCTTTCTTCCAACATTTTTATGTGCTTACTATCCTCTTTGACCTTTTCTTCCAGCGAGCCTACCTCAGAATCAACAGCAAATCAAAATTCTAGGAGATATAGAATATGCAATCCGGATGCAGGCCACTTCCAACCGGTAGTTTTGGAAATCCTTGTAGGCCTATATTCAGGTATATGCGAAAAATGTCACAGTTCACGACCAAAATCCTAAACTGAGACAAAACAGCAAAATCAATTTACTAAAACTTTCGCTACCCAGCAATATCTCTGCGGTTTGTTACATATGTGTGTAGCAAACAACAATGCTCTCAAATAATGGTTTGTTTCTTTCAGATCAAAGGAATTCAATCGGCACAACCCTCACCGCTATAGGCACGTATTTCATTGACACGTTTGCTATGTGGAATTCCTCGCTTTGCGGCTTTGTCGAAACTTTCCCAGCGCTCCAGAGAGCCGACGGAGGCACGCTAGCTCACAGTATTTGACTGGCAAATTATGTTAATTGTTATGATTATGCTGATGATATAATTTTAATTTGGATTTAAAAGTTTTTGCTTATTCTTTGTGATTTTAAGTAGGCATTTTTTGGAAATCCTGGCAGAGATTCTTGAACAATCAATATTGAAATAGGTGATATTAAATAACATCATGTCACATACAATTTCATACATTTCGACGGGAACTAGCAATATACAATACAGCTCAAGAGATGATGATTTGTGATTGTAAATCAGTAGAATGAACTACGTGATTGATGTCCATTAGCTTCATTGATCGTCAACGAGATGCGGATAAGGCAATTATTGACAATACTAAAGCAATCGCTTTATTGGCACGTAAAGGCATTCGATTATTACCATCACGCACAATGGTCCATTGCGAATGACTGTGTACCATCTGTGGACGGTGCTCTTAAAATCGTGTTTAACGACTTAGTGATGCATAGATGGATACTTTCACTTATCTTTATGTAGTCACAAGCACGGGTCGTAACTGCAAACTGCCCGTATCGTAACGAGTATTACGTGTTAAGGAAAAAATAAGCTCCACGATAAGTATGGAGCGAGCGACTGGATTTACTTAAATTTTTATTACATGATGGCTACGCTTTATTGTAGTTTAATATGATGAACCGCAAATTTTACTACGATGTTATAAAAGTTATAATAATGAGTTTTATACAAAAAACTGACACACTTGGTAAGAAAATTAACGCTCAGAGTTACTATTCTTTTGTATAATTTGTCTGGGTTTTATAAGTTTTTTACGAATGATATTAGAGCGAAGTATTACCTAATTTATTTATTCAAACACAAGAATAATCATACTTAAATTGCAACTGTTCCTTAAATACTGCAAAATAGTTTTATTTTATTTATTTTTACTTATTTATGTATTAAATATTTAATGACAAAAGTAAAAAACAATACATAATATACTTAAATGTACATAAAACTGACGAGGTTTGAGCGCACATCTTTATTTTACACTCGCCATAAATGATAATTTTATAAATGTGTAGGTACTTCGAAAATGAAAAAGATCAAACTTGTATATCGAACAGATAGTGTGTCCATCATTGTGTGCATGTGAAACAAGTACACGATGAGAATATAAATTAGTTGTGTGCATAGCTATCGTGTCAGTCGTGGTTACAACTAGTATACATGCTGGTTATTTTATATTTTTTTTTATCGAATATTTTTAGCTGAAATATTTTCTTTCAAGACCTTGAGTAGGATTGATCAGTTATGGCCGGTATAGTGTATTGACAAATATCGTATTTAAATCTGACAACCTATTAAAGAGCGACGTGCTAGCTACGGTGTGATTACCGTAGCACGTCTACGCCGTAGGCGCGCTACGGTTAAGTTAAATGGTTTGCTACGGCGTAGGCATAGCAAGGTCAGCTCTACGTATGTCTTATACTGTAGGCGCTTGGTCGCTGATCCTCTACAAACTAGCGTTTGCTAAACCAGTTTGCGTTAAATTTGCAACCATGCATTATATATATGTGAATGTTTTGGTAGATACGCTTACTTTATAGTATTTTATATAACCATTTTTATCAATGAAACTTAGAAATATAGAAATCATCGTCTAATATGTTCATTGTATGACTTTATCTTTATTTAAAACTGGTATGATTCACTGCAATAACAATCTAGTTATCAGGATTAACATTACATTACAAAAAGGGTGATGTTATTGTTTATCATAATATTCTTTCATATTTTATAAATTAATTTAAAATACGCATATTACTGATTTTTTTTAGTAGACAAACATACATATCAAAACATAACAATACTATAGTCAATTTTTGAAGTCGCTGTATAATCAGGTAACAACAGTTAGTTTATCTTCTAACGCACTTCCAAATATATCTTCTGATTACTAACATAACATTCCCATTCGACAAAGATTAATCTCATTTCCCAAAGAAACTGCGAACTGAAATTAGACGTCTACTTTTATGAATTTTCTTTCGCAAGTGAACATAAAAACTTTGCCTTCACAATATAAATCGAGACCTACCTTTGAGGATGGCGGCGTAATGTACTTAGCCTTCTCGCTTTCTCTAAAGTTATAAAGAGCAAAATAAATTAACAAGTAACTAACAAATAAATAAATGTAAAAAGCTAAATATATTGTTACTTTATTAAACTTTAAAAATTTGTTTAAAAGACAGCATATTTATAGCGACACAAAATAGAATATAAACCTGTAAAAATTTCATTTATTTTCTAAACTCAACAATATCCTTTTCAGATATACCCCAGACAGACAGACAGACAGACGAAAAACACGCAGCGACGGCTTACTATTAGATCCCGTTCTCGCTATTCAGATATGGAATGCTATGAACTGGAGTGCTATTTTCGAAATGTACGACTCACTCTAAATCGGTGAGTCTAATGATTTTCATTCGTCTCACCGTTAATGTCGAATGAAAATCTTCTACACCGAACGTTAGTATTTCAACTGGCCATACATTTCAAAAGTAGTAAGTACTCTTTCTTTTATTATTTTGTTAGTGCGCTGTATTATATGTTCAACTTGCAACAATCTTGGAGTAAGTTTCGCTCGTCTTGTGTTTACGGCACCGTTACCGGGTTTACTGCCCGAGTTGATCCTAGTGCGGCTGAATTAGACACAGATTGCGTGATATATAAACCACACTCCCATATATCCTCTTTGATTACAGTCACACGAGGAAAGCTAAGAAAAGGCAAATTAATAGTTTTCCTCGTATTAAATTCATAATTTTCCGAAATAATATACTTATGATAACCAATGCGGAATTATTTATCTATAGGCACACTTGTATGAGAAATTGATACCACGACGAGATCATTAAAAATAATCGATGGTCACAATAGAATTTAGAATCGCACGCCAGGCAATTTTTTTTAAATCTATGATGGAGCGATTGAGTAGTTAGTACACCGGATTTTATGGAATACGTGAAATATTTAGAAATTATAAATTTGTGTCATGTTAACATCTGTTGTCATTAACTTAACAAATTAATTAACCTCTACAAATTATTCGTAGTTCGCTTTGGTGTGGTAAGTCGATACAATTACGGATCGTTCACAAAAATAAAACAGGTAAGTAGATTTATTTTTTGTTACAATTAAAAATATCTTTGTTGCTTACATAAAGAAACAAACATTAATTATACTTAATTTAAAACTTTCCATAAACCAAATAATAATTTATATTAATAATAAACTTTAGGTAGTAATTACTCGTACTAAGCACAAAGATGTTGCAGCGACCATCTTAAAACATCATCATCGTGAAACAGGAAACCCCACAGATTTTGTCCAATCTAGTTGTAATAGTGCATGCGTTTTTGTGTACCCGACCTTTTGATTAATAATCAAAGACTCGACCATAGATAGGTATATCTATGGTATATACATTAAATAACAAAAGCATCTTTAAATATTATCTTTCAAACCACTTCACCAGGGTGTGAAACGTCAATTGACTTTGTTATTCCATACGATACAAGTAAGAGAATTCTTTTTTCATCTTTGTGAACATCAGCTCAGATTATAATAATAATAATAAATATTTATTACAGACAATTACAGTCCATATTTAATTATAAATGCACACAATAATTAAATTTAAATCATGTCACAAATTTATAATAATTATATCATCAAGATCATGACATAAACAGGAAAGGAATTTATGTTCATTCTTTTTTTTTCTATAAATACAAGGCTTTGCTTGATACATTTCCGTGGTTTATCTGGGCTTGTGAAATTGACGTGAAGATTCGCACTGCAGCCTATGAGTTCCGAAAGATATTGTGTCAATATCACCAAGGCCATCTTTCTAAAGGAATGTTTAACTACATTTATAAACGTACCTACTTCGAAAAAAAAAACTCATAGATAGATTAAATTTTCACCCCTGGGGCCCAATTCTCACGCAATCGAAGTTCACTTCACCGATTTTCGCCAATTTTTTTCGATAAGTTTAAGTCAATTCACAATCGAAAAATTTCGATAGATCGATGTGTTCAATTGAACTCTTTCAATTGTGACTTTTTGAAAAAGCAGTAACCATGATAAACCATTGAATAAAATTGGAGAAAATCGGTGAAGTAAACTTCTATTGCGCGAGAATCGGGCCCCAGGTTTTCAACTATATCCATTCCAAATTTTAACAAAGTCGGTCCAGCGGTTTTTATGTAAACAAACAGACTTCACAAAGAGGTTAACAGTGTTATTATTTATTTACGCATTTGCAAGACAGGCACCCGTTAAAAAATAAAACACTTTCAAAGTTACGATAAGGACAACGGCTGAGGGTCCTCTTCCTAAGTGCCTATAATGTTTATATGTCGTCCTTCATGAGCTTACATATAATAAAAACAGCATAGAAGTGAAACTTCATATAATACTTGTAAAATATAGACATACCTCATCTTAAGAAATAATCAGTACAGTTATACAAGACTGACCCATGCGTCAGTTCATAAACAGTCTATCATTATATATTTTTACAAATTTTCCTCTTACACTTATCGGTCAGAGTTATGATGTCGAGCCCACATAACAAAGTAGTACATCGTACATGATAAAGAAGAATTTTGTACTAAATACAAAAGACAATACAGCAATATGGCATCCCACGGCGTGGTTTCAGAAAAGGTATCTTAGCAGCATATGAATTTAATTGGTACTCAGTTTGCCCTATGGAATGACATTATTTTTTAATTGTAAATACGTTAGAATTTCCCAATTTTCATTTATCAGTTGTTATTAATGTAATAGAGTCTGTCAGCGCGCCAGTGTAAACTTAGATGGTTAACAGGGACGGACTTTGACGGCTCTACGCACGGTACTCGGAAACGCGGCTGGCCAAATTAATGTAATTTTAAAATTTCAGCGTGATCCATTATATAGATGACAAGTGACGTGTCAACATGTTGGCGCTAGTTATTGAAATTGTTTTTTTTTACGCTCAAACAGAGCCTTCTGTGAAAGTTATAATGTTGGTATTTATATTTATTTACGATCCACAAAAAGGTAACAAATGTGAGCAATAAAAATATTTCGTAATTTATTGTATAAAGTCAAAATCAGCTATATAGTTGGTTGATGAAATAAATCTTATTTCTCCTTTTGAGCTTTTTGTATTGTTAAGCAGTAAGTAGGTATTTATCTGGTTTTTTTTTACTTTCTGAGATTATATTTATTTTCATCAACCTGAACATAATAACGGATGATAAGGCTGAATTTACGGTGAAATTAATAAAAGCATTCATTCAAGTAATTAACAAGGACAATAAAGAGCAAAAAAAGAATGAATACAGCAAAGAGTGGACCAAGCATAAATAGCTCTTGATTTGACAAAAACGAGTGGAGTGCCCTCGAGATTTGCCCTACGAGATTGCGTTCAGTTTATTGCCAATCCCATATCCCTTACTATGAATTCATATTGTTTGTATATATGTGTGTACGTCTATAATATATATATATATATATATATATATTAATTTTTTCTCAACAAGTATATAAGTAGTAAGTACTTTTATACTATTAAGTAAATAAACAGGCCTGCGTTCCACTAGCTTATGGATTCAGTTCAATGTTGTCTTTTTACCTCAAAAGGGAAAAAACGGAACCCTTATAAGATCAATTTGTTGTCCATCTGTCTGTAAAACTTTTTTCTGGAGAACCCATGAACGCATCACGTTGAAATTCATAACATACACTCACTCTACAGTCCCATTCGGCTGTAAAATAATCAAAATTATACCTCAAAAGATATGACTATTAGCCGTAACTGTAGCAAATTTTCATAAATTTTGCAATTTTAGATGGGAATCAAAACGTAAGGGGTACTTCCCGTTGAACTAAAATCATGAAATTTGGTAAATAGCCACAACACCAATTATTTTAAGAATAAATCTTACTACAAATTTGATTTTAAAATAAATAAAATAAAAAGAAAGTTAACTTTTGAAACAAATTTAACAAAAGCAAATATCTTAAAATAACCTGTATGTCTTTGAGTATTGTGTGGTGGTATAGAACCCTTAGAGCACGAATTCTACTCCCACTTGGTAAATTTTTTATTTAAAAGTCCTTTCGACCGATTAGGAGTTTTATTTGCAATGTATAATTTCTCTTTCGATCGCTACTCGCATTTTTAAATTAAAAACAAGATTATTAATGAACAAGGTAAGAATGAACTGGTCATTAGATATGAAAGGTTTGGTGCCTTTTATCATTCACATAATACAGGTGACAAATAACAACCGCCGCAATACAATAAACATGAAATATTGCTAACGATGTACCTAAATTTAACGAAACGTATTTCGTGTTCGAGGAAATCCAAGGCAGAGATGAAAAATGATCGCGTCAGCAATAGATGCCGCGTCACTGCCGGCTGCCCGCGCCACCGCCGCCGGGCCGCCTCTCCTAGGCAGATACTGTTTAATTTATTTCTTATTAGAAAATAGCGACCAGCCTCAGCTTTGCAACTGTTGAAATTTTACTATTTAGCCAAAAATCGTAATCTTTCCAGGTAGGTGGTTATATCACGACGGGCGGTTTAGAGAACATCGGAAATAAATGAGCTCAAGGCGCGCGACGGCTGCGGTACTGGTCCATCTGTCTGTAGCCTATACACCAACGGCCACGTAATGGGTTATTGGTACTTTGTTTTAATACATGTAGTTTATTTCGGATTGCATCAAAAACTTACTAGTGCTCCTTTTCACCTCATGAGATCGATTCATACAGCTAGATCGGCTGGAGAAAACTCCGATGAAATAAATTACTAACCACCACCAAGGGGCGCAAAAGGCTTGAAATAAATTGTACATCATTAAATTAGTTTTATTAAAATATGTTAAATATTGTTTTGTTTTAAGACATTTTAAAAATGTGATTATTATTGAGTAAAAGTAAAAAAAATATATAGAATAATACCATCTTAATCTAATTATGACCTAGTGTTGTATTTTTCTGATAATAGTAACAGAATGACTGAACCGCTCTAAACAAGAATAGTAACAACATCTGAGCGGCCTTGGTACGCAGAACGGGATCAATTTTGCCCGTGTTTCAGGCTGCATACGACAAATGTTTTTTAATAATTATTGTAATATATAATACTACAACTTCAAGATTTCACACTGAAATTATACAGGTTGTTTCCAGGATGGTTCTAATTTAATTTAACCAATGAAAATTGGAACAGAAACCTCATTTCTATAACTCTGCAAAGTTTGTCTCACCTTCCGCATTATCAAATGTCAAATTTCAAACGACGATATTTATCAAAGCTTTTACAAGTAGGTATTGGTGTTGACAGTGCCTCAACAATTGTAGCATGATTGCGGCCTTGTTCACTAAGTTTCGATGAGTTTTGGGAGTGTAACGTGACCTACAGACGGTTTGTTTCAACTTTCTTTGTTAACTTGAGATATTCAAATCTGGTAACCTAAGTCAACGTAGAGAAAAGATTTAAGTAGAGCTGAAGGTTCAAGATTTGGGTTTGTTACTTCGGAATTAGAATTAAATTTTAATTTATTTTGATTTGTCATTAAGCCATCTAGTTCAATCTATTAAAACTAAAAAGGTGATTTACACGTACACAGCGATAAAAATTTGGATTAAAATAAAATATTTTTGATTGCACCAAATAAATATATACCATTAATATAGTCTCGTGTGCAGTAAGCACAGTTCATTAAATCAAAATATCCGAAAATGGTTCATAATTTGGGTATTATGTGGGTCAGTTAATAGTCTGATATATTTAAAATGCAACTACTGTAGTCTTGTTAATTAAAATCTTCTGAGCTACAGACCAGTTCCGAGTAGTACCTCTAATTTGATCGATTGTGACTGACGCAAATACTTGCTTAAATCATGTTTTTGACTTACGTGATGTTTAAGCCTACAATTATTAATAAAAACAGATTTTTTTTTAATATTGAATTTCAGTCAGTAAAGGGAAAATATGAACAACTTTTCTAATGTTATAATCAAGTTTCTCCTGAACAGTCGAGACATGTTATCTGTTGACATTCCTGGGAGATCATCAGTTATCTTAATAGCCAACTTACTAATGAAAAGTCATTTCCGCTGGCATTATAACAGCACTCGTACAAATGATGACAGAGCACTTTGCACGTGATGACAATAAATTGTCATTTATTTACTTACTCTTTATTGCATTTGTATTACAATTAAAGAATAAGTATAATAGGTACTACTTATTGCCTAGCATTAAATTTGTCTACCGGTGATACTTATAACATGGTGAGAAGTTGGTAGATGGGGTGTAGTTGGTAATTAATATAAATATTTTGGTAACAAATCCATACTAATATTATAAATACGAATATTTGTCGGTCCATCTGTTATGTTTTCGTCGCAATGTTAATCATCTGATTTTCTATGGTTCCGTGCACCGGAAGACAAACCCCGGGCCAAACCCTTTGGATATGGAAAAGGAAAAGGAAATCTTTTGAAGTCTATATACGGTGACCTGCTAGCTGAAATGATTAAGAATTAACTATACTTTTCCAAGCAACAATTGGAAATATTCATCTGGAATTTGGTCCACTCGTAGATATATAAATGTGGTGACAGACATTGCGATCTACATCATGACTCTCTCGCAAGCTACACTGAAAAAAATATCTTACCTGACTACTTCGGCTATTTGAGAAATAACCTAATGAAGTTCCCTTGATATTAATAATATTAATATAACAAAAATGATTTGCAAAAAAAAATACAAAAGGTTTGGTTACATACTGCAAAAAACTGACTACATAACTATGTAGTCAGTTTTTTGTGCTATAGATTGACGAAAGTTTGGTTGTGTATAAGTAAGTATTTTTTCAGATTGTAATGCTAAGGTAGTGCTTTGTAAGACCACATTTTGACTAGGTTACCTTAAAAGACTTGCACTGCTCTTTTATTTAGCTTAAGTGAATTGAAAGTTTAAAGTGTTGTACTGATGAAAAACCAAATAAATAAATATATATATTAAAAATAAATTCCTATCTAGCAAAATTTGATCGTATATTATTCAGCAATATAATATAATAAAATATGATCTTGTGACACACAAGATCATATTTTATTATTATATCTGCCACGAAAGTGAGGACCCGGGAAAAACCTAGTAAAAATATTAAATACTGTAAAGTACCATCGTATGAGGATTATTTAATTATTTATAGATGTTATCTGACGCGGCATCATTTGTCAAGCTTTGTTGGCAGGCCATTAGTCTGCTTTTTGAACTTTAGCCCTATAACAAATGCGTAGGTAATACGGAGAGGCAGTAAATCTTACGGCTCGGAGGAAGCAACCACGCCAAAATGTTTGTAAGCTTTTTATAATTTATTAACCACTATTCTGGAATTAGATTTTAGGATGGCTCATCGTGGGGATGACACCTGTTATCTTAAGTATTAAGCTAATTTATTCAAACAATGGAAATGAAATGTCAAGAGTACAATTTTAATTGTAAAGATTATTTTTTTAAGTTAAAACAAGATAAAAAAAGAAAATTTACTAAAATATACAAATAAATATCTTTAGAAAGATAACACCTTAATAATTTTGTTCTCTTAAAGATTGATTTCAACCAATGCAAAATATTTTATAATGATTTACTACAGGGCAACAAACCTATAGTTTTATAAACATGTTTATAGCTAGTTCTCAGTAGGCACTAAAGCTTACTTCAGACATTCCAGTTTTTATTATTTAATTTAACCTCGCTTTCCGACAAACCCTGTTTGGAAAGCTTATTGATAAATTAGTTGTATTGTGGGAACGTTTTACATCGTATGTTAGTAGATAGTATATTAATTGCATAAGAAATAATTAAAAAAATAGAGATGATAGAATACGAAACAACTCAGAACAACATGCCCCATGATGATATCTCTTAATCAATACATATAATAAGACACTAAAATGCGAGTGTCTGTACATTTAATATTTTTCAAAAAAACTGATAGAGTGCGATTAAAAAAGAGTAACAGAAACCAAAAAGACAGTTTTTGGAATTTTTGTCTGTCTGGTTGGTTCCTGCTCATAAAATTACACTTAAAGTCGGCGTTCCCATTATGCTCCTAAGAAATCTTTCTCCGCCTAAACTATGCAACGGGACCCGACTCAAAGTAACGGTTTTGCAGCGCAACTTAATACAGGCCGAAATTCTCACAGGGTGTGGTTCAGGCGAAACGGTGTACATACCTCGAATACCACTCATCCCCAACAATTACCCCTTTCAATTTAAACGCACCCAGTTTCCAGTTGCTGTATGCTTTGCCATGACGATAAATAAGTCGCAGGGACAAACCCTAAAAGCAGCTGGCATCGACCTAAGAACAAGATGTTTCTCGCATGGACAACTGTATGTGGCTTGCTCGCGGGTCAGTAGCGCCGAAAATTTATTTTTATTAGCCTCTGAGGGAAGAACTGCTAATGTTGTCTACAAAGAGATTCTTTAAACTTAACTCTGAAACATGATATTTGTTTATATTTGAATAATGTCCTGGCTACTTCGATTGCGTCATTTCATTTCAATGTAACACAGGTTACGCGAAAAGCGACCTACACGCGGGCGGAGCCGCGGGTAACAGCTAGTAATGCAATAAATTCCTCTCTAGCAAAATTTGATCGTATATTATTCAGCAAACATCCTAAATGTTTACGACACCTTATCGTCAACATTTAGGATGAATAAATCACTAAATACTTCAAGGGATTATATATGCCTGGAGGAACCGAATATCATGTTCTTAATCATCATGATTTCGGCCGTTTACAGCTGGACTACTATACATATAATATTTTTCCACTCCACTGATTTGAGTGAGCTGCATCGAGCATCTTTCTGCAACCATGATATTAAATAATATTTTCAAATTAATTTTGCTTAAGTACATGTTCAATTAAATTTGTAAATGTGCTATTCAAATAAAAATCCGCAAGAAAAATGTGACAATCGGCGTAAATGTGAAAAAAAAATTGTGCCCGGGAGCGAATTGCATAATTTGTTACAAAGATATTCGAGAGAACGGCCCCTTAGTTGCTGAGCCGTAATTCGGGGAAATAAAACCAACAATTTTCCCGACGCCTTATTTAACGCCAAACGTAAATTCTATCTCCACTGTCTGATAATACTTGGTCCAGAGACCAGTTTATTCATGGTTAAATGAAATTTATATTTTTAAATGTCTACAGTCTGTTAATATAAACATATAGAAAAGATATATCGATGAATGAGAGGGTGTCATTATGGTGACTGTACCTAATACGTACTTGATAATTGTGCCGATGACAATGTAACTCATGCTGAGTAACAAATAACCACAACTCTCTGTTTTAAGTATCTGAAGTTGTCTTAAAAATGGTAACACAGTGTGAATATGAAGAATTTAAATGGATCAATGATCGTCGTTTGTTGAGAGTTGTTTGCTCTGTGATCTGGGTCCGGACATATATATATGCTGGTAGCTAGAACGATCCCTGTTAGATGAAAATTGGATTATTTCTGAACGTGAATGTAATATTATAGTTATCCCGATTTATACTAATGGGATTTTCCCTTCTGATCTTTAGAATTAATTATCTTATCCATCTTTATATATTATCCTTATTATGTACATAATCAAGTAATAAACTTTTGAAACTAGTGAGTTAAAACAATTTCAGTGTTATTAAATAAGCTCGCAAAGAATTAATTTGTAATATTACAGATAAACTGTAGAAAATGTTTTTTTTTTTGTAAATACCTAAATATATGTTTATTGCCTTTTAAAAATATTATGTTCAATCCCGTCGGCTCGCAGAATCCAGGCACAATAGAAAAACTATTGTCATGTGGCGTATTCGTGCGCGATCCAAGCGGAAACATTAAAACCATGAGTGATTAAAAAGATCCTTGAAGGTTTCAGTTAATATTTTAACGCTAAATAGTTTGCGGCAGTTAACGAAATTCGTTTATTTATATCGTAACATAAATATTTTTACCGCATCAAATCGTAAAGGTTTTAACGGTGAAATCAAAAAGAATACCTGCTGATTTGCTTTTCTATTATCATCGTGACTCGGCGTTTTTTGTTGGAAAGCTTTCTTATATCGAAGGGACATAAAGCCGAAGATGCGACGGGGGCGACGACAAGAAAATTTCCAGATTGTCATTTTCGTCGAAAATCACGCTGTTCGCTGTAATCTGCCATCGTCCTGCCAAGTACTTATCTCATAAATACTTATTGTATTTTTCAGCACTTAACTGAACCACACTTCAAATTAAAATTATGTTTATTAGCGATTTTGTTCTTCACTTAGGGTCGATTTCACCAAATAAGAGTAAATTTTACTCGAGAGTATACGAGCAGTTACCCCTAGGATAACATATTTTTACGTTTCACCATAGACTTGATCCAAGAATAAACGATTATGCTGGAGTAAATCTCTACTCCGCCAATTTTCAACGAGCAGCGAGCTTATACTAAGGATAAGTTCAATATGGGGTCCAAGTGTCATTGTTTCGACAGCTGATTCTCTGGCGCGCTGGCATAAAAATAATATTAGGTACTAGCTGTTACCCGCGGCTCCGCCCGCGTGTAGGTCGCTTTTTGGCCTGTTAAGTTGCGCAGCAAAACCGTTACTTTGAGTCGGGTCCCGTTGCATAGTTTAGGCGGAGAAAGATTTCTTAGGAGCATAATGGGAACGCCGACTTTAAGGGTAATTTTATGAGCAGGAAGACCACTTGCAGGCTTGCAGCTAATGAACTCAAAAACTCGATAGGGTAGGTGGTAGCATCATCCTGATGCACAACACTGTTATTATGACGTGTAAATCACTTCATCCCCGACAATTTCCGCCAAAACCTTTTCATTTATGGCTACAGCTTGGTCATTCCTAGGACAAAGAATAGCCTAGCCCGATTAGCCCGTTCACATAACCATTAATGAATTTTCTTTATTGGGAATTTCAGAGGGATCTCCGAATACGGAAGTTATAAATTCGTCTTTCGTCTTTAGAAAATACAATTTTGCCAAGTATTTCCGAAAGGATTAACCGTAGCGAGTTGTAAACTAAGTCAGCGCCATCTATTGAAATTTTATGTTACTAAATTTACGATCAAATTCAATGTGTTATTTTATTAAAATTAATTGGTGCAGTGCTTGTTTTTGTCTTTATTGATATGGATAATATAAAGTAGAAATTCTAGCCTTATCTAAATTCAACGTAAGTCAACTCATTATAAGTTTAAAAGTTTTGAAGCAATTAAATTAAACTATTTTATACGGTTTTCTATCGCGTTTATTGCTTACTTATTTATACCTAACGTTTCAAGCACTTTACAGAGCTCATGGTCGCAGGCAGACTGAGTTGACATTCGTCTGTGTCATTTGTTTCTGATGTCACAAGAATACAAAACTATAGCTCATAAATCATTGAAAACTATTTCGATTCACACAGTATTGGCTGACAGTAATAAACGCGATAGAAAACCGTATAAAATAGTTTAATTTAATGTGTAACAATCGCGAAAACATAAGAAATCATTTTGAAGCAATGTTTGAAGTAAATTTTCAATCGACCATATCTTCTTTTTCCCTTAACCGATTTTGACGAAACAAAGTTTTGACAACGCTCCTAATTATATGTAATCCAACTGTGAAAACCGCGTTCAAATCCGTTGAGTATTTTCCAAGTTATAACGTACCAGACAGACATACATACATACAGACAGACAAAAAATCCAAAAACTGTCTTTTTGGTTTCTGTTACTCTTTTTTAATCGCACTCTATAAGTTTTTAAAAAAAATATTTAATGTACAGACACTCGAATTTTAGTGTCTTATTATATGTATTGATAATATTTATATATTTTACCCATAGATTAAAAAAAAATTGCGTCACTAAAAAGACCGCACGCGAATCGAACTTCTTTGATTTTACTTTGTAAGAATATCTCGTTTTGACACTTTTGACATAGGTATAACCCTATCGAATATAATAATACGAAATACACTTTATTTATTAGAGGAGAAACGAGCAATTGCATTTGGGCGACTTATACAGTCATTCATTTCAATTATTCGGACAGTAACTATCTGAGAGTAAATTTAATCTGGTGGTAAAGTGGTGGAACGTGGACGAAGTTATCCAAGAGTTAAATGGAAGAATCAATATATTCCGTGGATAGCTATTCTCAAGGTAAGTCATGTTTGGTGAAATCGACCCTTAGACAATTCATTTGGTACTGAAAAAGGAAAGCTCTAAAATTTTCTTCTTCACTGGTTTAAAATAAAAGGAGAAGATTTTTTCTTTGCAAATATTCTTTCAATATAAATAAATAGTAAATAAATTGTCTACCTTAGGGTTTACCAGCCAAGCCACCGAAGAATAAACGGATACACAAGTGCGAAAGCTAAAGTTGTATTTAATGCAATTTTCACGACAGTTTAACTTTCACGCCTATTGCATGCAGTATGACTAATTATGTAAACACAGTTACTTGCACAACATTAAAAAGTAAAACAAAACACAAACAATTAATTACAAAAGAAAAAAGTCCAAGATACAGACCATTTGGGCTTTACGTTAGTTCTATTACTAATTCTGTGATTCGGGATAAAACAGTAATGACCCAGGTACAACATAGAGAAATATAGGGTTTTACATCATATTACCTATGAGGTACCTATCTACATATTTTCAATAAATCAAATATTCTCATACAATCTATACAACAAGTATATATTAACAAGAAAGGCAATACTGAAACATACAGTATAACATGTATTAAACGTAAACAAAGAGGTCAGCCAATGCGCTGCTATCGACTTGCATATTTATAGCAGAATCCGAGTGTGGCGGATGAGCCCAGTGAGCCATCGGGCAGACCCCGCCACGGCCGCTCGGCGGCGCCACATTTCTCTACGCTGCAGGCTGCAGCCTCCCTGGGGATATTTTGCAAGTCACAACACTAAGTACTACTTTGTACTTACAAGTTTACCCATATAATACCACTACTATTTTTATCGTTTAGCTCTACAATCTACAATAAATGTTTATTACCCGACTACAGCAAAGCCAAAGGGACAATGATTTTTTTTTGCAGTTTGATGTACCTACTGTTTTCTATTGTTTCTTACTATTACTACTATTGTTACTTTCAGTAAGTACCCATTTAGGTTATAACATGTTAAAATAAGATTTATTACCTTAATAAATGATTATTTTTTTATTAAGATCCAAAGTCAAATTGATTTTAATAATTGAGATATATTTTTATCAATATTCAATAAAACTACTGACTAAATATTTTGTTTGTAAAATACTGGCATAAAATTTGTAAAAATTATGTTAATGGTAAGTCAAAAAGTCGATACTGTGTTGAAGTGTAAATACATACGTAGTACTCATTTCTTTTTTGAATTTTGCTTATAAGCTGCTTTATATTTTAAAACAAGACAAATAAAGCGATTGTCGTAATAAAAATCCATAAATTGAGTAATGCTTTTTAAGACGTCTCGTAAATGTCAATCAGTGACACAGGTCTAACGTACGATGCTAGACTCTGGATACCATAATATACAGGATCTTGTTATCCACTCTACATGCAGAAATGTCGACACTGCAACGATTAGATTCATTGTTGTAAAAATCATTATCATCATTTTAGCTGTAGGTCGTCCACTGCTGGACGTAGGCGTTGTAAAAATACTGATACTGAAAAAACTTAAGAAAATGTAATGGGAAAACATTTTTGAATTAGTCAAATGTATCGTTTTAAAACATTCGATTTTTGAAAGATGCAATATACCGATAAAATTCATTTATAAAATAGCGTTAATTAAAGCTGCCACAACTAGAAATACAAGTCGCGCGTCGCGTCGGGCTATGTGGTGATTGTTTGGCAGGCTGGGCGGCGGGGCGACTGGGCGGCGGGGCGGCGTGGCGGCGGGGTGTGGGGGGTGGCAGGGCGGGGGAGGGCGCGCAGGGCGGCAGTCAGCGCCGCGCCGCGCCCGGGCCCGCCGCTTCCGAGCCTTACGTAACGATGGCTGACCCCGAGAGCTGATGGCTGCGCTCGTCTGGTGGCTGGCGGCCTGCTGCCTGCTGCGCGCCGCCACCGCCGGCAATCCCGATGCCAAGCGCCTGTACGACGACCTCCTCTCCAACTACAACAAACTCGTGCGCCCCGTCGTCAACACCACCGACGTGCTGCGCGTTTGCATCAAACTTAAACTTAGTCAGCTCATCGATGTTGTAAGTTTTAGGACCGAGTGCCTCTTTCACATGCACCGACATTCATACTGACCTACATCCCTTAAAAGCAAGGGTGCATTGCCAACGCATAGTACCCTGCTTGCACTTGCGCGTCGCATTTGGAATTTAAATAGACATGAATCGCATCAACGCCTGGAGCAGCGACCCAGTTTCTGTAGAACACTTCAGGTTTACACATAAATGTTTCACTTGCCCAAGTGTAAAGATGCTGGACATTTTTATATGATCAGGCTTCGCACGATTCCCGATATCACAAATTCTCACGAGGCGCCGCGCTGTCTCCTCATATATTTCAAATCAGATCCCATAAATCATCTGGATAGGTATAAAGGAATCGTATATGTACTTATCGCCTTTGTTTTATTTAAATTGTACTCTTGTATAGTAAACATGCTATGGACTTTTATAAATTTGATAATATTTTTATTCATAAAATTAGTAACCTGTTTCATAAAATATAGCTTAAAGATCTATTAGGTTATCGTAAGGAATCAGTGTTTTCATTGACTATTATATATGAGTATATATTAGATGTAAAAAATTGAGTAACATTACAATAGACGTTGAGAGCATTTATATATATTTATGTATATTTTAGTTCTGAGAAGCGAGGTCAATTCTATTATATTTCGACCACACATATTATTATGGTTTAATTTTTATTTTTAGATAGAAATGACATGTACTGGAACAGCACTATTTTTTTTCTCTCAGCTCACTGTAAAATAACGAATTCGAGTTAAACAACCGCTCAATCAAAAACAAAGCACGTATTGGATAAGGGAGGTTTGATACCTTCCTTATCCAAGATTGGTTACAAATGGGGGCATCAAATTGCGGCTAAAAGCTGGGGCGATTTTCTTATTATGAGAGCCTATCGGACTACAATGGCCAGATAGTGCGACTAACAAATTACTGGGTATCTTACAGAACATCACTCTGTTGCTTTAGTTTTATTAACTTCCAAAGAAGAACTGTACTGTTACAAATTTAATAGTTTGTCCACGGATGGAAACCGGTATTTTTAAAACCCAAAAATATCGGTCATTACTTACCTAGTAAATAAAAATAGCGGTCGATTTAAGAGTCCTAAAAACTTGTATCAATTTATGATTTGTGAAGTTTCGTCGGGATATATAACGGTAAAAAATATACAATTCTCGGTTTTACGCTTATTATTCAAATAATGATTCACACAATGAAATTGTAGAAAAATTTATAACATGTTTTCTGAACTACGAGAATTATAGACTTGTCAACTGTGTTGGTACCATCTGAGAGTCATTAAGCTCCTTATGGGGAATCCGAGTAGTTGCCTTGAACACCAATAAAGACGCTGTAAAACTAGTTTTATAACTTTGGTTTCAGTGTCAGGTTGTTCAGCCAAGAAACCAACCATAGGAGTAAGTAGCATACTTCGTAGAAATATTTTAAAAATTCAAAATGATAAGCTGGTTTAGAATACTAGGATTTCCATTACAAAAAACTTGACTGTACAATATTTGTCTGATTCCATTCATGTAAAGTCACGTTCTCAACGGGCGGGTTCGGGTTAGCCTTTTCTATGTTACCATTAAACTTTCTGCATCGACAGCTACATTTGTACAGTCTTGTTTAATAGTAAAATAATTACAATCTTTGATTATTATATTGTATAAATTGATGTTTTATATTACAATACTTAATTAGATTATTTATCTTTTTACCAACACCAACACGTACCTGTCCTTAGTTATTACACGTACCTAGTTATACTTATATACATATTGTCGATTAACAAACTTGACATTTTGACCTTGTTTGTATGTTCAAAAAATCGCGGGCTGTATTTATTTATGTACATTTTATATAACATAGAATATGTCATTAATTATTACGAGAACAAAAATATATTGAAATGTCCTCTACAGGACCCGTGAGAATAAATAATTATTTTCATTACTGATCTAGAAGATAAAACAAAAAGTTTATCATCTGATTTATTTTTCGCACTTTAAATTATTGAATTAATTTCATTATAATGCAAATTTACAGTAAACAATCTCGACGAACCAGGGCTACGATTTACAAAACATTGGTTTGTTTTTGGTTATTTCAAATAACTTTATTCAAATCCGGGTATTAGTTTCTAATATAAATAAATACGCCCAAAGTAGCCCTTCAATAGAGATCAAGTCCAATGGAGATTTGGTCTAATTGTGATTTAGTCGTACTGGCTATCTTAGTCATATCGAGATGTAGTCCTATAGATATTAAACCCGATTTTTTATCTCAAATTCTGTGACGTATTCATTGTCTCTCAGATCGGACTTGATTTATCGCATAAATTTCCCAAGCTTTATCTGCAGCATCTTATAAGTGCTATAAATAATAGCCTCTGTTTATTGTACACTGTTCCGACACTTCAGGCAGGATCATTAATCAACCTTCCAGTTCTACAACATTGCAGCTAAGTGGAATGCGCGACGGAGTAGCAATGCATTTTATATTTTTGTCATAAATGTTAAGTGGCCCTTGTCGTAAGTGACACCGCTTTCATCGGTAGTAAAAAAAATCTTATTTACATTTAACCGTAAAACGCGAGTGTATTAAAATATGTATGTTACACAACAAGGGTAGGCGGGAATAGGCGCGCGGCGTAAGATTGTGACGAACATGCTTCCTCTTTAGTGTACAACCTCTGGCTCTGAATAAGAGTTTTTTTTTATATTTCCTGTTTTGCCTACATTGAGGTTTCAAATACTTCAAATCTTTGAAGAATATGATAATACATCATTCATAAAAATACACGAATAGCTTATTAGCCTTATTTTAACTAACTTTCATCTTTCTTAGATATTTATCGTTCATTACATTACATTAACTATCATTAAATTTGATATCTGAAAGAGCAGGATCGAACAACCTTCTTCATGTCATTTGACCATCTGGTACCCACCTGAAGAAGGTCACAGGCAGGCGCTGGATGCTTTCATCCGGTTATTCGGAAAGAGAGAAAAGGACAAATACATATTTTGGTTCAATGAAATTAAAAAAAAAAACTTTTATATCTTATCTTGTGTATCTATCTATCATCTATCCTATCTATCTTATCTATTATAATAAGGCGAAAATATCTATTGATACCGCGAATATGTGCACTAACACAATGACGATCATGTCAACATGTATGGTACATCCATGTTTCACTGTTATATACGTGGAATACTTAGTTAGTACTAGTAGTAGTAAATAAAGAAGAATTAACCATTTTTCACCATAGATTTTTATCACAAATTTTTCCAAGCATCCTTATAAGTTGTAGAGCGTATTTTTCATTACTGTCGAACACCTGAATTAGTCGATAATTTTAATTAAGAAAATACTCAATTTGTGAATGTTCTAAATGTTTTTCAAAACAACGTACTTTAATGGTAAACTAGTTTTGCCTTAAGGATACAGATAATTAATAACCAGAACCGCCAAATCAGGATCTGAAGCGTAAGCTGGAGATGAGCAAACAGGAAACACGCTCTGACGAAGAAGAAGATACAAATAACTAATAGTAGCACTACGCTACAGTAGTTAGCAATGTATCTACTTATCCCCGCTGTTTGTCTAAAAGTTTTAATATAGGTTATGTTTTCAATACGATAAAAAAACTACAGAATCCTATCAATCGCCGATTTCTACGGTAGTGCCCATGTAGCAGATATAGTACTTTTGTTTTCTCACAGAATAATTAAATTATTGGAATTCATTTCGTAGTTTTAGTATTTTTAAATATATATTTATTATTGATGCGTGCAGATTTCCGTAAGCCTTCCTGTCACATTCCGATGAATAATATCAGGGAACACCGGGCCAATCCTTCATTTTGGCTTGCTTCGAGCTTCGACACATTTATCACGCCGACATTCAATGATTAGCGCCTTATTTTCCAGAAAACGCTTTTAGATTTTAGAAACCTCTTATATAAGTACCGCGTTAGCGCTTCACTATCAATAATATCAAATCTACTCTATATGAAGTTTAAAATAAAAATATTTCTTTTTATACCTATTATTTATTTGCATGCTTGACGCCAAATTATCAGGGATAAATTAAATCATTAAAATAATCTAAAATATTATTTTACGTCATGTTTTTAGCATTCTAATGTTTCCTAGGGGTTCTTATATGTATCTCTGCAATGCAATTAGGTTTTTTTCCTCCTGCATACGATAAACAGTACGGTTGTGTAACATTTGGTCTGACCTATTTTTAAACAAATGTTAAAATCGATATTTTACTCGTAGTTAAGTAACACTAATAAGGTAATAAAGATCACTTCAATTCAAAATCTTGAGCGCGGTAAATTCGTATTCGCAGTGTACATGAAATGCATTAGAAGAACGTGTGTTGAAATCTAAAGTTCAAATACGTGACTACTAGATACGTTTGCTTTTTAAATATTTTTTTTATAAAGCATGCTAGTTTTTTCTTTGGATTAAAAGAAGCAAATAAAGTATTTAATATGGTATTATCAATAAAAAAAAGAAGTAATTCCATTCCATCATCGAGAGCTACCACATTGGTAGGTTGGAAATATGGAAAGGTATAGATGCAAGTGCAGCAGAAAATCATTTGACCAGTATTATAAATAACCATAATCTTGCAAACATAATTAATCTTTCCGACTGGTTTGCGCACGAATATGTCACACAATCATAGTTTTTCTATTGTGTCTGGATTATGCGAGCTGACGGGCTTAATAATCAAATGACAGTGAAAAGCCTTGTAAAAATTATATTAATATCATTTTGCGAAAAGAATAATTACTAACTTTTTGAAGCCAAAAATAGAAGATCGGGTGTAAATTACAAGATCTCATTATAAGTCGAAAAATATAATATCTATATTAATTTCACTTACCAGTTCTTAATAAAACTCTCTGCTCACTTGTGCGATATTCTAAAAAGCTTTCTGGGATTTCGTATGTTGGAATAAAGGTTAGAATAAGTAAATCGTTTCAAACATTCACCTGTTCTGCATATATTTGAAATTCTAGCAGGAAGCTTAAAATAACGATGAAGTTATTCTAGATTTTCTGGTAGTTTACATATTTTCGTGATGGGGTTTCGTGATATTAGGTACAAGTAGCTTAAGTATATTATTACATTTTTAATCTAAAATTGTGTTGGTAAGATAGATTACAATTAAGTTAAGCTGAACCAATTTCATCCTCTGATATATTTGTATCGTACGTATTTGTATCACTTTATTATTTAGCCCGCCAATGGAAGTAGAATTAAATATGTTTTGCTCGTGGTACGTAGCAAATTTGATGAATATTAAAATAGATTTGGGTTTCAATAGCATTTTTATTTTTAAGAAGGCAACCTAAATAATTGAATGTGAATTACTTTGAACATTTACGTGACGAGAAAATTGTAGGGTCATTCAAAATGTCACGGCAGATTTATAGCGAGACGTAATGTTATTCAGTGATTAGAACGTTTTAGGAAAAGCTTTCAGCAGAGGTTGTTCGTACGGGGCGGCGCCTATGTAGTAGACGTGACTTGTCACAGGAAATGGATGACGGACCCTTTGATACAAACGTCGAAAGTTCTTCCCAAAACTTTCCGAATCTATTATGATATTACAAAAATATAAGGTTTTTTGTATACAGTTTATATATACGGACTATTTTTATTTTAGTGGTATCCCGGTTGCATACCAATTATTAAGCGGTGGTGGCTGCATGAAAGAGGGTAGTCTGCCTCAAGCCGAGACTGCACGGCTTAATTTATAAATTAGTACATAAAAACCCAAAACTAAAAAAAAATTATTAGATCATTGGAATCAGTTGTTTTTTTTTTATTTCTTTATTTACACACACAATAGGTAAAATTACAATTTTACAATGCAATTTCGAGAGAGAGTTGAATAGCATATAAGCATATCAGGAGAAAAAGACGAGGCTTTATCTTTTTCTCGAAAATTAAATCTTCGGCCTCTTATTTTTTATTTCTCACCGGACCTGTTCCATTAATTTATAGAAGGCACGAAGTGAAGATCTCAAATAAAAGGTCCATTATGATGACGAAGGTCGATCAGTTGAACGTGCGCGCGATTTAGGCGTCCCCTGTGTTTGACTTGCTACTTTGTACCCTCCCGGGCATTGGCACCAACTTTACTGCAGATTGTTGGTTTTGTGCTCTCACTTCTTATCGGGAAGCGGAGATGAAAATACCTGTTAATTTATGTATATTGATTTATTTGCCTCTTAACTTTGCACCAACTATCTTTTTCAAGTCTGTGTTCGAGGAATAAGTGATAAGCTAATATGAAAATCATTTACATGTTTTGGTTGATTGTTTACATACATTTCTTAAATTAAAATTCTTTCTATAGCAGGTATCATCAGTATCACTACATAGTATAAAACAAAGTCCCTTTCTCTGTCCCTATGTACCTTTGTATGCTTAAATCTTTAAAACTACGCAACGGATTTTGATGCGGTTTTTTTAATAGATAGTGATTCAAGAGGAAAGTTTTTATGCCCATGCGAAGCCGAGGTGGGTCGCAAGTATTATATATTTATTAATATTTTAAACATAAATTGATTATATATTGATATAACATTTAATCAACAATTTCGCTGCAAGTTCTTTTAGGAAAAAATGTAATTAATTCAGTTTCAAGTAAAATTTTATACATTACCTGTTAAAAAAATCTTGTTCTTGTTTGGAATCAATCGTATTAATTAAGGCTTCTGGAATAAAAAACGAAGACGGGCCGAAAAAATGAGGATCTTTCGTAATTATATTCTCACAAGACAATTTATTAAGAGTAGCTACTGCAGCTTCATTAGATGTATTTTGGATTTTAAATGAGGTTTATGTGGCATCGTTACAGCTGCTAATATCCGACAACTCTATTCTAATATATGAAGCTAGTTGCCATACGTAATTGCTATACTTGGGCAACATATTCGCAATTTGAAGACGAAAACCGCTGATGGCACTGAAAAGACTTTATTAGTCGGTATATGTTCTAATAACTAACTTCCGCCGTTAAAGCCGCTTAACTTTTTTCAGTGATTGCCAACTTTTGGGCCTCTTTAAATTTCCTAACACTGCCCCCTTTTAAAAATGCTCGTCCCGAGCATCATCATGCTGCCGTGACATTTTGCCAAGCGGTCTATTTGAATAATCTTTAATGCTCCTCTTGGTTGATGTTGTATCCGATAAGTCACTTCGTTCAGTCACGTAACCACCTAGTATAGCCCACCCATCTTGTTTGTAACTACGGTGAAGTTCCTTTCCGATAAATAAGGTTCCTTATGAAGCAAGACCGGCCGAAATCGAAGACATTTGTTTTTGACCTGTCGTGTCTGGTTTTCATGTTCTCACTTGACTATAACGCATTTTGTCGAACTGAGGCATGTTTTTCTACATTCGTTCACGTAGATAGATAGATAGATCCGAGAAGAAGTCTTCTACGGTATGAGGTTCGTCGGGTGTCGCTCCTGTAAGAAGATGGAAGACTGGTAACCGTTGCTCGCGACCGCAATTGACGTGCGCTGGAGTCGCCTTTATGCTCTATAGGCAAGCAGGGACAGTGGGATATATTTGTCACAAAGCCTTCGGTGCCTTTTATCAGTGGTTGCCAACTTTTGGCCAGATTATTATTCAAACGAGTAGGAGTCTTTAGTTTTCTTTTTTGACTACAGCCCTACTACAACCTACAGGTTCTACAGGCCGGCAGTGATTTGTTATTTACTGTAATGCTTCTATGAACAGAAACCTGTACAGTTTTAATTTTACAATTTAAAATAAGTCATTCTCTACTGAGTTTACAAATTAAACAATTTAGTTTTTTCTTTGTAAATCAACGTCCAAAACTCTCATCTTGATAACAATGAATGCTAACAAGGTGATTAGTATTCTGATACCATTCCCGTGATAACGTTTCTACAACAAGTTCCAGTTACCTGGGATTTGCTGCCGTTTTAAACGTTATTGTATTATGTTAAACGGTTGGATTTTAGCTGAAACATGTTTTACTCAGTTTTTAATACGTATTTCACTAATTTTAATCATAATAAAAAATTAAACTGCTTTTTGAACGCACTGAATTACTTATTTCTTTATTGTACAAAATACTCAATAACAAAACAGTTTTTCAAATCGTGCTACGAAGTTATTGTGTAGTAGTTATTTTGTATATGAGAATTAATTTTATTTAGTATATTTATTATTAGGAGCTCGAAAGCCTAGCTCGGCACGCGTGTTTGTAACGATAGCGCGCGTCAAGCGACAACGAGTGCGCATGGATTGGTGGCCATTAGTGGCATTTTCTATCTTGAGCTCCTCCGTGCTTCGGAAGGCACGTTAAGCCGTTGGTCCTGGCTGCTATCGGTAGGTGGCAGTCGTTAGGCTATGTCATATGTATGTATCTGTTGGCCACTAACACATCCTGATCATGTTCTTGTTGGTCTGGTTTTTCTGAATAAAAGGGTTACGGAGGTCAGACCGCAGTTGCTCCATTGTAATAACCAGTAGGTACCGCTAAATCAGGACCATGATTAATAGCATACCCTGGGCTCTGAAGCGTAAGCTAAAAATGCAACCGGATAATACGCTCAGACGAAGAAGTATATATATTCTTATTACACTTTCTTTCACATACATCGTTATATATACGTATATGAAAGCAGCTAAAATAACTATAGCACATTAATGAAGCTTCATTGAATCATCCACGTTATACTTTAGATCCAATAACTTAATAATAATAATCACTTTCTGTGAGATCTAATAATAGTAAGAGGAATCAGTCGCATTGGTGATCTTTTTAAAAAAACTGTACAATGGATACAAATAAACGAAGTGGCAGGGTCACTTTTACACTGAACACTGTGAACAGGAGTGAGCGACTAACACTGCTTGATATAGACAAAGAAAATATACACTATACGTAATATAGACGCATCAGCTGCAATTCCTGCATGTCTATAAATAAATTACCTAATTATTTCACCCGAGTTATCATGTCACCTATCAGTAAAATCCTTGTTAATACGTAATTCACGCTAGTAGTTCAAACAAAGACAGTCACGTCGAGCGGTCGTGTTGACTTCATCAGGCTTGCATAAACGCGGAGCTTAATCACCTCACCCAACAGTGTTGCGCTATTCACATAATCTAGCCATGTGTGTTTATACCTGTAAATTTTACTAAAGCCGAGTTCAATATAATTTCTGTGTATTTTTACATCAACCCACGATGTTTTTCGATGTCTTTAAAACGTAAAACAGCTTAATAATAAAAAATCTGATATGTATTAGATAGATTATTATAGGTACCTACGAGTTACAGAATACTGTTTGTATTAACTATGTGGAGGTATTATAATCAAATATTAACGTAAATAAGTAATAATTGTAATACAATATAATTAAAATATACGAATTTGGAATTCATTCTCTTTGACCGAGCTGTAGAGCAAAATGCTACGCACTTCGTTTTACGCCGTAGTATCACCATTTAGGTGCTACGATTGCGCTACAGCGAGCTACGAAAACTCTACAATAGGCGTAGACAAAGCTGCGAAGTGTATTATTCTCATTTATTTTAGTTGCCTTGCGTGAAAGCAACGCGAGAACATCTCACAAATAATCGGGTTCTAATTTAATTCAAATTCTTTTACTTAGCGTAAAAACTAATAATGAGTAAGTTATATATCAAACATATAAATATTATTGTTCCTATAATATAGGAAAATAATAGTTTGTATTAAAATTTTATTAATCAACAACCATTTCAGGCAGTAACTGTATTGTTTCATAACTAGTAATCATTTGGTCCACTAACATTTAGATTACAATCAAGGTGACGCAGGTAGGTGAGCTTGGACGTGGCTTGGACTAAGACATTTATTGGCTCGATGATAATATTTTTCGGCTTCAGTGAATTTATGGAGATTTATGGAAGTTTATCTGCAAAAGTCAACAAAACTGATCTTAGTAGGCAAATGATGGAAACCGATCTAGTTTGTATTTTTATACAATCAATCTTGCAAAAATTTGTCTTCGTTCATCTGGTTCGATTAATGAAGAGGATATTTAAATCTAATATAAGTTTCATGTTAACCAAATCTTTTTATATATACTTAAAATGAGTTAAGCAGACTTACTACCAACCGAATGGAAATCTTATGAAAATTTAACAGCCTTCTTAGTCTTACCTTAGGATATACATTTTTGATTTGAATTATTTTCTTTTTTATCGTCGCCCAACAAATATTTACGTGTATGAACGGGATAAAAGGTTCTTAATAAAGCATCTAACACAATTTGTGTTTGTTTGCGAAGAAGTAGATAAAGACAGTTATCTTTACCTATCGAGTTGGGCGTCTCGGTCGTCGTGAGAGAAATCTAATATCCTTCGGGAGAACACAGCCGGCGATAGGCGTGATAGCGAGCCTCGACGGAATATTAAATATTCACTAAGAAAGATAAGCTACGGATTTATCTTCCGTGTAGTAATTTCTTTACAAAAATCTTCATTTCTATATATAAAACTAATATAAAGAAAAGAATAACGCGGTGAAATAACAATTTTCTTCGTTCGAGCGTGATTCCCTGTTCATCCTCAGAATATATTTTAGAGCCTAAAGAACGCTTGTAATCATGGTATAAGACTTAGATAAATCGTTTTATAAGGCAACTACACCAATAGTTCATGATCCGAGTGTACTAGTGACCAACACTGTAAAATATTTCAGCCTTGTTCGGTCGATAAAAGAGTAAATATATTTAAACGGAGATTTACAGATGCGCCGAATATAAGACTACCCTTTCACAAAGCCCATTAAAAGGTTATATTTAATTTAGGAGGAAGACAATCTATGTACTTAGGTATTCAGCGGGAAGCGAGAGTTAAGCCGCAGTGTTAAATTAATGGTTTGGGCCCATCGAGGCGGCATGAACAAAATTTTAAATACGGTTATACTTTAATATAACCGTATTTCATAACAAATCTTCTTATTTTTTAGGGTTAGGAAATTAGGAATTATTATTTTTTACTTCCATGTGATCATCATCATTTCGTGTATGTGACACGGTCAATCGACCATACAAACCCTGGTGTCAGAGTTATTCGAAATCACCTCTCGGCCCTGACAATCAGGTAATTGTCTGACAATAAAGATGATTCCGATGAGCAGTTGGTCCCGGCCGCCATCTGGTAGTCGTTAAAGGAACTGTGTGGTGATTCAAACCTGCAATGTCCTAACCAAACTGGAAACAACTAAACAAATTATGATTTCCGTGAGAATCCAACCCACGACCCCCAGTTCTACAGGCAAACGCCTTAACTACATGACCACGGAGGCAGATGACATGTGATCATAGCGTATGATCTTACTAGAATATACGCATATAAAATAGTTTTAGTAGAACTCTTAAACAGAATACGGCTTAGGATACAATCAGGAAAATGCTGTATTCATGATGTTAGGAACAGCTTAATATCTACCTGTATTTTAGTTATATGTCTTAACAGGTTTCTTTTTTTCTTGGTCACGTAATGGGAGATTATAATAGTCCGTAAATTGCTTGTAATGACTAATACATACCATACTAATACTAATAACTTGAATGTCCCCCCACATTCAAGGATTGAGGGTTTGGGTCAAACCACCAATCCGCAAAAAGACCTTCTTCTGGCATCCTTGATATGCAATATCTAATCTGCTATAAGTAACAGTCCCACAAAAGATCTGCTGCCTACTTCGATCACTGATCCGCTAAATCTAATTGCCAATTTAAATTGTGGTGGTCAATGAGATTATGCCAAAACGACAAAACACTCACAATTTTTTTTCTTCACCAGAATTTGAAGAACCAGATAATGACAACCAACCTCTGGGTGGAGCAGTCCTGGTACGACTACAAACTGCGGTGGGAGCCGAAGGAGTACGGCGGGGTGCACATGCTCCACGTGCCATCCGACCATATCTGGAGGCCTGATATCGTACTCTACAACAAGTGAGACCAACACAGAATAATCTGTCTATGAGTTGTGATAAACCGAAATCTAAAACACATGGATTGAAGTAGCGAAACGAGACGTTATTTAATTGTTTGAAATAACATTGTACAAAAAGGACAGTTCCAGAAAAAGTTTGAGAAAATAGTTATTTTCGTATTCATATATATCATCGGGATAAACAGATAGACTCATTTAGATTCTCAGAAAATCTACAAGTAAATTATTTGAAAATAAAAAAGAACCTTTTTGATATACGCAATATCATTAACTCTCGAGCTTAAATCTATAAAGCAGCATACAAAAAATATAAAAACTACAACATGGGCTTAGCCCTTCTTATGAAGCAATCGGATGAAAAGGAGGTGAAGTCGTAGTACCAAGCCTTTTCAAATTTATGGTGTCCCTTTATCTCTTACTTACCCAACAACACTATACTATACATAGATGGTAACGTAAGTATGTGGATACAATTTCCCCGTATGGCTGCCATACATTATAACGTGATGTTGAACTTAGATCCAATTAATTTAATCAATTACGTTACATCCTTATCCTTATCCGCGTAATAATAGAATTACTAATCGCGGCTGTGTAACACATACAGTTATGCGTGTCAGATCCAGCAGCACTAAGATACTTTTATTACAAGTACTTACCGTAATATATATTTATATATTTTAACTCTCGCTTCTCAATATATATTTGAGGTTATTATGTATACCAGGAGAAATATTTCTTCTTTTAAAAAAATTTGCCATGTTACGGATAGACCCTTACGGAATAAAAATAAATTATATCTCCCATCATATCGGCTAAGTAGAGTTAATGACTCATTTTTGGGTAACTGTATACACTATTACAATAAGCTTCCAGAGTCGGTCCTTAGTTTGCCTGACCGAAAATTCAAAGCACATGTTAAGAATTTACTTTGTAAAAAAGCCTATTATAGCGCTCATGATTTTCTCAATGACAAGGATGTGTAACTTAAGCTTGGTGCGGAGTCCTCCAAACTATAGCTAAAAATTGATCATATGTACATTCAGTACATTATTTTTTTTATTTTATTTTTATTATATCATGACATCTTTTATTACTTGACATTTTTATTAAACTATTTCAATAATCCTCAATATTTATTTAATAATAAACTTATGGTAATTATAAAAATATTCAAATGTAAACTCGTCTGATTTGACTCAAATTTTGTGAATTGACGTTTTTGAAGAAAATGCTGCTGTGGAGTTTGTGGCGCCACTTCTTCTCCACTTGCGCTTTGGAAGTGGTGGTAAACTTAAAATAAGTAACAATTGACGTCAATAAGTGATAAGAATATCCTATATTGAAAATAAACAATTTGAATTTGAATTTGAATAAAATAAAAAAAATTGTGAGTTTTCTCGTTTAAATGATTGCCTCAATTATCTACCCTTATGCTCTCATTATAATACTTTTTGGGTGTTTATTAAGAAACATTGTAAAAATTTTGTAGGATTCGCCTAAAGAACTATAAATAAAAAAATATTGCCTTTTGTTTCACCTTCTCGCATCGCTACTTCTTTTGCTTTTAATACAGAACCTAATAATTCAGTTTTTGTAATTTTATATTATTTAAATTTGTGTGTAGTGGAATCATTATTTAATTAACATTAACACCACTTCAAACAAACCATCAATATGTACAGTCAACATCCTAAAAAGTAAAGAAGGTCCTTGGATAAAGAATATTTTCACCTTAACATGAAATTATTAGTTATTGCTTAAAAAATTATTAAATGTATAGAGGAACCGGTTGTTTATTTATTTTGGTTGACTGTACATTCATGAAATAATAACAATCATTCAACAGACTCCACAACAAATATATTGGAATATTAAGTAAACATAATTTTCAGATCAGTCTTATATAAACATCACCCGGGAACTTGTTTCAAAACTAAAAACAAACTCAATTTAATACTTAAACTAAAGACCCGTTAACAACGTTACCAAAGCTGAAAGTTGGTTGTAACAAAATAGAGACGTAAATGGATTTCCAGCTAAAGAGGCGGAGGCGTCGCGGGCCGCCTTTTGCCAAATACTATAGCTATTCACACCATAGATAGCGTTTGAGCCCAATCGATTGTCATCTCCCAGACTATTTCAACCAAATAAAGGCTAGCATGTAAACGACTATCGCTACCTTTAAAGGCCCGCCACTTGCTTATTAAGTACTTACAATTTATCTAACATCTTGTAGCTTGTTTTTTTTAAATATTTATATTTACATTAGTTTATTATAATATTTTTTACTTTACGTTGTAAATATTATATTTAACGTAGTTACCTAGGTACAAATACATTTTCGTGATATACGTATTAAATAAAATAAAAGAGTTGATCTGGAAGTTTCATCAGTGGGAAAAGCTCTCGAGACTCTCTGCACATATTATATACCTATTAGGAGTATAATTATTAGATGTTTTACTTTTATTCATTTGCTCGAATACTTGCGTAATTACTCAAACGAATAATAAAGATGTTTTCAGAGCCTTTGTGTCTCTTGTTTAATATGTAAATAGATAATGTTTGAATAAGAACATATGAAACACATATTTCTTTCTACCTATGTATAGTTTGTGAGGTTACATTTGTCTAGACAGGTAGACGTGTTAGCCCAAGCGTAATGAATTTAATTTTTTTATTAATATTTTTATTGTTATTACACTCTGTAAGTCTTGAAGAATTTTTCAACATTTCAAATTAGGATATTAAATAGGCCTTTACTATTTATTTTTATAGATTTTATCTTTTATATTCTCTTTATGATATTTTAGGTCAGCGGGGAACCTGACATTATTTATGGTGTGAGAGTTATATACGAAGGTCTAAAATATGGGGTATCAAAGTTAGTTCGTGATGTGGAAGAAGATCTGAACGACGTGTATAACGCAACTGTTGAAACTGTAGATCGTTTAATGCATGTTTAATTTCCGTAAATCCTGTGGTAAGTAATTAATATTTACCGTTTTAATGTCACAATGTACTAAAACCCGCGTTAAATAGAGCCGCCATCAATGTCGCGTCAGTATGTATCACACGCGATAAGAGCCATTTAGACTTATAAGCTGCATTAATTTTGTTCCACCACCTCAGAGCAGCGGACTTTGACAAATGGCTCGGACACGGGACAGCCATCGTTACTCATTCCCGACCCCTTTTCTGCAATCTCGGAGCGCATTTTCTCTTCTAATGTACTTATTTTCGCAACTCTACCTCAGTGGTACATAAGATCAAAATTGTATTCATCAACTTTTTCTCATTCCCATTATTAATATTATTTGTACTTTATAGACGTTTCTGTGTATTTTGGTGGTGTTCTTTGTGTTTTAATAAATTTCATTAAAAATATTTTAAAATATATTATTAACATAAAATGCATGTGTACGTTTGATTGTTTATAGTATTGTGTTAAATATTGGTACCACAAATGGAAATATCTATACTACTGATGTCGACTGTAACCGCTAATGATCTACTTACATGAATAAGTTATGTCAGATGCATACTCCGTTTTTCAACCAAACCGGGTTCTATAATGATGCTATTATCATAAGAAAACACGAACTTGTGCTATTTTAATGTATTGAAAAATATGAATGCTAACATAATATGAACGGATCCCAATGAGGTAGGTATCAATATGAATGTGAGATCATGAAACTTCGTCCACGTTGACTACCGATTACACCTTTACACACATTATAGGTACACATCATACGTAAATCAAGAATAGATTTTTTTTCGTTAGGTTTTAAGTTTAGACCGACTTTATGTTAAACAACAGACGAGTTCACGCGACAAACTGCATGATGCACTACAAGTCTTGTAAAGTGACTCTCGAAGTGTTCACAAACAAAGCACGCGAGGTAGGCGCCGCGTGCCGGCATGTAAACGTGCATTCACATTACAGTGCCGACGGCAACTTCGAGGTAACATTGGCGACCAAGGCGACAATCTACCACCAGGGACTAGTTGAATGGAAACCGCCTGCCATATACAAGTCTTCGTGCGAAATTGACGTGGAATATTTTCCGTTCGACGAGCAAACGTGCGTTCTTAAGTTCGGTAGCTGGACGTACGACGGATTCAAGGTAATTTGCGCGGAGCTCCGTCACCGCTCTCGCTGATCGCTCTGTTTGTCCGCAGCGCCGATGGGAACTACGAGGTGACGCTGATGACCAAGGCTACCGTCTACTACAACGGCATGGTGGTGTGGCAGCCGCCCGCCGTCTATAAATCCTCCTGCTCGATCGACGTCGAGTTCTTTCCTTACGACGTGCAAACCTGTGTGCTTAAGTTAGGCAGCTGGACGTATGACGGCTTCAAGGTGACGCCCCGCTGTACGCTGCTTGGCGCCGCGCGCGCGGGCCGTAGCCGTAGGGCCCGCCGCCCCGGCTGATGTCCTTGCAATAGCTTGTTGGCTCGAACGTAATTCGTCGTGTAATACATTACTTTTCTGTCCATGTGGTTTGTCTCACTTTTACATATTAACTGTGCGACGGTGCTAGTTAGAGGCGTAGAGCGAGCGTCTCGTGCCACCGCCCGCTCCCCGCCCCTGCTCCTTAGCTCTGACATGTTGCAAGTTTACATTTCTATTGCGATGGTGATGTTAAAGTATGTGGAGTAGCGGTATGTCGACGTGCGTGACCACGAATGCTCCAGATTATCCTCGGCCGGTTCCACTTAGCTCGATCGGCCTTCCTCGCTCCACACGGAAAGGTATAAAATTCTCAACTGTCAGGTGATATGGGATGCAAATACTTCACTCGATCCGTTCCCTTCCGACACATCCCGCTCCGCTTGAGTCTACCCGTGCTACGCGATTTTTACGCGAAAAATAGTAATTGGCTTGCATAAAACTTGTAAGATGTCAATAAACGAGCCAACATGCATCGCGGCGCGGAGTGGCGTCACACGGGGTCCTCACACCTTTCCTTAGCTGGCTCCGCTCGCGCCACACACACACGACACACTCCTACACAGAGCTTGTTGCATGTTTCCCCTAGGTCGATGTAAACACTCACCGCATGACTCCGGCTTCACTCCGAACCACTTGCATTCCCGATCACGGCGGCCATTCGCCGCGAGACGCGGCTGCGGCTCTGACACAGCTTTACACGATACCTACACGCGAACAGGTTAAGCACAGCACGTGATATAACCAATGGAAATTTCACACTTCTTGCTCAGTACACTATCGAGCATAAACAGTCATCATGATGCATATTTTATACCTTTCCCTATTAGCGACTCCCACTGGCTGTACGAATTCGGTGTCGCTGGTCGTCCATTGCATGATTGTCATTTGAAATAATATAATGAAAACAAAATTTTCAACTCAAATCCAGACACGGAGTCCATCACAGATATTGCTAGATGTTATACTATTAGAGTGAATGTTCCGCCAAGAGAACCGATTTAAAAATCTGTTTCTATTGGCGAGATATTCTTTGCATGTGATTACAACACTAACGGAGCTTCTACCTGATCTCAACAAGTTGCGATTAAAAGAACATCAATTTTATAATTTCATAATTTGTAATTTAAATCACGAACCGGAGGCTGTATAGTCGTGACCGTTGATATCAGTTCGTAGGTACTCCGGGACGCAGCGCCGCGTCCGCGCGAGACACACATGCGCGGCGGAGCCGGCGCCTCCGACCTCCTTCTTTTTCAATTTTTTGAAGACAAAACCATATGTTTTATCTTGTCATATTTAAGTAAATACAAGATAAGACACAGTTTCACGTAATGCCATCAAAAAGGCTGCATACGGAGGTCGTCTTCATCTTCTTCACACTCGTCGAGATCTAAGGCAATTCGTTTATTATTCGGTGTTTTCTGTGATATTCTTCGCATGAAATGATGTTTTGATAAGTCTAATTCGAAATACATTTTGTTTATCGTCAAAGGTTTCTTATCTGAGACTCATTCACCTTTTGTTGAAACAGGTACATCCTAACTTGGCACACTATGGTAGGTTCCGAAATAATCCAACTGTGAATATTAATTCGACTATGATGAACTTATATTACATAAATATTGATATGGTATTGTAACTACATAACAGATAAAACTATGAAAAAAAATTTGTCTGGGTATTTAGGTGACATAAAATGTAATATAAATACTTATTAACATGTAATCGTAAAACATGGTGTGACAGGGTGCATGTATCGATCCGATCAATTTATTATATATTAAAAGCTCTAAAATAAATATAAAAATAAAAAGCTATGTTTTAAATGTGCAATTACGTAGAAGCAAAAATTTTATTGGGCTATAAGAACTTTTTATTTTATAAATATAATCATTAGTTTATTACATTATTTTTTGCTGTACGTAAGTAGCTAATTTAAAACAAAAATTAAAAGCATTATCATAACCAACTACTAAAAAAATAAATAAACTATATACTTAAATAATAATTGATAAAAGCTACCAATATTGTTGTTCCTTGTTGACTATTGTGTGTTTGTATTTGAATGTCTTTTTGTCATAGAATTATAAAAATTGTGTAGTATTGATAACAAGAATTATTTAATAGCACCAAAATTATTTAAATTTTATGTGTAATCTTGAAACTTTAATAATTAAAAAAAATGAATATTATTAGAATTTTTAAATTAAATATTATTTTTAATTGAGATTGCATTCGTTGAGAGTAAATGTGCGCAGGTGGACCTGAGACACATGGACGAGCAGGCCGGCAGCAACGTGGTGTCGGTTGGGGTCGACCTCTCGGAGTTCTACATGTCCGTCGAGTGGGACATACTGGAGGTGCCGGCTGTTAGGTAAGCTAATCCTTTATTTTTTAAATTGTTATTGTGTTCATGGGTAATAAACATATATTGTAGGTATCGTATAGAATATGTGTTTGGGCCTTAACTATGGACTTAAGTAAAACTATATAGTGGACTGTAAGTAAAATATATTGTAGAAATATAAAAAAATAGAACGGTTGAGCAAGTGTCAGTCCGTAGACTTTGACAGACGCGCAGTGTTCTCAACCGTGTCGTCGTTCAGGGTTGCCCGTTGACGTTAGATGCGCGAACAATATGACATCATCAACAGTGCTAGTTATAGAAAATTAAGTGGTCAAAGATCTCTTGGATGAAGTTGGTGGTATGCTAATTATAGTCATTGTGTAACGTGAGGCATATAATTAACTTATTTATTGATTATCTTACTCATATCAAAGTCACGTGACTTTTGTATAAGTAAGAGAACAATAAAATGCACCCTTTGGTTAATATTCAAAGTATGCACTTCCTTTTCGTAGAAACATTTTAAATTTCGTATATTTTCTACGCTAATAAATTGAAATAAAATTTTGATCACTAATAAATTAATCAGTTATTCATAGTGGTACACAGACACTTGAATCTTTCATTAGTTTTATATATTTTCCGTTAGGTGTATTAGTTAATTAGTTACTGATTGTTGATAGTCTAAAGCACATTATTGATAACATTTTCCAGATATCGTAATAATTTTGAAATAGTTTTCACTGTCTAGTTTGTCCATAAGCTCTATCTACTAAATCTCACGGATATTTCTTGGCCAACCACTATACACATATATTTTAATATAGTCCATAAGGACTTGTAATTCTATTATATTTACTGTAAAAGATTATTAAATAATAAATACTTTTTCAAGGAAACGTAGAGGCATGCCTACAGTACCTAGATCGAGATTATTTAGAACCTTTTCTTTAGAGAAATGTCTCTAAAGTTCTAAATAATCTCGATCCAAACTCAGTAACATTTTACAAAACAGCATATTTTTAATGTTTACAATGTTTCGCCATTTTAAAACTAATAAACGTTTGTGGCATTCAGAACGAAATTAAATATATTATTACGATTTATTGTTAATGCGACAATAAACAGGTATTTGTTAGTCTTAACGTCGTTTCTCCTTTAGTAACAATTTCTGGTTTATACCAACACAATAAAATCCTCTTTTAGAAATGCTTCCGGCAATATCCTTAGCAATTATTATTATAAAAACGTTGCTGCCCCGTAGTTCCTTCAGTGGCTGTCATAAAGGTCATATTCCAAAGTTTCCGACCCTATAATGGATTTATAAACTGCTTCTCAAACATTTCCTGGCGTCTTTTGTATCTGGAAAAATATTGTGATATTATTATGACCGATGGCTTTGAGATTATAATTATAGCTCAGGTCTTTTAAATTGTTATACTATGTGACTAGCAATCAACCCTCTGCGCCTGCTAAGCTTACGCTTAACCTACAAAGAATAATAATGATTATAAGACAGTATTTTTATGAGTTATCTCAGTACTTAAACGAAGGATAAGGTTTTTATAAGGCTAGTTGTTGCCCACGTCTCCGCCCGCATGTGACTATGTTTAACTCCTGATCCTTTTATATAACCATACCAAATTTAATCCAAATCAGTTCAGCAGGTTAGTCGTGTAACTGTAACACACAGGTAGATAGACTTTCGCATTATTGTGTACCTTGCAATGTATTATTGCAATTATTGTGGCTTTGCAATGCAGGACAAACTTGTTAGCTGAATTTCAGTAATTTTCCCTCGTTTAACTTTTAAGATAAGTTCTGATGGCAATTCTGTAAACTTGACGAAAAATTGTTTAATCTATTAGATACAGAATACCTGGCCTCAGCCACTCTATCGACGATATTTTAACATTGACACACAAAGAACATGCAGAGCTCGGGTCTGTTATCTGTTTGGCTTTACGAACAACTGCCGTATGCGTATTGCGTCCGAAGGCAAATGGAAAATTCGACCCTAGAGACCCTCGACAATCATACTTATCAAAAGTCAAAGTAAAGGAAGTGAAGTTATGCCACACTTACTTAGAATTTAGATAGACCATAATACATCAGCAGCTGTATGATGTGAGTCCAACTTTGGGTACATTTGAAGGAATTATACTTAAGTACTTAACTTTATAGTGTATTTATAGAACACACCAAAAAGTCTTCTACTTGTTAAAATTTATGAATCTGCGGAACCCATGTAATGTATTTTCTCATTCTAGTTGATAGACATGCCCTAAGTACCGGAATAAAAACATCACGATAGAAATAAGTATACTTTCACTTTATGATGATCGATGTTGTGTCGGTATATATCATAAAACGGAATTGGCAACAGTAGGAACAACCTACATGTTGTATCAAACACACACTTATCAAATAGAAAATGTGAAAAGTATGTTTTGGCTTTTGAAACATTGGTTATTAATATTTGTTTTGTCAAGTACTCGATTTTCTAATAAATAAATCACTAGGTGGCATTCTATACATAGATTCCTATGTGTATATTTATTCGAACCATTGTTCTCTATGAAAAATAAAAACAAAACGTCAGCAGAGTTACCTTGTTCATAAAAAGCGTGTAAAATGATAATGTCGGTTTCCTAACGTTTATTTTTGTTGCAGGAATGAAAAGTTTTACACGTGTTGTGACGAGCCCTACCTGGACATCACGTTCAACATCACTATGAGGAGAAAAACATTATTTTATACAGTGAACATCATTATTCCCTGTATGGGGATTTCATTTCTCACAGTTCTCACTTTTTATTTGCCCTCGGACAGCGGAGAAAAGGTATTTATGCTAATTTGTTTTTTTAGTATTTTACATATTGCGTTTATAAAGTATTACAATGCGATTTAAAATTAATTTTATAAAGCCTTATCAATTATAAATACCATTATATAAATTACTAAAATAAAATAAAATAAGGTTTAAAAAATTAATGAGTACTAAAAGGTTAAGCCATAACCTTTTGTGGTGTCACACCCATTCTGCCAACTCGTAGCGTAGCCTAGTATCTTTCGTATGGCACAGTATCCAGTAATTTCACTAATAAGAGTGAATAGTAATTCCCTAATTACTATTTATTTATAACTTAATTACTCTGCAGTAAATGGCTTTAGAAATCGTTAAATATAAGAGGATATCATGAATACTACAGCAGTAACGACGTCGTTAGGTATCAGTGAAAAATTGCACAGAAGACAGGGCTTACTTCCCGTACTTTGAATATCAAACGGCAGGGACTTTGTTTGCCATCAGTCAATATCACATGAATGCGGGCCCGCAATAAGAAACTTCCATTTATTATGGTCCATTCCACTCCTCCATTTATTAATATTTAAAATTTATGATTCTTTAAAAAATAGATATTTTCTCAAATATACTTACGCTCTTTTAAAACATTTATTTTAGTGAGATAAACACAGATATCTATACAAAAATTTGACCTCACTTGACTCATTTAAACAATTTCCCGTTGTAAGCTTCTAAGCACATGGTCTGCTACAATACGATTTTTTAGTTTTCCTTCCTTAAGGTGATACCTCGGTGAACACTAGCGCCACCGTCATTTAAAAATCATTACTCACTGAAAACACAAGTTATCAAAAATCCCTCTGCTGTAATTATGGTTCTGGATCTGAAATTAATTTTAATCATATTCAATTATTAAATTATAGTTCCATATAGTTACAAATTGAAAAACTGCTAAAAGTGGCCGTTTTAAGCAATAATGCAATTTGTGACTATAGGGAATCATAATTTAATATGTTTAAAATTAACTTCAGATCCAGAACCATAATTACAGCAGAGGGATTTTTGATAACATGTGTTTTCAGTGGGTAATGATTTTTAAATGACGATGGCGCTAGTGTTCACCGAGGTATCATCTTAAGATATGTTTTAAGATTCACCCGTGCTCCATTCGTATAATATACATACTATTACATACTCCTTAGAAAATATTCTTATTAATAGAATCGTCTGCCAGACGAAGTGTACACTTGTTAATAGAGTACAGTCGTAATAAAATTGTAAATACCGAAATGTGAAATGACAACCACCATGAATAATCCGTGGCGTATTAAAAATACTCGTGGTATTCGTTAAACAATGTTGGGCAATTTCGGTCCACGATACTCATACATATATTAGGTACTTCTGTTACGGTTATTTCTATGTAGTTTTTCCTTGTTTTTAGTTTAGTTGCCTAAAGTCTTTAATTGATAAAATAATAAATGAGCAACAATACGGTTATTAACGTCGATATTAAGAACACTTATCGTATTTATATAAGTTAAAAACTATTATTCTATATAACTATAATTCTAGGTAACGACATGTCAGTAAAAATATAGATCTATATTTTTACTAACTGTGAATAAGTAATTAGTTAGTCGTTCGTCTATTTAAATTTGTAAAACAAGTGGTAACTACTTTAATATGTCAAACAAATGTCGACAATATTTTTTATTGTTTATCGAGCTATTGGCAAAGTGGCAGAACCCATCCGCTTTCGGTTTCCGTTATTTTCACCACTCACCTAACATAAATATCCATTTTCATGTTTTCAATTTTATGGTAACACTTATAAAAGCGAATACCCAAAAGGTCTGCCCCATATAAGAGGCCAAAATAGTATATTATTTTATAGCAAAAAGTGTTTGCTGCACTGCTGTGTGGTTACTCTGGTATACATCATTATCTGGTATATATTATTTTTAATATAGTACAAAGACTTACTTTTAATATAAGTACTTTTTTATTGTACGAGTATACATGTAATCGTAAATTAATATTACTTATCAGTCACTATGTTATTAATTTTAATTGACGATAAAAGTATTTTATTTTATAAATAACTAAACACTTAACAAAAAATATATAGGCACTGATTAAATCGATAAGAAACAAAAAGAAAAAATCTTATATACCAAAGATAATCTAAAGTTGGTCTTCTGGCTATTACTAATTCTGTGCCTCTGGGCAGAGTTTCCATCACGAAAGCAGCATTCCCGCGCTGGATAACGATGGCTATCCTTTGTGCGAGAAAGCTGCCTTCGGGTTTCAATTTTTTGTTCTTGTCCGAATATAATCAGCAACGGGTACAGAATGTCTCATTTTTTGTGCTTTTCCAAAAATAATCCTGTATATGTGGCCAATTTAAATGTTCATATCGTAAATGAATTTCATATCGTGCATCCGATTGCAATAAAAATATTATAACGAATTTAAATGAGACACTTTGCATATTGCTTTTACTGCTAAATTTATGCCAAAAAAAAAGCGAGTATTCGAGCATTTTTCGCTCAACTACTCTAAATAGAAATACGCACTTTTTTATTTTCTACGGAGACTTGTAGTATGAGAAATATACGTATTCAAGGAATTTCTGACGGTTACTTTTGATATAGGTATTAATTTTCCGTGACAAGACATTTAAAAGCAGAGTCGCGATTTTAATACGTTTCAATTTTTATTGCTTACAACATTGCATGCAATTTAACAAGTCATTACTCATACGTCGTCATATATTTATGAAGCGACTTTCTTTGAACAAGTTTCTTTCACTTTAGATAAAAATATCTCGTAAAAAGAATTAAATGAATGTTGCTACAAAAATAATATGTAATATTTGCTTGGTTCAAAATCTTTTTGCGACTACTGAAATAACTAATTCCAGAGATTGTAAAGCGTTATCGGCCAGAATGTATCTTATATAGATAAAACTTCCATTGTCACGTCTGCATCGAAGAACAAAAGTAAATTATCAGCAGCAAATATTTTTATATAACATTCAAAGCAAATGCAAATCAACGATCTTTTCATAATAGTGCACGTGGCGTGCACCTGACTAAATAAAAACAGTTTTATATTTTAACAAAACATAATTATATTTTTTTAAATAACAAGTCCCTTTTCTATTTAAAATTAGTAGTTAGTAATTTTAATTAAAAAAATAATATCTATGTTATTTAGTAAGGTACTTTGTGTATAATTATAAGTTTGGACAAGAAAACAGATCTACGACACTTGATAAAAAGTGGCTACAGTGTGCCCACTCAAACATATTTAACTGATTAAATTAATATCGCAAAATAATTAATTTATTCCACAGGTGACGTTATCGATATCAATATTGATTAGCCTCCACGTGTTCTTCCTGTTAGTTGTTGAAATTATCCCTCCAACCTCCCTGGTGGTGCCGCTCCTGGGGAAGTACCTCATTTTTGCGATGATACTCGTCTCTATAAGGTATGTATAAATTAAATTATTCTTTATATTTGTAGTCGCAGTGTACAGATTGTAAACATGAACGAATAAAAAATATTAACACCAGAATCTTTGCCCAGTAGGTATAATATTTGATATAAACCCATAACATCTAAAATAATCAAGAACCTTAAAAATCGTAACTAGTTTTTGTCTATATTCTTGGTTTATTTGTTCCAATCTTTATTTACCTAAAATAAGTTTTATGATGATGCTATCTTTATAGCTTTAGTCTTTATTTTATTATTTGTACGAAAATTTCAAAGTTCATTATAATCTAAGTTTATTTGGATAACGACAAAAGATATTATTACGAAAGATAAATAAACCTATTTCATATTTAAAACTGAGATATCTGATGAGCTTGATAGCCAAGCGGACGGCGCGTGTTTGTAACGATAGCGCTCATCAAGCTATGGAGAGTGCACGGCCAGGTTTGGATTGGTCGCCATTAGTGGCATTTTTATATTGAGCTCCTCCGTACTTCGGGAGGCACGTTAAGCCCTTGGTCCTGGTTGTTATCGATAGATGGCTCGTTAGGCCAAGTTAGATGACTTTAGGCAGCCTGAAAAATATGACAGTGTTGTCCACTAACACCCGGATCATGTTCCTATGGTCATGGTCCGCCAAATCAGAACCATGATTCGGATGAGGCTGAAACATAAGCTAAAGATGCAACCGGGAAAACACGCTCGGACGAAGACAAATGACTGCGATATCTAAAGTAGCAACATACATATAATGTTGTTTTATGAAGTAAATAAGCAGATTGTTACTGTCCTCAACCGATGACCAAAATGTATTAAATAAAGCATGAACATAATTAGTTTGAATATACTTGTAGGAACAAAAATTTTTTAAGGTAATTGAAAATTAGCGAAATAGCATTAACTCGTGCTGTGGTTCTGATAAGCCACCCTTTTAACTTATGTGCTGTTTCTAATCAAATTGCTACGAAGCGCTACGAAATGCTACGAAATGCTACGAAACGCTACGAAGTGCTACGAAGCGCTACGAAATGCTATAGTGCTACCTTAAAATTAACTAAAACATCACAAAAATACCACTTTACCACATTCGATATTTAGTTTATATACTTGGTGTTGTATTTATTAAGAAATAATTATATTTTTTACAGAAGTGACCTTTTTACTAAAAGTAATTATTTAAATATAGCTCTCCGGGTCGCTCACAAGTTATACGTAATTTGCATATAAATTAAAAGTAGGTTTTATCAAACACGATATTTGATTGGATACTCTGGCTTTAAGAAAATTACCATTTAAACACACTTTTTGTTGGTGTAGGTAGTTGTAAACTTTTGACAAAATTTGGCCTTGACGCGGCGGTTATGTTGCGAGTTGTGTTTGTGACTTACAATCCTTGAGTTACTCAATTAATAGATAATATAAGAAAGATAATTTCTTTTACTAGATATTTTTATATACTTACCTATTTATTTATTTAAACTTTATTGTAAAACATAAATTTGTATATTACATATATAGATAGGTATATTCGACAATCTTGATGAACTAAATTCAATTCATACAAAAAGGTACCAAGTTTCATAATGTAAGTAACAATAAACAAAGAACACGCCTTTCAAGTCACTATAGGATATTTGCCACAGCGCGTAATTAACTCTGTGCTTGTAATGAACATATTACGGCTAAAGAAACAAGGTAACATTAAGTCGTATTCGTTTATTAGCCGAGCACCAGCACTTGTGGGATAAATTAAATAATGTGAGAGAAATTACACAACGAATACACTCTGTAAGTAAGTATTCAATTCTATTCAAAACATTTTACTAACTTATTTCGAATTATAATATATGTCTACAATTCAGCTCACTATAATAGGGAATAAAAAGACATAGTTCCATGATGGTGTGATGAGTGTTTTTTATTTAAAATGCAAGTTCGGCCGTAAACTTAAATATATATATTTCAGATTCACTACCACGTCAAAATATTAGAACTCCTAAGTTCAAACCTTTTAACGTGAGGTCCAAATAAATTGAACCAATTTTCTCTTCTGTATTCTCCTTATTTGCATTCGTAGGGAAGGTAAATAACAAAACTGCTTATTCAGTGCGTCGCGCACACAGACACTTACCTTTAATCGAGCCAAACCCACGCAAACCCACCCCTAGCTATTAAGTTCAGCCAATAAATCCTGATTAATTGCTTTGTCTGTACTCGACATGCGGTATATTAAAACTATTAAGTATCATACTATTAATGCAGTTGTGATGGTTCTCTGGAGGAAATGATAGGTTTGTAAATGTATTATTATCAATTTTCAACAATGTATATATTTTTTTAATTAACTGTGTTACTTTTGTTTGTCTACTAAACAAGTGAAAATTTAATTTATTATACATGGGAATACGCTTGAAACAGACTTTGATATGGAATGGCGCAAGAAGATAAGAACCGAAGTAAATTGCAATGAGAAAGGGCTGAGATTGATGTCTTAGATAAGTTGAATATTCGTTATGAATTTAATCATGCCAATCAAATCAATTGATCGAATTGGTCAATGTCGTAAGCCTCAGACGAGGTCAATTTTACTATACTCACCTGGGTAAACAAAGTGATGTGTCCATTTCATCATATCACCTAGGTGAACTAACCCTGGTGAAACAATTTGACATAATCCTGTAATTGTTTGCCATTTTTCATAAATGAAAAATATAAATAAAATCAGATATATGAAATAACGTTTGAGTTGTTTTCAGTATATGTGTAACGGTAGTGGTTTTAAACGTCCACTTCCGATCGCCACAGACACATCGGATGGCGCCGTGGGTGAAGAGAGTTTTTATACATATTTTACCAAGACTGCTATTCATGAAACGACCACAGTACAAGTTCGAAACAACGAGGTAAGTTGTCTGAATTAATATCTGTCATTTTTATATGCACTTCAGTCAGTTTCAGTAACTACCTAATAAGTACCTGCTACCTACCCAATCTTATGCCCGTCACAACAATGATTGCGGAGTATCGCACAGATGCAGTTGGCAATACCAAAATACAAATACATTGAGGTGCTAAACCCCGATCCGATCAATCAAAACTGCCTGACCGTACAAAACATACGCAAAAACTCTACGTACAGAGTTCTGACCTCTGATTTGAAGTTATAGAGATATAGTGATAATCATTTAATGTTGAGAATAAATCGGAGCGCTGCAAACTCGTTAGCTATAAATCCGACCGCGGATCAAAACAAGTGTAAATTAATTATAAGTTGCTAAAGGCCGCCCGCTGATAAAGTTGCTTGCTTATTTCTCGCCGCGGATGTTGCCAACTTTAATATTAATAAGCTTAAGTCGAAAAGAGGTATGTACGGCGGGCCGCTCACGAGAAATGTTTGCAAAGGAAAACCATGACATCGTCTTCAAGTCATTGATCTTTCATAAGCAATGCCGCTCTTAACAGATGCCGCGGAATAAAAATACAAATGCATTATTTTTTTCATCCTACTTATGAAAACAAAAATCACATAAGTTTGATTAATTTATATTATTAATATAAAAAGCCTTAAATTAAATGTTGTATTGTAATAAAAACCTATAAAAAGTTAACCGAACTAATCAGGTTGAATCCGCCTGTCACCAATCGCCAAAGAAATCATTTCAAAGGCCAGAAGCCAAAAGGCAATTAAGAAAAAAAAAACCTAGACGCTAGACGCATGCTAGGGCGATTCAATCATTCATCAAAAAATTCCTTGCAATACTGACGATATGAATGTCAATTATCGATTCCAAATTATTATTTTAAAATTACGTATTATAGTATCAAAAATTTTATAGTAAAATATTTTTTGATAGCTTTGATTAAAATATATGTATAATCAAAGATTGACAGATATATCTCCAAAATAATCATCAAGATAACTTTCTTCTTGAACAATTTCAGACATTTTTATATGAATATCATCGCCATTCATAAAATCGACCAAATTCATTGGTCAGATATATTTCTTTATTTGCCTCTTGTTTGTCTCTATGAGGATTAAATAACATCGCAGATTCATTTGCGGGAATAGCCACTTACTATAGTAAATCACTTACAGAAGCATGTCTATTAGCAAGGCAAGTGGTATAATAGGCGGCGTGCGGCGCCCGCCTCGCTGTGGCGGAAAATAATGAGAATACAAAAGGATGACCATTTTTAAGATGGTTTTCCTATCGACACGTTACCCGGGGCTTAGCCAAACTCACAATCGCAAAACGTTAACGAGGTACGACAAGAACAAAATATATGCGATTGGCATAAGATTGACCATGTGCGATTTTGATCTTGTTGACATTCGTTAGCGTTTAGAAATTGTCACTTGGCTACGGGTGCCGGTCTAAATGAAATATTAAGGAATTAAAATAATCCTTGCATTTACGTTAGACATATCTGTAAACGTATTAAAATCTATGTAGTAAGTGACACTTTTATACTCTTGTTATTTTGTAACGTGGTTCCCGAACATTACGTAAATGGATCAGCGGGCTGAATTAAGCTTCTGTGGCTCACATTGCTGCGCTACGCTACGAATGACAATTTTAGCTTAAAAGTGAGCATGATTAGGTATACTATCAGTAGGTAGGGTTGGAAAATCGTATCAGTTTTTCCAAGAAATTGCATAAATTTTCTTTTTTTAAATTTATACTCAATCTGAAATAAACTCAATAAGAATAACTAAATCCATATCCATACTAATATTATAAATGCGAAAGTCTGTCTGTCTGTCTTTCTGTCTGTCTGTCACCTCTTCACGGCTAAACTGCTGGACCGATTGTGATGAAATTTGGTAGGGATGTAGTTAACGACCTGAGGTCAAACATAGGCTACTTTTGGGCGCGATATAACCGAGTCCCACGCGGGGCGAAGTCGCGGGAAACAGCTAGTAAGAATATAAAATGCAGATCGCGGTATACCGCGTGCGGCGTGGTGGTCCGATGCGGTGGTGCTGCGAGGCCGCTGTACCCGTACCGGCTGGCGGCCGCCGACGACGACTGCTGCGCGCCCGGCGCCTGGCCGCCGCCCGCCGCGCCGCCGCCTCGCCCGCTCACACGCACGCCTAGCAAAGAGGATTTGACGCATACCACATACCTCAACTCGGGGTAACCAAATTATTATACTTTCCTTCTGGAACCATGATTTTAATTTCTTCTTCATTCGAGCGTGTTTCCTAGTCTCATCTTCAGCCTACGCTTCAGAGCCCAGGGTTCACTTTTTAATAATTGTCCTGATTTGGCGATACTGATTATTACAATGGAGCGGCTGCCGATTTACCTCCGTAACCCTTTCCACAGGAAAATTAGACCTATAGTTACAGACCAAGTAAAAATGTTAACAGGGTTGTTGTGTCTACATCATAAAGAAAAACTTTATTATCGTTTCTTACTTCAATAGTTTGGGCTGTGCGTCAATAAGTAAATCGTCTTTTTTCTTGTATATGTTCTTTGTACATTATAAATTAACTACATCTACAGCATGGGTGACAGCAATCGCTTCGGCGGTAGCTGTGTCGTTCACGGCTCGACGGAAGGCGGCCCCGGCGGGCTGGGCGGGCTGCCCGGCCCCGCCAGCGAAGAGGAGACCCTGAGCCCCGTACCAGACCCACCGCCCGGGTTCAGTCACTCCGCTTGTCCGCCAGAAGTGCACAAGACGTGTTTCTGTGTGAGGTTCATAGCGGAACATACGCGGATGCTAGAAGACTCTACTAAAGTAAGTCACGAGATTTAAACAAATGAAGTTGCTGAACCAGGTTTAAGAACTTATGGTGTAAAATTAGCCATACAGTCGACAATAAATTTACAGTGACGATAAAGTCGGCAATAAATTTACAGTGACGGTAGAACAGCAGGAAATTCTATATCTTGAAATCCTGAAGACGCACAAATTATATTTTTGGCGCATATTAAATCACAAATACTTATATTCTATCTGCCCATATACAAAATTCATCTCTCCGATTATTCGATTAGAATATTGCTGAATCATTTTTTTTATATTTTCCTAAAACGACAATACCCACAAATTTTTCATTTGGAGCATTAATTCAGCAGATAAAGCACTAATTATGCGTTCTACCATATTTCTCTGGGACTTTCTTTCCTGCTAGGATCGCACTCTCATTGTGACAGTCTAACGGCTTATGAAACAATCTAATACATGAATTTGGATAGACGGAAGTACAGGTTAGCTCTAGCAAAGTTAATAAAAGAATATTCTTAAAATAAATATAGCTACTATTTATTATGGTTTAAATGCATAATGCAATGAGGATATGATGAAAAGTTGAATATGAATTATATATTTATGTAAGTAAAATCTTTATTGTACCCAAAAAAAACATTGGTACCTATAAATACAGGCCTCACTTAATTTATGTAATCTATAAATATTATATTAAAAAATAAATGTTACGTAGAGAACGCCTCTATCTCATATTTTTACTCCTGGCGCTCCTTGTGGATTTAGTGCCTGTGTGCATTATCATAAAATATGTGGCAGTTGCGATCGAAAATACTCAAAGGAATATAAAGGAGGCCACTCAGGCCACCCCGCCCGCATAAACTACTTTGCAAGTGGAACTCATCGCTTGTGTGAACAAGAAAACATATCCGATTTTACGGACACAAAACTACATTGACGCCTGTTTCGAAAAATAAATTATGTTTGAATTAGATCTGAGAATGTTATTTATCAAATAATAGGTTTGATGCCGAAAAATCATGTCTCATCGTAGCGTTTTCTTAACATTCCTAAGCAATATTTTTTCGGAGCCCAAGGTGCGTTAAAGCTCTATATGTAAATTTATTAATTTACTAGCGTCATTCACTAGTTTTCCCCATATCGATGGACAGACGGGTCTTGGTGACTTTTAAATTCTACTAATTTTGAATCAATATTTATGTTACAGGTAAAAGAAGATTGGAAATACGTGGCAATGGTACTGGATCGGCTGTTCCTCTGGATTTTCACTCTGGCCGTGCTGGTCGGCACTGCAGGCATCATCTTGCAAGCGCCGACACTCTATGATGACAGAGTACCCATCGACAAGCACTTCAACCAGTACGCCACGTCCTCCTTGGTGCGGTGTCCACCGCCAGCGTAGTAACACAATACATGTAACTTTAACTATCGCAAGGACCATCGTGTGACCGTATCAAATAACAAATTAAACAATCTTTTTGTTGTTTTAGATTTATACAGTCAGTTTAAATTACAGAATCAACAGGCTGATATCGTTATTCATATTTTGATGACTATTTAATTTGAATTTTGGCATAACTGATTTATATATTTTTTAAACAAACTAAAATATTTAATAATAAAATTCATTTATATGAATAATCTAATGAACTTTACATGGTCACATGATAGATCCATTCAACGGTCCCAAGAACGAAAATACGCAGATGTGATGTCGAGCAACTAAAACAATAAAAAGCACAGATATATTATAAGTAAATTTATAATACTGTGCAAAAAATTTTTTTGAATGGAATCAATGTTGAACTTTTCCTGTGAAACCGCTTTCTTGAGCACAGAATACTGAATATGCACCCGGCAGTCGTCAAATCGTCACCTACTCTATTTTTTTAAGTCAGTGAAATTGCAGGTTGAATTTGCTGCATTTTTAATCATTGTTTAGAGATGGAGAAATTATGGTTTTAGCCTCCCTCTCCCCCAATTAAAATCTTTTATCGCCCATAATGTTGAATGTAGTTAGGTGGCAGTACAAATAAAACGGATAGTTTATTCAGCATATCTATTAATTTAAAATGCGATAGATAGCAGATATGCTGGCTGTTACGTATATGCCTCATGCATAGGAAATAACAAGGAAATAACATATTAACCACAGACCTATGTCAAACTAGATGTAACAAAAATATTCTACAGTTCTTTCGAGATCCTAGTTTTACACGTACTATATTACTACCACTAGTAAATAGTGTGACAAACAACATTTTTATTTGCCATTCAATGTTTGAACAATTGATTCAGTTGCAAAGAATCACGTCTGCGTTTTGCGTATTGTGTTGTACGAGTATATAACGCTAACACCATTTAATGTGTAAAGCAACAGAAAGCTTGTGGCCTGTGTCTGTTGTAGTTTATTTCGTAATATATCGTAGATACGCATTTATTAATTTGACGTCAGAGATATACACTTATTTAAATAACTAACCCATTGCATTTAAAACATGTTTATTCAAATGTTAACGATGTTGATTAAAATAACTGTTGCTGTATAATATAACCGGTAACAGTACTTTACAACGAAATGAATTACAACAATATTGACACTGGACGATCGCAAGAGAATCAACGCACACCCGTCCCGCCCGGCACGTGTTCTATTCCACGACACGAACCTTCTATAATTATAATAGTTATTTAAGAAACTAATCTAAGTAATTCTCATAAACTCTTTCTTCCACTTAACGCTATCTCAAAGCTCATTCTATTGTAAGCACTCTTATCTTTTAGTTCGGTATGTCGTAAACGTTCCTATATCAACGTCTAATATAATGACAATAAATGCCCACATAGCTATCAACTTGTCACTACAAGCAGTAAGTTCGATATGTAAAATGTTCTCAAAATATTTCATCAAGTTATTGGTGACCTAGTTCTTACATAAAGGTGCACACACGCAGCCGTTATATAACGTTAGAGAATGTTGTATAATATAACATTAAAATTTGTTCAATAACTTTTTTAACAAATTGTAACAAGTTACAAATTATTAGATGTTAAACAACTTCAGTAGCATAATTTTATTCATCTAATTAAAACATGATATAAAAAATAATAACTATTGTATAACATCATCTTAGCCTTAGCGGGACAAAGAAGAAGGAAAGACAGACCAAAACTGATGGTTACAGAATACGATATTGTACAAAAAGAACCCGGGGGTTCGTTCGCCGCTGGTCAGGTCACGATAAAAAATGATCTCTTCCTGATTGGATTGGTCTTTTATTTTTCATTTATTTATTTAGGCACGCTTACAGCATTTACACATGACACATTATATTATAGGTACTTACATTATTGTAGTGTTATCTTAAATATGTAATTGCCAATTAATGGCGAGCACAACATTGACCATAATAGTTCGCTACCATAATTAACTAAAACTTTGGTCTTGGATATTTATTATATATATATATAAGGTGGACTCAAATCAACTGCAAATATTTTAAGGGTAGATTCAGACCACTATACTGAACAACTTTTCCAAATAAACTTGTGTCCAAATATGAAATTATTTTAAAAATTAAATTCTTAAACAGATCAGATGATTCTCAATATGTGTAGGTCAAAAAAAAATTTTCGTATTTCGATTATAAGTATATTTGGAAAAGTTGTTCAGTTTAGCGGTCTAAATCTACCCTTAAAATATTTGCAGTTGATTTGAGTCCACCTTGTATAATGTTATAATGTTAAACAATGTTAAATAACATTATAATAACTGCTGTGTTAGGAGCACCTTTTGCATTACATTTTGAACGCTTTTCGCTAGCATACCTTTTTACGACTACGGTAAAAAGATTATTCTTTCTAAAATACATTTTTATTATAGTTCTCAGATAGTCGAAAAACATCTCAGCGATGGTGGCCACTTATAAAATCTAAGCAAAGTTGGAACATACTTATCTATAGGTAATTTATATTTATTCCATTAAAAATCTTATATTGGTTTTTATAACTAACATTTAATATATCAAAATAGAGAGCTAACATATAAAAACTGTAAGTATACTTATTCATTTTCTCTCAAAAGTAAAATTATTCAACCTTGACACTTTTAGAGAAAAATACAGAATCTTAGTAATTATTAAAATAAGAAAATGAACGAAACACCACCAAAATTAAATTGTCTGTGTTCAAAATATGTATAGTTAATAGCAGTAGGTAGTTGAAGTAGTATCATCATTGCAGCTCTAATCAAACTTATATCCTCATGCGCACCTCGCTTATTGTAAGATCTTAAGTATAATTTCATGTATGGTGTAATTCATATTAGCGCTTGTAGGAATCAAAATTTTAAAAAAATCTGTAACGAAAATACTCATTATTGAAATTAAAATATCGTTTAGACAATTTTCATCTCTTCTAAGCTATCTTTTAGACATTAATGTGAGTATTTTGTCGTAGAATAGAACATGTACACTATAAATATATCGATTTTATTATATATAAGAAAACAAAGAAATTATAGTCGAAACCAATGAAATTCCGCCAATAAGTAAAATATTCATTTTTTAAGAAAATTGTTGGCTTCGATAAGATTATGTTGATATGGATTTTATAAAGAACTAATAAAGGTTAACATGCTGAATATATAATAAATTATCCTTATGATAATGAGTACAACATAACATTTATACTTTAAGTGATGATTGCTCAATTTTACGAATGGGTATCTATTTTTCGCTACTGGATTTTCTATTTATATGTACTTGATAAAAAAACATTTTACAGTTATGTTAAATATGGTTATACATTTATGTTTTGGAGGTCAATCACCGACACAGTCGATTTATTTGAAAAGTTATATAGTAAGTACATTATATCATATTTTATTTATAATATATTCCTCTTATATGTATATTGGTCATGTACATAATTATTTACTTATTATAAAGACACGTCTACCTAGTGGACTGGTTGTCTCGAAATCGGACGGGAATTGAAAACAAATTATAAACTAAATTATGAAAATTCGAAGGTCTAAAACCACTTTAAAACATATTTGTACAAAAATAAATAACGAACGGTAATGAAATGCACATTAAAAAATGTATTATAATTTAGTTTAAATATGTGAAATAGGTACCAAAAAAATCACGAAAAAAATTATAAGATATTATGTTACATGATTACAATAAGAATGAGAGTCAGTACGAGCGATAGTTAGGTAACGTTTTGGTGCATAGTTTAGTGCATACCTAATTTATAATAGTAAATAATAATAATTATGAATAAATAATTATTTATTAATCTAAAAACGATTAAGTAATTAAGCACATTGGACTGCTCGCGGTAGAGTAGCGCAGCTCAATTGTAGAATAATAAGTTTGTAATTACGTATTTATATTGTTAATAAAACCGTTATACATAGAAAATATACATTTTATTTCATAAGTTCTAGTACCTAATATCCATAGATATCATACCATAAATTGGTCGCCGTACTAAAGGTAAAAGTCTAATCTCGGAAGAAAAAATAAAAATAAACTGTCCCTATACCGTCCTGCAGAATGATAATTTCCTTAGGAGCCGTGATTGTTACCAAGGTACAGTCAGTTCCTAACATAAAAAACAATTCTACATATTTCCACAAGTGAATGCAAATAGTTACATAACTGCAACATTTTTATTTATTTTAAGATAACATTTTAGAAAGATAGAACATATATTTCGTTTCGATAACATATATTTTGTTTCGACTGAGCTAACTACCCCTACCTAAGTATGTAGGTACATATAATTTTACTACGTACACACATAAAGTTAATTTAGGTTTAAACCTAATCACACATAATCTAAACAAATCCTTCACATTTAAACCTGCTATATAAGGGGGACTCAAATCAACTGCAAATATTTTAAGGGTAGATTCAGACTACTATACTAAACAACTTTTCCCAATAAACTAATGTCAAAATATGAAATTAATTTTTTTCACTCTCCATACTTAACCAGATCAGCTGATTTTCAATTTGGATGGGAGGTCAAATTTTTTTTTTTCGTATTTCCATATAAGTTTATTTGGAAAAGTTGTTCAGTATAGTAAATATTTGCAGTTGATTTGAGTCCACCTTATATAATACAGTTTAATCCACACTTAATAATGTCATGTAGTAGGTGTCACAATTGTTACGTAATTTAAATCTAAATACCAACTCACTCTTTTTACGTATTATAATAATTTGCGTCTACATCTTAGGGACCGAAATTGAATAACTCCGGATTTTCAAACAGATCTTTACTTGCACTTTCGGCTTTTGCCAAACTGTCAAAGACCTGGTTTCTATATTTACTATCCTGAATAAGTTTAGTTGCTTCATCTACGGCTGCTTTTTTAGAATCAGTATCTTTTGGTCCAAATTGAGAAAGGACGTAATTTTGAAACGCTTCAAACTCTGGGGAAAATGTTGTAGTTTTTAAAGGTGATGCTGTAGTTGTGTATGTTTTTTCTTCTTTTGCGAGCTCACTGTCATTCATGATTGATAAACCTTTATCTCTATTGTCTGTTGTAGAAAGAAACGCGTTTTTTTGTTCATTATTATTTGCATTCGTTTCTATTTCATCTTTTAATTCTTCTCTCCATTTTGCGAACTTGTCATCTACTTTAGATTCCTTTTCCAAATCTTCTACGATGGATTTAATTTTATCGTCATCCGACTCATGGGAATCAGTATTTTTTATGTCCATTATATTAAGAGCTTCATCGAGCACCTGATGTATTTGAGTAGCTCGGGCATAATTTTTATTGCTATGTTCAACATCATGCAATATTTTCAAATTTTGCCAGATGCTATCAATAGGCTCTCGGGGTTCTGTTTTAAATTTAAATTTAGTTCTTAAATCTTTTGGAATATTATCTACTTCACTTTTTAACAATGCGCTTATTGCCATCAACCGGTCAGTTTCTGTTTTAAATTTCATTTCAACGTTTTTTAATTCATGTTCAGCATTTATACCGTCTATATAACTATATGCCCTGTTATTTTTATCCATTCTTGGAACGTCTGGACTGGTTAATGGTTCTTGACCCCGGCATTTACGATTGTAATCTGAGGATTCGTGAAAAGCTTTATCCAAAGCTAGCACTTGTTTAACCGCTAATATAGTACAGCCTATGGTTTGTGATACATCTGTATAAACATCAGTCAAAAGTCTCCCAAAACTATCTTGAACTGAATGCATTGCCCCTCGAAACTCCTCAAAAAATGACGCAGACGTCTAAAATAATAATAAAAACACATAAGTAGAACACGAAAATCTGTTACATATAAGCTCATAAGTAAATAAGAATATCTTTAAGTTTTGAGTGAACACATTTTGTCCCGGATAAAGTATAATTTATATTTGTGCAATAACTTTTCAATGTACCCATTGTATCAACACTTACCTGTGCAGCGCAAAGAAACAAAACAATTAGAATTAATTTTGACATTACAAACTTGCTATTTCTATCAATACACAGCAAAAGAAAATATAACGATGTGTACCGCTAGAGGAAGCAACACTTATTGATTCTTCTTATTAGCCTCCGTTATTATATCGAAACTGATATTTGTCGAACATTTCTACAACTATAAACGACACACTACGTCGTTTCGAGTCCCACTTGAACTAATATTTACTATCATACAGTCAGAAAGAATCGGTAGGTACTAAATGACACGCATTTACATCCCAGAATATACGAAGCAAAAAGCAATTGTTAAATTTATTGGTTTTATTTACTTTTTTACGGTCACCGTAGCCAACAGGCGGTCACGTGCGCATTGCCGACCCTTAAAAACAAATTTGTCTAAACACTACTTAAATAAAACATCCAAAACTGATTAGTTTATTTATTTTTGAATATCTTATACAAAATGTATCACAAGATTTGATCTTACCACAAAATAGATGACACTTACAAAATCTAGGTTAGAAAAATTAAAAAAGAAAACATTTTTCTAACTGGCTTCTAATCTAAGAATATGTTTTACATTTTTGTCAGATAATGTCATCAAATTAATATGATTCTGACAATTAAATGCTGCATTTTTTATATTTTAAATGCTCAAATGACAGTGTACACCGATAAAATAATAAAAATTAATTAGTTATCAAAGTGTGAGATATATTAAAGATATAAAAAAAAATAAAGCGGCCAATTAAACAAATGTGAGGCACAAAAATAATACCGTTGCGATTGATGGTTGAGTCGACAAAAAACAATCGACTTGCTTCGCCTTAAAAACAATAATATTGTTATATAAATGCCATTTTTTTATTTCTTAAATGTGAAACCAAATTCACTTCACACTTGCACTTACTTAAAGTGAATTTCGTTTGTCGCGATTGAACAAGAAAATTACTACTACATGAATATTTATCAATAAAGCAAGTCATTACGGCAAAATATATTAAATATTCCTTTTTTAATTTTGCACCCCTATTCGTGTATATCATCAGGTACGTGTTTACATTATTGCCAAAAGTTTGTCAGACTAATAAAAGTGTATCGATTTAAGTGTTTCAATTTGGCACTTGTTGAGCAATTTATTCATTATCTATAAACCTTCTTCATGCTAAAAGGATTTAAATTTAACAACTATGAGGTTATGTCTACCCCGCAAGTGATAAATACGTATAAGTATTAATCAAATTTATAAACATGTCATTCAGCAGTGTAGTTACTCTTATATGATAAATATGTGAGATGAAAATAATGTTGGAACACAATCTAGTATTATTTTAGCATTTATTGATATATTACTTAATTAATAGACGAGTAGTAGTACCCCTTAGTAGTTAGCATATGTACCAGTTGATAGTTACCACATCTTGTATAAAAATTGGTTTACCTAGTTGATAGTTACCACATCTTGTGTAAAAATTGGTTTACCTTATGTAATATGAAAAGTACCTGCCAAAAAACATTTTTGCCATAAAGCAATAAACAACTGTTTATTTTTGGCTTCAGCGAAAATCACTGTTTTACTATTTAAAACCGTTTTCATATAAACAGAAAATTTATTTAGATTGACTTAAATATGTTACAATACTATCTTCAATCATAAATTTTGCGAAAAGCTGCACAAATCCTTATGCCAAAATGTTACGATAAAATTCCCACACTAGCAGACAATACGTATACTGACGCTTGCAAATATGGTCAGGTCACGGTGTTTAGTCACATACAAGATGCCTAATTTACTTATATTCATAAATAACACAGATATAAGTAGCATCATCGAGAAATATTATAAACTTGATATTAAAAAAGAAAATATGAACTTGTTTTCAAAGAAATAGTAAAATCTATATTAAAAATGTAAAACAAAAAATATAAGGCGTAAAATCTTTATAAAACATTTCTTCTGTAACAAAATCTAAAATAAGGTACACGATTTTAAACGTATTGTAGGAATGGCTTTGTTGCATTAACATAGGTCAATATATAAAACTAAGGGTTAAAATATATACAATCTTTGATTGTTTTGTTTTTCATATAAATATAATTGAAATAATTTCATTAAATTTAGTATTATCTGTATTAAAAAATGTAATACATATAAAACTTCCCTATGTCCAATCCTTACATCATCATTAATACTTTAGTCACCTAAAAAGTTATATGTACAGTTGTTATTGTAGCACTTTTTTTAAAATTAAATACACTGTTTCAGAACATTACAATTAATGTCCAAATACTTAATAGAAGTCTCTCCAGCATTAATTATCGTGTTGTCCCTATCATCAGTAACTCTTCGCTTAAAACGAGTGATTTGTTGGCGAAAAACATTTTCATAAAGCCTTTAAACATTTTTATAAGAGAATTTGATAACAATATTCTGAATAATAAACAAAATATGCATAAGAAATAAATTACAATCTAATTACACGTTAGCTAACATAAATAAAATATTTACCTACCTATCATACAATACAATGTCCCATAATATCGATTCAATATTCATAAAATCACTTAAATTTTAAAATATGTTACACAATCTAGTAGATATGTTAGCCAGTCTCTCTAGAGTAGTACAACTATAATATAACACCAGCCTAACCTATGATCAATATCGTCGCTGCACTTTATAATAAGATGATAAAGCAGATGTTCACCAACATGAGATTAGATTATTTCCACTTACAATAAAAAAAAGATCAGATCCCATTACGTAAATTAAATATGGATGAATTTATAAAACGTACGTACAGTAATAGCTGCTCATTATCGTGAAAAGAAATAAACCTCGATGCAACAAATTCTCAAACTCAAACCTTACACTGTTAAACCTGACAAAATCTTGACTAACTCTATGTATAGGAGGGCTATACATAGAGTTAGTCAAGATTTTTTCACTATAAATGTGTTAAAACATTCTTTTTTGAATCAGTAGTATTTTATTTTACTCAAACATGATTATAAAGAACTATTATAAAGCAAGCAATTGGACCCCGCGCTCCGAAATGACCAGCGGAGGATGCTACCAGGAACGCGTTAAGATAAGAAATATAAATAATAGTTTTATTTGTAATATTCGTATGGCCATTTTTAGTTTTATAAAGCGCGGCGACGGTATATTGTTAAATCACATCGCATTCGCAGACATCAACTAGTTTACGAGATGACTGTGACATCCACAATTTTATATCGATCATTACAAAGAGATCACTTACAAATTATATATTCGAACTCACATTTGAGCCCAACATTTAAAACTTTTATAAAAATAGTTTCGTCGTAATACATCGTAAAAAATAGTCATTTGATGTTTCGATGCTAGATTATATGTAACGACACTAACGGCAAATAACTAGAGTACTAGTATAAGTCGAATAAACCATTACTCTACCTTATCCAGCACAATTTTGAACTCCTCTGTATATGCCACTAGGTGACACTGAACAAGTATCATACTTTTTCTAATTCTCTTTATTGAGTACATGGGTAGTCACAATGTCTTCTTTAGATGTTATATCATCCTCTCTCTCGGGCGGCGTGGGCGGTTCCGAGGCGATGCTGTTATGGTCGTCGGGCACAGAAATAACAGATGGCGAGATTATGTTCATTTTTGGTAGAGGCGGTATGGGCGGCGTGGAGACATCGTTCCGAGGCGCAGGCACCGGTTGGCCGTTGGGCACAGTGAAACCGTTGCCCATTCTTTGGTAGTTTTGTTTCCACTTGTTTGCCGGTGGAGTATAGTTCAGATGGTCATATTCTCCCTCTGAAAGAACCACTTGTACTTTTACAATCTCTTTAAATGGCACTTCTTGTCTAGGATGAAATAACCTACGTCCACTTTGGAAAGATTACGTTTTTAATATTTCAGACAAAACATTTAGTTTAAGTTTGGCGAAAGTCTGAATGAGGTAAAAATAGTGTATCACTGCACACCAAGCATGGCATCGTTGTAATGTTGTACGTTTTTTGCCTTTTAAGCTGTACTAAACAAAACCTCATGTCAGAGTAATATTTAGAGTAATTTTTAGAGTATTTTTTTTTATGTTTTAAGCTAGTCGATACGAAAAGAAGAAGCAGTATCTGATAGCACAGAGTACAGAAGTGATGGCCTCGCATTTAAATATAGAGCATATGTAATGGAGCACGACAGGCGTTATAGATAGTTCTAAAATTGCAATGACTTACCGTATCCCTCTTTATGCTTTATTTCATCATAGACATGATCTAGTTTGTCATCATCGATGATGTGGTACAGGTTGGGATTGTTCGCGTCTGCGTCTTTATTTTTCAGTGAAGACAGTGGGTCGTAGGCTAAAAAGAAATAAACGGGTAATGGAATTTGTGCTTTAATATTTTTTTATGCAAGTTATTGATAAGAATGTGTTTTTTATAAATTTGTTTGTTCCTTAATCAGCACTATGGGAAGCTGGATAAGGGCAAGACGGTGGTAGATTAGTCTCCCTCTACCACATAACATTTTTAATAATTTAATAGACATTCAATGTCAACAAATCAAAATACAAATATTATTTTATCATTAACGTGGAAACATAGAATCACTATCACTACATAGTATAAAACAAAGTCGCTTTCTCTGTCCCTATACCCCTATGTATGCTTAAATCTTTAAAACTACGCAACGGGTTTTGATGCCGCCTCGTATACACGTATTTGTGTAAAATAATTCTTGGTTAGCAATGAATCAATAATTTACTGTTTTTAAATTCTAAAACTTACTATCTGAAGATCCCCCAGCCCTCATCCGGAGTTTCTCGAGAGTGGCATTGTTGTTTTTGTTGCCGTTGCCGAGATTGTTGAATATGGCGTTGTTGAGGAGTGTGGTCGCGTCGTCGCTACGAGTTGACCCTTGGTACGAGTAAACAGGGTTATCGAAGTGTTGTTCTGTTGAAAATAAAATTTATTTCCTGATTAATGTTTAATAATAAGTTTTCTGTGATTTGCTCGGCAAAAGCTTTATTACTTGAATAATCTTAAATATGTCAGCTATACTGTATAATATTATATTGTTGGTCCTTCGGGCCGGATTTGAACCAGTGAGCTATGAATTTAACAGCTTCCATTGAATGTCCTCAGTCTGTATATATGCAGCGAGTTCACGTCGCATAGTGAAACCATATAGTTCTGCCGGAAGGCACTAGGATCATGGCTTGCCAGTAGGTTCTGTAATGTGCATATACATCAATTAAGAATCTTTGAGGTCAGAATCGAGCCGATTTCTGTATATTTTAAATATAGTATAAAATATGAATCACAGTAAGTATATCACTATTATAAAACAAAGTCGATTTCTCTGTCATTATATCTCTTCGTATGCTTAAATCTTTAAAATGACGCAAATCTTTAAAATGACCGCATCACCGCAAATTTTGATGCGGTTTTTTTAATAGATAGAGTGATTCAAGAGGAAGGCTTTTATGCCCATGCGAAGCTAGGGCGGGTCGCTAGTATATAAATATATGACGTCACAAACCTGGCTGCGAGCTGGGGTCGGCCGTGTAGTGCACGTGCGCGATCTCCCGCTTGAGGTTGCGCACTCGCTTGCGGTAGTACAGCAGCACCAGCACCGCCGCCGCCGCGCACAGCAGCGCCAGGATTATCATCAGCACCGTCAGCCCCGTCGTCGACGACCCTGCTGCGTAGATATTCTCGTTTTAACCCCCGACGCGAAAAGAGGAGTGTTATAAGTTTGACGTGTCTGTCTCTGGCATTATAGCTCCCGAACGGATGAAGCGATTTCAATTTAGTTTTTTTCGAATTAAAGGTGACTTACGGGCGAGTGTTATTAGACATGTTTAATGAGAATCGATTGAGGGAAAATACCTAATGTGTGCAAATAATATGTGGGGGGGGGGGTAAATCGGTCAACCATCACCACTAAAAAGAAAAAGTGTCGTGGGTTTTTTTTTTAATTTTAAATGTTTATAACACATTCACTACACGCTGTCGTCGGCGAGCGACTGTGCCCACTAGATAGCCCCACAGCAAAGCGGGCTATTTTTCAATACAAAACTCGATGCCGCCGCCCGCGCGGCACAAGCCTGTACTGCTTTGTGCAATAAACATAGATTGTGGCACTATTACGACCGGCAGAGATAAGTTTGTTCAACTATGATTTTATGACAGAAGTTATTTAAAAGCAGTACAACAAAAATATGGCAACTTACTCTTTTAGAAATGTCAAATACAAATGTCAAATACGAAGGGATTAATTTAGGGGAAAAGTTAAGCGCAGAGCTCGAAGTAAGTACGTACAATCATAAATAACACTCGAAGGGAAATAGTTATTTACACAAGTAAATACACAGACAGACAGAAACAATTCTGTCGCAATTCAAAAGTTTATTTTTTAATATTTATCGTGAAATATTAAAAAAATAACTTTTGTTTCTTAATAACATAAGGAACATACCTTCAGCTCGGTTGGTAACAATCTGATCGGCAGCGTGGATGTCGCAGTGTTCGCCGATAAAATTTCTGTGACATATGCAGCCCTGGATGGGGTCACACACCCAGTTTCCTTGCGACGGACAGGTGCAAGCCTCCATGCAGTGGTCGCCGTAGTAGCCTTCCGGGCAGACTACGAATGAACAAATAAATTATTAACGTCACAGATCCAGGGCTCGATTAGCATATTTATTTGTTAAGTCTTAGATATTGAAAGGCAGTTCGAAAAAAACGCTAACACCTGCGTAAATGCTGAACATTCTCAATTTACCTACTTTCAAATAAAAGTATATCAAGTGATTAGGTTGAGTCTCTTTTTTCCTTGTATTAAATTTTATTCATCATGATTATTTCAGGCATAATATCACTGCTTGATATTCCTTAAGACAGAAGCCGTCGCTGGCGCGGCACTGCGCGTCGTGCTGCCAGCGGCCGCCCGCCTCACACTGCCCCCCTCCTGTATACATACACTGCGTGCAGTAGTGTCCGGTGTAGCCGGGCCGGCAGCGACAGAAGCCGTCGCTGGCGCGGCACTGCGCGTCGTGCTGACAGCGTCCCCCGCCTCACACTGCCCCCCTCCTGTATACATACACTGCGTGCAGTAGTGTCCGGTGTAGCCGGGCCGGCAGCGACAGAAGCCGTCGCTGGCGCGGCACTGCGCATCGTGCTGCCAGCGGCCGCCCGCCTCACACTGCCCCCCTCCTGTATACATACACTGCGTGCAGTAGTGTCCGGTGTAGCCGGGCCGGCAGCGACAGAAGCCGTCGCTGGCGCGGCACTGCGCATCGTGCTGGCAGCGTCCCCCGCCTCACACTGCCCCCCTCCTGTATACATACACTGCGTGCAGTAGTGTCCGGTGTAGCCGGGCCGGCAGCGACAGAAGCCGTCGCTGGCGCGGCACTGCGCATCGTGCTGCCAGCGGCCGCCCGCCTCACACTGCCCCCCTCCTGTATACATACACTGCGTGCAGTAGTGTCCGGTGTAGCCGGGCCGGCAGCGACAGAAGCCGTCGCTGGCGCGGCACTGCGCATCGTGCTGCCAGCGGCCGCCCGCCTCACACTGCCCCCCTCCTGTATACATACACTGCGTGCAGTAGTGTCCGGTGTAGCCGGGCCGGCAGCGACAGAAGCCGTCGCTGGCGCGGCACTGCGCATCGTGCTGGCAGCGTCCCCCGCCTCACACTGCCCCCCTCCTGTATACATACACTGCGTGCAGTAGTGTCCGGTGTAGCCGGGCCGGCAGCGACAGAAGCCGTCGCTGGCGCGGCACTGCGCATCGTGCTGCCAGCGGCCGCCCGCCTCACACTGCCCCCCTCCTGTATACATACACTGCGTGCAGTAGTGTCCGGTGTAGCCGGGCCGGCAGCGACAGAAGCCGTCGCTGGCGCGGCACTGCGCATCGTGCTGCCAGCGGCCGCCCGCCTCACACTGCCCCCCTCCTGTATACATACACTGCGTGCAGTAGTGTCCGGTGTAGCCGGGCCGGCACCGACAGAAGCCGTCGCTGGCGCGGCACTGCGCGTCGTGCTGACAGCGGCACGGCTGCGAGCACCCCGCCCCCCACCACCCCACTTCACACCGCTCCTCGCACAACGCGCCCTTCCACCCTGGTAGGCATTGGCATTCTCCTGGATAACAAACGAACAAAGACATCTTTATGTCTACTTTAAATAAAGTACTGTAGTAGATTTGCAAAAGTTAAATTGTATGAAAAAGCAATATAGATAGGAATCTATGATAGGGAAAGGATAAGAAAGAAATAATAATGAGAGAGGAAAGGTAAGGGAGAGTCACACTCATAAGGATCTAAACAAGTCTCTCTTTCGTATTTTCATACAGACCAAACTGTATATATATATATATATATATATATAACAATAGTAGTCACTTGAAATGAAACGCTTTAAAACATTAAACAAATTTAACTGTAATGTAACGAAACAAAACCAAACAAACCTGTAACATGATGGCAGTCTGCGCCATTCTTGCAATTACATTTCTGCTGACAGCCATCGCCGTAAGTGCCCAGTGGACACGGGTACTGACAGGTCGGGCCCGTGTACCCGCTTGGGCACGAAAAGTCTCCTGTCACGGGGTTACATGTTGTGTTATCTGAAATATTAAAACTATGTTTAAAAATTTTGAATGATGTAAAATGTTAACATAAACGAGTTAAGGCATGCGAATGTGTCGAGCTTTAGCCCATCCGGCTGAAGCGTGGCCCAACCTTGGTTTCCAGACAAGTTTTACATATAGCCTGCCCACTGCAATTAAGAAAACTACTTAACGATTTCGATAAACTTTTAGTAGGTAACGGCGGCAAATAAGTAAAGCGGGCACGGCAGCTCGCAGTCGCGGCCCGTCCAGCCGCCGCGCTCGCAGTGTGTCACACCACAAACATCGCAGTCACAGTTACCGTCGTGGTGGTCGCGGCAGAGCTGCGAGCAGGCCGGGCCGTACGTGCCGCGCGGGCACGGCAGCTCGCAGTCGCGGCCCGTCCAGCCGCCGCGCTCGCAGTGTGTCACACCACAAACATCGCAGTCACAGTTACCGTCGTGGTGGTCGCGGCAGAGCTGCGAGCAGGCCGGGCCGTACGTGCCGCGCGGGCACGGCAGCTCGCAGTCGCGGCCCGTCCAGCCGCCGCGCTCGCAGTGTGTCACACCACAAACATCGCAGTCACAGTTACCGTCGTGGTGGTCGCGGCAGAGCTGCGAGCAGGCCGGGCCGTACGTGCCGCGCGGGCACGGCAGCTCGCAGTCGCGGCCCGTCCAGCCGCCGCGCTCGCAGTGTGTCACACCACAAACATCGCAGTCACAGTTACCGTCGTGGTGGTCGCGGCAGAGCTGCGAGCAGGCCGGGCCGTACGTGCCGCGCGGGCACGGCAGCTCGCAGTCGCGGCCCGTCCAGCCGCCGCGCTCGCAGTGTGTCACACCACAAACATCGCAGTCACAGTTACCGTCGTGGTGGTCGCGGCAGAGCTGCGAGCAGGCCGGGCCGTACGTGCCGCGCGGGCACGGCAGCTCGCAGTCGCGGCCCGTCCAGCCGCCGCGCTCGCAGTGTGTCACACCACAAACATCGCAGTCACAGTTACCGTCGTGGTGGTCGCGGCAGAGCTGCGAGCAGGCCGGGCCGTACGTGCCGCGCGGGCACGGCAGCTCGCAGTCGCGGCCCGTCCAGCCGCCGCGCTCGCAGTGTGTCACACCACAAACATCGCAGTCACAGTTACCGTCGTGGTGGTCGCGGCAGAGCTGCGAGCAGGCCGGGCCGTACGTGCCGCGCGGGCACGGCAGCTCGCAGTCGCGGCCCGTCCAGCCGCCGCGCTCGCAGTGTGTCACACCACAAACATCGCAGTCACAGTTACCGTCGTGGTGGTCGCGGCAGAGCTGCGAGCAGGCCGGGCCGTACGTGCCGCGCGGGCACGGCAGCTCGCAGTCGCGGCCCGTCCAGCCGCCGCGCTCGCAGTGTGTCACACCACAAACATCGCAGTCACAGTTACCGTCGTGGTGGTCGCGGCAGAGCTGCGAGCAGGCCGGGCCGTACGTGCCGCGCGGGCACGGCAGCTCGCAGTCGCGGCCCGTCCAGCCGCCGCGCTCGCAGTGTGTCACACCACAAACATCGCAGTCACAGTTACCGTCGTGGTGGTCGCGGCAGAGCTGCGAGCAGGCCGGGCCGTACGTGCCGCGCGGGCACGGCAGCTCGCAGTCGCGGCCCGTCCAGCCGCCGCGCTCGCAGTGTGTCACACCACAAACATCGCAGTCACAGTTACCGTCGTGGTGGTCGCGGCAGAGCTGCGAGCAGGCCGGGCCGTACGTGCCGCGCGGGCACGGCAGCTCGCAGTCGCGGCCCGTCCAGCCGCCGCGCTCGCAGTGTGTCACACCACAAACATCGCAGTCACAGTTACCGTCGTGGTGGTCGCGGCAGAGCTGCGAGCAGGCCGGGCCGTACGTGCCGCGCGGGCACGGCAGCTCGCAGTCGCGGCCCGTCCAGCCGCCGCGCTCGCAGTGTGTCACACCACAAACATCGCAGTCACAGTTACCGTCGTGGTGGTCGCGGCAGAGCTGCGAGCAGGCCGGGCCGTACGTGCCGCGCGGGCACGGCAGCTCGCAGTCGCGGCCCGTCCAGCCGCCGCGCTCGCAGTGTGTCACACCACAAACATCGCAGTCACAGTTACCGTCGTGGTGGTCGCGGCAGAGCTGCGAGCAGGCCGGGCCGTACGTGCCGCGCGGGCACGGCAGCTCGCAGTCGCGGCCCGTCCAGCCGCCGCGCTCGCAGTGTGTCACACCACAAACATCGCAGTCACAGTTACCGTCGTGGTGGTCGCGGCAGAGCTGCGAGCAGGCCGGGCCGTACGTGCCGCGCGGGCACGGCAGCTCGCAGTCGCGGCCCGTCCAGCCGCCGCGCTCGCAGTGTGTCACACCACAAACATCGCAGTCACAGTTACCGTCGTGGTGGTCGCGGCAGAGCTGCGAGCAGGCCGGGCCGTACGTGCCGCGCGGGCACGGCAGCTCGCAGTCGCGGCCCGTCCAGCCGCCGCGCTCGCAGTGTGTCACACCACAAACATCGCAGTCACAGTTACCGTCGTGGTGGTCGCGGCAGAGCTGCGAGCAGGCCGGGCCGTACGTGCCGCGCGGGCACGGCAGCTCGCAGTCGCGGCCCGTCCAGCCGCCGCGCTCGCAGTGTGTCACACCACAAACATCGCAGTCACAGTTACCGTCGTGGTGGTCGCGGCAGAGCTGCGAGCAGGCCGGGCCGTACGTGCCGCGCGGGCACGGCAGCTCGCAGTCGCGGCCCGTCCAGCCGCCGCGCTCGCAGTGTGTCACACCACAAACATCGCAGTCACAGTTACCGTCGTGGTGGTCGCGGCAGAGCTGCGAGCAGGCCGGGCCGTACGTGCCGCGCGGGCACGGCAGCTCGCAGTCGCGGCCCGTCCAGCCGCCGCGCTCGCAGTGTGTCACACCACAAACATCGCAGTCACAGTTACCGTCGTGGTGGTCGCGGCAGAGCTGCGAGCAGGCCGGGCCGTACGTGCCGCGCGGGCACGGCAGCTCGCAGTCGCGGCCCGTCCAGCCGCCGCGCTCGCAGTGTGTCACACCACAAACATCGCAGTCACAGTTACCGTCGTGGTGGTCGCGGCAGAGCTGCGAGCAGGCCGGGCCGTACGTGCCGCGCGGGCACGGCAGCTCGCAGTCGCGGCCCGTCCAGCCGCCGCGCTCGCAGTGTGTCACACCACAAACATCGCAGTCACAGTTACCGTCGTGGTGGTCGCGGCAGAGCTGCGAGCAGGCCGGGCCGTACGTGCCGCGCGGGCACGGCAGCTCGCAGTCGCGGCCCGTCCAGCCGGCCGCACACACGCACCGGCCGCTGCCCGCTTCGCACGACGAGTTGTTGAGGCACTGACATCGCTCCGAACAATCCGGCCCGTAGTAACCTTCCGGGCATTGGGTCTCGCATCTGACGCCTGTACGAGTCATTCATTCAGTTTTATAAAATGTTTGTTGGAACGAAATTCCTCAACTTGGCTTGCGGTTGGAATGATAAGAGAGATTTATAATGTGACGAAAAAGCGTTACGTCACTTAATTTTAATCTGTTTAATTATTGCCAAGTCTTATAATAAGAACTTAGTTTTTATCTCGCAGCAAGACAGTTTTCGACTACTACAAATATATTACAGTACTTCATTCCAGGTGCCCATGCTTTTTTCTATTTATTTTTCATTAAACTAATAATACTTGAAAAGCTAGAAATTACCAACCAATTGAACCAATAGGTAAAAAAATAATGTAAATGAAAAACAAAATTCAAGGAAAACATCCGTTGGTTACTTATTTACTTCAAAGATAAATGAACATATACACCTTCAACCAAAACAGAGCAAATATAGTATTATAAACAAACAAGTGCAACGTACATTTTATAGAAACAAAATTTAACAAGTGCTAGCATTAGTCAAAGTTTAATTGTCTACATATTATTATTAAAAGTCCCAATAGAAAAGTAAAGAAGAATACAAACAAATATAATGTGTTTAATATGATAAGAAGCTACATTTTCAATTCTTAAAGCATCTCTAGCCATCTGATATCTGCGACGGGTATAAATTAACTAGTACATATTTAAATACTTAATTAAAAATCGGCATCGATTAATACCTTTGTTCAAAATACCTAATTTTCATTCGGTAGGTTGGTGGTTATAGTTTAAGAGTTGTGACCCCCACCAAACTATTTCGAGCATATTACATATTCTTATTGAAGACTGTCAATTCCATGAACTACAGATATTGAAACCGCCGGAGGCCGTCGTCGCTTTAAATTGTAATTGTACCAATTTGTACCCAATTTAAAACTAATAAAAAAAAACCCTAAATTCAAATTAATATTGTGCAATTTGTGCTACAAGAAAATATTGCTATCTACGAAATTTAGTGTTATGTACACCATAATCTCTAGGTACATACCAAACCTCCTAGGTAGACCTGAACCAACAGAGAGTGCCATCAGTTACATACATTAAAATGTAATGCAAAATTAGAGGAGTTAAAAGAAATATCCATGAAATGTGACTAATGTTCCCGTATAATCGGCGGGTATTGAAAGTCATACTCAATTACACGTTATTTGTAGTTACAAGAAATATTACTTAATCATAGCTTTCCTTTTGAGGCAACACGCAGAGTGCAAGTGAAAACGAGGCGGTACAAAGGTCGAGCGTAAGTACGTATTCAACCATTGTTCTGGTGAATACATTAACAAATGGACACAGTAAACGTATAAGGGCCAACCAAGATATAAATTAGGCAACTAGCCTGTGAAGTCTTCACACTATCCCAGAAATAATCAAGGGGATAGTCTAGATTAAAAAGAATTGGTAAATAGGTATTTGGAGGCAATATCAACGTCTCATGTTCACCTCATATCTCCCCCGGAGAGAACGATATGGATAACTGCCGTTCAGACCAATTATACATACAAAAATCTTAACCAAATCGAGGTTTCGTATTACAGTTGTTTCCTCGAAAACGTGGCCAAACTTTTTGTTTTTGAAATATGTATATTAGTCATCTGATTATGGCGGTAAAAACAGGGTATTTTTATGGATTTAAGAAGAAAATATTTTCTTTAATTAGTTATTTTAAAAAATCAAAATACATTACTCTAAAGACATTTCCACAGGAAAAACAGTAACCTGTTAATAATATTTATATAAGTTTTCATGAATATTGGCATAATAACAGTTAAGATTGACGGAAATATTATTAAATTCAAAATAATTTGAAAGTCATTATCTGATGTAAACGACATTAACATGACAATGGCGAGTTATAAACAAACGTATTATATGTAACATCCTATTGTTAATGTTTAATATAAATAAATATAATCTCATATTATGATCTCGCAAAACACGCGAGGACTGATGTCAGCAATGATTGTTAATTGTATTCTATGTCGAATTTTGTTGAAAGTGGCAACTCTTAAAAAACTACTGGTCTGATTTGAAAGATTATTTCTGCATGTGATATCTTAATTCTTAGGAAAATAAATATATCAGATACACAGCACGGGCGAGTGTAACCGCGGGAAACAGTATAAAATAAACCAATACAGACCTCTCCACTTGGTGTCGCATATGCACTGTCCCGTGGCGTGGTGGCAGCCGAGCGCATGCTGCGTGCAGTTGCACAGCGAGCCGCAGCCGAGCCCGAACGTGCCGGCCGCGCAGCGCTTCTCGCAGCGAGCGCCCGTGTAGCCCGGGCTGCACACGCATTCGCCTATAATCATGGTGCACGATAATTTTTTTGTTCACCCGCCACGAATGTAAGCCCCCTAAAGATGGGGGAGAGTTATTAAAATGCAATGATTGCATAGATAGGCGACACTATAGAGAACTTGTAGGGAGATCAAGCAGGTGCGTCTGGAAAGAGATGCGAAATGCTAGTACAGCGCACTCTCCCGAGATTAGGCTCGTATAACCGAGAGGTTGGTAGAGCCAGTTAAGCTCTGCGTTCGTTCGTCGAAATTGGTGTACGGAACTTAAATTTTTTTTTGGTATTTATGCATTTCATTGTATTTTACGTATAGAAATCCAAACCGATTCCGATGCAATGAACGCGCATCTTTAAGACGATACCTTAGTAAACACTAGCGCCACCATCATTTAAAAATTATTATTCACTGAAAACACAAGTTATCCAAAATCCGTCTTAAGTAAGTTAATTTTAAACATATTAAATTATAGTTCGCTATAGCAACTTTTTTCAAAAATGGCCGTTTTAAGCAATATTGCAATTTGTAAATTTAAGCGACATCAAATGACTAAACTTATAGGTAAATGATATCGAGTGAATATAATATTAATAAGGGCATAAACCTCCGTTTTTGCACTATTTTACACTGCTATGAGATAGTCTCATTGATTGCTTTTATTTTCCACTAGCCATTCAATATTTAACTAACCTAACCTAACCTAACCAACTGACCAGTTGGTTAGGTTAGGTTAGGTTAGTTCCAGCTGACCAGCTGACCAGCTGGAAGCAGATATTTATCGGAAAAATGGTTGGTTGTAGAAGTCACCCTCAACAAGAACTCACCGGTGACAGGATTACAAGGCGTGTCATTTTCACAGTTGCAGGGTTGAAGACAATTTGGTCCGAATTTTTTGCCATCGCATGGTCTGTCACACTTCAGACCGTCATATCTATAACCAACAAGATACTTATTAATAGAAAACAATTTATACTCAATTGATATCTAAATTATATGTTATTGGTGCAATAAAGTGTTTACTCAATCGTTCATTGATTAACTTCGAATATATGGTGTATACAAAATTATGGTTTTAAAGGAAGCGACTAGTAATTTCAACAAACAGGAGTGATGATGTGTACTTGTGACTTTGTAGTCCCATTTTCATCCTACACTATTAAACAGATTTTAATGACATTTAACACAGAGATATCCTAACGTAGGACATTGACTACTTAAGAACAAAATAAAGGACTCATACAAAGGCAAAATCACAAGTGTCAAAAGTCAAATATGAAACTTTTTTTTAAATACAGAGTGCTATAAAATAAAGAACTCACCCGGGTGTACAGTGACATTGGCCGGTCTCGGGCGAGCAAGTAGCGTTGTTGTAACACTCGCACTTGTCCGCGCAGTTGTCTCCGTAGTACGGGTACTCGCACGTCTCCTCGCAACGGATGCCACGGAAACCCGGCGCGCATAAGCATGACCCTGACGACAAATCAAATATTTTATCGAATTCAACCACGCAGTGTTGAGAGAGGGTGAGTTTCGTATTTGTGCTCGCCGACACGTTAACTAAGTATAGCAAGATAAGCGAACACTCCAATAAAAATCTACGAAAGAGATCACACTTGTTGCCGTGTCCCGCTTCTGCCGCATCTTGTTCTGTAGACGACTTGATAGAGACAAATTGAGAGGCCATTGTAGTGGGCGCAGTCCTCTGTGGCTCTCACAATACGCACCATTGACAGGCGAGCAGTGGCCGGAGTTCTCGCAGCGGCAGGTGTTGCGGCAGCCCTTGCCGTACGTGAGCAGCGGGCACTGCCGCGAGCAGTCCTCTGTGGCTCTCACAATACGCACCATTGACAGGCGAGCAGTGGCCGGAGTTCTCGCAGCGGCAGGTGTTGCGGCAGCCCTTGCCGTACGTGAGCAGCGGGCACTGCCGCGAGCAGTCCTCTGTGGCTCTCACAATACGCACCATTGACAGGCGAGCAGTGGCCGGAGTTCTCGCAGCGGCAGGTGTTGCGGCAGCCCTTGCCGTACGTGAGCAGCGGGCACTGCCGCGAGCAGTCCTCTGTGGCTCTCACAATACGCACCATTGACAGGCGAGCAGTGGCCGGAGTTCTCGCAGCGGCAGGTGTTGCGGCAGCCCTTGCCGTACGTGAGCAGCGGGCACTGCCGCGAGCAGTCCTCTGTGGCTCTCACAATACGCACCATTGACAGGCGAGCAGTGGCCGGAGTTCTCGCAGCGGCAGGTGTTGCGGCAGCCCTTGCCGTACGTGAGCAGCGGGCACTGCCGCGAGCAGTCCTCTGTGGCTCTCACAATACGCACCATTGACAGGCGAGCAGTGGCCGGAGTTCTCGCAGCGGCAGGTGTTGCGGCAGCCCTTGCCGTACGTGAGCAGCGGGCACTGCCGCGAGCAGTCCTCGCCGCCCCAGCCCGCCGAGCACTCGCACGCGCCCGTCCACGGATCACATCTATTGGTACAAATAACAAATGAGTTAAGGTTAAACATAATTGCTTTACTTGTTTTTCATTCTCATATGCCGAACTGTTAAGCATTTTTGTTCCTAAGGTAGGTATAATTTGTAGGCTTTAAGTATACAACATGTTTAGAGGAAATAAATTATTATGTATCTATTATTGCAGAGGCCGCTGAAATGAATCGATTGACGGCAGCGTCATGAGAGAAGGCGAACAACATTCTGCAACATATACAACCTAATAACGACCAACAACACTAAAACCGGCCAGGAGTGCCCGCTGAAAACAAAGTGTATACTCACATATCGGTTGTGGAAGGGTTACATTCACAGTCAGTTTCACAGTTGGTCCCCCACTTGCCATCGGGACAAGCTCGCAGTTCGCACCACGTGCCGCGCCAGCCCGGCTTGCAGCTACACGATCCGTTGTGGGACGAACACTCGCCTCCGTGCTGACACGAACACTTGCCGAGACAGTCCACGCCGTACGTACCCACTGGGCACTCTTCGATGCACTGCAAAGTGTTATTTTTTTTTTTTTTATTAATTTAATTGATCACATTTATAATTTTCTACAAAGTTTCACTTTTAAAATGTTTATATCTAATCGATTCCTACATTCTAAAAAATATAGTAAAGTCTATGTATAACTTAGTATACATATACATATCGTTTTACATATAATTTTTTTGATTGATTTGATATTTCTCTCAACACAGCGTATTCCCTTTTAAATCCTCAATTAACTTACATTAAAGTAGGGGTGGCGATCTAAAATCGACGAATGAAAAACTCGATTTTTCGTGTTTAAAAATTGATATGTACTGGATCGATTCATTGGATCGATAAATCACACTTTAAAATCGACAATAGATTAGAGATCGACACCGACGACCTTGTATAGTGCCCGTATACAAGAGTGCTGCCGGTTAATTACTCAAAAACTCGCGGTGTGTGTGTGATTAGTAGCCTCACTTCTCTACAAAAAAAAAAGTTACGTTTTCTATTACTTTTTGGAGTTTTTGGAGAGAAAGAAAACTGTCACTTTGTCCGCGCTGTGTCAAATATCTAAAACTTAGGTTTTTCGAGTATTTGTGCATAATATTGGTGGATTATTATTCGCAGTGTTCGTGAACAAGCGTGAGTGTTGGGAAGTGGTACAGAGTCGATTATGTGACTTTTATCTTTGTCACCAAAGAACTTAGTCTTAATTTAGTATAGAAAGTTTTTTTATGTTGTTAATATTATCCAGTCGTCGAGAGAATAAACGGTGTACCTGTACACCTCACCTCGTCTCTCATTTCCTGCCATACACCGATCAGAACAGGTTTACCGAAATTCTCTAATAAGTTCGAAAAGATTGAATTACACTTCGCTTTTTATAGTACGTGTACTATTACTGATCATATTATCATCATCATATGCTTAGCATATGATAAACGTTTTCCTTAGAAGTTGCGTGCGTTGGTTTAATCTCTATTTACGTAATAAAATATTGTGGGTCACTTGTAATGTTCTATGAATCACTCTTTTAATTGTAATTTGTTTACAGATCAAAAGGAAAATATATTCTAATTAATTACCAAAGCAATGAAACATAAATAAATTATGTAGTTATGACATAGGTTTACTTTGATTTGATTAAACATAAAGTAAGTACTAATTAATAGCAATCAAATACGAGTAAATATACGAGCAAGTATAAAGAAGCATAATAATATATTAATACGTCAAAAAAAGAAATATTACAAAGGTATCACAGAAATTTGTTTTTTTAAATGCCAACATCTTACAAGTAGGGAAACTTAAGATGAACCAGAGAATCTTATTATTATTGGAATTCGCATGAAAAGCGCTTCTGTGTAACATTTTGCTCAAACATATTAGGTCTCTTGCCGCCGTTGCCTTACCTTATCGCCAGTGAAGCCCGCTTCACACTGACAACGACCAGTCACATGGTGACAACCTGCTCCGTTGGCACATTCACACGTCCTTTGACATTGTTCACCCCATTTGCCGGTAGGACATCTGAAATATACAAGTATCTAGTTTTAAAAGTATTATGTATTAATTATGACTACGGCATCCTAATAATATCTTGTTTTTTGAGGCTTTTGTATATGTAAAATGTTACGCGTAGTTTTGTTCCTCTGCTCATATCAGCCAGTATGGATACATGAGTCATTGTCCTTATAATATTTAGACTTAAAAATAATAAAGGTATCCTATAGATAGATATTTTGAGTACTACCTGTTGGCGCAAACCTCCCCAGTCCAGCCTGCAGTACAATGACAGATCCCAAAAGCATTGCATTTGCCATCGTTCTGACACCGGCACTCTTGGACACATGGCTCGTCTTCTTCGCACTGTTTTTCACATCTGAAATAAATCAAATGTATTTTTGTAACCCGCTAAAATATACCATTAATCTACCAACAATTAAAGACAAGTTTGATTACTATTTGGTGGTAATTTCTGGATCTACGGTCGAATATGATTTGCATGGAGAACGAAGAAGTTTTGATAAATCTTTTGTGTCGTAGAATTAAGCCTGTACAATCGTCTGCAAGATTATCCATATCCATACTAATATTATAAATGCGAAAGTCTGTCTGTCTTTCTGTCTGTCTGTCTGTCACCTCTTCACGGCTAAACTGCTGGACCGATTGTGATGAAATTTGGTAGGGATGTAATTAAAGACCTGAGGTCAAACATAGGCTACTTTTGGGCGCGATATAACCGAGTCCCACGCGGGGCGAAGCCGCGGGGAACAGCTAGTACACAATAAATAAAAGAAGACAAATCATATATCCATATAATAATTAAAAAATATATAATAAATACACAATCCCTTTGTTGTCTGTCGAACTGAGATTGTATAATACATATTATGATGACTTTATATTTAAAACCACGAACAGATAAAATTGTTTTATTTATACAAACGGAGTAACGATGATTCAATGTTGATTTGATAAACAAAAGTATGTAGGAGTATCTGGAGAGTATAAAATAACAGATTTATTTATTTAGAGACAAATTCAGAATAATCAATATTTAAATCAAAGATTATAATCGTATATTATTATTTAGGTACTATTTATATTAACCCTGCAGACAAAGAACCTATACATTTCATCAAAGTACAATTTGATGCATCCATGAGCTAGCTCGCTCAATCGAGGTTGTACAACGATTGATGTTCATATCTAATTCAGACCAAAGTAAAGTTGTTGTGTTTTATTTTGTGAGTTTCCTTCCCCGTATTGTTGTTATAAGCTTATTAGCAAATCATCTTTCCCACCCAATACTGTTAATGTTGAAGCATTTCTTAGCGTCGATCTCTGATCGATCTATCTCTCGATAGTCGTCTGACATACAGGCTCAGTAACCCCTACTAACAGGCGTATCACCTATTCAGTAGTATAAAAATAACCACTCTGTTTTGTCACGTGCTTCAAGAAATATGGGAAATTTTTCAAAAATCCTAGTTTGCAAAGAATACTAGGTAAAAGTTTTAAATAAAAATATCTTTCTTTCTAATAAATAACCACAAAATACAAATGCATGTAATACGCCAATAAAGAAACCATACGAATCGCGCGTAAAAGAACCCAGTTCCCATGCAATATTATTTAAGCGTATCTTCTAAACTGTATTCATTCCGAAAGGCTGACAGCATAAATTCATGGTCATAATGAATCGCCCGTTAGATGTGAAACACCTAATACAAAGACCCAAAACAACACTGGAGTCGAGATAGGCGTAGTGGCATCACAGCATGACACCTGATCATGCCGTTTGCCGTCACGGCATTCGAGTAAACTTTACTGCCAAGGCGCCCCATTAAATGTTTCACATAAAAATGGGTCAATACTAACAGGGGTCCAGTAAAACCCGGTTTGCAAGTGCAAGCGCCGCTGGCTGGATGGCACGCCGCGTTGTTCTTGCACTGGCACGCCTCTCGACAGTTGTCGCCGAAGGTTGGCAGCGGGCACGACTGCTCGCAGGACTCGCCGCGCCAGCCGGCCGTGCACGCGCATTCCCCGGTCAGGGGTTCGCACGTGCCGCCGTTCAAGCAATGGCATGTGTTTTGGCAGTGCCGACCCCATCGCCCTTGAGGACAAGCTGTCGCAACAAAAAAAAAATTGCGTTAATTATGAGTTATGGAATGGACACAATAAAGGGATGCTTCTGTCCAACTTAAGGATCTATTGGTTACGGGCCATCCTATACGCTGTGTTTGTTTGGTTCCTTGGTTGGCCACGGGGACGATAGATAGATAGATATACTTTTTATTGTACCATTAACATACGAATTATACATGTGGATACAAATACAAAACTTCTGATAATTAATTGAGTATTCTTCAGAAATTTTATAATTTATATATATATAGTTTATATTATGTATGTAGGTATGTATTTATTTAGCAAATATTTATGTAAGTGTATAATTGTGACTGATTATGTATGTAGTTGTCTATAAATGTTTATGTTCATTTCATATCCTTTATGTCTTTGCTAGTCTTTGTTTGCACTTCTACTCTTTTCTTGTGCATTTTCTTTCGTCATTCGCCGGTTGACTGTAAGTGATCCCATCCTGGGATAAGTCCGCCATTGTCTTCTTATTTAAATAATGTTCCTTTTACTATGTATTTTAAGCAATAAAGATATTACAAACAAACAAACAAACAAACAAACAATGTGAACAAAGGAGAACTTAATGCTTAGGCGGTACAGAAACAAATGAGTATTGAGAAGGACATAGGGGTACCTTCCATCGCGGGTAAAAGTAATGTTCCCGAAGGAAATTCATGCGGGCGAAGCCGCTGGCGAAAGCTAGTCATACATAAATACATATACATACCTACATACATAAATATTTATTTAACAATTGACCAGTATAATATAGAAAGAACCTAGCGAATGAATGTTAGTGGATCTTGACTACTAGATGACTAAGAAAAAGGATGTTCCATTTAAATTTTTCTATGTTGTAATTTGAATGAAATTAAAAATTAAGGCTTTGTTTAAAGCCAAGCTTTTATTATTCATTTGACGGAACACATTACCAATATGGCAGCTCGCAGGCCACCGAAAACGTATAGACACTAGAAGAGAGTTATACAGGATCGCACTTTTTACAGGGCAGGACTCAATACGTTATAAGGCAAGTTTACACTACTACTATGACGCAAATTATAGAGATAAAAATCAAGAGGATATTTTTTTGTAAAAAATAAAAATACTCGTATTTGAGGAGTATACTGATACACCCTTTACTTCTGTAAGTTATCCAATGAGGGCTCATTACTTTACTTACAAATATCACACGCCGGTCCCCCATATCCGTGATTGCACGCACACGTATTGGGCGCGACGCATGCGCCGTGTACACATCTCTCCTCGCACACAGGCACACAATGCGCCCCCATCTCATCTGGCGCATATCCCTCGCAGCATTCTTCTACCGGACGATGCTTTATCAGGGTCTGATTTTTGAACACTGTCCGAAATTGTATTTTGTACTTTGAACATCGTGGTGGAAAATTGAAACACCACTTGGACTCCTTTACTTGATAAGGCTGGTTCTCTGACACTCTAATAGTTGTAACATATCTGCAAAAATAAAGAGGTCAAGGTTTATTGTTTGGTACAATTTAACAAAGTATGCATCACAATAATGTCATCACACATCAAACATGTTTGACACAGTTTGCGATCGTTAAGGGGGTCCATTCATACATAATTACATTATTTACTAGCTGCACCCCACGGTGTTACCCGCGGTTTATAATACACAGCAGCGCCATTTACTTTATAAAGCGCCATTGATCAGATTTTTTGACCAAATTTACGGGAATCGCATTTTTTTCGCTGGCGTAAAATATACCCTTGTGTTAATCAAAGTTTTACCTCCATATCAAATTTCATAAAAATTGGTCATGCCGTTTGCGCGTGACGAATTAATAAACATACTCACAAACTTTCGCGTTTATAATATTATATAATATATAATGTGATTAGAAATACTGAAGTGACTCTCTATTAGTTTTCAAGCCTTTCAGATAAAATCCATACTAATCCATACTAATATTATAAATGCGAAAGTCTGTCTGTCTGTCTGTCTGTCACCTCTTCACGGCTAAACTGCTGGACCGATTGTGATGAAATTTGGTAGGGATGTAGCTAACGACCTGAGGTCAAACAAAGACTACTTTTGGGCGCGATATAACCGAGTCCCACGCGGGCGGAGCCGCGGGGAACAGCTAGTAAAGAATAAAAGGTAATGTGTATTTTAGATTTTAATGCTAGAGTCGCTGATAACAGCTTGTGTATACATAGATCAGAATCACATAAATCATAGTGCCAGTCCTTTTAAAATCCCGAAAACTCATTGACTAATCTGATAAACGGAGCCTGGTGTACAAAGATGCTGATAACAATAAGTAAAAATCGCAGCGGCGGCAATGGGACAATGTCATAACAGGAAGGGACGTCTCGATAAAGTTAACTGACCCGGTACATAACGCCCCGATGAACAGTAATCGGACGACGAGTCTCGTATGAAAGTAAATAAATAAATGTGTTTATTGGGCCAACAAAGGATAACAGAGAACAATGGCCATGTACTCATGTCACTTCTCATTTGTTATATGAGTTGATTACCTACAGCCAACTACAACCGCATTTATTCATATTCCATTCTAGGAATGCCATGAATTATATATTCTGAAACGTACCTAGGTAGGTATATGGAGTAGCCACCAGACTGAGACATGTGTGTCATTATGTTGTATAGACCTTTCAGATAATACGACGACTTAGTCTGCCTGAGTAACTTTTGCTTTTTGCTTTTTTTGCCATGAGAAATAAGAAAACCACTTCCGAATAAAGGGTACCCATTTAAATTCGATTCCAATTTTTTTACCGACTTCCAATAAAGTTAATACGCCAGATTATTTTTAAATGTTTGTTGCCTTATGTCTCCGTCATTTATAAAATGATTTTAATATTTTTTTGACCCAAAGGACTCAATTTCCCATTAAAATTTTATCAGAATCGGTGCCTGGCTCTGCAGGTGTCTGAGTTTTTCTAATTTGACGAAGTTATAGATGGCCCTAGTAAACAAATGGAAGTCTGTTTTTTTGTTTCGCTGTTAGTATTACATAATAACGGCTAGTTTTTAATTTTGCAGACAAATGTGGTTTTGACTGATGCCTTTAGTACTCATACCTTTGTATCTACCCGATTTAAGATGTTATGCTTATAAACTCTTTTGTAATAAAGTAGAACGCTAGCTTGCTTCGCTCGCTCACTTACATTAGGGGTCATGAGATAACCAAAACCTAAAGTAACCTACTGACCTCCAATAAAGTCGCACCGAAATAAATGTGGTTTTGACCAACGTCCTTAGTTAAAACCACTTTCGACCAAGAAAAACAGTCAAAACTGTTTTTTACTAAGGGTATCAGACAAAACAACTTATGCCTGATTTTTGTTGTGAGTTTTGACTCTAACACATACATTATATAGGCTAACTTAAGGCAGTACTATTATAAATTATGTGCTTAAAAAGCTCTAAAGAACAAATTTATTATTATTTAGCGCACATTTAACTAGAAAACGATAAGTATTTAAAAATCTTAAAATGTATCATACGAGTACCTAATTTATTTATTTTTGCAATTGAAAGTCTTTAAACATAACTACATCTATATATATAAAAGCGAAAAACACTCACTCACTCATCACGAAATCTCCAAAACTGCTGAGCCGATGAAGATGAAATTTGGCAGGAAGGTAGATTGTGACTAAGAGACGTCCGCTAAGAAAGGACTTTTGGGAATTTTATCCCTAAAGGGGTGAAAAAGGGGTTACCAGTTTGTATGAAACTTCGTCATTTTTGAAGTGAGATACATGAAATTATGAATTTACATTTGAAGTTGGTAAGAAATAATAATACACCAATCAGATTTTGAAAATTACATCCCTAAAGGGGTGAAATAGGGGTTGCCATTTTGTATGAAACTTTGTCATTATTGAAGTGAGACACATGGAATTTTTAATTTGAATTTGTAATTGGTAAAAAATAATAATGCATCAATCTGATTTTGAAAATTACATCCCTATAGGGGTGAAATACGGATTGCCAGTTTGTATGAAACTTTGTCATTTTTGAAGTGAGATACATGGAATTAAAATTAAAAACGTCTTGGTATAATATTTTGTATTGTATTGAATTGTATTGTATGTACACAACTAAATTATAGAAGACAGAGTGCAAAGGTTTTATTTTTTTGTTAATATTATGAGTTCAGTAATGTGTCAATAGATGGCGCACCATACATTTTAAAAGTCGATATGGTTTGTCGTTCGCATTTAATCATCATGTGTAGTAATTGAGATTTCAAATAAATAAAACATTTTTTTTTGCTTTTCTAACGATTTCATTGTGTGTTAAGACGATTTGGCACCTGTTAAATATAAAATGATTAAATTAAATTGGAATTGATTGGAGTATGGAGTGGTAATTGCGGCATTATATAAGTACTAGCTATTCCCCGCGGCTTCGCTCCGCGTGGGACTCTGTTATATCGCGCCCAAAAGTAGCCTATGTTTGACCTCAGATCGTTAACTACATCCCTACCAAATTTCATCATAATCGGTCCAGCAGTTTAGCCGTGAAGAGGTGACAGACAGACAGACTGACTTTCGCATTTATAATATTAGTATGGTGTATAGTTTAATGTCTGCGTTTTGGGCTACTCATTGATTCGTTTAATTTAAGTTTGAAAAGTATTTTTCCGGATTCCGGAGTTCAAATAGTAGTTTGAAAATAGGTAAATCTTGTGTTATTTTCCATAAGTTAGTTGCATATCTTAAATATATTGTAAGGTTTCTCAAATAAATTGTAGGTATTAAAGTATATTTGTATTAATTTCTAATTAGTAGATTAATATAATTTCTTCTATATATAAGAACAAGGGCAATTGATAAATCAACGTCCAGCCTAAACCATAAAAGCTATAAACTTGAAATTTGGACCGAAGTTTTATGTTAATACGTAGTGCTCAGATAAGAAAGGATTTCTCAAAATTAGACCGCTAAAAGGGTTAAAATTAAGGGGAAAGTTTGTATGAAAAAAAAAAAAATCTTCACTGATGTACCTCTTGCCCAGTTTCAAAACTGGGCAAGAATGCTTCTCAACAAAAATAACTAATGGCGTGTTTCAGCGTTTTTTGAAATTCATCCTCTAAAGGGGTAAAAAGAGGGAGGTTATCTAATTTATCATCACAAAACCGAAACTATAAAAGCCATAAACGTAAAATTTAGTTAGTGTCTTCATTATTATACTATATACTGCCCACATAAGAAAGGGTTGTTCACAATTCCAACCCTTACATCCAAAAAAGGGGTGAATTTGCGTTCCTATAGACAAATTCCATTTGAAATTTCGCCAATTACTAACAACGCATGTTGGCCTATCGGTAGAGGTCGCGGATTATTTTTTTGAGTAGAGGGTTCTAATTCTGCTACACATGACTTTTTTTTACTAACTTTTTTTTCGTTTTGTATTAGTTTTTTAGAATTCAATTTTTTTTTGCTTTTAATATTTTAGTAAAGAAATGTTTCAAGAAATAGCTGGAAGTAGCCGAAGATAGTAGATCGAATCCTGCCACAAACAATAATTTTCTGTTTTCGTTTTTTATTTGTTTTCTAGAATTATTTTCCTACTTTTATTTTAATTTTGAAAAGGAACGAATAATTTCATTTGCAAATTTATTTCCGGATAAACGATATCGCAACCCCAATCAAATCAAATCTAATAGTGTGTCATTGACGACATTGAAGAAGAAGATTAATCAAATGGTTGACTGGTAGAGAACGCTCTTAGCGTTAAGTCCGTTAATATATCAGTATTTTGTACTTATCTATCTATACAAATAATAGGACAGTAAAAATCGAGTGTATATACATCAAATAATTTTCTAAAAAACTGATTCGGAGCGATTAAAGAAGAGTAACAGAAACAAAAAAAAACAATTTGTGGAATTTTTGTCCCTCTGGTAATAACTTCAAAACTACTCAACAGATTTGAACGCGGTTTTCACAGGTGGATTACATATAATTAGGAGCATTGTCAAAACGTTGTTTCGTCAAAATCGGTTAAGGGAAAAAGAAGTTATGGTCAGTTGAAATTTACTTCTAGCACTGAACTTTTAAACAGAGTTGAATGCGGTTTACATAAACATATTTAATTTAGATAAGGCTAGAATTTCTACTTTGTTTTATCGATATCAATAAGAAAAAAAACACACTCCAGTCTCTATTAAATTTTAATAAAATAACAGATTGAATGTGTGTGTGGGCGTATAATTTAGTAACATAAAATATCAATAGATGGTGCTGACTTATTTTAATTATTTTTTCGCATATGGTATAGCAGATTGAAAATTTTCCTTACGGCAATTAATTTGAATTAATTAAAAAAAAATTGGTTGTTGATTAAGTTCTATTGGTTGGTTTGTTTATCGGTCGTGTTGTATTGTAAGCTATTTGAATTGATTGGTTGGTTTGGTTTGGCTTTGGTTTAAAAAATAATCAAATCGGCAAGTCAGTTCAGTTGTTGTTTGACGGAACATACGGTCGTATCGTAAGGTTTAATTTAACTAACTTATCACTTTTTATTGAGATTTTCTCCACTTTTCACGCCCACTATAACTTTAGGAGTGGCTTTTAGGTCCAAATGACCCTGTTATAAGCTGCGTCTACTCTTTTAGAGACAAAGATGTGAACTATCACATAACACATTAACATTCATACTAATGAATGTTAATATTTTCAGTTTGATATCGTAGCAATGTAATGGCTTTATAAAATTGGCACGGGAATAGGATACTATAGATTTAACTATAGGTCTGGATAGTTGTAGTTTCCACAGGTTACCTACACGCGGGCGGAGCCGCGGGCAACAGCTAGTTTATTGATATAATCCTGACATAGTCAAACTTCAGACGTGGCTTTTAGTAGGTTCGCAGCGGCAGTGATTAGGTCACATCTGGCGAGAATACATAGGTACTTAGTAGTTCTACGAAATTAAGGACGTTTGTAATGGATGTATGTCCTATTTTGAACTTAGTACTACGTATATTAAGCTTCGACCACTTTAGTAGTAATCAAAGATGATCGCGGCCGCTGCTTTTTTCTAAATCTATGATTTAGTGATTCGTATGTAATGGTGGCCAATTTGGCCATTCACCATTCTTATTATCATCATCTGCATAACAACGACGGCCGCAAAATATAATGTAAAGATTATGTCTCTATTTTAACATTTTATTATTAACATGATACCCAATCATGAGAATTTGTAAATGGGGATTAATAATATAATAAAAGTTAAAATTACAGCCTACAAATTTTTTTTAAATTAAACCAAATCTTAATAAAAATAATCTAAATCAGTCAGTAGTCAACCAGTTTACATGGGTTTTCATAAAACAAAGTACTTAGTAGGTACCTACTTAAATTCATATTAAGTAATAGATCTGATACCTATATCCTCGTTTTAAAGTTGGGAAAATTATATAAAATCTACTTACGCTTGTTGTTTGATGCAGACATTTGGCCCTTCAAGCAAGGCAACAGCAGAGCCAATTAGTACAACGATCACGCCAATGTTCGACCACATCTCGACTCGGTTCGCACAATTTAGTGTAAAGCCATACCTCTTCTATTGTTAAGGAGTGATGACATAATAGCATTCAAGTGTGATTGTTATTAGCAGGCAGCAGTTCGTCTGAAAAGATATTATTCAATTAAATTTTCATAAACACTGAGTGCCAGTAACGCATTTTAGTGTGTTATTGCATTATATACTTAATTAATTAAATACATATCTATTTATATAAGTTTCTCTGCAGCGATTTGGTAAATATTTTCTTTCAACTCAAGCCCTCAACATCCCACGATTTTTACTGGGTGTTTTGAATATGAAGTGAATTCATAAACTGATTTTTAATTTTACCGGAGATTTTGCAAACATAAAACAAAGAAAAACAATGGCGTACCAAAAGGCTTTCTTTTTTATTTTTCCTTTTAGCCTTTCAGCAGTTACAGTGCAAGCCAAACGGAGAGCGTGCGGAAGGCCCGGACCACGGAGGATAAAATAGAGTGGAGGTACCCAATTGCTCTTTTTCTCAGAAACACACTGTCCCCGAGTTGCTGGAAGTGGGAGGGTTTACACAAAGAAATTACGCAGAAGAGGTGAATTAACCCAAGGAGTACTGCGTTCATCATAGCAGCCTTTGATTAGTTCCAGTTACTCACCACCAGTGGCGCTCAGATCAGTACGACACATTCCTCATTATTATTTACACGTGTTTACTCATAACGTGTTCGTAAATGAATAAATAATTGTAAAGCGGTTTTCGGGGAAAATAACTTCATATATTCAAAAACGGTTTCCGTTTGTCTAGTCAAATTAGTCTCTACATCTACAGAAAATTAATCATCAGAATAGATAACATAACAATAATCTGTCAGTAAATATAGTTTATTCCTACACTAACAGTAATAAATGATAGCAGTGGGCGTGAGAAAACTCATTAGAAGATAATGATTTGATAATAATAATTTCATCCAAACTGTAAACTGCAAGCCATTACGTTCACGCAGAATAGAAAAATGTGGCACTCTCTCGTTTCGGAAGATCCATACAACCATTTTATATAAATAGTAACTTAATAATCAATTACTGCATTAATTGATGTCTCTTTACCACACGACACGCTAAAAAAAAGAAGACCGATGGTGGTAAATTATTATAAAGAAATAGGTAGAAACTAAAGCGTGACAGGATATTTTGTAACAAATGTACCTACATAAAGTTTTATTAAAAACTAGCTATCTCACGCGGTTTCACTCGTCGTCGTTGGAGTAAACCGACGCAAGTTGAAAGGAAAGAGGTAAGGCAAGGAATTGACCTTATTTTTCCTTTAGTTGCCTTTTACAGCACACATCCATGGGAGGAGCCAGCTATTTGCGTGCGACGACTATGACAACGCGGGAGAGCAATTTAATTAATAGCCATAATACCTATGACATGACACAGTTTTATTACTATGGAAACAAGCTAATTTATTCCATTAGTGTATTTTCCGCTTCTATCAAACTACGAGAAATTTTCAAGAAAATGTACCTAATCAATTTCTTTAAAATAGTTTTCTTAACTAGTATAAAAAAAACAAGCGAACGAGAGCCAGCCAATCTGACTCGGTTCACAGTTCCCACTTAGTAAGATAGATTAAAAGCCTTTTTAACCGACTTTAAAGGAGGAGGTTCTCAATTGGGTGTGCTAAGTTAAAAAAATGATTTTTTTAATATTTTTTACTGAAAATTTAGACTATTTTAGGAAACCAATTTGATTTTTTTCGCTTAAATTATTATTATTAATTCTATATGAATTTTTAAAGTTTTATAGTTCATGACGTCATTTTACTAGACGATGTTACCATTATATAGTACTAGCTGTTCCCCGCGGCTCCGCCCCGCGTGGGACTCGGTTATATCGCGCTCAATAGTAGCCTATGTATGACCTCAGGTCGTTAACTACATCCCTACCAAATTTCATCACAATCGGCCCAGCAGTTTAGCCGTGAAGAGGTGACAGACAGACAGACAGACTTTCGCATTTATAATATTACTAGCTGTTCCCCGCGGCTTCGCCCCGCGTGGGACTCGGTTATATCGCGCCCAAAAGTAGCCTATGTTTGACCTCAGGTCGTTAACTAAATCCCTACCAAATTTCATCAAAATCGGTTTAGCAGTTTAGCCGTGAAGAGGTGACAGACAGACAGACAGACAGACTTTCGCATTTATAATATTAGTATGGATAGTATGGAAGTATGGATATAGTATATAATTATATAGTATATATATAGTATAGTGCCACAGTGTGGTCACAATAAAAACGAACGTGCCTTTTATTTTACAATAACTTTACGGCCCTGAAAACAAGTCCATTAAGGCCTTTCTTGAAATTTTAATCTTCTTCAGTCCTACTTTAATCAAGTCAAAAACGTCAAGTCAGTAATCTATCTCAGTCAAGTAAGTCTATAGTCAGAGTCAGGTGGCTTAATACCATCTCATCTCTTAAAACCATGCAAGGACGAGTGAGTAAGCGAGACAGCGCAATACATCATGTAAGGCGACATCTCGCTTACTCACTGGATAGACAACTGGATAGATGGTAGTAGGCCACCAGGGGGGTTACTATAGTCTCTTAAAACCATGACATTGAAAGATTGACTTGACATGACATTGAAAGATCATAGGTTTTTTTTAATTTTATTTGTCCGTTTTTACGGTCGGAATCCGCACTTAGGATACGAATTAAAGCGTAAACGCAGCTTTATTAGCGTAATGACGACATTTAGGTGTCGAATGAATGTTACAACTTCCACGGCATTTTTGAATATTTTACCGCAATCAATGTACTTTTCTTGTCGAAAATACAAAAATATGGTATGAAATCAAAATATCTCGAAATGGTTTTCGTATTTTAGTGTGTTAAAAAAATTTAGCATAGGTACCCAATTCGCCGGTGTTTTTTTTTTTATGTAAGTATGTTACCGGATTACTCGAAGACGGCTGGACCGATTTGAAAAAAAATTTTTTTTGTTCTTGAGGGTTTACTTTCCAATTGGTCCCATATTTAGCAGTTCAGGATCTGATGATGGGATCATGGAGAAATCGAGGGAACTCTTCAAGTTTTGTATTGGGTATTTTTTGGTATATTCCAAGTTATTAAAGTGAGACGAAGGTGAGACGATGCTGAAAAATTTAACCCACTTTCAAAAATGCAACGTATTTACAACTTTTTGATTGTAATTTATCTTGCTCGATTACTCGAAGACCACTGAATCGATTTGTAAAATTCTTTTTTTATTAGAAAGGGTATATTTCGAGATGGTCTGATAGTCATCAGATCAGGATCTGATGATGGAATCATGGAGTTATCGAGGGAACTCTTCAAGTTTTATTGCGATTTGGGTCGTTTTTGATATATTCCATGTCAATAAGGTGAGACGACGCATCGGCACCGACTTCAGATTTATTAAAAATTTTGATATGAAGCATATTTAAACAACAATGTTTTGATTATTTCATCCTTTTTAGTTCAGGAATTGGAGTCGGTTTCGTTTTTTTGGCAAAAACAATTATCCTTCACCTTTAGTCAACCAACCTACAGCCACGTTTGACATTACGGTCCCGTTTAACTGGTAGGTATTTCCCCAAAATTCGGTCTTAACCAGATATTTAGTTCCCTTAAATACAGTTATTTTTGGGTCGTAAAATACCGGTTTCCATCCCTAATAGGTACTTTGTGCAAGTGCGAAGCTTGAGTGAGTCACTCACATTATAAATGTTAGGAATTACATGAAGAAAGCACAATATTTACAGTGATTGAATTCGAAACCATAAAAATACAGTCGATTCAATGTGCAACCATAGCAAATATTGACTAAACATCAGTCAGCATTGGTTAAAGACAAAACAATTGAGGTCGTTGTTATGAGTTAAACAGGTCGCCTCGCTACGCTGCGCCAAGCGTGTGGGCAAATATTTGACACAAGGAGCGAAAGTGTATCGGTGGCACCAATTATTTGTGCTTGAGCTCGAAAGCCTAGCGGGCTATCGCTGCCCAGCCGAGTCGGATTCGACAAAAGACTTCGTTTTGGAGCTGGAACTGTCAACCTAATCATAATTGAATCAACTGAACAGAGGACAATGACGGCAAAACAATGAAGTATTGTTTAAAGAGTCTTTATAAAGACTCATAAATGAGTACCTAGCTATTATTGTTATAACCTAGTATTTTACATTTATTTAATAAAAATCTAAACTTTCACTTTTTAGGTTTTCATACCTTAAAAGGCAAAAACGGAAACCTTATAAGATCACTTTGTTATCTGTCTGTCAAACATTTTTTCCTAAGTAACACATGAATGTATCCAGTTAAAATTATTAACATACTCAGACCTACAGATTCTTTCGGCTGTAAAATAATCAAAATTATATGTCAACATGATCAAAAGATATGACCGTAAATCTTGTAAATTTTTATTTATTTATTTTATTTATTTAACTTTATTGTAAAAATACAATAGGCGGACTTAATGCTAAAAGCATTATCTAACAGTCAACCTTTGGGTCAAGCAGAGAACAGTTTGTGGGTGCAAAAATAACATTTACTTAAATAACAAATATAATAAACTTACATAACATACATAATAAATAGTTAATATATATATACATACATACATATTAATACATATATACCTATCATAAAATATATTAGCCATAGTAAAAAAAATATATTAAAAGCAAAATAAACAATAGCAGCAATTCTCAATTTCATATTTCCGGAGACAAAAAATGAACCTGATACAATTGTTGACAAGGCGTTCCAATTTGTTCAGTTGTTGTTCAGTTACATCCAGATAACACACATCACCGTAATCAATAAGAGGAAGTACCAGTGCTTGAGCCAGCATAATTTTAGTTTTAATAGGAAGAAAGTTTTTTAGGCGATGCAAATAATGGAGAGTACCATACACCTTACGATTTTCGTAATATTAGCGATTTTAGATGGGAATTAAAACCTATAGGGTATTTCCCGTTGAAGTAGAATCATGGAATTTGGTAATATCATACAGCACTTATTTAGAAATAAATCCAAAAACTTAAACTTGTTGTTAAATTTTAAGAAAATACATAAATTTGATTTTTACAAACAAATTAAAGGAAAGCAAAATCTTAAAACAACCAGTCTTTTTGTGTTGTGTGGTGGTACAGAATTATCAGGACGCGAATCCAACTAACACTTGGCTGGTATTTTTCATAATAAAAAGATGTAGAATATTTTGTTTGAAACACATATAACTTTAACTACTGCATAGACTACTGGCCGGATTTGAAGAAATACCTATTTCTGCTTATTATAGCCTGATTTCTGGGAAGCTTAAAGCCTATACTATATAGCCTTTAACCTTCCCATGTTTCCCATTCCCAAATGGCTAGCTGTTCCCCCCGACCCTGTTTCACTTGTTTTACTTTTATGAGTGAAACTGCAGGGAACAACAAGTAAAGTTTAACACTACTATATTTATTATAAGATTATTCTTGTTACTTGAGTCATAAAAAGGTGATAATTTAGACTGGGTATAACATTCAGCTCTTCATCTAATATAACAGGATGTGCAACTTTATATTTATGTCTACATAAAACATTTAGGTATGTTTAGTACTATTATATTATTTTGTTGGTATGTAGAGAACAGAATAAGTAATAAGTTTAAATGACATGCCATCCTAATTTATTGATGATTCCTATATGATCAAAACATAAAAGCATTTAGGTACCTATATGAAAAAAGGTACAGGCACACAAATAAAGATTTTTAGCAAGGATTTGGCATGGAGTGATTGCTAAAAAACTTTCTTTTATTTGGATCTAAAATCAATCATTTGATATGGGATGATAAACATTAATAGACATTTTATAAAACATATCAACTTGCAAGTAAGTATATGAGTAGTTTTAATAACACAAAAACAAAATATGCTGACCATATGTTAGAGAAGGAAATGATTCACACTTGGATTATACATACAATACGCTACGCAAAGGCAAACATTACAAATTTTAGCTTTGGCTTTTATTATTTTCAGAGAATGAACTCGTATTTTAATTTAAACCATATTTCCAATCCCTGCCCAGGGCTTTGATGACATGCAGCTCACAGAGCGAACTGGGAAAAACCTGTAAGTACTTTTAAACCATTGATTTTCCATGTTTCAAAATGCCCCTTTCCCAAAATGTCCCTTCCCCAAAATGCCCCTTTCCCAAAATGTCCTTTCTCCAAAATGTCCCTTCCCCAAAATGTACCTTCCCCAAAATGTACCTTCCGTTAAAAGTTTTAGTAATTAGTAATGAACTAATGACTTCTAGATACGAGTAAGTGGTTGGATTATTACTATAAAATAAAAAAGAATATGCAAAAAAACTGAAAACTGTATTTAATTTGGTACAGTCATTTTTGGACAGCTATATAGCTATATTTATAGATAACTAACTTTTGTCCCTCTGGATTTCTATATCTTGCTTAAGTTGTCTTGACCTATGCATTTGAACAAGGGGTCATAAGGAGATCTGAAAACAATTTTTAACACAACACATAAAAATGTAATAATTATGGGAGATTTCAATAGTCAGATTGGACCAAGAAACAAAGGCGAAGAAAATATTTTAGGCCAGTACAGCACCGGAGCTCAAAGAAATGACAATGGAGATAGACTAATGGATTTTGCATTTCAAAACAATCTGAAAATAATGAACTCCATCTACAAAAAAATAAAAACGGGAAATGGACATGGATTTCACCCGGTGGAGATGTTAAAAACGAAATCAAATTTATTCTTACCAAAAATTCTAAAGTATTTGACAATGTTGAAGTAATTAACCGCCTAAATTTTGACACCAATCATAGAATGGTACAAGGAACACTAAACAACAAAAGCACAAAGATTAGGCCAATTACACTGCCTACAAATTACTACTAATTAGATATTCCCAAAGAATCGATTCAGAAATTAAAATACGACCTACAAAATATAAAGAAAATGAATTGTGTACAAGATAAATATAATTACTTAGAAAAAGAACTTGCCAACCTTAGGAGCAAACTGCAAACACAGAAGAACTTGAAAGACAAAATTGGTGAGGAAGCTAGACAATTAATGAAAGACAGAAAAGAATTACTGAAAAATAGAAAACACAATAGGGAAAGAATTTCACAAATAAGCAAGAGAATTAATGCCAGTATAAGAAATTTTAGACATAAAACACGGATAAACAGAATAAAACATCACATAGAAAAATCTGGAGGTGTGAAAAAAGCGCTTTAAGAACTAAGAGAAGCATCAAACTGGGTGCCTAAACTTAAAACCAAAAATAATAAACCAGTTACAAAGAGGAAGAAAATAATTGAAACAGCTACAGAATTCTACCATCAACTATACAAAGACAACTTATAATAATACACACAATCTTCTAAATAACACATCAGAAGAACACACAAATAAAACACAAGAAGTACCCTGCATAATTAAATCAGAAGTAAGAAAAGCCATTTCTTCACAAAAAAATGAAAAAACACCAGGTGAAGACAAAATAACAAATGAATTACTAAAATCATCAATTGAGGCCATCATAGAATCCTTAACAGAAATATTCAATGATATATTAATAACAGAGAAGATACCAAAACAGTGGAACACGACTATGATAATTTTATTGCATAAAAAGGGGGACAAGGAACAAATGAACAACTACAGACCTATAAACTTAATGTCAAATTTATATAAAGTATTTTCAAAAGTAATACTAGGCCGTATAAATAAGAAATTAGAAGAGAACCAACCTATAAAACAGGCAGGATTCCGGCACAACTATTCAACCTTAGATCATATATATACAATTAATCAGTTAATTGAAAAATACAATGAATTCAAAAAAATATACTATGTAACCTTCATAGATTATAACAAGGCCTTTGACTCTTTAAATCACGACACTATCTGGGATGCACTTCAAAAACAAGGAATAGAAAATAAATACATTAATATAATAAAACAAATTTACAAAAACAGCAAAGCAAAAATAAAATTAGAATCAGTAGGAGAAGAGTTCGAGATACAAAAAGGAGTAAGACAAGGGGATCCCTTGCCTCCCAAACTATTCACAGCAGTATTGGAACAAATTTTTAGAAATCTTCAACGGGATAATAAAGGTATAATCATAAATGGGGAACACCTACATCATCTTAGATTCGCAGATGACATTGTTCTACTCAGCGAAAGCTTCTCAGAATTGCAGGAAATGTTATATCAACTAGATGAAGAAAGCAAAAAAGTAGGCCTGACAATGAACATATCTAAAACAAAAGTTATGATGAATGGGATAATAGAAGAGATTCAATTACATGGAAAAACTGTTGTGAATATGTTGATAGTTATGATTATTTAGGACAGACAATATCCCCTACAGATCAAATGGAAAAAGAGGTTAATAAAAGAATTGGTAACTCTTGGAAACGTTTTTGGTCAATGAAAGAAATCATGAAAAGTAAGGAAATACCAGCAGTAGAAAAAGGAAAAGTTCTTAATGTATGCATAACACCATGTATGTCATATGGAAGTCAGACGTGGGCCTTAACAAACAAAAATCTATAAAAGTTAGAGGTGTGCCAAAATTCAATGCAGAGGAGTATGCTAAATATTAAAAGAAAGGACAAGCTTAGGTTGATTGACATAAGAGAGAAGACAAAGGTAACACCTATAGGTAGAACAATAAGGAAACTTAAATGGAGATGGACAGGTCACATGGTCAGAGGTCCCAACAAATGGTCGCAAAAACTTACTTACTGGTACCCTAGAGGAGTAAAACGGAAAAGAGGAAGGCCAATTTACAGTTGGGAAGATGATATTAAGAAGATTGCAGAAACAGCTTGGACCAGAATAGCTCAAGATAGATCAAAGTGGAAAGACTTGGAGGAGGCCTATGTTGGTGGACAATCTAGGGTTAAAAAGGCTTAGTGTATATTATATAATATGTAAACAGATTTTTTTGTAACCTAGAAATAAAGGCTATCTTTATCTTTAATTTTATTGTTTAATATAGAAGCTGTTGCCCATGGCTCCACCCGCATGGGATTCAAAAATAGCCCAGGTTTGTCCCCTAGTCCTTGAGTATATCCATAACAAATTTTAAAAAAACCGGTCTAGCGGTTTAGCCATGAAAGCTTAACGGTTAGAGTATACAAAAAGGTGCCCAACACTTTTGACTTAGAGATACCTAATAAACATTTATTTGGTAAATTTTAGTGAAATCACAATAATTCAGTTAGTTAATACTTAACCATCTCAAGATACTCTATCACAAACAACACAATAACAAAAAGGTAAGCCTATACAAAAAGTAGGTTTTGGTTAGTTGCAAGCATATTTCATTATTGTTCCTACACAAAAATATACAACAACAAGCACATTAACACAAAGAAAATATATAGGGACAAAGGGGCCAAGGGGACAAAATTAAAAGACAAAAAAATAGTACCTAATGAATGATTCAACTTCACTGTTTACCTAGGCTACCTACTATTCACGGAATTCCGCTCTACATCTTACATTTGTGTCTACATGTATAATTTTTTTTTGTACTCACCAAGGACAATTTTACAGAATCCACACCACGATCTACACTCCCACTTCACAAACAAAATAGTTACAAATGTTACAATTCACTTCGTTCTGATTTAGCTTACGTTTCACATTAGGTACAAACTCGGGCTATTTAAAGATGACCATAAAAAAATTCATATATGCCAGATAGCCTGTGGATACTATGACAAACTCACAAGATTTATTAGAAAGAATATGGACTGGTAGACCCAGCTACTTATTCAATAGGTACACCAAAGAGTATGTAATTCGCTACGTTTAAGCTACATGCACAAAACAAACGCACAAAGCAAAGAGTAGTAATCAATCACTACGTTTAAGAGACGGGACTTCCATACACAAACTAACTAGAGATCTTCCATACAACGAAAATTAATAAACTTTGAAATGAAATTCAAACTTTGCATCGCATTTCATGGCCAACTTAAAACAATTTTTTTTAAAACTTCGGTGCTACCAACTATGCAATACTAATGTCAAAAGTGTAGGTACTTACACTACCTACTACGCCAGAAATACTAGTCCTTTAAGGCCTTCATTGAATCTATTAATCTTTTTCAGTCCTACTTTAGTCAGTTCAAGTCAAAAAGTCAAGTCCGTAGTCTAGTCAGAGTCAGATGGCTAAGTGAAGCGGTGGAAAAACTTCACCTAGCTATAACTTGGAAATTTTGGTGACAAAGATAAAAGTCACGTTTTCGACACTGCACCACTTCCCAACACTCACGCTTGTTCACAAACCCTTTGCGAATAATAATCCACCAATATTATGCACAAATTCTCGAAAAAACCTAAATTTTGGAAATTAAATACAGCGCGGATAAAGTGACAGTTCTTTCCCTCCAAAATCTGACAAACTATCAATGCATAAAGAAAGAGAAAGTATGATGAGGAAGAGAGATGATAACATCCGCCATGTTTGGGTTTTTTTTTCCTAGGGGCAACTGCAAACTAAATACATTGGGTTAATAGTTACTATGAAGTTTCGCCCCCCTGGCACAAAGAAACAAACTGCTCGCATCGCAAGAAATTTTTTTTTTTTTGAATAGTTTATACGGCCATGGAATCTAGTCCTTTAAGGCCTTTCTTGAATTTAATATTCTTCTTCAGTCCTACTTAAGTCAGTCGAGTCAAAAATTCAAGTCAATAGTCAAGTCCAGTCAAGTAAGTAAGTCTAGTCTGTGTCAGATGGCTAAGTGAAGCGGTGGAAAAAATTCACTTAGCTATATCATGGAGATTTTGGTGACAAAGATAAAAAGTCACGTAATCGACACTGTATCACTTCCCAACACTCACGCTTGTTCACGAACACTTTGCGAATAATAATCCACCAATATTATGCACAAACACTCGAAAAAACCTAAGTTTTGGAAATTAAATACAGCGCGGACATAGCGACAGTTTACTTTCCCTCCAAAAACTCCGCATTAGAGGTGAGACGTATTACTGGAACAGGTTTTTGGAATAGGTTTTGGCTTGGACGCGTAAGTACGCGTTCCCGCATGCGAGTCTTTTAGCGTATCGAGTATTTACGAGTACGGCGACTTCACCGGTCCGCGCAACTCAAAAACTAGGATGCGAGCGTTCGGGACTATTCGGAAGACGCGTCGGGAAACTTCGGGATCGCCCGACTAGCCCGCTGCCGCACCGAGCCGCCCAGCGATGTATTTCGGCGAGTAATTGTTTGTTCAAATAACACTTTTAGTACAAACACAATAAGGTCATTTTTCTTTTGGTAACATATTTGTTTTGGTGTGATAATAATACTTGTTGTTTACTTACAATTTGCAATTTTAAAAACAAACAGTTGTTAGTTGTTAGCTTTCGCCGAAAGTTCATTATGAAAGTGCGGATCTTATAGTGATTATAAATAGTTTTACTTACGTTTTGAGTTCAATAGGTTGATTATAAACGAATTGAAAAAAAAAACAAGAAAAAAAAATAAAAAAAAGATTAAGATTCACTTTGTATATAAAAAAATGTAAATAAAAATAATCAATGTATATAAAATCGATTGAAAACTTATAAATACGCAAGCTATTTCATAAATATATAAATTTTACTTAAATACCCTTTTTGATTGAAATTTTAATAAAAACTGCTGACAGCCTTAAGCCTGTATAAAGTATGAAGGGAAGTTTTTAGTCGATATTAAAAAAATTGGATAAAAAAAAATACGAAGTGTGAAGACTCAATACTTGTAAAACTAGTCCATAATGTCCATATACGCAAGACGCGCATTTACGGGAATCATTTGGATACGCAATGAGTCCATTGAGTCGCGTACTCGTAAATACTCGTGGACCTAGTCTTTGGATCTAGTCTTTTTCTGGACGCGTACTCGCAAGACTTAGTCCGCGTTTTACCTAGTACGTCTCACCTCTACTCCGCATCGCAAGAAAAAATAATATAAAATGTCAAATGTTTTTTTTTTAGAATACTTTTACGGCTATGGAAACTAGTCTTTTAAGGCCTTTCTTGAACTTCTTCAGTCCTACTTAAGTCAGTCAAGTCAGTAGTCTAGTCCAGTAAAGTAAGTAAGTCTAGTCAGAGTCAGATAGCTAAGTGAAGCGGTGGAAAAATTTCACTTAGCTATAACATGGAGATTTTGGTGACAAAGATAAAAAGTCACGTAATCGACACTGTACCACTACCCAACACTCACGCTTGTTAACGAACACTGCGAATAATAATCCGCCAATATTATGCACAAATACTCGAAAAAAACGGACGTCATTCCTTGACACACCCATATTCTTAAACGTTGCCTCATATGTCGCCTCCACTCAACCTCATTCGAGGACGCCTCAAGGAAGTCCTCCAACTTTCCTTGAAAATGGTATTCTTGATTGTTTCCTTGAATAAACTCCAGTGAGGATGACGTCCCGTTACATTTCTGCATGTTGATAAACCGCTTAACTTTTTGACGTAAAGAGAGTTTTTGACAAAGTTTCTTTTTCAATTTTAGCTTACTGGCATAGATTTATTATAAAACAACAAAATACTTAATACACAAAGAACTTATTAGGGTGAGTACAAGTTCTTTTAAATCTGGTCCTCAATAAAAGCACCTACTTTTGGTTAAACGAAACGTTCGAGGCTTCCTTAAGGTACCTCTCGGCCAACCTTATATTTTGACAGTTCTTTCCTTACCTCCATTGAGTAAGGTGAGGAAGCTAGTGTCAACTATGAATACCTCGGACCAAGTATCACAATTGTGATACTTGGTCCGAGATGAATACCATTGAGGTCAAGTGAGGATGAGTGGAGTTTGAGGAAACGTTTGAGAATATGGGTGATTCATGCATGATGGAAACCTCGCTCACTTCGTCAAAGAAACCATCTATGAGTAAAGAGTGAGTAAGCGAGATAGCACAATACATCATGTAAGGCGACATCTTCCTTACTCAATCGTTCTTGTATGGTTTTAAGAGATAGTGATGGTAAGCCACCTTAAATCCATGGGATTAACGCCACACAAAAAATGTTAACATTTTTTTTTCTTTTCAATGTTATTGTCATGTCATGTCAATATGTACGTGTAAGTACCTTGCTTGCTTGCTCATACATATTGTGCTTTAATCCTCATTTGTTCCTCATAGCGCAGAAATATTTAATTATCACTAAACTTTTAGTATGTACCTACCTAATATTTCTGTGATCTATACTTATTCTTTCTAATTACGTAGTATCTCTATTTAGTTTGTGTTTCTAATTTGTAGTTGTCTCGTGGTTGTAGACTAGACAGTAGTAAAACCACAGTTATTTTTTCAGCTATAAAAATTAATGAGATTGGATGCAATTAAGTACATTTCACATTGACCAATAATATGGAATCCTCATCAATCGTAAGTTTTACAAATGAGAGCACATTCCAAAGTACACTAAAGGCAGATCCTAACAATGTCAGTGTCCATGAATTAGCCCTCCATGCAATGAGAGATCGCTGTTTGCTGCTCCAAAAAAGAATTAATACATTAGAAAGTGATAACATGCGATTAAAACTTGATTTTACTAAGGCCACTGATAGCAAACCTTGTATTCCTTTACAAGAAGACGAAAAGTCTTTGCTGCTGCAGAAAATAGCTGACCTAAAAAGACAAAAGTCGCAATTAATGCACCATGTTTTTATGGTATCTTGTGAAAATAAAAACTTATGGAATAAAATATCATCGATAAGAGGTGCATCTGAAAAGCTGCCAGGCAAAGAATCCAGTAAACAACCATTGTTATGTACAGAGTCATATATTCACAGTACTCCAAAGAGCAGTGTAAATTATCAAGAAAAATTTTCTGAATCCAGTTTAGAAGAAATATCCTTAAAATTAATAAATAGTTATATTGAAGAAAAGTCACAATTAGTGGAGCAGTATGAACAAATGGCACAACTTCAAGATGAAGATCATAATTTATTGAACATAGACTCCATTGGTTTTAATTACATAGTGGACCCTGCAATGGATTCTCTTAAAGAAATTCATATCCAAACAGAGAAACTACTAAATTTAAAGAAAGAACTAGCAAAACAAGAATCAGACCTGAAATTAGTAATTTCAAAAATTGAAACCTACTTGAAAGGTAGTATTTAGCTTTTTTTAAAGTTTTGTCTTTTATTTTTTTCTATCATTAACATGAACAGTTTGAGCATTAGCAGGTTAGTACCTGGTTATAGACAAATGGAAATAAGGTTCTAGTCTCAAGGGTTATTTTAAAAACCAATCTAAACATCTTTGTATAGTTAAATCTTTCATGTGTCTTACTACCACATTTCGTAAACTGCATTAAACCTACATACGGCCGATGTTGGGAGTGTGCTTGTGTCATATTGAATCCATATTTAGGAAATTATCTGTATTAAAATTTTATTAGGTTTGGTCTATACTGGTGAAAGCAGGTTAATAGTAATAAACAATAGATATGGACAAATCTCATAGCTAGTCCCAAAGCAAGTTCATACTATGCAATAGATATTTAAACATAAATGTAATTTTAAATAGGCCATTTGTTCAGTGACAATTATTAAATTAAATTTGAAATACCTAATCTATATATATAAAAATGAAACCCGTTTTCCGTTGTCACGACATAGCATGAAAACGGCTTGACCGATTTGGCTGTTTTTTTTTGTAGTTTTCTAATACTCTGTACAAGGTTCTTACGGAAAATATATTAAGAAAATCAAATTTACGCTAAGGCGGTACGAAGTTCGCCAGGTCAGCTAGTAATATATAAGAAAGGTAGGTATTTGTTCTTTTGAGCTATGTTAGTACTATTAGGTATCTTATGTTCTATAGGTGTAATAAATATCCTATATAAATCCCTTCAACCTCATAATTTTTAATACCTACTACTATATGTTATATTTCAGATGGCTATAAATGTTCTACATGTGTATCAAATCATAATGTAAGAGTTATATCATCAGAACACAAAGAAATAGAGACAAGTGATAGCCTAGTTAATTGGGCAACTCCAGTGGAATCTACCAATTATAACAACTACAATGAATTAAATTCATCTGCTTTTAAGAAAAACTTGGATAATCATGAAAATACTTCAAAAGATGATCTAGTTGAAAAAATATGCCCAATGTGTGGCAAAGTATTTCCAAGAGATGCCGCTTTTGATGTTTTTCAATCCCATGTCGAAAATCATTTTATTGGTGAAAGTGAACCAGATTCTGTTATGGATAATTTTGAGAATGTACCAACTTCTTTTGACAATATCATCTAGTAAAACTAATAAAGAAAACAAGAGGAGCCAGATTTCCTAGTGAGACGCGTGTTTGTAACGCTAGAACGTGTCAAACGACGGCTAGGGCGGTTTAGCTTGGTCACATCTTGTGGCATTTCTATTATGAGCTCCTTCATGCTTCAGAATGCCTGTTAATCTGTGGTACTCGGCAAAAATGTGAGCACACCCAGATAACGGGTTGTAAAGGTTAGACATCAGTCTCTCCATGTAATATGCAAAAACTAGAAACATCACACTATTGGAACATCACATGCACATTATCGGCTCTGAAACCCAATCATGTGATGACACTGAATTAAGAAAATAAAACAATTAATGCAATCCTTTACTTGTATTTTCATATGTTGTAAATAAACAAATACTTTTTAATAATTGAAGTACATACAGTCAAGAATAAATTTTTCTATATATATAAAAATCAATGCCACTTTTCATTTGTAATTTTATAATGTCATTCAAAATAACGAAGCGATTTAGGTCACGTGATGAAGAGCTTGAAATAAAATATTTTAGATGGTCTAAGTTTATTATGTTTATAACAAGTAAATCATAGTGCCTTCCGTGATGTTAAAATATTCAATAACTGGAAAAAAATATATAAATGCACACAAATGAAATCTGTATGACTGGCGGCTCATACTTTTGGCAGAAGGGTTGCTTGTTTGTGGCCTCTCTGGCACCAACCAGACTAAACCATTAATGCTCTAAGTTTTTGTTACAATTGTATTGTATGTATAAATTAAATAAAAATCTATGCTAGATCAGTTGGTTTGACATCTGTTGAGTCTGAAGGCTGCTGCATAGTTTTCTGAAGAAGATTTTTGCTAAACCACTGTGGTCTCTCCTTTTGCATTTCTATTATCCTTTTCCCTTTCCAGAACTCCTTTGGCTGTAAATTATAATCTATATAGAAGTATAATCAAAAACAAAATTGTTACTATACTCTTAGTACTATTATGTATTCAGTGGCTATTGTACCTTGTTATATCTCTCTCTCATATAATAAATCTATGGTCACTTCTCACCATGATTTGGACGTATAGCAAATTAATTGTCTGTCTGGCTGATAAAACACGGCCACCTACGACAACTAAAATGGGTCTCTGCTTGTTCCTTAGTCACCTTTTTATGAACATCAAGATAGCGGGACCTTGTCAAGTTTTTTTTAAATCATGTAAATATGATATAGTGCATATTTTGTGCAATTTTATACTGAAATTGTAAAATTGTACACTCGGTTTCCAAGTTATTTAAAAAATAAGTGTACCTACAAACTTTTTTGATATCAAAATGGCAGGATCTACAATTAATTAAAAACAAATAGTGAGACTTTCAACTGAACTCATTAAAGTTTAATATAGTAAAACTATGTTCGTAGTGTTATAAAATGTTTGAAACTGCAATTTCATAAAAAAATAAAATAATAGATTAAATTAGAAAAGTGCCTAAAGAAAAAGTATAATTTAAGCCATGTCAATTTATTGATCTTACAAATTTGCTAAGGCTTTTAGTTAAAGCTTAATCATTTATATTAATTTTGGTTTCTTTTGCCAAAAAGTAAAGTGATTTAAATACAAAACATATGTTATAAAAGATGTTCATTATCATCTTTTTAACCGCAGGCTGTCCCCTGCTGGACATAGGCCTACCTCATGATTTTTTAATGAAGCGGCCTGTATGCAGTGTTTGCCTGACCTTCTTCATCTGACCAGGGGATGTTCGGCGCTTTGATTGCTGCTGCTTGGTATTGACATGATTTTCAAAAAGCCTGATGTGGTCCCGCCATCTTGACATTCATACCTTTATTTCTATCTTACTTGTTGAGAAAGTTTAGCTATGCATAGAATAGCTGAGTGAAGCCTTCGTTTCATGTGTCACTTCCAGTCAACAGACATGCCTGGCACAGTTAGCAGAGCCTGGGTCTTGGATGCTTATATATATTATTGTTGAGTTCCATAACACAACTTTCAAACTTACTTTCTCTAGCTAAGGCTAGCTCAATCTTTGTGATTTGTCCCTATATATTCAGTTATTTCTGTTAATCATTACCTGTTCTGGAGTATTGTCACCTTCATACAATACAACAACATCCTTCTCAATTGGGCCAGTGCCTAATTTTTCTTGGATTTTGAGTTTTATTTCTTCAGTTTCTGTTTTTATTTTTGAATAGCAATTCTCTGTAAATAAATTTTCTTAAATTCAAATAATGTTTTTCTCATAAAGTATGTTACACCTGACCTATTGGAGTAAACAATAGAACCCATGTTATGTGACCAGTCATTAACAGACACACTGGTATGACATATTTCAACATGCCTAAAGGCATTTGACTTAGATTAACAATGTAATAGCTTTAAATATGACTTCCATACATTTCATGGTACCATGTCACTAGTAAAGGCTACCAAGCCAACCAAAGAGTAATAAAAAAGTGGAATAAACCTGTTTTTTTATTTAGTGAAATCCAGTAAGATTTTTCTCATCTTTCTCTATTCTGTACTAATGTAGATGGTTAAAATTTGTTTTTGATTTTAATTTGGTAGAAGATAAGACTGTTTTGACTAAAGTTACAAATTCCATGTGATCAAAAAGCAGACAGCAGCTAGTTTTTCACAATCTATACATATAATAAAATAGTAAAAATATTTTGTCAGTACATTTAGTAATTATGACTGAAATGAATGGAGGGACATTTTTTTTTAACTAACTTTGGGGCAAACTCAATCTGTGTTAAATGTCCATATAATAGGTTATATGCTAAACGTGACCTAAGGTCTTATAGGTCTAGGCTCTGCCTACCCCGTATGGGTTAAAGACGTGATTATATGTATGTATGTATATAAGTAATTTATTTTAATTATATGTAAATAATAAAATGTTAGAGTAATAAATTAGCAGATTTTACCACACAAGCGCCCACTTTCATGATGATGTCCACATTCACGACAAACTTTGATATTTGTTTTAGGCACTAGCATTTTCCACACATAATCTGGAGAGCCGAACTTTCGTTTCCATCTCTTTTCCACTGTTCGCCTAAACTTAGGGACAGCTAGTAAAATTCCGTCACCGATGATATCTTTTATAGTAAATTTACTACTATTAGGAGTTAGATTGTTATTCCCAACATAGGTAATTGCAAATTCTGAAAATACAAAAATTAATATAGGTATGTCTCTAAATAACAAGAAATCATACTAAGTTTTCACTTCCTTTTTTCTCTAAAGCTATTTTGAGTAGATACACGCACGGTTCGTTTAAACAACTATATGTGTTACTAACAAGACAAGACTACCAAGACAGCCATTCCACACTAACCTCTTGGTGGTCCACCAAATAATCGATGAATGATGTTACGTTCAAATGACTTTAATGTATTTAAAACATGAAAAATACGTGGGATCATTTTAAATAAATTTTGCCTTATACGGGCAGACGTTTTCTGATGAGAGGGAAAATAATGTTTAAACTAACTAGGTACAAGTAAAGTAGGAACCACAAACTAAATAGAGATATAGGAACTGGAAAATATTCACGCAAGTCAAGTCAAATCAAACATCAAAGCACAGACTAGGGAGGAGATACTAAATTATTTTTTTTAATACTTTTTACGGCCATGGAAACTAGTTCTTTAAGGCCTCTCTTCATTTTATTAATCTTCTTCAGTCCTACTTTAGTCAAGAAGTCAAAAAGTCAAGTCAGTAGTCTAGTCAAGTGATGAGTCAGAGTCAGATGGCTAAGTGAAGCGGTGGAAAAAATTCACTTAGCTATAACTTGTAGATTTTGGTGACAAAGGTAAAAGTCACGTAATCGACACTGTAGGAGTTTTGGCGCCAAGCTAAATTCGCTTAGTTATCGTCATTGTATTTATTTTCTAATATTTGTGTTTTTTCGAGTATTTGTGCATAATAAAGGTGGATTATTATTCGCTAAGTGTTCGTGAACAAGCGTGAGTGTTGGGAAGTGGTACAATCCATACTAATATTATAAATGCGAAAGTCTGTCTTTCTGTCTGTCTGTCTGTCTGTCTGTCTGTCTGTCTGTCTGTCTGTCACCTCTTCACGGCTAAACTGCTGGACCAATTGTGATGAAATTTGGTAGGGATGTAGTTAACAACCTGAGGTCAAACATAGGCTACTTTTGGGCGCGATATAACCGAGTCCCACGCGGGGCGAAGCCGCGGGGAACAGCTAGTGTCGTATGAGTGACTTTAATCCTTGTCACCAACATCTCCCAAGATAAAGTTAAGTGAAACTTCCACCGCTTCACTTAGCCCTTGACTAACTTGACTAGACATGACTACTGACTTGACTTGACTGTGACTCGACAAAATGAAGAACATTTATCTAAAACTTGATACTGGCAAAAATCCATATCCATACTTCCATATCCATACTATCCATACTAATATTATAAATGCGTAAGTCTGTCTGTCTGTCTGTCTGTCTGTCTGTCTGTCTGTCACCTCTTGACGGCTAAACTGCTGGACCGATTGTGATGAAATTTGGTAGGGATGTAGTTAACGACCTGAGGTCAAACATAGGCTACTTTTGGGCGCGATATAACCGAGTCCTACGTGGGGCGGAGCCGCGGGGAACAGCTAGTAAGCTATATGTTTGATTGCCATATTGTGCATTATATCCACATCAAAAAATAAAAAAATCGACACTGTACTCTTCCCAACACTCACGCTTGTTCCCGAACAATTTGCGAATAATAATCCACCAATATTAAGCACAAATACTCGAAAAAAACCTAAGTTTTGGAAATTAAATACAGCGCGGACATAGCGACAGTTAACTTTCCCTCCAAAAACTCAGAACTTGACATTGTGATAGTGGCATAAATTTTTTTAAGATACTTTTTACGGCCATGGAAACTAGTCTTTTAAAGCCTTTCTTGAATTTATTAATATTCTTCTGGTGGCTAATGGCTTACTATCATCTCTTAAAAGTACTTAAAACCATGCAAGATCCAGTGAGTAAGCGGGGCAGCACAATACATGATGTAAGGCGACATCTCCCTTACTCACTGGATTTTGTATGGTTTTAAGAGATGGCCTCTCATTTTGTGCAAAAATGACGGGAAACAGGTGGCCTACTATCATCTCTAAAAACCATGCAAGTTCCAGTGAGTAACCGAGACAACGCAATACATGATGTAAGACGCACCCTAGACGCTCATGCGTGCATGATGGAAATCCACCATGCACGCATGCATGCACGCATGCATGCACGCACCATCAAACAAAGGGATGGTACTCGAAAAGTGAATTGAATCGACTGATTTCCAAACAAAAAATCCTAAATTTTTTAGTTTAAATCAAGAATTTTGCGACGATTTACGATGGAACAATTAAATCAACTGATTTTCAAACAAATCATCGCATAATTCTTGATATAAATTAAAAAAAATAAAATGATTTGTTTGGAAATCAGTCGATTTTATTGTCAATTTTATTTTCTGTCTTTGTCAGCTTGCCCGTTTTTATTTGTTTGGCCTACTTTAACGCCATACAAAAATAATCAAAAACGTGCGGCACTCGGGAACTGCCTCTGTAAAGCTAACGGCCACGCTAATAAATATAGAAAATGCATCTTTGGTTCCTATCGTTTTCATGGACTTTCTTGTTTTGCCATCTCATTTTTAAAGCACCAAATGACAAATCATAACTACATCTATTGTACCTATATTATTTCTAAATCTATGGACTCACTCACCCCACACCACTCACCTTTTTATCATCTGTAGACTAGATAGATTCGTATTTGTTGTTGGCAACATCCATTTCAAAAATATGGCGCTCTGACAATCAGCTGTCTGAAAGTGGGGAGGAAAAGGCGAACGTCTGTGTTTTATGTCCGTAATGTAGTTCATGTCCTCAAGCGTATCGTTGCAGTTGTAACTATGGCGTGTTTAAGTTCGAGTAGGCTCTGTGCTCGTGTACAAGATAAGTTAATGTGTCAATTCGGACATAAAGTTAGAAGACAAACTGTATTTGTGAAACTCAAACCTCCTGGACCATCTCCGTTGCGGATATTTGGAAAGACATGTCAGGTTAGTTATTCTAATAAACTTTCATTTAGTACTAATAAATAATATATTTATACTTTGTCTGTAAACTTGGGCTAGTTACGAAGTGTATATTAAAATTATGTCATTCCATACATTCATAAGGGGCACTTTTACATAACACCCAGCATGACAGTAAATAACCTCAACCTAATGTCAGCTGATCAAGCTATAAGTTTTGTTATTTTATATTTTTATCTTTACGCACTAATTAAAAAATCAAAGGTAATGGATGATGTTGAACAGAACTATAAAGTAGGCCTTATCACGAATGATAAAAAGTGAAATCTTCGAGAGTATTGGACAGTGGGTCGCTTCGCGCGCGGCACTGGTTTGTTGGGTTTGTTCAATGATTTCACTGTATGTAGTAGGTAGGTACATACCTCATAACTTTTACTTTCATTAACAAGCTATTCTTCTATTCACAATATAAGAAATTACTAGTAAGAAATAAGCAATATTTACTTTTTACTCATTACGAAATCCTATGTAGGTATTTCAGCCCAGAGCATCCTAGTTAGTTACTGCTATGGGGGTAATAAGTAGTAGGGAAGAAGTAATGAAGGAGCTAGTCAGTGTTTTAAATATCTTCCTAACTATCCAGTAATGGTTTCGTAATGTTCTGTAAAATTGTTAAAAATTGTTAACTTGGCTTTATAGTCTGCTCTGCATTAGGCGGCTGCGGCAGATACACGGCGTGAGTAGAACGCCGCCGCTGCGTCGTCGTCGCGGTCGCTAGCGTCGTGCTTTCTCGCGCAGCGTGCGGACATGCAATGTCCAATCTCGACGACCACGAAACTTTCTAAGCAACAATTATTTTTCGCATTAATATTTCATTTGCTTCTTCAATCGCAACTGATTAGTGGTTGATTTCTTTGAATTACGTCTGGCTTGATTTACGCGGATGTCGGCAATAATAACCCATAATACTAAATTGACAGTGTACAAAAGAGGCAGATCTCGATTTACCAGAGATCTTTGTCAGAGGTCGTCTTCTTGAGTACCTCGCTCTCACCATTTCTGCCGTTAAAAGCAGTTGCTTGCAAAGTTAGATATGTTCCGGTTTGAAGGGTGAGAGCTGTGGGTGTGAGAGGCAGTGAAATTACTGGGTACCTACTGTGGCAAAATATCTTAAGCCATGAGATGGCAGCGAATTTCGCTAAAAAGACTATTATATTTCTATATAATAGAAATAAGTTCGATTTATACCTATAACATAAATCCTGCTAAAATATGAACTTTATCTTAACGTTAAAGCAACACTGAATACGACAATAATAGAACTTCCAAACTTCATAATAAAGCTCCCACTGTAACTACCTACTTGCCCTGCTAAGGCACAGTTGCATGCACCAGCTGGATAGTTTATATGTAAGTTTTTCGTTCTCTTGATAGTTGAGCGGTGCGCCAGGTCCATTGATCCAGGCTTTTGAGATTGACTCTAACCCATAAAGTAATTAAAATATGAAAAAATATCATGAAATGCCCACTGCTAGTGAAAGTGGTGTGATGATTCGTTGAATTTTTAATAGCCCGAAAAGTGGGCAAGTCACCTGTCCAACAAGGATTGTAGCCTTTCTTGTTTATATTTTAGTTAATACGGTGATTGTGCCCATTATTATGTACGTTGTATCTATAATTATGTTTTAACTATATAAGTAATGAAAATTACTATGTACGCGCGACATATTAACAAAAATAGTTTGTTTGTTATAACTTTATTGTACTAAAACAAAAGTCTATAAGTATAGTCTTTGAATTCTGAAAACACCTTCCATTGACAAATTTTCTAACATACTTAATACCTAGTTACCTTTTATGTAGTCGGTATTTAGTGTATGAATTGGTCGAGTGAGCCTGACTGACCGCACGTAACGTCGTGCGTAAATGAAGCTCGGTAGAAATGCGGAACACACAACTATTTGTTCAGTCGACATCATTGTATAAGAGTTTGCGGCAACACATACGTCGCAGCATATGTTATTTTCACCTTACAACATTTTACCTGGATCCTTAATTACGTGATGGAAATATAAAGGGTCACATAGAAAGTTTAAAAATTTTCGCATATATTGCAATGACTATAATATTAAAAAAATATATGGTAAACGAAAATTACAACTAAGTATCTACGTCTAGTTTTCGGTACATCTAAGAACATGAGCATCACGATCGTGTGCTCATGCAAGTCTCCTTCTAATTTAGGAGGAAGAATAACGGGTTGAAATCTTCTGAATACCTATGTTTTTTTATATAAAATATGCTACTACTTATTTATCTTTTGTTTTTATTTTATTATAGTGCTTAATCTAGTTTTTAGTCCATATGTTGGTTTATTGTTGTCAGGTTTTTCCTTATTTAATTGTTTAACAAGATTACGTAGTAGTAGTATTTGCTATGCGCATATACTCGTATGTGGGTGAATTTAATGATTCGAAAATGTTAAAAAACCGCTTCGAACACCAGTTAAATTGACTGTGGTTCCATATGACACGTTAATGTGTCTATAAATATTAATACCAAGTAAGCTTGAATTTGCGTATAACGTGGCAAGGTCATGTTGGCAGAACTCGGAAGACCAAAAAGTGACAAAAAAATTAGCGCCTATAAATTACGGGATCTTCGAATCCTTAAATGTTAGAAATAAAAAATAATAAAATTTATTCCATTCTAATTACTAGTACTTATTGAATAATCAAACTTACTAGTCTGTCTTCAGTTTCTTTAATCTCATTAAGTTGGCCCCCGTAAGTAATAAGTTTTTCCCATTTTATTAAGTTCATTTACATTCCAATCAAAACTTTCATTGTCGATGACAATGTACACAACATTTCAATTATCATGTAGCTTAAAAACATTAATCAATGACTTAATCCATACCATAATTCTACTCAAAATTTGTATTTTCTTAATATTTTGAAAATCAGATTCTGTTTCCAAATCGGTGCTATGCTAAGTATCTTAATAAATGTGCCTATTATGTTGCAAAAATTAAATAATCAAGTTCTTCAGGGTCAAAAATACATCTTTGTCTTTATTCGACTACATTAATATGAGGAAGTATCTTCAAAAACAAAATTAATTATTTACAGGTGGAAATATGATCAAATTAAGTAGTTAGTTATTTAGTGCAGCATGCTACGTGCGAAACAGCTCCTCGTGATTTTTACAAAATGTTGTCAAAATAACTGAGTTATTTCGTTGCGGTGGAAAGGGTCACCAGTTACTCGGCGTCCTTGCAATGGCTGCATGCTTAGCCCGGTATAGTTGAGCAACCGCGTTTCGGTCAGCACTTGCAAACAATGAACTCATCAGCAGTGTCTGGATGAAATATTAATTGCTGTCGCTAGCGCACGTGATGATATTTGATAAGGGCCATGGTTTCTCATTGAGCAACTACAAAATGCAGATAATTGTTGTTTGTCATTTGCTAGATTCATATTAGACGAGTTCAATATTTAACGAAGCTAATGCCGATGTTACGCACGCAGTCGAGTAAATAAAAGGCATCAGGCATCAGACTATAATTCATTTTTTTATATTTAAGTACTTTGAGAGCAGATACAGTCTTATTGTATTTTTGTGCAGCGCTTATAGTTTTACTAACCCGGTAAAATATTGTGGGTTATACATTAAAAATATTCCTTTTGAACCACTTATCTTTTTTATAAACGTACCTGAGCCGATGCGTTATTTCAAAAAAAATTTAAGCATATATAACGACAGACAGCTGGAAGCGACTTTTTTAAACTTTTTCCTCTTCTTTCAATACTTTGTAAGGGGCAGAACACAAAGACGTAAGTGTTCATTAAAGTTCGTACCTATATGCATAGTCGGTATTGCGACATATCCGCGAAATCGCTCTTCAATGCCAATAGACGCCCTCGCAAGAGGAACCGCCGCGATTACGTTTTGCTTAGGTTAAATTTATTTGCTTATAAATTTACTTCAACTAAAATAATTGTTTTTGCCAAAAAACGAAACCGCGTCAAATTCCTGAACTAAAAAGGATGAAATAATCAATACATTGTTGTTTAAATATGCTTCATATCAAAAAATTTAATAAATTTGAAGTCGGTGCCGAATCTTTAAATAATAAAATATGCTTATACGAATTCGTAAAACTGGCATCAACTTCAAATTTATTAAAAATTTTGATATGAAGCATATTTAAACAACAATGTATTGATTATTTCATCCTTTTTAGTTCAGGAATTGGAGTCGGTTTCGTTTTTTTGGCAAAAACAATTATTTTTTACTTTTTAGTTTTGAATACGCAATACCTTACAACTAAAAAGATGTAAACACGTTGCATCTTAGAAAGTCGGGTAAACGTCATCAGCGTCGTCTCACCTTATTGACAAGGAATATATAAAAAAATACCCAAATCGCCATAAAACTTGAAGAGTTCCCTCGATAACTTCATGATTCCATCATCAGATCCTAATCTGGTGACTATGAAACTATCTAGAAATTATACCCTTTCTAACAAAAAAAAAATTTTACAAATCGATTCAGTGGTCTTCGAGTAATCGAGCAAGATATATTGTAATCAAAAAGTTGTAAATACCTTGCAGTTTTGAAAGTGGGTCAAATTTTCCAGCATTGCCTCACCTACGTCTCACCTTACTAACATGGAATATATCAAAAAATACCCATGCCCAATACAAGACTTGAAGAGTTCCCTCGATTACTCCATGATTCCATCATCATCAGATCCTGCTGAATATAGGACCAATTGGAAAGAAAACACTCTCGAACAAAAAAATATTTTTCAAATCGGTCCAGCCGTCTTCGAGAAATCCGGTAACATACATAAAAAAAAACATAAAACATACCGACGAATTGAGAACCTCCTCCTTTTTTTTGAAGTCGGTTAAAAAAACAAATTATTAAGGAATTGTTTCCGTATAGACTGTTTCTTTCAGACCCGCGTGTTTTTTTGAGAAGCTTATGATTTGACTCTTTATCAGGTTCCGATGGTTATAGATTTGGCTTGCTGACGACTCGGACACAATACACAATATACACTTTTTAACTAATTAATAATATTAAACATACGTTTAAATGATTTTATCTTTTCAACATACGATACGATGACATGCCAATGAGTTATAGAGGTTAGAGTTGGAGGTACGGATCAAGTAGGAAAAAATAATAAGGTACATACAAACGTTAGTCAACATTTTAAACCAGGTATAAACTTAAATTTTGGACTTTCAATACCTAATTAAAGCTTGTGAGTCATAAATTAATTGAGATTGTATTTATATAAATTTTGTGGTAGTACCTAAATCACGTCGGATATTTGAAAGAGAAAAAATACATCTGCATTTAATTGAAGTTAATTCGACGATTTATTATACACTATACTTAGGTTTTCTGAATACATAGTGCTCTTAATTTTGATATGAAACTTTTTTAGGAGACCCATGAGAGGAGAGTACTTACGTAAATGGAAGTAATAATACTTTCTTATTCATATTTGAATTAATCATAACCTGTATATATGTATAATGGTTTTAACGATGGAGTTTGGTCATTTTAAGTTGACTTGAAGTGTTATTAAGTAATTATGGGACACAATTACAAAAGTATTTGTTCCGTTGCAAAATATTAATTGCTTTAATTATTTTCATTAACTTGAAGAATATTTTATATTATTTATATTTATTAACACTAGCGAATATTATAAGCTTATATATGTTATCACTAGCTGTTGCCTGGGGCTCCGCTCCAGTGGGAATTCCGCGATAAAATATATATAGCCTATGTGTTGTTTCAGGGTCTGAGAAATCTTCATTACAAATTTTAGCTAAATCCGTTCAGCCGTTTTCCTGTGAAAGAGTACTTAACAAACATCTTTCACACTCACAAACTTTCGCCTTTATAATATTAGTGTGAGTAGTGTGATAGTGTGGAGTAGTGAAACAGAAATTGTATCTTTAAGTAGGTATCTTCTATTTTGGTTTTGTTTTTCCCAGTAATTTGAATTTTTTTTTTGAATAGTTTATACGGCCATGGAATCTAGTCCTTTAAGGCCTTTCTTGAATTTATTTATCTTCTTAAGTCCTACTTAAGTCAGTCGAGTCAAAAATTCTAGTCAATAGTCAAGTCCAGTCAAGTAAGTAAGTCTAGTCTGAGTCAGATGGCTAAGTGAAGCGGTGGAAAAATTTCACTTAGCTATATCATGGAGATTTTGGTGACAAAGATAAAAAGTCACGTAATCGACACTGTATTACTTCCCAACACTCACGCTTGTTCACGAACACTGCGAATAATAATCCACCAATATTATGCACAAACACTCGAAAAAACCTAAGTTTTGGAAATTAAATACAGCGCCGACATAGCGACAGTTTACTTTCCCTCCAAAAACTCCAGTAATTTGAAATTCAACTTGACAATTGTCACCTTCATTCATTTTTTTTTGTAATACTTTTTACGGCCATGGAAGCTAGTCCTTTAAGGCCTTTTTTGAATTTATTAATCTTCTTTAGTCCTACTTTAGTCAGGTCAAGTCAAAAAGTAAAGTCAGTAGTCTAGTCCAGTCCAGTCCAGTCAAGTAAGTAAGTCTAGTCAGATGGCTAAGTGAAGCGGTGGAAAAAATTTACTTAGCTATAACTTAAAGATTTTGTTGACAAAGATAAAAAGTCACGTAATTGACACTTTACCACTTCCCAACACTCACGCTTGTTCACGAACAATTGGCGAATAATAATCCGCCTATATTATGCACAAATACTCCAAAAAACCTAAGTTTTGGAAATTTAATACAGCGCGGACATAGCGACAGTTTTCTTTCCCTCCAAAAAACACCTGTTCATTCATGTAATAGATGTGTCTATTGTACGTACCAAAATTACTTCAAAATCATAAACAAACAACAAAGAATCGGTTGACACATCATTTACGAAATCAGTTGTAAAAAGTATGTAACGGCTACTATTCGTTTTTCTCCCCTGACTTTGCCATAGAAAGACAGGTATGAAATTGCAGTTATGCTTCTTGAAATTTCAAAGAGTATTACTTACCTCCGTTTCTGGTGTACAAAATTTTGATGTTATCTTCTATCTATTGCCACAAAAATTGTGGGAACTTATTTATGTTCGCATACCCTACTGACCACAATGAGCCAACGACCTTTTACTAAGGTCAGTTGGGAACAAAAAGATTTAAGTGACGCTACATTACTTTAAAGTGCAGAAAATTTGCCCTCTGAATGTGGTTAACAAATTTTTAGTTCAAATATTACAGCTGCAACAGACAAACACTCAAGTTGTTAGAATCGTCCTTGATTCATAACCTCACAGGCGGGCGCCCGTCTTCGACCCACATTCAAGACTCTAGTAATTACAGAGCCGACAGTTAATCGTAGATGTAGTGAACGGTCCCGGCACTGCACACATTCAAATGCAACTGGGTAGTGGCTAATTGCAATGCCGGTTAAGTTTAGCCTAAAGAATTTTGTTTGAATTTATACTGTATTTGATTTTAAATATAAAATTTTGTTGCACACATCACTTGATCATTGTGAACCATACATACTCATCATCTCAGTAATGTTAAGACTTAACATGTAGTAACAAATAATCTATTATTTTATTTAATAGAAAGTTACTAGTTGACGTATGACGTTGTTAAGCAAGACAATGTCTCGGGTAAAGTTATGGAATTTCAATGTTGCGACTCATCCATTACCGCTTAAAAATGAAAAAATGTGACGTATCTTCGACAATGCGTGTGTTTCTTCAATCTTGATTGTACTTTAAAGTACTTAAATTAACATACGAAAAACCTATATAAGTAAACAATCTTTGTGATCGTGCAAACTACGCGACCTCACTATTTATAAGCTATAAAATATGTCTTACGTTAACTTTCTACCTAAGCAAAATAATTTATTTGCAAATTATTTGCTACGTCTGAGACTTGTTTGTATGGATTACGCTATTTAAGCTTTCTTTACTTGATTTCCACTCCGACAGCTCTATATAGAGCACACTGATATATTTATTTCTAATAACATAAAAAAAAAACATCAGAAATCTAGGCGGGACCACGATGCGATCGACTGTTACTTCATCAAGCCACGGATAAAAAGCCGGAGCAGTCCGGATCTATATTGATTGGAAACGTGTTCCATCTTAGTATGTTAACGTGAGTAACCAAACATCGCGGCAAGGTTGCAAGTGGACTGTACCCACAAGGATGTTGTTTGCCACTTTCAGCTATAGGTAAAGCAAGAATCTTTATACTTTAGTATGAGACTATAGAATGTTTTTATTCCGTAACTCAGTGAAAACTATGATTATGAGCACCTATTTATAGTGCAGGTACCCTGACTGATGAAAGCTATGATAGAGTCCATCCGAAAGAACTATGAGTTTAACATGTCGTAGTCACGCAACGCTTGTCGCATGTACAGAATAATTTTACAAACGCACAATCGCTGATGATATTGACCCTTTTTGGCCGAGACACAGTTTGTTGAATAGTCTAGCTAATAGTGGTTTAAGTTATATGCAAACGAGTAAGTATGATTACATTGAAGATGAAAACGAAAAAAAACTCGTTTCAAATTCCGTAAATTTTTGACAAGCAAAATAATCTTGCGCAGCGGGTCCTGGCGCGTTGATGTCTTTTGTAAGATATGTTATCGACACGCGGACTGAACATAATTTCGATGTTTACATTAAAAATTATTAATCGCTCTTTAAATAAAAAGGAGCATTGTAATGAATTGATGAATTTCTCTATTTTTTGGAAACATATATGTAGAAAATTGCTCAATTCATAAAACTAATACACAAACTTGGAAATGCTGGATTGAGTACAAATTAATACGATGTTACGCAATCTTCCAGTGATTGTATTTTGAAATATTACCGATTGTATTTTACACAAAAGCGTCAATGAATAACCAATGACCAAACTGGGAAGTCAAGTCTTATGTCACAGGTATTTCCAAGCATATTGAGTACCATCAGTGGTGGCAATAATATTCCCTTGTTTACATTGTGTTAAATTTGTTAAGGTTTATTTATATGTGGCGTAATTCAACAATACCATACACATGGTAATTAATGAAATTTTATGGTTTAGGTGTATAATAATAATGCTTAATGTCTGATGATGATTTAATTGTATCTTCTTTATGTACAAATTAATTTACACGCCGAAAATAGGTAGAATATGTATGGTTGATGACTAAAAAATAATATATTTTTTTTATAGGAAGTTAAAAAATATTCTATTCTTAAAAAAAATTAAATACCTAGTTAGAAATTCGTTTTAAACCAAGCAAACGTTGCCAAATAAACGATACCGACTCGAAATACTTACTAAAAAGGATGAAATAATAAATAAATTGTTGTTTAAATATGCTTCATATCAAATATTTGTATGTTATAAATAAAATTTGTAATTACGTAGCATTTTTGAAAGTGGGTTAAAGGTTCCAGTATTTTCTCACCTTATTAACATGGTATATATAAAAAAATACCCATACCCAATACGAAACTTGAAGAGTTCCCTCGATTTCTCCATGTTCCCATCATCAGATCCTGCATCCAACATTCCTTGACAGTGATTTCTGTGACAGTGACAGATACATGTCTTCAGTTATATACCACTTACCAACTTCCATGTTAGGTACTTACCATTAGAAGACAGGTGGCTTACCACCATCTCTTAAAACCATGCAAGATCCAGTGAGTAAGGGAGATGTCGCCATAGATCATGTATTGCGCTGTCTCGCTTACTCACTGGATGTGGATAGTAAGGGACCTGAGGTCTTTCCAGTAAAGCAGAAAAAAACCTATATATCTCCCATTTTTAAACAGAAACAATTATTAAAGAACCGTCCAAGTGCGAGTCGGGCTCGCACTTTCTTTCGAACTTCGAACGTTTCGACGGTTCTTTACCACCACAATACTTGTAAGACTTGCTAGGACTTTTTAAAGCCTTTGTTTTGTTTGTATGCAAAAATATTTTTGTATTTTTATTTTATTAAAATTAACAATTTTAAGGTTTTTAGATTTATTTCTGAATAGGTGATAATATATGATAAAGCTTCTTACCAAATTTCATGATTTTTGTTCAACGGAAAGTACCCCATAAGTTTTGATTCTTATCTGAAATCGCAAAATTATCGAAAATTGCAATATTTACTCAACTTGATACGTTCATGCATTCCTCAGTAAAAAAAGTTTGACAGACATACATAGACAGAAAGACCGACAGGCGGACAGACGGACAACAAAGAAGAGATCTTTTAAAAATCTTACAAAAAAGGAACCCTTTTTGCCTTTTGAGGTACGGAACCTTAAAAAGTGCAAAACTTGTCAATTTTTTTTTTGCAAAATACAGAATGCTCATAGCATTTCTTATTTTAAAACCTAAATGAATGTATTATTGTTTAATAAGGTCTCATATTTTTTTTTGTTACGAAATCATTGGGGTTTTCATAATAGAATAACAGAACGTCTACTTACAGACTACAGCAATCAGTCAATTACGAAGACGTGTCAATTGCTGCTCACTTCTATTTTAAGAATCGCCGCGCAAGCGTTCGGTACGCTCACTTTCTATCGAGTTTTAATTGTTATGTGCGACCGGTGCAGACACATGCAATTTTACGTGCCGCTATGCTGTTCATCATTTACATCGATCACGGATTTGTTTTTGTTTAAATACAACTCTGTTCCTGATACCGGCTGCACATACACTATAGTATTGCGGGTACTGTCAGCAAATTAAACAAATAATAATGCTTTCTATCTAGTAAGTATTCAATGCGAGCTTTCCGACATGAGTCAGTTCTTTAAAAACGTTACGGCCATTGACGCCGTTTTATTAGACGTTCGCCAGGGTAGCGTCCGACGTAGCTACTTTATGTACGACAAATTACGTTACCACTCTTGGGTGTATGATGGATTTGCTGTTGTCTGTACACTTTATATAAAGGTCGATTAACTAAAGTTGACAAGTAAAACTACTATCTCTTTTGCGAATCTCATGATTTATGCTTGATACAGATATGTTTGTGCAGAAAAAAACAGTATATTAAAACAGAGTTCAAAACAACGCATTTTTACTTTATGAAATTTGGCATGGATTAGGCTCCTTTTGGGCGCGATATAACCGAGTCCCACGCGGGCAGTGGCGCTGGCAACAGCTTGTTTATTATTATACTCGTATATTGATATCAAAGACTAACCCTCGTTGGGTTCGATATATCGCGCCCAAAATGTCTATGTTTAATCCCTGGTTATCGGTCTAGCGGTTCAGCCGTGAAAGCGAACAGACAGAGGGATGTCTTTTGCATTTATAATATAAGTATGAATGCAGTTCTTCAAGTTAATCGTAAAGATATTATATCTATGTAGCATAGTATAAAACGAGGACCACGCCACGCTGCGTTTAAATAATTTGTTTAATAGATATTTGTTATTATATCATATTTAAGTGGCGTATATTATTAAATGAATAAATGAATGAATGATATTTTTATTCCAAGCAACAATCATTGACGAACGTGTAAGAGATATGTACTTCAGAGTATCAGGGTAGATTTCAAAGAAATTTATAGCGTTAAATTGCATAAGAGACGTCGATGAAAATAGAAATTTTATTTATAAAGTAAAATGTACTAGTTTGCTACAAGACGAAAGCAACTAATTTAAAAATTACACATTTGATTGTAAAAGTAGTAATGGCCACTTAATGGAAGTGATTTGTAACGAGGATGACGAACTAAAGGGATACCTAATTAGGTTGAAATAACCGTAATTAGAAATGCTAAGTTATTATTTTATATTATTTACTATCTTTCGCCCGCGTAAATTTCCCTCGGGGACAGTGCTTTTTTCCGGGATGAGGTACCCTATGTCCTTCTCAAGACTTCTAACTATATGCATGCATATGTTGAGAAGATTGGTTTAGTAGATAGGCGTTAAAGCTTAACTTAAACAAGCAAACTAACTACCCCATTTATATATAATATTAGTTGGGATGTCGTTGTCTATATATATATAACCCCTAAAGGTACTTTGTGTCGCATACTTAACAAACAACAAATTTCGCTGTTATTAACCTCCGTCGTAAGACTGTCGCATGTCTTAATACTTTTAGCATGAAGTCCACATAGTGTGCTTTTCATTTAAATTTTGTACAGAAAAGGTTAGATAAATAAATAAAATAATAATAAAATCTGTTCTATTTAACCCTTGCCCAAAATGCTTTATTTTTTTCAGTAAATATACATTCAAATACTAAATAGAGGTCGGATTAAGTATATATAAGATAACAATGATGTTCGAGTTATGTGTCGGGTAAAAATAGCGATTCAAGTTAAACTTGTTTTGATTATGGAATAATTGGACCATTTGAAATGTGCGGTATCTATATTCATTGTTCAATATATTCTGTAGCATTTCTATATTAGCTATTACGGCTTTAAGGACCGATAGATCGAGTTCCATCAAGAAAACAACAAAGATTTGATTAACTTAAACAAAATAATTGATGAAACTGCATGAGTATTCCTTATTGGTATTACAAAAACTTAACAATTTCCAACTATCAGAAAAAGAAGAGATTCTTAATCGGTTGTATTGTTTGTTACCGCATAACTCTTAGCTTTTTGAACCAATTCTAAAATTATTGTTACAAGATCAAATGACGCTTCCACCTTGATTTCAGATTTTTTTAAAATCTCAGGCTTTGTCGTTCATATCTACGCATGACCACCACTGCTTCAGTCTTTGAGTTGTCCCCAGTAAAATGAAAGTCAGTTATAGGTTTCTGCTTTTAAATTTCGTTACCTAAAAAGTGTAATGCATTATATTAAAAGAAAAACCGATTATAGCTATAGCTATACAAATAAACATTACATAATGTAGCTTTTCTGTGAATAAAGAAACATTTGTTTTCTCAATGACAACAGGAAATGGTTAATATAACCACAAATAAATATTTGATAAATCGTGCGTCAATTCTTGTTCATTACTAATGCTTTATGCCTATATAATACTAAAAATACATACATAACCTTCGTAGGTAGATTAGATATACTAGTGATTTTAGTATTCTATGACTCCTTTACATTTGACTATTATTCTATTTATACTCTTCGTCCACATTGGTAACTAAATTTACCTAACCAGTTACAAGAGAAGATTTTTCTTACAGTATTATAAAATTACGTGTTTTCGAATTTAAGTTTGTAAACGAACTTCGAAGTTAACAAAATCATTACCCTTCCTTTTGGCTTCGCCGTAGTCGGGTAAAAAAAACGTAAGTTGGTCGTGTATAAATTTTATGAAAATTAAATTAGAGCAGTTATTTGGAACATTAACAAAAATCATTAAAAATAATGAAGCATGCTGTTCTTTACGGAGAGAAGTACAAGTAACATTTTATTTGACAAGGCGAATGCTTTATTAATATTCCTTATCTACCTCGCAGTCATTCGACGCAGGCTGCACTGACGCGTGTGAAATCGCGTGCGAATAATTTGTTATTCCACGCGCGCCATACGTCACAGGGAATTAGGAAAACTGCCAAAACAACGTCGCTTATGGTGCCGCCGTACTAGCAACAATCTACATAATAATAATAGCGGAACACGTGGTACAATAAAAAAATGTTTTAACATTAAAGAAATATATAAGTAAGGAAATGTTATTATAACATTAGATACGTAACTTCGGGGTCTAACATTATTTCCCGTACCTTCAATAAAGTTCAGGTAGATATTTAAGACTAAAAAATTTCGGCAGTATTATTTCACCAGCTTCCAGTCTGACGTCAACGCTCCTGGAGAATGCTATTGTTGCTTAAATCCACCACCAATCAGAGAGAAGTATAAATATATTTTAAGGTCTGTTGAGACCTTTTTCGATTTTAACTACATCTACGGGAAGAAAGGGAATGTCTATTTAATTTTATTATCCGGAAATCAAATGACCGATAAGATAAAGCGGATTACGAGGTTTTTATTTTGCTTTTTAAATCGAAAACGTTTAATTTTATTTGGTTCAGTTTTTTATGGACAAGATCATTTATTTATCGTTGATTTATTGTCTGACAATGAGACGTGTTGCTACTCATCGTAAAGCCGCGAGTGATCCCTAGATGGCGTCGGACGTGCATTCGTACGTGAGCCTCTAGGTTTTGCAACGGCTGGTCGAAGCCCATCAGGCGCTGCACTCGCTGCAGTTGCATAAACCTATTGCGAAACCTGAATCGCGGTCACTGCCGCAGCCACATAGTTAAGGGCACACGCCGCACCCTTCGCAGCTCGGCCCACTATCAAACGTGTACCATACGTTATTTTTTGTACTTGTTCACATTCTTTTACAACATAAGATTGCATTTTAGACAGTTTTTCAGTTTTACACAATTTTTCTGATTCTTTGATCGTCTAGTGGTTTCCCTTCTATCAATTGTCAACCATCTAGGAAATCGGAAAAGTTTCTAAGCAAGTATTTAATTATTATTACAAGGAAGTTCATGGTTTGTGGTGTACAGAATCACAGGTTTAGAATAGGTGCTTCATTTTTCTTTATTTATTACTAGCTTTTATTTATCCGCATATTCGCTTGCGTAACTACTCAAGCGAATGGATGCGGATAAAAGCTAGGAGTTCCTGACCGTAACTTTCAGAACTCTTATATTAATTCGTGCTCTAATCTAGGTGTATTATGCGAAATTTCAAGAAGGTTCAGTAAATAAAGCGGCTAGAGGTAACAAATAAATATACGAACTCACTTTCGCATTTGTTATAGCGATAGCTGCTATTTTCGTAATAGTTGGAATATGCTGATTTAAATGATGCTCGTGACCTTGGTATTACTAGTAATACAGGTATGGATATTATGAATATGATACCATCTTATTTCAAAGAGGCTTCCTGTATAATGCATAATACATACCGTAATATGTCAAAAATTGGCACACATTTAGCAATTTAACTGATCTGACTGTGATTTTTCAGTTACATGATGTACAAGAATTGTAAGGTTTTCAATTCCTACGGTTTCAGTCATGCGTAAAAAGTAGATAACAGTAAAAGCAAAGTTACATATAGATTCCAGTTTGTGGCCTAATAGTTGATTGGATTGTTTTCTGAAAACACTCGTTATAATTGCGTGAGTGACTCACCGTCGTAACAATGTGGTCAAACTTGTTTTACAATAATTGTTAACCTTTTTCTGTAAAATTATTTAAAATGTCACTCGTCTTGCGCTCGATGGGATTCCCGAAAAACCTTGCGGCGTCAGCTATTTCTGGTTAACCTAGAGGATAAACGAACAAAATACTTTCATTAATTGCAAATATAAAATAGGGGAGAAATTTTCCCAATATTCCGCCACGGAATAATGAATTATAAGTTGCATTGTTTGCTATTGAACTTAATTTAGGTTGATCGTTTTTTTATCAGGATTTACTTTGTTTTATAGCGTTACTAATCAGTTTTATGCCCAATTTATACCATGTGCGTTAAGTCTGTATAATCCTTATACATATAATATTAACTACAGTTAGTTAGGTACAGGTAGTTATGTAATTATAATGACATTCATAGACGTCATGAATTTTTATTCGAAGAACTACTACTAACACTAACCTAAATTTCAGAAAATTAAACTACGCTTTGTACATACTAAATAATACATGGACATAAGTTTATATTTCTTCACAACTCTACATTTACTACTCAAGTTAATCATATTGAAACATTTATCCTGTGGATAAGTTTTCAAAATTACAATTATTTTCTGAAAGTTTCAAGGGAGTGAATGAAACCAACATTAGTATTCGTATTAAAAAAGGTGGTGGTGGTTAAAGTGACGACGCTTCTCACCATTTATTTGTCAAAATTCATAATTATGACGTGTGATGATTCATCTCAGAACATTGTTCAGTACGTTTTTTTCATATTATAAATACTTAATCGTACTTAATATAAAAAGCGGAAAGTCTTTAATATTGTCAACACGTAATCTCGTTAACTACTAGAAGTTTATCGTTAGAATTTTTCGCCTACGTAAAAATATTTATTATGTTAATCAAATTTATTGATGAGAATTTATTATACTTATCTGTAATATGATCGTTTCAGAGAGTAGCCACATGTGGACCTGCATGCGGTTCGGGCGGTGCGCCGGCGGCGGCGGCTGGAGTCGCCCGACGCTTGGCATCAAGTTTGCAGAGCACAAGCACTGGCTCTCTCCCAGACTACGGCACACAGATCGTCGACCCTTATCGCTTGCTTGAAGATGACCTTAATGGAATTTACGAAGACATACGATCGGTAAGGGAATTTTCAAAACTTTTTTTTATTTAAAAGTTAGCTCACATAATCCAGACATAAAATAAAAACTTTGTCATAAATGTGATATATTCGTGTGCGAACCAATCGGAAACAAGCGCTTAGTCATATTCTCATTCACTTGGTCAGACCTTAAAGAGCATCACATTTTTTCATTGTTTTTGCCAAAAACATTTTTTTCTAGAGATGACCCTGAGTAAGAGAGTTGAAATACGTAACAAAAATTGAAAGCGAGCTTTGAATGGATGAACGCGAGAATTCTTTACATTTGAATACATTTAATTTAAAGAACGGCACTTAGATTGGCTTGTTGCATCCTTTGATCGGCAAGTGTGTCAAAGTCATGACGTGTTTGCACGCCATGCCTTGCCGTTCCATGATTTGCACATCGATGATAATTAAATTTATCGTACTAGACTTACCGTTGGTTGATGCAGTCATCGACGTATCAATCGACCGTAGTTTAAGCTTATCTCAAAAACATTGTCTTGCAGATTGAAAGTTTTATAAGAATCGGTGGTTAGGTTAGGTTAGGTAGTAGGTAGGTAGAGAAATAAATATTGGTTACTAATTAAGAAAACGTTGTTGTATGCATATTATTTAAATAAATTACAGTCCTAGTTGTTTTTTACGGTTCCGTAATTACCTCAAAAGGCAATAATATTTAATATTATTGTGTGGTGGTATGAAACCCTCTGGGTGCGAGTTCGACTCGTACGTGGCTGATTTATTTTTAGTTAGACGTCATTCACTTGAATGAATACAAATATTATTTAAAAGAACTGATCAACGTAATTCTAATATTATATATTTACCTAATCAATTCATATCTATTTAATCAACCGACTTCCAAAAAAGGAGGAGGTTCTCAATTCAGGTAATTTTTTTTAATGATTGTTACTTCTAGCTCCGTCATTTTTGGATCGATTCTATAAATTAGTGCCACCATCATTTAAAAATCATTATTTACTGAAAATTCAAGTTATCAATAATCAAATGATCAGTAATTAAGGTTCTGGATTTGAAGTTAATTTTAAATCATATTAAATTATAGTACCATATAGTTACAAAATGCAAATCTGCTAAAAGTGGTCGTTTTAAGCAATATTGCAATTTGTAACTATAGGGAATATCGCGTTTATACTTGACGTTCGGTTTCTCCAAATATCGGGTATTAATTCATATCGTTTTGGTATCAAGCTCAGTTGACCCTGTTCACTGTGGTGTCAGAGTGGTCAGTCGGACCTGTTTTCATTGGTATCATCATCATCATCATCATCATTTCAGCCGCAGGTCGTCCACTGCTTGACGTAGGCCTCCCCCAAGGATTTCCAGAACGACCGGTTGGAAGCGGCCTGCATCCAGCGTCTGCCTGCGACCTTCTTTAGGTCATCTGACCATCTGTTCGGTAGATGTCTGACGCTGCGCTTGCCGGTGCGTGGTCGCCATTCGAGAACCTTTCTGCCCCATCGGTCATCGGTTCGTCGCGCTATGTGCCCTGCCCACTGCCACTTCAAAGAGCTAATCCGCTCGGCTATGTCGGCAACCTTTGTTCTCCTACGGATCTCCTCATTTCTGATGCGGTCTCGAAGGGAAACGCCGAGCATAACCCTCTCCATAGCTCTTTGGGCGACCTTGAGCTTCCTTATGAGGCCTATAGTAAGGGACCACGTTTCGGACCCATATGTCATGTGTGTTACCAGTGATGGTAACACACATGACATATGGGTCATTGGTATCATTTTCTTTTAAATATGGTTCTGTTACCGTCATCGTTTATTTGTTGTCCATGTGAGTACTAGCTCAATTGACCCTGCACACCTTTGCTTGAATTTTTTTAATCTGTCAAAGTTCAAATTGGTCTCAGTAAAAAAATGGAAGTCGGTTTTTGTTTTTTGGCAAAAAAAATATTTATATTTAATCATTGGTCATGTCATAATTTGCTTTATAACGGATATCATAAAAGACGAATAAAGAAAAAAATTAAGAGTGAAACGTTTCCTTAGTCCCATTTCGTAGCTAGATTTCGTAGCTGGCTTCGAAATGGGAAATAAATTTATTTGGTATGAAGACCACGTGCAACACAATTCTCTTAAGCGCCCTTTACAATATTGTAATGAAGTTAAATAAAAAAAATGAAATATTCTTTGCATTGTGAAGGTTTATTGTTGTCGAGTAGTTTCAATGAAAATACGTCACCGGGAGTTTCTACGACATTTGCAATGGCCACATCTCGCTTACCTACTTTCTGTTGGAAAACTCGTCCAAAACTAGGCCCCCTACGTGAATGTTGCTAGTTGCACATTTCTAAACACCCGTTTTCTACGCCTTGTATTGCCATATCAGATCTATGGCATCTGGATATTTTTGTCTTGGGACTGGTTCCCTTTTTAGTTTGAGGTTGAGTGCGAATGAGCATAATTTTACTGAATTTTTGAGAAGAAAAAGAAAAAGTGGAGTTTTAACAGAGTATAATTATTACTGAAGTAGTTTTATGTAACATCATCAGTTTATTTTCAGAATATTTCTCATAAAATAATGAAGTATTTTGGTCGATCAATGTTGTAATGGGTGGGTATTATTGCATTAGGCGCCCAGCAATGGAAAGTAAACTTCGTGAAACTGCGCGAAACTTGAACATTGACCTTCTTAACAACTACCACACCATGTACAGGTTATACCTAGTTTCACGAGATACGAAAGTAATTTTTTGGTTTTATATACATATTACATATCACGGGTATCACGGTGCACACTGCATATCTCTACTACTTATCGTTTAGTTATTTATTAAGAAAATTACATACCAAGGTATACAGCCGAAAAGTCTAGAAGGCACTGCCCTTCTAAAATTCTCGTACCTGCTAAAATATACTCTCTTTCTTCGTTTTATGCACTTATAGAAAAAAGTTGATAATAAATAGGTCAAATGAAAGATTAATTTAATCTTATCTTCAGAGCGTATAAAACCACCGCGGTAAAATGTACAGTCTATGATAAAAAAGATCGATGTTTTAAAGTAAGAGAATAATGACAATAATAATATTTGTTTATATTATAACTAGATGTTGCCCGCGGCTCCGCCCGCGTGTGGTCGCTTTTCGCGCTACCTCAAAGGGGTATGAAACAAGAAAATAATTCAGATAGATATCCATATCGAAAACGCATAGTTACAAATATAGTAATGGTAGAGTCGTGGTTATAGCGTATGCCATCCTTGCCTTTATTACAAATTTATTGATACTAAGTCATTAGAATCGTTTCAGTGGTTTATGACCTACGGTAAAAATACAAGCATACATATACTGCCAAAATCTTTACCATTCTTTTTGGCTTCGCCGAAGTTGGGTGGAAAAGCTTAAATAACACATGCACCTCAGACTGTTTTGTCGATGACTAATATTGTCTATGTAGGTTACGGCTTATTCCAAATTTCGGACTGGATCACCAGCAAGTATTAGTTAATGGTACGCAAACTGTAAGACAGTTATTTGGCGCATTTTTAAACTTAATGTTTTAACTTGTTTGATTACTGATTAACTTTACCTGATTGTGCTAAAGATGAGTGGTTATTTTTTTGCAGTTCTTTTGTCCAATTCACAGGCAAATGGTAATTGGTTTATATTACACAATACACGAATGAAGTGTCGAAATATGTCATTGAGGTGTAGTTATTCATTCATTACTAATAGAAATTAACGCTTTTTCTATTCTATCAAACAGGATTTGTGACAATGTTTATATAGAGACCTTGATCCACTTGTGTTATTATATTTGCAGACTTTTCTGAAATAATGATGCTCAGTGTAATCTATTGGTTTTATTACTTGTTGAATAAGAGCAGTAATTTTCTTTTAATAATGGACAAAAACCTACCGTCATTAACTACTATTATGAAAAACTTAAAACTACCGCAAATAGAATTGAGAAATCGCGCACGCCAGACATTTTTTAAATCTATTAAATAATTTTGACATAATTGTATCGAATTTTGGTTATTGATTGTTAACTTTACATTGCTATAATTATTATACAATTTTTAAAAGTACTTCGCTTCCATCATCTTTCTAATTGCAACTACAGCTTACCCTTAGAGTCCAGGTCACGCTTTAACCATGGTCCTAGGCTGCCTAAAGGCATGTGACACAGACTGCAATTTAGCGACTAAATTACAGTCTATATCCCATGCCTTTAGGCAGCCTGAAAAATCTGATAATGTTGGCTACTAACACGGAATGACTCGAATGAAGTTCCTTTTTAATATCATTTTCTTGTTACTTCACATGACGTTTTAAGATGATACTAATAAATAATAATATGTTTAAAATTAACTTCAGATCCAGAACCTTAATTACATAAGACGGACTTTTGTTGATAACTTGTGTTTTCAGTGAATAATGATTTTTTAATGATGGTGGCGCTAGTGTTTACCGAGGTATCATCTTAAAATACAACATAATTTTAAGCAATGTTCAAACATATCGGCAATAACTGTTTAATGCATGTAGTAATTGTCATCGTAATGTGTGTGAAGAAAACCGGGAATGTATGCCGGAACATAGCTCAAATACCAACCGATCAGTGAACTAGACGACCTCGAGTTTCGCAATGAGCTTGGTTGATGCTACGAACATCTAGTACGTAAATAATTATAACAGTATATAACAAACTCTGTAATGCGCATAAACAAGAAGGACGTTGCTATTTGGAAAGGTAAAACAAGTAAAATCGTAACATAACGTGATTATTTCAGTCGTTGTAAAGTTTTTGATGGGCTGTATTATACAATTTTTTCTGTCATTATTTTTGTTAATATATCTGGGTAAATGTATAAAAAATTAGTGAGTGGTGGGTGTATAGATAGACATGATGACATATATAATCGGGATTGTAAACTCTATTGCCGCTGCAGCTATACATTTTCAATACCTATTCAATGATTCGTCAGTTTATCATTAATTATTATTTCTAGCAAGTTGCGCCTTTCCACTTTATCCTATTCATTCAATATTTATTACTCAATGGCAAGACGTAATATTTATTTCCATAAGCATTTTTTTTATTCGCTTAACAACAAAACTCGTATCTATTATATTAGATAATGACGAGTTCGATATGGGTAATAAAAGTATAATTTTTGCCGATGACCTTACAAATTTACCTACCTATGTACGGAGGCGGACTATCAAGTGGTTGCTAATAAAATGTTCAAGTTGATGTAATAATTTGTGTTCACCGTAAGCATGTTATTATTTAAACAATCTGTTATATTGGTGAAACCCACATTAGTTATTTTGGGAGTTGAGGAAATCAGCAATAATTCAAATATAAATAATAGTAGAATTTTTCGGTTAGACATAAAGGAGTTATTGCAATTATGTAAATTGAGCATCATGTCCTGCCTCTATACAATGAAATTGGTCTAATATTGGCAAAATTTTCATAATGATGACCACCAAATGCATTGTCTGCGATGTAGAAACTTATGATACTTGTAAAACACTTCAAGATTACAAACACATGTAAGTCAAAAATAAAAAAAATATTCCAGATATTCTTTTATTTTATACTAGTTGACCCGGCAGACGTTGTCCTGCCCTTTTTTCTACCTCTACTCTACCCAACACCTACCCTACACCTACCGCACACCTACCCCACACCTACCCTACATCTACCCTACACCTGCCGCACAACTACCGTACACTTACCGTACCCTACACCTACCGTACACCTACCCTACACCTTACACCCTAGTTCAGCCCACGGACATTTTGTATGGGAAAATGTTTTCTTTGATTTTTTTTTCATCTTTTTCCAATGTTTTTAAGTGTATTCTGCTATTCGGGGCGGAGACAAATCCAACGAATCAATAACCATGAAAATTGGTTCAGCAGATCTCGAGTTATAAGTGTTGTAACAAACCCGTCTTTGTTTTATATGTATATATAGATTATTTGGCTAAAGACGTGAATTGGAAAATGTTACACATCATTTCATGAGAAATATCAGTGGGATTAATTTTTCCGCTAAACAAAAATGATTTTTTAAATTTCAGTGCTAGTCGTAGCTTTGGCGTAGCGATTTCGTAGCTACTTCTACGAACGTAACTTCGTAGCTTTGTTCAAATATTTATTTAAGTAGTTACAGAAGTAACTAATCGGTTTAGTTCGATATGAAGCCAAATATTTTATTGATTTTTTAACTTTAAAATATACCTATTTTATAAAAAAAACTATATTAAAAATAAAAAATATAGCCTTAGAAAATTAAGTTTTGTTTCGCAACTTACTATTTTTGACTTATAAAACCTGTTAGGCGAGGCTTACTAGAGAGACTTATATAGACATTCATGTGTGGTTTCGAATAAACTGACTAAGTATAGTATGGCCAACACAATCCAATGTCTGCAAATATCTCTTCAGATATTTGTATCATTCAAAGGCGAAGTAGGTGGTTTAGACCAGAAATTGATATTTATATATTAATATAGCAAGCTTTTGATAAAGTGTGTAAGTTCGCAATGTTTAATGTAAACCATGATTATGATTAAACTCGACTGTAGTTCTTTTGGCCAACAGGAACTTGAGAAGAACACAAACCAGGCAGAGCTGAACACCATAGCTACATACTACTTCGATGGGCAGGGCAAAGCTCTCAGGCCAATGGTAGCAATCCTGATGGCGAGAGCAGTCAACTATCACGTGTATGGTGAAAATAGGTAAGTGTTTAAGAAAACCTTTTTTAATTTTATGAAAAGTTTCAAGTTAATCGTATGTGTAGGTTTGTTTTTTGTTAGCTATTTTTTATTTATTAAAAATTTTATTGTTCCACTAGTAAGTAATACTTATACAATTGGCGGACTTAATGCTAAAAGCGTTTTATACCCGTCAACCTTAAGGAAAAATAGAAAATAATTGATAGAAAATGATAAATAAATCTAAATTGAAATACTTGCCTAATGAGAAATTACATTCAGACAATTACCCTTGGTATTAAGTAATATGCATTTATTATGATAATACAAACGCAAAAAAAAGACGTGTGGCACTCGGGGACTGCCACGGTAAAGCTATTGCATAGCATTTTTTATCAACTTATGCAATTATAATTATGTATTTATTTATGCAGTATTTTTTTCTTTGATATTGAAGCACTTTTAGGGACAGTTTCCTATATGTATTAATATTTTAGTTGAACCACTACCTTAACCACTTTTTTGTGTACATTGTTCATTTATATACTCACTAGCTTTTACCCGCGGCTTCGCTCCCGTGGAATTAGAAAAATTTTGCCAGGAAGAGAAATTTATTAGGTTATATGGCCGATATTTCGTGTACACATACAAATATTCCAGTAATCTCCCTTGGGAACTTGATGCTTTTTCAGGGCCAAAAGTAGCCTATGTTACTCTCCATCCTTTCAACAAACTATGCCAAAAATCAGGTCGATTGGTTGCTCAGCTACGGCGTGAAGGAAGGACAAACAAACGGACAAGCAAACACACTTTCACATTTATAATATTAGTATGGATTGTAAGGCAAAGGAGCGAGTCGAAACAAATAATTGAAACATCAAAATTCTAAAATTTAAACTAGTGGTCTACTGTGAACAGTAGACCTCGCGACACTCCTCCCTCGTCTTCCCTCCCAAATAAATAAAAAAAAGTATCAAGTTATGTAATAAGTTCGCTTGAGCTACATGGTAGGCAGGCGGAGTACATGGTAGGGGGGTGTTAGGTTTTTTCGTTACGGAATTTCTTGATTCGCTCGCCGCGCTCAAAGCCCGCGATAAAAGCTATGCAATAGCTTAAAAATGAGTTTCAGGTCAAGATGACACCATACTATATTAGTGAAAAAAATTACAAGAAAACATAAAAACTGTTATATACTATTTTAGTCTATTTTCATTTGAAATCGTGTAAAAAATATTAAAGTTTTAATAAAACTTTAGGATACGAAATTATCAAATCAAGACCTAAATTTAAATTACCTCGCGAGTAGTTGCCTCTTTAGACATATTTATCACGGTCGATGTGCGGTTTATATAAAGTTCAATTCGTACAAGGCTTATTTTGAAATCTGTCGTTTATATACATATGGATATGGAACTTACCAAAATAATTAAAGGTTATTAAGGAATTTATGTATTAAAATTAAACGGTTGGGTTTAAATATATTGATTGATTTTTTTAACGAATCACTAAATAATCTACGTCTAATGTATAAGTTATTGTGACCGAATTGATAAATGAGGTGATGAATGAATAAATTAAAGTAAAAGTCATATAAATTGTGTATATTCATTCATTGTTAAAAAAATTACTACTGCACTAGGCATACTCGTACTATCTGAAAGAAGAGTATTGCTTAATCGATATTTAGCAATAATTCGAGATTGCGGGCGGCGGCTTCGGTCATCAGACCACACGCTCCATAGTTCAATGTCTCGTGGGAACCTTGGAGGAGTGTTTCTTTTCAAAATAAACCTCTTAATGTTGTCACGTTTTGCTATGGGCCATTCGTTATTATTATGTCAAAGGTCAAATTTGATTCCAAATTTTCAAATGAAAATATAAGTGGCCCTGACTTATTTTATTATTCTATGGTTTGGAAATTATTGTTGAATATAATTAGATGATGTTAATGAGAGTATCATATTTATTTCTTAAAAGTTTAAGGTTTTATTTTTTTATTTGACACATCTTTTAGGAATGCTTGTGAAAAACCCACACGTGCTAAAAGTATATCGACTTAATTTTCATAAATGAATAGTAAATTGTCTATTTAAAGAGTAGGCTCACGTGTCCCTTAAGATATGCTGCAGACAAAAGACCCTTACATGCAAAGAATATTTTAAATGAAATGCGATTAATGTCTGTAGATAAAATAGCTTTTAGAATGATTTATTATTAACCTAAGTCTATATTAAAATATCAATAAAAAACAGCGTACGTGTATAAAATACCTCTAAAATATGATCAATTAGCAGTTGACCCCGGCTTCGCCCGTGCTACACACATAGCCTATGTCACTCGGGGATAATGTGCTTTCCAACGGTGAAAATAATTTTCTAATCGGACCAGTAGTTTCGATGCTTATTATACACAAACAAACAATCAAATCTTACCACTTTATATATATGATGATGATGATGATATATGATATGATGATCAATTAGCAGAAATATAAATATACTTCCATTTGACTTGTTTGGCCTTTGTCTTTAGCAATAGGTATGTTCAATTAGATATAACAAAAAATATAAGATTGACAATTTATACAAAATTATAGACTAATGTAGGTATATCTTAAATATACTAATTTAATTAACTATAACATTCACTTTTGGTGATGCTTGCTTTGCTTGATAGATTTCATCTTTATTACATCAGTGTTGCTCGCAGCTTCGCTTCCATGATAGACAAAGTCTTTATGAATTGCAAATAGTGAATGTTAGAATACGTTTGAAATGTTAATGAATTTGTTTTGAACTTCTTTGCAATATTAGTAAATATATTTTAACAATAAAGGGTTTTGTATTGTATTGTAATATTGTAAGTTATCTTACATTTTTATAATAAAAAAGGTTTGTATCTACTTAGTTTACAAAGCTAAGTTCACATAAAAAAGTCCAAATCATTTGAAACATACATATCAAAGATAAATTTCAGATACATTATATCTTAGCTATAAAATGCATTTCCTTGTTCCGTAGTACGTTTATCAAGGTGAAGTAATGTTTTTGTTGTTTATTAGTGCGCTGCTGCCATCACAACGACAGGTGGCGATGATCAGCGAGATGATCCACTCGGCGTCACTGATCCACGATGACGTCATCGACCAGAGTGACTTCCGTCGCGGAAAGCCCTCAGTCAACGTGCTCTGGAATCACAAGAAGGTAACTACTATTAGATTATACCTATTATGTAATCTAGTCACATAGTATGAGATGAGACAAGGTGACCTTCATTTTCTTCTACTGTCTTTGTGTTGCGGGATGGCGTCATTTGGAAAAATATTTTATTACCCTAAATTTTGTCTAAATGTGATTTCTTTCACCTTAAGTATATTAAGGTGACGAGAATTAGTTTTAAAAATAAGTTTATCGGGAAAAGTCATTAAAATACATGCTTGTTGTAGGTCACGCCCTAGAGTTGATTTCAGACGAGTCTCGACGAGGAAAATTGGTTTAGTAACTAATATTAGATGAGAAAATTTTCTTAGAAAATTATAATTGACTAGTTTTTGCCCGCAGCGTCGCCCGCGTGATTTTCCCTCGGGAACAGTGCTTTTTTCCGGGATGAAAGGTACCCTATATCCTTCTCAATACTTCTAACTGTGTGTATGCGAAATTTTAGGAAATTGGTTCAGGAGAAAGAACGTGAAAGCGTAACAAACAAACATACGCACTTTCGCATTTATAATATTAGTTGTGATTAGGATTAAAATTAATATGTTTTATTAATTTAATTGTTTAAAACGACTAAGAGACAAACAGGTCTAAACTTCCCTTATCTCTACCTATGCTTTAAAGTTCGGGCAGATGATTCGTGGAGTTATAAGCCATGTTTTCGTTCGCTAAATTGCAGCCTGCCGTTATCAAGGAAGCTACTTCTTTTTTATTATTTTTTATTGAGAAGAACCTAACACATACACAGGCAATTATCACTACATAAACAAAAATAATATACTTACTACACATTAATATATGTTAAGTTACGTAATGTCATCTTATTAGATCCTTCGGTTCCGGATTCTGTTGCTATGTGAATTTATAGAAGGTGAAGGGAAAAGCTGTTATAAAATAACCTGTTTCCAATCTATTTTGGGATAAACGGATGTTGTATATAAGTATAAGAGAACATCATGTAGCGAAATTATATTTCTGGTAAATTGTTAGCAACCTGAATATTACAGTCTTCCCTGATCTGTTCTCGGTGTGCCAAATTGCAACTTACATGGGAAAGCCTCCTATAGTTTAGTAACCTTGGCCTATTGAAGTTGAAATCTATGTTTTTCATTTGAAATTATTATATCGATTAGTATTTGAAATTTGTGCTATGCTTGCTCAGGTTGCTGTTTTACACTCTTGTGGTAAACCGTGACTGAAGACTTTAAGTGCTTCTTATATCATTATGAAGCTATTAATTGAAATGTCTTTAATGCAGAGAAGTTGTTGTAATTTCGGGCTCATGTTCTATGAATGAGAAATTTTACATCTGTAGGATGCTTGTTTAAACATTATTTCATATATATTTTAACATTCAAAAGTATCTAATATATTTAACAACATAATCATCAAATTTTATATTATCATTTAAAAGTTCTGCGCTTAAATTTTCTTATGTACCTAAGTACAGACGCGACATATGAAGACGTGACATAATTTATTAAGCTTGTGTCTAATATTTTGTCAGTATTTTATCACAAAGCAACATTTTTGTAGCTACTTTTTGCCGCGATATAACGGAGTACAACGCGGACGGAGCCGCGGTTCTACATCACAACATCTAGTAATCGATTATACAAACACAAAATCCCTTTCGCCAGAACATGACACCTGCCTATCGCTTATTAGAATATGGTACTCAGTCACAAATATCCACACATACCTGTCAAACATGTTCATTGGACCATTTCAAGGCCATCGATTATTAAATAAACGGATTCAGCCTTTATTAGGAAATTCCAAAAGCGGTGTAAATAATCATGGCATCTTTTTAGCGCAACAAATTCCCAAAGTTGATTGGGTTACGAAGCTCAGAAGCATGCAGGTAGAACCTTTGTACGTTTCGTCATGGCAACTGACTAATTTAGTTTTAAAATATAACATATTTTAAAACTAGTTATATATATATGTTAGTTCGATATCGACAAAGTCTTAACGCGTGTACTTGCGTGTATAACTCATGGAACGGTATCATTCTTAAAAATCATAATTTGACACTTAATATGCGGATGAGGTCGATTGTAAGTGCAAATAGACTACAGATGGAATAAGGTGCGGCATTTTATTGTTTATCTGTTACTATGCGCGGCCAATGACTAATAAATTTATGTTATATATTCTGGATAGTTTTAAACCTTCTTCTAAACTAAATAAATGAAAAAGTGACTTCTGTTTATATAACTAGCTTTTGCCTGCGGTTTTGCCCGTATGAATTTCTCTCGGGAACAGTGCTTTTTCCCGGGACGAAAGGTATGTCCTTCTCAATACTCCTAGCTATACGTATGCGAAATTTCAGGAAGATTGATTCAGTACATAGGGCGTAAAGAGGTCACAAACAAACAAACTTCGCATTTATAATATTAGTAGAGATAGAGATGACGTGTATGTGTATATATTTTGCATATATATATTTAAAATGATCAGATTTTCCAATCTATGGTTACCAATTTTTTGAAGATAATTTAATTACATAATTTACCAATTTTTAATACAATCTGCGTGATTTGTCCCTATTATATATATTAATTTATATTATACTACCTACATTTATTTATTTTAATATTTTAAACAAAGTACGGTTTGTTCGAAAACGTATGTACGTAAGTCAAGTTGTGTACAGGTAAAAGCTATTTTCATTCAGATTTTTAAGCCTGATGGGGTTTAAATGACTTTCTTGTTTATACTATCGATATGTAGTCCAAACACTAGATCGCCGCCGCCGCCGCCGCCGCCTCAGAAGTATTCGCGGCTGACGCGAACTATCTAGGTTAAGATCACGCCATTCAAGCCATGGTTCATTGAAGCCATTCCCTGCGCTCTCGCGTATGTGTGACTCTCGCTGATATCATCAAGCAACCAACTTTCTTTTTATTTCAACACTAAATTTACCCCAAACATGCTTTATTTAAATACGTTCTTTAGGGTTTCAAATATGTTGCTAAAATTTGCCTCTATATCACGTGCTTCAAAAATATTGAACAATATAACAAAAAAAATATATCAAAAAAACAATAAGAAAGTCTGCCAGGTTTAACTGCAGTAGTGTAAAAATATCTCGAAGGATATAACTGATAATAGAGTCAATTTCCTGTATAAACAAAAAGTTTAAATGACTAATTGTACGTAACATCGTATTGGTGTAAACTGTAAAGGTGATAAATGCAACTTTAACATCATGGTTCATTTATTTTAAGCAATAATTCAAAGTATTCACCTCTATATAAATTTATCTGCGCATGGTATCGAGTTTTGAATAACCCCTTTAATGTGATCACGAACATTCTTATTAAATAAACTATTTATATTTAATTTTCAACTTACGAATTATATTTGAAGGCTGGAATTATTATTATTTAATTAATATTCAAGCTAAATACTCACAAGGCTAGATGAGGTCTTTTCATGAGATAAGTCTGCCATTGCATGTGTCTTGTATTATGTACTTTTCTTTATTTTATTCAATAAAGTTATTATAAACTTTATACAAACGGAATTTATTGTCATTTATTAATTTATGTAAATTTTTAAATTTTCTTAAATATAGTATATTATATGAATATATATACTACTTTCTTTACTGAGTAAAATTCAAGACTTAAGAGTATGAAAGGATATGAAGCGGAATGCGCTAGCTAAGATGATATAGCTATTTTAATATTGTGCAATAATTGTTTAATCGTTAACTCTTTATGCTTATATACCCATTTGCCGCTCAAATATTGATTTTCGTAGAGGTTTGTTCACCAATCACCATATTGAATTTCGATTTCATTGTTCATAGAAAGTTGTGTAGATGGTGGGTGGTGTCAAATATGTTTTTTGTTGAAATTAGTTTCTACCAACGTGGATTTGATTTATATATATAGGTTATTAAGCCATTAACGGTTATTGACCTACCCAGCGACTTAACAAAAGAAAGAACCAATCTGTGGGAAGTAGTCCGTATCGTCACGGCTTCGTTGGCGGAGTTATCAAGTATTACAGATGCCGATTCTTCAAATAAGTCTCTTCCTTTCACTCGAAATATAAAGAAATGAGACGGCGTTTCTGTTGGCATTAGGGTTCTGTGTTTACGATACACGTAGTAACCGTGGAGAGTGCCGGCGAGTCTCAGACGCGCCTCGCATACCTGCCGGAGGCCGAAAGCTGGACGACCCCCGGTGAAAGTGCCTCGCGGTCTCACACTTTGATGCCGTCTCGTTTTTATCTCTCGTGTTTACCTGTTATAGCGTAGTGCATTATAATTTGGTATATCATACACCTGGCGGCATGATCCACTTATTACTATTTTATGTGGGAGTCAAATTATAGCCAGTGTGTACATCGATGAAGGTTTTACGGTTAATTGAATTAGCGGCTGTTGTTATATACGCCATTGGTTCAAATAAGGTCATTCATAAACTTTCCCTTATTTTTCTACTATAAAGTAATATTTTAGTGTTCTGCAGTGCAAAATGCGTTGTGATTTATTTATGGAAGTTTTTGGTATTTAGTTGGTGCTTTATGAAAGTGAAAGTAAAATATCCATTGTTACAAGAGATTATATGCGTCACAATTATTGACATCTACAATTCTACATATTGGAATATAGAGTTTTCGACTCTTCCACATTAGACGCAAACAGTAACCACAGTAATACTTGAAACACGATTATTGAGTAATATTTCCCTCTTTGAATGAATATATTTGTTATAGCTATTATATACATTAGTCTGGTCAAGGCAATTTTCGTAAGTATCATCACGAGACTGCGGCCATCTCATTTCAATATTTTACTTCATAAAGATACTCCATAAGAGTTAGAAAAACAGTTTGGGTTAATGAATCTGTAGAGACGCAGATTAATTAATCGACCTTTGTTTTTGTGACATAACAATACCAACATAACAAAGAAATTAGTTCGTTCAGTATATATTTTTTGCACAAGGTTAATGTTAAAATTAAATTATTCTTAAGTCCGATAAACATGTCTAGAGGATCACGTAGCGTTTATATTCTCTGGGGTTTACCTGATCGTAATTGTAGCAATTTACATGCTGACATCTTTTAGACTTTATTATTATAGTTTATTATTTATTTTAAATAAATCACGCAAGCGCCAAACAGACATGATAATTTGAAAAAAAAAATGCCATTTACCAAAGTTAGCCATTACGAATTGGGCAAGATATATAGGACGGATGGACCGAGAACGGTGGACTAGAAAGATCATGGAGGGGCGACCATGGGCAACACGTGAAGTAGAGCCCGTCCTGAATTACGCTGGGTGGATGACATCAAGCGCTATGGTGGCCTCAACTGGATGTATGTGGCTCGAGAGAGACAGAAATGGAAATTTATGGAGGAGGCCTACGTTCCAAAACGGATATAAAAGGGGCTGCCATGGATGGATGGATATAAAATAATAATAGTTTTGGATTCTATTTCTAGTCAAGACAAATTGGTAAATGGTTTTTTAATCTAGTGGTAGCTTAGAAAGTTTAAGTTCCCTCCTGTACTTCGTTTCGTATTTTTCTTTCAAATATCATCTGATTCCAATGATTCCCATTTGGATACTCTGTTAGTATTCTTCAGAATCAGACTTGGTTTAAGATGTCTTACTCGTTTTATAAGCTACTTAAAACGTATAAAACATTTGGCATTATTTCTGTAATCGACCTCCTGCCTGATTCAACGTCAGACGTCAACAAACGTCCTTAGGAATTCTATTGTTGGTGGAATCCGCCACCAGTCAGAAACTCCTCGAGCTTAGGTTATTAGGTGTGTTGACCAAATTAGGTAAGTTAACCTCTAAGGTTAACCTTTGTTTTCAAATTGACCGGTAAAATACCTGCATTTTTTTCATCATACATGCAAAAATACTTTGTGATCATCTTCGAAGACCTCACCTCCGTGGCGTAATGCTTGCATGAGGCACTGAGTTCGGCCCCATATAGAAAATTATCTTCTTAAAATTGTTCTGTGTCTCGAACATTGATATACCTATTTGTTATAAAATATGAAGGGCGAGCCTAAAAGTGTTAGTTCGACGTGTAACAGTAAACTATATGCGTGTTATTTTTCTTATAACTAAGAAAGCCGAAGACTGATCGAAGCGAAGTGGAGGAGAAAAAGCAGGAAAGCGGGCTCTGGGCTCCAAAGCATTCAGCCGAAAAGCAGGCAGGGAAAGCGCTGAGTTAGAGTTTTAAAACATAGAATCGTTGAGTTAATAATATTCCACAATTGATCAATATGTATCAAAATGAATCCCTATTTTCTTTACCAATTTTATTTTTCTAAAACTGAAGAAGATTCTTACAAGACCAAGAAAATCATTACAATTGAGAAAAGTGCCGAAAACTGTAAAATTTCAGAATTTTAACGATTATTTCCGTGTATCTATAAAGTGTTATGATTGTATTAACTGCTTAAATTTTATTTCAAGAGTCATGTGCATGGAGTATATTTTCTCCGTGGTCATGTGTATTCGAATGGACCTCCAGGCTCGGCGGTTAATTGGCTGTGATTTTTGATTTTACACTGTGGTGAAATGGAAACCCTAATACCATACTTAACAATATTTAAAAGGATGTTGAATAATTCATCCTTTGTTATACTTACAAAATATGGGTAATAATCTACTGGCGGATGTTGTCGCGGCTTTAGTCAACGTTGGTTGAGACCAACCAAGTTGGTGTCGAGATAAGGTCGAGATCTAATAATTACCCCATATTTGAATAACCATCTAAATAATGTTCTATGTGTTTTGTCGGTTGTCGGAATACCATACTTAGCCATATATACAAACATCGCTGTTAGTAACAGGACACGTCTGTTTAATTTATGGCACATTTATGGTAGTGATACCGCGTGCGGATATAGATTTTTTTGTACTTACGTAATATTTGCGCGTAGTGTATACGCGTTACTTGGGATTTGAATAATAAATATTACTTTGTCAAAGTGCTCTACGTATAAACTGTGTGAACTACTGAGAATTCTTACAGGATAATTATTGCGGGGAAATACAAATATTTGTAGTGTAATGAAAACAATGAGGACGCGGTCATTGACCTACATAATATATGTGGCACCTGAATATGCGTGATCTATAAAGCAGCGATCGCGAGCGGGGCGACATCGACAATAGGCTCACGACGAAGACACAAAAAGAACGTCAGAAGCAAATTGCGGATTCTTATCGTATCAGCCACTATTGTTCGGAATATGTCGCGTTCCTTATTGTTCTACTGTCTGCATTACGCGTTGTAATAGTGTTTTTAAATGAAGAGCGCACGCGGTTGGAATTTTCATTTGCAAACTGCGTTTGTTAGACACAGAAGCCACATAATGAAGGCTGTCAATATTCAGTGAACTTCAAGGAGAGGCAATTCTACATGGGCATGTGCTTTAATTGCGTGTTTACATTTAATTACGTTTATCAGGTTTACTATCTTGCAAGTTAAGCGTATATAAAGTCTCCTTTTTATCTGATTTTTTTTTAAAGGTTGAAACCACGTTCGAAACTTAACGAAATTGAGGCAAATTCTAGGGCACTATGCAAGAATCGACAAAAAGTCGTCACCTTCTTGAACCAACGGATATCCGTATGCTTTCGAAATCACTAGTATAGTAACTAACTAGTTACATAAATGTAAAATTCGTCCGCGATTCCTTTGCAATGACTAATATTACTATTAGAGTTAAAGCAAACTGGCTCATCATTATGTAAAGATTGTTATTGTTATTGAAATTAATGTTTCAGTGTGCGTTCAAAGTGGTATTATAATTTATAGTTCATGAAATAAAAATTATTTTGATGTAAAATAGAATACCACTCGTGTGTAGAGTTTGTCCGATTCAGGCGTCGACATTGGAAGGACACACGAGAGGCGACCGAATGGTAGCTTTCACCATCACCGAGGGAGCGGGGCGGCTGGGGAGTGCGGGGCGGTCTCATCCATCAGTACCAGACCACCATACGTCAGCTACTCAGATGACGTCGGGTCATTGAACGTATTTTAAAACTATCTTGCTATGCTATTCTGGGTTATGACTCGTAATTGATTAGATAATATACTTTCATTACTATATGTAAGTTTTGTCTAAAAATAAGTAAAACTTATTAAGTATGTGTATATTTATATACGCACGTACATATACTATAGCACGTACCTACATATACTACTAACCAATGATGAAATAATACTGAGAAACTCATGCACAGAGAGAATCCAAAAGTGAGCATGAACTCTTTTTAAAGGTAAATTTGGAATAAATGTATCTTAATATGTCAGCAGGTGAATCAGTCGGATGTAGTAAAGTATGGGAATTTGCCATGAAACTACTGTAGTATAAAGAATTAGATAGCAAATGAGAGTCTGCGAGAAATTTGAACTTACATTTAAGTATTCAGGTGACTGAGCATTCGTTATGATTGAGAAAAGTGTACCACAGGGAAGAAAATTAAGCGAATTCAATTATTTATGAGAAGGTCGAGATTAAGGTGCGATAACAGACATCGTCATGGTCTAAAATAGGAAATACCAAAATTTGAATTAATTGAATCTTTGTCCTGACGGATAAGAAGTTTTTGAGCTGATTAAGTTGCTGGGGAGTAATATTTATAGAGGGACTGATTTCAGTCACATGATTGGTCCAACTGAGTGTGACATCAATATAGAGACCAAGATTTTTACAGAATTCTGTAAAAACTCTTGGTCTAAATATAACGTTAATATTATAGGTGATTGATGAAATTGATCTAAGATCAAGCTGATTAGTTACTATTACCGATAATTATTGTCTCATTTGGTATGGTCTGTCCCGAGCTCCGAATTGTTTTCCGAATTACCAAACTCCGAATGTAAGGTTCACCGGTCCTCGTTTCGTCCTTGCTGGGTTCTCGAATGAATTCTTTGCCAATCTCATAGTTATAGTTGTCATTTGACATTGATTAATTCGCGCTTGGCAAACGCGGCGGTACAGTTGAGTATTTTTTCTGGTTTCGACATCTTGCATATTATCTTTTGTAGAATATTAGAAAAATTAAAATAGTAAGTCTTAATAAGACGAAATAGTTTGAAAATGAGCCTGGTATGAATTTGAAATAATTTTTCTGTTCTTTCTTTTTCCGTTGTTCAGTCAGACCTGCATGGTCCTGTAAGAAGTATACTTACGATTAAACTGCAGAAAAATATGTGAATAACTTGTCATACAAATTAATCGAGCCTTATTGTGTGTCAACTTCAATATTAAAAATTATTCAGACCTATAAGGAAACGTCTTAAATATGCCAACCTACTCCTATACAAAGCGTGAAGGACGAAACAAGTCCGGCCGGTCGTCCATATTTATGTTCTCTACCTTATCTGTATTTATGGGGCCCTTTTCTATAAGCCATAGAGTAGAAGTCATAAATTTGTCGTTCACCTGGCCATCTTAACATACCGCGAATAATTTGGTCATTAATATATTTTAAAATTGTTGCCGAGTGTGGCTTCTTCAATAAAATATATACTTAATCGTTTTCAATAAGTATAGGCTTATAGACTCTCACGTTATAGGTATAATATACTTTTCTTATCAGTGACCCAGGTCTCATGTGATATTGCATGTTACAACTTTTTTGTTTTATCAATTTATCTTTAGTTGCTAAAATAATAGTCCAGTGAATTACTTTTACTATTGTTTTTTTTTTGTAGGTAATTGATGTAAATTGACAAACCATGTCATAGGTTATGTATGTTTGAAGTATACTAATAGTTACATCTGACAAGTTTTTGTTCTATTGCCCTTTTAATACTACTCGTCCTTTATTACTATAATACTACTCGGGCTTTATTGTATGTACAGTCGGCTTCAGAGAAATCTGATTGAAAGGGGGTCTTATTTCTCTGCAGCCGACTGTACTATTAATGTGCGTGCGAAATTTATTTCCAACATTAACAAGAGCCGAGACCAAACGGCTTAACGTGCCTTCTGAAGGCGGGAATCCAACTAACCAGTATCTACCTCTAGATGTAGCTTTTCTGTATTTAATAAACATCTACGTAGGGGTAACTTGGAGACCGAAAACTTATTGTAATTGTTTCTAAATACTTAGTAACAATAGTTTAGAATTTTTATTTACCTATATCTGTTCGAACATCAGTTTTTAAAATATTTCAAACATTATGATAATTCATTTTTAACATTTAACATAATGTGCCGTATCTTGTCGCTCAAATTACAATGAACCGCAGGTTAATATTCACATTGGTAGTTTTTGAAGCTTAAGTTTAAAACACTAAAATAATTAACAAAAAAAGCATGTAGTATTCAGTAAATCCCAGTGAATCAAATAACGCGTGCGCAATTGTGCGTTGATGTCATTTGTACCGCAGCGGCTGTGATGCCACAAGCGAACAATTTACATGTATGAGGAAACCTTTGCTACGCAACTAAAGCAGAACAGCAGTAAAACATTAAAATGACATTTTTTTTTCTTCACTAATAAGTACATACATTTGTAATTTTTTTTCCCTTTATTTACAGAATCAACGGCACTTAATACAATTAACTTTTATTAATTACTTTATATGTAGTTTTTACTTAATTCTCCCAAAACGTAAATAATAATAGAGCATAAAATTCTTACTATTATTTATACATTACTTAAATCGAGTAATCCTTGTAAATTTTGGTAATTTCGGAAAATTCGTTCATAACTGGTGCCTCTAATCATAAACGTAACCTTTGGTGTATGCTTTGGCTATTTTAATATTGTAGTATGTAGCTGTCAATAAATCAATTAATGTTTTATATATTTATATTACACTAGCTGTTTCCCGCGGCTTCGCCCCGCGTGGGTCTCGGTTATATCGCGCCCAAAAGTAGCCTACGTTTGACCTCAGGTCGTTAACTACATCCCTACCAAATTTCAAAACAATCGGTCCAGCAGTTTAGCCGTGAAGAGGTGACAGACAGACTTTCGCATTTATAATATTAGTATGGATAGACTAAAAAGTTTCGGTCACAGTGCATGTACTGTAATTATTCAATTTAATTTATTTATTTCAATACATGAATGATAGCCCGTGAACTATAACTTTCTATTTTTATTCGACATTGTATGACCGCGTATTCCGATGAAAGCAAAATTCGTCCAACACTTTCCTCGAGTGACCCACCGAGTTTATTTGATGAGTGTTAAATAAAAAGTAAAACTGGTATCTTATAACTGTAATGCAGCGAGGAAGGCGGGTGGGGAATGTGGGTCGGAATCGGAAGCAAAACGCTGTTTACAACCTTGCAGGCATTTCGGTGATATATTCATTTTTATGCATTCACTAATATTCACATTACTAATATTATAAAAGCCAAAGTATTCATATCTTTTGTCTGCTAAAAGTGAACAGATTTGATGAAATATTTATTATTATATGTTACCTGTTGAGCTTACACGTATACGAATAAATAAATTGAATTTGCTACGAATCGGAAGTTATAAGTAGAAGGAAAGGCGCAGGTTTACATTTGAGCACCTTACAACAATGTCACGAGCCGCTACTAATAAGCTATAAAATAGGTTTTATTTTAATGTAAGGAATTTCTCTGTGTTAAATTTGATAAAGGAATAAAATGTAGCATGAATATATATATATATATATATATGCTTCAAATTCAAAGTCCTACTAAAACAGCGTTTTATTTCAAAATGTCTCCAAATATGGAACGTCGCGTAACATATTTTAATGCCATCTAATTCAATTGTTAAGTGAAGTTTTTAGATGTACCTGCTATATTTGTCATTTTGATTTGGGTGCGTATTGTGTTTGGGTATAGAAGCGAAGAGCCTCGAGTCTGTATGTCAAGGTCGGCTCGTCTTCTTGCTTAGTTGCTTTAAAGGCGTGGTGGAAACGGACCACTGCTTGCGACACAAGTTGTGGCAGAACTCGACAAACACCTGTTTATAAATATGTATGCAAACATACATTATTTTCCAAATATACGAAATTTATCAATGTCTTGACGAGAATAACCGCTGTATACTGTAAAGAGCTAACCCTCTTGTAATAGAGTTAGTACAGTTCTGTAACGGTAATCGAAATATTTACGGAGGCAAGCAGTACACAGGCGTTACAACTAAAACCGGAGTTAGTACACGTGCTGCCGTTCAGCATATGTTGAAATGATGCCCACTCGTCGACCACTAATCGCCACTAGATACCCTGTTGGTTTCGCAATACACCGGACCTTCCAATCACTCGATACGAAACATGCCGATTGACTGCATATCGATCACATTTATTTTGGTTTTCAGCTTTACTTTTAATCTCCATCTGAATATAAGGGTAATTCATTTTGTGGTATATTTTTTACAGCTTCTGTCCTATTATGTGGTTAACTATTAAGTCCAAACACGTAATCAATTCAGTTTTTGTTATTCTGTCAAGTAGTCTAGGCTTAGTGAAGCAATACTACTACTATAGTACTGCATTAGCGATTTTTTGCGATATTTTGCCAAAACAAACATTCACATAATCAGACTCTGACAAGTTCTTGACGGAACACTGGGAAAATAAATCCACCAATTTTTTAAAGTACTAATTAGAAAATAATGACATGACGTTACGGTGTTTCCTCCAAAACAAAAAATAACAAATCTTTATACACTTCTACAGTAACAAGTGTAAGGTAGGTAAAATTAAATATAAATATCATATTCTTTTATTTGATTAAATAATAGTTTGGATACGATTTACATTCATAAAATGTCATAAGTGTTGAAATCCCTATTGCGCAGAAATGCCACCAAAAGTCACCTATACTAAAAAGTAGGACAGTAAAACGAGATTTTTAAGACTGAGCAAACCAGATTATCTATAAATGTTGTAGACACGAGGTGACTGAATTTAACTATGGTTTGTTTTTTATTACGAGTGAGTGTAAATTAACACAAGATTTAATAATATTTGACATATGAAATTAGTTAGGGAATAACCAATACCCTGGCTTTTCCCAGAAACAAGATACTTACTTACTATAATTTTAAGAACACTACATTTGTGAGAACGCTAGATAGAAAAAATATAATATACGCATAAAGGTATTTGATGTAGATAAAAGTGTTGTATACTATGCTGTAAAAGTGAGAAGTAATGTTTATAAAAACATGAAACAAACATGACATTAAAGGAGTAGCCGTCTGTCTGTTTACTTCTAACGATCATTTTGCAATATAAACTAGGCATTGAATTACTTTAAACACAAAATCGTGATTGGTGGGCTGGACACTAAACGCTGGTGAGTGATAACAGGTTCGTGGTTTGTAAGAAGGATGAGGGGGGAGTCAAGGCCGCCAGCGCGACATACATCCCACCCACCACATTCACCTTCCGTCCGCCGCAACCGCCACTGCGCCACCTGTCCACCACCACTGTCAAGGCTGGCTTGCGAAACACTACTACAGAACCACGTATAACGAGAACTAACGCACACAAACAACTCCATCTAGTTACGAGATACTCGCTTGTGAAAATAATGTTGCAACTATCCGCTGGTAATGGCCTTCGTCAGACAACTATCCTTAAATTTATAAAGTAAAAGTACCATCGACAACGTTTCCGCGTATTTTAATTTATCCGACTTCCGCGTTGTTTGTGAACTTCAGGTTATTCCCAGCCGAATATGGTCCTCCATATTCATAATCAGCTTTTTCTTCTGGTTTAATATTATTAACACTTAATTACTTTTAAATCGAACGCTGAACGCTTCAGTTAACGGTGAGAATAGTCCGAACCTTGAAAATGTTATTTTATTGCGCTTTAGCTATGGGTTGTATGTCCATCGGTTTAGTGATTCAATGGAAGTTAATACTTGCATTACAATGTAATGAGAATTACAGAATAGAAACTACAACGCATTTAGAATTAAGTCTGCGTGAAATCGTAGAGATTTTTCTGGTAAATTATTCATGTGGCTCACGTTGGGCAGACTTTCGACGCGTTCTTGTGAAAGGCTTTCACTCTTATCATGGCAGTTATATATGTATTTTATAGCAGAATGATGATACCACAATATTAGGAAAATATGAATCATTAATAAGCACACAAACAAGAACAAAATTGTTAATGTAAAGTACTTAATGTAATAATTCTTAGTTCATAGTCAACCATTTATACAGTGTAGTTACCATTTACAATTATAACTTGATTATAACTCATAAAAGCATTTCATATGATTTCATGTTGGAATTCATTTGAGGACTTGCTACATCGGCCGTTTCGTGGCGAACGCATGCACGTAACGGATGCGTTTTTAGTTCGGTTAGCCGACTACGACAGAAAGTATGTTAATGCGTGCGCAATTTGCGCAACCAACCGCGAAAGACACGCGCCAACCACCACCCGCTCCCGTATGCGATCCCGTTGCACTTATCCACCATTAAAATATCTATATAGTCCTAGGCGCACCTTTCGTGTATGGAACACGAAAGTTAAATTGAATCGACTGATTTCCAAACAAATAACTTAAAATGTTATAATTTAAATCAAGAATTTTGTGATGATTGGTTTAGAAATCAGTCGATTCAATTGATCCATTATATATGTTTTAATATAATCAAGAATTTATTCGAATCAGCAATTTGATTTGTTTGGAAATCAGTCGATTCAATTCACTTTTCGAGTCCATCCTTATGTTTGATGGTTTTCCATCATTCATGAAGCGTCTAAGGTGCGCCATAGGTTAGGTCAGTATCTTAGGTGAGGTTAGTATTAGGTGAAACATCTTTGTGTTATTTGCTCAAAATATGGAATAAGTTGCATTAGTCAATATCTGTATTGACTTCTCATAGGCCATACATGTCTTTCACTGCGACGACGCGCCGTTAAGTAAATAACTCATAGATGAGATTTTAGGTAAAGAAATAATGGTTAAGAAAAAAGTGTAATTAATGTCATTGTTGGACGCACACTTTTTCCTTCGCTCAGACATTTACACTTCTTCTAAAAATTTATTCACACAATAACGGTTGCAAACTGCCTGCATATGTCTCTCTTAGAACTTAAGTATCAGTGGAGTTAAGGGGCGACGTCATCCGTCGATCTACTGACGGAAATTCAAACATTAACTCCATCAACAAATACTTACTCCGTGCGCAATATTCGCTTAGACTGAATTAAATCCCATATTTTCAATAACGTTTCACCGCTATATATAGCGCACGTCACGATTTTTCTATCTTGTCTTCCAATATTAGTATAGTATATAGTGATGTAATAATTAGGTTTGGTCTGATCGCTTTCACATTTTGGGCTTGTCGTCAGCTGTTTTTAAGGTCATCCTACAAAAGGGTATAGTAATTTAACTTGTAATAAGTAATTAAATATTACCTAATCTGTATCTTCTTTTCGGATGAGTATTTTAATTGATAACCTTGAGGTTTTCCCTATGGTTGAAATGGAATGTGTGAACATTGGATGATTATGCTCTTGACATATCAAGTTCTGTTTAGATTTCTCTGTAGCCCCATAATATTGTTAGCTAGAATAATACATACATACATATAATCACGTCTTTATCCCATACGGGGTAGACAGAGCCTAGAGCCATAAGACCTTAGGCCACGTTTAGCTAGAATAATATGATTCATAAATAATACTGCAATGTAATGTTCACGAGACAATCACTACATAGTATAAAATAGAGTCGCTTTCTCTGTCCATAATCCCTTTGTATGCTTAAATCTTGAAAACCACGCAATTTTTTAATAGATAGAGTGATTCAAAAGGAAGATTTTTATGCCCATGCGAAGCCGGGGCGGGTCGCTAGTAAATTATAAAAAAATATATTTTACATATGCTGGGTTTCAAAGCAGCCAGTTGATGGAAGATGCAACCGGCAAAACGCTTAGACGAATGAGATATCCATTAATATAGAAGGAAACCATTTAGCAGTTTCGCAATGCTGTTGACAGTAATAAATAATAACACATATTTTCATTTGATATATCAATACATATATAATACTTAATAGAAAAGAAAAGAAATATAATTATATGAGTAGATATAAATAAAACAATCCGACGAATTGAGAACCTCCTCCTTTTTTTGAAGTCGGTTAATAACTGGTCATTGATCTTAATACTAATATTTCAGTTGCTATGCTACGTACTAATAAGCCTTAGAGAATTAAAATAAGCACTCATTTCCTTTGTTCCTTTGGAATAAGTAGGTGCATCGAAGCCGGCCACTGGATGTAGGTTAACAAGTGTCCAATGATGGTAAGGCTGAGCCTACACTGAGTGTAGTGTGACCGGTGACCGACGACAATGTCGATAGCCATTATATTATTTTTAAATGTTAACTTATGATGTTTTCTTTATTTCTTTTATTCTATAAAATGCACTGCCGAGACAGGACACCCGGATGAATAGTGACGGCTTCTCAAGGTTAGCAAGTAGATAGGTAGCGATTTTATAAAAATGTGATACATTATTGAATCATTTATTTTTCCCATTGCATATATTTTAACGTTCTTTAATAAGGAAATAATATATAATAAAAAAAAAAAAAAACTACAATAATAAATTAATTAATAAGGGAAAATTTCTGTGGTTAAGTCATGCTCCTTTCATCAATTCTACAGTGTATTTATAAGACAAGATTTCATTTGTGTTCATAAGTAAATAAGTATCAGATAATCTCTTAATGAATATAGACAAGATTTTATTTTTGTACATATAATGTAACAATCAATACAAAAGAGTGTAACCACAGCTTTAATGAGGTTTGTGTTGCTCGCGCTGCTTGCGCCCACGCCTTGAAAACGGGCGGCGGGCGCTCGTGTTGTCGGCGAAACGTCCGAGTCCGTCCGGCCGGCATTAGTATGCGGCCGGCCACCGCATCACAACTTTCTCGACATTCTTACTTGCCGTCAGCCGCCACCAGGAGAAATGGGCACTGCCCGATACAATTAACAATTATATGAATGTGTTGGCCTTTATTAACGATTCTAGTTATTTAATAATATTACGCACTTAGATTACATATAATGATTATATTGCAGTCGGATTTATACCTAACTGTCTTTTTCATAAAGTAGGTACCTACTGTGTCTTTACCGTGACTTATTTTCCAAACACAGCCTATAGTAAGGATTTCCTTACAAAAACCTTAGTTTTAAGAGCGCTTTATAGATTTCCATACCAAATTTGATTTAAGACAGAAGAACGTAAGTCCCTTTATCCAGGGAAAACTGCCGAGACCGACACTTGTTTATAACGGGAGATGTTATAGCGAGTTTATTGTTTATGTAATTAAAACGTGAATAAATAAATAAATTTACTGACTTCTACTACTATATCAAAAATATTATGAAGTAAATGTTAATGGTTTACTGTTTTTTTTTCAGGTGGCGATGGCCGGCGACTTCATCCTCGCTGTGGCGTCGATGATGATAGCTCGCTTGCGCAGCGATGACGTCACACTCGTGCTCAGCCAGGTACATCTCTCATTCCTTGTCCTGCGTCGTTCCTTAATTATTAAGGAGGTTCTTTATGACCTAATACTGTGTTTCTTCCTTAACAATGGCCCTCCACGGTGCATTATCAATGACAAAACATTGAAATATTTCAAAACATTAAAATGAACCATAATGTTTAACACTTAGTTTTCTAACATACAGTACCAATAATATAGAGTATAATACCATCGACACGAAAAGAAGGAGTACCTACTTTAAGAAATAAGACAAACTGAAAATGTTAATAAAAACTCGTACCTTAATCACATTTCAAAGAACTTTTTATATTTTTTATAAATATTTTACATATGTCACTTACTAGCTTTTGTTTGCACAGTTTTACGCGTAATTTGGTGATTTTTCTATAAACAAAAGTAACCTTAGTTGCTCCTTATAACAACTAGTTATCTGCCAGGGATTCTCATGTAATAATCGGTAAAATGTTTTAGAGAAACCAGCATAAAAGAAATGAATAAATATAAATTTTAATTCTATTTTTGTATGTATAGGCCATATCACTTTTAAATGCTTTAGTAAAGATTTATAAATAAATCAATTTTTTCAGCAGATTCAATGTAATAGCAAAATAATGATATCTTTTCAAATGTTGTAGGAATTTAAAAATTCTTATGAATATGAATACATAATATATTGTAATTCTTTAGTAAAATTATTATATAAGCATAATTTTTGGCCTAAGTAATCGATCAAAAAGCTAGTTGAATATACCTATCCGTATATAATTAACAAATATTACATACACGCAATTACTAATATGGACTCGATATAAATATTCAATAAACACAAATGTTTATTTTGCATCATTTCAAGCAGGCACGCGATTATATTAGAATTCAGCTGCAGGTGATCAGGTCAAGGGTGATTTGCGAAATAAACCGCTTCATACAATGCTCATATATTGACTCTGACAGCCCTCTTTGTTTGACAACACTCCAACTTGGTTTGGGTGGGGCTGACTTAAGAGTTTTAAGTGTTTGGAGCATCGTCTATATTTAAGTAGGTAACTAGTGCTAGACAAGATAGTTCCACCTATACTATCTTGCTATACTTAATATAATTTATTTAGATAGTTGCGTAGAGGCCTATCAATACATATGCTTGCTTATTAAAAGGTCAATTATCCTAGTTATTTCCCGCGGTTTCACCTGCCTGTAATGTTACTAAATCTTTACTTTTTATTGTACTTAGCTTATTACCTTCTTTAAGAATCATGCAGGCTATTATATGTTAAAATAATTTTAGAAATCCGATCAGTAGATCTAAAGATTTATAAGCGTTTAAACAAACAAACTCTTCTATAGATGTCTTAATGTTTTTTCCGGACATTCTCTGAATCGACTGTTATACAGGAATTTACTGGCTGACAGATAATGTTAGAAGCAACAATCTGAGTCGAATAATGTTCCAGAGAACAAATTTGAGTTCTCTGGAACATTATTCGACCTCTTGAAATAGTAGAAGCACGATGGAAGCCGCACGCAACAGCTAATATGTGTATATTGCAAGAACTGTTTAATCGTGTATCAGGGTATATTTCAATGTTACGTGCATAGTGTATGAAGTCAACAAGTGTATATAATTACTATTAAACGCTAGGTTTTCCGTTGGTATATTCATAATTCACATCCTGCTTATGTCCTTGTGTACGAATTGGTAACATGTAATTACTAATTGTTTTACGTGTCATTAATAATAGTAAATAATTAATTACAGAAAGGTTTTATATGTCTGTAAGAGTTAATTTTTTTAATCCATAGATTATTTTTTTTTGTTAGATATTTTTTTAAAGTATTTTTAACGATGTAGAACAAAAAAAACGTTGTTAGTTAAAATAGTGTTAACTCATATTTTGAGGTTTCAAATAATAAGTATTGATTGCAACTCAGTAATCTTATTCTTTTCTACCTTATTTATACTTAAACTAGTTGTTCCCAGCGGTTTCACGCACCCATCATTCTTGGGGAACGTTATATGACTATAGTACATATACACCAAGAGCTAGTGTCGTGCATAAATAAGCAGGGCAGCACAATATGTTATAATTAAGAGCTTTTGTATCTTTTTCGTCAAAGAATCAAAAATCACAAAAAGTATTAAAGTAGACCTGTCTATATGTGTTATGAATAAGTGTCAGCTAACGTGTGAATGGTGTCTGTAGAGAATATCTTAATGTTTAATATTAAACGTATTGATAATATTGCGATAAAAAGTTATCATAAGATTTATTTATTTATTTATTTATTTATTTAACTTTATTACACAATTGTAAACGGCGGACTTAAAGCCTGAGGCTTTATCTACCAGTCAACCAAATGAGTGATGCAGAGAAAGGTAGGGGGTAGTGCAAAATTTTGAATTAATTATGATAATGGGGCATAACAACAACCAAATTATATTATATTTAGGAACTTTATCAATATACTACTTATGAATAATACATAATAATATCAAATATGACAATAGACAATACATATACTACATATACAATTATGAACTATCTGACAGACTTTGAAGAAAATGTGCACGAACTTTATTCTTAAAAGCCAAGCGAGTTTGAGCCTTACGAATCTTAAGTGGTAGAGAGTTCCAGAGTAGTACAGCTTGAACGGTAAATGAATTTTTGTAAAACCCACTTCGTGAAATCGGCGTACGAAGTCGGAGATTATTAGATGAACGAAGATCTCTGTCATGGGAATCACAAAGGTATTGAAAATTTGATTTGAGGTACGACGGAGTCATGGGATTGAAGAGAATCGAAAAAAGGGTGGTCAAAATATGAAGGTTACGACGATGGCGAATAGACAACCAATTCAGCCGAGAGCGATAGACAGACACATGGTCGTACTTCCGTAGACCGAAGATGAAACGCAAACAGTTATTAAGGAGCCGATCTAGCTTATTGAGAAGTTCGTTAGTCAAGTCAGGGTAGCACACATCGCCATAGTCAATTATGGGTAAAACCAAAGTATTAATGAGTGTTAATTTAATTTCATTAGGGAGAAAATTCTTTAATTTATAAAGAGAACGCAAAACACCAGAAACTTTCCTACACACCTCAGTGACCTGTTTTCGCCAGTTAAGGTTAGAGTCGATGTACAATCCCAGGTCCTTAACGAAGGCACTAAATTCGATTGAAATGCCTTCGAAGCAGACTGGCGGGAGCTTATATCCGTTTGTCTAATAAAATATGGACTTCCAACTAATATTGCTTGACATTTCTTTGGATTTACCCTAACACCAAACCGACGGGACCAGTCAGCTATGACACTGAGGTCCGAATTCACTTGCTGAATAGCTAAGGCCATATTGTCAACATCAGCCTGTACATAAAGCTGCAAGTCATCGGCGTAGAGGTGATACGAACACTGAAGGTTTTTAGTAATAGAGTCAATAAAGATAGAAAAGAGTAGAGGAGACAGTATCCCACCCTGAGGAACGCCAACATCGACTTTACACCACCGTGATAAGGTTTCATCAACCCGAACCGACTGCTGTCGTCCTCGAAGGTAAGACGAAAACCAATCAACTGCCGAAGAGGAAACCTTGAGATGAGATAGTATTGCAAGTAATATGTCATGGTCGACAGTATTAAAGGCATTTGAAAAGTCTACCAGTGCTATTATAGTAATTTTAGAGGTATCCATACCGACCCTTATATCATCTGTGACCTTGAGAAGAGCTGTCACCGTGCTATGCCCGGGACGAAATCCTGATTGATATGCATTCAACAAACGGTTGCGATAAATATGTTCAGAGAGTTGTTTGTGAGCGCATGCCTCCAGCACTTTTGATAGAAATGGTAAGATTGAGATAGGTCGGAGGTCACTTAGAAGTAAAGGATGAGAGACTTTTGGAATAGGGCGAATAAATGCTTTCCGCCAAAGTAAAGGGAATTGGGCAGAAGACAAAGAAAAATTAATTATATGGGTAATAACTGGGGCAATTATATCTAAAATGGGTTCAATCATTCGACGGCTGATTTGATCACAACCGATAGCTCTGGTTTTAATGGCTAAGAAGATTTTAAGATCTGAAGGAAGACGTACTCCTCATAGATAAAAATTACTTTCTCATGACCTTCGGGGTCTCTTAAGCAAAACAGCTTTGTGTTCGCTGTCTTTTGATATTTCAGATCAATAAAAACAAATGTTGTGATAGTATTATTCAATGTAGTCACAATAATGTTTTTTCTTTTGATTGCAGGTGGTGACAGATTTAGTACAGGGAGAATTCATGCAGCTCGGCAGTAAAGAGACAGAAAACGAGCGATTCGCGCACTACCTCACAAAGACATACAGAAAAACCGCCTCACTCATTGCAAACTCTGTCAAAGCGGTAAGTGATTTTATTGTATGCTCCTGCACAGCTTCGCGTCTATGATACTTCTAGTCATAACAAAGAGGAATTAATTCTTGTCCGAAAATGAAGTACATAGTTGGTTACTTTTTTTTTTAATTTATCAGATGCATGGACTATATGACGACCTCCGTGGCGTGATGGTTAACATTCCTGACCGCTACTCAGGAGGTCCCGGGTTCGATCGCCGGTCAGGTCATGATGAAAAATGATCTTTTTCTGATTGGCCTGGGTCTTGGATGTTTATCTATATATGTATTTGTTGTAAAATATAGTATAGTATCGTTGAGTTAATATCCCATAACACAAGTCTCGAACTTACTTTGGGGCTAACTCAATCTGTATGATTTTTCCCCATATGCTTATATTTATATATAAAAAAAAATGTTCTGAAGCGTCAGCTGAAGATGGACGTAAAAAACTAGACTTGATTTGACTTAGCCAAGCAGAGCGTGTGTATTCGTTACCATAGCGCGCGTCAAGCGACGGTGAACGCGGGCTAAATTTAATTCATTAGTGGCTATCTTGAGCTCTCGTACTTCGGAACGATGCCATTGGTCCCGGTTGTTATGTTGTATGTTGGTATCGCGTCGTATTCGTGGATATTGTAATTACTAGTACTTATCTCTACTAATAACCAGTACTTATCTACAAAGGCTCTGAAGCGTAAGCTGAAGATACAGTTAGGAAACACGCTTGGAAAAAAAATAATTTTACATGTTATTATAAAATTAATCAAGTAAAAACCAATAAAAATCCTATTCGAACTGTTTTTGATTATTGCGCGAATGAAGTCGCGGGCAAAAGCTAGTTAATGAGTAAAGAAATAATTTTGCCAAATTGTCACAAAAGCTATTTTAACTATGTACAATGGAATAATATTTTATTTGTAGGTGGCGTTACTCAGCGGCGCCGACGAAAGCACTAGCGAACTAGCGTTTCAGTACGGCCGGAATCTAGGCCTCTCGTTCCAGCTGGTGGACGACTTACTAGACTTCGTGTCGTCGGCCCAGGCCATGGGCAAGCCCACCGCCGCAGACCTGAAGCTAGGCCTGGCCACCGCACCAGTGCTGTTCGCTTGTGAAAAGGTAACGACATTTATTTTAATTAATAGATAGAATAGATTAGAGGCTCCGTCTACCCCGTATGGAATAAAGACGTGATTACATGTATATATGTAGATAGAATAGAGGCTGAATTGTATTTTATTATATTGTAACTTTTTAATCTTAATAATGATTACAGTTGTTATAATTTTATATAGACTTGTGTATCTTATATAAAAAAAAATATATATCGCGGTCATATTGGCTTACTAGCTGTTCTCCGCGGCTCCGCTCCGCGTGGGACTCGGTTATATCGCGCCCAAAAGTCGCCTATGTTTGACCTCAGGTCGTTAACTACATCCTACCAAATTTCATCACAATCGGTCCAGCAGTTTAGCCGTGAAGAGGTGACAGACAGACAGACAGACGGACTTTCGCATTTATAATATTAGTATGGATTAGTATGAATTAGTATGGATTTTGCGACGTCAAATTACACAAATTCTAATGAGTTCGATGTACGATGACTTCGATTTTTTTTATAAATACTTTTTACGGCCATGGAAACTAGTCCTTTAAGGCCTTTCTTCAATTTATTAATTTTCTTCAGTCCTACTTTAGTCAAGTCAAGTCAAAAAGTCAAGTCAGTAGTCTAATCTAGTCAAGTGAGTAATTCTAGTCAGTCAGATGGCTAAGTGAAGCGGTGGAAAAATTTCACTTAGCTATAACTTGGGAGATGACTTCGATTTGTTTCTTGTTCATGTCATTGTCGAATTGAGTGTCAAGTTTAACACATCGAAGAAATTCGGTTAACTTTGACTTTTTACCACGTCTAGTGTCAAAACATAACATAAACGTAAAGGCAAAAAGAAATTAAAAGGAAAAAAAATAAATCCACGACTGACATTTATTGAACGACTAGCTGTTGCCTAAGACTTCGTCCACGCGGAATTTATAAATTTATTTATTTATTATAATAACAAATTTTATGGGCTCCCTAATTATTTTTCTAAAATTGAAGTAGTCTCAGTTACGCTTTATAATGTTACCTATCTGCCAGTGACTGTGATGGTGCGATAAAATTTGATCTATCCTACTAGAAGATAACAAACGTCTGTATTTTTTATATTATGACTATACTAACCAAAAAAAAATACAATTGTTTTTATGTTATAACTATCGTATATATATGGCGTCGGCAAAAAGTTATAATTCGTATTTTTACAAAGCTATAGCCAGTTTAACAAAAGTTACAACATATTGAGTTCTGCCCCGTACAAAGTGCGGTCCTGTATACTTATTCTCTATCCCGAGAGTCTATTCGTCTTCGGTGGCTATATTGGTATCATGTTCTTTCTGTTGAATAAAATCTTGACTTTAAACATTAAATTGTTAAAACGTCAATTAATTGTTGTATATATTATAATTTAGATTGAACGTTTCTGTCGTGTTTGTTGCAGTACCCGGAGCTGAACCCGATGATAATGCGGCGGTTCCAGCAGGCGGGCGACGTGGCCAAGGCGTTCGAGCTGGTGCACAAGTCGCGCGGGCTCGAGCAGACGCGGTTCCTGGCGCGCAAGCACGGCGCGGAGGCGGCGCGGCTCGCCGCCGAGCTCGCCGACTCGCCCTACCAGAAGGGGCTCGTCGTCACCACCGACCTCGTCCTCAACAGGATCAAATAGCATCCCTCTCCCCCCCCCCCCCACCCGCTATATACGACGCTCGATAAGGAACGTGAATTCGTTTCGAAGTAATTTTTGGACTGTTTCCGACACTCCTTAGAGTACTTCGAAATATCTGTCCTTTAAGGTATTGCGTGCGAGTCTCGCTCGAGTGTGTGTCGCGAGTTCGATTGTGACGTGATGAGACATTGCTGCGTGCGAGTGAGCCTGGATGTTTGTCGAGTCACACGTGACGAGATATTATCTTTGATATTATACGTCAAGTTGTACATGTGCCCCGAACAATGTATGCATTATATTTGATATACATACGATACATATACAATATACATGTGGTTATTATAATCAGTCAGACTGAATTTGTTGACATCGTTCGTACGACGAATCAAAAGTTTATAATACTTATATATTGCAGTATGTATATAAAGTTATTTATACTTATTATTATATTTGTACTTATTTTTATTTATCCTCACTTTTGTGACCTGATTTAATATAAGATAGTTTTCTGTGAGAGTATGTTGAACATCGTGAACTATCTGCAACTCGTAAAATGTAGCTATTGCCACTGAGTGAGCGTGTTTGTGACCATTCGTTACCAAATACCGCTGTACAATAAGTGTAAAACAATATGCTCAAGAAAGTGTTGTTCATTAATACCTTAATACAATTTTATGTTTTGCTGAATAAGCTGTTTAATTGATACGGTGTAATGTAAATAAAGGATTATTTAACGTTTTCGTACTCTCCTCGTTCCTCTATTTTGTTATTGTGCAATGTAATAAACAAAGTGTTAGGAAGTACCTATGAAATATGCACATTGATATTCTGAAGTAAAATGATTACAAAATTCTCCACAGTGCAGAAAGCTCGTGCTCAGTTCGTCATGTAGATGCTGTGTAAATACTGGAGTCATTGGATAAGTTACCCGTGTTTTATTTTCAAAACCAATTACCTCAATTTCTTTAGCGTACACGTAACACGTTATAGAGGTGTATATGTTCTGATGTAGTATTAAATCATAAGTTTTATGCCGCACAATACTAAGGCAATATCTGGAAATGCCTTTCGGGATTTAATAATGAAATTCTATTAGAAAATTAGTTATAATGATTGTAAATAATTTAAATAAATATTTCAGTGCTAATGATAAATTTTGTTGTGGTATGGTAGTATGCCCCACATAAATGCACCAAGAGCGCAGTATTTTTAAAACTTCTAGAAGGTTTCTATTTAACAGATATTAGTCAATAATAAGGTTACATTTATTAAGAAGCTGACACAATGACCGACGCCTAGTCGCGTCCCAGTTACGTAAAATTATGAGAACTTGTGTTTCGTTCGCGCGTTGGTCAATGACTAATTGCCTAATTAATAAATTAATGTTCCCTCATAGTTTTATGTAACGATATATAATTTTACAGACTTACGACCAAATATGAAGGTACTAACACAATTTTAGCATAATATCCCCCACGGTCAGGGTGTCAGCTTCCAACGAAGGAAATGGAGTTGTATGTTTTTGTACATTAATTGTTATAAAATGGGAGTCAATGAATTTTATTTATATGTATGTAGACATGTACGTAGCCGGTATCGTTTGTAAATATGATTACTCTGTAAAATGCTAAATCATGAATAATTTTTAATATAAATATTAGTTACAAAATATTGTTTTATTTAAATTAAACAAGGTACGCTTTAATCATGGTCCTATTCATGGTGGCACTGGCTTTTACACTGGAGTGACTGCTGTTTTCCTTTATGACTTTCGTAACACTTTTTTCCTGATAACCAGAATAATAGGAACATGAATAGGGTGTGTTAGTGGCCAACATTGACAAATATTTCAGGTGGCCTAAAGGCTTGTGACACAGTATAATAACTGCCATTTAGCTATAACAGCCGGGACCAACGATTTAACGTACCTTTCGAACATGCGAGTTGATCAAGAGATAATTGTTGATAGTGTAGAGACCAATTCCAGTCAGGCCACGCTTGCTGTCCCTTGACGTGCTCGATCATTGCGAACTCGCATAAGCGCTACGCTAGACTCGAGCTCCTCACAAATTTTCAAGGCTAGAGTGAAAAGGTGAGCCAGCGAACTACATTTTAGACCATCATTTTAACCAAAACATGACCTATTTTTATTTACTTTATTCCTCGTGTTGCTTGTGTTGCAATATTTATCCTGCGTGTCTGCGACTATCGATCGTCCCGTGCCCGGTACCGCCACGACCAGAAGAGTCGGCTAAAAATGACATGTAAGTATCATTGCGACTGTCAATTCTTATGAAATAATTTTAGAGCTCTATTATGGTTTGTAGGATTTAATAGGTCGGTTTAGTTGGTCAGAGTGGCAGGACATATAAGTTAAAAGTATTTACAATAACTAGATATTTCTACTATTACTTAACTGTAATTAATTTTAGTAGGTAGGTAGGTACATATATTTGCTAATATTTGGAAAACTTCGATCAAAATAACTGAAAGCCCAATTTTACTTACAACCACTTAATAAAAATATTTTAATACCGAACTGATCTTGGAGTAGGTACTTACATCTGATTCCGGAAAAAATAGCGTACTTAGGTACACAAGACATTTTTCACTAAATTCTATAGAAGAGTAGGTACTATTATTTATTCTGCGGTAGTTATAGTAGCAGTATTTAAACTACCTAAGTACCTACTGAGGCTTCTGGATCACGTTAGGCGAGCTTTTCATTGATACTTTAAGTCAACCATAGTGTCAATGTTTACGTATGTGGTGTGTAAAGGTTCCAAGGTTACCTAATAGTAGGTACCTACCAGCTAAACCTAGAGCCCCAATAGCAGAAAATATATTCTGTAGGTAACTTGTATACCAAGCGAAAATATATTTTCTTTCGTAAATAAAATGCATTTCCCTAACTTAAATAACTGCAAGACTGCTCAGATAAAAGTCAAATTAATTCAATAGAAAATTGTTTCCGCAAAACAATTTCTTTGCCTATGTTATGGGTTTGCCATTTTATTTGGTCAGTGTGTGATAGTTGTGCCTCAAAATAAACCAAAATATTATTGGTGACGTAAAAAAAAGGATACCAAAAGAAAGATTGTTTGTAGTGTTAGTAACATGTATGTAAGTATTCCTTGTAGGAACGAAACGTGATATCACCGTATGTAAATTCCAAATTGTGTATAAGGCTAAGTTTCTATGATGTATCGATTAATCATAAAATGCCAGCGGCCTCTAAGTTTTTACTGAGGTAGAGTCAGTACTTATTGACTTATTTGCAAAAATGTGCTCGCTGATTTGTGTAGTTACCTACATGATTCTACCAATTTTTATTTCAGTGTTCATCATGCGCACGGCGACGAGACCGGTACCTAGAGCTCCTAGTGTTTTTTTGACAACAGATGGTTAACAAGATATTAATAGCGCAAACATTTAACATTTTATAAATAATAGATGTTTACAGTAATAATTTTTTTAAAGGTGAGAACTGTTGGTGTATCTTTTAAAATAAATTATCTTGTCGTGCTCCTGGCAAATATAACTCAGCAATAATGAACAGGTACATCCATCATAGAAATAAAACCTTAATCGCCTTCACTTCAACAACAACCATTAGGTCTCACATTTGTAAAAGCCAGAAACATAATTAAGTTTCAGGCAAACAATTATTTGACCTAGATCGCGGTTAACTATTTTTCTAGTGTTATTGAGGGCTAAACACGTGTTCGATCCAATAGGTATAAACTACACAATAGGCAATGATTTGCAGAGTTTCGGGTAAGTATTTAAAAAATAAATGCGCAGTAACCAGAGTTAGTAGTGCGGCCCTTGAAAAAGTACGTGTTCCTTTGAAATTTTTGCTCGAAAGTGTATGAAGTATACTCTACAGGCTATTTTTCTCCTTGTTTTTAATGAGTAAGTACCTACACATATGACTTACATATCTATTAGATACTTCTAAATTTACACCTATAAGTGGTTTCACACAGTGCAATTTAACTATGCCATTTTAACAGTAAGTTCGTTCACAACTAAATTCTACTTTATGTGGGTATAGCTGTACCTAATAAAATACTACATCAGATGGTGGGGGTCGAGGCCTTTGTCCGACGTTTAATCTTCCAGATCATAAGGCCATCGACTGAACCACTTATTCACAGAGGCAGTCTTCAAGTCAAACCTGGTGACTAAATAGAAGTCACATATCATGTGTTTAGGAATCTTATACGGAAAACAATAGTACCTACACTGAATGACATGCTCAGCACGCAACCAGGAAAACCGGGGAAATGTTTTCTTGGTAAACATTTAATCGATGAAATAAAATTGGTGGAAAATATTGTTTCGGTGAACAGTTAAGTAATCGATGAAAAATCTGTGGAACCAACGGGGAAAAACGATTTTGGATTTCTGCGAAGACTAAATAGGAGTTCGATTGTAAGCTGATTTATTGAACGTAGAACATACTCTAGCTCTACAACTAGGGTTTGAAATATTTATATGGCCAAATGAACGCTACGAGCACTAATCGAACGCTAATTAATTATTTTTCCTTTACACCAGGTATACCTACTTAGTACACACAACTGCATGCATAGGTCGCACAGCTTCGTATGTAAGTATACACGAGTAATAATCTTCTAGTGTGCGATATATTGTATTCTGTGATTTTTATGCAATATAATTTAACTGAATACTCGTAAAGAAATAAATACTTGAAAAATATGGGCGCGCGGTCACCGCAGCCTATTAAAGCTCTTGATACCTTGAGGGTGTTACTAGCGCGCTGCCAACTCGCTTTCGATGTTTTAGTACAGAATCCATTAATTTAACTGCCTCTCTCACCTTTTAAACAAGAACACAACAAAATATGCACTACGTGTTGGCAGCCGATATATAAAAGGTGGAAGTGAGGTTCCCAAGCAGATGATATAATAATATGTACATGCATCTACTTCTGAGAAAAAATCTTACTATTTAAATGCACCTAATTGCCACTCGACTCGGTCGACAATAGACGACCTCCGTGGCGTAATGGTTAACATGCCTGACCGCTACTCAGGAGGTCCCGGGTTCGAACCCCGGTCAGGTCAAGATAAAAATGATCTTTTTCTGATAGATAAACATCCAAGACCCTGGGTCTTGGATGTTTATCTATATATGTATTTGTTATAAAATATATTATCGTTAAGTTAGTATAACTATAGTTAGTAGTCTCGAACCTTCTTTGGGGCTAACTCAATCTGTGTGATTTGTCCCTATACTTATATATTTATTAACTCACCGGGATGTACTACTAGTGATATAATATAATAATGATCCGTAATTAAAAAAAAAGAAAGCATGGTTAATATAAATTAATGATTCTAACAAGATTATTCTTTAGTTCTATATTTAATAAATTATTTAAAATTATACTACTTATTATTAGAAATAGTCATATTTTAATATTTTAATTTTCAGCTTACTGAGAATTATCGTACCAAGATAATCTGTGGAAACAGTCACAGAAATAATGGGGTTAATTTCAGCGGAGCCTACTGTTTCAGAATTTCAGTCGTTGAGTTACAGTTAGACGCAGCCAAGGCACCGCAATGTTTCCATAAAGTGTTAACTCAATTTTCCCTACAATAATAGTATGAATAAGTTACATCATTATCTGTTCTCTAATATGAAATTCTTTGTTGGGATAAGTGAAATTTTAGTTTAAATGTTTGCTTTGAATTCGCAGCGATTACGTAGGTAAGACTGTTGTAGTGTCAATATCCTAGTAAATATATTTTACTGTATCTGTAACTAAAGTAACAAATATGTAAAAATAAAAATATTTAACAAGTTATTTAGATATGATTTAATATTAGTGTGCAATAGTAGGTATTACCTGTACTTATTGTTTTAACTAGCTGTTACCCGCGGCTCCGCCCGCGTGTAGGTCGCTTTTCGTGTAACCTGTGTTACATTGAAATGAAATGACGCAATCGAAGTAGCCAGGACATTATTCAAATATAAACAAATATCATGTTTCAGAGTTAAGTTCAAAGAATCTCTTTGTAGACAACATTAGCAGTTCTTCCCTCAGAGGCTAATAAAAATAGATTTTCGGCGCTACTGACCCGCGAGCAAGCCACATACAGTTGTCCATGCGAGAAACATCTTGTTGACTTGTTCTTAGGTCGATGCCAGCTGCTTTTAGGGTTTGTCCCTGCGACTTATTTATCGTCATGGCAAAGCATACAGCAACTGGAAACTGGGTGCGTTTAAATTGAAAGGGGTAATTGTTGGGGATGAGTGGTATTCGAGGTATGTACACCGTTTCGCCTGAACCACACCCTGTGAGAATTTCGGCCTGTATTAAGTTGCGCTGCAAAACCGTTACTTTGAGTCGGGTCCCGTTGCATAGTTTAGGCGAAGAAAGATTTCTTAGGAGCATAATGGGAACGCCGACTTTAAGGGTAATGTTATGAGCAGGAAGACCACTTGCAGCCAATGAACTCAAAACTCGATAGGGTAGGTGGTAGCATCATCCTGATGCTATGATATGATGATTATGACGTGTAAATCACTTCATCCTCGACAATTTCCGCCAAAACCTTGAGTTTCGGTAAACGTTTCCGAAGCCCGAGATGACGCATGACGCTCGCGGTCAGCGGACAACCGAGACTCTCTGTCAGAAGAAGTTTCTAAAGACCCGAGACAATGCATGGCGTTGCCTATCTTCATAGAGTCGCATCTGCTATCCGCATTCGATTCTTGAGATCTAGCTAACCTTCTGCTTTAAGCTATTCTGGAATGATGCGACAGATTAGATCGTTTCCTCCTAGGCATTATTTTAAATAATTAAAATCCATATTCATACTATTCATACTAATATTATAAATTCATATTCATATTCATACTTTCATACTAATATTATTAATGCGAAAGTCTGTCTGTCAGTCTGTCACCTCTTCACGGCTAAACTGCTGGACCGATTGTGATGAAATTTGGTAGAGATGTAGTTAACGACCTGAGGTCAAACATAGGCTACTTTTGGGCGCGATATAACCGAGTCCCACGCGGGGCGAAGCCGCGGGGAACAGCTAGTTCTTTATATAAGGTGAATTTAAATCAACTGCAAATATTTTATGGGCAGATTCAGACTACTCAACTGAACAACTTTCCTTAATAAACTTATGTCGAAATACGAAAAAAAATTTTTGACCTCCCATACAAATTGAGAATTAGCTGATCTAGTTTAGTACGGAGAGTGAAAAATAAAATTTCGTATTTCGATATAAGTTTATTTGGAAAAGTTGTTCAGTATAATAGTGGTCTGTATCTGCCCTTAAAATATTTGCAGTTGATTTGTGTCTGTCGCAGTACGATAGATAAAGCCGTGATATAGTTATATCCCTAGGGATATAATTATATACCGTAACATAGTTATACGAAAGAGATTAATTACTATCTTACTAGGAATATAATTATAATACGGTTGCAATCTAGTAATATGTTTATCTGACTAAACTAATCTAGTGAGATGATTATAATTCTGCCAGAGAATCAAAGAAAACGATACTTACGAGTATATATCGGTTTTTATTTTTAAAATAAACTATTTCCGTTGCTGCGCTTACCGTATCACCATTCAAGAACTTTTCTGCCCCATCGGCCATTGGTCCGTCGCGCTATGTGCCCCGCCCACTGCCACTTTTCTGATTCGGTCTCGTAGGGAAACACCGAGCATAGCCCTCTCCGTGGCTCTTTGGGCGACCTTGAGCTTTCTTATGAATCCCATAGTAAGGGACCACGTTTCGAATCCATATGTCATCACTGGTAACAGACAATGGTCGAAGACCTTAGTTTTAAGGCACTGAGGTATTTTGGACAAGAAAACATTGTGGAGCTTCTCGAATGCTGCCCATCCGAGTCTGATTCGACGAGAGACCTCATCCTTGAAGCTGAAGCTGTCAGCCTGGACCAACTGACCCAAGTAGACATATTGGTCCACAACTTCAAGGGTGCAGCTCCCATCAGAAACCGGCGACGGTATAACATGGACATTAAACATTAAAAAAGAGTACTTACTGAATGCTTACAGGCGCGTCTTTTAGTAATGTATTAGTTTTTTTTACAGAAACATTTTAAATAACCTTGGCCACCAGATGGCAATAAATTTTGGCATATTTCTCTCAGCGACAACTCTTCATTTGGTACAGGATCATTCAAAGTAATGACTGAAAGCTGTATTGCATTTCTGGGTAACCAATCTTTTAAAATATCAACTGAAGTTCCAATTTTACTAAACGTAATCCAGTAATATAACCATATCACTAAACTAGAATCGTATTATAATTATGTTCCTAGTAAGATAGTAATGTATTGCTTTCGTATAACTATGTTACGGCATATAATCATATACCTAGGGTTATAACTATATAACGGCTTTATCTATCATACTGCGACATGTCCACCTTATATACGACAAGATCGTATGTTCCGTCAAACAACAAATTCAATTTTCATTTCAATTCAAGCAAGACAACTAACAATCGCGAACCGAACCGTCCATTTACCAAACCAATCAATAGACAACAACCAAAGAACCAAACCAAAAGAACCCCAAAGACAAAGACTATCAAATTTTTTAATTTGCTATGGTTAATTCAATCAATCTGCTATACCATAATGCGAAAACGTAACCATAGCGAGTTGTAAAGTAAGTCAAGCGCCATCTATTGAGATTTTATGTTACTAAATTTACGATCAAATTCAATGTGTTATTTTATTAAAATTAATAGGTGCAGTGCGTGTTTTCGTCTTTATTGATATGGATAATATAAAGTAGAAATCCTAGCCTTATCTAAATTAAATTAAACGTAAGTAAACGCATTAACAGTTTTGAAGCAGTGTTTAAAGTAAATTTTCAATCGACCATAATTTCTTTTTCCCCTAACCGATTTTGACGAAACAAAGTTTTGACAACGCTCCTAATTATACGTAATCCAATTGTGAAAACCGCGTTTAAATCCGTTGAGTATTTTCGAAGTTATAACGTACCAGACAGACATACATACAGACAGACAAAAATTCCAAAAACTGTCTTTTTGGTTTCTGTTACTCTTTTTTAACCGCACTCAATCAGTTTTTTTGAAAAATATTAAATGTACAGACACTCGCATTTTAGTGTCTTATTATATGTATTGATTACAATAAAATCAGAATGAAAGGATCAATTATTCAGACAGTTCACTGCACAAAAAGTGCCCATGTCGGCTTTGTCTATAACAAGATAAATATGAACCCAATCTCATGTCAATTTTGTTACCTGCTCGATAATCTACTTCTTCGTCTTTCTTATACTTATATAAAAATCAATGTCTGTACCCTAGTCACGCTAAAACTCGAGAATGGCTGGACCGATTTTTGTTAATTTTGGTATAAGTTCAGGAAAGGTTTAAACGGTGAGAAAAGCGTTCAGGCCGTCAGTTCGCCGAGTCAGCTAAAATACCTAAAATAAATTAAATTTCTTTTTGATAATGTTAATTGGTATCTTAGGAGGCTAAGTGCGCCTACGTCTGGGTCAGCGCGTCGCAGAGCCCGGGAGCGTCGCCGCGCTGAGCAGACGCGGCAGGAGGGCGAGCGGCTGGCCAGGGAGCGCCAGGAACAGCGCCGCAGGGAGAAACTGGAGCACCAGCGACAGGTGACCAATATCAATACCAATCAATGAGTGCCACCCTGTGGTCTTACGCTTGATATATATATTTCCCATGAAATCTTGATAGACTTTTTACGGAATAACAGAGGTCTCAATTAAAACTATTCACAATTTAGAGTAATAGTAAATTTACCAGTACCATATTATTCTGAATTTGTGCTTGGACTTACATATGTGCGGTAGGCCAAACCTTTTTAAGAAGGTTGTCTTTATTTCATAAAAATATTGACTAATTCTATACAAGAAAAGAAAACAATATATCCCATTTTCGCGAACCCCGGGTTCCTAAGTTTCTAGCCTTACAGCTTTCTGATTCAACTGGAATAACGCTTAGATGATGATTACGATATGATTGGGTTAATATGCCGAAAATGTGTGAAGCGAATAATGTTTTCAGTGGCAATTGGTAGATAAAGGAACTTCATCGTTGTTTGATACACTTTCTTCTAGGTATATTTCCACTTCGACCAACTGGTGTGTCTTGTATAGCATACTTAAAATTAGAATTTTGACCTTCATCTTGAGTCTTTCTTTATTAAACTTTTATGTGCTGTTACCAGGATGCACCACTAAGAAGTGAGCTTAGCTACTAATGCCAATAGGTCGTCACATAAAATTGAGACTTCTTTCTTACCTAAGTAAACTAATTATAAAAATTAAAAGAAATAAGTATTTTGTTAAAATTACCTGTTACAATATTTTACACAAAACGAAAGGCTTAGGCAACTACGTAAACGGAGAAAGCCATAGTTTGTCCACAGCCATAAAATATTGTTATGTCCACATACAGCTCTTCGTCAAACACTCATTGCGTTAACGTTCACAAACAGACTACGTACTATAGTTTTAAATGATTTTCTACAATTCCTATTTGCGGCAGAGATTGTGCATCTAATGCAAAAAAAAATTCTCAACTATACCTTCAGTTACAGTGGTTCCATCGTTTAGAGTATAGCGCGTTCAAGTAAATATTTCTACTTCTTAATTTATGTATGTAAAGGTAGTATAGGTATATATTTTGCCACACATTTGCTAACAGGCCTTTGGTGCACCAACAAAAATGTAAAAATATTTTACGAATATTACTATCTATGCCTGGAATATTCTTTATAAAGAGGTCAAAGCACAAACCACTCAGCGTTAGGGGTTGGTGATTGCACCAGAGACACATGATGCAGGCCATTCTGACAGATTCCTGTAAATAATTAGATAAAGTACGTAAAAATTTACATTTTATTCATAGGAAATCTTTAAACTGTTTAATATCAGTAATTTCTTGGTAACTCCAACATAACATGAAAATGGCGCTATGCAATTGTAAAAGGGTAGGCGTGTGTAGGTAGATGTTATTAGTACTTGCATAACACAAGCTAACACAGCATATGATGAACATGATTAGGGCTGGTTAGACTTATTTGGAACATCCTAGAATGTCAATCAAAAAATCAACCCGTAAACGGCGTTAGTTAAATTAAAACTATTTTTATGAATATAAGGATGATATACGAGAAATTTTGTGAGGTAGAGCTTGTCATGTTTTTCATCGGTTTTATACGGAATTGGCTTTATGGTGCACGAGTCATTTTTCATAGTCTTCAGACTCAGTGATTTTTTTCTTCTATTTGTACTATTACAGTAGGTACGAAAAGGGTTTTTTTTTCATTATCACGCACCACTTATGCTTATATGTCACGTCCATATAAGCGTAAGGTACTTTTTTTAGTTCTTTTGCTTCTAGACTGCGAGTCGGTGTTTTTGTTGATAACGTCCCATCTTGAGGCACTCAGGGAACAGGAACGTCGGCATACCCTTTAAATATTTATTTATTTTATACATTTCAATGACCAAATTCAAATTAACAAAATGTACAACAAAGTCAATAATAGGTCTTCACTATTGTATATATTACCAACTGACTTGGATAAAAATAGTATTAGTATGGATGGCTGCTTGTTTTTTGTAAAATGTGTAAGTACCTATGTTTATTTGAGCATCTAGTTTATCTATGTATCTGTATTTTTTTCTATGTTTAGATTGAAATTTTCGCTATTGCACACAACTAACTGTTTTCGGTAGGCCCGAGAGGAGCTTTCATCATATGAACCGTGGGGGCGCGATGGTGGTGGAGCTCCAAATCCTCACGGAGTCAGGTTCACTAACATACGAGCCCGCGGTATCTACCCAGAAGATGAGCTAAGGGTAAATTCAATTATTTTATTTCAATAGGTATGAAAAACTTTAGTATAGAATATTTAGCGGTGAGAGAATAAAGTGTTTTTAACATTTTTAGAACACTGTTTTGATCAAAAAAAATGGTGAAAACCCTTTACAAATAGATTCAAACAGATAACGTATATCTGTTACAGATTCAAAAATTAATTGAAGACAACAGGTATAAAAACACCCACATAAGTGTTACAGGAGTATTTCTGTAACAGATTTAATGGCCATTAAGTAACTGTTACACTTTTTGAATCCCTGAATCCTTTCTTATCTCCTATGTGGACGTTTGGAGTCACGTTATTTCGGGTTAGGGTTCGCTTAAAATAGACCACATATTTAAGCGAACCGCCTCATAAGCCATACTGATGACGATGTAGGCGATGCAGCTGAGTGCGAACGAAGCCGCAAGCGTAGGTCGTCATAAATAATACGTATTTTTCAAATACATGAACTGTCAATTAAATTATTAAAGGTAGTATTATATTATAACTATCTACCGTCAGTCGCATAACGCTTCCAAATACTTGACCTTTCACTTGACGGACAGAGGCATCTAGAACACTATAAAATATGATAGTTTTGCCCTTTTCACATTCAACGGAGTAGGTATAAACATCACCTTAACACTTTCGCTGACAGTAACGCCTCACGACGTGATAACAATTAACTTTTATTGTTATCTCGTTTACTGTTCGCGAAAGTGTTAATTACCTGTGCTTAAAATATTATTCCTAAATTTATTATAAATAGCATTAGGTTTTGCTAAAATTTTTAAATTTTCTCAGATATTGAGCTAAAACAACTGGTATAGTCGGAATATGAAATCTGATACATTGCGTCGTACGGAATTGAGCATTATGGTGCTTTTTTTAAATAAATATTTATATTATAGCGCATAAATTTGCTTATTTAAGTATGTCAATAGCAAGAACGGGCTATAAATCTGTATAAGGTAAGGGGTCACTGATTCATTAGCCACCGTTAAGAGGGCCGAATGCCCAACATGTTATGCAACACCCGAAAGAAATGCGAATGACCGGCCTTTGCCACATCGAGGATATGAAATTTGTTGACACACATTAAGACTTTTAAGATGTTTGTTTTCAAAGACGAAAGTGGATTACTGGTTACCGGATTGGTATTATACCTATAAAATATTGTTACTAATTAAAAAAAAAACAAGTAGCAAGTACCTACTGACAACCATTAAAATGCATTTCATTCTATCTCCGCAAACGATTTTGCATTTCTAGTAGCAGGCTTGTTTTACAATAAAATTAAGTAATATTTTTGTAAAAGAAAAATGAAATTCGTGTGAGCTAAAGATCTAAATTAAAAGCAAATTAAAAACGGCCCTACATAAGAAATTTTTGAAACCTTGTCGATTTCTCATTGTTCCTCCCTCCCTACAATCGTCTAACTTGAATACTTGGCTACTACTACTTTCGTGAATTTACATAAACTGTTAAAATTAAATATCAACACGGAGGAAGAATTTTTAAGTATTTCCTACTTTACTAATATTGCGAAACATGATGCTAAGAGTAGATTTTTATTATAATATAATGTTATTTTAATTTTATTTGTTAGTTACTATGTTTTATTTGATTTATATATATTGTCGTATTTTTCATACTCTAAGTACATATGACGTTAGCTCGAAATAAATATGAACCTCCTTTGAATTCCAGGGAGTGTCTCAGGTAGAGCCGTGTTTTCGCTGGCCTACTCCACGCCACAGGCGCATCGTTCGCCGCACGCCACTGCGCCTGCGAGAAGACCCACAACTCTGTTATGCAGAAAACCTTAGACAGAGCGTTGACAACGACATAAGATACCGGCAAACTCCGGACCAGCAGCAGTCCTATAAGAAATTTTTAGGTTAGTGTTGTTACACTTACCACCATTATGACGTACGTGCTCTACCAAGCTTACATAGAGTGGTGTAAAAGTAAGAAAAAAATTGTACTATGCTTATACCTATTAAAAAAAATATGCGTGCGCTCCATTCCTGAGAAATTCGACTTCAACACTACCGGTTTGGGATACTATCGAAAAAAATATTGATTGGTCATATTGAATGCTCTGTTTATATTATACCTAATTGCGATGGAAAATGCATTCAAATTTTTTATTGTCCTATTATTGCATATTTTAATCTTTTTAAATCTTGATTAATGACATTTTCAGATGAAATGGTTGATAAAAGAAGAAAAGCAATTAATGAAGCTATTAAAGAAAAATTGGAGTACGAGCGCAAAATGGTAAAAATACTTTGAATTTGAAGTTAATATGAGAAGTTGAGTTGATGTATTTTTGTCATTTTAGCATACCATGGACGGACCCTGGGGCAGGCCAGGCCCGGGCGGGACTACTTGGAGGAACCCCCGAAATATAGGATTAAATTTCTCGAAGTCTATGGTATGATAATAAAGGATCACATCTGTTATTATTAAAAGTTAATCCCAAATATATTTTTACAGTCAATGTTTTAGGGTTGGACGGACAATGAAATATTTAATAAAATGACAGGGGATCAAAAGCGCTCTAAACGATCTTCACCTACTTTACCTAAAGTAAAGAAAGATGATGACTCAAAAGAAAATAATGCACCGGAAAATGAAGACTTAAGAGCGTCTATGAGCAAAGTTGATAAATTGCCAGATATCAATAATAAAAACAGTCCAAATGGAAAAATACGGGACGATAATCAACCAGCCTTAACAGAAAATAAAGCTTCTAATGGTAATACAACCGACAATGATACGCACGCAAAGAGCCCAAACAGCAAGAGTAAAAATAAGAATGGAAATAACAAAGGCAGAAGTCCTACAAAAAACAAATTTGTCAAGAGGTTATCGAACGGAGATAAAGTGCGGAAAGTTGTTCTTGATGAAGATTACGATAAACCAAGAGCACTTAAAAACGGGGACAAGCCCATCGTCCATGAGAAGAAACTCACGCCTGAAGCAACGATTTTAGGATGGACAGGCGGCGTGGAGCTGGTGCCACTTCTGGCTAGACGAAGGCGTGTCGGTGCTCGTACGTTGCCCTCTAGCGATGTCACCAGGCCTCCAGAACAATTCTGTCAGTAAGTACAAATCATAAATCGATGACCAAACGACAAAGGTTAACGAAATGACAAAAGATGATTATCCTTTGTCATATCGTTTGTATTAACCTCACTTAGTTATTTCACAATATTTTTTTCCATATCTTACATAACAATATACTTGAATATATTTTATTGCAAATGGTATTTAGACTGTGAGATTGTGACCAAGGTAAGTCGAAGAATAATAGGCTTTTAATTTCGAGAGGTCATGGCCGATGACCCTTTTTTAGAAAAGTAAATTAAATACATGCAGTGACAATATAAATTAACAGAAACTAAGAGTCATCAAAAAGTTATTCTTTGAAGGAGGTGAATTATACGACCCACCAACCCGAATCACGACCACTTCCTGGCTTGCTTAACGGGAATATATATTAAAAAGGCACGTATACGAACGAATTTTAGAAACGATGAAAAAATGTCTATCAATAAGGTAGGATATCTACAATATGAATAAAAAAATGAAGTTATTTAGGTATAGGTACATATTAAATGTTTGGAAATGTTTTGTTTAAAATTATCTACATTGATTGGATTTCTTATCCAAAATCTTATGATGCGTAGAGTAAGTAATGTGAGCCTCGCGTTCAAAATTCTGAAACAAATAGGCTGTTAAACAATTACATTTTATTATAAAAATAACCCGTGTCACGTTATAATATTTATATTTATTAAATGAATTAATGAATTGCGGAATTTTGTAATATTCACCGTTAAATTAATTCCTTTTCAAAATTTATATATTACCATTTAAGAAATTTATGGTTAAATAATGTGTGTTAACTTATTGCATGGTGTGGGACTTACGAAACACTGAATTGAGTTTTTTTCGACGTATGTCTTCTTAGTGTGTACCTATGGGTCATGCCAAAATATTGATTGGCTTTGAAGTGTTTATATAATTATTGATAATAATTACCCAGTAGTATATAAATAACATTTTCTTTTTTTGCGTATTATTATTAAATTGCGATCGAATTGCAGCATAGTTAGTGTCACTAGTAAAGTGGTGGCGACTAATCCAAGTCATCGCCACAACTTGGATTGATTAAATGAATAAATTAACAATTAACATGCATAAACGTTACAAAGGCAAGCATGGTCATCGAGCTCTTTCATTAAAAAAGTTTTGTCAATATTTTTGACTTTCTTATCTCTACAGTAAGAATAACGAGATCACTAATTGAAGTTTTGATTTGAGAAGCTCGATCGTCTGCCTAGCGCGTGGGCATGCGTGTTCATAACTATAGGGCGTGTCAAGCAAAGTGCGACTCTTGCGAGCGCGGCTCAGATTAGTCGCCTCGCCTCTATTAGAATTTCTGTCTTGCTCCTTCGTGCTTCGGAATGCACGTTGAGCCGTCGCTCCCGGCTGCTATCACTAGATGGCAGTCGTTAGGCTATGTCAGATGCCTAAAAAATGTGACAGTGTTGGCCACTAACACACCTAGGTTTTTCTGTAAAAAGGGATACCGAGGCTACGGCCTCCATATCCGCAGTACCGCCAAATCTAGGACCACCTAAGCTGAAGATACAACTAGGGATAACAGTCGAATATCGAATAAGAATTGCAGTTTTAATTTGCTTAGCACATTCTTTTATCTGTTGCTATAGTACGTTCGTACTATTATTTATTCAAAATTGTGGCTATAGCTAGTTGGCATCAGTCATTATACATAGTATTAAAACTACAACACCAGTACACGGCGGCGGCGCGGGCTTACGGCTACTACATAAGACCGACAGCCCCATTCGTGTTTCATCGTCTCATCGATATTGCGTCACCGCTTTCTATCGGTGCTTTATGACATATTATGCGAAGATCAACGCTTCTCATTAAAACTTAAAATTGTTAAAAAAAATCAAACTTAACGTTCATTTATAAAATAATATTTAATTTGGATTCAAATTTCAAACATCTGAGCACATTTATGCCACTACTTTATAACTGTTGAACCATTGTGACCTTCGTAAAGAATCTTATCATACATCTCTATGTCTCTATGCTGGGTCAATTTGTGTTTAGTAATCTTTTGTTTTGTGCGTGTCTATCATCTGCATCGCTGCTTTATTTTCCCCTAATTAAATATCATTGCTTTGCTGCAACAATAACTGTGGCTGTATTAAACGACAATTAAATTAATTTTCAGATGGCGTGAAATGTTAAATATGGAATACCTGAGGGAGCTAAAACACCAAATTCGTGTGAAATGTGAGCAAAAAGAGGTGAGTCGTGTATTCTATAGATGGATTTGATTTCGTAACCAATCTGAGATGTTAATGATAGGTAAACGCCCGCGCCGCGCGTTCGTAACCTGATAGATTATTACAGGTTAGTATGATAATGCATAATCACCATACTCGTGATTCTAAACATATTTTTACTTTTTATTTATGAAAATGCATCAAATAATAGACAAGAAGTATTATTTACTACATCTTTATTTCATTAGCACAGAATATATAATAGTACTAACGACATGAAATAAAATGCAATAACGAATTAAGTATCTCAAGTTTTTGCGGGTGATAAAAAATTTACCAATAAGTTAATAATGAGTTTCTTACTCTTCTTCTTTCTAATAGGTATGAGGCGTTTGACACACACATGGATCATATTCGTCAGTCATTGCACTTGTTTGTTTTCCATTAGGAGAGCCGCCGTGACTCTGCTGAGAGCGTGCGCCGCCACCACGAGACGTGGGCTTCGTTGTGGGGCAGGCCAGGGCACGGTGCTCCCCAGTGCCGGGGCAAGTACGCCAGGAGCAACCTCGCCCAACTACTTTATGTCGCGCCCCTGGGAAACAGTCACTAATGGCTCTGCTGTTCTTAATCTATAAGAAAGATCACAGATGGATCTTTGTGAGAATGAAAACCCATGGTGCCAAGACATATATACGCGTGCCCGAAGAGCATATTCGTGCAGCTGCTTATTATCGCGGCACTTCGAAGAAATACCCACTATAGTTTTTGAGTTTGTCCTGTTTTTCACCTGAAAAGTGACTATAGATTACTGGTGAAGATTACTTAGTAAATAGAGAGTGGGCTGGGGCGGAGTGGTTTAAAACTGAATCAATATTTTTATTCTTTAAACTGTCTTGGACAAAATACAATATATGAACAATAGATGGATTTAATGTTAAAAGCATTGTTTAACTGTCAACTTTTGGGTCAAGCACAGAACGCATATTTTACGGTCAGGTCAAGATGAAAAATGATATTTTTCCGATTGGCCTGGGTCTTGGATGTTTATCAAAAATGCATTTGTTATTAAAGATAATATCGTTGAGTTAGTATCCCATAACACAAGTCTCGAACTTACTTTGTGGCTCACTCAATCTGTGTTATTTGTCTCTATATATTTATTTAATTTGTTATTAACTAAATACTAACAATGTTTAAATAAATACCCATTATATATGGATTTATTTCAATTGTGCCATGGTTGCTTAACTTCATCTTTGAATATTTTTTATAATAATAACTATGGAAATAATATCAGTTACTAGTACTCTTACAGATAATGCAAAATGTAAGAACAGTATTCAACAGCACTAATTAGCAGCACTCAATAGATTAAAAAAGGAAGTATAACGTATTTTAAAAATAATTACTTATGTTACACTATGATTAGTATAAGATTAGTGCCAATCTGAATATGATAAACATAAAATACCAAGCAAGAATAAATTTATTGATTTATAATTAGATTTGGGCCTTATGTAACCTTTACAAATTGAATATTCTTTATATAACTACTAAAAGTATAATATTATATGAACAACATTGTTATCAATTTGTTATTGTCCTTTAAATGGAACAAAAATATATAGTTTTTGTTAATTCAATAAGTATATTATTTACGTAATTTAAAATCAATGATGGTAATACTCGAAATTGTATTTTATGATCACATCACTTGAAACATTATACAGGCGGTAGGGCAAATACCTTTATACTCGAATTAGTAAATTAATTTAAAAAGATCCACGGCCACGATAACTTACAGTCACCAACACCATACCAATAATCTAAATGGAACAAAAATATATAGTTTTTGTTAATTCAATAAGTATATTATTTACGTAATTTAAAATCAATGATGGTAATACTCGAAATTGTATTTTATGATCACATCACTTGAAACATTGTACAGGGCGGTAGGGCAAACACCTTTATACTCGAATTAGTAAATTAATTTAAAAAGATCCACGGCCACGATAACTTACAGTCACCAACACCATATCAATAATCTATCTATCTATACATATAATAAAATAGTAAAAATAGTTTGTCTGTACATTTTGTAATTTTGACTGAAATAGATAGAGGGACATTAAAAAAGAAAAACAGAAAGCAATTTTTTTTTAATTCTTTAGTCTGTCTTTCTGTATGTATAATCACGCTTATTTCCGAAAGTACTGAACAGATTTGCTTAAATCCTCATTTGAATGAATTCAAGGCATGTTTGATTTGGAACTAAAGCACCAAATATGATAATTCTTTTTTTGTGTTGGTTATTGTCATGGCAAACTTTGTATAAAAGAAAAGGGGATTCCCGGGCAATTCCCGCGGGAATTTCGGGAGCAATTCTCGAATTTCCCACGATAGCGGCAATGAAGCCCACGCGCACGTAGTCGCGGGCCACAGCTAGTAACAAATATACGCATAGGTACATGGATCTTGACTTGACGCACTTGCAACCGCGCGTATTGGAGTAGTAGGGTGGGTATGTCGCAACAGTGCCGTAAATAGGGCGGTGCCGCAAAAATGGCCACAGGGCGCAGTTATAGAAGCTCCGTTAGGGCGCAGAAAAATTGTATTATCTAAAAAAACAAGGTCGCAGTTATAGAAGCTCGCACAGGGCGCAGAAAAGGCTGGCTATTTACGGCACTGTGTCGCAACCAACTGGTTAAAATAGCCGTTCAATCAAACAGCCAGCTCTATGACTGAACAACGCCATTCAATCAATCACACGGCTACGTCGTTTAGCCGACTTGTTGACTGCAACGTTCAACACGATAGCTGGACGACGCTTAGCCATTTAAATGATCTTTGTGAAATAAAACATCTTAATTTTATTATCAAATTAAACTAGTTAGTTTATAATTTAAGTTTATTATTTATTTAAGTTAATAGTTGATATTTCTTTATATTATGTAGTAATAAGTTATCTATCCTCTATTTGAATGATAACGATGTTAACCCTGCCACCCTGTATTAAAGTTTCTCTTTTATTCAGCGTTTTGAAGATGAATTTCACATTAATCTTAAGGTAGTGTATATTTTCTTTGTCTTACATTATTATATTTTAAAAGTAGTTGTCCTAAAGTTCAAAATAAATTGAAATTTTATAATTTCATTTTCACGAATTCAATTATGTTGTAATTAACTTTACGAAATTAATTACAGTTATAATTCTGACACAATGAATAATGGTTTTAATAAATTAAGTAAGTATAAATAAACATTATAATTTTATTTTACTATATTTACGTCTCAGGTAATAAACTACTTTCTGAAACACAACAACTGAATACCTAATTATGTCTTTACAGTTTCAATACAATACAAAATTCTATGTTGCACCAATAAAAATCTAATAAAAGTAAAATAAAAAAAATTAAAAGCCCCGGACATGATCCCATTTAATTACCCGCCTTCGAAATCTACACCTTACCCTAACATGCTATATTTAGAGTCATGGTTACCTTATCATGTTATTCCAATATCATTGAAGTAATACGGTTTCAAATTTCGGATCGATAGCACATATGGAAGATAGTCATATGTCTACTATTAAAGATCTGATGATCTTCAAACGAACAGATTTTCATGAAATATGGTTAAGGACACTCGTTCAACTTATAACGCCCCTCTCTTATGCGTTGGAGGTAAAAATACGTACAATGAATGTATAAAATGTTTTCACATTTTAAATAGATACGAGTAGTTGGAATCTCCATCATGCTTAGCTTAAATTGGCATAATTGCTAGAGTAATCTATATATATATATATAAAACAAAGAAGGGTTTGTTACAACACTTAGGTATAACTCGAGATCTGCTGAACCAATTTTCATGGTTATTGATTCGTTGGATTTGTCTCCGCCCCGAATAGCAGAATACATCTTAAAAACATTGGAAAAAGATAAAAAATATAAAAATAAAAGAAAACATTATCCCATACAAAATGTCCGTAGGCTGTAACTAGGTTGTAAGGTAGGTGTAGGGTACGGTAGGTGTACGGTAGGTGTGCGGCAGGTGTAGGGTAGATGTAAGGTAGGTGTGGGGTAGGTGTGGGGTAGGTGTAGGGTAGGTGTTGGGTAGGGTAGAGGTAGAAAAAAGGGCAGAACAACGTCTGCCGTGTCAGCTAGTAAAATATCAATGTCAATAATATTCTAGCTAATTACGTATACCAAAAGCTTCTATACTTAGTAATAAGTAAATAGATTTTGCGCTAAAATTGTAGTCAACTATTAATTACCGGATGTCTAATTAAGTAGAGTCCTCGAGACAGCGTGACGCGTGGGACCGCAGAGAAATTCATAAAGTCAACAGAAAAGTGCGTATGCAAATGAGGCATATGGAGAAAGCCTCCTGGTGTGACGAAACACGGAATAAAATGCCATGTCCACAGGCGAGGCGTGGCTGCCCGTCTCGTCATCCACTTTATTTAGCAAAAGCTAATTTATGAGGAATGTATTAAAAATTTCATAATGTATGATTTATATCCAATATACCTCAATTTCAATTCAATTTTAACGTATTCCAGTAAAACAATACAACTCAGAGAATTTGGTAAATTTTAATGATAGTACCTATACAAAGAATTAACTTCTACAAAAGGAGTACTTAGATGATAAATAAAAATATCAATACCTATATTTTCAAAAACTAATAAATAATAGAACGCATAGGTACGAAGCACAGCATAAATGAATTTATGAGAAATGAAGAATGACAGAATATATTACCACAGCCCGTCAGATTGAGTGACCGTACGTTTAGTTATTGCTATTGACAGCGCTATTACAAAGGAGTGTTTTTATTGCTTTTCACCATCTACTGATTGGTAACCTTTGTTCGTAAAATGTGAAGGAAGATTACTTATTGTTGACAGAACACCTACTATGCGTGATCTTCACTTTTGAAAAATGACCTTTTACTTTTATTCAACAACTGTGAAATTAAATTTTCTACAAAGAAGACTAATAATAATTATTTTTTTATAAAAAGTGACTCTTCCTTAATTCTAGAAAGTTGGTTGCTTCGTACCATTACATGTAGATGATATAGGTACGTAGGAAAAAGCTTCGGACCACTGTTGGTTATCGTGGGTGGCCTTAACGGCACTTATAAATGGTGACACCATTTTCTTGTTTCCACTTTTTCATGCACTTTTTCTTATTTCCACAATTTGTGTTGGAGATCATTTTAAGAAAATAAAATAAAAATTTTGGAAAGCTTTTATATTATTTTTAAACTTTAATAATAACTATTAAATAAGTATGAAAATAGCTAAACGATAGGAAGATTCTTACAATATTACGTGCTTCTATACAATTGTATTATGTTACAGTCAAATCTCATAACCGGTCAAAACCAATTTTGAATGCAATAAGAAATTTTGTCTGATGCCCTCAGTAAAAAAATATTTTCATTGATTTTCTCCGTCAATGAAAAACCTTTGTACCCACCTACATGTCCCACATTGAAAATAACTAAGGCTGTATAAATAATACAGTAGGTCATAATTATTTCAGAACCTTTCTGCCTCTACGGCTGTCAGTTCTGCGCTCTACGTAGGTTCATATGAGATTCATACTGTAAAGGACCACATTTCAAAGTCATCTGTCATCACTGGAAAGAAACAGATCGAAGATTTTTGTTTTTAGGTATTATGGTGTGTCGAAAAATAAAACATACCAGAATTGACTTAATGCCTTTAAAAAACTTGCAATACAATACAATACATCACCACAACATTATACTTATAAATATCGTAGTTGTAGTTTGCCGACCTTTTACCATTTTATGTGGAAAACAATAACATTGGCCCACATGTGATACTAGACTGTTTAAAATACTATTCGAGCGTGTCATTAATTAGATTTGCTGTATATAGGCATTTGGTAACTGACGTTGCCCCATTACTCTACTTAGCCTAGTTTTCGGTCCATTTCAAATTGAAACTATCGAACGTAAACGTTTTAACATAAACAGTATTTGCCTTTACGGTTTCTTTCAACAAATTTTGTAAGAGAAGTAAACAATTTATTCTAATTTAAATTTTAACTAATGCTGAAACCCTAAATATTATGGATATTATAAATTTTCACTATGGTTTACTAAACGTTTTCCTCAGTCTTTGGAATCCGGGATCTGATTTTCTACGGTTCTTCTCTACTTTGCATGGCCTGCAGTATTTTTGTTTGTGAGGTCATTAGCACGCAAATAAGCCATATAATTATGTCAAGTGAGCTTTTTGGGATGACTTTTAAAGCGGAGTTTCCTAATTTCAGTTTCATGTTCAAATATTTGCCCCTCAACGCAAGGTTTTTTAATCTCATCTTTGTTTTACTATTTTTCAATTTAATTTTTATCCCTTTGTGATAGAAAGAACCATATATCAGTGAAGGACTCTGTACTCTTTCTCCTATGTGAAAATAACTAACTAATATTTTAAAAATTAGAAAAAAACATATAATAAGTGTAAGTACTAAGATAACATATGAACAGACAATAAAAGCTCATTAAAAAAATCAAAGAACTTTAGTAGAGCTCATCTACGGCTACTATAGTAATTATTAATTATCTAACAACCTTATTTATAAATATTGTACGTATAGACAATCTAACCTATTATTTAATCTAACTTCTAATTTAATTATCCTATCCTATCCTATACTATTAAACGAGCAATATTTGTATGTATGTATATTTATATATATATATATTTGTCTTGCGTTTTCGAAAACGGCTCTAACGATTTCTTTGACATTTTAAACATAGGTTCTTATAAAGTCAAAAAATTTATCTAGCCAGGTTTCATGTCTGGGAAAATTCGTTTTTCCCATATTTTCCAGCAAAAAGATTTTCCGCATGAAATTGTAGTTATAGTACAATAATTTCAGCGCCGGCGGGTCTGCTTCGATAGCCCAGTGGTTAAGACATCTGCTTTGTACTCTGGTGGTTCCAGGTTCAAATCCCAACTAAAGAAAGTTTTGTTTTTCTTTTTTTTTGTGGTTTTTTTGTGTAACAGTAATCAGTACAAATCGCGCATATATTATTTTAAAATGGCTTGAAAGAATTATTAATTCGATTATAACGAATTAAAATATTTTCCTAAGAAACATTATAGTTTCAAATCACAAGTCATCCAAGTATCACCATTTTCTCAGGATACCGTCATCAGAACCTGTTAAAACTAATATGGGACGAACTAGACGGTCCAACCCACGGTGGTCCAACCTTTCAGACACAAAATGAATTTCAAATTGGTTCACGTGTCTGAGAAATCGAGTAACAAACATAAAAAAAAAGATTCCGACGAAGGCAGACTTTCGCATTTATAATTGACCGAGCGAGCAAAGCGAGCGAGAGTCTCCATTTCGAGACTGGAAAATTTTGCTTTTGTCCGGATGTCTGTCTGTTTGTTCAGGGCTAGAGGTCGCATTTCTGAACGGATCCTAATGAAACTTGGCACACGTGTTCCTTGATTTATTTGCAATTTTTTGTCGAGACCTTTTTTTGATTAAGGGAAAAATGGGGGAAAAAAAGAGGAAAGTTTTCTGTGACGTTGTTTACTAACGGATCCTAATGAAACTTGGCACACGTGTTCCTTGATTTATTTGCAATTTTTTGTCAAGAGCTTTTTTTGATTGGAGGTAAAATGGGGGAAAAAAGGGGGAAAGTTTTCTGTGATGTTGTTTACGAACAGTCCTAATGAAACTTGGCACACGTGTTCCTTGGTTTTTTTGAAATTTTAGGAATTGAGCTTTTTTTGGTTGAGGGAACTTTGAGGTTTATCCTTTATTAACTTCTAACATTTATAAAAACGAACAAACTTATTGTCACGCACAAGCGGCAAAAATTCACAGACAGACAAAAAAACCTTGTCAACTCAATTGACATTGACAACCCGCGAGCCGGCGGCGTCCTCGATGGAAGGATAGCGGGAGGGGTATACAGGACCGCATTATAGTTAGCACTCTGGACTCTGACCGTTATATAAGAATATGGGGGCAAAAATGGGGGAAGTTTGCTATATTGTTGTATTGTTTATATCACCGGCTGCAAGATGGTTCTTTTACAAATGAATATGCGCTATGGTTATTTTTATTTTTAATTAACAGAATGGGAAATACCTATCTATAGAGGTTTGAAAAAAAAGAAAAGGGGGTTTACGGAGGTGGTCCGCGAGGTCTACTGTTCACAGAACCACTAGTATTAGTATGGATGGATACCATAACTACCGAGCGGAGCTCGGTCGCCCAGGTACTCATATTATAAATGCAAAAGTGAGATTGTTTGTTTGTTACTCTTTCACACCCTATATACTGAACAAATCTTTTTTTAAATTTTTTGTACACATAGTTAGAAGTATTGAAAAGGATATGGGTACCTTCAATCCCGGGAAAAAGCACTGTTCTCGAGGAAAATGCACGCGGGCGAAGCCGTAAGCAAAGGCTAGTATTTGCATAATTTTATGCACAAAAAGTAAAGTGAACGACTTTAATATTTTATAAACTTTCTTCACCAACTTCTATTAATAAAACATCCATAAAATTCGCCAATATGCAGCACGTGTTATGTCAGCGATGTGTGTGACGCAACTCTCGATAGTTCCGTTGTCGTTGTCGCCAACTCCTCTACTTCGCAGTGTAGTAGATGTCTAGATGCTGACACAAAATATGGAAGGCAGAACTCACGCGATATGGTTGTTTATTTAATTTGACGATGATCAACGTTGTTTAATATATTTTAGTCCGGTCAAATTAGACATTTGACCCACGACAAATTCAGGGGAAGCTGAAAATTCTTACAATTGTTTAAATCATAATTACAAACATTGTCTTAAAAGTCCCAATCGATCCCATGTAAGGAAAAAAATTTAGCGGGGTAAAAAGGTCCAAAAAATGGGTTTTTGGCGATGTTCTTGAAAACGGTAAGTTTTATCGCAAATTTACCTCAGACATAATTTGTAGATTAGGAAATTTCCTATAAAAAAGGTATTAATATTTTTTTTCTTAAAAGCCACCGCTTCTGAGATATAACGATGCAAAAAATTGCAACTTGTAAGCGCGCGCCCATATACTTGCGCTAAGTACACTACCTCAGAGGTGGCGTGTAAACGTGTGCGTTTATGACGCTTGCAATTTTTTGCATCGTTATATCTCAGAAGCGGTGGCTTTTAAGAAAAAAAATATTAATACCTTTTTTATAGGAAATTTCCTGATCTACAAATTATGTCTGAGGTAATTTTGCGATAAAACTCACCGTTTTCAAGAAAATCGCGAAAAACCCATTTTTTGGACCTTTTTACCTCGCTAAAAATTTTTCCTTACATGGAATCGATTGGGACTTTTAAGACAATGTTTATAATTATGATTTAAACAATTGTAAGAATTTTCAGCTTCCCCTGAATTTGTCGTGGGTTTACTAATTTTTTGGTCTAATTTGACCGGACTATTTATAACGTATTTCTTAAGTAGTTTTATTTATTTATTTATTTTAACATATTATTTGTTTGTATTGAACGAGATAGGAAAGACCTGTGCCCAGTAGTGGGACAATATAGGTTATAAAAAAAGCTTATTTTACCAAATACAGTTGTATAGCACAATAGGCGAACTTAATGCTTAGAGCATTATCAAACAGTCAACCTTTGGGTCAAGCAGAGATCGTAATGTGGGTTTAGTATATAATAAACTTACGTGAACTACATAAATAATATACTATATATAGATATATAAATAACAAAATATATATAATGATGAAGAGTTATTTATGAGATAAAAGCAGCAACTTGAAATGTAACGTGATTAATTAAAATACTAAAAATATAGGTTTTATAATATGTTCTCTCCTCGCGGTACTTAAATCAAATAAGGTTGACATTATTTTTAGATTGATCTCATTTACTAACAGCTTTAGAATTCATTCAGCATTTAATATGTTAATACGACATATTATATAAGTAGAATGCTATGTAATATTTACAAGAAGAGAAAAAGACTTAACATTTTTCCCTTAATGTCATTAACGACATCCAAAAAATGTTAGCAATTTATTAAGTACTTGTAGTATTATCAGATATAGCCTTATAAAACTAAGGAACAATTTAAAAATTTAGTAACTATTGGTTATATCTTACTGAACTCTCCATATTTTGTGACACTAGGCCAAGGAAAAGAAAGTCTGGGTGTTAGTCCGAACCGGTCGGTGAGCTTTGACCTCGAACAATATGCCTCTAGACATATTAACAATTAATTTTAAAAATATGCATCCTGTAGATTTCTTCGTAATTAGTCTCGAAGTAATTAGTCGATAAGTAGTCCACTTTAGTCTCCCAAATAAGTTTTATTTATATAAATGATATTTTATAACAATCAACTTTTTTTAAGAAATATAGGCACTTAGATAGATGGAAACCGTAGTTATGCCACTTATGTATAAACTTTTAATTAATTTTAATAATTTATTAATAATAATTTGGTCAAGATTTTTCATATTTTATACATTGCATGAATAGTCTTTATGCTAGTTCGGCGCGTTGATGTCTTTTGTATGTATTGAATTTTATTCTTGTAATACTGCAATTGTTTTTAATAATATGGGAATATTACTTACCAGAAAAATAAAGTTTATTATAATTTCATTTTAATATGAATAAAGTTGACACCAATTAAAACAAACACACATACAATGCTTAAAAACAATAAAAACCTTCTCTCCACATTCGGACTGATACCAATGTTTCCAAACAAGTGTGCCTCCGTGTCAACTGGCGTGTCTTTAGCATTCGTCTTACCAAATTCCAGTATTTGTATCAATCATTTAATTTATAAAAAGTTAGAAGACCACAGGACCACCCGCTGTAACATGTAACATAACAATCATACAAATTACCTTTAAAATAACCTAACCGGAATTTCGTCTGCTTCTCGTTTTACGAAGTTAGATGCGCTTACCTACGTACCAGTCTCTTATGGCGAAGCACCATAATTATGTGTTTGTAACCAACATCGCATGTGCTGACAACTTGAACAAGTTTAACAGTAATACTATAAAGAGTATATTTAGAGATGATAGTGCAGTTACGATGCCTCGTAATAATTTTCACACGTACTCAAGTTCACTGACATCCAAATTCAAATTTTTGTCAATTTGTTGAGTACATACCGTTATCTATAAATAGTAGATAGTAGGTAGTAGTGGCACAGATTCCAGATTAAATTAGTTTCATATGTAACTTGAACTATCACAATTAATAGCATCAAAGTTCATACTTAAGTTTTGACAAGAGATAGGTATAATTAAACTACATATCTACTTTAACTGTCTAACTTTTAACAAACTATTCAAGTTTTCAAATTTTGAATTCGATTACAAAAAGGCATCATTAATCGAAAGCATAACTTCGTAATGTTTGTGATTTCAATGATCAATGAACATTTTTAATGCCGTTTTCACACGAGAAGATGTTAATTAGCAACAATGACTTGTTCTACTGTTGATCAATGAAAGCTGATATGTGGGCAGGTTTGTAAATAGTATTTTCGTACCATGGTTGGGTGTCAATCGTATCCTACCTGTTTACACAATCGGTGGATGTTTGGGCGGGTGACGCGGGCAGGGCGCGCCGGACGCGGCGGCCTGCGTGTTGGCTCTGCCGCAGTACATACGAACTCTTTAGCGTGAATGCCGGTGCGCACGCGACACATTTGACTGTCAGCCAGTAGACGTAGTGACACCAGTGACTATCACCAGATCGACACGATGCGCCCAGTGAGTACCAGTGCTTATTAACAATGGGACTTTTATGGTGATTCAATTGGAAAAGTTCTAAGTGGATTGTTGACAGTTTGATATCAATTAGTGATTTTTTACTATATCTATCGCGTAGCTGTTAATTTTATGTAACTTAATTCACATGGTAGGTAAATATTAAAAAATGTGTTGAAGAATTAAACTGGATACAGTTCACTTGCAGTAATATTGTATATTTATTTATTTATAGGAAGATGTTGATCTTCCTATAAATAAAGCTACAAGAATATTACAATAGTAAATTTACTATGATATAAAACAGATGAGATACATAATATAATTAATATATTAATAATTATGACAACATGATTTAAACTATTTAACTCTGTAGTTCTGATTTTAAAAAGATTATATTAATTTAATTTATTTAATTTATTTTTTAATATAATCACCCACTGGAATTTTGGAGCCAAAATTGTGTTGACTCTAAAGGTTGGTATTTGGCTCTCTCTCTGTCACCTGCGTTCAACAATCAAACAAACATTTGTTCAAAAAACTTACTGTCAATCCAAAATGTAATTATTACTACGACGACTTATCCATGTTGTATAATTAATATTCAAATTATTGTGTTTTACCAATGTTAGATAAACTAAATCAAACGGAAGCGTAATTACCCTTAATTACCTTCTTTGTTAATAGAACTTGCTTTTATTTGAGAAAAAAATACAATAACGTTTAGTTCCGCATTAAAACCATGGGAGAATATCGCGATGAGCACTTCTGCTATAAATCTTTAAAAATATAAATGTACTTTCCCCCATTCTGATGACGTAAGATGAATGCGTGATGATGCGATCTGTTCATTTACTTGATAGTCGAAACTCTGAAGAGGCAATAACATTAAGGATTCGACAGATGCGCGGGCGCAAGACATTACATATCGCATTCACCGTGTCACCATAATGTAGGTGAAATTGATTATTTAACTCTATAAATCGTCTTTTCGTTTGACGGAGTCATTTGAGTGTAACAAATTGTTTTGGCGCGGTCATGTAACAATTTTATTTTATTTTATACATTTGGATGACCAACAGCAAATAAATTTACATAGGTAACAGATTGTATAACAAAAAGCCAATAATAGGTAACTAAATTTGTAAGTACTTAAATGGAGTATAAACAGTATTCTCCATATAACATTTGACATAATAAATGTGTGTATACCAAGATAGATTGCAATCATATCAGTGGCGCTATAATTATTACTTATTATAAAACGAATGATAAAATACCAAAGTACATTTTATTATCAACTAGCGACCTGCCCCGGCTTCGCTCGCATCAAAATCCGTTGCGTAGTTTCGAAGATCTCTAAGCATACATATGGACATACAGCGGGATGCGACTTTGCTTTATACTATGTAAAGATAAAGAAAAGATATTTTTATTATTCAAATACTTATGCCATGCCATTTATTAATAATTTTAATAATGCAAAAATTTAATGTATCTTGCATAATATGTTACCTTAGACCTGTGGCTATACATAATATACAAACTAAAAGTACCTACTTAGTAAATTATGCAAATTGTGATTTTTTATTTTTAAACAATGTTACTGAATAAATTAAAAGTTTGTGAACACACATGTGTATCAATAACATAATCTTTTTTCTTAGTTTATCAGCGTTACATCCTCAGCCGGTTGTTTCGGACAAAAGGACCGCTTTCCTGCTCCATATCGCAACCACTTCTTGAATTTCTCACTCGATCTTTCCGAGACCTCGCGACCTCCACAAATCCCGCGCAACATCTTATCTCAGACACTATGTATACAGTACAGGGTTACAAGTGAAATTAATCTCCTCACGTTATGTATACGCTGCAGTTGTACGGGCCTCGATATACCCACTTGATTGATACCTAGCCATTGCAGCCAATATTTCCGATTTGCGGTCAATTGTCGTGTTTGTTTCGATTTAAAAACCCGAGTACTTATATAAGTACCTACTCGAGTTACTGATTACTGATATCAGCACGATCAAATAAAATTTAAAAACTGATCTTAGGTTGGTATACATCTTCGTCTTAGTTATTACGATGTTCTTCCCACTTCGTTAATGTGTTCGTATTCAATTAAGAACACAGAATATAAAATAATAACGTTTTCCATTAACAGACAAGGTGGACAGACAGGACTGCCCTAACCTGGACAAGGCTCGCAAGTTTTTTTTACGCGGTCAACTAAAAATATTAAAGATCGATGAGATTCACGTGAAAGCGGCCTTATTGAAAAGTAGACTCAAGTGATAATTGATTAAAATTCTTTTGTTGTTATACCGTCTGCACAGCAACTTCCACGGTCCGTCGTAATTGACAGTAAAAACTTCGAGATTTAAAATAATTATGGCATCACCTTCCAAATAAGAACTAAGATAGTGAAATTTAGAAATGCAGAAATTTTGTATTATTATGTATTTATTCTCGAATAAGTCTTGAAATTTAACTACTGAAAATCCATTAAAATCCATTAAATAAAACATAATGACAGTCCTAACTGCATCATCATTTACTGAGAGTTGTTTCTCCCACTACTGTAAATATAGATCTCTGTAGAAGTATTTATTTTACGAAGGTTAAACAATACTGGACGTGCACTGAACAAATAGCCATTTGTGATGACCTAATCGGGATCAGCGGGCATAAGCCAACTCTCTCTTTATAATAAGCGTAACCTCCAGAATTGCTGCAACCTCCAGATTAGATGAATCCACTTGAATTATAGGTGAAGTTGCTTTAAACTAGTATATTCAGTGCTTACGTGAATAATATTTCCGGCATACTCACTAACAGATCACGACGCGATGGATTTTTTACCACTATGTTTTTCAGTGCATCCTGTTCACTTAATTTATATTTTTTCAAGATTTCGCATGTTGTGCGTCTATTTAACAGCTTAACAGTTGTCATACACATGATGTTAATCAAACCGTGCCTTATGCGATTTCTATTAATTTTACATTTGGTTAGTCATGCCACAATCACATTTTGATAACCATCGTCTTTCCCATAGTAATTCATGAACTGTCAAATATCAATTTAACATCAAAGATGATACTGATAAGCAAAATCGTCACTGCACAAAGGCATCTAAGCTATTTTAGTCCGTTTCTCGCCGTGGGACAGTGAAAGCTTTGAAATAACCGTATAATTTTGATATTTCTCTCACGATCTCTTACTGATTAATGCAAGCTTGTAACTATAACACTAAAATTTCTATTTTAATTTTTGCACTCGATGAACACTGTTTTGATTATATAACAAATAGTGTCAGCAACGGCACCTAATGAAATTATTTTGTTTGTAATCGGTGACCTTTTCTCTCTGTGAACAATAATGCAGGTATCAGTACCACAACACAAATGGTTTCTCTGTGGAGCACTGCCTAGGGGTCTTACGTCTTCTTTACATAGCGCCATATGAGGTTGATGTGATGTATTTGGGATGCCTTCAAAGGTCGTGACTCAGTTACGCAACTCGATTTATCTCGCCGCCAGCTAACTGTTTTAGGCTGAGTGATGTATGTTTTAATAGTAAACTAGAGATTGTTATTAGCTAGTAAGTAGGTATATAATTTTGTTTAAATTTTTACTATCGAACTTGATATGTAATGTGGATTAAATAATTCTAAAAAATAAACTAAAGATGCAAATTTAGAGATGCATAACTAACTTATAAACTCTAAGCTCTTTCTCCGATTTAGTTCAAAACTATACCTTCATACGTAGCCTTGGGGCCTCTGAAACACTTTTAACGACCTCCATGGCGTAATGGTTAAATGGTTAAGGTCTCGGGTTCGATTCCCGGTCAGGTCAAGATAGAAAATGATCTTTTTCTGATTGGCCCGGGTCTTGGATGTTTCTCTTTATAAGTATTTGTTACAAAATATATGTAGTATCGTTGAGTCAGCATCCCATAACATAAGTCTCGAATTTACTTAGGGGCTATCTGACTTTATATTTTTATTTGTTATTTTATTAACACAATTTATATTTTTTCTTTTATGTGGAATTAAATGAATATTATAACATTATAACAACCGGATGTCTCACGTTGTTCTTCTGAATGTTGTTATTGGTGGTATCCTCGACCGATTGGAAAATGGCGTATAGCCAAGAGGCATTAATTAAATCGCCATGTATAGCATAATAGGAAGAGGGAGAGAGAGAGAAATATGTCAGTCAGTCTATCGGCCATTCTCAGAAGGCTTAATTTAGAGCGTCCAGTGCAAAATTTTCATGAAAACAAAATAATATTATGTGCTGTTTTTTTTGTAAAGTAGCTAACAACTATTTCTATGTGTTGCACTTTAAAAAATATCATTATATTGCATAGTATAACAGAATTATTTTTTCAAATCATTGTTCTTAAATTACCACGACGCGTCCACGCGTTCTCCCAGTTTGGAAACTTGTCTAATACTAATTCAGAGAAAGAGTTTTAGTTATTTTAGATGGTTTTTTATATTAAGGAATATATATATATATTGTCGAGGTACTCGTCGAGTGTGGTTGTGCGCTGTGTCGAGTAATCGCCAATAAGACACCTAAGTATCTAATTGCCATGACTTTGGTTTTCGATTTTTCTAATTCATGTAGCCTTGATTAAAAACTTATGAGTTAATGTTAACTTATTCCTGTTTATTGAAAATAAAGCAGATTTCTGGGCTCTATGGATTATGATGTGTCTTTATGAGAATTCTGTTTATTAAGTAGCTTTTTTTTTTTGGAAAATCATGTTTCTCTCTAAGAGTCACGACGCTAATTGCCATAACTTTTCTAATTGCCATCGCTGCTGTTGTTTAAAAATAAGTATATAACAGCTGTTATTTAAGGTGATACCTCGGTGAACACTAGCGCCACCGTCAATTAAAAACCAAAACAGCTGTTATTTCCGTTAGATTTAAGCAAACTCAAACAATAATAAACTAATTATAATGTTGAATTGTTGCGTTTTATATGATAGTTTTTTAACAAAATCAATATATAATATGTAAATATCTTCTTTAAATACATAAGCGGTCATTATTCAATATACTTATATGGAAAAATTCAAGTTTCTAATTACCGGGACGAGGTAAAATTATAATTTCTAATTGTCACAACCATCAAATATTTTAGATACCGATAACTTGGATACTACATAAGCTAAATAAATGCCAATACGATTAAATTCACAATTTATTCATATTCATTCTCTCTACAGTCATATTTCATGGATAAGTCCAAGAAATTACAAGGTTTGTGGTAATTAGACTAAGAATGCCAAAATTGAGAATGGCCGCTTTCTTAAACCGAAAATCACATAGCTAGTATTAGCAGCTATTCGCCGTAGATGGTGTAATTGCAGCTTTACAATGCGGTGTCGTTACAGTACTCAAATCATAATGGCCATTGTAAGCATTGCAGTAGTCTCTGACTTAACAAAGTGTATCATGACATCAGTTTGCAGTCTTAAGGAAGTAAAAGACATTGTTCGTGTCTTACTTTAGATAATCACCCTTAGATAAAATGAGCAACAAACTTTTATTGTTATAAATCGTTTCAATAGTTTTTCATTTGTTGTTTCCATAACTTGCTTATTTCGTTTCCGTAATTATTGTAATTTGTTAAAAGCGATTCTCTGTCACCAAACTAATATCGAATTAAAGACCTAATTAAACTTATTTTTTATTATATATTTAAAAAATCCACAATAAAACATTAGAGATACTTTAAAGACCATCAATTACTTCAGACTTTCTTCTTTGCCGGCTGATCTATCAACGCACAGCAATAAGTAGGTACGTTACTGAACCTAGAATTTTTTTTTTGAGTAGATTATAATCATATTAAGAGGTACTTAATCCATACTAATATTATAAATGAGAAAGTCTGTCTACTTTCGTGGACCCCTGGTCCAATTTTAATGAAATTTTATTTGGATATATTTAAGGACCAGGGGCCAAAAATACATAAATACACATCAAAATATTATAGAGGTATATAAAAGGTACAGGCACATTGCAAATTTTCAATCTTTACTAACATAATTAATAAGCACTACTAACAAAAGGAGTCTTTGTTACTTGAAATAAAAATATTATTCATTCATTTATTCATTGCACTATTATTATAGTCTCTGGTACAAAACAAGATCATTCTATCTGCAAATTCAGAGTCTAATTAAAAAATCATAAAATGTACATGACACGCTCTCTTCAAATATTAATTGCCATGTTATTAGTAGGAGTACCATTTTGTGACTGATAGGTAGGATACATATTACGTCGAATAAAAAAATATTTTTACTATGATTATAATTTATGAAGATAAAATGAATATCGTTAGGTTCTTTTGTCCTTGTTCATATACCCCACATATTATCCCGGCTCTATATATAAATTCCAGTTTGTTTTATTGCATTGCATATTACTAGAAACACGCTCGGACGAAGAAGAAAATTGTCATGATAAACTTTATATAAAATAAAAGTGGGATTTCTGGGCAAAAGTACTGAAATATATTAATAATAAATATAAAATAATCATCACACAAATACTTATTCGTGTACAAATATGATATGCAGAGCTTCAGATGCTACTTTATATTAAGTAAGCTTTTAGATAGGAATAATACCGAAGACACATACAGAAGCTGAATTTGTTTGTAATTTTTTGTGTAGAACTTATTAAGGCTCCGGGCAGATCTTAACATTTTGTAGTTAAAACCTCATAAGGTATCAATGCAAGCTTATCAGGCCAAAACATCTATGCATTAACAATCACTCGTATTCAAAGGAGTTATCACTAAATCAGTGCTAATTAGGCCGTAACGGATAACAATGAATGTATACATGCAGACAAAACGTTGCATATCTTTGATTAATATACTTTAAGTAAGAACACTGTATATTCTAGGGCACAAACAATGTTCATTCACAAGTATGTCTAATCTAATTTAATGAGACTGTCGTAAGTCGTAGGCCATGGGATTCTTATACAGTGGTACAAACTTGCAAATGTCGTTTGTCGTAAGATTATGTTTCTCACCACATTCGTTGACATCGAGAAGTATGTCCAAATAGACTAAATTACTACATACTTACTTAGTTACATTTAGTTGCCCATTTTATATATTTTTTCACACAAATACCTATTATCTTTGAAAATCTTATTTTCAAATGCCTCTACGCGTTTTACCTATATGAACGGAAATGGTTATAGTGAACAAATAATGGTATTCAAAATTACCAGTGAAATAGGAACTGCGAAGATAAGAGTAAATTATTAATTCTATGAAAATTACAAACCAATACTACTAGAACTAACCCGACTTTGTTTTATATATGTATATATGTCTATATATTACATCTCAATTGCAAATCATACATTCATACATACAGAATGAGAAAATGTAACATATACATAACTATAAGTTGTGTTTATTTTTAATGCTCATTTTTCTAGTATAATGATCACAGGCTTATGACAAAATTGGTACTACAAAAGGTTATACCGTTTTTGTTATCGACGATCGGACACGACTTTGGACCACGTGGAGGGTTTTAATAATATAGTTCCTTAATTTCATTTTGAAAAAATTTAATAGGTGGGCTAATTAAAAGAAAGAACAGCCGTTTATTGGTACAATAAAATCAGCATAACAATTATATTTAAGTTCAGTAGAGTATGAACCAAATTGGTAAATCAATACCAATTCATATCAATCCTTTATCAGTATCATAATCATTAGGTTAAATTAAACAATCATATGGGAAACTGTCCTATTAGACCTTAAAAGGCACGGTTATATCATTGATAAACTTCTAAAAGGGCACTACCTACATCTTAGCATCTCCACTTCCTTGGTCTATCTAGATGTAAGTCTATAAACGATGTCAACTATCACAACGTTTGTTCATCTTTCTGTTTATCGTAATTGGCAATCATCGCCGCTTGTTGTTTACAGTCTCCGTGGTGAACTTAAGAATGTGAATTTGAGTAAAAGTGCTAGACTAGAAACTATTCCGTTATGTAAAAGTGAACAATCGTTCATTCCGCCCACTTTATTGCTAAGCCATAACAAAATGAGTTTTCTCGTGTGAACTGCAAATGCAATATGAAACTTCAACAATTAGTGTTTACGATCCAAACTCTCAATTTGATTATTAAAATTATATAATTATTGCTATTATTTGTGCCTCTCATAGTTGTAAGTTTATTACTTTATCCGGCATAAAATATACAAAGATGGAAAAATGTTAAATGGAAAAATGTTAATAGTAAAAAACGGCTCTGTTGCATACATAAAAATACAGTGCGTCTACTACGAGATTTCATAAACGTAGACGCGAGCGACTGCGTTAGAAATTTTGTATGAGATTTCTTAGTTACTTTCTTTAGGGGCTTTGTGTACAGGTTTGTCATACAAAATCGCGAATGCCTGCGTTTCTATCTACCTGTAAACTCTATGATGAGAGATAATTTTTTGGGTGAAGGTAAAATTTTCTTTCGTAATTGTCGATATAGTATAAGTAGGTACTTATCGTATCCTCTTATTATATGCTATTATATTTTCTCTTACTGATCTTTGTATTGTATGTGAGTGCCATATGCATGCATCTAACTAGGAAAACAATTTTGCAAATTTTGCACGTTGTCTTGATGTTCACTTTCTCTGCGGCGACATTTTACTGCCAACTTTAAAAACTTAAATATTTTTGTATTTAAAATATCAATCTTACTTTGCCTATGTACTATACTTTAATTTAGGTTGCCAACGAATCATACTAATATTATAAATGCGAAAGTTACGATGTTTGTATGTCTGTGAGTTTGTTCCTCAATCACGCAAAATCTACTGGACGGATTTCGATGAAAATTGGTACAGAGATAGATTATGATCTGGAATAGCACATAGGCTACTTTTTATCCCGAAAAATAAGTTTCCCTTGGGACAGGATACAAATTTCAGTAACGCCATCTGTTTTTAAGAAAATATGGCACTAGATGGCGCTCTAAATTATTATGCAGATAAATGCAAGTTTCTAATGATGAGACAGATTTTTATGAAATTTAGTACTAAGATGTATATGATAATAATGATAATATGATCTGGAACAGCACAGGATACTTTTTATCCCTAAAATACGAATTTCGTGGCCATCGCTACCTATTCGATTCAGTAACGACATCTATTTTAATAAGGCGAAACAAACTACACGTAAAACATTTTTATTTTATAGTTATGACCTTATGTCACTAGATGGCGCTTTAAAAATTGTAATTACAAATATGATTGAACTGGAACAGCACAGCCTTTTTATACCTTCAGTATTGTCATCTATTTTAACATATAGCGCTTTAAATAATTATGTGAAAAAACTACACGTAAAAGCATATTCAAAATACCAAAAATATAATTATTCTATAATACCTACTATAAAAACCACAAACATTATTTTCTGTGCCTTGAGATACGTATTTTCTTTTAGTCAGAAATAATTTGGCTACATTTTTCCATTCTCAAGAGAATCAGACCTATTTGTTTTTATTACCAAGAAATATGTCGTTTAGTGTATATTTTTTAGTTCTCACTGTTTGTTACTGTTCTCTTTAGATGGCGCTCTACTGTGCTTAAGTTTTTTGAATCGCGCTGTTGAGATTTTTTCGTGGAAAACGACCTTCCGAGAATTGTATTTATTATTTTTGTTTCTAGATGGCTCTCTATTGTGTTTAAGGTTTTTGAAACGCGCTGTTGAGATTTTTTCGTGAATGACGACCTTCTGAGAATTGTTTTTATTGTTTTAGTCTCTAGATGGCGCTCTACTGTGTTTTAGATTATTGAAACGCGCTGTTGAGATTTTTTCTTGGAAAACGACCTTCCAAGAATTGTTTCTATCGTGTAATGGACCGCAATATAGCTAAGCTTTAGCTGTGGCTTTCTCGGGTATAGCAGCAACTTTACCTAACGGTGGTAGGACTGCACATTTCGTGTTTAAATTGCCGCTTAATCTTGCAAAGAAGAAACCCCTACATGCAACATCAGTAAAAACAGCGGCCGAGGCATTCTTTTGCAGCGATGCAAGTTGATAGTATGGGACGAGTGCACCATGTCGCACAAGCATGCATTAGAGGCGTTGAACCGCAGCCTACAAGACATCCATGGCAACCAGTCAGTCATGGGTGGCGTTGCAGTTTTGCTTGCATACGATTTCAGACAGACTCTGCCAGTTATTGAAAAAGGTACTCCAGCGGATGAAATAAACGCGTGTCTCAAGGCATCCCCACTATGGTCTAGGATTGTAAAGCTTCATCTTACGTGCAATATGCGCGTCCAATTATACGACCAGGCATCGGATCTTTTTGCGAATAAACTGCTGCAAATTGGTGACGGTCGTCTGAAAGCGGACGCAGATGGGAAAATTCTATTTTCTGAAGAATTTTCTCACCCAGTGTCTTCTGAGGATGATCTTATAAGGCATATTTTTCCCAATTTGGAGGCTAACATGACCAATCAAGAGTGGTTATGTGAAAGGGCTGTGCTATCGCCCACGAATGAGTCAGTCAATAAAATCAATAAAAAGATTTTAGACCTGATTGGCGGAGAATTAAAAACATCCCATCCGTAGATACTGTTATGCTTAATGATGACAGTACGACCTACCCAATGAATTCTTAATTCCCTGGAGCTGACGGGCGTGCCATCCCATAAACTGGAACTTAAAAGTTGGCGTTCCAATTTTGCTGATGCGGAACCTTGATGCTCCTAGACTGTGCAATGGCACCAGGCTTTGTATTACAGAGCTGGGCTGTAATATTATAAAAGCCACCGTTATTACGGGAGCTACAAAAGGAGTTAATGTTTTAATTCCCCGTATACCAATAATTCCAAACAACCTGCCATTCCAATTCAAGAGGTTACAATTTCCTATCAAATTGGCTTTTTAAATGACAATCAACAAATCCCAGGGCCAAACCTTAAAAGTGGCAGGCATTCATTTGGGTACTCCGTGTTTTTTACACGGTCAATTATATGTTGCCTGTTCACGTGTGTCAAGTGCCCAGAACCTACATGTGTTGGCAGAAAATAATACACATTTAATGTTGTTTATAGAACTGTATTACAATAAATTTTCATCTGAGTTACTATGCTTTAATTTTCGATATAAGTGTCATTTTTCATAACCATTACCTAATTAGATTTTATTTGCGGAGTAGAAAAAAATATAGGATATATATAGATCACGATCTTTATTAAGGTTTAAACCATATGCTTTAATAAACAGTTAAACTTTTACAGCTGAATCAATTTATAAAGTCACCTCAAATGTAAAGAAAATGTAGCTTTCAAGTCAGGAAACTTAAAATTTTAGTGATCACATATGTTATTATATACATATATTTAATATATGTACTTTTATTAAGATTTTAACCGTACACTTTTATTTTTGAACTAATATTTTCAAAGATATTTAAGAAATAGTTACTATATCTATACAAAATCAGTTCTATTCTGCCAACGAAGTAGAACAATGCGTTGTGCAAAAAGCCAATCTTATTGCAATGCGTAGATGGCATTAAATGTTAGTTTGTGATTTTTTTTGCAGCTCAAGTGCTCCTTTAATTCGCAACCGCTACCTACTTTTTGTACTCTCTGCTCCACTCTATTATTTGCCGCGGGCGAAGCCGCGGGTAACAGCTAGTGAAATATATGGATATAATGTAGGACGAGGGGCCAAACATAAGCTACTTTTAGGCGCGATCAACCGCCCGACACGGCGGAGCCGCGGGCAACAACTAGTCTTAAATAACGGATATCAAAACGAGTTAACCTTTTTGAATAAAAGAGCATAGCTTAGTAGTAGAAAATGCTTTTCCCGTTTCGATTTTTACTAGTAAGAACTCCTATTGCAACAATGCCTGATTGCTTTTGTAACAAAAACCGTAACCGATCAAAAATATTTATTTGGTATAATATTGTGTATGGTTTGCTCTGCATGGCTGCTATCACAGAGTATGAGAGGCAAAAAAATAAAATGTTATACTTATTTTTCTGCCTATACCTACATTTTTGCAGCGACCTGTAGACCTTTATTTTACGATTCCGATTAACCGATATTTGCCCAAAAAACGATCTTAACAGGTTTTTAGCTCCCTAAAATCGACCGCTATTTTCATTCACCAGGAACCTCATTATTTCTGGGACATTTACATTCTACACTCACCCTTACACTTTACTAGTTGTATAGAGAAACTTAAACCTGGATTAATTAATACAATCAATTGGTCAGCACGATGTTTATCAGAAAATCTTGTATAACAATTTACGCAATAAATTTCGTAAAGCACGCACGTAACCCAAGTTGTCCACAATTATTATTTTGATTTATGCAAATTGACAATAGACGCATGGCAGAGAGAAACCCATACCGAGTTGTCTGTATGTTGGTAGAAACCTTTTGTTATTTGTTGAACTAAGACATTACCATCTCTATGATAGGCTCAAGACGTAGCCATTAAGTTAAATGCAGAAGACAGCTAAAACGCCATTCAAATGGAAATAACAGTTGAAGATGTCATTGTCTTCCTTTTTACAGTTCAAATACCTCTATTCGTGCATCCGTTTGTAAACATAGTATTCCGTTTGTAAACATAGTATCAAAGCATCCGAATTACCTGACTTTGTTTACTAAAGCAACGGACTTACAAACAAAGCAACAATATGTAGTGTAACATGTGCATGTATATATGTAGTACCCTGCAGCAATGACAGGAACAATAATGATAAATATTGGTAGAATTAATAGTGTCAGGTTGAACATTATTTTATACTAGTGACGACCCAAACGTTTGCTAGTATAGCATTCTATAATCTGTGCCCATGGACGCCTGCAACACCAGAAGTTAGTGTAAAGTGCGCGTTGCGGATCCTGAAGAAGTCTTTTTTTGTAGTCACTCGGAAAAACGATGGCAGGGAGTTCCATTATCGCAGGGTACGATGGAGAAAATTCATCTGGAAGCAAACGTGACTCCTTGGGATCCAAGATATAATTCCTTGACGATGGCGGAAGGTGCGATGATAGAAAGCGGCTGTAAATATTATGTCAAACAATACCTTCGAGTATAGCCTATTATACAAGTGGTAGAATGCACATAAAGAGGCAGAGTCCCACTTTTAGACAAACTCTCAATTCGGCTTGTAATTATTTCACATACACTTACAAAAAGTTTTTTTTTTTAATATGCGCGGCATGCTAATATGGACATTTAATGCTTATTTATAACTTTCATTATACTTTGAGTGGTAGATAAGCACACATACTTAGCCACGGGTACATCTTAGAAATAAACAAGTAGCCGATTTCGACTGTTGTTGACTTCAACTTTTATTAACAAATTAAGTATCTATATATCTATACTCGCACATAAATACTAAATTAGTAGTATGTTTTCAATACACTCAATCCCAAAAATTATTCGCTTATCGTATAATATATCTATTTTTATATAGTCACTTATCTTAATGGATGGAACATATTTATCTGCATTTCTCTATAATGCTTTCTACGCCTGTCATTAAACATGTCTTAAGACGATGACGATGATCATCAATAAATATGCTCATATAATATTATGAGATTAAAGTGCGGTGTGGCATACCACAGAGTTTCGTAAGAGGTTAGCTCTCGACTCAGCACAATGGGCATACTTACATACTTCCGTGGTAGTAGCTGCCTGTGTCCGTGCGCCATATAGTTGGGGCAGCAATGGGTGCCTGCAGGCCAAACGTGTGTCATGCTCATGCCTGTCAGTATAAAAAGTCGGCTTTTCCTCTATTCGTTTCACAGTTTAACATTATTACCCAAACAATTCACTTTAATTCAATAAAATTATTATAAAATTCTAACATTTGCGTCTCTACCATGAGTTGCAATAATTAAATTTGCATTATAATTTTGAATAAAAATACGTATTATTCAGGAACAAAACTTCGGCTTACATGTTATGTAATGAAGTTAAATAAATATATAAACAGAAAGCGAAGTACTGGATATTCGATGGGCCGATAATATTGAAAAACCGCTGGCTAACACTGGATTGCAATTGCTCAAGATAGAGAAGGTAGACAAAGTTTTCTTAAACCCAGCAGTGGGTCGTAAAAAGCCGATGATGATAATGAAAATAGGTAAAGCACTCGGAAAATGGTTAGGTAATTAAGGATTTCCTTTCAAAATGTAGTTTGAAAGGAAATCCAAAAAAATCATAATAACTGTACTTGACAACATAACACGAGGACGTAGTTAAATGTTTGACATTCAGTTTTACCAGACAATCTAGGGAGTTAATATGCTCATAACGTATCCTACGTTAGACTGAAAGTAGTTATCTCATGAAAAATACTCTAGCATAATGACTGCATGTTTATTTGCAAATTCCATTTAGGCAAATTCAAAGCAAATATTATATGACTGGTCACTATAAGTGAGTAATAGACACACGATATGTGACAAATTAATTAATTTAACCGTTGACCAACGTAAGACAACAAAGGTTGCAAAACGACTTGGAACGCAAATCGTTATAACTGTGAAGTGAGTAATTATTCGTATTACAAATATAATAGCAGGGCAGCCCATGTCGAGGGCAGCTCGCGGCGATCTCTGCTCTTATAATTATCAGCCAATTCGAGCTACGACCGTGTTATCTGCTTGCACAATGCACGCGGCGCCTATGCCACAATTTGTGAAACTGTGATATTACGTGATAACAATTCAGCCGCGTTGATTTCTAATAGGTTCATAGGTTAAAATAGCTCTACAATCATCGCGGAATGTCAATACTTATTCGTATCAGTTACAGTCTAAAGCTGTGCTTTTCAAAGTCGACATTAACTCAATAATAAGCTAATTAGAATTATTAAATTTGATAGAGTACCATTACGACACACTAATGGATATGTCCAAGACAACATAATTAAACTGAACACAATCATTAGTGAGCATTACATGAAGTTAAACTCGCAAGCTCACATCACAAAGCCAAGTAACTAATGATTAGTGTCACTCGTATGTCGTGCGTCCGGGATTGTATGAATGGTTGAGACAAGACGGAGAATATCTCTGTCAATAACCGATTGATCCAAGAACATCAATGAGATCCTTTCATGTTACAACGAATATATGCACACTATTGAAAGCGAAATACCAATGCTGTTGACAATGATGACTTATGTAATTACGAGCCATTGTTTTCAAGTGGCACTATTGACCATTGTGGGTAATAAGAAAATACACCTACGGCAGCGTCGGGATGGTCGGCTGTCTTCAACCGGATTGATTTCCCAATCCCAAAGCCGCCTAGCCGGTGGGAAAAGTAGCCGCTCAGGCAAATCATCTAAAAATTCCGGTCTTGCATAATAGCACGTGGTTTCGACTACGTTTACATTTTCTGGTTCTATCTTCTATTATTTACATGACTGCAGTCGTTGACCTCAGAGCCCGGTGCATGTGGGGAACGCGGTATACTAAATCTACCAGTTACTCTCTGAAATTGTTAAGTTTAATAATTTTACAAACTTTTTTTAGTATTCATCTTACCAAACATGTTTAGAGGAATACTAAACAAGTTGCGTAACCGTGAAATACATAACACGCTATGCAAAGTATTTTCACATTTGATTTTAATTTCGTAAAATGATACGTTCATATAACTAAGTACCTTTAGCTTTATATTATCCAAAAATAAACCCATGAGATAAATTATGTATAGATACGTAATTATTTTATTTTAGTAGTACATTATAAAAAAGAAAGAAATTAAATACTTAAATAAGTACTACATATAGTTTATTCTAGCAAGTAATAATGAATGGCTCAGCAGTTAGATGATATCTGGTTTGGTTGAGGTCGCCTCACGACTCTGAGGTCAAGCGGGAATTTTCTCCGATGTACACATACATAGTTGCTTACCTAATAGGTTTTTGTCAATTATATTATAGTAAAACAATTTCTAATCAGAATTATTTACTTGAAGACATTTTCTATCTAAGCATCTTAATAAACATAGAATTTGGAATCGCGCGCAGCTGTAAGGCAATTTTTTTTTTAAATCTATGATTTCAAAGGATGTCTTCATGTAGAAGAACAATGATAAAATAATACTTATTATTTTAAACTATATGCCGACTTCCTTTTTGTTTTAGTACCCTAATTTAAGTTTCCAATGTTTGTATTTGAGTGTACATCCATATATATATATTACACTACTTTCTAATATATATATATAAAAGAAAGTCGTGTTACACAATTTATAACTCAAAAACTGGAACAACACATAGGCTATATTTTATCCCGGAATTCCTACAGGAGCGGAGCCCCGGGCAACAGCTAGTTAATTAAATAAATAAGAAAAAGAGACAATTAAATAACATTTAACATTAGATGTCTATTCTAGCGATATTTATTTGTATTGTCATGCCATTAGTAAGGCTTGACTTTTACAGCGGGTGCTCTTACGCAAGCTCTGCCATTAGCTTTTCAAATAATACGACAAAGAAAACTTATTACTTAATCTGACTGTTTTAGCCTACACAGGTTTTATACAAGTTTCTTATCGTGGGATAGATGTTAAGATGACATTTTACTAAAGTCTAAGTAATCTAAAATTGTATTAGTACATATAAATATATATACATACATATATGAGTAGAAATCTGTGTATAATATAAATATGACGTTTTTTGAGTAAACTAATCTTTGAAATTACTGGATGTTATCATTAAATTCTTATAGATAGATGTGTTATCCTTAGCCGAAAACTTTACTTTAAAAAATTGGTATACCTAAACTATACTCTATAGTCTCCGTAGCTTGCAATAAAACCGGTGAAAGCGCAGTGATGCTACTTCTCTGTTTTGCAACAAGTGGCGTCCACTCCTGAATATTTCTTTTAATTGGTGGCACGCCCACTATTTATTACTTATAATGTTGGCCAATTTGCAACAATCTGTTATAAAAGAGTACTTCATAATAATCAAGAACCTGTATATGACACTTGACCATCATTATCGTAGCCTCTTAAAATATTTGAATAACCAATATTAAAATAATTAAAAACATTGTTATTTCAACATTATTTTTTTTCAATGCCCTATCAATACAATAACTTTTATTGTTATGTACATCTCTAATGTTTGCCTAAAGTTTGATTGTAACGTATAGATATACAAAATAGATTTAATAGGATAATGCAATAAGTAACAATTTCTGTAAATTAGGCGTTTTCTTGATGATTCAAATAGTATGCTTTTTAAATGTTTTTAATTTTGTTAGAATATTACAATAACTTATACTAATATTAAGTATATATACAAATAGAGCCCGTTTGTTTTTTTTTTAATTTATGTTCATTGTTTTATTATTAACTAGCGACCCGCCCCGGCTTCGCATGGGCATTAAAACCTTCCTCTTGAATCACTCTATCTATTTAAAAAAAACCGCATCAAAATCCGTTGCTTAGTTTTAAAGATTTAAGCATACATAGGGATATAGGGACAGAGAAAGCGACTTTTTTTTATACTATGTTGTGTGTGATAGTGATGTCCTATTAATTGCTCTGCTTTAACCTTTACCATTTTTTTAATTATTAGTCGCGGAGTCTTTAAAACACCTACGATCATTAAACCAGATAAACTGACTCTATTTTTACTTTTTTATCATTGTAGAGATAGAAATATCATCATGGTATAAGACGTGTCTTGTATCCTTTTGTTAGAATGGATAGAAAACATCTGTCGAAAGTCATTACAAGATTGAAACTACCTTTTCGCCACAACAACGCAATGGAGTATAACACCAACTGATTAATTATTCATTTTGTATTGATAAATGATGTGTACTGTTGCATTATGGTTACTTACATTTGGAGTCACGACCTCACTAGCTCAAATATTTCATTGTTATTGTATTAAAATGTTAGATTGCTCTATGAATAAATTACATATGAAAAACAATCAAATTTTCCGTTTCATGTTACAAAATTTAACATTGATTTAAAGTGAAGATGTTGGCTACGATCACAGAGTACAGAATACTATACTTAGTAATAAGATTCAGATGAATTAAATATTTTACTAAACCTAACGTCATAACTACAGCTTAGAATGCAGCCGGGAAAACGCTATGATGAGAATAATATCAGCTTGAATAAGATTGTGAACCCTCAGACAATTGATCTTGGAATCGTGTCATCAGGTTACGTGATGTCACGGACGTAGTACGTAGTCAGTAGCACTCGCGTTTCGTGATTATGGTAACGGTGCTTCCACGTTTCCACGATCCTAATGTTTTTAGGTGTTCGGTTGCACCGCATAAGTATAATGTGAAACAATGACTAAGTTCTTGCGGTGTATTTCGATTACACAACGCCAGTGGCATCAAGCCGAGTGAAATCCAATGACTTTTTTATATTTGATCTTAGTTAAATCATTTATGCATATCTAGCAGTGGAACCTATGCAGTGTTTCTCTTTTAAATTTGTTTAATTTTTATTATTATCTTGATCATCATCATTTCGTGTAGATGACACGGTCAATCAAACATGCCCACTGGTGTCAGATTTCTTTGAACTTCCTCTCGGCCACTGGCATAGTTTCTTTAACGACTATCGTCCACCGGCTTAAAGTGCCTTCCTCGTTCGTACTTAAGTAGTATCTGTATCGGTCTTTGGGACTTTTTCATTACATATTCTTTTTTAATTTAGATCTTTTTTACTTTTTCAGGTGCTGGCGATAGTTTTTGTCGCTCTTATCTCACTGGGAACAGCGCAGGACTTAACGACAGATGAAATCAACAATAGAATTAATACTGTTGAACCTAAACCGTCAGTAAGGTTAGATCCATATATCCGAAAGGCGTTATTGAAAGCTCTGAGCGAACTCGAACAAAGTGAAACTTCTACGACAGGTGACGATGATTCAGAAACGTCAACAATAAACACTGAAGAAATTGCTAAAACCTTACAACCACCATTACCTAACGAAGAAATAAAAATACATTCATTTGTTGTAAATGGTCAAGCGGCATTTGCAAATAGTACAAATGTTACACCCACAATAATTGATAACAAAATATCAATATTAAGTACCACTGCGGGTAATGTCGAGAATTATGTGACCGCTACTCTTCCAACTCAAACTCCGTTTAAAGAAATTTTCCAAACCAGAGAAAGTGGTGTGAATTTTCAGCAAGTTAGAAGTGTGAAAACGACGTCTAATCTAGAAACAGTAAACAGTTTAATCAAAGGAACAACCCTCAATCCAGTCCCTACAACGACAACGACCACAACTACAACCACTACGACTACTACGACCCCTAAGCCGACGCACAACGACGATGGTGAAAATATAGAAGAAGTAGATAAGCGTGATGTTCAGGTTTTCCAAGCTCCTTTAGTGGCGGCTTTTACAGTACATCAAGATGCTCAGGGACTACCAAAAAAAGTTATCCCAATTTATCAACAAGCAAATGTTCAAGAAACTTTAAGACCCCAACCGGCTACAAATTTTCCGACGGGTGTCTTGCCACCTAATATAAATGGAAATATACCACCATCAGTTCCAATTTCCAATCAAATTCCCCCATCTGATTTTGTAAGTCAACAGTTAGCACTACAAAGACAATTAGAAGAAAAGCAAAGAATACTCGAAGAACAACTCCGCTTTCTTCAACTTCAACAAAGACAACAAGAAGAATTGTTAAGAAAACAACAAATGCTTCTACAACAAAAGGAAGCACAACGTCAACAGCAATTTCTTTTCGAGCAAGAACAGTTGAAAAGGCAGAATCTTTTTTCTGATCAGCAGAAAGCACAAATAAATGCCAATAACAATTTTCAGACACAAGGACTTCCGAAACCAAATCAACAAAATCAATTTCTAAGTAATGGAATAAATAAACAACTAAGTACTCAGGTATCCATTTTACCCAGTGTTGCAATAGTAGAAAACTCTCAAACTGTTCCCGGGCACCAACAACTACCCAATCGCGAGGCTGTAGATTTTCTGCTACACTTACGCAACCAGCAGCCTGAGCAATTTCCTTTACAGGAAAACCATCTTCCACAGGGCATCAGTAACTTTTTACAGCCAAATTCTTTAAATTTTAATCAGGGGTCTAACATTAACCAAATAAGAGGAGTCGATCAATTTGGGCAAAAACAAAGCACTCGCGTATTTCGACAAGAAAGCGGTGTCGGTAATTTTGGCTTAAATAATCAAAATTACAACAGATTTAACACATTTAGTCCTATTTATACCAACCGTTTTTTTTCCTCAAACAGGTTTAATCAATTTAGTCCAGATGCTGAACTTAAGCAATTGCTGTATCAAACAGGTTTAAATACAAGAAGTCAAGAGGATCTGAATATTGTTTCAAAGGTATTATCCTTAAATCATGGCATACCATTGAACAACAACGTATCTAATAAACTTCCGTTTGATAGCAGAAGACACATAAGAACTCCTTTATAAGTAATTTTAGAAACTGTATGTCATAAATGAATGCAGAAAATTTTGACTAAGACCCTCACTCACTTTTGTTTGAACTACATAAGTGCTCATAAGTACGTAATTATTCAAATAAAATTCATAACTTCAATAGATATAGTAACCAAAGAAATACTGTCAAGAATATTGTACCTAATGTAAACTAACCTTACTGCCGTTCTCTTAGATTAAAACGACTATTTATTTTATCATTAGTTATGTTATGAACTGCCATAAGTAGTAAAAGTAGTTAAAGCCCAAAAATATTTTCCGACCGAACTCTGCTGCTGCGTGAATTATTTTATGGTCAAATTATAGGTACTTAGTAAGTATGCAAATTGTAAACAAACTAACTAGTACAACACTGAAACACGGAAATAATAAGAAAATAATGAATAACTTACGAAATATTTACATATTCTCAAACAACCTAAGGCAATTTGGTTTTTTATCATTGAATCTCGTATTATTCAACCAGTTACAATGTTACCTAATAGGATATTTTTCCTAACATTTCACAGTGTGGTGTCCTCCTGTTATGAAGAAATGGCTTTCCATTTGCCTTTACAAGCAACATAAAATAAATTGTAGAATTTGTTGGGCTTGACTTAGGTAGGTAATACGATTTAGATTTATAAATAGTGCTAGAAATATTGTGTACCTAATTCCGACTGTATACGTTGATCGGGTCAAAGATGGCCACTACGAGGCACTCGATATTTTCAAACCTTACGTTAAAATAAAAAACTATTAAAAATTAAGTAAAAAAGTATATTGTCCTAAACATTATACTAGGTATCATTATACCTGCTCAAAAACTTCAACCATTTCAAATCATCAAAATTATATCAAATCATGATAATTACATTTTATACTTCAAATACAATTACATGTGTTATTATATTATTTTGCCAAAAGATTATTATTTTGTTTAGTCACAATATCTGCAGTGCGTTAGTCATAAATAAATGTACCTTTTATTAATTGATAATTGTGTAAGTTGTAAATACAGTTTCAGTAATAAAAATAAAAAAACAGTCTTTTATTACCCTTCATCACTTTACCATCAAGTTTGTCATTCAATGAATATCTCGTAAAAAATCCCTGAGTCAGTAGGAATATCTCGAAAGGGAAAGAAAATTACAAAATTGAATAGTATTTTTTGATGGCCAGTCTATTAGTAAGTATTTCGTAAATAAATAAATACATACTACATAATGATTTCTTATGTTTTCGCGATTGTTACACATTAAATTAAACTATTTTATACGGTTTTTTTTTTACTTTTTAACCGTATAAAATAGTTTAATTTAATACATACTACATACTTAAATAAAAATAAACTTTACGGACATTCATTAGTCACTTTGCGGCCACTGACGTTTTTCCGTTGGCTGGGATTCGAATTTCAAAGCTACTGTCGACTGGATGAGATGAATGTCACAATCAAAGAAATTAAACTAGGTATAGGTACTTACGATAGATTTAAAAAAAAATTGTCTCGCGACCGCGCGCGATTCCAATTCTTTGAGGTGTACCTAGGCACAATCAACAACTGGACTGGACCACAGATTCGCGTAGTGTACCACTTATTTTCGCCATAACTAGATATTCGATATTTTCTTTGCCACAGGCGAGGCAATCATTAAGTTGATCTCAGTGATCCTAGTAAAAGTAGTTTTAAAAAAATATAAAACTAGCTTTAGTTTAATTTAGATTTTTTTAATTTAGAATTTCCCGCGGGAATAGCTTTTTTTCGGGATGAAAGGTATCCCCATATGTTCTTCTCAATACTCCTAGCTAGTATGTGTATGAAAAATTTCAGGAAGTTTGGTTCAGTAGATAGTAGAGACGTGAAGAGGTAACAAACAAACAAATATACAAACTCACTTTCGCATTTATAATCTTAGTTGGGATATTATGAACCATACAAAAAGGGTAGAAATAGTTTTTGCCCGATATGCGCCCGATTAACGTCCATACGTCATATCTTCTAGAATCCTTTTTCATGGAACTATAAGTAGCGAAACTTTCGCCCGCGGCTAATAATAATCCACCAGTACACAGCGCAAATGTTGCGATTTCTATCTTCCCGCCAAAAACTCCTTCTTGAACCTTTGCCGGAAGCAGAATCAAAATCAAATTCCGAACGTAACGTATTTTTTTTTAATATTTTTACGGCCATGGATACTAGTCCTTTAAGGCCCTTCTTGAATTTATTAATCTTCTTCAGTCCTACTTAAGTCAGTCAAGTCAGTAGTCTAGTTTATTCAAGAAAGTCTAGTCAGTCAGATGGCTAAGTGAAGCAGTGGAAAAATTTCACTTAGCTATAACGGAGATTTTGGTGACAAAGATAAAAAGTCACGTAATCGACACTGCACCACTTCTTAACACTCACGCTTGTTCACGAACACTTTGCGAATAATAATCGACCAATATTATGCACAAATACTTGAAAAAGCCTAAGTTTTGGAAATTAAATACAGCGCGGACATAGCGACAGTTTACTTTCCCTCCAAAACCCCCCTTTTTTTTTTTTTTTTTGTTAACGGAGGGGAAATGCATTTACGCACAGAGTGTGGGACTCCTGAGCTGCTAGTCAGCCCAGACTACCCACTAAAACCCCTCCGGCGTTTCCGCACTTGGCCGTTGAGGGCGCCATAGGGTCGCGTTAGCATTCTACCACGACGCCCTCCAGCCTGGCCTTTCGGCCCCAACCAATGCGCTGGGCAAGAGCCCAGCGCTCCCTAACGATGGCCTCCCTCTGTGAAATAATTATTCCACAGAAGGAGGCCCCCACCTCGGGGTGGGGCATCCGCTCGCCATCTACTAAAAGATGGGGGGAGTGCCCCACAGTTTGCAGGACATTGGCCGACAGTCAATAAGACCCCGAATATCAAGGAGTTAATAACTGCCGCCCAGGGTGCACCGTCCCAATTCACTTGTCAACCCGCTCTCTCACCGGATCCGTTTGGATCAAGCGAGTACGCAAAGTTTTCAAGTGACTGGGCACTCGAGGAGGTTTCCTGCACTTAGCACCCCCTCCAAAAACCCCCTGTGTTAACCGAACGTAACGTAATCAATCCGTCAGCTGTCAAACACTTCTTTGTCATCTTTGACATTGACATTGACAGTCACAACTGTCAGATAATGGTTTACGTCTACGACGATTCTAAAATGCTATATGCTATATACCTACAGTTAAACAAACTTATCTGTGCCGGTCGCGATGGCGCCACAATCTATGTCTATTGCACAAAGTTGTATGAAGTTTCCTTAGTTTAGGTTTTAGCCACCGGAACAGATAACTTTGCCTCACTCACTGTACGAGACGAGTTGGTCGAGGTTATTTAATATTTTTGTAATAATTTATATTTTAAAGTTATCAAAGGCTTTCACTCTACTAAATTGAAAGTTTGTAATTGCATTTATTGTCGTATATATTTACTGATAAAAAATATAATATCTGACAACAAGTACTCGTTATTATGGTTATAATGGACAGTATTGAAGGAATCGGTAATTTAGAAGAACAAGCTCTTAAAAGAAAAGAAAGGCTTAAGAATCTTAAGAGGAAAAACCCAACTAGTGATAACGCAGAACCAGCAACTGAAGTAGTAACACTTCCAAAGTAAGTACGTTTTTAATAATGATATTATTTTAATCAACATAAGAGACTGGCTGGACGCGTATTTATATTTAAATGTGGGACACATTAGTTAGTTTCAGATGATGGAACCAAAATCGTAATCGTACCACACAAGCACGACAAACTTTATAATTAAATATGTTCATATGTTTAATTTTTATTTTATTTTTTTGGCAATAAAACCTACTTATTAATATGTTCATGTTCAATTATTAGCACCAGCCGGTTTACTTACATGCATTGCTTGGCTTCTATCTCAAGCTTTATAAATTAAAATTTATCTGCAATTTATAATCATTTGGCTTAGATTTGGAAAAAGCTATATAAAGCATGAAGAAAATCTTCAAAAATCTTTGTTCTTAAAACCTTCAGCTCAATTTCAAATATACTTGAAAGGATAAAAGCAACTAGGATTACTATGTACTTACATGATCTCAAACACGAGGAAGTGCCACTATGGGCTGCCACCATAGTACCAATAGAGATAGGCAAAATTGAATATCTACTTAATTGTTCAATTGTGGAATTTGAAATATTCATTGTAATCATTTTTTTTTTTTTTTGTTCCCTGCTATCTGCCATCGGCTGTCAGCCATAATCAGATGTTTTCATGTGGTTGGGATAAAGGTAGGTGCGATTCCATCAAACAGCACCACATACATAGATAGAGACTATTCAGTTAGTTTCTCTGGTCTAAGTCCAATATTTGTTTTCTCTTCAGGCGTTTTACATCTTCCTGTGCATTTAACAGACTCTTAGCCAGTTTGTTTGTATGCTTATTGAGCCTTTCCTTATATCTGCTGCATTTTTTGCAGGCTTCCTCCTTTACAGTTGACATTTCCAGATATTCATGTATTTCTGTGTTTCTCACAAACCAGTGTGCATTTGAAATGGTTCTTAGTGCAATATTTTGAAACCTCTGTAAGATCTCTATATTAGTTACTAGCACTGCCCCAGAGCTTGAGCATTGTCATCATAATGATAAGAAATTTTCAAATTACTAGAATTATTCGAATGACAGGAAACCTTTCAAAATGTGATAAATGTTCGTTTTTTAAGGTTCCATACCTCAAAAGGCAAAAATGAAACCCTTATCAATTTATTGTCCATCTTATTGTCTGTCAACCTTTTTTTTTTGATGAGTGCATGAATGTATCAAGTTTAAATTCATAAAAAACACTCAGGTTTGTGGTCTCGAAAAGTCTGCAAAATAATCTAGAGTCTTATTATTGTGCAGTGGTACGGAACCCTGAATAATTTGATTATTATTATTTGCAACAATCGCCCATCTCTAGTACCAGATTCTAATTTGCCCTTTAAGATTGGGCATGGGTGGATGGACAGCTAGAGGGCCACCTCCTCTCTCGACCTCTTCTAAATTTAAGCGAAACAACTTGTAACTGCCATTATCTAGCAAACAAAACCATAGCGCGCATATAACTTAAGATAGCGCCATCGAGATGTTACGAGGTCTAAGTTAAATAAAAACAACTAGTACTTGTAATTTATCATGTTAAGGTCCCTTAATCATTTTGCCTGTAGAAAACAGACACAATAGAAAAACTATTGTTTTATAAAAAATCGTGTTTGATCAAGCATATTTATGTTTATTTTATTTATTTCAGACCTAAATTCAGGAGTTATAAACCCCAGGATGAAACCCTACAAGAGGCAAAGTTAGATGATGCCCTTCCAGCTGTGGTGGAAGAGGAGGTCAAAGACTTGTTGGAAGCTGGCAAAGAAAAGGTAATAGATTTAACTTACTACTTAACTCGATCAACTTCCCCTATAGTATACCTAATAAAGCTCTTTCTTATATTGTAGAGTGGTCTGCAAATTAAGTACCTCTCATTTTTTCCTACATGAAGACATTCTATAAAGGATATATAGGTTTTTAACACATATACAGATCCCCATGTCATAAGGCTCAAGTGTTATGTTATTAGCCCATTTCTTTTTTAAAAAATATAAGGAACCTATAATAAAATTGACATGCATAACTTTTTCTTAGATTTAAAAAATCCAGAATTTAATCAAAGTAATTAAAAATCTAATTATTAATAAACTTTTCAGGTAGTCTTACAAGATCTGGATATATCAAGTTTAGCGCCAAGAAAACCAGACTGGGATTTAAAAAGAGATGTAGCAAAGAAATTGGAAAAACTAGAAAGACGGACACAGAAAGCAATAGCTGAGCTTATCTGGGAGAGGCTAAAGCAAGGGTCAGAGGATAATTTAGGAGCTGTTGTGACAATGGTCAGCAACAGATCATTAGAAGAAGACTGATATAGGTATATTGAAAAGGAAGTAAGTAATTTGAAGCTCTTGTATAATTTATAATAAAAACCATATTTACACTCCTACCAAGTATTCATAGAAAGAAAATTACGGTTTGTTTTAATGTTAAATAAGAATACCCATGTAAATAATATCATTACTTAATAAAAATCCAATATAATCTTATTTTTTATTTTATTATCACAGTATACTTATTCTTATAACACCATCATTATTCTTATAATATTATTGTCAGTCTGATAATATAAAAATATGTGACAATTATATAGTATCTACGATTCTATTTACTTTTTATTCTTTATATTTTTATTTTATTACTTACTATACTAATTCTACTATCATATTATGTTGAAGATCACTTCATCTACAGATTACACAAATATTTTGCCTTTTAACTGAAGAGATCAAAGTAATTAATCTAATTGTCAGGAGGGTTACTATTTTCATTTCAAATTCAAGTCGCACCTTTTTTTTATTTAACACTTGTAAAGTTTTCCAACAACTTTATAAGCAATTAATAAAAACCAAATACATTTTATAAGTCTTTAAACCAAATAGGTTTATGGATCTTGAACGCTCGACGAGACTTATAATATAGACACTTAAAATGACTTCTGCTCAGATAAAAGCACGCTAGTTTCGAGTCAGTATTCACTCATACTAAGTAACGAAAGCAGTATTTTTCATAACTTGTAACATTATATTGACAAATCAGTGCAATACATCAATTCACTCAATTTGGTTGTTTTTATCTCTAAAACAAACCCTTACAAATTAATCATCATCATATATCATCAAGTGTGATAGTTTACAACCTTACATTATAAGAACCCTTGTTATTTATTACGGATTTGTTCAAGGCTTAAAGTAAATAGCAGTCATAATAAAGGCAAGAATCACATCAAGTCGAGGATGGCAGGAGCTATTGCCCTTTCTCTTACGATGGTATGGTCTAAGTGTCGTCGTCGGCTCTGTAGGCTCATCAATTTCATTATAAATGAAGTAGTTGTTATCGATGTTGTAGAAAACTACTCGATCGCCGATTGGCTGGATTGGCCTGAAGTTGTGAGTTATCTTCCCATGAGCCGATTTTAATTCTCTGAATGCTTCTATCTGCAATCAAAATGGAACTATAATCGTCATTACGGACTACTAAAGTCGTTACTCACGTTTGAGTGTTTTTTTCTTCCGTTTTTTATATAGGTTGATGTCAAGTACAATTTCAAAAAAGTTATTGGAAAATACCGTGTGTTTTCGAGTGCATGTAAGTAGATTCGTTATTATTGTAGCAGCGGTTAATCCACTCAAACAACATCAATAAAAAGTTAGACAGATACATATGATTTGGTTCTTATGATCATTAAAGTCGATTGTTATTATCTGTGAATAAAGAAGTTTTAAATTGTCGACTGTGTTAGTGGCCAATTAATACTGGTAAGTATCAGATTTTTTCAAGCTTAGGTAGCTACGCATAAAAATAATCTTTATTTGCCGGCGACCTGAGCCTAGGTTGGCATCGCACGAGTGGCTTTCAAAATCCATAGTGAAAAGGCAATGGAAGGCAACAGATCTCCGAAGGCGTTCTGTGTAGTGGTGCTACAGCTACAAGTCACATGTGTCCTGATCTACTAAGGTAACCTCGCTCAGACTTATGCGGTCGAATGCTTGATTTTTACCTGTCATTTAAAAGCAGATATACAGGCAATCAACATAAAAAAGGCTTAGTGTAGTAGTCTCTTAATTCATTTAAGGATTAAATTTTCAAATGCGTTTTTTCCTTTTTTTACATTACCTCATTAGCATTTAAAGTTAAATTACCTGGTCATGTGCTAAACGAATGGGTTGTTCAAAGTCCAGCCATATTACGACCTCGGAGCACGGCGGAGTAGTGAGCGATCCTCGGTAGGTGAAGTACCTCCGGAGGTCGTAGGGCAGGATGTTGAGGAAAGAGAATGGGTGATCCATCACCACGGTTGTGTGGGGCTCCGTCACGTTTCGTAAGGCTGCCGTTATTTCGTCGTACGCTGGATGCTGATGGCGGTCCAGCTGAAATTAGAGATATTTCATCAAGATAAAAATTCGAGAAATTTAATGTCTTATATTTTTGTAGATTTGACATTTAAATCGAACAAGTCGAACTTCTTCGATTGTCATCATAATTCATTAAGTATGCCGTTTTATTCGATTCGTGCTTTCTGTTCTCGCAGTTCCCCCCGTCCCGATTCATAAAATTCGAGCGAAATCTCGCTTACTCGCGCAGTACATGATGTAGACCCCAGTACAGATACAGTTCTACAAGTAAATAAGGGAGAGAGGGAATAAAGACATCGCATTAAATTCCCACAGGTAAATAATACTTATACAATTGGCAGACTATGCTAAATACAAAGCGTTCTCGACCAGTCAACCAATCCATTTTGTAAGACGCAAAAAGTGTAATTAATCCACATCATTTTTGAAATGTACCCACATACCTCGTAGAAGAATGCAAGAACAGTCAAGCCGTCCGGATGCTTTACTGCTTCAGTAGTCGTGTTGTAAGCTTCCTTGAAGAAAACCATGTGCAACTCCATTGGAAAACTAAATAAAAGATGAAATCTTTTAAGATAAGAGAAGAAAAAATCTTGCTTTATAGAGGTGTTAAATAAACTTTGCTGTGTTGTCTTAGAAATAAATTTCTGTTTCTGTTTAGTACCTATGGCTTTCAGAAGTATCATATGACTACAACTGGCTACATATATTATCTAATTTAGTTAAATGTCAAATTAGATTGTAAGGTATCGCTTATTTGTAGCATATTATTCCTACATTATGTGTGTTTACCTTCTGTGATTGATCTTGTCCTCTGAACCAAAGGTGTCGTTGTCGCCCCAGTGGAAATGCATCTGGCTGAAGATGTAGTCTCCTTCGAGCGGGCCTCCGCGGACTCGCGGGTGCGGCTCGTTTTCCACCTCGATTAGAACTGAAACGAATACAAATAAGGTGCCGGTTGAGATTGAGGTGAGGAAGGTGGATGGCTCTATTGGTACAGTAAAGCTAACTACTTACAGCATGTCGCAACTTACGGTGTGGCCTTGAATTGATTGGTCTAATAGTACTTATTGTAAATGTAAACCACACCACTCCTTATTACAAATATATTACGTAGTTTACAACAAAACCACCTAATATTATCGATCAATAACAGTGGCAATAAATGACGCAGTGAAATTCCCCGCCCATTTTTTCTGTGTGAAACGTTCTAAATTTCTAAATTCTGTGGTACTAGCCTTGGATCCGAAGTAGCTATATGAGTGAAGTCCCTGACGACGGCGAAAGGTACCATGATATAAAGTGGCTGTTGGCATCATGTCGTCCTTGTTCCCTTACTTCGATCAAGCTTAAATATCCACATAGACCACATGTTAACAATCTACTATCGAAGCTTAAAAGCGAAAGAAGTATCTATTGGCGCGTAACCGAATTTGAACTCACGGGTGGAAAAATATGAAACGGAAACTCTATCCTGTGACATGGCGTTAGGTCTAAATAGCACAGTTTCTGTAATCTGTGATTTAAATAATTACGAGTACCTACATATTATGTAGGATTTCGGAAATTTCCAAGAACATAAGTTTAACTAATTAATAAATATGTAATTGGTATTTACTTAATTTTTTTTTGAGGTTTTTAAGTTTCATCGTAGTCATTTTTCAAATTGCCTTGATTGGGGTCGACCTTCGGAAATTTCCAAGAAACATGAAGCACAGGGACATTGACTTTCTGTGATGTTCGATAGTTCATGCAATAAATTACTAAGATAGTGGATATCATGGTGGCTATTGTGAAGTCGAACACAGATCTTAGTCTCTATATAGTGATTTATAACGTCGGGAATGCGATTGTGTCGCTCAATAGATGCTCAGTACAATAAATAAGGTTTTGACAGTTTAGTAATAGATATTTTTAACATTGCTTGGTCTGATAGTCCTTTATAGTACTCGTCATGTAGGTATGTATAATGCAATTGCAACAAGAAACTTGAAATGATACTCGATTAGGCTATTTTCGTGCAAATCATTTAAGTGAATGGACTCTTTGATTACCTTTAAGTAGATAGATGATAAAGATTTCTCATATAATAATTTACACTTAAGTTTTAAATATTAATTTACACGATTATTGTAAATATTTACTTAGCCAATAGTTTAACGAGACTTTATACAATATTTTATTCATTACAAATACACATTTGTACACTGTACTTACATATTTACGTTTATAATACTTACTTTGCTTCGAGATCGACTAATTAGATTTCTATAGCTCAAAACTTGCGAAAGGTTTGCACTGTGTTTAGCATTAAACTAAATTTTTAAATTGGCAGGGAAATACCAAAAAGTATATTTTATTAATTCGTGGACCCGTAGCCCCGTACAAAGTCTCGTCAGCTAATCCTTCCATTTGTACTACTTAGAACTTAGAGGTTGTCTTTTTTGTTATAACGGCAATAGAATTATTCTGGGTCCTGCGTTTTCGCACATTGGTTCTAGAACCCTAAAAAGTGATATAGGTACGAGTAAATAAATCGTATATTTATAAAACTTTAGTAAGTAATTATATGTACCAGTATGTCCGTTATTGGTGACATGCACGCCGTCTATGGAGTCATCGAAGCCAATGAACACGATGTCGGGCAGCGTGACTTGCTTCACGCGCAGCACGTTGATGTTGATAGGGCTCTGATGTTTTCCCGTGCATTCGCGGTACCGCTCGCCCCAATGTGTTGGCCCTGTAAGTTATTGTTATTACCGGTGTCAAGAGAATCAGGAAAGAAATACAAATTTAAATTATGGTTAAGTACCTACACGTAATTCAAGCAAAACGTTTTAAATTTATAATGAACGTAAAAAAAAGTTAGACCGTTTTGAGTCCGGGTCCTATTCGCTAAGATTTTACAAATTTAATATGCAAAATTACTACCTTTGTCACTAGCGACAACCTACGTTTACAAATTATGGAATAGGCAGAGAAGTAGTCCGTGATATGAACAAACTTACCTAAAAATAATAATAAACAAGCTCTTTTAAGCAATAAGCGACCCGATGGTAGTAAGAATATTATAATAATACTTTCTAACACGTAAGTTTTCTTTGCAACCCTTTATTTTGATACCTCACTCGATATTTTTTTTCTTATATTTTTAGGGTTCCGTACCTCAAAAGGAAAAAACGGAACCCCTTATAGGATCACTCGCGTGTCTGTCCGTCTGTCTGTCCGTCCGTCTGTCACAGCCGATTACTCTGAAACCACTGGACCAATTGAGATGAAATTTGGTACACATATGTAAGTTAAAGACCCAAAGGTGCATGTGTAACGTAAATAAATAAATTATGAATTTGGGGGTCACTTTTAGTAAGGTAAATCACAACATTAAAAAAAAAAGATTCGCTAACCATATCGTGTGACATATCAAATGAAAGAGCTCGTTATGAGGATCTCAAATATATTTTTGATATTATTGTAATATGAATAGTTTTCATTTTATTCAGGAAAGAACGAAAATTGACCTTCCCCCCCTGATCTCCGAAACTACTGAGCCTAAAATTTTGAAAAAATTACGGAATATAGGTCATTGCCTGTAGATTACAGGAAAACCTACAAGAACTCTGTCAATTGACAATTAAGTGGTAAATTCAATATAAAACGTTTTAGTTCACTAAAACACCACTAGATGGCGATAGTAGTAGTTAGTTGAAATTTAAAAACTGACATTGTCATTGTACGGAACCCTCTCCACGTGAGTTTAACTCGCACTTGACCGGTTTTTTGATATTATTTTTCTATATTCCTAGGGATGTTACGCGAGGCTTGGGCTCCGAAGCAACCAGCTGAGGGCGCAGCCGGTTAAAGGCTAAAATGATAGAGAGGCAAAAATGTTTGCTGGGGTAAATTGTTCAGTATGTCGGATCGATACCACGTTTTATTCGGGTAATTACCCAAAATATAAATCGTAATGAATAATCGTAAACGTTCATGGTGTAGGTAGTGACTTATAGCACAGAATACTATATAGTACTAACGTACAACGGATCGGTGCTGGGGCCCATGTTATGGAACCTGCTCATGGACGACTTGCTTCGGCTCCCGCTTCCGGCGGGGGTTAGGATTGTAGCGTATGCCGACGACGTGACCATCTTGATCGAAGCTCAATCCCGAGCGAGCATAGAGACCTCTGCCTCTGCTACTTTGGAGCTCGTTGGCCAATGGGGGGAGAGGAACCGACTGGAGTTCTCGTCGAGTAAGTCCGTGACTATGACAATCAAGGGGAAATTCCAGCGGCCACCCTGTCATCAGGTTCGGTGGAGCTTCTATCAAGAACGTCACGTCGGCTACGGTCTTGGGATTTGTGGTCGACTCGAGTCTCTCGTTCGCGCAGCATGCGTTGTCGATAGGGATGCGCGCGGCAAATTGCTTTGGCAAGATGTCACGGGTATCGGCAACCTCATGGGGTATTCGGTACAGGGCACTCCGGGTCCTGTACAAAGGCACTTACATCGCCACGGTAACGTATGCTGCGGCGAGTTGGTTCCATCGTGCGTCACTGCACGTTGTGCGGAGCGCGCTCCTGCGCACCCAAAGACCCGCCTTGATTCTTCAGACCAAGGCGTATCGTTCGACAAGTACTGCCGCTCTACCAGTATTGGCTGGTGTTCTGCCGGCCGACATCGAGGTGTGCCGTGCTGGTAGGTTAGGTTAGGTTGGGCCACATGGCAATCACGTTGGGACGCGTCGACCGATGGTAGGGAAACATATCGATTTTTCCCGGACGTGGAATGCCCGACTTATGAGGAGGCGCGTAGGGAACTATTAGATAATGTTGTCCCGCTCGGGGTGGGCCCGGTCTACTATTGCGATCTCGAGGGATCTGAGGCGAACTTTAAGCGGCTAAAAGAATTCTCGCATCGGTGGCATAAAATCCGAAGCGGCCTCGAGAGGGGCATAACTTGAAAAGTAGGAGCACATCAGGAATACTGCTACAAGAAGACGAAGAAGACGAAGAGAAAAACTGAAACTGAGACAAACTCAAAGACCTAGAAGACAGAAGCTGGCCTCAGGCCGAGAAGAAGGCAAGCGAGGCGTACGTGTGAAAGAAAGCCCCCGAAAGATGGGGGAGAGTTATTTAAATGCAATGAATGCATAGATAGGCGACACTTTAGAGAACTTGTAGGGAGATCAAGCAGGTGCGACTGGAAAGAGATGCGAAATGCAAGTACAGCGCACTCTCCCGAGATTCGGCTCGTATAACCTAGAGGTTGGTAGAGCAATGGGAGGTGGAGGGAGTACTAACGTACAGAAGTCTCACTCCGCAAAGTCATTCAAATAAAAAACGACTCTTCAAGCCACGAAATAGGGTCTAATACAGTCAGCGCTAAGCACCTAGGATTCATATTTGCATCTCTTTTTATCTTGCGCCGTTCCTTTTTATCACTACCATAGTTTTCTACTTTTTTTTATGCAACCTAAGAATAGACTATTGCATCCCTAATTAGCAGACGTGATGTGGTCAAGGAAATATTTATAAATTGTAAGCAAATCATTATTGCAAATTCATCGCGTCACGTCTGGCTAATACGTGTTAAGAACTAAGTCTTAATTTAGTATATATAGTTATTTTATTTTGTTAATATTATCCAGTCGTCGAGAGAATAAACGGTGTACACTTCACCTCGTCTCTCATTTCCTGCCATAATACCCCGACGTGATGTAGCACGAAGAACATCTGTCATTGCCGTCGCAACAGTGGTGACCCCGACGTGATGAAGAACATCCGTCTGCGGTCGAGCACAGCTCCCGCCACATTGGGTACCCCGTCAAGACGGGAGCGACGCGATCGTCGTCACAAGGCAGCAACGGCTGGGTCAAGCAGCAAAGTAGTGTGCGCATTTCCACCGGCCTTCCACAAGCGGAACTCACCGGTTTTCGGAAATTCAAGAGGCACTTTGACCACTGGAACTTGCAAGAATGGATCCTATCAGTCCAGTGAAGAACGCCCCGCTTATGGTCGCAATTAGAAGCCAATGTCGCACCGCAGTTACAACGAGACAACCCCAAATCAAGCAATGCGGTATCCAAACTTCACATAGAAGAAAGCGACATCCTCAGCAGCCGCCGAACATGAAAAGTTGGCTACAAAGAAATGAATGATCAACTGCTACGAGGAAAGCGACAAATTGCACAAATTGAGTCAAATAGCTCATTGCAATCAAAATGCGCTACGATGAAAACACTTTCCGTCATAAATTACGTCAGTATGGCCAAAGAAATTGAACTATCAGCTGGCAAACGTTGCATTACGCACAGATCGCAATTTTGCCGACTAAGCAATTACGATTGCGACGACCAACTAGGCCAAGTTCATTATCGAAGTGTAATGACAAATAAGTAAATATATTTTTATCAAAATCACAATGCAAGAATAAATTACATAATATAAAAAGCCTGCACAGAAAAGGCAACTCGAGCGACTTCAAACTCAACGTTGAAAATGGAACAATTGAACAGGGGAAATTCGACACAGATGACGTGAAGAAACGATGTTAAGAGCAAATATATTGGAATACTGCAGATTATTGGTGGAAATCTCCGGAAGGAAAATAAGTGGATAAAGTTACAGAGCTGACAATGCCTGCAAGATTCATCAACCGCGCCCATACGCTCTATCGACAAGGAAAATGGCAAACTATGCCAATATGTTCATCCGTTGTGTCCAGAAACGAAACCCCAAAATGAATGGGAATAGATAAAATCTTATCGTCAACATTGCAATGGAACAATATTAGCCTAACAAGAAGGAAAATTGTGAAAAAGGGATCAAGATGCCATCAGTTCTATTCGGATTACGCTCCAGTTATCGACAAGACCCTGGTTGCTGTCCGCGAACTTGTATATGGATCAACCTATCAAGGCTACCTTACGCAATGCATGAAGACAACGTTCTAGAGTTGAAAATTAATCAGGAGATCAATATTCAAGAAATAGAAATAACACGTACGAGGCAACTGCGCCGTCTTCGATTCAATTTCAAGTCAGATTTGTTAATTTATTGTAATTTTCTTTTCTTTTTAAAAAAGGGGGAGTACTATTGCATCCCTAATTAGCAGACGTGATGTGGTCAAGGAAATATTTATAAATTGTAAGCAAATCATTATTGCAAATTCATCGCGTCACGTCTGGCTAATACGTGTTATGAACTAAGTCTTAATTTAGTATATATAGTTATTTTATTTTGTTAATATTATCCAGTCGTCGAGAGAATAAACGGTGTACACTTCACCTCGTCTCTCATTTCCTGCCATATAGACCACTCCGCCTTTTCGTGGATATCGTAAAAATTGATAAAGGGACAAACCAGTAAGAGTTAATTAACGTTAGATTGGCGGCCTAACGGTTGTTTTTTGTTCTAAGATAATTATCATCTTACAACAAACATCTACATCTCGGAGTCGGACACTGGGTGTGGTATATCACTCGATGTCAGAGGTTGTGGTCATCATCTCGGAGTCAGACACTGGGTATGGTCAACATCTCGGAGTCAGACACTGGGTGTGGTCTAGGGCATGCATTTCGAAATTTCGAAACTTCATAATTTCGGACTATATTTGCTTGCCACGTAATTTCGAAATTTGAAACATAAATTTCGAAATTTCGAAATATTTTTTTATAGAAAAAAAGTTTTTTTAGTATTATAAAAAACGCTTTCATTATAGTTTCACATCATCATCCTAGCGTTTTTAAAGCCCAGGGTCCGCTTACTAACTTTTTCTACACTTTGCCCGGTTTTTGGTATCCTTGTTGATGAGTCCATTTGCACGCATATCCCACGCCGTTGCACGTATATATAGTTTTGGATTTGCCCTTATACCAGTCCCCGGAGAAGGCAGCATGGCCTTATACACTTGACACTTGTTCCCAACGTAGCTTGCCGGTTTGCGCAAGATGTGACCCTACCATCGAAGGCGTGTCCTGAAGCTTATCCGCTATGTGACGTACATGAAGGCTGCCCCGGATGCGGGAGTTTCTAATGCGATCTTTCCGAGATACCCCATACATCCACCGCATATGAGCCATGCCTCACTACCGTGCAGAAGGACAGGCCTTATGATGTATTTATCTCCTGCGACAACGGGGTTTCACACAGCACACCTTCAAGTAGGTTCCAGAATGCCGTCTAATCCGTGTCACTGCGACCAACTTGGGGGCCTACTATCATCTCTTAAAACCATGCAAGAACGAGTGAGTAAGCGGGACAGCGCGCCACGTGATGTAAGGCGACATCTGTCTTACTCAATCGTTCTTGCATGGTTATAAGAGATGGTGGTAAGCCACTAGTGGCGCGTAGACACTTATCAAGTAAGTCGTATCCCCTTCAACAAGCACAGTCAAGTCCATCACTCCTCCACCTCCCATGGCTCTACCAACCTCTCGGTTATACGAGCCGAATCTCGGGAAAGTGCGCTGTACTTGCATTTCGCATCTCTTTTCAGTCGCACCTGCTTGATCTCCCTGCAAGTTATCTATAGTGTTCGCCTATCTATGCAACCATTGCATATTAATAACTCTCCCCCATCTTTAGGGGGCTTACATTCACACGTACGCCTCGCTTACCTTCTTCTCGGCCTGAGGCCAGCTTCTGTTTTCTAGATCTTGTCTAGAGTTTGTCTGTTTCAGTTATTCTCTTCGTCTTCTTTGTCTTCTTGTAGCAGTATTCTTGATGTGTTCCTACTTTTCAAGTTATGCCCCTCTCGAGGCCGCTTCTGATTTTATGCCACCGATGCGAGAATTATTTTAGCCGCTTGAAGTTCGCCTCAGATCAGTATTCTTGATGTGTTCCTACTTTTCAAGTTATGCCCCTCTCGAGGCCGCTTCTGATTTTATGCCACCGATGCGAGAATTATTTTAGCCGCTTGAAGTTCGCCTCAGATCCCACAAGATCCCAATATTAGACCGGCCCACCCCGAGCGGGACAACATTATCTAATAGTTCCCTACGCGCCTCCTCATAAAGCCGCCTCGTCAAGTCTATCAGTTGGTCTCTAAAGCGTTTCATTTCCAAGACGCCATTCCGGTTCTCCTCCAAAAGCACTACGGCCCTCGCGCGTCCGTAGGTCTACCGCCTATCTCGATTCTCTCCTCTCGTAATGGCTACGTGTATCGCTTTCGCCACATTTCGCTCCGTTTTACGCTAAAACGCTTAAAAATTTTTTTTTTTTTGTTAACGGCAAAATAATTTTTTTAAGGCCTTTTGTGCGTAAAACGGTGCGAAATGATACAAGTAGCCATTACGAGAGGAGAGAATCGAGATAGGCGGTCGACCTCCCGTTTAGCGTGCCAACATTCCACGTGGCGAAGAGGAGCTTTTTGCGTTGGATTGGGGCTAGTATCTTAACCGTGCCCGCCCCAGACACGGGAGTCCTTGCCCACATGTCACAGGAGTCAGGCGAAGCTCCTGCGCACTTTTTGCGGTGGCGTCCTATTCTTGATAATATTCCTTCTGGTTCTTCTATTCTTCTTATCATTTAGATTTAGCGATTTTTGCCTTTCCGGAGCAACTGCCATAACTCCTGTCGTCGAAAAACTGTACATGTGAATTATTCTGTAGACAAAACCTCGGAAGATGAAAGATTCTGTCGTAGAACAGTCCATAGGAGAAAAGTTATGTCGAGGAACTCTCAAATGTGAAACATTCTGTTGGTGAACCGTTCATATGAGAAAGATTCCGACGGCGAATTACTCAAAAACGAATCGTCCTGTTGGTGATCAGTCCAAAGGAGAAACAACTGTCGGAGAAAGCTGGTACAATCCTTCAGGCCCAGGCCAGGCCTTAATCAGCAGGCGCACCAGCTTGCAGATAAGGTTGACTTGGGCCCCAAAGATGCTGAATAGGCCCAAGAACGTTCACAGTTATAGTTTTACAAACGTTTTCATATTCCATTTCAAAGGTGTTCCTTGAGTTTCGAAATTTCGAAACTTATCAACCTAATTTCATAAGCCAATTTCGAAACTGAAAATCTATGAAACTGCATGCCCTAGTGTGGTCTACATCTCGATGTCAGACACTGGGTGTGGTCTACATATCGGAGTCGGTCATTGGGTGTGGTCTGCATCTCGATGTCAGACACTGGGTGTAGTCAACATCTTGGAGTCAGACTCTGCGTGTGGTCTACATCTCGATGTCAGACACTGGGTGTGGTCAACATCTCAGAGTCAGACACTGGGTGTGGTATACATCTCGATGTCAGACACTGGGTGTGGTCAACATCTTGGAGTCAGACTCTGGGTGTGGTCTACATCTCGATGTCACAGACTGGGTGTGGTCAACATCTCGAAGACGGACACTGGGTGTGGTCAACATCTCTATGTCAGACACTGGGTGTGGTCAACATCTCGGAGTCAGACATTGGGTGTGGTCTACATCTCGATGTCAGACACTGGGTGTGGTCTACATCTCGGAGTCAGACACTGGGTGTGGTCTACATCTCGGAGTCAGACACTGGGTGTGGTCTGCATCTCGATGTCAGACTCTGGGTGTGGTCAACATCATGGAGTCAGACTCTGAGTATAGTCTACATCTCGATGTCAGAGACTGGGTGTGGTCAACATCTCGGAGTCAGACACTGGGTGTGGTCAACATCTCGGAGTCAGACTCTAGGTGTGGTCTACATCTCGATGTCAGAGACTGGGTGTGGTCTAAATCTCGATGTCAGAGACTGGGTGTGGTCAACATCTCGGAGTCAGACACTGGATGTGGTCTATATCTCGGAGTCAGACACTGGGTGTGGTCTACATCTTGTTGTAAGACACTGGGTGTGGTCTACATCTCGGAGTCAGACACTGGGTGTGGTCTACATCTCGGAGTCAGACACTGGGTGTGGTCTGCATCTCGATGTCAGACTCTGGGTGTGGTCAACATCATGGAGTCAGACTCTGGGTATAGTCTACATCTCGATGTCAGAGACTGCAACATCTCGGAGTCAGACACTGGGTGTGGTCAACATCTCTGATTCAGACTCTGGGTGTGGTCTACATCTCGATGTCAGAGACTGGGTGTGGTCTAAATCTCGATGTCAGAGACTGGGTGTGGTCAACATCTCGGAGTCAGACACTGGGTGTGGTCTACATCTCGATGTCAGACACTGGGTGTGGTCTACATCTCGGAGTCAGACACTGGGTGTGGTCTACATCTCGGAGTCAGACACTGGGTGTGGTCTGCATCTCGATGTCAGACTCTGGGTGTGGTCAACATCATGGAGTCAGACTCTGAGTATAGTCTACATCTCGATGACAGAGACTGGGTGTGGTCAACATCTCGGAGTCAGACACTGGGTGTGGTCAACATCTCGGAGTCAGACTCTAGGTGTGGTCTACATCTCGATGTCAGAGACTGGGTGTGGTCTAAATCTCGATGTCAGAGACTGGGTGTGGTCAACATCTCGGAGTCAGACACTGGATGTGGTCTATATCTCGGAGTCAGACACTGGGTGTGGTCTACATCTTGTTGTAAGACACTGGGTGTGGTCTACATCTCGGAGTCAGACACTGGGTGTGGTCAACATCTCGGAGTCAGACACTGGGTTTGGTCTACATCTCGATGTCAGACTCTGGGTGTGGTCAACATCTCGGAGTCAGACACTGGGTGTGGTCTACATCTCGGAGTCAGACACTGGGTGTGGTCTGCATCTCGATGTCAGAGACTGGGTGTGGTTAACATCTCGATGTCAGACCCTGGGTGTGGTCTACATCTCGATGTGAGACACTGGGTGTGGTCTACATCTCGGAGTCAGACACTGGGTGTGGTCTACATCTCGGAGTCAGACACTGGGTGTGGTCTGCATCTCGATGTCAGACTCTGGGTGTGGTCAACATCATGGAGTCAGACTCTGGGTATAGTCTACATCTCGATGTCAGAGACTGCAACATCTCGGAGTCAGACACTGGGTGTGGTCAACATCTCTGATTCAGACTCTGGGTGTGGTCTACATCTCGATGTCAGAGACTGGGTGTGGTCTAAATCTCGATGTCAGAGACTGGGTGTGGTCAACATCTCGGAGTCAGACACTGGGTGTGGTCTACATCTCGATGTCAGACACTGGGTGTGGTCTACATCTCGGAGTCAGACACTGGGTGTGGTCTACATCTCGGAGTCAGACACTGGGTGTGGTCTGCATCTTGATGTCAGAGACTGGGTGTGGTCTAAATCTCGATGTCAGAGACTGGATGTGGTCAACATCTCGGAGTCAGACACTGGGTGTGGTCTATATCTCGGAGTCAGACACTGGGTGTGGTCTACATCTTGTTGTCAGACACTGGGTGTGGTCTACATCTCGATGTCAGAGACTGGGTCTGGTCAACATCTCTATGTCAGAGACTGGGTGTGGTCAAAATCTCGGAGTCAGACACTGGGTGTGGTCTACATCTCGATGTCAGAGACTGGGTGTGGTCTACATCTCGATGTCAGAGACTGGGTGTGGTCAACATCTCGGAGTCAGACACTGGGTGTGGTCAACATCTCGGAGTCAGACACTGGGTGTGGTCTACATCTCGATGTCAGACTCTGAGTGTGGTCAACATCTCGGAGTCAGACACTGGGTGTGGTCTACATCTCGGAGTCAGACACTGGGTGTGGTCTGCATCTCGATGTCAGAGACTGAGTGTGGTTAACATCTCGATGTCAGAGACTGGGTGTGGTCTAAATCTCGATGTCAGAGGCTGGGTGTGGTCAACATCTCGGAGTCAGACACTGGGTGTGGTCTACATCTCGGAGTCAGACACTGGGTGTGGTCTGCATCTCGATGTCAGAGACTGGGTGTGGTTAACATCTCGGAGTCAGACACTATGGGTGTGGTCAACATCTCGGAGTCAGACTCTGGGTGTGGTCAACATCTCGGAGTCAGACATTGGGTGTGGTCTACATCTCGGAGTCAGACACTGGGTGTGGTCTACATCTCTCAGTCAGACACTGGGTGTGGTCTGCATCTCGATGTCAGACTCTGGGTGTGGTCAACATCTCGGAGTCAGACTCTGGGTGTGGTCAACATCTCGGAGTCAGACATTGGGTGTGGTCTACATCTCGGAGTCAGACACTGGGTGTGGTCTACATCTCGGAGTCAGACACTGGGTGTGGTCTGCATCTCGATGTCAGACTCTGGGTGTGGTCAACATCATGGAGTTAGACTCTGGGTATAGTCTACATCTCGATGTCAGAGACTGGGTGTGGTCAACATCTCGGAGTCAGACACTGGGTGTGGTCAACATCTCGGAGTCAGACTCTGGGTGTGGTCAACATCTCGGAGTCAGACATTGGGTGTGGTCTACATCTCGATGTCAGAGACTAGGTGTGGTCAACATCTCGGAGTCAAACACTGGGTGTGGTCTACATCTTGATGTCACAGACTGGGTGTGGTCAACATTTCGGAGTCAGACACTGGGTGTGGTCTACACCTCGATGTCAGACTCTGGGTGTGGTCAACCACTCGGAGTCAGACACTGGGTGTGGTCAACATCTCGGAGTCAGACACTGGGTGTGGTCAACATCTCGGAGTCAGACTCTGGGTGTGGTCTACATCTCGGAGTCAGACACTGGGTGTGGTCTACATCTTGATGTCAAACACTGGGTGGGGTCGAATCTACATTTCGCGCGGAGTGAGACAGGCCTGCTTATAGCAATAAGCCTAGAAATCTAAATTAGAAAAAAGGAAGTTGCGTTAAAGCTGATCGAACATACAAGTATCAATTACATAGATACCTTCAGATATTAATGGATCTAATCAAAGATATTGCAATCAAGTAAGTTGCCTAGTTAATTGGTTGATTGATAGCTTCTACTATCAGTTGATCGACACTACCACGCCCAACCACTTTTTCAAGTCTAAAGAAAACTTTAACAGTATACCTATATACTGTTAAAGTTTCTACTCTACTTTACATACAAATTACAATATCACAAGATGCCTATAAATGAAGGCAGTGGTACCTATTACCGGTCAGTCTGTTAACAAACACAGTTTCTTCTGTATGCGGTATGGTTATATGCAAATTAATATCCTGAATGACGCTTATCTGTTGAACGATATACCTATAGTCATTTGCATCTTATATGTAGGTATACTTAGCCTTATGTTAATGATATTATAGTACTTATTGTGTTGAAGAATAAAGACATTTTGGACAAAATACTATAAAAAACAATGCTTAGCAAAATTTATGTGGAAAAAATATATTATCACTGTCAACATTCATACCTTCTCGCTTGACCCAATAAGGTGAAATTTTGAATGAAATTGAGACAGTGTGAGATTAGACCTTGGGACCTCGAGCGGAGCCCCGATCAGCATCTCTGCTGATCTACTCTATCGAGTCTGTAGAAAAAAGTGAAAGCAATTCTCAAAAAAGAAACAAATAAATAGATTTCTATGACATTACCTATTACACCATCGTATCCGAAGTCTTCACCTTTCGTCAATTCTGGTGCTGGAACAATATACATATATATATTTCAAATCATTTTAATAAACAATATTATAGGTGCAGATAAATGGGTAAGATACTAATAAGGGCTACATAGAAAAGTAGTATACCTTCCAGATCCTGATCTGGTAAGAGTAACTAAGTAAGTAAAGTTACTCTCACACCTTATCTATTTTTATATGTGGCCCACTATACGTTAAGTGGATAATAAACTATATATATTTATAACAAATTGATGTCATATGTAAGCGAACTAATCAATTTGTGTATGCTTTGAGACAGGTAAAAAAAGCAACTGATATGAGAGCGGCCACCACATCAAATATCATGCTTATGTGGGATCGTTACTGCGCTACGGTATAATGATGTGGGGTAATAGTACAGAATGGCATGACATTCATAGCCCAAAAAAAATGCGTGAGGGCAATATGTGGAGTCCCTCCACGCACCACATGTAAGCCACTATATAAAAAAATGGGTATTTTGACATTACCATCTCTATACATTTACGAAATATGTTTATTTAAAAAGAATCTAAGCATATGGCTCCATTACAGACCGTTTTATGACATTAATGAATTTTTTGACCTCAGAGTAAACAATGACATTTGCATGTGAATCTCCTATTTTTTTTGTTATGATATGCAATTCTCTGATAATATGTTTATAATGTAAAATTTAAGTTACAATTCGTTATGCATTCACACGTCATTTAATATGACAAAACATGTGACACAATATTTAATAACTGTAAAACCAATGTATAGTATACCATGTTTTTTTGTGAATAAAGATATACTTACTTACTTTAAACACCCAAATGGATTCACAAACACACGTGACACCCAACAACCCAGTAAAGGTTATTCTGGCGCCAATTGATTTAAATAGCCGACTCTACCTACATTGGATCAAAACTTAGCTGAATTATACTAGTGGTGCTGTGAACAGTAGACCTCGCGAACCACCTCCGTTAACCCCCATTTCCTTTTTTTCATAACTCTATAGATAGGTATATCCCATTCTGTTAATTTTTTTACTCTTCTATTCTCAAAAGATTTTTTTCCATAGTTACTGCCTATTCTGGTCAGACGGTCCAAATGAATATAGTTATATAAAAAAAAAAAAAATATATAAAAAAAAATAAACCAAAGAACCAAAAAAATAAAAAATCTGAGAAAACGAAACCATAGCGCATATTAATTTGTAAAAGAACCATCTTGCGGCCAGTGATATAAGCAATATAACAATATAGTAAACTTCCCCCATATTTGCCCCCACAATCAAAAAAAAGCTCAAGACATACAATTTCAAAAAAAACCAAGGAATCGTTGTGCCACGTTTCATTAGGATCCGTTCGTAAATAACATCACAGAAAACTTTCCTCCTTTTCTCCCCCCCCCCCCCCCATTTTCCCGCCAATCAAAAAATTGCAAAAAAATCAAGGAATACGTGTGCTAAGTTTCATTAGGATCCGTTCAGAAATGCGACCTCTAGCCCGGAACAAACAGACAGACAGACAGACATCCGGACAAAGCAAAATTTGCCAGTCTCGAAATGGAGACTCTCGCTCGCTTCGCTCGCTCGGTCAATTAACAACTAGCGACCCGCCACGGCTTCGCATGGGCATAAAAACCTTCCTATTGAATCACTCTATCTATTAAAAAAACCGCATCAAAATCCGTTGCGTAGTTTTAAAGATTTAAGCATACAAAGGGACATAGGGACAGATAAAGCGACTTTGTTTTATACTATGTAGTGATTATTATTGGCAATACAACTAAACCACGTTCGATATCGCAAATAACTGACACGGGGACCTTTTTCACAATAAAGTATATTTACGTCAGACACAAGCCGTCTCTATACAGTTGTTCTGTGAATGGAATGCCCCTTTGTATTCAGTCTTAACACCGGAACATTGTCATTATAGGTATTATCAAATGATCCACCATCCACATGGAAGTGAGTAGGTACAGCAGAACATTTTTATTCTCATTCCGCATAAATACCATAGTCTATTATAGCTTAGCCACCCTGTGCTGGTTACAGAGACTATCAATAAGGAACAACACTGATAATATGGCAATTGATTCTATTTTAGAAAAATTTGCATAAATGTCTTATAATGTGAAGTAATTATCTACATATACCTAGGACATTAGCAACTTGATATATTGCCTTGCACTTGCATACTTCAACACAAAACACCATAAAAGTAAGTTTACTTCATTAAATAAGTATATCGATTTTTGATTTGAATTAACCTATCTATGTAAGGACATTTTTATGTTTTCGTATCTCTCGGTACATCTTTCTATGTATATTTTATGATTTCTTGTCGTTTTGTGATTTCAATAGTCCGAGAATTTGGTATGTACTTATGCAAATAATTTATTACATCATTAACCTTCTAAGTATAAACTTGAGGGCCTGCGAAAACATTTTTTAGGTAATGCTTGTCTTGTTTGTTCAATCTGTTAAGTCTTTGTCACCTTGCAATGTATCTCAAGGTTTACGAATCTTTTTCTGTATTTAGCTCTTATTTATCATCAAAAAGTACACATAAATGGACAATGTTCAAATGCAACTGCTTTTGAGACTCATGAATATTACATACTATATTTGTTTTATATATTTATAACATGTTTGCTCCTATGGTCTCTTATTTCACCAATTTCAATATCGTTTTGTATCTTATTATGTACTTGTGCGTTATTGTAATGTAAAACGCACAAGTTTTTTATTAAGTACCTAATACGCGCGGTTTATCAAGACAAGGAAGATAAGATGCTCCGTCTAAAAAAACGGTACTTTTTAATCTTAGCAAAGAGTTTTTTCTGTAAAGAAAAGTGGTCAAAATTTATAATTAAAATAAACTTTGAGAGATAAAATACAATAAATAAACATCATTACATAATTTAATTAATTTTGACAATAAATTACAACCATTTATCTGTAACAAAAACAAAATATTAATTTACTTTATTAGTTATACTGGCTGGTTTTGTGCCTTTGCCTGAAAAAAATGTTTATGACCATTGTTTGAATCCGCATGTTTGACGTGGATTTCTTTTAAAGTTACTGACGATTTGTCAGTAATGTTTTCTCCTCAAAATTCATCATCCACGGCAGATCACATACACATACCCGCCATGCCCTGAAGCACCTATAGACATGCTAATGGAAGTGAATCGTGTTTAATTGAGATAAACGTTTCCCTTCTTCCTGTCGTATACATAACAAATATTTTAAAATTACTAAGGTCAAAATATGTGTGCAGTGCTTGCTATTATTATTGATTTACAAATAACTCTGTCGTGATTGATTTTTCTATGAGCCTATTTTTAAGCTTGGATGTAATGGAACTGGGATACCATCGGAAAACGCCAATACATACCTAAAGATAAGAGAAATAAATCCATACTTCCATACTAATATTATAAATGCGAAAGTCTGTCTGTCTATCACCTCTTCACGGCTAAACTGCTGGACCGATTGTGATGAAATTTGGTAGGGATGTAGTTAACGACCTGAGGTCAAACATAGGCTACTTTTGGGCGCGATATAACCGAGTCCCACGCGGGGCGGAGCCGCGGGGAACAGCTAGTTTCCTTTAAATCCTGACTCTACAAAGCCGACTAGGTAGTTTTGGCTTTCTACGTTCTTCACTAAAATGCTATTCAAGATTGTGCATAACTACCATAGAATTACCTTAAACAAAACACGAGTAAGATCAAAATAAATCTTCAAGCGCGAGTCAGATTCGTGAACAAGGGTTTCGTAACAGTAAACTTCATTTAATTTTTATTATTTGAAGTTGCAATAAATATGCATAAATTGCACAAAAAATTATAGTCTACCTACGCACTCGTATAACAATGTATGAGCAAAGGCTGAGAAATAAGATGCCGTTTCCACCCAAACTGTACGGCTACGGTACCCTAAATAGGTAGACAAATGCAATTGTTAGAAAAAATATTTTTTTCTATGACCTTTCTTAAGCTCTAGTTGCTTTTGAGACACTAAACAAACATTAACAAAAACGTGAGGTGGAAAAAAAGGCAGTGATTGCTGTATTTATTGTTGCTATATTTGTCCGCGCCTGATAAAGTGTACCGTAACGGGCAGTGAAGCGTGTCCAGTTCATTGATAAATATAATCGTAGTAAAATTGTTTTTAGGATTCCGTATCCAAAGGGTACTACTATTGTATTCGTTAATTCATACATAATATTGTTGTCATTACTAATTGTTCTATAATTTTTCAGATTTCATCTGTAACGGGATTCCTAAGGAGAGTTAATGTCACGCAGGCAGTCGGTCATAAATAGTAGATTGTTATACAAGGGAGGAAAGGAATAATTCCCGTGCGAGGTATTTAGATGGCTTTAGTTCAAGCAGTTAAAACTAAGGTCTTCGACCAGTGTGTGTTACCAGTGTTGACATATGGATCCGAAACGTGGTCCCTTACTATGGTATGGGCCTCATAAGAAAGCTCAAGGTCGCCCAAAGAGCCATGAAGAGAGCTATGCTCGGTGTTTCCCTACGAGACCGAATCAGAAATGAGCAGATCCGTAGGAGAACAAAGGTTGCTGACATAGCCCAGCGGATTAGCTCTTTGATGTGGCAGTGGGCAGGGCACATAGTGCGACGAACCGATGGCCGATGGGGCAGAAAGGTTCTCGAATGGCGACCACGCACCGGTAAGCGCCGCATCAGACACCCACCGACCAGATGGTCAGATGACCTAAGGAAGGTCGCAGGCAGGCGCTGGATGCAGGCCGCTTCCAACCGGTCATTTTGGAAATCCTTGGGGGAGGCCTATGTCCAGCTGTGTATAAAATTTCGCTTGACATCTGCCAGTTGAGTACATTACTGCTGATCTTACTTCCGTCACCAACTTTGTGCTTGTACTCCACGACCGTAACTTCATTGTTAACTATCGAATCCATACTAATCCATCCATCCATATCCATACTAATATTATAAATGCGAAAGTCTGTCTGTCTGACTGTCTGTCTGTCTGTCTGTCTGTCTGTCTGTCTGTCACCTCTTCACGGCTAAACTGCTGGACCGATTGTGATGAAATTTTGTAGGGATGTAGTTAACGACCTGAGGTCAAACATAGGCTACTTTTGGGCGCGATATAACCGAGTCCCACGCGGGGCGAAGCCGCGGGAAACAGCTAGTTAAATATAAGTGTATATTTCTAATATCATCTTTTATTTATCCAATTCTATTGTATAACAGTAACTTTATAAGTGGACAGCCTGCGGCTGAAATGATGATGAGTCCGAGCAGGAATTATTCCTTTTACCCGTGTTAAACACTCTACTTTTCATTTCGAATATAAGGAAAGTAAAAAAAGAAGTTTTTCTAAAATAGTTTATTTATTTTCCTCCCTTGTATAACAATCTACTATTGTACCAGTTTATCAGTTAGCTCTTATAGATGAATATAAATCGTCTGATGTAGTAATTTCTACTTATACAGCTGCATAACATTAGGTGGGAGATCCAGTATTCGCACAACTTTCTATTTTCGCGATTGTTGTTTTCGCTCTACTCATTAACACAAAGCCTGCTGGTTAGTAGCAATAGTGGTAGTAAAAAAATATAAGGGTTCATCCATTAAAATATTACTCGACCTCAAAATAGAAACAGTTTACTGACAGCAATTATAAAAGAAATGGTCTCTAATAGGTAATAAAGTAGAGTGGCTCAGCAAGACACGGAGACGAAATAGGGCTAGGATTGATGATATGATGATTATTGTAGAAGTCAATATTTCGCATATTATTAAGATTTGTGTGTCCAAGTTGGCTGAGCAAAAAAGTTATCACTAATTCAACGTTTTTAATATTCCAGAGTTGGTTTATAGGAAATTGTTTTGATACTTTTCTAATAATGTCGGTTCTCGCGCTCGGGAAAACAAGTAATACTTAACGGACGTAACAGCCGATTGTTTTAAAATTTGCTATCGCTGAGTCGCTGTGAAATGCCACAGAAGGCTCTACCATTGTCTATAATTAGCTTATGGTCACCGAAACCCAAAACTACAATCTAAGAATATGGCCTCTCAATGCGCCGAGGCTATGACGACAATAAAATCAAATTAGGTACTTTCTGAACAATTGTGTTTACCTACCTATATACCTAAAAATATAATCTTTCACTTTCTTTAGAATGTTCTCTTATTGTAGTCGAATTTCATGTATTTACTGAATATATTGTAATAATTTGAGCTACCCTACATATTCTTATGCTTCTAAAGTAAATAATATAAAGTATAGAGTCGTGTCATAGATAAAAGCCACTTAATCTGCAAACACAAAAGTGTAGATCGTTTATTTAAAATTTATAGGATAAGTTACTAATTATAGTATTAATATACCGTTCATTGCTATGTTTAGGGCAGGATTATTTTACATTTAAAATTCTTAATTATATTAATTATAGTTTGCATTCTTTGTCCTAAAGGTAATTTATGTTAGTAAGTACTTACATGTGTTGATAAAAAAATCTCAATGTATCGATTCAAATTGACAAGAAAGAGATTGTCAGTTATAAGTACTATAATGTTATTACATTAATACTTTCATGTACTTATCTACTCTATTTGTCACGGTACAGGTTTTCTATTGCTAAAGGTATTTCTTACTAAGTAAAAACTAATATTTTTTGTTACCTATGCGAAAATTACCATGACATGACATATGATATTGTCGTTCCGTAGCGATAAATAATTTACTAGTGTAATAGATACAACTATTCCTGAAACACGCTGCAAACGATACAATCAATGTCATGTATGCTCCACTTAATAATTAAATAGGACACCGTTGCAACTGACACGCGATTTTTGTTGTAGCCTTCTTCATAGCTAATTCAACACATAATGACTCCAACCTATATGACGTCCTTTTTTCGAAGAAATAGGTAGATAATTTACTTTGTGATCAATCAAAGATGATGACTGCTATTCACAGCAAAGATCATATCAACTCAATCATAGTAATTTAGCTTGTTTCCCACATGTCTTCTGATGCGTATGTAGGTTTCTTTCTTTTAATGTCACGACCTAATTGGGCTATTAAAGTAGTAGCAGTATTGTTGTATATGTCGTTGTTACATTACACTCTTTACATAGTTGTAATCTGTTGTAAACTAACTGTACTATATAAGTAATAGGTACCTAACTAAATCTATGATACCTACACAATTAATATTCTTTTATCTGAATTTAATGGATTTTATGCTGGTTTTACAATTCCGTGTTCAAACACCGAGGAAAAGAAATTATAAAAAACCACTATCCGCGTTTTCTAGCTCTGCAAATCTTAAAAGGGATCTCATCAAGGGATGAAATCAGGGCGGATTGCTAATTTTTACACATATATAAGTAATACAAAATAAATTACGTCGTTGAGCCGAGAGCAACAAAAGCATAGCCACCAACCTTGTCCCATTCATGTATAAATAATTTGATTAGATATAATATTTGTCTGTTGGGTCCGTATGTACTTATATCCTCCAAGTTTGGTACAATTCATCAAAGACTTGCTTGTTATATTAACTATTCTGGCCTCTTTTAAGATGTTTATTTAAATACCTCAAAATATTATTTTTCGTTTCTATTTATTACCTAAAGATTCCAGATATTAATCACATATGTTTGAATTTGTCAGCGAATATCTATCGAAGTATCTGTCGTTTTTGATGTTAACCATTACCTTCTGAAAATAAATTTGTAAAAAAGTTTCATAATTTTAATGAGTGATGAAAGGATAATCAAGGCAGTTACGATTTATTTCGTTTGGAACATCCCATGCTAATCAGCCCTACACATATTTATAACAGTTGATCGGATCGGATATACCTCTATCTAATATACTTATTTGTAACTAGCTGTTCCCCGCGGCTTCGCCCCGCGTGGGACTCGGTTATATCGCGCCCAAAAGTAGCTTATGTTTGACCTCAGGTCATTAACTACATCCCTACCAAATTTCATCCCAATCGGTCCAGCAATTTAGTCGTGAAGAGGTTAATTACGCACCTGACTATTCACTTCAAATAGTGTTATCAATACAAAGACAACGTATACTTTATAAGAAGAATCGTTAGTAAACTCGCACAAGTGTTCAAAATGTTTAAACAATGATATTGTGATTCTCAATGAAAATGTTATGGCTTGTGTAAATGCATACAATTGTCTTACGTAATTATTGCTTTCATTTCTATTACGTTCCTTTACATATTTGTTATGTACATATTATTTTAAATAAGTTGGAAAATAAAGGTTTTAGTCTTAACCTGGTGCCTTTATTACGGTAGTTACGTTAGTACCTACATTTGTCTTAATTACACAGACCTACGACGTTACTAATATAAAATTACAAATATAATATTTAAATTAAAATATATCTTTTAATATTCAATAAGTACAGTAAATTATCTACACAGCTGATGTCTTTGTAACCTAATTGTGCCTGTGCTTCGCTAATTTTTTCCCCAGAACCCAAATCTAGCCACGTAGATCGCTTATGTTAGGTATTTCATCAAATGTAATCGATGTAGAGCCGTTACCCGTACTTAATTTATATACTTAGGTACTCGTAAAAGATTTGCTCGTTCACATATTTTGTATTTACTCTGTTTTAACTTTATTAACTACCTTAATTCCTTTCTCAAGTAAGACAATTTTCTAGGGATATTAAAATTATTTATTTCCAATAAATTTATTTTAGAGCATTTTTAAGTTAATAATAACCATTATCATCAATCAATCCAAAATAGAAAAAAAAAAATTACCATAGTTTAGATGTTTGAAACATTATAAAATAAATTATATACATATAAGACTATAAGTATAAATAAAACAGTAGATAAACTGAACCTTAGGCTATATCATATGCTGTTGCTATATTATATGTTTTTTAACGCGTCATAATGGAGTCTTGCGACAGATCTGTCTATTAAATTGAAAAGCCGCCGGCTTGAACTTGTGTGGCATCATTCATAACACTTAAGTAACATTACCTGTACCCTGAAGCCTAGGTAATGGGAGACTGCTATCACATTGTACAGTGGGGAAAGTTAATTCATTGACCACAATGTTATGACACGGAAGTATGCTATGATAGATGTCTTGAAACGTGCAAAGTAAATTTTGCTGTATACTGTGATAAACATTATCTTGGGGTAATAAAATAAGTAACTATGTTTTACTTAGTAGATATGTAAACATCAAGTGAAAGTATTTATGGCTGGCATTTTAGCGGGCCCCGGGCTACGAAGGAAAATAGCTAAGGATCAACAGACAAACACTTATGAGAGAGTGAAGATTGAACAACTCATTTCTTTTCTCACCTTTTGTGGTGGCTAGCACATTGGTAGTTTTAATGTATGTCTGCCGCTGTCTCTACCTCTGGGTAATCGGGGTGCAATGATGCAAAGCGCAATGAAACACAGGTTTAGGCACACGGAGGCAGATCATGAAGAATAAAGGGTATTTTATTTATTACATCTATATTTTCATTGGGTTCTAGCTATGTATTGTTTATTTCATATATTAATTGTCGTAACCACAAAACAGCTACCTACCATCAATCACTTTTATTGTGTGTTCCAAATACAGAACGTTAATAGGAAGGTAATGCACTTGGTCTCAATCCAAATGTAATAAATTGTTTTTATTTCTTTATGCATTTGCACGTGGGCCAAGTCTTAGTTTAATTATACAATGTAAAATAATTATAATAGTAATTAGGCATTTACATGATGTCTCTAACGTTGTGAACTGAATCTTCAGCTCCTCCTCGCCAACGATAGGGAATTCATCCTTATACCTGATCCACAAAGTATTATTATATACATTTATTACCATATACGTACAGTTATCTCCCGTGTACGCTAGGATTATGGAAATAACCTACAAATAATTTTTACAAGTGTCCAAAAAGTGGTAAAAAGATTGATTACCTATAGGTTTCACGCTTGTGTCGCCTCTGTTATTCTGTCTGTATATTAAACCCGATAAAAAATAACGACGAAAAATTATGTAAGTAGAAGAAGATATTATTCACTTGTGAATCAATAAATAATTAATTAATACCCACTTAATACTATATGGAAAATTATAACAGCATACGAAATAGTTTTTCAACATACCTACTTGTTCCTATAGTTTCTACATCGTTTCGTTATCGTTAGTTACATACAAACCAGATGGAAAATCAGAAGTTCACTAACAAGTAAAATCTTCATCTAGGTAATATTTTGCTAAGGATTTTGTACAAAACTTTTTAAGGAAATTATTTCATGTCTCAATTAACCAATTACGTCCCAATTATTGTACAATAGGAAGCGATGGGTTATACTAGCAGTGGTAGCCAAGCCATAATAGAACTAGTGGTTCTGTGAACAGTAGACCTCGCGAACCTTTTCCGTTAACCCCCTTCCCTTTTTTTCATAACTAGGATCATAGGATGAAAAAAAGGATTTTTGCATAGTTACAAAAAAGAAACTTATCTATGACCGAAAACGAAACCATAGCGCATATTAATTTGTAAAAGAACCCTCTTGCGGCCAGTGATATAAGCAATATAACACAATAAAGCAAACTTTCCTCCTTTTTTTCCCCTCATTTTCCCTCCAATCAAAAAAAGCTTTCGACAAAAAATTGCAAAATAATCAAGGAACACGTGTGCCAAGTTTCATTAAGATCCGTTCGTAAACAACGTCACAGAAATCTTTTCCCCCATTTTCCTTCCAATCAAAAAAGCTCTCGACAAATAATTGCGAAAAAATCAAGGAACACGTGTGCCAAGTTTTATTAGTATACGTTCAGAAATGCGACCTCTAGCCCGGAACAAACAGATATCCGGACAAAAGCAAAATTTGCCAAAAATCGAAATGGAGACTCTCGCTCGCTTCGCTCGCTCGGTCAATAACTCGGCTACCTCTGCTAGTTTACCTAATTGAAATATTACAAGCCAATAGTTTAGCTTTAATATAAATGAGAACGAGACAATCTACTCTTTAATAATTTTTAAAACGTTTTCTGGCAAATTCCGGAATGTAGCTGCTAAAATTACAAATACCTAATTCAAGCTAAATTAGGTTCCATAAAAAAGGTTATGAAAGCTACTTTACTGATAAAACTGAATTGATAAACAACCCGTAAACAGTTTAAAAAGAAAAAAAATATATATGAAATTTTATTTATTATTTACTAGCGACCCCGGCCCCGGCTACGCATGGGCATAAAAACTTCCTCTTGAATCACTATATCTATTAAAAAATAAGCATACAAAGGAACATAGGGACAGAGAAAGACACTGTTTTATACAAAGAAGTTCGAATCGCGCGCGGTCTCTACGCAAATTTGGCGCTGTGCATTGTTGGGTATTTTGTAAACATATCTACCTACAATAGATATTATTCCATGTATGACGGTGGTCCTCACAATAAACAGTCTATTAACTGCAGCCTATCTTTTACTACGTGTCCTTCCGTATTTAACTGGCGACGAGGATTATAATTATCGTTGTTTAAAATGCCGTACGGTAAAATAGAAGCGTTTGATTTGGCATCGCGAAAGTGGACTATTTATGTGGATCGCGTAAAACAATTTATTAGATTAAATGAAATTAAAGAATCGTTACACGTGGCTACGCTTATCACGGTAGTCGGTGAAGCTACCTACGACTTAATGTGTGATTTATGTGCGCCGGAGAAACCAGAAATCAAAGAATTCGATGCATTAGTTGAAATCGTACAAAAACATTTAGAACCCAGGCGTTCCGATATCGCCGAACGGCACATTTTTAGACAAAGACGTCAAAAAGTCGGTGAAGAAATCAGTTCATATTTACAACATTTAAAACATTTAGCGAGTACCTGCAATTTTTCGGAAAAACTGGAAGAAAATCTCAGGGACCAATTCGTATCGGGACTCGCGAGTGACGACATGCGTAGTCGTTTATTTGCGGAAAAGGACTTGGACTACAAGCGGGCTGTAGAATTGGCGCTGGCATTAGAGGCGGCCGAGCGGCATGCGGAGACCAGCTGCAAGGGCGCGGTGGAGCCGGGCGCGGACGGCGGCGGTGCGGCGAGCTCGGCCGCGGCGGGCGGCGGGGCGCTCGCGGCCGAGCCCGTGCACAGGCTGGGGGCGGCGGCGGCCGGGCCACGGGACCGCAGGCAGCGGGGCTGCTGGCGGTGCGGGCGGCCGCATCCGGCGGATAAGTGTCGTTTTAGACAATTCAATTGTGATGTGTGCGGTGTGAAAGGCCACTTGAAGGTCATGTGTAAAAGTGTGCGTCCATCGGTTAACCCGACCCAGAGGAGAAACCACTTTTTGGAGACGGATTCCGAAGACAGTGATTTTTTTAATATGTGCGTCGACGGAGGCCATGATGAACCGTATGTAATAAAACTTTTTATTGAAAACATTCCCATGTTATTTGAGATTGACACCGGTAGCAAAATATCTGCCATTAATAAGGAGCTATATAACAAACATTTTTTCAATTTCAAAATTTCAAATTCCAATTTAAGTTTAAGGTCTTACACAGGGGACAAGATTAAGCCGCTAGGTTTTATCACTGTATCTGTTCGCTATTGTGATGTCAATAATGTAACGTATGAAGCTTGCACCTTACCGTTGTACATCATACCGAGCGGTGGGCCTCCTTTACTCGGCCGGGCTTGGCTTCGTAGTTTACAACTAAAAAATATAAATATCAAACTTAACCATATTACACCGGGAAATATAAGTGATGAAACCGAGCACGCTTTGGCATTGTTTAAAAATGAATTCCCTGATGTATTTGCTCCGGGTTTGGGGACATGTACTAAGCAGTTTACATTATTATTAAAAAATAAAGAACCTATTTTTATTAAAGCTCGTAACTTACCGTTGTCATTAAAAAAACCAGTCGAAATTGAACTGGACCGTCTGGTCAAGGAAGGGACTATTGTTAAAGTCGAAAGTTCCGAATACGGAACACCTATTGTTCCGGTAATTAAGAAGTGCGGAAGTATCCGAATTTGCGGAGATTATAAAATAACGGTGAATAAAAAATTGAAACGTGAACCGTATCCTCTACCTCGTATTGAGGAACTGTATGCTGGCCTTAGCGGTGGAACAATTTTTTCCAAAATTGATTTGGCTCACGCCTACGAACAAGTGATTTTAACACCTGAGTCACGAGCATGTACTGCTATTAGCACGCACGTGGGTACGTTCGAATACATCCGTACTCCTTATGGTCTTTGTAACATACCTGAAAAATTTCAAAAATTGATGGAAGAGGTGGTTAGAGGCGTCCCAAATACTGTAGTATTTTTGGATGATATTTGCGTATCTGGGACCCCAAAAACTCATTTAAATAATTTACGTGAAGTATTTCGTCGCCTACAGGCGGTAGGTCTAAGAGTAAAATTAGAGAAATGTGAATTTTTCAAGGAGAGGGTCTGTTATCTAGGCCATATTATTGATAAAGACGGCCTGCATCCGGATGATAAAAAAGTTAAAGCTATAGCGGATGCACCGTGCCCACAGGATATCCATCAGTTAAAGGCTTTTTTAGGTATGGTTAACTATTACGGAAAGTTTATACATCAACTAAGTCAAATTCTACACCCTTTGTATGCATTGTTACAAAAGAGAAATAAATGGTATTGGAGTCATGAATGTCAAATTGCATTTTGTAATGTTAAACGTATGTTAAGTAGCGGTCAGTGTCTGGCGCACTATGACCCGAGCTTACCCTTGATCCTCAGTGCAGATAGTAGTGCGTATGGTATAGGTGCTGTTTTAGCACATAAATACAACGACGGTTCGGAAAAACCTATCTGTTTTGTGTCACGGACACTTAGTGAAGCCGAGAAATCTTACAGTCAATTGGACAAAGAGGCGTTGGCCATATTTTTTGGGGTTATTAAGAATCACCAATATTTGTTTGGAAGAAAATTTATAATGCGAACCGATCATAAACCCTTGTCATATATATTTGGTGATAAATTAGGCATTCCGCAGACTGCGGCCAGCCGCCTGCAGCGGTACGCGGCGCGGCTCGCAGCCTACGACTTCACTGTGGAGTGGGTGAGTTCGACACAGAACGCGCCAGCTGACTGCTTGTCGCGTTTGCCATTGACGTGTATCCATTCAGAAAGGCATACTAACGGTAGACAGACTCCGAAAGATTATTTATGTTATCTAGAAAATGATTTTCCTGTTAATTCTAAAGACATAGCGGAGGCCACTAAAAACGATTCGACGTTACGTAACATATATAAATATATTGTATTCGGTTGGCCTTATAAAACTGATAATGACCAAGAAAAAGCCTATTTCAATCGGAGAAATAACCTGTTTGTAGAAAATGGATGTATTGTTTATAATTATAGGATAGTTGTGCCCACCAGGTTTCGCCAATATATTTTACGAGAATTACATGAGGGCCATTTGGGTATTGTCAAAATGAAAAATATTGCCCGTAACTACGTGTATTGGCCAGGCTTGGACAACGAAATAGAGGAGTTATGTAAGTCGTGTAATGCGTGTCGCCAGCAACGTGATGCCCCCCCGCACGCGCCCCTCACGCCCTGGCAGTTTCCGTCGCGCCCCTGGCAGCGTCTTCATGCAGATTTTGGGGAATACAAAGGTGCCCATTATTTAATTATAGTTGATGCACACAGTAAGTGGATTGAAGTGTTTCACATGAGAAGCACAGCAGCTAAAATTGTAATAGCTAAGTTGAGAGAAATGTTTGCACGGTTTGGACTTCCTTCTCAAATAGTAACGGACAACGGGCCACCATTTACCTCGACTGAATTAAAGCAATATTTTTCAAAGAATGGCATTATGCATCACCTTACAAGTCCATATAGACCTCAAGGTAACGGGGCTGCAGAAAATGCAGTAAAAACTGTAAAAAACTGCATTAAGAAGGCCTATCACGAAGGGGCGGATGTAGAACAGGCTTTATGTAAAATGTTATTTCAATATAGAAATTGCGAACAAGCAACTACCGGGGTTGCACCCGCGCAAGCCTTGATGGGTCGCAGGCTCAAAGGTCGTTTAGACGCATTGCGACCCAACACGGAGGAGCGCGTGCAGCGCAAGCAGCTGCGCCAGGCGGAGCGCGCTGGGGGCACGCAGCGCGATGTTAGTGTAGGCGATCAAGTGTATGTGCGCGATTATACTAACAAGCGAGACAAGTGGGTCGAAGGACGGGTCAGCGATCGAGTAGGGCCGAACTCGTTTTCAGTTAACTTGCCTTCGGGCAACACGACCAGACGTCACATAGATCAAATATTACCAAAAAAAAGATTTTCGCTGACCTGCACTTCAAATGACGCAAGTGTGACTAATGGTAAATGTAAAGACATAGTCACACCTAGACGTCAGTCTACACCGGCGGAGGAAGGTTTAGACCCGGGCATGACAAGCAGCCCTGGCCACCCCGATGTTGCCAGTGCGAGTGCTTCGCGGCAGTCACCACTATCGTCACCCATCGTAGAACAGGAACCAGAAGGGGAACAGGACCGTTTCGAAATGGCCCCTTCCACCCCCATTAAGGAATATCATGCTATGACTCTTCGCCCCCGTCTAAACCGACCACGCAAATAATTGCCATTGTCGGCGATCAAATTTACTTGTTTCACTCAAGTACATTGTTTTTTGTATTGTCTTATTATTGGTAAGGAGGTGTTGGGTATTTTGTAAACATATCTACCTACAATAGATATTATTCCATGTATGACGGTGGTCCTCACAATAAACAGTCTATTAACTGCAGCCTATCTTTTACTACGTGTCCTTCCGTATTTAACAGGGGAATACCGTAAAACGTTTATTTTTTCGTCGCGCAGTTAGCTTTATTCTTCATGGGATTCAAGCATGAAAAGAATATGAAGTATAGTTCAAGGATCAAAATAAATGATTACATCAAAATATTTAAAAAAAATATAATTAAAACCTAGCTAAATAAAATAGCAAAAAAGCTATATCCAGAAAAGGTTTCGTCGCGAATTACTTGATATCTTCAGCGACAACTACCAATTTTTTTACGTCTATAATAAGAATAACATAATGACCCAGAGGGATACCTAAAAAAATTACAATATTTAGTCATAATTATTGAAATATTAAATTAAAACTGAAAAATTTCACCCGAAATGGCATTGAACGGAGACTAGTGACAGGCCAACCCAGTATCGCCACTTTCAAACTTATTTCATTACGAGTACGTACTATAATCGCACTTCACTCCTCTTAAATACCTAAGGGTTGGGGATACAGCGCCTTAATCTATCGTTTTATACTTATGTAGTGAAGTGTGCCAAAGTATTATGAAAACCTATTTATTTTTATCCCAGGCTAACCTCGGGCTCTCTGATAATTCTCAATAAAGTAGTTGTAGAGACAACTTTGACGTTTACCCACAGTGTAAGTTTCAACAAAAGCACAAGCCTTTATGAAATTGACTTGTTACTTAAACGTTGCATCTAAAACTGGTTCTATTTTCATTTAAATTGTTTTAGATAAACCTGTTAGTAGTTTAATCTATTCTGAGACTAACCTATTTGTCGTAGCAACTAGGTGCCTAGAAAACTAGGAAGTGTTCTTATATTACAGCACTTTCAAATAACAAATAAGTAAATTATATCAAAAGTTAAATAGGTACTGCCCGCGGACATAATAATAGAACAGGATCCTATTACCATCTTATATAAGTGTGTCCGTCACCCTTTGGGTTGTATCTCTTTATAAAGATACGGTAATACAAGTTTTATTCATCCTTACAAATTGCCTTGCTTTCAGTAAATTAAGTATGATGACAGTGATTAACTCACAAATGTTCCAACAACCCATGAAAGATATCTATTATGTATAAATGCTTACATATTATTGACATAGATTTTCATGATAATCGCGTTATTAAAGGCCACTTACTCTACTATACTCTGTTATCATAAATAAACTAGCTCGAGGAAAAAGAGGCATTTTGTCAATCAAATTATTGATTGATATTTATTTATTTAAATGAAACAAGGTCTACGTACATACAGGACAACAAACGACATAGCAAAATAAATGTGTCTCTTCTGTTTTTATTTCCTAATGAACATTATTTTCCCTTATAAGAACTAGTTTTTTGTGATCCATCGTCATAGGTACATTTTTACGGTATATGGTAATAATGCATAAAGGATATAACGGTTTCTTTTTTACAAATGATAATGACAATAAGCCACGCTGGGAAAGATATTTCAAGGAATTGTTGAAAGTCGAAAATGAATGTAGTAGAAAATTAAAATAGTGTATGTGCTGTGATAATAATATAGAAACGATTGAAGTATGAAATTTTCTAAGATGCAATGTCATACGACACTTATTTAGGAATAAATCTAAAAACTGTAAATCTTGTGAAATTTTAAGAAAATAAATTTATGAAGAAAATTATTTTTTTAAACAAATTAAGCAAAACAAGAAGCAAAAAAAATAGCAAAGCATTTAGCCGATTTATATTTTTTTTAATCGTTAAAGCTAAAACTAGAAAAAAACCAAAGAAAGAATACATAACTTGTTATTAGTAGGTTGGTACCTAATTTAAGCTAGTAGAGCATAAACTTTTTTATTATTAAAATAGAAGTACTTAGTACATATCTAGTGTATATGGCCAAAAAGGTGACGTAATAAAATAAATTACATCGACGATACGAACGGAATTCACAGTCATGTCCATGTAGATCGATAAGTACTTCAAGTATCTACTTCCTTGTAATCCGGTTGGTCAATTTTTTATTCCATATATTTTTGTTTTTATTAAAGTTGGTTTTTTGCTAAAATCCTAACAGGTTGCCCAACCCAACCAAAGTAAGAGAGCATATGAGCGTCACCAAACTAAAATCACCACTGGTAGCAAAAACTAATAATATTGTACATTTTTTTTATTTCAATAAATAATGAAGGTACTTAATAGAGTTTTATGTCAGACAACCGACGGCTGATAAAAGTTGGTTGCTAAATTTTAATTAATATTATTTATTTAGCTAAGGGTAACCCACAGTCTCTCTCTCATCTTATAGCTTTTCCGGTAGCTTCCTCAGCTGATTGCTTCGGACTGGGTCCGCTTTCCCGCTCTTTCTCCTCCACTTCACCCGGTCGTCGGTACTTATTTATTTATGTACACAAAAATAGCAATATAGGATACAATATATATATAACACAATATTGGTTTTTGGTATATATTAGGCATTTATTAATATATTTTATGTATTATATGTGGTATTATATTTATGTTGTTATTTATTTTTAGATTTATATACTGTTTTTTGGTTCTCTCATTTGACTTACCCCAAAAAGATGTTCTTCTCTGCACCACTGGTTGGTTGACTGGTAGAAAAAGCCTATAGCTTTAAGTCCGCCATTTACATTTGTATGTAATGAAGTTAAACAAATAAATAATAAGTACAAAGGTACTACTTATATTAATAGAAATTTCTTTCAGTAGACCCGTGATAGTAGAGGTAATAATCTTAGTTGTGAAACCATTAGCACGCAGTTTATTGTTATTTTTGGTGTATTGTAGTTGACATTTTTTATAGTATATCTTTTATAATTTGTTGTAAGTAATAACGAATCGATTAACTTCAGCAAAATTATTTGCATAAATACCGCACTTTGTTACAAAGTTTGAAACAATTAAATAGATATAATTAATTGTAAGTAGATAGTTTTTAGGTTATTCTTTAGACTCTAGGTTTTCTTATTAGTTTCTTTCAATTTATTGTATAATTATTAAATACAGAATCGACTTAATCCCTTAGTTCGCTGTAGTCGGATAAATAAGTAAAAGAAGTGTACTTAAAATTCCATATGCGCTTCTATCCTATTTATATTTGATAATGTGAAGGCTCTGTAGGTAAACTTTTTGACATAAGTAAACTTTATTAATTATTCATCGTCAAATCCAATTCACTTACTAAAACATTTTTGAATAATATTTACCATATATATATTATTCAAGCCTACGCTTTTTGATTACTTATATTAATGTTTTATACACACCTAAGTAAAACACATTTAAAAATTTAAAATACCTAATGTATTTCTGTAGTAACAACATGAGTAAAATATTATAATTTGTAGTAGTATTATATTTGTATTTATGACCTAAAGTTTTATAATACTGTTAAGTATTATAAAACTTTAGGTCATAAATATAACATATGTTATAACATATAGGTATAACAAAGGAAATGTAGGCAATTCTAAACTAATCACTACATGGTATAAAACAAAGTCGCTTTCTCTGTCCCTATGTCCCTTTGTATGCTTAAATCTTTAAAACTACGCAACGGATTTTGATGCGGTTTTTTTAATAGATAGAGTGATTCAAGAGAAAGGTTTTTATGCCCATGCAAAGCTGGGGCGGGTCGTTAGTTTGAAATATAAAAAATAAACAACAAAAAATGTTTTATAAACTATTTAAAGTACCTTTTGAAGATTACAACTTTCTTGGGCTACATATAAAAAATTCACAATCATTTGTTTGTGTTCACTTAAATTAACTATTTTTTAATATCTAACGTTTTGATGATTGTAGACACCGAAATAGGCGTCGGCGTCTTGTTGGTAAAAACCAAATTTTTAAACACGCCTATATTAGGCTTTTTGACACAACCATTGCACTGAACCAAGTAGTGATTATATACTCTTTGTGAACCAAGGGAAAAAATAAAAACGTATCAAAATTAAAAAAGTATAAAAACAAATATATGTAAAGAGGCTGATTTAGCCAGCGGTGCTTAACAATGATGATAATGTGATTATATTTTTAGAGTAGACAAAAGAAAACCGTTTCATACTAGGGATATATATATAGATATGAGGGAACAAACATAATAACCGAATTGAGAACCTCGTTTTTTGGAAGTCGGTTGAAAAGCAGACTGCAACACGTATGATTGCATAATATATTGAAACTGTTTTGTGCATTTAGTTAGTGTTTGATGATTAACTCGAAATGTAGAGCAATACTATTACGTACCGTTCCTACATATTTTTTATGAGCTTAGGTAGATATTTCATATTATAAAATATTGCTATACTTAGTTTATCGTTTTTCATTTAAATTTATTGACATTATTTAATCAAATTTTATTTATTTAATCTATTTCACAAAAAAACAATTAGTAGCGTACAATATGGATATTATTTTACAGAACATCTTTACAAGTGGGTAAGAAGTACCTACTTAGTAATGTTATGTTAGTACTATGACTAATTCTGGGGTAATGTGTAGATGTTTGTTTATACATAGATTTAAAAAAATATTGCCGGAATGAAACAACAATTAAGTAATTCTATGGTCGTATTGAAGTTGTGTCACACGTTCAATTTTAAATTGTTTGAGGACACTTTCAGCCGTTTTGATTGAAAGCTATATGCAAAAGTGAACATTTTGTGAATGATACTTGGGTGATGTGTTAATGATGAAAACATAAAACGATTTTAATAACGGATTATAAATGGAAATGTACATATCAAAGTTTACTACCCTCGACACCCCCGTACACTCTTACTACCTACCTTTTAGACTAATTGCGATCTCTATTTGCAGTTCTTGTAGAGTACTTAAACTTATCTATGCTTAAATTTTACTTGGAAACCCCCACTTTTAAGATTTTACTGAACAAATGCATTACAATATGAATACGTTGACAACATTGACATCCATTCACCAAAATGTTCACAATACTTACACAAATGCTTAAGAAGTAGAGCGGCAACAAGTGGCCTGCTCTTTAGCAATACAAACTACAAACAATGACTCTGCTTTCAATATATTTTTAAACGCAACTTTCCTTCTTCGTCCACTGTACGATATTCGTAGAAATCTTAATTTCTACCGAAAAAATAGGTATTAAATATTGATAAAAGTTGATGACAAACAATCACCAAACATTCTTACAAATAAGTACCAAACATTCTTACAAATAGGTACTTACCAAACAATAAGTTTTGCCCGACAAATGAATTTAAAATTTTAATTGACTTACTTTTAGCAATCAACCCTGAGTAAAGATGTAGTTAAAATTTTAGGTAGGTATGTATTTTATCACATCGTTTTTTTTTTAACTTTTAGGAGTTAGTTTGGTTGCAGATAAATTATGTCAAACCAAATCAATTGTTCAGTTGATATATCCTACCCCTAACAATGTTTTAATCAAAATTTCAAAGGTCTTGTTCTTCATTGTGTTTTAGAATAGGTATCACTAGGTTTATACAGTAACTTAGATACCATTTGTGTACAAGACGACCTTGCTAAAAATATTGGCAATATAATTTTATCGTAATTTAGGTCTTGCACGCCACTGCTTCCCTCTTGTATTTTACTAAAGAGTTAGGTTACTAAAGACGCTACAGGAATGACACATTCTCATTTCTTGAATTGACTAATAAAGCAATTATCCATGACTTTGAACCAGGGCCACAAATTTTTTAATAGTTATGCCAGAGCCTATGGCCATTGATCGCGATATGACCCTTATAATCTATTTCCCTTGAATGACACAAAAACGTTGCACTGAGATCGCCTTTTGTTTGTTTTATAACTTTGAAGAAAATAAAGCTTGAATGTAGCTCAATATGTTATAATGGTGGTCCAATGAATATTGATCATCTTAATTCTATACGTATCTAAGTAATTATTAGATAACATCATACATAATGCGTTTGTGATGCTCTCTAGCCAAATCGTGTGGACCGATCTTGATGCAATTAGAGATATTATATATGTGGCTACCTATGGCAAATGAATGTTAAAAAATAAAAGCCAGTTATTCAGACTAATTTACTTTTAGCTAATGCTTACGAGTAGGGATAAAATAAAATTTCCCTTTTAATCAAGAATGAACTTCCTAAAAATATTTCTGCATTCGAGAACCTGACTTTCAGAATAGGATTTAGGATATTATTAAGTAAATACATAACGCGGATAGGAGAGCAGCTAGTATTATAAATGCGTTTTCCTTATGGCCAAGTAGAAATTTTGAAGACATTGTTCCTATTATCCGTTTTGCTGACTGTGATTGATAGAGCAAGAGCATCTGATAGTGAGAATGCTATATTTATCCCCTTTTTTATTTTACATTAATTATTTTTTATTTAAATACAAAAGGTGTAATAGTTTAATGAAATCAATAAAAAGATAGATACATTTAATAATAAAAACACACTGAATTTATTGTAGGTCCCCAACGTTTCCTCTAAAACTGATTAAGATCAGCCGTTTAGTATCCGGGTCGTGAATAGACCACTCCTCTTCCCTTGGGTTTTATTGTAAGAGGCGACTAAGGGAATAGTAGAGGTATAAATTTACTTGTACCTCTCAGACTGAAGACGGATTTCACCAACACCTAACAGCCGGTCATATATCAAATAAAAAGTAACCCGGTATTAATAACCGAAATGTATGTATCCAGTTAAAATATTCATTCAACAATAAGGTAGGTAGCTTTAATAAATAGATCGTACACTCGAGTGACACAGAATAAGTAAGTAATAGTAAAAGTTACTTTAATAAGTACCTTACCTACTATACCTTTTTACTTGGTTAAGTTAAATAGGCCAAGGCCGACCTAAAGACATCTCGGAAGCAGTGTCATTTGAAACACTAAAGTGAAATGGTTTAAAAACAGATGAATGAGAAAATAAAATATGTTTGGCCACATACTTAATTTACTACCTACATTCTAATTAATTTATACTTAAACAATTTTTACACATAATATGAAATATAAATCAACATACCTTGAAAAAATGCAAACGCAAAAATCGAAGCTATTAATATTCGCATGACGATCACTAATATCGGTTAACTGTAGTAAAATTTATTGTTTCATTTATTATGAAGCCTAAAAATAACCGTTCATTATTTTATTATCGTTACATTTCAAAAGAAAAAAGGAACTATCAACATTTGACGCGAAAAGTCTGAGTCATATTTTTATTTATTTATAACAGTGTTTATTGTTGAAGTCGCGGTTGCGAGCTGTCTATGTGTTCTTCTCATAGGAGTAGTTACTGGCGCGACACTGCCCGGCAGTGATTGGCGGCCGACTGTGCGCCTCCAACGCTTTTCCTCACTTATATCAAATGCCCCTATCTACAGAACGTCAGCTGCTTGCGGCTCCAAGTTTTCCGAGCTTAAAAGCCCTGGGCAAGCAAGACATTAATTAGCTGAACGTTGTTTAGGACGTTATTTTTCAAAACCACAGTGTTCCATTTTTTAGGACATGTGGTTTTCGCAGCTGTAATTTTTCGGCTTGAAAATAGAATTTCTAACGCATGTAGGGCACAGAATATATATACATAGATATAGTAGTGCTATTAGGGGATCAATGGTCTAAATTTCTTTCTACTTCGGTCTTCCTTTGTCCTATCAACAGCATACGGAACCCAAAAAATTAAACAAGGATATAATTTGCTATATGCGACAGTGAAAATCCCGTCCAAATTGGTCCACCCGTTTTGGAGAACCGACATACAGGAAGACAAAATAAAATTTTTGGCTTTAGAGAGGACGCCTTTGCCCAGCTGTGTGACACTTGACTATTAAAAAATAGTTTAGTCCCAGTAGGTATCTAAGGTTGGTGGCGACAGAGGTTAAGGTACCTATTCACTTGTAGTAACCTCTATCTAAGTAAGTATCCGATTGATGGTCGATTACGTATACGATTCCGCTAAGAATGCATTTCCAAGGAGCATTTCAAAAAGTTAAAAATGTATTAGAACCTTATAAACCCTGTCGGATAATAATCTCTTGATTATGGGGCGCGGCAGGGGGGATTCAGCTGGCTCACCAATCAATGGCTCACCACTACTGTTTTATTTGTATGTTAACCAGCTTCTTACATACAGCCGACATGAGCATAGGTACCTACATATGCTCATGTAGGCTGCTGCTATATAAGCTATGCAGACGACATAGTGCTATTGAGTCCTTTCATTAACGGCTTGAGTAATCGCTGGTAGGTATCCGTTTGTAAGTCGTAATCTTAAAAAACATGGGCTTAAATACAATTGAAGAAAAAGCAAGCTACTGGCTTTAAAAGCTGGCACCGTGGCTGGGAGGCCCTCGGGCTGGTTGAGTTTTAAGTAGCTATCTTGGTCATGTCGTGACGTCTTACGAAAGGGATGACGAGACTACAACGGTCTGCGCGTTATAGAAAATAACATTTTCAGAATGCTGTTGAAGTTGCCCCGATATCTGTAGTGTAGTGTAGTGCCTCTGCTATGTTTACTGAGGCATGGAGTCTCATACTGACGGCTTCCATGCGATTATTCGCAACAAGACAGCCTCTTTGTTACAGCGCTTGATGGGAAGCAGTATTCTGAAAATAAGATAATCAAAGGACACTGGGTGAGGGTGGTTAAAGGCAAAATAAATAATTAGAATTGAATTTGCTAGTTACAGTACTAACCTATTATTTTAAGGTGATCACTAAACACTAGCGCCACCGTCATTTAAAAATCATTACTCACTGAAAACACATGTTATCAAAAATCCCTCTGCTGTAATTATAGTTCTGGATCTAAAGTTAATTTTAATCATATTCAATTATTGTTATATAGTTTCATATAGTTACAAATTGCAAAACTGCTAAAAGTGGCCGTTTTAAGCAATAATGCAAATTGTAACTATAGGGAATTATAATTTAATATGTTTAGAATTAACTTCAGATCCAGAACCTTAATTTCAGCAGAGGGATTTTTGATAACTTATGTTATCAGTGAGTAATGATTTTTAAATGACGGTGGCGCTAGTGTTCACCGAGGTATCACCTTAAGAAGAAATTGTTCGAATAAGTACCTACTTCTAAAAAATATGGACATTGTCTGAAATAAAATTATTCATTTCAACGTTTATATACCTACCTAAGTAGTTGACAAACGTAGGTAGTCGTACATCTAATAGTATATAAAATTCCCGTGTCACAATATTAGTTACCTTACTCCTCCGAAACGGCTTTACTGATTTTTATACCTATGCATATTACACGTAGGTCTGAGAATCGGCTGCTATCTATATTTCATAATCATCCTAAGTGATAAGGATTGTTCACCCTTAAATTACCTAGAATTAATTTATATGGCGAAACAACGTTTGCGGGGTCAGCTAGTAAATATATAAGTAAGTATTGACTGGTAGGTAAAGAAATAAAATTAAACTTCATTTTAAAATTATGTGAGCACGCGATACTTGTTTGTACCAGGATAACCTACCATGTATACCGAGTTATTATTGATATTTTGAAAAACAACCACTGCAGCACAGAATTAGTATACAATATAAAAAATTGGCTTACTCGAAGTAGGTACCTATTTCTCGTTTATTCTTCAGCGCCTGGAATCATTTCTACTTATCACTACCTTTTGTGTATAGGTAGGTATGTATACATGTAACTTAATAATTTTCCATTAAGGGCGGATCGATGTTCTCTTCTAGTAGTCGCAATGGCTTTTATTAATTAGGTACCTTATATATCAACCCTTTTGAGGATTTTAACCAGCTCGCTTGTTAATTAGCATAGGTAGGTATTCTTTTAAAATAATCAGCATCGACTCAAATTTATTTTATTACTAGCTTTTGCCCGCGGCATCGACCGCGTGTACTTCCCTCGGGAACAGTGCTTTTCCCCGGGATGAAAGGTACCCTATGTCCTTCTCCTGGCTCTAAACTACCTCCCTGACAATTTACAGCTAAATCGGTTCAGCCGTTCTTGAGTTATAAGTGGAGTAACTAACACGACTTTCTTTTATATATATAGATAGATAATGATTGATAAGCATCTTTAAACAACAATGTATTAATAATTTTATCTTTTTTAGGAGTAGAAATTGGAGTCGGTTTCGTTTTTTTGACAAAAACAATTATTTTGTGCAATAGTTATTACAAACAAACAAAACCTTCGGTCTCACTAGCGCCAGATGACCTACTATAATCTAAAACCATGCAAGATCCAGTGAGTAAAGGGGATGTCGCATTACATCTTGTATCGCGCTGTCTCGCTTACTCACTGGAACTTGCATGGTTTTAAGAGATGGAAACCCCAGTCCCCAAAAAAAATAATTTATCTTTCTGTGTGAGTTTATCAGAAATCCTCGCGCAACTATTTTGCTAGTATCCTTAACTTAGTACCTACATTGGAACCTCTAGTCATTAAAATATACTAACCGCTTTAGAAACCTTTACAAAGTGTCAAAAGTGGCCGTTTTTAGTATTTTTTACAAACTAAAGCGGATAAAATTAATAAAAGAAGTGACTCAGGATTATATTGTTTAATTCATAAAGAATAAATTAAATAGCCAACACCGATCATAATCAATTGTGCCCAAATCTCCCCGCTCGCCATTATTTCTTCCCCAAGGGGAATAATGGATTAAAATCCATACATTACTAGCTACTATACTAGCTGTTGCCCGGGGCTCCGCTCCCGTGGGTATTCGGGGATAAAATATAAAATAGCCTGTGTTGTTCCAGGGTCTAGCAATTTCCAAATCGGTTCAGCCGTTTTCCTGTAAAAGAGTAACAAACCTTCATACAAACTCCGCGTTTATAATACCTATTAGTAGGACATTAGACTAGCTGTTCTCCGCGACATCGTCCGCGTGGAATTCATAAAATGTTTTAATTTTGTTTTTGTTTTTTTTTTTGCGAGGACTCTAGTATATTTTATTTAAAGTTTAGGCAAGTTGCGCCCTTCTGCGGTTCAGCCTTTTAGTGGAAATTTTAACATTACGAACAAAGACATGAATTTTATTTATTTGTGGCGGGATTTCAATCAAACACATTTTTATTGGACTTCACACATTTATTGTATTTTTGTCTAATAAAAATACTATATCAATATAACTTTATAGGAGGATATCTACAGCAATTGACAGTCTTGCTGGTTGTACACATTCGCCAGAGCACAACATAAACTCCCACTATCCTTAGTGCACTTTTTGTAAGGGTTTTTACTAAAAGAACTATTCAAAACCTTAATTTACAGCCCTATCGTAAAAGAATTCTTTAATTTAAAACAAACTACATCGCCAAAATCATGTTTCAATGGATTAAAATTCATCGTAGGTTAGTATTGCACTGCTGAACCAAGTAAATACCCGAATTTGAAAGCATATTTAGCAACACTCAAAAATTGTTTTCGCATTCTAGGAAAGATCATCCCGGTCTTATATTTTTATTTTTACTATTATTAATTATTTGAGTTTCGCTAAATATGCCTGCAACATATTAATTAGAAGAAGTGGAGTAGTTCGTAACAAACTAGCGAGAACAAATCACTTTTGATACAGTCTACTTTCTGCACATTTTTCAGCAATATCGGTAAACTTTCTCCATAGTAATGAAATTATACTTTAAAGAAAATATTTACAAATTTTAACCACGATTTGACTATAAAATAATAATAGGTGCAAATGCACTTATTGTTTAACGATACTATTATATTGTGATCGATCATATTGCCGTAAACCAGGGCGTCGATTCTGCTAACGTTAAGTCACAATCGTGTCAAAATAGTGTTTCAATGGAAGTGCTTTTTTACACACTAGATAAAAGAAATGTATATTTCACTGCTGATGGTCACATCCCACACTACATTTACGTCACATCATACTGTCATAATTCTTGTAAATAGCGTGTAAAAAGCACTACAATTGAAACACGTTAGCAGAATCGACGCCCAGAGAACAGATAAAATAAGATATTAACATTGGGAACACATTTAAATTAATTCTCGAATTTTCAGTGTAATATGATTTCCTTGATCGAAGAGAAAAGCTCTGTTGCAAATTGGAAAATAAAAAACACTACTTACAACTATGTCAATAATTATGTACACAATGTGACTAAATGTAATTGGCTAATCAATAAAATAAAGTACTTAGTCCAACTCATTTTAAGTTGTAACATTCACCTTTAGTACAAATTGAAATATTTATCATAAAATATAGAGACGCAGGTATCAGTGGTATTTTTGATGTATTTATTTGTTAAAAATATATAAATATCATAGCCTTCATTATTTTGTATTTTTATTATATCATAGTAAGTGCACGAAGTAAACTACTACACAGCAAAGTCCGATGTCTATAATTATAATTCCAAATTAGGACCAAGCTCTCTCCGAAAACATAGAATAATAGTAAAACAAATAACGCACATTAGCGAACAATATTTGATAGATCCGTGCGATCTAAATAATCTGTGGACTGCACTGAATTCTATAACTTGTCTTACAACTCTATAACGTGAAACAATCTACAGTTCTACACACAGCATACATAGTATGTACAATCGTAACTATATACACAATTACAACATGGCAAAGATATTGAACGAACACTTGCCTCGCCGTGTTTGGGAACACGCACGAGCATTTTACCCTTATTATTACAATAAAAATATACTCTTCCGTCAGTGGGTAAGGTACTCGATGATTGTCGACATTAAAGCTCTTAAGGCAAATTCTAATGCATGTTCACTACTGGTGGCGGACCTGGCGGAAATTGGTAACTATTGACTTTTATTGTCCAAACAGGTAGGTGATCCATGTGCACCAAAAGAGATTTTAATACATGTTTCAGTTAACATTAGAGATAATATTAGTATTGTTACAAAAAAGATACGTTTATAAACATGCGACTATCATAAAATGAAAATTATCTGAATTTCATTGACACGTAGGTACTAATATTAAAGGTGAATGATTTCCGATAAACGTTAGTTTTTTTTTATTACACATATTGATTATTGTGCGTTTTAATTACAATATTTAAAGTGTACTTATGTATAATGTGGCTAACCTGCAGGGAGAAAATGGCTCATTATTTTGGTTGATATGTTTTGACGTCGTTGAGTGACATGATGCAAAAACTGTGTGAAGCCCCAAGTACATCTTTAAAACACGCAATGTATGGAAAATATGCTGCAACTACTGCTGCTAACTATACACCATGTCACAAAAATATTTAATTTTTACACGGTTTGTATATTTATATAATCATAAATACATTTATTTGTACATTACACATGTGAATTTTAACTATTTACAAATAAACACAACACTGTCCGTCACCTCCATTCACAAAATCTCCGAACATCTAAACTATTCAATTAAAGTGATCAGGGCTGTAAAACCTAGAGTTAAACTAATATTTAGTTATTATCTCTACACAAATGTAAATATATTACAAACGTTTTCCTATTAAATTGCAATTAGACAGGCTCAGTTTGCAAACGATCATTTTCGTCTATTTCACGAAACGTTATAGAAAGCTTCGTTAGCCAGAGAATCAAAATTTTAAATTTGTTACATAACACATATACACTGTTTAATTGAGCTCTTAAAAATAAAAGTGTACTCTGATATTCAATGTGCTGAAGTTTGAATGCACTCATCAACTAAAATGTACAATTTGACAAAGTCCAACCCCTTAGTTTAGAAAACTAGGTCAAAAAGACAAGGTAGTATAAATTTATACCTAAGCATGTTAACATATGACTATGATACGACACACAATGCGTACGAAATTACATTATTTCACATACCATTTGCCGTACATAACTTATGCATACACATAATTGATGAATGGGTGGGCACATACATAACTGATAATATGTAGGTAAATTAGTAGAAACTGTAGGTGATTAATTTCAGAATACAATGCTGTATCTACAGTAGTTTAAATTTTATCAGCTAAATTCAGAACGTATAAATTACAACAGCATTAGAAAATGATAATCATTTTTGACTGTAGATTCATTCAAACCCCTGGCCAACGTAGCATAGTACTGCCGTAAAACGTTATTATTGTGTCATTAGACATTTTTATTCAGCTATTTGATATGGTAATAATTAATGTAGATCAACAGAATTGGGTTATTATTTTACCTTGTATTATAGTACTATGGATATGCCTGAGCACTGTGTTCACACAAGTTATTATTTATTTCTTACGTTAACTGTAACATTACATTTATTATGTACATAAATCCTACAACAAACCAGCTGTTGCATTGTTGCAATCTGACACTTATTTTTCAACCATTATGGTTGCATTTCTGAAGTTCAAACTACAAATTGTACCTATGTTGTCATATAGAAATCTATCCTTTTGGTATAAGAATACTGCCCTGAAAAATAAAGTTGCAATATTTATGAAGATCAAGTTATGCTATTACAAAATATTATGATATACAACAATCTATGTTACGTCGATGCAATTAAGACACAATTAAATGTTTCAACTAATTAGATATGACCTTTTTTAACAATAAAAGCATATCTTATTCACATTTTACTTTGGATATCTGAGGCAAAGTCATAACGAATGAGAGCATGCAGCACACGTGTTCATTTGGTGTGACCCAGACCTAAATAAATAATAAAAATAAATAGTATAAGAAATAAATAAAGCGGCCGGCATCTTGTTGTCATTTGACACACATTTTGTTGTTTGTATCGTGTACGAGTAAAAATGTCGCCGTAACAACCGTAATAGTCGTAACTGACACTATAGGCGGATTTGGTGCGTTTCCATTCGGATTGATGCCGCTTGAAATACGCTGATAGTTGTATGAATTACAAACTGAACAGTTGCGTAATTAGCATGCAAATTTTTTTTTCTCTACAAATGAAAACTTATGAAATGTCAGTGATGACACATTTATTCCTAAAACTAATAAGACTTTTCCTGCCTATATTGCGGTTTACGATAACATTAGTGTTAGCTTGCCAGCATTTCTCAAGAACCACAACTGCAGATCATTGCAGAGCAATTGAAACGCGAATACAAAAGCCATTGGAAACTAGCGCTAAGTACCTGTAAAGCTTATTCATTACGATATTATCGATAGTGTGCTACAAGTAGTTATTCAGGATGACGGAGGATGTAAACGACACCTTTATAATTATTAATTAAGTCTTAATCGGTCAAGCGTTTTAAAAAATACTAATAACATGAACCCTTGAACATCTCTTTTTGGGAAGTTGAATAAACAACAGAATCAAATATTTTCTGCGTCATTTGTAAGTAAATTCTAAAGAAAGTTTGGGAAACAACTTTCGTTTGAAATTATTTTATATATAAAAAATCTTTTATAAATTATGTAGTGGTTTGGCTAAACGTAAATTTAATATATATTTAATCTTAAATAAAAAACAGTTTGATTTTATATTTCGGATAGATGTGTTTATTTAAAGGCTCTAAATGATTTTTGTTTACATTTTTAAATGTTGATGATTCTGTAGTTAACATCATTAATTCCTTCTATCGAATTAATAAAATTCAAATTCAAATATTCTTTACAGGCGTACATGTTAGTTTCATTGATTTTTTTTTTATTATTATTATTGGTTTTCTTTTTTCTATCCGAAATAAAATTCTAATGCTGTTTGCATGCAAATCTTGTTTTACGCCTATACATGCCTCGCACAGAAATAAAATGTGCAAGTAAAGTATAAATCTCTTCGTAAAGTCAGATAAAAATCTATACTTAATTAGACGCGGTTGAAACACGTCGTATTTTTGACGAACCGCATTATTTTTAGCATATCGCCTTTTTATACTATATGCAACTGAATAACCTTTTCAACACAACGACAAACAAAAAATGATTAGCTAATCAGATCAATTAAAGAATTTACAAATCGCTTCTCATATTAAGTTTGTTATGTTTCTTGTGGAAGGTCCTTAATTATTTATTCATGTTTGAACTTGCTGTAAAAATAATACTTATAAGTATACGCAAGAATTATTGCGACATTCTTACTTAGTACATTATGTAACAGAACACCTTACATCACAGCTGATATTTTATCAGCGCAAAAGTAGGATGTAAAATTCCATACTTTATTATACATTAAATTATACTCTCCATATGTATGTTGTTTATATTCTCATCTTGGCGTTTTACCACTCACATCCTCAGATCTGCGCTCTGCAGTCCTGTGTGGGCTTTAACTTTGGTGAACATTGTAAACATTGGACAATGAAAGCACAGATGTGTGTTAGAAGGTGGGTCTCTTGCCAATGTCATTGAAAAATTTAGAAAAGGGAAGTATCCGACTTGATTTTTTTGTTCAAAAAACATATTCATTGAATAACTAAGATGGAGCAGCGACCCAAAGACTCTGTTTTTGATGTTTTTATCATAAAATTCTTAGTTATCTGTCATTACAGACGTTTTTATATGAAATTGCTAAACATGCTGTAAACACTTCTCGAGTATTTTGCAAAATCCTTTCAACAATGTTCACTATATTAATATTGTTACTCAGTTCAATTCATTCGCAGTCAATTTGTCACTGATTGCGGTCGTATTTAACTTGATCATGTCGGAACGACGGATCTCAAATATGTACAAAAAATTAATATGGCGGAGTACAAGGGGCGTGCAGGATCCGCACTGTCGAAATAATTTCGCAAAACGCGCGTGATTTCAGCAGTCAAACGGTCGTAGCAAAATGTAAAAGCAGAATCAGCATAGTTAATCATCGAACAAAATAGAGCTCATTCGGCAAGACACTCGATGAATGAATGCAAAAAACTGACGGGAAGTTTATCCTAGTTATTATTAACACCCGTTATTGACCGAGCAGATACGACCCTAGATATTCATCGAACATTATTCGGCAAGAGACCCATTAATCGAGGATCTGCGACGCGTTCAGAGCTTGCGCGGGCGCGTGAGGCGTCGCTTCTTGCGGTCGGGCGTGGCGGCCGCGTCGGCGGAGGCGCGGCGGCGCGCGGCGGGCGTGGAGCCCTCGTCCGCGGCCGCCGCCGCTCCCGCCGCCGCCTCGCCGCGGCACGGACTCTCCGCCCCGCCCGCCGCCGCCCCGCTCCCCGCCCCGCTCCCCGCCGCCGCCGCTGTCGTAGTGCCCACGCTCTCCACGACGGCCGCCGAGGAAGTATCCGATGTGCTTGTCTCCGCGTTTGTGCTCGCGACCCACTGGAAATATACGGGTAGAGCTGAGATGAATCCATACTAATATTATAAATGCGAAAGTCTGTCTGTCTGTCACCTCTTCACGGCTAAACTGCTGGACCGGTGTGATGAAATTTGGTAGGGATGTAGTTAAAAGACCTGAGTTCAAACATAGGCTACTTTTGGGCGCGATATAAACAAGTCCCACGCGGGGCGAAGCCGCGGGGAACAGCTAGTTTATATATATAGAGGGATTTAGGAAAATATCACTAATTCGATCGCTCGTACCAACACGAATCTCCAAGACTGGTTGACTATTTTTTTTTATCTTCTGATCCCCTAGTAGTAAAAAATGATAAATCGGCTCATTTTTCTGTCTAAAATTTTTTACATTCTTTATCCTTACGGCTCCGCTCGACAGGTATTTACCTAAAGAATACCTATTTTTGCCAGCTATTTGGTCTCCTAAAACGACCTCAAATTCCGTTTTCTATTAATACACCACTTATATAATACGGGTGTCAACCCTGGGATAAAGCAGATAACATACTTCCCAAAACTTCCATTGAAACAAGAAGCGAAATCCCTTGAGTATTTCAAAGACCAATTTTTCCCGAGCCATAACTTGCAAAATGAAAGAAAAGTGTTTTACGTAGCCTCGTGGTCGTTACGTACCGCAGTATTGCAAACAACAATTGAATGAAACACTGTCATACCTGCGCCAGCGACGACGTGGGCGACACTCCCAGCGAGAAGCCGCACTCGCCACACAGCGGCGGAACAGCGGGCGAGCGCGACCGCCAGTACTGCAACTCTGTCTTGCATTTGTTCAACTCCTGCAACACAATAGCAATAAATTTATTTATTTAAACTATTGCACAAATTTTTTGGACATCTCACAAGCCGTCAACCAACACAGTAATAAATTATGAACTTCATTTTGAATAAGTCTTTGCACCAGTGCACTGTTTATCAGAGTGCATTAATGATTATTTTATTATACTAATAAAGTATTTTTCGTGTGAAACAGCTTAAAACTTCTATTCATACTTTTAGCTTTGTATTATTAGGATTAACCACAAACCTGTAGGAGAGTTTGAAATTTGCGACTGGTCTCCTCATTTTTCTTATCATAATCGTCAAGACGATTAGCATATTCTAATATCTGCTTTTGCTGCTCAGCAATCTGCTTCTGTTGCTCAGCTATTTGCTTTTGCTGCAATGCAGTTTTACGCTTGCAACTACGCAAATCGCTACGTAATGCGGATAATTGATCATTGTACCTAAAAGGAAAAATCACAACTTATCATTTAATTATCAAAATTGTTCTTAATGGGAAGACGTCAAGAAAGGAGCCTCCATCATAGAAATCCAAACACGTCCGGCGCACCCTGGGCTACAATCTGTGCGGACAGTCAAGTCGGTAACGCAGATTGGCTGATCGTTTCACCACGAAATGGCTGTAAAGGTCAAGCCATTTCGACTCGACAAGAAGAAGAATGAGACGACGGCTTCTTCCGTTTAGACCGATATAACGTATATATAGACATTGTAATAACCGCTACCGAAAAATCTATGATCATGATTAAGGCGTTCCCTAGTCTCTAAAGTGTAGGCTGATAATGCAAAAAAAAAAACAAGATGATGTTGTTCTCATAATCAAACAGGATTTTATGGTATATTCTTTTACTTATCAAAACAGACTGCAAGGTCAACAAACTAGCGTTTCGGACGAGTCTACTACAACGTGCCACTAGTGATGTGCCGCCACTAGTTTTTTTTAGGGTTCCTTACCAGCGTCCACTTGAATTCACAGTTGATCCCACACTAGGCTAAACCTGTATCATGTTTAGCAACGAATAAAATAACTTACTTCTTCATCCCTTGTTTAATGCGATGTATTCGCTTCCTGAGCACCATATTGCTCTGTGGCGGCGGCGGGGAAGGCGGCAAGCTCTCTTCCAAGTACAAGTTGTGTGAGGACACGCGACGGTCGCATGACGAACTCCCTCCTTGCTGTTGTGAAGAAGAGTCGAAGCCGCTAGGCGGAGGAGAGTCTAAGCACATGTAAGACTTACTACTCTCTCCCGCTGAAAACAATACGAGGAATATTTCTCATCTCTTTCATACCAGCGATTGCTCAAGGCCTCTTTGCAATATGATAAGATTTGGCCATGGAACCCTTGAAGTCTCACTAGTTCAACGATTGAACTGACCAATTGAACATGTATGAACATGGGTAATAAGATAACTGTATAATACATTATTTATTTGTTGTACACAATCTTACCCAAACAGGCAACATTTTTCTTAACAATCTTAATTTTTTTCATACTATCCTTTCCTAATTTCCTTTTTTATTAAAAGTAACTAGCTGTTGCCCGCGGCTCCGCCCGCGTGCGCCTCGGTTATATCGCTCCCGAAAGTAGGCTATGTTTGACTCCTAGTGCATAACTATATCCATACCAAATTTCATCACAATCGGTCCAGCAGTTTAGCCGTGACGAGGTGACAGACAGACTTTCGCATTTATAATATTAGTATGGATATGGTCAAATCAAACAATCTGATTAACCACTTTTGTGCTTCATGCATGATGCCTATGATAAAACTGCTTTCTGATAGCTGAGAATAGATGCCATACATCTATATTTTTATTGTTGACTGACCTTACGAATGTTAGTGGTACAATTCAATCTAAGGTGCTAAAGAAGTGAGGCAAAGTATAAAGCACTTATTTTATAATCCTATTTATAAAAGACGTTAAACATCGTTCGTAGAAGTCAGTGATGTGCATGTAAAATCCCACATTAATAAAGCAGATTAAAATTATTATTGTAATTCTTAATTTCTGAATACTCTTTACCCTTTAAATATTATAGATATCTAAGGTATATAATATTATTATGTGAATAAGATAGGTTACTGCAGTCAATATAGGCTACATATAGTACAGTTACTATACCTATCACAAAAAACAGGCTGTCATAAGTCTGACATAGTCTCTTAAAAAAATCGAGACTGTGTGTGTGATTGACTTTTGAACAACACCAGAGTCCATTATGTTTTAAGAATATTATAAATGTAAGTTGTTTATAGGTAAACTTGCGTAGGCTAGAATTTATAATAACATATAGGCTAAATTTTATCAAAAACTGCCACGGGAGGATGCACAGCTCCAAAAGAAAGTCCTTGTCAATACCATTAAAAATACGTTAACACACACCTCATACAATGAATCAATCCATTTATTTACAATCCTTTTCTTAAGGATGCCACAGAATAGATTATTTCAATGGTCTGCCAAGCAGCCATTTATTATTTTTGAGCTCATAAAAGCCTAAAAATAGTAGGTGTGCTATTTTCAGGCCCACATAAAAAGGTACTTACTTCACGTCATTCACATGTATTTTCTTAATTCTTTAATTTAAACAAAAAAATATTTTTTTAGTAAATTTATGACTTTTTAATTAATTCATCAGTTTAGTTACATACTATAATATTAATTATTTCAGTCCGACTTGTAAAGAAAAAATATAAATAAAAAAATACTAACCAAACTAGCCATACACTTTCAAATACATTCATTGTAACTATAGAAAAATATTTGTAATTGTCATCACTGCTATAAAAAATATTGATCAATGTATGTAGATGGCCTTATAACATGTGGAGTGTTTAGCCTACAAGCATGCTTGGAATGCTGTACTGTCATAGAATGCAGATGTTTTATTATATCATAATTGTTTGGCACTATTATTTTTGAGTCAGATATTAGACCACACACCAGGAATTGTACATTACCGCCGAGGATTTTTTTTTATATAATTAGAGATATATGAGAGCTTTGTTTAGTTTACAAGTACAATTTTAGGACCTTTGCAACTATCGACTTTATAATACATATACAAAAGAAAAAACAATGTTTTTACATTTCATTACTTACGTGAAAATGCTGTGGTGATATCAAAGAAATCTGTACCAAAATAGGTAATTTCTGGCAAATTGGGTTCTATGTGTTCTTTGAAATATTCCATGGCCATTGTAGTCAAATCAAACAGCTCATCAGTCACTTTATAAGGTCTAGCCAATTTCGTGGTTGTTTTTAAATATGCCATAATACTGTACACCTCATCCAGAATCTGAAATTAAAATTCATTCAGCAAAGCAGAGAAGTTTATATTGTCATAATCATAAATATATACACCTACATCTCAGAACATTCTGAAAATAGCCATTTACCAACTTGCTCTGACTGGCAATCAAACCCAGTACTTTCAGATCAGGTAATTAATAAAACATTTATTATTTACCTCTCCAGGGAAGAAGCAGCAATGTTTTCTTTCAATGTGTTTTCCAAAAGTCATTTGCAAAAGGCTTAACCTCATGTGCAAAGTTTCAATTATGTCTGATTCACAAGCTAATGGATGGCTTCTACGGGCAGATTCTCTACGTGGCATCTTTGCTTTGATTGCATGGAATCTGTGTAACATCTGATTTTGGAGGCGATGAAAGTTTGAATTCAAAATGGTGCTGCAAATTGTATTGAACTGTCGGTTGACCTGTCAATAAACATGAGCAATATAAGTTGAACATTAATAGAAAATGTGGTTGCAAATTACAGTAAGTACAACATAACCTAACTAGTTCATATTGAATATTTGTCAATTGGTAGATTGAGTAGCCATGTGGTTTCTTATCTTCCCGAGTGTTGTAAGATATAGGGCTAATATTTAACAGGAATTAAATTCCACCCACCTATTTTAATCAGGCAATAGGTAAGTCATAAAAAAAATAACAATCATATATAAAAAACTTAAAAAGTACTTTCTGAAGGGGGAAAATTGAGATTGGGCTCCCCAAACTCATAAGTTTGAGATGCAATTGAGATAATGCTTAAATTACAATGCTTGGTTTTTCAACCAAAGGTATGGGATTCTGTGAGCATGAACTATGTATCATACTGCACCTGAACATCGAAAACAGTCTGAAACATATCAGATAAAGTAATCACTAATGTGGATTTTTTTTAGCAGAGCTACAACAAGGTCTAACATTTGGAAGCAACTCTGCCAATGAGAAATTTTCGTCAGGAGTTAGGTAATAGTTATGCCTCAAATGTGTTATTTCTAATGATAACTTCAAATTACATTATACTACTTATACTGTTAATATCTTATTATAAGCAAAGGCTCTCAAATGATGTAGGCAATGTGCCAGAGCATGGCAGGGTCACCATGTGATGGAAAAGTAATGACAGACCTGATATTGAATTTGACTGTTAATTGTTGCACTTCTCAATTATTATTATGAGGTTTCTATTTTAAATGTCAATTGCGCTATGGAAAGAGGCTGTACTTGGTTTTTATCTACAAGATAGTATCAGGAATAATGAGATCCGTGGAAGAACAAAGGTGACTAACATAGTCAAGCAGTTTGTTGTTATTATAAATTATTATAGTTTGTTAAAGTGTTAATGGAAGGGAACATAGCTTGCAGTACCGATGGCAATCGGGTCAAAAATGTCCTGGAATAGTGCCCAATTCCTGACAAGTCCAATGTGGGGGAGGAGGGACAATATTAAACTGTTGAGCTCAGGAGAAGGTGGGAGACTTTGCCAACATGCATTGCCCAGTTTTAAAATTAAATTCTATTTGAAAATGCATCATTAGAGGCCTAATGCTCAACAATAGGTATAAATAAATAAATCTTTATTTTGGATAGTCTATCCATAGTCAGTGTTAGTAACAATGTTCTTAAAACTATAGAAGTAACTGATTAATTATTAATATCAATTTCAATCAATATTTAAATAAAAATATGGCTGTAATAGAGATGTCGGATGCATGCTGTTTTAAATTGGTTATATTCAAAAATCTATGAGAAGTCTATGTCCAGTAGTGGTCTTGCGGCTGAAATGAAAATCTTTGCTTTGGTGAACAATCTCAGTAAGTAGGTAAGTAATATTAATTTACTGTATTTCTATAATCACTGAAAAATTCAACAGGCTATTATTTTTTGTCAACATCCTTGTAACTAGGCAGTAAACAAAAATGTCAAAAGTTAGAAGGAACAGTGGTAATATACCCTTGATGTAGTGTGAGTATACAATAAAAATGCTACCACTAAGTAGTAAGTATTATATAGGTAGAATACACCAACTATTGTACTTAACCTGCCTTATTAGATTACCATTTAACTATACAATAGCTGCCAAGGATGCATATAATAATGTTAGGCAAATTCATTAAATTTAAAATTTAAAGAAATGAAATCTACATAAGAGTAATAAGGGACCAAAAAAGTGAATATTAACCATCCTCAATTGAGACACTGTCTTGAACCCCACATAGCCAAAGATCTTTTCAATAACTTCAATGGGTAGATCAAGAAAGTTTGTGGGTGCTTTAGTTGCTGGCACGATGGCTGAACACTTTGAATAGCTTGCGGGTGGTGAAGAGCCGCCGGGAAGAAGAGCGCTTGAATGCCTGGTCACACGCGAAACCGCCGCTGGCTCTGCATGAGATGGACCTGCACCGTCACTGCTGCCGCTCCCTCCTACGCTACTCATTTGTCTAGTAGACACCATCTTGCCCAGTTTATTTTAATTTATTTCTGAAAGCTAAATTAAACTCATTTCATTTCAAGTTCAACAATCGGTAAAAAAAAACTGTTTATCTAAATCTACGGCTTAATGAAAATTATTAACCGAAAGTCAATTAAATACCAACCAAAACGAGAAAGATACTTTAACTAACACCGAATATTTTTCATTGAAATAAAAACAATTTACTACACTACCGAGCATATTCTAAAATGGTGGCCATGGATGGCTAGATCGTACCTAATCACTTCAAAATACATTTATAAAAAAACCTTGCTAGCCCCAGATAATTCAATTGAAATTATTGTAAATCACTCACTCAAGACTTCATAAACATGTTTTCTTAAGTAAATTAAATTAAGTATAGTTGAAAATAACAAATTATTAATGAGACGCAGTAGTTTCAAACGCGCTACGCTTTCACAAAATTATTTTTTGTTGGGTTTTGGTGACGGAGACGGAGGGAGGTAAAACTCAACTAGTGTTGGGTAGGACGTACAAGAGGCGGTACATTTGTCCCGTACATGACTTACAAATGTAAGAGTGCCTCAACATTAAAAAGTGTACTACTTCAAATCTTATGACGCGGCTGTCGCGGTCCTCACTAAAGTATACTGCTTCAAATTTTGTGTCGCGGCAGTCGCAGGACGTACAAGAGGTGGTACATTTGTCCCGTTTATAACTTACAAATGTAAGAGCGGCTCAACATTTAAGTACACTTTAAAAGTGTACTACACTCAAATCTTATGACGCGGTTGTCGCGTTCCTCACTGAAGTGTAGGGACTGCGTCTTATGTAGCGGCAGTCGTGTTCCTCGCTCCACTCTCCGCCGCAACGAGAGGGAGCGAGACACCATACTAGGTTTAGCGAGCGAGAGTGAAATATGTTGTTGTTGACAAAACAACACTGTTGCGCGAGTCGTTATATGGGAAGAGTTTGATGAGCAAGTGGGTGTTATAATGCAAAACATCAATCCGACTGCAGGAGGTATTATTGAAGTCGATAAATACCTCAAGGAACCCCTGCTGCCAAGATCCCAAGATCCTGCCAAATGGTGGTTGGCTAAAAAAGACGCCTATCCTAGGCTTTATAATTTATTTTTAAAAAGGCTGTGCATTGTTGCCACTTCTGTTCCTTCTGAGCGCACCTTTAGTAAGTCATAACCGACAGAAGAAACAGACCAAGTGGCAACAAAGTTGAACAAATATTATTTTTACATTCAAATATGTATTTTTTTAAGCATGTGCACTTTTTTAATATTATAATTGTGCTATAATATAGAGTTGTTTAATTTTTTAATTAACCTTCTTAAAAATTAATAATAAATGATAATCATTTCATATTACTTTGCGACATTGAATATTTTATTAATATGTCATCTATCAGAGTTCAGACAATAACATCAAATGTCATATTTGTAAATATACTTGTACAAACTCAGGTTCTAGTACAAACTCAGGTACTGGTACAAAATCAGGTACTGGTACAAAATCTAGTACTGGTACAAAATCAGGTACTGGTACTATTAATTATTTGTGTTAGTACAAATTGTTGAGCTTCAGTACGCCTCGCCTCATTTGAAGTAGGACACTGTATTGGCTCATAGCAGAAAAGTGGCTACTCTTACAAACTCTTTTTTAAGTCGTGTCCTACCCAACACTAAACTCAACCAGTGTGCTCAGCCGTCAGCACAGTAAAAATAAAACGTTGCCAGAAAACAAAATTTAAAGAGACGGACGGGGACGGACCCTAAGGCGCAACCTAGACGCTCATGCATGCATGATGGAAAACCATCAAACAAAGGGATGGTACTGGAAAGGTAAATTGAATCGACTGATATCCAAACAAAAAATCCCAAATTGTTTAGTTTCAATCAAGAATTTTGGGATGATTTACGTTGGAACAATTAAATCAACTGATTTCCAAACAAATCATCGCAAACTTCATGATATACATTAAAAAAATTAAAATGATTTGTTTGGAAATCAGTCGATTCATTCACCTTTCGAGTACCATCCCTTTGTTTGATGGTTTTCCATCAAGCACGCATGAGCGTCTAGGGTGCGCCATGGTGCGCTTGTGTGCCTATGGCGCACGCATGTTGGAAATCAGTTGATTTAATTGTGCCATCGTAAATCATCACAAAATGTGATACCTCGGTGAACACTAGCGCCACCGTCGTTTAAAAATCATTACTCACTGAAAACATAAGTTATCAAAAACCCCTTTGCTATAATTATGGTTCTGGATCTAAAGAAAATTTCAATCATATTAAATTATTAAATTATAGTTCCATATAGAATAGTTACAAATTGCAAAACTGCTAAAAGTGGCCATTTTAAGCAATAATGCTATTTGTAATTATAGGGAATTATAATTTAATATGTTTGAAATTAACTTCAGATCCAGAACCTTAATTACAGCAGAGGGATTTTTGATAACTTGTGTTTTTAGTGCGTAATGATTTTTAAATGACGGTGGCGCTAGTGTTCACCGAGGTATCACCTTTAACAAAAAAAATTAGGATTTTTTGTTTGGAAATCAGTCGATTCAATTCACCTTTCGAGTACCATCCCTATGTTTGATGGTTTTCCATCATGCATGCATGTGCGTCTAGGGTGCGCCATAGGCGCTTTGATGCATGCATGATGGAAAACCATCAAACAAAGAGATGGAGGTGTTTTCCATCATGCATGAATAAGCGTCTAAGGTGCGCCTAAGACTCAACTGTTAACTGTCGTTGTCAATTTCAAAGTCAATAGACAATGTGATGTAGCCTGTAGATTGAGGCACAGCAAGTGAGAACAACAACAATTATTCAATGATAAAATTCGTTCGCGTGTGTAGTGATTACATACTCTTTGTCGCGTGTGAAAAGTTAGAGGAATTGATAACAAATTAATACGTAATCGAAAGCAAAAGGGTATCACTATCGTTTTTATGTAATGGCTTTTATTTTATAGTATTATTATTACGTTTAATTTATGCTTCGCTAACGAATTTAAATACATAGGAATTTAGTTAAAATCCCAATCCTTTACTGTAAATAATGTATCCGCGAAGTGGTAGTAGTGGATCTATTCAAAATATTCATCGGACACCGTCTTCGTCTAACCATAACTCAGGTGAGCGAATAACGTAGTTTTTTTAATCAATTTGTATATTATATGTATTCGGAGTACCAATAAACATTATAGTAAGCAAAACCTTCGAATCCAGGGCCTTTGAAAGACTATTGAAACCGATTGCACTTTAAACTGACCTGAAAATTTTTAAAGGGAAGACTTGTACAGGACGACATTGCAAAGGCATCCAAGCTTCAGTTTACATTTACATAGAAGTTTGATTTTTTCACTGCTTAATAATTTCCAGACAAAATAGAATAACATGTTATATGGCAATTGTGTTTGCCAACCAATCAAGGGTATTAAAAGGATTTTAGAATCAGAAGTAGTCGAAAAGACAAAACAAACTAATTATGTACCTTTATATATTTATTCATCTCCCAATGCCATCATATCCAATGGAAATCTCTAGTCTCTGCCTACCCCTACGGGAGACAGGCGTGATGATATGTATGTATGTATGTATATTTATTCATTTATAGACTGGCACCAGTTTGGTATGGTACACTATATCATGACTTGATTATTATTTAACCATGACGAGATTTTGTATTGTACAGACAAATGGGAAAGATGGAAACTCAGGCAAATTAGCTAGCTTTGAGAACCAAAAAAATATTATTAAAATATTTACTAAAACTTATATCCAAATTGCAAATGTGCAATGTCAAGTGTTAGGCATGCTGTTGAGCCTTGGTTAATTATTTCTGTATTAAATTATCACAAATCTGTAAATTGCTGATTTAAAACTGTGGGCTTCTCATCAATCTGCCAAATAATATATTTGAGAAATATACAGACAGGTGATGTTGAGAAAGTTTTATACATTAGCAAGTTTTAATTTTGTATTGTACTAGCTGTTGCCCGCGGCTCCGCCCGCGTGTAGGTCGCTTTTGCGTAACCTGTGGAAACTACAACTATCCAGACCTATAGTTAAATCTATAGTATCCTATTCCCGTGCCAATTTTTTAAAACCATTACATACGATACGATAATAACCATTATATACGTATATATACTGAAAATATTAACATTCATACTATCACATCTTTGTCTCTAAAAGAGTAGACGCAGCCTATTACAGGATCATTTGGACCTAAAAGCCACTCCTAAAGTTATAGTAGGCGTGAAAAGTGGAGAAAATCTCAATAAAAAGTGATAAGTTAGTTAAATTAAACCTTACGACACGACCGTATGTTCCGTCAAACAATAACTGAACTGACTTGCCGATTTGATTATTTTTTAAACCAAAGTCAAACCAAACCAACCAATCAATTCAAATAGCTTACAATACAACACGACCGATAAACAAACCAACCAATAGAACTAAATCAACAACCAATTTTTTTTAAAATAATTCAAAATTAATAATTGCCGTAAGGAAAATTTTCAATCTGCTATACCATATGCGAAAAAATAATTAAAATAAAGTCAGCGCCATCTATTGATATTTATGTATTTAAATTATACGCCCACACACATTCAATGTGTTATTTTATTCAAACTTAATAGAGACTGCAGTGTGTTTTTCTCTTTACTGATATCGACAAAATAAAGTAGAAATTCTAGCTTTATCTAAATTAAATACGTTTATGTAAACCGCATTCAACTCTGTTTAAGTTTTGAGGCAGTGCTAGAAGTAAACTTCAACTGACCATAACTTCTATTTCCCTTAACCGATTTTGACGAAACAAAGTTTTGACAACGCTCCTAATTATATGTAATCCACCTATGAGAACCGCGTTCAAATCTGTTGAGTAGTTTTGAAGTTATAACGTACCAGAGAGACAAAAATTCCAAAAATTGTTTTTTTTTTGGTTTCTGTTACTCTTCTTTAATTGCTCTGTATCAGTTTGAATTTGAATTTGAATTTTTTTGAATTTGATATATTAACGGACTTAACGCTAAGAGCGTTCTCTACCAGTCGACCATTTGATTAATCTTATTCTTCAATGTCGTCAATGACAAACTATTAGATTTGATTTGATTGGGGTTGCGATATCGTTTATCCAGAAATAAATTTGCAAATGAATTTATTCGTTCCTTTTCAAAATTAAAATAAAAGTAAGAAAATAATTCTAGAAAACAAATAAAAAACGAAAACAGAAAATTATTGTTTGTGGCAGGATTCGATCCAGCTACTTCCAGCTATTTCTTGAAACATTTCTTTACTAAAATATTAAAAGCGAAAATATAGAATTCTAAAAAACTAATACAAAATGAAAAAAAGTAAGTATAAAAAAGTCATGTTTAGCAGAATTAGAACCTTCTACTCAAAAAAAAAAATCCGCGACCTCTACCAATCAGCCAACATGCCTTGTTAGTAATTGGCGAAATTTCAAATGGAAATTGTCTATAGGTACGCAAATTCACCCCTTTTTTGGATGTAAGAGTTGGAATTGTGAACAATCCTTTCTTATGTGGGCAGTATATAGTATAATAAAGACACTAACCAAATTTCACGTTTATGGCTTTTATAGTTTCGGTTTTGTGATGATAAATTAGTTAACCTCCCCCTTTTTACCCCTTTTGAGGTTGAATTTAAAAAAAACGCTGAAATACGTCATTAGTTATTTTTGTTGAGAAACATTCTTCCCAAGTTTCAAGTACATTAATGAAGATTTTAATTTTTTTTCATACAAACTTTGCCCTCAATTTAAACCCTCTTAGGTGTCTAATTTTGAAAAATTCTTTCTTATCTGAGCACTACGTATTAACATAAAACTTTGGTCCAAATTTTAAGTTTATAGCTTTTATGGTTTAGGCTGGGCGTTGATTTATCAATTGCCCTTGTTCTTTTATATATATAGAAATAGAAATTATATTAATCTATTAACTAATTAGAAATGAATACAAATATACTTAAAGACCTACAATTTGTTTGAGAAACCTTACAATATATTTAAGATATGCAACTAACTTATGGAAAATAACACAAAGATTTACCTATTTTCAAACTACTATTCGAAATCCGGAATCCGGAAAAATACTTTTCAAACTTAAATTAAACGAATCAATGAGTAGCCCAAAACGCAGACACTAAACTATACATCCATACTAATATTATAAATGCGAAAGTCTGTCTGTCTGTCTGTCTGTCACCTCTTCACGGCTAAACTGCTGGACCGATTGTGATGAAATTTGGTAAGGATGTAGCTAACGACCTGAGGTCAAACATAGGCTACTTTTGGACGCGATATAACCGAGTACCACGCGGGCGGAGCCGCGGGCAACAGCTAGTACAATATAATGCCGCAATTACCACTCTATACTCCAATCTAGAGGTGAGGCATAAATATTAGATTAGGTGCGTGGATTAGTTATTTTTCGATACCAGTGCGTACCTAATATTTGGCACCCCGGGTTAGGTATTTTTCGATGCAAGCAATATTCATCCTTAAATCATACGACGTAAAGTTCAAAATCGACTGAGAAGATTTTTGAATATTCTCGTCGGCTCTTGTATTGGGTATGTACCTATCCAATACTTTCATCCATCAAAGAACACTGACCCTTAAACTAATTATTATAAGATAAAAAATCGGTTGCGAAAAATATTTGCTACTAGAATTAAACGTATGGATTAGGTACACTTTTATCAAATATTTTCATCTAAATAACAATGACCTTTACGCACTTTAAGAATAAGATCAAAAATCAGTTTCAAATAAAGTATTAACAATTACTGGGATTAGGTGTATTAGATTCGCTAGTGCAGCAGTGTTACTATTAGGAGCTTCGATCCAGAAATGTTATCTAATACACAGATTAAGGAACAATACTTTGAAGATCTAATACTATCGTGTTAGAAACAATATTGAACTTTACGATGTATGACATAAGGTTGGGAATTGGCTGCGAATGGCAGGGATTAGGAAGATGTATTCGGATTAGGTATTTGGATTAGTTATTTTTTGGTATTAGTATTAGATAGAACAGGTACGGGTTTTACCTAATCCAACCCACCTCTACTCCAATCAATTACAATTTAATTTTATTATTTTATATTAAGCAGGTTCCAAATCGTCTAAACACACAATCAAATCGTTAGAAAAGCAAATAAAAATATTTTATTTATTTTGAAATCTCAATTACTACACATGATGATTAAATGCGAACGACAAACCATATCGACTTTTAAAATGTATGGTGGCGCCGTCTATTGACACATTACTGAACTCATAATATTAACAAATAAATAAAACCTTTGCACTCTATCTTCTATTATGTATTGTATCCTATTACAATATGTTGTGTACATACAATACAATACAATACAAAATATTATACCAAAAGACATTTTCAATTTTAATTCCATGTATCTCACTTCAAAAATGACAAAGTTTCATACAACCTGGCAACCCCTATTTCACCCCTATAGGGATGTAATTTTCAAAATCAGATTGATGCATTATTATTTTTTACCAATCACAAATTCAAATTAAAAATTTCATGTGTCTTACATTAATAATGACAAAGTTTCATACAAAATGGCAACCCCTATTTCACCCCTTTAGGGATGTAATTTTCAAAATCTGATTGGTGCATTATTATTTTTTATCAACTTCAAATGTAAATTAACAATTCCATGTATCTCACTTCAAAAATGACAAAGTTTCATACAAACTGGCAACCCCTATTTCACCCCTATAGGGTTGTTATTTTCAAAATCATATTGATGCATTATTATTTTTTACCAATAACAAATTCAAATTAAACATTTCATTTGTCTAACTTCAATAATGACAAAGTTTAATAAAAAATGGCAACCCCTATTTCATCCCTTTAGGGGTGTAATTTTCAAAATCTGATTGGTGCATTCTTATTTTTTACCAACTTCAAATGTAAATTAATAATTTCATGTATCTCACTTCAAAAATGACGAAGTTTCATACAAACTGGCAACCCCCTTTTCACCCCTTTAGGGATAAAATTCCCAAAAGTCCTTTCTTAGCGGACGTCTCTTAGTCACAAACTACCTTCCTGCCAAATTTCATCTTCATCGGCTCAGCAGTTTTGGAGATTTCGTGATGAGTGAGTGAGTGTTTTTCGCTTTTATATATATAGATTAATTAATTATGTAATGGATATGATCTATTCACTAACAGAAGAAAACCTTCAGAAAACAGTAAGATAATCTATACATGCATAAAAACATAAGATTTGATTTAGCACATATCTATATATATAAAAGAAAGTCGTGTTAGTTACTCCACTTATAACTCAAGAACGGCTGAACCGATTTAGCTGAAAACTGTCAGGGAGGTAGTTTAGAGCCAGGAGAAGGACATAGGATACTTTTTATCCCAGGAAGCCCACGCGGGCGAAGCCGCGGGAAAAAGCTAGTTAAAAATAATTTTATTCTTTACTTATATAAATATTCAACATAGTTTTACATATGCAGTGCATATATATATGCAGTGTGTTCAAACCCAATGAACTTTTATAAATGTACCAAGATCAAATCATGCCACTTGAACTCTGTGACAATCATTACTTGGTAAAGTGTATGTTGACAAAATTATGTCCTGTATAGTTGGTTATCATTATATAGCTACTAAACTACTATATAATGTATAAATAGAATAAAACTTATTTAATATATTTTTTCTCTATACCACAGACGATGATGATGACAGTGGTGATAACAAAGCATCAGCCCTAAGTTTCAAAGAGAGAAGAAGAGAAGCTCACACACAGGTACCTTTTCTTTTTATTATATTATTCACACTATGTTTGAGTAGTTGAGCAGCTGGATATGCTTGCCTAGTTTATTAGACTCCTCTGTCAATTTACAGGTCTCAGTGCAGATTGTCAGTTCTGACAAATGGTATGTAAAAATCATACCCAGCAAGTGCCCAGAGTATTTTATTTTGAACCTGTAAATAATATGATTATAGTTTCGAGACTATTTAATGGATCTAGGTGTTACTTTGCGGAAGCCAAAGTTACAAGTACTTACCAAATTATTTTTTGCAAGCTTCTGCCACAAGTAATTAATGCAAAATACTGCCGGCCGACTACTTTCGAAACTTGATTAGTATAAATCTACTGTTAAAGGATTTGAAGTGTCCAGTAGCTGTACAATTAGTGACATCAAAAATAAAGTATCTTTTTTAACATGAGCTTTTTTGTGAATTGTTATACCCAACTAACTTTTCAAAGGTTCATATGGGCATCAATGAAAACCCAAACAAAATCCAAGGCTGTTGACTGTTACATTATGGGGTACTTATTGCTAAAAGGGGCGCAAATCATCAATAAATTAACTTGTTACCAAATAGTTACACCTATATGCAATTTGACTTGACATTTACCTATAAAAAATTTAATAAAATTACAACTACTTTTGTAGTTTTTGAAAATTTGGCTAGGAACATTCACACGCTATCTTAACTAGATACTGTAATGTCTTTTATTTTTATTTCTACAGGCTGAACAGAAAAGAAGAGACGCCATAAAGAAAGGCTATGATTCCTTACAAGAGTTAGTTCCTACTTGCCAGCAGACAGATGCATCAGGGTATAAACCCAGTAAAGCAGCTGTAAGTATAAGTGTTTTAGAGTTTTATGAATATAAATGTACAGATTTGTGAAAACACTATTCATAAAAACTAAAAGATTATTTACATCTACTTTAATAAAATTACCTTTATGTTTTTTAATTTCTTTTAAATTAAATATTGATAAATTACCATAACATTATTTTAATTAAAATGCTCTTAATCATTTGTTAATTTTTACAAATAAGGCGGTGTAGTTAATAAAGTCTATTTCGATTTGTAAATAAATCATTCTTAATTACTTATTGCATGCTTTAATACATACTTTATTTTGCACCAAATATATTCTTACCTAATTTTTAGGTCTCCGTACAATTCGTAAAAATAGAACCCTATCCCAGTCGTCCATAGCCTGTAGTAACCATATTCTATCCCTTTGCATACAATATTCTCATTGATTGGGAATTTCAAAAGAATTTAAAATATACAAAGAATTAATACAAAAATCACGTTATTTGGAATCCAAACTGCAGGTACTGAATATTTGACTCTTCTTCTGTCCCCTAGGCTCTTTGATAAATAAATTTTATACATATCATTTTATATACTTACTTATTTTATATATTTACTTATAAAATTTCTTGTTATATAACAAGTGCAACAATCACCCTTTGCAAGAAAGAAGGAAGAAGCTATGATTGATAGTAATATTCCTTATTGCAGGTGCTTCAAAAGTCAATTGATTACATCCAGTACCTGTTGCAACAACGGCGTCGCCAGGAAGAGGAACGGAACGCGCTGCGCAAGGATGTGGTTGCGTTGCGAATAATGCAAACAAACTACGAACAAATTGTGAAGGCTCAACACTCAGTGCCAGGCCATAATGAACAGAGGTTGACAGATCAGGATAAGTTCCAAGTTGTAAGTTTTATTGTTGTTTTTCTACTCACCTTATTGTCGTTTGCTTGACCCATCAAAAAGTAGTAGACTTCAGGTCATTGTTTTATTGGTTCAAATTCAAATTGTTTATTTTCAATATAGGATATTCTTATCACTTATTGACGTCAATTGTTACTTATTTTAAGTTTACCACCACTTCCAAAGCGCAAGTGGAGAAGAAGTGGCGCCACAAACTCCACAGCAGTATTTAGTTTTTATCAAGTTTATTATTAAATTATTAAATATTGAGGATTATTGAAATAGTTTAACAAAAATGTCAAGTAATAAAAGATGTCATGATATAATAAAAAAAAAAATAATGTACTGAATGTACATATGATCAATTTTTAGCTATAGTTTGGAGGACTCCGCACCAAGCTTAAGTTACACATCCTTGTCATTGAGAAAATCATGAGCGCTATAATAGGCTTTTTTACAAAGTAAATTCTTAACATGTGCTTTGAATTTTCGGTCAGGCAAACTAAGAACCGACTCTGGAAGCTTATTGTACTAGTGTATACAGTTACCCAAAAATAAGTCATTAACTCTACTTAGCCGATATGATGGGAGATATAATTTTTTTTTTTTTTAAGTACTTTATATTAAGATAATATCTGAATAATCCCTCAGTTCATTACTACTCGTGATACTCCTGGTGTTGCAGGCGTTCATACACTACGTTATCCAATTTCCATCAGATGGACCGTAGGCTTGATTGCTTAATCAGTACTTCAGTAGTATAAAAATACCGACGCAAGTCAAACTGGTACTAATGCGAGTGTACCAAGGCTAAAAAAAAATAATTTAATTATTCAGTAATATTTATTGCACATATAATATTATACAGCTTTTTAGAATTATTTATTTTTTAATTTAACTTCATTACATATAAATGGCGCATTAAAGCCTTAAAATAAAACTGTAATAACGGCCAGCAATCCAACCCACAGCGCTACAATTCCACCTTCAACACACGTCGTCGCGTCGTACGAGAAATCACCTGCCTCTAAAATACGTATTTTTTTTCCAGTTTCAGGGTATAATGGACAAACTGTTCGACTCATTCGAGTCTGTGCCCACGAACAACTTTGCGGAGTTCTCGGGCGGCGTGTTCAATTGGCTTGAGGAGTACTGCAAGCCGCAGTCCCTGAGAACTATGGTACACGACGTTTTACGGGAACAGAACTTTACGCCATAATTGGGTTTTCCTACGCACATAGTGCGGGTAGAGTGAATTTATAATTGAATTTCTCGAATGATCCCGTCAAATCGTTTTTAATTTCCTTTTTAACTTTCTCAAGACACGTCATTATTTTTACCTGTTACTTATTTGATTAATTGATGTTATTATGTACTCAATTTTACATTTATGTAGATGTCGTCTTTTCATGTGGACAACAGGCATCTAGCTTCATGTTACATTAAAATCTACTCTACCTGTTTTTGGACGTAACCGACTTTTAAAAAAGTACAGATACTAAATATGAAAACAATCTAAGTATATAATATAAATTCGAGGCACACAAAGTTCGTTTTCACTTTTATATTTATATTATACTAGCTGTTCCCCGCGGCTCCGCCCGCGTGGGACTCGGTTATATCGCGCCCAAAAGTAGCCTATGTTTGACCTCAGGTCGTTAACTACATCCCTACCAAATTTCATCCCAATCGGTCCATCCGTTTAGCCGTGAAGAGGTGACAGACAGACAGACAGACAGACAGACAGACAGACAGACAGACAGACTTTCGCATTTATAATATTAGTATGGATTTATTAAATGAATATATATGAGTAAAAATTATGAATTTCTTTTTTATATTGAATCAACATTAATACATGTGTGACTTACAGGTTCAAGCCATGAAATATAGTACTCGGTGTTACTTACCTAGTTGTTATATTTTTATAACATTAATTTAGTAATTCTTAAGAAATTTATGCAAATGCAAATGTTATTGTTGGTAGATTTATAGGTAAGTATGTTAAGTTAGAAACGAGAGCCAAAATCAAATCGGGCAAAATGATTTCGCTTTGTTTGCCATTTCTACAAAAATTTGGACACTGTTTCACATTTGGCATTCTTAAACTTTGATTTCGAGTTTTATCGATATAGGAACAAGATACTGTTATTACGGTTATTACCAAATTATTGGTACTGGGTATGTTATAAGTGGGTATGTAAAATTGCATTAGGTAATTGTAAATTTTGTGTTGAAATGTTTTTACATTTTAATTAAAATAAAGTATGTATTATGTTACTCAGCTAATAAGTTACCAGGTATTTGTCTAATTTTTCTATTAATTTGAAAATGTGATTGCTTAAATAATAATAATTCTTATCAAAATCGGCCAAGTCCGAACTATTTTTGGGTCATTGAAGTCAATACGCACGTTCTATTTAATCACGCATCCAAGTTTAAATTTTGCGTAATTGATCTCTCCTTGCGGTAGCTAAGCTGACCTAAAATAAAGTTGATAATTTTTTTATAAATATTTTAGATAGATAGATTATACTCTTTACCTATTGTACCATTAACATACAAATTATACATCTTGATACAAATAATGTGTACAAAGGCGGACTTATCGCTAATGCAATTTCTTCCAGCCAACTTTAGGGTTATTTTAATACTTATTCTTTTATTTTGATATCTTAAGTCTGTAATAACAGTAGATTCGGCATTGATCGGTAAAGGCTTATTTTAAGTCAGAGTCGATATCCAATTCCAAATGACATAATTTGGTTTAAAAAAAAAAATACTTCGAAATAGGTAGTGTCTCAGGAGTGTCATATATCGACTTTAATTAGCTTGTGGTAGTGCTCACCGTGCCTACTTCACTGAATCCGCGTTTGATAAAAGCACAATAAAATTGTAAACTTTTCTTGATTTAGGAACTAGACTTATTGGATTTTGTTGTCTGTAATAAAGTAATTTCTTTACTGTTCTCTTTGTTACTCTTTGTTGTTATCAAATTTTATTTAATACTTAAGGTTTTTTAGTCGTAGTTTACTTTTTAATGGACAACGCCAAACTTTTGTGGTAGATTAAAAGGTATAGTGGGCCACATAGCCAAGTATACCATATAAGGTGTACTGATAATGTGGTTTAAATCTTCTATGTGGTAACTTCAAATATAAAAAAGATAATTTAAGAAATTTTTATATATTAATGTTGTTATTATACGTCTACCTATAATAGAAATATAAAGTGACAATATAAAGTGCCTTTAAACATGGTTTGCCTTGTGTTTTAAATAAAGATATTGTTTCACAAATTCAATGTTTCATTCAGGAATAAGTAGTAATGCAATCTTGAGCTTTTTAGCCTTTTGCTTTGTAGCATTCTCAGCCGTGTTACTTTCTTCCCCCACTTCCTGCAATCAGCATCTTCATGCCGGCCACCGTAAAACTGAGTAATCACACTCTCTATGTACATTTATTTATTTAACTTCTTACATACAAATGTAAATGGCGGACTTGAAGCTTTTTCTACCAGTCAAACAACCAGTGGTGCAGAGAACATCTTTTTTGCCATCCATTCCCTTTGGCTATCTTAATCTCTTCTTTGACTACAAGTTTATCTATTTGCTACTTTTAGGTAAAAGTAAACAAAAAAATACTATAAATTTATATTTTTACTTAAGTTACATTTTAGTACACACATTCATCTTATTTACAAGATCAAACTCGCTCACTCTCAGTGGGCTGTGACAGTAAGGTGACGTCTCCCATCGGATAGCTCTCCGTCCTTCTCGCACAGGCAGCGTGCTTGGTCCGTTCCCGTGGAGTACCGCAGCACAGCCGTTTGAGCACACACGCGTAGCACATGAGCAGAGACAGCATGAGCAGCAACCCGACCACAACGGTCACTATCAGCAATATCCGTAACTCCCCATTGGACTCGATTGCGGTGGAGTTTCGACCCATTCTCAGCATTCAGGGGCGATAGCGATTCACCTGTAATGAAAAATTTATGATTGTATTCTAAACTAGTTCATGACTCTCTAAGTATTTCTCGCACCAACATATTCAAAATCGATATAATAAATGTTATAATAATAATAATAATATACGAATAAAGTTTTTTTTAGAAATAAGCAGCACCCTTGTACTAATGTTCTTTATTCTATGTTCTTTTCTTTTGTATATTTTTCTGTGTACATGAATTTGGAAAAATAAAAAAAATAAAAAAAAACTAATTATTAGCCATCAATGACTCTGTAAGTATGTCTCATTAAAGGCTTGAGGTCCATTTATGGGCTACGAAGAGGACTACCCTCGGTGCTTTTTAGGGTTCCGTACCTCAAAAGGCTAAAACGGAACCATTAAAAGATCACTTTGTTGTCCGTCTGTCTGTCAAACTAAAACTAAACTGTTAAACTAGAATCTTGAAATTTGATACATAAGCAATATCATACAACACTTTTATAGGAAAACCTGAGAGTATACATATACATATAATAGCGCTACAATTTATATAGATAAGTAGGTAATATCAGAACTATGTGAAATTAAAGTACCGTAGACTTTTAGCTAGGCTTTCTTTTGGACTCAATCATCCGCATTTTCATTGCGTTTTCTCATTTTCCACTAGACTGCTCTTTACTTCGAAGGAATCCTTTAAATGTGTACTATACTTTTAGGTACTGTTCAGTTCTGTTTATACTTTTTCAGACTTCTTAAGGAAAAATGGAATATTAATAAATAATTTTGTCCATCTTTATCCGTGTATGTGTTATATTATTTGTAACTGCAAATAAATATGCATTTTCTTAGAAAGACGTGGACGACGTGTCAAGACAAGGCGGGTCCCCTACGCCACTCAGAAATTTTATTTATGGAGTTATGTTTCCGACATGCTGGTAGATAAAACACTAGATACATAGTTCCTTCAAGATTAAGATAAGATTTTATAAGATTTGACATCAACCCTCTATAGTTATGTTGTTGGTGGAGAAGTTATACAGAAGTACAAGGAACTTAAGACCTCGTTTTTCCCTAAGTCACCTGCGAATCCCCGGCAAGAGACGGCCTAATTTTTAAGCTGGATACCACACGGCTAATTACCTATCTTCTATCTATCTATCTATCTATCTTATATACCGTATATCTTATATATATATAATTGTTTTTTGCCAAAAAAAAAACGAATCCGACTTCAATTCCTCAACTAAAAAGGAAGAAATTATTAATATATTGTTGTGTAAATATGCTTCATATCAAACATTTTAATAAATCTGAAGTCGGTGCCGATTATTTTAATAAAATATGCTAATTAACGAGGCAGCAGCTAGTCAACGAATTCGTTGAATTGGCACCAACTTCAAATTTATTAAAATGTTTGATATGAAGCATATTTAAACAACAATGTTTTAATTATTTCATCCTTTTTAGTTGAGGAATTGTAGTCGGTTTTGTTTTTTTGGCAAAAACAATTTTATTTAATTTTTAGTTTTGAATACGCAATACCTTACAACTAAAAAGTTGTAAACACTTTGCATTTTGGAAAGTCGGGTAAACGTCATCAGTGTCGTCTCACCTTATTGACATGGAATATATCAAAAACTACCCAAATCGCAATAAAACTTGAAGAGTTCCCTCGATAACTTCCTGATTCCATCATCAGATCCAGATCTGATGACTATGGAACCATCTAGTTTTTAACAAAAAATGAATTTTACAAATCGATTCAGAGGTCTTCGAGTAATCGAGCAATATCTTGCTCGATTATATTACAATAAAAAAGTTGTAAATACGTTGAATTTTTAAAGTGGGTTAAATTTTCCAGTTTCGTCTCACCTACCTCTTACCTACCTCTCACATTACTAACATGGAATATTTCAAAAATACCCATATCCAATACAAAACTTAAAGAGTTCCCTCAATTTCTCCATGATCCCATCATCAGATCTGACCTGCTGAATATGGGACCAATTGCAAAGTATACATTCTCGAACAAAAAAATATTTTTTCAAATCGGTCCAGCCGTCGTCGAGTAATCCGGTAACATACATAAAAAATAATAATAATAAAACATTCCGACGAATTGAGAACCTCATTCCTTTTTTTAGAAGTCGGTTAAAAAGAAAGTCGTGTTAGTTAGTAGTTACACTATTTATAACTCAAGAACGACTAATCTGATTTGGCTAAAAATTGGCGGGAAGGTAGCTTAGAATCAGGCAAAGGACATTGGTACCTTTCATCCTAGGAAAAAGCACTGTACCCGAAGGAAGTTCACGCGGGTGAAGTCGCGGGCAAAAGCTAGTAAAGTATATAACAAATTTTATCTTAAGTATTATGAACAAGTCGAGTAGAGCTCGTGGGACTTGATTGCAAGGGCTGAACTTGTTTTGAAGCGAATGAAATTCTTTATAACTTCGCTAGTAGAAAACTTGTTCCGTCTTCAGTTTCATACTGAGACTGATTTATCGAAGTTACTAGTAAAGCTACAGCAATTTCCTTTCAAACTATTTGTTTTTGTTTTTTGTTGTAAATACGACCATTCCTAAAATAAAATATAATTAAAATTTCTTTATTTCTTTAACAAAATTTGGTAAGTACATAATTCTTCGTTTATCCCAATGGTTAGAAAGCCTATAAAATAGTCTGGTATTATAGATAGGTAGATATACTATTTATTGTACAATTAACATTCAAATTATACATGTTGATACAAATTTAAACAATGTATACAAAGGCGGAATAACCGCTAATGCAATTTCTTCCAGCTAATCTTAGGGTGGATATTAATAAAGTTATATGTAAATACAAAAAAAAAAAATATATTCTATACTGTATAAACTAGCTTATCGAGGTTACGCTCCCATAGAAATTTCGAAAAATCCTTTACCTAACAATAAACTCAACTACGTGCCAAATTTCAGTTCAATAGCTTCAGTAGTTTTCGAGATTTAATATTAACGTTAGTAAGTGATTTAGAGATCTTTCTCATTTATACCTACTCGCATAACCCAGTTATTACTTTGTTTATACATATTATATGATATAAGGTATAAAGATTTCCTTGAGACGATTAATTTATATGAGTATCATTTTTATCGTTTCCATTTCGCCGCGACGTGGGTTCCTCTTTTTGCGACGAACGTGGTATTATTAACGTTATATGGCGGATTAAGAACTTTCGTTGGCTTTCACATTTTTATGAAGGATTTATGAGGAAAATTAAAATGAAATGAAGTAGCTTTAATGCTTACTTTACATCTGTTAAGTACATAAGAACCCTAAATTAATACAATCAACAATTTCACACATAAGTTAACTATATAAATCAACGAGATAAATTAGTACATATAGTAAAGTACACAGAGAATGAAAACGTGCAGTTGGATCTCAGAGACATAAATACTTAAATTGTGTATCAAGTAAGTATCTTACATATAAAATAATAATAACTTTAAAAAAATGTTCTGCTGTCGTAGCATGTAGAGGGTCTACGTGCAGTAGCTGCAAGTGCTACGCCGTAGACAAAGCTACTACGCGATCTTTGTGATTGTAGTGGCCGCTGTCTGTAGCCGTTGCTGCTACGCCAAATCCCTCTACGACGTAGATTCTTCGTAGTCGTTTTTTTTTAATTGTAAAAATGCAAAAATTTAGTAACGCTTTCATATATTTATGACAAAATGTCTGTGACCCGAAATGCGTGTGATATGAAAAAATACACTGTTACGTAGGCACTACTTATACGCACGATGTGAAACCTAGTTTGTAACATACCTGATTGATAGAAAATATTTACGTTATAAAATCAATATAGTATAGATCTGTAACGTAACAATAGAACTGTAATTTTCTGAAGATCAGCTATTGGTTGGTCCGCGCAAACATTGAGCGGCGTCCTAGATAAAACAATCGCTGTTTGTAAAACACCACTGAAGCTCTCATTCCCTGGGAGCTTTTATATAAGTTTCGAGTTGATTATAACCGCAATGCATTATTATATAATGCAGAGATATAAAAATGTAACGATTGTAAACTATTTTTTCTTATAAGACAATTAGATTGTTCAAGCCTGCAATGTGCTAACCAAACTGAAAACGACTAAACAAAGTAGCTTCCAATAAGAACCGAACCCATGAATTTGGGTATCCAGGTTCAGGGAAAAACCCTTTCCAATGTACCATAGAGGTCAGTTATAAAAATAATTGCTCATAATGTGAAATTCTGAAATAGGCTTCATAAATATAATAAAAAGATTAAAATAAAATACTATTATGTAAAAAATACTATTATGTAAAATATTTGTTTTTTTTTTTTGTTTGTCAGTAATAAATAATAATAAAAAAAAAAAAAAAACGATAGGTACTCGACTAAACCAATAAAGAAAGTACCTAACTAGTGCGAAAGTGATAACCGACGGCCATTTACCCTTTATGAGCATAAAAAAGCTAATAAATAAACTGAACTCAGAGAACAATATCTATATACCATTTTCCGTGTTTTATGATCGTTGTTATATTAAACGAGGATCACTTATAAAACAAAACTATAAATATATCATTCTCGAAGACACGCTCTACGATAATACGGTTTTTAAGTATCACTCCCCGTAAGTATAGTAGGTTTAATATATAAAAGCGTATTTTCAAATCTGACACATTTAGGCTTTCGTACGCAAAGGGTAAAAACAGAACCCTATTACTAATATCCGTCTATCTGTCTGTCCGACTGTCACTAGGCTGTATCTCATGAACTCGATAGGTGGACAGTTGAAAGAGTCATGGCGAAACTCCATACATCGTTTGTACGAATAAAAAATTTAAATACAGAGAACATAAAATAAATCGAATTAGTAAGAATACATAACTAGTAACATGTTTACCACCACAAAAAAATTTAAACCCCGGGGTTTTTTTAATATTTAATTTTTTTAAAGTCGACCTTTAGCTTCGTTTTCATTCGCCATTATTGTCGCATCTGAAACATTATGTCATCCTGACAGTTGTTAGCATTGTTAACACGGTATTGACAGTTCATTATGGTAGGTTAGGTTCATAGATTAAGTAGTTGTACCTGTGATTAAGCAATTAATTTTTATTTGGTGATAAAGTGAGATGGCGAAATAGGGAAGTCCATGAGTAAGAAAAGGACCAACGATATTTTTTATATTTTTGTCTCTGTCAACGTGGCCATTTTTTCTTTGTTTGGCCAATTCGAAGCCAAACCAAAATCTTACACCAAACTAACAGTGAAATTATTTATTTTTTGTATTAAAAAAAATATTCACTTTAAGTAGTAGAATTTGTACGAAAGATATACAAAAAATAAGGGCATTTGTTACATAAATTGTTTGGCTCAGGAACACATTCCAGGGTGCCAGTAAGCGAGATGTCGCTTTACATCATGTATTGCGCTGTCTCACTTACTCATTGGATCTGGACAGCGTAATACATGATGTAAGGCGACATCTTTCTTACTCAATCGTTCTTGCATGGTTTTAAGAGATGGTAGTAAGCCCCCAGGGGGGTTACTATATACAGTCTCTTAAAACCATGCAAGATCCAGTGAGTAAGTGAGACAGCGCAATACATGATGTAAGGCGACATCTCCCTTACTCAGTCGTTCTTGCATGGTTATGAATGAATGAATGAATGAATGAATGAATGAATGATACTTTATAGCTTAAAATGTGGTACATAACAATGTTGAAAATTATTATTATATATTATTATTATTAGAGATGGTGGTAGGCACCATCTCTTAAAGCGTAATACATGATGAAAGGAGATGGCGTCTTACTGTGTTACTCTGTCTCGCCTACTCACTCGTTCTTGTATGGTTTTAAGAGATGGTAGTAAACCATTTGATAATGAGCCTGCTACTTAAAAAGTTGATGGTAACCCCCCCAGGTGGCTTACTACCATCTCTTAAAACCACGCAAGATCCAGTGAGAAAGCGGGACAGCGCAATACATCATGTAAGGCGACATCTCATTCACTCACTGGATCTTGCATGGTTTTAAGAGATGGTATAGCCCCCCAGGTACTAAATCGATGAATCTAACCTACCATAATGAACTGTCAATATCGCTTTGACAATGCTAACAACTGTCAGGGTGACATAATGTTTCAGTTGCGTTAAAAATGGCGAATGAAAACGAACTAAAGGACGACTTTTATATAATAAAATATTAAATTAACCCTGGGGTTTAAAATTTTTTTGTGGTGGTAAACATGTTACTAGTGAAGTATTCTTTCTAATGCGATTTATATTAAGTTCTCTATATTTAAATTTTTATTCGTACAAATTCCGCCATCATTCTTTTAACAGATGATGGATTTTTGTTTCCGCTATAACAACAAATACTGAAAACAGATTAAGGTGATACCTCGGTGAACACTAGCGCCACCGTCATTTAAAAATCATTACTCACTGAAAACACAAGTTATCAAAAATCCCTCGTCTGTAATTATGGTTATGGATCCGAAGTTAATTTTAATCATATGCAATAATGCAATTTATAACTATAGGGAACTATAATTGAATATGTTTTAAATTAACTTCAGATCCAGACCTTTAATTACATAACACGGATATTTGACGAACTTGTGTTTTCAGTGAATAATGATTTTTATATGACGGTGGCGCTAGTGTTCACTGAGGTATCACCTTAAAATAAATATTTAAATGGGGCTAGATATTGACTTAGTACCTATTTGTAGAATTTCTAAAGAGAATTATGTGTTGCTCTGTGCCATATACATTTTCTCTTTCTCTTTCGAAAGTCTATTACTGTCTCAACGTTACAGTAATATATAGATTTAAAAAAAAATTGCCTGGCGGATTTCCTAATTATATTTGGTAATATGAAACTATTTAATAAAATATCTAAGTACTGACTACTTCCATTCGCACAATTTTTACTAAGACATTCAACTATTTAAAACTAAGACCCAAGATTTAACACAGAATGCTCAAGATTAATTGAGTATAGAGTAAATAATACTACAGTTTTAGAAATAATGGGTAAAGAACTCGAAATTTTGAAAACAGTGAGTTAGTAAATAAATACCTGGGACATATAATGCGAAACAAGAAATGCGAATAATTCATAATTCTTCTTCAACACTGCAAGACAGTAGGAGTCTTGGACGAAAGAGAATTTTCTGGTTAGGTAATAATTTCTATTGGTTCGCGTACAAAATTGTCTTATGAGAAAAAAAAAATTGTTACATAACAATATTTTTTCAACTGTGTCTGGATTCTGCGAGACAAACAGCTTAAAACATAGAACTTGGAATCGCGCGCGTATGAAGCGACGCAATTTTTTTTTAAATCTATTGGTTAAAAAGCCTATGTTAATGGTACAAAAGAAGTATTCCGAGCGGCTGTATCAAGGGTGCAGGCTGCATTGATGGTTGCATGGATGGTGGCACCGAAATATAAAAAATACTAAGACGAGATCCAATTATTGCAACATTTATTGCCACATTTACACTCAGCCTTGTAGGGCTGGGAAGTGAGCAGGGAAGTGGGCAGCGCGCGAATGTAAATAGGTTACTCGCGTTGTCACTGCCCATGCCGCTGCCACTGCCCGGCGATCGCTCGATTGTCGGTTTTTCGCGCGGAAGTCAAAGGACGGGCAGAGCGAGTGCGAGCGAGTGTTTACATTCAGCTAAAAACCATGCAAGATCCAGTGAGTAAGGGAGATGTCGCCTTACATCATGTATTGCGCTGTCTCGCTTAATCACTGTAACTTGCATGTGACAGTAGGCCACCAGGGTGTCGATTCTGCTAACGTTAAATTACAATCGTGTCAAAAAAGTGTTTCAATGGTAGTGCTTTTTTAAACACTAGTTACAAGAAATGTATATTTTTTTTATATCACTTCTGATGGTCACATCCCTCACTACATTCACATCACATCATACTGTCATAATTCTTGTAAAGAGTGTGTAAAAAGCACTACTATTGAAACACTATTTTGATACGATTTTGTCTTAACGTTAGCAGAATCGACGCCCAGATGAGCAGTAAAGAAGTATGAAGGCTAAGTGTGAACGCTCACTCGCGTCGTTATTGCCGCAGAAGTATTTAGGGAAATATTTCAGGCAGCGACAGGAGCAGTGGCAGGGGCTGAGTGTAAATGTGGGGTATAATTCGACCCTGGATTTACATAGTACGATTCGACTCCTAAAATACAAACGTAGTTCATTAACAACGCGTCAAACGGCAGGGCGTTTGCGGCGTACCACGTCATTTACAAACAAACAATCTAATAATACTGCCTTGTGCCCTATGTGTACTCCCATTTCCATTGACTTACAGCAGGTCATTCAATATTGAGAGTCTCTCATCTATTTATTGATTTCTTAATTATGTAATTTTATTCTAAATCAAAACTGATTAATTTATTTGCATAAAATAAAATAAGTTTAAATATTATTTTTTACACTTAAATAAATCACTATTAAGAAAATAAACAATATTTGGTTAGTCTTCCACATATTTTTATTTTGTTTTGTTTAGACGACGTCGCATGAAGTAGATATTGAGGTCGATATGCTAACTTAAACAAACACACATATATCTTTGATGTGAGTAGCATATCCATTAGGCTGTATTGGGATTCCCGCAGGTAGGTAACTCCATGCAAAAGCTATAAAGAATAAAAATGGTTTTGTTATTGTAGAGATAACGTTAAATAAGATGTGCCCGTGTTGGTTTCTTATTATTTATTACATCCATAAATAAAAGTCAAAGTTGATTTGTGTAACTATCTCAAAACTTTTCTGTACAAAAATACAAGTTGTGTTGCCGTAAGACATCAGATTTATCGTGTAATTATATAAAATAAAAATTTATGTATTATGAACTTATGACTCGTTAAAGATTTATGCTGATTATCAAATTTTTCTTATTTTCTATATATTGCCAAGTTAAAAATATTTCTTAGAGATTGAGTAGAGAACCGAAGATACTACTTACATACAGGCAACTAAATTAAACTTCTGAAATTCATCTTTTCCGTTGTCTGTACTAAACAATTTGATTAGATAGGATTTGACCATGGAAACAAGTACATTACATTTAACAAAATACATACATACATATAATCATGTCTTTATCCCATGCGGGGTAGACAGAGCCTAGGGCCATAAGACCTTGGCCACGTTTAGCATAATTGTAGTTGAAATAGGAAATCAATAGTGATGGGTTGCTAGCCGCATCGCCTATGATTAACAAAATAATGGGTGGGTAAATAATACACGAGCGAAACTGGTGGCAACGTTTTAGTAATTGCATCCTTAATAGTCCAAAATAAATGTAAAAGAAAAATATTTTGAAATAACTTTAAACTCACGCGATCACGCCTGATTACATAATACAGTGTAGTGTGTATTTTCTTTGGTAGCGGTTCTATAAATATACACACAAATACAGATTTCATTGAAATATGATTTGTAGTAGTAGTGAAGGTTAGACGTAATCAGAGCAAAAGATAATATTTTCTTTTCATTGAAGAGAAAATTTTCTTGGAATCAAGGACATTGTCTTCGCTAGTGTCCTTTACACACATCCGAGACATCCGAGTACTTTGTTAACATTCAGATTAGATCTTATTTAGCATCCCATTTAGAAATTGATTACTTATGTTGTGTTTGCGCAAATATTGTGTTGGATAAAATCTTGATGTGTTCTGATTTATAACAAAGGCATACATACGCTAGCTAAAAGTAGATCTTAGTGGCCTGCAGAAGTAAGTGGGCTACTAAGGAAGTAGAAAACATAGGGAAGTGAGCTCACTCTGTAAAAATGAGTAAGTAAACCACTTATGAAGTACTTTAAAAGAATAGGAAAGTCAGGTAATTGATAATACAAACAAGTGGTCCACCACGTTGTTAAAGAGGGGAACTTAATATTTACCTAAAAAGTCTACAGACTGTGAAAAGAGGTTCTTAGATTTATTCTCTTTGTCTCAAAATAAAATGGGCTGTAGGCATTATACTTAATTTCTTATATATGAACCTGCTTTCGTTGCGTTTACCCGTGTTGTTACAAAACTACCACAGCTGTTAAATTTGCATTCCCTGTTCCAATTGCACTGGTTTATCTTTATTTGTTATACGAGGACTTGGAAAAATTGGTTCAAATGTAGCTAAATTGGCACAACAGGTACGATGTACTTACCTACTTAATTAGTTCATTATTTCATTATCAATTCAAAAAGAAACTTGAATAAAGGCATTGAAATAATTGTGTGAAAGCCTATTTTTGTGACAATAGATATCTACATTGGTACAGACGCTTCGAGAGGCGTTCGAGACAAAGTGTTCAGTTAATTGCATTTGTCGTTGCCTGGAGCGACGCTGTTGGCTGTGGCGAGCTGGAACGGCGACAACCGCAAGTCCCACTACAAACTTTACATTGTAACATTACAGAATAACTATCAATATATTATTATCTATGTATTTCAAAGATTGACAATATTTCTTTACTTGTTTATTATGAAAACGTGAAAAACCGTGTGATGATTTATACTACATTTTTTTCATTTATATATTAGGTTAAATTGAATATTAGTATTAATATTTCCATTATTTATATTGTAATCTATAACTTAATAAAATCTAATTTCATTTAAAAAATCTACTTATTCTTCAGCAAAACGTGTTTCTCAATTGAATTCTGGGCTTTTTATACTATAAAATAATAGAAATAGATAGTTCACTTATCAAATGATAACCGTACCTATGACATTTAACTGAAAGAAAGAGGATCTTTCGTTAAAACACGTGAAATTATGTTCTATACCAAACAAGACGCGAGGAAAATTCTTTAATCTATGTTCTATACTTATTTATAAAAATATACTTAAACTATCTTTTGCCTGCGGCTTCGCCCGCATGAATTTCCCTCGAGAAAGTGCTTTTTCCCGGGATAAAAGGTACCCTATGTCCTTCTCAATACTTCTAAATATGTATATGCGAAATGCGAAATTCCAGGAAGATTGGTTATATAGAGGGCGTGAAAGCGTAACAAACAATCAAATTAAATTTCGCATTTAAATATTACTTATTTGGGTCGAATTGTGACCAAGAAAATATTTTTGTGCAAGAAACTAAAATTTATAAAAAGTAAGAAACAGGAAAACTGCCGACTATACAAACTAGGTGTGTACACACGATTTACGATCAAATCAATATCCAGTGAACAGATGCCGTCCCTCCATTAAACCCAACGGTTTTTATCAGTAAAACTTAGATTAGCTTCATATAAATTTCAATTTAAAGAAAGTTTTTAGTGCATAGTAAATAAAACGATTTTAAAAGTTTGTTTGGTAATTACGAGTAGTTAAGAACATAGATTTTAAAAAAAATAGCATGGTATCATAGCGATTTCTTAATTCCATTAATAAGATGTTCCAATTATGATTATCGGCATACAATAACGAAATAACGGTTTGGGTTGTTTCTTTTTGAACCTTAAAGCTGGTGACCGTAAGAAAGTGGTCGAAGCCTACCGAACCCTCTGTTTGTCCAGCCACTGCTTACATATACAAAACAAAACATCGTTTACTGTAATGGACGAGAAGGCACTCCTTTAAATTATTTATCTGGCGGCGCGGCGGCGTCCGCACAAGAAAATATAGTTATACTAGCTTTTGCCCGCGGCTTCGCCCGCGTGTACTTCCCTCGGGAACAGTGCTTTTTCCCGGGATGAAAGGTACCCTATGTCCTTCTCCTGGCTCTAAACTACCTCCCTGACAATTTTTAGCTAAATCAGTTCAGCCGTTCTTGAGTTATAAGTGGAGTAACTAACACGACTTTCTTTTATATATATAGATAATATGTCTTCTCTCTCTATTTTTACAAGCTTTTGTTTAATTTACATTGTATGTATATGTAAGTTTGTTTGGTTGTTTAACCCACTCATTTATAAAGCAGATCCCGTAGCTGCAATAGGCTGAAATTTGGATTTCTTGCGTAAAACTGATGACAATCCAGTATTATGCTGAAATGGACCTTATGCTACCACTACCCAAGTTATTAATATGTTTGTTTGTAATACACAAAAGAAACAAACAAAATAAATAAAAGTACATGTCACAAGATAAATGCAACAATGGACTTATCCCATTAAGAGATATATGTCTCCAAACTTATAGAGAGTAATGAAGTTAGTAGATCCTGTAAGTACTCTATGGTGTCAATGTTTCTAAACTCACGATTACCAAGTCATGATTTTTCCCCTTCATCCCTTTCATCAGTAAGCATTGTGGGCGATATTTTTTATTTATTTTTTTGGTATTACTAATAAATTAATTTGTTATTAAACAAAAATACTTGCCCAGTATTCACAGATGTGCAGCAGCTAAAAGTAGGTGTCTGATAGTTTTAAAACTTTGTTGGTACCTAATAAACCGACCACAGGCTCTAAATTATTATTTAACTATCTCGTATGTTTACACTATCTAGATTTATTTATGAGCATAAATCATTGAGATTTATAACCATAAATCTATGCAGTTTTAAAAAGATTTCAGCCGCGTCGGTCCATTCAATAAAATATCTATTTATGGATTTCGAAGTGCTACAACTTTATTTACTGGATAATGCTATGCGAATACATAAATTGCTGTGCCATGCTATAATATCCTGGAAAGATATGTTAGTGTTTATATATCTTCTTTTGGGTTATTTACTATTAATATTACACGAAGAGTAACGTGGCCAAAGAGAGTAGTTTTTTTTTCAATTCAACGCCTAAAAAGCAAAGTTTTACAAAAAATGTGGCAAAGTTTGTATTCAAAAATTAATTGTAAGTTCACTTTAAAACAAAATTGGGAAAAAACGTAATACAAATAAGCACTTTCAAATTTTGACAAAGCTCTAGGTCAGATTTTTTTTTCTACGGCAAAACTACAAACAATTTAAACTGCTCGTCAGTCTTCCATGATGCTAGTAGAGCCAGTTTGAAGAATTTTTAATTAGTTCATCTTTCAACTTTCAAATGAATCGGTTAAGATTTCTGTTCTCCAATTATAAAGTACAGTGAGATGCAGGAGATGATAAGCTAAGTTATGGGAGATTTTAGTTACCTGTTTATTTTTTGGTTTATTAATGAACCGATTTTGATGAAACAAACTTTAGATGTTCATCCGAGTTAAAACAAAACAATTCGTGAAAGTTATAAGCAAATCGGTTCAGTACTTTCGGAGATAAGCGTGATCATACAGACTGACAGAAAATTTCAAAAAAAATTATTTGTTTCTAGTATTCATTTTAAATATCCCTCTATCCATTTCAGTCAACATTACTAAATGTACAGACAAAATATATTACTATTTTATTATACTTATAGATGTACTAGCTGTTCCCCGCGGCTCCGCCCGCGTGGGACTCGGTTATATCGCGCCCAAAAGTAGCCTATGTTTGACCTCAGGTCGTTAACTACATCCCTACCAAATTTCATCCCAATCGGTCCATCCGTTTAGCCGTGAAGAGGTGACAGACAGACAGACAGACAGAAAGACAGACAGACAGACTTTCGCATTTATAATATTAGTATGGATAGATAAAAATAACTTGAATGAAAATGATAGAGTGAGAAAATATAAAAGTCATTTTTATTTTATTTTTAAATGATTTTGATGAAATTGAAAACTAAATTGAATGAAAGTACTTTAGCCAACGTTAATATTTGATTTTCGTCTACAAATATTAATTTCTACCGATAAGTAAATTAATTTCGGTAGACGCGGGCCGCCTATCTGTGTTTGATAATATAGAATTTCAATATGTTTCGTGGTTACATGCTCATATGAAGCATTACAATCAGATCCAGATATAAGCGAATGTACTTACTTGTACCAGGCAAGTAATTTCGTTGAATGCCCGGGTATACATCTCGAGGTATTTCAATTCAGTTTCTTCTTCGTCCGAGCGTGTTTCCCAGTAGACCTCCGTAACCCTTTTTACAGGGAAACCAGACCCACAGGAACATGAGGTATTTCAATTCAGTTTATGTATTTGTAATCATAGACAGAGAAAATATAGTACTAGATAACAAAAACTGTTGTGTGTAATAAATTTCTTTTTTTTAATCATTAAATATTTATAAATTTACAAAAATAAAGTTATAAGATTTATTAAATTTATTATTTAAATTTAAGTTGTCAATAAATAGTTATATTCATTATTCTTTATTGATAAATAAATCATTTATTCTACAATCTATCACTACTGCCGAAGATTAAACGGTTGTTTTAAATTAAAACAACCGACAACAAATTAAACATTAGTTGTTGCGTGAACTCAGATCTAAGAAAATTATTTACAGAATAATGAATAATATACTTGGTAAAATCTATATTATCCTGCCAATGAGTAAAAGACGTTTTTATCATATTTTAAATAATTGTTTATGCAAAAAAATGAAACCAACTCCAATTACTCAATTAAAAAGGATAAAATAATTTATACATTGTTGTTTAAATATGCGTCCCGACCCCGGCCTTTAATTATATCCATACAAAATTTCATCAAAATCGTATAAACACAGACTTAGTCTAATGTCATGTATTTTGAGTATTATCATTTTTAAATCATGAAATAAATAAATCTTATAATGACCATATCTATAAAAAAAATTACAACTTAAATTAACTTTTGTTGACGAAATATATGCGTGAATAATTAAAAGATACTTACCTCATTTTCTTTCGAGCAGCTTCCGGGAGCAGCAGCTGCGACGGATGCAAATTACTTCAGTTATGAACTTGTATTATATATGTTAAAAGTATTCCAATTATTCCGCATAAGTAAACAATTTCTGCAAAATAATTACTAAAGTGAAAGTTTGTTGTAGTTATTTCACTTCAGGCATACATCATCTAGTTATAATAAAGAAAAAATATATTTGCCTTTGTAAATTTGGGCACCAAATTATGATTTCCCATTACACAAGATCAATCATCAAACAATAAAAGTTGAGAGGCAGGCGTGCGCCCTCACTCGATACTAAATTGATACTGAATCTGTATAAGCGCACCACTACCAAGTTCGATCTGTCGTTTTCTCTCTAGCAACGACTTTTCAACGAGCAATTCTCCATTTCCTCGCAGTCAAGGAGAACTTCCGGATATGTTTATGGACAACTTGAATTGGAAGTTAAACACGAAACATTGTCTTGTAGAACAAATAAAAATTAATAGAAGGAAACAATAGCAGCGAAGGAGGCATAAAACAGATACGGTCATCGCAAAAGCGACAAGATTATAGCTTCACAACAATTCTGAGCTTTTCAGAATAAACGTGGTATTCAGTCTTATTTGTTGTACGCCGCGATGTGGAATACTTTCTTCCATTTTAATGCTTCTATCTATCTTAAATTTAAGATCTGTGCTCTTGTCGGTGAAGTCTCTTCCAGGTGTTTCTATCTTCCACTAGGCTTTTCGCCTGATACGAATGTAACTGAATTGAAATACCTCATGTTTAAGTGGGTCTGGTTTCCCTGTAAAAACGGTAACGAAGGTCAGACGGCAGTCACTACATTGTAATAACCAGTTCCGCCAAATCAGGACCCTGATTAATAGCGTACCCTGGGCTCTGAAGCGTAAGCTGGAGATGCAACCGAGAAACACGCTCGGACGAAGAAGAAGAATGTGTTCATAAAATGACTTACTTTAAAAAAAAAGTTTCCTTTGCGCGTATATAAAAAATATTTATCACTTGAGTATAGAATCTACTCTTACTTAGCACTAGGTATGCTGATGATTCATGATTATTGTGGGTTGTAGGTATGTTGGCGGTCAATTCAAGACCTATTCGTATAGAGTATAATTGACCGAGCAAACGAAGCGAGCGAGAGTCTCCATTTCGAGACTGGCAAATTTTGCTTTTGTCCGGATGGCTGTCTGTCTGTTTGTTCCGGGCTAGAGGTCACATTTCATAGGAACGGATCCTAATGAAACTTGGCACACGTGTTCCTTGGTTTTTTTGCAATTTTTGTCGAGAGCAATTTTTGATTGGAGGGAAAATGGGGGAAAAAAAGGTGGAAAGTTTTCTACGACGCTATTTACGAACGGATCCTAATGAAACTTGGCACACGTGTTCCTTGATTTTTGTGCAATTTTATGTCAAGAGCATTTTTTAAATGGGGGAAAATAGGGGCAAAAGTGGGGGAAGATTGCTATATCATTAGCCGCAAGATGGTTTTTTTACAAATTAAATTAAATGCGCTGTAGTTTCGTTTTCGGTCAATGATAAGTTTTATTTTTATTTTTTTTATTGGTAGTTACTATGAAATAAATCAAGGAAAAAGAAGAATTGACAAAATGGGAAATACCTATCTATAGTTATGAAAAAAAAGGGAAATGGGGTTTACGGAGGAGATTCGCGAGGTCTACTGTTCACAGAACCACTAGTATAGTAACTTGCGGGTTAAAAAGTACCCCGCACACGTAGTTTTTCGAAAAAGCTCTCAGCCTCAACAAAACCACGATCTCTAAAACGTTATGGTAACACCAAAAAACTACTAGTAAGTAGACAGTGTTCAAGTTAGACCAGTATAGTTAGGTAAACAAATGGATTGCACTTACGAGTACCTTCAAAAACAATAGCCTATAGAAATAAATTCCAGCTTATTTCATTCATCGATTTTTAGGCACATTCCAAGTACATGTAATGTTCTTTTACTTTAGTCTGGGATCAGAGTGGTGATTTGGATGAATAAAGGTACTTTTTTTGTTTTTAAAATATTTGCCTTGCTGTTTCCGAAAAATGCTGTCACCAAGATACGGATCTTCATTAATTTATGATATGATCCACCTGTAAACAACAGAAATTACCTGAGTGATACAAAGAATTTTTGTATTATAAAACTAGATAAGTGCCTTCTTTTGTTTCTTTGTTTTATTTTATTTTTTTTTACTAAACCGGATTCCTGGGTTTCAGAAGGCCGTTGACCGACCACGCAAGAGATGGCGGCATGACCTAGACACATTCAAGAGTGGATGGTAACAAGCAGTGTGTGGCGAGACGCGTGGTAAATATGAGGAGCCTTTGGCTCAGCAGTGGGACACCAATGACACAAAAAAAACGAATTAAAAACTGAGCTGGTAGGTAATACTTTAATTTAAACAAAATGTTTTAGAATAAAGCGTGTGATAATATCCTTAAATATGTTTAAAACGTGATAAATGATATTAAAACTGGCCAAATGAATAACAAGCAACTCACCCTGGCTTAGCACGGGTGCAATATTATGGGTTATACATAAAAACTTTTCTCTTGAATCACTCTATCAATTTAAAAAAAAACGCATCAATATCCGTTGCGTAGTTTCAAAGATCTAAGAAAGGGAAAAGCGAAAAGCGACACTTGTATAAATATTCAACCGCCACACACACATTTTTTAGTGTACCTACCAAAAGAGTTCTCCCCATACTGCGACATATCACTGCCATCTATCGATCACTTGAGAAACTGGGATTCTAAATATGAAAACTTTATTAAAAAAAAACACTAAATCAGCTTGTGTTAGGATGATGATACTTTCAAAAATCATGTTTTATTAATTAACACTCTTTTATCGCCAAAAATAAGGCAGGATCAGGACTAAATTCAATTTTTTAATTCCTTGTAGCTAGTAGGTAACATGAAAAGGAACTAAATCTTTTTCATAGGCAATAAAGCTACATGGTAATGATAAACCTAGAAATATGACTTTACTTAAAGCTTGTGGATTAAATTTATGTAAATTGTGATGTATTAAATAAAGCTTTACAAAATGGAAGCCTAGGTAGAGCGGCCGCAGTTTTGTATTTGTATACCAATTTTAATGTTGATTGAAATAAAATTAACCTAAAAAAACAAACATTTATCTATCTAATCTATCACCGTACAAATACAAAATATAAATCGTTTATTTGCTTGACGTACAGGCATGCCCTCATGTTTTTCAAAGGCACTTTAAATTCCAATGTCAATTAGTTGCTGGTTACGAACTTACGAACAATAGGAAGGGGATAATATTTTTATTGGCCTTGATACAAGTTTAACACAAAAAAAAAAATTAGCATGTTACTTCTGAATAACTTATACTAAGTCACAGAAAACTATAAAAATATAATAGGTATGCAAAGATGATATGAAAGTTCTATTTTGACTTTCAAACCAAGTGTTTCCTCTATAGCCTGCGTTAGGTAACTATATACTTAAGTGGTTTATCAAAATGTAATTTAGTGCAAGATAACCATTTTTACTGGAAAGGCCCAATCCAGAGTTTGTCTCGGACCTCAGATGGTATAGCTATGCCACTGCTTTAAACCAGAATCTCAACTTTGAACTTTACAATTCTTTCAATAGAAAGTTAAAGGGACGCAAGAACACATTATGTTCTTTTTATTAGAAACTTGTCGTACAAAATAATTTATTTCCTGCGATCGAACTGATGAAATAATTATGCTAACTCTGTGGCCGAAACATTTCCTAAAAATATCAGTGCCTTACAGTACCTTCACAGCAACTTTATATACGTATAATTTCTTAGTAAACTAAGAAATTATACAAAACCCTAACACACCTGTCATAATAATGATCCTATTGATATTGTTTCCTTTAGCACTATTATCTACTTATATTTTGCGGTGCAAATGGTAAAGAGGGTCAGATCAATCTTTATTTATTATTTGATTTTGGTATTTATCTTTACTATATATACAGCGTTAGTTTTCAACAGACTTCCAAAAAAGGATCGTAACCAATGGAAATATCTAGTCTCTGCCTACCTAAAGGAGACAGGCGTGATGATATGTATATATGTATGTACTCGTATTCCAAAAAAGGATGAGGTTCTCAATTCGACAGAATATTTTGTTACCTCAAATCTATGGAGATTTGAGGTAACAAAATAACTATAAAGAATTTTTAAAAACTGTCTAATAATGATGGCATTATTAGACAGATGTTAAACATTCTTTTTTTGTTCAATTAATAGTTATAGTTTCAATTAAGTCCCATATATTTTTTATCAAAATCGGCGCAGTAGTTAAAAAAGTAAAATCAAAATAACTGGAAAACGTAAATCGACTTAGTCAAATAAAATGAGCATTTTTTAATTTTTTGAAAGTTGAATGCTACTTGTAGCTTGTTTAATATAGGTATAATTTTCAAGGTCATTGTATGCCTCGGTATTAGCTGTTTTAAACCCACGTACGGTCGCTGTAACAGTTTATACTTGGACGTTCGAATTCCTTTGGTATTAACTTATATGAGTGTTTATAACAAGCTCAGTTGACCCTGCAAACTGTGGTGTCAGAGTGGCCAATCGACCCTGGGGTTTCCCGGGCCTTTAGAAGCATGGGGAGCTTAAGATAGAAATGCCACAAGTGGCGACCAACCCAAATTAGACCGCACTTGTCGTCGCTTGACACGCGCTATCGTTACATACACGCTTACCTCTAGCTAGGGTATCAAGGTCCTCAAGAACAAATTATGAATGAAAAGGAAATTAAAACATCGTATTAAGTGATGGTCATTTTATATCCATACAAAATTAACATCAATAAATAAATAATATAAAAGCGCAATAATTACATATTGTATATTTAATTTACAGGTTGGAGAATGGACCGAAAAGAAAAAAAGTCTATCAAAAAAGAACGCAGAAACCAAAACACAAATATTTAATAATTTATTTGCAGAAATTGCATACTTATAGGAATGTCCAGCATAAGTCCAATTACTTATTAAACAACTCATATGAGAGAGAAAGTAGATAAATGCATTACACATTTTATTGTTTTTTTTTTGATAGACTTATGTTTTATATAATACATGCACTTTATGCCAGCAAATATAGTTACATTTTATGCAAGCTGCAATAAATAACTACAATGAAATAATTATAATTAAGTAAGTGTATCTTGTGCTTTTGTTCGTCATAAATGAAGTGGTGGTTAAACATTCCAGTTTTATTCACTAATAATAATATGGCAATCATTATGGCATATTTATGTCAACACTAGTGAAGGCAAGGCCTCAAGGTTTTTGAGTCCTAATTTTGGAGGCTGCACTCATTTTGGCGGAACTTGCAAGATTGCGACTCAGAGCTCCGAGTTTTGAGTACATTAGCAGTCCTAATTATAAAAACACTTGACTTAAATAATTTAGATTTTATTATGAAACTCAATTTCTTTTTTACATCTCTATATATTTTATAGTAGTGGTAGTATTACGAGTGTTAAAGAACTTGGAAATTACATAGGTACTTCAGTCTTTGGAGTCTTAAGTGTCTTTAATCATATTATTTGTAAAAAAGCTGAAAAAGGACAAGATAGTGCATCTGTATCATCGCACTTTTATAGTTAACGCGGAACTGTCTGCTATAGCACTCATATGGCCGTGGTTGAAATCGATCTGGAAAGCAACATCATAAAAAAACTAGAGTTCGCAAGTTATATTCCTTCTCACGATTTTTGCATTTTGACATTAACAAAAAGGCTTGAGCACGAATACGAGTCCAGTCTCAAAAAAATTGAGTTCAGTCTCTACAAGAAGGACTAAATAATTCGAGACCTTGTCAACACTAGTTAATACGGACCGTTAAAGCTTTCCGATAGGTAAATAAGTTGTTATTAAAACTTGTTAGTAATACATAATACTTAATAGTGTAGCATAATTATTATATTACATTCATTGCAAAGCCGACTTTCGTCTCATTATAAAAAACAGAACCAACATCTTAAAAGTTTCTCATGGTATAGTATCTATACAATAAAATAGATATTATAATTACACCTATCTTCTTTCACTTACCCACTCGGTATTTTCTTAGATGTTCGCACTTGCGACTGTACACAATTCCACTAAATTCAAATTATAGGAACACTAACTTCAGTCCAAGATCTTGTTTCGATCTACATACATATAAGAGTAACTTTTGTTTATTTGTTAGTAATCGATGATCATAATTTTGTTAACATAGTCAAGCATGCAACTAAAGATACTTATGTTAAATTGAAAATTAAAATTCATTCAATTTACGATTTTAGTGAGTCAAGAATGTTAAAATACCTCATGTAAATTTTAATTTAATGGGTAAGTTACTATTTTTCATAAAGAAGGAAGTGTTTAATTCTCTTTCAGAAGGAAAAGAAATTTACAAAAGACAATAAATGCAAAAATATGTAACATAAATTAGGACTATCAATTCGTAGATCTAAAAGTTTCTGTCAATTTGTAAATATATTCCTAGTTTATAAATATTAATAAATTAATCTTAAGGCACTTCATAAGGTACCAAGATCACAATTTCATCATTATTTCAATTCTTAGTAAAGTAGAAACAGGTAATTGTGGAATGTCCTTTTCAGCAGGATAGTATGACATTTTCTATATCATGATCAGATGAAATTTGATTTGGCGGACTTTGAAAATTTGCTAATAAACAAGTCAATTTAATTAAATATTACAGTAACACTATCTATACAGTTACTTAAATATCATAAGCGCATACATTAAGTATTTCTGCATTGTGCAGAATAACAATACAGACACAATTTACAAATATTCAAAATGTAACTAAATAATATGCAAACTTTGCAAATATGGTCTAACATACTTAATAAATAAATTCACGTGAAAGGGTTACATCATTATGTTTCACGTCACTCACATTCACTATGTTATTTACACAATCGTTTTATATACAAGCGTCCTAAGTGGGCACGTCCTGCGCGCTGAATATAGTTCATTCACTTTTAAAGTCTGTATATATATATATCTATTTTACTGGAACTTGTATGATGTCGGTAAAACTAGATCCCCGATCGAGTATAGCGCATTGGCGTACCAGTGTACTCCTCGAATTTGTTCTTTGGAGTTGCTCCACCCTGACATCCACCTGAGGGGCGCCATGGCCGCATGAGCGAGCGAATGACTCTTCACGAGAGCATAACATGATGCCAACGCATCGTCTACTAAGATAGTTCCAGATCTGGTCAATGGCGCGAAAACACCTTTTTTGGATATTATACGAGTTTTGACTACTCTGGATGGCCTCATGACAACTCCGGGCCCCCTCGTCAACAAGAAGTCGCCGATTTGGACGTCTGTTGCAAATGCTTCTCTATAACCATCAGGAGAAGCTAAAAGTAGTAAATGGGAGGGCGTGGTTGTGATGGACACGCCATTTTCTGCAGTTATTTGAAGGAAATGCCGCGTGCCGTTTGGATCTCTGTCCATAAATGTCAGCACCTGAAAATTAAAAAGATTAGTAAATTATTTTCTCATGATGAATCCTCAGAAAATCAATAGTTTGTAAGCTATACAAAGTCAAAATATTTTTTTTTAACCAATAAGTAGTTCCTGAAGTTAGCATAATCAAACGAACTGTAGTTTTATATATATATATATGTAATTAAAATAATCTCCCATTTGGTAAGTAAAAATACCTTTTTGAACTAAAAATCAAATAATTACAAAGATGACAAGACATCTAAACACATTCTATATTAAAATAAGAGGATCCTGATCATATCTCTTGGGAGTCACTTTCACTCATCGAAAGATCACAAGTATAACGGACCGACCTATATAGTATCCTGTGGCCAACATTGGGTGACCGCTTCTAAGAAGTTATTATTATGTATGTATGTGGAAATTAACTACAGTAAATGATTAATTACCTCGGAATATATGAGTTTGCCGTCCTCGTCGGCAGCCAGCACCCAATCTCCCTTGCGAATATATGCTATATCCCGTGTCCCATTTTTCGTGTACACCAACGATCCCGCTGGGAAGCACCCAGCACCAGTCCCAACTGATGATTCTGAAAACACACCAATAATTCAGTTAATCTTGACTGTATAATTCCAGAATTAAATTAGCAAAATATACGTCACATAAAACTTAAATATAACATAAGTACTTCAAACGAATACGCTTATATAATATGTGCGTGCAGTACCTACATAAGCACAGTCAAAAGCAATAAAATAAAGTCAAGAACATAAAATCGTGCAAGGGTCGATAGTAAATTAGCTCGGCATATCCCTTTATGGAATAACGAGATTTCTCTACGCTCGTAATTAAAATCCGATAAGATACGAAACAAAAGAGAATCGCAGGCATTGCCTCTCGCCAGCGGAGGGTTATCGCCTACCAGTGGGCTTCAGCTTTTATATCATTTTAAACAGGTAGACTCTCGCCAACTAACGTAGTCTGCCCGTCTGGTGTCTGTTAAACAGCACACAAAGGGATTTGTTCCGGGAAACATAAGCTTTAATCTCATAGTTAAACTTTTTAAGGTGATAAACAAATTTGATCAGTTTTGTTATTCTTTAAAACTATTGTTTGCAAAATGCTTACGCCATAGAAATATGGAAAAAATGACTTTTTGAATGTATTTGTTTATTTTCTAATAGTATTTATTTAAATCCGTTGCCAGTTTGAACTGATCCCGAACTTAATCTCTTTTTCTGGGACGAAGCAAAAACTATCTATTTACGGAAACCAAAGATGAAGGCTTTGACAATAAGCCACTGACGTGTAATGCCGCCTGTCTATGCACCAGTACAATAAAGCGCTAAATATTAAGTGGCAAGTAAAGAAAGTATAGTTCAGCTTGTCGCAAAAACCTCGTACTTTTATTTGTAATTACAGTGGGTGGTGTAATTACACGCGTAAATGAGCAAGGCAAACGTATCATTGCAAGGCGGCCGGCGTCGGACCGTTTGCATGGGCTCGTTAAATTTTGATTTGTTGTGTAACCGACCGATAAATTCCATCGATCCCGTTCACAAACTGCGCACAATGAGATGGGCCCCGACAGATCGCATTACACAATAACCACACAAATTAGATTTCGTTTAAAGTTAAGCGCTTATTGTCGATATTTGTTTGTTGTTGGCTGAACACATCACACGAACCATTGAATAGGTGTCGGCCACCTTTGCATCTTTTTTATATTAGATTCCGGGGTAATCCATAAATCATCTTACGGAATTGTGCACAATTTTGCAATGACACAATGAGCGAATGTAAAAGTTTTACCTTATATATTTGAACCTATAAATTGTCCTGAAGTGCGCTTTGTGTCAATTCACAATAAGTTCATTAGTAATAAAAAATCACGTTTGTTGTATGGAAGCCCCATTTACATATTTATTTTATTATTTTTTAGTATTTGTGAGATGATGATTTTTTTATTTTTTTTTTATTTTCAGTTATATCTGCAACGGAAATACATCATCTGTGAAAATTTCCATTCTCTAGTTATTACGATTCAGCAGCTGTAGGTAAGTGTAACATATAGGTATATGAAATGACTAAACTTTTACCCTATAAAGTTATTTCCATACCACCAAAGTTTACTGGAATAGTAATTTAAAATCATCTCTTCAACCATCATTAGCTTTTAAATGGTTACGAATCTAAAGCCTTAAAACCGGTCAAAGTACGATTTCACAGTGACGTAAGTAACGTTAGGCTGAAGATGCGACGATAAGCAACGCGGGCTTCGGTGCGGAGTGTGCTGCTGGAGTGCGGAGCGCGGGGGGCGGAGCGCCGGCGCAGCCGAGTGGCCGCGGAGACCCCGCCCCGCCCGGACCACCGGGAGTGCTAGGCGGCGCAGGCCCGAGACCCCGCCAACCGCCCGCGCCAGCCGACAGCCTCACCGTCATCATACATTACCAGCCCAACAAATGTAAAGCACGTGACACTATTAATAATTTATCTCGTGAATGGATGATACGTCACATCGCACGACATCTCACAATTTTTTCTCCCTTGCGAAACATTTTGGTTGGCAGCCGCAAAAAGGCATACATTAGCCCCGATCTCGATCTCGCGGCGGTAACTGATTTATATCGTATGGAATATCAATTAGCCAATGCCTGCTCATGCAAATGCCAAACCGCGCCGGTCAAGATTCATGTATGCGCAGCTTCCCAGCTGACGTCTTTCAATGTTTATAAAGCCTACATTTTGTTATATATATACTTAGGTAATAGTTATTTGTGGTTTGTATTTATCTACTATTATATTGTTCAGTCAAGTCCCGTGCTGGCTCACGTGGCAGGAAAAACTCACCAACACATAATACCAGCATTGTATTTTAACGCTAACTCTAACGGTAAGGGGCAAAATTTCTCCGTACCTCCATTCTGTGGTAATTTCTCGTAACATAAATTCTTAGCACCAAAATTAAAAAGTGGAAATTTTGGACATTATAATAACTCAAAGCATAAAAGTGCAGGCACCTATTGTTTTATTATTTTAATATAAGTAATTAGTAGTTCAAAGGCAGTGTGGCGTGTGTTGTGGGAACGGGTCGACATGCGGCCGCAGTCTTCCGGGATGTGGTGTCTCCGGTGTCGTTCGGCTTTCGCACGCATACCCCGCGAGCGGTCGACCGCGCAACATCGCTCACTCGCGCTTCTATCCCATATCCTATCCTCGAGGAATGCCATCTCCTGAACCGGTCACCGGATGCAGTACCGTGTATTGTATTACAATGTGGCGATATAACCGATTTACAGTTCATAATCTCCATACAGATAATTTAGGATCATTGGTTATTGGTTGGATAATCAATATTTTATAATCAAGAGTTATCAATACTATTTGACAATAATGATTCATCTTTGATTTGATCTTGGATTTGTGTATTAAACCTTATATCATTGTAACATTCAGTTTGTTTATGTTCAAATATTGTCATACAATTATAATTGTTAGGTACTACTTTCATTCAACCTACATATTATTTTAACGCATATAATAAGATTATGACTTTTAAATACAGCAATATTTTATCAACATAACAACAAAAATCTGTAGAAATAATATCTGAAAATTATATGCAAAACCGTAAGCACGACCACTTATGAATTCGTGTTTGGCACTTAATAAAATTTACTGGCGATTTTATTGTTCATTTGTGAATAAACAATGTTTACTTGTCCTTCAAATAAAACCTCCGGCCACTGGACTGCTGATGACTCGATGTGGGTAGCTCGCATCAATAGGTAAATAAATAATAAATACTGTAAAATATTTAAGGTAAAAAAATATAATTTTATAGATTGAATAAATTACTGATATATTTATCTGAATAATAAATATGAAATAGGTTTGTTAATATAGGTATATATTATGGGTGAAATGAAGCATTTGATCTGTTCGTTCTGTGTGTGATTTTTGACTCTGACGATGTATATTCCAGATCGTGACCCAAGTCGGCCATCAGCGGTCACGGTTCATTTAATGCGTGCCTCGCTTGTGTTCAACCATTTTATAATCTTGTTGTTTTCGGTAAATTATCAAAATTTATTTTTACTGCATTTTGGTTTTTTACATTTGATTTTTCTGTTTATTACTTTTGAAAATCATGTGACATCCCAAAAATTCATAATTTAAGATTAGCAGTTTCATCAAAAAGAAAACTTCACTTTATATACGCCATGAAATAAAACCTTTTTTTATAGTTCGGGTTATATTACATACGAAATAGCAACAACGTTCGGGTCAATGTCAGATCGATCGAGTCGATCAAACGCGTTGAAGTCTTTTCAATGGCAGGACGCCTCGACAGCACTTGTATCAATTACTATGGGAACTAACTATTTATATATATGGAAAAGAAATTCTTCTCTTTGCATTGTATTACTATTTAATAATTTTGTTTCATTACGTCCTAAGTAGATTCGACAATATTTTTATACCTCACTTTAGATGCTTGTTAGAGCTAATGAAATGATATAGTTAATTTAATAAGAAAATAAAGTCACCTATTCTGGAATTTAATAAAAGAAATGTCACATTTCCTTTTATTGTAGAAATGCGCAATAAACATTGAGTAAAGGATGATCAAACCATATAAAAAGCAAGTGCAAACAGCCGCCAATAAAACTTCAAGCGAAAATTGTTTTGAAGAAAATCGATCAATTAGTTTACGACATATAGGATAATTTCGATATTCACTCACACATATACTATTTTGGAATCTGTACTTCTAGGTAGGTGTTTTTAGATAGCGCCAAATGTCACATTGAATGTCACTAGGGCCCATAATTATTGATTAGGGCATACTTTTAGTATTCTGTGGTAGTACCGAACCCTCAAGGCGTGAGTCCTACTCGCACTTGGCCGATTTATTTTATATAGTTAAAATAATAATTTATATGACTTCCGTTAATGTTCAATTTGCGGATGATTTGACACCTAACAATTTTAAAAGGGCGACGAATCATCCTCGGATGAGACTTTTTGCGGATCAATTGTCACCTAAGTCATTTCAATTAACTATATAACGATTAAGTTAGTATAGTATCTATTTGTAATCACCATCATCATTACAGCCGTAGGCTGTCCACTGATATGTCTGCCCTAAAATTTCCAGAACGATGGGTTGGAAGCGGCCTGCATCCAGCGCCTGCCTGCGACGTTTTTCAGGTCATCTGACCATCTGGTCGATGGGTGTCCGACACTGCGCTTGCCGGTGCGTGGTCGCATTCAAGAACATTTCTGCCCTATCGGCCATCGGTTCGTCGCGCTATGTGTCCTGCCCACTGCAATTTCGAAGAGCTAATCCGCTGGGCTATGTTGGTAACCTTATTTCTCCTACGGATCTCCTCATTTCTGATTCGGTCTCAAAGGAAAACACCGAGCATAGCCCTCTCCAAAGCTCTTTGGGCGAACTTGAGCATTCTCATGAAGCCTATAGTAACGGGAGGATCACGTACTAGATATTTGTAAGAGATGATTTAAACTAAAAAAAAAACATCTATTATGCTTTTATATTCAAATTTTTTACTAAAACACATTGATTTAATGATAAGTTTCTTGAAAAAAGCTATTCCATTCAAATTAAATTAAGTAATGAATATAAATAGTAAGGATATCTAAATTCTTACGGCCTTGACCGGTCACAAAGCTACTCGCAAATCGTAATCCACGCTACGCGCAATCATTAAAGTATTCATAAAGTCGAAATTATTACGAGAACTACCATGGCCATGGAGAGTATGTCTGATCAAAGCCTTGAAATAGGAGTCTATAAAACTTTTCTATATTTTTTATTTACTATCAGCAGAAAAAAGGAAATAATAAAACTTAATTAATAAAATGATCAGTATTAACAGTTAAAATCATCAAGTTTATGAAATTAATTTTACTATAATAATCGATGGTGATCAAAACACAAAATAAATTATCACTTTTTTTCTTATTCTGATTGTATTAGAAAACCAGTCAATCTAAAATGATGGCTTATCTTTTTACATTTAAGTAATTTTCGCAGTTTATATAGATGAGTTTACTGCCACTATATAAATTATTATTTGCCACGTGTGCATGCATGTCCCAAAATGTGTAATTAAAACACAATTATATAACTGCGTAATAATTGTATATAAAACACACACGTAATACGATGGTTATTTTGCAGCTAACACTGCACTAAACTAAGATTATTATAATCAATTATGTCGGCGGCTTAAGTTTCGCTTTCATAAAACCCGGCCTTCGAGGTTCATCTGCAAAATTAATTAGAACTATGCGAGCGCCGGAATGCCTCCATTATATCTAAAACACACACATTCATATAAATACTCGCTTCTCATCGTCATGCCGTGTACACATATATAGATATAAGTAGCCATTGAATCACCAACGTAATTATAGAAGTGGGGGATTGGCTGCGATGCGGCTGTGAGCATGGGATGGAGGTATCCTGGGTGGTATGTGTGAGTGAGAGGGATGTTAACAAGAGGCTCGTTCGTCCGTTTGATCGACACCGCCGGCGCGGGCGCGGGAAGCTATCTGAGATGCATTCTTCTTGTATAGTTCAGCTATATATTTAGTTACTATCTTATCTCTTAGGTTAAGGCACAGTTATATGGCCAACAACTTGATGACACAGTTTCTAATTTTATAAATATGTAAACTAGTATTATTACATTTTATTATCTACCATATTAAATTCATTTTAAAATGTAAAAATATAAGGTTTAAGGATTAGTTGAAAGTGTTATTTAAGTAACATACAAATTTAACGCATGCATGTGACCTCGCGGTACAAAAGACATCAACGCTCCAAGCTTTGCATTCAGTTTTCTTTATGATAGCGGATTCCTATTTAGTGCCAATTACTATTATTTACTTAAGTAGAACTTATTATTCGTGCCAAGTTTATAATATAGAAATATGATATATAAAGTGTTATGTTCATTTTACAAAGAAAACTGACCGAAGATTGTATTAATGAAATACCAATTATACGCCTATGAAGGTTATGATGTCATTTAAAGCTCGTTTACTTAATTTTTGTTTCTTTCAAGGACAAGAAAAAAAAGAAGAAATATAACATACATATATTTTAAACCGACTTCCAAAGAAGGGAGGTTTTTTTTAAATGTTTGTTACCTCAAATCTGCGACATTTCTGAACCAATTTTGAAAATTCTTTTTTTGCTCGAATGAATTAAGTTTCAGTTTGACCAAATAGAAAGTTTATCAAAATCGGGCAGTAGTTTGGTTTTAAAATCAAAATAACTGGAAAACGTAAATCAGCTAATCAAATAAAATGAGAATTTCTTGATTTTCGCATGTTTACAAATTGCTTCTTTAATAATGAAGTAATTTGCAAGGTCAATGGACCCTGTATGCCCCGGTATAAGCTTTTTATAACCCCCTCACGGCCACTGTAACGGTTTATACTTAACGTTCGATTTCCCTTGGTGTTAACTCTTATGTGTGTTGATTTGATTCTATAAACGAACTTGTAAACAATGTCAGTTGACCCTGCAGACTGTGGTCTATCAGAGTGGTCAATCGACTCTGTCTGCTTTGGTATCATTGTTTCAATTATGAGGCACTGCCACTGTTATTGTTTATTTATAGTTTATTGGAGCCCTGCACACCTAGGTGTTTAAGTTATTCTAATTTGACAAAGTTCTAGTTAGCCTCAGTAAACAAATGGAAGTCGGTTTTCGTTTTCTGAAGAAAAAAAAATAGCCATACGTAGTCCACAGCTAAGCAAATGCCCCACAATCTCGATTGTGAGTTGCCTTCATCTATTCTTGCTCAAATCTAAACAAGATCTAAATTTAATCTATGTACCTATTGATTATATAAATAACAAACACTCACCTGTTTTAACAGAGCAGTGTACATAGGACCGTCCGTGATTGTAGACCCAGTCGAAACCAGCTTTCCTCGCCAGCCACGCCAGCACACCTAGCTTGCTCTTGTCGCGGTCGCTGGTGGTGACGTCGACCGCCCGCCCCTCGTAGTGCAGAGAATCCTCTCCGTGGGAGTTCTCCTCGTCCCAGCCCTCGATGACGCGCAGCCGCACGCCGGGCCACTGGTTCATGACGCTGATTGCCAGCGTGTTTAGCTTTTCTTTGCATCTCTGGAATTGATCAAATTGGTAATGAGTATAATGAAGATTTAAGCGTAAAAAGCTTTGGCAGAAAAAACAAGGAACTTATTTATGAGGATGAAATTTACCTCTTTAGAAATTAAATGTTTACAAAACAGAAATTTTTATTTGATTGTTTGATAGTTAATAAACAATATAAAATTTTATAAACTATAAAAACTAGCTGTGCTCCGCATTTACCGCTATAAGCATGAAGCCTTTTCCAAGAAAATCGATCTCTCGAAATGATTGATTCTAAAAAGTAAACAATTGCATAATTTGCGCTTGGTCTACGTATAAAAAACAATGTCCATGCGTCAAAGACATGAGAGGCTTTGTTTGCATCCCTAAAGAAAATACCAATAGACGTGCTAACAAATTGACAAACGCACCGCCCCACGACCCAGCAGCGCCAACACAGGATGTCGGGCATTTTGTCGTGAAGAATAAATCAAATTAAAACGCGCCGCACGGAGGGATCAACACAATTTTGTCTGTGAATCTTCGCGGAGCAAATAAAGGAAATGTCAAAATATTTATAAAGAAACCTGGACAATGCCCGGTGCGCAGCATGTTGGCTTTGTCGCGCGATGTCAACTTAGTCTATGCAGATTTCTACTAGAAAAAACCGAGATTGACGTAACGAATCGAGGCAGCGGGCGCTTCCATGGGCAGCACAGTGGTGCTGCATTCAACGGACTGATACTTTGAAGTACCGTATATAATTATTTCTACGAACATTCCAACCACCTAATAAAGAGTTGCAAGAAATTCGACATGTTTGTTTGTGTTCGCCTGCAATTCCAGATTTTTCACGGTGTCCTGTTACGAAATTGACTTTTCCTGCTTGCTTTGTTAGTTTTGCACTTATTGTGTCCGATTTCGTTTTCTTACTTTATCATCTAGTCCCAATTACAATAATATATGGAATACCTATGACTAGTATAATATCCATATCCATACTAATATTATAAATGCGAAAGTCTGTCTGTCTGTCTGTCTGTCTGTCTGTCTGTCTGTCTGTCACCTCTTCACGGCTAAACGGCTGGACCGATTGTGATGAAATTTGGTAGGGATGTAGTTAATGACCTGAGGTCAAACATAGGCTACTTTTGGGCGCGATATAACCGAGTCCCACGCGGGGCGAAGCCGCGGGGAACAGCTAGTATAGTATAAACATCTAACACTATCATTTTTTGATTTATTTTATCTGAATCAAAATATGCCATGTGTAGTGTAGTTTTGTTATATTAAGTTTTTCTAACTGTAAATAAATTGTGTATATTATTTAAGTCTAAGAAATAAATAGAATAGTGTAAAATAAAAAAAGACTGATAATAATTTTGGAGATGGAAGCAAGCAGCGCGGCGGTGGCGGCGGCGGTAGTCAGGAAGCCCAATGTTTGCTTCCCGCAGACGTCTCGGTGCGCACTAAAACAATCGAACGCTAAATGCAAGATCAAACACTTCGTGCACTTAAACGTGGGAACACATATCGGTGGCGCAATTAGGCACCTCGCACCCATCATAACACCGGGATACCTCTTTCACAACAATTTGTACAAGCAATTATGTTACATTTTCAACAATAGATTTCCTGAAAAATAATTTTATCGAATTACGTATTTTCGTTTTAATTAATTATAATACAAAAGTCTAAAGATTTGTAAAGCATTAATCTTGTAAAATTGAATCGTAATTTATAGAGATATGCGAATAAAATATTTATGACACCTAATTAAGTTATTGTTGGTGTATAGTGTTATCTAAATTCTTGTCATTTTAATAAAAGTAATACCAACATACTTAAATACCGAGCCTTCATTGAGAACAGCAGATGTCTAGCAATGGACCTCTTCTAGAACCTCTTTCAGAAATAATGATAGACCGATATTTAAAATGACATTTTTACAACGCTTGACATTCATTCGAGTTGTGTATCTAAGTATTATTATTTTTATTGATTGACAATATGTAGTTACGCCCGCGCTTGAGTCTGCATCTCGAGGCCTCGCGACCATAGGCTCGTCTCGATCAAGTCCCAGAGACGACGCGACCGACCGACGGCTATTATAAATTCATTATGCATATTTTTAGTAAACAAGCTGTCGATCACAATGCTCTTGCCCAGCAGGACGCCCTGCCCCCGACACCTCACCCGGCCCGGTACCTACATCTAACGTTACAATTTATCATCAACTTAGTATGCAAGCGTGTGCCCAATGAACAACGAGCATTAAACCAGTTTTTCTCACGAACTCGATTTACTTAAATTCGTTTTCGCAAATTATCAAATTACACCCCATCAAAAGCTCATATTGATTAACAAAAAATTAACAAGCGGGTCGAATACCTAAGGTCAAATTTTGTAGCGATTCGCAGAGCTACCTGAACTGGTGGCGACCAAAGCACTTGCGTCTGCATAATGAAGGCCGTCCGATGGAATTGAGGTAAAAATGAAATAAAAACACCTTAAGATCATCGCACTGAAACAGCGTCCAGTCCAGAGTAACGTGAGAATGCGGCGCTGGCGCTGCATCGTAGCGCAAAGCAAGGAAAATGCGGAAAAGATACAAACTAATCACAGAATATAGGTACAGTTATATTCTGTAATTCAAGGTAGACCAACAATGAGGGAAGTAATTAAATTTAACTAATAGATTTCATTTAACTCATTTCTCCCAAAATATTATTAATTTTTATTACTTAGAATCGGATATTACAATAATTTATAATTTGCAATATTAATTATCGTCAAACACTGCAAAACCAACACTTAAATTCTGTGATTTTCATCTTATTTAAACTGGGATGTTGGTATACATGAGTTTCCTCTTCTGTACTAATATTGTTTTATAATTGGATCGAGCGGATTGCTTCTACGTATTCAGTTTATACGATCTGCTTATTTATCCGCTCGGTTGAAATCATGTCGTTTATAGATTCGAGTCCAAGGACCTCGAGTGTATTCGGCAGGTCACCCATTTACCGGCGCACCATTCGCCACCTCGTCCAGCCTCGATCTCGCCTTTAATTTATAACCGCCTCCCTCTGCGACCATAACAATATATTAGGATAATTAAATGGCTCTTTACATTCCTTAACACATCGTTTTTTGTACAAGGCCACTGGAGTCGAAAAGCACCGACCAATGTTGACTGGTTTTTGATGTTCCATTTTTTGTCTTCTTGTGGAAACCACAACAAATAGTTGAAGGGCAGTTTTTTGTGAAGCCGATCGTTCATTTTGTTCACGCAAGCTCTCTAGGGTGCGTTGTATTTTTAAGCTTGCAAACATGTCAAAATATTAATTACTTAAAAAAAGTTAGACCCTATTTAACAAGTTATAAAAAACATAACTAGTTTTACGGAGATTTTTTCATGAAATATGTATGTGAAATGTCATGTTAATGTCTCGACTAACAACATCGCATACGTCTTTATTATTATTAGTAAGAATATTATGTACTTATTTTAACCCCTTTTCGCGTATGAGTGAGTATTTACAATTATAATAAAGCAATCTTAATCACAATTTATTAATTTTATCCACTTATAAAATTGGAACATTTTGTATTAGTGGTCTTTTTAATTTGTCGAGCTTAACAAAATAGTAGAAACGTGCACGTATCTTCCTCCGCTTACTACTTAGTCCTATCCGCAAAAATAATAACGTGTTTTCAAGATCAAGGTTGACTCACAGCTAAAAAATATTTTGGACCATGTGAAGTATAATTTAGACGGTATAATGACCCGTGTGTTAGAGCATAACACCTTGTATTTATGGCAACAGGATATTTTTCGTATTGGTGAATGATGGGCCTGGGAGGGACTCCGACCAGAGAGACCCCTCATAATGTGGCGTTCATTCACGGAATAGAGAAACCGCAACCTGTGAATCATCTTTGAAAATAGCCGGCCATTTTGGATTAACTTTTTTAATGTCTCGGCAAAACGTCGATGAGGATTGTAATGCTAAGCTAGCACATTAGCATATCTTTATTAATTTATCGTGTTAATTATGATCTAATATCATATAAATACAAAAGACTGCAACCAACAAAAGAAAAGGTTTAACTAGTTAGACAAATATTGTCTGTGTTTTGTAATATCAAACATAGATATTTCGTCTATTTAAGATATAAATAGTGACACTGGCAAAAGATACAATATTACTGTACTATGCTGTATTTTATTATATGATTTTGAATGTTATTTTAAAAATTAAACATTTTCATAGTAATTCTAGAGTAGAATTACTATGAAAATGTTTAATTTTTAACCGACTTCCAAAAATAAGAAGAGTTTCTCAAATAGATTGTTTTTTAAATGTTTGTAATCTCATATCTCCGTCATTTATGGACAGCTTAAAAATTATTTCTTGTTTGAAAGGACGGACTTTCAGTTTGATACACTTGAATTTTTTTCAAAATTGGTGCAATAATTTGGTTTTAAAATAGAAATAACTGGAATATGTAAATCGGCTGTCAAATAAATTGGCCATTTTTAGTATTCTCGCTTTATGATGGCGTAATTAAGAAAGGTCAATCGACCTCGTATGCCCCAGTGGTAGTATTGTGAAACCCCCTTACGGTTGCTGCAATGATTTATATTTGACGTTCCATTTTCATTGGGATTAATTCATATCATATTGGTATTGCAAGCGCAGTTGACCCTGCACACTGTAGTGTCAGAGTGGACAATCGACTTTGTATGCCACTATTGTCGTTTATTTCTAGTCCATTGGAGTAATAGATCATTTGATCCTGCACACTTAGGTGTCTTAGTATAAATAATTTGACGAAATTCAAGTCGGCTCTCGTAAACAAATGAACGTCGGATTTTGTTTTTTTTTTCGGAAAAAATAAATTTAGATTCTGATCCAATCCTTTTCTTTGTATTTAAACAAATTCAGTTCATTTTATAGTTCAAAATATAATAGTTTTTAAATTATTATTGTCTGAAAAATACACGTTTCTAAAGCCACCGGTATAAATGCAGTGTTAGTGAATCGGTGTCAGAAGGTAAAATAGCTTACAAATATTTGTCTTCCTCCCATAAGCCTAGTGTTGTGCTGGTTGTCGAACACGTAATAAATATGCATCGTGAAGGTGCATCACCTGCATGTGTGTGTTCAAAGGCATGTAATGTTTGTCTACGAAAAATATCACCCTTTGTTGTCTTAATGCCGTCGTCGACAGTTGTGCCGCGGCCACCGCATTCATTACGGCCTCTGTTATAGCCTGAGATATAGGAGTCTGCGGTTGCTTCTCTCGGGAAGACTAACGCTCACTGGTTATAAATATAGAATAACAAAACGATCGCTCGTTGTTTGTTATTGCTGAAACTTATTGTTTTGACGTTTCTCATTTGGTTATAATTGTTTTTCTTTTTTAACAAACTTCAAAAAAAGGAGGAGGTTCTTAATTTGTCGGAATGTTTTTTTATGTTATGTTACCAGATCACTGGAAGACGCATGTACCGATTCGAAATTCTCGTTGTTGTAGTCTTTGTCATAACTCGAAATATGCGATAACATGACATGTGTACAGAAGCATTTAAGTAAGAAAGTATTTTTAACATTGAGCAGTTTATTCCTTGTGTACATGTCTGCTAACGAACTTGGTCTACAAGGTTTTTAAGGAGACGCGGGCGCCTTTCACTCGGATAAAAAACTTTTGAAACAAGACACCGATACGCAGTGTTTGCCTGGGCCACAGACCTCTGTTAATGAAACGTTACACTTCATTCACTCAACTGGAGCCAGTGTCTATAATGGGGCTTACTTAAGTGGGTACATATTGAGAGAAGGGAATATTCAAATTATTGTAAGACATGAAATAAGAAAACCAAATAAGTACATTACAAAAATCTGCTAATTATTATTGTTTTAGCAGTTCATCAATGTACCTTGAACAACATGAATTCAATATTAGGTGGTATAATATATATTTCTCTTATAATACTACAAAAATTCCAACACCCGATTGCACCATTAAAAAGATTGAATTGAGATTAAAAAACGTAACCATGCTATTATTTTCTTAAATTGCATTCACGCTTTGTATAAAGTTAAAGAATTTGTTACATTTACAGCTGCAAAACTCAAGCCCAACTCTTACACATATCAGTCGTTCCAAGGCAGTTATACCCAAGGGATCGATCCGTTCAATTTGGTTTTCTAATAGAAAAATACTCGTACGTTTAAGGCTGCTAATGCTCATGGGACGGATGTAACTCCATTATTTATATTATTGTAAAGGCTAACGTTGAACGCGGGGTCAATAGCGGAGTCAATGAGAGCATGCTCGCTAGTTGCAAGTCATTCCAATGAGCGATGGGACTCATGCTTCCGACATCGATCAAAATCATTTCAGTCTTTGTTTCTTACCGATAAATATAGTCCGTCTGTGTTTCTTAGGGTTAAGAGAAACTAACAGTCGCCATTTGACGACAGTGACGCTACACGTCACGCATTTCTCTACTAATGAGCAATACTTAAAAAAAATCTATGAAAAAATCTATATAAAAGTCAAAGTACAAATTGCAACGTGTTACACGCTTGCGTTTACTTGCAATTATCCTTTTCGCTAAATCGCATTTCGCGCAGAAGCTATAAACATTAACTGGCGTATCGTGCTAATTTACTGCGTCAACCGTCGACCGTCGTTGATCGATTTGCATCAGTAATTACGTCACTTGGAGCGGCAGCCAGCAGGCGATGAAAACGCGACAAGTACGTGATTGCAGAAGGCGACGACGCCGCCCCTTCCGACAAGCACCGTCAGGTTATGATCATGAGGGCTCCCAGTATTTTCCCATGATGGAAATTTTCTCAATTAAATTAAATGTACAGCATAGTATGAATGAACAGTTTTCGGATTTAAAAGAAAAATATACACAAAGAAGCAAATAGGGTATTATAAACTCAAGCTTTTTTTGCACATTTGAGCTAAAATGTTGTAATGGGATTTGCATATATATGCATGATTTGTGATTGGGCACGTTTATCTTCAGTACAGTATCTATATTTTTATTCATTTAAGAATAAGTTTTTATCGCTTTAGCACAGGTGTATACAAATAAATACGTGGTTAAGTAAATGAATAAATTACTCAACTATATTATGTTATGTTGAAAAACAATAAAGAAAAACTTGATTTTCATTTCTTATCAGCGACTCGTCATTAGAACGGACTTGCCCCTTCTAACTACGCGTCTTACTTAAGATAAGTATCATAAGTACTATCTGATGTATTATAACGCTAAGCTTATTCAGCTTTTACCTGGAGAAAATTTTTATAGCTTTCTAGATACATTTATAAAATTTAATCGTTTATTCCTGGTTAAGGGTATTTTCTTAAGTGTGCCTAATTAGTACCTTACATTACGAATATGTTGTGGATATATAAGGAGATATTCTAATATATGACCGGCAATTAAAATATTGTACACCTCAAAGGATAAACTTAGATGATTTAGATACCAACGCGGCTAAATGTGAGAGGAAAAGTAATATCGTAATATTAAAACCATTCAACATAATTATTTAAACAATGCCGCTTGTCATGAAAATGAATTATTGATTAATCAGTTTATCATGAATGTATAAAAGCAGCTGTCGCACCAAGTTAGATATGGCTCAGTGGCCCGGAGTCGCGCCCGGTCGAGCCTGGTAAGGTCTGCCGCTACGCTTCACACCTAACAAACTTCTCATCAGGACCCCATCTTCAAAGAAAGATAAACTATCTTTGTTACGCCATTGACATGTAATCGCCGCTTTTATTGTTTATCCCTCGTCCCGACGAGAAGTGATCACATCACGTGGGTGTAAAGTCAACAGTCGCACACGTATCACACTATACGTCCTCTTTTGCTGACGGTCCCGAAGAGGCTCTTGATAATATTTTATAAGACAAATAACCAGATAAAGATGTTTTGACGTGAACCCGTGTTCATTGCTCACACTAAAATGCGTCCAGTGAACACGTATAATAAAATATTTATTTACAATTTTGTGATTTCGTTTAGAAAAGGAATGAGACTGCTCTAATTTAGTGTCAATTTTATTGGTGGCGAGCGAAGCGTTAAGGCGATCGGATGGTTGTTTAATACGTTGACAGGACTCTTAAGGCGGCGACTTTTCGTAGATCCATTAGCATTGTTTTAAAGGATTAGAGCGGCGCTTACTTACCATGCGCCAGCGCATTGTGGGCGACGTGACGTATCATTTGACACGCATATTTTTATGACACATGTCCTGTCGTTTTTTAATAATCAGTGTGAAACGACTACCGTGTCGTAAGCTTCTGATAAGCAATAACACTCATCTCTTTAATTTTTTTCGGGCTTTAAGATCAGATTTGTCTTTAAAATATGTACTTAAATATAAATTTATTTTATAAAACAACAATATTTTATTGGGTGGGCAATCTTTCTGTATGCTTTGACGGTTACTGTCAGATCCGCGTCCGCGGTTGGTTTCATATTACACAAAAGGTCCATGGTTTTCGGTGCCCAAATCAAAACTGATATCTTTAGTAATTTGACAAAATTACTCAAAAATAAAGGTGTAGTGTTTATATTAAAAGAATCATGGGACATTGATCTTTGTTCCATTGAAATAATTGACAAGAAAAAGTAAGTTTGGGACCAACAAAATATATTGGTTTACAAATTGAAATGTGATAAATGCCAATTTGACGAGGGCATGGAGGCTTTGACCAGGACTATTAAGCTGTGGTTAATTTCGCTTCACTTAACACTTTAAATTTTGCGATATAACTTAATCCCAACTAATAATATTCCTCGACGACGACCTCCGTGGCGTAATGGTTAACATGCCTGACCGCTACTCAGGAGGTCCCGGGTTCGATCCCCGGTCAGGTCAAGATGAAAAATGATCTTTTTCTGATTGACCTGGGTCTTGGATGTTTATCTATGTATATATGTATTTGTTATAAAATATAGTATCGTTGAGTTAGTATCCCATAACACAAGTCTCGAACTTACTTTGGGGCTAACTCAATCTGTGTGATTTGTCCCTATATATTTATTTATTTATTTTTATTAATATACAAACTCAATTTGTTTGTTTGTTACCTCTTCACGCTTTATCTACTAAACCAATCTGCTTGAAACTTCGCATTCATATAGTAAGGAGTACTGAGAAGGACATAGTTTAATATCTTTCATAGGGAAATAGCACTGTTTCCGAAATTCACGCGGGTGAAGCCGCAAGCGAAAGCTAGTTTATCATAAAATACCAATATCTTTCCGTATATATAATTATTTTTATTCTATAATGTACTGGCTGCCGTCCGGTTCTCCGCTCACGTTCTAAAGAAAATTTTGTGATTAGATGACACGACTTAACTGAATGGTACCTATCTGCAAAATTTCAACTACATAGCTCCAGTTTTAATTATTTGCAATTACGTTTTTCCTAGTTTGTGCGCTTTTGCTTTAGATAAAAATTACTAAATATATATTTTAGGTTCTGTTCTAAATAAAACGGAGGCATTAAGGCGAGTCGAGTTCCAAGGAAATAGAAAATAGTTCTCATGCCATAACCGAAAGGCAGTCCATCAGGTGTAAGAGGGCCTATTTATTTGTGCTTATCTGAGAACAATGCACGCCTCGGTCAAGCATCAGTCAAATGCCATTGTTGTCTTGCCAGAAGCCAGTTTGAAGGTAACAATATAACTCAAAAAGGCTTATGATCACCAAAAATTGTTAATACACAATTCACAAGTCTAAAATTTTTAATACCGACTTGACAACCTGAAGTATATAGTAAAAAAATATATTTATTACAATACTAGCTGTTCCCCGCGGCTTCGCCCCGCGTGGGACTCGGTTATATCGCGCCCAAAAGTAGCCTATGTTTGACCTCAGGTCGTTAACTACATCCCTACCAAATTTCATCACAATCGGTCCAGCAGATTAGCCGTGAAGAGATGACAGACAGACAGACAGACTTTCGCATTTATAATATTAAGTATGGATTGCACTAAATTTCCTAATTTTAAGTTTCCTATATTTGTATTTGAGTGTGCATGAATTAAATAAATAAATAAATATTTAGCTCCTGAGAAACAGGACTAATAATACCTGTACTTATATTAAATGTAATTCTTGTGAAAACGAATTTACTATGTGTTAAGTTTTAACGGTAGTCACAATACTCACAATACATTGACGCGACAAGCTTGCAAATACTTCGGCGGGCTCAAAGGAAACGGTCGAAAATTAGTTATCAATTTGTCGTGGGTGCCAGGGCGACATAAATCGATCGGAGTATCTGCATTAAAATAAAAAGATTGTAGGAGAATATCTTGAAAGTGTGTTTTATTTTTTACATTTTCGCCGCATAGCTCCGTGGCAAAAGGGACCTATTTTAGATCCCGTTAAAATTTTGAAAACCCATTTGTACAATTGTTCTTCTCCGAAGTGCTATTTCATATTAATACGATTGTTGTTTAAATTTTCAATTGCACGAGGTGTCAATTTATCAACTCTGTAGTGTCTTTATTTTATGATCGGGAATCAGCCTGCAGCCACATTAGCCACGCACGGCCACAGATAAGGATAACAAATGCCCAGTTTAAGGTTATCTGAGCATCGCGGACATGAGAGAGCTTTTTGCCACCGAGTCCCTTAATTCGACCTTCTTGTCTTAGTTCCGTGGTATCGCTCACAATAAATTCAACTTAATCGAATGATAAATTATTACTATTGACAATTTAGGTACTACTTACTAATATAAGCCGTAGGTACTTACGTGTAGAATTTAACATAGGCATTTTTTTTCCTATATTATCGTCCTAGTTATTTTATGTCTTTTACTTCGTTTATTTTATAAAAACTTGAGATGATGATAGATACTCACAGAATTATATAAATAGAACAGATTAATATGCACATCTACGATCGACGATTATCTGGAAGGGTCGGACATTACGAAGGCTGTAAAAAATTGCATACATAAATTTGCCTCTGATTATGGTGCTTGTAATCGACTGATAAGGTTCTTTTTTGTAGTATATGTTGTTACTGGTATTAATTTGATGGTTTCAACAATTTTTTTTTTTTTCAAATAATATTATACCAAATTTTCTTCGGATGATTTAAGAAACTCAAGTATTATTATTACAAAAATCTATTCCAGAATTATTTAAAATTTTGTATTATCTACTGTTATGTGAAGAATTTTCTTACTAGATTCGTCACGACTGCCACAATACGTAATTTATGAAATTGAGATTATCATGTAAAATGTTACGAATGACTCGCACGCACTATCAAAAAGTTATCATATCTTATATAGGGCCAAACTTCTAAATATACCTACATGGCCTAACTTCAAAAACTCTACATCTTATAGTAAAATTAAGTGACTATGTATGTTAGTTCGCTATTAAAAACACACAGCCCTTTCTAATACCATAAGTACGCATTCATTTACGCACATGTCGCACATGATATCATCATCTCTTTTCTATTGTATTTGCATTATACTTATATATATAACACAGATTATAACCTCGTGCCTATACCTAATTAATACATAGTTTTTTAAATATTGGGGTCGTCAATACTCCAGGGGATGTTGAGTTCTGATTTAATATAAAATGGCGTCCTTTTTCAGTCGCAGCTAGGGTATAATTATTGTGCCACAGGCGTATGCGAAATTGGGGTCTCACCTCGGCTGGGCGGCCATAAATAAAATAAAATGAGCAGTGTCGGTGGGAGGAACTGTACGCTAATGAAAGCTGGTTGAGTGTAGTGGTCCCGCAGCGGGGCACCGTGGCCATGGCCCGCTACGACTCGACCATTATAGCCCAGTGCCACTCATGAGTTCAAACTACTATTTAGGGTTATGATGGCCGGGCTGAATATGAAGATAAACCTAGTTATAACTTGTTCAAATTTTCTGGTTAGAGCTACTAATATTAATTAAGTTTTATATTAAAGATTTAAAGGATTTTCTAGCGTACCTAACTATAGATAGAAATGAGCGGGATACATCTCCAATTGCCTTTGTTCATTTGGATCTTTATTTTTTATTTTAAATGGATTAGCTCCATTTCGGTCCCATTTTTTATTAGTAAGTAGCAGCCAAAGCGACAGGCAGCTACTTGACGGCCACTATACAAAATATTTTGTATTTGCCAAACTTAAACTCGTTGATACTTAAAACAATATCTACAAAAAAAAACTCTATTATATTTAAACTCTGTAAATGAGCACAAAATCATCTCACTTACACTACCTCAATTCAAATTTATCATTCATACGATCGAATTACACAATTGTAAATAAATATTAAAAATTACTCAACAAGAAATTCCAATTTGAATATGAATAGTTAGGCGCCATGTAGGCAGGTACATGAAAAAACCGGCCCCAAATAATAACATAGACAAATGTCCTCCTTAGCAAACACAATGAGCGGCCTCTAAGCTATCAATTCACTTTTAAGACATGCTAATTTGAAAGTCTAGAGTGCTTTATCCCCATTTAGGGTCATAACGAACCGAATATATGAATATGAACAACCTCACGACATTCTTTTAGAAAATAAGTTTAATGTTACTTAGTTCGTCGGTCAACAACTTAAAATAGAAAATAAATGCGCTAATACAAGCGGTCACTTTGCTCGTAAGATTGATTTTACACGTGCAGCTTTTATGGGCGATATCGTGTCATCGAGTGTTTAGAATTCTTGAGACGCCTGTCATAATTTATTGTGAGAATTGAAAGTCCAATAAACATGATCGATGCAATTATAAGAAGGTCGTTAAAGAAAAGCGACATCAAAGTATCATACATATGGTATAGAATTTAAGAATAGCACCCGATGATACACGAGAAGGGTCGAGGCAACCGCGCAGGTAGGTTGGGAAACTGCTATTATTTAAATTAATTGGACATAAAACGAAGACTGACGATACACAAGAGCGTGTCGGCCGAACTGTCGTGTGGTATTGTGACTGGGCCGCAATTCTGGACTGCGACAGCGCCTCGAAGCCTGTCTTAAAGACGCCATGAGAAATTAACTTTTACTTATTTGGACTTAGGTTCAAGTAACGTTTTGTTTATATGCTATTCCATACGGTCAAACTTGTCAGATAGGATAAATCTGATTAATTAATTTTGGTTTTTGTGTTTAGGTGTATAATTTGAAGGATTAGAAGAATTGCGCAGGAGCGCGCGCTCGCGGACCGTCCTGTCGTGCGATCCTTATCGGACGTCGCCGTGTCGACTTCACAATGCCATCTTTTGTGTTCCGACACGATAATTTATTGCCACCAAACATCGGGCTTACAAACCGACCGAGATAATGCTGTGATTTCAAATAATTCCACCACGCCCTTCACACAGTTTCGATCTTAAAGATGAATATAAATAAATTCCAATAAAATCATATTAATTGAGATATATATATATTGTATAATATTTGTAAATGTACTAACTATTGCGCAATAAAATTCATCCATGAATCCTCGCTAACTTTTGCATTTATGGAAGTAAACCCAATAAAAATAAAAGATACTTAAATGGAAAACAATGAAGGGCATAAAATAGGTGATTGCATATTGTAAGATATTACTGTTGGTACTTAAGCTGATAATAATTCATATAAAATTTATTTTAGGTTGCTTGCTTGATTGCTGTAGTATGCTTACTTTACAATATTGCTAATAATTATAAGTGTTTACATAATATTTGCTAATGATACCCATGCATGTGCGAAAAACTCAATATTACTACAAAAAGTTTCTAAATGCCAACCGCATGTAATAAATATTATTTACAACGTCATACAGAGAGGCCATGGCATTTTAACCGCTTTTGCAACTTATCTATACACATAATTTTTAAGTTACTTGTATATCTAGAAACAAATGAAGGATAGGCATAGGCCTGAAAGGGACATAGGTATTCAGATCGACCTAGTGATGCTGTAGGCCGCATACACTACAAATCCAATATTTTAGTAGTTGCAAGAGGCTTGCCTGCTGTTCTACAAAAACAATGAGCAATAATTTCATATTATTTTATATGGCAGCAAAAGTAGCATCCGCTTATCTGAATAGCTATTAGATGCTGTTAGGTTAATCACAAGTAAACTTAATGGAAAGCCGTGGGACTTCAAAGACTTGGTATGGTCGCGCTGTGGTTTATCAATCCTAATAAAACTGTATCACAAAATGCCGCTATATTGTAGGCCATTAAAATGTTTTAATTTTTTTATATTTTAAAGTACTTGTGTACTTTTTAAATAAATAACAAACAAGTTTCTTTGAAGCGAATACTGCATTCGAAGATATTAAAGTTTGAAACTCCTGCAAGTTGGTAATGGATACCCAATTTTTTGTCCATGTTATCCAAAGTAAAAACAGACACTTTTAATAACCTTAGTTTCGCTTGCCATGTTTGCTTCTTGGTTGTCATTTCTGAATCACTTTTATATTATATTTCAGTCAAATGTAATTTATTGAATTGAGGTTGTATGATTAAAACAAATTGAACTGACAAGAACTCTTTGTTGCAATTAAAAAAAACACAGATACATTACACACGTTACATTCAAGCAACATGTTTATTTCCAGTTGTATGTATTTAGTTACAGCACTTCAGTCAGAGGATGTACTGTATAGTAAATGTGTAAAGTAGAAGTTTAATTCCCTTCTTTGAATATAACAATTAAAAGAGTTTTAATAATTTTAATAAATATCAATATAATAATTATTGGAGCCAACTTGAGTTAGCCCCAAAGTAATAATTATTAAATGATTATTTTAGTCACAAAAAGTAAACTGCTGCTAAATAATGGCACTATGTAGATATATTAAGAGAAATTTATTATTCGGCAACAATGCAGGTACGTCTACATGCTAATACCGATCCTATACCCATTAAGACAGGGGTACGGCAAGGGGATACCATCTCACCCAAATTATTTACTGCTGCTCTAGATGATACTCTAAAAACTCTAGAATGGGACTCTTTAGGAGTTGACATCAATGGGGTATTTTTAACCCACTTACGATTTGCTGATGACCTGATATTGTTTGCCGAAACGCCGACCGATCTTCAAAAAATGTTGACCGATCTCCACGAAGCTTCACAGAAGGTGGGTCTTAGGATGAACATGTCCAAGGCAAAAGTGATGACAGACACATCTTTCCTTTCAAATATCACTGTATGTGGTGAACGGATAGATGTGGTTGACAAATACACGTATCTTGGGCATTGTTTATCCTTTGATACAGATCTTCGAACGAAGGAGATTGATCGGCGTATACAACTAGGATGGGTAGCAATCGGTAAGTTGGTGGACGTATTTAAAAATACAAAAATACCTCAGTGCCTAAAAACCCGCCTCTTCAACCAGTGTGTTTTGCCCACAATAACCTACGGTGCCAAGACATGGACTCTCACAAAAGGAACCATGCATAAGATTGCAGTTGCACAAAGGGCCATGGAACGAGTCATGCTCGGCATTAAACCCTACCCTAAATACGGTACCCTAAATACGTAAAGCGAAGTACTGGACGTCCAGCGGCTAGATGGGTCGATGATATTAGGAAGGTTGCTGGCAACAACTGGATTGCGGTGGCTCACAGTAGGGATACATGGCGTAGACAGAGGGAGGCTTATGCCCAGCAGTGGGTTGTGAACAGCTGATGATGATGATGATGAAATAATGGTACTAAACTTCTAGAGGAGTAGTTAACAATAAGGCAATAATTTTCATCTGAATTTTCTCTTTTATTTTGTAGTTCAGATATAAACCTCAAGTATAGTGATGTAAAAAGCGTTCGCAAAGATGCAAGCTTTAAAAACGTTTCAAGGCACGGCAGTGCACTAGTTAGTTTAAACAAAAGTGGTATGTAATTGGAAGTTCATTTTATAACCTGTATAAATAGGAAGTTTTGTATAAGTTCTCGCGGTCCCGAGTATGCCTTATCGGGCACGAAGTCGATCGTTCATAGTCAAAATAACGAGGCGAACACACCGGGCGCCTCAGGGTAACAATTATGCCCATTAGCTCATTAATCGAATGCGAGTCGCATTGTTCTGGCGAGGACAATCGTTGCTAGACCAAATACCGCCAGCTCCGCTTACCTAAATATGACCGTGCAATAACGAGAAAAAAAATCAAACGCACAGACGTATTGCGTTTCAAGCCAGTATCGGTAACAATATTTATAAAATACGGTGATGACTTTAATTGTTCTGATTGAATGAGGAGTTTCGTACGAGGAAAATGTCCCAGAAATCCTTACAAATTTTGTTGTTTTTGTTTCAAATACTTTCAAAGGACCAGTCAACTGAAAAATATGTCCATCTATGCGATTTTTAGATTGTTTATATAACTTTATACGACTACGTTCGTAATCAAGCATACGGCTAACCTATTCACGCTCGTGATACCTTGATTTTCTGTTTACTTGTCTCTATCGTAAAAAATAAAAACTAAAACAAATTATTACAGGATAAAAAATTTCTAAGTCCCAAGTCTTGCGCACCCTTTCGTAGTCTTGCGCACCCTTTCGTATACTCTAACCATAAAGGTACCTATACAGTAAAACAAAAAACTGCCATAATAATTTCGACATGTAAGTATATATTTTATTTTATGAAAGGGCATTATTTCTAGTTTAAGATCTTATACATGTGATGTGTCTTTACTAAACTCTAAATGCGCGTGCCCAAATCCACAAGGGTATATTTTTGTATGTTTGTCGGATTGCAATAAATATTTTAATTTAAGGAACTGTAAATTTAATAAGTAGTTTTTTTTTTCAACACAATGTATATACAATGTATGAATGTATACAGGAATTAAGAAAACGGGTTGTTGACTTAATTCTTAACATGCCCTTATGCATGTTATTTGAATAAGTAAGTTATGAAGTTTGTTAGTCTAAAAAATGTTTCAGAACACTTATACCTACTTAATCGGGCGGTTGTACTATAACTCTCTTCCATATTTATAGTAAAAAGCGATTTAATGAAAACCATACATTTGAAGAAAAGAAAAGTTCTTAATTCAGTATAAAAAGTGAGACCTCATCTTAGAAAGCTAGATAAAGTAGGGAAGAACCAATAAGAAGTGTACCAACATATAAATCTCAAAATGAAAAAGACATACATCTTGTTTAGTAAGCAGTGCGAGTGGGACGTAAAAGCCAAGTTGCGTGAGAACAAACCGATGTGGTTGTGCCTTCGCACGACTGACCGTAACCACGCTCCTATAAATGCTACAATACATGGCATTTCTATTACATGCCAGTTTGTAAATACGCCGCTTATGTGACTAAACATCATTTATGAAGCCATATAAATTGAGCTTCCAATGAAAGTACATGATGTTATTTTACCTTACAAACAAGCAAGTCGAATGCGCGAGTTTAGTAGTTCAATTGTTTAACTCGAAGGTAGCTGATCGTAAAACGCATGTCTCACTACCACTCCATACATACAAAAGGTATTAAAGTAAAACCAATTACATGCTTATGAAAAGGCTTTAACAACATTAGTACAATGGTAATGTACAAAGCCGCCTTTTATTCCTATAATAGTTAATTAATTCCAAAAAATACTACGACGGCTTATAGCGACACAAAGCCCTTTCGATAATACAGATCTCCACTTCGCAATATTTCCTGCGCCACTAGTTGGAAAATATCAACGGCAAGCCTTTTTTTAGATATTTGGCAAGAAAAAACCTGCTGCTATGCGATTTTTCTCTGTGCTGCTAGCACATTCACCTATAGAGAATAAAAGAGAATCAAGCAGAAAAAAGCATATGATGTGTTCGGTCAGCCGTCCCACATATCATTTGATTGACCGAGTGAAGAGGGAGCTGCACGCTTATAAATAATTGGCAAGGGTTAACAAATACGTTTTTTTTTCTTTTTAACAAAAAGAGCTTTAAACAGCTGAACAAAACGAATGGACAAATTTCCGCAAAGACGATATAGTAAATGAAATGGTTAATAGACTGCAAAGAATATTTCATTGTACTCGGAGTTAAGCAGCGATCTGGAACGAACTCTATACCCGCTTCACTCTATCTAATGTTGTAAGTCATGAAAGTTTATGTTTGCACTTTGTTCCACTTCAATTTGCTTAGAGGCATATGAATGTAAATCATCCTCACGTTATGAAGAGTATGTTTATATCGATTTAACTAAGTATACATATACATCCTTCTATACTAAGGTATTAAACAAATATTTTGATATATCAAAATATTTGTTTATTAAATCTGACGCACCTAACTTAAATTAAAAATATACTACGGTATACCCATGGGCTTATTTAGATGCTGACGATAACGATTACAAGTATTAAATACGATAGGATACTTAATATTTCTTGCAAAAAATACCTAATATGACTTATTATACTGCTAATACATATTTTAATAATTTTAGATATTCAACCACTATCGCGATATAGATAAAAAAGAGGCTTCGCATAAAACGACTTGACGTCTAGTGAATATTTCCCTTGAATTTAACCGTCAGCTTTGGTACTAGAGTCCCTTCATGTGCAGCTCTGTTATACATAAGTGGTTATATACGATCAAACCATAAAATATTTATAGTCAAATAGTAAATAAATATTTTCATCGAATAATAAAATTTTGTAATCTAAATTGATATCATTTCGAACAAGCTTAGAATAATCAGTATGAAATTATATGTAATTTTAAACTAAACAAATTGAAAGTCTCGCAAAGAAAGTCTTTGCGTGAATTTGTTTGTCCAAAATACGGATGTGATCAATTTGCAAAGATTATGTATGACTCACGGTATATTAATATTGAAATGGTTAATAACAACATAACCAACGCTGCTCACTCACATTCGCACGTTCCTGCAAATTGACTCAGAGCATCATACACAAGAATGCACTTTACCTTCTGAGGAGAACTCAATCGGTATTTTTTACATTCACCAGCGGTCCAGCGATATACAAGATTCTCGACATGCGGAGATTAATTTTAGAGGTGGCAGAATGTCACTATAATTTATGATCGACCATTGTCTCCTAAAGTGACGTAATCCAAGGCTCGCGTTGCCATTGTCATCTTCGTTGAGTTGCATATGCCCTTATTCTGATACAATACCATTAGTGACTTTAAAACCAATAACAATAGTTAATCTAGATTGATTTCCAGCAAATAAGTCAATAACAATGTTAGTTAAGTATAGACTAAATATGAATAATACTCATTTGTTTGTGATGTAGAGCATCACAAAGACAACAGAACTTGCTGATTAACTCGTTCACTCGTTCGTTCGTCTTTCATAATAATGATATAAACATCTCTTCTTTATCAAATGGTTGAATAATAACTAAGGAAAATAGAACAAATCTATAGATATATTACTAACTTGAAGAACGAGCACAGCGTAACCAGATCATCAGAATGTTGCGCGCCATAGAAGCTGTGTGATACAAAGTGCGTGTGATACAAAGCTAGTGACCGCCGCCGGCGTGCTGCTCTTCTTGTATTTCAGTCAGACCACAAGCTGAGACACCCTGAGTCAATAACCCCGGCACTCCCTGACCAACACAATTTGTCACATACATACGCAATCAAAATCATTTATAGGCGTTATATTGTCATTTAAATGATCCCATAAAGCTGATGTAGCGAACATAAACCTCTTGATGCGTTTTGTAAAATATCTGAAACTACATTCTTAAGTCTATCGATTATTTCCCAATTATTATATTGGATATAAAAATCCTTCTCTTATGTATATAATTCTATCAATAGAAAAGCAATATAACAAAGTAAGCCTTTAGTTTAAGTACTCGAGTATAGGTACCTACATACATATATATTAAGTATACATATATTAAGTATTATACCGATTGCATGCGTGAGTGACAGAGTCGCTTTTGCAAATATTTTAAGTTTTACGTGTTGCCTTTACTACATTTTATATACAATATAGAAATTATTAAATTGTTATATTTATGTTTGGAGTAGAAGTATGGAGATGCCGGGCGTCATTTGTAGATTTCTGTACGCCGCGCCGGCTGCGGCATGTTGAATAATCATATTTAAGCGTTAAGTATGCATGTCTTTTAGAGGCTGTCAGTGCAACAAAGGTCTGTCCGCCAGAACAGTGCTGGGTGGAGCTAATAAACTATTTGAGCAGAGGCCTCGTGTTGACACTGGCGTTTCACACCTGAACAATGCTCCTCGTTTGCATTAATGTAAATTAGGTTAGGCCGCCCGCTGCCGCGCCTACATTCAATTAGACGAACCTAAAGTAGCGCATATGTGCATAGTGAACGCAACTAATGGCGTGTACGTAAGAACTTCCAAACGTATAATGATCTTCAGAAGAAACATTGATGCAACAGCATGCCATAAATAGTTTCAACATTAGTTATGGGGCCGCCTACGAAAAGATTTCGATTAAATTCTTTTTTTCTATCTCTATCACAACACAACGAAATTAATATTAACTTGCAAATTCTTATGAATCAATATATAAGTATCAATAATAACAAAACATAGATGAATTTAAACATTTGGAAGACTAAAATTCGCAACACAATAGATAACAAAAGAAAAACATGCTATTTCATTGTAAATATCTGAAATAGCATTGAAAGGCCGGTGTAGTGTCAAACGCGCTGGTTTTCGTCTGTCAGCGCCTGCGCTCGGGATCGCGTAAACAGTGGCGTCCGCCCGCGTACGCCTTCGTGCTTGTAGAATTATTTGCGTTTACGCAGGGAACAATTTTTTGTACTCTTTGAACTATATATCTGATTAAATTAGAATTATTTTTGTGTTTACCCTATTTTTATTTCGAGTAGATCACGAACAAATTGGCAAATAAAAAGGAAATAAGCGGACGTGCCATTAACATTTCCGAACGTCACAAATCACACCACCAAAATTCGAGATCTATAACCGAAAAAGATCTACTATGTCGAGAATGATTTTTTTTATTTTGGAGCGGCTGAGTCGCACGCGCGGCTCGATTGTGGCTGTGTGGTCCTCGCTAGCCACTTTGTAAATAGCGCGGTTTACCTTTTTCAACTTTTGTGTTTTGTTACCTTTTGTGCTGTTGTAGGGCCAATATTACCATAGCTATTTAGGCTCGTCGGATAAATAAATATGCCATTTATCATGATAACTGATGCACGTGAATGTCGCGTCACAATGTTCAGATGGGGTGAAGATTTGATCTTTAGCAACAACAATTTGTAGTGATTTATTTTAATATTGTTTTCATAAATGCCTGAGAAACAGGGTTATTAATGATCGTTCACTGTTTTAACCTGGAGAATTGGTATTGAATAATTTATTATTTATTATCAGGGTTCTATATTAAACTAATGCACTTAACTGTATTTCTGTACGATTTGTAAAGCTCCGAGAAACCCGAATTCGAAAATATTATGTTACATCGTTTCAAGTGGATGAACCTGCCTAATTGGGTGCTAATTTGTCGACAGAGACCCTTTCCTGAAGGTACATTCCATATATTTACAGGCAGTTTATTTTTATAATTTACATTTAGCAATCCTTCATGGCTTTTACATATAATTATGAACTTAGCAACTTTTTATTATACATATATTAAATAGTAAAAATATTTTGTCTGTACATTTAGTAATTTTGATTGAAATGGATAGAGACATTTAAAAAAATAAAAGAAAGCAAAAAAAAATTTCGAATTTTTTGTCTGTCTGTATATATGATCACGATTATTACTCGGAATAATATCTAACGTTTGTTTCAACAAAATCAGTTCATTAAAAAAAAGTTTTGTCATTTGAATGAACTCAAGGCATGTTTGTCTGCAAATATATAGCAATTTCGAACGAATGCACCAAATTGAATAATGCTTTTTTGTGTTGGTTATTGTCATGACAAACTTTGTATAAGAGAAAAAGGTTTCCCGGGCAATTCCCGCGGGAATTTCCGGAGCAATTCCCGAAATTCCCACGATAACGTGAACGAAGCCCACGCGCACGAAGTCGCGGGCTACAGCTAGTGAGTAATATTTTTTTTTATTTTACTTAAAATACCAATAAATGGTAAATAAATTTTAATTTTATACTGAGAATAACACTGAGATTTTAAAACAAAAAAATCTTTGATTGGAAAAACACCGATGTTACTATCTTCTCACACTGAACATTTCCGGAATACAGTGACAACGGGGCAAATTGTAATGTGGTACAATAAATTCACTCAAACCGCAGCCTCTTTCACAATATTTGTATCGGTCGTATTACGGGGCGACAAAAAGAGCCGAAAGGGCGGCCCTCGGTGAATGAAGGGAAGGTAAATAAATATAAATAAAGGTGATGGCGGTGCAGGGTGCGGGGCCAGGCATCCCGCGGCGCTAGCGCGCGCCGGCGACGCAGCCGACTCTCAGGCCCCTGCCTCTTTTGGAAGACCAGATATAATGTATGTGTCGGAATGGTGCATGTTTTATTCCAATGCATACCACGAATTATTATGCCTGGAGCTCGTGGAGATTATTTTTTACATGCCACTTTAACAACTAAAATTGAACGCATTCTAGGGACATGTACTCAGGTACGAGTACTTACCTACATAAAAGTTATGCATTGTGAAAATCCAATTACATGCTCATTGTTCTCGATATCGAGTTGTCACACGTCATTAAACGAGGCCAATGGAAATCGTAAATGTATGTCCGTGGTGGTGCCCGCGCCGGGGCTGTAATGGCCTTCAGCAGGACCAATTACGGACTTGTGCCTTGCGAGGTGCAATTTTATTGGGTGTATGTAAGATTTAAGTGCCGGTTGACACGCCGAGCACTGAATCTGCCTCATTTTTACGGCCACTTAAAAATTTTTAGCTGAGAGTAGGCAACTACCTACTCGTCGTACGTAACTGACAAGCAGAAATAATATTTATTTTTTTAGTAAAGACAATGTCGAGCAGATCTAAAGACTAAACGTTAATGTCGACAAAAGCTATCTATATGCAAATTTTTCTATTTGTAAGCTACATCTAAATAATTGGTAGAGCATCTCTTCATAAATAAATCAATTCAGTCTGTCTATGAAACACATGAACTAGATTTTGTAATAATATCAAAAGCATCGAATCAAAACAGCTCGCTAAACCAAGGAAGTAAGTACCATTTGAACGCAATAAATAACTAATATATCGGTAGCACACGCAAGTTTACCTACGCAATGTTTGGAACACATAAACACAGTTACTGCTTCAGATTAATGCGTGAGTACTGAAAATAGTCGTTAATATAAATATCTGCTTGTATACAAAATTTCTGAAAGTACTAAATAAAAATCTATAATTTGACAAGTTTTAATCTAAAATGATGAGTTTAAGATATAGAGCTTTGATCATTTTAAATTTATATCGTTTTTAATTTATTTTTCTATTCTAGCTCTAGTAATTCATACCTAATATCCTTGGCAATAGTGAAGTTCTGTAATACCTATTCTTTATTAGCTTTGAATTTTTATTTCATTTATAAAAAGTTTAAGATTTAAGTTCAGAACAAAATAATTATTATAGATAAATTAAGTTGCACTATCGTAAAATGTTATTTTATACCTAGACGTGTTGTCTAATAGCTCACCTCATGTCTACATTTAATTTCAGCTATGTTCTCGGTAAACTATGGTCTGTTATTTCATTTAATCTCTAAAGTAAACCAAATCAGCAGTTCGGAGCACTGCCCTATATTTCACATTTTAACGTGTTTGGAGATGAAATCTCTAAAATTTATTGCTAGTAGTATGGTAAATCATTATACGATTTCTTATAAGGTGGACTGACGAAGGAGAAATTAGAAATGTAGTTGAAATAGACCCAATACATGTTTTCGCCTTAAGTCTTAAGCTGATAAAACATTCATGAACTTCAATTGCTCGGGAAACTTCTAATATTGACGAATCCGTTAAACTTAAGAGTAGATTTTTATAAAATATCTAATTAAATAAGACGGACGGTGATAAATAAAAAGAGATTTTATCTAAATAAAAGATTAGGATAAGAGTTTTTCTTTATGTCGAAATATTGTGATGGTAAATATTATAAACCGCGGCCCGTGCCTCTCTAGCATTGACTGAGGTTTGACAGATAAGAACAAGATAAGCGACAGCTGTAGCCTGACAAATATTAGCACAAGTAATTAAAACAAATGTTAACGAAACAATGTGTATAAAACTAGTTTTCGTAACGAAATCTGAAACTACAAAATTCAGTCTAAAAAGACAATTAACATCACTCAGACATTAAGCAACTCTAAAAAGACAATTTTTAATAGCAAATTGTTTGTGTAGTGGTTTGGCTTTGGCCTATTGAACTGCAGTGCTCGGTCGTTTGTTTCGAATTTGGTTAGTCTTTGACTTAAACCGCAGTAAACATTTTCTCGTTTTTGCCTTTTGATGTACGAAAAGATTCTACTGTACAACATACGGCGGGCAGAATGAGCTGGTTTACAAGTACTAACACCAGAGAATATGAGATAAGACTTTCTCAAAAAAAAGTACTGAATGTTGAAATCTAAATTCCTTGTTATGCTATTTACATTCATACTGGATGGTATTTCATTTCAGCAGATAATAATATCGCGTACCTGACTGATTTTAAGATCTAGAGAATGACGGATTAGATATTTTATTAGTCGCACTGATAGTTTAACATATTTATTTTAGGAATAGAATGCTGTTCTAACAAAATATAACTTTGTGCTAGTTTAAACAGTCCGCAGCTACCGTCTACGAACTTTTGCAGTACGCTCGAAGATTCCCGGCGTAATATTAACACACTAGTGTTTACATATATCACCACTGTTTACGTTAGCGGGAGAGATGCGAATCGTTAATTCATCGCCACCTAAAGAAGCAAACTATATAAAACAAACCGCAAACATACCACAAGTTCAAAGACCTATCACTTGAACACGCAGCCTGCTTACTTTGAGTTTCATTTTATTACTTCATAATTCATTAACTGTGTTCTTAAAGAAAATTTTCAAAAGGAAATTAACGTATTATGTAAAAATATATAAACGACTATATATGTTTCAACAGTTTACTAGTGTCTTGAACTTTACCTGAAGTTATTTTCGTAAGGAACCAAACAATGAATCGTAAATATCTACTCATTACAAAAGAGATATTTAGTAACAGATGTTTAGCGGCCACCTGCCAATGTATTTTAGTTTCTTCAATGTGTCATTTAAAGTGCTAAAGTATAAAGTGCAAATGCTAAAGAATAGAATAAGTTACTTAAGAGGATAACTTATTATCAGTTTCCATTGACACTCGTGAATTTCATCAAACATTTTAGAGCAAATTTATATTTTTTATTACCTATCTAAATTTATTACTCTAATTGATAGATACCTAGTGTACAGCAGATGGACTTAGGTCATTACAAATTGAATCATTTTAGCAAAATATGTTTTTGGGAAATTTTGTTCTTTTAAAGATTACACATTATGCTGTTTTCGAAAGCAGTAAAGTTCAGAATGTTTTACTGAAATCTAGTACTTAACTATTAAATTATTTCACGTACAATTTAGTTTGATATAAATACAGTGGTGTAGACGATGGCTGTGTAAATGTACGCTTAGTGTCGGATAATCACAGATTATGCTGGTTCTCTGAATAATTCAGCCATAAAATTAATTTACTCTACACCAATTTCAAATAGATATTTCAATTTTGATACGACGTTTTACAGAGTTAATGTCATATAATAAATTTGGTTCTTGCAAAATGACGAGCTCCACGCTTTACGGGTACGATTAATTAAAGAATATTTTATAAGGTATAAGTATTACGTATAAACAGGCAACATTAAACCACTGAGGTTCGTCTTTATAACATTTTACAACGTTGTAAACCCACCGTAGAATTTTAGGATTAATTTGATTATAGTCAATTATTCACAAAGAGATCGGGCTCGTTCTTTTTTTGTCCTGCGCTAATAAGCTGAAAAGTATCCAAATTAGACGGCGGTGTCTTTGCTGCTAACAAATTAAACCACTTTAGCGTATCAGTTAATAAAATAAAATCAATATTAACAATCGATAATTAAGTGACTATAAAACGATTCCATGGCATAAACGATTGTTTCATTTAGATAGTCAGACAAATAGATACTAAAACAAACATAATCCTCATGTTTTTAAGGTAATTTTAATACGTCGAAAATCATTGTCATAACTAAACTATGGATTTGAAAGGGTTTTAAAAAATAGATAACAAAAGTGTGGTTAGGATTGCTACGCTATCTGCGCGCGCGCACCGCAGTAAAAGCTCATTGTAACTCGAGCTTCAAATACGAAATTGAATAATGCTGACCTATCCCGCGACCGCCTTGCTCATAAATCACCGAGATATTTATGTCCCTCAACCCCCGCACGTCCGCCACACCCTTTCCATACCCTAAGCTTATTTGCGTCCAGGAATATAAAATATTAAATAAAAACATACATAAAATGGTAAGTAATTCCGATTGGAATCGCATGAGAGCTGGCGATGCGGTTACACGCCTATTTTGCGGTTTCTATGGCTAGCCGGGTGTTTGTCTCGGTATCAGAAATGAAAAACTATCATTCTGGATATTCATATTTAGATTTTACAAGAACATCAGCCTTGCTTTTTTAAAATTATGATAGTAATAGGTACGTTCTTGGAAACCTTTGTGGAAACTGTATAAATTGCCAGCTGTCGCCGAGTCTGTTACTCAATACGACTTCCACAGGAATGAATATAACGCATTTATCTCCGAAGCATCTGGCATGTAACGTACTTCTTCCCGTACACATTAACTTTACTTATATTCCCTTTTATTTATGAGAAATAAATAATACTAATAGACGAAGATACTGATTCCCGATAAAAAGTGGGCTCGAGTTGAAATGGGAGGCACAGTGGAATCAGAAAGAAAGTAATGGAGGCGCATCGAACCGGTTTGGAGATTTTTACGAATGCAAGGCTGCTCGGCTCGGCCGGGCTATGTGCTGCCTGCGGCGGCCACATAACATAACCGGCGGATTCGCGCCGGCCTTTCTTCCCCACGCACACGCGCATGAGCTTGTCTGTAGTCTGTACTGCCATCTCGTACCGATTATTATCTGCATACTTATAACTGGATTCTTCGTAAGGCATATTAGGCTATTAAATATTTGCTTCGCAAATCGCTTCATGCCCGGCTTGTTATGCGCGAACAAGTAGGTAAACAATGGCATCCTTTGAACGACCGATCACTATTTCAGGATTTGGGTTGACGCCGATTGAAATATCGTTCGCTTGTATTGATGTCGAGTTGTAATAAGCTAGGAATCCAAATACCAGAATTGGGGTGTCAACATTTTGTGAGTAGTGCTAAATCAAACCCGTTCCTTATCAACAACAACAGATTGAAATTGCATCAACCTGCGACCTAAAATAGCTCGGATAAACATGTCACATTTGATTTTCGTGAACACTCCGCCCGGTTGTGATTTAGTTTTTGCTTCCGTCGCGTCGCCTACACCGCGTCACGGCAACGAATCAGATTACAGGTAATAAAATATAACACTTTGTTATATTGTCAATTTTGTTACATGAAGTTGAAGTAACAATAGACTAGACTTCATGTTGTAATTTTAAATATGTAAGTTTATTACATTTATATGTCTGGATACAGATAAAAAGCTGAGCTGAGACCCATGGAAGGGCATCGTTTATTTAGACTAGGTACACATAACTGCTGTGCTAACAAATTGGCCAATGCTTCATTAATTCGATAGCTAACGTACATTTTATAAAAAAATTGTGCACATGTTAGAAATCTATATCAGGTACGAATTTTAAGCTAAGAATATGATCTATTATTCAACATGCATTTGAGTTGAGTGTAAAATTGTCTAAGCATTATTCCAGTCCAGCATCCCATACCTCATGGCTTCACAACCAGTGGTGGACCTACTTACAAAGGTCATCCGCATGGGTACCTCTCTCACCTATTTCTTTCTTTCTACTACTTTACTTTCTACTTGAACTGCCCTATCGATTTGATGAAGATTTAAAAATATTCTTGCACACTATTTGGCAGGGAACGAGTGAGACCTCAAATCGTTGCCAGCGCCGTCTATGGCTAAGGTAACCACTCATCAATCTAGCGCGGGCCGTTCGCTCATTTGTCAACTGAATCGTAAAAAAGGTAATTTCCCAACAACTTGCATCTGTGACTCGAACACGTGCCCTGGCGACCTCACGTACATCACAAGGATGTAGGTCGTGTGGCCGACAATGGCGAATATTTGTTTGGTTGTTTGTCAACATGCGGTCGTATTTGACGACCCATTAGAGCGGGGACGTTGCCCGACTGTTTCCACAATTGCCAAGAGACTTAAATTGAATTTTTTACACTTTTTCAGTGTATATAGGACTGTAAAAATGTTGAAATCCATGTAGCCAGCAGTTGGATGATACGAGCAAACACATAATACATATAAGTTGCGCGCGAAAAACAAATCTCTTTTTTGGCAGTCGGGTGAAATCAAACAATTTTCTGTAACAGAAAAATTATGGACTACTAAACGGATAGATAGATTTCGAAGGTACCGTATTTGTCTTTTAAATTTACGTGTCTAACAAGTCCGCTTTTTTATATAAATTATTTCAACATAATCTTCACCTACGCTCACATTTATAATGGTGTGATTGTTTGCTACATCTATCATATCTATACAAATAAATAAAATTGAGTGTCTGTTTGTAATATAAAAAAAGCGCTTTTCACTAAATGCATATAGATGTATCTATACACTAGCTGTTTGTTCAGGCTAGATTCCGAAAAAATTAAAATTGAATTAAAATAAAATTATATCGGTTTAACGGGATACCACCAATCACCACTGGCTAAGGTGATGTCATTAGAAGTAACTTAGGCTACTTTGATTTTTAAAACTTTTCGTTAACTTTGAGGACAGAACAATAATGTTTTTGTTAAATTCCACACAGTCACAATCAAGTCCGTGTAAACGTAAATATAAAAAAACTAATATAAAAAGTTGTCTAAAAACAGTGGTACCAAACTATTTATCACCAGGTGTATTGGTTTATCATCACTACATAGGATAAAACAAAGTCACTTTCTCTGTCCCTATGTCCCTATGTATGCTTAAATCTTTAAAACTACGCAACGGTGCGAATTTTGATGCGGTTTTTTTTAATAGATAGAGTGATTCAAGAGGAAGGTTTTTATGCCCATGTGAAGCTGGGGCGAATCGTTAGTATACTATAAATTATGCCTTTACATAATATTTTAATAAAAATTAGATCGTAACAATGTACTCGTACGAACATAAGTATCAATAGTAATCTACAATAAAATATTTAATCATTATGTTTGTGTTGTAACAAATACTTATAGGAAAAATTTTACGGGATTTTAATTGATAAATAAAATTATATCTATAAATTAATGTACATTCAGTTCAGATTCTACAATTTCCCCACAATACTTACAGCAGGAAAATAATAAGAAATTGTTTTATACATACGCGCCGCGCCGCATAAGGATGGATGACATTTTTTAAATCAGTTTACACAAATTTCAATTTCAGGTAAGTAAATAATTTAATCTATTTTATAGCTATTTCTGAAAGCAATTTACTATAAGGAAAATGGCACAGATTGCATAGTTTGTTAATTGCATAGCTTAATTGTTAAAAACTTAGAAATATGAGTTCGGATAGAATAAACTACATAATATGGTTTTAATTCAACTTCGCCGTAGCACATCTCTGTGCTACGGCGAATATAAAACATAAAAAGCTTAAGATAAAAATGCCACAAGTGGCGACCAAGTCAGGCCATGCTCGCCAACACTTGACACGCACGGTCGTTACGCACACCCGTACCTTGATGAACTATCGAGTTTTATTCCTGTGTAATTAATAATTATATTATTGGATGTTATATAAATTTTTACTTACAGCCAGAAAAAGAAGGAAATCCCATACTGTTACTATTTACTTTTATATACCTATTAAGTCCCTATTGTTATAATACCTAAAGTATATATCATGATGATGTAATGTAATGACCACTAATAAATCATAACTATTTGCAATGACTAGATCTCACGTAGGTAATATTTAATTAGCAATCCTATGATTGTCCTCATTATGAGTAAATACAAAATTCCAAAATTTCTAATTAACCGCATAGTTATCAGTATAGGAAACATTATTTTTATATTTTACAGATATTATTTATTAGCTATTTAAGTTTCGTAATGCGATCATATCTCTACCTAAAATTTTAGTCCATATAGGTAAACTTAATAAAAAAAATCTAAGTATATATTTTGTACGTAATATTTTGTACCTTGGTAAAAAGAATAATTAGCCCATTTTTATTATTTAAACCTAGGTGGAGAGAATGATATTTAACTACTTTTATAGGACAAAGATCAAAGTGTATGTCTGGAGTATTATTTTATACGGCAGTGATTGGAAGCGATTGAAATGGTGAAGAATACAGAGAATCAGTAGAATGCAGAGTATCAGTTGTAAAGATAAAATAACCAATAAAGAAGTTTTAAAACGTGTAGGTGAGAACAGAAGATGGAAAACATTTAATACGGCACGACATTCAAGACTTCATGAAAAATTATGGAAGGCAAGATAGAGGGAAGACGGGGAAGAGGTAGACCAAGAAGGAGTTTTGTAGAACAAATAAAGGAAAATGGGGAGTTGTGTCGTATCAGGATGTGAAAAGACAAGATCCAGCTCTTAAATTTAAGATAGATACACAACAGACTGCCCTGACGTAGATTTAAACGAGGAGGGTCGACCCCAAATAAAGGGACAAGGCATGGTAGAAGAAGTATTTATGAATTATTTTTTATACGATTTTGTAGGCAAACAGTCATACGGCCCACCCACCTGATGGTAAGTGGTCAAAGTTAGTTATAAACCTATAAAAAGTTTAAATGACGATTAAAATAATCTTTTTTTCCCAAAAAAAAAAACAAAAACATACTTTAATTCGTTTACTGGGTCCAAATTTAAGTCACGGAAATATAGGTTAACGCGGGTTAAACCCGTCATAGCCCAAGAAATTGTTTAGAAAATCTGAAGACATCCGTTAGGTAGGTACTTAGATTTTGAACCAAATCTACTGCGGCAATTTTACATTTCTATGAGACCAAATTGAATCGAAACTATAACGGAGGCCAGTTAAGTTTACAAACTAACTTTTTTGCAAAACTATTTTTATATAGGTATTTTAATCTTCTTTGATATTGGAATATCATCTGTAAAACTGTCTGCGTACTTGATAAGATATTTAAAAAAAATATTCTATTGAATGATATTTGTTTTAAACTAGGCTAATACTTTTTAACTAGTATAATACTATGTATATTTACTATGTACTAATATGATTTCCGTATATAAGTAACTATAATTCAAAAAAGATCATTCGAACAGTTGTTTCACAAATATTAACAGAAGTACTCGTAAGTACATTTTTTCTATAACTGTCCTTTTTTACCTCGGTGCAGACTGGTAAAAATATACCGATGAGGTTCTTTCACAAAGAAAACACTTTATATGCTATCAATTTAGTAAGGAAGGACATACCTATTCTCACGGTCACGTTCAATGATGTAGTGTATTTTATGTAAAAAAATATCCAAGGGTAAACTAATTTGGCTATAGTTATACATTCGAAGTTACATAATTTGTAATAAAATATAATATGCTCACATTTACCTAGATAGGTTTATTGCAGGAGGCATAAACTAGTGCCGAACGTAAAATCTAGACTTTAGATATCTATAAACTTTGGCTATGTTATTTAGATAATTTCTACTTCTAATTTTCTTTTGATCTCTAAGTGAAATCCTAAAGGCACAACTTTTTGCTTCCAACTCCCCAAATCAATACTAGGAATTTTGAAATCATGAGGCATAAAAATAATATTTTTCAAGCAAAATTAGACAAATAAAAAGTATCCTTTACTCAACACCATGTAAGTGAAGGGCCACAAATAGCCAAGATTTTAAATAAGTAAATTGTAATTAAAACTATAAAACTAAATATAAACAAATTTGAAATATCTTAAAAAAATACTAAGTAGATAACTATAATATTGTAAATATGAGAATGTTGATTTATATTCTTTTTTTCACGCCAACATACCTCTACATAAGGGCCCCGATTATTAGATTGTTTTTCTTTTTGGAATAGAAAGTGTGAATGGATGTAGGTAGAACAGAAATTGTAATTTTTTTAAAATAAATACCACGAGGGTGAAAAGCTAGTACAATGTATAATTAACATAAAATAAAAAAAGACTTCGTGCAACGGGTACACTTACTACGAGGCCATATCCAGATTTTACTTTCTTTAAGAAACGCATTTTCCTTTCAAATTCAACCGCAACTTTAAAATTCCTTGATAATTTTGGTTTTCTAAATGAGCCTATATACAAACTACGCGCTTACATGCTTGTTTTGAAATTAGTAGATTTAGTTTTAAAAATCTACTAATTTCAAAACAACAATCCTTGATTGGACAGCCTTTTATATCACAAAGCTATATGAAATAAAATTACTCATTAGTACTAAAGCAATAGCAATTCGAGGGTAGTACAAATAAAAAAATATAATCATAACAATCCCCACTTTTATTTTAAACTAGCTGACCCGGCGAACTTCGTACCGCCTTTCTCAATATTTTTTTCCGTAGGAACCTTATACAGAGTATTAGAAAACTACAAAAAAAAATCTGCCAAATCGGTCAAGCCGTTTTCATGCTATATCGTGACAACGGAAAACGGGTTTCATTTTTATATATATAGATGAATGCGATTATTTTTATTTTGTTTGTTACGCTTAACTGAACCTGAACCGATTTTATTTAAAACACTAAATATTTGTTAAGATAAACTTTTAGGGGAGTTTTTTTTTATCACGCAAGCGTAGCTACGGTCAACAATCTAGTTAGTACGTTATAATCGCAAAGGACCAAAATATGAAAGCAACTGCAATGCAACGACCCTTAACAAAATGTTTCCCGTAAGATGTTTTTATAATACTTATTACAAAGCATCTTGAATGACAGCGCATGTCGCTCAATACCTTCGACACCAACTTTTATGATAGTCATATATTCACCCAGAATTGACAACAACATTGAAAAGAATTCATCATTCATCCATTAGTCACAGAGTCAAAATATTTGTTGACAAAGCCTGCGTAATTGTAGTGCTACAATCGATACACTCGCTACGAAGCTACCGTAACGCCCGCAATTTGTGTCCATTGTTCTACAGACGTAATATTTATTTACACTGGCAATTGTCCCTACCCGCGCACTGAGGAGCTGTTTTCAAAACAGAGAATGCTTTACGAAACTCATTGTTTCTCAGAGCTGTTCCAGCAGCTATAACGGGGCCACGATTCGCACTTCTCAGTAACGTCGGAATCTGAAACATCTACAGAATACACTTCACTCGGCCGTCGGCTTCGGGAAATGCGGTGAAAATTCACTGCCACCTGTGGACACTCACCTGTGTCATCAGGCGGTCGGCGCCGGTACCCTCGTCATCCTTGAAATCTATGTCCGTATTATAATTAGGCACTAAGTCTTTAAACTTGGGATCATCCCTGGTGATGCGACCCTCAGCGGGACCACTGGCGATCTTGTTGTTTTCACTAGTGTTAGGGTCGTGCTGGCCGTTGACGAAGGGCTCGATGCGGCGCGTCGGCGGGCGGCTGTTGAAGCCGCGGCCGGGGCCGCACGCCGCCGCGGCACTCAGCCACAGAAGCACCAGCGACAGCCTCATCTCGCAGACATCACTGAACGTGCGCTCGTCGCACGACCACCGCGCGTCGCGAACTGATCGACACTGAGAGCCGGCTAGCAACCCGGACTGCGTTCGGTCCACCACCGATGAGCCTGCATCCCTTGTCTGCCACCACCTCTCGCCTCCGCCGCCGCGCACCGGTCGCACTACTCGCTGCGACACAATACGCTTGCAATTCTAACTTGCACCGCTCTCAGCCTACGCGAAGCTTTAGGTATCGTTTTTCCGTTCGCGCCGGGAAATCCCATTGTCATCAGCGGCATAGCAATTACCGAGCATATACAGTACTGCCATATTAAAATTGAATAATTCATCTGAAAGAAAATACAATCTTGAATGTTAATAACTATATACATTTTAATCATTACGTTACTAACTTTTTGCTTAAATGATGATTCCTTTGTCACGGAATCCCAAAGTTTTATAAAAGTAGCACGTTACGTATTTCAGTATTATAGCCACATGAATTTAATTTTCGGAATGCTTTTCACGATCCGACTTAGTGTTTACGCGTTTTCAAGAGGCTGGTGTATTGAAAGGCAATTAAACTTTGCTCTGTAGATTTATTATTACCATGGTCAGTGCAGTGAGTTATTGGGCAGCTAACGACCCTTTGTCTCTCTGTCCGCAGATATATAATATCACAATATGATAGTCTATTGTATTGTAGCTAAAGAGTTTGTTTATTTGAACGCGATAGTTTTATAAACTACTGGTCCGATTAGAAAAAAAAAATGCAATTCATTTCAATTGGTATGAAACCGACAGGAATTCTGTAAATTGCAAATTAGTTTTAACTATTATTGAAATTTTATTGGTAAAAAATTATTTAAAATATAAAATTATGAGAATCAGTTACAGCCGTGTGATCTCCGGACAAGAACAACACCTTGCAAATGTCGTAAAAGGCGATTCAATGAATAAAAGAGGTCATGATTTGCTTTTCTCTCTCTATAATCTTATAAATGTCTTTTAAAATTAGTCATAAAAGAAAAAAAAGATCGCTATTTTGTGGACCCCGGGCTGCGACCTATTTCGGCTTGGGATACAACCGGGATAATACTTAGACGATGGTTATAATTGTGACCTACAAAGACTTAACAAATCCACCAAAAAAATTTAGTAAAATACACTTCAAAATGGCAGACCGTTCTCTTCTCGTATCATGTTATCAATCTGAAAACCACAAAGCATGATATATATTTGCTCTCATTATTCACTTTCGTAATATGCTAAACACGATCGAATCACAAAGGGTATGTTAGTACCTAATAGTGTTTATTTTACTTATTAACGAATTTAGTATACGGAATAGCAGTTTTGGAATGGTGTCAACAGTTTTACTGAAATATACTCAAAGCAGAAAAATCCTTTTTCTAAAAGCGCATATTAATAAATGTTGTTATTTCACTACCTGCTCACCATAGTCTTTCTTTCTCTTCTTTTTACATCAGGCTTTCCAACGAGACTTCGCTCCCGTAAAAAATATATATATAAACATAGCTTATACGTTATTACAGGATGCCCATACTACCTGGAGTACCTACCTATCAATTACTTTTGGCATTGATTATCTTTCATATCTTCCAGTGAAAATCATATTATAAAAATGGGTCGTAGGCAGGCAACGATTTATTTTTTTCATTTAATTTAATTAAACGTAACAACAATCAAAAAAATAATTTGTATAAAACGAAACTTTAAGACTTCGAAAATATTATAATACCACAGACGTTAGTTAGTATATTAGTTAGTATAATATTTAAGCCTCATCTAGCTTGACAAGATATCAGTGTACGCAAACTAACCACAGAGTGGGCCGAACACGACACCCAGTGACAAAAGAGTCTGTAATCATCTCTTCATTACGTGATTATCATCAGTATAAGTGCAGCCCTCGCCGCGGTCTGCTCACATTAGCCAAGAGCTTTCATCAAAATGTAAATTGATTATTTCAAGGCTTTCCTGTCTTATTAAATGATAGATATTATTAGCATACAACATTGAAAGGTAAGTTTCAAATTTTGAAAAAATCGCTTGTCATAATAAATTTATATAAATATGTACGGACGAATCACAAGTTGAGCTAGCCCCAAAGGAAGTTCCAGACTTATGTTATAAGATACATATGGGATACTTAACTATAATAATATTTTATAATAATTAGATAGATATATATGTATGTATGTATATATATAAACATTCAATGCTCAAATCAATCTGATAAAGATAATTTTCCATCTTGACCTCACCGGCGATCGAACCCGGAACCTCCAGTGTGACAGCCTGGCGTAATAACTACTATGCCACAGAGGTCATAATTTCAGTATATTCACTCTGTTTATTACATTTTTTTATCCTACTAATATTACAAAGGCGAAAGTTTGTATGGATGTTTATTACTCTATCACATGAAAACGGCTGAACCGATGTGGCTGAAATTTGGAATGGAGATTGCTTGGACTCTGGAACAACACATAGGCTATATTTTATCTCGGAAATCCCTCGGAAGCGGACCCCCGGGTAAAGCTAGTACACTATAATTCTTGTAGCAATATAAAACAAGCCTCATAATTTGACTAAGATGTAGAGTTTGTGAAATGCCAAAGATTGTGACATGTAGAGCCAAACTTCTTACTTTGGGATTGATAACTTTCTGACAGTGGGAGTCATTGCCAACATCTACATCAAAATGTTTTTGATGGGATGAATTAATCCCAATCTAAGCACACGGTAGTGCGAAGGCCAAGTTCCAGTCACAGGCCGCGCGCATGCCGTGCACTATTTACACGAACCGTTTCGACCAGACAAAGAAGACAAAGAAGACGAAGAGAAAAACTGAAACTGTGACAAACTCAAAGACCTAGAAGACAGAAGCTGGCCTCTGGCCGAGAAGGCAAGCGAGGCGTACTTGTGAACGTAAGCCCCCTAAGGATGGGGGAGAGTTATTAAAATGCAATGATTGCATAGATAGGCGACACTATAGAGAACTTGTAGGGAGATCAAGCAGGTGCGACTGGAAAGAGATGCGAAATGCTAGTACAGCGCACTCTCCCGAGATTCGGCTCGTATAACCAAGAGGTTGGTAGAGCCATGGGAGGTGGAGGGAACCGTTTCGACCAACTTTGACCCAAATTAAAAGTAAGTTGTCCTGTTGAACAAAAAATAATTTTTAAAGTTGGTAGGAAATCACCGAGATATGAGGTAATAAACAGAAAAAATCATTCATCCTAATTAAGCAAAATTTAAGGGCCTACGAATATTTATACCCCGGGTGACAGCTAGTATACTATATTTCTTGTAGCAATGAAGCAATCAAGCCTCATAATTTGACTAAGATGTAGAGTTTGTGAAATGCCTTGTAGAGTTAGGGCGATGAAGTAAGAAGTTTGGCTCTACATAGGATCTGATAACTTTTTGACAGTGGTAGTCATTGCCAAAATTCTACATAAAAATTAACGAGTCATTTGTTGCGCCTATTATACCTACTTACGTATCGATACTCCACTACAAAGAAATATGTTGTCTTTTCATATTGTTTTGGCGCCTGTGTGCGCCGCACACTTCGCACACAGGGGCGCCGCGGCCGTTGTCCGTCTGTCTGCTTGTCTGTCGGTCTGTCTGTCAACTTTATTTTCTAGAGAACTCATGAACGTAATAAATATTGTATTATTATCATTGTGTTAACGTAATAACTGCCTCCGTGGTCCAGTGGTTAAGGCGTTTGCTTGTAGACTCGGGGGTCGAGGGTTCAATTCCCACGGGAAGCATACTTTATTTAGTTGTTTCCAGTTTGGTTAGGACATTGCAGGCTCGAATCACCTGATTGTCTGACAAAAAAGATGATTCCGTGCTTCGGAAGGCACGTTAAGCCGTTGATCCCGGCTGCCATCTGGTAGTCGTTAAATGAACCACGTCAGAGGCCGAGAGGTGGATCCGAAGAACTTTGACACCAGGGTGTGCATGGTCGATTTACCATGACACCTACACGAAATGAATGAATGAATATTGTATTTACTATGTATTTTATGTATTTTAAAACAATAAAGACATTACAAACGAGCAAACGTATCTAGTTGAAATTCATAACATATACTCAGGGCCTAAGCAACTAACTGAGGAAATAAGCGGGAAAGCTCAATAATTAGAGAGGGGCTGGGGCATATTAAAATAAATAATAAATAAAACTAGCTATATCTGACTGAACGACAATTTCGGCGTTGAAAGCAAATGGTCTTAGCAGTTCTTTATCACAAAATACTGAGAAAAGTATCGTGTGAACCTATAAATAGTTGGTTTTAACAAATGGGAGACTGTGCAAGGTGCCAGCTTTATCCGTACAAATCTTTGCAAGCCAAACGACAGATAAGATAGTAGTTACTTTATGGGACCCGCAAAAGCTTCAAAACCACAACAAAGCCATCGACTCACGATGAATCATTGTCTTATATACTTAAGTACTTTTTTCTACTTCAATAAATAAATTGGTTTTAATTACTAAAAATTTCAAAAACGCTTTTTTTTATTCCCCGCTTAATTTTGTATATCGTATAAAAATTGCTTTACCATTCTCTGGATTACGCCTTGTTTTTCTTTTTTCTTTAGGCGCAACTTTGGTATTTCATATGCAACTTTAAAAAATCATTACTCTTCCTTTTGGCTTCGCCGTAGTCGGGTAAAAACCTAGTTGGTCATTGCTAAACTTAACGCTTTCCTACTTATTTATCACGAACATGTAATATGCAAAAGAGTAAAATCTAAGAAAAAAATAAAACAATAAATATCTGTTATGTATTAAATTAACAGTACGACTTGTTCATCGCATAAAAACACATTATTATCCCACATATGATACAATTTAATATAGTTAATATATAAAAATTAGATTGTTTGGTGCGATTGCCAAGTCATACTGTTTATTTACAACATAACAAATTTTAAATATTTATAAGGTCACTATAAAATGTTGTTAGGTTAGCTTATTACATAATAACCGAAGACAGAACGTTCTTAAGAAGGGACTGAATAAATAAATCGACTTGGTATACATTTTGAGGTAAGGTATCAGAGTTCTCTATAAAAATTTGAACTATCCAGTAACATAACCGTGGAGATAATTAGATCTCTACTGACGCACATTGCATCTCTTTGACGGACATTGACGGTGTTATGAATATCGTTTTCCCGTTAAAGACCGACGTCGCTGCCTCGTAGGTAAAACCGATCCTTGAAATCAATAGCTAACCGGAAGTTACGTCAACCGACCATAATAACCAAAGTTTATTGCAGCTGCAATTGCAGATAGTGTGAGATGTCGTGGCGCCATGGTGATTGCTTATGGGTGGAACCAGAACCACAATTCACACACAATAAACCAACCCAATAAACTAAGAATGTAGCTATTATGATGCTGCACACTGAGACTCATTCATAACTCTCAAAGGACTTCAGAAAGGGATTACGCCTGCGGAATGTTTAAGTAAATATCCGCTGTCGAACTTTTAGCGTCGAATCAGTTGTTTTTAACAGGTAAAGGTTTGTTTATGCTTGTCTGTCAACATATCGTTAAGTAGTAAAAGGAAGTAAAATAAAATTTTCCTCGTACTATTTGTAGATACATATTTTATAGATCTGAATAGGTCAGTGTTTTACAGAATGATTGTAACCTTCACCTATCAAGAAACCAATTCATATTTTCATAGTTTAGAAATAAGGTAATTTCAAGGCCTAATTATGCACAGTTAGTTTCTTATACATCAGAGATCGGAAACCTCGTTAATATAATGAACCAGCTATTTTTCTTTTATACACCGAAAGTTTGTGTGGGTGTTTGTTAGTCTTTGGCTTTTGCGATTTGGCTAAAATATGGAATGGAGATTGTTAGACCTTGGAACAATATATAGCCGGCTATATTTTATCCCGAAATTAACACGGAAGCGGAGCCCCGGGCAACAGCTAGTAGTAGAGTAAAAGAAGTATTGTAGAGGTTGCTGCCAAAATAGGAAGAAAATTAATGAGCTGATACTTAATGCTGAATGTAATACATTCAATCGCACATTCTCAATTATACAAGTCCAAAAGGTTTTGTATTTTACAGACAGATACCATTATGAAGCCGAAGATGCAACATTTAAGAAGGTCGTGAATTTCAGCAACGTGCAAATTGTACAAGAAGTCGATCCCTACCTATAAAATACAGAGATGACATAATCTCAGTAGTTTTATATTCTTTCGCATGAATAGGAAATCACAAATCAACATAAAATTAAACCTCAAACAAATTACTTACTTTTTAACTGTCTTCTATTTTCACAAGATACAGACCACATTGAATCTATATCGATGGAAATAGCGAATCGTATTTTATGTGTGGAAAATCTTTATTGTACACTAACCTTTATTGTTTTTTCAATATGTTATGTCTGTGTGCTATACGAGATGCAAACAAACTTTCAGATTAAAAATCATGTACTTAGTGCATAGAACTAGGAACGCGGCTCTAATAGAAGTAGCATGACAAGCTAAACTGTCTTACCACTCATACACGATATTTACGTGTATGCCATCCTTGGGTTCACAGTCTACTTATGTCTATTGCGGAGTATATACAAGGACATCAAAAAAAATCAATTTTGGGTATTAATGCCGATTTATGCCTTCACAATATGTAAAAATAATTGTATAAATCCAAATATGAGTTCTCCTGATACTTCTTTTTACGTTTTATACAAGTTAAAGCCTTATATTATGTAAAATACTACAGCAAATTCAACGCCATTTTGAATGAAAAAAATATTATTCAGTCAAGAACATGTGCTAAGCATAGTGTTGTTGCTCTTACGTTTCTTTCGTCAAGTATCGATAAACGAAGTTAGAAGGCAAGTTTGCAGTAAAATTCGGGTTTAATTATAAATGTCAACGGGAAATGAATGAAGAAACCAGTTTCCGAAATTGCTAGTGTTACCATTAAATTCCGGAAGATGCCAATTATTCTTGTTTGTTACGTCTTACTAAAAATGTTTACTTATTATATGACAATCTTCGGGATCGAAAAGAAAAAACGAAATGCCTGGTTTTCTTATCTCCCTGTGACATCTGTTGAAGTAAAACTAGACGTGGGTTTTAACGTCAAACCCAGAGAGATGGTTAAGGAAAATCAGATAATTGGATTTTCAAAGTCCAATGGACTACAAAATCATAATAGTGGCATTCACGCTATTTTTAACCCAAAAAGAGGGGTATTATAAGTTTGACGTATCTGTCTGTAGTAATGGATAAAGCGATTTCAGTTTAGTTTTTTTTTGTATTAACGGTGACTTATGTGCGAGTGTTTTTAGATATATGTTTGATGAAAATCGGTTGAGTCGTTTGTAACTCGTGGGGGTGAAAAGGGAAAAGAATAACCGCATGCCTGCAAATATATACTCGAGTGGGGTCTGAAATGAAAACGCATCACGTCCACAGTACAAAATAAAATGTTCAATGAAAATAGGTTAAGCTGTGAAAAAGCTCTAGGGGTATTAGTGGGGAAAACACCTAATGCCTGGAAAATATATGGGTGAGGGGTAGAGGGGGAGAAATAAGTCTAACTACAGACAAAATTGAGATATAATAAAAAAAAATATCAAAACAATGATGCCAGGCCTTAGAGGGTCCAATGACCTCTGTGACGCAAGAGTGTGCAGGGTGAATTGAGCTTTTACCCACTTGATATGAATTAATAATCAAAAAAGGAAACGGACGCCAAATAAAACATTACAGCAGCTATTAAATATTAGCTCTACAGTATATTGACTTTAGAAGCCACTAATACATTATGCCAGCAACTTGAAAACGTTAAATCAAGCATGACTAATATGCCCCACGACGTCAAACCGCCACGCGTAGGGTTTGCCCCTTCTACCATATCAACCCTCGGGGGAGGTGGCATGGTCAAGACACCTGTTTCCACGAGACGTGATCGTACCATCGCAGGCTACTCTTTAGAAGCTATCTATCTGCTATGTCATGGACATGAAGGCTGTCCCGAACGTGGTGGGAGTTTCTAACGCGGTCTTTCCGCGATATTTAACACATCCAGTGCGGCGGACAGTTCTAATGATGGTTTTATAGACCTGACTCTTGAACCTGACCGGCATTCTGGAATCACAAGTGAAACCAGCCATCTCAGGCTATTTTGCTCATGCTCCTGTTTGCTTCGACTTCTGGTTATTTTTTCATATTGTTTCATGATATACTTATCGTGTCGAGTCTGGCTAATTACCACCACCGCCAAAACTAGTACTCCGGAACTGATAATGCATTGTTTGTGATTTAATAGTTTAATAAATAGAATTCTTCAAGTCAGACCATGCTAGCCCATACAGATATAAACCTTACATTATGATTAAATTTAAATAGTGAAATGAAATCAAATATTAATAAAAACCAATAAAAAAATAACAATAATAATTCAACGTATTCTCGATATATCGATGCTACGCGAATCTGTTACTTCACTAATTTTGCCTGCTGTCATGTCAGAATGGCAACAAATAGACGTAATAATTTTACGAATGGAATGAGTTATTACTTTTTAGAGTGCAATAAGCATTGAACATCGTGTCTCTGTCACTGAAAAATATATATATGGCCATCGCGTGAAAACACATTATTATCTCACTAATGATACATACCTATTAATTATAATTAATTATATGGTTTCGTGCGATTGGCAAGTCGTCCTGGTTATTTAAAACATAACAGATTTTTAATATGTGTCGCGGACGAGCGACTACGTCATCGCTGGAGGCAAGGGGAGCGGGGCGGTTGCCTCACGGGACCGCCGCCGGTCTGCTGCAGCACTCGGCCAAACGACTTACTAGGCAATACGCGCGTCCCATAGAAACAAATAGCGTTGTAAATTCCAGTGTATCGATAATACATAATTTTATTTGTACAGTCCATTTTCATTTAATAGCCCAAAGTACCTTAGGATCTACCTAATAGGGTTAGGGCTAAACATTCCTTCGAGCAACGGAGTTTTTACGAAGCTACGTCGCACGGCAACGGTCAACGGTCATCGTTTGAATTCAACTTTGAGAACAAAGAAACGTCGCCGTCCAACGAGTCTACGGGATAGCTTCTGCAGCCAAGTCAAGATCAAGAGGAAACCGAAGTCAAGTTACACAGGGAGTAGTGCAGTGTTTAAGTGTGATCGTTCCAATCAGATTTTTGCTTTTCATTTGCCGTAAAATCAGTTTACTTTTCAAATATTTTTGGTACACTTGATTATTATCATTTCTTTTAACCAATCCATTGTGTTAGCTTATCACTTTTACATACTACACAGGAGTATAGTATGCGTAGTAGGTAATTACCTACTTTCTTGCGATCTTCGTGCGCTCGACGTGTCAGTGTTACGTAACTAACGGTCGCTGACCTCGAGTCCCTTCCATGCGCTTTCGCCTAGACAACAGCTGATTGCAGTGATAATCATTTTGCACATTATATTAAAACGCCGTTTGCGTATATTAATTAAATTTGAAATTACTTTTTCCGTTAGACAGATTCATGTTTGCACTTCATAAAATGGAGGGCAGTCTTAAAACTTTAATTAAAAAGCGTAGTTCTTTGAAATCAAAGGTTACAATTTTTGGCAACTATTTAACTTTATTGAAAGACTGTTCCTTATCTCAGTTGCAGCGTTTGGATTTGCAAGAACGATGTGGTAAATTTGAATGCTTATATACGGAATTTGACACGTTGCAGACTGACATCGAAGTGATGCAGGAGGATTCTGATACAGTCAACGTGGAGCGTGAGGAGTTCGAGCGGCAGTACTTCAGCCTGATAGCCCTCGCGCGAAGTCTCCTCGGTCCATCAGCTCAGGGTGCAGGATCTGACACGAGCTTTGAAAACGCGAACTCAGGTGCTTTCAATCACAAACATAATTTTGTTCGTTTGCCACGCATTAATTTAATTGTCTTTTCGGGATCATATCAGAATTGGCTAGAATTTAAAAATACGTTTACTTCTTTGATTCATGAAAACTCTTCTATCGATGACATAAGCAAGTTTCATTACTTGAGAGTTTCACTCCAAGGAAATGCCGCTTCTATTATTAAAAATTTTGATTTTAAAGCAGAAAATTATAAAATGGCTTGGGACTTGCTATGTGAACGATACGACAATAATCGTCTTTTGATTAATAATCATATGCAGACATTGTTTGATTTTAATGCCATTTCAACGGAGTCCAGCGCTTCTTTAAGGAGTCTGATTGACACCATAAACAAAAATGTAAGGGCACTAACCTCATTAAAGCAGCCCACTCAGCATTGGGATACTATTTTAATTTTTGTCATGGCTAAGAAATTAGATAACAAAACAAGTCGAGCTTGGGAAGAGTTCCATGACACTTTGACGGAAGAACCCAGTCTTACACAGTTTTCCACATTTTTAAGTAGAAGAGCAGACTTATTAGAATCTGTCGAGACAAACTTAGCAAAAAAAAATGTTGGTTTAAATAATGAATCAATCGTAGCCTTAAATAATAGTCATAATCAGGGTAAATCTAATTACAATTCTAAAAGTACAAAAATAATACAACAACCTAAAAATAAACAAAAATTTAGTAAATGTCCTCTTTGCTCCCAAGGTCATAATTTATTTTCGTGTGACACATTTAGAAATTTAACAATTGAAGAAAGAAACTTAAAAGCTAAAGAGTTTAAAGTTTGCTTAAATTGCTTAAGGCCAGGGCATAATACTAAAGAATGCAAAATGCCCCGCTGCAAATATTGTTCATACAAGCACAACACGCTTTTACACTTAGAAGCATATTCCAAAGATTCCATTAAAAATCCTTTGCCATCCCCTTCTGAATTGCCAGTTACACCTGATAACACTTCTTTATCAGCAAATTCTATGCAGATCGCTACCGCTTCGCATATTTTACTGTCCACAGCTTTGGTGAACGTGACCAGCGCTACAGGCCAGAAGTACAGTGCAAGACTTTTGCTGGACAACGGCAGTACAGCTAACTTCGCCACTGAGCGACTTGTGGATTTATTGGGTTTGTCACGTCACGGTACGAGCACAAAGGTAACGGGCATTAACAATCATATATCACATAGTACACAGTCTTGCGACCTTATCGTGGAGTCTTTATGCTGTTCATACAGAATAGATATTCATTGTCATGTTTTGCCTGAAATTACAAATGTCATACCGTCTTCGTTTGTGCCTATCAATCAGGTTCCCATACCTTCAGGTATTAAATTAGCTGACCCGGACTTTAATATTCCGTCTGTCATCGATATCCTGGTGGGGGCTGAAGTATTTTGGACCGTGTTAGGATCCAGCAGGATTGATTTAGGCAAAAATCAACCAAAATTGGCTGAAACAAAATTTGGATGGCTAGTGTCAGGTAGTATTTCGCAACAAATCAAATCAAATAATTCTCTCTTTTGTCATCAAAGTAGTGTAGTCACTCCCGACTTAACAAAGTTTTGGGAGCTAGACAACGTTTCTCCGAAACATAACTTGTCATTAGAAGAAAGAAATTGCGAAAAACATTTTCATGAGACTACTCTTGGTGGAGAAGATGGCCGTTTCATTGTAATGATGCCTTTAAAGAAAGATCCCAGTGTTTTAGGGTTTTCTTACACAAATGCGAAAAATCGTTTTTTATCGCTAGAACGACGCTTTCAACGCGATCCTAAATTTAAAGATCAATACATGCAATATATGAAAGAATATTTAGAGAAAGGTCACATGTCACTTGACAGTGGTCTTCCAAATGATGACTCTGTCAATCATTATATTCCGCATCACGGAGTTATTCGGGATTCTAGCTCTACTACAAAACTTCGTGTCGTATTCGATAGTTCAACCCCTACCAGTTCGGGAGAATCTCTTAACGGAATACAAATGGTGGGACCGGTAGTGCAGGATGACATTCTATCAATTTTATTACGTTTCCGGCAACACAGGTTTGTCGTTTCATCCGACGTGTCCAGAATGTACAGAGCTGTAGACTTAAATCCCTGTCAAAGACCTCTCCAAAAAATAATTTTTAGATTCAACTCGAATGAGCCTCTTAGAACGTATACGCTAAATACCGTAACGTTCGGAATGGCTTCAGCTCCGTACCTTGCCACTAAGTGCTTAGTAAGTCTAGTAGACAGCACAAAGGACGAGCTAGTCAAGTCAGCCATTAAACATGACTTCTATGTAGATGATTATTTGAGTGGTAGTAGTACTATAGAAGAAACCATTAGGATTTCTACAGCTGTAAATTCCATACTGTCTTCTGCCCAATTTAATCTTCGCAAATGGCGTTCCAACCATCCTAAAATTTAACTCAATTCACCAATGATACAGCTGACTCTAGTTGCAATCTAGATTTTTCTCAGCAAGGTAAACAGCCTGTTCCATCTAAGACTTTAGGTTTAAATTGGGACTCTAACTCAGATTCTCTTTCGTACTCTATCTGTTCACCTCAGGATTCTAAAGTGGTCACAAAACGCCGAATACTTTCAGTCATAAGTCAAATTTTTGACCCACTGGGTCTAGTAGGCCCGTGTGTAGTTGAAGGCAAAATACTGATGCAACGGCTATGGCATGAAAAATATGACTGGGATGATGAGATCAATCCTGAAATAAGCAAATTGTGGTCTATATTTGAAAATACTATTTCTTCTCTTAACTCTTTAAGAATTCCTCGTTGGGTTTTGCGTGAAGACTCTACTACCCATGAAATTCACGTGTTCACAGATGCGTCTGACAAGGCCTATGGGGCCTGTGTGTATGTTCGGTCGCGTGATAGAGTCGGAGCTGTAAGCGTTCACCTCTTAGTGTCTAAGAATCGTGTAGCGCCAATCCATCCAACCACTACCCCGAAACTGGAACTTTCTGGAGCTTTGTTAGGTGCAAGGCTGTGTACTAAGGTTCTAGAATCGTTAAATTTGAAGATTAGTAAATGTAGATTCTGGTGTGACTCAATGATAGTCTTGGGTTGGTTGTCCACACCAACCAGTCAACTAAAACCATTTGTAAAAAATAGAGTACATGAGATTTTGGAAACAACGTTTGGTCATACCTGGAGCTACGTACCGTCGAGGGACAACCCGGCAGATCTTGTTTCTCGTGGTCTTAGGGCTGATGTCATTGGCAACACCACTCTGTGGTGGTCGGGACCTTCATTTTTATTAAATGACGAAACAGAATGGCCCAAAATGCCAAACAATACGAAGCGCGATCTGCCGGAAGTAGTTAATCATTTTACAAGCAGCATCGATCATTCAAGTAGTACTAGTTCATCCATTAACACTCAATCATCCTTCATAAACATGCTTTTAGAAAAAATTTCGAGCTTTACTAAAATTAAAAGAATAGTTGCATTTGTTTTTAGATTTATTAATAATTTAAATAATAAGAATGAAAAGTTGTGTGGTAATCTCTCTGTAAACGAGTTACAGAACTCATTAAATCATATTTTACTAAATTCTCAAATCGAAATGTTTCCGGAAGAATACCAACTTCTCAAGTCTGGGAAGACATTACCGCACAAAAGCAAGTTGGTTTCTTTGACGCCATTTTTGGACAAAAATGGCCTTCTTCGCGTGGGCGGCAGGCTTGATAACTCCCCATATGAATATGATGTTAAACATCCAGTGATAATATGTAGTAAGCATAGATTAACAAAATTAATATTTCAAATGCAACATATTAAATCACTTCATGCTGGTCCTCAACTACTTTTGTCACATATAAGACAATCGTACTGGCCAATAGGCGGTAGAAACCTATCAAAATTGATTGTAAAAAAATGTGTAAAATGTTTTAGGCTTAAAGCTCAAAATGTGCAGCCAATTATGGGTCAACTTCCTCCTTCAAGAACGCGTCTTGATTTCCCCTGGGAACATTGTTACGTAGATTATTGCGGGCCGATAATGATATGTGACCGAAAAGGTCGTGGTTGCAAGCTAACGAAATCTTATTTGTGTATTTTTGTTTGCGCCGCAGTTAAAGCTGTTCATTTGGAGCTCGTGACAGATCTCACCTCCGAGGCATACATGGCTGCTTTAAATCGATTCGTGGCGCGTCGTGGCAAGCCACGAAGCATCACGTCCGATAACGGAACCAACTTTGTAGGAGCATCGAACGAAATGGCCAGGTTTTTGCAAGGTTCTAATGTTGCATCTGAAATAGCTCAGGAAGGCGTAGAATTTAATTTTGTAGCCCCATATAGTCCACACCTCAATTCGTTAGCAGAATCTGCGGTCAAATCAGCTAAATTCCATTTAAAAAGACTCTTGCAGCTGACACATCTCACATACGAAGAGATGGCGACTTGCCTGTACCAAATCGAAGCTGTATTAAATTCCCGGCCGATTACCCCCTTATCGTCAGACCCCAATGATTTTACGGCTCTAACTCCTTCACATTTCCTGGTTGGACGTCCACTTACCGCTGTACCTACTGCCCAAGTGACAGACACGACTATATCTCGACTGGATCGATGGCAGAGGATACAGCACATAAACCAACACTTTTGGAGGCGATTTCATGATGATTACGTATCTATCCTGCAGGCAAAAACTAAGTGGAGAAGCTCAAAGGGAGAGCTTAAGGTCGGCTCTCTTGTGCTGATCAAGGACAAGACGACACCACCACTGCTGTGGCCCTTGGGTAGGGTCATCAAGGTGTATCCTGGTGTCGACGGAGTCTCGCGCGTCGCCGATTTGAAAACGAAGAAAGGCACCATACGACGGGACTTCACGTCGATCTGCCCTCTTCCCATAGAGGAAGAATCTTGAAGAATACTTCAACGCGGGGAGTATGTCGCGGACGAGCGACTACGTCATCGCTGGAGGCAAGGGGAGCGGGGCGGTTGCCTCACGGGACCGCCGCCGGTCTGCTGCAGCACTCGGCCAAACGACTTACTAGGCAATACGCGCGTCCCATAGAAACAAATAGCGTTGTAAATTCCAGTGTATCGATAATACATAATTTTATTTGTACAGTCCATTTTCATTTAATAGCCCAAAGTACCTTAGGATCTACCTAATAGGGTTAGGGCTAAACATATGGATATAGTCACTATAAGATGTTATTAGGTTAGCTTATTATGCAACTAGCGACCCTCCCGGCTTTGCATGGGCATAATAACCTTGTTCTTAAATCACTCTATCTATTAAAAAAAAAACGCATCAAAATCCGTTGCGAAGTTTTAAAGATTTAAGCTTACAAAGGGATATAGGACAGTGATAACCGAAGACAAGAGGTCCGCTTAAGAAGGGACAGAATAAATTAACCGGCTTGGTATTACATGGATCTCATAACTTTTGACGATAGAACAACTAAGCGAGACTTGGAATTTTTATAAGTTTTGTTTTTAATGGTATCTCATTTCTTTTTGTAGATTACAGAGAACTACTTTACGACATACATATTGCCTCTTGATAGCGATGTATAAGTATGCAGGTACACTGATTCGTTCACTGCGAATGTAACTTTTTTATCCTATATATTTATATGGGATTACAAAGTTATTTATGCAGTTGGTGTATCTAGAAAACTGGACCGAAATTGCAAAATATTTTAGTTTTCCCTTGGGTTATATACTAAACATTAATTACATTCTAAATTTGAAGCTTATGTATATGCTGCAGTGCCACTACCGCGCTCCAAGATTCTTGCTCTGACTGCAACAACGCAATTTTCTGATATAACTGCAAATCTATTAACAGATTTGGTACTTAACATTTGGCCATAGCCTAGATGACCTATGGATATCAGCTCATTAAGATTAGTTCAGTTTATCATATTCAGTGCTGTTATTTGAAAGAGCGAGTAAAAATAATTTTATAATGTTGCTCTAGTTTATGGAAATTAAGTAAACTGTGACTAATAGATAAGACATATATCGGGCATAAATTTATACCAATTTTCCAGTCAGAATTTCAAAAGAGAATTTTATTGTAAGTACACTCATCTATAAGTAGGTACATATAAATTCGAGGATGAAATGGCTTCGTTTTCCTGTCTATCTATTTATTTAGATCATGTTTTCAAACATAACAATAAATAATAGTAATTACTAGTAATATCACGCTAGTGATACTCCATGTATCAGTACTATTATCTATTCTGTGGTATCACGAACGTAAATAGGCTAAAGTAACTGTGCGCTCATCTTTCCCGGCCTTATTTTATATTATGATTATATACTATATATTTATTTTTATATCTTCGCTCTAGCGTGTTTTTCCCGGTTGCGTCTTCAGCTTACGCTTCAGAGCCCAGGGTACGCTATTAATCATGGTTCAATGGAGCGATTGACGTCTGACCTATGTGTCATATTTATTTATATATAATCCATACTAATATTATAAATGCGAAAGTCTGTCTGTCTGTCTGTCTGTCTGTCTGTCTGTCTGTCTGCCACCTCTTCACGGCTAAACTGCTGGACCGATTGTGATGAAATTTGGTAGGGATGTAGTTAACGACCTGAGGTCAAACATAGGCTACTTTTGGGCGCGATATAACCGAGTCCCACGCGGGGCGAAGCCGCGGGGAACAGCTAGTAGTAATTATAAATAAAAAAATAGTATGTACTTGGTAAATAACAGTCGTATTGAGAACGAGAAGGTATCTTAATCTCCAGACCAGAACAAAACCTACGCTCAAACATTACAAACGGCAATACCGTACGTAGGTACACTTCGAACTTTTTTACGAAAGTGAACTTTTTTCTATTGCTCGAGAATATACATGGAAACTTTTCCTGCTCAGACTCATCTTTTTGTGTAGGTGACACGGTCAATCGGCCATGCATACCCTGGTGTCAGAGTTCGTCGGAAGGCTTTCCCGGCCTCTGATATGGTTCCTTTAACGACTACCAGAGGGCAGCTGGGACCAACGGCTTAACGTGCATTCCGAAGCACAGAATCATCTTTATTATCAGACAGTCAGGTGATTCAAGCCTGCAATGTCCTAACCAAACTGGAAATAACTAAATAAGCTCCCACGACCCCTGGGTCTAACGGGCTCAGACTGCTTAGTTGGTCGGAGTGGAAATACAGTGCATTTGTACTAAGCCTTAATCCTGTGTCATAAAGTCTTTTTTGTTTGATTTTGCAATAAGAAAAGTTTGTGAACTCATTCCATAATGTGTGTATTTGATGACGGACCCCCCCTCCTACCCTCCCTTACCTCAGCCCTTACCCCCCCGCAAACGGCGCGCTAGGTTCCCATACATTTAATGTCATATGTTACATCTATCATAAGTGACGCAATATTTTTTTTTAAATCTATGACTTAGTGTATGTTTATGGATCAAACACAACTATCAATCATTCTTATTTTTAAAAGAATTTGTATACATACATCTTTTAATTTTCGATATAAAATAAATCTCTATTTAAAATCCTTTACAAATAGTAAACTCCTACAAAAACAAATGGATCTCTGCCAAGTGGCGGCTACGGTGCCGCGCCGGCACCTCGGCGGTACGCATGAGAGTAAACATTATTTTCGACAAAGGACGGCGAGGTGTCAGCGATGGCTAATGGAGGAGAGTGCTGGGCCAATACACCCGGCCTCTAGTGTTTTAAACTGTTTACTCTTCCATAAAGCTCTTGAATCCATACACGGATGCGTGTCCAACACCGAATGTGCAGAGACAACCCTGAGAACAAATAAGTAAGCTAAAGTAGGGTGTTGCCCTAAAATAAATAAGTGAGCAAGTGACATCGAGTGTTTAGTTTTCAATTAAAATTAAATTAGTTTTATTTCAAATTTTTATTGATTTTTTTCATGTTAATTACATCTATCTTCATCATCATCTATCTTTCATGTTAATTACTGTACCTTATTTATTTTCATCACATTGTCACCATCCCGTTTTTACTACCATCACAATCGTCTAAATCGCTTTAGAACCTAGTGCGAATACAGTGGCTTACAATTTTTTACATTGCAATTGACCTACTTTTACAAAAAATATACCTATACCTAGCCAAAATAGAATAAGAAAAATTATGCAATGGAATATTATTTCGTCATCGTTGGTATCTACTGAAATTTATGTGAAAACAGCTAAGCACGTGAGCCGCTGTTTACCATGTTTTGCACCAAGAGACGGGATTTCCACTATAGTTCACTATGCTTTTCTATATTTATTTATTTGCAGTACCATGTAATTCTTTGGTAGAGTCAACATTAAATATTTACTTCATCATGTTTCATCTTTACTACGTCACGTCACTCATGTCATATTCGGTTAAACCCATGACTGCATTGAATTAGTTTTTTGCGTTTGTTAGGGTACCCTAAATGACATGACCCTGAATGTCAAAATATTCTTTATATGAATTTATATGAGATAACACGCGCTAAGGGACAACGGCACTACTAAAAGCTCAGTGGGCATGGGCACTGCACTGCAGCAGAACTGAGCGACACTTCGCGTAACTTTTTGCGCACTTGAACTACAGCGGCGTTACAAAAATATACCTATTCAGTATCAGGGAAACCTCTGAGAAAGATGAACGACGAATTGGAGTTGAAACGGAACGGCTATATATATAACTAGCTTTTGCCCGCGGCTTCGCCCGCGTGTACTTCCCTCGGGAACAGTGCTTTTTCCCGGGATAAAAGGTACCCTATGTCCTTCTCCTGGCTCTAAACTACCTCCCTGACAATTTTCAGCTAAATCGGTTCAGCCGTTCTTGAGTTATAAGTGGAGTAACTAACACGACTTTCTTTTATATATATAGATATAGATATAGATATTGTAATTATATATTATTATATCATAGTTTTTAATTAAAAAAGAAAAAAACATTTTAACGATCCCCGCGTGGGACTCGGTTATATCGCGCCCAAAAGTAGCCTATGTTTGACCTCAGGTTGTTAACTACATCCCTACCAAATTTCATCACAATCGGTCCAGCAGTTTAGCCGTGAAGAGGTGACAGACAGAAAAACAGACAGACAGACTTTCGCATTTATAATATTAGTATGGATGGATATTAGAAAATATATATTAAAGAGGTTTGCTAAAAAAATCTAGACAAATTATTTTTAATTATTAAAAAAAATTTGCACAGCATTTATTATCATTCTAATATCAGCTCGGTGAAGTTCGATTTAGGTTCGAAGTTAATATTTTGTCTAATTATTTTTCGCAAAATATTGCAAACTTTATCCTGGGATAGCTATTGATGTTTTGCATAACTGCCAAAATTATTACCACCCTTCCTTTAGGCTTCACCGTAGTCGGGTATAATAACATAAAATTAGAAAAATGGATACACAGTTTGGCTACGACTGCCCCCAACCCCCATTGTCATTTCGGAAAATCCTTTTATTCATTAATATTGGAATATTGGATGATTTTTACTTGACTTTTAAAAATATTTACATGCCAAGTACGTGTCGGATCACGTAGGGTTCCGTGCACATCACAAATAATCTTCAGCATTAGAATAAGTATTTAGGCCTCTGTTTATTTATGGATCGCGCTTATCTACCACAGATAAGATGAGTGATGGCACTGATGGAGCTAGAAAATCCTCTAACGACCCTGGCCAGGAAGACGATATCGATTTGCAGACGGCAACATTTAATGACACTATTTTAAATTCATTTCACTACACTACTACTTATTAACAACAAATAAAAATGATGCATAGCACATATTTTTATATAATACTAGATAACACCCGCGGTGGAGGAGCTCGATAGCCTAGCACGGCGCGCGTTAGTAACGATGGCACGCGTCAAGCGACGGCGACGGTGAGTGCGCGGCCATGTTTGGATTGGTCGCCATTGGTGGCATTTCTATCTTGAGCTTCTTCGTGCTTCGGAAGGCACGTTAAGTCGTTGGTCCCGGCTGTTATCGGTAGATGGCAGTCGTTAGGCTATGTCAGATGCCTTTAGGCAGCCTGAAAAATCTGACAGTGTTGGCTAACACTACCGGTTCATGTTCCTGTGGGTCTGGTTTCCCTGTAAAAAGAGTTACGGAGTTCAAACGGCAGTCCAATGACCAGCGATTGACCACGATCCCACCTGATGGTAAGTGCAGATGTGGTCTAAGATATATAGAGCTCGCTGGTTCATTAATAGCCTATTGACCCGTCCTTATAACTATAACCATTACAAATTTTATCATTATCGGTCGCGAAGCTAGTTTAACAGTGAAAGTGTAATGGACAGACATATAAGCCTTTCGCATTTGTAATATTAGTATGGAGGTAAGAGTATATATAACGTAGATAAATTTTTAAAGTTTTCACATACGTAGATTATCTACTTATTGAATTTTAAGAATAAATAAATGCACCTTAATTTAACTGATACAAGGTGTAAAGAAGTCAAACCTGTCTTGGGTAGCCCTTAATTGACAAATTGGAATCTTATTAAAATAAAGTTCATGTTCCCAACGAACCAACCAAGACGCTGCGCGGGCGCAGGCAAACGTGTGTGATTTGATGTAAGCGTGAGAGCCTCCGATCGGGTGCCGACCATCACCGAGTACCCACGAGCAAGCTTCTCAGAGCGGTGAAAATAAAAAGACGGCAGCATTCGCAGCGCGTGCCTCTACGTGTGTGGTCTACTCTGGAGGTCCGTCTCAGCTTTTGATTTATTTCATACATCTTTTCGCGCTGTTTTTTCGGCACTCAAAATATTTTGTAAACATACTCAGATACTATATTTTATAATATTTAGGTACTTAAGTTTGAAAAGTATAACTATAATTAATAAAAGATAATTAAGTTCAAATTCACTAGAATGTTTATTACTGTTTTAACAAAATTTATAAAGCAAAATCATCTTTATTATTCGCAGATTCGTCTTCTTTAATTGAGTTACTGTCATCTTTACAAGGACTGATGTCGCTTCCTGAATTAAGGTTAAGTTCCGGGTACCTAGGTATCAACTCGAAGCTATTTATATCATAGATATTATCTGTTGGATTGTTCTTCCATTTACTAGCAATCATTTGCAAGGGCTCTAAGCACTGTAGACTTTGTTTCACTCTAAGTAATTCAATATTACATTGATTTTCTACTTCCATTAGTTTAAGTCGATAAGCTTTTGCAAGCATCTGCTTTCGAATTGCATTCTTTTTTTCTAGTTGAGCCATGTTTAAAGTATTCTGGTATTTCTGTAATTGCTTTTCATACTCCATTAAATTTTCATCGTAACTAAGTTTATTGTCCACACATGAACTGTACTTTGCAGCAGAACTTTCTATACAGTTATTAGAAATGGCATGCTCGGTAACATAGCAGGATGCTAACTCTTGCTGGTGTGAATTGCTTTCCTTTTTTAATTTTGCTTTCTCTTCATTGAGCTCAAGTTTTAAAGATTCTATTATATTTCTACATTGAGCAATTCTATCTTTTAACTTTAATTCATTTTCATCAATATTCGCAATGGTAACTTCTTCTTGTTTAAGGGTTTCATTATCATCACCAGGTTTTTGTTTAGGCTGATCAACTTTCAATACTCCATTGCCATCATCGTTCCTAAGAGAATTAGAGGTATTACCATCGCCGGATGCTAAGTTTTTAGAATCCATGAAGATTAGTTGTTGATTTATAAATTCTTTTAAAATAACAAAATATTTAAAATTTCTTTGATAGATTTCTTGTGTTCAGAAAAATGCAAATGCTGTCAATCTCAAGGGGTGACAATTCGGTGTTACTTTTTAATTTATTTTTCATTATCATGATTTTTATTGGTCGGCAGTAGTTGCAAATTAGGTAAGGATAAATTACTCTTTTTTTAATAGGTTAAAAAATTTGCCCGTGCGCGATTCCAAATAATTCTTACTTTTTCTTGCCAAATTGTTCTGTAAACATCGTGATACCTTTGTGAACACTATAGCAACACCATCATTTAAAAATCATTATTCACTGAAAACACAAGAATACGTTAATCGACTAGTCAAATAAAAAGAGCATTTTTGATTTTTCGTATGTTTACAAGTTGCTAGCTTTATAATATAAAATTAGTATTACAGTATAAAATTAGACGCAGCATGCTCAGCGCCCACTTACAATAAACTTATTAAAGCGCTGTACTTAAAATTGTATATTAATAAATAAATATTATTTTTCATCTTTTAAGGTGATACCTCGGTGAACACTAGCGCCACCATCATTTAAAAATTATTATTCACTGAAAACACAAGTAACCAAAAATCCGTGTTATGTAATTAAGGTTCTGGGTCGAAAGTTTATTTTAAACATATTAAATCATTAATATATCGTCATCTTCCTACAAACTGATTTACTGTTTTACATTCACGGTAACCGGTAGATCGACGATACCTCGGTGAACACTAGCGCCGCCATCAACTAAAAATCATTATTCACTGAAAACACAAGTTGCAAAACTGCTGTTTTCCTCGTAGCTCCATCTATTGGCAAGAAAGGGAACTAAATATTTTTCTTGGGAGCACATGGCTTTCTTTATGAAGAAGTTTCTTGCCAGAAAGAGGAAGAAAAAAAACATTACAGTGAGTAAGCGAGACAGCGCAATACATCGTGTAAAGCTACATCCCGCTTACTCACTGGATCTTGCATGGTTTTAAGAGATGCACAAACTAAATAGAGAGAAGAGATGGTAGTAAGCCAACAGTGAGTGACGGCAGTGACACCATTAGTGACACACACTTACTTAACGTATACTTTACTAGGTTGTCATCGAGTTTTTGGAGGGAAAGTAAACCGTCTCTTTGTCCGCGCTGTATTTAATTTCCAAAATAAGTTTTTTCGAGTATTTGTTCATAATATTGGTGGATTATTATTTGCAGTGTTCGTGAACAAGCGTGAGTGTTGGGAAGTGGTACAGATGGCCTACTACCATCTCTTAAAACCATGCAAGATCCAGTGAGTAAGCAAAACAGCGCAATACATCATGTAAGGAAGGCGACATCTCACTTACTCACTGCATCTTGCATGGTTTTAAGAGATGGTAGTAGGCCACCAGTTGGCTTGCTATAATCTCTAAAAACTATCCAAAAACGAGTGACTAAGCGAGATGGTAAGTTGATACTAGCTTCCTCACCTTAAGGAAATTACTCATTGGAGGTGTGGAACGAACTGTCAAATATAAGGACGGTCGAGAGGTACCTTAAGGAAGCCTCGAACGTTTCGTTTAACGAAAAGTAGGTGCTTTTATTGAGGACCAGATTTAAAAGAACTTGTACCCACTGTAATAAGTTCTTTGTGTATTAAGTATTTTGTTATTTTATATTAAATCTATGCCAGTAAGCTAAAATTGAAAACGAAACTTTGTCAAAAACTCTCTTTCCGTCACAAAGTTAAGCGGTTTACCAACATACAGAAATGAAACGGGACGTCATTCCTTGACCCATCCTCACTGGAGTTTTCTCAAGGAAATAATCAAGAATACCATTTTAAAGGAAAGTTGGAGGACTTTCTTGAGGCGTCCTCGAATGAGGTTGAGTGGAGACGACCTTTGAGGAAACTTTTGAGAATATGGGTGTAAAGGTCTTTAATCTTTGTCGCCAAAATCACCAAGTTATTGCTAAGGCGCACCCTAGACGCTCATGCATGCATGATGGAAAACCATTTAACAAAGGGATGGTACTCAAAAGGTAAATTGAATCGACTGATTTCCAAACAAATAATTTTGATTTTTTTAATATTTATCAAGAATTTTGCGATGATTTGTTTGGAAATCAGTTGATTTAATTGTTCCATCGTAAATCATACCAAAATTCTTGATTTAAACTAAAAAAATTAGGATTTTTCATTTGGAAATCAGTCGATTCAATTCACCTTTCGAGTATCATCCCTTTGTTTGATGGTTTTCCATCATGCGCGCATGAGCGTCTAGGGTGCGCCTAAGGCACACATTACATGCTCATGCACGCATGATGGTTTTCCATCAAACAAAGGGATGGTACTCGAAAGATGAATTTAATCGACTGATTTCCAAACAAAATATCCTATTTTTTTTAGTTTAAATCAAGAATTTTGCGATGATTTACGATGGAACAATTAAATCAACTGATTTTCAAAATCATTTTTTTTTTAATTTATATTAAGAATTTTGCGATGATTTGTTTGGAAATCAGTTGATTTAATTGTTCCATCGTAAATCATAGCAAAATTCATGATTTAAACTAATAAATTTAGGATTTATCTTTGGAAATCAGTCGATTCAATTCACTTTTCGAGTATCATCCCTTTGTTTGATGGTTTTCCATCATGCGCGCATGAGCGTCTAGGGTGCGCCTAAGGCACACATTACATGCTCATGCACGCATGATGGTTTTCCATCAAACAAAGGGATGGTACTCGAAAGGTGAATTGAATCGACTGATTTCCAAACAAATCATTTTAATTTTTTTAATTTATATCAAGAATTTTGCGATGATTTATTTGGAAATCTGTTGATTTAATTGTTCCATCGTAAATCATCGCAAAATTCTTGATTTAAACTTAAAAATTTAGGATTTTTGTTTGGAAATCGGTCGATTCAATTCACCTTTCGAATACCATCCCTTTGTTTGATGGAAAACCATCATGCATGCATGATTATGTAATGTGTGCCTAAGTGTTCAAGAAAGGTCTTATAAAACTAGTTTCCATGACCGTAAAAAGTATTAAAATTCAGTTGTCATCATCGTTTTGTCCTGTCTCAACGACAGAAGCCGTCACGTCGTATTGGTTTTTGTTTTGTTTGGCGCCTAAACCGTTGTAATATAATATAATGTTTTGTGAATTGATTGAATCAATCTAATCTACATAATATTGTTGTTTTTTGTATTACCTATTTTGATTTTTGTATAGACTTGTAGATTGTGTAAACTGAATCTAGACTAGGCTTTTGTTTTTTGGAACAAGGAGTACACACACGACCAATTCTATCGCAATGGGTCTTTTACAATTATGTGAAAAGTATTTCAAAACCTCCAACTTATATGAAATTTTGGAAATTTCTGAGAAAGCTACTGGTAAAGAAGGTACGAGCTTAGCAGTTTCGTTATGCAGTTGTTTCGTGGTACTTTACCCAACCCAAGCAATTTTTGATAACTTCAATCCATACATACTAATATTATAAATGCATAAGTCTTATCTTTTTGTCTGTTACGCTTTCGCGGTCAAACCACTGAACATCTGATGAAACAACATTTTGATGAAATTTGCTATTCATTTAAATAATGACCAGGGATCAAACATAGGCTACTTTGGGCGCAATGTAACAGCCTCACGCGGGTGGAGCCACGAGCAACAGCTTGTTCTACATAGTTATACTATTTTGTTTTTCTTTTTAATTTTCAGTAAAAAAAGCATACCACAAACTGTCTTTAAAAGTTCACCCAGATAGAGTAGAAGAAGATGAAAAATTGGAAGCAACAGAAAAATTCAAAGTTTTAGGAAGCATTCATGCAATTCTTACAGATAAAGATAAAAGAGCCCACTATGATGAGACTAAAAGTGTTGATGATGATGATTCTGAATTGGCTGAAAGAGATTGGGTGGTTTACTGGAGAATGTTATTCAAAAAAATTACAATTGATGATATCAGGGCTTATGAGAAGGAATACACTGGTAATTATTCTATTGTGCCTATCCTAGTTTAAAAAAATTATGTATGTATGTATACATTTGTTTGGTCCAAAAAAACTTTCCATTACCTTCTTGCTGGAATACAATGCTAGAAATAGCTCTTTGGTATTTATCTATTTTACAATACATTTATGACAGTACATGCAAATGTTTGTGAATTCAGTGGTACATAGTTGTACCTAGTCTAAACTATAGATATGATATGCCTCCATACAATTAACAGCTGCAACTGCACTTTCTTTACCTTTTGCACATTTTCATTAATGCCATATTATCCAAGCAGTCCCTAATAGTCATTTCATGTTACGGGTTTTATTGTACCCTCCTATAGCTGAATCATTTAGGTATGTGCATGCTGCAGTTCTTTTCTTTCTCAAGCCATACTAATATTATAAATGCGAAAGTCTGTCTGTCAGCTCTTCACGGCTAAACTGCTGGACCGATTGTGATGAAATTTGGTAGGGATGTAGTTAACGACCTGAGGTCAAACATAGGCTACTTTTGGGCGCGATATAACCGAGTCCCATGCGGGCGGAGCCGCGGGAAACAGCTAGTATCTTATACTATTATAAGAGCAATATATAAATTTATTTATACCTACTCAGGTTTTTGAAAACAGCTTAAATAATATTTTTGCAATTTTAAAAATAAGTTCTTACATAATCATAAAGATAATCTAGCTAGGTTACATGTCTGGGAAAATCCATTTTACCCATATCTTCACACAAAAAGATTTCGGTGAAGCTCGTCGCTCAGATACTAATATCTTTAAATTACATAATTAATATTTACAACAGGTTCAGAACAAGAGAAAGTTGATATTAAACAAGCATACTTGGCTGGAAAGGGGGATATGGACTATATTGCTGACCATGTTCAATTTGCAAGAACAGAGAATGAACCACGTATCAGAGAAATTATCAATGTAGGTATAAATGGTGATTTTGGAATAATTTTTAATTGTACATCAGGGGGTTACTACAGTCTTAAAACCATGCAAGAAAGATTGAGTAAGCGAGACACTGCAATATATGTTGTAAGGCGACATCTCCCTTACTCAATCATTCTGGCATGGTTTTAAGAGATGGTGGTAAGGGGCCAGCCCTCGTTCAAAACTGTACCACCTCACCAGGGGTTTGTTTGTAATGCCGGGCGCGCCTGCAGGCAAACTTATGGCAGTAGGTTACCAATCAGCTTGACCATTCAAACTTTTATTATTATTTTACTAGCAGATAATCCGGCGACGGATGTTTCTCGTCGCGTCGTCTTCGTCTCGTTTTCTTTGCTTCTATTACACTCTGGGACTATCTACTTACAATTAGTTTTCAAATTATTCTGTTTTGACTGGCCGCTTGCCTGACATGTACCATCATTAGGAAAGCTATTAATTATTGGTGGCATATGCCCTAAATCCATGACTGTCTACACTAAAATAAGATCAGTTTCGGCATTATTTTATTACTGACCACCAGAATGTCGTCAATTCATCTAGTGCTTGTGCAATTTTTTATCTTTGTCGACTTGAGGATTGGTCTATTGTTAGGCCTGACTGACTACACAGAGAAAAATGAGACAACCCTATTTATTGTAGTGATAAAAAGCTTGAAGAGTCTCTTTATATTTGAATGACTTTGTGGAGTTCTGTATGTTGTTGGTACTATTATCTTTTCTGTGACCAGTGTAATATTTTTAGTTTAAGTTTGACAAGATTAACTGTGTAAATAATGACCTAAGGTGGTATACTTTGTGGCCCACTATACATTATTAAATGTAAACAGCCAAACACTTATGCTGAAGGCTAGCTGTTGTGACTTTATAAAAATATTTCAATTTTAGAAAATGATAGAAAATGATGAAATACCTGCTTACAAAATATTCACACATGAGCCAGCAAAGAAACGACAAAGAAGAATAGCCAAAGAAAACCGCGAGTCAAAGGAAGCTGAAGAAGAAAAAGCAAAACTGGGAATGGGATCTGGTAATGATTCATTAACTTGCATGTTTTCAAACTGCACTGTTGAAATCATCCTGGATTCCAACAGTGCGGTTTTTGTTGTTGGTTAAACTGCCTGTGGTTATGGGTTTGATTCCCACAGAAGACATATATTTAATTATTTAGTTTTTTAGAAACTGGCAGGATTTAATCACCTGTCCTGATGGCTGAAAAAAGGGTGATTCTGTGCTTAAAAAAGCACATTAACCTATTAAGTTCCTGCTGTCATGTGGTGGTTGTTGTAAGACCCATGTCAAAAGGCAAAGAAATTTTTGTTTGTTGGACTCCGACACCAGTGTGTGCAGAGTCAATGGACCTTGTAACTTGAATTAAAAATTTGCATTCTATTTGTCAATAAAAAATTGTTTCAGAACCAAACAGCCTAGAATTGATGATAAGACAAAAACAGGAATCTAGAGCTCAACAAGTGGATTCATTCCTTGATGGTCTAGCAGCTAAATATTGTGATAAAAAACCAAAAGCTACAAAACGAAAGGCAGCCAAAACAGAGACTGTGACTAAAAATAAAAGAAGGAAGTGATATTTTATTTTTATTATTAATAGTATCAAATGCTTTCACTGTATTCACTCATATATTATTAATTAAAACCACATCTCTAAAGAAAAAACTTTATATTAATCTCCTTCTTCCATTGCAACTTGCATTGTTGTTTCTGAAAAAAAAGGACCTTGTTCCACATAAGTTTGAAGCCTTTGAAGGATATTAGGATCAAATGCTGGTGAGTTTGCAAGCCTTTTGACAATATCAAACTTCGCTTCTTTAGAATCCTTAGTGTGGTCAATAGCTCTGTCCAATAAGTATTCTACAAATCCTGAAACATAAATTTTAATGTTTTTTTGTCAAAATTAAGAAAATTAATAAAGATAAAGAATTTACTTTACTTTTATACTGACTATGACTATTTAGAATAAGTTCCATATAAATAAATTATAATACCTGCTTCCCTTGCTACCAATTCTTCACCCCATTGATGTTGGCAAACAGAATTCAACAATGTGAAAGCAGCTAACTTAACATCGGGAAATGGGTTCTTGCATATACCAAACAATGCCTCCATTGCTGCTGGGCGCGTGCTTAGACTCCTAAACCATTCCCTCGTCATTAAAGTAACTCTGTGATCAATAGGACCACTCTTAGGGGTCCTCGGATCCTTTTCAACACTTATAAGATTAGCAAAGCAATATAACGCACGCACTTTGACTTCATTAGCACTGTTTCTAATTAATTGGGCAACCTTATCCACAGTCTGTATGAATTTACTCCCTAAAAAATAAATAAAAGGTATCTTACTGGAGATCAATATTTCCATACATCTTGAAAACAGTTTGTGCTAATCCATACTTCCATATGTCTGTTATGCTTTCAAGGCTAAACCGCTGAATTGATTTGATGAGAATGGATAAAGTTAAGACTGGGGGACAGGGGTCCACCATAAGCTACTTTTTGATAAAAACAAGTACCACGCGGGTGGAGCTACAAGGAATAGCTAGTTAAATAAACTTAAGAGTGTTTGTAACGATAGCGCGTGTAAAGCAACGCGAACGCGACCTGATTTGGATTTGTCGCCATCGCCACTAAGTGGCATATTTTATACTAGCGACCCGCCCCGGCTTCACATGGGCATAAAAACCTTCCTCTTGAATCACTCTATCTATTAAAAAAACCGCATCATAACCCGTTGCGTAGTTTTAAAGATTAAAGCATACAAAGGGACAGGGTTTTATACTATGTAGTGATTGTGTTTCTCCATCCTTTGGATGGCACGTTAAGCCGTTGGTCTCGGCTATTATTGCTAGATGGCAGTCAATTGGCTGTGCCTTTAGGCCTGAAAAATCCGACAGTGTCGTGTCAACACGCATCAGAGCCTAGGGTCAACCCTGGGCTCTGATGCGTAAGCTGAAGATGAAATATACTCAGATAAAGACTATGTAAAATGAATCTAAAAGAAAACTTACCTTGTGCTGCCAGGCATAATTTTCCTTCAATGGTAGTTCCTATAAAACCCAATGTATCCAATAGCACAGGCAATATAGATTTGTCTTCAGAATTAAAGGCTTCAAATAAAGTATCTAACAGGACTGGATACTTCTCAAATATGTCTTTAGGGTAGTGATGAGCGACACAACCAAAGAACTTCATGTAACCTAATGAAATTGAGAAAAATATTTAGATTATTATACATACAACATTGCTTGATATAGACACATTTTTATATTGTGTAGTGTGTTAATGAAAGAATCAGATTTTGCTCTTTGTTTTTCACTTTGCACAGTCTTCTGCATCTTCATTTGTTACTTTTTTTTTACCTGGTGTCAATATTCCACCTAGAGGATTGTTAGGCAAATCGGCAATCAACTCTGCTATCTTCTGCAGAGCCCCATTCTTCACAAGGTAGTTAATGCCATGTGGCTTAACAGCTAGACTTGATAGAAGCTCCAATATGTTCATTTGATACAACACATCATTTGTGTTTAGTTCAGATACCATGAATTCAATGTATCCCAAATCTGTACATATATTAAATAGCTCTACGGATTTGCATGAAATATTGATGACCACCTGTAATTAATACATATACCTATTAACAATATTATTTTATGTAAAACTAGCCGAGTCAAAATCAAATTCTTATTACATCTATCTGCCTATAAGTCTTGTTAAAATTGGTCCTGCGTTTCCTGAGATTAGCCGAACAAACAAGCAGACAAAAATTTGTAAAAAAAAATCTTTGCTTTAAGTACCATGTATACATTCAGTAAAATGCGGTTATTTTAAAACTAGCCGTAGCCCCCGACTACGTGCGCGTGGGCTTCGTTCCCATTATCGTGGGAATTTCGGGATTGCTCCCGAAATTGGACCGATATTGATGAAACAAACTTTAGATGTTCTTCTGGGTTAAAACAAAACAATTGGTGAAAGTTTTAAATAAGCGTGATCATACATACAGGCCGACAGACTTTTTGATAATTGATAATTCTAAAAATTCCTTGAATACGGTATTTGACAGTGCTAAAAATATGAGTGATTCTATAAACATTTATAAAAACTTCATATTTTTAAATTAATGGATAGATTTAAATGTCAAAAAACGCAACGATTATGATAGTAAAACAAAATTGAAGTAATTTATTTTAAGCTCTTGTATGTAAAACGCCAAGTGGTCAAGTGACTGAAAAACCGTCAAAATTGCATTCGGTTAAAATAGCAATTGGTCCAAATCGCGAATGGTCAAATTTGCATTCTTTTCTAATCGCAAACAGTCAAGATCGCAATCGGTCGAATAATAGTAAGATATAAAAAATGGTTGCCTGTAAAGTCGGTTTTACGGGCGAAGATTTTACGTGACAAGGCATTCGGCGGGCCTCTCTCTCGTTCGGTGACTCATCGTAACGTTACCGAGCGTTACACTTTTTCATAAGTGACTCCCAGCCGCAACCTAATTTAAGACGTTGTCACGTCAAAATAAAATTTAGATTCAATAGTATTTTTTAATAATAAACACGAAAACTTTATCCCCAGGTCTTCAAAATAAGTACTTATATTTTTGTAGCAAATATTTTTTTATCAGAATAAAAACATAACTATTTTAACAAATTTGCAATGTTTGCATTACTTACTATTTGACATCAAATACAAAAACTGGTCAAGTGTGTCTCGCGTGGAGAGGGTTCCGTACATTGACAATGTCAGTTTTTAAATTCAATTGTGGTATTTCAACTAACTACTACTATCGCCATATAGTGGTGTTTTAGTGAACTAAAACGTTTTGTATTTAATTTACCACTTAATTTTCAATTGACAGAGTTCTTGCAGGTTTTCCTGTAATCTACAGGCAATGAACTATATTATGTATGTTTTTCAAAATTTAATGGTCAATTTTTGTCTTCTTTCATGAATAAAATCAAGACTTTTTATGCTACAATAACAACAAAAATATATTTGAAATCCTCATAACGAGCCCTTTCTTTTGATATATATAACACGGTAAGGTTTGCTGAACTTAATTTTTTAAATTCCCAATTTTTCCCTCGAAAATGGTACTTATTTTATAAAAATGTTTATTTACTTTGCACATCTGTGTTTGGGTCACAGGATCACGCCATCCTACCAAATTTCATCTGTTTAAGTCCAGTAGGTTCGAAAAAATTAGGCTGTGACAGACGGACGGACGGACAGACAGACGCACGAGTGATCCTATAAGGGTTCCGTTTTTACATTTTTGTACGGAACCCTAAAAAAAGTAAATAAATAAAATAAAGATTCGAAATCACATAAAAAAAATTCTATTATATTTATAACTAGCTGTTGCCCGCGGCTCCGCCCGCGTGTAGGTCGCTTTTCGCGTAACCTGTGGTAAACTACAACTATCCAGACCTATAGTTAATTCTATTGTATCCTTTTCCCGTGCCAATTTTATAAAGCCATTACATTGCTACAATATCATTAAATATTAGGGCCACTTCTTTCTCAAATACCGTTTTTAAAATCAATAGGAATCAGTATTAAACAGTCGTAAAATTCTGAAAAAAATATATGTTTTTAGTTGAGGATATAGCAGAGTGAAATTCGCTTACAGTAACAGTACCAATATCAGACAAAATTCGCTCGATAGAAAAATCTAAGTTGCCTCCTTTGGAAGTTTATTTTCAATACTATGCCTTAAATAATAAACTTATTGTCCTGCTTTTTATACCAACCTTTAGATAAAGTATTTATATAGTGAAAATAGCTGAAGTAGATTTTGTAGTGTTATTTTCCCAAATATGATGTCTTAATGCCTACAAAATGAGTGAGCGCCGCGACTACGCGGCTTACGGACAACGGACCTTCAGAAGAAGGAGCCCTTAACATTCATACTATCAATCTTTGTCTCTAAAAGAGTAGACGCAGCCTATTACAGAGTCATTAGGACCTAAAATTCACTCCCAAAGTTTTAGTGGGCGTGAAAATTGGAGAAAAGCTCAATAAATAGTGATAAGTCAGATAAATTTGTCCTTACGACACGACCGTATTATTCCGTCAAACACTGATTTGATTATTTTTTAAACCAAAGCCAAACCAAACCAACCAATCAATTCAAATAGCTTACAATACAACACAACAAACGACCGATAAAAAAACCAACCAATAGTACTAAATCAACAGCCAAATTTTTTTTTAATAATTAGAATGAATTGCTGCCGTAAGGAAAAATTTCAATCTGCTATTAAAATAAAGTCAGCGCCATCTATTGATATTTTATGTAACTAAATCATACGCCCACAAACATTCAATGTGTTATTTTATTAAAATTTAATAGAGACTGCAGTGTGTTTTTGTCAAAATTTAATGGTCAATTTTTGTCTTCTTTCATGAATAAAATCAAGACTTTTTATGCTACAATAACAACAAAAATATATTTGAAATCCTCATAACGAGCCCTTTCTTTTGATATATATAACACGGTAAGGTTTGCTGAACTTAATTTTTTAAATTCCCAATTTTTCCCTCGAAAATGGTACTTATTTTATAAAAATGTTTATTTACTTTGCACATCTGTGTTTGGGTCACAGGATCACGCCATCCTACCAAATTTCATCTGTTTATGTCCAGTAGGTTCGAAAAAATTAGGCTGTGACAGACGGACGGACGGACAGACAGACGCACGAGTGATCCTATAAGGGTTCCGTTTTTACATTTTTGTACGGAACCCTAAAAAAAGTAAATAAATAAAATAAAGATTCGAAATCACATAAAAAAAATTCTATTATATTTATAACTAGCTGTTGCCCGCGGCTCCGCCCGCGTGTAGGTCGCTTTTCGCGTAACCTGTGGTAAACTACAACTATCCAGACCTATAGTTAATTCTATTGTATCCTTTTCCCGTGCCAATTTTATAAAGCCATTACATTGCTACAATATCATTAAATATTAGGGCCACTTCTTTCTCAAATACCGTTTTTAAAATCAATAGGAATCAGTATTAAACAGTCGTAAAATTCTGAAAAAAATATATGTTTTTAGTTGAGGATATAGCAGAGTGAAATTCGCTTACAGTAACAGTACCAATATCAGACAAAATTCGCTCGATAGAAAAATCTAAGTTGCCTCCTTTGGAAGTTTATTTTCAATACTATGCCTTAAATAATAAACTTATTGTCCTGCTTTTTATACCAACCTTTAGATAAAGTATTTATATAGTGAAAATAGCTGAAGTAGATTTTGTAGTGTTATTTTCCCAAATATGATGTCTTAATGCCTACAAAATGAGTGAGCGCCGCGACTACGCGGCTTACGGACAACGGACCTTCAGAAGAAGGAGCCCTTAACATTCATACTATCAATCTTTGTCTCTAAAAGAGTAGACGCAGCCTATTACAGAGTCATTAGGACCTAAAATTCACTCCCAAAGTTTTAGTGGGCGTGAAAATTGGAGAAAAGCTCAATAAATAGTGATAAGTCAGATAAATTTGTCCTTACGACACGACCGTATTATTCCGTCAAACACTGATTTGATTATTTTTTAAACCAAAGCCAAACCAAACCAACCAATCAATTCAAATAGCTTACAATACAACACAACAAACGACCGATAAAAAAACCAACCAATAGTACTAAATCAACAGCCAAATTTTTTTTTAATAATTAGAATGAATTGCTGCCGTAAGGAAAAATTTCAATCTGCTATTAAAATAAAGTCAGCGCCATCTATTGATATTTTATGTAACTAAATCATACGCCCACAAACATTCAATGTGTTATTTTATTAAAATTTAATAGAGACTGCAGTGTGTTTTTGTCTTTATTGATATAAGTAGAAATTCTAGCTTTATCTAAATTAAATACGTTTATGTAAATCGCATTCAACTGTTTAAAAGTTTTGAAGCAGTGCTTGTAGTAAACTTTAAATGGCCATAACTTCTATTTCCCTTAACCGATTTTGATGAAACAAAGATTTTACAACGCTCCTAATTATATGTAATTCACCTGTGAAAACAGCGTTCAAATCTGTTGAGTAGTTTTGAAATTATAACGCACCACACAGACAGAAAGACAGACAGACAAAAAGTGCAAATATTGTTTTTTTTTTGTTTTTATTACTCTTCTTTAATTGCCCCGTAGAGGTTTTTTAGAAAAATATTTAATGTACAGACATTCGATTTTTACTGTCTTATTATATGTATAGATAGATAAGTACAAAATGCTTTTATATTAATGGAATTAACGCTAAGAGCTTTCTCTAAGTAACAAAATAATTCTAGAAAACAAATAAAAAACGAAAACAGAAAATTCCAGCTACTTTCTAGAAACATTTCTTTACTAAAATATTTAAAAAAAATAGACTTCTAAAAAATTAATACAAAACAAAAAAAGGGTAAAAACAAAAGAAGTGATGTCTAGCAGGATTCGAACCCTCTACTTAAAAATATGATCCGCTACCTCTACCGATAGGCCAACATGCTTTGCTTGTTACTGCCGAAATTTCAAATGGGTTTTGTCTATAAGTTTTAAAGCAGTGTTTGAAGTAAATTTTCAATCGACCATAACTTCTTTTTCCCTTAACCGATTTTGACGAAACAAAGTTTTGACAACGCTCCTAATTATATGTAATCCAACTGTAAAAACCGCGTTTAAATCCGTTGAGTATTTTCGAAGTTATAACGTACCAGACAGACATACATACATACATACATACATACAGACAGACAGACAAAAATTCCAAAAACTGTCTTTTTGGTTTCTGTTACTCTTTTTTAATCGCACTCAATCAGTTTTTTTGAAATATATTAAATGTACAGACACTCGCATTTTAGTGTCTTATTATATGTATTGATTTTAACTAATATACGTATATGGTTGCATTGCATTTAGTTTCTGCTATACTATTAAAGTGAAGAATAGTGGTAAAATATTACCTATAAAATATTTATGTCTAAAATGACTTTTATATAAAAACAGTCAGAAAACATAAGACCCTTGAATAGTACATAGAAAATTTTTAGTATACCTACGTACAAACGAACCATAACAGACAAACTCGTAAAACAGCTTGACTGTTCACTACTTGACGCTTTGCTATTTTGACGGTTCGCTATTTTGACGCTTTGCTATTTTGCCGCTTCGCTATTTTGTTGGTTTGCTAGCTTGACTAATTGCGATTACTATGAATTTGACCGTTTGCGAATTTGACCATACGCGTAGGAACGGATGACGTAATATAGCTAGTCACAAAACTGTCAGTCAAGTAAAAGTAAACACAAGATGGATGACATTTGTAAATTATTCCGTTTCACTCTATAGAAGTCAGACCGTTATTTAAAAAAAAATATGAATTTAGTCAAGCAAGACCATTACACCATTGCCATTAGCAACTTACATTGTTCTTTAATTTATTTTTGTCACTCCTAATAACATTTTAATTATAAACATTATAATATTTATTGAAAATCTCCTTGTGAAAACAAGAATGTGTTTTTAATGTACATAATAACAGAATGGCTTTTAGGGACGGCTGTCATTTTTGTTTCATTGAGTAAGGGAGATGTCGCCTTACATCATGTACTGTGCTGTCTCGCCTTCTCACTTGTTTTTGCATGGTTTTTAAAGATGGTAGTAAGCTATATTACGTCACGGGGTTCTCATTGCAACATAATGAGTTTTTATGCGGTAAAATGATTATTTTGAACTTTTCTATTGATTTTAAATTAAAATACTGATATCAAATCAAAAATATAAACATTGTTAGCTTTGTAGCAACATAATAAACAATTTTAGATAGTTTTCAAAAACAGTCAAATATTCCAGAGAAACCAGACCAGTTGGTTAGTAGCCAAAACAGGCAATTTTCAGGCTGCAAAATCATCTAAAAGTAACACAGCTTAAAAAATCTATTGGCAACAATCAGGTTAACATGCCTTCCACAGCTTAGGGAAACTAACAAGCTGGCGCCTGACATGCGAAAACATTACAAACATGAATAGCCCTGCTAGGCTTTTGAGCTCTTAAAGGAATACGATCTAACTTTTAAAAAAAATGTGAATAGATTATGAACATACCTCATAGGCATTGCATTTGCTGCTCACTGAGTATTCCAAAGCAATTTTCATTTCGTCCAATACTTTTGGATAAGCTTCAAATGGTAAATTAGAGGTGATTAGTATTGCTCTGTTAGCTACAGTTATATCAGTATCTGCCACCATTTGGGCAACAGCTACATATATATCCACATATTGAGGCACAGGTAACAATCCAGGGTCTGATGTAACACATTTATATACCTGTAAATAATTAATTGATTATTTATGGTAGAACAAGAAAAGTACACTGATTGTAATTGTTTAAGCTCTTACTCAGGCATTTTGAAATGTAACACTAAAATATTATTTTATCAATGAGACAGCCAAAAAACAATGACTTGTCCTACAATATAGACATTGTTTCCTTTTTCCTTCATTTTTATATTAAAGACACCATATTTCAAATAAAAAAGGGCATAAAAGAATTAAAATTCACCTCATCAACTGCAAGTCTTCGAACACATGCTTTTTCATGCCTTAATAGATACATGATATGGCCGGTGTAACTCTTTATTACATCTCCAACTTCAAATTTATCAAAACATATTTTAAGAACATCACAAGTCAAATCTACTTGAGCTCTGAAAAAAGTTAACACTTGTTTACGACACAATATGAAAAATACAACAATTTTCTATTTAAGAGCAGTTTCTAAAAGTAATAATATACAAGCCACATAAGCATTAATCATCAAACAAATATTCATCCTAGCTCTTTCTCGGTTGCATCCTCACATGGTTCCTTCAGAGCCCAAAATCTGCTGTATTATTTAACACAAATACATAACAAAATCCATAACATTCAAGTTCTGTTCTACTGTGATTAAACCCAAAGGTTGCTTTGAAGATGATGTATTAAGTCCACCTCTATTGAGTTCTACAAACATCAACATTTTGACCTTATTTTAATGATCATGAATAATTTATGTCATACTTATCACTAATATTCAAGCAGTTGACAATTTTTGTAATTCCAGCACTTCTAATAGCAGGAACAACTTCACTGGCTGGTTTAAATTCGAACAAATTCTTGATCTCATTCAAAACAGCCGGTACATGATCCTGGCGTTGCAATCTGTCTAAAAATTCTAGGTACAGCTGCGTATACTGATCCGACATTGTAATAACTTGCTTGTACTTAAATTTAATAAAACTTGGAACAATCTAATAGTTGTAAAAGTTACTTTCTTTTTGTTCAATTAATTAAAACTTCAAACTTGAAATTCTTGAAAATGAAAATCATTCAACCAACAAAAACAAATCCACTTCGCTTTAAAACTTAAATAAAACCTTGTGTAGTGACAGTGACATATATGACAATGACAACCAGGTGCAAGTTCCAGTAAGGGAGATGTCGCCTTACACCATGATTGAGCTTTCTCGCTTACTCACTAATCTTGCGTGGTTTTAAGGCACACATTACATGCTCATGCATGCATGATGGTTTTCCATCAAACAAAGGGATGGTACTCGAAAGGTGAATTGAATAGACTGATTTCCAAACAAATCTTTTTTTTTATTATTTATATCAAGAATTATGCAATGATTTGTTTGGAAATCAGTCGATTCAATTCACCTTTCGAGTACCATCCCTTTGTTTGATGGAAAACCATAATGCGTGCATGAGCATGTAATGTGTGCCTAAGAGATAGTAGTAGGCCACCAGGGGGGTTACTATCATCTCTAAAAACCATGCATGATTCAGTGAGTAAGCGAGATGTCGCAATACATGGTGTAAGGTAATACATCATGTATTGCGCTGTCTCGCTTACTCACTGGAACTTGCATGGTTTTTAGGCGCAGTCGCTTATTCATGCATGATGGAAAACCATCATACAAAGGGATGGTACTCGAAAAGTGAATTGAATCAACTAATTTCCAAACAAATCATCTCAAAATTCTTGATATAAATTAAAAAAATTAAAATGATTTGTTTGGAAATCAGTCGATTCAATTCACCTTTGGAGTACGATCCTTTTGTTTGATGGAAAACCATCATGCGTGCATAAGCGTCTAATGTGTGCCTTACACCCATATTCTCAAACGTTTCCTCATAGGTTGCCTCCACTCAACCTCATTTGAGGAAGCCTCAAGGAAGTCCTCCAACTTTCCTTAAAAATGGTAGTTAAAAGTAGGTACAAGTTCTTTTAAATCTGGTCCTCAATAAATGCCTACTTTTCGTTAAACGCAACGTTCGAGGCTTCCTTAATGTACCTCTCGACCAACCTTATATTTTGACAGTTCGTTCCTCACCTCCATTGAGTAATTTCCTTAAGGTGAGGAAGCTAGTGTCAACTATGAATACCATTGAGGTCGAGTGAGGATGAGTGGTGAGCCTACCTAGTTACCTAACCTACAAGGTTTGCAACTATGTAAAAATAAAATTGTGCTGGCCGCCAGTCTAACGTTAACTCTCATTGGGAATGCTATTACTGGTTTGTCCCTTCATCGCTTTTTACGATATCCAAGGAAAGGAGGGGTGGTCTATTATTAGGTCGCATAACAGGAAGTAGACAACCCTATGGTAGTGTTAAAAAAAGAAAGAGACGGTGCAAGATAGAAAGAGATGCAAATATAAATCGTAGGTGCTTAGCGCTGTGTGAACTGAATTAGACCGTAATTCGTAGCCTGAAGTGTCGTTTTTTATTTGAATGACATTACGGAGTGTCTTCTGTACGTGCGGGCGCGCTCAGACGACCGCTCTAGTACCTGTTTCAATAAAGAATATACTAAAACCACGAAAATTAAGTTCTCGACTAACAAAAATAATTGTATTCATCATACACATTTACACATTTTTAATAAAAATAGGTTAACTTTAAGACTTTTTAGCTCGCCAATCCAAAAATTCATCTATATCCTCTTCGTTGCCAGACTCATCATCCTCATCTTCACTCATTCTTTCCATATCAATTTTCTTCTTTTTCGTTTCTTCTTTTTTCAATTCCAGATCCAAAACTCTGAAATTAATAAAATATAGAACATGCGATAAATAGATAAGAATTTAATCATATTCATCCATACTAATCCATACTAATATTATAAATGCGAAAGTCTGTCTGTCTGTCTGTCTGTCTGTCTGTCTGTCACCTCTTCACGGCTAAACTGCTGGACCGATTGTGATGAAATTTGGTAGGGATGTAGTTAACGACCTGAGGTCAAACATAGGCTACTTTTGGGCGCGATATAACCGAGTCCCACGCGGGCGGAGCCGCGGGAAACAGCTAGTTATACATATATTTAAAACACCATACCTTTACAGATTATATAAATGTAAACGTATGATAGCTATTTTATTACAATTTTTGTATAGCTTACATGTAAGTATAATACGTAATTAAATGAAAATTAGAAAATTGTATTTTAGCATCGCCTGTGGGTATGTGTTTGTAAAACGACGACGCACGCTAACAAAACGATATAAGGGAAAACTATTTCGACAGCCGCTACCCAGCTAAAGCAAGTGGTTTCGACAATGAATTCAATCACGACAACTTTAATGTTAACAGATTTCTTCTGCTTGCGTTCCTAGGCATATGTCGCAGGCAATTTGTATGATTCATCCGTTTACAAATGGCTTCGGCATTTTATAAACATAAAGCGTTATACAAATTGCCGAAGGCAAATTGTTTACAATTTGCCTTCTCGTCAATTTGTAAAATGTGTTATGACATTGGTAGCGCCGTTTATAATTTGCCGCGGCATTTTTCTCGTGTTAGTTCTTTATTTAACCACGCGTGGCGCTGCCCACTAAAACAGTAAATATGGCGAAGTGTTGTGAAAGTGCGGGATAAAAACAAATTGAAAACGTATGTATTTTGAGTGTTCATACACAGAATATGCAAGTAATTAATGGTTTTAAGGACACTTTTAATACAGAGTTAAGTAAATTTTATGACCGCGAACGGGAGCAGAAATAACACCGTAGACAGAACAAAAAATTTTAGAGGTTATCCATCATGTCTGAGGTGGCCATCTATTCTGGTTTCCGATGGTCTGCCTTGGAGTATGTCATGATTATTGGTGGTTTATATCGTAACCTACCATTTTCAAATTTTGTACTTTTTGAATAATTTTATTACTCATTAGGTAAGAATAATGAAAAAAAATTGGTTGCCTGTAAAGTCGGTATACGGGCGAAAGTTTTACGTGACAACGACTTTGAGTCTGTCTCTCTCGCTCTTAGGGGACGCGTGCCTCTCACTCGCTCTCATTGTGAGCGCATCGTAACGTTACCGAGCGTTACACTTTTTCATAAGTGACTCCCAGCCGCAACCTAATTTAAGACGTTGTCACGTCAAAAAAAAAATATGGTGAAGACTACCATAATTGTACTTGTTTTGCTCTTTTTAGATTATAAAAATATTATGTACCTAGTTAGTTTTACCGAGTATTATCTTAACTAAAAAGATAACAGTAAGTAAAAATAGTAGTAAAACTTTTAAAATATTTTTTTTCTTCAAATGATGGTTACCTTAGAACAACTATAACGTTTACATTGACACTTTCGAATACGCTGACAAATTTGCCTTCGGCAATTTTTATAACGCTTCATGTTTATAAAATGCCGAAGCCGTTTGTAAATTGACGAATCAACAAATTGCCTGCGACACTTACATCATTAATTAAAAGAGTAAAAACACGACAGGATGTTCAGTGTAGGACCCAGTAAAATAAAGAAAGGTAGAGTTACCCAGCATAAGACACACTGAATAGTTAGCAATTATTGAACATCTACCTATACCACGCGACACCTATAGATATACCTAACAATGGATATGCAAAAATCGTAAACATACCTGGACCAATTGCGCATCTGTTCATCTATTTCATCTATTTGACGTTCTGCTGTTGCTTCTTCCTGTTCCCCTGCTATAATTTCTGCAGATGCAGTGGCTTCTTCCTTAATTTCCTTTTGAAATTTCTCCCATTCTTCTTCGACTGGATCTTTATATTCAATATTTCTTACCTGTCAAAGGAAATACGAATTAACGAGTGAATTAGGAATGAAAGCTCGCCAATATATTCAATGAATAAAATGACAAACTATTAACAGTAAGCAAACAAACATTTTGCTACTAAATGTTTATAGTTTGCCATTCATCGTTGAATAGAATTGAGCATCATAAACTAAATTCGTGAACTAAGGAATTGTCAGACTGGTTAAATGATTTCCTAATTTTTTGCCAAAACTCGCATAAAAAACCATCTCTTAAAGCGCTGTCAGTAAGCCACCAGGTGGCCTACTAACATATCTAAAAACTATGCAAGTTCCAGTGAGTAAGCGGAACAATACATGATGTAAAGCGACATCTCCCTTACTGAATCTTGCATGGTTTTAAGAGATGATTCTAGGCCACCATATTGTAAGGCGACATCTCGCTATCTCACCTCACTCCTTTCGGGTCTGCTAAAAAAGTAGATGGTTTTGAAGTTGACCCCCCTTGTAATATAGACTTGCATTGCAGTGTAAATTACTTTTTTACCTCATTTACTCGCCGCTGGCTAAATATTGCTAATGTAAAAGCCGTAAAATGAATTAAAAAAAAATAGTGCCTGTTTGACATTGGCAATGACAACTTGAAATTGAGGTTATATTTTCAAACACAAATATAGTGATCATATAATCTTTGCCACAATTGTCAAACACAACAGCTGATAAACTTGTGATAAACCAAGCAAGCAATAACCTGTTTTGTTTTGTATAGAAATAGAATCACTTTTTGTTTTCATAAAGTATTCATTTTTGCTTATAATAGATGAAGATTTTCATGATAAAGTGGAGGTTTCTTCATTTCATAAGTAATAATACGATTAACATTAGAAGACTTACAATGGACAACACAAGACTAATAAATTGCGTGAAGTATTGCATTCCACCTTTAGACGGAAACAAACATAAAGGACAAGCAGGCAGGATAGGTATCGTAGGAGGCTCCCTGGAATATACTGGAGCTCCATACTTTGCTGGAATAAGTGCTTTAAAAGTTAGAATATAATATTTTAGTACCTTATTGTGCAATTTACAAAATATCAAATTTGATTGACTGAAATGTTTCCAGGTAGGTGCTGATTTGGTTCATATATTCTGTACTACGCCAGCAGCCACAGTTATTAAGTCATACAGTCCAGAGTTAATAGTTCATCCAATTTTGGACAAGTCAAATGCAATAACAGAAATATCTCCATGGCTTGATAGATTACATGCAATTGTAATCGGACCAGGGTTAGGCAGAGAATCTAATACATTTGCTGTGGTTTCGGATCTCATAAAAATAATCAGAGAACGTAAAATACCTCTTGTAATAGATGCTGATGGATTGTTCCTAATAACTGAAAATCTGGATTTGATAAGAGACTTTTCTTCTCCCATTGTGTTAACACCTAACAAAATTGAATTTGAAAGACTTTGCACTAAAACAAATGGTCCAGCAGGATTAAATATATTAGGAAAAAATATACTAGTTTTTAGAAAAGGATCTACAGATGAGATTCTCAGTGGGAATCCTGATGTTCAATGGAAATCTGATATTGGTGGATCTGGTCGCAGATGCGGTGGACAGGGAGATATTTTATCTGGATCTATTGCAACATTTCTACACTGGACATTAAGTAATAATACAAAAATAGACATAACAGAAAATGATAAACTTATGGCTGCAGCTTCATTGTCATGTTATGCAGCTTCTCGACTTGTGAGGTGTTGTAATGAGAAATCATTCAAAGCAAAGGGTCGGAGTATGTTGGCTACAGATATGATTGAATATATACATGAGTCATTTGAGGAACTGTTTGAGAAATAGTAACATAGTATTTATTAAAAAAATAACCAATGCTTATTGAACAAATGTTTTGTCTTGCCTTATGGTGATTTACTTTTATGGGTGATTATCTTGATTTGGCCTAATAGTGCATATTAATATTTACATATACATATTATTTGATCATAATATTAACGGGTAGATGTATAATTGCTACTTAAAAAGTAAAACCACTAAGGGCGAACGCTAAAACTCGCGCGGGTGCACGCTCGCGTAACTATAATAAAAATAGTATGAGCAGCGCAGGCGCGTGCGACGGAGCGCGGACGCGGGAGACCGAATGTCACACGCGCGGTGAGCGGTGGGCACACGGCGCGGGCGCACGCAACGGGCGACCGTGAGTGGGTTTGTTTATACAAACAAAGGCAATCGACGTTGTTTGCGTTGATGTCTTTTAACCAAATAAAAACCGGTGAAGTGAGACTTAAACTCGCGTGGAGAGGGTTCCGTACAATGCCAATGTCAGTTTTTATATTCAATTGTGGTATATCAACTAACTACTACTATTGCTATCTAGTGGTGTTTTTTTGAACTATTTACCACTTAATTGTCAATTGATAGAATTCTTGTAGGTTTACCTTCAATCTACAGGCAATGAACTATATTTTGTATTTTCAAAATTTTAGTCCCAGTATTCGGAGATCAGGGGGGAAATGGTCCATTTTCGTTTTCTTTCATGAATAAAATCAAAACTATTTATGTTACAATAATAACAAAAATATATTTGAGACCCTCGTAACGAGTCCTTTCATTTGATATATAACACGTTAAAGTTTGCGAAACTTTTTTTTTAATTCCTAATTTTTCCCTAAATATGACCCTTATTTAAAAAAATATATATTTACTTTGCACATCTATGTTTACGTGTCAGGATAACACTATCCTACAAGATTTCATCTGTTTAGGTCCAGTAGGTTCGGAGAAAATTGGCTGTGGCAGACGAACGGACGGACAGACAGACATACGAGTGATTAACATGGATGTACACGTACACGTACGAGTGCCCGCTCGCGAATTCGTGGCCCGCGGCGGACTTCCGACACGTCCACCCGCGTCCGCATCCGCCCGTGTTTTAGCGTTTGCCCTAAAAGATATGAACATTACGAAATTGCTTATGTGCGTTCTGGAGGGTTACCTAATATCGTATCTTAAAACCATGCAAGATCGAATGTGTAGGCGAGACAGCGCAATACATGATGTAAGGCGACATCTCCCTTACTCAATGGTTCCACCAAGAGATGGTGGTAGCCACCTGATGGCTTACCACCATCTCTTAAATAATATCATTAAAATAAGTAAGTGTACAGAAATGAAAGAATATAATATTATAATAACAACAAAATAGTACAGCACAGTGCCAGATTTTATGCTTGATTTTGTATGGGAATGCGCATGTACCTACCTATTATACAATTATTATTGAAGCATACAATTTGACTAAGTATATACTTTGCTGTTTAGTAATTTACTTTAAGACAGATTTGGTTTTATTAAATCATAAAAAGGGCTTTTAAAAAATAGGTTGTTTTATTAGAAACCCAAGTGACAGACGCAAACAGAATACTAGATTGTATAACAAAGAAGCAAAATACTATTTTTATGGCGAGGGTGATATTTTTAATCCAGGGCCAAAGGGTGGATTCTTAGTTGTACTACTATTAATTTTAATAATAAACAAATGAAAAGATGTCTAGCAATTACAAAATTCTTACTCTTTTCTTTTTTTCATATACCTATGTAATGAAACTGTCATAGGTCTTTAAATATATCTCCCGACATTTCGGAATTTCCTGGGTAATAGTTTTTGGGGTAGATTATTTTACATTATTTGCATGTGGTGCAGCAAAATTAGAGGATGAACGGAAGGCCGTCATTGGCGTCAATCCATTCGGTCACCTTTTTGTTGGCCTAGTTGTGGACCCTATAGATACTACCCTCAATGGAAAAAAGAGGATAAAGATCGGTAAGGAGTTTCATGTTTTGTGTTTCTCCACATGGGCATAGTTCTGTGTGAGGCAATATTCCATCTACATAGAAGTTCTGACCATCTTCCATGGGAAGTTCTATATCTGTTTATTTGGGTCCAGTATTTTCAAAGTAAGTTGAAGCCCGGCTCTAACAGATATAGGCTATAGTACATACACACAATGAGCAAGTGTATGAGAGATTAGCTAGTTATAAAATAAATGAATACCTTGGCATCCAGTATTGGGTCATCAAAAAACCCTTCAGGAATAGGTTGATCTGGCTGTAGTGCCTTCGAATCTACTTCTTCCATAACTTTTGCAGTTTCTTCCGTAACATCTAGAATAATGAAAGTGGTATATATGTATTGATAATGTTTCAATGCATATTGCTTGTACAGGAGGCCAACAAATATTTTGTAATCAATGTTTAATGTAGCAAAAAATAATGTCATATGTATTAAATTAAACCTGCTTTTAAAAAGCAGCACGGCCATACCATGTCGTATCTAGAAATAAAGGAACTTGCTAAAGATAGACAAAAATGGAAGGAACTCCACTGACAAGACAAGAGCCTAGCTCTTAAATTTATGATGATGATGGCCGTACCATTCTCAAAGCAGTCGAGGACATTTTTGAACCCCTATAACTTCGTTGTGAATCAACTAGGACCTGAATTTTCAGTAACCAATCAGGCCTTATAAAAACACAGTATATTTTATTCAATTTGAACTAGTAGTTTAGAATTTATAACCTTTCAGTTTTATAATTTTGTCACTTGCTGACTGACCGATCATTAAAATTCTAAGGCACTTCTAGCAGACATAGAAGCTTCAAATTTAGAAAGCAATTAGAGTTTAGTGTATAACTCAAGGAAAAAGTAAAATATTTTGCAATTTCAATACAGTTCCCTAGAACTTTGTAATCCCATATAAATATATAGGATAACAAAGTTATAGTAGGGGAGCCCAAGCGGGGATTTTGCGCATTACTCAAGCGCATTTATAAATTGATCCTCAGAAAAACTCGAGCGCATCAGATTAAGACAAGTTAAGTACATAGAGAAAAGTGTATATTTCAATAATCTCACGGTTTGAGCGTGACATAAGGTAATGGGCAAATCATAAAGTTGTAAAAAATGTGCTGTGTATTTCCCACTCCGCGCCTCTCTTTCCTTCTCACGCTTTCTTTATCTCTCACTCTCTCGCACCATCTGTCGCCATGATGCTATCCCAGCTGATCACAAAGAAGCTTACAGAAACACAAGATGACGTGGAATTTGACCAAGTGGAAACCAACTTCAAAGAAGAATCCAGTGATGATGAAGATTAGATACTTATTTTTATGTACTTTCATATCAATACATGATAGAATCACAAATATATTAATATTGTTTTCATTACATCCAGTAATAAAAAAATAAAATTTAAAATAAAATTATATCTGACATGCTCGACCCCCTTTTTACAGCCTACTAATTAAGACAGATTAATATCTCTCGGTTATCAGAAAGGCATTGCGCATATACGCTTTAATTTTTTTACATTTTTGAATATTTGTACATGCTCTCCCCCCCACTAAAATATCAAACTTTAACTTGTTTGACGACCTAATCTTCACGATCCAATCGGTCACCATGACGCTTTAGTAACTGCAATTTTAGCATTCCGGGCTCCCCTACTTATACATTTGCAGTGAATTAATCGGGTCTTTCGTCGTTCCGCACCACAAGCGATTCGAACCGCGGTGCGAAACGCCCAAGAGCCGTTTTTGAATGGGTTCTTTCGCACCGCGGTGCGAATCGCCGAATAGCTCTTTTTGAATGGGTTCTTTCACACCACAGTTCGAATACCAAAGTAAGTAGTTTTCTTTTTGAATTGGTGAATTCTGACAAAAATAATGTATTTTTATTAAGCATCTCATATAGGTAGTACAACCAGGCACAAAATTACAGGACAGTAATCAGTGTATCTGTATACATAAACTTCGCCCGCGTTGTCAAGGGGCAGTATGTATGTTGTAAAGTATTTCTCTGGTATCTACAAAAAGAAGTGAGAAGGGCATTTATTTTTCAGCTTGTTATGTATTAAAAAAAAAAAAGAATTGAGATCTAGGTATGTCTATGTTGTGGGCCAATATTAAATTGAGGGAATTGAGTTATACAGATTATGATTTGTGATGTATTACAAGATGTGGACGATTATTTTATAATGTGCTCAATTTAAAACTAAAGTTGCTTTCAATATGTCTATGATTATGTTGGTAAATAATTTTAAGATCACAATAGAGATCGCAAGTTTTGTTTCCCCTGACATGACCATGTATAGCTATTTTTGTTATACTTAAGTACCACTCTCTTACTTTTTCTGACTTGAATAATCACATAGATAAATCTCTACTGTGTTAAATTAACTGAAAACAAATAAAATAAAAGCCATTACCTGATTTACTTGTTGTTGTAGGTACAACAGAACTTAAAGGCAATCTTTTGACTTCTTCATTGTGATATGATATAATCTGAGGTGCATTATTTTTAGGTTTCAATGTAATTATGGGTGTTGGTTGAGTTGGATTCTTCAATATGCTTTTCAACTTCTTTTCTGGTGGCACATCTTTGGGAGGGCTTGCACTTTTATGTTTTATTTTGCCCACTGTAAAATTGTTGGTTAACTCCTTCAATTTCTTTGCCTTGTCAATGTTTTCTCTGTGCTGTTTACTGTTTACATGAACTGGCCATACATTTTCAGACCGTACTATTGAATTGCAAAGGATACAGGTAAGCTGTCCAACATTATTATATTTTGCAAGTGGATTATCTATTTTAGTTGATTTCGTTACGTTCTTTTTACGTTCTGTCATCAATCGACGCATCTCTTCTTGATTTTTCTTCTTTTCCATTTGCATTCTTACAGTTACAGTTGGTTGTAATTGTAATTAATTATTTTTTTAATTCTTTTTTTAATCCTGTGATTGTGATTCCAAGTACCTGTCTGTACACAACAAGAACAAACAAAACGAACAAACTGACCACCTGACACTGACACTGACAAATTATGGAATTTGACAATTCTCTATGACTTTTTTTTATTTGTACGGCTTTGAATATAAGTCCCTTAAGGCCTTTTCCAATCAAGATATTACTCACTGGGGGGTTACTATCGTCTCTTAAAACCATGCAAGATCCAGTAAGTAAGGGAGATGTTGCCTTACATCATGTATTGCGCTGTCTCGCTTACTCACTGGATCTTGCATGGTTTTTAGAGATTATAGTAGGCCACCTGGATCTTGCATGGTTTTATTTAAGAGATGGAGTAACCCCCAAGTGGCTTACCACCATCTCTTAAAACCATGTAAGATCCAGTGAGTAAACGAGACAGCGCAATACATGATGTAATTCGACATCTCCATTACTCAATCGTTCTTGCATGGTTTTAAGAGATGGTGGTAAGTCACCTGGTGGCCTACTATCATCTCTAAAAACCATGCAAGTTCCAGTGAGTAAGCGAGAAAGCGCAATACAAGATGTAAGGCGACATCTCTCTTACTCACTGGATCTTGCATGGTTTTAAGAGACGGTAGTATCCCCTAAGCAGCGGTTCCCGTTACCGACCGAAAGAAGCTGCAAGGGCACGGAACAATAGAAGGTTACTTCTCTTACTCTTTTCGGACATGCTAGAATTTATGGTAACCTTTAAGTAACGCCAAGGTAACACGCATTCCAAACCGGAACAACGGTTATTTTATGTACCTTTTAAATTTGGGTATAGACAATGAATTCTATAGAAGTTTTGTCAATTTCAAGTTTGTCTGTGCTGCTTCAGTTGGTTGTCGCCAATTTTTTTGGGATTTCGAAACAGAAAAGCCCACGAATCTTTAGTTTTATTCAGTAATTATGGAATTCATGTTAATATATAAGGCCGTGTTTGTGTAATAAACAACTTAAAATCTTAAAATAACACTACAAGTGGTGTTTAGTAAATTACCTATTGTGGTAAAGCAATCGGGTTAATATCACTCATGCTGTGATATTTCAGCATTATTTAATTTAAAAAATGGACATCGATATTAGTAAAGAGAATATTCAACCACTGAGAGGTGGTAGAAACCTTGTGCAACTTGGTACGGCGTTACAAGCTCAATCAGACGTCGACGCTCAAAGGCAGCTGCAGTTACAGAAAGAGTAAGTTCGAGTTACTTTTTTTGCCATCAAATTGTGAAATAAATGTATGTAGTGCCTTTATTATTATTGTTTTATTTGTTATACTGATTTATCAGGGCCTTAGCAATGTATATATGAAAATGTTTTGATGAAAACATGTTATTAAAATAATAAACAAACATTTGGATCACTAGTACATAAATATTTTGTTATTTTGCAACAGGGAACATGAAGCAGCAATCAGGAATTATCAGGGCACGGATCCACTGGATCCATGGTTTAACTACATTCAGTGGGTGGAACAGTCTTTTCCCAAACATGGTCATGAGGGTCATATGGACAAGTTAATCAAAGATTGTTTACAATTATTTGAGAAGGATGCAAGATATTTTCAAGATAGAAGATTTGTGAAATTGTGGATAAAATATGTAAGTGCAAGTGCAGAAAGTATTCAGTCATATTGTGTGGGTTACAAATTGCTCTTGTACACCCTGGTGGGACTTTTTATATCCACCTTTCAGTCTGATGTGGCCCATCATCACACACAACATGTATACTTTTAAAACATGGAATCATCATTCTTATTTTTAATCAGGTGGTCTGGTGATTCAAGACTATTGTCCTATAACACTGGCAAAAAATGTGTAAAAGTAAACTTCCTTTTGGATTTGAAACCAAGACATCCAGATCCAAATGTCCAGAGTCCAGACCAATAAGCCCACAGAGGCAGTCTAAAACATGTAAGAATAAATCACATTAAAACGTATAGAAATTCATAGTAAAGTTATTTTTTAGGTTGATTGTCTGTCCAACCCTTTGGAAATATACCAGAGGTTGTACAATACAGGCATTGGTGTGGAATGTTCAGAGTTCTATCGAGCATGGGCATGTTATTGTGAGGAGTCTGGTGACTACAAAAAAGCCAACCAGGTGTATATGCTTGGCTTGCAAGCCAAAGCACAGCCTTTAGATGAACTGGAGCAGGCTCACATGTAAGTTTTTATATTATTCAATTACTTATTAAAATGTATTGTTCCACAATCACGAAAGTGAGTTTGTATACCTATTTGTTTGTTTGTTACCTCTTAACATCCTATCTACTGGACCAATCTTCCTGAAATTTCCCATACACATAGCTAGGAGTATTGAGAAGGACAAAGGCTGCCTTTCAGCCCGGGAAAAAGCACTGTTCCAGCGGGAAATTCATGCAGGCGAAAGCTACTTAAATCATACTTATACATATAATTGGAAGACTTATTGATAATAACATACTCTTTTTAATCTACAAGTTATTTTGTCTCAGTTAATCTTACTTCCTAATTTAGAGAGGGAAATACCCATATTCTTTTTCTTTAGTGTCATACTATTTCAATGCTGCTTGGTTTAACTATGGAAGGGTGGTTGTGTTTCTCATATGGCCTTTTTGTTAATATAAAAATACAAATTGTGATAAGACTGTACATAGCAATAATGTTATTACAATACTCCAATTATTTCAAATCACTTAACATACAATAAATATATAAATTACACAATCATAATCACTTTTTGGGAATATTCAATTGGGTGTACCCGACTTGCAGGGAAACAAATCAGAAGTTCATTCTTCATTTTACATTTTATATTTTAAATTTTTTTAAATCAATAGCTCACTCTCACGAAGTGTGTTGTACCAAAACACAACTATGTTAAAAGTACAATGTGTTGTTACTATGTAGGTACTACCACGCTTTTGGGTATTTACCTATAAATATCCACTGAGTTTGTCCCACTAATAAATTTCTTAGTTAGTCCCAAACATTATGCTTCCTTCGTCCCGATGTACAATTTTTATTATTTTATTCCTAGTTGGTCCCACTTTGCATTCCTTGTTCGACCCGTTGTTTTTTATAAGTAATTTTCTTTCTAAATAATATAGGTTTTTGTTTGTTATTCCTTCAAAATACTTCTTTGTTAGCTGTACCTTTAAAGTACCTTCTTGTGAACTGGGACAAACCGGGAATATAAAAGTGACTGGGACAAACAAATCATTTTTTGAAATGTGGGACAAAATTTCAGGACGAACGAAGAATAAACCAAATATCCATCCAAGTTAGGTATTTCCTTGGTAAAAACTTTTGGGCACATTTGGTGTAGGCTCTTTTACCCTGCACTCATTATTGTCTAGTCTGTATCATTGGCAAACTGCTTAGCTGTTTTTAATCATGCCTGGGAGGTTACTACTGTCTCTTAAAACCATGCAAGTTCCAGTAAGTAAGCGAGACAGCACATACAAAATGTAATGCGACATCCCCCATACTCACTGGATCTTGCATGGTTATTAGAGATGATAGTAGGCCACCTGTTGATAATTGACTAACTACAGGCTATTAAGGAGTTACACCTATAGGCCATTAGTGTGAAACAATCTTATTAATTTAAGCCAATATTTAATTTATCTTTGTTTTTAAAAAAATATTTTTATTCTTCTTACACCTTTAGTTTCTTTAAGCTGTAATAAATACATGGTTTTATAGGAACTTCCAACTATTCTTTGCTCAAAGAATGCTCCATGATGATTCTCCTACAAAAAGGAAGGCAGCATCAGCATTAGCTGAGACAAGAATGGCACTAACATCACTGAAGTCGTTCAAGAGGAGAAACATTGCTAATGTGCCTGTTCAAAGGGTAGGAGAGAGTGTCCGGAGCAATGCCCCAGGGGTTGTACGACAACAACACTATGACAGCAGGATGCCTAACTCAAATGTCATGGTCAATGTCTTTGAGGTAACATATATTCTTTGTAATGTTGTACTTAAATGGTGGTACTCACTTGTTGTCTATAATCCTTTCGAATTTTGGCCATAAAGAATACGAGTAAGTAATTGATACACAATCAAAAATTCTAATATTTGATAAAATATTAACATAGTGAAGTATCATAAATTTTGAATTAATATTATGAAATTTTTTTTGGTTTTGTGGTGGTTTGGAAGGCGCATTCCCTTTACTCTAATCCTTTCTTGCTTCAACATTGTGTTGCAATCTATACTGATTTTTTTCATAAAAAGTTAGTAACCTGTCTTTTTGCTTAAAGCCTTAAAATATGCAAAGGAGGATTACAGTTTATTTAGATTAGCCATAAGTTTCACTGCCAGATTAAAATGTTCAATTCTGTATTCTGACAGCTACATTCAATATAACAAAAATAATGCTCACATTTTTTGTGACAGGATGCACCCTCAACATCTCATGCTGGTGTGCCTGTGTCTGAGGATCCAGGACCAGCCTCTTTAGTGCAAGCCTGTGCTAATGTTGAGAATGAAAAAGAAGTGGGTGTTTGGACTAACCCTAAGACAAGGATGGTGCATTCAAATGTCGTGCCCCATCAGCCATTACCATTTACTCGTAAGTACTTAGAGCTGGCACCATCAATTTGTTAAAAAAAGGTGTACGCGACTTCGTCTGAGTGGAATTTTATACATGTATCATAGTTAACCTAACTTGCTCATTATTACATCAGCTATCTGCAAATGAAAGTGTCGTCAAAATCGGTCCTGCCGAATTCCAGAGATTTTGCGACCATTTGTTGGGACCTCTGACCATGTGACCTGTCCATCTCCATTTAAGTTTCCTTATTGTTCTACCTATAGGTGTTACCTTTGTCTTCTCTCTTATGTCAATCAACCTAACCTTGTCCTTTCTTTTAATATTTAGCATACTCTTCTGCATTGAATTTTGGCACACCTCTAACTTTTTTAGATTTTTGTTTGTTAAGGCCCACGTCTGACTTTCATATGACATACATGGTGTTATGCATACATTAAGAACTTTTCCTTTTTCTACTGCTGGTATTTCTTTACTTTTCATGATTTCTTTCATTGACCAAAAACGTTTCCAAGAGTTACCAATTCTTTTATTAACCTCTTTTTCCATTTGATCTGTAGGGGATACTGTCTGTCCTAAATAATCATAACTATCGACATATTCAACAGTTTTTCCATTTAATTGAATCTCTTCCATTATCCCATTCGTCATAACTTTTGTTTTAGATATGTTCATTGTCAGGCTTACTTTTTTGCTTTCTTCATCTAGTTGATATAACATTTCCTGCAATTCTGAGGAGCTTTCGCTGAGTAGAACAATGTCATCTGCGAATCTAAGATGATGTAGGTGTTCCCCATTTATGATTATACCTTTATTATCCCATTGAAGATTTCTAAAAATTTGTTCCAATGCTGCTGTGAATAGTTTGGGAGACAAGGGATCCCCTTGTCTTACTCCTTTTTGTATCTCGAACTCTTCTCCTACTGATTCTAATTTTATTTTTGCTTTGCTGTTTTTGTAAATTTGTTTTATTATATTAATGTATTTATTTTCTATTCCTTGTTTTTAAAGAGCATCCCAGATAGTGTCGTGATTTAAAGAGTCAAAGGCCTTATTATAATCTATGAAGGTTACATAGTATATTTTTTGAATTCATTGTATTTTTCAATTAACTGATTGATTGTATATATATGATCTAAGGTTGAATAGTTGTGCCGGAATCCTGCCTGTTCTATAGGTTGGTTCTCTTCTAATTTCTTATTTATACGGCCTAGTATTATTTTTGAAAATACTTTATATAAATTTGACATTAGGTTTATAGGTCTGTAGTTGTTCATTTGTTCCTTGTCCCCCTTTTTATGCAATAAAATTATCGTAGTTGTGTTCCACTGTTTTGGTATCTTCTCTGTTATTAATATATCATTGAATATTTCTGTTAAGGATTCTATGATGGCCTCAATTGATGATTTTAGTAATTCATTTGTTATTTTGTCTTCACCTGGTGTTTTTTCATTTTTTTGTGAAGAAATGGCTTTTCTTACTTCTGATTTAATTATGCAGGGTACTTCTTGTGTTTTATTTGTGTGTTCTTCTGATGTGTTATTTAGAATATTGTGTGTATTATTATTAGATAAGTTGTCTTTGTATAGTTGACGGTAGAATTCTGTAGCTGTTTCGATTATTTTCTTCCTCTTTGTAACTGGTTTATTATTTTTGGTTTTAAGTTTAGGCACCCAGTTTGATGCTTCTCTTAGTTCTTTAAGCGCTTTTTTCACGCCTCCAGATTTTTCTATGTGTTGTTTTATTCTGTTTATCCGTGTTTTATGTCTAAAATTTCTTATACTGGCATTAATTCTCTTGCTTACTTGTGAAATTCTTTCCCTATTGTGTTTTCTATTTTTCATTAATTCTTTTCTGTCTTTCATTAATTGTCTTGCTTCCTCACCAATTTTGTCTTTCAAGTTCTTCTGTGTTTGCAGTTTGCTCCTAAGGTTGACAAGTTCTTTTTCTAAGTAATTATATTTATCTTGTACACAATTCATTTTCTTAATATTTTGTAGGTCGTATTTTAATTTCTGAATCGATTCTTTGGGAATATCTAATTGGTAGTAATTTGTAGGCAGTGTAATTGGCCTAATCTTTGTGCTTTTGTTGTTTAGTGTTCCTCGTACCATTCTATGATTGGTGTTAAAATTTAGGCGGTTAATTACTTCAACATTGTCAAATACTTTAGAATTTTTGGTAAGAATAAAGTCGATTTCGTTTTTAACATCTCCACCGGGTGAAATCCATGTCCATTTCCCGTTTTTATTTTTTTTGTAGGAGTTCATTATTTTCATATTTTTTGAAATGCAAAATCCATTAGTCTATCTCCATTGTCATTTCTTTGAGCCCCGGTGCTGTACTGGCCTAAGATATTTTCTTCGCCTTTGTTTCTTGGTCCAATCTGACTATTGAAATCTCCCATAATTATTACATTTTTATGTGTTGTGTTAAAAATTGTTTTCAGATCTTCGTAAAAATTATCTTTTATTTCTGAACTTGCTAAATTTGTAGGCGCATATACTTGAACTATTGGCCAATTGTGTTTGTATGTGGGGAGTTGTATGTTCAATATAGCAATACGTTCCGATATACCAATGAATTCGATTATGTTTTTGCGATATTGGCTTTTCACCATGAAACCCACGCCATATAGTCCCGGTGTTTCTCCTTTGTGATATAATATGTAGTTACCATAATCTGTGATTTCTTCGCCCATTCTTCTTACTTCAGATAGTCCCAATATATACCAATTTATATATTCTAGTGCTGCTTTTAATTCAAATAGAGATTCTTGTGTTCTAAGAGTGAGTGTGTTTAGAGTCGCTATATATGTTTTACTATTTCTTTTACTTGGAGGGTCTTGGTCTACTTCCCCACGGGGACCAACCGGATTGGAGAATTGTTTGTTGTTTTGTTTGTTAATTTTGTTTATTATCTTGTGACTTCCTGGTATATTTGATCTAATTTTTTCAAGAGGCTTAGAGGACATAATTAGTTTTTTGACTTATGACTATTATTGTTTCGTACATTAAATGAGTTTGTCTTTGAGACCTTTAAGGGCTGTGTAGCTGTTGGAGATTTATCAGTTTTATGGTAGTCTGCTGTGGGGGTTGATGGTGTAGAAGAAAGTATCCGTTTTCGCTTTTCTTTGTTATGTCTTCTAAAATAATAATAATAATATAATAAAAATCTTTATTGAGTTATTTCAATACATTGAAGTACATTAAAACCAGCTGTAAACCAAACGTCTATGGGGCTGTCACTCGGCAACCCACCATCGAACTAGGAACAAACCTGTATCTCAACGGTGTGAAGCTCTGCAACAGCCATAGGGATGGTAGGTACTTAAAATCTAATAGTACAATGTACAGAAACAGTTAATTAAGTGAGAGTATTAACAATTTGAAAACAGTAATTCCCAAACTAGATAAGTCTGTCTTTTGGGAATTATAGGGTAAAAAAGGAATGAGACTATAATATAAAATAATAATATGCATCTGCTGTTGCTGCGGGCTCTCAGCGCCGTAAAATACGTGATGAGTGTGTACGTGTATGATGTGTATGGTAGTGTGTGTGGGTGTATAATGTTTTGTAGGTGAGAATGAAATTCATGTGTTTTCGTTACTATTTAAATTATTACAAAGTTTATCGAATGAAGCTATGAATACAATAAATTTTCAGTTTCTTGATAGTTCAGTGACAGAAGCCACTTTTGTGTTTTATTTTTTGTTTCGCGCTTAGTTAATGGATAGATGTGTAAAAGTTTGTTTACCATATTGTATAAAATACAGCTGAACACACCGAAGTTCCGGGCAGCTAGGACCGTTCTGTGTGGAGGAATAGAGCAAACAAGATCAGATCTTCGTCTCCGGATATATATAGTTGGATCATAAGGAACCTGACTGTGCTTACGGAGTAAGGTACTTATAATAAAGAGTTGTCTCACGGTTAAGACCGATACATCAGCATAAAGTTTGTCAGTGGGATACAGAAAGGGTTTCTTAGTCATGACTTTGAGAACAGCTCTCTGTGCTCTCTCCAGTGGAAGTGTTTTTGTTTTAGCTGCACCACCCCAAGCCGTAATGCAGTATGTCAGTAAGGATTGGCATAGTGCATAATATACCACTTTTAAAGTATCCGGGTCAGCACACGTGTTCAAGTTTTTAAACACATAGATCAATTTTCTGATTTTTGGAATTAAATTATTTATATGCTCATCCCATGCCAAAAACTGATCAATTTGTACCCCAAGATACCTAACAACCTTAGCTCTCTCCAAAGATAAACAATTGCAACCGCCAACTGGTTCACGGCAAGTATGAGCTCTTATGTTAGCTTCTTCATCTGAGGGTATTGTTGATGAGTTCATTGCAAATGTTATGTACATAGTTTTTTTAAATCTTTAACAATTAGTTCTCCATTTTTGATAATCGCATACTTTCCTGCCTCCCTTGCTTCTTTCATTTTTGGAATTAAAGCTTTATTTGCTTCGATTATATTTTTAGGTATATCCTCCGTAGCATAGATGTTTTTAGGGAACATTTTATTGTGTTTTAACAATTGATATTTTCTCCACTCCAATGTTAAAGTTATCAGAATAGGTCTTATTTTGTTACTACTTTTCTTGCCTATTCTGTGGGCCTTGCTTATCTCCCATTTATCCCACTCATTTATCCCCGCTTTGTCGTTCAAGATATTAAGGTACGCTAACACAGACTCCATAAGTTGTTCATTGTTGTTTTCTTCTTCTGGTATTCCATGAATGAGTACATTATTACGTCTTGTGGCCCTCTCCAAATAGGTGACTCTTTTCTTTAGTTGAAGTACTTCTGTCCTTAATTTAACATTTCCTTCTATTAGAGGTTTCATTTTGGCATCTAAGGTTTCGTTTATATTTATGTTAATAGCCTCAGTTTGTTTTTTCATTTCTTCCTTCAATTTCTCCATTATTAGTTCCATTTGTTTTTCCATCCTAAATTTATTTCCAATGAGTTTATAGTTTCCCCAAAAATGTGTTATTTTTATGTTCTGGCAATATTACTCAATATTGGCTTGGTAGTCTGTCTGGTTTGACAGTGACAGTTGTTTATTGTCACTTGAGGTAGATTGGTTGCACTGCTGGTACTTTTATTTTTACTTTTTCTTTGTGGGTATTTTGATATAACCTCCAAAGTATTCGCACTTAACACTGAGTTTCTTGAGTGTTTATTAGACTTGGAGCGCGGAACATTTGATATATCACTAAGCCGAACCCTGTTTTACCAGTTTTAGTGTAGATAATATTGTTTTTCAAGGATTTAGAATTTTTATTTTCACTTTTTCACGGAGCTAATTTACAGGAGTGTTTACTATGTGGTTTTACAAACGGAAGTCAAAAAAAAAAATCAATAGTTATAAAAATTTACTTATTAAAGTATTAACAATGCATATAATAGTAACAGCCAGATAGTAGTTTTTGAATTTTTTAATTTACTAGCTTTCGCCCGCGGCTTTGCCCGCATGAATTTGCCTCGGGAACAGTTCTTTTTCCCGGGATGAAAGGTACCCTATGTCCTATGCGAAATTTCAGGAAGATTGGTTCAATAGATAGGGCGTAAAGAGGTAACAAAGAAATAAACAAAGAAATATACAAACTCACTTTCGCATTTATAATATTAGTTTGGAATGGGATAATATAAGAGAGAGAAGTATTAAATTATATTGTGGTTAGAATAAACATTTGAAATTATTTTAAAACTAATTTATATTTAAGCATATGAAGACCAAGAGGATGAAATAAGGTTACCACCTAACCACATGGCTTATTGTGCTGATGATTTAGTTTTTACTGTGCCTCTTTGTGTACCTGATCCCCCTGATGCAACGAAAATTCCTTGTTATAATAAGACACAGGTTAGTACATTTTTTATTCCATTTTATTTCTTTTTTGGTTTCCAATGAATGCGTGCAGGTGCTCTGCACGTTAATTGTTGTTATAATACAGTGTCACAGTATGCTTATGCAGGGTCAGTGACTTACTTTGAATTCGAGACTAGACAGTACTGACCTGAACGAAAAACCCTTGTATATTCTCACACACGAATATTTTAAATCGCACAGGCGCCGCATTGATAAATCTTCAGTTGTCATTATTAGATGCATCAACAATATAGAGGATATTTTAATTTTGTTTATCTTTTTGTCGGAATTATTACAGGTGTATGTTAATGACACAGAATACAGTTTAGAAGAAATCAGATCACGGAAATATAATTTAGTAAAAAATAATAAGACTGAAACAGCAGAACATAAAGAAGAGCAGCAAAATTTTAGTAACATTAATGCAACACTCGCACAGTGCAGTGCTTTAGAAACTTTAGCCAATTGTGCTTTAGACCCTGAACAAGATCACTTAGGGCAGCTTATGCCCTTGACAATTCCAACACTACAAAATATCACGAAAGTTACAAATATACATTCTCCTGGTGAACCAAAAGTATTTGTAAATTTGGATTCTAAAGAGTTTAGTGAACTCAATGCTAGGAAACACGATGAGAGCCAAAGGCCATCACAGAGTGGTACTGATAAGGAAAATCGGGTGGACAAGCTTGGTAACACAAGCAATAATTATGGAAATGAGAACGGAGGAGCGTACGGAAGGAATAATCTTATGGAGGAGTTTAATAGAAGTTTGATGGGAAATCTACTTGGTGACTCTGTTACAGTCAATACAAAAGAGGCTAGATGGGAACTTAGGAACCTATTCAATGATAATGGTAAGTGATTACTGTTATATACATACTTTCTATATAAGTCATTATGACATGGAGCTTCAGACAACTTACTTCGTTATTAATTCAAAGTCATAAATGATGATGTTTTTTTGTTAATTTTGTTTCTTAGTTAGTGGCAAATTCCAATCTTTTGCAAGAATTGAATCTTTTACAAGAATTGAATCTTTTACAAGAATTGAATCTTTTACAAGAATTGAATCTTTTACAAGAATCTTTTACAAGGATTGATGTCAAGCTAGCAGCTGGTCAAAAAATAATGGATAATCTTGTTATTTGTTAAGTAACTTCATGAAGAGATTAAGACACAGAACATTTTGTAGTAGTTATTTCAGGAAATGTGATAGGTTTTAGTGTTATATTAAGTAAAATAAAAGGGAAATTTTTGTAATATTACAGAGCCATCAATGGTGCAGCCTGTGGTTCAACAATTTGAAGTGCCGAACTTTGACATACATGAGGATAGATCAATGACTATGGCCCTCAACACTAAGAAGAGGGATTTGGTTGAGTTAAATGTATTATTACCTGATGATAAGGAGAATGCTAACAAGTTTACTATGCCCACATCGGTTGCCCCACCTAATGTATGTTTTGTTGTTGATGATTTTTTTAAACATTTGCTATTTTTTATTGTGATGTAGAGAAATATGTAAAGATTGCAAAGTAAATCAAATTGTTGTGTGTTATCCATAAATTAACTGCAGTTTACGAATTATATATACAAGTTAATATAGGGGTACTAAGAGAATTACTATCCCAAATAAAACATAAGAGTAGTCTAAAGTATAGTATAGATTCTGAATTACAACAATTTTTATAAATTTTTCACAATTAATGATTATTTCTCTTTTTATGTGCGTCTGTCACTCCAAAAAAAAATTAAGACCATTATTTTATGCTAAGTTAATATAAAATTTATAACAGGCGAATAAAACTGCTTACTATGAAGAGCCTTCCTGCACACAAGTGTTCAACTTCAATATTAAAGACGCAAGCACACCAAACATGTCTCAGTTTAAGAAACCAACAAGTTGTATAGATCAGTCTGGAAAATTTCCTTCTGTGCCAAAGTTCAGTATCGACGAGAGTGTAATCGAGCAGGTAGATCAAGGGCTCGTAAAGAGAGAGGAACTATCTCGACAGCATGCGACCGATCAGCATTTGACTGTTGACAATCAAGGGGCAGGTCTTTCAGTTATAATGGAAGCTACAAGGGAGTATAATAGGTAAGAAATGCCAATATATCTTTAATCTTAAAGTAATAAGCAGACATATCAACGCAGAATAGGATAGGCATCGTATCGCCTCCAATCGTTAGGTATTCTTGGCATCCAAGTTTGTAACATAATCGCCTAGCTTCGAACTGCGCTTAGGGCTCGACGACGCAAAAAGAGGGTGTTATAAGTTTGACGTATTTGTCTGTCTGTCTGTCTCTGTCATCATAGCTCCCGAACGGATAAAGCGATTTCAATTTAGTTGTTTTTTTGTATTAAAGGTGACTTTTGTGCGAGTGTTCTTAGACATGTTTGATGAAAATCGGTTGAGCTGTTTAGAAGTTGTGGGGGTAACAGTGGGTAAGAATAACTGAATATCTGCAAATATACTTGAGTGGGGTCTCAAATGAAAGCGCATCACGTGCACATTACAAAATAATATGTTCAATGAAAATCGGTTGAGTTGTGAAAAAGCTCTGGGGGTATAAGTGGGGAAAATATTATGTGGGGAGGAGAAATCAATTGATCCTTAACACTAAAATCAAAATGTGTCGTGGGTTTTTTAATTAATGTTATTATCACTATAATATCCATCTCGCGTGTGAAAACCGGGGCATAATAAAAGGATACGCTTCACATTCAAATTCAAACTGCTGTCAGCGCTGTAACCCGAGCGTTACCTGGCTATAGCCGAGCCAATGCTGATTCCTCTTTGGTTGGATTACTTGCTTACGTTTGGTTGACACCTGTTTGACGGCACGAGGCGATACGGTCTGATTCTGAATTGACATATGTGTGTGCATGTCTTTAGTCTTATTAAAATATTTTAATCTATATAGTCTCAATACATTCTATATTATATTCACATTTTCAAATATGTTTACTTTCAGCAAATCTGGATCTAGTTCCTCTGGTCAGTCAACAAGAACTAATTTTACTGGATACACCACAAACTTTGATTCTATGTACAATAATCAGGACCCTGCCCAACAGCCTACTACCTCCAAAAGATCTTCAATAAGTACTCAGCCACGTCTTCCTAATGGAACCTTTGCAAGAGCTTATCCTCAGAAACGCGATCAGCCGGAGAATAAACCTGCTGCGCCTTCCACCTCAGTGCCTTACTTATCTCACGACCACCAGTATCAAAAACCGATCCCGCAAAATTACAATGGTTACTCTCCTCAAAGATCTATGCACTCGCATTATCAACAAAACTACAGCTATCAACAGGGTTATCCTCCAAATCAAATGGCGAATCAACAGCAACAGGGTTATGCGAGCCCAAACCCCAATGCTTATCATAGCCCCCAACACCCAGGCATGCAGAGTCCTCACCCCATGAGTCCGTCTGTGCCTCCCGGGTTTCAAAGCCCTACATATTCAAACCAGGTTGGATACCACAGTCCTGGACGCCCAGTGATGAGTCCTCAACACCAATATACGGGACGACAAGAGTATCACTACCCTAGTCAACCTGACAGGCAACACATATATGCAAACCAACAACAACAGGCTCCAGCTGTCTTCCAAAGCCCTCCTCATCAACCTCAATACCAAAATAATCAGTTCTATCAAAGAAACAATCAAGTTCCTGCACCATACCACAACATGCATAACCAATATAGTAACCCGAATATGTATGCTAATACTAACCAACATAATCCTAATAATCAAAGTTACAATGCTACGATGCAAAGCCCTTATAGACAACCATCAAAGCAAATGGATAATCCTGGATATGGTGCACAAAATAACCAGTCTTTCCAGATTTACCAAAGTCCTCAGGCACCTCAGAATAATCATCGAAATGTGTCAATGCATGGTGCTAATACACCTAATGAAATTACTGAACTTCATGGAAGACAAGAAGCTCAAGTCAGTACACCAATGAAAGCACAGGAATTACCCACAGAGCCAAATACCTCACATAAAGTTACACCTCAAGCTAAGAATTCATCTCATAAGAGTCCCACATCTGCATTGAGAAATATAAGACATGAGCAGCCTAATGTAAAAATTGGCCAGAACTCCCCAGATGTAGGATTTTCTAATCAATTCCTAAATTTCATTTCTAACAGAAATGAACCTAAAGACAATGCCAACACTCCGAAGTTCACAAACAGTCCTAGCATTTCGCAAAAAATGCACAAGAATTTATATGTATCTAGTCCTGAACAAGCACAAATTCCCCCATCTTCAGGAATGTCTGACTCGGACAGTAAAGACGGAATGACTGCCCAATCCGTGACACCAATACAATCAGCTAAAGTCCATACTCTTGACAAGCAGAAAGATATATCTAAGCGACAGTTGGACTTTGAGCATCGCTCAGAATTCCAGTCAGAAGACAGCCGGGACTCTGTTAGCAAAGAGAGTAGAATCTCATCAGTTTACTCAAGGCAGTCTGACTTCCAATCAGATGGATATGGCATGGATGTAGATAGCGAGAATTCTATGGAGTGTGCAGCATTCAAATCTACACATTCGATATCTTTGGTAGAAACTAGTGACATACCAAGACCAGCTGATATTGATTTCCCGAAAGTGATTGATCCATTTAACAAAAAGATTTTAACATCTCTATTAGAATATGTCAAATTTCCTAATAAAACTCACGCTGAAGGCTATGTGGAAGTCAGATCTGTTCCTAAGCTTCAACCTGCTACAAACATAACCATTGGCAACAATAGGTTTGCCATAGAAAAACAATTAGGAAAGGGCAACTATGGAGCCGTATTTTTGTGTTTGGATCTTCACACTAATAAATCAGTTGCCGTCAAATATCAAAAACCGAGTCGCCCATGGGAGTTTTACATATGCCAAGAAATAAAGGCGAGGATAAAGGATCCCTTTATGGTAAAAGCATTTTCATTATTTTTTTACACAACTAGCCAAAAAATGAGTGCTGTTTTTAGGTTTTGTGTAGGTTTGTTTGTTTGTATTATTCTTTTTTTAGTTTCTTAATAATTCTACCATAAGTTTTAAACATCTCATTAGATTTAGATGTGTATCATAAGATTTCTTGCATTCTTCCCTGTGACATAGGCTATGTTACGTCAACATAAAAAAAAATGTCAACATAAAAGCAAAATATTTTTATTGACGTCAGACGTGTTTTTGATTTTTCAAAAGTAAGTTTGTCCAATTATTACCTAGTATTAATTATGTAGGTAGACCCATTCCCAAAGAAAAAGATTTAGTTCCTTTTCTTGCCAATAATTGGCGCTGCAAGGATTGATAAAATTGAACTTAGTTGGTCGAAAAAAAGGTGAATTAGTAAAACGTCATCCCACCACTAACTGAATTAGTGCTTTATTTAATAAGTTAGATAGTACGTTAATATGTCTCAGTAAGGAAGACTATTATTACACTAAAAATGGGCGCGTGTCTTTGTATGGCGGTTGAATATCTGTACTAGCATAGTATTCTGTAATCCGTGGTATAATTAGTGTAATAGTTATTATATATTCGTGGTATAATATAAACCTAATCACAAACAATTTATTTATGTTTTAGCTTCCAGGGTATATGGACATTACTACAGCTTTCCTAGGTGAAAATGCAAGTTTATTTGTGTCAGAGTATTCCAAGTATGGTTCTCTTTTAGATGTTGCTAACAAAGTCCGAATTGCAACTTCGAAGTGTATAAATGAATGCATAGTCATTTTATTAACGTCTGAGATTTTGTCAATAGTGCATTATCTTCATAAAGCTCAGATAATACATGCTGACATAAAGCCAGATAATTTCCTGCTTATGAAAATGTAAGTATTGTTTATTGCCCTTAAAATACATTCTGGGAAAATAAATGGGATTTAAAAGCATAGTATGCTTTTGCAAAAATGGATCATCTTTAGTATTCCAGATGAGCAAAATATAGTATGATTTATAAATTATTTACATTATTATAATTTGATTTTTCTGCCTTACAGACCGACGCAAGAATGGCGAACTCCATCCTTACAGTTAATTGATTTAGGCTGTGCTATAGATATGTCTTTATTCCCTGAAGGAACAACGTTTAATGAGGTAAGAAAATGATGAAACAATAATGTATATATATGGCATTATTTTAAAGGAATGCTAAAGAAGTGATAATTATCTTTTTAAACTAAACTTACTTGCTTGCTAGCCTTTTAAATATAAACTGAGTTAATAATAGTGATGATTATGTAATTTGAATAATAGTGATGTGCTGCTAAAAAGTTACAAAATTTACGGAAACATTCCCTTTTAAATTTCCGGAAATATTTCCAAAGTTACCAAAGGATTTTGGGAAAATTGTGAAACTAAGTCAAAACTTATAATGATTAGTGATGTTCTTTTGCTAGGAATTTTGGAAATACTCCAAAGTCATTTGGTAACTTTGGCAATATTTCCTTTATTACTACATAGTATAAGACAAAGTCGCTTTCTCTGTCTTTATGTCCCTTTGTATGCTAAAATTTTTAAAACTACGCAATGGATTTTGATGCGGTTTTTTAATAGATAGAGTGATTCAAGAGGATGGTTTTCATGCCCATGCGAAGCCGGGGCGGGTCGCTAGTTTCTAATAAAAAAAAGATAAAAAATATATATTTATCTTCACGTTTAAGGGTAACATAACATCTTTATCATGAACTTTATCCCTCTAATACATTAGAATTCATTCGGAGAGTACATTTGGTTGTGATACACGACAGACCGACACGAAATTTAATAATTTTTTTATTTTAATTTTCAGTTGATTGCGACTGAAGGGTTTACATGTACGGAAATGCGGGAAGGTAAACCGTGGACGTACCAGACTGACTTGTACTGCTTAGCTGGTACCATACACGTTATACTTATGGGTAGCTACATGAAAGTGGCTAATCGTTTAGGACAGTGGAATATAGACAAGAAATTCCCTAGGTAAGTTTTATATACTATTCTAAAGGAAAAACCTTATGTCGCACGTATACTTAATGTCACACTTGCTTTGAGGTTCGTAGGTGAATCATAATTTAACAGGGTTTATATACATGACAAAGTTGCATATAAAACGTCACATTAAAACCCATGGTTAGGCTTGAAAGGATAATTTTTGTTGCTGGTTTGATGATGTATGAGTTGAAAGCCGTTTTTATTTTTTAGGTATATGAAGGTCAGCTTATGGGATAAAGTATTCACTACATTGTTGAATGTACAAGATTGCAACAACTTACCTGATCTGATGGATCTCAAGCAGGAGGTAGATAAAGTCCTTAATCTAAATGACGACCACGTCAGCTCTCAGCTCCGCGCCTTTGCTAATGTGCTTAAATCTAGGTAATTTGTGAATGTCCTTGTATTTATTGCATTTAAACAATGGCGGTTGTAAAAACAGATATTTAAAAAATGTATTACTAAATATAAAGATAAATTATATCTTCGCCCAATTAAATCTTCAATCTATCGCCAAGATGACAGTTATAGCTCTAACTAATACAAGCAATATGTATTATGATATCAACTACTTAGTTAACGTAAATGCCTTGTTGTGTTTAGTTGAAAATGTGATATTGTGATTTTTAGTTCTTTTTGTTAGTATATTATTGATAAAAACTTTGCTTAGATATTAACTTGTTAGCTTAAATGACGTTGAAAGGTTACTTAGGTTTCATTTATTTTTGTACAACCTAATAAGACTTGCACATTTCACATTTCTTGTTTGGAACTGTAATGAGAAGTAATAAATAATTAACTGGTTGAAATTGACTATTATTTTTAATTCAGTTGGTCTGGTTTCCCTGTAAAAAGGGTTACAGAGGTCAGACGGCAGTCGCTCCATTGTAATTACCAGTTCCGCCAAATCAGGACCATGATTAATGGCGTACCCTGGGCTCTGAAGCGTAAGCCGAAGATGCAACCGGGGAACACGCTCGAACGAATAAGTTGATCCTTATTATATTAACATAAAGTTTTTCCTGGCTGAAGCAGTTTCTGCGTCGATGAGTGGAACTAGCTGACATGACTATATTCGTAAGTTTCATTACAGCGTCCTCCTGGTTTCGTCTTAAGCCAAATAGCTTGGGACTCACTCTGCTTAAGCTTTTGGAATAAGTATCTTATCTTAAATATGGGTCCTAAATTAAAGGAAGCACGTCGAACCTTTGGGTCCTTTTGTACTTACCCCATCCCTTACTCACCCACACAGGGATTTCTGAAGAAGGACTGCATGAGCTTCAGAACATCACCTGGTGCGAAGTGCCTATAGTCCTCCAGGTCAGGGTACGCTGCTCCAAAGAGGTCCATTCGCTTGCTGGCCAGTGAGTCACAGCAACACAAAATGTGGCTCATGGACTCCTCTGCTTTTGCACATGCCCTACATTCGGGGCTTTCGACAAGTTTCAGTTTAAAGAGGTGACTGCGGTTTTCAAAATGTCCGGTCAGAGCTCCTATTATTGTTCTTGTCTGTGTTCTGTTATACCTACAGACCTTCCTATGCCACCAGGTGCCATTGGCACCAATCGTCGCCTTCGAGTGTGCGAGTCCACTCAGTGTATTCCATTCGGCCTTTTGTCTCCTCTCGACATTTTCTTTGACAGCTGTAATTGCCGTTCCATATGCCAGCCCTACGAAGGGCTCAGGTCCTATTAAAGGATTACTGGATCCTTCCCTTGCCAGTTTATCGGCTTTCTCGTTCCCCTCAACCCCAACGTGACCGGGCACCCAAACCAGTCTCAGCCTGTTGTGTCTTCCCAATTTATTAAGGGAATTCACACAGTCCAAGACTAGTCCAGAATCAATCCTGTCTGAGCTGAGAGCAGCAAGAGCCGACTGGCTATCGGTAAGAATGTAGATAGATTGGTTTTTTAGGCCTTTCTCTAGATTCAATTTCGCACATACAGTAATCGCATACGTTTCTGATTGAAAAACGGTGGATAACCGTCCCATGCTCTGATACAGTTGCCTGTCCTTGGAAAAGATGCCTGCTCCTGTTCCATGGTTGGTTTTTGACCCGTCCGTGTACCAAGTAAGGCAGTCTTTCTCTACAGGTCTAAATTCTCCCTTCCATTCTTCCCTTGATGGGACATATGTTTTGTAGTTTCTTTTGAAGTTATACACGGGTAGTATCTTGTCGCTTCCCATGTTTAACATCCTGTCGAGTTCTTGTGTGGTCTCCATTTGCAAATGCCTTGTCCTTGGTGCGTTCCTGTTCCACACGCCAGCTGTAGACAGCCGGTAGAGTGCTTTACAGGCTTCGCCTTCTATATATAGATGTAGTGGCGGTATTCCTAGGATAATTTCCATGGATACCGTTGGTGTAGTAGTAAACGCACCAGAGATAGCACAGCAGGCCATCCGCTGTAGCTTTCTAAGGGCATTTATACATGTCACCTGTTGGACCTTCGGCCACCATACTAGTGCTCCGTAGGTCAGAATAGGCCTCACCATCATATCGTACAGCCATCGTACAATATACGGTTTAAGTCCCCATGTTTTACCATATGTACTTCTACACATGCCAAATACTCTTGTGGCCTTTGTTATAATATTGTTAACATGTGTGTTCCAAGTCAGTTCTTTGTCCAGTGTTACACCTAGATACTTAACCTCCTTGGTCAATGTGATCTCCGTACCATTCATCCTGAGGTTGTTTAGTCCCGTCAGATTCCGGAGCCTTGTAAAGGGTATAACTGTTGTTTTGCTCGGGTTTATACTCAGGTGATTTTCTAAGCACCATTTCTGTACATCCACCAAAGCTTTATTCATTATATCCTTTACCGTATTAGGAACTTTACCATTAATAAGGATGGCAATGTCATCTGCATAACCAACCGCTACTACTGGTCCTTTATTTAGAATAGCTATCAGAGAATTCACAACCAGGCTCCACAGGGTCGGAGATAGTACTCCCCCCTGCGGACATCCCTTAGTCGTCACCGCCGATAGCTTATCCCCCATAAGCTCGGTTGTAATTATCCTACTTTTGAGCATATTGTTCATCCATCTGCAGAGTGTTTCCGGAATACCGTGTACCGTTGCCGCTCTGCAGATAGATTCAAATGTGGTCTGGTCAAATGCCCCCTCTACATCGAGGAAAGCCCCCAGACATATTTCTTTACTTTCGAGCGCCTTCTCAGCTTGGTTCACTACATAGTGTAGGGCTGTCTCTGTCGATCTACCAGGCTGATAGGCGCATTGCATACTGTGGAGCGGATGCTTCTTAAGTGGACCATCTCTAATGTATCTATCCACCATTTTCTCCAATACCTTCAACAAGAAAGATTGCAGACTTATTGCTCTAAAGGATTTAGGCTCATCATATGTCGCTTTTCCTGGCTTAGGAATAAACGTCACATTCACCAACCTCCACGCTTTTGGAATATACCCAAATGCTATGCAGGCTTTGAATAGTCTACATAGATGTGGACCTAGTATGGAGATTCCTTGTTGCAAGAATATCGGGTAGATGCCATCTGGTCCTGGTGCCTTGTACGGCTGCAAGGTTCCCACGGCCCATTTTAATTTCTCGTCATCTACTACCTTCTTTGCCACCTCCCAGTCTCTTTTGAAGGTTTTCACCTCTACAGATTCCAGGCAGTTGAGATCTTGCTGATCAACTGTTGTCTCAATGCAACCTGGAAAGTGAGTATTATACATCACTCTCAATGTTTCCTTGCCGGTTTCGGTTTGCAAACCATTTTCATCTTTCACAGATAACAATGGATTTGCTTTAGTAACACTTACAGATTTAGCCAGTCGCATTCCTTCAGGCAGTGCACTTATCGAGTCACATTGACGTCTCCAAGCCGCTTGCCTAGCCTTTTTCACCATTTTACTATATTCGGTTAGGGCCTTATGATAGTCCCTAAAGTCTTTTTTGGCTTTAGCTTCATTAAAGAGCCTTCTCGTTTCCTGTCGCATTTTTGCGACTTCTGGCGTCCACCAAGGTTCCTTTAGGCCCCTAGGTTTGCGCTCTGGACAGCTGTCCATCCAGGCAGTTTTTATACCATTAACGATACGATCAGCTTCCAGTTCGAGGTCAATAACAGAGTTAAGCTTCGATCCTGGAGCTCCTAATTCTACTTTTAGCATTTCTCTGTACGATAACCAGTCAGTATGCCTTGGGTTCCTTTTGCGAACATTTTGTGATATTATATTGTCACATTTGTACCTGAAGCATATATAGTTGTGGTCAGACAATGTGGTTTCGTCCGACACATGCCAGCCTTCAATTTTGGTAGAAGCTTTCCTGCAGGGAATAAAAAGAGGTGAACTTATCAAATAATCCGCCAACTTCTCTCCTCTCGCGTTGTTGTTTGAGCTGCCCCACATGATGTGGTGGGCGTTTGCGTCACAACCCATGACAAGGCCCAGTTTCCTCTCCTCAGCGTGTTTCACGAGTGTGTCCAGCTCCGGAGACACTGGGTCCTTGCTTTCGTACGGCAGGTAGGCTGCAGCCATAACCACAGTCTGGCCTGCCCCTTGTTGAACCTTGACTGCTGTTAGGTCTCTGTAACATAAGGAATTCAAGAGCATGGCGTCTATGCCTTCTCTGATATAGACACATGTTCTTGAATCATTAGTAGTGCAGTGGGTGAAAATTCGACTGTTTAAACTACCAAAGCCACTTATTTGGCCTTTGTAAAGATAAGGTTCTTGTATAAGAGCTATATCATACCTTTTCAGTCGTAACTCCCTTGCAAGGATAGCTACGGCTGCCTTGCAGTGATGTAAATTGATTTGTACACACCTAAAAGATCTAGGTTCAACCTCGGCCACCGTGCGTTTATGAGGTACATAACCCTTTCCAGGTCCCTCCTGACAGGTCCGTGATAGGCCCTGGGCAGGTGGCCCGGGATTGGGATCAACCCTCTGTGCAAACGCGGGACGACCTTTCAGCTGTCCCTTGACCTCCATAATTACCGCAGCAGGTGGTTGGGACAGTTCTCCATCCACAGCACGCCCTGCTTTGGCTGTTGATGGTTGCGGACCGATCGAAGCCGCCGCGCATCCATCCCGTCTCTCCTTTCTTGCGTCATATTTACTATTATTATGTTGGGATGCCATAATAAATTGTAAATTTGCTTTCGTCCCTTTAACTCCCCACCCTCCACGGAGTCCTCAAATGGGGATGTCTGCTAGACACCAGGGCTATTAAAGGGATATAGCACTCCGCCAGAGCAACCTGTGAGACCAACCCCGGCGGTAAGGGGTCGCGCGAACAGCGCGAACACACAATACCGCCATCGACTGCAGGCCGCGATCCTTTAGAGTACTCGCCGAACGTCGTCTGAGGGACGGACGTCTCAGCCGATTGATTCACTGCTGGCTAAACAGGAACCGCCCGTGTAAGACGAATAGCCAGACCGAAGAGGTGTGTTGCCGCAGTCCCTTTGGCTCAACCTCCAGGATTCCTTCATCCGTCCGCACGGGTCCCCGCGCACGGCAAAAACACGCGGATGGATCACCTACCTACCCACCATCAATATCTTGTGATGGTAAGCCCGCGATACCGGTCCATGAAGTACCGCAGTGGGATAGAGGATGGGAGTCGGGAAGGACTAAATAGGGATGCGATTTTGGGTAGGGTAGAGTAGATGTCCGTCTAATAGTTTCAGTTACGTCTGTTTCTGAGGGAACCAGACCAATAACAGGCAGCAACCACGGGAAGGATAATCTAAAAGACTTGCCAGGGTAGTCTTCGCGACCTGCGCTCGTACCATGACCATTCGCCAAATTGTACACCGGACAGGTGCACAAAATGAGATTCCATATGCTGGAAACCCTCAAGGGAAAATGTTACTTCCAGCACACCGAACCTCGCCCTAAATTGGAATAAGTATATGAGGCAAGCAATCATAAAAAAGTTTTAATACCTTGTCAGACATCAACCTTCCTCGGAAATGCTAATGTTGGTGGAATCCACTGCCCATCAGGAGGGGTACAAATTTATTTAGGCTCTCATAGTTACCTTTTACACGACATCCTCGAGAAGGATGGTAGAGGTCTATTCTCTCTTAGTCCATTACCAACACACTGCTATGTACCACAAAATAGATAACAGTAGGTACTTTACAGATTAATTGTTACCGGACCCTGGCCTCGAAGCAGTCAGCTAAGGAAGCAATCGAGAAAGCGCTATGATGAGAGAGAGTACTTATTTTGTGATATTTTTAAGTATAGATGAATGAAATGAAAAAGTAAAAATGAAATGAAATTTGGTATGGATATTCTGCAGCTAGGATTATGATATAAATGTAACCAAATTCATGAGATCTGTAGCTGGGAAGTTGAATAACAAAAAAAAGTAAAATTAGCAGTAAGTATTAAGTAATACAGTAAGTTTAAAAAATTATTTTATTTTGAATTCTTCTCGAGCCTCTGCTTTTTCCGTTCTTGATATTCTTGAACATTATCAAACTTGCGCTTATACAAAATCTTAATCAATTCCAAATTATCTTTTGATTCATTTAGTTTATATTTCAAATCTACTAAATCTATTTGTTTTGAAAATTGTAAATGAATTTTATCATTTCTCAATAAAATGTCAAAAATTTGAATGTTACAATCTATATCATTGTAAACAAAAAAACTTGATTTATATAATCTAATAGCAGCTGGAACATAATCCAAAGTCAACTTTTCAATCAAAAAGTGGCTTATTCCATTGCCAGTGGTCTGTAGTTGGTAAAAAAGCACAACATTATAACTGAGTACATATGTCGCACATAAACTGCTGGTTTCATTTAGAAGTGTAACACTGTAGTGAACAATCGGCAATGCATCAACTTCTACACCATCTTCATCCATGACTTTGCAAAATTCATTCTTCAACTCCTCATTATTTATATCAAGAAATGTATCAATCCTATGAATAAGTTTTCCCTTGATGTAATCCCAGCAACAAATTGACCCATCTCCAGAGGTGCTTGTTAACAAATTTGAATTATGGGGCAAAATTTCTAGGTGATTCACAAATTCCTTATGCCCTAAGCAAAACGTTTCAATATTGTAAGTATTTGGGTAACATGATACTCTTATTTTTTCATCTCTGTCACATGTGATGATGTGTTTACCATTTTGTGTTTGTAACACATCTAAGAGTAAACTTAGATGCCCCAGAAGTTTAGATGCCCGCTCTTCATCTTTTATATAATAAATGAGTACATCGCCACTTTTATCGGCTACTAATATTTGTTCATGGTTTCCTGTAAATCTTATTTTACTTGCACTTCTTGGTAGTTGAAAAGTTTTATGAGCTTCGTCATTCGTCACTGGTAGAGAGTAAATCAGAAGTTGTTTTGAAGCTGATGTTATAAAAGCTAAATGTTTAGAGTTATTTGATAGTGCTACATCAGTAATTTGATCGTTTTCAAAACATTGGGATGATTTCGCATGTATGTATTTATGAGTAGAATAGTAAAAAATATCAAGGACGAGACCTTTTGCTACAACAACAAAATTTTCACAGACAGCTAGGCAACTCATTTTAATTTATTCTTGAAGAGAATAACTTTCTAAACACCAATAAATTATTTTTATCAAACCGAACATTTAACGACTTCACGTTGATTCCAAGTTGATTCGTTTGTTTTTGAGGTTAAAACTTTTTGGATTGGACATCATGTGTTGTTGATATCAAAGGTTGATATTTTTAAATCTAAAATCAGTCACTGACACTAGTGACAGTTGCTTGACATTGGCATTGGCTTATTTTTCTATGGCAACAAACATTTTTGTCATTTTGAGTGTTTTGGCGGGAACGTATAAGCTACAATCAAAGAATTTATATAATAATAATAATAATAATGTGCGGCCATTGCCGCCTGTCGTGTGGCCCGAGTAAAATTTCCAGAATCTGATCGGATCCCTCGGCGGGCGGGTGATGTACCAGAATGGCAATTGAGAATTGAGAGTCGTATTACTAGAGCTAGGACTCTCATAGGTAAACTTTACTGCTTTAGGTCAGGCAATAACCGCCCAAGGGTAATGCGCTTTGTGCACCAAGCGTTTTCTGGGACCAATGTTCGTCCCCAGGACTATATACATTGGGTCACGGAGCGCATTGACTTACTTAAGCAGAAGATTTGTGCATGGGCGAACAGGATTCGACGTTTCCGGGAGCGGGCTGAGAGATTTCACCTAAATCGCATTTTCGAATGTGATCAAAGGAAGGTATACCGAAACTGGGAGAAGTCCACTAATAGAGTGGTTAATGGACAGCTTCCAAGTGATGAAGCCATGTCTAGTTTTTGGCGAAATATTTGGTCGGTGCCTGTTAACCACACCGAGGGATCTTGGATGAGTGCGATTGAGGGAGCGTGTGACTCGATTGAAGCCATGGAGGCTATAAACATAGACACTCAAGATATCAGTAGTGCAATCCGTTCAGCACATAACTGGAAAACTCCAGGCCCGGATGGATTGCACAACTTTTGGCTTAAATGGTTTCGTCGGTCACATGCTGTCTTGGCAGCGCAATTTCAAAATGCCCTCGTGGGTGGATATCTTCCAGCTTTCATGACAACTGGTATTACCTTTCAGCTCTTTAAGGGTGGTAGTACCACGGAAGCTAAAAACTTTCGACCCATAACATGCTTACCAACATTATACAAGCTCCTTACATCCATTCTTACATCAAAAATTACTCAGCACATAGATGCGCAAAATATTCTGGCAACTGTACAGAATGGGTGTAGGGCTGGGTCCCGTGGTACAAAAGAGCTTCTCCTCATTGACAGGACCATATGCCAACAGGTCCGTCGAAACAGGAAAAATCTTTCCGTTGCCTGGATTGACTACAAAAAGGCCTATGATTCGGTGCCTCATTCATGGCTGAGACGGGTACTGGAGTTGTACAAAATAGACTCAACTCTACGTTCCTTTCTCAGCACTTGTATGGGACAGTGGACCACGGTCCTTTGTAAACCAGGTGGCGGGATTTCTCCTGGTTCGATGAACCCAATACGGATACAACGTGGTATTTTCCAGGGTGACAGTCTGAGTCCTTTGTGGTTTTGTCTGGCTCTGAATCCGCTTAGCACTTTGTTAAAGGATTCAGGGCTAGGTATACGTCTTCGGAGAGGGGGTGAGATCATTTCTCATCTGTTATACATGGATGACCTCAAGTTGTTTGCACCAAAAAAACCAGATCTTGTGAAGTTGCTGAAAGTAACTGAAACTTTTAGCAACGCCATTTGTATGGAGTTTGGTGTTGACAAATGTGCGGTCATGCATGTGGAACGGGGTAGAGTTGTAAACTCTGACAGATTGCAACTCTCCGAGAATATGATTCTCAATTCCCTTTCCGAGGCAGAAACATACAAATACCTTGGTATGTCAGAGTCTCTCGGTATATCTGATAGAGACATAAAACAATCAGTGACGGAACGTTTCTTTGGCCGGCTGAAAAAAGTACTGAAAAGTCTTTTATCGGGTGGCAATAAGGTTCGTGCTTTCAACGGTTGGGTTATGCCTTTACTTATATACACCTTTGGCATATTAAGGTGGACTCAGACTGAACTAGACGCCCTGGACGTAAAGGTCAGAAAAATGCTTACGACGTATCGCATGTATCATCCACGATCATCGGTGATGAGATTGTACATCCCACGGAAGTGTGGAGGTCGTGGCTTTCTTAATGCCAAAAACCTACACAACCGAGAGGTGTGCAATCTCAGGAAATATTTCCAACAACGTGAAAGTGGATTACATTGCGACGTCGTAGCAGTTGACAATGGCCTGACACCACTATCCATGGCGAACAGGAACTGGCGCATACCACAGGTGTTTACTACCCAGAGTCGCATGGACGTATGGAAGAGTAAAGAGCTGCACGGGCGGTTCTACAAGGCCCTTCATGGACCTGATGTAGATCTGCTCGCGTCGGTGGCCTGGCTACGTTTTGGTGATCTCTTTGGAGAAACCGAAGGTTTTGTCTGTGCAATTATGGACGAAGTTATCAAGACGAATAACTATCGGAAATATATCCTGAAGGACGGTACGGTCGACATATGTCGCGCATGCCACCGTCCCGGAGAGTCACTCAGGCATATAGTTTCCGGTTGTTCTCATCTTGCTAACGGCGAGTACTTGCATAGGCATAATCAAGTACTAGCTAGGATTATACACCAGCAACTTGCTCTTAAATACGGCCTTGTGAACTCTGAGGTACCGTACTATAAGTACGCACCAGCGCCGGTTCTTGAGAATGGTCATGTCACGCTCTACTGGGACCGGTCTATTATCACAGACAGGACTATAATAGCCAATAGACCTGATATTGTGATTATAGACCGGGAGACACGCCGTGCAATTCTAGTTGATGTTACCATTCCGCATGACGAGAACCTCGTAAAGGCCGAGAAAGATAAACTTTCCAAGTACTTAGACTTGGCCCACGAGGTTACCGCCATGTGGCATGTTGACTCAACGGTAATTGTTCCAATTGTCGTGAGCACGAACGGACTTATAGCGAAGAGTCTCGACCGTCACCTAGAGAGACTCTCGCTTGGCAGTTGGGTCAAGACACAAATACAGAAGGCAGTACTTCTGGATACGGCCCGCATTGTGAGAAGATTCCTCACTCTGGAGCCCTGACCACCGGCAGCTTGGGTCTTCACTCCGCTGCCGATGGGTGCCCCTTTTTTTATATTTTTAAATGTTTTTCTTTTTTATATATAATTAATATTTAAAAATGTAAAAAATGAGACAAAGATGAATAAAGGAAATAATAATAATAATAATAAAGCCTTTTTTATTTCCTTAACTTTACAAGAGAAAAAAATATAAAAAGATATGTACACTAAAAAAACATTCATCTCTCCTTAGTTAAGGCCCCGTTTTTTGGGTATAGGCCTCCTCCAATAATCTCCATGCTGGTCTGTCCTCTGCTCTCCTTTGCCAGTCGTTTCCGGCCACTTTTTTAATGTCGTCGACCCATCTATCTCTGGGGCGCCCCCTGTTTCTGCGGTTATTTGGGCCTGCCCATGTAGTGACTCTCTTTGTCCATCTCTCCTTTGGTGCACGTGCCACATGACCTGCCCACTTCCATTTTAAATGTTGTGAGTGTTGAAGAGCGTCTATGACCTGTGTTTTCTTTCGGGTTTCTATACATTTCTGCCTGTCTTTAAGTTTTATGTTTAAGATACTCCTTTCCATGGAACGCTGGCATGTTTGTATTTTTTGTTTGATTTTATTGCTGAATGTCCATGTCTGTGCGCCGTATGTTAGGCTTGGTAGTATACAGGAATCCATTACTTTCTTTTTAAGTTTCAGGGGCAGTCTGGATTTAAATATTTCTTTAAGACTCCAGTATTTCCTCCAAGCGATGTTTATCCTTCTCTCCACCTCATCTTCTTGTCTAGAGTTCTTAAAAGATACTTGTTTTCCCAGATATATGTAGCTATCTACGTATTCGAGTTGAGTTTGATTGAATGTGATGGGTTCCTGTGATCGGTTTGAGACCACTTTTGTTTTTGTTATATTTAAACGAAGACCGATAGTTTCACTCACATTGCTCAGTTCGTTTATCATTTCTTCTAGTTGCGCTGGGTTTTCCGAAAACAGTATTATGTCGTCTGCAAATCTGAGGTTTGTCAAGTATTTTCCATTTATGTAGAGTCCATATCTTGTCCAGTCTAGATCCTTCATTATGTGTTGTAGGACTGCTATAAAGATCTTTGGGGAGAGTGGGTCTCCTTGTTTCACGCCCTTTCTTATTTTTATTATAGGTCCTATTCGGTCTAGTTTGACCCGACTCGTACTTTTGCTGTATATGTCTTTGATTATATTTATATATGTATGTGGAACACTTTGTTGTTTCAAGGCTTTCCAGATACTCTCATGTGTTATTGAGTCAAATGCTTTCTCGTAGTCGATAAAGGCGAGGTAGAGTGGGGTATTGAATTCCTGGTATTTCTCTATTATTTGCTCTAAGGTATAGATGTGGTCGATGGTAGAGTATCCTGAACGGAAGCCTGCTTGCTCGCTGGGCTGATTATCTTCTATAATTGGCTCTAGTCTTTTTTCTAAACACATAGCGAACAGCTTGTATAGCGTAGGAAGTAAATTAATTGGTCTGTAGTTATTGATGTCAGATGCATCGCCTTTTTATATAAGAGCACTATCGTTGATTCCGCCCATGATTTAGGAATTTTATTCATTTCAATAATTTTATTGAATAGTGTAACAAGTAAGCCAATCAGTAAATGTTTTCCTATTTTTAAGGCTTCATTTGGAATGTTGTCGGGTCCTGGACTTTTTTCATTTTTAAGGCGTTCTATGTTCTTTATTATTTCTTCATGTTCTATTGGTTTTACGGTGTTGTCTATATCCTGCTCTTGTTCTGTTTGCGTTTCGTCGTTTTGTCCATAAGTAGAGGATTCGTCATTGTAGAGAGATTTGTAGAATGTTGATGCTACATGGACTAGTTCTTCTCTCGTTTGCAGTCCCTTGTTTACTGTTTGTGTCTTCAGTCTAGGTATCCATGTTTTTTCCTTGTTTAGTTGTTTGTAAGCTCTCTTTTGACTACCTGTATTTGCTAGGTTTTTTTCTATTGTCTGCAGTCTGTAGTTCTCGTAATCTTTTTTTAGGGATTTGTTTGTAGCTTTGTACAGTGTCGCCAGTTCTTTTTTCTCTGCTTTATTTTAAGAGAATTTATATACAACACTAGAATGCTTACGAATAATAATAATCGCAAAAAACAACATTCAAAATTAATCCTTATTACTATACTGCAAAGTTGATTTTTCTTTAAAGCTTACATACAAATACCTAACGTTCCAGAAAAAGGTCCAAAATTTGTAGGTTTCCCTTTTCCTCTTGAATATTATACAACCTACTAGAAAGAGACACCTACAAACTTTAGGTTTTATTTCGGAACGGCTAGTGTTATATATAAATTCTTTGGCTACAATATATCTCCGGGGACTGCCGGGGAGTTTTAGCGCCAAGCAAAGTCACTTATCTTCATTGTATTTATTTTCTAATATTAGAGTTTTTTCGAGTATTTGTGCATAATAAATGTGGATGATTATTTGTTTATTTTCGTGAACAAGCGTGTTGGGAAGTGGTAGAATGCCGTTTAAGTAACTTTAATACTTGTCACCAAAATATGAGTGTAATTTTTGATGGGGAGATGTCGCCTGTAGCGCGCTATCTCGTTACTCACTGGAACTTGCATGGTTTAACGCCCCTGCTTGATATTGGCAAAAAAAGGCTATAAGTTTGATTGCCATGTTGTGAATTAAATAAAAAAAAAAGTCCGAGTATGACAGTGACATTGACAAACAGTAATGACGTGTGCGTGAGTTTGGCGTGAGTGGGTGAATTTCTTTCTTATTTTGTGATCACATCCCAATCTCGAAAAATAATAAATATTTTTTTTTCATCCAGAAACTAAAGTATATCAGTAAAATGATTAGTTCTTGGAGCCCTGATAAAAAACATAGTGATGTTGAAAGGTTGTACATTAGTTACAGGAATCTACACTTTTTTCTGCCTAGTTAGATAATTTGAAATAAGAAAAATAAACACATTTTAGAACTATTCTTATTATTTGCAATGTTTCAGATGGATTTGTATCTATCCAGCTTATTTAAACAGTAAGAAGACTTTAGGTGAAGGTCGAAAATTGGCAAAAGAATACTGTGTTGAAAATCCCACCCACCAGGAAATAAGAGATGTTCTTTTGGCAACAGGGCTGCATGTGGGAGTTGAGAATAAATTGTATCCAAGAGAAAGAAGCAAGGTGTGCAATGGAAACAACGTAACTTGTCTAATCATATAAATTTAAATATTTTAAGTAGTCCCATTATTGAAAAATATGGTTGTCTATTTTGCAATGCAATTCACAAACTAAAATTTCATCTTATCTTGTAGTCAACTGTATTAAATGTATTCTTACGTATGTACTCAGCACTACAACCCTTAATGATCTTGGCCTCCAAAATTTTCTTCCATTTTGCTCTAATTCTTGTCTCCCGTTTCCAAGATGTAAACTTACCTAGATTCTTCAAAACCGCCAGACAATCTTTGCACTGCTTTATAATAGGTCCATTAGTGTTTTTTATTTATTAAATTTTTCTTGCACAAAATACAATGCCAGAAGAATATTACCTATTGGCCTTTTTTATTTAAATGAAATGTAAAGTCGGGGCAGATAAATGTGACCCCCTTATACCTACCATAGTGAAAGTACTCAGTTTCATGAACAAATCTTTGACCAGGCAAGTTATAAAAAACACTTTAGGACCTATATAAATAATATATATAAAACATATAATATATATAAATAATATTTAATATATATATAAATAATAATAATAAATGACCTTTTCTTTGCACGAAACATTCACTGATAACATATTTTCTTTGCTGAAAATTAACCAATTTTCAGGAAATGTTACATAGGGGCAGAATCAGAGTTCAGTTAAAGAATGATGATGGATCACCTATCAAAGAGGAGTTCCCTTCAAGAGAATCTGTTATGAAATTCCTTGGTGAAACTATACCCAAGCTGAAAACTCGGCAGAACAGGTGAATTTTAAATTTAACTATTATTTTATAAATACACTAGCGACTCACCCCAGCTTCGCATGGGCATAAAAACCTTCCGCTTGAATCTAGTGATTCTATTTTAAAAAATCGCATCAATATCTGATGCGTAGATTTAAAGATTTAAGCATACATAGGGATATAGGGACAGAGAAAGCGACTTTGTTTTATACTATGTCTTGTAACAGTCAATTAAAATTTTCAAAGTGAACAGTCAAGATGAAAAATGATCCTATTTTCTTTTTTTACTTATTTGTTATAGTATTTAGTATCATTGTTAGTACCATAACACAAGTCTTGAACTTACGTTACAGCTCAATCTGTGTGATTTGTCTACTTATTTTAAGATATATAAAAAAAAATATCTGCTATCCAAATATATTGTGGAAGTTCTTATCATGTTACTAATATGAAAAAAAAGAAAGTAGTATAATGGTATAAAAGATCCCATTTTCCATAAAAAACTGTAGTCATTATGTTTTAAATGTGTATTTTAAAACTTAATATTTACCAGTTGTTATTATTACAGGCCAGCTGATCAACAACCTCAGACTACTCAGACGAGTGCCAAAAGCAAGGGCAAAAAAGGACGAAGATAATTATCTTTTGTATCATAATTTTTTTTTCATCATACTGTAAGAATATTTTTACTCAAGAATAAAACTAATATTAAAACATGTTTAACTATTTATTAATTGCTATTCGTTACTTAACAACCTACTACTTAAGTTATAATTTATGGTACAAAATATTTATAACTAAATTTATTTAAAAATTGAGATCACAATAGGATCTGCAAGAGAATGAAATATTATTTACAATTTTGCACGCATTTTGATGCATTTTATGTCTCCTTCAAATTAGAGGATTATTGAATATTGACTTGGTATAATTAAGCACAGACAGATCATAAAATACTACTAAGTCTTATGAGGGTTACGAATGTATGTGAATTGATTGTTCGGATAATTTATTTTGGCCATTTATATCTTTTGCAACACTATAACCCCCAAAAATCGTCACCACGGGCATATTATTACCCTTTGGAGCGCTCTGTAAAGCTAAAGTCAAATTTGATAGATCTTTAATAGATATCACTGTGATATTTTCTGCACTAACATCTTCAATTTCTGTGGTAACTGTGCCACTTCCGTCAGAGATTCGTTGATCATTGGCGCTATCGAGTGTGACATGGTCGTTGCTTTTTTCATGATCTTCTTTGGGCTGTATGGGCTCTGTGTTATTGTCGATTTGATCCTGGGGTTCATGTCGTCGTAATCCCCCAACATATTCTGGTACAGATATTTCACTTCCTGTTTCGTTTCTTCCAATTTGGAATTTAATTTCTCCATCAAATTCTTTGCTGGATCTGCTGTGGTCATCTTTGATTTCCTCGAGTTTGTTGTCTTCGTTGGTCGCCTTTCTATCATCGGAACTTCTGGTATCATTTCCAGCTCTTCGTCGGAATCCATCGCTACTTGAACTGTTTCGTGTAAAACTGTTGGTATCTTTTTCATAACTTTCTGAATTGGATTCATTTTCTCGGATTCTGGAATTATGTTTACTATTTCCATGAGTCCCGGTGATATTTCTTTTAGAGTTTCCGTGAAATGCGGAGCTGCTTCTCTTACTGTGTCCATTATGGTTTCTCCGACTGCCAGGGGGATTTCTTGAAAGTAATAAGGATAGGTTCTTATTCGATCCGATACTGCGGATGTTAGCCATGGCAATATCAGTGGCTGTCTCGGCGGCAATCTTGGAATCAGCCGAGACTTCATTGGGAAAAGTCTCGGCATAAGCAGTTGCCTTTTTTGGCGATTTAACAAGGGACCTTGACTGTTTATGGGCTGAGTTTTGCTGGCAGGTACATACCATTCTGTTTCTTTCGGTACTGTAATTTGGTTTTTTCCCAAATTTATTGGCTGCGCTTCCGTGGTTATTGAGTACTTTGTCAAATAACTTATTGAGATTTCTAAGAAGAGGAACGTAGTCGCTATCGAAGTTTTCATTTTGAAGAATTCCTAATTTATATGATTTGATTTTACGCTTTTTGCGGAGCTGCTTAAGCAACTCTTGTGGTTTTAACCTTCGTTTGATGTCAAATCTTTTATCTTTAAGTGAAGATAAATGTTTGATTAAAGGTGTCTCTGCAAAAACAAAAAACAAATATATCCATACTATCCATACTAATATTATAAATGCGAAAGTCTGTCTGTCTGTCTGTCACCTCTTCACGGCTAAACTGCTGAACCGATTGTGATGAAATTTGGTAGGGATGTAGTTAACGACCTGAGGTCAAACATAGGCTACTTTTGGGCGCGATATAACCGAGTCCCACGCGGGGCGGAGCCGCGGGGAACAGCTAGTATATATATATACGATGTATATATATATACCGCACCAAAACGTGATACCTATATACTCGTATATATATATAGGTATCACGTTTTGGTGCGGTTCTTTCTGTTTGAAATTTGATCAAATACTGAAATCTGACAATAAGTCGACGAGAAAACCATTGTCTTAGCTTACTTTTTGGGTCAGCGTCATCATATATGTTTAAAGAATATTATTTTCGAATTAGTCTTATGAAGGAGGGTCTAAGAAGGATTGGAAATTTGATGACGAAAAAGGAAATACACGTAGAATATAGACAATCATGATAGATATAAGTAGGCGTGTAAAACACAAGGTTTTTATCGATTCATTATACCCGTGATCGAGTGTCCTTTAATAAACCTACAAAATTCCTTGAGATTGCAAATATAGGTACTTAGCGCAAGTAGAACATTAGTAAAATAAAATCAGATCAAAATTTGCTCTTTGTATTTCTCATTACGTTTTATATTTAAAATGTATTTAAAAGTCTACCATGACAGCTACTTACTCAACTTCTGAGTTTCTTCACTCAACTCAAACTGGTTTCCGATAATTTCTGAAAGTAACAATATGATGTTATTAATGTTAGTTTATAAAGACTTTATTATATTGATTCAGACAGGATTATTTGTAGATTGAGAAAGTTTCATTTTAGAATTAACAGCAATTTAAAAGTAGATAATTCACACTAATAGGTATTATAAAGGCGAAAGTTTGTGAGTGTCTGAGTATGTTTGTTACTCTTTCACATGAAAACGGCTGTACCGATTTGGCTAAATATGGGATGGAGATTGCTTAGACCCTGAAACGCCACATAGGTTATATTTTACCCCGGAATTCCTACAGGTAACAGCTAGTATTAAATAATTCTATCGGAACGGTAGAAAAAATAAATATATTTTTCCCATGAATATCTAGAATATGCCTCTTCGGTAGATATACAGCGTATTGTTCAGCAGTTATACGTCATTTAGGGGCCATCTTTAGATAAGTAGCGCCGCTGCGTTTCCATTTTCGTATGACATCACAATATTAATTTGTAATTGAAAACATAAGGGATTGCAATTTTTTCTCAGAATGACAATAAAACGACGTAGGAGACATTGTGACCCGCATACGCATATAACTATATGCTTTTGCCTGCGGCTCTGACAGTGGGATTTTCCGGAATCGCAAAAAATATCTGACATAACTAAGTCATGTGCTTCCACAAACATAAAACTATCTCCATACGAAATTTTATCTAAATCTGTTCAGTATATTACGCGTGAAAGTGTTTTCTTTTTATTCTTTTTGTATTGTTAGGTACGTATATGGCTATATATTGCAGTAATTAAGTATCTATATTGAATTTGTCCAATACTTGCCATCTATATTTCCCGGTGATTATTATTTACCCGTATAATATTTGACGCATAAAGTAAAATATTACCTTTTTTATTGGTTGATGTAGAGTTAGACGAGTGTTTTTTCTGATTTTCCGCAGCAATTATTGCATTTAAAGATACTGGCTTTCCAACCAAACCTGCAAGCATAATTTTATTATTCATATATTAAGTCGTTTTAAAGTTATTGAAATACACTAATAGTAAGAATAAATTTCTGTAGGTACATAAAATTGGGGAGTTTGATATATCGTGCGTGCCTTGTTTGCTATCGTGTTTCATAATATAAATTTGAAAGTACGTCTGTTATGTCAGGAAAAAATACGATTAGTGTATGTATACAAGCCCAAAATTTAACAAAATCGGCAAAGAAAGAGTAATTACATAACACAATATACTCAATATAAATGCGATAGTTACAGTAACAGACAAATAGACTGACAGATTTTCCTATTTATAATATTAGTGTGGATAGTACGGAAGGATAATAAATAGTTAAATTATCGGGTGATTCAAGTCTTTAATGTCCTAACCAAACTGGAAACACAAAGTGCTTCCCGTGGGAATCGAACCCACGACTACCGGGACTACAGAGGCAGTTACCTAAACTACATAGTACTTACAACAACAATATAACCATACACCATATACCAAACATACCTTTTACTTTAGGTTTTATCGTAGACTCTTTGGTAATCAGATTTTTCTGATTTTCTGCAGCAATTAATGCGTTCAATGAAACCGGCTTTCCAAATAAAGCTGTGGGAATAAATTTAATTATTTATTAGAATTTGGTGAATTTCGGTGGCCTTTTTTATGGCACCGAGAGTAGTGCTGTTTTTATCAAACGTTAAAAGCACAGTACTAAAACATTTTAAGGGATTCTGATAAATAAATTAAAACTTCTAGTTGTGTAGTCCTACTTGATTGGCCATAGCCCAATACGAGTTTAACGTTTCTTTACTGGAGAAAACTAATAAAATAAAGGTAAACAAAATAACAGTGTATTATTTACATACATGTTAAAAAATGGTGTCATGCTAAAACTTGTAGTTTGAGAGGTAGAGGCCCACTCGTGGTCATAGAAGGGTAATTTTTCACGTTGCCACATATAAGTTTCAATATTAAACAATAATATAATAGGTAAATATAACCGAATCTCTGTATCCAATAGAAACCAATAGTAATATCCATTCTGTTACAAAATATAGAAGCTGGATTCGGAATTTAATAAGAGATAATTCCATGTTGACTAATAATCCTGTTTACTATACGACGCGCGACGGTCCATCTACGACTCAGTCCGTGTACAATGTAGTTTGTCTACGACGACGTAGTCCGTCTACAATGTAGCTTGTCTACGACTACGTAGTCCGTCTACGATGTAGCTTGTCTACGACGTAGTCCGTCTGCAATGTTAGTGTGCCTACGACGTAGTCCATCTACGACTCAGTCAGTCTACAAATTCTACAATAGAGTTTGTCTGCGACGAAGTCCGTCTACAAAGTAGTGTGTGTGTCTATGTCCTAGTCCATCTACTACTCAGACCGTCTACGATATAGTTTGTCTACGACTTAGTTTAAAATGTAGTCCGTCTACGACATAAACTATCTACGACGCTGATTGTTTACAATGTCTTATCTACGACGTGTTCCGTAATCTTCATACATTGTAATGTAGCTAATGTACGTACATTTATCTTCTTTTTATGTGTATTGCGATTTGCGTGGTTGGTGTATATGAATTGGAGAAATTAGGATTTGACATTTTAAAGTATTCTGCGGTTCTGTTATTAACTTGTCCCGACCTGACTGGGGATCGGACCCCCAACTCAGCGGATTGGCGTGTTAGCCATTAAGCGACGGAGGTTTTCTAGTTTGACAGGAAATTTTAGCATTTATGATATACCTAAGTGTGGTTGGAAAAAGATTTCACAAATAAACTTGTAATGTAAAACGCACTCTACTTACCAGGGATTATGAGGGCAAAATTAAACACTATGTAGCAATGCCATCTACTGATTCTCATTTTCTGGCATTTTACTTCCGTGGACAGTCGCTCGACGGTGATTATGCAAATCGCAGAAGCCGTGTTAATTCATATTTATAACGTTTGTAATTGCTGAATCGACGGTTTCGAGTGCATTGCGCGTGCCCACAATACATAAAATATGATCATATTATAAACATTGAGTTTGAACGCGGTGTATTAATTGATTTCTCGTGAAGTAATTATTATATATATAAAGTACTCAACTCTACTTCGACCCAGTTGTTTCGCCATAAAAGCTTAACATACAGACAGACTTTAATTTATAACATTAAAAAAAAAAGTAGTTATATAATCTTTGAAAATAAATATCTTCAATTCAACTTCAAGTCCAAAAAAATATACTGATTTTTATATACTTTTTCGATTTAATAGACCATTTAAGAGCTCACGTCACATGTAGTCCTTCAAGAAATTTTTGAAAATGAAGGCTATCGATTTTTTGCTATTAAGTATCCAAAAAAAACTTGCTTAATAAAAAATCTCATTAGCGTAAACTGTTTCCTAAGCCTATTCCTCGAAATGGTTTTCGAATTAGAAATCTTTATAAAAAATTGGACTAGCCAATTCATGAGATCTGGACTGAAATTTAACCATGTAACGAGAAGAAAAGTGTAACAGGCGTACACTAGAATATTATATAAACGTACATACGTAAGTAAGTAATGCGTAAGTGGTCAATCGCTGGTCATTGATACAAAAAAAAAATCCTACTCAAATAAATATATAACATACTAGCTGTTCCCCGCGGCTTCGCCCCGCGTGGGACTCGGTTATATCGCGCCCAAAAGTAGCCTATGTTTGACCTCAGGTCGTTAACTACATCCCTACTAAATTTCATCACAATCGGTCCAGCAGTTTAGCCGTGAAGAGGTGACAGACAGACAGACAGACAGACTTTCGCATTTATAATATTAGTATGGATAAATACAAATATACTTACTTTAACTAAATAAATATTTTTTATGTTAAAGAAAGATAATAATCCTTTCATAATATTTGTTCATTTTTCTTATAAGATACTTATTCATAGAACGTTGAAATATGTTAAAAAAATTTCATAAACTTCATGTCACTTTATCAGCTCTCTTACACAAAGCGACTTCTTATCGCCTCAATGTAATTAAAGTATCTACTTAGTTAGCAAGATTACATTTTCAACCGATAAACCGTGAGTGAAATGGACACTTGCCGGTAGTAACGTACAATCTTATTATCGGGAAGGTAAACATTGTATTGTTGAGTCATAAATAATGCACACGTCCTTCTCTTATATGGAATTTCATTCTCGAGGCACGTTCGCTTGACGACACTGTTGTTGTAAACTTAACAATGGCTTAAAATTTACTGCCATTCACAAACTTTTATAATATTCACACTAATGTTGTGATGATTTAATTAGAATTTGTTGAGTGGACTTAATTGGCAAACGTTGACAATTTTGTAACATGTTACATTTCTTAATTGTTTGCGTTTTCGTTCGCGTGCCATTCATTATTCTATGATTCATTTCATATAATTATATACACAGTGCAGCCTGTGCAATATTATAACAGACTAAGCATTAATTGATAACCCATTTTTAATTTCATTTATTAAAAACTTTGTGTATTTTTCATTAAAATAGAATTTGTGAGTTTTTTAATGTAATTAATCTCAAAATAATAAAGGTTTTAACCTAAAAATTTGAGTGGACTTTAGAAAAAACATCACCCGTTTATATCTTAAATATTTCGGCACCTTCTACGAGTTCGGTTCAATATTTTTGTAGTTCTTTCCATAGTTCCTTACTGGTTTAACATCATAGTTTAATGAGAGTGATTTTTCGTTAACACCCGTCACAGTACAAACATTTTATTCCAACTATTATACAAAGTTACATTTGGTGCGGACAATAAATTATCTCATAAAATTGTAGATAATGGCACTTTTATATCAAATGTTTCGATAAATAATAAAATAAAGGCAGTAAAACAAAGGAGTCGCTCTGGGGAGGGTATCGTTAAAATATTACGAGCGGCCAATATCGCAGGACGAAATCTTTAATCGTGAAGTTATACGTGGAGTAGAGTGGGATCGGCGGCCGGGACAAATAGTCAGATAAGCCTGGCGACTTATGGCAAGTAAATCATATGCCATAAAACCAATGGAGCTCATGTAGAACGGCTACGTGAGGTACTCCAATCCTCTTTTATTATATTGCCTTATTACCTTTTTCATTGAGCCAGATCTCCGCTTTTAATTTGCTTGTATCCCATTTATTTGTTGAAACGCTATCACGAAACTTTTACGAGTATCTTGGACAGGACATAGAAGTTTTGGAAAAATATTAATGGTCATATATTTTAATTTGTTAATATTATATGAAACCAAATACGCAATGCAAATAGCTTTTGAATAATTCAGTGAGAATGTTTAGCTTTCTGGTAAGATTGGGGATAATCAGTTTCCCATATTTTACAATCGATTGCACATACTTTTTGCAAAACATCTTTGACCCCATTTCTATCACCGGCAAATAAAAGCCGATAGCGCGAGCATGTAGTCTGAAAAATACTTCCTTATTTGATTAAAAACAAAAAATACTTACTAAACATTTCTATTAAGATTCGACAAGATTTAGTTTATGAAAGTAAGAGAGAAGTAAATACCATACCTATTTATTTTATTGTTTGATACATACATAGGTAAGAAGAATAGACTAGAAGTCCGAGCCCATGGTATCTACTTTGGGAAGTCAGCCTATCTTTTTATACGGTTTTCCTATTTTAAACATTAGCAGCTACAGTTGAATAAATTTTATAATACACGGTTAGCTTATAACCTTTCCTAAGAATATGCAAAAATATTTTTTCAAATTCGACCATACTATTTTGTTCAAACAAAATAAAAACTTCTTCAGCTTTAATATAGTTAAGAAGAATTTTCTTGTGTCTATTTACTACATACTAAGTTCTCATTTTATTTTCCGGCTGATAAAGTGCCCGTTTTATTTGTACGCAAATCCGAAGGCCCGGCACGGTCGAACGCCGGTGGTCGGTGGCTTCCCCGATTTACGATCGACCATAGTACAGAGTTAGTATCGCTGTCGTCACGCTTCGTATAACGTCGATTTATATTTTTGCCGATACACCACCACACTACCAATGCGAGTCCAAATTTATCGACACACACTCCAGTACCCGCCATTTTAAAATTGGTTTTTCAATCATCTGTGTATGCGGTAACGAATGTTTAGTAATCGTAGCTAAAAAGGAATATTAAACCAAAGTACAAAACTTGCAACACCCACCAGAAATTGTCTTGTTTGTACTTACAATTTAAATATTCTTTGTTAGAAGTGTTTTTTAATTAAATTTCCAACGTACCTCACTCTGTAACGAGAGTAGGGATTTCTCAGTTTGTTCCGTCGAGTTATTTTGTTTTTATGTTGTTGAAATGTCCCTACAAAATTATAGGAGGGAGCCGAAAACAGCATTTGAGTGGGGGGTATCGAGTGCAATGTATCTAAAGAGGCCGAAACGCCTCCCAGCGACTCTTACCACAGTAGCGATAAACGGATTTGGGAGGGACGGTATTATTCCGCCGTAATAGAGTGATACTTCTTTAGGACTATTTGGGAAACTGATGACACTATTTGGTTATGCCATAAAAAGTTATGATATTATATTTGCGGTATCAAAATATTATGAACACGTAATATCTGAGCAGTGGCCTGTCGCCCTTGATATCATTTTTGTTTGTCATCTATAGATAATTATATATTTTAACTCTTAACATAAGTTATACTTAACTATAAAGTATCATACTCATTAATATACTTATAAAGAAAACTACCTTTGTCAAAACTAATTATTAACTCTAGTTTTTATCTAAAAAGTCTTTAATCACCATTAATAATTTTTTATCAAGTTTAAAACACAATTCAAAATCAACATCGAAATAGATTATATTCATGTATATTAAGAAACTAAATAAATTATAATTATCAAAACACATGCCTTAATTTTGTTATAACTTCTAAACTGAAAAATCCATCAAGCCAAATATGCCACATAGCATGATAAAAAAAAGCCGTCGCAACATAGTAGAGCGCTAAGATGAGATTTCGTGCTTTTTCTTTTCTAAAATACACTAGTGAATTTGCCTTGTATTTATATTTGAGATGTACATTGTTAACCCTCCTAGTCGGTCTAAAACAAAGCAGGCCGGCAATAGGAGCTGGCATATTGCCTCAGTTCCAACTTTTATGGGCGCTATCTCAGGGTTTATGCCTTATAAAATCCACCGCGGCCACGCAGATCGCTGGCGGGTAAAAAATAGATGGAACAAATAGATATCGCGATTGGTAAATAATGCCGTTTAATGTTTTGCCTATCACAGATTTGACCTTTTTCTGACATAAGTATAGCTTATTAAGAGGATTTAAAAAAGGTTTCCGTTTTTTATTTATTTATAATACACTAAAATATAATTTATTTACAAAAACCGAGTCACGCAAACCGTAGGCTTCGGCAGCTCCGGTGAGTCGTCATACATACATTTAGTTCGGAAAAACTTACTTAGATGATTCTTATTTTTTGAGCCTTATACACATTTTGTAATTCGATTAAAAGTTTATTTAAATATTTAGGTATATTTAGGTAAGCAGAACATTTTGTCCCATAAGGGTTGTTTTATTAAGGTTAGTGCTTACTTTTAATTTGTATTAGTTACTAGATTTGTATTACTACACAAAAACATATTTTAACTAATTTAATAATTTGATATTGTATATTTTCAGCGATTTATAATTAATATTCAAAATTAACGTTTGTTGGTAGACCCCATTCGAATGGCAAAATCCTTTCTATGAAACTATAATTTGATTATGATGAGGAATAGGATATAAAGATTGTGAGGATAAATAAATAAATAGTAGGTAGGTATACCTATAATTGTAATATTTGGTGTGAACTAATCGCAATTTGACCACTTTTATGTCATATTGGTAAAAACTTGCCACATTTTATTCAGTTTATGGACTCACAAGGATAAAAAGATATCTAACGAACAAGTACGGTGAGCCATTTTATTTGTAGGCAAATTCGAGGGCTCGTAATGTGGCGGGTTGATGCCTGATGTAACGAACCAGTCGCCCTATACGCGATGACTTTCATTTCCTTCGCTGGCGGTCATGAGATACCTTTCAGCTTCCCGTCATAAAGATTCCACACTTCTGTAGATTTTGTTGTTACCCTTTTCCTTTAGTAGAGTAAAGAATTAAACATTGTAGGTACTCTGAATAATATTAATTTACATGAAAAAATCGAATTGTATCTCAACAGCTTAGCTAAACAAATTTAAAAAAAACTACCAAGACCATAGTTACAGACATACAGTAATATAATGTCATATCATTTGTTTTTAACTAAAACAATTAAAAATTGAAAGTCTTACTTCACTTGTTCTACTAGAAAAACAAAAAGTACCTACTGAGAAAAATCAAATCAATGTTTATTCAGTATTAAGCATCTGTTCAAAAACTATAATGCTCGCATAATAAGTAGGAGTAACACCTATTAGGATCCTGCACAAATGTGGCTGGTAATTAATTAAATACTGAATTTATTTGTTTTTTGTTAAATTAAAATGACCTTACTTATACATACCATAAGTTAACTTTCAAACTAACTCACTTAACAAAACGACTAATAAATAAGCAGTGGCATTTTTATAAAAGTTGTTCCGTGACCCGTAGCTTTCATAATATGATTGAAACGTTCGAAATATGAAGGTATGCTTCAGAATCTATATGTTGTCCTGCCCTTTTTTCTACCTCTACCCTACCCAACGCCTATCCTACATCTACCCTACACCTGCCGCACACCTACCGTACACCTACCGTACCCTACACCTACCGTACACCTACCGTACACCTACCCTACACCTACCTTACACCCTAGTTACAGCCCACGGACATTTTGTATGGGAAAATGTTTTCTTTTATTTTTATTTTTTTTTCATTGTTTTCCAATGTTTTTAAGATGTATTCTGCTATTCGGGGCGGAGACAAATCCAACGAATCAATAACCATTAAAATTGGTTCAGCAGATCTCGAGTTATAAGTGTTGTAACAAACCCGTCTTTGTTTTATATATATAGATTATTCCTGTAATGTTTATTATATAAATACCAGATTTTGATGAAGTTTCGATTCGTTAAATAGTATTTTATAAGCCTTTCATCAACTGGTCACAATAAATCATGCCGTCAAAAGCATTTGACAGGCTAGCGATTGTTGCGGCTTTAACAATGTGGTTACCTGTTCACGTTACAAGCTAGGTGACACATAACATGCTTTTGCTTGCCAAATACACACAGTTTATGGATATTTATTATAAGGTATTTATTCAACATGAACACCTTTCTAGCCATATTATTGTAGGATATCTTCTCTATCTAAATCAACGTTCTTATATAGGATTGGTGTTAAGGTTTTGTATAGATCATTTAGATAGGGTAAAAGCATTATTTAAACCTCTCTTCATATACGCCAAGCTAATGCTTGTCAGCGCGTGGGTGAATTTTTCCTGCCAAGTTTGCCTGAGCTGAACATAGATTCTACAAAATCAAATCAGTTTGCCAGGGCTCACCGCTAAAAGCTGTGGAACCAAATCTGCAAGAGATTAAGACTCCTTTTTCTCCCTTTGGCGAGTTTTGTGTTTTCCAGACATTTAAAACAACGGATCTGTAAATTTTTACTACCTACCAATTACGTTAAAGTATCTTTGAAGTCTAAGTATAAAACATAGGTAACCATTTATACCATCTTCGATATTAGCCTCGAAGAAAATGGAACGTTGAATGAATCCAATCTAGAAGTGAATAAGGTTTTGATGAGTTTCAGAACCTTTGGTGACACCTTTTGATCACTTCAAAGAGAAAATCTCCTTTTATTGCATGAATTATTATTATATTAAAGACAGAGAAGAAGAAATAACCAATCATAAAGAAAAATAAGGATCGTATAAAAATATATATATTGTTTGAAATCTTACAACTTTAGTACTATTTGGTCAGATAAAAAAATAGATACATGTCGCAGAATTTAATAGGCTGTCTTTATATTTTTTGACCATGAAAAAATCCTACTTGAATTTAAATGGTGTAGTCTATTTGTGTATGCATATACAATAATAATTATGGTAATAATATTATAAAACTAGTAGTTTCATTCAATGAATTACCTATAGAATAATATTATGTGTACACAAGTTCAGTTTTATGATATCTGCCATTCTAACTTTTCAGCTATTTCGAAGAATGAGAAAGATCCCTTAGCGTATGCCAATTTTATTCAATGACTGCAACTTTACAAAGTTGGTTCGTGTGCACTTCGGCAAGAATATGTACTTAGAATGACAGTTTCTACGAAGTATAAGTAATGTTACTGTAAAAACCCGTATATCGGTATCGTAGGTTTTATTAGTAAATATTATTTACCAATATGTGTGTCATGATTGAATACAAAATTTGGGCTTTAACCATAACTTTAGCAAAAAGCTAGATTTTACTAGATGGCAAATGTTAAACCAAAAATAGAATAAATAAATTAATAACTTATTTTAAAAATATTATTTAATGAATGGAGATTTTTAGAATACAAACAAAGGAAAGATTATACATTAAAATCAATACAAGGATGCTACTTATAAGACAAACAGGGCCACCTGATGAGAAGCGGTTACTAAAAATAAAAATGATCTTTGTTGCCAATTTTCTATACATTATAATAGGTAATTATCGATAAAAGTTAATTAAATATTTTTACAAAGAAAAAATAAATGTATTGGCAAAGGTATGCTTTTGTTACCCTGATTCGAGTAACGCTGTTTTTCAAGCACCACTACTCCTACTCTTACTGTACTAGTTTCTATATCCTATGTAACGCCTATATTCGATATCCTATGAAATACCTGTAATGCATTGTCGACCCTAAAGGAATCTTTTCACGCCCTTCTTGAAGAATTAAAAAAATAGAAATATCTTCCAGTAGACCTAATTTTGTAAGGTGTCTTCTCAGTTTTTAGTTTATTTGCCTAAAGAATAATGTATCAGGCTGAAACTGTCAAGTTAAAACCTAATTGACTTATAAATTAAGTAAGAATGTACCTACCTTTAAAACAAATCGATTTCATACATTTCAAGAATGTAGTGTATGTGAATATCGCAGGTATGTAGGAGCTTCCGCGTCGAACCTTATCTGTCGGTTTATGGCTCTTGCCATCCGTTCGCGAGTTTAGAATCGACCGTTTTAACCCAATTTAGAGCAAAATCGCCAACCTATTTAAATATTCGTGGAGTGTTAAATTGCCACGTAATGTTTTCGCACCGTTGCAGCTTATGTTTTAAGCAAACTTAGTTCGGAGTCATATTTTCAGTATGTAACGACATAGTAACCCTTGGGAATAATTGCTTTTATTTCAATAATAAATAATTAAGTATAAGTAAATTTCAAGACACGATTAAGTTGATATGATTATGCTGAGTATTTTTTTTTTATAAAAAATGTATAATTTTGTCCGGGCAAAGCCTAAAATATTAAAGCTCCATTCATTTTTAATTCCCTTTTTCTAACAACTTGTTGTATTCTCAGGAAACCTCGAGGAATATTAAAATAATACGATTATTTCTTATACTTTCTGCCGGCTTGCTTATTTACTTTCTGTACCCGTGCTTTTCTTTACGGCGAAGGAAAATGTTGCAAGGAAACTTTTGTGCTTGAAAGCGCAGCGAAAGTGCGTGCTTCCGCCCGCAAAATAGACTATTTCCACCATCTACAGCAGCAAAATCTAGTAACGAGGTTGTGTATTATTTTAGTAAAATAATTTTAAATAAGCTAAATTAGAATAATCTGGCAAATGAATTACAAAACAGTTTTTTTAATAGTACCTAGTGGTAAAAAGTATTTTTATGTAGGTATATAATAAAGGCGTCTTTGATATTTAAAATAAAACACTGATAAAAACCATTGCATTTTGCCTACAGCGCTGAATTATGTATTGAATTTGCTCTTTTAAAACTATTACTGTAAGAGATAACTACATAAACATAAATAGTAATTTTTATAAAAAATTTCTTCACAGTAAATATTCAAATACCGTGAACCATTCCATTTGCCCAAAAATGAAACATTTTTCTCAAGGACTCATCAATAGCTGGTAAAATATGCACCGGATTTTATTGACTGAATTGGGTATTACATTTTGAAGTCAGTTTTTAAGAACCAATATGAATATTTATTTCAAGCAATAAGTGAAAAATTCCAATTGTTTTTATTTTTTATAAAAGAATAAAATGAATGTACTTTTGATATTGTCAAAATTGCACAGTTTTTGCAATGTTAGTTTATGCAAGATCGTAAACCCATATGCCGAATTTCAAATTAAATAATAATAAATCTTTATTCGGTAGAAGTAAGTAAATTGTAGGTATGTTTGAATATTTTTGTATATTTGTAGGCGCTTATCTCAAAAACTGTGAGTCGTATTACAAAAAATCTTTGTAAATTTTTAAGTTTCAAGAGAATCTGTTAAAGTAGCTTTTAAGATAGTCAGTTACACGTGTATAGTCAGTGTAATGTCAGTGTAACGTGTGTTGTTATAGTAAATTCCAAATATGCTATTATGCGCGTTGTTAAAATATATTCCAGTTATTTTTGTTTCATAATGTAATCATGTATTTCTATTTTTTCCCGAGGAAAGTACTTACTTCTGCGATGGCTCAGCGACCCAATAAAGGATCTTGGTATTTCTAACACTAGAGCTCTACACCGTCCTGTGTTCAGCGCCCCCTATTAACATGTTGATACAAATACAAACAATGTGTACAAAGGCGGACTTATCGCTAATGCAATTTCTTCCAGCCAACCTTAACCACCCAACCTGTGTAAGTTTTCTAGACTGCCCGATCCTCTCCCATCCTCTCCACGTGTCCGAGGAAAGTACACACTTTTATGATTCGGTAAACTTAAGTCATAATCAATTTATATCTTTCATAATCAGTATACATATTTTCATTTAATTCAAATAACACTATTGTTTCTATTTGCATAGGTAGTAAGGATGTAGACAGAGAAGCCCTTCGAATATATTGGCCACCTGTTACGTGCGTGCGACATTGTTTGAATTAACAAATCATTGCACTGACAATGCTAACAATTATTAGACTAATCGGAATAACCATTGATTAATGATACCAAATTCCTTTTTTGTATACAATTTAAAGTATTAGAACCATTTTGGACTTTAACGCAGACTTATTCGCGGGTAAAAGCTAGTTATTTAATAAATCTATTTTACTTGCAGTGGTCACAGGTAACGGTACGCATATTGAGATAAGTGACAAGTGAGTGATACAAATATGCAAAATATTTATTCAAATAGTCACGTATTTTACCAATGTTGTAACATCAGCTTAAACTTACCGCATGTTTATTGGCATGCGACCCTGCTCGCAGGGCTTCCGAACAGTAGGTGCTTAATATTTCATGTGCGAGCCGGGAATGCGAACGGAACAATTTGCCAATAATCCTATCTCCAGGCAATAACTGAGGTGGCGCCCACCAGAAATGGGTGTTATTGCCCATGAATGATTTCTGCGCAACTCATAAGACCGAGTCGAATTCTCTTTGTATTGAAATTGCCTATTCTGTTTGCTGCTTATTCGCCACGTAAGTTTTGGTCGGTGTTTGTTTTCATTTACGGTAAATTGACTGCGACACAATTTTCTGGCTTTTGTTTGTTTCGGTTCTTTTACTTACATAATACATTTGTTGCTTAATTACGCACCCTATTTATTTTTAAACTATGTATTTTTATACATTTCTTTTAAATAACTATTTTTACAATGAACGGGAAGTATATTCATTATATACATGATAAACCACATAGGTGAAGCCTATCTACTTGTCTTACATTACCAAAGAAAAAAATACACTACGCGAAACATACTGCATTGGTAGTATATGCATTTTTTGCATGTAAATGGTGATTAACTGTTCTAATTGAGAGGGGACCATTTTGATATATATACAAATTTGTAATTTTTTGTTAATTGTTGTTCACTTTTTCCATGGTGTTTTTGTGTAATATCAAATAAACATTTTTTCTTTCTATCTTTCTTTCTAATTTACGAAATTTTATGTATTTTTTCTTTTCTTGGTTAAAGTAGGTTCTAAAGTGAAATAAATTTAAAAAAATGATTTAGCATCTTACGCACCTAGGTGCAGGTGATTTTTAGTTCTCAATTGCAGTAAGGTTAATAAATCAATTTGTCGAGCACAAACGGGCTCAGTAAGGTCCTGCTGCCGAGGACAATATGCTCGCCCCATTGTGCCAGCAAATTCAATTTATATTCAGATCCACACTGGAATAGAATTGAAACTTAGATTGCGGGTAGATTGGCGCGAGATTTATAAAGCAAATTGTGGGATGACTGTTTCAGCGTACCAGTTGTTTGGAGTCCTTAAGCGTTTATGTTAAAATGTTGATTTGACTTGTTTGAAGTAATAGATGGGTTTACCCGACTGGTCTAAAAGGACAGCTATGCTTTTGGGTGCATTGATGTACATTTATTTAATCATCATCTAAGCGTGTTTCTAGTTCCGTCTTCAGCTTACGCTTCAGAGCCCAGGATACGCTTTTAATCATGGTCCTGATTTGGTAGCAGTAATAATGCCTAAGACTATTCTAGCGATAGACATATCTATGCTTTTTAGGGGTTTGAAACCACAGGTACCCTTAAATAATTCTACATTGTCATAAATTTTGTATTTGTAGGTTCATGTTTTGTCCCATGCTGTTCAAGTGTGTCCACGCCCAGTCCACATAGTCAGTTTCTTAAATTTAAAATGTTTGTAGATAGTTATTAATCTATAACAAAGTTTAGTTAAAGCTAATTTTATGTTTACATAACATAAATTTGACCTAAACTTGTACTTATATTCTGATCGCATTAATTCTTTAATTCCACAAAGAACAATAGAAATTCATAACATAACGCATTCTCATGGAGTGGAGTGGAGTGGCAAGTTGGAATCTTTTTATATTATCGATTTCTTTATTACAACTTTATATTATTTAAAGGCGACATCTAAAATATATTGATCGCTCAACTTCTAGCTAACTAATTATACCTGTTTTAACTTGACTTTATATCCCAAAGGATCGTTCATTAAACTAGTTCATGATTAACAGAGCTTGAAATTGGAATCGAGTGTAATGACTGGAATTGCTAATTTCTGTCTTTTTTGATAGGTGCGTAATGTTTGTTGGGTTAAAGTTAGATAAATTAGAAAGGACACTGAATGTTATAGGAAGTCGGACGAGGGTAGATGGTAGCTCGTTCATAAGTGGCCACTAAACTTTATTGTACTGTTTACGACCAGAGAAACTACTTTTGTAGACGTTTTCGACGCGACGTACCCTACTTGTTTGACTTGGCACTCTTTCGGACGGAAATACGATCAGCAAAATAGTTGTCTAGAATAACTAACAACTTTAAACTCGATTTTGTATAAGTCTGTGTAGCTACTGTCTGTTGTCAAATATAAAAATCGTGTTTTGAAATATTTGTTGCTGTGATTTTATTCATTTTATTTATCATTTAACTGCCAGTAGATATTGTTGAATTGAGAATGAATTTTATTTGAAATCTTATGTCGTGTGAGCATTTTAGTAAAAAATATTATTTATGTATTCCATTTTATAAAATAAACATAAAAGTAGCGCAGATCCTTGCGCGAGCTGCATGCCGACAAGTGGCAAAAGATGTCGCAAGACAGATCGAAATGGAGATCCCTGTTATGGGAGGCCAAGACTTTTGGTCATTGCGCCATCCACTCTAAATTTGTGGCGCCATCATAGTTATGTTTGTTATATATTCAAACAATGCTGTGACTAAGTGTTGAAGACACTTATTCTGGTCTTTGCTGTGCAAATGCACATTTTAAAATATCTTTTACAATTCCTGCCCTGTCGCATGAGGTGCAAAATGACTTTTGTTCTCGTACACAGTACATAATTCATGAGCCAACTCTATTGCTTTGTACGTTAAAACTGTGGCCAATTTTCCTAGAGAATTTGTTTCACGTACACCATTGACGTATGATTTCGCCTAGTAAACACTCATTCAACGTTTGGTGATTCAGCTATTTCGGTTAGTAGGTATTTTTACTTTTTGAGTTGGAATTGTTGCAATGTTTTGTGTGTAATCAAAGTAGTTTTACTTTATTAGTAACGCTATTCTAATTAGGTCAAAACTAGCTTCAGCACTTCCATTACCGGTCTGCGTTCAATTTGCACTTACTTTGGCTTATTGTTTAAAACGGTAACACATTGACCTCCACTAAGCAGTAGCCTGTAAATATATTTTTAAAGTACTTAAATGTTATTTAATTTTTAATATTTATAAATTAAAATATGAAAGTAATGGGTAGGTATTGTTATGAAAGTTTGAGCAAATATGCGCGTATTATTTGCTCACTTCTAATTCAACTTCCATTAATTAAAGTGTTTCAACTCCCGGACAAACTCCGCCTACGGCTCTTGCGCTTGGCTGGAGTTTTAAAGTAAATACCTCAATAATTTATTGCATCACGTCTTTGAGAGAAACAAAAAGCCTATCGGAAAATATTTCCTTTATAACCCAAGACGTCCGTGAATCCGTCTGTTTGTATTACTGCCTGAAAGGATCAGCGTCGTATTCGATAAAGAAAAATGTACTGGTTAAAGTATCCGAATAAAGATGGAGGGCCTAGATTTTCCGCTGACGCAATGTCGGCGTCCCGCGAAGCCACCGTTTTGTATATTATCTCGTGCTACAAATCACACCGGATGTCCCGCGGAGGGGAAATGAAAATTGAGATACCGGGAAGGCATTGTTCCGTGAAAATATATCTCCTTGATATTCTCAGGGCGCGGGACAGCCGCCGACGCACGGATATTGCGATAATGTTACGTCATCTTGCGAGATAAAAGCGCTTTTGATATCGCCGGATAAATTTTCACTTTCGTATAACGACGGCGCTCCCGCCTCGAATGCCGGCACTGGCCGAGATTGTCTCAAACGATTCACTCTCGACGATTTAATAGCTGCCACACACTTATTTTCAACCAACTTATAAAGAGGAAGTTCTTTATTCTACTCGTATGTAAGCTGCCACGGACAACTGCTAACGTTTTTTTTATATTTATACATTAAGAAACATTGCATTGCAATTGTTCACTTTATTCTATCCCCACTACAAAGCTGTGTCAATATTATAAGTAACTGAACTCGGATCGTAATCGATCAACGTTTTAATTTAATCCCGTGGTTGTTGAAGAGACTTCACGGAATTGATGTTAGCGTAAATTATTTTACCAATGTTATGCAGAAGTTGATAAAATATTTTGTTCAGTTATTATAATGTAACAATATTAAAAAACGTGGTAAGACATTATGTTATATAGACATAAAAAATGTATTGCCTATATTAAGTGATCTTATTTGTTTATTTGATTGTTTGGTGCGACTGCCAAGTCGTACTGTTTATTTAAAACATAACAAATTTTTAATATTGATATGGTCACATAAGATTTTGTTAGGTTAGCTTATTACGTAATAACCGAAGACAGAACGTCCTTTAAAAAGGGACTTAATAAATTAACCGACTTGGTATTAGGTACATACCTATGGATCTCACAATTTTTAACAGTAGAACAACTAAGCGAAACTTGAATTTTTTACAAATTTTGTTTTTGATGGCATATATTTGACGCTTCCCTATGTAAAAGCAGTACGTTTAATTGCATGAGCGTATAACTAAGATATCAGTTGACATTTTAAACCCGTTTTTGCAACAAATAAATCTAAGCCAAACAGTTGCTGTTAAAGCGTGTAACGTGTAGCGTGCACAAATTATCCACCAATCATTTCTACAAACAAAACTCTTAAAACCTTTGTGGTATACAAATATTCTAATACCATTACTATTCCCTTGAATGCCATTTGTTATGACTACCTTAAACCTATTTAACAATTCAACATTTGTAGGCTATAATAAATACAGGTGAAAATGAGTCCGTGTAATAATTTATCATTAGCACAAAGCGTGATGATAAGAGGGCTCAGGGCTGCTCGCAGTAAGCATAGGACAAAGGGACGCCATCATGCCGCGCTCCCTTGCCGCGTGCAAAAACCCCCAGGATTACAAGGTTTTGCTAAATATTTGCCTAACACTTGCTCCCGCCAGTTAACGCGACGCCAAGATAAAGAGTACAGCTATCTTGGGAAGATACTTGTTTACCGGATTAAAGCAAAGTTTACTTCAAACATTGATTTAATTTCTATATGAAGTTAAGGGCCTATATAACTAACTGGTTATAAACCCTTAAAAACCATGTGCGTTGCGTGGGAATCTTTCAACATTTACTTTTGCAATCTGGTTTTATAGTGCTTATTAAATAATCTAATCCCAGAAAAAAAAAAATATTTTCAAGATGCCGAAAAAATAGATGATTGTTGAAGTCATTTCATAGAAAAACCTCAGGTTTTCACTTGCATTGATAGAAGCAAGCTTTAGATATTTTATACATTTTACATATTCATTATTAGATATACATTATTTTTATTGAATCGAATTTCAAGTTCTTTAAAATAAGCAGTTTGTTTGCCTTTCCATATTAGTATTGTAAAAACAATTCCTATTATAATTCACTTTTCAGTCTCAACTAAACGAACAAAAGTGAAGGAGTATTTAACGACAAAAGTAGTAAAATACTTCCTTTTGAGCGTTGAGGTCGTTCAGCGAGCGAGTTTGGTTCTCGTTTGAATTTAGCTTGTAATTTAAACGAAAGTTGTTCCATGTTCGGAAAATACTCAGCGAAGATCGTACGTATCCCCAATCTGGTAAGTGCAAAGAGTGAGCAGAAGTTAATTGGAACACGGGCGTATTTAGCGCTCACTCTTTGATTCTGTTTGTAATGCAACCGGCAGTGGCGCGGAAAATGATCCGCGCTTGCCTCACACAAGCGTTAATGATATTCAGCATGAATGAATTTTCCAGGAAGAGGTCCTTTTATTTAACCCCCTTTAAACCTCATTAACAAGTTTGTTTTGCTAGTAGTTCTTTTCGGAAGTTTCCTGCCTCCAGCTATTGCTTTTAACAGGCTGTTAAATGAAAAAATACTGTAATCTACAATATAAGAGAACGTGGTTGCAAACGAATCATTTACAGTATTTTAATTTTTAATAAAAATATTAGTTCATTTTAAATGATGATTTATATGCTTGATATACAAATGGGATTCAAACTATATGAGAATTCAAATTAGCACAGATTACATGAATAAGTGAAACTAAGCTGTGATTGTCTTGTTAAACCTCCGAGTCGAGCACAATGGCATAAACAATTTATGGCAGCGCGGTCGGTCGTCAACGCGGACTGCGGACGCTCTCGCCCTGAAATCTCTGAGTGGACGTGGCCTATACGGCAGTAGACTCCAGAGCGGCTAATTTGCCGAGCGGTGTGAAATGGACCGAGTCATTCCCGTACAAAGCGCTGCTAATGCGCGCCCGTCCGTTGCACCAGCCCGCAATTATATTTGCATACGACCACCTCCTGCTCAGACACAATGATACCTACAACCGGACAAAAGGTAAAGCCAATTGCGTTCAGAGAGCGCCGCTACGGCGGCCCCGGGGATGGGAAGCAATCACGGAGCTACAACTACGGAAAATATCGTTTTGGTTGCTAATCCAAATGAAACTTCCTGATAGTTGGCGTTTGTCGATTCTAGTCAGCGTTTTCTCGTTGTGCGAGTGTTTGTTAGGCACCAACTGTTTGAGCTCCATGAGTGACCATGGATTATTTCTTTATTTTAGTATGTTTATTTTCCTCTTTAATTTTCTCATTTATCATGTAGTTTGAAAGGTTAATATCATAAACCTTATCTTACAGGAGGCATTTGTAATGCATTTTATCGATCACTAGGTTTTGCCCACGCTTTGCCCGAGTAAAATTCAAAAAAAATTATAAATGAAGAACCTCTCGACCGGGTTTGTGCAAACTTCACATAAACCATCTATTAAATAGTCCGAACAAAGCCTAAACATTTGGTTTGGATAGGTATTTGAATTATAAAATCACAACGAAAAGTGGCTTTGATTTTAATATACATTGATGATGATTGATTATATGACGTCTGCCGTAGTTTGACATTTGCCAGGTGTCAAAAGCGCTTTTCTGATTTCGTAATTAAGAAAATAAAAAGCTCAAATCCTCGGTGACTAATAAAGGAAAAAACAATTGTTATTCTTCTAAATGCTTGCAGCAAACTTGGCGAGAGACGCTGCAGTGCCATTAAGTTTTCTTATTAGGAGGAAAACAGCGCACGGTGTCAGAGAAGCCAGCTTGCGTAAAGACAAGCCAACCGTTCTCTGCACAGTGACAACGCCTTGACAATTTACATAATGCACCTTGTGTGGACAGAACAGCTTCATTTTCTAAAGAAAAGTGACCAAGGCAAGGTGAAATATTTCCAATTGAATTTATGATGATGTTTTCATTTTCTTCTTAAGAATAATCTTTTCTTTCATTCTAGATAAATAGAGGTCTCAATTTATTTTAACCTCTTTGCAACCAGTGGCAGCTGCATTTCTAGGAGGAGCTGAAGCTTACGTCACTCAGGTGGCCCATGAAATAATTCCAAATCTTAAATATTTCTTAAGTGGTTTATTTCCATTATTGTAGAGAAAATAAAGAGAGCTCGGAGCTCTAAAGAAATACGGCTTATGACGCAAGCGCGATAACACTTTAAAATTAGTAAGATACATAATATCTGTTTCATGAATTTATCACATTGAATAGTAATAAGACTCTTACGGAATCAGTTCCGATACTTTGGTTATTTATACGACCTAAGCGTATTTGAAAACCCAATATGGAGCGAAATTGATTGCTCAGCTGTAAATAAACAATGACATTGTCTGGCATACTTAATTCGCAAAACAATATATTTGTTGTGCGATTGGTGGCGAATGGATGTTACTTAATTAGCGTTATCAACTATTCGCCAGGCAATGTAAAGATCAATTTGGTTCGACATCGGCGACGTCTGCCGACAGCAAACATTGACTGAGATCAAAGGCGGATTCAGGTTACAAATCAGACGGGTCGGAAGGTCAAATTGTCGTCTGTTCTGAGTCTGTTCAGGACGTGCTGCGATTCGATGAAAATCATTGATTTATTAATTTCAGCAGCAAGAAGTCTGGACTTCCACTGGTGGACATAGGCCTCAGTTATAAAGTTCAAATCTGTATCCCTCAACCTTTCGGTATTTGATGAAGTGCAGTACCTATAGTACGTACTGGTAATGAAATAAGGTTGAAACTAGCGAAACCAGGTTGGCCTGTCACCATTCTCAGTTCAAACCCTTTGTTATCATCCACCACATTTGTTATTTTTCAGTTTTAATTTAATAATTCAATAAATTATAACCAAATATTGTAATTTTTTTAGGTATCCCTCTCATTAAGTTATTAAATGCACATTAAGTTGATTAAATTATTTGGCATGCCTTAATGAGGCTAATGTGATGGGCTTTATTATTATTTTTAATAACCAAATATAACCCATATTTGCAACTAAACATTTGAATCTAAATTTTACTTTTATAGACGTAAAAAAGTAAGTTGACGCTGAAAATATCGGGTATTTTGCGACGAAACCTTTTCTGGATATAGCTTTTTTCCTTTTTTATTTTGCTGTTTAAAATAGTAAAAATAATTTGATGTAATCATTTATTTTGATCTTTGAACTGTACTTCATATTTTTCATGTTATTCCAAGGCTATTTCCATGAAAAATAAGGCTAACTGCGCGACGAAAAAATAAACGTTTTACGGTATTACTCTGTAGCACAGCGCCGCTACATAGCAAAAAAATAAATAATTTATCTTTCTGTAAGTGAGCTTATCAGATATCCTCGTGCTAATTTTCTACTAGTATCCTTAACTTACATTAGAACCTGGAAAGTCATTGTATTACTAACCACTTCAGAAACCTTTACAAAAAGTGTCAAAAGTGGCCGTTTTTAGCAATTTTTACAAAGAAAACTAAAGCGGATGGCCGTACAGTGGAACCTAAAGGGGCCGTATGCTCGACTGCCAACCTAACTATACAAATAGAGTCTAGGCTAAGATTAATGTCACTCAACCTAAATTTTTACACCTACATTCAAACCCTCTGTTTTACCCAAAGGTTGACTGTTAGAATTAGATAGTGCTTTTAACTTTTAGTATTAAGTTCACCTACTGTGCTTTACATTTGTATTTTTTACTTCTTGTTATCCTTTAAAATATACCACTTTCCTATGTGGGGTCGGCACAATATATAAGTTCCTTCCATTTAGATCGATTTCCAGCCATTTCCTGCGTCACACCCTCCTGGTATTTTGTACAATTAAGGTTAAATAAATTAATAAATAAAGGCAACCCCCGTTGGTTGACTGCATGACCCAAAGACCTCCCTCTGGATCTTTGCTTGACTATGATGCTGTCTTGAATGCGCTGGTATTGGCTAACCAAACGGATATATAGCGTGGACTTGTTACCGATTTCAAATTAGGAATTGAATACAATTCCTAGAAGGTCCTTTGGGCAGAGCAATATTAAATTATATTGGCGTAAGAGTAATATGAAATATTATTTATGCAAAATTTTGAAACAATTTATTTTATATAATTAACTTCATTACTTCATATCGCATGCATCCGGAGAGATGGACCCAACCGCTGAACTATTAACAACCTGGGTCCCAGCAGATAGGTATATAAAGAGAGAAAGGCCAAGAAAAAGATGGTCTGATGACTTAAAGGTCTGCGAAAAAGATTGGAAAGAAGTAGCTTAGAACAGGGACGCATGGAAGAAAAGAGGGGAGGCTTTTGCCCAGCAGTGGCAACACAAACAGCAAGAAAAAATCCTCATTATAAAGTGAATCGCGGATTTTTCAAATAGTTAATCGATATTGAAAATATTTCGTTTATGTGTCGTTTTAATTTTAAAGTGATTGTTTAATATTTATATGCATCAATAGAGTACCTTTTTACTTTGTGACCTGAATTTACAAACATTATTTATGGTATAAATACATTGCGCATTTATTTTTTTGTTTTGCGCAACAAATTATTTAATGTATATTAATAACACGGCAGAAACACTCAATTCCAGATTTGAACTTAACAGTGCAATGTAAACTACATTTTACTATTATAAGTTTTACTGATATAATATTAAAAAAATAGTAATTAAAAGGACACAAACATCTCTGATCTTTTTTAATTTAAGATTGTGTAACGAGGTACGAGAATAGACTTCGCAAAGAGCAATATTTATCTTTGTTTTGTAAACATGTCACAGGGGCCAATGTAAAATAATACAGCTGCTTCCAGGGCATTACGTGTTCTGACTTCTGAGAAATACGCCCGATGCTCTGCGCGGCCGTCCGTCTCCAGAAAGGGCCGTACTAGGCACCTTTCTGGAGTTAACTCTTTTCTTGATTTAATAAAAAGACCAGGTACGCGTGTTATACCAGCGCTTATGTCTTACTTAAAGTAAAATATTTGTTATATTTACAAAATTGATTTGTAGCCATTTATATACTATAGATATTGAAATAAGGGAACGAAAGTGTTTATTTGCCAGTTCTACGAGTATTTATTATCGTTGGTATTTGGTATATTTTAAAGTTAGTAACATATTATGTTAAAAACAATACCATGTTATTGAATAGCTAAGATTGTATTTAATCGACTGAAAATACATTTTCGAATTTCGAAATCATACGTAAATTATAACAAAAACTATATTGTACTATGGATTTGATAACAAAAAGCAGAAAAGCAGATCCTGCGCTAAGATGACAAAGACGAATTTGGATCTTTTAGACGGCTTCGGAATAAAGAAGACAATAGTACATCGCGTCTGAATGTACCTCAAAGTCCCGACTTAGAATGCAACCGGTAAAACACTTAAATGATGAAGGGCATGGGTGGCAAATTTTTTAAGTTGATTAGATACATTACTTCTGGTACTAACGTAACGTGCGTACCTACTTACTTATTCACAGCTATTTAGTTAAGTATACCAGTATAACTTCGGCGTGTGCTCTTTAAGGACAATTGGGCGTTGACCTGAAACTAGAGATTATTTTTATTTAACTTTCTTATTCTTCTTATTATTATTATGGCAGTAAATTCCAGGAAAACTTTGTATTCTTTTAAAACATCATGAAAAAGTTTTAACCTCAACAAACTAAAATAATAACATAGATATTGTCGCCTTTATTACAGTACGAGCTTGTAGACTGTGCTTGTGCGAATTCGAACTTTCTATGTTTCAGTTCAGTTAAAGACAGAATAGTTTACATGACTTTAACATTAACCTGTGCCTTGCTGTCATTAACCATCTTAACCAGAGATCGTGATTGTGAAATATTCGGATTCATGCGTACTCTCCGCGTTTGATCATCTTCCGAGGAAACGCTGGTAAGAGAGAGAGAATATCTTACTGAAATTTGCGCAGCATATTTATAAAGAATCAAAGACCATACGAGCGATTGAATTCAATTAAAAACGCTTACAAAAGAGGAATTTATACTAAAGACTAAAAGGAATAGAGACATTCTTAGACGTTGAAAGGAAATTCGAAGATGGCGAAGCAGACTACTGTCTCGTAGTCGTCTGTACTTATGGGAATTCCAAGTCCGTTTCCTTTATCGACTTTTAAGCTACGAATAAATTTGTGGCTTATAAGATTTTTTTAAGGGCGAATATATTACCTTTATTTTATTTAAACAGTAGGTACGTATTTAATGATTGCAGCCTTTTTAGGAAATATTGTGTAATGTCATTTAGTACTGCTTGAGCCAGAAGCTTATTTTAATAATAATTTTCATATGAGAAAGTTATATATTAAATAAAATAGAATATTGAGTTGTAGTTAAACGTACCTAACTCATTATTGATAACAGATCCGTGGCAAGGCGGACTCGGCTCGGATGATACTAATAAATATGCTAATGTTGGCATCCCTCAAGGATTTTCTCGGATTTTCATCTTCCTATAACGATGACGTAGGCAAATAAAATGCTCGCAACGAGTATCTTGAAATATGGCTCTACCTGAAAGCTGATTTAGGATTGTACTTGTGAGAGGCACACCTAAGTAAAGAATGAAATCGATGTTTTTATTAAAACAATGTCTAATGAATATTGTTTAACAGTTTAATCAATTTTATGTTGAGATTTCATTCAATAATTTCTAGCGCATTGTCGACCCTGAATAAATCTTTTTTTGCTCTTCTTGGTATCGGTGGCTTCTAATACATAAGCATGAAACATATTATGCCCCACTGCTGGGCAAAGGCCTTCTTCCTCTTTCTCCACACGTCTCTATTCAAATTAGCCTCTGACCACTCTTCCAAAAAGCTGTTGAGATCTTCGCGGCATATCTTCTCAGACGATAATGAAAAATAAACATACAAAAATAATAAAGAGTAAAGTTGGCAGTTAACTTTAGAATTAGGTTGGTTGGGTTGGATAAATCTTTATTTTATTCATAATTATGCCCATTATACTAGAAAAAGCAATTTGCAGTAAAGCGTGTGTTTCATAATAAAAGTGCAGCATCATAAAATTGTTACGGTGCGAGCATCTTAAAGGATTTTTGATTCGAGGATCGGTATAAGTGGTTTTTATTCCATCGTCAATGTTGAAAATTTGCCGTTTACGAGGTACGAAAAAAGGGATTTGGCAACCCTCGCAAAAGAGAAGTACCTATAACATTATATAGTCGTGCATATGCTAGTCGTGTGTTACCCTGATGACGGCTTAATGAGGCTTTGTGAGGCTGCCGGTACACGTGTACGGCGTTCAATGAAATTTGCATGATAGCCTCCCGGAATGATGATTATTTCCACAAGCCGGTAAGTTGCAAATTCGTTTCAAAAATATAATGTCGTAAAAAATAGTGATATACCTTGTTTTATCCATAAAAATATTTCCCTTTAAATTTATATCAAAAACTAATAGAATGTGGATAAATATGTATTCGCCCATGAATTATTTTCAAGAATATTCTTAAAATCAAAATAAATTTTCAAGTAAGTAACCTTATTATTTTAAGTGAACATCACTTAATCACATAATTTGCTTCATGGTGCTTAAAAATCCTTTTCCGTTTTACAAATAAAATATGTTTCTATTAAAGAAAATAAGTTTTCTCAATTCTCAGATACTAATTATACAAAAACTAACCTCTAAAATCTCAAGTCAAAGCAAAAGTTGTCAAGAACGCGTTCAAGTCACAATTTACGAGGCGGCTTCAATTTAGTGCCAGTACATATTTCTATTCACAAAAATTAATATTTTTCCTCGGCGAGAACACTTCAAACATGAAAATGGCATATTTAACGTTTAGAGGAATTTAATATGTCATAAAAATGTTATTTATACGCCGTTTACGCGCCGCCCCGCGGGAGATTTCCATCGCAGTTGGTACATTATAGCCAGATTTTCTCACACTAACGGATTAATTTTATTTATTTATCCATATCACGTAATAAACGTGATGATGAACATGATTGTTGCATCATATCTCATTTGTTATACAAAACTTTGAGTGAAAATATAAAATTTATATGTGTACTACAGGGCTAAACAGGCGAAAGTTATATTTAGTAGGTATGCGTGGGGTGAAGATGTTATTCAAAATCGCTCGTAACAAAACTCGTAGTTGATTTTACCCTACCGCTTAAAATTGTACCTGACACTTATTTTGTTCATATCTAAGACACTTTTAGCCCGTTTTTGTCTAATTAGAACTTTTCAACAGGAATTTTCATTCCGAGCCAGATATATATATATATATATATATATATATTCAAAGGTAGTATTTTAGTGTTCCCTTTAAAGTAGTGTTTTATTTTTTCAAGAATAAAACTATCAAACAATTTGCATTCTTTTATGTCCGGCCGTATAGTTTAAAATCAACCTACTACCTACTGAGTTCACCAACAACAGCAAGCAGTCAGACTTACTTACAAAAGGTAAGAGACAGAAAGGAAGAAAATTACAACGAAATATATCTCTAATCGCGTTTTAAGACATCCAGGGGAACAATTATCTTTTCCTCTCTTTAGTCTGCTGGAAGAGATTTCTTTAGAAATAAGCAGCACCCTTGTACCAATGTTCTATATTCTATGTTTTTTCTTGAATATTTTTCTGTCTACATGAATTTAAAAATATATAAATAAAATAAATAGGAGTGGACTATTTGTTAAGTCGCATACCAAAGCGGTAACGTATATTTTAGTAGGTATTGGATGTCTGTAGATACTAACACTCCTTATCAGCAATACATGCACACGTTCCTACTGATCGAATTTCTTTGAAAGATATGAGAGGAGTTTGATTGATGGGCGAACTAAGCAAAGTCAGCTTTCGCGATAACCACTTCTCATGATTTTCCTTCATCTGAAACATCACATTACTATAATCGACTAAATAAAAAAAATACTATCAAACAGTGTGTAGATAATATTGATCGTATATTCTAGCTATAATTCAAGAATTTTAGGGTGCTTTTATATCAGTTACAATGTAGAAATGGATTACAATAGCACTAGGTGTATATTTCCCAATGATCTAAAAAATTTACTTCCTAATTGAATCTGAGAGGTATAAGCTTTTTTATAGTCTAACCCAATCTAAGTACAAAAGATCATTATCATGCCTCTGTGGCCCTGTGGTTAAGGAATGTAGACCCGGGGCTCGTGGGTTCGATTCTCATGGGAAGCATACTTTGTTTAGTTGTTTACAGTTTGGTATTATATTGCAGGCTTATATTACCTGATTATCTGACAATAATGATGATTCCGTGCTTCGGAAGGCACTTAAAGCCGATGGTCCCGGCTACCATCTGGTAGTTGTTAAAGAAACGGCGTCAGAGGCCGAGAGGCTGTTCCGAAGAACTCTGATACCAGGGTGTGCATGGTCGAGTGATACCTACAAGAAATAAATGAGTAAAAAATATGAATACCAAGAATACATACCAATAAAAGATCTCCAGTTTTCGGATCTGTAGCGAACAATCGACGACCAAAGTTCATAGTGGCATTTTTTTTATACCAATTAAAATACTTTGTCGGAAGTGTAACATATTTGCAATGCTAATAATTTATCAAATGTCAACATTTTCTATTTGGATTTTGTGTTCGTAAGATAGGGTTTTTTATTAAACATAGCATAAGAATAAAATAAACCTTATAATATTATGGGCAACATGATACATGGTCTGGACACTCGTCATAAAAAACTGATACTGTCCTGCTACAATAGGTCGAGGGTCACGTTTTAAGACGATTGCTGCCTAAGTTTTTGGGACACAGTAGGAGGTAAAGCAATTTACTCCATGTTTCTTTATGTATGACATGTAAGACGTAGTCCAGCGAGGCGGTCCGACAATAAATCTGGGGTTGGCAGAGCGTAAACTGAATTTCGTAAACTCAATCCAAGCGATGGCGTTGTGATGTCGATGAATTTGTTCGCAACTTTCAAGTTTTTGACAACTCCAAGGAATGTGCGGGCGCTCGCTTACTGCGGAAGGCGAGCAGTCAACTGTAAAATAACTCAAACAAAACAAATGTAGGGTTCTTATTCAAACCTTTAGGGACCAGCCAACAACTTCTTTCCTATTTAGATAATAGAAATTGTTGCTAACTCTTCGTAACTAGATTCTGGTGCAATGACGCGAATAACAAGATTTGCAGTGCGAAATGTTCGATGCAAAGCTAACCTGCTTATCAAGTGAGAACTTGAAATTTCTTGATAATATTTTGCCTTTTCAATCTTACTGGCTGTTTGTGTAAGAATTTTCTTAAGAATTATGCTATACTCGTTTATTGTGTGACCTCTGCAACGGCTCTAAATGTACCAAATGTCATCAACATTTGGTACATTTACGGGTTTCAAGTAGAAATAATTAACTAGGATTTATCTCTAAAAAATGTAACAACTCAGCAAAGTTTCGGACACACGACTCCTTCACTTTATTTGATCACAAAACGTGATGTTTCGGTCATACATGGCCGAGGTAGGTACTCGATTTTTAAATAGAGTTATAAGGAGTGTATTAGATTGCCATTGGCATGTTTGTCATACACATATGTGTATGTATATCGTTCACACATCGACGGAGCTCAAAGTTCGCATCGCCAATCTGATCACGTCAGTGCCATCGAGGCTCATTCGATTCCCATTTATTACGCTATAAGGGTTTGTATTTTTTATCGAAACCACATTGTTACCAATTTTGCTCGATTGTGATATAAAAAATATAAACCTATACACTTCGCTGAAAATATCCGAGCATTGTTAAAGGATATTCGTGAAAATATTTGATATTTATGCTTTATGTATAAGCTGTTCAATATTTCTTTAGGATTTACGGGCTTAAGAAGTAGAAAGATTTTTGTGTGCACGTCACAATCATTCCCTTCAAGGGGTTAGTGTTCATTGGGTGGAAATAACAAAGACGATAAAACTGTTCGCTTGGAAAAAGGATATTGAATGAGGTCAGACGCAGATATATTCGTATTGAAGGCAAATGTCGAGGCGTGTTGGGGACAGCCGTTTGCGCAGTTTTTACTGTCGCGCCGATGTGCCCCCTCGTTACTGAACTCATATTGCTTTTGGTATGTTCTGGATATCACCGCATATCCTTTTGTTTTTCTATACGGCTGATTTGTGGATTATTGGCCGGCTTAGCTACTGCGAGCATTCAGAATATATTTTAGTAAAAAGTATCAATATATTAAATAGATAATACATAAATTACATAATATCGAAGTTGAAACAATTTAAAACGTTTTCGTTATAGATATAAAACAATAATCTCCTTTATACAAAAAGGGAAGCTGAGTTTAACGTGTACCTTTGTCAAGGTGTTACCGAATATCAATCTTCATACTCATCATCATCATTTCGTGTAGGTTACACGGTCAATCGACCATGCAAACCTACTTATAATGTTATATCGAAATATTCCGTTAGCCAATTTAGGACACTGCCATCACTATAACGAACTAAAACATAAATTAATTAATGATTAAGATAAGTAAGTATTACTTTTGGTGTTATAACTTAAATAATAATTAATTTCACATATTTACATAAGTACGTTAGTAATTTATGCCTTATTTTTAAAGGATAACAAAGTAATACTTAATTAGTTAATTAACCATTACTAAATTTGTAATACTTCTGTGAAATCACTGTTAATTATAATTAAATAATAATAAAATAATGAATATCATTATCTAATAAGCACCACTTTGATTTTGAATATATTGAGGGAAATAGTAAATTCTAACTTACTACTCCACAGATCTCTGTGACTGCAAGTAATCCTTTGTAACGTCATTTAATCAACGTAATTTTATAAGTAAAATCTCGCAACATGAGGACTGTAGCACAAAATGAGACTGAACGATTCGGGAATTATAAGTGTGGTAGTTGTGCTATTTTGTACAGTGACTATAAACAACTAGTAGAACATCTATACTGGCGGCACGGTACGGAGAGCCGTTTGTGCAAGAAGTGTAACCTTCGACGGTGGTACTACGCCGCTCACAAATGCGGCGTATTACCCATTGACGAAAATTATATCATAGAAACAGATACATCTGAGGAACAGAGAGAATCAGAGTTTTGTATATGCGGGAAGGATATACAAGACTCAAAAATGATTGGGTGCGATGGTTCGCAGTGTACCCTGAAGTGGTATCACTTCGATTGCGTGGGCATTGTGGACCCGCCGGAGGGTGATTGGTTCTGCCCACATTGTGTTCCACAGGTGATTTTACTTCACAATTTATTTATAAATGTTACCCTCCTTGGTCCAGTGGTTAAGGCGTTTGCCTGTAGACCCGGAGGTCGTGGGTTCGATTCCCACGGGAAGCATACTTTGTTTACTTGTTTTCAGTTTGGTTAGAACATTGCAGGCTTGAATCAACTGATTGATTTATAATAAATATGATTTCGTGCTTCGGAAGTCACATATCACTTACACGAAATGATGATAATGTAATGATTAATGTTATTGAGTTTCATTGTGCGAATTATGTGCGCGTAGTGAGTATCCGGATTTATACCCGGTTTAGTACCCAATTCGGGTATTATATTGAGTTTTGCCTTTAGGGTTTTTATCTACTGCCAATCTCTATTTACCATAGTGACCATACTTGTTTACATAACTATTTAATAGTTTTTTTGTGAAATTTTTATAATTAAAATAAATAAAAATGAAAGCATTTATGTAACGCATATTATTTTTCTTCAAATAACAATTCTAAATTAATATATAAAAATATATTTTAATCCATTATTTTAATAATACTTAGTACAGAGACCTGATTTAAAAAGACTTCGTATTTAATCATTAGTTAAATATAATAAATGTTTGTTTTTATCCTAAAATATTACTTGAAGTTTTGACACATTTTACAGACCGGTTTATTATTATATTAATGCCAATTGACAACATTTCATTTTTTTTGCCATTTGTTTTCTTATGCTCAGTAAATAGTATTTTGAAAACTAGGAAACATGTATTTTTTCTTTTCGTGATATTTTAGATCTAAGTTAAAGAAAAATATTTTTAAAATTTTGTAAATTCAAAAAATGCTTTAGAGGATAAATAAACCCATTACCTTTGCCTAAAAATAAAAATAATGAAATTGACATTGTCACGATTGACGTTTGACGTTTGTTTGTTTTTTTTTCGGTTAGTAGTGGTATACTGTATAAATGCGCAAAGGTATACACGACGTTAATCCGCCTTTGGGCCTGCACAAAGTTTTTTGGGAATATTTCGATAAATAAGCGATAAAAATGGTCGAATTTTTTTTTACGGTATATTTAAAACATAAACTTCAAAATAGTTAACAATTTGAGGTACCTATAAAAAATTGAAATGTTGTGAATTGCGTAAAAACAAAAACATGTCACTTTAATGAATGGACATATATATATTGTCATTTACTATTATCTAGCGACGTGTATGGTTCATTGTCTCAATAAGATTTTACTAAACACTTTTTTTTAATAGCCTGACCCCCTTCTCGACAAAGGCCTACCTCTTGTCTTCCATGCATCTCAGATACTCGCCCTTTGTTGCTATCCACTCTCGAGTTAGAACTGTAATCGTACAACATGAATTGCAATAAATGAATTGAAATTGAAATTGAAATTGAATTTGTCCAGGTCAGCCCGCTATCTCTTGCGTAGTCTGCCCCTCGGTCTACTGCCTTCTGGAACCCAGGATATTGCTAAACACTATTCCAAAATTAACGGTGTACAAATGAATAATAGGTTCTGTAATCTGTGATTCTAAAGGGCAAAAACATAATCATTTAACTGTTGCATTAGATGTCATCTGTCAGTTAGTTAGCGAGCGATATAAACCGACTTTACCCACACAGTTATGAGTTTTAATAAGAGTTCCATTTGTATTATTTCTAAGAGGTAAAAATAACAGCTCTTTTTTTTCTTACTCAGAAAAGTAAAGCTGTTAATGGAGTAGCGAAAACTTGAAAACGGAAGACGTTTCATATCCGAAGCCGACAAAATGGTCTGCACAACGTTTTTGTAAGTATTTTATTTAAAATTACTATATATAAGTAAATAAGTATATAGGATAAATTATTATCAAAATTCGTTTCGCAACGGTTAATTCTTGATTCATAAAAAAATAAATTTTCTCATTTATAATATACTAGCGACATAGGCTTCGCATGGGCATAAAAAGCTTTCTCTTGAATCACTCTATCTATTAATAAAACATACCGACGAATTGAGAAGCTCCTCCTTTTTTTGAAGTCGACTAATTCTGTGAAGTCGGTTAAAAAAAACATCAAAATCCGTTGCGTAGTTTTAAAGATTTAAGCATACAAAGGGGTATAGGGACAGAGAAAGCGACTTTGTTTTATACTATGTAGTGATAGTGAAGTAACATGAGAAGGATATTAACATAAATAGAATCGGTATTGCAAATGTTTGTATGAGGTGTTTAATTTTTGGACTGTACATGGTCTTATCATCATTATTTACATCATTGATATAAATTTTCTTATAATTGTTCATTAAGTAGTTAATAAATGTATTGAAGATGGCAACACTTGTTAAATTATTTTTTTCTTTTTTGTAGAAATAGTGCTACGTGTGCTCACATTTCACATGTCGAGGACGAGAAGGCATGGAAGTAAACTGAAGATGAAACGCCTCTTCAGCATCTCTGCTGCCAGCGTCAGTTTAGTTTGTACATATTTTATATTTTTATTTTTGCAGTTATTTTAGTACCAAAAGTTAAAAGTTTCTTTGTTTATATATGATGATTAAATATGTTGTAAGTTATGTTAAATTAGTATAAACTGAATATCAATTTTGTTATAAATATTAAAAGGTATCAATATAAGTATATTTAACAGTAAAGGAACAATAAAGAATAATATTTAAAGCAATGTTTTGTTATTTTTATTTCAATAAGGCAATTAACATCTCAACATTCATAGTTTAATAACAAATATTCAAATTCAAAACCATGGAAAGTTTCAAATTCAAAGTAGGTATTAATATATCTAGTAGGATTATAAACTCAACATCTAAGTACTTTGGAAAACAAGTTTGAAGGGAAAATTGTTATGGAGAGTGTTCAGTTGTGAGCAATATGAGCAATATGAGTTCATGTATTTTGCACTCTTTGATAAAAATATATACTTAATATTTGCTTTCAACATAAAAAGACTCTTTTATAAAGGTATTTCGTGTTGTTAGTTATGTACGTATTTAGAGCTATAATGTAGAGCTAACGAGCTGGACTAAATGTGCTTAGATAATGTACGGACGTAAGAACACGTCAAAAAATATGTGTGTTAATGCAAATCGATAAAACTAACCTGTATTGGTTTGGTCATAAGGTCTCTTTACATCGGATTCGTTTAAATTTTAGACGTTGATTACGAGTACTAGAATGGCTTTCATGCATTAAAATACTTACTACACTAATAAGGTAATGGAAAGCCGTACATCTAAATAAGATCCCTACGAAACAGAACGCAGTGCAATATTATGTTGAAATTTGAAATAATCGTCATCAATTGAGCGAGTTTTCTAGTTGCATCCTCAGGTTTTGGAGTGAGTGACTGCTGTTTGACAGTTTCTTTTAACAGTGAATCCAGGCCAACACCGTGGTCATGAAACGACTGGCACAGCAATCTTACGGCTTTAAATATATGCTTATTTTACTTTTACTGGTATTTTGTTGATTTCCCAAGTACCGTCAGCAAATCACATCTCACGACGAATGCGTCAATATTCCTGTATAGTTTAACACACAAAACGCTTTATACCAGGTTTATATTTTAAGTTTTAAAATAATCGAACAAGAACCGCGTGAAAAGTGTACCGGTTTACATTCCTGGTATCTCGCTCAAAAAGGGAAAGAACACAAGTATATACCAACACAAAAACCGATCATTCCCGTTGTCCTCCACTTCAATTGCCACCACTGGTGGGAATGATTTATATTATATGATTTGTGTCGTAGTCCACGACTGGTGGAATAGTCGGATACCAACCTTATTATTGTGCTTGTTTAATAAGAATACTTTTCTTTGAGAAAGAACTTCTTAATAGCAAAGGCTGAACTTATAACAACTACGACAAGTTGTCTGCCTTCGAAAGTTTCTTATTAAAATAGAAACTTCAGTTAATTAAAATAACTTTTGATTTACCTTGCAATATCTAAACATTTGAAGAATTATGTAGTAGGAAATCATCTGTTTTGTTATTTGCCCCTTAGGCGCTGCAACAGGAAAACAGTTTTTTGCAAACTATCTGAGTGGAGACGCAGCGGCTTATACTAATAAGGGCCAAAAACATACACTAAAATTTTGTTATACAGTACGAGTAGGTACTAACTGTACTTACTTCATATATACAAGTAAACATGACTTGTCTACTAACAGCCAGTTGTAACAATGTGTCAAGTCAAGTCATGTCTTATTTTCGAGAACCTAAAGTTGCCATTCAGTGCAGTGTCTTTGTCAGAGCTGACGTCAGGGATAAAAGAACAACCTCAGAAACCGTATGTCGTGCGTTTTATCATCTTGTGCTGGTACATTACCTACTGCATAACTTTGGTAATGAGAATGTGATCAGGCATAAAATAATTAATTAAAAAAATGATAACTTACCATTAAAAGGCTATAATTTTTTAATATTATCTTTAATAGAGAGTAAAGAATATAATAAAAATAAATACTTCTAATCTCCGTTGATACTCCACTGCTGAACATAGGTCACCCCTTATAAATTTCAATTTTGACCGGTTCAAGCAGTTTGTATACCAGTTAAGTGTCTTTCTCCAATATATAATAAGTACATCTTCCTTCTATACTAAATAAGGATAGTGAGCAAGTGGGAAATTTGGAAAGGAAATTCAGCACCACTGCATCATTTTGAAAAGCTCTTTAACCATTTCAGTTGGATATATAAGAAGAATAAAGATCCATAAACAAGTAAATATTTTTCTGTATGTGCCCCAGTGTACTTTACTGATTGACATAAACCATGTAGCAGAACTACGCGGACGAAGTGGCGGGCAATAGAAACAACGAAATTTCTGTAATTAACCCGGTTAAGGATAAAACTAGTTTAGAGGAAATTAGCTGAAAAGTTAGCAACTACTTGCCAATGCTGCATAACTAGAGGCAACTTTGACGTCGAGTGGAGTCTGCCATGAGGGTTGTGATCTTCATGTAATATGTAATCGGGTAAGAAACTCTAAGCGGCCGGATCATGGGAGCTCACTGCTCCTAAAACTTTAAGAGAAGGGATTTTTGAAACAATTTTTGTACGTACTTTTTCCTACTTTACGCACCATCGTGTAAATGTATCTGTACATTATCACCGTGCTTCCGAAGACACGTTAAGCTTTTGGTCCCGGTTGTCATCAGGTAGTCGTTAAAGGAACCACGTCTGAGGCCGAGAGGTGATTCCGAAGAACTCTGACACCAGGGTGTGCATAGTCGATTGACTGTGTCACGTGTAGAAAAGATGATGATTTAGAACTATCAATAGTTTAATTTTTTTATTTATAAGTGTTTCTGTTGTATATTTTAATGTACAAATCGAAACTAAAATTCATTATTGCACTAAACATTCTGAATGGATTTTGCTGGTGCAATCTTCTTTTCAATAATGGTGCAATAATAAATTTTCAATTAATCCAGCTAATATAATAAATTATCCAACTAATATTATACATGCAAAAGTGAGATTGTTTGTTTATATGTTCGATTGTTACGCTTTCAAGCTACATCTAATCTACTGAACTAGGTATTATCGTTAAAAGTATTGAGAAGGACATTGAGTACTTTTTACTCTGGAAAAAAGCACTGTTCTCAAGGGATATTCACGTTGGCAAATCTGCGGACGAAAGCTTATTATAGGCTCTATACAATGAAGTAAAAATTATTAATTAGTGATTATTTTATTTTATGTATGTAAGTTTTTACTGCAGAGCGTGATCAGCTGAGATGAAGTCTATTTGACTACATATATTTTGGTTATAATCACCACCACCATCTTTATAATTTCGACCTTCCCTACAGATTACTATGATACCTACTATATTATAAATTCGGTGCTACAGATTTCACCTTACTAGCTTGCATGATCCGAAGCGGCTAGTTCCCACATTCTAAGCTGATCTCACCTAAATTATTGGACCAAAAGAACTAATATCATTGAATATATCATACTATCGTAAACCGTTATTAAGTTCAGACGTGTTAATTATGTTTTATTAAAATAAACAATTACTTCGCAACTGTGGCCTAGATTTTCAACTGCGTCATTTATCATAATAACTTGTGCAAAATACTCTTAGTGTAATGTTTTTATCTATCAATTTGTGTTGTTCGTTTTAAAAATAGACTAAAATGGAAGGCAGTCCGTTTAATCGGAGTGATTTAACACGCCGTAGCCCGCCGTCCACGCCCACCCCAGCGCCAGTGTTCCTTGAGGAAGCGCAACCTGAAGTAATATCTACTATTGAGATCCAGTCCTGGATGACCTCCATAGAACAGTGTCTGAAGGAAGTCTGCAAAATTTCAGCCGATGGGAAACTGAACTCGGACCAAAAGCTAAGAATTAGCAATTTAAGTAGGAATGTAAGCCATGGCACATCTCAGATGGTAGTGCAGTACCAAGCATTGAAGCAGAAGACAATTCAATATCATACCACCATTCTAGCCCTCAAAGAAAAGCTTAATCTGTCGCAAAGTCTTCAAGAGCTCAAATTAAGAATTGAAGAAACGTCGAAGCCCACCTCAGGAAAATCTTTCGCTGATACAGTAAAAATGAGTTCAAATAACTTTATCCAGCCCCAAAAAGTAAGTGCCGTAGCTATATACCCCAACGACAAACTAAAAACCAGTGAGGAGACAAGAACGCTAGTCCAAAAAATTATTAGCCCAGCACAGATGCAACTGCATGTTCGAGGAGTTAGGAAAACAAGAAATGGAGGAGTTATTATTAGTACGGAGAACAAGGCCGACGTTGAAAAACTGAAGCAGTCTGCCCAACTGAAAACTTCTGGTCTCACTGTGGGCGAGCCGCATAAACGAAAGCCCAGAATTGTAATCATCGGAATCCCAACATCTATGCCGGAAACGGAGGTTTTTTCTTGCATTTATGAGCAGAATTTGGCAGACAAGCTAGTCGATTGCTCTCTTGATCGTTTTTTGTCATCTACAAGACTAAGCCATAAATATGGGAAAAAGAATGGCGAGCCTGAATTTTGTCATTGAAGTTTCTGCAGATATACGCAAGGCCTTAATCTCTAAAGATAGAGTTTGCGTGAGCTGGTCCTCATGTCCTGTGAGAGACTTCACGCTGGTGACCAGATGCTTCAAATGCCAGCAATACGGTCATGCGGCCAAAACTTGCAGGGAGGTGGTCAACACTTGCAGTCACTGTGGTGTGGTAGGCCATTCCATAGACGAATGTACGAAGAAGGGAGACAAACCAAAATGCGCGACCTGCCTTCGCTTCAAAAAGCCATGCGACCATAAAACAGGTGACCCAAATTGTCCCGCAAAATTGATAGCAGAGAAAAGGTATATTAATTCTGTAGACTATGAAGGCGCCTAAGAGCGCCACTTTACAAGTTTCTTTAGATCTTAATTTAATTTATTTTATTTTTTAACTATGGATTTGTTTATTTCTGATTTAGATATTTTTTCTGTTTCCGAATCGAAAACATGTGAGGTCGAATGCTGCAAACAATATCTATCCTCTTTTAGCCATCCACTAACACTGATAACACAAAATATCCAGAGCATTTTTAAAAATTTTGACAACTTTAACGTACTTTTACATAGGCTTAACATTGACTGTGACGTCATAGTGTTAACTGAGTGCTTTCTACAAAATCGCGGTAATGTACCCCTCATGCAAGAATTTAATATGTTTAGCACTTCAGAGAATTTCAATAAAAATGGCGGGATTGTAGTTTATACCAGAAACACTCTGAATGTCGCAGTAGAAGAACCCATTATACTAGATTGTAATCGGCTACTAATAAAAATCGGCTCAGAAATTGCCATAATAGCTATTTACAGATCCCCGTCTCATACAAATACCACCGATTTTACAAAGTCATTAAATGAGACATTGCAAAAATTATCAACTTTTAAACATGTAGTTGTAATGGGTGACATTAACATTGACATTAACCCGGATAACGGCAATGCAGATGCTCTGGAATACCTTAACCTATGTGCTTATCACGGCCTACTTCCTGCACATTCTTTTATCACTCGCCCTAAGAGCGGTACTTGTTTAGATCATATCATGATAAAAACAAATTATCGATCATTAGCACTTATACCTAACTCAAGCATAACTGATCATAGAGCTGCCCTACTAACCCTAAATCGTAACTTATTTAACCGTTGCCAAGCGCAAATAAAGACTAAATTAAATTACATTGGCCTTGAAGACGATTTATGCAACATTGATTTTGACCTAGTCTACAATAACGCTGATACGAACTCTTGTTTGTCACAACTAATTCAGAATATCCGTCAAGCTATAATTAAAAACACAAGTACAGTTTATTTAACAAATAAAAATTTTAACATTTAACCCTGGATTACACCAGGGCTAATTCGTTGTATGAGAAATAGAGACAAGTTACATAAAATAGCTACCAATAATCCACAAAATTTGGTATTACAAATTTCGTACAAGCGTTATCATAATTTTTGTAACAAACTTCTAAGAAAAATTAAATGCAACTACGAAAAAAATGAATTATTAAAAGCTGGTAGCAACAATAAAAAAATATGGCAAAGTATTAAAAAAGATTACGTATACTACAAAACAGTAGGAATCATCTTCGAGTTTATTACAAGTGCACGCGTCACAGCTGACATCTGCAAACATTGCAAATTCCTACTTTGTAAATATAGGTAAAAAATTAGCGGAAAAAGTGAAAAGACAATCGCTCTCAACGCATTCTAGATCAATATCGTACTCTACAATCATTTGTGATGCTAGATACTGATGAGGCAGAGGTAGGAGCGATCATTTTAAGCTTGAAAAACAGCTGTGCCGCCGGGTGGGATAGTATATCTAATCATATTCTCAAAAAATTTAGACATATTCTAGTTCGTCCACTGACTCATATCTTTAAAAAATGCCTATCAGAAGGAGTATTTTCTAGATGTTTAAAAAAAGACGTCGTGGTTCCTATTTATAAATCAGGTAACAAAGAGCAAGTCTCTAATTATAGGCCTATTTCCTTACTGCCTTCGTTATCCAAAATATTAGAGAAAATTATAAACAACAGACTTGTTAATTATTTAGAAAAATACAACCTGTTATCGAAAACGCAGTTTGGGTTTAGGTCTAAATTATCAACAGCAGATGCTGTCCATAATTTAGCAGATTATCTAGTTAAGGAACTGGACAGTGGAAAACAAACAATAGGTATTTTCCTGGACCTTGCCAAAGCCTTCGACACAATTACTATTCCCATTTTATTGCACAAGCTTGGAAACATAGGTATAAGAGGAAATGAGCTAAAACTATTTGCAAACTATTTACACGAGCGTTCTCAATGCGTCAAAATAGGTAATATTTTCAGCTCAGATCAAGAAAATAGTTGTTTTGGAGTTCCCCAGGGGAGTACCTTAGGTCCGACCTTGTTTTTAATTTACATTAATGACTTGTGTAACTTAACCGTTGAAGGAGGGAAAATAATTTCGTATGCTGACGATGCTGCTCTGGTTTTCTCTGCAAATTCTGTGGATGAAGTTTGTAAATTTGCGCAACAAGGATTCAATTAAATAACTGGCTTCGGGAACCTACTAACTTTAAACACAGATAAAACTAACTTTATTCGATTCTCCATGCGCCATTCGCGCGCAACCCTTTCTAACTTAAAAATATGTGCACATCACTGTAGTAACCCTAACACCGCCACATGTGACTGCCCGGAAATTGCTATTACTGACAAAATTAAATATCTGGGAATTGTAATTGATGACACACTTTCTTTTAATCAACACATAGAAATTTTAAATGGTAGAATCCGTAAATTAATATTTGTTTTTAAGAAACTACTGTCTATTGCTGACTCTAACACAATCAGACAAGTGTACTTTGCCTTATGCTAGTCAATTTTAACTTACTGCATTACTACATGGGGAGGCATAGCAAAAACATCATTACTAACTATTGAGAGAGCGCAGCGAGCCATCCTTAAGGTTTCCACTTTTCGCCCTTTTCTATTTCCTACTGAACTTCTTTATAAATATTGTAAGGTACTAACAGTTAGACAATTATTCATATTAAGCACAATCCTTCAACAGCACGCCGCACTGCCATTCAGCATTAAGTTTAATGACAAAAGACGTAAAGATATTGTTTGCTCTACACCAGAAACAAAACACGCATTCACCCATCGCTTCTTCATGTTCCTTGGTCCACTCCTTTATAATAGACTTAATAATAAACTAAGTTTCTATCCCTTTACTTATAGCATGACTAAGAAAACCCTTATAGAAACCCTCCTAAATATGTCCTATGACGAAACAGAAGAACTACTAATAGTTTTAAAATAATTTACTTATGGCTTTTATTTTTAACTATACTATAACTGATATTTTATGTATTAATTAGTTTTGTACAAGTAGGTATAATTTAATAACTTAATTTTTTTCTTTAATTGTTTACTGATTTTATTTTTTCCTTTTACTGTCTGAAACACAGGATAATTTTTTATCCTAGCTCAGACACCCTTATTTTTATTGACATTTATTTAATAGCTCTTTTGTGAAAACTTTTTTGTTTAAGTAAATTGAATAAAGATTTTATTATTATTATTTATATTATTATATAATATTTAATGTAAATAATAAAATCTAGATCAGTGATTATGTTATACTTACTAGTAAAATTATTTTAAGACTAGCCGTACAGTACATAAACAAAATTTTAACTTTCGCGTGCTTTCTGTGATAGGATCCTAAAAAAGATACCAAATGGTAACATAAGTATTCTTGAAATTGCAAAATACGATTTGAACTTGTTTTACAACTTTACATGTCGGTATTAATTAATTTTTAATATCTTTTCCTTAGTTTTTATGTGATATTAGTATAAAAAATACAAAATACATTTTGAAAATATTGCTTTGGGCAATTTTAATATGCTAATGTTGGTAGATAGGTTCTCAGTCCCGAGGGGAATTGCCGCGCCCGCCGCCATCTAACTTGCTTGATTTTAACATTACCATCATCTTTTCCCTTAATTTTACCGTGGCATCAAATTTTACTTGTAGTTTATAGTTACCCGTATGTAAATAGACCAATAATATAAATAAATAATGATTACACCTTTAAGGCTATCTTTACTTATATATCAAGGCGTAGGTATATATACCTATTATTTGCTAATTGAAAGTGGTAAGGTAAACAATAGGTAAATAAAATTATTGTTCGTGTTAAAAGAAAATAATTTAAGTTACGAGGAAATTCTTATTTACCAAGCATTTAACGAAGTGTTTTTTTATTGCGAAAAACAATTGTGAAATAAAATTTTAGGCTGCTCAATGATGAAACGGCAAAGTTGACATGTACTTATAAAGATCGGTTTCGGATCGGGAATTGTATAAATAGTTTCAGTCACTACTGTTATTTGAAATAATTAATATTGTGTTCGTAATGTCATTAGGTAAGTAGGTACTTATTAAAAAATGTGCCTTGTGTAAATGCAGTAAGCGTGCCTAATAAAAACATAATTCGTCAATATTGTTCAAATTTAGCTGTTTTAAGAAATCCACAGTGACTATTGTTATAGGGCAAGTCCTATCTGCGCGACCACCTAGTGCAAAATATTCTAGTCACAGACGCCCTCGGCTAGCAATGCTTAGAATACAAAGTAATCATACACAATTCTGTTATTTATTTTCTCAGAATTATTTATTTTCCTCATATATTAAATAATAAACTCATAAGCTGGTAATCATTGTCACCAGGAGACGTGATTGAAGTTTTATTATTAGAATACTTATTGAATTTACATAAAATGAAGTGAGTTCGTTCTCGCCTGTTTAAATAGGCTGTGTTTCAGTAAAGTTAGGTCGCTATCACACACTATATACTCCAAAATACTTGGTTGTTAAATTTTTATTTTTTATTTTCGTATTTCACATGTTTTCCATCAGAGTTTTTTCGTTTCATTCAAAGATACATCCACCTTTCAGCTGAAAGTTACATACAAACTAAAACTAACGAATCAATATTTATCTAACTTTATTTAGTTTTTCTCTAACAGGTTAAGGCATAAATAGATTTTCACGTCATTAACTTTTGGGTCTAAAGTGGCATTTCTGTCGCGTTGTGGCAAATGGTTTGGATATTCTCCAAATATGCCATCGAGATAAGCTATGAGAACTTTTACTGATATTAGTTGTTCCCTATTAGTTGTAGTCTTGTTTCGTGATTTTATATTATAACAGCTGTGCCCGTGACTTCGTCTGCGTCCGCGTAACATTCGAACTTTAATTATTTTAGTTTTGTACCTTAATTCTTGTAATTAAATCAAATAAGTTAAAAGGATGTTAATTCATATCATGTGGGTTTTATCAACTACTGCACAGTTTGGTGTCAGAGTTTTATTAATGACTAGCTATTGCCCGCGGCTCCGCCCGCGTGTAGGTCGCTTTTCGCGTAACCTGTGGAAACTACAACTATCCAGACCTATAGTTAAATCTATAGTATCCTATTCCCGTGCCAATTTTATAAAGCCATTACATTGCTACGATATCAAACTGAAAATATTATCATTCATACTATCACATCTTTGTCTCTAAAAGAGTAGACGCAGCCTATTACAGGGTCATTTGGACCTAAAAGCCACTTCTAAAGTTATAGTGGGCGTGAAAAGTGGAGAAAATCTCAATAAAAAGTGATAAGTTAGTTAAATTAAACCTAACGACACGACCGTATGTTCCGTCAAACAATAACTGAACTGACTTGCCGATTTCATTATTTTTTAAACCAAAGCCAAACCAAACCAATCAATCAATTCAAATAGCTTACAATACAACACGACCGATAAACAAACCAACCAATAGAACTAAATCAACAACCAAAACTTTTTTTAAATAATTTAAATTAATTGCCGTAAGGAAATTTTCAATCTGCTATACCATATGCGAAAAAAAAATTAAAATAAAGTCAGCGCCATCTATTGATATTTTATGTAACTAAATTGTACGCCCACACACATTCAATGTGTTATTTTATTAAAATTTAATAGAGACTGCAGTGTGTTTTTCTCTTTATTGATATCGATAAAACGAAGTAGAAATTCTAGCTTTATCTAAATTAAATACGTTTATGTAAACCGCATTCAACTCTGTTTAAAAGTTTTGAAGCAGTGCTAGAAGTAAACTTCAACTGACCATAACTTCTTTTTCCCTTAACCGATTTTGACGAAACAAAGTTTTGACAACGCTCCTAATTATATGTAATCCACCTGTGAAAACCGCGTTCAAATCTGTTGAGTAGTTTTGAAGTTATAACGTACCAGAGAGACAAAAATTCCAAAAATTGTTTTTTTTTTTTGGTTTCTGTTACTCTTCTTTAATCGCTCCGTATCAGTTTTTAGAAAAATATTTAATGTATAGACACTCGATTTTTACTGTCCTATTATTTGCATAGATAGATAAGTACAAAATACTGATATATTAACGGACTTAACGCTAAGAGCGTTCTCTACCAGTCAACCATTTGATTAATCTTCTTCTTCAAAGTCGTCAATTATAAACTATTAGATTTGATTTGATTGGGGTTGCGATATCGTTTATCCGGAAATAAATTTGCAAATGAATTTATTCTTTCCTTTTCAAAATTAAAATAAAAGTAAGAAAATAATTCTAGAAAACAAATAAAAAACGAAAACAGAAAATTATTGTTTGTGGCAGGGTTCGATCCAGCTACTTCCAGCTATTTCTTGAAACATTTCTTTACTAAAATATTAAAAGCAAAAATATAGAATTCTAAAAAACTAATACAGAACGAAAAAAAGTAAGTAAAAAAAAAAGTCATGTTTAGCAGGATTAGAACCCTCTACTCAAAAAAATAATCCTAACTTATGGAAAATAACACAAAGATTTACCTATTTTCAAACTACTATTCGAAATCCGAAATCCGGAATCCGGAAAAATACTTTTCAAACTTAAATTAAACGAATCAATGAGTAGCCCAAAACGCAGACATTAAACTATACATACAATATAATGCCGCAATTACCACTCCATACTCCAATCAATTCCAATTTAATTTTATTATTTTATATTAAGCAGGTACCAAATCGTCTAAACACACAATCAAATCGTTAGAAAAGCAAAAAAAAAAAAAATATTTTATTTAATTTGAAATCTCAATTACTACACAATGACATGATGATTAAATGCGAACGACAAACCATATCGACTTTTAAAATGTATGGTGGCGTCATCTATTGACACATTACTGAACTCATAATATTAACAAATAAATAAAACCTTTGCACTCTATCTTCTATTATGTATTGTATCCTATTACAATATGTTGTGTACATACAATACAATTCAATACAAAATATTATACCAAAAGACATTTTCAATTTAAATTCCATGTATCTCACTTCAAAAATGACAAAGTTTCATACAAACTGGCAACCCCTATTTAACCCCTATAGGGATGTTATTTTCAAAATCAGATTGATGCATTATTATTTTTTACCAGTTACAAATTCAAATTAAAAATTTCATGTGTCTCACTTCAATAATGACAAAGTTTCATACAAAATGGCAACCCTTATTTCACCCCTTTAGTGGATATAATTTTCAAAATCTGATTGGTGCATTATTATTTTTTACCAACTTCAAATGTATGTTAATAATTCCATGTATCTCACTTCAAAAATGACGAAGTTTCATACAAACTGGCAACCCCTATTTCACCCCTATAGGGATGTTATTTTCAAAATCAGATTGATGCATTATTATTTTTTACCAATTAAAAATTCAAATTAAAAATTTCATGTGTCTCACTTCAATAATGACAAAGTTACATACAAAATGGCAACCCCTATTTCACCCCTTTAGGGATGTAATTTTCAAAATCTGATTGTTGCATTATTATTTTTTACCAACTTCAAATGTATGTTAATAATTTCATGTATCTCACTTCAAAAATGACGAAGTTTCATACAAACTGGCAACCCCTTTTTCACCCCTTTAGGGATAAAATTCCCAAAAGTCCTTTCTTAGCGGACGTCTCTTAGTCACAATCTACCTTCCTGCCAAATTTCATCTTCATCGGCTCAGCAGTTTTGGAGATTTCGTGATGAGTGAGTGAGTGTTTTTCGCTTTTATATATATAGATAGATAGATAGATAGATATTAAAACATAGTAAGACTAAGTTTTTTCTTGAGGTCCTTGGCATATTTAGCCGTTGGTTTCAGTTGCTATCGATAGATAGCAGTAATTGGGATTTGGCGGATACCTTACCCGGGTCATGTTCCTATTGGTCTGTGTCCCTGTAAAAGGATGACGGAGGTCAGACGGCAGATTGGGAAATACGCTCAGATGATGATGACGTTAAGAACAACTGTGAAATAACTAAATTCAAATGTCTTCAGCAACCAGGCCATCACAGACAGGCTTAGTTTCTTGATAAGTAAAATTAGAATTGTTTCATTGCTGAAGAAACGTGGAAAAAACTCATTAAACAAAATTGATCAGGGTCGGAGGGATTCCGAGACCAGGGCCGAGGTCCCAAACCTCAATTTGAAATTAATAAGTAAGCATTTTTGGTGGCGGCTTCAGGGGACTACATTTTTTTTAGGTATTTAAGAACCTATACAAATTAAAACATTATCTTATTTTAAGATTATATTAACTTGAAATATTATTTTTGTACCAAGTAATATATGCAGTAAGCGTGTAAGCGTAACAGAAAGACAGACGGTCTTTCGTAATAATTGCAGACACTGCAGGTTACCATTTTCGATCGTCACACAGCTTGATTGTCTATTTTATGACATACTAGCGACCCGAGAGCCCGGCTTCGCATGGGCATAAAAACCTTCCTCTTGAACCACTATCTATTAAAAAAAACCGCATCAAAATCCGTTGCGTAGTTTTAAATATTTAAGCATACAAAGGGACATAGGGAGGGACAGAGAAAGCGACTTTGTTTTATACTATGTAGTGATAGTGATAAATAAAAATACAAAGCACTAATTAACTTACAACTAAAGACCTACTTTCGAAATGAAGTAAAACCAAACATAAATTAATTCATGAATAATGCACAACGATAGTTGTAATTAAAACATAGTGGAGCAAACACTTTAATGGAAGCCAGAAACACAAATGGATACATTATCCCGTCCGGTTAGTATGCGCGATACGCTACGTGCAGCTGTAGATAACTAAAGGTTCCCTCCAGTGGTTTCTTTTTCTGGATTTCCGAATGCACTTTACTCGTGTATTTTGTTTTCCCTCTTTTACGTATTTCCTCGACAGCCTTCCTTTATGATCGAATAGTTGTGGAAATGGAATAATCGAATCACGATTCCCAAATGTTGCGTTTATGTTAAATACTTTTTTGTTTTATTACTAAAACGAGCAGTTATGTATTATATGTATTTCAAATGGGTTTGTAAGAAAATGATTTATTTATTTAACATAGTAACATTTTATTTTTAACCGACTTCAATTAAGGAGGATGTTTCTCAATTCGACCGAAGATAATCTTACATGAAATAATAGTGTATACTAAGAAGTACGATATAAATTAAAGCTCACGTGTCGGAAAGCACAACAAACATTTCATTGCAAGCAGTAACAATAGACGTTAATAACAATTAAGTATCCACTTAGCAAACTACTAATTAGTTCGGTATGAGTCAGCGAGCAAAGAGTAAACAAGTATCAACTTTGATAATGGTAGTGGAGTTATACAAAGAAAGCAATTTGCCCGTCCGCACGTAAATTTCCTTCCTTATGTATTTGTGGGGTTGTGTGTACTTGTACCTGCAAGGTAAACAAAAATCAGAGCGAATATTCTTACGTAAAATTATCGTAAAATCAGGTATAACCTTTAGCCTTTTTAGAATGTATCTGGTGAATTGTTAGTGTTGAATTGAATAGCAGTGTCGAAGGTTGGTGGACAAAGAGAAGCTTGCCCTACTAAACGTGACCAAGTAACCATAAACCCTACGTTATTGAGGCAAAGGATTGGGCTACATGGGACCCTTTTACGCCTTTTTTAATTTTTTTTTGATTATATGACATCTTTTGCAATGTATTAATAGTCATGTCTAGGTGAATTTGTTACATTGTCTGATGCTGTATGTAGGTAGAGAGCGGTTTAACACTAATAACTATTATCTTTAACCGAACAAATCTCTATATTGACCGGTTAATAGAGACCATCTATTCTTCCAGAGGTACCTATCTAACAGTGTCTTTATTTGTCGTCGGAGTATCTGTCAGGCACATGATTTGCCGTATGTCGTAGATATGATCGTTTTAACGAAGAGACAACCATCCAAAATAATTTAAATGTAAGTACATGTTCGGTACATGTAATATACATATAATAACGTGTATTATCGGCAAGCATCCCGATTGATGTGGACGTTGACGTATCGCTACTGAGGAAACTCCGATCCAATTTAGGGACCGATGCCGATGAGTGTCCCGTGAGACGCTCAGCTTTATTCATGAAACGAATTTTAACGGGAAAAGGAAAACTCGATTTTTATCGTAAATACATTATCTACATACATATTAGAAGGAACATATGAGCGAATTGAGCGAGCAAATGTATAAGTATCGGAATGTGTCGGGAACGTTAATGGGGATTGAAAATGTACTGATATTATTCTGCGACATCGTGCCTAACCGCGAAGTTTTTTTTTTTTAGAAAAACACAAGCTACAACCTACAGCTGTGAATACAACTGTTAGAGTCGGATTAAATGACTTACTCGTTTTATTATAACAAAGTGTGACCTTGCTTAATATATTCCGCCCTTTAGGCGAAGAAAGAATTTAATTTATCGAGGTCGTCCGGTCGTATCAGCTTCAGCTTCACAAGGTAATTAATGTAGTTACTGATACTAATAGACGCAAAAACTTACATTGAAGATAGAATCCAGCTGATAATAATTTATTAATTATATATAAATGAGACAAGTTGAGAGTGAGTTTGAATCGCCGTGTGTTCCCTGACTGAACTTGTACTTTCAAGTAAGTATCCTTCCTGTAAGTTCAAATATACCTAAGCGTTATTTTATGAAACAAAAGACTGTTTGCCTATTTTCATTTCATTTGCATATTTGTAACTACAGTGGTGAAAATATAAAAAAAACCATTGCATCTTAGGTTATCCTGGTTTTGAATAATAGATGTAACCAAATAAAATAAAACGATATGATGGGAGATGAGACTGAGAATATTAAATTGAATTGATACCATATTTAACAAGCACTCCTCCAATTTTGTAATATATCTAGCCAAGATATCAGCCAAATAATGCTGAAACAAAATAAATAAAAAGACATTTGGAATACAAACGATAAATATGCAAAACGTTTCCGCTCTGGTCGAGGAGAAAACGAACTGACAAAGTAGAGGCTACCCGCGCAATGATGCGAAAGTGACTGATAAGTCGCGAAAAATTCCCCGCTACAATATTTTATGACCACGCATATCTGTTATCTTATTGGAAAAATTATTTATTCCTACAACTCGTATACGTTTAATATGCGTCAATTCAATATACAATACTTATTGTGGGCCAAGGCCAACAATAAACACATTACTGGCTACTAACGGGGTGCAACAATAAGTTAATGCTTCTCCTTATTGTAACAAATTCACAAAATACATGAAAATTGTTTGTTTTTCAGATCAAATCTGCTTTTAGAAAAACCGGTCAAGTGCGCGTACAATGCCAATGTCAATTTTAATATTCGATTGTGGTATGTTAATGTGAAAGGATTATGAGATGCGAGTTAACTACTACTATCACTATCTAGTGGTGTTTTCCGTAAGTGAACGTTTTATATTAAATTTACCACTTAATTGTCAATTGATAGAATTCTTGTAGGTTTTCCTGTAATCTACAGGCAATGGCCTATATACCGTATTTTTTTCAAAATTTTAGGCTTAGTAGTTTCGGAGATCAGGGGGAGGGAATGGTCAATTTTCGTTTTCTTTCATGAATAAAATGAAAACTATTTCTGTTACAATAATAAGAAAAATATATTTGAGATCCACATAACGAGCTCTTTCATTTCATATATAACACGGTAAGGTTTGCATAACTTTTTTTTTTTAATTCCTAATTTGTCCCCCGAAAATGACCCTTATTTAAAAAAAATATTTATTTTCACAGGATTACGCCATCCTACCAAATTTCATATGTTTTGGTCCAGTAGGCTAGTAAATTGGCTGTGACAGACGGACGGACGGACAGACAGACGCACGAGTGATCCCATAAGGGTTCCGTTGTACATTTTTGTACGGAACCCTAAAAAGAAGCTAAGTATCATTAATGGATAAAATACGTAACATTATATTCACTAAATAAAAATCATATAAATTTAATGTTACATTAAATTAACAAAGTAATTAAACTATATTTCACTTCGTTAATGTGGCACAGTTAACTCCGAATCCCGAGCAAATGCAATGTTCTGTTCATTTCATAATAGTAAAATTAATGATGTACCCAAGGTGTGACCGTGCAATTGACACGAGATTTTACGATAAATCATCAGATTTGAAGGGTAGGGTGACAGATCCGTCGTGACGGCCTTCTATCTTATGACAAGGTCAAATGGCTTAAATTTACAATTTAAAGTAATTTATGTATTTAGAATCTCACCAGACGCTCCGCCGTATTTTAAAAATTTTGTAACTGGAACATCTACAATAGCCATCAGGCGGTCAGTAAACAATGGTCGTTTTTCGTTGGTAGATTTAAGGTTTTGTTATGAGCAGACAAAATATCAGATTGTTATAATTAGTGAATTTATTTTACTTAATTACTGTGATGACTCAGCCCAAAGAGGATTTTGATTTCTAATACCAGAGCTTTCCTCTGTTTCCCGCCTAGCGAAGCCGCCGGTTGGCTTGGAAGTCTTCCGTGTCGTTTACGATTTCATATCTGCAATGGTAGCTAGGATCACCGACTGGTAGCTTTCCATTTGGTAGTTCAATGGATGCTCTACTCCTTGCTCTCCCATCCTCTCTACGCCACGCCGCGATTACACTCATACTATTTATTAAGCCTTCTACTTCTTTGTTTTTCCTTATTCTCCATCCACAGTATTCCTTCCGGACTGGGACAAGAAGTTTCCGCCAGATACCTATCAGCTACCAAGAGCTAATTTTTCTCATTTACTGTCAGTGTTCAAGTATCATAGTCATACATTGCATCGTTTTATGAATGCTTTACTCTCAGTAAATTTAAACAGATCTTAGGTTTCTAGTTTATCAGAAACAGATTATTTATCTTATTCAATAAATATTTTTTAATAATTCAGAACAATAGGTGTCCTTGAAATGAAAAAAGGATTATGTATTTATCTTAGATATGTTTTAACGTTTTGTATATTGAATTTGTCTTTCTTACAAATATGAATAGCAAAATTTACGTAGGAATCATAGAAAAGAATAAATTGCTTCTGGATTAAAGCCAAACAGATCACGTTTTGGTAAACAATAAACTAAATCTTTACAAGACAAGAATTTTCTTTTGAAATATAAACTTTAAGTCAGATATTTAAAAAAACTAAAAAGATAACTAATAAAAAAATATTATTGACCTTTTATCTAGAGTGTAGGACAGAATGAGCTTCAGCTGGGGCATTATTTCAGTGAGAATTACATTACACAAATAAAATGTATCCTTTTTTTTATCCTTTCTTTTACGTATATCAAAATCCAGACGACGTTTTATCTTATCTTAAGTATAGGTCCTAAATTATAGGATAGCACGTCGAACCTTTGGGTCCTTTTGTACTTACCCCATCCTTTACCATGTGGGTGACCACATTGGGATTTCTGAAGAAGGACGAAGGCGAAGTGCCTATCGTCCCCCAGGGACTGCTCCAAAAAGGTCCATTCGCTTGCTGGCCAATGAGTCACAGAAACACAAAATGTGGCTCATAGAATCCTCTGTTTTTGCACACGCCCTACATTCAGGGCTTTCGACAAGTTTCAGTTTAAAGAGGTGACTTACGGTTGATAACTTGGTGATTGATACGGTTGGTGACGGTTTTTAAAATGTCCGGTCAGAGCTTCTATTATTGACGTTTTATCTCATAACTATCCGTTATAAATATCCATTACGTACACAAACTTTCAACTTCCTAATATTAATTAGTACGTTTATTAACCACCTTAGTTCTACAGTAAATACATTAAGTACTTACATGCATCGAATTAACTGCAACAAAGTACCGTGATTTCAAAAACAAAACGATTAAAAACTTTGATTAAACTCGAAAAAGTTAAAACCCGCTTGCATCCTCGTCCATTGTGGAAACATTTCGAGTTATTTTGTTTGTAAATTCAGCACGATGAAATATTCATGTCACATTTGCACACAGATCCGGGCGATCAGTCAGCCGTGAAATAATGCAAACACGATAAAGTTATGACTTCTTTAGACGCGGAATCAGATCGTTGCATCGTTGATCGTTATTTATATAAGTCATATTTTATTGCTTCGCAAAATCGGAAAATACTTTACAAATAAGAAACAGGGTCGCTATATAACCAAATAGAATCCAAAATCACTACATAGTATACTAAAACAAAGTCGCTTTCTCTGTCCCTATGTCCCTTTGTATGCTTAAATCTTTAAAACAACGCAACGAATTTTGATGCGGTTTTTTTAATAGATAGTGATTCAAGAGGAAGGTTTTTATACCCAAGCGAAGCCGGGGCGGGTCGCTAATCAATTTATAAAGCAAATATTTAAAAAAAACCGCATCTAAATCCGTTGCGTATATTCAAAGCACACATAGGGACAAACAGAGGGAAGCGACTTTGTTTCATACAAAGATATAAAAAAAAAAAATTTTGCCGCGCGCGATTTGAAATTCTTTGGTTTCATACTATGTAGTGATGGTGATAAAATTAAAATAGCGTATTTATTAATTTTTCCATGACCTTATTCTATCATAACATATCTATCAATACTTATAATAAAACAGTCAAAATATTTTGTCTGTATATTTAGTAATTTTGACTGAAATGGACAGAGGGACATTTAAAAATAATTGTTTTTGCCAAAAAAACCAAACCGACTTCATTTCCTCAACTAAAAAGGATGAAATAATTCATACATTGTTGTTTAAATATGCTTCATATCAAACATTTTAATAAATCTGAAGTCGGTGCAGTTATTTTAATAAAATATGCTAATTAACGAGCCAGCAGCTATTCAACGAATTTGTAAAATTGGCACTATTTTCAAATTTATTAAAATGTTTGATATGAAGCATATTTAAACAACAATGTATGAATTATTTCATCCTTTTTAGTTGAGGAAATGAAGTCGGTTTGGTTTTTTTGGCAAAAACAATTATTTTTTACTTTTTAGTTTTGAGTACGCAATACCTTATAACTAAAAAGTTGTAAACACTTTGCATTTTGGAAAGTCGGGTAAACGTCATCAGCGTCGTCTTACCTTATTGACATGGAATATATCAAAAACGACCCAAATCGCAATAAAACTTGAAGAGTTCCCTCGATAACTCCATGATTCCATCATCAGATCCTGATCTGATGACTATGGAACTATCTCGAAAGTATACCCTTTCTAACAAAAAAATAATTCTTCGAGTAATCGAGCAAGATATATTACAATCAAAAAGTTGTAAATACGTTGCATTTTTGAAAGTGGGTAAAATTTTCCAGCATCGTCTCACCTTCGTCTCACTTTAATAACTTGGAATATATCAAAAAATACCCATGCCCAATACAAAACTTGAAGAGTTCCCTCGATTTCTCCATGATCCCATCATCAGATCCTGACCTGCTGAACATGGGACCAATTGGAAAATAAACCCTCTCGAACAAAAAAAGCCGTCTTCGAGTAATCCGGTAACATACATAAAAAAAAAAAAAAAACATTCCGACTAATTGATAACCTCCTCCTTTTTTTTGAAGTCGGTTAAGAATAAAAGTAACCGTAATTTTTTATATGTATCTCCAAAAATACTGAACCGATATGCTTATTTTCGCCAATCATTTTGTTTTAACTCGGAAGAATATCTAAAGTTTGTTTCATCAAAATCGGTTCATAAAAAAAAAGTAATCGTCATTTGAATGAACTCAAGGCATGTTTGCCTGCAAATATATGTATAGCAATTTAGAACGATTGGACTAATTTGGATAATTCTTTTTTTGTGTTGGTTATTTTTTTGACAAATTTTGTATAAAAGAAAAGGAGGATTCCCGGGCAATACCCGCGGGATAAAGGGAATGAAGCCCACGAGCACGAAGTCGCGGGCTACATCTAGTTGAAAATAAACGGTTGCATTACAAAAGGAAATTCTTTTCTTTTCTAGATTCAGTTTTCTTTTATGGAAACACGAAACGTGATCAGCTAGGCTTTAATCCAGTAGAAGTTTTGTCCTATCTATGACCTTTTCTTATTATTTCTTAGTTAGAAATCAAATCATTCGTCATTTAAATGTATGGAAGATAAAAATGCTTTTGCATTAAGTCCAGTAATTGCGCATGCATTTTGTAAAATTAAGGTTAATCAATGATTTTGTTACAAGTATCCAATTTTGGGCATCGTGTTTATATATCTATCGACAGTAATATTAATAAATGGCATAATTTATAACGCATGACTTTTGTTACAATGGCTTATTTTTGTAAATGCGAAAGTTTGTATATTTGTTAGTTTGTTACTGAAATTTAGCATACACATAGCTAGGAGTATTGAGAAGGACCTAGGGTACCTTTCATCCCGGGAAAAAGCACTGTTCCGCGGGAAAGTCATGCGGGCGAAGGCGTTGGCGAAAGCTAGTTATCAATAAAAATATATTTTTATGGAAACGTTCTTTTAAATATTTAAATTGAATGAGTCATTATTATAGTAATGATTAGATTATATTATTGATAGTCTAGATTAAATAACAGAACTATCAAATATTTATCATCTAATAAATGCGATCAGGTTGGATATGAACCAGACTAAATTTACTCATAATATGATTGCACAACTGTGCAGTTCTCGTGTAAGATAAACTAATTTCAGCTAAGTTTTGCGTAGTTTACGAGTTAACAAACCTTACGTATGGAAGTTGTGTTAAAAGGGATCATAAATGTTTCTCATTATTTGGGGCGAATACATAATTCAATTTGAGCGCAGTCCCCAATTTCCTTCCGCGATCCGGGGCGACATCGCATCGCTCCAATCTAAATTATCGCTTAGTTTCTGAGTTAACTAATTAGCTTTAGTGCTCGTAACTATGTCCCTCCGGCTGTTACGACTCTTGTAATTTAATTTTTGCCGTGATAGCTTCCGTGGGCAACAACCATCATGTGTTTCGAATCGTTATTACAAACGGTAGAGACAGTTTTTTGTGAGCCCAAAAAATAATTTTCTCTCTGTTAATAAAATATAATAATACATGGAAATGTAAAGCGGCATGTTATTTTTTTAAATATTCCTTGCAAATAATAACTAATAAACAACATCTATAAAGATAGAAGTCCTTTTTTATATATATTTAAATATAGAAAAATTAAAATATATAATTTTTCTTCACTAATATAATTTCTACGTAATTTTAGAAGTTGTCCACTATTAACTTTTTAACTTGGGATAGTTTTCCTTTTAATTTTGTTATACCCACTTGTTACAATTTTTTTTAATGTATTCATAAACAACCGTTTATATAGCTGGCAGAAAGAGGCCTCTTCAACTTGTGCGATTTACACCTCAATATTTCACAAACTATTAAAAATTATCAAGTATGAAATAAATGATCCAGCATAGATAAGACAAATGCCTGGCGTCCGCGCGCGATTTCCAAATTCTATGTGATCAAGTTAAAGTAACGAATATTTTGATTAATCCGTTGGCTTGCAGAATCCAAAAACAAAAGAAAAACTATTGTTGTGACAATTTTGTGCTCGAACCGATGGATATCATTAAATATTATTTGCATAGATTAAAAAAGAAAAATTTGCCGAGACCGCGCGGATTCCAAATTCTTTGATTATTTGCATATAGGTAAGTCAATAATTGCTTCCGAGTCCGATATATTTTGTAGCCAAACTTTTGGAATCAATGATCCTTCGTTATCGCGTTAAGACGATAGTCAAAGATATTCTTTATTCATTAGCATGCGTGACAGTGAGGGATAAGATAAATTTGCAGCAAGGAGAGAGGGAATAATGGATGATAAAGAAGCCATTCTCATGCAGGTTGCGACGCCAAAGCTCCTTGTTAATTTTCCACGTCTCCCTTAATGGCAAAGTAACACACAAAGTTTCCTGTTCGATTCCGAGACGGCAACACTGATTGGATAGAAGAAAGTGAACGCATTACACATTACAGCCATGTGAATCGATATATCCTTTGTCCGGAGATATATATATATTGTTAAATAGTAGCTGGATGGGGATTTAATACCGTGAAAATTTTCGCAAATGTCACGTAACTAATGGAACATCCAGTTTAAGTACCTACTTGATTCGTATTATTGTAAATAGAGAAATGAAGTATAATTACTCGTACTTTATATATTTTCTTTCTACAATGTAAATCACGTTGTTTTACTTTCGTGCATAAATTTTGAAATTTTAGTATATTTATATACTGTTCAATGTAATATATAATAATAATCTCAAATTTACGCAATCGCTCACTATAATGACATCAATAAAACTTGAATATATAGCTAGATACCCGTCAAATATCGAATTGAAATGCGAAATCAATCAAAGCCTGATCCAATTTTCATTGGAAAGCATAGTCGTCATATATCGTTTCATTACAATGCTGATTTGCAATCAAGTTCCTGCAACAGACCATTTTCCTTTGCTACTACCGTTTAGCATCAATTTACTGACTGAATACAGTCATCGTTTTTGGTAACGTCTTTTAGTTTCTGACACACTTTTCCCTGCGGGTATCGTGAGAGTAACAATCACAACTCACAACACTAGATCAACGTTATTAAAACATTTCCTACTCTCACTCTCTCTTTTTAGCATAGCTTTTAATATATGTTTTTAAATATTTCCAGGTTTCACAATTAATACTTCAGCTATTGGGAGAAGCTTTACCAAATGCCAAACTCACAACTATTCATAGTTTAGCATTTTACCTTATAAGCCCGTTTTCTGACTATACAAGTACCTAACTAAGAATTGAAAGTAAAACAGTCGATACCGTAAACACGTTTTAATCATAAAACGTTTGTTTTCGTGTAACGACGGTAGCATGATTGTATTAGAAGTTGAAGGTTCGAAACAGAAAATTTACCTTTCTGAACTAGGACTTGATTTTGTATGAAAACCGTATTCGAAAATTCGAATATATTTTATATAATACGAACGCTCTCTGCGTACTCGGATTCACATTTCACTGAAATAAGTTTCGAACACTTAGATGACAAAGGATGCGACCTTATTTTGATTATTCTCATCAAACGTGATTTTCTGATATCTTGATAAATATTTCGTTAACTGCTACAAAGGACTTCTTAATATCAAGTTTGATTAAACTGTTCTCTGTTGATAAAAGTGAGAAATAAAATTTCGTCAGTAAAAGCTATTTTCGTCACGCCCACAAAATATGTTTTTTACTTCTTAAATTTTCTATGTCAGTATAGTTTTCAACTTATAACTGAAAAACTTGATGTAAATAACTCTAATACAAGTATATATAGAATAGGTGAAAAGTAAATTAAATTAATAGTTGTATCAATTAAATTATGATAACTGTTATAAGAAAAGAGCCAATAAGTCAAGCAGTTCCTCTCAATCCACTTAAATCCATTGCAAAGATCTATGAATGGATATTTTTGCACTTTTTGTTCGTAAAAGCTGTAGTTAATAGACAAGATAAGCGATAACATGGTTAGCAACGATTACAGGCCATTTTGTGTGTATGAGCCTGGTGACAGTTAATCTAAGCTTGGCTGTGACTACAGTCGTAACCTGATACGAGTCATGTCAAGACATATTACTTGATGTTGTTACTTTTAACAATATTCATTTTGTTATCATTCTGGCTATTTACTTATATAACAGGCTTTTATTAATTTTTTGGCTTTTTTGGCAGTTATTCAATATTTTTCAAACTCATTTGATTTAAAACAATGTGTAAAAATAATTCGACTACCGATTTGAAAATCTGATAAAATTCAGAAATCGAATCTACGTTGGTAATAGGTACCTAATCCGAAATTGAATGTGATAAAGACAAAACTTTGTATTGCGTTCGCACGTGCTACTGATTACAGCTAACAATTGCGAACAATTCAAAATGTTTCGTTCGCAATTCTCGATTTGGTTACAATGATAAACTTTCTCTGGTAGGAATTGTTTTGTTCAGTATCGGCATTATTATTAAAATAAAATGGAAAAATATATTTTATGAAAATCTAGCTGTTGCGTCGGTTATTTTGGGTCCAAAAGTGACCCCTGACCCTTAACTGTATCCATACCAAATTATATCAAAATGAACGGTTAAGCCTTGAAAGCGTAACAGTCAGACAGAGGGACCAGAGAGACTTCCGCATTTATAATGTTAGTATGGAGTTTATAAACAACTAGTACGATCTTATTCTGAAGCGGATAATGGGATCAAAACCATCCGGCTGATAGGGTATAACTGGGAAGGCGCTAAGATGTAGAAGAGGATTGTTGCCACTCAAATACTGCCGATGACTAGACAAATGCTACAAAGAAACAGTTCGGTGCGGTATATCGACTTAGTAAAAGGCTAATGAGAACTAAGAGATCAGTTATTCAATACCGGACAAAATAATCCAACTATCAACTTGAGGGATTTCAGAGTATATAGGTACGTTTGTTCCAATTTTCACAAATGTATCTGCCAAATAAAATAAATATATCTTTGAAATTTAAAAGGTTTGTTCATCAGTTAATTATAAAATACTGTGTACCTAAATGAATATTGTTTATAATACTCCTTTTTTATGACTTTTCCCATTTTCTCAAGAGAATATAATTTAAAAATAATGTTAGAATTGTGGATTTTTCATTCCTTACTTATAAGATTTTGGAAATTTATCACTTGATAAATTTGAGTCACTTATCCTGTGGGAGCGATTTGGCAATAATACAGATTTCAATTTTAGATAACAATGCAGCGTAGTAGTAATTGTCTGTGAATGCGTACAGACAATATTTGTGGCGTGGGCTTTTTGTAATAAGTCAAATTGTGTTGTTGTATGCGATCCTGAATTACCAATCCATCCAAGTCAAGGGCGTGGACAGGTTAAATAACATATCCATAATAATTTCAATATATTGAAATACGTAGAAAACTTCATCGCATGGACCGGAGAAATAAAATAATAAATAAATAAATCTTATTTATTTATTATTTTATTTACTATCAGCTGATCACTCAAATTGGACGGTAGATCGGAATTTCTTCTTGTATTTCATTGCTCTATTTAGAAAGTACCTAAGTCATAGATAAAAAAAATGAGGTCATAGAATTTAAAAATCGCGAGCGGCTTAATTTTTTTAATTTATGCACGTGTCTTATTTGTTGCGCGGACCCATGACCGCAGCCTGCTGGAACTACGTTACATTTCATTGGATAATATTATCGCAAACAAACTATGCGTGGTATTCTGCACGCGGGAGTATTGAGCGAACAATGAACACGATACCGTCGCCGGTTTTGCCGGAAACACATGGCACTTCATGAAACTACGAATATTATGTAGCTATGATACTTTTGTAAATGACCTAGGCACTGATTTCAACAGTAGTACTGATGTAAAGGTAAAAAGTATGTCCCCGTATAATAGTCTTCTTTTCCTTTTGCAGCTCATTTCGTCCACTGCAAGACTTAAGTCTTCTCACAGTCATCTGTGTAGTCCTAAGGCATTTTACCTGAAGACCCGAAGACAAGGGAAGCATTATTTGTTTTAGTTATTTATAGATTGATAAGGACTTTGCAGGCTTGATTCGACTGTCTGCAATCAAAGATGATTCAGTGTTTGGAAAGGTATGTTAAGTCGTTGGTTCTGGCTGCCACATAGTGGTTGTTAAAGAAACCACATCAGAAACTAAGAGGCGGTTTTGAAGAACTTTGATATTAGGGTGTATTGCATCGATGGATCTTGTAAGCCTCATGATATGAAGATGCACACCATTCTCTCCGATCTTGTGTGACTTTACTCTATAGGGCCTTTAGGACTTTGGCGAGATTTTGCTTATTTGCCCAGCTTTTGGTGTCTCGTCCACGGTCACCAGTAAAATGCAGAAATTGTTCTCACGCAATTATTCGTTCTCTACTAGTATAGGATTCCGATATAAAACGTCCTTCACCGAGATTTTTATTTGATGAAACGTATTTTAAATTTAATAAATAAAACATGTCAGTAAATATATTGCATATGGGTTACCTAATTTCGGTTCCCGTCCCCGCTATACGTAACCCTAAGGTTAACCGTTGGATAGCGAACTTATCTTTGACAAAGTTTACATGATATGTAATTTCAATAAAAATACAATAGTATATCCACCATCTATCATGCCCTTCAAGCACATCAATGTATCAATAGGACTTTTATGATTATGAACAATCATAAAACATTTTTCTAATAGTGTTACATGTTCAGAATAGTTTATAAAACTATCGAGCGAACAATGAACGTGAAGGGACGCCGGTTTTGCCGGAAACACACGGCATTTCATAGTTGGTAAACTGCTAGCATGCGGCGCATCCGTACACCTTACACATTTGACGTAAGTACATCTTATAGGTACCTAGTTAGGTAACAAAGCCAATCCCAACTAACATTATAAACGCGAAAGTGAGTTTGTTTGTTTGTCACGCTTTCATGCACGCCCTATCTACTGAACCAATCTTCCTAAAACTTCGCATACACATAGAAGTATTAAAAAGGACATAGGGTACTGTTCCTGAGGGAATTCACGCGGGTGAAACTAGTAGGTAATAAATACCTTATTGATATACCTACTCAATATTAGGATATACTCGTGGAATATACCGGCTTTAAATATCCAAAGGTTTGTTTAACTCTCTGATCTCTAAAATCAGGTCGAGGAATTATATCATTTAATTGCATTTGATAGTCCAATTCTTGAATAAATGTAACGTAACATAAGTCAAATGAACCCACCTAATGGTGTAGTCTAGTAGGATAACGAGAATAAAGTTTGCTTATTCATTGGCCACTCTAGTATACTATAGTTGTAATTACTTTTTAGTTTTAAAATGCTTCAATCTAAATTTAATTTACTATTTTATTGCAACTTGTTTTATGTGCCTAAATAAATAAATAAAATAAAATAAATAATGTTAAAATTTTAAACGTAAATATCTGTTATAAATGCAATGTAAAAATACGATAAAAAGTCAGTTTATATACGTGAAAGTAATTAAGTAGAGTTGAATTACGTGTCTAATTTTGTGAATTTTGACAGTGTTCAATGATTAACGTTCAATTCAGGCACGTTTACGTTCAATGAGCTCGCATGTGTGTACTAAGCACTCGCTTTTAAAATTTATCTCATAATTAAGAACGTTTCCGACTCTACCTAGCGGCACGTTTTTACCTTAATTACCGGATAAAACTTCATAAATAAATTTACCTATGTTCGTCAATCATTCAATGTTTCAAAATGCTTCCAAAACGAAACTGGTTCAAAAATTAATGCTACCTACCTAGTTTTCTGGGCACATTATCTCAGGGCACCGATTTATTATGACTTGCTTATTTAATTCTTTTTTTTTATTAATGAAGGCACTAGACTGGATCAAATTTACTTATGTTGTTGTTTCTAAACAATAATTTAATTAAATCTAGTTTAGTCGTAATTGTAAATTAAGAAAGATAATGTATATATGATTAATTTTATTTTATACGTATGATAATACATAGTATCGATAGATACACATCTACTTAAAGTACAGAACTAGGTATATAGATGAAAGCAATGAAAACACCTGCACGGCGACGCTAGTTAGATGCCCAACCGCCTCAAAAGGACTTTACAAAGATTGTTGGATTAAAGTAAGGATTAATTTCAGCAAGAAAAGTTTCACATCCCGGGACACGGTAAAGTTCGTGACTTGGGGACTCCTCAGATAATAGTTGAGTAGCAAGTTTAATTACTTCCCGGTTGCGGCCCTCAAGCCGCCCAATGATACCGCAGTCTGACGTAGAGACAGACAAGATTCCGACGCCATGTGCCTGGCATGGTCTGAAGACAACGTTCCCGACTGCTTTTAGACCTACCTATATGGAAATTATTGCAAATAGTTAATAACAGCATTTTTTACTCGATACATGTTACAATATCAAGTATTTTGACTTATGTCTAGTGTTTGTTAAAGAAAATTTGAAGCTTACATGGGTTTATAATTTTTTTATTAATTTTTGTCATTATTATAATTTCCAACCTATTTACTTTTTAACATATTTATATCCTCTGATCTATACAAAACAAGATGCATTTTTCTCTGTTAGTCATTTGATATAAGAAAAAACAAGCCTGTAGACTTATGTAAGTATCTAAGCATCAAAAATAGCAAAATGATAGAGAACAGGTAACAACAAATAGTCGAATCAATACATTTTTATTCTATTTTATATTAATTTATTCTTATTTTTTATTGTGGAAATAAAAAAATAGTAGAATACATACATATTCCTTAGTTTGTACAAAATATATAACAACATAATATCAAACAAAGTTATCCAACTGCTGAGCCATCTCACCTGACCTCAACAAAAAAGTTGGCTAATCGGATTTTTCAGCGAAGCGCAATCAGGCGCTTGCTTGGTTAGGCTGTATACACAACTACGGAGTTGTCGATAACTTGTGTATAACATCGTTATTTATTTATTTTTATTTTTTTTGTCATAATACATCGTGATAGTACTTACAAAGAGACTAGCCGGAACAAACATACAGACTGAAGGAAAAACATTTCGTTTTAAGTATTTTAAAAATTGTTATATGCATGTTCTTACAAGTCTTTATAAAAACTGTACACAACACAATAACTTTATCTAAATTATAATTTATACAAATTAACACTTTTAAAAGGTTTCCATGGCATAAATTTCAACGTTGTACCACCATGGTGTGTATAACAGGATTATTGGGCTATTTGTACTCCAGTGTGAGCTGATTGTGTTGATTGTTATTCAGATGTTGTCGGCTGTGGCTAATTTGCGCTCCCAATTCTCTAGTTAGCGGGCGTGTACTGTAATTCAACACAAAGAACACAAAACTGGTCCAATTGTATAATGTCATAACGTGCAATAATATAGTTTATTGTATGTAACATAGGGCCTGAATTTATTTATACACATCAAATTAACTTTGTAATATATCGATGATAGAAAACGAACGGAAGACTAATTAAAAATATATCTCCTAAGCTCTAAATGAGCACAAAATTCAAGTATTAACATTATTAAATTTTTGAGTATTTGTTACTAAAAACACATATTTTTGTTGTCAAAGAATATAAATACATTATCTTTGAAAATTCAATTCATAAATTCAGATATTTGTTTCTACACCTCGTTTTTACACTTAATGGAGAGCGAAAAGAGATATAATATTCTGTGGCGCAATATAACGGAGTAACTTGTGGGTATGTATGTATAAATACTTATCACTGTACTTTCACAATATATATATATTTCATTTATTTCAAGGAATCTGACCAAAGAAAACATTAAAACAATGTTTGAACTTGCTCTGAGATTGACATTTAACAAAATTGGAGCAGGTAAATGTCAACGCTAATTTTAGGATTGAAACACGGTATTTCAGCGATAGTATTAGTTTGATATTGGCAAAAATATAATATTTTTTGTGGGTAGTGAGAATGAACCACAAGGTAGGTATTCGAATCCTGATCAGATCAAGATAACTAAATGATTTATTATAACAGTATCGTTGAGTGAAGTACAATTTCCACCAAACAGCAGGCATCGTATCGGGTTGGAAGGGATATGGTTGCCTCGGAAGAAAATCGCGTCCGGCAGGATGAAACAATTCTATGAAATTCGTCGAGATGAGTATGCATGCCAACGGCTCCGAATGGAATCCGTTGCATGCTTACGTATCCGAATTTGCGCCATATATACACCGTTGCTGCTCAGATTACTTCCAGTTGGGAGTGAAGTATCTACATTTTTATAAATAGAAGAATTTTCAAATAACAAAATTGATATAATTAAATACTGTATGTTACCATAAACAACTTTGTCGATTACCTATATAACTTAGTGGTCGATAGATATTCGAGGAACACATATTTCAAAGTATTTACATGCACCCAATCCCCAAAGCACCTTACGATAGGAAGTTACCCAGACAGGCTTTTAATTATATAACTAAATTCACCGTATAATTTGTTTGTTGTTGAGTCGCGTATTTTAGAAAGGTATTACACGGACTAATAATTAACTTGAAATTTTGCTTCACAGAAAACATTTCCATTTACCTTTAGTTTAGTTATTTTGATGTCTTTTTTATCTATTATATGGTGATGCGGTATGGATAAGTAATTCGTTTATTCATTAATACTTAATACATAAAGATGTCCACTTATTATTAACATATAACCAAACACTCCAGAAGCAGTAATTAAGATAAAAAACAAACATTAACCTCTTTACAATCTAAGTCTTTTATTTAGATAAGATAATCCTTTATTTGCAATAAATAGGGTACAATGTGATGTTGATAATAACAATTTAGAAGTCCTTAACCTATTTAGCCATTGTCCACAGCATGCAAAAATTCATACAAATTGATAAAAATAAAAACATCCATTAATTCATAAGTAGGTAGTTAAGTACATATAATTGCAAACAAAACTAATCTATGCATCGTCATTTAGAAATTCGTCTAATGTATAGTAACTTTTTTTTTCAAATCCTATGAGCGTTAACGATAGAAAAATACAGGATAAAGTAAGGATAAAATGCAAACGCAGACTCAACGAAAGAAGTGCAAATGGCTGTTCAAGATTCAATATTATTCTGTGCAAATTACGCCAATGCCCTTAGACACCGGCCTTTTGCAGTTAAGATGCGCACTTTCGTCAAAATGTCGTAGCTCTTTAAATATGAATTCACCCTGAAAGCTTTGAAAAAACCGGAGATTTTATAGAATTAGATTTAAAACCTGTATTTATGAGGTTATAAAAAAATTTACAGGAGGGGTGCAGGAAATGGCTGGCAATAGATTCAAATGGAAGGAACTTACATACTGATAAGGTAAAGGAAAAGAAGTAAAAATTAACATGAGGAGATTTGAGTTGAAAGCGCAACTTGATTTCATCTTTAATAACTAACGGATAATTTGAAAGAAGAATAATAAAAAAGCATGTATTATAAATGAGAACAACTATCCAAACAAGCAGAATAAATTATAGCTTAGTTACACTATCAAGAAATCTCTTAGCTCTGCAGTAAAATATACCTGACCTAGTACTTACTTGTTCTTCTATTCCTAATACTAAGCGATTACGATGATTGTGTTGAAAATGGGAACTCACAGTAAAGATATCTATATATTCACTTTTAAACTGACAAAAGTTACGGTCTGAATCATGTCGGTGCGTCCAATTGGATGGCATATTTTAATAGCATCTGGCGGCGAGCCACTTCAGTCCCTGACTACCCTAATGTTTTCCTGTTTCCCGTAATGTGCCTACTTAGCGAACTGAACTTTCTTATCGAGGAAACCAACAACTCAGCCCACTTTCCAAGTATAATATCGTAAAATTACTATGATCTTTTGTTAAAACATATTTGAGATAACGTCCGTTTGCTTATTTATATAAGTACCTATTAAGAACCTACTACTACCCTTATTGCATCTTAGTAAAATACTAATCGCGCCACGCAGTTGGTGATGCCTTAAATCTTTACTGAAAGTCAATCTATCAAATATTGAGATTTTTTTTTTATATGCATCTGAAATTCTGGAAGTTCCACAGAATAAAGCGCGATAAAATAATTTGTTTGTATTTGAGAGTATAAAGATATAGATAAACGTAATAATTTACAATTAACAAGAGTTATTATAACACAATATTACAAAGGTAATCTTTCATTTATTGCATACTGGTAGACTGTGCTAATCCTACATTCTTGTAATTTGAACTTTTAATCAGAATTATTGCTTAAAATTGTTAACTTGATTTATAAAGCAATCTATAGCACTTAAAAATGCTTTTGGATACTACTTGAATCAAGACTAAAAATAATTTTAAACTGTACGGGTAACAACTAACTATGAGGAATAATCTAATCAATAAACAGAATTAACACAATTAGTTTGCTATTCCCGCGGACCAATTAAGAAGGCCCTACACTTATAATCTTTAATTAAATTTGTTGGTTCGCTTTGGCTGATATTAAATATCCTCGTAGATACGGTGATTTCTTAACACTTTTACGGCCTCTGGCGTCCTTTACCAAACAACAGCCTACTGATGTCAGGGACCTTCGCGTTGCGGCATCCACTACGCCTGAGCACGACACGCACGACGCACTATTAAGCCTAGGCATCAAATAATTTCGAAAAGAAAACATTCAAATTATTGTGGAAAAACGAAGAAAAATCAATTCTATCCATTAACTGGACTAGACTACGAGTGAAATCTCTTAGTGAAATGTCCGGATCTACTAGTTGGAACTACTGAATGACAGTTTTTTGGGTGATTCGTTACGAAGATTTAAGATTATTTCGCATAATAAAAACCCTCTTCTTTATTTCGGCGATCCCCTGTCGATACAATAAGACAGCTTGATGGATGCGATCACGATATTTTGTCGGAATTCCACAAACCTAACAAGACAGGAATTTCGTTTATTTTTTCACAATAAAATTTGCAACTCTTATATTGTGAGTTTCCTAAATATGATGGGAAGTCGCAGCAAATTAAATTTACTACATAAAAAAAAGGCTATTAACATAGCATGATATATTTTAGTAACTCCTAGTTACCCTCGTTCAGTTAAGAATACAATGTCACATAACAATCTCTATTGTGTCTACGAGTCAAATGATTAGTGTGAATGAAGTAAACATACAAAAATTAAATTTTTTGGTCCCATATTGGTAGATATAAGAATAAAACTTCGACGGAGAATGAACGCAATTTTTGTTCACAATTCGGCACGCGTCAATCACGCACCATATGTGGGTGACGTACTCAAATTTGTAGTTCAGACATCAGGGGATAAATAAATGGAATATTTTAATGTCGGTATTGATGGTACCAACATTTTATTATTGAATCACAAAAGCGAAAGTGAATTTTTACTATTATACATATGTACTGAGAGCACAAGGATTTATTGAGTATATTTCGGTACATTTTTTAATATCTTAATTCTAGATATTAGTATATTATTATAATGTTTAGCATGTACTTGTTCAAATTCAAATCTCTTATTTCCAAAGAAGAGAATGGCGGCAATTTCATATTTCTATGCTTTTTTTTGGTGGGCGTAGACTCATTATGGTTAATTTTATAATGAATTGTTTATATTGAACTGTTGGTAAAAACCTGCTCTCCTCACACTCCATGTGACTTGTGCTTTGTTTTTCATCTGTTAATTTTTCACACTTTCGAAATCTAAGTTGCTCCCAACAAATTTTATCTTACTATGCTATATGATATGCCAAACATCTTGGCATTATGACAATATTATTTGATTTATTTAAATTTACTTTTAAATTTATTACACAGAAAATTTTATATTTTTTCTTAAAAAAAGTCTTAAATGATAACCCGCGAAGCAAAGGTACAATACCTTAAGTTACGACGATGTAAAGGGGTAACAACTTTTAAATTTCAGAAGTATTAATTGTTACAGAACTCAATACTGACCACAAATTTGGACGAAACAGACTGTACGGGGAATATACAATATGTATTGATAAGTATATAAGTATATCTCTATGTGAGGCAGTGTATTTCTACCTATACGGTGAGTGCACAAAGGATCGAGGGCACTCACATAAAAAGCAATCACATTTATTCGAGTTGAGATTTATCGATAATTTTATTGGTCTTGACAGGACAATTTTAATGATGGTCTCGACGCAACTGAAAATGCGTTTGGAACAGCAAATGTATAAAGCTTTTAACCAAATGAAACCCATATATTACCGAATAACGCACTCGTAACTCCATGATATGAGCCGCTCAGAAATTGCCTGGCACAATGTTACGGTGATAAGCATCGGAGGCACTCATAACTTGTTTGCTTTATGCAATTTTGTGTAAGTTGAACTAATTCATTTAGCCTGATATAGCCTGTTAGCACTCAATTATCTTAATGTCCCGGGACACTAAAATGTGACCGGCGAATGTTATTGTACTGTCGCCAACACAGTTAGCACTCGTCGCGTTTCATAGGGGTCATAAATTGGCGGCTTACAGTAACTTTAACAATAGCACGTCGCACAATAAAATTTATTTTAGCTAAAAGGTTAAAATTCAATTTTGTGTTGGAATAGGAAGACTTTTTCAGGATTAGGTGTTCAGTTTTGTAAGCAGTCCAAAACTTGGTACGAGAAAGTGCTTTGTTTTTTGCTTTGAGAAAGAATATATTTCTCGTTTGTAACATCATATATTTAAATAGTTTTTTATTATTATGTTATCTTTATATCGGATTATTATTTAAAAATATAGTTGGTTATATAAAAAAAATATAGTTTCTTTTGAATTTTAAATCCATGATAGATAAGACTTCGTATTCAAGGGGAATAGGTAATTTGTAAAGTATCTACAGTACGTAATGCATTGCTCTGCAGAACTGCAAATCCAATTCCCATTCAGGGCGGTTGAAAATAAAGTGCACCCATATGTATACACGGCACATAAAATAATAAATGTAGGCAGTTTCTTTGTCAAAATAAACATTTCTTTGACCATCAGTATTTAAAAAAAAAACATTTTGTGTTTGAATGTCCAAATCATTAAGACTTGTAAATAACTTATATTAAAAGAAATATTGTTGAAGGTTTCAGTATTGATCACCTTCATAGTCTAATTGTTATACTGGTTTAAATATTTTGAGATGATGTTCCATAGTTACCGTAGTAACTACTTATTGATGTGAAGTCATATTATTGATTTGATTGTCTTGTTATTCTTCCCAGAATATACTCACTTGAATTGTACGTTATTTTATATTTCTACTCCAATCTTCCACTTATACAAAAATATCTTACAAGGGTTATGGGCCCAGTTTACAGGAAACAGGAATATAAATAAAGTACGAAATGTCGAAAGTACATGTGGAGCTATTGGTAGGCGATAACTACGATAGCTGGAAGATTCAAGTCGAGGCATTATTAGTAAAACACGATTACTGGGAATATATAACAGGCGAAAAGCCGAAGCTGACGGATGAAGCCGAAAAGTTGATATGGGAGACTGCGGATAGAAAAGCAAAGTCTGAACTTATTCTGGCTATGGATCCGAGTGTAGTACGTCACGTTAGAAAGGTGAATACTGCGAGAGAGCTATGGCTAAAGTTAGAGAGGTTATTCGCATCACGAGGACCTGCGAAGAAAGCAACCTTGATGAAAAGGCTCATGCTGCACAAAATGAGCGAGAATGATAAGGTGAGCGAACACCTCGATTCATTTTTTGAAGCCGTTGATAAACTTGACGAGATGGACATTAAGATTCATGACGATTTATTAGCAATAATGCTTTTATATAGCTTGCCAGCTAGTTATGAAAACTTTAGATGTGCGATAGAATCAAGGGACGAGCTTCCGACGCCTGAACAATTGAGAGTGAAAATCGTAGAAGAAAACAACTCTAGAGGAAACACTAATGCTGAAAACATAGAAGGCGCTATGTATGTGAATAAATACGTTGAATCCAAGAAGGGACAAAAAGCTGGAGATAAGAAATTTAAATACAAATGTTTTAAATGCCATAAATTGGGACATAAGGCATCAGATTGCAAAAAGAAGGAAAGTACTTCGGAAACCAGATTAATAGAGTCGTGTACAAGTGAAAAATGCGTTGAAGCTTTAACTTCTGTAACAGTTTCAGATGAGTGCCGTGCTGTTGATATTAAAAACCGAAATGAGTGGATTTTTGATAGCGGCTGCACTTCTCATATGTGCAATGACGAGACAAGGTTTGATGAGGTACTGCCATCGAGTCAAATTTTAAAGTTAGCCACAGATTCTTTGTCATCCGTGCAAGGTAAGGGTACAATCAAGGTATTAGCATGTAATAATGACAGTACGCGTAATATTGAATTCAGAGATACGTTATTAGTTCCTGATTTACGTAATAATCTCATTTCAATCGCTAAACTCACAGAACGAGGCTGCGAAGTTATATTTAAACAGGATGTAGCTTACGCTGTGAAAAATAATGAAGTTAAGTTAACTGCTGATAGGCGAGGAGATTTATATTATTTAAGGGAGCTAGATGCCTCAACATCGTTAGTATCTGAGAATAGTGTAGGTTTGTATGAATGGCACGAGCGTATGGGACATTTGAATGCTAGGGACCTTATGAATGTACTGAAGAAATCTGGTATTAATTTATCCAAGATTAGTATTAGTAACTTGCAGGATTGTGACGTATGTGCTAAAGGTAAAATGGTTACGTTGCCTTTTGTAAAGTCCAGGATGCCCTGTAGTGAAAAATTGGGAATAATCTATTCTGATATAGTGGGCCCAATGAGAGTTCGATCGAACGGAGGTAATAAATACTTTGTGACTTTTATCGACGATCATACGCGTTGGTGTGAAGTATTTATGCTGAAAAACAAAAGTGACGTTTTGTCAAAGTTTAAAATTTTTAAAAGTCAGGTCGAAAATATGACGGGTAAAAAAATCAAAACATTTCAAAGCGATAATGGTTTAGAATATAAAAATAAATTTTTTGACGAATTTTTACAACAAAACGGAATCAAGAGACGTTTTACTACACCCTACACACCTCAGAGTAATGGAGTTGCGGAACGTAAGAACAGAACACTATTAGAAATGGCACGTTGCATGATTTTATCTTCGGGATTTCCATCGAGTTTTTGGGCAGAAGCGATTGCAACTGCATGTTACATTCGTAATAGATGTCCAACAAACAGTCTAAAGGGGAAAACTCCGTATGAAAAATGGTTCAATAAACCTGTGAACGTAAGTTACTTGAGAACATTTGGTACAAAAGTTCATGTCTTAGATAAAGAACCAGGTAAAGATAAATTTGCTTCACGCACTATTATTGGTTATTTTGTAGGTTATCCAGAAGAAGCTGTTGGTTACAAGCTGTGGATACCAGAGTGTAGAAAGTTCATCGTTTCGAGGGATGTGAGATTTCAAGAAGGAAAATATTTTGAAAATAAAAATATAGTCTCGAATCAATCACTTCTTGATTCACAATATGAGAAGGATGTTGTGAGGAAGAGTATTGAGGTAGAAATTCCATCGGATAGTCAATTAAATGTACCGATTCGTCAAAATGACGAAAATGAAAACATTGTGTCAACAAGTCAAGTACCAAGTACATTAAGTTCGTCGAGTACACCGAGTAGGCCAAGTACATCGAACGAAGAACCGTGTACGTTGAGAGAATTTAACTTAGTGCAGAACTTACCAGAACCATTGAATGAAGAACTAAGGACAGAAGATATTGAGGTTGATAACAGAGAGATAACCTTAAAGAGAGGTCCTGGAAGACCAAAGATTGAGAGAGGATGCATTGGACGACCTCGAAAAATCTATAACATGGTCGAAGTACGACAGAGTAGCGAGGGTGAATCATCGACGGAGGAATTCGTTGACACTGATGATTTCGCTGGAGCTATAGAAACATCACTGAAAGATGCTTTGGCGAGTGATGAAAAGAGTCAATGGGAGGAGGCAATATTGTCTGAAGTACGAAGTTTAATTAAAAATGACACATGGAAAATTGTAAATAAACCTCTAGATCGAAATGTTGTAGGATGTAGATATATATTAACGACGAAGCTGAATGTTGATAAAACAGAGAAAAAGAAGGCAAGACTTGTCGCTAAGGGATATAGTCAACAACATGGTCTTGATTATAACAAAACATTTGCCCCTGTTGCGAGACTTGAAACTATACGTTTGTTAGTTGCATTAGCAGTCGAGATGAATATGGATATCGATCAAGTAGATATAAATACAGCATATTTAAACGGTGATCTGAATGAGGAAATTTATATGAAAGTTCCAGAGCTGCTGAAAGAAAGTTTAATAAAAATTATTAAAGAAGATGGAACTAAATCTTCCATTGGTAAAAGGGCAGTGAAGATGCTTGAAGATATAAAGGCAGGCGGAAATATATGTCTTTTAAAAAAGTCTCTTTATGGACTTAAACAAGCTGGACGACAATGGAACATTAAATTAGATACTAAACTAAATGAATTAGGACTGCGTTCTACGGTAAATGAACCCTGTTTGTATCATAAGAAAAACAAAGACGGTTCTGATCTTTTTGTAGTCATTTATGTTGATGATATCTTGATTGCATCACAAAAAAGAGAGATAATTGATAAGTTTAAGCAGGATTTAGCAAAAAGGTTCGAGTTAAAAGATTTTGGTAAAGCAACCTTTTGTTTAGGGATTGACATTAAGAAAAATGGTAATGCATATTACTTGACACAAGAGAAATATATCAATGATATATTAAAGAAATTCAAGATGGAAAATTGCAATCCTGTTAAGACTCCTATGGAAATTGGAACACCAGTGTTGAGTACAAAGGAAAATGAGGAAGAGAAATCATTTCCCTATAGAGAACTGATAGGTTCACTCATGTATCTGAGTGTCGCGACGAGGCCAGATATTGCAAACGCAACGGCGAAGTTAGCGCAGTTCGTGGAGAATCCACAACAGAGTCACTGGAAAGCGGCTAAAAGGATTCTTCGTTACCTGAAAGGTACAATAAGTTACAGCTTAGAATATAAACCAACTGGTTTGTGCATATACGGGTATGCGGATGCTGATTGGGGTAGTTGTACGTATGATAGACGTTCTTTTAACGGATACGTTTTCATTTTAGGAGGTGCAGGTATCTCATGGGCTTCACATAAGCAACGCATCGTAGCAACCTCAACCTGTGAGGCCGAGTTTGTGAGTTTGGCGGAAGCTATGAAAGAGGCTATGTATTTAAATAGTTTATTAAACGAACTAGGTCTACACAATTTGTCTAAGGTAAGAATGCATGCTGATAACTTAAGTGCCATTTGCTTAACTGAGGATAACGGTGCTTATCACGCGAAAAGTAAGCACATTGATATTCGTCATTTCTTTATACGAGATGTGCTGCGCGAGAATAGAGCTATAAGTTTGGAACACTTGTCGACGGATGAGATGTTGGCAGATATACTCACCAAACCTTTGTCCCGTGTAAGGCACGAATCTATGACTAATAATTTAGGTTTGTGTGTGCGGAACAAATAGATAATATATTATTGAGACTATGTAGCTGAAGGAGGTGTGTTGAAGGTTTCAGTATTGATCACCTTCATAGTCTAATTGTTATACTGGTTTAAATATTTTGAGATGATGTTCCATAGTTACCGTAGTAACTACTTATTGATGTGAAGTCATATTATTGATTTGATTGTCTTGTTATTCTTCCCAGAATATACTCACTTGAATTGTACGTTATTTTATATTTCTACTCCAATCTTCCACTTATACAAAAATATCTTACAAATATAGAGTGCATTAAGTATATAAAATGTAGAAAATATTTTAATTGTTACCGAGAGTATGAATAGTCATGAATTCAAATCAGAATAGAATTTTTAATTTATTGGCGAATGAGTACAATTTTATTAAAAATATCAAATTATCTGCTATGACAATCTCTCCACTTTAAGTTAGGAATATAAATCAAATTTTCAGTTTTGTACTACTTTTATTTTGTGCCGTTAGGGAATCGAATCTAGACGGCGATTGCGGGCAGGTAAGAGCGAGTTTAATCGGATTTTCACTTTGCCTACATACTTCTTCATTCGATAAATTATAAAATGCAGCTATTAGATTTCTTTGGGAAGTTATTCATAATATTCAGCACGTTTCAATTTCTTTTGAATATTACTGAAAGGGTGCATAGCTGCATTAATATCTATTTATATAAGGAAATATAGGATTTAATATTTGATAATGATGATATATGATCTATATTAAATCCAAAAGAACATTTATGATTATATTCATAATTTCTTAATATACTTATCTTAAAAAATAAAGCGAGTACTTATAAGGTCAAAATATCTACAGTAACTGTACCTATAGGTATATTTTGTTTTGCTGAAATATATGTTTTCATAGAAGATTGAAAACTGCCTCCGTGGTCCAGTGGTTAAGGCGTTTGCCTGTAGACCCGGGGGTCGAGGGTTCGATTCCCACGGGAAGCATACTTTGTTTTTTGTTTTCAGTTTGGTTAGGACATTGCAGGCTTGAATCACCTGATTATCTGACAATAAAGATGATTCCATGCTTCGGAAAGCACGTTAAGCCGTTTTGGTCCCGGCTGCCATCTGGTAGTCGTTAAAGGAACCACATCAAAGACCGAGAGGCGGTTCCAAAGAATTCTGACACCAGGGTGTGAATAAATGAATGAATAGACACTTTATTGCACCAATTACATAAATACATCATTGGATTGTACAGGATCGAAGATGAAAATTAGTACAAAGGGTGTGCATGGTCGATTGACCGTGACACCTACACGAAAAAAATAAATGAATAGAAGATTAGCTTATATTTGTGTGTGTTCCTACATAGCTTTGTGGCAGTCAAAATATTTTTTATATAATATGCAACGTTTGCTTTGCCGAGCTTCTAATCTTTCAAAACGTTTCTTTAATAAGCTTCAAAGAAGTTTCTCTTTTAAAAGACCGCTTCTTAAATGAATCTGACTTTCTTTGTGGCAAGAAAAGGGAATCCCGAAAAAGTCTTGGCCATTCACGACGGTTGGTTTACTCTTGGGAGCTAAAAAGTTACGTGCGCTAAGGGAGCCTTCATAACGTTGCCACGAAAATAGACTTTGATTCAATTTCTATAATCTCACCGCTCCCGATCGTGACAGAATTTTTTCAAGAAATCTACGTAATTTTGTCTAAAGAAAATATCGTTTTTATTTTTTTACATTATTATTATACACGTTCCATACTGGATTTGTATTTATACTAAATCACTTGTTTACCTATATACGTGGTGTCAATTTAAATATTCTCCTTCTTGAGTGGTAACTTTGATTTACTCCCGTATTCGTAGATTAAATAAGAACTAACTACAGTCTAAACTTTGTACCGATTTATTTTACCTACCTATCATTACATGGCACTTTTGCACTGCGTTACAGACACAGTTATCACTACACTGTAAGGTAGATAGAAGACATATATAAACAATGTAAATCTTTGTTTTAAAATACCAATAAAATACCAATAAAACGTATTGAGATCTCAACAGTGAAAGTGACATTACAATTAAAAGCCTTATCCTTCGCCGATAAATTACTTTGCACGTTAACGTCACCTTACCTATACCTACTTCTATGTACTAAAATAATAATGCTGAAGAATTTTACCCGCTTGTTCGTTTAGCTGCTTATAGGTAAACTATAGAACTAGTGGCCGGATTATATTTTTTTTGCATATCGTAGCCTGATTCTTAGAAAAGGTACATACACACGTGTAAGTGAAACCGTGGGGAACAACTAGTTTACTCGGCGTTTAATTCTTTGGAGCTCAATATCTTATTTCCTGCTTACTGTTCCACGTGATCGTATAGTATAATTGGTTACGAGACCATTTGTATGTATGTCAAGGACTAAATTCGCAAACGGATACCCAAACTATAAAGCTATTGCTTTGAAGATCCATACTATTAGGAAGTGCGTCCCATTTTACTGTAACACTTTGTGGACACAATCGCCATGTTAAATTATAATTTCCTGGCATTATGAATCACGTAGCAAAATCACTACTATAATAAATTTAAATTATATTTTATTAATTAATTTATAGTTTCATTTATCTTACATAGCATAGTAAAAATAATAACAAAGTTCCTACTTACTTATTGCAAATTTCTGTTAAATAAACGCACCTGAATTGAAAATCTAATGTCGCTGTAAACTTTTTGAATTGGCATATCTTTAATATTTGATACACACATACGAGTTTGAATTATATGTGTGGCATATAAAATATAGGGCGTTATTTTGTCCACTAACGTAATATTTACTTTGATGTTTTTAACGAGTAGAGTACCAAAGAAGATAAAAGTGAAACGGCCGGCCTCTAGGCCAGGCCCCGTCAAAAGGGGTTTATTCGTAATCAAAGTAAGGCTGCCCATGCGATGCCCAAATAGTAAATAGTTCATACAGGCTCGCTTTTGCGTTCACTAGGTATTCTGTATCTCAATTGAAATGGCAGGATTTGATAGTAAATTTGATTTTACAAGATAGTGAAGTTAATAAAAAAATGAGAATAATGGCCTGATTCTTAAAAGCAAAATGTTTAAAAACATGCTTCGGCAAACATTTAAATGAGTCAAAAGTTTATATAAAATGGAGTTTGTTAATTGACATATCATAAAATCATTCAAGAGATTGATTTGTTTTATTATGAAACAAATTTCATTTTCATTTCTAGTTAATTCACACTTATTGTTTATAATGCTTGGAGTGTAGCTTCTGTTAAAAAAATGAAAAATAATTTAACCTTGCCATGTCAAGAATAAATCACTAGCTCCCATTGTTTTGAAGTTTCAAAATTGAAAAAAAATAAATAAATATCTGACACTGTAATATTGTATAACACGAGTTCTTGAAATAGTTGACAATGGACAAATTCTTGTTTCTATTTGCCGAATTCCAGAAGGATATAGTAACTTTAATAAAGACCTTACTTGTCTTAAAAGAAGGATAATAAAATCCAGAAGTCTTTTGTAACGCCTGCAGCCATTGTTTCTGATAGTAATTGTTATTAATACGTACTTAGTGGTTCAGAATGGTGCTATTACTATTTCGCAAAATGCTTACAAAAACTTATGAGGTGATATTAGAAAACAAATATAATTATTATACGTTGTTACTCCTATATGGTAAACTAGTTCTCAGGTTCAATTCTGTCAAAGCTCAGAATTCTATTTTCATTTTATTTAGGATTAAAGACTATCGAATGAAGTAAGTAGTTTTTGAATTCTCAGCCGTAAATGAAGCATTTCATGGATAATGTCATAAGTTAGGTCACCAGTATTTAGTGTTTAATGTGCTAGTCCTGCAGACGATTATTGGATTCCGACTTCTCCCCAAAATTCGTTACCCGCAAACCCCAGGGGTGCCACTAGTGCAAATCTCTTCATATACCATTTACTTTATTAAGGACACTTATATTTTCGGTTAGAACTTCACGTTTTTTTAAACAAGTTCTGTTGGAAACAAAATTAGTATAAACAAAAATGGGCCCCTTAGAAATTAAGGTGTCTTATTTTTGTATTTAAAAAAAAACATGTTTGGTTGTAAAATGACTTTAGAAAGTAATGCTAATTACGTTTGATGTAGAACATTGCGAAGGCTAATAGAATCACCTTTAGAGCACAGGGTCGATTCAACTTATTATCCAACACTATCCTTTGGAAACTAGGCAATTCCCCGCAACATCAATAACCGACACCATGTTAAACCCCCGAAAATATTGCAAAATGGATGCTCATTCTTACAAAAACAAACGCCCAAACACTTTAATAAAGCAAAGCTTATTGTTGATAGGAAGTTATCCTAAATTCCTGCTTAAACTTAAAAATTAGTTAAATAACCACGGTTTCGCTTCAGCTTTTTTTAATAAAACATTAAAAACCAATACCATCCTAGCAATTTTAAGTTTTTAAAAGTATTCAAGTATATAAAGCTTCTACCTTTGATTAAGGCTCCTAGTTACACTCCTTTCGGTAGTTTTAAAAATTGCTAGAGATTGATCTACAATAAGATAGGTATACCTACCATATATAGGATGCCGAGGCCTCCTTTTCGGCCACTTTGGAGGCTCGGGCCTTCAGGAAGGGAGGACCCCCGAGCGGGGATGAGGGGCTGGAGATGGCCCCCATTGAGGTGCGGGACTTCGGTTCCATGGGAGCCGAAGTCCTCATGGACACCGCGGTGGAGAGGCTGGGAATAATAACCAGCCTCGTCCGAAAGACCACTGCCCTCAAGGGGGGTTACAGTTCAAAGATTATGCGGGCCTCCTCGGACATCAGGGACATAGTTGATACCCTGGTGGCGCGCAATGAGTCGGATGAGGTCCGGCGCCTCAAAGCCGACAATGGCCGCCTCCAAAGAGAGGTGGCCAATATGAAGGCAGAGGTCGCTGCGCTCCGCCGGGGGTTCGAGGAGGCCCGCCGGGAGGTCGGCCAGGCCGCGCGGACTGTGGAAAGGCAAGCGGCTCCCTTGATGGAGGAGGAACTGGTGCAGAGACTGGAGGCCTCCATGGAAAGGATGATCGGTGTCCGCCTGGCAGACATAGAGTCTCGCCTACCTCGAAGGATCACCCGCCCACCCCTTGCGGGCGACAATTCCGAGGTGGCGAGGTCTGCGAGGGCGGCCATTGAGGAGGCCTCTGGTATATGCCCAGAGCCGCAGCCCGCGCAGCCAGCGGCAGTGGAGGAACTGGAGGTCCTGGCCCCAGCACGCCCGGCCTCCAAGAAGCAGAGACGCAAAGGGGCGGCTGGGAAAGAGACGGAGTGGGGGGCCTTCGGACCGTCGACCTCAACGGCCGACGCATCTCCGGAGCTTCCCTGGGTGGAAGTGCGAGGGAAGGGGAAGGGTGTGGGGAAAAAGTCCCAGCCCAAACCCACAACGGCACCCACGATGACACCCACGGAGGGCCCCACGGCGCCCCCTGCAACCGCACGCAAGGCGCCTCCCAAGACGGCGCCACCGAAGGCGAGGAAATTGACGGTCCCGGGCTCCTCGGCTGTAATTCTTAAGTTACAGCCGGAGGCAGTGCAAAACGGGGCCTCATATGCCTCTGCCCTCCTAAAGGCTGAGCAGGACGTGAACTTGGAGGAGCTGGGCATTGGCTCGCTTCGGATTCGCCCGAGTGCGACCGGAGCGAGGCTGATTGAGATCCCCGGCTCCTCCAGTTCAGACAAGGCCGACGCCCTTGCTTCGGCCCTGAGGGTGGCGCTGTCCGGCGTCGCGGAGATATCCAGGCCCGTCAAAACCGCCGACTTCCGTGTGACGGGCCTTAATGATGCGGCTACAGCGTCGCGGATAAAAGCTGCGGTCGCTGGGGCTGGAGGTTGCACGGAGGACCAGGTCTGGGTGGGCGAAATCCGCCCAGACTGGCGGGGCTCTCGCTCCGCCCTAATGCGGTGCCCGATCACGACAGCCAAGAAGCTGATCGAGACGGGCAGCCTCAGGGTTGGTTGGGGCTCCGTGCGGCTCCAGCACTTGGCGGCGCGTCCCATGCACTGCTACAAGTGCATGGGGAAGGGGCACACTGCGGTGCTGTGCCCATCGCAGACCGACCGTAGCCGCCTCTGCTACAGGTGCGGGGAAGTAGGACACTTGTCCGCTACCTGCACGGCGGCGCCCCGTTGCGCTGTATGCCGCGACGCTGGACAGCCCGCGGATCACGTGATGGGGGGTAGGTCCTGCAGCCCCCCGTCAGTCCGCGGTAAAGGACCGTCCCCTCCTCCGCGAGAGGGCACACAAATGGCGGCGCCAGCTGGCCAAATGGAGGAGTAATGGGGGTCGCGTTCCTCCAGGCCAACCTCAACCACTGCGCCAGGTCGCAGGATCTCCTCCTGCAATCCATGGCGCAGTGGGACATTGACGTCGCGGTGGTGTCGGAGCCGTACGCGGTTCCCTCCCTACCCCACTGGGCTGGGGATCTGAATGGCTCCGTGGCCATCGTGGCCAAGTCTGGCGCTGCCCCTCCCCTCACGCTCCGGAGGAGAGGAAACGGCTTTGTGGTGGCGGTTCGGGGAGAGTACGCTATAGTTGGCGTCTACTTCTCCCCGAATCGAGATTTGCCGGCCCTGGAGCAGTTTTTAGACGCTCTGGGGTCGGAGGTAAGGCGGCTAGCGCCCCTAAAGGTGCTCGTGGCCGGTGACTTCAACGCCAAATCCACGGCGTGGGGGAATCCGGCCACGGAGCCCAAGGGGCAGAAAGTTGAAGAATGGGCGCTAGCCGCGGGGCTGTCTCTTCTGAATAGGGGGACAGCCCAAACGTGCGTGCGGCGGACGGGGGGTTCGGTGGTGGACTTGACGTTTGCCACGCCCGCCGTCGCACGCACTGTGACGGGTTGGAGAGTGGAAGTGGGGGTGGAGACACTCTCGGACCACCTGTATATACGGTTCGAGGTGTCTGCCGCCCCCGAAGGTCAGGCGGCAACATCGTCGCGGGTGCGCAGTCGATTCCCGCGCTGGGCGCTCACGCGGCTCGACCTGGAGCTGGCGGAAGAGGCGGCTATCGTCGGCCGCTGGAGCCTCCCGTCTCATGTGGGAATAGGGGTAGACGAAGCGGCTGGCCGTTTCAGCGACACCTGCACTGCAGTGTGCAGGGCGGCCATGCCTAGCGTCAGTCGCCCCCCCCCTAGACGGGCGGTGTACTGGTGGTCGACGGAGATTGCCGCTCTTCGAACCGCCTGCAACGGGGCCCGAAGAGCGTACTGCCGGAGTCGACGGCGCAGCCCCCGCGACGAGCAGAGGGATGACCAGCTGTATGCGGTGTATGTGGAGAAACGGATGGAGCTGCAGCTGGCCATCAGTCGGGCCAAGGAGGTAGCCTTCGAGGAGCTGGTGGAGGGCATAGAAAGAGACCCGTGGGGTCGCCCGTACAAGTGGGCGCGAGACAAGCTGCGTCCACTGGCGGCCCCATTGACGGAGACCCTTCAGCCAGCTCTGCTGGAGGAGATTGTCGGGGAGCTATTCCCCGGCAATCCGCGGGGGTTTTCCCCGCCAAGAATGGCCCGACAGCCGCCTGACGAAGTGGAGGCCGGTAGGGTGGAGGCTGATCCGCCTTCCGTCACCGACGCCGAAATGGAGGTGGTCCTCGACCGCCTCCGGACAAAGAAAAGGGCACCGGGTCCAGACGGGGTGCACGGGAAAATGCTTGCGCTGATTCTCGTGCATCTCGGAGACAGGTTTCGGGAGCTGCTCAACCGTTGCTTGCGGGAGGGGCGGTTTCCGAAACTCTGGAAGGAGGGTCGGCTTTGCCTTATTCCGAAGGGCAGCCGGCCCCTGGACTCGGCCTCGGCGGTGCGACCTCTGGTCCTGCTGAGCGAGGCTGCGAAGGCCCTGGAGAGTGTCGTGGCTTCGCGGCTCGTTCGGCACGTGGAGGATGGCCCGGGACTGCGTCTCTCTGACGCGCAGTATGGGTTCCGGGCCGAGAGGTCCACCATCGATGCCCTTAGGCGTCTACGATCGGTGACGGAGGAGGCGGACCGGGAAGGAGAAGTGACCCTGGCGACGTCCCTCGACATCGCCAACGCTTTCAACAGCATTCCGCACAGTGTAATTCGGGAGGCACTCGAGTATTTCAGGGTGCCCCCGTATCTGCGGATGCTGTTGGGGGCGTACCTGGAGGAGCGCGTCGTCCTGTTTGAGGACAGGGGGGGACGAATGGTTCGGCGGAGCGTCGGGTGCGGTGTCCCGCAGGGGTCGATACTCGGCCCTATCCTGTGGGACATCGCTTACGACTGGGTCCTGCGGTGCCGGCTTCCCCCCGGGACGGGTGTCATCTGCTATGCGGATGACACTCTCTTCACGTCCCGGGGTGCGAATTTCGGTGAGGCGGCGCGGTTGGCCGAAACGGGCCTTGCCCTATTGGTCGACCGCATAGAAAGGCTTGGGCTTCGGGTCCGCTTGGACAAGACCGAAGTCCTCCTTTTCCGCGGGGCCCGTACGCGAGGTCCCCCCCCAGGAGCGCGCCTCCGGGTGGGTCAGGTGGAGTTGAGGGTGAGCACCCAGATGAAGTATCTGGGCCTCATCCTCGACGGACGATGGTCTTTCGGCCCCCACTTTCGGGAACTGGGGCCGAAGATCATCAGAACGGCTGCTTCGCTCGGCCGACTCCTCCCCAATCTGGGTGGGCCGAGCGAAGCAGTGAGGCGGCTTTACTCTGGCGTCTGCCGGAGCATGGCTATGTACGGTGCCCCCATCTGGGTGGACGCCCTCACCGCGACGAACAAACGCCTTCTTAGGCAGGCGCAGAAGGTGATCGCGGTGAGGGTGATACGGGGGTACCGTACAGTGGCCTTCTCTGCGGCCACGGCCCTCGCGGGCGACCCGCCGTGGGAATTGGTGGCGGAGGTGCTCGCCGAAGTGTACCACTTTGTGGCTAGAAGGAGGGAAATCGGCGAGCGCCCCCCGGTGGAGGTTGTCCGGCGGGTGCGCCTGCGAGGGCAAGCGGAACTCGTGCGGAGGTGGGAGGCGGACCTGGCGCAGGCAGCGTACGGTGTACGCACAGCGGAGGCCCTGCGCCCGGTCCTGGAGAGGTGGATGTTGCGGCGACGCAAACCTCTCACCTTCCGCATGACGCAGGTGCTCACCGGGCACGGTTGCTTCGGTGAGTACCTGCACCGCGTGGCCAAGAGAGAGGCCGAGCCACGATGCCACGATTGTGGCGAGGCTCAGGACACCGCTCAACACGTCCTGGAGCGGTGTCCTAGGTGGATCCGGCAGCGCCAGGAGCTGGCCGCCGCGCTTGGCGGGACGGACCTGTCGCTCCCGAGTGTCGTCAACGCGATGCTCGAGAGCGACAGAGCTTGGACGGCAATGGCCTCCTTCTGCGAGACCGTTATGTCGCAGAGGGAGGCCGAGGAAAGGGACCGCGAGGACGACCCCCTCGCGGACCCGATCCGGAGGCGGAGAGCGGGGGTGCGACGCAGGCGCTACCTAGCGCGCCTGGAAGCGCCCCCATAAGAGTGGGACTGGAACACGGTCCCACCCGGCGGCAGAGGTCCTCCAGGTGTCGGAGGGCCTCTGAGAGTGGTGAGTCCGGTCTCTGATGAGAGACCGGCCAGTCGCTGAGGCGTCTTGTGCTAGTTAGATCCGAGGCGCCTCCATGCAAAGCGGCCGATGGCACCCGCAGGGGTTTAGTGGGTAGTCTGGGCCGACTAGCGGCCCAGGAGTCCCACACTCCGTGCGTAAAAGCATTCCCCTGCGAAATCAAAAAAAAAAAAAAAAAAAAAAAGGTATACCTACCATCGATGACGCTAAGTCATTGAAATAATTTTACAAAAACTTTTATTTATAGGCATATAGCCACACCAACGTATGGCTCGTTTTACTCATATCAAGTGACGTCAAATAGATTTGACATTCATAACTCACGCCGCCGTTTCCGTTTCCACATACTTCCGGGTTGGAAATATGGCTCGTCAATCTTTTATCAGTCACACTGCGCTTGATCGAGAAAAATTATTCAAAAAAATATTATAATGTACCTATTTCTATATTAAATTGTAGAGATATGCACACTATAAACTTTTGGATACAATGCTCTCAGAATGATTTGTTGTCCAGGTAGATAGCCATTCTTAAATGTCTCACATAATTTACTAGCTTTTACCTGCAGCTTCGCCCGCGTGAATTTCCCTCGGGAACAGTGCTTTTTCCCGGGTTGAAAGGTACCCTATGACCTTCTTAATACTTCTATGTGTATGCGAAATTTCGGAAAGATTGGTTTAGTAGATAAAGTATATAAAAATGCAACAAAAAACAAACCCTTTTGCATTTATAATATTAAACAGAATTAGTTAGGATTCTGTTTCAAAGAGAGGTGAGTTCCGACATATTAAATATATAAAATTAAATAAATAATTAAAGGATTCCACACGGACAAGACGAGCAATAACTAGTTTTTGATAAAAATTAAATTCTATAGACTATAAATAATAACATAGACTTATTATTTATAGTCGTTACATAAAACAACATTAACGCCAAATCATGGAAGCTGATTATTAACTGCATCAGATCATCGAATTGTTTGTGGATTAAATTGAGTTTTTCGCTTAATAAAACCCACTCGGTTATTAATTAACATAGGTACTTGAACGCACGTGGAGCGCGTCGCCAACAGGGTGTTATTTCGTGAAATTGGCTCCATTTTTAACCCAAGCTTTACGTATACGGTAACGTATGCTAATAAATTTTGGAATAAACGGTAGGCTGTGCACGACAATTTTGATTAGTAAGTATATACCTATTAAAAAGTAAGCCTTCGTATTTTGTTTTGGTTGATTTCCCCGTCACTCATGATCGTTAAACTACAGTAAGTAAGGAATCTTTATGGTTGATGATAAAATAATAAAGATATCATAAATTATTTGATACTAGCTGTCCACGTGGTTTCACGCGCCCATGGTGTGTTTGTACTATAGCCTACAACCTTTCGGGATATTCTATGCAGAAAGTGCCAACCAGTTTTCTTAAGTTATAGGCGTTTAAACAAACTCCTTAGCGTTATAATATTTAAATATATTTGTACAATGGTACAAGTTTAGTTGTTCATTGATTAGGCACATTTTGTAAGCCAATGCAATGCACATAAGAATTTGAAATCTCGCGCGGTCTCTCTACCCAGGCAATTTTTTTAAATCTATGCAATGCATAGTGGATTTATAATGTTCACAATTCTGTATATGAGTCTTAATTAAATTTCAAAACAAAACACGAATAGCTCTTGAAGTACTTAGCATGCCATTCTCGGCGTCTCGTTACAAGATCGCATTCAAAATACAGTGGATAATTTAATAGTATACTTATGTATGAATGTAGTTTCTAAAGCATGATGGTAAACAAATTTTGGCTTTATTATAAATTTTGTTATATAGGTCTAGAACAAGTGTGTAAGATGTCAAATGTGTAGGATTGGGGTATTTATTGGAGCTACAAACTAGAAAAATTCAATGAAAATAAATGTTAAAACTTTTAGTTATAATTTTATATAAAACATTTAAACGTCATAATAAAATTCATTTAACTTTTAAAATCATAAAAAATATATCTAAATTTTAAATACTACAGTTGATTATTTTAAAATACTGAAAGTTTATAAGTTATTTAAAAATATTTTGTCAGTTGCCCGAATGAATACTTGATTTTTGTCGCGATTGGCTGAATCAACGTTTGATATTATGTTATTTGACAGAAGTTCTTTTTGTCAAATAACATAACAAGGAATGAATAACATTGCTCGTTTGTAGAAAGATTGTTCGTATTAGGTCTCCGTACCTCAAAAGGCAGGTCCATCTGTCTGTCAGTCTGTCTTGTCTATTTAGGGTGCCGTACCTCAAATGACAAAAGCGGAACTCTTATAAGATCACTATGTTGCCCGTCTGTCTTTATGTCAAACTATTTTTTGAAGAACGCATGAATGTATCTAATTGAAATTCATAACATACCTATACTCAAGCCTACGATCTCTTTTGGCTGTAAAATAATTAATATTATACGTTACTCGATCAAAATATTTGCAATTTTTCTATACGGTGTCAGTAACGTCTTTCGCGACTTATACATAAATACATAACTTTTCACCTGTTTAAAATATTAAAGAAACTAGCGACCCGCCCCGGCTTCGCATGGGCATAAAAACCTTCCTCTTGAATCACTCTATCTAAATAAAAAAAACCGCATCAAAGATTTAAGCATACAAAGAGACATAGGGACAGAGAAAGCTACTTTGTTTTATACTATGTAGTGATATAAACGAAATTGAGTACAACTGCTATCACACACCCATATTATATAGTGGTAAATATAATGCAAATCTGGCTGCGAGCTTGGAGCATGGTCACCAGAAAACGAAACTAGATTTTCCCACAAATTGAGTTCTTACCTATTCAAAAATATTTTATCATACGATACTGCATATGTGTAAGTTTATATTCAAGAAATTTGTTGTACATTTTTAAGATCCATAATAATAATATAATAATAATAATAAAGCCTTTTATTTCCGAGCTTGAACAGTTTACAAAGTGAGTTTTAATTATAAAAAATCCCTAAGCACGGTTTGCCTTTCGGCATAGGCCTCCTCCAACTTCCTCCATTGTTCCCTGTCCGCTGCCACTCTCTGCCAGCAGGGTCCTAGGGTTATTTTTAGGTCATCCTCCCATCTTAGTACTTTTCGTCCTTGGCTCCTGCTGCCATCTCTCGGGTACCAGACAGTTACTCGTTTGCTCCATTTTTCTAGCTTACATCTGAGCATGTGCCCGGTCCATCTCCACTTCTGACTATCTACCCTTTCAAGGATGTCTGTTACTTTTGTTTCCTTTCTAATGTGTTCACTTCTGACTTTATCTTTTAGTTTCACGCCTAACATACTCCTCTCCATGGCTTTCTGGCATTTTGATAGCTTGTCCCTGTGGCTTTTAGTAAGGGCCCATGTTTCGCAGCCATAGGTTATGCAGGGTAGAATGCTGGTGTCGAAAGTTTTTTTCTTAATTATTGTGCTTAATTCTTTGCTTTTCATAACTTCCTTTAGTGCCCAGAAAGATTTCCATCCAATTGCAATTCTTTTATTTATTTCTTTGGACATCTGGTCTTTGGGTGATATAATCTGTCCCAGATATACATACTCCGTAACATATTCTAGGTTTTTCCCATCTATGGTTATGTCAGCAACTGTGGAGTTTGTCATTACCTTTGTCTTATCAGGGTTCATTTCTAAGCCCACTTCCTGACTTCTATCTGCGAGGGTCTGGATCATGTATTCCAGTAATTTTGGGTTTTCTTATAGTACGACTATGTCGTCGGCAAATCTTAAATGGTTCAACCTCTCTCCATTTATATTTAGTCCCAGATTGTCCCATTCTAATTTCCTAAACACATCCAGCACCGCAGAGAACAATTTCGGCGAGAGTGGGTCACCTTGCCTGACTCCCCTGTTAATTGGAAATGCGGGGCCCAGGGATTCCAACTTCACACTACTTTTGCTATCTCTGTAGATGTTTTTAATAATTTTAATGTAGGCATTTTCTATTCCTTGCTTTGCCAAACTTTCCCATACTGATTCATGTTTGATTCTATCGAAAGCTTTAGAATAGTATAAATGCAATATAAATAGTTTTTTCGTATTCATTGTATTTTTGTATAAGCTGTTTAATGGTGTGTATGTGGTCTATAGTGCTGAAGTTTTTGCGGAATCCGGCCTGTTCTACTGGTTGGTTTTCATCCAGTTTTTTTGTTATTCTGTTAAGTATGACTTTTGCGAAGACTTTGTATATGTTCGAAATGAGTGAAATGGGTCTGTAATTCCCAATATCGTCTTTTGAGCCTTTCTTGTAGAGAAGAATTATGTGTGATTCTGTCCATTGGCCGGGAATGTTACCAGATTTGAGTATCTCATTAAAGATATTGGTTAGTATTGGGCTTAATTCTTCTATTGTCCCCCGCATTAGTTCGTTTGGTATTTTATCTGGACCTGGGGATTTCTCCATTTGTTGGCTTTTGATAGCCTTTTCCACCTCTGCTACTAATATATCCGGTATGTCTTCGCTGTCATTTGTGTTGTCTGGATCTAGTCCTATGCTAAGTAGTGATGGATCTTGTTGTTTTGAGTACATTGTACTATAAAATACTGTTGCTAATTTTAGGATTTTGCCTCTGGAAGTAGTTTGTGATCCTTTGTCTCTTATCTTTGTTATCCATTCTTTGATCCATAAAGTTAATATAAATCTGAAATCATGGTAATTTTTTCCACCAGTTCACTGTTGAACAGAAAAGATCATAAGAACCTATACCTCCACCATACATTATCAAAGGTTGATGTACTTTATTGGGGGACCTTTTAATCTCTGCTGCGGACACCTAGATGACAACTATATAGGATTAACGGACGCGAAGTCTTAGGACGTTGGCTTCAATCATCAGATTATCATAACATACTTACTTAAGGGTTAGTATATACCTTAAACAACTTAAGCCTAGTTCGCATTAGACCAGTAGTTTAGTCAAGTAGCGAGTATTTTAGTAGCTAAACGTGTCTGAACACTAAAAATTTAGTCAAGTAGGTTAGTAAGTAATTTAGTCGAGCCAATCCATTTTAATCTATTTTTCGCGGGCGAGTAGCACCTCCCACCATGCGTCCACGCTCACTGGCGCACCGGCTAAACAAGTCCGAACCTGTCGAATTAGTCGAGTTCATTAGTTACCGCAAAATGTCGTTTCGCTGGAGTGAAAAAACAACTTTAAAATTCTTTGGGAACTTCCAATGCTAATTCCTTGAAAAGACAATTTGTAGCTCCTAGTTTATCCCTTCTATCGATCCATTTTCGTATCCATAGCTTCTTTTTATTAATCACACAAATTTCCTCATCTACCTCTTCTAAAATCACCGTTAAGATTAACTTAATCAGTTTATTTACTTTATTGCGCTGTAAGCTATTCATCTTACAAAACACCACTCACTTGTAAACTGTACTCGAACGAAGTGCGAACAATTTTGGGGCAGTAGCGAGAATTTTAGCTACTAATATACTCGTTACTAGACTAAAATACTGTTCTAATGCGAACTAGACTTTATACCAAGTGCTTGCTTCGTGTGTGTGTGTGTGTGCGTGTTCGGTGTGCGGTTCGAAACCATACCCTACTAACCGTAAGGATAAATCCTAGAACTAGGCCATGAAGGCACTTAAAACTGTTGGCTGATCCCCATATATATCACTAGCTGTTGCCCGGGGCTCCGCTCGCGTTGGAATCCCGGGATAAAATATAGCTTTTGTGTTGTTCCAAGGTCTAAGCAATCTCCATTCCAAATTCAACCAAATCGACGTTTTCCTGTGAAAGAGTAACAAACATCCATACATTCTTACAAACTTTCGCGTTTTTAATATTAGTAGAAAAGATGTATTAGTTTTTATCCGTTTTGATATAGCTATTCATCACCAGCAAGTTATTTATAGGCAATGAAGTTAAAAAACATGTGAATATATCTCTGTTAATTTATTATTTGCCCTCGTAGGTATGTCATTATGTAGCACCTACTAATACCAATGACTCGACACAATCGCGAACAATCAATTATCGAGATTTCCTTCTCGAACCCTTATTGCCGTTAATGCTTTAATATATTAGCACTTTTGTTACGAAAACGTGTACAAAGATTAAAGCTGTCAAGGGCATATTACAATTAAGTACGTAGTTAAGTTATTGATTAAGAATGTCACATTAAATTAGAAATTGTATTATTTGGTAAAGTAGTGTAGTGAAGTAAATAGTAAATAGACGTTGTTTACAGTAAGATAATGGTAGAGTTTTGGGGGCTAGTGTTGTTTATGCCCGTTGCGGGTTTAGACTTTGTTTGTTTCAGTTGAACGAGAATTAGGTTTTTGAATTAATTTTTAAAATGTTTGCTTTTATAATTGGTGCATTTGTGGTATAGTCCGATCGCCTGAAACATGAAAGAGGAACTTCCTTTGGTGAAGGTTCTAGAATTTGGTATCATCATCGGTCCCAAGTTCCAATTAATTTTATAAAATAATAAGCTGTGCGTCGTATTGTTAAGCCTATAGATAGAAAAACCTATAGTTAAATTATATAGTTTACCTAAACTGATTTCTAACTCGAGCTATATAAAATATTGGAAACATGTGGTTATTCTAACTCGAGCTATATAAAATATTGGAAACATGTGGTTATATGGTTGACTGGCAGAAAATGCTTTTAGCATCAAGTCAGCCAATTTGGCTGGACCGATTTGAAAAAAAAAATTTTAGTTCGAGACGGTATACTTTCCAATTGGTCCCATATTCAGCAGGTCAGGATCAGATGATGGGATCATGGAGAAATCGAGGGAACTCTTCAAGGTTTGTATTGGGCATGGGTATTTTTTGATATATTCCATGTTAGTAAGGTTGAGTTAAGAAAATTTGACCCACTTTCAAAAATGCGAGGTATTTACAACTTTTTGATTGCAATATATCTTGCTCGATTACTTGAAGGCCACTGAATCGATTTGTAAAATTCTTTTTTTGTTAGAAAGGGTATACTTTCTAGATGGTTTCATAGTCACTAGATCAGGATCTGATGATGGAATCATGGAGTTATTGAGGGAACTCTTCAAGTTTTATTGCGATTTGGGTAGTTTTTGATATATTCCATGTCAATAAGGTGAGACGACGCTGATGACGTTTACCCGACTTTCCAAAATGCAAAGTGTTTACAACTTTTTAGTTGTAGGGTATTGCGTATTCAAAACTAAAAAGTAAAAAATAATTGTTTTTGCCAAAACCATATCAAACATTTTAATAAATTTGAAGTTGGTGCCAATTTTACGTATTCGTTGAATAGCTGCTGGCTCGTTAATTAGCATATTTTATTAAAAGAATCGGCACCGACTTCAGATTTATTAAAATGTTTGTTGATATGAAGCATATTTAAACAACAATGTATTAATTATTTTATCCTTTTAATCCTTTGTAATTGGAGTCGGTTTCGTTTTTTTTGGCAAAAACAATGATGTACTTATAAAACAATAAAGTTTTAATATATAAATAAACATACTATTGGTTCTTTAGAGAATAAACTTTTGTATCTCAAATAATATTAGTTCAATTTAATTATTTCGTTTTAGGTAGGTACCCATTTAAACAGTTCTGGGTATCACTCGGGACGAGCTGCCTTGTAGCGGGTGGTACCCATATTATTTTAGATGTCACAATTTATTTTATTTTTTTGTCCCTGGAAGCCAATGCCGATTTTTTTTACCGTTAAGGGTGGTTTTACCCGTGGAGATATCTATTGACGAAACAAAAAGAGATTTATCCAAAAAAATACTTTTCAAAAAGATAATTGAAAAATGTTTTTTATTTTTTACTTATTTTCCTAGAATAATACGCCTCTGCGGAACATTTCAGATAAATGAAAACAAAAAGTACAGGTAAATCAATTTTGAAATAACCTTTTAAATCCCACCAAAAAATAACCAATTTCCCTTAAAATAACATATGTTTGTAAAAGCTTATAGTTTTGGAGAAAAAATCAAATCTGATAATATTTATAGCTTTTAGCAATTGTATTAATAAAGCTAGCTTCAATAAAGATTAAAAAAATTCACCATTTTTACAAAATCAATGAATCGAGGTAAATTCATTTCCTGTACTAATTATACCTAATACATTTGTTTCATGTATGAAAAACGATTTTCACAAAAGCATTTCATATTGGTCGTCCTAATAACGTGTTCTTAGCGGGTATCAAAATTACATAGGTTTTTTATGGCCTTCTACTAAAAAACTGCTATAAAAACTTCAACTGTCAATGTGCTATAAAATAGCCGTAAACTTCGAATTTTCTTTTATCCTTTAATAACTTTTCACGACAATGAAAACACGAAACGCGGCCGCCAAGTCTATATTGCGTATGGAAATTCAGATCGTGCGATAAGGTAAAGGAAAACCTTTATCAATATTGTATAAAATTAAATCTGATCAGCGGACACCGAGCTCCAAACTCCGATAGATGTTTGGCTTTGGATGCAAACGAGAAAACGCTACGCTATTTAATGATGATGATAACGACTTACCGCTAAAAATATTGATCTTATACCTATTATTACCTACTGATCCTCTTTGGTTGGCTGGGCTATCTCAGTAAGGCTCAGCGACCCAAATAGGATCTTGACCTCCGACATCAGAGCTCTCCACAGTTCTCTGCTAAGCGGTAACACCTTGCCTGTCGTGTTTTGGGATTTATCTAAGTAATAAGCTTTCTTAAAATTCAACGTCTATATACCCAAATAAACCCAAATTGATCAACTAGTGTCTGAAATACTATTTGACTAAGATTTTATGAAACACATGAGAACATTGTTCCTCCGCAATGATACATTCGTATATTCCCGTATACTATTTTTACAATATGTATCAGGTTCGTTACATACTACAAAAAATATTGATACTCTCAAATTCACATCAAAAACGGGACCCTTATAAGATCACTTTGTTGTCCGTCTGTTTGTCTGTCTGTCAAACTTGTTTTTTCTGAGGAACGCATGAAAGTATTAAAGTTATTTACATATACTCAGCCCCACGGTTTCTTTCGGCTGTAAAATAATACGTCAACGCAATTAATGAAAAGATATCACAGTAAATAAAGCAAATTTTCGAAAATTTTGCTATATCAGATGGGAATCAAAACCTTCCCGTTCCCGTATGGGGTACATCCCGTTGAAGGGCTTCATTTAGATACATACATACATATAATCACGTCTTTATCCCATACGGGGTAGACAGAGCCTAGAGCCATTAGACCTTAGGCCACGTTTAGCATAATGGTAGTAGAAATAGGAAATCAATAGTGATGGGTTGCTAGCCGCATATATATATAATAGATATTAGGCATAAATCTAAAATCTGTAAATTTGGCAATTTCTAGAAAATAAATAAATCACATATTTTTTTCGAATAAATTAAAGAAAAGCAAAAATCTGAAAATAATCTGTTAAGTATTGTTTGGTCTTTTAGTATTGTTTGGTGGTATCAAACCCTCAGGGTGCGACTCGGACTTGCACTTGGCTGTTCTTTTTTCTAAGTATCAAGCAAAAAATAATGCTATGGTCAATTGCAGGAAAGCAATTGTGATGAATTTATTCAGGTGCCAACATGAAACAATCAAAAAACCAATATATCTTATCCGAGATAGCGGATCTTATGATGCCATAATCGATTTTATAGTTTGCGAAAGAATTTTATTAAAATTCCGATTACTTCCCTCCTGGAGTGGGGAGATAGGGGAAAAAGGACGCACGTGGATAATTGATCACGTCTTAATGCTGGTGGCTCATGCCTTGAGGCCGCCGAACACCGAGCTGAAAAATATTGAGAGTACACAAATAGATTCAATAAGGAGTTTTTTGTCTGTACTACTTAAATCTTAACTTAAGGTCAAATATTGTAGGCTGTATATATTATACAATAAGCATTTTAAAGGTTTTAATACTACTTATTTCAATACAAGAGAATAAAAATTAAAATAATTAGTACCTTATTTGTACTCATTGTGTTTTACATTGTATCCTGTGCGCGTAGGCTTCGTTCCCGTTATCGTGGGAATTTTGGGTATCACCATTTTCTTTTATAAAAAGTTTGTCATGAAAATAACCAACACAAAAAAAAGAATTATCCAATTTTGTGTAATCTTTCGAAATCAAACATGCCTTGAGTTCATTCAAATGACGATAACTTTTTTTTAATGAACCGATATTGATGAAACAAACTTTAGATATTATTTAGAGTTACAACAAAACAATTGGTGATAGTTTTAAGCAAATCGGTTCAGTACTTTCGGAGATAAGGGTGATCATGATCATACAGACAGACAGACAGACAAAAAAATATTTTTTTATTTTTTTTTATTTCTATTATTCATTACAAATGTCCCTCTATCCTTATCAGTCATAATTACTAACTGTACAGACAAAATATTTTTACTTTTTTATTATATGTATAGATTAATAAATAATTTTTAGACTACAATATTTATATTTGTGTTTTAACAAAATGTCTTAATTTATTTAAAAATGTCACTTATTCTATGTTTCTAAATATTTTTAGCTTTGCAATATGCATATCATTATAATCGATTGTAGACCTTGCTTCTATTCTGTCGATGTTTTGTATCACGAGGCCGCCGAACGCCAGCCTGCCCGCACAGATTAAAATGATCTGTTATTATTTTCCCGGACAGGTTTCACTTTGTCGGAAATATTAAAAGGGTATTTTTCCTATAAAATGTTTATGCTCGCTATCAAATTGACTACTCGAGCCGTGACAAATTACCTTTTAAAACATCAGCTGCAATCTTATGCTTTGTGTGTGTCATGTATTTCATACATATAATTTTTGATACTGCAGTGATAGACAGACTTAAACAGGGGCCGAGATACTGCTGGTAAGGAAAATCGGCACTTTTGACGGATACGGATATCACATTATCATGATAAAAACCCTCAAGAGGTAAGTAAGCGCGCCTCAGACTTTTGCATATATTAACGTATTCCAAGTAGAGCCGTATTTGTGAATAAACAACTAATTTATATTTATTAACACAAAATTGTTAATCACAATAGGCGGGCATAGTGTTAAAAGCTTATATTACTTAACTAAGCCTTTATCTGTGTTTATGTTTTCTTGGCATTCAACATTTCTTAATCAAATCATTTATTTGTTTCAAGTACCTATTATGATATGAAATAAAGTTTGGCATTATGTCAATGTCATCAGCCCACCTTAGGCAACCTTAGGTAAATAAAATATACACTCTTTAAGTGTGCTGTTGTTAGTGTTTTCCGCAAAAAGCAGTCGTTTTTGATTTTTTAAAAAGATAACAAACTATCTTTGCTACATGAGTACATGTATATTGTAGTACTATTTGCCTAGGTAAATTATTAGGTATATATTTATTTGATCTGTCTTGAAATATAAAATATGAAATGTTAAAGAAATAAAAGATATCTAATATTAAAATATTTACTTCCATGTTAATCGGTATCTATGCAACATCAATCGAAAATTTTTTGGAACGTGAAGGGAAACGAGAAACAAAACCCAATAGTATTTACCAATTAGAGTTAGGCAAACTCGCAAATTCGTGAATCATTAAGCCGGTAAAATAGTAATCATAGACTAAAGATGAAAATAGACAGAGCGCGGAAAATATTAATTTTTACAAGGAAGGAAAGGAATGATTCCCGTGCGAAGTATTTAGATACCGGCTATAGTCCGAGCAGGAATTATCACTTTTACCTGTGTAAAACACTACTTTTCATTTCATAAGGAAATTAAACCATAGAAGTTTTTTTTAATTAATCATAATAGGTTAAACATGAGTAGTTTTAAATTTTAAATATGTAACTTATCTACCGCGCGCGTCAGGGGGGCCTCTTAAGATCAGCACATACCTAGAGCATTGCAGAGGGGTTATTATCAACTATTTCAGCGACCTAAATTTCATATCTATTATCAGAAAAATTAAAATGTACCTGCTTAAAACTAAATAAACCTCTAAACGTGATGCTCAGGACCAACGCATTTGTACATGTGTTTATTTCGCATTGTATGCCCATATTAATAAAGTTAATATTTTATTGTTAACAGAAAATGCTTTGTTCTTGGTGAGTGCCGACCTTAATAAGTATTTTTTTAATTAACAATGGCTGTTAATACTTTAACGTTTTTTTTTCTTTTTGATATTTTTTTTTGTTGCCGAGTTCTTTTCAGTCACAGACAAAATTTAGTTCAATTTAAATTTCATTCCCGCCCCAGGGAAGCAAGCAATTAATAAGAGTTATTTGGCCCGTGGGAGGGGATGAAGCGTTTTCCACCCTATACTCAGATCAGGTAAACACTACTTTTATTTACTATCAAAATAACTTTCGTGATACATTGTCTTATTTTAATTTAAAATTGATTTCAGTACAATTAAAATTAAAATTGTATGTCCAGACGATATTTTTCGATTGTAGTCTGATAGCTGGGTTTGGATAAGTTTATTGAGCTATAGAATTGCTTTCTCACATAATAAAAGCTTTGTTTTTCCTGTCTATCAGTATGAGAGGTCAACGTCAATAGGTAATAGAGACGAGCGAAAGGTTCGGACATCAGTTCGGCAGTTCGTTGCGCGTGAGTTGGCAGAAACTGCTTGTAATTAATTACTACCCTAATGACAGGTCTCAGATACACTCCGAATTGATAGTTAACTATAGTAAAGTCGTACCGTGGTAATGCTACAGCAGCATAGTTAAATAGTCAATACTTATTAATATACAAAATTCATTTGCATGATCAATGAAATACAAACAATACTCTTTTATCTGTTACTTTATGAAAATTTGGAATAGTTCAATACTCGTTCATGCGTCCGCCGTATAGACTGGATTTCGTAATTTAATCTTCTGATAGAAAATGGTTTGTATGCATACTTATATATATTATCTTTTTATGTCGGGCCTTCTGAATATGAGAGGAACTTAGGGAAAGTCTAAGTTAACCTCATAAAATTTACCGACGTTCAGTCAGAAAAAGAATCCTAACTATAATATAATATCGCTAAATGGGTGGATGATAAATATTCTTCCTAAAAAAATGTTTTCTAAATTGAACGAAATTGTAAATGGAACTAGTCATTTGTATACCCTACAGCATTGACTTTATTCATTGAAATAGTCGTCCACAGTGCTGCGGCATTTAATCGTTACACGGCCCAATACAGTAGAGCCAAGTATGTACTTTAGTAAGTCGAAATGATTACTTACTAACGTAAACGCATAGATAATTAACCTATAATTTAAACTGTAAAAGCTGCTATCATTTTGCAAATATTCAGAATTCAAACCGCGCCTAAATTAACTAGATGCAATATTAACGACTATAATATAGGCGCACATAAACTGTACTTCATAGTACTACGGTTCATTGGTTGCAGCATGCGGTATTTGTGTGACCTAACATTTTACTACAAAATAAGAAAGATATGGAATTGGCGTTTCACCGTCACCTATACATGGTGCGCTCTAACAATATATGTACACTTTCAAGTACAATCACTACAATCACTACTAGTATAAAGCAAAGTCGCTTTCTCTGTCCCTATGTCCCTTTGTATGCTTAAATCTTTAAAACTACGCAACGGATTTTTATGCGTTTTTTTTAATAGATAGAATGATTCAAGAGAAAGGTTTTTATGCCCATGCGAAGCCGGGGCGGGTCGCTAGTTATTTATATTTTTGTAAAGGAATATCTATTAAGATACTGAAGATTGGGTAAAGTGGAGAAGAAGTGGGAAATGGACCCTGGGTTCCGTAGCAATAGCTGCGGACGTAACCAAAAAACGTTGAAAATGACATTGCGGACCCACCATACCACTAGCCCTACCCCTGGTGGTAGGGTGGGTCCCAAACCATACCACCATGAAAATGAGAGTGAGGAAAAAATCAAGAAATGAGTCATTTTTATTTTCTCCCACCTATCCTATAAACTTAGTGAACTAATGTGAATTTAGTTACTTTATAGACCGAGAGCAAAGTTCTACTCTCAGTCAAGACAGCTGGATTTTGTAAGTTTAAATAAATCGTAACCTTTGATTTGTCTTCTGTTAGTAATCTACTATATAATAAAATAATAAAAATATTTTGTCTGTACATTTAGTAATTTTGATTGAAATGGATATAGGGACATTTAAAAAGAATAATAGAAAACAATTTTTTTTTTCTTTTTTGTCTTTCTGTATGTATGATCACGCTATCTCCGAAAGTACTGAACCGATTTGCTTAAAACTTTCACCAACTCGAAAGAACATCTAAAGTTTGTTACTTTAAAATCGGTTCATCAAAAAAAGTTATCATTATTTAAATGAACTCAAGGCATGTTTGATTTCGAACGAATGCACCAAATTAGATAATAAATTCTTTTTTTTATTTGTGTTCTTTATTGTCATATTTTTTTTTATAATGGGGTATTCCCGAAATTCCCACGATAACGGTAACGAAGCCCACGCGCACGAAGTCGCGGGCTACAGCTAGTTTAAAAATAAGCAGCTACAAGAGTGCTACTCATGTTCCTTTTTATTGAAAATCTAGTGTATAATTATTGTGTATTCATGTACCATGAATTTCGTAAAATTAGAAAACTACATGCACATATGTTTTGGAAAATAAAAAGCTGAGAAATTTTGCTTTTGCTTTGTTTTCTTAATCAGAAATTGTTTATTAGGTATGTTACAATACAATTAAAATAGTAAAATTCCAATTCAATTATTATTATTTTTATGTTACCTTCCAGAGATTCTATATTTTCATGATTTCTCCGACCACGGTCTGCCAGCCGCTATAATATTACGGCAAACTTTCGAATTTAACTATCGATAAACCTTTAAATATTTAAAATAATTTGGACCCTCGTAAACAAATTGTTTCATTTTAGCACAGGCTGGTGGCTCATGGCGACGACGTTCTAAAAGTTTTTATCGCATCACATCCCAAATGTGTTCCCCTATGAGTTTTAGGATATTGCTAATACAATTAAATGGCTGACCCATCATAGCTGATTGCTTTAGAGACCGGAGTCCGCGTTCCTGATTATGTTCAACTTCGCATTGTTTTCAGTATCGTAATTGTTACCGATAGATAAGTCTATTCTGTTTTAATTTTCTAGTGTGAGATCTCGGGAGCTCTCTTTTTATACGATTCTTGCTCTATGGCATAGGATATTTGGCTATGCGTGGTTCAACCCGTTAGGTTGAACCACGCATAGCCAAATATCCTTTAGGCGCGATTGGTCCAATTCGCAATTGGTCCAATTCGCAGTTGGTCCAATTCGCGGTTGGTCCAATGCGCGGTTTGTCCAATTCCCGGTTTGTCGCGGGCAATATTAAAATAAATTCGCTTAGTACATTTACATAGTACAAAATAAATAGATTACAAAAATATATGTGTATGTTGTGTAATGTTATTTAATATTGAAAATAGTTTATATTATTATATAATTTGTTTGTTAATGGTTCAATAAAGAGTTAATCTATCTGTATTGGACCAACTGCGAATTGGACAAACTGCGAATTGGACCAATCGCGAATTGGACCAACCACGAATTGGACCAACCGCGAATTGGACCAACTGCGAATTGGACCAACCGCGAATTGGACCAATCGCGCCTAAAGGCCAAATATGATCACCAACGGCGATTCTCAGCTCTGATTGGCTCGCCAAATAGACGCGTCTACCGCCTCCGGTGCCCGCGCTTTCCTTTCCGAATCTCAGACACATGCTTATTCTTTTTTTTTAGTCGCTAATGATTTGTCAACAGTGATAGTCACTAGTTCTTCGAAGAGACGTGGAGGAGACTAATAACCGCTTCCATTTTGTTACAAACGTGGTTGTAGGACCAGCATTTCATTCTCTACAGTAATTAGTAATGTATATTTTACATGTTTTTATCTATAGCCACGTCAAGTTACCACTTTTGAAGAGAATCATTTCAGCATGGGTGTCGATTCTGCTAACGTACATGCTAACGTGCTAACGTAAATAAAAAATTAAATCACAATCGTGTCAAAATAGTGTTTCAATGGTAGTGCTTTTTTACACACTAGTTACAAGAAATGTATATTTTTTTTATATCACTTATGATGATCACACCACACACTAAATTCACATCACATCATACTGTCATAACTCTTGTAAATAGTGTATAAAAAGCACTACTATTGAAATACTATTTTGATACGATTTTGTCTTAATGTTAGCAGAATCGACGCCCTGGTCGAGCGAAGGACATTAGCTAAAAACGTCACTTTCTGTTAGTAGAGGTATAAAGATGGTTGAAGTTTCGGTTCTACTTTTGCTTATTCGAGTCGAAACATCTATTCTATTAAATATTATTATAACACAAGTATATGACCACGTCCACAGCTCTGTCGTTAGCCTCGTCCAACTCATGAACCGTCTAATCCAACCATTCATCATGAGTCAATATCTGTAGTCTATTTAAACACTTCCAGATTGGACAACATTGCATTTTTTTTAGTCTATAATGAGTGAGCGTATTATAACGCCTCAAACTTAACTCATCTTCACTTGATCTCATGGTATAATTAGTCGACAGTTTCTTCTTCACCTTAAGAAAACTCTTCACTGGTGGTGAGTACCGAACTGTCAAATACAACATAAGGTTCGTTGAGAGGTCCCATAAGGAAGCCTCGAAATGGTTTTGGAAAGAAATATAGGGAATCTTAGAAAATTAAAATCAAATTAGATTTATTATTAATTTGTATAAACGTTATGTAAGTAAGTTGTATTAAAATAAATAATTGGACTGGTTTCTGAAGAAAACAATTAAAAATACAATTTGAAGGTAAGTTTGAGGACTTCCTTGAGGCGTCCTCGAATGAGGTTGAGTGGTAGCTATCTTTAAAATAATGTTTGAGGATGCGGGTGTAATGTACATTCTTCATTGAATAAAGTTTATAAACCACAGCACATTTTATTTTTAGCCTACTACTTCTATTATATTAAAAAAAAATTTTTTCAGATTTTTACTAAATATTAATAGGTTTTGCTAGGTAGGTGATTCCACAACAGGAAACATTGTCCTGTTACTTTTACAATAATATTTGAAACCAGAACTAATACAGATTACTTCTATTAATAGTTAAGCCGAAATAAGCTTAACTTAGATCTACTAAAAATTCGAATAAATTTTGTAGCAAATTCAATACCTATTGCCTAAATGATTTTTAAACACAATTATGTAGAATTCGCTCCAACAGTAATATCTAAATTAATGTTACCTAATCAACTGCTAATTTATCAATTCGTTTGTAATTACAACTATGTCAAGGATTTTTCTCAAGGCTCTTTCTGGGATAAGTCGGCCACTGTAGTTTTCATTTTAATTCTTTTTAAACCTTTTTTTTACTTCATCTCAATGTATGACATCTTCTAAAGTCCCACGTGACAAATATTTTTTCACAAAAATATTGGAGTTTTAAATATACAATCTTAATAAATGGAATTTATAGTATACGTAATCGGTAGAAACCACGAGGAATAGATAGTTACATATAAAAACGCAATAAACAAAAAAAAAATGGTTTTTGACAGATAGCAAACTCTCTATATTTATGAAGGCCCAATTAATTTTGTTCAAAGAATACCTTTATGCAAATTTCAGGATGAAAAGGGATAAATACTTAATTCCCTTAACCTCTAGGAAAAGCAAATTATTATTACAATTTATTTTTAATTTATTAAGGTATTAAAATACTTAAATTAAAATAAAAAAACCGTATACTGAAAGAAAAGTATCAAAGCACAGTTGTGAAATTTAAATAGTACAGTTGAATTTACATTCATTCCACGTTGAGTGTATATTTTCGAGCTATTGAAGTTGCCTTTCGAAGCTGGTTTGTGAACACTGACAAATATTGTACATCTGTCAAACTGTAAGAACGCGCGATTTCGCACTCATTTTCGTCTAACAAAGTAGGTACCTAAACCGGAAAACTCATATTCCGGAACGGATATAAGGCGCAAATTCCTTCAAAACAATTTTACGACTGAAAACGTAACTTGGCTCTTCATCGAAGTTGATGGAGAAAATGGAACGTCTCGGAAACGAAAGCCTTTTAGAGTATCATGGGTGAAAACATGCAATCTGATTTATTCAGTCTTAGGAGTTATTTAAGTGTCACTTAAACTTGTTTTCTATTTATAAAATTGTCAAATGCTTAAAATAAAATAAAGTGTTTGTTTATCCTGTTGGGTTTTTTGCTTATCAATTGAAAATTCAGTATTGTTCTAATAATCTCTTTTCTATGTTTTATCCTGTATATTATTTCTGTGTTCATAAATAAATAAATATTGTAGCAAATTTAAAAACAAGCTACTTTTGATATATTTACAAAAATCAATATTATTTTCGTTTTAGCTAAACTATACATTAGTTTAGCTAAAACGAAAATAGTATTGAAAATGTACAGAAAATGTGGTTTTGTAGTTTGTTGTAAAGTCACACACAGTGAATGCACTGTGTTAATAGCATAGACATAAAAATGGCAGCCTCGTGATTTTGTAGTTCTATGCAGTCGCCATTTCGTGCTTCCATGATTTGCAGATACATTCGATTAATGGAATCGAGTTTCCTAAGTCTTATCGAAAATATTTATTGTACGTTCTATACGTAGAATTGTTAAGTTAGTAGCCCATTGATTCCATTATGTAAGGAGACTTACTTAGGATCCCGATATGTATTATTTACTAGAAGCTACATCAACCGTACTGTAATATCAACTGCTATTCAATCTATCAAGTATTTGCCATATGTTTCAGCTATTGTTATTCAGTTCTCATATGTGCACCTAACTACCTACTAAGATCATTTTTTGAACCCAGTTAGCCCTACTGACTTACCGCCGTATTAAGAAACGTTTGATAAGCCCATTTTAACTAAAATATGTTTTGACTCTTTCTCTCTTACCTGGCACTTCATGTGAATGAACGAGACGAAACACATTATAACTAAAATAGGCTTAACAAACGTTTCTTAATACGGGGGTAAGTATTTCATTACTCGAGAAACTAAATAGTCAGTGATAGTGAACAATTTATAGTCTGCCATGTAAATGCCCGTGTAGCCGACCCCGGGTTATCAGTTGTTAAAATGATAATGCTTAGTGGTTTTACTATCACGGATATAAAAAAAATCATAGTGTCTAAATTCCACCAAAATCGTTGTTTTTTCCACGGTTAGGTATATCTTTACTTCTTTTTGTAACTCATAAAAAAATTGGTTAATCCAGTAACGTAAAAAATACTTTTTATTCCGAAAATACAATGAAAGCAATGCGCCTGGGAAAATGCTAACTTATATTGTATCTGAATTAAATGGTATAAAAACATTTCCCGGAAAAAAAAAAATAAGTAAAAACCGGTCAAGTGCGAGTTGAACTTGCGTGCAGAGGGTTCCGTACAATGCCAATGTCAGTTTTTAAATTCAATTGTGGTATTTTAACTGACTACTACTATCGCCATCTAGTGGTGTTTTAGTGAACTAAAACGTTTTATATTGAATTTACCACTTAATTGTCAATTGACAAAGTTCTTGTAGGTTTTCCTGTAATCTACAGGCAATGAATTATAATTTGTATTTTTTTTCAAAATTTTAGGCCCAGTTGTTTCGGAGATCAGGGGAGGGAATGGTAAATTTTTGTCTTCTTTCATGAATAAAATCAAGACTATTTATGTTACAGTAATAACAAAAATATATTTGAAATCCTCATAACGAGCCCTTTTTTTTTTATATATAACACGGTAAGGTTTGCTAAACTTTATTTTTTAAATTCCTAATTTGTCCCCCAAAAATGGTTCTTATTTTATAAAAAAAAATTTACTTTGCACATCTGTGTTTGGGTCACAGGATCACGCCATCCTACCAAATTTCATCTTTTTTAGTCCAGTAGGTTCGGAGAAAATTGACAGTGACAGACGGACGGACGGACAGACAGACGGAAGAGTGATCCTATAAGGGTTCCGTTTTTACATTTTTGTACGGAACCCTAAAAACGTAGGAAGCTATTAATAAAATGAAGAGTATCCATTTGAAATAACGGCTTTTAATATCTAGGAAAAATAAAGGTGCGCCGCGATAAGCAGCAGTTAACCGCTATAAACCTGACTAATGAAAAAGCACCTGTAGTAACGTTCACTGGCAATTTATTGCCGGCACTTAGAGGCTCCGACAAGCACACGTTAAGTCAGCCAGTGGAGTGCCCACTTGTATCAACTACACTTAAATATTTGTATTTCTAGTTTCATTCGACGAGTGGATCGAATTCGGTCATTTAAAATTTAATGAAATGGTTTCATGACCTACTAATACAGGGTGTCTTCTTGAGGTCACAGGAAGCTAGATGCAAGCCGCTAAAACTTTATAATGAAATGTCTGTTTTATCAAACCTTCTGAAGCAATAAAACAACGATAATAAATAAATGTGTTCTTGGTTTTATAGCTTTCGATATTGAATACCCGTGCGGTCTAGTTGTCAGTGATCTGTAGGTCATGGGTTTGAACCCCATGGGAAGCAAAGAACATTGTAAAAATTGTCTCCAGTTTTAAAGGACATTGCAATGATTCTTTAACTTAGATATGGCTCTGGAAATTGTAATCCAACTCGTTTGTAGGTAACTATATCCAATACTGGAATGGGTCATTAGTATAAAAAAAATGCAAAAGCCGCATAAATAACTAAAACACATAAAATAGAAGTGTGAAATCGCCAGTTACTTTCATCAATTTCCATAATATTGTAGAATTTTAAAATCAGCGATGCAGGACGGGATTGTGCGATGAAGTTATCCAGGATTTATTCCGCGTTCCCTCAGCCTCATATGCAAAGCGACGGACGCCTGCCTCCGACAGAATGCAACCACAAGGGCGAACTCACAAATATCTGTTTTCTCTACAACGTCAGTATGAAAGACAGGGGATTTCTGGTGGACATGGAAACGTTTCATTTTGAGTTTTATAGCACACAAAATTTATTTTTTTGCAATTTTCCGTTTGTAACTGTATATTTTACAACGTTAATATATTTATTAAATTCAGATAATTGAACAATAACTATAAGTATTTCATACTGTAACTAAAACTGTTTGATTGGTAAAACAACTTTTTGACCTAAATCATCTGTGGTTATCGTTTAGGTCTTATCATTGTTAAAACTCAGTGTAACTAACCCAAAGATTTTATTCTCGTTTGCGATGGCACCGCATCAAAAATTTATATCGTTTGTACATTTTGATGTTTATAATAGTGTCAAATTTATAAGCTGCTAAGAGTCAACTTAATTTAAAATTATCTCCTGCTTAAAATGTCTTTCAAATGTGACCATGACCAGGTATCTTGAATTATTTTGCAATTGTAAGTGGCGGGCATCTAGCCCAAGTCATAGGTCAACGTGCATCAGTAGTAATTAGCACTGCAAAGGTAAAAAACACCAATGATCTATCGAGCTTAACTATAATAGAAAATAAAATCACAGTAAACCTTCTAACGTATTCAGGTATACCTTGCAATACTTCATAGGTAAACATGACTGGCTATGAACTCAATTGCTACTCGTTTCTCATGTCATAAAATAATTCAGCATTCTGAACAGAAACTTAAAGCGTTTGTAAAATTCCAGTGCATTCAGCTACGTCTAGATAAACCACAGGTGCGCAAGCCCACTCGCGTCTCTCGGTACGATTTATTTATTACACTTATAACAATTGCTACACATAATATCGAAAAAATATTTACTTTTTTCTGTACTATACTATATATTTCTACTTGACTCAGAATTTCGAATAAATTATCACAATAAATAGTTTGCTGAAGATGTTTATACGCTAGCAAAAAGGAAGCAGTTAATCTTGACATGTTTGTAGGTATATGGTTGTGTATACTGCAGTAACGCCCACAGACAAATGCGGTTAAGTGAAATTATGTGTTCTACGTGTCCTCTTGTTCAACTGCCGTCCCCGAGACAAAGCTAATTCAAGAAATCCGTTTTTAGCTTCAGTTTGTACAAATTGTTTCAATTTAGTTATTCCTATCATCGTCCTTCCTATTAATTACAGTGTTAAATTTTACTTAGTATATCTACTAATGAGGTCAAAGCTAATAAATGACTGATTAATACAGGGTAATATTAACGTCACACTCGCAGTTAATAATGCATATACGGCAATAATATTCAATAATACCGTTGGAGTAGTTTCCGCCAAAGAGAACATTGCTGAGTATCATGACGTAATTAATAGATTTATTACTATCTAAGAGAGTGGCATCGTTTTATTAGAATTGTATAGAAACGTGTGCGAGGCCGGGCGATGGTTTTGTAAGACATGTGATCCACCTATACGGCAAGCGTGCCGGGAACCGCTGAAACGTTTTATTCCCGAGCTCTAGTGCAATATCGGGATAATCCACGTTTCTGCAACTTGCATCTACACCGTCCTTTTTTCAAACGCTCTGCAGGAGCGCATCGATTGCACAAACACGTGTTACATATTTGTTGGAGAATTTAAGTTTTAATGGCAAATGTGGATTTTTCTTTATATTACTTAAATGATTTCGTGTGCGAAGGGTTCTATGCCATTATCTATACAAAACGACAAAATAAAACACGTTTGTCGTAAGGGAGCAGTTAAATATTTATTTTATTCTGTTTCTTGTATGAATATGTTATTGTAGCGGCTACAGAAATGCATCATCTGTGAAAATTTTAACTGTTTAGCTATCACGATTCATAGAGATGGTTTCTAAGATACCCGTAGTACAGATTATGATAATCAATAGCAGTATCTATAAAGTCGTATTATCGTCGAATATATATCGTAAATCTATCTATCGTATATCTATCATTATAAATATATGATGTAAATATATCGTATATAGTCCTGGCTCTACTAAGCAAACCTATAAAATACAATATAAACATTTTCACTATCTCTAAAGCAGGCTTCGTATAAAAAGTTATTTTTCTGTGTGTGACACCGGCATTGAAACTGCAGTAAAATGTACACTCGTCTAGCGATGTGCGGTCCTGCATAAGAAAAGCTTTTTATATTTTCAGACAGTCGAGATGCTAACAATTTTAAGGCCCGCTGCTTCGCTTTTCTTGCATTAACTTTTCCTTTAATATTGTCGACGTTTTATAAGTTCTTGAGCAGTGTTCATTTTAACAATTCTCTTAGACGAGTTTTAAAGAAATGTTAAATAATATTAACAATTAACTTATTTTGCACAACAGACACAAGACACTTATTATTATTATATTGGAATAAAAATATCATACATACCATACCTACCTGTATTTTTGCCTGCTTGAAACTTAAAACAGGTATTAGGTGTATTACTTTTGCTTTGGTAGTACTATAGACTATAAAGGAATAAATAATTTGATTTAATACCTCAGGTAGCAACATAGAACTAGGAATCGCGCGCGGGGTAGCAAACACAAATATCACATAACAATAGTTTTTCCATTGTTTATGGATTCTACGTGATAAATGATTAATGAAATGTGGTGTTACGCGGCATTGTTTTTTGAATTATTTTATTGTTATTTTTAAAATACTGTCTATTCTTAGGGCAAAAAATCAATAAATATAAACGAATATTAACTCATGCGTCATTACCATAAAATATATCACGATCATTGAAAATAGTGCCGAAAACCGTTCTTGCCATGTTAAAACACAGTTGAAGAGAATCAACAGTGAATATTGTTTTATTTTTCATAATAATGTTACCTAAGAACACGATACGAAACAATTCTATATTTATGAGGACGACATAAAATCTCTTATCTTAAAGAAATTGTTTTGGGTAGCTCATTATTTGTTTCAACGAAATCGCCATCCATACCCCATCGTACATTATTTTTAGATTATAGGAGACAAGCATTATTTTCTCATTAGACATTGAGAGGGTTAGTTCGGAAGATGTTAGATAGACTCATTTGTCAGATAGGGACGCGCAGACGCGCTCCATGTAGGAATTCTAATTAAACTTACACAACGTTTAGACGAACTTACATAGTGTGGAGCAATGAGCTCGGGAACTTTGACTGCTATTTCGTATGTAGCCTTGCTTAGTCGTTATCATAAATCTAATATTTATTCCACAGAATGTAGAATAGATTATAATGTCTCTTTCAATGTAGTAGTCGTTTAAACATTGGATATGTAAAAGAAGGCACTGATCACTTTCCTGCTTAAAACTGTTGACTCCCTTATATTTACGATTATAAGCTGAAAAAGTAAAAAAAATATAGATCCATTTTATTTTTATACACATTTATTGAGAATTTAGAATAAGTAGTTTTGTACGACACCAGAGCTCTTAGGTTTTAGGTCAGAGATTTAACAGTAAGAAGCTACAAGAATGACCGATAAAAGAGACCTGCTTTAAATCAATTAGATTAAGAATATAATGAGGGAATCCTTCGTCCAACTGTGGACTGAAACTGACATTATATGTAAATATTTAAGACAATTATATATCTAATTAAATCACGAAATACCCTAACCTAAATTCATTTTGATTCTACATATTTAAATGAAAGTGTATTAAAGATGATTTGTTGAACACAAATTAGTATCACTTAGATATTATCTTAAGATAAAATGCATACAAAACGTTATGAAAATATTTTTTAACAATTTTTCATGCTCGTGTGCACGCCTGAGTTGTCATGACATTGTTCAATGAAGCGGCAGAATCCCAGCGCATCAAAGAGGCTCCTTTAATTGCGTTCGCCTCTTCATAGAATTTTAATTCCAGAGAGAATAAGGTTTATTTATTTGATAGACTAGCTGTTGCCCGCGGCTCCGCCCGCGTGGGACTCTGTTATATCGCGCCCAAAAGCAGCCTATGTTTGACCTCAGGTCGTTAACTACATCCCTACCAAATTTCATCACAATCGGTCCAGCAGTTTAGCCGTGAAGAGGTGACAGACAGACAGACAGACAGACAGACAGACAGACAGACAGACAGACAGACAGACAGACTTTCGCATTTATAATATTAGTATGGATATGGATATCAGAATTCTATCAATTCAAAATAAATTAAAACTTCAATTTTAAAATAATTTCGGATATTTCCAGGACTAGGTACCACATGAAAAAAAAAAGGCACTCATTTTAGCAGACCCCAGGCAAATTTCCTCATTTTCGATTAGATCTTGTAAGGAAATACCGAGTATAGCCCTTACATAGCACTTTAGGTGACCTTGAGCTTTGTTATACGAGGCCATTTATAGTCGAGGACCGCTTGAAAACAAAATGATGTCTTTATCTTTATAAATAATCAAAAAATATATATGTTTCTAATTATATATGCCAAGAATGTCATTCTTACTTATCAAATGACTTACAGGCAAAGTTAAGGCTATTAATACAAAAGATCAATTCAAATAATACTCAAACAACTTTGAGTCTGTTCTCGTCTGAAACTTGATTAACGGCACCTTGTAAAACTTTATGTATGAATAATTCAACCCTTTTGCAACAGTTATTGAAAAGATTTTGATACTTCAGTATAATCTGTACCTATATTGTAAGTACTATAATGGATTATGTGTCTTTATTATATTAATGGATCGTGATATCCCTTAGTCCCATTTCGTAGCTAGATTTTATGCACCGCGTACTTGAATTAAAAGCAAACTAAAACTACAAAAAAATCTGCGCTTGGCCCAGGATTGTTTCTATAAATTACTAGCGACCCGTCCCGGCTTCGCATGGGCATAAAAACCTTCCTCTTAAATCACTCTATCTGTTTAAAAACCGTATCAAAATCAATTGCGTAGTTTTAAAGATTTAAGCATACATATAGGAATATAGGGACAGAGAAAGCGACTTTGTTTTATACTATGTAGTGATAGTGATACTATGTAGTGATAGTGATCTAGAAACTGCCTCCGTGTTTTAGTAGTTGAAGCGTTTGCCCGTTGACCCGGGGGCCATGGGTTCGATTCCCACAATATACTTTATACTTTGTTTAGTTATTTCCAGTTTGGTTACGACATTGCAGCCTCGAATCAATTAAAAACACAGAATCACCTTTATTACCTATCAGATAATCAGGTCTGATAATAAATTATAATTCTGTGCTTAGGAAGCCTAGATAGGCCATTGGTCCCGGCCGCTTACATAATATTTCATGTAATAATTTCAATCGTTATTAAAATCTAGGTTAGAAAGTCTGTTTATATGTGAATTGTTTAGTTATAATGCATTCTGACTTTGTAATCCAAAGGTTGTCGCACCGTGCTGAGCTGCAGTTTATGTCATCGTAAAACTTACTCTTTCAACATTACCTATAAACTTCTGTTAGCTGACCCGACAGACGTTATCCTGTCTTATCTATAAATATAGGATTCGAATAAGTATAATTAATAGAATTAAGTACTGCATAGTGACGTGAATCTTCCTTATTTATGGTACAATTAATGTACACTTCGAAATTCTATCAATGCTATTGGAATTGTCTAATTTTCCGCGCAATTTTATTACATATTAATATTACAAGCTACCGTAATTACAGTATATTTGTTGTTATATCAACAGCAGACATTTAAATTGGTTCATGAGATACTATAATAATCTAGACTGATAGACAGACGGTCTGTGCAGTTTTAGTAAAAGGATCCCGTTTTTACATACTGAGAGGTATTGCAATCGACATCTACGTTTTTATTATTTCAAAGATTAATCAACGGCCTCAATTTCCAATAGTTGTTTTCATACTATATAGCTAATACCGACACTTACCGAGTGTGAAAATATTTTGTGAAAAAGTTCTCTGAAGAAGCGCAAAATGTTGTCAGAGTTTGACTCTGTTCGACCTGGCGAATAAATTCGGTAGACAATACACTAATGAATAAAGTTGGGTTGTTAACGAACCTAACTCTGGAATTTCCATTTAGAAGTGTTCATGTTTTATCGAAAGCAACGCATATTTTGGTACGTGTGGCGGGATGAGGGATAAAGAAATTATGAGGTTATTAATGAATATGCTAATCATTGTTTAAGCTGAACTAATCGTACCCTTATTGCTTGTATTTTGAATTATGCCATTAATGGATGGTGTTACGATGGAATATAAATTGCGAATTACAATCATAACCACAAATTGTAGGTGTTTATTTTTTTATTATTTTTTTCGACTTATTTATACCTAATGATATTTGTAATATCAATAATTTGGGTAGAAACTTAATTACATTAAGTACGGCAGGGATGGCAGTTGTGGGTGGTTGGTTATTGTAGTTTTAACACGTTAGCGGACACACGACTGCTATAACAGTTATAACAATTAAACTTCTATTGTGTTTTCAAAAACGTCCGCGAACGAAGTTGGTACTTCTGAAACAGTGAAAAAATAAGATAAAAAACTTCTTGCTTCTCTCCTCTAGTTTACCTATAATAAAAATAGTCATGATAATTTTATAAACATATGCTATTCGAAAATACAAGGGTTCATGATAAAAAAATAAGATAAATTTGAATCATGGCAAATGCACAAAAGCGTCAATCGTCAATATGCTCGGCAAGTCTATTAGCCTATATCCACTTGTGGTAATCCGTGTTACGTCCCGGTCGATCCTGATCCCCATCCAATTGGCAAAAAGATCTCTATTGGCCTATATAAAGCCAGATAGCGATTCGCCCGGGATCAATCGCTTGGTCCACGAGAGTGATTGTAACTTACTATAGGAAATACTACACTATTACATGTCGATACAATACTGTTAATAGGTTATGTTTTGATTATCTTTATTTATTGATTAAACTTTTTAACATTGAATAAATATGTTTAAGTTAAATACAAACAGTTTAAAATTAAATAACATCTATTATGTTAGTGAAAGAGGTAGCGCCAACATCAAGTGAACACAAAAAACATTATTCAAAATTCGTGTCCATTAAAAAATATATTAATGTAAAAAAAATACTACTAGTACTTAAGTACAAAGCACGAGTGCGTAGTTTCCTCATTTATGAATCTAATAAAAAATACATCAAGAGTTACTATGAACTAGTGTATAGAAAAATATAAAATTAATAATAATACGAAATTAAATATTTAAAAAAAAAATTCGTTATGGAAGGGAAAAAGATCAAATAAAAAGCTTATAACTTGAGACGGGGATAAAGTTCTTAATAAGGATTATTATAAGTTGTCTGAGAAATTTCATTAACACCCACATAACATTTTCAGATCAGGTAAAACTATGTAGTCTCCTTCGCTTAAATCTTATTTTCCATTTTATAAGCAGTTTCGTCAAACGCCTCCAAAGATACTTACCTAAATTAAAAAATTATAGTCCGAGTTTGGGAGTTTCAAAGAGTAAAAGTCAATATTGGTGCGGTAGTTTGTGCCCAGTTAGTAGGGCGTGTCTGCCGACGTTTTGTAAAGAACATACTGCTGTATTTTATAGCCAATAATATCATTAATTAGATTATATTTACGAGTATTTACTTATTATTAAAAAAAGAAAAAACTGCGCATGACTCCTTAAACTCAATAGAAGGAATTATTAAAAACTTGGTACACAGGGTTATAGGTATAGTATAAACCAACACAATACCATTGCGAGCATCCTAAGCGAGCATCATCATAAAAATTAACACCAAAGTGCTATACAAGTATAAATTAAAAATTTACAAAAACTTATAGAGGTCTGGAGTAGAGAAACTTAACACCCTTGAAATCCTTCTTATAAGTCAAACCCCTTAGTTCCATTTCTTGGCTGGCTTCGATATGGGAAATAAAAATCACGCTACACCTGCTGCAAGTTGCTGAAGAATCGAGTGTATCCCAAACTTTTTCATGTCAAATTGGTACATTCATAGAAATAACACCAAACCCTATATCAATTGTTCAAATGACTTATTTCTACCCGGCTGGGTAGAAAAAAGTCATTTGCACAATGGCAGCAATCAATGTGTTAAAATTGTTTTATCCGGAACACACTTATTAAAATTTTTGAAATGAAAACACTATAAAATTTTCGAAGTATTCTGAATAAAGTCAATATATATAGAGTTCCTTCGTGCTTAGTATGTATACAAACAAAACTGTCCATGTTCACTACAGTAGTCAAGCTACTTGCTTATGCTGATCGCCGAAAGTGCATGTTAAGAGAAGAGGGTGTCCTAATAGTCTGTCAGTTTTATTGCTTAGAAAATTGCACGTTCTTCCTGTCCGTATGTCGAGTGTTGTCAGTGGGCAGCATTCCAGCGAACCTGCAGTCCACGACGTGCAATTCATTCTAGTTTAAAATGGGTTACTCCATTTCTCGCTGACTACGCAGCTCCGTGACAATCCCCGCCCGGGCCGCGTTTGTTTTTGCTCAAAGATATCAGCACAAATTCAGGTTAGCGCAGAAAGTTATATACACATCACGCATACAAGTAACGTTCACGTACTTATGCCTAATAATCGTATTTAGAAGTAATTTTAAATTCGTCTTCTGTCTAAATAAAATTTTAAATATTCCGTTACTTGCCAAAGTATGCGTCATAAATACTTTTAAAAATAAATACTTTTGATAGGAGTAAGAGTGGACAGTTTAGCAAGAAAATATTTTACTAACATAAGTTGTTGTTAGTGTAATTCACAAATATGAATTATTATTAACTTAAAATAAAATTTTTATAATCATATTTAAATTTTTCAAAAAAAAGGCTGCATTCCTGATTTATTGCTTCTAAATAATTGACATGCAGCTAATTAAAGATTAATTTATTCATATATCGCACTCTTTGTGCACAACTAGATCAGCACTCAAGCGACAACATGTAGTCTTTCTGTCTATATATTGTAATAAGTAGAATCACATCAAATTTATTAGTTATCTAAATCCTTGTTTATTTGTAGGTATGTTTGTTTCGCGCTTTACTGAACGAATCTTATACCTAGATATAATATTTACTGAACGAATCTTACTTATACCTAGATGTAATATCACATAGTTTGCAGGCGTTTACCTAGAAAGAAAGTATTTTATTCCCGTACGATTTAGGCGAGCGAAACCGCGGGGAAAAACTGGTCGTCTTATAAAAGGCAAAAAAAAAACTCTGTTTTGGTCAATTTTGTAAATAAAGAGTGGTAATTAAAGCTAGGTTATCTTTTTGTGGTCTCGTTATGTTTTAATATCAGCGAAGATTCCAGTTTTGTTCGCGGAAGTGTCCACAGGGAAAGCTGAATTGCAGCAGTAGGATCGCGGTTTTGTTTCGATACTTTGTAGTTACGTATTGGAAAATATATTAACTTGATTAATTCTGTTTAATTATGCGTACTGTATGTAACTCTACAACTAATTTAGAATAATATTTTTTTGATAGGAAATAAAAAAAGATATGTTTTCCTTGAATAGCCTGTGTTTATCAAAGAGGAACATCTTAAATAGGTTTGAAGGCGAGGCAGAGCATGCGAACCATAGAGAAATTATGCGATCGCTCACCACACTTTGATGCCAAGGGTAACCATAGAATTCTTAAAATAACTTTTATTTAGAAAGACTCAATTCAATTTTTACTTTCAAATTTGTTTTCCCTAAAGCTACGGTTTTCAACATATCTGACTTTTGCCAGAGCCGCTTTGGACGCGAGACTTCAATGAAATGCGAGCCGGTTGGAAAATTGAACAAGTTTTAACGGGTACCTTTATTAGACCTCCCTACATTTTTTTTATTGAGTGTTTTACTCCGAAATTTTTATACTTTAGTGTTTCTTCTTACTCTCCCTTTTAACCCGATAATTTGGGCATCTGTTACAAGTATTATCTAACCATTGTAGACATAAGATATAATTTTATTGATTCAAAAAATATTTTGTAGACATATGCAATAGATTTATAGTTTATAGGCTTAGTTTATAGGTTTTGCATTGTTTTAGCGACGCTGATAATGTTGAGACGTAAGGGAATACAGATGAGAGAGAATAGAGATGGAGAGAAGTCACCTCCGAATCTTAGCCCTCCCAGGGGAAATGCTGCGGTCAGACAGACCTATTTAGACAAGGGCGGTGAGTAACAGATAAGAAAAAGGCATTTTCTGTCTTACCTAAGTCGGTCTTGCAAGAACTAAATACTCGAAGGGTGGAGGAGTGCAGTTGCAAGTGAGTAATGGCATAATGGGAGAGAATAGAAAATCTGATCACAATGACGTTTTTCAATTTCATGTTCTTTAGTACCACTGTGTTTAGAACATCACACCGATGACGATCAGAGGGACAACTTATATGAAAAGTGGTATATGCGCCAGTAGTGGACATAAAAACGGCTGACATGATGGGCGTGGGATCAACATTCCCATTCAAGCGTTTCAAATAACCGAATCATGCTGACTCCAAAGCGACACCCAACGGTATCGCTTCGGAACCCGGGGAACGTAATGTACTAAAGAGACATAAACAAGGTATTATAACCAGCCGCCTGCTTGTCATCCATTCTTTGGGAATGATTTTGTTGGTGGAAACCGGCAACAGTCAATGGTGCAAAGAAAATAGGACATCTATTGATGCTATTTAAGACATTCATGGGATGAACCGTCCTAAACTTAAGCTGAAAACTATTCTGGGTATTCCACTCCCTACCATAATCAAATGAAAACAATAAAATAATATTATTCAACTTACACACCGGCTTAATATGCATAATACGTGGAAAATCGAAATTAATATTTGACCAACGTATTTGATGTAATCAATATTATTTGTGAGGAGTGTAAACATTTTATATAATAATTGGCAAACAATCAGACGTAATGAAGGACGTTGCGCATCATAAATTATTGTTTTATTTCAAACTTGTCTATGTAGGTATGGTAATTAGCAAATTAAATAGTGAGCTGTTAAAATATTTACACGGGAAAAGAATTTACCTAAATAACTATACTATTGTATACCTTTACTATATTCTATTTTAACCTCATATTATTATAAAGATTTATCGTTATGAATCCATGTACAAGACTGTTTATTGGTGGTGTTTTTGACTAAAAGGAAGACTTAAGTATAATACTAGATTAAACTTTAATTTTATTAGATTTTTAATAAAATAGTAATAATATAAATATAGACGAAGCGACGGTTTAGGATGCCACCGGATTGAGATGATTATGACAAACGAACGAAATCAACGTTTACTATCCTGTAACTAATCTAAACCAATATTGACCTTTTAATGTATGTTGAAAGTTACAGATTTACCCTTGCACGTATGAATTTCCATCAAATAAAACCGGTATGAATATTTCTGATAATCCGTATCAAAGAATAACCAATGCAATAAGAATGGCAAAGAACATTTACAGCTTACCTCAAGATGACGATATTGAAAGGATTAAATGAATAATTCAGCGGCAAGTCGCGAACGCTGCTCGCTCGGGCCGCGCCGCTGTCAAAGAATCGTTAAAATGCACATATTTTATTTACTTTTTAGCTTTTTACTCGGAGACAAATCTGATTAATTTCATACAAAGTTAGAGGCGAATGGAAATGTTCCATATGTAAATTGTTTAACTGAAGCAATTACCATTTTATTATTCTTTTTGATTAAGAAAACAGGGCTTGTCAGTTTTTATCAGTATCTTTTAATAATGTTTTGTAAAAAAATACAATCCCGCACTACTGAATCATAGGTAAAATCTAACAATTAAATATATGCCTCGAAATGCACTTGTGACCGCTTCGAGCATAGGCCGGGTGCTATTGACCCCAGTGTTTTTTGGCAAATACGCAAAAATACAATTACAAATACAAAAAACCATGTGTGGTCATGATCAGACCAGCATCAGAAAGTTAGTTCTACAAGAATGTAATTCAAACCACAAAGCAATATTACGTTAATAAAACATATTATACCATTTGGTACTCAAGTTTTCAACCAGCATAAAAGGTGGCACGCACTCAATTCCCTTTTGCTCGTTACACTTGAATCTCGCCGGCTCCTGATCCAATTTATCCCTTTCCAATGCAATAGAATAGAGGTGTATTAATTAGTAAGACTCATACATGCAGTAGCTGATAGTTATCCCTAATAATCCAGGAATATTGCAACCGATAGCGTCAAGAGTGTCCGTCGTAAGCCGAGTTACGACATAGTAATCCTCGAGGAGTTTATCTCGTTCGACCCTTTACGGGATTAACATAAACTTGTTCGCCATTTGTCTTTATTTGTCTTTGAATATTGTAGTATTGGATTACGTATGAAGTTGTTTACTGATAAGATTTTGTTTTCTGTACCAATGAGCATTTGATCCTTGTATCTTTTAGGATCAACAATTTTATCAAATGATAATTAACGAAATTTGACAACTGTAATGTTCATTATGATCTTGAGAGTTATAGTAAACTAAAAATAACAAACGATAAATAAACTAAACCAAAACTGGGAGAGCATTAATTTTTTAATTTTAAATAATAAGAAAAAAAAGAAACAACATCGTCACACACCTTTATTTGACGTAAATTGACTGAGCGAATGAACCTAGAAATACAATACAGAAGTGTCACTTTACGAGTGAACATGTTAAAAAAACAACTTTTTTTCAGTACACTCATGAAAGCTTATTCGCACACATTTACGAGTATTAAATTATTTAAATATCAAATATATGAACAAAACAATCTGCTATTATAAAAATGTAGAGTAAGTTGAGCTTTTCTGAAATTCTGAAGAAATACGAACTGAAAATAGATGAGAAAGTAAAGACCATACTGTTCATCATTACGTAGATTATTTAAATTACTCACATAGGAAGAAAATTAAAAAAGAAATGGGAGTAAAGTGGTGAAACACTTTTTATTTTATTTCAGCACTCACATGTTCAGCGAAGCAATTTCAGCCTGTATCCACTAAATAAAAACTTTTTCGATTGTACTTTCTCAGGTTCAACATTTTGGTAATAGTATAAATCCAGTTAATATGTAAAGAAGCAAGATCTAGAGATTTGCGTAAAAACCGACAAGGGTTAAAACTACTTGTGTAATAATTTTACATTAAGTAATTTAAAATCCCTATTGTAAAGAAATATTTTACACTAATTGAAACAAAAGCCTAAACAGAAGTGGCATAATTGATCTCTACATCAAAATTCACCAAAGATTTGGACTAAATAGCAACTTAGACGGACTTACCCCTTCGCAAAATATTTGCACTTAAGCGTTACATTGATACTAATCATTACCTTATGTTACTCATTATCCGGACAGGTTCGAGGGTCTTAACGGGCGGGCACAACGCTAAGACCCTCGAACCTGTCCAGTGATCTAAGCGCATGGTAGTGCGAAGGCTAAGATTCAGCAACAGGCCGCGCGTGACAGCCACCTCCATATATATATATATATAGGTCGAAATAGATATAAGCTATAAAATAATGTAAACAACTAACCATAGAGAGTAAGCGACATGTTGTGTGAGCAGTCTGAATATAGACCCTGTATCGATCACACGTGGTATTATTTATAAAAACCTTTACCCCACAGCCGTTTAAAAAAAAAAATTAAAAATATGGACGGCAAAACACTTGAGAGCAATTTCAACAATATCCATCGATAAAGAAATGAACATCTGGTGTATAAGAGTGCTCAGACCAAAACAATAATAAAGCTACTTAACTGAATTTGAGACTTATTGGACAAGAGAGCAAGAGATGAACTGAAAAAAAAAGTATCAACAAGGAAGTGTAAATAAAATACAGGCCAATTATGCGGGTTACAGCCGCAAGTTTAAAAAAAAACCAAAACTTTTGAATCTATTTAATAAACTTAGAACATTACAAATTACATATAATTAAATTACAATAAGTGTGACACCGAACCGAAGTTAGGATACGGAATGATTCACTAAGTCACTCATTCACATTATTGTCCGGACGGAAACAATGGGCATTGTTTTAGGAGGGCGCTTCCAACTGCAGGGATGTTGCAAGCGGCGGAGGTACCGGGAAGTGGTATCGTAGCGTCAGCGGTCCTCATAGATTAGGCGACCGTAACACCTCCCCCCGTAGAACAGCGACTGTTGAAGACCTTTGTCAAGAAAGGAGCTGGGTGTTGCTCAGGATCAATTCTAGTGCCGCTGCTCGAGATAGTACTCATTTCATGTCTTTCAGGTTGATTTAAATTCTCATTAGTTGTGATCACTCTGGTTTGATTAACACAGTACTTGCGATACATGAGAGCGATTAAGAGTGCGCTTGCACCAAGTAGCACCGCATACACTGGTATTGTAGTGTGATGTAATGCATAGTTATCATATGTATAGGTTGTTGCATGGAAACCTTTCTATTAACAGCATGCAGCTCTTCTAGATTCATGGAGTTCAGCTTGATAGTAGATAGTGAATGTAGGGTTAGCGGATTATCTTCAGGAAGGTCTATTATCTTCAGTACTTGTCCTTTTATGTGGTCCTCAGAGTTTCTGAGAGTGAATTCATCGATAGCGAAGTAGCAGTTGTGTGGAATAATGGCAAGGTAACTGCCCTGTAGATCTTTATACGAGTCTTGACCGCAGTATAAATGAACTTTGGTTGAATTGGGTAAGTTGATGACGTAATGTTTACTGTCGAGTTCTTCAAATGCTGGTTTCTGAAGTTGGACTTTCACTGGTTTGCATAAGGGCGATTTCTTTTGAGTAGTTATAAGCTGCTGGACACAATCTTGTGATAATTGGCTCTTCATGTCATGGGTTCCATCACAAAGATACAATTTGTTGGTCTTCGGGCATTCAGCCTCTATGTACTTGAATTCTTTCTTATATATTGCCAGGAATTGAGATAGAGGAGTCAGTATCTCAGAGTTGCTATTGGGAACTATGGATAATTTATACAAGTCATATACTTCGGAAAGGACAATAGGGAATTTATATACTATAATGATATCATTATCTACGTAATAAGATCCTACTTTAATAATATTATAATATTCTCTAATATCTACGTCTAAAAGTTTATCTGGTCCATATAAGTCATGCAATTTTGATAGTAACTTACGTATTAAATTTGGGCTTAATATCGAATGGTGCATAGTTTGTGCTTTTATAAAGGCTAAAACATTTTGTAACCTAATTTACTCTTGCGAGATATAATCTACATTATCTCCTAAAATTAGGAAGAGTTGTGCTAAATGTGCATACTTAAATAAATTAGATTCCCCAGTGGTTATTGATTGATTAATCCTAGATAATAACTCTACTATTCTATTCTGATTATCAGTGACATTTTCTATAATATGAGAATACCGGATCATCCATTCCTTGGTTATACTAACGTGGTTATTGTATTCTACATTCATATTATCCTGATTTTCTTCCAATAATTTGATAACTTGATTATAATGCAAAGCGTCATTATAGTCTAAGTTACCGGTAATACTTTTTATTACAGAGCCAAGCCCATCGATAAGAACTCTTTTAACACGACCTGTTTCGAATGACTCTAACTGTTCAGACACACTTTGAACTTTATTTCTTAAATAGTTTATATGAGGTCCAAATAATGATGATGTTCTATTATTAACTTTAGGGTTCAAACTAGCTAACTGATCATTTACTGAATTAACTTTGTCCTGTAAATACAATAGGTTTATATTTTGGATGAAAGAATGATAATGTGTTGTTAGTTTGGTAGGACCCAGCTTGAAAGGGACAATGCCAGGGCCATCTCCGAGGTCTTCAAGTTTTATCTCCTGCAGGCTGGCTGTGCCCAGGAGTAGGTGAAGTGTCAGGAGGATCCTGCAACAAATTTGCACTCCTTGGTACTCTTTTTAATCTACTTTTAGCTATGGGGCCCCGTTTCTTACGTGTATATATATGAATAGGCAAATTAGCCATAACCTTATCATGTGTAAAGCGTGAGGCTAGTTTTTGCCTAGATGCTAAAGGATTTCTAACGAATATCTGCTGGTCAGGTGAGTACTCCACTTCTTTTTCTCGGGATTCATTTCTTTTAGTAGTTAATTCGGTACGAGACTGAACGCTAGCGTCATGTATTAAATTATATGCTATGTTCATCTTATTTTTATAGTCATTAAGATATTGTTGAAGAAGATGAGCTGATATATCTATATTAAATGGGTCTCTAGGATCGAAGTGTCCCGTGATTAAGTCAATTGGCTTGCATTTTGTAAAGCTATGTATAGAGTGGTTATAGGCCAGAAGGGCATATGGCATTAAGTTAATAGTTGATTCGTTTTTGTGTTGAAGTTTTAAAATACGAAGGTGCTCTAATATAGTCGAATGGAAACGTTCTACTATTCCATTTTCGTTGGGCGTATGGGGTGCTATTTTGCGATGCTGAATTTTGTGAAGTTTTACGAATTCTGAAACTAATTGGTTTGTTAACTCGGGTCCATTATCTGAAATAATCGTTATAGGTATACCGTGATGAGAATTTGAGTAGTGCTTGGATGACGCTTACAGCAGTGCCGTCTCGCAAGTAGTAGGCTTGTGAATACTTAGAAAACGAATCTACTATTGTAATAAATTTTTCGCCTTGAATAGACAAAAGGTCTACGTGAACTAGTTCAAAAGGCTTACTAGCCGGCGGGACTATGCAAAATTGTTGCTTTACGGGGTTGCGATCATATTTAGCTTGACCACATATGGTACAGTCATTAATGAATTTAGTTATATGCTCTCGCATATTCGGCCAATAATACTTGTAAGATAGAGCTAAATAACATTCATTAATACCTCGATGGTTGGTCTTACCACCGTGATATTTACATATAATATCTTGCTGTTTCAGATACTCGCGAACATTTTCTACTTCATGCTTAGTTAAGAAAAGTTTCATTGCCGAATTTTTGAAAGTATTTTGAATTATTGGGATTATAGAGTACATAGCTGTTGGTGGGTGGATCAGTAATCCAGTTTTAATTTTAGGAGAAACATACTCTCTTATAGCATTAACGACGTCCTCCTGCAGGTTAGATTCTGAAATTTGAACGGAAAATCTAGAATGGGTGTCGAATGGCTTAGTGGCTACTACTACCTTGCCTTTAATGTATCCAACTATGGTTAAAACTATTTGTCTAGTAAATTTATTTAACGGGTCATCTGTAATCGGGACTTCTAATATGGGATCTTCCGCATCAGTATGGGCAGTGAGGGTATTAGAATTATCAGTACCTTCTGGAACGGTTAAAGTGCGAGATTCATCTAAAGGATCATGTTCTGATGGGTTTACGGCAATTGAGCTCGCAACTTCATTATTAATTTCTACACGCGATAGTGCGTCTGCGTTAGTATTACGCGCTCCCTGTTTATATGCTACTGTGAAGTCGTATTCGCTTAATTTTAAACGCCATCTTGTAAGTCTCGAATTAGGTTCCTTCAGGCTCATAACCCACTGCATTGGTTTATGATCGGTTATAATTTTAAATTTGCGTCCGAATAGATACGGTCGGAAATACTTAGTTGCCCAAACGATTGCTAAAAGTTCCTTTTCAATCGTGCTATAATTGAGTTCGCTGGAATTAAGGGTTCTGGAAGCGTACGCAATTGGCTTATCCGATCCAATTACACCCTGAGATAAAATTGCACCTATTGCTACATTTGAGGCATCAGTGGTCGGTAGGAACTCTTTATTAAAATCGGGATATTGAAGAATTGGGTCGTTTAATAGAAGAGTTTTACAGTGTTCAACGCAATCAATATAATGTTGATCTATTGTTATTTTACTACTATAGGGTTGGCGTATGAAATGATACCCACGATGTACGGAAGTAGTGTTTATTGGTGTCTCACATAGCTTAGTACATGTGCATACATATAATACTTATGGCATACAATCGCGTACAAATCGTATTTCATACGGTAACCTATTTAGGATCCTGGGTAGGACGCGGAGCATCGCAACCCTAATATCCTCCTAGCTAGCTGTAACTTGATGACGCGGGGCATCGATCAAGTCAAGCACTGAGCTCTGAGCAGACTACGGGAGCAATCGTACTCGGAGCTGTCTAGCGAACGACTGACTGCTTGAACAGCGGCGCGCCTTTTATATGCGCGCCGTGTGACGCGGGACTGGTGGGAGGCCGCCGGTGACGTATTCATAGTGAACTCGTATTCATAGTAAACGTCGTGTTACAGTCTCCCCCTCTGGTACTCTGAAGTCGTCCCGACAGGAGTACCAGCAGCTGTATTCTTGCGAGGTTTTCCTTTGCGGCGAATGGGATTGATAGGTTCGGGTACCTTATCTTTTCTTTTTTTTCAAACGTAAGTGCTGCTGTGTGATATTTCCCAATTACTTTGTCTGGTGAATCAGGATGAGCCACTTCGTAAGTAGAGATTCCATTAACCATTTAAGGGGCTGATGATCGTTTATAGTAAAACAAATTTGTTCCTTCTATGTAACCACAGAAGAGTGATATAGCCCATACAACAGCTAGGGCTTCCTTTTCTGTAACAGTATAATTTATATTCGGCAGGAGTGAGCAGTCTCCTTGCGTATTCTTCAGGTTGTTCGTTTTCTCCCTCCCCCTGCACCAAAGCTGCTTCAATAGCTGACTTGCTTGTTTTAATACTGGTGCCGTGGTTAAAGTAATTTTTAATTTATTAAATGCTTCTTGGATTTTTATTTATAGTGGGGGTTGTTATGAGTCGTCCCAGTTGGGCGCCAATATAGGGTTGGCGTATGAAATGATACCCACGATGTACGAAAGTAGTGTTTATTGCGTGTCTCACATAGCTTAGTACATGTGCATATTGTGCATACATATAATACTTATGGTATACAATCGCGTACAAATCGTATTTCATACGGTAACCTATTTAGGATCCTGGGTAGGACGCGGAGCATCGCAACCCTAATATCCTCCTAGCTAGCTGTAACTTGATGACGCGGGGCATCGATCAAGTCAAGCACTGAGCTCTGAGCAGACTACGGGAGCAATCGTACTCGGAGCTGTCTAGCGAACGACTGACTGCTTGAACAGCGGCGCGCCTTTTATATGCGCGCCGTGTGACGCGGGACTGGTGGGAGGCCGCCGGTGACGTATTCATAGTGAACTCGTATTCATAGTAAACGTCGTGTTACACTACCTTTTTTCAGGCACTGAGTTAGAGGTTTTGTGATTCGTGCAAAATTAGGGATGAATTTCCTGTATTATCCAAGTAGTCCGAGAAAACGCTTGATTTCAGTAGGAGTTTTAGGCAAGGGATATTTAGATACAGCTTCTATTTTATTTGGGTTAGGCTTAACACCATCTGCACTAATTATATGTCCAAGAAATTCAGTTTCTAACTTTAAGAATTCTGATTTATCAAGTTGAATTTTGAAGTTAGACTCGCGTAGTTTTTTAAATACTTTTTCCAGGTTTATTATATGCTCTTGTAACGACGTACTGTACACTATTATATCATCTAGATAAACTAGGCTCACATCGTTTTGCAGGTCTCTAAGAACATTATCCATCACCCTTTGAAAGGTAGATGGCGAATTCTTTAACCCCATGGGCATTCTCAAGAATTCGTAATGCCCGTTTTCCACATTGAAAGCGGTTTTATGGATATCCTGTGGGTTCATTTCAACCTGATAGAACCCGCTAGCTAGATCTAGCGTAGTAAAATATTGGCACTTGCCTAGCTTGTCTAATACATCCGTGATGTTAGGGATGGGGTACTTATCATCAACTGTTTTCTCGTTGACTTTCCGGAAATCAATTACTAGACGCCATTTGGTTTTGCCTGAAGCATCAGCTTTTTTGGGGACGACCCAAATAGGCGAGCTCTATGCAGACTCAGATGGACGAATAATATTCTGTTCTAACATTTTATTTATCTGATCTTTTACTTCTTGTCTATGCACGTATGGGTAGCGGTAGCTTTTGGTGTATACAGGAGCTTCATCCGTAGTTTTAATACTATGTTTTATCCTATTGGTGAAAGTTAAAGGTTCACCATCAAGATAGAAAACATCTGCGTAACGTTCACATAGTGCAATTAAATTAGCTAACTCTTCGGGGTTTAAATGCTCAGTACGGAGTTTCGGTAAGACATGTTTAGCGCGTTCTGCGATATCATTATAATGGGTAGGTAGCTCACACTCGACAGTATACATTTCTACTAGAACTGGGCGGTCCATAGAAAATATAATATTATTGGGCGTTGGGTTAGTAATTTCTATCCAGCCTTGACTGTCTTTGAGTTTAGTTAAGCAATTAGAAATAAGACAATTACACATTGTTTGGTCTGGTATTAGAACATCACCATCTTTAGAATTGATAGGCACTCTTACTAATTTTGAAGATTGTGCTGGGACCATGTCCTCATAAAGATTAACGTTACGTGAATCATATATTCTAATAGGGACCTTAGCATTTTTGGTAGATATGATATTATTTTTTAAATCAATATTGGACTCCCAACCATTGAGCAAGTCTAGTCCTATTAAACCGTCGAAAAAACTATGAAATTGATATACGAATAATGTAATATTATCTTTTTCATCAAACTCTGGAAAGCATGGCAAAGTAATCGAATAATTATTTTTACTGGTTGCATGAATACTAGTCACTTCGAAAGGTTCATAGTTTAATGGAATATTTGAAAAGTATTTATCAATCGCTCGCGGGCTTATAAAAGATTGATTAGCACCAGTATCGATTAGTAGTTTAAGTGGAGGATCATGAATTTGAACGTAGGCAAGCTGTCTCTGAGTTTGCAGATTAAGCTCTATTTTGGCTTTTCTGACTTCGTACCTTTCTGAAAATTTTCATTATTATCAGACAAAGAAGACGGGTTAATTTCCTCTACTGTAACAGGTTCAGTAAAATTGGTGTACTCGTAATTCTCAGTAGGGTAATACTCGGGCTGATGTTCATAATCATACTGCGTATTACCATAATAATAGTCGTCATTATAACTCTGCTCAAAATCGTATGGGTCATATCCGTTATCAAATTCATTGAAATTGAAGTTCACCTCACGGGTTTTAAAATAGTTAGAGGGCGGAGGATTGCCTAATCTACGCCAATCATGCCCTGTAAGGTGGCAAGGGTTTGGTGGCAAAATGGCTCACGCCACTCATAGGACGCGGGACATTATTTGCATTGGATGATGCAAACGGCTGAGGCCTAGGAGGTAAGCGGAACTCTGAGGTCTATAATTCGGTGGGGGTGCACGGAACATCTGTTGCGTACGACTTTGGCTATTGAAAGGAGTTTGGTTAGGTCTCCAACCCTGAAATGGTGGAGTTGGGGTAGGTTGCCATGATGTACCCGGCACGTTAACTGGTGTGTACTGAGGCTTAGGCATTTGAAAACCAGGGTTGCCAAGGGGTTTAGGCATTGAAAAATTATTTAAGGGTAGATTAAATCGTTTAGGTTGGTTAGTATGCCAATCATTTTTATGAGAGCTACCAACGTTGCGCTGTTGCATATAGAGGGTATTGAGCTCGTCCTGAACGAACTCCAAAGCTTTTTCCATAGACTCAGGTCTCATACATCTAATTCTAGATCCTAGCGGATCCTTAAGACCGCGTAGATAGCATTGTAAAGTTAATTTTTGGTATAATTTTCGTTTAGCTTCAATAGTGGTCTCAACAGTCTCATGTAAATTGACATAGGTCATTATAGTGCTAAAGAGGCTTTGGCACCGTTCATAAAATTCTTGCGGACTACTGTTGCCTTGGTTCTGTAACGATAAGTCGTTATACAGAGCTGTTTCATCGCGGTGATCTGCGAAGTTATTTATGAGCGCACTACGAATACTACTCCAATTATCCGGAATACCACTGGAATTGATGAGTCGAGCAGCTGATCCCGTAACTTTATTAAGAATCCCGTTGATAAGAGCCGAGTTCGTTAACTCATATTCAGGCTCTGCTTTAAAATACTTAACTACCAGTTGATCACACAGGCTGAGAAACCGTGTGAGTATGTACGGGTTCCCGTCGAATTCCGGTAATAACCTAAGAGACTTATAGATATTATCAATTCCATCGTTAGCCATCGTTTCAGTAATATTCCTATGCTCGTCTATCAAAACTTTCCTACTTGTCTTTCTCCAATTAGGACTAACACTTCTTGCCTCACGAGGATGAAAAATGTTAGAACCGGGCATTTAATAACTAAACACATTAAATGATACCCATATAAAGTAATAATACATACATATAAAATACTCTACGTAAAGGATTGATAGTATAGGATAATCTACGGTAAGGATTGGCAAATACTTGAAAGATTCACAGTACTTACAGCATAGCTTTGGTATCTTTGTCGATCGATGTCTGGATCACCTGGGCTTCTCCCGCTCGTAGATACTGAAGTCACGCAGCGGCTATGCGGAGCCGACAGAGTTCGATTTTAGAGTTCTCTCGCGCTGCGCACTGCGTATTTTGACTATCCTACCGACTGCGCCAATTATGCGGGTTACAGCCGCAAGTTTAAAAAAAACCAAAACTTTTGAATCTATTTAATAAACTTAGAACATTACAAATTACATATAATTAAATTACAATAAGTGTGACACCGAACCGAAGTTAGGATACGGAATGATTCACTAAGTCACTCATTCACATTATTGTCCGGACGGAAACAATGGGCATTGTTTTAGGCGGGCGCTTCCAACTGCAGGGATGTTGCAAGCGGCGGAGGTACCGGGAAGTGGTATCGTAGCGTCAGCGGTCCTCATAGATTAGGCGACCGTAACAGGCCTTGTTCGAAAGCTCATATCTTATGTGTAATAAGAACAAAATATGAGCAAATAAATAAAATAAAGCAAAAATGTCTCGGCAAGGAGGTGTGACAACACACAGGCCTTGTCTGAAAGCTCATATCTTATATGTAATAAGAACAAAATATGAGCAAAAAAATAAAATAAAGAAAAATGTCTCGGCAAGGAGGTGTGACAATACACAGGCCTTGTCTGAAAGCTCATATCTTATATGTAATGTAAGGCGCGAACGCACCGACAACGTCAGCAGCCGTCGGGAATGAAATGTTGCTTTCGTGAATGCACCCGATCGTGTTGTGACTCGTTCCCCGATGACAGTGAAAAGCGCGCGCGGAGTAGTAGACATTGTTTAGAGAAGAATCTGTGATTGTTGGATGTTATTCGATTGTTCCAAGAATATATAATGTGTTTCTAAAGTTTAATTTGGTTTCAATTAATTATCTTATAATTCAGAAGTGAAATAGTGTTCCTACGTGCGTTTATGTGAGCAAACCGTGTACAAAGTTAAAATACCTAACCTGTGTAAGAAAAATAAAAACGTTCGAGTGTCGTGCATTACATTACCAATATGGGTAAACCTAAACATAAAGAAAGCAGAGAAGATAGGCTAAGAAGAAAACTCTTAGCTGAGATAGAGACGCGTCGACTGGCTGAACGCGTAAAATGGTTGGAAGACATCATTCGGGAGAAACCGTGCGGCCCGCCTCCACCGGCGAGCTCGACTTCGCAAACAAACGACGATGGCATTATCACGCCGCCGTTGCCATATCCTGTCAGATTAGAGATGGCTGCAAGGGAAGATCGGGAGCCGGCGCCTCCGACAGCACCAACACATCGAAAAGCCTTGCCGGCGTCGTCAGGTATAGGTATACCAGTATCAGACGCGATGACAGCCGCGTCGATCGCGTCGAACGCGGCGACCACACCTACTGGAGCTGTCGACAGGAGCGTGCCGGCATCGGCGCCCTCATCACACTGGAACGTGCCGTACGTACTCGCCGAGTGTAATAATAATAAGTTACGATACGTGGGTCGTAGCGACCCTATTCCGGACTTCGACCCAAAGTCGTCCTTACTGACGATGGAAATTTGGATTCGGAAGGTCGAAGGCATTTCATCTATGTACGGCTGGGATGAAAAGACACTTGTATTTAATTGTGCATCAAAACTAAAAGGTTATGCGCGTCGTTGGTATGACCAGTTGCAGGACTATAATATGTCGTGGGCTGAGTTTAAAGCCAAACTACTGTCGGCTTTTCCATGTCATAAAAGTAAATTAGCTATGATGCGTGATTTAGTCAATGTAATTAGATCGCCCGACATGGATTATCTTCAATTTTATTATGACAAACTGGCCCTAGGTAATGCGTGCGGTATATCTCCGCCCTTGATTACGGAAGCAATTATTGGTACAATAGGCAGTGAGCTTGTAGAGGTCGGTGCAATATCAGCCGGGTGTCGTGAACCGAACACTTTGTTGAATTATCTTTCGTCCTTACGACAAAATAGTAGTATTTCGACGAACTTCCGACAAAATAGTGCCTGCTTAAGTCAAGGTCAAACAAAACTCAAATGCCATACATGTAAAAGGCAGGGACATACCGCTGCACGATGTACTTTTAAGGTTCGTGAAAAATGTGATAAAGCATTGATGTCTGTTTGCTCATTTTGTAACAAAAAAGGTCACAATGAAAATAATTGTTTTCTAAAAATACGTAAATGTTCTTACTGTAATAAAATGGGCCACATTAAAGACGAATGCCTAAAATTAAAAAGTCGTAATGCGAGCAATACTATAACGCCTTCCCAAACGGTTCGTGTAATAAAGAGCACAAGTCAGTCAGGTTCTAAATATTATATGATAGTTAACGTGAATAACTTAACTGTTCAGGCATTCATTGACTTTGGTAGTACTTGTGTAACAATTACTGATTCAATAGCGAAGAAGCTTAACTTAAAAACTCAATGTGTTAAAAATGAGAGTGTTATCAAAGGTTTTGGAGGTTCACAGATAGTACCTCTTGCTGAAGCGTTAGTGACTATCACGGCGGATGAGGCCACTTGTGAAAATATTAAAGCATATATTGTACCTGATTATGCACAAGACATAGGTATCATTATAGGTCAGCCCTTTACCGACTACCCAAATGTGTATGCCATCAAAACACCTACATCATTACGGATGTATAACGCTAATTATTTGACTGACTTACCTGGAACATGTGACGATGTTGAACGTGTTACATTACATGCAGATGATGATATAAAGCTGACACCGGGGGTCAATAAAATAGTGTTAACTTGTTCTGATTTTGAGGGAACCATTCGGGTTCCTGAGTCAACACATCTTAAGCCACGATCAGAGTGTCTTATCCCTGAACATATCACTAATGTGGTTGATGGCCGAGTGGCACTTAAGGTTATTAATTTAGGTTCGGAGATGATCACAATACAGGGTAATGACTGTGTAGCACGTGCTACAATTGATAGCTCTAACTCTAAGTACCAAGTCGGACAGGACTTAGACCCTGATATTAGGTCACAACTTAATAGTCTATTATTGGAATTATCAGACTGTTTTTCTGAAAATGATGAAGTAATTGGTAAGTGTTCGGTAAAAATGAAAATTGAGATTACCGATACTAAGCCAATTTATTATAGACCATATAGGATGTCCATCGAAGATCGTAATCTCGTTCGCACCATTGTTAAGGATCTCTTGCGAAAGGATATCATAGAACCTGCTAATTCACCATATGCCAGCCCTGTGATCTTAGTGCCAAAGAAAACGGGCGAAAAACGAATGTGTATTGATTACAGAGCTATCAATAAGGTGACTAAAAAAGAACGTTATCCTCTTCCGCTCATACAAGACCAACTAGACAGACTATCCAAACAGCGTGTATTCTCTTGCCTTGATGTATTATCTGCTTACCATTGTGTTCCCCTTGAGGAAGATAGTAAACAGTTTACAGGATTTGTTACACCTGATGGTCATTTTCAGTACAAACGCATGAGCTTTGGTCTGGTCAATGCACCTAGTGTATTCCAAAGAGTGATAGACGAGATACTAGGTCCACTCAAATTTGATTGTTGCACTGCTTATTTAGATGATATTTTAGTGTATGCCATAGACCATGCAACGGCGCTGGATCGTCTTCGCCAGGTACTAGAGCGACTACGTGATGCTAACATGACTTTACGCATTGATAAATGTTCTTTCTTAGTTTCTAAAGTAGAGTACTTAGGCCATGAAGTATCTAATGGTGAAGTTAAACCTGCACAACATAAAATAAATGCTGTCAGAGACTTTCCAGTGCCAATAAATGTTCATCAATGTAGGCAATTCATGGGATTGGCCAATTATTTCCGAAAATATGTTCGAGGTTTTGCTGCGATTGCACGACCTATTACCAACTTAACGAAGAAAGATCAGCCCTGGGTTTGGGGTGATGACCAGCAACATGCATTTGATGAAATAAAGTCTATACTTGTTAGCCGTCCCATGCTGGCTCTATTCAACCCGGATTATGACACTCAAATACATACAGATGCGTCAAAGACAGGTCTGGGAGGTATATTGCTTCAAAAACAAATAGATGGCACTTGGAAGCCAGTTGCTTATGCCAGTAGACAAACAACTCCTGCTGAGCAAAAGTATCATAGTTTTGAACTCGAGACTATGGCTGTGGTTATGAGTTTACAGAAATTTAAAGTCTATGTTAGTGGAATCAAATTTGTCATTGTAACTGATTGTAATGCGCTGCGCTGGACCTGGGAGAAGCGTGACTTAAATCCACGTATTGCTAGATGGTGGCTAGAAGTCCAAGGATTTGACTTTACGGTGGAGTACAGGGCAGGAACGTCTATGAGTCATGTGGACGCACTTAGTCGTAATCCTGTCGGCACTGTAATGCGCTGTGTGGAAAAGGATCTAATAGAAAGTCTGCAACAGGAAGATGACTCAGTGCGTTCAACAATAGACCAACTGAAGGATGAGTTGGAAAAGGGCAATACCAAGGGATTAGCTGTAGATTACTTGATCGAAAATGGTATACTTTTTAGAAAGGTTAATGGAGGGCAAAGGGTGGTTGTACCAAAGCAGTCTCGCTGGTCATTGGTACAATCTTTCCACAGTGATAATGGTCATGTTAACTTTAATAAAACATATGATGCGGTTAAAAATAAATACTGGTTTAGTAATATGCGAAGGTTTATTCAGAAATATGTGCAAGGGTGTTTATCTTGTCAATATGCCAAAAAACCTACAGGGCGTTTAGTAGGGCTATTGCATCCTATAGAGAAGATTGCAGTCCCATTCCACACAGTGCATATTGACCACCTTGGTCCGTTTTGTAAGAGCCCATCTGGCAAAATGTATATCTTTGCTTTAATAGATGCTTTTACCAAATTCATATGGATTGAGGCGGTACGTGACACAAGCTGTGCTAATGCACTAAAAACTCTCGATCAATTTATAAAAACGTTTGGGTTGCCAAGTAGAATAATCAGTGACCGAGGCAAGGCCTTTGATTGTCATGAGTTCAAAAGATACTGTAGCAATAGACAAATTAAACATGTGATGAACGCCGTGGCCAGCCCCAGGGCCAATGGTCAAATTGAACGATATAATCGTACCATACTAGATGCACTTGTATCCTATGTGGGAGATGATCAAAATAACTGGGAAACCTATTTGCCTCAGGTACAATTAGGGTTAAACTCAAATGTGAATAATACCACAGGAAAGTGTCCTTTAGAATTATTGTATGGATTCCGACCTCGTTTATCTGGTGACCTGGTTGCACCAGTCAATGTACATCCCTTACCCGAACTCCGTGAAGCCGCAGCCACTCGGTCACGACAGGCCGCTGAAGAGGCGAAGGTATCATTTGATCGGAGAAGACGTACCGAGTCTCCCTTTAGTGTTGGCCAATTAGTTCTCGCTCAACGCAAGGTATTTAAGAAAGGATTAAGAAGTGGTAAACTTGTGCCACGTTACGACGGGCCGTTTGTAGTGACTAAGGTATTACCACATGACCGTTATGTTATTAAAAGCACTAAAAAGGTTGGGCGGAATTATGAAAATGTATTGGCTAGAGATAAATTAAAATTGTTCTCTTGTGACACGGAATCCGATTAAGAACAGATTCCTATATACTGTTACTAATTTCCTTTTGTTATTATTATCTCTTTATAGGGACATTCTGAACTTGTTTTACTATTAGTTCATTAATTCCGGATTCAGAACTGGTTTAAATTTTTGATCTAAACTACTTATTTGGGTAAAAATATTACTATTAATAGGTAAATTACTATGGTGACTTTGTTATGTTGATTGTAAGGCCATACCATGGCATATTAAATAATGTTGTGCGACCTTATGTCAGTTGTAGTTGCTGGTTGATTAATATATTTTGAACGAATCCATGGATTTTATTTCAGTTATAGCGCTATATTAAGTATCTAATCCATCAGAGAAGTTAGGTCACTGATGACCTTAAAGGGTTGTTCCTTATGACCTTAAGAGGTTGTTCTCTAACGACCATAAGAGGTTGTTCTCTAACGACTTTAAGGGCTTGTTCCTACAACCTCTTGAGGCTGTTTCTGAAAGCTGATGAAGCGGATTAAGAAGATCTGTTCGGGGCGTCCAGTGTCATCAGGATGGTCGACTGTAAGGCGCGAACGCACCGACAACGTCAGCAGCCGTCGGGAATGAAATGTTGCTTTCGTGAATGCACCCGATCGTGTTGTGACTCGTTCCCCGATGACAGTGAAAAGCGCGCGCGGAGTAGTAGACATTGTTTAGAGAAGAATCTGTGATTGTTGGATGTTATTCGATTGTTCCAAGAATATATAATGTGTTTCTAAAGTTTAATTTGGTTTCAATTAATTATCTTATAGTAATAAGAACAAAATATGAGCAAATAAACAAAATAATCCACAAAGGAATCGACAAAGAAGTGTGGAAACACACAAACCTTGTCCGACAGGCTCATATCTAAGAACTAATTATGAGCAAAGAACTGTTAAAACAAACAGGTTTCTAATAAATGTTCTGTCAGGTCATATAATCTGTAGAGAGGTCAATTCTGTACATGGAATATATTTTTAAAATAACTATCAAGGGGTGATTAGTGATCGATACTGATGCCAAAAATGCAATCAGTAAAATTTTTGTCTGTCTGTCTGTCTGTCTGTCTGTCTGTATGTTCGTTATAGAAACAAAAGCTACTCGACGGATTTTAACGAAACTTGGTACAATTATTCTTCATACTCCTGGGCAGGTTATAGTATCTTATCTTATCTTAAATATGGGTCCTAAATTAAAGGAAGCACGTCGAACCTTTGGGTCCTTTTGTACTTACCCCATCCCTTACTCACCCACACAGGGATTTCTGAAGAAGGACTGCATGAGCTTCAGAACATCACCTGGTGCGAAGTGCCTATAGTCCTCCAGGTCAGGGTACGCTGCTCCAAAGAGGTCCATTCGCTTGCTGGCCAGTGAGTCACAGCAACACAAAATGTGGCTCATGGACTCCTCTGCTTTTGCACATGCCCTACATTCGGGGCTTTCGACAAGTTTCAGTTTAAAGAGGTGACTGCGGTTTTCAAAATGTCCGGTCAGAGCTCCTATTATTGTTCTTGTCTGTGTTCTGTTATACCTACAGACCTTCCTATGCCACCAGGTGCCATTGGCACCAATCGTCGCCTTCGAGTGTGCGAGTCCACTCAGTGTATTCCATTCCGCCTTTTGTCTCCTCTCGACATTTTCTTTGACAGCTGTAATTGCCGTTCCATATGCCAGCCCTACGAAGGGCTCAGGTCCTATTAAAGGATTACTGGATCCTTCCCTTGCCAGTTTATCGGCTTTCTCGTTCCCCTCAACCCCAACGTGACCGGGCACCCAAACCAGTCTCAGCCTGTTGTGTCTTCCCAATTTATTAAGGGAATTCACACAGTGTAACGCTCCCCTTAATATACCTAAATATACATACATATACCTAACACTGCACACCAAATCTATATATAATTACTATATACTTACTCCTAAAATCCTAATTTTAAGATGCTCTAACCTACAAATTAATTTTTTTTATTTTACAATATCTATTTTCAAAATATCTATTTGTTTTGAAAAATCTATTTGTTTTAAATATCTATTTGTTTTAAATTTCTATTTGTTTGGCTTGAAAATTTGGCTTGTGATATCTAGTGGAGGAATACCCTGGTTGCAATCCGAAGCTTAACCAGATTCTTTTAAGAGTATTATCAATATCTATAAATACACAATGCTACTAAATACCAACTTTTATTAATATCCTACTCTCACACTATCTCCTCAGCTACTATTAATTTATTTAATATCCTACTCAACCTATTACTTGCCCTAATAAATGAATGAAATATAAATAAGAGTTTTATCAAATTTGGTTTAGTGAATCCACATAGACTTTCATATTAAAAGTCCTAGATTAGAAATCATCCTACATGTTCTTACTAAATCATTTGTCAACCATTATTAGAAATTGAACTATTTTATTGGACATTATCCTACTACACAGAAGAGGTGTTCACCTACACTAAATATTTAAGTTATTTAGCCTGGATTTCCAAGTCTTAGATTATAAATGAATAGTCTTATTGTTAGATAGATGTAGGTCTCTTAAACAATGTTGAATAGTTTATTAAATCTAGTAATAATCAATCTAGTAAATATAGACTTCCTATTTAGTATTACAGGTCTATGGAATGTTCTACAAGTATGAAATTTCTACTTGAAAGTTATATTTACTTATTATTTACAAATGATAATTAGCTCATAAATATGGGTCTTTGCAGCAAGGGCAGAGCACCGCCACCGCTCATACCGATAGTCTTCGTCACCTTACTTGGCCTGACTTCTCCTGCAACCCAGCCTTTATTGTATTTACACAAAAGACCATTCTACTAATAGTCGGTGAAGTTTAAGTAAGTCAGTATTGTAGACTTAAGTGGACAAGAGGAGAGACAAAGTGTCTCCAAGCGCTATCCCAACACTACAGTGTGTGATTTCTTCAACATCACTGCGATATTTGCTGAGCTGTTTTAAATAATGAATTTAACTTAATACAAAATATAGACTAATCTTATGTCTTCATATTTTGCTATCTCAAGACTTATTTTATGTCTTCATGGATTCAATCTTACAATCCACTCCTATAGATTGCCTACTAAATTAATATTTGTTAGGATAACTAGATTTTTAGATGAATTTAATATGTTTATACTAGGACGGAATACTTTAGTAACATATGCAGAGATCCAAGTAATATGTAGATAATTAAAGTAGGTAAATGTTATAAGAAGAAAGTACTTCTCTTTTGAGATAGGAGAAGATAGATCAGGTAGTAAATAAAATAGTATTAAATCTGATATTCAGATTAGTAGTTTACAACTATAGTAGGTTAGAATATAGTATTATCCAAGATATCTGATTAATAAGTGATATTTAGTTAGACTATATTGTTCTTGTTCTTTCCATGAAAAATTATTCATTTATGTAGGTAGTTTAAGAGTGACATAACTCTGCTCAGGAATCTTTTTCCAAGTAATTTATAAGTAAGTGAATCAATCTTACATTCACATGAGTATTATAAGACAGGATCGAACCCATGGCAAAAGCTATGTACACTATCTTGTAATTAGATTAATTCAATAATTATAGAAGGTATCCAGGAAAAGATGTGTCTCATGGGAAATCTCATGAAAAGCAAACTTATCTCACCGCTTCTGCATTTGGAGACAGAGGTTCGCTTGGCTTGACCATAGCATCACCAGATAAGACCTCCACACTCAAGAATCCCTCCAGGAAAACCAGACAAACATTAAAGTAGTATTCTCATAATTGTTATTATTTTCTAGAATGAACAAGACAATTTGTAAAATAGGTAGGTAGATAATATTGTTTGATACCACAATATTCTTGGACAATTCTGATATCCTTGATAGATATTTATATTGAAAATAAATTATTTTACTTTCTTTGCAAAGAAACAATATCATAGGGAAAATAGAAAAAGAAATTTTATTTTGTATATTTTTTTCCTTTTGGGCGTGGCCATTTTGAATATGGAGCCTAGGTTCGCTTACCCCCATAAATTATAGTTTTATGTCCTTGGAATTTACTAATTTCACAAGAAACACAAGGTTTTCCACTATTTTCGCACTTTTCACTACACTGTCGATTGCCGTAACGCCTACTAACTATACAACCTATTTTCCTAGAACTATGCCTATACTAACTATCCACTACCATTCCCTAGAGCTAATCGCGTCATTTCGAAAGTGTGATATGTGTAAGTCTGATTCCGGTGTAAGAATCAGGCTGTCTAAAGCTACAGAATAAGCTGTTGAGAGACTTTCTCTCGCTAATCTAGATATTTGCTCCTAATCACCCTAGCTCTGTAATAGTCCACTCGACCTTAGCCAAAGCCAGTGAACTCTAGTCTCACTACAAACTGGATTGGGCAGATCCCTCCTAATTCTAGCAACCCGTGTAAGTAGGTCAACCTTTATGGGATAGGATCAGTTGACCTAACCTGGTGATGACTGAAATTATGAAGCGTTGAAGGAACAACACGTCCGAGAAACGCGTACTTAGACGGATTCGCATGTATATCCTTCCTCGCTCATCCCTTCAGGTAGCTAACTAGACTCTAAAATGCGAGTCCCAAAGCCTCGCCACAAGACTTTGTCTTTCTACCTTGTCACACAGTCAAGCCTTTAAGTTAACACCGCTGGGTTTCAGGGCAAGACTGATGACCGTTGATAGCACCTCCCCGATCATAAAGCAGATCTTAAAAGAATTTTCTTCATAAAACCCCCGAGACGCCTGGATTTAGGCTATCCTCTAGGTCCCATGAAAACTAACCAAAAATAATCACGAAAATAACTAAAGTGTACTACAAAATGGCGCCCTTAACCTCAGACCTGTTATACTCACCATGAGGTCTGAAATTAAGACGAATAATACTAAACTACCACGAATCTACACTGCCCTAAGCTAAAAATGTGCTATCAACCCCACGCAAATAACTTCTTCTTTCTTGATTATAAAAATACTTTACAGAGAAAATGTTGACGATCTTCTTGTGTTTTCTTCCGAGTTGAGTCCTCCGCAGCCGTCCAAGAAAAAGTGTCCCGCAGCCGTCCAAGAAAAAGTCCCCCGCAGCCGTCCAAAAAAAAGTAAAAGTGTCCGCAGCCGTCCAAGAAAAAGTGAAAGTCCCCTTGCGGCCTCCCGCAAGCCTATTTATCACCTAACCCCGTACCTCATCCCCCGTGACGCTAATGTCCATCTACCGGCGACTCGTGAGATACTCTTTATTCTATTTTGTACTTAAATAATTTAAAAAGCTAAGCCTGTCCCATTATACAACATTTAAAATTAACGTACAAATTTTATAAGTAATATTCATCATTCATTGATGTATAAATTTATTAAATTATGATATCATCATAATAAAAGTTAGTCAACATTCACCGCGTCCTCGACATATTCCGTTTTCAAAAGAGGCTTCGGTTTTTCATGACTACCTACATTCATCGCGTCCTACTATACGTTCAATTTTTAAACGAGGTCATTCGTTGTTCGCGACCAATACATCTCCCTTTAATACTTAATTTCAGATAATTTAAGTTTTTAACATTAAATTATTGATTTTATATATTTGTCATTTGATTATATATTATTGAATTCAAGCAAATAATCTTATTCTAAACAATTAATATTTATTAAAAACTGAATTGATCAATCGCGCAATCTTAATTTCCGCGGCGATAGTTTACCACATCTGTCACCAGATGGAGCAAAATTTCACAATGAAGTCTCTTTCTCTTCTCTTTAAAATCAAACTAAAGAATATAATCAAACTACTAGCATTTTTATCTCTTAAAATTCAAATCCGAATATTTAAACTCAGAAACAATTCATAAATAAAAGTTACAAATTAAATTTTCCTTGCGTGATGAACCATCACTAACGTACTATGTTGCCCCTCAATTAAATTTTCCTTGATTGATAAATCATCACTAACGTATAGTGTTGCCCCCTCATTAATCTAGATAGAGTGAAATACAATATTGTGCGTAAGCAAAAGTTACTGACTTTTCCGTAGATGGCAGCACGCGTATTTCTATCCTTATTTTATATTATCTATGGATTACAATTAAAACTCCAATCAAAAGCGGAATATTTGAGAATGAAACGAATGCACAAATAAGTGTTTCGTTACAACAGTCCAAGACTAGTCCAGAATCAATCCTGTCTGAGCTGAGAGCAGCAAGAGCCGACTGGCTATCGGTAAGAATGTAGATAGATTGGTTTTTTAGGCCTTTCTCTAGATTCAATTTCGCACATACAGTAATCGCATACGTTTCCGATTGAAAAACGGTGGATAACCGTCCCATGCTCTGATACAGTTGCCTGTCCTTGGAAAAGATGCCTGCTCCTGTTCCATGGTTGGTTTTTGACCCGTCCGTGTACCAAGTAAGGCAGTCTTTCTCTTAAGGTCTAAATTCTCCCTTCCATTCTTCCCTTGATGGGACATATGTTTTGTAGTTTCTTTTGAAGTTATACACGGGTAGTATCTTGTCGCTTCCCATGTTTAACATCCTGTCGAGTTCTTGTGTGGTCTCCATTTGCAAATGCCTTGTCCTTGGTGCGTTCCTGTTCCACACGCCAGCTGTAGACAGCCGGTAGAGTGCTTTACAGGCTTCGCCTTCTATATATAGATGTAGTGGCGGCATTCCTAGGATAATTTCCATGGATACCGTTGGTGTAGTAGTAAACGCACCAGAGATAGCACAGCAGGCCATCCGCTGTAGCTTTCTAAGGGCATTTATACATGTCACCTGTTGGACCTTCGGCCACCATACTAGTGCTCCGTAGGTCAGAATAGGCCTCACCATCATATCGTACAGCCATCGTACAATATACGGTTTAAGTCCCCATGTTTTACCATATGTACTTCTACACATGCCAAATACTCTTGTGGCCTTTGTTATAATATTGTTAACATGTGTGTTCCAAGTCAGTTCTTTGTCCAGTGTTACACCTAGATACTTAACCTCCTTGGTCAATGTGATCTCCGTACCATTCATCCTGAGGTTGTTTAGTCCCGTCAGATTCCGGAGCCTTGTAAAGGGTATAACTGTTGTTTTGCTCGGGTTTATACTCAGGTGATTTTCTAAGCACCATTTCTGTACATCCACCAAAGCTTTATTCATTATATCCTTTACCGTATTAGGAACTTTACCATTAATAAGGATGGCAATGTCATCTGCATAACCAACCGCTACTACTGGTCCTTTATTTAGAATAGCTATCAGAGAATTCACAACCAGGCTCCACAGGGTCGGAGATAGTACTCCCCCCTGCGGACATCCCTTAGTCGTCACCGCCGATAGCTTATCCCCCATAAGCTCGGTTGTAATTATCCTACTTTTGAGCATATTGTTCATCCATCTGCAGAGTGTTTCCGGAATACCGTGTACCGTTGCCGCTCTGCAGATAGATTCAAATGTGGTCTGGTCAAATGCCCCCTCTACATCGAGGAAGGCCCCCAGACATATTTCTTTACTTTCGAGCGCCTTCTCAGCTTGGTTCACTACATAGTGTAGGGCTGTCTCTGTCGATCTACCAGGCTGATAGGCGCATTGCATACTGTGGAGCGGATGCTTCTTAAGTGGACCATCTCTAATGTATCTATCCACCATTTTCTCCAATACCTTCAACAAGAAAGATTGCAGACTTATAGCTCTAAAGGATTTAGGCTCATCATATGTCGCTTTTCCTGGCTTAGGAATAAACGTCACATTAACCAACCTCCACGCTTTTGGAATATACCCAAATGCTATGCAGGCTTTGAATAGTCTACATAGATGTGGACCTAGTATGGAGATTCCTTGTTGCAAGAATATCGGGTAGATGCCATCTGGTCCTGGTGCCTTGTACGGCTGCAAGGTTCTCACGGCCCATTTTAATTTCTCGTCATCTACTACCTTCTTTGCCACCTCCCAGTCTCTTTTGAAGGTTTTCACCTCTACAGATTCCAGGCAGTTGAGATCTTGCTGATCAACTGTTGTCTCAATGCAACCTGGAAAGTGAGTATTATACATCACTCTCAATGTTTCCTTGCCGGTTTCGGTTTGCAAACCATTTTCATCTTTCACAGATAACAATGGATTTGCTTTAGTAACACTTACAGATTTAGCCAGTCGCATTCCTTCAGGCAGTGCACTTATCGAGTCACATTGACGTCTCCAGGCCGCTTGCCTAGCCTTTTTCACCATTTTACTATATTCGGTTAGGGCCTTTTGATAGTCCCTAAAGTCCTTTTTGGCTTTAGCTTCATTAAAGAGCCTTCTCGTTTCCTGTCGCATTTTTGCGACTTCTGGCGTCCACCAAGGTTCCTTTAGGCCCCTAGGTTTGCGCTCTGGACAGCTGTCCATCCAGGCAGTTTTTATACCATTAACGATACGATCAGCTTCCAGTTCGAGGTCAATAACAGAGTTAAGCTTCGATCCTGGAGCTCCTAATTCTACTTTTAGCATTTCTCTGTACGATAACCAGTCAGTATGCCTTGGGTTCCTTTTGCGAACATTTTGTGATATTATATTGTCACATTTGTACCTGAAGCATATATAGTTGTGGTCAGACAGTGTGGTTTCGTCCGACACATGCCAGCCTTCAATTTTGGTAGAAGCTTTCCTGCAGGCCAGTGTAACGTCAATGACTTCCCTTCTCACAGAGTTGAAGAAGGTAGGTTTGTTACCCTTATTGAGAATAAAAAGAGGTGAACTTATCAAATAATCCGCCAACTTCTCTCCTCTCGCGTTGTTGTTTGAGCTGCCCCACATGATGTGGTGGGCGTTTGCGTCACAACCTATGACAAGGCCCAGTTTCCTCTCCTCAGCGTGTTTCACGAGGGTGTCCAGCTCCGGAGACACTGGGTCCTTGCTTTCGTACGGCAGGTAGGCTGCAGCCATAACCACAGTCTGGCCTGCCCCTTGTTGAACCTTGACTGCTGTTAGGTCTCTGTAACATAAGGAATTCAAGAGCATGGCGTCTATGCCTTCTCTGATATAGACACATGTTCTTGAATCATTAGTAGTGCAGTGGGTGAAAATTCGACTGTTTAAACTACCAAAGCCACTTATTTGGCCTTTGTAAAGATAAGGTTCTTGTATAAGAGCTATATCATACCTTTTCAGTCGTAACTCCCTTGCAAGGATAGCTACGGCTGCCTTGCAGTGATGTAAATTGATTTGTACACACCTAAAAGATCTAGGTTCAGCCTCGGCCACCGTGCGTTTATGAGGTACATAACCCTTTCCAGGTCCCTCCTGACAGGTCCGTGATAGGCCCTGGGCAGGTGGCCCGGGATTGGGATCAACCCTCTGTGCAAACGCGGGACGACCTTCCAGCTGTCCCTTGATCTCCATAATTACCGCAGCAGGTGGTTGGGACAGTTCTCCATCCACAGCACGCCCTGCTTTGGCTGTTGATGGTTGCGGACCGATCGAAGCCGCCGCGCATCCATCCCGTCTCTCCTTTCTTGCGTCATATTTACTATTATTATGTTGGGATGCCATAATAAATTGTAAATTTGCTTTCGTCCCTTTAACTCCCCACCCTCCACGGAGTCCTCAAATGGGGATGTCTGCTAGACACCAGGGCTATTAAAGGGATATAGCACTCCGCCAGAGCAACCTGCGAGACCAACCTCGGCGGTAAGGGGTCGCGCGAACAGCGCGAACACACAATACCGCCATCGACTGCAGGCCGCGATCCTTTAGAGTACTCGCCGAACGTCGTCTGAGGGACGGACGTCTCAGCCGATTGATTCACTGCTGGCTAAGCAGGAACCGCCCGTGTAAGACGAATAGCCAGACCGAAGAGGTGTGTTGCCGCAGTCCCTTTGGCTCAACCTCCAGGATTCCTTCATCCGTCCGCACGGGTCCCCGCGCACGGCAAAAACACGCGGATGGATCACCTACCTACCCACCATCAATATCTTGTGATGGTAAGCCCGCGATACCGGTCCATGAAGTACCGCAGTGGGATAGAGGATGGGAGTCGGGAAGGACTAAATAGGGATGCGATTTTGGGTAGGGTAGAGTAGAGGTCCGTCTAATAGTTTCAGTTACGTCTGTTTCTGATGGAACCAGACCAATAACAGGCAGCAACCACGGGAAGGATAATCTAAAAGACTTGCCAGGGTAGTCTTCGCGACCTGCGCTCGTACCATGACCATTCGCCAAGTTGTACACCGGACAGGTGCACAAAATGAGATTCCATATGCTGGAAACCCTCAAGGGAAAATGTTACTTCCAGCACACCGAACCTCGCCCGAGGTTATAGTATACTTTTCATCACGCAACAATCAATAGGAGCAGAGTAGTGAAGGGAAATGTTGGGAAAACGGAGAAATTCCTCCATTTTTTAAGCTTCCGTCGCGTGTGCAGTCTTAATGGTTAAAGTTACATAGAAATCATGTATGACGGAAATGCAACAGGATATTGCAAAATTCACACGGGAGCGGGAGTTAGCGGAAAAAAACTTTTGTATGAAAAAATCTAAACCGCGTAAGATAGATGATTGAAATTTGGCATGCAGGTATATATCTCTTTCAGGTCAAATGATGAGTGAGGCTTCGAGAGCGAAGCCTGGGCAGGAAGGCCGTGACAGCCACCTCCATATATATATAGGTCGAAATAGATATAAGCTATAAAATAATGTAAACAACTAACCATAGAGAGTAAGCGACTTATGTTGTGTGAGCAGTCTGAATATAGACCCTGTATCGATCACACGTGGTATTATTTATAAAAACCTTTACCCCTTCTATCACGCGCATGCCTTGCACTATTTACACTACAGTATAGCAATTACAGAAATAAAATTGTACCTACGTAATTATATACAAGTACTTAAGCAGTATGCCAAATTTCATAGATATAGCTTCAGTAGATCCTGAAATATGATCCTATGAAAATAGCTAATTTTGGAACTGACTAACTCACTGACCGGTAAGCACGCAGGTCGTATTTTATATGTAGATTAACAAAAAAAAAAAATTTAAGAAATCGGTCAAGCGTGTGTTGGCTCAATTGAATATCGAACTTTTAATAAAAATATTTAAGAACCAGTGATGTGATATATATAGTATAAATGAGAATACGACGAAGACAGGGGGAGTTGTCATTGTATACATAATGCACACTGTATAGCTTATCAAATGCTTTGCCTACAAAAAAAGTTGCTCTTAAACGCAAAATGACTTCTAAGCTGAGAAAAATAAATAAATGGACGGGGGCAAGACACGAAAAGAAAAAAATAGGTACGATTTCTTGAAAAAAAGTATTGAAATCCCAATAAGAACATACCTGTTAAAAAGGGGGCTAAGTTCCTAACGGCTAATTGATCGCCTAAAAAGGGTTGAAATCCAATCCAATCCCTATAGTTACAAATTGCAATATTGCTTAAAACGGCCACTTTTAGCAGTTTTGCAATTTGTAACTATATGGAACTATAATTTAATAATTTAATATAATTAAAATTAACTTAAGATCTAGACCCTTAATTACATAACACGGATTTTTGATAACTTGTATTTTCAGTGAATAATGATTTTTAGTTGATGGTGGCGCTAGTGTTCACCATGGTCTCGTCTTAAGATTTATTAAGATAAATTTAAAATAAAACTTTCAGCGTAGCTGACATAATGACAGCGTAAGCTGTAGCTTAATAAAATATTTAAAATCAATACATTAAACAAAATATAACAACACATTCACTTGTCATTATCGTAAACTAGCTGTTGCCCGGGGCTTCGCTCCCGATAAAGTATAGCGTATGTGTTGTTCCAGGGTCTTAGCAATCTCCATTTCAAATTTCAGCCAAATCCGTTCAGCCATTCTTGAATTATAAGTGTTGTAACTGACACGACTTTCTTTTATATATATAAGATAAATGTGAACTCGTATGAAGTCATAAATTAGAGACTTAATTACAATTGTTTTAACGACTCTTAAGTCGGGTCGGAGGACGTTCGACGACGTGACGTCATTGTTGCCACAGATGATGTATTATAAAACGACTGGGTTCCACTATGCGATTTCATAGCGATAAGATAGAGGGGCTAATGGTTCGTTGCGAATCAAGCAAATGGCGCTCTGTTCTGCAGTCTTGGATTAATAATACAGAAAGAGAAAATTGATGCCATTTATTTGTATGTTTCTGCCTATCTCCTGCGCTACTTTATTTTATTATTGTATTTATTGATGCGAATGCTGCCAAAATTGATATCATTTAGGAATACTACAGTATGGTTTTATTTGTGTTCATATTGTAACCAAAAATAATACATAAAGGCGAGATCTCAATGCAATTTCTTATGGGTTTGATGATATATAAATAGTTGTTACTTAAATTTAATGAATCTCTAATTTTAATGGAGAAAATGTTACGAAAGCAGCTTTGGAACCGGATCTGTTTATTTTGCTCATTACTCTGATTAATAGCTAAGAAGTTAGGGCACCGGAGATTAGAGCTTAGGATTAATCCATTGGGAATCGTGGCTTGTATCGACAGATATTTAAGTAAACACCTTATAAAGATAAAACAATAGAAAATAAGAAGAATATATGCAGGTTATTAGTAGGTACCTTTACTACACTGTACAATTTGACAGCTTTGCCGGCAATAAAGAATCTAACTGCATCAATCTAATTTAGTTTATTAATTCAGATTTTTCCTCTGATTGATATTACTTTTAAATTATACAACATTTGCTTTTCAAATCAAGTTGATGTAGTTATAAGAAGAGATGGACAATTAAATATATATCGACACTTGCCCTCAAACCACATAAAATTGAGGATACTATATATAATACATGTATCCATAGTATCCTCAAATTTATCCCCATATCAGTGGCTTCATTTTAGAAATTGAAACACCTATATCCATTAATGAAACAAAATATATGACCTCATCCTAAAAGGTTAAAAGATGTAGGTATTGTAAGTTACCCTCGGATTTTCTCATAAGCGGACCCTCATCGCAACCGAGGCGACAGTTCACTTGTCAATTTGCGTTTAGTACGTTCGCTCTACGTTGATTTATGCGGGTAAATCGATTGAGCGTTTATTTGTAAGTGTTCCATGACAAAAACAAGATAAAAAGAGAGAAAATATTAGCGGCAAGATGTAATTTAATAACGCCTTTTTCTTGAGTTGTTTCTTTGTATTCGCAATTTTCAGAGGTAAGAGTGACAATGTTGATAACGACTTTGCTTATAGTCATATTGCCTCTAAAGTTCAGCTGTTAAGGTTTGCCTGAAGACCCAGATGACATGGAATCAATTCCCTCAGAAAGCATATTTGGTTAAGTTGTTCCTAGTTTGGTTGGGAAATTGCAAGCTTTGTTAGATAATAAAGATGATTCCCTGCTTCGGATATCACGTTAAATCTTGTAGAGGACGAGAGGCGGCTTTCATGAACTCTGGCACTAGAATATGCATGGGCAATTGACCCCGTACGATATGATAATGTTAATCTTTATTGAAAAAAGCACGAATATTGGAAAGATATTGTTTTACTAGCACCTCAAGAGTTCTTATTGAATTTGGGATGCTCGAATTATTTACCATACAAGAGTAAACTTTGTAATTTTTTTCAGAATTTAATTTGTTATACAGTTAACTTGTTTGCTAAATTTTAAGATTAACTACGTATTGATTTCTGAACAAAACCTACACTGAATAAGGGGAAAATATGTATACTTACCTACTTGAATTATGTTTGTAAAAACCGTTGCAAGCGGAACTATTGATTTAGATATTGATTAGGATCACGATGAAATCCAAAATTCATATAAAATTATATTATTAAATACTAGCTGTTACCCGCGGCTCCGCCCGCGTGTAGGTCGCTTTTCGTGTAACCTGTGTTACATTGAAATGAAATGACGCAATCGAAGTAGCCAGGACATTATTCAAATATAAACAAATATCATGTTTCAGAGTTAAGTTCAAAGAATCTCTTTGTAGACAACATTAGCAGTTCTTCCCTCAGAGGCTAATAAAAATAGATTTTCGGCGCTACTGACCCGCGAGCAAGCCACATACAGTTGTCCATGCGAGAAACATCTTGTTGACTTGTTTTTAGGTCGATGCCAGTTGCTTTTAGGGTTTGTCCCTGCGACTTATTTATCGTCATGGCAAAGCATACAGCAACTGGAAACTGGGTGCGTTTAAATTGAAAGGGGTAATTGTTGGGGATGAGTGGTATTCAAGGTATGTACACCGTTTCGCCTGAACCACATCCTGTGAGAATTTCGGCCTGTATCAAGTTGCGCTGCAAAACCGTTACTTTGAGTCGGGTCCCGTTGCATAGTTTAGGCGGAGAAAGATTTCTTAGGAGCATAATGGGAACGCCGACTTTAAGGGTAATGTTATGAGCAGGAAGACCACTTGCAGCCAATGAACTCAAAAACTCGATAGGGTAGGTGGTAGCATCATCCTGATGCTATGATATAATGATTATGACGTGTAAATCACTTCATTCTCGACAATTTCTGCCAAAACCTTGAGTTTCGGTAAACGTTTCCGAAGCCCGAGATGACGCATGACGCTCGCAGTCAGCGGACAACTGAGACTCTCTGTCAGAAGAAGTTTCTAAAGACCCGAGACAATGCATGGCGTTGCCTATCTTCATAGAGTCGCATCTGCTATCCGCATTCGATTCTTGAGATCTAGCTAACCTTCTGCTTTTAGCTATTCTGGAATGATGCGACAGATTAGATCGTTTCCTCCTAGGCATTATTTTAAATAATTAAAATCCATATTCATACTATTCATACTAATATTATAAATTCATATTCATATTCATACTTTCATACTAATATTATAAATGCGAAAGTCTGTCTGTCTGTCTGTCTGTCACCTCTTCACGGCTAAACTGCTGGACCGATTGTAATGAAATTTGGTAGAGATGTAGTTAACGACCTGAGGTCAAACATAGGCTACTTTTGGGCGCGATATAACCGAGTCCCACGCGGGGCGAAGCCGCGGAGAACAGCTAGTTCTTTATATAAGGTGAATTTAAATCAACTGCAAATATTTTAAGAGCAGATTCAGACTACTCAACTGAACAACTTTCCTTAATAAACTTATTTCGAAATACGAAAAAAAAATTTTGACCTCCCATACAAATTGAGAATCAGCTGATCTAGTTTAGTATGGAGAGTGAAAAATAAAATTTCGTATTTCGATATAAGTTTATTTGGAAAAGTTGTTCAGTATAATAGTGGTCTGTATCTGCCCTTAAAATATTTGCAGTTGATTTGTGTCCACCTTATATACGACAAGATCGTATGTTCCGTCAAACAACAAATTCAATTTTCAATTCAAGCAAGACAACTAACAATCGCGAACCGAACCGTCCATTTACCAAACCAATCAATAGACAACAACCAAAGAACCAAACCAAAAGAACCATAAAGACAAAGACTATCAAATTTTTTAATTTGCTATTGTTAATTTCAATCTGCTATACCATAATGCGAAAACGTAACCATAGCGAGTTGTAAAGTAAGTCAAGCGCCATCTATTGAGATTTTATGTTACTAAATTTACGATCAAATTCAATGTGTTATTTTATTAAAATTAATAGGTGCAGTGCGTGTTTTCGTCTTTATTGATATGGATAATATAAAGTAGAAATCCTAGCCTTATCTAAATTAAATTAAACGTAAGTAAACGCATTAACAGTTTTGAAGCAGTGTTTGAAGTAAATTTTCAATCGACCATAATTTCTTTTTCCCCTAACCGATTTTGACGAAACAAAGTTTTGACAACGCTCCTAATTATACGTAATCCAACTGTGAAAACCGCGTTTAAATCCGTTGAGCATTTTCGAAGTTATAACGTACCAGACAGACATACATACAGACAGACAAAAATTCCAAAAACTGTCTTTTTGGTTTCTGTTACTCTTTTTTAACCGCACTCAATCAGTTTTTTTGAAAAATATTAAATGTGCAGACACTCGCATTTTAGTGTCTTATTATATGTATTGATAACTAACTATTCTTAAGAGTTAACATATTGACAAGACATTTTACATAATACGTCAAACTTATTCCTACATTTCAGATATTCACCATCTGCGGATTATAGGTACGTCCCACGTCGCTACAACTTTGACTTTGAGGCTTTTAATATTTAATGGGTGATCTCCAAGTGTGTAATTTTGGGGCTGGTCGGTAGAGGGAAATGCAGTCAACAACTCGTTAAATTTGCCATTGGATCGAGAAGAAAGCGGAATCCACCCCAATGCAAATTAAACCATCTGAGCGGATGTTGCAATGGAAGGCGAATGATTTATCTGAGCGGCGGTAATAGCTATTTAATTTCTCGTTTGTTCGCGATGGGAAAATATGATTCGCTAAACGTTCTACTGACTTATAGGCTATTATTAGTATTTTATTCACTAGAAAAACACATAACATCTTTTACCTATAGCAAGACCACCGGTGACCAAACTTAACATACGCCCTAAATAAATATTACGAAAACTTTGTATTTTGATGAAATTAAAAAAAGAAAAACTAATGGTATTGTAATACTTTTAGAAATAGGATTATTTAATTTCATAGTAATAATAACGCAGACTTAAGACAAAAAAATAAATTGAATTCCAACAACATCGACTTTATTCATATTCTGTTTTACAAATATTGATAATACAGAATAGACACTCGAGCAAAACAAAAGCGCGTATGGTCAACTTTTCTATGGTCCATAATTGTTGTTTTCATAGAATGTTATATTTTATTAACGAGAGATTATCTAAGCAATCATTTATTTAAAAAAAAAATATATCGAGATAAAGAGCGTTTATAAGATTGATTACTGTGCTGTTACTTGTCCCGTGAATTCAACCATTTTTAAATACTTAGTCATAATTATACGCTCTAAATGGATAAAGATATAGTCCTTAGGCGCTATTTCCTGCCGAATTTATAAAAAAATATACATGTTTGTAAAATATAATTATCAATGGCAACCTTTAGGTAGTCATTAGGAGTTGTAGTGCTTAAATTAGAGACAGCAAAACCACAGTTAAAAATTTTAATAATGTAGCTCGTTTACATTATTAAAATTTTACAATGCAACATAGGTATAATGATTACATTTATTTACTTATATTCACAAAAATACAAACATAGGATAATTACCTAAAGTGTAAAGGATATATTGTATGTCTTTAATTTTTAATTCAGAAAATTCTGATTTCAATCGTTAAGTGAGAATATTTATTAATTTATTATTATTAGATTGTGTTAGGTATATCCTATAATAATCAAAAAAGTCCATATATGAGCATTTTAGCTTTACTTCTATACTTATTTTATGTTCAGTTTTCAAAACGTTTCAATGTATTTTTTATTAAATTATTTACATTTTGATTAAGAACAAAGCCATCTTTGTTATAACAATTAAATTAAATTTTACTTTGTATAAAATATTTTTTTTCTTTTAGTTGAACACATAAAGTTTTTATTTTGTAGGATGTTTACCTACACTCGTATGTGTCGAAATGCTTGACAAGTCAGTTGTTGTAATGCATTGTTAAAATCAGAAAAATAGCAAAAATGATTGAGGAAAGATAGGTGGCATCAATGCTGCATAAAACATAAGATAATGTTTTTTCGACAGCCGGCCTCAGTTCCATGTCCATAATTCCAAGTGGTGTTTCTTGATAGTTTTAGCTATATGACAAAATAAAATACCCTTCCTGTTTTTGGCTTCACTGTTATTATTTTACGGACTGGTATGAATAATGAATGAATATGTACTACCATTTTTGAATTAAAGAAAAATAATCTTAAGAAAATGGATAGTCTAAGCCTACTTATAATAAAAGTAGTCGGTGATATGAACTGAAGTGTAAATTGATTCAGGCAATCTGTCGTCGAAACGAAGAGGGTGTTTGGATTCTGGACACGAGATGTGGGATTGTTTATTTTCATGAGCAGTTTAGTGATTTCATAATATATTTATTGTACGCTTTGCGATGATTAGGTATTTAATATGTTTGATTCTATTACGGTTTTTATATTGAGGTGGCAGAGCGGCATTAGAATATACCATTCCATCCATGTATTTTGTATCTGGATTAAGAATTAAATAATTTCATGACAGTCCAAAAGCCATGAAATTAAAGCTGCGGGCTTAAAAATTTAAACAAATGAAAATAACGTAAATTTTTCATTAGGTAGTTATATTAAAAATAAGTACAGCGTAAGTTAATAGCTACCGAGTTTGTGTTTAAATCATCAAATTCCATTGTGCCCTCTAGATAGCAAACAATGAGCGATAAAACTAAAGTTTATTTGAAGATTTTTGGTGCAGCCGTAAGAAGTCTAGACTTTAACATGATTAATGTGGTGTCAAACGTTACAACTCGGAGTCCAACGAATCTGGTTGGTTGATCGCCCTACTGAATATGTTTTATTAAAATTTCAGACTGAACTGTTTTTGATTGGAATTTCAAATAGAACTTTACGAAAATTAAAAAAAATCTGCAGCCGTCCAATATTGACGATTAATAACTGTTTCGTTATTTGAATTTTCAATCATAAAAAAAGGAATGAACAGGTAGATACCAATTTTATAATATTGCTTATATAGATCATTCATTTAGATATTTCAACTTATAGGTATTAGTACCTATACATACTGACCTAAGGTTCTTAAAGAAAGAACTTGACTGAATCTCATTCTGTCCGTCCTACTCAAAAATTATTAAGAATATTAAAGTTCAGATGTTTGTTCGTTTTAATATTAAGATATTCATTCTCAATTACTTAAATTTTATCCATCACTCAGTCATTTTTTCTGTTTCGAAATTACGCAGATTGAACTTGTCTTACTGGTCCTAATATTAAATCCTTCGTTATCTTTGTTTTATAAGCTAAATATGTATAATACAAATACAACTAGTGGTTCTGTGAACAGTAGACCTCGCGAACCTTCTCCGTTAACCCCCTTTCCCTTTTTTCATATTATTATTAGGTATTTCGCATTCTGTCGATTCTTTTTCCTCGTCTATTCTCAATTCTTTTGAGAATAGACGAGAAAAGAGGGTTTTTTTAGTTAATATAAAAAAAAATAAAAAAAAATCTATGACCGAAAACGAAACCATAGCGCATATTAATTAGTAAAAGAACCATCTTGCGGCCAGTGATATAAGCAATATAACAATATAGCAAACTTCCCCCATTTTTGCCCCCATTTTCCCCAATCAAAAAAAAGCTCAACAATAAAATTTCAAAAATACCACAGAACACGTGTGTCAAGTTTCATTAGGATCCGTTCGTAAATAACGTCACAGAAAACTTTCCCCCGTTTCCCCCCATTTTCCCTCCAATCATAAAAAGCTCTCGACAAAAAATATAAAAAAAAATCAAGGAACACGTGTGTCAAGTTTCATTAGGATCCGTTCGTAAATAACGTCACAGAAAACTTTCCCCCGTTTCCCCCCATTTTCCCTCCAATCATAAAAAGCTCTCGACAAAAAATATAAAAAAAAATCAAGGAACACGTGTACCAAGTTTCATTAGGATCCGTTTGAAAACAAAGTCACAGAAAACTTTACCCCTTTTTCCCCCATTTACCCTTTAATCAAAAAAATCTCTCGACAAAAAATTGCAAATAAATCAAGGAACACGTGTGCCAAGTTTCATTAGGATCCGTTTCAAAACAAAGTCACAGAAAACTTTACCCCTTTTTTCCCCATTTACCCTTTAATCAAAAAAAGCTCTCGACAAAAAATTGCAAATAAATCAAGGAACACGTGTGCCAAGTTTCATTAGGATCCGTTTGAAAACAACGTCACAGAAAACTTTCCCCCTTTTCCCCCCCATTTACCCTCCAATCAAAAAAAGCTCTCGACAAAAAATTGCAAATAAATCAAGGAACACGCGTGCCAAGTTTCATTAGGATCCGTTTAGAACTGCGACCTCTAGCCCGGAACAAACAGACAGACAGACAGACAGACAGACAGACAGACAGACATCCGGACAAAAGCAAAATTTGCCAGTCTCGAAATGGAGACTCTCGCTCGCTTCGCTCGCTCGGTCAATAATAATGTGTCACTTCTCTGTGTTATGAGAATTAAATAAGCTAAGAAAATTAATTAGCTTAGTACAATGTGTGAGCTTCATGCTATTCTAAAAAATCTTGTAATGATTGAAACATTATACATGAATAACTCTTTACGATCTTGTAGTATCTGATACTTTGACTTAACTATGCAAAAGTCTGACAGTGTGTCTGGAAGCGATTTCTATAACTATAGACCTTTCAGTTGGCATAAAGAATCCCTATCTTGTCGGACAATGAACCTGCTGACTGGTCGTTAATGATCTCTGGAGATGAAACGGCGCCAGAGAATATTCAATTCGCATTCAGCTGAATAAATACGAGTAGATACGTAAAAGATCCAAGGAAATCTTAGTTTTCTTGATAGCTTATGGGTGTTATTAATAAAGAAGTTAATATTATTTTTAAACTTTATAGATTGATGGCAAGAAAAGAGAAGAAAAGAGGGGGGGCTTTTGGATTAGAATATTGTAGAAGGAATTTTAGAAGTAGCGAGATAAATTCTTTTTTTTATTTCTAATTATAATACAAAATCTTTCGTTTTTTTTATATTAGACTTTTTTATATATTAGCTTCAGTAGAAGTACACAATTTAGGATTATTTATTTTGAGCCTTAATTTCTTTGTGCGTTTGTCGAAGTTAGGTACGATACGTGGCATTGTAAATGCTTGCTTTGAATTTAAAAGGAAATTCTTATATCCCTAGGGGTGTAAGCTTTGAAGACAGTCATATTATATTGTTGTCGACTGTAAACATGTAATGGCGGTTTAGGTAATAAGAAAACTCAAAAAGCGTTTCAATTTAACTTCTGTGTTAGTTGCATACTCGATAATATTTGTAATTTAAGCTGTTTTAGTTTTCTACCTAAATACCCCTTAGTATCAGTCGTTGAAGTAAGATAGGAGAGGTTGAATGCAGTCTTCAAAAGATTTTTTTTTATTTTTATTATTTTGGAAGCATTATGAGAGGTTTAGTCATACTTGCTAAGTACGCTTGCAAACATGTTGGCGCTTTTAATAAAATAAACATATTGCTAAGTATGCAAATTGCATCCTAAGCCGGTAGAAGATACTGGTAAAAGTTTCGTTCCGCCATTTATTTAATCTTAGGAATTAACTTGCTCTACCTCAGCAGAGAAAATTTAATTTTTATACTTTGTTTTACATAGGTATAAGCTTTATTTTCTTCTTGTATACAAAGTATCTATTTTTAATATCATCTTTTATGTTTTAAAAAATTGAATCTTACAGCTTCTTTTGTCAAAGTGCTTTCAGTTTTTTTTCTGTTTCATTCTCTTATTCAGTTTTTACAGATCGCAAAAAACGTGTTTACTGTAGGCGATATCATAGATAAAAAAATTGCCTGTAGAGAGACCGCACACGGCTTTACACTTAATTTTTTATCTTTCAGTATGATGTTCATATTCATTTCATGTAAAAATTAAAAATTCACAAAATCATAAATGAGGATTGTGATAATTGCGTTTTTCTTGGCTTTATTAGTTGAGTGATTTAACTTCCATTCTAACATAAATGAAGTTGGTATACCCACACGATATTTTCCATCATTTGAATTGCAGATAAGTGGTCGGTTAAAACATTCGAACACGATTCAAATCACGAACAAGAGTGGAGGGTTAGAATAATTTTTGAACACAAACCGTTTCCATCGTTATTTGCACACAACGTCACGAAAAGTCCAATAGATACTACCACTACATTACATTTTCGACGACCTCCATAGCGTAATGGTGAACATGTCTGACCGCTAATTAGGAGTTCCCGGGTTCGATCCCCGGTCAGGTCAAGATAAAAAATGACCTTTTCTGATTGACCTGGGTCTTGGATGTTTATCTATATATGTACATTTGTTATAAAATATAGTATCGTTGAGTTAGTATCCCATAACACAAGTTTCGAACTTACTTTGGGATTAATTCAATATGTGTGATTTGTCCCTATATATTTATTTATTTATTTTAGTTTTTGAGGCTGATTGTTTAACATCAATATAGGTCATTTCATTATTGAACACCAAATTCATAAATATCATCTGTCTTTTTGGCCCTGATGTTTACCGAACATAAACCCTTAAATATATTATATTTGTAGTAAGACGTCTTTGAAAAAGTTTACTATTAAGGAATTTGTCGTATCTTTATAAAAATAGGAGAGAAATATTTTGTGTATCCCACAAAACGCTGATTTTTCTAACGTAAATTTTCCTACGATCGACGGCAACGACAACGACGAAAATGGCTCTTTACTTTTCCCCGCGGGCCGGGACTAATAAATTTATCTGCAGTTTCTTACTCACCGCCAGATATTTTATGAAAAAAAAATCCCCTAATGAGACATTCTCAAGTATCAGAATTTTGATTACGAAATCATAATGAGTGTTTTTATGTTCAAATATAATCCCGTAGTAATTAGTGAAAATAATGTTTTGTTAAAATTAAGAGTCTATTTTATATGCAATAATGAAGGGTCTCTGCTGGTGATGTTATTTATTGAATATTTAAACGTGAACTATTAACCACCAAGTTATACACATATATAAAGAAGGAGAATATAAGTACAAGGGTGCTGCTTATTTTCTAAAGTAATCTCTTCCAGAAGAAAAAAAATAGAGGACACTTTATATTTTCTTACCTTTAAAACCTTCCTTCCATATTCGGGCTTTTCACAGACTAACTAAACGACAATCAATTAATTTACATATTATTATTATACATGTAAGTATATAAAACTTAATTACGTCCACATAAATAAATTCGTTCCTTCTTTTTACATTTTACTACAAGGCATTTTTGATGCTATTTAGTAAGTATGAAAATGCAGAATAATGAGAAAAAGGCCGTCCGAGCATCGTTGCTCGTAACGTTCTTTTTGTGTACCTAATTTATGACATGGGCCACGTAGTGTATAAAAATGGGGACGTGTACGAATATGCAGGTTTAATTTTACGGTCTTTTGTAAGGGAATGAATAAGAGGCAAGTCTTTAATTATGAACAAACCACTCGTCGGTTCAGCCGCGTTTATAAATTAACTGTTTTAACAAAAAGCTGCGAAAGGAAAGCAAATGTTTTTGTGCTTAAACCTTTCGTATATAAACAGAAAATATATTTTAGCACTGATAACTTTATTTTTATGTTAAGGACAAAAGGTGTTTTAACAGGGAGAACTCTGTAAGCGAAATCAAGCTACAAGTTCACCTTATATTTATTAGCTTGTAAAATTGTTCTTTGTTCTATTCAAATGCAAAGTAATCAGAGCAATCTGTAGCAGAACATGCACTGAAGTGCTTGATCAAATGATGTTCTCTATAATTCCCTAAAATACAACAAATAAAACCTTAAATCCTGTCCTTCATTGATAAGAGTAATTCCATCGATTCATCTAGTCTTGAAATATTTCTCAACAGAACAATAATAAATAAAAACGACAGATGTTCAGAGTGAAAGCAATTCTTTCCATTTCCACAAATCCCTACAATCCCACTGTGGGTACATTCTCCCGCAGGTGGCGAGTGTTTGGTGGCCGGTTTAATCGACTAAACTCCATTGTTGGCGGGTTTCAATGGATTACTGTACCTCTGCACTTTTTTGCAACGGTGATTTATACACAACAAATCGAAGGAAGCATTTACTGCTATTTTTGTAAAGCATATTATAACATCCGAAATTTCATTATTTTTTAGTTAGTAAAGAGAGAGAAAACTATTACGTTTTGGGTGGGAAAAGACAATAAAAATTATACTTATTAAATACCACTTTTTAGGCCACTTTCGAGAAAAAGCATTGTTATTTAAATTTTATGACGACAGCTAATTACTCATTCATATCTTGTAATTAACCAAGTCATCATATTTTAATTTCAGCAGGCTGTCCACTGCTGGTCATAGGCCTCCTCCAAAGATTTCCAGTACGACCGGTTGAAAGCGGCCTGCATCCAGCGCCTGCCTGCGACCTTCTTCAGACCAACTGACCATCTGGTCGGTGGGTGTCCGACGTTGCGCTTGCGTAGTCGCCATCCGATTAATTTACAAAGTGAATTGACTCTTTACATACTGTTTTCAAAATTATAAACCCTCGAAAGCACGAAATCATTTTTCATAACAGGCAATTAGGTGATTCAAACCAGCAATGTCATAAAAGACAATTTTTTTACAAAGTATGTTTTCTTCAGGGCTCGAACTCACGGCCTCCCTCAATCTTAACGCCTTGTCAACTACACTACCGAAGCATTCAGCATGTTAATAATATATATATATATACGTTAGAAGAAGAATTAGTTTAACTATTGTTTTTAAGTTGCCAGTAAAAGAAAGATCGTATATTGTATGCTCTATTTAGAAGGTTTTCAACAAAACATTGCAGCGAACTTTGTCAGCTTATAAATTCTTCTTATCATTTAGTTTTTACTCGAATAACTTACGAGAATGTCCGAGGATAACGCAATTTTTAATCTGTCTTAATAAATAAAGAATGGTGGTATTATACGGATGTTATGTTGCGGTTTTCGAAATGTTTTTCATATGATGCACTTTGTCAAATATATGTTGTGTAATATTAGGTACCTTACTAGTTTATCATCATTCATCATACGGACGTATTTCCTAGTTACATTCTTCGTAAGTGGTAACAAATAGTTGCCGTTAGTTTTTGAAGGCTCATTTTACATTTCGACGCAAATGGTTTATCACAAAAAAACAATAAACAACGCTCATCTCGTTTAAAATTCTATTTCACTGGCGACTTTTATCGTTTAACGCAGTTACTGTTCGCTGACGTGAAGCCATTGTCGACAATAACCAAATCAACAAAACCATAGTACAACTTTTAGTTGAACAGAAGATAAACTTCAAATATTTTCTTATATCTTTTATTAGTCAATTGTAGGCCCATTTGTATAAAAGCAAGTAATTATATCTACATAAACATGCTAGATAATAAGAAACGCACGAAGGATAGTAGTGTTTTCAGCTCATTAACGATTTTTAAGAAAAGATTTTCTTTCTTACGAAACGTACTACTAGTATTTCAAGAACTACAATAGAAGTCATTTAATTGTAAAAATAACAATTGTGGTCTATTTTTATACAATTTAGTAGACAAACAGGCATACGGCCCACATGATGGAAAGCGGTTACCGTAGCCTATGCACGCCTGATATATCAGGGGTGCCACGTGCACGTCTTAAATTAAGATTGTACTTAACAAACTCTAAGCCTTTCAATCACTTTTATAAGTCTTTTATAAATTATTTACGAATATTAGGTACCTATTTTCATCTAAAGACATATCCTTCTGTTAAAATATGTTTTGGAAATAGTAAATAGGTTAGTTAAATGGTGCTTTGCTGACGATCTCACCGGGATTGATTGTATTACAAGAATTATCACGGTCTTGTGATTTATCATTCATAACTAGTAAATAATTAATTTCAGATACTGACGGATTGCCCTGGCCTTGCCCGGCTTTATATAATAAGCTTTTTCTGACAAAATACAGTTTTTTTTTTCAATTAAGTATTTTTTTCAATCGTTCTGAAGTTATATGTATAAACCTACATTATTTGAGATTGCTTTTTATTTATACTAATATAGATACTACTATGTCCGTATCTTACGTGTTGAATGATGAAAAAGTTTTACTCATTTGTTTTGGTTGTGATCAGTTATTAAATCTATTGATGAATAAGGTGAATTAAGTTATGTATCTAATAAAGAAAGTTGGTAAATTGCTGTAGTTACGACCCACAATCAATTGCTTTATTCAGAGAATTTTAATCACTACGGATTCACAATTTATTTCATTTAGCCACAATAATGTTAATCGCAGGGATAATCAACTGATGTAATTTGCATGCAATTAATAGATTAATGATAGTGACTGTTAAGAGTAAAATTTGTTAATACACATAGTTATTATTTCCATCATTTATATGCAACTAGTGACCCGCCGCGGCTTCGCACAGGTGCATTGCTATATAATACATGTATTATACATTAAACCGTCCTCTTGAATCACTCTATCTATTAAAAAAAAACCGCATCAAAATCAGTTGCGTAGTTTCAATGCTCTAAGCATACATAGGACAGCAAGAAGCGACTTTGTTTTATACTTTGTAGTGATAACGAAGAATGGTAAAACATGTATTTAAAAAAGCTGTATAAACTATCCAGAATAGTACAAACATATTACAATACATCATTTAAGATTATGTATGATGTTTAATTTCAGGTGAATAAAAAAAAAACTTCTTGATCTCTTACCTTGGATGTTCAGGCTGTCTGAACTACTTAAAGGAGCTTTGTGATGATAATGATTTATAAAGTTGTGTTTGTGAGTACGAATTATTTTTAATTCATTAAGACAAAGTCTCTTGGAGGAAAATTGACAATAGCCAACTCCATCACAGCCTAAACAAATTGTGAGTTCGTTTACGTTTGTAATACATTTATCGCGAGAATACGATTGAGCGGGCTGTTTATTCTTTGTCAATGAAACATTTTCCTTATCGCCCAATTTCTTATTAGATTGCTGTGGAGTAAGTTTCTGTTCGCAGGCAGACGGCCTCTCTTATTGTTGTTATTCAGTTAGTGAAGGGACGGCCACTGACGCGCGAAACAAAACTTGACTTGTTATGTCCTCAATGTTGTTTCGTTATTGTATTAAGTCAGTTGTATTGTTATTATTTGTATGTTTCTGAAATAACATAAGGTTAAGTTTGTGTACCTGTGTGTTATTTACTTCTTGTTAAGAAACTTAAAGAAGTGCACTTATGTCAGATTTTGTAATTTTTATTTTATTTATTTATTTCAGGCAATAAAAAGTTTTCAAGTAATACAAAGGTCGAATTGTCGATTGTATGAATAGAAAACTCTTACATCCACCACTAGTGAAGGAGTCGAAAGCGGCGAAAGTAATGGGGCATCACACGTTGCGTCAGCATAGTGTCGTACACAGTTTCGGCATTTGAGTTTATCTAGAGAAGATACTTCTCCTTAGCCATCCTGCGAGTAGCAAGGTTAATAGAGCCTATAAGTTCTGGAGATAGAGTTGTTTTGAACCCGCATCTTAACGAATGGACAAATGAATATAGTAATAAGTATCTTAAAAATATGATATTATCATGTAAATGTCTTGTTTTGGTGAGGCTGGGAGCAACAGAGTTTTGTTCGACGTAGATATTTGCAAGCGTGATTTGGACTTTCAAAGTAATACTTATGCTGTAACGTATGCAATTCCGAAATTCCCCTTAGTCCCATTTTGTAGCTAGATTTCGTACTCTTAACGCTTAATACATAATTGTACATACAAACTTAAAAAACACATACCATCCAGTTTGGTTTTTACCTAAAATATTCTTCTCTTCGTCTCTTCTGTGCCAAAAAGGTGCATGGGAAAAGTGGAGCTACTATTGGTACTACAAAAGTACAAACCTGTTGAAAAACTATTATCGAAAATCATGTGGATACATACCGTACGGTTTCAATCACAAAATACCTATATATCTTAATTAATACTCTATAACATTTACTAGTAATGATGTAAATATAATAAAGATAGATATTACAACTACTCGAATAAAGCGTTCGGTTGTTATATTGCCATAAATATGGAGTTAATAACTAATTAATGTTGAAATTAGGCAATTATAATGATATGTTTTCCTACCCTGTAAAATTATGGGATAAATGAGGAAGCACAGATGTGGCGGCAATAACATACCGTTGCGAATTTTGCCAAACGACAGGGTATTAGCAATGAATATTTGCCTCGCGTATGCAACTTAATATGATTCTGATGGCCCCTTTCTAAAACTCACCTTTACAATGGTTGATATGATATGCTCGAACGAGATTTTAGTATACTGAAAATTGTACTCTGATTGTGAAAAAATATCATACTAACGGTTCGGTATGACACTTGATATTCATTCAAATGATTTATTTTTTCCACAATAACAAAAATATAATTCAAAGTTCGGGGATTTTTTTGTTTAACGCAGTGAAATGGAAGTTTTGATGAAACATTTTATGCTTTGAAAGGATTTCCTTGGAAGTTCGTACAAATAATTTAAAAGTACCTAAACCATGGAAAATATGTCCATTTTTTTCTGAAAATTTATGAATAACGAGTATTTATTTTTCTCTAAAGAAGAATTTTATTTGCCTGATATTTTAAATGATTTATTTTCTATCGAACAATGAAAACTATTTATTTAAAATAAATTTTCTATCAAATACTTTTAAATAATCGAAAACGTAATTAAAATGTGTTACTTGCTCTTTTGAATAATCGATACTAAGAAAGAATTGTAACCTCTTGACTGAAAACTACCCGAGAATAGCTAGTCTCTTTAGATAAACCTGGAGTCTTCAAACTATATCTTTAAACATATTATTAAATTCTACCAATTTCTTGTTCATTGGTAACGAATAGGTAGGAAGATTTTCATTTCTGGGTCAGGTAGACTCACCTCAGAGTATATAAAAAGACGCATATGTAGGATGTTTTACATATGGAAAACAAGCTAAAAATTGTATACTTGCCTAAAATATTCTCGTATCTATAGGTATGTTATTGCTATGAAATTATCTAAACATTCCAATCCAATTAAATTCAGGGTATAGCGATTCGTATTTCGGTTCCGGCCAGCAAAATGCCGATAACGTCACACATTTTATAACGATATAGGCTCTCTCTGAATTTGTTATCGTACCTTTCTCTAAAATATAAACAAAATAGGGATCAAAAGGAGTTTAATTTGGCAAAAACCGTGCTATCTATGTATGTTTTGCTTGGCTGCTTGGTATGATCAATGTAATGTTTTGCTTGACCTTTCAATCCTTATAAATTCAAAGGTTCAAAAGAACATGTATTTTGCTTTGGTGTTTGCGATTATATCTTATGGTTGCTGTATTTATTAACAACGTAACGTTTACTTGTTTATATACGATGTTATCGAATAAAATACGAGAGTTTGAAAAATCTGATGCGAATCTGGTGCGAAAAATCGAATGCTATGATATTCGGCAACGTGTGGCGTAAATCTTATTTGTTGTGATGATGTGACAGAGCGGATGTACCATTGGGTTGTGGGCTCCGTCTTTCGCTGGAAATAACCCTACTCGTTCTTTTATCTTATATTAGCTTCCCGGTAATGGGGGAGAGTCAAGCAGGTGCAACTGGAAAGAGATGCGAACCGTATAACGGGAGGTGGAGGGAGTGTCTCTCTTTTATCGATACCTATTATTATTTCAATACTAACATTATATAACGCATTTCAGCACAAAACACGCTCGGATAACTGTCCGTGTTTCTATCTGTTACTGCTACGCGAAGGCTTTTTCTTGTAGAGACTAGTTAGTGAATCTCTACCTCAAAGTCTGATCGGTCTACGTACAACTGTAGATTTAGCTCTCCATCATAGGATGAAGATATTGAGTGGTAATTATTCATGTCTTGACCCATATTGAAGGCGTCGTGAGTTCATATTGTATTACAAGTGCCTTGGACTAAGTAAACAGGACTGATGTGGGCCATTAGCACCACTTAGTCTCAGTTGACATGCAAATATTAGTTCTGATCAAACGTTGTGTATACTGAGTTTAAACAAAACGAAATAAATAAAACAATTAAGCTTTTATATAATACAATTAATATGATGCGATTCGAAATTACAGTGATAAGTTACTTAACACAGATCTTATCCGCATATCGTGTCGTTTGAATCACAATGAATTTTTCTTTTGATATTGAAATATTAAGTCATGAAGCATGAAAAATTATTATTAGCAATTATATCTTAATTGTACTTACTAGGTGCCATTAAATTTCAACCACTAAATACAGTTGCTCATAGTTACTTTCTTACACTTTGTCTAACATGATAGTCTAAATCCTATTGTTAATTGATTCAAGCGTTACTTTGCGAAAGCAAAAGTTATATGTACTTACCAAATTCCTTTGCTTGCTTCTTGTAAACTACTCCACCCACCCACCATTATGTAAGTCCCAGTACTCAGGGCAAGTACATTGTCTTATACCATCTTTTTTCATCCTGTACATTTCATTTATCATTTTTCGCATATCTGACATGACATTACTCCTATTTAAGAGACGACTGTATCGTCTTAATCTAAAACTTGAATCACAGATAACATATCCAGGTTTGATAAAAGAAGTAATTACTTAACATTTTGTAACTATTTAGCAAAACAAATTTCGTTTTACCAAATTCACGTCATACAGCCGAACACCGTGACGTCACTGCTCTGCTAGAAAATAGCTTATACTATAGATATATATCTCTTATGTAGGCGAGATATGTTCTGGTCATAATGTATTATTCTACGTGGGCATTGTTGGTAGGAGTTAATGCGTTTCCCTCGAAATTATTTGCCTTACAGCCAGAAACAACAAATCTTTGAGACCGCCACGGTCACTATACGATTTAGGGTCGAGGGCTGAATGCTCCTTTGTTTGGTGTGAACTTTGTCGAAATTAATACATAACATTTAATACTGTTTCCAGTTATTTGTCGATTTACTGTGGCGAACCTGGTTTGAAGTATCGGTCTGTCTTAGTATGGATTTAATTTAATTGGTGGTGATCGAGAGGCCTTAGTCAAATGACCAAAAAGTTTCAGGTTTAAAATTTACAAAATATCTATACTGGAATAACATTTGACTCATTTCTATGTAGTGCAGTAAATTTCTTTAAAAAAAAAAAACATAAATTTACAATGAGTTATGACCTATGAGTCATATTGCCTATATACTTTAGGTCATATCAAAAATATATTAAGTTTGGCAAGGGCATTGTAGTCTCTTTCCGTGTAAAACGAGGAGGTTAAGTAAGCCGTCATTCCAATTATGAACGAGAACATAATGTATACATAAATATGGTCTAGCAAGTACTGCATGTTGTTGTTTTTAAATTAATTACTTTAACTCTGAAAATTGCCTTGATAGTTCGATAAATCGACATACTTATTGCTAAAATACTTAGATATTACTCAATTCTTTATATACCTCATCCACTATGGAAGTGGTGATCAATTTTAAGCTGAAATCCACATAGTACTTAGTAACATATTTTATATAAAATAATAATATCGAGGCAAACAGCAGCATTTACATCTCTAATAACTTTGGTGGGTATTTTTGTAACAAATTGGGGACCCTTGCAATTAGTGTGCCATCGCCGCGTCTTTCAAACAAGTGTCGTATTCAACTAGACTAATGAATGTCATAAATTTGTGCTGAGAGCCCTCAAAATAATTTTGCCGACCAATCACGTAGGAGCATTTTTTGTGAAGTTGCAATATTTTTTCATGATAGATTTTTATTTAGTGCTAATGCATAATTAATTTGAATAGGTTTTGAAAATGCTGGTAAAACTCGTTTCAAAACAATTTTTGAATACCGTAATGAGAAAATTTTTCAACTGTTACCAAAACTAGTAAAATTAATTTTTAGCAATAATCTTATTTAAGTTTACGTTTTGAGTTAAATAATTTTGAAGCGACAATATAAAGTCTAGTAAAACTACAAAGAAAGTTCTAACATAATTTTAAATGGTCATTTAGACTTCACCAAAAAACATATCTAGATATTAGTTATATGAAAATTAATAAAGTACCTACCTAAAATTTGTATTAGTTCTAAAATAAAACTTTCCATTGCTATGAGTCAATATTTTAGTTCATATTCTGTATTTAAATTCGTTAACTAATAGTTCAACATTTGGTTCGTTTTGTTATTTTAAATGAATTATCCAACGCTCCTTTTCACAACGTACAATTTAATGAAGTAATCTAATAAAACAGCAACTTAATTCCAGCTTGACTGCCAGATCCAGATAAATTTCAGTTAGATAACTGATTTAAATGTGACCCTGTTATTTCCCGACGAAAGCGAAACAAACAAAGATGACGTTTAATTTGTCCCTATTCATATTCATGGGTGTTGCGAGAGCAAAATACGAGGGCCCGTTATATAATTTTATAATTACTTTGGATTAGCTGGGCATATTGCTGAGTGCCGCTTTGTACGGTTGGCATTTTTAGAGTAGCTTTGAAATGAATATTGGCTGACAGATGGCTTATATTTCGTTCTCCAGTTTTTTATTAAAATAATTGATAATTTATATAGAGGTTTTGTTATACCTCTTAAAATAATATTATTTATCGTATACATATTTTGAAGTCTTCAATATGATTATGTTCCTATGACCTATTCCTGAAAAAGTCAAACAACTAGAAGCAACCTAAAAAAAGTGCGTGGTCAAGGTACTAGAAAAGGCTCTAAGAGAGTTAACTAACAGACTAGTGTAGAAAACCGCCAAGGTCTCCCTTAGATGCTCTCAATAGCATGAGTCCGAAAAAGTAAATTGAATTTTAAGTTGAGTTTTATTTTTGGAATAAAGTTTAAACACAAAAAGTATAACTTGTTATTTTTTTTTTTATCAAACGACTATGGTAAAAACCTATATTACAAAATACCCAAAGCTCAAGACATTACGCAAACTCAAGCCCACTCAAGCCTTAATCGTCGGAATTACAGGCTATCAGAGTTTGAGTGTGCCTAATACATACCATACTGCAGGCGCCAAGGTACACAAATTAATATTCCGCCTCTATATCACTACCCCACACCTGCCATGTTGATTCAGTCCGCATTATCTCCTAACGTACGATGTCCTACATCGATGCATTAGCGCGCGGGCTGAAGTACACTCGATACTTCAGCATTTTGCGACTGCTTTTTAGATCTTTATGTAACCAAGCAAAGCAAAACATGATTGTTTTATAATTTAGCGATCCGCCCCGGCTTCGCATGGGTATAAAAAACTTCCTCTTGAAAAAAACCGCATCTAAATCCGTTGCGTAGTTTTGAAGATTTAAGCATACAAAGAAACATAGGGACAGAGAAAGCAACTTTGTTTTATACTATGTAGTGATAGTGATGAATAAACTCTCTTTATAAGGTAAGGCGTAAGTATAATTGTAACTTACCTTATAAACAGATTATCTCCTAATTAGAGAATTCAGTGAACTTTGCGATACAGGAAATGGTATTATGAAGTTCAGTGACCAAATGATTGAGTGATCGTAACTAATAAGAAAAAAGGTATATAATAATATTGCTAACATACATTTAACCAAAATTGTATCTACTTGCAATGAACTGCACAGGTATTCGAGACATTACAATATTTAGTACTATTTTTGAACAGTCTGCCTCATAGAACTTGGAATAGCTAAGTATGTTGTTGTGTTGTTAGCGGAAACAGACATAGTGGGAAAATGGTACAAGGTGATTCAGACTTCTGCATGTCTCCTCAGTCATCATCGCCACGAGAATAGATCATCAAAATGGTATTTTATAATAGATTGGTTAATAATAGACGTCTAAACTACACGGCTGGTGGACGCACGGATTACATAATGAATATATGTAACTAAGTATATAGTAAAGTACCTATCTTAATCGACTAACTAAATTGTCATCATACCTACTACAAGTAGCATGTTTGCTTTGGTTTATATGCTCCAATACCTTCAATGTAAATCCCAGGCAACTCTTTCCAATCAATTTGAACTTTATGTACAGGCCATAGGGGCTCTCCATACGGAAATATAACCTAGAGATAATCAGAGCGCAACGCTCGATCAGGCTCTATGAAAATCAATTTGATGTTCCATCACTGCATGTAACATGTTATTGGTTGAAAATTTTGAGGTAATCGAAAAATTTCAAATTTCAAAAAGCCTTAATTTGAAAATAATACCCTATACTTAATCTTCTTTTTCTAAGTAAAAAACATGTATGAGAATAGCACCACTGAATTTTGATAATTTTTGTAAATTTAGATTTAATTACAAGTAGCTCAGCTTTTGTAAATATGTACGGCATTTATTCAATTACTAGCGACCCTCCCCGGCTTTGCATGGGCATAAAAGCCTTTCTTTTGAATCACTCTATCTAATAAAAAAAACCGCATCAAAATCCGTTGCGTAGTTTTAAAGATTTAAGCATACAAAGGGATATAGGGACAGACAAAGTGACTTTGTTTTATACTATGTAGTGATAAAACGTATTTTTTTCAAACAGTACCTAAATACATAAATGTATTTTTTTCTCAAATTCAACTAATAATCAAAATAATTTATAATAAATTTATTTTATGCTCAATTAGGAATTTACAATAACTAAAATAAAATAAAATACTAGCCTAGAAATCCATATTTAATATTAAAAAACTATTAATAATGTAAAAATTAAATATAAATAAAATAAATTTGTCGGTACTAGGGTATGTATTGATACCTTTGTATTTTTATTTTATTTACTGGCTAAAAATCACCAAATAATGATATCGGAAGTCATATAAGAGATTTTTAATATATAATTTAGCAATATGGCAATATTGGTGAGCCCTTCGTGTGATATATGCGATACGTGAAAATATGTATGAAATATTGCCATCGCTAAGCCGCACGACATGTTTAAAGGCTCCGAAAAAATGGTTACCTCCTCTGCATGGTTTTCTGTAATAAGAACGAAAATATACTAACATTTACTTCTATTATGTTCTATTATAATCTGTGGTTATTAACTGCGTTTGAAGTTCAGCGGTAAGGTATATGCAGAGAACAAGCAAACTTGTTTAATAATAATATAAGTCGTAAAGTTAGTTAGTTAGGATGTTTGATCTATCAAATCCTGTTCCCGTGGGAATTTATAAACGTGGCACTATACTTATAAACGCGGAAATAATTTTCAAAATCGTAACTGTAGTACTAACTACTGTTACGATTTTGATAATTGTTTCCATGTAAGATAAGTAATGTTATTATATCAAAGTGCCACGTTTATAAATTCCCACGGGAATGGGAGCAGTGCCAACGGGCTGCTAGTTATTGTATACATAAAACAATCAAACCAGTAATCATAAAGACTTACTTCTAACTTTACTTAGCATAGTAAAACGTACACAACACTCAATATATTTGACCTCTGAAATATTTCCTTCCCTTCAGTTTGAGTGAAAAGGGATCGACGTGTTATTTAAGATAATGTACCCTATTGTGTGTAGAAGCAAGTAGGTACTTATGTGATTTACGTAAGAGTAAAACTGCTTATCACAAACAAACTATAACTTTATAGGAAGAACTTTCCTACAAGGAAATTAATATAGTACCTATTTGTTTTTTAGGCTGAAATTGATCGCAAAGCTGAAAACAAACAGGTTATAAGTAGCTACACATTTTTTGCCTAGTATTACGATAAGTATATAAAATATTTTATTTGTGTTTATTTTTATAAGTAAACTCAGCATGCAAAGAGCATAGCGTGTGATCTGGGTAGTGATGTACGAGTATTACATAAGTTTTGACTTTTCCCTAGTAATAAACACATGTATAAAATTAGGTCCTTTAGCTAAAGTTAAAGTAAAGCTGCACTTTGCAATACAATTGTAAAATACAATTTGAAAATATTATCAAAAAAAAACTGTCTCAAACTGAAATCGGTGTACTGTGTACAATTACGAGCATTAATTGTATTACCATCGGTTCTTAAATCAATGTAATAAGGTCTGCTGACATTGGATACAGTACGAGTAGGTATTCGGGCTCCCGACTGTACTTACACCACATATACTTTCATAAATGCTGCAGACCATTCCAGACGGCCCGGAAAATGTTATTTTATGTCCATGTAGCACCATTGTTTCTCAATCGGACCCAATAAAGATCTAAGCGACCGATTTATTAGCTGTTCCATTTCTTACGAGTCTATTTTGTTGCTATAAAAGTGTAGTTCATTGTGACTTACATCTCAAAGCTCATTTTTTTATTACAATTAAATTTTAAATATGATGCATTTCCTATCAAAATATCACTTTTCTAGTTGTTTTATTAACTTTTGTGCTGGTTTATGCTTCAAATTCAGTGTAAAAAATATGTATATTCAATGTACGTTCAAAGCAATGTATGTTATTGAAAAAGGTAGAAATTTGACCTTTCAAGTATTTTACACATAGAATATGTTTTTTTTTTTAAATCTATGCTTATTCACAATGAAACTTCCTGATCGGTCTCTCATTATAATGATAATCATGATATATTTCGTCTTTAGATTCTATGGGATCTTAAATACTATAGTGTAGTTAGACCGTTCCTCTAACTGCTCGCCTCGGCCGCAATTGAAGTTTTCCCTTGGCTCATTTTTTTAATTTTGTCAAAAGTATGATTATTTCAGAACATACTAAAGGTTTTTCTTTGCATTGCAATGATCATACATTGCAGTGCAAAAAACGCTTCATAATTCCAACTTGAGTAATTTTTTTTTTTAGTGTACTGCAGTAATAACTTTCTGTTTTGCTATTGTTTTGAATATGTGCCAAGATGTAAAGAAGCCGAAAGCTTTGTAAGTACATGACCGACATTTCGGATATTTGAGAATTGGGTACAAAATTACATAATTATTTACATGTTTTTGCCAGAAATCAGTAATTTTTTTAATACACAGTGAAACTTATTACATTAATAGCTGTTGCCTGGGGCTCCGCGACTATATTATCAATACATATAATAAGACACTAAAATGCGAGTGTCTGTACATTTAATATATTTCAAAAAAACTGATTGAGTGCGATTAAAAAAGAGTAACAGAAACCAAAAAGACAGTTTTTGGAATTTTTGTCTGTCTGTATGTATGTATGTATGTATGTCTGTCTGGTACGTTATAACTTCGAAAATACTCAACGGATTTAAACGCGGTTTTTACAGTTGGATTACATATAATTAGGAGCGTTGTCAAAACTTTGTTTCGTCAAAATCGGTTAAGGGAAAAAGAAGTTATGGTCGATTGAAAATTTACTTCAAACACTGCTTTAAAACTTATAGACAAAACCCATTTGAAATTTCGGCAGTAATAAGCAAAGCATGTTGGCCTATCGGTAGAGGTAGCGGATCATATTTTTAAGTAGAGGGTTCGAATCCTGCTAGACATCACTTCTTTTGTTTTTACCCTTTTTTTGTTTTGTATTAATTTTTTAGAAGTCTATTTTTTTAAATATTTTAGTAAAGAAATGTTTCTAGAAAGTAGCTGGAATTTTCTGTTTTCGTTTTTTATTTGTTTTCTAGAATTATTTTGTTACTTAGAGAAAGCTCTTAGCGTTAATTCCATTAATATAAAAGCATTTTGTACTAATCTATCTATACATATAATAAGACAGTAAAAGTGTCGAGTGTCTGTACATTAAATATTTTTCTAAAAAACCTCTACGGGGCAATTAAAGAAGAGTAATAAAAACAAAAAAAAACAATATTTGCACTTTTGTCTGTCTGTCTTTCTGTCTGTGTGGTGCGTTATAATTTCAAAACTACTCAACAGATTTGAACGCTGTTTTCACAGGTGAATTACATATAATTAGGAGCGTTGTAAAATCTTTGTTTCATCAAAATCGGTTAAGGGAAATAGAAGTTATGGCCATTTAAAGTTTACTACAAGCACTGCTTCAAAACTTTTAAACAGTTGAATGCGATTTACATAAACGTATTTAATTTAGATAAAGCTAGAATTTCTACTTTTTTTTTTTATTTCGATATAAGTTTATTTGTTTTACAACATTTGAAATTTAATTAAGTAATAAAAAAATAATAATTAAAAACTAACCTAAATTAAATTTTATGCTAAAAAAAAAAAAATATATATATATTTACATATAAATGACTAAAATATATTATTAAAAGGAGTCCCTGTAGGCAAGGTTCCGAAGATACTGGCAGCATTCCCCCTTTGAATGGCTAAACTAATTCTTTGTCCGAGGAAGCTGCCAGCTCTTCGGTCTCCAGTGATGTCGACTAACCTTTTAGCAATTTCTTTAAAAAGTCTTATAGCACTAGGACCCCACGGACCAAGGGTCTTGACTCCGAAAGGGACAAAATCATATTCGGAGCCTAGACCCCTGTATTTGCTAGCCTTAAGTTTTTCAGCCGCTTCACAAGCCGCACCAACTCTGTTGTTGGTTCCATGTAGATGGGAAGGGGCCAGCGTGTCTGAACAGGTCGCATCCCATACCAGCACCCGGCCCATCTTCCATGGAATCAAACTCATACCGTCCGGTCTCTTGCCATCGTCTCTTGCAACACCAGTCGGCTCAAGAAGACTTGGCACGTTGACGGTGGCAAGGGACCGGCGTATGATATCGTTAAGTGCGGCATGTCTAGAGAAGCGGCCTGCACTTTTTTGGCAAGACAGTCCGTGATGTCCTAGCTTGTCGACATCACTGCCACAGGGACATTTATGAGGAGTGCAGACCGGAACCCCAAGCCGTAGACAGGTTGAGATTCGGAGCGTGTCAGGCTCAAGAAAAGTTCCTGTTTTGGATGACGGGTACGCATGAAGCCAGTAGCCGGCCTCATGTGCACCCACGGCCAAAAGCCTAGCACGCTCCGAACCTGTACTACAGCTCAAAATATTGTCATATGTCAATTTGCAGTTTATGTCGTCCCAGCTCCTCTGTGAATTTGTAGAAACTGGAAAATTTTGACCTGGGCATGCAATTAAGAAAGCGTTTCTAGCTTCTTCCAAGCCAACAATCTCAAAGTTTGAAGGGTTTAAAATTTTACTTATGAGTTTTGCTGAACTATGGACAGAAGATAGGAAGGCTGGTAAAGCGACACTAGAAATTTTGCGAATCCCTAAACCACCATAACGGATGGGAAGGGATGCTTGGGTCCAAGATTGCTCGTTAAGCTGCATATTAATAATCGATTCTAAGCTAGTTTTGATTAAGTCATCGACTTGAGTCAAGAGATCTGGGTGATTCCAAAAGGAGCAGCAACGGAGCGCATACGTAAATTTTGGGACGAAAAGACAGAATTTTAAGATGCAAAGTGCATAATGTGGACTAATTTCAAGGAGACGGTTAGCAGAATTTTGAAATTTAGTAATTGAATTATTAATATATTCAGAAACTGATTCATCAAAAATAGGAGAACCTAAAAGGTAAAGGGAATTACTGTTAACTATTTTAATATTTGGAGCCAAACTATTATATTTTTTTTTTACAACATTTAAATTTAAGTTGCAGTTATTTATAAAAAGTTCGCATTTGCTAAAATTAAGCTCCAATCCAATGGCTTCAAATTTATTTTTGATCAAAACAAGATCTGAAAAAACAGTATCCACGTCACCTCCTAGGGTTCCGTCGTCCAAATACCAAACGTTGAATTTAGAATTTAAATTTTTGATTATCGGATTTATAGCCAAACTAAATATTGCAGGCCCAAGGGGATCACCCTGTTGACAACCTACTTCCGAAGACAGTTCATTAGAACGATATAACAATTTTGTTGGGTCAGCGTAACTGAGAAGAAGATAATTGTATATTTCAGGAATTTGTTGTTTTATTTCCGTCAGCAGGGTATCCCTATTTACCGAATTGAATGCATTTTTGACATCAATTTTGAGCAACACGTCAGGCTGTCCGTAAGTTAGGAAAGAGCGTAGGGCATGGACGGCTGCCTCACATCCTCCTTTTACACCGAAGCCTAACTGTACGGGTTCAAATTCCGAATTTAACTTTGGTAAAATATGTCGAACAGCAATTTTTGAGGCCAGACGTCGTAGTGTTGATCCAACAGCAATTGGTCTCACCCCTCCGTCCTTTTTGGTTAGGGCAATGAGGTTCGCGCCGAAAAGAATGGGAACGATTTCAGCATTGACATTACCAGAATACATAAAGTTGATCAATTTAGTTATTGAATTTACAAGTTGCTCGCCTGCATCACCCACAGAATGCGATGTTAAGTCTTTCAAATGTTGGGGTGAGATTCCATCCAAACCTGCAGCCGAACCTGGTTTAAAAGATAAAATGGCATCCGTAACATCTTTTTTTTGAATTTGAAGGCATGCTTGCCCTGCTGTTGGTGGGTCAAGGAAATATGGAATTACTGGGGCTGGGGGATGTTTTGTCCGTAAGGCCTGAAGGGTGTCAGGGGTATCTGGTGATAGCACGTCGTTGGAAAACAAAAGGCGAGCGGCACCTTTGAGATCACCGTCACAGATTTTGTTTTCTATGAGTTTATTACGATTATGAGTGGCATTATGTGTGATTAGAGGTGCGGGAGAAGGCGAGGAGCTTACAGCACAGTTATTTTTAATCTTTTGTGTCAAGGATAAAGGTTCATCAGTTTTTAATATATGTAGTGTGCTGTATGAAAATAAAAATAGGTTCAGCCAGTCTTGAGTACAATTGCTAATGTAACATTTCTGGATTATTTGTGATAAATGAGTAGCAACGGTTATTCGGGCACCTCGAGGGATTCTTTTAACTATGGGTACACTATTTTTCAAATTGCTAAGATATTTGTGGAAAGGAGTTTGATCATTGGCTGCATGAGTAGGCGCACTCGAAATAATGGGATGGATGTCTAAAGGTGAACTGTTTTGGCTAATACATTTCCTGTGTGTTTTCGTAATATGTATGTTGAGGCCTTTCAAAGATTTGAAAGACTTGTTGCACTGTGTACATGTATGGGTCGCATTCGACGTGCCATCACAAGATTGGGTCACGGACTGCATTCACAACACTTAACTACATTCACAAAAAGAATAACTTAAAACAAATTAAAAAACACAATAAATTAACTTAAAAATTACACTGAAAACATAAAAAAGACAATGTCAAAATATGAAGGCTGCTTTGGTAAAAATATATAAAAATATATTTCTACTTATATCAATAAAGACAAAAACACACTGCAGTCTCTATTAAATTTTAATAAAATAACACATTGAATGTTTGTGGGCGTATGATTTAGTTACATAAAATATCAATAGATGGCGCTGACTTTATTTTAATAGCAGATTGAAATTTTTCCTTACAGCAGCAATTCATTCTAATTATTAAAAAAAAATTTGGCTGTTGATTTAGTACTATTGGTTGGTTTTTTTATCGGTCGTTTGTTGTGTTGTATTGTAAGCTATTTGAATTGATTGGTTGGTTTGGTTTGGCTTTGGTTTAAAAAATAATCAAATCAGTGTTTGACGGAATAATACGGTCGTGTCGTAAGGACAAATTTATCTGACTTATCACTATTTATTGAGCTTTTCTCCAATTTTCACGCCCACTAAAACTTTGGGAGTGAATTTTAGGTCCTAATGACTCTGTAATAGGCTGCGTCTACTCTTTTAGAGACAAAGATTGATAGTATGAATGTTAAGGGCTCCTTCTTCTGAAGGTCCGTTGTCCGTAAGCCGCGTAGTCGCGGCGCTCACTCATTTTGTAGGCATTAAGACATCATATTTGGGAAAATAACACTACAAAATCTACTTCAGCTATTTTCACTATATAAATACTTTATCTAAAGGTTGGTATAAAAAGCAGGACAATAAGTTTATTATTTTAGGCATAGTATTGAAAATAAACTTCCAAAGGAGGCAACTTAGATTTTTCTATCGAGCGAATTTTGTCTGATATTGGTACTGTTACTGTAAGCGAATTTCACTCTGCTATATCCTCAACTAAAAACATATATTTTTTTCAGAATTTTACGACTGTTTAATACTGATTCCCATTGATTTTAAAAACGGTATTTGAGAAAGAAGTGGCCCTAATATTTAATGATATTGTAGCAATGTAATGGCTTTATAAAATTGGCACGGGAAAAGGATACAATAGAATTAACTATAGGTCTGGATAGTTGTAGTTTCCACAGGTTACGCGAAAAGCGACCTACACGCGGGCGGAGCCGCGGGCAACAGCTAGTATCTAATACTAGCGACCCGCCCCAGCTTCGCATGGACATAAAAAACACCGCATCAAATCTGTTGCGTAGTTTTAAAGATTTAAGCATACAAAGGGACATAGGGACAGAGAAAGCGACTTTGTTCTAAACTATGTAGTGATGCTTATTATAAAATAACGAGGTACTTAAGTAAATAAACAAAGCATAATATTATTGCCTGCCTAATATTAACCTTTCTTCGGAATGTTGTAATAAGTCGCCAACAGTTGTTCAAAGGTACAAGTAAATTAAGATATGTGTCTGTCTTAGTCACCTATTACAACATCCACGAAAATAGAGAAATGGTGTCAAAGCGTAAGTTTGTGAGTATGTTTGTTTCTTCTTCATACTTAAAAGGCTAAGCCAATTTTATAAAATTTGGTATGGGGGTTATTGATACCTTGGATTAACACATTAAGTACTCGATGTGCTTTTTATCCCGAATATTACGCAATTCCTGTAGAATATGTCAAAAATATGAGTCAACGGCGCTTTGTAAAATAAACGGCGCTGCTGTGCTTAAAATTAAAAACGTAAGTATTTTTGTAAATAATTTAGGGCCGATTTTTCAAACCTCAGATAAACAAAGCAATAGTTATTCGAAGAATAAAGTTATTAGACTCTTTATTCTTCGGTTATGTTGTTGTGCATTTTTCAATTCACATTTATTCTCCAAACAACTATCTATCCGATTATCTTGTCTGTGTTACAGCTAACTTCAGGTAGGTGAAATAAAGTATACAGAATAGACGTATGTTAGAAAAGGACGGGCTATTTTGCCTGCTGCTAATGTCAAAGAAACAAGCGTCATGTTATTTTAGATTTTTTTGAGGTTATTTCACTGACTGTGTGCGCGCTGTAAATGCTGTGATGATTTGTTGTTTTACGTGTTATTTTTAATTAAAATCTTTATTTATTGAAATAGAAACCAAAAAAAGATAATTTTATCTCTTCTTCGCTTTTTGGTAAATTGACAAAGGTTTGCCTCAAATATGCGATAGCATCGGTGCATTTTTTTATGACACGGCATGCAGTGGAATTGTGAATGACCCCAAAATCCCACAGGGATGTAGAAATCCCGGTGGCAAAGAGTCAATGTAATGAGTAGTAACATGGGCGGAATACATTGATTTCTTTGTGTTTTGTTCTCGATTTTGTCTTTTATTAAACACAGCAAATTAAATATTGCACTGATTCTTTTGTAAGTCTGAATCGACGATGAAATTCTGTCGAGCTCCAAATGCTAGTGATCGACCATCACTCTTACTACTCTCTCTTTTCTGAAACTAGGATGTATGTACTCGTTTATTATGATTTCTTCCTCAATCGCAATGTCGTGAATACTATCGAAAATGTCCATTCTAAGTATGTACACTTGCAAAAACGAAAATTTACCTCAAATTTAGCAATTTAAACGTACTGTTAGGTCGGTTACCGAAAGAATAAGGGTTTATTAGTCGGTTAGAGGGTCAGATAACTTTGTTCCCCGGATAAGTGAGTTATTCGTCGAATAAAGCTTATCTGACTATTGAACAATAGCTTTTTTTGTTATCTATGGAATAAATCCTATCTGACTGTTTATCTGAGGTTTGAAAAATCGGCCCTTAAATGTATATGTAGGGCTGATAAACTGCGGGTAATACCACTGGATGAAGCTAGTATAATTTAATGCTTATTCACAATTATTCAGAATACCTTATTCATCTCCAGAACTATCTAATGGACAGTGGACGTAACGGTCTAGGGCGCAGCGTCGTAGTATTTTATTTCTTGTTATAATTTATTAACTCATTTATTTTACTATTCCAGTAGTGTAAGCGGCGGATTTTTATTTAAAAGTCCGTTAAATAATATTTCCTAATTATTTAGATTGGTAGGTACTTAGTTGAATAAAACTGGAGACAGTGTGTCTCCAGTAGCCAGCAGTATTTATTTATTTATTTATTAAAACTTTATTGTTCCATAAGTACAAAATACTTATACAATTGGCGGACTTAATGCTAAAAGCATTCTCTACCAGTCAACCATTGGCAGAAACAGAAAAACTGTGCGGCGCAAAAAAGTTACAAGGGAAAATAGGTACTTAAAAATAAACAAATTTACCACGATGGGTATTTTTAATGCATATCCATACGAAACTACGTAAACATACATACACAATACATAAATATACATACTTATACCCTTACTTATATATCTACATATATTTTTTTAAAAATATCTATGCACATACATACGAGTATATAAATATACATTATATAAGCCTACATAAATACTTTTACGAGAACTTTCACAAAGAACTTTCACACGCAGAAGTGAGCATGAACTCTTTTTATCTTTAACTCTTTTTTTATTAGTATGTTGGTTGTAAAATAATTAAAATATTCATATGTTCAATAAAATGTATTAAACTTTAACAAAATGTGATAAATGACAGTAATTACAGTTTTACATGATATACATAAATAAAAATGATTTAAATAATTTTAAAATATCTTATATAGGTATAAAACATTTTATTAAAAATTAAGTAAATAAACAGCTGTTACGACAACATGACAGTAAATTTAACGATTATTTTTATTATCTCTTTCTCATAGGAAATAATACCTTATTTTTTTAATTCACAAATAAAATAAGATAAACATTGATAAGCGCCTTTTACTTTTTACATCAAAACACAGAATAAGTTTTGAGGTACCTAGGTACTAATATTTAATTTTTAAAGTTGCGTGATTTACCAAACAGTTCCAAACCCATGACATTGTATTTTTCTTAAAAACTAGAACTATAAGTTTATTAATCTAATCTTTTATTGTGGCACTATCAGTAACAGATTTATTAAGAATTATTACAGTCAATTTTAGGTACAATATCAAGTCCGCCCGTTAGGACCCCCAATCCGCGACGACCCCGGCCGCCAGGTATCCGACCGCGCCTGCGCCGCCCGCGAGGAGCTCTTTTTGATTTTTGTTTGCAATCACCTTAAGAAAGTAACGTTGAGAGCAGAACTGGTATAAATAAATATTAAATATTAACAAATATCACGGGAGTAAGGGCTTTTCTATGTAAAATATGAGTTGACATGAAAACATTTTAAATTGTATAGAAATGTAACATAATATGATATCTACCTACGATATGGACGACGCGACAAACATCTCCTAAATAAGATAGTCTCTCGGCCGGGCTCGTCGCAGATTGGGGGCCTAACGACCGAACCCCAATATTCAGCATCTTCCAAACTTACTTAGTAACCAAGAGAGTTGTTTGTAACAACCTTATAATTCTCGCCAGTCTTTTGTTTCATTTTCCTCCATAAACAGCCTCTGTAATTTCTATGTCGCGATATCACAACAAGATGTTTATTTTGTTATGCTTAGACATTGTTGATTGTACATTCAAATAGCACCATTAACAAGAGTATTGTCCTGGTGATAAACGTAAATTAACGTACTTACGCACAACATAATAAGAGAGTTGTAATATATGGCGACGTGTTCATATTTCGGTTATTATATTGTTTTGAAATGAGCAAGTTTAGTTGGACAACAAAATAAGTATAGTATATTAAATAAGTACAGTATAAACTAAAGGTCTCATCATCATCAAGATCAAGAGTTAGGTACCCTGGGTCAGTTTTAAAACAACTTTTCAGGTGTTCTCTGTTTTCGTGTTTAGCATATTTTTATAGTACATACCTACAAAAACTTATTTTTGTTACTTAATTTGAATTAAAGAAGAATTAAGTAAGAAGCTTAAACAAGCTTGTTGCATTCGCTTTTCACCTCACATTTTCAAGGTATGACAAAATATTTAAGCAGCATTATACTCGTACTCTCAGGTCACTGTCACCTCATACTTACCATGTATTCCACACAAAGCAGTCTTCTCAAGTTACGCTTCAGAGCCCAAAGTACATTTTTAATTTAGAGGTACCATAGAGCGACTGCCGTCTTACCTCCGTAAACCGAGGCAGTTGCAACTAACTGCTGCAGACAACTAAAAAATCGTTTAAAATGTGGTTTGGTACCATAACAAAACAAAATTATATTTATCAGGTGATACTTACCTACCTTTCTAAGTATTTCTATACGTTTTCTCAAGTAAATTAAAATAATAAGTAAATTTGTGACTACAAAAAGCAGACTCAAGTAAAGCAAAAGCGTGGTTAGGTACCTAAAATTTAGAGATTTATTCTCAATATAGGTTATTATTATCACTTATTGAAGTCATTCATTACTTATGTTAACAGTACCACCATATTTTATTGACCGAGCGAGCGAAGCGAGCGTGAGTCTCTATTTCGAGACTGGCAAATTTTGCTTTTGTCCGGATGTATGTCTGTCTGTCTGTCTGTCTGTTTGTTCCGGGCTAGTGGTCGCATTTCTGAACGGATCCTAATGAAACTTGGCACACGTGTTCCTTGATTTATTTGCAATTTTTTGTCGAGAGCTTTTTTTGATTGGAGGGAAAGTGGGGAAAAAGGGGGAAAGTTTTCTGTGACGTTGTTTACGAACGGATCCTAATGATACTTGGCATACGTATTCCTTGATTTTTGTGCAATTTTTTGTCCAGCAGTTTGCTATATCATTAGCCGCAAGATGGTTCTTTTACAAATTAATATGCGCTATGGTTTTCGTTTTCGGTCATTTATAAGTATTTTTTATTATTTTTAATTTTTTTTTTTTTTTAATAGACAAGGAAATAGAAAAGAATGAACAGAATGGGAAATATCTATCTATAGAGGTTTGAAAAAAAAGAAAAGGGGGTTTACGGAGGTTATTCGCGAGGTCTACTGTTCACAGAACTACTAGTTTACATGTGGAAAAGGCCACACCTACAGCCATAAACAGAAAGCTGGGTGGTTATGTGGGGCTTAAACCCACTAAAAACATACCTACCGCATTCTGACAGGGCTATTTGCTTATTGACGCTCTACAGCTCCAGCGCGAAGTTTACCACCACGAGCACAACTTAGCAACTAAAGAGTTGCTCAATGTAAACATCATATTAGAAGGAAATAAAATGGTGAATTTAATATTGCGACGATTAATTATGTGTATCAAAAGCGAGCGACAAATAAGTTTATTTGCTGTATAAAAATCTGACTTTACGAGGAAAACCGTCCTGTGAATATCACGGCAGATGTTGCATAATAATGAAACGATTTCTGAATACTGATACAGTTTAGATATAATATATTATGAACACACTCGTAGCACAGGGACATATGGAAAATGAGAAGCAAAATTGAATTTTTCTCGTGTTAAGTGTTTTTAACCGACTGCCCGAAGGAGGTTATGTTTTCCGAGTGTTATGTATGTATGACTATTTATTTGCTTTGTGTCTTTCTGTATTTTAAACGGCTAGACGGATTCCAATATGACTCATTATATATTCGCCTAGGGTGGATCTAGATTAATATTCGACACAATCTAGAAATATTTCTATTTTATTACAGAAAAAAAAAAATAGTATTGAAACACACATTTTGCAAGGGTTAGGTTTTTCGTTTAGTTTCTAGAAACATAAGTACATAAGTGGATTAGTGACTTATTCGCTTATAATCTTACATTTAAATTTATGATTTCTTTAATTCGCCGACAATATGACAATGTAATACATGTACTCGTAGGTATATATGATAGAAATGACAAAACAATGTTATTGAAGGTATGATGTTTCCGTCGGTTGCCTCCGGGCTTTAAACGGTGGACTTTGGCTTACCGCCAAATTTTTTGTAGTTGGACAATAAAATATTGTATTGGTGCTTTGTATTTGTTTTTTGCTACCAAATAAATAAGACAGGCTTGGTAAGTGACGACAGACTACGTTTATCTATTTCAGACGTGACAAGACATAATTATATTACTGTTATTTTATTAATTACTAGCAACCCGCCCCGGCTTCGCATGGGCATAAAAGCCTCCTCTTAAATCACTCTTATCTATTAAAAAAACCGCATCAAAATCCGTTGTATAGTTTTAAAGATTTATGCATACATAGGGATATAGGGACAGAGAAAGCGACTTTGTTTTATACTATGTAGAGATGTATTAAGTATATAATAAATCATACCCCTGAACTACTCAACACTGATCAAAGAGACCGCAATGAATTTTAAATATAAATATTTTAACATGTGCGGTGTTTCAAATAACCTGTGTTCATTGCGATTATTTTACACGATGTAAAATATATTCGAGGATATATCGGACGATACTATCCTTTTGGAGTACTACACTCTAGAACTCCAAATGATTACAAATAAACGATAACAGTGGCAGTGCCCAATTTTCGTCAAATCAATAATCGAAGGCATACAAAGTCGAGTAACCACTTTGACACCACTTTGTGCATGTCTAACTGAGGTTACACAAGGGCACGTGGGGTCGGTTGCAATCGATCTCACGTGCCCTTGACATTGCATTGCAAATTATTCCATCATCAAGCAAGCAACTTGTAAACATACGAACAATCAAAAATTCTAAAATTATTTGAGTCTTCCGATTTACGTATACCAGTTATTTTGATTTTAAAACCAAACTATTTATTTACAATTTCGCAAAAAATTCAATGGGAATGGGACCAAGTTAAAAGTATGTCCTTTCGAAGAAAAGATTTTGATGAATAACGGAGATGTGAGGTAAAAAACATAAAAAAACATACTACCGAATTTAGAACCTCCTTTCAAAGATGGTTGAAAATGGAAGGAACTCCGTCGACAAGAGCACCTAGCTCTTAAATTTATGATGATGATATCTAACATTTTTACCGAGATTTTATTTAAAACGAATTTAAAATAGTATTACTCAAAATGTTGAAGATACTTATTACTTTCTTGCTTACATATATTAATGAAAGGAAAGTAAAGTTGGCGCTACTATCCAAGTCAAGTGCCAAGAACACTCATGGGCCAATATGCTTAGTCACCCTCGCCAATTACAAAGCCGCTGAGTTAATTAATCAACCGTTCAATGCACGACTAAAGAAGGCCTGGGTTTTACTGAAGTCAATTTGAAATCAAATGTTTTTAACTACTTTTTTAAAATTAAAATTGCATTCATTAGAAATAGTTTGTAGATTTTGTGTCTTAATTATATGTTTTGTGCTGTTAAAAGATTTCTAATCAATTAGTCCGAATAGATTATGCATAGCTTAGAAAAAGAAATATAGAAGATAAACTACAGAAAATATATTGACAAAGCAAAAGGATATATTGCTATCCACTATCTAATATCACATATCGTAAGTAGGTATTCCTACCGTATCAATACACAACATACGTATAGAAGTGGGTATTATCTACCTCATTTCACTCCCCAAAGCCACGTCAGTAATTGTGTAACGGTATCGACTATTCGTTCGCTGGTGATCCTAAACATGTCAATTGATAAGCCAAAGTACGAAGTGGATTTTTGCCAAATGGAATTTGCCCAAAAATTGGAACTCCGAATAATGTCAATAGCAAAAACGTGTCGCATCATAGCTCGGTATTGGCTTGATATTATTTGTTGTCTGAGTTTATATCCGTATTTTATTTTAAATACAAGTTGCGCGTCTAGTTTTCCTAGTACTCTCTTATTAAAAATAAAATTATTAATTAAGGAATACCATGTTCAATTTTCATTTTTAATTGATCATCCGTAATTATGATTGGCAATCATGCATACAGTCCAAGTGCGATGTATGCTGTTGAACACATATTAATTGTACCGCATGTATAAATATTTCTATAAGTGTAATGATTCATTACACTTATAAAAATATTTATCCAGTAAATATTATGCGGTAAGTATCTAATATAATACATTTAAAGCACAGTTAATACTTCAGAAATACCCCAAGGGTATACCACCGATATATTTTCTAAACCGAACACCTGTGTTATCAAGATCGTTTCCTTTCTAAATGTTTTCGTTTAATCAAACTGTGCGAACGTATTCAACCAGTATACTTAAGAAAGCAGTTAATTGTAGAATATTTTGTTGTTTAGATCTACGAGTATTATGTGTTATGATTAATTTAAAAAACAAAAAATTATTCCGGTTTTATAATAATGTACAATTTTGCAACCAACGACATACATACAAAATAAAAAAAGGTGAAAAATATACATTTACTTATAGAACCAAGTACAACACAACCAATTTAAGAAAAAGTATATAGTTATTTTAAATTTAAGTATCTATACTTCGATCTCTGTCTAGACTGTTGGTACAATTATTGTAGACTAATCTATGTGTAGACTAGGTATATATAATATATTCATAATTTCCTAGAACACCATCTCTGTGTATCAAGTCAGATGGGTTAATTCTCCAATGTGTATAGAATCAGGTCGAAGCCGTTCCGTGTTCAGTCGTTCCGTTATCCTATCTAACGTTGCAATAGCGTTTAGATAATGAAGAATTTAACATGCGGGTACGAGTACAGTCGTGCTATTGCTGTTAGTACTATTATATATTTTCTGCTATTGTATCAATTAGTTCTGATAGTACGATATAACTTTATTCAAACGCGATTTCCAGCTTTTGAATTATCTACATTTTTTATTTTCTCTACTATACTACTACTACTACTATTGACTTTGAAAATAATATTCACTTTGAAAAGCCATATATTTTTGGATTTTTGATCTAAATAACTCAAACCTGTTTCTTGCTTCAACATTTTAACATACTTAATGTTGTCAAAATTAATAATTAACTGGATTTACTTAATAATTCAAATAACAGTAAAAGATATAATTAATAAAGGCCTCTGTGTCTCATTGTTTTAATTAAAGCTGTTTTATGTAATCTTATTATTTTGTGGTGCAATAAAGAGTATTTGTATTGTATTGTAAAAGCTAATATAATAAAAAAATATACAGTGTGGTTAAGATAAGGAAGGCCGACACTAAGTAGACGGAAAAAAGACCTAGCGAAGAAGTTAAGATAAATCAGTGCGTTACCTCCGCCTTTTATTTTACTTTTGTGCTATATATTGTCCTGTAGGTATGATTAAACTAATCAAAATCCTGACCGCATTCTTTTTGTTGTGAATATCGTAAAAGGTAGCTTTTGACCTTCTGTACCTCAAAATCATTGAATGTAGATGAATTCCAAAGAGAATTGATGCCAAGCAGGCAGGTTCTTAAAATAATATTGATCTTATGGATCATGAATAACATTCACCCCATGAGTGTAGTAATAATTATGATGTCGTGTTCTTAACGGAGTCAAACTTCAAAGTGCTAAAGATGCAACTAGGAAAATGATAATGATTTCATGACTGCAATAATAATTTAAACTGAACTCCACAAACCAGTTTTCATCACAGCATCGTGACAAAAAATAAATGAGCGGGTTAAATAACAAACCGGTTATATTCGACTGTCTGGTTTTGTTATTTATCCTAAAACATCGGCTACCACACAACACACGCGCTGCCGCAAAATATTTACCCAATACTCGATAAAATATAAACGGTAAAGTGAGCAATTTTTTACTGAATAAACTCTATTAGAGACCGCACTGAATATTTTTTTAACTTTGTGATAAATTTTTAACAACAATAAAATAACTGATGACATTTAACTCCTTTATTTTATCTACTTATAATAAACATGCCCCGATCGAGCAGGTAAGAGTAAAGCATTTTCCGGCTCCATGGCTGTCCTCTGATATAAAGACACTTATGAGGAGAAGGGATAGAGCGAAGTTAAAATTGCGTCGTTGCCACAATGAGTTGAACAGGGAAAAATATGTATTTTTGCGTAATCTGTGTAACAAAAGGTGCAGGGAAGCAAAGAGAAAGCACATACACGATAACGTTGACAACTGCCATCCCAATAAGCTCTGGAAATTTTTGAATGGTTTAGGTATAGGCAAGCAGAGAACGGATGTAAATCTTAATATGGATATTGATGATCTTAACAAACATTTCTGTTCTCCAGCTACGGTTCTCACGCCTAGTGCTATGCAAAAAACATTGACTGAACTTCTATCTAAACCTGTTTCGGATTGCCAGGCCTTTTGTTTTGATCAGATAACTGTTGATAAGGTCAAGGATATCTTCAAGAGTCTTAGGTCGAATGCTGTTGGTAATGATGACATATCTTTGGCTATGCTTAATCCTATATTTGACTTTATCGCGCCTTTTTTGGTCAACATTATCAATAGTTCCTTAACAGCAGGTGTATTTCCTTCGGCGTGGAAATATGCTCACGTAATTCCTCTGCCTAAAAAATCAAATCCGTCCTTGCCTTCACATTTCAGACCAATTTCCATTTTACCTGTTCTCTCAAAAATAATTGAGAACTTTGTCCATCAACAACTGACTAAATATTTGACACGCAACGATTTACTGAGTCAATATCAGTCTGGCTTTAGATCTGGGCATAGCACCACAACGGCACTGGTCAAGATAACTGATGATATTCGCTTTAATATCGACAAAAAAGAACTCACTCTTTTAGTACTGTTAGATTTCTCTAATGCATTCAACACAATGGTTCCTGAAATATTGCTTGGTATTCTCTACTCTTTGAATTTCTCTACACTTTCCATAGCCTGGTTTCGCTCTTATCTCTCGAGTCGTCATCAGTTGGTCAAATGTGACCAGCGAAAATCTTGCTGGTATGAGTTGACTGCTGGTGTCCCTCAGGGTGGAGTGTTATCTCCAATCCTTTTCTCCGTTTTTATTAATGGCATTACGTCTGTTCTTTCTGCTTCTTTTCATCTATATGCTGACGACCTCCAAATTTATACCTCTGCCCCAATTGATAATTTTAGCAACGCTATTAATACTATAAACTCCGACCTTGCTGCTATTGCGGTGTGTTCTCGCAACTTTGGGCTTATAGTTAATCCGGATAAATCTCAGGCAATAGTCATCGGTAGCTCGTACTTTATTTCTAAGTTTGACTCTTCTTCTGTTCCTGGTGTGGTCCTTGATGGTAATATAATACCTTTTTCTCGCAAAGTAAAAAACCTGGGAGTTATTTTTGATCAGACTCTGTCCTGGGTACCTCAAGTTAATGAGGTTAGTCGTAGGATGTTTGTGACACTGCATTCATTGAGGCGTTTGCAATTTTTTCTTCCATTTAGCACTAAAGTTCTGCTAGCCCGTTCATTATTGATTCCTCTTCTTGATTATGCTGATATTGCCTTTTTGGATCCCACTGAGGAACTTTTAAATAAACTGGAACGTTTGCAGAACCAATGCATAAGATTTGTTTTTGGATTGCGTAAATTTGACCATGTTTCCGAATTCCGAAACAGATTGAACTGGTTGCCAGTCAGGATTCGTAGAAACATTCACATTCTGTCATTGCTCTTTAACGTTCTTTTCAATCCTACTTCTCCTATGTACCTCCAATGTAAATTCTCTTTTCGCCAGGTGGATAGTCGTTTACGGTCATCCAATTGCCCAACTCTAAACATACCACATTTCTCCTCACAGTCTTATTCCAAATCCTTTTCGGTTATGGCTGCCAGACTATGGAATTCTCTACCAGCTGATGTAAGAATGGCTAGTAATCTGAATTCCTTCAAATCTAAACTTATAAAATCACATCTAGTTACTTCAGATAATTAATTGAGTATCCTTCAGAAATTTTATAATTTATATATATGTCGGAGTGAGAGGTATAAGGGGGCCAAGTGCAAGTCAGGATGGATGGCTTTCGAGCATCAGATAGGGTCATAGGATGGCTTTCGTGGGCAACTCTTTAAAGCAGAGTGACAGTTAACTAACAGGGTATCTTTACACAATCTTACAAAGGTCAAGCGAGGGCATAATTGTCCCGATAGAGGGACGGTAACCCGAATCACGGCTTAGATCGGTGCCCCACACACGCACACGATAGTAATCTCACAACCAAGACTCTTCTCGATTTCCTCCGTGCTAACACAACTGATAACCAACAGCAATTGGTGAAATCAAGGGTCAAGGGTACACAGACACTCGCGCATCTAGGCGCCTCATCACGAGACTTCTGAACACTAGGCTTCTCGCCCATAGGTCAACAAGGGATAGCTAGCTCTCAGGACACATCTAAACATATCGGGTCACACGCACGCGCTAACACTTAAAACAATTAACATCAACTAATCACGATACTATTTCGTAGCTACTGCAGTGCACTGCCGCGCGTCTACATTCGAACTCGGCCCGATCAATTCTGTTCTCAACTGCCATTGCAATCACTTTCACCGTTACAAAAGTAGGGATAACCTCACAAGTGCACACGCCCGACGCCATATTCAAAAAGAACGTTCATTTCGATTCCCAACCGCTACTTCTATGACATTGACATTTGACAATGTCATTTGATGTTGCCAACCGCATAGTGTCGCCACTATAGTTAAGTTGCTTTCAGATTGATAAAGACCTTACGTTTAGTACTTCATTCTGCGACACGGCCATCTCTGACAAGTCACACGTCCCTGTGTGACATTTGATGACGTAGTAATCTAATAAGAATAAAATTCTGCTGCAAACAGGGCTTCAAACGAACTCTCATAGTAATTCAAAGTTTATTTTCAAATAATTAAGCTTACATCATTACTAGGTATAATCACAAACTACTTCTAATTATAAACTGACCAATGGCCATTATTCACTCAACCACATACTTCAAAAATTAGCTAAGACTCTACTTGCTCTACTAAATCGCTCATATCGACTCTACCGATTACGGTCGTCTCTATCGCCTAATTCGAGCAATAGGACTCATGCCACCTCCAGTGACGATCTCTCAAGGCGTCACTACTACCTAAATCGAGCGGTATCAGATCATGCCACTTTCGCAGTGACGATAACCTTGCCACCCTCACCAAGTGACGATAACCACGTTGCCCCCCAGAGAAAACAAATAACAACTTAGTTACTTGATTGAATAGTGTTCAATGGGCTTACACTTTCCTCTACATCATAACCAAATAGACTACCGAGTCCCAGTACCACTGAGTTACACTATCACATTACACTTTTTCAAAACAAAATAATTTTGACCGATTTAGAATTTATTACAGTCTCACATCTGTTATCGCATTTGTGGCCAATAGCTATCACAACACAATAGCTCAAAAGGTATGGAGCACCAAAACCTTTTATTTTGCGGACTTCCCCATGGGAATCCCGAGTCAGACCGCGACTCTACGATCTACGTACTACCACCTACCGCTTACCCAGGGTCATCTCATTTCAAGGAGATAACACCAATTTCTACCAGACTACGTCTACGATATATTGGTACAGTCTCCTAGCCCCGAATCTATAACCAAATCAATCAATCAATCTACCGCTTTTACGTCATCTTACTTTACAAACTCAATAGGTACTTGACTCTTAAACATCTTCCCGATATTATCATGAATGTAATTTTACTTTCTACCAAATGATGGTTTTAAAAAAGCGATAATCTAAACGAAATTAAACACAGTAAATTTTAACCGCTCGGTCGTTCCTGACCCATTTGGAAAAATTACGGTATCAAGTGAGCCCAGTGAAATTATCACTGTTACAAACAACAACTTAAAATATTATATTGCCAAAAGTAACATTTTACAAAAAGTTTGTTCTGCTATAATTTATTTTGAATTTCAAACAGCGTTATCACCAGCCAACCATCAGTAAAAACTATGCAGTACAACGCAATGCTTAACCAGCACAGCAAAACCGTAGCACTTAACCAGCACTACTTATCACTGAGCACTTAACCAGCACTCAGCCCAACCGCGATGCTTAACCAGCAAGGCAAAATCGTGGCACTTAACCAGTGTCACACACCGTCTAGTACTTAACCAGCACTAAACCGCAATGCTTAACCAGCAAAGCAAAATCGTGGCACTTAACCAGTGTCACACACCGTCTAGTACTTAACCAGCACTAAACCGCAATGCTTAACCAGCAAAGCAAAATCGTAGCGCTTAACCAGCGCTACACACACACTAACACTTAACCGGTGATAACAGAGTACTATCCCTTAACCGAGCAGCGCTTAACCAGCACTACACACACCGGCACATAGTAATAAACGTAAATCAACGTAAAATGTACTTTCAGCATTTGTAAAGAATCACAATACTTTCGGCCTCTACTCTTAAGGACTAATTGTTTCATCCTCAGATACTACATTGTTATCAAATTCTAAGGGAGAATTAGGATCTGGCATTTTCCTCAATCGATCGTGAGCATATTTATACTGGCGATTACCACTAAGCAATGCAAAACTTTTCATAACTTCCAAAAATTGCAGTAATTTCTCAAAATAATAAACTGGGTTCTGTTTAACAAGCACACAAAACATCATTGTCTAATCAATTTTATTCAACGAATCAAATCAGTAAACCTCACATTATGAACAACCGGTCCATTTCCGCCTTATTATTTTATTTTAAATTACTTTAATCAATAAATCCCGATTACAAAATGAGAACTCAGAGATCACTGAATCACCTTAATCAATAACTCAATATCTTGATGGCAATTAATGTCAACACAAAATCCAAAATTGCGCAATCTCAATAATACCACAAATACGCGTACCACGCCTGTGATCACCGGGTCCAACTGACCCTACTGTTTTCTCAGAAACCCGACCTCCACCAGAGTCAACCGCATATCGCCTACTCACGGACTACACAAGGCAGACACCGATTTTTCTCGAGGTACGACTAAGACTCGGACTCCAGCATAGTCAAAACACAAATAATATCAAACAACGCAATTTAAAAATTCAACTATTACACTATGAACTTAACGATCGGATTCTTCAATGATCTCTTTTGCCTCTAGCGTATTACCAAAAATCACAAGTTACGCTTTACAAGCACGCTTACAAAAATTTAATTCAAAATAACTTCGCCGTAACTAAACCCTCAAAAATGTAGAATCAATAAACCGTTAAGCAATTTTTTTTTTATTACGCGTAAACGAACGTTAAATCATTACTGACAATAAAACATTTTAAACAAATTAATCAATCAACTGAATTTACCAGTCAACGTCGTTTTCGCAACTACCTAAACTTTAGGTACCGAAAATTACAATTTAAAATTAACTTTGTCCATGTCATTTAAGATTTTTCTCGAACTACCCCAAATATCTCGTAACCACAGTGTGTTTTTATGTATGCGAAAATGTTCAATAACAAAAGTGAAATATCATTTTTTTTTTTAAATAATTCAACATCGCAATTGTTTAATACAATCGATTATTTTCTGACTAAATTAAATGCACAATGTAATGAAACATTATAATCGCACTATATTAATGTAATCGACAACGTTTTTAAAAACCTGTGGTAGCTAAATTGATATCAAAGACGATATTGTCAGTTATTTTTATCTAATCATAACTACCTTCAAATATCAAACAATTTACCACTGAAAATAAAATTACTCAATTGATGATAAACGCATAAAATTTCAAAAAAATCAGGTTAAGAAAAATGTCAAAAGACTTACCCCGGTTACTGCAACAAAACAAACGTATTGGTACTTACACTGTACTAAACACGAAACCGTTATTTTACAGAAATATGTACTAACCGCATTATTATCCGCATAAGTAGGTAGTTTTATACGCGTAGAGTTATTACAAGATTAAAGCCATGAATCAAAAAACAAGCGTGTCAGAAAACCAAAACTATAGGGTTCACCATCCCACTTCTGATGTCGGAGTGAGAGGTATAAGGGGGCCAAGTGCAAGTCAGGATGGATGGCTTTCGAGCATCAGATAGGGTCATAGGATGGCTTTCGTGGGCAACTCTTTAAAGCAGAGTGACAGTTAACTAACAGGGTATCTTTACACAATCTTACAAAGGTCAAGCGAGGGCATAATTGTCCCGATAGAGGGACGGTAACCCGAATCACGGCTTAGATCGGTGCCCCACACACGCACACGATAGTAATCTCACAACCAAGACTCTTCTCGATTTCCTCCGTGCTAACACAACTGATAACCAACAGCAATTGGTGAAATCAAGGGTCAAGGGTACACAGACACTCGCGCATCTAGGCGCCTCATCACGAGACTTCTGAACACTAGGCTTCTCGCCCATAGGTCAACAAGGGATAGCTAGCTCTCAGGACACATCTAAACATATCGGGTCACACGCACGCGCTAACACTTAAAACAATTAACATCAACTAATCACGATACTATTTCGTAGCTACTGCAGTGCACTGCCGCGCGTCTACATTCGAACTCGGCCCGATCAATTCTGTTCTCAACTGCCATTGCAATCACTTTCACCGTTACAAAAGTAGGGATAACCTCACAAGTGCACACGCCCGACGCCATATTCAAAAAGAACGTTCATTTCGATTCCCAACCGCTACTTCTATGACATTGACATTTGACAATGTCATTTGATGTTGCCAACCGCATAGTGTCGCCACTATAGTTAAGTTGCTTTCAGATTGATAAAGACCTTACGTTTAGTACTTCATTCTGCGACATATATATATATATAGTTTATATTATGTATGTAGGTACCTATTTATTTAGCAAATATTTATGTAAGTGTATTATTGTGACTGATTATGTATGTAGTTGTCTATAAATGTTTATGTTCATTTCATATCCTTTATGTCTTTGCTAGTCTTTGTTTGCACTTCTACTCTTTTCTTGTGCATTTTCTTTCGTCATTCGCCGGTTGACTGTAAGAGATCCCATCCTGGGATAAGTCCGCCATTGTCTTCTTATTTTAATAATGTTCCTTTTACTATGTATTTTAAAGCAATAAAGATATTACAAACAAACAAACAAACAAACAAAGACCGCTAAAAGCGAAGCAATATTTTTTTGTGAATTTCTGTTAGGTAAAGTCAGCAGAAAAGCGGGCAAAGAGATGGTGATGATCTTCAGAGGTGAAATTATGTGTGTATAATATCTTCTTTTTCCTACCCTCTATGATTAGGGTGGATTACATATTTAGCCCGATTTCCTGTTTTATATTAAACTTTTTGCGCTTGAGCTGTTTGTTTCTCTTTTAATGGATGTCTGATAGATAGAACTAGTCTGATAAATAGTTTTAATAAATTAATCATCCATTACTTAATATGCACAAAACTCCTGTAACAGTATAACATATTACTATTATTAGTGCTTCAGCATACACAGCCGTACGTGATATTGTTGTCGACCAGCGATCTCCGCACTTTCTGATAATGGATTCATTTGTATTCAGGTTGCAAGTGGCCTGTAACGAACATCGGGAGCTGACGTTCAGCACAATTACCAGTGTTAATATTTACCAACTGACGCCTCCTAATTGTTGGTGTGCCTTAGCTCTATGTAAAGTCAAGATCTAGATGTAAGGCAAAATGGGTTCGCTTTGTATACCTTTTTGGGATAAAACGTGTACGTACACGTTTCATCCCAAATTCCGAAGAGTAGTTATATTTTTATCTATTATAGCCATTTTTTATTCTATATTTTGCCTTTAGGTTCTTACAATTTCATTTAATAATAGAAACCTAAGTCAGACTATAGTCTGGATTGTATGGAGTCATTGACTTTGTATTTAAAACAGTGATAGAAAGAAAATAAGTATGCATAAAGTCTATTGTTTTGCAAATTCTGGCTAAACCTAATGGTAGCTTTAATTTTTTTTTAAGTACGGGCGGTAAAGGGCGATAGTATGAAGTAATGACAATGCGATTGTGACATTTTAATGCTGCAGGCGTCCATTACCTGCTGTTATCTATCAAATGGGCTACAAGACTTGCTTGCTAATATATGCTGCTTTTTTATAAAATTTAATGGTAGTTTAACTAAATAAAATCCTAAATATTGTAACAAGGCCACAGAACAAGGCTGGTTTATTTGATGATTTGATGTAATGAGGAATAAAAAAAACTAATTATAATACCTTGGTTGACTGTTAGTAAAATAATGTTTTTAACCCGTCGGCTCGCTTAATCCAGACAAAATAGAAAAACGATTGTTATAAGGTGCATTCGTGCGCGATCCCAGCGGAAGCATTAACATCATATATTCTAATGTTCTTTACAGTTTGTACTGTGTTAGTAAAATAAAGGTTAAAAACATACAAAAATTTTTATTCATTTATTCTTGCTTTAATTTTGTAAATCTACAGATTATTCCTCATAATAAATGAATCTCATTTGTCCTCATAATTATAATAATGACCGGAGAATATGGTGATAAAACGTCGACATTTAACAAGTTCGACAACGGTCCCGTACTCGGCCGATACCGCCACGTACATAGTAAGCAGATATTTATTTTGAAAGGGGATTTATTTGCGGAAATGGGTCCGACCCGCATTACTCAAGGGAGGATTTTGCTGAGTACGATTCTAAAGTATGGTGTTTAGATCCAGATAGCTTATTGTGTTGTAGGATCTGTTGTTTGTTGTTAATATGACTAGCCGTGTAGGCATCGACTTGTGTATCTTTAAGTAGGTGTCATAGAAAGTGATTAAGGGATTAACAGAGTTCCATATTGATTTGCACTTCTGTTTGAATGGTGGCGGAATCTATCACTCTTAGAACTGAAAAGCGTCCGACGTTTTGTCGATGGTTTCCCCAAGGCGTTGGAAGGACATCGCTTCTGTAAAAAATACTGTTTATGAGTAAATAAATACATAATGACAAATCATTACAAGAAATGACATGATGCGAGTATCATTATCTTTCTAGTCTTAATGTTTTTTTTTTTTCCGTTGTATCTTCTTCATGATTTAAAATAATCAGATATAATATATATATCTATCACTTACCCCAGAACTTACTCTCCGCACCACTGGTTGGTTGACTGGTAGGAAAACCCTACGGCTTCAAGTCCGCCATTTTCATGGTATGTAATTAAGTTAAATAAATATAAAGTTTAGAGTATTGACATGAAAACACTTCAATTGAAAGTGAATACGGGTGTTTTTACGAATTTAATTAAACTTTTACCATACTAATAAATTTATGAAATGGAAAACCAAAGAGATTTGTTTAAACATGATGATTTAACCCAAAACTATAATTAAGCGTTGGAACAACCCTTAAAACTGACCCATATATTAACCGGAGTAGGTAACTCGAGTGCGCCTCAGGAGGTTTCTAAAACAGGTCAAGTATGATTCATAACTTACTATTTACACGCGACTGCTATTTACGGTTTCAGTAGTCAAAGGCATTACACATTTTTTTACTTTTTTTATCACCATGATACTATATGTATACATTTAAGCAAATCATTTATACCATGCGATTTCTGGCTTGAGAATAGATCCTAACACTTGCCGTCGTAAGAGTTAAGTAGGGAATACTTGCGCTTTTTCTTCGATTGGTAAATATTTCACCATCAACAGCATTCTCAAGAACCAGGCAACCTGTCATAACTATAATGCCAAATCTTATTATGTCTATTATAATAATGTCTTCAGTAGTACCACTTATAGAAAGTATACTAGCAGTAGTACCAAAAGCCGACTGGTAAGCGGAGGTGCTGAACAGAGAAAGTTGGAGAGCTCTGGTGTCAGAGGCCAGTAAGTATTAGTAGTAACTCTAAGGAGTGGTACCTAAGTTCATAATTTAATATTTTAACTCTCGTCCTTATCACTATCAGCCAGCATTTGTTGTTATTTAAACATTGTGAAAAAGGTTTGTTCTTTACTCTTAGTCCCATTTCGTAGCCAGATTTCGTAGCTGGCTTCGAAATGGGAAATTAAATTCCCATTTCGAAGCTAGACCTAAAAAAAAAGTCACGACTAAATACTTACCTGTATCCATTTATAAGATCATCTTTTATATACTTACTTCTATACTAATATTACAAAGAAGAAAGATTTGTATTTTTTGCGTATGATTGTAATGAATAAACTCAAAAACTACTATGACGATTTCAAAAATTATTTCACCATTGGAAAGCTATATTCACCCTGAAGTGACATAGGCTATATATGTACCACAGGCGAAGCCAGAGTAGACTACTAGTATTGAATAAAACAAAAGGCACTAAATATTTAACTACATTGAGACCTAACGCCGATAAAAGTTTACAGTTGCCGGATACTAGTTGACATAAATCTAGTTAAACGGGCTTCTAGCGTTATCGACTGGTGGCCGTGGTTTAGTTTAAATTGAGGGCACAGTCGATAAACTTCATTCTGTTGAATACATATTTAACATCGTTTATGAATTAGAAATAGGAAGCCAACAATTTAAGGGCCCCTTCTTTCTCAAATACCGTTTTTGAAATCGATAGGAATCAGTATTAAACAGTCGTAAAATTCTGAAAAAATTATCTGTTTTTAGTTGAGGATCTAGCAGAGTGAAATTCGCTTACAGTAACACAATCAGACGAAATTCGCTCGATAGAAAAAAAAAACAAAGTTGCCTCCTTTTAAAGTATATTTTCAATATATATTTGTAGAAACTGCAATCAAAAGAATAATAGAGACTGATAAGGGTGGTGTTCAATTTAACGGTGAAAAAAATATTTTTTATTAGGTTTGCTGATGACATTGCAGCATTTGTAGAAGATTCAAAACAATTAGAAACGCTTTTACAAACCATAGATACAGTTTTCCAAGAACACTGACTAAAAGTAAATAGTAAAAAAACAAAAACAATGAAAATAGACAAATCAAATGCAACCAAAAAGAATTCTTCTATAAAATTTAATAATACACAACTAGAGCAAGTACAAAATTTCAAATATTTAGGCAGTGTAATAACAGATGATGCCAGATGTACACAAGATATTATAACAAGAATAGCCATGGCTAAAAAGGCTTTTCATAATAAGAAAGCCCTTTTGACGGTCAAAATTTCCAAATCAATTAAAAAAAGACTCGTCAAAGTGTACATCTGGAGCATTGCACTTTACGGGTCCAAAACTTGGACTTTGACCAAAAAAAAAAAAAAAATAGAAGCATTTGAAATGTGGTGTTGGCGTAGACTGGAAAGAATAGTTTGGACTGAACACATAACAAACGAAGAGGTTTTGAATAGAGTAGGAGAAAAGAGGAGCATTTTAAAAGTAATTGAGAACAGACGAGGAAACATGTTGGGACACTTAATACGACACGATGATTTGATGAAGAACATCATTGAAGGAAAGATAGAAGGAAAAAGGGGTCCAGGTAGACCAAGGCATAGTTATATAAAACAAATAAAAGATAAAACAAACGTGTCGTATCAAGAAATAAAGGAACTTGCTAAAGATAGACAAAAATGGAAGAAACTCCACCGACAAGAGCATAGCTCTTAAATTTATGATGATGATTATGCCTAAAATAATAAACTTATTGACCTGATTTTGACGTGACAACGTCTTATAATTCGATGGAGCCGGCTGCACGCACGAAAAAACATGACGCAATGCGGCGTTACCTCGCTCTGAGGCGTTCCATTTAAGGCTTGAAGTGCAAGCGAATTTCTTATGACGTTGTCACGTTCAACTATCGTCAGTAAACCGACTTTACAGACAACCGATTTTTTATACCAGCCTTTAGAAAAAGTATTTATATATTGAAAATCGCTGAAGTAGATGGTGTAGTGTTATTTTCCCAAATATGATGTCAAAATAATTACAAAATGAGTGAGTGCCGCGTCGCGGCTTACGGACAACGGACCTTCAGAAGAAGGGGCCCTTAAATTCTCATATAACTTTGAGCGTTAAACGTATCACGAGCGTATATAGGTTTCAGTGACCGCACGCCCATTTTTGCGGGCTAAGTATATGGTTAACTGCCAACGTAGATGTATAAAAATACCTTACCTTATCATCGCTTGGTTGATTAGTAGTAAAAAGCCTGCGGCTTTATGTCATTGAGAAGTTAAATAAATAAACTTTAAATTAAAAACAAAAAATTAGATGCAAATTATGACAATGGCTTCAATTTCACCTTTATTTAATTTAAGAAAACTTTTATGTGACCCATTCCACATATTTACTTGCTTAAATTAATTTCCCTACTTACTAAATATGCCACTGATAGCTATCTGAATTTTAATTAAAGCATTTTTAAGTTAAGGGCGGCTATTACATTCCTAATTGACATTGAACTCCACTCAAAGTGGTTTCTAATAAGTTCTTAGTTGCCTTCGAGTCTGTAACCGCACAGAGACATGTCAAGTAATCTCAGGGGATTTCATTTTAGTGAGCGAATTAAGCCCTTATGAATATTTCATACAGGACTTTGTGTTTTCACCGAGCTCGGAGTAAACTTATATTTCAGCGTCTCGACTGCTTAATGTCATAGTTTCATATAGTGGATATTGTTTTTCAGTTATAAATTTCACAATTTCAAGTTATACAAGCTTAGTAAGACTAGAAAGACCACCTTTTTGTAGGTGACTACTGTTAGCATCAGCAACATTTATTGGCCGTTAAGATATAGACACTCTTTGAATAGGAGCAATAAAATTGTAGTTCAACTGTAATTTTTAAGTAAGGAAACGAAAAGGGTAAATTATTTTACCTGAAAAATTAAAGCTATACACTTACAGACATAAAACTATTAACTACCCTTTCGAACATAGTTCAATGAATTTTTACCCTCTGCGCATGTAAACTGGGTATTTATCCATATAATATTATAAATGAAAATGTTTGTTTGTCTGTACTGTTTGATGAAATTTGGACCACCACTTTTGGACGTGATATAACCGTAATATATGCGGGCGAAGTCGTAGGAAACAACTAGTTTTAAATATACTAATTATTTTTTAATAAATAATCTATCTTCTAAACGATAATTAATTATTCTTATTTAAAAAATCTTGTGATATTATAAATTAACTGTTTCCTGTATAACAAAAGACGGCATCTTTATTTCTCAAATAATTTGATAAATTAAATAAATTGGTATAAAAATAAACAAAAATTTCTTAAACCCATATTTATTATAATTATACTTGTAGAAACTTGTAGGCTTATAAATAATAAAAACTATCCATTTGAATCAATAATTATATCTTTAAACAATATTAATCAATTAATTTATTTATTCGCTTTTAATTTAATTTTACTATATACCTTATTTTGTTACGTATTTATGACCAAAGAGATAAAAAAAAACCTGGCGCGCGCCATTTCCAAACTATGTGACCAATTTGCTTTATTTTGTTATATTATTTCTTTACTTTTGATTTACTGAGTAGTTTTTTAATTTAGAAAGAGAATGAAAAGATATGATAAATAAAATAAGTACCTACTTATAGATACTTGTTTAACCTTCTTGGTGACTGTCTGCTACAATGAAAATTAAAAATTTAAACTTTAAGTAAATCAAGTAATATAAATTTAGAATATTTCTACAAACAAAAAATATTTAATTAAGAAAATTCAACAAACAATAGAGCATGGTAGGCATACATTTTCATCATAATATAAATGTTTCAACCTAAATGCTGCCTTATTGTAAATTCTTCTCCGACAAAAATCTCTGCAGTTATTTATCACATGACCCTTGGGCATTAAAAGCGACCCACCCTTGTAATTAACGTGCCTAAATATATGCATGTCTCCATCAAGTATTTAGTGAACGAATTCTTTGTGATAATGTTGATGAAAATAATTCTAATATCGCTTAAACAAATACGGTTTATTAAACATCTCATATTATTAGTATTATTACGAAAATATTCTGGTTTACGAGTTGAAAAAACGCACACTCAACCATAATATAGTTTGTCACAGACGTAAAAGAATTAGGTAGTTATTACTAAATATGCTTTAACTTAACTTTATTTGCTTGTGCTAGACTACTAATATATATTTTAGTATTAAAACACTAGAAAGAAGAACTCCTTACTTCTAGGAGGGATTGTGTTTTTCAGACTATTTAACTAACTGACAATAAAAGTTTTAAAACTACGTTTTCCTTTTTCTACACCTAAATATTTATATAAAAATTTGAAAGCGTCCAAGTAAAATTTGTAGTAAGTTGACTATTAGAGCATCATTGAAAAGTAAATATAAAGCCTATACTTTAAAAGCTGTTCAATTCTGATACCAGGTAATTATAGACCACGATCGCTTTCACTGCAATTGGTTTCTTTTTTGAAGTAGCATAAAAGCTTTAATAAAGAGGCACGGAAGTCGAGAGGTACTTACTATTTATAAATAACTAGGTACTGTCATATTTATTCCTTACCGCAACAAAGTTCAGACTCGTAAGTATAACTCAGTCACTAAATGCCTTCTTGTCGATACTTACGTTACTTTGTAGGTTGATACAGATACCTATATTTATTATTTATCTTTATAACAGTTTCAATTACTGTTGCAACATACACAATGTAGACTTAGGTTTTTTATTTTTGCCTTATAATCCAAAACAGGAAAGTACTATTCTCATTTGCAGCTAGATGAAAACATAACGAAAAAGAAAATGTAAAGATTAGAGAAAGAATCATTATTTTATTTGTTAGTCTTTCGAAATACTAAATCATAATGCAGTACTCGAACCGATTAAAACATCACGATGTTCCTCTTAAAGTTTCCAGGGCTGTAGTTAGGCAGAAAGACACAAGGCTCCAGGACTTTTGGTACGACAGACTGCAGAAGAAGGATACTCAGTCTGCAATAAGTTGCCCATTTAAGCCACCTGGTAAAGAATGTATTTAAAAGGCTAGTTTTATGCATGGTGACTACGTCCAGGTAATTGCAGCGTGAGAAATCCACCTACTAGATGTATGGTAGATATTCTGGTCGCAGAAAGACGATTATGCAAGACGGTTTATTCAGGTCATCGGCCCATACGACAAAAGCTTTACCGATACTTATCAATACATCCAGTTCTCTTGTTGGATATTTTATACCTTTATAAGGTGAACTGAAATCAACTGCAAATATTTAAAGGGCAGATTCAGACCGCTAAACTGAACAACTTTTTCAAATAAACATATATCGTAATACGAAATTTTTTTTTCACTCTCCATAATAAACTTGACCAGATAATTCTCAATTTGTATGGAAATTCGATTTAAGTTTTTTTCGAATTTTCGAAAGTTGTTCAGTTTTAGTGGTCTGAATCTAGCCTTAAAATATTTGCAGTTGATTCCAGTTCACCTTATATACTTAAGTGCTATGTTGGTAGTAAGGTATTTACTGGATATACTACTTACTGCGATAGCTCAGCGACCCAAAAAGGATCTTGGCCTCCTCCGTCACCAGAGCTCTCTACCGTTCCCTGCCCAGCGCCTTCTCTTGTCAGTCGGCTGTTTGGAGGGCTTTCAGATCCTTTCTCACTTCATCACTCCAGCGGTACTCTAGGACGACCGACTGGATTTTTTTATAACTGGACTATAGTTCAAACCATCACTGATTTCCATCATTGATTCTATATTCGATTTTAACTGCTATTTAGTAGACTAATATTATTTGTAAAAAATTCTTATGTTGGAATCTTTATTGGGGTCAGAATAAAAAAAAACTAGAATTTGGCATACTTTAAATTATCAAAGACCAATAGTTACAATTTTTTTGTATAACAAAACATTTTGAATCTATAATGTGAGATTCAAAATCACTGCCTAGTCACTACATAGAATAAAAGAAAGTCGCTTTCTCTGTCCCTATACTCCCTATGTCCCTATGTATGCTTAAATCTTGAAAACTACGCAACGGATTCTGATGCGGTTTTTTAATAGATAGAGTGATTCAAGAGAAAGGTTTTTATGCCCATGCGAAGCTGGGGCGGGTCGCTAGTGTATGCATAAACTAATTTTCATAAATTATTATTATTACAGTAAACCTCTAGATTTGTTTACAATTGGGCTTTGACGTTCTAAGAAAGTTTACTAACGAAGGGAACTTCTCGACCGATCGTTGATTAAATATTGTTATAGCTACGTTTGTCAAACTATTTATCAACTATTGACTTTTATAAACAAATTAATAAACATCAATTCCCATTTAATGCATGAGTTTGAGATTTGACTAATTTAAAGATTTAGCTAGGTACCCATAATTTTTTGGGATAACGTGTATTTTTATGTTATCTCTGTATATAACAGTGCACCATTTCAAATTTAATGTCGAGTGGTTATCATATGATGCGTACACAACAAACAGTCAGAAATACTTATATTTATATAATAATTTGTAATTTCTAGGTAGGCGATAGGCATGGCTCTCATCATCATTTCGTGTTAGTATCACGGTCAATCGACCCCGGTGCCAGAGTTCTTCGGAACCACCTCTCGGCCTCTGACGTGGTTCCTTTAACGACTACCAAAAGGCAGCCGGGACCAACAGCTTCACGTGCCTTCCGAGGCACTAAACCATCTTTGTTTTCAGACAATCAGGTGGTTGAGGTCTGCAAAGTCCTAAGCAAACTGGAAACAACTAAACAAAACAAAGTATGGTTTCCCATTCCCATGGGAATCGAACCCATCACCTCGATTCTACAGGCAAACGCCTTAACCACTGAAGCACGGAGGCAGTCAGCATGACTTTAAGAACTACTACTATACACACGTACACCGGCGACAAGTTTAAAATATGTAAATACGAGTAATAAGTCTATCAAATACAATATGCATTGTACATGTTTATCTGTAACCTGTTGATATAGCTTTATTTTTACTTAATAGTGATCAGGTTTGCAATTTTTTTTTAAATTGTTAAGTAAAAAAATATTTACTTATCAGTAATTGTAACATTAAGCAATTGAAGTTACTCAAATTAGTTTGATTTTCTAAACCAACTTCAGCTTAACATCAAAGAAGGACTTTACTTTCTTCAATAATAGCTCTTGGTAATCGAGGCACTGTTTTCGGAAAGTTTTAAGTGTACAAAAAATGCTTTGTAAACTTTTACACAGTCATTTAAACTTTTCTGAAATATTTGAAGTTTAGATCCCTTTTTCATTTGTCAGTAATAATATTTTTTTAAAATTAGGTAGTAAATAATATTCTCTGTTCTATAATTTAACCTATATTATAGTGTATTTTACTGTATACAAAAATGTAGTAAATAAATAAATTGTTCTGAAAAAAGATAGTTATGACAAAATTATTCCTTGCCACATCACTGGTGGTATAAATAATACTGTCCAATCATTCATACTTTATTTCGAACTCACACACAAAAATAAAAAAATAATATGTGTAATAGTGTGTAATAGTGTGTCTTGTGCTCTTCGACTTGAATTAAGAATACCGCCCAATCTCTTCCTATAGGTTTAGCAGTGTAGTAAATAAATAAATTGTTCTGAAAAAAGATAGTTATGACAAAATTATTCCTTGCCACATCACTGGTGGTATAAATAATACAGTCCAGGTCATTCATACTTTATTTCGAACTCACACACAAAAATAAAAAAATAATATGTGTAATAGTGTGTAATTAGTGTGTCTTGTGCTCTTCGACTTGAATTAAGAATACCGCCCAATCTCTTCCTATAGGTTTAGCAGATGACTAGGGTAATGTCTGATCTGAAGGTCTCACTTTAAATGGAGCTCTGTCAGACTGGTGGCAAAAATCCAAATCCATCTCAAAAAGTTTGACATCAGGACGTCTTCTTTTTTCTATTCGAGTCATAATGGCTGTATGGACTTTATATTGACTTTACCCTTTGCATTGCTAGATGCCTACACTCAGCATTGGGTGACGATCGGCTGAAGAAGAAGATTAACTTTACCTACTTGGCCATCTCCACCGCTTCCGCCGTCCGGTTGTTCGCCTCGTTGTGGTATTGTGTAAGAGACAGTAGAGAAGCTAGGGCACGATTGGTTTTTAGGAGTAGGTTACATCATAAAACAAACGAAGCCTATAGCTTGTTTTTTTATAAAAACTAAATATTCCAAATATTTTTTGGTTATTATTTAAATAAAACAGTGTGTTAACTATATTAACAGTTTTATTAAAAATTGAAATTTCTATTACTAAAATAATATTTTATACTCGAAATATTCATAAATAACAAATATGGACTAGCTAAGTAAACTAGCTCCTACTCTAATTAAGCAAGTATAGTCAGTTGGTTACAATAAAATGTAAAATATTTCTAATAAGTTATTTAGAATTTCTTATTTGTTTCTTATCTAGTCTAACTTCTAATTAACTGTCTAATTTTCTATAAGGCCTATTTATTTTATCTACATAATTATCGTTTAAAACTGCTAATTATTTTAAGCGGTCTATTGAATGTTTACGATTTTTGGTCATACCTAATAGTATATTATCAGTAGAAGCATTATTAGAATGTTGTAAAATATCTTCCTTACTTTGCATTGAATGATAATCGTTCATTTCAGACCAAGTAGGATCAGATTTAGCTATACGTTTTCTTTCTTTAATTTTTGTATATAATAACACTGATACCATGATGAAAAAAACTACAAAACCTAGAGAACATCCAACAATTAATCCCATTCTACGATCTAATATTTTAGATATATCAAATGATTTAACAGTGGCAGGTCTTCGAATTATTTTTTCTGTAATTGTGTTAAAAGAAATACATTCACTGGAAGGAGACTGCATTAAAATGGCGGCTGCGATATCTTGTGTTATTCTTGCTGTAATATTTAGATCTATGTCTTTGGTTTTATTATATTCTAATTCTTCAAAAGAGATAACAGGGTCATCATACAATGTAATTACACAAACAATATAATTTGTATTCAAATTCAAGTCGGTAAGTCGAGTTGAGACCTCGTTCATATCTAAGTATTTGGACTTTACCTGAAAACCATGGTAAAATGTTTACATCTAACGTCCGATTTTTTATATATACATAAAAAGCTAGATTTAATACCAAAGTTAAAAAACATTTATACCAACCTCAGGGTTATCATCTTCCCCGTAATATAAAATTTGTAGAGCTTTTATCGCAGTCCTGTTTCTAATGAACCACGAAACTGATACTGAGTTATCTTTGTGTTTGTCAACTGACAATTGGGAAATTATAGGAACGTCACATTTTTCTTTTGGATAATCATCATTAATACAAGTTACTATATTTGACTTTATTATCTTTGGATGATCCTGAATCCAAATCCACGTGTTATCTTTTTGGCAGTTGCATATTAAAACATTATCTGGAAAATAATTATTGAAAAGGCATAACTGTTTACTAAATATATGTTATGAAATAGCTTTCATTTGATTTCATACGAACCTTTTATAGATATATCTTGAATGTGATTCTCAACAGAACTGAGCAATTCTATAGGTATGGCCTGGAGTTTATTGTGGTCTAAATTTATTTTAAGGACTTTATTCAAATTTCTAAATGCAGTGACCGATATATATTTAATATTATTATAGCTAAGGTATAGAACTGAAAGTTCCTTTAAGTTTATTAAATCTTCATTCAGGATGTTCTGAAGCTTGTTGTGGGAAAGGTCTAAAAGTTTCAAGTTGCCCAAATCTTCGGCGAACGATTCCATCGACTCGATGTTATTATTAGATAAACATAATGTCCTTAATTTGGTTAACCCACGAAAATTGCTAGCTTTCAATTGTGAAATCCTATTATAACTTAGATCTAAGTTTTCTAATGAATTCAACTTTGAAAAGGGACTTATAGATAGACGTCGTATTTTATTAAATTTTAAATAAAGATATTGCAAGCTAGTGAAAAATTCAAAAGTGATATCGTCAACGTTGGTAATATTAGTGGCACAAATGTGTAATTCGTATAAGTTTGCTACAAGCGTATTATTGTCTGCTCTGTGATCCGAAGTCCAAGAAATTGCAGGATTCTTGCTAATATCTATATTAATTAAAGAAATTCTACTCTTTTTATAAGTCATTAAAAAGCCGAAATGAACAATGTCATTATAAGAAATATTTAAATTTTGTATATTAGGAAATATTTCAAATATAACTACAGGTAAATTTCCAAGTTTATTGTAACTTACATCAAAAACGATCAAATCGGTAAATTGTACTTTTTTCCTAGCTGTTATTGATTTGATTTCATTTTTTCTTAATATCAAATATTTTAATTTTGTTAAGGGTCCAATTCCACTAAGCTCAATTCTTGGTAATAGGTTATCAGCAATATCTAATACTTCAATTTGAGTTAAATTGTGAAGAGTATTGTATGGTACATAATCTAAAAAATTATTACTAATATTAAATTCTGAAATAGAATTATGAATGTCGAATAATTGCAATGGTATTGAACTAATAATATTCTGTGCAATATTCAGTCTTAAAAGATTTCTGTTATTTTGAAATGTGCCCTCGATAATATGCTCTATATTGCAGTGTTCCAGATGTAGAAATTCTAAGAGAGGAAGTTGATAGAAAGACTTCATTGGCAAATAGTCTAAAATATTGAATGATAAATATAAATGTTTTAGACCTGGAATGTTGATGGATAACAAATCATTTGATTTCAATGAATTATTTTTAAGTGAAAGTACTTTAAGATTATTAAGACCAAAGAACGTGTCATTCTCTATGAATTGAATTTCACAATTGTCTAAATAAAGAGAACTTAAAGGTAAGCCTTGCTGGAAGATATTTTTTTGAAGTATTTGGAGAGGATTAAAGGATAAGTTTAAACTCCGTAATTTTTTTAGTGTGTCGAACGCCATATCAAAAACAAAACATATTTTATTATAAGAAATGTCTAAATCTTCAAGCTCACTTAAACCGAAAAACGTGTAATTTGTTATATTACGTATTAAGTTATTTTGTAAATTTAAGTATCTAGCAGAACTCAATTGTTGGAACGAAAAGTCATCAATAATAGAAAACTCGTTATAGTTTAATTCAAGTCGGGTTATATGACTCAAATTACGAAACGTGCTTCGTGTTAAAAACTTCAAATTATTATTCTTTAAACTTAAATGATTTAATCTTTCTTGAGATAGGAACATAAAAGCACTCAACAGCGTGATATGATTATAATCTAAATGTAATGTAACTAAATTTGATTGAACTTTCGGTAAAATATCATTGAAATCTACTAAGTGATTATGCTGTAAGCTAAGAAATTTTAAATTAGACATTTTATAGAATGTCCCGGCCTCAATAAAAGTGATATCATTGTTGTTTAAGTATATTTCTTCTAACTTGAGTGAATTTGTGAAATGGTGTTTAGAGATTATTTTAAGTTTATTATTATTTAGTCTAATCTCACGGAGATTTACAAGGGAATCTAAAGTATTATTATTCAAGTCAATAAAATTGTTATTGTCTACTCTTATTTTCACTATATTCCTGTTGTTTACAAAAATATTATGTGGCACTTGATGAAGATAATTAAAATCTAACCTTAATTTAGATAAGTTTACTAAATTACTAAAGCTTTCACTATGTATGTTACTTATACAATTTTTATCTAAATATAATAAATTAATGTTATTAGAATTAAAAAATGAATCTATTGGCACATCCAAAATATTATTATGACTGAGGTATACTTCCCTTATAGATGGTAAATTAGAAAATAAACCATGTATGTGATGTAAGTGATTATGACTCAAATCAATGTATTCTATTTTTTTATTGTTTTGAAATAGATTGGGGTTTAATATTTTTATTCTATTATGACTTAAATCTATACTTTTTAAGTCTGCTAATGAATAAAAAGCCCTGTAATGTATATTGTGAATAAAGTTAAAATGAAATGACAATCTAACAAGGGACGGACAAAATCTAAGGCAGTCTTCTGAAATAAATTCAAAATTATTAGAATCGAGGTCAAGGTATTCTAGGGCGATTAAGTCTGAATTCTCAACAATTGGAAAAGAAGACATCTCATTCCATGCCAATCTTAATGTCCTTAGGTGACGCAACTTTGAAAGAGCTGCAAAAGGAAAAGCGGTAAGATTGTTTTCGCTTAAATCAATTTCTGACAAGGAAAGTTCTAAACTAGAAAACGCTGACTCCGATATATCACGTATTACATTCCCTTTTATGTTCAGTTTCATTAGCGGAAGACCATAAAAGCTGTAACTGGGTATATCCTCAATGTAATTAGAAGTTAGATCTATTGACATTAATTTGAGCATGCCAGAGAACGATTTTTGCGGTATAAATTTTATTTTGCTCGAGACGATTCCCAATGTTTCAAGGCACTTTCTCAATGGCATAAATGTGTCATCCGCAATATCTCTTAAGCTTGTTCTCGACATATGTATGTGCTTTATACAAACGCCTTGAGGTATAAAATGGGGTCCCAAATTTTCTTCGTTGTCATCGAGATCGAACATTGTTAACGAATGGATAAGCGAAATGCTTTTGAGAGCATTTTTTACGCCTTTAATATCAGTATCATGGCAGTCTAAAAATAACCCTGTAATATTATAAATGATTAATTATTTTTCATTTTTATTGTGCATGAATAGCTCCATAAGATATTCTTACCTTCTTCAGATGTATAACATGAACATTTATTGCTCCTTATTAAGTCAGGGCACCCCAGGGTATTTTGAGCTCGCAGAATGGCGGGTAGTAGCAGTAATAATGAAATAATTTTCCAAATGTCGCCATGATTTTTTCCTGTCCCAAAGCATAAAATCTCTTTCATAGTTACATTATACTCAATGTTGATGGCATTCTATTGTTAGCTCGTTTGATACCTGTTTAAGAAAATATACTTAAATTATCTTAAAACTCTACAAAATTAAAATATACTTATATGCATAAAAACAGAACAGATACAGTATATAATTTGAACAGAACTTATAATTTTTTTATTGAAATTTACTTAAAAAAAAATATGATAGTTTTGATTTCTGTCTTGTGGCTTTCTTGTAAAATTTTGTCGTAACTAGTTTTACAAACATTTCTTCATTATCATCGTTTCAGCAGCATTTTTCAATTTTTTTATGAACGGCCAGTATGACCCTTCGATCATTAATACAGTTTAAATTATCCATAGATTTAAAAAAAAAATCTAGAGACCGCGCGCGAGTTCCAAATTTTATGAAATTATTTTTATATGATAAATATGATAGACCCAGCAAACAGTTGAATTAAGAATGGGAAAGGTTTGATACATATACCTAGCCTATCTATGCTTATTCATAAATTGTATCCGATAACCAATCTAGCGGTAAACTTTGTGTGATTGCACAGCATAATTCATCGTCCACGAATTGAATTTCCGGATGCATTAGTTTGTAGCCTGTAGTGGCATTTATATCATTCGCTTCATTTAACAACGTATGTAGGTGACAAAATATATGCAATTATATTATTTACTTAGAATCATAATATGTCATGTTCTTATTTATTTTCATATATATGTATACTACACGTACTATACATGAATTTGTTATTTACAAAGTGAAACACCCGGTAATATTTTGAACATAATATTTAAATTAAATTTCAGTATATGTTTATATCTAAATAAGTATATAATTTTGATTTAGATTGCTTGTTAGTAACAAGCAAAATGTTGCACGAAGTATGTACCAAAATTACTACGTAAATAGAATCTTTTCAGAATAATTGACTTTTAAATATATAGTGACATATTATATCTAGCTGTTGCATGCGGTCCCGTCCGCGTGGGACTAGATAATATTGCGCCTCAAAGTAGCCTATTTTTGACCCTGGGTCTTTAACTATATCCATACCAAATTTCATTAAAACCGGTCCAGCGGTTTAGCCGTAAAAGTGTAGCAGACAGACAGACAGACAGACTATCGCATCGCTTCGCATATATAATATTAATAGTACCTATACTTAAATAGTTTTTTATTAAATCTACTATAAATGGAACAAAGAACAATAAGAAGCCTTAGGTACTACTGATTTACTCAGGAGCTATTGAGGTTAAATGATAGAGAATGCATGCACTGTATACATACTTCTATACCCTAACCTCTAAAAGTTATTGTAATAAAATATTTATACACTTACCTAGCATTTACGCCGACATACGCAACTAATTACAAAGCACGCTTATTCTTACAGCGATAGGGTCCATTTTTGTGTCGAAGCGTCGCGCGCGGGTGGCATTCGAAGTGCGCCTGTCCTGTCGCACTGAAGATATACCACGCGTGAATCAAGCCGAATTTCAATCAGGTTGAAGTTTTAAACAATCCAGTGGTATTTGTGTGTATATTCGCGCAACAGTGAACGCCTGGGGTCATTAGAAAGCTCGACAGAAGACTGCCGCGGCGGCGCGCGCTCTGTAGGTCACCCACCGCCGTTGTTGCGGCGCCCCGACCCACTATTATTATACTTTTATGACGAATCGGATTTTGCTACCCGAACATCCGGCTTTGTACTGCTGTAAACATATATGGTCTTATCTTGTAGCTCCTGAATTCGTGAGTCGCTTTGCAACGGCATATTTGCGAATTTGCTCTAGTTCTTATAGCACATTCCAAGGTTTGTGACGAATTATATTGATTCAAATTATTTAAATACAAGCCTTATATTATATACTACACCTAGATTTAATTTTTTTTTAATATTATGTAAAAATAACAAAGTAAGACCAATATAGACTTAGTCGTGCGTGTCGTCTATTTGCTTTTACTGACCTGAATAACAGAAAAAATAGGTAGGTATATTAATTTCAAATATGGTGCTGAATAGAGATGTATGTTTTTTGAACGGTTTTTATGACAAATTTTAAGACAGTGGATAATTTAACGAATCCAAAACTGTAATTTTTTTATATTATTTTTTGGAATAGTATTAAAATTAACATTTGATCACGTGAACAATAAAAAGTGGTCACAGTAATATAGATAGATAGGAAGATATACTCTTTATTGTACCATTAACATACAAATTATACATGTTGATACATATAGAAACAATGTGTACAAAGGCGGACTTATCGCTAATGCAATTTCTTCCAGCCAACATTAGGGCATATAAATATAAACAATCACACAGATTGAACTAGCCCCTAAGTATACGTTCGAGACCTATTATAGATTATGTTTTAAATGTGGTTCTATTAATTGTTGCACTTATTGTAAGAACAATATTTTATATAACCACATTTAAAACATTTCAACATCATTGGTTGTTGTTTTTGGTTAATCAAATTTACTCAAATATCGACTTTCTTTGGTATCGATGTGAAAATCTGTGTGATTTTTCTGTTAATACTTATTTAAACTCGTTTCGTCATACAAGTAAACAGTATAGGTAAAAGCTCCCCCGAGACTTATACGAATGTTCATAGTGTACACTGCACTTTGGTTTAGGTTTAGGTTTATTCAATTAAAACAAAAAATTATGACGTTTTGCGGTAAAATATTCATATATTTTATAATAAGTTATTCTATCTGTTTTAAATGAAATGTATTTTAAAGTCCTTCAAAAAATTATTTACGTACTGATAGTATTTGCTGAGATGACGGTTAGATGACTATTCATTTGCTATGGTGATTGAACTTAATATTTTTTTTATTATAAAAAAAATTATTCTGTTAAAGTGACTTATGTTGCAAATTATAAATTTGTTGAATAATTCCATTACTTTTGATTCTTCAGCTATATATAACTCATTATAAATACAGAATACGTTTTATTGCTAAGTGCGAGAATCTCTGAGCCAAAAGTCGCGTAGGTGTGTCGTAGGCGTAGTCTACGAGGCCCGTAGCATTAGCTACGAATTAAGGTTGAAAAACTTATTGATCATTTGAAGTTAATGTTTTCTAAAAATGTTTATCCCAACTAAACTAAAGTGAGTTTGTATATTTGTTTGTTTGTTTGTTTGTTTGTTTGTTACCTCTTCACGCCCTATCTACTGAACCAATCTTCCTAATATTTCGCATACACATAACTAGGAGTATTGAGAAGGATATAGGGTACCTTTCATGCCGGTAAAAGCATTATTCCGAGGGAAATTTATGCGGGCGAAAGCTAGTCATTAATATTTCGTTGTATGTTTTTAACCCTCGACTCAAAAAGGGGGATGTTGGTATATATTATGATGTGTCTGCCTGCACGAATGGGCCGATTCTACACTTCCTTTTTGGGTTAAAATCTGACTGAATTGATATGGTTTGTAGCTCCTTTAAATTGAGATTTGTAAGGCTGTATGAAGATAAGGAGGAAAGTATAGAAATTTAGATTTTCGATTTGTTTATTGGAGAATTATAGTCCACCAGTTTCCACCACCAGGGAAAGTTTAATAAGAAACGAGAAATACATTTAAACAGAAGTACCTACTATGAAACTATGTACATTTAGACATAACTTGGTGATTATTCATACAAAAATATATTTTAATGCAAAAAAATCATATATTTAAAACAAAGGCAACCTTTTTAACTCGACGTTCTCGAAATCACAGCCAACACCATTGCTGATTACGTAAAATTGAATTCTAATTTCAAAACAAGATGGTCGCTAGAACTCCCAACAATACAAATTGAGTGTGTAGCGAGTTGTAATACCGAGTTTCAACTTCACAATAAGCAAACATGCTGAAGTAACAAGGAGTGTATTGAAAATTTCTGCATCTGATAACCAGACTGGCTTATAGTCTGACACTTCAAAGTACATGCAAAGTCGCTGTTTGCAAATTTATATAGGCCGGCATGCTAGTTGGACTATCTTATTTAAAAAAAACTAGGGCTCGTCCGTCGTTGAATATTATAAATTGCTAATATAGCAGCTGACTGGTTAATACTAAATGCATAAAGGAAGCAGTGACATCTAACTTATGTTAATGAACAGCATACAGTTTGCTAAGGATTAATTAACGTTTTTACATTTTCTATTCTTTTTTGTTGGTTTTAAATAAATTGATTAATTTTTGAATTGTTGAAGCTTTCGGTTAATAATGCTTATAAAATTTTCAGGTCTTAAAAGGTCAGGTCGTAAGAACAATGTCAAATCTAATGTTTAACTTAGCCATCTATCTACTTTTCTATCTGAAATCACGCTGCAATACAGCTTAGTATGCAACAAGAAGCTCAATACGATAAGAGAAAAAAAGAATTTATTCTAGTGTAGGTTTTCATTACTGAAAGTTCCAAAAATCCCAAATAATATGAAAAAGGAACAGCAAAGAGTTTTTCTTTTTCATATTATTTCTATCTTCTTTTTCATATTCTTCGTTCGGTCTGTTGAACAAAGTTGAGGTCGAAGGAACGTATTCCACGTAAGAAAACTTCATAGTTTTCTATTGTTGATTTAACAAATAAGAAAGCCTTCAAATATAGAACACAAATTGAGTAACGGTTCACCCTTTATATAGTCCGACCATTAAATATATATTCATAATCTAAAACCAAATGTTTACAATCACCGCACTATTATTACTTCAATAGACAGGGTTCGATTGTTGATTCAAACGACTTGTCGTTCGTTCTGACGGGCGTTGATATGTACGCGTTGTCACGGCCTCCGCATTAAAGAGATACGGCACAGCATAAATTTACAGTTGGATCTGTGAATTAAGTGGGCTTTTATTTGTTGCGTCACGTGCCACGCGGCTTTTAGATCCTACGCCTGTTTAGGCGGTAATAAACTTTTGAGCGCTCCCTTTTCCGTTGAAAGGAAAAAGACATGTCCCGCAGAAAATGTAGGTATTATTACAAATAAGGATCAATTTGTAAATGCGCGGCGGTCTCTTCGATTTTTTTTAATCTTCTTCTTAATTCTTTGTGTTATTTTTGTGTATGTTGTTTTTAGGGTTCCGTACAAAAATGAAAAAAAACGGAATCCTTATATGATCACTCGTACGTCTGTCTGTCCGTCCGTCTGTCACAGCCAATTTTCTCCGAACATACTAGACCAAAAAATATGAAATTCGGTAGGATGGCGTTATTCTGTGACCCTAACACAGATGTTCAAAGTAAATATTTTATTTTTAATAAGGGTCATTTTCGAGGTACAAATTAGGAATTAAAAAGAAGTTATGCAAATCTTACCGTGTTATATATCACTTGAAAGGGCTCATTATAAGGATTTCAAATATATTTTTGTTATTATTGTAGCATAAATAGTTTTGATTTTGTTTATGAAAGAAGACGGAAATTTACCATTTCCCTTCCCTGATCTCCGAAACTACTATTTTCTTTTGTTTAGAGGGCAAAGAAAAAGTAGATTTAAAATTCACACCAACAAACCACAATGAACATTAAAACTGACATTGGCATAGTACGGAACCCTCTCCACGCGAGTTCAATTCGCTTTTGACCGGTTTCTTATGACATGAATCAATTTTGTAAAATTCTAATTTTATGGGTTGGCACATTTTTTTAAAGTTCCTATTACTTATATGCCTTAGTGTAATTTTGGTAATAAATTTATAGAACTATAGGAAGGAAAACTACGTTCTGTAGGTAGTTAGCTGACGAAAATTTAACAGAGCGTGTAATGGACAACAGACAAACCGAACAGACGTTTAAAATTTTTCTGTAATAATGTAAAATTGGTGATTTTGGTTACATTTTGGATTGTAAATAGTGTCCAAAATCTTGAGTTGTAAGTTAGTTTATTTAGTCACAACGGTTAGAAAAAATAATGAGAATACCTACTAACGAAGGCAAGTATTGCAGTTATTCCTAGCCGAATAAAAACGTGATTGTTGTTAAACGAATTCATCAAGCGTGCTTGATTTTATTTTGCTATGCCAACTAATATAAGAGTTCGTCTTAATTAACTTCACCTTTATATCTATAAATCGACAGAACGGATATATGGATGTAATATTGTCAAGTTTTTATTTTCCTCGAAACAAGACACGTAACGAAGTAGCAAACGAGTTAATATACGGCAACAAATAAACGCATATCTAATACCTAATCTATCTATATATATATAAAAGAAAGTCGTGTTAGTTACACAATTTAAAATTCAAGAACGACTGAACTGATTTGGCTGAAAATTGATGGGGAGGTAGCTTAGAACCAGGAGAAGGACATTGGGTACCTTTCATCACGGGAAAAGTTTCCGAGGGAAGTTCACGCGAGCGAAGCCGCGGGCAAAAGCTAGTAAGTAAAATACGAATATGTTAAATTTCAGAGAGTCAAATGTTTGCTCTCAATTTAATTACGTAGTCAAAGATCGTCCAAAATTCTTGGAAAATTATTTTTTCAGTCTCAATTGGAAAATGTTATTTGGTTCATGCTGCCCGAGGTTTGAGCATTGTTCAATGCCGCAAGGTAAAGGGTTCACACGTACCGTACACGGTGCAATTTCCTTTTGTGGCGGTCATTCGTTAAATTTTCATCGAGCGGCAGACCCGAGCGCGCATCTCCGCGCGCAGACTTTATATTTAATTTCAAGCGGATATTCCGTGTCCATAAATAAAGTAACGCTATACCAACTATTTTGAATTCAGAACGCTGAATGTATTACAATTTGATTCACACAAAATTGAATTATTTTAATAATATTGGTGTGCCAACTTTATCTTCAATTTGAATTGTTTTTATTCATAGTTCAAACACAAGACGGACTTGCGTACCAAGGAACCCCAAACTGCAGTATCTTAAAATTTCATATGATGACTAAAAAGCGTTAAAATGAGCGTCTTTGTGTGGAAATTTTCTAACAAAAAAACTAAAAAAAATATAGCGATAAAAGATGGACATGATCTGTAAAAATCCAAAGCTCTATTTCGGTTCATAAGATACAGAGCGCGCGGAGGGACAAAAAACTCCCTCCATGAACTAGATATATATTTTAGTATGGCCAAGAACCACTTCGATCATGTTGTCATTGATCGTGTCTAAAACGGAATGAACTCAAAAAAATGACACTCGTAGATATACAGGTTAAACTTATAACACCCCTGGTTGTTTCGATTTAATAATACATAAAAAAAAACAATGTACCTTTATAAACAAATCACATAGATCGATCTAGTTCGAAAGTAAGTTCGAAACTTATGAGATACTAACTCCACGTTACGATACTATATTTTATATCAAATAACAGGTGAATCAGAAAAATATCATTTTCTATCAGGACCGGAGCGGGGATCGAATCTGGGATTTCGGTGTGATATCCTGCCATGATGACACGGCCACAGAGGTCGTACAATAACTCTTATTTCGAAGATGTACATTTTTATACAATCATTTTTACTATTCTGCAAGATTCTAGCATTAAAAATAAAAAAATTAAAGAAATTCTGACAGAGTTAAGTCCCAAAGTCACCATGTTGTCAATAAGGTGAAGCATCCTTAAAGTAATTGGAATTAGTTAGGAGCTTTCTCCGTCATACTGTTACGAGACAGTTCCCTGGGTCCGTGTTACTGACTAATACAATTATCGGTTTGAAACTTCTTCGAAAGTCCCTCAATGTGACGACTGTAAACTGGATTCGTATTAGTAAATTTACTACAGACAATCTTACATTTATTAAGTAATTAATACCCGATTTCAATGTTATAATAAATTAAAACATGGCAGTTGCAGCACAGTTGGCTTTTGGTAAAATATTTTTCTAACTAAAATAATTATCGACTAGAATAATACTTTTACCATATTTTAAGACTGATTTATTTTTACGATTGATCCACTTATAGAACAGATTCTAATTTAGAAGATTAGTGTATCAACAAAGTGATTAATTCGAATTTTAGTCCGCCCTTTTACTAATTTTCATTTTCGATCCTGTACAATCCAATGATGTATTTATAAATTGATGCAACAAAGTGTTTATTCATTCGGTCGACCGACCAGCTATTTAATATTATCTAAAAACTATAAAAAGTTTACTACAACAAGATACGGGCTTTTTTTACAGATAAATGCCTCTATATATAGTACACGAATCGGGTAAAGTTTGCCTAAAGCCATATCTTACTTCATTCCTACATAGAGATGAAGGAGAAACCGATGTTACATATTTAAGCAAACAAACATACATCTGTCTAAAACTTTACCTAGATATATTAAATCATAAACATGTATTTTGTTTAAGTATGCACAACAAACAGAAAAGCTTTCCTTCAACTAGTTACAATTTAATCTATATGTGAGATAAATTATAGCAAATCAAATAACTTCAATACCCATTGTAAGCCTTATAGAACCACTCAAGCGCCGTTGATTGCTTTCCATCTGCAGTCTGGTCACGTCAAAAGTGTAATTTCACAAAAAGGGGTGATTGTAAAGTACTCGCCAATTGAGCGTCTACCGGGCAGGCAGGACTCGCGGACGCGAAGGAGGTACAAAATGAGTTAAGTTTTCCCATTTATACTCACATTATTCCTATTAACTTCGTCGTCGGTCTAGAATATGTACCCACTTTTAAGTGCTTCTGCTAATTACAGGTACTTTCATTAACGAGTTATATCATTATTCTAATCTCGCCTTGAGAACTTGTTTAAAGTGAACCCTGAATAAGCTTGAGATGAATCTATTACCATAATTTGGTGACTTTTAAATTAAGAAGATTCAAATTTGTTACTCGAGATTTTTTCGTATTTGGGTTATGACATAATAATTGTAAGGTTTTAAATTGCGGTTTTAAATAGTAGTAGAGCCTACCTGGTTATTGACTAAATTGTAGCGCAACTTATAGAGCTATTATAGAGTATACTTATGTATAGTAGTGGATATCTCTTTATAAAAGAAAAGTCAAATCATTTAATCACATGCAGCGTAACCGTTGACCTTATAATGTATATCTCCTTGCCTTATTTTACCTATCGAAACTTTAGTCTCTTGTATACTTAGTGACAGTATTTGTCTAATTGATGAACAAGTGACAAACCACATTACTTAAATCAATAGCAAAAGTCTATAGAAGCAATTTATGTAATAGAGAAACAAATACATCTAGGTACCTATTAAGGGTATTGTTTAAAGTACGAAATATGAACGTTTGTTAATGTTTAAAAGATGGGACAATAGAGATGTCTAAAATTGATTACTCCTGCCGGTAGCCCTGGTTTAAAGTGGCAACCGGCCAAGTCATAACTCAAGTGGATATAGAAGCTAAATCTAAGCCATTTTTTGAGATCGCATTTAGTTTGGAATAGATTGGATGCACAATTCATGACAGGCACTGTTTTTATATATTAAAAAGTAGCCTATGTCCAACCTCATGGTTCAAGGTATCTCCATGCCAAATTTCATTCAAATTATTCATAGCTTCATTAAGACGTGAAAGACGGACAAACATATAAACACAGACCTTCACATTTATAATATTTATGGATTGTCTTGAGTAAACTAAGATTAATTTTAATACACTAACATCATGAACAGAAATACTAGGTAAAAGAATAAGTTGATTTTTTTTTGTTCTAACTTTTTTGCTAACTTAATATAAAATTAAGCCTGCCCTGACGGCAGTCCTATAAGTAATGATCAAATATAAAAGTATTCTATAGAAACTAGATTTATTGCTTCTTCACAGAATTTATATTACCTCTATGACTTTCTAGTACTTACTTTTCAAAATATTGTTATGAACTTATAATTTAATAAAGCATGATCGATAAGAACTATCCAAGAATCTCTCATGCCTGATGTTTTTATATAGGTTGATACTCGTAATATGACATTATATTTATCTAGTCTATGAAAAAAAGGAAACTAATTGGGGTCCATCATTATAATCTCTGTACAGGTAAAGGCACTGCAAGGTGGCACGTCTTGACTACAAGGCAGATAGATGTCTAGATAGCTTTTATTTCTAATACTAGTTACCGCCAATAATACAAAAGACTATAAAGACCATAGAATTAGGAAATCGGGCGAGGTCTTTGACGCCAGGCAATTTTTTTTTAATCTTTGAGAAATTCAATATTTAATAGTAAATGAAACTAATAAATTGTTATTAAAGACATAACTATCCGCATAATACTAGTCCCGATTTCACAACTATTTTTATAAAACAATTTCGAATTTTAAAGCAGCGTAAGTATAGATATTTTAAAATTCTCGTCTGAAATCCAGTCTGCCTTAGGTCCATATGTCTCATGAATAATTCAGACGGCCACAGTGTGTCCCGCCCGGTGACATATAGCTACCATACACGTTGCTAACCTGTATACGGACAGACAGATACGTATCTACATACAATGTGCATTGCAAATTGTCATCCGCTCATGAAAGATGGATTATTCTACTTGTTGAATTTAATTTGTTTATAAATATTATGTCGTGAATGTTCCCATTTATAATACTCGCGTTATACTTTTTAAAAGTTCAGCACAAAAAAAGCTTATTGGAAGTTCAGCTGTTCAACTCCTCGGAGATGCCTTCGGTAATGAAAATTGCCATCTGTCTGTCAAAATGAGGCTAATGTTTATAATCTCATTTTATTCTTTAGACACTTTTTGCTCGGGTGATTCGTTTGTAGGCTAGGGACATCAAAATAATAGAGTCTTCCTATATTTTAGGAAATTCAATAATCTGTGATACTATCCTGTCAGGGCGTTCGCCTATGAGTTTACTTCGAAATAAAAAGAATAAGTCCGGCTTAAATAGATAATACAAGAATTGAATGTATTGAGCCCGGATTATCAATTAGGAGCAATTAGGTACTATCACTAATGGTTATTTTAGCTAATAATCAAATGCCAACGGATGTATATCTATTCAGATAGCATTTTTTACTCAAAGCAATATAAATACATGTTTTGATCTACTATTCAATTCTTTATTTAGCAGTTTAGATCGAATACTTACTTTAAAGTTCTCAGCAAATTCACAATCAATTCTAGATCGCCTCTGGTATTGACTTCGAAAGGTTAGGTACTAGAAACACATTTTAGAAGCCGAAACTAGTTCAGATATTTTGAGCTTCCTGACGTGGGTATTATTTCACTTAACTTAGCCATGTCAATAACAATTTGATACAAACCAGTACTGCCAATGATCTTACCTTTTTTTTTCTCTTTTTATCAATAACTTGTAAACAATAACACATAGAATGGAATGGAGCCTTGCAGGTGCTGGTATCTACACTAAAATAGTAATCCAGTCTGAAACAAAACGATCTTGATTACTTCAAAGAGATAAGAATTTGAAATCTATGTAGAGTCTTCAATTGGTACCATATTGGTACACCTAAAAGATAAGTTGGATTATTTGACCAATTTAGTATTAGTAACAGACCTTTGTTGGCTCGTATTTTCACAAAATGTATGTTAAATAAATACATATTTTTTACGTAAGTCTTAATCGTTCGACGGTTGCTGTTGCTGCTGTGCTAAATCGACGTTTATTCCGAATCCATGGCTGTTAAAGTTATCAGTATCAACTTATTGTTTTCAAATTATGATTTAAAAAAAAGTATATTTCTTCCCAAACAGTCATAACAATGACATATTCCACTGTTCAATACAGATATTTTGTGTAGGTTTTTGTTTTACATAATCAAAAAATTCATCCATCTTATTAACTTGCTGATACCTTAAGGATAAATAAGTCCTCCGCCGTGATTGCCCCGAGCAACTGGACTTAGTTCCTTTTACAGTGGTTTATTTTTGTTTGAGGAAAAGATGTTTAAGCCAAGCGACTCGGATAAATTAGACAACGTCTTTTTGTTTACGTTCCGCTATTTTCCTTCTATTATTATGTTTTCAAGTAATGGCTTGCGGAAATGATGATACCTATTCAGGATGAGATATTGTTCTACGTTAATATATTTATCCTTGTTATTGTTTTACGCATACGTTTGTTGTTATAATATTTTTCTCTGTGTTTTGTTTTCAACTGTGTAGTTGATAGGGCAACTGCCTTCTTACAATATCCTTATGGTAAATTAGTACACAGTGTCTAATAATAAAATAAATTTTGTATAATATACCTTAGTTCAATGAATTCTAAATAAATTTTAATTAATAGAAGATAATATGGTAAAATATGCTTCAAGTCCGTTGTTTAAGAATAAAAAATAATAGTATATAAATACGGTTTTTAAATTTAAAGTAAAAATTATGTATCTATGAAATATTCTGTACTTTTGTCCCCGAACCGAGTTTTCCCCACATTATTATTTTTTCGAGATATTTTATCAGTATTGGCAATTTGCCTCACTTAAAATAATTAATTTTGAATTGCTTTATTCCTCTTGTCGGAGAGTAATCAAAAGCTAACAATACAACTAGGTAATATAACTATACTTCCAAATTCTATTTGTATCTCAACTTTAGCAATTCCGTACATCTGTTGAGATGCTCATATTGAGTATATGCTCCATAAGATATTATTTTAAACATTTTGCTTGTTTGTTTGTAATATCTGTATTGTAATATTTTTGTCAGTACTTATTTGTTGCAATAAAACAATATTGTATTGTACATAGAACATTTATGTATAAGAAAACCATACTTAAAGTAAATAAGCACAGTAAGTGCTCTCGTCCAGTCGACCATGGAAAGAAGGATAGAATAGAGAATAATGAATAATCTGGAAATCAAAATCTTTAAAAATTCTCCTACCTATACCATCCAAACCATACCACAATTCTATAAAAGTGAAAGTTTGTTTGTTTGTTCTCTTTCACACTATTTACTGAACCAATCTTCCTAAAATTTTGCATACACATAGTTAGAAATATTAATAAGGACGAACCAGTCTTCCTGAAATTTCTCATACTCATAGTTAGAAATATTGATAAGGACATAGGATACCCTTCATCTCAGGAAAAGCACTGTTCACGAGGGAATCACACTGGCGAAGCCCTTGGCAAAAGCTAGTTATAAATAAAGCTGGTAATTCAGAGCTGTGTTATCGGCGTTCATTCTGCGTGAATGTACTGTACGTGACAAAATTAAAATCTAGTTTTTCTTGTCTAATCTAAAATCAAATGAATGCACGACGCGTCTGTTTCCTAAGTCCGCTCTAAGCGATTTACGACCACTCAATCCGTCTTCGTGAAAGCCATAAGTTTAAAGTACTTATGAATTTAGATGCTGACCAAAGCGCAGTTTAAAAGACGTTGGATAAAATCAAGAATTCTAGGTGTGACCTCAAAGCTAAGCATATTTTTACGTCTTTCAGACCGTTTTATAGAAAGTTTGGTGTTATGTGTTTTTATTATTTTTTTGTTTTTCCAAATAAATATTATAACTTGATTATTACATTTCGAAAATGTATTTACAGTTTTACTTAAATATATATAAACTATAAAAAGGTAAATATATAAATTATACATCCCTTTGAATCCTGGGCACCTCTTTCCAACCTTTTCGTCTTAATTCAGACTAACTGTTATCTAAACATAAAATGGCCTCTACTTTTGATGTTCCTATTTTCTTCATTTGGTCAATAGTCATATATTTTAACTAGCTTCTTCTTTTACCCGGCCGTGGTGTGTCAATTTTAATCCGCCGTAATAACCTTAATTTAAAATTACCACATTTATTTCAAATTACAAAAAGCAGTCAATATAAATGTAAAGTAAAATATATTAGATCTTACAAATAACTATAAGTGATCAAGGCCAGGACACATAATTAACAAAAAAGGGAAAGAAAATAGTTCATATTAAAATTCCCTTCATTATAATTGAGAAATAATAAATCTAATAAGTAGCGAAATAGTTTGTTGTAATAAAACACCGTTTAATATTTATTAATTACAAGTGATCGACCTGACGTACTTAAACATTGAACAATTTTCATCTAATTCTGCAAAACCACTAAGCCACAGTAGGCCTTCATCATGGAGCATTATTATGTAGAGTGTATCGTTCATACAAGTTTCGGCATATATTGATTAATGGTCGATCGACACGCAACAATTTGGGCAGGTGCTGGCCTGTCAGTTAAGTGATAATATACTATACCAACCACTTGAGATATTACATTGAGTTTATAAATGAAGCTTGAGTCTGGAGCGTTTTAGCTTAAAAATATTTATTTTTATATATAAAATAGTTAAATGTAAATATTATATAAGAATGGTTATTATGTGTAAATCACCTATTGTCTCATACTAAAGATGAATTCCTGTCCCGGCCGCCTGAGGCCGAGAGGCGGTTCCGAAGGCATGATAGAGTCACAGAATTAGTAATAGTACTACGTAATAGAGTTTTACTTTTGTAGGAACTGTCAGAGCTTTCAACAATGTAACAGTCATAAAAAAAAAACATTATTCAAGCCTTGTACAGTATTTTCTGTAAATGTATTTTAAAATACATTTATAGGTAGGTTTTTATCACACAATATGTAATACGTAAGCAAGAGTACGGGAAGCGTAAAAGTAAGAAAAGTAGAGCCCTTCAAGTTATGCTCGTGAATTCTGGGTGGAAATTAAAAAGGGAAGCTGTAGATTGCAATTATAAAAGTAAAAATAAATGCTCATTGAAAAAATTATACTTAGACATATCCTACAATATTTTTAACTAAGTTGTAAATACACTGATTATTATCCAAAGAAATCCCGAGCTAAATAAGACATGAAATTAGTACCACTATAAGTGCTTGATAATGTTCTATCAAAATCAGTTGAGCTCGTTTCATGGACTTACTAAAGTTCATTATTTGCTGACATATTGTTATGTTTGGAGAGAATTCAAAACGTATATGGAAGTAACGAAGTCTTAGTGATAACCACTTTATCAAAAATGCATTAGTGTAAATAAAGAAAACCAATTATTTTAAGCTTATATCAGTAACTTCAGTTGGTCATACAGTTTCATGCTGTTAGTATCTAATTTTGTAAATGTTTTGATTAACCCGTAATATTACACAACATAATGTAGGTCCATAATTAATAACATTTAATCCTTTGCCATGGTTTTTATCATTAATGTAACATTATTCCTTACATTGATTAAAATAGACCTATTTGAAATACAGAGTCAAGGGACAAAGTGAACTGCCTTTAGAAAATTAAGTGAAATATTTGTAGCTTTAAATGTCAATATCCGTTTGTTATTAAAAATATATTTCCTAATCCTATGAATTGCGATATTGTGAATCAAGTGACACCTTGGAACGGCAAAAATGTAGTAGCCGACCATGTTGGTCGTAAACACTGCTCAGCTGTAAACTGTAATAATAAAGACGACACTTGCAAAAATAGAAGTCAAACACTTACAGTTTATGTACTGTTGAAGTACTGTCGACGAGTCGGCAGCGCATGTGGTCGATGCCAAAAGTTGCCAAACCGAAAATGTATGCTAAAGCCCACTGCCAAATAAACATATTGCAAGTGTAATATATTTTTTTCATTATACACATTTTGTTCCATGTCTTTTACACTCTCCCACTCTCCTGTCACTCACATTTTAACAGACTCTTTTTTGCATCAATATTAGCGGCTTTTGTTTATTTATTTATTTAAAACTTTATTGTAAAAATCAAAAATAAAGTGTACAAATGATGGACTTAATGCCTTATGGCATTCTCTATTATTGTTGTTAGTCATCTTGGGATCTTCTTCATCGGTCCCCCAATGCTAAGAATATATAATATTAGCAGTTGTGACAAGAAAAATATTGATGCATTTGAGATGTGGTGCTGGAGAAGAATGCTACGTATACTATAGACTATTATTATTTATATATTATATACTATATAAGTTAAAATACTCTCTCGGCGGAATTTGGCATCAAGAAGCGTATTACACCCAGAAAAAATCCCTTAGTTTTTTTCGGATACATCGTCTGATTGGCGATGGGAAAATGCACATTTTTTTTCACTTAGTTTGATTTTTTTATAGGTAAACCGTTAAAATGAGACAGGGCGAAAGAGATTTTTTTATGTCGGTTATATGAAAGGATGCACCTACTTAATGGAGTTTATTAAATTTTATACCGGAGAAAACAGCGAATCTTACGTTTTCGTAAAGTTGACATATGTCAAGAGACGCCAAGGCTTTGATTGGTTGCCAATAGTGACATTTCTATTTTAAACTTTTCCGTTCTTTGGATAAACGTAAGCCGTAAATCCCGGTTACGTGGCAGTCGTTAGCCATTATAAAATGCCTTTAGGCAGCCTGAAAAATTTGTCAATATTGGCAATCAACACACCCGGGTCAAGTTCCTATTGGTCTGGTTTTCCTGTATAATATTATGGAGGTCCGACGGCATTCGCTTCATAATATAATAACCAATTACGTAAAATCAGGACCACGATTAAAAGGTAGGAATTAAGGTTTGGGCTAAAGTGTAAGTAGGAACTGTAACTTCGAACATGCTCATATATATAAAAATATATTAACAAGCTTTATATATACATAATGAAGACCTATATACAGATAATTAAATTCTATAAGCACGAGTTCGATTAATGAGAGTGAGAAATAGGGCGTCTCTGTGATACATTAATCCCTTTTGGTTGATATCATCAATACGAGTAATATGTTGTGCTCCCCTTGGCATTTTAGGGTAAAATTTATCTGCTCTAATAAATTACAGAACCTAAGTTAAATAAACAATTTTCGCACCATATTTTTCATCCTGATTCTAGTCGGGGTGTTGAGATTGTAGTATATTGTACTTTAAACTCATTGCAAAACACTAAAGTAAATAATTAGGACACCGGCACTTTAACATGGAGTGAAACGTAAGCAATATGTTTTGGAGATAGTTATTAGTTTTAATTAAGTTGAACATTCCATTTCTGTGGCTAAGACAATAAACATCTTTAGTCGTTATGTGAAGTTTTCTCTCCTCAACCTCAAGAAGACACCTCATGGCGACCCTTGCCAATTTTAGAACCATGAAGAAAGAAGTCGGAAGAATTAAGAAATCAGAAGCGATAAGAAAGAAAATTATGAAAACAGAAGAAAACATTTCCATCGCAGCCGTCATGTTCTTGGCACTGTTTTTCGGCTTCATCTTCTTCTCTATTTTAAATTTGAAGAACTTGACTTATTAAGGATGGGTTCAACTAATACGAAGGACGAAGTGATTATCGCCCAAACCGCAAGTGGTGATGCTCAAGCCGTCACAAAACGTTCAGGCGATGCCCTTAGCCGTGCTGAAATTCTCATCATCATTGTTCTGACCCTCATCGTTGTCGCTTTCCTATACTGGGTCTACAAAAAGTATCGCACACAACAAGTTATGACTTTGCGACGTGTAATGAATAGAGCAAGAATCGTTGGCTCTAATCTTGAGCTGGCCGCAGCAGCTGGCGTTAGCCACGAATAAGTTCCAGTTGTCCAGGGTTATCCCGGCATATAGAATAGCAGAGGATCCCGGTGTCCAGGGTATTCCCGGCCCACAGGAACCAGATGTCCATTGTGCCAGCCGTTAAGAAGCCTAGCAGCCGCCTAGTAGCCGCCAAGCAGCCGTCAAGCACCGCCCTTGAGCCGTCAAGCAGCCCAGCAGCCACATCATGTCTCGCTGAGCAACCAGCCCGTGCCTAATAACAGTTAGAAAAAAAAAAGAGTAATATCTGTAAGTTACTTTATTTTACTTCGTAATGGGTTAAATAGGTAGTTAATTATTTTCTTTAGCTTTATGTTTTAATATTATGACAACTGAACTAAAGGATTTGTTTAATAAGCTAACGTATTTAAAAGATTATTTGATTAAATTGGGACCAGAGCGAAGGATCTGAATTAGCCTATAAAAAGTTATTAGAGGCTAAAAGTTGTCATAAAATGTTAAAGTGAGTAAGTGTAAATATATCTAGAATTTTGAATAGATGTACCAAGTAATTACCGATAAGTTAGTTTTAGCAGACGGTAAGAATGAATATAACAATAATACTATTTGAGTAATAAAAAAAGAAAAAAATAAATGTAATGTTTCAATGAAAATTGAAAACATTTACACCAATAGAAAAAAAAAAACACATTTATGTCATTTTATAATAATATATCCTGCCACTCTGACCAACTAAACTGAAAAATTAAAACGTATAAACTATTTTTCTTTCTTACCGATACAACTTTTTAGTTGATCAGATAAGAATGTTTTATTAATTTAAATTTGATGCTATCCACACAACTTAAAACGGGTCAACTATTTTTATTTCTTAAAGTTATTGGTTCCATAAGAATATTTTTATAATAAAAATTTGTTAACATCCACACAACTTCAAACGGACAACTATTTTTTATCGATACAACTACCGACCGTCTGGTAATAGAAGCTTTTTGTTGGTCCGATAGCAATTCTTAATAAACTCATAATTGTTTCAACTTTAAGAAATCCACTATTAACAATGGCCGCTCATCGATCTCCAATTTAACCAACCATTAGCCTGCATACAGCGTCTTTGTGCGACCTTAAAAATAACTATGTAGTAGTATGTGCAGGCTGACCTGCGTGAGATGTGACTGCGAGCCAGCAGACTATATACGTTAGGTATGTAGTAAAATTTGTTACCTTGTAAAGCAAACTTAATAAGGTAAATTTTAGATGTAAATAAGTATTGAATACACAATACTCTTTCTTTCTGTAGGTTCAATGTAAAAGTTCTGCAGGTTTATGCACATTGCACATGACTCATTTACCAAGTAGATGAATGTTCTATATCCTCTTTTAACATGTGTTTACGTAAATGTATAGACGAACTTATTTTAGACTTTGTAGGAAAGTACTTATTACATCGAAATACTCACGTCTTTATGAGCCTGGGCTATGCTCATATGGAGGAAATTACACGAAGCGACGCTATTTGGAGGAATTTTAAGCTCCCGCGAAACATGTTACATAGTCGTTTAGCATGACAAGTTTACTTTATAATTTTCAGAGTATAAGTGAATGCGCAATTTAGATTTTATTCCTATCAATATAAAGTACAATTCGGCTTTTCAAGCTTTTTACGCCTCAATTGAGATACGATATGGTCTTCACTTTTTGGTTAATAATACTACTGCGGTTGTTCTCGGCGCCTATTAGTTTGTAATCCAAGTTTGTAATTGGAGTCTTAATGAGTTTATTTTGTTCAACATTAATGTAATGGAATAGGTAAGTAAGCATTAGCGTTTATTGTTTTCAAGTGTCAAAAGGGTGTGAGAATTATTTTCTTACGTGATACTTTGTATTAAAATTTTGCTTGGTAAGTTTCTATTATTCTCAACAGTCTTTCAAAACTTACCTCGTAGCCTGGCCTGGTGGTAGCGTTTTGAAAGCCCCTCACGGCCGCTGCAATTTAATATTTGATGTGCCTCCGATTTCATTTGGGATTAATTAATATCATATTACTTAGTTGCACGCGCAATTGACCCTGCATACAGTGGTATCAAAGTGGTTCAATCGACGCTATTTGCCTTGAAATAATTGATTTTAATAAGGGGCTTTGCCACAGTTATCGTGTATTTGCTAAGTTTATTTGTAGTCTATTGGAGTACTAGGTCAATTGACCCTGTAAACCAAAATGTCTGAGTTTTTCTAATCTAACGAAATTCAAGTTGGCCCCTACGCTGCTGATTGCACCGGCAAACTTGGGTATATCCCATGTGAAGTAGCGACTAAACGCATTTCTCTAATTAACGCTCTTTTAAAACGTAATTCATAGTTCAGCATTTAATTTGTAAATTGACTGATGTTTATTGCTTCAAATGTATAGATACACCATATGAATTTAACTAAAATAATATATACATTCCAAAATTTTAATTAAATAAGTGGGGTTGAAACTTTCAGCTATTCGAATGAGGTAGGACGGTTAAACTGTGTACAAAGCGACCCCTTTAAGGAAAAGTAAAGCATGCGAAAATGTAATTAGGAACAGTGGGTTAATTTCGGTCTTACGTGCCTATACGAATTAGCGGAGTTATGGTGCAGATAGGGTGTTCAGAAGACACGACTCTAGAAGACATTATGAAATTGAATTTGAGATGAAATGACAATGCCAGAGTTTAAATTTACATAATCTTTTTTTTCCAATTACCAAAAACCTACTTCCATTTCTTCATTGGGGCCAACTTGAGACACTAAGCAGTGATGGGAAACTTCTGTGACCTTTTCTCGTAAGGTCTGAATTTTGTATTGTCAAAGGGTTCAACTAATTGCCAATCTGTATCTTTGTCCATGCACCAAATATATGCTTATAACTAGAGCAATGTTGTTATATATGTGCTCGTAGAAGGCGATGACAACTTTATTTTTAGTTAACTTTGCTATCGTCAAACTTTCTCGTACTTTCTCATATTCTTGCAACCTTCTAATGAAAATATTTTCTTTTACTACCAACTCATAAACATTTCAGAACGGTATCTAAGAACTTATTTAATTTAAAAGAAAAAAAAGAGAAAGCGAGGTTTTAGTCTCAATTATGTCATTTAAATAATTCATAAGAATTATTTTTAAGTTATAATATACCATTCCGTTAAACTTACCTCTCGTATTTCGTATGCACGATGAATCCTAATTCGAAACAATAAAGGACTCAAACCCAACTCATTACTTTTGTAACCTATTTTTCCAAATTGCAAGTATATCGTCTATTAAGATATATATAAGATAATCAGATCTTGATGAATTTGAATCTTGTGATGCAGTATGTATGATTCATACCCACTATCAATATTAAGTTTTAAAATGTAGTGATACAAAAACATAAAATTTAATCGCTACAAGTCTAAATACAAATAGTTAACCGAGTGTGATATGTTGAAAGAGGATAAAAAGCGATATTGTTAGGATCTAAAGATTTCATTTAAAAACAGCTAATAGGAAAGGAAAAAAAAACCTATGTTGTTGTTTTTGTATGTGTCTTATTTGACCTGCATACAACAAAAACTTACTACTACTACTAATAAAGATTGAACCCTACTACTACAGAAATACATAGGTAATTTTATATGTTACGTGCTTTCGTTTATGCGTGCTTTACAAAAGCTTATACGAGTACATACTCTATACATACTAAAAATAAAGAGAATCTTTATTATAATATACTTATATAATAACTTGCGGAATCTTCACAAAATCAATACGAAATTCGAAACTCATTCTTCCTTTAAGTATTATTTTGAAGTTTTACATTCGTATTCATGAATATTGTATGAAGTCTGAAATTTATTTTGCTTTGTAAAGGATATATCTGTGGAAATAATTTGTTACCAGGAAATCTACATTTAAATAAAAAATTTCACATCTTTTTCATCATCGACTTTATAACGTGTAGTTCCAAATTGTTTATTTTATATGTATGTTAAACTAAGGTTTTTATTAATATGGGAAAATAATGTATTTTTTTGCCTGAAATAAATAAATAAATTATCAAGTTATAAAGAGGTTGATATTTGTGTGCTTTAAATATTCGGGATACTTACTAAAGTCATAATTTAAATCAGTCGGTAATACAGAACACATATGTGGTTGCGATCCTCAGCATTGAGGGACCGATGAAGAAGAAGAATACAGAACAACTTTTCCCAGAAATATATCACTATCATTAGCTGTCTACAACCTACGGCTGGGCGGAAGCCTACCTCTATCTATGCCATCCTTCTCTATTCTGAGCCACCGCAATCCAGTTGTAGCCAGGAATATATTACATATTATATAAAATCGAATTTTCTTATAAACTTGGATCAATTGATTACTTAGGTTGTATATGAGGCCTAATTAAAGAAAAACTATGTGTCTAGAGAAAAAATTGTTCAGTGTCATTGATAGTGCCTGGGCTTCAATTTCTCTGTACCTCAGAAATTATAGTGTAATTGAGATTTTTAAATTATTCATGATCTCAATGCCATAAATATATAATCCTCGTCCAAGGTTTTCTCGAAATTATTTTCAACGTAAGTAAAACAAGATTTGATTTAGGCAGGTGGATGATCTATGGAGGCCACTATAGTCATCGTGAGATTATTTAAAGGAAAATCTTGTACAAAAGTAAGCTTTGTGTAATTGAAATCATAAATAAAGACAATATATATACATAAACAAAAAAATAACATTCAACACAGGTATAAATTTGTTCAATGTCTTCAAGTTATGACACGGCCATAGGGAACTGTAAATGATATATATTTATATCCATATATAGAAGGAAAAAAATTACGTGGTGCGCGCGATTTTATAAATCTATGTCTTTATCAACTATATCAGTACCTTTTACTAGAAAAACAAATGTTAAAAGCATATCAAATCAGATATTTCAGATTTAAGTTATTCCTAGTAGACCAAGTTATTTAAGATGAAATGTTTGAAAGCAAAGAGTAATAAATAAAATATTGCTCCTTTACATACTCGCTCAGTCAAATGTCTGGCACTGAAACAGCTTCATTATTAAAATAGCTCGTTGCACGGTTTTGATGTAAAATGCCTTGACGTTAGGTATATTTAAAACGACAGGCTGCGCTTGAAAATGTAAGCTGTGATTCTGAGCTAAGACGGTGCAAGATATACTTTCTTTATAAAAATATTCGCAAAAGTGAGATTTCTTTATTCACGGGTGCGCACCTGCCGTCTCGAGCTGCAATGAAAATTTGTCCTTTCTTTGCCAAATTTCAACTTAAACTTTACATAGGTGTAGATAATTATTTGGATCTTTGAAATCTACTTGATATCTTCTAGATCATATGGGTAACTTGTATTAAAATAAAATTGATTTTAAGGGACTCTAGACGTGTATTATCATTACGAATACGCTCACCTCGCTAGCTATATTTGTGTGCTCTCACAGACTACTATTGACTTCGCAACACCCCACAAGGGTCTATGTATTTTTCCCATAAAACGTATGCATGAAATCGAAATAAAGAATAAAGAATAAAACTCCTCTTTAATAATGAAATCTTTCTTATTCATCCTCGCCACTTTCCGTTACGATATTATTATTTACTAGCGACCCGCCCCGGCTTCGCATGGGCATATAAACCTTCCTCTTGAATCACTCTATCTATTAAAAAAACCGCATCAAAATCCGTTTAACGTAGTTTTAAAGATTTAAGCATACAAATGGAGGGACAGAGAAAGCGACTTTTTTATACTATGTAGTGATTAAATATAGATATTGTTACGGAATGAACCATCATGAAATAAAACCGGTATATTGAGTACCTATGATATATATTTTGTAAAAACATTGGTGCAATAAAGAGTTTTGTCCTATGTAAAAATCTACTTAAAGAAAGTATTTAAGCTTTAATTGCTTGTCAAATAAATACATAAAAGCTATTCTGAGAAACAGTGTATGATACAAAATATCATGTTGTCATTTGACGATAATAAATTGTACTACATATAAAAAAATGTATTGAATACACAAAATGTTTTGCAAATAAATATGCAAACACGCGCTTTTTTAACAAATAGCGTTATTAAACTGCCCGAGATTCGTTTGAATCATACGAATATCCATATCCATACTAATATTATAAATGCGAAAGTCTGTCTGTCTGTCTGTCTGTCTATCTGTCTGTCTGTCTGTCTGTCTGTCACCTCTTCACGGCTAAACTGCTGGACCGATTGTGATGAAATTTGGTAGGGATGTAGTTAACGACCTGAGGTCAAACATAGACTACTTTTGGACGCGATATAACCGAGTCCCACGCGGGGCGAAGCCGCGGGGAACAGCTAGTAATATATAAGTTGTTAAAACTTAATTAATTTTGACATAAAAAAGGTAAAATTTGTCATCGTAAAAATAAAGACCTATGTTCCTTTTTTTTTGTGGGATCATGCCCAGTTCGCCCAAGCACTTACGATTAGGCTCAGTTAACGTTATCCGGCTAACTGGTTTTAAATAAACACTTAAACATCCCAACTAATATTAAAAATAAAAAAGTGATTTTTTTTGGTATTTTGTTTGATTGTTACGCTTTCACTGCACCAATCTTCTTGAAATAAATCTTGTGAAGCACAATGTTTGCAATGAAATTTGCAGACACATAGCTAGAAGTGTCTAGAAGGACACGGTACCTTTTATCCCAGGAAAAAACTGTTTCCGATAGCACATGCACTGCACGCGGGCGAAGTTTATTGGCCGAGATAGTTAATAAAAGAGTAAATGAAGTTAAGTTAAATAAATTAGTAGCAACAAAATAGTACAATTAGCAGTAATAAAGGTATTTAAAGTTTCTGATCATATTATAACAACGTCTGATACGTTTTAGTAAGTACAATATATATAAGACCTAATATTAAAAAAAAAAACTACAGACAAGAATATTGGCCTTATTCTAGATAAAATAACATAAAAGTTATTCCGCTAGTTTTAAATGCCAGGAACCTTGGATTTATCGACAGAGTGAATATAGTTAAATCTTAGTCGATCCTAGTACCGACGACCTCCGTGGCGTAACGGTTAACATGCCTGACCGCTACTCAGGAGGTCTCGGGTTCGATCCCCGGTCAGGTCAAGATGAAAAATGATCTTTTTCTGATTGGCCTGGGTCTTGGATATTTATCTATATATGTATTTGTTATAAAATATAGTATCGTTGAGTTAGTATCCCATAACACAAGTCTTGAACTTACTTTGGGGCTAACTTGATCTGTGTGACTTGTCCCTATATTTTTATTATTTATTTATTTATTATTTATTTACCTATATATGTAAATCTCTCATATCAGTGTCTTCCGGTCCAACGAGGCGGAATTTAGCTACTTAATCAATCTGTAATTAAATATTCTTGTCATAAATACTCGTAGATTCCTACATGTTCATAACCAGCTGCCTGCAAAATCTCTCAATTTAGAGAACTTTGGCTGGTGATGTCCATAAAGAAAAATATTATTACAACATTTACGTAAAGAGCACAGAAAAGAGGATGTTCGATAAATAAATATTGGGAAATAAAATAATTCGGCACAAATCACGTGGCTTGTAAAAAAGATTTTCGTTTTATTAGAGCACGAACACGGCAAAGGCGGCGACGTTGCTGCGTTATTCATGAGCTCTGCCCACACCTTCGCATCCAATCTGGACTCAACGCAAAATTTGTCCATTTTCACCCCGAAATTTTTGAATACTTACCTCGTTCTAACTTTCCACAACTTTAATATGAAGTCTGACTTGAAAACTTCAGTAGTTTCTTGACTACTTTCTTCTTAAACCTTTTTTTACGTGGACGTCAGTAATATCAAAAGTTGTTTTAAACTCTCCAGTGCTACGTCTACCCCATTTATTTTGAAGTAGATTTTTTAAAGAAATTGTGGTAAGTATATATTTTTTTAACTATTGGTGAGTAAATAAATTATTTGTTCTTTTTGTGAAAATAATTTTATGATAATTTTACCTTGTCTGATAAATACATTACGATTTCAGAGATCACGGTGAAACCCGACAAGCAGATCTCAAATAACGAAAAACATTTCGATATCTCCCATTCGAAACAAAGCGGCAGACGCAAAATTCCCCATTTCAATTCAATGTACACGTTGTTTTTCATGATTGTTTGGAAACGAATTTTTGCATACGACACAAAGTTTTTACATTCAAAAATTTTCCACGATTACATACATTTGGAAATGGAAATGCTGTGATATTTGCTAGATACCTATGTAAAGTAATTGAAAGTAATATGAAATGAACTAAATCTTGATCACGTAGCTCCGATATCAAAGTCGCGCCAAGAATCTGGGTCTAATGAGAAGTCGTACTAATTGGAATGCTCGCTTCATACTTGTTATGGAGGATTAAAACTTCATTTAATTTTGTAGAATGGCTTTATATGGTACAAACCTTTATCCGCTGTGCATTAGAAAAATATATCATGTATCTTGTTTCTATTTTCTATTTATTTGTTACAAAACCATAGGAAGTACCAGACCATGTACGTACCTACATAAACAGTTACTTTCTAACACAATGAACTAATCTGTACTTTATAAGCATCAATAGTTTCAAACATTGTGGATTAGCAAACCTGAGCGCCATCTCCGCTGGAGCGACACAAATTTACATAAATAAGCTCATCTGTATTCAGCATGCTAGCGTCGAGGAGCCCATGTAACAACATGTGCCATTCAACTTACAGACCTCTATTATTAATTGTGGACAACTGACGCCCGGGAGCAATTCTGCTAACTCATAGTTAAAACAAACTGTTGTCGTGAAGTTTTTGGATCTTCCCTCTTTTAATGATTCACTTTTTCATTGGTTTCAACAGTTTTGCTACAAAATTAACAAGGAATTCTTTCAAAACATCCAACTATTTCATCATTTACATATAAAACGATACAAAGAAGGCTAGATAACTTGAAGCGTGTTGTTCGTGATAATAACTCAAGTGTAAAACACCATAGAGCTATTTGGTTAAACGCGGGTATTTAATTATTATGGGATTTATGCTTATAACGACTTCGGCGGTCTACAAATAGAATTGTGTACAGTATGCGATGTCATAAACGACATCGAGAGAGCAAGATATTGTGGCGACACTAGCGCCACAACAATATCTACAAAGACGCACCACAGATGGCGTTAAAAGCAACAATCTCAGAATTGCATACAAGATGGCAAATTACTATGAAAGTCTAAATCGCGCTATCAAAGTTTCTACGGATTGGAGCATATATACAACCTCCGACAAGACATCGTCGGAGCCGCGGTTCCCCAGGCATAACACTCTAGCCTGGCGGGAAGATCTTCCCTTTGTGGCGGTCGAGCATATCCCTGTCGCTCCCGTCACTCTCTCCAAACTGGTGACCCCGACGTGATTGGAAGCAGCCTTCTCCGTCAATATTCTCCGATCCATCATCTCGCTACCTCTCAAGCCTCAGCAGCCAGCAGTCTCACAGCAAGCCAACAACAATGGGGTATCTCCAGGTCCAACGCAGCCGACTCACGAGCTTCCTGGTCCTGAAACCACCCTCACTTCAAGACTTCAGCGACCGGCCATCCACCGCAGCCCACGTCTGGTATTCATCGGCCGGCCAACCGCACCAGCGTGGCAGTTCTGCAGGACATCTACCGGCGCCAACAAGTCATCGCTCACTACAGTCTCGACTCACCGCAGACTACGAGCAAGCAGCAACAACGTACCCGACTCACTGGGACGTCAAGTCAAGCAACTGGCACTTGCAAGCTAACATCATAAGCACAGACTGCACATGAAGATTTATCAGACCTTCGGTCTTGGAAGGGAGTCCTGTGGCGACACTAGCGCCACAACAATATCTACAAAGACGCACCACAGATGGCGTTAAAAGCAACAATCTCAGAATTGCATACAAGATGGCAAATTACTATGAAAGTCTAAATCGCGCTATCAAAGTTTCTACGGATTGGAGCATATATACAACCTCCGACAAGACATCGTCGGAGCCGCGGTTCCCCAGGCATAACACTCTAGCCTGGCGGGAAGATCTTCCCTTTGTGGCGGTCGAGCATATCCCTGTCGCTCCCGTCACATTCTCCAAAATATTTTTAATTTAATTCCATATCTTCCCACTTGTGGAACCCGAATTTATTTAAAAATATTTTGCATATGATAATGTCATTCTTGATGGGAGTATATATGCTACAGCGGTTATATGAGCGGGAATGGCTAAGTATCTTTTCTGTGCCGTGGGAAAGTGTGTGTTGGCAAAATTATTATTATAGCTCTATTAGTAAATGATGATAACACCTATTCTAGGCTGATTAAATTACGTGCAATTACAATTAAATAAACCTGAATGTTATTCATACATAATTAATCAATAAAACATTGGTTTATTGGCTTAAAAATCTCCTGATTTGAATCATATATCGACAAATTCATTAAATAATTTTGATAAATGTAAAATACCCTAAAATAAGTAAAACAAATTAACTAAGAGAACTACTGATAGGCAATTCAACGCATAGATTGGCGCTATCTTAAAAATAAGAATAATATAAACAAGTATTATACCTATGGTCACAAGAGGTAATCCATGCTTTCATGAAAAGTAAAACATTTTCAGTAAGTAAAAGGACAAAGCAATTTTGCTACAGATTTCACTGGTAAAGTGTTACGTGTTGCAGTACGCGCCAGCAATCGCGAAAGGGTACTCCATAATAATACAGCTTAACAACACAGTTAACCCGTAGGCTACCATTAAACAAGTTGGCCGTAGATTTAAATTTTGAGCTCGTAAATTAACCCTTCATCCTTCTGAAATAGCAAAGGGATTGGGACGTAATGGTCTATTTGTGAAACGTAATGGGCCGGCCAGGCCGAGAGTATTAGACAATTTGGACATACTCCGACTTCTCTCTATTCATAAAAGGGCTTTATACTAGATCTTTATACGGAAAGGCAGTAACAATCTTGTGTAACATACAGATTTAATTTAAAAAGTTTGAGAAATATATGATTGTTAGTAATGTTAGTGTCCCCTTTAGTTTTTTTTATCGAATTGGCAGGATATTGTCCTTTCAAAATTTTGGTCAGCGGCACGAAGACGAAGAGGAATTGATACTATAAAGTGGAACGTTATCGGTTTCCTGCATGATTGAACGAAACAAATGGCAGCTAATATGTTTTTAAAGATAATTAACCTTAATTGTACAAAATAGCCCGTATTCAAGTAGAATAATATACGTTTTCAAGGCAACTCTTTGAAAGATTTTTTATTACTACTTACCTAAAAAGAAATCACACGTAGTATTAAATATTTAAATTTTAAAACTTTTGAAGATTTTTTTTAATACGAAAGGAAATAGAATTGTAAAATATCTTAACGTAATTCTCATTATCTACAGTTTACCTGGATCTAATAAGAAAATAAATAAGCTTGGATTACTTGGAATAGGTATCTTGAATAATAAAGAATAGATAATTTATTATTTAAAATTTCTTATTTCTTTATGTAACTGTTTATTAAATAAAAACATACCTGTAATTAACATAATACATCATATTAAAGCAAAACGTGTTGACAATTTAACATCCACAAACAGACTGAAAGATAATGGTTCTAAAAAATTTACCTTGTTCGTTGACATAAAGAATGTGTAGCAAACAGAATAAATACTTTCTTTTGAAGTATAGAACCATGGAACAATTATTTGTGAGTAAAGGTATCTCTACCGTTCCCGTCTTCCCCTTACGCCTTATGTTAATCATATCTGAGCCATGTTTCTTCGCTTCACGCTTCTTGATTTTAATCGTTTAAAGGTTTGTATGTGATTTGCTCAAGTGGGCGATTTTATATCCATAGTAGCAGAAGCACAGGGTTTTGCCTGCGTTCTTGAATTTTAAGGTATAAATCCTGGCGTAAACTCGCTTTATCAACTAAAACTATCTTCCTGTATCTACCCTTAATTAAACTGTTTCTCTTTCCACTTCCCATAGCTTGACTGAAAGTGGTTGCTTATCAATAAGTCCGCCTTTGCTCCATATATTGTAATTTTCATTTTTTCTGCATATGAGCAATAAAAATTTTGTATTTATAGGCGATAAAAATTTCAGACCGAACGGAAAAATCCCACAGATTTACTTAGCTTAGCCTTAAAGCAACTTTTAGGCACTTAACGATATTAAAGTAAATAATTACTTAATATGGATAAATACTCTTCATATCACAGGTTAAGTAGTTTTGTATATACTGATGCAAACTCCGCCTAAAAAATACCACAGATTTATTTATATAAATAATATATCGTACTACCTATACTAGTACAGATATTCAACGCCATACAAAGACACGTGCCGATTTTTAGTGTACCAATAGAGTCTTCCCAATACTGAGACTATTGACGCCATCTATCAATCACTTGAAAATCTGTGATTCTAAATCCAATAACTTATTAAATATATGGCGATAGATGGCGTTAATATGTCTCCGCATGGTGAGACTATTAGTACACTAAAAATCAGCGCCTTTCTTTAAAGTACTTTATATGCTGTTTTAACTATGTCACTTTGCGGAAGTCAAAGTTACAAAATTACTTCACGTGCTTCCGCCACCAGTTAGTTCATGCAAGTAAAGTACTTTAGAAATATACTATAATACATCACTCACATAATATTTTATTCCTTCGTAGAAATAATTGTATGACATTTTCAAACTTGAACAATTTTTGCGTTACTCAAAGAACAAGGAAAACTAAAAGAATTTTCCTTTTATCTGTGATAACTAATCATTTTCAAAGAAATAACGATAAGGAATTATTAAGATTTCAGTGAGCAAATAAGTACTTACCGGAAATACGATACAAAAAGTAAATATTATTTTTTATATCAAAACTTGATTAGGATTGTTTTGTTTAGCAATTTTATTTCTTGGTATGAGAAGAGCTTCGCAGCCTAAGACTTCCGTTGAAGTCAAGCCTCCCTCTATCTCTCTATAATTTGTAGTACATTTTGATAGGCAAGGTAACCTACCTACATATTTAGCTGCACCGTAGCTTAGTATAAAACACGTGCTTGAGCCTAGCGTGGCACTGAAGTCTTCTCAGCTCAAAATAATATGTAAGTAGGTAGTTTTAAACTGTTTTGTTAGCATATTCCATTCAAGGCTTTTGCAAGAGCGTAGAGCTTTAATAAGATCATTATTGAACACAATAGAATATTTTAATGCAAGTTTAAGTAAGAGAAGAGTGAATATGCTAAAGGCTAAAGATTTAGCCTTGTTACTAAAGGTTAAATGTATGTTCTTTTTTTGCCTAAATAAAAGATTTTGATTTGATTTTGATTTGATTTGCATATAAATGAACTTAGCCTGGAGTTTGTGCGGAGATAGAACAAAAACTATGAATCTGAAAACCTTATTTCTTTTTAAATGCTACATTACTACAGGTACTAAATTAATGCTTACTCGTACTAAATTCAAACTACAATGGGAGGGCTGAGGGCTTGTAGACATCACGCATGAAATGTAACCGAGAACATTTTTAATGTTTCGATAAGTGGTGAAATGTAACTCGATAATGATCACGATAACCTATTGGAGAAATTTAACTTAAAAATCCCTAGTCGAGTAGCACGGATACCAGCATTTCTTACTGTACTAGTAATTATAGGCAAAACAGTTTCCTCATTCGATCTGCTAGAGAGATAAACAAACTGGCTGTCTGCCCCGACTTGGATTTATTTAATTCTAACCCGACCAAATTCTCAATCTGTTAATTCGGTCTAAGTTTACCTATTCTAACTGTTAATTTTGATTTTTAGCATTTTTTTTTTATCATCCTTCAGACAAGCAAATTAGAAATATATATGCGAGAACATGTAATGGTCGTTAGATGTTAATTAGTAATTATGTTGATGTTAAAGACTGTATGTTCTCCAAATAAAATAAAATAAAATAGCAGGTGTCAAGCGAGAGTGACCGCCGTCAACCTTGGATTAGTTTCCGTTACTGGCACATTTTTATTTTGAGCTCCTCCTTGCTTTGGAAGGTACCTTTACATTAGGCTGTTTCAGATGCCCATAAGCAAACCATACTTAATGTAATTAAAGTAGGTAATTATTATCATTTTATATCAATTACAATACTTATTAGCGTTTACTTGTCTTGGAATCCTTACTTCTCTTAGCCTGAGGGTTAAAGCAAAAGTATTATCCGTAGCTTCGAACCCCACGGTAAATTAATTTTAGACTAAATAGGATATTGTAGACTTTAATCATCTGTATTAATGAATATACATTACTTAAAAAGTCATTATTGAGGTTTGTTAGTAAAAGTAAAACTAAAGTTACAAAAAGTGATCTTTTCTTTATGCAACTTTATAGATTTTTCATTAATCTGTTCTCCAATAACTACTAATTGTAAAAAAAGCGTCGTAAAACAGTATTGAACTATGTGCATAAGTACGGAATTTCGCTATATGTTTCTGTTTAGCTATTCTTCAGTTATTGCGGCATAACAACACTGCACTGTTCTATTTGTACTCAAATTAATGGTGGAAGTTTTATTGGAAACAAATAAAGAAAAGTATTTACATAATTAAAAAATACTAAACTAAGTACTAAGTAAGTACTCAAATTAATTATATATTAAATTGTATACAAAATGAAGGAAATAAATAAGATTAGTATGCGACATCAAAAAGAAGCCCTTCAGAAATAGCTGTAAGTAATATTTTGCGAACTTAACTCCCACGCAAATATGAGTAAACGAAATAGTAATTTACTTCCACCTACCTACATAGCTACTGCGAAAGTTTCTCACATATTAATTTATCAAATCTAATAAACAAGTTTTCTCATTCGGAAACCATAGATAATTTTTCTTAGCTTTTCTTTGTTACCAACTCACCGAACCTGTATGGATAAATGATGGAATGAATGATGGAATATTGTTATTAAGAACGTTGGGTAGTATAATAATCATATTATGTTTTAGTTCAATTTATGCACTAAACTAACCCACAACAATAAAGTACTTTTACATTCATATCATTTTGGTATGACTTCAGTACTTATATCAAAGGTTTTGTGTTTTATTTTAAAGCAATAAATAAAATAACATTTTGTCGAACACTGAACGATTTGACGATATATTATGCTAATGTAATATACAAAAAAATAAAAGCATATAAAACTGAAAATAACTACTGAACCCAGTCAAGAGACAAACACTTTTCATTCGCGCCACGTTCGACTGACACATAAAAATTTATGTGCAAGCAAATTCTATCACAGCTCGTAAAAATGACACCATAAAATGTAGGTATGCTCCCCATCAATATAGGCAACAGCTGATGAGAGCGATTATGTTTATGGGCCCACATTCCGGACGCCTCTCCCGCTAAACCTTCAGGCGTTTCGGACCAAAGTACATCGATGTATCATTTTTATAGCCTAGCCAAAGTGAATTTGCAGCCGCAGATAACTTGGACGTGTTAGTCGTTTACATCCGAGGGGACCAGTAATTTTGGACCAAACAATTTGCCCTAAATTAATCTATGAACAATGTATAATGTTTTATGGACAATTTAGTTAAATGAACTAGCAGTAGTGGCTAAGCGAATATTTAAATATGTTTTTAGATGATCCTATTGATTTGTTTGTTAAGTCCTTCAGGCTCTAAGGACTGAACAAAAATGTACAATTTCAGACTAATCCCTTTTATAGATAGATCTCTCACAGATAAACAGCGAGTGATAGAGAGATACATACTTAAAAATTTCAAAAGTATTTTCTTAATCTCTTTATTTACTTTAACATTCATGAGACTACTTTTTATCTGGAGTTTCCTCCAAGAAGTATTAGGACTAAGGACTACTTAGATTGTAGTATAAAACTCAAGTCATTAATCACAAATTTAATTTAAACTTTAATTTAATTAATTGAATATCATGAATCATGACAGAGATGTACCTAACAAGATCGTTAGTAGGGCTCAAACATATTCGACAGTGTTGAAGTTTATGAAATGGGATAAATTTCCTCCGACCAGAAGTTGCAAATAACATCACTTAATTTAAGTTAAACCGGAATCGCGATGACACGATTCCATTAGCGAGATATAACTGCTGTAGTTATTTTAATTAATAAATGGCTTCACTGTGCTTTAATCTCCGGTATACTTAAAACTTCGGAAGAAAGAAGGCTCTTGTGTGCGTCAGCAGATTCCTTTAGGGTCAGCAACGCGCTCGTGACACTCCAGATGTTGCAGGCGTCCATAGGTCACGGAAAACATTTTCCATCAGGTGGGCCATAGGCCTGATTGCCCATCTCAATAGTATAAAAAATGAGAATAATACATACATCGATGTGTTCAGCTTATGGAGTGACTATTATCTCTCTTCTCGTTAGAGACTTAGGTACCTATATAACATAATCTTATATATCATAACCACACCACAGTGTGCAGGAAATCAACCGACAAGTTACAGCGGTCGTGAGGAAGTTTCAAAAAGCTAACACCGGGGCATACAGGATCGATTGACCTTGCAAATTCCTCTATTATCATCTTGTAGACATACAAAATAAATAAAAAAATACTAATTTTATTTGACTTAGCCGATTTACGTCTACACAGGGAAAGCTTAAATAAATGCTATAAGGTACTTGTGGCATACGTGATTACTCTGTAGAGTATATTGGCACTATTAGTAACGGTGGCGATTGCTAAAGCACTATTCCAATGACCAAACAAGACATTGGAAGAGAATCAAGTTATTTTGATTTAAAAACCAAACTACTGTGTCAATTTTAATAAAATTTAAATGGAACCAAATTGAAAGTACGTTTTGACATCAAACAAAAAAAAAACTCAATGTCGGTCCAGAAATGACGGAGATATGGTTACAAACACAATAAAAAATATATTCAGTCGAATTGCAAACCTCTCCTTTTTTTAAAGTCAAAAAAGTTTTAAAAGTTAAAAAGTCTATACTAAAGAAGGTTGAGTTCAAGCAGTGGATCGGTCTCATATGAGGGATAAAAACGTATACCGGATCTCGGTCCCCGAAGTCAGGCTTTGAATGCCAACGGTATAAAACTAACAAATTTTGTAATTGTTATACTCTACAAATTCCTTTTTCGATTAGCCTATTTTTATTAAAAACAAAAAAACATAAATACAGCAAATTATTGCGATGCATAAAATTTTCTTAAGACGGACATTTGTGCAAAAAAAATTGTTGGCACCTACACAATCATCTATCCTACTTTGTAAGGAAAATTAACTTTTATCTCTAATAAAGTCTGTACAATTTGCAAATACGCTTCCTTCGAAATATCTTAAAGAAGGTATTATAATAGAACTTTTTCATTCCGGTTTAATAAAGTGGTTTTATGTTACCGAACAAAATTGAATTTTTCCGTTAATTACTTTACTTTATTGTAAGAAAAAACAACACTGTCGGAATTAATTAAAGGAACACTGAAGGTCGGACGAAGTGTTTAATCAAAGGCTCCGATAAATACCTACCATTTATTCTATTTTCTCCGCTCCATTATATTAATTAAAAATATTTTAAATTGTTTAAAAAGTTTGGATAAGAAGATATGTTTTGAAAGTCTATTTGAAATAAATGTTATTATAATACTTACATATTTTAACACCCGGAAAGTTTTAAAATCTGTGTACTACCTACTTACATGAAACTATATTTTAAAGAAACCTGCGATGAAGATCTTTTTTCGGATTTGCTATCATAAATAAGAACACCACAATCTATAGGTATATTGATATGTAAATAATTGTTTTACTACCACTACCAGTCATGGCTTACCAGAATAAAAATGATTAAAATTGAGTGCTTATTCTCTTTGAAAACCTTTTAATAACGCATGGGTACTTTCACCAAGATCCTGAATAAATAAATAAGGACCGTTTCTTTCCTTTCGATTACTTTCTTTGTGTAGGTAGCCAGCCATACATGCTGGCATTCGTAATGGGATACCGTACCGAAATGGCGGGGAAGAAATCTATTGTGCTAAATAAGTATCAGCACAATAGTAGATAGGTAGATCTGCATCACGTAAGTCAGATTTCAAAAAGTTTCCTTTAAGATTATACCAAAGACCTACAGGTATATTTTAACATAAGCTAATTTGGGAAACTGGTTCTATTACCATCATTATCACTGTATCATCCCTAATTTTGCCCACTGTTGAGTGTTGGGCTTCTTATACATGGGCTACTTAGCATGCACACAAAGTTTTTTAATTTAATTTAATCATATAGAACAGACACAATGCCTGAAGAATTATATGACTTGCCAACAATGAAAATTGACAAATAGATCGTATAGTATGGATATGACAGTTATGAATGTATTTGAATATCAAAATATACGTCTTCAAACCAAATTTAATAACGCAATCAAATAAGACCGGCGGAGATAGTTTTCGTATCTATGAATATGGACTTTTGCCAAACACCTACGACAGTTCTTTTAAGATATCTTTTTAAGATAAGTTATGGCTCTTCTTGAAGTTAGATTGAAAGTACTAGCGTTAATATTTTATTTCGAATCACATATATAACCGCAAGAAGCATTACCTTGAGTGTTCTTAAAACTTCGAATTAAAAAAGACCTCGCGTATCTTTCTTTCATTTCTCAATGTTTGATAAATTTAACTAGGTACTGATCTTTTCTACCTGCTTATAGGTACCATTCAGGAGCAGCTAAATATATATACTATAATATTACAAATGCAATCAAAGCAATATCCATGCTTGATTAACAAGCAAGTATTTCAATATTAAATTAGATTAAATATAATAAAGAGATCAAAGTTATTCATAAATTAAATAAGATGAAAACAAGTACTTATATACCAAATCACGTTGCGTGCTTCCGCTATCAGTTGGTTCGTGCAAAGTACTGCCGGCCTGCGCCCACCCACTACTACTAATCCCAGTATGCCCGCCACCATAAGTTTGATTTAACATTCCTTGCGATAGGTGTTTCACCTCCACACTGTTGGTGGCGGAAGCACGCAAGCAAAGTTTGGTAAGTACCTACTTGTAACTTTGACTTCGAAAAGAAACACCTGAATCTATTAAATAAATTAGATGAAACTGGCTGAATTATTATTCAGCAGAGGTAATACCATCAAAATTTCTATAAAAATAAATTTAAATTTTTATTAGTAGTAGGTATAAACACCTTCTTGGTACCTAATAGGTTACTAGATTTTTAGTACCCTATTAGGTACCAGATTTCAATCAATTTATTTACGTATATTCGCATCAAAAAAAATCCTATAATCAAACACTTAGCAGAGCTGTATAAACTATTTTGATTGAGATAAAAATAAACAATTGTATGTAGGTTTGTTTGATAGCTAAGCTTTGTAGTTAGTCAGTAACAGTTTTTGATATTGATCAAAATATCATACAAATCAAATGTTTTTTCAAAAACTGTGTAAATCTTCACAAACCAGTATCTGACGTTCGTAAACAAAACGTGAAGCGTATCCGTTTGTAAAGGTAAACACACATATGTGTGCAATTTTGGCAGAGACCGCCAGAACCACTGCGCGATAAATCACGGACATGACAAACACGGTCTGCACTTCCGTGTTGCGATGAATAATATCCTACACTCCTATATATTCATACTCAATATATTATTAAGTATATACAGTGGGCCACATAGACAATTACTCGTATACCACCTTAGATGTAAGTTTAATGGTGAGAACTCTGACACCTATTCTGCAATCATGTTCTTAATCGATTTACCCTGTCACCTACATGAAATGATGGTACTTGTATGTACGCGCAACGCTACCAGCAAGCAGAACTGGAGAGCCATAGCAAAAGCCCAGGGGATGGGCAGTACAGAAGATCCCACGCCTACACCGTCTGCACAACCACGACCACTCTGACAAGAGTGACCGACTAAAAAGAAGAACTTGTGTTTGTGGTCCACTTAAAATCAAGCTTTAAAATTTTTATTGCTTACTTATGAAAAAACGCAAACTTTATTAGCAGTCTTCATATCCTATCCTACTGGCTCGACATCGCAGTGAAGAATATACGTGCTTATGGTCTCACAACTAAGGATGTTGAAGACATGGCGAACTGGAGGAAATAACGCGGACTCTGAATTCTGAAGTAACTAGCTGAGGACGAAACCGAGAAAACGCTAAGATGAGAGGCTGAATATACAAACACCATTAATATAGAAAAGGAATCATCATGCCTATTTTTACAAAAAGTAAAGCAAACATTTTTACGAATTGTGTTACAAAGAAATTAGAGACACAACAGTATCAAAACAGCATTCTTATTCCACAGCCCCAAGTATGTGAAATGAAATTGAGTTTCGTTTTTCCTTATATACACGAAGGCAACATATTTTAAACAAATTGATGTAATGGGCCTAAAGAAAACGTACTTTATTTCAAACACGTTTCGTTCTCAAATTACACGCTCGTAAAACGTATCGTATATTTAGATATAATATTCACAGAAAATTATGTGCCCATCTGACATCGTATGTCACCCATGACATCCGCTCAGTTTTTGGAGAATTTCTGTATAAAACCATTTGGGCGTCGCCTGTTCAATGATCGAACTTCGCTCATATTTCTCCCCTAACGCAATTCAAGTTTGTTAATGAAAGACCCTTGTAACTTTAATCCTTATAAGTTAGAAAATTCAGTCAGAAATAATTTTAAGGACTATTCGGACCGACGAGCCGACAGTTATGGATTTTGTCGGTCAAAATTTGCTTGATATAAAATTCACAATGATTAAGTAAAATTAAATTAAAACTAAGCAACATCGTAATTTCCATGCAAATAAACTATATTTGATCTAAATCGGGATCAAATTAATTTCTTACATGTTCTTAATAGATTAGATTAGGAATGTCCGGCATAAATAAGTTTTATATATAACTAGCATATTTTTACCGATAGCGCAAGTCAGATTATAGAGACTAGAGTTCTGTACCTTCTGTAGCTATATATTGAAATTATTTAGTTTAAAAAAAAGTAATTCTTTTATTTTACACTTTATATAATTTTGAGTTTGTTTTGTTTTATCGGGAACGAAAGTAAATTAAGGCTGGGTTGCACCAACTTACTATAACAATAACTGTGTAGTCAAAGTACCGGTTAGATGAAAAATGGGTTGCACCATTTTGTCAATCGTCAAAAACATAACTTTTACGCTAACCGTAACCGCCCGTAATGTTACTGTTACATTTGACTTTAACTGTTACGATAACTGGTACTTTGGTGCAACCCGTGCAACCCACCCTTAAAGATTTACTTTACTTATCTATACATACAGTATAGTATTCTGTAATCTGTATATATATATATATATATTAGTACTAGAGATTATTAGAATGCCTATTACTTCGCCCAGTACCTACAACTTATTTGTCAAAAGGAGCTATGTGGATACAAACACAATTCATTACGAAATCATGACAACCGCTACCAAGACAAATTCAATTTACAAGATTCGGTAAAGAACAAAGATAACTGTGATCCCATATCAAAATCGACTAATTCATGTACAAGAAAAACAACTTTTAAGTAAGTCCTGTCTTATGCAAAGATGAAAAGTAAGTGTAACTTAAGTGACGGGTGTACGTAGGTCAATCCGTGCCTCCCGTCGAGATCATGATTAATCGTCTTGGGGCGCAGTTAGAAAATAACTATTTCTCATCTTTTGGAAAGGCTGTCCGGCAAAACTGCCACAGGCAGCCGTGTTACACTTAAGTGCTTACACATCGATCCTTCGATTCTGAATGCTGATTCTATTAATTCCATGTTTGGGTATCCCTCGTTTGTGCTTATTCATGCCAGGCCTAATACATTCGAAAAATTTATTAATTTTTGTTTTTAATTTATAATAATAATTTAAAAATATTCGAGGTGTTTACTACTCTGTCAAGAAAGTAGGTACCGGGAAAAGATCAATAATACACAAAATGTTTGTTATTCATACAAATTTATTTTATCACCTTCAAAGTATGCTCCTTCAGAAACGATACACTTACGCCAACGAATAATCCATTCATCAAAACATTTTTTAAACGCTGCTTCCGGAATTGAGTTCAGTTCTCGCCGCGAATTCTCCTTTATGTCTTCTACCGATTGAAAACGGGTGCCACGAAGTGGTGATTTAAGTTTAAGAAAAATAAAGAAGTCGGCAGGAGCCATATCTGGTGAATATGGTGGTTGCTGGATGGTATTTGTTGAGTGTTTGGTCAAAAATTCGTTCACAAGGATGGCCTTGTGCAAAGGCGCATTATCGTGGTGCAAAATCCAAGAATTTTCTTTCCACAAATCTGGCCTTTTTGGTCGAATATGCTCTGTTAAACGCCGCATAGCGCTCAAATAATATTCTTTATTTACCGTTAGTACGGTAGATAGTTATGTACGGTTACAAAGTAACCTATTGAGTTGGCAAACCACTTGCTGGATAATTGATACGTATTGCCTCTCTTACCTACCTCGACTCTCATTCACCTTTGTAAGAGATATACGTCAACTGGCGCGTGAGAAACTGCGTGCGAGTTGGCACCTTTCGATTTTTTGTAGTCAACTCGCTTGAGCATAATTATAAAGTACAGTCAACATAAAAACGGATCGAACCCAAAAACTGTAAATCTATATTGTTTGCGCTCACTCGCAATCAAAGCAGATGCTTTAATTTCGGGATATGTATACGATAAAACCTATATTGGAGGTGCGGAATGAAGTAAGGGGGACTAAGTAAGTAAACAGTAAGTAAGTATCTCAGCAAACTCATAGTAGCGTTTATTCCATAATCAGAGCGTATTTTACTGAGGAATGACTAGGTCTACAACGTATCTTGTTGTAAGTAAATTTTGCGTAGGTATGTCAAAATTCCTTTTGAGACTACAATGTCTATTGAAAGAAAAAGTAAGCATTCTGGTTCCTGTTCATTGCTCTAGAAAGTTGTCTTCATTCTCATTTTATATACTGTTAGATTAGGACTGTAGCGAGCGGACCGCGACAGATTCGCCGAAGTCTATTGACAATTATTTCACCTTGAGAATATCACTCGCGCACTGCTAACTCGTGTTGGTCTAGGATCTTTCGTCACAATATCTATCAATTAATTTAACTGCCATTTGCATTCAAGTGAACTTTTATTACGTGACGTAAACAGTAATTTAACTCACATGTGTTTCTCATAGCGTGCCAGTAAGTCGGCGGCATATTATACTAATTCATCGTGTAATCACTTAAAAAGTAGGTCAATTGAAAACAGTTACATCAAAATGGGTCATGTCGGAACTGCTTCTGATTTTAAGAAAAAGGATTCTTACAATTTTTTTGTGTTGTAAGGATTATTCATTAAGAATAGCATGATACTATCTAAGGCATAGAAAAACATTTTTTTTTGTGTTTCCGATTGTTTTAGCCAACAATGGTGTTAGGTATTCCAAACTAACTGAATCAACGGTAAATCCATGACTTCAGAAGTATGGAGGATCTTATTCTAACATGCCACTTGAACCGGAAAAACGTGTTAGGTGTATGTAAAATGTATACTTTATTTCTTTCTTCTGTTGTTTGGAACTGCTAGGGTTTATAGGTTTTTTTTATGGCTCCTTTCGCGGATACATTGGCACACAGCTTGTATGTTATAAGTTATTGTAAAATCATTATTACGACGATTAATACCATGTAACATCAGTGACGCATCTGTGCAAGTGATTGTGCATATACATCAGTGCATTGAAATATTGCCAACCAGCTTGATATTGATTAAACTTCTTATCTGGGGTGTTCTGATAGTTACTAACATATTATTGTGAGCATACAATTAATACTGGTAATTTCAAATTAAACCTTGTTCTGATACGTTAGAGTCGACAGCATTATGCTAACAAGCGGAAAATTATCATAAACATTAGAAATTTGTTTCGTCCATGGTTGATTTATAGAGAATGCCATATGGCTAATACGTGGTAATAATCATAATACTTCTGCTTCTACGAAAAGATTTGTGAAGAATTTTTATTAATAATAGTTTCATACAAAAAGAATTTGTGTTTTTTTTAGTACCCCAAAAACGTCATTAAATGCATTACAAATTATACACTGTTGCTCATGATTGGTGCTCTTCAATGACTGCATTGCATATGCTTTCAAGAACGAACTGTATCGTTACTGTTGAAAAATACAAAATTGAAAATCAAAATTATACATTTTCATTCCAGAGGAAATCATTATGGTCGTAATGGAGTGCAAGATTCGTGCAATTCTTGTCTCGAAGTAAGTGGGATTATCTCTGGAATTGAGCAACGTGCGCTGTACAAATAACATGCAAGGCCGCGTTTGCAGCTGAGCAGCTAATTCAGCATAGACGACAGGCGGTCGGGGCACGAAATTAGTATTGCTTAAATTATGCAGACTAGATTTGTTCAGCGCTAATTGCATCTTGTATTGACCTTTCGCATTGTCTAGGATTATCTACAGCTGGCTCTCTGGCTCCGGTTCAATTGAGTGTGATTAGACTGATTCGGATGCATTTATATGGATAAAATTAACTTAATTTTATTTAAAATTGATCGTTTCTTCTCATCGATGCAACTAAGTGACAATAGGAGTCTTATTTTTTTTTTGTACTTATTAGGTGGCAGATTCAATAGCAACAGAAATAACACAGAGATATACGTGATGCAGGTCAATTGTAGGCTGCGCAAGTGACATGCTCATTCTAAAGCGTTTATATTGCCCATTGTTAAAATAATTAGTTAAGTGTAGATATTGTTGTTAGACTGATGCAAATATTAAGAGAAATTTATGATATATTGAAACACCTATATGTTGTTGTTTTCACGTGGTGATGAATTATCAAAGACCGAGCCATATAAAATGCACCATATGGTCAATACTGTTTTTGCTCTGTCGTTTTTATCTATTGACCAATTTTATATACGCGCATGAATTGAAACCGAGCACGTTGTTCAATGTTAAAAACCGTTGGCTGGCCTAGTTCCAAACACCAACGTTGGTGGTCCTTTAGGTTCACATAAAATAAGGGACGGTGCCGAAAGTTAATAGGTATTTTTTAAACAAAATTACTCAAATATTTTCATAATTTTAAAGTCTATTTGTATTATATTTAATAAATAAAAATTAACATACCTATTACTGTATAATATGTAAAATATTACCTGAAAGTAATTATTGACTGTTCATACCTTAGAATTTTAAATCATAACTTTAAACAATTGATGTCCAGTTTTTAACATGTCATATGTGGATCTTTCTTCATTGGAATTACCGAAAAATTAGTTAAATGGTCGTTGGCATAAAACAATTTCATATGTAACTCGTACATTTATATGATGAATACCTAGAGGAAAGTTTTGAAATATTTGCGACATTGTAATTTTTCCTCAAAACTTCTGGCAACCGTCTAAGTGTAAGTTTTCACACTCAACACGTAAAGTAGAATAACTTGTAACAAGAACTGAGAACTTTCAGCATGTCCATATTAACTTGCGAATTCCCTTAAACTTATTTAACTGGTGGCTCCAAAAACAAACAAAAAATATGATGCAATACCTTAGAACAAGTTAAAGTCGAATTATATGCAAAGTTTATAAATTCACTTATGGTAGTTCAAAACATTTTTTGTTATCTTTGTTATAGTTTCATTAAACTTTTGCTACATACTAAAATCACCACCTTAATTACAAGACTAGAATAATTATGAATTTACCTCTCTGTTCTTTTCCTTGTCTGTTATCATTTAGCTATATGCTTTATACATTTACAAGGATATTTATTTTTAAATTCGGAAAAATTTATTTAGTCCAATTAGACTAATTATTGTTAAATGATCAGTTGATCGGTTCAACAGAATTAGTGTAGTTAAAGGATCATTTTTTATTTTTATGTAACTGGTAACATACGCGGCCGCAGGGATAAATGAAAAATAAAACTGGCATAATTACAATATCATATATATAAACGAAATAAAATATTTATGCTTTTTTGTGACTTTTCACCAATAAAGGATGCCGATTTCATTTAAAATATATATGTATCATTATAATAAAGCCAAATGAATTTTTACAGAAACGTTATAACATTAATAAACTGCAAGTATGCCCTGGATGTCATTATGATAAAAATGAGTTACAAGGTTCTACGAATTGGTAGAGAATTTTGAAGCGTATCTATAATCAATCCTTCACGAAATAAAGTCCGCTTATAACATAAAGCAAAGTATTTGTAAAAACTTCTTACTTCGTTGTCTAGATGTTTTCTAATGCTGAACAGCTGACAACTACCTATTTTGATTTTATAATTTTACTTATGTCAACAGTTGACCGCGTAAGCCTATATGGTTTTCTGCAACACAGCATATAACAAGCGCGTTGCATGGTTACTATTGGGATATTTATTGAAAAAAAAAAAAATTATTTATGTGGGAATGGTATGTATCCGAACGTATGATAGGTTTTGTTTGAGTTTTTGTTGTGTGTATCAGAACGATGAGAGTGAGAGGATGGATGTTAGAGGGAGAAAGGGGACGAATGGACGCATTGAAGATGTACGTTGCCGACTAGTTAGATGTTGCTCACGATTTTTAAGTTGTATTATTGTTGAAAACAAGAATAAACGCTGTCACTCAAGAAATTTTGCCGTTTCACTGTTCCAACGCCACAGATTTGGGGGCTCGTCCGGGATTGCTCAAAAATAAGTGAACGGCAGAAGCGGGGAAAACACGTGCTCGCGTGTTCATCGGACGGAAAAAAAGATTGCTGCGGGGCTACGAAATAGTGCGGCACCTACGGCGTTTGGGAAATTTACGTTGCTGGTTGCCGGGAGTACGATTTTACGACGTTTAAGATGGCTAGAAGACGAAGCAAAAGTCAATTTTTCGATGATGAAGATGGCGTACTCGACCGGCCAACGCGTACGTTTCACTACGCAGAAGATGTTATAAGGAAGTTTGATGGCAGGGACAAGGCGTATCCCGCAACAAAATGGATCCAGGATATCGACGACAACGGTGATATCTTTGATTGGTCGCAAACACAAAGATTGTTGGTGGCGCGGCGTTCATTGACGGGAACGGCGGCCCTGTGGCTTAATTCTGAAAAGTCGTTTAAGTGCTGGGAGACGCTGAAGCAGGCCATCTGTAAAGAATTTCCAGACGCAATCGATGCAAAAACTATTCACGAGATGATGAGTGCCAGAAAGAAAACACCTAACGAGTCATGCATCGATTACATGTTTGCTATGAAGGAGCTTGGTAGGCGAGGAAAGATGGCGGATTATGTAGCAATTAAATACATAATAGATGGAATCAGAGATTTGGAAATAAATAAAATAATGCTGTACGGCGTAACAACCTATTCAGAATTAAAAGAAAAATTCAAAATTTATGAGACTATAAAAGAAAAGAGCCGATATCACGAAAAAGGAAAAGATAATAACATTCGAAAAGAAGAATTCTCAATCTCATACAGATGCTACAATTGTGGGGAGAAGAACCACAAAAACGAAGATTGCCCGCACAAGAATCAGGGAAAGAAGTGCTTCCGCTGCAATGGTTTCGGGCATATTTCTCCAAATTGTCCTGAGAAGTCGAAAACATCATCATCGACACCGAAGATCGTGCCTTCCGGTTCCGGCAGCAGTGCGGAATCGAAGCCACGAGACCGCCCGAAGCGGACTTTCGTCGCGACTGCGATAGGGGGCGACATGATCGATGATTCAGTTTGCGAGGTTGGCGACTCCGCGCTTGCGGCTGCGGCTGGCCCGGAATGCAACATGGCGGACGAAAGATGTCATGGCGGTGAAGTTGACGTTTTGGATGTAAACAAACCGGGAATTTTTGCTAAACCAGTGAAGTGCGTGAAATTATTGTGCGGGAACGTAACAAATGCCTTAATAGATTCAGGTAGCGACGTTAATTTAATACGATTTGACTTCTACGAGGAGATTGGGTCTCCTGAGTGTAACAGTAAATGTAAAATAACTCTTACTGGATTAGGACTCTCGAAAATTATACCGATTGGACAGTTTAAGACGAGCATTGAAATCGACGGCTATACGTACCGTGATGTAATATTTTACATTATCCCTAGAGACACTATTCCTTTTGAAGTGTTAATTGGTCACGAATTTTTACAAAATGTCATTACGGTTATGAAAGATGGGTCGGTGTGGATGAAGCCTAACGATTGGTTGCGTGATGTGAATTGTTGTGCATGTTCTGTTGATGTTGTAGGTCATGCGATGGATCAGAATTTAAGAGAAGAAGTAGCTAAGTTGGTAGATGCATACCAGCCACATCAAACAAAGGAGGCTCCCATCGAGTTGAAGATCACTCTGAAGGATGACATACCTGTGGCCCAGTGTCCTCGACGCATCGCACCCATCGAGCAGGCAGAGGTAGATAAGCAGATTAAGGAATGGTTGGATCAAGGAATAATTCGGGTAAGTTTTTCTGAATATGCAAGCCCACTTGTAAGAAAGAAAAATGGTAATTTACGAATATGTGTTGATTATAGATTGATTAATAAGAAGATGGTTAAAGATGAATACCCGCTTCCGATCATCGATGAACATATTGACAAGCTGGCAGCCTCCAGGGTATTTAGTGCCCTCGACCTCAAAAATGGATTTTTTCATCTGAAAGTCAGTGAGGACTCGATTAAGTACACTTCATTTGTTACAATGACTGGTCAATATGAATTTTTAAGGGCTCCATTTGGTTTGTCTATCTGTCCAAAGGTTTTCACCCGTTTTATCTCAATAATATTTAGAGATTTGGTTACACGGGGTATTGTCATTGTATTCATCGACGATCTGTTAATTCCAGCCGTAACGGAAGCTCAAGCTGTTGCGAGGTTGCAAGAAGTATTACAAGTTGCCAAAGGCTATGGATTACAAATAAATTGGTCAAAATCCCAGCTTCTGGTGAGGAAAGTAGAGTATCTCGGTCATGTTATTGAAGGTGGAGCAGTGTCGCCATCGCCAGGGAAGACCGATGCAGTCCTAAAATTCCCTGAGCCTAGAAATGAGAAGCAACTGCTCAGTTTTCTGGGATTATGTTCTTATTTTAGAAAATACATTCAAAATTATGCGACAATAGCAAAGCCCCTCACAGACATGTTGAGAAAAGATAAGAAATTTGAATTTCATGAAGAACATCGACTGGTATTCAACACACTGAAGGAGAAGCTGGCAAGTAAACCCGTATTAGAGATTTATGATGCAAAGGCACATACTGAATTACATACTGATGCATCTAGTGTGGCTTATGCGGCTATATTACTACAGAAAGATGACAAAGGCGATCTTCATCCTGTTTATTATATGAGTAAGCGAACGACTGATGCTGAAAGCAGATACTCAAGCTACGAGTTGGAAGCACTGGCTATCATTGAAGGAATAAAGAAGTTTAGACACTATCTTTATGGGAAACATTTTAGGATAGTGACAGACTGCAAAGCTTTCCAGTTGACACTGAATAAAAAGGATCTGGCTATGTCTCTTAGAGTGGCAAGGTGGATTTTGTTCCTGCAAGATTATGATTTTACTATTGAGCATCGTGAAGGTTTGAAAATGAAACATGCGGATGCCTTGAGTCGAAACCCTTATGTTGGAGCCATATTCTCGGACTTGCATGGTTCTTTGAGACGTGCTCAAGAGACTGACAGTGGACTTAAGGCAATCATAGATATCCTGTCAGAAGAAAAATCATATAATGATTTTTGCTTACATGATGGATTATTATGTAAAGGACAAGAACAGTGCTTGGTAGTACCACAAAAGATGGAATTAGAGATAATTAAAAGAGCACATGACAATGGTCATTTTTCGAAGAAAAAAACCATGGAATTGATCAGCAAAGACTATTTCATATCTAAGTTGGATAAAAAGGTTGAAGAGTACATTTCCACGTGCATTCCATGTCTACTAGCTTCACGCAAAGAAGGTAAACAAGAAGGATTTCTGAATCCCATTGAAAAGGGTGGTACACCACTAAACACGCTTCATGTAGATCACATAGGACCACTTACTGAAACACGCAAGCAATACAATTATATACTTACGATTGTTGATGCATTTACTAAATTTGTCTGGTTATTTCCTACAAAGAGTACATCTACTCAAGAAGTGTTGAACAAGCTGGAGATACATCAACAGGTGTTTGGTAACCCTTCGAGAATCATTTCTGACAGAGGTACTGCCTTTACAAGTAATGATTTTGTTGAATATTGCAAGCGAGAGGGAATAGAGCATGTGAAGGGGTTCCAAGAGGCAATGGACAGGTAGAAAGGGTTCATCGAACAATAATTTCAGTTTTAACAAAACTTTCAGTTGAACAACCTACGTTATGGTATAAATTGGTTAGTAGAGTACAGAGAGCACTGAATTATACCTACCATAGAAGTATAAACAATACGCCATTCCAATTACTACTTGGAACAAAGATGAAGAGGAAGGAGGATGTTGAATTAATAAATCTACTAATGCAGGAAGAAAGAGATAGTTTCATGGAGGATAGAGAAGAGCTTAGAAAAGAAGCAAAGAAGCAAATATTAAAAGTTCAAGATGAAAATAAAAGAAATTTTAATAAGAAAAGAAAGGAATGTAGAGTTTATAAAGAAGGTGAACTTGTTGCTGTGAAGAGGACACAGTTTGGGCCAGGCCTTAAGCTTAAGCCAAAATTCTTGGGACCTTACAGGGTGGTCAAGGTCAAGAGGAATAACAGGTACAATGTTGAGAAGGCTGACGCACAAGCAGAAGGTCCACATAGAACTACAACATCAGCAGACCACATGAAACCATGGCCTGACTATATGAGCGACACAGAGTGAGTATGTAGGTATTTTTATAATTTCTTAGTATGAAAGGATGAGTGAGTCTATAACCGTAATGTTGTACCTACTTGTTTTTTTAGTTTATCCAACATGTAATTTTGGATTGTGAACAACATTGTTATACTGTTACCAACTACTGCACTATGTATTAAGTGTTTTCCATGTTTGTATTTTTAAGTTTTTATCCTAAGATTTAAACAATAAGTCTGTAACATTTATGAGCAAATTGTATTTTCAAGTGAGTCTGAGGACAGACTAGGTGCAGGACGGCCGAATGTGGGAATGGTATGTATCCGAACGTATGATAGGTTTTGTTTGAGTTTTTGTTGTGTGTATCAGAACGATGAGAGTGAGAGGATGGATGTTAGAGGGAGAAAGGGGACGAATGAACGCATTGAAGATGTACGTTGCCGACTAGTTAGATGTTGATCACGATTTTTAAGTTGTATTATTGTTGAAAACAAGAATAAACGCTGTCACTCAAGAAATTTTGCCGTTTCACTGTTCCAACGCCACATTTACTTATTTTTTATCATTTTCATAAGCGTTTTTCTGGTTCACCAGTCATACACCAGGTTTGGGAGCACAGAATCCGCATAAACGTCAAATCACTATTTTTTCTTTTTCAGGTACTTACCATTAAGACTTATTAAATTATTCAGATTAGGTATTATTATGACCGACTTTCAGCCTAATCCTTGCTTCTTTTTCATTTTTTACCCTTTGAAATGCTCTCGCAGGTAGAATCCGCCACTACCCTGAGATACAAGAAGACCTCGACCGGAATTTTTTGTCGGTTTTTTTGCAAGTGAGCGTGAGTTACTGCGTGTAACATGACAATTTCGAGATGACATCATTTAGTGGGTTCTTTTTTCAATCAGCGTTCTAGCATCTTACTACCTATTTATATGATCTAAGTAGAAGTATTGTTGTTGTATTAAGAGTATTTTTAAATGTAAATATCTCAATACAACAAATAGTTATACGTCCTTTGTGTTTCATTTGCGCCTCGGTTTCATCTCACTGGCCTACAGGTAATAAATAATGCAGCCGGTCATTATTCAATTCACCAAGGAAATCTTTTATTCATCCATTGGTGCCGACAATGTATTATCGAAATCTATTTAGGTATGAAGCTTTTGGTTTTATTCAGAACTCAATATCAAAAAATAAAGGATCAAAATATGGTCGCTACAAAAATTTTAGTCAGCAATAAAGTTTGGTATAAGTACATATTTGAATTTGGTACACAAATGATAATTACTTACCTTCGTAAAATTGAATAGAATTATTGTGTGTTAGATATAATACCAAACTTTGCAAATGTGGTTGCTTACAAAATAATATGCAAAATTAAAGATTTACTCCCATAGCATATTCATCAATGACTTTTTAGTTCACAATAATGGGTACTTCTTACAGCTCTGATACGTGGTCCCATGCTTCGGGATGGGATGACCGGTTACCGCAACCGTGGATGCGATCTGTGTGCGATAGATAGAACGCACGCAGCGCAAGCGCACCTAAAGCGTCTTCTCAAGGTATATTATATCTTCGAATTTACTTTAGGAATAAGGACAACTACAAAAGCGGGCCCAAGTTGGCGGCCGATATGGTGTTTAAGGAAGAAAGGAAGGAAAGTTGTTATGACCACCGCGTTTTAGCAAACGCAGGGTGGGATATTTTATTTATTTATTAAGTCATTTTTTTACAAATTATGTTGATGGATGACTTAAAGCCACTTACCAGATAGTTTGACGACGCAGGTATACGCCGAACGCGTCCGCTAAAAATCTGTACAATCGGAAGTCTATATATGAAGCGTATATTGTCCAGAAATTGACATAAAATGATGATAAATACTTTATAAAATACAAGATAAACTTTTGAAATCAAATTCATGTACATGTACATTATATTTACGACATAAAAGTTGGTCACTAATGTAAACAAGTCATGAAATCTTTTACACCACATGTGTTACGGACTTTAAATAACATACTATTAATACCTAGCTATTAAAGGTAAACTATCTTTCACGCAACATTTCAACTTGTGGACGTTTTCCTGTATAGAGATGAGATGGGCTGTAAACATGTGGTATTTTTAGAACGGATACCCTACTACGTTTCAGACTATGAGCTTACCAATTTTATTCGGTGTAGACTAAAGTACATACCCATATTTTAATATTCAGTTTATCACGTGTCTTATTTTTTCCTTCATGAGTTAGAGCTTAATCCATATTATGTACGTCAGGTACGTCAGCTCTTCTTGGGAATGCTTTCGCTGATGTAGTCTGCCACTAATCGGAATAGAGGTATAAGTTGACCTCTGTCATTCACTATCTTACCTCTTCCTACCACGGGTAGATTAAGGATTAAAATAAACGCATGGAAAAAAAAATCCCTAAAGCAAAGTGTTTACGTTGTCGCGATTTGAAAGGTAGGAGAGATATTGAAATTACCGGGTTCTGTGATAAAAGCTTTTAGGACCACGAGTTGGCAACTTCTAACACTCTCAAAGTGTATGCTACGGTATCCACATGCGGGCCTTACGCTTCTTTGCAAACTATGTAATGGCATAAAAAATATAAGTAATTTGTTACCTAAGCTAATATAGTATAAGTAAAGCTGTTAACCTTTGGCAGAAAAATTCTCGATTGGTGACCATGCAGGCATCGGTTAGCGCAGCATCGAACAGCCGCCGATGATCAGATAATCTGCAACATTTCGTGGGCAAGTGCTGTATGCAGAAATCATTGCGCCTACTATAACTAAAATTATGATGAAGAAATTTGTTCCTATTGGATAAGTAAAATCTTAACTAGTTGCACAAAATTAGATTAGATAGATTAGATTTAGGTGCTACATAATTGAATGCAACCATTTACGATCTCATCTCTGGGTTTGACAGCTCATCTCTTCGGCCAAATCTGCTCACAATAGAGATGTAACACGCTGGAATAATACGAAATGTCTTTATGTATATGCAATGAGTTTGGCATCAGTTTCTGAATTATTTAAACTTGATTCATAATTAATGGCAGCGGTTGTTGTTGAAGGAGGATGCCTTATATTACATGTAAACATGTTTGGAAAGGTGCTTATTAAATGGACATTAGCAGTAAGTATTTTATCACTACATAGTATAAAACAAAGTAGCTTTTTCTGTCCCTATATCCCTATGTATGCTTAAATCTTTAAAGCTACGCAACGGATTTTGATGCGGTTTTTTTTTAATAGATAGTGATTCAAGACGAAGATTTTTATGCCCATGCGAAGCCGGGGCGGGTTGTTAGTTTAAGATAAATACGTTGCGCTATATCAATTGTTGTGAGAAAAATGGTTTAAAGCTAGAACGTTTACTATTGTCAAATATCATAGAGGTGTCATGCTTTGATTATTTAATCTTTCAAAGGTGTCATGGTATCAGATACTCTGAAATAATTTAATACCTTTATTTCCACACTACAACAATTAATAAAATAAATAGATATGTAAAGAAAAATCTGGACCTACCGACAATCGGTATGTCAAGAGTGCGGCAATATCTCTATTTAATTATCCTCTACATAATTTAACTCATCATCATCATTTCAGCCGCAGGCCGTCCACTGCTGGACGTAGGCCTCCCGCAAGGATTTCCAGAATGACCAGTAGGTTGAATAATTTAACTATCACGAATCAATAGATGCTTCTATCCCTTAAAACAGCTGAATCACCCATGGAAACTAATTCAAGTTTACTAAATTTCTATGGATTGAAGACAAAAGTCTAACCTTCGGTAAGACATCGCTACAGCCACAGTTCTCCAGAAATCTTACCGTCTTGGGATTAAGATGTTCCCATTGTGGCGATCGAACGAACATAACGCCTTCGCACTCGCTATACAGTGTGTATTAGTCTGTAGTTCTTATCACCGACTAAGACTAAACATCGCAGAAGTGTTTAACATGTAGTCAGTTTCAGTTTATTCCAGCGATGCCCTAAATGAAAGGATGTCACGTCGCCAGCACTTCTAAGTTTCCTAGACTTAGAACTAGCTCCACGCCGTGTCTTCAACTTTTCACATAAAGTCCACAAGTTGTACCGTGCAGCTTATAACGAATTGCTATAGCATTAAGCAGATTGAAATATTACAACGCTTATTAATAAGTTTAACAATTATTACAGATTTGAGATATCTTAGAACTAAGTAGACTTAACAAGACAAGAAATATTTTTCGCTTTTCAGTAATAAGTAAAATCACTTGTACAATTAAAACTTGAGTAGGTAGGTACTTGGTTGTACTTGGACATTGCATTGCGTTCATTTAAATGACCTCCAATGGTTCATTCATCATCTTTAGCATTGACAGGTCAGGTTGACTTAAGATCCCATATAGGTAGTTTGTTAAAGTTGGGCACTTTAACATTACTACTACTTTAACAACAAGCAAACTTAACAGCCCAGAAAAAGTCATACATGCAAACAAGCAAAACTTGACATACTAATTACGTACCTAATGTGTACAAAACGTAGTATACATAATTATGTATGACTAATAACACGAAAGTAACCCACCCAATAGAGGTCCGTGTTTTCCGTCTGTTGCAATTATGCGGCGGTCGCTATGCTAAATTAGTAGCTAAGTTATTAGTTTTATTGAGTTCGAAAGTTTGAAAAGACATAAATGTTTGACGCCAATAAACGTGAAAGTCGCGAAAAAGATGGATCGACTACTTATGTAACAAGTACCAATAACTTAATATATTTCGTCATTAAGATATATATAAGTATATCACAACTTATGTTCACATTTCAAATATGTTAATTAAAACCTCAAATTGGGTACACGGTTACACGCCCCAACAGAGTTGAGGGTTTGTTACGTTTGTAGAATAAAATATAAATAATACAAAAGTGAGATCAAGTCTAACTGTTTCACGCAAGATGGCATTTTCTATCAGTTTTGTTTTAAAAATGAAAATAACTACCCAAAAAAGTAGGTGTTTTTCCCTGGCCTTCTACAAATAAAAGAAGACTTGATGATCTGCGCTATACTGTTTAATACAAATTACCGGGCAATAAAAGGTACTGAGCAAAATCAATTTAGTTAGAAGTCAATAGAGTGCGGAGTCAAAATGATATAGGTATCTAGCCAGTCGTGCAAAACAATTGTAATTTATTGCAGTGGTACCTAAAATAAACTAAATTAACGAATTTGTTTGCTTTTTAACTATTTAGTCTAATAGATACTTGCAAAATCTATTAAGAAAGTACCTACTTCTAGTGGCAAATAAAATCTTTGACTAAATACTAATGGCTAGAATGGGTGAGATATTTTTCATTGTTAAATGTGTACGCCTTACGAAGCGCTTCTTTTGTGCTTTCTCTGCTTTGCATTAGTAGCTACTTGCGGTTAGTTTAGTGCTGATCCTCGGTGCAACAAAGCGTTTATACTTTGATGAATGCGAGCCAGGTTAGGGCATAAACTCCACACACACTAAAGTCATTCAAACTTCATAATTTGTATTCCGACTTGAATTCCCGTATGTTTCTAATTTTTTAAACAAGTATTATTTTGATTTTTAAGAAATACAAGAAATTAATAATTAATTACGATATAGTGTTGTAAATATAGACAATTTTGAAAATAGTGATATTACTTATTTATGCCCCCAAACGTAAAAAAGCAGTAACGTACTATTTGTTGTAAAGTATACCTTATTTGTCATTAATTGGCAAATAGATCATTTTAACTTGGAAACCAGCAACAAATCCATTACACTTCTTCCAAAGATAATAATTATTATCCTATTACAAAAGTAAATGAAGAAATTTGAAGATTTCCTCTTGGTAATTTGTTCTTTCTGGTCCAATTACACAAAAGGGAAAGTATCAAAGTACAAAACGTAAGGAGCAACTTGGATTATTTTTTTCCACTTTACTTCTTCCCAGCAGATTGTCATTATTAAGAGTCAAAGTTACGATTAAAGTCGTTTTGCTAATTGCACAGTAATTCTTTAATTGGTGTTTTAAATTGTGGAACTGCGGCTTCCTTGATTTCCAGTTCTATTTATGAAACAGTACTGTCTACATAACTAAGTATTTTTAAGAAAACACTTACTTTAATCTTTTATTTCTTTTTTAAAAGAAACTCAAAGCACTTACAGTTTCCCAAGGCGTGCTAGGAGTTAAGGCACAAAACATTTGTTGACAAATAAATTACACATGAATTGACAAAGACATTTAGCCAGTCAAAAAAAATGTCGACATTTGGCGAATGATATTAAAGTATACAACTAGCCCAGAAATACATACACATCAGAGCCCTGACTTTTAAATCCAGTTTCGATGTAAGTTAAATAGTAACTCAAATTGAGGTTAGTATTTTAATAAATGTCTTGTTTTGTTTTGGCTTTCACCTTAATTCTACAGCATCACATCGGTCTCCGAAGCATGTTCAGCAACGATTTTTCAAAAATGTGAAATTAAAAATACTTTCTCTTATGATTTGTTGAAATGTGAACACAAACATGCACTGTTCTGTAAATGGAACATTTAAATAATGCTGTGAAATTCCTTTGCAGTCATATCAATGATTCGAAATCTCTCACTTCTAGTGCAAACGAATTTGATCATTAGTAAGAAAAGTATAAAGTTGAAATCTTTGTTTGGCTGAGACTGTCTGCACATTTATCAAACGTAGCGCGTTTCTACATACGAAGTGCTCCTTGCGAGACCACGGAATAACCGGACTGTGATCTTCGGTTGTCAGTCCGACATTGGCTTCTCGGAATTTATCTCAGATTTGATTCCAAAGACATTTACTCGTGATTCGTGTGGTATTTATATTAGTAGACACGAAAGTTATATATAAATATAGGTACCTAATTTAAGCAGCCATCAAAAAACTGTTGTCTTTATTAATATGAGGTTTTTTTAAAAAAAAATATCATCGCACCTCGTCCTCACCACATCGATGTGTCAGTGTATTATGTTATATGTATACAAGTAATTAATGGCTTTTTGTTTTGTAATTCGAATGTATGCATAAGGTAATTCAGGAAATAATTATGTAGGCTGAAAATTATTTTGATTGCCTTTTATTTATTATTTTTTTATTTATTAAATAAATAAATAAATAATAAATAAAAAGGCAATCAGATTTTCTATTTGTATCAACCAGCTCAATAAATTCCAAAGTATGTTTCCGAGTTTAACTGAAGCTTTGTGTATTCCGTACGGGACAAAAATAAATATATGTAAGTAGTAACTTTGCTATTGTTAAAGAGTATATTGAAATGTATAAAACTATCTAAGTGATAAGTAAGAAAGTTGATTTGTAGTTAGTAGTAAGATTTAGAAAAGATTGATTTGTTTGCTGATATATATAAATAGGAGACACTATTTACCTTTCTGGTTTTTATTTATAGAAGTAGCTCTGAATAGGAAAAATATCGAGGTAGGATATCGGATGCGGCTCGCAATTTGCTTCGTACGGTATCCGGCTTGATTGGACCGTGAATGCCAACAATACGAATACGTAATTCAGCTATGGATCATAGTGTTCTCAGTCACAATCAATAGAATGTGTGTTCTTTCGTGTTGAAGAAGTAACTCTAGCGTCAATAATAATAAAAGACATATGTATAACCAACCAGTTAAACAATTACAAAAGACTACATTTAAAACTACCAATGCTTTGAAATATCGTACAAAACTAAGCTATTTCTGATTCAAAATATGCATGCATAAATTTCTCCGCGAAGCCATTGATTAATTGGAAGATCAAAAGGCTATCAGCATGCTTGGCTCACAGCAATGCTGATAATTAAGTCCTTAAAAGGCCAGCCCTCTATTACGATTATGCCTGCCTCTAGCCGATTCCAAAAAAAGAATCCGTGCGCTATGGACCCCAAGGGTAGTACTATTACTAATTCTGTGCCCAAGGCAGGCTGTGGCTTTTTACGTGTCTAGTGTATTTGCGCTGCTTCGCTGTCCTGCTACTTAAATTTATATTCTGAACTCATTAATATAAAATTAATTGGACCAGCTACCTTCATAAATATATAAAAAATGCTTATATATTGATTTAAAATAATGAGACAAAATAAATTAGGAAAATTAAAAAATAATACAATCGTGTACAAGAAGGTAAACCTTTAGGAAATTCTTTAATAAAAATTCTTTGAATTCGTTTACGCCAAGGGTGTAGTCAAAAACTTCAATCTTCCCGGCAAAAATCCCTTTCATGGAAGCAGTATTATGAAGACGGTGGATGAAAGGAGTAAATGGCGCGAAATAATCTGAGCTCTTAGTTCTACGTTGCTGAAAACGAATTTATTGCCCCTCGATACTTGGAGCGTCGCGTTTTATTGACACCTTCTAAACGCACAAAAATATGAGTGAGATTATTTCTTTGTATATGATACGACCATATGCTGAGTGCTATATTTTTATTTCGCTTGAATGATAAACACATCATATCGGTAAGCACTTCAGGCACATCCACCTGACAACGAGATTGATAAGATCATGGTCAGTGTCTCTACACTGTGGAAGCGGCCAATGTCCAGTAAGAAAAAACTTCATATAACAGGCACATGAAAAGTATACTTAAAAAATAAGTATTATAAATCTAAATAAATAATCTTCTAAAAAAAATCTAAAAGATTTGAGTTAATTGTGATTCTAAAAAATGTGTATAGGTATAATATAAACGCAAATCAAACAAGAACTTGAAGTAAATAGGTACTGTTTCAACAAGTTTTGTATATGCCTATTGGATTATCATATGAGTCATACCTGCTCGTATGTGTTCGCAAACATTCAGTTCATTACATACAGACATCGGAACAAGTGAAAATAAAAGCTACTGAACATCCCAATTTGATGCGTGTTTTCTACCTTTACATTTTGAACAGAGATTCGAGTTCGAAAATGTCATGAAAAGTAAGCCAGTGGAAATAGTCGTGAAAAAGTGCGCCTTTTGTTAAAACTTGCACGTAAAACTGAACGGAGTTTTTTACGGATTTGTTAACCAGTTAAGCGAGAATGAAAGCTGTGACAACAACGATTTTACATACTCGAGTCTGAATTATAGCATATGTTTTTTTTTTATTCTTAATTATGAGTTTGTGAAGCTTTAAATAAATACAGATAATTCAAATAGACCCGTATAAGCGCTTATTAACTGCACAGAAAAAGTAAAAAAAAAACATACAATTTCTGTAACCAGATATTTCATCATTAAATAGTAGCTAGATACCTATATGACATCGCAGCCGTTTAAAATTGGAGCCACTAAATTAAGTCCAACCTGATATTGTTTTTTTTATTAGATCTTAGTTCACTCCGTGGTCTCGTTTACAGCGGACCTGTCTTGGTGCCGAAGTTTGTGTAGACTTTTGTTCTTTTACGTCCAACTAAACATACTTTTATATCATAAAAATAAGTTGGTGTACAGGAATGAAACATTATAACATTACAATATAAATATTTACAACACGATGCAGGATTTTGTGTTTGCTTTTGTAGTATGGGATCTTGCTATTTATCTAACTTTATGATCTTAGAATTACGAGTATATGCATGAATATACTACCATTTTGTCTAAAGATTGTCTATTAAACTTAAATATAATACTATTATTATTATTTATTTTTTAATCAGGAAATGATTTCAACAGTCAACTTGTTTAGCAAGATAATTTTTTTAACAACTAAGTATTGTTAAAATTAGCATCTGAAACGCATCGTCGCTATTTGAATTGGAAAAGCAAATACAATGAAAAATCGTTGTATTTTATAACATGTTTAATACGTTGTTTCATCATTCACAAAACGCTAGCATATAAAAACATATAACCATTAGATCACACTTTGCTATCTTTCATATGAAATGGCGTTTCCCTAATGACCTTCGTGTTCACCCCATGATGAGTCAACATTGTTTTTACTCGCAAGGAAAGGGCGTTACCCTACATCGTCGCACGTCTCTAATAATAATTTTAAATTCAATTTTTTTAAATGCATTATTTAAATAAAATAAAATATTTAAACGGTATTCTAGAGGTATGAGATACTTGAGCTAGGTAGAGTTATCAAAATATTATACACACAATATAAATATAAAATAAAAATAAAATATTATAACACCAACATCCTAGTGCGTCACAAATAGTTGGAACATTTCTTTTTTTTTTTTGACCCAAGTACTTGACTACTTGATCATGCATCTTAGCCAAACTGGAAGTAGCTTAACGTAGTAAAATAATACTAGCTGTTGTCAGCGGCTATGCTCGCGTGGTATTCTTAAATTTAAACCGTGGTAAAAAGTAGCCCATGTTTGACCTCCGGTCTTTAACTATTATGCATGTCAAATTTTTCAAAATTGGTCGTGTTGTTTATCGGTGAAAGCGTAATAGACAGACAGAGAAAATTATTATGGTTGACTGGTAGAAAAAGCCTATGGCTATAAGTCCGCCATTTACATTTGTATCTTATGAAGTTAAATAAATAAATAAATGCTTCCCGTGAAAATGCTTAAAACAGTGAATGTTGCTAGATACATAATATTGTAGTCCTCATCGATTTCAAACTGCACAAAAACTATCCTAAAGAAAGAAGGAATTGTAACAGACAGACTACACATTCTCGAAACTAGCTACAATGTATAAAGAAAACGTCCCAAAACAAATGGCATGCGAATCTTCTTCATCTAATTTTCATGAAAAAACTAACAAGAAGACCACCACGGACTAGACTCATTTCGCAAAATGACTTTGCAACATTTCTACTCTCTGCCCACATTTGCACTTTGACGACCATTTTATCTGTTACGAAGCTTAGTAACGAGTGTGTTATCTGTGCACGTACGTACTTTTAAATATACATAAAAACTAAACTTGGTCTTATTTTCGTAGTGTAATTAATATTTGCTTTTTTTCAAATTATGAATCTATATGTCTACTTTTATCTAAATCCGTTAACCATGCTGGCATAACAATCGTTATATCTAAACTTTTAATTTTTAATTAGTTAAAATCCATAATAAAGTGGACATTTGTTGATGTATGTTGTGTGAACTCTCAAGTCTTTATTTGCTAATAATAATACGACAATGAAAACGTACTTCTTCCTACAGGTGGTAGATTTAAAAACCATGAATTTTTTTATGATGTTTAATGAATGCCCAGCACTTTTGTGGACGCTGGTATGTTATGGGTAGGTACTATTGCTCCCTCTGGTAGCTAAGAGATCAGGTATAAATGAGAGAAAAAGATTCAAAGTGTTTTAAACTTAATAATTTCATGTAATTTGTCAAAGTATGCTAAGAAGAATTTAGCAAACTTATTTTTTTCTAGCAACTGGCTGTATCATTGAAACTTTACAGCTCGTCAATACCACTTAGTATTGGATGCATGAAATAGGGTACAACACAGATTATTTAAAGCATCTAATATTTCATGTATCCACGTCAAGCATGTCTGACAGGCTTCTCTTTTGAGGTAGGGAACACTGAGACGATACAGTTACGAAGACCATTTTGAAAAATGATGTTTTATTCAATGGTAGCAGTTCAGTGGCGGGAACGTTTCATTATTCTAATGCCTGCGGTGGGCGGTATTATAAAATGGCTAAAGCATAGATAATTATCTTTTGTTATAGTTCTGCCATTAAAATTGAGACCAAAGCACAGACGTGTTATTTCAGTATTTTAAATGCTCTTTTTCAAACCTTGAAACATAAAATATTGTTTATCTTTTACCTCGGTGTCTAGATATAATTTAAAATAAAAAATTAAAATACCATCTTTGAAATAATTACAAAAAAATTCAAAATTTTGCAATAAATTAAATTGATTATCTTAGATCAATTGATCAACAAAAATGACATTATTTTTAGTAAGTTTTGATTGTAAGTTTTTTTTAATTATTGTTTTTCGTACCTACGTACGAGTATGTTTAGGCTACGTTCAATCTCCATACACAAAGCGTCTAGAGATTGATGTAAGAGTTGAGATACCTATACGAAGATATGAAGTTTCTTATCTGTTGACCTTAAATTTATAAAGGTATCTAGATAGGCCAGGTGTTGCAAAGTAAATGTAAATATTTTATTGTGGGGGTACAAACAACGCCTGGGAGATCAATAAAATTTGTTTGTTTTGTAAAATGCCCTCTGCTGTCTGCTTTATAGATTGTGTACATGAATAATTCAAATACGCGAATGGAAGAGTATCTGCCAGTCCATTTGTTTTAATGTTTTGCTTGATGAAATGTGAAACTTCCAAACCTTTTTTGTAGGTTACTATATTCCAATAGATATTTTAACTACGAGTATGCAGATATTCTGATATATTTCCGTTCAATATACAATATTTTAGTTTATTGAGTAAAAGATGAGCCTTGTAAATGTACTAGATAAGTAGTATGTATGTTTTTTTTTGGCAAATCTTTTCAACCTCGAATTTGTCGAGCGGATGCGCTGGCAGATCTTACTAAATATCTATCGCATATGGAAAAGTGCAAAGGGACCATTTATATATGGTTCCTATTAAGTCAGGAAACTACCTTAAATAATGAAATGTACTGAATAAAATAAAGTTGACTGATTTTATCATATACTAGCTGACCCGGCGAACTTCGTACCGCCTTAGCGTAAATTTAATTTTCTTAATATGTATTTCCGTAAGAACCTTGTACAGAGTATTAGAAAACTACAAAAAAAAAAATCGGAAATCGAAAAAAGGACGGAAAACGGGTTTCATTTTTATATATATAGATTACTTTATCGGCTAATATGCTTCAACATCGGTTAGGCAGATGTCTGGAGATGCGAAAGAAGTGGAGAATTTCTGATGACGAAAGGTGCTACTGAAGTGCCTAAACCATGGCATACTGCTGTTGGTCCTGTGTCTCGCTTCTACCGCATCCTATTCTGCGGAAGACTTGCCGTTGATCTGGCTTATTTCTGGGTTAAGGATTTGTTGATACAGGAAGAATAATATGCTTCTGTTTTCATGATTGATTGTATAAATAACTCCTTACGATTAATATTCCCAGAATCTTCAGCTAGTGGCAAAACATTCGAAAACAGAAAACATACTATCACTTTAAACTGCCAGAACATGAAACAAAAGCTACTAGAATCAAGTATAAAATAAATAAATAGTTGAAGCCTATGAAAATCAATTGGTACTTTCATGAAATAGATGAAAACGTCAAAGACATACTGCCTACATTTATATAGAGTGAGGTAATAGTAAACACAACGCTGCTAGCTAGGAAACTCAATTAACGTGCCTGTTCTAAACATTACCTACCATGTCATCCTAAATAGCTTCTTAGGATGTTACTAACGAACATGCTTTGGCAATAGCATTTAATTACAGTGCATCATAGAATTAAGAAATCGCACGCGGTAAGTATCTAAGCATGTAGTGCATATACATTGCGGTATTGCTTTAAATTGTTATTTCCGAGATTGTTTTGTCGATATTAATTTTGAGTATAGGTATTTAACAAAATTTAAGGAAATTGCAAAGTACCGACGCTTCCACACTAGAAGTGGTACGTGAGCAATGCCGACCATTAAGAAATACTTTCAAGCCCCTTTTGAACTTTTGAAGGCCCCATGTATCTAGTAAATCCCCAAGATTTTTTTAGACTAATACAATTCAATAAATTTCTAAATTTAACTAAATATTATTACTTGGGTTATAAAAAAAATATTTTGTGATATGGAGGATCGAATATTATTATATGTGTATATTTTAAAAAACATCATATTGGAGCACATCTCCCCAACCATAGGGTTGGTTGATGGAGATTGATTTTTATAAGAGATTTGTTAATTAAATTTGAGCACGATATATTTTGTACATTGAAATAATTATAATAGCCACAAAATAAACTGCTGGCAACGAACCTCCTTCGTGTATTAATAAATAATATTTGCGCATACAGCATTTCAATCACCACTCTTGGCAAACTTGTCAGTACATGTACGAGTATGTACTACTTAATATGAACATTGCCAATTAAATGGATTATAAAGGCCTGATACCTAATATAGATATTAAAGCCGACATACATGATACAATTAATCAAGTTGTAATATTATGTAATTACGTACATATAATTTGCTCAATAAATTAAGATAATTACACCGGGATTAATTACAAGATGAAAACGTTATTTCCTTGTAATTATTTCTTTCTGGCTTTGTCCATACCATACATACATTGACCAAATAAAAGAGAAGGCAGAAGTTGTGTCGTAAAGAGATGTGAAACGGATAGCTGAAGATCGCCAATAATTGTTCTTGAATAGAAGATAGATAGATAAACTTTGTCCAGGGTTCCAATCCATTCGTAAAATTGAACTTGTTTCTTGCAGTCTAGATGTAATAACATCAGATCAGCCTATTTTTGCCAACTAATTAGAGAAATTAGGCATACCTATTATCTTTTGTGGCAGTGGTGGTAGAAACATTAATAAGGTATAATACAATCGATTTAGAAGCACTGAGAAGAAGTGAGAGAAAATAACAATCTTTTATTAATTTATACCCCCTTTGGTTTCCGTACCTCAAAAGGCAAAAACAGAACCCTTATGAGATCACTTTCTGTTTTTTTGTTTATGTCTATCTGTCTGTCAATCTTTTTTTTTTTTAGCAACAAATGATCGTATCAAGTTGAAATTCATAACATATACTCAGGCCAACGGTCTCTTTCGGCTGTACAATAATCAAAATTAATGTCAATGCGTTTATAATTTAAATTTGTAAATATTGCGATGTCAGATAGGGATCAAAACCTATTGGGTACCTCCCGAGGAGCTAGTAACATGAAATTTGGTAAGAAGCCAGATCAAACAGCACTAACTTAGGAATAAATCTAAAAAAATAAGAAAATTAATAAATAAATATTATTATTTTTATAAACAAATTAAAGGAAAACAAAAATCTTAAAATAACGTCTATTGGTAATATAGTATTCTGGATGATTTAGAGTATTTAGATTTTTTTCTATATCCAGTCATCGAAGTTAAATGTGGGTGAAATCATAAAAGTTATCAAGAGCAGTCTTAATATTGTCTGGTTAAATTTTTCCGTAACTTGGTCCTCGCTGCACGTGTTCGTTAGTAAAATGCATAATGCAATATCATCCCCAAGCGCCTGTTTGCACCAAAAGTTAAATTATAAGAAAAATACACGTTTATTTTTAAATATTCCGTTGAAAGTACCTAATATTTAGTGACTTAATATGTTAATGTGATAAATGTGTTAGCATTACAAAATATTTTTATAAAATGATGGTTTTAAAGAAATTAATTTTAAATATACTTATATTGGCCAAAAAAAAGTTGCTAAGGTAATATTATTACATCACAATGTTTTCAAATTCAACAAAAGTTAAAATGAATATAAAAAATAAAATACATTCAGTTTTAGAACCACTTACAATTGAAAAGCGTAGTTTCAGAGTACATTCGTATGTTGCCACAATAATAAAACGCATTTGGTCCAAATGATTAAATTGCTAGTGGAGCTTTTAGGGGCTAACTCAATAAAATTCATTTCGTACGTAGTGGAAGGTACGTAAGTAGTTTCGTACGCACTAAAAGCTTTCATTCGGTCCGTGGATGGCAAACACTTGAAGAGGTCTCAATTAAGTGCGTAATCGTATTAAGCGTATTGATGCAATTTCTCTATGATTTCATCGGCTTACATACATTTATACATTATGGAAAAGTAGTTTAAATACATTATCATCAAACTAAGATCAATACGTATGTTTGTGTAATGACATAGTAAGTATTCCAGTACCTTCTGAAAGTGTTGTAGGTATAGCATGAAATTCGTCTATATATTACGAAGAATAAAAAGAATAAAATAATTATTCACAATTAATAATAGTCACATATCCTTCAGCTATCGGAGGAAACAATATACCCACAGTATATTTAAGTAATTAACATCTTAAATGTTTAAATTTTAAGCGATGAGAAGGTATCAAAAGTAAGAACAAGTCTGCGTCCTATATAGTAGTAATTTAGTATTGGCAGTTTAACTGCCACTCTTCATTAAGAACAGGATGTTGTCAATTCGTCACAGACAATTGGATCATTGTTTATTATCTAACCCAATAGATCTCCACTTTGAATTTGTATCAACATAAAAGTGGTTAATTTGGAAATATGCTTTTTGTAATCTTATATGTAAATATTTTTTTCCTGCTCGAACTACATATCTGCTATTATTATTATTCTTAACATTCTTTAAATCAATATTAAGAAATGTGTAAAACGTGAAAAGACGCCTATTTATTATTTTGTGACCTCAACTGTTCGAAATAGGTTCGAAAATCGAAGAAGATAATCTAAGCGTGTATAATAAGATAATATTAATTCTAATAAAAATACAATGTCCGAGAAACAGAATTGCACAAACGTGATCTGCGAAAATATTTGCGCTTTTACGTCACCTCTCTTTTTTTATTTCCGCCACCGCCAGAGAGAGTAGATCAGTAAAGAGAGCATTGTGAAGTAACTTTTATACAGTGAGTCACATTTTACCAATAAGCAATAGTATCGAAGGTAGATTTACTTAATTTATAAAATGTACTGGCGAGCCTTGTTGAAATAAATGATTTGTTAAAAAAACTTTTACCGGTAATTGAAAAAGTAAGAGAAGAGTTTATTTTATCCTATTGTATCTTATGAAAAGGTGACCTTTTGAATAAACATTTGGGTTCATGTTTTTGTTCCATCTATTCTATTTTCATAATGCAAAATGGGTTATTTGCGTAGCTCTTCCGGCCCCGGGTTGCAAACAAGAAGTTTCTTTCATCGCGTCATTTGCCGACGTAACCCCATACTCTGGCCTGCAAATAATGAAAGTGCAGAAGTGCGGACAAACAAAACTGGACTACCCAACTTAATAAGTTACCTACTTGTTTAAGTATGATTTACCTGTTAATTTATAAAAACTTGTTACTCACTAATGTGTTTTCAAATTAGCTATTATGTAGAACCTATGACATAGATAACCAATTCTTATCAAATGAAAATAACTTCGTACTCATTAAAGTAAAAGCGACATTTGACATACAAGCCAAGCATGCCCGTGTGGTACTATAGGTATGTATTTGTAAAATCTCTGGTTTTATATACACATTTTTTACTAAGCAGCCTGCATGCTGTCAATCGGTCAATACGAACAAATGGAAGTAAGCCAATAAGCGGCTGAAAGGTTAATAAACTACGATCCTTAAGTGTTCTAAGGTTATGGAAATGTACGAATGACATGTATATAGAGAAAATTAATTATAGGGCACACCAGGAAATTAATTATTCTATGTCCTTATTATTTTGCACTTACCCTATGATTATACATCTCGGCGCTTGGTTGTGTAATTTTATAATATTATGCTCAAATTGAGCATGGAATTTGACTTATTAGGCCCTACGACTTAAACTTAAATTTTATATCAGCTTTACATCAGAGCATGAACATTTTTCTGTATACTTTACTAGTACCGGTAGCTATGTACATGTGTAACTCAGTCTGAGTCAAAATCGCTAAGGTATTTTAAACAATCAAATATTAAGGTTTGGTGAGCAACAATGATTATATCGACATCTTCGCTCCTAAATTATACAACGAAGTTGTATGTTAACAGGAGCCACTGAATATCATCTATCATAAACTCTACATGGGGTCACAAGATAGAAACTATATTTATATTGTTCAACTATGAGACCTCTGTTTGTCCTTCTTGATTCCCCCCTCAATTTTCATTAATTCGATAGTTTCCCCTTCGGCCATTTATAGAACCATAGTCAACGGAACTGATAAAATACAAGCCTTTGTTTTCTCTTTTTCTTATAAACATTGAATTTAAGTAGGCCCGGTCTCTAAATCAATGTCACTTGGGACCTTTAAGGAAAAAAGATAAGAGAAATCTAATAATTATGAACATAATTAGTACCTTTAATTTGTAATTATTTATTTTAATTATAATATTTTAATTTACAACTTAATATTTTTTTAACTTACAGTGTAATATTATATTAAAGTTGCTTAAACATTTACAAAGTTAATAAAATTTATAGCGAATAGCTGAAATTCTTGGCTCGTTACTATTCCTCCGAGGTTTCATAATGAACATTATGACAAGTGCAATAAAATGTTACTTTGCTAAGTACGCATACAACTACAGTTATAAAACTTGTCAGTGCTTACTTGTGTGATGACAAACATTACATTTAACTGCTGAAATATGACTAGAAAGTAAACTTTGGGCTCGTAAATAATCTGGCTGAGGATACACCCCGAAAAGCACAAAGATGAAAGAGAGAGGGAGAGAGAGAGAGAGAGAGAGAGAGAGAGAAATATGAACTTACAAATTATTTAAGTTAAAAAAGCACTTAGCTAAGTAAAAATTGAATAATGCACCTTGGAAAATACTAGTTATTGCCTATGACAAGATGTATGGATAATATATTTTAGTATATTAAGACTTCATGAAGAAGGAAAAAATCAGATATCACGTTTTAGTGACGCAGGCTCCGATTGACACTAGATTATGATTATGACGGATTTTGATAGCAAATAACTATGTTAAAAATGATAAAAGGAATTGATGATTAGTATGTCGAAAACCAGGCTCTGTGGAGTTGAAAAACTTGGAAAGCGAACCCTGGGCTCCGAGGTACCCGGCTGACAATGCGACCGGGAATACGTAAGGATGACGAAGAAGAAGAAAATCATAGTACTATCAACATTTGAATCCTGAACAGTAGTGTTTCTAGGAAGCACACAACAATTTATTTCATGGCGTGACTTGCTGCCATGATGAATGTCGGCACGCTAGTGAGAAAACGGAATGCAAGAGGACACGTTGAGGAATGCATATTCGCGTAGGTACGTATAAATTCCTTGCCGTGTAAAATAAAGGAATCACAAAAAGCGGTGACCTATTTTTACATAAATACAAGTATAAACTGTAGTTTTTCTCCTGCTAAGATCTTTAAATCTATTTCAGTTCCTCTTAAACCATTACTTTAAACAATTTAATTATACCTACTTAGAAATATGCCTTGCGGGAATTAAAGTGCATACTAAACAATAATAATGTGATTTAGTTAGAAATGGTGAAAACTAGTGTGGTTAACTGTGCTAAATTAACATTTAAATTCATTTTTCAGTCTTTAGCTGCCTAAAGGCATTAAGTAGTTAAAAGTATATTTATTGTTGAAAGACCGCGTTATAAAGGAGCCTCTCGCTCGCACACATCTAACTTTTGGTACAAACAAATACGAGTTTCTACCAAAATCTGTAACTTATAAACCGGCTTCAAATATAATCTGCAGATAGGAAATCTGCATGCACGTACCTCACAACCGAATTTGCTATTCCATATGTCTGCATGTCTTCTATATCGGCACAACTTATGTCCCCTGTAAGTTTGAGGCATCTCGAGGGAAATACGGGGAAGCAGGAAACATGGCCAGAAACTTGAACGAAAATATGTCTACCAGTTTTATTATTCACGTTGGTTTCTTACGATTATATAATTTTTTGACCGATTTGATATTCATGCGAAAATTAAATTTTTGGTCCTTACAGAATTTCGGCATTGGTTTCTGTCATTAAGATTCTCTAAAAGTTTTGAGAATAAATTTTAAATGTAATTTCGGGTATAGTACAAAAACATTACAATAAAATATCTATGCTTTCCAAAATCTATTGGCCATAAATTAATATAAATCAATATGAGTTTTTTTTAAAGAAGTAATGAAAGATATTTAATAAAAGTTTTATTCCACGGACGTAGCATCATTTCACTTAAGGCAGTCGTATAAAATAGTGCTAGAGCTTCCTCTTTGAATAGATAATCTCCTTAGGGATTCCTGTGCTGTACAGGAGATTGCCCACAGCATCGCCTGGCCATTTACTTTGAAGGCGCCGTAACGCCGGTATTTACGGGATTATTTCTCCTTTTGACGCTTGGGAGAGTAAGATTGTTGTAAAACATGAAGGTTTATTGCGTACCGTTGCCGGAAACATTTATTGTATTGCATATTTCCGGCATTTTAGGAAATATTGCATACACACATAATATAATAATCATGATGCTTGTTTCCCGTAAGGTAGACAGGGAATAAAATATTTTCTACGACTTTGGCTTGCTATGGTTCTTACAATCTCTCATCGAAATCGTCTATATCGTCTCGATAAAACGAAAACTAAACCGAAATACCACCTTATTTAAAAATCATACTAATTAGATCACATTAAAATCACTATCCCTAGATAGTATAAAATAAAAGTCGCTTTCTCTGTCCCTATGTCCCTTTGTATGCTTAAATCTTTAAAACTACGCAACGGATGTTGATGCGGTTTTTTTAATAGATAGAGTGATTCAAGAAGAAAGTTTTTATGCTCATGCAAAGCTGGGGCGGGTCACTAATAATTTATGTCTTATCAACATACCTACTTAAAAACATTGAAGCTAAAATGCGTTATCGACTAAAAGTTTAAACTAAGCATATTATAGCTAAATAGTTGTTTCTTGTAAACAGTGCGATAACAACCTCACGAACGGAATTTGATCAAACTTTTATGTCGTTAGCTCTCGTAATTTAAGCTGGCTGGAACGAGGTTAATAAGCTGTTACGAGGAAATGCAACAAGAAAAAATTGAATGTGGGAATTTCCTTGTGCTACAAACTCCAGTAATTGAGTGCGCTGAGCCGGATGTTTGTGTAGAAGAAGTTTTTATCAATGGCAATTGGCACCCCCTCAGTACAGTCATCTATGGCCGTTGAAAAAGTTATAAAACTTGCAGTTTTGAATATAGAGTCAAGTCTTATATTAAGGCAATATGTACTTTAAGAACATATAATCTATACTTATATTATAAAGCTAAAGAGTTTGTTTGTTTGAACGCTTATAACTTGGGAACTACTGGTCGGATTTGAAAAATTCTTTCATCATATGATAACTTGATTCATGGGGAAGGTTATAGGTTATAGTACATATACACCAAGGGCGAGTAAAACCGCGGGGAACAGCTAGTTTGAACATATACATAAAATAAAGCAAAACCTATAATTAACATTAAAAACACCTGTTACCCGCAGCGGTAGACAAATTATATAGATTTCCACTTGCATCTACATACCAGATCGCATTATCATAACAAAAAGCGCTCGTCAATTTCGGACTTTTTTTACTGATATGACTGTTGTTTTTTATAAGCTGACCGACTCTACCATTCATCTTTGATGTTACTACCTTCTCTCTTTTATGTTTTTTTTTATTTACTCAAATCTTTCTACTATCCGTAATTTAAATTGCTAGCCAGCACTGCTAACATTCAAATTATGATCCTAAAATTTCATTTTTAATATTTATTATTAGCTTGCCCTATACGAGCATATTATCATTTGTAGGTATGCAAATTATTTAAAAAAAATCTCGACTATTTTTGAGGAAATAACCTCACTAATATTATAGACGAATACGATTATCAAAATACATGTTTAACAGCTAGGTATTCTTCTAACTGCTAAGCAAAGGCAACGTCTGCTTTTCAACAAAAGTTAATAAATATAGTTAAATACAAAATGTAAATTTGATGCTTCAGCTTATAGCAAATAAATTGCATAAATTGTTGTTTAAGTAATAAATATTCTTTTTATTTTTACTATATATATTTGGGAACATCACCTATAGAAAATTTCTGTTATTTGTTTTATTAGTGTCTACAAGGATACAAGCAAAAACTTCCAAAAGTAATCTTTTTTGTGATTTCAACCGCAATGACTGTACAACCAGTGTCGCGCCAACTGAACTTTTACATACCTACCCTTGTATAGATACTTAGCAGCCCGTACTCGGAGACGTAAATGCAGCCTTTATTACACTTCTTCTTGGTCTGGATTGCCTTGCGTTTCTGAAGTCCGACTTAGAAGGTTTCGTTAAGGAATTTTACAGTTGTTAGGGAAAAGAGCAATATTTTTTCAGCGCCTTCACTCAGGTCCTAATTCTCTTCATTGCGCCAACAAATCCATTTTATAAGAAACTTGGTGTTAGCAATGTAATATTATAAGTATTGTATTATGTTGAATAATAATAAAATATGTAAACAAGCAGTATAAAACAACAATATAATACAATACAATACAATACAAGTACTCTTTATATTAATCTACATTAAATTAATTGTTAAAATGTAAATTTTATCTTGTAAATAAGTAATTGATACATTTTAAATAAGTCACAAACAACCCCCACTTTTCACTATCACCTGATAAGCGGGGCTTGTCGTCGCTCTATTTTTAACGTTACGGCTTAATAGCCGATGCTGGGGCATTCCGTTCGAAGCATCGGTCGAATACGGTTGTGTTCACTAAGAATTGTATGTTCTTATATACTCAAGTGACAAGTGATTTAAGTATTTATATTGTGAATAGAATTAAGTGATTTATATTGTGAACAAATTAAAATAAATAAGTTGAAACTGATAAATAGCGTTTCACTTCTGAAACTAGCCAACATTGGGCTGTATAAAAAAGGCACCATTTTATATAGTCCTTATTTTAGCAGAAAAATATCTTTAAATAAATTAATAAAATAAATAAATTTATGTTAGCGCCCGGTAACGTCACGTGACGGGTGTCGCCCCACTGCAGGTGGGCCCCTCTTGGCAGTGGTGGTGTCGGGGTGAGTATGGGTGTGGCGCTCTCTTCTCCTTGGGTTCGCCGAGCGGTGTAGACGTGAATTGTGCTCTAGTGATTTAACATGGCCTTTATTAGTATTTGATAATGATATGATATTGCTGTTGATCATTTTAATATGTGTTCAAAGTGTAACTGTAGATTAACATAGGTAGGCACGGACGAGGGATTGGTACGCTTCAGGCTGGATCCCAGTGATAGGAGCGGGGTTGGTGCTCCTATCTTTACCGTGACTAGTGCCAAAGCTTAGACACGAATGGGTAATTCGGTCGGATAGCTAATATCAGATGTGGGACGATGAAAGAATATTTCTTAAAATTCTACCACGCCTAGTAAATTGTACATGTTTTGTGATACTAAATTGTTAACATTCTGACACACACGCGTAAGTAAATTTAACAAAACGGTTAGATTAAATTTGTAATCTAAAGTAGTCGAAAAAGTTTTTGTGAGTGTTAAAGTGTAAATGTAATGTTGTGATATGATATACCACAGCTGTAAGTATTGGTGCAGAAACGGTAAGTCTTTTCATGTTTTATGTGACTCCAATCCTAAAAAGTGTAAAAGAAAAATCGGTGAAAATTATTTATTTTGTGGGTATTTTAAAAATGATATGAAAAAAAAAATCTTTACGTTTGGGTATTTGTGATTGAATTCGATGTCAATATATTGAATGATAATATTTGGTTTATGTAATGATTATGTGAATTATTTGTTTTTCATTGTCTTATCCGTGAGTTCTTAAACGAGTGATAACTTTGAAAAATCTACTTTGGTATCTATTGTTTATTTAATTAAATGTGGTTAAATTATGTGATTGCTTAAGTTAAATTGTTACAATACGCGAAAGAATCACTAGTAATGAAAATGAAGTGAGCTAACCTACGAAGGAACAGTAAGCTAAAGTAACTTTGTAGGTATTTGAATAAAATGATGTACAATAAAAATGACGGTTTCTGATAAAATACCGTTTGTAAATGTTTGAAATAAAGTTGTTTACTTCATTCTCGATTTTAGCATGGTTGAGGGTTCCGATCAGTTAAAAGCCACAAATGACCGAAACGGAAAGTCACAAGGGGCTCGGAACACTGATAAACAACCCAAGATACTATGCATTATCGAGGTGGTTATACATTGAATGTCTGAAATAAAGTTGTTTACTGTCATTTTCGATTTTAGCATAGTTGAGGGTTCCGATCAGTTAAAAACCAGAAGTGACTGAAACGGAAAAGTCATAATGGTCTCGGAACACTGATAAACAACCCAAGATACTATGCATTATCGAGATGGCGAGGTCATTATAGAAAAAGCATAAATGGGGATTTGTATTCAATCAATGTATTATTGTTTCATGGTTCGAGCTCGACGGTCGGGGACGACCGGATTTTTCAGGACGGCCGAGTGTTAGCGCCCGGTAACATCACGTGACAGATATCTTCCCACTACAGGTAAACCCCTCTTGGCAGTAGTAGTGTCGGGCTGTAAGTATTGGTGCAGAAGCGGTAAGTCTCTTCATGTTTTATGTGATTTGAATCCTAAAAAAAAAAGGGTGAAAATAAAATATCTGTGAAAATTATTTACTTAGTGGGTATTTCAAAAATGATGTTGAAAAAAAAAATGTTAACCGTTGGGTATTGGTTGTTGACTTTGATGTCAGTACACATTAAAAAGTTTAAAAGGTTAATAGATGTATTTGGTTTATTCAATTATAATGTGAATTATAAGGGTTTTTCATTGTATAATCTGTGATTACTAAAGTTAGTAATAGCTTTGGTAAATATACTTTGGTGTTTAATGTTTATTTACTTGAATATGTGGTTTTATTATGTGTTTGCTTGAGTTCAAATATTAACGAAATAGTAACTAGTAATGAATATAAAGTGACTTACGAAGGAATAGCAAGCGTAAGTAACTTTGCGAGTATTTGAATAGAATGATGTAAAAAAATGTCGATTTGTGATAAAACTTACACTTCAGTTGGAAATAACTTGTTTTTATTAAATATCTATTTGTCGAAATGTATCTTGACTGTGTTTGATGCTTTGATTAAATATGTCTGGCGTATGTGTGTTCAGCAAAGTTCACAAGTTGTGATAGTTGGCCATGACCTACAACTAGGTACAGTTGTTTGTGGGAGTGCATGGTGATACACAGCATCAGCGGCCTTAGGTGCTGATGGCTGTACCATGTTGTACAAGCAAGTTGGCCGACGATGGGATAACTTGCTTAACTCTTCGTGGCAGCTGGCGCATCTTGGGAATATATTGTTAACACCGTATTAAGAGATCATTTATGACAGGTTGATTGGTGGACCTGGTTATAAAGGTCACCGATATTAAAGTATTTATTTCCTGTGTTTGTTTTTAGCCATACACCAGACCACAACGGTCGGGGACGACCGGATTTTTCAGGACGGCCGAGTGTTAGCGCCCGGTAACGTCACGTGACGGGTGTCGCCCCACTGCAGGTGGGCCCCTCTTGGCAGTGGTGGTGTCGGGGTGAGTATGGGTGTGGCGCTCTCTTCTCCTTGGGTTCGCCGAGCGGTGTAGACGTGAATTGTGCTCTAGTGATTTAACATGGCCTTTATTAGTATTTGATAATGATATGATATTGCTGTTGATCATTTTAATATGTGTTCAAAGTGTAACTGTAGATTAACATGTATGTAGTAGGCACGGACGAGGGATTGGTACGCTTCAGGCTGGATCCCAGTGATAGGAGCGGGGTTGGTGCTCCTATCTTTACCGTGACTAGTGCCAAAGCTTAGACACAAATGGGTAATTCGGTCGGATTGCTAATATTTATTACTTTAACTTGCATCCACTCACCATTTAGGTTGACTAATCGGTCATTTGTCAAGACATCCAATCTATTAGACCCATCGAATCCTGTGATCCGCCTGTCAGTCTGATAGCTTTGGACTTTAGACATGGTACTCAAACAAAAGTAAACTAATTAATTATCGACTAAATAAAATTAAAATACAAAAGCTTTTTAAATAAACTTAGCAGAAAAAAAGTAAGTTTAAATATAGAAACCATTCGTTTCCTAAGGTTTTGTGAAGGCACAGGGACCGGCCTTAGATCATTTTCAACTATTTCTGGTTAATTAAGTTCTATGCAGTGATGGTTGGTTAATGTTATTCCTGCCACGATTTATCACGGTCTTATAAGTTAATATTTGAACTCATATAGATGCTTTTTCACTTAAAAGGAAAGAGCTGAGATTTTTTACTTGGGAAAGTATTCATTAGCGAATGTTGCTTTTATTTAAACAAGTCAAGACGTCCTACTATTTAAAAAAAGATATTTAAGATTATTAACAACAAAGTAGGAAAAGAAAGAAAGGGGAAAACATTCGCGGGTTGCAAACAAGAGGGTGCTTAAAGAGATTGCCTTCTATCAATTTTATGCTGCTTGTGGTTTAATGAATTCCACAATAAATAATAGAATACGTAGATGCGTTTAAGTTGTGAGACCCTTCGGCCGGAAACAAAATTCTGTCGCGCAATCTGCGGCCAAACGTTTCCTAAAATTATTTACCTTTTATTCCGTTCGCTAAATGAGTAGGTTTATTGGATTAAGTCCAGAAAGCTTTGCCCTTAATTGGGGCTTTCCAACAAATAACTTTTGTGTTTTCTCAAACTCGGACAGCTCTTAAATAATGCTCTTAATTAAATTTGGACAAAATGAAATAGATTTTGGCAATCAAGATCGGTAGTTGTACGGAAGTTTGCATTAGATTAACTGATAATTGATTTGTAAGACATTAATGCCATCATGCAAAAGAAGTTTGTTAATCATTAATGTTTTTATTGTCAGCACTTCTTGCTACTATTTTGCTTCTCTATTTTTAATAAGAAAGCAAACGTGTTGGGCACCTTTGTACCGGAAACCTTAAATTAATTTGTTTGTTTGTTTACATATTTATTTTATTTTATTTTATACATTTGGATGACCAACAGCAAATAAATTTACATAGGTAACAGATTTTATAACAAAAAGCCAATAATAGGTCTTCACATATAGATACAAATTATGTGTTGAGATAACGGGAACGCCAAAACTACACTAGTTAAATCTAGCAATCAACCTGTTGATTAAAGTAGATAGATGCTTGTTATGTAAGTATTTATAATGCATTATAGTTGAATGTTTAGACGTGCAAAAGTTACAATTACAATTAATTTATAATTTATATATTATCAAAGAAATTACCATACAATAAACGTTTAGCCCTGTTAGGATTGGTGTTGAATATGTCTATGTCCAATGACCTAGAAACAGAGTTGAAATATCTACCCGCTCTCCACAAAAACGAGTTCTGCCTGTAGTTGGTTGACACCGTCGAAAGACTGATAGGGGAATAGTACCTACGCAATCTAGAGGGGACTGTAAAAGATAATTTGGACAAGAGTTCTGAGGAATCCACCGCTCCTGTGGTCAACTTCAACAGGTAGGTAATATCAGCGAAGTCGCGCCGCTTGCTCAGAGGCACAAGATGGTGCTGTCTACAAAGCGAAGAGTATTCTTTTGATAAATAGTCGGTTTTTAACGGTAAAACAAATGTTTTAAGAATCTCTTATGTACATTTTCCAACCGGTCTATATATATTCTATATCTAGGATTCCAAACCTGTGAAGCATATTCAAGATTACTTCGTACAAAAGCACAGTATAGAATTTTTAAAGTTTTGATTTCTCGAAAAGTAGAAGAACAACGTAGCACGAAACCAAGTGCTTTAGAAGCCTTAGACACGACCTTGTCAATGTGAGTGCTAAATGTTAACTTTTCGTCATGAAACACTCCAAGATCACTTACATTATTACGCTGAATTGCCTCTCCCTTAAGGGTGTATGAAGAGTTAACTACTTTTTTCTTTCTTGTAAAAGTCACAACACAGCATTTGGAAGGATTTAGATCTAAGCAGTTAATACTACAGTAGGTCTCTAACCGTGCAAGATCAGATTGCAATGCCGCCACGTCGTCTTGCGACGAGATAACAGAAAAAATTTTCATATCATCAGCGAAACACAGAAGACGTGAAGACTGAAGGCAAGAATTGATATCATTAACAAACACGGTAAATAACAAAGGCCCAATCAAGGAGCCCTGTGGAATGCCACTTGGTATGTCAACCCAGCTAGACATGTAATTATTGATAACAACTGCTTGAGATCTGTTTTCTATGTATGACGCAAACCATCTTAAAAGATCACCCCGAACACCAATGACATTTAATTTAAATAATAGTTAATTTAAATTGTCTCAGATTTTTTTTTATTATTTTCATGCGATGCTTCATCGTCATTTATATAATTTAGAATTATTTTTACAACCCATCAAAGTCAATAAAAACGTGGCCACCAGTTGGATAGAGCAGAAGAATTACTTTAGTATAGTAACAAACAAATATTGCTAGATCGTACCTCCATTTTTATATATAGTCTTATATATAAAAAAATGAAGGTACGATCTAACATAACTTAATCAATTCTCCAATACTTTCCAAGTACCAAAGAAGACATAAGTTACAATCAACTTAAGATAAAGATTGGGTCAGCTGGATATTCAGTCTTTCCCACTTTATCTTTTCTAGATAATGTGACACTGGAATTCGCTTTGATGTGTGTCGGAGACGGGAAGCGAATACTAATCACCGCGGAACGTTAACAGATCTGCTGGGGTTCGTCTTACTATGACAGAATACTAAAATAAGTAATAATGTCATGTCATGGGCTAAGAGTACAGTAATAAAATGTAAGTTGTTATTATTTAGCGTGCATTTCCCTCGAGAACAGTGCTTTTTCCCGCTATGAAAGGTCCTACTACCCTATGTCCTTCTCAATACTTCTATGTGTATGCAAAATTTCAAGGTCGTTTCAGTAATTAGGGCTTGAAAGCGTAACAAACAAACACACACATAAATAAACAAACTTACTTTTGCATTTATAATATTAGTTGGATATATAACAATTTATATTAATGAATTGTCATGAAAAATCTACCATATTTTGATGAGATTTGAAAGAAACATGTTGTTGGCACATAAAAAAAAACTGTAGTTAGGAATAAATATATTTTACTTCCTATTGCTCGGAAATAGCTTCATTATTTTAAAAAAATACGTTAATAGACTCATTGCTGGCCTAAGACAACAATATAATTAAAAAAAAATCATTGCCGGCCGCTAATGGAGGTTTTTTAATGTACACGTTTTCATACATTAGGTTTTTTAGTTTCACTCTGGCTAGCCTACCAAAAAACACCTATTCTAGCGGTCGTTAATGGAAATTGCTGGACACTTTTGTTGGGTTGGTACTAACCATTAGTTCTTTCATCGTTTAAAAATAAGTATGAAATATTTCAAAAAGTTAAAAATTTCAATAGGTATTGTTTACCCAGAGCAAAGCCACTTAAGTTATCGACGGAATCCCAGAAACGTATTAAAACTTTTTAGGCGCAATTTATACTTGCATAGGTAGAACCACAGGAATTAAACGAATTATGACTATATTTTCTCATGTAATCATTACAAAATAACCTATATAAAATCATTTAAAATATAATTTGCTCTTCTTTTTCTCTCACATGTCATAATTCTTTGTCTATCGAGAAACTAATATAAATGGCACGAGATAATAGCCGCATATCGGTCTTTGACGCTGTTCTTTATATACCTACAGTTCGAGATCTTAAGTGTCTATTGATATTAATGACTCTGCTAGACGAGAAAAATTGATTTAATAACCTTGAAACTTTATTCACGACTCCTATAAACGTAAATCAAGGTAGAAACTTTTATTTTTATAAATTACACATTTAGTGTGTTATATTTTGTTTTATAACATAATATTCTTTTCATGTTTTAGTATACAATAGAGTTATTAATATACATAACCCAAGGATTACCAGAAATGCCGTTTTAAAGCGGCCTGCATTCAGCACTTGCCTGCGACCTTTGCCAGATTCCATTCATTTCAATTTCAATTTTTAAAGTGCTATATTACTTGTATTATATAAAGATACAAATTTATTTAATCCAAATAAATGTTTGATTACTTGTTTTTATTTTCTATACTAATATTTTAAAGAGGAAAGATTTGATTGTTTGTTTGTTTGTATCGAATAGGCTTCGAAACAACTGGACCGATTTAAAAAAATCTTTCACCGCTGGAAAGCCACACTATCCCCGAGTGGCATATAGGCTATGCATGTACCATGGGCGAAGCCGGGGTAGACTGCTAGTATTCAATAAAAACAATAACACATTCGCAGTTTGACACACCACACCACATTGATGTTATCTGTATGTTAGCTATATGTTATTACAATTTGTGTATAGATTATAAGTGCGCATAAAACAATATAACAATCAAACAAAAACAATGCGTTTATTTTATTAATATGTGATTTCTATAATCCACCTATTATTTACATAAGTAAGTTTCAATACTCTTAATCCAATCCACCATAACATCTGACGCTGAATCCCTTTTTGAATGACAGATCAGCTCCCTTCAAGTCAACACACAATAATGCACCCAAATGAACACGTCAAGGATTTTCTTCGTATATTTTTTATATATTTTCACTTTACACATAGCATTTTCCGGTAGCATCCAAAGCTGTGTTGTTATCTCCGTGTAACGGAATCCCGAAGTGGTATTGTTTCGCTTACACAGTTTCGTAAGACGTGGACCAAAGATAGAAAACTGAAAAATATATTTTTACAACTATTACGCATCGGCATATAAGATTTTTTTACTATTACTAAATTATTGAATTGTCATGAAGGTAACAACTAAGACATCGGCTTTCATCCTGGGCCCCGAAACCAAATACGGCTTAGGACGCAACCGGAATAACGCCTAGATTGTAAATAATAAATAAATAAAACGTTTATTTGTCTCCATTACAAGGTGAGTCATCACCTTCATTCAATACAAAATAAGAAAGGTTCTAACAAAAATTGCATTTTGTTGATTTATAACTGATTCACCCTTGTTAGTAGACTAGTTCCTGAAATAGGTTCCTATTGGAACCTGTGCTACAGGTAGCTAGGCCCCTCCCTCGGGTCACATCATCTGGTTTGCCATTTATTGGACACAAAATGCAGTTTATGACAATTGAAGAAAACTACTATTAATAATAAGAAAGTACATAATGATATACTTACTGGCGGTAAGCTCCGTTAGGTGAGTATGTGGTAAGTATTTGTGGGTTTTGAGTGTCGGTGAGTGCGTGAGGAAGTGAGTTTGATTGGTGTAAGAGTGGGTGTGTATGATTATCTGCAAGAGGGCGACGCGGGTGAGCGATGGTGCGTCGTGGTCAAACCAGTTTGACTAAGAGAGACGAACGACAATGTTGATCATCTTATTAGTCTATGCAAATCGGTAATTATCACATCATACAAACTTTATGATATAGGAACGTATCTATACCCTCAAGCGTGTGAGACACTGATTCTGATAGCTGGTATGCACGCAAGCTTGGTGCATGCCTGGCACGATAGCGGTTGACTTCAAACTAATCAAAAACAACACTCACTTTACGCGTGTACAATGTAAGTACGTAATTTATTAGCGTTTATTCCCATATAGCAATCTGTAGGGATGCCGATCTATTACGCAGACTCCGTGGAGATCCCTGCTCCAGTCGGCTACGGGAGTGGGGACGCACTGGACGCTCCTGTCTCGCTCCCAAGGTACAAGAAACTGTATCGTCACGTCGGCCACTCAGTGATCTAAAGTTTCCAAGTATTCACCAGTACCAGTTATCACATAGACGGATTTTAAGTGCATACGATCTAAACTATGGATATTGAGACAACTTGAAACTACAGAAGCAAACTGGTGAGTTAAGAAGTTTTATTTTCAAAAGTTTGTTCCCGAAACTAATTTTCCGGCATATTTACTTTAATAATAGTCTGTACACATTTTACCTGCTTGCCAGCAGTAATGAATCCTTCACCGTGGATAAGAGGCGCTCGGAAAAACTTTTCCCTCGGATAACTTTAGCGGAGCCAATATCCTGTATACTTTTGCTTTTAAATTGGTTAGTTTTCAACTCTTCTCCCCGAATTGATTAGTGGTTTTACCATATTAGAAACTAATTAATTAAAGTAAAATAGAGCTGTCAATGCTACATTTTATTCAAAAATTGGTTCAAGTTCTAAACGGATTCATCTGCGAAAATAAGTACGTTAAGGTGTTATAATATTTACTATTCATAAGAAAGTTGTTGTTAATTAAGTGATGTTCGATTTTTGTTTTCGATCTATATACCTACATATAGTTGTTAACTAACCTGCCCCTTCGTTCTCGGCCTACCGACTGAACGTTATACATTTTATGGAGCAAAATCAGGTGACTTGAAACCCACGCCTGGATTGTTATGAAGAAGCCTATTAAATAATAGGATGCTATGTCTATATATTTACTAGACACTAGGTTTTCAAGCACATCATCTTGCCTTGTTTAATTTTGAACATTTATTTCGTTAGTATGAGAGGTTTTTGGTATAGATATTCTCCAATATTGCTGACAATTAAACATATTTATTTTATAAAAAAATATATTTATTTTATAAAAAATACACTTTTGTAAATGCAAAAATAAAATTATTAGTAGTTCAAAAGATTCCTTCAAACAAACACTTTCTCTTTGACAGTCTAGACATAAAGAACACATATATTTAACTTTATATATCAAATTTCAATTTTATAATCTTAAGACTCGTTAATTTAATGCTAAAAAATAAATTATATATTAATTTAATTTAATCATACAAACATGTCAAAGGTAGTATAAAATCTGGGACTTTATTTTTAAAACCATGATGAAACGTGGAATTCAAGACTAGAAGCCAGAGCTTACTAGCGGATTTATAGCACCACGCCTTTAGTAGAAAAATAATGTTACACGAGAAAAGGACATAAGTACACTAGTTTAATATTTGTTCCCCTGATGCGATAGTAAAAAAGTTATGCTCTCTTATCTGTGTAAGACAGATTTCCAAAAATAAAGTTCTATTTTCAATTTTACCTGTTATTTTGTCGTGTTGGTTTCTGCCTTAGAATAACTACTTTCATTTTTGTTTATGTATTTAAAAATAAATAGCAATTATAAGTACTTACGTATAAAAAGTTTTTCTTCGCCGTTTCCTCTTAATTTTGCATTTTTGTGCTATTAGAATTACGAACATAGATTATTTCTCTTAGTCTACATTTGGTCAATCATCTATTTCGAATTGGCGGTGGAAGTCTTAATCAATAATATTTTCAAATAGGGTTATTATTAGAAGACGGCCAGTCAATAATATGAAGTAAAATAAAAACTGAATCACTAATATCTCCCGATGGTAGTGTGAATGTTTATACGCGGGTAAAGTGGGTTAGCTCGCTAAGAGATTTATGTAAATTTATCCAAGCGAAGATACGTATAATAATAAAACCGATCAAGTACGAGTGCGAGTCAAATCCGCGCAGAATGCCAGCAGCTTATTAGAATCCTTCCTTAACAATCAACATATTTTTTTATACTCCCATGAATGAATGAATGAATTTATTCAAGAAACATGGTCTCATCAATAATATAGTTCAGAATAATGCTTAATTCATAAAATATTGTTATATATAATTTATTTTTATTATTTTGTAACAACAAAAACGTACTGCGTTTTATGCAAATCATTAATGGGTGTTTTGTTTTGTTATGTTTCTTATGTTATATTTTTTCAAATGTACATTATGATATTAAAACCACTTAAATTATTATATATACAATATTTAAAAAAAATTTACAATTCGTATCGGCAACATGCTTTGTCAAAAGCTATAAATATATTATCCACAATATGCTTCGTCAAAAGATATAAATATTATAAACCACCACTTAAATATGTAAAACCATTTATTAAGTTAGAATAATTTATAAATATAAAAAAAAATAGTTAGGTATACTTCTTTATTTTATTTGTATTAAATTGAAACTTGTGATTCAAGTAAAATTTCAAAACGATAGACCATCCATTTTCAAATATAGGTAACATTTTCTAAACGTATATATTTTTTCTTTTCTTGGTTCCCAGTCAACGTAAACTTTTCTTTACAGACGTTTTCCTAATCTCATATCAGCACTTTAATCTGCTTTCTGTTACCAAATACAAAACACGACCTACAAAAATCTATTTTCTGAACCACTGTAGCTCTCTTACTGTGGCATTATCGGAGCTCTTGTTTGAAAATAGAGTCGAGAATTGGTTGGCCAAGCTAAAAGTTTAGTTCAAATGACAAGCTTTGACACCCGACACTCGTCAACGCTCGTATCTTGAGAGTGACGGATAAGCACCATTTGTTAGTCCAAGAGGAACGACAGTCTATGATCTAGAGCCCACGAAATAGGGATTAAATAAAAGAAGAGTTTTAAAGAAATAAAAAATAAATAGCTATTACTACTTAGATATGTCATCTGTAAAAAATAATAGGCTAGTTGACTTGTATTTTGTTTAAAATAATTATTCTCTATTTGTTTAGATTGAAACCATTTTTTCCATATTTTCCCGAGCCCTCTAAGGCAGCAAAATTTTAGAATCCCATCAAAAAGACCGTCGGCCATTTTTGCAGTTTTGTGACGTCAGTATTGTGTAAGGTACTATTTTTGAATTCTCACCAAGAACCACAGATTCGCATGAAAATCATGCGATTCCACAGTTTTGTCGAATTAATGACTTTGATCGAATGACAGAAGTCGAAAATAGGTCTGAACGTCAGTTTACCAGAATAGTTGCGTCACGACATGGCGGTTGATGGCCGGCCCGCGTTTTGACAGTTCCGAATTTTAAGTAAATTTGAAATTGAAATTTTAATGCCATCTTGCATTTTTCTTAGCGGAAATCGATATATTTTTGTTTCGTGGGTCAAATACTGTAAGAAATGAACATTTGTTGCATCAAAATTGATATGAGTCAAGTAGCCTATTTATAGTTTTGAATTATGAAACATATTTTATGGTTTTGAACTCGTGCATACAAATTTGACATGGATTTGACCGATTTTACTTATATGATTTTTTTTTTGTGATTATGAACTAAAAGTAATATACCTATTTTTAATTAAATAAAATATAAATAATTCAAACCAGTTAGTCCATTTGGGGTTAGTAACAAAAAACTTTTACCAATGTTACTATTTACACTTGCTTTACAGTAAAGAAAGTCTGCATGTCTTTTAAACTTCCACGACTTAACCGCTGAACCGATTTTGATGAAATTTGGTATGCATACCAGCTTTACGTAGGCGGAGCCACGAACCATAGCAAGTTATTATATATAATTCATTTCTGACCTCATTTGCAATTAAAAACAGACAGTACTTACTATCTTTATACCTATACATATAAATAAAATATTTCAATTTCAGGCCATGTTAGAAATAATGATACTGATTCTGTATATTAATATCACAATCGTGTCCGAAATGAATGTAACATGATAGATCGCCTAATATAAGCTACAATAGAAAATTGACAGGCACGGTGGTCGAATGATAAAGGCAATTAATGTTGTCCATCTACTAGTAAATTACTTAGTGACCATGAAACGTTGGACCAAAGCATTAGTCAATGTAATCTTTCCATGGCGGGTAAATTGGGCCATTAGTATCTAAGCATTGTAGCTGTAACAAACTCATTTATTAAATATCTTTGTATATTCCATCATAGGGGTAAGATAAGTATGTTTTATGAATCAACCATGGCTCTATTGGCACCTCATTCACTTAAATCAGTTCAGTACAGTGACACTGCTAAAATCATCAACCCTTCCTTTTTGGCTTCACACACAACAACAAATATACACTACGCGAACCTTAGTCGTTATCATTCGGTGAGGCTGGATGGTAAAGCTTGAATGTGCGTACAATAAAAGGTTAAGGTTTTATATCTCACAAAGTAGCAAGAAGACCACCTTATAGGAAGGCTATAAGTACATTAAAAACTTTATTGCCGTTCAAAGTATACTGTTGGCAAGCCACTAAAAAAAATTAATTATTTTCTTTAAAAATCAAAATAACGGAGAACTGAAAAATAATATAAATTTTCTCATCTATTCCAAAAGCATGTTATCTACTTCGAAATATCTATTGAAAAGATTTTAGCTCATGGCCTGTAGAATAGAGAGAATCTGCTATTATGATAGATTTTTACGATTCTATTAACTTTCAACGTCCTGCACAAATTCAAAATGGGAGTGAATCCGCAATTTCTCTTCATTCAAGCTAGCTCAACTTTCAACAAATCTACCATATAAAACCAGCAAACGTAAACATTGTGGACTGGAGCGAATTTAGAATGCACATTCGCCGGTTTGCGCTGGCCTTTGGTCATTTATCGAATTCTGTTTAGTCTGCCTGCTACCAAACATTGGATATTTTACAAAATCATATTCAACTAAATATTGTTTGAAAGGGATGAAAAAGCAGTAGGTAGGTGTCTGGAATCGATATTGTTATTCTCTCTATTCGACTTGCGAATGTGGAATGATTGATTCAGAATGCTTAGTCACTATGATTTTCTAGATTAATCTTCTATTTTCGTTCTCAGATGAATATAGGTGTTCTGATTTTAAAGCAAAAAGTTACTTTGCCACCTAAAGAATACCTAAACAGTTTTATTATTTTCTGAATCAGTTCATGCTTGAAATACTGAAATAATGCATAAATTTTCTTGCATGTTAAATTTATAACTATCTTTCATTGTAGTTTAACTTTATATTACAACTCTTTTTCCTCAAAGGTAAAAAGGTAAATAAGATATATAAGAAACAAGGCGATCCCTGTTCGTATTTGAGTCAGATTTGTGAAGGAAAATACGCATTGGGAAAAATAAAAAAGGTTTATTTATTTGGATCAATCCGAGAGTATCAATAAAATCTTAAGTTTAAATTAAATCTAAAATTATAATTCGAAGTTGCAGATAGTTTTAAAGATAAACAGTAGAAAACTCGAGAAAAAAAAGCAGAAATATCTGCAAAAAAATTTTTTATGCAAAACAATCTTTTTATTAAGTGTTGGGTAAAATCTAAAAAGACGACTGTTTATTTTCGTGGCTCGCCTTTGTATTTTTCTTCCATTGTCAATAATGCTATATTTAGACCATACCAATTGTTATTTTATTCAAATTTTCAAAAAAATAAATCTAACATATTTGTGGAATGTTCAAATAAATAGTTAGTGATAATTCACGCGGTTCAAATAAATATTTGTATATTTAGCCTAAATCAAATGCATTTTTGTTTTAAAAGGGCACATCATATTGCTATAAAACATTGCGTAGATACGCAAATCAGAACAAACAATAATTAAGTATATAACTTTGGAAGTCATACAAAAAGTTTAATAATTATCATTCCTTATTTTATAAATTTTACTAACCAGAATCAAAGCAATGAGTTCTAAATATCAACTTATCTTGCCGGGATTATTCCAAAATGAACGAATATATTGTTGCCTGCAAATATTATGGAAACTTACCGCCATGGCGCACCAGTCTAATACGTGGATTTTCAACAATGACATCATTTGGATTTAGCCATTACCATTGTGGTGTAGAGATTGGTTTACTAGACTAAATATCTTTATCTGATTTATGATAGATCATTTGGATGATAGGCACTAATTAGTTGCAGCGCCCGGCAAAGGTCAGCCATTTTCTTTTTGATCTCTTCAAAATTCTAAGATTTCGCATAAAAAAGGGTTATAAATTTATGATCATACTGGACTTTGAGGCTTTGAGATTTTGGAGGAAACAATTTGACACAAACAATTGTTTTTAATATTTGCACACCATTCTCAATCTTGTGCTTTTCTTATTCGATTACTACAATATATTTAGAATACTCGTAGGTCTGGTCTGACTCCGGATTCCATTATTTGGCGTATGTTTTCAAAGCGGTCACTATTAGTATAACAATCGGCCATTTTATAGGTAAGCATGATGATGAGGACCTGTTCTGGGTCTGCTAGAAGAGATTTCTATAGTAAAAATTAAACAGGAACCGTGAACTCATGTTCTTTTCTATTGAAATACCCGTATAAAATTTACTGTGCACATAAATTTAGTACCTAAATATAAACACTTCTTAAAAATAAGTATATATACGAGACATTTTATTTTCGAACAAATGATCGAAGTTATAACGCCACTTAAACTTAATAGATTGGTGTTATTATAAATGGTGACATTTAAGCTGGTAATACGTTTATTAAAAGCAAGTGAGTTTCTACTTGGAAATTGGAAAAGTTAGTGAACAGTTCGCTGGCCGGGCGGCGAATGAATCATCTTAATTGTATACTTTCGTTCTTTTTGCCCAATCAAGCTAAGATTGTTTGTGTACACTAATCTCAATAAACCCAAGCAGTGGAATCAGATCAAATACCTATAACTTTTTTGACACGCTAGGTAACTGCTATAAGCCTTAGTGAATATGTCTAGAAAAACTATAACTACTAAATAAAATTTCAGTCATTAAAACTTTTTTGTCATGTTTTATGATAATAAATGATGTTTCCAGAAGAAGCTATTCAGTAGGTTTCTTTTTTGGGTCCTTTAAAAATTGAACTTAACTAAATTAAGAAAGTATATTTATAACACCAAAAATATTTATATACTTAGTTCCTTCGAAAACATGAATGATCATCGTTAGAATATAGTATCATGTATTATAAGAGCTATCTCTGTTACATTATATCCTATGTATGCTTAAATCTTCGAAACTACGCAACGGATTCTGATGCGGTAGATAGAGTGATTCAAGAAGGTTTTTATGCCCATGCGAAGCCGGGGCGGGTCGCTAGTTACCTATAAACAAGTATGTTCTTTTTAAGTTAGTCATGATTAACACTGAGCAAAAATTTAATTTATAAAGCTTCCAGTTGATATAACCCTTTTGAAATAAAATAAAACAAAAATATGACAAAAGCGGGTTAACGTTTACACGGAGTAAATAGTTCTCACGATGAATGGAGATAAAGCGTCAGGCTGAAATCATTCCGCGTAAAATCTGCGAAATCTTTCCGAGAGTTCGACAATTTATTATTGTACACACACAGATATAAGCAAACAAACGAGAAGAAAACAAACAGACCTGACTGATTAGCTTAACGATCTGCGTTCACTCGATGCCACCTTTTACTATTGTTTGTTTAACCGCTATCGTGGACTTCGTTTTTTCGTTGCGTAATAGTATTTCTTACCGAATGTATGTCAGTGTAGTTCCTTCTTCACCAGCTAGCGCAGTTTTTCACGTATGTTTATGAGTATGTTAGTATATGTTTTATAATGAAGTCGAGGTTTTTGTTTTTTCCAATAATTTTACTTCGAGTTGCATTATGGCTAAAAACAAAATAATCTTTTATACCTTTAAAATAGATACTTAATCTCGATTCCTTGACTCCAAACATTCCAAATTAGATTCAATGACTTATATTTTCTAATTGTTTGTAGAACGGGGTTCTTGGTTGCGCAAAATACGTCGCATTTGTGCAAAGTTATTGAACGGGCTGCTTTTCTTTTCGGGGTTGTATTAGGGTCAACGAGAATAACCTCTTTTTGTGATGTTTTTGATTTGATTGATGTTTAGTGATATTTTTTTTTGATATCATATCTGTGAATGTTTGATTTGATAAAAATATACAAATCTAAATTAGGTACCTAAATGGGTGGTAATAATATTGGATATTTTATTATTACTCTTGCAACTCTCCAAAGATTTTTCGCACTTTCCGTTTTCTTGAGTCCTGTTTGTACTTTGTTCTATTTTAGATGCCATCATTGCCGCTCGCAAATATCTAAGCTGATGTTTACTACTCACGAACATGTCGGAAATGTCGGTTGCATTTGGATTGAAAGTACTTTGACTGAAATAGATTGTATTTATATCACTTGTTGCACTTGTATATCATATTGTTAGAGTAACAGTATTACTAAATTGATAATAAATATACATTTTCCTAAAATCATCATCATTATTTCGTGAAGGAGTCACGTTCAATCAATCATGCACATCCTCTGTCAGAGTTCTTCAGAACCGCCTCTCGGCCTCTGCCGTGATTTCTTTAAAGAGTAGCAGATGGCAGCCGGGACGAACGGCTTAACTTGATTCATCCTCATATTTTCTAAAATAAAATAATTAATACATAATTATTATTAAAATTATTTTTGGAGCCCCTTAAATGCATTTAACTTTGCGACTGCCCTTTAGTGATAGCTTTCGCGAAAGCATGGCGGAGCTTGGCATAACATTCCACCAAGCCGTAGTGACGATAACTTTTGTACTAAAACGGCAGTGAATTGCTATTATATGTTTTTAAGAAGTTATAAATACTGCGAGAAAATACATAAAAAAAATATGGAGTAATTTGGATGTAGTATGCCTACGCCCTAAAGGTAACCGGTTTCGTAACTGATTTCCATAGATACAAAAAAATATAAGTCGGTTTATATTAGTACTAATAATTTAACTCATCTATACATATAATAAGACAGTAAAAATCGAGTGTCTGTACATTTAATATTTTTCAAAAAAACTGATTTAGTGCGATAAAAAAAGAGTAACAGAAACCAAAAAGACAGTTTTTGGAATTTTTGTCTGTCTGTATGTATGTATGTATGTCTGTCTGGTACGTTATAACTTCAAAAATACTCAACGGATTTGAACGCGGTTTTTACAGTTGGATTACATATAATTAGGAGCGTTGTCAAAACTTTGTTTCGTCAAAATCGGTTAAGGGAAAAAGAAGTTATGGTCGATTGAAAATTTACTTCAAACACTGCTTCTAAACTTTTAATGCGTTTACTTACGTTTAATTTAATTTAGATAAGGCTAGGATTTCTACTTTTTATTATCCATATCAATAAAGACGAAATCACGCACTGCACCTATTAATTTTAATAAAATAACACATTGAATTTGATCGTAAATTTAGTAACATAAAATCTCAATAGATGGCGCGAATTTGCGTACCTATAGACAAATCCCATTTGAAATTTCGCCAATCTCTAGCAACGTATGTTGGCCTATCGGTAGAGGTCGTAGATCATATTTTTAAGTCGAGGGTTCGAATCCTGCTATAGATGACTTTATTTTTACTTACTTTCTTTTACTTGCTTTTTTTACTTACTTTTTTTTATTTACTTTTTTTTTCGTTTTGTATTAATTTTTAAGAATTTTTTAATACTTTATCTATACATATAATAAGACAGTAAAAATCGAGTGTCTGTACATTTAATATTTTTCAAAAAAACTGATTTAGTGCGATTAAAAAAGAGTAACAGAAACCAAAAAGACAGTTTTTGGAATTTTTGTCTGTCTGTATGTATGTATGTATGTCTGTCTGGTACGTTATAACTTCAAAAATACTCAACGGATTTGAACGCGGTTTTTACAGTTGGATTACATATAATTAGGAGCGTTGTCAAAACTTTGTTTCGTCAAAATCGGTTAAGGGAAAAAGAAGTTATGGTCGATTGAAAATTTACTTCAAACACTGCTTCTAAACTTTTAATGCGTTTACTTACGTTTAATTTAATTTAGATAAGGCTAGGATTTCTACTTTTTATTATCCATATCAATAAAGACGAAATCACGCACTGCACCTATTAATTTTAATAAAATAACACATTGAATTTGATCGTAAATTTAGTAACATAAAATCTCAATAGATGGCGCGAATTTGCGTATCATAGACAAATCCCATTTGAAATTTCGCCAATCTCTAGCAACGTATGTTGGCCTATCGGTAGAGGTCGTAGATCATATTTTTAAGTCGAGGGTTCGAATCCTGCTATAGATGACTTTATTTTTACTTACTTTCTTTTACTTGCTTTTTTTACTTACTTTTTTTTATTTACTTTTTTTTTCGTTTTGTATTAATTTTTAAGAATTTTTTAATACTTTAGTAAAGAAATGTTTCAAGAAAGTACCTGGATCGAATCCTGTCACAAACAATAATTTTATGATTTCGTGTTTTATTTGTTTTCTAGAATTATTTTCTTACTTTTTTTTATAATTTTGAAAAGAAACAAATAAATTCATTTGCAAATTTATTTCAGGATAAACGATATCGCAACCCCTTACAAATCATATCTAATAGTTTGTCATTGACGACATTGAAAAAGAAGATTAATCAAATGGTTGACTGGTAGAGAACGCTCTTAGCGTTAAGTCCGTTAATATATAAGTACTAGCTGTTCCCCGCGGCTCCGCCCCGCGTGGGAATCGGTTATATCGCGCCCAAAAGTTTATGTTTGACCTCAGGTCGTTAACTACATCCCTACCAAATTTCATCACAATCGGTCCAGCAGTTTAGCCGTGAAGAGGTTACAGACAGACAGACTTTCGCATTTATAGTATTAGTATGGATATGGATTTTGTACTTATCTATCTATCTTTACATATAATCGGACAGTAAAAATTGAATGTCTGTACATTAAATATTTTTCTAAAAAACTGATACGGGGCGATTAAAGAAAGACGTGAAACAGAAACCAAAAAAAACAATTTTTGGAATTTTTGTCTGTCTGTCTTTCTGTATGTCTGGTACGTTATAACTTTAAAACTACTCAACAGATTCGAACGCGGTTTTCACAGGTGGATTACATATACGTTCAACAGTTTTGTCAAAACTTTGTTTCGTCAAAATCGGTTAAGTTTACTTCTAGCACTGTTTCAAAACATTTACAGAGTTGAATCCGGTTTACATAAACGTATTTAATATAGATAAAGCTACAATTTCTACTTTGTTTTATCGATATCAATGAAGACAAAAACACACTGCAGTCTCTATTAAATTTTAAAAAATTAACACATTGAATGTGTGTGGGCGTATAATTTAGTAACATAAAATATCAATAGATGGCGCTGAAGTTAATTTAATTATTTTTTTCTCATATGGTATTATAGCAGATTGAAATTTTTCCAGCAATTAATTCTAATTATTTCAAAAAAATTTTGGTTGTTTATTTAGTTCTATTGGTTGGTTTGTTTATCGGTCGTTTGTTGTATTGTATTGTAAGCTATTTGAATTGATTAGTTGGTTGGTTTGGCTTTGGTTTAAAAAATAATCAAACCAGCAAGTCAGTTCAGTTGTTGTTCGACGGAACATACGGTCGTGTCGTAAGGTCTAATTTAACTAACATAACACTATTTATTGAGTTAGGTTCTAATGACCCTGTAATAGGCTGCGTCTACTCTTTTAGAGAAAAAGATGTGATAGTATGAATGTTAATATTTTTAGTTTGATATCGTAGCAATGGCTAATGGCTTTATAAAATTGGCACGGGAATAGGATACTACTTATAGATTTAACTATAGGTCTGGATAGTTGTAGTTTCCACAGGTTAAGCGAAAAGCGAACTACACGCGGGCGGAGCCGCGGGCAACAGCTAGTTTTAAATAAAATTATACCAAACACGAGCAATATTTCTTGTCGCTGGCTGTATTTCTGTCTGACAATTTGGCACAGCCAAGAATGGTTGGCAGTGTAGATGCTGACACGTTGTTAATTTGACACAACATCTTCATTTCTGTATGAGACATAGCTGAACGAGCAAAAACGCTTCGAAGACACTTTAGACTATTACGGGAATATGATATATGCATGGTATTGCATATATGCTGATTTTAATATAAAAAAAAAACCACTTAATTGTTTTTGATGAAATAAGTATACTGTAATATAGCATTTATGCAACATAACGAGATGATGAAGTCAATGTTGTTATGAGATTAGCTTCGCTTGCTTTTTACAGGACAATGATGACGTTAACCATTAGGTTAAGGTTTATAGATAACTGTTCATACATAGGAGGTCCTAGGTATAGCTACTCTTACTCATTCGATTGTATTATAATCTTGCCAGGCAAAAGGATAGCATTTAAACAAATAAAAGCATATAAGAAAACATTTTCTTTATTTTCTAAATATGATGTAAAGTGGGTTGGGTGGGAAATAAGGTGTGTTTGCATTACAATACTAACCTAAATAAATGAAGCCATTTTTCGTTGTATTGATGTGTGATCCATTTACTTACGTACGTATTATTTTTTATTTAAGTACATATACGTAGTACGTATATTTAAAAAATTTAATTCATATTTCACAGTATTTTCACAATACATAAAATATTGACCTCGATCGAACAAAGACTCAATTCATGTTAATTGGGATGCCATCAATGCTTCAATGTGGAGAGAAGTTAGAATATTGAGAGCGAATTTTCATTCATCATTTAATCTTGAATCAATCATACTTAAAAATGTTTGTAAAATATTCGGATAAAACATTAAAAAACACAGAGAAAAAAGCGGTGGTTTTCGTTTAGTACAGGAGACTCCGAGCGTACTTCTTCAGCGCGCGAGGTAACATACCCAATGATTATTAACAGTAATGATTTATTCGATCACGTCGTTACGCACATAATTGACAAAATTATCCAACAAAAGCAACAAATACACGAACTCAAATACAAGCAGTATGTCTGGCGGTCTTTTATTTTTGACAGAGGGGGTTGCCTGTCAATGGTCACTCAATATTTCATCAAAATAAAGTCCGCTGATAGTGATAAGTACTTATATCTAGTGTATTTTATGCAATAAAATGTAAATTAGTAAATGAAAAACCATTTTAAGCACCTGCCTGCAAGAGCAATTTCATCACTTGTAGTTGATATAACTTTTCATTATTAATTAAAGTTAATCCATATTTGAATTTTTGTGAAATTTTAAATAATCATGAATTAATTTAATATGGATTCTTAATCTTAATTAAAGTAGGTATTTATTATTTATTTATGCTTGATTTATCAAAAGAATTATAAGATCAATTTGTCAACAGACACTGGTGGTATTTTTTTTTAAATAGATACATGGATAATATTTATCATATTATTTATTAGATAAAAAACTTAAAAATATATTTTATTTAATAAAAATATCTACCTAATTTTTATTAAAATTCGATTGATTCACCATGTTTTTTTTTTCTATAGGTACCTAAAAAGTTTATTTAGGTAATTATATATAATCCGCCACTACACAGCCAGCTGTGTAGTGGCGGATTCCATCAAAAGAAGAGACTGGTCTCTTACGATTACCTAACGAAAGTGAGGGAGAGGTCTACATTTAATTTAAAAAAAAAAAAACACATGGCTATTTCCCTTATTTACATCATATATTTTAAAAAATCAATAAGGAGCAATAAAATTTGATCTGTAAGCATCACCAAACAGGCTGTTTCATAAAGCCTTTATCTGCAGTAACGGTCCACTGGGCGTATTAAAAATTGATAAAATTAGCTTTGTCCACGAAATATATGGCCGATAAAATTTAATTAGTGACATTAACAATGATGAATCGCTCTTTGCTAGCGGCATTAGCGTAATTGTATTGTGATTTCAGAATAATCGTGTGATAAATGGGCTTGTGGCAACTTCTACTTTAGTTGAATCGTCGTTATATTAATTCAAAGTCTCTAACAGCTTCGCAGCAGTATTAAAATTGTTTGATGACGTTTCCTTTTGAATCACGCAACATTTTTATTTATTAAATATACTTACACTATCTTTTGCCCGCGGCTTCGCCCGCGTGAATATCCCTTCGTCTTTTTTCCGTGTTGAAAGGTATCCTATGTTATCCTATGTTTTTCTCAATATTTCTATCTATGTGTATGCGAAATTCAGAAAGATTGGTGGAGTAAATAGGGCGTAAAAGCGTAACAAACAAAGTCACTTTCGCATTTATAATATTAGTTAGGTACTTCTATCTATGTGTATGCGAAATTTCAGAAAGATTGGTGCAGTTAGAAAAGGCGTAAAAGCGTAACAAACAACCAAACTCACTTTCGCATTTATATTATTGGTTAGGGATTGCGTAGACGTCGTGCGCTGTCTGTCTTGGATTAGTCGCTACTATTGGCTCTATTATCAGCCTCTACTTGCTTTGGAAGACACACTGTTAAGGCAGTTGTGCAGAGCTAGATGGCATTCGTTCGGCTGTGTCAGATGCCTTTAGATAGTCAGATGACGGTGATGCATGGCTACTAACTCATCCGGATCATGATTTTATTGGTCTGGTTACCCTGTAAAATGTGTTACGAAATCAGATGGCAGTTTATATTTATAATGGAGATTTGTATGTAAACTTTTGAGAAAAAAGATAGAAATCAATGTTTTTTTTTTTTCTTATTATATGTAATTTGATGTTTTCAAAACTGATACAGTTTTGAATTAAGTTTTTCAATTGAGTTATGTTTAATTTAATTTAATAGAATTACTGATCAATGCCTTAGAAACATCTCAAACACTTGTAATATCCAAATTTTCAATGAGAGCCTCAAACTCTGAAGTTTGTACATAGCCAAACACACTGCCACGTCATTAAACAGGCCGCCTTCAAACTTTTCTTCAGTAATCGAGTTTTGTGTTATATCCGATAAAAGAGAAGTTTAAATCTTATTTACCAGTCGAAAAATTTATTATTAACACAAATAGGCTGTGTTTCTCGCTTATATTATCTGTTACGTGGCTATATGTAAACTCCCTTTACCTACTTCTTATAAGTCACTTCGTAGTGAACAACTAGCGCAATAGATATATCCAAAGGCTGTATGAGAAATTTTCCATCAGGTGAATTTGTGCCTCGTCTGTGCAGCTTTGAAGAGATAAGCTTAAAAGCTAATTTCGCGGGTTATTATTTTTCAGAACGGTCGGAAAGCTTTGTTTAAAATAGAAGTTTCGGGAACAAATTGGTTTCTAATTTAGCATCTTGTTGGTAAAAGTTGCTGAATGAGTTAATTTTTTGTGCCTATAAGTTTATGAGGTAGTAATTAATTGAAATTACTTTAGATCATGATATAGTGAAATACTAAAAGCTGATATCAATTTCTTGATTGTCATATACAAAATACTGTGCTATCGACATAGCAAATGTCCATTAGATCTGTATCTAAACTGTTTCTAGCCTATTTCACAGAATAGATAATAGTTCTGACTGAGTAGATTGTTACCTACATGTACAATACAATACAAATACAAATGCATAAGAAAAATAATTTCATAGAGAGCTGTGTGATGAATGTATCTAATGTATATAATTGTTTGTACAAGTATTATAATTACACATTTTAATTCAGCTTAAATAGGTACCTTTTATGTTATAAAACATATAATAAATAAATAAATAAATAAATAAATAAATAAATAAATATATAGGGACAAGTCACACAGATCAAGTTAGCCCCAAAGTAAGTTCAAGACTTGTGTTATGGGATACTAACTCAACGAAACTATATTTTATAACAAATACATATATAGATAAACATCCAAGAACCAGGTCAATCAGAAAAAGATCATTTTTCATCTTGACCTGACCGGGGATCGAACCCGGGACCTCCTGAGTAGCGGTCATCACGAATACACTTATTACTTATTTTTTTTTCTTTTAATCATCATGACAAAGCTCATGGTTAATAAACTAATCCTGTTATACAAAAGCTCTTATTCTCTTATCTTTAAAATTTAAGTGTTTTTTGGTTAAATCTTTTGGACCTTTCCTTTTAGAATATGTTTAATGCTTTTCTTTTTTACTTAACGCGTTGTTCATACTTGGTTGTGAGACCATTTTTTATTTTTATGCATGTCTTTCAATCTCAAATTAACGACGTGGGTTCGGTTTGTATACCTTCACAGCTACTCTCCTGTAGTTGACTGATATACTGATGGTGGTTTCAAGATTTACTAAGAGGTTCATGCAATGGAATACTTTTAAAAAAAATTGGTTGCCTGTAAAGTCGGTATACGGGCGAAAGTTTTACGTGACAACGACTTTGAGTCTGTCTCTCTCGCTCTTAGGGGACGCGTGCCTCTCACTCGCTCTCATTGTGAGCGCATCGTAACGTTACCGAGCGTTACACTTTTTCATAAGTGACTCCCAGCCGCAACCTAATTTAAGACGTTGTCACGTCAAAATCTTATTTATAACATGATTTTACACATAAATGCTTTTAATATTCTAGTGACATCGTCGTTTTATTATTGTTTCCATTAATTTAAAGTAGTATCGTGTTTTTGTCATTTTAATTTTTCACGTAAAATATTCCTCTGCTGAGAAATCCTCGCCCAGGTGCGGTGAAATTGTTATGAAAACAAACAATGAAAGGCACTTGTGTCTGCCTGGGTACAAATGGCAATTAATTAAGCCTTTCCGGTTTAATCGGAAAGCAACGCCGTATTTCCTTTGTGTAATTTTCAGGATTAAACATTAACGATTGCTTGTGGATAAAACAACTTGAAATATTCGTTTGACATAAGAATATTACCATAGATTAAAAAAAGAAATTAGCCTGCGCGCGATTCCAAATTCTATGAATATTCTCTTCCCATGAAAATATTATTTACGACATAGAAAGGCATTTTTTTAAATTACGACAGTAAAATTGACAGAAACAGTCATTGATAATCTCCAAGAAGACCTTTTAATTTGTGACATGTAGAAATTTTCAGAAACTAAGTAATATCATATTTAATTATTATCTTTTTCTTAATTACGGGCAGCTGAACATCAATAATAGTTAATAGTTTATCTTTTTTGGGTAGTTAACGCATCATAATTAGGAGCCCATCTGATAAAATACTCTTTTAAACTGTTTTCACAATTTCTTTGGCAGTCGAGCATACTATCTATATGTAGTAATAGTATTACTAATATACTATAGTGTAGTAACTACGGCTCTTTCCGTTTTCTTCCCTGTTTTTCTACCCCATGCCTTAAAATAATAATAATAACTCCGTTTTCTACAATCTTTGAAAATAAATTCCGCGTTCGACCCCTCAAAGAATTTTTAATACTGACAGCAAATAAGTCAAACAAATTTAAAAATTAAAATATCTATTTCTGTAGTAACAAAACGATTAAAATATTAAAATAATTAGAGTATTAAAACTTTAGGTCAGAAATTAACATACTTATCGTTATAAAAAAGCCAATGTAGGCAATTTTTAATAAATTTGAAATATACAAAATAGAAACAAAATGCGAGTTGAACTCGCGTGGAGAGGGTTCCGTACAATGCCAATGTCAGTTTTTAAATTCAATTGTGGTATTTCAACTAATTACTACTATCGCCATCTAGTGGTGTTTTAGTGAACAAAAACGTTTTATATTGAATTTACCACTTAATTGTCAATTGACAGAGTTCTTGTAAATTTTTCTGTAATCTACAGACAATGAATTTCAAAATTTTAGGCTCAGTAGTTTCGGAGATCAGGGGGGGGGGGGGGAATGGTCAATTTTCGTCTTCTTTCCTGAATAAAATGAAAACTATTTATATTACAATAATAACAAAAATATATTTGAGATCCTCATAACGAGCTCTTTCATTTGATATGTCACACGATATGGTTAGCGAATCTTTTTTTTTTTTTAATGTTGTGATCTACCCTCCAAAAGTGAACCCCAAATTCATAATTTATTTATTTACGTTACACATGCACCTTTGGGTCTTTAACTTACATATGTGTACCAAATTTCATCTCAATTGGTCCAGTGGTTTCAGAGTAATCGGCTGTGACAGACGGACCGACAGACAGACGGACAGACACGCGAGTGATCCTATAAGGGTTCCGTTTTTTCCTTTTGAGGTACGGAACCCTAAAAAATGTTTTGTTATAAACTGTTTAAATTACTTTTTGAAGACTACAACTTTCTTGGGCTACATAACAAAAAATTTAATACTATAATATTTTTAAAAGAATGCAACGTATAAAAAGTTTTTTTTTTATAAGTAATATTTATATATTAATATAACTCATTATAAAAAATCAGTAAAAAGTGTATAAAAATGACTCTCAATAAAAACTATACTTATAATTATAAGTAAGCAATAAAAAATAGTTCTTAGTTAAAAATTAAAATAAAATTTCGATCACAGTAATTAATATACACTTAAAACTAAAAGTAAAAAAAAAATACAAATCAACGATTAAAGCGAGGTAAATTTTGACAAATATTACAAGTGGAATTGAAATAAAAAAAAACATACGTAATGCTAGTTTTGGTAAATCAGTTTTATGCCTCATAATTTGAGTAATTATAATAAGCTTAACATTGAAAATAAAAACAATATCGTTATTTATTATTATATGTAAATGGAGCTAATTTTTCAAGGCAATGCCCTAGTGTAATTTTTCCTGAGGAAAAATCATCCAATGCTTTGATAATACTTTAGTAATGCATTTTGTAGTCTTTTTTGGTATTGGTACAAATTTATTAAAAAAAAAGACGGCGGGGTCGAAAGCGGAAACAAAAAAGGGCAGAATGCGGAACAAAATTAATATTTTTGGAACGGGGATGAACTTTTAGGGCAGAAAACGGAATTTTACAAAAAGGGGTTGAAAAAGAAGGTAGAAAACGGAAAGAGCCGTAACTACCTAACAAGAAACAAATAATGGATAGTGCGTGGTAAAACTGTCTATTCTTTAGGATAATAAATATTGAATACAATTGAATACAAGATAATAAAGATAATAATATTGAATACAAGAATAAATTTTGATAACTTATTCTTTTAATAAATAATAATAAAATATATTTATTTTTTCTCTTTAAATAAGTAAAATGATACACAATGGTCAATAAAATAATATCTGTTTATTTAAGTAACTCAATAAGTGCTCATGGTACGTGAAGAGGTGCCCGTGCTAGGTTTCCGAAGAAATCTGTATACGGGTCATCAGGAGTCGTCGTTTATGACTATAAAAGCTAAGCTTAAATAAAAGGTGCGATCGAATAATATACTTAATTACATACGGTTTGTAAGGTTATCCCAAATTACTATAAACTACGATATTTAAATGCTAGGTGTAGGTGTAATGTAATGGGAATCCTAGCCGTTTTCCGTTTTCATGCTAATCCGTACTGGCTGTAGAATCAAGAGGCTTCTTAAACGTAATGTCAAATTTTTCCCCTTTAAATATACCTACTTATTTATATAAGAAGTCGCCTGCCTGACATCGCACCTATAATGCCTGCTTATCGCCTTTTAAAACATTCACGGGAATTGTCTATTTTTTATACTATATAAGATCACACATGGAATATTAAAAACCAAAGAATTTCGAATCGCGCGCGGTTTGATGCGAGCCAATTTTTTTATTTTTTATCTATGTTATAAACCTATAAAGTATTTGTTTTAAATTTTGTAAACTTATTTTTTGCTTTAAACACTTCAGCAATATTTAAACAATTCAGCATTGAAGGCTATAGCCTGTTAGTATTAATGTTACTTAGAAAATTAAAAAAAATAATCGTGACGGAAAGAATAAAAAACAAATCAAAATTATATTTAAATATTTTAATTTATACCATTACAATGCTTACTAACATAGTTGCATAAGTCTATTGTATTACTAACATATTGTGGATCTTTGAACCCTGAAATAAAATTCTTATTATTATTAAAATCAACGGAGATATCTAAACCTTCAAAACTTAGTGAACATTCGTTTTAAATGCTTCATCCATAAAAAATATTACCAACGTTTATAAGCTTAGGAAATTGAAGAGCTATTTTTCAGCTAATTTAACATAATGTATTTTTTCCCGTAGACCAACGAAAACCGATCACCTACTTGGGACTCCGAACACACAATGTTATTGCAATGACGTCGCAGCAATATGGCTATTTCCACTTATCTATCCATTGGAAAATGCGGTATATACGCATTTTTGATTATCATTCATACTCGGATACTGCAAGGAGAAGAGCAACCACAATGCCCCAGTCTCGCAGAGAATCCCATATGCCCTTGCTATAATTTCAAAGAAGGTAAATTTAATGGTGTAATGAACATATTTATTCTGGTAATTCTTATATATCGTTTACAATATTTGCTGTATTGTGTGCATTTTAAAACATTAAAATTATTTATTTATTGTGTTTCAGGATTGTTTTTAGAATGTCCGAGTGCAACACCTGGAGTGGTCAAAAATGTTCTATCTAAAATTCAAGGATCAGTACATTCATTATCGATCTATGATCTAGAAAGCACAACAACCGAACTGAAATCAGATCTGTTTCCGACAAACACCAGAGTTTTCAACTTACAAATATCGCAATCACATATAAATAAAATAAGCCCAGATGCTTTCACTTTGCTGCGGGACTCGTTGACTTCTTTGAGCATCATTTCCAGTAAATTAAACAGAATTCCACATGAATCATTCTTCGAGCTATACAACATTGAATCACTTGATTTGCAACTCAACGACATCAAAGAAATACAAGCAAACACTTTCCGAAATCTCAGATTGAAGAAACTAAATTTAAAGGGAAATAAAATTGTCAACATTTCTGAAAATGCATTTTACAACTTGGAAGAATCTCTAACAGAACTCGATTTAACGGAGAATTTTCTAGATATATTTCCTTTGCAGCCACTAGGAAGATTAAATAAATTAAATAATTTAAGACTAGCATGGAACAAAATACATTCAATACCAGATAATTTAGATATAATTATTCCCAATCTCCTTACATTAGATTTAAATTCAAATTCTTTTACTGCAATAGAAAAAAATTGGTTTCAATGTATGCCAAAGATAAAAACTTTAACTTTTTTTAGTAATCAAATACAACAAATACATGAAGAAGCGTTTAATTCATTGATTGATTTAGAAACTGTTGATTTAAGTCGTAATAAGATTGTGAACATCGATAAAAATATTTTTCAAAAGAATTTAAAAATACGCACAATCGATCTAAGTCATAATCACCTTCACCACATAAAGGGCTTATTTTCAAATCTTCATCACCTTTCTGAAATATTTTTGTCAGAAAATAATATTTTGGAAATTCCGGATGACGCTTTTAAAAATACAATAAGTTTAACAGTTCTCAATTTAGAACACAATGCTTTACAAAATTTAAATCCAAACTGTTTTTCTTCATTACATAATTTAACTCAATTACATATGGGAACAAATTTTTTGAAAAAACTTCCACGTAATATTTTTCATTATAACCATAAATTAGTAACGTTAAGCTTGGATAATAACGAAATAAACGAATTAGATGAATTAGTATTTGATAAACTGGTGGAACTAAAGGAAATCCGTTTACAAAACAATAAGCTTATTCACATTAAACGAAATGTGTTTAGCCCATTGCCTGAACTTTTAGAGTTACATTTACAAAATAATCTAATTCAAACTATAGATTCACATGCATTTATAACTCTTAAACGACTACAGCATATTAATTTACAGGCTAATCGCTTGACAGCTATTGGAGACGTTTTTCCAAACAGAAACTCGTCGTTAGTTTCAATTCAACTTGGTGTAAATTATTTATCATTATTAAAAAATAGCTCTCTTAGAGGGCAAGTTAATGTGCAAATAATGTGGCTCAGCCAAAATAATATTAATGTATTAACTTGTAATCTATTTAATGATTTGTTAAGTATTCAAAGGCTGTATTTAAAAAATAACAGTATTGTACATATAGAAAATAGGACTTTTATGCATTTAAAAAAAATTAAATATCTAGATATAAGTAATAATAAGCTTGTAAAATTAAATAATGAAACTTTTTATAATCTTGTAACACTAGAAGAGCTGTATCTTCAATATAATTTTATAAATCAGCTCGCCAAAGACACTTTCAAGTATTTAACTAAGTTGAAAGTTTTAGATTTATCACACAACGAGATTATTGTATTAGACTTTGATATTTCATCGTTGCCCATTAAACAACTCCGGCTTAACAAAAATTCAATATCCATAATCGAAGTAGACTCTTTGAAAACTTTGCCAAACTTGAGTGACTTAGAAATGAACAATAACTTTCTAACTTGGGAAGATATCATTCAAGTTCAGATACCGGGACTCAAGTCACTAATTATAGCAAGAAATAATTTCAATATATTGGAAAATAAGACGTTTACCCATTTACCTTCATTACAAACTTTATCAATGGAAATGTCGAACATATCCCAGTTGCCCCCGGCAACATTCATTAAAAATCAAAATCTTTTGCGAATAAACTTGGCATATAATAAACTGAAAGATTTAGATAAAGACGTTTTTGCTTACACTACAATATTACAGGACTTGAATTTAAAGGGCAATAATTTCACAGAATTTCCACATGTGGCTTTATTTAACATCACATCTCTAGAGATATTAGATTTGTGTCACAACCAATTGCATAGTATTGACTTTTTTAAATTTGTTGGTCTACAAAACTTAAGGATATTGAATTTATGTGACAATCGTATTTCTATTTTGAACGGGTTCAATTCACCGAGCTTAAAAAATTTGGTCACTTTGAATATGAGTAACAATAAGTTAACAGTCGTTCCACCAAATTTTTTTCAATATTCAATGGGGTTGAAAGAAATAGATTTGTCTCATAATCTATTCAAACATATTCCCAGTAGTGGAATGTCTGAATCAATACTGCCTACACTCAGAATGCTAAATATGTCATCAAATATTTTAAGGCAATTATTTCAACTACACCCAACTAGGATATATCCTGCTATGGAAGAATTGGTGGTTACAAATACAAATTTAACAATTATTACGAGCAGAGATTTTGAAAATTTTCCGATTCTTAAAAAATTGACTCTCTCTCGAAATGCTATTGAACGACTATCGCCGGGCGCATTCTCCAAGCTACATAGTTTAGAAAAGCTAGATTTAAGCCAAAATAAACTGGAAAATATTCCCAGAGAAAGACTTCAAGGGTTATATTTAGTACGCATTGTCAATATTTCCAAAAATGTTATAAGGGACCTGGAAGAATTTACGCCAGATATGCAAAGCTTGCAAAAGTTAGATATATCTTCAAACCACATATCGAAGATAACCAAGGATATTTTCCGGGGCTTGCAAAGTTTAACTGAACTATACTTGAGCAACAACTGGTTGTCAGCAATATCCTCAGATGCCTTTAAGAATTTGAATAAACTCACGCTCATAGAATTGAGCCACAACTATTTTGAAGTATTTCAGATGAAAATGTTATTATCATTAGAAACACAAATTAAGACATTGTCGTTGGATGGTATGTGTTGTATTTTTATTTTAGTTTTTTAAAGGCGACATTAAAAAATCAATTCAGATTTACACTTTTGCAGTTGACTGAATAAAATATATTTGATTTTAATTTTTCAGAAAATCCATTGACCTGTAACTGTGAATCGCAGGAAATTTGGAGATGGATGCAAGACCACCACAAAATCGTTTTAAAACGTAGCAGCAATTTACGATGTGAGCATCCGGAAGAGTTACACGGTTACAGTTTCATCGAGCTTCCCGCTCAAAAACTATGCGATATGCCTATAGTAATTCGGGTCGCTATACAAGATATTCAAACATATTCCATAGTCGTATCATGGCAAAGTCGCAACCAAAGTGGATTAACTGGATATCAAATAGCTTACTTCAGTGAACAATCTCCGAATATTGTAAGTATAATAAATATGATGTTGTTACCAATTTCTCTAGTTGTATTTTACTTATGCATCATTTAATATGATTACCATTACTATAAATTATAAGTTATGCTTTATTCAAACTTGTACAAAACGCGCACGGCCGCCATTATAACAAACATTTGAATACAAAGGCTGTGCATCACTTCAATGGACCATAAAAAATATTTATGTTTCTCGCCCGTGGATATTCGGATGTGCCGCGAATCCGTTTAAATCTTCATTTTTAACAATGGTTTATACTCTAAAAACCAACAGAATACATGTGAATTTACATACATACATATAATCACGTCTTTATCCCATACGGGGTAGACAGAGCCTAGAGCCATAAGATCTTAGGCCACGTTTAGCATAATGGTAGTTGAAACAGGAAATCAATAGTGATGGGTTGCTAGCCGCATCGCCTATGTCATGATTTCCCCATTCGGCGATTCCCTCAGACGACTTTTACGGCTTGCGCGGTAAGAGAAGCAGCTGGTACATTCTATGTTTTTCATGTGAATTTATTATTAGTGAATTTTGAATTGAATTTATGTATGCTTACTTATCAAACTTGTATCACAATAGCCTCAAGGCCTACACAAAATGCTAACGTTATGATAAAAATTTACTCGGATTGTAATTTTATAGCCAGTAACAAGTTGTTTTAAGAAAATGCTCCTTTTTATTATACTGCTATTGCTGAATAAAAATATTTCTACAGGTTCGAGGAAAAGTTCTGAATGCAACAGTTCGATCTACCAGATTGAATCACTTGACGCCAGGCTCCCGATACACAGTGTGCGTATTAGCAGTCGGTAACTTTGGCGTTTCGGCCTCCAGCTCTTCAATTCCAGACGCCAGAATAGCTCCCTCGCTCGAAAATCCCAACATTCAATACGGAGATGAACAAATATTCAACCATTTACGGTCTTATATGAATGACTCACTAACGAGTAAATGTTCTACGGTTACAACAATTGAACTATTTAGCACTGCTTTAGACAGTCCATTTTCCAATACATACATGGGAATAGCTGATATATTAACAAGAAGACTCAGCTTGGTTGTGGGATGTTGTATTGGATTTATAGTATTTGTTGTATTAGTTTCGGCTTTAGGCTATATAAAGACTAAGAAACGTCCAGTCGTAGCAAAGATCGAAGCACAACAGGCTCCGCAATATATTTCGTATGATAATTTTAATACCCCCACTGTCGAAGTCCAGACAACCGACATGGACATCAATACTATTACGGACAAGACGAAGCCGCAGTGCAAACACGAGTAAACGATATTGTATGTGCAAACATATGTCGGAACTTTCAACAACTTAAAGAGCGATATACGTGTACGGATTTTTCCAATTTGATTCCCTTATGAATGGAATGCCACTCACGCTGAAATGAAACCTTTTATACCTTCATCGTCTTCGAAAGTTCTTTCAGGAGTTTGGCAGATAGAAATGAATTATTGCAACTACGAGCTATCTATAACGAAATGTGTGATAATCGAAAAAGTTTGACGTCAGTGACGTAACTTCTCCTATACACAATTTATTTGCTCGTTATTAAAATCTAATAATTTACTTGGATCAAGTATTTTGAAACCAAGGTACGTTATGATATTTAATTATGCAATTTCATTTGCGAAGTCTGTTTGTTTATTCAATAAAGTAATTTTTCGCAGACGGCAAGAACGTTCCATAGTCTTGATAATAAAATATTTATATCTTTCATATTGCATTTAATGCTATTTCGTTATATAATTTTCAATTGTGCAACATACCTCTACTTTAGTACAAGTAACGTAAAGGTTTTATAGACCTTAAAATGTAATAGTGTATAAACATAAAAACTAAAGTTTTTACATTGTAAGTCGTTTATTTGAAAAGCTACAGTGTCTAATTGTTTAATACATTAATAAACAGTTTGTTTTTTGCCAATTAGAAACAGAATTAGATAAATGTACCTAACGTGTAGTATAAATGTACAATAATGTGATGTATATTGGATTTGAAGGCCAACTTTACCATAAAAATGTAAATTAAGATCATTTAAATAATGTAAAAACTTTGCGAGGTAAGTATCATAATATACAATACACTGACCAACTTTCCTAATCGAACATTATATTGATTGAAAAACAACACACTCATAGAAACGCTGATATCCTTTATTGTAACCGTGATCCATTTTTTATCTATTTTTTTAAATCTTATCTATGGAAAGTTGTTCATAATGACGGAGTGAGTTTATCCTTTATACCTATGTTATTTAAATTCCGGTGTACAATATGTGATTGGAAATTGGAATTACCTAATGTTACTATAATTAATAGTAATAAATTGAATAATGATGTTCAAATGATCGAAAATATCAGACTTGTCTAGTATAATTATCCACGTACCAACTTGTGTTGATATCTGGTTTTAAATCAATGGAATTTTGTTATGTCTAGCGTAAAGACTGTAGTATTACTAATAAAATATTTAAAAGTATGTTGATTTTATTACAAAGAATCGTTTTCTTGTTTGCTTATATATCCTTTTTTTCGAATAGAAGACAGCTCTAGTTTAAATTGAAACAGATCGTAATATTTTTAGATAATAGTAACTACGAGTATTTTGTTAATCTAGGAATCGTCTCAACTACAAGACCACAAATGCATCCTCTGCAGATTTCCACAACGACCTTTTGAAGGCGACCTACATAAATTGTTTTCCTGTGACCTTAGCTAGATCGTCACACATCTAGCAGATGCATTTATCATGGTGCACTTGCTTAAAAACAACGGAAAAAGATAAAGTGCACTATTTTAAAAGTTCTACTTTTTTATATCTTATTCAGGGGGAGATAACAACGATATCAAATTTTGCCAAATTCATAGCTTGCATAACATAGAGCATGGAATTCTCAAATCTCTCGGGCGCGAGCGAAGTGTTTCCATGTTCTGTGCTAAATAACCACTGACATGGAAGTAGGTACCATATAAGCTAATCACAATTAAAACTTGCAGGTAAAACGGTTTGATTGAGGGTGACAAAGAATAGAATATAAATTTATCAAAGTCATAAACATTACCTAAATAACTAAATAAGATAGCTTACAAAGATAACTAAAATTTACAGAATACTCTTGCAAAATATTACTATAAATGGGAACTATGAATTATAATAAAACATTTAACCGCTTACATTGTAAATCTTGTGTACAAAGCGCTAACATTCGTTTTTGTTCGTCTGTGTTGCCCTATTAAATGGATTACATGAATTATTCAGTGCAAAGAGTCGCGGCCGGCTTGTCTTTGGGGCTTTCTGTTCTTTCCTACATGCCTTTAATGTTTAGCAACAAAACATATAACTATACTGCTATGGAACATGTTGCTATAATGAAAATATACTTTTATTCTTTGTTCAACTACACTAAATAAACGTGTAGCCTTAAGTTATAACAATATATTAATAAAAAAAATATTTAATAACGGCGTTTGTCTGACGTCAAACATCTTCAGGAATGGTGTTGTTGGTGGTGATGCAACCAGCCGGTAATGAAGAAAAAAATAATATATTAAACTTTCTTTGCTAGACCCTTATTACTTTTCTTTACTTTTAAATAAGAGATAAGAGTAGTCGGCGTGGGCGGACTACAATCTACACAATAGAGGAAGTAAAAAAAAAAAAAGGACTATCTCCCTATTTGAGATACTGGTAAGTATAATGTGTACTCGAAAGCAATATTTCTTAATTAAAGTTTAAAACAAGCTTTTAATATTATTTCGCTATAAAACGCTTTAGTTTCAATATTTTAAATTATTTACAAATTTCCTTAAAGCGTGCCATCGCCAACATTATTTTCTGGGGTTTGTTAATTAATCTACAGATCAGGTTATAGAGTCTTATATAAAATATAGTTTTTTTATTTTCCTATACAATTACGGGGTACAAATTTTTTTCTTAATAAAATGTAAATCATAAGAATTACGAATGCTATATTATTATTAAGTATATAGGTAGATAATATGCATTTAGATATACCTTATAAAGAAAAAGAGATTATGGGAGTGTCTCTCCCATCATCTTGGAGTTTTTCCAGCTGCAACCATAAGTAGTAAACATAATATGCTGGAGCTTGGGGTACTAATGAGATAGGTAATTATCTAACAAACTTAATATTATTAAAAATTCAAGTCACACCTATGTCAGCTAGTGTTTATTTGTTTAATAAAGTGTATTTTGCAATCATTAACTTAAAAGCTCTAAAGAATAACAACAAATCTATTAAGTAAGATAATGACTCCGTTTTTCATTTTAAGGTTCAGAACTCTATAGTTAACTAGGTATTAAAACAAAATGTTTTTGTAAACAAAACGTAAAACTAAAAGCAACAAGAAATTATTTATTTAAAACAACAGAGAAAGCATAGTCTATCTTGTACATTTTGTAAAATGCATTAGGTTTCCTCTTAGAAAAACAATACTTTTGTACCTAGTTTAACATTTTTCGATTCCCCAGCTACATTACATCGCTATCTGTTGTCTATTAGGATTGAAGTTGAAAATAAAAGTATCCCTTTTGAATACTTAAAAACAAAATCCCTTCCAACAATAAAAATACCTATCATAATTCTAATAATAAAAAATACGGCATATGTACGTTTAACCAATGAATTATTTATCTGTTTCTCAAGTATTACTTAGGTATACAATAGGCATATTATGAATGGTCTCTTATTATTATTATTATTTTAATACGATCACGTTCATTATCATTTTGTGTAGGTTTCATCGTCAATGTCACACCCACCAAGGTGAGACATTGTTTTGTTATAGTCCTCTTTAAAACATTCATTGGGTTGAGTCCCGAAAACACACAGCCAATGAGCATGTTTATAGCTTAATATAGCTAAGTTGAACCTCTGCACTAAACATATTTTGTGTTGTAGCCGAAGGATTTAAATTCAGCACACGCTTGCAAAATTACCTCTGTAGTGGACTTAAGCCCAACAACTGGGCGACTACGTTTCGTTTCCTTCTTGAATACTGAGTTAGATTACATTACAACCAGATTTCTCACTCGAAGTTTTATATGTCAATACATTAAATTCTTTATTTATTACTTATTTTTCAAGGATTTCAAGTGAGTAGTCAAAACCTAATCTATTATATAGTTAAATTATAATTTTACTAAACGGAATCAAAAGAACCTTTATCACCTTTTTTGCTTTTGAAAAAATCTGTGTAATGTAAAAAAGAAATAATTAAATATCTAACATACCTTTACTTAGTATTCAAACGCTAATTATCTCCTTAAAATAAAGCAAACCGATAATTAAAAGTCTAAACCGCATATTACGAGTGTTTTTCACGTCAAACACATAGCTATGTACTAGCGAGATAGGTCTCGAGCGCCCCCTCGCGGCTCTCGTTAAATTTTCACATGCACTTGACGGTCCTGCCTGGCTTACGTTAATTATGAAATCTCATTTCAGAGAACCTACACGTTTGAGTAATGGCCCCTGAAATGAGAAGTGTTCGCCGGACATAAAAGTTTCTATTAACAACTGAGTTTGTGTTGGCATTTAGACATTAATTATGGTTCTGGTGTATGTTAAATAATCGTCCAAAATTTGTCCAAAATAAAATTTTAACCATCTGGTTCAAATTTTGTACTCATAAATCAATAGCTGAAATTCTTTGTGTGACGCGGAACAATTCAATATCTTCAAATACGTTAGGGCAAATGAATTAGGGTATCTGTCGATACTATTTCTTGTGTTCTTCCTACTCTTAATATTTGGGATAAAAGTAGCCTACATGTTATTCCCAGTCAACCCCTTTCCGTTCTAAAATATATTAGCCGGTCAATTTATATGACATATACTTAATTTATATGACATATACTCTTACTTTTTAAAGTAGTTTGCTACTACTTTTTTCTTTGTTTACACAAAATGAATTCAAGAACCCATAAATATTTGACAACTATTAAATAATATGTCAAACCTTTTTCAAAACTGACACTATTCTATATTTTTGACCGATGTACGATATCCAGGAATATTTTGTATAGGAAAATGTTTTCTTTTATATAACCATATAATTTTAGTTAGAAATTGAAACTATGAAAACTTAAATAAAATCAAAGAAATCATCTTGTATAAAGTAAGTTTAAACATTTCTTGAAGTTTTCAGACGATTTTATAGCAAAGATAACGACAAATGTATTTTCTAAAATTTTCTAGGAAGCGGAGGTATGAGTAGTTATTATATTATGTTTACCTGAAGGACAGCATAAGAATAACATCGAATATTTTCTTGGGATATGAACGGCTTTATTTTGTACCTCAGACATAACTTCCGTCGGCCACGGATCGCAGGATGATAGATGGTCTCTTTCAACTGATTTTCTTTTCTTTTCTTAGCTATGAAATTTTTCAACTTTAACGATAAGGGTGCCGGCGATTTCATACCTCAGTATAAATACATTGATTTATAACGCCATACTTCATATTTCCGCGATCGTTTAAAACATGGTTTGTAATCGTGTTCCTTTTCCTTCTTTTGAGTACTTTTACTGTTCATTCCATTTTATTATGCAACCAGATTAATACCTTTCTTCTTTATATTTTTTCTTATCATTCAATAAGTATTTAATAAACTTAAACAATAAAAATCAGTGAAGTTTTTAAGTCCTAAGTATTTGAGTTCGCATGTTTTTTTTTAAATTAATATATTATGTAAGTTTGGAAAAATAAATAAATAATAAATAAAATATTTATATAATACGTATCATAAAAGTTTGGCAGACAGACAAACGGACAACAAAGTGATCTTTTAAGGTTCCGTTTGAAAAATGAATACAAAGAGCGAGAAAGAATATTATTCGTTTATTTATTAAATTATAGCTGCCTCGGAGTTCCACCCTCTTGGGAATTAGAAGTCCCAAAAATAATAATTACTTACAATAATCCAGAAACCTTCCTTTCCGTGTATCAAATTTCATTTAAATTCATTAAGTGCTCCTGATTGAGTTAGAAACATTCATTACGAATAAACTTTAGTGTTTTTAAGAATGTAAGAATAAATATTAATATTTATATTACTACTATTTAAGAAACATAAAAATCACCATATCTAAAATTTACCCTGGTTTCTAAGGCTTGCAAGTTAAGGATGTAAGAGGGAGAAACGCTGAGATGAAAAAGAATCTTACATAACAAATGGATCTTTATCTACGATCACGGATAACTGGTACTTATGTATGATTTTCCAGCCAGTAGATGAAATATGCGTTATCCTATTGAAGTATTATTATACTTTGCAATAAATTGTCGCTTTTAATATCGAAACTTCATTGTTCGAGTAAAAGTAGCTAGCACTTAGAAACTTCGCGGAAGAACGGGTGGGGGCGTCAATGTAACAAAAGCTTCTGTGAATAATAATTAATAATCGAACACAAAGGAAACGCTCCGAATAATGAAAATTCGTCCACTGATTTATTGTACTTACCAATATAAAATTTGACGCATTGAGAATTAACAAAAATTTTACCAACACTGCAATATTTAAATGATTTTTTTTATAAAATACCGTTCGAGTGTCATTTCAATTATAAACTCTAACGCTTTCAATAAATTCAATAAAGTATACCTACTAAATATCTAAAATATATGAATGAACGTGTGATAAATTTATCGCGCGGTCAAATTAAAATTTTCCACAGTTTGTCATATAAGACATTCTGATAATAAATCTTTGAAGCAATGATACACGTAAAAGTGTGTCATTTATATGAACCTATAAATAAATTTCAATGTGCGAATCTTGCTAAAACGTCCGTACACAAATATATAGGGGTCGCATCGCATTAATCTTCCCTTCATTTATACAATTGTTCGTATTCCACAAACGTTCCGTTTTTTCACAGAATTTTTCCTCTTCCAAACGTTTTCGTTACCTGGAACTTGCAAAAATACTTCAACTTATTGTGTCTGCATATGTGTATTGATGGTAACTGGATATTAAAACAGTGGAATTTTGATGCGAAAGGCATTCGCGGGACATTTGAATATATGCGGAGGTTTTTTAAATTTCATGAACAGCAAAAACGTGAGGACGGAAATTGTACAGCAGTGAAATATTGCGAGCAGCTGCGACAGCTAATGAACTCGTTTCATGTCACTAATATTGTGCATAATGTCGGCTAAATTGGAAAATTTTCGTCATAAGAATCTGGTTTACTATAGTTTATTTTTTTATATTACATCACTCATTGATAACTAGTTAGGTAAATTCAGTTACCAAAGTGGACGAAGGGGATTTATTTAGAATTCTTTCATTACACTTTTTGATGCATAAATTAAATTTCGTTTTGAAAATTTATTTAGTCCGTTGTGTCTATAGTTTTGTAAAAATACCTTTAAGTAGTTATTTTCAAACAAGTATATTACTTATGATACAAATCAATATTAATATCTATAAATTGTTTAGTTTGTAAAATATTACTTTCGATCTAAAATTTAACAGGTGTGCTCTTGTGGTGCAGTCACTCATATTTTTTCGCATATCCTGATACGACACGACTCCCATTTTTTTCTTTATTTGTTCAACGCAACTTCTTTTTGGTTCTGCTGCAAGATATTTCATTGAAAATAAACAGCACCTTACTACTAATGTTTATTATTCTGTTTTTTTTTCTGTAAATTTTTTTGTGTACATAAGTTTGCTAAATAAATAAATGTATTTTATGTTTTAAGAGATATTGATTAATTGATTTTATAATTTTTCAATTTCAAATTGCTTATTTGTCATCCACGTAGAGCCATCTAACAATATTTCAATATCAAACATCACTCTTTCAACTATAACATCAATTACAAAAATGGATGCATTTATTTTTATGAGCTCTAATCGAAGAAACCTCTCGATTCCCAAATGTAACTACCTAAGGCTGCAACCTTTTGATCCTGACCTGGGTTTGGACACAAAAGTTCCTCGCTGAGTCGCACAATAGGTTTGCGAAAAGATTAATCGTCCGGAGAAACCCTCTAAGACGGAGAAAACAATTTTTCATCTTTATCAAAATGTTGAGTATGAGCCGTTGCGATTGCCTGCATATAGCGATGCTCCCATGATCTTGTACACAAGGATTTATTGTTCAAGGTAAAATATTACGCGATTTTCTTGCAACTTTTACCCAAATGGCCCTTTATAATATGTATGTTGAAAAAATATAGATAATGGGATTTCCTTTTTATTCCTGACTGACGACTCTACTCGTATATTGGTTTATGCCATTGCAAAAATAACAAAATCATTGAGACTATAGAAATTTAACTCTTTGTTAAGTATAAAACAGACTGCCTAGTGTTTTTTCCGTGGACTTAAATAACCAGTCTTAAAGTTTAACTTTTGCAGTTTCACTTGCCCATGATGTGTGGTGAGCTTTTCAAAGACTCAGGCTATAATATGCAAAAATATTTTTCTATTTAGATGAGTATTTTTAAAGTAAAAACTCGTCAGCTTATTTTATTACGATACATTTTTAATATATTTCATTATTAGGGCACTGATCCCAGCAAAGACTGCTTCTATTTTTTGTCTATGTATATCTAATTTAACCATCACTTTTTTAGCCCTGGTGCCACACACATAGGTACTATTTATATGGCTCGCCGGCTATGACATTCACAGCTTTATTTAGTTTTTGTTTCCATAGAGTTTCCTATTTCATACTTTCTTCATCTTCCCTTTGGCTAAATGAAACTTGGAAAGTTACCAACGCATTGGGTCGAAACATAAATAAAATGATGGAGAAGACCTGCATCCGATATTATAGAGACATGTTGAGTGGAAAAACAGAAAGATATTTAATACCCTGGGCTCTGAAGCAACAAGATGAAGATTAATTTAAATTGTTTAATATCTCCCTCTCATTTAAGCGCCTTTTTGGTTTCATCCTTTAAATTAAATTAAATTGTCATTGAATACTTTCATCAGTTTCCCATCCAATATTTCAGTTATCAAGTCACGCGCCGGACGGTCACCACTAAGTGACTGGGTACCTCTTTTAGAAAATAAGATTAATACATTTTATTTTAAAAATCGTTTATTATTCAATTGGTGTTCCGTTTCGCCTAATAACTTTGCTTTATTTTATGCCTGCGGTTATTTTCATAACCATCATAATTTTAGGGCAATCATTTTAATCTACTATTTGATTTATACCTCAAAATTGTATTTGTAAACTAGATCGAACTAGTTGACCTACTTATAGTAGAATTTAACATATGCCATGTAAATATAAATGTTCCAATAAATAATGGTTCTCTATTATGTTATGTTTAACTATACCTTGCTTTCTCAGTTCAATCTTCTGCATGTAACTATGAATGAAGATAGTTGTATAAATTTTTATAAAGCTGTATATATTCTAAATAAAGATAAATCAATAAAATCCATTTTTCTTCTTTTCTCGTCCACTTTATAGTCATTAGCGTCCTTGGTTGAGAGGTCATAATTCTTATCACCTGTGTAATGAGTGGTCTGGTTCTGCGCCTGTGTGCTATTTGTAACTAATCAACTAGGTATAATGGTTTCCTGGTTTCTGCTCTAGCAATTTTTCTCCCAATTTCTTGATACAAAAATACTCCTACTTGCAATTCTTACAATCTTGTTCGCTATCTCTACACCATAGAAATAGGAAATCGCGCGCGAACTAAAATTATTTTTTTTATTTATGCCCTACCCAGACAGAATAAAGCTTAACCGCTGTATTTTAGAGATTTTTTCTATTACACATGTACACAGACTTGAAACTTATGTACTGGGACTATCTACATATTTATAGTAACTCTCTATTTAAGTCCCACATTCACATAGTACCAATTTTCTTAAGTCGTCGTTAAATGGCAGCATAGGAAACGACGACACATTGCATTGCGATCAAAGTTCGGCGGTGGGCTGGACTCACGTTTAATTCAATTTGGAAATGCGCCAGATTTCCAATTCGCTGGCAGCGTGTCCTTTAAATAATAGAAAAGCCGAGTCACATAAACGTACTGCTTAACATTTCATTTAAAAAGCTTTTGCCGAAAAAGAGAGTGGACAAAGTGGCCTGAGTTTTTGTCAAGAGATTCTTTCAAATTATTAATAAAGTTGTTTATGATATGTACCTATATTAATAATATACTGAACTAAAAGCTGTAAGAAATAAATAGGTTAGTATTTAAACATAATTCCGTATCTACCTATAAATGCATGAAATTTATTGCTGTAAATATGGTCGTTTTTGATTCATCATTAAAGCGCGTTTCTTAGTTACTTCATCAGCTTATGCTTTGCAGGGAAACCAAATCTTTAGAAACTAAAAAAAAAGTAAATGAAGGTGTTAGTAGCCAATACTGTCAGATTATATCTAGACCTACGCGTAAAATCTAAAGGTTCATAAAAATCTATCTCCTTGCTTTAGTAATAATAAAAACATGATTTGTACCCCAAAAAACATATCAGAAAAAAATATTCTGATATGAAACTAGCACCAAGCAAATCATAAAAGTCCATATATTACAGGCAGCACTCAAACGCTGACACCGTATCTACTATTTTACAGAAAGTACATTTTTTACGAGATCGTTGGTTCGTTGCGAGTATACCGTTCGTTCCGCCTCTCTGCGCGCCAGAGCTTTGTGGAAATAGTTCAAAGCAGCTTCGCAGCTAAGCTCGTTTGACGCTATGATAAAAATGAAAAATTACCCCACATATCTTTTGTTTTCCAATCGTTTCTCTTTCATTTTAAATCGCCAGTTATTATTTAAGCTCAGCTTGGTTTAAAATCTATAACTCGCTTGGTATCATTCACATAATCTGTTTTGCCGAAAGATAGAAATCTTCTACAACTGCATATAGTTGCTGGTATGATCCAGGGAAGCTATTAGCTCACTGGACGAATTATGGATCATATCTGAAATAAAAAGATTTGATTTGATGAACGCCATGACTGCTCTCTGACTGCTGGTTATCGTGTTTGAAATTACGTAACAGTTTTGCCATATCATTTGCATTACATGCATATTTGCATATAATAAATAAATATTTTACAGACATTTTAAAAAGAAAGGTATAACAGATGAACTTTTTTAAATAGGAAAGAAATAAAGCTGTGGTCTCTCACTGAGCTTACCATGTTTTAACATAGAAACAATAACAAGAAAATATCTTAAATACGTGTATACAATGCTCACGTACCAGTATGTCTAGCCATAAAGGGCGAAAAAAAATAGCTTTCTTTATTTTCAAAACACAAATTAGGAAAATACTGTTACAAGCAGAGAAAAAGAAAATTATCGGATCTTATTAAATTCCACGAAGGGACGAAATCATTAAAGACTTAATAGAAAAATCCGTTATTTTTACAGGCAGCTGCTTGGTGTGTCGGTCACGATCCAAGGGTGGGGAGTACCAACAAAAATAAGACTTAATTAAAAGTGGAAAACGCTCTCGTTCTCGTCTACATATTTTCTGAAGTGAGAAGTTAAATCCTCTGAAAGACTACCGACGTGTTCTTTTCAAACAAAGCGGTTGTAGAATTCGAGTTAGTAACAAATGTTTTAACGTTTCGATACAAGTGGAAGTGCTAAATCTTAGAACGTAAATCACGGTGCAGTATAGCTTACAGCTATTCGGCAAATAAATCCGTGCCGGCGTTTTGTGTTCGCAACGTCAGGGATTGTACCGAATTCTACTTAAATAATTTAAAGATCAAGCTGGGAGACTGGGTCTTGAAGCGGCGAATAAATAATGACGTAACGACGGGTATTTTTTGGAGTCCTAATTAGGTGCTGCTAATGGACTAGGTTGCTACTTTAACAAGATTACCATGTCTGAAATACAATTATTATAATGTTTTTATTTATATTAAAAATAAACTAATACTTGATGATGTTTCTTCTTTCAAATACTCTTGAGTTAAATCTATGTGAAATTTTTTCAGCTACAAAGGACAAGAAATTTTCGAAATTCCAACTTATTTCTTAATAGGATAATTATTTCTTTATTAGTTTAAAGAAACACGTTTACTTTAGCTGTTTTGAATTAATAAATTTTAATAATTATAGAAATAGGTAGCACCCTTGTACTAAATTTCCTAATTTTAAGTTTTCTATGTTTGTATTTGAGTGTAAATGAATTAAATAAATAAGGTTTGATACAAATAAGTCCAGATGGTGGTGTATCTACCTTTCTATAAGGTAGAAAGTCTTTAAGTACAAGTAACAGACTTCCCATATATATATAAAAAAAGACTTATCTGAAATAGGCTTTTTTGAAAATATGGAAATATAAAATATGCAATCGTATAATATCTAGTATATCCGATCAAATTCAAATAATACAAATCCGGACAAAAAGCAATATTTTCCGAAGCTGAAAACACAACAGTGTCATTTGAAACGAATCGAGTTTACAAAACCAAAGAAAAAAAAATAGATTAACAAGGGAAAAACAAAGGACGCCGAAAACCCGAGGCGCGAAACCGACTTTGAATTTCAAAATCGCTTTGATGTGCCACTCCAGCCTCAAATTGTTGAGCAAACAGAGCCCTCGTCCGCGGTCGTTTTTTCCCCGTTTATGTCAATAACCAGCACTTGATGCATTCTGATTAAACTGTCGTCGGTGCTGGTGTGAACAACGGGAAACAGCTAAATGTGGGTACATATTTTTGCTGATTCCTTATTTTGGTTACCAGCCTGCCGAAAACATGATGAATTGTTTCACTTGTGCTTCTAAATGACTAGTTAGAAAAAAATATTTCAAATTCATATCAATTGAGCGAATAATTGATGATGTTAGACTTTTTTTTAATAAATAATAAATGAATTACCTAATGTTTATTACTTTATAAACGTAATCAGTAAAGGAATTGAATTGCTTTTGAAAAGGTGTCCGAAGGAAATGAAATTATACATTTTAAGGAATTAAATTATTCTTAAGAAAATATTAATTATCCAAGTGATAAATATTAACTTATTACTTGGATAATTTGTAAGTATTATTACTATTAGTATGGAACATTGTTATCTGAATAAATAAAATAAATTAAATTACAATAGTATATAATGATAAATAATATACCTACGAATAATATATAGATCTGTTCCATAGATAAGCAGGATTTTTTTATACTTATATAGTAGACCTTTGCCCAGCAGTAGGTTAATTTAAAAAAAGGTATATATATACTCATATCAAATAAAAAAATCGTTTAGAAAATGATGTGTTGCACCAGACTGATTATTTTTTTATATTTCAGAACACAAAAATAAGTTCATGCAGCTTCAGCATTTTTGTGCATGTCTTCTATTACCTTTTGTGTAAGAATGCGCAAAAAAATTGAAAAGTTATGTTGTGGTAATATATATTTTAACAACACCTACGCAGTATTATTTGTCTGAATATTTTCAGGGTGAATATAAGTTAGTTTAAAGACTAGGAATCTATAGATTATGAAATGATTTGGTATTTTTTTAACAACTGTTTCATTTCGAATAAAAACTTGAAAACAAATTGATTACTGACATTACAGACACAGGAAGTATAGACAGCGCGAACTAAAATAATCCATACTAATATTATAAATGCGAAAGTCTGTCTGTCTGTCTGTCTGTCTGTCTGTCTGTCTGTCTGTCTGTCACCTCTTCACGGCTAAACTGCTGGACCGATTGTGATGAAATTTGGTAGGGATGTAGTTAACGACCTGAGGTCAAACATAGGCTACTTTTGGGCGCGATATAACCGAGTCTCACGCGGGGCGAAGCCGCGGGGAACAGCTAGTATCAATATAAGTATAGAAGATAAATTAATTTTTCGTTTGCTATCCGATGTTAAGCGGCTATTGAAGACAATTTGATAACAATCAAAGGAAATTAAATTGGCAAGACATCGAAAACAAGCGATGGGAGAAAACCAACAATTAAATTATACGAAAGAGTGATAAAGGCGTATACAGGAATTGCCGAGAAGGAATAATTGTATTTCATTAATTGTAAGAACCAAAAACGACCGCTCCCTGTCTTATATTGTAATGTTGTAAATTGGGCCCTTACTTATTTTTAAAAGGGGAAGAGTTTTCAACATCCATATAAGTAAAGTACGAGTAGGTATATTTTAAATGTAAACTTGTTTTCAGGAAATTTATACCCGTAGAATTGAAAAAAGACGTTCGTCACGTTTGGAGAGCATGCAGTTCCTAATTCTTTGCTATCAGTCGTACCAGTACCCGTGAGGTATGGTAGCAAGAACGCTATACATAGCTCCACTGTGGGCAAAAATGCAGTCTTGTTGTAATTTGGCTTTTGTTTTTTTTTTGTGGACACTAGGATGGATTCTAATATCTCTTACGATCGACTAACTCATAGGCTTTGTTATTGTGATTCCTTTACTCTCTTTCCCGAATGATTCAGTTGTCTACACTTGTACCAAATTGGATCAAAATATGCTAAGTACTAGGACAACGGTTGCGGAATCAGAAACTGTGGCCAATTAGAGTCACGGCAATACGCTCAGTTTCATAAGGTACATAAAACTTAGTACATAAAACTTATTAAAGTACATCTACCAACAACTATCACTCCTGAATCTTACACAATTTAGAACACCAGCCAGTGTTTTAGTCACTCAGTTGGATCACTTATTTAATCAGATTTTTAACTACGAAACGAACGAAAAAGAGATTTTTTACCTTTTCACAGGAATTATTCTCTTCGTCTTGATGATAATTTCTTAAATCTCCAGTTTTCCTCGCGTGAGCATAAAAGTTTATATTCAGTAGTAATATATTCTTGTTCGTCGTATATGCTAATAAAGATAAACTATCACTTATATAGTAACGTATGTTAGATCCATTGTTTTGTTGGGAAAGTCCCAAATACCAAGAGTCCATGCAAGTCACAAGTCCGTAGCAAACATTTCTGTTTAATGAAATTGTTTAACTGAACTCAATAACGACACATAACAACTATTGGGATAGTGCACTCGGACTATTTGGTTGATTTTCAATTTAGGCACTAATTCATGTATAGGGTTGGCTGTAGGTATGTATAACTACACAACGAAATATACAAACGCAGATTTTTACGTCCACGTCTTTGCTTGCATGGCCGTAGCCTTTATTATTATAATAGTATTCAAGAGCTCTTACTTGCACCCATTCATTCATTTATTTATTTATTTCTTTATGTACACAAAAATACGATCATAGGATACAATATAAAACACGATGAGTACAAAGGTACTATTCATATTTATATACTAATTCAGTAAATACAACTACTTACCATACAAACTTTGGCACAAGATAATTTTAAGCTCGAAAGGCCGCATAAAATTCCGAAACATGCGTTTCCTTAGTTGTATACGTAAGTAGTATTTCGGTGCATAATTTACGTTAAAATTATACGTTTATAAATAATTATTTACTCATTATTTATTTCTTAAAAATAACTGCTACTTAGGATTTTATTTACTAGCACTAGATATTACAAATAACATTTTCATTATTAAGTGAGCTAGGTTCAACACTCAACTACAATGTACCTGTTTAGTTTGTGGATATCTTACATAAGTTCCATGCATTTGCATCGTTCCGATTTGGTCCATGCTAGAGGAGCTAGCAAGTAAACAACAAAGCTGAAATGTAAACGGTATTTTACAGTGGAAGACATAGTTGTTGCGAGCCATTTTACACTAATATAGATACAATGGAACAGGCGCATTTGTTTTATAAAAATGAATGATGATGGATTGTATTTAGATTTAAAAACTAACAATATTTTTAGATTTTATTTTGTTTTTGTAGAAAGAACTTGTTTCCGAAACATTATTGTAAAGCTAGACGCTAAGAAATGGGTGTTTTAATCAAGCAGTTCATGTAAAAGTCATATAAACTAAGATATATACGATAATCATACTTATATGATATTTAAAAAAAAAACATAAAAAAATATTTAATTATATAACAATATATACATCTGTGGCGTTATGGCACTCTATTCAAGGATCTATAATTTTTTTATTTAATATTCTTATCGATTTCTGTTAATTATTTATGGAGGTCAGTTCCCATAAGAGGACATTTTTGTAGCTGTTGTTATTTACGGATGTGGACGCAAGAACTTGTTCTCTACTTGTAAAGTAGTTTAACCTAATTCTGCATTGGTTAAAATTAATTTCTTATATAATTTAGTTTTATTGTTAATGTTTATCAAAATAAACAAGTTACACACATTGGCGTTGTATAAAACGTTGTTCGAAACCTATGTCTTAGGCTTATGGTTAGGTTAGGTTATGACGATGACAATAATAGGATATTTGAGCATTTCGGTCAAAGGCTAAGTTTAGCCATACAGCGTGGTAATGCCGCCAGCCTCTTGGGTACCTTACCCGGTAATGGCAGCGATTTGGATTCCATTTTTTATTTAAATTAGTTTTTATTTATTTTTATATTAGAATATTTTATATATATAAGTTAATTTTAATTATTGTTATTATTTTATAATTTAATATTTGAAAAATATTTATAAGTATTTATTATGATAAAGTATCAACCATAATAAATATATCATAATAGGATATAAATTAAATGCTATAAAAATAATAAAGGTTAAATTTGGGAATATTGTATAAACGTATAAGTTATAACTTTAAAAAAAGGTATCAATCTAAATTATAATCCAAAGAATGTGTTCCTAAAAGCCTCATTGAAACTTTCAACATCAAACGAATACTATTCGTATAGAGAGAGCGAAATATAATATCAAAACAACTTTTTTTTACTCGTTTAAACTTTGCTGTCTGGCTACCTCTAGCAGCATACCGGATCTTCTATTTACAGTTTTTAATATTCAGAGTGCGTCATATCCAAACGTCATATTTATAAAGCTAAAGCAAATATCGTTCGTACGCTAGTGCAAAATAAAACCTGAGACCCATGTCACAAAATATTTTTGGCAGTATAAACATGGCGCAAATATTTGTACACCCTGGGCGATATACCCCTCGAGTACCTATTTAATAAAAACGTAGACGACCTTTCGTTTTCTAATATTCTTTTTGTTTATATTCATGTACATATAAACGGTCAAATAAACTAAATATATTAAATGTTATTTTAATTTTCAAGTTTTTTTCTAACAAAGGCCTACAATACAAATACTCTTTATTGCACTACAAAACAATAAAATTATATAAAATATATTTACTTAAAACAGAAAGGCACAAAGACGGACTTTTCGCTGACATTAATCAACAAAACTAACTACAAAATTATATAGGTCTTTTATAAACATCGTGATTTACCTACAAATCGTAATTTTAAGAAATAAATTTTATACTTAAATTCAGTCAAAAAAGTATTGGAAATGGATGATTTGTTTATGGTTCCAAATTAAATTTTTTTTTTTTTTGTTGGGAGATTGGCACAACTGTTTTCCATTTTGGTGCGGTGTTTGAGCTGCATCTGTTATTTATATTAAATACAGTGCTGATTTAGTAACATCATATCTAGTGTGTATTGCGAATTTCATAATGGACAAAAATATCGAACAAAGAGTTTGTCTTAAATTTTGCATCGCCAATGTAATTTCGTGTTCGGAGTCACTGAAAATGTTACAGAAGGCTTATGGTCAATCAACTTTTTCAAAAACTTGTGCTTATGAGTGGTAAAAAGCGTTCAAAAGCGGTCGAGATGTGATGGAAGATTTTCCTCGCTCTGGTAGGCCATCAACGTCTGCAACTGAAGTTAACATCGCAAAAGTGAAGGAAATAGTGACTGAAAATCCTCATTCAACTCTGAGAGAGATAGCCGCCGAACTTTCTGTATCTCATGAGCCGATCCGTACCATTTTAACTAATCATTTGGGAATGAAACATGTTGCCGCTCGGCTAGTCCCAAAAGATCTGAATTTTCTCCAAAAACTCAATCGCATGAAAGTCTCTGAGGACATGCTAGAACGAGTCAATTCCGACCCAACATTCATGAAACGCATTGTTACTGGTGACGAGACGTGGGTTTACGAATTTGACATGCAAACTAGTCAACAAGCTTCGGAGTGGCGCCTTCCAACTGAACCGAAACCGAAAAAACCACGCCAAAGACGATCAAGAGTCAAAGTCATGTTGACTGTTTTCTTTGACTATCGCGGTGTTGTGCACTCTGAATTCTTACCGGAAGGTCTAACGGTAAATAAAGAATATTATTTGAGCGTTATGCGGCATTTAAAAGAGCAAATTCGAAGAAAAAGGCCAGATTTGTGGAAAGAAAATTCTTGGATTTTGCACCACGATAATGCGCCTTCGCACAAGGCCATCATTGTGAACGAATTTTTGACCAAACACTCAACAAATACCATTCAGCAACCACCATATTTACCAGATATGGCTCCAGCTGATTTCTTTCTTTTTCCTAAACTCAAATTACCACTTCGTGGCACCCGTTTTCAATCGGTAGAAGACATAAAGGAGAATTCGTGGCAAGAACTGAACTTAATTCCAGAAGCAGCGTTTAAAAAATGTTTTGATGAATGGATTATTCGTTGGCGTAAGTGTATCGTTTCTGAAGGAGCATACTTTGAAGGGGATAAAATAAATTTGGATGAATAACAAACATTTTGTGTATTATTGATCTTTTCCCGGTACTTTCTTGACAGAGTAGTACTTGTGTTACGAATTTAACTGCTATTAATGTAATTCAAAATACGTATTATTAAAATTACCAAATATTGTCACTTTTATTGCTCAATTAGAAATATTAACAACTGACTGTTGTTGACAGATTAATATTTGATATCCATACTTTTCTTTATAAAATCATAATTATCAAACTATAAACCATATAGGTAAATGAGGCATATCTAGAATCTCATCTTATTCCATGATAAAACAGTATCTGCAAGATGCGATGGTCGCAGCGTCACGACGACGGTCGTAGACTTGTATGTTAGTTTAGTGCAACCAGTCTCGAACTAACTGAGCCACTTCCAAGTTAAACGTGGTCAACACTGGTCAGTTTACTACCTATCTTCTTACAATGCATTTTAATAATACAAGCAACTACATAAATAATAATACATAAGACAACTAGATTGTTTATACACAATTTAGTCCCGGCGTTCGTATAGATTTCCCTTTTATAATTATATTTTTAGGAGTCCGTTAGTAAACACATGGAACCCTCTCATAGTTGCGTCATCTTAGTCCATCATGCCCATATATAAATAAAAGCTTAATAAAATCACAAATTCTTATAATAATACCTAAACAAACGTATATCGTGAACTCATGACATACAGGTTGCAAGTTTACTTACAGGGACATTATGCTAAAGAGGGGAAGCTCTTCACATCTAAATGGCTTCCTTTGTCGTACAAAAAAAAACTTAATGGCAGCTAAATATTTCACCTATAAATTTCCTTTGAAATTTTCCCACGTAATAAAATGGGAGCGACAGTCTTTACAGGTCATTTTCGTTGGATATGATGGCCGAACGATTTCAATATGCGGCGTATTTGAAATATCTCCGAGATGCTGAGTTCCTTGACGGTCGTATTATGGAGGCCGCGACAATCAATTAAATTACTGGAATAAAATATTAAATTAAATTCCTTGCTTTATTGTCATTTGTTCTGAGCGCTGTGATTAAATTTTTAGGGGTAGGTACTCTCTGATGTTAGCTTCTTTGGCATTTGCAAGAGTCTGTAATCAATACTTGTCTTAATCGTTTTATGAAAGTACAATTGATGAATTTTAAAATATTTAACTTTAGACATTGTTAACTGTTTTTTTATTTGTGAAACGATGGTTTCAGTGATCTTAATTAAACTAGGTATGAAAATTAATTTTGTCACGTTCCCCGTCTTTCTTAATTATGCAACTGGATAACTGAAGAAAAACGGCTCGGTTCTCATTACGGGGCCAATTAGAGCAAAACAAAACTGGTAAATTTTAATTAAATTTCTCCTCGCGATGTTCTCGTATCCTTCAGAAGCCAACCATGTGTCGTCCAGACATATTAAAAGCAGGAATGCTTCTTATCTAAAGCCCTGATATGAAATTAGAAGATCCCTGGATGATTTATACTTGTGGTACACAAAACGAGCATTTTCATTATGCCCTTGAATATTTTCTGTTAACGGTAGTGTTTAGTTTTAACCGTCAATAACATCCATACTTCCATACTAATCTAATATTATAAATGCGAAAGTCTGTCTGTCTGTCTGTCTGTCTGTCTGTCTGTCACCTCTTCACGGCTAAACTGCTGGACCGATTGTAATGAAATTTGGTAGGGATGTAGTTAACGACCTAAGGTCAAACATAGGCTACTTTTGGGCGCGATATAACCGAGTCCCACGCGGGGCGGAGCCGCGGGGAACAGCTAGTTTATTATAAAACTGGAGTTTGTTCATTTGAACGCTTATAGCATTAAAACTGATGACTAATTCTTATGACTTTGAAAAATTCTTATTTCTATGATTCTTGGAAAAGACTATTAGGCTATACTGATAGTACTACCTACACACTTGGTTCTCATAAGAACGTAGTATGGAAAATCAAAAACGTTTATGAACTTATCAGCGTAATACAAGGAAGTATTTTTTTTTCAAAGTAAATAAAAAGTATGGTGTACCAATATAAATGCTACAGCTACGAATAAGACTAAGGGATTTTTTCAAGTAATCTGTTTTCATCATTTTTACATACATTTACATGACTTTTATTACAAAACGAACTTATTACGTTGATAAATTTCAAGTTATCTTGTGTCTCTTGAAATAGTCTACATTGAAACTTACAAACTTAAGAGGTTTCAACTTCCCAGAAAAGTAATTAAAGTACGAAATTGTAATATGACAACTGTTCAGATAGTATAAGGAAATTAAATGAAACTCAGGTCTTGACGAGTGAAAGGTGAATGTAATATAAAAAAAAAATCTTTGATGGTGATAGAAGATACATGCAAACGTCCTATCATAATTTTTATAGATGACAAATCATAATTAAATGCATTGCTATTTTAATGCGTCAGGCGTCATTTCCCAACATGCCCCCGGGCGTTGAAAGCTAGTCTTTCAACTGGCTTGAGTCGTCTTCGAATAAAGGGCAAATCTTGCTAAAGGCTCTTCTCACAACTCCTGTCGCAGTCTTTACATCCGCTACTCGGTTAATTCCATCTGATCCTGGATAAACCTTTACGATGCGACCCAATTTCCATCTCATTGGAGGGAGGTTGTCATCCTTTAGAACAACCATTGTTCCAGTCTTCAAGTCAGAGACATGTGAATGCCATTTTACGCGTTGTTGTAGTTCAGAAACAAATTCCTTGCTCCAACGGGACCAGAAGTGCTGACGTAACTGCTCGATTCTCTGGTATCGAGTTAAGTGAGAGTAAGAACGATCGTCATAGTTTTGCGTCGGTAACGAAGTCAATGATCGTCCGATCAGAAAATGTGCAGGTGTAAGCGGCAGTAGGTCATCAGGATCCGATGACATGGGTATAAGCGGACGAGAATTAAGCAATGCTTCGATTTGAACTAGCACGGTGTTCAATTCCTCGTATGTAAGGTTACAATTGCCCAATACTCTGACTAAATGATACTTGGTAGACTTAACGCCCGCCTCCCAAAGGCCGCCAAAATGAGGAGTTTGTACAGGAATAGTACTAAATTTGATACTCTCATTAGCTAAATCCTCAGCAAGGGAATTACAATTAGATTTTAAAAATAAACCGATGTCATTATATGCGCCAACAAATGAAGTACCGTTGTCCGAAAATATGATTTTGGGTTTTCCACGTCGAGAGATAAATCTTCGCAGAGCTGACAAAAAATTATTGCTTGTCAAATCACCCACTAATTCAATGTGTATCGCCCTAGTGGCGAAACAAACGAAAAGGGCTATGTAAACTTTAACAAGTTTACATCCTCTCCCGACACGGTTAGCAGCGAATATTGGACCTGCGTAATCTATTCCTACGGTTTCGAATGGATAACTAGGTGTTAGTCGCTGTTTTGGTAAATTACCCATTATCGGTCTGGTAGTTTCATTCGATTACACAATACGCATCGATGAAAACTAGATTTGGCCAAATTACGACCACCGATTGGCCAAAACTGTTCTCGAATTGTAGCCAAAAGCAACTGTGGACCTGCATGCATCAATCGTTTGTGTTCAAAGGCAAATAATAATTTAGTAAAAGGATGAGTGGACTGTATTAGTAGAGGGTGTTTCTTATCATAAGGAAAGTCAGAGTTCTGTAGTCGACCACCTACACGAATTAGTTTATCATCATCTAAGAAAACGTTAAGTTTTAATAAGGGACTCTTATTAGGTAATGACTTTCCTTCAAGTAAAAAGTTGTATTCTAGAAAGGAATCCTTTTGACACAGCTTAACTAATAAATTTAAAGAAGTTTGTAATTCTTCATCATTCAAGTAATTAGTTTTAATAGGTATTTTTCTACATGTAGCAATGAATCTTAATACATAAGCAGCGGACCTTTTAAGTCTCAAAAAGTTTGAAAAGCGAGTAAAATCAATTAATTTGTTGTCATTGTCTTTTACCTCAAAGTGTAATGAAACTTCTGGCTTTATCTCAGGAAGTTGGACATTAGATCGTGAAACGGAAGGCCAGTGAGACATATCATATTTTAAAAATTCTGGGCCACACCACCACAGCTGATAGGCTTGAATAATTTTTGGTGAAACCCCTCGAGAAATTAAATCAGCTGGATTTTTATCAGTAGGTACGTGGTTCCAAACGCAATCATTGGTTTTTTCAATGATATCTGCTACCCGATTTCTTACAAAGATTTGTAATTTACCTGGATGCATTTTAAGCCAACCTAGCACTATCATGGAATCTGTCCAAAAATAGGTATTATTGATTTTAATGCGAAGGGAATCCACAATTTTCTCATATAAACGAACTCCTACTAATGCTCCACACAATTCAAGCCTAGGTATGGTTGTTGGTTTGATTGGAGCTACTCTACTTTTAGCTAAAAGCAAACGAGTTAAAACAGTACCATTGTTATCGTGGCTTCTAAGATAAGCACACGCACCATACGCGCTTTGTGAAGCATCAGTAAATATATGTAGTTCAACAGATGTATATGAGTCACAGAGAACTAATCTAGGAATACGAATATTATTGAGAACTGGAAGGTCTTGTATTTCTTTATGCCAGACTTTTATTATCTCAGGTGGCAGTTGCTCATCCCAAGAAACTTTGTGTAACCATAACTGCTGCATAATAATCTTTAGTGAAATAACACACGGCGATAAAAGACCCATGGGATCAAATATCTGACCAATTACCGAAAGAATACTTCTCTTTGTAATGATAGTATTTGACTGGGGCACATTTATTTTAAAACAGAGTTCATCCGATAATGTGTGCCAATCTATACCTAAAGTTTTGCTTGGTTCTTTAGAACCAATATTTAAATTTATAGGTGACTGTGAATCTGACACCAAATCAGGTAGATTAGAATTAAATTTTCTTAATGGCATGCAAGCCGAAGCGAGAGCAATGGTTACCTTTTGTTTTATGTCTTTGACAATAGCGACAGAATCTCCACCCGTAAGTAAGTCATCAACATAAAAATCGTGTATTATAATGTGTGCTATATTAGGATCATTACATTCAAGTCCAATTTGCTTAAGACATCTTATGGCTAAAAATGGCGCACTAGCTGTGCCATAGGTTACGGTGTTCAACTGAAATGTCTTAATTGATTCTGACGGGCTCTCCCGCCAGAGAATCTGCTGCAAATGTCGATCATTTGGATGGACTACCACTTGCCTGTACATCTTTTCAATGTCAGCTGCCAAAACATATTTATACTGTCTAAAACGTAAGAGTATGGACAGCAGGTCATCCTGGATTGTGGGTCCTACCATCTGAATATTATTAAAGGATACTCCTGACGTAGAAGGTGCACTGGCATTAAAAACTACCCTCAACTTCGTGGTGGTACTACTTTCGCGCACGACACCGTGATGGGGAATAAAATAGGCTATTGCTTGTGAATTGAATTTGCATTCAGACATATGGCCTAATAACAGATACTCTGACATGAAATCACGATAGTTTTTAACAAATGAAGTTTGATTTTTTGTTCTACGCTCTAAAGACAACAAACAATGTCTAGCACGCTGAAATGAGTCGCCTAAAATATCCTGAGATTGTTTAAGTGGGATGCGTACACAGAACCGGCCGTCCTTAAGACGAGTTGTGTTGTCCACGAAATGATTTTCACATAGCTGTTCTTCTGTTGAATAATACGATGACTTATGGTTAACTTCTTCAAGTTGCCAAAATCGCGTAAGTTGGATTTGATTGTCATCGTTCAGAAGCTTATTAATATCGCTATCACCTATTTGACTAAAATTACATTGTATAGTGCGACATGAATTTAATGCTGAATCACAGACTACAGGGCCAGAAACTATCCACCCTAATCTAGTTTCATATAGAATAGGGCAGTTATCTCCTAATTTAATACGGCGAGATCCCAATAAATCCCAGAAGACATCAGCTCCTATAATTAAGTCCACTGTAGATGGTGTATAAAAATTAGGATCTGCCAAACAAATATCAGTAGGTAGATTTAATAAAGACAAATTAATTTGTCTACTAGGCACTTTACTAGTAATTGAAGGCAAAACAAAACACTGTAATTTATTTGAATAATTTTCATTCAATGACTTAATCTGTATGTGAACCATTTTGCCTATATTGGACACCGAGTTATTAATACCTAGAATAGACTTTTCGACATTGAATTGTTGTAAATTTAGTTTTTGACATAAAGCCTCGGTGATAAGACATGAACTACTGCCACTATCAAGTATTGCTCTGGCAATATGTTGGCGATTCTGTCTATCATATAATTTTATTAATGCAGTTGACAACAGAACGTCAGCATCAGATCTGGATGTTGTCATGCAAGACAGAGCGATGGTTGCACTGGAATTTTCCATTGAAGTCGATGCTATATCAGATCTATTGTTACCAGAAGACACATTAAGCTTTGATTTAGGATCTGCAAGATGTACTAGAGTATTGTGTTTCCGTTTACATATTTTACAACCACTCTTTTTGCAAAGGTTAGCATAGTGGCCACTTTTAAAACAATTAAAACAAATCTTATATTTTGGCAAAGACTGCATTCTGTCTTCATTGCTTAAGGCTAAAAACTGAGAACAAGTTTGTAGGCTGTGCTCACCATTACACTTAGGGCAGGGTTTGACAGACGGTAGCACATTAGATACTTGCGAATTTGATTGTTGTTGCTCATTAGAAATTGAAATCATACTCTTTAATTTTTGGTTACTTTTATTATTTTGTAACGTGGGAGTATTATTACGCGACAACTCAATAGTTTCAAGCAAATCGGACCTGCTACGCAAGAAATCTAAAAATAAAATTAATGTTATCGGTTTGTCTTTATCTAACCTTACCTTGAGTTCTTCCCATTCACGATATGTCTTGGTGTCCAATTTATGTGTAATTATGTGTATGAGTAACGTATCCCAATGAGTAGTCGGCTCACCTAATGATTCTAAAGCTCTTAAGTTTTTGTTAACCTGATCAAGCAAGCGCTTAATACTACTTGACGACTCCTTGGTGATTAGCTCAATGTTAAACAAGGCTGTAACATGATTTTGTATAAGTAGACGTTTGTTGTCAAAACGATCACACAATAATTTCCATGCAACTTCGTAATTGTTAGAAGAAAACTCAATAGCTTGAATCACCAAAGCAGCCGTCCCTTCCAACGAGGCTCTGAGATAATGAAACTTATTTATGTTGTCTATTTCATCATTCGAATGTATTAGGCTGCTAAAAGTGTCGTGAAACTCCAACCAATTGTCGTACGATCCCTTGAATTTAGGCAATTGAATCGTAGGCAATTTGACAAGCTTGCGATTACTACTAGTATGTAATGAACATTTTTCGCTTACATTATCATCATTTTTTGAACGTGACAAAATATTTTGTGCTTCTGCGAGGCATTTATAATAAGTAGTCTCAAAGTTAACCCTTTCAGACAACTGTTCCTCAATGTCATCACAAATGCACTCCAATCTTAACTGCACATCATCGTATTGGCTGTATACCAATTCTAACTTATTTACACGCAATTGTAGTTCACATGCCTCAGGAGGTGTTAATGTTTTATTTAAACCTTCTAAGTAAGTGTAAAAAACAGTAAGACGACCCTTATAGCTACCACGCTTTCTTACTAGCTCTTTGATTTCCTCTTTATCGGTCATTTTGGGAGACGTGCGATTTGCCTGGAATTTATATAAATACTAGTTAAAAATAAAGTTTAAAGTAAATGTTAAAATGCTCTAGTTTATAAGTACCCTTTTCTTTAAGTAAACAAAATTTAACAAGTTAAATTTGTCAGTACATTTCATTAAATTACACTTGTATAATACAATTTTCTTTAAGTCAAATTATTAAAATGCACTTATGACTGCTAGGCAACTTAAAATTACAATCTATAACAGTTTAACATTAAATTAAGTGCATGAATTACCTATATTAAATTAAGTACTTTAGTATGTATGTAAAACAAGTTAAAAGACCATTTAAATATCAAATTAGGTACTTATTCAAATAATGAGTAAGTATGTACCTAAAGAACTGATTTGATAAAAGAATGAAATATGTAACTGTCTTTATTATAACAATTTAAAAGTACAATAGGCAATATTTAACTTAGCAGAAAATATACAATAGGGTTATGTACTGACCTTTAAAACCGTCAAGATACACTGTATACTACCTGGTAAATAGAAGTAATGGGTATTTAAAGCGAACAAATACGAGGATTGAAATATATTCCGTAAAATCTTCTTTTGACCTTTGGACCCAGTCGTACCGCACCCAGTCACAATTGTAATTTTACGAAGTTCAGGTAATCTCGTATTTCCACTTGAATCTATTTTTTAAATATCCTTTGTCGCTGATTATAAACAATTTAATCACATCCGGCGTAGTCTAGGACCATGTTCAGATAGTATAAGGAAATTAAATGAAACTCAGGTCTTGACGAGTGAAAGGTGAATGTAATATAAAAAAAAAATCTTTGATGGTGATAGAAGATACATGCAAACGTCCTATCATAATTTTTATAGATGACAAATCATAATTAAATGCATTGCTATTTTAATGCGTCAGGCGTCATTTCCCAACAACAACGGAGCAGACTTAGTCATTTTGTTTGAAGATAATTTTCGTGATTTCATTGAATAGAATATGGTTCTGGTAAGTGTGTAAAGTTTACATCCTACATGAAGTTGTACAGTAAGCCACATAGAAAAGTATACCGAATAACTTCACCGAAAAACTATGTTAACTTACTCTTACATTGAGTCTAACTCAATATTTTTTCCTATAAATTTATTTATTTATCTGGTTTACTTTTTCTATGTAGCCCACTGTACCTCTAGATAATATTTAGCATCGGGATTGAGTTCTGGAGCCTGCCTATGTTTGAACCATTGATTTTCACGCATGTACCTAATAAGTGATCTCTTAAACAAAAAAATAAATTTAAAATCCTATTTCACTAAATTTACATCGAATTTTTATACACTAGTTTTACAGAACTAGTGGCGAATTCTCTTGGTAAAAATTATGTTATTTTAGATCTATAATATCTAGAACAGCTTGTTTAGTTTTAAGTTTCTATTCAAACGTAATTAGACTGAAAAGTTAAGTTCTAACGACAATTTTTTTGTTTTAGTACTTTAAGATAAAAGTAGATATATTTAATTAATTAAATTTTCAGAGGGTCAATTTCCATAGTTAATACATGCCTCTCCTTTGCCAGGGTTAAATTGAAGGGTGGACCGCATTGTAATTAGACTGATTGGCACAGCATACTGACACCTTTCATTTACATAGTAAGGCTATTATAGCTTCAATTAAAACAGAAATAGAAAAATTAAAGGAGAGCCGCAGTTACTAATGTAATGTTTTCTCTCCGTAAGAACCATCCTTGGATTTTAACAAACATTAAAAAAAAAAGAATTAGCCAAATTGTCCTAGGCGTTGTTAAGTGAGGTATGCGCTTACCAACACATTTTTTGATTCATTTTTATATAATAGATTCATTTTTATATTATAGAAGATGTTAAATGAGCGACTCTTCTTAGATATTTTTCAGTTCATTTCAATACGTTAGTACCTAGTCTGTAAGATGTTACATTAATAAGCTAGTATAAGAGTTTTATTTAATACACAGAAAATTAATAATTACCCACATAAGTGGTGTAAGGGAAAGGAAAAGAACATGAGGATTTTTTAAAGAGGAATACATCTCAAATGTACTTACCGATTGCCATACTAATGTCATAACAATCACTAAGTGTTCACAATGTATTATTCTTCACGCATAGAAGCTGAGACTCATTCCAATATCTTACAAATATATATGGATAAAATAAAGATAAGGTTTAATGTCTATACCCGAAACCAATATTCCGGGATCATAGGCGGTCCCCGAGGTACATTGCCGATACGCGAATGTAGTTTTGGAGGGTACTGCAGGCACAAAAGATCCCCAGAGAATAGAATTGTCCCAAGGGACGACCTCAGATGAGATTAACACGACCTTTTGATACGATTCGAGAAGGGATATGTATTAATCATGTAAGATTTTAATTATTATGTTTGATTTATCTAATCGAATAGGTTTTTATAAGTGAGTAAGAATGATGATGGTTTTAGACGTCAGCTGCAGACTTCAAATGGTCCAACCATACTAAAACCTCTAATATTAGGATGCGCAGTTAGAATTCAATTGATAGTTATGCACGCAAGAAAATAAGCTTATAGGTTCGTTTATGCTTTGATATTGGATTTAGATACAAGCTAGGACTGCAACCAATTATTACTTAGGTATATGTTTCTAAATACTATGGTTTGTTGCAATAATTCAGTTGATAATAGGTTTTTATTATTATTTATTTATTTATCGAGGAAAATTTTGCGCCTTTCTTACGAATAGCCATTTTTTAAGTCTATAGAAAAAAAAATTTAAGAATACATATTCGATTTTCAGGCGCCGGCTACAATAGCCCACTAAAACACGAGTGTATTATAAATTAAACAAACCATTGCGTGTTTTGATAACAATCATCTTAACAACGTCAAGGCCTGCGACACGCATCGGAACCCGCGATACGTCCTTATATATGTTGACAAAATATTTTTATATTATCGAAATAAGGAAAATGGGAATATCTTGTAGAAAATATACCGTCCTCTTCGCTGATGAGCAAGATTAATGAAGCAGAAAGACTTTGATCGATCGTGGTTTTACCTAATAAATGTCTAGAGATTCCTTCGGGAACAACAAATCCCCATGCTAAATCAAATGCCCTGTAATGGATTTGTCGGCTGTTATAACAATAAGACAAACAATATTTATGAGATTTATAAATTAATGAGTAATAGTCCACCCACTCTCTTCCCGTATCAATTTTCATACTTTTATCTTTAACCATTTCTGAATTTCAACAACAAAAAAATTCTTATTGATGAGGATGTCAAGTCGCTGACGGGGGTCTGGCAGAACGATCACACCAAAACTATTTGTTGGTTTGACATCGGAGAAGTATAGCGAAGACCATGACAGGTTGTGGAGAAAACCCAGAAAAGCAAACGATAGACCAGCATCTAGACAAAAATTACCGGGAAAACGATATTTTATTTAATTATCATATAAATGTTATTAAACAATGATCTTATGCTACTTTTACTAAGTACTTATTAGTCACTAAAGAGAAATAGCACATACATTAAATATCAGCAAAAACTAATAAATAAAAATATTAAAGCCAACTTTAGCTCATTTAGCTGCTAATATCTGCAAAACAGGGAGTCGTTAATTAAAGTTAACACTTTAGATAAAACTAATCTCCCTTATACAATCGTGTACGAGGAAAACAAGGCGTAAGTAGTTAGTTAGGTATGCAAATCTCATAGCAAAACGAGCAACGCAACGTAATTATTGTAAGCACTATTTACTACAAACGTTGTGTTGTATAGGTAAGCGCTCTTCTCTTCCATCTTTATCCCAGTGAGGATAAAAAAAAAATGACTTACCTGCTCTATGTCATGCTGAAAATATTAGCACTATACTAGTATAGCATAATGTAATCTGTGCGTTAGCACGGAGCCGTCGGATCAATTATATATTTATTAACATGGAAGTAATCAGTGGTACCAATAGTAATAATAGTAGTGCTGTTGTATTTCATGGACCTCAATACGTACCTAATATAATTTTCCATCCACCCTAAGGTTGACTGGAAGAGATTGCTTTAGCGATAAGTCCCCTTTGTGCCTTATTGTTTTAAGTACTTAAAGCTGTTTTATGTAAGTAATTTTATTATTTTGTAGCGCAATAAAAAGTATTTTTATTGTGTTGTATTGTATACGTAATTAGACGGAAACATCCTAAATGTTTTTACATACTTAGGTATATTGGCGCTATAAAAAAATGTTTTTGAGCGATAGCAACGATTCCAAGAGGTTGCTAGTACGGATATCTTTCTACCCGCGCTGATCAGTTATTTTGCTCTATTATACGTTATTTTTCTTTTATTTATTTACGATTTTAAACAAACTTATCATATTCAACCGAAATAGGTACGCTGTTCGTTCACACTACTACTTTATCATGGCGCAGCCGGTAGGATACTTTGTCAAATTGTCAATACAACACAATAATTTTCACTGAAACTCATTCAACGACTTCAATTTTTATATATGTCAAACGACATAGATATGAAGTAATTGATGGACAATTTTATGAAGCTCTAAATAGTATGTAGGGTTTTTTTCTTTGTTCTTTTTGTGATTTCAAATTTCTTAGATAAATCTTGCAATCAAGAGTTTGATTGCACTGTAAAATTAACGAAAATTTTAATACTTAAAGTTTTATTGATATCATCAACCTTGTCTTAAACGCTATATCCAATTTTTCCCTTCCAAGAGAAGTACTGTTAAAACACATTAAAATACCTTCAATAACAACAAAATTAAATATAAGTTTACATAAGTATTACAAAAGAAAACGTTTTTTTACTTGCTACAAATACCCGTGAAATGCTTATTAATTAAAACTGATCATTAATTTCTGTTGATAAACGTTAAATGGAAATAAGCAACATTAAGTAGCCGTTTATCCGTTCCGGTAATCCTACAAAGTCGTTTTCAAGTCTCGTTTCAAACCACCTAAGGGTCGGTGCAAATTAGTCACTTAGAGCTGATGACTGCTACTCTTGAGGAAAACACAACTCTTTTCTTATCTCGCTGTAAAAATGTACAAAAGTGCTGTTGGAAAGTATAACGATTAATAAGAAAGATTGGTCTTTTTTTTAAAGATATAATATAAATTAGAATCATACATTTACAAAATCGTCTTCCATGCCATTTTTAGGGTTCCGTACAAAAAAACAAAAACGGAACCCTGTGCGTCTGTCTGTCCGTCCGTCCATCTGTCACAGCTAATTTCCTCCGAACCTACTGGACCAAAATAGATGAAATTTGGTAGGATGGCGTGATCCTGTGACCCAAACACAGATGTGCAAAGAAAATAAATATTTTCATAAAATAAGTACCATTTTCGGGTGACAAAATTAAATTAGGAATTAAAAATAAAGTTTAGCAAACCTTACGAGTACTTTAAAGGGCTCGTTATGAGGATTACAAATATTTTTTGTTATTATTATAACATAAATAGTTTTAATTCCCACCCCCTGATCTTCAAAACCACTGAGCCTAAAATTTTGAAAAAAATACAAAATATAGTCCATAGCCTGTAGATTACAGGAAAACCTACAAGAACTCTGTCAATTGACAATTAAGTGGTAAACTCAAAATAAAACGTTCACGGAAAATAGTTCACTAAAACACCACTAGATGGCGATAGTAGTAGTTTGTTGACATACCACAATTGAATTTAAAAACTGACATTGGCATTGTACGGAACCCTCTCCACGCGAGTTCAACTCGCACTTGACCGGTTTTTTTAATCTATGATAAGAATAGTCGGTAAGTAGAGTCTCTAATTGGTCTTTCTCTTACACGTCTTCTCCATAACTTGTGTTTCAAAAGGTCGTCGTGTAGTATCAGATATCCAATTTTTTCTTCTTCTACTTGCAATTATATTTAACTTCTTTTCTCTTCTGCACGTTTGAAATATTATTTTATTTTTACAAAAGATTATATCTCTATTTCAAATGCTTCCAGTTTTATGACGACAAAGGAGCAGCTCTTTTTTATTTCGATTAAAATAACATTATATAAGCGCTTACCTGCCAACATATTTTTTTTAAATAATTATTTGCTCGTACTGTCATTGTATCTCCGTCCGACTGGTGGTGGTTTCCACCAACAACAACAGCTTTTGCAAGATAAATTGTCGTCCGGTATAAAAATAATAAATACCTCGTAGATAGAAAAGATGCTTTTGAGCGTATCCTTTCAACATTTTTTGGGAGTAACCGGGATCGAAGAGAACAAAAAGGCAACAATGATGTAAACTATATAATATATAACAAACAGTGATTATATCGGCTCACGCGAGACCATTTCCAACTTGAAACAATTTCGAAACTAACTGACGTTGTAATTAACCTGGGCGAATAAATGAGAATGTCCAAAGAGACTGACTTTAATTTATCAGCTAATTTTTATTCTGCCATGTTGCTTTTACTTCCCAAGATAATTACATTTATTCATTTTCTTTCGAATGCCTATTACTTGGTACATTTTTCTGTTTTCCTCATAGAAAAATCTGTGGTTTTCCTGGTGGAATGAACAATATCATCTTCTGCAGAGCATCATGATGGATAAATTGCCGAAAAGCTCAGAGAGGGAGGACGCAAAATGTCATGGCCAAGGAACATCCGCCAGTGAACTGGTATTGCAACAGTGGAGCTCAGACTCGCCATGGATAAAAGTAGATTTAAGGAGCTGACATCATCATCAGTAGTGCCACCTAAAAGTAGAAAAAAGAGGGTGAAATGAAGAAGGTTCATAATTTTACACCTGCTGCCGCAAATTGGCGAAGGAATTAAGTAGCTTTTTAATTATTTTTTTTTAGAATCTTTATCCATGCAAGGCAAATGATACAATTATGATAATAACTATGTGTGTGCGAGCCCACAGCCCATTGGACGGAATGTGATTACCGAATCATGATCTCCTGTTTGTATTGATGACGTTAAGTCAGGCTGTTGCACGTCATTTCACACATAAGAAAGGCTCTCTTGCATAATTTTGCATATACCAAAAACCATAAGAAATCCAAAAACTTTTTTTTTTCAAGAATGATGATGCTGCATTTATGTTTTTATTATGTACTATGTAAAAGTGCAGCGTTGTATGAAAATCATAACATCAATCAAAACTGATTTTTTGTTCATTCAATTGTTTCTGTACAAATTTTTGAACTGGTTTTGTTATCACCTACCTAGTTACCTATGTAGTCACATTACATCACACTTTACACTTTATACATAGATTTGCATGTTTGTAGTGAATAAACTCAAAATCTACTAGACCAATTTCAATAACGCTTTCACCATTATTATACTACATTATCTTGTGGCGATACTAGCGCCTAAATAACATAGGCTATAGTATATGCACATACCGAAATATATACAGCTAGTAGAAGTAAACCTATAATTTCTTCCTCGACACGTGCCTAACAGTAGTGATGTGAACCACCCTAAGCATACATTTTAATAAGTTGTGACCCTTGTTTAGTTTACGAACATTATTAATTAAAGTTGTTACAGATATCGATAACCTGTTTGTCGGGGAGGTGCATCCCGCGAGATAATATAAATTCGGTATACAATATGAGTTTACTATACGATAACATTAACGAGATACCTTTTATTAGCAAATTCTACCAATCAGAAATGTTGATCAAAATTCACGAAAAAAAATTAAATGTATACGTACCGTATGCAGTGTTTTACCTGATAAAAATGCTTTCCAATCATTATTTTCAGTAACCAGCTGGGGCGAACTTATGTCTCTCCCAAGGATTTTCAGAATGTTCGGTTGGAAGCGACCTGTATCTAGCACTTGTCTGCGGCTTTTTTCAGGTTGTTTATCCATCTGGTCAGTCGGTGTCCTGGATGTCCGACGCTAAAGTTGCCGGTGCATGGTCGTTATTCAAGAACCTATCTGCCCCTACGGCCATTGGTTCTTTGCTCTATAATCGCCACACACTACCACTTTAACAAGTATTCTATTATGCTAATTTATTGTTTACTCAAATAGCTTTCATATTTTAAGTCACAATTTCTGCTTCAAACATCCATAATATTATACTAACAAGTAGGTCTTGACCCTGCATATTTAACCTAGATTACAAAAACATCTATCATTCTGTGAAATTCGGTTAAATAAGTCTGCAAATACAAAACATCCGCTACAGGCTATATATAAGCGCTGTTAAAATTTTCCTCCTAAAGTCATGTTTTCGTAATGCGTTTTTAATGTTCTCATATTGCTATAAATCACCATGGCTACCCCTGGTCCAGATAGCTTTAATGGCTTATTAAATTAGTTTATAAAGCTTTAACCGGCAATATTCCACCATTTAATGAAACCACAGGGTGGGTCCTATTGAGCGCAACGGGTGAATTCATTACAATAATGAAAGATTAGGCACGCAAGGAAAAATTGATCTTTTGTAGTAAGTAATTTTGTTACAATAAATACTTACTTACCTATTTTATTATACTTTTATGTTAATGGTGATTTGTAATCAGTATTGTATTTAGAAATCTAGGTAAGAATTTGAATACATTTCTAAATAGCTTTGTGATACGGCAAGGGTCGATATTAATACCTACTTAGATCTTCAACCATACTTTTAGTTATTTTTTTATAAAGTACAATAAAACTACCAATATCAACCTTAATTTGTAAGATTTATTTTAGAGCGATATAACATATTAGGTAAAAACCTGCATGGGAAATATTAAACGACCAACAAACTTGAGGTTACCTGTTAAAATTAGTTTATTGATGACTGGTAAACAATTTAGAACGGTCAACAGATCGATCTAGCTAGATCTCAGTTCCGACCAAATTAGTTTTCAGCAGTAACTTGGATTGGATAGGATAGCTCTGAAGATCCCTTATTAATCTTAGTATCAAACAGACACTCAAATAGCAGCACTAGGTAATATATTCTATCATCATATGATGTCAATTTTGTGTTTTTGTTAGGTAAATATAAAAAGAGGAAAAAATTTCGTATGCAAAGTTGTATATAAACCTTCTCCCTTTATTTATATTTTAAGGGCTAAAGGTGAGAGCAAATTGAAACATTTCAGTGAAACATAGAATACATGTTTTAATTTATTTATGAAAATGAGTTGCTGCTATCATATCTCAACTTTTGGGGCTTGGGGTCATGACATAACTATTTAATGGACCTAAGGGAGTTTGTTACCAAAAGCATACATAACAAAATGATGAGTCTTACCTATAAATTACCTACATTTTTGTGTAATAATTTGCAAACAATATCTGTACGGTCATTCTATTTGATCGGGCGTACGACATTTTCACAATTATTTTTATGATCCCACAATTTAAATTACAACGTCAAACATTGCAATTTCGACGTTATTAAACATTGATATAACGCAAACAATAACTTTTAATTAAGTACATACTAGATGTACGTGTTTTTTTTTTCCTTTGCTCATTTTCAGTTGTATTTATTTGACCTTATAATGTTCGTCGTATTGAAAAAGAAACTCATTAAAAGAGAACACGAGGTTTGTTCTAATACCGTATGTCTGGCATATAAGCTCTGTGGCCAATCCAATTAGTCATGTTCTAAAGGACACAAAGACAGCGTAATAAGATATCTATTTTATTGTACTTGAGGGATTTAGACTGTTGAGTTTGAAGCGCCTCCTTAACTGTTCTCTTAATTCAATTTGAACCCACTTAGTCCCCGCAACTTCATTTACACAGTCGTAAAGAAATTTACGTTTTGTTTGCAAGAAACATGAAAAACAAATGAGTATACTTAAAAATTACCAAAGAATAGGGTTGGTAAATACTTATTACATTTTTAATAACACGATTTCTTAAGATGAAAAAGTTATAAAATTACTTACATTTCAGAAATTAAATAAATATTAATGGTTTGAATTGATATTAAAGAAAAACTAATAAAGGGTGTCGTTATTAGCACCTTATAGATTTAACTGTTATACATGTACAATTACCAAGTCTCTCTTACAAATTCCTTTTAACATACCTAATGCTTAAATTTACTAGGCTCAAATTTACAATTAAGTTAGGGTTCAGAGCAAGTAATTTAAATTGAATTTTTAAAATGTAGATATCCAGTATTGCTCTTCAATTTTAGAATTGAAGTTGAATATTCGAAATACTTAGAAATGAAATACTTGAGTTGAATCAAATTTTACAATGTTAAATTATTAATATTACAATTCAATAAACAATACCCATAGCTCACTTCTAATTACAATAAATGTATCAAAATTAAACTATAGTACCTGGGCGACCGAGCTTCGCTAAGTTTTCCCAGAAATTTATACCTAGCTAGATTATCTTTTTGACTATATAAGACTATATGTTTAAAATTTTCAAGAAATCGTCAGTCGTTTTCGTAACGCGAGTACAAATAAACTTATATATATATATACGTATATAGTATAGGATAGGATAATACAATTAATAATATAATCTCTAACCTAACTACAAAAAACAGATACAAAGTGCTACACATTACAGGCTCTCTCCTAGTCTCCCGCGCTCTCATGTAAGTATTCTTACAGTAAACAGGGACCAGTCAGTGTTGGGACATTTATCACCCATGAGCAATCACACTTACATATTAGTCCCATACGTTAGGACCGGGAACAAAAACCACTTGTGTTATGGTAAACTTGGAATTGATTTCGGAGTCTTTGAGATCGGCTTCTGTTTTTAACGCTAGCATAGTAGACATGTGTGTCGAGCGACATATTGCTTTTTTCATTCCTTTTTCTATATCCCCCTGTCGTGTTTTCGCTTTGGTAGACTTCGATATTGGGCTTTTTTCGTGTAGAATGACGAATACCAAGTGTCAGTGTAAATCTAATAAATGGGGAGACAATCTGAAAATATTTTTGAACCGTTTAAAATACGGCGTTAACAAAAGAATTATGATGGAAACGCGTCTATACATATTATTGTTTGTAACGAAATTGAATTGTATATAAATAAGTAAGACAAGCTACAGGACGTGGCGAAGTCGAGGCCTTAAAAGCTTGTATATTTTTTTAACTATTTAGGTCACAGTCTAGGGAGACATGGCGCTATCTCGCCAGTTTATATTGAAATTTTTTTTATCTTTAGCTAGTAAAAAAACCTAAAATTGCTACTTGCGCCTGTTTTCTGCTGGGGTAAGCAGACAGTAAAGATATTCTTCAATATAAAAATTGTAAATTAGACAAAACAATTATTTTGTAATTAGTTTGTTTATTGATGTTCATTTATAATTACTGCCGTCAATGCCATCATACATAAATTATGTTTTGACAACACATAACGAGTAAGTACTTATTATTATTATTATTTAAATATTAACCAGTAACACTAAATTAGGACTATAATTTAAAGCGTACACACACTAAACACGCTCAGACGAAGAGAACATAAATATTAAATTAAGTACTAACAGTAGGTTAATAATATAGCCACAAAAGTATTTCTTTCGTTTTTAAATACAGTTTACAAACCCTTTACCTACCTGTTACCCTTACTAATATTTACCTGTATATTTGTCGACGCTGGCGCTAGTTTCGGAGTTACAATCTGATTTGTTCACCGGAGGTAATACTATTAACACGATGGTAGCCTATCTCAGAACTGACCGCACCAGGTCTTGTTACCCTGCATGACCTGCATCTGTAATTTGCATTCTGAAACATCACGTTTTACACGAAAATTTGAAAAGATTATTTCCCAAAGAAATTTCTTGTTTAATCGTTAATGAAGTTGGATATTTCAGTAAGTATTTAATAATAATATTATAACGACATAATTTATATAACACAATCCTATATTAAAAGCGATAAATCAATAAATGGCGAATTTATTGACAGACGAGACGTTTCATTTTGAAGTCGAACTCTAGAAATCAATTTCCTCGCAAAGCTTAAGAGGGTTAACGCCGTTCAGAATTGTCCCAATGTTTAAAACGAAATGTCGCCAAATATTTATTTCAAATAGAGGTAAATAAAATATTAAGTTTTCTTATTTGTATTTGAATGTACATGAATGAAATAAATAAACAAAAATATTTTTATATCCTGAAGACCACGATAAAAGTAGTTAGTCAATGTACTTTGAATTAGTATCGCATACACACATATTTTCACGTAATCATCCTTCATGTATGTGCATAATGAAATCGTTCTAGGTCTTTAATGTAATGTAAATAAATTTCCATAGGTACAAAAAAACCAGCCCATTTTCTTGATCATCATCATATAATTTCTTAAAATCGCTAAGTTGTTATGTTTTCCCTTTACTTTTCTAACATGGTAGACAGTATAAAAATTGACAACCTAAGAGTTTAAATAATACATAGCACTTACAAAGATACATTGCGTGCTTAGTTCAAATAGTTGCATGAAGTAACTGGTGAAAGAAGCACCCTAAGTGTTTACGTGTAAACTTAATTTCATTTGAGATTGCAGTGATTGGTGTAAACGCTCTTAAAATCGATATCGTGGTCCTGCTCGGCCGCTTCGAATCTTGCCTCAGGCGGGCTGTTCAACCTTCGGACAACCTGAAAATTTGATTTTAGCTGCCGGCGACATATGCCTTGTCCGAATAGCCTATTTTGTTAGACGTACACGACGAACACTACGAAGATTTTTTATAGCTCAGATTTTGTTTATTCTCTTTCTTTGTAATATCTATGGAAAAAAGAAAGCAAAAACCAACAGCAATATTTGTATGAAAATCTTATTTTAGGACGAATAGGATAAACGGTAATGTAGAGCAAAAGTACATCGTAATACAAACTGAACAACATAGAATTAGAAATTGCGTGACTCCTAAAGAAGACATTTACTTCTTAATTCTATGAGACTTTTGTTTAGAGGCATCTTCCCGACGTACCGTATGCACCATTGACTTGCACCTTTAATGGTGCAGATGAGACAGTTAGGTATGTTGGAAGTAAAGACATTAAGTATGTAGCTTCCAGAACGATGTACCCTTTTCTTGATACTGGAATAAATAACGTATTTCGAGCAACTGACCTAGGCCAAGAAAAGGTTACGCCTAGGTAGAGAAACTATTTAACAGCTTTAAGAACCGAACTTTTTATATGAATAGGTGATGGCGTAATCAATAACTTTTTTGTTATCAAGTAAAACATATAACATGCGTAACGTAGATTTAATGTAACTTGGTTTTGACAACAATTATTATAGGACAAAACGATGGTTGTCTTTTTGTTTACAAAATCTTTTGAATACCGAGCTGAATACAATCAGTAAGTGGGAAAGAAGTCAAGAACGGAATGCTAACACTCCAAAAATTATGGGAGTAAACATAAACATAACATACATTAACCCTGTAAAAAACCTTTATAGGGTTTATATTTTATTATTAGTATACTTTTATTGACCGAGCGAGCGAAGCGAGCGAGAGTCTCCATTTCGAGACTGGCAAATTTTGCTTTTGTCCGGATGTCTGTCTGTCTGTCTGTCTGTTTGTTCCGGGCTAGAGGTCGCATTTCTGAACGGATCCTAATGAAACTTGGCACACGTGTTCCTTGAATTATTTGCAATTTTTTGTCGAGAGCTTTTTTTGATTGGAGGGAAAATGGGGGAAAAAAGGGGGAAAGTTTTCAGTGACGTTGTTTACAAACGGATCCTAATGAAACTTGGCACACGTGTTCCTCTATTTATTTTCAATTTTTTGTTGAGAGCTTTTTTAATTGGAGGGAAAATAGGGGAAAAAAGGGGGAAAGTTTTTAGTGACGTTGTTTACGAACTTACCCTAATGAAACTTAGCACACGTGTTCCTTGATTATTCTGCAATTTTTGTCGAGCTTTTTTGATTGGGGGAAAATGGGGGCAAATATGGGGGCAAAAATAAACCACTTTAGTTCATTTTTATTAAAATTATGTCGATCAATTTAGTTTTTAAAAACGCCTAAATTTCCAATATTTCAATTTTGGCTTACCGCCAGTGCTCTCAATTTATATAAGTATTTAAATTGCATAATTTAAGGTCACCCAGCTGTACATTATTTAGATTTAAAAGAGCTATCTATTTGAGCAGAATATTTATTCTACTCCTGTTAACACACTTTACATTAAATAGGCCATTTAAAAAGAACATGTTTCTCATGATGTTGAGCAATTGAGAACTTGCTTATCATTAAATTATAACGCGACATTTATCACCGCACTGTCTGGAGAGATTCAGATAACAGATTCACTTAGGTACGCCGCATAAAAATGATGAACTGAAGGTGGGGCTGTTGGGAAGGTGGGCGGACGCCGCCTAACTTACCGCCGCCGTGTAAAGTGACAGCCATAAACACCTAAACATGACACTTATTACCGAAACGACACCTAGTCTCATATCCATGTCAAGCATAATTTCTGTTTTATTTCTGTTTTCAACTCAAATCCAAACGATATTCGAAAAGTCCCCAACGACCGTAATTTATTTCTCGTTTGAATGCGATACATTTTTTGTAACAAAAGTTCGAAGGCTGTTAACACAGTGAAAAGATTCGTAAAGTTCACTGCACCGAACAAATTCAACAGCATCGTTTGTTTTTGTCAGATGCGATAGTTTTTGATATACGGACTGGGTAAACACATAATGGATATATGTTTGTGGAATTTCGGTGAAGTGGCGGAGTTGGCGCTTGATAAAACTCGCGGCAGTTCGTTGTCTGTTTTGGCTCGTATGGCAACATGTCAAGGAGTGCTGACAGCATGCAGCCCCCACGCTGTGATTCCTCCCACTCGGCCTATGTTTTTTATCTCGTGTGTTCTCGCATCGGTATGCGATTCAACATGATTTTTCTTGTACTTTTTTAACATTTCATTGTTAAATTTTCCACTCCCTGGTCAACTAACTTTTAAAATCATATAACATGGAGTAAGGATAACTTGTTTTTTTTCAGTTTTGCATAAATTTGCTACGTCTTATTTGTGCTGAGCAAATTAATTCAGCACACAAAAGTTCAGCATCAACTGACATTTCCAGTCACAAAGAAAATTGGGTCAATTTATAAAGAAAATTAATGTATAAGTGGTTCAAACTGCTATCGATCAAAATAAGTGAGCTTCATAAAACTCGTTTTAATACTTTATTTCAGCTTAAACTTCCGTACCGCTTAAATTATTTGCCCGTAGAGGCTGGAGCCAGTCCAAATTAAATTACACGCAGAAAATTTTCGGTCACATCGTGAAATCCATTACGATCTTGTATATAGGTATATAGGGTGATACATTATGTAAATTTTTACATAATGTATCACTCTACATATTATGTATATAACAATATTCGCCTACTAATGTTAAAACTTTAATTCACCAGATCTGATTCGGCTTTCACTATGTTTTGCATCATCAATTCCTTAATCGATCAAAATTTGCATAGCTACGTGTGCTGTACCACACGGTGGCATGTATCTGAAACCTGCATGCATTTGTTCTTATTGCCATATACGCCGACTTCCTTCTATCGACCAAACAATACAAAGTATAATACAAAAATGTAATATAACTATAATAAATACTAAATACCAAAATTAATACTTACTTACCTCATTTATTATACATTAGGTGTTTTGTTTGCATGTTTTAATATATCTATTTTGGATGATATTCAGCTAGGCTTTTCACATTCTTGTACGAGTACGACACGGCTAAGATGTTTTCTTTTGTTTGATCTACGTAACTCATTCTTGATCTTTCTCTTCCTTGTCTCACCTCTAACTTTTCTTTCATGATACTTTTCAAAACCTTTAAAGATGTACTTGTACTGTACTCAATGTTTTATTATTTTTTACGTACCTATACATTAAATAATAAGTAAACTTAATATTTTATTTAGGACTTTACATGATCAATGACATTGTATCGGAATAAGTACTTAAATCACATACTGATATTACAAAATATTAGTTACTCTTCTTATTTGTTTTTATTCTACTAAAACGTGATTTAGATATGTAAAATAATACAGTGAAATAGTGGTTATTTTTTTTATTGTTTCTTTATTTTATTCCATTAGTACATCAAAAATAATTTTAATCGAAATGTTGATAATTTTATTAAGCGGTTGAAACAGCATTGTGAATAAATAAAAAAGGGCTACCGCATACCGCACTACCGGAGCGATATAGTTGCGCCGCAAACAAAAAGCCGCAAACTCTGTTTGCCAAAACATTTAAATTACAAATATAATCCCTTTTAAAAACTGCTTAACAATAAGAAAACAAAAGCCACGGCGGATGTAAAGATCCAAACAAAATTTTTGAGCCTTTCGCATTGCGTAATAGATGATAAGTTTCAAATCATATAATTCGATTGATATAAGATATTACCAGTCTCTTTCTTAAACCGCATAGACTTTAGAAAATTATCATTGCTTATTACAATTATTAGACAGAACTAGTTGTTCGATCTCAAATACCAACATTGGTGATACCAATCAATGCCAACTAGCAAAAATGTTAATAACTATCGTTTTGTCTACTTTAACCACGCTGTCTGTACATCTATCTACTTAACAACTTCGGCTCCATATCAACTAACGATTCTCCTTCAAAGATTTATTCGCTTAACCCCCCTCTAATTGTTACAAAGGATACTACTTCATGTCGACAATTTACCACTGTTTCAATTATACCTATAATGTGTGTGAATATACACCATTCATACTAAGAATTTGCCGAAAATTTCAAAATGTCTTTACAACCTTAAAACAGCGGCTCTCTTATTTGATTTTAACTGCCGAAGATAAAATTTAAAATATCGCCACGTCTATTGGTATAGTATGTTTTTAGTTAAAAAACACAAAAAAATCTGACAAATTATAAATATTTTAACAATTTCTTTTGTTATCCTCTATAGTTCGTTGTTTTATGCTCATCGCTGTGGTCGCGAATTGTTTCCAAACATACAATTTCATCATTATAAATATGATAGTTTATATTAACCTGTACATAATAAATAACAAATTATTTTCGAAATCAGTTTTAAAAATGCAAAGTGTAGTAAACTTTTATTAATATATATATTAATGAATGATGTGACTCGATAGTACGCTTTTAGCCATAGAATTTGGAAATCGAGTTCGGTCTCAACAAATTTTATTTTTACCTAATCTATGAGTTAACCATTAGAAATATGATATACATTATTATTGACTATTTAAATTTCGTTTTAGGTCTTCCGTTTTCAATTTAAGAAAAGAAAACTCTAGTTGTTTAGCCAAAAGTTAAGACAGACAATTCAATGCTCCTGTCATATGTAGAACTAAATGCCATTGGAAGAAAACTTTTCTATTTTTTCATCGCAATGCGGAACACAAAACTCCATTTAGACTAACAAGTAAAAGTATTAATCACAACCGCAAAAAGATATCGGAACAAAAGTGGGTACTTTATCAAAGAAATCACGTAGCAATGTTACATAAAAAATGGTTTCCAACGCGAAATGTAACCGCTTAACTTTTAAACCGTATACGTGATTCAATTTAGAAGTTGTATCTCCAGACGCGGCGAAGCCGAAAACTGTCGCTGAAACCTATTCAACTTTGCTTCCATATTTTAAAAATTCTTTGGTCTACCGACATATAATGCAGATTCAGGAATATTTCAATAATTCGTGTAATTCAATTTCCTACAATATATAGCATTAATGTTATGTAAGATTTTCATTGATAGTTAAATATTAAGAAAGCTATCAATTATGACGAATAAACTTAGCATTAAATTATGTACCTACTTACGAGTAAATGCCTTGCGTTGATGTGTAATAAGCGTGTACTTTTATTTATTAAAAATTGAAACTAAATGAGTTTCGTTTGACTTAATTCAGCGCTTGAAAAGCAGTAGAGTTCTTTAGCGATTGTTAACTGCGTTTCATACAATTGATTCCCAGTTGACACTATTTTTGTTTATTCACGTTTGTACAACATTAATTAAACTTAAACAAAGACACTGCAAACGATGCTAAATATAACTCTATCGCCAGCATCGGACTAATAGAAATGTGAATAAAAGAACTGGCTCCCAACAACTAGCTACGACTTTACAGCCTGCGTTTACCTAACGCACCATTTAAAAAGTCAACAGAAAGTTGTTGAGAGTACTTTTCTTTCATTGTTTCCGAGCGTGCGGAGTGCCCTCAAGACTTGAGGAAATTGTCAATGAAGGTTGAGTTTATCTTTCGCAGTCAGCCGTTGGTACCGCGACGTGACCCGGCTCTTGATTCCATTACTAGCCAGCTGACAATTGAGAATTAAAAGTCGAATTTTCACAAAGCCAATGAGCCACTTATTCAATCAAATAACTTTGTGTCTCGGGTCAATGAACTTATTCGTTATTAAGTACTAACTACTAAAGTAGAATAACTTTCTTCCATTTTTTCCATAAGTAATTAAAAAAATTAAAAAATGTCCATTATGATAGTATTAGAGATCTCCATTTATTTATTTCATATCCTTCAAATATACACAATACACATTGAAAGAAACTTAAACTTTAGAAAATCTAGAATCTTTGTAAATTTTCAAGTTATTTTATTTTTCATTTATTGCATACAACAACGAAGAATTCCGTCTCCAACGACTAAGGCCGAATTGCTCCTTGTTTCTATGACAAACCAGTTTGAGACGACAGAATCGTGAGCATAGCTCTTAACTTTAGCTAGAATATAAAACAGGACCGAAATGTATCGTTCGACAAGTACTGCCGCTCTACCAGTATTGGCTGGTGTTCTGCCGGCGACATCGAGGTGGGCCGTGCTGGTAGGTTAGGGGAAGCACGCGAATCCGCGGTTACCCGGGAGGAGCTACATCGTGCGAAACGTAGCATTGCGGAGACCGCACTGGCCACATGGCAATCGCGTTGGGACGCGTCGACCGATGGTAAGGAAACATATCGATTTTTCCCGGACGTGGCAGGTAAGCTTAAGGCAACTTGGGTCGAACCGGACTATGAAACCTCTCAGATCTTGTCCGGACACGGCTGCTTCAGGGGTAGGCTTCATCGCATGAAGCTTTCAGACACCTCAGCCTGCTTCTGCGAGGAAACGGTCACTGAGGACGTCCATCACGTACTTTGGGAATGCCCGATTTATGAGGAGGCGCGTAGGGAACTATTAGATAATGTTGTCCCGATCGGGGTGGGCCCGGTCTACTATTAAGATCTCGTGGGATCTGAGGCGAACTTTAAGCGGCTAAAAGAATTCTCGCATCGGTGGCATAAAATCCAAAGCGACCTCAAGAGGGGCATAATTTGAAAAGTAGGAGGACATCAAGAATACTGCTACAAGAAGACAAAGAGGACGAAGAGAAAAACTGAAACTGAGACAAACTCAAAGACATAGAAGACAGAAGCTGGCCTCAGGCCGAGAAGAAGGCAAGCGAGGCGTACGTGTGAACGTAAGCCCCCTAAAGATGGGGGAGTTATTAAAATGCAATGATTGCATAGATAGGCGACACTATAGAGAACTTGTAGGGAGATCAAGTAGGTGCGACTGGAAAGAGATGCGAAATGCAAGTACAGCGCACTCTCCCGAGATTCGGCTCGTATAACCGAGAGGTTGGTAGAGCCATGGGAGGTGGAGGGAGGACCGAAATGTATTTAGTTTTAAAGGTTTATGATATCTATCTACAAATTTGATTAAAATGCTTTAAATTTCGTTGACACAGAGGAGCACAAATAAATCTATCCTAAAACAACTGAATATATGTACACGACTTTCCACTATTTACCTACATAGAGTCCTCAAATTCTTCCGTCGTCCTGCCAGACAAAACCCCGATAGCTTGGAAAACCTCATTACTGGCTGTGTTGAAAGTTACAGAGGAAAAGGGCGCTCCCCTACACGTTGGTCGGATATAGTGCAAGAGATCACTGGTACATCCTTTCCGAGGTCAATTCACCTAGCTCAGGACAAGATCGCCTGGAGGAAGATTGTGGCATGGTGACGTCCATCAGTCATGAGGAAACGACAAAGAAGAAGAAGAGTGTAATAAAAAAGATTGTAATTATGGCAGTAAATTAATTAATCATGCATGCTGACAAGAAACTGAGTACAATTTCGTAATCAGTGAGATAATGGAGCGATTGTGGGGCTTAGTTTAATAGCTGGGGTGTGGTTTCAATAGAACTTGTGTGACTCGCTTCTCAGTAGGCACCTACTTGAATGTCAATTGAGGTCGCACAAAATGCCTCCTATTTGCATGATTATTTGTGAATTTTTGCATATACTCTGATAAATATTTAATGTATGTTCTATAAGATAAAGATAAAAATACGTTTATTGTCTCCAACAATCTTAAGAATTACAACGTAAGTATGTATACATTTTATGTTTCCAGCTCAGATTGTAGGAGACTGGAGCCTGTAAAAGGCAGGGCCTGTGTCACAGATCTCCAGTGCGAGAGTTGTATCCAGAAGTTCTCACTTCTGGATACAAATATGAAGTGATAATACAAATACAAATTAAAAGTCAAGCTTACATAACTATATAATTATAATTCTAAAAGTACAATATTTTATATATATATAGGCAACAGTACCTTATATATTTATTTCTTTTTTTTTACACAGCCATACAAGTGGTACAAGGAGGTTTCATCATAGTTTAAGGGTTGAAGGTGTTTTATAATAGCTAACTTGCAGGAATATTTAAAAACAGAAAAGATGCTAAGCTCACCGTGAAGATTATTGTACAGAAAAGGGTCTAAAAAGCAGAAAAATCGATGGGAGAATTCAGTGTTCAGAACAGAAGCGTTTACTACTAGACGGTCTCTTCTGACGGTAAATTTGGAACGAAAATAGTGAAGCTATGTTGCTGTAGGATGGTATTTAAAATAAACAATTGACGAACAGTGAGAACCTCACAAAACGGGTAAACTTCATGTGTTGAAAACAAAAAGGTTTAAATGTGCACACTTTGAGCAGTGCCCTCTGGGCCCTTTCAAGTTTTATTAAAGTGGTCTTAGCTTAGGTCTATATGAAAAAAATTAAACTTTTATTTGGTCACACCATAACTTAAAAATAGCTTACTAATTTATATTAATTTAGATTACTAATATTTTTTTATTAAATATTTCTTAGACTTTGTGTAGTTTAGTAAGTTAAAGTTAAAGTAAAAAATAATTTACGGAGTGAAAAATAAAGAAAAATTTGCATTGAATTGACATATTTGAGAAAACTTAACAATTTTTCAAGCTTCTAGCAGTTAACAGTGATAGTGCTACTGAGTACAAAACCTGTGCAAAGCGGAGGCGGATAACTAGTACTTAGTTTGATTTTTTATAATTATTGTGTGTAGGTAGGAATGTGGAAAGTAAACTAAAGATTCACAGGTAAGACAGTATTTAAAACATTCTTTCACCATTCTAAAGGTTCATTAATACCCAAAGAATTTCGAATTGCGCCCGGGAGGCAATTTTTTTTTAAATCTATATTAATACCTAATAAGTTTACGCGGGCGAAGTCAATTTGTATATTGCACTTCAACAAGGAGTAGTAAAGCCTTTTGTCAATCCTATAGCTCGATATTTTAAATTAAGTATAAATAATTTATACCAATGTATTAAAAATGTGTTGTTTAAGTTTAAAAAGCAACAAAGCAGCCAAATGTAAAAGTATTTTTGTGATACAAAAGTTAAATAAATAAATATTATAACAATATCTTGTAATCACGCAACACCTGCAGTTATTACTCGATTTGCTCACAAAAGAACAACGGGTAAGTTCGCAACAAAAACCCGCTAACTCGACTACCAAGTTTATAAACAAGCGAAGAACATTGAAACTAATTGATTTTATAACTTGTTTCAATGCTGTATTTGATGTCTATTTAACTTTCATCATAAAATTATTATGGATAGCCATTTTGTATCAAGAGAATCAACTTATCTGCGTTACTGACTAGATATACTCGTATATAGTGTAGTTAATAGCAATTTTGACTCGACAAGAATAAGAAGATTGTATAATTGTGAATATTAACCTCGAGTAATAAGCTATAGGCGAGGCGATTCATCGAGTTTTGGTAGTTTCATACTAATAAAACCCGATGAGTAAACACTAAGTACTTCTTTTAGTTTCATACTTATATATTTAACAACCTACGTGGCACTATGGTGAATTTCTAGGGCTATAAGAAGTTGAAGTAGAAGGCTCTTGTCACATTGGGTCAATTCAACCATAAATAAGTGATCTATAAGTGTGGTTAATTCAGCCCACAGACTGAAAAGATGTAGGCTACGTTGATTCCGCAAGCAGGTTTAGAGGAGCTAGTTATATTATTTATTTATATATCGTATGGCCCTCCTGTTCGCTGTGCTTACTTAATTATAATCTAAAACTACACTCCCTTATATAGTCAACAGCTTCGCTCGTAAGATCCTTGAATTCCATCGGCACTCCCTTGTATTTGGTTTTGGGACATTCAAGGATGATGTGTTGCACCGTCTGTTTAGGGTTTCCACATTCACACGCCTCAGCGTCACTCAAGCCCCACTTTTTGCGCAGGTATGCGCAGTGTCCCACCCCGGTTCTCAAGCGGTTTAGGGAGCACCAAACATGTCGGGCTTCCCCAAATCCCTGTGGGGGGTTGCAGGGATCAAGTTCGAATAGTTCCGTTGGTTCAGCATGGGTAGTCCATTCATCAGTCCATGCGTTTTCAATCCTCCATTCTGATGGCGGCTCATGCGAGAGTAGAGCTGATGGATTCCGTGATTTAAGTTATATAAGTGCATTTAAAAATTAACTTTTAAAGTTTGTCGTTTTATGTATGTAATTTGAGCTTTTCTATTTCTTTTCTAATATTTACTTACACAAAGCTTCATATTATGAAAATAGTGCCAGCTTTTAAGTACATTTTCCAACACAATGTCCTTTGATAATATAAGGAAGTGAAATAGATAATCGCCGAATGGGGAAATCATGACATAGGCGATGCGGCTAGCAACCCATCACTATTGATTTCCTGTTTCAACTACCATTATGCTAAACGTGGCCTAAGGTCTTATGGCTCTAGGCTCTCTCTACCCCGTATGGGATAAAGACGTGATTATATGTATGTATGTATGTATGAAATAGATAATAATTGAAATCATATTTCGGTTTTAGTTATATTCAACAGTTTATTTACAACATTAACAATATACGTTAATATCAAATTAACAATAACACAATATGCCTTGCTGTCGTCAATTTAATTACCTAGTGGTTTGTCAGCAAACAATATTAGCTTTAATATTTCCGTATCAATAGCATTGTGTCAAATTGTTCGAATAGCAACCGACAAGGTACATTAGCCGACAAAGCAACCTCTATTGAGAGACTGTTTTCGACGCAAATAGCCCAAAGCTGATTCCGATCCAAAATTTAATAGAATCAAATTGTATGCATTATCTGAAACGTATTTCATGTCATCCGTAGGGGAGTGTGAAGAGATCCACGCCCGGCAGAGACGCGGTTCTCCCAGTTATTTGCATGTGAAAGAGCGGCAAATGTACCTACTTGAGTATGAACGACGCTAGGGAGACAAGGATAAAGCAATAAATTGTCTACATTTCAGCCGCCTTCAATGAGCGAACAATACCCGGCAATGAAAATTACGTTTTCTTTTCTTGCTTAAAAAAGCGAGTAAAGCCATCATCGCATACAATTTAAAAAGCGACAGATAAATTGTTGATTCTTTTAATGTAAATTTGTGGTATATAAATTATGAAATATTGAAAGATAAATATAATTTAACCCTTACAGAGGTTAAGAATGTCATTTATCAAAGACTAGCTGTTGCCCGCGGCATCGCCCGCGTAGTACTCGATTATATCGCGCCCAGAAGTAGCTTTTGTTTAACCTCTGATCCTTAACTATATCCATAATAAATTAATTTCATAAAAATCGGTTTCAGTGGTTAATCCCTGAAAGCGTCACAGTCAGACAGGCTTTCGAACAGAATTTATAATATTAGTATGCATATTTTTTAGTAAAATTGATGTTTTATTCAGATAATTGTACATGAATCTACTTCTTGTGTTACTTATCCCTTTCTCATGTCAAAATAACAATATACATTGTTCATAAGTATATATGTTACGTATATATATACTAGTGGTTCTGTGAACAGTAGACCTCGCGAACCTCCTTCGACCCCCTTTCCATTTTTTTTCATAACTCTATAGATATTTCCCATTCTGTTAATTCTTTTTCCTCGTCTATTCTCAAAAGAAGGATTTTTACATAGTTACTACCAAAATCAAAATAAAAAAAATAAAAATAAACTTATCTATGACCGAAAACGAAACCATAGCGCATATTAATTTGTAAAAGAACCATCTTGCGGCCAGTGATATAAGCAATATAACAATATAGCAAACTTCCCCCACTTTCCCCCAATAAAAAAAAGCTCAAGACATAAAATTTAAAAAAAAAAACAAGAAACACGTGTGCCAAGTTTCATTAGGATCCGTTCGTAAACAACGTCACAGAAAACTTTCCCTCTTTTTTCCCCCATTTTCCCTCTAATCAAGAAAATCTCGACAAAAAATTGCAAATAAATCAAGGAACACGTGTGCCAAGTTTCATTAGGAACAAACAGACAGACAGACAGACAGACAGACATCCGGACAAAAGCAAAATTTGCCAGTCTCGAAATGGAGACTCTCGCTCGCTTCGCTCGCTCGGTCAATAAGCTTATTCTATCAATCTAGCATAAACAAAACGCTAATAAGAACTACATTAGGAGTTGTGAAACTCAATAACAACTTGTGTAAAAGCCAACATTGCAACTAATTGATTTCGTAAACTTGTTTTATTTAATTGCTCCCGAGCGACTGCCTCCGAAGTTTTTATTGACTGACGCAAAATTCCAATTATTTTGTACCAACCCTGTTGTATAAACGAATATTGTGTTCCTTAATCAACATCTACACTTAATTTGAAACATTCATCACTTAGGGATTTCTAAATTGAGATGAAATTTAAATTATTTTCAAGAACATTCAATGGTAGAAGAACTTAGTTATTCGGAGTAGAAATTAAGAAAAGGCGCCAAGTCTTTTTAACGTTCACTTTCATGCCTCGCCTCGTACTTGATAACTACATACTTAATTTTCTTTGTACTTATTAAACGGATCCTATTCTAGCTTTTAATAATATATTTAGTGTTACACTACAATGTTTTACACATATATACAAGCGCACTAATACCTATTACAAACAGTCAACCGAATTCTAGGCAAGTAAGTACATACATTTCATACATTCCGTTGCTTTAGTTTAATCGCAATCAATTTATATTTGAATGATTTATCAAGAATTTTCATACGACACGTGTTATAAGATAAATCAACAGTATATATAAGAAACAACCGAATACATTTTATAAGTATACGTTTATTTTTTTCGACTGGTGGCCAAGTGGTGGCTGATGTGTGGAGCTGGCGATGTGTGGGTGGCGAGGTGGGTGGTATTGGCGTGATGGCTCGATATATATTTCATGGTTTAATTGGCCTTTTTGGAATGCTGTTCCTGGAAAATTTGGCCACTTTTCTAAAAGATATATAAAGAAATCAAGAGACATCTGTATTTCTCTTACAGCATATATCGGAGAAGAATAATGATTCATTAGCCGGTAATCACACGGCGTCACGTTTACTGGCAAATTGGGTAAAATCAAGCTATTTGGTGTACATAATATAAATAGAGAGTTAAAAATAACACATTATTCCCAATAATTAAGAGCGATGTTTATTTAGGAATCAAACAAAATTCCATTAACTCGATGCTGTGATACAACAACCATCAACTGGTTCTAATTTAATTAAAATCTCAATTTATTACAGTTATAGAAAGCTTGTAGATTCCTTTAATTATTTATTTTGTTTTCAGCATTAAGTATTAAATTTGTTCAATACTATTTTAGGATTATAAACAAGGGTGCGAAATGAAATGCTATTTTAAAAGCATCCGCATATCCGTAGTATGCTACTGATTTTTGTGATACTTGTAAACAATAATAAACCTGAGACTAGTTTTTATTTTCTTTGCCATGATGTAGGTCTTTAGAGAAACGCCTTAACTACTGGACCCCAGAGGCAGTTAAGAGAAAGATATTAGAGGACTTTATGATAAAAAATTCAAGAACACCTCTACTTTTGTCGATTGTTCGTTACATAAATTAGTTTAATCCCTCTCTAAAACTAGTCCGGAACAAAATGTCATTATTGATAACTTAGTTCGACTAACTTCTAAATAATATCATTTTGTTGCAAACTTGTTTTGAATTTATTAAACTTGCTTTCATTTAAATTATCTTCATAAATTTAAACACTTCAACTTTAAACTCTTGCAAAGCTGTAGATTTCATATTCTCTAAAGCGAACGCCATTAGAAGCATTATTTGATAAAATTTATGCTTCATAGAGCAGTAAATTAATAATTTAAAAAATGAAATGATTCTCAATGGCTGGCATTATATATCCGGGTTTTGGATTTAAATTTCAAGGAAATTAGGATAATGAAACTCTGAATCTGATCAAATTATTGAAATACAGTTAAATTGTAATTTTATTGTGGGATGTTTTGTAAAATTCGAAATAAGGTCACTTCGCCATATTTTTTCACCCTACTACTTACGTGTAAATAGTTCAAAGCAATACTTATGTGTATAATCACAAAACCGACAATAAGATAAGATATAAAGGACCAATAAAAGAAAATTGGCCCTGTTTTTTAAAACATGTAACAATTAAAATAATTCTAACATTTGAATCAAACCTAACATTAAATATACATTTTAAAAGAAAAATATGTATATACTACCTGTTGCCCGCGGCTCCGCCCGCGTGGGACTCGGTTATATCGCGCCCAAAAGTAGCCTATGTTTGACCTCAGGTCGTTAACTACATCCCTACCAAATTTCATCACAATCGGTCCAGCAGTTTAGCCGTGAAGAGGTGACAGACAGACAGACAGACTTTCGCATTTATAACATTAGTAAAAAGTAAATCTTATTTTATATTTATAATGTCCTACGTGTCCTGATTTATTAAGGTTTTTAAAAACAAAATAAAAATAATTTAAAAGCATTTATTTTTATAGACTATGTGCATTGAAAATATAAGTAATCCGCGAGGAAAAATTAATTCATGAATGTGGGCAAATGAAGCATATAATCATACGTGTATAAATAGAGTTATGAGTCCGCGGTGGTGCAGATAAGAGCCTTTAGTCCAGCGCATGTCTGTATTATTTAGAGGGCGGCTGGCAACCCGCCAAATTGAATAACAAAGTGGCGATTAGGCGACAATACAAGAAAAAAGAAAAATGGTTGTCGAACCTTGGCCACACAATTTAAGCATGAATGCGACCATTTATTAATGTTATTAATTTATTAAACTGTTTAATTCATTGATATAATAATAATTATGCACTGTCAATCGGCCCATCAGCTTTTTCGTCTTATGTCGAAAAAGCTGATAGACGTATCTCGTGACCAGAAAGCTGGAACCTACCTGGCACAAAGGATTAGCATTGAAATACAACTCGGGAATGCTGCCAGCCTTCTGGGCACACTACCACGGTGTGACGCTTTGGCGGGACTGTACAATTTGTAAATATAATACCTTATTTTTTAAATCATTATGTTGAATCATAGTATTAAAACTATTTTTATGATTAAAAAAATGAATTCATCGCAAATGCTTTATAATATTCGAGATAAAAGTACCGGAAATAGTGGAAGAGAAAAACTCAAAATCGAGAGGAGTTACGTATGCACGTAACGTGCTGAATACGTACAGAATAAACTGAATTGGAACAATAGTATAATTTTATTTTGAGCTATCTCTATCCAGAGAACTAATATTCCGCGTGATCAACAAATATTTTATACTAAGAGCCTTTTTGTAAACTATTTCAGCATAAAATCGCCAACGTTGTTTAGTTGATGCTGTTTGCAAAACTGGCGATATTAGTCAGTGGGACGTATGTGGAGGGTCCATTTTTGTTTGCGTGTTTACTCAGTCGCGTGTTGAACCACGCCAGCCCCTCCAATTAAGGGGCAAGCAAAGTGCGACGAGTGCAAGTAAGCAAGCCCGGGCGATATCATAACGTTTACATACGACTTTTAAACGAGGCTGCGGCAGTTTTTCATTCTTTACAACTCTGCCACGGTAGCGGAAAGTTTTTCAGTAAATGTTTTAAGCAGAACAAATAGCGAGTCGTATTTGCATACCTACGAGTACCAATCTCGAATCATCCAGTTTTTTTTTTACATTTTAGGGACTGCTTAAATATTCCGAGTAATCATTGTGATGGCTAAAAGTTTTTGGTAATAATTATAGTTTTATCATATAGGTTTATCGTGGTTGATTGTACCAGAAATTACATTTAATTACAGCACATCAAAAACCTGCTTGATAATCACCCAGACCAGACAAATTATTGACTACCTAGAAGTATAAAACAAGTTAAACCAACTTTTTAAATACAAAATACATTAATTTTCAGTTAAAAAAAAATATCCCTCTTATGAGCGATAAGCGGTCACATCCAACGTCTTTTACGCTGCGCTTCCCGTATAATTAAATATTATATTTCGGGTATGGTCATATTATGTCACACTGAAATACCTAAACGAAACGCTCGTGTAGATTCAACCGATATACTTTCCTATATCTTGGCATGGTAAAGTATTATTTTGGCGTCTTTACACAGTGTCTTGACACGGAAATTATGTGAAATTTACAGATAAATAAACGGGTCCATTAACCGCAGAACAGTGGACCGTAATTACGCGAACGAGGTTTCTGTTAGATTCGCAGAATGCCAGATTAGGGGTAATTAAGTCTTGTGGGAGAGCCACCGACGAGGACCATTATATGGGATAATGAGGTGTCCAGTCAGCCTTCTCTTGTAATATGTAAATTGAATTTTCTATTCTTACGAGCACCGGTAGTTTAAAACAAACATATGTTCAATGCAGAAAGGAGAGAATTTTTTTTCGTTATTCGTGCGTCATTATAATTTTACCAATTACGAATACGTCACAAAATTTAATATCATTTTTTACTAGTTACTTAACCAACAGGTGGATTTGAGAAAGTATACATTATTAAAAGCTACCTATGATTTTCATTTATAATATTTAATAACTATAACTATCATTTGTTTTAATTCCCCAATTAGCCTGCATGTTTTCTGGGAAATTCAAAACATATGTACCGCCCCACCAGATTATTCAGATCTATCTGTGGCCCACCGATGCTGCCCCTAGCGGACTTTCTCTTAATCTTCTCAGAAAACAGGCTATTTTTTTTGTACCTAGTATTGGGGTAATGTTTTGATTCTACGAGTAACTTGGACTATTTCGATGGAAGCAGCCCACAAAACATTAATATCTTTAAAAATATTGCGCCTAAATGTGTGTTTCATTTCGATACCTAGCTAAGTGACTAAAAACAATAGATTAAAAAAATGCCTGGCGAACCGCGCGCAATTTTATACTTCTATGCAAAAAACCTTGCATAATCTCTACCAAAACCATGTAAGAAGTTGCATCGAAAAAAATATTATTATAAGTACATAATACAATACAAAGTTAGTTACGAAATATATTTGTGCCAATTTGAATATTTATTTAATACAACACAATGTATGTAAGTCATAAAAGGTGTTTAAATACTAATCAAATTCGTGCTCAGAACCGTCTCTGGCACTTCTATCCGAATCTAACTGGTAATAAAACGCGATAGGACTCTGGCGCGCACCTACAAACGGGCCAACATTTATTTTCTGGTGAAAACCCTTTCCGCGAGTGAAAGAGCCGTACACAGGGGCAAATAGCGGGAAAAATTCCAATACCGCGTGCTAGCCGTGACCACAAAATAAAGTAACTACATAGTGTTCACTTCAAACAGTAAGTATTTTCAGGAAATATGTTACCCTTTTTGCCGAAATTTTTCAAAACTAGGTTTAGTTATACCTAAGTTCCCCAATTTTAATTATATTTGATACTAGCTGTTAACCGCGGCTCCGCCCGCGTGCGCCTCGGTTATATCGCGCCCGATAGTAGGCTATGTTTGACTCCTAGTGCATAACTATATCCATACCAAATTTCATCACAATCGGTCCAGCAGTTTAGCCGTGAAGAGGTGACAGACAGACAGACAGACAGACTTTCGCATTTATAATATTAGTATGGATATGGATTTGAAAAATTGTCCTAATAATATAATGCTGAAAGTTATATAAAAATATTTGACCTTTCTGCAGGGAATCTCAATTCAAAACACGGGTTAAAACTTTTTCTGGTTAGAATAGCAGGCAGCGAATTGTCGCTGCGACTATTATTCGCAGTGAGTATTCGCTTTGTGTGACCAAACTTTCCGCGTAGAAGAAAAAAAATGTATAGATAATTAATTGCACGTGCAATATTTGTCTGTTTTAATAAATTTATACATGCGTTATTATCTGCACCTTGCATATTTTGTAACATAGCCCTAGTGTTGCGTGCCTAACGTTTTCGGGTCACACGAACCGCTTGCAGAAAAAAGTGGGCTGAAATCAAATATTCATAACAGTGGCGGTCGATGAACCAAACGTCGCTTTATTACTGAAACTACACACGAACACAAACGTGAGAACATTTACCCCCATATTTGTTTAGCCTATTTTAGTTAAAATGTGTTTCGTCTCATCCACATGAAGTGTCAGGTAAGAGAGAAAGAGCCAAAACATATTTTAGTTAAAATAGGCTTAACAAACGTTTCTTAATACGACGGTTAGTCGCTACCAACATTTGAAGGCACAGTTTATTTACTAGTGGTTCTGTGAACAGTAGACCTCGCGAACCACCTCCGTTAACCCCCTTTTCCTTTATAATAAAAAAAAAAGAAACAACTATGACCGAAAACGAAACCATAGCGCATATTAATTTGTAAAAGAACCATCTTGCGGCCAGTGATATAAGCAATATAACAATAAATCAAACTTCCCCCATATTTGCCCCCATTTTCCCCCAATCAAAAAAAAAGCTCAAGACATAAAATTTCAAAAAAACCAAGGAACACTGGTGCCAAGTTTCATTGGGATCCGTTCCTAAATAACGTCACAGAAAACTCCCCTTTTTTCCCCCATTTTCCCTCCAATCAAAAAAAGCTCTCGACAAAAAATTACAAATAAATCAGGGAACACTGGTGCCAAGTTTCATTGGGATCCGTTCCTAAATAACGTCACAGAAAACCCCTTTTTTCCCCCATTTTCCCTCCAATCAAAAAAAGCACTCGACAAAAAATTGCAAATAAATCAAGGAACACGTGTGCCTAGTTTTATTAGGATCCGTTCAGAAATGCGACCTCTAGCCCGGAACAAACAGACAGACAGACAGACATCCGGACAAAAGCAAAGTTTGCCAGTCTCGAAATGGAGACTCTAGCTCGCTTCGCTCGTTCGGTCAATTATACTAGTTATTCCCAGATGTTTCACCCAACGTTGGTGATTTCCCTGGATACAATAAGAACTATAATACAAAGGCTACTATATTAATATATAGTTTGGCTATAGGCTTACATTTTCTAAAATGCATTCGTAATATTGATCTAAAACACCTATTTAAATTGAAATTAATAGGTGTATTATATAGTTGATTGTAACTGTATCATATTTCTGGTTATACCAGAAATTATTAGGATAAATCATGCATATTTTATGACACCCTCGGGGTAATTGTTTGTAATTAGATAAACTGTAGGCTTTTAGTGTAATCTCATTAAAATGAAACAGTGCATTATTAATATCATAGTCAGGATTAAAGTTAAGATCATTCCCATCGACCGCCACTGAAACAGGCACCACTGGTAGTAGTTGGTACATACTCGTATAAACATGCTAGCGACCCGCCCAAGCTTCGCATAAAACATTCCTCTTGAATCACTCTATCTATTAAAAAAACCGCATCAAAATCCGTTGCGTAGTTTTAAAGATTAAGCAATACATAGGGAAATAGGGACAGAGTGATTCATATCCCAACTGTCCCCAGTGCAGTGGTAGACAGAAATTTAATACTTATACCTACTTAGGTACTTATCCTTGTTTTCCATCGAGCGCTACCCACAGTTACAAATAGTTGGAAATTCATACTATAATATTACTAGTGGTTCTGTGAACAGTAGACCTCGCGAACCACCTCCGTTAACCCCCTTTTCCTTTATAATAAAAAAAAGAAACATCTATGACCGAAAACGAAACCATAGCGCATATTAATTTGTAAAAGAACCATCTTGCGGCCAGTGATATAAGCAATATAACAATAAATCAAACTTCCCCCATATTTGACCCCATTATCCCCCAATCAAAAAAAAGCTCAAGACATAAAATTTCAAAAAAACCAAGGAACACTGGTGCCAAGTTTCATTGGGATCCGTTCCTAAATAACGTCACAGAAAACTCCCCTTTTTTCCCCCATTTTCCCTCCAATCAAAAAAAGCTCTCGACAAAAAATTACAAATAAATCAAGGAACACTGGTGCCAAGTTTCATTGGGATCCGTTCCTAAATAACGTCAACCCCCTTTCCCTTTTTTTCATAACTATTGATAGATATTTCCCATTCTGTTCATACTTTTCTTTTTCCTTGTCTATTACAAAAAAAAAAAAAAATTGAAAAAAAAATAATAAAAATAAATGACCGAAAACGAAAATGATATAGCAAACTTCCCCCATTTTTGCCCCCATTTTCCCCCAATTAAAAAAGCTGGATAAAAAATTGCACAAAAACAAGGAACACGTATGCCAAGTTTCATTAGGATCCGTTCGTAAACAATGTCACAGAAAACTTTCCCCTTTTTTTCCCCCATTTTCCCTCCAATCAAAAAAAGCTCTGGACAACAAATTGCAAAAAAATCAAGGAACACGTGTGCCAAGTTTCATTAGGATCCGTTCGTAAACAACGTCACAGAAAACTTTCCCCCTTTTTCCCCCCATTTTCCCTCCAATCAAAAAAGCTCTCGACAAAAAATTGCAAATAAATCAAGGAACACGTGTGCCAAGTTTCATTAGGATCCGTTCAGAAATGCGACCTCTAGACCGGAACAAACAGACAGACAGACAGACATCCGGACAAAAGCAAAATTTGCCAGTCTCGAAATGGAGACTCTCGCTCGCTTCGCTCGCTCGGTCAATAAATGTGAGTGTGTTTGTTTTTATGTTTGTCCGTCTTTCGCGTTAAAACGGAATATGGATTTGAATAAAATTTGACATGGGTACATTATAAGCTATGTCGCGAATACCGACATCCACGCGGGCGAAGCCTCGTGCGAAGGCTAGTGATAATATATTTTTTAGTGCTATGGATTCATAGCGCTCCTCTAAACTAATTTGGCTCCGAAGCAATATCGAAATATTGGGACTACAAATACCTACTATGTTATATTATATCAAATTATCGTACCGTTGTACACTACCGCAGCCAAGCACAGTGCAGTTGCGGCTACGTTCAATTTGCTCAACGTTGCTGTAAACGTATTAGCAATTGTTAATACGTTTACAGCAACGATAATAAAATGTATATCAGCAACATATAATAAAATGTATATCCACATACATTAATTTATGTAGATATACATTTTATTATATGTATGGATAATTTAAAAGATTTTTAAGCTTATACGATCCCAATTAATGCTGAAAATAATAAATGGTAAGCTGTAAAGATAGAATCTAATGGAATGTAAAATGAAAAAAAAATGAAATTAATTGTAAATGGGATTAGGTCCTAGCAAAGAAGAAGACATTTACATAAATGTGTATAAGTACCTGCTTCAATAGTTTCAAAATTTGATAATTACTGCGTCACACAATTAGTTTCACGAACCTAGTTAGATCACAAAATATACAGCATAATTTAGCATCATACTTTATTTAAAAGCATAATAATCAATGCCACTTTTCGTTGTAATTTTATAACTCAAGAACGGGCTCACCTATCCAAACCAAATGCTTCGGCTTTGTTCGGACTATTTAGTAGATGGTTTTCGTTAAGTTTGCACAAAATCGGTCGAGCGGTTCTTCATTTATCACATTTTTTTAATATAAGCGGGTGAAGCCGCGAATGTAGGTCTTAGGTACTTATTTTACAGCATTGTATTGAGATAAAGCAATATCATTTAGCAAAGAATTCTGCAAATTGATGCAATGGTTCCGAAGTTTTCTTTCAACATAACATACAAAATTTGTGCTCTAAGTATATTAATATAGATAAATCATCATTGGATAAATTTAAATAACAAAGAACGTGTTTATAATAAACAATACCATCAGAATGAGGGACGAGCGTCCCCTTACGACCCTTTGCGGCACCGAGTCAACGAGACGAACATAACGATGCAATTTGTCAAACATATTTCACATGTTCACATTACGTATGTTATTACATGTATGTAAATCAGTAAATCACTCTAGATAGAGCTATAGGTAAAAATTAACGCGCCTGGATTTTTGACGTGACGTCAGCCAGGAGATACACCTTATTGAGATGAAAGAACTCGATTAGAGATTAAGTGGAAAACAGCTCTTAAATCAGTTCTGTACGAAGATCATCTGCATGTGTTACCAAGCTTACACTCTTTTTTTTATCGCCCTGACTACATTCCTTATATTGGTTATTGTGTTCTGATATGAAGAGTAAGAGGAATAGTGTATTGTTGGATATTGTGCCGAAAACCTATGTAGGTACTAGTTAGAGCAAAGTTATTGATCACCAGCAAGTTGTATAAAATAAAATTAATCGCAACCTTTCAAATAATTTATTTTGTGCTCACAAATCGTGTGACGGGAAATTACTAGTAAGTGCATGCAAGTGCTCTAAAACATGGTCGCGTGGACATTTATCGTGACCGTAAACTAGACAGTCTTCAAGCAAGTTAACATTAACCCAAGTACGCTTTTAAACTGCTTTAATAGACTTCCTACTCTTATTTTCCAGTACAGAATATATTTTGTAATATATCCACATTATTAATATCCTCTAATCAAAGCCTCTATCACTATGCTGCCATATTTACATGATTCAGCAGCACAAATCGAGCTGTATGATGATCGAGCAGTAAGAATAGACCACGTTAGATGTGTCTTGCTGTGGAGCAAGGAATGCCGTTATTGCGCAGATTGGCAAGCAGGACGTCAGGATCATCATTTCAGCCGTAGGTTGTCCACTGCTGGACATAGGCCTACCCCAAGAATTTCCAGAATGACTGTTGGTGCGTGGTCGCCATTCACAAACTTTTCTGCCCCAGCTGCCATCGTTCTATATATTCTTTATCGCGCCAAAAGCAGCCCTTGTCTTTTCTCGGGGTTCAAACTAATTGGCACTAAGCGGTTAAAGTGATAAACTAGTTTTTTTTAATAGCCTTAATTGTCTCACTGCTGGGCCAAGGCCTCCCCTATTGTCTTCCACGCGTCCCGGTCACTCGCCGCTTGTTGCCATCCAGTCTCGAATTTGTCCAGGTCATCCCGCCATCTCTTGCGTGGACTGCCCCTCGGTCTAGTTCTGGAACCCAGGATGTTGCTAGTTAATTTTGTTTAAATTGCGTCGTACAAGAATATTGTTTGATGATCTGTAATATAAAGTATTTAATTATCTGAGTCTATCTCATCAATTGTGCTCAGTAGTGACATCAGTGTAATCAAATCACGACGGGTCTGAAGCGATAAAGATAACTGCGGAAATAGACAAAGTATACTATCACCTAGACAACACTTTGTCCCACTAATAAGAATGCTTCCCAGAGCAATATTTTTTTATCGGATAGTAGGTATTGTAGGTACTTAGGCCACAAAACAGTAGATCCTAGACGTAACAAATTTACTATTTTATCTTCTAAATCATCTTATCGTTAACAAGAGTCGGAGATAACATCTGGGATAAATAGAGGCAGATACTTTAATAATGTTTGTCATTTGAGAAAAAAAGGGGAAAAATTTAAAAAAGCGGGGGAAAAAAAAATATACAGAAAATGTATTAGCAGTTCACAGCAAAATGGCAATTTCAAGGGAATATGCTAATCTTGTTAATTAGTGGCGTCTGCCATCCTTCCCGCGGCTGTGGGAGAAAAATACTCTGGCCGGCTGACTTATGGGCGACATTAATATTGTCCGCACTTCCGCCGCCATTCGCCTATTTTCCAGCTCCTAAATCTGCCCATTGCAAATCACTACCACTTGTACACTCGCCGGACAGCACCCTTATTTCCACGAAAATTAAGTGGTTTTTATAAGGCGGCGCATTTAGGAACGATTACTTTTTATGGGTATTGTTTAAATATTTAGATTATTTTACTAATGTTGGTCTTGCTTTACTCGTATAAGGATAATATTTTCCGATATGATTTTTATTTACGAGATTTAAATTTAAAGAAAATACCTAACCTACCTACTACTAATTACTACATAAATATACTTACCTATAGAAAATAGCAATAAACCGCACGCCCCTTTTGAATAGGCGATACCATCATTAAATTATTTTGAGGCATTGAATTAAATTCTCCTAAATTATATATTTATTATATATTACCTACATCTACATCCTTAAAAATATTCTAATAATGTAAGATGTTTATTTCCTGTTATACATAACCAACGTAGCAGAATTTCCGCAATTAGTACATCCACAATAATCAAAGTCGAGCAAAAACAAATTGGAGTAACATTTATAGGATTGTCATTATTTTTATGGCCGACCGGAGAAGCTGTTATTTGTGGAATCCGTCTCTTGACGATATTACTGAGAATTTACACTCGAGTAAAACAGAAGATACTCAAATAATTACATTAAAAGAGGATCTTGGCCTCCGACACCAAGACTCTACTGTTCTCTGCTGAGCGCCACCTCTTGTACGATCTCAAGATCCTCTTTGGGTTACTAAGTAAGTAAAGAAAGAAAGTGCTCGATATTTCTGTAGTTAATTAATGTCACCTGTTTAAATTTTTAAGTTATTCCCCACTGTCTATAAGCCATATCAGATCACCAGCGTTGGCCACTAACTAACAAATTATATAAGAAGAAAGAAAAAGAAATAATGAAGAGTAGGTATCTATCTAATCTAACTAACAAGCGCGTTTAAATAAACGCTTCAATATATTGAAATATAATGAATATTTAAAAATTTTTCACAATATCTATCAAGTTATTGCAAAAAAAAAGCTTATAATCCTGATACAAAATACTTCAAACACTTGTATCTCTGTAAAAACTGGATCAGCGTCATCATATTTTGCAAACCTCGCAAACAGCTAGGTAGGCAGAAACACAACTTATTGTTAGAACAGAAGTCAAGCAAAAATTTCGAAGCTTAAAATAAATAATCAATGGCTCAAGTTATTTTATCTTCATCTCAGATTTCTGAAGAACTCTGGTACCGGAATGTGATTTGAGACCTATGTCTTCCTTCCCTTATCCCATTCTACTCTTTTACGATACTGACGGGAGGATTAGGTCTAAAGCCTGTGCAAGAAGCCAAACAGCTAAAAGGTCAATGTAAAAAAAAATTTAAGCAATAAATGTATAAGGTAAGTACCTACCTATTCTTTTAGGGCGAAGTTAAGCATCTTAATTCAGATTTGAAATTGTACCTACTAACTTTATAAATCAAGGGGTTTTTACCAACTACGTATTCTCTTGTGACCTTGATTTATAATGGTTTTATTCAGATTGACTAGTTTGTTTAGGGTTCCGTACCTCAAAAGGAAAAAACGGAACCCTTATAGGATCACTCGCGTGTCTGTCCGTCTGTCTGTCCGTCCGTCTGTCACAGCCGATTACTCTGAAACCACTGGACCAATTGAGATGAAATTTCGTACACATATGTTAGTTAAAGACCCAAAAGTGCATGTGTAACGTAAGTAAATAAATTATGAATTTGGGGGTCACTTTTGGAGGGTAAATCACAACATAAAAAAAAAAGAATCGCTAACCATATCGTGTGACATATCAAATAAAATAGCTCGTTATGAGGATCTCAAATATATTTTTGTTATTACTGTAATATAAATAGTTTTCATTTTATTCAGGAAAGAAGACGAAAATTGACCATTCCCCCCCCCTGATCTCCGAAACTACTGAGCCTAAAATTTTGAAAAAATTACGGAATATAGTTCATTGCCTGTAGATTACAGGAAAACCTACAAGAACTCTGTCAATTGACAATTAAGTGGTAAATTCAATATAAAACGTTTTAGTTCACTAAAACACCACTAGATGGCAATAGTAGTAGTTAGTTGAAATACCACAATTGAATTTAAAAACTGACATTGTCATTGTACGGAACCCTCTCCACGCGAGTTCAGCTCACACTTGACCGGTTTTTTTTTTGTTTGTTTGGTTTGTGTAGATTTCCATAGATTTAATTTTGAATTCATGTATAAATTTAATTCTCAAATTAAAATTTAGTTTAATAAGTAACTAAAAGCTAGCTTGCTCTCGCTACTATCACTTATTCGTGTCTGTACGCACAAAGAGCAGTTCTGTAAATCAGATGTACTGGCAGAGATTTATGAGCAAATAAACCGACCGCACTGTCGCGCGGAATTATTTCAATTTAACGCCACCCGCCGACGCGATAAATTCGTGTGTGCCGTAGATAACTACTAAATAGGATTGATTTTCTCGTTAGTGTTAATTAACAGACCGCGACCAAAAATCCCATTATTATTCCAATCAATGGCCGCTGTTTGTTATAATCAATGTTGTTATTATTACTTTACCATGCGCATAATCCTGCCCAACATTGCCTGCTTCTAGTGGTAGACTACTTTTACAGATGCAATAAACACGAGTGTCAACCTCGGAATGAGAGATAATAAGCTGTAAATCGGTATAAACCTTTGTTTTGTCGTTCTAAATGTTCTCTCAAAAGTCACAAATGCTATCGTGTCCGCGTCTTAAGATATTAAAGGTCAAATGTCATAAAAGTCGGTTTTTCGCGAATATATCGCTTTCTATTGCTTAAATGAGATATTCTTCTATTATAAAAATTGAGAGTATAAAATTCTCTACAACTTCTGTTTTAACTTTTTTTTCATACGATCAACCGTTTTTGAGGTAGAGCGCGAAGAGTATGCAGCGCATAGTCATATATATATGGTCTAATGCAAGGTCAAGCGTGAGTTACGGTTATCAGTACGTTGTATAAAGTCAATTATTTATTAGTAGTTGTAGAGAATTATATACTTTACAACTTTTATAATAAGTGAAAATTTCATTTAAGCAATAGAAAACGAGATATTCGCGAAAATAGATTTTAATGATCTTTGACTTTCAATATCTTAAGACGCGGACACGATAGCATTTGTGACTTTTGAGACAACATTAAGAACGACAAAACAAAGGTTTATACCAATTTACAGCTTATTATCTTTCATTCCGAGGTGAAACCCCTAAAATGACTGGGCTACTTGGCATGCTCTGGATACTCGAACTTCCGCACCCCGAATTATCAGTGTATCCTCTGATACCTAAAGCCGTTAAGATCGCTTTACTAGGTGCTCGGAGGATAAAATTCAACATGAAAGAAGAACCAGTAGACTATTTGACGCTGAAATGATGATGTTGTTTCATAATATAAGGTTATCTAACCATCACACAAGTATTCGCCAACCAATGAAGCCCTGACATGACAATGCTCTGTTGCTCTGCTCCCTAAATTGATAATATACTTATTTTTTTTATTTATGTATCAGCTTTTTGTTATTGTTTTTAACTCACTAAACATATATATTAGGAAGCTGTAAAAATGTATGTAGGTAATATTCAATAAATAAACAAACTGAATAAGATAATGTCTGCATGTGGTGAGTAAAATGAAGAGCAATACCACTGCATTACAGATTCTTAAATCACGAAATCTTTGGGGAGATTTTAAAGTATTAATAAAAGATGTAAGTTTTGATAACTAATTTAATATTTAATATCAGAAAGAGGTTTTCTAATTTTCAAGCATTGTGAATTTGACTAATCTTTCTGATTCCTTAAACAGTTTCTTTGCTGCATCTTCGTCTTGAGATGTCTTTGATGGTTTCTTTTGTCGACAATCGCTGAAATATTTACCAGTGACCTCACTCACCTCCGGAGAAACGGCCAGGTAAATACACGTCTGTGATGCTTCCCAGTGGGATTGGAAAATAAAACTTATGCACATTTCTACCAAACAGCGGACGTAAGGGATATTTCTGTATAAATTCGTTGCAGACACTCCTGGATGTACCGCGTTAACAGTCACTCCGGTGCCTTTCAACCTCTTACTTAATTCCAAAGTCAACAAATTCATAAACAATTTACTGTTTCCATACACAAGCTGATCACTCCAATATTTTTCCATATTTAAGTTATCAAAATCAAGTATACCGTAATGGTGATACACGGATGACATATTGATAATCCGACTCGGTGCTGATTTCTTAATCAGGGGAACTAAAAGACAGGTCAATAAGAAACTTGCGAAATAATTGACCTGCATTCCTATTTGGAGGCCGTCTTCGCTTGTATAATTGCCAAGACCTGCCGACGCTGCATTATTGATAAGAACATCGATTCTATTTTCAGTTCTTAATACATTCTCACAGAACTCCCGAACCGAACGAAGTGATTTCAAATCCAGTTGTCGACAATGGACGTCTGTGTTTCCCGTTTCTTTGACGATAAGTTCCTTAGCAGCTGCCGCGAGGTGCATGTTTCTACAGGCTAGTATAACTCTCGCACCTCGAAATGCCAGGTCCTTTGCTACTTCAAATCCCAGACCGCTGTTAGCTCCTGTCACTATAACCACTTTTCCCACCATGTGAGCACTTGACTTACAAATAGCATGGGTTAGTTTTTGATAAATCTTAATAGTCACTACTAATGCCACTAAAATAAAAATTATAGTCAATAAAATCATGGTAACGCTTGCTTAAAGTATATAAAATATATATAAAATTATATCACTATTAAAACACGTTGTGTCCGTATGGATGTGACAAGGATGTGATAATTTTTTAAAGCTATATCGCAAGGTCGCGCTAAAGATATGCGTCATTACGCACTCACTATACACTACACATAATCACACATGTGAAACAAGATAATGCCCATGTTTATGTTGAAAATATTATTAATCCTCAGTAAATACATTTTGTTAATTACAATTCTAAAAATAGCCAAGTCCAAAGAAATATAAAATTATGTGTTGCTAATCAAGATCATATTACATAGGTGTTCGTTGTTTTAAAAAACAGAAAGTTCCTTGGCGTTTTACATTTAATATTGTTAGCTTGTATAAATATACGTGGTGTCATTTCTGTGTTGTCATGTTATATATCCGTCAATGTCATTGTCATATCATTCGTTTAGTTTATGGTTTAGTTAGTCTCATTCATTGCATTCATCATTCTTGATGGTTGAAGTTGAAGGGGCGCGGCTTGAGCATGGCACTCTTCACAGAGTACTTTTGTATAATAGGCAAGCACTCTTGCACTCTTGTTCAAGACGCGAGATAGATCGGACGTTGGAGCTTTATATTTGGAGTTGATTATGATTGATATGATTATGGTTCTATTTGAAATAGATGATGATGATGATTGGAGTCGATAAAGATAATATTGTGGATATTACTATAGTTTAATGTTATTTAGAATATTATATACGATGCGATGTTCCCGAATCTCTGATTAATGTAAGTACTAAGTTTCATATTTTATTTATGAGATAGTTATTTTCAGAAGTGATAACTATTTTACTTGTGGTATTTGATTAAAGTTTTGTTCAAATGTACAATGTCTTAATTTTTTCGTGCGAACCTGACATTGAATTGCTTATGCCAACAGTATAATGTTAAACGGTTGAACGACCTTCGGGTCGGGGACGAGATTTTTCAAGGACTGTTGACACTACGACGACATAAGAGAAATTTTAAAGAAAAGATAACCTTGAATTAATAATTTAATTGTTTTTTTTTCTGTATAATAAAGACTTTACAAACAAAGGTAGGTACATAATTGAAAATTGTCGTACACGTAACACGATACGAATGACGAGCCTTCGTATCTACATTTGATTTGTATTGTGATCATTTTGCTGGTGAAGGTGATTGATTTACTATAGATGAGAGATTTAGAACTAGTTTAAAAATATAAATGCAAGTATTTATTATTTTTTAATTATTACCACACTAGCGAGTTTGAGGAGCTGAATAAACTAATGGGGTATTCGTGTTTGTAGCAATCGCGCATGTCAAAGAAGGTAAGCTTGGATTAGTTGCCACTAGTATCTATTATTCTGTGCTACGAAAGACATGTTACTTACATGGTTGGTCAAGACTGTTATCGATAGATGACAGTCATTATCTGTCTGGATCACATGCTTTTAAAACAGAAGTAAATGCAAGAAGCAGACATGCTGACATGCTGTGCTGACTCCACATAATAGTGCGACCACGAAATGGATGAAGAAACACAAGACCATACCAAATTGTGGCCTTATCTCTGTCATAAAAAATGCATTAAACATTTTTATGAACATTTCTTCTGCAGCTAACATTATCTGAGTATCTAATGAGATAATCGTTCACGAACAGACACATGTTTTATTATAAGCAATCGGCGCCAAAAGATGAAGGCTATTGTTGTTCCAACTATGTTAGTGGCTCGTAACTCGTAACTTGGCCCACTAAACATAATGGCTTCCCATTCCATTAGAGAAATGCCTGTCACTGGTAATTTGACATTGGATACCCAGTGAATTGTAACGGGTATGATTACTTGATTAGATGACGCGTAGCCCCCGTTGGTACATTATACCGTAGGAATTATTAATTTTACGAAACCTTCAATTTCGAAGCTCAATCCTATTTCATAATTCTGCAGTAATTGACCTTGATTGGTTTATTTTCGGTTGCGGACACAGCATCTTATAGGTACACTATGATTATATTTTGAGAATTTCTGAATATAATGAACAAAGATATTTTTTCCTCCTTCTCAACTTGTTATGAACCAGGAATTCCTTTAGCGCAGAAAGGGGTTAAACTACACTAAAATTAAACTTTGCATTATTTGCATAGGTAAATAAACTAAAATATCTATCATCCCAGGTCAGCAACCGTCAACCTTTCTTATAAATTTTATTTATGGGGAAATTCGCCAGCCACCAGAGGTACGTAAATTTAAACCTCTGTTTATACCTTACTCTTACCCTAACCCTTCTTTCACGACACACAACATAAGCCAGAGGCCAAAAACGTACAACATGGGAAAAAATAAGTGAAAACTGTCTTTTGTTCGATACCCCAACGAAAACAAATATCTAGAAAAGAAAAATCTGGCCTACTGTTCTGGCCTTATTTTGTTTGGGCTAATCTTAAAAGTACATAGGTGTATCCAGTGATTATCGATACATTTAAACCTTCAAAAAAAACTAATACAAAAAGAATGTAACGCGATGGACGTGTAAAATTTTCTCTAGGACTGAAACTGTATTAACCTAGTTAAGTAGTCGTGGAAAAGGTTTGAGTTGTACGTATTACCACGCAATTTGCCGCGTCATGCGACATCAAACGATCTCATTACCACCGAAACGCGATCATGTTAAAGACCATCTCGGTTTTTTACAATGTTGTAAGCTCGTCAGCAGATGATATTTATTTATTTATACAGGGAAAAATCAGTATGAAACCTCATCAGGCTCGTCAGATCAGGGAAAAATCATTCTAAAACCTCATCTGGCTTTAGGCTCTACAAAGTTTCCAGACATTTCAAAAAGTCTATTTGTGTATACTTATCCACAAGCACCTAGATCGTACAGGCAAATAAAAGCATAGAATAGCACATCATTAATTTTTATATTTATTTATTTGAAAGTTTACTTAATTATGTTCATATAAAATGCCATTGCATACGATTCAATGTCAAAAAATTATCTCCTCTACGGAAGAATTTTCGAGATTTCAATTAATTTTATCATGGTAATACTTCATTCAAAAGGCTATAAAACTCCTTAAAACATCAGATTCCATATTGAAATAAAGAAGTATAATAATGATTAATTAGCCAGAACCTTCATTATTAGTGGGTAGATGAAATCAAGTTTAGGTAAGAGATCGCTAAGCTGCGAGGGGACATTGGGCCGCGAAGGCCTATATTGGTGAACTTTTAAGCCGGTTACTGAATACCAAATGATCAGTGCGTGCATCCGTTTGTTGTTGTTGAGATTTTTTTAAGTCGCTTTTGGTTGTCATTAGTGTCTTCATGTTGGTTTTGGTTGTCACAAATGACATTTATGACAACCAAAACCAACATGACAATGACATTTGTTTTTTTTACCGAACGAAGCAAAGAAATAGACCGCAAGGGCCGTAGCGACGCCATTAATTCGTCATTAAAATATTATATTTTATTTAAAATAATTGGCTGATTCTAAAAATCTGAGATTTATTTCTGGTATCAAGGAACCTTATTCCTACCGACAGAAAAAAATTCAAGCGTTTCAAAAATTTTCACTCATACCTTATTCATTATGTACCTACTTAATTAATAAATAAAACTTTGAAAGTGTTGAGAAAATATGAGCAGAGGAAACAAATAAGTTTTTGGTACTAGATATGATCTATAATTACACTGTATGTATAGTTATGACACTAGTCAAATTTTTGTCCACAGATTTTGCCAATCTCTGAGAAACGCCTGTTAATATAAAAGATGCAAATATTCCCCTGTGCTGAAAGGTACCGACTCTTTTTTAATATTATTTAAATTTTCGTAGAAATTTTAATACAAGAATCCATTCTTGTATTTAAAATTCTCAACTTATAATTATTTAAGTATTGAGATATTTTATTTATTTATTTATTTAAACTTTATTGTACAAAATACAGTTGTATAGCACAATAGGCGAACTTAATGCTAAAAGCATTATCTAACAGTCAACCTTTAGGTCAAGCAGAAGTCGTAATGTGGGTTTAATATAATAGTAATATAAATTTACATAAACTTACATACATATACTTACATATATACCTAGATATATAAATACATAAATAACAATATACATACATATATATATATATATGACAAAAATATTTACGAGATAAAGCAGCAACTCAAAATGTACCCGTAATTATTACCTAATTTTGCTCCTTAAACTGTGGCGTTCTGTGATAGTAAGAACCTGTAGGCAAGCCATTTGAAGTTAGCGCGGCTAGAGGCTGTTCTGATGGATTCTGGAAGCTTATTCCAAAGTCTGACAGCCGTCACAGCGAAAGAATTAGAGAGAAAACCGGTACGGTGAGAAGTAGCAAGGGTCATAGTATTGGAAGAACGCAGGATTCTTTCATGAGTCGAACTTAAAAGTTTGAAATCAATTTTGAGATAATCGGGAGCAAGTGGATTATAGAGAATATTATATTGGCATAATATATGCAAATTCCTGCGTTGACGGATGGGTAGCCATTTAAGCTGAGAACGATATTCAGAAATATGGTCATATTTCCAGAGACAAAAAATGAATCTGATGCAATTGTTTACAAGACGTTCTAATTTATTCAGCTGTTCTTCAGTTAAGTCCAGACAACACACATCACCATAATCAATTAGAGGAAGTATTAGCGCTTGAGCCAGCATAATTTTTGTTCTAATGGGCAAAAAGTTTTTAAGACGTTGCAGATAGTGAAGAGTACCATATACCTTTCTACTGATTTGGTTGATATGAGTGTCCCAACAGAGCGTGCTATCGATGTGTACACCGAGATCCTTTACCACTGGACTGAATGGAATCACGTTACCGTCAAATTTAAGTGATTTTGTAAGGTTCAAATCAATATTGTTGATTTGGTATGAGCTACCTACTATTATAGCTTGACATTTTAAAGGATTAACACGAATTCCAAAATTAATAGACCATTCTAAAATATTATTTAAATTTTGGTTTAATAGAGAAATGGCTTGGTCAATATCATCTATGTTTGTCTGTGTATAAAGCTGCAAGTCGTCAGCGTAGAAATGGTAGGAACAAGACAAGTGATGTGAAAGAAGATTTATAAAAACAGAAAAAAGGATAGGGGACAGAATACCACCCTGTGGAACACCGGCTTTTAGATCACACCAATCGGAGGTGTCCATACCATTACGAACCTGTTGCCGGCGACCATGAAGATAGCTAGAGAACCAAGCAATCACTGAGGATGAGACGTTGCAACGGGAAAGGACAGCGAGCAAAATATCAATATCCACTGTATTAAAAGCATTGCTGAAGTCAATTAGTGCAATAATTGTTACTTTTCTGTTTTCCATTCCTGTTCTTATATCATCAGTAAGTCGGATTAGAGCTGTGGTTGTGCTATGACCAGGCCTAAAACCGGATTAAGGAGTGTTTAGGATATTATTGTTTAATAAGTGTTTGGAAAACTGGTTAAAGGCGGTAGCTTCTAAAACTTTAGACAGGAAAGAGAGGATGGAGATAGGACGAATGTCATTTAACCAAGAAGGTTCAGGGATTTTAGGAAGTGGGCGAACGTAAGCAATAAGCCACGAGGAAGGGAAATGGTTTTCTGAAAGGCTGGCATTAATCATGTGCGTGATGATTGGGAGAACAAAACGGAGAATATGGATTATCATCACGCGGTTGATTTGATCTGGCCCTGTGGCCCTGATAATTTTAATACCTACAATAGTCCATTCTTATATGAAAAATTCTTAACTAATAATTATTTAGGTATTTTTTAAAATTTTAATACAATAATCCATTCTTGTCTTAAAATTTCTCAATACTAAAATAATAAAAAAAGAGTTGATATTACATACCGTTTTTGCACAGGGGAATATTTGCATCATTTATATGTACATATACGTATTGAGAAATTTTAATACAAGAATGGATTATTGTATTAAAATGTCTAAATACTGTGCAACGTATAAATCGAGTATATATGTACATAGATCGACTAATTTAATTCCGTTTTTTTTTCCAGTTTTGTGATTACCTACTGTGTTAGTTATCATAATCTACTTACTTACTCGGCCAAAACACTGAATCCACGATTTATGGTTCATTAAAACTTTAGTACACCCCTGCCACAGAAAATAGGTATAATAGTACTAACATAACTGCTAACATTTTTTTAAGTACTTAACTAAGGTACCTATTAAATTCTTAATTAAGTCGACTAATGCCATTTTGCATTACGGTTTGGCTTACTTTTTTCCAGTATCTAATCACAGATACCAACTATGATTAAATTATATTCGTGGTGATTGTAAATCCGAATTTTATCTAAAGATAAAACTAAATGATATCGGACATAACCCTTCTAGCTGTCATCATTATACATTAATTCTCTAAACAACAACCACACTATTTGCTACCTATAAGTCCCTGTGGCGGCTGCGTTAAAATGGTTTTTTTATCAATTATTGTTTTGAATATTGTATTAGCTTTTATCATTTTTCTCTATATTAAATTAACACGTGGTTTATGTAGATGCAGTAAACACTTGGTGGGAAAAGTGGTGATCGTGACAGGGGGAAATTCAGGTATAGGATATGAGACTGCGAAGGATTTAGCAGAACGAGGTGCACGAGTAATTCTGGGGTGTCGAAATGAACAGCGCGGAACCACGGCTAGAGATAAAATTGTTGTTCAGACAGGCAACCGGGACGTGCACTTTAAAAAACTTGACCTTGCATCTTTGAAATCCGTCAGAGAGTTTACCGCTGATATTCTAAATACAGAAAAACGTCTTGATATTCTTATTAACAATGCTGCTATGGGTGGTTCAGAAAAGCTTATGACTGAGGACGGATTATTGCTGGGAATGCATAGTAATTACTTCGGGCCTTTTCTTCTTACATGTTTGCTGCTTCCATTGTTAAAATCATCAGCCCCTAGTCGCATCATAAACGTATCGTCAATTGCACATTTTAAAGGAAAATTAGAAATAGACAACTTAAATATGGAAAAAGAAACAGAAAATACTTACAGCGAGTACAAAGTATATTCTTTATCAAAATTATGCAATGTTCTCATGACGGTAGAGCTGGCTCGTCAACTAAAAGGTACAGGAGTCACGTCTAATTCTCTTCATCCGGGTGCAGTTGACACTGATATTTGGAAAAGCATACCTATTGTAAAGTATTTCAGATATTTCGTAAAGCCTTTTCTTAAAACAACCTGGGAAGGTGCGCAAACTACAATCTTTTTGGCGGTCTCTCCAGAAGTTGAAGATGTCAGCGGCTACTATTTTGTTGACTGCCGTCCAAATCCTGCATCAGAGTTGGCTAACAACCTTGACTTGATACAAAAGCTATGGAGAGCATCAGAAAAATTTGTTAAATTAAAATAGTAGATATACCCATTTCCCTTCGGGACCACTATGTTGAATTTGCAAAATGTTGAATTCTTATGATGTTGACTTCGCAAAATGTTGAATCCCATAATGTTGAAGTTGTAAAAAGTTGAATTTCCCACCTAGATCAAAATGTTGAATTCCTAAAATGTTGAATTCTCAAAAAGTTGAAGTTGCCAGATGTTGAATGCTTAACTCAATAAGATAACTAGTGGAAGAGACGGTAATGAAAGCTGGGTGTATATAGCATTATAGTACTATACGTACTTGTTATATGTTTCTAGGACACGTTAATAGAATAAAAGAACAAAAAATCGAAACACTTAATTTTGTGTTATATTTTGGTTTATTAAAGAACTAAAACAAAAAAACCTAAAACTTATGTTAAACAAGCTTAAACAAAAATTTGTTGAATGTCACTTGACAAAAACAAAATTACTTGGTATCCTTAACTAATTAAAAAAACAAAAATAAAATATTTCATGTTCCTTGTTACATGTAAGAAATTAAAAAAATATCCTTAAAATCCTAATTTTAGCCTTAAATATACAATTTTTCTTAAAAATTGTAAGGGTTGTATTTTTTTCGCTTCAAGTTTCTTTATTAATTTTATGTACTTCTTATCAAATAAAACATCTTTAGGTCTTCTATTTTTTTTATATGGAAAAAAGTAAGATCTTGCAACTTGACGATCATAGTAGTTAGCTTCCTTTATCAGCGTTTTAAAAACTAAAAAAATATTGGGTGTTTTTGGGAGGCGCGAATTTATCTTTCGGTGATAACCCTCACATGAATTAGTTGTTCTATGGTTATCGTGTGCACAACTAATCAAATTGTGATCCATGTTGAACCACTGCTCTTCAAAATACTTCAGAAAATTTTGCAAATTTTCTGAATCAGGGGCAATATCTACAATACGCTGCCAGGCTTCTGTCATAAATGTCGGAGGAAGTAAGACAAAATAGGAGCATAATCGTACAATATTTCTGTCTTTTTTATATTCAATACTATTGGAGTATTTTTTTTTGACCAAGTTACATTGTTTTGCCCTTTTCCAAATAGCCTTATTAAAATGCTGAAAGCAGCCTGTCATTTTAACGTCTGTATATACCTTCCGAATTGCGTTAATTTGTGCTTGTTCGTAATCGCATTTAAAAAAACCAATACTGACTCCAAGTTCATTCTTAATTAATTGGAATAAGCGTGTGTAAGTTTTCTCTGTTTTATTTGGTAAAAAAGCATAAATTGCCGGATAAATATTTATGGTATCGTCATTAGAATAAACATCGAGATGTATTATATAGAGCTGATAGAATGGTCTGGGACACGACCTAAATGTTCCATCTCCATAATAAGAAACGCTTTTCTCAAATTTCAGTAATTTTAGCATCTTCTTAGAACACAACACAATAATTTTTTCTTTGTTTCCATCTTCAATAAATTTAAAAGTTTCAGGCACACCTTTAGGAATAACGACATCTTCAATTTTTTTAAAAAATAGTTTATCTGATCCTAACGTCCTTTTCCGTGCCTTATATAGAGAACTTTTCACTGAGGAAAATGGTGGTAATTGATTTGTAGGTATTTCAGGATTTTGCAAAAGATAATCAGTTGACATGTCTTCAAAAATTTGTTGAATTGGATTCAAATTTGTGCAAACTTCTTCTTTAATTTCATGTAAAAGCCCGTTAATTTTAATTTTATTCTTGTCGATCAAGCACTTATGGCTAGTTTCACGAATTATTTTGGTTTTATCCTTATTTAAAGTTACAGAAGCTGTACATGTTTCACGACTTGTGCACTTCCACCGTGTCGTACCGTTATGATTCGCCTTACCGTCTCGAGTCATTGTCCATTTGCCTTTTACAATTAGAAGATCTTTATTCTTGTGGTTTTTCGTAAACACAATATCTTTGGAAGGCGCCATAATATTTTACTTTATAATGTTTTATTATCCATAAACCTGAGCCATAAACGAACAGGAAAATGACTAGATTGACAATAGAGAACGATGTCAAACCACTTATCATTATTACACATGGCCAGTACCAGCCTAGAAACTCTGAGTATTTAATACTTAAAAAAATATATATATACTGCAAGGTAGAGACATAATCAGTGTGAAAAAAAAAATCCATCTGGGATCAACTTTTATGCTTTCAACATTTTGAGATTCAACATATTGCAAGTTCAACTAAAGAGAACTCAACATTTTAAGAACTCAACATTGTGGGTCCAGTCATTTCAACTTTTTACAACTTCAACATTATGGGATTCAACATTTTGCGAAGTCAACATCATAAGAATTCAACATTTTGCAAATTCAACATAGTGGTCCCGAGGGCCCATTTCATGCCCTTCTTTTATTTTTTGACTCTATCTAATCGTTAATCTACAACACTATCTAATACTTGAACCTTATAAAATGTAATTTTTAAAAACAATAAAATTTATCACATGATATGATTTGACTGAAAAAATAAAAATTAAATTTTACTGGTATGGTCCTTGGTGCTCTGAAGCGAAGGCATTTTTCAGGGAACTCAGCCGCCGTCTAAGGGAAAGGGGTTGTGATCCCCGCTCCGGATCCTTCCTGGCTCAACGTATTTCCCTAGCTATCCAGCGTGGCAATGCTGCTAGCATTATGGGGACGTTTGAGCCGGGAAGTCGATTTGATTTCTTAGATTAGTTTTTAAGTTTGTACCTATTTAGTTTTTAACTTAGTTTTTAGACATAAAAAATACAATCTGTTAGTACATTTACTAGAACTCTTTCTACTTTAAGTTCTTTTACGTGGTAGGGGCTGCCTAGTACTGCCATCTCTACCACGTACCCGTTCTATCCCACACACCAGAAGCTCATTTTAAAAATTTGTCATGCATTTTAGTTACATATCATTTTGTCTTGTAATAGCTGAAATTAATGTAGATTTTTATTTGAAACACATTTTATCAAAGAAAAATTATGATATTAATATAAATCTCCATATCTGTAATTATCTTTTCCATGATTGTGGCATAGGTAATAATCACTTGTTTCTACTGCTGTACTGTTAGTGCTTTATAATCAGTTTACCTAATCGCCACGGCAATATGGTTTTATTATCAATAATTGTTCTGAATATTTTGCTAGCTTTGGCAATTTTACTGTATAATAAATTAACATGTGGTATATGTAAATGCAGCAAGCACTTAGTGGGGAAAGTAGTAATTGTAACGGGAGCAAATACAGGTATAGGATACGAAACTGCAAAGGATTTAGCCGAGCGAGGCGCCCGCGTAATTCTGGGTTGTCGTAATGAGCAACGCGGAACCAAAGCAAGAGACAAAATTATTGCCCAAACAGGCAACCAGGACGTGCATTTCAAGAAACTCGATTTAGCGTCTTTGAAGTCCGTACGAGAGTTTGCTACTAACGTGATAAATACAGAAAAACATCTTGATATTCTTATTAACAACGCTGCTATATATGGTTCAGAAAATGTAAAGACTGAAGATGGATTATTGCTAGGAATGCAAGCTAATCATTTTGGACCTTTTCTTCTCACATGTTTGCTGCTTCCGTTGTTGAAATCATCAGCTCCTAGTCGAATAATTAATGTATCATCTTTGACACATACTTATGTAAAGAGTTTTGACGTCGACAACTTGAACATGGAAAAAGAAACAGAAAAATCCTATGACATAAACAATGTATATTCTTTATCAAAATTATGCAATGTGTTGATGACGGTTGAGCTAGCTCGCACATTGAGAGGTACAGGAGTCACAGCTAATGCTCTGCATCCAGGCGTTGTTTTCACTGATATTTTAAAAGATGTCCCCGTCTTCAAGCATTTTAGAAGCCTCTTTAAGCCTTTTGCGAAAACTCCATGGGAAGGCGCACAAACTACAATCTATTTAGCCGTTTCACCAGAAGTTAAAGATGTCAGCGGATATTATTATTCTGATTGTCGTCAAAAACCTACATCAAAATTAGCCAACGATATTGGTTTGTCTCAAAAACTTTGGGCAGTCTCGGAAAAATATGTGAAATTAGAGTAATGATTTCTGTTGAATCAAATGCGTAATGATGTTTTTTTATAAAAATAGCTAAATATTGTTTAAGTGGACTTGCATGGATACTTTATTTTACATACCTTTGATTATTTATGCACCTTTCGTAATTTAAAGAAAGGTCTCTTCTAGTGCTGATGATAATTTAATATAAAATAATAATAAAATAAAAGATACTTACCGATAAATCAACGACAAAATAACGTTTAATGATATCATATTATTATCAAAATGGAACTTGGAAAATTCTGATGTTGTAGGACTGTAGTCTAATAGATTACGGTTATCATTTTCAATGTGGGTCATAGACTTTTTTAGCTACTTAATTGTATCTATAAAAATATTTGACTAAAAATATTTATATAAAAAATTCTAGAAAAATGTACCTGTATATATCTGATTCTTTTTCAATTTTTTATCTTGCAGTAGAAACAATAAAGTTACTTTGTGTTTCTTAGTAGATAATAATATTTACAATAACAGAGCTGCAGTGTGAAAAGTATTCACGAGGATAATAGTAATTGTCTCTTGAACTGTATTTTATGGCCGGCGAAGTGTAAAGGATGAAATATAAAGGTATTCCCGTCGTCGCTTTGGGCTAAAGCACACGAGATATTTTATTATTACCCAACCTGTACATGTATTTTGATGATAATATCTAAGTATATTATGTAAGTAGCCTGTGTAAGTTTTTTAAGAATTCCATGTATTGAACTAGGAGGCTTTTTGCAGGCTTTCGATAAAAACTGGTGAGAAAGCGATATGGCTAGGGATACATGTAAGTTTACTATCATTATTTATTAAACCCACAATATCTGCTCGACCCGAAGGGTCATCTGTGACAGCTGTTGCCAATTTTTTTATACTGTCCGTAGTCAGCAGGCTTAGCCACGCGATCGCCTTGAGGGCAAACCAGAGAGTTAAGCGGTGGTACACTAGAGAAATCCCTATCAAGTGCTGCATATAGTATCAGAAAATCTACAAAAGAAGCATGTCTGCCACGGCCCTTTGGCAAACAGTGGCCTGCCTTGCTCCCAATATCTCGAGCTTGAGAAAATAGCAGGAATCGACACAAAAGAAGTAAGCCATGTCTAACGTCCAAAAAGTTATTATATTTATTGATACTCATCATACCTTCGAGTAGTTACTTTTACCATGAATAACTAAGTATAAATGTTTGTGACGATACAGTGGACCTCCCATTCCATCCTTGCCTATAGATAGAACATTTTATAAACTGTTACATCAAGATTTAAATCGCATAAACACTATTATCTTTCCATATAGTACGGCCATTGTTGTCTTTCTGTACTGATTCATTTGGAAGATAAGTGAAGTAGTGAGGGTCATCGGTTGAGATTCCAGCTCGCAATGCAGATACCATCTTCATTCCTTCATGGCTCTTTTTTAGTTGTTTTTCTGTTCTTTCTCGTGCCGACATCAATCTCCGCTGGTCCACCTGTACTTTCTTCACTTTAATCCTAACCAAGTTCACGTAATTGTCTATTTGACGCGTAAAATTATCAAGAGACCAATAAAATTTTAGGTCGACTACGACGATGATGAGAAACGCAGTGTAAAGCACCAACAGCCCAAGACCGAAATAATAAAGTTTCGGATCGTTGATGGAAAAAAACGGACATTCATCACTAAGGGTGAAACAACTCCAGAAGTAAGATGGCGATACCATAAAATAATCTTCTAGACAATAACTCATGATGCCAACAATGGCAACATATGGTTTACAGCAAATTTTATTTCATTTTGTCCAAAATTATGACATATTTTATGTGTGTTGATTTGAAAGATAAAAATGACATAAAATGACAAGTTACAAAAAGTAGAATCATATGTTTTTTTTTTTAATTTTTTTAATTATAAGTGGTATATTTGAAGGCAATTTGACTTTTTAACCGACTTCAAAAAAAAGGAGGAGGTTCTCAATTCGTCGGGATGTTTTATTTATTTTTTATTTTTTATGTATGTTACCGGATTACTTGAAAACGGCTGGACCGATTTGAAAATTTTTTTTTCTTCGAGATGCTATACTTTCCGATTGGTCCCATATTCAGCAGGTCAGGATCTGATGATGGGATCATGGAGAAATCGAGGGAACTCTTAAAGTTTTGTATTGGGCATGGGTATTTTTTGATATATTTCATGTTTAGTAAGGTGAGACGACGACGACGACAAATACGTTGCATTTTTGACACGTATTTACAACTTTTTGATTGTAATATATCTTGCTCTATTACTCGAAGACCACTGAATCGATTTGTAAAATTCTTTTTTTGTTAGAAAGGGTATACTTTCTAGATGGTTTCATAGTCATCAGATCAGTATCTGATGATGAAATCATGGAGTTATCATGGGAACTTTTCAAGTTTTATTGCAATTTGGGTATTTTTTGATATATTCCATGTCAATAAGGTAAGGTACCCGACTTTCCAAAATGCAACGTGTTTACAACTTTTTAGTTGTAAGGTATTGCGTATTCAAAACTAAAAAGTGTAAAATAATTGTTTTTGCCAAAAAAAATGAAACCGACATTGTTGTTTAAATATGCTTCATATCAAACATTTTAATAAATTTAAAGTTTGTTCTTCATATCAAACATTTTAATAAATTTAAACTTGTCAAGAACACGATATCGCAATCATCTGGACTAGACGAAGTGGCACCTCCTAGACTGACAATAGCGAAAAAGAGTGCACAATGCGCCCAGAACGCTCCACTTGAGGCAATATCGAATTCCCTACGCTGCACGGACAGCCACGTTTCACCAACTAAGAAATACTGCGGTCATCACTGCCTATTTTTTATATATTTTATATGGGTTTTGCCGATCCAGAAGTGCTATTTTTGAATAGCGCGAAAATCTCAATCAAAGTGCTCTACAAATTAGCCCTTACGCTGTTTATTATAGCAGCTGTATCTGAAACTATCTGAAATACGTTACGTACAAAAAGATGACGAGACGCGGAATCCTTATATGATACTTTTGTGTCTGTTTGTCCACGGCACTTTTCCCTTCGAATCTTAATAGATTCGAAGGAATTCAATATGTATATCAATCCTAATGGATTGGATATACATATTACTTGTCAGTAGCAAACACAAAATAAAAATTATGTCTGGTTATCTGTCCGTCGCACTGCAACCAGAAATGGGAAACGGGCTTAGGAAACGGGTATTCTCGAGAACCAAAAAAAAAAATCTTTTGATAAATGGTACGTCAATTTATGGGAACTTAATACCTGGTTCAGATCGTTATTTTTGGATTAATACGGGTTAATCGAAACCACAATGATTAGCCGCTTTTACTACATCCAGGATAAGCGAGTATATATTATAGTTATTTAGTTTGTAAAGAAATATGAATACCTCTTTTGCCCATGTTTAACAATAAAGAATATTTGAATTTGAATATTATACAAAAGAGACGCTATAGTAGATTTATGATTAAGTAGTTGGTATCTGTAGTAGGTATACTTTATTCACAATCAGATAAGCTTAGCTATTGTTTCAGTCTGTCGCATTGCGTTTGTACTTAATTGCATTAATGCCTTTCAATGGAAGTCAGATGGAGAGGGTGTCTCCCTGTGTGTGAATACCCTGCAAGCTATGTACGCTGAAATGACTCGTACATTTTTATACTCTACAAAGTTGTCTGTCGTCTTCACACAACTGAATAATTTAGAACGACTTCAAAAATACAAAAAGAGTAGTATCCACCAAAACCATTTCATACAAACTGTCGCCAAGACGAGACTCTCACTGCCTAAAAGTTAACAGATTTCATGAAGAGCGAAGCTTCTAACTCGACGTACAAGAGAGGTTTGCGCACTATTATGAAGTACATAATATATTATACTTATAGATCGATTAAGATTACACATACTTATGGTTTTTTATGTTTTATTTCTTTTGGTAAATTATTTAATGTTTTATTTGTAAAGAAATATAAATAAAATACATACATAAACTATTAAAGAGGTAATAACCCTAAATTAAATTTTAATATATACACCCTTACAATTACTATTAACTATTAATAGGAAAGGTTATGACCTTACTTATATTATATAAACACTTAATATAAATACAGTTACATAAAATATATTTATAAAACATTAGGCGTCGAAAAAGTCCTTTGCATCACTTCTTTATTCTTCTTTACCTTACCCCACTTTCTTATGTAGAGTCGGCACAGTAGGTATGTAAGTTCTTTCTACTTACCTATTGCTAGCTATTTCGTCCGCATTATTATCGAACGGAAAAGTTCCCAGCAGGCTGGCAGTGTTTGCCACCCTGTATGTCATAGCTTATTCTTTGAGCCAAATATAGGCCAGCCTTCTGGTCACATGAGGTCGTCGATAAGTCGAGAAAAAAGAGAACGCGAAGTGAATAAAATAAAGAATACTTAAATAAGTATGTAGGGGCTATTGTTAACCCCTATATACGTTTGATGATAATGATTCCTATGCTGATGGGAAGTTTAAAAGAAACCACTAAGTCAGATAACCGATATATTGTCCAAAACACACAATAAAATATGTTCACAAAACACTGATGATAACTATTAATTGATAGTGATAGAATGATGATGATCTGATGATAAACTGATAGATTGATATTAATTGATAATTGCTGTTATGAGGATACGCGTGGCACGATGCTAGCCAGTTGTACGTGTACTGATTAGGTTATAACTTAATGTGCGCATGTAGCGTAAATTGCTGAGTTGACGATTTGTACGGTAACACCGTACAAAGTATATATGTTGTTTATTTTGCCACTTAATATTTAAATGCATTGGTAAAGCTTGAGCTTTTCCGCGAATCCGAATAGAATTAACTGTAAATCCAATTAAGTATTCACAGTAAATACAAATGAAATACTGTTAAATGCGAGTTTGAGCTAAGCCTTTGAACTCCAAGTACTGAATATTAAATACTAGCCTCGACAATTAGCTTTTTTACGCTGACAGAAATTTAAGCGTGTTAGGTATATCCGGCTTAAGAATATACCACTGCCTCTCTTCCCGTGAATGACATTTGTAAAATTCGACCGAGGGAATAGGAACTGAGGTCTAAATTTCCTTGTACCTTTGTGTTGTAACTGATTGCGGATTCTACTAATAACTGCATTCCCAAGGAGTCAAGCAATCGGTCGATCATAAATGCTTAATAAATGGATTATATAATTTTTGTGCTATTAAGTTTAAATGAATAATAAATATTATATGTTTTGAGTATGTAGAGAAAACGTTAAGACTTATGCGATATGACTTGGGACCGAACCGATCACCGACCATGGGAACTGGGAAAACGCTATCCCAACGTTTTCATTGTTATTTAATGAGTTTGAACTTGAGTTATCATACTCTCGATTTACCCAATTCGACAATCATTTACTATTTGTAAGGATAGCTTAAAAACTAGGCTTTAATTTTTATGTTTTTTTATGATTGATAAAATGTTTTGATTCCTCAAACAGATCGCCTCTGTCCGTTTCGTCTACCCACAACTACCATACAAAATACAAGCCCTGACTGAATTTTAAAATGTTTTCCCAGATATACCCAGAGGAGTAAGTTTCGACAAAGTTCGGCATTCGCTACTCGCCAATGTTCCATATTTTCGATACAGCTCTCTTTGAGTACTCTTCCTATAACTTCTGCTTATATTTTATAGCAAAAGTTTAAAATGCAGTGATGTGATTCTAAGTCAACCTCAAGACTGATTTATGGTATCATTTTGTCAAAGCTGAAAAGCGACATAGTAGCAAATATGTATAATGAAATCCTCGGTATGATTAAAGTGCAGGAAAACAGGCAAACAGCCTACCTGATAGTAAGTGCGACATCTGCGACGTGCGGATTGTCAATTCTTTATTTTTCATTTATGAATATGCATGCCTTAAATGGGAAAGTGATGTATAATACATCTGTATCCTTGCTTACTTAATGATATAATGGACTAGTAAAATATCACTAGCTTTTGCCCGCGGGTTTGCCCGCGTAAATATTCCTCGAGAACTTTTTGCCGGGATGAAAGGTACCCCTTGTCCTTCTTCTGGTTCTAAGCTACCTACCCATTTTCAGCAAATCATTTCAGCTATTCTTATATAACTTATAACATAACTCTAGAGTTATGTTATAAGTGAAACACAGTTAGAAGATGAATATATCAATTATATATGATGTATGCGTCTATACTACTTATAAGTGTATAAGTGATATGCATAGTCCTATATTATGTTTGTTTACAGTCTATTAAGTTTTTTTATCATAAGTTTTTATGCGTGACATGCTTTACAATATTCATACAAAGTATTTTAATACTAATTAGGTAACATTAATTTCTTTCAAGTGACAGTAGACGGATCACGTAGGTCGGGGAATCGATGACCGACGGGGAAGGGTCGAAGACCTACCTATTGTTGTTTGTTTTGGCAAGCATCGTGGAAATACTTGGTTGACGCCTATGTCCAACACTAAACTGCCAGCGGCTAAAATGAAAATGAGTTGAAAACATTAAAGAAACATACCTAAAAAAGCTAAAAGCCTATTTCTATATAATTTATTTATTTAACATTTATGCACAAAATACAATTCCTAAGCACTATAGGCGAACTCTATCGACAAACTTAATGCTATTTATACGCAACAAATATATTTGTATAGAAATATTGTTTATTTATCCATACTCACCTTTTAATTTATCCATGTCAATTGCATGTCCTTGTCAAGGTAGGTACTTAATTAAAATCTTCATTGCATTTTAGAGAAATAAGAATACTTAAATTTTCCAATTTAATTCAAAATTGTTGGCGAGAGTCCAATAGCAGACTATCGGAAACATAAGTTTAGATATATCTGCAGCAAAACATTGTAACTGTACGCTGATATAATGTAATGAAGATAGTTTTCGGCGAAAGCAGTTGGCCACATGCAATCTCCCAGCTTAGCCGCTTCTTAATTGCTTAACTTTAAACGAAGTCTTTCCTGCCCGTTCTAGATTCGTTTAACTTCATGCATAGTTTACAGTAAACAAAGTCTATTTTCTTAGTCTGCATGCCTTACTGATAGGTCATTACCACAACGACAATTCTAGGAATTATCTATCATTATCGTACCTACTTACCATGGTACCATGTTAAAAACTATTGGATTTTATCTTAGTCATCTTAAGTGTCAAATTAAAAACGACACCAACTATAATCTATATATCATAATAAAATGGATATACTTTGAAAAAGATTATAAGACTTCTCGGTTTGACGACTGTTGAGGTAGAGTTTTATGGATCGTGAGGATTAAATACAAATAAAACATATTTTCATGTTTTTCTTTATTCACACTTCATACAAACACACAACTGACAGACGTCCCTTATAAATAGTTCTATCCTATTTGTTAATTTTACACAAAGCTTCAGTTTTAAGATATCAGTGTAAACAAACCTAAATCTACAATATACTACATTACAATACAATAAATTTACAATGAATGCATATTTTGGTGGCCTTAATGACTGAAAACAATGAACAATCGGGTAAAACGAAAACTTAACATAAAATTAACAAACACAGCCATATGAACAATTAACAAAAATATCACAAAACTTAACAACAAATCAACACTTAAAAGTAATTAACCAGAAACAAAAACATTTTGGTTTGTAACAACACAAAAACAACCAATAATTTACATTCAAAATTAATGACAATAAGACAGTGTAATGATTATTTTGTCCCATAAAATAGTATAATTTTTTTCTGCTATCCAACAAACTATAGAAAACCAATGTATTTTTAGTAAGTAATAATTAATGACTTAAGGAAAAATTTCGAATTTGTTTTCATAAATAACATTATTTGAAGTTGCATAATATTGTAAATGGGTAGATACCGTAGCAATAAATTTTCAGTACATACTCAATGTTTACAACGGCGAACTAAGGAAAAATAGGGACAAAACAATCATCAGACAAATCAAACAAAACAAAATTATGCATTAGTAACTCTATTGATAAAGATTACCGAATATCCTAAACGTTGACATGAGCAAACATTCGTTTCGAGTCATTTTGTTTTTGACAGACGATAACCGCCGAATTACAATGCGTAAAAAATGAAAGAGCGTCCTGATAACGTTAATGAAATTCATAAACCCTATCAGAAGGCTAAACATAAAAACAAAGAGATAAGAAAAATAAATTGAAACAAAAGGCACTTAGGCTTATAAGGCACAATGTGATTGTTTCAAACAAATTACAGAAAACAAACGACAGTACCACTTCGAATGCAAATACCGTTGATATAATATGGGCTCAGTAAAATGCGTTGAATGACAATTAGTTTATGGTACAGCCCAGCCGAATGCATTTGTCTACCAGTGATGTTTTCCATTGCTAACGAAACAGACTGTTATCCAAACAAAACAAAAACTCAACTGATTTACAACAATTAAATCAACTAGCCGAGAAATAACAAAACTTAACTGATGAAGTAACAAAAAGAAAATTCAACACTTACAATGATAACTAAGAACTATGTCAACTTTAACAATTCAAAATGAAATGCTATCAACCAAACGAAAATTCAATAATGTAATATTTTGAACTTTTGTGTATGACATAACAAAAAATCAACTGCGTGAGATTAACAAAAATGACAATTATACTGCCACTTTAGAAACAAGATAGGAAAAACTTAACAGTATAAAATCAACATCAAAGTGAAAAACTGAACAGATAAGTACTAGCCAGACTTTTGTAAGGTATTAATATAAGCTTTATAGATCAGAAGTAAAAGTACAAATCAGAACACAACGACATTGAAATGGTTAAAACAAAATTGTACTTTTTGTAACCATATTTATATGTATCAAAAGGACTGCCAGAAAAAAATGGTATTCAATAACAGTAACAGTGAATTACAACAAAAACAGTAACAATAACGGCATTTTGAAACAGAAACTTAACAGGAAAACAAAAACTTTTGGTAACTTGAGCAGTTTAACAAATAAACCAATCATTAAGGCACTCCTGATCCAAAAATTACATAGTTTTGAACCGCAACGCACTTAATATATCCATATTTAGCAAAATTTATTATTAACTTTTAACCTACTTTAATCTTACTGTACTATTGTTTAGTTCTATTTAATGAAAAGTACCTACATAACATTGAGAAAGTATCAAATCGAACTATTTCCTAAATATCTAAACTACATTGTAAGTTTAATCCTATCTTTGGAAATCTAGAAAATATTTATGGTCACCTCAGTTTTTCGTTTAGCTGGTGGTATGAAGTTGGGTTCAATTTTGATGATAACACCGTTAGTTAAATTTTGCCTTGGGCTGCAAATTTCATCAAATATTTTTGGGCGATAGCTGTATTCCAAAATGCTTCTTTTCTCTTCGTAAAATTAATATTTACAACTGCAAAAAAAAATATTTTTAATACAAAACAATACTTCTTACATACAAACTATATTTAAAAAAATAATTAAATAAAATTCAACTGATTTTTATTTTGCAAGACTGATTTTTATTTTGCAAGTCGATTTCTTAGGTATGACTATATGACCCACAGAATACTAGTAACTGGCATTCGATGGGTGGTTCCTCCTTACCAGTTTTAGAATTAACTTTAAACCCACAATTCGCAACATGGTAGTACGGGCCGTAATATACAAACAACCACAAAGAAAAAACGTCATTAGTGAGATGTGTAAGTGAAATATAGATGTATATAAAATAACAATACATACCAATGAAGAACAACAGGTACCACACAGGTAGGGACACCATCTTTTCCACGGTATCTTTTCCTAGAATTTTTGGTATCAATACAATTGTCACGATCACTATTTACGATCTCAAATTATTAACTTTTTTTTCAGTTACTATTGTATTAGCTGATTACTCGGGGCCCGGCCCGATTGGGCCCCGGGAGTGTTAACTTCAGGTCTTCGAATTTGGATGTGATCCGTTAATCGTGAAACACCCTTATATATGGGTCCCGAAATCCCTCCCCGCGCAACCGTGGGAGCGTTTGCGCACGTGGGCTCTTTGCGTAAGCGCACACAATGGCGCCCTTTCTTTGTCCGTTTGATTTCTGATTTCACCCTTCGGACGTCTTACCTCCTATCTGTATATACCTGGATTTGCTTAGGGGAAAATCTCGCCCGGTGGGAACTACGTAATCACAAATTAAATTGAATTATTGTACTTATACGATATATGATTTTAGAAGAGGGTTGGCAAGTAACTTTCACACGGTAAGGGTCTTTTGTTATGGAAGTTGTCTTCTGCGTCGTTATTTTTTTTATTACGTTACTGTTATTGCGCAATATTTTCTTAGCCAATTGGGCAATCTATATTAGTGTTCTCTAATCACATAAGTTTAAAGTAAATTTATTCCTTCCTTCTGGAAAAATCTTCCCCGGTATTTTGAAGGAAAGTTTTCTTTGACCGAAATCATAAGTTTCAGAAGATCAAATGTGATCAATGCATTTTTATATCGATGGACTCTACATTATTTAAAAAAAATCTAATTGTAATAATAATTCATGTTGATGTTATTGATCAATTAAATAACATCTTTAGATAAAATTAAACTAATTTCAAAGGTTAAAAAAAAAATTCACTCAATGATAATAAAATTGAAAAGGACATTCTATACCATAACGCGGTTTGTTTAGTGAAGACGCAGAAACATGACCAAATGATTTTTACAATATCGTTATTGGAATCGAACTAGCAATGAATAGGTAAGGTAAGCTGTGCTCTCAACAAAAATCAAGGCTGAAGTCGATTCTACAGCGGGCCTTGCGAGTCATTAATTTGCGAGCTCACAAAGAAACGACGATTGACTTGCTCCGAGTGTTTGCTCTGCAGCCGAACAAAAGATCTTTTCAGCGATACCCTAGAACGTGCGCTGCTTAAAATAATGAGTCCTTTAATTTAAAGGTAAAATAGTGCGGTAATATTCGAATTCGTTCACATTGCCGTATGGGTCGCAGTCCTATTTATCCTGCTTGTTTTCCAACCTACAAGTACGAAGCGAGTTCGTAATGTGTCACAATTATTTTTAAACTTAATTGTGAAGAACTAACTTTTTGCTAATTATTGGTAAAATGTTATCAATTGACATCTGGTAAGACTGAAGTATTTATTGGTAGTTTGTTTTTCGTAATTATAGAAAATCTGGAAGCACTTCAGCTTACTTAATAGTTATTTAAATTGTTATGGAAAAAACGAAATAAACATTGTCAGTAAAATATTGTGCAGTTGTATAGAAATTTAGGTAGCAGTGTGTGCTTGCCAAATGCGTCACCAAAAATATTAGCTTTCTCAAACTTTTTCGTAAACCTGAAGACCAGTTCGAGACAATTTTACAAACTTGTGTCTAAGTGCCGTATAACTTAAAACACAAGTTTGTAAGTACATATGACTGCCTACGTGTACAGTTAACAAAATCAAAAAAATGATCAGACGCTTCATAAGAGGATCAAAAATTTAACAAATACAAATTTTATAATATTAGTTAAAAAAACTAATACATTTTTATTGATTTAGCACGTACTTATAATAAGAAAACCAGCTGCGCTATGTGATCTCTACTTTCTTACACTTAGGTACTAAAATGCAAAATTTCAAAAAGAAAAGACGAGTGATCAAAATCATTTCAAACGTATTATAACCTATGAATATCATTATCTTACACGTTTTGCTCAAACTGTTTAAATAACTTATTTTAAATGAACATTTCAGATTAGAACTTCAGACTTTAGATTTCACCTGAGAGCTTACCGTTTGACTCCTCCCTATTTTTATGCAGATATCACACACTTGCTAAGAATAATTTCTAAAGCTAGATTTTTTTGCGATTGTATAATAGGTTTTCCTTTTTGTGAATAAAGATCAGATATTTTTCTGCTAAGCATTTGCAGTAGCAAGAACTACTTCAAATAAAATAATAAATCCATTGCATACAAACGTTCGATTTTTCTAGACTCCATCTCGCAACGCAAGCACCTCACAACGTCACAGTTTCCTGCAATCGATAACTTTATCATCTATCATCAGCCTGTTTTGGTACAAATAAATTTTAGTTTGCTATAACAGATGCCAGCGTAAATATTAGACGATAGATCAATACACCGGCCCATGGTACACATATAGCCTGTGTCACTCGGGGATAGTGAAGCTTTCCAACGGTGAAAGAATTTTTCAAATCGGTCCAGTAGTTTCGAAGCCTAATACGATGTAAACAAACAAAGAAATCTTTCCTCTTTGTAATATTAAGTATAGAAGTAAAGATATGTAGATAAATAAATAGATTTTTTGACAAAATCTTATGTACAATAAATTAAGGTGTAGTAGTAGATGTAGGTACTTAGAAAAATGTATCTTTGAATTGAACTGCTCTATTTCTGCATCTTTAAGACAAATTAATAAAGTCCTCGTTTCATACAAATAGAGCGATAATACTAAAACGATTTGGTTACCATTATCAAACTACCAGCATCACCCTGATCCTGTGAGGTTTCATCATATTTGTATATTAATCAAATATTATAATTTGTTGTTTATTTGACTACATAAATCCAAACAATTATGAATTTAATGTATTTTGTAAGTATGATTTGGCGAATTCGCTCCCAAAAGTACTCTATGTTTGATCCCTGGTCCTGAACTATATCCATATAAAATTTCATCAAAATCGGTTCAGCGGTTTAGCCGTGAAAGCCTAACTAACGACAGATATACAGACTGACTTTCGCATTTATAATATAATTATGGAAGTATGGATTAATGAACATCATTGTATTTTCCCAATGATTTAAACCGCAGTGTTTATCTTGTTATTAGTCGATGGACTTTAAGGCAGCTTTTACGACATATTTATTCATAGATATTAAAGTGTTCCACTTATGACTCATCTCACTCTCTCACTCATCACATGGATTACACGGCGATTCGTCATACATTATTCCACATTTAAAAGAAATTGATTTCTGCGATTTATCCATACTATCCATACTTCCATATCCATACTTCCATACTAATATTATAAATGGCAAAGTCTGTCTGTCTGTCTGTCTGTCACCTCTTCACGGCTAAACTGCTGGACCGATTGTGATGAAATTTGGTATGGATATAGTTATGCACTAGGAGTCAAATATAGCCTACTTTCGGGCGCGATATAACCGAGGCAACAGCTAGTATAAATATAAAATTTACTCGGTCTACCGGAAAATTCAGTATCTTGGTACATCAATCTTTTGTAAATCTGCTCGTACAAATATACAATTTTAAACCTAATCCCACAAGGAATTGGAGATAGATGCATCTGTGCAATACACTGCACAGACAAAGCACTAGTCAGATACGAGATTATCCTACAGAATATACCGCCATTGTATCGATGTCCCTGTATTGTGTATTTGTATAGGCGTTTGTTAGTAAAGAAATTATTGTATCAGCTATAACAGCCAGTATCTATGAAATATACATGGAATTAATTTCTTCCATGGTAATACTACTGAATAACATATGTCAAGACAAACGCTACATATCTAATTTAAATAAATATTCAAATAATTAAGGTCTTTGCAGTCAAAAGAGTTTGACCGGTTATAAGTTTTGAATGTTACATAATTATATGGTTTGTTACTAAAAAAACTAGGGAAACCTCGATTGGTGGGGCGCGTTAATCTCTAGTACCGGTAAATACCTACTGATTTGAAAAATATCTGTACTAATATAATAAAGCTAAAGCGTTTGTTTGTTTGTTTGAATTTTTATAACTTTTTCAAATAATATATCTAATAAAACTTTATCAAAATGAACAAATCTAACATAGCTTAGGTACTTCTGTCCACTACTGCTTCAGTTTCTTCAAGAATTCCCCAGTAACTTTAGAACTACTTGTCGGATTTGAAAAACTCTTTCTGAATATGATAGCCAGTAGCCAGATTCTTAGCGCAGGTTATAGTACGCCCACAGTATGGGCGAGTGAAACCGCGGGGAATGGCTAATATTTAATATACAAACAGAAAAGACACAGTCAGCAATGTATTAAAACTTATCAACTTTTATCTTGATTTCAATGCGGTGGCGACATTGGATATTGCTAGGTAGGTACTACTTATTTGATCGTCACTTGCAGTGATTTGATACCTCATCAACAAACATTTATACATAAGTGATTTATGTGTTAAGTTAATTGCTCAGTGAATTAAATTGAAATACAGTTGGCACTAATTACTATATTTGTCTGCATGACTAATTCACCTGCGGTCAGTATTATAATGACGTATGCTACGTAATATAGAACTGTACTGGCAACACCAGCATTTCAATTACTGAACGAGAACATCCTACCTAAATATTTTCTTTTTATTTTAATCTGTGAAAATTTGTATACATGTTACAGTTTCCAGTTTTTATACGTGATAATCCTAATGTGGTGCTGGTGCTAATACTTACCTACAAATTATTTCGTCCTTATCCCTTATACCTTATGTAAAAAATGCAGTTGTATAAAAATAAATTCTCAAATAATAGCTAGCCAATAAATTTTTTGCCCATGAAGGAAAGCAGCTGACATATTTTAAGTTATTTTAAATGGTTGATTATATGATGATACTTATAGATAACAGTACTTCAATAGGCTCATTTCACGATATTAAATAAAAACAGAGAATTGAAAAAATACAATTTTTTATAATCTAATCCCGTCTTCCGTTTTCATAGAAACTTGAGTCAGTCAGCTAGGAATTAGGATGCGCACTTTTTGTTTTTCTAATATAAACTACTCAAAATAAAACCAATATAAATTTATCCAAATCAATTGTTAAAATAGTAGGAAGCTCACAAAAACGTCAAAGAAATTTACCTAACAATTTTCTATAGCTATAATACTAGACTAGAATTATTCACTCTTCCGAGAAACATTAATATTACAAGGCACTTACATTAGGCGGGTACGTGATAGACAGGCTGCTTTGCCAATTATTTATTATTAGACGGTAATAACCGAGAAATATTAACGAGAATCCAAATCGCCTACCCAAATCGCAGAATGATAGACATGAGGGTAGTATACTGTATTATGAAATACGATCAAGAATAAGTAATATCCTTTATAGATCAAACCATGGCCATTTAAAGTATGCTGCTATAGAGATAGAGCACATTTATTGTATCTTTCGTCCAAAGCTTCAGTTCTGTAGTTATTTATTTCGGAATATTTACTTATTCTAAGAGGACAAGTACACACACACAAGTATTTCGTATGATTTTAGTAAAATGGCATAAGACAAGGTTGATTCTTTTCTTTTTGTCTTTCCAAAGTTAGCGAATAAATAAGGCAAAATATTACAACTTGTTGCACTGTTTCAACCAAAAGCATTTCGTCAATGCTGATGCAGGGTAAGACCAGAACGATATTGTACTCAGTTATTCGTATTATTGTGCACATTACTCATTAATAATAATAGGCACCATTTTACTTTCATTTAGTTGGGGGAATTAACACGTGTACTAGAACAGTGAATCTCAAAGTGGGTTTCTAAACTAAACCAGCAGTTTGCTGTAGAGAGATAAAACTGCACGACGTATTCCCAGAAGAGATTTTAATTTCGCATTATTTAATTATTATTTATAAGAATTGCAATAAATACTGTTGGCTGATGTAATCATCAGCCAACAAAATCATAAAAAAATATTAAGTAAGTATATTGAAAACAATACATAAGACTCGGCTGGTAAAACATATTCCCTTTCTGTAGATATAATTTGTATAGTTCAAATAATGTTTGTATAAAACTGCGAGAATAGAAGAGGGTTCCGCGATCCTAAAAGTTTGGCAACCGCTTACTAGTAGGTTGGTCGCTTTCTATGAGTTTTGTTAAGATTTCTCCGAGAACGCGGAGTGTTCCTCAATTATTTACGCATACACTCCCTTTCTAGTCCCACTTCTTTTCATATGGGACAAAAGCGGATTCAGGTCGTGCCAACAACAACGGAAAGATTGCAAACGACCTACCTACTTTTGTATAGGTGAGCTTTAAGCTTTTAATATTAAGCTCTGAGCTCCGGGCAAGTTTATTACAAGCGCCAAATATATGATTCTTTGTTCTATATTTTTCTATGTACATAACTCATATAACATGCTCAGCTTTCCCAAACACATTCCTTCCCAATTTACGAAAGCTTTGTTTTATGATCTTACGACTGTTCAGAATATAAAAGGAAAATGATAGGACTACGGTTCTTTTATTTTATTACTGATTTGGAGTTTGATTTTTGTCGTAAATGTTTACGATAGAACGTAATTTGGATAATATACAATTTTGTTAACAATTAAGACCTATATTAGGCAACATGCTGATTAATACTTCACTGTGACTTTCATTATAATGCGCAATGCGGATGACTAGAAAAAGTGTGTCATATAGAATCAGGCAGTAATTCCACATTGGTAATTAAATTTTGTTAAGAATCGAATCAACGATATTAAGTAGACTGTAGGTAAGTACCTAGTTAATTAAATACAATGTTATGGATCAAACAAGAAATTATGTGTTTCTTAATAGGGAAATTTAATTGATCGTTATTTTTTCTCTGTCCTAAAAATGTTTTGCCTTCTAAATGTCTAAAACTTTAACAACATTCAGCGAAACGACGCGACTTCCATGAATTCGCTTTGCATTAAACTTTTCTTGTATTTTTTAGTTCTACGAATTGAAGATTAAATATATTTTTTTGCAAGAATATTTTTCAAATACAGTTGTAAAGCCATACATCCTTGTACTCGACATATGTAGAACTTGCGGCAAACGTTATCAAGGCGTATTCCACCTCTCGAGGGTACTGTGAGAAACTGTTTATGCAAATAAGAACGAAACGCTCCCCAGTTTGATATACTACCGAAGGCAAGAAATAACCTGGGGTCCTTTTCAAATTCGCCCCAACCCGACACGATTGAACGGAGGTTTTTTTATAGCGCGGATACAGTAATCTAGTTCAGGTGTGCTCTCGAAAAATCCTCTCGGATCTGAGGTCGCATACGTTCTCGATTTTATTGCATATTGAGACGTACTATTCGTGTGATATATTTCCCTAGACCAGTGCTCCGCTGCTATATGGAACTTTCCGATGTTATAGTCTCCGAACATACGGATCCAACGCCCCTATCGAACTCCGTAAAAGTATATTGAGAATAGATTTGCAAAAAAATTTTGTCTTCGCAATCCTTGCAATTTGTTCAAGTAATCTTGGTAAATATTTTACTAATACTAGGTACGTTTACCCTACTCGTTTAGAAAAAAGAAGCATTTTTTTTCAAGCAAAAGTGGTTAAGAACATAGTAGGAAACAATTATTAGGACATTAAAATTTGATACTACACTATGATTTGATGAAAATTATCATTGAAGGAACGATAAAAGGAAGAAGGGGTCCAGGTAGACCGAGGCATAGCTATATGAAGCAGTTAAAAGAGAAAACAAACGTCGTAAGTAAGAAATAAAGTAACTTATTAATGATAGACAGAAATGGAATAAAATCCACCGACAAGAACCTAGCTCTTAAATTTATGATGATGAGGTATGTTTCCAAACTTGGGATGGTATTTAATATCAACATATAAATTGTGGAAAACGTCTGTATTGTACATGTACTATGTAGTAGGTACTTAGTAACAGTAACGGTAACAGTTAGGCAAATAAGTCGTCAAATGAAACAAAATTTATTACTGCTAGCCATTTAAGATTTCTTTATACAAATCGTTTTAGTGTTACAATAATTTATCTGGATTTTTCGAAAAAATGGCGCCCCTATTTTTCCACTACTTTTTTTACATTATTTTTATACCAATCCAAAGTCTTCAAAAGAACTACGCTCATTATAAATCGTTACTATAATAAATATGCATACACCTATTCATTTTTGCAAAAAAGCACCAAAAACGTCAGCAGAAAGTTTATAATTTTTAATTGGGTCGTCCGCAAATGGAACGGGTTGAATTCTCCAGCAGAAACTAAACGTTTTCATAAGTTGCTAGCTTGCATAAAGTGCAGGTGGTTTCGGTAATCCGGGATGCATAACGTGGGAACGGATGGTTGGCAGAGGCGCAAGGTGAACTTGCAATTTGCTTTCACGCCACCTGGTGAGACACTCTGATTGCACACTTTGCGATGCACTTTATCGAATGGGTTACTCCTCTGCCGCATTGGACGACGATTGCATTGTCTGCTTGCTGCTCTTTTGCTAAACGAAACTTTTATACTCATTCAGATTTTGTTGTGATAACCGTTAACTAGTCAGAGAATTAAATGGTTTTCACAAAGTGTACAAGTTTTGTTTTTACTTAACAGCTACTAAATACTATATACTTAATAGTATTTAGTCGCTAAAATAAACCTAACATCATATTAATACTTAACACCATATAAATGTAAAAGTAACATGTTGTGTCATATTAAAAAAATATATAATAAAGTACCTACAAACACGCCTGCACCCGTAGTCAAGTGACAATTTCAAAACGCTAACGAATGTCGTCAAAAACAAAATGTATGAGATTGAATTGACATAAGCTGCGGTAAATCACGTGGTCGATCCCATACATTTTGTTCTTGTCATACCTCGTTAACGTTTTGCGATTGTGACTTTGGCTAAGCCCCCTTGGTACCCTTTTCTTTTCGATCCCTCTCTTGGGTCTGCTGGATGAGATTTCTTTAAAAGAAGCACCATCGTACAAATGTTATCTTTTATCGTGTAAATGTTTTACGGACATTAATTAATTACCTAAACAAATAAATATTGTAATGTCTACCTCGCAAGAAAATTCTAAATAAGTATGTAAACCATTTTGTTAGCATAAAATACATTTAAAACCAAACTAAGGTATTTACGTTCGACGTATGTGTCTCACGATTAAAAATCTGGCCTACCTGAAATTATCTATAAGGTCATCTGTTAAATATTAATTCCTTCCATTGTATACTTCCGTTCCATCAATGTATACGACGACGATTTTACTTTTTTACGCATTTTGAATTTGAGAATACTAAATTACCATAAATAGGTGTATGGGGCGTTCGGGTCGAAATCGAATTCGTCATCTTGAGATCGTTATTGTAAAGGCATTATCTGGGATCGGAGCCTGAATATAAATGTAGGGTCCTGGAGATTTGGAGTAATATGTCAGGCGCAGAACGGGACGCCTGTCAGGAGGGGGGACATTGCATATGGCCGCCTGGGAAGATGTACTGTTAACAACGGCTTCATTGTGTACTCAGTGTATTCCTTGAAAACTAACATTACGAGATAGGAGGGGTTGACGTATGAATTTACTTGAATGTCTCTATAAAACTAATAATCTTAACTCATTTTGATTATTCCGTTCAAATAATTTCAAAAAATGTACGTACTACCTAATTATAAAATATTCTAGCTTATTTTAGTAATTATAAATGTAAAATACCAGATTATATGACGTAGTAATTAATATAAGTGTTGCCTGAAAAGTTATAAGAGAAAACTTACGATAAGATGTGACTGTAGTACCTACCTAATATAAATCGATATATTCAAAATAAATTATGTAGTTGGAGCATTATAATTGTTTTTGCCAAAAAAACGAAACCGACCAATTCCTGAACTAAAAAGGATGAAATAATCAATACATTGTTGTTTCAATATGCTTCATATCAAACATTTTAATAAATCTGAAGTCGGTGCCGATTATTTAAATAAAATATGCTAATTAACGAGCCAGCAGCTATAGTCAACGAATTCGTAACATTGGCACCAACTTCAAATTTATTAAAATGTTTGATATGAAGCATATTGAAACAACAATGTATTAATTATTTCATCCTTTTTAGTTCAGGAATTGGAGTCGGTTTCGTTTTTTTGCCAAAAACAATTATTTTTACTTTTTAGTTTTGAATACGCAATACCTTACAACTAAAAAGTTGTAAACACGTTGCATTTTGGAAAGTCGGGTAAACGTCATCAGCGTCGTCTCACCTGATTGACATGGAATATACCAAAAAATGCCCTAATCGCAATAAAACTTGAAGAGTTCCCTCGATAACTCCATGATTCCATCATTAGATCCTGATCTGATCACTATGGAACCATCTAAAAAGTATGCCCTTTCTAACAAAAAAGAATTTTACAAATCGATTCAGTGGTCTTCGAGTAATAGAGCAAGATATAGTACAATCAAAAAGTTTTAAATACTTCGCATTTTTGAAAGTGGGTTAAATTTTCCAGCATTGTCTCACCTACGTCTCACCTTACTAACATGGAATATATCAAAAAATACCCATGCCCAATACAAAACTTCGGTTAATAATAGGATTTCAAAATAAAATGTCTCCAAAGTTAAAGAACTCCAAGATCGCAAACTTTGCTCAAGTCTAGACATAGAGCTAAAAATATCGTAAGTACTGACTTTTGTTAAATACTCGTACCTATTGCATATTTCTTTCTTTCTAGGCGGCTGCCTGCCTTTATTCCCGTGTGGATTCAGTGAAACTAATTCTAGACTACATATAATGAGAAGGTGCAACAAGGCTAAGGGCATAGCCACCCAAAATGTAAAAATAACATATGAAATGCAGTCAAGATAAATAATATTAGGAAATTGAGAAATGTAGTAAGTATGCGTATGCACCACAGAACAAAGAAATTATCCGAATAGAAATGTTTTGACGCAGATTTAGTTACAGGATCAGTGTGGCAGCGTATTCTCTCTTCTTATCTTCAATTAATACATGTAAACCCAAAGAATTTAGAATCGCGCGCGGTCTGACGCAATTTTTTTTTAAATCTATGTGTAAACCACACCACACCTTATTAGAAATGTATTACGTATTTAACAACAAAACCACCTAATGTTATGGACCAATTACAGTGGCAATAAGTGACGCAATCAAATTCCCCGCCCATTTTTTCTGTGTGAAACGTTGGCTTGCAAGCCAAACTAGTGACACGTTTTTCGTACGCTAAGCAACTTCTTGTTAATATTTCTAAATTCTGTGGTATGCACTAACAAATGGAGTGGGTACAAGGACTATAGTTCGCCAGTCGCGTGTCACCCGCATACCCGCAGGACACAGTCACACGAGCGCACTGGAACACGATTGTTTCACCCTCGTCCCTCCCCGAACTCTGGACAAAACCCCAATCACTACGGAATTAAATCCTCTTGTTGGCTATAATGAATATTCGAATTCTGATCGTTTATTATCTAAATACTATATGTATTGATTAGACATACCTTTACAATCCGTATACAAACGCTTAAACACCCAAACATAAGAAGGCGCGTAGTAACTACAAAGATGCTAAATTCTAAATTGGTTGGGGTGTGGTAAGATGAGGACTGAGGAAAGAAATAAAAATGAAACTGTTTAGAAAAGAACAAATGGAAAGATAGAAGTGCACAATGCATTCGTTTATAACAATACTAGCGACCTGCTCCGGCTTCGCACGCGCGGGTGCAATATTATGGGTTGTTCATAAAAACCTTTCTTTAATGACTCAGGCAAAAAAAATTTGGCTGATTAGGTATCATTTGCCAACTAACGTTTCGAAAAATTTTATTACGCAAAATAAACATTTGCCAACTTTTCTTATAATTTTGTTTTATTTCCTAAACACAATAAAAAAAACTATTGTTATGTTGCATATTCGTGCGCGATCCAAGCGGAATCATTTATTTACGAAAGGGGAAGCAGTTCTTATCAAAATCTATCATTAAAATGGAATAGTATGGAACAGGACTATCCGTCGGTGACGCGTTGTTTTACTACAAAATGTCGTAGACTCGTAGCCTGCGATATTTTGTAGCTTCTTCGTTCGTTCGTAGCTCTTAAAGTTCGCTGGAATAATTTCGTTATTGTTGATTGTGATCTTTTTCTTTGTCTATTATAATTTACCCAATTTACTTATTTATTTAACTTAACATAATACGTAGCCGTAGGCTTTTCCCAACCAATCTGACCTATTCTTATTTCATTTTGTAAAAAAATTGTTAACTTTCTTGGACGTGTTTATAAACCTGTTGATTTATATAAACTACTTAGTTTTATAACTTAGGAATAAATTTTCTTAAGTATTTATTCTTCTTCGTTCCCAATTAAATATTCTCAAAAAAATAATACTTAGAAGGCCTTACCTTCTCTTATTTTGCATACACATAGAAAATACATTAACTTGAGGAGCGTACCCTGGATTCTAAAGCGTAAGCTGAAGATTTAACCAGGAAACACGCTCGGACGAAAAAGATAAAAAATACATTAATAATTATATAATACATTGATAAACGCTATAAGTTTTCATTATTAACTTTAGGTAGATACATATCCAAAAATATGATCACTTTTTCTGTCCGTTATTTGCGGAAAGATTTAATTAATATTTTTCTAAGATCGGGTAACTAAATCTATAGTTTTCACACGTTTAAGAACAGGCATGCATAATAAAGTCGTTTATGTCAGAAAACGATTAACGAAAGTGGTTCGGGCTGAGTTTGGCACGCGACACGACACCCGACCGCCCGTATGTGACGTCACAGTTTTGTCCCATGTCAAGCCCGCCGCTTGCTAAAATCGAAGTCGTGTACTGTACATGCTGTTGTGTCTGGTGGCTATGACATAACATGGCATTTATGCACACGACAACATAAGCTACATGTAAAAGACAGGGTAAAGACTAAACAATATCTGGATACTCCTAACGGGAATAAAGTTTATTCCCCTACTCAGTTTAGCATCTAATTTATCTTTAAATATCAATACAAACTGCGTAAGTAATCACTTTGTGCGTACAACCGTTAATCTTTTATATTATACACAATACTACACCCAAACTGCGCTAAAAAAGATTCGAATAAAACTCCCAACCTTGGAAAGATCCTAAGGATAAAAAATCTAAACAGTCACCCAAACCCTTCGTCCGTTATCCCTGTCTCAACATCCCCGGTGATGTCTTCCTTCACGTCCCAGCCGTTAAATAAATCCGGCTAATCGTTGCAGAACTGGCTAGCATTGTCCAGACGTTGAATACCTTCATTGTCTTCAGAAGCAAGGTCGTATCAAGAAAAGATAGGAACCGATACGTACCTTTACATTATTTTGGCATTTAAGTCTTTATTGTTAAGGTTGAATTTTGTGATAGTTCCGTGTTAGAAAAAGGTTGCACAAGACGGACAAAGGTAGACAAGATTGATGTAACGGTCGATGGCAAGTTTGCGCACGTGCTGCGGCCGGCTGCACATCCAAGTTACGTCTTGTAAAGTTATAAAAAATTGTATAGATAAATATGGGAACAGGAGCAGGAGCGATATCTGGGATATATGGTTCCGCAGCAATAATATGATAAATGATTATACTTAAATCAACCTAACAGCCACTGAGTAAGGTAAGTAAGTAAATAGCTTAGGTGTAGCGAATTATTGTGGTTATAATAGGTACCAAATTGTAGAAAAGGCTTTTCGATCATCAATATTTAAAAAAAAAGTATGGCAATTTAGCTACCACAATGTAGGACTTAAGTGTAATCTTCAGAATCTAACCATAGTAGTATAGGTATTATTATTATTGTTTGCTTAAGTTGAAGCGAATTAGAGGGTAAAGGGAAGGCCGAAGGCCGTCAATTCATTCGGTTTCGTAGTATTGATGCTGCGGGTCCCCAAAACATTAAAATACATACCTTTTTTTCTGTACAGACGTATTGTTAATAGATTAACGTAGTTTTACTTTTGTACAGATATAACGAAAACTGTTATCTATACATATAATAAGACACTAAAAATCAAGTGTCTGTACATTTAATATTTTTCAAAAAAACTGATTGAGTGCGATTAAAAAAGAGTAACAGAAACCAAAAAGACAGTTTTTGGAATTTTTGTCTGTCTGTATGTATGTATGTCTGTCTGGTACGTTATAACTTCGAAAATACTCAACGGATTTAAACGCGGTTTTTACAGTTGGATTACATATAATTAGGAGCGTTGTCAAAACTTTGTTTCGTCAAAATCGGTTAAGGGAAAAAGAAGTTATGGTCGATTGAAAATTTACTTCAAACACTGCTTTAAAACTTTTAATGCGTTAATTTGCGTACCTATAGACAAAACCCATTTGAAATTTCGGCAGTAACAAGCAAAGCATCTTGGCCTATCGGTAGAGGTCGCGGATATTTTTTTTAAGTAGAGGGTTTGAATCCTGCTAGACATCACTTCTTTTGTTTTTACCCTTTTTTTGTTTTGTATTAATTTTTTAGAAGTCAATTTTTTTTTAATATTTCAGTAAAAAAATGTTTCTAGAAAGTAGCTAGATCGACTCCTGCCACAAACAATAATTTTCTGTTTTCGTTTTTTATTTGTTTTCTAGAATTATTTTCTTACTTAGAGAAAGCTCTTAGCGTTAATTCCGTTAATATAAAAGTATTTTGTACTTATCTATCTATACATATAATAAGACAGTAAAAATCGAGTGTCTGTACATTAAATATTTTTCTAAAAAACCTCTACGGGGCAATTAAAGAAGAGTAATAAAAACAAAAAAAAACAATTTTTGCAATTTTTGTCTGTCTGTCTTTCTGTCTGTGTGGTGCGTTATAATTTGAAAACTACTCAACAGATTTGAACGATGTTTTCACAGGTGAATTACATATAATTAGGAGCGTTGTCAAAACTTTGTTTCGTCAAAATCGGTTAAGGGAAAAAGAAGTTATGGTCATTTAAAGTTTACTACAAGCACTGCTTCAAAACTTTTAAACAGTTGAATGCGATTTACATAAACGTATTTAATTTAGATAAAGCTAGAATTTCTACTTATATCAATAAAGACAAAAACACACTGCAGTCTCTATTAAATTTTAATAAAATAACACATTGAATGTTTGTGGGCGTATGATTTAGTTACATAAAATATCAATAGATGGCGCTGACTTTATTTTAATAGCAGATTGAAATTTTTCCTTACGGCAGCAATTAATTCTAATTATTTAAAAAATTGGTTGTTGATTTAGTACTATTGGTTGGTTTGTTTATCGGTCGTTTGTTGTGTTGTATTGTAAGCTATTTGAATTGATTGGTTGGTTTGGTTTGGCTTTGGTTTAAAAAATAATCAAATCAGTGATTGACGGAACATACGGTCGTGTCGTAAGGACTAATTTATCTGACTTATCACTATTTATTGAGATTTTCTCCACTTTCCACGCCCACTAAAACTTTGGGAGTGGATTTTAGGTCCTAATGACTCTGTAATAGGCTGCGTCTACTCTTTTAGAGACAAAGATTGATAGTATGAATGGTAAGGGCTCCTTCTTCTGAAGGTCTGTTGTCCGTAAGCCGCGTAGTCGCGGCGCTCACTCATTTTGTAGGCATTTAGACATCATATTTGGGAAAATAACACTACAAAATCTACTTCAGCGATTTTCGCTATATAAATACTTTATCTAAAGGCTGGTATAAAAAGCAGGACAATAAGTTTATTATTTTAGGCATAGTATTGAAAATAAACTTCCAAAGGAGGCAACTTAGATTTTTCTATCGAGCGAATTTTGTCTGATATTGTTACTGTTACTGTAAGCGAATTTCACTCTGCTAGATCCTCAACTAAAAACATATTTTTTTCAGAATTTCCGACTGTTTAATACTGATTCCTATTGATTTTAAAAACGGTATTTGAGAAAGAAGTGGCCCTAATATTTATTGATATCGTAGCAATGTAATGGCTTTATAAAATTGGCACGGGAAAAGGATACAATAGAATTAACTATAGGTCTGGATAGTTGTAGTTTCCACAGGTTACGCGAAAAGCGACCTACAAGCGGGCGGAGCCGCGGGCAACAGCTAGTAAATAATAATGTCGAAACTTTATATACAGACATATGAATAGGTAAACAATAAGGTTCACGAGATACACCCCGCTGACAGACAAAAGAATGGATGGACAGACGAGGCTTTAGTAATAGGGGTTACATTTTCACATCTTGTGTGCGGAATTTAAGTCTCCTCGAGGGACGTAGGTAGGTATATCATTTATATGAACGTGTGTTTGTTTGTTTTCCATTATTTTACGTCAAATAGGAGCGATGACGAATTGATGTGATTTTTGTAGTTGGAGGGGCGGAGAGTGGCATAGGTTTCTTACGTGGGCAAAGCCGCGGGCAACAGTTAGTTAGTAACGTAATAGCACCCAATATTATAATTAACTTATAATAAGTAACAATTGACGTCAATAAGTGATAAGAATATCCTATATTGAAAATAAACTTTGTTGTGTGACAGTTGAACAAAATAAATATGTTATCTATCTATGTAATTAACTACTGTTTTCTAGATGTAAGCAAAAATTGGTCTCAATCTAATGGTGCTGGCGGAACCCCTTTTTTATAATAGCGGCTGAAAATATCTAAGTTTTCTATATTTCATTTATGCATATTTTTTTTTAACTTCTACCGCTACATCGCCATATTCCTAAAATTTTGAAGTTAGATATTTAATTCACTCTTTGAAAACTCGACTTTTTATTTATTTGATTTCCAGATATAGTGATTTCTGCACTGTACCGATGAAAATAATGAAAATAAGGACCTTTGATTAACAGCGTACCCTGGGCTCTGAAGCGTAAGCTAAAGATGCAACCGGAAAAACACGCACGGACGAAGATGAATATTGAACATGCAGATTTAGCAACTACCAAGCTCACAAGTAACTACTTAAATTTTTCTCTTTTATTTTACACATTTTGCCTCGGCCCTGGATGCTAGCAGAGTAGCCTTCCAAAATTGTATACAATTACCAAAAAAAAAAGGATGTTGATATGAATTTTTGTTGCGAGTGTACTATTCACAACGACAATCCTAGTGTATGGTAAAGATTTTTTATATCGCACTAAACTTGGTTTATTCAATCATAAAGTCTTTGAAAGGGCAGATTCTTTGGCAAAAGATAGACTTGCCTTTGTCAACGTTCGGAGTGAGTGATTTATGATTTAGGAACTCAACAAAACCGGCTTTGTTTTTTTTTTTTACATTACTCAATATTATATCGTTATCGATAATACTATATTTATAAATAGTATAAGATTACTTTTAAAAAGAAATACAAGCACCTATCTACGAAAGCAAATGTAAGTACCTAGTTACCTGCAACTAATGAAAAACCACGACCTCGACGAAGAATAAGTATAATACACCTCGATCTATGAGTATACTTTTGTATTTCTCTAGTCAGTAGTTACAAGCTAAAACCGAGATAAAGTAGGTAGTTTAATATTCTATTTACCCAGTTATATTACTAGTGTCACTTATACGAGAATTAGCAGTGGATAAGCTTACTAGTGTTCAGTTAATTTTCTTTCGTAAGTTGGTGATTAGCTGTTTATTGCTGGTGAGTGCGTATTCATGAGATTACTTTTATAAGTTTAATCTATCTATCTATTTTTAATGTAGTTATGTAGGTTTCATTAAATTTTTCAAATGATTTTTTACGCTTGGTGTCAAACATAATATGTACCTATTTATTAGTACCTAAAATAAGAGCGCCAGACCTATTTTTATGTCGGAAAACATAAAGCTCACTTTTCTCAAAAACAATAGTATAAAAAATTTAAAAAGGCTTTACACAACATTTCTAATTAAATTTCGTTATTGCAGGTTATTTAAAATGCCGAGAAAGAAGCCACGTCGAAATAAAAAGAGTGCTAACAAAAGCAATGTGACAGCGGTAACTGAAACTCTGGAAGAATGTCGTATCTCTGAGACTGCCACTACATCCACCGAGCCTACTCCACTTCAGCCAAATATTCTATTCAGGTCCAGCATCCTATTAGAACACTTGATCCTTTGGCCAATTCCAAAACAAACTGTACCAAATGTGTTCCTGCATAAACCATGGCCTATGGAAAAAACCAAGGAATTAGTCAACCTTAAAAGAAATCTCGGAAAGGGCCAATGTATCATAAAAAACAAAAGCTATTATGTAAAATTTATTATTTTTACATTTAACACACATACATTTATAACAGATTACTTGGAAAACAAAGAAATGCCTTTTCATACATATGGCCACCCATCTCACAGAATGATGAAGGTAGTGGTAAGAAATTTGCCGATGAGCACCAACTTAGATTTAGTGCAACAACATTTGCTAGAGGCGGGTATACCAGTTGTAAGGATACACAAACTGCACGTTCCACAGTCTGAATACCACACAACAATGCTAGTGTTGATTGTCCTGCCGAATACAGCTGAAGGAAAGAAGATGCTATTAGTATCGCACATATTTGATACTGAAGTAAAGTTGGAGCCGGCTCAAATAAAACCAAGGCAATGTCACCGTTGTCAAAGATGGGGGCACGCCCAAAAATACTGCCACGGAATAGTGAAATGTGTAAAGTGTGGAGGTGGTCACTTCACAAACCAATGTACGAAAGAACCGGGTGAACCTCCGCAGTGTGCAAACTGTGGTGGTGAACACACGGCTAATTATAAAAAATGTGCCTTTTGTCCTTTATCTAAAAAATATAAGCAGTGCCTGAGAGACAAGGTAAAGAAAAGAGCTGAGAAAGAGGCGCGTATGAAGCGTATTCGAGCAGCGCATAGTAGGCTGCTGGCAGTCTAACTTAGCCTTTATTTTATCTTTATTTTTATTTTGGTTAATGTTTTTTTTCTTTCGTCTTGTTCATACAGTATCAATGTCTATTGTAGTCATAAATAGTTTGTTTTTAATTCGTGAAATACATCACCATAGTATTAGGAACTGCGTGATGCCGTGCCCAAATAGACGAACTATTCTATATAAAACACATTGTGCAGTTGTTGTTAGTGTATATTTTTTTACATTTTTACAAGAAATAAAAGATAAAATTAGTGAAAGTTGTACTTATTTGGTTTCTTTCAAGTAAGATAGTTTCAATACATTATTCATCCACAGGATAAATTAGGACATATTGTGGATTGAAACATCGTTATGACACAATTACCTACTTGTTCAAATATATAGATATTTAGTAAAGGAAAATTAGCCGCCTTTATAGCAACTTCAGTAGGTATAAAATATTGGTTAAATAAATAAAAAATGGTTTCATGAAATTTCTCAGTAACTTTACTATTTAACCAGCCTGTAAGGATTAATTCTTATTTATTTCAGTTACTTAAACAAAAAGAAACAAAATTGATAAACTATTTGCTCCTTCAAACATCAAGATATTGAATCAACATAAACCTTTACTGAATTTATAATTTTTGATAGAAATAAAAATCAAAAACATTATAGTCGTATATTTTACTTATACATGTAAATTTGTCCTGAATCATGTGGATTATTTTATTTTAATTTTATTTATGAATGAAAGTATTAAATAAATCAATTTAAGCAAGTAGATTATGTAACTTGTAAGTATTTAATTTTTTTTAAACATAATTCAGACTTATGATCCTGCTTGCGATCTTTAATCACAGATTAATTAATAGTACGTTAATGACAGTTACAATAACAATATCCATTAATAGAAACAATGACATTTTGATACGTTCAGTGATTGACCGCCATCCCTTTTTTTGCTGGTGTGCGGCCACTAGGAACTTTAACATCTTAGGTAGTCTATGGTTCATTGACTAAAGCCAATATTTTACATAACACGGTAAAGAACATCATACACCTTACGTCTATATTTACAATAATATTCGATAATACTTAGTGGTATAGAGAATCAAAGTCGTCACAAGCTATGAATGGCCTGCAGGTTTGAATTCAGCATCGCTTCACTATTTGCTGTTTCCTCGCTAATTGGAGTTACTAATACCTGAAATAAATATTAAAAAGTAAATACAAAATTATGAAAATATATACTACATCTCGATACCTAAATTCATACTTCAATACTAATATTGTAAGTGTTTGAATGCTTGTCGAAACGGAGAGATGGATTTCAATAAAATTGGGCCTTAGGATACCTTGAACTATAAGGATAAACATAAGGCTACTTTTGGTTGCGATAAATTAGTTACTTCACGCGGGTGAAGCCTCGGGCGGACGCTAGATAGCATTGGAGGCTAAGCATGCCCACATCATTCTAGATTGCTAAATACCTAGTCTAAGAATCTTCAAGATAATCAGATTGCTAAATTCTTACGCTGATGAAAGAAGAGCGTATTATGCAGTGGATTAGTACAGACATAGGCCTCACCTCAAGTTTAAGACTAGACAGAGGCATCCTGATTCCGTCCAACTCCGTTAATACTCTGTCCAAGGTATCGACCAGGCGGTCTGCGTCTTGAGTGCTGAAGACCATGGGCGGCTTAAACTTCAGCACGTTGCTATCGGGCCCATCTCGGCTGATCAGGATCTTCTCCTCTCTCATTCTGTAAAAAATATTATTTTAGAGTTATTATTGCAAAGTTCCCCATAATTTTACTCATAATAAACCCATATAACAAAGATTTTCGTGTTTCAGAAGGCACGTTAAGCTAGTGGTACTAGCTGTTATGGCTAGATGATAGTCGTTAGGCTGTCTCAAATCTCAGACGAAAAATCTGATTGTGTTGTCTACACCCAATTGGGCCTATTTGGTTTCCCTATAAAAAAAAAAAGTTTATAGAGGTCAGACGGCATTCGCATCATTGTAACTAATGCAGCCATATCTCTTGAGGATATAACAGAATGACATCTCATATTTCTTTTAACAATATTTGAATAAGTATTTTGTTAAATTTTGTGGTAGGTACCAGTCGGCGAGTCAATAAGGAAACTAAATCAATTGGAATACCTACGTAAAATACTCGTACACGTGTACTTAAATTATCACTTCACATCAATAACACGGCATTTATCTCAAACTTTATGTGAGAGCTACCTATTGGTTCGAAAAAATACTTAAATCAAAAATACATTTTTGTACTAAAAGGAATGTATCAGTCATTTTCCAACCGATTATATTCCGAAATCGGTTTCTCCAGAATTTTATCGTTGCCTAGCGCAATGGTTCTCAAGGCGCGTTTCATGAATGTCATCAACTTTCTAAATAACCCATAGGATGACTAAAATCATATTTTCACTGACAAGACAAGACGTCCAACATTTAGATATAGGCGTCGCCCGATTTTTAAACCCAGGGCTTCTTCCTGCGACTTTAATATGGTCGTTGGATCATCTATAAGGTGGATGACTCCAGCTGCGTTGCAAAAATCTTTCAGGCTTAATTTCAACAATTTTAGTGAAGCCTTTGAATTTCTCTTTTTTTAACATAACGTACAATTTAAAATTGATTACCATGTTTAGAAAAGTTTAGAAACCACTGAGCTAGTCGCTATATATAGATATACGTAGGTACGTACCTATTGATGACGTGTTTTGCTTCAGCCGTAGCGGGCGTCCTCGTTTCTCTGTCGGTGACTAATTCTACTCCAACAAAGAGTCCTCTGCCTCTAACATCTCCAACTAGCCGGTGCTTCAGTTTCAGGTCTTCACAGCGGGATATCAGGTGATCCCCAACACGGGCTGCTCGTTCTAATAGGTTCTCTTCTTCTATGACATCTAATACTGCATTGGCAATGGCACACGATACAGGGTTGCCACCGTACTGTCAACAATAAAATATTTCGTTATTTCAGACCTGCCTTACTCCGCTCGGTAGGTAAGATATGTCTACCTAAGAAATCGGCGAAGCCGAGATCTACCAATCTGAGTACAGACAAATGCGGTTCGATCGGACAGACTCGCGTGATTTATAAATACGATAACGGATAAGACTCTTCTTCAACTGAACTGAATACCCAGTGTCTGACGTCAAGATGTAGACCACACTCAGGCCAGTGTCTGACATCGAGTGTAGATTCGACCCCACCCAGTGTTTGAAATCGAGATGAAGACCGAGATGTAAACCACACCCAGTGTCTGACTCCTAGATGTAGACCACATCCAGTGTCTGACTCCGAAATGTTGACCACACCCAGTGTCTGACATCAAAATGTTGACCACACCCAGTGTCTGACTCCGAGATGTAGACCACACCCAGTGTCTGACATCGATATGTAGACCACACCCAGTGGTTGACTCCGAGATCTAGATATTTGTTGTAAGATGATAAATATCTTAAAATAAAAAACAACAAAGCCGCAAATCTCATTAAATTAACTCTTACTGGTTTGTCCCTTTATCGCTTTTTACGATATCTACGCATAGAAGGATTGGTCTGTTCTTAGGTTGCATAACAAGAAGTAGACAACCCTATGGTAGTGATAAAAGGGACGACGCAAGATAGAAAGAGATGCAAATATAAATCCTAAGGTGCTTAGCGCTGTGTGAACTGAATTAGACCGTGTTTCGTGGCTTAAAGAGTCGTTTTTTATTTGAATGACTTTGCGAAGTGAGACTTCTGTATGTTAAGTACTATAAAGTATTCTGTGGTTATTTATTTATATTCTGTGGTTATAAATTGCTTTATGAAACTATTTTAACTGTGTATTTAATAAGAAAACTACAATCCTTTAATGATATATTAACGTTATAAATTATAATATTATAGATGAATTATAATAAAAGCACGTATAATTTACATTTCAGTATTAGTTAATTTATATTGATCTAAGCAAAAATTTCTACAAGTACAGCGTATAGTAAAAACCTTTTTATGTTAGGTACGTTAATATAGGTACGACGTTTCATCTTACATAGTTGCACCACGACAATAATTTATTACTTATCATGTTTACATGGTTACAAATGACGATCGTAAAATGTTTGCCCTGATAAGTTCAGATAAATTTGGCAGGTGACAAAAGCGTGCACATTTGTGCATTCTACATCAACAATCGTGTTTGAGTTGCTGCGGCGGTGATCGGTAAACAGGCGGTGTTGTGTCTCGCAATGTCACTGAATGGCACAATCGTAGCGTATGAATAACATGACAAAGACGTGTTTAAAAACACTGCAATGTAGACTAATTACCCTAAGTGGTATTTCATTAGCGCTACTGCGTATTTGTATTTTTTGTAACATAAACATCCTACGATAAAGATACCTACTAAACACGAAAGTGAGCAATATTCATGTCGTAAAAAATAAAAAATCTCACTCGTCGTAGATATTAATGGAAGGAACTCCACCGACAAGAACGTTAATTATTAAAATGATGACTTAACACGAAATCAATATTTTTATTAGTATATTTACCTAAGTCGTAGCTAACGCTATAATAATGAATGAAGCGCCATTAATGTTTACTAAATAAGTATCACCATAGTCACGTGATTAGTTCACAACGCCCTGTAAATTTGATTAAAGTACAATGAAAATTACCGTGTTGAAGTATTCCACGCCGGTGTCAGCGAAACTCTTGGCTATTTCATGCGTGGTGATTACAGCAGCTACAGGATGTCCGTTCCCCATGGGCTTGCCAATGGTCACAATGTCGGGAACCACGTCTTGGGTCTCGAACGCCCACATATGGGTGCCCACGCGACCAAAACCAACTTGAACTTCGTCTGCAATGCATACACCCGACGCTCCCCTTACATGTCTGAAATTTTAAAATAACTAATAACTCTGGTTCACTTGGAAAACAATTACCCTCACTAATACTTCAGGTACCTAGTATATTTATTTTCTGCTTTCTAAAAGGTACTGGTGCTATGAATCTTTATTCGAAGGGTAAGTAGATACTTTATTGTAGCAAAAGCAAGCTAAGAAAAATAGTTCTGAAATTCCCATGGAAGAGTGTGACACATGTATTGAATTTGCAGTAGGTATTGTAGAAAATGTACGAAACAAGTTTCAAAACTTTAACCCGTTAAAATTTAAACGGCCAAAAGAGTAAAAAAATACTAAGGTAGAAGTAGTTTATAAACTGTTTAGGCAATATAAGCTTAAGGTACATGTGAGAAACTTTAAGACTTAATTATATAGGTACCTCCTACTTAGGTACATATATATTTGTTATCAACTATTTCGTCATTAACATAACTTAAAGACACACTAGTTACTGTGTTATCAATATTGATAAGAATTGTGATTATAATTTAGTATCTCTCCTTTAACCCTTATAATTTTACTTTTAACCGACTGAATAGGGCGTTTCTATGTTCCACTGTATATAAGAATGTCTCTTTTTACTTTGTTATAACCTTGATATAAATAAATGTGGCCATTAGATGGGTGTAATTTTAGTACCTGCCTATATGAGTACGAAAAGACAAAATATTTGACTCACTCATAAACCCGCTTGAGATACCCTTCAGGCGGTATAATCTGGCCCCCGCAGCTTTGCAAACTCTCTGCTATGAAGGCACATGCGCCGCCATTTTTCTCTGTAACTTCCTGGCACAGTTTTCCTACTTCGTCAGCGTATAGTTTTCCTAGATCCTCTTCTGAACGAGCGTCTTTAGGATATGTGTATTTCCCTCTGTATACATCCGGAACAGGAGCCTGAATAATATGTTTTTTTTTTAGTTCATGTCACGTTTGTCTTAATTTTTTTTTTTTGTTATCAAAAGCAATGTTATTGATGTTTATTCCTTTATAAAATGTATTGAATTATTATACTACTTCTTAATTTATAATAAAACTATAGATTTCAACTTTTTTTTTATAAATAAATTCTAATATTATTTATTTTGTTAGCTTTCTTTAATATATAGAAAACAAAACCATAGAGGAAAGCGCCTCAGAGTTACAAAAAAATGTAAATAAAATAAAGGTGTATTTTTTTACTTGTAAATGTGTACTTATACATTAATGTGATTCACCGAATTCTACTCACCACATGAACCCACTCTGGCTTGTCTGGCCCTCCGGGTAGGTTCAGTTTGTATGGGGATACATCTATCATGGTCGTTAGATGGCCATGATACGCGCTGTAACAAACAGGCGCTGAAGCACCCTAAAACGCTTCGAGTTGCTCGAAGTAACTAACTACACCTTTCATACAAACTCTCGTGCAAGATTAATTGGCTTAGTAATTTAAATCATTGTACAACATTTAGGTATTGAGGAATTTTCCGTTTATTTAAATTAGTATTGTCATGATAGGTTTCACCTATACCTTATTTTATTTTACTTTGCTACATATTAAAAATAAAGTAGTAATAATGGTTCGTACAAATTAATATTTATCATTTTGTTTTAGCATTCAGTTCATTTCATAAAATATATCTACACTTATTTATTTTATTATATAATGATAAAATAATGTGTACGAGCCATCAGATTATTTATAAAAAACATAAAAGTTAAAAAAAAACTATTAGTTATGATTATTTAAAAAAAGACCGTAGATGATCTCTCTAACCATAAGTCAGTAATTTACCGGGGCTTATACTAACTTCTATGAAAGAGGGATTTAAAGGGAAACCAAGGCAGGGTGGTTACCTTTTAAATCCATCTTTTAGCCGACGAAGAACAAAATCTGTTCATAAGTTAACAATTTTCCAAAACTAGTACATACACCTACACACTACAGGTATGATAAGAGAAAGGTTATGAAACGGAAAATATACCTAAATACATTTCATGATAGAAAAGGAATTGAAATGCCATGATGTTCTTTCACTCAATCTTTCAAGCTTATAAATACACCAAACGTCGGGTCATAAAGATCATAGAAATATAAGTAACACTTACTGGTCGAGCGTAATGACATCTTTTTTCTTGGTGTGGACTCTGGCTAATCTTAGCGCAAGGTCGTTAGCCTCTGAGCCAGAGTTGACAAAGAAGCATACTGAAAGTGGATCAGGCATGGTCTTCACCAGCCTCTCGGCCAAGATAACCATCTCATCGTGAAGATATCTGTTGTTGGTCGATATCAGAGACATTTGATTCCTTCCCGCTTCAACCACGTGGGGGTGACAATGCCCAACTGTATAAAAACAGAAATTGATATTGTTATTTATAGTTTTCACTTTGAAAAGTAACAACTTTGTTCGTGACATATTTACTAACCGGTTTCCTAAATATATATTATAACTGCCTCCGTACGTTTGCCTGTAGACCCGGGGGTCGTGGGTACGATTCCCACGGGAAGCATACTTTGTTTAGTTGTTTCCAGTTTGGTTAGGACATTGCAGGCTTGAACCACCTGATTGTCTGATAATAAGTAGATTCCGTGCTTTGGAAGGCACGTTAAGCCGCTGGTCCCGGTTGCCATCTGGTAGTCGTTAAAGGAACCACGTCAGAGGCCGAGAGGCGGTTTCGAAGAACTCTGACACCAGTGTGCATGGTCCATTGATCGTGACGCCTACTCGAAATGATGATAAATATATATTTTTTTTAATCAATCAAATCTTTCGTAAATGACAACCTATAAGCGAACCCATAAAAGACTAGGTACTAAATGATAAATACCTAAGTAAGTACGAGCGAGTAAGTAAGTAGGTACCTACAACAATTTTCATTCAACGAACAATTTTAACAAAAGGGGTAAATTTTAACAAAACACGTTTCGTTGTTTTTCATCATTGTATAACTTATTACCTAGGTACTTAGATTAACATATTATGTCGCGAAAGGTAGAGTGACATGTATCTAGTTCCTTCCAAATAAAAAGGTATTAACAAAAATGAACGTACCTAGGTGTTTTAATACTATAATAAAGAGATATAAATTACGTTAGAATTATTAGGTAGCATAGATTAAATAAATTCCGGTTTAGATAATAGTATTTCATGACTACGAATATTACTACTATCTGCATTTTTGTTTGATTTTCGACCGACTTCCAAAGACGGTGGAGGTTCTCAATTTGGCAGATTTTTTTTGTATCAACTACTCAACCAGCCCAAACAAATAAGATGAAAGTGCATATATGAAAATGCAAAGGAACATACCATGTGCGACATTGTTGATACAGTCGAGGTAGCGCTCACCCGTCTCATCGTACATAAATTGAGCAATTCCCCGAACAATCTTCAGCGGAGACGAACGGAAGAACAACTGGCAGGCAGCCCTGAAAGAATAACGCCTTTAAGTGATGCAATAAAACATGATTTACATTTAGAGCAAGGCTCGGTTTGGATAACTCACCCAATATGTTTCTCTCGAAGCCTGATTGTCTCGGATTTGGGCATCGATTGAAGATAAGCCATTTTGTCTGAAATATGTTGAAGTTACCTGAAAAAAGCACATGTTAGAAAAGAAATAAGAAAATAAAAATATCTTTTGAGGTATATAAAGATAAGAATATTTACCGTTGTTAAAAATAGAATATTGTAGTGAATTGTTCAGAAAGGTGTGTTGGTGTTGTGATGATGAGGAAAGCGCGTGACGCGGCACGCGCGAGGGCAAGAGTGCTAGTTGAAATCAGATGGCAGCTAATTATATAGTTCAGGCGGAGGCGCGCACACCCTCGACGCGGCCAATAAAAACAAACGCAGACGTAATTGCTTGTTATCGGCACTGATAAGACATGACCACGCGGATGGTTGCCCGGTGACATGGGTCCGACGCATGGTCGTTAAGAGGAAGCCACTTGTAATAAATGCCATGAACACTCCTAATATTTTTTCCGGATGTACCTAGGTAGCAGCTAAATATGATAAATTCAATGTACATGATAATGTTTAGGTAGGTATTTTTCAACTTACTGTTCATAAACTTTTAAATAGAATAACTATAGGTACCAATTTTTTACAGTGATATTCAGTGTTCAGTACTTATATGAAATCGGAATACTTACCGATTGTTGAAGTGAAAGGAGAGATTTTTTTCTTCCAATACGAAATACAAGATTTTTATAAGAGATTCATTCTTCGTTTGTCCCGATGTACAATTTTTATTATTTTATTCCTAGTTGGTCCCACTTTGCATTCCTTGTTCGACTCGTTGTTTTTTATAAGTAAGTTTCTTTCTAAATAATATAGGTTTTTGTTTGTTATTCGTTCAAAATACTTTTTTGTTAGCTGTACCTTTAAAGTACCTTCTTGTGAACTGGGACAAACCGGGAATATAAAAGTGACTGGGACAACGAATCATTTTTTGAAATGTGGGACAAAATTTCAGGGCGAACGAAGAATAAACCTTATGAGAAGTCAAAATTACTAATATTTAATGTACTCCACATTTTCTTCATTAGTAGTCGAATTTTCACGTACCAAATACATGTCAAAAGTCAGGTGTTGAAACTAAACTTCATGTACATTCATTATTATATATATATATGTATTGATTTGTCGCAAGTTTCTAGTCTACGCTCGTAGTAAGTACAGTGGGCCACATAAAAAGGACCTATACCCACCATTTCAATTTTAAACTTCTAAGTTGGTATACTATTCTATGTGAACTCATTCAGAGCAAACAATAATTAAAACAAACGTAGAAAATAAACTTATCACCTATCAAGTAACAAATATTTTAATACTTTCTTATAAAGTTAGGAACAATTACACCATCATCATACTGGAATAAACATTAGATACAAAGTAAATAGGTAAGTATCAGGACTTAATTTGAGACCACAGATATTATTTGCTATCCCAGGGTTCCAGTACAGTTACCTACATCTATGTGGTTGTTGGACTGGTATCATTTTTTTCTTCTCAACTGCGACGACGGCAGCGAAAACGTGGGCATAAACTAGAGGTACCTAAATAAATAAACTGGCTTACGTAAGCATAATTATCTAATTATAATTTATTTGTAGTAACTGTAATAAATTCTGATAACGTTCACATCGTATCGTGAAAATAAATCGTAAATACCGTAGGTATTATGAGAATAAAATAATAATAATTATAAACTATTTATTTCGGACAGAGTCCATAAAGTGTTAATATATTTGGCCTTAATTTATTTGCTAACCATCATTAAGTTATTATGAAATTAGTTCTGTTTTCTGTTACTTTATCGTGATAAACACATTAAGCTACATTGAAGGCATTGTTGTATCTAAAGCTCGTAAGTTAATGGATTTATTTTCTCAATGACAAGGAATTAGCTTATCTAGTTGACCACCGTAATAATTTTGTAAACGTACTAAGTACTTATACTTACATGGAAAATTACCCTTAGATTAGGTTTTTCTGAAGACGATGTATATATTTAGGATAATATTTTTCCGAAAAATAACTTTTTTGTAGTTTTTAGAATCAACATTACTTAATGAATTTCAAATAAGAAGTTAGATGACATATTATTTCAGTTATTTTGTTTAAACCAAAATAGTAAGTGATTCCTGAAAATTCATATGGGGCCGGTTAAATAAACAGACACTTGCCCAGTTCCATTTAAATATCAAATCACCTAAACTCCTGGTGCATCTAAATTATGCCGTTTGAGCTTCAGTCTTTTACTCAGTAACTACCTATTCTAGTTTTAATTCGAACAAAATGGCAAACTAGCATTTCTTTTAATCGATAACTAGTCAATCATACATATAATAAAATAGGTAGTAAAAATATTTTGTCTGTACATTTAGTAATAAAAAAAAATATATATCTACTACTATCACAGATTATAGAATGCTATTAGTATACCGACAAAGTTGATATTAGTGCTAGTGTACTAATATCAACTTTGTCGGTAGCCAAGCTTTGGGCAATAATACGAGTAATCTGCAGAGTCGCATATGTATGCCAAGGTGGTGGCGGCAAATTTCATTTGTAACTTGTTATTAAGCGAATACTTATGATAAATTGGTTTATAATTATTGGCATAATTTTTTATTACAACGTTGTTTTGTCAACCGTATTTTATAAATAGACCATCGGTGTTTATACGCAGATAATAGCGTCAAGTAGTCAAACGAGAAACTCACACGCAAACAAAATATGTTTGTTCGACAAGACCACTGCAAAATTTTCCATCTATGAACAAGATACAGGTTGGTCCAAGGAAAGTACAATTTTTTGCCATTATTTTGTCATTCGCCCTCCAAAAGGCATGCAAACTACTGCCGGCCGGAACCACTATTGTTAGTCCCAACATGCCCGCCACCATTAGTTTGCACACACATTCCTTGCGACACGTGTTTCACTTTTACACAGGGCATCCTTAGGCACTAAGTTGTTAATTGTTAGACGCTTGTGCGTAGTGGCGGATATGCTGGGGTGGTTGGGCCTCAGCCGGCAGTAGTTTGCATGAAATAACTGGTGGCGGCGGCGGCGCAATGTAATTCGGTAACTACTTCTAACATTTACTTTCGCAAAGTATAATGCCTCAATCTATTAAAAAAATTAAAGGTTAATTTTCCATAGCATATAAATTTACTTGAAAAATTTTTACTTCGCCCTAGCACATCCTGTGAGTATCCTATAATACTCACGAGTTTAAAAGTCACCTCTTATTTATTTATAAATATACATAAAAGGTTGACATTGAAGTTTTCATGTCTGTTTCCTAATATAAAGTAATTAGAGTATTATTTGCGTAGTATTAACAAAAAAGTAACTGCGCCATGCCAGCCTAAATTATTTGCAAGCGTTTGTACCATAGAACTGTAATTAGGTAGGTAGGTATATTGGTTTGTCTGAGAAAGTTTCTTACTTAAAGTAGGTACCTATTTCATATCTTAACCTTGGTACGTATAATTACATACAAAATACTACTCTAGTACAGATAATCAACCGCCATACAAAGAAACGAGCCCATTTTTAGTGTACCTACAAATAGTAGAGTCCTCCCCATTTTGCCACACATAATGCCATCTTTCGATCACTTGAGTTTGAGACACGTGTCATTCTAAATCTGAGAACTTATTAAATAAATTAGGTACTAAATCAGTTTGTAGTGGGAGAACGATAGCTTAAAATCGTGTTTTAAAATTTCGCCAAATAATTCGCAAAATGGGCCACCTGTCAACGAGAAAAAGACTAATCTTTTGCTTAGGAAAAGGGAGCACATGGAACGTACCTATTTATATTCTGCGAACTAAGAAAATTAAAGGTACATTTATTTATTGATTCCTTCTGGTCTGAAAGGGTTAAGACGAAACCTAGTTGAACACTTACCATCAGTTAAAATCATTATTCACTGAAAACACAAGTTATCAAAAATCCTTCTTCTGTAATTAAGGTTCTGGATTTGGTGGCTTACCACCATCTATTAAAACCATGCAAGATCCAGTAAGTAAGGGGGATGTCGCATTACATCTTGTAGTGCGCTGTCTCGTTTACTCACTGAAACTTGCATGGTTTTAAGAGACGATAGTAACCCCCCTGAAGTTAAATTTAAACATATTAAATTATATTATATTATAGTTCCCTATAGTTACAAATTGCATTATTGCTTAAAACGGCCACTTTTTGCAGTTTTGCAATTTGTAACTATATGGAACTATAATTTAATAATTGAGTGTGATTAAAACTAACTTCAGATCCAGAACCATAAATACAGCAGAGGGATTTTTGATAACTTGTGTTTTCAGTGAGTTATGATTTTTAAATGACGGTGGCGCTAGTGTTCACCGAGGTATCACCTTAAAAAGGTAAATGATAGCGTAAACCTTCTGCCAACGCGAACTGCAACAAAATCATTAAACTTAATAAGTAGGTTATGTATTCTGTGTGGATATGATTATAGTAGGCTATAATTAATTACGAACCTACATGGCAGTCTTGAGAAGGTGATGCATATAACTTCAAATAGACAGTCATAGTCGTCTGAGACCTAGGTAAATGACATGAGAAATAGCTGGATTAAAAGGTTTACAGAAAAGAGGTTGTCATGACCTCCATGACCTATAGCTATTATCAGTCAATTTAGCCTAACCACATGATACGTAGGTTCAACGTCTTATCATGAATAATCTTATTTTTATTACTGACTTATCATATGCAAATAATATTTATCATCTGAATCACACGCTTGAAGGGCTGGAAGACATCGGTGCAGTTCAAGTATAAAGATTTATCAGAAAATCACTTCATCTAGGTTCTACCTGCAGATAGTGTTATCATAAGTCTACCTACTGTTTCGTGCAAAAATACTTGCGTGATTATAATTTTGAGTCGTGTAATGGCCCGTATTAAACTAATGGCACGATGAGGGCTTCACTGTAAGTTCGGCGATGTTTCAATTTACAGAAAAGTGTTTCGCAGACACAGGGAACCCGCCGCCGTGGTGAATGAATATTTCTCTAGGGGTCTCGCGCCGTCTCAAGAATTCGGGAACAGTGCCCCTAGTATGAGTTTTTCTTAACGCAGACGCTAGCGACTGCGTTAGGATTTTGTATGAAATTTCTCAGTTGCCTTACTATCCGCCAGAGGCGCTGTACAGGTTTGCCATACTAAATCGCTAACGCAGTCGCTAGCGTCTGCGTAGAAGAAAAACTCATACTAGGGCCACAGGCAACCAAATCAGCACGTTCCGACGGCGGCGCTCCAATTTTACATGCTTCGGTCTGAACTGAACGACCTTAGGGTTTATCGTTTAGGCTGGCTGGACTGTTTTGATGACGGTGGCGATCGTATTTGCACACGTGCAAGGCACGCTTGCGTATCATGAGACACATGCGGCCTCTTTGCCGAACAATTTATCCACATTGTCTATCACAAGTACAACTAAGTACGCAAATGTTTACTTTTACTATGAATTATACTCGCATAAGATGTAGTGTGTCACGTCACATAAAGCCACGTGATATTAATCTCTCATGGTTGAATGGATAACCCGACAAAAATTAGTAAGGTGCCATTTTTCTAGCTTTATAATAGGAAAAATTTAATTTATGCATATTAAATTAATTCAAATAAAGTAAAACCTATGCGCCTAAGACCTAAGAGATTTCGTACGCGAATGTACATACCTTATATTTCAATTAGATATCAATAATAATTGGGTTATTAGGTTCGTGTTGTTCTTATCCGTTTAATGTACATATGTGAGGGTACATGTGCCACTTTTACCTTAACTTACATCTACCTAAGGTGGTATACTTTTATATGTAGCCCATTGTACATTATTTATTTTTACAATTAACTATTCATCCTAACGTAATGTCATAGTTTAATGTTGAATTTTTATATGATTAGCGACGATAATGGGGTAGTCAAAAATCCATTAGTTATTGCGTCATTACAACAGAATGCATAAGATTCAAGATGCTTTATTTGTTCAACATTATTATAACATACACATAAATAACATGCAGTCACGAAGTTGCACATTTTTTTCAAAAAATATTAATTTAATGTTTGCGATTGATTGTCACATAACAATAGGCTAGTTGACAAAATTTCAATAACTGCTTAATATTTTAGCTTATTAGGCATTTTATCGGAAAAAAAGGTTTATTTATTTTTAATCGAGCTTTTACATTATACTTAAATTTCGCGTTTTAAAAAACCATTTTTCAATTTGGTTCCAAAACGCACAAGACTGTCATGGCGTCTTGAATGACGTCACGCCGTGCGAAACAAACCAAAGAGCGATCGTGTCTTCGTACGTTATGGCTAGTTTTAATCGTTTAAAAATAAATTTCTCATATTATAAGTACTGTATAGTGCCCCAGTGTGATAGCACGACTATAAAAACGCCAAACAAGTTATTTATATATGTTCCAAACAATGGAGAAATACGGAAAAAGTGGCTAAAACTTGCAAGAAGAGATGATGCTCATACTTTAGAGATCATACTTTATGCTAAGAGATCCCTTCCTGGGATAAGTCCGCCATTGTCTTCTGATTTTAATAATGTTCTATTTACTATGTATTTTAAAGCAATAAAGATATTACAAACAAACAAACTTTATCAACAGGTTCAAGAATGTATTTTTGTGAAGATCATTTTGATTAAGTATTTCACACAATACAATCTATTTCTAATTCGAGCAAACTAGATGTGTTTTGTAGAATCCCTATTTTCTAAATAATAAATACATGAGTTCAGGTTAAGTTGTTTCACTTTTAGGAGTGAACGTTTCATTTTAGTTTTCTAATTAATGTTACAAACATACTCTTTTTATTATTCTAGTTGCCAAATGATATGACTAATTATATGGAGTATCATATGAAGGGAACAGTAAAATAGTAAACAGTATCTTGCAAAATGTACGTCACAACATTAAGTTCTTGTGTACCGAACTGAAATATCACATAGCATTTAAGCTTATAATAAATATTTTATACTTACAAGGAAGTTTTAACATTGCGAAATTCAGATGAGCAAAAGTTAATGTTCGACGCGAAAAAATTTCCAAGCATAACGGAATCGATTCTGGGCAAATTATTACTGTCTGCTTTGCTGAATCCAGATTCCATGGTTAATTCTTTCAAATTACAATTAGCAAAAACTGTATCAACTTGATATTAGTTGTTAAAAACCAAAATTTTATCAAGAACCGGTAGTGATACTCGAAACGTCAAAGACAAGATTGGAGTTTCGCACGGCGTGACGTAACGCTTTCTGATTGGTGTTCACTGTCACGTGACTAAAGGTTTAATTTTACGAAATTTATTTTTAAAAAATATTATTAATCTTTAACGCTTTTAATAATTTAAATTGTTTGTTATTTTCTCCATAATATAATTAATCATTATAAACCCCTATCCATTATATTTATTCTTAATGGACACAAGCCTATTGTTTATCTCATAGAATTTGGAATCGCGCGGGCTCTTCATTTTTTTTTATTTATAATTTAACTATTGTGCCTGGATTCTGCAATCCAACCGGTTAAAGAATCAACTAAATTAGTTCTTACCCAATCATTTAGTACAAGTTTTATGTTAGCTTGCTATTTTTATTAACTGTTGAATCGATAATATTACGGCTATGTATTAGGAGTCTCATTAGTAAAGATAAGTACATTTTCTTTTTGGAAAAGTATCTAAATCTATGTAGGCTGACGCGAGCAAAGCTTCGTGAGAGAATGTGACGCTGCGACACCACATACAGCCGCGTCCTCCCTGCCGCGACCGCTCCGAACAATAATAGCTCGACTGGCAGATGATGTGATGGCCCTCTTTTCCCTGACATCAGCCAGTTGAGTACCTACCTCTCGTATTGCTTAACACCGACTTTATGCTTGAACTTCTCACGATCCTGATTCTATCTGTATATTCAAGAAATAAATATCAGTGTTAAATTTCTATATTTTTAGTATCCCTTTACTCACGTATAGCTGAAATATTTTAAGAACTACCTACGTCTAGGGAAGTATAAAAAGATATTTCGTTTAGCTTGATAATTTCAAGGGCAATGAATTTCTATGAACATGGATCTAATAGGTAACCATAACCTCATAATCAGATTCAAAGATCGAAAAATATGACGATAAGATCGATAAAGTAAAACAACAAATATTTTTTTCTCTATCGAAAATCAATAGATTAGGAACCTAGTAAAATTAAAACTGCAGCATTACCGCATCTGAGTGTGTGATGGTAATCCATAATACTTATTTACTAGTGGTTCTGTGAACAGTAGACCTCGCGAACCTCATCCGTTAACCCCCTTTCGTTTTTTTTTTGTTACTCTATAGTTAGGTATTTCCCATTCTGTTAATTTTTTCCCTCGTATATTCTCAAAAGGATTTTTTCTCTAGTTTTGCCATATTATCCTATTCTGGTCAGACGGTCATAAAAATAAAAATTAAAAAATAATAAAAATAAAAAACAACACAACAATATAGTAAACTTCCCCCATTTTTGCCCCCATTTTCCCTCCAATCAAAAAAAGCTCTCGACAAAAAATTGCAAATAAATCAAGGAATACGTGTGGCGTTTTATTAGGATCCGTTCGTAAACAACGTCACAGAAAACTTTCACCATTTTTTCCCCCATTTTCCCTCCAATCAAAAAAAACTCGACAAAAAATTGCAAATAAATCAAGGAACACGTGTGCCAAGTTTCATTAAGATCCGTTCAGAAATGCGACCTCTAGCCCGGAACAAACAGACAGACAGACAGACAGACAGACAGACAGACAGACAGACATCCGGACAAAAGCAAAATTTGCCAGTCTCGAAATGGAGACACTCGCTCGCTTCGCTCGCTCGGTCAATTAATACCTTCATTCAAATAAAACACAGAAGTCTTAATATAGAATAAGTATATTGAATAATTAAATAATGTTACTTCAAATATTTTGCCAAAAAAGACTTATAATATGTGTAATAGTAAAAGTAATATTAAAAAATGTTCTAGAGGTCAAAATATTTCGAGTTTGAGTGGGAGCATACATTGTTATATAAGTGGGATATTGCAATATATAAAATACCAGAATGCGGCACACGCTGTCTGTCGACAGGACAACCTTGTCATCACAAAGTGCTCCAACAACGTCTGCCAGCATACAAGACAGTAACAATCGACGGTCAAACCAGAAACGTGCAAAACAGTCTATCATTTTACTTGATTTCACTAATTAATATTAACTATACTTTTATAATTACAACCATTTGCGACAACGGAGCAAAATGTCTAGTGCTATATATTTCAATAAATATTAATATAAACGGCACTTCTATACTTATTCAGGATGTCATAAAACAATTTTATAACATAGCAGCGATATATTTGAAATCTTGTTAATCTTCAAATATGTATTGGACAATTAAAAATACAGATATTGTTTTTAGACACCCTGCGTTTTTAAGTAGAACTTTCAGAATCGACTATTTCAAAAAGTGCTCATATCAGTCTTACGCCCTGCAAGATGAATATTTTGGACAGCTTGCAAATCAAAGCCAAGATAGAACTGTTTGTGGCATCGGCTCGAAGTCAAATAATGTTTCGGACTATCCGAAATGCAACTGTAAGAATGAACGAACAATATCCAATAATTTACATTTGCGATAACAAACAGTTATTTCTTCTCACTGTACCTCTTTGCGATTGCAAATGACAAAATATGCGATATGAACAATAAAATATAATTATACTTTACGTACGTACTAACAAGTCGCCATTCCAAATCTGCAATGGTTACATACTTTAATAGGCGGATATACCACACTTACAAAGTGTATTAATTAAACTACAAATCCAGATGTATAAAATAATTATGCATCATCGATATAGAACTAAACAGACTTGCCATTCTGTAATTCTCGGTAACCTAACTGACTGTGATGTGACGTAGCATTAAGCATATCTTGAGTATTACAGGACAAAACGAATATTACGAAATTGGAGCAATATTAAGAATAACATAGTCAATGATCATTACTTCGTGAAATTAACACTCAGAAGACGAATTCAATACAATCGCATCATACACTTAGAATTTAAATAACCCGCCTTAGAGGATGTACTTCAGTTATGGGTAACGTAGGTATTGCAATTTTGAAGTGGAAATGTGAAGAAGACATACAAACAATCGTCACTTCTAAGGGACAAGAACTACCTGCTCTATTTATTTAGGCACTCGTGGCAATTTGCCTTCTGTAAAAGTACTAACTGACACAAGCAAGATGCTACAAGAGGATGCTGCATGTTTATAACGCTTTCAGTCGACTGTATGTCTCCTGTCCATTTTATAATCAAACGACTACTCATTCTTTATACTTACTTGTGGTCTGTGTCTCAACATTATTCACAGTTAGGATTAAAGGTAAAAAGTCATACGGACAGCATGTAAAGTAGGTACAGTTTCGTGTAGCTCGAAATGATATGTGATATCGATAACTTGCACAAATTAGAATACCACAACATCAAATAAGAAGTCTGGCTATATTGGGCAAATTACGCACTATGAACATGCATTAAACGCCTAATTAAAATACGCTCCGTACTAACATTCTATATTAACCAAACTAACGATATATTTTTCTTTTTTATTATTATTATTAAATACGCTTTTAAGTGTAAAAATAGTTCTTATCTTTGAGTCAAACGTCAAAGCACACCTTAATGCCATGTGGAGAAAACGAGTATCATAAACCAAATTGTACCAAAATAAATGAGAAAATGCCCAAAATTGCATATTTTTTATATAAAATTCTGTGTAATATTAATATATGTGTTTTTAAGTTATCTTAAGAGGCATTACAAAAACAACTCTTATTTTGTAGATACAGATTTGCAAAATAATCATGGACGGCAAATCGTTAGAGAAACTATATATTCCTTTAAGCACTTTATTTTCTTGTTCTGGTTGCTCGCCGCAAAGGAAGTTGTCCTGAAACGGCACTATGAGTGTCTCAAACTAAAATCGTCATTTTTTGGATTTTGCACACAAAACTATTTGTGCCATAAGATTTTATCGTACATATTTTAATACCTGGCCGAAGCGTACAGATGAATTGTCATTGAATAAAAACACAAATTTAAAACGAAAGCCATTAGCCAAGATACTCGGAGTACGGAGCTCCTACATTTTAGGAAGTTAGAATTTGTGATGATAATACAACTTACATTTAGACCGAAAATCATTATATACCCAAAAAGTTGTCAAGTTAAGACTCAACAAGCGCCACTCCATAACATACGTAAAATTAGTACTTCTTAAGTTCTAAAAAGTAGATATAATAGCTTATCGCACTGTAAGCCTTCCTTTGCGACGTTGCCGCCGCTGGCGCAGCGAAAGAATAATCAGAGTGCATTTTTAACGATTCGGTAACAGCGAAAAAGCGTTGTACAAAGTTAAACGTACTGAATTAACCGAAACATCCAACAAGAATACTTATGTCACAAATACTACCAAAGCATCACTCTCATTTCAGTATTAGTATTGAAAATGAAACCGCTTAGTTCTATCCACATTTTTACGAACGTCAATTTATACTAACTAGCATTCTAAAATTTACTATCTACTGAATGCCAAAAACATTCATAATTTTATGAATGCACATAAACATCTAATTTAAAGATATTGAACTAAAACTACTTGACGCACGACTGGCAACAAATTTATCATTTCAATGTCAGATTACTACAGTGATGAAGAATTTATCTTGCCTATTCTAATGCCTATGGAACTATTATACTACTTATGGACTGTAATGGACTTATGTAACGACTGTGAAATCGTCTTTTGAATATTTAATAATTAATTCGCTGCTACACAAATATACAGTATTAGCTTTTCATGTTACAACTTTCGTGATTGAACTAATCTTGCTTTGACATCTAAAAACCTGTTGTCAAGGCACAAATGGGTGTGTTTACCACAGTTCTATCGACATATAAAATAGGCACGATGTCATCCCACAGTTCGGTACTTTACAGCCACGCCTTTAGGTGATAAAATTGAGCAAATCTATATATTTTCATGCTGTTTATTTTTTACTAGCTGTTCCCCGCGGCTCCGCCCGCGTGGGACTCGGTTATATCGCGCCCAAAAGTAGCCTATGTTTGACCTCAGGTCGTCAACTACATCCATACCAAATTTCATCACAATCGGTCCAGCAGTTTAGCCGTGAAGAGGTGACAGACAGACAGACTTTCGCATTTATAATATTAGTATGGATATGGATTAGTATGGATGCAAATCTGTATCGCCTGCATACATTCCACAATTTTGTTTTCACGCGAATAAATAATTTTCAACCTACATCATCTACTTTTGAATTGTTTCACAATACTATCATTCTGCATTTCTTAACACATGTATTACATATACTGATAAAAATCTCTATAATATGATATAAATTATGAGCTTACAATGATTTATCATATAAGTACACATATAAAATGATATTTTAATATTGCTTTATGGTTGGAAGATCTTATTAAGTTTATCAATTTAATTCATTTAATTAATTACCATACTTCCTAATACAACATTTATGTCAATTTATCAGTGAAATACGCGTTGATATATAAAAGATTGTTTAAATTTAGATCTGACCTTGAAATGATTTTGGAAACAGTGCAAGTTTTCGGGAGAGATTACGTTATATATTCCCCCAAAATTATTCGTTCTTTAGATGATTGGATGGATATTGAGTAGGTGTATTTACCCAGCTCCAACATTATTAACCATTTTTCGTGTAATACTGTGTTTCTGTGAAGTGATGCGATGTATGGAGCGAGTATAAACATTTGCTGCCAGCTCGTACGCCCATTACAATATAGTTATATTCCGAAGGCTCCCAAGACGCTACTTTGCATTATAATATAATAATATAATATAAACGTGTAAATAAAGTTACTATAGTTACTCGAACGCACGTCTACAGTTATCTCGCAAGACGTTATCATGAAACTGCAAATTTCGACAAGAGAATATCAAAAATAGTGTATCGACTGTCATCGCCTACATTCTGTCTAATATTCTGTAGTCTAATGACACTATTTTAGGTCACTTGAAACATCTTAAGCCAATTCTCAATATTATGGACTATTGTTATAAAGTTTTAGAGTTTAGTAATTATAATGTATCAAAACAGAATTTGATGCAATGATACACGCAACACTTTTAAACTCAACACATAATTAAAGACGTGTTTTTTTACGTTTCAGAGAATAATTGTAGTGCTTTTGTCATTTTATAAATATATATTTTTAAATTTCAAAAAGTATCGCTCAACAATGATAACACAAACATTAATCTTAACAAGTGTACCACATATACGCAAACGTATTATTACCCAGACAAAAAAATAACTACAAAAATTATACTAAGAAAGAAAGGCATATACATACATAGAATAAAATGGAGTAAATATTTTCTACATTGGTACTTAAAATAAACATGTTACAGAGATCTTTATTCAAATTCGCTAAATGGATACAAGCAACAATGGCATTGTGCATTATCAAATTACATCAGCTGTTTTATAACACAGTTAACAGTTTCACACAATTTAATCTGTAATATTATAACTGGGATTTCTCTTCTCGGTTTACAGAAATCAAATAAGTATGAATAAAACAATACATAGTCACCAGTATCCATAATTAACTAAAAAAAATCATTTTTACCATAACTGAAAAATAATTACTTTTACAGAACAAGAGAGAATTCATATTGGTTAGCATTGAAAGTTAATATAAATCTTTAACGAAAAGAGAAGTGAACACATAAGTGTATTAAAGATGTATTTTACTCGTTGTTGCTAATAAAAAGTAATGTTTATAGTGATAACAGAAAAAGCCAAATAAAGTTTCACTAGCTCTCCGAAAAATATAAACAGTAAAACCTTTGACTAGTTGACAGACTGAGAATTGAAAAGGACGAATATTTTTATAAAGAGTGTGCAATGCATACTAGAACGCTAGTCGCTTGGCACGTTAGCCCCACGTGCGGCCTACAAATAAGACCCTTGATTGAATTGCGATACCTATAATAAGTCGCTGGTTAAAAGTACGGCAAACCCTAAACAAAATGTATAAAATGATCATAACCAAAAATGTCGAGATGTCATTCGGTCACGCATTGCACAAATCATAATATAGGCAAATGCTGCTAAACTTCTTTATTGACCACACGTATTGTTTTCCTATAATAAGAATCCCGATAACCATCAAATTTCAGACTATTTTAAGCACAACCTTAAAAATGAGCTTGTAACTTTTCCGTGTTAGTAACAAAATGTATGCTGCATGATGATTATGATTGACGAATACAATATTTACAAGTTGAGATCTAGTTTTCGATGATGAGTAAATAGAATGAGTGCTTGTCAACGTAATTCCATGCGTAATTTGTCGCGTAGTCAATAGACGAACATACCAGACACTCATACAGTTGGAGAAGTTAGCAACATTTGTGTGGGCATCAATCAGAAACTGTTCGTTTATATTGAGATCGTTTACCCTCTAGTTGAGTGTTGAACTAACTATAGGAGATATTTCTTTGATCTTCAAATCAAAGAGTTGTGTCATTTGTAATTTAAGTGTATAGAATTATAAGGAAACATTAGTTCATGCTCCCCGCATTATGAAGGTCCGGGTGTATCTCTAGCGAAGATTCTAAACGTGTAGAATTGTAATACGATACTAGAGACACGTTAAACTGTAGTTCATTTTGTACAAACTTCTGTGGATTTTAGACGATATAGGTTTATTTGTTTATTACAAGGTCACTGAAATTACAAATAACACAGCTTATAATATAGTTAGAGAGTGTGTAAGTGGTATACAAGCCGGTATCGCGGCCATCGCCTGTATTGTGACAGTTTGCGCGCGGAACACCGCACCATACAAACTATCGGCTGCCGACGTCATTTGCCGTTCGTCTGCAGAGCCGCGTTCAATTGCGTCCATAGGTCCTTCTTGCAGGATTTTGATCTGAAAATTGCTTTTGTCATTAATTTTTAGACCATTGTTAATCACAACGGATAAGGATTCTCATATTCAAACGCTGTAATTGTAATAGGCAATAATCATTATTTTTTTGTAAACATGTGTAAAGAAGGATGTTGTTTATATGGATGGTAGCATAATCAAGCACAAAAAAATTAAGAGATACGGCAAAATCGTCTCAAACCTATTTTTTCATAAAGATTCATAGATTAATAAATAAAGTAGTATGAGCTGAGCACCGTACCTTCGCAATGAAGCAAGCCACTCTTTAAACTGCGTGTTTCCTTCGGGCGTCAGCTGGAACGCCGTGCGCGCCGATAGAACTATGCTTACGAACTCCTCGTACTCCACCGACGTCAAGTGGTATAACTTTTGATGTATGCATTGAATATACCTACAAAAATTTGATTCTTATATGCTTTTATGAAAATTATAGACTTTTAGGAGCTAGACCTCACATGCACTTTTTCTTGTCAACATTTATAGTAAATTATGTCATATTGATGATGCAAGCTACAAACCACTAGCGCTTATTTATATTTACTGCTGCTACGTAGCTGCACATATGTAGGTCTTTATTGATTTTATAGGGATATATGCACGTGCATGTATTTATAAATAATAAAGATGCCTTCTCAGAGCTTGAAAAATCTGTCACCAATGTGCAAGTCACGGAAATAAAGAAAAGAAAGGAAAGGTATTAGGTTAGCTTCGATTCCACAAGTGGAAAAAGGGCAATGGGATGAAAATAGCAAATTAAAATAAGGTTTATTATAAATGGAGATAAAATATGAAAAATACCATACCAACTAAGAAAAAAAACTGAACGATTACATTTTAGACAAAATACAGGTATGTTGAGTACTAGGCTGGCTAAGACAGAGAAAATAAATAATTATAGTGACAATTTGAGTAACATAAGCTGTAATTACTTACATCTGCTGGCATTTCTGAACAAGAGGGGATAAGGTCCCTCTTAGATGTTGCATGACGAGTTGATGCGGGCCACCGCGCGCCAGCCAGTGTGCTGATTCCACACAAAGCTCATACAACACAAACGGAGATACGACAGAGTTCACAGCGCACACACAAAACTGGTGAAGGTACTGCGCGCCCAGATGTTTTGATATACGAAGAAGCCATTTTACGTGTTCTCCGTAGGGTGGGTTTCTGCAAGGGATACAATTCAATTAAATAGTCTATACAGGAGGAAGTTTATTTTTTGTATATTACCTTTGTAAACCAGTTGGGATTATGTTTAACTAGCCACCCGCCCCGGCTTCGCATGGGCATAAAAACCTTCCTCTTGAATCACTCTATTTATTTAAAAAAACCACATCAAATTCGTTCCGTGGTTTAAAAGATTTAAGCACGCATAGGGAAATAGGGACAAAGAAAACGACTTTGTTTCATACTATGTTGTGATGTGTGAATCTGTATATGACATCTTTGGAGCCAGATTAAATTAACTAATTTTAATTTGCTGTTCTATTTTAACGACCGAAATTTTATCGTATAAAGGTGTTGTCGTCGTTTTTACATTTGGTTCGCGAAGACACCAATTTCTGAAAGTAATCCGCGCTTTCTTCGCAAATGGGTTTACGTTGCCGGTTTGCTCCTTGCGCCGCCGCCGCTATCGCTCGCAATTCGAGGATCGAGGCCTAAAATCACTACGAGAATCAAATCGAGTAGGAACCGAAACAAAGGACGATAAGCACATACCTCCCGAACTTATTCTGCGGGCGGTCATCGTGCACCCTGCGCGCCTGCGTCTCCAACGCCAGCATGCCCACCCTGTAGGCGGCCAGCAGTCGCCGCAACTGGGCCTGGGGAAGCGGGGGCGGGCCGGGCGCGGCGGCCGCGGCGCCCGGCTGGCCGCTCGCGGGGCTGCTCACGCTGCCCACGCTGCCCACGTTGCCCACGCCGCCCACGCCCGCCGAGCTCACGGCGCCCATGTTGGGAACGCTGCCTACGTTGTTGTGAGCGGCGGGCACCGGCGGCGGGATGGGGGCCGGGTGCTGCTGTAAATTACTCATTTACTTCTCATCCATTTATTTACATAAAGAAAAAAAATGAAATGAAGACGTCAAGAAACATTTTTATAGTCAATAAATCAATCAATTTATTTGCTTAAAATATATGATATACAAAGCGTTACATTCAAATTTATAATTAAAAAAATAAATGAGATAGATAGATATTTATCTATACTCTTTATAAAATATTTGTTTATTGTTCATTTTATCTCAAGAAATTGTCGAAAGACTACAAAAAATACATAATTTCTCAGCCTACAAGTTAATATATACCACAGCTGGTCAGGGTCGGCTAGATCTGTGTCGTACTGACAACGAGTGAACTCACATTGACGGCGATCTGCTGCGCGTGCTGCGCGTGCGACACATGCGGCGGGTGCGCGGGGTGCGGCGGCGCCACCAGCCCGCGCACGAAGTACGGCGGCAGCGCGTACTGCGGCGCCGGGTGCGGTGCCGGAGCGCCGCCGTACTGATGACAAACACAAATTTATATCATACTAATTAATTTGCACAAGACAAGGTCAGGAGGGGTAAGAGGTTCTACGGGGGAAGAAAACCAATGTGTTATAACTCCTAAATCTGTAAGTCCTAGCGCCATGATAAACTAGTCGGTAAAACAGTTCATATAAATAGTTCGAACTATCTATCAAAGATTTCGCTATGACGTCCGAATGTGATAAACAGTCAAAATATTCAGTCGCCACACGGGAACAAACTAACTTAATGGTAGTTGTTTCTAGTGCTTGTTTTTATCATAAATATATTCGGAATAGCAGCGATTTATTGGTAAGTGGGCAAGGGGCGCCAAAAAGGGCCACGACACTAGGGTGCCTTAAGGACACTAGTAAGACTAACGTTACCTGCAGCTGGTATATGGGCGGCGGGTACGGGTGGTACGGGAACGGGTACGGCAGCGGGTACGGCACGGGCACGGCCACGGGCGGCACGGCGCGGTACTGCGGCTCGTCCGCCGGCTCGGGCTCCTCGCTGGCCTGCCGCAGGTACAGCTCGTGCCAGTAGCGCGCCACCGTGTACAGCACCTCGGGGTACACGCCGCCGCCTGGGAATATCGAGGTATCAGCACTGAGGCTACACTCAATTCCAATTTCCATGTTCAAACAGAGGGAGAAATATAGAAAATAAAGGTATTATAGGCAAAGCTTTTTTGACGTGACAACGTCTTAAATTAGGTTGCGGCTGGGAGTCACTTATGAAAAAGTGTAACGCTCGGTAACGTTACGATGAGTCACCGAACGAGAGAGAGGCCCGCCGAATGCCTTGCGTCTCTCTCCCACTCAACTATGATCGGTCTGCCGCGCGCGGCAGACCGCGCGCGGCAGATTATATTCATATCAATAAATATTCTACCGAGAAAAAGACGTTGTCACGTAAAATCTTCGCCCGTAAAACCGACTTTACAGGCAACCATTTTTTTTGTGTTTTAACCTTTTAACCGCCGATCCTCCAGCCCACAAAACGTGTCTCTATCGCCGGACACTAATTTCAACATTTTGACAGTAGTGTTGGGTAAAGTTTTCACGATAATGCAATTTTTTGGGATTATTACAACGGTTTTCAGCTAACTAAAACTGTATTTTTGGTAAAATAATAAATTCTAAAACCAAACATAATCGTTTTATCGCTTGATACCTTGATTTTAAGAACAGCATACCAATTCTATATAGAAACATATAATTTTGCAAACACGAAAAAATTATCGATAGTTCAAGCCCTTCGCCTATCGTAACCTTGAATTCACAAACTGTCGGATATATCCTACTGCGGCGCTGTAATTCAAGTTATTACTCTTCGTTTTAGTGATGTGCATGTCTCGATATTATGGAAACTATTTTCCGGTGGTCAATCCTTTTTTATGTAAATTCCTTATTTGTAATTCAATTGTTAATTCTAATAAAAGCAAAAATAATTTTATTATTGTTTCAATCATCAATCGTCATTTACATATATGTCTATATTAGTAAACGAAGAACAAAAAAATAATATATCATAGAATAAAAATTGCACTAGCGGGCATCATTTCCCACATTTTGTTCATTCTCTGATCAACCCACGTTCATAACAAGTCTGTGGATCGACCACACTGCGATTGTAATTATAATCTTAGTAGAAAGACAATTAAGGTAAGATGTTATTTTTATTTTATTTTTATTAGAGCTCGTACATATCAATAAAGCGATTCAGCATTTTATTCACCTATTGAGTATCTACCTACCGACTGATTTTCTATGAATATTTTTTATAATTAGCACCCGGATCGATAAATTGCACTTGCTCACATGGTAGCATGACTTGGTCACATGATAGCTTTACATTTTACACCGTCTAAAATAACTTTCTTCTCTTTTCTCTTTTCTCGGTTCATCCGTACGGGAGCTACGATACCACAAACCAAAACACACAGACACGTCAAAGTTATAACATCTCGTAGTTTTTGCGTTGGGGGTTTAAAACCACACTTATGCGTTTTTATTATTTCTTACAATAATCATTATAGTTCTTCCTTTATATCAGAAGCAAGGCGACAACAAAAATTGTACTTATTGAAATTAAATACATACGACATACCACTTTGTTCACCACGTCTAACTCCAAATCATCATCCGACTCAAACACTTCATTTTCCTCAAAGTCTTCCAAAATTCTAATCAATTCTTCTGCACTCGCCATGTTTGGCGTCCTCAAGCTCACAGTACACAATTAACTTCATACTGACTACTTACTTACCCACCAACAAATTAATATAGAAATGTCGATAAAATTATCAACTTACCCTCACTACGCCAATATCGTCACCGTCTGTGACGTAATAAGCGGACGGATATTTCCGACTCCGGCGTTGACACATAGTTTAATATTCGTAACATTAGTGATGTGCACATCACCAATAACGTGTAGTGTTTATTTGATGATTTAAAGTTAAAATCTGCCTTTTTGTATTAGGAAACCAATAAAGTAACGAGAAAATATGATTATCAAAATGATTGACTTATTAATTTTTTATAAACAACATACCCGGGTCGTAAAATATTTTACTTTTTCAAATCATTTATATCTATTACCACAACACTACTGTCGGAATTATACGACTGTGGAGTTTCATCTATTAGTAAATCACCAGTTGAGCGACCTATCGGACGTCAATTTTTATTGATATTTTCTTAAATCATATAGGTAATTATGAGGATAGACAGTGTTTTAAAACGAACGTATATACGTTTGAGATTATATGTTCATTTTTATGACTTATTCAAGTCAATAGTTTGAATAAAATTAGATGACAAAGTTGCAGTCGGTATTTTAAGACTGTGGCGGTTATGAGTCGAAATCATACTGTCAGTTATATACGACTAAGGCGGTTAATAGGTTAAAGAAGTTGCGACCCTTTATGCTTAGCAACGCATGATAAAGAAGGATTTACACAGGATCCGTATACAGTCTGTACCCGCGTAAATACGAGTAAACAGACTCCAAACCAACTGCGGTGGATGTTTCATACAATTCCATTCATTACAACGCAGTGTTATGCCACATAAACGTTGACATAAGGATCCTTGCAATCGATTAAGCTCGCCTGTCACACTGCCCTCTGCCCCGTATAGTTACCCTTGGCTGCCGCCTCCACGGTCAAGCAGGCTCGCTCCAGCATGGCGTCGCTCTGCTCCTTGCACTGCAGCACGGCGCGCTGGATCTCGTTGTAGTTGAGGGCGTGCGCGTGCGGCAACACCGACAGCGCCAGCTCGGCGGCGGCGCGAACTGTTGCCACGTCGCGGCCCGATGATGCCTATACATCGAACGAAACATGAAAACCAAACTACTTACCTATATCTGTCATCTTGTATAAATGTAAAATGGGAGTATGCTGTATACTCTTTTATGAGTTATATGACTCAGAAAAATTTTGTAAAGTTTACTAACATAATTTAAATAGCTCATAGTTTTAGTTTTTTTAAAATATATTTAACTACCTACTTACTAAGATTAGAACACATGAGAAAAAGTAATTCCCGGTTTAATAATAATGAATAAAAAAGGCAAATGCTTGAATGAAAAACCAAAATTAAATTAATGATGTACCTTATCAGCAATGCTAGCAGCTTCAGGTGGTGTCAAATGGCCTTCCCAAGCATCAATGAGGAATAAGATCGCAGGTGCCCCAATATCCATGGCTTGTCCTAAAGAAAAGAAGAAAAAAATGTTAATCCGCTACACCGCACAAATGTAAAATTAGCGAGTGACCTACCTCTTTTAATTTCATTATCGTTTAATAGTGGACTACCTACCAATGAAAATAGTATATTACACACCCCTAGAATAAAGCAGTGTCATTAAGTCGCGGGTGACACATTTTGAATTCCGAATGGAACGAAAGTTTTCAAAGTACAATCCCGAACGCCAATACTATCTGAAGGTCTCAAACAAATACAAAGTACTAACCTGTTATCCAGCTAACATGCGATGAGTACGTGCGACTAAGCCAATTAGCGCTAACACAGTTCAAAAGGCCCAGTGCATAAAGGCCCAACTGAAAGGCTGCCATATGCAAGCCCCTGAAATAGAAACGTATTGTTTTTGACATACGCTTAAACATTTGCTTGTGGAAGTAGGATTTTGTTTTAATTCTTAAAAGTTTTAGTTAAGAAGATAAATGCAGAAGTATCACCTATGAGGACCATGATGCTCCCTAGCGCACGAAGTCTGTGTAAATAGACTGGTACTAGATGAGCCACCGGCTTTGAACAACACAGATTTTGCGAGCTCGAACATGAAGTGTGCAGACGCTTCTGACGGCTGGTTCGGCACTGATGGATACACCCGTTTGCCTTTATATCTGAAATATAATTTATTTTAATTCCTTGTTCCCATAATAATTATTATGGGGACAAGGAATTTTTCGGAAAGGCCAAATTAGTGCGACATGTCTGAAGCCGCGGGTAAATGTTACAGTGCCGCAATGTTTTCCAATCCGATGGCTAAAAACTGAAGGAAACTTCATACTACTTTGTGCAAAAGACATAGATTGAGGCGCCACCACGACCGGCACAGATGAGTTTGTCATACTATAGTTAGCTATAACACGGAGTGCACTGGGTCTGGGGGTGGCCATCATGCTGTTTTAGCAGGCCCGAAATGAGGGTACTACTACCATGTGCTCCCATTGCTAAGAAAGAGCTTTAGTTCGCTTTTACTAATAGGTGGCGCTATAAGAGTTGAAAAAGTATATTTAGTTAATATGCCGCTTAATTATATTTATCAATACAAGAGTGTGATTTATTAATAGTACATTACTGTCGAGGCCAGAAATGAAGCAATTTACGGACGAGTTATATTGCAAGGCCGAAGCGCAGGTGAGGCCTTGTCAAGTGCTTTTGATGAACAATACGAGGACGTAAATTGCAATTTCGGCCGAGGCTCGTATAGTACTTTACTTTCTCTGAAAGACGAAACAACATCGCATCAAATTTTAAAATGGCGTCAGCAACAAGCCAAAGCCAGCATTCGCTGTGTTCTTTTTTTAAAACTTTTTGAAATGTTCTTACATATTTTTAAACGATGAAAGAACTAATGGTTAGTACCAACCTAACAAAAGTGTCCAGCAATTTCCATTAACGACCGCTAGAATAGGTTTTTTTTGGTAGGCTGGCCAGAGTGAAACTAAAAATCCTAATGTATGAAAACGTGTACATTAAAATACCTCCATTAGCGGCCGGCAAAGAATTTTTTTTAACTACATTGTTGTCTTAGGCCAGCAATGAGTATTTTGACGTATTGTTTTTTTAAAATAATGAAGCATTTCCGAGCAAGAGGAAGTAAAACACGATTTTTGAAAGTATCGTCACCACTACAATACTAAATCATTTATTTAAGCGCTTTATTCAATAAGTATCGGATTTAGAATCACAGTGTCAAGTGATCGATAGATGGCATTAACATGTCTAGTATGGGGAGGACTCTATTGGTACACTAAAAATCGGCGCATACGGCGGTTGAATCTGTATTACTAGCATTATATTGTTCATTATGTGCTAGTGTACTACAGTCGTAGCATACCTGGAGTCCTTGGCCCTGGCGATTTGCGGAGGGTGAGCGGCGTGCGGCGGGTGCGCGGGGGGCGAGGCGCCGCTGTCCGCCACCACCAGCCGCTCCATGTCCGCCACTAACTGGCACGGAGGCTGCAACCAAACAACCTTACATAGTTTACTTAAAGCCGAAATCACATTCACGAACTCGTGCCATTCAAACTAATTTCAAGACATTCGTTTCGCCTAATGTCAAGTTGCACAATGCATGCATTTTTGCATGCAACTGTCATTATTATTATTTATTTTATTTTTTTGTTGAAACCAATTTTCTCACGTGACTAATGACACGAGACTAATTTCGCCATGTACATCATAAAAACAAACATCTATTGGCACGCCTTAGCAGTAAGCGCCGTTGATTATAAGACGACGATATTTGATAATTTTCATCTGCAGGCAATTGCCGTGATGGCAAGTCGGAAGACAGTTGAGCTGAACAAACTACTTTGTAATAAGTCATGAACAAAAAAAGTCTAATGTTTTGCTTTATTATCTAACTACAAACAAAACTTACCTGTGGGACAATACAAGGCTGCGAATGTGACGGATGCTGCGGATGTTGAGGATGCGACACATGTTGCGGATGTTGTGAATGTTGCGGATGCTGCTGATGTTGCGCATGTTGGGGATGCTGTTGATGTTGGGAGTGTTGTGGATGCGGGTGTTGAGGATGGGGATGTTGCGGGTGGGGATGTTGAGGATGTTGGGGATGTTGCGGATAGGCCGGGAGCTGCACGTCGGCGCGGTAGGCGGCCAGTCTGGGGTTGTTCGTGTAGTACATGCTGACCATTGGGCCTTTAGTCAGCTGGTGGATTTCGCGGTCCAGGAGCTGCAAAAAATATAAAAAGACGTTTCACTGACAAGAAAAATAATACAAAATGAACTGGAAATACACTTAAAACAACACTTAGCATTTGTAAAAGTAAGCTGTATGTGGGAGTTGTAAAAAAAGGGGAATTAATCGAAAAAAAAATCTACTCTTGTAACTGGTTAGGTAAATTTAGTCACCAAAGTGGACGAAGAGGTTTGAACTATGTACACGCCATTACTTGAAACATTTAATACTAAATCCACATATTCACTTACCTTGTTCATTATCCTAGCCAATTTAACCGGGTCATCTTTGTAGAAGGACAACAGGGTTAGCGCCAGTTCGCCACGTTGCCGTCTTGTGCCTTCGCATAGAAGTGGATGTTCCGCTTCCGATACATTAGCCTTGAGCCCCAATGCTGCTACTGCCGCTTCGAATCCTAACGTCTCATCGGATGGTATCCTCGCCTGGTGATAAATACATAAAAATGTTTTAATTTAGACCAGTTCGATGGAGAAGCGATTTTGACCGTGTTTAGAAAACTTTTGGCTTAGGAAAATTCACTTTTCTATATATTTCTAAAAATCAATAATTGAAATATAACTTACCGGATGTTTGTTTTCTTTGTCTGTTGCAGATAATACAAGGACGTCAAATAGGAAACTGGCTAATGCGATAGGCAATAATGCGGGTCCACGGTTTCTAGAAACGAGAAAAAATTACTAGATAAAGTTATAACAGAACATTTTAAAATATTGTCGTTTTGATAGTGGAGTAAAGATTAAAACGGAATAAAAATGTACTTACAATCTTAACTTTCTATCATATCGAAATATGAAAATCAAATCTGTAAAAATCACAATGTCAATCAATTACATTACATACCTAAGAGTTCCATCTCTTAGTTGCTCAGCCTTTTCCCTCGCCAGCGTCAGTTGTTCGGGCCCAGTAGGCAGCTTCTTCAGCAGAGCGACCAACTCTGTCTCTTGGTTGTTCAGTTTTACTTCCAGCGCTTTGGTGCTAGCTGGATGCCGCGCCATCTCCAAAGCGAATAGGCCTATGCGGAATGCTAATTCGTGGTGTTCGCTAAACTCTGCCAGAACCTGTTATAAAAAATTGTTATTTATCATGTGGACTATAAACATGCTCAGTGCGAGCTTGATGAAAACGCAAAGTAGTATTTATTTTATTTATTTATGAGAACCAACAGCTATAAATACACAAAATATGAAACAATTTGTATGCTGTCAAATCAAACAATTGTAATAAAAACGTTGTTATTAAACTATATGTTGATCATCGTCGTTCCGAGTAATGTGTAAAAACACAATTTATTTAAATTAGAAAGGATATTCTTAAGTTACATCACCTTGGTGCCTCAAATTTATCAAATAGGAGTAGAGTGTAAAGGTGAACCTTCGGCCTCTTTAGTAGACAGTGTGTGCGGTGTAGACACTGACCGTACACAAGAAGGCGCACTTGGCGAGCGTGGCGGAGGCGAGGCAGGAGAGGCGGTGGCTGGCGGCGCAGAGGCGCGCGGAGGGCGCGTGTCGGCGGCGCGGCTTGCGCGGGTCGTGCGCCGGCGCCGCGCCCGCCGCGCCCGCCAGCGCCGGCGGCCGCGCCAGCAGCTCGCGCGCCAGCCGCGCGCCCAGCGCGCACGCCTCGCGCGCGTGCCCGTGGGCCTGCACACGACGCAACACATTACGTACTCGCTCGATTACCTACTTGGGACGATTATTTCATTCACAACTACTTTACGCGAACAATTATGTTTTAGAATAACCGTAATTGCTTTAATTTCTTTATAGGTATGCTCTGATATAATTAACACGAATCTTGGATTAGAGACATTGATAATAGGGTCCTATTTTTCAGGGAAGAATCTGATTCCAGACTCAATTTAGCTCACGTTTTTTAGCCCGAAGGACTGATTTGACCACACTTAGTTATTTCTGTATAAACCTTATATATTATGTTTGTTCCTAATACCTTTTTACACACTAAATACAAGTACATTAAATAATATAAATCCAATGACATGATACAAAACAAAACGTACAACAGACATCTCTTCATACTCTCGCCTTCTACGGCTACATGATAATTATTGTCATAGGCTATAACCAATGTGTACCTGTAAGCCCTCGGCGCGAGCGAAGGCGACTTCCCACCCGCACTCCCAGCCGTCGAGCGAGCTGCCGGCGCCGTGCGAGATCGAACCCGACTCGCCCGCGCCGCTGCCTGATGCTGAAGCCTGGGAAAAACACGAGAGATCACAGTTCAAATCGCACCTACTACAGATCACGTCATGTAAGATGAACGGTGACGGTAGGCGATTTATCGATGTATGCGGTGAGCGCGGTGCCGGCGAATGTCGTCCAGCGCACACGATTGGTTCGTTTGCTTCCCGTGTTGCGCAAGTTTACTTCCACCTCTCTTCTCCAGCGTTTTTTTATATAACGCGACCTGTACCAGTCCTCAAATGGTTTATAAAAGTACCTGTATTTTTTTACCAAGCGAAATAGCAGCGGGATAACGCAAGACGTATTACTGTCATGAAGACTCAAGTTCAGCTCAGGCCATACAATCAGTCTCTTTCATAGAGAAAGAAGTGATCACAAGTGGACGTTAATATATTTAGTAGAAATATACTTCAAACAAGAAATACAAAAGGATTTAGGTCAACCACGATCAAGGTACACAAAGCACAATGCGCGCTAATAACTCAATAATCTTACTATAACACTTACAACAGCAGCATTGGATCCTTCCCCGGCGACACGTCGCGCTGCCGCCGCGTCATAGAAGTACATATTGCAATCATCGTCGGATACCGAGTCGTCATTTGATATTCTGCGCTGAGCATCATCAGAAGACACGGGGGGAGAACTAGATTCTTGGGAATCCGTGTCGCCTCCGCTTTGTTGAAGAATCTCCTCTTCATTTTCGCAAAATCCTGATAGAAAATTTATTTCTTGAAATTTACAACGAAAAAATCACACCTTATACTAGAGCAAGTAAAAGACGCATTATGTAGCTTCGATTGTAATTTGATCTGGTTTGAAACTCGGAAGATTTTTATTTAAACTATCCCAGTCAAATAGCAATCTTAAAACATGTGCATCCAATAAGACTTCACATCTACTTTAGACCACCAAGATGAAATGAGAAGTAGGATCGGACAAGCAAAAGCGGCGTTCTTCAAAATGTCCAAGATACTGTGTGACCCAAAAATCTCATTCCCATTGAGACACCGCGTAATGAAATGTTATGTTTGGTCTATCTTGTTATATGGATGCGAGACATGGGTCCTGAGAAAAGATAGCTGTGACAGACTACAGGCTTTCGAGATGTGGTTATTGCGCAGAATGTTTAAGATACCGTGGACTAGTTTTACATCCAATGTCAAAGTGCTGGAACGAGCCAAATGTAAACGCGAACTTTTGACCACTATTCGGAAGAGGAAAGTTGCCTTCTTTGGCCACATTCAACGGGGACCCCAGTTTGAATTTCTAAGACTAATTTTAGAAGGCAAAATTCCTGGCAGAAGATCTCCTGGCCGTCCTCGACGAAAGTGGATTGATGATATAAAAGATTGGACTGGACTTCGATACAATCAACTAAAAATAGCGGCCCATAGCCGGGAGGGTTTCCGTTTGCTGACCTCCAAACTTCAGTTCGAAGATGGCACCCCATGATGATGATGATCCAATAAGAAAGATGACTCCATGCTTGGGAAACGTTGGGCACGTTAAGCCGTTGTTGGACTCACGTAACCTGGTCAGGGCCAAAAAGCGGTTTCGAAAAATTTACACCAAGGTATGTAAGTTCAATTGACCTCGTAACCCACACATAAATATTTTTATTTTTGCCACGGGATCATCATAATTTCGTGTAGGTGACACGGTCAATCGACCATGCACACTAACCCTGGTGTCAGAGGTTTTCGTAGTTGCCTCTCAGCCTCTGACGTGGATCATTTAATTAAGCAGCCGGGACCAAAGGCTTAATGTGCCTTCCGAAGCACGGCATCATCTTTATTATCAGACCCTTTCGGTGCGTTAAGTCCCATTACCGGAATGTTCATTCTGTTCATTAGGGTTCACGCCTGCGATGTTCTAACCAAACTGGAAACAACTAAACAAAGTATACTTCCTATGCGCTAAAACTACTGCATTACTTTAAAGTTTACACAAATACATTATTTTCTCGTCGGTTTCCGTCAAAGTTTGGGTCGACTTCAGATTCATAAGACCACCTTTAAAATGTTGTATACTTATTTTCACTTAGTTACTATACGAGATAGATATTATACTTGCCTTCAGAAGATACGCTTGAATGGTTACCATCACTGGGACCGGGATCTCGAGGGGCTTCACTCGGCCCTTCTCCAGAACCACATGGCTTAAAATATAAACATCTCTTTAAATATTATCAAAGTACAACGACCGGTGCAATGCCCGAGTTACAAGAGCGCTGTCAATAAAGAATAAGAAATATTTATTTACCAAAATGTTATGTACAAACAAGGCTTATTAAATAATAAGATGCTTTAACCCTCCTCCAAGGATTTCCAGAATAACCGGTGGAAAGCGGCCTTCATCCAGCGCCTGCCTGCGACCTGCCAGGTCATCTGACCAGATGCTTTATTACAATAAAAAAGCCAGCTTCTTTAGCCCGCAGTATTAACCACGAATTTTTTTAGGGTTTTTATGGTATCCACTCATATTTTTAAAGGTTTTATTTTTTATTTTAATAAATATAAAAACCTAATTTCTCTGAATGGTGAATTCTAATAAGTGAAAAAAAAATATCAAGCGTCAATGCCAGTAAGACTTTATGACCTTTATACCGCCATTTGATTTTTTAAGATTATCTTCATCATATTCAACCCACATCAATAAACTGCTAGGTCATTTCTTTTACCGCCAATATAGCTCTGTCACCTTGTGTTAGTCTCGTCCAGTGCTTTCCGTCACCCAAAAAGGATTGACGAGCTTTATTAAAATAACTAAAAATCATGTACCCATTCTTCTATTTTACTTGTATCAGAATATTTTTACGTAATAAAAGCAGAACAAATGCCACGCTCGATCGGTTTCTCAATGTAGCAGCTAAAATAACAAAAATTGCGAAGTGTTTGAATCATCACTCATACGAATATCTATAATTACTCACTTGGCCCGAGGGTCCTGGCATGGCTAGGTCGACGTTGATGCGACTATTTCTGTTTACTAGCGTGCGATGACCCTGCATTGTCGTGTCAGGGTTCGTCAAACGGTAACTGAGAGACATCTCGTTGTTGAGTACTGCTTTTGATGAGTTCACCTTTGAACACAAAACAATATCGCCTCACAGTATGCTATAAGTAAACTTGCCGCTTTTAATGCCACTATAAAAATCTTTTCATATGTTTAGACAATGAATGGGAGAGAGCAATTCACAGACAGCACTGAAAATATATATTTTACTAGCTGTTCCCCGCGGCTTCGCCCCGCGTGGGACTCAGTTATATCGCGTCCAAAAGTAACCTATGTTTGACCTCAGGTCGTTAACTACATCCCTACCAAATTTCATCACAATCGGTCCAGCAGTTTAGCCGTGAAGAGGTGACAGACAGACAGACAGACAGACAGAGACAGACAGACTTTCGCATTTATAATATTAGTATGGATTTTTTATATATGGTTAAGTCCTGTATCTTACTATTACCACTATACTTTTGTAGATTACTATTTTAAGAACACAATTTAAATAGCAGAATAACATATTAATAACTTGCAATTGAACTTTTACCTCTCCTAAAAGAATTTGAAAAGTTATAGTTTTTATTGTTAACACTTTCCCTGGCAGTAACGCCTTTTGACGTAGATAACAATTGACTGTTATTGTTATCTCGTTTACTGTCCGCGAAAGGGTTAATTTTAACTTCACTGAAAAAAATATATTTACGGGAATAACAATAGTCAACAATGGCAATACAAACCTGATGAACACTGTCATTCTGCTTGTCAGCATGTCTGAATATAGTGAACGGGCTGTGGTACAACGGGTTCAAGTCCTTAGTGTATGTGACGCCCGGTATCTGGTAGTCGTCCCATTCGAGGAAGCACGCCTCCATGGCCGGGTGGAAGCCAGGGAACACCTCGTTCTCGCTGATGCCGTTGATGTATGGAGGGTGGGAGTGGGCGCGCGCGTGGCGGGCGTGGGATGAACTGCCCATGTGGTTGTTGCGATTCTTTGCCACCTAGTTATATAGATTATTCATAACATAACACATATAGTGGAAATAGTCACGCTAAATATATAGGTATCTTGAAAAGAGATGGTTCTGTTTTGCAGTTTTTTTTTACCCTTAGTGAAGTGAAATATAGGATTTAATCAAGTCATGTATCAATTATCAATGTATCTATTATGAGTTCAAGAGACTTTCAAGATTAATTTAGTTCGATAAAATTAATAAAGTATCACAGTATATATAAAGCATTATTGTATCTTTACTCGAACAAAAGTACGAATACCAAATATACAACTTTCTTTAACAATGAATAGGTAATACGCTAACGTAACTTACTTTATCAAGGACCTTCATGTGCCACTGAGCAAACTGTTCATGCAGCGTGTCACGCTCGTGCGGAGCTAGCCCCGGGTTCAAGGCAGCCAGACGCCACAGCACTACGACCTGGATAATAAATTACAGAAATTGAAACTAATATAAAGGCGCGTTTTTTCTCAATTCACCGCTCAGCTGAGACGCTCCACTCAGCTGTGGGTGGAGAATGGTTGAAGGAAAGAGAGAGAGGACAAAATGATAATTTGACTTTTATGAGTACTTCAGGTTAGTACGTTTTCAGGCTCTTGCACTTCATCTACCTTACTTACTATGGTGTTACAACAACCCAAAGAGGATTTTGGCCTCCTACAGTCGCTAACACCGAACGAAGCTCCGCAGGTCCTTCAGCTATTCATCGCCGTCCGTCGAGTCGCGCTGAACGTCAGTGATATGACAGTGACAGCATGATACTTGAACAGCTCTCAAAATTGAGTAGCGTTTGAGTATTAAAAAGGTAGATAGAAAGGCTTTTACCTCGTCGCAGAGAGAAGAGCAGGCGTGCTGCGCGGAAGAGTTTCCCCCGCCGCCCCCGTGCTTCCCGCCGCCGCCGCCGCCGCCCCACGCCACTAACGCTGCCTTGGTGCTGTACCACCACACTATGATCTGTGTAACCAATATCAAATTTTTAAAGTACCTATTATCAACATTAGCCTTTAAGTCTTTAAGTATGGTAATAAAGTTGAATAAATATGTTTTTTGTATTTTTTTTACTATAATCATCCAGAACTGTACATGAGCATCACCATGGCATGGCATAAGTAGGTTATACTTACTAATAACATTCAAATCGAAGGTATCGAAAGATATTATGTAAATAACCTTATAATTATAGATATTGAATCCTTTAAACAAGCAATAAATTTATTTGTACTCGCATTTTCAAAAACGGGTCTAACAATGTCTTTGAAATTTTAAAGACAAGTTCTTACATAGTCAAAAAGATAATCTAGCTAGGTTCCATGTCTGGAAAAAATCATTTTACATATTCATCATGAAATGGTAGTTACAGTAATGGAATATATCCTTCTAGAAGTTTCTATAAAAGGCGTAAAAGCCGTTCTCGGCGTCTTCTACCCTCCTTCTTCAAAAGAAGACTACTTTTCTACTTTTGAGTATCTCTTAGAATCTGTTTGTTCGGATTACGCCCATCATCTGATCCTAGGTGATCTCAATACCTGTCTTTTAAAACAAGATGACAGAGCTTCCAAACTAGTTAATATTGTGAAGTCTGTCAATTTTTCTATTCTTCCTTCCGGACCTACACATTTCACCCCATTGGTCCCACTTTACTTGATTTAATTATCACCTCTTCTGAAAACCTTGTTGCAAGTCATGGTCAAACTCCTGCACCTGGATTTTTCCGTCATGACCTTATTTACGTATCCTACAAAATTAAGTTACCTTAAATCAAACCAAAGACGCTGTATCTCCGTTGTTTCTCTAAAATAAATAACAATGCTTTAACATCTGACGCATCAAGGATTGATTGGTCGCCCGTAGTTACGGCAAATGCAGTAGACGAGAAAATTTCTCTGTTTAACAATAAAATTCTATCTCTGTATGACGTTCACGTTCCAATCAAATCCGTGAAAATACGACGTCCACATGCCCCGTGGATCACTGACGGAGTACGTATCGCCATGAAACGACGTAATATAGCCTTTCGTAGGTTTAAAAAAGATCGCACTGATGAAAATTGGTCATTGTATAGGGTTGCAAGAAATCGTTGTAATCAATTTTGCGGAAACGCCAAGCGTCGATATTTCACTGACAACATCGTGAATGTTTCTCCCGCCAATCTTTGGAAATTTCTCAATTCTCAGGGCATAGGCAAAGTACAGAAACATTGTCCTAAATTGTTATTTTCTTTGAATAATCACTTTTCTTCAGTCTCGCTACTGGATAACTTTGTAAAAAACTCTACTATTTCTTCCATTCTTCAATTGCCTGTTCCTGAAGGTAGGGTATTCGAGTTTACGGCGGTCACTGAGGATGACGTATGTAAAACCATTCAATCGATCTCTTCTAATGCCACAGGGCCAGATCAAATCAACCGCGTGATGATAATCCATATTCTCCGTTTTGTTCTCCCAATCATCGCGCACATTATTAATGCCAGCCTTTCAGAAAACCATTTCCCATCCTCGTGGCTTATTGCTTACGTTCGCCCACTTCCTAAAATCCCTGAACCTTCTCGGTTGAATGACATTCGTCCTATCTCCATCCTCTCTTTCCTGTCTAAAGTTTTAGAAGCTACCGCCTTTAACCAGTTTTCCAAACACTTATTAAACAATAATATCCTAAACACTCATCAATCCGGTTTTAGGCCTGGTCATAGCACAACCACAGCTCTAATTCGACTTACTGATGATATAAGAACAGGAATGGAAAACAGAAAAGTAACAATTATTGCACTAATTGACTTTAGCAATGCTTTTAACACAGTGGATATTGATATTTTGCTGGCTGTCCTTACCCGTTGCAACGTCTCATCCTCAGTGATTGCTTGGTTCTCTAGCTATCTTCATGGTCGCCGGCAACAGGTTCGTAATGGTATGGACACCTCCGATTGGTGTGATCTAAAAGCCGGTGTTCCACAGGGTGGTATTCTGTCCCCTATCCTTTTTTCTGTTTTTATAAATCTTCTTTCACATCACTTGTCTTGTTCCTACCATTTCTACGCCGATGACTTGCAGCTTTATACACAGACAAACATAGATGATATTGACCAAGCCATTTCTCTATTAAACCAAAATTTAAATAGTATTTTAGAATGGTCTATTAATTTTGGAATTCGTGTTAATCCTTTAAAATGTCAAGCTATAATAGTAGGTAGCTCATATAAAATTAACAATATTGATTTGAATCTTACAAAATCACTTAAATTTGACGGTAATGTGATTCCATTTAGTCCAGTGGTAAAGGATCTCGGTGTACACATCGATAGCACGCTCTGTTGGGACACTCATATCAACCAAATCAGTAGAAAGGTATATGGTACTCTTCACTATTTGCAATGTCTTAAAAACTTTTTGCCCATTAGAACAAAAATTATGCTGGCTCAAGCACTAATACTTCCTCTAATTGATTATGGTGATGTGTGTTGTCTGGACTTAACTGAAGAACAGCTGAATAAATTAGAACGTCTTGTAAACAATTGCATCAGATTCATTTTTTGTCTCCGGAAATATGACCATATTTCAGAATATCGTTCTCAGCTTAAATGGCTACCCATCCGTCAACGCAGGAATTTGCATATATTATGCCAACTTTATAATATTCTCTATAATCCACTTGCTCCCGATTACCTCAAAATTGATTTCAAACTTTTAAGTTCGACTCATGAAAGAATCCTGCGTTCTTCCAATACTATGACCCTTGCTACTCCTTCTCACCGTACCGGTTTTCTCTCTAATTCTTTCGCTGTGACGGCTGTCAGACTTTGGAATAAGCTTCCAGAATCCATCAGAACAGCCTCCAGCCGCGCTAACTTCAAATGGCTTGCCTACAGGTTCTTACTATCATAGAACGTCACAGTTTAAGGGGCAAAATTAGGTAATAATTACGGGTACTTTTTGAGTTGCTGCTTTAATCTCGTAAATATTTATCTGATATATATATATATATATATTGTTATTTATGTATATTGTTATTTATGTATTTATATATCTAGGTATATATGTAATTATATGTATGTAAGTTTATGTAAATTTATATTACTATTATATTAAACCCACATTACGATCTCTGCTTGACCCAAAGGTTGACTGTTAGATAATGCTTTTAGCATTAAGTTCGCCTATTGTGCTATACAACTGTACAATAAAGTTTAAATAAATAAATAATTTCGACACGTCCGTGACCGAGTCGTTGTTCTAGCTGATTACGCGTCATCCTTTTACTTTGATGGTTTCAATTTCAAGTCACAACCAAACTGACTTTTGTGTTTCTTTCGAGCAAAGCTCGGTCGCCCAGGTACTACTATACTGTAAGTATAAATACTTAGTTCTTACTTGTTCACAAGCCATAACTTCTTCGGTAATAATCTCCAACAAAGGTATGGCATTTCTGTCGTTTCGCTTGAACATCTCCCTCACTATGGAGAGCAAGTTCCACATTCCCTCGGGTTCCCGCCCTCGCAAGGGCCTGAGTAACGATGACCATTCTGCCGCGGCTGGTGGGGCACTAGTGCTCAAGTAGTTCACGTCACTACAACAAATATACTGGCTTGAACAACAAAAAATAAAACATTGTCATTTGCAAATGTTAGTCAGTTTTAGGGAAAGTTTATTGACACCTAGTTTTGTGGATATTGGTGAATGCACAAAATACAGATAGGTATGACCAAATAAAGGTAAAGGTGGAAATTGTTTTTTTTTTTTTTCATAATTAAGATCAAATCTTACCTGAATACTATTGGCGCTGGTACACAGAACTTGACTAAAATCTTATTAATATTGTTGTGCAGGGTCTTCTCATCGAGAAACCACGAAGTGTATTCATACGCCGAAGCGCCCGCTGTGGGATCGGGTGCACCACACGTAGTGTTGATAGGGTTGGGTTGTGCTGACAACAACTCGTCGAGTATTCGTTGCGCAGTTGGCAGTACTTGGCGTGGCAACTCAGATATGAGGTATTGTGCGAACTTTTGGAGTTGATCTCGCCGTAGCCGCTGCAGAGATTCCGATACTGGAGCACGGAGGCATACTTGTGTGGGCTGAAACCATTTACAACAATATATTTGCTAATTAACATGGATTTGATAAAGTAACATAAGTAAAAGAAAGAAAGTCATTGATTGTAGTAGTTTAAAAATATTAAGTAAGATTGCAAAGTCTTAGAGGATTTCCTTCCTTTAAATTTATAAAATTATATATTTATAAAATGTCAACTCACCAAATGTATCCTATAGAGACACACTGCAACTATGTGTGAACACCAGTGAGCGGTAGATGAACATGTACAGTTGCAAGATGATATTCTTTGTCTGTCAAATGTAACTGCCACATTGAACTGTGCCCGAGGCATGCTAAGTACAACCGTAGCTGACAAGTGAAAACCTATAAAATAAAATTGTTTTATATACTTTTGTTAGGATTGATTAAAACATTAAAACTGTTCTTTATTGGTGAAAAAGCATATTTCTGAATAGTTTCCTGCATTGAATTACTTATGGTTGTGTAACATCACCATTACAAAGGTACATTTGCAACTCTGCAAAACATCATTTACAGGCTACTGGCGTCAGAAGCCCTTGTATTGTGTCCTCTTTATTTGTATCTAACAAACAGTGTTAAACTTTAAATACAAGAAATAAAATGTTGAGTACATTGTATTCAGTTTTTACTTTACTACTCTTCACATCACAAAGCAAATACAAAGAGGAGATGAATTAAGCAATCAGGTTGAGTATATATCAAAGGGGCCTCTGATGTCACGTTAAAAGTTTCAGCTTATCGCCACCAGTGTCGCCAAAATCAGTACAAAACTTTTCGACGTCGTTCTAACACGTGTTCTGCTCAACTATTAATAAATCATAAATAATACATTGGTTGACAAAATGAAGTGTTGTGTTATCGGGTGTAAAAGCTATACGTGTAAACCTAAACTGACTGAAGCTAAAAGATTATTATTTCATTTGTAAGTAATTAATAATTTGCATTTTATAATTTGATGTTACGGTGGCATGGAGTGATAGCCAAAATTTCGTAATGTGCTATCTAGCGGCGAGTAGAAACATTTTTAACACTGTTTGATTGTCATTGATAAAAAACCTCTTTCTTGGAAGATGTTTCGAAATTGAGTTATTTTTACAATATTGCACATGTACAGGTTCTACTGATAACCTTTTTTAGAAGTTTTAAATTTGTCGATCCTGGCCTTGACATCTAGTAACGAGAGGCAGAACTTTTATCGATAACGACCTTTATGATAGCAGCCTGTTTATTTTAGTTCGTCTATTCACTAATAGATGGCTCTCCAAATGATATTTGGGGATATTATGGCAGATTCCCGACCCCGACCCCCCGTAACTAGGAGACCCTGTGTTTCTAAGGGAAAGAGCAATAGGCCATCTCCTCTTTGTATTTGCTTCGTGCTCCACATACACCTCCACACAAGGCCTACTCAACAGTTGCAAGAAGATGCTTGGTGTCATCTGTTTTAAACCAATCAATGTGAAGATCACCTTCAAGTATAATGCTAGAATATGGCAAAAACATTTTATAAGTCTTCTAATTTGAGTTTTTAATGACAACTAAGGAAATTTTATAAAATTAATCAAGAAATTGTTTTATAGATAGTCATCTAATATCCCATGTAGGTACATAATAAAATTAAATTTATCCCAGAAGTTAATTTATTCCCATACTGAATTAGGAGTTAATATTTCATTTGCAATAAAGTTTTATTACATTCAAATCAAACTGTCTTTACCAATTTGCAACACATCCTTGACTGCCCTGTCTCTAAAGAGATGTTCTCCTCTCTGAAACTCGTCAGCTGAGCCATTGGCCAAACAAGAATATAGTCTGATGTCATCTTCACTGTCTGGGAAGCTCCAAAATGCAATCTGAAGTTGCAGTTGCTCAGGCACTGGAGGATAGACATGTTCCACCAATTCAAATGGTATGTGGCAGGCTACACATTTGGCTGCTAGCTCACTTAACGTTGAAACTGTTTTGTCTGCAAAAATGATGTTTAATAGATTAATTTATAGTTCTATATTTACTTATCCTTTGTTAGATTTTGAATTAGTTTGAAATTTTAAAGATTAACCAGAACAAACAGACATAGACAGTACAGACAGACAAAAATTGTAAAAAAAAAAATGGTATATGTACCATGTAATACATCCATACCCAATTAGCAAAAGGCAGTTATTTTATATTACAAACATCCAAACTCGAATTATTGTATTGTAATAGATAATAAACACAAATAATTATAACAATATAAAAAAATCTTATATATTTATAGAATACGTACATACAATAAATAACATAAAATCAAATTACAGGTATTTGTATTATTAAAAATCAAAACTAAAATTTATTTATGTTAATTATTAATGATACATAAAGACATACTAACATATATCTAGTAATTAATTGTTAATTGATTTAATAAAAAAATAACAAAGTATTCACTCACAAAGATAGTGATTTGTATTGAAAGTCCCTTATACTTAAAAAAATAGTGAAAGTTTGTGAAAGCTCAAGAATCTATATTCAAACTATCAGAATAATAAAAATCTTAGTCATTATTTATGAAAACAAAACAAGGAAATGCTACAATAATAAGATTAATATATCAAAGAAGGCAATTATTATTGAATTCTCAGTCAATTCACAAAGGTAAATGACCACTACAGCACCTGTTCTTTGTAAGTGCTTACCTACCTTTACACACTATCATTATTTTATTATTTTTAAATGTATTTGATAACTGGAACAAATATAATTGAGGCCTAACGAAAAAATATGCATACGTCTCATTTCAATATAAGTCAAAAGTATCTTTGTCGTAATTTTAAAGACAAAGGATCAGCTGAGTCCATTACCTTGAACCATTTTTTTTGCAGATCGGGGTGCGAAAGACATCTGAGGGTTGGGTCTCCGCCATCCTCGCCAATTGTTACACAGGCTTTCAGGTTCCGAGCTCCAGCTACACAAAGAATCCTCCTCAAATCGTTCAGAGTCCTCGAAACTGAAGTGATCTCCCTCCTCCCAGTCAAGTAGGGGCGAGCCCACGTCGACTGGGGCAGCTTGACGGCCCCCTTTCCCATTATTATTTGATGCCCCCGCCACTTTTGACTGAATTATTTGTAAATTTTCACAATAAAATTCGCTGAAAGGGATCAGCGAATTACCACAGAGTGGTTTTCACAAACATCACTTTAGTTTTAACTGAAAATGTCACCACAAAATATGTTCGATAGAGATGTTAAATGAAATAAAATACATCTCAAGCTACATTCAAGTGGATTGAATTTTTTTATTCATTCACTTAAATCTCCATCGACCTAGCACAATAACAAATATGGCCGACACAATCCCGTCCCGTCCAGTCCACAGTCCATAGACAGGAGATCCCGTCCCGTCCCGTTGTCTTTGTGTTGTCAGTCCCCTGCCCCTGTCTTTTCCGTTTTCCGTTTCCGTTTCAATAAAATATTAGATCACATTCCTATAGATGTTGCTAAGATTTGTAATTTGTTGCAAAAACGAGATGGCGAAATAAGAAAGTCAATGAGAACGATAAGGATCAAAGATACATTTTCTGTCTATGTCAGCGCTTCTTACTTGCTTTGGCAGTACATTAGATAATAACCAACCCAAAAATATGACCAACCCATAATTCTATAATATGCTCTGTTCAGTTTAATGAAGGATCAGTTATAAAAAAGATGCAATGAAATACTAATAAAACCAAAATCAGTGTCAGAAAAGTTTAAAAATATGTGAGTGAGTAGGTACTATGCAATAGTACATTATGATATAAGTGCGGTAAGTTGAAAATTACAGACGATACCTACAAGAAAGCAGAGGCTGTAACTATGTACGCGCGCACGTATGTCATACGATATATATTATAAAATATTTACGAGGAAATAAATAAAACTCGGACTTTCTTGATTGAATAAATTATAACAATATAGCGGAAAAAGCGAGTGGAATATTTATAATTGTTAACAAATTAGCGATGCGCGTGCAGACGCTCATTTTTTAGACAAAGAAACAACAAACAGTCAGATGGCTTACAATAATGGGTTTTCAGAAGATAAATTAAAAAAGAAAATGGGGGTGTTCAAGAAGGGCGTAAAAAGATTCCTCCAGGGTCGGCGACGCGCTCGCAATGCTCCTGGTAGTGCAGGCGCCTCATAGGCTGCGGTTAGGTGGGCCATACGCCTGTTTGCCTACTTAATCCATACTAATATTATAAATGCGAAAGTCTGTCTGTCTGTCTGTCTGTCTGTCTGTCTGTCTGTCTGTCTGTCACCTCTTCACGGCTAAACTGCTGGACTGATTGTAGTGAAATTTGGTAGGGATGTAGTTAAGAACCTAAGGTCAAACATAGGCTACTTTTGGGCGCGATATAACCGAGTCCAACGCGGGCGGAGCCGCGGGCAACAGCTAGTAGTATATAAAAAAAGAAAATCATAGTTTGTATAAGAACGATAGAAGGCTTTTACTGTCCCCTATATCCCTATGTATGTGTGACGTCGCGCATTCTCCAACGGCGGTCCTTCCTCGCTTCCCCGCACCGCATCACCCCGAGGGCCATATATAAGTCTGCGCGCGTCCACTAGAAGACCTCTTGCGGATCACCTCATCATCTCAAGTTAAGTGGCTGTTTATTTCATAGCGGCTGCCTGACTGGGTCTCGTGCCTACTTTGATCTCACGACCCTGTCTATATCTCTTTTTAAACTGGTATTTTTAAAAGTCAAAAATTGTAACGTAGAAATAATAAATATTGTGCGATTCGCTGAAACCTGGATTTATCTTCTCTCCTCACACTTACCTTAAGTACTTAGTAAATTCTACCTACGTTATATATGCTTAAATCTTTAAAACTACTCGACGGATTTTGATGCGGTTTTTTTAATAGATGGAGTGATTCAACAGGAAGGTTTTTATGCTCATGCGAAGCCAAAGCGGGTTGCTAGTATAAATTGGGTAGACACAACAGGCTGAGACTGATTTGGGTGCCCGGTCACGTTGGGGTTAAGGGGCACGAGAAAGCGGATAAACTGGCAAGGGAAGGATCCAGTTATCCTCTAATAGGACCTGAGCCCTTCGTAGGGCTGGTATATGGAACGGCAACTACAGCTGTCAAAGAAAATGTCGAGAGGAGACAAAAGGCGGAATGGAATACACTGAGTGGACTCGCACACTCGAAGGCGACGATTGGTGTCAATGACACCTGGTGGCATGAAGGTCTGTAAATATAACAGAACACAGACAAGGACAATAATAGGAGCTCTTCTCTGACCGGACATTTTAAAAACCGCAGTCACCTCATTAAACTGAAACTTGTCGAAAGCCCCGAATGTAGGGCATGTGCAAAAGCAGAAGAGTCCATGAGCCACATTTTGTGTTGCTGTGACTCACTGGCCAGCAAGCGAATGAACCTCTTTGGAGCAGCGTACCCTGTTAGGCACTTCGCACTAGGTGGCCTACTATCATCTCTAAAAACCATGCAAGTTCCAATGAGTAAGCAAGACAGCGCAATACATGATGTAAGGCGACATCCCTCTCACTCACTGGATCTTGCATGGTTTTAAGAGATGGTGATAAGCCACCAGGTGATGTTCTGAAGCTCATGTAGTCCTTTTTCAGAAATCTCAGTGTGGGTGAGTAATGAATAGGGTAAGTACAAAAGAACCCAAAGGTTCAACGTGCTCCCTATAATTTAGGACCCATATAATCATACTAGTTAAAACACAGCATTTATAAATATTAATTTCGAATAATTTCTCTGTTCTGTGATTTAAAATGAGTTTTTTTTTTTATTTTACTGTTTGTTTGGCATAAGTTGAGTTTTTGTATGGTATTTTTGTCTGTATTTAAGTTGGTCAAACAAAGATAGACAGAAAATGTATCTTTGGTCCACTTGATTCACTTCTTACAACACTCACACCCATATTCTCAAACGTTTCCTCAAACTCCACTCATCCTCACTCGACCTCAATGGTATTCATAGTAGACACTAGCTTCCTCACCTTAAGGAAATTACTCACTGGAGGTGAGGAACGAACTTTCAAATATAAAGTAGGTCGAGAGGTACCTTAAGAAAGTCTCGAACGTTTCGTTTAACAAAAGTAGAATAGAATAGAATAGAAAAACTCTTTATCGCACCGAACAAATGTATACATAATTTTGTTACAAACTAGGTAAGGTACAAAGGCGGACTTATCGCTAATGCAATCTCTTCCAGTCAACCTTAGGGTGGATGGAAAACAAAACCTTAGGTGCTTTTATTGAGGACTAAATTTAAAAGAACTTGTACCTATTGTAATATGTTCTTTGTGTATTATATATTTTGTTGTTTTATAATAAATCTATGCCAGTAAGCTAAAATTGAAAAAGAAACTTTGTCAAAAACTCTCTTTATGTCAAAATGTTAAGCTGTTTACCAACATACAGAAATGAAACGGGACGTCATTCCTCTACCCATCCTCACTGGAGTTTCCTCAAGAAAACAATCAAGAATACAATTTTCAAGGAAAGCTGGAGGACTTCCTTGAGGCGTCCTCGAATGAGGTTGAGTGGAGGCGACCTATGAAGAAACATTTGAGAATATGGGTTTTAATGACAAATCATAGCTACATCTAGTAGTACTTAGTCTATGCTTTTTTTACCTCCACGTTTCCATGGCCATAAAGTGTTTAAAAAAAGTTAAGTTGACATATTGTCAATTTTCCTTTTTGACTATTGATTTGACACATTTGACACTTATAATCCTTTCCTTTGACATTGACACTATCAAATTGACAGGTGAAGGTCGAGCGAGGAAGGAAAGAAACACGAAACGGATTTTACTCGACTTTACTCACCCCATTGGATACAAATCAAAAAAATACATAATAAATTCTGGTTCAAGATGTCTCTTAAATTATGTGTCCAGTTGCATTCGCAAAGTATTGTTGTAAAAGGATCATACTAAGCTTTACCCAAGTACTATCTACCTCCCCATTTTATTGCTTCCAGTTGAGGTTAATGTAGAACTGAAAATTAATAGTCATCGATTGAACGTAGTAATACAATAGAATACAAAGTTGAAAAAATGTTTTGTTGGGGTAATGGAACTCACCACGAACTGTGCATAGAAAGCTCAGACAGTATAGACTTGGTAAGTAGTGTTACTTTAATTCTAAGACTTCTAAAAAGGTCTGAATAAGCATTTAGACAATGGAAAATTATTATTACCTACCACTAAATCATGCCTGTGAATGTTATGTACACGAAATTAAGTAAGTATACCTTTTAATAGCTGTTTCAAAAACATAAGCTTTCATCAAGCTATATGTTATATTACTTCAAATTGTAGGTCATAAAACCAACTCTGTCAACATGGAAAGAGAGCAACCATGTTGGGTCTGTAAGTGCAGGAGAATTCCATGCACTATATCTTACGCAAGGAGGACATTTGTACTCATGTGGCAGTAATGAGGTTGGTCAGCTTGGGCGACACACAGAGAAAGAAGGCAAATCTCCAGGTAAATCTATGCTTAGATATATCACAAATATGAAAGTTTAGAAGGATGAATATTTGTTACAAATACTAACATAGTTATTTTCCACAATTCAAATAGCAGTTCTTAACTCATAACGGTGTTTTGAAAAGTAACACCAAAATCTATTAAATATTTATTATTTGGTAATTGTAAGAGCACCTTACTGGATATTGATGAAATTTGGCATAGAGAAATAGTCTTGAAAAAGTACACACTTAGTCTGGCTTAAGAAAAGACCATATTATATACCTCTATCTTACTTTGGGTGTTGGAAAAAGCAATTATAGGAATAACAGGGGTCTTAATTTACTTATATATCGTTGGAAGTGGAGGCAGATTCCACCAACAATTCCCTGTAAAAAAGCTTTTGGGGGTCAGATGGCATCCACTGCATTGTGTTAACCAGTATAAATGTAGGACCATGATATAAAGCAACAACAAGGAAACACCCTCAGATGATTATTGATGATGATCACTTTACAAAACTAGATGATTAATGATGACTTTTCGCGATACTTCAAAAGCAAAAACAAAACCCTGATAAGATCACATTGTGAAAACTTTTTTTTTAAGAAACACATGAAATTTGCCACATAAACACAGGAACACAAGTTGAAAATCTTAAGGTTTTGCTTTCGTGTAATTTGTTAAGTCTTGTGTGTTGGTATGGAAACCCTCGGGGTGCGAGTCCAATTCGCCTTAAGAGTCGTTTTAAGACAGTGACTTTGTTTTTAGTTAGAACTGTAATTGTACAATATGAATTGCAATAAATGAATTGAAAAAAAACTATTGTTTTCAGGATTGGTTGAAAAATTCAAAGAGTTTAAGATTTTGATAGCTGCATGTGGAATTCAGCATTCACTTGCCGTAAATGAATGGGGAATCCCGTATGGTTGGGGCTGTAACAGCATGGGTCAACTTGGGGTGGACATCTCTGATTCTCATTCACAAAATGCACCTTGTGTTATTAAGGCCCTAGCTACCAAACATGTTATTCAGATAGCATGTGGTTTTTATCATTCAGTAGCATTAACTATTAGTAAGTATGTTTCATAAATAACTTTTCATAATGAAATTCTAATATCACCCATTGTATAATAGCAAATTAGGTTTGTAATTTAAATTGCTAATATAGATTTTTTTTAGATGGAGATCTTTATTCATGGGGTGCTAATAGCTATGGACAATGTGGCCTGGGAACTATGACAAACAAAGAGTTCAAACCACAACAAATTACCTCATTATTTGGTGTGCCTATTGCACTGATAGCTTGTGGTAGTAATCACACATTTGTATTATCTAAGTGAGTATTGTGTTTGAAGTAACATTTTAAATATATTGCGTAAACAACAGTGCCTGATAAGCTTAAATTAAGTCTAAGTAGTAGCAGCTAGTTTAATTATAGTATGTTTTTGATATATAATCTTTATCATATGATATTTTTCCTTTTTATGTAGGATTTGGTTCGGTTGGGAAAAAACACTAATTTTACACAATCAGTTTTCCTAGAAAAATGTACGCACAACATAAGGTAGTAAGGTACACACGTACCTAAAATGAGTGTGTTATTTAAAATAAACAGAATTCATTTGAAATACTGATTAAGAAATTTTTGTTATCTATTGAGAAGATATTTTTGTTGTCAATGTAGAAGAACAAAGACAGAACCCCATATGATGTTACAAGAGCCCTTCCTAAATAATGCTTCTAATAAATATTTTCAAGCATGAAAATATTTGTAAATATTCTCTATTAATTATCTTCTAAACAAGCACATTAAGGTGAATTTAAAAGTATATGTAGGAAATTCTTCTCTATTAAAAATGTGATCACAAAATTATTAAAATTTATGTAAATCCATACTAATATTATAAATGCGAAAGTCTGTCTGTCTGTCTGTCTCTTCACGGCTAAACTGCTGGACCGATTGTAATGAAATTTGGTAGGGATGTAGTTAACGACCTGAGGCCAAACATAGGCTACTTTTGGGCGCGATATAACCGAGTCCCACGCGGGGCGAAGCCGCGGGGAACAGCTAGTTATCAATATTTGTGAAATTATCAATATTTTAATTCTAAAAATAAATATGAAACTTTTCTGTTGCCTACATCTTATGAATATACAGTTTACACAAAAAATTGTTTCAGATCTGGTGCCGTATTTGGGTGGGGAAAAAATTCACATGGACAATTAGGACTACAGGACAAAGAAAATAAATGTTACCCAGTACATTTGAAGACATTACGTAATGTTAAAGTATGTATTTTTATTACTAGCACTAAGAACTCAGTTTCTGCCCCAATCTAAAAGCTTAACAAACATTTTGTTAAGACTATTTTACCTAAAGTATGTTTTGTCCTTGTATGACTTATTGATATTTAACATGAAAGAACAAGAGTTTAACATTATCATTTTTGGGTTTTATTTTTAAACTTAGCCCCAATGTGGCAGTAAAGGATATGCTTCAAAATATTCAATGTGGCAGTAAAGGATATGCTTCAAAATACTCTCACAAACATCATGGAAAAAAGCAGGAAAGTGTACCCTGGGCTCCAAAGCAACGGGAAAAGTGCTTAGATGATAAAAAGAGATCAAGCACCTATATTTAACAAATAAATGGTGGATTGATTGAAGTATAATAGGTTGTAAATGGGGACTTTAGACTACTCTGTCATTTTATAGGTATGTCATATTGCATGCGGTGAAGATTTTACTGTGTTTTTGACACTGGACGGAGGTGTATTTACTTGTGGAGTTGGTGAATATGGGCAGACAGGACATGGCACAACAAAAGATGAACTGGTTCCCAGAAAGGTAATATTAGGTTCACTGTTCTGTTCTATAATGTTATGCAGAAAAAAAACTGGTACATTTAATAAACTTATAGGGTTTCTATTACATTCAAAATTTCAAAATTTGCGTGATGCTATTCTAGCAGTGGACAAACTGCGGCTGAAATGTTGATGATGAGCCCTAACAATGGTTGTTATCATCTATCTTATCAATACTGAAAGATGATATTTATACAATACATACGTTCTTACTTCTTTATATCATTAACTAGCTGTTGCCCGCGGCTCCGCCCGCGTGTGACTCGGTTATATCGAGTCCAAAAGTAGCCTATGTTTGACCTCAGGTCGTTAACTACATCCCTACCAAATTTCATCACAATCGGTCCAGCAGTTTAGCCGTGAAGAGGTGACAGACAGACAGACAGACAGACAGACTTTCGCATTTATAATATTAGTATGGATTCCTTACTTCATAAGGCTCCTACACACAGTCGGTGACTTGTGCCGCGCGAGTATGTCTCCGAGCTGGCGGCAATAATTAATAAAATAAAGTTTAAAAAAATACGCTTGAATGATCAATGGAACTAAAAAATGAATAATAATCCATACTTCCATACTAATATTATAAATGCGCAAGTCTGTCTGTTTGTCTGCCTGTCTGTCTGTCTGTCTGTCTGTCTGTCTGTCACCTAAACTTCACGGCTAAACTGCTGGACCGATTGTGATAAAATTCGGTAGAGATTTATTTAACGACCTGAAGTCAAACATAGGCTACTTTTGGGCGCGATATAACCGAGTCCCACGCGGTCGGAGCCGCGGGGAACAGCTAGTTGTTAATATAGGCCGAAAATATAAATTATTCATTTTTTAGCGTTAGTGGAACATAAATATAGTTTTAAAAAAACTGTCAAGTGCGAGTTGAACTCGCGTGGAGAGGGTTCCGTACAATGCCAATGTCAGTTTTTAAATTCAATTTTGGTATGTCAACAAACTACTACTATCGCCATCTAGTGGTGTTTTAGTGAACTATTACGGTTTATATTGAATTTACCACTTAATCGTCAATTGACAGTGTTCTTATAAGTTTTCTTGTAATCTACAGGCTAATAACAATATTTAAAATTTTTTTCAAAATTTTAGGCTCAGTAGTTTCGGAGATCAGGGGGGGGGGGGGGGTGTAATGATCAATTTTCGTCTTCTTTCATGAATAAAATCAAAACTATTTATGTTACAATAATAACAAAAATATATTTGAAATCCTCATAACGAGCCCTTTCTTTTGATATATAACACGGTAAGGTTTGTTATTTTTTTTTTTAATTCCTTATTTTTCGCCCGATAATGGTACTTATTTTATAAAAATATTTATGTACATTGCACATCTGTGTTTGGGTCACAGGATCACGATCCTACCAAATTTCATCTGTTTTGGTCCAGTAGGTTCGGAGGAAATTGGCTGTGACAGACGGACGGTCGGACAGACAGACGTACGAGTGATCCTATAAGGGTTCCGTTTTTACATTTTTGTACGGAACCCTAAAAACTATATTTATGTTCCACTTTTTAGAAATAAACATTAAATTATTGTATTGTCATCGGTCCTTGATAATTCTGCAGTTTCAATTAAATCTGACCATTCAAAGTGGGTCAATATCAAGTTCAAAGAAGTCGGTTACAAACTGACAAACAAGCAAACATGTAAAAGCAACAGGTAAAAGCCTGTTAAAAAATCGGCTAAAGTTTGCCACTGGGTATTCTGCGGGCAAGGCCGCTGACCGGGCAAAGCCGCCGCATGTGTGTAGGAGCTTTTATAACTGAGATTGTTATATTTCATAGTGTCTGATTAGGTAACAAAATTAACATTGTATTACAAATGTTTGCAACAACCTCTCGTTGTTACAGGTTGTAGTAATTTGTTTCTAACATTGTTTCTTTGCATTTGCGTAATTTAATCTGATAGGCTGAAGTTAGTTCGTAGAAAGGATTAATTAATTTCAGGTATTTACTTCATGGTTACAAAATGTGATTGTTTAACATAAATTATGCATGTCATTGTTTTAAATTTTTTAATCTGACATTGTCAGATTTAAGAGTTTAGGATCCTGAAATTTAGTTGACATGTTTCGTTGTTCGTCATTGCATTGTAATGTTACCACTCGCGATTCAGAGAGGAGGTTGGCGCAACTCTTTCAGGGAAACTATTGAAAAATATGGTCAATGGACTATCAAATAACAAACTTTAGCCGTACAATTACATACAAACAAATTGTCTCATTCAAAAAGTGTTTATTTTGAGCAAATCAAAGGGTATGGCCGTTGACGGACATGTCAAGGAAAAAGAACATGATGATTTATAAATGAACTTTATTCACAGGTGATGGAGCTAATGGGTACCACAGTGACTCAGGTGGCGTGTGGTCGTCGACATTTGCTATGCCGAGTGGGTGATCGCATCTTGGCCTGTGGGTATGGCGCGCGTGGGCAGTTGGGCTGCCGACGAATATCGTTCGCCCTGGTGCCTACTCCCGTGTCTTTTACTCCGAGCGACGATTCTCCGGTCAGTCTGTCCATTATTACGCATTACGCAATTCGGTCGAGGCTTTGTATAATATAATTTATATATAATGCAGTTATTGTACTATTATACAATACAGCTTATAGCTTTAACATCAATGCCGTGCAGAAATGTGTTCTGGCTTGCGGGCACAGTTAGGAACTCTTCAAGTTCAAGTTCATTTTACGACGGGTAGGATGGCTATACCCTACTCAAGCAATATTTTAATGATTTTTTCTTTGTTATTTTTAACTAGTGACCCGCCCTGGCTTCGCATGGGCATAAATACCTTCCTCTTGAATCACTATCTATTAAAAACAACGCATCAAAATCCGTTGCGTAGTTTTAAAGATTTAAGCATACATAGGGACAGAGAAAGCTACTTTGTTCTACACTATGTAGTGATACATATATGTATAAAAGACAAATTATTGGGATGGAAAATTACTATATCCAGAAAGTTTTTTTATTTTCAATAAATAACGCCTTATTATTTGCCAAATTCCTCGCTGTGGGCATGGCAAATTAATATAAAAAGTATTTAAAAACCTAGTTGAATAAATACACCTCTCGAGACATATTTTCATTCAAATCCTCTTTTGCTTTAATAACATTCATCTTTCTATGCAGACGGATAGCCCTGGACAAAGCAAGGTGAATAAGTTAATTTATTGAGATAATGGAGTATTATAATTAGTAGCTTTAGTTAATTGTTATATTTATGTATTTAGTATCATATAACAAAGATCAAATACGAATAAAAAATATATACTCGTATTTTTTTTATTATAATTTAATCACCTTTATATGTGTTAATATTTAGTTCATCTTATTAACGTTTTTTTAAGTAGTTATTCTTTTTTATTGAGCATATTTGCTGCTGGCTGGTATAGCTATAGTCGTAGAAGATAGGCTGTTGTAATTGTTATTTTCGAAGGGCATTGTTGCTAAGGGCTTCGCACCTGATTCATTTCGGATTTCTTTGGACCACTGTCCATTTTTATTTTATTAGATTTTTTAATAGAAGTAGTGAACTACGATCATAAGCTAGATCAGTTATTCCCTTCTGTTATACTATCTTTCTGTTATAATTTGTAAAATATAGCATGTGTATTTGATTATGAGATTTTGTTTGCATTTTGAATTTAGGTTTGAATAAAATAAAATTTTCTCTTATGTAAAAATTCAGCCAATTATTAATATTTGTTTTAGTTTTTAAATTTTTATGTCTTATTTTAAAATGATGTTCATTGCAACCCAGAGGCTAGAACTAATCTTGTCGTTTGATTAAATAAGGATTCATCGATCTTAGGGTCTACCTACCTATACATGTTTATCACACATATAGTTCCATAATGGACTGCTGAAGTTTGAGATACTAAGCGTAAATAAATCTTACGCTAAGATATATATATATATATATACGTATATATGTGAAGTGAAGATACTAAATATGTGAAGTTCCTTGCTACATTTTACAAAGTATAGTTGAATAGTTTCGCAACTAATAGTTGACTATCCTCCTTTAGCCCAAGAAGAAACCGAGGCTGGAGAGCTCGACGAAATTTGAACGAATCAGCAGAGCTGCTTCACCAAGTGGAAATGTTGAGTCATTTCTATTTAAATATATATGTATATTCGTTTGAAGATTAATTTAAAACGTCTATTTTTTTCTTACTGGTTTCTAGTTCCTACATTTATGCAAATGAAAAAAACTTTAAACTTGTGTTTATAATGTTGAGGCTCTGAAACAAAGCTGCATATTTTCTAATTCTGCATGCTCTTTGTATGAATATATTTTTTCATTCGGTCCTACTCAACTTTCGTAGATTCTTAATAATTATGTACAGTGGGCTGCAGAGAAACATGGCCCTAATTTATTCCAGGTAATAGAATTAAAACAAAATAAAATAAGTACTAATGCCAGGGACCCATATTATAATACCTTATAGACTAACATACATATAATAAATATAATAACTTTTAGAAGGCTTATGTTGTTTATTTAAATAGAAAGTCATAATGCAAAATTAATACATAAGGAATAATTCATATTAGTTATATATGACAAAATCATACAAACAGAAAAATAATTAGCCAATGTATTTATTATTTACTAGCTGTTCCCCGCGGCTTCGCCCCGCGTGGGACTCGGTTATATCGCGCCCAAAAGTAGCCTATGTTTGACCTCAGGTCGTTAACTACATCCCTACCAAATTTCATCACGATTGGTCCGCAGCAGTTTAGCCGTGAAGAGGTGACAGGCAGACAGACAGACAGACAGACTTTCGCATTTATAATATTAGTATGGATTTTGTATTTGTATATTTTGTATTAGTGATGCTTATTTTATCTATCATAGTTAATAATTAACCTTTAAAACTATACTTTAAAAAATTACTGCTCTTATCCATACTTCCATATCCATACTTCCATATCCATACTTCCATATCCATACTAATATTATAAATGCGAAAGTCTGTCTGTCACCTCTTCACGGCTAAACTGCTGGACCGATTGTGATGAAATTTGGTAGGGATGTAGTTAACGACCTGAGGTCAAACATAGGCTACTTTTGGACGCGATATAACCGAGTCCCACGCGGGCGTAGCCGCGGGCAACAGCTAGTTCTTATATATATTTTTATTTGTATTTTCTTTTCCAATATGATTGTATTAGTAGGCACAGAAAACATGTTATAAAAAATAAGACTTGTCGGTTATCAAAGTTTGAAGCACGGTAATCAAAATTAGGGTGAAATGGGGACAGTAACTTTCATATTTTGGTTAACAGTATATCTTGATGTTTTTAGTTAGTATGTAATATGTCTAGTCATAAAACCTTACATACACGTATTTCATCGGTGTGGTAGTTATATTGATATTTTAATGCATTTTGTACATGTGCAAGTAGATTAGTTGGTTATCATTATAAATCCATATAGTACTATCTATGTAGAACGCGTATCTACGCAATATTTGTAAAGAAATTATTTAGAGGCTTAAGGCTCCTTCGATCTCACAAGCACCACTTCCCAAAAATAATATTTTCTCATGCTGTAAGTGAGCTTATCAGAAATCGGATAGAAGGATACTAGCAAAAAAGTTGCGCGAGGATTTCTGATATGCTCACTTACAGAAAATAAACTTTTTTTTGGGAAGCGCTTGTGAGATCGAAGGAGGAGCCTTAAGTACCGATTCCGACGTACAAATCGTGTATATTTAACATTCGTTCGTCAAAGTCCTCTAATAAGTCCACGTGCAAATGAGCTCTGTTCTCTCTCAATGAGCGTTATTTGTTGCCGAGTAATGTTTGCCAACATAATGTTTTTTTTTTTCAGTTCTCACCGGAAATACTTGGCGGCCCTATAAAAGTGTTTGCTGGTTTCGACCATAGTTTCCTTATCACCAACTGTGAGAAGGCAACCACAGACTTCCGGGTCCCGGATCCAAATAAACAAATACTGACTTTGAACTTGACAAAATTGCGCTCTTGTGGATCATACAAGGACAGCGATGTAGTTAACCAAGTCAGTATATGATATGATTTTTTTAAATTACTAACTGACCCGGCAAACGTTCTTTTATTTAGTTAGTGATAAAAAAGTTTGCATCCTATTCTCAGACCTATTGAATATACACACAAAATTTTGTAAGAAACGGTTAAACCGTTTCAGAGGAGATTTTACAAACACTTTAACTTGAGAATTGTTTATCCATACTAATATTATAAATGCGAAAGTCTGTCTGTCTATCTGTCTGTCTGTCTGTCACCTCTTCACGGCTAAACTGCTGGACCGATTGTGATGAAATTTGGTATGGATGTAGTTAACGACCTGAGGTCAAACATAGGCTACTTTTGGGCGCGATATAACCGAGTCCCACGCGGGGCGAAGCCGCGGGGAACAGCTAGTATTAGATATTTTTTTTCTTAGTATTGCCTGTAGACCCGGGGGTTGAGAGTTCGATTCCCACGGGAAGCGTACTTTGTTTAGTTGTTTCCAGTTTGGTTAGGACATTGCAGGCACGTCAGAGGCCGAGAGGCGATTCCGAAGAACTCTGATCTGACACCAGGAAGTGGATGGTCGATTGACCATGACACCTGCACGAAATGAATAAATGAATTTATTGTAACATTTCAAAGCAGCATATTATGACTATTAGGCCTTTTAAATGTCAATGTTAGGTTTACTCGTAGGTGGGGCATTAAAGTCTTTGCGTATGGACTTCTATATTTTTCACTCATCTCTTCGCGACGATCTTTTTTTTTCATTTGAAAATACCATATTTCAGGATTTAATGGCATATTTAGAAACTGCATTTGGCTCTTTAGCATGTGTCAACGGATCGTTTCTTCTGGCAAACAATGCTCACTTTGGCTGTAATACAAAAACTCCGGGCGTTGATCTGAAAAAAGTTGAAGAAGCATTTTCGGTCATAAGCCGGTACGAAAACTCCTCAATAAAGGAACTTGTAAGTTATTCAAAGTAACTGCTACATCTTTACAGCCCGTGACGACCTGAAATAACGAGTTGCGCTACAATAACGTTTGTCCCTATGCATTTTCAGCCATACTGAGGTACTCAGGGTGCGCTTATTAAGTCTTGATATTTTCTTTTTGTGATGAAGTGTTTAATTATTATAACGATCGCCTCCTGCATATTTATTTATTTGAAAGAATATAGTACATTCACAGATCTAACTTCAATCATCTTAAAAATGTACTGGCAGTCCTCCTAATCCACATAACAATTTTGATTAGATAAGACATACGAGGAATGACTGCTATTAAGCATCTAGTGTAATCTTGAGTGATGAGTTTCAGGTATTATTTCGTTGATATGTGCTGACTTCTGGTAAGCGGCTACTGGAGCCCGGCCTACTATTCTTCTGTAATAAATGGTTTTGATTCCAGATATTCAACCACCTGACGGAAAACATAATCAAGAAAATGAAAGTTTCGCCACCAGACGTGGAGGCACTCAGAATGTTTCTGATACTGCCGCTGTATCACGAGATGCGGAATCCTAGACGTCACCCAGAGTTACAGGTTACTTATTACTCTATTACTTGGATAATGTGCTTGCTGTCATTACTATCTATCGAAAAAATTGTACAAACCGTCACATTCTCCAATTTAATTAAGTTAACATAACATCTGGGCGTCGATTCTGCTAACGTTAAGACAAAATCGTATCAAAATAGTGTTTCAATAGTAGTGCTTTTTTGTAGTCATAACTCTAGTTAAAAGTCTGTAAGACTTTTAACGAGAGTTATGACAGTATGATGTGATGTGAATTTAGTGTGTTGTGTGATCATCAGAAGTGATATAAAAAAAATATACATTTCTTGTAACTAGTGTGTAAAAAAGCACTACCATTGAAACACTATTTTGACACGATTGTGATTTAACGTTAGCAGAATCGACACCCAGTTGCCTGGCACAGGCTATGAGGTAATTTGGTATAGGGTCGATTGATTAAAGCACCACTAAAATACGTTTTTATTGTAGTCAAGACGAAAACTTTTGATTTATGACCAACAGCGCAACCAGTTTTCGGAAACACTGTTATGTGAGCATAAAATTGTGCGTGCAATAAATATCACTATATAACATCACTATATTACTGAATAGCTGTACCATATACCAACGCAATTGATGTGTAGCTTTAGCAATGTCGCAGTAAAATTACAATATGCTTGTATGTTACTCAGAAAAATTTGAAGCTGTTCGTCTATAAGTGACATAACTTTTTTTATTTTATTCAATATTGTGTATAATATTTTATTTGTCAGTTACTTTTTTTTTATTCAGGGTCCATTTGCCGAAGCATTTAACAATCTGTCGACGTTACCACAGCAAATAGTGCAGAGGTGGTGGGAAGCGCAACCAACGGAGTATTTTGAGACGTTAGTCGATATATTCAAGAGTGTAATAGTGTACGAACTTATGCAGCCTGTTGTTAGAGCTAATAAGGTGACACTATTTTTATTTATTTTTAATTTATGTTTACCTACCTATATCACTCGAAGTTAATATGAAAACCGCATCAGGATATTTCTTGAAAAGAAGTTGTGTGAAATACGGACTATCGCCGATAACCAGTTTCTAATATATTTAGTTAGGTATATGATAATGATGATAATGATGATCATGTGTACATAATATTAGTGAAGTAAACTAAATAAAATACTCACTTTGCCAAAGCGTATGATGATGGTTGATATTTTGTTAAGAACTAGGATTGTGGAAAGGGATAAAAGATTCTGGGATGAGTGTGACAGTCACGTGACAGATGGCTTACATTTATCTATTTTTATTAAGATCCTGAATAGATGCAACCAATGTCTACTTTAATTTGCTTATAAATATCCATTAATCTGAATATAATTTATATTTTTTTCAGAAAATTTATTTTACACACAGCATCCTTCAGATATTAAACGCGCTGTCCTCGTTAAATAAGATAAACTTCAACAACCCCAAAAAACCAAAGATAGCAGCAGAGTTTTTCTACATAGAAGATTTATGCAATTACGTCGATATAAGTACAGATTACATCAACTGGATAACGGACAAAAGCGTAAGTATATATTTTTATGAGGAAAGGTTTCATATATATTTTATAGCAAATTCAAAAACCAATGGGTACAATTTCTCCCTAGTGTGGAATTTTCGTCCCTGTGTGGAAATCACAAGTATATCTAAGTTTCTCTTAATTTAGTTTCCTTGTTTATAAATGTTAGGAAACATGTAAACTGTTCTGCTAATATAATTGATTTCATTTAATTTCGCTTACTTGTTTTTGAATCGCTATAACTGTCATAGTGGGCGTGTAAGACATTATATCGATCACGACATGTATGATCATACTTTATTTTTCAGGCAACACAACCCCACATGTGCAACTATCCATTCCTATTCGACGTCCAATGCAAATCACTTCTCCTCAAAATAGATCAACAGCTTCAGATGCAAATGGCTATCAATCGCGCCGCCACACAAATGTTCACACGCCTTATATTTGACCCTACCTACGAATACCACACGCAAGACCAGTTCTTAAACCTGACGGTCTCGAGGAACCATTTAGTGAGGGACACGATGTTGCAAATTAGTAATCATGATAGCTCGCAACTTAAGAAACCGCTAAGGGTAAGTAATGCTTGGTCATGCATTTTCATCTGGTAAAAACATTGGACATTTAACGCCTTGAGACACCTGTCTAAGTACTGACTAATTGAAGTTAAATTGATTCAATTTGCGACCAATTGAAATGTATGCAATCAATTTCTTGATTAGCTTAAATGATTGCAGATATAGAATATGAAATAAAGAGTTTTATAAGAAGAGTGGTATCGTATCGCATGAATACAAGAATTTAACACTTTGAATTAAAAGTTTCTTGTAAGGCCCGCGGCCACCAACAATCTTGTCTGTTTGCGAAACCCATATGAAATGAAAACCAAAATAAAAATACATTTATCCAAGGAGCATTTATCAATTATACAAACACTCTGTTTTTTCTAAGTTGCCTGTCTTAGAATGTTTTTAAGCATTGTATGCCATTTATTTATAAAAATGTAATGTAATAAAAGTGAATTACTTACTTAATTTCAAAGATGACAGACATATAACTAATATAATATAAATAGACAGAGGTGTTCAGTCCAGCCTCTTTTTCCAATAAAATGTGATTTCTAGTTATAATTTTAATATTTTCAGATAACATTTGAGGGTGAGGAGGCCGAGGATGCAGGCGGGGTGAAGAAAGAATTTTTCTTATTACTTCTCAAAGAGATTTTTGATCCGGTTTACGGCATGTTCAAACAGTCTGAAGAAACCCACATGATCTGGTTCTCTAATAATCCGTTTGAAGACGACGTTATGTATTATTTGATAGGTGAGTTTATACCCAATCTTTTTTGTTATGTGAGTCTGTGTGTTAAGACAGTGGTCTAGATCTGATAAAGTTGATTAGAAATATCTAAACAATTGTCCCCGATGGTATAATTGACAATGGAAGACTTAATTAATTTATTTATTTTCTAATCTATGTGCAATGGCTCACAGAGATAAGTATACCTGTCGATCCTTTCATATACACTTAAGGTAGTATGTGGCCCACTGTCTGTACATATGAAAACATGAACAGGATAAAAAATAAAGTAGAGTACATTCGTACAAAGATGCTGCTTATTTCTAAAGAAATCTTTACTAGAAGACCCAAGAGAGGAAACGAGAAGAAAATGGAGGCGTGTTCTAGAATATCAAGAAATATATGAACTTGCATATTTGTACGCTTTTTAAAAACCATATCATTTTATATTTAAAATTTTGTATTTTTATATTTGAATGTACTGCAACATATTAACATAATTAATGATAATGACAGGTGCAATATACGGCCTAGCGATCTACAACTCCATAATAATCTACGTCCCTTTTCCCTTGGTGCTTTATAAGAAGCTGCTGGGCGAATCGGTAATGTTGGACGACCTCACAGACTTGTACCCGACACTGGCTAACAGCTTGAAGAGTCTGCTTGACTACCCGGATGAAGATGTTGAAGAAGTACGTATTTGTTTTACTATTTTGTTTCTTATTGTAAGTCCATAGGGTAGGTTTGGACATAATTACATAAGTGCCAAAATGTGCTATGAAAATAGTCTGCGATTCTTTTGTAAGTGTACTAAAGTGTTCGTTGTTTTGCATATTTTGATATCTTTGACAAATTATATTAAATTCAGTAACTGCTTCATAATTGTATTAATTTTTGTATACTTCTGAGTAAGCAACAGGCTTGCAGCTCACCGTATTGGATGGGACGCGTTTAACGTGGCCTAACTCCAAAATATATTCTAGTGTAGTTATTGAAAGTACGTAATCGCCTTTTTATATATCCAGGTATTCAGCCTTTGTTTCGCCGTGAATACAGAGGTATTCGACCAAATAGAAGTTCATCCACTAAAGGAGGACGGGGTGAATTTGCCCGTGACACACGAAAACAAAGAGGAATATGTGGAGTTGTATGTAGATTTTCTGTTGAACAAGTCCGTGGAGAATCAATTCAAGGCATTTAATCAGGGGTTCCAAAAGGTTTGTATTGTCTTATTTAATTACAAATCTTTTTATACTATTATAAATATGCCCTACGGTGAAAGATGTGTCCGGGTAAAGAATAGACCACCCTCTTCGTGCATGGGTATCGTAAGATGCGACTAGAGAGTATATTGATGTCACAATTTACTTATAAAAGTCTATTATCATAAGGTCGGGATACATCCATACTTATAAATGCGAAAGTCTGTTTGTCTGTCTGTAACGCTTTTACGGATAAACCGCGGATACCTGTTTTGATAAAATTGGGTATGTATCTACCTACATATATAATCCTAAAATAGTTTAGGTTTAGGTAAAATTTGATAACTTTAACTATTCTAGGACCAGGGGTCAAACATTGGCTACTTTTGGGCGCAATGTAACTAGTTTACGTAGCCTTCTTCTTTTTCAAACAATGGTATTTTTTTTAATACCCAAAGGTTACCACTAGGAGGCTAGGCCTTAGAATTGGTATCACACAACACAAGGTGTCAAAGAATTATTAACGCTTTAAACAACATGTCATTGAGAATCTTCGCCCCATATATGAGAGTAGAAATAATATAAAAACATTGCAGGTATGTGGCGGCAGTATAATAAAGTTGTTCAGGTCGCACGAGCTGATGTCAGTTGTCATTGGCAATGAGGATTACGATTGGGATGTGTTTGAAAGCAACTGCGAGTACAAGAACGGGTTCACATCCTCCGACCCGCAAGTACGGTAAGTATCTATAATAATAAAATAATCCTTTATTTTTGTAAGAACATTTTTTTTCATTATTTATGCGATTATATTAATAAGTTTGCCGTTGTATGACACATACATACATACATATAATCACGTCTTTATCCCATGCGGGGTAGACAGAGTCTAGGGTCAGAAGACCTTAGGCCACGTTAAGCATAATAGTAGTTGAAACAGGAAATCAATAGTGATGGGTTGCTAGCCGTATCGCCTATGTCATGATTCCCCCATTCGGCGATTCGTTGTATGACACGGTTACGAAAAAGCCAGTCAATTGTTGAATCTACTGTTTTGGACAAAATAGGCAACTAAATATTTTATTGCAAACCATAAAGTTAAAAAGCTTATCTGTTCCACGATCTGCGATTAACATATCGACGAAACTAGTTGGTCATATATTCAAGAGAAATACATTTTTGGAAATGTTTTTAATGTTCTGTATGTATTCAAGGGATGAAAACATGACTAAATTAATAAACCTTATCAGTCCGTCTGCCTTAAATAGGCTAATTAAGTGTATTAAGTAGGTCGACCATTTGTTTTATATATTTTTTTTCCTACAAAAAACTACTTTAACTTAGACCAAGCAAGAGGCTTCCTTTTTAGCACGTAACCCTACAGTAAATCCGACTAGCAGTCGACTGGCTTTAATAAATTTTTTTTAAATTTATTTGCAGATGGTTCTGGGAAGTGTTCCATGAATTGTCGATTGAAGACAAGAAAAAGTTCCTATTATTCCTAACGGGTAGCGATCGTGTACCGATACAGGGCATGAGAGATATCAAAGTAAGTATTCAATTATAATAAGCGGGATTAATAGGACCTAACTACAGCGCAGTAGAACATTATTTATCGCCGGCCACCAGTACATGAGAGGACTTTCTTTATAAATAAATAAATATATAAATAAATATATAGGGACAAATCACACAGATTGAGTTAGCCCCAAAGTAAGTTCGAGACTTGTGTTATGGGATACTAACTCAACGATACTATATTTTATAACAAATACATATATAGATAAACATCCTTTACCATTTTTACTTGCGTATAATTAGCGCCATCTTGCTTTAAAATTTTAAGAAGGTGAAGTTTTTTTTTCTTGGAAATTGCCTAGTCATAATAAGGAGAATCGGTGGTCGTGCCTAAAATTTCAGTTGATGTTAATCGATTGCTATTTTTCGGTTTATCTTTCATACAAACATTGTTTACAGATAAGAATCCAGCCAGTAGCAGACGATAGATACTTCCCTGTGGCCCACACTTGCTTCAACCTGCTAGATTTACCGCGATACAAAACCAAAGAGCGTCTAAAGTACCATCTTTTACAAGCCATACAGCAAACACAGGGATTCTCCCTAGTCTGAGCGCATGCAGCATTAGGTGTTTTACTCGGTAAATTATCATTGTGTAAGTCGCGCTTTATAAACTGGTATTTAAATGCACGATCGTGCATGAGACTTACGCGATTTGTGATATTTTACTTAGATATTTTATAGATAGATTATCTATATAAAATATTGTTCAAGCACTACGAGCAGGACAGTGATATTTAATATAAATTTTTAAGAGAGAGTTCAGATATTGTTTGTAAAATAGAGCTTCGATTCATTAGCGTTGATGGTAAATTTAAAACTTACAACTGAGCGGTGCATTTTCTGCCATGTTAATTAAATAATCTTTGACTGGAACACGCAGCAGAGGAATGGGTGAATTATTATAAAAATGTGAAAAAAATTATAACATTTTATTTGACGCGGGAACATTTATATCTATCTTTGATAAATAACGGCACGCGGTAGCCAATAATTGTTGTCAAGATTTTACATCAAACAGATTTAAACAAAATTTTAAATCTGTGTAAATATATTCGGTACATAAAAATTTTTATTTCGGAAAACTATTTATTCATTGTTGATTTTTTATTAGACATGGAATGTTCATATTAGACATGAAAAATAGCCCATACACGTTCGTGGATTTCAAGTACTCACAGCCACAATCAATTCGATAGTCCGGCCTTATAAAGACTGATGATTTGAATGACATGTTATCCCTAGAGATATTCAAGTTAGACCGATAGTAACAGATATTTTTATAATGACGATTTTAGTTGCTAAATGATCAATAGTTGAGTAATAAATTGATGTAGCCTGTGTATAAGTTTATTTAAGAACATTTCATTAGTTAAAAAATATATAACAGATCTATAAAATCGCACGTGTCGTACTTATCATAAATGAGAATTTATTTTACTGGTATTTCATTTTCCCTTTTAGACTTTTTTGTTCCAGTTTATTTAACATAATGAGTAGGTGCTAGATGTTTACCAAACAGCATGTGAGACGGCAGGCACACATGTGAGTGAGCATGTAAATAAACATGCAAACAAGCATGTGAACAATCATGTTAGCAAACATGCAAGTAAGCATTCAAGAATGCATCCAATCGTAATAAGAGTTTACAATGCAAAAAATCTTTGTTACTATTAAAAATTTGATATGTTAAAACCACACGATCGTGTTCTCAAGTACATTGTTACTTAGCCTGGGGTGGGTTTTTGTAAATTTGTCCCAAACTTAATTCGTCATGCGAATAAACGTGAAGGTGTCAGTGCGCTGCTGCTGAATATATATTTTTTTATTTTATCACTCCCAAGCCCTAAAAGTTATTGGTTTAGAAATGAACTTGCTCAGATACGTAATATTAATAGATTTTTTATTTATTTTGGTATATAAAAATGTAGACATGAGGATAAACCAAAACTAATAAATATGTGGCTATTTTCATACTATACTAATAATACTTTATTGGATTTATTTACATAGAACATTTGTTTAAATAATTATTAAAAAAATACCACAACGTATTTTTTTAACTAACGGTAGATTTGTTAAGTTTGTTAGTTAAATGAAAATTTAGTAATTGGTTTGAAAATTTTACAAAACTGTTGTTCTTGTAAGGTACTAGGTAGAAAGGATCTTCATTTGCATGAAAATTGAAATTAATTGATTTGCACTCGTGACATCTTGAAAAACTTATTTAAAGTTACCAATATAAGCCGGCTAGGTTGTCGGCGTACTCACATCGTCAAAATTTGACAGTGTAGTTATTTTTGTGTTAAACTAGGCTGATATAAAAGTTCTGATATTTCCTGATTCTGCTAGATTTTATATTCACTTGATGCAATCTAAATTATATTTAGCATTTCGTCGATGTATGTAAATCTAACGCCATTCTTTCACATCTAATATCTCAAAAAATATTGTTGTTGTAAGTTTGCGCTGTTGGCAAACTGGTCACCTCTTTGTCTTTGGTGCCTTACGTGCTTACCAAACAATCGAATCAAAGATGTGTATTATTTAGTACTAAATCATTTCATATTGTATTGTGATAACTATTCAATTTGTTAATTCTGTGTGTTCGTAATTTTGTATGATTATACTGTTATTGATTTGCATTTATAATGTTATATCGAACATTTTATAGCTATGTTTTAATTGAAAAAAGCTGTTTGTCTGTCTGTTAACAAATAATTGTTTCCATCAATCCATCAATTTCTATTTTTTTACAATTAAAATATAATGTTTAAATCTTAATTTTATATTTGTCGTTTTAATCGATTTTCAAGGGAAAGGAATCTTCATATACAGGCATAAGAACAACTGGCTTTTGACATACTGAGCCCATTAGATTATAACTGATTTCTATAATATGATTTCTATAATATTGCGTTTTAGATATATCTAGATTATTTTTTCATAACAACTGCACTTTCCTTAGACAGACATACAGCTGTAAAGTGAGCGAATTTATTAATTTTCAAGCTCGTGAACAGTAACGTAGCCATAATAATTATGTACATAATATGGTTACTTCTGTGATATTTAGAATACGCCGTCGACTCATGAGTGACAATATGCTTTTTATTTTTATAGTTGTTGTTGGTTTGTTGTTGTCGTGCAGTGGGATACTGCCGTTATACCTTGATATATTTAATAAAAGGGTAGTTCCTATTGTAGGGCACTTTAAGAATCGCTCCATCGCAACTTCAATAAAATTTAATACTTAGGGGAAGATAGTGGAATTATTTTCTTATTATATCAAGGAAGCATTTTAAAAATATTTTGTTGCAATGTCCCACGGCACGAAATTTGTAAATATACTGTAGGCTGGCTAGTTTGCTGTTATTGTTCGGAACACTGTGCACAGTGTGCTGGCATAGCGTGGATCACATACTGTATGTATTGTATGATAATATAGTATTTTCATATCTAGTGTTTTTTTTTTTTTAAATTATATCTGTATGTTCTCTACCTAAAATGCATAGCTTACAAATTTAACAAAATTGATAACGTTCTGGTCAATGTGCTTGAGTGTACTGCTGACCTGTACCGACGCATATTAATAACATATAGTTACTAATAGCTCTGCAAATGTACCTGCATTCTTAAATCGCATAAATTTATATATTGCAGGTACATTTGATGAACAAGTCTATATGCCTTAATTTTGAATATAAAGTCTTCGTAAGTACTTGCTTTACGAGCTTAATCCTATACTATTAAACGAGCAATATTTGTATGTATGTATATTTATATATATATATTTGGCTCGCGTTTTCGAAAACGGCTAACGATTTCTTTGAAATTTTAAACGTAGGTTCTTATAAAGTCAAAAAATTAATCTAGCCAGGTTCCATGTCTGGGAAAAATCGTTTTTCCCATATTTTCCAGCAAAAAGATTTTCCACATGAAATTGTAGTTATAGTACAATAATTTCGGCACCGGCGGGTCTGCTTCGATAGCCCAGTGGTTAAGACATCTGCTTTGTACTCTGGCGGTTCCAGGTTCAAATCCCAACTAAAGAAAGTTTTGTTTTTCTTTTTTTTGTGTTTTTTTTTGTTTTGGAGTATAAAAGTATTAAATCAGTATAAATCGCGCATATATTATTTTAAAATGGCTTGAAAGAATTATTAATTCGGTTATAACGTATAAAAATATTTTCCTAAGAAATATTATAGTTTCAAATCACAAGTCATCCAAGTATCACCATTTTCTCAGGATTCCGAGACGCCAACATGCATCTGGAGGTGTGGCACACCTGCCTTCAATAAATGTATTTGCTTCATTATAGATTAGTGTTCTCGCTTTTTGTACAACCTTTATCGATGCACAATCGTGTCCTTTATATATATATATATACTTGAAAGAGCAACAGACAGACAGACAGACAGAAAGACAGACAGATAGACTTTCGCATTTATAATATTACTTAGTATGGATGGATACCATAACTACCGAGCGGAGCTCGGTCGCCCTGGTACTTACAATTTATATGAGTAAATTCAACATTCTTATTCTGATATTTGATGTTTACAAACGTTTACGGAAACACTTAGGTATAAAAGGTAAAGTAAATTTCCACCTAGTCAATCAATAAAATCGACTGATAACATCAACGGGACATGAAAAAGAACTAAATAAAGTAAATAAACACTGGCGTTTTATACAATTTATTTCATTGAAATATAATTACATAATACCAAAACGAAAAAGCTGTTTTAACATTTTATATACAAAATAATATTAAATCTTTTCTGACTCATTAAATTTAAGCTTAGCCGATTTTGTTATGATATGTATTAATTTTCGCAAGAATACATAAATATTTAGCAAAAAGATATTATTTTGGAATATTATTTACAATAAATTAAAAAGCAATATAATAAGTATTTCGCATTAGGTTCGCAATATATAAAGCCGCACATAACATAGTGTTTTGAATAGTAAAATATAAAAGAAAAAAAATAGTAGACAAACAGATTATGAAGCGAGTATGACAATCAGAATGACGATGACGTAATTATATTTTTATTGCAAATTTTATATTTTTTTATACTTACAAACTAACTATAAGTGGTTAACAATAAATTATAGTTACATTAATTATTGATTTACAAATCAATCTTGTACATGCCCCAAGACTTTAATACCTAAAGTCTATACAAGTACTTCCTTCGAAGTCACTACCTACCCTGAGTCTGAGACTTCCCTTGCAAGAAATGATTCATGCTTGAACTAATGAGATATGGTTTTGAAATTGACATGAATAATTTGAGAGTTCATTAATATTATTGAAATTACTATAAGTTTTGCCCCCAATGCTCTATATAAATTTAGACACACTTTTCTTTCAGTAACTTCGATAAGATTATTGATGCAAAATGTGTGTTTGAGATTTCTTTAACGATATGAAAAATTATTTCCATATTCATAGTCTAAAAGTGATTAGTTAGCCTAAAGATAAATCTATTTTAGTAAGAAGATCGACCCGAGAAATCTTCATAATGTTGCGTGCCGGGCGGGGCGCGGTAGCCAGGGTAGTTGTTGTTCAGAGCGTGCTGTGCGAAAAACGAAGTGTAGTCCTTCTTTACCTGTAACACAAAGATTATGATTATGTGCAGTCCACGCTATGTTCGTAGAACTACTTTTTAGGTGCCAATGGTTTGGGACCAGCACGGTATGGTCGCCATCGTATGAGCTGATGTGGTAAAAGATAATAATATGGAATAGATAACACCAGATCCGCACTGATCTTGATCACCGTAACCATATCCTAAAGCGTTTACACTTCCTATAGATAACCTTGTTACTTCGATTTCATTTTTGATTTCTTTCAAATTAATTTTTCATATTGGCATGCCTAAAACACCTGTCTACATCGCTAAGCTTTACAGATAGAAAGAGTATGGATGTCATTGTGCACGTGATTTAGTCGATAAATGTGATCGATGATCCATGGTAGGCAACTGAGTGAACGATTCCTCCGATTTGTGTTTTTGATGATTATTGATGTTTACACTGTTTACAATAAAATATTTTTTGTCATATAAGCCCGTCATGCAATTAGAAGTTTACTCTTGAATCGAAAAAAGTTTATTAACCAAATTCATCTTGTATCTCATTTGCTGTGATCGGAATAAAATTCCGCATAAAGTGGGAGACAGCATCCCACGGTCGACCCTGCTCCTACCTACTCTGTGTGTGACTAACACCCCGTTTTAGTTCCCTCCCACATTGCAGTCATGTAAAATGTGGCGAACGATAATTTCTGCAAAGTAATTCATTTGTAAAACAAAAATACCTATATATCTTTTTACAAAAAAGGTAAGTTGAGTTTGATTTAAGTAGTCAAAATAAATATCTTTATTCAAAATCATTCAAGTCTGAGGATCGTCATCGATAGGTTTGCCAGGATTACGGCCCAATCAAACATTTTGTGAGTTACAGTTGCTTACCACTTGAAGAATTGCCAAGCCTAGACGCAAGTTAAGTGGATGGAACTAATCAGTTTCTACACTAAGATGTCCTCCAACAGTGCCGAAGTCGGTTAATAGAAGAGGTCTCAAACAACAGTCACACTGCCGAAGCGACACTTACAACTGAGGTATTAAAGTCCAGCAATGTATGGTACGGAGGTCGTACGACGGCTTAGACCTCGTTCATGTCAATTAATTCAGCAAGCGAGAATTGACGCAGCTAAAAACAGATAACGGTTGCGGTCAAATTCTTTTTTAGAGCCACAGTTGGTACACAAAGCATAAAAATCCACTTTAGGTCCATTTCTAATGGAATGGAGCAAGGTATACGGATATTTGGAGAAACAATAGTGAATCAATTTTCATTAGGATAATATACTTCCTGTCCGAAATTGACCTGTAGTGGCAGTGTTTTGTGTACGACAAATACAAGTGACTATGTTATGCAAGAGATTTTAATAGTACCTATCTACAAATTTATATTTTTTTTAGAAATGGTCAATGGAAATATTTTTAATTGTGCTCATTAGTTTTTTACTCTTTATTTCACTTTGTCTAGATACCTGAAATTAAGTCAGTGATTAACAAATGTTATAAGACTTGTGTTATTAGTACCTACAACTTGCTTGAATAATATTTACAATAGAAATAAAAACAGCTATGGAATTAGTAAGGTATAAGATAGTATTAGATATTTATACTACAAATATTGCCAATATAGGGATTAAAAAAATTAATATGTCCTTATTGTTAGTAACATAATAGGTTCATAATTAATATGTAATACAATTAGCATGCACATTTTAAAAGTACTTCTTTAGAGTACTACCTATATATTTACAGATTTATAAACATTATATCTTATGTAATCAAAGCTTTATAAATACGTGGAAGAGTTTTTAAAATATCAATTACTTATCTGATTTACATTGGTAATAAGTTTACAATACTTAACAAAAACCACATTATTTTATATACATTTTCCCCTTGCATATATTTAGTAGTATACCTATCGTCTAGTGCTGTCGCCTATTAAATATAAGATCTACCTTGCGCGGTCTGCAGGCTGGGCCCCTGGCGAGCTGCATCCTGGCCTCGTTCTCAGCTGCCACGGCCTCCTTCACTGATTGCGGCGGCCATTTCTGGTCTCCACGCATATTGACTCCGCCTGGAAGATAACATGATCGTAGTTCGGTCAGCTTCTAAAAACATCCTAAATCAAAAAATACACAAGAAAACGAAAAATTTACTATGAGATAATCTAAACGTAGTCATAGAACGCTTCAGTACGGGGTTGGCTAAAAGCGGTGTTTAAAGTTTGTATGAATATAAAAAAAAGGTTATAGGGGCATTTCCATCAGGCACTTAGGACATAGAGATTCATAGTAAAAATACAAAGGTTTTACCATGACAAATATTATATACTCAAATAACTACCTTCTTCAATCATTACATAAGTATAGGTAATTTTTTATTAAATCAAATATAAATTTGATCTGAACTGGCTTTTTACAAGGCTATAAGTCGTTTCACATTCGCTAAAGCTTTCACAACTCTTCCTCAATCTATAAAGAACGTGAACGACTTGCCACCTGCGTTATGAAAGCTTTTACGTGTCGCAATTCACGTCTACGACAAGCTAAAGTATAAAAAAAGCAATTTTAAAAACAATACACATGCAATCTCTGCGGTAAAGTACTATATATGTGAGCGAAAATACGTCTTTATGATATTGCTTTTATAAATCAAGTACATCTAAATATGTAGCATACACCTGTTGCTCTTAGATTTACCTACGCGTTACTTATTTGCTGTTTTTGTATTTGAAATTTCCTTACAAATTAAAGGTTTATTTTTTGTACGGAACCCTATAATTACATATTTTTGAGTAAGTGTATAAATAACATGTAGGTATTGTATAAAAAGGTAGTTGCAGCTATGTTTAACATATATCATTAGATATATAAGATCTACAATAAAATAGTACCTATGAAACTGCTCCATAAAGATCACGACGCGTTTCGATAAGTTCTCTATCGCTGTAAAATTGTTTAGCAAGAAAGGTTTAATTTTCTATATGGGTGTCTAGCACCTGAGTCCGTTGTTAAATAAAATACGGATCAAGTACCTGTATTTCCACCTGTGTCGTAGTGTGACTTTTGTAGAAGGACAGATCTTACAAAACTTTATGTTAGAACCTAATTTAAAGATGTTACCCATTTAGTAGTTAACTAGTGTATCTCAGGTCCTACATTGATATTCATGATTTCAGCTGGAGAATATCGAGAACTTTATTATCATCACAATACAAAGGTACCTTTTAGCTCATTTTTACTTTTTACAATAATAATTTGTTCGCTTTAGATGTTGCTCTCCTTGGATGTCCTGTATCTACTTATCAGCACACGCTAAGAAAGTCTCTATATTTTAAATTATCTTCATTGATGTTAATGGCCGGTTAAGTTGTCATACCTTTGAAAGATGCTGCAGCGGGTTGACTGGTGAAAACTGGGGGCGGTTGCTGATGTATCGGAGGCTGCTGGCGGAGGGTGATGGTGGACGGTGGGGGCTCGAACTGTCTCTGTGGGGGCTGGTATGGAGGCTCTGAGTAGTTATTAGGCGAGTATTGGGACTGTGGTGCGTACTGTGGCTGCGAATACTGCTGCTGCGGGTACTGCTGCTGTTGAGGATAGTTCGGCTGCGATCCTTGGGTCTGGAAAATATTTATATTTTAGTGCGATTATCTAGTGCCCATATTATAACACAGAGTTAACTTTCAAGATTAAGTTATGGAATATTTGTATAGGTTTTTTAATATTATAGGTACCTACCTACTTATCAATATATATAAAAAAAGATAAAGATAAGTAGGTGCGCATATAACTGCGAGTTCAATTACTTAGTTGTACTAATATTAGTTATGATTGTCGTTTTCCTTCCTCATGTAATCCACATAAGGGAAAGAAAAAGTCCAACATGAAGAATTACATGGCTACACTAAATAATAATATCATAACATACTTTTACTTATACAAATATTCCCAATACAAATATGTAGGTACATTACAACAACACAGAGATCAGAGTCAAAACTTCAAACAAAGTTGTAATAAATTACATATAAGATCTTAATATTGATGACGCATTAGACGATAAGATAGAACAAAAACTTAGATTCATTACATATTAAAAAAATAAAGCAAGTTAAATATTGAATACATCTAGCTATTGAAGTCAACTTACCGTCCGTGATTATTGTGAAACCTAAAAGTTTGAGTTAGTAAAGCGTGAAAACTACGTCTAACGGCGACGATGACAAGTTTCTTCTGTCTCACTTGTACCTGAGGAGAAAGAGGGGCTGGTACGGGAGCCCAGCGGCTGTTCGGCTGGCGGTAGGGCTGCGCTACGCCCGGCGACGGCGGACCTTGGCGATATGGAGGGGAGACGGGAGAAGCGGTGACTCCCGGACCGACGGGGATTAGCTTGCTCAGCCCTGTGGCTTCCTGACGTTTGCCTTCACAGTACGACGGCTGCGATTGCGGTTGTTGGTACTGAGACTGTGGCTGGGATTGATACTGGGGTTGGCTTTGATACTGGTTGGGTTGAGGGGAATACTGGGGCTGGCTCTGATACTGATTGGGTTGGTTCTGATACTGATTGGGTTGGTTCTGGTACTGTGTGGGTTGGTTTTGATACTGTTGTTGATATTGCGGCTGTGGTTGCGCGGAGGGGGAGTGCTGCGCGTTGTTGTGGTACGCAGGACTCTGCTGTTGGGATTCAATATGTTCTTACTTAACATATAATAAAATTTCTTATGTCATAAATATAAGCATTTTCTCTACATGCAATTATTGTGCGCTCTATCACCATCTAAGCTTGCTATGTGCAGCAGTAGATATAATTTGTATCTTAAACCAATATATACATTCATATTTTCGCAGAATTTTTAGAAAATTGTGACTAGAACTAAAGTTTATATTTACCTGTTGCGGCTGATGATAGCCGTTCGTTTCGGGCACTGGTGGCCACACCACCTTCTTCTGGCCTGAAACAATATCAAATATTTAAAATCAATGACTTCAATTTTCTTAATAGACTAGGTATGTTGTGGTGGTATTATTGTCGATAGGAGTTATTTTATTGTATTTTTTGAAAGAAAATAACATAATTAAGTCAGTATCCAAAAATTATAATCTACGAAAATGAATTGGTAGGTTTGTTGAAGTAATACATAGATACCTATTGAAATTACAAGTAAGAACGTTAAAGTTATCAACAGTATTGTTTCTTAAGCGATAAGATCTGGAATTTCAGCATTCAGCACTGAAATAGGTACATATTATGACACTTCGCTTTAAATTAGCTCGACCCACCAAGCGGCTGGAAGGCCGCCAGACCATCAAACGCGAAAAGAAAATTGTTTTTTTTTCTTGGGAACAATACATAGTTTGAATTTTGGGCGATTTTTATAAGTATGTATATCGATATGATTAATAAAATATGTTCATTATCTATCGATTGAAAATATTTTATGTTTAGGGTAGGTGGTACTATTCAATCACTATTAATATCAATTGTTATGAGTAAATAATATATATTAATATCGTATAAAAAAGAGAAGATGCCTAAGTAAAGGTAGATGGGTCATATGTAACTAACAGAAGACAAGAGTAACATATAACATGAAAGTATTTTGTATTATTAATTATGCGTTATAAGTCTGATAATATGCCGACCTACAGGCAAAAGCATATATGTTTTAATACGGACAATCAGTTCCGAGGGATATGAAACCAATCGAACGGTTCAAGTTCATCAGACACTCAGTGCACTAACTATGAGGTTGAAAATATAATAATTGTGTATTATATTTTCAACTTCATATATTTCATACCTCTAGAAACGAATTACAACTAACCGATTTCTCAAGACCTGAGTGAAATGAGTTAGGTAATATAATAAGGCATGTGAGTGAGTGATCCGATACTGAGTCAGGTTCTTGTCTATTTTAGTATCCACTTTCCTATACTACGTAGAGACCGGAAAAATCGGCAGTACGTATTGAAAGGGAACTTCATAGCCACCTTTTTGTTTTTGATTATAAGTAACGGAAATTAGGTATCTTACTTTTATTAATATAAAAATAACAAAACGTCACAAAATCTGTCCCTGTTACCTAGGCACCCAATTTATGATGTTTAAATAACGTTTAATTGAAAAGATAAAAAGAGTTAAGTATAAAATTTACGGTTAGACGACGCATGACTCTAACTAAACGGAATTTTTTAAGTTCCCACGGTAATGAAGCCCCTAGCTAGCTGCTAGCTGATGCTAGGGCCTAACATCCGCTTAAATCACTTATATTCCGTAACTAAGTTTGTTCTTAATGTAATAAAAAAATAATATTTATAAGTATGTTTGCAATCTTGGGGTTTCGCTTAACTGTACCTGAAGTCCCTTCTAATTTGCATCTTAAGTGTAAGGTATAGGTACTTAGGTATATTACCTACGCGCTTTAGCTATATAATCTTGGGTCCAAGTATGTTTTTAGAGCAGTATCATATTTATCAAGTCCTAAGTATATAGGTAGTTTAAAGAGATTTTAAGTCAACTGGTTTGTTCGCGTAATAAGTATGTATACCGCTTTTAAATTTAAATAAATATAAATACCTATGTTTTCTCACAAGTAAATATACTCGTAGTATACTGGTTACGTTAAGGTTATTAGAGATGATGGAGTCTTTTCTCTGTCTGATGACCAGTAAGATGTAAATCCCAGAATATATTTAAGTAATCGATAGCTCTAGAGTACCACGTGCCTGACAACTATGAGTGAGCCGTGAATCGTTATTCGCCACTATTCAGGAGCAATGTCATGAGCTTGTTCGTGCTTCGGAAGTTCGGATCGGAAGGCATGCATTCACGGATGGTTCCGCTTTTGCTAGAAAGCAGTCGTTTATTCTTCAGACAGTGTAACAACTCGACACCAATTAAGATCATGTATGCATTAAAAAAGAAGTGCCTTATTACGATTTTATTGTAGTTTTCAAACAACAAATATTTGGGTTCCTTTTTAATGTTGGTCAGAGAATGAAAAAGGGTAAAACTAAAATTTATAAATGGGAATATTCCCATATTCCCTCTGTAAATTTACGGAATGTTTCCAAAATTACCAAAAAATATGAAAACTTTCCCAAAGTTCATTTTGATTTTTTAAGTTAAGAAAATTAATACTTTTGATGTTAAGTACTTTTTAAGGGAGAAAGAGGGAAATTAAACTGCATGATAAACCATTGTTTACGGTTAAGCTTAGGTACAATACCAACATAATCTAATAATTATATATAAGTACTTACTGGATGTTAAGTTCACTTCTTTGAATGGTTCACGTTCGCAATTTGAAACACAACGGTCACGATAACCCACGCTTAATTAATCTGGATGTGAATAAAGAGCGCCTCCGGCCGTCCGACAGGACTACGGTTGACTACTTGGCTCGCTCGCCAGGTGTGCACACAAATATCTACCGCATATTATATTTTGAGAACCACATTTTTAGGACACCTCTAGCCCTCTCTCTCTGGCTTATTACTGTACCTGATGACTGATCGGGAAAACTAGACACACCTCACACGACGCAATTTCTACGATCTCGTCACTTACATTTATAAATTTATTAGAGATGCAATGGAAACAACCGGCGGCGTCTATTAAGTTACCAACGTAAAACAATAGGTAATAAATAATGAAGAGAATGCAGGATTTATTCAAATTTCCTTCTGATAAGCTTATGCAAATAAATTTTGTGCACGATGCCTCAAATGCGGAAAAGGGGAGCGTACAGATACGTCCTATTTTTAGGATTCGGATGCTATTATAGATACAAGTTTAGATATTATTTGGAAATGAAAACCAATTTCATTAAATGTAATTAAATAATTTACGTATTTAAACTATAAAAGAGATTTATTTAATACCACGTATCTAAGTATATTACGAACTTAGCTATAAACTGTCTTCTAAAACAGACTTCGTGTTCATTCGTAATTGTATAGTCTACAAATCTAATTTAGTTGCCGATAATAAAAAATTAACTGCAAATGTATTGGCAAGCTAAAGTAATGATATCATAACATAAATTAGTTGGCAATGTGCATCTCTGCCGTCCAGGTGGGATTATGGGACACGGTTGCAATTACCCCATCCATTGAGCCATGAGGTGCACATAAATTACAAACGGTACATCGTCGTCACCGGATACGGATAATTTGTTATAACTTGTTTAACTCACTTAACGGCAGAAGCTCGGAGAGAGTTCTGCAAGTATTTCCAGTATGATAATCAAGTATTCATTCCATAAAATAACGGTCTTAAGATTAAACAAATTGTTTATGATTTACCTAAAATTGATAGCGATGTATTTAATTTCTGCGATATAATTTCAATATCAAAATTGAGAGCAATCATTTTTTGTAGCCTTGAAGTCCTTGACGAAGTGAATAAAATTAAAAAAATATATTTATCCTTATATTTTTATTTTATTACATAGTTTAGGAAACGTATAACCCAATGTTGTGGGCAATGATTCTACTGTCTGAAAAAATATAGTGTACAACATAAAAAAAAAAGTAGTTATACACTCATTTGTCACTTGCAACTTTCAGCGAAAATCTAATAATAAGCACTGATTCATGGAGACGGGAGCTCGTGGACGACTGCCGACTCATCAGGAATAGTTGCATGTTACGTCAAACGAGAATGGTTTTGTTATTCTCGGAGAAAACACCTACATATCAAGGTTGGCAATGAAAATAAAAGTGTTATACATTTTATAAACAGTCGCTCTACCTACCTGATATCTGGTCTAGATTTAAGATAAACACTGCTCTAACGGGCATTAACTAAACAAAACTAACCTAGATTTTTACTTATTTTTAGGATATGTAAGTACTTATTACAGCCAATTTTTTACCTATCTTATGTTTGAACACATCGTCATGGTTTAAAAATAAATTTATGTACCTTAGTGGTGAACTTTTTATGACATTGTTTAAATTTAAGCTTAATTTGTAAAATGTATGTCAGTAAATAAGTATCTACACCAATGAACAAAATAATTTTTAACTATGTACGTACCATTGTAAAAGTTTTAATTAAGCTCACTAATTGATATTTGTGATAATTTTTTGTCACTGAAATATTTCCTTTTTTTATTAAACACGATTTTTCGATTTATTATTTTATACCTTAACACTTGCTATAAACAAACACATCCTTATATTTAATAAGCACTTCCTTATAATAATTTGTTATAACACATTGTTACATTACCGACAAAAACTGTTTCAGGCATGTCGTTCGTTAGTTCCCCTTCGATGTCTATTGTGTACTAAAAACGACAATAACAGGTAAAAACACATATTCAGCCTCCAATCTTTGCCAAATTCCTTCCACTAATGAACAAAGCATTGTCTCCGGTGGGCGGATTTTTTTAAAGCCGAGATAGTTCTATGAGAGCCATAACCTTCCGGACATTACACCCTAGCGAAAATAAGTAGGTACTTCATTCATTAATATCGAGTTCACTGAATCATCCGAATAACATGTCTTTGACGTGTCAACATTGTGTCTCTTGGTAAATAGTTTTCTCTGTCTGGGCAAAGCAAGCGTGAATATAGTTGGCTTCGACACGACGTAACATGCTGAGTGCACTTGTGGTGATCATTTGCTACACGCAACACAACAATTGTTAATTACAAATGCGGTGCAGACGAATCCTAATGAAATGTAGAAGCTTTCAGTAAAACGCTACGACTCTAGAATTCTTTGACGGACTAGTCTTTCTTTGCATTTAGTTACTTAGATATAAAATAATTTAAATTCAATTACCTTAATATATAACCGAACGTTGAATACATTTTAATTCAAACTCGTACCTAAATGAATGTAATGAGTAACTAAAAAATATCTCACATGAAAATATGTACAACATAACATAAAAAGCTGGTCTAATCTATCAGCTCTACCTTTAGTGGCTTTCATAAAGTCTGAGTATATATTGCCAGTGGCGTTGAGCTGGCCATCCCAGCTACGAGCGGAGCGCATCGTCGACCTGTCTGGTGGCCAGTAGCTGTCAAACCGGTGGTTGGCGTGAACCAAGGTGTCCACAATCGCCTGCACTTGGGTGGGGTCTAGCTCTGACAAGCAGTGCAATATATTAGATGCGTTAGTCAAGCATAATTGGAATAGGAAGGGAGCAAACGAGATTTATTAAATTACTTTATAGCGAAAAAATAGTATCAGGATTTGTACAGTTGAACAAATTTTTCCAAGGTACACTTTTGGGACAAATTACCATCATAACGAAGCACTCTGATACTCACTGGGGTAACCCCTGCGGTTGCGTTCTTCCTCCTCTAACATACGCAGAACTGCGGAATTGGCGAGGTTTGCTGGCTTATCTGTGCCTGGCTGGTTGAAGTCGATTCTGAAACAAGCAGATTATCTTTGTCATCAACTCTGTTTTTTAGAGGGGAAAAACATATTTTCACTCTATTTTGTCTAGTTTTAGTAGATAGTTATACAGACATTGTATAAATCATTTTCAAAAAGTGGCATTTTAACAAAGAATTTCAAATCGCGGATTTTTTTTATAATTTTTGCATTTTAATGACGCACATAGCAGTCTGTATACATATAATTGGAATACAATGAAAATCTTAACCATGTATTAAAAAAGTTTCATAGAGGAATAAGAACAAGCCGAGAACGCAGAACTATTGAGTTATTTCTAGTTTTACTTAACTGTCTATTTTAACCTAAACCGACAATTTTAAGTTATCATTTGTTTTCGACTAACTTTAAAGTTAAGTTTAAAATGTGACATGATGTGAGGTGGATGTTGATTGATCCATAGAGTTATTGTCTCATGATTGATCTATCAGCAGATCGTGACTGCAAACGTGCAGTACGAAGATTATAAAGTTGCTAATGTATCACTTTCAAATTAGTTGTGACGAAAGGGGAATATTAGAGGTCTCTGTTTCCTTCCTATATGAATTAGAAAGTTCTTGAGCTGATGCCTTCTGATAACTCTGACCCGCAGGTCATATTGGACATACTTGTTGTATAACAATGATATCTGACATCTGGACTTTTTGCTTTTTATAAAGAAATTTTCTATAAATGTTATTCATATTAATTTGAAAAATGGTTTTTAGCGTTAGTCTGGTACCAGATTTTGTATTTAAAGGTACATACAGATGAAAATACTTTCATTTAAATAAATATATATGGAATATAATTATAATACATATGGACAAATCACACAGATTGAGCTAGCCCCAAAGTAAGTTCGAGACTTGAGTGTTATTGGATACTTTCAGAGCAGACTTATATTAACAACTTTTTCTTAGATTACATAAAATTTGTTACGTGTAGTAGGTACTCTGTAATTTCATGCATTGGCGGCTGGTAACCGTGCACTTACTTATTAATTACATATCTTCACGATGTCATAAACTACCTCCAAGCACTAGACCTTCCGGCACGCAGTAAAAAGGGTAATAAGCTTCTACTGATTACTATGGAATTTCTCTTGAATCAAAACACTTCTAGATAGTTTCCAAGATTTTGTATAGGTAGTTAATGTGCCTTTAGTACCCTATTGAGAAAATTGCGTTTTATATCTCCATATTAAGATTCCATATAAAAAACTCTTTTGAAGTTGATGAGATCCTATTTAATTTTTAGCTCCTTAAATTAAAACAAAAGAGACCCGTTAAGCCAAAACTGAAATAAGAATATAGTCACGTTTCAGACATAATAAATCTTGATAAGTTGGTCGTGAAACAAATAATATGAACGACTTGTATGTAGAGACGACTTTAGTTAAACAGAATAACTAGCAGGACTGAATGAGACTTTAAAACATATTCACAAGTAGATAATTTTAAACACAAGAGGTACCTATATAAAGACAACGTTAGTTTTTTATATTTTATTTTCTTGCAACAACTTTGAATTCTTGAACCACTGCGATCCATCATTGCATTTATTGTTAGAACTAATTTTACCTTAGCGATTTAACAGAAAAATAATTACATATGTTATATTTGTCTATGATTTAGTAATTCACACATTAAATGTATAACGCAGGTGGACTTTCGATAAAGCTATCTTTTCTAAAAGTTTTTTTATCCTTTACTTCATGAAAATCATATATTCATGGCCGTAGCCAATTTATAGACACTGTATGATAACTAGTTTAATATTAAAATTAAATAATTAACACACACAAATAATTGAGATAGTGTATCACATAATTATCTTTCGAAAAGTATGTACCTATTTTTAAAACAAAAATTCAGTTGGAATAATAAGTACTATCTTTGAAGAGTGAGAACCTAAAATCTCAAAATACTCGGAAGTTTTTAGTCTGAACGTAAAAAAAAAACGAATTGTCTTCGCGTGTTGTGCTTTACTTTTAAGCAGTGTTTAAAATAAATGTAACAAGAAACATGTAGTGCAAGCAAGACAACAGAGGCGTATGCGCGTATTGTAATGTTCTGCATACAAACGCTTACTCGGCATTGTTCGCTAAAGACTGCCTTTGTTCTGGTTATTATTATTGCGAGGAAAGCAGCTCCCTAACAGACAAAATAAAGTTTTGAAATTTACTAGATAGGTTTTGTTCATGGTGTTATTATTGAAATGTTATTTATACTGTTAATTAGACTTCTCTTTTTTCTTTATACATACGGGTGGATGTAACTTCTATTGTGTTAATGATGGAGTGGATGAAACTGTAGGGCATAGTACAGTAGTGATTATATAAAGAACTATAATAAAAGAAGTTGAAAAGTTCAAAGTAAACCTTTTATTTTTTTTATTTCAGCAATATATCTTCGTAGCCGAAGATTTGTAAATGCATATTCATTATTTTGCCTCTGAAGTTCTTAAGACAAATAAGAAGATTTTATAACCGGCCGGCTGCTTTTTAGATTACTTTTGCCAATTAAATTTTCCACTTACTTAAATAAGTAAAAATAAATTGGTCTCCCATTTGTTTATTTATAAATGTGGTAGACTGTACGAGCTTTAGCAATAAAAATGATTGACAAAACAGAATGGTATTCGGAAAGTGAATATCGCAATCAAACACACACGCGCAGGTTATCACCGGAGTTCCCACGGAGTTGTATGTTCAATGAAGTTACTGTTTTTGTGGAGTTTTCAAACGACGATAGAAATTGATTTAGTGCAAAAGTGAAAGTTATCGAACTCCAGATTTGGTAGTAGCTCGCTGAAAGGGATCGGTTTTACACTATGTTCTGTGATTTGTTTACGATTACTTTTATGAAATACATATATACGACTGTCTGAAATATACGAATTATTACGATACTCGTTGGGATGGTGTAAAATACTAGTGAGCATAGGTTAGGAGCCTACTTACTTATGTATGAGTAAATAGCGGCTGTTTTACAAATTTCACTTTTACATATTTAATGAGAGAATTTAATTTTAATGTTAATAAATAATGAAATATCAATATTGAAAAGATAAGTATAATACCAGATACAGATATCCATTGACATCGGTTAATGTGGGCTATTTGACCATGTGTGGCTATATATTTGCCATTTATGGCAGCATGTTTGCGTTCACCTCACAAGCCTTTATCGGTAAGATCGGATGTCAATGTCAGAAATTAAACATGATTAAACACTATAATTGCATTATTACTCTTCTTTTATTTTAAAAAAGTGTTGGCAATAATTGTAAACTTTATTTTTTAACCGACTTCAAGAAAAGGAGGAGCTTCTCAATTCGTCGGTATGTATTTTTTTTGTGTGCAAAGAATAAACAATCTTCTACACGTTATTTTCCTTTTTATCAATACGTCAACCGTCGTTGGTGGAACACAGAAGAAGAAGGTGGAAACTATTGAACTGTACATACTTTCGTAGCTTAATAAAATCAACTAGAAAAAAAGGGAGTAGAGTGAGTAAAATGAGTAGATAGAGTTCATTCTTAGATTAATGCGATATATTTTTATTGGAATATCCCCTTTGATAAAACTTTGAGGTTGTGTGTCCCATTGATATATTTTGTTGTTTACACAGGTGGGTGGAAGAAGTAGCATGTTTAAGTTTATTGATATTGTATTGTGTAATTTTTATTTCAATGAACAAAACAAATTTATACTAGATATATTGTAACTATATATTATAAAAGCATAGTTAATTCTAGCTGATTTTATTAAACATAAGACGCGACATGTTACAATTAAGTGAGTCGAGTCAATCGTTAGCGTTTATGAATTAATTGAATAATATTTTTTCTTTTTGTATCTAATTTTTAAATTTTATTGACAAAAATTCATTTCTAGGAACTTTAATATAAACTTGAATTTGGAAAAAAGTTAAGTACTTACTTTAAAAAAAAATATGATGATAAAATGGATATTTACACCATTTGGTTAAATTGATGCCGGCTCAACAAAGAGAAAGATTTTCATTTAACACAGATTATTTTAGTGTTATCTCATTGCGTAGGTCGGTATTACCCTTTTCCCTTTGAGTTTTGAAGCTTTGTAAAAAAATATTCAGTGTAATTAAATAAGAGTAAATTATAAAAATTACAGGCCTCTGGCGGCAGTGAGGAGTGGAGATACACCGCTTTTGTGAGAGCCCTGTGAAATGGACAAATGTTAACAAACTTATAATTATCCAAAATTCACGGAAAATTAAGTAAGTGAAACGTTTTGTATTCACTTTTGTTGTAGTTGTTACAAACAACCTAGGTAAGTATCTATCTAGGTATATAAAGCCTTGTTAGTGGGTTGAAGTGCAAAAAGAGACATCATTTTTATCTATTACTAGCTGTTTCCCGCGGCTCCGCCCGCGTGGGACTCGGTTATATCGCGCCCAAAAGTAGCCTATGTTTGACCTCAGGTCGTTAACTACATCCCTACCAAATTTCATCACAATCGGTCCAGCAGTTTAGCCGTGAAGAGTTGACAGACAGACAGACAGACAGACTTTCGCATTTATAATATTAGTATGGATTGGTAAGCCTATCCATTTAAAACCGAATTTATTTGCATCGGTATTTGGTTTTATTCTTTGTAAAAACACAATTGAGACCAGTAACTTAATTAAAATAAAATAAGTATTAATATGTCTTACCCATTAGTTTCGACGACCTCCATGGTAAACCACAGAGAACAATAATGGACTAATAACAACAGGTGCACTAATTCGACATACTATTCATAGGATTATTATAAGAATGACTGTACTGTTGATTTTATGCCAAAGAATGAGCCAAAACCATGGTCTCTATAATTCACGCATATTAAATATTCGTGCCCAAAAACAAATGATAATTAGCACAATATGATAATCTGGACTTTTTTAGTATCATAAAATATGTTCTAGATAAAATTGAAATATATAATTGAGTTAAGAATTTACTATATTTCAAGGAAGAAAAGAAAAAAATATAATTATAATCCTTAAAAATGTTGACGTTAGGAAAAAAGGACGGTAGTTAACGAAAATATTTCGAAAATGTCAGATATGGCAATATCTAGTTCAGAATGTACCGCGCATGCGCCGTGTGTTATGCGCCGGTGCGCCGCGTCGCGACTGCGGAGAAGGGGTGCCTATAGGCGCATGCCGTTCATCATTTCCTTGATATCTTGATTTTGTTACTTTTTGCAGGGGAAGCCTCGGATGGAGGCGATAAGCAGATAGCAATTTTATGCACGAATGACCTTCGTGAAAAGCAACGTGGTATTGTGCATTATGCGCATCAGCTCTATGTACCTATTCATTTATAAAAGATACTAGTTATATACAAACGGAGTCAACACGGCTGGTACTGCAGGGTAATAACTAGTTCAATTTTATATTACTTACATACTTAATGATACATTTTAATTTGATGTAACTAGATATGCAGCAGTCACATCGTATTATAGTTATGAAGAAAGAGTAGTTAAGTTAAGTACATTTTTATTTAAATAAATGGAGTTTATATATACCTAAAAAAATAATTAATTAAAAACCGATATTTTCGGTCTATAATTAGATTTTTTTTTCGAGGATATATCGTATAAATGCAACATACCAAATTATACAATTTGCTTTAATAAGTTTATTCTCAGAATTCTGTTTGATGTTTGTTAAAGATATTGCAAATGAGATCCTGCCAGATCCTTTTGCACTGGTGAATTGTCTTCCAAGAATACTGCTAAATGTTAAGTGCCTCAGATAATAAGGTAAAGTGCTAGAAATTTCAAATAATCACTTCAATATTATGTGTTAACACCAGACGAAAGCCACTTGCATCAATGCAATTGGTTTATGTTCTTGCTCGGTACAGTGCCGGATTGTTTCAGTTTGTATTTATTTAAACTTTGAATATAAATCTAAAAGTAACAAGGTCTCTCCTTATATAGATGGTTATACCTAAGGTAAATAAAATGAAGATAATGATTCACTCATTTCTTAATATACTTTCGTCTATGGATTTCGGTAACAAAAGTTGATTACCTAAATGTACATTACCTACAACAAACTGGTATGCTTACAGCGTGGTATTTGGCTTAAGAATAGGAGGCTACTCCACTCTTACCATGGGTACTTTAACATCATTAGGCAGGAACAAATAGAGGTTTTTCTTGTACTTCTGTAAACAAGTACGACTGCTGGCGGATCAAACGCCACCCTATATAGTATTCCCAAAGTCTAATATCGGCCCTATATAGACAATTATGCATTTTTATTTATTTATTTATTTAAACTTTATTGTACAAAATACAGTTGTATAGCACAATAGGCGAACTTAATGCTAAAAGCATTATCTAACAGTCAACCTTTAGGTCAAGCAGAGATCGTAATGTGGGTTTAATATAATAGTAATATAAATTTACATAAACTTACATACATATACTTACATATATACCTAGATATATAAATACATAAATAACAATATACATATATATATATATGACAAAAATATTTACGAGATAAAGCAGCAACTCAAAATGTACCCGTAGTTATTACCTAATTTTGCTCCTTAAACTGTGGCGTTCTGTGATAGTAAGAACCTGTAGGCAAGCCATTTGAAGTTAGCGCGGCTAGAGGCTGTTCTGATGGATTCTGGAAGCTTATTCCAAAGTCTGACAGCCGTCACAGCGAAAGAATTAGAGAGAAAACCGGTACGGTGAGAAGGAGTAGCAAGGGTCATTTTATGATATAATGGATGAAAACAATAATACTTATACATACTGTTGGACTGTTATACAGATTTGTATCTTATCTTTATCAAAAAATAAGACATCGATGCGGTCTTGGTGGAACTTCAGTTATTTTTATCAATGTCTGGGCTGTCCCATCAGCTTCAAGGCCCTCTCTCTCATCTTAGCGCCTTCCCGGTTGCTCCCTTAGCTGATTGCTTCGGAGCCCAGGGCACAGAATTAGTAATAGTACTACGTACAAAACGGACACTCACACCCTCCCACTATAGTCACATGCCTCACCTCACCGCTTAGATCAAGGGTAAATCGCAGGGCAAAATAGACAAGGATGCGAACGCGACCGCGAGTATACGCGGTAACAACAAACAACAGTCGACGATACGCAGACGATATATAACTGCATTATACGCAAGACTTTTTTTCATTTCTTATTCTATTTCAACCGACTTCCAAAAAAGAAGGAGGTTCTCAAATGTTCGAATGGATATAGTTTCAATTAGGTCCCATAGAAAGTTTATCAAAATCGGCGCAGTAGTTTGGTTTTAAAACCAAAATAACCGGAAAAAGTATATCGGCTAAGTCGAATAAAATGAGCATTTTTTTTTACAAGTTGGTTGTTTGATAATGAAGTAATTTGCAAGGTCAATCGACCCTGCATGCCCCGGTATTAGCTTTTTAGAACCCCCCTCACAGCCGCTGTAACGGCCTCTATACTTGACGCTCGATAATATGTCACCTGGTATTAACTCATATGAGTGTTGATAACAAGCTTAGTTGACCCTGCACACTGTGGTGTCGGAGTGGTCCATCGACCCTGTTTGCCTTGGTATCATTGTTTCAAATATGGGGCACTTCCACTGTTATCGTTTATTTGAAGAGTACTAGGTCAATTGACCCTGCACACCTAGGTAATAATTAACTATTAACTAAACTAGTTTAGTGAATAAACGACATAAAGTAATGATCTTTCAGATAAAATATACTTACCTAGTTTATTTATGAAATCATTTTGATTCAAATTAATGTAAAAATCTGTGATAGTCTCGTATGGTTTGTTATGAAAAAATAGTAATGATAATAAAACAGTGGTGTGGTGTAGGTTTGTTTGTTTAGGCATGTTTTTTAATAAATATGTTGTGGTTTGGAGCAAGGTTCATCATTCGTCACATATATATTGTGTTTGGTAAGTTTTTTATTCGGTGTTTTTGGTTTCTTAAAAAAAGAATCCATAAAGTAGGTATTTATATTTTATGACGTAGAAAGCAAAGTATGTATAACAAATTCATTCATAGTAGATAGCGCGGCGCGAGTAGCCCTACTTGTTTCACTCACACAGTGAAGCGTATACAAACGTCATTGTTTACTAGTGGGTGTAGTAGGCATCGGAATCGTTCCCGTTGTATGGAGTGTCCGGGGTGTGCCCAGGGTCCGCTTTCCTGCTTTTTCTCCTCCACTTCGCCCGGTCTTCGGCATCCCTAGTTGTGAGACCATTTGCGCGCATATCGTTTACTTCGACGTCGAGCCAGCATTTCTTAGGCTTGCCCCTTCTACCCGGCCCTGGCGGAGGCAGCATGGCTAGACACTTGTTCCCAACGTAACTAGCCGGTTACCGTAAAACATGGCCGTACCATCGTAGCAGATTCTCTTGAAACTAGCCGATCAGCTTCAAGGCCCATCTTAGGAAAATCTTGTGCTCTTTAATTTGTAATTCATGTCTTTTGTTATATAAAATTACGGTAAGTTGACTGCCGTTGCCTCCGAAGGGGCATGTGTTTTGAATCCAGCCCTGCCCTGATGGCCCGGCACGCAGTATTGGCGCGTTGCTAAATTTCATCCATGTAAATGTCAATGCCCTGCACCTCTGAGCCATGTTTGATCGGTCAACGACATTCAAATTCAGCCCAGGTTATCTTTAGATGCACTCAATGAAGGTAACTTTCGTCTGTACAGGCTGATAGTGAAAGTGCTGAATGTAAATTATTAACTACTTAAGAAATACCTTGTAATTTTAAGCGGTGGTCGAGTGAAGGAGCTTTGGGTCGGGAAGAGTACGTTAATTTTATACACGTCCGGATTCATGGTAGCAGTAACCTGTTAGGTCACCGGCACCGGCTATACTGTGGTCCTAATTCTGGTCAGAATAGCCAATTAAAGTTTATGATTCAATTATTTAACAGATTTGTAGATATAGAAAAATAAAACGAACCGGATTAAAGGCCAAGAGGCCTCTGACACGGTTTCTTTAAGGACCTCCATAAGTCGGGACCAACGGCAATGTGCGTTCCGAAAGATGGAATCCAGTTTATTATCAGACAATAAATGAATGAAGTGAAAACATGTAAATAATAAAAAAATCTTTGTTACTTTCGATGATGAGATTTAATCTAGGCACGACATGATCATGCTGTATTGAAAATGTCTACATTGGAATTCGTTTCGTACCTTCCTTGTTGCATTGTTCAAGTGCCACAGCTTTGGCCTACCGCCCGACACAGTTTTATAGCTATAATAATATCACCTGAATTCATTGAATATTTATCGATTCCATGACAAACGCATTTTGGAAAGTTATTTTTGTCGAAGACCCCGAGTTTTCGGAACTATGTAAGTATATATATATATATATATTATATTGGTTACATATATATATAATGCAGAAAAAAAGATGTTTGTTTGTTGTTGATATCCCCATGTGCTTAAGATTTTGACCAGTATGATATCAATGAATAAATCCAAAACTTTTAAGTACTGTAACGTTATTTTTTAATTCACATTAATAATTCAGGTCGATTGTCATCGCAATTGTTCAGTGATCGATTTAGCCGACTTTTCGTTATTGAACTCTAAGAAATCCATACAACTGATATCCGATTCCGATTCGATTAAGTTTGCGCGATATTCGTATTCCCCTAACACAATTATGAATCTGTGGCTATCTACAATTAAAGCTTGTTTAATATGTAAAAATCCGAGTAAAGTAACTTACCAAGCATCAAATACCTCTAGATTTACTGGACCATGCGGGCTCTGATACCATCAGTTGAGAACACAACCGAAAAAGTGCTAAGCTATGAGAGAGACTCCTTGATATAGTATCAGCGTCTCATGCACGTAAATACGTAATCGAATAATTTACTTGCAGTATAAATACTTTTATTCTGATTATTATTTAGATCCTTTTTATATAACCAACCTAAATAACAAATTATTTTACTATATATCGGTCATCACTGTACGAATAGATTGACTATTATGTCAGGTATGAAAGATAATAGTTATACGTATGGGGAAGTGAATGACTCACAAATTGTGTATATTGGCTCGCGTCGTTTATTTCGATAGTCTGGGACGTCATTAACTACCGATAGAAATAGCGTGTCTTAAAGAGCGCGGGTAACTTAAATAGATTACAACATGTATGTACAAAGGCCATGTTTTGGCGGAACATTTGATAAATCTTAATATGTGCGTTTTACTTCAAATTATGAAACAATTTTTTTAAAACTAGACGACAAACAATGGATGGAAATAGATCCAGATGACGTAGACCAATATTAAGGAACTAACCAAATAGCAGCGCAACATCATAAATTACTTAACTTACATGATAAACTCCCAAAACCCATGCCAATGTAAAAAAGATATTTTTTCATTTTGACCCGGAACGACCGCGGTATAGCAGCCTAACATGGTGACCACTAGAGTACAGAGGTCGTCAGTCAATCATTATAATATAAATATATAGGAACAAATCACACACATCGAGTTAGCTACAAAGTAAGTTCGAGGCTTGTGTTGTGTTATGGGATACTAACTCAACGACTCAACGATACTATAATTCATAAAACATACCTATACAGATAAACATCCAAGACCCAGGCAAATCAGAAAAAGATCATTTTTCATCTTGTCCTGACAGTGGATCAAACCTTGGACCTCCTGAGTACCGGACCGAAGGCTTTATTGAGCCTACATTAGTTTTTAATATTCTAAATAATTTGTTTGACAAATATATTAAAAATACTAATTCATTCATTTCGTGTAGGTGTCATAGTCAATCGATCATGCACACCCTGGTGTCAGAGTTCTTCGGAACCGCCTCTCGGCCTCTGATGTGGTAGAAATACTAATATAAATAAGATTTAAACCGATATTGTTACACTTACAATTATTTAACGCAAATATATTTTAAAAATAAACCACACAAGTTACACAAGAATTACTTTCGCAAGCATTTAAAAACCTTTATGTAAATACTACAATTTAGTTATTCTGGTTCAATATGTACCCATATTTAAAGGGCTTATGCAATCACGACTTTCTCTTCGACGGATTGTAAGTGACAAAAAATAAGTGGCATAACTCTACTTAAGCCTTTAGTTTTACTTTACTACCAATTTTTATTAGTAACCTTGCAACAGCTTTTCATATAATGTATGAAATTCCTTGTAATGAGTATTGTAAAAATATACTTTTCATACAACTCGACGTCATTATACGTTCTATCTAAATCACGCACCGAGTCTATGATTTAATTTACTAGTGATATCTATGCCACCCTTAATCCGTGTAATTTTTGGGATAAAAATTGGCCTATATGTTCCCGGTCATCCCTATTCTCGTATACTGATTCTATTTAAACTATATTGAGTTATAAATGATGTAATAGTTACCCGACGGTGCCATTGTCGAGATTCTGCATGTGTTTGCTGAGGGTCTCCTTGATGTTCTGCTGAGAGTAGAGCCCGATGGGCGAGTTGAACTGCTTGTGTACTATCTTTGGGCCGGTGGCCATCTTGTCGTCGTTCGTTGCGCTGGAATTAAAAATAATTCGTTATCATTTTATTAATCTGGGTAAATATATTAAAACAAACAACTCTAAAAAGAAGTCAGTTCACTGAAAGTGATATGGCAGATTTGAAGGAATTTTCAGTTATCAACCTTGTCAATTGATCTCGTTGCGTACTTCCCTACTTATTCATTTTTATAACCGAGAGGCAAAACTGTTTCAAGTTGATGCTGTCCCACAACTCGGACTCCTTCCCTCAAACATGCAGTTACTGACAAAGAGAAGGAGGCATATGTTACCTATCTATACTACTTTAATAAAGCTGAAGAGTTTGTTTGTTTGAACGCTTTTTACTTTAGAACTACTGGTCCGAATATAAAAAAAAAATATATTTTTGCATACAATAGCCTGATACTTGGAGAAGTATAAGTACATACACGCCAGAGGCGAGTGAAACCAAGGGGAACCGCTATATATATTATATTATGCAAATCAAAATTCTGTAAGACAAAATACATCATACATTGGTAATCTAAAATCTCGTGTATTATGAGACAGGAGAGAGAAAAGTAATGAGAACAGTATACTGATCTCATTACTTTTACTTGGCTATATGATTTACATTAAAACATAAGTGTCCGCTTCGTTAAGAGAATGTACAATGCCAAATAGTTTTCTTTTAACTCGAATTTTAATTACAGACACAAATATTATCTAAAGCTAAGATCTGAAGCAACAAAAAACTAATTAATTCAAAGTTGTCATTGCTAAAGTCAACAGAAATATACCAAACTATTTTAAAATGCACGGTTTTTATTCTGTTCATTCTAACAAAAGAATTCGTTGACGTTATTCAAAGCTTTAAATGTAAACACTAGAAAACAAGACATAGTAAGTGTATAGTTAACGTAAAATTATAGTATAAATTACACATAATTACTTCAAGTAATTTCATTCATTATTTGAATAGGTTGGTACCTATATAGAATATTAAAATTAAAGATGCTTTTTCCCGGGATGAAAGGTACCTTATATCCTTCAGAGTACTTCTAGCTATGTGTATGCAAAATTTTAGGAAGATTAGTTCAGTGGATAGAGCGTGAAGAGGTTACAAACAACCAAACAAATATACAAACTCACTACACACACAAAGACGTGGTCTACACTACAGAGTAGTCATTTCCACACTGATAGCAGTACCAGTACTAGTAGCTAGTACCAGTGATTTTACTAGTATTAATTTCTTACAAAAAATAAATGTATTAAGCATATTACGCATTACATTCTCATAGCTTAACTTATCAGCCTATGAGCCTTATGATAAATCGGTATAGGACAGTTTGTTGAATACCATCCTACTAAACTGAAGTCCGGAAATTGATAGGAAACTGTTATTTGCCTAGACGTGCCTTGAAATTAGGGTGACAATTTTATGATTCTCATGAGATAATTTTATTACAGTGTCGGAAGATTCGCACGCCGGAGGCCGGGGTTCTTATTGCGTTTTTATTAGCGCCAGCAGTCGGCGGATATCATATTTTATCCGAATAATGTGCGAGACAGGTAGCTTTGTGCAAATAAGTTTTCGATATAGGCCTCGTGAAGCGGAATAGGAATATTACAGCAATGATAGAATTTACATTTGCGAAAATGGCTTCCTCATGCTAATAGCATATAGGTATGTAAGTATGCCAATAGATGGATAATATTTCAGTTAGAGAAATGTTAAATAACATTTCGTTGGCTACTTTCAACAAGCAGTAATACTCAAAGAGTTGGCGAATGGTTTCGCGTCAAATATATTTTTGTTCCTCGGCACAATGTCGTCAGTTATTGCAAAATAGATGCGGAAGAAGTGTCTGGAGAAGCGGCTACAATTCGCTGACCAAAATTTTAATTTTAATTTTACTAACATTATGTTATTAGTTGAAGACGTAAAGAAACTTTCCAAAACTTATTTATTGCATTGTCAGTAACAGTGTACCTACCCCAAGTTTTCAAAATATAATCACTGTATCGTTAGTATTTTTTATGGAAATCCGTAAAAAGCCGTCGCGGATACTTAGAAAACTTGGGATTTTATTATACAAATTCTAACGCCAGATAACTATTGAGATTTTGTTTGACCCTTAGTCACAGAACATCTAATAGCCTTAGTTGAGTAAGAAAAAGAAATAAATGAAGATTAATATACTTTTAGTAACTAAATGACTGAGTTAGAAATTTTCAAGATGACGGAAAATTACAACAAATCAATTTTTAAACTATTTAGTTCGGTAATCTTCAGCTTGCTGAAAAACTTAAATATCTAATTTTACTAGATATTGTGTTGATCTATCGATAACACAGATGCATTTGAGAAATTTGGCGGTGCAAGAATTCAAGTGGGTGTAAAAAAGGTGATCGTTATGTTCGCACACAAAACTAACGATATAATGCTCACGACGAGAGATATAGTTTATTTTCGTCAGAGTGGCTCGCATACGTAAGAAATGTTTGCGTACTTATTTCTGGGAATTATATTTGTCTTGTTTTGTGATAAATTAATTATGTTTGCTTTACAAAAAATTAGTAGAGAATTCTCGTCGTAATATTTTAGTAGGTTCAGGGGCGTACTTGTTCACATAATATTATTTTAAAAATTAATATTAATTCTTATTTTCACATATTTAATTTATTTCTTCATCAAGACTCTTTACATAAACACAAAAAAGTGGTAGAGCCGGAAGCGGAGTTTTATGACGACTATTGCGATCTTATCTATTTCACCTTACTTGAAATATGTAAACCAATTAATAAATATATCGAATATTTTTATAAATGATGCATATTTGAGAAGATTAGATTATTTAATTGGAAAGACATTAAGAGTCTGTAGACTTTAAAACCAGTTCACGTATCCAGCAGGCCAGAACCTGACGCCAATAAAAATGATGTTTGGAATAGATTTAAGGTCAATGTAGTTGTTTTTAGAGAAACAAGGTTAACAATACGGTCATCAAGGTTAGACATTATATTCCCGCTTTTAAACCAGACAACATATTAAACTTTATCGCTAAATATAAACGTGAAATGAAAATGCAACCAGTAAGTATTTGATATTGACAACAACAAGAAGAAAAGAAAATAGGATTTTCTTTAATCTCATTATTGTCATTTGTTGAGTGACGCATTAAAAGATCAAGGCTACTCTGAAAATTGTAAACAATATTTACATTCGTAATCAGCTATCGCGGTAATTCAATTCGGAACATGTTTCATCAAAGTAGTAGTAAAATATATTGATTTTTTTTAGGTAAATAATTGAGGATTTACGAGTACAAAGACAGCAGTGGCAAATTATTTCTTCGAATTAACCAAAGAAGTTGAAAAAAATTAAGTTTTGGAGACGTATTTGATTGTCTGAAAAAAGCTTCGAATCTTAAGACGTTCGAATGATAAAAATATGTGAAACTATGAGTGTTTATATCTTAAGTGCCTATGATATTGATGATGAATGATCACTTTATGATTATTTGAATGAAAACATCAACGAACCAAACAGCAGAAGCTGTCACGTTTTATCATACACAGCATGTACTCCGGCGCACATAAACGCGCGCTAAAATGAACCGCGTTATTTCAGTCTCATGAAGTCATGGCGAATTATTTCGGTACAACACCTTGTTCATGAAGTTAGTCATAGATGTCGAGGTCGCCAGGTGATTAGTGTCGAAGAAAAAAAAACATGGTAATCTTGCAAGCATTTATTAGTGCTAATGTTAATGCGATGAAGCGGTATATTTAGTGTATTTTTTGTACCTTGTGCGGCGTAGGTTCGTGCGAGCGGCTTGCTTGCCTGTCTCTAACTGAGCTCGTCGCCGCCCGCCCACGCGGTCTGCGGGCTATGGCGCCCTCACCTGCAATGTTTCAGCATGGTGTTCAGTTTCTACGACAGGTGTTTATCAGAGAAGGAATGTTAGCATTGGCCGAGATGCGAAATTTGCTTTTATATTGGGATTTGATTTATTATCTTAAAGAAGTGTAGTTTCGAAAAAAATTGAACAGGGCGGCATTATTTTTTCTTTCTAATAAAATTTATGTTGTATATTTGTTTGAAACTAGAAAGCATTAAAACTGTTTTGTTAGAAAAACGTTACAATATTTTTCATGTATAAGATTGTTTAAAAAATTTATTATATATTCTCTTATTTATCAAGTATCTTCGAAACATAATAAAAAACTTAATGATGTAGCGAGTGCTTCTTAAAAGTTATTTCTGAATGAGTATCACTAGTTAGTGCAAACGCGTAGCAAATATTACTGACATCTATTGAGATAAAAAAAATATTATTTGGTAATATTTTTTTTTATCTCAATAGATGTCAGATTGGCTGGATAAGTTGGCAGTTTGCGAAATTCAGTAACAAATAATTTAAAATTTTGTATAAATACTTACAATATAGTAAATAGACACGTAAAAATCCTTGAACTTAAACTATCGCTAATGATCTGTTACAGACAGACCAACACACAGTTCACTGTTACTGGTACCTTCTTCCTACGGCTTCCAGTTTACGAATGAAGCAACGCTATCTCCGAATAAACCTAACTTTTATTAAATCTATTTTTACCCGGTTATAAAGTTGACAATATATAGTTTCAAATGTTTTTCTTAAAAAAAATGACAGGTAAATGAACTCTGCCTTATGTAGCGCCACGTTTTATACAATTTATAGTTTGACACTGATTTCAGGAGAATAAATAAATCAGGCATGTAAAGAGAACACACATGTGCGTAAATACGTACTAACAAGTCATTAATATATTAACGAATTTAAATGCAAAGGATTTTATTAAATTAGTATTAAGAATGATTTAGGGTTATTTATAAGCTTTTGTGTAATAGCAAGCTCTTCGAAAAAATTAAGATTTATGTACAGAACATAATTATTATAACAATTCATAGAAAATCAAAATTAATAAAAACGTAATAATTTTGCAATTCTCCTCCTAAATATCTGAGCTAATCAAATATTTTCTATAGCCATTGATAGGTCGTGACACTCCTGAATGTTCGTGCTTGTCGAAATATGAAAGAATCTGCGTTAATTATCAAAACCGACCATTCATCCCGACAAAAAGGATCTAATTTACAAAGCGAAATATGCTGTCCTACGTCGAGGCTTTGAGTATTCAGTGAATTGTATAATGCATTAAATTTACTTTCTTTAAAAAACACTTTTTCGTTTAGACTATATTTTGAATTTAATCCCTTTTTTCACACGACTTTAGTTAAGTACCTATAGAGCTCAAGACCATTGCTTTTTATCAATATTGAGTTTATTAAAAATCTTGAAAATGCATACTCTTAATATATGAATAAATTAATTGTAATTTATGCATTAATTGAGAAAATTATTATTGAGAAACCAGTGAATTATTACAAACAATATATTTTTGGAATATTTTCACCAAATCCTTACTCGTAAGTGATATCTATAGTGATTATTTTTGGTGATATCCAGCAGGAACTTTTTTTTATTCTTGACTACATCGTCCAGAGTCCAGAGAGCGATTTTTGAGTTTAATTTGAGGTTATATTTATGACGTTTTATAAATGAGCAACAATCAAAACCCTCAATTCGGACGACCAATATTGTCATTACTGTTTACGAGTACCTACATTAGTATGCACGGGCACATGACAGGATGAATGATATCTATAATCATTTCAATGGATCATACTTTACTGAAACCATGTACTAAATAGAATCGTGATTATTGTTCACGTAGGCTATATAAATTGTGTTTTTTTTAATTAAAATCATGTCATTTTCGTACATGTCATAGGTTAGGAAAAGTAAAGAACTATCACATATACTCGTATACTTACGTAGTTAAACTTATAGCGTGCGATGAGCTTACAAGTAAGAACAGAACCCTGAAAATACACTTTTCAGGGTCCGTTTTTTATAAATCTGTTTCAATTTACACGAAGGTTATGTAGTTTTGTAAAGCAACATATTCCTTTGTGATATCTGGAGGTAAATAAAAACAGAGAATAAACAAAAGAAATACTCATGTTCAAATCTCCAAATTATCGAAAACAATATTTGACATAATTTAGACTAGATTGTGTTCGTTAATATGATTATGGTTATGTTGAGTATTGTCCTTTTGCTTTATCTAACATTTCAATGTCGTTGTTAGAGTTCGCACGCAATAAACAGGTGCGTGCTAGATCAGCCACGACTAAGATTTAATATGTATGAGTATGTTCGTTGCACAAGTCGACGCATCTGTTTCAGGGTTGGCTGCAGACTGAACTCGTCATCGTGAATCATGTCGACATTTTTTGATGGCATTACAAATTAGCCATTGCTAAACATAGCCTAATAAGTATTGGTGAGTAATGATGATAGTATCTTTATTTGTATCTTCGCAGTAGAAATATTTTACTTAATAAATGTGAGTTTGTGAGGATGTATGGATGATTGTTCCTTTTTCGCGTAAAAACTACTTAGTGAAACAGATTTAAAAAAACGGACAATAATTTACCTTATAAATCAGAATGACACAATTTTTAATTATATTATGATGATTCCGATATATCACTATCACTACATAATATAAAACAAAGTCGCTTTCTCTGTCCCTATGTCACTTTGTATGCTTAAATCTTTAAAACAACGCAACGGATTTTGATGCGGTTTTTTTAATAGATAGAGTGAATCAAGAGGAAGGTTTTATGTCCATGCGAAGCCGGGGCAGGCCGCTAGTTGATGATAAAAGAAAAAAGTCATCATGAATATATTGCCCTATTATGCGAGCGAAACTGCGGGCACGGCTAGATTAACATTTGAAAAAGTAATTAAACCAAATGTTTCAATTACTCTTTAAATCAATCTGAATCACTTTCAGTTTAATTACATAGGAATGAAATGACACATCCTCTTGAGGTCAAAGCAATGTGTCATTTCATTCCTTAACAAACTGGAAACAATGTACAAACTTAATATTTTTTTTAATGTGATTCCACACCTACACAGGTTCAGGTTTAACCTGCAATTGATGTAGGAAAAAATAATGCAGTTATACATTGTTACGAAAAGTAGTATCAATAAATAACTCTAAACTACCCCAGCTTATTTCCTTATTGCAGGACTTTTAAGTAAATATTAGAAAAATCTGGTTTCCATTTTCGCTATAAATCGTATGTCTTTTTTACGAATAGGAACAACGCAGTATTTAATAGCCATAATATGTTACACAAGCAAATTTTTAAACTTTAAACATATGAAATGAAGAATTAATTATATGGCATGATCAAAAGGTTAAGAGATTATTATTTTTCATTTATTATTTAATTTTATTATTTTTTATGTTTGTTATCCATATCTCTGTCTGAACATTCCCGGAAGGCAATAATTTGCGGGACATTTTTTATTTGTAGTTAATTTTATTTTTAAGTTTAGTTTTTATTTTAGTTAATTTTAGATTTAAATACTAATGTTATCGTTAAAACGAAATATAATTACATATCTCTGTCATTTCTTAACTAATTTTGAAATTCTTATTTTGTTCGAAAAATAAGTCTGAATTTCGTCCCATAGAAATTTTATTAAAATCATAACGAATGAGTTAAAAGCTCAATTCACCCTACAACCTGGTTTCATAGGTGTCCATCGACCGTGTATGCCCTGGTGTTTTTCAAAACTGCTTTACTACCACTTATGTGGATCATATGTAGTCCGTTGGACTATAAGGTCAATTGACCTTGCACACCCAGAAGTCCGAGTTGTTCTTAATCATCTTTCCGGACGATCTTTAAATCCCGCATCCATGCACATTCGTTTCAATTTCTTTAGGCCCTAGTAAATGAATAAAAGTAGGTATTTGGTTTTTGTAAAAAAGATTTTTATCCAAACAAGCGTTTAAAATTATCAAAATATTATCATAACCTAAGAGTTCAATGGGACATAATTAAAATTACTAACTTTAGGAGAGGTACGCCGTACTGCATTTAATGTGTATGTAAATTTTTGGCAATATTTAAAGTTTTACTTAAATCTCTAAGTTACTCGCTATTGCTAGTTTTAGTGTATGCCCTGCCTAAAACTGTTAAAATGGTAATGTTGATAGCAAAATAACAAATAATACTTATGTGTTTTTGATATGTACTCATAACATATTGAGCACTATGTACCCATAGTTTACAATAAACTAAGTACCAATGCGTGTACCAATTCACACATATAAATATACCTTGGCTGGTTGAACCTCTGGTTGTGCGTCAGTTCTATTTCAGGATTATCATACCTAATCTGAAAGGAAGAATTTACTCAATGGTACCTACCATTCTGGGAACATTGTTATATTCAATACATTTCTGTGTCGGTTATATCTTCAAAGTGAAATGCGATTATTAAACTAAGTAGAGGAAACTGCTTTGTGGAGTTGCGGTAGGCCAGAAACCAAATGCTAAGTAATATTTATCTGTCTACTCAAGGAAATTGAATTAAGATTTATTTTGTTTATGAACTGAAATATATGCAAAAGATCTTTCTTTGTACTAAAACGGATAGTCTAATTTGTTTTATTCATAGTTGCTACCACACATATGATTAAGGGTATATTGGTCAATTGGTCGACCGAATTTTTATCACACATTTTTGTTTAAGCTCTTCAAATATTAAAAAGGTTTTGTTTCACCAAATCATGAAAAGGTTTTGATTCGACAAGTCAGAACGTTTCGAAACCAATACCCTAAAACGAAATCTTTGTGGGCAAACGCCTTGAATTTTGCTTGAGATGATATGCGACAAAAAAACTAACAATTAAGCTGTATTGTATACATATAATAAAATAGTAAAAATATTTTGTCTGTACATTTAGTAGTTTTGTCTAAAATGGATAGAGGGACATCTTAAATAAATAATATAAAGTAAAAAATATTGTTATGTTTTTGTCTGTTTGTTTGTCTGTATGTGTGATCGAGCTTACCTCTGAAAGTACTGAACTGATTTGCTTAAAAATTTCACCAATTATTTTGTTTTAACTCGGACGACAAAAATTTGTTTCATCAAAATCGTAACATCTAAAAAATTTGTAACATCTAAAATTTGTTTCATTAAAATCGGTTCATTAAAAAAGTTATCGTCATTTGAATTTGAACTCAAGCCATGTTTGATTTCGAACAAATACACCAAATTGGATAGTTCTTTTTTTTTGTTGGTTACTGTCTTGACAAACTTTGTATAAAAGAAAAGGAGGATTCCTGGGCAATTCCCGCGGGAATTTCAGGAGCAATTCCTGATATTCTCCCGATAACGGGAACAAAGCCCACGCGCACGAAGTCGCGGCTAGTTCATGAATATGAATATTATTATATTATTTTTGTTTTCGGCAATAACCAGCAAGACTCTTCGGCCGACCGTGACTCCAGCTGAAGCAAACGAATGCGATTTTAATATACCTACTTATATTCGGCCGTTAAAAAACTGAAACTAAGACTTGTTTTTCGTTTACGTACTCTAGATAATATTGCACAATCACATCTTCATATTGATCCAGAAGCTTTCTTAAGGTATAACTTGTAAGAACGCGTGTTTCTGACAGCGCAACTACTGTCCCTCGAATGGGGTGGTCTCGAGGCGCCTGCTGTGGTTGTCTCCAAGTTATTGACAAGTCTCAAACGCCATTACAATTTTGCATTTGGATCCGGTTTCTATGGCGTATACTTATTTTGATTTAGTTAATGAAACATAGTTCATAGAACATATAACAAGCACTGGATGTAGAGGCTAAAATATTTCCTTTAAAAAGAATATTTTTGTGTCATTTTAAATATTATTAAAGTAATTCTATATGTCTATTCTTAAATAAAATGTAGAGCCCAAATAACTGTCGTCGCAAGAAGGTAACGTGCCCAAGGGGCTGATAAATCTATAAGATTTACGTAGGTATATATAAAGGGGGTTATATACCAGAAAATGATCGTTGTGTCATGCTTGTCGCGAATTGAGATATTTAGAAAAAAATAAAAATCCATAAATAAAATATGCGTGGTTATCTTTGGCGAGGTTTGACAGCAAAAAGGGAGATGGTGAAAACTTTATTTTCTCGTTTTTCCATCAGTTGATGGAAAAACGAGAAAATAAAGGTTTGTAAGCGTTAAAAAATTAATATTATGCTGGAGATCAACGTCACGCTTTGGTGAGTTCTCTAACATTATTTGTATCTTTTACATTACAGATAGACTCGTGATGTGGTCTTGAAAGAGCGACAATTTTGAATTCTGGTGGACAGGGAATGGCTGTGAGGGGAGGTTAGAGTGGAGGCCATTCTAGGGACAAGAGGTCCCATTATCATATCATCTTAAGAGTTGATGATAGAGAGATTATTTAACGTTATTTGTTTTCTCATTGTCAGTTTATTGATAAAATCACAGTTATGATAGACATCTATGTGGGAGCGTAAAATTTTGTTTCACATACAACAACGCATAAAGATTCAGGCAAATAAATTCGCATTTGTTATTGCTTTGCGACAATGCTCGAGCTGCTAAGGCCCCGTGGTAGAGCAAGAAAAGATCACGCGCTACACCGGAGGAGGATGCTATTATATTATATGTACTTAGTATGTCTTCTACTTGATACTTACAATTTCCTAATATTGTTATCATGAAAATAGGTACTGATTCGTTCTTTTGGGTTCTCCTTTCTTCTTTTGGATACTGTTTAATTGGTTATCTTGGGAGATTAACCACAATAATGATATGTTTTAAATCAGAATTGCCAAGGCTAGGTAATACAAATAAGTATCAGAATATATTTAAGTAAATATATCCGTTTCTTAGATGCGACAAAACTGGCAGACGACATTACTTTTTTCGTTGTAAGGTAAACATATTACTTGACAAATCTTCTATAAGCAAATGCAATTTTACAAAATTGCCATTTTATTTCAGCTTAACAAAAGTTGCCGCGTTATGCTGCAGAAATACTTAATTTTCTTTTTAGGTGAGATTGCTCAATTTTCCTTTTGCAAGATGCGGGCGCTAATTGGTACATACCTACGCAGGGAATACGCAGGAACCTACCATGCACAGTTTTTTTGCTTTTATTTTTAAACTCGCCTCGAAGAACGAAACTGGAAGAGATTTCTTTACAAATAATCAGCAACCTTGTACTAATGTTCTATATTCTATGTTTTATCCTGTATATTTTTCGGTGTAAATTAATTTGGTAAGAAATAAATAAGTAATCAATATAAACCACCCTAAATGCTAAGTAGTGCAAATGTTACTAATTTTTAAATACACGCTCACTGATAATACTCAAAGCACATCTTTATTTTTGCTCTTTCATGAACCTCTGCAGTGCGGTCGCTAGATAACTAGATTAGGTACATCTTCTTTATCCTAGCATTTTTCTTTGTGATGGATCTTCGTCCAACACATGTAGATATAACTTATATTATGTAGAGCCTCATTTTCAGCTCTATGCTAGTCAATTGGGAGATATTCGTTACCTGCTTTTAATAATTGTTTTTGCAAAAAAAAACCAAACCGACTTCATTTCCTCAACTAAAAAGGATGAAATAATTAATACATCGTTGTTTAAATATGCTTCATATCAAACATTTTAATAAATCTGAAGTCGGTGCCGATTATTTTTTTTTTAAATATGCTAATTAACGCCATTAAGCCAGCAGCTATTCAACAAATTTGTAAAATTGACAAAAACAATTATTTTTTACTTTTTAGTTTTGAGTACGCAATACCTTATAACTAAAAAGTTGTAAATACTTTGCATTTTGGAAAGTCGGGTAAACGTCATCAGCGTCGTCTCACCTTATTGACATGGAATATATCAAAAACGATCCAAATCGCTATAAAACTTGAAGAGTTCCCTCGATAACTCCATGATCCCATCATCAGATCCTGATCTGATGACAATGGAACTATCTCGAAAGTATACCCTTTCTAACAAAAAAAAAATTTACCAATCGATTCAGTGGTCTTCGAGTAATCGAGCAAGATATATTACAATCAAAAAGTTGTAAATACGTTGCATTTTTGAAAGTGGGTTAAATTTTCCAGCATCGTCTCACCTTCGTCTCACTTTAATAACTTGGAATATATCAAAAAATACCCATCCCCAATACAAAAATTGAAGAGTTCCCTCGATTTCTCCATGATCCCATCATCAGATCCTGCTGAACATGGGACCAATTGTAAAATAAAACCCCTCGAACAAAAAAAAAATTCAAATCGGTCCAGCCGTCTTCAAGTAATCCGGTAACATACATAAAAAATAAAAAAAATAAAAAAAACATAAAACATTCCGACGAATTGATAACCTCCTCCTTTTTTTTGAAGTCGGTTAAAAAGTAATGTTGTGCCAAATTATGTGGAATTCACACATCTTGATCTTATATTTTATTGATGTTAACAATTTCGTCCGACGCGCCGAGGGATTTCCAGTTAATTCAATTGTAATTACTTATACCCTTACCTTGGACCCTTGCTCACCGAAGGGAATTTCACGTCAACTTTCATTGATACTCGCTCTATACTATTTCTCCGAGTATCGAGTAACATTGCCTATTATTAATACGATTCTTACTGTCCTGCCACTCGAACCAACTAAACCGACCAATTGAAACATATCAACTTTTTATTGTGTTTGGATGGATATATCATGAAGTTATGTTTCAGATACCTAGTTGATAACTTGTTACATCGATTCAGTTCCTATAAACATTTGGTGATTCGATTAAAACAACTAACAAATTTAACAAGTTTTGCTCTAATCTTAAAACTCGAGGTTATTAAATTTATTTTTTATTATACAATAGCTAGAAAAATAAGTAAAAAAATACTTAATAAATAATAAAAAAAATACAACGTTCCTTACTTAACTGCAACCGTTTCGCTTCTTATAGTTAGTCAAAAGTAATCCTTGTTTCTTTATGGATTTGACTATCATAATTATATTAGAAAGGATATGTGTTTAGTGCAGTATTTTTCTACTTTGCAGCTACTAAATTATATTTAAATCAATTAATTTAGTTTAAAACTAACTTTTCTTTATTATTTTATATAATTTATCAGGAATTCCTGAAATGAAGATTCATAGAGTTAGAAATAAACAAATCGATTTTTGGATTTTTGGATTAGGAATATTTAGTAGAATTATTTAAAGGATTAGGCATATTCGTAACTCTTAAGCCTTAGTGTTTGAGGAACAAAATTTCAAGCAGGTTGTACTACTTAAACAACTTGATTCGTCGCAATATTTTATATTTCAACTCATTAATACTCTATAATATCTATACAAAATTAAACATAGTACTACACTTATCATTAATTGTATGCCTTCATTGACATTAAATAAATTAAGATACTGTGCTGATAGTATAATCAAATAATTGAAACAATAATATGAGGCGAACAATTTTACATTTTGCCCAGCTGCTTAAATATACAACTGTTCGCTAGAGAGCTTAAAATTAGTAAAAAACATATAATACTAAAGAGTAAATAAAAAACAGTCTTAATATAATATTGACTAGTAACATTCCCTAAATGTAAAGGTAATTTTTGAGAAGTGAGGGAAATACCAGATTAATCACAGTTTATTTGTAAAGAGAAAGAATAAAGTTAGGAAAGCGAATAGGAATCTTAGTTCATTTCAACAACATTCAATACTCTATCTGATTATTATGTACACATAGCTTACAATTGTATTGAAATAACATCTAAAAATTGATATATCTTCATTTTGACACGTAAAATGTAGGTTTCTTACAAATAACTGTTGGTATTTGTACGGAGCGGATATTTAGAGCTAGGATAGGTACGTGTGGGCTGGCGAGGTTTAATCCTGCTGCCTGTCGTCTTCGGTGGAGCCGTTGGCTTTTACTTCCTTGGGAAGCGCTGGCTGTAATATACATTTTCTGTTAATTATAAGCATTCTATGAAACTACGAGTGAGAAATTTCTTTGAAAATCGAAGTGCCTAATTGGATACGTCTATTAAAAACCTTTTAATATTTTTTAAAAACATATTGTCCTTTGTAATGTTTTTATTTTGTGTTTTATGTTAGCGGTGCATCGGGGATGTTTGCTGAGGCGCGTGTAGATTGTTTCTACACCACTATGCGCAAACGGTGCACGACCCTGGTGCGTAGGGTCGGGGCTAGTCCCAACGCGCTCTTGCAAGTGTTTGCCAACAGATTTGACCTGACAGGACATGAACCATTGTTGCATGATTCATGTACACTAACTAATAATAATTGAATTTTATATTTTTCTTTTTAATTTTATTTATTACTTTTGTGACATGAATTAAATTTAATTATTGTATGCATTTATAATTTAATGTGGACTGTAGTTGTCTGAAATAAAGATTTATTATTAATATACCACTTCTTTTTAAATAAAAAGCACATTCTCCTATCCTATGTAGTGAAATATAACATTTTCAAACAAACGTTTTCTATTGTATTCCTCCATTGTTAAATTTTGTTAAAAGACTAGGTAGATATTTAATTAGGATATTTGTCATAAAATAACAGGACTTCTCAACTCTCTATAATTCTTTTTGTCGTACACAAAAATACTGGTTATACAACTAATTTTTTTTTTTATATCAGTAAATCATTGATGTAACACTCCTTATTAAGTCAGTACCTCGTATGGCATTAAAAACATGTTGTTGTCAGATCGGCGGCCGAACCGCAGGCGCATAGACGGAGCACGTACATCGCGGTCTTGCTCCTGTCGACAAACAAATAAGGGTAATATTAATATCACACAAATAAATTAATTAACATGGAAACAAAATAAATAAATAAACAATTTTTTTACAACAGACTATAACTGAACAAAAATTATCTTCTTCTTTATTTAATGTATTAGAGTAACCTGAAAAAAATACAATGTAGAGGCAGTTTGTCTTTATCTTCCTGTGTATGCAACACACTGCTGATTTTTAAGTTACTAGAAGACATGTGAGTACCCTACAAGACATAGCTAATAACTGTGATCAAGCCAGGAGTAAGCGGAATCAGTGAACCGAAAACTAAATGGTCTGACGGAGTTTACTTTTCTTAATTTTTTTACAATTCCTAACCAATTGTTAACAGGTAGGGTATTTTATTGATGACTAGCGACCCGCCCCGGCTTCGCATGGGCATAAAAAACTTCCTCTTGAATCACTATCTATTAAAAAAACGCATCAAAATCCGTTGTGTAGTTTTAATGATTTAAGCATACATAGGGACATAGGCACAGAGAAAGCGACTTTGTTTTATACTATGTAGTGATAGTGGTATTCATCATATCTCTCCTTGTAGGTATACTTGCGTCAAATAAAAAACATTTACCTACTCCTAAAGTTATCCTTAAAACTTAAATACTTCTGGAAATCCGGACAGTGCTTGTTGGCAAGTCGTTTTTCAATGAAAATATTTATGAGCATGGTATTAATTAAATTTTCGCCATAAAATGGATAAATACGCAAGTTTCAAGGGTATGTTAGTTTGTTGTAAGTGTAATCTCTATGAGTTAAAATTGATGTCCCCATAATGTTGTTACAATAGTTAAGTTAGTGGCTTTAACTTTGTTCAACTTGACTAAGGCCGAACCGCCCGGAGTAATATCAGTTTAAAATGTTTGTTTTATATATTATTTGTTAAGTTTAGTTTAATTTATCCATTACCTATATAATTAAATAGTGACTTTATATTTAGTTACTTAGATCAGTGCTCATCCATATGAACCACATAATAGGTACATAGGTTATTTTTCTTGTAGATTTTAATTTGACAATTAATTATCATATTTTAATAGATTACTTATTAGAAATTAAGTATTGATAGCATTATGAAATAATATTCAACGCTTTTTAAGGATATAATTTATAATTATGAAACATTCCCTCTGATTAAAACTTCAGTCTGATTGATGACAAAGCCTGAATTACGGCAGTCGGAATTAGGACAAACATTTGCATAACGTTTCGGCCCTACAAACATTTTCAGTGATGATATATGTACATCACTTTAGCTGGTAGGATTTGGATCTGAGACCATTTATCGTGACTACTATATTCTTTAAAATAATTTGTTTGATAATATTTTTTTAAATAAATAAATCTTTATTTCGGACAGAGTTCATCCATAGTCAGCTTAAAAATTATATTTAAAATAATTCATATTTAAATTTGAGATGCGAAAGGTAAATTAAAATTGACATAAATGGGAGATGAAGAATATATTTTAAGGAAGTAAACAAGACTTGTTGTTTATTTGTTCGCAAAATGTAGGTGCAACAGTTATGAATCTAACATGGATCAGATTTCTTAATTTGCGTTTTCAGTTGTACAGCCCAATAGGAAATGCTTAGTATATGCAATATGCACTTATAAAGTTGTAAATCAATACATATAATAAGACACTAAAATGCGAGTGTTTGTACATTAATTATTTTTCAAAAAAACTGATTAAGTGCGATTTAAAAAGAGTAACAGAAACCAAAAAGACAGTTTTTAAAATTTTTGTCTGTCTGTATGTATGTATGTCTGTCTGGTACGTTATAACTTCGAAAATACTCAACGGATTTGAACGCGGTTTTCACAGTTGGATTATATAGAATTAGAAGCGTTGTCAAAACTTTGTTTCGTCAAAATCGGTTAAGGGAAAAAGAAGTTATGGTCGATTGAAAGTTTACTTCAAACACTGCTTCAAAACTTTTAAACTTATAATGCGTTTACTTACGTTTAATTTAATTTAAATAAGGCTAGAATTTCTACTTTATATTATCATATCAATAAAAACAAAAACACGCACTGCACCTATTAATTTTAATAAAATAACACCTTGAATTTAGTAACATAAAATCTCAATAGATGGCGCTGACTTTACAACTCGCTATGGTTACGTTCCGCATTATGGTATAGCAGATTGAAATTAACCCTAGCAAAATCATCGCTCGCGAGTTTGCATGCATCGCTCGCCATTGCTCAAAGGCAAAGCCCATGGCCGAGGTTCGTCCCAACTGGGAGCCCCTTGCGCTTTTGCCGAAAAGGCTGAGTGGCGTCAAGCCTTCGCCTCAAACCGTCCCGCTGTAAATATTAAAGCTCTTAGTAGCTAATATTGTAGGTCATAACAAAAACAAAACCTAGCAAATTAAATAAACTGATGGTCTCTGTCTTTGTTTGTGGTCTTTTCTTTGATTGTTGTTTATTGATTGGTTTGGTAAATGGACGGTTCGGTTCGGTTGTTATGTGATTAAAATTAACCCTAGCAAATTAAAAAAACTAATGGTCTCTGTCTTTGTTTGTGGTTATTTTCTTTGGTTGTTGTCTATTGATTGGTTTGGTAAATGGACGGTTCGGTTCGGTTGTTATGTTAGTTGTCTTGCTTGAATTGATATTTGATACGAGTAGGTTGGTTTGGCTTGGCTTCTTTGTTTAAAAATAACCAGCCTTTCGTTTCAATTGTTGTTTGACGGAACATACGATCGTGTCGTATATAAAGAATTTTAATTATTTTAAATAATGCCTAGGAGGAAACGATCTAATCTGTCGCATCATTCCAGAATAGCTAAAAGCAGAAAGTTAGCTAGATCTCAAGAATCGCCTATCTTCATCGAGTCGCATCTGTCTATCCGTGTGTCTGTATCTTAGATAGGCAACGCCATGCATTGTCTCGGTCTTTACAAACTTCTTCTGACAGAGGGTCTCGGTTGTCCGCTGACCGCGAGAATCATGTGTCATCTCGGGCTTCGGAAACGTTTACCGAAACTCAAGGTTTTGGCGGAAATTGTCGGGGATGAAGTGATTTACACGTCATATAACAATGTTGTGCATCAGGATGATGCTACCATCTACCCTATCGAGTTTTTGAGTTCATTGGCTGCAAGTGGTCTTCCTGCTCATAAAATTACCCTTAAAGTCGGCGTTCCCACTTTGCTCCTAAGAAATCTTTCTCCGCCTAAACTATGCAACGGGACCAACGGGCCAATGAAGTGAGTGCACGGGTCAAAATTGATCCGTCTACCAAAACCTCGGCAACTCGAGGGATTCCGTCCGTGCCTGGTATCAACTTTAAAATGCGGCCTCGCCGCCAGCACAGGGGGGCCAAATTAGGCTCCTTCATTAAAACAATGTCGCCCTCTACCGGAGGGTTAGTATGATCCGTCCATTTGACTCGCTGCTGCAACATACCCTATCGAGTTTTTGAGTTAATTGGCTGCAAGTGGTCTTCCTGCTCATAAAATTACCCTTAAAGTCGGCGTTCCCACTATGCTCCTAAGAAATCTTTCTCCGTCTAAACTATGCAACGGGACCCGACTCAAAGTAACGGTTTTGCAGCGCAACTTAATACAGGCCGAAATTCTCACAGGGTGTGGTTCAAGCGAAACGGTGTAACGCACCCAATTTCCAGTTGCTATATGCTTTGCTATGACAATAAATAAGTCGCAGGGACAAACCCTATAAAAGCAGCTGGCATCGACCTAAGAACAAGATGTTTCTCGCATGTACAACTGTAGGTATGTGGCTTACTCGCGGGTCAGTAGCGCCGAAAATCTATTTTTATTAGCCTCTGAGGGAAGAACTGCTAATGTTGTCTACAAAGAGATTCTTTGAACTTTACTCTGAAATATGATATTTGTTTATATTTGAATAATGTCCTGGCTACTTCGATTGCGTCATTTCATTTCAATGTAACACAGGTTACGCAAAAAGCGACCTACACGCGGGCGGAGCCGCGGGTAACAGCTAGTATACAATACAATTCTGCTTAGAAGAAACGCAGATTAAAATCAAATAATCATTTTCAAACATTTTATACAAACCTGAAACACCGTCATACTCTTTGTATATGGACACATAGGTCACCATATTTTTTGTGTTTTGGTTTGCAGAAGGCATAAATAAGGCATAAATTTAGGAATAGCAGCCTGGCCTTAGCAGCCGCATTTTTATATTTCTATGAAATCACTATAATCACTACATAATATAAAACAAAGTCGCTTTCTCTGTTCCTATGTCCCTTTGTATGCTTAAATCTTTAAAACTATGCAACGGATTTTGATGCGGTTTTTTTTTAATAAATAGAGTGATTCAAGTGGAAGGTTTTTATGCCCATGCGAAGCCGGGGCGGGTCACTAGTAAGGTATAAATTCATACACCATGTAGATTTCAATAAAAACCTTATTTACAATATACGAGCCATTTCCATGCTAAAATTGCTAATATCTATTGTAAGATATTAGCTTTGCACCAGAGGCTCTAATTTATCGGACATATACTGTATTGAGCTTTCAAATATTATTGTATTTCTATTTTTTCTTGTACTAATTTGATAAATGATGAAGTGATACAACTGAAGTGCTAATAAGTACTAGGTACAGTTTAATGTGTAGTCCTAATACACTCTTATTGAATTTCCCTTCAATAAATTCCATAGCAGTTCATTAGTGTGACAAGGGCGAAGAAAATAATCCGTGTGCATTTGATTTCCAAAATGGGATCATTCGTCATAAAATTTGTCAATACTCGTAACAGCGAATGAGTCTTGTTAGGGGAATAAGTTCATTACGCGGTTTACGCCACATCGAACATTTTACGTCTCAGATCGATAGCAAGCAACCGACTTCAACATAAGTACTCAACATTTGAATTTGAAATATGTGCCACTAAAAACAAAAAAGTGATTTTTAGAGCCTGCCTTTACTTATAGATAAACACAAATTTTATTTTATTGATGGTTTAATATTGTAGTTATATATTTCCGAGGGCAAATTTACACTACCATTTCTTTTATATTTTACTAGCTGTTCCCCGCGGCTTCGCCCCGCGTGGGACTCGGTTATATCGCGCCCAAAAGTAGCCTATGTTTAACCTCAGGTCGTTAACTACATCCCTACCAAATTTCATCACAATCGGTCCAGCAGTTTAGCCGTGAAGAGGTGACAGACAGACAGACAGACTTTCGCATTTATAATATTAGTATTAGTATGGATTTATACCTGGCCTGAATACTAAACGCATGTTAAGTGCATCACGCCAAGCAAAGTACCTAACCACGACCTATGTGAGTTTTAAACTAAATTTTTCCAGCATAGGTACGTCTGAAATATCCTTATCTTACATGTGCGTTTTATAAATAGCTTACGTGATCTTGAAGAAGTATAAAAAAATATGTAAATGTAACATATCTCCATACGCCATAATCGTAACGCGTAGATACTTATTATGTAAATTGTAATTTAGAAAAATTGGACCATCTATGCCTAAAGTGATAGGCATATTTTTCTTATTCGTTTTATCATTTTATATCAACTTGTAAATGAAACAAGTTTCACAAAGTACTTTTTAATGTAGAGAGTATGTAGATAGAGTAAGTAGGTAGGTAGAGTTTTATTTAAGTATTAAAATTTTATTAATATTGTATGCTGTGTATGTTGTTATAATTTTTAGAAAAAATAAAATAAATGGAATAGGGCTTATTTACCTGAGGCTCAATAGCCTAGCGGGGCGCGCGTGTCCGTAACGATAGCGCGCGTCAAGCGACGTCGAGTGTGCGGCTATGTTAAGATTGTTTGCCATTACTGGCATTTGTATCTTGACCTCCTCCGTGCTTCGGAAGGCACGTTAAGCCCTAAGTCCCGACTATTATCGACAGATGACAGTCGTTAGGCTATGTCAGATGCCTTTAGGCAGCCTGAAAAATCTGGCAGTGTTGGCCATTATAACCCGGATCATTTTCCTATTGGTCTGGCTTTTCTGTAAAAAGGGTTACGGAGTTCAGACGACAGTCGCTCTATTGTAATAACTAGTACCACCATATCAGGACCATGATTAATAGCGTACCCTGGGCTCTTAAGCGTAAGGTGAAGATGCAACCGGGGCGAAAAAAACGCACTAGGGCGAAGAAGGGCTCATTTACCTCCTGTGGGAAAATGTGGGGCACGGCGCGCTCGTCCGACCGGCGGCCGAAGCGCAGGCGCACGGGCGTGCGGACCTCGCGCAGGGACATCAGTTCCTCCATGTCGTCCAGCTGGGAACAACATTACACATATCAAAACCAATTATTTCTTGACAGTATTGTAACGTTAAGCATAGGTATATATATAATGTTAGATAGAGAATATATGAGGACCTCGACAGCCTAAGGGAACGAGTTTGTAACGATCTTGTCAAGCAACTACTAATTGGTCACCATCAGTTCCAATGTCTATCTTGATTTAGTTTGTATATCGGAAGGCAGGTTTTATTGGCCGTTGGTACCGGCTATAAGTGATGGTAGTCGACAGAAGCAGTCAGCTGAGGAAGCAACAAAACACAACACGCTCGTACTTACTCTTTATTTCAAACTAGTATTCGCCCGCGGCTTCACTCGCGTGAATTTCCCACGGGAACAGTGCTTTTTCCTGGGATAAAAGGTATCCTATGTCGTTCTCAATACTTCTATACATGTGTTTGCGAAATTTCAGGAAGACTGGCGCAGAAGATAGGGAATGAAAGCGTAACAAAGAAACAAACTCACATTCGCATTTATACCTAATATTAGTTAGGATTGTATACCTAATCGTACAAATGGGGCGGTGTTAATGCTAAAGCATACTCTATCTAACAACCTTTAGGAAAAACAGATATTTTATATTCCTATAGGCTCGTATGATGGGGATCTTATAATGGTGAAGTAATTTAAATTAATCATCAATAAAACATACGTACAGCTCAATTTATTAATGCTGTGTGAACCGCTGTGCAATAAAAAAAGTTCACCGCTAACTACTGTACCCCGTAAGATGGTTACTGTTTCATTCCTACTAGACAGTTAAAGAAAACTATATAGTTTAGTTACTTACAAAAGTAATTTTCAACTCTGTGAAATATACGAATGTTTATCAAATAGGAAAACGAAACGAATAGATTGAGCGGCAGATAAAACTAATCCTGAATTCCTGCGTAAAGTAAACCAAACTTTTAAAACATAAAACTAACATAGTTACTGACTTACTGATGTATCTTCATTCCCATCTTAACTAATAAAGGTAAGGGATGAGATAGTTATATATAATCGGGGTTGAAAGTAACTAGAAACTTGTAACTCATTTATATAACATTTCTAGATATATTATGGCTTGAAACTAGGTGCTTCTGGAAACCAGTATATATAGACCTTAAGACTCATGACAACACAGCGTGTACTCGAACAAAAAACATAATTTGTTAATTAAATAGTAGGTACCTATATATATAACTATATAAACAAACAATCTTTAAAAAAAAAAATTTAAGTATCGATTTGGTGCTTTATTTCTACTATGCTCCTAGTGATATTTTAATGTATTTAAGCAGAAGTGCCTTTTGATAACGTAGATTGCATCATCTCATTGGTTTAAGTGGCTTTGAAAACGTTTGATTTGTAAACGTAAATCGCTATCAGTTGAAATGTCCTTTATCTAAATATAAAGATTACCTATTCCAAAATTCACTTATCACAAATCTTTTAAAAAGGTACCGCTAAGTTCTATTTATGAGAGGAAATCTAAGCAAATTGAGCAATAAAATTGCTTTCAAGGAAATAAGTATGTGGATTGGGGATATCATTTAAATTGTCGGCGTATTATCTCCACAAAGAGTTAAATGCGTTACGTAATCGGAACGAAATGCTGCGATCTGAGGCTTTATTCAAATATATTCCCGCAACTTATATTTCGGGTATTTTATATAAAAGAACAATATTCCTTAAATTTTTGTAGTTTATTGACAGTACAGTACAGACAGTACGGGGAGCAAAATAGGGACTCAGTCATAGAATGTCTCTTTCGCAGAATGTCGCGACAAGGGCAAATAGAGAGTTTGTAAAACTTACAGGGGCTTGAGGTGGCATGTCGGGGTCGGATCTTCGGCCAAAGCGCAGCCGACGTGATGGCGAGCGCACCGACTTGCGGGCTAGAGCGTGCCCGCCGAGCGCGTCGTGCTGTGCCAGTAATGCGTACAGTCCGCCTAAAGCATCCCAACCACTCCTACTCTCTGCTGCTGCTGACGCTGCAACAAAATAAAACATTAATACTGTGAATTCATTAGAATTCTTAAAACTATTTTCGTAAGATTTATTTTAATCTGAAGTCTTCACGAAAACCTTTACCATGATTACATATTTTTTCAAAGTTTTAGAAGAAGTCAATGAAGAAGGAAGAATACAATATTCAAAAAGGTTTAAGAGTTAAATAAGATCTTGGCTAACAAAATAAATAGTGTAATAATGACAGTCAAATAACTACGTGTACCGTGAAATTTTTCAGTGGCTCCTACGTAGTAGGAGTAACATATAAGTGAACCCAACAAATTGGACTATTTACATTTGTTATTCTGACCAATTTATTGCCTTTCTTCATACTTCTTCTACATACTTCTTAGAAACAAAAAACTGTTTTATTTAAAGTTCATAGGTAATTACTATTATTCAATATTTTTTTGTATGTAAATGGTGCAATAGGTAAAATGTGCATTCATTCTTGTATCTTTGTTAATAAAATAATATGTGACTATCTTTCCACCGCATCCATGTTGAGAGGGAGGGGAAAAAGAACCACTATAGGATCGAGAAAGTTAAGTATATAGCTAACGTGTAATCAAAGTTATCTACAAGTTTTATGAAGAGAAGATCTCCGGAGATCAAAAACAAAAGTTTAATAACTTTATGCCGAAATCGCTGTAAAATTGTATTTTAGGCGGTTAACAGCTATTATTTGTAGTCATCACATCATTAATCATTGCATTTTATGCTAGTTTGTACAACAGGATTGATTAATTTAATAGTAGCTAATTGTAAGTACTGTAGTTAGTTGGTATGAATTTCGTACGTTTTAGAAAAATAATGTTGAGAGCTATAAAACTAGCTGAATAGTTGAATAAGACATCGAATAGGGGCAGACGGCCGAGGGCCTGTGTTCAGTCAGCCAGGGCGAGTGTACCCGACATCGATGTGACATTTACACAAACACGTCTCATCGACACACCACCGACACTCGATTCGTTATCTCTTCAAAATATTCCATGTTTATAAATAATTCAGTATTGCGGGTGTGTTTCATGCAATCAGTACTACACTACTTATTTTATGATATGTTTTCGCCTTGGAAACTATTTAGTTTTTTTTTTTCAAGAAATGGACTTGGATTTGCACTATCAAACCCGATCAGTCATTTCCGAAATAATAGCTTTTTGTTTCTTTTTTTTTGCTGTATGTATATTTATATATCCCTAAAGCCTATATTTATAAGGTAACACAAAAAAGCATTAACTGCTTTATTATTAAGGTGACGACTTTTACACTAAAACATTATTTGAATTCACAGTTAGGATTTGAAGATACTATCGGTATCTATGGAACCCTGTGTGTGAATTAATATTATTTCAGTCTATGAAAAAGCAGTACAAACAAACAAACACGTGAAGCATATAAAAACGTTTAAATAAATAATGAAATTATATTTGATTATATCATTTGTACGAAGTGTATATACGAAGATAAGCAATATTCTATAAATATACTTATTCTATTCAATTCAACAATTCCTTTCGAAAACTAATCGTTAGTTGTAAAGGCGTCCCTAACTATCCATTATATCATGTGACTACAATATGGGCCCAAATGCCATTCAGACATGAAATTCGGACGATTTTTCCGCGAAACATCAAGAGGGAACAAGATAGATCCTTTCAATTTCACCTTCTTTTCCCATGCGTTATTTATAAGATATCTTCTTTGCACGAGTAAGGTACATACGATTATTTATTTTATTTTGTCTCGCCGTCTCAAGGATATATTTGTGTTATTGGCAATAATAATAAATAGGCTAATAATTCTAAGGGATAAAATCTAATTTCTTTACCATATAGTAACTGAACTGAAACACTTTAGGTACTTAATCGATTTGGAAGTGTATCTTACAGATAGTAGATAGTTAGATGTCATCCACTGTGATTTTTGATTTTCTGTATGCAAATCGCTTTCAATCAATTAATGTGAAAAATGCTTATTTGGCTTAGCCAAAAGTAGTACTATTACTAATTCTGTGGCCAAAGTCACAATCGCAAAACGTTAACGACGTACGACAAGAACAAGTTGTACCTATGGGATTGACATAAGATTGACCACGTGATTTACCGCAGCTTATGTCAATCCCATACATTTTATTCTTGTCGACATTCGTTAACGTTTTGAAATTGTCACTTGGCTACGGGTGCTGGTTATTACAATGAAGCGACTGCCGTCTGACCTCCGTACCCCTTTTTACATGGAAACCAGACCAACAGGGACATGATCCGGATGTGTTAATGGCCAACACTGTCAGATTTATTTTTCAGGCTGCCTAAAGGCATCAGACATAGCCTAACGACTGCTATCTACCGATAGCACCCGGGACCAACGGCTTAACGTGCCTTCCGAAGCACGGAGGAGCTAAGGATAGAAAATGCCACTAATGGCGACCAATCCAAACATGGCCGCGCACTCGCCGTAATTTGACGCGCGCTATCGTTACAATTACGCGCGCCGCGCTAGGCTATCGAGCTCCCCCGAGCTCGTTAAATAAATAAACGTTAAACTAAAAATTAAGATATTATATCTCATACTATACTATTCACCATATTTGATGTTCAAAACGTCTGTAAACCAAAGCCAAAGGAGGTACACTGATCTAGAACAACGACACGAATTTGAGGTCTCTATCAAGTTTACAACACAACTTAGTTCGGGAATGTGGCGGCGGAGGATACCGACTTCGCAAGGTAGTATAAGTTTCAATTCTACTCAATTATAAACAATTCTAAGGAAATTCCTGCATAAACTGCATTAGCGCTGCGTATCTACGAATAAAAGAGTTCTAAAAAGGTTATTTTCGTGTCTCATTTCGTATTTCGTGTGTATTAAATTTTGTTGCTCTTTAATACTTTAGCACAGCATCCAAGCTGTATATATCTGTTTAGGTTAACTCTGTGTTACTTAATTTATTAAACCGATTTAGATGAAATTTAATACATAAATACTTAGATTGATTTAACTATAAGAAAGGCGAAAGGAGTACATTCAAAATATTATTGTCATCTCATCATAGTGAAATTTTACCATTTAGACAGAATATGACACAAACCTATCCTTTAAAACATGGGCACTGGCGATCAAACTGAATGAACCAGTGAACCACACTTGATCCGTCAAAGCCTAAACCCACTAAACTATTGAAGTGTTATCGAAGGAACTTAATACCTATTCAATTTTTAAAAATTGTATATATAGGCACAAGCATTATATTGAAATAGGTACATAAGTATCGTTTCGAAATATTATGAACTTTCGTATAGTTTATTGTACACACTGAAGTCATTGTTGATTTTATTTATATATTACTTCTTCATCCGAACGTGTTTTCCCAGTTTCATCTGCAGCTTAAGTTTCCGAGCTTTTTAACCATGTTAAGCTTTTTTGCCCATTTCAACCATGGTTTATTATATCGACCGACACAGATCATTACAATTGAGTGACTGCCGCAATTTTTTATAGGAAAATCAGGGGGCTACTATCATCTCTACAAACCATCCAAAAATGAGTGATTAAACGAGATGGCGCAATACATGATGATATATCTCCCTTACTCGTTTAAGTATTTTCGTTATTAGCGGTGATAGTAAGCCTCCAGATCAATAGGGCAGGGCAACAATTATCCGGATTAGAACATAGATCAAAGCTATGCTAAGATGCTATAAGAGATTTAGTTCATCGGACACTAAACTTGGACACAAAAACAACACAATAAAGAAAGGGTTACTTCTAAATTTTACAAGACAGACATAGAAACATTTAATAAATTATATAATGTTTTTCATTCCTTCCCCGCTTAACTTGACACTGGAATTATTGCGTTAGGCCTTTGTCCCTTTTTTATGGAGTCACGTTTTTCATTACAGAAATTGTAATTTTCCAATGTAAATATCGATATATAAGCTTATTGTGTTAAAAGAGTTGACGTATATAGTTATATTTACTTGTTTTGCCGTATCATGTTATGGATTTGAATCTTTTTAATTCAGAATAGCTTTTACACTAACATCAATAATTAAATTGAATACATTTATAGTATTTTAGATAGTAATATTCTAATAAGCACCTGCCACCTTATGTCGATGATAGTATACGAGTACCTACAACGTTACAAATCAAAAAAGAAAAAAAAAGGATTTCATATCAGGTCAGACCTTTAAAATTTAAATAAGTATGTTCCTTAACATGTGATTACGAAGTTCCGCAAATTCTTTGACAAAATTGAGATTTGTACAACGAAAAATTAGCCAATTTATCTTTGATTTCTTTTACTCACAATGGAATATGTAAATGAGGTCTTTATTTAAAATGATTATGATCTATTCAATAGATAAAATGGTTTTATCTGACAAAGGCTATTTTTCAGATTTAAATGTAAGTAAATGAATAAAATATACCTACTTCTGAAGTTAAAAGGTAAAATAAAAGTACAATAAAATGTCAGCCTAAAATTTTTGTCTATTTTACTTAGCTTAACCTTTAAATCAAACACTTTGTCTGGCTGAGTAAAATTATGGCCACAAAGCATTTATATAAGAATATCTCATGAAATTATGTATTTAAATATAAATTTGTATTAAAAATTCAGAACAAAAAATATAGAATCTAAATCATAATAAAAATTAAGATTAAACCTATTCGAGTTAATAGGTTACGTGATCCCAACGCATAGTTTGGATTTACTGAACAGAATGTGTGTACACTGCCGATTATTGTTATTAAAACCTTGACACGTGCCTGTCATACAGAGAGGTAATGTCAATTAATAGAACTGATGGGATACGTGTCATCTGTTTCTCGATTTAGTGATAGCATATCGATTATTACCATATTTAAAAAAAAAATGCGTCAGAGAGATAGCGCTATTCGAACTTCTTTGATTATTACAAATCATACTTACATATTGAGGTAAAAAAAAAAACATATGAATTGAAATTATACTTAATCTGGATATTCGATTTGGATTATGTGTAAAATAAGGTTCACTTTAACTAAACTATTATAAGGAAAAGCCAAGATTTGTATTTATTATTTGAATTAAATTTTTTATAATAATACTAGCTTTTGCCCGCGACTTCGTCCGCGTGGCGTGTTATAAGAGGGAGATCTTTGTGTGTGTGGGATAAAGGTTAAAAAATGTTCATTAATTTTATTATTTTTAAATGTGGTTATAGTATAAGTAGCTCAGTTGAATAATGAATTGTTATTAATTTAAAGATTATTAGTTTATGATAATTTGGTTTGATATAAATTTAGAAAAATACGATCAGTGGAGGCTAACCCTAAAATACCTTTAGGCTTTCGTCTGGAATTCAGAGGTGAGAATGTGGATATCAGTCGGTATGAAAGTAAAAGTTTGACCACATGAAAACTAAAAACCGGCCAAGTGCGAGGTATATGCATATCATATTTCAAGCATCTAACTTATGCAGTTTAGATTTTTGCATACAACATTTTTCCCCGCTAACTTAATTTTTCAAAATACAGCCATAACTAAATTTTATATTTACTAAAGTATGCATGCATGCTAGATTGAAAAAATTATCTTACATTATTTTTACATACAAAAGTTTTTTCAAAATAACTCCCGTTCCCGTGGGAAATTTGCAATATCGCGTTGCAAGTAAGTTTTACGTTTATTAGGGTGCCTGCATGCCAAATTTAATTTATCTATCTTACTCGGTTTAGATTTTTACATGCAAATTTTTTTTTTTCCGCTAACACTCGTTCCCGTGGGAATTTTTCTTTTCATTTATATTTCCGTCATACATAATTTCTATGTAACTTTAACCATTAAGACTACACACGCGACGGAAGCTTAAAAAATGGAGTAACCTCCCGTTTTCCCAACATTTCCCCTTCACTACTCTGCTCCTATTGATTGTAGCGTGATAAAAAGTATACTTTAACCTGTCCAGGAGTATGAAGAATAATTGTACCAAGTTTCGTTAAAATCCGTCGAGTAGTTTTTGTTTCTATAAGGAACATACAGACAGACAGACAGACAAAAATTTTACTGATTGCATTTTTGGCATCAGTATCGATCACTTATCACCCCCTGATAGTTATTTTGAAAATATATTTCATGTACAGAATTGACCTCTCTACAGATTTATTATAAGTATAGAAGAAGATAATAATTTGGTAGTGCTCTTAAGATGTTACAGATTAGCCTGGTGTCTTTTAAACACTATGTACACACATCTACTAATCATGCATGATGGTATTACCAAGCTCAATCTGGTATTCAATATTTTAAAGAACTCATATAAGAAGGTACCTATTCAAAATATTGTTGTGTTATCTATATTGCTCTACTGTCAATCAAAGAACTCGCTACGGTACCGTATCGAATATTAAATGTAAAAACTTTTCGCTTTGCCAACAACAAATATTATACTAACTCGAGTCATTAATAAACATGATTCTTGTGCTTTGGATCGGTTTAGAATATCAAAGACACTTAGCACATTAAAACTGCTAAGATATAATTATGAAATCACTTACATGATCCGTCTCTGTTAAAGTAATTGTTAACTTAAAATCTCACGAGAGCGAATTTTTTTCACTTAAATGAGAAAGTAATAAAATATTATACATACATAATATAAATTTTCATCGTGTAAATAGGTTAAAATTTAATTCCATTGTAAAAGAAAATCAGTCCTATATGCTGCATTAAAATAAAAACTATTTGATGTAGGATTATAGGTTTTACCTACGTGCGGTTTTCCACAAATACCAATTTTCTTTGCTTATACCCAGGCCCATAAATTAACAGAAGTCGCCATTGAATGAGTGTGGATTGCAAAAGAGTTTACTGTTTAACGATCTGTTAATTTAATAATTACTTAGTTGATTCTCTCATAAGAAGTTGAGATGAGCTATTTTTAACTTCCGGTGGCGATATTCATCTTCTTGTTTTGTTAATAAACGTCATTACATAGATTAATGGGTACTTTCAATGGTGTGAGAGGTAATAAATTAAGGGTTACTTGAGTGGAAGTCAATATGTAGCGGATTGCACAGCCGGGTCACCGAATTAGGTTAGGGTAAGAGTAGGTACTTTTGTTATTCAAAATTTATAGTTTTTATAATAAAAAAGGGGACAAAAAAAATTAAGTGTAAACAGCTGATTATGATGAATTAAAAATGTGCATTGATGTTCTTTTTTTTCTTCGTCCGCGTTTTTTCTTGTTACATCTTCAGTATTCTTCTTTTATTATAGGCATTTAGACGTCTGGGTATTGAAATAAATAAATATAAAAAAAATTTACTCTTTAGGTGTTATTAATGCTACCTTTGATCAACATGAATACAGTACAGACGTCAGTCGGAAAAAGACAATATCCTAATATGGATTGCTGACACTGTGGCTGTATATGGTAACAAGCTTGTATTCTGAACCAGTAAGAGTTAATAGGTACATCTTTTACTGTTTTTCCATCTTCTCAGAAAAGGTGTTCTTTGTATTATATCTTCTGTTTTGTGATCGGCTATTTCATATTGAATATTTTTATGAATTTACTAAATCAGTAATAGGTAATGGATATTATTGTCGTATTTGAAATAGGTTATCCGCATACAAAATATTTTGTATACTGAACTTAAAAAACTTAAAAAAAACATAACTGTTTAGAATAGACGACAACAAATTAAGGGGGAAAATAACACGAATATATTTATACGCCATAAGCTTTCCATGGTAACTTCGTATATATATTTACTGTTTTATATCGTTAAGTTTTCGTTTTATCAAAGAGAGTGCGTTTTATAATAAAAATAAACAGGACTTGCACTTCAAAAAATATATAAAATACCTACTCTTGCTGGTTTACCTTTGCTTGTTTATTTTTATGGATTTCTTCATTTCCACATAAATAATAAAGGCTGTCTTTCTAAGAGGATGAATATTTTATGGCTTGCCTATATTTACTAATCCATACTAATATTATAAATGCGAAAGTCTGTCTGTCTGTCTGTCTGTCACCTCTTCACGGCTAAACTGCTGGACCGATTGTGATGAAATTTGGTAGGGATGTAGTTAACGACCTGAGGTCAAACAGGCTACTTTTGGGCGCGATATAACCGAGTCCCACGCGGGGCGAAGCCGGGGGGAACAGCTACCTAGTAATAATATATATGTGTAATGTGAGAATTCGAAACATAATTTAATTTTATTACTCCTATGACAGTGACTTTATATAGATTCTGAGATATTTTTACCATGTATTCTCCTCAAGTCAGCTAAGCTATTGAATAAGGCCGAGTCCTTAATAACGGATTGAGTTCATCGTCCTGGGCTCCAAAGAAATAAGGATTTGCATGCAACCACAGACAAAATGCTGCAATAATGATGATAGTAATATGAACCGTTCAGTCATATTCTCCGCTTTGGTTAATGTTATTTATGATCTAAGAGACTTTTCATATTAAGCTTATTCGTCTTAAACCTTTTTGACGTAGTTATAATTCGCTCAATGTTTATAAAATTACATACACCTTTTCATTCAAAATAGCCAATACATTATACGTGGTAGATAAGCACATCTCGAATGAACTGGCTTGATCGGGGTCCACCAGCCAGGAATGTAAGAAACCCAACGTGCAACTACATGTCGTTACAGAATCCATACTAATATTATAAATGCGAAAGTCTGTCTGTCAGTCTGTCTATCTGTCTGTCTGTCTGTCTGTCTGTCTGTCTGTCTGTTTGTCACCTCTTCACGGCTAAACTGCTGAACCGATTGTGATGAAATTTGTTAGGGATGTAGTTAACGACCTGAGGTCAAACATAGGCTACTTTTGGGAGCGATATAACCGAGTCCCACGCGGGGAACAGCTAGTATATAATAAACGGTTACTTCCAGTCAGAATAGCGGTTCAGTAGCTTCCATTTCCTTCCCCCTCCTAGCCAGTGTTGGTAGCGCCTATTGACTATGGTACCCGGTTATTATTATACGAACTGTAAGCCTATTTTCTTAATAAGTAGTATAAATGTAACAGTCTGTTATAAATGAATACACCCTAAATCAGACGCTTTCTTGGTTGACGTATGCGCGTAAAATGGGATATTTATTACATACCGTCGTATGGGGATGACAGGGCTTGTGCTCTTGCGGTCGGGAGTGAGGTCAGGGCTGCGAATCCACACACCACCAGCACGATCGCACAGCTCCGAGACATGGCTGTAACAACACAAACATGCTGTATAACCTTTTTTCAAATATTCAAATTTCAAACACCATTATTCTTAAGTCTTAAGGTCCCGAACCTTAAGACTTAATAATAATGGTGTTAACGTTAACGTTACGGTTAACGCTTAAGTTAATAAGGCCTAAGATGGAAAAAAATAACATAGACTTCGTATTCATCACTGCCTCATTCATAGCAACTTGACAATAAATCGGAGAGATAGACGGATGAATAAATAGATAGCGGGGGCTTAAAAGCATATTTAAAACAGCTTTAATTTACCTTTCTCAAATCTTACCTACTTTAATTTCATTCTAAACTAAATAAATAAGTACGTTAATTGAAATAAATATTTGCGGCAAAACTATGGATAAAATGAAAATGGAAATTCACGTTTTCATAAACCCTATACAAACATGGGTGGTGCGGTACAGTCAAATGGGACGGCTGAAAACAATTTTTTCGCTTGAAAACATCCCAAAGGATATAAGGATGAGTGCACCTACACACAAAATATTTAGAATGCCTCTTATCATCATATCTAAGCATAATTTCACATTGATATTTTTTTATCAACAACAAGTATGTGCGTTTAGTGGATGTGGGCTTAAAGTAAAAAAAAATACTTCTAATTTACTTTAAAGATCTGTTGGTTTAATCATATTTTTTTACCTGTTATATTTATTACAAGGACCTTATTAAATTTCAATAAAGCTTGTTATTTTGACTTAAAACAGGATAAATCGTCATAATATTATACGAGAAAATATTAATATTTATTTGGTAACTTAATATACTAAATCAATTATATTAAGCATCTTTTGGAGGGATCTTTGAATTGATCTTTGAATATTTGTTTTACAACAGCTACCCACGTGGGATAAAGTATCAGACATACATTTTTACTATACCAACCACGTTACATTTTATACATAAGTACTACATTCATATTTATTATGGATAAATAGTCCGATACAAAAAAAACTTTATTTATATATTACAAAAAGCAGAGAGAGATATAAACATTAATTTTCATAAATTTTATTGATTAGTTTGCAATAAGTAGTCAAACTTCAATTAAGTCTAGAAAAATAAAAATGATTGTCGTATCGAATGTAGAAGCTATTTTTACTAAACTATGGGGTAATATATTTTAAGTTACATAATACATTTCTTTTCTGCACTAAAATACCCACAGTATTTTAGGGCAGAAAAAGCAATATCTGCTTACTCTGCCACCGCGCAGAGGCAACGCTCAACAAGTAGGCTAATGTACATGGGTACAAAACATTATCAATACAGATATACGACCCATGTTTGTTTGTGTACTTTAATAATAAGTTTGAAGATGCTTAAACAATACTATTATGATACGAATAGAAAACAGGTATGTAATAAAATAAAAGTAGAACACTTTAAAACACTAATTCATAGGTTATTATTTAATTAATTATTGAACTCTATTTTCAGCACGCTTCATTCGCAATAGATTGAATTTTTGCAAAGCTTAGTGAGCTTTGCTTGCTTTCTGGTATATTTTAAGGAATTACTGCACCGTCATTCTATAATAGCCACATTGGTAGTCAGGCATCTTGTTAAATCAAGTCAGTTTCTGCAAATCCATGTAAAAGAATGGAACGAACATTGAGTAAAGAGTCATTTCTATGGCCTTTTAATTTAAGCCCGCACCCTGGATGTACTTACGCAACGGATGACGTCATCAATCACGCTTATCACCACGCATGTGACAACGTCATATCATCGTTACGGTGTCCCAGTTCACCCTTATGTCAAACGTCATGTAAAATGTGGTTTTGGCACGTAATAAAATGCATATCGTGGCATTTCTGAACTTTGTGTGGGAAAAACATCAATAAAGATTTTTCAGCTAACAAAAATTACTTTAAGCACTTTCAGACTAGAAATGGGTTCAACTGCCCAAAAAGAACAGTATTAAAAAGCATTTTTCAGACTAGAAATGGTTTCCACTGCCCAAAAAAAAAACAATATTTGGCAAATATGAAAACTTTACTATTACAAAATTATTCAAGAAGAACATTTCATTAAATTCTTGTTGCCGAAAGTTAACGTACCTATGTTTTAAAAATATCTTTTACTTATTATATTTTAAACTCAATGAGGTAATTTTGTCGTATTGTATTGTATTAGATGTAAGTTAGTTATAATAAGTCTTAAATTTACTACGCTGTAAAAAATATGAGACTTTATGTTAGACAGAAGTAATTAACATATTCAAAAGATTAACGACGAGGAATTACTTATCAGCCCATAAACAAAGTGTAGTTTAATCTTTTTCGCAAACTCCTAATTCTACACAGATGAGACTACCAGAGAATCGATATTATTAATGTTCCGAGGATCCGCGCAATCCTGTTCATACTTTGATTGATGTTGCGACAGTTCAGTCATTAGGCTGCACAGACTTCGCGGCCTATTATACAAACTTTCACAACTTAGTCAACTACCAGTCACATTGTTAAATTTAAAAAGTTTTCTCTCCATCACACAACTTAGTTTGTTTGAAACCCTGCCATAGACACTACCTAGACAACAGCTAGATCACAAATCTTAGGTGTCATTGTATGAAGATGATTACAGATTGTGGTTTAAAACAAAATTAAAATAGTAAATCGCTACCTGTTGCGGTATAGACATAGCTAAGGCTAAATTCCTTTGTACCTAAGGCTAGTGACGGAATCCACCAACTTTTTTTGTACAAAGTTTTAACCGGCAGGTAATCATTTTAAAATTTTATTTTATGATATTGAGTAAATAACTGTGTTTTGCCAAAACTTCAAAATTTAATATACCTATAGGAAAAGATCATTAAGTACAAATGTTTAAAATAAAAATCCGAAGTAAATAATTTTAATGCAAATTGCTGTTTGCTGTGAGCTTAAAAGCTGATGTCGTTATTAGTCAAATGGCTGGCTTACTTCATCAACCCTACAGGGAATGTTTGCAATTGCAACCAACTTTTAATTGCTTGTACAGATGTAAAGTCCGACTGACGGTTACAGTAAATATGTATGGGCCTCTAGACGAAATTAATGATAATTTTCCATTTCCTGATTGCTTTTTGTTTGCTGCTAGTTTGTAGGGCAAGACGTGAACGCTGCATGCTGCATTGGTATTAATTATACAGAGTAGCTCGGTGACCGAACTCAGAACCAGGTACGCACACAGAAATAGTATCTACCTGCATTGATTCTTCGTCTACAAAAAACGACTTGTACCGAAATTCCAAGATATGCAAAATTATCACAAGAATTGTGTTATCAACCACCTGTATGTACTATATAACCTATAAACCACTCCAAAAGCTAATAAATGCAAAAATAATTTTAAATCCGACCAGTATAAGCTCCAGAGTATAAGGTGTTAAATGAAACAAACTTCACCATTATTAGTATAAATTAATACAAAAAATAAATAAAGCTGTAACTATAACATTTGATCAGATTATAAAGCCACAAACATTGTATATGTAAATTGTAATTATAGTATAATATGTACTAAATATACGAGTATATCAAATTAAAAATATAAATGTCCATTACCATACCATCAATGTACCATTTTTATATGTGTCTTTTAAAGTGACATTTTCATAAGTTTTATAAATACTTTCTGAAGTGGTCTATTTTACAATAATCGTTATCAAAGTCCGGTGACCCGCTAGGAACCTTAAGTCATCAATCACCACTTTATCCAGAGACCTTTTCTATTCAAATGGATTCAGTTTTAATAAACGATAGTATGACATAGCATTCTATAATCTGTGGCATGACAGTGTTGTATATGAATAAGAATAAAAAGCAGGTAGAGTTACGGAAATCATCTATATATTATAACCCCAATTTTTATTTTGTTTTCATAAATCATGTATGCCTAATTAAAACCATAAAACAAAATAACTTTTAACTATCTGTGGTATCGTAAAATAAATAGTTCATCTTAAACTTGAATTTTCAGGAAGAGATCAGATTAGGTTATGTTATACTAAAGCATTCCGGAATGTCAGTCTTTGACAAACCCTGCAAGGTTAGCGAGTGTTACTGCCGCCTCACGTTAGATCGCTTCGCTACAACTTGCAAGTCACCTTAATGCCTTTAATAGAAAATATTAAAGGCACAGCCATTGTGGTGTACATATTGCTTAACCAGACTGCGTCACCGAGTAACCCTGCCCTTTCTTATGTACAGTGGTGGGTAGATAAAGCTGACCCCGCTACCGCACATGCCGTAATGACTGGGGAGTCAAATTTATCTACACCTGATTGTAAAAAGCGTGATTTGGCTTTGGCCAGCCAGATGTAACTAATGTGTAAAATTTATATGGATTTTAGCAATTGACACGATAGAAGCCTAGGTGGAATATTAGTTGTTGTTTTTTATAATTATACGACTTATATTTAAATCGATTCTTCACTTTTATTTCAACTCAATGCGAAGCCATGTCGTCTCATATTGGCGCAATTTTTTTTAAATCTATGCATATTATAATGGTTTGACTAATTATGTGGCTCTATTATGCCGTCAGGCTAATGGCAGCTACCATGTATAAAAAGCATATTTTTTCTCTCGCAAGTAAATCAAAATATATGAGGCCTCTCGTTGAAATAAAAAAGTTCACTGAAAGCATACATTCATACAAATAAAGGAAATGGTCCGTGCCCAACTCCGACACGCACATTTTATGTTGTTTTTCTAGCCCACCGCACAATTTATAACTGGTAATTAAACTTTTATAAAAGCACTGTACTTTTAACGCCTCTTTTACCAAACTTCAAACCCTCCTTGAGAGCCTTTTACCTATAGTTTTATCGCGAGTATATCACACTATATCATAATTCTATAACGTTTATTTTTCGTCATATCAGTATTTGTAAGTCAATGAAGGTCATCATAATATAGTAAAATAAATTAAAAAAAAAATACGACAAGAAAATTAAACTACGTATTCAAGTGGTTCTCATGCTTCAATCAAGAATCTTACGAATGATCTCATTTCTACACAACAAAATCAATATTTATACTTTGGTTTGATTTCCACAAAGTATATGTACTTTGTTAGGATATTACAGACTTGAATCACCCAATTGTTCTATGTCCCAGTTGCAACCTGGCCAAAAGGATTCCGGTTTCCAAAAAGTGACATGTAATTTACATGATACGAATAAATATACGAGTGTTAAGTGGTTTATTATTAAGAATAAACGCCAGCAAGATCGACAAATGCACAGAGCGTATCGATAGTTGATATATTTACTTTATATGTCACTACCTAATTTAGGGAATCGACACTTTCAAACATCCATGTCTCGGCGAACGCGTAATGATTTTACTGTTTACGGTAAATGGTGGCATGCATAGGGTTAATTCACGGTTCGTCTTTGATCTGTGGAGCGGCAAATTGGCAGTGGAGGGCGCCACTGATGTGCACCGCGCTGTCTGACACTACGCTATACTATCTATAAGAAAACGCTAATTTGTGCCTGCTTACATTATGTTTACAAGGCGTATATTAGTTTGTTTTCCCTCTTTTTTTAAATGTATTACAATACTTGTAATATCACAGTAATAAGTAGTAACAAGTCTAGGTACACTTTAAGTAGGGTTAGTTCAAAACTATACTTACTTATAAGTAAAATGCAATCAATTCTACCGAATTAAATTAACTTAAGTATCAAATTAAGTAAATATATGTTTATTCCTAGTATTCCCACCACTCCAGGTTAAAAGTTGATTTAGTGGAAAGCAAAAGCATATCACTAGAATTTTTTAAGGCATCATTTAGTTGATTTAATTTTTTTATTATGATTAATAATAAAGCGCTTGTCTTTAAAACAATTAACATTTGTTTTCGTTATTTTACGTAAAAATTTTAGTTTCTGCCGGTTTCTTTGCATATATGACTTATTACGATAACAAAGAGTTCAAAATCCGATGTGGTACGACATTAAGTGCGAGTACCATGTGTTTACACTTGAAGTGTCTTTTGTGATTGTGACAGGATACGTGCAACCTTTTAGTAAAAGTGCCTAACGCTTAAGAAACATTTAGTAAGTACTTTCCACTCAGAAATTTAGCCTAGTCTATGCAAAAATAATTAGCATCACAGCCTCACGCTAAAGATCTATGTGCTTTTAGTACTTGTCCATTATTTATTCTGTACTCTTAAGGGGGCGACACTCTTAAACTTTTAAACCTAAACCACTTTTGGCATACTTATAATATTTATAGGTTCAAAATGGAATGCAATAATGATCTGTGTTAACTCTGTCTTTGTGGCAAATATTTTAGTCATAAAATAGTTCAATTTATTTGATACAAAAAATACTTGAAACGACAATTAGAAATAGTAAATACCTCATTAAAATTTCAGATAATTATTCAGCCCTTCCATAGTATATAAGCATCTACCTAAGAGCTGAAGCTACTCCACGACAAAGTCTGCAAGGCTAATGATCAACATAATGACATTATACTACAAATTATGTCTTTAAAGAAAAGTAGTAGAACCTTTGAGATGTTTTTTGCCACATGTTTTAGAAGAATAACTTGTGATGTGTTTATTTTTCCATCAGCTTAACCAACCCTCTGTAATCATTTATCTCCCGCTGACACTCCACGCCGGACATCGAACTGTAAACTTTTATTACTTCCAACGAAGAAACTTCTAATTACACCAAGGAAGAACCATCATGTGTTTTAAATTCAGTATGAATTATTTTACATTTCCCACTATATTAAAGAGATTTATTTTACGATATGCCTTGCTTTGTCAATTTGCTTATTACCAGCGAGTGTAATCTATGCTAAAATAAGTGTGTAAATTCTGCATAAGGCAAGATAAACTAAAAGTGGCCATGTCTATCTATGAGGGGATGAAGGATCTTTTTATCTATAATTAATTAGGTAGTCGTCCCTCATCCATCCGTTTTCGTGGTGTTAGTGGCCGACACCGTTGTCAAGCTGCCCGTAGGTAAACTTAATACCGTTGTCAATCAGATCTAATAGCAGTCAATTAACGTGACATGTGAGCTCATGATGACATGCCAGTATTCCAGTAAATCTTCCGCTAACTTCAAAGAGATGCCTATCCAAAAATGTACATCATTTGACGAATCAGAACTTTTTATTGAGTAAACTTGACAAATCGGAACCAAGACTTATCTCTCTCCAGACCAATTTCGGCCCACAAGCGTTTTGGCATCAGGCTACTGAGAACTACGTTCATGAGCTCTCACAAGACTGACATAGCCAATTTTTGCAGAAAAAGTGTGTCCAGCAACAAACAACCCTCCGATATAACTATATTGGATGTCAGGCCTTCAGAATTTCTCTAGGAACCACAACAAGCAGTTAGAAACCGCTTGACTAAATAACACTTTTTTAAATTTGACGAATTGGATACTCGTACTAAATCTAAACATTTGTTAATAGCGCCTAATATAACGGATAGTAAGTAAGTAGAAAAAAACAACAATGTGAATTATAAGTTTTGCAAAACGAAAGACAAATTAATACTCTCTGTCTCTCATCTTAGGGCTTTCGCGGTTTTTTTTTCAGCTGATTGCTTCGGATATAATTTAATAAATTATACTAATAGCTATTATTATAAAAAAATTAAATAGAGACTAAGAAATAAAATTCTTATATCCAGTAAAGACTCATGACAGACACATATTGTTAGATGAATATCCGACATCCGTGCTTTAGATATTTTGTAACGTTCAACTTTAATTAATTCCTATCTCACTACCGACACCGGCAGAGTACTTGAAGGTTACTTGTTATTGATGGTGACGGAAATTGTTCTCTTCTCTAGTATTTCATCAGCTCTATGATCAAAAAGATGAACTGATCTACTTAAAGTCGAACTTATTTAAAAATCCCAACTAATGTTATAAATGCGAAGAGTTTGTTTGTTGGTTTGTTTTGTTACTCTCTCGCGCCTTATCTACTAAACCAATCTTCCTGAAATTTCGCATGCACATAGTTACTAGAAGTACGTAGGGTACCTTTTATCAAAGATAAAAAAAACAACAATAAGTTTTACATTCGTTTTACAATTTTCTATATACGTCCCATGAACTTAAATCGTCGTGTAAAATCAAAAACATTGTTTACATAAGCAGAGCAAAGAACATTCGTGATATAGCAAGTCAGATGCTGGTCACGTTTCCCAGAGACATGTGTTAACGAACCTCTTTCAGACGGGAAATTATAAAAAGTGAAAAACAAGCGTGTCAGTGCCAACACTGTTCTGCCCGAGGAGCGGATTAACAAGTGATCATGGATGCAAGTGATACCTCGTTCCAACTTCTAACCTTGCCTAGGTTAGGTATACACCGTAAAGTTTTAATTAACCAAAAAAAAACTAAAATCCTAGGTATAGTCAGTGATACTAAACAACTTTTCTCCAAGGAATGTATAGTTGAATCCGAATAAAATGACGATTCTTAGTCTTACAACAGGTAGCAAAACTAAAAATTTTGCCACCTGTTTCGTTAAATGTTCGCAATTAAAATAATTAATTAGGACAAATTTAATTAAAGTACCAACAGTGTGAATGTTGAGCAAATTGCAACTCTACGTTTATTTTCATTAAAACACACTTCACAGATAAAATATCACATGTTTACATTAATGCAAAAGAAAAGGTGTTTTATTAAAAAATATATGTATATAGAATGCTTACAGCAAGTTTCTTTGAAAAGTGAACGAGGTGAATCACATTTGCACCTAGAAAAGTGTTCTTTGACAATCATTCAAATATATAAAAGTGGAAATCTACGGTTGATAGCGATGCTCTAACGAACCTCTTTCCAACGCCGGACTTAGTTTTTTTTTTATTTCACTTTGCTGAAACTCATCCGAACAATTTCTAAAGTATTTTAACTCCCTATATAGTAATTCGGTTGTTTACAGTTTTTTGTTTCATCTCTAGATATTTATGTGTGTGTTACTAATTTATTACATTTTCGGAACATAAAAAAATACATATTTGTAAATTTTCCCATTTAGTCTTCTTTGAGTAATACTACACTAGATATCATCCATCCATTCAAATCGCTTAATTGAAGCGACATTTTGGTTTAATTTGAATCAAGCGTAAAATTGAATTATCAATCAACGCTTCACGTCCTAAGTAATTAATTTGGAGTTAGCGGATTCATCATAACTATGAAGTTTGATGGTGGAAAGCTTGAGAATAGATTGTGGCTTTTTAAAATCTCGTCAGGCCAAGGTCCTGCCGCAGATTTGTGGCAAGGCGCCTGTTGGATTAAATTTTCCTAACATAATTACTGCACGCCTAGGTGATGTGTCTGCCCGTCGGTCGCAATAATGGAGATACACATCTCAGTTCTGACAACAAGAAAAGGGGTTGAACCATAGAATTAAAATTGACTTATATATTTCATTTTTTGAATTTATAAATATTCATTGACAACTGTGACACTTTGGATGTAGCAGAATTAAAACATAATTAAAAGATGCTAACACAGTCAATATTAATTACCCAATCGGATGCTCAATAATTAATAACGTGTAGCTACACGTAATACGTATAATCCTCTATTCTGGTAATCGTACCCAAGGCTTTAGTTATAAGAATAAAATATTTGCTGATTCAAGACTAAATTAACCTTTTTCCCTGAGTTTTATCCTTGATATATAAGTAAGTACCATTGTGGTTGATCTTTAAAACCAAGATTTTTCTTGTCTGAAACACCCACAATATGACTCCTTTGAATATAGGTTTTGTGCGTTTTGTGTGCTCAATGGAACGAGAACAATGAGAGAGATCAATGGAGCAAAGAAAGTGAAGTGAGCTCTTAGATTTGTTTGCCAATGGTTGGGAAAGAGCCAACGTTCGTCTATCCAGAGGACAAGTCCTTCACATACACTCATATTTCAAACTTATATAATAACTAGTTGTTTCCCGCGGTTCCACGCGAACGTGTTGATTCATTTTATTTATATAACTTTATTGTACCACAAGTAAAAATACTTTTACAGTGTGTTTGTGTTAGGATATTTTTTATTAAAATTCATTATTGTTTTAGTAAGTTTTTTAACATTTGGCTTTCTTAATTTTTGAAGCATTCTCTCCCCATCAACATTAGGGAAATATAGAAAAAGTACAATCATACAAAATTTGAAGATGTTATAGCAGTCAGATGTCTATATAAATGATTATTATAAATGTAAATAAATATTAATATTTTTAATAAATTCTTATTCATAAATGTGTACTTCCCAAAAATACTATATTCTTGACGAATTTACCGCGAGTTTTAAATGCGTCATATTCAAACAAATCTATTAATTTGTATGATTTTCTTATCAATTTCATCAAATTAATTTGATGAAATTGAAATACCACATTCTATTCATAATAATATTATCTGTGCTATTTGTAGTAGTAGGTATTATCTATGTCGCAGTACGATAGATAAATCCGTGATATAGTTATATCCCTAGGGATATAATTATATACCGTAACATAGTTATACGAAAGAGATTAATTACTATCTTACTAGGAATATAATTATAATACGGTTGCAATCTAGTAATATGTTTGTCGCAGTATGATAGATAAAGCCGTAATATAGTTATAACCCTAGGTATATGATTATATGCCGTAAGATAGTTATACGAAAGCAATACATGACTATGTTACTAGGAACATAACTATAATACGATTCTAGTTTAGTGATATGGTTATATTACTGGATTAAGTTTAGTAAAATTGGAATTTTAGTTGATATTCTGAAAGATTGGTTACCCAGAAATGCAATACAGCTAACAAACATTACTTTGAATGATCCTGTACCAAATGAAGGTTGTCGCTGAAAGAAATATGCCAAAATTTATTGCCATATGGTAAGTAAGTATAAGTAAGTATATCTTTATTCACAAAAAAACATGGTATACATTGGTGTTACAATTATTAAATATTGTGTCACATGTTTTGTCATTTTAAATGACGTGTGAATGCATAACGTGTCATATTGAATTATAACTTAAATTTTACATTATAAACATATTATCAAAGAAAATTGCATATCATAACAAAAAAAAAAGGAAATTCACATGCAAATGTCATTGTTTACTCTGAAGGTCAAAAAATTCATTAATGTCATAAAATGGTCTGTCATGTAGTCATATGCTTAGATTCTTTTTAAATGAGTAGTTAGTCAAGTGTTTCATATCATTGGGCAAACAATTATAAATACGAATACACATATTATGTGGACTGTTTAAACATTTTTTTGAGTGTGCTATATCATCTAGTACAAGTCGATGTGGATTTCTTTGAGGTCTATTATTTACATCAATAGCTTTCCTAAACAATTTTATGTTTTTATGTACAAATAAACATATTTCATAAATGTACAAAGATGGTAATGTCAAAATACCCATTTTTTTATATAGTGGCTTACATGTGGTGCGTGGAGGGACTCCACATATTGCCCTCACGCATTTTTTCTGGGCTATGAATGTCTTTTGCCATTCTGTACTATTACCCCACATCATTATACCGTAGCGCAGTACCGATCCCACATAAGCATGATATGATGTGGTGGCCGTTCTCATATCAGTTGCTTTTTTTACCTGTCTCAGAGCATACACAAATTGATTAGTTCGCTTACCTATGACATCAATTTGCTTTTTCCAATTCAATCAAATGGTGGCCAAGGTTATTTAAAATGTTTGTGTAAAAGAAACTAATACATTACTAAAAGGCGCGCCTGTAAGAAGCATTCAGTAAGTACTCTTTTTGCCCGACTACGGCGAAGCCAAAAGGAAGGGTAATGATTTTGGCAGTCTATGTATGTATGAATGTAGGGAAGCCGCCTAACTTGGATTGGTCGCCATTAGTGGCTTTATTTCTATCCTCCTATATAAATTCTCCGTGTTTCTGAAGGCACGTTAAGCCGGCGTTGGTCTCTGCTGTTATCACTAGATGAATGAATGTATATATGTATGTAAGTATGTATGTACATCTTTAATGTCCATGTTATACCGTCGCCGGTTTCTGATGGGAGCTGCACCCTTGAAGTTGTGAACAGTGTGTCAGTTGATCCAGGCTGACAGCTCCAGCTTCAAGGATGAGGTCTCTTATCGAATCAGACTTGGATGGGCAGCATTCGGGAAGCTCCACAATGTTTTCTTGTCCAAAATACCTCAGTGCCTTAAAACTAAGTTCTTCGACCAGTGTCTGTTACAGTAATGACATATGGGTCCGAAACGTGGTCCCTTACTATGGGCTTCATAAGAAAGCTCAAGGTCGCCCAAAGAGCCACGGAGTGGGCTATGCTCAGTGTTTCCCTACGAGACCGAATCAGAAGTGAGTGGATCCGTAGGAGAACAAAGGTTACTGACATAGCCCAGGCGGATTAGCTCTATTGAAGTGGCAGTGGGCGGGGCATATAGCACGACGGACCGATGGCCGATGGGCAGAAAAGTTCTGGAATGGTGATCGCACCGGTAAGTGCAGCATCGGAAAAAGTTTATTATAAAAATAAAAACCATAATATACTCGTAAGTATCGTTTTCTTTGATTCTCTGGCAGATTTATAATCATCTCACTAGATTAGTTTAGTCAGATAAACATATTACTAGATTGCAACCGTATTATAATTATATTCCTAGTAAGATAGTAATTAATCTCTTTCGTATAACTATGTTACGGTGTATAATTATATCCCTAGGGATATAACTATATCACGGCTTTATCTATCGTACTGCGACATGTTTATCTGACTAAACTAATCTAGTGAGATGATTTTAATTCAGCTAGAGAATCAAAGAAAACGATACTTACGAGTTTATATCGGTTTTATTTTTATAATAAACTATTTCCGTTGCTGCGCTTACCGTATCACCATTCAAGAACTTTTCTGCCCCATCGGCCATCGGTCCGTCGCGCTATGTGCCCCGCCCACTGCCACTTTTCTGATTCGGTCTCGTAGGGAAACACCGAGCATAGCCCTCTCCGTGGCTCTTTGGGCGACCTTGAGCTTTCTTATGAAGCCCATAGTAAGGGACCACGTTTCGAATCCATATGTCATCACTGGTAACAGACAATAGTCGAAGACCTTAGTTTCAAGGCACTGAGGTATTTTGAACAAGAAAACATTGTGGAGCTTCTCGAATGCTACCCATCCGAGTCTAATTCGACGAGAGACCTCATCCTTGAAGCTGAAGCTGTCAGCCTGGATCAACTGACCCAAGTAGACATATTGGTCCACAACTTCAAGGATGCAGTTCCCATCAGAAACCGGCTACGGTATAACATGGACATTAAACATTAAAAAAGAGTACTTACTGAATGCTTCTTACAGGCGCGTCTTTTAGTAATGTATTAGTTTTTTTTTACAGAAACATTTTAAATAACCTTGGCCACCAAATGGCAATAAATTTTGACATATTTCTCTCAGCGACAACTCTTTATTTGGTACAGGATCATTCAAAGTAATGACTGAAAGCTGTGTTGCATTTCTGGGTAACCAATCTTTTGGAATATCAACTGAAGTTCCAATTTTACTAAACTTAATCCAGTAATATAACCATATCACTAAACTAGAATCGTATTATAATTATGTTCCTAGTAAGATAGTAATATATTGCTTTCGTATAACTATGTTACGGCATATAATCATATACCTAGGGTTATAACTATATTACGGCTTTATCTATCATACTGCGACATCTATATTCATCAGTTAAATTGAAAACTTATCATCAAGTAAGTAGGTTAACATCGTGCCACCTCAAAACATACCTAATTTTTTAAGTGATGTGACATAGCTCATTCATTTGGAAATCTTATCCAACTCTTGGAGTCTGTTGCCATATTTAGCTAAAAATAGGGAAGGACATTGATTTAATTTCGTCTGGATTGGATAATGTAATCACGCCACTCGTGGTAGTTTTCCTAATAGTCCCCAAACACGTGATATTCGTGGAATAATGTACAAGTGTTCCACCGTAGACTACCTACGTACCTACCTTTTTATTTGTACTGCTGGCGATTAAATCTGAAACAATAAAAAATAAATGACAGAACTGATAATGCTAAACAAAAAATACCAAGTATGCGAATTCACAGAAATTACCACAAATATTTTCACAAGAAATACAAGTATATTTATTTTAAAATATTTTTTTATCTTTAAACTTCGTTGGGTTGCTAGAAGTTCCCACAAGTGCTAAATTTGACAAGGCGCAAGAGAAGAGTGCCTCTCAACGGGAATATTTATAAGTACACATAAAATATACTGTTTATCAACGTATGTAGTGTTTTATGATCAATGTAATAAATGTATATACAGACATAGATAGTGTCATGGTCGCCGTTGCGGAAAAGCTGTTGTTACTTGATTTCACTCAATATCGAAGCCATATAACTGATGATTTAATTTGATCCAAATAAACCAAAAGGTCACAGTCCACATAAATTGTGTTTAATATAAGTATGTGAATTAAATTAAACAACCTTTTAGTATTATCAAAAAAGCACACATGACTACGGCTCACCTGATGGACAACCTGCAACACCAAAAATGCCAGGCGCAGCTCATCAAGATTTTTGCTCCAATATGATTAAAGACAAAGCAGCATATAAAAGGTATATGTATACCAAGTCTTAAGAAATGGAATATAAGCGACATCCTGAAATAGAGCGTAATATCTTACCCGTCTGCTACTGCAGTTTAAAAGGGAACTCGCAAAACGAAAAGACAATTAAAGTAGAAGCAAGCATAGATCAAGAAATTTATTAATCCTATGTAAGTTTCCTAAACGATGCATGCTACTGCTCTGTGACTTAAAACTTCCGTCTTGATGCTCCTACAGTCTTAGCAAGTTGTGTTTGTCTTAACTTCCAGAATATGCAGAACTTTGAATACCCGTAAAACGGAATTATCGATCATCATATTTTGTTTGACAACTATATGATGGAAATGTTGGGTGGATTTTTGAAATTGTGAATTAGAATTAAAAAAAAATCTAAACAACCATAAATCGACCAAAGATCAATTATTGTTTTAATATTTTACTAAGCACTTTGTAAAAATAGGCTACAATAAAATATTTTTAAAATTTAATACAATCAGAGCTTACAAATTACTTACCGCTAAATCTAAAACTACTTAAACTAAAAATACAAATAAACTAATCATAACTAATATTATAAATGCGACAATGAGTTTGTTTGTTTGTTACGCTTTCATGCTCTACCTACTCCACCAATCTTTCTGAAATTTCGCATACACATAGATACAGGTATTGAGAACCTTTCAGCCCGTGGAAAATTCACCCAGGCGTAGCCGCGGTGTGGCGCTGCGTTATAGCGGGCGCAAGCTAGCAAATAGTAATTAAAAAAACATTGACCTTAGGTACATATTTGAAATGACGTATAAGTAAGTATTACCGACAACAATTTCCCTTGGGTGGATGTACATCAGATCTCTAAAACACTAACTTCACTAAGTACTGATGTAATTACGAGTGCTTGCGTTAATTTACGACACCTTATACGGCCGACATACAATTGGATTTCGACCGGGACGGGCTCGACCACAAACTTTCGCCGAGATTATGGACCTTCGCACAAAACATAGACAGTACAGAATGACCATCATACTCGTATCTACACAATGAACAATATTAAAACACTTATTATAAATGCTTATTGAGTTTATTTAAAAAGTAAAAAAAAAAAACACTTTTTTGACATAGAACATTATTGGAAGACCTCAGAAGGCATACCCCATAAAGCCCCTATAGCTTTGAACAAAGATACGTCGACAAATTTTCGATCTATTGCGAAACAGCGGAGCAGAAGGAATTTTCCTTTCAGAAAAGATGCAATTATTAGGATTTTTTTTATCAGTATCTTATATTTGTACCTACAGCACAGACTTAGTAATAGTACAGCTCTTTATGTTGGCTACAGGCCCACAAAGGTTTACAATACCAAGTCCAAAAGTAGGCATGAGATATATGATAACTATCCATTATCTCACGTTTCTTCATAAATAAATAGGTAAATGTTTTTTTTCTCTTTACAGTTAGAACATTTTAAATTTAAACGTACAACATTTTAATATGAGCCCTCCATATTTTGAACTAGCACATCTACTTCGGGCCTACACACAGTACCTACCTACCGAGGATTTACGCAACCACACACATCCATCCAATCTCTAAGCTATCGTCCAAAGCTAAGATTTATATGTTAGTTTTCATAAATTGCTTTTGAAGCAAGTATATACCTAACTGTCAAGAGATTGTATTGATGTATTGTCTACTACTATTCGCTTTTAATCCAAATAGTAATAGTAATTTGTACTCGCATAAGTGTATATAAGGTATATCTCTTTTACAAATTGTTAATTCAAACATTAAGTATTATATTCTTCTTCTAGAAAATATGTTTATGTTACATATCTATTTACAGAATTTCAATCAAAGCCTTTGAATTCCGACTGTTACAATAAAAATAAATACCTACAAAACATTCAAAAAGTTTGAAATGGCCGGCATTACGACCAAAAGTATTTGTGTAATCTGTGTCGACCTGCTGCTGAATATTCATGGTGTTCGAGTATGAATGTAAACCAGTAATTTGGCAAATCAGACGTGCCTCTGCTTAAACCCAAATTAATTTTTAATCTAATCCGAGTGGATACTGCGGGGATTAGTTGTTGAATCAATCTATGAGTACCTCAATTCAATATCAGAAATGCTTATTTAAATTAAAAATCTGGATTGAATATTTTAAATAGTAAAATAACTTTTTTGACGATAAAAATGTTTAATGCAGTATTTCTTCAGAAATTCGTCGTTTGTATTATGTTAATGTTATGCGAGGGAGGGAACAAATAAAACATCTCAATTTACTCTACACGGCTTGGAATGCAACTTGGCAAATGCTGTAATGATAAAGAACCTGTGTGTATTACTTAATACTAATATTTATGTATTTGAATTATAACCACTAGACAAGAAACCCTATTGTTTATTCATTCATTCGCGTCTCCGAACCAAATGTCATTATAACAGCACGGTGATTGGTGACCAGCCGTGAGCCAGGAATTTTAGTATGCATGAAATATCTACACATATGCTGATATATAGATCCATAGTTATGAAAGAAGTGTTTGCACACAAACCAGATTTGATTTACGATTTCTATTAATATTAGCTGCCGCTCATGGCTTTGCTTTAAGTGTCCTAACACTAAACTAAGAATGAAGCTAAAGATCGAAACTTCAATTATATTTAATTAATTATAACCCGTTAGTTACTTGATTATATCATGCATTAACGTACATTCCTTATTAAGATACAAGATTTGAAATTAAAAAAAAAAACAGTACATGCACTTTCAGGATATGGACTGTGGTTATTGTTACATTTGCTTAGTTTCATGATATTATGATGGTCGAATCTTAGATTCAAGTATCACCTATTTGCACGAATATATTACCCCTTAATCTAAAGTACAAATGGACGTAGACAAACCAATTTGGGAAATAAATAGAGAATCTAGGAAGTTTGTCGCGGTAACTATGAAATTGCAGTTTATTACAAAATTGGCATCGACAAAATGGATTCCGAAATGGTCTTATTGCTTAAAACTTTTAACGATGTCGAAACAGGCAAATTGTTAGCAATCATTGAAATGTTTTCTGAGATGATCATTTAGGCAATAAAATCAACATTTTTTATTTATAAATTAATGAACATTTGTTTAATTTTTTAATCATAAATTTTAAAAATTGATTTAATATTGATTTCACATAAACGATGTCCATTAATAATCATGTCAAATCTTTTTATAGTTAAAAGCTCTATATATATACATATATATATATATATATCGTTTACAAAGTATTGTTGCTAAAGATTCATCTATAAGAACGCCAATAGATACTTATTTTACTAAACATCACCATATTGACGCCGTTCCGTAAATAAATCATGCCGCTACAAGCGCGAGAAGAAAAGTCGCCTGATGGGATAAAAGATTAAATTTCCTTTGAATAAGGGACATTATTCATGAGCCGTAACAAGCGGTCCCACCGGATGACGGGCAGGAAGCAACAGGGCCTTGATCAGCGGGGATTTAAATAAAGTAAACACCTCTGACACGGCGATGAGCCCTATCGACGTCACATGGCATATTCATCTATAAGTATTTTATATTTACTGTATAACCGGGAGTCGTGGGTTCGATTCCTACGGGAAGCATACTTTGTTTAGTTGTTTCCAGTTTGGTTAGGACATTACAGGCTTGAACCACCTGATTGTGTGATAATAAAGATGATGCCACGTCAGAGGCCGAGAGGTGGTTCCGAAGAACTCTGACAGTAAGGTGTGCATGGTCGATTGACCGAGACGCCTACTCGATATGATGTTGATGAGTAATCAACTGTTCCGCTTTTCTGGAAGGTAGGTGAATTCAATGTACCGCTTCATAATTGTGCAGTATGATTTTGAAAAATAATAGATATTTTCATTCATGCGTAATTGAGGGATGATTTTTTTTTAATAGCCTTGTGGGGTTCGTTGGATAGGTCTTTGAAAATGATATAGAGGTTCCTAAAACAGTTTTATACTAATTTAGTTTTTGCCCCCCCCCCCCCCCCTCAAACTTTTTAACTATGCAGTTAAAAATTGTGGAAAAAATTGCGCATATATAATTTAACTAAAACTTCAAACGAAAATTGGTTTTAACATATTGGATTGAGTAGTTTACGGCATACCTATGGGATAATTTAGATATTTTGCCACCACCACAATAATTGGATTAAGGAGTTCAATATTATTTTCATTTGTTTTTCAAAATAAGAATTTGAATATACTTACTTGAACAGTTTTTTCCAAGACTCAAAAAAACTTCATACTTTGGTTGTCGATTGTACAGAATACACTGTGCATAAAATAAATTGCTGCCGATGTAGGAAGGTCTTCTAGAGTCATAGTCTCCAGGGAAGGAAGTACTCAATGGTAATATATTTATTTCTGTATAGGTAAAGTATATTTTATTGTGATATATGTATCACGAAAATCCGAAAAAACGAACCTACTACTAATACCATTTTTATTGAATTTACTTGTACATTTATTTAATTTTACATGATTCCAACCAGAATATCAATGAGGACCTCTACTCTACGACGAACACCGATATAAAATCAAATGCTTACCATCAAATACATTTATTGTGTGGTGTCACAGAAAGGGCAGATTTGCATATTTTACATTTTTTAATCTGAAGGCTAAAATTACGATAAAGTCAATTCGTTTTGGCTTATAGCTTCCACTTTACTTAAATACTCGTCTCTGCAATCTGTCCTTTAAAGGACACGTGAAAATAATGAGCAATACTCATTAATATTTAAAACTAGCATATTTCATGGGCTTTCCGTGGAACATTTTGGGGCATTAAGTCTTTTTCTAGTGTAACGTGTATATGTCGCAGTAAGATAGATAAAGCCGTGATATAGTCATATTCCTAGTGATATAATTATATACCGTAACATAGATATATGAAAGAGATTTATAACTATCTTACTAGGAATATAATTATTATACGGTTGCAATCTAGTAATATGTTTATCTGACTAAACTAATCTAGTCAGATGGTTATAAATCTGCCAGAGAATCAAAGAAAACAATACTAATTATATTGGTTTTTATTTTTATTACAAAATTAAGGTTACAATTAGTCACAATACTGTTTCTGCTGGACAAAGACCCCCCAAGGATTTCCAAAATGACCGGTTGGAAGCGGCCTGGATCCAGCGCCTGCCTGCGACCTTCCTTAGGTAATCTGACCATCTGGTCGGTGGGTGTCCGATGCTGCACTTACCGGTGTGTGGTCGCCATTCGAGAACCTTTCTGCCCCCCATCGGCCATCGGTTCGTTGCGCGCCCACTGCCACTTCAAAAAGCTAATCCGCTAGGCTATGTCGGCAACCCTTGTTCTCCTACGGATCTCCTCATTTCTGATTCGGTCTCCTAGGGAACACCGAGCATAGCCCTCTCCATGGCTCTTTGGGCGACCTTGAGCTTAACTTATGAGGCCTATAGTAAGGGACCACAAACTCATGTCATCACTGGTAACAAACACTGGTGGAAGACTTAGTTTTAAGGCACTAAACGTTAAGTTACTAAACTTAATCCAGTAATATAACCATATCACTAAACTAGAACCGTATTATAATTATGTTCCTAACTTCCTAGTAAGATAGTCATGAATTGCTTTCGTATAACTATGTTACGGCATAAAATCATATACCTAGGGTTATAACTATATTACGGCTTTATCTATCATACTGCGACATATATATATTACTTCTCTTCAATAGATCATGACCTGAGTTTCAAGAATTAAATAAGAATTTTTTCTTGTTCTAACCAGAAAATATTTCTCTGATCGGAAAAGAATAAGTTCTTAAAAAAATGGTAGTCTTAATTTGATGCTGCTTGCTATTGCATGATGCCCCTAACTCCTTTCCAAATATGTATACCAATTTGGCATACATAAAAAGAGGGGGCCATAACACATTAATGGAAAAAGATAGAGAAGTTATGATGATGATGAAATAAATAAAAAATATTAATATGATATGAGGATCCAGGAATGCTCAATGACAAAAAATCAAAGTAACCACAAAGACTCAAAGCTAATTTAAGGTTCAAGCCATTTGGGCGCGACAAAAAGAAGAAAAAAATAATCTAATTTTCGTTGTCCTTAAAAATTATTGTATGACTAAATATAACCAGCTAACATTTTATAAACCCTATACCACAGAGTTAGTAATAGTACTACGTACCCTATACTCAAATCAATGTGAATTCTATGTAATCGTAACTAAAAGGTTTATAAACCCATTTATACTTGTAAATGTAGCATTTAAAGTAATCTCGACAATCTTGCGCTTGCCATGTTCTGTTATCGACGTTTTGTCTGCAAAATGTTAATGTCATCTAATTTCATTCTTATTCAATATTACATTCGTAGAATATCCCATGTTTTTTAACGTAATGTTCTGCCTACGGTTTCGTTTGTGTTATAATAATTATTATTAGTATCGTTTTTCATTCCTCTGTATGGTTTTTCCCGTGTAGCACCGATAAATTTTAGTTTAGGACATAAACAGATCAATGTCGAGATATATAATTACAAAAGCGAAAAAATATCAGTGTGCCAAGTGTTTTCTTTTTATGTTTTCATTTATTCAACCACATTGGAGTTTCTTTAAATCTAGATTATCATATCATTTAGGCAGCACATAGAGTAATCATTTGTTTCATAAGGCATTAGTACTTATGTAACTATTTAAGTGCTTTGTGAATAACACTTTTTTACAAAGCAAGTAGCGTCGAAATTTCCTCAACAACAAGACAGAACACGCGAGTCTTCAATGCTCTTTAGTTATGTAATCCCATTTATTATGCTCGCTAACCTCGTATAAAAATCACTAGGGACCGCGGTGAGATATCCTCGGGTCATCTCATTTTGTGGGCTTGAATTAAAAAACATACGGCAACAGATTTGCCTACATTTGTCTAAGAAGAAAAACTTAAATAAAATATTATTAAGGGCAGGAGATCTATTACAGGGGCGACTGAAGGCGTGAGCCCATCGCCTACGGCCTCAGTCCCAGAGGCTTTGCGGTCCAGGATTATGAGATGATGGCTGCTATGGATCTACCTGCACACACCTAGACCTCTTATATATTGGTTAAGTAATATTAGTTTGAAATTGATATTTAAATCGCAACTTCTCACAAATATAACAAGTCATAACACTAGAAACTAGTTAACGAACGCTTGTAAATTAGATTACCTACATATGGTTAATATATTCTGATTATTCAATAAAGCTGTTTTAAAAAATACCACACGAATATGTGTTGTGTTTTTTGTAGTATGAAAGCTCGTTTGCGTGCATAGTCTCACTGTGTGACATCCACTAACGGAAGCCGTAGATTATTCACTGGGGCTAATGAGGCGACACTGTGTTGTTTTCATTCCTTCATATGTTCTTTCAACTTACTATTTGGCCAGTTGATGTGTATGTTGTATTTTAGACACATTTACATAGATAAATAGACATACAATTTTGATTGGAGTTTTATTGTCAGAAGTTGGCAAATCTCAAGAAATACCTATAGACCATGCCCATGACGACGATTATTAATTTAGGATTAATAATGAAATTAAAACAATTGACGACCTCGACAAGAGCTCCGCGACTTCGATAGGCCCCAAAATTTTCTCTGCGGCACGTCATGGGCCTTAGCAAACACAGCCAATTGAGGTAAACACACAATTATAGAAGGCTGGAGAAACATAAACAATTCCGCCAATTCAATTAGTCCACTCTAAAGGTCAAAGATGAACAAAACATTATAGAGGGTTCATTTGAATATTTAAAAACTCACAAGGTAGTTTACTTGATACATTGGTAAAATAAATATTCATTGTTATATAATATGGTACACATATATACTTATATGACAAAATATAAAGTCAGTTTCTCTCACGTAAGATACCAATATGTCGGAGATGCAATGAAAAATGATAAGCTTAGAGCTTTAAATTAGATTACAGATTTTATTAAATTCATCAAAGTTTTTGAAGGTATGAAGTATTGTAGCATAAGCAAACCTAAGACTTTTTTTATTTAATTCAATTATAAAAACACAATCAATATGTATAAAAAATATTTGTATTTTTATAGTAAGTAGATACTAGTAAAGAAAGTGTAACAAACAAACATAAACGAGCTGGTTTGCACTGGTGATGCACAGGCCACCCTGTGACTAAGCGCATGTAAATAGGTATTGTAAAACTTTTCTACTCAGTGAGCTTCACAATTACCTGTCTTATCATGGCGGTGACAGGTTGCCGGCGACCGCAGCAGCCACGCCATTGAGGCCAGCCGCAAATCGATCACACAGCTCGCACCAACGACTTCCAATATCGATCACAATCAATATATTCCTACTGAATATATGTATACAACATGTCAACTAGATGAGAAATACTTCAAATTTTGAGATAAACTACCAATGTCAGATTTTAACCGGGCTCTATCTTTTTTCTGAACGAGACGTATGACGTATTAAACACTCAACGAATATCATTTCATTCAATTATTTTTTATTTGTTAACTTATACAGCCTATCTACAAAATTACACTCTTGTTATTTAAAAATAAAATAGTTCTCAAACTAGTTCAGCACTTGGTTTTAACTTCAATGAGCTGAATTCTAATTGTGATTTATATTTATCTTTCTAGAGAATGTGGTTCCTAGTCAATCCTGTCGTATTCTCCGCCCGTTTGCGGAACATGAACAATCGTTATCTCCTCGAAGCTCATAGTTCTGTAGAGCCTTTGTTGAAGGCTTATGTCCTTAAAATGAAATCCGGGTTCAATTGGAACACGAGTCTGTGACTCAACAGTTCTCCCTCTTCATATCGGTCCTATAAGAATTAATATCGATTCTCTTATAGATGAAGGCTTACTGCATATTTGATACTTTTATATATGTACTCGTATTATTTAATATATACCAACACTTATATATTCTTAATTTATTATACCATTTTTATTTCAACCACGATTGTCGACGATCACTGTCTAAGCGTGTATCGTATAATTTGTTTGTATGAAAGAGATTGCTTAAGCAATAAGGCCGCCTATTGTTTAATTAATGTTTGTAATTTGTCCTTTATCATTTTTTACATCACATTTAGAAGACAAACAGATAAAGCAAGTATATGAACCTGATGGTAAGTGATCACCGTAGCCTACGATTTAAATGGTGCAATAAATAATATTTGTATTTTGAATTCTCCCCCTACACTAAAAATTTTGGAGAATTAAACTACATAAATGTATTTAGTAAAACATAATATCTTAAACGATATTCAATACATATAAGTGACTCTTTTTCTCATTTACGAAACTTTGGAAATTAACAGTTCAAAGTTTTAGTTCCTGAAGGATGAAATAAATCAAATGTTCTTCCCTAAGCTAAAGAAAACCTCAGACTGTCTTAAAAGAAGATTTAGTAACAAATATTTGTACTAAGAGCAAAGTTCGTAAATAACTAAAGTTGAGACATTAAACAATTCGAAAACTCCGTAATACATTTAATCATTTTAATTTACAGTTCACATTTTTTCAAAGACAACGCAAACACGGGCAAATTAAAGAACAAGCTTCAAACAACCAAAATAAAGTCTGCGTTGTAGAGGTCTATTTCGGAATAATTTTGTTATATTCTTTTAACGAATTTTGAGTGAAGAGATATTTACGAATAATTTAGTATGTAAGTACTTCATTAACTTGTTACAGAGTTTGTCACAAAAAGAGAATTTTGTTCGTCAAAATGATCAAATGATACACTAAATACTGGAGAATTTAATGCTGTGTAAGTACAGTCACTTTTTATTACTTCATTATTAAGATCTTTTTTTAAAAATAAGAATATTATTCGATAAAGAACAAATAAAAAAAATGTATTTGCTACATTACTTAATATGACAATATTTCCTTAATATTCAAATCGGAATGATTTACAAATTAACATAATAAAGTAAGTTGACTTATAATATGATACCATGAATACGTGAGCATTGAAATCCATACTAATATTATAAATGCGAAAGTCTGTCTGTCTGTCTGTCTGTCTGTCTGTCTGTCTGTCTGTCTGTCTGTCTGTCACCTCTTCACGGCTAAACTGCTGGACCGATTGTGATGAAATTTGGTATAGATGTAGTTAACGACCTGAGGTCAAACATAGGCTACTTTTTGGCGCGATATAACCGAGTCCCACGCGGGGCGAAGCCGCGGGGAACAGCTAGTAGTTATATAAAAGCAATTCTTTCTCTGCTGCGCCACAATTGTAAATGTGACTATGACACAAAGGGGGATTTGAACGAGGCGAAATATCGGGCAATGGGGGTGGCCAAGTACTCGTGCTATGTAAAGTCAATATAGAGTCCATATAGCCATTACGACTAGAAAAGAAGAAGAAGACAAGTGTAAAAACCCTTCCTCCATATATGTATCATTTATAGCTATCATATCTGTGAGTTAAGCATGACAGGCTGGTATGGCCTGTTACACTGAAATAAGTTTACGACGTCCACTATACTATCGTGCATAATACGATCGTAAACTAGATTTAATGACAATACAGCTATGCACTGTTTAGTTTATGAAGGTGCCACCGATGTACTTTATGTTCTCAAGTTTAAAACAAATCAAGCCAATATTACCAGAACTTGTGTAACACATGTTATTTAAAATACTCTTCTTGTATAATAGATAGTTAGGTAATAAAATAATCTTGCATTTTTAAGAAATGTTTCTAGCTTATGTTATGCTGTTCAGTTGTGCTATTTAAGCAGTGAGCTGAAAGGAAGATAGATTGTATGCAAGGTGCTCGTAGCATTTTACTCAAATAAATAAAGCAGTCAGCTAGCAACTTTCATACGGCAGGTAATAGCACAATTTTAGTGACGTTGATATAGAATTCGTATGCTCAAAATCTATATAGTATAAAGTAATATGTTCTCACTTAGTGTAAATCTCAATAATATCACAATCAGTATCACGATTATTTTTTGAGCTTCCATAAGCTAAGGCAGACGCGTCAGCAATCTCATTACTTAACTAAACTAATCTGATTGATACTATCAGCAGTATCTGGCTGATACATTCCACATGGAACTGTGGAAACGAGCTTTTGATCTTTTATATTTTGATGGAGAGGTCACTTATTAAAATTGACTAACTAGATATACCTTAGTAGTTATAAAGTATACTACATATATTTACACAAATCTACCCCCTTATTAACTTTAGATTTTCAAAAAGTAAACTTGAAATAAAAATGTTAAAATGGTACCTACATGAAAATACTATTACTCTTGTTATTGACGCTAATTTATTTATTTATTCTCTCACACAGTTGTTTAATGCCAAGTTTAAGGTTGACATGTTGCATGTCTGTACACCCTAACACGTCAGCATACGCAATATAATTTGAGCCACGCAAACTGTAAATAATAAATTAAAGTGACATTAGAAACCAGGGCTTACCAAACATATTGCGGGAAGTTTATCATTATCATGTCGACAATGTAGGCAACTAGAAAATTCTGACATTTTAGATTAAAAACGAGATGTAACAGAAGGAAGGATGTAGACTAAGATAGTATGGGCATGTTACGAAGAAGAATGAAAGGCTATTTTAGGTTAGGAAATGGGATATTTTAGGTTTTAGATATGAGGGTAGATATAGAGGAGGGTAGGACAAAAAAACCGGTCAAGTGCGAGTTGAACTCGCGTGGAGAGGGTTCCGTACAATGCCAACGTCAGTTTTTAAATTCAATTGTAGTATTTCAATTAACTACTACTATCGCCATCTAGTGGTGTTTTAGTGAACTATATTCCGTGAACGTTTTATATTGAATTTACCACTTAATTGTCAATTGACAGAGATCTTGTAAGTTTTCCTGTAATCTACAGGTAATGAACTAAATTTTATATTTTTTTCAAAATTTTAGACTCAGTAATTACGGAAATCAGGGGGGGGACTACCGTCTCTTAAAACCTATATTTGAAACCCTCATAACAAGCCCTTTCTTTTGATATATAACACGGTAAGGTTTGCTAAACTTTATTTTTTCAATTCCTAATTAGTCCCCCGAAAATGGTACTTATTTTACAAAAATATTTGTTTTACTTTGCACATTTATGTGTTTGAGTCACAGGATCACGCCATCCTACCAAATTTCATCTGTTTTGGTCCAGTAGGTTCGGAGAAAATTGGCTGTGACAGACGGACGGACGGACAGACAGACGCACGAGTGATCCTATAAGGGTTCCGTTTTTACATTTTTGTACGGAACCTTAAAAAGTGCTGATGGATTGTGTAAAGGCTAACACGTGAAATAATATAAGTGGTGTAACGGATGACATGAGTAGGAATAGAAGTAAATGGAAGAAGTTGACATGCTGTGTGTGCGTGCTGTCGTCACGTAAAAGTAGATAAGAAGTAGGTATACTAAGGTTTGAAATGAAATTTGTTCCTTTTGCTATAATATATATTTTTATAATTTATACAGACTAAATCAATCAATAAAAAAGTGTGTATGTACTATAACCTCCCTATAACCTTTCACAAAAATCGTTTCTAGATGAAATAAATAAAAAGTTAAAGTTAATAAAAAAATATTTTTTCAAATGCGATCAAGTTAAAACTCTTCAGGTTTATCTAGTTAAAATATATAACATAAGGAATTCAGCACATATGATTAAAGATAGCCAAAGCTATAATTTTGATACATATCAGATGCACAAGTGAACACATAAGCAAAAAAGTAAATAATTTTGAATGCTGAGTCTTTATGAATTATTGCTCTGGTTCCTTATTTAATTCGTGTCAGGGGCGCCAGGCTAAATGAAATTTAAGCCCAGATTTAATTTGCGCTAAGAAATTTGATTTTCAACCGTAACTGACTTTTCGATAATTATCTGAACATTGATTAATAGGCAAAGTTTACTTGTCCGTAGGTACGTCACATAAACAATTAAGAACATTATTTAGAATAAAAGTATATAAATCACAACGCAGGATTGCAGTTTGGACCCGATCCTAAGAAAGCTGACGACTGGGCGAAGTGGATAAGAAGAAGTAGGAAAATAGACCTTCTTAGAGGCTTCAAAGCAGCCGGATAAAGACGTTAACGGGAAAGACCTGCGTTAAAGAAAGAAATAAAACTTATTGAAAAGAATAAAAATACACAGCCAAGTGAGAATCTCGCTAGCGGTGAGCCAGTGACAGGGAATAAAGCCTTGTCAGTTTTTCTTATGAAGTCACAGTCATGAGTTACATATAAAGTATATTTGCTAAGAATATAATAAAAATAGATAAGTCGTTGCGTCCTGATCGTATTAAAAATATTTTATTCTAAAACTACTTTTACTTTAAGTATATTCGGAATTATCAAAAGTATGTATCTGTTCGTAGTTTTATAGATGTTTTTTGATAGTTTTGTTTTGTTGAAAGACATATCCTTAGAAATAAGCAGCACCCTTGTACCACATTTTAAATATTGCTATTACTAAAATCCTGCAAAAAAAAATTTAAATTGACTAAACTACCTTCTATAGCAAAAAAAATCTTACGCCGCTGCTGTTGCGTGTCAAAAAGGTAAGAATGTTTCGTTCGCTACGGTGCTACGCCGCGCCGTAGCTCATAGCTCCGTAGCACTCTTTGTGCAACGTGAGCAAACACAATAAAATAACTGGTGAACAAACACAGGATTCATTTTATAAATGAAAAGCTGTAGAACTCTTGACTAAGACAGAGAGACCGTGCTATTTACTGACCTAGCTATTCTACTGCTAACACTGATCTGAAGTGAAACAGAATTTCTGTTACTAAGAGAGTTCCGTGGAAACACTCAGAAAATGAATTCTTAATTATATTGTTATATTGACAGCACAAAGCAACAAAATTAACTAACCAAAGTTAAAATGCCTAATATTATAACGTACTAGCGACCGGCCCCGGCTTCGCATCGGCGGCATAAAAACCTTCCTCTTGAATCACTATCTATTAAAAAAACCGCATCAAAATCCGTTGCGTAGTTTTAAAGATTTAAGCATACATAGGGATATAGAGACAGAGAAAGCGACTTTGTTTTATAGTATGTAGTGATAGTGATGAAGCGTAAAAGTTCTGAGACAGTTTCAGGTTTTAGACCCTAATGTCTAGATGATGATGCATACAGGCAATCAAGGCATACGGCCCAAGTAATATACTACAAAATTAAACTAAATACTCTACGATTAAATACTCGTATCAACTCGTATGCTTGCGGTATTCGCAGCTTAAAATACAATTCATCATGAACACACATCATATAATTTTGAGATCATTCCATCTAGTATATAAATTGTATGTTGTGGCAAGGGGCTCTGCACCACGAAACCGCATTAAGTCATCAAACTGCGAGTTGCGACTCTCCAATATCGGCCGATAACCATCCAATTCGGAAAATTCGGAACAGTTCTCTGTATGATTTGTGATAAATATGAAAGGTAAACAAAACTTTCAATTTCAATCGTAACAAGCTGGTACTTAACCTGAATCGTGCTACTTATTTGTTTAATTGTTCAAGAAGCAGCGTTTTTTTTTTGTTATTCTTTAATTACATGAAATTCAACGTTAAGTATGGAAACGCAGGCAATCGCGTGTTTAAATTTGTAAAACAGCCGGAGTTTACTAAATACTTTTGTGTCATTGACAATATAAAGGCTTCACATTATTATAAAACCATTGAATTAGGAAATGGCACTTGTGTCGGGTTTTCTCATTTTATAATTTTTACAATCATAAATAAACTAACATATTACATTAACATACAAAGACAACTTTCTCAATATCATTGTTAGTTGACTGGTAAAAAAGCCCAAGGCTTAAAGTAGACAGTTTTATATAAAGAAATAAAATTTTCTAAATTAATTAACTATTTTCAAGATTACAAGGCTTTTACTGTATAGCAAAAATATAACTGCAACAAATTTTCACAGAAAATTATAAATTTTTTGTCAGTATTTAAATGACTATGATGTAAATACAATTAAAATAATACTTAATAGATTCAGTTTTTTCCAGGAAAAAAGTTTCTCATGGCAGAAAATTTCCATACTACTAAAACTATAATTATATACATATTATTGATACTTACAAATATGGCATAGAAAATGGAAGACAGCAACTCTAGATCAAGTGGTGTAAGCTGCCAGTCCCGAGTCCCGACGCAGACTGCGCCCGTAATCCGGTGATTACCATGACAATGTCGAGATTTGCACTATCAGTATAATTAGGAGAAACTGGAGTAAACACAGTAAAAGTTAGTACCATTTCCTTTTACAGTGCATCCGAGCCAGTCTAGAGTAACATCATGGACATCTGTGTGTCGACCCTGTTTTCTACTTAATTACTGCCAATTTTTTATTCATTGCCAATTTTTTAAATTGTAAAATGTTTGTGACAAATTACACAGGCAGTCACAAATATGATGTGCTTTAAGGGTCTTGCCAATGGCAAAAAGTATATAAATTTAGGTAGGGACTAATATTACTTAAATATAATTGACTTAAATTTCAATAGTATGCGAGTATCTTTATAATTGACAATCTGTCAATTTGTTGAGTATGTAAAGATTTATAATCTTAGATAAAAAAAAACACACCAAAACATGTATAAAAGTAGTTGAATTTATAAAAATAAAATAAACACGATGCCTTTCTAAAAACATTTTATAAAGACTATAAAAAAATACATGGATGAATTTTATTTATATAGCCAACCACAAGGAGGAGCTAGCTCGGGATGCGAGCAAAATTTTTTCGTGCTTTGTGCGTATAATAACAATATAAATTGATAGCAATGATCTTTATGTTTATCATTTATGTTTTGTTATAAAATATAGTATCGTTGAGTTAGTATCCCATAACACAAGTCTTGAACTTACTTTGAGGCTAAATTGATCTGTGTGACTTGTCCCTATATATTTATTTATTATTTTTATAGCAATTATTTTAATGCATCAGTATATTTTCTTTCTATATTCTAAGTTTAACAAAAAGTTTAAAATGTTTGCGAATGGCTTCAAATAAGCGAGGAATGTCAGAAATTATTTCACTCGTCCCACCCTCCGCGCTTCAAAACGGACGATGAAAATTACAAGGGAAGATTTTCATTAATTTCCGACTAATTTTATTAAAACCTGCAATGGTTCGCTTCAGGTTCACCTTGCAAGTAAGTAACTGTTGGACCTTTAATTAAATTATACCACTTCCCTTTTTTGCAAACTTTATTCTTTTATCAGTTAACGGTGGTTACACTAAGTTTTTTATAGATGTAAAGGTTTTTAAGCATACATTTAGTATTATAGTAATAAACGACATGTTATTTAGGAACAAAATTAATTGTGGATTGCCATGGAAATGCAATAAAAATTGAACATAACCGATAAATCCTTATCTAAAAATAACTGCTGACTAGTGCTATATTTTGATCTAATTAATATAAACCGATTTCAAATATTATGTAAGGAAATCAAATAATTTATTTGTAACTGTAAAAAGATAAATATCAGTAAAGGTAAGAAATGCAGGACTATTGAAAAGATATTATTATTCATGAAATGGAATGAACAAGTGTTCCAACAAGTGGCATCACTTGTTGGAATTCTCGTGCCAGGATTTGTGTTGTGTAATCCATTGAAATTGAAAAAGTAATCTAACAACAGACGGGGATACAGTTTCTTTAGAACTATATTATTCTTGTGCGCAATAAAAATATACCATATTAAAATGCAATAATACATAATGGTTTGTGTCTATGAAAAAAAATATATTTTATATGAGGTTATCTTCATTTTCATTTCCTAATAAACCTACGCAAACTATTTTATTTTTACATTCGTTTGTTTGTGAAAAAATCTAAGTTTAAATTATTCTGCTTATATTAAAAGAAATAAACATTAAAATGAGTATAATCAAATTTTGATGTAAGTGTTAAAAAAAAGTATGTTTGTGTCACAGGTTTTAAATAGAAAAAGGATTTTTCATCGTTTCTTTGATCGTGTTAATAACCTTTAAAAGCCTAATAAATATTTAGATAAATTGTGAAAAAATTCTGCAAATGGACGTAACTGAAGATTATGTAAATGTTAATTCACTTGGAATTCGTTCTTTTGGCCTTAGTAAACAGCGGATAACACTGCTTTCAACTTTATCCTCGTAATGTTTTCTTAGTATTTATTTTGTCTAAAGACTAGACGTCCACAGATGAAACAAAAACCACATGTTGTTTATTTTACTCTGACAGCTATCTCTGAGAGCTAAAGTTATTGATAAAAACGACAAATAATTTCCTTCTTGATTTAATTTTTGATTGTTATATATTTTCAAACTTTTGTTTTCATTGAGCATTCATTCTCAATTTGGCCTACCCTGTCATCGGCTTGTGACTAGCTCCTCTAGGTCACTGGCTGGCGATGCCGTTGATATTTATTTGTTGCTAATATGAAATCGAGACTGCCGCAGATCATATAATGCGTTATCATTAACGTATACGACATTTTGAGAAAATGGGACTATTACACACTTGACACCATCATAAATAATGATCTCTGACACAAAACATTATTTATATTGTAACGTTATATTTTTGGTAGAGTGTCCCAAAATAATTAGTAGCTATTATTACATTTCGTCAACACAGTAACTTGCTGTCCCATTTTTCATTTGAATTTAAGGGAACATGAAATATAATGAAGATTTACTTATTTAAGCTATTTATACAAAATCTACGGAGTTGGTAAATAAGAAGACCTTAATTCTGTAAAAAGTACCAACATAGTAATATGTACAACCCTTAGAGTATTAAACCAATTGGAGACGGCATACGCATTTATTTCTACGTAAAAAAGTGCCACATTCTGCGCGCGGGGTGAGCAAACACACAGTAATTATTAACCACTAATGCATTATTCGATGACGTCGCTACGCACACACTTGTCATAATTATCCAACACAAGCAGCAAACACACGCACACAAGAACATGCAGTTATGCATTTAGGGGGTCCCCTGTCAGTAGCCCAACGATGCAATGTCTGTGGGATTATCTGATTTTCCTTTATAAGAGAACAGAGCATGAAGAGATTCTACTTATTGGTTGTGATTCTAACTCATTTCATTACTAACTTACAGGTATTGAATAAATATAGGTAACCTTATATTAATAAATTTGTTTCATCAAATTTATTATACTATAATAAAATTATAAAACATATTTTAAAAACTGTAGCGAGTTTTTAATGGTTATAAACTAAGCATTTTGTATTGATCATCTATTTATACTCTTAGCAAACTATCATCAGCTTAACCAAAATAATTATTTAAATAGCAAATCCCTCTGTTAGTAAAAAAATCTGTACAACAGATTAACCAGTGTCAGAACAAATTTTATTTCGTGGTAAGTACCTATACTTAGATCGACAGGTACAAAACGAATTTCAATTTACATATTTTTGCCATATAATGTTAAAGGATAGCTGCCAATGGCGGGCATGCAAAGCCAAAATTTTATCAAATTTTCTTTTCGTGAAATATATAGGTATCAGGTATTCCACTAACGATATGTTTGTCGCAAGTAAATAGAAAGGTGTACGTTAACATTACAGTAACATTTCGTGCTAAGGTGCTTTTTTATAAGTTGTTATTTTTCGAATAAACCGTAACAAATTTTGTCTAAGCAGGATGTAATCTATAAAGTACTAAGATAGAGACTACCTATCATAATTTGTAAAAAAATACTGAATTATGGAATGTTAAGATAAGTATTGCAACCAATTCCTAAAAATCTTCCATGTGATCGAGTTAGGAGAGTAGTTAATTGTTTACATTTCTGAACTTACAAAGGAATAAGTTGAGTAGATACGACTTAATAATTTGCTTACTTTTGAAATACTCGAAAGTTTGGAGTTGGAAAGCAATTATTAATACATTTTCTTTTTTGGATTTCGAATAGTACCTACTTTATTAAAAAAATGATGGAGATTTAACAAATAAGGGCGTGTCTGTAGGCTATTTGGTAACTCGATGAAAAGAGGATAGAATTACGTGCCATTAAGGTAGCCACAGCCACGAACAAACGAAAAAAAGATTTGCTTCTTTTTTTATCTATGGCCACGAAACATACAATTAATAGAGTTTTTTGGAGGGAAAGAAAATTGTCACTATGTCCGCGCTGTATTTAATTTCCGAAACTTTTGAACTGAAAACCGAACAGGTTTTTACGAGTATTTGTGCTTAATATTGGTGGATTATTATTCGCCAAGTGTTCGTGAACAAGCGTGAGTGTTGGGAAGTGGTACAGTGTCGATGACGTGACTTTTTATCTTTGTCACCAAAATCTCCATGATATAGCTAAGTGAATTTTTTCCACCGCTTCACTTAGCCATCTGACTCAGACTAGACTTACTTACTTGACTGGACTTGATTACTGACTTTTTGACTCGACTGACTTAAGTAGGACTGAAGAAGATAAATGAATTCAAGAAAGGCCTTAAAGGACTAGATTCCATGGCCGTAAAAACTATTCAAAAAAAAAAATACAATTAATAGGTTTTTGGAGGGAAAGTAAACTGTCGCTATGTCCGCGCTGTATTTAATTTCTAAAACTTAGGTTTTTTCGAGTATTTGTGATTAATATTGGTGGATTATTATTCGCAAAGTGTTCGGGAACAAGCGTGAGTGTTGGGAAGTGGTACAGTGTCGATTATGTGACTTTTACCTTTGTCACCAAAATCTCCAAGTTATAGCTAAGTGAAATTTTTCCACCGCTTCACTTAGCCATCCGACTGACTCATCACTTGACTAGACTACTGACTTGACTTTTTGACTTGACTTGACTAAAGTAGGACTGAAGAAGATTAATATAATGAAGAGAGGCCTTAAAGGACTAGTTTCCATGGCCGTAAAAAGTATTAAAAAAAAAATACAATTAATATTAATATTTTTAAATAATATTACATTTGCGAATAAAAAAACAACAATTTCGTTTTAATTGAAATCTCAGAGAAAAAGCGCACTGGATTATAATAAAAAAATAAATATTAATTTATTACCCGCATAATTTTTATATTAGAGTCTCGGTTTTGTCGTCAATGCTGATTAAGATAAGCAAAAGTTTGACAAACTTTTTACAATGTTTCTACAACAAAGCACATATAATAAAAACCTATTATTTCCAAATTCACGATAATAATTGTGAATTCGATAAATGTAGTTAACACCATTAATTAGCACCAAACGTCTATACGCAAGTAGAAAGTGTAGTTATTTTTTTATTTGTTTTAAACGAGTTACACACAGGGATATATAGCAATGATACTACTATATATACAACTAGAATATTCAAAAATTTAATTTGTTTTGAAAATAAATCCAATATAAGTTATAAAAGGTTTTAAAACGAGTCCGAAATTATTTATTTAACTCAAAGACGACTGAGGTTAATTTTGAAAGCATACTCTTTTTTTAATATAAGATAAATACTTTTTTGCTTCAACTAAATGCGCAAAATTATATTTGCTCGTATACGCATTAAATAGAACAATTCAGGTATATAAGGTCCGGAAGATGAGAATAAGTGAAAGCCTACTTCCCATTACTTACTGAATCAGAGAACATTAAAATCGATAAAAATTTTAAGACATTTAGTAGACATCTCGTTTGTAATTTCACAAAAATTTTAACATTGAGTTTGCTATCATCAAAGAAATTGGTAATCGCGCGCGGTATTTTTTAATCAATGGCTATCATAAATAAAAATCGAAACATGGGGCATTTCTTTTCAGTGACGGTTGGGAACTTTGACAGCATGGTAGATCGAAAATTTAAACTTAAAAATTAGGTATGATGGCGTACCTGAAATTCCGATTGTCTCAAATGTAATAAATAAGTAATTTTGTTAGCTTCCTTTCAATTTATTCTGTACTCACTGTCAAGGCATAAAAATAACTGTGGCTATGATCAACTAAATCTATAATTAATATCAAATTAAGTGCCTTTAGCCATAAAAATAAAAATATTCTTTAAAACCTAGATAGACAAAGGTAAAAAATGCTTGTTACATTACTAGTCAATTAATGAAATTGTGAAACAAGCGTTTTAAACGCCTTTATTTAAGTACCTTTTCACATAAATTTTATAAGTAATACTCTTGTTGATTTGTCCCTTCGTGTTGTTTTGTGGTGGTTTCATTATGATGCATATAGAGGTAATTGTTGTTTGAGACAAGTGGTTTATCGCCCGAATGTTGAAGTGTGCACTGGTTATGGTGGCAGTGGGCGCGATGGGAGCGTCGCGCCGCGCCGCGCGCCGCTGCAGTCAATTAGCGGTTGATTTAGACGGCCCATTGCAATGCGATCAAGTATTAATTAACGGCCAATAACAAGCTAACTACATTACTACTCTCAATTTTGATGGTTTGTAGTTTAAAAACTATTGTTTATGGATGGTGAATTTTCAACTTTTGAAATTTGTAGACTCGTGCGATAAATACAATGTTAAGGTATTGGTGGTGGCGGCTTTTTACAATTTAATTGTATCAAAATAGATTTGGTAATAAATTAAAAATGTAAGTATTTATTTTAATTTTATTTTAAATATGTGTCATATAGTTTATTAGTATTTGAACTATTTTATTTATGAATACCTGCATACTTGGTTCACATGGGTGGTATAAAATAACGCTTTTAATCATTATATTAAAAGCAACATATACACCTAGTTATTTCTACTTTAATATCCATCCTAATATTATAAATGCAAAAGTATGTCTGTCTATCTGTTACGCCTTTACGCCTAAACCGCTGGACCAGGGATCAAACATATGCACGATATAAACAAGTCTCATGTGGGTAAGAACTAATCCATATCCATACTAATTCCATACTTTCCATACTATAATATTATAAATGCGAATGTCTGTCTGTCTATCTGTCACCTCTTTACGGCTAAACTGCTGGACCGATTGTGATGAAATTTGGTATGGATTTAGTTATGCACTAAGAGTCAAACAGCCTACTTTCGGGCGCGATATAACCGAGGCGCACGCGGGCGGAGCCGCGGGCAACAGCTAGTTAGAAATAATCTTGTTCCATGTGAAAACAAAATTAATAAATAATATAAACTATAATTTTGTAGAAGAATTAGAGTTTATATTATTACTTATTTTGAAATAAAATCACCACACACACTGCATGTGGACTCCCGTTTTAACTTTTTCTCTAAACGTTCCGCGATATGTTAATATGAGACAAAACTTTTTTGAATTCCGAACTTACCTTGAAAGCTGCTCCGACGAGTGTCACTGGTGAAAATCTCGTCCCGTGTCACTTGGCCGATATTATCGCATTCAATAACAAAGTTTGAGGCATGCAAAAGCTTATATAGGTGACCGCCCCGCCCACCGGCCGCCCCAGGGCGGGCGCGCGCCCGCACAGCCTCCGTACTCAACTTGACGTGTCAACAAGTTTTCAGGAAAACTTCAGTCGGCCGCGAACTTGACTTCTTCAACTTTATTTTTGTTTGGCGGGAAACTAACGTCGATCACTTTAAAATTTCTTTTGAAATACCTTATAGGTAGTTTGCCTAATGAATATTAGACTTTAAGTATACATTTTCTTATGAGCTCTGAATATCTAACACAGGGTTAATAAAATAAGTGTTACACTATATACTTACAATAGATAAGTATTTTACGGAAAATATAGAGATATATTCAAAGAATATCTAATCGCGCGTGTTCGAAAGATTTTTTTTAAATCTATGGCCCACTCGTATTGTGCTTTTCTGAAGTTGACGCACGTCATGTATCCAAGTTCGTGGACGCAACTTTGATTGGTCGCTGCCACTTGTTACATTTTATCGTGGGTAGTAAGAATTTAATTGAATAAATACACCGGTTACACGCTTGAGAAAAGCCGCAGAGATTATATATGTCAACATTTCGTAAAGAAGTAGATATTTCTCCATTTCTTTGGTAAGATCTCTTCTATTTTAAAAAGTATAAACAAATTGTAAGAAAATTTTGACTCCGTGCGATATTTATTTTAATTGAGTCATATTTATTATGTTATATTATTAAATAGAATTTGGGAAAAATGAAGTCATCGTAAAAATAAAAGGTATCCCATTGCTATTGAGGAAAAAGACCTCAAATGGAATTTCTTGTTCAATAAAAACAATAATTACCAATGGAGGTATTGCGTTACCCATCACCGGCGTAATTGAAATATATACAACTGACGAAAATATACTTACAAGAAAAAAAAACTTTATTTTCGATCACTTGAACTTAATGCCTTGAATTTATTGATCTAAGAAGTAATTTAAAAAGACATCATTATTTCTATAATAATGTATGCTAGTATCTTTTATATCATGTACTTTTCGAAAAAAAAATGTTCCAGTTACACATATAAATTTAATTTTGTTCAGCCTAGTAAGTTGGGGATTACAATGTTAAAGCTTACTAATAAAATTACTATTTATATAAAAATAAGGCAAATTTCAATGAGATTTTCAAATAAACCGCGAGTCCGATTCACGCACCGATGTCGGATAGAAATTTTCACCGATAGTCTAGTAGTGCCTGTGAGGAATTTCTCGTCTCATCGTCATCATTATTTGAGCCGCAGGCAGTCCACTGATGTCGCACTGCCTCGCCCTAGGATTTACAGAATGTAAAATTGGAAGCAGGGTGCATCTTGTATGTTTTTTGTCTAATTTGAATGTATAATAAAATTAAAATTTACTGAGGGATCCAAACTTTGAAACGGTGATCCATTTCTTAAATACAAACCTCTCACTGACGAAAACTGAAGTATTTTTATTTGTCTAAGCCTCGTTAATCAGGTAATGTTTATTGAGGATAGGTACATTGTGAACAAAAACTTGAAAAGTCATCACTCAGCCTAGATTATCATTATCGTCTTCTTTTCCACTATAGTCTGGTGAAAAACTGCTAAATAGATATCACAAGCGCCACTTTCCAAAAAAAAATCTCTTTCTGTAAGTATGCTGATCAGAAATCCTCGCGCAACACATTTGCTAGAATCCTTAACTTACATTAAAACCTCCAAAGTCATTAACAAAAAATGACAAGTGACCGTTTTAGTATTTTTTGTAAAGGAAACTACAACGTTTTATATTACAATGAGTTTGTAGTTTAATGTAACTTAAATTGTTGTAAGTAGCAAAAAAATTGCAAAAAGTTTACTTACAGAAAGAGAAATTTTTGTTTTTTGGGAAGAGACGCTATTGAGACCGAAGCAACAGCCTTAAGTCAGTTTATCTAGCCGCAGCTGTGCGCTAAGTTAATCTCCAGCACAATATTTTACTATTTAAGCAGCGTAAGATTAACACCCATATTCTCAAACGTTTACTCAAACTCGACTCATCCTCACTCGACCTCAATGGTATTCATAGTTGACACTAGCTTACTCACCTTAAGGAAATTACTCAATGGAGGTGAGGAACGAACTGTCAAATATAAGGAAGCCTCGAACGTTTCGTTTAACGAAAGGTAGGTGTTTTTATTAAGGACCAGATTTAAAAGAATTTGTACCTACTATAATAAGTTCTTTGTGTATTTAAGTATTTTGTTGTTTTATAATAAATCTTGTCAAAAACTCTCTTTACGTCAAAAAGTTAAGCGGTTTACCAACATACAGATATAAAACGGAACGTCATTCCTTGACTCATCCTCACTGGAGTTTGCTCAAGGAAACAATTAACACCCATATTCTTAAACGTTACCTTATAGGTCTCCTCCACTCAACCTCATTCGAGGACGCCTCAATGAAGTCCTCCAACTTTCCTTGAAAACGGTATTCTTTATTTCCTTGAGCAAACTCCAGTGAGGATGAGTCAAGGAATGCCGTTCCGTTTTATATCTGTATGTTGGTAAACCGCTTAACTTTTTGACGTAAAGAGAGTTTTGGACAAAGTTTCTTTTTCAATTTTAGCTAACTAGCATAGATCCATACTAATATTATAAATGCGAAAGTCTGTCTGTCTGTCTGTCTGTCTGTCACCTCTTCACGGCTAAACTGCTGGACCGATTGTGATGAAATTTGGTAGGGATGTAGTTAACGACCTGAGGTCAAACATAGGCTACTTTTGGGCGCGATATAATCGAGTCACACGCGGGGCGAAGCCGCGGGGAACAGCTAGTTTATTATAAAACAACAAAATACTTAAATACAAAAAGAACTTATTATAGTAAGTACAATTTTTTTTAAATCTGGTCCTCAATAAAAGCACCTACCTTTCGTAAACGAAACGTTCGTGGCTTCCTTATATTTGACAGTTCGTTCCTCACCTCCATTGAGTAATTTCCTTAAGGTGAGGAAGCTAGTGTCAACTATGAATACCATTGAAGTCGAGTGAGGATGAGTGGAGTTTAAGGAAACGTTTAAGAATATGGGTGTAAGAATACCGTTTTCAAGGAAAGTTGGAGGACTTCCTTGAGGCGTCCTCGAATGAGTTTAGGTGGAGGCGACCTATGAGCCAACGTTTAAGAATATGGGTGTAAGATCAGCTTATCTTCAAAGTCATGTCTTGAGTAATATAGAGTCGCTATCAATACAATACAGAGTTATTAGACAATCAACTTTTCAAACATAAACTAAAGGGAAGTAATCGGTATAATCATAATAATATACTAAGGGGCCGTCCATTAATCACGTGATCTTTTTTTAAGCATTTTTTAACCCCCCCTCCCCCTTGGTGATACATGGTGAGGTTTAAGACTACCCCCACCCCCCACCCAACATCACGTGTATTTTTAGTATGTACCTACAATTTTTTTTACTTTTTAGTTTAGGTCTTATATACATACATTTAGTATATTTGACTGAATAATATACATTTAATTTTTTTTTGTATTTTATGTCTGTCTGTCTGTATGTATGTATTATCACGATTACCTCGAAAGAACTGAACCGATTTACTTAAATTTCACTAATTGCTTTTGTTTTAACTCAGCAAAACATTTAAAGTATTTTTCATCTCCATGGGTTCATTAAAATAAAAGTTATCGTTATTTGAATGAACCCAAGGCAAGATATATTGCTATATATTTGCAGGCAAATATTTAGCATCTTGCAGATTAGTTGTTGGAACTGTGCTTTGTTGAAGATCAACGTCAGTTTCATCAAACCACTCGGTGACGTCATTTTCGCGCACAACGCAGAGAATCTCTCTCGATCTACCGATCGATCGTCACGTGAGGATGCGTGATAGACGAACATTGGGCATGTCTTAACTTTCGGTTTATAAATCGCGCGTTTAAAAAAATAATGAAAAATTAAATACACGTGATATCTGATATATATATATATATATATATAACAATATCTTACTACACCCCCCCTCCCCCCTTGTGATATTTCGTGATTTTTGTGATTTGTGTGACGTGATTAATGGACGGCCCCTACTAGCTTTTCCCCTCGCTATTGGTGTGTATTTAGTAATATATAACTTTTTCCAAGAGTCAAGCTAACAAACCAATGCTGAACTTATTTTTTTAAATCCGACCAATGGCCGGTAAGTTATAAATAAGCATTTAAATAAACAAACAAAGGCTTCAGCTTTATTATATTAGTATAGATGAAGTAAAATAAGAATTTCCTCTTGAAACTTGGCTTTAGCTAACGCAATTTTTATTATCTATTGTAATACGATACGAAAATGCCGTCACCAACCCAAATCAATCATTTTGAATGACCGCTGGACTGAGCAGCACTTGACAAATATTTGTTCTAAAAGTAATTAAAAACAGATTTATTTTTTATTCCATAAAGTGGCTATGCCTTACTTCACTACTGTTCTACTTTGTACACAAAAAGTCTAACCAAACACCAGAATTCGGTCCAAACGTAAAAAAAATCCAAATATTTTGAACAACACAATGACAGTATCTGTTGTTTTAAATACTGAAAATAGGTCAAATAAAACTAACGCAGTTCATGTGTGAGTATTCAAATATACCTTATTGTAATATTAAATAAGCTTTAAAATTGAGTCTTAATTAGTATGTATGACTCCCTTAGTCCCATTTCGTAGCTAGATGTCGTAGCTAGCTTCGAATTATATTTGAGAGCTCTGAGAACTAAACGTGTTATTTGTTGCATTCTCAACTATATTTTTATAGACACGCGGCCTTTGTTTATAAGCGATAAGTCGCGTGTGTGTAGAACTCAGTAATAAGGTCCCGTTTTTACTCTTAATACCTACGTATGGTACTAATTTTTAAGATATTGTACCGTAGGCGCTTGTTTCATTATCAAGTGCCAAGTTAAAAAAAATTATTAAAAAAATTAATTCAATAACACTTATAAATAAACAGCCATTTCAAAATTTTTGAAGGTAGTCTATATTTAGGAAACATGAAATGTCGACAACGTGAACAGAAATCTGGCTTTCAGAAACAAATCATAACAAATAACCTCGTAAACGTCGCCGCATGGGACCCTAAAACATTAATGTGATGGCCAAGGAGTAACACGAAACAATAACACGTGTTGCTACTTTATTTAATACCTGTGCTCGATGTGTATTTATGATGGGTTTACCATTACCATCATATAATTTTTTCTTGATATTTTATGTGTATTATTTTTTCTTTAATCTCATACCACTAACGTTATAAAGTTTCTATGTTTGTTACTTCGTCGCGCTCAAAAAGCAGGGCCAATTTTTCCATAGCAGTTGCTGCTAGATGGCGTATGCCTTTGGATGACTTTAGACACGTTTCGACTGAGGTACAAAATAGGTGTAAAATGACTGAATTATTTTAACAATTTAACAATTATTATTTGCTTGTGAAATATGAAACAAAAACAATATATTAGTAGATTATTCATCAAGTCAGTATGTATGAGTGACATAAAGTACAGCTCTATATCAACAGATTTTTAAACACAAAACTTTGCCTATATAAAACATATGCAACTGACGTTGCCTGAAATGTGTAAAAAAACATAGATTAAAAATTAAAAATTGCGTAGAATTGAATCATAATCTGATTGAATAAAATTCATTAATTCAGAAATTAGGAGCGCTAAATTTACTGATTTAAAAAAAACACTCAATATATTTATACCCGTCTACCTCAATCTCATCATGAAAATTGCTAATATTACTTTATATTTAATTGCTAACAAATTGTGAATACATAAATTGTAAGTCTGCAATTTTATGTCCTATTCTGTAGGTTATAATTACGTATTTTGTGATATTCAGATATAAGGTGGACACAAATCAATTGCAAATAAACTTATAACGAAATATATAAAAAAGTAATTCATCCCGGGAAAAAGCACTGTTCCCGTGGGGAAATCACGCGGGCATAAGTTAGTACAAAATACTATGAAAAATTATTAGAAAAAGTAATATTTTATCAGAGGACGTATTTAATAGTATTATACTATATAGTATTAATGCAATGCGTCCATATTGTAATATTTTACACCACACTAGTTTTAAAGACATCCCTTAAAATAGTTATAAGATGACAGGTATTAATATAGATAAGATATTAATAGAGTGTGTGCAGTGGAGCGGAGCTGGACCGATCTGCAGCCGACACGCTGCCTTCGGTCGATTAGAAGGTAATTTAATTTGATAGACTTACAGCTCAGGTACGTACTCATTACACTTTGCTGAGCGTTATAGCCTCACTTTGCAGTAACGTGCCAGAGACATTTAATATTTTACACAAACCTGATGTGAAATTGAATTTAAACTAGTAATTTTGGATTATCTGCAGTTTCACCCGCCCGTGATTTGTATACTATGATTGCCTATAAGCTTCCCCATAAATTGGCCTATAATATGCAAAAATATTTTTGTGAATCCGACTAATAATTCTCTAGCTATAAGCGTTAAAACAAATTCGTATCTTAATTAAGTATATTTTAAAGATAAATTATAAAAATTATGGGTGATCACGTAATTTTTGTATTTAAAAAATAAGTATTTAGTACACTGGAATTGGTCAGTTAAAACGCTCTTCTCTGGGTGATGAACAGAGATAAATTCACAAGGCTAACGGCCGACCTGAATTAAAATGAAGAGGCACTAAATAAAAGGGGTTTTAGCATTTATGAAAACTTAATAAAGGAAAGTTAATAAAACTAAGATTTTACAACCAATTTTATCAAGGGATTGATTCTTGACCTTTCAAAATATGAAGTAAGATTGAAAATTGGGTCTTGTTAAAATGTACCCAGTCTACCAGAGGCGAAAATATCCATATACCAGAGCGATCATTAAATTCTGCCAATTACGTTGTTGTAGGTAGTAAAATAGAAAAGAAACTTATTTTTTTTGGTTTTCGAGATTCACGGCAGAGATAAAAGTAAACACGGGCGCGCTCAGTGCCGGGTTATGAGTGTTTACAGAGGCGTCACAAATGGCGCCAAATGCCACCGGCTCATTTGTACGTTACCCATCATACCCATATTGCATATCAGCATAGTGCCTACTGAATACCCACCCCTACTCTAGACATTTACTGTTTACTCGCAAAATTCTCGTTTTTACATTTCACTTGAGTTACAAGTATGTTTTTTTTTTGTTTCGTAGTTTTAAACCACAATATGGCAATCAAACTTTAGCTTATTTTTAACGGGATCAAATTTTATTTGAATTTTTTTCATTTATTCAAATCACAGAGTCAAGTCAAATCAGTAGTCTTGTCTAGTCAAGTTCGTCAGAGGGCTAAGTGAGGCGGTGGAAGAATGTCTTCTTTCTTAGGAGATTTTGGTGTTGTACCACTTCCCAACCCTCACGCTTGTTCACGAACACATAACGAATACTCGAAAAAACATAAATTTTGGAAAATAAATATAATACCGTAATGTTGTTGTTTTCACATTCGCGCCAAAACCTCTACAAGGTGTAGACCTTGTATGACCAAGTATGTTAACTTATTCGCGTGACACCATGTCCTCTTTTTGTGTATTTTGTAAATGGAGGTTTAATCAACCTCTGTCCGACTGTTGGCGGATTATAGCATCACCAAGAACAGCATTTCCAAGGAGAGTCGTCAGGCAAGTGGCTTGTAATAAATACTTGTAATAATATATTGTTTAATAAAAAAAAAACTATATTGTTTAAACAATTAAAATTAAAGACATGGCGTTTATGCGGTCTCGAGGATCTGAAGCCTAGCAAAAGCTTTCGAGAACAGAAATAAAAAGAAAGAAAGCACCCTGGATAACGTTCGCATGTTATTGACGACTTATGTAAGTTAATTTTTAATTTTATGAATAATAGTAGGGTCTTAGTAAGTGTGAGAGGCAAAAATAAATTCCATTCGCGTAGCGTAATATATAAATAAGTAGTATAACCAGCTGGCACTGGGCGTAACTATAATTGTAGCTGGGCCTACTAATATAGCAGGTCATAGCAATGATTGCATCGCGCTATTTTTGTGCAGCCTTGACGGCTGCACAAAAATAGCACAGAACCTTATTTAAAACGATTTTATTTTTTATTTTTACCATATGATCTGTAACAATAAAAATAATAAAAGAGAAGTGAATGCAATGCCTATTTCTAAATTGGAATTTTGAATTCTATTTGAATAAACATAACTTTATATCATGGACCAATTTGTTTATTCATAACTGAATGAAAAGTGACTGTGGTTGTTGTTATCTGAATTATCATCTACTAAGATCTCCTTTTTTTATATATCCTATAGTTTGTTTATAAAAACGGATTAATATTTCGAGGTTATTATATAACAATTTCTCTTGCCGCGTTTTTTTTTTTACTAAAACAATTTAAACTCATATAATTTAAAAAGTTACCAGAATGTTACAGAATATCTTATGAAACACTTAGTTTATCGAGCGAATCCAACTCACGCTTGCCTGTTTCTATTTTATTACGGACAAAAATGTCATGCATCGTATGTGGTTGGTGTGGGGTGTTAAGATATGCTACGAGCATCGTAGCCGTGCTACAGGTCATAGCTCGTAGTACAGCTACGAATTTTGCGAGGTGTCACAATTTGCTACGCGCATCGTAACCGTGCTACGACCCGAATTTTGGGTTTGGCAGAAGTGATGGGCAAAAATGGTAGAAAACTATTTTTCAAACGTTTTACACGGTTGTTCACTATAAACCACCAGATTTCATAGTTACTAGTTTTCTACCATTATTTTCCATTACTAGTTGGTTTTGCGAGGTATTACGTAGGATTTACTACGAGCATCGAACGAAACCGTGCTACGCTGAATTTTGCGGGGTTACGATTTGCTACGAGCATCGTAACCGTGCTACGACCCGAATTTATAACCAACTTGTACACACAAATAATGAAACTAATTCAAGACAAATTTCCTTGTACCTACCTCTTTCCGATAAATGGTTTAATTATTCCATGTTAATTTCAGACAGACGATCAGTCATAAAATAAAAGTAAAATGTCCCTTATGCCTTGATCGCATGTACCGAGTAGACGGGCGAGACAGTGCCCTCGGCCGATCGGTGCGTATAAACAGTGCGCCGAGTGCTCAGCCAAGCGAGTGACCGAGGAAATCACTGTCTCGGCCGAGTAACATTTTACTGTCTCGCCCGTCTACTCGGTACGTGTGATCAAGGCATAAGATTAAATCTTGTACCGAGAAAGAGTGGATTTAATTTCGATTTATCGTGACTGTTACAATTTTATAAAAGTCCGTTAATCAAATATCTGATTCTCGACAGTATTTGATAAAATATTCCGTTTAATGATATTAATTTTTGCAGCTCCGGTTTGTGATGGGCTAAATTCTAATTAAAACAATGATTTAATTAAGTTAATTCTGTGCTAACAATCTCTAACCAAAGAAACGTCTCTTTGGCATTAAAATAAATTAACTGTAGAAATAATGGCGTGACCTGTGGCGATTAATCTCCCGATAGGTAAGTATGTTAGTTTTCTACCTCTACCTCACATAGGTAGGGGTAGAAAACTAACTAACTATATATATATATATATACTCAGCTTGTTCAATGGGGCCTAATTTGTTTGTATAATATTTGCTGGTTTATATTTTGTTGTAATCTAACAATTTGAAAAAACAATCTATAACATAAAATATTCTTCATCCGAGCGTGTTTCTTAGTTGCTAGGTATAGGTTGAATCATGATCCTAATCTTGGTTATTACAATAGAGAGCTGCCGTCTTACCTCCGTAACCCTTTCGTATGCGTGTGTAACGTGATAGTGGCCAACACTATCAGATTTTTACAGTCTGCCTTAAGGCATCTCAAAAACAACCTATGCTTGAATTTTGGCTAAGTCCTTTTACTTATCTGTTTCAGACCAGGGAAGTCCTCAATTTGTCGTATAACTTTCTAAGCTGGAAATAATATAATATATAGGTTTAAGTACCTAGATAAAGACGCGAACCAGTGCGATGCCTTATAAGTAGTTTCCAATACTACTACGTCCATAACTTAATAACTTTAATACTTTATAATGGAAATGTGTTGGACCAGTCCATTCGCTAACTACACTCTCAGCTTATTTCTTGTATTTTATGCAAATTTCATACGAATATTATGCGCATAAAAGCTTACTTGTATTCCAGATATGTGTTTTCCAGATAAATACTTAAAATTTGTACTGCATTTTTTCTATTTGATGCTTACCAATTTTTTATTATTTTCTGTTTCCTAAGTACTTAGTATGTGGTAAAGTTTAAAAACCCTTTATTAAATAGAAAGGGCCGAAATTTATTTTAGTAAAAATAGCATTTTTATGAATAAGGAGGTTAATCAATAATAATTTATCCTTCGGCCACGTGGTCCGACCGTCTTGTCGGATTGTAGGAGGACAACAATGTTTTATTTCTTTACGATCCAATATCCAGATGACTCTAGCTCTTACTCATGGTCATATAATGTTGAATATTTGACAGACGAAAGAGTAAATGTTATGAATTTCAAATTGATACGTTCATGCGTTCCTCAGAACATAACAGTAACAAAATGTCAGATCCTAAACGATTATATGTTCACGCAATGAAATCCAATTTAAATGCGTAGGTAAGTACTAGCAATTTCATCACCGAACATCCGATTCAGACATGATTATTAACTTAACGATTTCCTAAATTTTAACGTCCGTGAAGACGTCATTAGGCTGACGACGTAAGACGTCCTTCAATCCGTTTTACTGTTTGAATATAAAACACTTTATACACCATTTGATTACAACACGTTTAATACCTACGCAATGGCTTTATGTCCAAATTTTACATATTTCGTTGCTATTAATGTCTGATTGCACCACGCCAGTTTCCAGATATTTCTATACCTAACACTTATTAATCATTCAAAATTACCTAAGTACTACCAACAGTTTGTTGCCTACTACTTTTTATTGCCTATCAAGTTTGTTGTTTATGATAAAGAAAACCCAAGAATCTTTATTTTAATTCTAAATATACATAATAACAAAAAACGGTAGTTTTTAATTTTGTTTCGAAGACGTTTTTTATAAAACGGCAACAGAAATCTGTTGTGTAAAAAATATCAAGTTTATAGGACGGACAGCGGAGACCTATTATTATAGACAGATAGAAAACAAATATATAAATACTCGTAAAAATTAACAATCTTTGTTGGGCCCATTTTACCTAAAATATGGTTAGTCTCTTTCTTTATTTATTCTTTATTTAGATACTAGCTGTTCCCCGCGGCTCCGCCCCGCGTGGGACTCGGTTATATCGCGCCCAAAAGTAGCCTATGTTTGACCCCAGGTCGTTAACTACATCCCTACCAAATTTCATCACAATCGGTCCAGCAGTTTAGCCGTGAAGAGGTGACAGACAGACAGACAGACAGACAGACTTTCGCATTTATAATATTAGTATGGAAGTATGGATAGTATGGAAGTATGGATAGTATGGAAGTATGGATATGGAAGTATGGATAGTATGGATTAGTAAAAGTCAATGAACATATTTTAGTTAAAATGGGCTTAACATTCGTTTGTAAATTTTATGAATAAGGGGGATTAAAAAGATATTTTTTTTTTCAAGGCATATACTTTGGATGTATACCGGGTAACGTAGAAGCGTGTTCAGAAAAACTACGATTTAAATAATATCTTTTATATTTCTTAAAAACAATGATACACTGGCTTGAAAACAAATTAAGTAAACTGATTAGTAAATTGTGCAACAAACAATAATACAAACAGTTAATATTAAATTCACATAGAAATGCTAACAAAATAAACGCATTATAAAAGAGAATGAAATTTTACACCTTTGACAACACAGCCATACAAAAAGACTGTAGCACACTGACGTAGCAGAGCACAAAACAAGCGTCGCAAATAATATATTCTAAAACTAGTAAACTCTCCAAAAGCGTTCAAACATTTTTTGTAATATATCGGAGGTCAAACAAAAAATATACTTTATATTGGTTCATAAGGCACTGATTTATGATCGCCGTATTTTGTAAAGAACAAATCTCGAACAACATTACTATTATATTAATTTTAGTTAGACCTTAGCAAGTATCAACAAAACAATATTTGGTACTAAATAAACATAACTCAAATAAATGGTATACTAAATATCGTATATTGCAACTTTATTACTTGCAAAACTTATACGGATCTTTTAATCATATCGCAAAACGGGCACTGTTTTTGTACAATGAAAAATAATTGAAGAAGATAGAAATTCTAATGTCGTCCAGATATAGCAAGGGTATATAAATTTGTTTGTGTACTTATCAGGTCAAATACAACAAACAATTTATTGTCAACATTAATCAATAAAAAATAAGTAAATTTAAACATTTGACAAAAAACATCAGCTTTTATAACGTTTTCAAAACTTTGTTTATAACGGAAGACAATATAGCTATTGTATACAACTTACGAATATAATTGTACTTCATAAATGCATCAGCCAGAAAAGAGGAATAAATACTATTAACTAGGCTTAAAATGTAGGTCAGCTACATTGAAAAAGTATCAAAGTAAGTACAAATTATAGTGCGCTATGCGCGACACACACGGCGAAGAATTTGAGATTTCATTGTGTTTTTTTTTTAAATCTTATGACTAGCTACCTAGCTGGGTAGATATAGGAACGTGTGGCAAAATTTTCAGTTTTCGTGTTTATCAGACTAGCTGAGATGAGATAATACATTTTATAATTATATGTTTATATGTATTTAAGGTTGATAATGTGTATGGTGAGTAATATTTATCTTTGACAATAACTTCGCAGTGGGTCGCGCGCTTTTAAAATATTCGATTAAATAGTTGGTAAATATTAGGTAATATCAATATGTAGAGTAAAAACTTTCTTTGACACAGAATCTTCATATTTTATTCGGTCTGTAACCGAGTCCAAAATATAAGTAACAATTTAGGATAAAAAACAAACATTAATAACATAGTAACTAATGAGTTATATTAAATGCTTTTACATATATATAAATAAAAAAGCCTTTAATCATGTCACGAAGTCTTTGTACTATTTTAAAATTAATGGTATATAACTTAATTTTCTCCAAAAAATATATAAAACTGAAAAAGGACACGTTTATGTAGAAAATATAACTAAATAAAATATATTGTCCACTTTAAAGCACGACACATAAATAATTACATTCAGCGGAAGCCTTTGGGGCCAAGGTGGTGCATGTTAAAGTGATATGCCAAAGTAAGCGCGGCTATGCGATAATTGAATATATGTAGAAAGAATTCTCCCAGCCACTCGGCGGTCGTCATTCTTTCTACGGTCTCATGTCAACGTGTCGTGGCAGCGCGCATGAGTCGCTCGCACTGCGCCAGGAGGTATTTCTTTTGTTGCTCGTCATATAAAAATATGATTTTTCCTGAGCCAGTGCTCGGGAACATTCCTAACACTTTCTTTTTGGCAGTAGGTACGTATACGCCTCTGTTTGCAGCCGTGGGTATTTCAGGAATTTCAGTCCATAAGTATCCCCACACGATCTGGTGATGAAATATATTTTTTACTAATTTTATAAATAAAGTTATCGAAATATAATTATTAAATCCGCTATGTAGACAGGTGTCAAACAACACGACAAGACAAGTAGAAAGTAATAATTTATTTATGTCTCTCTAGCTCTTATTATCTAATACCTATAATATATGTATATTTTAGCTTTTTGTACTACTTTTTAAGCAAACTCCTTATATCTCGATTAGTTTCTCAAAGCCAATAAACAATTTAGGTACTCGGATTAATAAAACACATTATTGCACCTTAAAATTTTAAACATGGAATCACAGTCTGTGTCAAGATAGGCGGCCTTATCGCAAGTGCAGCTTAGGTTGGTAAAATATAGGCAATCTTTCTTTATTCATCTACTGAAAACGGAGCAGGAAAAACTATTTAAAAGTCGTATAAAAAATACTCTGCGGTATATCATTGCCTATAGGTACTTATCTAGCACAGGTGATACATTTATAGAAATGCATTGTATATAAAATGACACCGTAAAAGTAAATTTTTTAATGTTTTCCACAAGATATTTCATGAATTATTTACTAGTAAATGCAAAGAGCCAGTGGAGCTAGAAAAGATACTCTTTATACAAATTCGTATACATAATTAATTCTCAGCGGGTAAATAATATTTCACTACAGCACTACTCGCTTATCTAGGTGGTTGCAAGGTCAATCGACTATACAAATTATCATTTTGTATATGCAGAATAAATTGAAAAACTTAATTCAAAAGGTAAGAATTAAGTTGTCTTATATATCTGTGGATTATTTTCATTTCATCTCTTAAAATAATTTATAAACACCAGATATAAAATGATTTCTTATGTTTTCGCGATTGTCACACATTAAATTAAACTATTTTATACGGTTATATAAATATATATATATGTTATTACCAGATATATCCTAACTAATGTAAATGAAATGGATGTTAACGGTAATTTATCGATACCCACCCATTATAAGAGATCAAATATATTTATTTACCTGCCAGCCGCCAAAGACATTATTCTTCTCCAAATACATAAGTCGTTTGTCAGTACACATCACCACCTCCTTAGCTGGGATCACCCACACATGCGACTCGTACGTGTCTGTGGTGACGAACTTGCCCTGAAAATTACATGTGTTATGTCTCTTTTCCCACAAAATAGGACGTACGTATCGCATTCGACAACACATCTTTTATACGTATGACGTATTTAGAAATATGGTTAAGGGGACAAGTCGCCCGCATTCACCGTTCAAATTCGGGCGAGTTGTCGCCTAACCTTAACTGACCAATGGAAGGAACATAAAAAAAAACTGTAATAAAAAAATTGTAATATTTGTTAGAATAATGAAATAAAATGAATATAATAAAAAAAATGTGGAAATTTTCAGTTGTCTGGAGTCGGGAAGAGTTCGACGGTAGACATCACCTCGCAGGAGGTTTCGTTGCCTCTTCTGATCTACCTGTGTATGATGGAAGTCTGCAAGTAGGTATACTGTACCTTCTCTAGTTCGGACAGCATCTTGTAACCCTCCGCGTGCAACCTGGAGTACGGGCGAATGCCGCTGTCCGGTGGCAAGTACCGCGGCGGACGACGTTTTGTCACCTCTTCAGACAGATCCGCGGCTCTGTCAAATTAGTAACCATGTAAATATTCTGTCTTTTTGTAACAATTTGTCAGTATATCATTAAATCTTATTTTTTGTTAGGCGTTCTCACACTTGTTTACTCCTCTAAATATTCATATTAATATTTTTATATATTCTAATTCATAAATAACTATTGAATTGAAATGAAGTAAACGACTAAATACTATGCCTAATCAATCGAGCAATAAATACAAGTAAAGCAATCTACATCTAAAGGTTACTATTACACAATACCGAACACTCAAACATATGTTAACTAATAAATTACTAAGTTTCATGTATATATGTTAAGCCAGACAGTTTAAATGGAATTTAAAGCATTAATATAAGAATACGACCGTAAAGCTAACTATCCAGCCTTTAAGGTTTATAAACATAGTATTGCGTCATTAGGAAACTTGATTACTGTACTTTAGAAAGTAGCCTATTTAATTTTTAAAACTTGTGTTTGCGACATCTCCTGAGTAGTATACCTACTGACATTGTGCATACCATGCGAAGCCGTGCCGGAGCGCTAGTTTATATACTCGTTTCCTATTTCACTTGCTCAAGTTTCTGGAGTATAGTAAAGTTAAAGCGGAAGTTTATATACTTACCACGAAGCTTTATGAAATGTGTAACAACAACAAATTATATACTGTTTATATACATTTCATAGCTATACCCATCACCATCTAAGGTCTAGAATGTTGGCGAATAATTGAAGGTATAAAAGGACAAGAACATTAATATTTATATCGGTACGGCTCAAAGATGGGGGATTCGAGTGTACAGTATAACGATGCAAAGATATACTATTTCTTTTTTATAGAAAAATTATATAAGGCCAAAAGTATCTATATCTATATAATTACTTAATTCCATTTTCATAGTTTAGTGTAGTTTGGTAAAAACAAGTTACCGTAAGGTTCTCTTTATCTAGAGAAAAGCATCACTAATTTATTTAACTAATTCAAAACTAACTGAACCAAATTGTAACAAAGGATAATAACTTTCAAGGATACATTACATTAAACTATAAAGACTGGTATAATAATCGATCAAACAAATCTAGCACCTTCTGACGGTCGCTAGCAACCCAGACGTGAAGTCAACGAACCCTCCAATAGGCCTGATGAATAGGCCTACGGCGCCACGGCCGAGGCCTATGACGAAACCTTGTGCGCCACTTTTATAAGCACCTTGTAGCGGACGAACTACCAAGCCACGCACGCCGTCCACTACCCCCTGTATAAAACACTACTCAGTATTACATTTTTATTTTCGTTGTAATAAATAAACTAGTTTCCGTCCATGGCTTCATATTAGATTATCGTATATAGCTATACCCATAAGGATTAACATAAATAAATAAAAATAAAAGTATTAAATGTTTTAATTTAAATTATAATGTGTGCAAAATGTATTGCATATGAATTCTGTGCCCCTAGTATGAGTTTTTCTTAACGCAAACGCGATTTAGTATGGCAAACCTGTACAGCGCCTCTGGCGGATAGTAAGGCACCTAAGAAATTCCATACAAAATCCTAACGCAGTCGCTAGCGTCTGCGTTAAGAAAAACTCATAGGGGCACTGCATAGAAACAATTGTAATTCTGTAATTTGAATGTTGTATGTCTATTGTTGAATATAGTCCTTGAAATGAAACATACTATATCCGAATGTAAAGTATGTGAATAAACTTATCTGTCTAGTGCATTTAAAAACAAATAACATCACGAGTGTAGTTAGTTTTCCTACAATACTTTATCACGTCTATTGATCACTAATCGAACTTACCGGTAATTTCTAGCGCGTGTTCAGTACACTCGTAGGGTGCAGTCGATTGCATTTCGTTAAACATATATATGAGGCCCGTCGATTACATTACATAATAACAAATAACATTTGAGAGGGCGTTATTTACTCAATGAAGTCAGGAAATTATGTTTTTAGGAAAACAAAAGGCTGGAAATGTTTAGACCGTAAAGTACAATAACCAAGCACATAGGGCAAGCAATAAAGACCATGCGACAATCATGCGGTAGCACAGAGCCATATATCCCCGCCATTTGGAGAACCAATATTGACCTCTTAACAGCGTCGAATGAACCGGAGGCGAAGTCGACGACGCCGGCGGTGGGCCGCGCCACGAGCCCCACGGCGCCCTGGCCGAGCCCCTTGAAGAACCCTTCCACGCCCCGCTCGCGGGCGCCCTCTAGCGGCTTCGTGAACACGCCCGTCACGCCGTCCACTACACCCTGGGAGGAGTTTTTGGAGGGAAAGAAAACTGTCACTTTGTCCGCGCTGTATTTAATTTGTAAAACTTAGGTTTTTTCGAGTATTTGTGCATAATATTGGTGGATTCGCAAAATGTTCGTGAAGAAGCTTGAGTGTTGAGAAGTGGTACGTAGGATGCGTGACTTTTATCATTGTCGCCAAAATCTCCAAGTTATAGCTAAGCGAAATTTTTCCACCACTTCACTTAGCCATCTGACTCTGACTAGACTTACTTGACTGAACTACACTACTGACTTGACTTTTTGACTTGACTAAAGTAGAACTGAAGAAGATTAAGAAATTCAAGAAAGGCCTTAAAGGACTAAAAAAATCTAAAAAACGTGCATTCTGTGAATGGCGGGAGGGACCGCGTCGGACGGGTTAAGTTCCTAGGTAGAACAAAATGAAAGTTGAACATGTTGGTTGATGTTGTTTATTACAATACTTGTGAATGATAGTGTCTTTCCTCAAAATGCATTTAATTAATTTGTTACTATTTTTCTTGATATATGAAAGTACATTCTTTTGGAGCTATTAAAAACAGCACTTCGTATTTTAGGTGGCATTGTTGTTATAATAGACTTTTATTGTGATAGATACTAAAGCTGGCTTACGAGTCATTAATAACTTTGTTTTTATTAGATAAGACAACTTGAAGATTTTCTACCACGAAAGAGGTTAAAAATCAAGATATTAAAGAGTAAAGAAGTAAACGGATGCTTACCATAACAAGTCCTTTGCCGCTTCGTGCGAGACCTTCTTGCAGATTCGCAGGCGGTTTATTCATGTTGTCTCTCCGAGTTTTTTGGTATTCCTAAATAAAAATCATTTCGATGAAAATCACAAATGTTTAGAACTAAGGATTTTGCTCTTTGTATCATAATGTTTAAACTGCCTAGAAACCAGCTATATCAACACTTCTGTCAGACGGGTACAAATCATTAAGTGCAGTGACAAATGTAGACAAAGTTGTTATTAGAGTGTCTGACGGAATTGGTTCTATAGTAAATTTTAACTAAGTGTAATGTTTTAATATTTGCCGCCGCACCAGCGACCGCACGCCGATGAACAAACCTTCCGCGAACTGGCTGGGCCTTGGAGAGCTGCCTGGTGGCTATATAACCAGCTAACGTATGCACCTTGTCCAAGGACAGCGCCGCCAAGCCGTGCCCCATGGCGCCCGTGATGCGCGAGCCGATGAACAAACCTTCCGCGAACTGGCTGGGCCTTGGAGAGCTGCCTGGTGGCTATATAACCAGCTAACGTATGCACCTTGTCCAAGGACAGCGCCGCCAAGCCGTGCCCCATGGCGCCCGTGATGCGCGAGCCGATGAACAAACCTTCCGCGAACTGGCTGGGCCTTGGAGAGCTGCCTGGTGGCTATATAACCAGCTAACGTATGCACCTTGTCCAAGGACAGCGCCGCCAAGCCGTGCCCCATGGCGCCCGTGATGCGCGAGCCGATGAACAAACCTTCCGCGAACTGGCTGGGCCTTGGAGAGCTGCCTGGTGGCTATATAACCAGCTAACGTATGCACCTTGTCCAAGGACAGCGCCGCCAAGCCGTGCCCCATGGCGCCCGTGATGCGCGAGCCGATGAACAAACCTTCCGCGAACTGGCTGGGCCTTGGAGAGCTGCCTGGTGGCTATATAACCAGCTAACGTATGCACCTTGTCCAAGGACAGCGCCGCCAAGCCGTGCCCCATGGCGCCCGTGATGCGCGAGCCGATGAACAAACCTTCCGCGAACTGGCTGGGCCTTGGAGAGCTGCCTGGTGGCTATATAACCAGCTAACGTATGCACCTTGTCCAAGGACAGCGCCGCCAAGCCGTGCCCCATGGCGCCCGTGATGCGCGAGCCGATGAACAAACCTTCCGCGAACTGGCTGGGCCTTGGAGAGCTGCCTGGTGGCTATATAACCAGCTAACGTATGCACCTTGTCCAAGGACAGCGCCGCCAAGCCGTGCCCCATGGCGCCCGTGATGCGCGAGCCGATGAACAAACCTTCCGCGAACTGGCTGGGCCTTGGAGAGCTGCCTGGTGGCTATATAACCAGCTAACGTATGCACCTTGTCCAAGGACAGCGCCGCCAAGCCGTGCCCCATGGCGCCCGTGATGCGCGAGCCGATGAACAAACCTTCCGCGAACTGGCTGGGCCTTGGAGAGCTGCCTGGTGGCTATATAACCAGCTAACGTATGCACCTTGTCCAAGGACAGCGCCGCCAAGCCGTGCCCCATGGCGCCCGTGATGCGCGAGCCGATGAACAAACCTTCCGCGAACTGGCTGGGCCTTGGAGAGCTGCCTGGTGGCTATATAACCAGCTAACGTATGCACCTTGTCCAAGGACAGCGCCGCCAAGCCGTGCCCCATGGCGCCCGTGATGCGCGAGCCGATGAACAAACCTTCCGCGAACTGGCTGGGCCTTGGAGAGCTGCCTGGTGGCTATATAACCAGCTAACGTATGCACCTTGTCCAAGGACAGCGCCGCCAAGCCGTGCCCCATGGCGCCCGTGATGCGCGAGCCGATGAACAAACCTTCCGCGAACTGGCTGGGCCTTGGAGAGCTGCCTGGTGGCTATATAACCAGCTAACGTATGCACCTTGTCCAAGGACAGCGCCGCCAAGCCGTGCCCCATGGCGCCCGTGATGCGCGAGCCGATGAACAAACCTTCCGCGAACTGGCTGGGCCTTGGAGAGCTGCCTGGTGGCTATATAACCAGCTAACGTATGCACCTTGTCCAAGGACAGCGCCGCCAAGCCGTGCCCCATGGCGCCCGTGATGCGCGAGCCGATGAACAAACCTTCCGCGAACTGGCTGGGCCTTGGAGAGCTGCCTGGTGGCTATATAACCAGCTAACGTATGCACCTTGTCCAAGGACAGCGCCGCCAAGCCGTGCCCCATGGCGCCCGTGATGCGCGAGCCGATGAACAAACCTTCCGCGAACTGGCTGGGCCTTGGAGAGCTGCCTGGTGGCTATATAACCAGCTAACGTATGCACCTTGTCCAAGGACAGCGCCGCCAAGCCGTGCCCCATGGCGCCCGTGATGCGCGAGCCGATGAACAAACCTTCCGCGAACTGGCTGGGCCTTGGAGAGCTGCCTGGTGGCTATATAACCAGCTAACGTATGCACCTTGTCCAAGGACAGCGCCGCCAAGCCGTGCCCCATGGCGCCCGTGATGCGCGACACCGCGCCGGCCGCGCCGCCCACCGTGTGCCCCACCAGCGACCGCACGCCGATGAACAAACCCTCCGCGAACTCGCCCGGCCCTTGGATAGCGCCCTGGGATTTATAATTCAGTTACTTATAACGAATTGGACGTATGGATAGCCTGCCGTTCACATACAGACTTTCACAAGTTATTATTTGCATCCCACATTGAATTTAATATTGATCTATGCAGCAGATAATATTTTGCATTTTCCACAGTGTTTTCAGAATGAATTATACATAAAACGCGTTTCCGGTAGATACAAGTTAAAATTTATATAAATCTACACAGTAAAACAATTCTTGTGTGTCCCTTTGGATTTTTACATTTTTGCAGAATAGGTAATTTGTACTAAAAATGTTGACCCGGTATATAAGGTAAGTCTATGTTAAATTTCAAGTCAATCGGTCCAGTAATTATTTTGCGATGCGTCGACTGAAATACCAATTAACAAACTCGTACCTTTTAAAAGGAACTGCTTCGCCTGTCTTCACACATGGCATGGTTTTTTAATATGACTGGTTCGAAAATATTTCAGGCCTCGAGAGTAATAATTATATCAGTATCTACCACCACTCAAACATCGCAATGGACCCAAAGCATTTGTACAGATATCAACTTAAATAATTATTTAGAACTCGATATAATGAACAGACCTGGAACGGTTCATAGAAGAGATCTTCGACACCTTTCTTCAATCCAATGACGAGTCCGTACGGGTTGCCGATGACGTCAAGTCCCAACACTAGCACGTACAACTGCTTCAGAGCCTGCCCCGTGTAGTGGCTTTGAACTTGGCTCACCAACTCCCTTTGTGACAGGAATTCGTAATTTCGTTCGTAGTATGACAATCTGGAAGTTTGTTTACTATCAGTAAGAACCTTTATATAATATGACGTATAAGAATAATATATGAAAATAGTGTTATGATTTCATTTTGCTAGAAAAACTAAGTAAACTAAAATAAAAAATAAAAAGTTTCTTATGTCACCGTGAGGAATAATTCAGGTTTATATCTCTTTATCTCTAGATAGAATTTCGGCAATACCACACCTACCATTAACAAAGTAATATGTGTTTGAGGCATATTTTCCACCAAAACCTAAATATAATAATAAAAACTATTCTTCTTTTGCAGCTTACGTCCTGCAGTGGTTCACTCTTCCAATGCACACCACTCTCCACGGTCTTGTGCGATTCTTCTCCACATAGGGCCTCCATCCTCCATAAAATTTATTAATATACGATATAAAAATACAAATTTTTGAAAGTTATTTCTATGTACAAAGCGACATTATCGCAAAAGTAATTTGTTACAGGCAAACTATTAAGTTAAGAGAATAAAACAAAAAGTAAACAGGTGAGGCTCAGAATTAGTTATTTAACTATTTTCAAATCCTCCAATAGTTAAATACAAGATACGTTGTACTTACTTAAACACAACATCGTTCATATCCGTCAATGTAACTCCAAGACTCTGAAGCACCGTTCCGACGAACGTGGGGATTTGCGAGGTGCCGCCCAGTGAAAATGAAAGATGAACCTAAGGCAAAACATTTTATTTTTATTTTTATCTTTTATTTATGCACTTTTTTACCATTACTTAAGAATTTGTCTGAATTGATCTAAGTTTTCGATTTGAAATAGCAAAATTGTGTAAGCCTATATTTCAAGTAAAAATCTTGCATTAGATGTTTCGACCCACCTTGAGTGGCGATAAATGCAGATTATCATAGAAATTCTTCTGGTCCGAGGCAACGCTGATGGCCGCTAACGCCGCCAGAGGTTGTTGTGCCCTTTCGTAGTCTGTCTTGAATGCCTCCAACTATGAAAATAAAATTTGGCTGTGAATCTGATTGAAATTGTTATAAAAATGCCTCGCTGTTAATTCAAGACCGAAACCGAAGACCTAAATATATCGAAGCCGAACCCCTTCGGCCTTTAAGAAAATCAAGCTTTCGTAACTGGTTTCCATGTAGAATTTTTTAAAACCTTGTAACTGGTTTCCATGAATGTTTGTACTCGATATTCCACAGTTTACCACGTTAAGAGCCAATTATATGTTTAGCTGAAACATCCATCTTTTGGGTGTGATGCAACGTAGAGTTGGCATTTGGAGTTGGAATCAGCCACATAAAATAAAACTAAAAAAATGAAAATTTCCCACATCTTAACTTTATCGTTAAAGACAATTATTTTTGAGTAGTTATTTTAAATTAGACTTACCGCTTCCTCTTCCGTAAGCAGCCTTTGTGGGAATATTCCCATAAGTGCGGTGATCAGTCCCATATCAATTTTGACTTGGAACTCTTGAATAAGCACCTTGTAGTATTTGTACTGGCGAACCTTGCTGTGCTCCGAATAATGAAGTTCTACTATTGATACTTCTATGAACGGTTTTATACCTGTTATGAAAAATATGTATTTTAGTACTACTAACAAATAAACAGCCTGTTTCATGGTGTTAATTAGACATAGTTTTACTTATTAGGTGCATTTTAGCTTGAAATAATAAAAAAGGTAATGTGAACAAAGTGTGTGTAATATTAATAAACAATTCATACTAAAAAAAATTGCATAGAATCATATTAAACAATTATGTGTTGTTTGGCAGCATCCATTAGTGTCACATTTAATGTATTGGTTTGGCAAGCGCAGCAAAAGATGTGGCTGGCTATCAACTACTTCAAAATACTGACGGTTTATTTAAATGGAATTTTTAACTTAATATTCAGACTTAGAAAAATGATGTATTATGCATTTCAAATGAATCCCAATGATTATTGACTGTTTTGACTAATTTAAATCTCCTTTATTAGGAATCTTCACCATTGTAATTTATTTATTTAAACTAATTTAAGTTATAAGCAGTATACCTATGGTGGACTTAATGCCATGTGACAATCTCTACCAGTGAACCATAGGATAGTAGACTGTATTCATCTATAGCCTTATAGCCAACAGTCACACTCTTGTTTGGTTTGTAGTGATGTGCCTTTGGGAATTTCGGAAACTCTTTCGATAGTTTTGGAAAAAAAATTCTCATATGACTGTTGGTAACATTGAGAATATTTGGGTAAATGACTGTAGATTAACTATTTTTTAACTAACCACCCAAACTAGGTGCATGTACAGCTGCACTTTTTATTTGTTACCTATAAAGCTTACAAGTATGCGAATAATAAATGTAATGTTCAATATCTGACCGCAAGGGTCGTCATTGGCGACGGATCTGGGCGGCGGCACGGGCGCCAGCACGACCGGGAAGGTGGGCAGCGGCAGCTGCTGGTCCACCTGCAGCCGGTGCAGGCGCGCGTGCAGCCGCCGCGAGTGCGCCGTCACGCCGTACGACGCCCACACGCCCGCCTGCAGCGTGCGCCGGACCAGGCGGACGTTCGGCTTTATCATCCTCATCTCTTCGAAGTCCACCTAAGAATCATCATCATTTCGTGTAGGTCAATCGACCGTGCACACCTTGGTGTCAGTTCTTCGAAACCGAAATCTGTTTCTTTTTGCTTAACATCGACACTGCATATATATATATATATATATATATATATATATATATATATATATATATATATATATATATATATATATATACGCACACACATACCACACATATATCACATATTGAGTTAGCCCCAAAGTAAGTTCGAGACTTGTGTTATAGGATACTAACTCAACGATACTATATTTTATAACAAATACATATAATATATAAACATCCAAGACCAAAGCCAATCAGAAAAAGATCATTTTTCATCTTGACTTGACCGGGGATCGAACCCGGGACCTCCTGAATAGCGGGCAGGCATGTTAACCATTACGCCACGGAGGCATGAAATTTATGTATATGTTATTATAATATATTCAACAAATAAAGCATCTTGAATTTTGCATCGCCTCTAGGCCTCTGACGTGGTTCCTCTAACAACGTGCCTTCCGAAGCACGGAATCATTTTTATTATAACACAATCATGTGATTCTCCTAACCAAACTAGAAACATCTAAACAAAATAAAAAGTAAAAACGAATGACAGAAAACTTACCTCTATTTTATCATCTATCTTGACACGGGAAGGCGGGGTCAGTTCGCAGACAGCCTTTTCGTTCAAGTACTTCTGATAAGCTTCTTCGAACTGAATCAATTTCCGAGCATCCATCTTTTTGTACCGCCGCGCACCGGGTTTGCATTGCTCCCATATTATGCCGGAACTGTTGATAAACAACAATCGTATTTAATACATAAACCATTTATTGCACAATAAATTAAAAAAACAATGTGAAGTGAGAAGAAACAGAGTGAAGAATATCTCTAAAGTAAGAGTGCGTTATTAACAATTTATTTATTCTTATGGCATTATTCACATCCTTCGTAATATCCATAATGTTATTTTTCACACAGTTCCGAATCTTTTGGATAGGGTCATTTTCCAGAGAGAACAGGTCTGCTAAATCGTATTTGGTGAGGGGACAGTCTACAATATGCGCAACGTCCTGCACACTCCACATTTTTAAACGGTTTTATTTAGCTCACCCCGTTTGTTTTATTTATTATTTATTCTTGGGTCAAATTTAGTAATTCAAATTTCACCCCTTTTCCTGTCAACCGATTAATCTGAAATTTTGTATACTTTGGATTTTGGTGACAAAATAATTATGTTTATTCATTATCATTATAAATTCAAGATGACCGCCGCTACAAAATGGCGGATAATTTATGTTTTATTAATCCCATCAATATGGGTATCAAATGAAATGGCTCTACAAGCAGAATACAATATACTATAAAAAATTGAAATCCAAGATGGCGGCCTCTACAAAATGGCGGATAACTTAGGTTTTATCAATCCCATCAACATGGGTATCAAATGAAAGGTCTCAACAAGTAGAATACAATTTAGTATGCAAAATTGAAATCTAAGATGGCCGCCGCTACCAAATGGCTGATAACAATTTTTTATCAATCCCACCAATATAGGTATCAAATAAAAGGGCTTGACAAGAATACAGTGCACTATACAACCTTAATATTTAAGATGGGCGCAGCCACTAAATGGCGTACAATAATAAGATTTAAATTTAGAAATTGAATCTGTAATTTAGGTATCTGATTAATCCAGCCTGAATCCACCACCCAAGTCAAGATTTTGTATCGTGTTGAGGACTGTGTGGCGTTAGGGTGGCTAAAAATGATACGTCGTTAGCGGTACACCATCCAAGTTAAGGTGAAAGGTTAAAACGCGCCGAGAACTGTATGGGATTAGGGTGGATATAAATGAATTAAACAGAATGCGAAATAAAAACTAAAAACTAGTAAATAAAAATAGGTAAAAAAACTTTTTAAGTTAAACGGTTTTATGTTAAACATACATTGCAATTAAGATAAATGTACTAAAAACCAAAAAATAATAAAATAGATACAGTCGTGGGAATTATAAACATATGCATAGACTAGACTAAAATAAAACCGTGGGGCACGTCAATTGTCTACAAATTATCGACTTAATGTGCGATAGAAGAATCGTTTAATTCGTCGTTAGGCAGTTGGCCCGCAGACGGTGAGGAAAATACTTACTATTTTCTTGTTCATGGAAATTCCAATAGTTATACACTCCATGTAAATAAAAGAGATGTTTCAACTAGTTTATCGTTGGACATTCACACTGCTGGCTGGCGAGGAATCGTTTCACTTCTCGTAGTTTGTCTTTAATCGACAAAACATATGATAAAAGTACTACTCGCTCACCACTATGAAACCCTAAAACTCGCTTATAATCGAGCTTGCTAGCTTGTTTCCAAATTCTAGCCCTATACACGTCCATCGTTGTCGGTTGAACAACTGCCTAATTATAGTGTAACATTACAAAACAAACATTTTAATCAACGATTGTAGACAATTGACGTGCCCCACGGTTTTGTTTTAGTCTAGTCTATGCATATGTTTATAATTGCCACGACTGTATCTATTTTATTATTTTTTGGTTTTTAGTACATTTATCTTAATTGCAATGTATGTTTAACATAAAACCGTTTAACTTAAAAAGTTTTTTTACCTATTTTTATTTAACAATGTAACATGGGCTCGGCGTATTAAACATTTTCGTGCCACGATGACGGAGAAATCTATAAAAACCATTTACAGACGAGTCCGATAGTTTTGAGCTTGTATAATATTGTTGAGTTGTAAGTGAAGTCGATTAAAAATACACTACTAATTTGGATAAAACGTTAGTAAGGAAAAAATGTGTATATGAACTCACTTCGATATACTAATGTAGACGACCTCCAGCAATTCATCATCGTTGACTAGCGACAGCCCCATGCCTTGTATGGACAGTGCGATCTCCATACTGACCAGTTCCGCCTCCCCGATAGTGTGAGCACCATACGCTAATAATTTGTTGTCGGTGAAAAGAACCACTCTTTGAAGTCCGTCTAGGAATGACACCCACCACACTGTTGTGTGATCATTGATTCTGTTAACAATTTATAAAAGTTTTTATAAAAATTTGATCCTTGGCAAAAGCTTTTGGCGGCAAATAGATGCTTCAATTTTATTTTGTTTGAAAAATGCTATATCCTCGTTCTTGTTATTATATAAAAAATTCGACGTATCTATGTGTTATTTTGTTAAATGTTATATTGGAGTACCTTTCACAGATTCAGGGCACATAAAATAAAAATTAAATCCTTATCAATATATACTTACAAAAATTCCCCAATGCCGTCCTTTCTTAGATCATTTTCAATTTCTTTGTTCTTGTGAGATTCCGTGATTAGTACCCGCGGCCCGGCGGGGTTCTCCCACGTATACAACATCTTATGCATCGAAGGTAACTTCCTAAAAATAATTAGACTAACTTAGTTTTACTTACCACGGTTTACTGTAAAAGAAACATGCATTTAAAAAAATATATTGTTTTTTTTTTTATCCACTTATACGATTACACAGCTAGGAGAACTGAGAAGGACATAGTTTTTAGAAAAAAGTACTTGTTTCCGTAAAATTCTTGACGTATCTTGTTTTAAAAATCACTATCTCTACATAGTATAAAACAAAGTCGCTTTCACTGCCCTATATCCCTATGTATGCAAATCTTTTAAACTACGCAACGGATTTTGATGCGGTTTTTTTATAGATAGAGTGATTCAACAGGAAGGTTTTTATGCCCATGCGAAGCCGGGGAGGGTCGCTAGTAAGTTAATAAATAATAAACTAAAGTGTTTTCGGCTATATCAAAATAAAAATGCAAAGGATCTCACTTGACATTGACATTCATCTTCTCGTAAATGTTGAGCGCGTGCGAGGAGTAGTTGACGAGCAGCGCGGGCGCGTGTCCGGGCCGGTACTGGCGCACCGTCACGTACGTGCCGCCCTCGCTCAGCTGCGTGTCCACGTGCAGGCCGCCGTACTGTTGGAAACCATTTGTACTTGACGTGGGAAACAGAGTCTATTGACCGTGTTCAACCTGGTGCCCGAATTGGCTAGTCCAATTTTTTACAAAGATGTCTAATTCGAAAACCATTTAGAGGAATAGGCTTAGAAAACAGTTTGCCATAATCAGATATTTTACTAAGCAAATATTTTTTGAGATAATAGCAAAAAACCCAATGACCTTCGTTTTCAAAAATTTACTACAAGGTCAAATAAATTGTATGAGCCGCTTACAAGTGACTTAAGCGACTTTCTCAATTTTGTTCTGTAAGTTGGCAGCATAGCGATTATATACTCTTTGCTTGGAAGTATTGCTAGCACAAGCCAGTCAAATCGTCATAATCTGTCATTGTCATATTTTTATTCTAGTAAAAATAACCTAAATACTTTGTTTCAACGCGGAGTGACGTCATCGCTGTATGTATCTTTAAAATTAAATAAAAAAGTATTTACAATTTAAGAATTTTTTATTTCAAATTGTATCTCTGAAATGGTCTATTATATCGAAAAACCACATAAAAATTACTATCATATTTTTTTTGGACTAGCCAATTCTTGGAATACGCTTTTGGGCATTTGACGGGGTTCCCTTAACAACAACCAGACAGCAGCCGGGACTAACGGCTTAACGTGCCTTCTGAAGCACGGCATCACCATAACTATCAGGCATCCAGATGATTCAAGCCTGCAATGTCCTAAACAAACTTAAAACAATTAAACAAAGTTTATGGTAGAAATCACTTAAAATATACTCGTACTAAATTGTGATGATATTTTCGTCGTAGTTAAACAGTTGTTACCGAAATCTCGCAAATATCTCTCTCTATGCCCAAAAATATATCTTCAAGAAGTTCAGGTTTATAAATGGTTAACGATACCTCATTATCCAGCTTCAAACAAACGCTTTGTTGTTCAGTATACAAGAAAGGCGCGGAATGTTCCTGAGAACAGGCCACCCGCATCATTAGAAGTTTGTCTTCTTTATCAATCACCGGCCACAACGGCGCGCTCGAATTTTGTGGCACCTGAAAAACGTAAATTTTTGTAAAGAATAAAAAATAACTAGCATAGAAATACTACATTAATTTAAAAGAAAATGTTTATCCTATATGTGTTGTCAACATAAAAAATGTCGAATTTGTTTTAAACTGTTTATAAGTTGTCCTAAACATAGGATTTTTTGTGTATCTGTTATATTTCTTTTTATTTATTTATGTAATGTTTTGTAAAGAATATATTATATATTCTTTACAAAACATTACATACTGGCCCGGCTCACTTTCAAATTCTATATTCGAAAATCAGATTTAAATTCGTATATGGAATTTGCTACAAATCTTGTTTTTGTTTAACAATATCACTTTTAATTTACCGTTATCCATGGATCTCCAGATCTGTGCAACTCTTGATATTGGATATCGAATGGTGCCTCGTTGATGATGAGGAAGAATGGCGTAAATATCACCATTTTTGTGAGACTGTTAAAAGTCAGCTGATTGTTGACGGCAACCTACAACAGGGAAACATCAATTTATGATTTTAGGTTGCTATTTTATCCAGAAGCACACCCCGGACACTCCATACAACGGGAACGATTCCGATACCTACTACACCCACTAATAAACAATGACGTTTGTATACGCTTCACTGTGTGAGTGAAACAAGTAGGGCTACTCGCACCGCGTTACCTACTATGAATGAATATGTTAATACATAATACCTACTTTACTTTTTACGTTATAAAATATAAATACTTTATCGATTCCTTTTTTTAAAGAAACCAAAAACACCGAATAAAAAACTTACCAAACACAATATATATGTGACGAATGATGAACCTTGCTCCCAACTTCAACTTATTTATTAAAAAACATGTCTAAACAAACATAACTTCACCACACCACTGTATAAAACAGTGGTGTGGTGAAGTTATGTCATCACTATTTTATAGTTATCATTACAATTTTTTCATAACAAACCATACGAGACTATCACAGATTTTTACATTAATTTGAATCAAAATGATTTCGTATACTAGGTAGGTAGGTAGGTATATTTTATCTGAAAGATCATTACTTTATGTCGTTTAGAATAACTCAGACACCTAGGTGTGCAGGGTCAATTGACCTAGTACTCTGGACTTCAAATAAACGATAACAGTGGCAGTGCCCCATATTTGAAACAATGATACCAAAGCAAACAGGGTCGATGGACCACTCCGACACCACAGTGTGCAGGGTCAACGGAGCTTGTTATCAACACTCATATGAGTTAATACCAGGTGACATAATTATTATCGAGCGTCAAGTATAAAGGCCGTTACAGCGGCCGTGAGGGGGTTCTAAACAGCTAATACCGGGGCATGCAGGGTCGATTGACCTTGCAAATTACTTCATTATCAAACAACCAACTTGTAAACATATACGAAAAATAAAAAAATGCTCATTTAATTTGACTTAGCCGATATACGTTTTCCGGTTATTTTGATTTTAAAACCAAACTGCGGCGCCGATTTTGATAAACTTTCTATGGGACCTAATTGAAACTATATCCATTCGAACAAAAAAAGAATTTTCAAAATTGAAGAATGAAGATTTGAGGTAACAAACATAAAAAAATATATGTATATTCAACCGAATTGAGAACCTCCTTCTTTTTTGGAAGTCGGTTGAAATAAAATAAGAAATGAAAAAAAGTGTTGTGTATAATGCAGTTATATATCGTCCGCGTATCGTCGACTGTTGTTTGTTGTTACCGCGTATACTCGCGGTCGCGTTCGCATCCTTGTCTATTTTGCCCTTCGATTTACCCTTGATCTGCGCGGTGAGGTGAGGCATGTGACTATGGTGGGAGGGTGTGAGTGTCCGTTCTGTACGTAGTACTATTACTAATTCTGTGCCAGAAGCTTAAAAACGAAAAATATTTATATATTTATAAAATTCATTTTTTTTTTGTTCGATGCTATACAAATCCTTATAAGTATATACAAATCTTAATCTTTTTTTTCCATTTTTCACTTTTCGGCCATTAGACGAAGATAATAATTAAATTGCTATTGTTCTACAGTTTAGTGTCAACCACATGGTTAAATCATTAAAGCATACGTACCTGGTAAGTCCGGCCTTCATTTTTGCATAGAACCACACCGGAACTGCCGGGCACGTCCAACGAAAACTTATCCGACCACTCGCCAAATTCCACGCGGATGGCAGCCTTTTTCTTACCAAAAAAGTTTTTGGCACGGAAAGAAAATAGTATTGGCTCCTTGTAATCTTTCGGGTGGAAAATAACATTGCCAGTCTCGTCCGCATTCTGAAAAAAAAAATGCTTAGTTTTTTATCAACTGTTCTTGCGTGCTTGTGAAATTGTGACACTAATAATATAAAGGCAAAGAAGGTTAGGAGTTTGTTGTTTTAATAGATTTGCTGCCACCATAATTCAAAGATAATTCAGTAGATTTCGATTAGTAATAAATATGGATTTAGTTGAACATCAAACATTAATATACAAGACATTTTTGTAATCCTTCACTAATGTGGTGCAATAAATAGTATTGTATAGTATTAATCCCGTGAAGTACCGAGTCAATAGTATATCAAAATTATAGAAATCAGTAAAAATAACACCAGTGCAAAAATATTATTTGTCTAAATATAAAATTGATGACATTATCTAGTGTAATTCGCAGTCACCATTAATAAATGCGGCATGGTATGTACAATTTCGCAGTGATAATATAGGTAACAATGAAAAAAAGAAATAAAACATGCGGCAAATCATGCTTGCAAATGTAATCCTGTGGATAAAATGATGGGGGAAAATGTAAAAATGATTAAACTTAGCCTTAATACAGTAGGGTCATATAATCCGCATTCAGCTGAATGATTGATTTATCTTACAAACGTTGATTAGTTAACAAACCTTTCCGTGGCATATTTCGTCGTACCTTACCATTTACTCAAGCCTTACAACACAAGCGTACCTAAACGTAATAGATTTAGATACATTTTCCCAAAACCGAATGCTGCTTTTTTTAAACAACCCAATTTAAAACATAATTATAAAAACTACATAAAAAGTATCGAAACTCATACTGCAAATGATATTTCGATTTCTGATCAAAATGAGGTGCTCTCGGGGCAGTTAGCGACGGTGTGCAACAGAAACATGAACATTGCACTAGACAGCATTAGCAATAAGCCCTTTATAGTTGCCCGTGTGTATACCACCTTAAAACAAATAACTCACCGGCATACACGATGTGTGCCGTCTTATACATTTACTGCAACGTGAACTCATTATCTGGAATTCATATATGTGTTCGACAATTTATTATGTTAATTTAATGGAATGAATTCCACCGACACGACTTTAGATTACGAATCTTCTACCTCTTTCTAAATTGTTATAGAAATATGGTTGATTTTTCGAAATATATCCATACCTTGTACGGTCAACAATCACAACTGTTCTATTGTTATAGTATTTTACTTTAAACCCACTTCTTTATTGAAGTTATGTCAAAATGGCTGCACTTGAAAGTTAACAAAAAAAGGAAACAAATGGCTCGTTTGATATGGGATTAACGTATGACCCTACTGAATATGCTATGAAAAAAATACATAAAATAATACATGTAAACATTTTAACGCCAACAAAGATACTACCACTTTGAGATGAAGCTTATGTTAACTAGAAGCTCATTAATTTGGAAGATACAAAGCAAGTATAAAAAAATTGTGAAATTATCCAATGGTTATATCATCTCAAAGATACCTTATTAGGGGTGCTGGAGTCTTTATCAGGTTTCTTTGATTTCTGCAATCACGTAATGGATATAACGGACATGTTGCATAAAACTGTGACTATACAATCGATGGCACTACATTTTAATAGACAAACGTATTAGTACAATATATGACAAAAGCAGGATACTTATTTAGCAAAAATATTAACACATCTAAATAATGCTAGCTTTTCTTATAATCACAATCCAGATTTAAATAGACTTCTTAGCTTCATTCTAAATATGTTGTCTCATACACAATGAAAATATGTATATACGTGCAGATTTAAAGTATAACATATAGGCCACATATAATGGCAAGACCAGACTCGACCTTGTACCTTTGTTATCTAGACAATAGATCAAAACTACTTACCCTATAACAAAGTGTAAATCCAGTTTTATTGAGCATCCAGAACGGGCAGTAGAGAGACAGTACTTGCGTGCCGTTTGTGTCCACGCTGTGCATGCCGAGATCCAACGTCATCACAGACGGACTATCGTGCGATTCAAATGACCAAACAGATAATTCCGTTTCCACGTCTGGAAGATTCTTTGTGCACACCCAGCATTTGTCCAAGTAATTTTGGATCTACAATTGAGTAAAATATTGCCAGGTAATAGAGTGGATTACTTTAGATGCTTTGTTGGAAATGGACTGGTATTGTAAATTCGTTAACCGTACACAACGTCCTATTATTACGATCGATGTCTAAAGTTAAAAATGCCAAAGAGTTCCAGTCCATTTTTCTTTGTAATTGCGTGGAATGTCCAAGTAAACTTAAAACATCCCTGAAAACCTTCAACCAAAATTATACTTACCATAATAACAACAGAAGCCTTGTTAGGTGCCAAATGTGTCAAGTGGAACATCTCTCCAGGCTTAAAGACCTGCGTCCTCTTCAGACCAAGTTGTGAGACGACTATGTCCACTGGCAAGCAGTTCTGTAGTTTGACGGTCGGTTTTAGCACGATGTCGTAGCAGGAAGACGCGAATGTGTGCCTGTTTGTGTGCTCGTAGAACACTTGCTCCATTTTCCCGACCGCCTAGATAAAATAATAAACAAAGTTGATGAAAAAAATATTTAGGAACGTAACACACCAAAAGTACAAATCAGTTGAAGCCGGTGTTGAATGTACATTTATATAACGATGGCGACAATCAGTTTATTTCTCAGTCTGCGTAGCCAGTCGAAGTTGCACTTTGGCTAAACTATTCTCGAGAAAGTCAGATTAAGTACAACTTAAAGTTCAATGTTGAGAACATAAGCAGAAGTAGGCCTTTTAAAAAAGTTAAGTTTTGTACTTTTAAGTTTATCCTTGACCGCTACGCGTCTGTTAATTAATGTTATGCTACATTCATCAATTAAGTAATTGGAATAAAGATTGTTAATTGTTTGATACGATTGTATTTTTTATGTATTACCCAAGAATATTCTCCGACACTTTTGCTAATATACTTCTTGAACGAGATTCATTATTTACTAGCGACCCACCCCGGCTTGCGTGGGCATAAAAACCTTCCTCTTGAATCACTCTATCTATTAAAAAAACCGCATCGAAATCCCTTGCGTAGTTTTAAAGATTTAAGCATACATAGGAATATAGGGACAGAGAAAGCGACTTTGTTTTATACTATGTAGTGATAGTGATATATATTTATTTAAAATCCGAAAGAAACGTTCTATTAATCCTCAATGAAATTGACCTAGTAACAGAGTTTTTACACAGCCTTGCGGCCTTTCGACGTGGCAATAGCGCCCATGAATAGTACTTCAAGAACTTACTCTCAAGTAGAACTTCTCGCCGCTGAGTTTGTCCTTCGAATCGCATTGTAGAAGGTGTGAGATGTTGACCTCTTGCTGAAGTTCTCGCCATACAAATGGCGACACCGATATCGTGAAGCCTGTCAAGCAAAATTGCCAAAATATAATTATTTCTTAGAGTATTATACGAGTTCGTTCAGGATAGCGCGCGTCAAACGACGGTGAGCGTGGCCTAGTTTGGATTGGTCGCCATTATTGCCATTTCTATCTTAAGCTCCTCCGTGCTTGAACAGCACGTTAAGCCATTGGTCTCGTCGCTCCATTGTAATTACCAGTACCGCCAAATCAGGACCATGATAAGCATACCCTAGAATCTGAAGCGTTAGTCGCAGAAACACGCTCGGATGAAGAGAAGATACGAATTTGTTTAGGGAATTTATATTCTAAGCTCAGTATTTTTATTTTATTTCATAATGTGCTTACATAATTTCCAGATTGAGAGAATGAACTCGTATAGAGAGCAAATTTGTAGTTAAGAAAATAACAGGCAGGGAGGAAAACAAAGATATATATATAAATTGCGAACACAGACAGGTAATCTTTCACTAGTCTTTTGAAAACAAAAATTGCCTGTGCTTTACTTATTTCCGCTGGTAAATAGTCTATTGTTCTTTTCGAAAAGATTACCTTCGACGGAGAAGAATATTTCAGCGGTGGGCGTGTGCACGGCCTGCAGCGGCAGCCGCAGCACGCCGCCCGGCTTCACGTCGCCCAGCAGCCTCACTTCGTTGCCGCTCAGTGTCATGTAGTACACGGATACGTTCACCGCTAGGTTGTTGGTTACCTGCGAAACATACTTTAAAATTTTCTACCACTCGCTCGGCAACTTGGTTGAAAAATCAATATGACATCAATATTTCCTAGGCCAACAATATAATCAAAAATATACATTGTCACTTTTTCTAATGTACACACTCGTACATTAGGTTTTTAAGGTTCACTAAGTCGGCCTAAGAAAAAATACCTACTTAAGCGAGCGGCTATAAATATTGCTGGAGTGCTGGAACGCTGAAAACAACTGAACTGAAACGATGGCTCAGGAATAAATTGGCACACGCAGAGGTACTCGTAAGCTTACACTCAAGAGTAGGTAGTCGAAAGCTGATGATGATATATAAAATTAAGTAAGACATAAACACTGACCTGCACCACACTTCTCAAGTATATATGCAACGCGGCATCCTGCATCACAATGTCAGAAATTAAGCCGCGGGGTTCTATTGCAGCGACATGCGGGACATTCCTGTCCATAGACGCAGTGGTGAACTTCCGCCCGAGTGGGAAGTAACGCTTGTCCGCCCGCTCCACGGGAATTTCCACTTCGTCCTCCAGTTCCACTATCTATAAATAAACATTTTGTTTTGAGGATACTTTAGAACTTTTAAGGGTTCGGTGTAGGTCAACAGACGTTTTAGACGGCGTTAGCTAAGCTTGGAAATAAGGGTACGAAAAGAACACTTACAATACAGTGTAAAACAATTTTCAACTTTTATACATAAATAGGAGACTGGTTATCATTTAATCAAAATCATTTAATCACAAGCATTTTCGCGTCATTAATGGTTTTATAAATATGTAGATATAGTTAAAGACTTGAATACGACGCCTTACCGCTGACATTTAGCAAGAGCAATATTCACCTTTTATAACACTCATTTGCGCGATTAGCGCCCTATAAAAATTGAATCTAAGCATTTCCCAAAGGACTAAAACTACATACCAATACAGTGAGTTTTAGCGACGGCGCAGGTTCGTTGAGCTTCATCACGTTGAGAGCGCCGTGTTTCAGCTGCAGAGGCAGGCACGCGCCGGGCTCTAAAACTACTTCTCTACAATGATAAAAATTAAAACTAAATGTTATTACAACACTTTGGTGTAGCGCATTAATTAATCGATTCCTGAGATATGCGGAGGGGCATATTTTCAATACAAGGTCTGGCGCACTAAGATTATAGGTATGAAACTACGGACCATTTTTTATGTTGATATACGAGTATAGTGTATATAGTCAGAAAAAGTACGAATTATACAGTAAAATGAGAAATTTCACTTAGCTTACTGCGGTTCGATGATTCTGTATCTTGCTTTTTATTACTATTACCTAAATAAAATAACGCGTCTAGCAGACCTTGGGCTCCCAAGCAACAAGCTAAGAACGCAACGGCAAAAAGAATACTTCTAACCAAAAGTATGAGAATCAATATCTGTTAAATTATGTAATATAACTACAATATTTGTTTGTATATTTTGCCGAAATTTTAGACAAGTTCTAAAATCACAAAAATATACATTGTTTACTTAATCTTTACATTATCGCAATTTACCTGTAGTCTGAAGCGACGTACTCTGGTGTGAGAAAAACTGAGAAGTCGTGGTTTTTGTCCAACATCAACTTGACTGTTAATCCTGTGCAGTTGTGTAGCACGTATGGTGCACCGAGGTATTTCTTTATATTATCCTACAAACACAAATACTTACATGAATATTCTTGTTTACCAATTTTGAGGTATTTAAATGATCTCTTACAAAGACCTTACTTTACTCAACTATTTATATTTGATTTGTTTGATTGCTTAATTTTTCCAATGATACCATTGAGGTAAAATGTCTAAAATGACTTAAGTAACTACTCCGATATTATTATTACTCTTCAAACGCAATTTGTTAAATCTCAACGTTTATTACTAACGCTGTTCATAGAAGTCACCGAATTTTGATTGAACTACGAAAAAAACAATTTCGTTTTAAATGTTTTGTTTTTGGTATTTCAGTTAAGTCAGCTCTAAAATTAATTTTAAGCACTTACATCATTGATTTTCGGCTTAGATGACAATGTTCCATCCAAATCAGGGTCCGAAACAGCTGAAGAGAATGAGTTTCCCAGCTGAGTAAGCACCTAAAAAAATTTACTATTTGAATAGAGATTCTTAAAAAGAATATGCAAATTAATTCCAACTTTATATCATGACTCTCCAATAACGAGAAGAGTAGACGTTCGAATTCAACGTCTTGCCAGAGACCACAGTACACCCTTTGTACACATGAGACAACTAAGGCACGATAGCCGATAGTCCATAGTTTGTACTGCGTCACTGACTATACACCATGTAAAAAGTATGGACCTTCTTTCAATAAAACAAAATATTATAGGCGCTTTATCCTGTGTTTTTTTTTATTTTAAACATGCAGGTTGTTAGTTTGAAAGTTAGAACAGTGTATGCTTACCTCCATACCAGTCCTAGTGAGAGTTATTTCCAACGGCTCACTGCTGGATATTGTGATCGTCTTGTCGGGCAGCCGTTGTGCTACACTTTGTATGTTCGCTGCTTCGTCTGTCGAGTCGATAGCTAATTGGGCATCTTGAGTACGCATTACCATCTAGGAAAAAAAAGTTTTACACTATTGTCATTAAGTCTCTAGTATAGGATCAAAAAAAAAAAACTATATTTTATATTTATTTTATTAAAGACAGTTTTTAAACTTTAATAAATCCAGAAAATATAATATTTAAAAAAACAAAGACCGACTCCATTTTAATAGAACCCGTTTACTCTCACAATTTAGAAGAATCTTATGACACCTCGTATGTTTGTTTGTCCAGCTGTTTAGGCTCAGAGGGTGACAAAAAATAGCTCAAACGTAACCCTCTATAATTAACGGTATAACTGCGCTGACTTTATTTATAAAATTACTATTATAGGTTTTTATTTGGCGTTAAACAAACAATAGCTACAGGGGTTTTTAAATATAAATCTATACACAAAGGTACAACACCCTCATTCTGGCAGTCGGCTAAAAAAATCTTACCTCCATCTTGAGCTCCCAAGGCACGTGTTTGTACTGGCAGTCTTGCATCACCTCAACGGGTTCAATCAAAGGCTCCCAAACAGCTCGCTCGATGTTGTAGTACGACACTTGCATCGCCCAAGTAGATTCCATGTAGAACTGGGGGATACCGTCAACTGTTTTAGCAGGTCCGAAACGAGAAAGCGAGATGTCACCTTACTTCATGTATTGCGACATCTCGCTTTCTCAATCGTTTCGGGCCTGCTAAAACAGTTGGTGGTAACCACCCTTAAAGGTCATTTATATTTAGCAACTAGGCTTTGTATACGATTTAAGAATATTAAATGCGTTTTTTATGTAAATATTGTTAATTTAATTATCTTAAGTTCTTAACTATAAATAAATAAGCTTAGAAACCATCATATTTTATATGGCAGCTCTTAAATGAGCGTTCTCGCTCACAGCTGAAGAGTTCAGAGACACTGTCATAGAAATCCGACATGATGTAAGCAACTTTTGCCTTTAGGCGACTAAGGGCGAACAGGAAAAGATACTAGGTATAAAAATGTCAACTGCTACATTGAAATCGCTGACAATTTTGAATTAATACTGGAAGATTCCATTCTACTTAAAGGAAAAGGTAATAACAATGTTTTTTAACTATGCTAATATTACTGACAATTAACACTTTCGCTTACAGTAAAAGAGATATCAATAACAGTTAATTGTTATCTACGTCAAGAAAGGCGTCACTATCAGCAAAAGTGTTAAGACTACCTATTTATTACCTCTGCAGAGCGTAAAAGTTTGTTAAACAAATAGTAAAATTAACGATAATAAATAATAAACTCACGTTAGAACTCCAATCCGTGAGTTGTCCGCTGAGCGAGGCTTGCATCACCAACACCGGTATAGTCTCCGTGCCGATGTCCATCTCAAAGGAGAAAACTATAGAAGGACTGGACAGTAAGCAAATCTCGCCGGACGGCGGCGGCGGCTCGGGGGCATCCTCTTCCACGAACGCGATCGCTTCACTTGCCTCTTCTGTGGTATTACAATTTGGATTGTTTTTTAACGATCCTTCCATAATTTAACTTACAAAAAAATTTAAAATATAAATTCCCATTAATTAAAGATAAGTTATCGATAAGAACAAGTTCACTCAGCTTTCAATATAACCCCTGCTTTTGGCTGTTAAGATCACGGATTACTCCCTCTTTTCCATTTGTCTACAAAATATTTTATATAGAAGAATATAAAATATTTTTAATATAATAACAATATTAAGAAGAAAATAGGGTACCTCTATAAAATAAAAATTCTGAAATTGATGTCTATTTCGCATAAAACGTAACATCACCGCCAATACGACGGATGATGATCACTTTCCATAAAAATAACTGTAAATTTTGAGATCGGCTAAAATATTCATGTATACAGTTCTTGTTAGCTTACAAGAACTATATGTAGGACATATTCTAAATTACAATCCACAGTTTACCTACCGGCCTTTAAGAACCAATGATCACTGGTTTTGAATGGTTGTAAATCCCACAACTTGGTATAGAATATAGTTTTGTTTTCATGTTCAGTGTCGTTCTCTTCGCCGCTTGTGATCGTCGCCATTACGCGGTTCAGGAGTGATATCACATCTAAAAATAAAGAAAAAAAATATCCTTTATATATATTCAGAAGACAAGAGGGCAGGCCTTTGCTCCGAAACTGTTAACTTTATATCTGTTATAGCGATATCTATATGCAAAGATGATTTTGATATCAAATATAAATGCATGTTTGCTATCAGACAGATGTGAAAAGGTCAATAACAATGTATTCTGCACGATTATTTTCAGGCCATACTATTTATCGATATTCATAATATATGTAAAATATACCTGGAGACACGGTGATCTTGATATCCGATATAGCGATATCTACATGCATGCCGCTATCCGGAGGCTGCGAGAGCGCCAAGGACAGCGTGGCCGGCGCCAGCAGCAGGCGGGGCGGGCCGGCCGCGCCGCCGCCGGACAGCGGCCGCACCACCATCTGCAGGCCCGAGATGCCGCCGTCCGCCACCATGCGCTCGGCTGTCTTGCGCAGTTTGAAACGAGCCTCCATCTATACGACAAAATAAAAGACGGGTTATTCCTTTTTTAGCCTACTATTAATGTGTCCCACTTCTGGGCGAAGGCCTCCCCCGGGCGGGTTATAAATTAAGAAAATACATATATAATTATTACGCCTGTATTTATAACAGGAGTAGGCAGAAGCTAAGATTTCCACTTGCTACGATCCTTACAGACCTCCCACCCTTCCTCTGCACTCATCACTAAAGATCTCGTCATACATATCATCATCATTATTTTAGCCGCAGGCGGTCCACTGCTGGACATTTGGATATAAGCCTCCCCCAAGGATTTCCAAAATGACCGGTTAGAAGCGGCCTGCATCCAGCGCCTGCCTGCAACTTTCTTCAGGTCATCTGACGATCTGGTCGGTGGGTGTGCGATGCTGCGCTTGCCGTTGCGTGGTCGTCATTCGAGAACCTTTCTTCCCCATCGGCCATCGGTTTGTCGCGCTATATGGAAGTGTGCATCTACCTAACATATGATCGAAGTGCTATAAAAAAGAACTACAGAAACACGAGCGCCAAACTATCGGAAATCGGTCGAGAGATCATATCAGTCAGATCATACTTACGTTAAGCACAAGTGCATCGCATTGTTTTTGTTCCAGCGACTCGACCAGAATGATGTCGGGCTGTTCGATCTTTATGTTCACTGTCATCATTGCAGCCGAAGGCGTTGGCTCAGAAGCCGTCGGGGTTGATAGCGATGATTTCGTTTTCTGCAAATAAAATTTATCAAATGAACCAAAATTCCGACTGCATTTTACATTCCCACGATAAAGACCACCCCATGATACGCCATACGCTGAAATCCATCCAGCCATTGGCTACAGAGAGCAACAAAGAAACAGATAAATACGTACGCTTGAAGAACAATCTTTATTCGTGCACTCGAATAAAAAAATCAACTAACTTGCAAGTATTCCTACCTCAAAAACTACTTAATACAACTATTTATTTCTGGCAACTATATATTTTTCTACTAACATTGACATTTAAGATGGAATCCACTTGGTTTGACTTGGCCGCTTTGACGTCTTCCTTAGGCTTGGGTTTTGGCTTATCTTCAGCCAGGCCGGTGGTGATGAACTCGGCAATCTTGTTCATGAAATCCATTGCGAGGATTAAGTTAAAGCTGAATATTCTCATGTCAACTGTAAATAGTAAAAAAAGGTAAATACGAACGTTGGCCTGATTTTGAACCATATATCAGCTACATAAAGTCATCTATCTTCATCGTATTTTCCAGTTTAATCAACAGGTTAGGCTTCATAACCCGAATACGTTTAAGTCATGGTCATGAATTAAGGCGTCATAAGTCAGGTTTTTCTAGGTTACCTAATGCATCTGACACAGCGTAACTACTGTCTGCTATAGCGATTCCAGCCGGGACCAACCGGCTTTGTGCCACTAGTGGCGACCTAACCAAGTCAGGCCACAAATGCAATCGCTTGAATTGAAACGCACGCTTGTTTCGAATACGTATACACCGCAACTGATCAGCTACATTATCATGTATATCAGTTATCAGCTACATAATAATGTAGCTGCTAGCACATACTAATGACCACAATATAAAGTACTTACTGAAAGTGTCCGAGCGTTTCAATGTGTATGTGATGTCAATCATGCTGCGTATTTTGTCGTGCGCCATCATGAGGACCGATTCGTCCTTGCTTTCCGATAATTCTCTTGGCTCACGCCGACGCTCAAGATACCTTTACAAAAAGGTATTAAAATTATTTGTTTTTCTTTCATTAGGTATATAGGTACTTACGTACAATAATAAAGTTAAAATCCAAGTAGTAGTTCTAAAGTTAAAATAATATAGTGTACGCTATAGTGTGGTACGGGGATTATTTAAAAAGTTTGAGGAAAAAAATAAAGTTAACTGTTTCACACCCTACTGCGCTGAACGGGATCATCTGCATTTTGATATATTATTTCTTATACAGAAATGCAGGCAGCTAGTAAAAAATAATATTTTGAACATAGTCAAATTTACCTAGTAATTTTAGCGCCGCGTCCCGGCCTCGTGTCGTCCAGAGTACAATCGACTAAAAGCACCGAGGTGTGCATGGAGTTGTCCGAGAACATGCGACCTTTGATGGACAGCAAGGCCAAGCAAAAACGAGCCAATTCCACGTCTTTAATGAACATCGCATCCTCGCTAGACTGTGAATAAAAATCTTTATAAATTCTTTTGTAATTCACATAGGCAAAAAATCATCTTTACAGAATCAGTCCAGAAAAACAGGGATGTTTATTGACAGACTATTTAACGTGATAGGGATATAATATTCAGGAAAAAAAATTGACCAGTTGCTCGCTCGTTAATTAGCATATTTCATATAAATAATTGCCAGAGATCTTTCATTTAAATAGTTCTGATATTTACATTATCTGACATAAACAATAAATATGGCATTTATTAAAATGTTTGATAATGATGTTTAAACAAACATTCATTAATTATTTCTTTTCTCCTTTTTAGTTGAGTAGTTAAGTCAGATCAGTTTTTTTTTTGTTGCAAAGACAATTATATAAGCCAACGATCAAAGCTTGGACTGTGAGCTGAAAAGTTATTTCTATAAATTCGGAATAAGCACACAATATTATTAAGATTATGTGCTAATTAATGATACATACAAAGACAAAAAAAAACTTACGCTAACAGTATTCATTAGGTCTATGACGAAGCTATCCATTGTAAATGCAAACTTGACGATAATTTTTGGCTTCTTATCTTCTTTGGGAGCCGTAACAACAGCGGCAGTTGATTTAGACGCCATTCGACTGGCCTGACTTTTGACCGTAGCCCGAGAAGTTTTAGAAACAGCTTGGGGCTTCGTCTCCTCGACCTTACTTTGACCCTCTTGCAGATTTTGGCTAAGGATTTTCATGATGCTCTTATAATCACTATGGCCGACTGTGATCTGGGAATACCATTAATATTATTTGATTGTAATATTTGTACTTATAATAATAAAACATATAAATAATGGTTATATGTTTTATTATAACCACACAACTATAGGTAAACTAACAAAGAAGAAATGTCAGCTAAGAACGGATTATACGAAATTCAAAATGGAACGAGAGTGAAGCCGCACTGGCTAGTGAATCAATAAATTAACTATAGAACTCCATGTTCAAATACATCGAACATTCTAAAACATATATTTTTAAATTTAATCACAAATTTTACCAAAAATAATTAAGACTTAATAAACTTATGAAATACATACTGTATCCGTATTGCATAACTTCAGTGCAGGTTAATACTTACCGAGATAGTCTTCAGTCGTCCAGATATATCCAGATCAGGCAACGATTCATACCACATCGATAAGTTTCGTTTGACCAACAGCTTGAAGCTGGTTGGTCGTAACAGTTTTCTTTCTTGACCGACGGTCTTTTCGTCCACAAGTCGCACGCACGATACTTTCATATCTTCCAGATCTAAGGTCAACTCTTCTACTGTGACTTTGTTACTAGCATCCTGGTGAACAAATTGTACTTACAGTAAATAGTAGTACGAGTATATATATTGATCTTAAAGGCGATTTTACTGTTTTCATATTGTATGAGCACAAAAAGCAGAAAAACACAATTAAAGGAACATTATCCTCAATTTAAGTAATAGTCGAAAGTGGAGAATACACTACGACATCACTAATAAAAATTTATTTCAACGCACTTTAAAAAAAAAAGAATACTCACAGCAGTTCCAGTGGCAGCCATATCCACGAACTTATTATTCAAAGTCATTCGACCCAAGTCGATCAACATAGCGTTCAGACTTCTCGAATTCTCCGGGACCACTATAATGGGCGCGGCAAGGCGAACTTTTAGAAGTAATTTGGTAGAATTTTGATATGCGGTTTGTACATTATTACGCGCGGCGTCAGCAGCTTGTGAGGAAGCTTCTATGATTGCTTGCTGCGCTGTTTGGAAGTTGCCCATGAATTCCTGTCGGTAAATCAAAATAACATTAGCTAATTCTTGATATAGAGAAAACAAAATCCTCTTATATTCTGTTCTAGATAATCTCAATGGTGCTTTAAGTTTTTGCTTTTGCAAATTATTTGTTGCTACGATTATTTTATATATTGAAGAAGTAACAAACATACAAATTTTTTTGCATTTATAAATTAGAAAGTGGGATAAATATAGAGACAATAGACAAATAGACATTTAGATACAATCTCTATTGACACTATTGATATAATAGGTAAACAACTCACCAGCATTGAATTGACGAACCAGTTGAGGAACACGATGCGCAGACAGTTGACTTGAGCGTCGATCGACATGTTGACGTCGCTCACTTTGGGATGTTGCTCTAAATTGTACATGACCACTTGTACGTTCATGACATCGCCACCCAGCACTTTGATAATCTACGGAAATATTACAAAGAAGTGTATTTATACAATGATTGGTGTAGTCAGCATGACCACGCACAAGTCAATATAATAATTAGCGATTCCGCCTCGCCAAAAATTGTAATGTTAGTTTTATCTTTCTAACAGATAGCTCACCTCTGTATGTATAGTTTCAGGATTGAGATCGATCACTTTAATCGATCCTATGGCACAATCCACTTGCGTGTACGAACTTTTCAAGACAAGCCCTGCGGTACCTCCTTGCAAAAAAACTGCTGCCAGCGGCCGTCGGTCGGTCGCGAATCCGATCTCTATGGTGCCGAGCTTTGCGTTTACTTTCAACTGAATGCTCTCCACTTGCTTGCGATTAGCTTGCTTTGTGACGCTCACTAAAATTTAAAAATAAATTAATATCGGTCGCAATATTAAATAGGTATTATTTAAAATGAAAATGTATCGTAGCTACCTTTTGATTTGGTAGAAGTATATTCTTCATCTTCATGAATGGTCTCAAGTGGCCCAGCATTCGCAGTTCTATCCACTGTGCTTTGAATAGTTTGAAGCCTTGTCTACAAACATTTTTTTATTATTATTTAAAACATTAGATATGAATATAAAAAAATCTTTTTTAAGTGAAAACGCGCGTTTAACAAATTATAAACCTTACCTGATATTCGTTGACAATTACTAATATCTCTTGAAGGCTTTGCAAGTGAAGCAATAATTTCAAATTAGCCAAGTCTAATTCGATTGATTGCTCAACAGATCCGTAATAACTTCGGAATTCTGGACATTTTTTGTCGACCTGAAATAAATGTTACATGTCACCAAACATTGAAACAGTAATGGGATTCAAACAGCGAAAACACATCGATATGTAGTAAATACTCACATTACAATAGCTGAGCGAGAACAGATACTGGTTGCTACCACTGGTAGTGTCAGATACTGCGGCAACGCGGTCCTGCGGAGTCTCCAACATGTTGGTAACCTTGTGTCCGTGCCGGTGATGCTGTAACTGCACTGCGCCGAGGCGTACTTGAGTTTCCAGTGTAAAAGTTTTTTGAGTCGCGGTCAATTCTAGTAGTGTCAGGGAGAAAACAAGGAGCTTGTCGTATCCCTCTGAGATATCTATCGTCGGCCGATTTACGCTAACAATAAGTTCTGAAATAAGGACATTAGGAAGATATGTATATGATACGTTATTTGACTAATTTTTGTTTTGGTATTTTACAATAAATAAATACTTATTTAGAGGACCTCACAATAAAACATAATAATTAAATTATTACTTCGATAAACCTAAAATTTACCGAGATATGACGAAATTAAATACACATGAATCTGGACGATCCTAAAACTTCTTCTTACTAAATTAACCCAGGTGGTTAAGTCACTCCCAACCGTGTAACTAGGCCTGGATATTTTAGTAAAGGGGCCCATTCTCACGATAACATTCAAAAGTAAATTACAAAATTCGTTTTAACAGAATTAGTTTATGCTATACTTTCCCAAAGATAAACAGAAGATACTTTACCCGTCATAATAAAGAAGGCCTCTACTTCCGTGAGTTGCACGGTTTGTTCATCCCTCATCTTATTGCTAGAGCGAGCATTGTCGCGTTTCTGCTTCTCCACAGGGTCCAAGTATTTCAGTAACGATAGACTTGACCCTTTTGATTCGCTGGGCTGCAAAAAAAAGACAATATAGATCTAATATTTACATTAAAAACTCTTGTTTAATTACTGTTAAGCTATATTTGTGAAATATTAATTACTGTAAGAATAACCTTCTACTTCGGTTAAAATAAAACTGATCTAAGTATAAAACTTATGAATATGCTTAAAGAAGTGTGTAATAACAATAACCACTCTATTCATAAAAAATAACAAACGCTTGCTTAGTCTATTTTTGTTAAACATTTAAAATCTTTTTTTTCAAACGAAATAATCGTTTGAAAAAAAGGATTTTAAAAGTTTCAACTAAATAATATGTTCAGTAAACTTGATGATTTTAATTTAAGAATAAGACAATCTAAGTGTTTTGGTCCACCTGAGGAGTAAAATATACGGCCAAAATTTTAATACAAATAAGATTTTTTTCCATAAAATGCAATATGGTATAACTTTGTTAGATTATAATGTTGTATTTGATTTCACTGAAATTAGTCTCAAACTAACAGTACTGAATTATGGTTTGCAATATATGGGTAGGGCTCTTAAGGTGCTCCCACACAGCAGTTATATAACGTTATAAAACATTGTGTAACACGATAACATTACAATGTTATATGTTATAAACGCTCCCACACTGGTTGAAGTCGTTGTATAACATAATATGACATTCGGTAACAATGAGTTTGGGTCTGTCTTTAGAGGAAGCTGGCAGTGACTCAATGGAGGAAGTGCTGAAATTAACTAACGAATGAACCAACTAGAGCTGGGTACATGACAGAGAAGGCACACTGAAAACGAAGCGCCCGCGCCCTTCCTCTAAACGTAACTCTGAGGCTTGGATGATGTAATACAACAAAAGTTATCGTTTGTTTCATGATGTTGCATTTAGTTGCATACATTTTTGTTGTGCGAAGTTATGCAACGTTCTATAACTTTTGTGAGGAAGCACCTTTACTAACAAATGATTTTTAAGCTAATTTCAATTGTAAATTTTCTAATTACTTTATGAATGGTCGCACAAAATTATTTACCTATATCCTTTCTACATTTACATGACTAATTTACTAAAACACTTGATGTGAGTTTACCCCATCATCTCCTAGAGCTATGACACTTGTGTCAATGGTTTTCCCACTTAGCATGTATGCGAATTTGAAGCTAACCAGCTATTAACAAAACAAAAATTGAATAAAATTAAAAAACTTAAAAAAAAATACGCACAGTAAGAAACTGTGGTCATATAATGAGTTAAATATTTTTTTTAGTACCAGTCAATAATTTGGCTAATAATTATATTGTTTTCCATCTCATAAACAAATTGGTCGTTTCCTCTTACTATTAAAGGATTGATTGTGAACATGCTACATTTCGATTGTCTTCCCGAACAATAATCCACCATCTGTCATGAAAATTTCATCATAAAAACACTGCGATACAATATTTACCAATGCATTCGATTTATAGTTATTAAATTCTACAAATTAGGCGGTATTTACTAACTGTCCTACCTTTGAATAAGTTTTTCTTTTATATAGGTACATTGACCTTTTCGTAAGCAAACAGGCATACGACCCAACTTATGGTTAAGTTATAAATACACATGAAAAAACGGTTTTCATTTTCGACCCTGCATTTGGCGGGCGTCAATAAGAAGCCGCGTTTATGTTTATATTATACTAGCTGTTCCCCGCGGCTTCGCTCCGCGTGGGACTCGGTTATATCGCGCCCAAAAGTAGCCTATGTTTGACCTCAGGTCGTTAACTACATCCCTACCAAATTTCATCACAATCGGTCCAGCAGTTTAGCCGTGAAGAGATGACAGACAGACAGACAGACAGACAGACAGACCGACAGACAGACAGACTTTCGCATTTATAATATTAGTATGGAAGTATGGATGATTGTGATGGTTTTAGATAGGGGACCACCCCGTCGAAAAACTAGAGCAACGAGAGTACGACAAAATGTTATTTTCAAACTTTTGTTTTGGCCTCCGCAAATTCATTTATATTGTTACGAAATTACAATAATGCCTCATGGTTGGAAACCACAGAAAAAGTTGAGAAACACTGACTGTGGAAATTTCTCGTACACTACTGACGAATCCCCGCAATAGGACATTCACCGTGGAACACATTGGAATGATTCTCATGAACCTTATATGTATGGACATAAGGCTTAGAATCGATTGGCTCGCGGGTTCTAGAAATCGGTGCGTATGTACCAGGCCTAGAACGATCGCGAAATAAAGGAGCGAGATGGCTATACCTCCGTCCCTGTCTTACTCTTCGGGAGTTATTGGGAACGTTCTGGAAAGTACCTGATCGAGTTCCTGGACCTATTTAAGTTGCGGATCGTGACGACGTGAGTCAGTTTGTGTTCAGGAGTGATACAAGTGACTTCGAAGCGATAACTAAGGAGTGATAACCAACGACCTCGGCGTTTATTACGGACAGTGAATACGTAGTGTTTTGGACATTTTGTGACCATCAGTGGATATATTTGTGTTGGACGTGTATAAAGACTACTCAGTGTCATCAGGCGTTTCTTTCTCCAAATTGCGAACCCCCAGCTCGTAACAATATTGTAGTAAAGTTTAAAATTATTTTTATAACAGGAACGTAACACAATTCCAAACGAGCGGCTCAAAGCTAAAGCAACCGATAACTGGTAGACAATGTCTTGCATTCAGTTTAATATATAATGCCTTAAGATGAGAGAAAGCGCTACTATGTTGATTTTATATTATTAGCAGTATTTAATTAAACTTTTATGGGAGTATAATTATAAGAATTATATTACCTTGAGTTGAGTCGATTCTTCAGATTTTGGTAAAGGCATGCTCACAATTATTTCACAGACTGTTAATAACCTGCAAAAAATCTTCAATAAACGTCGATTTATTTGTAACTAGCTGTTTCCCGCGGCTCCGCCCGCGTGCGCCTCGGTTATATCGCGCCCGAAAGTAAGCTATGTTTGACTCCTAGTGCATAACTATATCGATACCAAATTTCATCACAATCGGTCCAGCAGTTTAGCCGTGAAGAGGTGACAAACAGGCAGACAGACTTTCGCATTTATAATATTAGTATGGATATAATATTTTTAAAGGATCAAAAAAATACATACATCATTCTAGAATAATCTTGTTTTCTATAAAAACAGTTCAAACAAAAAGATAATAATTTTCAAAATCGATCTTTAAGTAACGGATATGAGGTAGAAAACATAAAAAAAATTGAAAAATATAGAATCACCTTCTTTTTTAGAAGTCAGTTGAAAATACACGTCATTTTTATGTGAAAGTAGAAGTTGTAGATATAATTCCTATTAGGTCAAACCAGCGGAAAAAATAAAAAAAGCATAGTAAAAATTGGATGTTCAAAGAATTAAGCCAATAACCATGTGAATAAACCAAAACAACTTAATTGAACCGCATTATATCTCACCTATCTTCAGATACATTAATAGCAATCTGTTCCAATTGCCCTCTAATTTTGATCTTGGGCATCCTTGGATCGTCCGTGATCAGACATTTGTGTATCTGTATGGTGAGGTTTGTAGGCTGCAGCAGATGTAGTGGAGTCGCTTCGTTCGATGAAATCGCTGATGACCAATCCTCGCCTGCTAGCGATATCACTACCTACAAAATAAAGTCATGTCATCATACCGACATTAGTTCTCTGATAAATTTGGTTGTTTGTAGTAGATGTGCTGGATTCACTTCATATGAAACTAATGCCAAGGACATTTACTTTATCCTTTGAAAATAAAAGGTTCTTCAAATGGAAAAAAAGACACTAAACTCGACCCTCATCCTTAAACTTATCGGAGGACAATGGAATTTTTTAATCTTACTCCTATTTTAGCACATTCAATTAGGCCATATCTTTGTTTCGTCAATAAAGGAAAACAATAATAACTTTTATGAAATAGATTAAAAAATATCATATTTAAGTAGCTATACAACTTTATGTACCTGTATCTGAGTAAGCTGCAGAACCATTTTGTCGTAGCTGTGAAGCGTGATCTCCCGAATGATGTCGTCGTCGGCCAGCCCGTCGCGGTACAGTTTGTGGACGTCGAGGTCGGACGAGCGCGGCTCAGACTTCACGCTGATCGCACCCAACTTCATTACTATGCACGCTTCTCCGCTGTAGGAAAGATACATGTTGCATTGTCATCGTATCAATCAAATCATATAAAAAAAGACTTCCTAAGCAACCGGGATAAGGATTAGCCATTTTTTCGCTATTGATCCAAATCACAGTTAGTCCAATTCGCGGTCAGTCTAATATGGACGATAATATTTTAATCATACCACTATTGAAATGGGCTTCTCGATGTATACTAAATCGGTTTCATATTCGAAGTTATATAAGTGGCCGTAAGGCCACCCTAAAACCTTACCCTATAGCGCGACTCCTGTGAAATACATCTTCATATGTTAAATAATAGAAATGTTGTCTTATATCTTACCCCTTATAAACTCCCGTCTGCGGAACTATGATATAGGACGCAGCAATGTCGATGTCTAAGTCGATGAAGGTGTGGTGTTGCACTGCGTACTGCATGCCTAATGTAGACTTCTCTTTTAAGTCTGACAACTTGTTTCCAGCAGCCACTTGTAAACTGCAACAATGATTATATTATACATATTTGTATAGGAAAATCCACAAGTCGCTTTGTCAAAACATTAATCTAAAAGGCTACGCTCCGCATTGAACCAGATATTTCATTTGTACATGATGATTGTTTGTACGGAGTTATATGATTAAGCATTGAACTCCATTGAACAGGGATATTACTTTACTTTTCCTTTTAAAGAAAAAGTTACGTTATTTACTCAGGGTGTGCAGGATCAATTGACCTTGGAACCCAAACGATATGAATGAACGTGTTTATTGATAACAAGGTGAACACTTCAACACAGTTATAGGATAAACTTACGTAGTCAAAGCTGTGGATTCAGCGGGTGGTTTGAACACTTCAACAATCTGTATGACTGTCTGAGCGTCATACATAATTTGCAGCGGACGCGCTGACACTTTTACCCTTTGATCACACTTGCCATCTAAAAAGAATAAAATAAACTCATAAGACGTGTTTCCTATATTTGGGACCACAAAATAAAATACTGTAAATTAATATTAATGTTACTGTTTTATTTATTTACTATAATCTATAAAATATAGGTGATGATTTTGAAAGCAAGACAGTAACATTGAAGAGCGACAGAAACTAACAAGAATTGACATTTTAATTCTCTGTCATTTTAATCAAACTATATTTTACAAAGTATAGCTATGCCCGCGACTTAGTCCGCGTAGCATTCGAACTTTTATTTTAGATTTTTAGCTTTATCCGCTCCGACGTCCCGGCAACTATAGTTATCTATTTTTTTTCCCGTCTAACGTCCCTGGCCACTTTGGTTACCAGTACCGAGCGCGCTCATTCCACAATTTTTTTCTCCGTATTCAAGACCCGTAGAGTAAAAAATATGATTTCTGAACGAAACTAGATTCATTCAGCCACACCCGTATGAAGAGATTTCTTTGCCAATGTCTTTAGCAAATAAAAAAAAAAAACAAATATTGAAATACCCTGTGGCTGTCAGATTCCTACTTCCATTGTTGTTGTGTTTTTGCCTTTCGGAACGTTTTGTGTTTTTATTGTGAAAATATATCTGAAGTACTTTTATTTTTATTAAAATTATACATGAAGATAACCTTCATACAGATAAAATGTATTTTGTTAGGTTTTACCATGTTATTTTAATTTTGAAAATGTTGTTTTGAAATAATTATGTGTGATGATAAATTACGGAAATTTTTACCATTGATGTGTGTTCAACATTTTTTTGCTAAATAAACCTGAACTATTACATTATTTGACCGATACAGTTATTATCGACGTTTAATACAGAGTGTATACATTTTTTTCGGCTTGTGTCCTCTACACAAGCCGTTATTGTTCGTAAGTTATATAGTGTAGAAAATGTCGCCGCGTTTCTCGATTTTTTTTGCGCTCACCGGGACGTTGAGGTGAAAATTACTTGAGCGGGCGGACGTCGGAGTGGTTAATCTCGAGGGCATTCTATAAATATCGAGCGAAAAATCACATCGCGTTTTTATGGCTATCTGCGTCCCACTACAGGGCAGAAGCTTCTCCTGTCTTCACTCAAAATCTGAATTTGTATGACCGCATGAGGGATGACGACCATTTTTTGAGCGACAAGTGGCAATTGACAGCAGTAGTTGCTGTAATTTTTTATCAATTTATGGCTACAATATAACTCACCAAGCGGATTAGTTTCGAACACCACGTTGAGAAGATTGATATCCTGGGTGACCTCTTGGGAGGTGACGAGTTGCGGCATAAAATCTCCCTGTTCCACGCCTGTCACACTGAACGCTTGCATTTGGACGTCCAACCTTGTAATAAGAAAATAATACATTTAAACCTTTACTTACAATAATCCTGGCAGGTTTGCGATGTAAGAAAAGAGCTAGACAGATAAGTAAATAAACAGCTAGAGTAATCCATACTTCCATATCCATACTAATATTATAAATGCGAAAGTCTGTCTGTCTGTCACCTCTTCACGGCTAAACTGCTGGACTGATTGTAATGAAATTTGGTAGGGATGTAGTTAAAGACTTGAGGTCAAACAGGCTACTTTTGGGTGCGATATAACCAAGTCCCACGCGGGGCGAAGCCGCGGGGAACAGCTAGTGAATGTATATTTTAATATCGATTATTTAGACCCTTGGGTGTTGTATCTATAAATGTATTAGCTATAAAATTATTACTTAGGGTCCGTACCTCATAAGGCAAAAAAAACCTTAAGAGAACACTGTCTGTCTGTCTCTCTGTCTATCAAACTTTTTTTTTAAGAAAGCTGGCACCTATCTACTTGAAATGCATAACATATACTCAGGCTTATGGTCTCTTTCGGCTGTAAAATCATCAAAATTATACGTCAACGCGATCAAAAGATATAAATAAATGTTGAAAATTTTCGCAAATTCTACCATTTAAAATAGGAACCAAATTGAATTTGCACGTTTTATTTATTTAGAATTGTATAAGGTTTTATTTTTAAACTGAAGTCATAAAATTTTATATGCATGCAGTACATAATTCCAATTCGTCATTAGATATTTTAAAATTACTTACCTGAGAGCATTAGCACTAGGCCGCTGCTTCAAATCGACAACAACGTTATCGACACACGCCTTGAGCACTTCCCCGTGGTCGCTGACGGCCACCTGCAGGCGATCCAGCCGGAAGCTCGTGACGACGGCCACGTACTCCGGCGGCAGGTGCAGCGGGGCTGAATTCTCTTGGTAGTCTATGGCGCGGAACAACTTCTCCTTTTCTTCGGCCGTCATTGCCTTTTCGAATTGTTTCACTGGAAACAATAAAAAGCTGTTAAATTTCGACATTGTTCTCTTGACCTTTTTTATATCCGAGAATTCAGTTATGTAAAAACGTGTTGTGACTTCTTTGAGCGTAACTGAATTAGCTGTATTTTCTTGATGTGCAGTGCCCCAAACATTTCTCTTAATAAAAATTAAAGATATACATTGGGCATAAACCCAGCAATAAGGCAAAATCTTTAAAAATATCATAAAGGTATTAAGGGTTCGACCACGTATAAGAAAAAGACACGGAGAGATAAGTAAGCAGCGCCAAACAAAAAGGTTCGGTTCATTCCTTAAATATTAAGAACACGTTCGTTACATGACATTACGGAAAATTTTGCGCGTCACAACTCTACTTGACAACAATTGAAGCTCAAATTCCAGCTGCACGGAAGCAAGAAACAAGCCGCACGTCATGTTTCGTTCTGTCATATAATCATTCTTATAGTCAAAGTAACAAACAGTCTTACTTATAGCAGTGCCCTCGGAGAGCTCTTCATCCTTAGAACCGCTTGAAAACCAGCCGCCGAACCAACCACGAGACTTCTTCGCCTCTTCTTCCAATTTCCCCAACCTCTCGACCTGACAAGAACATGCTGTTTGTTAGTTTTTGATATTTTAGTTTTGACAATAAACTAATACATGTGTAAATACAAACAGCTAAAATACAAGTATCCAGACAAACAGCGAATTGCAACAAAATATTATTTAAATATACGTATTCCTACGTATGCAAAACAACAGTAACGAACCTCCATTTCTATCCGCTGCCTGATAACCACTAAGTTGAATAGATCTAGCTTTTTCTCTGCTTCTTCAATGACGCACTGCTGCTCGGCTTTAATCTTGGAACCGCTAAGCTTGCACTGGTAAGCTGTCGCATAATTTTTGCATAGATTCCTATGGTTCAGCATATGCGTCCAGTCCCAGTTTCTACGGCGCCTGCGCACCTTGTCTTCGAGTATGCACGTGTAAGCGAATTTCCACCATTCTTTATAGTGACCTCTGTACCTGTTCAGATCTGGACGGAATTTTCTGGAAGAATGTAATTATCATATTTATTTTTTAATACATGTTTGTGATTTTTTGGGAGCTCCGCTAACATTTACGAGTCCATTCCAACCTCATGGTAGGCGGCGTGCTTGTTAAAAGATTACAATTATAAATATACAATTTTTATTTGACAATTAAAAAAACATTACAGGAAAAGATTATTTTCCAAAAAAATATTTAAATTACTACAGTACCTTCAGAAACACTCAATAGGAATTTAATTTACACACCACTCTATGCTAACAAAATTACATCATCCAAAGGTTAAAAGCCAAACATTTCTGACCTACTTAACACTGTGTACACATTGGCGAGCCACTTAAAGTAGCTCCTAATGACTAATTTAACTAGAACTTGAACACAATATCTAGCAAATTAATAAAGGGATCTATACTAAATGGTCAATTAGTAGTTTTATTAACAAACCTGTAAGGTGCACCCTTGCTCATCCTATCCATGGAGTCTGCTAGTAGCATCATGTCTCTGTATTGCGATTTAGTCAGATTGACTGACAGCTGTTCCATGTGGAGGCTTAGTATTACTTTTGGTATACTGAACTTTGGTGTGTCGCCTTCCGGCTTTGGATTCAGTTTTAATTTTGCTGTTGCATTTATTGGACCCAAAACTAGAATAATAAAAAAACTCGTAATAAAAAGGTATGCGTTCACATTGTATGGGTTACATGGTCAATCGACCGTTTAGTACACCTTGGAATCAAAGTTTTTCGAAACTGCGTGCCTCTTGGCCTCTGACATAATTACTTCAAAATGACAGCGGGTAACAACACGATAACTTGTGTTACGAAGTACGAAAATTCTTATCGGACATTCAGTTGATTAAAAAACTTTCTCAAAGTATGCTTCTCGTAAGATGCGAACCCACGGTCACCGGATCTGAATTCAAAAGAGTAGACCATGGAGTCAGTCAGAGAAAAAGTAAATCATACACATTTTATGTATTTCCGTTTACACCTTATAAACTGTAGTATCTTGATGAAATAAATATAGATCACTAGCTTTCGCCCGCGGCTTCGCCTGCATAAATTTCCTTGGGAACAGTGCTTTTTCCCGGGATAAAAGGTACCCTATGTCCTTCTTCTCAATACTTCTAGCTACGTGTATGCGATGTATAATTTCAGGAAGATTGGTTCAGTAGCTAGGGCGTGAAGAGGTTACAAACAAACAAATATACAAACTCACTTAATACTATAAATAGTTGGGATGGGATTATCACAGCAAGACATACCATATTTATAAAACTCCGGTTGTGATGATTTCGTGGCTATCTCTTTTGATAGTTGATTTTTAACATCCGCTTGGTTCAATTTTGAATACAACTCCGTTGCTGGATTCCAGTACACCGCCAATCCTTCTAAATTAAGGATCTAAAAATAAAGTGGTGTTTTATTTTACTACAAACTAATGGATACACTGACCGTGTACACAAACACAAGAAAAGACAGGAGCTACTTCCCTCGGAGCCTAATAGGGAGAGCAAATTGCTTGAAAATTACAGCAAGATAAATAGTTATATCTTATAGTATTGAATCACACCTTATAAATCTTCGTGACGGCCTCCTGTATGACCATCTGCTTCCAATTCTCGTCCGTGGTATGGACGGATAGATTGTGCAGGGTTATGCCGAGAGAGAAAGGGGCCTTAGGGTTGGTGACACTGTCTTCATAACGAATGTGGATATCCGTAATCTTTAGTTGCACGTTCTTAATTATCTGTGCCACTAGTTTCTCGACGAATGTTTCGTCTAATTTATCTGCAAATACATTTTTTCTTTTATTAGTAAGTAATTATTTTTCTCAGATTTTGTAAATGCATTGTTTGTTTCTGTATGTAACATCTCTTTATGAATAAAAATAAAGTTAAAAAACTATAACTCGACTATGTGGGGTCTAAAAAGGATGAAACAAGGAAATAATCCATACTAATATTATAAATGCGAAAGTCTGTCTGTCTGTCACCTCTTCACGGCTAAACTGCTGGACCGATTGTGATGAAATGTGGTAGGGATGTAGTTAAAGACTTGAGGTCAAACATAGGCTACTATTGGGCGCGATATAACCGAGTCCCACGCGTGGCGAAGCCGCGGGGAACAGCTAGTTAAGATATAAATCCAGAAATGCATAGGTTCAAAATGGTCATGGTAAAGCCGTGGTGGGAGGGAGGAGGAGGTGGGAGACAATATATCTTCTAAATTAATACAGATATATAACAACTGTGTAGGTATTACTAAAATATTTGCTTAAAAGAATACCATTTAACGCATTTTATTTCCTTTACATATTGTATAATAATTTACATATATCGTGTCAACATTAGATCTTGTCAACAAACCTTTCTCTTTTTCCATTTTCTTGGCTGCCTCAACCCTAGCGAGCTCCGCCTGCTTGGCGGCAAGTTCCATTTTCTCTTCCTTCTCCTTGTCATACTTCACTTCAACCGCCGGGGTGACGATCAGGAACAGGCGGTCGATCGTCGCTTCCACTGACGAACCATATAGATTTTTCCATGGTATTTTAAGCACGAGTTTACCTGGAGAAAAATAATTCTAGTAGTAAAAATGTAATAAAGGACGCCAAAATTGCAAATATGAAAATTTTAAGACCAAAAATACAAATGTTTGAATCACCAACTGATAAAAGCTACTTGACAAGGTCGATATCGTAATATACTTGATAGTCCTCGTACATAAAATTGTTGAAAGATGCTTGTGTCGACATAACAGAATGAGAATGAAGTATGTATGTACCTTTACATGTATGGCAGTCTGCTGACATTATTATAAGGTAGGTACTAAATAATTATGCTATGTACGTAGTATGAAGAAACGACCCCCATACTAAAATTGTTATAATATCTTCATGTTAGACACATCACACACTCATAATAGCGTTTTCCCGGTTGCGTCCTTAGCTTGTAGCCTCGGAGCCCAGTCTGAATACACACATACACAATTCGTACGATCGGTCCAGTCAATTCAGAAAAAAATGACTGTAATATAATGCTACCACCACACTTGGCTATTTGTATACGAATATTTGCCTATTGACCATGTGTATGACGGTATAATTGCCAAAACTTTTGCGTTATTTCACTACTTTGCCTATTCGTCAAATATAAATACCCGAATAGCCAAGTCTGGTGGTAGCAAGACAGGTGTACAGACACACGAGGTATGGAACTAGTATATATTCTGTGACACGGGTGATTTTATAAGGGTTCCGTTTTGTCATTTTTATTTAAGGAACTCTTAAAAGACAAGATATGATGTCTTTTTTCTATAAAACTTGAGTTTTATACGAGAAATTGCATAACGAATTTCGGACCGCAAAAAGGTTCTTTGAAGTTTTAGTTCAATTAATAATCATCATCATTATTTTAGCCGCAGAATGTCCACAGCTGGACATAGAACCACTCCAAGGATTTTCAAAATGACCAGTTGAAAGTGTAATATAATGTATGTAAAGAATAATCTGTATTTTTTATATCAAGCCACAGAGGTCACTGGCTGACCTTCATATTCCAAGCAATCATAAAACAAGGTAGATACAGAAGATATTTCATGTGTCTCTCAATGTTTATTACAGTCTATTTTTTTATTATACAGGTACAAATCTGTAAATAGTCTATTTCAGAATATACCCTAAAATACAGCCGAAAATATCAATATAGATAAATATAAAAAAAAATGTATGAAGTAAGTATAAGTTCTGCAATATCTTTATTTTTAGGTCTGAGTCACAATCAAATAGACTAATTTGAGGCTATGATGTCAGCAAGCTATCTGAACTTCATTATATTCTGTCTATATGGCCGTAACCTTACGTAACGCGTAGCGTCCCAAATCGAATTTTTTGATTGAATAACTCGAAGTAATTCAATCATGAAATAATGAAATATCGGCCAAGTGCGAGCCACCACACAATACTAAAATACTTACCAGGTTGTTTAAAATTATGAGTTCAAAATGCTTTCTTAATTTTTTATTTAATGTATATATAAAAAAAATAGTACCTGTAGGTCGACCGCCTATCTCAATTCTCTCCTCTCGTAATGGCTACTTGTATCATTTAGCTCCGTTTTACGCACAAAAGGCTTTAAAAAAATATTTTTTTTTTGCTAATGTTAACAAAAAAAAAAATTTAAGCGTTTTAGCGTAAGACGGAGCGAAATGTGGCGAAAGCGATACAAGTAGCCATTACGAGAGGAGAGAATCGAGATAGGCGGTCGGCCTACTGGGCGACAGAGCTTCGCTCACTTTATGCAGAAAATCTTTTTGCGTAAAAATATGGGTAAAATGATTTTTTCCAGAAATGGAACCTAGCTAGAGTATCTTTTTGACTATGTAAGAACTTATGTTTAAAATTTCAAAGAAATGGTTAGTGCCGTTTTCGAAAACGCGATCGTTTAATAGTATAGGATATATATATTTGTTTCCATGACATCATTCTATCATAACAGATTTAAATCCAATGCAAATTATACATATATTTTTTATTTCAAATTAACAATAAATTTATGGTTTTTAGATTTACATTTGCAGGCATATTGTTTTATCACGTTGACATATAATTTTGATTATTTTACAACAGCAGAGACAGTAGGCCTGAGGATATGTTATGAATTTAAATTTAATATTTTCATGCGTTCCTCAGAAAAAAGGGTTTGATAGACAGACAGACGGCCAATAAAGTGATCTTATAAGGGTTCCTTTTTGCTTTTTTTGGTATGTAACCTTAAAAACGTTGAAAATGTCTAATTTTTAATAAAAATAAATTTTTAGCCTACATTTTTTTTATAGACATTTTCAACGTTTTTAAAGTAAAGGACACCATATAAACTAGGAAAAATCAGGGGGAAACTAAAACGGATGGTAAACCTAAATAAAGGGTTTTATACTGAATTTTAGATTGTAGACTTCCTTTAAGTAATTCTCATAGAAAAGATATGACCACATCAGCAAGTTATAAAATAAATCAATACCACAAATAAAGCACTTTATATTCATTATTATTATCTTTACAACAATTTTCAGGTATTGTTTGTAATGAAGTAGCTAGGTAATTTATCAAGAAAGAGAAAACATAGTAAGTAAGTATAAAAGGACCCAAAGGTTCGACATGCTTCCTGTCATTTGTGACCCGAAAACAAGATAGTACAAACTAAGAGACATATATTTTTATAAGATACACTTACCCAAATGTCCATAAACTGTCTGGACAGGTATATTCAATTCTTCTAAAGCATTCTGCTTTAATACCAAATTATCCAGTACAACATCGCCTGAAAAAAATTTATGTTCATTATTGTAACTATAAAAGGCCAAACCATTTCACAGTAACATAGAGATTATTTGATGTATACTTATAGATTATATTATAGCGGCTAGATGGGTCGATGATATTAGGAAGGTTGCTAGCAACAAGGATTGCATTGACTCAGAGTATGGATGCATGGCGTAGACAGAGGGAGGCTTATGCCCAGCAATGGGTTGTAAAAAGCTTATGATGATGATGATGATGACTTACAGATTTTTACCGCAAGCTACGGAATTCTATAAGAAACTCAACACAATCATCCTCAAAACTAGACATACAAGAAGATAATATTTCTCAGAAATAGAATTTTCAATTAAAACACAAAAAAGATCAAATCACCAAAAGACAGAATAACTAACAAACTACTAAAATTAATGTTAGAATCTTTACAAAGTCCTTTAAAAATTATGTTTCCGAATATTATAAAAAAAGGAAGTACTCCACAACAATGTTCCAAATCTACAACCACTTTGCTTCACAAAAAAGAAGATAGGATCAGACTTAAATAATTACTGGCCAATAAGCCTAATTAATGAGTAACATATTGAAAGTATTCTCAAAAACCATACTAAGCAGGATTTTCAGTATTCTAGATGAAAACCAACCAAGAGAACAAGCTGGGTTTAGAAAACACTACTACAGTAGACCATATTCATGTAGTGACCCAACTGGTAGAAAAAAAGCAAGAGGATGCTTTTCCTTTACATATGTTTCATAGACTGACTTTTCCAAAACTTTGGACTCTAAAGAACACCAAGCTGGTTGGGAGTTGCTGATGGAACAAGGTATAAACAAAAAACATGTCGAGCTCCTCTACAGAATTTACTCCAAAAGTACATCTAAAATAAAACTAGAAAGAACTGGACCAGTATTCTCTTTGCTGAAAGGTGTAAGACCCAATATAACTAAAAAATATTATCAGCAGTGCTCAAAATGGTGTTCAGAAACATCAATTGGGAATCACAGGGAATCAAAATTGATGGAGAGTACCTACTTAAGCCACTTACGATTCATGGACTGCAGATATTTGCTGAAAGAGCTCAAAATTGTAAAAAATGGTAAACCAGATAGCTGTGGAGAGTAGTAAGATCAGCCTGTCAATAAATACTTCAAAAAATTATAACTAACAGAAAAAAGAAATAAGTAGAAGGTGTGCAATACTGGAGTTTGAGGGAAATCATGAAGAATAAAGAAATAAGTATAGATTTGAAAAGCAAGCTATACAACACAGTAACCTATAGACACCAATGTGGTCTCTATTCCTATCCCATTAGGATGAGAAAAAATTAGCCATTCAACAATGCAAAATGGAAAAAAGTATGTTAAGCACAAAACTATCAGACAAGATTAAAAACAATTGGAAAAAAGACAAAAATTAAAAATATAGTAGAATGATGGACGAAAAGACTAACTGAATGGTTACCAAGAGATGGACACAGAAAAAGAGGAAGACCAAAAAAATGATGGGCAGATGTTTTTAGAAAAATAATGTGGACCGGATTGGGAAAGACAAGGCAGAAATAGGGAGAGCTGGTAGACTTGGGGAGGCCTATGCCACAGAGGCAACTTTTGCATAAATAAGTTAAATAAAATGAATAATTATTTATATTTATTTATTATATTGCATGACAAATGTTAGTAAATATTTAAAATATTACATTTGTTAAATTTTAAAAAGAGGTAGAAGAAAATAAAAGCTATTTCTATATTATTTATAGATTTATATCAATAAATCGTAAGGTTTCTGAACATGACTTGGTAAATATAATCATAAAAAAAGTTTTAAGAACTTATAACTTGAGAAGCATGCTAGTTTTTACACAGGTCAACCTACCGCCTCTGGTAAAAACTAGGACCGATTTCCTCCTAAAACAACTTAGTTTTGATCGGTTTAGGCTTATTACCAAAGTGGTTGAGCAAGTGACATCACGTCGCTAAAAGACACTTACCGCCCCATATTCCTAACTTTAACTGAGACCTGTTTAGGTTCTCAACATAGCTCCCGAGGAACCTGTTTAGAACGTCGACCACGATGGACTCGAAAACCATCGTGAACTATTTATTTTAGAGAATATTCGTTCTGTAGAACGGTCGATTTATCTTAGTGCGCTTATGTCAAGATCCGGCAGTAGCACATTATTGCGCAATTTCGCTTATTTATTTAGCACTCAAATTAATCCTTGAGTTCAATTCTAATTGTGATACATAGAATCGCTAAAATTAAGATAGGTAAATTCATTTGAAATCTGATTTTCCACTTGCTTCCTTGATTGCAAACTTCACAAAATACTAATAACCAACCACCCACAACCGCAAACCAAAACACTTGCACAATACAACCAGTGTTGCCAGATCCAATTTTAGTTAGGCACACATTAAATTTCCAAATAAAAAGTCCTAAATTTTTTAGTTTAAATCAAGAATTTTGCGATTATTTACGATGGAACAATCAAATCAACTGATTTCCAAACAAATCATCACAAAATTCTTGATATCAATTTAAAAATTAAATTGATTTGTTTGGAAATCAGTCGATTCAATTTAACTTTCGAGTGCCATCCCTTTGATTAATGGTTTTCCATCATGCGCGCATGAGCGTCTAGGGTGCGCCATACGCATATACGTAACTAAGGAGATTTTTTTTTTTTTAATATTTTTTACGGCCCTGGAATCTAGTCCTTTAAGGCCTTTCTTGAATTTATTAATCTTCTTCAGTCCTACTTAAGTCAGTCGAGTCAAAAATTCAAGTCAATAGTCCAGTCAAGTAAGTAAGTCTAGTCTGAGTCAGATGGCTAAGTGAAGCGGTGGAAAAAATTCACTTAGCTATATCATGGAGATTTTGGTGACAAAGATAAAAAGTCACGTAATCGACACTGTATCACTTCCCAACACTCACGCTTGTTCACGAACCCCTTGCGAATAATAATCCACCAATATTATGCACAAACACTCGAAAAAACCTAAGTTTTGGAAATTAAATACAGCGCGGACATAGCGACAGTTTACTTTCCCTCCAAAAACTCGTAACTAAGGAGACTTTACTTCCTATGTCCATGAACGTAGCTCTGTCTAGGAATAAATAAATACTGCTGACAGTTGACAGAGGGCTATAGTATCGTACGTAGTATCTCTATTTAGTTTGTGATAGTATCTCCGAGTTTTTGGCGGGAAAGTAAACTGTCGCTATGTCCGCGCTGTATATAATTTCCAAAACTTAGGTTTTTTTCGAGTACTTGTGCTTAATATTGGTGGATTTAAATTATTAAAAATTAAAATTAAAATTATTTTATTTTATTGAAATTCGTTTTTAGATTTGGGCGGTTACTACAGTCTTAAAACCGTGCAAGTTAAAGTGAGTAATGGGGATGTCGCCTTTCATCATGTAGCGCGCTGTCTCGCTTACTCACTGGAACTTGCATGGTTTAAAAAAAAAGATAGTAGGCCACTTGGTCGTAAAAACCAATTTAGGTCGGATACTACGTTGAAATGGTTTCGCTAATGTCACTAATGTGAACCATTGACAAACTTGCAAAGCGTAAACGCTTTGCAAATTTGTCAGACTTTGGAGGGAAAAGAACTGTCACTTTATCCACGCTGTATTTTTTTCGAGAATTTGTGCATAATATTGGTGGATTATTATTCGCAAAGGGTTTGTGAACAAGCGTGAGTGTTGGGAAGTGGTGCAGTGTCGACAATGTGACTTTTATCTTTGTCACCAAAAGAATGATGGCGGAATTTGTACGAATAAAAAATTTAAATATAGAGAACTTAAAATAAATCGCATTAGTAAGAATACTTCACTAGTAACATGTTTACCACCACAAAAAAAATTTAAACCCCGGGGTTATTTTAATATTCTATTTTATAAAAGTCGACCTTTTTTCGTTTTCATTCGCCATTTTTAACGCAACTGAAACAATATGTCACCCTGACAGTTGTTAGCATTGTCAAAGCGATATTGACAGTTCATTATGGTAGGTTAGATTCATCGATTTAGTACCTGGGGGGCTATACCATCTCTTAAAACCATAAGTAGCAGGCTCCTTAAAACCATACATGAACGAGTGAGTAGGCGAGACAAAGTGACACAGTAAGACGTCATCTCCTTTCATCATGTATTACGCTTTAAGAGATGGTGCCTACCACCATCTCTAATAACCATGCAAGAACGACTGAGTAAGGGAGATGTCGCCTTACATCATGTATTGCGCTGTCTTACTTACTCACTGGATCTTGCATGGTTTTAAGAGACTGTATATAGTAACCCCTCTGGGGGCTTACTACCATCTCTTAAAACCATGCAAGAACGATTGAGTAAGAGAGATGTCGCGTTACATCATATATTTCGCTGTCCAGATCCAAAGAGTAAGTGAGACCGCGCAATACATGATGTAAGGCGACATCTCGCTTACTCACTGGATCTTGCATGGTTTTAAGAGATGGTGGTGGCACCCTGGAATGTGTTCCTGAGCCACAAAATTTATGTACCAAATGCCCTTATTTTTTGTATATCTTTCGTACAAATTCTACTACTTAAAATGAATATTTTTCTTAATACAAGAAATAAATAATTAAATAAATAAATATATAGGGACAAATCACACAGATTGAGTTAGCCCCATAGTAAGTTCGAGACTTGTGTTATGGGATACTAACTCAACGATACTATATTTTATAACAAATATAACAACATATATAGATAAACATCCAAGACCCAGGTTAATCAGAAAAAGATCATTTTTCATCTTGACCTGACCGGGGATCGAACCCGGGACCTCCTGAGTAGCGGTCAGGCATGTTAACCATTACGCCACGGAGGTCTATAATTTTCCTGTTAGTTCGGTGTAAGATTTTGTTTGGCGTCGAATTGGCCAAACAAAGAAAAAATTGCCACGTTGACAGAGACAAAAATATAAAAAATATCGTTGGTCCTTTTCTTACTCATGAACTTTCCTATTTCGCCATCTCACTTTTTCACCAAGTAAAAATTAATTGCTTAATCACAGGTACAACTACTTAATCTATGAACCTAACCTACCATAATGAACTATCAATACCGTTTCGACAATGCTAACAACTGTCAGGATGACAAAATGTTTCAGTTGCGACAATAATGGCGAATGAAAACGAAGCTAAAGGTCGACTTTAAAAAATTAAATATTAAAGAAACCCCGGGGTTTAAATTTTTTTTGTGGTGGTAAACATGTTACTACTTATGTATTCTTACTAATTCGATTTATTTTATGTTATCTGTATTTCAATTTTTTAATCGTACAAACGATGTATGGAGTTTCGCCATGACTCTTTCCAAGTTATAGCTAGGTGAAGTTTTTCCACCGCTGTACTTAGCCATCTGACTCTGACTAGACTACGGACTTGACTTTTTGACTTGAATTGAATAAAGTAGGACTGAAAAAGATTAATAAATTTGAGGAAAGCCCTAATTCATGGACTAGTTTTTCTGGCATAGTAGGTAGTGTAAGTAACTACACTTTTAATATTAGTATTGCATAGTTGGTAGCACCCACGTTTTTTTAAAAATTGTTTTAAGTTGTCCATAAAATGCGATGGAGTTTGAATTTCAAACATTATTCATTTTCGCACGGCCGGAACATTCCCATACTAGCCAATTAGGGCTTAGAGGAAACACCGGAAACACCTGTGTAAGCAACCGCTGTATTCACACATCATCCTTCTCTGTCTATCTTCCACACGAATCACGCCGACTTTTGCCGAACCTTGCCGAATCCCGCTTTTTTTTCAAATGACAAATTCTTGTCTATGATGGATTGCCGCGGAAAAAGAAAATTTATTTTCCTTCCCGCCATTTTTGTAACTTATTTTATGTTTTATATTTTAAAATAGAATTTATGTATGTAATTTGTTAACTTCTAGTTCTACTACAAATAAAAATTTTAAATCCGGTTTGACTACATATAAGTACTATACATATTGTAGTAATTCTGAGTAAGTTATCCAATCTTGCAAAATAATATGGATGAAACCAATGGACGCTATAAACACGTAAGTTCTTTTTGTAGTTTAAGTCCACGTAAGTACATTAAATACCGATAAATATGTAGATAATTTATTTTTCACGATATAACATCATACTCGGCTATGATTAGGAGGTCATATTATTTCTAAAGGAATCAATCAATACCATGAAATTAGACAGTAGGCTCTTACTAAGTAATTCCGACCGCTTCAATCAAGTAGCATCAATTTTGATCACTTAACTGTCTGGGGTGATAACTTGATAAGTTAGTATAACTTTACCTAGTTTCTTGAATTTAAACAAACGCCTACAGAGTAATCTAACAAAATAGGTATTTATAGCTATTTTGTTAGATTACAACAGCACGAAGGAGGGCTATGTCTTAGTGTGTATGTACCTATGTATATTTCTTGTTTTAAGCCTCAAAAGCATACTTGTACAAATACATGTAACATCAATATCATCTCAGCCACAACAAAACAAGTCCACGCAGAAAGGCCTCATTCATAGTTTCCAACAACTAAAGGCAGGAAGCGGTCAGCATTCTTTCTGTGTACTTAGGTAGGTTGTTGAACCACAAACTAATAAATCCGGAACTCTGTCAAATCAAATGGCCATGTGTCCATGCTATGTGCACTGCTTACACTTCAGATACATACAGTTGTCTGAGTATATTCCATTATACCTCTCCAAAATGTCGCCTGTACTTCACAAAGGCTCAATAAAAGCTGGCAGAGGCTGTCCATACCAAATATTTTAATCAGTTCAGTAGTGAACAAATTTTTTAGTCTTCACAATTAAAGGAATAATAAAGAGATTAATAATTTTATTTTTAAGAATTAATGATATTTTTTTTATGATTCATTATATCCTAATAAATATGTAGTACTATTTATCATCAGTATTTTTCCAATTTCCACAGCGAGTCTACTTGGATGCATGAATACAATCTAAATAATAATATTTTTCATACTTACAGGTATTTTATGATTTGAAAATTTAGATTTAACACATATGATCAGATGGCAATATGAAAACTATGCAGACCAGCTTACAAGGTTAGAATAGAATTTAGTTTAATAAATAGATTTTACGAGTACCTATGTTATACCTTAATATGTAAACCCGTATTGCTGTCTGTAAAATGTTTAAGAGCTGTGGATTTTGTGATAATAAATAGGTTAGAATCATTTTCTATTAAAATTCTTACCGACATGTAAAAAAAGTAGTTAATAATATATTTTCACATACTAACTGCCACTTCAGGGATGCTGAGTACCTACATACATTTATGTACTTACTCTACCATATTCAATTTTCCAGTCTAATCAGCAAATACAACTTGTTTTCTTTATAAATATTTTAACTGTATTGTGGTATAAAACTATTTAAGCCAGAAATCCCCACTAGTCAGTTTAATAGATACTTCTGGGGAAATTTGTAACATAACTACCATGTTCCATGTAGGTATATATGTATATCTAGGAAATGTTTGTTGTGCAGAAAATTTCTTACTAATTACGGTATACCATTATTGTCTTAGCAGATTTGATATTCATATGCAGGAAAAGTAGTAATTTTGAACTTCGTTTATTTCTTATTTCTTTGCAATTACATTAGGGAACGAGAGAGGTTTTAGAACTTAAACTGAGTGAGTAATGTTTTCTGTGTGGAACCCGTCACCAATATGAAATGACGTCGCCGTGGTACAGTGATTCTCTTTATCATTGTGCCTCTTTCGACATCCACAAGAAGAGATGGGATAACCCGACCGAACACCCAACGAAAATCAAACACCATAGATATGAGATATGCTACCTATGTTCTTATTTACACAAGGAAATATTAGGTTTAGGAAGTTTCATGAATGTTTCATGTTACAGAGGATACACGGAATCAATAATATAATTCACACAAACCTACTAATCATACATGCCAAAGTTTACAAATAAAAATAAATAATTTGATTTAAAAAAATTAGGTTAGAAAAATTGATTTGAAATCTTTCCAATTTACACTGACTGACGCTTAGTTTCATTAGACAGTGACATTGACAGCACAAAAAAAGGTCGAGAACGTTTATGAATTGCTATTAGGGGGGTTACCACCATCTCATAAAACCATGCAAGTTCCAGTGAGTAAGCGAGATCTCGCCTTACATCATGTATTGCACTGTCTCGCTTACTCACTGGAACTTGCATGGTTTTTAGAGATGATAGTAGGCCACTAGAGGTCATAGTAAGACCCATTTACTACGCTTGGGGTGGTTACCATCACCTATAATAACCATCCAAAAACGAGTTAGCGAGACGGCGCAATACATGATGTAAGGCAACTCTTGCTCAATCGTTTTTACATGGTTTTAAGAGACGATAGTAAGCCTTATACTATTTTACCATGAGATTTTGCAAACGGATAGGATTCAGTATGGAATTTAAAATTACATATTACCTAAGGGAGTACAATCATTTGGGGGGTTACTACCGTCTCTTAAAACTATGCAAGATCCAGTGAGTAAGCAAGACATCATGATACATGATGTAAGGTGACATCTCCCTTACTCACTGGATCTTACATGGCTTTAAGAGATGGTGGTAAGCCACCTGTATTAGCAGGCCCGAAACAAGTAAGCTAGGTGCGCAAAGTCGGGAAGTTAATTAGTTTCGGGCCTGCTTAAACAGCCTATGGTAACCTATTATGCAGGAATTTTTTTGAATAGTTTGTTCATATGTCACAATCACACAACTGGGAGGTTACCACCGTCTCGAGTTTAAAACCTTTAAGATCCAGTGAGTAAGCGAGACAGCGCAGTACATTATGTAAGGCGACATCTCCCTCACTCAATCGTTCTTGCATGGTTTTAAAAGATTTTGGTAAGCCACCTAGGGGGTTACTATCGTCTCTTAAAACCATACAAGATCCAGTGAGTAAGCGAGACAGCGCGATACATGGTGTAAGGTGACTTCTCCATTACTCACTGGATCATGCATTGTTTTAAGAGATCGTGGTAAGCCACCTGTTTTTATTTTTACTTAACTTATTATCCACTCGGATGCTGACAGGCGGCTTAAAGCAGGTCAAAAATATGGGGGATGTCACTTTTCAACATGATTAATAATAATATTGCTTCTCTAACAAGCATTTTTTTTTTGTTTTAGCCTAATAAAATGAGAAGAAACACGGTGACGGTGGCCAATAAACACATAATCTACTGGAGGAAACGACAGAAACCATAACGTTACTCGACAGCCGGCTGTCGCATGAGACCACATACGGAATTATTTTGACATGTGTTTTAAAGTAACGAAAGTTTTGTTGCATTACGTAAGATTTACGAGTAAGACACGACTTCTTAGATTATTATATATTTTTAGGGTTCCGTACAAAAATGTAAAAACAGAACCCATATAGGATCACTCGTGCGTCTGTCTGTCCGTCCGTCCGTCTGTCACAGCCAATCTTCTCCGAACCTACTAAACCAGAACAGATGAAATTTGGTAGGATGGCGTAATCCTGTGACAGAAACATAGATGTGCAAAGTTAATAAATATTTTTTTTACTAAAGGTCATTTTCGAGGGACAACTTAGGAAAATAAAAAAAAAGTTTTGCAAACCTTACCGTGCTATATGTCAAATGAAAGGGCTCGTTATGAGGATCTCAAATATATTTTTGTTATTATTGTAACATAAAAAGTTTTGATCCTATTCATAAAAATCAAAATATAGTTCATTGCCTGTTTTAATTGACAATTAAGTGGTAAATTCAATATAAAACGCTCACTTACGGAAAATAGTTCACTAAAATACCACTAGATGGCGATAGTAGTAGATAAATACCACAATTGAATATAAAAACTAACATTCGTATTGTACGGAATCCTCTCCACGCGAGTTCGACTCGCACTTGACCGGTTTTTATTTAATTAACATATTACAAGTAGTAAAATTCTTATAATTGAATATTTAACATTTGATCACATAGTTCATAAGATAGAAACTACTAACAGACAGACGGGTAGACATCTATCAAAGGCTTTTTAGTATAGGTAGTCCTTATTGCCTGAGTACAGGTGGCTTACCACAATCTCTTAAAACCATGCAAGAAAGATTGAGTAAGGGAGATGTCGCCTTACATAATGTATTGCGCTGTCTCGCTTACTTACTGGATCTTGCATGGTTTTAAAAGCCTGTAGTAACCCCCCAAAACCTTAAATAATCTTCCTTCACAGAGCACTACTAAGTATCGTTTTGTGATTTCTTTGTATAAAAACTTATGAATAGTGATAAAAATGAGGTTCTATTCGTTTCTTAAAATGTAATGTTTTGTTTTTGATTTGTGATTTTATCAATTATGTACAGTAAGATGTACAATAAATATTTTTTTTACTAATGTGTGTTTTATTTTCAGGAGGCCAACTATCATCTCTTAAAACCATGCAAGTTCCAGTGAGTAAGCGAGACAGCGCGATACAAGCCTTTTGTTTGATGGTTTTCCATCATGCACGATTGAGCGTCTAGGGTGCGCCTAATGCGACATCACATCCCCCTTACTCATTGGATCTTGCATGGTTTTAAGAGATGGTGGTAAGGGTCCAGACAGTGCCTAGCAAATGTGTGGTGAAATAATTCAAATGTGTTGCTTATTTCAGCCACACGTTTGCAATATTTTTAATATTATAAACAAAACTAAATATTAAGATTCAAAAGCACCACGTGGGTAGGCCGTATGCCGTTGAGGAATATTAAAAAAAAAAAAAACAAAAAAAAAAAAGATTAGAGTAGGTACGCCATTTTAAAAAAAAAACAAAATGTCATTTTCTAACAGTAATCGCACAGATTGTTTATATATGAAAAAATATGTATGGAAGTGCGCCGTCTGATACTAGTATAGTATCTCCTCCTTAGTCTGTGCATTTTCGTTATATGGAAGTCCCGTCTCTTAAACGTAGTGATTACTTACTCTGGGCGTGCATATCGCGCGTGATTTACTATTTCTTTGAAATAAAACAAATATATCGTTACAAGCAATTTTATTATGATGAATGTCATTTCATTGGTGAATAAATTGAAGAAAAAAAAATATTTCTAATTTAAGCAAAGTGAGATTTAAATTCCTTCTGAAATAGTGTTTAAATAAACTGCACTTTTACAAGTCTCACAAATAAGAAACTCGATTATCAAAACTTTGCAATTTGCTTTGCAACAGCTCACGGCAGTTGCTAGTGCAGTTTTAAGCTATTTTGACTCGTCAAGGAATTTAATTTGCAAATAACAATTAATAAATACCTAGAACATAACATTTTTGTATTAAATTGTGTTAGTTCCATGTATGTTCCATGTTTATCATGAAACCACACAAAAATATATAAGTATTTGTGTTTCTAGACCATTTTATTTCCTTATTTGTAATATAATTTCCATTATTTTTTGTAGATTATAGGCACATAACATTTATACTTATTGACTAAAATATTTATATATTTTTTATAATCAACACCAAGTGCTGTTTGTTTTAAGTAGGTACGTAGGTAAATACATTTTTAATATTTATCAACAAAAATATGTCTGATTTGGATCCATTTACAACAGCCATAACATCACCATTACTCTTTAAAAATCAGAAATAATAGATATCGCATTTATTACCGGTAGGTCGACCGCCTATCTCGATTCTCTCCTCTCGCAATGGCTACTTGTATCGCTATCGCCACATTTCGCTCCGCCTAACACACAAAACGCTTTAAGAAAATGTTTTTTGTTAATGACAAAGCATTCGACCATGTTAACATAAAATATTTTTTTTAAAAAGCGTTTTGTGTGTAAGGCGGAGCGAAATGTGGCGATAGCGATACAAGTAGCCATTGCGAGAGGAGAGAATCGAGATAGGCGGTCGACCTACTTGGTGTTGCAAAAGTGCCAGTATATAATTATTCGCGAAAAACCCAAACAGAAATTAATAATCATAATAGGTATATAGTAACATTTATTTAAAATGGAGGGAGATTCATCCATATCCATACTAATATTATAAATGCGAAAGTCTGTCTGTCTGTCACCTCTTCACGGCTAAACTGCTGGACCGATTGTGATGAAATTTGGTAGGGATGTAGTTAACGACCTGAGGTCAAACATAGGCTTACTTTTGGGCGCGATATAACCGAGTCCCACGTGGGGCGAAGCCGCAGGGAACAGCTAGTTTATCTATAAATGAAAAAGAAAAAAATATAAAACATCAAATCAAAATAATCTATAAATCTCTCACATTAATTGTTATATAAACAATTTAGGTATGTGATATGCGATGTTAAATTAATATATTTTTATTAAAATTATAAAAGGAATGTACAACGTACACATACAACTCCTATATTTGTAAAAGTAAAAACATATATTTAATAGATTTTACTGTACCATTTTTTTGTTGTATATTTTTATTTGATTGCCTAGGTGAGAATCTTTGAGATAACCTAGTTAGACAAATGATAAACTAGGTAATCACGGATGTCTAAAGATTTCTTACATTGTTTCACCAGGTATACAAATTGGAATACACGGATATTTTGATATTAAAAACATTGTTGTATATTCTACAAATTGCATTTATAATATTATTAATGTAAAACTATGTATTTAAAAAGTTACACTTAACAGTAAGACAATTTCATAACAGGAACAAAATTCATGTAAGTAGTAAATATATGAAGCTATTTGCAATTTTTTTTTATTTTTTATACATACTGCCTAAATCTGCTTCTTTCGACAAGGTTTCAAGAACTCAATCTTTGTTTAAAAATAAATGTGATATAAAACTACGAAATGTATTAATATAACTGGGTATGAATTATTATGCTGTGGCGTATTGACTAGTAAGAAATAATAAAAAGATACAATAACACTTAAACCTTAATGTTTGTTTGAAACTTATGTCTCACCGATGCGCTTAGTTTACACTGAAATAGTAAAAATTACCTATTTAATATTACGCTAAAATCCATACTAATATTATAAATGCGAAAGTCTGTCTGTCTGTCTGTCTTTCTGTCTGTCTGTCTGTCTGTCTGTCACCTCTTCACGGCTAAACTGCTGGACCGATTGTGATGAAATTTGGTAGGGATGTACTTAAAGACCTGGGGTCAAACATAGGCTACCTTTGGGCGCGATATAACCGAGTCCCACGCGGGGCGAAGCCGCGGGGAACAGCTAGTGCTTAACTATATTACTTAAATTGAACGCGTTACGTAATCGCCGTGGATAAATATTTCTGCATATGAAAGCTTGATTCTTGCAGTATCGGAGGCAGATGAAATTGCGGGAGAAAAATAAAAAAATAGATCTGTTTATTATCAACTAAGTAGACCATTAAATTAAAACAAAAGTGTAGTTTTTGGAGAAAATGCTACAGTGGAGTTTGTTGGCAGCTTTTTCTCCACTTGATAGGTTATAAGTATTAGTTATATTAATAATAATAAATATTAGGTATGTAAAAATAACACAGACCATGCTAGTCTTAGTTTTTTTTAACTTTTGTTAAGGATACTATTTTAAATGATACTACCCTTATAACAAATACATAAATAGATAAACATCCATAACAACATATAGCGGATACCTTATATTGAAAATAAAGAAATCCATTTTACTACAGGAAAATAAGTTTTAGTCAAAGAAAAACTACAATAGACACTAGGTACACTTTCAACTTAATTAATATAAATGGATGTCAGTATGTACTCGAACGATTATAATATAATAGATCAGTATATATTCATAATGAATATTAAGATGTGATGATAATCTATGACTTTGCTTAGGACTTAGCATGGCACTGAATAAGTTGAAGTAAATTAAAGCAAGCAAGTCATCATGTTCTTAAGCACAGTGTTACATCGCTAAATCATTATCTTATATGAAAGTAAATAATTAAAAATAACAATGGGTAAAAGTACCAATAGTAATATTTCGAGATTATAGCAACTTGCTATATCACTAACTTCATAAGTGTGGGAAGAAACTTAATGGCCCAATTGTAAGTACCTATACTATTTTCTTATTTAAAGTGTCAGGCAGATTACCAAGAACTGTTTAAGCAGACCAGAAACGAGTAAGCGAGATTGCGCAATACTTACATGATATAAAGCGCGACATGTCGCTTACTTCTGCTTCGAGCCCGCTTGAACAGATCATGGTATTCTCCAGGACTTAAACATGCCACGCATTAAAATTTTGGCTAAGCGACGCAGGGCTACGCCGCGTCGCGTAGCCCCTCGTAACTGTGTTTAGTCATTAAGTATATACTTACTTAAAAACAACAAAGAAATATAGTAAAATGAAATTAAGCATTAGTAACTCTTACTTAAGAATAAACTAGTTGAAACTATAAGTATTCAATCTTGTGGAACGCCATTCATTGGTTTGCCGTTTTCGACTAGCTTCATGTCATCTATCAAACTGAGCATATCTTCTTCATCTGAAAATTATATCATAATGTTTATCATACCAGCAGAAACTAGCTCACAGCAGGATGTGGGTCTCCTCAACAGACCACACCAAAGGGTCAGAATAATTATAATAAAGAAATCAACGGGTTGCATTCTAGGACTGTCGGCAGAAGTAAAAACCAGATTTTGGAATGACCCTAATCATTCCAATAATTTCGCACGATTAGCTTTATTTATCAGTATAATCTTGATGTGGCAAATTACAATATATTCGTTTATTGCGCTGTACGCGCGTGCACATACATAACAATTTATCTATCTATATATATAAAAATGAAATCCGTTTTCCGTTGTCACGACATAGCATGAAAATGGCTTGACCGATTAGGCTGATTTTTTTTTGTAGTTTTCTAATACTCTGTACAAGGTTCTTATGGAAAAAAATATTAAGAAAATTAAATTTAAGGTAAGGCGGTACGAAGTTCGCCGGGTCAGCTAGTATTACAATAAAAATGTTGGTTGTAGAACAAACACACACACACACGTACACGCTCGTAAGCGCCTTGCGCCGCAACAGCAGGCATATATTTTCGCCGCGCGGTAGAAAGAGAGGGGGATTTTATTTTACTTCCTCTCCTACGGTGCGCCGGCGGTACTATTATTAATTATGTGCTGGCGGTTTACTCTCGCTCTGTCTTAGTAGTTTACGATATGTGACGTACGTGACGACGCGAGTTTAACATATTTTTCTTATTAACTTATCTATTATTTATCATATTATTAACTTATTGTCTTTCTATTGTAATATGAACATTTAAAAAAATAGAAAAAAGACCAACCATTTTAAAGATTAAAAATAGAAAAAAGACCATTTTTATCGCTTATTTATCGAAATATTCCCAAAAAACTTTGTGCAGTCCCAATGGCGGATTAACGTCGTGTATACCTTTGCGCATTTATACAGTATAATTAAAAAATTGAGGTGTCAAATGTCATTGTCAAATTAAATAAAGAGATAGTCTGTGGTTTGAGCATTCCTATCATCCTCCCAAAGAATTTATATATAACACTAGAATGCTTACGAATAACAATAATCGCAAAAAACAACATTCAAAATTAATCCTTATTACTCTACTGCAAAGTTGATTTTCCTTTAAAGCCTACATACAAAAAGGGACACCTACAAATTTTGGACCTTTTTCAGGAACGTTAGGTACGTTCCTGAAAAAGGTCCAAAATTTGTAGGTGTCCCTTTTCCTCTTGAATATTATACAACTTACTAGAAAGAGATACCTACAAACTTTAGGTATTATTTCGGAACGGCTTTTGTCCTCCGTAAGCATTCTAGTGTTGTATATAAATTCTTTGCATCCTCCTCCTATCACCTTAGATCATGTACCTATAGATGTACAAATAGCATGGCGGCTCATTAGACAGAAGATGGACTTTCCTATTTCGCCATCTCATTTTCGCAGGAAATGACAAATCATAACTACATCTTTATTATTTCTATGTTATCACTACTACCAACCGAAAACAAAAACAAACAAACGTCAAACGTCAATCGTGACAATGTCAATTTCATTATTTTTATTTTTTTAACTCGTGTAGGCATTAGTAATGGGTTTATTAATCCTCTAAGCATTTTTTGAATTTACAAAATTTTAAAAATATTTTTCTATAACAGATCTAAAATATCACGAAATGAAAAAAAAACGTGTTTCCTAGTTTTTAAAATACTATTAAATGAGCATAAGAAAACAAATGGCAAAAAAAAATTAATGTTGTCAATTGTTTTATTTCCGGCCTCAACAGTAATGTACTATCCCAAACAGTGCACCACGCGGCAAAAGAAGTTTTCATTAATATTTATAGCGGTTACTGGCTCAAGAAAAGACTATTTTTCGTCCCGTGACCTGTTTACTATTATTAACAAGAATATATCACTAAATTTATAATAGAACTAACGATAAATATTTAAGCTTACCTGAACTGACATCAGACTGATCTCTTGGGCTGAACCGGCAGCCTTTCGACATATAGCTCTTAAGCTTACCCAACGAAGCCAATATTAACCTGCAAAATTATATAACAATTAAGTTTGTCTTCTGCACAGGCATATCATTAATTTTTTAAAACAATAATTTTTCATAGTGGTTTATAAGCAAACTACTCACCCCAGGAATGGAGGGCTAGGTGACAATGGCCTCGACAAATACTCGGGATGGAACTGCACAGTGACATAGTATGGGTGACTGTCCACCACAGCGACTTCCATTCTAGTCTTGGTCTCGTCTTTCCCAACGAATCTGAGCCCGGCTGCTTCTAGTCTCTCTATGTATTCTGGGTTCACTTCATAGCGGTGCCTGTGACGCTCTTCTATCACATTTTTTTTGTATAACTGAGCTGAAATTTTATATATTTATTTATAAGACTGCTAATCCTTCTTTTTCAAATAACAAAAGCATTTCTATCTACAATATTATGTACTGTAATATATAAGAGCAGCTTCTTGTTGGTGTCTTCAATTCCATTATTCAGGCCTTAGGTTAATGTAATTAATAGCGTAGCCTGCAGAAAAATCTTGCAATTCAAACAATAAGAAAAAACCACTTACTTATTAGACTTGGTTCTAAATATGTCTTCCTCTTTCCTAATCGCATAGTACCTCCAAGATTTCCAGGATGATGTTCAGGCATATCTATCACTAACTTGTCCTCGCAATTTGGGTCCACTTCAGTACTGTTTGCTGCCTTTAAACCCAGAACATTCCTAGCAAACTCAATGACAGCTGCTTGTAATCCTAAACATATACCCAATATAGGTTTTTGTGTTTCACGGCACCATTGGCAGGCTTCTATTTTGCCCTCCATACCCCTTTGGCCGAACCCTCCAGGAACTATTACACCACTGAAATGTTATTTAATATTTTAGTAACACTAGCTGATCCCCGCGGTTTCATTCGCCCCCAGTGTGCATGTACTATAGCCTATAAAATTTTTCAAGAATTAGGCAATCATATGCAGACAGAATTTTTCAAACCTGACTTATAGTTCTAAAGTCATCATCGTTTTGTGTAGGTGTCACGGTTAATTGACCATGTACACCCTATTGCCAGAGTTCTTCGGAATGCCTCTCGGCCTAAGCATGTAAATTCATGTAATCACACCATGTCTTAAACGAAACCACAGAATTAGTAATAGTACAACATAACCAAACTGAAGACAACTAAACAAAGTATGCTTCCCGTGGGAATCAAACCAATGCCATGTCTACAGACAAATGCCTTAACTACTAGACCACAAAGGCAGTCTAAAGTTATAAGTGTTCAAACCAACAAACTGTTCAGCTTTATTATATTAGTATAACTAAAACTAAATTTAGATTTTAGTTATTAAAATTACAAAATCATATAAATTTATATGTTTAAAAAAAATATGGTACCATTTTTTCACAATAAATTATAATGTTAGTAATCATATACACTTTTTATTTCTGCCTCCTGTAAGATGCTTTAAAAATTTTTTTTTGAAAACTTAGTAAAGGTAAAACTTACTCGCTTTTACATAGATCTTGCCATGCCTTATGATAATTCACTGGATCGTCTATTTTCATCTGTTTCTCCAAATTAACAGCTTCTATATATGTAAGGTTGAGTTTACAACCAGATGCTATGCAAGCATGCTGCAATGCCTTTGTTACACTAGCGTAACTATCCTCTAATTTCGTATACTTTCCAACTAGAGCTATATTAACTTCCTTGCGTAAATTGTCTACGCGTTTGGCTAAATTCCGCCATTTTTGCATAAATCTGGAAATTTAAATAAATCTTTTAATTTACTTATTTAATAACTTACAATTTAACATTTCATTTAAAAAAATATAATATTTGAATAAAATTTTGTCAGAATGATGCGGCGAAGTATGTTGATATTTTTGTATGAAAATGACAAAGGTACCTTCCTGGGCGCGGCATAGACATTCCAAGCTGAAGTCTGTCGTTTAGATATTTAACCACACCTTCGGCTTCCATAAGTAAGGGCACATGATATACAGAGCTGAGATCATGGATGCAAATAACCTGTAAGAGCATTTTACACAAAGTATTCTATTATTATAAATAAGACCTTAGAAAACTGACCAGGGTAGAGGATATTGGTGAGAAGAAACAGAAGTGATCTGTACCAGTGACTAATTGGACTCCACATTTCAAAGCCAAAAGAAAAAGATGTCTTCAAGGAAAGAGATGGTAGGACGACCTGAGACATGCTGAAGGACCTTTGTGGGTCAGACTGGAGTCGGACTCACGCCCTGAGGACTCCGTAGTTCCGTACCACCACACATACTAAAAGTATGCCTTAATCAATAATCATGGGCCCTTGCGACATTTAATGTGAAAGTTCGCGTTCGAAATTATCCCATGTCGTAAACTACTTGATTGGTTTTGTTCAAACCAACTTTCATTTGAAGTTTTTAATGAATTCTATTTACCCAAGTTTTTTTACAATTTTCACTGCATAGCTTAAAAGTTAGAGAGGGGAAGGGACAGACTTTTTACTACTTTAGAAGCTAATATTTCACAAAATATTGCAATAATCAATAAACATTTACAATAACCTATCCAACGATACCATAAATGGCTATGTTTAAATAATAAATCACCCTCAGTTACAATATATAATATACAATATATAATATATAAGATATAATATCATACTGCACAATTTTGTAGTGGTTCAATGAAAACACCTACCTTATAAATTTCAACCTTAAAGCATAGTCTCCAAATTAAATGACTGTGACATATGGACATGACGATTCTACAAGGGTTTTTGCCATTTGGCTACAGAACCTAAAAGGAGATCAAGTAACATAAAATCTGCATTTTTAAATTACCTGTTCTGGTGAGACGTGACAGAAGTTAGAAATCTTTTCTTTGACAGTGTGATTGATCGGTTTTTCTGATCTACACAGTATAAGATCAGGTGATAAACCCAAGCCACGCAGCTCACGCACGGAAGACTGTGTTGGTTTGGTTTTAGGTTCCCCTGTTGATTTTGGCTGAAATCATAAACATATTTATATATTACTAGCTGTTCCCCGCGGCTTCGCCCCGCGTGGGACTCTGTTATATCGCGCCCAAAAGTAGCCTATGTTTGAATCGGTCCAGCAGTTTGAGGTGACAGATCGACAGACAGACAGACAGAAAGACAAACTTTCGCATTTATAATATTAGAATGGATTAATACATTGCTCAGACGAGACTTCAAAAAAAGGAGGTTCTGGAGGAATGTATTGATTATTTCATCCTTTTTAGTTCAGGAATTGAAGTCAGTTTCGTTTTTTGGCAAAAAACATTATTAGCTGTCTAGTACAACATGCGAACCTACGAGCTATCATATTGGATCTCACCGACAAGGCCCACCGTTCGCGCTCAATATCTGCATCATACTTCAAATCTTCAGTCACGATGAAATTTAAGACGATATACAGTCCCGCCGGCCCGCCTCACGGGTGGCTTCTCTGTCGGACAACAGTTATCAGCCTTGAAGATCATCAGTTCACTCTTCTTGGCATTGTATTTTATGCCATGACTTTTAGCATAGCCTACACCAATATTGATGGGCTCCCTAAGGCCTCCAATCGACACGCTGAGCAAAACCATGTCGTCTGCATAACTGATGTAGTTGAAACAAATATCATCAAAAATGCAACCTGCATGGCGGCTGCTGAGTGCCTCGATCAGTCCTTTATTGTACAGGCTGAAGAGTATCGGCGAGCTCAAACAAGGCACCTGCCCATAGCACATTAATGACTTGATTTTCATACCAGTATTTAAAGATGATCAGCTCTGGAGGCAAATCGGCTTTATGCAATTTTTCCTATAATATCTCAGAGGAAACCAAGTCAAACACTTGTGAAAAATCAAGGAAACAGGCATACACCAGTATATTCCTACCTGTATAATTGTAATTGTAAACCTGTCTGTATGTTTCATGCACACAATTGACATTTCATAAAAGTAAAAAAAGCAATTACCATAGGTATCAGGGAGACATGAGCACAACAGAAATTTTCTCTCTTAACTCTAAACTGGAACTGTCTGAAAGCTTCTACAAATGACATGCCCTCTATGTCACCTATTGTCCCTCCAAGCTCCACTATACACACTCTTGGAGGAGTGTTTTCAGATGTCACAGGAATGTGTGCCACTCTTTGGACCCATTCTTGAATTGCATCCGTGATATGAGGTATTACTAAAAAATAAAAATTAAAGTGCCTGTTTAATTTCAAAATAAGAGCTATTTACTAAATGCATATTTATGGGCATGTGCAAAAGCAGAGGAGTCCATGAGCCACATTTTGTGTTGCTGTGACTCACTGGCCAGCAAGCGAATGGACCTCTTTGGAGCAGCGTACCCTGACCTGGAGGACTATAGGCACTTCGCACCAGGTGATGTTCTGAAGCTCATGCAGTCCTTCTTCAGAAATCCCAGTGTGGGTGAGTAAGGGATGGGGTAAGTACAAAAGGACCCAAAGGTTCGACATGCTTCCTTTAATTTAGGACCCATATTTAAGATAAGATACATGCATATTTTTATTTTATTTAAATGATACTCAACACATCGCTAACTTTCTTTTTTAACCCTGACGCAAAAAGAGGGATATTATAAATTAGATGTGTCTGTCTGTCTGTCTGTCTCTGGTATCATAGCTTTCGAAAGGATGAAGCGATTTAAATTTAGTTTTTTTGTATTAAAAGTGACTTATGGGAGAATGTTCTTAGACATGTTTGATGAAAATTAGTATTTAATAGTTGTTGCTTATATTCCTTTCTTAGAACCATCAGTAAAAATCTATTACTTACCTACTTTTAAAAAACTGACTCACCTTGAACTGTTTTCCCAAGATAATCGCCTCTTCTCTCTCTTTCTATAACTTGCTGATAAATTTTGCCAGTTGTTATATTGTTGTCTCTATGCAAAGTTATGTCTAAGAAACGCTCATAGTTGCCAAGATCAAGATCGACTTCTCCGCCGTCGTCAAGTACATAAACTTCACCTAGAAAATATAAATAGACATAGGAAATTAGATGTCATGACATGAGGACTGTAATGCGACACACAATCAAAACATTATCTTACCATGTTCATACGGTGAGAAAGTTCCGGCATCAATGTTAATATATGGATCAATTTTAATTGACGTTACATCGATGCCACAACTCTTGAGAATTGTGCCGAAGGAACTAGCGATCACACCTTTTCCTACGCCGCTTATCACTCCACCAGTAACCAAAATGTATTTCATATTGTCAGGCATATTATTTATTATTCTAAGAACTTTACCAATTCAAAACAAAAGCAAGAGAGAGCAGTCAAAGAGATTTAATTTGCGATAAAACTTGGGTAAACCACATCGAATCCACGCAAAAATACATACAATAAATTGAGAATTTACGAAAAATGTACGAACGAAAAAACCGCATGCGCGCAAACCATGCGCAAAGTGCAAACCACAAACTAAATAGAGATACTAGTGCAAACGGCAAAGGCAAAGCATAGGTAATATACAAAAGTACTCTCATACTCTGTGGACAAAGCAAACGCAGTTGACAGTTTTTTTTTTTTTTTGATGTGGATATAACTCAGAAGGATATAATCGGTTTTTGGAGGGAAAGTAAACTGTCGCTATGTCCGCGCTGTATTTAATTTCCAAAACTTAGGTTTTTTCGAGTGTTTGTGCATAATATTGGTGGATTATTATTCGCAAAGTGTTCGTGAACAATCGTGAGTGTTGGGAAGTGATACAGTGTCGATTACGTGACTTTTTATCTTTGTCACCAAATCTCCATGATATGGCTAAGTGAAATTTTTCCACCGCTTCACTTAGCCATCTGACTCAGACTAGACTTACTTACTTGACTGGACTTGACTTGACTTTTTGACTCGACTGACTTAAGTAGGACTGACGAAGATTAATAAATTCAAGAAAGGCCTTAAAGGACTAGATTCCATGGCCGCAAAAACTATTCAAAAAAAAAAGAAGGATATAATCAATATGGCAATCAAAGATCTTATTTTTGCCAGTATCAAGTTTTTAGATAAATGTTCTTCATTTTGTCGAGTCACAGTCAAGTTAGAAGTCATGTCTAGTCTATACTATACTATAATCTAGTCTATAATATACTATAAAACTTCCAGCATTGATGTTACCACCAACTGGGAGTTTTGGCGCCAAGCTAAAGTCGCTCAGTTATCGTGATTGTATTTATTTTCTAATATTTGTGTTTTTTCGAGTATTTGTGCATAATAAAGGTGGATTCGCTAAGTGTTCGTTAACAAGCGTGAGTATTGGGAAGTGGTACAATGTCGTTTAAGTGACTTTAATCCTTGTCACCAAAATCTCCCAAGATAAAGCTAAACGAAACTTCCACCGCTTCACTTAGCCCTTGACTAACTTGACTAGACATGACTACTGACTTGACTTGACTGTGACTCGACAAAATGTAGAACATTTATCTAAAACTTGATACTGGCAAAAAATAAGCTATATGTTTGATTGCCATATTGTGGATTAATCCAAATCAAAAAAAAAAAAACTCCCAGTTGACAGTTGGTTGACAGAAGAACACAGAACACCACAAACCAGGGGGGGACAGTTGAAGTAGTGACATTTGACAGCAGCGAAGCAGTGCCATCTACTTTACGGTTCTCATAAACTAAGTCGAAAGTATGAACTATTTTACTTTACAATCACTAGATGTCACTACAGTTAGTTTTATTATATTTGAAGTAGAATTGTAAATAAATACACACAAATTAGTAATGGTTGAAAAATACATTAAGTAGTATTTAAACTTTAGAAGACTTTAAAAATAGTTAACAATCCTTTTACTTTGCCTGGTAGTTTGTTTTACGTTACTTTGCATTACCTACCAATAGATGGCCACATGTAAACAAACCATTTCATAAACGCGCTATGGAGATTTTCTTCTAAGGTATTACCCCTTCTGAGTTACACTAATAGGTTATCGGCCTTTTGGCTAAGATCAAAGTGTAGTATCTGTTCTTTTTGCTTAATATCTGGGGGACCAGTAAAATAAAATAAACAAATTAAAAATCTAAAAGGGGACGAGAATATAGATATCTAGGTATAATAAACAAGCACATATCTATAGGTAGGTATGTATATCAGTAGTAGTATTATTTCCGGTACATAATAATAGATGCGCTTCAAAATGAGCTACTCACAATTTACGAGAGAGGGCTCTCTTTTCCTATATTCATTATACTACTTACTACTCTTTGCTACAACAGAACACTACTACCAGTGTTGCCACTTGAATTTGGACAAGTCAACGTATGCTATCGAACGTAACCATCTAAGGTTACGTTCATTGGGGTACTATCGGTTTTTAGAGATGATAGTAGGCCACCTACCTGGATCTTGCATGGTTTTTCGAGATTATAGTAGGCTACCTGTTAACGATTAAGTTTAAGAGATGGTGGTAGGCCACCTGGTGGCTTGCAACCATGGCTTAAACCCAAGGGAGATGTCGCCTTACAACTTGTATTGCGCTGTCTCGTTTACTCACTGGATCTTGCAAACCATGCAAGATCCAGTAAGTAAGCACAGTATAACCTTAGTTATACTGTGAAGTAAGCGAGATGTCACCTTACATTATGTATTGCGGTGTCATGCTTACTCACTGGATCTTGCATGGTTTTAAGAGATTTTAGTAGCTACCCAGACCAACAGGAACATGATCCGGGTGTTTGTCAGATTTTTCAGGCAGCCTAAATGTATAGACATAGCCTAACGACTGCCATCTTCTGATAACAGCAGCCGGGAGGACCAACGGCTTAACGTTCCTTACGAAGTAAAAAAAATATTTTGGTTTATGTATTGCCAAGGCGCAGTAACCGATTTTCATTTTTTTAGTGTGCATGTGCACCCTCCCACACGTCCTGATTGTGTTCATGTTATGTGCGTGTATATCTATGTATAAATGGGATGTACATTTATTGATAAGTGATAAATAAAATAAAAATGTTCGATCTGACATAGCTGTTTATATACCAATTATTATAATATAAAAATATCTAAATGAGTTAATCAGCGAGCAACAGCTAGTTAAATTACAAAACAGTTTTGACTGTAATTGAAAGCAACCATTTAATAAAAACCTTAACAACTTTGAATTATGGTATGGTGGCTGTCCCTCCAAGATTGCCCGGATGTCCTAGTTAAAGGGCATACAGGCTTCTTTTGTAGTCAGTTTATTTATATAAGACATTTTAAACATTCTTCTAACTGATGACTATGTTTAAAATGATCATTCTCGCTAGTTCCATTGGCAAATAGTTATATTAAGATAAATTTCTCAAGAGTTCCATGGAACTAGATCCATTCAAAAACCTGTTGACATTTTTCATCCATCTTGTGATGGTTGCCAAAATTTAGATAGCAACTTACTTACAGGCAAGAATAAACCTGAGGGTGTCTTTCAGTCTTTTATTGATATACATTCATTGTAAGGTTTACATTAAATTGTTGTCTTTCAAGTGCTATTTGTCACTATTACAGTGTACACTGGGCCTTAAGAGAAACAGAAAACACAAGGGATAAAAAGAAAGGCTCTTCTAAAATTGATAAATACATATTTGTAAAACAATTTGATATCTTGGAACAATATAAAGAAAGCTTTATCAATCACTGAAGAATACTGTACACCTAGAAATTGTCACTAAGATGACAAGTCATTTCTTTGCACTTGAACTAGGTACTAGTTAAACACTACACTATTATTGTTTATAGGACCTCCTATGAATAAATAGTGTTAAACTAGTAGTTCTCATTTTTATTTCACACTTCACACATTATTCATAAGAGGTGGACGCATTTGTCCCATGGGGCCCATAGGACCCATTGGACCCATCATAGGACCCATCATTGATGGTCTCATACCCATCATGTGCGGCATAGGCCCGTGTGGTCCCATCATCATAGGCGGTGCCATGGGACCACCCATAGCTGGAGGCGGCAACATTCCAGGAGGACCTCCAGGAGCCGGCATTGGAGGTCTAGGTCCTCCAGGGCCCATAACAGATGGATCCCAAGGCGGCGGAATAGCTGCTCCTTTGTTACCATAGGGATTTTGTGCAATTTTCCCTGCTTTGAATGCTGCTGTAGTAGCGTCAATAAGATGCTGGGCCTGTTCTTCCATCCATTTCTGATAGTAAAACTTCACGTTATCTTTATGTTTTCGGCCAGTACAATGCGTTTTTCTTACGCTAGGTGAGTCGTGTGTTAAATAAGTGTCACAGTAATCACAGTAATATTTAGTCATGTTGAAATTATGTAAAATGAATTTTAAATTTACTTTGAATCAAAGATAAATCCAACCACAAAATAAACGTACGTAGCTTATGTTACGTAGTCTCACAAACTAAATAGAATAGAGATACTACGTACGTATGTATTGTAGTCTTGGCTTGGTACTCTTGCTTGGCAGGGGGGCGAAACTTCATAGTAGATAACCTAATGTATGGAGTTTGCAGTTACCCCTAGGGAAAACAAAATGGCGACAAACATGGTGGATACTGTCACCTCTCTTCCTCATCATACTTTCTCTTTCTATACGCTTTAACAGTTTGTCAGATTTTGGACGGAAAGAACTGTCACTTTATTCGCGCTGTAATAAATTTTCCAAAACTTAGGTTTTTTCGAGAATTTGTGCATAATATTAGTGGATTATCATTCGCAAAGGGTTTGTGAACAAGCGTGAGTGTTGGGAAATGGTGCAGTGTCGATAATGTGACTTTTATCTTTGTCACCAAAATTTCCAAGTTATAGCTAGGTGAAGTTTTTCCACCGCTTCACTGAGTTATCTGACTCTGACTAGACTACGGACTTGACTTTTTGACTTGAATTGAATAAAGTAGGACTGAAAAAGATTAATAAATTCGAGGAAGGCCTTAATGGACTAGTTTTCCTGTCGTAATAGGTAGTGTAAGTACCTACACTTGATATTAGTATTGCATAGTTGGTAGCACCGACTTTTTTTTTTTAATTGTCTTAAGTTGGCCATGAAATGCGATGCAAAGTTTGAATTTCAACCTTATTCATTTTCGTTTTAAGGAAGTCCCGTCTCTTAAACGTAGTGATTGATTACTACGTCCATGTTGAAAGATTACATACTCTTTGTTGCTTGGTAGCTATGGGGGGCGAACAAAACTTCATAGTAGATAACCCAATGTATGGAGTTTGCACGTACCAGGTAAAAAAAATGGCGACAAACATGGCGGATGGCAGACTCATGCACGACGTATTTGTTTAATACTTTTTACGGCCATGGAAACTTGTGCTTTAAGGCCTTTCTTGAATCTTTTTACTTCTTCAGTCCTACTTAGTCATTCAAGACAAAAAGTCAAGTCAGTAGTCTAGTTCAGTAAGTAAGTCAGTCTAGTCAAAGTCAGGTGCCTAAGTGAAGTGGTGGAAAAATTTCACTTAGGTATAACTAGATTTTGGTGACAAAGATAATCGACACTGTACCACTTCCCAACACTCAAGCTTGTTCACGAACACTTTGCGAATAATAATCGTCCAATATTATGCATAAATACTTGAAAAAACCTAAGTTTTGGAAATTAAATACAGCGCGGATAAAGTAACAGTTCTTTCCCTCCCTCCATTATATTTTTTTCATACTTTTTACGGTAAGTAAGCGAGACAGCGCAATGCATGATGCAAGGCGACATCTCCTTTACTAAATCGTTCTTGCATGGTTTTAATGCCCCATCCCCATTGGCCATTCCTATGGGGAATCAGTCCTTTTTTGAATTTATTCTTCTTCTTTTACTATCGTCTCTTAAAACCATGCAAGTTCCAGTGAGTAAGCGGGACAGCGCAATACATAATGTTAGGCGATATCTCCCTTACTCACTGTAAGCCACCAGTCCACTGAAGAAGAAAAAAAGGCTTTGAAGGACTAGTTTCCATCGCCGTAAAAAGTGACATGTTTTGGTTTCTCTATTTAGTTGATTATGGTACCTAAGTTTTTGGAGGGAAAGTAAACTGTCGCTATGTCCGCGTTGTATTTAATTTCCAAAACTTTAGTTTTTTCAAGTGTTTGTGTATAATATTGGTCGATTATTATTCGCAAAGTGTTCGTGAAAAAGCGTGAGTGTTGGGAAGTGATACAGTGTCGATTACGTGGCTTTTTATCTTTGTCACCATAATCTCCATGATATAGCTAAGTGAATTTTTTCCACCGCTTCACTTAGCCATCTCACTCAGACTAGACTTACTTACTTGACTGGAATTGTCTATTGACTAGAATTTTTGACTCGACTGACTTAAGTAGGACTGAAGAAGATAAATAAATTCAAGAAAGGCCTTAAAGGACTAGATTCCATGGCCGTATAAACTATTAAAAAAAAATTATGGTACCTCGTTTGTTTTTGTTTGTAGTTGTCAATGTCAAGCATTTTGGTTTGGTGACACTGGTGTGGTGGGTGACCAGACAAAACAAACTTGACCAAAGCAAAAACAAAATAAACACGTCGTGATTTGATTCGCCATCCTTTGCCTTTTATTTTTTTAACAGTGAATAGTGAATGTATTTTACCCCAATAAAAAATTTACAAAAGTGCATTTTTCTATAATGCCGAAATATTACTGTGATTACTGTGACACATATTTAACACACGACTCACCTAGTGTAAGAAAAACGCATTGCACTGGCCGAAAACATAAAGACAACGTAAAGTTTTACTATCAGAAATGGATGGAAGAACAAGCTCAACACCTCATCGACGCTACTACAGCAGCATTTAAAGCAGGGAAAATTGCACAAAATCCCTTTGGTAACAAGGGAGCAGCTATTCCGCCGCCTTGGGATCCATCTGTTATGGGCCCTGGAGGTCCTAGACCTCCAGTCCCGGCTCCGGGGGGTCCACCTGGAATGCTGCCGCCTCCTGCTATGGGTCCAGGTGGTCCCATGGCACCACCTATGATGATGGGGCCACACGGTCCTATGCCGCCTATGATGGGTATGAGACCACCTATGATGGGACCTTTGATGGGTCCAATGGGCCCTATGGGCCCCATGGGACAAATGCGGCCGCCTCTCATGAATGGACCACCTATGAACAAATAATGTTAAACTGTTGTTTAATTGCCAAAAAATTATGTGGACTTGTCATGTTACTGAATATCAGTATGTTTCAGAGAAGTCAGTATAGTTCGCGGCATGTAAGTTGACAAGAAACTGAAATGACCTTAAATGCGCAGTAGTCAATTTTCATACAAATTTTATTGTGCGCAGCTCTCCGCACATCCTGTTTGTGGCCAATTCATGTTTCGGGTATTATACTAGTACTTCTGTAATGAAATTTAGATGATTTGTATTTTAAGGTCTCCTATACCATCACATAATCAGTTTGTGGCAATTATCTTTGGAGTTCTTTCGTACTAAACTCAAAGAAAAATTGTTTTGTTTTGGAAGAAGTTCGAAAGTACCTAATATTTGGCACAATAAATTTAACTGTTAATTAGTGTTTCAGAGATGGCCATGCGGCTTAATGGTTTGATGGCGTGTTGACAAATTGCAATGTTACCTTGGCAGGTATTTATATGTTTGTCATGAGCGCATTAAGCATCTTATTGGCTTAATTAAACATTTTGTACTTAAATATTTGTTAATGGTTTTATGAAGGGAACTCAATTTAATTTTAATGAACAATAAAAGCTGGTACAATAACGCATAGAATAAGCATCATAATAAGCTTGTTTTGTTTAAGTGTCTCTTCTTGGGCACATGACACTGATAGATATAACATAACAGTACCAAAGATAATTCCTTACAAAATTGATGTGCGTGCTGCACAAACTATGCCACAGACATACATATCCATAGCCATGGTGCATCAACTTCTTTTCTACTCAAAGACTCATCAAAAATGCACTCTGTAAGTAATCTTTTGTATATAGTTCATTTCTTAGTAATATGACAGATTAGTAAATAAGACTAGTTATAAAACAAATAAATTTTAAGACAAACATTGATGTTTAACTTTATGTTTTATTCAGTTACATCCTCATCTTTTTCTTCTTATCCCAGGGTATGCTCATGGTCCTTGATATGACAGCACTTGTTATTACAATGGTGCAACTGCTAACTGACCTCCTGACCTGAAAGTGTAACCCTTTTTGCTGTAAAGTTGGAAAACCATATTAAAAGGTACCTGATTCGAGTGTGTAGGTTTTTAACTGTTAAAACAAGCCTTTATTAAAATGTTTGATAATAAAGTGTATTTAAACAATTTATTGATTACTAGCTGTAGTCCGCGACTTGGTGCGCGTGGGCTTCGTTCCCGTTATCGTGGGAATTTCGGAATCCCTTTATACAGTTTGCCATGACAATAACCAACACAAAAAAAAGAATTATCCAGTTTGGTGCATTATTAAAACAAATTTAAGATGTTCTAATTGGTGAAAGTTTTAAGCAAATCGGTTTAGTACTTTCGGAGATATGCGTGATCATACATACAGACCAAAAATTCTAAAAAAAAATTTTTTGCTTTCTCTTATCTATACATATAATAAAGCAGTAAAAATATATTGGCTGTACATTTAGTAATTTTGACTAAAAAATAATACAAAATCCAAGGTAGTCTTAGCTGGTTTTTATTTTAGGATTCCGTACCACAAAACCCAAAAACGGAAGATCATATTTTTTATATATATTTTTTACGGCCCTGGGAACGAGTTCTTTAAGGCCTTTCTTTAATTTATTAATGTTCTTCAGGTGGCCTACTACTGTCTCTTAAAACCATGCAAGAACGATTTAGTGATGGAGATGTCGCGCCTCGCCTTACATCTTGTATTGCGCTGTCTCGCTTACTCACTGGATAGTCCTACTTGAGTCAAGTCAAATCAAAAACGTTTAGCCAATATCAATAGTCAAGTTATGTTTGGTTTAGTAAGGCTTAATTAAATAAAAAGTAATTAGTAAGTAAGGCTAGTCAGAGTCAGATTGCTAAGTGAAGCGGTGGAAAAATTCAACTTAGCAATAACTCGGAGATTTTGGTGACAAATATAAAAGTCACGTAATCAACACTGTATCACATCCCAATACTCACGTTAAAGTACTCACGCTTGTTCACAAACACTGCGAATAAAAATTCACAAATATGCACAAATACCTACTTGAAAAGTTTTGGAAAATAAATACCTATAACACCGGCATGTTGTGGCTTTTACCTTCTCGCCAAATCTCTGCCGTTATTTTTTTTAATATCGCATATAGATTTCAAATTGAAAATAAATAAAGTAAACTGAAATTCATAACATATCACTGATATAACAGGCCTACGGTTCTACTCTCCCTTTCGTCTGTTAAATAATCTTAATTATATGTCAACGCGATCAAAAGATATTTGAAATTTTGTGATTCCAGATAGGAATCAAAACCTACGACGGGATAGGTACTTCCCGTTGAACTTATATCAAACCACGGAGAGCTAGACAGAACCCTGCTATAACTGTTGATAAATACATCTGTTTTTCATATGTTTGAATATTTATCACATACCTAGGTGTGTTTATGAATGATACTACAATTTGTATTAAATCTAAGTATAGACAAATACATTAATATTTTAATTCAAGTAATGTACACCTATATTTATGTAGCACTGTAGCAAGGAAGGTACATCCTGTCTGCCTGATACGGGGGGAAATTTCCACACATTATCAATTCACTACCTACCTTTGATTAGAATAAATAATCAAAGCCATACCTGTGCTATTTTGTAGTAGCCATGTATTCCCATAGGTACTCTAATAAAAAGATTGCTCTTTTTCTTGCTAATATGTGGCGCACAAGGATTGAACAAAATAAGATTGTACATGCACAGAGTAGATCAAGTGATCGATAGATTGCGTTAAAGTGTCTTAGTATGGGGAGGGTAGCGTCGAGAATTGGCGTACCTATTTCTTTGTATGGTGCTTGAATATCTTTATTAGTATTTATTCTGTAATCTGTGATTGTGTGTTTTATATATAACTATCCAGCCATCCAGGTTCATGAAATAAAAATGCTTTTCATGTATGTTGAACAAAAGTCATTATATCTCGAAAATGCGATTAAAAAAACAGGTTTACATCAAATCCATATGCACAGGTACATGGCTACCAGAAGGTGTTCGTGACAGGTGAGGCAGCTCTAGTGTTTCGACACGCCGACAACTGAACATTGTGACTACGAGGTCTGAGATAAGCAAACATACTATTAACATTGGCAAAACTCCATTCATAACTAAAACTGCATGATTGTTGCCAACTGTATAGGCCGACAGTTCTTGAAACACTGAGACGCATAAAACAAGATGAACCAAACTGCATGCAACTAAGGCATATATTTGTAAAACACACGAAGCTTTTCGGTTTATACATGTCCCAATCAATAGGCTGCTAATGAAGAAATAAGTTGTCATAATCGCGGCTGGCGTGGATATGGCGTGAAATATTCCAAGTGTTTGCGTCGTTGCTTCGTTTATGAGGTCCGCGGTAGTAATAACAAGCGTCAAAAACCTAATTTTACATAAGCAGGCTTCAGGCATTGAATAATCTTCACTGACGTTTGAAACACACTTCATGACTCCTTAGTGGCTGTTTTTTGTAGTGCAGAATTTGTGTAGGAAATGACATCAAAGAAGAAAATTTATTGCTCTTTCATATCTTTATATTTTATACCAAAAATAGCAATGTTTGTAATATAAAATTTGAAGATGTCACTCTATAGTAACCTATGTCAGAAACAAAAAGAGGTAATAAATAATAAAGCGGGCTTATTTCCCCGATTGTACCAGCATTCTCCGACAGTTGTTTCTCCTTTGGACTGATCACCAACAGGACGATTCGTTTTTGAGTAATTCGCCGTCGGTATTTTTCTCATATGGACGTTTCACCAACAGAATGTTTCACATTTGAGAGTTTCCTCGACATGACTTTTCTCCTATGGACTGTTCTACGACAGAATCTTTCATCTTCTGAGGTTTTGTCTACAGAATGATTCACATGTACGATGTTTCGACGACAGGAGTTTACTCCCAAAGATTAAAAGATTCAAATTTATTCAGTAACTAGCTGTTGCCCGCGGCTCCGCCCGCGTGTAGTTCGCTTTTCGCTTAACCTGTGGAAACTACAACTATCCAGACCTATAGTTAAATCTATAAGTAGTATCCTATTCCCGTGCCAATTTTATAAAGCCATTACATTGCTACGATATCAAACTGAAAATATTAACATTCATACAATCACATATTTGTCTCTAAAAGAGTAGACGCAGCCTATTACAGGGTCATTAGAACCTAACTCAATAAATAGTGTTATGTTAGTTAAATTAGACCTTACGACACGACCGTATGTTCCGTCGAACAACAACTGAACTGACTTGCTGATTTGATTATTTTTTAAACCAAAGCCAAACCAACCAACTAATCAATTCAAATAGCTTACAATACAATACAACAAACGACCGATAAACAAACCAACCAATAGAACTAAATAAACAACCAAATTTTTTTTGAAATAATTAGAATTAATTGCTGGAAAAATTTCAATCTGCTATAATACCATATGAGAAAAAAATAATTAAATTAACTTCAGCCATCTATTGATATTTTATGTAACTAAATTATACGCCCACACACATTCAATGTGTTAATTTTTTAAAATTTAATAGAGACTGCAGTGTGTTTTTGTCTTCATTGATATCGATAAAACAAAGTAGAAATTGTAGCTTTATCTATATTAAATACGTTTATGTAAACCGGATTCAACTCTGTAAAAGTTTTGAAACAGTGCTAGAAGTAAACTTCAATTGACCATAACTTCTTTTTCCCTTAACCGATTTTGACGAAACAAAGTTTTGACAAAACTGTTGAATGTAATCCACCTGTGAAAACCGCGTTCGAATCTGTTGAGTAGTTTTGAAGTTATAACGTACCAGACATACAGAAAGACAGACAGACAAAAATTTCAAAAATTGTTTTATTTTGGTTTCTGTTACACGTCTTTCTTTAATCGCCCCGTATCAGTTTTTTAGAAAAATATTTAATGTACAGACATTCAATTTTTACTGTCCTATTATATGTAAAGATAGATAGATAAGTACAAAATTCAAATCCATACTAATACTATAAATGCGAAAGTCTGTCTGTCTGTAACCTCTTCACGGCTAAACTGCTGGACCGATTGTGATGAAATTTGGTAGGAATGTAGTTAACGACCTGAGGTCAAACATAAACTTTTGGGCGCGATATAACCGATTCCCACGCGGGGCGGAGCCGCGGGGAACAGCTAGTACTTATATATTAACGGACTTAACGCTAAGAGCGTTCTCTACCAGTCAACCATTTGATTAATCTTCTTTTTCAATGTCGTCAATGACAAACTATTAGATATGATTTGTAAGGGGTTGCGATATCGTTTATCCTGAAATAAATTTGCAAATGAATTTATTTGTTTCTTTTCAAAATTATAAAAAAAAAGTAAGAAAATAATTCTAGAAAACAAATAAAACACGAAATCATAAAATTATTGTTTGTGACAGGATTCGATCCAGGTACTTTCTTGAAACATTTCTTTACTAAAGTATTAAAAAATTCTTAAAAATTAATACAAAACGAAAAAAAAAAGTAAATAAAAAAAAGTAAGTAAAAAAAGCAAGTAAAAGAAAGTAAGTAAAAAAAAAGTCATGTATAGCAGGATTCGAACCCTCGACTTAAAAATATGATCTACGACCTCTACCGATAGGCCAACATACGTTGCTAGAGATTGGCGAAATTTCAAATGGGATTTGTCTATAGGTACGCAAATTCGCGCCATCTATTGAGATTTTATGTTACTAAATTTACGATCAAATTCAATGTGTTATTTTATTAAAATTAATAGGTGCAGTGCGTGTTTTCGTCTTTATTGATATGGATAATAAAAAGTAAAAATCCTAGCCTTATCTAAATTAAATTAAACGTAAGTAAACGCATTAAAAGTTTAGAAGCAGTGTTTGAAGTAAATTTTCAATCGACCATAACTTCTTTTTCCCTTAACCGATTTTGACGAAACAAAGTTTTGACAACGCTCCTAATCATATGTAATCCAACTGTGAAAACCGCGTTTAAATCCGTTGAGTATTTTCGAAGTTATAACGTACCAGACAGACATACATACATACATACATACATACAGACAGACAAAAATTCCAAAAACTCTTTTTTTGGTTTCTGTTACTCCTTTTTAATCGCACTCAATCAGTTTTTTTGAAAAACATTAAATGTACAGACACTCGCATTTTAGTGTCTTATTATAATATATGTATTGATGATTAGACCTTTACAGATACTTTTTAACCGACTTCAAAAAAAAGGAGGAGGTTCTCAATTCGTCAGAATGTTTTATTTTATTTTTTATGTATGTTACCGGATTACACGAAGACGGCTGGAACGATTTGAAAAAAAATTTTTTGTTCGAGATTCCGATTGGTCCCATATTCAGCAGGTCAGGATCTGATTATGGGATCATGGAGAAATCGAGGGAACTCTTCAAGTTTTGTATTGGACATGGGTATTTTTTGATATATTCCAAGTTATTAAAGTGAGACGAAGGTGAGAGGATGCTGGAAAATTTAACCCACTTTCAAAAATGCGAGGTATTTACAGCTTTTTGATTGCAAAATATCTTGCTCGACTACTCGAAGGCAACTGAATCGATTTGTAAAATTCTTTTTTGTTAGAAAGGGTATACTTTCTAGATTGTTCCATAGTCATCAGATCAGGATCTGATGATGGAATCATGGAGTTATCGAGGGAACTTCAAGTTTTATTGCGATTTGGGTAGTTTTTCATATATTCCATGTCAATTCAATTCGACTTCAATTCCTCAACTAAAAAGGATGAAATAATTAATACATTGTTGTTTAAATATGCTTCATATGAAACATTTTAATAAATTTGAAGTTGGTGCCAATTTTACGAATTCGTCGACTTGCTGCTGGATCGTTAATTTGCATGTTTTCTTATGAGAATCGGCACCGACATTGATTTATTTAATATGAAGCATAGTTAAACAACAATGTGTTAATTATTTCATCCTTTTTAGTTGAGGAATTGAAGGCGGTTTCGTTTTTTTGGCAAAAACAATTATTTTTCACTTTTTAGTTTTGAATACGCAATACCTTACAACTAAAAAGTTGTAAACACGTTAATTTTGGAAAGTCGGGTAAACGTCAACAGCGTCGAGTCGCCTTATTGACATGGAAAATATAAAAAAATACCCAAATCGCAATAAAACTTAAAGAGTTCCCTCGATTTCTCATGATCCCATCATCAGATCCTGACCTGCTGAATATGGAACCAATCGGAATCTCGAACAAAAAAATTTTTTTCAAATCGGTCCAGCCGTCTTCGTGTAATCCGGTAACATACATAAAAAATAAAATAAAACATTCCGACGAATTGAGAACCTCCTCCTTTTTTTTGAAGTCGGTTAAAAAGTATCTGTAAAGGTCTTATTACTGAATAAATTTGAATCTTTTAATCTTTGGGAGTAAACTCCTGTCGTCGGAACATCGTACATGTGAATCATTCTGTAGACAAAACCTCAGAAGATGAAAGATTCTGTCGTAGAACAGTCCATAGGAGAAAAGTCATGTCGATGAAACTCTCAAATGTGAAACATTCTGTTGGTGAAACGTCCATATGAGAAAAATACCGACGGCGAATTACTCAAAAACGAATCGTCCTGTTGGTGATCAGTCCAAAGGAGAAACAACTGTCGGAGAATGCTGGTACAATCTATCCCAATCAAAAAATGCTCTCGAAAAATTAAAATCAAATAAATAAAAGAATACGTTCGCCAAGTTTCATTAGGATCCGTTCGTAAACAACGTTACAGAAAACTTTCCCCCTTTTTATCTCCATTGTCCCCCGAATCAAAAAAGCTCTCCACAAAATATTACAAAATATCAAGGAACACATGTGCTAAGTTTCATTAGGATCCGTTCAGAAATCCGAGCCCTAGGCCGGTACAAACAGACAGACAGACATCCGGACGAAAGCAAAATTGGCCACGTTCAAAATGGAGACTCGTTCGCGTCGCTCGCTCGGTCAATAAAAATAATTATAAAATCTGTAAAAAGGTTAAATTTTAAGAAAATAAATAAAGAAAAATATTTCATGCAAACATTAAAGGAGATAAAGCTTTATAAATTTACAATTTATTGTTGTAAATAAAACAAAACATTATATTCAAACATTTATTTAAAATTGTATTCAGAATAACTTAAAAACTTTGAAAAAGGTCAAAACACTACTTACAAAGTAGGAGTACTTATTTATATACTCAATAAATACTTACGGACTAAATTTTATAACCATGAAGTTGTAGAAGTACCTACTCTACCTCATACATATGGACAAAACAAAATTGGCCCCAAATAGAGCATTTTGAACTATGATAGGTAAGTAGAAAAAACACTGGCGTTGGAATAAAGAGTGGTGCCTCAGTTATGGCACTTCAAGCTAGATTAGACTAGATTAAAGCTTCTTTCAATTTCATCTCTTAAATATTAAAAGAATTACTCAAAATCGGAATTTAAAAGCACCGCTTAACAATTATGGTGAAAGTATCATAATGCCGTTTCTAATGTAGTAGGAGAGGTTTTTCCTCTTTCTGGAGAAGTCTTGCTTCTTGATTTAGACGAGGGACCAGCCGTCGTTGGCATTTTGAACGATGATAATTTAGGCGGAGATGCTTCGGGTGACGTGTTAAAAAATTCTGCACGTTTTGCTTGCATTATTTCGGATCGTGTTAATGTATTTGGTTTTCCAAAATCGGAGTTAAGTGGAAACACACCGTGATCAATAGATGTCGGAAAAAAATTTTCAGGTTCTACAACATTTTCATTTATAGGAATAAGATTTCTCCTTGCTCCGAAATGCTGATTTGTGACTATAGGAACTGTTTTCGATGGTGCGTTGTTTGGCGAACTATCATGTTTCTCACCGGAACTGTTGGAATTATCATCTTCGTTATTGACCTCTGGTATTGGAGAAGACAGCACGTCCGATCTAGGACTTGAAAACCGCCATTGTGACTTGGGTGATAGTAATATTTTTGGATTGTGTTTATGTTCTTTTATCAACGTGTTCGTTCTTCCAGGTGATGGTGGTTGAGGATTTGTTTTTATTACCTTCCTATGAGTATAGGTTTTAGGAGATCCGCTTAGGTCTAGTATGTTGACTTGTGTTCTATGAGTCGTAGGTGTTAACGGAATTTGAGCTTTTTCTTTTGATATTTTTAATTGTTCCACAGCTGATAATTTGTTCGACTTATTCTGGGGATTTAGCGTATTCAATTTGACACTGTGCTGTAAAAGTAATTTTTTAAAATCTAACCTGGAAGTTTGTGGCACGGGTCCGAATCTATCCGTACATAAATTTTCTTTTTGTGCGTATATAGAGTTAGAAGGCAAAGGCATGTTTTGTTTTTCTGCAGGTGACCAGCTCATTCGACTTTTTGGGTCACCTAAATACCCTGTTTCTGGGTGGCGTTGAGAGCCTTTAGTGTATAAAGAGGATTCTGAATTTACTGGTGACAAACTGATTGTGGATAAGGCTGGTGATTCTGGTCTTTCTGTATCTTTTATGTTCAGTTTCTTTTTACTTTTATGTATAACAGCGTACAGCTCATCATTAGTCATTGTGGACTTGACTGGTGAGAGCAGTTTAGTGCTGAGATCAACAACTGTCTCTTTGTTAGATGGAGTAGAAGATTTAAAAGTTCCAGGCGTGCGAGGATCGATTGGTGAAATTCTAATGGACTCATCAGTTGTAGAGTGACGCACACCTAGATTACTGTCTAATGATGATATTCTAACATCAGTTTTCGGTGGGTACTTGAGTGTTGACCTTGGTTCAGGCGTATATATGCTTGAAGATATTTGTTCTATGGTGCTTCGTTTAGGAAGCGTCCAGAACTTAGGCTGCTCCTTAGATGTAGGTGCTCTTGTAGAATTTTCATAATTAATGATACCATGTCTGCCGCTGAGATGAGCTGTGTGGTATCGATGTAAAGTGGGATTGAGCGTATTCAGGATCACCGCTGGAACTTGATCTTTATTGACATTTTGTTGAGTATTCACGTAGGGTTTGTCAGCACTGGAATGTCGATAGTCTGAAATTAAAATTAAACAAATCTAAATATTAAGAAGTTTAGATCCACAAAATTTAAGTAATAATTTCATAGCTTCAAGAGACAGTGGGTGATGTAGAACGAAATGTTTAAGACGTAATATAATTACAGTATCATGCACTGTGATTAATGATTGTTCCCTTTAATAACGAATATAATAAATTTTTGTACGCCGGGTACTTTAGAGTAATCAACGATGAAAATAGTTTATAGTGATTTGTGCAAATTGCTTAACTTGTATGGAGAAAACATTCAATTAATACATTGAACAATAACATGAAAAGTGAAATTATTAACTTAAACAGTCATACATTGCTACCCACATTATAAATATTAAAAAGTGACATTGACATTTTCATCATTAATAAAGTGACAGTTCTACTTTTTGACATTGACAGTGCAGTGTTACCAGCGTACTAATTCCAATTATTACCAAATCAATATTACCATTACAATAAAACAAAAAGATACTAAAAATGGAAAAAGGTATGGAATTATTATGGTCAAAACTAGAAGAAGAATCAGTGACAAAAAGCATCTCGGAGGCGATTGATGAGAAGCTAAAAACAATAACAGAAGAAAACGCAATGCTAAAATCAAAAATATGTTCTTTAGAAGAAAAACTAAACTCAATCAAAAAAGAAAAAAGAAAATATAATTTGGTTTTGTTTGGAATTGAAGAGAGTGGAAAATCAGAAGTTGAACTGGTAGATTACATCAAGGAAACTATTATAAAATCAGGAACACACCTAGACAGCCAGGAGATCAAGAACATATACAAAATCGGAAAGAAAAATATTAAAAATAGACCTGTCGTCATAACCATCACATCGATGTGGAAAAAACACCTGATACTGAAAAACAAAGCTAAGTTACCCGAAGGCATATATGTCAAGGAAGACTACTCTAAAGAAGTGCTTCTAAAACGTAAACAGCTACAACCTCAAGTGGAAGAAGAAAGAAAGAAGGGCAACTTAGCATTTTTAAAATATGATAAATTAATTATAAAGAAACCAATAGACAAAACAAATGACAAGAGAAAGAGGGAAGATTCAGGTTCTCCTAAAGATTCGACACAAAAGAAGCCAAACATAAAAGGCATCCAAACTCCTCCGACCACCAAGGGAACAACAAAAGAAATTATAAAACCTAACATCCTCCACTATGTAGAACGCGCCAGGACAACTTCCATGGCTGAAACCCCAAAAAACTTGTAACGACCACTGGCACCTGGAACCAAACCAAAAATAATATAACTATATCCAACCCAACCACGGAAAAAAATTCCCCAAGCCGGCTGGTCACCGTGGGGAACCATGACCACTACCTTCCAACAACAAATAACTTAACTACTATTTGTAACTCACCAGCTAAAGAAAATACGTCTTACGCAGCCGCCAAAAGAAGCAAACCTATCTGTATTGCATCACTTAACACCACATCCCTAAGAACACAGGAAAGTCTTCTAGAACTAGAAACGTCAGTTGAAAACATAAACTTTCATATTTTAGGAATTAGCGAAATGAGAAGATATGGAGAGAAAATAGAAGAATACGACAATTTCATTTTATATCACAAAGGCCTGATTCCAGGTCATTTTGGAGTGGGTTTTATAATCAAAAAAGTTCTTAAAGATAACATACAAGAGTTAATAGGAATCTCTGACAGGTTAGCAATACTAAATATCAGATTACCAGGCTACAAAAAAGTGTGGACAATTATACAAGTCTATGCACCTACCGAAAAAGCTGATAAAGCCGACACTGAAGACTTCTATAATAATTTATCAGACACTGTTCAAAAATATAGCAACAACCACCTCATAGTTATGGGAGACTTCAATGCTCAAATTGGCACTAGAGGACCAGGAGAAGAAACAATTATAGGAAAATATGGCTATGGTAAAAGAAGCAAAAACGGAAATAGACTAAGAGAATTCCTACTCCAACACAATCTAACTGTACTTAACTCGGTGTTCAAGAAAAACCCTATAAAGAAATGGACTTGGCTGTCTCCGGGCGGTATTTATAAAAATGAAATCGATTATATAATAACAAACAGAGTGAAACACTTCAACGATACACACATAATACAGAATTTAAATTTCAACACCAATCACCGTATGATTCGATGCTGCATAAAACCTAAACAACCAAAACTCTCTAGGAAGAATATATCAAATGGAACAACATCATTATCTAAAGAGTACATCGAAAATATTAACCCATGTATCATGAAACCGCTTTTAAAAGTAGTTAACTCTGATATTAGCGTAATAGAAAAATATAATTACATTGACAAAAAACTTTCCCATGTTAAAATAAAAAGGAATGTAGACAAGAATAACAAATATAGCATAGAAACTACCCGACTACTAGATGAGAGAAGGCTCATTTTAACAACTACCAAAAACTGCAAGAAAAACCAAACGAAGATATCAACCCTTAGCAAACAGATAAGAGAGAGTATGAGGAAAGATAGGAAAATTAAGAGACTGAAGAAATTGGAACACGAAATCAAAAAAACAGGAGGTATAAAAAAGGCTTATAAAGAGTTGATAGATCACAATAAAGAATGGATTCCAAGATTAAAAAACAAAAATTCCAAAGAAGAGACAATACGGAAGAACATACTTCACCTAGCAACAACATATTACAAAACTCTTTATGCAAAAGCAATATCCAATATTGAGGACGCGACCAACTATAAAACTTATAACGAACATGAGGAAATACCACTAATACTTCAAGTTGAAGTCCAAAAAGCAATTAAATCACAAAAGCTTGAGAAAGCACCAGGACCTGACAACATATCCAATGAGCTAATGAGAGGCACAGAAGAACTGACACCAATCTTGACTAAAATGTTCAATGATATACTTGAAACCGGAAATGTTCCACATCAATGGGGAGAATCATACATTATTCTACTACATAAGAAAGGGCCCAAAGATGATATAAATAACTACAGGCCAATAAGTTTAATATCAAATGTTTACAAGGTATTTTCAAAGGTAATACTCGAAAGGATATCTAAGACTTTAGAAGAAAACCAACCCATAGAACAGGCAGGATTTAGGAAAAATTACAGCACTATTGACCACATTCATACTATCAAACAAGTTCTCGAAAAATATAATGAATACCAAAAACCTCTATATATAGCCTTTATCGATTATTCAAAAGCCTTTGACTGCCTGAACCACAACTATATCTGGACAAGTCTCAAACAGCAAGGAGTTGAAGATACCTATATTAAAATAATTCAAAAAATATATAGTGAGTGCAAAAGTTACATAAAATTGGAAACCAAAGGTGATTCATTCCCTATCGACAGAGGTGTAAGACAAGGCGATCCACTTTCACCTAAACTATTCAATGCTGTACTCGAAAATATATTTAGAAAAATAAATTGGAGTGAATACGGTCTTAATATCAATGGTAATCGCTTAAACCACCTAAGATTTGCCGATGACATAGTCTTGCTAGAAGAAGATCCATACAAACTACAACATATGATACAAACATTAGCTGCTAAAAGCAAAGAAGTTGGGCTTGAAATGAATCTTAGCAAAACAAAAATGATGACCAACAGTGCTGAAATAGACATTATACTAGAAGGTAATAAATTTGAGTACGTGCAAGAATATGTTTATTTGGGACAAATTATTGCACCGAAAGAGGCTATGTCTAAGGAAATAAATAAACGAATTGCCTGTGGTTGGAAAAAATATTGGTCACTGGCTGAAATTATGAAGAGCAAAGATTTAAGCATGTATATAAAAAGAAAGACTTTTAACATCAGTATTCTTCCCTGTCTAACATACGGTTGCGAAACCTGGTGCCTCACATCGAACCAACGGGAAAAGCTGGCAAGGTGCCAGCGCTCAATGGAGAGAAGTATGCTAGGAATAAAACTTAAAGACAAAATCAGGAATTCCGACATCAGAAAAAGAACTAAGATTATAGACATACTTACACGTATTGATCATCTAAAATGGGGATGGACTGGCCACATGTTACGCTGCAATATCAACAAATGGAGCAAACAAATTACTTTGTGGTACCCTAGGGACGGCCTAAGAAAACAGGGTCACCCATTATCCAGATGGGAAGACGAAATTCGCTTAACACTTGGCCCATATTGGACAAGAGTTGCTGCTGACAGAGGACAGTGGAGAGAGTTGGAAGAGGCCTATGCCAAGAGGCACACCGAGTTGAGAGACATTTTGTGAAGTGTAGATAAATTGTTCTAACCATGTAATTTCGGAAATAAAGGCTTTATTATTATTATTATAATAAATTTTATCTACCTAATTTAACTTTGTTATAGGAACAGAAACCTATGACATTGTAATAAAAGTGTTCAGAGAGTATTTCTTCATTTATTAATTGAGGATAGGAAGTATTTTATGATTAAAAGATGCTAGTTGCTATTTTACGAATATACTTTATCGGATCTTAATAAATTACAAGTAGAAACATATTTCTTTGATTAAATGTTCTTAATTAGGCGATCCAATCAGAAATAAGGGATAAAGAATTTTTTTTAGATAGGCAAGATAAACATGCAAAAAATATAGACAAATCCTAAAAATTTAAAACTATTCGTAATTATAGGTCTAAGATAAAGGACCGAAACATAAATATTATGTGATTTCAATATATTTTGCATATGAAGGTAGGCACATATAGTGGCCACATAGAATAGCACTAGGTAATTATGTACGTTCAATATCATAAAATATTAACAAAAAAGTTTCAAAACTACTAAGTTAGTTTTTACAAAATATATTGAAATTAATAAATAGATATACATAGGTATAAAACATGCAAAGAAAAAAGTACCTATCCAACTTTTATGCGACAATGCACCTCTCTATTCATAAAACATTTAAGCAAGTTTAGGTGAGTATAAAATAAACATAGTATTGTCGTATAAAACTTGGTAATATACCACCAAAACCCACTAACATTACGCATGTGATTTACTACTGAGATTTTCATAAGTGTGTTGCATTGAAGTGCATATGAAAATAATAATCTTTAAAGCGTTTAAGATTGAATACTTATGTATCGAAAAAATTGAACTATTTAAACACATGAAAGACTTTTCAGTAATGTCTATACAAAGGCATCAGTGCCAAGCAATTCCAGCTTAAAAAGCTAACTAATTAAGGCAGGTAAATATAAGTTACTGTAATGTACTGATAAGATATAGATCGATACTAACTTAAAAAAGTGCATGGTATTTTATTCTTCGTCAGACATCATCTACCTATTAGTTACAGAACAATGATGCTTATTATTACTATTATAATATACTGTTAGTAACATTTTACATTATTATTATTTTTATTTGTCTTACATCATATTAAATACTTATATTATGATATTAGTACTAGATATCAAATTTATAAAAGTGATTTCCCCCCATGCAATAGCCAATGTAATAAATAAATAAAACAGTAGATGTTAATGACCATAAACATCCAAGTAAAAATATTGAATCATTTATGTTGTATCATTTATTTACACCTATTTGCTTAAATCATGCTAAAAAGCAACACAAAACTTTACCTTGAAGAAGTTGACGCTATAATCGGAACAATGGAAGCCATCTCCTTCACTGTGCAAAGCCATGAAGATCAATGCGATTGAATTAGGACGGTGCACCCTTACATCATTTCTGGTCATTAGTTTTTGTTGGATTGGTCATAAGTTACCCAAAATTAGTTGTATTATGAAGTTATTTTGTTACACTTTCCCATAAAAAAATTGTGAACTGCGTGATATTTACAAATTTGCGTTTAATGCTTCGATTGCTTTAAGAAACCAAGTTCTGTTGTTTTGTAAAGACTTATTTATTTACTGTGTAGTAATTAATTTTACTAATAGATATAGTTTAACAGAACTTCTTTCTTATTTTTGATGATCGCTTAGTTTTTGTGCTTAAAGAATATAGGTATTTGAAGTGAGGGTGAAATAATTGAAGGAGTGAAAATAAATGAAATAAGTGCGTTAATTGACAATAAATCTATAATATTATTTACAAAACACAAAGACACACGAATAACACACCATGCACTTATTTACGCAAAATATAAGTCACTCGTAAGCTGTGCACGCTGGGACGGAGCCGCCACGCCATGCATCAAGTTTACAAAAAAAAAGTACAAAGATAACAATTTCTGGTGAAACACTATGTACTGGATTTTTAAATAATAAAATACTGATAAAAATTCTAATATTCAATAATCAATATCATTCTATTAATACTTAGAAAAAAGTACAATTTATCACAGTAGTAAAAATCGGAAGACAAACTAAGCACATTTAGAAGGTGCTGGACGGATAAGTTCCAAGTAGGAAAATAACAACTACAATAAAAAAATTCAAAACTATCATACAAAATCAATTACTGATATAATTTGTTAAAAATTACCAAATCTCAGTTCCATAATCAGATTCTGAAATCGATAAAACTCTAGCTCTATGCATAGACGCATCGACAGGTACGGTGACTTTACTAGGGGTAACAGGACACGAAGGTGGCGAACGAAGTGTAATCACTTCATCTGGGTCAGAGTCCAAAATAGCTGTCAACATATCCAAAGACTTGTCTCTCAGGTCAGGAATAATAGCGACTGAATGTCGTTTAAGCAAGGGCGTTGTAAAAGGACTTAAAGTTAAGGCTGATATCTGAGCTTCAAAATTTTCATCTATAAATTGACTTTTATTGTTCAGACATTCACAATTATCTGAAGGATTAAACATGCTTTTATGGCTCAGTTTAGCAGTTGACGGATAGTTAATTTGCTCGCGCAACAAGTCGGCTGTTATTTCAGCTTGGATCATTTCCAATGAGTTTACTTTTTTAGTATTACTAGTGAAACTTTCTAATTTTAGTAATTTTTTGATCGGCATTAATGGCGAATTAGCAAGTTTATAACTATCACTACGTTTAACTTTAATGCTTAATGATTTATCAGATGTTTCATTAGAAACAGAGTTTAAAACTGCTGAATCATGATCACTATTTATTCTATGAGTAAACATTCTCATAACTTCAGCAACTTTATTGCCCGATTTATTAAATATATTTGTAGGTTGACACTTATTTTGTAACATTATAGGAGTTTGGAAATTGGGTACAAACGGTGTTATGTCCACGTCAGTTTGATAAGGAAATTCCGAATCCATATTTTGTACAGATTTAAGGAATAGAGTACGCGTTACATATTTTGAGCTAATTTGGTTCTTACCTGCTAAATCGTCTTTCGTCGGAGACAAGCTGACACCCTCTGCATCGTGTATATTTACATATGCCCCGGTTCTATTTATAGCTTCTACTACTCGAGGAAGATCTTGTGTAGGTTTGTCTGTCTCATTAGGTTGCTGTTCATTTGAAACTGTAGTTTCAGTAAGCGGTGATGCAAGTATTATTGTACTTGGTTTAGGAGGTGGTAATGATACGAACTCTGTAGTGACTGGGCCATCTGGGTTAATAGGAGCTTTTATGATGAGTTTTCCTAGCTGAGGAGACGTAGGCTTGCTAGACGGCTGTGGCGGTTCATAAGGAAAATTGGTTTCATCTGTTATCTTGACAACATCAGGAGTTTCTCGCTGAATGATTGTGGTAGTTGGATTGATTTCTTGAACGAATGGTCCTGGTTCAAAAGTAGTATGTGCCCCTTTACGTCGTTTTAGTGTATCCGATGAGTAGATAACCTGACCATGAGAATTTAATGTGACTTTTGCGCCTTTCATCTGCATTTCTTCTAATGCCGGGGAAAATTTATCTTCAAGTACATGTTCTATACTTCCGCTTAAAGAATTAGGCAGTTCATTAAGGGAAACATATTCTGTATCAGGAAGTTTTCCTGATAACACGGTCTGTAGGTTTTTCTTTACTATGTCATTATTACCATAAATTGCTCTATTATTTAAGTTTATTTTCTGGTTATTATTTTTAACGTCTGCTATGGTAACGTAGTCACCAGAGTCATATAATTCTTCGGTCAAGTTAACTTCTTTCGTAGTTGGTGATTTTTTATTTGAGAGTTTATGAGGAAGTACTCCTTTTAATTTACACATCAAACTATTGAAAGGTTGTAATGAAGATTTTAAATTAATTTGAGTAGCAGGTTTATTTGCCATTTTCGTTCGTTCGTTCGATGTTTCACAAGTTTTAGCTTCTTTAGGACGTTCTTCAGCAGGTAGTTCTAGTTTAGGTCTACTTGCAAATTTTTTGAGTACTGTATTTTCAGGTTTATCAAAGTCGTATTTCTTCCCTGACTCAGAGTCTCTATTACTTGTTTCACTTTCGTCATCTGAATTTGTGGGAGTAATAACACAAAGCGATGGTATTCTGGAGCTGTTAATTGTAGTTTTATACCTTATTCGCTCTATTCTGTCTGTACCCTCTAAATCAGACGATTCCGAGTAGTCTTGTTCAGAGAGACTATTTTTCCCATGAGCGCTTGATACAGAATCTTCAATAGGCGAACTTGATGTATTATGACCAGAGTCAGGTGAACTTGTGCCTGTACTTTTCTTTGCACTTTCCAATTCAGTTTCTGTGTGTACTTCAGCTACTGCTGTAATTTCTCTATGGTTTCCTACGTTCCGAGTGATAGTGATAGTTGATACTTCATTGATTTCTGGTGAAGAGTGGTTATATACTGGCTTTTCAGTAAAGGAATGCGAAACTGGATTATATTTTAAACTACTAAAAGGTGATTTAGAAAATGAAGAGTTAAGACTTCTGTCTAAGCTAGCATTTGCACTATGAATATTATTGCTTCTACTTCTAATTATTTTTGATAGTGAGCTTTTTCTTTCAGGAACAGTAGGGCCTATCACTAAAGATCGGTCACTTCCGGCTGCCATTAATGTTGTACAGACAGTGCCTGCAGAACTAGTAGTCGTGCTCGTCGAACCTTTGCCAAAAAGCTCGTATTCATTTTCTGCTGTTAAAGTTTGGCTATTGGATGAATTAGAGAGAGCGTTGCTAGTGTGCAAAGGTGTACTCGGACAAACTTCCTCCTCTTTTAATGTTTTTAAACCCGAATCCATATGAAATGAAGTGTAGTATCCTTCAGTATCGCACGAAAACTCCGAACTCGTCTCTAAATCTTCATGTAAGTCGTGGATAATATCGGGAGTGAGCGTACCCTCGCTGGTAACGCTGCCGGATCCCGACGTGTTTAGGAATCTCCTGCGACTTATAATGGAGCTAGGCGGACCGTGGTGTAAATTAAGAGAATTGTTAGATGTGGCGGCGGACGTAGTACTTTTAGGAGGGACGGTGGTGGTGGTAATCTCGGAGCCGATGCTTGTGCGGCCCGACTCGGAGCTGGCGGACCAGTTCCCGCTGGACGAGTGCGGCTCGTCCCGACTGCCGACGGCTCGCCGCAGCCGACGCTGGCTCACGGCGCCGCGCAGCTTCACTCCGCTGTTTATCGTCGCCGTGGTCTGTACACAGCTAGGAACCCCTATACTTTTTTCTGAAGACGAATAGGAAGCGCATCTTTGATGAGTCCTTCTATCCTCTTCTCCCGGTCGCTTCTTGCGCATCGTGACCGTCTCCTGAATTACGTTCTCTTCTTGAGTAATTTGCGACTTACAGTCTTTTGCCTTATCGATCTTTGAACTATCCTTAAAACTATCTCTACTTGCGCTAGGCGATCTGCCGATCAGTTTCAATCTGTTTTTGCCCCATTGCTTCAGCGAATTGAAATGTCCCTTCTTGGTGACCGGATCGATGGGACTTTTCTTAAGCAAATCGCTAGATCGCGACCTGATGACAGTGCTATCTTCGATTTCTTCAGAAGCCGCAGCATTTGATGTATCGCTACGATAGAACAAACCAAGCAAAGCATTAGTCACACGCTAAAGGCACTATGTTTGAAAAATCTTTAAACACGGTCGCTTTGTCTCGTAACAGCGGCCTCGTTCAAAGTGGTCATTAATCATTAAGCTAATGAACAAATGACACTATTAGTGTTCGAGTGCACAAATAATTGGTTGTCTTTGTTACTTTCGTATAAAATAAGAGAACAACGACAGCCAATATTGAACATAATGTATTCACAGAAGCACAAGATAGTATTATCGACGAGTTGTTAAAATGTGCTGAAGATTTTAATTTGAATCATAAAGCTGTCCACACATTACTGTGCTGAACGGTTACGTTAATTGATCCGCTTGAGATTACATTATCTACTATGCAGTATAATTATTCATAAGAAAGGAAAAATGTGATAGATAATGTAACCTAAGTAATGTGAGATGGTGCAAACTAGAAGCTTACCCAGCTATAGCCTCTCTAAGCTCTTTCTGATCAGTGCCCGAAATGGTGTTTCGTCTTTTACCCCGAGGTTTTCTAGTGCGTGTCCGCCGTTTGACGGTGTCGGTCTCTCCAACCATTTCAATGTGCAGCGACTTGCGGGAGCTGCACATTCTGTCGAAGAACTTTCCCGATGTGTCTATTGCAACCATTTCAGGAGGGAATCTGAAATAGGAAAATATGTCAATAAAAGATAAACAGTTTTTAATGGACGAGGAATATTTTTTATTGGTAGAATTCTAATACGAAATTTTGGGACGTGGCGTAGGTAATTATACGCATATACATAGGCAATGCTGCTAGTTATTAGAAGCAAGACTGTTTGAATATTCTAAAGCTGATAACTTACTTCGACGCGATGACTCTCAGTTGTTCCTCAGGGCTTGGCAGCCGATGGTCGATCGGTTCGTCATCTCCAGAACCTACTTCAGACAGCTCATCCGGGGTTAACGTAACACAGCTAGCGATCCGGATTGACGCGTCCGGCAATGCCGTTATGTCTCCCACTGCCTCTCTGGATGTCCATTTCCTGAGATGCTCGACCACTGACGGCTGAAAGTTTGATCGATATAATTTGATTTAGTTAAGATCCCGCTTATTTTTGACAAACAGTGTAAATATTAAAACACAATTTTTAAAGTATCGTTATACTACCACAAACTCATATATTAGTGCTTTAATTATTAAGTTATTGGATTTAGAATCACAGTGTCTCAAATGGTCGATAGATGGCATTAATATGAAGTATGAGTAGGACTCTATACACTAAAAATCGGCGCGCTTCAATGTATGGCGGTATTGGCGATAGAATATCTGTACTAGTATAGTAATCTTTAATCTGTGATTCTAGAATTACTTTGTGGGTTATAAAATTAGAAGAGATTTACTAAGTAACTTCTCCTCTTCATATTTTAAAACTCGATCTCTTATATTTTGAAAAAGAAATAAGCATAAAAAATTTAAGTCCCATGCATGAAGGACTTACTAAAGAAACGAAATTACTTACAATGTGAGTTTCGATGTCCACATCGACTTTATGGTAGATACGCCTTCGCTTGGTACTGAGAACAGGGGTGCACAATAGGTACGGTGAATATTGGGAATCCTTCCTGAGCTGGTCGAGGATAGAGGCAGACAGACGGTCTGCCGTCGCCTTCTCGTACATATTGCGCAAACATGCTGGCCTGAAATGACAAATTATGTCCATGATGTTTGAATATAATAATTTTATTAAATCATAAAATGATAACATAAAATCATTTTTGAAAGTCTGTTAAAAATTAATTCCATATTTCAACTTTTCTATTATTATTTTTCGTACATACCTACACAAAACAAGTATTTTATTATGTACACGAGCATGATCATTACATATCATTATTATTACACAGTATAAAACAAAGTCGCTTTCCGTTGTCTGTCCCTATGTATGCTTAAATCTTTGAAACTACGCAAAGAGGAACGTTTTTATGTATTATATAACCCATAATATTGCAACCGTGCGAAGCCGGGGCGGGTCGCTAGTGTAAATATAAATAATACTTTATTTTCAAAACAAATGTTTTTTATTACCTTTTGAACTAATCATTACGCCAATTTGATTTATTTACCTGGAGTCGGGTGTGAAGAGACCCTTTTTGAGAGGATTGCTCGCCGTGTAGTGGACTTTGCGGATAGCAAAGTCGGACAGGCTGCCCTCCGCTGTAAAAGAAATAAAATAAGAGTCAACCACGAGTTTCACTTTACAAATAAATGCGAAGTCGTAAATGAGTGTGAATGGGTAAATGTTTGGCTTTGGTTTACACCGACGTAACCTATTGAAAACAGTTACAGACTTTAGACGTATGGAATTGACAATATATGCGTATAAAGAAATAAAGTTATATTCACGAGGTTCCTAAAGTTAACGAAGTAGCTAAGCTACGGACTGCTAGATAATTCTTAATTGATCGACTATTTACCGATATTTTAATAAAATAAACGCAAAAATAGTCTGAACACCAAATACTGAATACACTAGTAATGTTACTTAGGATATATAGTTAAAAATCTTGTTATTAGTACCTTGGTATGTTTGTTACCTAACTACAGTTTAGGTTAGGATCATAAGATATACAAAAATACGTCTAAAAAGAAAGTATAGGTATACCTATTAGTAGCATTAAATTCCGGCGGTTTCCTAGTTAATCGGCAATTAGTTGGCTCTTTGCACGGCCGAGCTCAACCTGAAGTGAACAAATACGCAACCATAATTCTACTGTCCGCCCCCCAGGTTATCAGGATTTATAAAGCCAGTACACGATTGCCTATTGCAACCTTCTTCATTATACAACTATTAGTATCCGTCAGGGGATATCTTAGGGGCATAATGTCATTGATTTTTGTATTAGAAGATGCATTTTTCATGTTACAAGCATCTCTTTTGCTTAATGTTGTTGAAGGTTAAGTTTTTTATGATAGAAAATAAAAAGTCCAGGCTTTGAACAAGTAGTCAGTATCTTTAAAAAAATAAGTTTTCAAATAAATACAAACTTACTACTTTTATGTACAGTAAGATTTCAGAAAACTACTATATATACATACGCCACATAAAAAAATACCTAACCCTTGAGCTTAGTTACTTGGTTAAATTTTTCTGTGATAATATCAGAAGAAGAAGAATGATTTATTGCTTTGTGTAAAGTCGTGGTCGGCGGCGAGTCAATCGCGACTTATCGTGACTAAACCTATTTCAGTTTCTAATTATCGAATACGGAAAATAAAAGCCGCCATTTAGGAGTATTAAGATAAATTGTTTGAGAACAAAGCTGTGTCTGTTCTTTAGTTTGATGTACATATTTAATACAGCGACTGCAATAATGCATATGACAAGGGAAATAAGAATAAAAATAAAATGGAACCCATTTTTTAGGGTAGTTAGTGGTTGAACAACCAAAGAAGTAGGTGAGTTCAAGTAAATACCGATTGATCTCATTTTTCTTTTTATGACAACCCAATGATCAAACACTACTAAAAAATAATCACAAAAATCCATACTAATATTATAAATGCGTAAGTCTGTCTGTCTGTCTGTCTATCTGTCTGTCTGTCTGTCACCTCTTCACGGCTAAACTGCTGGACCGATTGTGATGAAATTTGGTAGGGATGTAGTTAACGACCTGAGGTCAAACATAGGCTACTTTTGGGCGCGATATAACCGATTCCCACGCGGGCGGAGCCGCGGGGAACAGCTAGTAAAAAATAAAACCTATAATATAACTGGATAGCACACAAAACACAAGTGATGTGTATGTATATCCAGCTGTAGCTTAGAATCTATCTAGTGAAAAAAGAACCACAGGCAGAGTTATGTTCCGTGTGCTGTTAAACTTTAGTATCGTAGTGAGTGTGTAACATTTTCGGATTGAGTGTGGTGTGACTCTGCAGGCATTAGGAAATGTGAACTCTGACACTAGTGTGCAATAAATAACGCGTGTTCATGCGATAAGGTTACCAGAGATATAATCTACTAACCAGCTTGCCCGATTATTCAATAGGAGCTGTAAATTAAATTTCTGGTCCATATATTTTTTTTCATTTTTAGTCACACCCTGATTAAAGTTGCTTATTATTCATTAACTAATGTAAGTATTTTGAATATACATAATATTTTAGCATGCAGATAGAACATTTATTGTGCGTTTAGTCCCTGCTAGCAATGGCGACGTAGCACATTCCATAGCTCTTGCCTGACGCCTAGAGGACACAAATCCTCGGTTGTGGTCGTCTAGATATGTTTACGCATAGGCATTGCATTGCACATATAATACTGAGTTATTGTAATAACCGCTCAAACCTTTAATGCATACGTAATTTAGCCGTATTTTATGTAGATATGAGACAAAAATATATAGCAGAATGCCAGTAACATATCTAGCAAAACATGTTTAGAGTTATTGTCCATCAAGGCAAAAGTGTAATGATAGATTGAGATATTAGTATGGATGTAGCAAATTCAATGCCTCAGTGTATAGAGGCGAGTGGCATCAGGAAACTAGTTCCATATAAAACAGATAGTAAGATTGAATAGTATTGGATCGCAATAAGAACTGCACAAGTGGGACCCATTGTGAGCCGGCCTTGACTCCCCGCGGACGACGACGACTGGGCGCTAGCGCAGGGAGCTCCGTGGGTGGCAGGCAGGGCGGAATTACCTGTGCTGTGCCCGCCGATATCCCAGTATTTACGACCGAATCCAAATCTAATCCAATTCTTATCTTAAAAACATGGATATTTTTTTTGTTCCTAAATTCATTATTATCATACTTAGATGTGATTAACTAAACGAATACATTTTTTATTTTGCTGACGAACTTATATTCAAAGGCGCTCAAAATTAAAAAATAAATGATCATTATTAACAAATGAATGAAGTTTTAAAGACGCGTGTGGGTGTACAGCTCATACAAATCAATTATGATGAAAAAAAAGTAAAAAAGTAAGTAAAAAAAATTTCTCACACGATATGAGAAATGTAGAAATGAAAATAGCAACAACAAGAAATAGAAAGCCGTTGGTGTACTGTACAGGCTCTCTACTTGAATATCTTCACACATAGGGAACATACTCGTAGGTACTATTTGTAGCTCGTAAGCCCGAGGCAAGGACTTGTGAGTAGGGTCACGACTGAGAAGGTCTTGCAAGGGCGCAGGTATTATCACTATGTAGAGGCGCGTGCACACGCTATATCGTGCGAGTAGGCTATGCATATGTCGCAGTACGATAGATAAATCCGTGATATAGTTAAATCCCTAGGGATATAATTATATAACGTAAAATAGTTATAAGAAAGAGATTAATCACTATCTTACTAGGAATATAATTATAATACGGTTGCAATCTAGTAATATGTTTATCTGACTAAACTAATCTAGTGAGATGATTTTAATTCAGCTAGAGAATCAAAGAAAACGATACTTACGAGTTTATATCGGTTTTTATTTTTATAATAAACTATTTCCGTTGCTGCGCTTACCGTATCACCATTCAAGAACTTTTCTGCCCCATCGGCCATCGGTCCGTCGCGCTATGTGCCCCGCCCACTGCCACTTTTCTGATTCGGTCTCGTAGGGAAACACCGAGCATAGCCCTCTCCGTGGCTCTTTGGGCGACCTTAAGCTTTCTTATGAAGCCCATAGTAAGGGACCACGTTTCGAATCCATATGTCATCACTGGTAACAGACAATAGTCGAAGACCTTAGTTTCAAGGCACTGAGGTATTTTGAACAAGAAAACATTGTGGAGCTTCTCGAATGCTACCCATCCGAGTCTAATTCGACGAGAGACCTCATCCTTGAAGCTGAAGCTGTCAGCCTGGATCAACTGACCCAAGTAGACATATTGGTCCACAACTTCAAGGGTGCAGTTCCCATCAGAAACCGGCTACGGTATAACATGGACATTAAACATTAAAAAAGAGTACTTACTGAATGCTTCTTACAGGCGCGTCTTTTAGTAATGTATTAGTTTTTTTTTACAGAAACATTTTAAATAACCTTGGCCACCAAATGGCAATAAATTTTGGCATATTTCTCTCAGCGACAACTCTTTATTTGGTACAGGATCATTCAAAGTAATGACTGAAAGCTGTATTGCATTTCTGGGTAACCAATCTTTTGGAATATCAACTGAAGTTCCAATTTTACTAAACTTAATCCAGTAATATAACCATATCACTAAACTAGAATCGTATTATAATTATGTTCCTAGTAAGATAGTAATGTATTGCTTTCGTATAACTATGTTACGGCATATAATCATATACCTAGGGTTATAACTATATTACGGCTTTATCTATCATACTGCGACACATACATACATAACTTGATTTTTACTTTTTACCTCTAGTAACCACGGACTTACGGTAGAAAGTTGATACTCTACAGACTGGTAAATAGACATACTTTATATTTAAGAAGTGTTAAAATAATGAGTACGACTAAATATTCCAAAATTGAATATGGGTCGTCTTTGTGGAGAAGGTACTAGGGCCAAGTGAATAATTCTTCTAAATGTGAAGAGGAAGAGGAATCTTTAAAAGCTTCGATGTAATCATCCTTATTAACTATAATTGTTCATTCATTTGTTTAGGTGTCACGGTCAATCGACCATGCATACACTTGTGTTAGAGTTCTTCGGAATGTCAAATATAATTATAATAATACAGATAAACTCTGTATCAATCTATTTTTATCATCTCTGTATATATATATTAGTTTTTAAACCGGGCGATTATTGTTGTTTTGTCATACTAAAATATTGAAACCATTAAGTATTCAATGAAATCTCATTTGCATTTATCACGAAGAAAATAAATTAATTCTGAAGAAAATAAAGTCTGAAAACAGCCAAAGTCGTGCAGCGTTTAAATATTAAACCATGGGCCGTGTGTGGCGCGTCAGATTAAACCACAATGATCTGGCAAGGCTTCTCGAGAGGCTTTAAATTTTAATGCGGTAGGGGATCGCCGTTTTTTTTTAATTACATAAAAGTAATAGAAACTAACAGTGCCTATCAAATACCTTTATCAACGTCAAAAAATCACATGTAGACAATTCAGTAGATAATCAATTTCGCGAGGCATTAAGTAACTTAGTGAGACAGGTCTAAATCGGTTAGCAACATTACACGTCCAAGCACATAACTCGTGAGTCATTCTTAAGATGTATTTCAGGATCGTCTGGGAATTACTGCAAATGCAGACGGTCACAACACAACTCACAAGTATTCAAAACTTATTTGTCTTATTATAAATCTCCGTTTGCAGTCAATACTCATTGCCTCGCATATGAATTTGTGCATTTGTGAATCCGAAGTTACGTTACGTTGTCAAAACTAAAACATAGTTCTTTGTTTGTAGTTTTATTTTTAATAATACTAATAAAATAAAATTTAGATCCGAGAGTAAAATCTCCCAGGTGAGTCTCCCACGAGTAGATAGTATAATGTCTCAGCAAAGGGCGGACATAATTTGAGCAAAGTATGGAAAAGATCGTTAAGGAAGTCAAGTCCTATATATAATGTGTTGTAATGTAACACTGCGGAAAGTGAGTTAGTAGGTTAACACGCATTATCATCTAGAAGCTTGCCAAGAATTACATCGATTTTGGAGGTCTGAGAAGTATTTTCAATAATTTCAGCAGTCATAATCCAAACAAACACATTTAACCAATATGGAATTAGCATTATAAAAATAAGAATAAGTAATTCTTATTCATAGTGTAGTACCGACTTAGTATGCCTCAAATAATCAGATTCTCATGTACCTACCCAGTTTGCGACTATATACAGGGGAGAATTCTTTATCAAAGGTTCTATTAAGTCCAAAAGCAGAGTCTGCGATAAATTGTATATGAATCCTTTTCAGTTTTCCAACAGAGAATAAATATCTGCAGTAGATTAATGAACATGTTTTCCAACTAATGTAAACCTTTATAGGGAAAATGGTTTGGCCTCTTACGAGTCCCTGTGCGGTACGGAACTTTGGGCAAAATGGCCTCTGTACATAATGAAGATGCTCTTTGTCTTAATTGACCAGAACTGGCTTGTCGCTAACATGTCCCGTTTAGAACCCCTGATGTTAATTTATGCCGCCGCACACAGAGGGATCGTATTTATAATCAACTTTGTGATTACCTGCCAAATTAAAATTTGTTTGTGTTGACTTTCACGATTAAGAGAAAATACGAGATATTGTTCACACGAGATAGTCTAATTAGATTAAACACCCATAAAGCAGGCAAAACGTTGATTTATTTTAAAAGTTTCCTAGCGTTGCACGTAATTGGATCCCAAAAACGTTTACACTTTCTCAACAAGGAAATTATTTTCGCGGACTTTTATTTTTGTGTAATGTATTACCAAGTTCATGACTTAAATGTTGGCCGCATATTGTTAAACGTTATTATTAGGACAGGGTCGGCGGGTTTCATTTGAGTATGGATGGTCACATATGTGTGAGAGTTATCACAGCCTCTAATGTATCCTCACATCCTCACAATGGCAGACCTTTTACTTTACTATCGCAACTGCCATTTGGCTTAAAAGGGTTCCTTCAATTATTGGAGAAATTATAATAATATATTAGGTAGGTTAGGAGAAATATATTAGGTATTATAATTTGCGATAGGAATTTTTATTATAATTAACCCCCTATTTTAGCACATCCAATCCACTTTAGAGAAAATTTTGTGGAGCCTAGTATCAGAACTGTCAAAGTAATTAAATCGAGTTTTCTTTCGATTGTCTCAGGTACTACTCAATCAACGGAAAAAGTAATGGAATGTTCGAATAAAATTTATAAGTCTGATTGTGGCACACCCATCGTCTATGGATCCGTCTTCGGATAGAAGATACCCCTTTCAGTTTATTGGCGCTTCAGGTGTTTTGAAAAGGTAGGTACAACATATGACGCACCATTGGAGTTCGTGATCGTGATAGGTTTCTGTTGTTCAGTTTTATGTTAATTATATGCTTTCCAAATAAATGCATTTTATTCTTTCTTCTCGAGTCGAAATGGCTATGCTATAAGAGCGCTATATATTTTATATTATTATTATATTTTTGACACTGGTCAACCGTTAAAAATAAATGTGGCTTTGTACTGACAAAGCCACATTTATTTTTAACGGTTTAACGAGAATCTATACTAGCATAAAAATTTCTTCAATAATATTAGAAACTAGGTATCTGACCACAACACACTAAAATCGTGGGGCACAGCAAATATTGAGATAATTCGAATCAGCCAAAATGGTGACATATGTCCAGCAATGACGATATAGACAGCTTTAAAATTCACACCTGGCCAAATAAGATCGATTTACCTTATGATACAGTGACATTTCAAGATAATATGACTTCGTTAAAATCATAGGTTAAAGAATTTTCCTCGTAGAGACCGCGCTCGATTCCAAATTTTTTGATTAAAATACATCAGCATAGTTTACTTCTCAGTTCATGGTTTCTATTTAAAAATGGAACACTTATATTATTACTAAAGTTGAAGTACCTACCGAAGAGTGTTTATAAGCCAAGGCACGTAGTCTTTGCAAGTCAGGCTACCCCAGTGCATACTTGGTAGAATGCCGGATGGGGCACGTCTTACGAACATTTTTCGTCTAAAGAATGAGACTACCAAAGTTAATGTTGCGAAATTTTCGAGCTTGTAATTTTATAGGGTCGAATAGTTTATTGATTTTTGAGTGTTTATCTTGTCATTATAATAATATTATGAATTAAGAAGGGAACGGGTTATTTTAATCAGGGAAACTAAATTGTATGTAACGAGATCTTTGGGTAAGATTGTGAATTTTGTATAAGATGATACGTTTGTCGGAGGCTGTAAGATTAGTCGAATGAAATTGCTCCGGATGAAAGTGGAACCGTGTTCGGCCAAAATGCTGCCAAATATAAAATAAATAATAAAATAAATAAATTTTCTTCCAAAAAAAAAAGAGTAAATAATTAATTTATCATATTAGTAAATATATACATAATTAATACACTAAAATTTTGACGATTAGTAAAATTAGATTGCTTAGTTTTAGGTGGATTTTCAGGATATCTAATCTTGTTTTACTGCACTCTAGGCAAAATTTAGTGTCGGTTAATTCCTCAGTAAGTATAAGCAGTAGCTACATAAAATTATATGGCTGTATGCATAACGTTTTCTGAGCCAAAGGCGGCTGATATTTGATGAATGTTTTAATTATTAGACGCGAAGTGTGAGAGCTATAAATATAGATGCGTGCAATGCCAGCTCAAAGGATTTATTGTGCAGTAGTACCGGTGCCGGCCTTCGCTGGGCGCATTACCCCGCCGATCGCGATTTATTCCTACCAATTAAATACACATTTCCATGGGTCTGACTGAAATAATAGCTAAGAAGATATGTCCAAGAAAATTGATCGGTTTTCCTGCAATTATATTTTATTTAACAACAATTTATGTGCTGAAACATAAGTCATTTATTTTAGAGAAATAATGGCAAATAAATGCAATGTTGTGAATACATAGAATTTGGAATCACGCGCGGCTGTAAAGACTATTTTTTTTTAAATCTATGTGTGATTATCTAGTTCATCTAAACTGAACTCTTAATTAGCGCAATAAAGAGCACTATCCCACCAAGAACATCCTCTCAAAAACTAGTCAAGTAACAAGTCTCGATGGAGCTGCTTATTTATTACTATATTAAACCAAGTCAAATTTTAGGTTACTTCACTGCGATTTTTTCATTAATATATTTCATTTTGTGTTATCGCCTAAAGGCTAATCTGTCATTCATTATAAATAATGAATGACAGATTGTGCTCACAAACAGCCTTTTTTCCAATCATACAATAAAACGGTTGATGAAGCGTGAAAGAGGCAATGAGAACCAGTGCCAGAACTGCGTATTCTTTGACGATAGTAAAAGTAAACATTGTCAGCAACCAATCATCGGCAGCTAGAATTTCAGATTCATTGTAATTACTGAAGAGTTAACGTTTTTTCATTAATTTTAACTGCAAAAGAAAAAACAAAGTAATATCACAGATGAATGATCTCAGAATTTAATCTACTAAACTGCACACGAATGTATGATTTTTAGGATAACTAACCACTAAAGTAGGTTAAAGATTTAAATCGAATTAATAAAATACTTAAATGATTCTAATAGCTAGGTTGATCAGGTTCACACGTGGCTGAAGTGGAATAATTGACATAATGATTGCTAAGAAGTAGTTAAGAAGACAACCTTAACAAATTAATCCTTATTGCCAAAATTTTATTAAGAATCAATGCCAAAGTATCTGATGGTCTCTTATGTTGGCTGTACGAATTAAGTTTAAATAGGACTAAAAATGGATATAGTGATGTCAGAAAGATTCACTTTTTCCTGGATCAATTCTAAAGTCTGCTCGAAGGTTGTCGCGGATATGAGTATGTTTCATAACATTTTGAGTGCACCTGCCTTGCAAACGTATATTTAGGACCACCTGGTCTACTGAAAGGTCATTCATTTACGAGCATGTTTATGCGCCGACAGGTGAACCTTGTAGCCACACTAGGTGGATTAAATCACCTGACTGTCTTCTAATAATAAAGTTGATTGGAAGCCGCTAAAGGTGCACCAATTTTACAAACAAACAGAAATTTAATAAAAGTTTTGTTAATAATTAAATTATTATTCGGGCGCCGTATTTCGTTTGCAGAAAGAGCTCTGAAATTTTCAATCACAGCGCAATCACTGTAAAACGGTTGTAATTTTTTTCTGCGTACCCCACTGGGGAGTGAATTTTTCGAGTACGCTACGAGAATAAATCACGGCCAGCTGACGCTTACTCCTGAATTCTGAATAAGATTGCTGATGATGATATGCTGATATTGGGGCTAAATTGGACAGTCTAATACATTCACTTAGTTATGTTAAAATAAATGTTAAAACGATTGGAGTTTGGTAGTTATAAAAAGATTTAACTAACCCATTTTTAAATGAAAAGTATATGTCGACGATAAAATTTTCTGTCTTCAGCTGAGATATCAGAACATTTAACCCAATAAAGTATGCGATAAAAAGTCTAGGAAGAAATTACAAGCATGGACGATAGACCATTTATGGATTATTGTAGGAAGCCAAGGGAACTGGCCGCAGCCCATAGTCCCATAGAACAAAAAACTAACAGCTTCAACTAACAGGATCTGCTCGTTAAGAAGGGCCTGATGTGTCCAATATGGCTACACTTTAGAATTCCACTTAGGTTGTGTCTTCATCAATGATCTTACTTATAGGCCTTGTAGCTATCATGACATCAATAAAGTGCAAGTTTTAGGTGTACCTAAGTAAATATGGCGTACTGTACAGGCGGTAATAGAAGATTTACGATTTAATCCTGTAGATTCTCGGTGTTATATTCGATGTAGAGCCCGCATTCCATCCCATTTAAGAGCTGACAGTCGTAGCTATAAAAGATCCAAAACAAAAGATCGGATACTTGGCCAATATATTCACAAAGCTTGTGGTTTATTTACGAGCGGAGCACGGCAAATCGCCTCATCAACGCGACCTCATCCTAGAGTCCCCCCTACCAAAATTTCAAATTAGGTACTCATACTTTTTTCTACTCTGTATTATTGAATGTTAGATACGTTATTGATCATTAAGGAACAGCAAATTTGGAAATAAATAGATACTCAATATCTTTGCATACCATAGATTTTAAAAAAATTGTCTAACTGGGCAGCGGGCACGGTTCCATATCCTTTGTTGCACACACATAAAAACAAAAATAAACTTAATGTTTATAAAACAATAAGTGACCGCATCGTCAGTATCCGTATAACTAGATAGTTTGCATATTATATTTATTGCTTTATTCAGAACAAACAGGCCGTATAAATTGGAATAGCGGATCGAGCCAAAACGTATCGTGTATTATTGATGAAATTTATGCAATACAGGAAGATGTCAGTGACCGCATGTAATGCGATTCGTTGCGGTATCCGCGAGAACGGATAAAATTGATTTAAGTACATGCATATAGGTGAATTGAACTACATACATATAGCACAGTGTAAGTCACAGCGGTCTTAAATGACATTGCGCAGTTTACAGGGTTCTCGAGTTTCCTGCCTTTCATGTACCAAAGATTTTTACGAACATTGCGGGTGTTCAGTGTCCGTGAAATGACTTATGCACTACCACAATTTGTTACTTATGAACCATGGACGCCTTAAATTTTTTGTCAAAACAATGTATTTTCATGCCGACATATGTATATGTACTAGCTTTTGCTTGAGGCTTCGTCCGCGTAAATTCCTCTCGGGGACAGTGCTTTTTCCCGGGATGAAAGGTACCCTACGTCCTTCTCAAAACTTCTGTATGAAATTTGAGGAACATCGGTTCAGTACATAGGGCATGAAAGCGTAACTAACAAACAAACAAACTCAATTTCGCATTAATAATATTAGATGGACAGTGGATACCCAACCCTCATGTGTGTGACGTCAATGTTAGCAAAAAGTTTTACGACGTAAAATTAAAAATAACTGAAGATAGTCTTAGTGTAAATTGGATGTTTATGTTGTTAATAAATATAAAACACTTCTCGATAACCACTTTTATTATATTTCTAGGTTTACTATACTCTAGAAAATTAACATTTTAGTACCAGCAAAGCATACTTTATGATATAAATCACGATATTAAAATGAATAACGCAATGATTTATAATTATGCGCCGTTAGGCTCGCTCGACTCGCTCTAATGACTACGGAACAACATTAGCAAACACAAATTAGGAAGAAATGCGTAAACAGGTATTAAAAGATATCGTCGAGTTTTGTGTAAATGGGGGTGCATTTTTCTCTTCTTTTTTCTTACAATATACCCACCATCAGGCGAGTAGAAATTTGAGGACAAGTTATAGTTCTTTAAAGGAGTTGGACGGCTAATGAATAAGATACAGACAGAAGCGAATCGGTAGTCAGTCGATACTCTTTATAGGCAGTTTGTCGGCAGTTCGCTGGAGCTAGTGCCGATTATATCTGCACCTCGTTAACGCTCAAGTTATAAATTTTAAGAGACTGGCACTGCGCAACAATGGTAGGTGTGGTTATAGGTCGTAATTATATCTTCTTAAGTTACATTTTGCAGAAATTAACAATTGATCTCAATTTGATTTCTAACTATTAATAATTACACGTTTAATTTTTATAAGTTTCTAGTCCCAAACTAATATATGCGAAAGTGAGTTTGTAAATCTGTTTGTTTTATTTGTTACCTCTTCACGCTCTATCTACTAAACCAATCTTCCTGAAATTTCGCATACACAATTATATGTACGGGATGAAAGGTATCCTAAGATATCCTATAAATTCATTCGGGCGAAAGATAGTAATGATATAAATTTATACACGTTACGGCACAATAAAAAAACATATTTTACTGATAAATATTTTGTCACTGTTTTAGCCTTGAATAACAATGTGAATTACCTATTTGCATTGGAAAACAACTTCTACTTAAAATGTAGAGTCAAGAGTAACTAGATAGACTTAACTACTACTTAGAGAATGGTATTTGGTAAACTTGTCGATAAAAAAGAACAAAGCAAATTAACAAAACATCTTACATTACTATTATAAACTGGAGAGCTGGTAAAATAACACGACGAAGGGTTTCAATATTTTTTAAATCCATGGATTTTTTTTATACAAACTACGTTTACAAATGAGGTCAATTCACAACTTTTTAGAACAATAACAAATTCAGAACACTGTTACTATACTTATGCAACTATATAACCTACATTTTGCTATGTTGATCGTAATATTACCATTATTCTATTTTATTGGTACAACTTGGATGATTCCAGAGTGGTTTTTCAATTGCGGTGTAGTATTGAATGACGTGTCCTTATTCCAATGCATAAGACTGGTCTATTTTCCGAGTAACATAATGCAACGAACAGACGAGGAAGAAATGGAAATGTAACTTTTTGAATGCTACGAACATTCTATTCATGTACTTGTATTATAAAGAGGACAACGGAGTACTGTGTAACTTTAGATAGAGTCATATTCATACAAAACGGAATACATAATAGTTGGTACTATACTACAACTGGGGGGCTACCGCCTAACTGGCGTCGACTTCAAATTTCCGTCGGCATCGATTTCAATTTGACAGCCGACGCTGATTTCCTACCGCGCATTCCCTGAAATCGACGCGTCGATTTGGAAGTCGATTACGACGTCAAATTGAACGAATGGTTTCAGTGATTTTGACAGATGAAAGCTACCGCGCAAAGTTTTGGCATCGACGCGTCGGCTTGAAGCCGATACCGACACTTCAAATTGAATACGGCGACTCTTATGCTACCGCATTCAACCGTCGATAAGAAATATTTTTCAATTTAACTTGCTTTTTTGAATTATATTGCTGTATTACGAATTCTTTAAGGCTTTCCTTATTGTTGTATAGTGATATTTTGTTTTTGTTTTTTGTGTGTTTTAGGATAAAGGCGGAAAACCATGTCTTGGATGGCGCTCATGAGTGCAGCGGAGGAACAGCGGCTGAAAAAACTCAACATTGAGCGGAGACGCCAACAGCGCGCAGTGGCCCAGCCTATGTTGCTGCCTGATGTCGAATTTCAAGGAAGATTTCGCATGAACAAAGCTACATTTGTCAGGCTATGCGAGGACATAATTCCGTTTTTGCCCACAAATGTAAGGAGTAGTGGAATAAAACCCGAAATTAAGGTATGTAGTTACTTCATTTGTCAAACTTAAGTAACCTATTGATAAATGCTGAAGTGTTAAAATATTTTGCTTGTTTCAGGTGTTAGCAGCATTGAACTTTTACGCTACCGGTAGTTACCAAGGTAGCGTAGGTGATAACGATATTCTTCACCTCAGCCAGCAATCAACATCAGAATGCTTGCAAGAGGTCACCGAGGCTCTTAACAGGCCTGAAATCCTTAGAAAATATATAAGATATCCACATCTTCAAACAGAACGAGACTCGGTAGCTAGGAGGTAGGTAATTGCAAATTTTACACTTGTACTTAATAATATTTAATTAATGCATGCCAACTAAAAGACTCAACCACCACTGGTACCTACATATAGACATACAATTATAATATTTATAAACTTACATCATTCAAAAAGAACACTATTAATAATATAACTTATTTTCCACTTAGGTAGGTTTACTTATTCTTTAGTATTGTTAAAAAATAATAAACTACATATATGTATATTAATTTAGGTTCAATGACAAATTTGGATTCCCTGGGGTCATCGGGTGCATCGATGGGACCCATGTGGCTATTATCAAGCCAAGGGTTGATGAGGAGGTCTACTACAACAGAAAGGGCTATCACTCACTTAATTGTCTTGTGGTAAGTAAAAAAAAACCATTCAATTAAATATAAGTGTGATATCTGTTACATTAATTAATATACATACCTATCTATTTGTTTATTTTTAGATTTGTAATGCAGATCTCAGGATTTTGTATGTTGATGCATCTTTTGGCGGTGCAAGCCATGATTCCCATGTATGGAACATGTGTCCTGTCAACACAGCCATAAGAGGACTGCATGATGAAGGGCAGGTTTACTGGTTGTAGGGTAAGTTGGATATTTTGATACCTATTGTACCTATGTCTAAAATAGCAGTCACAAGGAAATGATTGACAGTCATATTTACATTCTAGTCAATCTATAAAATACAATTTGGTCCATAAAAAGTTGATTAGTATTGTCTTGTATTGGATTGTGTAAATTATATTTGTAATACATAATATTCTACATATTTATAAGACATGCAAGTAGTGGAGTTTAAAATAAAAAAATATAGTTATTTAAAAAAAATTCAAAGATTTAATTTCATTTCAGGTGACTCTGGCTATGCCCAGCGTCAATGGATGATGACTCCCATCCTCAGCACCCTACCAAATTCTCCAGAAGCCCATTACACAGCAGTCCACGTGCGGACACGTAATGTGGTCGAGCGAACCTTCGGGGTACTGAAGTCCCGGTTTCGCTGTCTCTTGGCGCATAGAACTTTGCACTATACACCAAGAAAGGCTGCACAGATTGTGAATGCATGTGTTGTACTTCACAATCTAATAAACGACCCAAACTTCGAGGTTGACAGCGATGCAATGCGTCGCGATGCAGAGCGACAGCCAACTCGCTTGCCAGTGCCAGCAGATGATGATGGGCGTTTAAGTGCTGACAGGCAAAGTGTGGTCAATCGGTTGTGGCGCAACCGACGACGCTAGATATGCATATATCTAGATTAATGAGAGATATATACCTTTAGCACAGAATAAGTAATAGTACTACGTACAGAACGGACACTCACACCCTCCCAACCAAAGTCACATCCCTCACCTCACCGCGCAGATCAAGGGTGCGAACGCGACCGCGGGTATACTTACGCGGTAACAACAATCAACATTCGAAGATACACAAGACTTTTTTTCATTTCTTATTCTATTTTTATTCACATATGTTGTTTATAATTTTTTGTTGTTGTTAACTTTTGTAATTGTTTTTATGTTATTCTAATCAAAAAGTGTTCTAGTTCCGATAATTAACTATTAACTAGTTCAGTGAATAAACGATATAAAGTAATGACCTTTCAGATAAAATGCACCTAGTTTACGAAATCATTTTGATTCAAATTATGTAAAAATCTGTGATAGTCTCGTATGGTTTGTTATGAAAAAATAGTAATGGTAATAAAACAGTGGTGTGCTGAAGTATTATGTTTGTTTAGGCGTGTTTTTTTAATAAATATGTTGTGGTTCGGTGGTAGGTATGTTGTAAAGGGTTAGTTACATAATGAAAAAGGCTTAAAAAAAAATTGAGTGCCAGTTTAAAATTGTTTATTATTTGTTTATAAATCATTCAAATTCTAGGTTCATAATAACACATTAATTGTATACCCTTAAATAAAACTAGTAATTTCCGAAAGATTGTTGTATACTATTTATTTATTGACATAATGTGCTTGGTAAAGAATATTTAATAAAACACTTAAATACTACAAAGAATATTTATTTACTTTTCATGTACTTGGTTTTAGGCTAAACGGTTTTTTTGAAAAACATTTTGCTGAGATAGCCTTACTCTAGCATATCTTTTTCTCGAATAAGTTCGAATATACAACTTGAACAAACAATTACTTATTAAAAATACAAAAAAACCCGACTGCGAAAACACCTAATTTTGGATTATTTAAATTTTTGATATACCCTATGTCACTCTCAGAGATAAGACAAATCTAACGACACCTCTCAAGCTAAAATCCATCAAGCCGTTTAGGCTGTAGAGCGTGACAAAGAAATTTACATACATACATACACTCGAAAAACATAACCCTGGTAGATTGTCAGCATTAGCATCCATTGTTGACCCCAGAGTTGGGGCTACCAACTCTATTTTCAACAATGGATGCTAAAGTCCCAACCAATGACGCTATAGAGTCGGCTAGGCGTTGCTCCACTTCCAGTCGTGAAGCCATCGACCCAGCCATTGACGCCATAGCGTCGGCTAGGCGTTGCTCCACTTCCAGTCGTGAAGCCATCGACCCAGCCATTGACGCCATAGCGTCGGCTAGGCGTTGCTCCACTTCCAGTCGTGAAGCCATCGACCCAGCCATTGACTCTATAGCGTCGGCTAGGCGTTCCTCCACCTGCAGACGGCGCTCATCGAGCGCCCGCCGTTCCTGCTCAGCCTCCCAAGCCCACCGAGGCTGCGGTATTTCCACGGTACCTAAAACAAGACATAGGTGATATTAAATATCGATAAGATAATAAACACAATAAGAAAAAAGAAATGATTTTTAAAAAAATCACACAGTCATCCGTCCCAAACTATGCAAAGCCTGTAGGTATACTATGGGCATCACAGACTAACAAACATACTTAGATGCAAATATAACATCCAGATAAAAACATTGATGTTGTTAGTAAATGCAAATCAAAATAAACTAACTTGCTGTCCCAGGAGCACCACTCCTTCTCTTTCTTTTGGCGGCGGGTGAGGCGGCCTCAGCAGATGAAGATCCTAGAACACAATAAAAAAAATTCATTAGATAAAGTTATCAATTCATAAATACTATTGAGTTTTATTTAAAAATGCAGTTTCTTTTAAAATAAGACATATCTATATAAATGAACAATTACTGAGGGACATGAAATTCCTCCACATTAATGTTTATATTTAACATTAAACACATGGTTCACTTTTTTCTGCATAATAACTTATTCCTCGATATTTTTAAAAATCAAAATCGGTGCAGTGGTTTAGTCCCTAAACACACAGTCAGTAAATGTTGTAGTTATGAAAAAAATTAAGTGTTCTTTTACCTGTTTGAACTGGAGGAGCACAGCTGGTAGAAGGAAGGGGCGACACGGGGCGATCAAGCGGCAGCTCTAGTTCTAGATAATGGCTAGGCGAAGGCGGTTGGGGGCTAGGCGAAGGCGGTTGGGGGCTAGGCGAAGGCGGTTGGGGGTCTAATTCAGGCTGTAATTGATATATAAAATACATTATTTTAAATAAAATTGCTATTTCAAACTCTTCCTATCACTTGTTATGAAATGATTGTCTTCCATCATATAACACAAACATATTTGCTATAAATACAAGGCATAAGAAATAAGCAAAAAGACAAAACTACCTCGAATGGGATCTGCACATGCTCATCCCCGCACACCGCCTGGGTGCCAATGATGGCATAAACCCGCTGCTCAAGCTCGCTCAGAGCGGCTTGAGCAGGGGGCCCACCTCCCGTCCTTCGCCTGTCCACCACCAGCTCACCAGCCTTCTTTTTGACGCGATATTTCATATCGCGCCAATACTAGCCCACAAATTAAACATGCAAAAAAGCAGTAAAATTAAAAATTGCAGAAAATAACATAGGAAAATATTATTTGCACCAAAGATTTAGTTTCGTACAACAAGCATCACAGAAAAACATTGTGTTAATAAAAACAAAACACTGGTTAAAAGAATTAAAAACATACACATTATGGGTCTATATAGGAAATGAATACCCTTATCACAAAGCATAAATAACACACTTCAAAATATTTGTATACACTTACGTCCCGCCACTCGGAAAAGCTTTTATGAACGCCCGTGCCTTGGGCGTTAAGTGTGGCCGCTAACTCCTGCCACAGCCTCCGAACTGCCGCCTTGGCTTGTGGGGTGTCAACGGCCTGCCCCTTCGCCATATCCTTGTGCTCCTCCAAGAAATTCAGCAGGATCTCTACCTGCTGAAGGCTCACTCTCCTTGATGCTGGCATCTACAAATTATATAGGAATAAAGTCCCAGAAGTCTGTGCAACTAGCTAAATGTTTGTTTTATCATATAATAACTAAAAAAGCAAGTTATTTACTTACTGTTTTTTATTATTAACCTCAAATCTTTTCTTTCTTTCTTTCTTTTAGATTATGGCTTCCACCGATCAAATCCACTTTAATCCACACACAAACTAAATAGAGATACTCCACAGAATTCTTAATTTGTCAAAAATTACCACGTTCGGTTTTACGAACGCATTTGTTAATAATTTAATAAAACACAATTATATATATGTACACAATTGTAACACCTTCCAATTAAGTTTTTTTTACTTATTTAATCAAAACTATACCAATAATTGTTGTTTTTTAACATTATTATTAAATTAAATAACAAAGTACTATAAAAAAAATTGTACTAAAATAAAGTGAAACCGATCGCAAACCGACGGTGTTTTTTTCATTCGTTCTGAAATCGACGGTCTTCAAGGCGACGTCGAAATCGTTGCGCGGTATGAATTAAATGACACCGTCGGAATCGGCATCGTATTCGGAATACGACATCGGCTTGAAATCGACGCCAGTTAGGCGGTAGCCCCCCTGATTTAGTTGGGAGTTTAAAAAGAAGACTATTATTAAGGAATAAAATTGTTTTTATTTTTATCAATCAAAATGAAATAACATAAATCTTTGCAATATGCCTAAATATACTTTTTGGAAGTTGTGACATAATGTAAATTTGTGTGTAAGAGTTTGAATCTGTCTATCTGAAGGCCATTTTGGTATAATTGCTTTTCATGATAACGAAACGATCTTTGATGAAATAAGTTATTCTGAGAGATTTGATTTGGCTTTTACTCTATAATCTTAGAATCCCGTCGTACCGTATGCACCATTGACTTGCACCATCAATGGATATGGAGAGCATTATGCAAAAAAGATATGCACATGATAGTTTTAGTATCGAAGACAGACGATTTATTGGTTGGCATTATATCGCAACGCTGGCTCAAATGCGCGATATAAGTACAAGAGCATACGCTATGACTTCTGCGGAATTTGTGTCTCTTCTAGGTTTCATTAACCTAACCTAAAAAGACAAAAGTATTGCATCTCGAATACTTTATTTTAGTGCCTAACTGAATGAAAGTCTATGACGTTCAGACCATGTCTCAAGTCTCAATAACGCCACCAACTGTTAAGTGACCCAGTTTTGTAAAACTACGCGCAGGAAGACTGAACGCAAAATAACAAATGAAAAGCAGAGTCGAGAAGTTACGAATGAAGGAGATGAATGGACTCGTTGATGTTGAAGTTCAACAAAAGATTACAAAAGGAATGACATTATTGTTTTGTGTAACGCTTTTGTGTTGACATGAAAAGACGTCGATCATTTTACGTAGTCTGACTATGCAGTAGAAGTTATCGGTTGAATAATAATATGTATTGTTGCTGTTGTTTGTAAAGTTAATCTGTGATTAAAATATTTTGTCATTCTGAGAATTGGACGGTTTTTTAGTGATATGTAACCACAGACTATAAAGAACTCTGAAGAGTTCTTATAAAGGGACCTTAAAAATATACAAACTACTTCCTGGTTTTGTGGTTTCATTTACTGAGATAAAAATATCTATAACATTACATACTTGTTATCATATTCGTATATAAAAGCATGGATTGAAGGCATTAAATTTATATAATTTTACAGCGATATATGCACGATACAAACAAAACAATGTAGAGTCTCAAAGAAGGAAAGCCTAAAATAGAAAAAATAGAAGTTGGTAGCTATGTTAGATTATAACATTCAAGTTATTAACTTAGTATACAAGTGCACATCCGGGCACTATGGCTGGGTGCGTCTACCTTCAGCCAGCATCCCACGAGGTGCGCCGTGTCAATAACCCCGCGTTCTCTAGGAAGTCTATACGTCAAATTGATAGCTGCCTCCATCTTGGCACATGAAACGCTATTAGTAACTTAATGGTCACAACAAAGGCTTTTGTAATTTACATGAAACATGGTGCCAACGACAAAAATCTGCACACCAAAAGGAGGCGAATAAGAAAAAGAAGATTCAAGAAAAACGTAAGTTTTTTAGCCGAACTAAATATATTATTACGAAGGACTTTAGTGTTCTGGTCTCCAACTCGTATTTAGTTTCGTCACGCCTCACACGTGTAATCAAATACGAATAAAACGTCTCAGTGTCTTATCAAACTGCGATCGATGATACTCAAGAGACCTCCGAAGTTTCAAAGGACCAATAAAGTTAAGAAGCATATACACATAAATCTGGTTACTCCAAGTTTATTCTGTATTGAACATAAGGCAAGTGGGCGGAGATGCTTTACAGGATAAGATTGAATATTTTTGAATAGTTAAGTGGTTTTCGCTATTTAAAACAATATGAGCTAGACCTTTGGGGCAAACCCGAGGTTGAAAGCGCCCATATTATGCTGTGGTTTACGACTCCCGAGTAAAAGTCTGAAGAAAATTTGCCGTTTTTATAGCCGCCGCCGAATTGGAAATTTCTTAAAAATGTATTACGTAGTATATATGCCCCTTGAATTCGCTCGTAAAGCTGTGATAGAGGGGTGAAATATTTTGCAAAGCACGACGCAAATTAAGTATGTAGAAAGAGTCTACATAGTACATTCGTACGTTACTAACATTTACTTTTAGATCTCTAAATTGTAGACGTACTGATAAGTTAAGGTAGTTAAATAAAAGAGAAACGAAACATGTTTCGATTCATACCTTTAAGTACAGTTCATTCAAAAGGGTAATAGCATTCAGGGCTAACAGGTTCTTTTTTTCGGTTAGGTACAACCTACTTACACGAAGTCAGAACTCAAATAAATTTGTAGGAAAAGCCTAGTGTCCCACACTACAGATACAGACAACCGCCTCATAAACGACCCGTAAAGCTGTTTGTTCCCGGTTTTTACGACTATTTGTTGACTCTTTTCGTTTTATGTAGCAGAAAAGAGACAGAGAAGAAGCTATTATCTTGGATGCAAAACGACCTAAATGAAAAAATAAACAAACTCGTTTTACGAAAAAAAATATTCTTTCTCAGATAAAACGAAAACTTAAAACATAACTTTTTATTTTATAATTTATAATAATTTCTCGATAAGGTAATATAACGTTTTGAATGAAAATCGTTTTAATATAAGGAATTTTAAGCCGATAATAATTCTATTCATGTTAAAGTAAAAGGTACAGAATGTATAACAGATATATTTCCGTGTACCACACTAACAGTGAACCGCGAACATCCTAGTGCATTAGCGGGATCAGTCGTTCAAACAGTTTACACTAGACTCTTTGAAGTGCCGATGTTGGTCTGTGTTTGACGCAGAATTAAACAATGCCTTCATACACTCAACAGCCCGGCTTTTTAACATCTTCACCAGTTCCTGTTTCGATTGGAATATAATTTTTGAAACATCTCCGCACCTCTGTTGGTAAACAATTTTAGACAGATAGTAACCGTCTTGAGTTTATTTTGTTTGTGAACTAATAAACATTAGCATTAAATTTTTGTACCCTAGTAAGTATCTTAGTAAACAAGTATATGTGGTTGTTCCTAATATCATCAGCTTCAACTTATCATTATGAGCAAAATAGAAGGCAAGAGACGTGCAGGTGGACGTAAGAAGTCATGGCTAAAAAACATCAGAGAGTCGACTAGAATCACCGACGTAGAACAACTATTTCATTTGGCGATGGATAAAGATGAATTTACGAGACTGATGGCCTACCTTCTTATGGAGAGGCACTGGGAAAAGAAGTTGTTACGATAAATGACTATTAGGGGAAAAATAATAATATTGTTAAATCTGTGACGCAGAATAGGTATAGGGAGAAGTGTTGGAAATGTGATGAGCAGACAGCTTAAACGTTTAAATTCAACACTCACTCGCCGAAACAGTTGTTGCAGTATCAAAGTCTCTCGGTTGGTAATGCGTACACAAATCAAGGTTGTTAACCTATTTTCGTTACGGTCTGATACCATACCAATAGAAAAGCTTCATATTCTATTCGCGTTAGATCGTTTTCAAAGAGTTCCTTACTATTATTAAATCTATGCTAATATAATATAGCCGAAGAATTTGTTTCTTGTTTCAACGCCAACAACAACCCATTAACTCTATATACAAAAATATTAATTAAAATCGGTCAAGTGTGAATTTCTTAACACAAAAATGTTGTCGCACTCACGACACGTGCCCGTACTTTTATTTCGGAAGTGGTGAAATTTTTTTGTAATGTGTCACCACGTATCCAATTTCTAAATCCTCGCAGTCTGACAGACATGCTGTCATTTTAATTAACAGGCACTGACTAACTTACTAATTTAGGTTTTAATAAGTACTGATGAACGAACATATGTGATGACACCGATAGTGTTGATGTATTGGGTGGCAGTATTTTGTTTTATAGCTATTTCCATCTTGTTGATTCGTATCAGAAACTAGATAAACATGAATGGGAAACATAACAAAATTTTTATTTTGTTAATAGTTTTTTCAGTTTCTTTGAAATACAGTTTCCTTCAAAGCGGCGTATGTGGTCAAGGAAACAGTATTCCTATTACAATGTTTAAATAAATCAGCAAGTAACGGCTGGCCGACAGAAGCCGTTTCACCAAATCGGGAACGTATACTTAGACGACGTGTGTTTCCTTGGAAAACGGCGTGGTTCCCATATAGGTGATAAGTGGAATGAAACTGGATTCCGGAGAATATCAAATGTATAACTGTTTTTAGCGACTTGCACGACTACATACTTGATAGATTCCGAGGAGAAGATATATATTTTGGTTTGCTATCTTTTTGTTTGTTAAATTATTAGTTTTCCTTTTTAAGACGTTTTATTTTGTTTCACCTGTATGTATTTAACGGAATCTTCGAACGCTCTTTTCACTCACTTCTATACGTTAGATTAATTTTAAATTTGCACAGATTACAGATCTATCTACATAGATTAAAAAAAATGCCTCGAGTACAGAGACCGCGCGCGATTCCAAAATCTTTGGCTATTAAGGATCAATGACAATACAATAGTTTTATAAGTTCGTCTAATTATCCTGACCATCGGATCATCACCAAATCATCACCATCAGAATTCAAGATTTCCATCTGAAGAAACAAGCGTGTTTCTTTAGTTTTTTTTAAACTATTTTTTTATTTAAAATAAACAAATTGTTTTAAAATCTGTTTAAAAATTTACTCTTCCCTTAGACGTCTTCATAAATACTAGACTTACCTATATATTTTGTGTACTATTATGAAACATTGAGTTCATATTTCAGATCGATAAATCCTTCGGAAGTCTATTAATGTTTTACTGTACTCATGAACTGTAGCTGTAACTATTGCCAAGTACACCGTAAATATAGAACTGTAAAAACGTCATAAATAGTTTATTGATTCTGTTGTACTTCTCTCTGTAACCACATTACTTAGTTTGGAGCCATATGAAAGCGTGTGATGGAATTTTGAATACTTATTTATGCCTAAGATTAGTAAATATGAAATAGCCAGCCATTGTCATTAGTGTAAGTAAGTTTGATGTTTGTTTTTAGTTTGGAATCAACGTCAGTCAAATTAGATATTAGTTTGAGAAGGGAGAGTCCAGGTAACTCACAAAAGGCTGTATTTGAATCACATTTAGGTGTCAAATTCGGTAGATGCAATGGATGTATCAATATTTGTATAAGTATTTAGAGAATTGGCCCTGGTCATTTTCTTGTATGATTTTGCAATGCGAAATGTTTTTTGTTTTTCTTGCTTTTCGTTTTGTGTTTCCTGTATATCATGAACTGAAGTAAAGCTTGAGTTTCTATTCTTTGCGGTTCCAGACATACTTTACCCACCATACCCACCGGGGTATCACTGCTAGACAAAATGTCTGGAAAGGTGTACATACTAATAGGTGCTCCCATGATACTTAGTGCCAGTTAGCAAAAAAAGTGTAAGCGTTTATGCCTCTGGTGAATCTTTCACTTCATTCAATCATCCATTTATATTTTGTGGGTTACATGGTTAACTGAGTCTTCCTACCCAAGTATTAGTCACAGAACAGCTTCCTAGCCTCTTGGATCAACGAAGAAACTCTTACTTTATATGATGTAGGTATTTGCTTTGGAAATTTCTATCTACCGAACGTAACTGTATACATTATCGGTGGTTTAGTTAGCGGGACTGACCATTTTGCAGCCTTGGGTCCACCTCATTAAAATTTTACCACGGGACGTTCCATTGTGATAAGATATACTGGTTAGGAGGTGTAAAGTTAGACAATATTCAGTCGTTTGTAGCACTATTAAAAGATACTCGCAAGACATATTTTATTGCTTTGTGGAGCCTGAAGATTGTTTAAGACCAAGTCGTAAAATCGATTGTAGAATATTAAAAGATAATAAATAATTAATTTTAACGTTCATTAGTCACATAAGCGAACCCCTTACATTTTATTGCTTGGTATCGAAATATTTAAATTTCAAGGAGGTGGTGTAGTAAAATTAATACTGAGCAATTGAGCATAAACGTATAAAATTCATATTCAAAATAGGGTATTACTATTTTTTTACTATTAAATTAAAGTGTTTGTCCATATCTGAATACATTTAACTTATTCCAAAAGTTTATTTTGTTGTGTTTGACAATGTAGTATGCTTGGCTTGATGCACTCAATTAAAATCTGTCGAGGAACTCATGCAAATACGGTTCGATTTACGTCACAGCAAATTATGCAAATAACCCAGATAAAGTTATTCAACACGAATTTATCGGCGATGCCATCCTGTCAAGTCAAATTACTAACAATGTAGCCTGATGAAAATCATGCCTATAGTAAATAGGCATGATTTTCATTATAGTGCACAACAATGGAGTATAAAGCAGCATAGTGGAACATTTTTTTGGCAGAGTGAAAAGTAGTGAAAACGAGTGTTTGTAATTCTAAAACTAACCGTTGTCACGTTTTTTTTTTCTATTCTATATTATTTATTCTTTTCTATTATGCTTATAAAATTAAAAAACACAATAAAAATACACTCCGATTCGGATACAACGGACTCATCAACTTAAATAAGATAACTTATTAATTTAATATTTTCAATCAATATTTAAAAAAAATAAAAGAATAATTGTTTAATTTTTTCGTATGTTCGTCAACTGGAACTGCAACTTTCAGTTTCATTTCAAATTAAACAAGATGTAAAAATCGTCCATCCAATGTCAGTTTGGCAGGGTTGGAGTTGTAGGCTTCCGGCAGCAAGACATATTACTCTCTACTTGGCTGAAATGAAACGGAAGGTAACACCAGTTAGAAAATTGTTGAAAATATATATGATAAGAATAAAGCTAAAAATATAAAAGAAAAACAAAACTCGATCGACAATAATTATTATGTGAACATCCAGTCAGTTCAGTGGATTCCCATGCTGTATTTTATAACCCCTCGAATGCAATTTAGAAATCAAAGAACAACAAACCATTTCTTGGGAATTGCGAAGCTAGGAACAAATAAAATCATTTTATAGCTTCATAGCGAGATTGGAAGTGGAAAGTCTTTATTGTGCGGGCGGTCGGGTCGACTTATGGTTCACGACTAGCTTCGGGCGCCGGGCGTTGCTTGTGTGGTCTCGCCGCCGCCGTATTTGTGCAAACTGGCTTAATTATACTAGAACACCGATAGCAACTCGGATATTTGAATATTGATGTTAAATGCTGATTTCAACAGTTATTGTCCTTGGTAAGGCTGTGTATAATGTCAAATGGACTTGTTTTTGATTGACTCACAGTACTCAGACCAATCAAAATCGAATAAGTGAAGTTTTCAGGCTATGCTAATTGCCGAATTGTAGAGAAGGTATGATTTTAATAAAATAAATGAGGTCTTTAGTTACAAAGAAACAGGTATTGATTTCTCAATGGGTACTCGGAAATGTCAAGTCATCTTATGAGTAGTTTTGATATTTTTACCTTTTTCAAAATAGTTATCTAGTAGCTTGATAAATACAATTCATTCAGATTTACGAATTATGTTGCGGATTCTTTTAGTTTTTATTTTGCCGATGCTTGTGCTGACAAAATTCTGTGAAAATGAAAAGTTAGACAACAGATTATAGAATGCCATACTACTTTGACGAAAGATGTTGCTAATAGTTTGTAGTTTTGTTTTGACGAAGCATTTTTAAGTTTAAAATAAATACTTTGTTTACTCAAAGTTCTCAAAAGCTTAGTTTTTCAGATTGTATAAACTGTCATTGTCATTGTTTTGACCTCTTTTGTCTATTTTAATATGTTTTTTAGTTCAATAGGTGAAGAAACCTACAACGATGGGATAAAACCAACATTGTAAGTGTTCGGGCGTAGTTTTGGCTTCACGATTTGCATTAGGACTCCGTTGAAACAACTCATTTCCTTTCCTGCCTGTGCTGGTTCGCTACAAACTATTATGGCAAATTGAATTTTCATGAGCTCCGATATGTCACGGTAACAAAGCTTTCGCTACGGATAACTGTTTACAGACTTTAGATCGATATTATTTCAATTTAATAGGACTTCCAATTACATTGCCCACGGGTTCACTTAACCGCAAATGGTAATTGTAAAATATCTTGTGGGTCGATTTATACAGCAATTGTTAAATTTGTCTATGAAATTGGCATAAAGTAAGTCTCTTCCTTGTCAGATAGTTATTTATTTATTTATATGTATACCTTTTATCATAGAATTACAATATCGCGGCCTCTGAGCCCAGGCTGCCAGTTTCTACAAGTCTGTGCTTATATTATAAACTCTAATATTCAATCTGGTTAAGTTAATTGAAATTGAAAACTGATCTAATACAATATTGTTTTAACATCTATTTCGATTTATTATTCACGTCCTTATTTTTAATTACACTTCAATTGGCATAGTAAAAAGATCGCAGCGAATCGAGCGTTTACAGAGAAATTGCTTACAGTCAAACCTTTTGCGGTGTCGATAACTGTTCCTTATCGCGGCGGCAAAGAAGCTTTTCCGTGTTAAGAGCTGTCGACTGGAAAGCCCCTTTGTTCCTGAATCGACGTTTACATAGACTGGGGCAATGGTTTTTATGTCAGTATTGTATGTAAAAACAAAGCGGAAAATGGGCTTTTCAATTCCGTTTAAAATCAAAACAATGCCTAAAAGTATCCTGTAAAAAATATAAATGGACCAATAAAGGGATGGAAGTGCTGGGAAAAGATGAATATGACATTTTATTTTTGTCCTATTATCATTTGAAAATAGCTCTACAACTAAAAAATCTGTCCACTCCACTCAGATATTCCAATTTCAGTTTTTCTTATTCTGTATGTAAGGCTAAATTCTAGTGAGTGATAGTGTTTGTGTTTTATTAAGAACTAGCGACCCGCCCCGGCTTCGCATGGGCATAAAAACATTCCTCTTAAATCAATCTATCTATTTAAAAAAACCGCATCAAAATCCGTTGCTTAGTTTTAAAGATTTAAGCATACAAAGGGACAAAGGGACTGAGAAAGCGACTTTGTTTTATACTATGAATTTCGGGGTCGAGAACTAGACTTCTATATCTTTTTCTTTGGGCTGATGTTAAAGAATTTGCTTTTCAAATGCCGACATTGCCCAATGCTGTAAAGCTCAGAAGAAAATTTAAAGCAAAATTTAAATATGTTAAAAATTTAGAACCTTCCACACGCAAGTCGAATTGCACTTGGCCAGTTTTTTTATTCATCAACTTGAGTGCGTGTAGCTTACACGGATAATGCTGTAAGTACGATTTATTTCTCAGCAGGGTTCTACCTAGCGGCTGTCAGCTACATTGCATCTGTCTATTTTAGAATATTACGCATATGTCAAACTGGTGCTTGCTTTTACGGAATGCTATTTTAAATTAATTTATATAATAAATGATTATTGCAGTAACCTAAGATATTGGAGTTTTCGCAACTGCAAATATAAGTTTGCTACTAGTTCCAGCCCAGTGAGTGCAGATTTACAAGTTAACGACGAGTGACGGCTCTAGGACACAACACAATGCCTCTCAGTTCAGGTGTGTGTCGTGATGGTAAGGAATGCAGACGTAGATATAAGGCCATTGTGGGGCTTTATTATAAAAAGCGAGCAACGTAGATTACATTTCGAACGGCGTAGGCTTTGATCTGACATCTTGAATTTTTGTTGGTTGACTGTCTATGGGCGTTTTGATATTACTGACTTAGATCATTTTTACTAATTATATTACAAAATATAGTCTATGTAATGAGGTTGTTCATAGTATTTCATTAGATGTAGCGCTGGCAGGAAATTGTGCAAGTGCATTGTTAATGTAGAAAGCGGTCAAAAGTCAAGGGGATAATTGTTAGTACAGGAAATTAAGAGCATTTTGTAAGTAGGGCAATCCTCGGGCCAGCCGGCTCCAATTGATGAGGATGAGCTTCTTCGCTCCTTATCTGACAGTAATACTCATTGCATTTTTATAACCATGTCCACACGTCCAACCAATAACTACATATTTTAAATGTACTAGAATCGTGAAGAAATATTAGAAATACGGATTCGGGAACTTAATCTTGATTACGCCTTCACGATTAGCGGATTTCTTCCTGCATAGAGGAACTAGCTGAGTCTGCCTTCATGTGTTTATTGGACGGAAACCAGGTACGAATGTAATCTAAATAGTAACCATAAAAAATTTTTGCCCAGTTTATTATTCAAATGCACTCAGGGGACGATTAACTTTAAGGCTAGCGAGAAAAGTGGGCGTCTATACCTACTTTGAAATATATGGTTTAGTTAGTCAAATTTATCAATTTCATAGTCAATTGAAACATTTTTTTTCCACTAATATATTAATCATGATTCACCTGCAATATCTGTAAATTCGTCTTCACTTTTGGCAAAAAATCTTTTAATACTATTAAGTAGCCAGCAGACGTAATCCAGGACACATACAATTTGGGTCTTTTCAAGGCTAGAGTGAATAGGCTATTAATGTGCCAGCGAGATCCATCTTAGACCGCATCTGCATTTAACATCAGGTGGGATCGTGGTCAATCGCTGGACATTGTGATATAAAAAAAGTAGCGATATACGCAATATTTATTTATTTCTTACATAATCATTTAGTATTTGTTTGTGTGTTTGGTCTGCTAGCCGTCTGTGAAAAGCGTGAGTCACGAGCGTAGGACGAAACAAGGTAAGCCAACGGAGTTTGCAGTTCGTCAGAATGAAATAATCATATCTCAAGGTTTTGAGCGCATCAACTTATTTAAGTTAAGCGTGGCGTGTAGAAAAATGGCAAATCATGATACTGGACCGAGGACACTTTAAATAGGATCATACCAAGCAAGCGAACATTGAAATTGATAATTAGTGTTTTAATAAAATGTGGTTCTTCAATCGTCGTATATACACGAGCACCTGCGTGATACCTGCATTGTCATAATTTATCAACATTAGCAAGCGCCGATAAGATAAATGCATTTGTAAAAGGTGTTTGTATGTCTGTCATATATTGAAAATAACACTAATATTATTAAGGGGAAATTCTGTAAGTATGTTTGTTATTTCTTACGTAACTTTTTATCCCAAAAGGTACGCAAATATCGTTGGTAGTGCTTTGTAATGTAAATAGAACTGCTGTGTATGATTAACTAAATAAATAAATAAAATAAATAAATATATAAGGACAAGTCACACAGATCAAGTTAGCCCCAAAGTAAGTTCAAGACTTGTGTTATGGGATACTAACTCAACGATACTATATTTTATAACAAATACATAAATAGATAAACATCCAAGACCCAGGGCAATCAGAAAAAGATCATTTTTCATCTTGACCTGACCGGGGATCGAACCCGGGACCTCCTGAGTAGCGGTCAGGCATGTTAACCATTACGCCACGGAGGTCGTCATTAACTGCGGGTAACACCGCGGGATGCAGCTAGTAAACAATATTTTCTTCTCATTATATTAGTAAATAATAATATGCTTCATAGAGCGTTGATGCTCTCACCTCGAAAGTTTTTAGAGCCGGTTAGAGCTTCGGCTAATTTACTTTTATGAGCTGCGAGGAGATTACGTGCAAGGAAATTGGATACGCTTAGCTTACTCGCACAAAGTAATGAAATCATACAGCTTATGGCGCTCCCCGGGCTCATAACCTACCTGAAACGAGGAGCATCCGGGACAGGGCCAGGACAGACGTTTTTTAATTTAACTACCGTTGTTAATTTGATAGTTTGTTTGTTTGTAATAATTTTATTGTATTTAAACAAAAGTGAATACAAAAGCAAGAAATAAAACAAAAGTGCAAAGGCAGACTTATCCTAAAAATAATACTTAGATTAAAAAATAAGTTTGCCTTGCGCGTGATTTTTCTCATTCGATTCCAGAAAGGGATCTCTAACTGCCAAACCAGTCAATAGTCATTTGTTTGTACCAATTAGGTTATTCGATCGAATAGATGTTCAAATTTCAGCCAAAAATCATTTTGCAACACATGTTTCTCATACAAACTAGTTAATTGCTTCAATTTCGCTGGTATTAAACCATTTTTGGCGCGACAACATTCCTTAACCAGACAACTTTCAGCTCGCCTTGTTTTGTACGTATTACAATACTTATTTAATTTCAACCCGTTTCTAGTTTCTACTACCAATCTGTTAATAATTGATCAAGAGTTTTAGTCCTTCCTTCCATTCTCCATGAATATACCTATATTTCAGTGATTCAGTGGTTGTAACTACCTAGTTACACACAAAAAACAATGTAAAAACTTGTTTTCATGGTCACAAAGTCATTAGCATTACCAGATCAAAGATTATGAGTTTTAGATAACAATACACATAAGATATTACATAACTATAGATAGTACGAACCGACAAGCAAGTAGGTAGTAGGCTTAAAATGCGTGACTAAAAAACCATAGTGGTATGGTTAGAGGCAAGGTTGGTTCAACATTTGCTGTACCAAGGTCGGGGTACCTGCTCCCAAGAGACTGGTATAATAACTACCTCATTACTATTCTGATGTCGATAGATTAAACATACTTTATCCTTATTATAGTTTAGTTAGTTCGTTGTCGGCATGGGACTTGGTGAGGTCATCGTGTCTTGTAAATAACGTTAAATTGTAAATGTGTCTGGCAGCGTTGTATGGGCTCTTTGAATGAAATGTTGAGTGGTTGTGTACTTACGCTTATTCTCACGGTACCTATCATCAGATTCATTTAAATAAAATAACACGGCTTGATGTGTGCATTTGCAAGTTTTGCAGATTGCTTGCTGTGAATTAGCATTCGAGGAAATTATTACGAAAATGTCTTAATGATTTTGGCGGTACAAAAACGACCAGTACGATTTGGAGCGCTACGAGCTATGCTTGGGCTTTCTTCTCTTTTGGTTCTTTTTTTTTAACATCAGAATGGTCATGGCAAAGCTATGGTCGCACCCACTGTATGTTTTAAGGTGTTCCTATAATTCACTTACAATGGGTAATGGGTGCGACTTCGGCATTTAACATGATCATTTTTGTACCTATGCATTTCTGGATTTCTATCTCAATTATTTCCTTGTTTCATTCTTTTTAGACACTTTTTTCGTCGTAGTCGGGTTATAGTTTTTAACTTAATTTTTATTGAAAAAGTGTTTATCCTCTCTTTTTTCAAATTTTTATTTCACTATTTTGATTACAAGTTATTTATAAGATTTGCAAAGATAAATATAAGTACATTGCAAAGATAAATAAAAAAATACTCCATGTTTTCAAACGAAATTCTATTTTATCCTATTTAAAATATGTAGAAAATTTTCTGGTCCACAAATTACTAACATCTGATTTAAGATTGTGATTTAATTAAATAAATAAATGAATTACATTATGTGTTACTAAAATAATTAACACATTGTTGGACAGTTTTGAAAACACAATAGAAGTTTAATTGTTATAACGTCTATAGACGTAGTGTGTCCAGCAATGTGTTAAAACAATAGATTTATGTATGTGTTTCATGAGTTTGATCTTCTAATAAATCTCTTTAAATGTATGAATAGCTCCAGGACGTTACCCTTGTCAACGCTAGCTTTTCACTTAGCTAACTTATGGTCCTATTGTTCAAAATGCCATAGCGAGGCACGGCTAGGGCTCCGCCTCAGTTTCCAACCAGCTACACTTTGTCGCAAATCACTGTCGCTGTCCTTAATGACTTGCGTTTAATTTCCATTTCATAGATGGCCTCTGAACACTCCTGTCGGTATGAATTTCAGTTTGAATACTTTAGCCATAAACAGACCATATATCGCATGATGTCGACAGCGTACGAGAAACGTGGTACTCGCTTCCCTTTGTCGCACCGATGCGACGAAACAATGCCAAGATTTATGGATTCATGGTTTACTGGCTGCCTTAGCTTTAGCCCTATATTTTATGTGTATATGTACCTATAGACTCAAGGAAAAGGTATTTTGAGATATAAGCCAAAATGGTATTTCTTTTTAACGAGGCACAGACTGACATATTTACTAATATAGCCTGTAAGACAAATTGTTACTAACTTTGTGAGACTAAGTTTCTTGTAATAAATTATTTCATTCATTCATTTATTCAGAGACGAAAATTTAAAATTCCAAACTAAATGTAGATAGCAAAGTAGGTATCTGATAAGACCAAAGTAAATGTATCAAATTAAATTTATCCTAATGTTTAATCTGTGAAGATTAAATTAAAGCGGAAAAGTAAGATATTTTCTCTGTATTCGGACCGTTTATTAATTGAATGAGATCCGTAATGAGTGATCTTGTTTTATGACATATAAGTGCAGTATCCATACTAATATTATAAATGCGAAAGTCTGTCTGTCTGTCTGTCTGTCTGTCTGTCTGTCTGTCTGTCTGTCTGTCTGTCACCTCTTCACGGCTAAACTGCTGGACCGATTGTGATGAAATTTGGTAGGGATGTTGTTAAAGACCTGAGGTCAAACATAGGCTACTTTTGGGCGCGATATAACCGAGTCCCACGCGGGGCGAAGCCGCGGGGAACAGCTAGTAGTATATAAGGTAATAAGGGTCTTCCAGTTTAGATAAATTCTTGATAACAACATAAGGGTTTGTTTACAAGCTTTTTACTTTAATACCCGTGAATGAAATTAAAAATAAGTTTAAAGTTTAAGTTATAGCTACAAACTATTAAATAGGTAAAATTTAAAAGCACAAAATAATTTAAAATATCAAAATCTAGAAAATAAAGGTTTAGTAACGCTTGCGAGGTGGCACTCTTAAAAGAGGAAGTTATAAGTGGAGTCGGCGCGGCGTTTCAAGTTTATCCGGCTTGGCAATATCCCAGGCAGAGGGCACTTTGCGACCCGGAAGGGCTGCTGCGCAGACAAAGCGAAGCCGGAATACCCGGATGGACAATCTAAACGTTGTGTCATCCCAGCATTTTATCGGATATCAAATTTAAGGCCGACATTGGATAGACGAAACTTCAATAGATGATAGCATTGATTCGGTTGGATCTGACTGATCGCTTTTTATAATGTTTTTTTTTTTTTAAATAAATGTTTGGGCGAATCTGGACTCATTAAACTATGGGTACCTATCTATACTTATAACTATTAAGAGTATATGTTCTAAGTCCTCTTTGGGAGAATTCTCTATTTTTTTCTGTGTTTTAGAGAAAGGGAAGGAATAGAGTGAAATGTGATTCTTATTACATAAACCTTTGCAAGTCCAAGTAAAATCATAATTTGTTATTTTTTTTCTCTAAAGTTACTATGTATTATATGTATTTTCCATTTTATAGATATTTCAAGACGTCGGTGTTCGTCTAAGCACTTTCATTTTCACAAACAGATAAACATCCTCACATGCATTCTCCATCTCCAAGGGGCTTCTTTTCAGTCACGGCCAACAAATCGTGACCAGCTTGATGTGTTTTGAAGATAAGGTCAGGCGCTGTTTACATGTAGAAACATTCTTGGGCCAGTCAAGTTTACGATAAAAGGAAGGTGAACTGTTCGAGTTTTCTTTAAGATAAGGAGATGTTTATTGGAAGTATGGTTGCAATTGTTGCGATAATAATAAAAACCTGTCATAGCATACCGGCAGTTATCACAACTTTGGATTTCAATGCGTATAGATAAAAAATACAGATGTTGAGTTGTTATTTCATCTCTCACCTCCTTAGGTAACACTTTCATCCAGTCTCGTTTGCTTTTCTATTAAAATTTAAGCCTTCATATATTTTGAATCATTTTCTATGTTTCTCCAATCTTTAAGTAAATGAAAATATTTATTCAACTCAAAAAATAAAGTTATAACAATCTGTATGAGATGTTATTTCTGAATTTCCTAATCCACCTCTTATTTCTTCTGTTGCTAGATTGCGGTGTTACAATATCACATAATATGAAGCGTGAAATTCTTTTTTGTTTGTAACTTTTGGTGATCAAAATAAGCCTGGCTCTGTTAAGTAAATAGTCACTTCGGAAGAGCATTCTATTGTAATGTAACTAAAACGTCGTCGTAAGAGCCGCTCCCGAGAGTAATTTGTTTTCGCAATACGGTCGTCGAGACCCATCTGTTCAAATGAAGGGTCAGTGGATAGACTTTAATTAAACCCAGCAAATACGTAATCTTGCCGACTTTGCTCCCGGATAGAAAATATTAAGGACCATTGCACCGACTTCCGTTTAATACAAAACCGGAAGACTCTACTTCTCTTGTAAGGAAGGAAGACTTGAATTATAATATTTATAATTGTCGAAGACTTAAGTTAAAAGTAATAATACCTTTTGAAATTTTGCTTTGTATCGTTTTGGTGTATGACAGGAAAACTTACCTGAAAAAAAAAAAACAATTATATTAGATTATGCTTTACAATAAATTTTGTATGATTATTCTTAGAAACGAAACAGAGATAATATAACTTAGTGAAACTACATACAAAGAGTTATTTTATCAAGTAATTTAGTCAGTTTTAATTGCATTCTCTATGATTGATGGAGTTACTAAATAAAAATTCGAACGTAAAAACTGAAAGAAACAAATTGTCGATGGCAATTTATGGCATTTTATTGTTTTGGTGGTCGCAAGGCAGTACGCTATGCAGGCGATAACAATCGAAACACTCAAGTGGGTCGACCCCACTAAGTTAAGGAGGCTGCGGGTTCAAATTCCGAAATGCATAAAATTCCAACAATGTGTCATATTCCCTCACCATTGAACATACTTTTGTGTAGCAATATTTACGACGTCAAAAAGGCCAATAAGATCGCCCATTGTGGTCAATAACGGATAATTGAAAAATGCTTACAAATTCGATTGTGTAGCCTTTTGAGGGTATTAATATGATTTACGTTTGGCCTGGGTTAAAATACCAAAGTAAATTTTATTTATACTCAAAGAAAATTATTAACTTTATATTTTACCAAAACGGCATGCACATTATGCAATATAATTGCTTCGTTGTAAGACACATTCTGCAACTGATATACCAAAAGATTCTACTACAGTTATATCGATAAACAGACTATCAATTAGGTTATTGTGTTGTGGCGTCGACGCCTGCGCAGTCGGGCGTGAAAATGTAAACCGATTGAAATTGGAATGCAACGATAAGTGAATAGGCCCTAATTAAACTTGAGGGCCGCTGATAGATAATAATGGCCCAGTCACGAAGCTATGGGCGAACGCAACAGATGTTCAGTCACACGTTGGGGACAGATGTTTGCGAATCTACACCGGCCGAACTGACATAGACACTGATTGAGATGCAGATGCACTTGTTTCTAACCTTTTGAAGTGATTTGATTTATTATAATACTGGCGACCCGCCCCGGCTTCGCATAGGCACAAAACCTTCCTCTTGAATCGCTCTATATATTTAAAACAAAACCGCACCCAGGTATAGATGGCTTGTGAATAGGTAAATATATCAGAATTTTATATTATGAGGTCATAAATAATATATAGGTAGGTATTTATAACCTCATAATATGAAATCGGGAATAGTGTCTACAGATTGAAAAAGAAACAAATTGCGCATCCTAAAGAACAAAATTCTATAAATCAAATACTAATAAACATTTATAAACAAGTTAAATATATGTATTTGAAAATTACCTTTAAAATTACATTAGGGAATATTTAACACAAAGCGAAAGAATATCATCTAAATTATAAATCTGATGTATGGGATTGGGGAAGTAGTGCAACATCTGGAGAGTATCACATCGCATCATAAAATTTATTATAGAAATTGATAAGCGCGATAACATGCATGACGGCTAATGTACGCCCTGCGTATTAAATTACATTAAACTCATTATAACGCGATTATAGTGTGATTACAGTGATGTGATCACGCTGTTACGGTTTTAAGCGAGAGGGGTTACGCTCGGTCTCAGTGCATTTAGTTCTATTATATTATTGACCGACCGCAATCAGCACGTGTTCAGACATCAAAGCAAAATGTCGAAAAAAATAACAATTTATTGCGAACACATACATACCGCAAACACTTGGCCATACAGCGAATTTCATTTCGCCGGAGGGAAATTGTAGCGATAACTTACAGAGGCTATTATGGACAATAACGAGAAAAAAATAAAAACCATTCACTCACGAGCTCGACAATCTCGTTACCGACCAGCCCTTCATAACGGAAACCGTGAGGTAAGCACGAACGCTAAGTGAAGTCATCGCATGATAATATTTCGGTCCCAAATGCCGACTGACCGTAACCGCCACGAGGAATGGGACCATTACGAACACATTACACTTTATTTAAAAAGTCCTTACCATTTCTCCCTTAATTTAATCGCGCCTAATATCATTAGCCAGCCGAGCATTAAGTGTTTTTGTAATTAACTTCTAATATCTGAAACGAGTTGTTTAAATGTTTTGACGTAATTAATTTAGTTGCTCATACGATGTAAATAATCTCAAATTAATGTGGATATCGTTAAGCGCGTGCTGTAAACAGCTGCTTGTGTAAAAAGCGCCATGTTTTTGAATATTCTGTTGCATTTGTTGCAATACATTGTTCGCTTTTCAATTACTTTGAAACTGGTCCCATCCCATCATCTGCCACTCTTGAATAAAGCGAACAATAACATAAAATTTACCCCGAGTGTTATCTTGCGCAGCCACACGTTACATAAATATCTGTTGCTACTTAAAATTATACATGTTTTGCGATAAATAAATAAAAAATAGGGTTTACATACATACATTAATTAATAAATAATCTCATGTATGTATAAATGAATAGTTATAACAATCACACATCAGTGTGAATTCTTCATTAAATTTATTCTATGAAACATACTTTTTGTATTTTTTTTTTAATATAATCAGTTTTATGATTATTACACTTTAGCTTTATATATTTTTTGGAACAGAAAAAAGATGTAATGTTTGTGATCTCATGAAAACCATGTTAAACTCGATCTCGCAGACAAAAAGTCGCTAATTTGACTTGGTAAAATTTTAAAATTATGACCAGATACGCTGTTTTGTTTTCGTAACAGTTGCTTTTTTATGGCAACCATAAAATAGGGTCTTATCTAATAGGGCGAGATAATAGCGGGCGAATTACGTACCATATGTGCCGTGCTGTATAGTTGATACACAAAAGAAATTTGATAAAAAGGACCTGAATAAAAAAATATACTTACCTATAGAGGGATTATACAGCCATAGCTTAATGAGCTTAATGTGGACAGTTGAGTGTTGACAAAAATTAACAAATTTAAACAGTGGCCGAATAAAAGCAAAGAAGGAGAAGGATGACATGATTGCAGAAAGATCAATCAGAAGAGATCAAATATCTTTAAAAGGGATTTTTAGACGTAGGGAGATTGACCGTAAAAAAGTATAAAATTTTAGTACGTGTTTCTTCAATCAATTCGATAAGCGCGAACTACGCATCATTAACCCAAAATTTTCTAAGGTAACGGGGCATGAACTTTCCTAATCATAACTTGAATTCAATGTAGCAGATCTCATACAATTCAGCCCCTGGCACCGAATCCTTGCTTCCTGAATGTTTCCCGTTCCGCAGGGTGGCATGTTTATTTTCCGGACGGATACTTTCTATTTATAGCTTGCTATTTTATAAAAATTCTTTATAAATTCTGAGGCAATTGAAATAAATCAAATATTTTTTCTACGAATCCAAAATTTTCTGTCACTTGATTCTAATTTAAATTTATAAAAAAAAAAAAAAAAGAATTTCGTAGAGGTAAAGTACATGGAATTGCAAAGAAGAACAGTAGTACCTTATTGAACTAACTCTTTTTTGTGCTTAAAAAATATATATCTAGTCATACTAGCAGATAATCAGTTTTAGATATATTAGTTTCTTAAAATAATTGATGTAAGTACGCTTATGATAATCATCATTCACATGGTCCAAGGCAGAATATAATGGAAATGAATATGGTGATGTGAAATAGATCTATATAAGTATTCGGTCGAGCTCGAAAGGCTATTAAATAAATATACTTACGCATCATTACCGCCAGCAAAAACAAATAAATTAACTTAAACAACCACTATGAGGACGATTTATCTCAACTTCTCGTTTCTAATAATTCATTGTTATGGCGGGTGCTTCAAGCAAAATGAGGTGAGGAAAAGTTGTGAACTTTGATGACTGTATTGTTTGCTGTATTAAGTTTGAATATATAGGAGGAAGATCTTCGTACTACAGAGAGCGCGCAAAAGGCTGGTAAGATACAATGGCAGGGCTTATTTGCATTACCTAGGCTTCGTATGTTTTAGGGTACTGAATTAAATTTAAAATAATTAAAAAATAAATAAAATGATCGCTTAGCTTTATCTACTCTATTATGCGGCACACCACAATTTTCTTAGACCGTTATTATAATTATTAGGGACAAGATTTGTTGTTTTTGTGTGTAAAAATATGTTTGTTGTCTTTATTTTTTCTAAACTTTATTTTCTTGTATTAGTTGTTATAGGGTCAATAACAAAATAAATAACCTAAGACTCTACCTACTCTACTACGATTCAGAAGCAGATCGATCCTGCTGGCAGCCAAACTGAGAGCGGAAACATAGTTTTAAAAATACCTCTCGCTCTATAATAAAGGATGCTTACACTATGTTTTTGAAGAAATGGCAAACGTGGGGATACTCACAGCTTAACTTCATCCGTTTGTGCGCACACATTATGTGTGTGACAAGCCGGGTTTTGTCTTAGTAACATAGACTAATGTCCTCGGTGTCAGTAAGCCCACAAGTTACACAACTGCAGGGATTACGCGGTAAACAAACACACCCTGCCATTTGATGTAATGCGGGGCGTGATTCGCATGAAGCGTTAAATGAACAGAAACATTATTGTCATATTTCATGCGGTTTCAAAATTTGAGATATTATGTTTCAAACAGTTTGCGTATTCAAGGAGAACACGATTAGTGATAAAAATTAAATTTTTGCCACAAGTTTATACTGTCGGCATGAATATATAATTGGATGAGAGAGAGAGAGATAAATAATATAAATAGGACATTCTCATAATTCGGACATTCAAAAGTAGGTATTTATCTGCAAAAGTATACATATATAAATAAAAATAGAACAAATAATAATCATAAATGACGAGTTTTTAAACGATATAAAATATTATTTGGACTTAATTTCTAAAATTTAAATTATTATCTTCTTAAATATACTTCATTTATCCATTTACCCGCTTGCCGTTCCACTTTCTAATGTGCTACACCCGACAGGGTTCAATTGTACCTACTAAAAAGACAGTGACTTGTGTATATGTATACCTATAGCTAGAACTGTTATTGTACAATATGAATGAAATGCAATATATAAATTGAAATTGAAATTAAATGTCCTTGTCAGTTAACTGACAACTTAACGGTTAACCGTTGAGGACTTCCTTCGTTGGAAGTTAATAGACCGGGTACGCCATCAGGTTATGCTTATCTTAATAATTCATTGTCAATAAAATTAAAACCTCGTGTAAAATTTTAATTCTGCAGTATAAGCGAAAGCACTAAGTAGGTATAACTTGCAAGATAATACAGACACCAGTAAAAACTCAAAAAAACTCAAATAAGCTATGCGCTTTATCTATGTCGTCCAATTATTCAATTATCACATCACGCATATCACAAAATAGTAGACGGTGTGTGTAATCTGTTCAAAAATATGCTAAGAGTAGAAAAAAATGTTTTTTTCAACCGCGTAAAACGGGAGTTGTGGCCATAAAAGTAGAATGATGCGGCTCCTTTGTCAATTTTACACACGTCTATAAGAATTTGAATGACAATCTGAGATCTTTTGAAGGTGTATCACGTATCGTGCTACCAGATGTAATGAAAAAACGGTAGTTCAAATTAAAATGTACGCGTATTGCTATTGCTAGGTTTTAAATCTGTTTTGATGTCTGTGTACCTACGTCCTACGTCTCTATGTGTCGTTTTTATTAATATGAATCAAATTTTAGATAGGTACCCCTATAAAATTATGTCAGTATCGAAATATGTACACAATCGTGTATATGAGTAGGTAGGTGCATAACATTGACGCAAGTAGGTACAACATGAAATTTTAGAATTTTAATTTTATATTACTTTTGAGAAAAATATTTCCGATAATAAGAAAACCATAGAACAAACAAAATAAAAGAAAAGCGATCATGTAAAAGTTTCTGTTCATGCTAATAAAGAATCTGAATAAGGAAGTCAGAAAATGAAAGTTTGTATAATGTCCTGTAATACGTGACAGGACAAGGTATTATCCAATAACAATAATGGTTAACCTAACACGGTAAAGTGGCCGGGTTCAAGTTCGTTTGGACGATAGCATCGGCGGTGTTTGTTTTGTTGTGTGACGTGCGCGCCGCGGGCGCCGGCACCAGTCTATTCTGTGTCTATGCCCTCGAGACTCGACTCACAGACGTACAGTTACTGAAATTGCCTAGAATACCATAAAGGCGCTGTAATTTACCTTTATTACATGTCGCCTAGCCAAACTAATTATAAGCAACAAAGTTTTAGTGATTTTCAATTACCTGGGTATAGTGGCCAAAGATTTATTATCTGTCATCTTTATGGCTAACGGTACTTTTGAGGTAACAATATTGATGTCTTCGCAATGACAGACGACTGTGATGTTAATGTTATAAGTAAATAGCTGTTGGAGACCAAATGACGACAAGTGACAAATTGAAAGTTAAATATGTGAATGCTGGAGAATGCTGATTTGAATTTTAGAAACCTAAATGTATTGCTACTAAACTAGTACATACTTGTACTATTATTTGGTGTCAGAATGTCATTTTTGAGCTGAATTTTACACTCATTGTTAGGTAGAATTTTTACAACAGTACCTATAAATTTATTTATTTTTATTGTGATAAAAACGACTTAAATCTATTACAATTATCACACATATAAGTAGAAAAAAAACATAACTAAAGATAAATCAAATATACATATATAAAGCCACGAGTGTTCCTTAGAAATACAAATCGTGCTATTCGACCTGTCTTTCTAGGCACTTTAATTCAATGATCAGATTTTCAATAGAGCGTGGTATCTTGTTTCTATATCCGAAACATCAAGTGGCTTGGTATAAAAATTCGACAGAACGAGACTCGAAACATCTCGAAACTACACATACCGGTTATACTAGTACTTCTCTCTGTGTAGGCGTACTTCAGATAAAGACCCGATGCATCAAAATGTTGTAAAACTCATTTAATTCCATTGAAGGAGCATCTACAATGCTTTATGTTAGTCTTCGTATGTTTTAGTAGTATGGCAGCATCAAGGTTTAATGTATAAAAATTTCAGGCATAATTGTTGTTGACTACGTGAAAAATAATACAACAGAAATAATTTCTTATGAAATAATTAAAAAAAAAAATCGTGGTGTTCGTGACGATTACTTAGTACTTATTTGGTGCGTAGTACTAGTAGTTAAAATGAATGACATACTTACTCTTATTTTAATAAAACTTAGTGAATTACTTCAACATTCTTTATCTCTTCGTGAACTAAAATATATCTTTATAAGAACTATGCACCAGAAGTCGGAAATTCTCATCGACACCAACCTAATATTTATTCAAACAGTCCAATGTTTATTTCACCTTATTTATAAAACCTTCACCTTATCCAACTGAAACAGAACATCCAAGATAGTCCTGTACCATTTCTGCGTTGTACACGTCATTAGAAAGTAAAGACGTATTTATTGTTATAGTTTTACTAAAAATAAGTTAATGAAGGGAGGCAAAGCGTGCTTTACCTCAGATCACACCTTACACGTGTAATGTCATGAAGTTTGATTACTCAAGGAACATGCAGGCTATTTTCGTTAAAATTGGGGTGCCACACACACGCTACAAATTGTTTTCCATAAAGATACCTACAAACATTTTGAAAGTTTACTTTTGGTTAACAGTAATTGGTTTCATAAACTCTTTAGCCTACCTTGTTTGAGCTGTTGTCGTTTGTATGTTATAAGATATGCCACCGATTGAATTATGGCAAGAAAATTAAAATCAGTTTTAAAAATTTAATATCAGTTAAATTTTGGTAAAATATTGCATTTATTTTATTTTATAACAATTTCTTATAGGTACGTATCTATAGCACTGTCTACTGAGAGATTTATAAACTCATGTACACGCCTTATCACCCGTGTACCTACATGAGTTCAGTATTATTGATATCGATTAAAGATATTGTGTAGCTCTACAAGTTCAAAAACATCCACACTCAAATTTTGTGAAGGCCAGGCATGAACAATAAAATTAAACATATTCTAAATTACATTAACAATGTGTGACTAAATAGCATTAGTTACGCAGATGTGTTGCCATGTTCGCGACATGACAAATTTATTTTGACGGAAGCGTTCTATACACATCACGCCGTATTTTTTAGAAGTAACAAGGTCAAAATATACCTACATAATTATTTTACTGAATAAAACTTGCTCGATAGATAGTAAGAAATGTAAAACAACAATAATACGAACGAATAATACTGTGTAGGCGTTTAGTGTCGTCGATGCAACAACTAACCTCAGACTGCCTACGCATATAACAGTAAATTGATACAAGTATACAAAATGCGATGTTAGATCAATTAAGATTTGATTGTACCTACAGAAGTTGGAACACAATAAATATAATGAAAACAGATCCATCTTACAATGACACATTAAATTTTTTTTCAAAATAAAATAGTACTATTACATCAGAAAACCAAATGGACAAATAAAACGAATATTAACTAATTTATAAAATAATGTTTATTAATTTTAACACAATTTTAAATAGAGATTTCTTCCCAGTTTAAAAAAAAAATCACTCTTCTATCTGTTTAAATGTTAACGTACTAAACTGAACAGATTATTGCTATCATGTCATTTTGAATACATAATCCGTCTACTTCAGAAGCTCTAATTAATAAAGTTGCCGCTGCTTCATGAGTAGTCGTAAAGTAATGAAGGGTATAAAGCTGAAAACTTGTTCGACACGGCACAGCGCGAGATGACGCGGTGATTACGCTGGTAATACTATGTAATGACGTAAAAGCATTTTTAAGATCCACTAGCATCAGTAAATACCTCCGGCTTGAATAAGGCTACATCGTAAACGTGCACTTTAGGTAGTTTCTTGGGCAATTCACTAAGATGCGATGTTGATGTCAAAAACGTGATTTTGTTGTAAAGATGTGATGAAAAGTTTCTGTCTAGATTCGTAAACATCAATTTTGCCGTGTAGTATGACCAACTGAGACACCTACTACTAACAACATACGAACAAATATGCATATTATCTACAACAGCAAGCAGCCTATTTTCAGATGCAAATTTATCTCGTTTTTCCTTAAAATACTACATATTTGTCCTTCCTTTTAAGAGAAGTCTAAAGAAAGGCTAACAAAGATTAACCTAACTCACCTGACTACTTACTTACTTAAGCAAACAAGGCCTAATAAACTGACGAAAATACACGCCTCAATAAATTTCCCGTAGTTTAAAAACAATAAATCGTAAATAAACATATTAGTTACATTTCAGATATATGAACAACAAGATTATCTTATCAAAGAATATATATACTCAGTAACGCAGAAATGAATGATAAATGATAAGTAAAAATTATCTTATCGTCACCTCCTTACAAAAAGTGACATATTTTAAAGTTAAATATAGAATTGTTAAGTTTCAAAGGTGTTTTAAACATGCTTGTAACGAGTAGATAAGTAGAACTAAATAAAAGTGGGCACAGTCGGGTCAATTTGTCAATCACGGTGATCTTCGGTTATTGAACTTGTACGTTACGCATTGTCAAGTCAATTTTAAATGATTTACATTCATACATAGCATCGTTTCGTAAGATCCAAATGTAAATTGCGTTACATGAATGAACGGTCTTGATTTGATTACAATAACGTAAAACAACTTTAATGCTTATAGAACATCGTGACGTTACTGCAAGCCTCAATGAATATAATCTTGCAGTTTCACTTCTTTGAGCATTATTTCCCATGATTTACAAATTACCAAAGTAACGGATTACTTTGTTACCAAAATGATTTAATTTTCTTCTTATCTTATTTATAAAAATAAATAATAATAAAATAATCATTAAAAAACTAAGGTTTTTAAATTGAATAAAAAAATCCTGAGGATGGTTTAAGGCTAGTTACCCTTGTTCAGCTAGTGAACACAATTTGTCACATAATTCTGTTGTGTCTGGATTCTACGAACTTAATAATTACACGGAAATTAGCGATTGAATATAAATAAAAATTATATAAACATGTATATGTATAACAATATGATAAAACCCCAATACAGTTAGTAACCGTATAAATATCACCAACGGGGCAGTAACGAAGGCCAAGGTGTCAAGTGTCCCTACAGATGCATTATGTGGAACGCTGAATGTTTGCTTTCACTGTGTGAATGTGAATACTCGAAACCTTACACCCACGCCGGGATGCCTCGATGCTGGTAATGCTTTCTTTATAAACAACTTTTCTCTCGATGAAAATTGTAAAACCGACTGATTTACAGGTACCTATGTAGTGTCTAGAATATCTTTCATATATATAAAAAGAATTCATTTAGCCAACTTTAACTATAAAAAAGAATGTAAAGTCGCATGTACATGCAGTACCTAGATGTAAAGTCATACAGATAGAGAACATTTAGATTGACTTCAAAAATCAATACAAATGTTTGCATCATATAAATAAATAACGCCAATTGACTCACGCACACCCTGTGTTTGCTGCTTTGACAATAGACATAAATTCCATGCAATGCAACGATGATTACAGTGTTGTACACGCTATACCTAACATGGTTTTTAAAATGAATTTCATATGTGAAACGATTAAGTTACTACTTTTACGACATTGAACAAGAAGGGTCCGCTCATCAACCATCGCTAGGTACTATGAACATTGTTTGAATTTTTTTTACGAAAGACATAAAAATGTGTACCCTGTCAAACATTCAGAATTTTGCTTCTTAGGCTGCTACTTCAAAAAAATAACCTCATCTTCACGTTTTCCTGTTTATTCGAATTGGTTTGACTCACCAAGAAGCAGGATTGCAGGGTGGCATTTTGTTTGTATTTTAGGGCCAGCCAGCCCACTCCCCGAGACTCCCACGTCTCATTGTACGTGATCAAACCTTATTTACATCACAATAATTCAGCTTTGGCTTAGCGCCGTGTCATCCCCGCTAATATTCCCGTAATATTTTTAAGTTGATAAGCCCGAATGCAGTTTTACATTCAATATTTTGTTTTTTGTGTTTATATTTATTGTGGAAATGGTTTTTATTTCTATACATTGTAATGTTCATCATAGTGGTTATTCTTTACCAAGAATCAGCTAGTGTTAAGTTAATTAACATTTAGATGTTTTCGTTTAATGACTTGTTTAGTATCTTTCGACTTAATGAAGGCGGAATTATAAAGCGGTGCACTTCGCATTACATTTATGCAAGAATGCTTTTTATGGGAGTCGTTATTATTATGAATAGAACTGATTTCTCTGATTCAATGTTATACCGCGGTGGCTATAAAATTGTTACAGTAAAAATGAACATAACGGACACTAAGAATAAACTAACTAATGTATTAGAAAGTTGTCAGAATTGTTCGAAACTGCCTCTCGGCCTCTGACTTACTTCTAACTAATAGGAAGAACAGACAAATTTTTAAATGTCTCCAAGCCATGCAGCAATGCCGGCGTAGCAGTGCCAGTGACTGAAGAGCGCCTCTAGGTTCAACACCCACCATTTTGGGAATCCATACTAATATTATAAATGCGAAAGTCTGTCTGTCTGTCACCTCTTCACGGCTAAACTGCTGGACCGATTGTGATGAAATTTGGTAGGGATGTAGTTATTGACCTGAGGCCAAACATAAACTACTTTTGGGTGCGATATAACCGAGTCCCACACGGGGCGAAGCCGCGGGGAACAGCTAGTTAATTATATGTGGAGGCGGACCTGCTATAGTTACATAATCCCATGTAGAAAAAGATGAAGACCGTTATACAAAATGCTCTATCATTGATCAAAACGCAGATAAACTTTTAAACATGGCTTTGAGGTACCTATGTGAAATATTAGGATATTTTAGATAAGTTTATTTTTATATAAAATAAACTTAAATGTTAACTGAACAATAACGCAAAGAGAGTTTAGAATTGAATTGAATAAGAGGCTGATATCAATATTACACATACATATACTTACTTAATTAATTTATTAATAGTAAGAAGCCAGTTCACAGAAGTAAGTAGGTCGAATGCAAACCGAGAATATAAGTGGAATAAGATAATAATGGTCAAATAACAAATAAACAGACGCGGCTGGTGGCTAGGTGTCAGAGTATCGATGTCGTAATGCGATCATTCGTAACCAATCGATATAGTTTATCTTGCTAGCCATTTGACTTGCGATAAAAATCGACGCCTCGATGCATCGGCGCGCTCGATAAATATTAATTACTAGCTGTTCCCCGCGGCTCCGCCCGCGTGGGAATCGGTTATATCGCGCCCAAAAGTAGCCTATGTTTGACCTCAGGTCGTTAACTACATCCCTACCAAATTTCATCACAATCGGTCCAGCAGTTTAGCCGTGAAGAGGTGACAGACAGACAGACAGACAGACAGATAGACAGACAGACAGACAGACTTTCGCATTTATAATATTAGTATGGAAGTATGGATGTCAGTAGTATGTAATAGTATCCTAAAATTTGACAAATCCAAAAGATTTCATACAGTAATCTCCATAAATAAAATAGGTATATGGATCATTAATCAAATCAATTTCGCATTATGTAAATTCGCAGTACAGCATCAAAAAAAGTCATTGACTATTTAAAAAGCGACGATTTTTCGAAGACAGAAAGATATATAATTTATGAAGATTCATCTATTTTCATATTTAAATAGCAATAAACAAACGTATAATTTAACCTTTCACACACGTGTTCGCCACACGTCTCTCTCGGTTCAGTGAGCATCTCGTATCGCAGGTGGCAAGTAACGGTCGCCGAGCCGACAATGTCCCTCCCTTTACCTAATGCAGTACAAAGCTACCGGACGATACCCGACAAAATAAACGTCTTTGCGACACCGTGGCATTTGCGACACAACCAGGTGCGCCAACCGCGGGTTAAAGTCATTTAACGGTTAGAAACGTAACCTCAGCGACTTAGGGTAGAATTCTTGAATAACAATTATCTTATAAACAATCTAACAGTGCTAATTAAGGAAATACCTTTTAAATAGCAATAGAACTTAGGTGCTTAGCTTTCTATTGTAACGATTGTATCGCCCATTCTAATTGTTGTACAATCTCTAACAAATAGAGTTAGAATGGAAAGGATTCGAGACTTTATTCTTCGTCCGAGCATGTTTCCCGATTGCATCTTCAGCTTACGCTTCAGAGCCCAGGGTACGCTATTAATCATGATCCTGGTTTGGCGGAACTGTGTATTACAATGGAGCGACTGCTGTCTTACCTCCGTAACCCTTTTTACAGGGAAACCAGATCCACAGTAACAGGATCCGCATTTGTAAGTGGTTCAGGCTACCTAAATGCATCTGACGTAGGCTAACGACTGCCATCTACCGATAAAAGCCGGGACCAACGGCTTAATGTGCCTTCCGAAGCGAGGAGGAGCTCAAGATAAAAATGGAAAGAAAACTACTATTGACTTTTGCTGATGTAGTTAGTGAAGTATTTCTATATATGTTGGTAACAAATATTAAGAAATAATAAATAAAAAAAAGTTTATTGAGCTACGACAATAACATAACATGGAAAACACATTGAAAACGATAAATGTAATTACAACGTCATCTACTGCGATGCACATGCATGCGGTCAAAATCGATCAGCACTGAGCACCTCGCCTGTCCAAAATAATAAAATGCGCGTGCAACTTTTAGACACCACGTCAACAATAGGGGCTCACCCTTCTATGATACTCGTTTTATGGCTTTTAATAATTTCGTAGGTAAGCTGCAGTGATTGTTAAGCGGCAGCTGCTCGTAGTTAGGGGATTACCGTACCGATATAAATGGAGAGTTTTTTTAAATATTTACCGAGGTGAGCGTAGTATGATAAGACTCAATCTGGATGCCTTGAATTTATCGCATCCATAAGTTTACAAGACCATTAGCGTCAAGCTAGACACAGTTGGTAAAGATAAAAGATTTAAGTGTACGGTTGTGTTGCTTTCAGAAGTTAGCAGTCATCATGGGGGTGCCATCTTCTAATTGAAGTATGGAGGTCGGTAAACAGAAACCCTCGCGACTATGGGCTGCTATTTTCAGTTAGTTGTATCTAATTAGATACGGACTTAAGTCAGATCCAATCTCTTTTTTATGCCACCAAACCACTTTTGTCGAGGACGGCCAGGAGATCCTTTGCCAGGAATTTCGCCTTCAAGAATTTAGTCTCAGAATTTATAACTGGAGTCCCCATTGTATGTGGCCAAAGAAATAGGTAACGTATTCATATCAACCAATATTGTTTAATACTCTTTTTGTGTAAATTTCGAAATTTAAGAAACGCAAAATACGTTTCTTGTGAAATTAAAAGAATGGTGAAATTTTGCCACGGTCGTTTCAACACGCTGCCGTACGAATTCCTGGTGGTCAGATTTTGTGAATGAACCCGTCAAAGTTTCACGTCCATAAACGGACAATATTCGCAACGGTGGATACAATATCGTCTGCCAAAGTCAAACCAGTAACACGACGTTGCTGTGACAGGGTTCGTTCACCGCAGTAGTCCGCTGGTTGACTGCACGCCACGAAATAAATCATTGCTGTTATACAAGCTCGGCAACTGCTGACACAACAAATTTAATGAGGTGATTACCTATACATTACTACGCGCGTTCTCATACCTCAAAATTTTATGTAAATTTGTTTAAGCAAAACTCATGTTACGAAAAATCTGTCACACGAAACTCACCTCGAAAAGAACGTTGTTTATAATATAAATTTTCTTGGCACGTGTAAAAAACCTGATCTCCAAAAGATGGATGAAGAATACTTTAGTTCAGGCTCAGCCGGTGAATAAGAAAATCTTATAAGTGATTTTGATTTAATATTGATGCTATATTAACGATACCTGTGCCCCAGAATGCAAATTTTCATAATGCATAAACAGTACAGAAAAAAAATCGTTATTGTTGAAATCGGCTGTCCGTCCTACAACCTGGCACACACTACTGGCCATTATATATTACCACACGAGCCTGATTTTCGCAATCAGATAACAGAAAACTTTTTTCCGTGGTTGCTGACCGAAACATCGCTCATATCAACGATGAGTCATGCATGCACCCGTTTGAGTGGTGCATTACAATGCCATATTTGTAATAATTTCAGTGTAGCAGTGTATCATAGTTACTCAGTTTGCATGCAATAGATACACGATTTTGTTTAATGGAAATAATTGCAGCAACTTTGTACTGTTTCGTTAGAGATTTCATATACACATATACTCGTTTTTTTGAAAGTATGCGAATCGTTATAAAGCAATTGTTGCTTTAACGATTTGACACGTATCCTATCATCATATCCTAGATCTCGTCATGGCCTTTGACTTTAAAATCTACGAGATGGTCTAAGAATAACGGCTTTTCGTGTGTACCGAAGCAAGGTAACCTCCTCTTTTCAGACAGTAAGTGAATTTACCTGGACAGTAAGTTTTACCTGGAATTCCAACAATAAACACCGAAAGAATTGGACTATAAAGTAAGATGATGAAGAATAAAATTTTGTTGTATATATAGAATAGGTTAAGTATTGAATGTGCAGCGTAAATGGGTAAGAACATAGATTCAAAAAAATTTACGACCGCGCGCTATTCCAAATTTAAGTAAGAACATACACATAAATCATAAAATCTAGACGTCAAGATAGAATTTATAATTAATGTAACAAAATAGCTATTCAATTTTGTAAATGCCTGTTACAGATTGGGTCACGACGCGACGTGATAGTAAAGTCATGCTGATAATAAACCTTTCATAGTGGTCAATTCGAATGTCTGATCTTGTTGAACGATCGCATTTGATGTATTTTACAAAGGTACTTTGATTGAAGCATATTGAAAGTGGTCCAAGAATGCGTTTGGGCGTAGTCTAGGCCGTGAGCGTAACATAAATATCAAGTTTGTTTTAGCTTCAACATATAAAATAGTTTTAAAAGCAATACATTGTTTCAAATACTTTAAGCAATTTACTTCAATTTGGATTCAATGCCACATAATTGGTCGCAAATCGCAAATATAGACTTTCTTCTTTATAAAAAGCAAATGTTACCGCACAAAAGAGCATCCGCTTACAATATAAATGAACCGATCGGACAGGAGCTAGAAGCCTACAATATGGACGAGAACAGTCCTGTTTTGCCCATATTGGCCTTACCGGCTCTACAAATTGTAAATACAGCAGAAGTGAAGACGTACGTAAGCTTGCACTGTGCAGAAAATGATCACAATCGGAAAAGTATAAAATACGATTGTAAACGTAACGTTTAGGCCATAGACATTTTTAAAATGTAATAGTACAAACAAACAGTGTTGCATAATTCCTACAGACTATTGTAATTAAAAAACAAATCTGTAGACTGACTTATTCTATACTTTGTCTATAAGTTACTGTAGTCTACAGTTCCAGGTATTACTAACATGTCCATTCTAGGGTTCTGAATCCTAGGGTTCCAGGGTATATGTCGAGAACAAAGTAACACTAACTGTGCTCAGAGTAAGCACGGTATCCTTCTGTACCTAGATGTGCTATCCGCTCGCCTACCTCGATATGTCGTGTTCGTGAGGTGTGGACATACGCCGGCACTGCTAATGAGGTTGCGACGGTCCCGATAGGTCTACTTTGATGGATCATGCCTTTCATTCCATAGAATAGACAGAATTCACCGAGAACGAACAAGGATGTGTGTGTCTCACTCATAATGTCTTATACTGAACTCTTAGAAACCTGAGACTTAACAAAGCTACCTAATCGTACTGTTACAAGGTTTGAGCTGCATCGAATTGCAGGACAACCCCAAGATAAATTATATGGGCTTCAGCCAATACCCTTCAAACTGCATGCTTTGTACCCATATACGCAAATAAATAAAGAATTTGATTGATTTATAAATGATTAATTACTCTTTACATAAAATTTAAATGTTGAAGGTATAGGTATATTGATCAGAATCAAAATATTCTAACATAAGACTATTGCAGATATACTAGTTAAAGGATAATAACATTCAAGCAATATATCTAATGCATCTAACTTTCACCTGTATTTCATGTGTATAGGTGACTAAAAGTTCATTGTTACGGATTCCTAGCTTTATGCCAGCACCATTTGTATCGCGATTTCGTCGGAGTTGGGATGCAGGGACCGGAATTCCGGTACGCTATAATTTTGTTTTCATGTATAAGTACATTTGGTGATTTCAAATAATAAAAACTTTGAGGTATTATAACAAATTCAACTTCAGTAATAATGATAGACAAAAAACAAACAAAACAACTAAAGTAAACTTTTTAGTACATATGCTGTTGGCTGCAATTAAGATTCTTCTTTGAATAACTGTAACTGTAAGTGCTTTGAGTTTCTTTTAATAAATAAAGAATAGAAAATACAACACTTTCTACACTCAAAGAAACTACATATATATTCTAGTCTTCGATATTGGTGACAGATGTTACTGATAATAAAAAAATATCGAATTTACAACGTAAACCGTTATTTTTTTAAAGAAACATGCAAAATGTGTTATCAAAATATCATCTTACATATAATCATACTTGTGCCTATCTTGTCGGGAGAATAAACAGATGCGAAGCCCTATGGTTAAAGATCTATGATAATATGCTTTATTGCTTTTTCCTAATACGATTATATCTTGATATAATCGTGATATCGTAATCCGTGAGAACAAGTTCCCACGGATTACAGCGTCATATGTTCGGAATGTAATGGACCACTAACAGTAACAGTTGGTTAAATTGAAACTTCAGATTTAATGCACATGTCCCGTTTGTTGCCATAAGCCACTCCATAAATGTTTTCATTGGAGTTATAGGTACCCATTATGCATAGATTTTATAAACTACCATGTAAGATGTATTTATTGAAGTATGTAAGTACACGTAATTTGTGTTTTTGAATTTGAATGAAATATATTTTAAGTTACAATCCATAGTTAATACATAAAATGAATCCCTTTTCTCTAGGACGTGCTTTGGACGCACCGGATTTAGAACAAATTACTTACATTCATATGTAGTAATTAGTACCTAGTTTATAGAAGGTTCTTGCGTGATTGACAAATCGATTATCTAGGTACATACTACCCAAGCTATTTTAAATCGACAAATGAAAGTGGTCAACTCTGGGAAGTAAACACAGAATCAATTAATGTATCCGGCACTGGAAGCAAGCATTTCGATTTCAAGCTGTTGATATCCTTCCGTTTATATTGGTTACGAATGCAAAGCAATAAACTCTATTTGCAGAAGCTACAAAACTGGAGTGTCGGTAACTCTGGCGTCGAGCAAGCGGTTTGCGGCACCCGCGCCCGGCACGGCAACCTTAGTGGCAGCCATAATTAATATATTTTACATATGTATACACATATACTATAACTCCTATATGAAATATTAATAAGTTTTTTTTTTCTCCTATACGAAACAGTATTTTATACAATATATAAATATCTAATAAAGATGACAAATAATGCCATTTTAGTTGTCTTTGATGTGTTAACTCCTTGTTAATTCCAAGTATATCACTTACATACACTTCTCTATCGCTAATTACAAAAACAAATATATGAAATTATTTATAACGTCATTTCCGGACAAAAAATTAATCGACAGGGACTTTATAGGAGGAGCAGGAAGTGCTAATCAACATTCAAAGACACCTAGGTGTGTTAAAGCTTTTTATTGGCAATGGAGCAGACAAAAGCCATTTTTTTTTGAATAACCACCTCAATGTATTGCTTGCTACGCGAACAATCGATCGCCAGGAATGGATCACACGCTGAGCGCGAGCCGCACCGTTGCGCGCACCATTGTACCCAAAATATTCTCAACTGAATAATGGAACTTTCCCTGCTTTGTCAAATTGAAAAATACGAATATTTCGTAAGATACAATGAAGCGTAACTCTAACATCGTGACTTGTCGGGAAGTTCTAAGTATAAACACGACCGTGAGTGTCATGACAACGAAGTTTAAAAACTAAATTATGTAACAAAATTTTAAAGGTAATTTTTTACTTGCATTAATGAAATCTAACATTAGTATCTGTTTTTTTTAGAGAGCTTAACTTCCACTTCCTACCTTTCCGTGCATGCGGTTGAGAATGGAACAAAGGGCAGGACTTCCGATCAGCTGCTGCGGCGCCCCACGTTTTACGGGGCTTCTTCTAATATTAACTACCTACCCAATGCATCAAGTCAAACAACACGTGTTTTACGTTTTTATCCTACCTAAATAAATTATAACAGAAATTAATGATTACGTATAGTAAATTTGCAGCAGTAAATATAACAATAAACTCACCAGATTTGCACTATTAACCAAGTAGATTAAGGACCTATATGACAGAATTTATAAACTGAAAATAAAGTAAATCATGCGAAATACGTTGACCCTCGTCAATAGTTTACTGCATTATGGGGTGAAACAAAGTTAGAGGGGAATAGGGAAATCACACAAATTTGTTGCTGTGGTTACAAGAAAAGGGAACAAAATAACACCAATGAAGCAACATGCTGTTTTGTAATAACTATAATCATCCGTACTTGCATGCCTTGAAGCAAGAATCACAAGCTTCGCAAGTAACACTTGCAACTACGATCAACCACTCTGATAAGCCAAGAGATAGGAGGATTACAATAATTAATGTACCTATACTATTAGATCTAACTATAGTACGTATCCACGCACGTGTTTTTTAACGCACTTCACCTGATGAATATTGGAAAGTTAGCAGCAACTTTATTTATGGTCCCACGTAACCTCAATGCAGAGGTTGTTGAAAGAAGCTAGTTCAAACAGGAAATGTTTCATATCGGCTACCTTTATCGAAGCTGCTGCTAACTGGGTTTGCATCATAACAATCGAGGATAATATACGATAAGTAGATTAGTCAGTGCACTATATCCCAGGAGCAGGAGGGTGCGGTGGCGTCGAACTTCTTGCCACGGATTCTGTTAAATTATTGCATTATGGCGCCATTATACGGTAATGCGATATTTTCTATCTTTGGTGTAAACGAAAGCATGAAAATCATTCTCTTAAAAAAATATTGGCGCAGACATTTATTTTAAATCAAACCCAAAGGGTTTGGAAGGAACTTTGGTTAGTCGGAAATGTGAAAAATTATTAATTTATAACGTTCACTTATTTGGTGTAGATACCAAATCAAATGGTGTAGACACCATGGTCATTCATTGATGTTTTAATTCAGATTAGCCCTTACAATAGCGATACAACGATAAAATAAATGAGTAGGTACAATATGTATTTGCACGAATTTATTTTGTATCTTGTTGCATTACCACTTCTTTTACACACGCTTTTTCTCTAAAATACATAGATTAAAGAATTTGCCTTGAGACCGCGCGCGATTCCTAATTCCTTGCTAAAATATATATAGGAGTATTGCCATTTACACACAAAATTGTAGCGTCAACGGAAGTAACAATTATTATTAATGCATAAAAATATACATTAAATACATTATATTCAGTTTTTTTTGAGTCATTATGCACACGTAACGTACTGACTATTCTATCATGAGTTGTAGTGTGGTACCGGAGGTGTGTATAATTAGCGTGGGCTTCTAAGGGCATTGTCACAGCTTCACTGCATCACCGACAAGAATCTGTATTAAAATAGACCTATTGTTCTACGATCCTCAAGTGAACTATAAACATCTAAAGATTTGTTAAACATATCCATGAATGATAATTCAAGAGAAATCAATACACATTTATTTGGAAATTTTAAATTGATAATCTGAGATCATCAACGAAACCACCGGACTAAGAAAATAATACGACATTGAATTTTATTAATGCATTTATTACCTACTAAAACATTGCTCTGAGACCCTGTATCTTGGAAATCATGAGCACCGTTATTAAAAAAATACACTTAAGTCGGAAGACTTATTTAAAAGGTGAATTTTGCGTACTAAAATATAACATGCAAGGAAAATAAATATAGCAAAATAGCAATTTGCAAAACAACCAGCGTGTTAAAAACTGTCAATCGCTCGAAGTTTATTATTCAAATGTTTAGCGCAATTTTTTAATTTATCTTCTTGCCGTACAAACGAACAGAGTATTAAATAAAAGAGATGGATTAAGTCAATAGAGTCGTTTCTAAGGTGTTACGTAACGAAGGAGAATTAGTTAAAATTATTTTAAATGAGAATCCATTATAAATAAACACCTATTTCATTGTTTGAAACCCGTCATTGGCAAACGCTGAATTCATCTCGAATTTATGCAGACAAAAGCTCATCATAATATCGGGTACCTGGAAGCCCTGGTTCCCAGAATCGTTGACAAAAAACGATGCTTCCCTGTAAGTTTAAAATTCCCACAATGAGCGCCGAGAGGGGTGAACAACTCAAGTGTTGTTTTTGTCTCTTCTATTTGTGGAGTGCGATAATAAAATCCTAACGCAACTGTAACTAGAAAAAAGTCAATGGTAACCAATGTCCCTTCTACTTATTTTAGGACGCACTCAGGCATCAATTGCGCAGATTATTATTTTATGGCTTCAAAGGGTATTTCAGTTCAACCACTAAAGAGTTACTGCACTCAAGCAGCTGTTTTGTATCACAGTACCCCTTACTTATATTTCTTAACTAGCAATTGCCCGCGGCTCCGCCCGCGTGTTGGTCGCTTTTCGCCTAACCTGTGGAAACTACAACTATCCAGTCCTATAGTTAAATCTATAGTATCCTATTCCCGTGCCAATTTTATAAAGCCATTACATTGCTACGATATCAAACTGAAAATATTAACATTCATATTATCACATCTTTGTCTCTAAAAGAGTAGACGCAGCCTATTACAGGGTCATTTGGACCTAAAAACCACTTCTAAAGTTATAGTGGGCGTGAAAAGTGGAGAAAATCTCAATAAAAAGTGATAAGTTAGTTAAATTAAACCTAACGACACGACCGTATGTTCCGTCAAACAATAACTGAACTGACTTGCCGATTTCATTATTTTTTGAACCAAAGCCAAACCAAACCAACCAATCAATTCAAATAGCTTACAATACAACACGACCGATAAACAAACCAACCAATAGAACTAAATCAACAACCAAAATTTTTTTTAATAATTTAAATTAATTGCCGTAAGGAAAATTTTCAATCTGATATACCATATGCGAAAAAATAATTAAAATAAAGTCAGCGCCATCTATTGATATTTTATGTAACTAAATTATACGCCCACACACATTCAATTGTTATTTTATTAAAATTTAATAGAGACTGCAGTGTGTTTTTCTCTTTATTGATATCGATAAAACGAAGTAGAAATCTAGCTTTATCTAAATTAAATACGTTTATGTAAACCGCATTCAACTCTGTTTAAAAGTTTTGAAGCAGTGCTAGAAGTAAACTTCAACTGACCATAACTTCTTTTTCCCTTAACCGATTTTGACGAAACAAAGTTTTGACAACGCTCCTAATTATATGTAATCCACATGTGAAAACCGCGTTCAAATCTGTTGAGTAGTTTTGAAGTTATAACGTACCAGAGAGACAAAAATTCCAAAAATTGTTTTTTTTTGGTTTCTGTTACTCTTCTTTAATCGCTCCGTATCAGTTTTTTAGAAAAATATTTAATGTATAGACACTCGATATTACTGTCCTATTATTTGTATAGATAGATAAGTACAAAATACTGATATATTAACGGACTTAACGTTAAGAGCGTTCTCTACCAGTCAAACATTTGATTAATCTTCTTCTTCAAAGTCGTCAATGACACACTATTAGATTTGTTTTGATTGGGGTTGCGATATCGTTTATCCGGAAATAAATTTGCAAATAAATTTATTCGTTCCTTTTCAAAATTAAAATAAAAGTAAGAAAATAATTCTAGAAAACAAATAAAAAACGAAAACAGAAAATTATTGTTTGTGGCAGGATTCGATCCAGCTACTTCCAGCTATTTCTTGAAACATTTCTTTACTAAAATATTAAAAGCAAAAATATTGAATTCTAAAAAACTAATACAGAACGAAAAAAAAGTAAGTAAAAAAAAGTCATGTTTAGCAGGATTAGAACCCTCTACTAAAAAAAATTATCCGCGACCTCTACGATAGGCCAACATGCGTTGTTAGTAATTGGCGAAATTTTAAATTGAATTTGTCTATAGGAACGCAAATTCACCCCTTTTTTGGATGTAAGGGTCGGAATTGTGAACAACCCTTTCTTATGTGGGCAGTATATAGTATAACGAAGACACTTACCAAATTTCACGTTTATGGCTTTTATAGTTTCGGTTTTGTGATGATAAATTAGTTAACCTCCCCCTTTTTACCCCTTTAGAGGTTGAATTTTAAAAAAACGCTTAAACACGCCATTAGTTATTTTTCATGAGAAGCATTCTTGCCAAGTTTCAAGTACATTAGTGAAGATTTCAATTTTTTTTCATACAAACTTTGCCCTCAATTTTAACCCTTTTAGGGGTCTAATTTTGAAAAATCCTTTGTTTATCTGAGCACTACGTATTAATATAAAACTTCGGTCCAAATTTCAAGTTTATAGCTTTTGTGGTTTAGGCTGGGCGTTGATTTATCAATTTACCTATTTCACCCCTATAGGGATGTTATTTTCAAAATCAGATTGATGCATTATTATTTTTTACCAATTACAAATTCAAATTAAAAATTTCATGTGTCTCACTTCAATAATGACAAAGTTTCATACAAAATGGCAACCCCTATTTCACCCCTTTAGGGATGTAATTTTCAAAATCTGATTGGTGCATTATTATTTTTTACCAACTTCAAATATATGTTAATAATTTCATGTATCTCACTTCAAAAATGACGAAGTTTCATACAAACTGGCAACCCCTATTTCACCCCTATAGGGATGTTATTTTCAGAATCAGATTGATGCATTATTATTTTTTACCATTTACAAATTCAAATTAAAAATTTCATGTGTCTCACTTCAATAATGACAAAGTTTCATACAAAATGGCAACCCCTATTTCACCCCTTTAGGGATGTAATTTTCAAAATATGATTGGTGCATTATTATTTTTTAGCAACTTCAAATGTATGTTAATAATTCCATGTATCTCACTTCAAAAATGACAAAGTTTCATACAAACTGGCAACCCCTATTTCACCCCTATAGGGATGTTATTTTCAAAATCAGATTGATGCATTATTATTTTTTACCAATTAAAAATTCAAATTAAAAATGTCATTTGTCTCACTTCAATAATGACAAAGTTTCATACAAAATGGCAACCCCTATTTCACCCCTTTAAGGATGTAATTTTCAAAATCTGATTGATGCATTATTATTTTTTACCAACTTCAAATGTAAATTAATAATTTCATGTATCTCACTTCAAAAATGACGAAGTTTCATACAAACTGGTAACCCCTTTTTCACCCCTTTAGGGATAAAATTCCCAAAAGTCCTTTCTTAGCGGACGTCTCTTAGTCACAATCTACCTTCCTGCCAAATTTCATCTTCATCGGCTCAGCAGTTTTGGAGATTTCGTGATGAGTGAGTGAGTGTTTTTCGCTTTTATATATATAGATTTATTCAGGCATGAAGGTATTAGGTATAAAGCCGTTAGATTTAAGCCGAAGCTCAGATTACACGACGAAGTCTTGCTTAATATGGATCTACTGCAGTCATTCAATAGCCTGCAAAACAACACCGCAGCAAGGAAAGGCACTATCGTGCCGTAAGGTGACACCGGTGCCTGTGGCATTACATATAACTGAGGGGCATGCCGTTTAAAACTTATTGTGCAATACCTATAATAAAAAGCGGACACTTCAGACTAAAGCTCTGAGGTATTTCATATTTTGTTCAACATCATGTTATCAAGTTGCCATTTTTGGCCTCTCTATTTGGCATGTCCGGTTATAATGCCTTGTTGAACACGCGGCGCCCCTATACGCTAACAAGACTATTATTATGATAGACAGCTCAGACGTGGACCAGACACACGCGATGAAATGATTGCATCTTTACTTCATAACAAATAGATAATTTGGCAGTCATTCATACTTAGAACAAGCAAAATGATTCACAATGATAAGATTTATTTTGTATGAAGATAATTTATTAAACTGCACAGAAATGCAAACAGGGAATCAATTATGAATTATAATCAATAGTTAAGGTTAATGGCGAGGTGGAAGATACGTTAAGTACTGTATCAGGCAAAACTAGTCTTGGGAATCTAATGATCTTAAACTTAATAACTGGGCGGCTATCGTTAGAGATAAAATCGAACCCGGTATAGAAAGGAAAATAAATACTAATAATACTGTGGTTTTCGTAATACCTATATATTCATCTAAATATAGTCTGATTTGTTTTCAGCAAAGGTTAAGTTTATATTGATATTACTTGACGATTAATTAAGTTACCTAAAATTAATAGGAAGGTTTATTTTGAACATATTTTGAAGTATACAGGAACAATGTTTGGTAAAGTTATGTTTCATTTTTAAATTAACTATATTAAGATTCATTGAAATAATGTTGGTATTAATAGATGTTTCTCCAAGGAACCACATGCGGGCTAAGGAAACAATAATTTTAACCCTGACAATACAGAAACGAACAGATTTGATTTATGGTGACAATTACAGTACTATCATAACCATACTAATCTGTAGTTATTCCCAGCTTATATTCATTTTATAGTGTCTTACGATAAGTATAAATTTTTACGACTCTCGTGTAGAGATATGTATTTAAATAAAATGACAGTTTTAACAGTAATCTAGAGCAGTTTATGAGCAGTCGACTTACCGATTTAAGAAGTGAATGTTGTCGGCTTTCCTTCATTAAATGTGAACATCTATCGTTTTGTAATTGTACTTTAAGATTATTGTTGATTATCAATGGAATGGAATTATTTTTAAGTGACGTAAGATAAAAAAAAAATTAATAAAATATAAATAAATAAATATAAACCATTAGATTCAGAAAGAGCGGATAAAATTGTACAAATTCTAGGAGAATATGATACGATGCCTAAAATTTAGATCTAGACAACTCGCAATCGGTACAATTGAGATAAGTATAATTTATTAAGAGTAGGTATCGGGTCGATTTCGCAAGAATGTAATTAATTCTTACGACACGAACTCGTTCCCCACTTACAAAGAAATTGATAAGAGCTTATCGTTCAACGAACTTTTGTGCAAACGTGACGTTTTGTTCAACCTCAAAATTCACAATAGCTCTAAGTTAGGTAGTTCGACACAGTTCTCCACTGATTTGATTACTATTTCGGGTTTAAGAAGCGATCTGTTTGTCTTATTTTATAACAGATTTTTATCTATTTTTTTACACTTACGGTAAGAAAATAGATAATAGAACCAACCCAGTCAGTCAGTCCCAAGCTGTGACCATTTGATGTTAGTGTATTTTAGCTAATGAAAAATAATTATGTACATTATTACTGTTCTGTGGGTCAAGAATTTAATATGTTTCAGTTAAGCTATACCAAGGTGGTGAGAACAGCATGAATCTGCAGCAAGGATTAGATCAAGCTTAAAAAGACTTCTCAAAAGGCTACAAAATATGCACTATATTTTGAAAATAAATATAACTATTGAAAGATGACCGCAGGGAGAGATGATTCCGCTAGTTATGTGATTCCAAAAGAATCTTTTATGTGTTACCTTAGTGGTAAAAATACACGTGTCATAATTTTACTTAAGTATACAGTATTAATGTTGAAGTCGACAGTGAAAAAGGCTGTCATTTATTAAAGGGCGAGAAAAATGTTTCCTTAAAGGCAGGAATGAGACTGGAACAACACTTAACGTTATCGTCCAGGTGAAAGGTTGTCAAATGAATAGCAGTGTTTACACTAGCCAGTCGTCGTGTCCCAGGCCCAACGTTGTTACTTAACTCGAGATATGCTTGTTTAAACATTCGGTTCTCTTCCGTAGACATTGATTGTTTTCTCACCGATACTTTATGAAATTCTTTTTGTTAAAGTCCAGTGCATCGAGATCTAGTTAATTATTCCGTCAAGTCGTGTGTTAAAATTTATTTATTTTTTAATTTGTGATTTAAGCTACAGTCTACATACAGTCTAGCTCTGGACATCTCCACAACAGACACAATTCTTGCCTGACAGCTTTCTGCTGCAACCCATGGACATGAACTACATATTTCGAGCCTTAGCAAGTACCTATATTACTTTTAAAATCTTACTGGACATTAAATGTGTCGCCACGCTGCGCTTGCACATATCAGTACGTACCCTATCTAGTTGCGATTCTGGTAAATTGTGATCGCGACCAGGTACTTATGAGGTGCGGTGATTTTCTACAGACTCTTAAATATAATTTGGGTAAATCGAAAATAGCCTTCAATACATACCTACTATGTTAAGAAAGTTATGCTGTTAGGTCTTTAGAACAAACCATTTCAATTTTATCTTGGATTAATCAATGTTTATTGATACGCATTTCCTTAACTGTGGCTGTTTAATTCCCCTTTAAAAGATCTAGAACAAAATGAATGTACGACGTTTATCTTAAATACACAATTTATCCTTGGAGTGTTAAATACTCGAGTGGTCAGGATCGGCAGGCGCGGCGAGCATTGGATGGGCTGGAAATTATTATCTCGAGACGTTTTTATGCTCCGCATTGGAATCTGGGATTTTTTTCCCATCGTGGCCCTCTCGAACGCCCAAACAGGTTTTTAGATAGCGTTCAGTAATGCATCAACATGGAACGTTTTTGTAAGGCGGCATACACAAGGAGGCCGAGGTAATGAGATTTCAGAACGGCCGTTTTATTCAATGAACTTAATTTACTTGATGGCAAGATTGCTTGGGGTGCCGTAGAGATGTGTGGTGTTTACATTAAGTACTTAGGGCATGACTTATAGTATGTAGTTGTATACCTAGTTGATAAAAAAATATTGTCCGCACTACTTTATAGAAATGGGTACCAAAGGCACCATAGGTACCTATCAATAGTCTAGCGAAGAGCAGTTGTTTGTGCTGTTTCGTGGGATCCGTTATCGTGGGAATTTCGGGTATTGCTTCTGAAATTCCCGCGGGACTTGCCCGGGAATCCCGATTTCCTTTATACAAAGTTTGTCATAACAATAATCAACACAAAAAAATGAATTATCCAATTTGATGAATTCGTTCAAAATCAAACATGCCTTGAGTTCATTCAATCGACGATAAATTTTTTTAATAACCGATTTTGATAAAATAAACTTTGGATGTTCTTCCGAGTTAAAACAAAACAATTGGTGAAAGTTTTTAGCAAATCGGTTCAGTAGGTTCTTTCGGAGATAACGCTTATCATACAAACATACAGACAGACAAAAAAAATTTTTTGCTTTCTGTTATCCTTTTTTAATGTCCCTCTCTCCATTTCAGTCAAAATTACTTAATGTACAGACAAAATATTTTTACTATTTTATTATATGTAGATTACTGAATAAGTAAAAAGTTGGTTGGCTGTTCTTATAAAGACCGTTATCTCCCATCGATGTGTAAATTTGACCTTAGGAGATGTGTCCTAAACTCATAACTAAATTGAAATTTGCTCTAATATTTGTTTGACTGTACTTTCGACTCTTGGCCGTTCGCACTTAGTGGACTGAAGGGGCGAGTCTGATACTAGATACTCAAAAGTCTGAAAAGATACCGATTTAAGAGTACCGGCAGACGTCTAAACCTGTTAGTTGTTTTTAGAATCCCAATTGGAAATATAATATATATTTAACAATTATAATAGTCTATATCAATAATATCAACAAAGAATTAAAGTTCACTTACGGACTGGCACCTTCTTCGGGTCATATTTCTCGACAATTTCACCAATCTTTTCGATCTTAGTTTGCGCCAATTTCGATCGTTCCGTGATACCCTGCAGCTGCGTCGTCAACTCGCTGAAGATGTCCTCGGCAAGCAGCACGAGAGAGGCGAGTTGGCGCAAGGCATTGCTCAGGGTACAGTTAGTGACCGCCTGCAACTCCTCGTCTGACACCTTGGGTTTCCCATTGTCATCCCGTAGGCTCGTTCGCGACAAATACCTCGGTTCCACTACACGTTGCACGAAAGGCATTTCGCTGTGTCCCAAAACACTTCGTACCACTTATTCACCCATCCCCGCGACGCGAATTAAACGTAATTCCAACATTCATTCAACACACCAACACAAAAAACGTCAGGTAACCGCCACTTTGAATTAACCGACATCCTGACCGGTGAACTTTCACTAATAGCGGTATATTTCGAATGTTAAGCAGTTTTACTTATTTATATAAGTATTGAATATTTTTTAGTTCAATAACAATGAAGTTAAAAATTTTCATTGAAACTTTAATCTAGTGACGAAATCCCGCCACAATGAACGTAGCGTGACATGCCGTCCTCTCACGAATAAGTTCCCGGCCGAATGAATGAAATGGATGAACAATTTTACGATGTTTCGTGTTGCCATATCATACATTTTTATTTCCCATACAAATAGGTTACCCTAAATTCAATAGAGGTCACCACCTATTATTTCGATTGTAGGTAGAACTTTCTTAATATTGTGCGTATGCGTTTTTCAAACTAGAAACGATATACATATCACATGGTACATTTAGAAAACTTTTATTTTTATTAATTTCAACCGTGCTCTAGCGCACTGGAAAACAATAAATTTGAGTCTTTATCTATAATAGCCTTTTTATTATATATAATTTAGACGACGTCTTCATTTGTCATCTATAGACATGAACCCGTAAAAGATTTTAATGATTGTCGTTCTAATTTCAAAATTCCTTTTGAACCAGAATGCAAGTGTGGTAAAACCATATTTCACCCGATTTACTGTACTTTTGTCCATTTTATATAGGGCAACGTAGTATAAGCCATCGCAGCGCCATCTCTGAATATCTTTCAACATAATTTACGTCATGCTCTACGAAGCATTTGCAGATGGCCAGTCACTAGATGTATACTAACGAATAGCGGTTTGACTTAAAATGGACAGATGGTGCTTATTCTAATTTAAACCTTTTTTCATAGAAATTTTAGAGCTGTCCTCTTATCGGTGGAGTCACATCCTTTGTCATTAGACATTTGCCGGAAAGTAGGTAAGTACCTATATGACTGCTTGTCGTTAATACAGCAATATGCAGTGCCGTTAATAGCCTTTTCTGCGCCCTGTGCGAGTTCTATAATTTTCTGCGCCCTAGCGGAGGCTTCAGTAACTGCGACCTCTAGTCTGGTCTGGCCTTTTTGCGCCAACCAAAATCTACATTCTGTGCCTGGGCACCGGTGGCACCGCTCTATTTACGATGTATAGGTACTTACTTATTCCGCCAATCGCAATAATAATTGTTCCTGATGAAAGAGATTTTTAGGAAGGCAATTATGTATACGGTTAACATATAACTACTCTTGGGAAGGCGGTTCATGGAAGTAAGTTAAAGAAAAGTCGTTTTGCCCAAAAAATATGTATTACATTTCATGTAACAAAGCGCTTTAGACATAATAAGTATATCGACGAGATCACATAAATACATACACCTAGGTATATAATGCCTTGCATTCTTATGTTACAAGTAAATACTCGTACATGTGATGTGACAAGAGAATTCAAAATAAGAATGGAATGATAATATTCTCAAAAGGGATATCTAAGCCAAGTAGGTACATTCTCAGTTGAAATCTCTCGACCCATCACGAACTACGATCTTACTACGATATATTCAGTAGGTATGTATGTAGTGTGTAGTAGACGTCATCAAGAGGACTCTCGGTGATTTTAGTCCCTTGGGAGCATGGCACCATCACAATCGTCTCTTAATCAGCGCACCATTATACTCGTTTTAAAAACGATTTTCTTCTTCATCCCAGTGTATTTTCTAGTTCCATTTTCAGCTAACGCTTCAGAGGCAAGAGTAAGCTTTTAATTATGCTGAATCATGCTGTCTTACTTCCATTTTTCCACACTTTTTACAGGGAAATAAGATCAATAGTCAGATTTTTCAGGCAGCTTAAAAGCATCTGATAGAAATGCCACAATAGCAAATGATCATAGTTAGGCGGGCTTGCCATAGCTTGACGCGCGCTATCGTAACTATAACGCACGCCCCGCTAGGCCATCTGGCTCCAATAATTAACAAAGAAAACCGATTTTGGTTTCTATGACTTTGATTCTGGACTCATTCATAAGTGACGAGATTTCCGTCACGCGAAGACATACCTACTTATTTATACAAATAATTTTAAACTTGATGAGCAGCCGACTACACATGCAACATGTCTACCTATATTATTGTTATGACCACTTATATAACAACCGTCTCTTTACCATACTTATAATAATTTTAATTGATTAAAGACATGGAAAGATTATGCAAGTTACTAATAATAGTAATTTTACTAGGCTTAGTATGGCAATAATAATAATGAAGTTTGATTTTACCAGTTCAAGCGGAAAAGTATTTAATAGATTATTTTGTTTAAGTATTCTATTCGGTAGGTAATATTATTATTCAAAATAAATAGGCAAGGGATACAATACTAATTATCAGATCTAAATTATTTGGAAGATAGATAGGTAATTTTTAATCGGCGGAATTTTAAAAACACGGACGGGTCATGTAGGTACCTGCCTATTTACTTGGTTGTAAAATTTTATTATGAAATATTTAACAGAGTCAAACATTATAATTATTAGTTAAATACCTACTTACTTCTTTTAAATGCATGTGCGAAAAAATTATAATGTACTTGAAGATACCTTTCATATAACTCTAACGACACAAGGCTACCACAGTATTTGGAAAAATAAACTAGGAAAACGTGAACAAACAACTAAAATAAAACATTCCCATGAATTGAGAACATCCTCCTTTTTTGAAGTCGGTTAAAAATGTGTGTAGATAAGTAAGTATAAAATGTAGTAGGTACTTTGGTGTAAAAATTAGAAATTATAAAAAGCCAGTTACATTATTTTCATAACATATTTACTTCAGTGTGGCTCTTACTTATATTTGTAAAAATAAACGGATTTATTTTCCTAGTAGAAAATGTTAATATTTATATATTTGGCGCAGATTATTACCTATTTTTAAGTATCTTTGTGGCTTTGGTACTTGACTAAGATCGCATTCACAAAATTTATTTTATTAAGTAGATGCTAACTACCTTTTATTTATTCATTACCTTACCAATACATCAATATAGCACCAACTGTGCATGTCAATGTAGCTAATAAAATGAAAAAAAAAATTACTACCAAAAATAAAAACCTTTTATTTATTCTGTGCTAAAGCCAAAATCAAATCGCTAAATATCTACACATTTGTATATATATGTATATATGTATAATACTTTAAAGAACAAAAGCTTTATATTTTTCCCACACATACTAATTAAACATTAAAGTTACATCTTTACACTAATACATATAGGCATACTTATTGTTTATCTAGATAAACGCACGTACCTTAAATCAATGGCAGTATTTCGTCTTGATTTTATCTATGATATAAGTAGCTCAGCAGTACATTCAAACACTCACATATGTATGCCTATCTATATCTATATTATGAGTACGAAGTTTTTATTTTATCTTTATCCATACAAATAAGGGAAAATTAAAAAAAAGTTTAAAATTAGTCAAATAAAAAAAATATTAAGTAATTAAAAATAGTATTATTTGTATTGTAATATAATATATATAAATTAGATACTTAGAACGACCATTGACGATATATATTGATATTGTAACACTAGCTCACACATCTGACTGGAACTATAGAAAAAAGAAGTTGCGATCTAAAGAAGAAATTCGGCGAGAGTCGGGACGATTAGGGGCGGAATTTTTGACTGAATCTAATATTTTGTGTATTTTATGTACTTATAAATAAATAAATATTATAATGACTTAAAAAAAAGAAGGTTCGATATAACAATCTAGGATTATTTAAATACCATGTTGTACTGCAATATTAGATTCAAATATATTACGAAGTTATCCCTAATCTAACAGTGACCTCACTATTTGCTTTCATATTTAATATTTATTACATTTATTGCACGAAGCATAAACCTATTATTAACACTACATTAATACTTCCTACAGTATTATCAATCATTATTTGAATTAACAATGTCCATAAATAATTTGGCATGATATTTTAATTGAGATCGCAACGATTAAATATTAAGCTCTAAATAACTTAAATACCTATTTATAAATTATCTAAAATTATATGAATAATAACAATTTATTATTTGTATTAATTTTGAATAAAAAATTTGATAATATTCTTATAAAAAGGTAAATACTACAGTCCAAATCCTTAAACGCACTGCAACTTTTCAAATTTATATTCTAAATCTAGAAAGAGTATATTCGGTTTCTTATTATTTTAAAATACTATTAAATATACAAAAGGCTATAGAAAAATTGCAAATAAGAGTTTGAACAGAACATCAATAAAATTGTGAATAATATACCTAATATATATGAATCTTTACATGAAATCTATGAGACGCTTATTCTTCTGTTTTAATGGTAATTATTTTTTTTGATACAAGCTTGGTAAATGATAATGATATACATGATAACATAACCACCTGTCGTATTGATGAAATTGAAATAACTGAATTAAAACCACATAAAAACAAACAATAAAAGTAGCAAAGTAATATACCCAATTGAAATATTATGTACATACAATTATTTTAGATACTATTTCCATGTTGAACACACACAATGGTATTATTACATCGCTTGCACAAACATATACATTCATTGGTTACTTATATATGATTATGTAATACTATAATAATAAAAGATATAGTTGAGATTATGTATTTTGATATGATCGGTAAATAGGATAGATTTAGGTATTTAGACGAGAATAGATATGATAAGTAATTTATATTTGATAAAGGTAAGAGATTATTAAGCACAGAATATTCTAGAAAATACTCGTATTTAACAAAGATTAAGGTGATACCTCGGTGAACACTAGCGCCACCGTCATTTAAAAATAATTACTCACTGAAAACACAAGTTATCAAAAATCCCTCTGCTGTAATTATGGTTCTTGATCTGAAGTTAATTTTAATAATATTCAATTATAGTTCCATATAGTTACAAATTGCAAAACTGCAAAAAGTGGCCGTTTTAAGCAATAATACAATTTGTAAATATAGAGAATTATAATTTAATAGTTAAATATATTTAAAATTAACTCAAGGTCACACAAAGAGCTATGGAGAGGGCTATGCTCGGTGTTTCCCTTCGAGACCGCATCAGAAATGAGGAGATCCGTAGGAGAACAAAGGTTGCCGACATATCCCAGCCGATTAGCTCTTTGAAGTGGCAGTGGGCAGGGCACATAGCGCGACGAACCGATGGCCGATGGGGCAGAAAGGTTTCGAATGGCGACCATGCACCGGCAAGCGCAGCGTCGGACATCCACCGACCAGATGGTCAGATGACCTAAAGAAGGTCGCAGGCAGATGCTGGATGCAGGCCGCTTCCAACCGGTCGTTCTGGAAATCCTTGGGGGAGGCCTACGTCCAGCAGTGGACGACCTGCGGCTGAAATGATGATGATGATGATGAAAATTAACTTCAGATCCAGAACCTTAATTACAGCAGAGGGATTTTTGATAACTTGTGTTTTCAGTGAGTAATGATTTTTAAATGACGGTGGCGCTAGTGTTCACCGAGGTATCACCTTAAATAAATAAAATAGAAAGTATTTATAGGTCTGCGTTTTGGAATACATTACTGTCAGTTCTTTTGGGTCTATCGTGTCTGTCTGTCAAATCAAAACTGTACAGATAAGAAGAGTTGTTTTTTGTGAAGTACAGTATAAAAACAATTAGGTATTATTTAAATTAACAATATCCATAAATAATTGTTTACTATCAGACAGATTAATGAAGAAAACGCCAACATTAAAAAAAAAAAACAATATTGGATTGTTTTTTTAAATATCTGAAGCATTACTAATCTGTTCTGGTTGGAACCTATAAAGTATATTTTAGATACTACACAGATTGTTCAATTGTTAATGTCCACTTACATATCACTATTTCATGCAGCCTAATAAAAGAAGATGTAACACTAAATTATCAAGGACGAGTACTTACCTGTTAAAACTTACATCAATAAAGTCCAATCAAGAAATTAGCGCAAAATAAACGAGTACTCGCCACTACCGCCGCTAGCTTCCTATTCCTACCGTTTCCTTGACCACTAAATACGAGTAAACACGGACTATATGACCGAGTCTATTTTGCAATTAAATATTTGCAAATGATCAAAGTGCTAATTGTAATTCCAAGCGATTGCTAAGTGGCATAAAAAGTAGACCGTGTAAACTCAATTAAAAACAGTGCAACGTAATACTCAAGCATGATGGCTAGATACTACTGCTACAAGATAACACTGAACACAAATCTGCCGCACTGACACATCCTTGGTGTGACCATTCACAGTGGTGGAAGGAGACGTCTTTCCATCTTCTCAGCTCATCCATTAGCGACGACACGACCGCTGGCGGTCGGTAAAGGAGCTCCTCATCTATTTGCGCACCCCGCGCTATGGGTCTACCTCATGGCAGACTTCCATGTAGTCGGGATCGTGCATGATATCCTTTATCATGTCTTTCAGCATGGTGTACCGGGGGAACATGGGATATACTTTGGAGCTGACGTACTCCTTCTGAAAAAAAAAAAAACGTTTACAATTTATTTTTATGTCATACACTTCAGATAGTCCTTCAGGAAGTTAATAAAGACTGATCCGAATTTAATCGTTTAAATAAATATGGATAACAGTAAGAAATAGTTATGGTGCAAAATAGACTAAGTATTCAAAGTGAACATTATTTGATTACGCAATTCGGTCGCAAAGCTGTAAGAAAATTGCACCAATTTGGGAAATTCACGACACGTCCGCTACAAATTAATTGGCGGGGTGAAATAGTTACGAATCTAGAATCTCAAAAACGTGCCTCGAATTTTCGCTGAAAGCACAAAAAGGTTCATAAATATTGATTTTCTTTTAGGTACGTAATAACTGCACTAAATTATATCTAACTTTAGCCTTCGACCTATTTATTTTCTCTAATATTATATTATGGGTGAGGATTCAATTAATATTGGATTATACTTTCATCTCGAATTTGTTGTGTTTTAACGATATTATAATTCAATCCGACAAGAACTTTGTTATAATCTAATTTGCAGAACTATGTAACACTCTCCTCTTAGTGCTCTTTCGGTTGCGTTCTCAGCTCGGATTTAAATCCTTTATTAAAACCCATAAGTTATTTTTTAGTCATTCATTACAAAATACCAAAATTACCATAAAATTACGATATCGCGGCTGCTCTAATGGCTGTCATTAATTAAATCTATAAAAATTACGATATTCTTCCACATAATACCGTAGTTAATGAATTATCATTTACTACGGTACTTATATTAATAAGATAGATAATTGGGCTTTTTTAATATAACAATAGTTAATTATCGGCTTAAATAATCTAAGTTGAATTCTCACCCATAATATAATATAAGAGAAAAAAATGTTTTTTTACCTTTTCTGCCAGTTCTAATGGACTTTGAGTATAATAATAATAAGTAAAAATAAAACCTTTAGTTCTCTGATGAGGTTCCTAAGGCCGGTGTATTTCTTCAGCAGCCGGTACAAGTCGTTTGTCATCTGTGTATTCTCGGTTTCTATCTGGGACGTTGTCATGTCTGGAAAATACGAGAGAAAACGTGAAATGAAAGTCACACTCCGATTTAGGTTACTCGAACCTCTTGAAAAACCTACAATTTCCATTCCATTTGCGCTTAGCGGGTCGTACATTTGAGTAATAGGCATTACAACTAAATCTATTTTTTAGATGGTTAATCAAGACTAATAGTTATGTGAAAATTGTATTCGCGATCCGAATTGAGGGTAATAAAACGAATAGTCATATCATTCAACCCTCTAGAGCTGGGATGACACGTATGGTACGTATGGTATTATTTTATTGTTTTTTTTTTTTTTCATTCTAAACAGATACTACCGTGATTTCGTGATTACTATTATAACTATTCTGTACTTCTGTTTTCTAAAGGAATCCGTCCATGCAAAAGATATCTACTTGCGGATTGTTTCTGCTTATTTATCTTTATCTGGTGCTCCGGTTTGCGTGTGACCACATCGTTTAATTTCAGCCCGAGGGCTCCATTCATTCGTGTTGCCATGTTCAAATCCCCGAAATTAATTGCTGTTTTGTTGTTCATCGACCAAGAAAGTTGGCTTACATAGTATAATAGCTAGCAATAATGAAAAGTATTTTAGGATTTACCAAAGTAAAAGGGTTTTGTGAAATGTTATATTTCATAGCTACGAGTACATAGGCATACTTCCTAATAGCACAGCAAGGACAATTATGTTACTCAATTACATTTTTTATGCTAAAAGATCGCTGATAAATAATGTGCATCAGCTTTCATACGATTTTATTAACTGTAAGCGTAAAATAAACAGCTTTCAGATTGTGTGCTCTTGTTTTTGTCACCAATAATCCTTTTAATGAATTCAGTCCAGTAAGCCTTTTTCAAATTAAGATCGATATAATAATTATGTTATTTTTTCAAATCAAATCAAGTCATTTATTTGTATATCACAGGTTATATAAATGTTTTTTTGTATAGATTCCCTAATGATCATCTGGTTCATTAAATAATCCTTAGTACCATATTCGTGATTTTATTCAATGCAATATGATTAATATGCAGAAGACTTCGAAATATAAAGAAACACCTTAAGATATTTATCATTATGAATCTTACTTCCTCTGACTCTGAGCTTCCATTTTAATATTTCCAGTGGATGATTTGAAAAATTGCCCTGTTATCTTCATGTTCCTCGAACACGCGTTTTTCCTGAAGCTAGAAATTTATGGAAGGCGAATAATGAAAAACTTATCTAATGTGAGAATGTGATCACAAAGCTTTATGATATGATTTTAGACTATTCGAAGATAGAAAATATTTCATCTAGACCTAGAAAATAATCAAAGAGCAAATGCCTACAGATGAAATTTGGTTCGGAGATATAGGATCTTGGGGAAGGACTTAGGACGCGGATATAACTTGTGAGTTATATGTTTGTCTTTACTAAGTATTTTATTTCCTTCCGAATCAGTAAGTCAGCCATCTACTAATTGAACGTTAATTTGCAGCGATGTTGGGTGCACGAGTAATTAAATGGCCTAAGTTTGTAAAAGTCATGTCATGACTGAACATTGTTTCTAGCAGTATTTTTTGCAAATAAAATTGTTCGGCAAGTTGCCAGACCTAGGTACCTTGAAATGTTCATATTCTATTATTCTTGAAGAGAAGGTTAGTTTTAAGTATTATAACTGAAATATTTAGTTTCTGTATTTAAAATTATCCCAACTGCTCATTGAAAATACAAAAGAATTTTACCGTTCAGTCTTTCTATCCGATCCCTTCGATCAGCTGCTTCCTCAGCTAATTTGGAGGAGGTCTTCACTCCCTCTCCAGACTTTTGCGTCTTCTCCATGATGGAGCAAGCTCGAAGCACGAAGGCTGGCACCGTTTCCGCCTTCTCTTGACGAGGAATCTCAACTAGCGACCAATATTGAGTTTCCAAACGAATGACATCCTGAAATTTTGAAGAATTATGATTGTCTTAATAGGTTTTCTAATACCTGGTAAAAGCTAAAAGGAAATAGTGGGATGGGGCACTTTCTGAAGAAAATCTTTTTGGGTCGCTGAAATATCACTCTGAAGTGTAAGAAATGATTATTAGAAATTTTAATGATACCGAAATTATCTTGGAAACAAAACCTTGGAACACCTGTAAGTACATTTGAAATAATCATATCAGTATCATTGATTATTTTAATGGTTGAAAATATGATTTAATTGTTGAAAATTTTATTTGCTTATTCCAAAGAAATCTGATGCAAAAAATTCAATGATAATCAAATCGTACTTAAATGTGGAATACATTTAAGTACTTACTCTCATTTTGTTATAAAAAATATTATCGTTGTAAGACGTGACTATAAAACATCTTATCTTTTTTCACACTCAACTCAAATACTACATCATTTCAAACTTTTCTCATTCTTAATTTTATCGTATAATTTGTACTGGCCCTCTAGAATGAATTTATAACTGCAAAGTCGTGAACATTTCAGCATTTTATTAAGTATCTTTTTGCCGTGTAAAAGTTAAGCAGGAAACAGATAGTAGTCCCTGTTCTCAACAGGCAAAGTTTAAGCTCGCGGCAAACAGGGACATGCAAAAACTGGTTTGTTATTATTATGATCGAACTGAGTCGGGACTCGGGACGTTGCCTTTTGTAGCGAACACCGCGCGCTGCCAGTTAGTCTCAGTTTGTTCTCCACCAAGTTTTATTAAAAAACTCAATTTTTTATTTATTTTGTTAGCTTATATTATTAAAATATCGTTATACTTATGGTAAGGTGGTTTGTTAAGTATTAAAGTATGTATATAAGTTTATTATAGTAACGATCGTGCGTGTTTAGCACTTCTTTCTCGAGCTCCATCGCTTCGGGACGCACGTTAAGAGTTTAAGAAGCATGATTCAACGGAATCATCTTTATTATCAGACAATCAGGTGATTCAAGCCTGCAATATCCTAACCAAACTGGACTACCCCTATATACACCTCTATAATCAACAAAATCCCAACTAAACACAGTATGATAGTATAATCTGACTGTGTTAGCCCCTTACTTACCTGTAAAATAATCCTATGGGTTTAGTTTCTCTAAAAAAGACGTTCATCCATTGTAATAAACTTCTTCTTTTCGAGTCATAATGGTTATATGGACCTCTATATTGACTCTATATTATAATAACCAGTACTGCCAAATCCAGACCCATGGTACCCTAGGCTCTGAAGCGCAAACTGAGGACGCAACTGGGAAATACGCTTTAATGACTACAATGATGATGTCGAATTTTCTGTGTTGCATCTTTAGCTGAATGGCTTTGAAGCTCAGAGCCGCTAATTTTACTCGTATATACCCTATACATAAAGTTGAGAAGTTTATAAGATTTGACATAAATTATATTTTTGACCGGTCGCTTGTATGACATTACCCTTAAACATATTATACCTTTTGAAAAGCAATTTGTGTGTTGCATGTTGCCTATTCGCGTTTACGCGTGAAAATCTTTTCCTGATAACTATTGACTGTTTGATAAATATAAAATAGCGCTATTTAAATTTTAATCAAAGTATTGACGGGATATTTCTGGACGTCTAGTAGATGTAATGACAATAAAATAAACTTGTAAATTTACTAGCCTATACCCTTAAAATAAACCAAAATGGACAACTTCTATGTTATCATAATAAAAATAATTTTATGGCACAATTCCGAGATCCGAAGGTTCGTATGTTACAATGGCCGCTATCAGACAGACCGCGTGCAATCATGTCCGTGGACTTAAATGTACTTAAAGTGGGTAAGTTTCCTCTGGACCGCCGCCAGTTCCACAGATAAAGACCATCTTCTCGTGTAGCTTCGTGTCTTAATAAAAGAACTCTACTTTTCGCTTCCGACTTAGCACTTTTGTTATCGAGAATGTTTATACTATTCATATGATGAGTTTGTCCTTTTCAAAGAACACACTTTTTATGCAATATTAATTAAATGAATTGAAAATTCCTCAGGAAAATTCGAAGGGGGCAGCCCACTTAATGTATGTGTAAACTAAAATAAAAATATCTTGCTTCTATATCTTTATTTTACATCTTAGTTTTGTTTCTACATTCTACTAGCAGATTTGTTCAGAAATATTGTTAATTTATCTAGTTCTTATAAGACATAAACTAACTTATCATTAAAAAGATAAAGATAAACTAATACCCACGCCCCTAAGTACCAGTAAAGCATATTATTGGGTGGGTATAGGTGTAAAGGGCTAATGATAAAAACATGCAGGGCTTGTATAATCGTGCAGTAGCCACAAACATTAAATATTTTCTAAAATTGCCATCATTCAACTCTGTTCCATTTAAATTACTATAAGTTAAACAACGACATACTATCTGAACTGTGCGACACCTGCACCATCTCGAAATGATTGACTGATACAGGATTGAAGAAAGAAGAGGTCCGTTAAAGTCAAAATTGTCTCAAATATTTTACTTTTGTAAACAGTTGTATGCAATTTTGAAAATATGTTTGACTGCCAACCTTATCGTAACTGCATTAGATAAACACAATTTATTTAAGGACGTAACAATAAGTAAGTATTGTATTTTACTAACCTTAGCAACATTTTAATAGGTTTTCGAGTATTGCTGTAAGATTTTTTTAGTTTGTTGTTTTTGCTTTTCACACCCTGTGAATCTATTGCGGACCAAAAAGAACACGTCCCGGGTGAAAAAGCCAATGGACCCGCGCCGGGACGCAATTAACTTTAAAAAAAATGCAAATAAAACAGTAATTACATTCTGATTTTAATTCGCAATCTTTTTGCGGCCTCGAGAGTCTGCGACAATATTGTCGGGAAGAAGCGTTCCCAAGGGGTTATGTAAGCAAAATAAGGAGCTTAGGAAATGTTGTGCCTTTTTATGGATCTTGTTATTACTTTTGTTGTATCTTGCCACAATAAATAATAATATTTTTTGTGGCAAGATACAACAATTGTGAATAATATGTATAATAGGAAACACATGGGTACTTAATAATAGGACTGATTACCTAAGTATGTGTCTCTTATAGAAAATGTTAAGTTTTCTACTACTTTGTTATGGTATTTTGAAATCTTCCGGCAAAATGCCTGAATTCCCTTGTCTAAATAATTTTTTAACTAATTTTATTATTTTGTGGTGCAACAAAGACTATTTGTATTGTATTGTAAATAATACATAAGCTAGGCAGCATCAGATATTTTATTGAAATTAGAATTGAAATAAACTTGATAGTTGAGGAAAAAGGTACAGTTTGCGCTACTACTTTGACGGCACTAAGTCGCCTATTATACTAACTTCAACTGAACACATAACTAATGTGGTATGGTCCTTCTCAAGCACGCTCTTTTCTATGAAAGCGTAATACGAGTATATTTCAAAAGTCTAGGAATATTGAACAAACACGTACAAAGTAAGAAAGTTACGAATCGGAAACAAAAGGCAGTGGCAAAGACTAGACATGTCTTGCGGGCTCCCAGCGGAACAGCGAGTTAGTTTAAATGATTGTATCACAAACAAACCCGGGAACATCCATGTAAGTTGGCGCACTGCCATGCATTACGTGCACATAATTTACATAATGACTTTAGTACTATGTTTACTCCGTTTTTACATGGTATTCGATCTGCCTAGGTACGACAATATAATGGTCAAAACACAGAAGTTTGTACTGGATTTCATTAGTATTTTATTAGTATTTTATTCGACAATACTAGTATTAAGCTTATGTATTTTCCTAAACTATGATTGAAGTAATGTTGGAGTAAATACTATAGCTAGCAACACTAGATTGGAGAACAAGCTGCATCACAATAACCAAAATTTTCATCAAAGTTTTTAATAATATCAAAAGTAAAACTAGATCTGAAGATCTACATATATTCGTGGACTATTTTTTTTATGTAGTATATGACCAGCGATTGACCGCGATTTCACCTGATGGTAAGTGCAGATGTGGTCTAATATAGAACTCGATGGTTCATTATTAGTAGCTTATATATTTGGAAAACTTACTGATCATTTCAAGTGAATCGACTCTTATGAAGTTGAAATCATGAAACTTATCAGATAGGCTTTGATTATAAAGCAGATAGGTACTTTACTAGTTTATTAAAGAGTAGAAAGACGTCAGCCATAATATCTTCCACGAAATTTTCACGGGATCAAAGTCTTAAACAAAGCTTGTAGATACATACTTACCCCATACTTAACGGGTTATTTATAGCATATATATTTGAAACAGATTCCTCCTTACTTAGTATATTGACCTACAAACAAAAAGTCGAAAAAAAAAACGGGGGACGCTATTCTGAACACACACTTTACAGCTTGATTTTTTGGAATTAAAGCTGCAATCAAGAATAAAAGGCTTGTTAAAATTTCTCCCAACCTCACCAATTTTCTCTCCACCTCACGTTGTAGGCGAGTGCTAAATCGGTTTTCAATAATAGGAAAACGTCTGCCCGATTGTCTCTATGGCCATCAATGATTGAGCTTAGGCTAGCTAGAGAATTTCTCATTAAGAAAAATCTAATTCTGTAAATTATTCAAAGAGTTCAATTTATTCTAATTGCAGAGCAGCACACGTTTACTCAAATAACCGACATATATTATTAAGTATTTTATTTATTTATGAATCTTTGGGGTATGTGACGGGAACGATAGTGTTTATATGCTCGACCGCCACAAAGGGAAGATCTTCCCGCCAGGCTAGGGTGTTATGCCTGGGGAACCGCGGCTCCGACGACGTCTTGTCGGAGGTTGTATTTATGCTCCAATCCGTAGAAACTTTGCAAGCGCGGTTTAGACTTTCATAGTAATTTGCCATCTTGTATGCAATTCTGAGATTGTTGCTTTTAATGCCATCTGTGGTGCGTCTTTGTAGATATTGTTGTGGCGCTAGTGTCGCCACAGGACTCCCTTCCAAGACCGAAGGTCTGATAAATCTTCATGTGCAGTCTGTGCTTATGATGTTAGCTTGCAAGTGCCAGTTGCTTGACGGCCCAGTGAGTCGTGTACGTTGTTGCTGCTTGCTCGTAGTCTGCGGTGAGTCGAGACTGTAGTGAGCGATGACTTGTTGGCGCCGGTAGATGTCCTGCAGAACTGCCACGCTGGTGCGGTTGGCCGGCCGATGAATACCAGACGTGGGCTGCGGTGGATGGCCGGTCGCTGAAGTCTTGAAGTGAGGGTGGTTTCAGGACCAGGAAGCTCGGTGCGTCGGCTGCGTTGGACCTGTAGATACCCCTATTGTTGTTGGCTTGCTGTAAGACTGCTGGCTGCTGAGGCTTGAGAGGTAGCGAGATGATGGATCGGAGAATGTTGATGGAGAAGGCTGCTTCCAATCACGTCGGGGTCACCAGTTTGGAGTATGTGACGGGAGCGATAGTGTTTATATGCTCGACCGCCACAAAGGGAAGATCTTCCCGCCAGGCTAGGGTGTTATGCCTGGGGAACCGCGGCTCCGACGATGTCTTGTCGGGGGTTGTATTTATGCTCCAATCCGTAGAAACTTTGCAAGCGCGGTTTAGACTTTCATAGTAATTTGCCATCTTGTATGCAATTCTGAGATTGTTGCTTTTAATGCCATCTGTGGTGCGTCTTTGTAGATATTGTTGTGGCGCTAGTGTCGCCACAAATCTTTATTGTACCACAACTCCCAGTCAACTTTTAGGTAAAACAGTACAAGTTAAGTATATAGCTAGCATATAGTCCCGAGATTGCCTCTTTTACAGCCAACTCACTAAAACTTTTGGATATCCTACAGAAAGAAACGTTGTCGATTATTAATAAAAAAAACTTTTAATGGCATTAATAGAGTGAAATAGAGTATATATTCGTACTGTTAATTTCAGATGATTATATCTCCGAGTGGTACCATTAATTTTGATTGAATGGGCAAATGGTACTATTGTTATCATATTACGTTTATTATGTGGCAAACGCAAGACGATGAGTCAGCGACATTGATTGATGGAATCATGACGCGACATTCGTCGTGGATCATGGAGATTGCATTTATCGATTTACAATCTGACAATTCAAAATGCACGAAGGCCACAAGCAAGACAGCATTTTATGATTTGATAGGTTCTTATAAGATTAAATCATTCTAACTACATTAGATTTTTTTTATTAAAAACTCCTCTTCTGCTTCTCTATATGACACTGGACATTAATCACATATTTAGAATCTAGACAAAGTAAAAATAAAGATTTTTTGGTATTGGTTTACAGGATCACTTGTATTACGAGTATTCCATACACCATACTCTCTTCACAGTGTTTACATACAAAACTTGCTAGCAATCTAAATAGCATGGTAAGCTGTCGTTTCGGTAAGTATATATTGTTACGGCTACATTGTTATAAATATACAAATCTGCACAAAAATGAAAAATAATTTCACGTCTTCACCAGCCAATTTAGAAAAACTTCGACATTACAAAACAGTGTTAATAATTTCGGCCCCCAAGATGAATATTATTTACCACCCCGGATCCCAGTCACGTATTTTTTACGTGGACTACGTTTGGCCATTAAATAAAGTAAGTATGGAAGAAAAACTCATAATTAACTTACTAAATGTATAATTTTCTAAAAGTAAGTGTGTAGAGCAAACCTTGGCATAAAGGACAGTAAAGACATTTTGATTAGGCTTCTATAGAGAATTAGAAATAAGAAGAGGTCGCAGGCCGTTTGCAACCGGTCATTTTGGAAATCCTTGGGATATGTCCAGCTATGGATAGCCTGCGGTTGAAACGATGATGATAATAAGAGAATTAAAAAAACCGTGGATGCAAAAAAAAAAAACTCGTTTCTGAATCAAAACGTCTCATGGATATTTAAGCGATAGTTCTCTGAAATGGCCCTGGGTACAGCAATAAGATATCTTGCTCCTCTGATCTAAAAATCTTTAATAGAAATCAATCTGATGGTCTGAATAAGTTGCTTATCCTAACTACAGTCAAAATAGGTGGTCAATATACGTCATAGCGGATAAAAAATTCCTGATACTTGCATATGTAGAGCCATCTTGTCAATTCCGTAGCCACCATCTTTTTTGATTTGTTCAAAATGTGGCCTCTCAGAGATGTAATACGACTACTTGCGTGGCACATTTTTCACATTTCATGTTTAATATATATTCACGTCAAGTATGTAGGTACTCTTATTGGATTTCAGAGGTTAAACTTTTTGATGTAAAACAGAATCTACCTACTTTTTTTGACGGTATGTAGGTAAGTATTAATTTGTTGTATGCGGTGGCGGCTGGTGGGTTATCAAATTGGTTATGCACTTTACTTGCTCACTGAGTTTTTTATATTATTATAAAATTTTGTCATTTTTTTTTTTTTTTTGAAATACTAGAAGATTTTATTGAAGCAATAATTAATACTAGCTATATGTAAAAAAAAACTACAAACTAAAATAATTAATATTAATAAAATTAAAACTAAAACTTAAATTACTAAAATAATAAATAAAACTTAAAAATCTAAAAATTGGTGTTCCTGCGGCATGGTGCCAAGAACCCCAGCTGCATTCCCGCGCTGAATAGCGACTGCTATTCTCTGCGCGAGAAATGAGCCGGCCCTCTTGTCACCAGCGGCGTCGACAAGTCGCGGTGCCAAAAAATTAAATATTTTTTTTTTTTTTTTTTTTCATAGTTGGCCCCCATGGACCGAATGTTTCAACGCCAAGCGGAGCAAATATATAATCATTAGAAAGTGATTCATATTTGCGCCGCTTGGCGTCTTCAGCAGCCTCCGCCGCGGCTCCGGCCCTATTGACTGTGCCCCTTAGGCGGGAAGGAGCCATCGTATCGACACATGTAGCGTCCCATACGAGTGCTCTCCCCCGTTCCCAAGGGACCAGTGTAAGACCATCTGGGCGTTTGCCATCATCCCGAGCTATCCCTAGTGGTTCCAACACACTAGGGATATTGATGGTGGCAAGCGCCCTTTTGATTATTTCATTCAAGGAGCCATGGCGGAAAAATCTGCCAGCACTTTTTAAGCAGTGCAGCCCATGGAGACCTTTCTTGTCGACGTCGGCGCCACAAGAACACCGATGACGTTCGACAATGGCAGTTCCGAGACGAAGACCTACAGCGATACGAAAACTGCCATTGTCGAAAAGTGTTCCGAGAGCAGTCGAGGGGAGGGCGTGAAGCCATTGGCCAGATTCATGCTCTGATACAGCGAGAAGCCGGGCACGATCATTATCACTGAAACAATTTTGAACCAAAATTTTATGTTCTTTCTGTACCAACGGATCATCCCAAAGTTTTTGACGGATTGGTGCCTCTGGGATGATATCGTTGGGACAGAGAGATTTCCAGGCTTCAATTGCGTCGCCGCAACAGTGTATCTCCTCATGTGATTGAATTTCACCTTTTAAAATTTTTACGCAAATGTTTGATACACCGTGCACCGACGACAAAAAAGCCGGAAGAGCGACACTAGAAATTTTCCTAATACCTATGCCACCATATCTAATTGGTAAACATGCTTGAATCCAGGCGTTTTCCTCAAGGTGTAAATTTAGAATTTTTTCTAAAGCAAATTTAAGGGTGGCATCTAGGTTTTCCAAAAAAAAAGCATGTTTCCAGATTGGGCATGCTCTTAATATATAAGTGAATTTAGGGACAAATAAGCAATATTTCAAAATGGTATAAGCGATGTGAGAATTTAGAAGACCCAATCTGTTGACGTTTTCAGAAAATAATTTTGATTTATTTTCTAATATTGGCCTAATACTTTCCTCGAGTAACGGAGCTCCAAGAAGATAAAGTGAATTGTTATCCAAAATTGTAATTTCTGGTGCAATTTCTTTAAAATTTTGTATAATTAAATTTTTATCAAATTCGTTAAATTTTTTTGAAACAAAAAGTTCACATTTTCCCATGTTAATATCCAAGTTAATTTTTCGAAAATTATTTATAACTCTGATCAAATCGTTTCGCACAGTTTCAACTTTACCTCCTAAAGTTCCGTCGTCTAGGTACCAGACATTTAATTTTGAATTTAAATTAGAAATTATGGGGTGGATTCCTAGACTAAATAGTGCTGGTCCTAGAGGGTCACCCTGCTGAACGCCTACTTCTGAAGAAATTTCCGATTCATTAAAGAATAATTTAGTGGGACAATTATAAGAGTTCCAAATATATTTATAAATTTCTGGTGTATGAATATGAGCTTCGTTTAGCAGGGTAGACCTGTCAATACTGTTAAAAGCATTTTTGACGTCAATTTTGAGCAGTACATCTGCCTCGCTATCTTTCTCTAAGAAAGTGCGGGTTGAATGTACTGCAGCTTCACTTCCTCCATGGCTACCAAATCCTAGTTGAATAGGTTGAAATAAATTTTGAAATTTTGAGGACATTTTTCTGCAGGCAAGTTTTGATGCTAGCCTGCGGAAAGTGCAGCCGATGGCGATTGGGCGTACGCCTCCGTCTTTTTTGTTGAAGGCACAGAGACGAGCTCCAAATAATAACTTTCTGAAGTCATCTGAAATATGTTTGGTGAACAAAAAATTACAAAATTTTGTTATGTCGTTCAACAATGCCCTACCAGCGTCACCGGCGGACGCACCAGTCAGATCTTTGAGATGCTGTGGTGTCAGTCCGTCAATGCCACCCGCAGAGCCATTGGGGAACGACATAATAGCTTCCAAAGTATCTTCAATTTTGATTTCTAGATCCGAATGAGCCGAAAGGTCTGGACTTGTAGACATGGAGGGTGAAGTGGCCAAGGGATGCTTATCACGGAGGCTCCTCAGTGTATCGGCATTATTAGGAGCAAGAGTATCATTAGAAAAAAGAATTCTCGCTGCGTTTCTAAGATCGCCATCCATTGCCTTACTCTCAACCGTTTTTTTAAATTGTATGGCTTTCTTGAGTTTTTATTTACTTTAAATGAATGTTGGTCATGAATTTTTGTACAGTTTAATTTTAATAAAGATGTTAATGATTTATTATTATTATTTGAAGGAACATGAAAATAATAATAGGGAAATGTAAGAAGGTCTTGCCATGATTGTGTTTTTACAGACTGATGTGTGATACAATTTTGTAAGGCAGCAGACAGCGATTTGGCAAGAGATACTCTAGCTCCTCTCGGAATTCTTTTAACTATTCGAATATTGGAATTTAGTTCGATTAGGTAATCGTCAAAAGAAAATTTAGAATTTGGAATAAGAGAGGTAAGAGGGGATGACTGCTCTATTGTAAGAGGAACTGATAAGTTGGACGGTTTGTGAGATTTTCCTATGTGAATTTTGAGGCCTCGACGCCCTTTGAATCGACGACCATCGGAACACTGATCACATGTAATGTAGTTGTTATCACAGATTACGGGGGGCCTACTAGGCCGCACAGACTGTGCATGGGCAGACCATGCCGACGGAGGCAAGGATTGCGAAGCTTCGATTCCATATAAAATCTGTTCATGTGGTCGATATCCTGGTTGTTCGATTGGCGGAGATGTGCGAGTCGGTGAGTTGTCGACATCGCTCCCCGCCGAGAAGAATTCATCCGTAGTTGTGTTGAAAGTTATGGATATAAAGCATAATGTATAATAAAAAACAGATTATTATGCCGATATGTATAAACAGAAAAATTGACGCTGGTTGTCAAAGACGTTGACAATGTCTCTTGTGTCGTCTCTCTTATTTTAAGGGGCTTCACGGCCACCCGTAAAAATTTTCAATATATTTTATTGTTTATAGTTTAGACGGCTAGTCACAGAATTGATTGAAATGTAGATCACTCCATATTTTTTGTAAACAATATTTTTAATATGTAAATATAATTGAAAGACGTGCGGTGTCAAAATCGTGTCGTGTTATTTTGTCATTGTTTTATATACCTATTCAATGTTTATGCCCATATACGATATTTACGTTTTTGCCATGGGGTTCGCATCCTACTAGTCTATTGGGGAGTAAATACAAAGATGAAAAAATATTAAATTTTGGGTATTAATGCCGAGTTGTGCCGTCATAGTATGTAAAAAATATTATTAAATATCCGGAGTTCTGACTAAAATACTAAATAAAATATACAATATTTATAATATCGCTATAATATCCAGCTACAATGTCCTTCCATCTATAGAAAGTGTGATATAATTATGTCCTAGTAAGTACGAAGGCAATACCGTGCACCCTGTTGGAGCAATACACATGGAATAGTATTCTGTAATATATGATTTTATGAAATTCGGTAATTTGACTCATTTTTAGGGTTCCGTAGCCAAACAGCAACAACACATGTAACTGAGGGATGAATTTTAATTTTTTAAATATAGCTTTGTGATATCGTTGGATAGGTCTCAATACTCCTAGCTATGTGTATGCGAAATTTCAGGAAGATTGGTTCAGTAGGTAGGACGTGAAGTAGTAACAAACTAACAAATATACAAACTCACTTTCGCATTTATAATATTAGTTAGATTATAATAAACATCCGGCTTCCAACGATAAAATGAAGAAAAAGGTTCATATTATCACCTTAATTTCTGTTTATGGTTATTGAACGAAAATGAAATAACGAGTAAGGGTTCATTTTCATATCTCGTATTCATAGCAGATATTTTATGGTTATAATTCATAAAAGAATATTATATTTTTCCAAATTTGGTGGAGTCGTTTAACTGCCTCCGTGGTCCAGTGGTTAAGGTGTTTTTCTGTATACCCGGAGGTTGTGGGTTCGATTCTCACGGGAATTGTACAAGCTGGAGCCCGTTGATTGGTCGTCGGTGGACCCCTCCACAACATTCGACACCTACTTACTTCGTTGTTGTTCCGATCCCTTTGTCTTACAATATAGTCGTATTTCAAAATAGTCTTTCTTTTATTTTGGAATCTACTAGCAACCAACCCCTACAATTTCCCCTTAGTCCCATTTCGTAGCTAGATTTCGTAGCTGGCTACGAAATGGGACCACTTCAGTCCGCTACAAATTAATCATTCGAGCCGGATGCTTTGTTTAATTAACATACTTTGTTTAATTCTTTCTAGTTTGGTTAGAAAATTGTAAACTTCAGTCACCTGATTTTTTGACAATAAAGATGATGCCGTGCTTCGAAAGGCACGGTAAGCCATTGGTCCCGGCTGCCATCTAGCAGTCCTGACGTGGCTCCTTTAGCCACGTCAGAGGCTGTAAGGCGGTTCTGAAGAACTCTGCCACAATGGGTTTGCATGGTCGATTGACCGATCAAGTGATCGGTCAATCGACCCATTCGTGTAAGTACACGAAATGATGATGATAGTTGCGCTTAAAACGAAAACCATGATCAGAAATGGGGCTTGATGATGAGATGATAGTTACCCATTTATATAATTTTCGAACTCAATTTTACCAGCACCAAAAATAAATGGCATTAGAAATCCCCGATGTAATCTGAAAGCCCAAAAGTTAGATATTTCGTAATTGAAAGTTAAGCCAAGCAAAATAAAAGATTATTTTTCTAATCGAATATTTAAATATGAAGCCTCATTAGGATCTAAGTATTACAATGACCAAGTATTTAATATAAGTTCAAAGTAAGGTCTCTTCATTTACTAGTCAAACGAACAGTTATCTAGATGTACATCTAGGTTAACACATGGAGTACGTTTTGTCTCGAAATATTGACTATTAAAACCAAATATGATGAGTAATCGAAACATTTAAAATCGCAGTGTGTTGTATACTTATAATAAAAGAAAATAAATTCAAAACTATTTATTTTCTTATTTAACTATATCATGGCAGACAAACACGTAGGCTTTTTCTACCAGTCAACGACCAGTGGTGCAAAATTATATGAAAGAACTTTTTTTTTCTGATACACTGCTGGACAATTTTTGTATTGAATTCAAAATGTGGCTTGTTTTATCTAAGTCTGTTATTAAATTCGCAGTCACGCAATCGTGTAAAATCCGTTGCTTCATTAATGCCGTAGAGCGGTGCTAAAATCGTGACTGCATTGGAAACGAATGATGCAGTCACATTTCAAAGAAGGGCATCATTATAGGAATGCACATTATTATGATATAAATCATTCTTGTATTCTTGGATTGTCGGAAAATTGCGTCAAAATTCAGTAGGTAGAACATTTTCCAAATTCCTACCCCCCACATTTGCAGATGGTAGCTCTGTCACTTTGAATACAATATGGCGCTAGAAATGCGGTTACTTTCTCAATTAAATTAAACAGCTCGCTGTAAGACAGCCGGACTAATTTAACTACGAGATTCAGTACAGTTGCATCCTCATTTCTTCCATATCTTGTTGTTTATTGTCATAAGAAGGTTCTTACTTAGAAAGACGAAAAAACGTGCCATGATTAAATATCATAAAAAAATTATGCCCACAGTAGCTAGTGAAAAAACGAAGAGGTTTTAAATAGAGTAGGAGAAAAGAGAAGCATTTTAAAAGTAATTGAGAACAGATGAGGAAACACGTGGGGACACTTGATACGACACGATGATTTGATGAAGAACATCTCATTCATCATCATTGAAGGAAAGATAGAAGTAAGAAGAGGTCCAGGTAGACCAAGGCATAGTTATATGAAACAAATTAAAGAGAAAACAAACGTGTCGTATCAAGAAATAAAGGAATTTGCTAAAGATAGACAAAAATGGAAGGAACTCCACCGACAAGAGCCTAGCTCTTAAATTTATGATGATGACATTAGTTAGTGAGTGATATCTAGCTTACGAATAAATAATATCCACAGGTCGCTAGTTCGATCTGGCTCGAAGGATAAATATGTAGCCGTTGATGTTCGGAGGCCATTATTCGCTGCTGTTCATAATATAAGTAAGTAGTATAAACATAGGTAAGTTTCCCATATCGTTGTAAATATGTATAGTTTAGTGATTTTAATAATTTCTTATATTTAATAATGTTTTTTAATAAAAGCTGTTCCTTCTAGTATATGCTCCGTGATTTTAAGTAAAAAATGATAAGTAAATATAAACTTTAATACTCCAAAAAATATTACCTGACAATTTACTTCACGCAATTTGTTTATAAAATACTTACTCAAAGATTAAGTTAAGAATTTAATGAAATACAAGTATTACGTTATCTGATGTCATTATGTTTCGTGTTAGCAGTTGTTTATAGGTTACGGTGGTTGCTTAACGCCAGTTAGTTCCATGTTCTGATGGTATGTGATGATGGTTGTATTGTAGTTTTGATTTATAAAAAAAAGAAAATTAATACATAGTAATTGAGTATTCCTAAGTCCCACCTTGATCATGGCCTTCAGCATCGGGTACCTGGTGAACACGTTCCGCTGGGTCTTCGACTCGCTGTACCTCGCCATGAGAGTCACCAGAGCCTTCTTAGCCGTGTCGTAGTTCTCGTCCAGTCTCACGCGCACCGTACGAAGTCTTTCGTTGGTCTCAATCACCTCCTCTTTTGTTTGACCGCCTATTAGAGGAAACAAAAGTATTAGTTTATTGTTATTAAAAAATTTATGTATTAAAATATAACAATGTTTTAAAGTATTAACATCAGAACAAGTATTAGGAGACATTTTTAAGTCTTCATGTAGTTTTAATATTCTCCAAAAGTTTAAAATCTTCTAATGTAAGTTAGTAGATTTTGTATTTATTTTTATATATTTAACTTCATTACAATGATATTAAAGGGCAGGGAGTCACCAGGTAGTACAGAAAAATCAAAAGTTTGGCCAATCAACATCTTTGTATGTAGAGTGCAGGTATGAAAACTGATATATTTAAATATTAATCCTTTCATAAATGTAAAACACATATAATTAATGTAAGCGGTAAGCTAAAATATAATTGAGTTTACATATAAATATCCAATAGCAACAATTTAATGAAAATTCAATAAAAATATCAATGTTATTTCTCAAATAACTTTATTTGCAAGTGAGTTTTATTTGCAAATATGTAGTTTATTTTAAATCTTTCTGGAAAAAACGAATTGAATTGAACGATAACCAGAAGTCGCGAGTCACATTATATATAATACTTACTTACATTGTTATTATATATAATGTTCATTGTCTCTTTCAAACACATTGGACAAAATGTTTAGTTTTATTTATGGGAACAGCAATTAATAATTACAGCAAATGAAGAGAAACCCAGTAAAAGATAAAAACATGATTTTAGATATTCCGATCGGAACTCTATTAGCCATAGTTTGTACATAGACAACAAACAAAATCTTAAAATGTAAGAAGTGCTTGTGAATTAAAGCGCTTCAATAATTTGTTTAAGTGAACAATAGAACCCATAACGTTAGGCTTCAATTCATACTTATAAAATACTATAAAATTGTTTCAGGCTAATAACATGTTTATAAGCCTAGTATTTTAACATGAGAACTTAACACTACTGGTTCCGTGAACAGTAGACCTCGCGAACCTTCTCCGTTAACCCCCTTTCCCTTTTTTCGTAACTCCATAGATAGGTATTTCCCATTCTGTTAATTCTTTTTCCTCGACTATTCTCAAAAGAAGGATTTTTTCCATAGTTACCTATTTTGATCAGACGGTATAAAAAAAATAAATAAAAATAAAAATACGAATAAAAATAAAATTATATGTGACCGAAAACGAAACCATAACGCATATTAATTTGTAAAAGAACCATCTTGCATAATCTATATTGTTATATTGCTTATGCCAGTGATATAAGCAAAATAACAATATAGCAAACTTCCCCCATTTTCGCCCCATTTTCCGCCAATCAAAAAAAAGCTCAAAACAAAAAAAAAAAAAACAAAAAAACCAAGGAACACGTGTGCCAAGTTTCATATAAGGATCCGTTCGTAAACAATGTCACAGAAATGCGACCTCTAGCCCGGAACAAACAGACATCCGGACAAAAGCAAAATTTGCCAGTCTCGAAATGGAGACTCTCGCTCGCTCGGTCAATAACTTACAGCTTATCAAAATTTATTCATTAAGTAATACAATCTTCAAGTAATTTCTTTAACTTTTCTTTTACGTATAAATTTTCAAATTAAAAAGCACGTTTATTTACAGCGGGCTATACCTATAGAAAAAAACAAACTACCTAAACGCTGACACGTAAAGTGGCATACTATGTGGCCCACGTTACAAAGATTACTTATTATTAAGACTCGATAGCAACTTTCGATTCCGTACGGTATTCCGAATGCATTTTCCATACAAAACCAAAAAATATTTACAGTGACTGATCCAATATAATAACGATTTAATCAAACCCAACCACTCTTCAAAGCAAACAATGCTGGATGCAGCATGTTGAATATTTGGATGAAATGATAAATAAATTTACATCGAATATTCTATTGCAAATACGATTATATTGCATTTCAGTGGTATAAGCTGATCTCGCTGGTAACTTATTTATTTATACTATTATACGTTTTATCTTTTTCGTTAGCACGAACTTTGGCTAGCTTTTTAGATCGCCTCAGACGTCCACTAGACCACAAAGACCTCCCTTTTTTCTTCTGTCGCCTCTTTCATCCCGGCGTTTTTACCCGACTGCAAGGAAGGGTTATGTTTTTGCGCGTAACCTGTATGTTTGTATGTAATATTCTTTATTACCTCATATCTTACAAAAGGCTGCGTGAATTTTTTCAGATTTCAGATATCATTATACTCGTCTTGATGCTAAGTGTTTTGAAGTAAGTAGGACAGGTTAATAAAAACAAAATAGCTGAGACTCCATCTTAGTGAGGTTCACATTTTTTTTTCTATCATATCCATCGAGTGGGGTATCAAAATAAAGAGATTTTTTAAGGGGATTTCAAAAATATATATAACTTGTATTGTTTTAAAATGTATTCTGGGATATGAAATCCGAAATTTCATTTCGTACTGCAGTCAGGGTATTTTTTTGCTTAAGCGCTTGTTTGTTAACTATACTGAGATCAAGTTCATAGATGGAAGAAAGTAAAATAAGTAAATCGAAATTCCAATACCGCTCTTCTACAAAATATTTTCTTAGATATAAACGTCAATAAACAGCAGTAATTTTGCTGGAGATTTTCTCCAATTTAGTGTTTATTAATTCCTGCCTGAGGCTACACGTACCCGTACTGCGATCTTCTACAAAAGATTTTTTTATTATTTTCATGTTCATATCGATATAACTATATGTAAGAGTCATAATGTTACGTTATTAATAATATTTAAAAACTTTAATTCAATATCAAATTTTTTACGTTTATTTACTGTTAAAATTTTGCTGTAAACGATTTAATTTAAACTAAAGAAAATTTTACCGTATTTTAGTACCTATCAAATAACTTACTCTGTGTGCTTCTGCAATCACATGTTTCATGCACATGGTATACGTAAGTTTGATTTGAGCAACTAATGTACCTAATGTACTCGTAACCCCTAAACGTATGAGTTATTTTTTGTATTTCGTTCTACTTTTGATCCAACGTCTCCTTTACATCCAAATGTCACAGTCCAATCAAGACATTGCTTGATTGACGATCGTTGATTGTGGTTGAAGATTGCTCTACATAATCATTACTTTGTCAAATACCTACAAATCGCTCTTTCTAATGTAACCTTAGCTCTTAGTCTCAACAACCTTGACCGGGCACGAGGATAAAATCGGGGGATAGGAAATTGCGTTGCTCATGTCCGCTCGTTGCCTTGTCTACACAAATCAATGATTGGCAAAGATTGGGAGCTCTTAGCATTCTAACAAGGATTTCAGCAAGACTTTATTATTTAAAGATCTTGTTGACAATCAGTGGGATAATTTAGTTTATTAGTCTTGTCATAATTAAAGGTCTGGTCTATTGATTGTAATGTAGTTATCTTCTGCTCATATTAGGCAAAAAATAGTACCTAGGTATCTCATCCAAGAGGTCACTTTGATTTTTTTCTTCATTTATAATTAAAATCACATTATTTGAAAAGCTCCGAAGTCTGCTGAATTAGGATGGGCAACAAACAGGTGCAAGATTGCAAGAAGTTTATCATTTCGTGTCGGAAGCCAAAATCAATTTTGGGTCACTTTGCCAACGAAGTAAAAGCCGTTTATTGCAATTCTAACTGTACAATATTCCAAAATTTCCAATCCCGTGAATTTCAATTTGATTTCCATCTTACTGTGCCCTGTCATACTATCTGACATTCTGCTCACGGGGTGAGGAAATACGCACAACAAGTAACACTAATGCATTAATCGAACACATCGCTACGCACACACTTAACCAAATATTCAACACGAGAATACACGCACACAAGGAAAAGCAGTATGATCAGCGCGGCGGCGGCAGTCCGAATTGTCAGTGAAAAAATATTAAAATTAAAAAGTGTCAATTCGGACAGTGTGTCCGAATAATATATTGTCCGAGTCGTCACCAAGCCATATACATTTGACAGAGGGGGTCGCCGGTCGCTTGTCTGTGCCACTCCGATTGGTTTAATGCTCTAAGATCAGCTGTGATGTTTGAATTATATCCGGAGGTTTGCCATAGATACGCTTATGCTCCTAACGTCAGAAAAACCTCTTGAAATCAGGGTGTGTAGTGTTAGCAGGTTAATTGTCCGTTGAGAAGCCGCTTGCTGATTTAGTACTAAAATATCATACTGTATACTGGACTGCGAGAAGCTCGATAGCCTAGCGCGGCGCGCTTATGAGGACCATGATTAATAGCGTACCCTGGGCTCTGAAGCGTAAGCTGAAGATGTAACCGGAAAACACGCTCGGACGAAGAAGTAGATCATATTTTATACTGATAAAATAATACATTTTTGATCCTATGTATGTCATATAAAAAAATTCTCCGTATATCAAAATGTTGTTGGCACGTGAGAACTGTACAAATAAAATGCTCTGCTCGTATTAGTATGCCACCTAGCTAGTTCCCGCCTACCTCGAGGAAGACCCTTATAATTACGTTAAGTACGTAATGTACAAACATACGTTTGTTTTGGTCTCTTTTTTACACGTTAAAAATAACAAAAAAATTTAGAGTAAGTAGTAATTGCTAGTAAGCATTCTATGATTTGTGGCACTATAAATAATTATATGCTCTTCGCTTAGGTGAGATAAAGTGCTGAAGGACCTGCAGAATCTCGATTTGGCATCTGGTGCGAAGTGATTGAAAAGCACAAGCATACATTATTAACGTATACAGGGTGTTGCGTTCTAGATTCCGTGATAAAAGAAGACAAACAATTTCAAAAATTATATTTTTTTACTCACTTTAAAATTAAATAAATAATTCCTGACATCTAATAAAAGACGGGTAAATAAGCATTAATTTGTGCATGGAAACTTACTAGCAGTGCCTTCATCTTTGACGTCTTGGACGATCCGCCGGACGCTCTGGGTGAATTTCCCCACCAAGTTTGTGCTCGCTGGAACAAGCAGAGACCACAAATAAAATATTGCCTTAATTCAACGAACCAACGCACAGCAGCGACCCAAAGTGAGTCTTAGATAATAAGGATTTCCAGTTTGCAATCCATTATTTCAATTAGTGCGTTGAAATAATGGATTGAAAACTAAAGTGAGAGAAGCGAAAAACAGAAACTTAAATGAAATATTGCCCCATCATCGTACTAAATGCTATTATTTAAACGATTAAGAAGGAAAACAAGCATGCGGGCTAACTGATAGAACGCGGTTACCGCAACCCGGACATCTGCAAGAACATAACTTATATCAAGTCCATATATAATAAACTAGCTGCGTCATTCATCATCATCATTTCACCCGCAGGCTGATTAGAAGCGGCCTGCATCCAGCGTCTGCCTGCGATCTTCTTCAGGTCATCCGACCATCTGGTTGCTGTTATACTACTATATATTACAGAATAGATTAGTACTCATGAAAAAGAAATAAAAGAGATTGGGTTGGTGGCATCCAAAACATATTGCTTCGCTCTACCTGCTTTTACGAGGTGTGGTTAACCCTTCCTAGTGTATAAACTTAGTTGTGCAAGTTTCCTCTGAGAACTCATTTGTGCACTCAGACTAGTAACTTGAGTCGAGCCTTTAGACCGTACAGTTAACAAAACTATAACTAAAAATGTATCCAGCCAGGCCCTTAGAATTTACTTATAGCCTGAAATTTTTATATATGGTGTCAAACTCCGTATTTAATCCATACTTCCATACTAATATTATAAATGCGAAAGTCTGTCTGTCTGTCTGTCACCTCTTCACGGCTAAACTGCTGGACCGATTGTGATGAAATTTAGTAGGGATGTAGTTAACGACCTGAGGTCAAACATAGGCTACTTTTGCCCGCGATATAACTGAGTCCCACGCGGGGCGAAGCCGCGGGGAACAGCTAGTAGAAATATAATTACGAAATCGCGGCTGGTTGCCATTTTTACCCGACTACGGCGAATCCAAAAGGAAGGTTAATGATTTTGGCAGTCTAATGTATGTATGTAAGTATAGTGTGTGTATATATATTTTATGGATGTGTTCCGTCGTAGCGCCTAAACTACTGGACCGATTTTAATGAATGAGGTGTCAAAGGATTCGTAGAAATAGCCCAGGTAACATAGGCTATATAAATTGTACAATTTTTTTTTTACTGACCGATTTTAAATCTCAGATTCTAACCTAAAAAAAATTAAATTGAGATTATCATCATTTTTAGACACCTTTTTAACTTAGTCGGGTTATATTTTTTTTTTACTTAATTTTTATTTAAATCTATGTAAGTAAATATACTTACTTATACAATATTTATTTATAAACTTTATTTTCTTTTAAGTTTAAAAGAGAGAGTCAAAAAATGCACTTATAAATAGTTAGAGCAATTGATTAAATTATAAGTGTATTTATGTGATTGGTGCAATAAGTGTATTCATTCATTGGTAGCTTTTCAAGTTCAACATCCATGGGTGTTAAAAATGTCCATTCTGATGCTGAAAACACGACCTTTCCATATCTACTTTCCCATTAGTAAATACTCTCTTGCACATTTCCGGGTTTTCATTCATGTGCACATGTAACTTTTACCTACGAGTATGTACTCCTAATATAAACTACGTTTCAGTGTTATTTCTCGCGGAGACAACTTGAAATTGAAAAACTTTGACAGTTGATGTGACGCGGGGTGATATTGCCCGTCTTCCGAAGACAGGAATGATTCATGGATATAATTAATGGGCTCAGTCTTAGAGGGGCTATTAAGGAACCAACCGGATCTATATAGACACACTGACTGATTGTTTGTAGGTAGCGCCCAGATCAAACTTTTTTCATTGAGGTCGCATTATATAGGTTTATTTTCTCTTCATGTGATGCCGTGACGATCGATGTTTTTATAGACCTTCGATTAGTACAATTTATTTAATAAACTTAGCTTAACATAAAACGAGAGTAAAATATTTGTATAATTTATTTTCAGCTTTATGAGTTTAATCAGGATTGTTTCTTATCATTCAAAGTATTAGCTATTACTAATTCTGTGGTATTAGGCTAACATTCCTAATGTTGCTATATCTATAGGTATACAATAAGGTTTTTAGAATCAACAAAAATATTATCACAAAGCATCTAATACCTATTTGAAAATGTTCTCATTAAATAATCAGTTGTATGATTAATTTATGTCACTAAATTCAAAAAGTTCTTGATTTATTAAGAGAATGGAATTAAGAAAAAGATATCTGGAACTATTGGGGTCTCAAAGCTTTAAAGCACCGAAGGCAGAGTCCCAAAATATTAGGTCCTACCATAATAAGAGAAGTATGTACTAAATTTCAGTAAAGTCAGCTCGCTAAGTACATAACTCATTAATGTATTATTTTGTTTTGCAACTGCAATTTTAATCAAAAATTTTGTAAAATTTAAGTTTAAGTCAAAAACATATACCAATGAAACCGCACAAATTATGCTAAAACATGTTAGTAGCACCTCTGAAAGGAAATTTGGTAACAACTGTTGCTGAGAGATAACATATCTGGCTGTCGAATAAACGTATGGCTTCCATACTCCTCATCATTCACCCGCCATAAGCATACGAAGTACGTGTTTATGCAGATCAGTGATGTAGGCAGCTCAGTTCAGTTTGCATGAAGTGGAAGCAAATACATTTTTTGGCAAACAAACCTAAATAATAAACTGTTTATTACGCTCACATTTCTTTTTATTTATTTATTTTCCATAGTACAATGTCTTTACATTTAATACCATTATTAAGATTTAAAAAAGTGTCTTAAAACTTAGGAAAAAAGTCTCAATTCCATCCACTTTTCCGTTTCTTTGGGAGAAATACGATTTTACAAATACCTAAGTCGTATTTCCATTAGCAAAATCCTCTTATACCACGCACCCACTGAATCGTCTATCAGTAGGGCGCGTAGTCAGATATACATCTATCTGTTCAAAGCTATATCCTTATTTAATAGATATACATATTTTAATTTACTTATTCGGGATACATAATTTTGTAACAAAAAAAAAAAAAAGAAATGCAGCAAGTATAATCGTCACTTGCCCACTGTTGAACGTTTCACCTTGAACCTGGACTTCCCGGTAGAGTAGATATAAGAAGCGCGGTTACGTAATTTAATTAATTACCTCCATCTGTCGGGCAATATTGTTAATTTTCTTGAAATTTTATCGTCTACCTGTTAACTATAAAATCGAGTACACTATCACTACATAGTATAAAACAAAGTCGCTTTCTCTGTCCCTATGTCCTTTTTTATGCTTAAATGTTTAAAACTACGCAACGGATTTTGAACCGGTTTTTTTTTATAGATATAGTGAATTAAGAGGAAGGTTTTTATGCCCATGCAAAGCCGGGGCAAGTCGCTAGTTAATTATAAAAATTTAATATTCCGTTTTTTATCAAAATAATTTTTCAGATAAATATTTTATTGTATAATTGGCAGTAGATGCCAGCAATTTAACATGACATCTCTAAGTAACGACCACCCCTGGATTACTTAACATGCGTTTTCGTTACTAAGGCACGCGTTTCACTTGTTAAGCTCCCTTTATTTTGTTTACAGAAACTTTTTATATGTGGGACCGCTAACAAAGTAAAACTCACTAATACAGTTGTCGCAACCAAATACCAGTTTCTTCTAGGCGGAGAAGTTTAATGTAAAAGTTAGCGAAACTAGTGTTAGAATTGAACTAGTCCAGGGATAGATTTGATGGAAGAAAAAAGAATACTTATTAAAAGTTGTGAATAAAATATAAAAGGTACGGCAGTATTGAACACAGATAATTATAATAAATAGACGAATTTTCGCTCCCGTGAAAATTTAATAGGTATATATAAATACTTAAACATAATGATCAATTGATGAGTTTAATTGCATAACCTTTGTACACAGTTCTTTACAAATCGTAGGTACTTTATTTGAATTCAAAACAGACAAATAAGATTTTAATTTTGAAATATATACTAATGTAAATTTTTATTTCTGTAGGTCTTCTCGTAATTAACAAACTTATTCAGCCTCATTATATTACGAGTCGCAATATAATATTTGAGGCTAAAGTTTGTTTGTTTGAATGTAAATGTAACTTCAGAACTACTTGTCGAATTTATAAATTCTTTTTGCATATGATGGCCTGATTCTTGAAGGTTAAATGTAGACTATACTTAGTTCATAACTTCATACTTAGGGCATGCAGGCATATTTAATTCATTCATTCAAAATCAAAACCAACTAACAAAAAGCTGACATTGTAACAAGTTTTAGTCTTTTCAATTTGCATCCAACTAAATTGCAGTTCTCCCGTTGCAGCTGCAAGTGGATTTAGGTCGTGCGTGTGCTAGCGGATTGGAAAACTTTTGCGGAGATTAACATATTCTTGGTGCCGAAATAATCAAAGTCTTTCAATTGACCGAGCGAGCGAGTGTTCTGCGAATCTCGAACCGTTATTCCAATTTCGATGAAATTATTAAGGCGTTTAGGAAACATTCATTGAATTTTTAAGTTCGTTTGGCATCTAAATCGGTCTAGTATTTTTTAGATATTGTCATTATTAAGCAACCATTTGCTTAAGCGATTTCACTAAAACTTCTAGATATTGTGATACGAAGATAAACTTTCATTTTAAAGGGCTTACTACAAACTGACTTACGGCTCACGTTATGATAAGCGGTTACCGTAGCCTATTGACTTCTGTAATACGTAATTAGAGTTTCACCAGTTTTTTTTATTTATGTTTTGGTTATTCCAATCAGCACTATCTCAAGTTTTAAGTAAATGCCAAACATTCAAGGTCTTCAGATTGAGTCGAAACGCTGCCATGGATATGGTCGCTGAAGTAATCAAAATGGGATACAAATGTAATTAAAGAAGCACATCTTATGGGTTTCATAATCGGAGAGGTGATCCCTGTTTTATACTTTTCATTACGCGCTAAGACGTCGGATGCTTTACGAGTTACGACTGAAGTTTATGTCATCCTCATGACGCAACCGAGCGCCCTATACCGAATCAGGCTATATCAAACCTGTATTATAAACTCTACAAGGCAAAAGTCGTTATTCTGACAAGAAAAATTCACCTCTTTTTTTGTTACTAGGGATATAGTGAAAAGGGACTAAAAGATCAACTGATCTAAAAAAATGTAATTATCTTGACAGGTGGCTAAACTCTTTAAAATATGTGGCTATAAACTTCTACCTACTTAATAGAATAGAAAAGTCACTGTTGTATCTATTTACGCCTCACGCTTAAACCGCTACCTATTAAGATTTAACTTCTTATTTTTAAGACCTTTTAGTATTTGAACTAATACAATACTACCATATTTAATGCATCAGTATAAATACAATGATGGACATATTACGTTATTCAAAAATTTTCTCTTCCCTTTACCTGTTTCTACATCGCTTATTTGGTTTAAAGGTTGAAAAAAACGTTATACGAAAATTAATTTTACAATAGCAGGTTTAATAAATTAAAAAGGTCTTTCTGTCTAGGTAGAAATTGATAAAAAACAAACGTGATTCTCAAAGATTTCTAAATAAAGAGCATTAGCTTACATTTATTACATAAAAATCCAATCCGATTTCCACTCGACTTGGCTTACATCTTCGGTTTAGATAATGGCTTCGTTAGCTCTAAAAATATTGGGTCCACTTTAATAACGCCAGCGCTAATGGGAGCTATCGGCTTACGCTGACGTATCGTGTCCGTCGTGGTTCCTTCCCAATGGAAAGAGATAAACATTTATTAGCCATTCGATTACATCGGGGTTGCGATTGTCGTGAACGTTTGCGCTCGTTTTATGGTGATGCTTCGCTCAGTTACATAATATTGCCCCAGAAATTTCCCAAGAACCCTGATATTATTATATTTCCAAAAAAAAAAAGATATTTATTTATTTAAAAAAACATGTCATTGATAAGTTAATAAATAAAACATTATGATAATAAAAGAGATAAGAAGACAAAGTTAACGCAAGGTTATAAGTAGGTATCACGACTTTATCTTAAACTCTTATTTAACAAAATGTAAACGCAAAACAGTGAAAGCAATGATTTCAAACACCGTATGTAATTTCTTATTAAATATCCTAGTGGATAATATCAAGAGCAAAAACTGATTTTGAAATTGTATCCATAAAATGCTGAAATTGGCTTTTGTGAGCCTGAGTGATTTGATATCTTAGTTAAGGATAAAACGTGAGCATGCTTTCAAAATGACGGCACGAAACAATGAGTAAGGGGATTTAAACAGAATTAAATGAATATGATTTTGATCTCAAATCACGATGGGCTTAAGGTAGTGGTAGATTTTACCTACATTGCATTGTTGAATATTCATTAAAACGTAAAATGACCAAGGTACAGAGTTGAATTTATCGAATCAGTACCAATTATACCAATATTATAAATGCAAAAATCTATCTGTCTGTCTGTCTGTCACATCTAAACAGCTGGAACGAATTTGATGAAATTAAGTATCGATATAGTTAAGGACCGGTCAAACATAAGCTAACTTTTGGGCGCGATATATAACCCAGTCCCAGCTAGTAACAGCTAGGAAGTGACAGGAATTTTAAATAATAAGGACGACGCACGAGTTTTCTATACATGCTCTATATCTCATATCATACGCTATCCAGACCAATTTATAGTGAACAGACTAATTTTGAATTATTATTTTACTTTGTCGTCGCCATACGACTGAGGATGAAGTGACTGCTACGTTTAACAGTCACCAAAATATTTCTTCTTGTCACACAATGTTGGTCTGCCTAGGCGGATTAAATTTTGTTGTAGTGGCTCGTTTAATATAAACTAGCGACCCGCCCCGGCTTTGCATGGGCATAAAAACCTTCCTCTTGAATCACTCTATCTATTAAAAGAAATCGCATCAAAATCCGTTGCGTAGTTTTAAAGATTTAAGCATACAAAGGGACATAGGGACAGTGAAAGCGACTTTGTTTTATACCATGTATAGTGATAGTGATAACCAGATAACTGGTCAAAAATTAAGAGCCAAGAGCTCTTATAACAAATCTGATCGCTCACCTTAACATATTTGTAGCTTTTATCTGATATATTCAAATAAATTACACCCACACCACGGGTGAAGTTATGCTGCAGAGAAGAGCTAGTAGAAAATATGCTCAAAATTGACAAAAGGAGACAAAAATATAGTAGGTACTCTTTGTTCTCCTATACGCTCCTTATTTTGTAAAGGTTGGATGACATCGGGCTGGGTTTACTTATATTGGTCGTGGACTGATTCACTGGGTTTTGAATACTGACTTAATATATTACTCACCGTTAATATTCAACCCGTACTGTCGTGTTATTTCCAGAAGAAGATACCACTTAATATCTGCCTGGGGATTTGGTGAGAGGTGACGAAGAGATCAAATTAAGTCTGAATTTGTATGAAACTCTCCAAATGTTTTCTAACTCATCAGAGCCAAAGCTAGATAATTAATAAGTCGGAAATCATAAAGAGAACCTGTATACTTAATAGCTCGTTGAGAATTGCGTCTTAGCTGTCAAGAGAGGATCAGGCCAGCGAGATGGTAGTTGGCCTGCAGGTTTTGAATGTAACACACTGAGAGAAATCATTGCTGATTTGATTTAAGATTCGAATCTGACTTCTGGAGCTTAAGGTGTGTGGGAAAATACCTAGACTACTAGAACTTGATCAGTGTATAAGTTTTAGCACTAGCCATTAACTAACCATTCTAAGCTCCGTCCCGTGGGAATTTAGGAAAATCAGTTCTTCTTCTTAGCGAGTCAACATTGGCAAATTATATATTAGAAATGCCCAGAATTCCTTGAGTTTGTAAGTGGCTGTGTACATAGGGTAAGACAAAAGATGTGCCATGGTCTGGGGAAAAACACCTCACTGGCAGGAATCTTCTGAGGTGTACCCCAACCTGAAAATGTTTTCCTTAGTTGGCCGACCTGGGTCCGGAGTCTGTTCAGAGACTTCTATGTCGATTGTCGGCCATGGCCATCAATCGGTTCTTATCAGTCCTCCTAATTCTTCATCTCCACACATATCTTAACGAAAACTTACATGCAAGCTAATACAGTTTCTTAGCTCCAGAAGTTTAACATTAAAATAAAATAAAAATAAAATAAGCCTTTATTACTGTTCTTACACTATTACTTAATTCTAACAGTTATCATTAATCTGTACCAATTTATGGAACTTGTCCTTCGAAATAGGCCTCCTCCAGTGCTTTCCATGCCTCACGGTCTTTTGCCATCCTGGTCCATGCTCGTCCTGCGGTGCTTATTATATCATCCTCCCAGCGTATAGTCTGTCGCCCCCGACTCCTTTTACCATCCCTTGGATACCATCCCGTTATTAGTTTTGTCCATTTTTCTCTCTTTTCTCTTAACATATGACCAGCCCATTTCCATTTGAATGTTTTAAATGTCTTTTTGGCGTCCTTGAATTTAGTTATGCCTTTTATATAATTTAATCTAACTTTATATTTTCTTCTAATCCCAACTACACTTCTTTCCAAACTATTTTGGCAGACATTGATTTTCTGGGTCAGTTTGTCATTAAGTGCCCATGTTTGGCAACCATATGTCAGGCATGGCAGGATGCATGTGTTGTACACCTTTCTTTTAACTTTAATCGGCATATCTTTACTTTTCATGATTTCACTGAGCGACCAATACTTCTTCCAAGTGTTAGCTATCCTTCTGTAAATTTCTTTATTCATTGTGTCTGATGTTGATACTAATTGACCTAAATAAATATACTCTTCCACATATTCAATTATTTCTCTATTCACGACGATGCTATGTGTCTGTGAACCATTTGTCATTATCTTGGTTTTTGCTGTATTCATTGATAGGCCAGCCCGTGCACTTTGTTTGGATAATTCTTGCAACATTTGTTGTAATCTTATTGGACATTCCGAGAATATAATTAAGTCATCTGCGAAGCGTAGATGGGTTAGCTTTTCACCATTTATATTGATCCCATCATTGTCCCAATCAAGGTTTCTGAATATCATTTCCAGAACTGCTGAGAACAACTTTGATGAAATAGGGTCCCCCTGTCGGACACCTCTTTCTATGGGAAACTCTTCTCCTTTTTCCTCCAGTCGAACTTGAGCTGTGCTACTCTCATAGATTTTTCTTATTATTTCTATATACTTTCCTTGTACTCCCTGTCTAAGTAAAGCTTCCCAGATGTATCGATGTTCTAATGAGTCAAATGCTTTATTGAAATCAACAAATCCCAGGTAATATGTTTTGTTATATTCTTTATACTTCTGCAGTATTTGTCTAAGGACATGTATATGATCTATGGTTACTCAACCATAGATTTACTATTAGATGACATTTAGCACGGAATCCTGCCTGTTCTTTTGGTTGGTTTTCATCGAGTGTGGATGTAATCCGGGCCAATATAATTTTTGAAAAAACCTTGTATACGTTAGACATAATGCTTATTGGTCTATAATTTGAAATATCTCCTTTGTCTCCTTTTTTATGAATTAATATGATTACAGATTTGGTCCAATCTTTAGGGATATTTCCAGATTCCAAAATTTCATTAAATATATCTGTCAGGACAGGAGCCATCGATGATAAGCTAGATTTTAAAAGTTCATTTGTTATGTCGTCGTTTCCGGGTGTCTTTCCTTTTTTCTGTGTCATAATTGCTTTGATCAATTCTTCCTTGATTATTTTTGGGACTGGTTCTAAGTAAAAATTATTGTTTTCTTCTACTTCTTTAGTGCATTGGCTTTTATAAAGGTTTCGATAATATTCTGTAGCTACTTTGAGTATTTCTCGTCTTTTACTTGTGTAGTTTAACATTACGGTACATTAAAGATTTAATTCACAACTGAACTGTATGTAATACGACGTAGGTAGGTATACATATTCTTCCTGTGCAGGATGCAGAGGAAATAGGATGGCGCCACCTCGCCCCGCTACTAAATATGCCCCGGGAGCACATTTATAAAAGAGTTCTTCATATTAATGCCCGTGCTTGAATACAACTTGTTCTAGCAAACAGTTTGCAATTTCATATATTTATGTAACAATAATATAAATAAAATTTGTAAGAAACAATAGGGAAACACTTGACTTGCGTGCGGGTATGGTATATACTTCATATCACATAGTTCATTTTAATCCCTCGGGGTTTATAAACACTAGAAGATGGTACACGTTATTTAGGTTTAATTATGATGTAATAAATAACCCTAGCCCTTTTTCTGACAGTAACGCCTCGACGTTAATAACAATAGAACGACTCTGATTGTTATTTTTAATCACACAAATTGAGTTAGCCCCAAAGTAAGTTTGAGACATGTGGTATGGGATAATAACTTAATGATACTATATTTTATAACAAATACATATAAAGATAAACATCCAAGACCCAAGCCAATCAGAAAAAGAACATTTTTCATCTTGACCTAACCGGGGATCGAACCCGGGACCTCCTGAGTAGCGGTCAGGCATGTTAACCATAAGGTACGCCACGGAGGTCGTCATGTCGTTAGTGTTTATTGTCACGGTTAATGTCAGCAAAAGTGTTTAAGTGCACACTAAAAATTATGAAGTTATTGGGCTTAGAGGTATGAGTAACGTTGGGCGCAATTAGGAATTTCCTAATGACGCCCAACGTTTCCTATGTTTTTCCAAGCAGTTCCCTATTTGCTATTAGGAAATAAGGAACATTCTTTATAATATTAGTTTTGTAAGGCAGAAGCGTCTATTTAGATTTTTAGATAATTATAATGACGTCATAATGAATGTGATCGTAATCTGCCTGTTATTCAAATTATGTGCTGTGAAATTAATTCTACCAATACCTTCTATATGTATCAAAGTTATTAGTAGTATATTGAGATGATGTATCAAACCAATATCAATCAGCTACAATGTTACCATTCACCCTTCCATTATTTATTATTAGTTACCATCGTAAGATGTATTATTATTTATTATGTCTGTAATGCTTTATCCGTAATAAAGTAACATTACTCTAGACTTGTGAGAAGAACTATATCATTTATCGTATACCTTCGACTTCGTGTAATGAATCTTCAGCATCAGGCCCTCTAATGATTACTGCCGATACAATTTTAATTTGTTTGTCTTTTTTTCATATAGTGAATCGATGGTCGTTCGGTAATATATATATAAATTTGTGAGTAAATATAAATAAATATATATAAATTCTCATATATGTACATTTCTTTATTTTCATAAATAAAGCTGTTAATATAATAATTAATTCATTTAAGTACTAAAAAACGATATTTGGTATGCCAACAGCGGCTTATTCAAAGAATTTGGAATCGCGCGCGGAGGCAATTTTTTTAAATCTATGGCTTATATTATTAAATAAAAAATGGCTCATAAACTTATATATAACTTAACATCGATTTTAGAAAGTCTGTCATCCTCATGTTTTATAATGCCATTGAAATGTCAATCTAATAAGGTGGTCATTAGAGAATATTAAATATCACAATATAGCCCTGATTAATGACCTTTTATTGGCCGAGAATGTTTTCATAAAATAACGGACGCGTTTTAACACACTTCAGCTACTTCATAATTCTACAGCAGTTGTTTAGGGCGGCAAAGAAATTGACATATAAGTATATACACAAACAAAAAACACAACTCTCCTTCAGGCAGTCGTATTCAAAGAAAAAACGTACTTACTGGTGGTCGACAATAATGGCGTTACAATTGTTACAAAACAGCTTATTTTCTTAGCGAACCAGCTAACTCGATAACAATTAACTATTTTGTTATTAACTTGAGGAAATACGATTATGTGCTTACTACGTACATACCATTAAAGCATGTAAAACGAGCATAAGAAGATAATCTCTACACTACACTAATTGTTTCAAATTTCAATAACACCCAGTGCCATTTATTATTTCAAGTTTATTCCAAACCTCAAACTCCCTGTCTACAATGGAAAGCGAGAATCTAGTAAGATAATATACTTCGTGACGCTCACGGTTAGTTACCCGGCCATCTGTTTCCTTGCTCTTAATTGCTTCGCATATACATACTGTCACCCTAACGTTATAAGATAGGAATTCTGAATGTATATAGTTATATGCCAAGCTTACACCATCATCATTTGAACTTTCATCTCACTTTTCTACTGAAAATTATATTGGTGTTAATATGAAGTCAAAAGTATTAAATTGCTAAAAGTATCTAATGGTTGGCGCAAATGCAAATTTAACTGAGTCTTTTTTTTAATTATAAACGTACATAATAAAATTAGATACGTTAATATTATTACAATCTAGCCTATTTACAGGCTAGTGAGTAATTTTAAATTAACCTAGTTTTATAAAATAAAATACATTGTATAAGAATGTGTCTGTCGGCACTTTTCTTACTGTCTCTATTAAGGGGAAGTACTTTGTTCATCTGCCTTTGTAACTGATATTTCTGAGTATACGGTATAGGTTATATAGTATCAGATAAACAAATCTAAATAAACCATGGCCTAATTTGAAAACAAAGTCATTAAACAAATAAAAAAATTAATGAAAAATAAAAACAGAATTAAATTAAGATGATCGATCTTTTAATTTATACTTCTATATTAATATAATAAAGCTACAGAGTTTATTTGTTTGTTTGAGCGCTACAACTTGAAAACTCAGTAGTTTTCAAAAAGAATTTTGCAAATCCGACCAGTGTCGGATTTGTAAAATTCTTTTTGTATATGAAAGCCGGATTCTTGGGAAAGGTTATAGACTATAGTACATATACACTAATGACGAGTGAAACCGCGGGGAACAGCTAGTTAAAAAATAAAAGGCAAAGATAAACCAGAAGTTGAACCAACTTTCCGTCATTGAGCTGGACTGTTTTTTCATGGTCCTATCCTATTGTAATCATTTGGTTGGTAACCACCTCCCTCCCATATAATCCAAATATCATGTTGACATTGTCACGAATATTATAATTTCCTAAAAGTTAGTAGGATATGTAATTAATATGTATAAAATATTTATTTATTTATTTAATAAAACTTTATTGTTTCATAAGTACAAAATACTTATTTATACAATTGGCGGACTTAATGCTGACAGAAAAACTGTGCGGTTAATAAATTACAGTTTAAAGAAGTTATAAAGTGTGTACTTTAAAAATTTAAGTTGTAAGTATAATATTTGTGCATATGCATAAAAATATACTCGAGAACTTCGATAGATTACAATTAATGTATGATCGCAGTAAGATAGTGCAGTTCTATGCCTATATAGAATCACCTTGTTTTTGGTGTCCAAATTGGTCCACCTTATTGAGCCATTGATTACGTATTGCGTTCGATCGTGATTGTATCGCACTAAAGATGTGTAATTACATGTCTCTGGGAAACTGACTGTAATTACCGTTAGCCGTGTCTCGAAATAATACGTTTTGTAAAGCTATTGTGGCACGATGTAACCTATTGTTTAGATTTTGCGTTGGTCTATGCTTCCTTTCTTTTATTATGGTATTTCATTTTTTTTATAAATATATCAAAAAGTTGTTATGTGAGTTATATTTAAATTTATTTGGCAATGCGACTTCTATAAAAAATCTAAAAACTTACATATTTAAGATTTTTTTTATTTCTTATTATAAAATTTATAATTTATTTTAAGCCATGTAACATGCAATTTCTTGGTTTTCTAGTTGTTTTGGCACAAAACCCATGGTGCACGAACGTAGTTGTTTTAATAATATCGAGCCAACGGGTTAAGGTTCAACCACGAGATCTTGTGCCGACACATGGCCTCGCACTACAAGTCTTTCTTTGAGTCCTTATTCCTAGAGTTGAATCCAAAGAACTTCAGTATTCGCAACTGCACAATCAACGATAGTCTATCTTGCGTGTATGAAGTCCTTTGAGGATTGATTCATTAATGCAGAACGCCCTCCGACTATCTTTGAAACTTGTGTCCAGCACCACATCTCTAAGGCGTCGATTTTGTAGTGATCTTTTTTTCGGAGTGACAAGGTTTCAGGCCCCTACAGAAAGATTGGAAATACGAGGGACTTCATTAAGCGATTACTGCAACTTGATTGAATGGGGTACAAATACAAAATAAAATGTTGAATTCAACAAATATATAATGGTAATTACTATCGTTATAGGTATAATAACAACCCAAAAGTCCCGCAACCCCTACTGGTGCCGGTTGCGGAATCGCTGCGAACTGCGAACCTCATAAAAATTATATGACCTTAAAAACAAATACTTAATACATTTTTAGTTTTGGCTGCAATAAGGTAACACCGTCATTTTAGAATTCCTTTTGGGTTGCCTGTTAAATATTTTATTGGACAATAGAGCGATAGAGCGGTATTTTATGCATGCGGGCAGAACTTTTCGAGGCATAAAAATTACATTGAACAGATGTTGCCAATGGCAAATCTTCAATGCTTTTGGGATGGGACGGACCAATGAAGACGTAATAGCCAATCTGCATTTCATTTCTATCTTCAGTGAACATGGATTTCTTTTAAAGGTTTATTTATATAAAAATTACTAAATTGACATTATGGAATTTTGTTATTTTTAATGAGAATGAAAATCTTATGAGAAAACAGCGATAAAGATCTATCAGCTTTTACTACATACAAATAATAATATAATATTTAATTGTTTGTTTGTTTGTTTTTTTTTTGCCTCTTCTTCTGTACCGTCGTCAATGTGTCGTCAATATATGTTCACTATCTAGTTTATTTTTATTATTATTAAACATAGGTATCAAATCTTCGATCTGCAATCTGATTGATAGCTTGCCTATTGATATACGGTAAATTAACTTCGTTTTTTTAGTTTTTTTCACCAACTTCAAAAAAAAAAGAGGTTCTCAATTCGTCGGTATGTTTTTTTTATTTATGTTACCAGACTACTCGAAAACGGCTGGACCGAATTGAAAATTTTTTTTTTAGTTCGAGATGGTATACTTTCCAATTGGTCCCATATTCAGCAGGTCAGATCTGATGATGGGATCATGCAGTGACGTGCACAGACATTTTTCTTAGGGTAGGCAAAAACCTACCTAGACCAGAACTATTTAGTTACAACTAAAACAGTAACGAGCAAGAAGATAATAAAATTAAAATATATTTATCATGTAGGTACCTACTTAGGCCCTAAAAAATTTTAAAAGACGACCGTCCGCTCCCGTGGGAGTTTTGGAAAAGCATAGCAAACATAATACTTAATTTGAAAATAATATTAAATAATGTTGTTGTTAGCTTACCCTTCACTTCAACTTAAATCCAATCAATCCCGGTTAATAACGTCCATTTATTATTATTGCCCTTTTTTTCGTCAAATGAAAGATTACCTACTTAGCGCGTCATTTTAGTTTTTGTAAACAAACACTCGGTTTACAAAAATCACAGAAAATTTTACAATTTCTAACTACAACTGAGTAAATTTGTTAAAAATAAAAGTGCTATTTTTTCACCTCATTGTAAACAATGCACATTTCAATTATCGCGTAGTAACGCGTAATTCTAATTGGCCGTAACAAAAGTGAGAGCGAGATGAAATGTCATCTCATAGCATTTTGTTTCATCTATAGAGGAGGTCTTAAATTTACTCACACAGGCGTAATTTAGCGCATATGTGACTGTTCATGTAAGTTTTTTACTTGCACTACTATACGAGCAAAAGCACATCTATACATAGTGATTTCTTTGTGGGAGTAGTAAACTAAAGACGTTTTACTAAAAAGCTGGCCTGGCTGGCCTAGGCGCGTATGGGCCGACGCGCGGCGCGCCGCGTGTTCGCGCGAATTCATAGATGGCGTTGTTAAGATAATTCAATATATTTTGTGAAAAAATATTTATCATTTATATGTATTGATTAAATATATATATTTTTTATCATTTATTACAAAAGTACAGGGTAGGCAACGTCTAAAAGTTTTTATGATATGCACGCCACTGGGATCATGGAGAAATTGAGGGAACTCTTCAAGTTTTGTATTGAGCATGGGTATTTTTTGATATATTCCATGTAAGTAAGGTTAAACGTAGGTAAGACAATGATGGAAAATTTAACCCACTTTCAAAAATGCGAGTTATTTACAACTTTTTGATTGCAATATATCTTGCAACAAAAAAAAAAACAAACAAACAATTTTACAAATCGATTCAGTGGCCTTCGAGTAATCATGAAGGCCACTGAATCGATTTGTAAAATTCTTTTTTTGTTAGAAAGGGTATACTTTCTAGATGGTTCCATAGTCATCAGATCAGGATCTGATGACAAAATCATGGAGTTATCGAGAGAACTCTTCAAGTTTTATTGCGATTTGGGTAGTTTTTGATATATTTCTTGTCAATAAGGTGAGACGACGCTGATGACGTTTACCCGACTTTACAAAATGCAAAGTGTTTACAACTTTTTAGTTGTAAGGCATTGCGTATTCAAAACTAAAAAATATAAAATAATTGTTTTTGCCTAAAAAACGAAACCGACTTCAATTTCTCAACTAAAAAGGATGAAATAATTAATACATTGTTGTTTAAATATGCTTCATATCAAACATTTTAATAAATTTGAAGTTGGTGCCAAATTTACAAACTCGTTGACTAGCTGCTGGCTCGTTAATTAGCATATTTTATTAAAAGAACCGGCACCGACTTCAGATTTATTAAAACGTTTGATATGAAGCATATTTAAACAACAATGTATTAATTATTTCATACTTTTTAGTTGAGGAATTGAAGCCGGTTTCGTTTTTTAGGCAAAAACAATTATTATAAAAAAGGTCATCACTACATAATAATAGTTTTATTTCCGATCTGGAAGCAATAAGATAACCTCAAAATAAACATCAATAAATCAAACTAAGCGATCCGGTGCGACGGACCGGGCTGTCAATAAGCGCACGTTCCATTCCAGAAACCAATTACATGCCGCAACTCAAACAAGACATATTTCTCCAGCTGACGGCTATTGTTGCTTTAGATTTCCAATGCCCGGGTAATAGAGAGGTTATGTTATTGCCAATAGAAGCTATGGCGGACCAAGTCCTTCCTAATTCCGTTTCGATAAGGATTTTTTGAGCTGAAAATAATGGAATGAAATGAAACTATTTTGAGTTTATTTTTCTTTACTTTGTTTTTTTTTTCGATTATGAGTTCAATGGATACCTTTATAAGGGAACATAGGCCTCATAGATTACTGATGTCTTATAGCACAGAATACATAATACTTTACTAGTACTTAAAGATTCGGACGGCATTCAACGACACGCAGACAATGTAGCCCCAGCACCACAATAAAAAAAAATGCGTTAAAGCGGTGCACGATTCCTAGTTCTATGCCCAGCATTATCTAGTGGGCTAATAATCTGTGTAATCAAGACATTAAATCGTTAGTGTTGTATTAGTACCTTTTTTAATCAAAACTTGTCTATTTTTAAATATGTTCTCTTTGTCAATTTATTACTTACTTCAAGATTTCAGCTCTCTTCAATATACAATAAAAAATTACATTTTACCACATTCGTTATCAGCACGAAATATAAAATAAAAAGAAATATATAAAAGAATAACAAATATAAAATAAAAAGAAATATGTAAAAGAAGAGTTGAATTTACAAGATTTTTACAAGATGTCGTCTGGAGACTGTCGTTCAGGATTCAAAGGTAATTCATCCATAATTCCAAGTATCGTCTTACGCAATAGAGATGATTATCCTATTTGGAAATTCAAAATGCGGAATTACCTGCTTCACGAGGACCTTTGGGAAGCCATAGATGGGTACTCAAACGAAGACTTGACCCCTGAACCTCAACGTTTAAAAAACGATATTAAGGCTTTAACTAAGATTTGTCTTACGGTGGAGGATGCAGCAATAGTCCACGTACGGACAGCAAAAAGCCATTAAAGTTCGAATTCACTAACATACGAGTGTAACAAAAGGTGAAGTTTTGTCACTGATTTTGGCGTACTTAAGTAATTTTAAATAAAACTAAGAAACATAAGATTTTTACTTCAAAAATAAAAGTTTTTAAAGTAAAGTGACTATGATTTGTATTAATTAAAATTTACCACAATTTGTACAACTACCTACACAGTCTATTGGTTCAGTCAATAAAAATATTTACTTTAATTTATTTAAGTACTCTAAATTAAATAGTTTTTCTAGCCCGTCAAGTCAAATCTACAAAACGAACATTTCTTACAACTACACTTACTCTGCACTCTAGTTTCTATTTAGTGCAGGAAATCGAAGTGATTTTGTTTCAGTCGGGCTGGGATGCTGGGGTCTCAGTTTCCCTCCTTTATTATCTAATCGTTCTTCTACACTGTTATTTAAAGTGTTCTGTATTTTACAGTGAATTTATCAATGACTATAATACAGTGCTCAAAATTCTATTATCTATTCAAATTTTATAACGGATATTAATAAAGATTTTACTGTTAACTCAATGCTTTCTTCACGAAGGATCATTATATAACCTGGTGTAGCTAGTTCTTTTTAATAAAATGATGGGTTAAAAGCGTTAAGGGATATAAAATCGGAATTATCTGTATAATAAAAATCAATTGCTGTTCGTTAGTCTGGCTAAAACTCGACAATGGCTGGACCGATTTGACTACATAATTCTGGTCTTGAAATATTTGTGGAAGTTCAGGGAAGGTGTAAACGGTGAAGGGCGTTTAGGCGGTGATACAGAGTTCGCCGGGTCAGCTAGTTTTATATAGATTTGTTTCAATTAATTTGCAATTCAATTTTAATTATTTTATTTTGTATTTGTGAGATAATGTGGTACTTGTTTTTTTATTTCATTATTATAATAAAGAAATAGTCTGAAATTGCTATCATGTATATATACATTTACTTATTAAATTTTAGACTATTAGCTCCTAAACCATGGCGGAGATTTTTACTACCGAGTTACAGACTAACGTTTAGTTCGGGGGTTGACTGTTACCGATAACCATTTGTAACAACTTGTAATATTTTGTAATTATGGTTTAATAAAGTTTTTATTTTTTATTTTTAAAACTGTAGAGCAATTTCAGCCCCTCTGTAGCGACACTTGTTAATACGCGGTCAGGTTTCTTTGCAGCCTTCGGTACATACTATGTAGTTAATTACACACACAATTAATATTTTAATTTAACATAAGTGTGAAAGAGCTGGATAAATAAACGAAATGGATAATTCATTCAGTATAAGATAGATAAAATATTATTTGTTTCTCATAACAACCAATTTCTATTTTGTTTCCTTATCGACTCTATCTTGGAAGAGCGTGATGTTTCGTACGTGATGTTCGATCTAATTCAAGGAGAATTGGTTGTTTGATGTTTTGTCTGATCTCAATCAAAATTTCGAAACGTGCAGAGTGGGAATCAGGTAATAAACGCTAAGTAAACCAAAAGCTTTACTCTAGAATTATTCTGTAAGAGAAGCTAAAAACATCATCGCATTGCAATGTTTGCAATCATGTTTTTTTAATATACATTAATTTTTTGTTATTTACATTTCTTAGTTTCTCTATACTTCGATCTTTTTTCTAGCAATGTTTTGATTTGGGTTTATAACTTTATTAGGTATTGCAAAAATTTAATCAATATCGCACATAAAGCGGCATTTCCTTACAACGGACAACTTAGTTGTCAATTTTGATGATTAGGCAGATACAATCCGGCACTGGTTAAGTTTCTAAAGGTAACGCAAAATAAAGATAGTAATCATTTCAATACGGTATTGTTTGGTACTATGCAATAATATACTACATTATTGTTTTGTAGGAATAAATTTTATTGGAAAGGTCGAGAGCAATAAACATTATTATTGATATTGAAAATAGTAATTTTTACAATACCTAAACAATAAAAAAATAACTTGTTGAATTTTATCTTTTACCAATAAACTGATAGGTATAAGCGTATAGTATGACCTATATATACATGTACAGTGAGCCACATAGAAAGGTATACCAGATCAAGTGTAAGAGTTAATTTATTTCTGTACCTACTTTGTTATTTTATCTGGAATACTTAATTTAACTTTAATACTTACATATAAATGATGAGATATCCCTGAAATAACTCAAAGACTGGCATCCAAACACTTGATGATCGGCATATTTAGGCAAATAGAGGATGTTATAACGCTATTGTATTGTTTCACTAGCGTCAAGGTCAAGGTCATTGTCTATTGTTTCAAAGACCGACCCCATTCACTAAAGCTAAATGTGAATTACATACTAGATAACGCTTTTATTACTACTAATGGTATTGTGATAATGAGAACTCAGTAAAATATATATTTTTTTTACCTTTACGAAACCGAGATAGCTGCGAGATAGCATGCAACTAGGAAACACGGTCGGATGAAGCAAACCTTTACGAAATCTGAGAAAACGTACTATCTTGATATAAGAAATAATTAGCTGTCAAAACAAATTCCCATAACCCGGCCGGCCTATAAGAAACGCTTGGAACTTTCTTAATTCATAAAATGTATTTTTAGGGTTCCGTCCTACCTCTAAATGACAAAAAAGAAACCCTTTCAAAATCACTATCTGTTGTTCGTCTTTTCTTTAAATTTTTTTGGCTGAGGAACGCATAAACATATTAAGTTGAAATTCATAACATATACTTAGGCCTACGGCCTCTTTCGGTTGTAAAATAATTCAAATTTGATACCTCAACTAGAACGTAAAGTTTGGTAAAAGCAATATCATACAATACAACACTTACGAGTATCTATATATTTAATAAAACAGTTTTAAAACTTTTAATGCGTTAAAATTAACGCATTAAAAGTTTTAAAACTGTTTTTAGGTACGCAAATGCGTACCTATAAACAAAACAGTACAAATAGTTTATCTGTTAGTATTTGACTGCAATGGATAAAGGGACACTTGAAAATAATAATAGAGAGCAAAAAAATAATATTTCACTGCGGTGCACTCGCTAAGCATGGCGGAAAATTTTCTGTGTTACGAATAACAAAGCATTTTTGTACATAAATTCTATCAAAACTCAAGTCTTTTCTGGAATTCACTTAGAGCGTTACACATTGAAGATCTTTTATTGGACAATATTGAATTCTTTTGTAGGTCCTTAGGGTATTTTTCTTTACGTGCCAACTGAGTGACGATCCCTGTGGATTCTAAGAAATATTTTATTTATTGATCTGCATAATCGGCTTGGTGAAGCTTTCACTGGAACTATGTCGGTTTTATTCGCATTTAGCGATAGCCCCAGGTAATGTCTAGTGGATGAGTGTCTTTATCGGTACGTATTTCGTACAATCCTTTTGAGATTTATATGGTGGTGATCTTATGTAACTTGAATTTTTTGTCTATAATAAATATTTTTATAAGTTGATAGAAAGGAAGTATACGATTACATAGATTTTGATGTTTTTGAGGATCTCAACAGGCTAAGCGATCGCAACCTAACTTGTATTATGACCATTTCGTTTCTGAAGACACGTTGGCCCCGGCTATTATATAGGTAGATGCCTGAGGCTTAAAAGGTTGAGACATTGGTAGTGATAGATATACACATATTCCAAGGATTCTAAAGAACGGGTTAAGTAGGGAAAAAGAAAGAAAACGTTCCTTGGATTGTTTTGGAAATACGCTAAGGATAAAATTAGAAAAAAGTTATCTTTTCTGGATTCAGGATGAGAGAATTGAAAGAGTAATAGTACATTATTAAAATGTATCAATAAACGATGTTAAGCCATGCGCGATATCTTTCCAGTTTACTACAGTACCTATACTTCGATAAGCATATGAATAAGCTTGCCAATATTTTCACTAATTTCAGTGCTGACGTGAAGTGTTTGCGTAGCTCGAGTTTAGTGTTTCGATGGGTTTCAAATAGTCGGATCAAGGACACTTGATTTAAATGAAGCGGCGGTGGCATCGTAACTCTACCATGCATGTACTTATTCCCAATTTCATGTTCCAAAACTTGTCTTTTAAAGAGAAACATTTTCATATTTTGTTTGTTTTTATTTTTGGAATTTAATTTTATATTTCATTAAGTATTCTAAATAATTTTGATGAATAGCCAACACTTGTAAATCAGTGCCAGTTTGATTAAGCCTACGAATATAGGATATATTATTCGTAGGTTAAACCAAAATGAAACATTTATGCATATACCTACTGAGTTATGAGCTATTTAGAAAAATATCGGGGCAAAATATTTTCATGACACCTGTTTATTCTTCCAGTCCAGCAAGAAAGCAAAATTGAACCAATAATTTATTTTCACTTTGATTCTACCTTACCCCGAAAATTGGTAATAATATGAAATGCGGGAAAATTCTTTGTAAAAAGTGACTTTGTACAATTTCGACAATCGCTTTATCTTTTTTTCACTTTCTGCTGTTCGTTCAGTATTGTTCGTCGCCGCAATATGGAAATGCTGGAGACCTGCGTTGAAAGATTCATGAGCCTCATCCGCCGCCGCCGTACGGAAAACCAATGCTATGGATTTTTGTCTTAGATACGCAAACAAGACTTAAAAAAATTTATGATGCAAAAAGTTAATCCTATTTTGTACAAAGAAATATTATTTTCGTTCGGGATACATATAGGGGGACAGATGAGTAGATTCATACAACGACAACTAATCACTATCACTACATAGTTTTAAACAAAGTCGCTTTCTCTGTCCCTATGTCCCTTTGTATGCTTATATCTTTAAAACTACGCAACGGATTTTAATGCGTTTTTTTTAATAGATAGAGGTGATTCAAGATTAAGGTTTTTATGCTCATGCGAAGCCGGGGCGGGTCGCTAGTTATTTATAAATCTTACTTTGTCTCAGTATAAAAAATTACAAATAACTTAACGATAGTTATAAGAATTAAATTATCAAAAACGAACACATATATAAAAGTTAAAAATAAATTAAGAATAATTAATCTGGATATTGTTAAACTTCGCATAACTGAAAATTAGACTTTTGGTTTTCAGGATTATGGAGCTATTGTGTTTCAGTATGATGTCAGATCATTTTTCATTATCATAAAATCAACATATGGTTAAAACAAGGTCAGTGTATATCTGAGCAACCATGACTCGAACAAAAGATACAGTTGACAGCTGTTTAGATACAGCCATGTGATTCGGTTAATAAATGAACTACTTTTGATTACGTTATAATCATCATTTTCAAAGTTTTAATGTGAGAGAGAAGAAAAAAATTGTTTTATTAAAAATAATTTAGGTTGTCAAACTGGTAGTTTCAGGTTCTTAGGATAGTTGCTTAATTTTAAACGTATTCAATATTGGCCCATGATTTTACTAAAGAATGTCTTATAATAAAAAAGAACCGATATTATAAATATATCGCTTCTTGTTACATTGACCGTCCCAGTAGTGTTCAGTGACGGTACACTTAGCTCATTGTGTAAACGCCTTGAAAAGCTTTTAACTACATGTCTTACGCTTGTACACATAATCATTTGAGCAAAAACTAATTTGGAGTATTTAAACAATTTCTTGGAGAATGATGTTTATTTTTAAAAATACCATCAGATTAAACTGTTAGGTTGTAAATCAAAAAGTCAGTCTTCGAACTATACAACATACATGCAGAAGACCCTTGTGAAATTACCCCTAATGAAAGAGGTCTTTCTCTATATTAATATTTGATGACCTCCGTGGCGTAATGGCTAACATGCCTGACCGCTACTCAGGAGGTCCCGGGTTCGATCCCCGGTCAGGTCAAGATGAAAAATGATCTTTTTCTGATGGACCTGGGTCTTGGATGTTTATCTTTATATGTATTTGTTATAAAATATATTATCGTTGAGTTAGTATCCCATAACACAAGCCTCGAACTTACTTTAGGGCTAACTCAATCTGTGTGATTTGTCCCTATATATTTATTTATTTATTAACCAGCCAACCAACTACTACCATGGTTGATCGCAGTTTGTCGATATGAGTATGAAGCTGGCAATTGAGGTTATTTGCCCATTGATTACGAGTTCTTGTATCACTTGTGATGATATAATGATGATCAGGATGGACAGAATGGATCAACCTCGTCATTCGTTCTATAATACACATACACATAAATGATACAAACCTCTGGATAATATTGTTCATATTTATAATTTTTATTGTTGATAAAGTGAATAAAGATCTTGATCATGAAATACAAATAAGTAATCTAATTACACACTACACAACTTTGTTATTTAAGGCATTCAAATCGTTTCGGATCGTCAATTTCCAAAGTTTGTAATGTGCCCAATTGGATATTCCCGTTGATTGGTTCGGATGGCCCGGGACTTTACGTCTCCGAACCTATTAAAACCAATTAGATGTTTTGATATTCGTTTCTACTTCTGTACGTGATATCATCTGAATATCGGGAACATTTATAATTGAAGAATTAACCAAAATATTTGAAGCAATTTATAGCTGTCACATTTAATTTGTCTAGCTTAGCACACATAGAATTTGGAAAAAGCGCGCGGTCTCTACCCAGATTGTAATAATGAATAGATCAAAAAAAAAAACGGAGCTAAAGCATTTTTTGTTATTAAGTCAATTATGATATAGGACCAGCATTAAATTAACACAATCATAAACTATTAGAAAGCATTTATTCTTTAAAATTTCAAAACACGTTTAAAAGCATTATAAATAATTTATTAATGCTTGTTTAAGGCGTAATATTTTTCAAATTACCAATATATGAGAATAGTCTTAGCATAAGTTTGATAGCTGTTTTAGGAGCTGTAGTTTAGAATTACCGACGTTATTTTGGATTTTTGACATTGTAACAATTTTTTGCCAACTATAATATAACAGTAAGCAACATTTGATAAAATAAATGCCTTTATAGAGTATTCATATTTGGATAGTGACGATAAAAATAGTGAATATGACTTTAGGACATAATTCTGTGTCTATTTTGGTTAATATACAAGTTATATTTCAAAACGCTGACGAATGTCGACACGAATCTCAAGTCTATCTTATGTCAATTCCATACATTTTGTAGTTGTCGACATTAGTAATCGTTTTGAAATTGTGACTATGGCTTAGCTCGGCTTATTTACTGTGGTGAAACGTGAAAGCGTGCCCATCTTTCGCGGGCCTAGCTTAACTGCCAACGTACGTTGTTTCGGGACTGTAAAGTTACGTTCCCAGGCAAAAGGTAGTCTAGTTCCTAAGCACAACTTATCGCAACCCATTCAGATTTATTCAGACTTGTGGTGGCTAATGTTCACCATCTACGGCAGTATGCTACTTGCGCTGTTCAGGATTCCTGTTTCATTTTTGGCAGTTACTTAATTCAAGTATTTTTTTTAGTAAATACCCAACAGAACCACAGCTCTAGCTTAGAACATATTGTAAGTAATATACAGTAATGTCAAAAAAATTAACTTTTGTGTGGTCAAGTAATATAATAACTCTGACAACATCCCTAGGGAATGCTGCCCCGACTTCTGAAAAAGGAAGAGATGAATGGTAGACTGTCAACAACAGAAATATATGAACATTGTCCAGTAATAAATCTTCATTATTTTGCTTTTTTAGTCTTCCGTAGTACACTACAAAGAATCCTCATAGTTTTGCGATGTCCGACTATCTATCCGTCACGAATTAACTCCGTGATTATTATCACTACAAAGTATTAAACAAAGTCCCTTTCTCTGTCCCTATATCCTTATGTATGCTTAAAACTACGCAACGGATTTTGATGCGGTGGTGAAATAAGGTGGGTGGTTGAGTGATTCAAGAGGAAGGTTTTTATGCCCATGCGAAGCCGGGGCGGGTCGCTAGTTTACACACATTGCGCGTGGTACGACACGCACTTATCCGTGTTGCTCAAAGAATTAGCCCAATGAATGCAAAACGTAGAAAATTTGCTATTTAAAGTATGGTTCTTCGTTACTTTTTTGCGCTGCACAACACAACTTTTCTACTACCAACCAGATGGCAGCCAGGACTAACAGTTTAACGTACCTTCGGAAGTACGGAATTATCTTTATAATCAGACATACTCAATGGTTGAATGGTAGAGAATGCTTTTAACATTAAGTCCGCCAATTGTATAAGTATTTTTTATTTATGGAACAATAAAGTTTTAATAAATAAATAAATAAATACCCAGATACCTATTCTGTATTACACAAACACAATATTTCTGTTTCTTTGAATAGACTGAATGCTCTAAGCATTTGTGGCCAATTGGCTAGTCCAATTTTTTTACAAAGATTTTTTTTTTGTTTTTGCATTTTATATTTATATTTGGGATTATAATTATACTCTTTGCTTGGCGGCACTACTGCGTGTAAAAATCATATTTCAATTCCAGTAAACATAATCTGACTACTTTGTTTTAACGCGAAGTGACGTTATCCTGTATGGATCTATAAAACTAAATAAAATTTTAATATTTTTTTCGTTCAAATTGTATCTCCAAAATGGTCTATTGAATCAAAAAAACACATAAAAATCACTACCAACATGAGGATTAAGTTTTATTAAAAAATAGTTTACTTCCACCTGAAATTACAGCAGCGAGCGAATACGAGTCGCACTTGACAATTTTCTGCCTTTATCGTTGACCAGACAACGAATTGAAAATATTTTATTAATTAAAAACACAGCAACAATTTTGCGTGAGCAGGCATGCGTAATAAATTCGGATTAAAATGTGATTTTCCGAACATCTCATCGTATGTAAAGTAAAATAGGAAAAATATCAATTTAATGAAATAAATGACCGGAAGTTTCCGAAGTTGCAGCTTTATGAATGTCAGAAATAAAGTTAAAAGCATTGTCATTGGTGAAGTTTTTGGTTGCAGTCAAAGACTTTATAAATATAGTCTATAACTCCCTCTGATCACCATCTGCGGGCGATAACGCCGTAAGTATGTCTCTTCTACTTTGTTGTTTCCTCATGACTGAGGGACGTGATCATCCTGGTTAACACCTGCCACAATCTTCCTCCACGCGATCCTGTCCTGGGCTAGGTGAATACACCTCTGCAAGGATGTCCCAGTGATCTCTTGCACTTTTTATTTACTCGTATGGCGCAACACATAAACGTCGTCCAAAAAAAAAAAAGAGAAATATGAAGCTATAGCGTTCACATTCAGGGACTACAGCCACGAGACAGCGTCTCTTGCACTGTATCTGACCAACGTGTAGTTTAAATGTGCCATAGACTAAATAAAGGTTTTAAAGAACCCAAAATGCTTGTTTAAATAACTATATACTTATAGTTGACCGTTGACCCTTTAGCAAGGAGTCGAGATGGGGCCCTCCAAAATGTTCACCCTAGTCTCCGTAGTTCAACTTAAGCTAGCATTCCATACAAAGAGCCGACCCAACCTATTTGGCACGACGCGAAGTCCATTCAACAAAAGTTATTCGGTATTATCAAATGGCTTCGAGATTGTCAGTAACTGAAGGAGCATGCAATTCTAGCAGAGCTGCCCTGAGCTCTGCTCTCATGTCTGAAGAAATGATCGTCCATAAAGTTCTAAATTCAAATTCAAATTCAAATTGTTTATTTTCAATATAGGATATTCTTATCACTTATTGACGTCAATTGTTACTTATTTTAAGTTTACCACCACTTCCAAAGCGCAAGTGGAGAAGAAGTGGCGCCACAAACTCCACAGCAGCATTTTCTTCAAAAACGTCAATTCACAAAATTTGAGTCAAATCAAGAGGAAGTCTAAGGAAGACGCTGCTGCTTTTATTTAATATCATCATAGCCGCAATAAGCCATTTTGTGGCTTTTATTAGTGCGATTTGTGTTGTATTAGTACGCGATCCCTAACAAAATACTTACTTATAGAAAATGGAGGGTCTAACAGTGCTGAACTGTGAACTATTGAAAACTAAAATCCTTTGAATGTGTTTCGCTGCTAAGATTTGACAATGGGCTTTTATTACTAGCCATTAATTATTATAGTTAGCAAGCCGGTGCCAAAAATGTTCACAGCTAACGAACGAGTCACCTTCAGAGCCATAAAGCGAAACAAGCCATTATTTATCAGCAAAATAACGCACATAAAAGCATTCAAATGTCGCTTAGAGCCAAACTTAAAAATAAAATAATCGACTTGCTACCTAAGAGTTAAACAATAACTGACGAAACACGTTTACCAACCCTTGCAAAACCTGTTGAAGATCCTGACTAGGTACAATATAATACAACCCGACTATCACAAAATAAAATGTCAGTTGCTAACAGTGATCGGCTTATCAAACGTTACAAGTCTTCTTCATCTTGTCGTCGCATTGTAAAATGGCTTGTTAACAAAGATTTGACGCTAGTTTATAAAACTCTTCGTATAAGAAAAATACATGTCATTTTCTACAAGGTTGTTTGATAAACATAGTTTTGAATCATTGTATATTTTCAACACTTTATCTTCAAAATTAAGAGTAGAAACCATAAAGTTCGTGAAATTACACGATAAAGATAAGGTGCAGTAAAAAAAAATTGGTAACATTGTCTATCAAATTATTATTGTTAGTTTCATTTCGACTAACGTAACTATAGTCTATAAGTTTGTGCTATACAATTGTATTTTGTACAATAAAGTTTAAATAAATAAATAAATAATTATAGTCACACAATAATAGTGCCAAGGATATTGGTATCAAAGAATTCTAGATAGTAAAATGTTAGGTCTAGCCATGTACTTCCATTGCCTAAGAAAAAATTTAGTTGCTTGCTACTAGTCGGCGCTACAAAGATTGAAAAATTGGATTAGTCAAGATCCCGCTTGTTTTTGTCAAAAAATAAGTGTAAAATAATAAGTCATGATTTTTTAAGTATCATCACCCTACTACAAACTGATTTAGCGATAACAGAGAACTGAGTTATTGTATTTAGAATCACAGTTTCCCAAGTAATCGATAGATGGCGGTAGTATGTCTCAGTATGGGGAAGACTCTATTGGTATGGTTCACTAAAAATTTGCGCGCGTCATTGTATGACGATTGAATATCTGTAATAGTAGTAGGTACTTATTCTTAAATCTGTGGTCTAGCTAAAGGCGAGGTAGGTCACACTAAAGATAAAACTGAAAGGCGCGTCAGCACTATCGACCATTGTTACGGTTATCAAACCTATAACTTTGTTACGTTTATGGTTGTTATTCAATGTTTATGTCTCTCAAGAGTATGAAAATAATATATAGGGGTTTATAGCGCTTAAATTATAACACGATATTAAACAATAATTGTGAAGTTTATTGCGTGATTAGGCTATTTAAATGTTTATGTATGTAATTATTTTTTTGAAATATTTTTTTTTTTGTCAAAAAACAACAAATTTACTTAATGATATATTACGACAGAATTTTTTTTTAAACTGCGCAGTGTAATAAAATAAAATAATTTACTTATTTATTTATCTTTATTGTACAAAACACTAATGCAAATTAAAAAAGGAAGCTATAAGCTATTTAAGCAGCATGCTAAAAACTATCATAATTTAGTGGTAGATCAATACATATATCTATATCCGTAGTAAATTTATCCATAAGAAACGGGTTTCAAAGCACAGTCAACCGTGAAAGCGCTGTGAAGAGAGACAAAGACGTGTCCTTAACAATGATAGACCAATTACCAGCAAGTTAATTGCCATAATTTTGCTGTTCGCTGGACTGGTTTACAAACTAATTCGCTCATTTAATACCTGCTGACTGCTAATTCAACCACTACTAAGATACGTTGAAGTGTTTGTATAGGTTATGGTATTAAACTCAACCCATTCACGAAATTTTAACTCAACAATTCAACGTTTGACTAATATAAGTTCTTTGGAAATATAAAAGTTTCTGGCTTTATTTATTCCCAGGTTGATACGCTACAATATAGATATTAGTACCTACAATGTTGTGGATTTGTGATATTTTTAAAATATTCAAAACCCTTCAGGTTTACTAAGGTTAATGTGACATAAAAAATTTTGGTTCCAATTTTTTATCATGTGGACTCGACATTCCTACCGAAAAAGAGTGAGATCAAAAGCGGGATAATATCACCTAGAAAATTCCTCGTCCACTCTGTCAGATTCTGAAATGTAATGTTTTAAAGCGTCTCAGACTTCTCAGTATCATTGGTCCAAATCCCAAGCAGCGTCATCACGTACACCATATGCCAACATATTCATAGTAGGATGACTAATAAACGCCCAATTCCGCCGTACCGCGCGTGTCTGATATCGAGTCGGGAAAACCCAACACATTACGCAACACATTAGTTCCACCCATTATGCTTTATTATTACTGTGTAGTTGACACATTTATCAAGTCATAATAGCTATTATGACTTGAGAAGAAGAAGGAATACGCTGAATGCCGTTTTAAATAAGCCATACTGGAAAATATTTGAGGGAAGCTTATGTCCAGCGGTGGACGTCTTGTGGCCACTGCTGAACATAGGCGTGTGTAATCTAATTCTAGCTCTTAAACAAGTGGACCGATTTTGACGTGGATTAGTTATGTTATTTTTTTAATAAACAGAATATAAGCTAAATAAATCCAATATAACCAAAACCAATAGTTACAGAGCTAGCCTATACTCCCACGTAAACGGAAAAGCAATATAAGTATATAAAAAATAGGGCATGCATTATACTTTAAATTTTACGTTAGGTATGTTTTAAAGGTGACTTGATGGAGATGGATCATTACTATCACTATCACTACATAGTATAAAATAAAGTAGCTTTCTCTGTTCCTATGTCCCTATGTATGCTTAAATCTTTAAAACTACGCAACGGATTTTGATGCGTTTTTTTTTAATAGATAGAGTGATTCAAGAGGAAGGTTTTTATGCCCATGCGAAGCTGGGGCGGGTCGCTAGTATAGTAATAATTTATCTCGGCATTGTCGAGGTACTTATTTCTAAATTTCTATTTTATTCTGCAATAATAGGAGTAGCTGGGTAAACAATGTGTGAAAGCTGACAACAAATAAAAATAAAAAATAGTTATTTTTGATTTCTATTTCGTAAGTAATATATTTTGCAGTGAGCGTTTGTTACCATTTACAACAAGCTGTTTACGTCACAACACACACACATGTAAAACTGTCACGTAGTGATCCGTGAGCCGTATTTCAATAGATTTTACCGGTTGGTACTGGTATCAAAAATAAATTCCAAGTTTCAAGGCTTCAAAATAAAGTTTAGATGTACCAACGTACTGACATGTGGCAAGCTGTGCTTACAACTTTTTCATTAAATCGTCGTCGGCTTCTTCTTATTTCAATAGCAGTGCCACAAGTCTTCATCGCGGCTTGCCAACACTCGTGCTGGCAATTATATTTTAACCAACTTCAAAAAAAGGAGGAGGTTCTCAATTCGTCGGAATGTTTTTTTTTTTATGTATGTTACAGGATTACACGAAGACGGCTGGAACGATTTGAAAATTTTTTTTTGTTCGAGAGGGTATACTTTCCAATTGGTCCCATATTCAGCAGGTCAGGACCTGATGATGGGATCATGGAGAAATCGAGAGATCTCTTCAAGTTTTGTATTGGGCATGGGTATTTTTTGATATATTCCATGTTGGTAAGGTGAGACGTAGGTGAGACGATGCTGGAAAATTTCACCCACTTTCAAAAATGCAACTTAGTCGCGTAATAGTGCTGTACAGTATTTTTCTTCCTCATATGGGGAAACAAAATCTTCCTTTATTTAAATTTTTAAAATAGATACGCACCAACCTAACAAAAGTGTCCAGCAATTTTCATTACCGTCCACTAGTATAGGTGATTTTTTGTAGGTTGGCCAGAGAGAATCAAAAAAACTTAATGTATGACATTGTGGACATTAAAAAACCTCCATTAACGGCCGGCAATGTATTTTTTTAATTACATCGTTGGCCTAGGCAAGCAATGAGTCTATTGACGTATTAAATAATAAAGCTATTTCCGAGCAAGAGGAAAAAAAAAACCATTTTAGCAGCTTGTGACTTGTGATTTACAAGGCCAAGGAATTATTATCCGGTCAAATGAAGTCTGAGATTAGCGTTCATAATAAGAGGAATCAATAGGTACTCGCTATTGACATTTCGGATAATATAAACAAAAACACAATCCATCATAGTTTTTTTCCGCTTTGAATGTAGATCGTGATGCTGGTAATGTGAATGTCACGAAGTTAAAATAAATGTCGAGACACAGTTCGGGTTGGATTTATTGGAGAAATACCTTTAATATTTAAGGAACTGCTGTACAAATAGAGAAAAATACTTTTGACGGATCTACGGCCTTATTTTACCACTATCACATTTTAGTTCTATAAAAAATCAGTGGGAGTCTTGTAATCTTAAAACAGACGGACAACAGTGATCTTTTAAGGGTTCCTTTTTTTGTCCTTTGAGGTAAGTAGGGAACCCTAAAATGTACTTGTGGTAACATATTTGTGCATATACTCAACATAACAGAGTATATTGTAAAATTTACAATGTGTCATTTAAATTTATTTAAAAGGGAAGTAAAGTTCTCTTTTAACATTAATTTATGAGTAATATTCTACGACGGCATTGAATGCTACCAGTTCGAAGGCTGATATTTTATGCATCAACTAATCAATGCACTCGTATAATCTTAGGGATTCGTAAGTGCTTTGGCATTTGCATTACGTTAAACATTATTTGCCTTCGATTATTAAGCGTTTCTTTAAAAGACAATTTATAATTGTCACTTTATAAAGTATACCTAGCGTGCTTTTAGTATAGTGATGATGATAGTACAAGTTTAGGTTTAAATCTACGAGGAAAATGATTATACTAAAAAAAGACTTATGATATTTTCATCAAAAATATTACCTGAAAATAGTAGGAATTCAATATTTGATAAAAAATAGGTCTGATCACCTGATATCATATTTCTAAATGTTATCAAATGAAAATGTTCATATTCATTTACATGAAAAATTATATATGTTATGAAACTTTAAGTATGATATCGTACTTGTATTATATTTATATTTGAAACAAGTAAGAACATAGTTGAATAACTACCTGTGTTCAAGCTAAAATAGAATAATTCCATAAATTTTGGTTGAGATGATAGACTATATTCTGCTCTACATTTGTTGAACTCTTCTAAAGCGATTTACTAAAGTTTGAGCGTGCCTCAAGTTTGCAAGTCCCAAACAATTTGTAACTATAAACTTAACAAGTTTTCAGCTAAAATTGTTTCGTTCGAAACCTTGTACGTTGAGAACATTTTAGTAACAAAATGCTAACAATCTCCAAACAAGCTCTGGTTGATAGTGAATATATTAATTCAAATCTTTAATACATACTTCTACGAATTTTGGGCTCAAAACGGCAAAAAAAAAAACGTTCGCTGCCCTACTTAAATATTTATTTATTCTGGTTTTAGTTTTTGTTGTTATAGCGGCAACAAAAAATACCTACCTACATTATCTGTGAACTATCTTGCAATTATGGTTCATTTGATACAGCCTGGTGACGGACTTTATTTTGTATGACAGACGGAACGGTCGGACAGCGGAGTCTTAGTAACTAACGGGACCCTCATTTTTACATTTTGGGTACGGAACCTTAAAAATGGATAATACTTAAACATCGTAGAAATATAGTAAATAAGACTTACTATTTCACTCTCCTTTCACATGAACTGTCCTGAATATTATCAAAAATAGAACGAATCATAAATTACGCTTATGTACCGTGTTATAAGATACACCTGTGCGAAATTTTCGTGGTTTTAAACAATACGTTATCTCGTCAAAGCCAACGTGATTTGTGACATAATATGCTACCGTAATGGGTCATAAATATTAACAGTGCATTTTCGTACGATGAACCACTAACACGGTAAAAGCTTTATGCATTTGCCATGTTCAACTCAGTGATAAAATGCACCAAATATATGCATTTCAGAGCAGTGCACGCTACGAGAAATGCAGTGATTTTTGTGGCCTCTCTTTGTGAAATGATATTTATTGATGTGCTCCATGATTCAAATAAAAGCTTTCAGATACAAATTGAAAATTTACAACAACCCCGACATCACATGGAAATCACTACATAGTATAAAATAAAGTCGCTTTCTCTGTCCCTATGTATGCTTAAATCTTAAAAACTATATAAGCAACGGATTTTGATGCTGATTTTTAATTAGATAGTGTTTCAAGAGGAAGGTTTTATGCCCATGCGAAGCCAGGGCGGGTCGCTAGTAAAATATATATAGCTAACCAGGCCTTTCATTGCAGGATACCTATATTTCCGGAGTTGTGAAAACAAGTTATTACCATTGGTGGCAACCACCTAGAATTTAAAGTTTTATATAGTGTACATTATTCTACTACTCAAGCCTTTTATTTGATAGCCCAGGGTACCTACACTTTTAATCATGGTCCTGATTTGGCGGAACTGGTTATTACAATGAAGCGACTGCCGTCTGACCTCCGTAACCCTTTTGCAGGAAAACCGGACCTACAGGAACATAATCCATAGTGTGTTAGTGGCCAACATGTTGTCAGATTTTTCAGGCTGCCTTAAGGCATCTGACAGCCTAACGACTGCCATCTACCGATAAAAGCCGGGACCAACGGCTTAACGTGCCTTCCGAAGAACGGAAGAGCTCTATATAGAAATGCCACTAATGGCGACCAATCCAAACATGGCCGCGCACTCGCCGTCGCCGTTGCTTGACGCGCACTATTGTTTTAGGAACATGCGCGCCGCGCTAGGCTATCGAGCTCATTTTATCTCTTTTTTAGTACATTTTTTCACGCCCTTATCCCATTTGTGTCAAGTATAATTTAATAATAAAACTTGAATTGGGGAATCATAACACAAGAGTGATACCTTTTTTAAATTCCTATGAACTACAATGTCTACAACTGGCGGGTAAATCCACGAGAAACAATAACTAGTGTATAATAAACCATGAAAACAACTTTCCATCTTTTCTGTATATTCAGGATAAAAAAAAAAACAATAATATTCGTTGGCGTGAATAATGGAGGGCTAATTTAAACAGTCTGGTGCTTTATTTTTAATTTATTGCCTCAGTACAAGTGCCTACGTAGGTAAGCATCTGTTTCTTATTCGCAAAGCATTTATCTGCACTTCATCAGAAAATATTTAGGTTAAGGTAAATCTATTTCACTTTGCTAATATGATAAATTGAAGAATAGATATGATAGATTCTTAGATCTTTTTTTAAGGATAGATCTAATCATTTAATGTGGTTTTTCTTCTCCTACCAACTCTATTTAAAATTTCGATGGGTACGTGTTATACGTTCAGTCCAGCTTATTAAGGTATTTCAATTCCAAAAGAAAATTACTCTATCTGATTTTTTAAAGATAGTTTCCCTAATATTAATAATCTTTCTTTATTTCAGTTATTCTTACTCTCTTCATTGGATGTATGATATAAAAATCTTAGAAATTAAACTACAGTAACTTTTTTCCCAAAAAACCGACTTCCACTTATTTACTGAACTTGAACTTCGTCAAATTAGATAACACGGACACTTAGGTGTGCAATAGTCAATTGACCTAGTACTCCAATAGACTACATATTTGAAACAATAATACCAAGGTATACAGGGTCGATAGACCACTCTGACACCATAGTGTGCAGGGTCAACTGATCTTGTTATTAACACTCATATGAGTTACTAAGGAAAAACGAATTTCAAGTATAAACCGTTACAGCGACCGTTGGGATTTTCAAAAGCTAATACCGGGGTATACATGGTTGATTGTCCTTGCTAATTACTCCATTATCAATCAATCGCTGATCTGCGCCTATTTTGATAAACTTTCTATGGGACCTGATTGAAACTACATCCATTCGAACAAAAAAAGATTTTTAAATCGGTCCAATAATTACGGAGATATGAGGGCACAAACATAAATAAAAATATTCATCCAAATTGAGAACCTCCACCTTTTTTGGAAGTCGGTTGAAAATACGAGTTCATTAGAAAAATAAAGTTGATATTAGTTAGGTAAAGCCTAACTAGTATTTGAGGTTATTATCGTAATATGTGATTGAAGTCATAGTGATAAGATGTTATGCAAAACAAACGTTTATGTCAGTTTCTATATTGTGATATCTCTGTAAACCATCTGTTGTAGCCTAAAGTTGTTTAATACGCCAACTTTGCGGAAGGCAGAGTTTAGGTGACGCCAGTTTATTTTATGCCGCGCATAAAGAGGCTATAATCGTTAGCAACGGCTACTTGTTATTACGACAATTTAAACCCACTAGCTCTAGTGGAAATTTAGGAAAATTGACCCTTATTTACATTTTTCTTTGTGATTTTTCTTAACTGTTCTACGTACCTAACTCTTGTGCAATCAAGAAACCCAAAATTCGTGTATGGCGTCATATTATAATTGCCGCACTTTCAAAATGTAGAGTTTTAGTTATGTAAAACTTTTTAACTTAACCAACATGTTTATCTCATACATAGTTTGTGATCTATCTATATACTATATTGTGCATTTGACTTTATACAAAATATACAACAACCTCCACTTTATTATTCTCAACATTTACAATGATCATAATGAATTACCTAGCCATAATTTGACCCTATCTCATTAAGGCGACCCTTGGCTCACGAGAACAAAGTCTACATTGATTAATACGTGTTGTGAGATCACTAATAATGATATCATGCCCATCAGTTAAACAGCGAGTTATAAACACAATAAAAACCTACCATAACAAAAGTCAAGTTCAGTTTTGATTTTTTTTTCGGCAACAAAAAGTGCTATGCCATTGTACAATCTACAAGCCTTACCTTGACAAGTTGCTAAGCACAAGTTTTTGACGAGTCGGTAAATATCTAAGTGTACTGTAATATTATACACTGTGATTATACATTCCTTGGTTTTGTATTTTTTTGTTTTTCATACTTTAGTCACCCATAATTTACATACTTTAGTCACTCAGTGTGTATAAATAGGTTTATTTGCATATTTGAGCTTTATTTTTGGTGGTCAAGATTTTCTTAATTGACTAAGCCAACACAAAGCAAGAATAAAATTTGACTATTCCAAATAATACGTACTTATTAATATTCATCTACATTAATTTTATACTAAAATGAAATGTTCAGTTGCATACGATAAAAGTACACGGTATCAAGTTGAGACAGGACTTGTTGTGTAAAATTATTGTGGACTTGCCAAACCCACTACCGTGCAAAATTCTCTGTTCTGTGGTGCAAATACTACTCAACGAAATCGAATAAATTTAAATGTGAATAATATGAATTGAATCCGGGGATTATCATATCACGAATACGTGACTGTTGATCGTTATCAATTCCATGGAGAAATAAATCCGTTGACTAATGATACTAAAATGTATGAATGTAAACGCCCTACCTCGGCATTAAAGCAGTTTCAGACTAGCTGATTCAGTCAAAGACAAAAAAATCAAAAACTATATATGAACAAAGCATTTTTATAAGCCCCATATTGATTCCTTTTCATATTTAGTTATTTAAAAATTTTAAATGAATTTTGTTTTTAAAACTACATTTGGTATGAATATAAAGGCATAAACTGAAATACTCAATGATTATTACTTTACTATGGCGAAGTGTTACTTTTATTTATTTATTTTTATTTATTTATTTATTCAAACAACAACAGCCATTCTCAAAAATATGATACAATAAAACTTAATTTAGTTTATACATATCCGGCCAAAAAGTTGTTTACAGAAAAAACCATATAACACGCCATAAACTAACATAACACGCCATATAAGTACAATTTGTTATATTAAGTGCTAAACTTCGATCATATTCACTTAATAGTATGTGGATATGATCGAAGGAACCAAACAGCAATATTGTTAATCAAATATTATTATATATATATAAAATAAATATACATACATAATTACATATAAGTAAACACATAGACACATAAATACCTTTACACATAAATTTATCGATAACACAATTTATTCAATAATATATACTTTTGTACGAATACATATATTATAATTATAAAAAAGATAAAAAAAGATAATACTTAATAGAATATAGACACATTGAGTACAATCAACAGCACATCCATCCACCCTGCCTGGATACTGGTGTAACTCTAATAAATCAGAATGGGTAGATGTATTGCCGACAAAACTTAAATAAATATTAATTAAACTATGTAAATATTATTATTATTCCTGTATATGTGCTAATCCTAAGATTTATTTATTTTTTAATTTATCTGGCAGTATTTTGATGTATTTCGTTATGTTTATTAGCTATTCCTTTTTACATGAAAATCTATAGTGTTTTATCAGTATGCGATGCAAAAGGGAATCGCCTGTTTACTTTCCGATAAGGGTCGACCTTCGAGCCACAGCATTATTTATGCGCAGACATACCTAGTTCTAACTAAACTTTTGACAGAATTCCTATGAACGTCGTCAAGGACCAATTTAAAAGATCAATATCCGAAATAGCTATCACAGAGGTCAGTGTAGTTAGTTTAATGCGTAGTTACGAGTTCCAAGAGGGTATTAATATTTGTATAAATCTTCAAACAAAAAAATAACAGTCAAGTGCGAGTTGAACTCGTGTGGAGAGTATAAGCTTTTTATATTTTTTCCTCTAATCCATATTCCTTATTCAAAACGAGTGATCCTTCTTATAAGCGTTCCGTTTTGATTATTTTATGTTCTAAAAATAATTGTCAAATATTTTGATAATAAAAAATAGTTTGTCATCATGATCATTTAAGCCGCATAAATCTCGCTGTTAGACATAGTATAAATATTAACATGATATTTTTTGTGCATTTGTAAATGTAAGAACTAAGTAAGTAGATACTAGATATTACATTCAAGTTTAGTTATACCTACATATCGTTCAATAAGAAAGTCCAACATTTTGTTTTGTACCAGACCCATTGTTTAATATTCCTAACCGTTATTTAGCCGGTAAACAATGCCGGTAGAAAATAAGCGGCCGTTTCCTTACAATTGAGGCATCGCTTATTTTTATCTTCATTAAATAACTGACAATGGTGTTTTAAATTGCAACAAATAAGTTTATAACGCTATTGTAAAAATGCGTAAAAAGAATTTTACAAAATCCTATCAATATAGTGGATTATTTGGAAATTCTGACAAAAGCCTTTGAAATTGCGCCAGACTAGAACCACATAATAGGTATATATAATAGTACTCGTACCTACTAACCAAAAAACATTATGTGGTCATGTAGTAAAATTGGAAATAAATTTACCATTAACATGTTTTGATTTTACCAGCATAATTCAGGACTTTGCATATCTCTAGTAAAATGCCTATAGTCGCCATTTCTGTAGGTGTAGCGAGGCACACATGCAAAAGATACTTTTTTTACAGGTTCTTCATTAAAGGCACAGGTTTGGTAAACACGCTAATTGCCGTAACGTATGTTGCTTGTTCCTATTACCCTGGGAATTTTGTAATTTTACCTTTATTTGATTTTTTAGCATAGGTAAGTACTTAATTAAAATCTGCCTTACTTTTAAATAATAATACTAATTTACCTCTTACAGTAATAATTTGCAATTTTTGGAGTAAAAATGAAGAATTAAAATATTTATTTTTATAACATTAATACAATTAACCACATGAATTGGAATCCCATGCGGGTGACAGCAGATTACTAATTAATCAAATGTAGATTCGGTCAAGTTGATTTGAATTAAAGGCCTAAATAAGAAAAAGTGTTCAACGAAATCGTAAATAAGTTCACATAACCCGTCCTTAGTAAAAACTCAGAGTTGTTACAACCAATCTTACAAAGTGGTCGAAAGATAAAAACATGCACAAGGCCGATCTAAAATATACCGCAGCTGCCTCTACTGTTTACCTCACTTCATGCTTATATAGCTTCTCTGTTTATAAAACTGTAAATATGCTGCACCTCGACTGAAATCGAACCGTTTTAGTCAGTAAATTATAGAAGGTTGGGGCTAAATAAAATATTATCTGTATATTATATTATTCAATATTTATTATAATGATTTTTTTAGGAAGCAATACACGTTTGTCTTACAAACACCCGTGATGCAGAGGGACTACAGAGCTAGCTAGTAGGAACAAAGGGCTGATTGTTGTATGTGTTTTTAATATGTGCAATTTTTTAAAATAAATTTTATTAACAGGTGTTTTGCATATAATATTAGTTTTATGTATTTCACTCAACTAAAATGGGATCTCTCAGCTTAGATGATGGCTTATGATGCAACAACCGGGAAAACTTAAGGAAGACTATACAATACGTAAATAAAATATAGACTGACGTTGGAAGATACCTGTAATGAACATAACTCTTATGTTTCTATATTTATAACAGTTCCTATGTTTATAAATTATACAAAAATACGATAGGTGGCTACAAATATCTTTGTAATTTTTATACTTATCGTAAAAATATTTTTAACATTCAGCTAATTGCTAACAGTTTTACAATGACTTCACTTATTTTTATCTATGTCTTTGAAATTTTAGTATTGAGCGACTCAAATAAGCTCACCTGATTAACCACCATCGCAACTGTCACAGCCAGTCCCCGGACTTCGATGAGTCGCCATCTCTACTGACATATGAACTTTATCGCTCTAACACGTGCGATAAGAGGGAGTAATTAATTTATTTCTTGATATAAAATATTCGTATAGTGATAGCACATAAAGCTATGTTATTATCAAACATCTTAAAAAAACTGAAGATAAGTTGTTCGTGATTAATGACTCAATCGTAATTTAAACATCCCAGCGATACATCACAGAATGCGACTATTTTCGTCTTGGCAACGTCTCTATAGGTTCCGATTTCTACTTTTAAAAAGTTGTTCCGTTAAAACATTAGATTAGATAATTTTGTAAGACATATTGGTAAAATAGGCCTAGCCCTCTCTAGCCCTAGCTGGCTAAAATTAAAATAGTAATAATTAAAGTTATGAAAATGCAACTAACATAAACGTGTAACATATGAAAAATAAACAATAAAAAGCCTAAAAAGTTAGCTTTCGCATAACTTTTCGTGAAGGGTAAAGATTTGAATGTAAGAAAGTATTTGTATAATAACTAAATGAAGTATTTTGATAATCACTTCACACATAAATAGCGCGACGAAACGATGGCCGATGGGGCAGAAAGGTTCTCGAATGGCGATCACGCACCGGCAAGAACAGCAACCCACCGACCAGATGGTCAGCTGACCTGAAGAAAATCGCAGGCAGGTGCTGAGAGCAGGTCGCTTCCAGCACCTGCCTGCGGTCATTTAGAACATCCTTGGGGGAGGCCTATATTCAGAAGTGGACAGCTTTAGCCGGAAATTATGATAAACATTTAGTATTTCTTTATCTTATATCCAGGTATAACGAAAAAAAATTCTTCTTATTCTATTTCTCAGTATTTTATATATAAATAATATTAAGTCACTTTGTACGAAAACAAAGGAAATAATTTCGCTTTAATTCTCTGTAAAATGAAACTTTTCGTATCGGCTAAAAAGCGCTTAGCAAAGTAAGTAAATGAGAGAGAGAGAGACAATAGTGGACAAAGTAGAAGTTACAAGGGAATACTTTTAGAGCGAACCATTGCGGTTTACCGCCGAGGCCATCGGCTCCTCAAACTGGAAGTTTCGGTCATAGTTTGTGGATCACAAATGATAAATAAGTACTGATCTACACATTCGACATTCGTTTCATAGTCATAAGAATACATTCTGAAGGATATTAGTAAATATACTATTCGTAATTACTATCATACTATTGTCTGGATCTACATTGTATCTATTTTAAAATAATATTTCGTAGTTACATCATGTTGGCGTTGATCTTTGATTAATAATCAAAGGCGTTGATTTATAATATTTTTGTATTAGAAAACAAAACAGTAATAAAATTGATATGGTAATATTTTAATTTTTGGAGGCACGGCTATGATGGCTGTTTCACAGGTCACACATGTTGTATATGTATATTCGCACCTTACTAATATAAGTCCTCAAACCATTGTTAATTTTTTGCAATAAAGTTATTACAAACAAACAAAGAAACTATTCCATTCACCTTTTGGGTATAGCATTCATTCGTACTACGTACGAGTATTTTTTGATTGTACTAATAACATTGTAAATTTTCAATTAAATACGCATGCAGTAGTTTGCCACTCCCATAAACAGAAATGTGTCAACTGTGCCAAGGAACCTTTGTAATTAAATATTAAGTTCTTGCTTATTGTCTTTAAATTAAATCAATTTAAGCTTTGCCTTTGTCTCCAGGACAAACTTCAGACAACGCTTAATTACAAAGCTGTGCTTTATGTTATGTGACAAATTGATTACGTTGAACTAATGATTTCAAGTAAGGATAGGCTCGACATTAAAATTACCGACCCAGACCAGCGGATGATAGAAAAGACAGAAAGAATAGTTATAGTTATTGTCAATTTATGGTGAGAACAAGGGAAATAGGAATTATTTTTTATTTTACTGTGTAATATATAGATAAGTATCAAATAATATGAAAATAAATAGTTGAGAATAGAGCTAGCCTTAACGAAAAATTTAAACGTTAATATGGAATACTACTAAACAACAGTATAGAGTATACTACTGAGAAAATAACTTACTTTTGTATGTATGCGAGTTACACGGCTATAACGATTGTTTCTTGAGTATAGCACGCAACGGAAAACAGATTTCCATATCTTAGAAATGTTAACAGTCTGTGTCGTCATTTGTATTAATATCTATGCTACTGCATAGATATTGTACTACTATATAGTAATATATATATACTAGCTAGGTTCTAGGTATACCTGCCTAGTGCCCAGTAATATGCCAATCGATGACTGTATGGAAATAAGAATGCTGATATGCGTCACTAGACAGCCGTAGAGTTGCCAATGGGTCCAGGTCTAGTTGAGAGGTGAAATAAATTGACCTTAAAACCGGTGTTGCAACGAGATTAAACATTGAATTACTAAATAATAAAGAAATTACGTCAGTCGATAATTATAGATATGGACAACGAAATTATCTCATATAAAAACGTTACGTATTATTTTGATCAGTCGGCTGTTTCTCTGACTTCCTTCCGTCTACAATATCATGCCATTTTGATACACCTTATATACCATGATACCCGTGACTGTAACACTGAATTATGAATAGACTCAAGTAAGATTTTAAAAAGTACAAAGTAAGTTCAAATGGGGTAAATTCAGCGAATATTTGCATATAAATATATAATAGATACCTATATACCTATGCAAAGTAGCATAGCAGATTTAATAAAAGCTTGTGATAATAGCCTTTTAAATTTATTAGAGACAGTATAAAATTTAGATATAAACAACAAATAATTTGGTGATTTTGAATAAATATATTCTGGAGAATAAGATCATTATCATTCTCTCTACGTTTTCCCGGTTGTAGGTACCATGACTTCGGAGCCCGTGGTGTGCTTTTACATTATGTCCTTGTTTCCCCACTATGAGGTACAGTACAGATTATGTAATTCTATATCCACTATAAAACAAAATAGAAAAATATAAATTTTAATTTCAGAATTCAACGTGGTAATGCCGCCAGTGTTTTGGGCACCTTTGCACCGGAAACGCTAATGAGTGGGTGATCTCTTCTTCTTTTTATTATTTTTATCCAGTTTCATTTTTAAATCAGTTTAGTTTTATTTAGTTTATTTATTTAGTTTTATTTTTAATTCAGTTGTAATATTTAGGTTATAAAATAAAAAAATTAAGAATTATGGATTATTTTTCTCAAAAAAAGCTTGGCTGGAGCTGGGACAGAACCGGTTTTATTTTGATGATGTTTTATATTAAAATTCATTTTACTAAATTATTCAAAGTTACTTCTAGGTTTACTTAAATTAATATCTTGATATGACTCACCTCGTTAAACAAAATTGCTCGTGACTTATAGGTATATATAGCAAGTACACAGAATGACATCACTAAACCGTAGTCATTGATCCTATCTAAATGGACTTGGGATCCAAACAAGATAAACAAAATGGAGCATAAACACTTTGTACCTTTGAGTCACATTTTTATTGGGTTTTGTGTCCAAATTCCAAAATAATATTTAAAGTTTTGAGAATGTTACCAGATTTATTTGAATAAGAGGATAGTGTAATGAACGAATTGTAAATATGGTTCCTATTATTTAAGCTGGTGAAAAAAAACATGCCATGAATGTGGTGTTTTGAGTATATAAGATTCCCCGCGGCTTCGCCCCGCGTGCCTTTTGCATTTCATTACAATCGGTCCAGTAGTTTAGCCGTGAAGAGGACAGACAGACAGACATACATACAGACAGACTTTCGCATTTATAATATTATAGTATAGTATATAGTATGGATATGGTATGGATATGGTATGGATATGGTATGGATAGTATGGATTAATAAGTTACTGACATTAGATAGATACCTACATACTACTACATTTTATTGAGATTTTGCTGTAATCATTTATATTATAAAAGTATTTACAATGAAAGTCAAATAGGTAACATTTTATTTGACTTTCATTATAACTACTTTACGAAGTGCAAAAAATAGTCAATTCTCGAATCAATTTGTGAAAATTTGGTTATTAACGTGACAATTTACGATACTAGGAACTCCACATTTTGTCATCCTCGAAACGACATAAAATTTATTAAATCTTTATACCGGTAATGACTGAATTTGTCAATACCTACGAAAACAGTGTCTCGCTCGCGCATATAAGCAAATTAAAACCGGTATATATAATATACGCCGGTGACGTTCGTGCATTCATTGCCACGGCCGCGTGCCCAATAACTCGTATTGGAAGTTGGGTTGGGAGTCAGTCGACTACTCATCGTTGAGTAGACCACGCGTGGTTCGCACGTTCGATAGACGTCTATGATAACATTATCATACCTGTTTAGTTAATTAGTGAACGAACTGTGACGAAACTGAAAGTTTAGTTCCAATCGAATGATACCATCGATATAGTTCAAGGTGTGTTTTGATATTTTTGTCTTTGACGCCATGTTGGCAAGGGACTGAACGGTGAAAAATGTGTTTATATACTTAAGTATATAAAGATGAACGCGATAAGTGAAATCGTAAATCGAGGATGCTAGGAGAAATTTGTCCGAGATATTTGTTATATTGTTTTCATGTTTATTAAGCTCGTAAACGTCAGTTTCATTTCAACATATTTTAGCACTTCATGAAAAGTTTTTATTATCACTGATTGCCAAAATATATTAACAATTTTTAAGTGTAAGTTCTGATAAAAAGATCACCCATGCCATGAATTTATCTTGAATCACCTAAAGTGATATGTGCAAAGGTTTTGTAAGTACATAGAACGTGCGTAGGCAAACTGATGTTATATTGTCAAAACATACCTACTTAATTTATATTCCAAACGACACTGAGCCAGTCAATGACAAATACAAACTGGAAAACTTGTAAAATTTATTTATTTTATTATTAGCTATACTCAATTTTATTATAACTATATTCAAATTATAATTTATTTTCAAACTAGCTGTTCCCCGCGGCTTCGCCCCGCGTGGGTCTCTGTTATATCGCACCCAAAAGTAGCCTATGTTTGACCTCAGGTCGTTAACTACATCCCTACCAAATTTCATCACAATCGGTCCAGCCGTTTAGCCGTGAAGGGGTGACAGACAGACAGACATACAGATAGACAGACAGACAGACTTTCGCATTTATAATATTAGTATGGAAGTATGGATAGGGTGATTAATTTTTGTGATTACTTACTGTTACCTAATGTTTAAAATCTTTAACTTATTTTAAAATTTATATTTCTTTGTTTTCAGATGAATTATTTAGTTGCATTTATTGGATTGCTGTTTTGCATCACTGTAGTTAATTGTAGACACTACAATTCACAAGCCAACACAGAAGATTCATCAGATGAAACAGAACATATAACAAAAGCGCGGGAATATGCCGCGAGTCAAATGAGGCATCGTCGTAAACGTTGGCAAACCAACTACGGTTATGATTACGCACCACCCCCACCGTATCCCTTGCCATATTACCCTGACAGACAGGAATACGATAAAAATCATCAAGATCTCATGCCTCAAATCCTTAGATTACTAGATGAGATTTCAAGTTATATTAAACGGCCACCACCACCACCACCTCCTCAGCCTATTTACGTACCATATCCAGTACCCTACCCAGTACCACAGTTATGTACATGCGCAGCTCCCACCAATGTATCAAAAAATCCAAGTGTTGGCAATAGAATAAGGCCCACATTGGAGGATTCCAATCAAAATTGGGGACTTGTAGAGTCCGGCGATGATACCGACTACGAAGATGGTGGAGATGGATCAAGACCAATTTCTTTTGACCCTATAAAACCAAAATACCCAATGCAAAGACCTGTGCCCAAAGTGGATCATGGATCTACCCAAGAAAACGTGAGTAAACTAATAGAAGTTAATAACTAACTTACCCTAAGAATCGCTTTTACTGCGATTGAGTTTTTGACAACAACCTTCAAGTACATAAATCTTCCATCTAATATATAAAAATCATTGCTGTTCGTTAGTATTGCTAAAACTCGAGAATGGCTGGATCGATTTGATTAATTTAAGTTTTGAAATATTTGTGGAAATTTAGGGAAGGTTCAAACGGTGAGAAAAGTGCGTTCAAGCGGCATGGAGTTCACCGGGTCAGCGAAATAATAAGGCAGGATCATGACAACGAAAATTTAGTTTTTTCTTAGCTATGCTCCTGTAATTTAGTTATTATGTACTATTATAGTAGTATTTAAAAATATCAGTAAAAATATTCTGCAACCTCGAGATCTCTTCAAATTTGGTATGTGGGAAGGAAGGTCATCAGGCTAATGATAATAATAATATTAATTTTATAGATTCCATTTTAATTGATATTTATTTTTTATCACTGGCGTTATTCTGCTTTAATTTGTACTAAGCGAAATACCAAGTACAAGTGTAAACTCAATACAATTTAGGTAATACATTTATTTTGTGAAACGACAATCCATACGAGTATATCATTTGATTGACTGGAAGAAAAAGCCTCTGGTTTTAAGTCCGCCATATACAATTGTGTAATAAAGTTTAATAAAAAAATAAAAATGTGTATCTTGTTTCAGAAAGACTTAAGCACTCAAGCTTCTTCAGTACCTGAACTTGGACGACCAGCTAACATGTGCAATGTTGCTATACTCTCTTGCTGCAGTGGACAACAAAAGAAATCATGTTTTACCCAGTTTGGATGTGGAATGACATTTGCAAAAGGAAACGCTTGTTCCTCTGATTCTATAACGAAAGCTCTCGACTCGTTTAAATTAGCGTATGCTCCTACATATTGAACCAATATTGGGGTGCCATTACGCTCCCAAATAGTCATTATCAGTATTCTAGCGGCTGTACTTTGTTTTCTTCAATTATTTGTTGCCTAGATTGTAATGATTAATATTGCAACAAATTCAAATCGACGGTTTTGAACCCTTGGTATGAATTTGGCTTCATATAAATCGACATTCTTAAATGCCGTCTTTTTATAAAACGCTAGAAAGCGGAAATAGGGAACAACATTGTGAGAGGCTAAAGGGACCTAGATTTCTGAACTTTCCCATGGAAAATCTCGCTAATGATGCAGATTTCACTTCTAAGTTGGCTTCCATCAATTGAGAACTATTGAATCATCGGGGCTTTACTACTAATACTAAGTGTGATGTATTTATTGATGACGGTAATATTGTAAAACTTAGCAATCTTGTCGTCATCAATTGATGAAAATTACTAAGCAAGGTGACATACCTGCAGATATTATTTCCAATAAAAGTAATCTACTTTTTTTAATGAAACGTTAATACGTTTGCAGAACTAACTGTACTAAAAAATGTTTATTTATATATTATGTGAGTAATACGATTGATAAATAGAAAAAAAAACTTCGTTGCCATATTTTTGTTCCTTGAGCTTATTTTTTTTGTTATTTCTTATGCATTTTATTATGTTATTGATAATTTGTTACAACAAATAGATCAAATTAATATTTCAGAAATTGACGTCTTTGGCCCGGCGGTTTTTACGCCATCCTGCAGTAAAGCTTACGTAGGTTACTATTCTGTTGTTTAATTTGAAATTTTTGTATACCTACAAATAGTAATTCAAATGCATTTAGAATTTGAATTTCTATTCTTATTCCATATAAGGTCAGATTTAATTTGATCAAATACCTACAAATTTTATGATTGTCAACAAGTTATGATTTGTTTGTGATCGATTGGCAGCTATAATTCCTATTAAAGTAAGCGTTCCTAGTCTGTATTAATACGTGTAGATATATGCTTAAATAAATATATATAAAGTACCTAATATGATTTTTTTTTCCCTATTTTATTATTTGCGACATATCCTCCAGTGGCTCATGGTTTATTCCACTGGTTGCTGTGGTTAGTATAAACAATAAGTAAAATACTATATGTATTTTTAAACTTATAAATATGTTTTTACAAAATATTTTATCTATGATGTGTTTGATTACACAGGAAAAGTGGATATAGTAAAATGATATTTGATTCGTAAATTACAAAATTGTAAACAAATGAATGAACAGCCCAAAGTGGCAATGGCCGTTGCACTCATATCTATTATGTTACGCCTAAATAATTTTATTACTTTTTACATTTACAACGGAAATGATTATTGTACCCCTTTAGTTCCGTGTCATATAATGGGGCTTACGTCATTTGAATGACAATTAAAATGTTATCAATATATAAGTTCTTATATACATTATATTATTCGTACTTTCTTTACAACATTAACAGAACATTTTTGTCAAATACACAAAAAAAGCATAGATATCCGAATTTTATTTTTGGAACAATAAAGGCACTTTAAATTGATTTTATTAAATTACTTAAATAAATGCAAAGCCGTTTTTTAAGAATACCTCGTCGATATTGAATATATGATAATAAGTAAATAAATCTTATAAAACTCAACTCTAACACTATATAGATATGCGACAGTGAGTTTGCTTGTTTGTAACGCTTTAACACTCTATTTACTGAATCAATATAACTGAAGTTTCGCATACACGTATGTATGTGAAATTTAATAGAATAGTTAGAAGTATTAAGAGGGACATAGACATACATCGCTACAGTAATTTGGGATTACAAAAATCTGCCAATACGCAACTCTTTAAAAAATTCGTTTGAAATACCAAGGACGTTATGTTTTTCTTGCCCACAAATTAATAGTAATATTCGTATGTACTTTTCAGATTTATATTTTAACAGCTTGCATATCAGATAATAGTCAGTTATCAGGTAAAGTTAATAATTTAATACGCCATACTTCAATATAATGGAAAATTGTATGTTTGCCCCACAAAGATAACAGCCGTGACTAAGTGCGCTAGTGTACGCGAATGTACGAACATTAAGTATAGAGGTCATTTGAAAATACCAATATTTTTATAAATTCGTAACTCGCTAGTTTTGGTTTTTTATAAGTATCCTACGAATTAAATGTTAACAACCAAATTGTTATAAATTTTGATACATTTTATAGAAAGAGAATAAGCAGAAGCTTCCTTCTCCAACGTGCAATATATCTATTTTATCCAAATTTCTTAAAAATTTAGGCGTAAAAACATTTATTTACACAACTTAAAAATTTTTGCACGGAATTTTGCAGTTTATTATAAAAAAAGTCACCATTTGACAGCTGACTGGCAAAAACTAGTGAAGTAAATTCAATGTTTACCGTCGCAATCTTTTGATCTAATCAAGTGTTCAAAAAATTCAAATATATCCAACTGTCGATCAATATTGATAACCCAAATGCTGATGTAATGATTTTTTACTTGTTATCGATGAGTTTTTTTTATTTAGAAAATACGCCACATTTAAAGCCATACATGAAATACAAGGTTATTTACTAGTGGTTCTGTGAACAGTAGACCTCGCGAACCTCATCCGTCGTTAACCCCCTTTCCGTTTTTTTTATTACTCTATATAGAGTATATATAGGTATTTCTTATTCTGTTAATTTTTTCCCTCGTATATTCTCAAAAGGATTTTTTCTATATTTTTTTATTTTGCCATATTATCCTATTCTGGTCAGACGGTCATAATATACAGTCATATAAAAACAAAAATAAAAATAAATGACCGAAAACGAATTCAAAGCGCAAAGTTGTAAAAGAACAAGTACCATGCGGCCAGTGGTATAAGCAATATAACAAATAGCAAACTTCCCCCATTTTTGCCCTCATTTTCCTTCCAATCAAAAAACGCTCTCGACAAAAAATTGCAAATAAATCAAGGAACACGTGTGTCAAGTTTCATTAAGATCCGTTCGTAAACAACGTCACAGAAAACTTTCCCCCTTTCCCCCCCCCCCCCCCCCCCTTTCCCTCCATTCAAATAAAACTCGACAAAAAATTGCAAATAAATCAAGGAACACGTGTACCAAGTTTCATTAAGATCCGTTCAGAAATGCGACCTCTAGCCCGGAACAAACAGACAGACAGACAGACAAGACAGACATCCGGACAAAAGCAAAATTTGCCAGTCTCGAAATGGAGACTCTCGCTCGCTTCGCTCGCTCGGTCAATTATAGGAATAAGTGCATTTGTGGTTCAGTTGCTCAAGAAGTCTTGGGTTCGATTCCCATTAGAAACTTTCTTTCTTTTTTGTTTCAGTTGTATGTAAATATATTAATTCTCGTGCGTATGTGATTTCTATATTTCGTGATTTTTATTTATTTATTTACTATTTTGTACTCGTGTAAAATTTTTAATGTGTTCATCTTTTCCTAAAATATGATTGGTATTTTCTTTAGTTTCTTGCTACAAGCACCAATAGTACAGTTTGATTGTACTACTACGAACAAAGGCATGTAGATTTATTAATGTCTAGTCTTATATATCCCATACAATATAATCTATATCTACATATATACAGTAAAATAGTCCACCGGCTGATATAAATATTCCATCAATGCCATTTTCCTTACCTACTTATATTTATTTACCATTGACAATTAACCGAAGAAGTACGCATCATGTTCTATTAATCCATATCCATACTAATATTATAAATGCGAAAGTCTGTGTGTCTGTCTGTCTGTCACTCTTCACGGCTAAACTGCTTGACCGATTGTGATGAAATTTGGTAGGGATGTAGTTAACGACCTGAGGTCAAACATAGGCTACTTTTAGGCGCGATATAACCGAGTACCACGCGGGGCGAAGCCGCGGGGAACAGCTAGTTTGTAGATAAATATTATGTGATTATCTATATCTATGCATATAGTAAAACAGTAAAAATACTTTGTCTGTACATTTAATCATTTTGACTGAAATAAACACTTAAAAGAATAATAGCAAGCAAATTTTTTTTTAAATTTTTTGTCTGTCTGTCTGTATGTATGATCACGCTTATCTCCGAAAGTACTGAACCGATTTGCATAAAATTTTCACTTAAAAAAAACTTTTTTATTTTACCTCGGAAGAACATCTTAAGTTTAATCAAATTCGGTTCATTAAAAAATAAATATCGTCATTTCAATGAACTCAAGGCATGTTTGATTTCGAACAAATGCACCAAATTGGATAATTCTTTTTTTTGTTAACCAACGTTATTGTCATGACAAACTTTATGTAAAAGAAAAGGGGGAATCCCGGGCAATTCCCACGATAACGGGAACAAAGCCCGAACGAAGTCCACGCGCGCGATGTCGCGGGCTACAGCTAGTTGAGACTAAAATAACCATGGCGCGCATTCTCTGTTGCGTGTTAATACATCATACCATTTTATGTCACGCCAAGTTCAACATACAGGTATCTGATTACTCACAGTTCATAGTGCAAAAATGATTTAACTAAATGATAAACGCAAGATTGTATTCATATTAAAGTCCAATTTACAGACTATAAGTCATTGCTTGTATATTGTAGACCTACAAGGAGACTATTAAGTAGATATTCCTCAATCTTTGATTATTCTCAATCTCAACCGCCGCAAGATCAATAGTGAGATGATAAGTTTGAATCTAGTAGTATCACGGGCGTAAATAGGCTTGAATTCAAACGTAACTTTATCAAAAAATATATATTACGTAATAAAATATTTTTTCAAAATATGTTGCATAGTGTTTTCAGGGAGAGAGAGTTTTGCACTACTAATCAGTCTTCATGTAAAAAATATTTCTTTTTTTTTTAAATCCAACTGTGGAACAACCGCAAAATAAAATGATTATAAAATAGTTAGTAATTAACAATGTCATTACATACAGCAAGTGATACTTTAAGTAATCACTTTTTAATATACGTAAAAAAAAAAAAAAATATACGTAAGTAGTGCTTTTTATTGTGGTTTATTCCTCTGTGGTCCGACATTACTATGTCGGACCACAGAGGTACCTATAGATGCTATGGGATACAAACAGAGGTAAACGACAAATATTTCTTAACAACTGCGAGCAGAAGGTCACTTCTATGCGCACTGTAAGGAAATATTTTATTCGCGCCCTAACAGAGACAAAAGCAATAATATTGCGTGCCAAGGCATGCCGCTGGCTGTAAGCTAAAGGCTCATACACAACGCAGACTGTCATTTACTAATATTAAAATAAAATTACTAACTGTATAGATACATCACCTCTGTAGTAATTAGTATGAGTGTGATCCTGACACGGTGGTTTGTATGAAATAATATTGAGAACGGCTGTGCGAGTGTTAAAGTAAAATTCCTTGCTCTGTACTTTTACGAATCCCTGGTTCGGAAAATTTTTAAATGCACAAATATTGCCCAGTGTATGAGTTCTACATAGCGAAGGCACATCTTCATGTTAAGGATTACCATTGCAAAAATACTCGCATACATAATTATGATTACTTACTTTTTGATTTTTCTGTTTTGTCATATTCATTGCACATGTACCTAACGTTAGTTTATCTGCAATCGGATGTAATAATTTTGGATGATGGATGGTAGATTTTCTACCTGGAATTCATAAAATTTAAGCAGGCCACTTGTTTTGCGCCTAGAACCTAGCCTGTCTTGATTTTGTGTGTACAGTTAGCTAAGTTTGGTGGTATGCCAATGTCGTCAGCTGTATTTTCACCCAAAAATTAAACGTTTTTTAAGTATACTTTTTATATAAGGTGCACAAAAATCAACTGAAAATATTTAAAGGGCAGATTCCGACCACTATGCTGAACAACCTTTCCAAATAAACTTATATATCGTAATACAAAATTATTTTCTTCATTTTCCATACTATAGTAGATTTTATTAATCTTAATCTGCACTTAAAAATATTACCAGTTGATTTGTGTCCACCTTATAAACAAATTTTATTTAGTACGAAGAGGAATAAACCATTATGTTGCGTGTACAAGAAGTCAGTAGTATAATATTCATATTTTGTTCTCTAGGTATACAATCTAATTAACAAACAAATTATTTTACATTTCGTAAATGTACCTTAGATGGTAATATGTAGTAAGAAAAAAATTAAGTTGTAAACTTGTGATGTAAGTAAATACTATTTTTATATATCAAATTAAATTAGGTGATTTTTACTTTTGTTTTTATTTTGATTATTTAAGTATACAGTTTCTATTCAAAATTCTAAATAAATATTGATTTATTTAGAGTTTTGCTAAGTAGAGCACATACATGTGGTTAGCGTTAGTTTTACACATTTGACTCCGAGATTTACGCTTTTTGACGAGTAGGTATGTAGTACTGCAAAATGTCTTATGTCATACCTATAACATTTTAGTAGCCAAACTTTAGGATTAATGATAATTTACTAAAATTAATTTCAAAGTTTAAGCTGAAAATAAAATCAATATAATATAATAAGTATAGCAGACTCCGTTTAATTTTTATTACTTATTTGAAATAAATAATAAATAAATGGTAATGAAACATGACTCCAACCAACAAACAATATTTTATTTATTAAGCTTCCATTGGTACTGAAAGGATTCGTGAACTTAAAATATCATATTGCTAAAAAAATCTCTTTGGAAGATGATTTTCTTATCAAGACTTATTTATTAGATGATTATAGGTACAGATTTATTAGATAAAATTGCATATTAGTATGGCATCTTGCATTGAAATGGTTTATTTTTATTTTTTTTCGCTGTAACAGTTTCTATACGGTATTGTAAAGATTTAACATATTATTTAGGCAGTTTCGAAACAAATGTAGGTATTTATATAGTAGCTATTGAACTCAAACTTAGTCAAAACATATTCGAACATACCGTAATTTAATCTAAGTATAAATATATAGATATATAGTTTTACTAGCGCCCCGGTACGTTCTTGTAAACTGTGATAAATAAAGAACTGCTCGACCGATTTTGTGCAAACTTCACATAAACGATCTACTAAATAGTTCGAACAAAGCCTAAACATTTGGTCTAGATACGAGTAGGTGAACCCGTTTTTAAGTTTTAAAATTACAATGAAAAGTGGCATTGATTTTTATATTTCTTTTATATATAAAATAAAGTCGTATTAGTTACACAATTTATAACTCAAGAAGGGGAGGTAGCTTTGAACCAGTTCAAGGACATAGAGTACATTTTATGCCAGGAAATAGCACTGTTCTCGATCCGAGGGAAGTTTACGCGGGCGAAGCCGCGGGCAAAAAACTAGTATTGATATAAGATGAAATCGCATTAACAACTGTAGGCCTCTAGTGATTTATTTATAATGTTTTATTTGACGAAGAATCTTAATAATATTTAAAAGATAAATGGCTATTAATTATATTGGTCGATTTCAAAAGATAAAAATATCGAAAAGATGCTTCCAGCTATTATTATTGTTTTCAAATAACTCACTTCACATAGCTGATTATTAAATCACAAAGTATTATATTAGGCGACATGGTAGTTCGTTCAACTCCTTTTAACAATAGAATGCAAATTAATGGAGGCGTTTATGGGAGAGCGACTGTGACGTAAGAGTTGAGTTGATGTGATGTCAAAAAAATTTATACACTAGTATCAAGGCTGAATTATTCACCTTGTATATGATATAACAGGCCTTTTGGTCTTGTTGTAAAAACATTTATATGTATTTTACACAATGCTGCATGTTTAGCGGGTATTTAGAACTTATTGTGATTATTCATAATTTAGTCATGTAACATCTGCTGGGTTAATGTTTTATTAATCCTAACTAATATTATAAATGCCAAAGTGAGTTTGTTTGTTTATTTGTTTGTTTGTTAAGCTTTTAAAGTATTATCTACTGCACCGATCTTCCTGAAATTTCGCATACACATAGATAGGAGTATTGAGAAGGACATAGGATACATTTCATTCTGGGGAAAAGCACTGTTCCCGTGAGAAAGTCACGCGACGAAAGCTTGTAAATTATAATAATGAATAATCTACAATAAATTCTAAGAGTAGTGTTTATTAAAAAAATATTAAACTAGCTCATGGACAGCAATAAACCTATGAAGCCACAGAGAGAGACACCGTACATATATAATTTTCACATCGGCATTGGCTAAATCAGAGGGACTTTATAGGAACTTGGATAACTCTTAAAGCGATTAGGCTAAAAGATGGAATATTTTGTAATGGAATGATAAATCACACGATAAGAAGGCTAATAAAGCTAAACTTGAAAAACACTAAATAAAAAGTAAAAACAAAAGGTAACAGCCGGTTAAAAATAGCAGATAATGAAAAAGTACCAATTGTTTACAAGTAAGGAAATGGTTGTTTGTTACGTTAATTACATGATCTAAAGATATTTTGTAATGATAAGGGAGAATCAAATTACTCGTCGCGAAAATAAAGGATTTTTTACAATATAGACTAGTTAGGTAAAATATTTAAGTATGACTAAATTCGCCTGCCGTTTCTTAGAATAATATTGTCATAGGGCAGACGTCTTGGGTTTTTGGTTCATTCATTCCGTCGTATCTTATCAGTCAAGGTGTGATTAAATGATTCGTTAAATAATTCGATTCTACATTGCTACCAGTTGCATCAAATCTGATACTAATAATTTTATGAAACTGCAATGAGAACGCGTACAAAGTTTAAGAGAGTCATATAAAAGTAGTTATCACCGCAAGTTATTTATTTATTTAAACTTTATTGTACAAAATACAGCTGTATAGCACAATAGGCGAACTTAATGCTTAAAGCATTATCTAACAGTCAACCTTTGGGTTAATATACTGTTAAGAACTTTTAAAAAATCTGGGATGTAGAATTTACTTTTGCATGTGCTACTTTACCTATCTATATACGACATAGCATGAAAACGGCTTAACCGATTTGGCTAATTTTTTTTTGTAGTTTTCTAATACTCTGTACAAGGTTCTTACGGAAAAAAATATTAAGAAAGGCGGTACGAAGTTCGCCGGGTCGGCTAGTATTTATATAAACTAAGGCAAAGTGTCAATATTTTGAAGAGATCAGAGTATTCACTAATCAATCAGAGTCATTTAATATGTGTTACAAGTTAAGAGAGTGAAATTATATAGTTTACAAAAACTCTTTATTGAACCAAAAAAAAATTCGAATCAACTATACTCAAAACAGTTCACCTTAACAGGAAACTATTACTATTATTTGGATGAAGCTGTAAGACTCAGGAATCATCACGGAAAACACACCCACTTTTTGTGACGTTATGTTTTGTCACTATGTGGGTATTTTATATATTTAAATGTCTTATGTAATATTGACGAAGCTTTTGTAATTTAGACGAAGCGTGATGCGCATTGATTCATATCTGCCACATGCCTCACGAAAATCGGGCTTATGTTTTGACTGCTTGGGTTCTTACTTATGGGTACAGGAAGAGAGCAAGTCCTTAAACCATATGGTCAGACGAACTACTGGCTTTGGATAAAAACTAGCGAGAAATGGAAGGTGAGCGGGAAGAGAAGGCAAATTCGCCCAACCGTGGAACATAAGTAAATAGCTAACAACGAATTAATTGAGTTGTGTATTACGACTAAACGCGGGAAAATATATTAGCCGCTTAAGTATTAATATGATATGAGTATATATGTATTACTAGCGACTCGCCCCGGCATCGCACGGGTGCTATGCTTTTATACATGTATTATACATATAAACCTTCCTCTTGAATCACTCTATATATCTTTTAAAAAGCCGCATCAAAATCCGTTGCGTAGTTTCAAATATCTAAGGATACATAGGGACAGATAGCGGAAAGTCACTTTGTTTTATAATGTAGTGATATAGCATAGCACCTGTGAGAAGCCGGGGCGGATCGCTAGTATTATATAAACCGCGTATAAACCTATATCACTGTTCATGTAATTTGATATTGGGAGCTGTAAACATAGACCTACTATCAAGCCGTGCAGGCATGCAGAGCATGAAAGTGTTTCGCGCAACATCGCTTTCACGATCTACAAATTATTAAGTAAATAAATATTAATTTCTTGGAAAAACCTAAATTAATATTCCTAAGGCAGCATCTGGTTAGTATTATTGGCTTCGCTTCGGGATGTTTGAATGCAGAACTTGTAAAAATAAACATGCTTTTTGGAACATGCTATTTTAAACAATCGCTGCCTGGTGGATTATAAAGATAACATTGGTAATGTTTTATTTTAAACAAAGGTGAATTAACGACTTTTGGTATCATGTAATTTGATATATTTGAGTATATATCCCTAAATGTTTAAAACAAAGGTCAATAAAATAAAAATAAAATTTTTAACAATATCATATAGCGTTTTTAAAACATTAAACATTTGCTGATATTTTTTATTATACCTACTTAATAACGACATGTACTATCAAAAATACATTAACAGGCTTGTGTTGGATGCTTTATTATACAAAAATAATAAATCACTTTTCTATCTAAAAACTTATATTGAATTTACCACTTAATTGTCAATTGATAGAATTCTTGTAGGTTTTCCTGTGATATACAGGCAATTAACTAAATTTTATATATATTTTTTTTAAATTTTGGCTCATTAGTTTCGGAGTTCTGGTCACACTCGTGTACGAGTGATCCTATATGGGTTCCGTTTTTTAATTTTTGTACGGAACCCTAAAAATAAACAGCCCTTATCAACGACGTAATAAGCTTGGTATAAGTAACTAAGTTTATTTATAAAAATGACATCACAATATGTTCCCGCCTATTAATTGCTACAAAATGATGCTTATTTTTAAATAAACGACGCTATTACAGCTTACATGCCTATAAATGTTTCACATTTGTTAATCTCAATGCGGATGTGCGATTTTGCATCCTTTTTGTAACGGATGCAGATATAGGTAGCCAATGGGTTTCTCTGCAACTAGGTTATGTTTGTTTTTTATTAAGGCCTCAGATCTCACGTTTTCATGCTCATCCAACGAATGGGGTCAGAAGTTAATCACCGCAATAACAAATCTGACCTTTTAAGAAAACAATCTAATATTTGTTAGAATTTCATGTTCGTATAATGGTACCTTATTTTTTTGTATTCTTTGTATGCAAAGAAGTATTGGTTCCTTCTCATATTTTTTTTTTAATATTTTGTTTATTTTTCAGTTTCATGCAGGTGATATTTATGTTAATATAATAATTGTGTTTGTTTTGAATATAAATATAAATATATATATATTTAGTATAATGCCAGAGGGACTAAAATTTTTTTTGCTAATGTTGACCTGATTATAACTTTTGAGTAGTACGTACGGTCACGTTCATAATTGCAGTCATAGTTCACATTTCACAAAACAAATACAAAAGAAAACTATGACTGCAATTATGGACGTGACAGTACGTATGAATTTTTTAATGTCGAGTAAAATCGGAGGGCAAGCTTTTATGTGACAATCTTCTATTTGTAGTACCTTACGTGTTAAGAGATGTACAAAGGCGACGTGTTTTATTATTGATGTCAATAATTTATCACATCATATACTTGATCTATTAGTGAAATTAAGAGCTAGGTACATACTCTATTTTTGAAACCACTGCAGTTGGAGTTAAAAGTTGATATGACTTACCTGTGAACAAAAGCAAAATTTTATTAGATGATGGCTAAAGAGTGTGAAACTAATTCTAATAAAATAAAATCTGCCTTGTAGGTATGTAATATAACAAAATTTTATAAAATTTAAATGAGCGATATGGCAACATTTTGCATAAAATGATAGGATTTTACTTTTGAGCAATGCGATGATACTTGTTAGCAGATATAACCTTCAGATCAACGTATGTATAACCCTGTACAGTATCCTTTCTCATCAAGGCTTAAGGCGTAAGTATTACAGTGATATAAAACATCTCCCTTTAAGGTCTCTTAGGCCTTTACATCGGAGAAACTGGTTTCATGAGAAAGCTTGAGAGTGGAATTTGACATTAGCATTGATATTTAGCGTAAGCCATTCACATGTAAATGGTAACTGTTTCTTAATAAAAAAAATAAGTCGAGAATTAAGCGATAAGTATGAAAACTAGCACTGTTGTTTCTAGCTAGCTAAGGTAATTTCCTCTATTTATTAGGACGTATCGCAAAAGAAGGCAAAATGAAGGTTTCAATTTACTTGTACACTTTTTCCACAAGTAACGGGGTCGATGCTATATTTGCATCCCCTTGGGAATAATCTTTAAATCCAGCTAAACTGCTGGACCGATTGTGATGAAATTTGGTAGGGATGTAGTTAACGACCTGAAGTCAAACATAGGCTACTTTTGGGCGCGATATAACCGAGTCCCACGCGGGGCGAAGCCGCGGGGAACAGCTAGTATAAAAATAAATTGCAAACTGAAGATGATACGAGTACCTAGTATAAATATCATATGGCGAAACATATGTGTACTAAAGAGATACTTAACTGTAGGGCGTACCTGAGGTCAACGTTTCGTATGAATGCTTCTACTCGATTACATTCTGACTCACCCATTGTTGTCACAATACTGTTTATGTCAGTCGTGTGATGAATTTTTTGATAACTCTGACCACTTCATATTTCTTTTTATATTTGGGTATAGACAAAATAACAATCAAAGGTGGTTTCATTATTATCCAACTAAGCCGAAGCCAAAAGCAGGTTATGATTTTAAGCGGTATGTAGGTACATGATAATACATGTTAGTAATGTAATTAGGTATTTATGATATGTGTGCTGTTATGTATGTTAATCAACTCTCTGATGTTGTATGACCAGAGTGATGGTCTTGAGAGAATTAAGGGGCATCTGTTTGTAAGCATATAATATCTGTCTACCCCAGTGAAAAACATACGTTATAATTGTATATAGTATTAATATTTTTTGTGCCGTAGTTGAAAATAATCATTATAAGGTAGGCTAAATAGCAGGAAAAGGACAGATGGGCAGCAGAGTTATAATGTAGTCCCGTTGACACCTTTAGGGAATAAAACTTCAAAAATAAAATCGAAAGAAGAATTTACATATTTAGGAAAGGAACGTCGTTTTTTCACTGTGAATGTTTAGTTAAAATTTACTTCAAGGTTTAATGCATTTAGTTCCTGTGCCACAACAATAACAATCAAACTTTTTGCAGTCTTATCACAATACCATCTATGACGATTGTTTTTATTCCTATAGTTGCAATAGTTACTCATTTAGATTTGTTTTACAAAATAGTGAGTGAATATCCATTAGCGCTTCGGATTAAGGAGTCATTATGTAGTCAGATACGATTAGCTGTATTAATTAAATACATTTATTATTACTTACATTATTGTGTTAACATCGAGTCGATGAACAATTTTAAACTAGTGTTACCTACTAAGCGATTCGGAATTTCCGACCCTTTCCAGGGCTTAGAGGTTGACTTATCCGCTTGTTTTATCAAAGGTTTTAATTGTCGATACTGTCTGTTAGCTTATTGAGCACAGGGTATTAAATATACTAGCTAACGAAAAAAAGACAAAAGTCAACAGAAACTTTCTTTCTTTTGGAATATTATTATGCTCTTTTTGATAGGTCTCTTTTTGTGGTCTTGTAAAGCCATGCTAGGGTTTTTTATTCCATATTGTTTATGGAGATACGCCGGGGAATATTTTAAACATATTATTTTCTCCGAAACTTTCGGCTCTAAGTTTAATGGCCAAATTAAACGCCCTAGAAGTGTATAGTGATAGTGGATATGGGCATCATGTCAAACGATTCGTCTAGACACAAACAAAAGTACAAAAAATGCTTGTTCATGTATCTCAAGATGTTTATTGAAATGCATCATATAAACCAGAAAGTTGCAAGCGACGTCTCATCCGGTGAAAGTAGACACTACATTTTCAAAATGGGTCGCTTTTGTTTAAATTCTTTGAAAACACTTTGTAAAAACCCCATTGTGTTTCTTTCAAAGGGTTTTCAAAGGCGATTCGCGTATTGCCTGGTGAATGTTAGCTTTGGCGAAACTGAAGTGAGAGTCCATAGTAATAGCGGTCCGTAACTAACGGTTTGTACGGTTGGCTGTCCACTTCACATGTGGTTGTAATATTATAGTGAACAGTGTCTGTCTGAGTTCCTGGAAATTTTACTTTTATTATTTAAACTAGCATTTTTAAACAATTATATAATTAAATTTATCTAGATATTTAAATTAATCCTGAAAACGGTCTCTGAAATGTTTCAATAATATACAACAATATAAAAATCAATATGATTATTTGTTGTTACAGCTGTGGCAATAAATTTCAGAATTGGTGAAAATTTGATGCGTCTAGCTATTAGTCTACTACCGTTCCTGTACATAAAGTTCGCTGAAGGACTGTGTCACTTGAATTATAATATAGACCTATATTTCAACTGTTTCTATTAAACCATTTTTTATATCTCTACTTCCCAGTCCATCATAGTATGCAGGCATATTATTAACAAACATAATAAATTAAAAAAGTTATCGAAAATTGACCGTGACATTAGGTGAGGTAAGCACACTCACTAAATGTAGTAGTTATACTAGACTACCTAAGGACTATCTAAATATCGAATGATCACCTTTACCAGTAGAGTTAGTTAGTAGAATAATATTATAGATAACATTGCAAGGAAATGTCAGTAGACTACTTCTAAACCAGGATATTTAGAAAAAAACAGAACATTTTCCGCAAAAAGAAATAAAAACTAAGGATTATTTAATTATTTTTAAGCCATAAAATTGTTAGTATTGTATTAAACTTCCTATCTCTAATCCTAATAAAATCTACGACTTCAGTTAAGACAATATGGAAAACGTGAAACTCGCATGCTTTCAAAGCATCATGTGAAGATAACTCAAACGATGTGAGATCCACCTTAGATTCAGCGGTGGTTATAAGCAACTTTGTGTAGCGCGGGCTCGCAGTCAGTCGCCAATCTGCCATGCGGCAATGCCAGACGAGTGGATAAACAAAGTTAGATACGTCAATGTGAATGTTAACGTGTTCTAAACAAGTGAAAGTGATCATCTGAATATTTTGTATCATTACCACAAAAGGTAAATTGACTCCATAAATTGATTCTAGTTAACATAATCATAACTGTTAAACTATTTTTTCTACTTTTAAATCCTAAAATATTTTTTAAATTTAGAATTTGAATAAATAAAGGAATTTAATTAATAAGAGATTTTAGAAGCCAGATTTTTAATTCTTTAAAGTTCATAGGACTAGCTACATTGGGTAGTACTCGTATGCATATTCTTACCAATGTTTAAATTTTCAACTATTTGGAACATCACTGTGAGATCATCAGATTGAACAAGATCTGTGTCAAATATTATAGGCATATATCTATTATACAACACATTTTTTTAGAAATCATAGGGAAAATTACGAAAATGTATTAGCATAACTATGTTAAAATGTACCGAAAGGAGAGCAACAGCGGCCGTCAACCTTTGGGCAATCGTCATTAACATACATTAAAGTTAAAAACTAAAATGATGACTGACATTATGCTAGTAGGTTGAAAAAGTTTTAGTTCATCCCAAAACAGATTTGAAATGCAATAACCAAGACAAGAAAAATATTTAGGGGATAGAAACGACGTCTATGATAGAGTGAAGTCAAAACAAGTAGTTAGGGGAGTAGATCTCAGACTCCAACAATAAAATTAAGATTATGACAATCCTGAAGCAATAACAGATTCTGAAGAAGTCACGAGGTTAATAATATAGTACAAATGAATCAATATTCAATATACATAATAATTTGTATGAATATATTTGCTATTCGCGTCTGTACGCTTACCTCTTTAAAACTTTACAAAGGATGCGGTTTCCTTTATCATTTATATATAACTAGCGACCCGCCCCGGCTTCGCATGGGCATAAAAACCTTCCTCTTGAATCACTCTATCTATAAAAAAAACGCATCGTAATCCGTTGCGTAGTTTTAAAGATTTAATCTAACAAAGGGTCATAGGGACAGAGAGCGACTTTGTTTTATACTATGTAGTGAAGTTTTCCGAAAGATTTTATATGTTAAATTAAATCCCGTGCAAAGTCGAGCTAGATCACTAGTAATCAATAACTTTTTATTAAGTACCAGGGTGTGCATGGTCCATTGACCGTGTCACCTACACGAAATGATGATGATAAATAAGTACCAACCTAAGTAAGGTAGGTATTTAATTATCATTATAATTTCGTCGCAGCCAGGTATTTTTTGAGAATCACAAATTTTGATATGTTACGACGTACTCTTATCAATCATAATCACAGTTCAATTGCCTTCACCATCCGGAAAAGAATACAAGTTACATCATTAAAGATTTAACTGGTTTAGAATATGTAAATAATGTTGCCAATTTACCTAGTATCAAATCCTACATTCGATATCACGGTTTCAATTCCAGATATGAACAGAACAGGTTATTTTTTATAATATTTATATGGTTATTCATAATATATTGAACTAGAACGTTAAAGTATATTTTAGTTTACCATATTTCATTTTGAGGCTATCCTGTATAATGCTAGGTGGATGATATCAAGCGTCATGCAGGCCAGAGTTAGATGTATGTGGCTCGGGACTCGGGAGAGACAGAAATGGAAATTTATGGAGGAGGCCTATGTCCTAAAAAGGATAGAGGCTACTTTGGATGGATAGATTTCATTTTGCCTAAACTGAATTTTAAATATTAACAGAAGCTGTAAAGACTGCTGTTATAATTTTCCATTTTTATTTTGATATTTTACCTATCATATCTAAACTAGCTTTACCTTGATGTACTGGCATACACCTTCATAAAAATAAATATCTGTTTTTATAAAGCTAGTTCAATCTTTGTGATTGATCCATATAATGATATATTTATTACTTTATTATTAGTTTTATACCTAAATAATGCATAGTCTTCTGTTTCAAATAATTAAATTTTTGCTAAGATTCGGAGATATAAGTGTGTCCAATATACAAACTCAAGAGCTTTATACCAGTTAAAAAATATATAGATTTAACTGCCTTACTCGTAATTAATATCAGATTGTTTGTACGCAATACGTTATTCTCCGTGAAATGTAATATTATTTAATTATTTTACTTCCCAGTTTTATGTTTTCCTTAATCTAATCCAAGGAAATAAATACAATTAAGGCCAATTTAGACTGATATAGTAAATTTAAATGCAATACCATCCATTGTTTCTATTTAGTACTTAAACCTATATTTTAGTAATAGAATAGTAGTAGTCCATCACCCGTATAGTTACTTTCGAGTAGCCGCTCTTATCTGCCTCTCCATTTTTACAATGTGTTGCTAAATCTTTTTTTTATTCTACCTAATTATTTTTTTACGGTAAGTATTCTACGACAGTCGCTAGCATGTCAAAATTGACCGATATGTCGAAATTTTACTCAAAATAATAAGTATCTGTACCTCGACTGATTGTGTCATTATAATCCTTAACCCTACAAATTACCTAAGTCTTCACCACCTTGAATAATATCAACAAAAGCTAAAACGAACCATTGAATCGTGTAAACACGACAATGTAATGACCATAATTAGCGTTTCATTGCGATTGCCATTGTTGGTGGATAATCGCGGTGCTTTGGGTATTATGGGAATATCCAGGATATTATTGGTATTCTTCGTTATTTGTGATGAAGGTAGCAGTTAATTTATGTTGTAAAAAAGATCTCATTGCTTGAGCAGATGAGGAAAGGATGTATTAAAAAAAGAATATAATCAACTTAGATCACGTTGGGATGATCTTACATTGTTTTAAAGATAGTTACATAAGATGCCATTTCATTGTTTAAGATTCTGGCGGATAGAGGAAGTTGCTCTCAGGCTGTGTAGGTTTTAGTTAAATATTACTATATAATGTGGGAATAAAAAGCGGTTTAAAAAAGGACAAAAACCATGTCTACCTCAACAGTAAAAAAACAATTTAGCAAAATCCAATGTCAAAAGATGGGATAGTCTCGGGAAAAACATTGAGGTCGAAGGTAAGGTTGGTCCAAACAAAGATATTGCAGCACTTTAATTACCGTTTGTAATCGCATGACCTGTTCACACAAACTGGGATTGTATAAATCACGATTGTACAATATTTTTTTGTCATAAAATCAATTACAGTTCATGTAAGCGAGTCGCTTTTAATCAAACGATAATCTGTGGTGGTAAGTATTACTCTGTTAATGAATGACAAATGAAAAGAATTATGATGTGCGTCAATTCTACAGTGAATTATCTTATATTATTTTCATCTGGTCTATAGATTGTACGAGAACATGTAGATACATACATACTTCTTATAATTCATAATTATAATTCATAATTCATTTATTTTGTCAGACATGGGTACATTTAAGGGTGTTAGTATTAAATTAGTTACTGTGCGCCATGCTGCGCCGTCAGGCATACAAAATTGGTATTAATTTTATAAAAAAATGGTATACTAGTAAATAACATTCATGCAATTCATGTCAATTAAATTATCGAATTAAGTTAATTATCATAATGTCAGTCATTTCAAATTTACATTATTTCCATTTAAATTTAATTACATTAAGATATTGCATTAAAAAGATGTCAATTAAATATTAAAACATTAAAAAATATGTCATAGGAGAAAAAAAAGACAATAATAAATTACTACAATACGATTACATGCAGTCAGTATCTTGTAATTTTTCAAAATTGTCACTTAAAAATTCTTCCACTGTATAATATGCTTTTTCTACTAGTGTTCTAAAAAGTAAATTTTTAAAATTCTGAATTTCTTTACAATTTCTAATAGATGGTGGAAGTTTGTTATATATTCGTGGTGCCATTGAGTATATACTATTAAGTAGAAATGCGCTTTTTGTACTTATGAGGTACAATTTATCAGAGCGACGTTGACTTTCGATTGATCTAAAAAGATTCATATTACATTTTACAAAGACCGAAACCTCGTAAATATACATCGAGGGAGCTGTGAGTATTTTTAAATTTTTAAAGTGTGGTTTACACGATTCTCTTGGTTTGAGATTACAGATAGCTCTAATGCATTTTTTCTGTGCTATTAGTACATTTTTGTTGTAAGCGGCATTACCCCAAAATATTATTCCATACCTGAGTGTTGAGGCAACATATCCGTGATATGCTGATATTAATGCTGTTTGATTAGCTATTTTACTGATCATGCGTAAAGCGTATGCAGATGAGTGAAGTTTTTTGCAAACATGTTCTATTTGGGTTTTCCAAGACATGTTGTTGTCAATAAATAGTCCTAAAAATTTTGTACATTCTATTTCTTTTATATTTTGGTCATCATAAATTATATTAAGTTTAGATTTTTTATTATGTCTTATTTGGAATGTCATAACGTTTGTCTTTGTTAAATTTACTTTTAGGTTGTTTTCGTCTAGCCAATCAATTATTTTTACTAAATTGTTATTAATATCTATGTTAATATTGTCATAATTACCTTTATCGAATATAATTGCACTATCATCTGCGTATAGGGACATTTGGTTATTAGTTATATTTGGGAGATCATTAATGTAGACAAGAAACAAAAAAGGTGCTAACACTCCACCTTGAGGTACACCTTGTGTTATTATTTCATTAGCAGACGAATATGTTTCTAATGTTTTTGTAGCTACATTCAGCCTATCAATTTGTGTTATTTGTTTCCTGTCTTCTAAGTACGATTTTAATAAGTCATATGCATTTCCTCTAACGCCATAAACACTTAATTTATGTAATAGTTTATTATGATCCACGTAATCGAATGCTTGCGTCATGTCCATATACATTGCAGCACTAGGTTTAGTATTATCCATGTTATTATGTATATTATTCTCTCCATTTTTATAGCTTTTTTCTACCAAAAAAATGGTGTTGGCCTTAACCTTCAGATACCGCCATTTTTCTCTTTCTTAGAATGCGGAAACCCATCCGAAAAACCATGTCAAAAGAGTAATTTAAATAAATGAAAATTTAAATGATTAGAGAAAGTTATCCATTCGTTCAATAAAATGATGTCTTGCACTTACTTAGTTAAGTATACTTTATACGTAGTTACGTATTGCACTTAAGTAGAAGTAATTAATATTTGATTGCTGAATCATATTAAAAGCAATTAGGTAATATCTGTTAAAAGTAAGTACCTAAATGATACTATACCTAATTGCTTTATAATCGTGGCGGAGATTATGTGAAATATGTTTATATTACAGTATTTTTATCAAAACTGTTAGGAATATTGCCATACAGTAGTAGTATGTAATGTGCATCTGACCAACCGGACGCAGCTAACTATATATACTCTTTACCCTTAGCCTTTATTTAAGGGGCTATCATAAGCCAACTAGCGCCACCAATTCTTAGACTCTAAAATCAGGACAAATTGAAGAAATCTGAAAAAAATAGTGGCCACTTTTGGCGATTATAACTTTTTTCTGAATAACCCAAAGAAAAAGGGGTTCAGTAGTTTTGACGCCTATTCAATAAATATAGATAAACAAACAAACAATCAAATCTTTTCTTTTTATAATATTAGTGTAGAAGTAAGTATTGATATCGTTATGTACATCCCGACTGCTGTTCCGGGATGGTTGAATATCCAGCAGTGGATTAGACATTAACTCAAGTGTAACAATAATTAGCAACACTTTGTTTCGTATCTCTGTATAACAAACGATAATTTAAAGTTAATACTTTATTTAGTACTTAGGTAGCTAACTTTATAACAATTTAATGACACAATATCAACATTAGTGAATGACATAAAAAAGAACTGAATAAAGTGTCATCTACAAAACGTCTGGGTAATTTGGCTGTGTTACACACACCGAGACTTTTTTATGATGCCGCAAGTCATGTGTCAATTAATTGTTCATCCACAATAGTGTGAAGGTTATTTTTGCAAGACTCACTATAAGCAAATACAAACGAAGTTTTTACGAAAAAATAAATTAAACACGTCAGATTTCAACAATAAAGTTAATACAAACAAACGTTCTTAGTAACCATTAGATGGTGTGTGTGTGTGTGTGTGTCAAAAACGTGTTTTTTTTTTAATATGTTTGTTAGGTACTCAAATTTCCGTCATTTCTGAATCGACTAGAAATTCTTTTTTTGTCGATTGGATATTTCAATTTAATCCCATACAAAGTTTATTAAAATCGACGGAGTAGTTTGGTTTTAAAATCAAAATAACAGTAAAACATAAATCGACTAAGTCAAATAAAATGCATTTTTTTATTTTCGTATGTTTACAAGTTGCATGTTTGATAATGAAATTATTTTCAAAGTCTATCGACCTGTGTAACTACACACTATAACGGTTTATACTTGAAGTTCAATGTCCCTTGGTACCTTAACTCATATGAATGTTAATAACAAGCTCAGTTGCACACTGTGGTGTCAGAGTGGTCAATCGACCCCATTTATGCCTTGGTATCATTGTTTCAAATATTGAGCATTGCCACTGTGTTATCGTTTATTTCGTCTATTTCTGTCTTCTAGTATCATCGTCTATTGGAGAACTTGGTCAATTGCCCCTGCACACCGGGGCAATTGACCAAGTTCTCATCTCTCTCATCTCTTTGACATCTAGATGTCTAAGTTATTTTAATTTGGCGAAGTTAAAGTTGAAGAACAAATGGAAGACAGTTTTTGTTTTTTGGAAAAAAGATTATTATAATATAATCGACTGGCGGAAACTACTTTTGGCATTTCTTCTTGTCGTTTTCTCTTCATTTTCCTGTAATAAGTGTCATTGTGTTCCAGCAGCTTTTGCCTGAAAACCCAGTCGTGGGTTTAATTTAAACAAAAAAAAATATGTTTATCAAGTTTGGTTAGGGCATTTCATAATGATTCTCATATTTTTTATACCACATCAAACCTAATATTGCATAATATTTCTCCTTTTACTTATATTATATAAAACATACCATGTTTTAATACAAATGATATGTGTTCGTAGGTAATTTCCTCGTGTGAACTGTGGCAGACAATATTATTCCGCACGGCTGAATCTAAAATGCTAGGTCATGGTATAAATGGACCAAGCGCATAATATTCAGGATATGTTCCGACATACATACCATGTATGTACCTACATAATAATATATTTAATCGTATATGTGACTAGCTGCCCGGGGCTTCGCTCCTGTGGGAATTCCGGGATTAAATGATAGCCTATGTGTTGTTAAAGGGTCTAAGCAATCTATTCCAAATTTCAGCCAAATCGGTTCAGCTGTTTTCCTGTGAAAGAGTAACAAACATTTATACAAAATTTCGCGTTTATAATGTTAGTAGGATAGGATAGATTGACTTTATTTACACAGATGGACAAGAAATGCTTGAAAACTAATTAGGTACTCATATCGTATTATTGCACCTAATTTAAAAATTGGATGTTGAAGTAGTTTTATATTTAATCTACTAATAAGAATAGTTACCTACATATTTGAAACTTAACTGAACCAAGTTGTAACCAAAAATCCATATTAATATTATAAATGCTGAAGTCTGTCTGTGTGTCTATTACGCTTTCACGGCTAAACCATTGGACCAATAATTTTGATCGGTTAACCATAATGCGTGTCAAGAACAATTTATTTTTAAATGAATGAAACCATTAATTACACAAAGGCGATTCGTAATATTCGTGTTTTGCCTACCGTAATCAATTATGAAGTGTATGTTTACGATCTTGTCTAATTAACAGGTAATGGATCGAAAATCATCGTGATTTCATGACGGAAATCTTCCAAGTCTAGACAAATGCTTCAATTGTTAATGGAACTACAAGGCTGATAGTTAATTATTCGAACTAAATTGATTGAAAAGATTTTTTTTTTAAATTTTAATGCAAATTGATTAAAAGGTTAACTGGTAGAAAGAGAGAGAGAGAGAGAGATAAATATATAAATCAACTGCAGTTCGTTAGTCTGGCTTAAACTCGAGAATGACTGGGCCGATTTGGAAAATTTTGGTCTTGATATATTTGTGGAAGTTCAGGGTAGGCTCAGAGTTTACCGGGTCAGATAGTAAACTATAAAAAATCATTACTTATATAATTCTTCACATAGGTATTTCTTTTTATTTAGCGTATCGATGGCCTACATGGCTAGTGTCCACTTAGCAGCCCTGTATAGAATAATTAAGCAAATGTTTTTGCTTACTTAGCTACATATTTTCAGTTATATTGTATCCTTTTTTATCAATAATTATTTAGTAAAAATACCAAGACATTATTATTTTTTATATCACAATCGAAAGTTAAGTATTTAGTAAAATATTTGACTATTCCGCCGCAATGTCTTGGTAGAGTCTTTAACCAAACAATTTCTACTATTTAAAGAGTAACTTCAATATGATATGGTCTCATCTACTCACAGCAATGCTTAATAATTAAATAACTATAAGTCAATATATTAAGCTCTTATTCAAATCTTCGTCCGAGCATGTCCTGGTTACATCTTCAGCTTAGGTATATATATGCTTCAGAGCCCAGGGTACGCTTTTAATCATTTTGCTGATTTAGCCGTATTGTGTATTACGATGGAGCGTCTGCCATCTGAACTTAGTAACCCCTTTAAAGGGAAACCAGACCAATAAGAACATGATGCGGGAGTGTTAGTGGCTAATTCTGTCAGATTTTTCAGGTTGTAGGCATTTGATATTGCCTAATGACTGCCATCTATCGTTAACAAGCGGGACTAATGACTTAGTGCCTTTCGAAGCACGGAGGAACTCAATATAGAAATGCTACTAATGGCAACCAATCCAAGCATGGCCGCGCACTTAGCCGTCGCTAACTTGAGGTGCGCTATCGCTTTGGACAGACACGCCCCGCTAGGCTATCGAGTTCCTCTCTAATTTTATAAACTAAGAAGGTATTTACTTTTAATACAGGAAGCCTATGTCGTGTAATGGACAAATTAGGCTGGAAAAGAAGAAGAGGAACATACTTAAATTTTGATTTTACTTCCCTTCATAGTTTTTTAATCATAGCAATTATTTCAGCTGTTGTTCCATCGCGTTAAGTTACAATTGCAATTTCAGTTAGCTCAGTTTGCTACACGCTCAGTTAGTGCCTGGTTGAATATTTAACGCAATGATTGCGCCCGTGCTAATTATTGCTAGTAGCAATCCTGAATAACATTGTTGTATCACATTTACATATTACTGTTTACCTCACTTGAAAAAAACTTCTGAGAGAAACTTACAAATATATTTAGTAATATATTTGTAAGTTCTCGGGTCCCATAATTGACATTATGGGACCCGAGCTTTAATTGGGATCTAGGTAATATAGCAAAAGTTAAAAAGAAAATGCAAATTTTATAGGTAGAGACAGTGACTTAGTCAATTCTTGATATCTAATAGTCATCTTACGAGTATAAAGGGCCATACGAAATGTATTTTTCGAAAGTAGTGTTTTCCTGATCTGAGTATAGGGTGGAAAACGCTTCATGCCCTCCCACGGGCCGAAAAAACTCATAGTAATCACTTTCTTCCTTAGGGCGGGAAAGTACTTTCAAAATAAGAACATAATTTTGCCTGTGAATTTGGAAAGAAATCGGCAACAAAAAATTTCAACAAAAAAAAAGGTTGAAGTATAAACAGCCAGGGTTAATTTAAAAAATATTTATTAGGGTCAGCACACACTGAGAGCAAAGCATTTTCTGATAACACTAAAATATTAACTCCATGAATATGGGCATACAGTGAAAAATAAACACATGTACAAACGCGACGGTCCTGAACATCACGTTAAGAGGTTTATTTAATTTTTTCATTTTAATTTTTTTGATAAAACTAAACTCGCTTAAAAAGTTGATGGTAACACCTCTGCAGTGCTCTTGGTGTGCGCTGATCTTAAGCGGAACTGAGAGACCCCCATGAAGCGCGCTGTATGTTCTAAATTTAAAAATTAAAACTGAATTACAAACACAATATCATTCAAGAAGGCACTATGTACTCGTACTTTTATTAATTTCAGAAAATTTTTTTTTTTACTTTCCCTAAATTCGAAATGAAAATTAGAGTGTTTAACACGGGTAAAAGGAATAATTCCTGGTCTAACAATCTACTATTATCTACCTATGTATTGTAAGGAGGATATCTAGTTATCGCATTCAATTTAGTAGAAAACAAGAGCACTGTTATTTAAAGTGTTACAATATCTTCCGGAAGACACTCTTTAAAAGCATAGTTACAAAGTATAGTGCAGAGACGACTCTTCGAAGTAGGAAAAGTTTTTGTATGTTATTTAGTAGAAAACAGTAACGTTTGGATTGTAAATAACCACTAAGTAGTTACAAAACAAGTGGCGCTAGGTTACAAAGTTCCTAATTGGTATTAATCTCTATCTTTAAATTAAATAAAATTTTCATAGGAGTTCTGTAGGATATATTTATTACTTAAGTAACTTTTATTGGCAATAGCTTTCATAAATTAACAATGTTCATTTAACTGCTATTGGTCTTCCATTTAAAGAAATAAATAAAAGTAACCTAATAAAGTAAGTATGGCAAATCATAATTTAAAATTAATTGACAGTTTATACTTTTGTTCTAATTTTTTTAAGCTTCTCTTTACTCGATATTTGAGACAGCGAACGAGATGGCACTCTTTCAATAACACTTGGTCATTTCATTAGTCAGTTCCACGCGTTTACTGCGGACAAAAAAGGGGAAATTAAATCTGTATTTCTTGTGTCAGTTTGTTAAAAACATTCTTAAAATAAGAGTTTTATTTATTTAGGCATTGAAAGGAAGATTCGTTTTAAAGTTTAGGCAAACCATTGCGATCGGATTGTTTGGCAATCATCTCGATTGCATAGTCATTTGCACGCGTTCGTGAGCTATCGAGTTTTCTAAGCATCGTGGGTATGTCATGATCATGACTTAGATTGGTTGCTGCAATGACATTTTATACTAAGTTCCTTCGTACATTGTATTTCGAATTATTTAATCGTTTACTTGAAGAATCGGATATAAGTGTTGGCATAACACAACACGATATATTTTTAAATAAATATTTGATAGTTGCATTATAGTTGCATAGTTAAATTTATATCATTTGTTAATTTCTTGTGATTTCAGATGGCGAAAATATACAAAATCCTCCTTGGCGTGCTGATCTTAGAGCTGAGTGTTAGCGCTGCCCCGAGTGAAGTTGAAAAATTAGCAGACATCGCCAAAGTCGATAGTGCAGAATCAAAAGTAGATGAAAATTCTCCTACGTTATTAGATCAAGTTGAAGAAAGCCCCAAAGAAAGTCAACGGCATAAAAGATGGTACAATCCTTTCGGCTTTCCCCCTATCAACCCAGTTTTCTTTCAAAGTTTTGGTAAAAGAGATGAAAACGTAGGCTACGAATACGGAGACCCCTTTGTGGAAATTCACAGAAGATTACAGGACATCAGCAACGTCGTCAGACAACCACCACCGCCGCTGCCACCCCAGTTTCCATCTTTATCAACAAGTCAATTTCCATTTTATTTACCAGTAATCTATGTGCCTCAAATAGGGTGCAGCTGTCCACCCCAAATAGAAAATCCAACAATGAGCCCAAACTCTGATCAAGGAAATAATTCATTGCCAGTCGATAGTCAGAAGAATATAACAATGCCCGATGGTGTACCCAATCGATTTCCAGAACTAGATGACCCTAGACAAAACTTTGGGCTTGTTATCAATGAAACTGACCCGGACGACGAAGGAGATGATGTAGGTAGACCAATATCTTTTGATCCAATTCAACCCGACAGACCTATGAGTAGGCCGCCTCCCCCAGTGGAGCATGGAAGTAGTCAAGGCTCAGTTAATAATGATGGTACTCAGTCAGCTCCAGCTGCGGGTCCAGCACCAACAACATTTCGGCCAGCTGGAAACCAAGGAAACCCAACAACAATAAATCCATTCCCACAGGCTTCAACATCAAGCCCATTCCCTGAAGCACCCAGTGCATGTGATGGAGCTGTCCTGAGTTGCTGTCACCAGTTTGAAGTAACCTATGATTGTTTTGCTGTACAAGGTTGTCCAGACCCTACATCTTATGGAAATCCATGTGATCCTAGTGTCATACTTAGAGTCATTAATCGGTTTCAGAGATTCTATGGCCAAAGGACTGGGTGAATACTGTTCTAGATAAAAAAAAATGTGATAATGAAAAGAACTTTTTTGTGTGCGTGATCAAACATGCCTTAGAATATTTAAATTTAAATTTCCAAGTAGTCATAATTAATTATTGAATTGGTAAAAATGTATGAACTTCAAATTTGAATGCACTTCAAAGCTTTCATACATGTTTACTTGCTAGCGATAACGTGTGTAATTAATTTAACAGTCACTCGCATAAATGTGCATTATGTACAGCGTATTTGCGTTAAATTGTACTATTATATTATAACAGTAACCAAATATTTATGTATTAGGTACATAATTGCAGATGTACTTATGTGTTTTTAATTGCAAGTATTATAAGTAAATGTTTTTATTTTTATATGATGATACCCATACTATAAAATAGCAACTATAAATAGTAAATTATATCTATATACACTAGCTTTCACCAGCGGCTTCGCCAGCGTGAATTTCCCATGGGATCAGTGTCTTTTTTTCGGGATGAAAGGTATCCTATGTGCTATGTCCTTCTCAATATTTCTATCTATGTGATTGCAAAATTTCAGGAAGATTGATGCAGTAGATAGGGCTTGTTTGTTAGGCTTTTGTTTGTGTTGTAACTCACTTTCGCATTTATAAAATTAGTTATTAGATTCATCAAAAATCTTTTATTGTTGTCATAAATAAAATATTAACTTTCGTTAATCTAAGTTGCCTTTATTATGTTGAACTATCTATACAATCCCTGGTATTTTGACCCTGTAGGTTCTTTGAATATACTTTTTTTAAACTATTATGTAAGCGTAAGCTGTGACTCACCTGATGGGTAGCGGTAATCGAAGCTTAAAAAAAATTAAATCCATATATCTAATAGAGTGTAAACTTTTTAGGGGAGGCCAGTGGAAATAACGTAATACTTTTATTTTACATTTCCAATATAATACCTGAAAAATTCATGATGAAAATTTTACATATGATAAACTATTATATCTGTTATAATATAAAGTAAAAAAATAATATAAAGAGCAATTAATGCAAAAAATGTTAATAACTATGCTCTTACTCCTAGATTTCATATGTAAGATTTCTAGGTTTCTGTGGTATATATAAATTATGTAATTCTTCGAGAAGTTATTTTACAAAGAATTGCGTTAAATATTTGCAATTTTAATTATTTATGATTTACGTGTAAAAATAGTCAGTAATATATTCTATCACAATACTCAGATACCATCGATTAATGTAATAAAATTGAAGATTGGTTTGTTTCTGGTCCGATTTTTTAAATTATTCTGCATATGTCAACCTGATTCTTGAAGAAGGTTAAAGGCCATGTACTTATGTAGTACATGTATACACACAACAGGCAGGTAAAACCGAGGGAAAGCAGCTAGTATCTAGTATAAAATGCAATATGTAAAATTTGCTGTTCCTAATTAGTTTTATTTTTAGTTGTCAGTTAACCGTTAAATATTTCCCATTTGTTAGGTATTAACTAAGTTTTTAAATATTTTCCGATTTTGCAGATAACGAAATTAAAGCATGATAGAAGATTATAAGCATGTTTTTATTTCCTTACATCCAGAAGCAATCCTACATGCCTATATTGGTGTATATTTATTATAAACAAACATAGGCACTAATTTTTATATTCCAATTTCATAATTCTTATCTACTATTTTGGTTCACTTGTTCGAAATTGCTATATACTTCTAGGCAAACATGCCTTGAATTCAATCAAATGACGATAAAAAAAAAATTATGAACCGATTTTGATGAGACAAACTTTAGATGTTCTTCAGAGTTAAAACAAAACAATTAATGGAAGTTTTATGCAAATCGATTCAGTACTTTCGGAGATAAGGGTGATCATGATCATAGACAGAAAGACAGATAGACAGAATTTTTTGCTTAAGTACTATTATTCTTTTTAAGTGTCCCTCTATCTATTTCAGTCAAAACTACTAAATGTACAGACAAAATATTTTTACTGTTTTATTATATGTATAGATGGAAGATAGTGTACCTATATAAAATATTTTGTCTCGGAAAACAAATAAATCTTGGCTAGTGTCAATGATGTTACTATGCAGCGATCCTGAAGAAATTCTAAACAATTTCTTGCAGTTCCTTCAGCACCTCATCGAAATAATGATGCTTTTCCTCGCTCTAAGTAATCTACTTTTCGCAAAAGATAATATGACTTTATACACACGTTTAAAACAGTAAAACTAGTAATGTTACTAAACACAAACTTAGTGCAAAAACCGTTGTGGAAAAACCATGTGTAACTAAATAATTAATGTACATTGTTGTAACTGAACAATGTTGACACGTAATAATGACATGTCTTTGTACAAAGGTCATTCAGATACTGATATATCATCCGACCCGCCGCCACCTATCGAAGATAAATATTTGATACAACCTGTTTTCATTCCATCTGGGAAACCCCAACGAGAAACTTTTAAACGTCAATCGATTGATAGTAAGAAATCGACTACGTAATCGGATAAATCATCGAGTATACCACCGGTTTTGTACCCAATGGCGGCCAGAGGGAAAACGAGTGATTTACTATCTTTTTGCAAACGTATTCCGATCCAGCTGAGGGGCAGACGTGTGTGTTTGTGCTTGTGATATGAATGTTTACATTATTTATTCAAACAGTGAGCAAAATTAATAAAGTGAGTATTATATTGTTCTTCTATTACTTTTTGTTATTTTTTTCTTTTGTTTAGTTGAGTTTATCAGTCTACCAACTGACTGGTATAACAAATATAACGTGCCATAAAATGTTGTACTTATGCTTTTTTATACAATACAACCTAGTTTCCTAACCCACATAAACGAGTACCTATTTAGTAGAATGGTTATCCGAATGAGTGAGCAAACTAAACAGATAGTTACAATCTTTTAATTTGGTAAAAGATGGGTATTTATTATAAGTTTTACATAAGAGGAAAATATACAGATTAGGTATATTTATTTACATTTAAAAATTCACACACGAATTATATTTTCAATTAACAAACAGAAATACTCATTAATATCTACGGGTAACATAAATTAAACCTATTATACTTGGGCCTAATAATTATTAAAATAAAACTGATTGTCATTTAGCATTGTTAAAATGGGTTGATTATTTGCAAAGGCCGTTCGATAAGATTACAATTTTTACAGTTTACCATACCGCCTTGACATTATACTCAAGGGAGTGTAATAACATTGGCGGAGATGTTCGCATAATAGTATATCTCTATAATGAACAAGAATATTTACATACCATGAATTAATCTCTTTGTGGCGGTAATAGTAGCGATTTTGCAATAAAAATAAAACCTTATGTATGCAGTATTGATATGTCGTCCTTTGGGAAATCCGAAATATGGTGACATTGATTACTTGATTACACTTGAAATTACTACCGATTATTATTATTACCTACAGTACCGATTGATTTTCATTTGAAATTAGAAGATATTTTTAGCAGAGTTTAATTTTTACTTAATGTTATTATAGAAACTTTACCTAACAATGCACATAAACCCTAACAAAAACATTGAATCTTTATTTTCCAGCAATGGCGACCCGACCAGCAGTTATCGTAGTAATAATGACGCTGTTTTCGCAAGCAATTTGCGCACCACAAAGTACGAATGCTGTAGATAATCCTAGCACATACAGAAGTCCTGTTAACTTGTCATATCAAGAATTAGTTTACATTGTAAAAGTAAGGAATGGTACTATCAAAGACGATAAACCTCCAATACAATTGACACCGTGTGCCAGAGCTATACTTGGATGCTGTAATGAGGACGTAATCAATAGTTCTTGCTCAGAATCATTTATGTGTGGTGCATTTTTCTTCGATGTCAATCCCTGTGATGAAAAGTTTATTATAGATGCTCTTAAAGCGGCTAAGGGCTTCTACGAACAGTTTAATAATAATTCTGTGACCAATTTTTAGTTTATATCGAAAACATTATTTCAATATATGTGACATAGCAAAAATTGGGTGTATGACTAGAGATAAAATCATAAAGGCCGCGATAAACTATAAGAACCAGTCAATATGTGCAGTGATAGTGATACTTAAAATTAATTATTAATAAGTAGCTCTTTAAAATATGAATACTCAGTGTTATGATACAGACATGTGTAGAAATAAAATAATTTGAAGTAAGTGATAAAAGCCTATACCCCGTACTGGGATGTATTTTTTCCTAACATATAATTAAAAAAGGCTATGTATCTAATGAAATAGAATAATTTAATAAAGCGTAGTCCAAGAAAAAAAATTTGGGCTATGGTCGAGTGCAATCATGGGTTGTATTTTTTGTGCAATGCAATTTTGCAGTGCAACTGCTTTTATAACTAGACACATTTAATTTTCAAGTTAGGATGTATAAGCCCTGAATGCGCCATTTACTGCTTACATAATACTCCGTTTATGTAATCATTCGTTCTTCAAAATATGCATCACTGCTTATACCCAACTAGGTATAAGCAGTGATGAATATATATAGGTATATATAACTAACACACACTCATATAATTTGTTACGTCATTTTTCAAAATAGGTTAGGTTAGAGAATACTATTTATGCTCTTATCATGAACTTTCCTTTGAGATAAAAAAGTAAGCACAATTTATTTAGCCTCAACTCAACCTATTAAGTGTGAAAGTTTTAAGTACGTATTCCTAAAACTTTCGCAATTCAGACACGTAATTATGAATGAAATCGGAACTTACTAGCAACTTTCTAAATAAATAGTAATTAAAAGTTTTACGCTAATCCTTATGAAACTTACTGAATAAAATTTCTGTTTTGTGAGTAAGTATTTGACATAAAAAAACGTGATATCATGATAAAGAAACTTGGATCAGTTAGTTATTTGCTTTATTTAAATGAAAGACCCATTTTTTTCTGTAAGTAAGTACTTACCTATATTCCTAGAGGTTAGTTTAGTAATAATTAAGGTTTTTTATTAATTTAAGACATAAATGTTGCAATAAAGTGTGATTTCATTTTTTATTATATCCTATTGTACTTACTCGCGTTTTCGAAAACGGCTCAAATGATAAAAGATAAAAAAAAAGATAAAAATACGTTTATTTTCTCCAACAATCTTAAGTACTATTACAACGTAAGTATGTAAACATTTTATGTTTCCAGCTCAGATTGGAGGAGACTGGAGCCTGTAAAAGGCAGGGCCTGTGTCACAGATCTCCAGTGCTCTCACTTTTGGATACAAATATGAAGTGATAGTACAAATTAAAAGTGAAGCTTATACAACTATATAAATCTAAAAGTACAGTATTTTGTATATATAGGCAACAGTAGGCAATGCATGTTAATGGCATACATATACATACACACGCACCCATACACATGTATATATATATATATATATATATATATATACCTTCACACAGCTATACAAGTGGTACAAGGAGGTTTTCCGTTTCATCATAGTTTAAGGGTTGGAGGTGTTTTATAATAGCTAACTTGCAGGAATATTTGGAAAGAGAAAAGATGCCAAGCTCACCGTGAAGACTATTGTACAGAAAAGGGCCTAAAAAGCAGAAAAACCGATGGGAGAATTCAGTGTTTAGAACAGAAGCGTTTACTACTAGACGGTTTCTTCTCAACAAATATGGATCAAAAATAGTGAGGCTATGTTGCTGTAGGATGGTATTTAAAATAAACAATTGACGAACTGTGAGAACGTCACAAAATTGGTAAAGTTCATGTGTTGGAAACAAAAAAGGTTTAAATGTGCACACTTTGAGCAGTGCCCTCTGGGCCCTTTCAAGTTTTATTAAAGTGGTCTTACTAGTTCCACCCCATGATGCGATACAGTAAGTAAGTAGAGATTGGCCGAGAGCTAGATACACCATCTTAACTATGTCGGGAATAGCCACGTGCCTAAGACGTTTGAAAATATAAATTAATTTACGGATTCTACCGGCGGTAACATTGATATGAGATTTGAAATTCAAATTCCTATCTATAACAACACCTGGGTGTTGTTATAGATAGGAATTTGAATATCTGGATATTTTACATATTCCACAATTGCTAGGGAAGGACAATCACAAGAGAGATTTTCGGAGACAGAGTGGGAGTGAGCAGTAATCGACAGGTTTGCCAGTGTAGCATTATTTGTTTGCAAATTGTAAATAGAAAAAAATATTATATGTGATTTTTAATATTTAGGGTTAGAAGATTTAGGCGTAGCCAGTCAGATACAGCATTTAGACCATTTTGAGCGAGTTCATAAGTTTCCTGCCAGGTTTTACCCGTAAAAAGTAAGGCGGTGTCGTCAGCATATGATATAATTTTGCATTGAGGAATATTTAGGGTAAAAAGGTCATTGACATAGACCAAAAACAATGTGGGGCCCAGTATACTACCCTGCGGCACACCGTAATGAATGGTAAGTTCTGAACTAATATGCCCATTTATGACTACGCGTTGAGTACGATCTGTAAGAAAACTTTCGAACAGCTTCAGCTGAATACCTCTGACTCCAACAGCTTCAAGTTTTTGAATGAGTATCCTTGTCGAAACGGTATCAAAAGCCTTTGCTAAGTCCAGAAAAATAGAAAGACATTTATTTCCCTCGTCGAGATTGTGAACAATAAAGTCGGTAAGCTCCAGAACAGCCCCATTTGTGGATCTACCGGATCGAAAACCATGTTGATTGTCAGCAAGAATTGAAAAAGTATTTGGAAATAAATGATTTATTTGAAATTTTAAACAAAAATTTGTTTTTTCTTACATAGTCAAATAGATAATTAGGTTGTCTGTGAAAAAATATTTTACCCATATTTTCACGCAAAAAGATTTTCTGCATAAAACGAATGAAGCTCGGTCGCCCATGTACTTATATAAATAAATTGTCACTAACAATAAAACGTGACGATTTGACATAAAACATGTGTTTGTTTGTTCACCGCAAAGCATAAGGTTGACTCGATACTTGGGTAATTGGCTTCTTTTTGAGCCTGTCATTCATTTATGGAATTAATGCCAGGCTAAAAAAACCCAAATATTAGTAAAGACAGTACAATATTTCATCCTATAGAATGTGTTGGAGTCGCATAAAAATATATTGTGTCAAAGGTATTGATAAAACAGTTTGTTTGGTTGGAGTTAAATCGGATAAAGAGTAGCTTGGCTTGGTGCCAGTGAGTGGCCGCAGGCAACAAGTGAACATTCTCATCCGTTTTCTACCAGTAAAAAGGCTAATTTAACAATGCCTACTAACTTTTTAGAGAAATGGACGTAATAAGGTCTTTACAAGATGAGAAAAGTGTGTCAGGAGATAGAGAAAATTATAAGGAACTAAATTAGCACAAATACTTTAAGTTTAACTTAACTTTATATAGTTATTAAGGTTTTGCCTTTAACTTAAATTACCAAGAGTATTTGCAATGAAAATGCTAGAAGAATAAAAGTGATGCTCTTGGAGCATCGTAAAAGCTGTCGAAAGGGTATTTTATACAGCTCTGCTTTTTGTGATGTCATAATAAACACTTTTATGGTCTGTACTCTTTGCAAGCTATTTCTACTTGTATTGATTAAAAGATTTTTCTTACGATATGAAACTGGCGGATCGCAATACTAGCAATATAGCAAAACTAACATCCTAGCAAAAGTAGCGAAGGAAGAAACTGACGAATCAGAAAAATGACTAACAAGCGAAATTGACAACCTACCGAAAATGTCTAGTTAGTAAACTGGTGAATTAGTGAAAATAACTAGCAAGGAAACTGGCCGGTGGTACGCTAACTCCTTAATTATTTTACATTACTAAAGTATCACTGACCTTTGCCGCTTCTTCACAATCGTTGAGCATACACTGTATTTAGTTTGCAATAAATAGGTTTGTATATTTATTTCCGACAATAACAAATATTCATCTATTTAAAATAACAATATGTAATAACTACAAAATAAAAATACCTAAATTAACATATATAAAATGTTCTTACATAAAACTAAATATAAAATACACAAAACTAAACTAAATAAATTATTGAACCCAAATCGCTGGACACCACACACCCAAGAGACTGGTGACACAAGACCATGTTGTACAGCTAAACTAAGCCTTTGTATATAACAATAAAAGCGACAGACACAGTGTCAATTGAAAATCACTGTAAATGAAAAGTCTTTTTTTATTGATAACGTTAAAAAACAGTTTCCCTTATCAGTAGCACTCAACTCAGACCATAAACTCTGACAATAGCGAGCACCTGGGTCGCTTTATGGCTGTATAAAATATGTTTTGTTTACCAGCTGTTTAGCTATTTTATTTGATGAAATAAACTGAAACGAGAGTGGAAACAGCAAATGTTGATCGTTTCACAAAATTCTGTATCTATGCATAAAAGGAATTCTGTACATCAAAGATATTTCCTGAACAGTATAACACTGACACAAAATCTACTGTCAAATCTAATAGTCTGATTTGGAAGAGATATATTAACCCTTAACTGCATAATGATATAATATTACATGAGCTTATTATTAAAATTTAAAATGTCGAACGTTCATTGTATGGAAATCGATCCCAACGAAACGTCAGATTTTTTTCGCGTATATACGCAAAACGTACTATATATCAACGTATTTATTGATTAATGGTTGATTGAGAGAAGTGCTTATGGCATTAAGTCAGTTAATTATAACTTGCTTATGTTATTTTTACCTGTGGAACAATAAAAATTTGGGTATTATAAATAAAGATAGAGCCTACAAATATAAAAAAAACTGATATAATTCACAAATAAAAAATCAACTTTTTTAAATCTGTATTTGTAACCCAAAAAAGTTGCACAATGAAAGGATTTAGAGAGAACGCAAACCGATCACGTTTTCAAATGACTGCACGTCATTCGCACACAATGGAGGCAGGCACACGCTGCTATTCTGCTGCTCTAACCAAAAAAAGTTGTACACTCTACCTAAGTACTAAACTTTTTAATCAACATCTTTTTTAGGATATACATATTTGATAAAAAAAACATGACTCTATATGTCAAATCCTCCACTGGCCGTCTCTCTGTCTGTCAGATTATTGTATCTTACAAACAAAACAAGAGACTTGAAATGTTACTATTATAGTGTTGATGACAAGTACGTATTATATAGATAGGTAGTATAGTATATTCCAGCTTAGACTAAACATATCTTTCGTTTATATGGAAGACGTAAGTACATACTTAATTATAACTTTTTGATCGAATTGCATCTTATTACACATTACATTTATCTTAACAGTATTTTTTGGTTAATTTTTAGACTATACAATCATGATAATATCGATCGAAGATAAATTAACTCTATCTCTTAAGTTGGTCCCAGTAAACGAATGGGAAGTTGTTTTATGGAGTGACTATTACATTTTTTTCAGTCAAAAGAAAATATGTTTCCTTTGTTCTGGTTTTTTGTGTATATTTTCTGTAGTTCTATTGAAAACACAAACCTAGTCGACACCATTGATTAAAAATAAAAACAACGGTGGGGCCCGCGTCAAAGCTTTGTTTGATTGATCGATGACTACCAATAACAAATGCTCGTGGTTCTACAGTAATCGCCTCTGGCAGCCAGGCCGAACCTTGTTCAATATTTGTTTGGGCCACTATTTGATCAACTTTAGTCATCTTATGTACACAGCATTAGGTTTGCTTATAGCAACTTTTGGATAAAAGTGTGTTCTAGACACAGATAATAAATATATAGGGACAAATCACAGTTTTTTCCGGGATGAAAGGTGTCCTTCTCAATACACATAGATCAGGAAGATTGGTGCAGTAGATAAGGCGTGAAAGCGTAACAAACAATCGAAAAACAAAATTACTTTCGCATTATAATATTAGATAGGAAGTTAAGATTAGGATAGTCTTAGTTGTTAAGAATATTTTTTTCAATATGATGCAATAAAGAGTTAAGGTTTTTATATCGATAACCTCTGCTTGTGTTTTGTCGTCACTCACCATATCAACAAGAGACGGTGTGATTTATAGCACCACCGTACCGTTTAGAAAACTTAGCGATCGAACTCGCCTGCAGAGGCTATTAAAAACCTACGCGATAAAGTGGCGGTCTCTCTTGAACTTCCCCTGAACTGGATATTTTCATCACGAAGCCTAAAATTGTAACGAAATACTGAGGAAAATCTTTTTCATGCAAATAAGTAACCCTTTAATAAAACCCTTTTAGCAAAATCTGAACGCTGAATTTAAATATTCTTTTATATTAAACATTTAACGAGGGTTCCAGTCCCACTTATTCGAATTTTCGGATTTTTCAAAGAATTCAGTTTCATAAAAAGTTAAGTATTCATATCAATATAAACTAGTTTTCCCATGTACTGCTATTATTATTATGTAATGTCTGTATAGATATGAAATAAAATTTATACCAAATGCCCTTATAAACTGTATTTTTTTTAACCTTCATCCTCATAGATCCACATGTAGATCCTTGGAAACTTTGATATCCTCTTAAATCCACTAGCAGATTATACTACTAAGTAATAAAATATATCTAGAAACATATCAGACAAAAAATGGGGGTAAGTAGATTACAGTACGTCTGCAACATAACTTAATTGGATATGAAAATATTTCAAACAGAATATATAATTTTAATAGTAGCTAAGAATAAAGACTTACGGAAGTACGGAGGGTTTGTTATATATTCGTGATCATAGTACCTAATTACGAGCTTTCAAGACAGATTGTTAATCTATTGTGCATATGAATGAATTTGCAAACGAGGTTCATAAATGGTGGCCTATTTTGAGCGTTGTTTAAAATTCCATGGTACATTAGGAATATCATTACGCTGGGAGGTCTCGCCGCATTAATGAGGTGACTCTCGTTTACTCGAGACAACTCTTTCCTCCACATGTAGGTAAGTATAAAAACTATTTTGCTATAAAATATTAAAATGGTAATAAGTACGAAAATTGTAAAAAGGGTTAACTTTCTAACGAAGAAAAAACACACAAAAGACTTACTTCTTACTACTTAAGACTTAAGACTCACCCAAAATGCTTTTGGTCTACTTACAAAGAAATCTCTATTAGGTTAAACAGAATTTTCCATTATCAAATAGAAACAAAAGGTAAAAATTGAAAAGAAAAGTGAAAATATTTAACTTTTTCGCTGACAGTAAAGCTATCAAAGTTGTTTGTTATTACTATTGTTGACTCATTCATTTTCAGCGAAAGTTGTAAGTTAAGTAAGTATATCACATTTTGGCAGACAAAAATAGATATCAAATGCTACTATATTACTTACAATGAAGATTCATTGGTACATAAAGATAATATCTGAAATCTGATGTGATTTATGTTCCTGGCGTCTAGAGAGCATCGTCCGTTGAACTAGGAACATACGTCTCTGAGAGAGCTGCCTAACTTACAAAATAAATATGTCCATTTAGCTTCCAAGATTATTATCACATGAATGATGATAATATCTCGGGGACCGGCATTGATTTCAGGTTAGTAGCCAAATCAAGAACTCTCCGGCTTATAAAAAAATAAGAAAGACAAATTTCTGCCAAGGGTTTAAGTATAAATAAAATTATGTTAGTTATTCAGTGTGTCGCGCAATATTATACTAGATTTAATTTTGAATTCAGTGGTTAAAGCTGCGAGAGGTAATTCACAGTCACAATTTGTGTTGTTTGTTGTATTTTTTTTTTGTTTCTCTATTTCTGTTGCCTGTTTATTTTTCCCCACAGACACAAAGTTTATAACATTGATGATGATGTCGCTACGTAGATATAAATAAGCTTTCCCTAGAGCATTTAATGGTACTTAACCATATTACTATCACCTTAAACGAATATGTCTCCTATTAAACAAGTATTGAAATAATAACAGAACATCTTTCGATGTACCTCGTTTGTTTTTAAGAAATGCAGGTCAGACGAAACCTCGGTATCATAAAAGAATAACTTATAAAACAAACTTTAGTTTTATAATTTAGAAACACGTAAGACGAAACGTCCATAACTAGAAGCATTCAAATAACAATATTATTGTTCACCCTCCCAAACATTTAGGGAAAGTTTAAGCATACTAAGCCAAACCCTGCCGACGTAATCCTCCCAAATGAGAAGTTACAACCGAGTTACTATTTAAACAATGGACACGCTAATTAAAATTTAAATAAACAACAATATCAGTGGTTATTCTTGGTTATAGATAGCATTGATACTTATGTGAAATCGAAAATCAAAAGACAAATTTAATGCAAAATCCATGGTACTTCGTTTTTTACATATTTCTAAGTTACTAAGTAAATCTGGGAGCGATCAAAGTCCGTGGTGTCACCACATACAAACAGTTAGTCACAACGCCAGCGGCTTGGCTAACTAAGAATTGGGAAGGGAACCTAGTGGACGACGGGAATGTCACATCCTTATGTAAGATATTATAGGCTTTATCACATATAATTTTATGTCTATATTAACATTTTGTATCGCTATCAAAACTAACATGTAATGCACATGAGCGAAGCATAAATCCGCAGTTCCGCACCGGTCCCAAGCGAGCGTTAAATCTGTAAGCCGTGATGGAGCACTTTTGAACGTAGCTGATGTATCTGCGAACTCGGTGAGATGGATGAGCGTCAAAAATTAGATCGCTCCAATCCCTGCTCTTGTACAGAAAATCCCGCATATCCCTCTAGTCCCTGTGATTTTTTCAAAATGTTTCAGATAATTTGTTGAACCGATTGAGTTCAATAAAATGAAATAAATGTTAAGAAAAAAGCTTGAAAATACATGCACAAAAGAAGTTCGGTTTCTTCTGTGAAGTCCCATGGGACAGTGGAAAATGTTGAAATATCATAAAAACCGATTCTATTCAGCCGATAAAGTGTTATTTACAACTACTCGTAAGTACTCCATAATATTAATAAATTCGATCAATACATCGGCATTTTGTATCATCTTTTAAATCATTATATAGGCCCCGTCCCTCAGCAGGTTCCTTTGTCATACTTGTGCTGTTATCATTATTCCGTGGTCATCGCTCGACATTTATGAGATAATGTCTAAGCTATTGTAAGCTGTATTTATATCGGTCTATCCATCAGACACTACAGAAATCACTTTTCTGAACTATTCTGAAATGGCGTCTCATCTAAGTAGTTTGACAACTCTAGTTAGAAATAACAAGAAAATATGATAATTATACAAAATAAAATTAATTTAAACAATTTTTTACGACCTTGATCATATATCAAAATATAATCCTACTGCAAAAGTGAGTTTGTTTGTTAGGCTTTCACGCCTTTCTGATCTTCCTGAAATTTCGCATACACAAAGATAGAAGTATAGAGAAGGACATAGGGTACTTTTCATCTAGTTCAAAGCTAGTATGATATATATTGCGATCTTATAAAAGGCTAAGTAAACCAGGCGCTCATGTAAGCTAGTGTCAGATAAGATATGCAAGGAAGCGCTGCTAAGCACCTTTACGTGAGCGTTAGCAAGATATAAACTCGTACTGAACAAAGTATTTTATGCATTGAGGTATTGCCACCTTTATTTTGAAAGTACGTAATGTAAATTTGAATAATTCAAAGGAAGGTACTTGCTTTAAAACTGACTGTGACATACTGCGCTGTATCAAAAATATTTTCTCTAAATCTGTTTTAGAGCTTCCTAAGTTTTTGCAGGCCGCTTCCAACCGGTCATTTTGGAAATCCTTGGGGGAGGCCTTTGTCAGCAGTGGATAGCCTTCGGCTGAAATGATGATGAAGTTTTTGATAAGTAAACATTTGCTTGCTAAAGTGTCCATAAGAAAAAGTTCCAGAGATTAATTTGTGCCATCAAAAAATACTCAGCGATGACTAACAACTGCATCAAATAGATTTTTTTGACAGATAAAGGTTTGTTAAAAGAAATAAACGAATTTGGGTTCACCAATGTAAAGCTGCTGCTTTTAAAAATTTATATCATTATAATATCAGCCTGATTTTTAGTATCTTTAGTAAGCTCGCACCACAGTCGCATGTTCACTGCAACGGCGAAGCAGCACTTTTTGGGCTGGCAGCTTTCACCACACCCTGGGTGGAGGAAATAATAAATAGGAGTACTAACATTTAACCGAGTCGGTCTTGTGCGGTTTCTTGTCGCGCACCATGGTTGCTCGGCCCTCGGGGCGGCGCGGGCGCGGCCCGTGGTACTATCGACCGCGGCCCGCGCCGCCGCTCAGCACCACGGCGTTCTCGTGATTGTGCCAGATACCTGTAATGAGGAAATAATTTAGCTGTGACTTGCGTGTAATTAGGTAAATAAATCAATACATCAATCAATAAACATAAGCTTTTTAATGCTCTGGGGTGGTGTTGGGAGATGCCAAGAGAACAGAGTTAGGTGGGGATTATTGACTGATAAGCTTAAGTTACTGTTCATTCTATAACCTATCTCTTGATGTGCCCCAACTGTTCAGTCTCATGCATATAACAATATGGGCCGATTTCTAAACTTAGTATTAGGTAGTAAATCAGGTTGAGAAAGGCTGAAGACTACTCAGAACAGCATATGCACAAGGAGACTTACATTCAGCAGAGGGCAAAATGGTTTATAAGAAGTACAACAGTTTTAACAATATCTCTTTATGACAATACACTGAAGATCTTAATTTTAGCTTTAGTTTTATCAGACTAGGTACTTCCGTACTTGTATATCTCGAAAACCAAAGGCTTCCCAGGCAAGGTTCCATGAAAAAAAATATGTTCTCATTGGTTAGGAGAGTATTTATATAACGGATTTGTAGGTTTATTACAAATGTACTTAGCAGTGGCAAATGTCTGTATTGTGGTATTGGTAATTACTCGTATATTGTAACTAGCGTAAGGAATTTTTTTAGAAATTATCAAAAAAAACCGGCCTATATGGTACTTAAAATAAGTTAAAATACATTCTAGAATGACGATAATCTTCTACGATTTTATTTACTTCCTGTGGAAAAAAGGTTTATATTTTCCTAATTCAAACCATTTGTCTACAAAATATTCAATATCCCTTATCTGATTAGCAGGATTGTTAACTATTCGAAAATAGCCAAGTTTGGCAGATATCGGGCGTCGGGATTAAGTTGGCACAACTATGAAGACGGTTCGACTGCCATCCTAGTCAATACTTGCAAACTTCAAGTTCAATTCATGACTGAAATTTGAGAGTTGAAAGTTAGCAAGGCAAGTTTCGTACTAATAGGTGACTTATCAACAAATATCGTTTTTTTTTTGATAAATGAACAAATTAATACTTTATTGGATCATTAACAAATACAAAATATACAATTTGATCTGTTAGGTTTAATACTAAGTCTGAAATCGGGGTATACAGGATCAAAGTTAGTGATTTTATGTTAATATCGGAAAATCGTAAAGTATAAGAAGTACCTTCCTCTCGGTATCAGAATAACTTTTAAGAGTTTAAGTCGATTGAAATTTAAAAAAAAAACGATTTGTGTTTTTCTCATTAAGTAGAGCCGAAATGGATTCCGGGCAGTCTCCAAGTTTCAAGACCCTTGTTAAATTGGAGAAGGACTGAGTAAGCGTAATCAAATTACGACGAATCAGCATGCCTCGTAATTTACGGTCCAAATATTTAAGCTGTATTCCTGTGAACGAACACAGTATGCAAATATAAGTGATAATCTCCACGTCCACATTATACCGTGTCCGGTATCTAGAAAATCGATACGATAGATATAACCGAAAAAAGTAGGTATTGATTTAAACGTAAGTTTATTTGAACCAAATAAATAATTTTCAAAAAGGAGTCAGAATCGAGTGAGTTTTAAGGACAATTGACCAGTACACTCTACAAAGTAAAAAAAAAAAATCAGCCATGTGCTGACGACACACAAAGAAGATTACCAGATTGTTTAAACAATTACGAGTAGTTTTTTAAAAGGCTTTTCTTTACTAATATTTGTAAAAATTTGATTTTGTTGCTGGGTTGCTGGGTTCTTATTTCATGGAAGGTAAATTAAATAGCTGTTTTAAGACTTTTTATTGAATAATTGTTCCTTTTATTAGACCATCACTTGTTCAAAAATTCTCATAGGAATCATACTAAACGCATGCACTAACTATATTAACCATTTTTAATTTGAACAGTTGTAACTTAACCATCTGAAAGTAAATGAATGAAAACATTTTATTGCACCGATTACATACATAAATACATTATTGGATTGTACAGGATCGTAAATTAAAATTAGTACAAGTAAAAGCGGACTTATCGGTAATGCAATTTCTTCCAGCCAACCTTGGGTAGAGAGAAACAAAAACAATTGGAGCGCGAGCTTGTAGTGTTGCGAGTGTTGCGGTGAAGTGACGTTTTGTTACAATTTCCTTTACTTATTTATTATTAAAATGTCTAAGAAGATCATAAATATATCTTCTAAGGGTTCCGTTTTTGCCCTTTGAAGCGTGAAACCCTAAAAAACGCTTAAGTATTATAATGGCTTACCCTACGTTTCCTAGAAATAATAGTTGTTAACCTTTGTTGTCTAGTAATTTATAGTTAATACCAGTAGTGCCAGTATGATCCTACAATCCATCACGTGGTGTTTCGCAGGCTCGCCTGCACTGATCGGAGCAGTAAACTCTAAATTGCTTTGATCATTTTTCCGGAAGGCTAATGAATTCTCTCGCCCCAATAAACCTCACGGTTCGCCGAAGAGACGAGGCCGCTGTAACTAATATTATGTCTTCAATTAAAAAGTCTATGTTGGAATGGTTTTGGAGCATCGCCAACCTTGTCACTTTGGCTGCCTTTGGGATTTCAACTTTTATACTTTTTCAAATTCAGCGGATCTTGGTTGAATTGTAGAGCTAAAAGCTCCGGCTGTATGTACAAGTATGTACTGTCATTAATCTCTCAAGTTCTGGGATTTAGTGTGTTATTAATTATAAAGATTGGAGGTTCATCACCTATCATTAAAAAAACGATGATTTAAAATTTACCTACAATTCGTAAAATGCGTTAAATACGAGTTGTGTTGTGTCATAATAAGATATCACTTTTTTAATTTTTTCAATTGTTATATGAGCTTTTAAACCTTGTTTATCTGTCAGTTTTAATATAATTTTATTGTACGAGTAATTAATTGTACCTGATTAAACTTCTAATTACCGTATGATATCATCACTAATCACAGATTCCACGATCGCATCTCTGGTATGTGAGACGTGACTAAGTATATTGTGTTTCGTAGTAACGATCGATCATGGAGACAGATAGCTTGGATCAAATAGGTTTAAATGGTATGTTACTTGCCGCACAGAGATATACTACGTTATAGCGTCTATTTTAAATTTGATACTTAACTTACTGTAAAAGGTTGGCTAGTTACATTTTGGCTAGAAAATTGTCACAAACCCGCGTTGGTTACTCTCAAAAGTAGAACACTGCAAAGTTGGTTATCTTTGTGCTATGTATGAAGTAAATAAGTATATACTTCGCATTCTATATCTACATATGCGAACATTATACTACAATATACATAGCTTTGAAATGCTATTCACGAAGATACGTCTCGGGTCTAACGCTCCTGCAATAAGCGTGAACGAAAAGTATTTCCAATATCAGTGTCTTGGAGACGTATAGATTTTCCGAAGCTCGGAATAGCAAGCTTATTATTTAAACAGAGGTCGTGAGCTTCCGTACAAATAGAAGGCAGAAAGTAAGTGTATGACAAATGTTGACTTGCGAGATTCCAATTATTATGGTTCTTTATTCGTGCAGCGGTGGTCTGGCTGGATCTTTATTTGGGTAAAGTTTATGGGAAATCTTTAATGATAAAAGTGTTTATATATGTTTTCCATCTAAAAATTTTTCAAATTTTAGTATCATCATTACCTATGTATGTAGTCACTAGCTTTCGCCCGCATGATTTTCTCAAGTGACCAGTGCCTTTTCCCACGATAAAAGGTATCCTTTTAATACTTCTATCTACGTGCATGCGGAAATTCATGAAGATTGGCGCAGTAGATAGAGCGTAAAAGCATCTTAATAAACAAACTCACTTTTGCATTTACAAAAAGCATTCTAAAAGCATTGAAAAATAGATTATGCTTGTTGCTTTTCTTTTTAAATAGATTTTTGTTTCTAGGCGATAGAAAATAACTTATAGATGGATGATAATAAAAATTATTTTCATGGCACTACCTATCTCTTGGCCTACGAGTTGACCCTTGCTATTACTTGTAATGACTTTATATTTTTCCCTCTATGTATCATCCTTACCATTTATTGGGTATGTACATAGCGAAATCCTATGTGGCTTCTAGATCGAATGACCTGAGTCTCTGTACTCTGTAAACAGATGTAAAAATGTGTATGTATGTAATTTATCATCATTGTACAGAGGGCCAATTTTCCGTACTGGGAATGCACTTTTAGTATTCTGTTACTTATATTTAAATAAGGAAAAATATCGCTTCGTATTATATTATACTGATAATAAAAATAGGTACAAAGTTCACACCACAGTATTGGATATCATGTATGGAAAATGAGAACGTATCACCCGAGTAACGAGGGTTGCGCTTATCGTGCCAAAAATTATGCCCCAGCCGTAGTGTTGCCGCGGAATTGAAGACTTATGGTGATACTAGATATTGGGTTGGGCCCATGAGACTTCAGCGAAACTATATTGGAACTCATTTTTAATAGTGCTTCTAATGTTCTTTGCTTATAATGTTTATTTACAAGTCTTCTTAAGCAGAGCTTATAGTTTTGTAACATAAAAAACTTCTGATATGACAATTTTATAATTCTAAAAATTTTAATTTTCTGAGCTGAAACTTTATCCACACATATTTATTTCTTCTGTTTATAAGTATAAGCTTACCAAGAACCAGTTTTAGTATATTTTTTAACTACAATAATGTTTGTTTATTTGTAATAAAGATATTGTATTAATATATTTAAATATAGGTAAAGCATTAAACAATGACGGACTTATTAAAGTTAATTGTTTAAACTAATAATCTGTCTAATTTACTGCACAGTGTAGGTTTAATAATATAAGTTCGGAAGTTTATAGTTTTATTTACATTTGAAAGAATCTTTAAAGTACGAGGAAAATCTGAAAGACATGAATAAACATATAAAAAATATGACAACACTTTAATGTTCAATCACATAAAACAACATACTGGTAAATTTTAAGCTTTGGTTAAAAGCAGAATTATTAGCAACTTCACTGCCTAGAACAAGTGAAAAGTGCATATTCTCAAGCTTCAGCTGTAGAATATGTACTTTTTATTATACTACGGGATTCTATGCTTTTGTATTCAGCACATAATAGATAATAGTACCGATGTAAGCGAAGACAGGTTCGCAGGCGCGAAGCTCACAAACTTACAATAAGATAAGCACTGATCGATGCTACCTTCCTAAGCCTCGTTTATATGCCCCAGGTGTAACTTGAACTGAATTAATTTTTACCTTTTTACTTTTTCCTGCACTTGGAGGGCCTATTGCAATCAAAACCACGACTTTAAAAAAAAGGTATCTCTGCTCTTTTCAAAGCTTATGAAATGATTAACGACATTATTTCTTTAAAAATTACAACGCGTGACTTAAAAAAGTCCATAATAAAATGCTGGCATATCACTTCTCTATCTAATAATCAAAGTCTATTTCTCACTGGGTGGATACAAAGGTCAAATAGAAAACGGGTCTTGTCTTCATTCCATGGTACATTCTTAGTTATCTCCATTTACTTAACAGAATAATATGCACTATGAAGTGTCAGTAGCAATAATCATTATCATTTTTTATAATAATATAACATTTCTTTTGAAAATCAACAAGCTCGTGGATCCTTTGCCGTTTTCAACATCGATCCATAAAGTTAAAAGTAAAGAAGGCTTATTATTTTCATAAATAGGAGCCATAATCCTTGGCCAAACCAAAAGTAAAGAAAATGACATGTGACAACGTCATCTTTTATTAAGAAGTCAATATTTTATCCCAAAATGGTTTGTAAAAGTCTTTAGAAGATAATGTCTTAAATCGACACGCATGTTATCTCCTCCGAAAAATGAATATTACACTCCATACAATTCATCAAGTGATGATGATTCTGCACAGTGGTTGCCTCCGCCAAAGCGTTGTAGGCAGCCACCAACATCACCGGATACCTCAATCAAACAGTTACCACAACCAAATTCTTTATGTAATGAAAGTTTATTTTTAGAATTTACTCTGTGTTCCGATGGTAGGCGTTTTAAAGGAAGGCGCGGACTCAATATACACTTTTCAAAATTTCATAAATTCCACAATTAGATTCTCTGCTTGATTTTGACCAATACATCTGCAATTTAAATAACAATACAAAGATAGTCAAAAGAATTCCACGAGGAGCTAGAGTGTCATTAGCTAGGTCGCTATCTATTGCCCTTCAAACCTGTATGAAAAACCAAAAACTTAACCAAAAAGCATGGCAAGACCTTATGACTTTTTCATATAGATTTTTACACGTTCCAAATAAAAACAATAAATCATTAACATCACTACTAAAAGAAAATTGTACAACCAATGGCCATCAAGACGCACTCCATCGAAATTCCAAAAAGACCGTTCAATTTGACCAAATTTGTGGAAAATAAGGCAATGGATGGAGACCTACGGAATGCAGCTAAAATTCTCTTTTCGGATGACACACTAGCTCCGAACAACTCTGATACACTGAGAAGCCTACATGAAAAACATCCCATGGCATTATCAACCTCCTCACGACCAAATCCTCCTTCAACTCATTCGGCCCTTGAAATTACACACAATTAAGATACACGGGACGCCATTATGTCATTCTCTAATGGATCCGCGGGCGGCATCGACGGACCGACGCCTCAACATCTTAAGGATCTGATCAGCGCGTCCGCCGGTGACGCTGGCGGGGCATTACTGAATGACATTACAAAATTTTGCAATTTCCTTTTTTAGGAATCTCTTTCAGAGAATTTTAGAAAATTATTTTTAGGGCTCTGTGCTTTTAACAAAAAAGATGGAAGTGTGCGCCACATTGCTATTAGAGGCACTCTACGCAGGCTGGCTTCCAAACTTGCCTGCAGGAAAAATTCTTCTTACTTCCAATCTTTATTCGAACCAAACCAATTAGGATTTGGCAGTCGAGAAGGTTGTGAAGCAGTAGTACATTCGGTTCGCACATTTTTATCCAATGACAGTGAAGCGGATGTACTGCTTAAGATTGACGTTAAAAATGCCTTTAATAGCATTGATAGGTCAACCCTGTTGAACGAAGTCTATATCCACGCACCTAATATCTACAACTACGTTTGGCAATCATACAGTTCTTCAACAAAATTATTCTTCCATAACAATGAAATATCTTCAGAAGTAGGCGTTCAGCAGGGTGACCCTCTAGGACCAGCTCTTTTTAGTTTAGGAATCAACCCCATCGTTGCCAACTTAAATTCAAAATTAAATGCTTGGTACCTAGATGACGCCTGTTTAGGGGGAAAAGTAGACACTGTCAAAAATGACCTCGTCAAAGTTTTAAATAATTGCCGGAAAATTAATTTAGGCCTTAATTTGAACAAATGCGAAATTTTTATTTCGACTAAGATTTCCGAAACTGACCGAAATTCTATTATTCAGAAATTTCAAAATATTGCTCCAGGTATCAAAATATTGGAACAAAAATCACTTTTCCTCCTAGGGGCGCCACTACTCGAGGAAAGCGTTAGACCACTTTTAGAAAATAAATGCGAAATTTTTTCAAAAAACATCGGCAGATTGGGCTCTTTAAATTCTCATATCGCCTATACCATTCTCAAATTTTGCCTTTTCGTCCCTAAATTCACATACATCGTTAGAGCATGCCCAATCTGGAAACATGCAAACCTATTAGATAAATTAGATGCCACCCTTAAAAACGCGTTAGTAAAAATTCTAAATTTGATCCTCGAGGACCGTGCCTGGATTCAAGCTTGTTTACCGATCATATCAGGTGGCATCGGAATTTGAAAAATTTCAAGTATAGCCCTTCCGGCCTTTATTTCATCCGTACATAGTGTTTCGCACATGTGTTCAAGAATATTAAATTCAAATTCAGTTGCGATTCACTGTGCATCGGATGCGGTGGAGGCCTGGAGGGCTCTCTGTCCCAATGAAAGTATCCCAGAGGCACCAAACTGTCAAAAACTTCGGGATGCTTCATTGGTACAGAGAGAACATAACCTTTTGGTTCAAAATTCTGTCAGTGATATTGACCGAGCGAGGCTTCTCGCTGTATCCGAATACAAATCGGGTCAATGGTTGCATGCCCTTCCTTCCGCCAACCTTGGAACACTACTCGACAATGGCAGCTTCCGAATTGCTGTCGGCCTGAGGCCTGGGTGCTGCTATTGTCGAACACCATCAGTGTCCGTGTGGTAGCGGCGTCGGCAAAAATGGGCTCCATGGTTTACACTGCCAACGCAGCGCAGGTAGATTTTCCCGTCACGGTGCCCTTTACGATATCATTAAGAGGGCACTTGCCACCATCGATGTTCCCAGTGCTCTGGAGCCACCTGGTATTTCTCGCGATGATGGCAAGCGCCCAGATGGCCTGACCTTGATCCCCTAGGCGCGGGAGAGGGCTCTCGTGTGGGACGCAACATGCGTCGACACGCTGGCCCCTTATCGCCTTCAGGGGACGGTCCTAAGGGCTGGGGCCGCGGCGGAGGCTGCAGAAGAAGCCAAGTGGCGCAAATATGCCTCTCTTATTAATGAGTACATGTTTGTGCCGCTTGGTGTCGAAACATTGGGTCCATGGGGTCCTAGCTTCAAAAAGTTTTTTAAAGAGTTAACTCCGAAGCTTGTTGACGCCGCAGGTGACAAGAGGGCTGGCTCATTCCTTGCACAGAGAATTGCAATTGCAATTCAGCGCGGGAATGCAGCCAGTGTTTTTGATACCATGCCTCACGGACACCACCTAATTTTAAATTTAGATTAGTTTTAGATTTATATTTATTTTAAGTTCTTTTTAAGTATAGTTTTTAAGGTTTATTTAATAAGTTTGTTGATTTTACTTCAATAAAAATTCGTAGGTTCTTAACAGAATAAAGGTACTTAGAATGAGTGAAATTTTTTAAAATGCTTGATTTCTGTTGCTAGAAATAAGTAATAAAAATTTCAATGCACCCACGGTAATCATGCTTTGTTTAGACGTTTCCAATTTGGTAAGGACATTGTAGTAGTCTGATAATAAAGATAATTCCGTGCTTCGGAAGGTACCTTAGGCCTCTGGTCCCGTCTGCCGTCTGGTAGTCGTTAAAGGAACCACGTCAGAGGCCGAGAGGCGGTTCCGAAGAACTCTGATACCAACACGTATGCAACAGGTGTCAAGGTCAATATACCATTTATTGACCTTGACCATGAAAAATATAATTCTTGCCTTAATCTTAAAAAATATGTTCACTATTTATCTCATTAAATAATTTGAGAGAATTGTAAATTTATCACCGGAACAATTTTAAGACCTTTAAAAGTTTTTCCAGTATACAATAATAATATTAATAAGATTATAAGAAATATAACTTATTACAAAATCTCCAAGGATAAGGTTCTAAAGAATAACATCAGTTCGTCTGACAGTATGCCGGCTTATCTAGCGGGACGTTTGTTATTACAGTATATTTTATGGTGCTCCGAGCTCTTGGCATCAGGATCTAGGAGAACAATTGCTGTATTAGGTACTCTAACAAAGGTTTACCTTGGTTTTCTTAAAGAATAATAAATTGTAGAGTTTATGTTCGTATAAATCATTTCGGTAAAAGTAACTTCATATATACCTTGAAATTACTGTAACACGCTCATTTATATATCTCATCCTGATTATCTTGACTATGATCTTGAATTTTGATGAATTTTCTTTGGGAAGTCTAATATGGACGACCAAACAACTTATAATTCCGTATTTATATGAGATGTTTTATCTTACGTAAGGGGTGGGGTATGTATAAGAAGATCGTCGAGATTATATATAATTAGTAAAGTAATGGCTTATAATAGTCATATAAACTTCCCCAAAAATCAGGCTATCATGTAGAAAGAATTTTTCGTATTATTTATTACAAGAGTTCAAATAATCTCTTATAAAAAAACTAACTAGGGCAGCAGCAGCAGCAGAATCGACAGAAAAATAAAATGACAAAATATAACGGTCTCGGCGCCGAATACAACTTTGTCCCGTTCGGTGTCGAGACACTTGGTCCGTGGGGCCCTGGAGCAATAGGCCTCTTCAAAGATATTTCGAAGAGGCTTATTGATACAACGGAAGTTGAAGAGCTGGCACTTTCCTCGGCCAACGCATTAGTTTGGTTATCCGACGAGGAAATGCTGCCAGCGTCTTCGGTATAATGCCGTAGGGACCATTTTTATTTTAAGTTTTGTATTATTATGTCAACTTATTTATTTATGTAAGTGGTACATCAAAGACTCTTATAAAATAATTTATTATATTAATCAGCTTTATGTTTATAGAAGTATATAGACTTCCTTTAAAAAGTCCAGCAAACTACACTCAAATTGCAGCGGCTTATCGGCTATGCAAGCAAAATGAGCGCTTATATTTATGTTTCCGCCATGCTCAGTTTCACACAGAACCTCATCAGGTTCTGGGCCATCGCCCTTAGTCGCCTAAAACAAATAAAATTACTTGTTTTTTTTAAAAAGAGGGATGGTTAGATTCTATAAATAGGTAGATATTTTATTGATTTTTCTATCCGAAGCCTTTTTATGCCGAGATATAACTAAAGTAAACCTAACAATCGATAAACGACTCTCTTTTACTAAAGAAACACAAGTAATTTTATTTATGTAAGAGCTGTTCTCATGAAATGGTAAGTGAATACACGGGAATGATGTTTATCAAAACCGTATTTTGTTGTCTAACACTCAGATGAGAAAGCCCCATTACTGTTGAGTGTACGTCCGTAATGAGCCAGACTTACTCTTATTTGAATAGAAAGCACTTTGTTAGGAATTTCATTACTATACCTCCAAACTTTAACTATGTGGAACCCAATGATATTCAGTGCAGTCTAAATTTGCATTGATGGAATAATTATGAGACTGGTTTTTACCGTCCATTTAGTTCAAAACGTTATTAACCTCAATTTTATGGTTTTGTACCCTAAAGATATGAAAAGGAAGCCGATTAGCCGCATTACGTGGGTCCGTAATCCATTAAATGTGATAGCATAATGAAAATTAATTTCACAAGTTATAGTATTAATCAACAAGCACAAGTAAATAACGTTTACTTTAAGAATTTAAATAAGGGTAAAATCAGAAATGCGATACGATATAAACAATTTGTAATCTACTTATCTCTTTACTTCGTTTTATTCTCAAAATTCGACAGGAGCTAGAATATGGTCGTTAAATTGAATGCGAAACTAAAAAATCCATTCTAAAATCAATGAATTACAATCCTACCGACACATCGGTCTATGGTCTAGTATATTTCAATTTTATATATGTAAAAAAATCACAAACTAGCTCTAGAGGATCTAAACCTCAATGACAAAACGCTTGTTCGTGGAAATAAAATTGTGGATTGATTATAACACTATGTTGTTTTGTAAGTCTAAATAATTCTTACAGCAGATGTTTTCTTTAAGAAAATACATGCATAAGATGAGGAATGAATAAGCATTTCACGAACCCTTACAACTAGATTGCGAATCAGCAAATCTGTGAGAATTACATCCTTTATAAAATCGGCAGTACTAATCAGCTTACGACTGCGGCCGCCGTGCCAGAGTTAAATTAAATTCCAGGGGCCCTGTTGAGTTCGCCGCCTCGCCGACACCTCAACGTGGAAATATTTATTAGCTGTTAAGAGGTATTGTATGAAATTGGCCCCGTTATTAGAGAAAATTGAATTGGGCCACTCATTGAAAGGCAAATTATGTCTGATTAAATAATAGATTTAGGAGACCCGGATTTTAATTATTAATGTAAATATAGATAACAAAAATTAGTATATGTTATATCGCAAAATATAATATTGTAATCTATTTATCTTTCTTTCTTATAGGTACAATTTATTTTTGTCTGTATATATGTATGTGTGTATGATAACGCTTATCTCCGAAAGTACTGAACTGATTTACGTAAAACATTCACCGATTGCTTTCTTTTGATTATCGTCATTTGAATGAACTCAAGACATGTGATTGACTGCAAACACATATCTTTTATTGTTGTGATCGTTACTGTTATGACAAAATTTGTATAAAAGTAAACGGGGATGTCCGAAATTCCCACGGGAACGAGAGCGAAGCCCACGCAAACAAAGTCGCGGTCAACAGCTAGTAGTTATGTAAAACTTCGCGTAAAGGGACAACTTTCTGGAAAAGTTTGGTTAAAATCAAGGTAAGATCCCATTCGCTTAAGTACTGTAAGTAGGTGCCGAAAATGCTGGCTTTGCTCTCTTATTCTTCGATCAGACTAACACTTCTACTAATATAAGAATAACATAACTATTCACTATCCTGTTATAAATTCCATTATTTCTCAATGTGCTTAGTCTAAATTCCATTTTGTCCTACAAATGTAGCGAGTGTATCATCGGGGTGGGTGTGAATAAATCCCACTAACTAATGGGCTGCCGTGGGAATTCACCGCACCATATTTATTATTCCCGCCCGTTGCCGACCGTGGTCATTGCAATCACCAACGTCATTATTCAAATAATATAACTATTTCGGTGGTTTACACCTATGTCGTATAGTGTAACATATGTATATGTATGTATAGTGTGAAAATAACTCCCTCCTGGCAGTGAGTTATTTTACACTATACTTTACTTCCCTGGGCAACCTGGAAATCTCTCAACAGACTTCGGGCTGGTGTCGGAAGATGCCGGGTGAGCCGTTTTAGGTGAGGTTTCTATGACAGCAGCCTATGTGATTGCGGCGCGGCGCACTCGATGGTTCACCTTCTGTAGTGCTCTAGCTGCCTATCTCCTGCACAATGGGGGACTTGAACGAGACAAACGACCGGGCGGTGGAGGTGGCCAAGTACTGGGCAAAGTCAATATAGAGTCCATATAGCCATTATGACTCGAAAAGAAGAAGGCGTATAGTGTGACGTGACTTTCTAATAATTATCTAAGTATATTATTCTTTTAAAAGGCTGAATAAATTGTTCGTGAGGTAAATCTCTTTCTTCTGTCTAATACAATACTCCTACTTAGAATCATATAAGTGCTTGATCGCGCGTAATAAAAGTCTTAAACTAACTTAGGGACTTTATCTATCTGTGTGATTTGTAGCTATTTATATCTATTTATTTAATTATATTTATGAACGCGAAATCGGCGAGCGTGTGCGACGAGAGTAAGTAAGGAGAAAGTGAAAGAATAAGAATCGTGGCAAGTGTAAATCTTTATTTGTACCTGCCCCTGTAGAAACGGTTTTATTATGTTAATATAATGTATCCATAATCTTTCCAAGATAAGGCAAACGAATACAAAAAAACAACTTTATTGAATTTGGCCAGTGGTCTCAGAGTAAGCACTATCAAAGAAATTTTTAAGTTATAAAAAATCAAAATTTTCGTTTAATAAGGAACTTCCCAATTTTATGTTATTTTTATTTAAATATGACAATGAAGAATATTGAATTTCATTGTCTCCAAAATTTATTCATAAAATTAAAAGTGAGAAAAGTTTTGAAGTTTCTAGAAAAAACGTTTTATTTTTTAAAATCTGTACCTAGTACAGTGAGCTGCAGAGAAATATGACCCCCTTGCCATAGTGATACTTGTGGCAGGGGGGTTAGATTTCTCTGCAGACGACTGTACCTACCTAATCACTTTCAGTCACTGGTTTTATTAATGAACTTTACAAAAAAAAAACCGTTAATAATACTGTCCATTCCATATGCATATGCAGTTTTATCAAGTTTCGCTTAGTTTTCAAACAGGAATTAAAAAAATTGAACCTGTTTCGCATCAAAAACGCGCTTGCAATTTACAGCAGAAAGCGCTGGCAATGCAATAAATCTTTTAATCGAACTTCATTTTTGTGACATTCACTTATTAGACTTAACTGTTGTCTACGGCTTCACTCGCGTGAAACTGTATAGCGCTCAGTAATAACCTTTGTCTTACCATAGTAGACAGCGGAGTTAGTTTAGCAGTAACATTGTATAAATACTTTGTAGATTTACAAAATAAAAAAATATTTAATGTAACTTTGTGCGACCTTCCTTTGATGTGCTTTGAGAGGGACACTGAACATACGTGACATTATTTACTTCACAAGGTACTTGGCAAGACGCATGACTGAAATTGTTGGCACAAAGTACAGAATTTAAATGAAGTTTCAGTCAAATAATAACAACATTATATCTGTGAGTGTTGTCACAACTGAATTTTATCCTCTTCTTCCTAGGCTGCCAACTCTATCTTGTTAGCGATTGGTCCGTAAAAAGATACTATATACTCTGTGCGCTTGCTATCCCAGTCCATTCTTATGTGCCCATTTGTTTTTCTGGCAACTTTACCCATCTCAATGAGTTGCACTTGCAAGTGATTTTATGATTGATGTTCGATATAAGAATTCCAGAAGCATGAGTGCCTCTCTCCTCTGCGTGACTTTGACATTAGTAATTTCAGTCCAGTTCCTCTGCTTTGGTTTTTATTTTGTGGTTGAAAAATAGTACTCTAATAAGTTAAAAAAAAAATGTGGTTATTGCAGGAAATCTAGTTACTGTTACATTCAATATTTTTGAATGAAATGAAATGGAATTCCTTCCTTTATGTCTATCATCAGCGAGTTACATACCATATTTCGTACAAATAAAATAGTTTAAAATAAAGTAAGATAAAAGGAAATCATCTCTAAAGTGATTGTGAACAAGAGAGGAAATATTTACGACATACTATGGGGCCATAAAGTGATTGTGAACAAGAGAGGAAATATTTATGACATACTATGGGGCCATGGTCAAAACGGCTCATCATTAGTAGCACGAACTACTATTTTAATTCTTTGTTGCTTTTTAGTACACTCTTCTCTAAATAAATCAAGCTACTTTTAAAAATTTATAAGCATCCGATATAAACTTATATCAAAAGAAAACTATTGAAAAAGCTCTGTAAATCGTTACCAGTAAAATGGTGAAGTATACGTAACACGACAGTCGGATGGTTTCGCCATTAAAGTATAATAAAGTTGGCAATTTAAGTTAGCGCATCGGGAACAGCCAGCCTTTGTCTCCGTTAACATGACAGGATTCGTATAATTCCACAAAACACGGAAAATACAAGTATTTCTGTCCCGAAAGTTCAGATAGGTACAGTATATTAATTAATAGAAAGCCTACTGTTAAGATGATATTTATATTTTTAATACTATCAAGCACATCTGTGTTTACACACACAGTAATTTAACAGTTGAATAATTTTATTTAATGACAAATATATAGATTCACAGTCCATCAGGTTTCATAGTCCTAACCATATTTAGCTAACTGATAGTAATAAAATAACGAATTAGTATATTTTCGTATTTTCACTGATCTTTTTACTATTGTATAGCTATCTACTATAATTGGCCAATCTAACAAAGCAACAGACTGACTCACCATAATACGACACGACTGATAAGAATACTTTGAAATTGTAGGATATAATTTGAGTGCATCTCACCTCTATTTATTCCATTGCAAATGAGGAAAAAAAGTGAATAAGTACCATGTATACTATATAATGTTCTATGACGATATCATCAAGGTTGGAATATTTTTCAGGAATTAGAATAATCTTTTTACAAATTTTCTAAATCTGTTCAGAAATAACAGAGATATGTGGTACCTTATAAACATAAAAAAATATTTAGTCGAATTGAGAACTTGTTTTTAAATTCGGTTGATTATTTTAGAAGTAAGAAACTAGAAAACGACTTCTTTGTATCGATATTTATGTAAATCGATACCAAGATGACGTCATGCAGACATACTAAATTAAATTGACCTTGAATAAGCTTCAGTACGCACTTCCTCTAAAGGTTCCACTTTTTATAATACTAGAATGGCTATTTTCTTAATTTCTAAGTAAAAAAGTAACTCACACAGTAAACATTTTAAAGGCAATTATAATTACGGTAATTTTCCAATACCACTGTATTAATTGAATGCCAATCTCAAACAAGCACAGAACTACGAATAGTACTGTTGTGTTGAGGTAGTTTCTCGACGACCAACTATTGGGTGACGCTAGCGCTACGCTATATTAGGTATAACTCGCATATATCCTACGGGAACAATGTTTTCTTTTCCGGATGAAAATACTATTTCCTTTTCAAAACTCTTGATTTAACTTTATTGCACTTAAAAAAATACAAACGTTGGACTCTTATCAATATCGACCTATAGCTCGTTCTTATTTGCATTTTCGGCTTTTCAGAGTAGAAAACGCGCGTTATGATCTAAAAACCGGTAAATGTACATACAGGGAAACCAGACCAATAAAATAGTATCAAGATCTTGGTGCAAGGCCGAGTGGAAGGCATAAGATTCCCAACCTCGTGACCTCGTGACCCTCCTTCGATAATCCCATTTCCCTGTTTTTCATAAGTCTATAGGTATTTCCCATTCTATTAATTCTTTCCTCAACTATAAAAATAAAAGTAAAAAAAAAAACAACCGAAAACGAAACCATAGCGCATACTAATTTGTAAAAGAGCCATCTTGCAGCCAGTTACATAAGCAATATAACAATATAGCAAACTTTCCCCATTGTTGCCCTCAATTTTCCCCCAATCAGAAAAAAGCTGTCGTGAAAAAAAATTCAAAAAACAAAGTACACGTGGGCCAAGTTTCATTAGAATCCGTTCGTTAACAACTTCACAGAAAACTTACACCCTTTTTGCCCTCATTTTCCCTTGCCATATTTTATTCCCCAGGCTCAAGCTTAGGCTTAGCTCGAAATTCTTTGCAATGAGAGTTAAATAAATAATTCTTTGGAACAAACAATGTCAATATAAATGCAATAAATTTTTTTTCATGGGATTCCAAAATCCTGAAGGCATAATTTGTTTACGGTTTTGTTTGACATTCGACTTATAATCGTAAAAGGCCCGAGTTTAATGGAACACAAGGATAATCTTTGTATAAACAAATTGTTCCATAAATGGGCAATTATCTTTTGTGTTTTACCCTAGTTTCTAAATTATGGGTATTTTTTTAAAAGGTAGGTAGTATTCAAAGGAGAGTTAAGCTAGCTAGAGAGAGAGGACGTCAAACCAATGGCCGGTAATAAAAAAGTTGTCAAATTATGTTTCATGTCTTTTACCTTCTTGAGAGAAAACAATAAGAGATCTTGCTGAAACGAACACGGAGCTATCTATAAGTTTAGGATGCAGCTCGGAAACCGGGAGAGGGTAAAGAGAATAAAATATGTAAAAATTAGGGTTCGTCTAAATCTGAAAATATGTGGTTGAAGTAGAAATTAGAAAACTAAAGCTCATTTAACATAGTGATTTAGCTAATGCATTTCGAATATAAATTTTCCAAAGTTACCTAAAGTATTTTTCTATTGGCATTATTATTGGTTGTTTTAAATTCAATGAGTTTATGATAAGTACCAGGATCATGTTCAGCAAAGTTTGAAAGCGACATCAACCTAATTTTCACTAGTGCTACAAGTTTTGCCTAATCAATCTAAGGCGGAGCAAATTAATTCTAACTACGCTACGTCGGCGCAGGCTACGGCGCGAATTAATGACTACGATGTTGTTTGAGCAAGGATCGTGCCGGAGCGTAGCTGCTTTTAAGGCATTTTGAGACAGTTTACCAGGCAACAGTAAGTGACTAAGAATGTTAGAACTCGCCGACTCGAAACGCCTGTATCGTGAAACTAAATATTTTTATATATATTTTTTTTTATATTAAAGGGAGGATGATATGTTTAACTTAACATGCAACAAATGAAGATGTTTTAGAGAGAACAGTAGACAAAACATAAGAAAAATCATTAAAGGGGTCTAGTACAGAATAAACCCCAGTGGGGTCTAGTTAAACCATAGAATTTGGAAATCGCGCACGGATTTTTTTTTAATCTTTGAGATGGACCAAGGCATAGTTATATGAAAAGATAAATGGCAAGACAAACCTTATCATTTTTAAGAATTTTCTGTATTTATGCATCCATAATGCAATGTATTTTTAAATATACTTATAACTAACATTAATTTGATTCCCTTTTCAAAAGAAAATCCATATCAATACATGTATACTGATGGTAACTGTTGTAGAAAGATACCGCTGTAATAATATGTGAATAAACTGTGGGACGGGGGTGAAACTTGAAAGGCTCCCAAGGGTTCAAGTCGGCGACAAAAAGAACGCTTGATTCTATCACGACTATAGTAATTGCTTGTTGCTACTAACAGGTTTTTTCTCATTATTTTTGTATGATCATTGTTATGAATTAAGGGTGGCCCAGATTTAGGCATCCAAGGGTGTTTAAAGCGAACGTCGGCACGAAGAATACTAATAGCTTAGCAATGTTTAGTAAAAATCTTTCTTTAATTGATTCAAGCGTTGTTCTGCGGAAGTCAAAGTTTCAAGTACTTGCTACATAATATCATTTTTGTATTGTATGTATGCTGGGCCTAACAGTGTGGATGGGCGTTGGCCAGCAGTAGTTTGAATGAACTAACTGGTAACGGAAGCACGCAAAGCAATTTGGTCAGTACAGCCTTTATCACATCTTATTAGTGCTTTCCTGAGTAAACGGATTGTCGATGTTTAAATCTATACATCTATAAATATAATAAAATAGTAAAAATATTTTGTCTGCACATTTAGTAATTTTGACTGAAATGGCTAAAAGGACATTAAAAATGAATAATAGAGAGCAAAAAAATTTGTCTGTATGTATATATAAGCAAATCAGTTCAGTTCTTTCGGAGATAAGCGATCTCCGAAAGAACTGAAACAATTTGCTTTAAAATTTCACCAATTATTTGTTTTAACTCGGAAGAATATCAAAAGTTCATCAAAATCGGTTCATTTAAAAAATGTTATTGTCATTTGAATGAATTCAAAGCATGTTTGATTTTGAACGAATGCACCAAATTAGATATTTATTTTTTTGTATAGGTTATTGACCTGACAAACTTTGTATACTTAAAAGAAAAGAGGGATTCCCAGGCAATTCCATCGGGAATTTCAGGAGCAATTACCGAAATTACCACGATAACGGGAACGAAGCACGAAGTCGCGGGCTACAGCTAGTAATAAAATAAAGGTAAGAAAATATAAAAAAAATGTCCATTGAAGTATATTTTAGCATTTTAGCTTACTTCACATTTATATCCAGGAACAGTAACTTGTTGCGCAATCATAATCGTATCATTTTCAAGGTAAAAATTATATTGCTCAGTGAGTATAAAAAATATTCATTATATTTACTTGCAATTAAGTTAGATAGATATACTCTCTACTATAAGTACTTACCTTAATTTAATATATAAATTACACACGATAAAAAATCAAATAAAGTTTGAATGAAATAAGATAAATGTTATGATATAAAAAATTATACATGTCAATAATTATAATTCTAGTAAAATGCATGGTATACCTTTTTATTCTTACGTGTACCTATAGATTGGCTGGAAGGAATAAACTCAACTAAAAAATATTTAATCGTTTCATTATAAAGAACCTAAAATCCTAATGTTATATAAAATTGTTAAGTATGTATCTACTACAATAATAAAATACTTACACATTTACATTTGAGGAAAACAAAATAGTAGTAAACTAACATTATTTATAAGTATTAGTCAGGATTATATAATAATTTATTTGTAAGAAGTATCTAAAATTTACAAAAAACAAATTTTAAACTTACCAATCATTATATTTCTCGAATGACTTCGGAAACCCTCACTGTTTAGTTAAAAAGTTTATACACTAAAATTTATTACGAAAAGAGAGCGAAACGCAGAACCAATTTCCCTCTATAATAAAATACTCTCAAAAGTACGGAGTAAAAGCGTTATCTTGCAATAATCAGGGTCTGAACCCTTTTAATAAAAGTGGGATTCGATGATAGTATGAGGGTAGTTCACACGCAGGGTGTCGCGTACCGACTGAACCGCATCCGGGGTGGTTTTTCCCGATTTCGCATTTTGCATGGAAGGCTGAACTGAAAGCCGTGCACTCTCCATGGATCTGCCTCATGGCATTTTATGTATAGTGCCATCTGTAAGCGTTTTATTAAAGCAGCAATAACTTTTGGCAGCGCCATCTACTGACATTTTCCTGAACAAAAACAAAGTAAAACGAGTGTTGTAAATATGAAAATGTAACAACTAGATGCTTCCTATTTCAAAAGTTTAACAATATCCCGCAAGATGTCATGTTCGTATTATTGTCAAGTAAACTTGTGAGTCAATATGATATATATTACAGTTAATTAATGAGTTCTTGTATAATAAAATCATATACAAATGAATACTATATAAGATATGATTTCCTTTATATTTTCTCAGAATCTTAACTTGTTGCTCAACCGGTGTGTACCTATTTATCTTTTAAAAAAAGTAAATAAGTAGGTATTTAAGATTAAGTAATACAAATTATGTTTTTTTACACACTTGCTTCGTTTCATCTATATGTTATCAAGTTAAAAGCTGGTGCTATTGCAGCTGACGCACCGAACCTTTTCAGTAACAACAGATCTACGTCTGTCTGATAGACGTATCCCGTGAAGTGCTAGTAAAAAACTAAGTCAAAGAATTTTTAAAAAAATATTACCATAATTTGCGACTTTACAAAATTGTAATATTAGTAATTATGTAAAATATTTTTAGATGCGTATCTAGTTTATACTGAAGTAGTAGTAGGTACTCTAAAACTGAAAGATAAAAAAAAAAAAATTGCGTCACCGCGCGCGGATTCGAACTTCTTTGCTAAAACTATATAATTCATCCGAAACACGGAATAATTTTTAGGGACAATCGGATCATTCTAATAGTAACCAAAATATTGTAAAATAACAAAACAGTCCGGAATAGGTCACGTAACCCACCTCTGTACTTATCTTTGTTATGATTGAAAATGATCAACATAATATATAAGTATATTGCACAAGATAACGTAGCGAAAAGTATTCTTGTGACATCTCAAAACTATTTTTTTAGGGTTCCACAAAAGGCAAAAAAAGGTTCCGCCTTATAACGTAGGTAGAATTTACTAATCACTTAAGGTATGTGTGAGGAGAGAAGATAAATCCAGGTTTCAGCGAATCGCACAATATTTATTATTTGTACTTTACAAAAGGTTAGACTCTTAAAGATAACCGTTAATGAGAGATTATAGGGGTCGTGAGATCAAAGTAGGCACGAAATCCAGTCAGGCAGCCGCTATGAAATAGCCAGCCACTTAACTTGAGATGGTGAGGTCAGCCGAAAGAGGTCTTCCACTGGACGCGCGCAGCCTTATATATGGCCCTCGGGGGTGATGCGGTGCGGGGCAGCGAGGAAGGACCGCCGTAGGAGAATGCGCGACGTCACACACCCCCCCCGTTAGACCAGAATTTCCCTTAGCCGGGAAATTCGACTGCTCGCCGTCAGTAGATGGTGCTGGAGCAGACAGCTGGCCGGCGCTGGCAGGCAGCTGGTAGACGGCTGGCCGGAACCCTGAAATTGGAGAAGTTCCAGTATAGTATATATACTAATAAGTGCATGTAGGTGGCTAACTAACAGGAGGATACGGTACTAGCCAGCGAACAGAATCGAGCCGAACAGGTTAAAGTAATTTGCAAAAAAAAAATTGGTATTAATAAGGATTGATGTATTAATGCATAACTACATAAAACAAAATAAGCGCAGACAGCGCCACCGGTGCGCGAGCAGTCTAGCAGAGAACAAAGGAATGTTAAGTACCTAGTTACATAACATGATCGCAACACAAACAGGTGATACTACTACAATATTAATCGAACGCAGGAACTAGACTCGAGTACAGTCAACAGCACAACAATTCATACAAACTATAATGTACGGCTGAACGTACGAGGTTTTTGTAACTATTTAAGAAGATTGAATTATTTTTAGTTATAATTATTGTTTATAGTTGATTAGTTTAATGTCTTTGATATGCCATTCGCCCAGCGGCTTACCCGACATATCTGAAAGTTTATATACTAAGGGAGATTTTTTTGCTACGATTTTACATTTAATAAATTTAGGTGCTAATTTTTTTGAGAAATATTTATCCTTATCACTTAGGTAGAATGTTCGCCTCCAAACAACATCACCAACATTAAATTCTGCCGGCTTACGGCGAAGATTATACGACTGACAATTACGTTGATGAGCCGACAAAAGAGCCGCCTGTACTTTCTCGAAGATATTAGATAAATGACCAAGCGATTCAGCATAACAATCTATAGGCTCATGTACCATATTCTGATCTGACACAACATATCGAGATCCGCACGTTATCAGTTCACGACCGTAAACAAGAAATGATGGTGTGAAACCGGTTACTTCGTTAACGGCACAATTCATTGCAAATTGTATTTGAGGTATTATTGTGTCCCACACCCTGTGGTCTTTATCAATAAATGTGGAAATAGCTGTAGTTATAGTTTTATTATATCGTTCTACGGTGTTAACATGGGGCGTATAAAATGGAGTGTAGTGTAAATTGGGAATTTTATATTTAGATATTAAGTTTTTAAATTGTGTACTAATAAATTGCTTACCGTTATCTAGTATGACAGTTGAAGGAATGCCATGTACTAAGAAAACATTTTCTTCGAGGATTTTTGTTATTACTTCGGCTGTGGCTCGTTTTATAGGGAATAGCAAACAATACTTAGAAAAACAACAACAGACCACAAAAATAAAATTATTTTGTTTTCTAGTAGGAGGTAATGGACCTATCAAATCGATACTTATGACCTGAAATGGTTTAGAACAAGACTTAGGTCCACCCATAAGACCCAGAGTTGAGTGATTTTGATGTTTATGAGCGATACATTCATCACACGAATTAACCGCGCTAACAACATCCGAGTACATGCCTGGCCAATAATAGGTAAGAGATAGACGCTTAAAGGTTTTGAATATACCGAGGTGACCAGCAGTGGGCAAAGAATGGTTTTGTTTTATTATCTGTGATCTTTGCTCGGCCGGAACAACTTCTTTCCATTGAAACTCTCTAGTTAAAGGATTAAGACTTTTTTTGAAACGATATAGTTTGTTATTTATTATTTGATAGTCTATATAAGAAGTGGGAGATTTTGTACAGCCATTAAAAATATTCAAGTACCAAGGATCGTTAGTGGAAATAGCTGTTATATTAGAGTTTACGTTAAATGTTGTGGACATAATATTAGGATTACGGGAAAGAAAATCTGGGACTAAGTTATCAGAACCCCGACGATGCCTTATTTCGAAGTTATAAGCAGATAGACGAACACCCCATCTGGCCAGTCGGCCAGTAGGATTATTAAGAGTGAGGAACCACTTAAGCGCGGCGTGATCCGTATACACCACGAATTTTAGCCCATTTTCTACGTAACAACGCCAGTGTTCGATAGCAGATAGAACGGCAAGCGCCTCGCGCTCAGTAGCACTATAGTTACGTTCTTGATCCGATAGGGATTTACTGTAGAAGGCTATGACTCTTTCCTCCCCATTTAATATCTGGCAAAGAACTGCCCCTATACCAAAGTCACTGCTATCAGCGTGTATTTCAAAAGGTTGGGTGTAATCTGGACAAGACAACACCGAAGAGGAAGCTAAACAGCTCTTTAATTTAGTAAAGGCCAAATCCGCCTCCTGAGACCAAGAAAACGCTGGCGACTTTTTGCTGTTAGAAGTTAGTTTATTAAGGGGCGCCGCTAAGGAACTAAAGTTAGGTATAAACCTTCTATACCATGACGCCGCGCCAAGAAAACGACGAACCTCTTTTTTGTTAGTCGGTACAGGGTAATTCGTGATTGAATTAACCTTATCGGGATCGGCGTGAAGACCGTCTGAATCCACTATATAGCCCAAGTACTTAAGTTTATTTCTAAAGAAGTTACATTTATCAAGATTAATAGTTAAGTTTGCCTGCTTTAATTTATTTAATATTTTTGTTAAAAGTGAAATATGGTTACTAAATGAATTAGAAATGCAAATTATGTCATCTACGAAGCAAAAAACTTTATTTTCGAACTCTGGACCGTAAAATAAAATATCAGCTAAACGCTGCTGAGTCGCAGGTGCATTTGTTAAACCAAAGGGCATAGACTTGAACTGGAATGTACCACGAGAAGGAACATAAAAAGCAGTCTTGCAACGGTCCTCTTTTTTTATTAAAGTCTGCCAAAAACATTTTGAAATGTCCAAGCTAGATAGGTATTTAGCATCCCTTAAATTATCCAAAATCTCAGAAATATATGGCAATTTATAGGCATCTTTTTTTGTTACTGAATTTAATTTGCGACTGTCCAAACAAAAACGCAATTCGCCATTTTTTTTAGGAGTAAGTATTATGGGATTAGACCAAGGACTTTCCGAAGGCTCAATTACATCCTCCTTAAGCATTTCATCGACATGTTCTATCAAAATACGCTGTTTTTCGGGGGACATCCTATAGTAACGCTGACGAATTGGAGGACTGTCACCCGTATCGATCGAATGAGTAATGAGCGAAGTACGACCAAGACCCCTTTTCTGATAGGAAATATCGGTAAATTGAGAAATAATATTGTTAGCGACAGCCCTCTGATCCTCTGTCAGACTATCAAAAGAAACCAATTTACTAGCGGCGCCGGATTGTGATTCCGCGACACTAGTACCAAGTTTACTCGGTGGCGAAACCGTCACTATGTGGTCCGGAAACAAACCGAAACCCTTCCAGAAGTCCATACCCAGGATCAAAGAATTTTTTATTCCTGGTACAATATGAGTAACCAGAGAAATAGATTTATTCTGGAATACAAAAGGAAGAAGCACCGAGCCGAGCGACGAATATTTATCGCCGCCAGCAGTGATAAATTCTAAAGGTTTCGAAGTATCGAGTTTTAAACCTTTTAAGAAGAGATCATGGGAATTATTACCCAGAATGGTTAAGCAAGAACCAGAATCGAGCAAACCAATAGTATTTTTACCGTTCAATGTGACAGGAATATAAGGAGTATAATTGTTTGTACTGCCGATCGAGGAGAGTTTTTTTGTATTAAAAAAATTGGCAACATAATGTAGCCAATTATGCCACTCAGTTTTATTTGTTTTAGTTTTATTAATCATAGATTTCCCTTGATCGGCCTTTACTAGTTTTTTTGAAGTTGACTATTATTTATTTTATTACATTTAGGACAATTAGTGGACTTAAAGCCCTTAGAACCACATTTAAAACAGATGAGATAACGAGGTTGCCGACAAGTACCTAAAGAATGCGAATCCGTACGACATCTCGGGCAATATTGTTTAGAATTATTACGAATCGAAGCATTTTCAATAGCACAAATTTGTTGTTCCAACTCGACTTCGTTAATAGGTGATGGTTTGGTGTTATAATTTTTATAAAAATTTTGTGGGTAGTTATTATTTTTATAAAAATTATAATTTTTATTGAAAGTTTTATTTGAAGTAGTGTAAGCCAATTCGGGAGCCAAAGTATTGGAAGTAACCTTGGGTGGTTCAGAAAATTCTCGGCTACGACTGTCATATTTTTCAAAGTCCCTACAGACGCTAACCAAGGAAGAAATATCCACAACATCAGCTGTTAGAAGAGCATTTGTATAGCAAGGCCGAATGTTATTTAATAGAATTTCTAGTTTGGAAGACTCGTTCATAGGTACGTCTAAAAGAGAAAATAATCCTTGCATTTTAGCGATGTATAAGGTTATGTTCTCCTTTTCCCCCTGTGTACGAAGCCTTATTTCCGATGTGAGTTTATAGTCATAATTATGCGGACTAAAATCACGTTTAAGTAAACGACAAAGATCGAACCAAGATCCAACACTATCTTTAATCGCACGGTACCAATGCAAAGCATCATGTGAAAATATTTCAAAAGCAAAAGAAAGTATTTTAGTTTCAGGTATATTCCTACTCGACATAAATTCATTTACTCTCTGAATGAATGAACGCACACAAGTTTTACCATTAAATTTAAATTTATTTAATTCCGCAAACAATTTACGATCGCAAAGAATTGACTCAGAAGAAGGTTCGGGAATGTTCTGTGGCTCGACCCCGCGCGAAGACATCGGTTGAGACAATAGTGATAGGGTTTTATGATTTGCGTGAAAGTCGTTCCATACTAGGTTAAGTGGGTTTTTATCGACTAATGAAGCAACATCAATACGAGATAGCCTATAAAAAACATGGTTAAGAATAGAATTAGTTCTAGAAAATAGATTTTTCTCAAATTTAGACTGTAATACTTTGACGTTATTGGAAACACGGAGCAGGGAGTTACTAACCGCGGCTATATCCTCATCGGGAGAAAAGACGGACGTTAGGATATCCTCAGAAGGAGAATCGGACGAAAGTTTTAAAATCTGTTTACGTAATTCCTCTACCGTTGTGGTTTGAGAAATATTGCCGTTACGTATTTGGATTTCATACTCAAGTTCAGCTTTATTTAATAAGGAAAATTTAATAGTATACGGCATTATAACCAACCAAACGGCGCAAGAGTAATCACCCACACGAGAAAAAAAAATACAAAGTTAAGAATACCGTTCAAAAGGTGCAGCAAGAAATTAATCTAGAATAGCTTTAGTAAGATAACAATAGCAGCCGAAAGCCTATTACAGTAGGTAGGTATAGCAAAAAAAAAAAATTATTATAGCCACAGCATAAAATGCACATAGACCACACCCGAGACGCGTGGCGAGTCCGTACATGCGCGTGCTCAGGATAATTTAATTACGGAAGGCACTTCCACTAAGTAAAAAAAAACACTTACGCACCTTTTGAACTGGGAAAAAAAAAACACAGAAAAAACACAGTAAATTAGGGCTTACACTCACCAGACCTCGTGCCTAGCCTTTTTTTTTTGATGGGCGCCAGTATAACGTAGGTAGAATTTACTAATCACTTAAGGTATGTGTGAGGAGAGAAGATAAATCCAGGTTTCAGCGAATCGCACAATATTTATTATTTGTACTTTACAAAAGGTTAGACTCTTAAAGATAACCGTTAATGAGAGATTATAGGGGTCGTGAGATCAAAGTAGGCACGAAATCCAGTCAGGCAGCCGCTATGAAATAGCCAGCCACTTAACTTGAGATGGTGAGGTCAGCCGAAAGAGGTCTTCCACTGGACGCGCGCAGCCTTATATATGGCCCTCGGGGGTGATGCGGTGCGGGGCAGCGAGGAAGGACCGCCGTAGGAGAATGCGCGACGTCACAGCCTTACAGTTGTCATTGTTATCCGGCTGAATGTCTGTTAACAATTATTATTTCCGAAACGCATATAGATATAATGCTGAAATTCATGACATTAACTTAGATTTATACTCATTCGGCTATAAAATAATCAAATATATACGTACGTCAACTGGATCAAACAAAAGATATAACCGTAAAGGTTGCTAATCCATACACATATAATTTAATTCGAAAATTAAGAATTTAAAGGGAACTGAAATCTTTAAGGTATTTGCAGTTGACTTACAATCATTATACATTTGTAAAGAAATATAACACAGCATACAATTCCAACTAATATTATGAATGTAAAAGTGAAATTGTTTGTTAAGATTTTACGCCATATCTACTGAACGAATGTTCCTGAAACGCAAACACATAGTATTGAGAAAGACGTAGGGTTTTCATGGCGGGAATAAGCCCTATATCCAAAGGAAATTCACGTGAACGAAGACTCGGGCAAAATCTAGTCAGGAATTTATCTGAAAACTGATAATGTATTTTTCTTTTCAAAATAAAATGTTAATAACGTAGTTAAAAATCCAACTAAAACATAATAAAAGGAATTTTCATCAAAATTGGTTCTGATAATTTTTAAAAAGAATATTGAGAAATGTTTTGTTACATGCGAGTTGTTTGAATAAATTTCAGTTTTGAAATGGTATATTTTTTCTATGGTCGTCGGCCTAGATATAACCTTCCTCAACCTACTTACCATCGCACTTTTGAATTAATACTCAAACACAATTTACCAGCATAATAACAAAGATTGTTATGATTAGATTATTTAACATTTTCAGGTGTGTACATCGTTAAAACTGGTCATGTAGGTATACTATAAAAGTATCAACCTTCCATGTCACGCAAACCAAGCGTGCAAAGATACTGTTTACGAATTTTTAAGTTATTTTTTATATTTATAGGCATATCTTATGATTATGAAAGTATGTCCCTATTAAAAACATTTGACATGTTAATTAGGTTATGTAGAGGGTAAATTTAAATACCTTCGCAATATATGCACTCGTAATAAATAGCTTCGTGTATTATTAAAACTTGATTCCAAAGGGTTTTTCGCAAATGTTTTGATGTTTACTTTTCTGCTTCAAATAGTAATACTAATAATATATTTTTGAGTAGTGAATAGCGATTTATTCTTGCGATATCAATATAATTTGGTCTAGATTTTACCACGTAAATTTATGGATATGCTCCATTAAAAATGTTGTGGGAACATAATGGCATGAATGTCAAAAACTAGAAATCAACCACGTTTTTTTTTCCTTTTTCTGTATTTTAGTTTGTTAAAATTTTTTATGTCCAGAACTTGAAACCGAGAAACTCTTATAGTATCATCAGCTAAGAGCATTCAATATGACATAAACGTACTTTAGGAACTTCTTTTGATTAATTCTACCAAATATTTAGTGGTGTTAAATCGGAAATTCTTCTAGTTCTGAAACACACCCTCGGTCCCTAAGTGAACCTAACACATGTTCTCTGTAAATCTTACCTAATGTCCATTTAGATGTTTTAATTGTGGGTTCCCCAAATCTATTACAGAGTACCATTTTCACGAGATACAATTAAAAAGAGTAATTACTCTGTCGTAACATTCATTCCTCTTAGAATAAACTCTTTTCTATGAAACATCTGCTTATATTAATTGTTTACTTATTCAATACATTTTTAGAAACTTTTGCAATAAAAAATGGGATCTATGCAAACGCTGGATGAATGTTTTTCTCGGTTTCAAATTTATTTAAAAACAAGTTTTACGTACTGAGTACTTTATATTAACTTACCTAAAAGATTTTGTTTTAAATCTAATCCTTTTCCTCAAAAAATCCTTCCTTTTATTTATTAGAGCTAACTTGAAGACACTGAGATAAATATTAAGAAAATCTCTGACACCAGGATGTGCAGGGTCAACTTATCATTGTGGTCTACAACAACAAGGCCAGTTGGCCGGTCTAAACGAACTACAAATGAACGATTACAGTGGCAGGGTCGAGGTTTTAAAACAATACCAGGGCAAGCAGGGAAGCTCTCTACTCTAACACAAGAGTGTGCATAATAAATTGACCTTGACACCCACGCGATATAGATAAATCCCAAGGCAAGCAGAAGTCAAATAATCCTTCACAGCAGCCTTGAGGCGGCTTTGAAATATTAACACCAGGGCATACGCAAACGACTTGCAAACTACTCCTTTACCAAGCAAGCACCTCTATAATATAGAAAAAGGAATAATGACCATTGTTTTGTATAAGACGACGTTCTAATTCAAGTTATTTAGATTTTAAAACAAAACTTTCATTTAGATCAACCAAGATACCATCCAAGTTAGTTTGTCACATATACTGATTTTGATATAATTTTTAGGTATTTGATTAAATTCAAAGTACCTTGACACTTTTTCGAATAAATTTTTATTTAATTGGTTGAGAAACAAATACGGAAATAATGCGATAAAAACCCTTTGAACACAATGAAATTATACATTTCATCCTAATTCATCGTTCGTAGCTTGTTCGTAGCTTTCCTGCTACGAAACCCTGCTACGAAAATTTAAAGGGTTGTCAATGCAAGCGCCTTTACTTAATTGTAACGTTTGAATTATCATTTATTTTTCCCATCTGTATTCGATCAAACTTAGCAGTAGGTATCAGTAGGCTCTTAGTATCTTTATGTCAGTCCAAATTCCCTGTTGTGGTAGGTGTTAGGAAGGAAGTCATTGAGTATGTTGCTTTAGTCCTCCAGCAATTCCACCATACAAATCGATGTTATTGTAGACTCTTTAATATTAGAATGCTACGAAACTGATACTTTAACTGTTTTCTCACTTTGACTGCTAGAGCACCTATAAAACCCATGACAGTGAAGATACCTAGAACAACAGATGAGCTATGAAAATAGTTCTAAACTTAACGAGCTAACGCAAGAACGCAACGTAAGATTTGTATTTGGCGGTCATGACCGGCGAATGCGTCCGAGATGGCAAGGCGTCCGCTCAGTGCTCGGAGCTCGGTCACACGACGCCACTTCTATCAGCCAGCAAGCGCCCTCCGCCTCCCTCCGGTCCTCCGCCGCCGCCTCCGCGGCCAGCGCGGCGCCCGTCGAGCGGAATTCGCACGAGCGTGCCGCCTCGCGACTACCATTCCTTCTATCGGCTCGCTCAGTCAGTGTACGTGCGACCGTTCGCGGCCGAGGACGAATTGCCGCGCTACGCGATACACTCAGCTTAATACGCAGTAGCAACAGTCGCAACCGCGTGTACTTTTGTGAGCGAACTTTACAAGTGTTATAATACCTACAGTGCGTTTTAATTACTAATTTTATAAAACCTATGCACTATGGACTCTTATAAAAAAACAGTGATAACTGTTATCAGTGTGGAAAAGTTCCAAAGTCGTGGCTGAACTCGTAAAAGAACGCCCGAATTTGCGCAGTGGTAATGTCACTGGGACTGTCGACAGAGCGGTGACGATAATACGAGACAAAATTCGGTGTTTGAGCCACGTTACAAGGTTATCGCGCCTCTAGCCCACCAGTGATGAATTGGAAAATCGGCGCGTAGTCGCTCACGTGGTCGCGCCCCGCCCCCGCTTCGCCCGCGCTTATATTTAGCGAAAATCGCCTCTCGGAAGCGGTCCGACGGCTGAAGCTCTCTGCGCATATAGCTGTTTATGAACAGCGAGACGCCACATGTTATTGGCTTCGAATAACATAGCCGATAAGGAGAAGACAGATAACCTCCCCAGATCACGACTAGTCTCACGTTATTCTGGAAATAGAAAGATATAATTTAAAAATCCAAAAGAAGACCACGCTGAGATGCTAACGGCCAGTGTCGGCATACGTCGGTGAACGCTCGAACCGGCACACCTTCCGAAAAATTCCACTGATCCAAATTGAGACGGCGTGATGTCTTTACAAGGAGGCGGTAATAATTACCAGAGCCCGTGGTCATCACAAACGGGTCTGGCGGATTTAGAGGGTCAAATGAGCGAATTAGAACCACTAGGGGAACTGGTAGAGGCGGGATTTGAACCTCAGACTCGAGCTCGTTCAAACACGTGGCCACTGCCGAGGCCAGACAATTATGTGGATCCAAATGATGACGCAGGCTCGAAGAAGAATTCGAATCAGAACCTGGCCGGTAAATATCGCTTATCTGCAATGAAATTGCGTTATATTGATGTCGTCAATATGCATAAAATTGATGATTAACAAAATAAATAAAAACCAAATACAAACTCATATCTAATTCTTGTTTATATTTTCAAGCGCATTTTCGCTAACAGATAGTGCTTGTGCGAAAACAATGCTATCGGTGGTTCTGAAATGTAAACAAAACTGATTGGCAATAAAGTAGGTAGTCTACAAAAAAATAACTAAACACGAACTAAAAACTAGGTACGAGTAGGTACCTACCTATTTTATTTGAGAATGTTACCTACCTGATCAGTAAGTAATATCTATTGACCAATAGTCTTTTTTATTGTAGTATAATAATTTGCACTTGAAGACGTGTAGCAAACCCGAATATTTAAGGGAAGCGAATATATACAAAATTCTTACAATTCTAAAGAATCTACCTACCTATCAACCTCGGCCATAATGTCTTGGAACAAAACTAAAATTGAATTAAATCTATTTTTTAAAATTGACTGCATATAATCAGACAATTTTTATAAAGATAGCTAACTGGTAGGTAGGTATATAAAATTCACAGACGATCGACCGTTATTTGCTTGATGCGTAAAAGGGACTAACTAGTTTATATTACTCTAATAACAACTTAATTTTGCTGATATATTTACTCTAAGAAACCTCTTATAAAATATAAGAGTGTCCACAACCTTATTTATTTTCAAATTCATGTACACAGAAAAATATACTTACAATAAAGAACATAGAATATAGAACATTTGTACAAGGGTGCCTCGGTGCTGCTTGCTTATTTCTAAAGAAATCTCTTACAACAGACCCAAGAGAGGAAACAAGAAGAAAAGGGTAACAGGCGTGTACTAGAATATTAAGATGTAATAAATAATACATATGTACATGTATACTTAATTAAATATATAGATACCATATTAATACAAATATACTTAAATATACTAAATATATATTTATTATGCTAGATAAAGACTACCTTACATAAATAATCTCTAAAAAAAATTTTTATATACTTAACTGGTTTTTTTATGTAAGTTATACGCCAGCGTACGCCACCTTTAAAAAAAGCTTGCTATAAGTAATCTGGACTTCAAGATACCATAAAACCTTTTCTTGCTCCTGATTTAACCGGATCCTACGACCAGACGATAAAAATATATTTTGTAAGTGAACTTCGATCATTTTTAAATGGATTACATTTTTAAGATTATAAACCCACTTGAATTAAATAATCAAATGAAAACAAATCAATGGACATTAAAATGTGATAAAACGTTAGAGAAAAATATAAAATTCTGGCTGATTATAGTAGATACAACACTTACTTACGGGAAAAAAAATAGATTGTATTTCTACATGTATACGCACCTAGACCATACTTAATTCCTATTAGTGTATAGTAGATGCTCATTTTACTATAAAGATGTTGTTTCACGATTAAAAATTTATTAGTAAAGGTTCTGGATCGTAAAGTAAGCAATTATTTTAATAGATATATCTAATAAATTGAATCAGAACAGAACTATGTATACCTATTGATAGATCTATGAATATTTAAATAGTTAACAGAGAGGAAAAATTCATTTGATCAATCAATATCAATCGACCAGTAATTAAATAATAAATATTAATAAATAAGGATTTGTAGTTAAGGATGGTATTATATGATTACCATAAATACTATTAAAATATGTTAAAAATACTAAAACTCCACTACATTAAATAAGGTGTCTAAAAAGGATGAAACAAAAAAGTAATTTAGACAGAAATCCAGAAATATACAGTTACAACAATTGTCATGGTAGAGCCGTGGTTGCACCCACTGTACCTATTTTAATTTGTTTAAAGGTGTTTCTGGCATCCTTTAATATAATGAACTTTAAATTTTTTGTTAATTTTAAATTAAAACAAAAATATTAAGAAAAATATTTTTACACACGAATTATAAAATAGCCTTTTAAAAGTATTTTTTTAGTATTGTGGTGTGGTACGGAAGTAGAAGTACGGTTTTTTTTTCTTCAACTGATTACTATAAACCATAACTCGAAATCATAATATGTATTTTAAATAATTCAATTTATTCAACACTATTAAATGAAGTTATTGTTTTTGTTTATAAAAAAACTAGTAAGTACATTTTTTAGAAAAATGTTAACGCTATATGTGTATTTGATTGAAAACATTTTAATAAGATTAAACATAAGCAACTTATTTAAATATCTTATACATTAAAAAAAAAACAAACAAAAACAAGAAACCTTTAAAAATTAAGTTATTTACCCCTGTTTGTTAACTATTTAACCCTTTCCAAATTTAAATATTATAAATGCGAAAGCCTATCTGTCTGTCAGTCTGTCTTTCTGTAACGCTTTAACGATTTTACTTAGGAAGTCGAACATAAGTTACTTTTTGGTGCGATATAACTAAGTACCACGCGGGCGGAGTGATGGGCAACAGCTAGTATATCTATATATGATGAGAGATACAAGAGAAACAATCACAGTACCATTTTTGTTCACCTCATTTTTTTGTTTAGCTCATATAGAGCTAAATCATGAATGAGCTTAATAAACTATGGAACCCTAAAAGGCACAACGAAATAATGTGAAAAATAAATCAGTTAAGAAAACACAAAAGAATGTATATAAAAAAAAATGTTCAGTGTAAGTTGTAATTACATTGTATTTTATTTAACCACTAGCTTTTGCCCGCGGCTTCGCCCCAGTGAACTTCACTCGAAAACAGTACTTTTTCCAGGGATGAAAGGAACCCTATGTCCTTCTCCTGGTTAGAAGCTACCTCGCCACCAATTTTCAGCCAAATCAGTTCAGCCGTTTTTGAGTTATAAATAGTGTAACTAACACGACTTTCTTTTATATATTACAGGTGCCCCACCGCTACCAAGCTCGGCAGTGACCGCAAAAAAAAACTCCTCCCGTCGCAATGCATGGGGGAACCTCTCGTATGCAGATCTCATCACTCAGGCCATCACATCAGCTCAGGACAACCGGCTCACATTGTCCCAAATCTACGAGTGGATGGTCCAGAATGTACCATATTTTAAAGATAAGGGAGATAGTAATTCTTCTGCTGGATGGAAGGTAAGAATGTTTACATGTTTAACTTATTCTGTTATTAGTTTTAAGGATGTTTTTTTTTTGGTATTGAACATTTTATGATATCTTAAAATTTATTTTTATGATGATTTCAATTGGTTTCAGTCCACATTAAGTTAAAAAATTCCATGTCAGAATACCCAGTTGTGTTGTGTAGTCTATTTGTCCCATTCAAACAACAATAGCTACTGCTGTGTTTTTCGTCTTTAAAACCGAACTCTTTTCCATTGAGATAGATTTAAATTGAGATAAATTTATTTTGTTAAGAATTGACGAGGGAAATATGAGAAAAATGTTGTTTATCATCATCATGAATTTAAGAGCTAGGCTAATCACGAAAATATCTTTAAATTTCTACATTCATCAAGGACATGAATTGAAATAGAAAATGACAAGAATATGAGGATTAATACAGGATATATGCCATCGTCTTCCATGTATATATAATCAATGTGTTTCAATGTAAATGACACCCTTAATTGGTCTTTGGTAGATTGTGCCATCGTTAATTTGTCTTGTAACACTATTATATTATGTTCCACGCTGGGAAGATTTGCATCCCGTTCATTGAAAGAAATTTATTTATCTTAGGTACTATTAATTTATGGTACGTAATTTGCATGTCAAGAAACTAATCTAATCACTCGATAGGATAATGGAATGCCATTTACAAAAACCCTACTTTTATTTTTTTTAATATATATTCTTGTCATCATCAGTTCATACACTATACGGTCAAATAGTTCAAGTTTCATCACATTTAGGTTTGTAATTTTGTAATTAGTGGCAATTGCCTATAATATTTTCCTTTATGGTCGTATGTGTTGATGACGTTCACAATTATTATTTAAAGCTTTTCCTCAAACCTTTTAGTATTACTGTAAATAAATACCACATCGGAAGTAATTTTCGAAGCATACACGCTCAGCATAAGAAGATTATTGATATTGTCTAGGGAATAGACAGAGGTAGACCAAGAAAGATAAGGATAGATAATTTAAGAGATTTCAACACTAATAAAGACTGGAAGATAACATCAAATAACCGAAAGGTATAGAAACAACTGAGAGGACTTGCATACCCAACAATGGAAACTAAATAGCTAAAAAAAATAGGATTTTTTTTCGTTTTCTTTTTCAACAATTACTTTAATAAAAAAAATACAAAGGCCCATACAAAAAAGGAAAAAAAAAAACATAAGTAATGAATATTTAAGGAATAAGGAAATTATACAGTTCTTATTAGAAGAAAAAAGAGAATACCAAAATAAACTCAAGTGTTTTGTTTTTATATGGCGAACTTGTAGTACTTTTACGAGTTGTCTCCAATTCTCCATTAATAACACTTTGCAATCATTGACATTGCAAACATATTTACATAAATATATTCGACAAAATCAAACCGATTCACAACATTTTTTAATACATCTAGATTACTATGGAACGTTACGTATCATTTCGACCGTACGAATAAGCATGTAGATACTGCGCAGTGGCATTTGCTATCTCAATCCGAGCTCTGACACGAGACTCCACGATATAAAATGATGTATAAAAACACTATTGCGCACTCGATCCACACGATCGTCGGCGCTTACTGATTAAATGCTTTAATTTAATCGCGCTAAGCGCCGAAAATACATTTTTAATTAAAAAAACTGGACAAATACAATCTTTTGAGAACGTATCGATGAGTAAGCGTACCACAGGTCAGTTTCCTTACTCGTTATTTTCACTAATTCACCAGTTTACTCATTGAATAATTTCTGAATTGTACTTACTAAATGAGGTGATCATAATAGGTAGATTTTCTTTTGAGTTACCGTTAGTACCGTTGGCTTTTTGGGCGGCTTGTACAAATTCAATCGGTACAAAATGTTAAAAACCCTTTTATAGGAAAAAAAAATGGAATTTAGAGAATAATTTAAGAAGTAATATGGTGTCGATTTTTCTATCAATCTCCTAGTCACATAACAATGATACCTAAGAAGACGTGAAGAGCATGAAAGGAAAAAGATTATCATTTAGGTATATATTAGGGTAACGACAACGAAAACAAGACAAAAAGTAGCTTTTTTATTTGAATTTAAAATAGGCGAAAAATAAAGATCATCCATAGTTATGTATTTCTTATTTCACATTTATTTATTTTTCCTCTGTCGAAATTCGCCAAAATCATTTTATAGAATTATAATATAATAAAATGGCATTTGTGTCTAAAACCAACGAAACTCAACATAGATATATGACCGACGCGTCTGACGATCCACGTGGCGTAATGGCAACAGGCTAGTCTGGTTTTGGATGAACAGATTCTGTTTCACTTAGGTTATGGTCTTTTTCTAACTGTTATAATGTCCTATGATTATGATTTCTTAAAATAAAAATATATAGAATCATTGTTAGTATCGGTATAAGCTTAAAATTTACTTTGCAGCCATATCATCATTATATCGTAATTTATCGTTGCTCAACAAGGTTCATATGCTGAGGTATCCGGTTCCTATAAGGTAGACCATAGGCTTGTTTGCCTATTCAATAGTTTTATAATATGACTCAACATCGTAGAGAAACATCACGATTATATTTATATTTTATAAAATTTCTTAATATTTATTTGTAAATTCTATAAATACTTTCTTGATCTGTTCAGCGGCTAATCTTAAAACGGTACTTTATTTCGGATATATTTTTTATCATAACCACTCTTGATTTGTAATCATGATATATTCATTTGATAGGAGTTTAAAGATTTGCGTATCGCTACTAACTCAGCGACCTTCGAATGTTACCCATGGCATTGATTAATGTTTACGCATACAATGCTCATTCAATAATGTACCTAGTTTCATTTAAATATAATGTCTAAGTTTAGAGAAATAGAGCCTAGAGTTGATCAGCTCTTTTCTCTCATTGTAAGTTTGGTTAATTAGCTAACTGTTGAAATAGTGCGTCGCATTCATATACGACGCGAGTGATTCTCTAGCAAGGAAGATAGATTTTCAGGAGTAAATTACACTAATAATAATATTTCGATACATCACGGCGCCTTATGAAAGCTATTATGACGGGAAAGAAGAAAACCAATGTGGGGTTACGTTCACAGAAGAAATAAAGGAAAAGTGGGAGTCGTATCGTATGCGGATATGAAAAGACTATCAGAAGATAGATGCACTTGGAAGCTACCATATAGCTGCGGGACGTGACCACCATATGAACACTTTTAATAATATTAATTAACATTTTTAATATAGCTACTAAAATAGATAACTTGTAATATACTACGATCGTGCATATTAAAAACAGACGATACGAGTATATAAATGAAAGAAATTAAGTAATTAATCCAAAGACGAGAGGTGTTCCATGAGTCCCATGATATTTCTGTTACGATTATTATTTTTTTGTTTTTCTCATTTAGCAACAGATGAAAAACTTATTATATTTGTTTTCTTTTTTCAAAATACCTAACATTTAATATATGTACATACATTAAATACACAATATCTAGCGATTTGAGCACGTGCTTCAAAGCTTAAAAATCGTTTCCGTAACATTATATAACTTGTCCGTAGTATACTCGTAGTAAGATAATAAAAAATAGAAATTTTAGATTTTTAATGATAAAGATGAAATAAATGCAAATACAAAAAGCTGTTGTAATAACAAAAAGAAAAATAATATTTTTCTTTTTTCGAGAATGCTGGCTGCGTCTCATCGCTGTATTGACTAGTTTATTTTGAAATAGCTTCTTATTTGGAATCCAGGGAAATTAATTCAAATGCAATATAGTGAATGATTGATCGTCCACTAGTTATAGATCACAATTAATTCATTATGGCTCTATTGGGCATCGAATATCGAGCAATGCTTCTTTGGCCTTCCATCCAACAGAACGAGTAGAAGCTTTTATTACTTATGCTAGTGAAGATAATAAATAGTAGTGTAATAGTGGTCTTGACTGGTGACGGGTATAAAATTAAAGGGAATTGGACTATTTTAAATGTCTAATTTACTTTTTTATTTTAATAATATATAATTATATAACATTTTGAATAATAAAAAGAAAATAATTAAAAACGATTACTCTATGCATCCGCCTTTTCTAATAACCTAGTCTATTTATTTTTATAATTAGACATATTTATCTGATTCATATTTTGTATTTCCTTTTCACGACATTTCTCACTCTTGATACCTAACATAAAACCGGTATAATTTACGTTCCTGTTAATGGACAATCATGTTTAACGTGAACAAAGTTCTTATTCTGTCAACAAATTGGAGGTAAATACTTTTTTCATTTATATCAAAGTAGGTATAATCACATTTATCTAACTAGATTTTTTTCTTCTTTTTTCCAACTTTTGTCCAATTTAGTAGCGTTGCAAGTGTCTAATGGCAAATCTTGCCGTCGCCGTCGTCCTGTGCATACCGTGGACCAATGCTTATCTTTTTGCACAATGCCCTAAAGGTTCGTAACGTCTGAAATGCTAGTTCACTGCATACCCGATTTCTAGGAGATTCCCAAAATTGCCTCTCGGCTTGTGACTTCGTTTATTTCAACCTATTCAGTCTTATTAGACTAGCGTCAACAGCCACGATCGTATGGAGGCTTGACGCCAGAAATCATAAAAAACAATTAAAAATTCATCTTTTGTGTCGGAAAGAAATATTAAAATCAAATAAAATATTATTTTTTTCTATTTTCTCTTAGGAAATAGGCATTGGAAAAGATCATCTGAAAAAATGCTAAAATAAGAGAGAGTAGAGAATTGTTTGGAAATTAAAACTTCTAAATAAGCATTTGTTGTATTTAATAGTTCTGTTATTTATGAAAACAGAAGAATGTGGTTGCTTTTATGGTACCATGTAAAATGTGACAAAAAATTTTGTCATGCTAATATTAGCATTCGTAGATGTATTGGTCGCTGAATAGCAAATGAAGGCTACCGTTAGTCGCACCGTTAACCGCCTCCAACATTTGGCGATTCTTCTGACGACATATAAATTTGGCTGTTGCCTGCAGCTCTCATGCTTTGATTTTTTTATTATTTTTCTTCGTTTAAAAATAATTGTAATCGATGAAAATAATCAACGAAAACGATGCCACAGGCAAACAGTCACTTACACAATGAATCGTTATGGATGCTTAAATCATTAAGATGGGATACATTTGTTAGTCCAGATGGCAGTTAGTCCATGTGACAGACTTTTATGTCTTCCGATTTCTAATAATTAAATAATTATGAGTAAGCGGAATGGTCTAATCAATACATAATAATATATTTAATACCTACCTATCCGCACTTTATTTATATGTCTGTGTACCGAAGATGGCAATATGATAAAAATAAATGTTTTAAATAAGTTTAGTTTTTGTGTGTTGCACAATGTGCCATAGGTATTATACGGATGTCATATACACATCACATAACGCCTGTCTTTCGAAAATTAACCATAGACTTTATTAACTATAAATAAGTACTTATGCAACATACCTATGTTATGTTAAATACATATTTAAAACCTTAAATTCAATATATTGGTTGAACTCGCACTTGATCGGTTTTTTAATTTTAATTAATGTTTACAACAATTAATTAGTGATTATATAAATAAAAATAAACCTTGTCATTTAAATTAACTTATATACATTTATGTTACTTAGATACAATATAGATGCTGTAGTTAATTATTCATTGGAAATTTCCAGCCTTTCTTAATAAGTAATTGAGGTTACATTGATTTACACGGCCGCCATCTTACATACAGATAACAGCAGTATTTATACAGCGGTTTAGCGCCGATAACAGACCAGATGACGTTTCATTCATACAAAATTTAAATACTACGCACTAAAATGAAGTTATTTGAGTAATAAACCAAACTACCCCCTTGGTTTCACCAGTACGCCCGTAATGTGTCGGCAGCCTTATCGTTATATAAGGTTATCAATTTTTTTTTTCTTTCTTTATTTATAATACATAAGGTCTATCAACTGCGAGTAAAACTCACGCTCTAAGGGCTCCATTATTTTCAGATTAGATATTGCGGATCATCTATACTTACTTATTTTATGCTTAAAACTGAAGAACTAAGTAAAATTGGATTTTAAAAATTCTAATTTATTATTTCTTATTAAAAGGCCCAATTCATGGTAACGTTATAGGCTATAAGTACTCACACATCAAGAGCTAGTGAAACCGCTGGGAACAGCTAGTCATAAATAATCTTAAAAATATACATCTACGTAGTTTCTTGCCTAAAATCATTTCTATTCATAATTCATTTATTTTATGTCAGACATGGGTACATTTAAATCTAGTCTTAATTAATTTTAGAGCTCATTAGATTATTTTTAAAATTATCAAAAAATAATTAAGGGCATGTAGAGCTTGGCTTAGATGAATAAAAATTTGGCTCTACATAAGATCAGTGGTAACTTTTTAATAGGGCGAACCATATATTCTCGTCTTGGCAATATTTTGCATGAAAATGTATTGGTGGGTTAATGATTTTCCCGGAAGAAGAAACAAACTGATATTAAATTATCATTTATTTCGGTAGAGTATCAGCGAGAATATGTAACTATGTTTTTTTTTTTGTAATATTTATTCTTAAATAGGATTTGGTCATTACTATATCATTTTTAGTTAATTTAACAATCAGTAGTTAAAACATACTCTTCGTAGTGGAAATGTTATTTTCCATAATAAAGCTAAATGTAGTACTTAGTGCAATTTTGGTGTTTAAACATAACTTTACAACAACACAAGACAATGGAATTTGCGTTTTTAGACAGGCCGAATGTTATGACGCACATGGCTGTATTACTCTCTCTATTTATAAGAAGACATAAATATATTATTACCAATGTTAAATATGACTAATAAAGATACGGAAAGAGAGAATGAATATCTATTGACACGCTATTACAAGTATTATTACTTGTAGCCGCGTATCGTTACGTAAGTACATATAGATCTGGAAAATTTGATATAGAACAAGATATCTAAACACGTGAGCAAGTAGGTAGATTACCTTTTGCTAGCTATTAAGCATATTTTAACACAATTGTTTGGTTCTGTATACTTACCGTTAATTGATTCAAGTGTTTATCTAGGAGAATAAAATAGCTGCAATTCCACCTTAAGTTATTACAGAATGGGGATGAGGGTAAGAATAATATTCTATTACTTAGTTCGCAAGTGAGATTATCTTAAATTAATGGTGATCTATTCCACCGCAAGCCGTAAAAGTCGTCTAAGGGAATCGCCGAATGGGGAAATTCTGACATAGGCGATGCTGCTAGCAACCCATCACTATTGATTTCCTGTTTCAACTACCATTATGCTAAACGTGACCTTAGGTCTTATGGCTCTAGGCTCTGTCTACCCCGATGGGATAAAGACGTGATTATATGTTTGTATACATGTGTGTGTTCTTAAATCTCAAATCTTGATGAACCAGCTCTGATAGACCTAAAATCTGGTGTACTAACCTGTTTAAGCAGCTACAAGCTACTATATAGTAGAATTAATCCCAATCCCAACTAATATTAAAAATGCGAAAGTGAGTTTGTATATTTGTTTGTTTGTTACCTCTTCACGCCCTATCTACTGAACTAATATTCCTGAAATTTCGCACCTAAGCTAGGAGTATTGAGAAGGAAATAAGGTTCATCTCAGGAAAAAGCACTGTTCCCGAAGAAAATTCATGCGGGCGAAGCCGCGGGCGAAAGTTAGTTTCAAAATATTTCACGTCCCTGGAAGCATATTAAAATACTACGTCACCTCTTATCCAAATAAACAGGTCAACATAGCAAACGGGCATAGCTCTATGATACTTTTATTATAATGAGCACACGTGGCATTATGTACTATCGTAGTAACTTTGTTATGTATTCTCGGAAGAGTCGAAACAGAGTCCACAACAACGGATGAGGTTATCTAATCTTAACTACTACTTAGAGTACTTTCGCAGGTCTATGCGCATCTACTCGTGCGATTGTCCGTGCTAGGTTATTTTTCTGTTTCTTATTTAATAGACTAACCTTGCCCCAGGGATTTCCCGAAACAAGACCTAGAAGTTCGAAACAGAAACAGATACTGCAGAATAGAAAATGATGACATAAGCAATTTTTAAAGAATCTTATATACACGTTTATCTCTTAAAATTTTAAAGAATAATATTTTGTTTTACTTGAAGTAAAAAAATACGATCCTTGAGTTACTAGTATTACATGTGTGACACCATGCTACAACAATACGCTTAGACTCTAGTTCATTCTTTAGTTTTTTATTTTCCTTTTGTAATATAAGACAGCACGGTAACAGCACATAATAAAGTAAAATCAAATGACAGAAATAGAAAATATACAATAGCAAACTCATGAAGTCTGTAATTAAAACAGCTAAACTTAAAATGTCTCGTAACAGTTTAGGTATTTACTCTGGTGCAAATCAGAAAGAGGAAGATTTACTTATATGAGAATTTAATTAAGACTAACTTTATTGGAGCATTGTCAAAGATATCTATGCATTTATGAACATCTATATCTATAATAGATATTATTTATAATAAAGGGTCGATTTCTGACTTTGTCTTCTTAAATTGTGAAAAATAATGTCGCTTTCAAAATTGGTATATTTTTAATTAACTAATGATCCATTACATTTTAAGAATTCTTCGTAGATTTTTTGTCCATCCCCTCAAGCAATAGCAGACCCACGCGAATAAACAGATCTTAAGTCACCAGTCTTTATAATTAATGTTTTAGATCACTGATTAGTTTTTTTTTTATGAAATAAACATAATAAAGCCATAAACTTATGGCTTTATTATACTTGTATAAAGCTTTACTTTATACTTGTATAAAGTATACATTATAGGATTTATATAGATAGATAAATTTGACTTATTTATCAACCGTCTGCCTCTATACGTTCTGTTTTTCCAGTCCTCCTGCAATCTAGAGAATTTCAATAAGTTGATGAATGATATTGTTGAACCAATTTTGATAGGATTTTTCGTCACAAGGAACTGATTTACTTAAAAAAAGTTTTATTTCTCAAAATTAAAAAGTTTCCGAACAAAATATATAATATACTTACCAGGATGACCTCGGTCAACGGCTAGTCGGCTAGTTTTTGATAAGATCTTTGAAACCGATTATCTCTCGTCTCATTAGAAAATTGAAAGGGAATAAAAAAAATTAGAAATAAAACTTCTACGAGATCCAACGAGTCAAATAAAGTACTTATTCATATCTTATCAGTCGCATAGCAACGCAACGGGTGACGTGCACCAGTGATTTGTTTTATCACAAAGTCTAACACTTCTTATCACTACTATATTGCTCTTTGTGTTCGTATTAATTGTCTTCGCAGCTGATCTAACCGAGCAATGTATAGTGTGTAAGCGATGTTTTACTTTCATTGCGCATCATTTAGTAGGAGTATCAGTTACTGGCCTTGGTATCGTTTATTTAAACAATATCGAACTAAATTGACTTGGGTCTCGGGAAAGTTTTGCCGCTTTATTTAATTTGAGATAGCTTTAACTAATTTAGGCCGATGATGTTTGTATTTCGATATAGGTACCTTCCTAAGAGCTATATAACATTCGTAGTGTATAACCTATCAGCATGAATACCTACCGACCATACCGATAGGTTTTTATTGTTAATACAATTCGCTGTAATATATTGTTATTAAAATAACTTTTAATTTAACGAACTAATTCAACTGTATCATTTTCAAAACTGTAACCTATATAGGCACTTAAAACATAACTTTTTTTTAATTTAGCAACTTTGCACAGCCTTGGCAAGAAATCATAAATCACAACTTATAAATAAAATTTCCACCTGAAAACTCTTAACGAGTTTAGTTAACCTTGGCAATAAATTTTCCGATACAATTTCCCTTTGATATACAAAAGAGGTTGAGGGGAGGCGTCGTGAATGCAATAGGTTGCAGTGCCACCTTGCTTTGATTGATTTATTCGTCTTGTTTGTCACAAGCCCGATTTATTTGAAATTCTGCCAACCCCAAGACAGCCGACGGATTAATATCGGCCAGACCTCCGATATATCCCCGACTTTCCGTAATAATTCAATATTTCATCCGTTTAGGCCGGGACCTACGCTGAGAATTAACATACAAACGCCAATCGTTTCATGAATAAAAAATGTATTGGATTTAGTGAAATGACTCGCGCGATCACCCAAGTCAGTGTTGCTTACCAAACTGCTTATAGCGGAAATATAAAATTTCTTATTACAGAGTTAGCCGATTCTTCGATATAGCGTTAAGCGTAAAATGTTTACATTTATTTCGAACAATATACTACATTTTAAAGTAAAACAAATGACTTTTAAAGTTAAAAAGTTGCTAAGACCAACCAGGTCTAAATTTTACAAGAACAAATAAAAATTAAAAGTTTTTGATGATCAATGAAAATAGTATTATATTAATAATAGTAAGTAAAATCTATAATTAATTATGACCATAAAATGTTTTATACACTTCCTCTACGAGAATACATTGCTAAGAAACGCATCGCAAAGAACTTCAGCAAAGGTAAGAAATCTGCTTTATATATACCTATATATAATGAGATGTATAGTAATGAATATCTTGGAGTTAAAAATTCCACTCAAACGCATCCAAATTTCGGAACCGGTTTGAATTTAAACTGCGTGAACTAGTCTCGCTCTACCTCAAATGAAAGAGTGTAACAGATGCGAGTATGCGACAATGTTCCACTCTATATACAATATTATTAAATGACGGTACTTACTGGTACTGCTTTTTATTTCATCGAGTGGGTTGCAAAAAGCTCTTCTATTTTTCTGAATGGTTATAAGAAATTAATGTAACTTATTGCGTCGGCTAAAGTATTTTTTATTTTACTTACATGTTAAATAAAATTCTAGCCTTTCTTTATCTGATTTAGATGATTTTTACTGTAAATAAGAATACTCGTATACATACGCTATTCAATTTCTGATAGGTACGAATCCAACAAAAACATTTGCATGCAAAATCTTGTCAAGGCGAGAACCTATAGCTCGCTCTTTCAAGAAGCTATCAGTTCACTGATCTTATGTAGAGCCAAACTTCTTAGTGTACACGCTCTAACTCTACAAATCCTAACTTAACAAACTCTATACCTTAGTCAAAATATCATATTATACATTACAAAACCCTTTAATGCACATAGATTACATGCATAAATATAACAAAATATATATTATACAAAATATGTGACGTGGCTACTTTCTATGTCAGAAAGAATTCACAACATTTCAATTTTTTATAGGTACCTCAAATTGTTAACTATTTTGAAGTTTATGTTTTAATAATACCGTAAAAAAAAATTCGACCATTTTTATCGCTTATTTATTGAAATATTCCCAAAAAACTTTGTGCAGTCTCAATGGCGGATTAACGTCGTGTATACCTTTGCGCATTTAAACAGTATAATTAAAAAATTGAGGTGTCAAATGTCATTGTCAAATCAAATAAAGAGATAGTCTGCGGTTTGACCATTCCTATCATCCTCCTCCTATCACCTTAGATCATGTACCTATAGATGTACAAATAGCATGGCGGCACATGAGACAGAAGATGGACTTTCCTATTGTGCCATCTCATTTTCGCAGGAATTGACAAATCATAACTACATCTATATTATTTTTAAATCTATGTTATCACCACTACCAACCGAAAATAAAAAAAAACAAACGTCAAACGTCAATCGTGACAATGTCAATTTCATTATTTTTATTTTTTTAACTCGTGTAGGCAAATGTAATGGGTTTATTTATCCTCTAAAGCATTTTTTGAATTTACAAAACTTTTAAAATATTTTTCTATTACTTAGATCTAAAATATCACGAAAAGAAAAAATACGTGTTTCCTAGTTTTCAAAATACTATTTACTGAGCATAAGAAAACAAATGACAAAAAAAATGAAATGTTGTCAAGTGAAATCAGAGTTTTTAGATATCAATGAAATCAAAAGTATAAAAGCTATGTAATAAAAATTGTTCCCCTCTTTTTCATAAAAATTTAAAATGTTTTGTTAAGCCCGTTTTCATCAAAATATTTTGTCTCTTTCTCTTTAACGAAATCTACCATAAAAGAAAGAGCCAAAACATATTTTAGTTAAAACGGGCCTAACAAACATTTTTAAATTATGAATAAGGGAGTCTATGTTTACCAAAGTTATGAGGGTTCAAAAAAATGACAAAGCGCTTCGAGAAAATGTACTTAGGTTAGGCACTACGTTGCATTCTGTTTGGTTCCTTTTATTTCAAAAATCTATTAATTTATGAGTAAAGAGATTTATGTAACTAATGGAATTGAGTGTATTTTTATGTAAATCTTGTTTTCTCTTTATCGTCAGTCAACTATTAAATCCCATTATTTTTGATAACGTAACATTAAACACAGAGACTTGCCAATTAAACATTTCCTAACAAACTTGAGGAAGGAATAATACCAGTTACGCTGATTTACAAATTTCAGTCTTATGTCGTTCTTAATAAAGTAATTTGTAATGATGCCTATAATTATTGTAGAGCCGCGACCTCAATTAGACGAAAGAGTCTTAATAAACGCGTTAATCATCGAATTATGAATATGAAGATAGTCGATTTCCGACCGCGAGACGTTTTGCTGCCCACTTGATGACCTTTTGCGTGCTTCGGGTACAGCTATGCATAAAATTGTCCTAGAAAATAAAAATAGAAAAGTAATTAAATTATACATTTTATTGTGATATATTTTCAGACTAATGTACCCAACTATATGTGATTCGGTAATTACTTGCTGAAATAACAACAAACAAAAGAACTTTCGTTTATTCAAAATTTGCGTCAATAACGGAATACATGTAGGTATTTAAAGAATCCCAAACTTATAGCTTATATTTATAGTTTTATTAGTAGCAAGCTACACTACTCTAAAGTCAAACTTCCATAATGAATTGGCCATAATAGATTATGCCCCCTTCCAAAAAGATAGCCGGTACCAGCATAAGAATCTAGAAAGTACCACTTTCCATATAGATTTGCTCGTAGACCGAACCTGTCCTGTTTGGTAATTCACAGGCAAGAATGTTATGTAATTATTACTTTCTGAAATATTTCACTTGTCGACGTGACGTTACTTATCAGCCATACAATGCGATCGAAGCACATTATCATAACTGGTCGTGCGAAGCGATGATTATGATAATTAGCAATTACGTCTTTAGCTTATAAAGGACATATTATAAAGTGCCTGATTTATAAACCTTGTCAAACATTATCCATTTTATACTATTCAACTTTAATGGAAAACTTATGTGTTCTTATACCATGTTTTAATAATAAAAAATATTGAAATAGTTATGTGGGCTAAACTTAAGTATGACATCTTAAAATATCTAATACTGCCCAAGGCTCAACTCCTCTACGGTATCAATTTTAGGGTTTCGACTTCTAGAAGTCACTTACCAAGTTTTAGTAAATTTTACCAAGTAGCTTTTGTAACATCAAAATAAAATACCGAGTTACTGATTATCATATTATGTTTGATACATGGCTAAGTTTTTTGCATAAAATATAATTTTAAAATTGTGTATGTATATAGGTACTAAGGAATAGGTATGTACTCAAATATAATATAGGTACCTACTAAATACCAGTTTTCTTAATGCGTCACTGAAACCCGACTTCATGTCATGACTAGGCGGGATTAAAACCGGATGCACTAAATGCAACAACTATGACATTACAGAACCTGTTACGAAGCTTTACGTTACTTAAGAAATATAAATAATTAGATATTTACAATGTAGTTTCTGATTCAACCATTTTTCCATATTTATTCTTCTTAGCTAGAGTCGACTGACTAATACTTGTGATATAAACAAAACTACGCTCAAAGCATTATTTATACTAATGCTATGCAAAATAACTGTGGGTTATGATTTAAAAAAAAATATAGTAAATTGGGTAATGAAAGAGTTTAAAATATCCTTGTGTTGTTTTAAATTAAGTTTCAATTGTCAGAATTAGTTGTTCTTTATTGAAGAGAAATATTAGAAGAATGGGAGAAGCTCGATGCGTAAAATCAGCCTATCTGATAGAGTCTGCGCCAGATAACGCTGGAGCAATGCGGTACAGGCTGACCTGCGTATAATGGGCGTTGTAAACTGGCGGACTGTCGCATAAAGAACACTCTGGCACTCTCTCGTTTTGCAGGCCAAGGTCCACTTTGGGTCTCTGAACCAGCAGAGCAAGTAGAAGAAAGGTAGTAGAAGATATAAGAAGTGCTGGCGGTGCACGTTTCAATTTACTTGTGTCTTATATAATGTGCAGTGCATCTGTAATTTTACCTGTCTTGTGGCTATTAACCAAGCATTTTATAATCTTTGCTGTAAATTAATAATCAGTTTCTCGACAAACTTTTAAATGAAATCAGCGTCAAAGATTTACGAGGAGTCAATTTCTATTTCGAGCGTAAGATGTTTAAGTTTCGGGGTCGTATCAGTCCGGTAGCAATCTCGTATTCTGCAGTGAAAGTTGATCGATTGTGCACGATTATTTAAGATGCCGAACAGAGATAGACATTCCTTAATTATAGTTATAAAAAAACTATTAAAGTTATAGTGATTTGATTATTATTTTTTGCTAGGCATACGATACGGCCAAACTAATAAAAGGGCCTTCGTCTGCTGCATCGGCTCTTTATTAAAACTTTCACACGAGTAGAGACTCCATTTTTTAGTTTGACTAAAACTCGAGATCCTTTACACCAATTTGGTTTTGAAATATCTGTACGAAATCTATAAAAATTGGAAGGTGGTAAGAAACGATAAACTATAAAGGATTACAAAGAAAGTAGCGATAACCACAATTTATTTTCCATACAAATTAATCTTCCCTGTTAATTGGCGGTTGGCAATACGGAATTCGCCGGGTCAGCTGTTTTAGTACTTAACATATTCAAAGTAAAATAACTATGAAACATTTCGGTAGACAAAATTCGGTTATCACGGTTCAATAAAACCGGTCATGAGCTAAGGATTTTTTGAAATATGCCTGGCGTTAAACCGCGTGCTATTCCCAAATTCTATGAGCTATCTGATAAATTTTTGTAAAGGTGCTTTTATATTAATGACAGTTTCTATTAGACCTACTGGTTTTATTTATTACTAGCGACCCACCCCAGCCACGCATAGGCGTAAAAACCTTCCTCTATTAAAAAAAACCGCATCAAAATCCGTTGCGTTGTTTTAAAGATTTAAGCATACGTAGGGAAAGAGAAAGCGACTTTGTTTTATACAATGTAGTGATAGTGATTTCGGCAACAGAAGAAAATCTTTATAAAGATTTTGATTTTGAGACTATAGTCTCAACCTAAAAACGGCTTAATCAAAAGGACTTGTATCTATACTGACTGAGGCCTGGGCGAGACTTAATTACCTATACACTTGAGTATTCATATAACCGTAGTGTGCATATATGTAGATGTTATTTTCTTTCTTTATTTTCCGATATATTTTTTCAAACATATTACTGTTAGTGGTTTGTTTTCTAAGAAGTAATTGAGTGCCATATGAATTAAGTAACTACTTACTATATTTATCCTGTCTCGTGACTCGAGTATTACGCATTGCACATCATTTTATTGACTAGAAACATAGTAATACTTAATACTTTTTTATTAAAATTTGACAAAACTCCATTTGAGCAGAATTTCCTATTAATATTTTCACACTCAATATCTTGAAATTCTTGGCACAGTCAGATTAGCACTTCACGGTCGCTCAACTCCATTAATAGATATTGCAGCTCATTGAAACTTAGCCTTTAAATCAAGAACGTTAAAGACGCGCCGGTCTGAAACTACGCCTCCTTTGGTATGTCCATGAATTGAGGTGCAAAAGAATGTAGAAATTTGATGGCGGCCGTATAATGCCAAAGGTCTTTTATGGTTTTTTCCATGGCGTTCATATCCGGCAAGACAATGTAACTTGTAAGGCGCGACGTCTTAGTCTACCTAACTGATTGTATGAATAGGTTATATGTATTGCTATTTATCCTGCTACATATATATTGATACTTTATTATTATTACCATCCATATGGCTGCACACACAAATGATGTAATGTAAAAAAAAAAACAATTAATTAAGATTTTTTCAATCTGGATCGTGATGTGGATGGCGTCTGCTGGTGTAGCTATAATTATTTCAAATAAAAAATTCTCAGTTGGTCTGTTCATATTTTATCAATATTTTGTAGGTGGTAGCGGTGGTTGTAGCCGAAGACTGCTAGGAAGCTATTATATTCAATAAGACATTTTCGACAGATTTGTTTTTTATAATGTGACTAACTAGCTGTTTCCCGCTGCTGCGCACACGTAGGACCCGGTTATATTGCGCCAAATAGTAGCCTATGTTTGAACCCTGGTCTTTAACTTTATCCACTATATCCATACCAAATTTTATCGGAATCGGTCTAGCGGTTGAGCGGTGAAAGCGTAACAGGCCGACAGACAAACTTTTGCATTTATATTATTCAGTATGGAAGTATGGATATCTTTTTTTTGAGGGGTCTATAATCCTTTGAAGCTTTTAATTACTTTTAATAGAAAAGACAAGCTATATTAAGCGAATAAAATTAGCTCAGTTTTGAATGAATTAACATTCATAACAAACTTTGTATAAATGACACAATCTTATCTTAAGTCAGCAAAAGACGTCATCTAATCACCAGAATCTAAAATTGAAAATAACCTTTATCTACTACTGCTTATATATAATTTATCGTTTTATTTTTTGCTATTGAATAAGGTTAATAATAACGTTTTATATAAGAAGTCCTCAATGAACATAGTCTTTGAATATACATTTACGGTAAACAAAAATTACAGTAGCTAATTCAAAGTCGTAGAAGGCTACAAGTTAATTAAGACCTCTGTTTATCCCATATCCGCAGTGAGATGTTATATCGTCGGAAAAAATAGTGTCATCTACCTTTTACCTATTCGTATACCAAGGTAAAAGTAAATTTAATGGTATCCCTTTCTAAATGAATTAATTTAAGTTAATTATGGTGTTTTTTGGTGTACATGTCAGTACTCATTTAACACTCGCGGACAGTAAACGAGATATCAATAACAGATAATTGTTATCTACGTCGAGAGGCGTTACTGTCAGAAAAAGTGTTAAGATGCGTACGCAACTTGTATAGACTTCGTAGTAAAGAGGTTAATCTATACGTACTATTCTAATAATTTTCCAAGTTAGGGGAGTAGGGATGTCGGTTCGCAGAATCCACACCTGTTCTGAGAAACATTGACAACGTGGTAATGTTTACGTCTGATGTTTACAAACAACAAATTGTTTACGCTGACACGATGCATCACGTCACACGACGTCACAGCCTCGTCACGTCCATGCCTCCACCACGCCGCGCCCAGCGCCGTCGCCAATCCAGTTCTACTGCGTCTTATAATTGAAACTAATAACAATAATTGCGTTCTATTAGCGTCGAATGTAACAATTTGAGGGGGTTTGACGCCGAGAGTTTTTGAGTTGGCGCCATATTGTGTAATTGATCGTATTATATATTTTACGTAAGCAAATCCCTTTACGTCTTTTTAGGATGGGGTAAAATTAGGAAAATATATTCGATAGAAAACGTAAATGATTTATGTAATGCTTAACGTAATAATTAATGATAAAAATGTTTTGAAGGATATAAGCGGAACTGTTTAGTTTTGATACTAATTGAACATTTTATTATTATCTTAGATCGGCTTGTGACTTTATCCAAAGGTTAATTTATTTTGTATTCAGAGCCAGTCTTTAAATGACATGATATGTAAGTAAATTCTCGTAATAGATTCTGTCGTTAACCTTATCAAATAAGTAAATTTTTTATGTGTACAAAATTTTATCAAAATTGGTTAAGTAGTTTAGTCGTGAAATCGTAACTGAAACACAAATGAATTGAAAGAAAAACACACGCACGCAAATATAAATAGATAAATACATAGCTACATAGAGTACCTATCTTCTCGTATGTGTGCCAAATTTTAAATAGATCGAGTGCCATTAAATAGGGATTATGTAACCAATATGCAATTGCAAACGTAGAACTTTCTACTTTGTATTATTAGGCTTTTTTATTATAAAAGTGTTATAAAACCTCCTATAAACAGTTCTATCTTCCACTAGATTGCTTCACAGAGTATTAAAATTCGCGCGGTCTCTCTACAGGCAATTTTTTAAATCTATGGGTTGCTAGAAATATTCCTCTGGGGCCTTTTAAAGGTGTCACCGTTACTAGTATTGAACTTCGTCCATCTACCAATTAGCTCGGTTTTCAATTACTCACGTCATACGAAGCCCGCATTTAGAATGCTAGGGTTTTATTCAAAGACTGGTTCTAAAACATTCTTGTATTCATGCAAATTAATTAAAACACAGAAGTGATTATCACTTCTCGGTAGTTTGTTCAATTTTTTTTTCTTATAGCAAAAGATTACTCACCCACTTAAAGTAAACCGAAAGCTACTTGACCTATAAATCTTTAGAGGTAGAGGAGGCAGGTAGGGAGTTAAATATAATGTATGTAGTTAGGAGACATTGGTCAGAAAATATATTCTGAAATTCACTTGGAAGTATAGTTTCGAGCAGCCTCAAATGCCTAAAGTAAACTCTGATATATAATAGTAGGTATGTATTTAGTATTTCAAAATTGTCATACAGTGGTAACTTGTGATCCAGCATGATTAAAAACATTTAAATTTTTTTTATAAAGCAAAACTATATTTATATTTTAAATAAAGCTCGTACTCATACTTATGAATTTTTGTTAGTAAAACTGCTCATTATTAAAATAAAAGTAGACACTAGAAGTATTTATGGTATAAAGTGGGTTTTGTTCTATCCAAAATTAAAAGGTGGGGCATTATTAACAATGTGGTTGTTTTTCGTCTAAGAGACAGTTTGACATATTATTGTAATATGAGCACACGAAAATATTAGAATTTTTGTTAAGTATAGTAGATATAACGGCGTCTCACGATTTTGTATTTTATTGCACAATGAGGGTATTCAAATGTGAGCATAGACTGCTGTGGTTGGTTAACATTTTGACAGTTTCAACTTTGTACCACTTGAAAGTAGTCTGATTTTTGTGTTCATTCCCTTATACTATTATATTCCTTATTTTACTTATGTTGTCTTATCGATTTATTCATTGTTTATTATATTTTTACAATAAAGTTTTGAATTTATTATGCTGAATTAGGATTCGTACTACGTGGTTTTGCTATATTAGTATTAACCTAACAATTTTTCATAGTCATTAATAATACCCGACCTGTCATTCGTTTCCAATATTCACTTACAAATTGACCAGTGATTTTATCTTTACCAAGTAAATGACCGTTTAGTTTATTTTTTTTTAATGGAATCATAATCCTATTACAATCAGTGTCAGACTTGAAATAATTTACATTTCACGTGTTAAAATTTACAGAAAAAACCTATTTTTAAACTTTTTATTTTACTATGCATATCGTATTAGGAATTCAATTTTTGGATGACAATTAACAATTACAAAAGATATACTATTTTTGTAAATAAACAACTACTGAAGATACTATTTTAGTCAATATTTCTCTAAATTGAATCGGACCATAGTTAAGGAGGAGGAAAATAGTTGCGCATTCCAGTAGTTGAACGTATAATTTGTTATATATTATTGTAGTGTAATATGTTAATTTACCGAGTCGAAAGGCGGCCGGCCTTGAAGGCGCGTCGTGTGTCGACTAGTGGCGACAATGTGATATTATGTATACAAACGTATACAGTAGCTGTTTATTTTTAATCTTATTGGCGTTGACTCCAACGCGTATTTATATAGTACGAATCAAATGCACAAAGCTTAATTTTAGACTTGGGTTCGCAATTAAACAGATGTATTTAACAGCAACAAAATGTGTCACAGCGCGCCGTTACTGTTACTTGTGCAGACAGAGTAAGGACTTTTCAAATCGCATGTGCGAACAGAACATTTTCTTGCTCTGTGCTTGTGTATTAACCTCTATTGTGGATTCTTTTAAATTTATCTTAAAAACAGCAAGAGGTAACTTTTTACATTTTATCATAAAATTAAACGAGCAATACTTAATAATATATAAATTTATTTGTACTAAACGGCTCTAACGATTTCTTTGAAATATTAAACATAAGTTTTACATAGTCAAAAAGTTAATCTAGCTAGGTTCCATATCTGGGAAATTCATTTTACCCATATTTTCAAGCAAAAAGATTCCTTGTACAAAACGAGCCAAGCTCGGTCGCCCAGGTTCTCATCAAATAATAACGTCACTTTAATAAACGTCTACCAATAGTATATTTAAAATCTCTATGCCCGCAATAAAACAGTGCTTAGATCTTAATTTTAGTTGTAAAACCGTTTTCTTTTCAAATGTCCGTTTAAAAAAAAACAATTAGTAGATGTAATGAATTGTCGAGAAATCATATCACACGTTTTCGTCTACGAATCTTAGCGTAGCATATGTACTAGTAATTGCTACAAGTTCGTGCGTCGTAGCATGCTACAAATAAAAACCAATTTCTATCCCTAGGTGGTGGATTTTTTAATCTTTCTTTTATTCTAAACATTATTTATTAGTTTGTGTTGGACTTGAATGTCATAAGGCATTCTCTACCAGACAAAGTTAGAATTAGAATTTTATTTATTAGGTCGCATATAATAAAGTAGAAAAATAACATAAAAAGCGTGTTTAAAATAATTTATTTTAATATATTATACCTACCCAGTCATGAAAATATGTATGTTTACAATCTTTATATCATATGTGGAACAACTGTGACGTCACAACCGCCCCATAATTGATCGGTAACGCGATGCGGTCATATAAATTGACGCTAATAGATTTGCAATAATATAAGGATAATATTTACTGATACAGTGCGTTGTCTTTTGATATATAAAAGATATGGATACAAATGATTAGTTATAAACTGCAAACTTTTTGATCTTTTAAAGAAATAGCTTAAAGTTTGTTTTATAAAACAGAATGTTTTATATATCATACTTTAAGCTATTTCTTTTAAAGTTTAATAGTTACTATTCACTTAGTTTGGATTCTGAGTGTTACAATTCTCTATTTTAGATTTTTATTTAGAACATCATGCTTTTTTCAGGTTGATCTGAAGATTAACTATGCTTTTCGTGTGCTCTTATATTCCTAACTAGCGACCCGCCCCGCCTACGCATGGGCATGAAAAAAAAAACCTTCCTCTTGAATGCATACTTCCATACTAATATTATAAATGCGAAAGTCTGTCTGTCTGTCTGTCTGCTGGACCGATTGTGATGAAATTTGGTAGGGATTTGGTTAACGACCTGAGGTCAAACATAGGCTACTTTTGGGCGCGACATAACCGAGTCCCACGCGGGGCGGAACCACAGGGAGCAGCTAGTCACTCTATATAGGTATTTAAAAAAACCGCATTAAAATCCGTTGCCAATTAGACAGAAATTGTAGGTTGTACATGTTTTATAAAATCTCGCCAAAATATCAAAATCGTGGCAACTTTAAAACATTATATAAGTATGCCGTGAAAATATGCAAAACCGAACCACTAAGTAAAATAACTAAACCTGTTATTTTAAAATGTGTATGTGAAAGAAACGAAACAGTGTCTTACCAAGTTCATTGAGGTAACCATTATATTTAAATTGTCTTACTAATCTCACGAAGCAATCGATAATAAAAACAAATGATCTGGACCCCAATCTTTCTGATTCGGGATTCGATATATGTTCTCATAAATTATATTCAAAATACGGTTCTTATAAATGTACGAGGTAAACATTATTTTTGTCTTTGCAAAAGCAGTATTTATGCAAGTGTTGATCATAAATTTTAACCACAATATATACAAGAACTTTTCTGCCCTTGTAATCATTGGTTGATTACTTCAATAAGTTGATCCACTGAGAAATACTAATAAATACGACATGTCTTTCACTTATTTTTCAAAGAATACACATAATTTTTTTAATTATAACGCTTTTACATAAATCTACGACGACTAAAGACCGTAACACATAGGTAAGTAAGTATGTTGCAACGAAAACTATTAGATTAATGGCGAGGAAAACATTTATAGGAAAATAATCGAACCCTGCTGTCACCTAATGGACAGTTCATTAAGACAATAAGTCTTTCATTCAGGCAATTGTTGACATCATTTAATACAATCAAAACATTTCTCATATACATGAGAAACTACACAGTTTCGATCACTTCGATGTAAGAATCCTATTATATATTCTATCCGCACTAATAAGAAATACGGAAAAACTAATTATTTACAACTAGCAATCCGCCCCAGCTTCGCATGGGCATAAAAACTTTCCTCTTGAATTACTCTATCTATTAAAAAAACTGCATCAAAATCCGTTGCGTAGTTTTAAAGATTTATGCATACATAGGGACAGAGAAAGCGACTTTGTTTTATACTATGTAGTGATAATCAGGACAAAATTTGTACAAAATTCAAATTGGTACAAAGATAGATCATTTATAACCACAACTTTAACTTAAACTCCTATTAGACAGGGTAAGAAAAGTCTGTTAGTAGTGTTTGTATGTTTAATGATTTGTTGGATCACTTTTGACTTACCGGAATTCAAATGTTGCCTTAAGGCATTGTAAACCTTTTAATAAATTGGTAAACGCGCGCCCTTGACTAGGGGCCTGCAAGGCGACACAATTATTGGTAAAATTGGAAAAATAAAACTATTTATTGACAAGTTTAGGGTACACCTGTAACGTAGTACATTTAATTCAGTTCCACGTTACAACACACTTCAAGTTAAAACAATTGAAACCAGTGGATAATTAGATTTCATTTTGATTTCAAAAAATTATGAACTTATGCTTTCTTGCATACATGCAGCAATAGGATGAGGAAATTCATGAAGTAATTCGGATAAAATGAGTGTAATATAGAAGGATTAGTTAAATAAATTGATATAAATTAAAACTAATTCACATATTTGTAAATTTATTGCTTTTGTAACCAAAAGGTAATATTTATACTTTGATCCAGGACATCAGTAAATATCAGGAAATAGATCAAAGTGGAAGAAACTTACACACTGTGCCGACTCCACATAGGAAAGTGAGATAAGGTAAAGGAAAAGAAGAACACATCAGTGTACTTACTACATTTCAGCTGATACAATAAAGCAATCAGAGCTTAGAAAAGAAAGCTATCTATCATCTCAAAACTTTCATATAGTAGAGAAGAAATAAGTCGTTTATTTCATTTTTAAATTTTATAGTCGCAGAATTTTAATTTCAGTCACCAAATGACTCTTACGAGTACTGCCAATTAGTAATCATAACAGTTATAATTTCTGATAAATGTGGAACCTTAATTCAGCTGACTTAATTTTCCGAATGTATTCCAATTTACTTTCTCTGACTTTGCTCTAAATAGCACCTTAATTAAAGTCGATCAAGGAGAAACAGGATCATGCAATGACTCTTAATATTGCATCAGAAAACTGTTATATAGGTATATTTTTTATATACTAACTTTTGAAAATAATGTATAGTTTGGATGTATTTGCTGTAAAAGTAGAAAGAAATTTCTATCAATAAAATCAGCTCATCATGAGAATATTCAAAGTCATTATCATCATTTCTAGGTGTCACGGTCAATCGACTAAGCCTTTGACAAAATTCAAACTGAAGGATAAGTGTTCGCCAACCTTTTTATATCTTTTACTTGGTTTCTCTTAAGGATAATGTGGGATGCTTAAAGTAAAAACAGGAAATTTAATTATTTTTTATTTAGAGTATAAAATGAAACAAAGTTATAGTAAGTAAACCGCAATCGATCCTGATTAAGTCGTACAAAAATATCAATCAAAATTACCTATCACTAATGGCCATCCATCCACAATGTCATTGTTAATTGTCGCTTGACATGTAAAGTACTTTGAACGTTAACTTCATATTTTAATAATCATGCATCGAAGTATCAGTTGTATTCTTATTATAAAGATGATTAAATATTGTCTCCTTGAGCAGTCTGTACTTAGTAAATAAACAACAGAAACAAATTTTATCATAGCCTTATGTTACGTCATCAACATGACATTTTACTTCAGAAATAACAATGTGCCTAGTATATAAATACAAACTGTGAGAAACGGACAAATTTTCTTTGATATTCGTTGATTTATGTACTTCTCTAAATAGTAGATAGTAATAACGATTTTTGTATATTAATATACAAAAATCGTTAAACATTTTATAGATATTTTAAACGACTTGTATGAGATAATAAGAGATTTTTTTCCTTTAAATAGCCTAGTTTCAATATCTATCCTACACAAATGACCTTCAAAATGTTTTATTATTCACGTGCATACAGAAAAAGAAAAAATATAGTTTAAAAAACGTTTTCGTATTAGCATTTAACATCCTCCGCCATCCTCCACATAACGAGCGTCCATGAACTCTGCGCAAGAGCATTCAATCGTAAACTGTGACATTTTACTGACATTGCACGTCTATTGCGCGCCTCACATAAACGGCGGGCAAGCCTTGCACGCCGCACGGCACACTGCCATTTATAACTAAAATTTTATTGCTTTGCTTCCAGTTTATCTACGACTTACAAACCTGTATTATGACTTTTAAATTAATCTTTCGACATGCTCCAGGTACCACTACCACCGTGCAGATTTTACATACTAAATGAATTTTTATCTTATTTAACATTACCTAATTGGATTTCTTGTAATTATTGAAAAAAATGTTTTAATTAGCGTGTAATAGTTGTATGTTTAACATTTAAGTTTTGCGACCCTATTAATGGGTTCCTTTTTTTATTATTTGAGTGACCAAAGATGATATAGACTATAGAAACTGTACGAAAAATATTTTTTTCAACTAATAATTTTCTACGAGTAAACATAAAACATACATATCATCACGTCTGTTTTCCGCAGGGATCGGAGATTAGAGATTTCCATTGACTTTGATCGCCTTATCAAGAGGTCCGCTATTTGGTCGTAGTATGCTTTTCGAGACCGACCTTTACCTACTCTCCCAGTCCCAGCCAAATCTACTTTATATATTCCTTTCGTTAGTCCCCTTTTATTCTTCCTCTCTACTTGCCCAAACCATCTCAGCTTGTGAATTTATCTAAATATCTATATATAATCTTATTAAATAAATACCTGTTTAATACTTGTTCGCCATATTTAGTGCAGATGTAGTTATCACGTCTATTTTCTCGCTTTGCTCTTTATAAAGAGCTAGCTGACGCACTCGTAAGGAAAGGTCATTGAACCGCAAGCCAGTTGCGCGGGCGCCGCCGACTTTGTGATGTGACGAATGCAACCTTGTCAATAGTTCATGCTTATCTATGTAACCTAGGTTATATTATAATATAACAAAAATATTAGATGTCGCTAAATACAAAAGATTGTAACATTTGTGCAACCGATAGTAAAATTAATTGTATTATATTGCACAAGGACATATATGTAGGTACAACTTATACTTACAATTTTGATGTGTTTATATATACTACATCCGATATTTAAAATCTTATAAGTACACCTATATGAGTCAGGTGTTTATCGCGCCCATTTTCTCACACCCCTAGAGTGTGGTGGATTGCCTCCACAGTACCCACGCCACGCCACGTGGACTCAACAGGTGAGGTTAATACGCATGCGCCTAACCGACGCCCGACCACGCATTTCAACTAGCTTTCTGCGTACTTTTCCACTACGAAAACATTACTACAAGTCTATTTTTATTCTGTTCTAGAATAATGTGAACGTCATTTAGAGGCTTATGAGCAGGGAATTCACTCTTTTACCTCAGAGCAAAATCGTGTTGTCTTGATTATGGATTTCCTCAAAACATTAAAACATATTTTTTTCATGTTTACAATTATCATACTCATGCATGCATTGGATGATTAATATGACACAAAAAAGGGAGATGCGTATAAAATCCAAATTTGGGCTTAAGCTGTCCTTCCAGTAGATTTCCAAAAAAAGAGATCATAATATTTTTCTACAGTCAGCAGCCCTATTCCAAAATCGTAGCAATTACAAATTACGCAACAATTACCGAGGCGATTACGCAGCGACGCGTAAACGGCATGTAATTAAGCTGATCAATTCGGACGGAGCCGAAACGAGGAATTAACACACGTATTCACGCGGGAACGGTGGGGTTCGGATTCTCTCCCCGCCTTCAAAGAGGCTGCTAGATCTTTCTTCTTATAAAGTAATTACATATTACCTACTCTTTCTAATTTGTACCTATCTTTCTCTATTCTCATATTTGATGTTCATTTTCTTTCAAACATAAGTAGGTATTAATAGGAGAACACAGAAACCCCGAACTACCAATTAGATTTAATAAAATATCTTTGCTGTTATTTTTTTATAAGATTATCTGCAACAGACGTTGGGTGTTGGGATGTTAATTAGGTATTGTACTCAATAACAGAAAATTATTTTCACGCTTAGCGCAGAATGCAGATCAATACCTAGTTATGTAAGATACTTCTTATTCATAACTTCCTAGAGAAAATAACTTAACTTTTTAAACACTTAATTTATTTACAGAAAAAACCTCCATATTTTTCAACAAAATCTTGTTGAAGTTGGTTCCAATAACTTGAGGCGTCATACAGACTCCATTGCCATGGCAACGCCTAGATGCGCCCTCTACACCGCCCACGAAACCTTTTACGCAAAAAAATACGAGAAAAAAAAACAAAAATACATAAATTTAATTAATCCATTGATAATTGCCAGTAATTCCAGTTATAAAAATCAAAACGGGTTTAATGTGCATCCGCCTATTTTTTTTATTGCTAAAAATAAAATAACGAAATAAGAGAACTGAACGTGTCAATAAGCTTGAAACATCGTAATTATAATTGAAATATAAATATTAAAATATATTAAACTGGTAGGTAGCCCCCTAGGTTATGAGAATTGAATTAGCCACGCTTATTTGCCTACTATAGACATTATTAAAAATTAAAATACTCGTATCTTAATTTAACTGTTGTGGCATACAAAAATAAATTTGTGTGATTTAACTTATTTCCAAAATACTATGTGCTTCCCAGTTAGGTCTATTTGTGCATAGAAAATAAATATCGCAATATTTAGGCAATCTCTTAGTGGCCTCGCCCACACTATGTTACTTCTTGGTAGTCTGTATTGGGGGACACCCGAAGTTGTTAGTAAACATTTTGGCACTCAAATCATATTAGCGATACAACTGCGTAGGTCATTATGTTTATGATAATGTTATAGTAGATATCTTGAATCGTATAAATAATATGTGATGATTTTACAATTTAAAAATAAATATTATGAAAAGGAACATGTGAACGCTATTGCTGCTATGAATAATTTCTATTTTATTAACTAGTAAGCTTTTTTAATGAGTGGAACAAGCCTTCCCCTACTATCGATCTTTGAGCGGGTTATTTGAGACATGATCTCACTTAAAACCCCTCGGCGTAAAACGACAGTATTAAGAATACGATAATATTCGGTAAAATGACGTTGAGTTGACACTATGTGGCTTTAAGTGAGTTTGCCGTTTACATTTCGGCCAGTTTCTTCCTTTGTTTCGTACATCAACGTCGTGGCTGGACTGTAAACGGGCTAGATCGAGATTTACTGCTTCGTATTTTTTAACCGACTACGGCGAAGTCAAAATGATTTTGTTTAAACTCCATTGTAATAACAAGTACCTCCAAATAAAGATGATCTAATAAAGATAATGCTTTTAGCATTAAGTTCGCCTATTGTGCTATACAACTGTATTTTGTACAATAAAGTTTAAATAAAATAATAACTAATAAATAAAAACGTACTCTGGGCTCTGATGTAAGTTGAAAATGCAATAACTGGAAGCAGGCTAGAACGAAAACGATTTTCTAAAGCTCCAAGCGACCGTGGGTCCCGTAGAACTTTAGTTATGTTTTTAATCCAATAGGTATGATACCTGTCACGTCAGACAGTGTCCAATTTTTTCAAGTTATGATGCACGAAATACTAGACTCGAAATTGTGACAATTTTATCAAATGCGAGTTTGAACAATGATGTTTGTATCGCGTGATCCACTACTATCAAGACAAAATTAGCGGTAGATACCGAACCTAAACCAATGCCGTTTATTGAGGTAATTGGACATGTAGCTCTAGTGTCGATAAAGTATTTACTTTTCTGAATTGGTGAGTATAGTTTTTGACAATGATTAATGACATTTGTTTTCTTTTCAAAGTCAATTCTATTATTTTCGAATTCAACGTTTAATCTGATTATCATAGAATCGAAAGAAGATATTATAGAAATGCTTTCTTAAAAGTCAAATAATTTAAAATAGTTTATTATCATCAGTAAGATGTAAACTAGAATGGAAAAGATGATGAGACACCCTGCTCAATCGTCATGTGATGTGCGTTAAACAGTTGTTCACTTACAAAAAATTTCTCGTAAGCAAGTGTATACTTTTTTACCGTAAGCAACAGCCGGCTACCACGTAACTTTTGAAAAATATTTTTGTTATTACACCAAAAAAGTTCCCCCTTTGTTATAGTTTACTAAACATCGTTGGTAAACAAAAATAGCGAAATAAATAGATCGGACGTAAGAAACTGGTCTTACCTTATCACAGGGCCCTGAGGTCGATTCAAGTGTGTCCAATATGGCGGTACGTCCAGACAGGGGACTGTTGACACCTGTCGAACCGCATTTACTGCTACATTGCCTCGCAGATAGTGGTATCAATAATGACCGATTCACACTAGTACCGTATACGTAGAGCACATATCCTTGTAGTAATATTTGGAATTGAATAGGACATTGCACATAGCCTGCGTGACGTGTTGCATGCACGAAGACAACCCATATAGGTATCGGAAGACGAATGTGTGAGGATAAGTGTAAATCGGAAAACTATGATAGAAGAAAATTTAATCGTTGTGCCATTTGAAAATATTACTATCAAATTTTCAGCCTGTAATTCACCGAAACTCCTTGATGACTTACTTATTGATTTTTTTATTGAATTTCTTTTCCGTATGATTTAAATTAAATTCAATATTAAAAATCAAACGCTTTTTTCTTTCTTTACACATATATGTCCCCAACTTATTATTATTTGGTTCTTTCATAAAATTACGGAATAGAGCGCTGTCAATTTTTTTTTTAATCTTTGGAATCTACATGATGTATTTGAAAATTAAATAATTTACAGTTCGACACAAATAATTGGATATATTTATGATCTATTATTATCACACTACTGACAATCACTTATCGAAACGATAACAATATCTCCGACGCTCAAGAGTAGTGATAATGCTACTTAGCTACTTTTTATGCTAGCATACGATGCAATATCTGTCAATATAATCTAAAACGGAAAGTTTACAGAGGCAGGTGATATGAATGACTGCAAATACTCGTAAATCGATTGAGATACGGAACAAGGTCGTTTCAAATTAATATCACGGAAGTTCAGTCCTTCTCCTTACCATACCTTACACTTTTTTTATTAAAAAAGTGTTACTATGCCATTTTTTGAACCTGCCTTTAAAATCTTTACGAATATCATTCACATCATTTAGGACATAATGGATATTATTATTGATTACTTATGACTAGGTTAATTTGATTTTTAAATAATTCTTTGATTTGATTGATTGTTTGTTGGTCGATGCACAAAAGTTCAAAATTTTTTGACTATCGGACAATGTGTTCATATCAAATTATATTGTTTGAGCATATTTGGCCACGAATATTTAATTCTACTTATCTGTATAACATCTACATAGTTTACTTACACATTACTGACAGTATATTTAATAAAAAAATGTTAAATTACTATCAAATCAACTAAGTAAATTTTGTTGTTGTTAAAATTGGATAGGAATATAAATTTAGAAATCATTGTTATGCCTTAGTTGATAAAAAACATGCCCTACGTTTCTTTGTAACAGTTACAAAAACTCAACGTTAGATCTCTTTTTTTACATATATTGCGTCATTCTTGATACAAATTTACAATTGGCTGTAGTCTGTAGTGGAAATTAAAGAACATCCAAATCACACTTGTCTAGCAAGAATGCTCGGAACGGCAACGTCGCTTTGAGTAGAGGGGGCAACGAGGAGGTAGGGGGCAACTAGCAACAGGCGCCGCGGCCACGTGTTTAGCGGCCTTGCCACTGCCGATGTGGAAGCTTCGCGCCATTCGCGCCTTTTTTTAGATAACAAATTTTTAATCGCTTACACGATCCATCCAAACCATTTGGTTTATAAATGTAAGAATCGATATCTTCTTTATCAATATCGGCAAACGCAACGCTATAGCCTCTCAGATTTGTGGTAGGCAAGCCAGCCTATACTAACGTAGCATTCATTGTTTACTCACGCTCCTAACATTTGGAACATTGTGCTAATTGTATTAGATAATCTCTGACGACGCCTGTTTAGATTTTGTTTAATATTTTCCTCAAAACCTCTTCTTTGCACTTTTACTGCGTAGGTATTGAACTTTAATAGAAAATTTAATTAAATACATGGGTATTTATATTTCTAAATATACTTAACTGATATTTAATATTACTTGACCCTAAAGCAAAAACTATTACAACTTGTAAATAACTGGAAAAAAAAAACTATTATAAAATTTCATCAAAACAGATTTTTAGGAATAACCTTCTTGGACTCCATTTATATATTATTATATATATATATATATAATGAGTTTGCTAAAGACTTCAATATTTTATTTAAATTATGTGTTTACTTATTTCAGGAAGCAAAAAGTTTATATTAAATAAGAAAAGGTCCAGAGAAATATCAATACTATCCATTCTTCCATATCCATACTTCCATACTAATATTATAAACGCGAAAGTCTGTCTGTCTGTCTGTCTGTCTGTCTGTCTGTCTGTCTGTCTGTCTGTCTGTCTGTCTGTCTGTCTGTCTGTCTGTCTGTCTGTCACCTCTTCACGGCTAAACTGCTGGACCGTTTGTGATGAAATTTGGTAGGGATGTAGTTAACGACCTGAGGTCAAACATAGGCTACTTTTGGGCGCGATATAACCGAGTCCCACGCGGGGCGAAGCCGCGGGGAACAGCTAGTATAACTATAACGGAACAATATAATAAATATAAACTTTGTGCATCGAAAGAGATGCGAATGCAATTACGACATGTGGTATAAGTTACTTAATATAAATTATTAGAATAATAATAAAACTGTTACCCCCTGGTAACCCCTGTTGCCAACATGCGCTATGACGTCATCAGGGAAATAGGTCGCGGCAGCAGTGCGGTCCCGCGAGCGAAGGTCACGAAACGTAATGACTTCCGTGTGGAATCCTATCAGCATATATTATATTGATAATTATTGTAGCACTGATCCACGGTACAACACTATTTTACAAAATGCCATCTGTCAGTACCAATAAGAACGGACACCGATGGATTACAGAATTAATGTTCCTTCATGTTAGTGAAAAATGAAAAATAAATAATGAAAATAGTTTATTTAGCAAGTATAAAGTTACAAAGATTTGTGTCGGTCTGACACCCACGGTAGGTTTCCCTGTGTTGTGGGAGTCAGGCTCCCTCCTAGTAGATTGTTACACTAAAACTTACTAAACACAATACAATAGATTGTTACACAAAAACTTACTAAATATCAATATAATACAATTCAGCTTTAAAGATCTGTATACAACCAATTTTATGTATAGGTGGGGTTTATGTCAGCAAATTTAATACAGTTAAGTCTGAATGGTTGTATGTTAATATTTCTGTGTCTATATGTCTGAATGTATGTTTGTATGTCAGTATGTCTGTGTTTATATGTGTGTGTGTTTGTATGCTTGTACAACAAGTTCTCTTTGGGAGTGATGGTTGAGTGAGAGCACAGAAGAACTACGATCTAAGTGTTAATGATGATGTCCTCCTCATCGAGATCCGATGACGGCTCATGACGGTGACACTATTATCGCCATATAGCCAGCATCTTCCCAATAAGGCTGGCTGGGTTATGGTGCAGATCTTATAAGATCTTTATATTTCTTCCTTGTAGGTGAATGCGCCCTCACGCTATTTTTTATATCAAGTAGGTAATCAGGTCTGCACGGGGCTCACTTGATAAAAAGTTGTTAGGTAATGTAGCTTATGAGACAACACCAGAAGTATCGTGATCAGACACCCTAAATAATTTTTTTGGCAGAATATTCATTCTTGGTAAGTATATTCTTTTAACTTAATAGTTAAATGTTACTTCCATCCCAACATCTTCTACATAATCCTCTCTTCCAGAAACTCTCGTACATTCGATTCTATTTAGGTGCGGTATGTTAATTTTGCAAAAACTATGGCGCAGTTGTATTGTAATATTCTTGTATCTAAATTACAAGGTCAAGATGGGAGAAGTAGTCATTTTTAAACTATTCTGGGTTTCCTTCATCATATACCTATTTGTATGTTACCAATCAAATAGGTGTTTATAAATAAATTACAATTATATCATCTATACATAAATTAAAACAGTAATAATTATTACAACTTAGACGCTTATTTAAGATATTATCGGCGTGTTTAATAAAAAAATCTGTCTTCAAGTTTATCATCTCATTTGATTTCTAAAATTACGAAGTTTTTCGAATAATTCTTAGCATTTTTATAAATTTCACTGACGTTGATAATTCCCCTTCGTCGAAGTTACAAAACTGGAAAAATAATTCTTCTTTCACAACTAGTAAGTTACCAAACAGCGAAAGAAAAATCTCTTGCAACTGGTTAGGTAATTTAGTTATCAAAGTGGAGGAAGGGGATAATTCATATTAGGTTACAAATTATTTATTTATTGAATTAAGACACTAAAAGCACTTATACAGTTTCTCAATGCGTGCTATAAACTAGGGAAATTTACACCGAATATATTTCACTCGTGTTTAGGACAATCGTGTTATATAAATAGGAAGATATAAAAATGTGCTACGTATAGTAACATATATTATAAGCGAAAGTTAATACCACAGAGATAAAAGTTTTCAATACTACATTTTGTGCGTTCGAAATGCAGTTACTAACTTGGCAGACGTTGGCGTGGTTTCAATGGTTTCCACTTCCAATCTGTAAATATACATTGCACCAATAAATTTCAGTTCAAAAAAATCTCGAACTCCCCGTGGTTTATTCATCAGATGCGTTTCCAAGTAACTTTTATGCAAAACTTGTGAAAACGTCTGCAACCGTCTCTTGGCTTTTGTCCAAGGGTGACCTGATTGAAAGTTTAAAGTCTCCTTTAGAAATTTATTGTGCATTACCTATCTTTTGTAACAAAACTTTCTTGTTTCAGGTAATTTCTATACTTTGGCCGCTGTAAATTATAAATATGATTTTGGTAAGTCGAAGAAAAATAAAATCGGCTGCCGCGAGCCGGATTAGCTCGTTAAAGGTTCCTTAACCTTATTATGAAGAAAGTCACTTTTGGTAAGAAGAGACATAATTAATAAACGTTTTTTTAACAATGCCATAGTTTCTAGTCTGTAATAATTTCAAAGCTCCACCTATGGATCTTATAATAAATCCGTGGATCTATCAAAGAGTCTTCGATAGGCCGAGGCCGATGGATGGAATGAACATCGGCTTATTAATACATGCTACTTACTTGATTAAACTTTTTTGCACTTTAAATAAATGCCACAGTCGGACTTAAGGCATTCTCTAAATAGTATTAAGTGACAAAATCATTCCCGTATTCTCGTTAAAAAAAAGGAATCCCTAAAAAGTGTAACACTTTTCAGTAATATTAATTTTGAACTCTATAATATCTACGAATATAATAGGTACTACGGAAACCGATTTTTTTTTTAAATACCTAAGCTAAGCTATGAAAACGGAGCTTTATCAAATAGAACTTTCATAGCGAATGTTAATGCGTAGAATTGATTCCTAGACTATAAATTAGATATATTTTATGTGTATATTTATAGGTGGCAATTTGTTTTGTGTTTCAAATAAATAAATGTAAATATATCTATCTATATATATAAAAGAAAGTCGTGTTAGTTACTCCACTTATAATTCAAAAACGGCTGAACCGATTTAGCTGAAAATTGTCAGGGAGGTAGTTTAAAGCCAGGAGAAGGACATAGGATACTTTTTATCCCGAGAAAAAGATCCCGAGGGAAGTTCACGCGGGCGAAGCCGCGGGCAAAAGCTAGTATCTATTATAATAAAGCTAAAGAGTTTATTTGTTTGAACGCTTATAATCTGAGAACTACTAGTCAAGTTTGATAATTGCTTTTGCATGTGGAAGGATATATTATATTACTAGCTGTTGCCCGCGGCTCCGCCCGCGTGGGACTCGGTTATATCGCGCCTAAAAGCAGCCTATGTTTGACCTCAGGTCGTTAACTACATCCCTACCAAATTTCATCACAATCGATCCAGCAGTTTAGCCGTGAAGAGGTGACAGACAGACAGACAGACAGACTTTCGCATTTATAATATTAGTATGGATTTATATATATTATTTAGCACATACATACCACAGGCTAGTAAAACCGCAAAGAATAGCTTATGTATTATATAAGCGATCCTATTCATTCTTTTATTAATTATTAGCGTGGGACTCGGTTATATCGTGCCCAAAAGCCTATGTTTGACCTCAGGTCGTTAACTACATCCCTACCAAATTTCATCACAATCGATCCAGCAGTTTAGCCGTGAAGAGGTGACAGACAGACAGACAGACAGACTTTCGCATTTATAATATTAGTATGGACTAGTAGTCCACCCCGATAAGCTCGTACTACATACACAGCGTATGTGACTTAGGGTGAATGTAGCTTTCCAAAGGTGATAGTATTTTTGAAATCGGCGCAGTAGTTTGAGTTATCCTATAAACACGTACATACAAAAATACAATTTTTTCCTCATACATGACATTGAGGCAGACCAAGGAGGAGGTGGCGTGACGATCTCGACAAATTTTTGGACAAGTGGCCAGAAGTTTCCATGGATAGGGATGAGTGGAGAAGGAGGGGGGAGGCCTTTGCCCAGCAATGGAACACATTGAAAGTAGGCTAAAAAAAAAATTGATGACATTTATGTTACGAATTATGCCTTATTGAAAAAAATATTAAATAATACATTTTCACACAACACAACACTCAAATTCAAATTGTTTATTCTCATTATAGGATATTCTTATCATTTATTGTCGTCAATAATATGTAATTATAATTATTTATATTAAGTTTAGCACCACTTCACTGCTGCATTTTCTCTAAAAATGTCGATTTACAAAATTTGATTTTAAACAGACAATTAAACATTTGCGTGAATATTTTTAGACTACACTGGAAAGGTAAAATACGTACAGTCCGGTAAACACATTGATGAATTTGAGTTGAGCGTGCGACAGTACAGGTGTTCGTGTTGTATTACTTATAATCAAACAACTGATAGGACATCATTAATGCGTTCCTTATCAAGATAGATAATATTTTACCCCACGCGAGTAGAAAAATTAAACAAAATTCCACGATTATTGATTAATTTCTAATAAAACTACCGCGTTGAGATTCAAAAGAGAACTGAAGTTTTATTTTTAATAGACAAGATACAGATAATGTAGCAAATAGTTTGACGAACCATGACAACATATGTCATTACTTTCTACGTGAATGATTATTTTAGATACATTTTAACACCCCCACTATCTTAAATAATCATATAAACATTTTATAATTTAACAACACCTAACTTTTCCATAAACATATAATGTTTCTTTGCACATAGACTTTTTGTTAGCAAATCAGCGGGCATATCTGTTGTCGGCAAATATTGCAAATTCACTATATTATTTGAAACGCATTCTCGGGTAAAATGATATTTCACATCAATATGTTTAGACTTCTTGTGAAATACTGGATTTGTCGACAGCTTCTGTGCACTCTGATTGTCATTAAATAATGTTAAAGTGTACATTTTATTAGTTATTTCAAATTGCAAAGCCCTTAAATAAATTGCTTCTTTACAAGCTTCAGAAATTCCCATATACTCAGCTTCACAACTAGATAGAGCTACAGTCTTTTGTTTCTTACATTCCCAAGATATGACACCATTTGACAATAAGAAACAAAATCCGGTATAAGACCGCCTATCTATAGTATTATTTGCCCAATCGGCATCCACAAAACCTTCGATATTTGAATAACCATTACTACAATATTTAATCCCATAACATTTAGTCTTTTTCAAATATTTCAACACTCTCTTTGCGTAACCCCAATGCTCATCTGTATGACAATTATTATATTGACTTAAATAACTAACTGAATAAGTTATGTCTGGTCTCGTTAAGACAGATAAATACATTAGGCTACCTATAAGCTGTTGAAAAGGTACTTCATTATTTACATTTTTACTTATGTTTACATTCAATTTATGCTCCATTGGAGTACTAAAAGTTTTGCAATCTGTTAAATTAAATTTTTGCAACAAACTATCAATATAATGTTCTTGACTTAAGGTGACAGAACCTTCCAGCTTATTAAATTTAACATTCATCCCTAGACATTGTTTAACTTGTCCTAAGTCTTTTATTTTAAACTGACTTGACAACATTTCCTTAAGATTAGTACATTCCTTTTTATCATTAGAAAATATGAAGAAATCGTCTACATAAATTGTTATAATAGTTTTACAATTTTCATTCATTTTAGTATACATACATGGTTCAAGCTTTGATTTTTTATAACCATATTCAAGTAAACAACTATCTAATTTCTTATTCCAGGCTCTTGAGGCCTGCTTTAGACCATAAATGGCTTTCTTAAGTTTTAATACTTTATTTTTGCTACCTGGGGAATCAAAACAATCTGGTTTCTGCATGTATATGGTTTCCTCTAGGTCACCATTAAGGAAAGCAGTTTTTACGTCTAAATGTGTTACATCAAGCCCTAATTGTTAACGTAAAGTTGTGTGTCTAACAACAGGAGAGAAGGTCTCTGTATAATCTACACCTTGTTTTTGTGAAAAGCCTTTAGCGACTAGTCTGGCACGAAATCTGACTTTATTTTCACTATCATACTTTTTTCGCAATACCCATCTACATTGAACTATAGTACTATTATCAGGTACATCTGAAAGTTCCCACGCGTTATTGTCCTCGAAACATTGTAACTCATCTCGCACTGCCTCTAACCACTGTTCTTTTTCAGGTCCATTTAACGCATCTTGTAATGAGAGTTCACTGACATCTATTGCACTATCACTTTCAAAACAAACATTAGAAAACCCATACCTGTCTGGTTGTCGTCTGGGCCGCACAAACTCCCTGTTCTTAACTACACTCACTGCACTTTCACCACTAGAGGATGAGATCTCTTCTTCATCGGGAACATAGGTTTCATCACCATCATGAAACTCTTCACTTTCAGTGTCATCTGATATGTCCCCCACTGAATCTAATTTCACCTCAGAGGATTCAGTCTGTGATTGTAGTTCTTCAATCTGAACTGGACTCTCAACTGATGTAGGTTTTTCAATAATGATCACATCACGGCTGGTTGTGATTACTTTTGTTCTAGGAATATAAATACGATAGCCTTTTATATCCTCTGGATAGCCAACTAGTATACCCTTCTCAGCCTTTTTATCCCATTTGAACCTTTTTTCTTTTGGGATATGCATCATTATTACACTTCCGAAGACTCTCAAATGGCTTACATCTGGTTTTCTTGATGTCCACAACTCATATGGAGTTTTCCCATTTAAAGCTGATGCTACGGTCCTATTCTGAAGATAAACAGCAGTGTTTGCGGCTTCAGCCCAAAAACTGTTATCCAGACCAGCATCAAATAATAGGCATCTTGCCTTTTCTACTATTGAACGGTTACAGCGTTCTGCCAGTCCGTTCTGTTCTGGCGTATACGGGTTGCTTTTCTGATGAATTATTCCTGAATTGCTAAGATACTTCTCAAATTCTTTACTGCAATATTCCTTTCCATTATCAGTACGCAACTTCTTAATCTTCCTATTTAGTTGATTCTCTACTATTGTCTTATAGTTTTTGAAACAGTCAAGAGCTGCACTTTTGTTTTTAATAAAGTAGATGTATATCATGCGGCTATAGTCATCCACAAATAAAATATAATACCTTGAGCCACCAATAGAAACATTTTGAAATGGCCCACATACATCACTGTGAACTAACTGCAGGAGATCATCACTTCTGCTGCCTTCCTGCGGAAAAGGCAATCTACTCTGTTTGCCTTCGCAACACACTATGCACGACGACTTCGAAATATCAGCCCTTCTGTCGAGTGTTAGCCCTTCCACGGCATTCTGCATTTTATTCAGGTAGTTACTATTGAGATGACCTAACCTACGATGCCACATTTCACTTGAGGTCATCACTGCAGCCAAGAACCTTTCAGGCATTTTTAACTTGTAGACACCATTTATCAAACAAGCTGTGGCAACTAACTTGTCAGCTTTATTATATATTTGACAGCCATCACTAGTGAAATTCACTCTATTACCTCTTGCTATTAACTGACTTACTGATAAGAGATTCGTGGTCAAGCTCGGAACGCACAAAACTTCTTCAACAACCACATCATATTCACAGTCATCTGTCAATGTAGCAATCTGCACATCGCCTGAGCACTTAACAGCCACCTTTTCTTTGTTAGCGACAACAATTTCTTTGATAGAATGTTCGGTCGAGGCATTTTTTATCCAATTTTCATTCGCGGTTAAGTGAGCACTCGCTCCCGAATCAACATACCAATCATTCTTTGAGAAATTGCCATTTAAAAACACGGCACTGAAGGCATTCGTTTGTTTGCGTTCAAATGTTTTAGTATTTGTAGTATCCTTATCAAAATTCGTGCACTGATTGCGATAGTGGCCAGTTTGTTTACATCTGTAACATTTTATTACTTTTGATTTTGACTTTGACATATGTCCGTTGTCTTTGGTTCCACTAGCGCTGCCAATCTTATTTTTTCGAAAACTCCCAAATGCTCCGCTAACGTCGCCACTGTCTTCGTCTAAGTCCATTAACTTGGTTTTAATGGCGTCTGCTGTTATTTTGATCCCAGAATGTTCAATCGCCATAATCATAGGGGAATATTTTTCGGATAATCCGGCTAAAAGCAAGGATCCGACCCACTCATCATTAATGTTAAAGCCTGTTCCACTTAACTTTTGGCTTGTTTCTATAATCTGCGTTACATACGATGTCATTGATGTACAATTCTCCAGGCGGATCGAAATTAAAGTTCTCAACAAGCTGATTCGCCTAGTAAATCCCGAGTCATCGAACAACTGTTTAAGCTTGTCCCATAACTCCTTTGTACTCTTGACTTCCTTGATATGTACATAAAGCGACGGATCTATCGTTAGGATCAATTTTGCCCTGGTTTTCGCATCTGCTGCGGCTTCTTCTGGCTTGGTTTCTAGGATGCAATCAGAAGTTCCTTCCAGCACAAGAAAATTCTCCGCCGCGAAAGCCCACTCTGCATAGTTCTCACGGCCCTTCAACTTAGGCACATTCACAACGTAGTTCGTACTCATTTTCACTAGCACAGCTTATTCTCAGTCTGCGTAAACTTATACAGCACTAATTTGCAAGTTATCTGCGAGAATTAAGCGTTTATCTGGTCCCATAACCTCTAATAAAACTACCGCGTTGAGATTCAAAAGAGAACTGAAGTTTTATTTTTAATAGACAAGATACAGATAATGTAGCAAATAGTTTGACGAACCATGACAACATATGTCATTACTTTCTACGTGAATGATTATTTTAGATACATTTTAACATAATTAATTAATACTTACATATTAAACGCGCAAAAATGAAGAGTAATAAAAAATAAAATAAAATATAAATAATCTTGGAAAGAAGTTGCACGGTACAGGGACGAATGGAAGAGAATAAGGGAGGCTTTTGTCCATAAGTATACCTTCATGTGTCCCATTACCTAGCTTTGTTAGTAAAAAAAATATATACTTACATAAATCGTGTCACTGAGTCGGTATTTTTTGTTTAATATATAGATAGATATATAAATATTTTTGTCATATATATATTGTTATTTATGTATTTATATATCTAGGTACCTATATATGTAAGTATATGTATGTAAGTTTATGTAAATTTATATTACTACTAGCTGTTCCCCGCGGCTTCGCCCCGCGTGGGACTCAGTTATATCGCGCCCAAAAGTAGCCTATGTTTAACCTCAAGTCGTTAACTACATCCCTACCAAATTTCATCACAATCGGTCCAGCAGTTTAGCCGTGAAGAGGTGACAGACAGACAGACAGACAGACAGAAAGACAGACAGACAGACAGACTTTCGCATTTATAATATTAGTATGGATGGATATGGAAGTATGGATATGGATAGTATAGATATGGAAGTATGGATTAGTATGGAAGTATGAATATGGATTATATTAAACCCACATTACGATCTCTGCTTGACCCAAAGGTTGACTGTTAGATAATGCTTTTAGCATTAAGTTCGCCTATTGTGCTATACAACTGTATTTTGTACAATAAAGTTTAAATAAATAAATAGATTCTGGTCCTGCAATAAATGAAATTCAGGTAAAAACGAAAAATTTAATCTGGAAAATTATAACATCAATTTTCTTAAAGCGAAACGCCCGCAGGGTACTAATCCACATACTAGCATGCATCAGCTAAATGCATTACTCGAATTAGCCCACTGAGGCATAGCAAAAAATTCAATTTGCCTGAACGCGGCACGAAAAAAAAGTAAGTCCGGTAAAAATTATATTCGTTTTTCCGGAAGAATCGTCCGGAGAATAATAGGGTGCGGACGCTCGCAAAATCAGATTAAATCGCTGGGCAAGCCAATCGTTAATACCTTGTGTAGAATTACGAGACTTCCTGATTGTAATTTTCAAAAATTGATACTTATAATTATATACTTAGTGAAGAATATATACTCGTATTACTCGTATATGCGTTGATGTCAATAGATTTACTTACTTACTTCAAAACTTACACTTCACGCAATTAAATATTAGTACCCTGTTAAATCTATTGAAAGTTCAACAAAATATAATATTTCAGATATTCTGTAGTATACGTATTTTTGTTTTTTAATGAAAGCAGTACTTGCAGCGGCGATCGTATCCGTATCAGTCTTAAAACCTATTTTTTTTTAATCAAAAGAACTTATTGTTTCCAGATTCTCAGGATTTGGTCAGTTTATCTTTGTTTTATAATATACAAGCGACCCGCCCCGGCTTCGCATAAAAACCTTACTATTGAATCATTAAATATTAAAAAAACCGCATCAAAATCCGTTGCGTAGTTTAAAGATTTAAGCATACAACGGGACATAGAGACAGAGAAAGCGACTTTGTTTTGTACTATATAGTGATGATTAGTATTCACACTGAAAGCATAATATCTCAAATCAAAATACATACTTAGATTTTTATGATAGAGTACTTTGTTAGCACCTCCAACTCATCTAAGCGCATACCTGGTTATATCCTCAGTTAAGTATATATAATTTATTTATATATTTATTCTAAAGAATCATATGACTTTTTTGGCTTATTAGTAATACCACACCATATATTGGCGGATTCCTCTTAGTTATTATCCGAAATTAAGTTAAAAATATCTAAGTATGTATTTTGAGTAACATTAAAATTTCATGTAATAAGTTCGACAAGTTTGCCTTGGTACCATGCTATGTAATTTATTTATTATTGAGCATAAAGCCTGCAAAAAAGGGCTTCCAAGCAATGATTGCGTGGATGCGGAAATACTTATTTTTAGGTAGGTAAGGAACTGAATCTGCCAAGGTTGACCGGTACTGAAGGGCTTAGAAACCGGTAAAACGTTATATATTAACTAATAAAGTTATGTAACAAAAGTTCAAGTTATTTTTGGAACGAGGAAGACGTAATTTTTTATAATCAAAAGTATTTTGTACTTGATATGTTAATTTTTCACGTTTATATTGAACGAAAAGACACAAAGAGAATTATTTAGATATAATTAGTTTTGGAATTCCTCAATTATAATCCCTAACTTATTCTAAATTGACATTAAGTTTCATCAAAATTAGTTTAGTTGTATAGTTATGGAAAGCCTAAAAAAATTGGCCAAGTTGTGAGTCGGACTCGCCCTCTGAGGGTTTCGTACCACCTCACAAAACGAAAAGACTTAACAGGCTATTTAATAATTTTACAATAATTTTAAAAAAACTGTAAAAATATTGTTACTTCCCGTTGAATTAGAATTAAGTAATCATAGAGCACTTGCTCTATGATTATGATTCGATTCAAATCTGAAATCGCAAAATTTACGGAAATTTGCCACATTTACGGCCATTTTATCTTCTGATCGCGTAGACGAATAATTTTGATTATTTAAAAAGTAATTTATGTAAATATTTATTTATTTATTAGCATACAAAAAAGTGACAATCAAGTACTTACAACCTCCGTGGCGTAATGGTTAACATGCCTGACCGCTACTCAGGAGGTCCCGGGTTCGATCCCCGGTCAGGTCAAGATGGAAAATGATCTTTTTCTGATTGACCTGGGTCTTGGATGTTTATCTATATATGTATTTGTTATAAAATATAGTATCTTTGAGTTAGTATCCCATAACACAAGTCTCGAACTTACTTTGGGGCTAACTCAATCTGTGTGATTTGTCCCTATATATTTATTTATTTATTTATTATTTACTTATGCAAAAAAAAAAAACTTTTGACTGGTGGTATAGTTCTAGATTATTATCGTATACGTAATTGCAGTAAGCTTTGCTATTTTATTATTGTACAAGGTATGTACAAGATGATGACTTCATATTTCGGCTTACTATTAAGGTATATCACAAATTTTCGAGGCACAGGCTTGCAAATCAGTGCTAAAGTCGTAGTAGCACTCTCTTTTAGTAGGGGGTTAAAATATGATACTTGCCATCTCCTGTCACCAACCCATACACTAAGCGTAAAACATTAGCCGCAAACATTATGCAGTTGAAGCTATAAAATGAATCCTTTGATATTCCTGGGATTTTTACAATCGCACCCTGATCTCTGCACGGATAGAACCGGGATACTTTATCACTAAAACGCGTTTGCGTCGCATTATGCCATGACTTCAATTTATTCTCCCCGTAGAGTTAGTATAGATTTATTTGTCTACATAAGAGCGCGCGCAATGTAAAAGTAACCTTAATTTCATTATACACAGAGCAAGGAATTCTCATATCGATTGAGACACGAGAATTTTTTTTTCATGCTCTGTACGAATAATAAATACTACAAAATTTTATGTGTGTCGGTCTGTTGGTGAATTTCGCGCTTTTACGGTGTAATTTTAAAACACGAATAAATCGTCATTTTTTTCGATCCTTAGAAAGTTAGCTTTTGTATTATTAAGTGTGTTATGTATTATGTATAATTTTGACAAAACTAATGTAGAGACAATGTAAAGTAAAAAATATCTTTACTAATACTATAAATGCAAAAGTGAGTTTGTAGGTTTGTTCGTTTGTTACGCTTTCATGCTCTATCTACTGCACCAATATTTCTGAAATTTTGCATACTTATAAAATGAAGTATTGAGAAGGACATAGGGTACCTTCATCCTAGGCTAGCAGCTAAATTATTAAACAAATTTTATTAGGAAAATTTACACATATTAAACCATCTCCAAAGTAAATAAACGTAAAAACGATAAAAACCCTTTTTTGAAGAGGAAAAAGAAAAATATGGATCTATATTTATTGTTACTCTGAGATTTTCTTATTTTTTTCTTATGTCTATATTTAGGCGGAGAATTTAATAGCCGCCATACATATAGTGTAATAAAATCACATTTACATAATATTTTTTACTGTTCTTTGTTTGATTTACCAAAATGTCTTTCTGCTTCATTTGTGTTTATTTTGCACATTTAGGGTAAGTAATGTGTAATATTTCATTTAAGTATATAGTGTATTCGTAAGTATAAAGTAAGTTGGTAATCGTGTAGGTACAATTTGAGAAATGCATGAACTTTAATGTCTAAAATGTCTTTTAAAAATTTGAGTCGGCTCCAAATTTTTGAAATAAGTATTTTATTTCTTACACATATATACTTTTTTTTTATAGCTTACATGCTTGGATTGATCGCCATAAGTGGTATTTCTATAGCTTCTTCATGCTTCGGGAGGTACGTTAATCAGTTGGTTCCAGATGTTATCGATAGATGATAGTCGTTAAGCTCAGTCAGATGTCATAAGACAGCCTGAAAAATATGACAGTGTTGGCCACTAATACATGATTACTAAAATTATAATTATTTTGTGGACTATGGACAAGGCAAATTCAAGTGTATATTTACCTTTTTCCTCTTCTACAATGTTATGATACAACGTCGTTATACATAAGTACCTATACGATTTATTTTAGTATATATAACATACATAAAATTTATTTCACAGTAGAAACCCATACTTAGGGTTTTCTTTGGGCTATTCTATAAAGTATAACATGTGGTATAAAACCATAGAGTTCAACTTAAACTAGATAAAAAATAAACCACGTTTTGTTACAATAATGTATTAGATTGTTATATCATTACAGAGCATACATCTGAAAAAATTTCGATCTCAGCAAAATTTTAAATTTATGTACAAAATATTGCAAAGGACAACAGATTATTGTAACATTTTGGCTATCCTTTAATTTGTTTGTAAAAAATATTTTTATTTATTTATTTTCTTCAAATTTGCAGTTTTTAGTTTTATTCCTAAATAATTGCCGTATGATATTGCCTCTTATCAAATTTCACGATTCGAGTACATCGGGAAGTACCAGTAATGGGTTTTGATTCCCATCTGGTTGCATAAACTACTAAACTTTAAGTAAGAAAAAACCTAAAAAGACCGTAAGGCCTAAGTGTATGTTATGAATTTCAACTACATATATGCGTTCCCAAGAAAAAAAGTTTGACAGGCAGACGGACAACAAAGCCATCTTTTGAGGTACGGAACCCTAACAATAGAACATGACTAGCCGGTTGTCTGTGGTTGGTTGCACGTGGCGCAGCAGACTAAAACTAAACAAAAATATGTATTACCTACCACGTGCACGTAACGTATACTTGTGTGTGTGTTTGTCCAGTTGCATCAAGTGCAAAATGATACGCACACGAGTGTAGTTAGCATTGCTATTATGTACATAATATTAGTGTGTGGGACGCCTGCGCAATACTGGGTGCAATGTCACCTCAGCGACCTTGAAACGTTGTTAGGTTAATCTTGAGGACGTTGACCAAAACAATCTACGCTTGAAGGTCTCTTCCAATAATAAAATAACGAAAACCCACTGTTTTTACATGGGTATTAAACTCCTTTTTTTAAATCATTCAATGGGAATTATTTTATTCGAGTAAGGATCTAACTTGGCATCTTTTTGATTTTTTGTTTACATTTGTATAGATAAATATTTAAACTGAGCTGTAAAGCACAATAGGCCCATTTATTAAATACTAGCTGTTCCCCGCGGCTTCGCCCTGCGCGGGATTCGGTTATATCGCGCCTAAAAGTAGCCTATGTTTGACCTCAGGTCGTTAACTACATCCCTACCAAATTTCATCACAATCGGTCCAGTAGTTTAGCCGTGAAGAGGTGACAGACAGACAGACTTTCGCATTTATAATATTAGTATGGATGTTTTCTATTAAATTTTGATATGTGGATGATAATTGCAAATTATACCTACAGCACATTTATCTTGATTTATAATATTTAAACAGCGTTGAATTGAGACTCTTATCCATTTACTTTAGGGTTATAGTATGTTATCGTGTTGTGATAAATATAATTAAATAGAATTTTACATGCCATAAATCTGATAGCTAAATATGTAGTACCATTGAGTAACAGTCACCTGAGTTATGTCTACATCTGTGCTAGCTATTATATTAACATTCCTTACACTTACCTACTGTGCATCGATAATGCATCTGTAACCTTGATACTTCATCAAGATATAATGTGATAGTGATGAAGAAACCATCAGTGGTAATGAAGAAGTACGCTCTAGAACTTTCGACTTCTTTATTCTGCGCCACTTCTCCATCTATGGGCTCTCAAGTCTCATTTTTATCATTCTAGAGTAATTTACATTGAATAAAGAAATCGCGTGCAGTCTCTACGGCATTTTTTTTAAATCTATGGTTATTTCGGATGACTGACTAGACGCAAAATCTAAATAAATCAGCGAGTCATGTTATGTGTGCAAGTAAACTTTTGTTTTGTATTTGGACCACCTTAAATTAAATTTGTTTTTAAAAGCGGCAATAAAAATATGTAATTTGTGAAAATTTGAAGTCTATAACATCAGATACAGTGTAACGTCATATACACTGACAGATAAACAGACGGACTGACAGAAAACAGGTACTTAATAATCATTTAATCCCGTACGGAACCCTAAAATACTGCTTAGCTAGGAAGATTTTTTTTAGCCATTTTCTTCTTGTGAATCTCTCCGCTAACATGTAGTAAGGTCTAAGCGGTTACCTACCTGATAAAAATATATGTCCTTGGAACTTTTTGTGTTCGCTTCGTGAGAGTCAAGGTCGTTCATGTGTACCAAATTAATTGGGATTTAATAAGGTAAAGTCTAGAATATTTCCTTATATTGGTCAATAAATTTTCGTAATACGAGCGTGTTTCAATGTTGCATTTGGCCAAAGGTGTGCTTTAATCGTGATTTTAATATTTTTGTTCTTCTTATTACAGCGGAACCACTGCTGTGTCTGATCTCTATAACACTTATTGTAGGAAAATCAGCAATAGGGAAATATTTCGGATGTTAGTGGTCAACACATGATAATATAAATATTTAAAAAAAAAATTGAAGTAAACCATCTTTAGAGTTTCGTGATCGGTTTTCTTTACAAAACCTATAAAAACAAAGAAGAAAACCCATATTATCATGCTTGAACAATAAATCTTCTAAGTTCTATCAAATAATGAACTTTGCCAACTATGTAGGTACCATGCACTTGCAGTAATCATTACATTCAATCATACAATAATACAATATCCTATTAACATGATGTCCAAAAGAAATTTATAAAATGAAACTAAAAATGTATATCCTACAACTAAGGTTTAGACTAATGCTTTTAATTTTATAAGTACTATTAAACAACCCACCCTATAAGTATTTCTTAGTACAAATTAATAAAATACATGCTGCACGTATTCATCACTCACTATGTTTATTTTTCGCGAATCTGTAAAAACACTGCGCAAATCTTAAGACGTGATCGCAAGATGTATGATTTAGAGGTATTGTGTAGATTATCCCTATTGATGTTGTATATTGTACTAGCTTTTAACACCTACCTAAAGACCGTATTTCAATTAATTTTGGTACAGTAAATAAAGGTCCTATCCTGTCTAGTCCTTATTAAATAACTACCATGAAATTTTGTCAACCCGAGAAACTTATCAAATTAATATTTAAAAAAAGGTACTATTACTACTATGTACTAAATAGCTGGGACATAGGAGGGAGTAATACAGTTAAGTTCAATTTATCGGGTAAACTACGATACTTCTACTAAATACTATAAAAAAGTGAATTCGTAAACGTCAAGTGTAGGGAGTGCATTTTGTGAAAATGACTCGTAAATGCGGATAATCTGCTCTGCCGGTCACTAATGCATGCTCATGCAACATGCAGCGCGCGAGTCGGTTCGGTCATTTGCATTTCACGTGGATTCGATAATATATGGATAGTGCGTTGTGGCAGGCGATCACGTTTTATGCAGATTATTAAATAATAACCATACTTTTTAGCCACTGCAGTTAGGTAAAACAGTTCTTTTTAATACCATTTAGTAGGCAAACATACGGCCCATATGATGCTGAGTACTCTCCGCAGTCTTTCGACGCCTGTAACACCACGGGTATCTGGTGCGGCATAATAAAATGACGATATATAGTTATGTTGTTCGAAAATAAACAAGTTGGCGGATTTTTGGTGACATACTTAATACAAAAAATACAGGAATGGACATTTTTAAGGCTTAAAAATATCAGTCTTTATATTGGTAAGTGAATATCCTTGGTAATGATAAATGTAGCTGTAAAAATGTATGGTCGGTTTATGCTGGTTTATGATTTTAAGACCTGGTTTCCGATTTCTCAAAGCATTACTTAAGTTTTCATCCTTTACAGATTCGATTATTAAATAAAAAAAAAAAAAAATTACAAAAATGTGTTATATAACAGTTAGTGCTTTATCAAGACCATATTATGAATTCATATAGATTTATCAGCACAACTTTTACAAGTAGATTACGTTAGAAATTCGTACTTAAGCGAAATAAAAGACTTAGGTAATATATTTAAATTACCGCAACTTTTTTCTGGAATTCGTAAAGCATTAAAGGTTTCAAGTTTAGTTCACAAATCACCAAAGAACCGATTTCCGTCAATTAGGGCGGCGTACATCATCAATGCAAATAGTCAGTAATTACGAATGGAAAAGTTAATCTATTGCAATCTATTCACAGGTAAGAAAGATTTAGTAAGCTTACGCTAATTCTTTTTGTGTTTGATTCTTAGTGGAGTTAAGTACTTCTAACATGTTAAATATATCTAATACATTATTAACCTCATACTTTACCTAAATTACCTAAAACGCATTCTGCCTGTAGCTTTGTCTGCCACGTACCGCATTAAACGGTATGAAATATGTACATACACCATTGTTTTAATACAATAAGCCCCATTGGATCAAAACAACTCATTTAACTTATTCGTGTTTAATAACATGGTCAGCTCAGAAAAGACCACCTTGGCGTCAATACGATATGCCTTATAAAGTCATCCAGAGAACAGTACAAGATGTGGTAGATGCAACACACGACAGCATCGGTCGTGATTAGATAAATTTCTTCCGGAACTCCAGACATATTATGTCAACCCTAAACATAGAAATCTTTGAACAGACTCCAAACCCAATTTAGCCGAAGCAGAGAAAACATGTATATACAGGTGGAGCTACAGCTTAGCAGAAACCTGCCATTATAGTATATCTCCTCAGACGATGGTACATCTTTTGTCTTACGTCATGTGCCCAGCCTCATGCACACTCTAGTATACGGGGTTTGTCAGTGGCGGAGTTTGGTCCTCACAAATATAATTTGCCAAAGTCAATTCGCTTAGAAGAACATTCGAGGTTTGTTTAGTGATCTCCATATAGGCTCTCGTGGGATCAGTGCTTCTGAGTAGTAAAGGTGGATGCTGTGATTAAATGGGGGATTTTTATGTTGCTCAACTATCATTTTGAATAAATTAAACTTGTTGATCTAAATGTGTTTTTTAATTATTTTATTAATTTATTTTCTTGTATAGCCAACTTACTCTACAAAGTCTAACTTAAATAACTCTACATCTTAGTAAAAAAATATGTTGTATGACCATTTCGTTATCTACTTTAATGACTATTATATAACCGAAAGTTTTTTTATAAAGTAAAAAAAATATACGTACCTATATGAATGTGCGAAATGGCTAAGCCACACATGTATAGTTTGTAAAGTTGAACCTTGAAGACTTACCTACTTGGCTCTACATGAGATCTGATAACTTTTTGAAAATGCGAGTCATATTGTCTTATCTGGGAAATATTTTACATTAAATCATATCAATATTAAACAAATAATAAAATAAATTAAAAATTAAAACACACTTATTTTTAAAATCTAATAATTATTACGCTGTCTCATAGCACTCAATAAAAACTAATTCATTTTATAAAAAAATGACACTAGCTCAAATTTGTTATTCAAAAACCCTTAGTTAATCGGATTAAAACTACTGACAAAACCTGAATTTTTGCCTCACATAAAACTGCAACTTTTATATGGGACAATATATTCCTATAAAATTCGTCAGCGACATAAAAATTTACACCGTATAAGAATAAAACCGTGCACACATCGAAGCACAAAATAAAAAGAGTCGCCATATTTCGCCAAGTTTGAAACTTGTTATGAGCGGAGCAGGTACGAGTCGTGATCTGAAATGCAGTGATTGTGTAAACTTTCCAATCGCAATTTTGTAATGTCGCTGTGAATCTACGTTAATAGAGATCAAATAAATTTTATAAGTTTGATATCAAATATAATAATATAAATATATTAAAGACTAGTAAAAAAAATAATAACAACACAAAATTATTTCAGTTATTTTATAATAGAAAACAACAATCTAAATATGGCTATAAATGTAAATAATTTTAGCAATTCAAAAGTTAATAAAATTCCTTGAAGATTAGATAAACACTAACATAATCTAATGCAATGATTTAAATTTGCAGTACCTACAGGTCGCAAGTATGAAATTAGAATAAAATCATAAAATTGGAAAAATAATACCGGGCCGCCGCATATAGATGAAATATAAAGTAATGAAGTCTTTGGTATAAAAAAATAATTATTGAAATTAGAATTAAATTTGTAATGAAAGTGAGTATTTAGTAAAGTACGCAGTTTTCACAATTTATATAGTGCCAGTATGATCACTGTGAAAATTACTTCAGTCGCTAAGTACGGCTACGGCGTGCATTTAGCGTTCTCTTTTTAAAACTTCAGCTTCTTTTGCAGTCCGCGAAACTTTTCCTTCCTGTAACATTTTATCGTAGAGCTGTTTCCACGAGGCGATCACATCGAGTTAATAAGTTTCAGTTTCGATGGCTCCTGCGTTTTAAACTTTTAGGATATGAGATAACAAGCTAAGAAAGGGAGACGCCGATTTGGCTAAGTCCACTTTAAGATCTCCGTGGATTACTTTGTTTCCTCCGACGAAAAGGTCTTTTCTTTTTAAGTACTTGTCTAACAAGATGACCAAATAAGTTTTGGCAAATTCGATTTTTTTTCTGATTAGAATATAACAAAAGCTTGCATTTATTTGTAGAAAATTTGCTGCAGTCTTGCTGTTAAAATTTTGTTATAGAATATTATAGGAACATCAATTATTGAATCTGACCATTAAAAAGTAAAATATTCTTGAATAAATAGTATTTAAAAAAAATCTGTTCCTATTGTTAATTGAAACCGACACTTAATTTTAATGCATTTTTTTAAGTGAAATGTATGTATTTTCATGTGTCAGAAATTGTATTTTAAATTATCATGCTCAAAAAGTTATGCGTTCTTTTTTTACGAAAAAATTATATTGCGAACACGGTTGCTGAAAATATACTTATGTTATTTCGAGAAACCAAACTAAATTCATCAGTGCGAAAGCGTTTTGGAGCTAACTGTCGAAGTCTTGAAGTTTCGCAAAAGATTCGTAAGAAAGTTTTTCCGAGACGCCCGCCCGTGTTGACGCCCGCCGAAGGAGTGAGAACGGAAAATAATAGGTTGTACTCACTGAAAGACGATGCTCAGGATACGTTTAATTTTGTTGTACGACATACAGACCTAAAAGCAGAAATAAAAACCGTTCTATGAAAATACATAAGTAATTACGCTCGAACATGGTTTTGGACCACTATTACTAGTTTCTGCTCATAGATGTCATCAAAAGGCAACTTAAGATTTTGTTCCTTAAGTCGAGATTTATAAACAAAGGAAAGTAAAGCAATAACTGTTTCGAGGATCATGTCTAAGGCCAAATGTATTTTTAAAAATCTACCTTCGTAGATTTTTCTTAGAGACCCGTGTCCAAAAGTTGGCTTCGGGATTGGCATAGTAATATACTACAATTCCGTTCTTCGGGCTCGTCTGAAATGTAGAGCGTTTTGTTTTTCTTTACACTCGAATCTTTTGTGCAGATGTAAACACACAAACCATGTTACTGTTATTAGATAAGTATCCCTTTTTTTCTAGCACTTTCAATGAATTTCATTACATTACATAAAATAATATCTATCCCTTGATATTATATACCCTAGTTACAAAGTTTCAAACTCTTTGGCGCCTTCCCAGCGTCATATTTTTTTCGAGGCAGCACCTAAATTACCCTTGGACCTAATAGTTTTCACCTATTACGGTGGGCGACCCAAATTTATCGCTTTCGACTGTTGATTTATTCGCGAACCAACCGGATTAACTACCGCTAACTTGGCGATAGTTAAGACTGCTATCTCTGGTGTTTCAGGGCGAAAGCTCTTTCCTTTTATCTAAATTGGTCCGCTACCAATAAAGATTCGCCGACGACTGTCGTAAACCATTCGCCCCATACGCTTCATTATGGGGCAAAGTTTCAGATATGATGGAACCATTTTATTGTCCACCGATGTCGCGAGATCTCTATCGGTAATGGGATTTGGTGGCATGAGTCGTGATCCTCGGACAACTTCTGGATTTAAAACGGCACTCGCGGATAGCTTAGACTCCGAATTTATACCACCAAAAGTATCCAATTTTATTTTGTTCTGGCGCTACTGCGTTGGAATAGAGTATCTTTTGCAAAGACAGATAGATAGATCTGGAAGAGCTTGCCAGTGTAGGGAATACTTCTTTTGTCTCGTCAATGTATTGGATTTTCAAAGCATAGACGATTGTCTTGTTAACCGATGATGAAATGTAAGTAAGTAGTTGCATTTTTTTTTAAATTACTGCAATGTTATTAAATAGTTTTTAAAACATTTAATATAATATATTTTTGAGTGCAAGACACACCCTTAGATAGATATGAGAAATAAATAAGATTCCTTATTCAATTGAATTATCTAATACCTGCAAAATAATAATGACTTGGTTAATTCAGATAAGTCCATTTTATCCAAGCTTTGGTATAAGCTAACTACTATGTAATATTTATGACTGTAAAAAGACACAGCTTTAAATATTATTTTTTAATTACAATAACTAGTTTGTAACATTTTAGTTTAAAACTGCTTTTAGTAATTACAACGTTTAAATTAAATCACATCTTAAATTCGCCCTAAAATCATTTCATCATTTCATAAAATACTCTAATCGTGCGATAGAGACGCATAAATCTTTCTCTAATTGAATTTGTCATAAAAATTGAAAGTTTCTACGCGCCAGGGCCCCACTTCGAACTAGTTTTAATCCATTCTCTTCTGAAGGAAACTTCTAATTTATTGTAAGTGCTAAGTTTGCTATCTCTTTTATAGATATACAAAACTTTACCCTTATTTCACCTATGCTGATGTAATAGATATGTTAAATTAAAACGATGACGTCTTAGCCAAATCGCATTTGGTTGAAAGAAGCTTTTCGCCTATATTTAGAACTAGCTCAATCTATGTGAAGTGTGCTGCTTATATAACTTATGTTATAATATTATCATTATATATTGTAATTATTATCATTAAAAACTATATCACTTTAAAACCAATTATACATTTTGATTCGACTAAAAATATAACATTTTTCAATCATAAAATTGAGACATCAAAAGATATTCGCAAACGTACTCACTAAAACAAAGTTCTTACTCTACCAGCAATTCCACACGAATTTTAAGATCTTAAGGTATCTAAGTAGTAAAAAGTTTCGCTATTCAGATTTTACGTATCGTCCCAATTACCAGTTTGAAAGAGTGCCAGCCGTAATAAATCATTGCGTATATTCATGGGCCGACATTGTAACTTCTCTAGGTTTATGCGACAGAACTATGTCAATCTAACTTTTAAGATTATCACTTCCGCGTTCGCCTACCTGCTTGTTTTTAGGGTTGTGACTCACAGAAATAAAATAATGATTTATTTGAACTTTATTAATTACAGAACGATCAAAACTAATAAGTATAATAGTAAGAACTTTATTACTTATACAGAACAAAAGGCGGACTCAATGCTATAGCATTAACTTTTACATGTATTTAAATAGAAAATTAATAACTATTGTGATAGTTGGTTGGATACTCTTATTGAAACAATAAGTGAAAAGATCTAAAGAAATTCAGAAGCTAAGTTGTTGCTGTTTTAAATTTAAAAATATTTCATTCCGACTTTCACATTTAGTTTTTATATCAATTGTCAAGAAGTTGCCAAGAATGTAAAAATTTAATGTAGAATTATATTGTTGTCGCCCCTCCAATCACCAATTTTCCTAAATTACATACTTGATATTTTTTTAACAAGTCTCATATTTAAAAAAAATATACGTCAAATGCATTTAAAATCGCAAGCCTAGAGTTCTATCTCTATTCAAATATCTTTCATACACTGTTGACAACCCTGCGAAAAGGCATCCCTCCATTGCGAGCTACTAACCAACATTTGCCATTTCGTAATTTTAATCTTATGTATCTCTCTTAGCTTGAACTGGTAATGTAATAAGTAAATAATTAAGTTAGTTAAGAGTATTTAATCGCATTTCCTTCCTTTTAATAGAAATTATAATTATCTTGTAAGTAAAGACCAATTGTAGTAGGATCATAAAATTAACTTTTATGTTATTCATACTATAGTATGTTTATTTTATGATAATCTTTAATATATCAAAATATTTTATTACTTAAAGTAATAATTAAAAAGAAATTCAAAAGGTTTGGGGTAAATTTAATTTTTCCTACCCAATCGTACAAGGAAGTTTCATTTTTTCAGTAATCAATATTATGCTGAAGGAAATTTAAAGCTTATAATATTAGATTTCTCTATTCGGCAGCTACAAAACAAAGTCCAGCGAAAGAAAGTTTCATCGTGTTTATATTAATGTAAAAAAACACACGACAAATTTACATAAGTACTTACTTACCGTTCCCTGTTGCTGACTGTAAAAAGCAGAAATATACATTAGTATATTTTGTGGGTGTTAAAACCTGTCCCTTAAGCAATAATATTTCTTTCTTCGAGGACCATCGCTTTGCATAGCATCTTCAGTGGAACACTAAGCTTAGTCCACTGGCGTCGCACTGGCGCCCACTCCCCCCGCTACCGAAAAAAGTTGCAAGTTGCGGGGCGGCGCCAAGGAACATTCAAATTTATCGATTGTCCCCGCACCTCATTACAACATCCCTCAAAACTTACCCACTCACTAACTTAGCCCTTTCCAAACACCACTATTGCCACATTACTTTTTATTCGCGACCAGCGAGTGCCGTATCTCATTTTTTCATCGCTAGTTATTATTGTCTGTTAAAGTTTAAGTGCTCGACGGCTAACTTTCGATGTCTTCGTGATTTACGACGAGCCGTTTGGAAGTGTTTTATCGAGCATAAATGTAAGTTCGCTTGTTGAGATTGAAGGTCGACGGTTATGATCAGTGGGTCAGTAACTCTGCTACTGGAAATGGGAGCATTAATTTATTTATATTTACTTTTGATTTGGTATTTAAAACGCACTATAAATTAATAATATAACGTTAATCACTACATAGTATAAAACAATGTCGCTTTCTCTGTCCCTATGTCCCTATGTATGCTTAAATCTTTAAAACTACGCAACGGATTTTTATGCAGTTTTTTTAATAGATACAGTGATTCAAGCGGAAGGTTTGTGTGCCCATGCGAAGCCGGGGCGGGTCGCTAGTTTAAAATAAAGAAGTGAAACAACAACAAAAAATGGAGATAAATAAATAAATTTTGCTTTATTCCATATAAGTATTCCAACACATTTGATTTCTCATTATTGTCCTCAAATTTTAAGAAAATATGTGGTTCTTCATAGATAACGATAACTTTTGCCAAGGCCTGAGCTTTCTGAATACAGAATGCTCATTTTCGGTTGAGTGTTAAACTGTTAAGTGAGGATGCGAATGCCATATATCTCACGAAGGAAGGAGCGATGTCGTCGAACAGTAGTTTCGCATCTGGGTGGGGGAGGAGGGGGCAATGATCCATTAATCTGGCAGAAGCCCATGTGGCGCCACCGACGTACCTGCGACGCGTCGCGCGGACGCCTACCTACGACACTATCGCAGATTTTCAATATAGAGAATAGAGAAGAAAAGCTACGTACTGAAAGCCTGAACAAGTCGTAGTCAGAAATAGTACCCACCTCGGAGGAATTTAATCATAATTCATAATTAGGGGATGGTATTATTTTGGTCGTGGATAATATCTTTGGTAGTGGATACCATCGTTTTTCATACATTGAAATAACAAAACGAAGCTCTTTTTTTGAGTAAGCTATTGCATAGCTTTTATCACGGGCTTTAAGCGCGGTGACCGAATCACGAAATTCCGTAACGAAAATAAAACCTAATTCCCCCACTCCGCTTACCATGTAGCTTGGCCAAGCGTTCGTACTTATTGCATAAGTTGATAAAAAATGCTATGCAATAGCTTTTGCCTTTTCCGCGGCAGTCCCCGAGTGCCGCACGTTTTTTTTTTCATAACTACATCCAGTATGAAAAAAAAAATAAAAGTTAAAATATGGGGACGCGTGAAACAGTATGGTACAGCTATTTTAAAATAAAAAGGTTCTTAAATTCTGATATGATAATATATGAAAGGGGTTTCCCCAGATATCACAAAAATTACTGAGCCTCAAATATTACAAAAAGTTCTTGAAGGTTTATTGAGAAGAAAATCTAAAACATTTTTTCATTCACATAGTAAGATCATTTCTATCATTAAAAAGTAAGGTTCAAACCACATGCTAAAACAAAAGGAAGTTCTGTTCTTTCATCATTTTGTATTTTGAACAAGTGCAGTGCAAATATGTATGGAATTGTTAGGATCCGTTCATTTGTGTTCATTCATTCAATCACCCAACGTTCACTTTTATGGCTGCAATAATGTCCGTAAATAAAGTAGTACAAATTGGTCGTAAACTCTCGATATTACAGTTATCAATGGAAATGTAACAACCGAGAGATACAGTATATGTCATTGTCACTGCTAAATATATTCCATGGTGTTAAGGGAAATTATGTAATTAGATTTTTTAAGATTGATTATGAACATAAATTAGTTATTGGTGCAAATACCGATATCCTTACATAAGTATAGATTTTGCAGACAGGGATTAGAATAATGACGAAAATTTGTTTAATTTACTTCTTTTTTAAGGAATTGTATTCGTTATTAAGTTCTTGCAATTCTTGTTCATCCTAACGTTTTCCCGGTTGCATTCTCAGCCGGCTGCCTCGGAACCCAGGGTCTGCTTTCCAACTTTGTCAATTCCACTTCGCCCGGTTTCGGCATGTTTTTTCTTCTTCTGTATACTAACTATAAAACCTAAAAGCCAGCTCTGCACTACATTCCCGTCTATCCATAGAAAGTAGTTCTCTAACAACGTTAAAGTTTCCGGATTACCAGTCGTTCAGGAAATCATTGCTGGTACGGTTTTCCTCCCCTTTATAGACTGTGTAGTAGTCCTTTGAATACGATAGGCCTTGGCCTTAATGCAGACTACCGAGAACCTTTCTGCTAAAATTGAAGGCAATAAGATGTATTCATATGTGTTATGTATGTAGTTTTCTATGCCTGAACATTTTATTTTTGAAAAACTATGTATCATTAAGTAGTAGAAATCTTTGTGAAAGTACTTTGCTAAGATCCGTGTATTTTTACATATATTTATTTATTGCAAATTAACGATAAAAACTACAAAAGCATAGTCTCATATGGATTTTAAAACTTTTCTTAGAAAACAATTGTTATGTGAATTTAGATGTCATTTTTCATTGTCAATTTCTTTTCCTTTTTTTTCTTATCCATTTTTATAGAATAGTTAAGTACATATTAATAAAATAACTCATTTTATAGTAAAGGTAAAGACGAAGCGGTATGATTATTTCAGCAATTTTGCTAGCAATTTGCTAAGTGGAATAATTTTACTTATCCTACTGACTTCCCAGAAGGCACGACTACCCCGCGTTATGTATTGAGACATATCGCCCGCATTCATTACACGCACCTCGCTAATAAAACTCTATTGAGACAAAATCGACGCTCGCATTGAACGAAACAGTCATGATTGACGCTACTGTGAGAGCTGATCATTCACTTTTATAGAAATGAACTACCCTCATTATTAAATTTAATAAAAAAAGTACATAAGTGGGATAAGTTTAAGAAGAAAATTTATTTACATTCACAATAAACTAGTCAAGACCCAGGGTTTCTTAAAACTGTGAAATATATTAGTCACACACTGCGCGACTCACGCAGTTCTATGTTTTATGTTCTTGTAGTATGTATCTACGTTTTTTGTTATCGAATACTCAGTGACATGCCTAAGAGGAGTTATTTTTGCATTTGATTTAAAAAGTAGATACTAACTCCTCAAACCAATTGAAGTTTAAAACATTTTTGGTTGGTATATAAGGCCGCAAGAAGACTCTTCAGAAGTCAATACGATATATTTTTTTTAATTAAGCCTATATAATTTATTGCGGCTAAAATGATATAAATGAATAATTTAGATATTTTTGTCTAATATATTGATTTAGCCCCAAGGGAACACGCTTGGATGATGATGATGATTCTCTATACAAGCAAAAAAATATTATCAAGGATGCTATATACTTTTACTTCGAAGTTGTAATTTGTACAGCCAACTACACATTTTTTTTTATATATTTAATCAAAGGAAATTGCTACTACAATATTAAATAATTTATCGGAAATGCTAATAACTTCAGCCTTAGATGGTCGAAAAACTGGCGTAATTTTGTTGTGCCATCGGCCACGCCTGAGGCTAGTAATATTTATATCAATGGAAGAACTAGTTCTTCCTGCCTCACTTAGTTTTTTTTTTTAATATAATTATTAATAGTCAAAAGAAGCTTCAATTAATTTCAGTAAAACGAAAATGTTCAAGGCGGATAATAACGTGGGTTAATAACCGATAATGTCAGTGCATAGACAGTTATCTGTCAAGGTGCCCTTATTACGCTTTTGGCTCAGGTAATCTGATAACACTCGCAGTGGACAGTTTCACGTGGCATCCATTTGCAGAACTAAAATATGACCGGTGACGGACAAAATGCACTCGTTTTGATGCATCATTCGAGTACTACCGCGTGAAAACACATCACTGACACCATGCCCGCCGCCATATTTCAATCTTGGAATTGACACATGGCGCGCACCGACCATAAAGTTTTCCCGCTAAAACTTTAACCTGCCTATTTACCTACATATTTACTTAAGATATTCCTTTCGAAACAGCCACAGCCTGAAGAGTGAAAAGTTTTATTGCCATAGATAGGTCATACTCTAACCGGTGAAGTTTCCACATAAATTGGCGGTCATTCGACGAGAATATGCTGACTGAGGGAGTAACAAATATGCCAAGTTAGGTTGTTATACTCGTAACAGCGATATGTAAGTTCTGTAATACTTCGCCATTAAGTTTATGGAAACGATGGCAGAGATTACATCACACTGCTTGAAAGCTTTATGTAATTCTTCTTTCTACGTCTTGCACAAAAGGTAATGGAATAAAATTCTCCACTTTCGAGCGGTCGTGCTATTAATCAAGAAGACGGATTTTATGGCAGTTGTAAAAATTCGTCTTTACGTCGAAAAATCTCTGAGTGAAAAATTGGGACGTAATCTGTCAAACGGTTCCCTAATTCTAATTTAATTAGCGAAGGAAGTTTTTCACGCGTGGGACGCGAGCGAACGACAATGACGCGTTAAAATGATTAATTTTTGCCGAAGCACTGATGCCACGAGTGCGTCTGCCGAACGATTAATCTTTTCTTTGCACCATTGTACCGCGATCCCGGTATTTTTTATGTCTTACAATACCATTAAGAAAGTGCCGCAGCTAGTTGGTATTTCACGGCTCCTCCGCCGCATCGTTAGCCCCATTGAAGGATTGAAAAGGTGTTTGCGTTTCCCGAGAAAATAGATTCCCCTCGATATTTTAAAGAATTTTTCGGAATCACTTAGGCTTCGATAGTTATTATACGGCAAGAACGAAATGTTTTAATCTTCCATCGTCATTCGCTGACAATGAATTTCGTAGAATTTTATACAGTCATTCCGCTTTCGTTCAATTGAACGATTCTTTTTAGAAGATTACTTGAGACGCTGTATTCTGATGCACTTCAAGTAGGGTTGCATTGTAAGGTGTTTTTATAATAAATAAATATATATATTATGCGATTAATTTTTACTTTTCATCAATATGCGTCAGCCTTATACGTATAGATAGTAATAATTACAATGCTTTATCTTTAAGAAACATCATAAAGGTATAATACCATCTATACAATATCCCAATCAAATTAATCCTACTCCATACTCGTACCAGTGATCGATATCATTATGTCTGAGCTTGTCTCAATCTCTTCAAATTACACACTGAGAAAGATCTTAGGTGGGGTCAAGACCGGAGATCGTCGGATTTAGATCTGGGATGTAGCCAAGTTCCTGAACCCACCAAGCTTGTTGCATGAATTTATTTATTTTTTATTGCTTGTGGCAATTAGTTTCATGCCGTTGGAATTGAAAAAAAAAAACACAAAATATTTTGGCAGTAACAGGCTTACTGAACGGCTCATTGTGACAGTCGTGGTCTAATTTGTAAGAAATGGTTCTACTTTATCATTTACTAGCTGTTGCCCGCGGCTCCACCCGCGTGCGCCTCGGTTATATCGCGCCCGAAAGTACGCTATGTTTGACTCCTAGTGCATAAATATATCCATACCAAATTTCATCACAATCGGTCCAACAGTTTAGCCGAAGAGGTGACAGACAGACAGACAGACGGGTGGACAGACGGACAGACTTTAACATTTATAATATTAAGTATGGAAGTATGGCAGTGTGGATATGGATAGTATGGATAGTATGGATTAAAATAACTTTGTTTCGAGCATATAAATATATGTAACTTATATAAATAACGATTTTAAAACAATATAATTTAGTTGCACACTTATATTGTAGTATGAAGTCACTGTACCTAATTATAAATTGATATCGTCACGGTTGGACATGAACGAGGCCATTATTGATAAAGCATTGGAAAAGGATTTATTATAATATCTCAATTTGATGTGTGTCATTGGTGTACCATTTCAGCACGAGTGTGTATCTTTTTGTTTATATTTTTACTTGGTTTGAATTTCACTCATATGAGTAGCCAACGTTTCTATAAACTCTCTTTTTAAACTTCCTATAGAATTTGACCTCGTTACTGTTTACGCCAAGTACAAGCTTATTAAATAAGAAATGTGGTAGGTATTGTTTTGATGCCCGTGCATGCCCGCGTACGACTCGTTATATCGCACCCAAAAGTTAATAATGTTTGACCCCTGATCCTTAACTATATCCATACCAAATTTAATCAAAATCGGTACAACAGCTTAGTTGTGACAGATTATTTGAAAGAGTTTTTGGGCAAGAAACTGACATATGTGAAGATATGTAGGAAATAAAAAGGTATATTTTCTTACTGCTGATAAATGATGACAGCTTGTATAAAACATGTCATCTAGTCATCTACAAGCTATTCCTTAAAAACTCTAAATGTATTAGATTTACGGTATCATATAAACCTTAACAATCAATAAACATTGATAATGTACAATCTTGGAGATTATACGTTATCGTTGTCCTCAGAGTTCTGATCTGCATTGAACTTAAGACCTAGAATCCTGGGTTATCATTGACTACTTAGATATATCTGTAAGTGGGAAATATCTAAGTAATACACAACCTTACTAGTTCTAAGAAGAAGATAAACTTATCTGTTATCGGGCTAATTAATTAACTTTATTAAGGACAAAGGGCTTAAGTCTATAAATTATAAATTTACTGAAAATTTGTTTTGCTTTTTGTGCTCCAAAAAACAAATACTAACTTTTATTATTATTCCGTTACTCAGATTAACTTAAAAATGGGCAAATAAACAGATACTTACAAAACAATTGAAAATTTACTATTAGGTACAATTAAAATTATTTGCACTCAATTACGTGACACCAAAAACAATATTTTTAACAGCTCAGTCATGTTATATCTACTATGTGGTATATACACGGTTGGGCTGTATTTATTTCATAATAATAAATATACCACTGATTTGAGGACCTCCTTTTTGGTTTTGAAATCCGGTACAAATATCTGTTGTTTGTCGTGTTTCTTGGGACAAATGTGAAATATTACAACAATTACTTTAAATTTAGTCACTCAGTATTCGAAGCGCGTTATTAAACTTGGCGGTAAGTTAATTTGTAAAGGCTCTCCTTATACCTTTGGTATATTTCGCAATCAAGAATATTAACTTCATCATTTGTAAAGATTTAAATAAAAAATTCGTTATGCAATGAAGTAAGTATTAAAATATTTTTTAAAATATTTATTTATAGCATTTAAGATGAGTTATAAGACGTAGGAAGTAAAATTTAGTCGTTGGTCGTCTCCTATGATAACTTGTCTAATTCTTAATACTATAAATGCGAAAGTGAGTTTTTTTTGTTTATTACACTATCACGCACTATCTACTGCACCATCTTCCTGAAATTTCGCATACACCTATGTGTATGCGAAATTTTAGTATTGATAAGGACATAAATACATCGGAAAAAAGCACTGTCCCCATGGGAAATTTACCTGTGGGTATAATATAATTTTAAGCCAAACTTCATGATTTTAGCACCAAATACATAACAAGTTATATGAAGGAGATATTGTTGCTGCTTCACGTGTTTTCTCAATTTATCAAATATGCTTACCTCAAATTTCTGTAGTTAATGATGTATTCAAACCAGGTCGCCACCGGAATCCAACCTCAGTACAATCAAATTACGAAAATTTCAATGTTTTATTAGGTTAAACTTTGCTTCGGCAGCTACCTAAGTGAATTTATTCCTACTTAGTTATCAGCTCGAAGAAAAGTCATCTTGGTAACGTTTCGGTAAGTCGAATAATTAAATTTGTCAGTCGTGGTTGACACGTCACGGTTTGGAAATTTCGCTGAATTTTGTTCGACACGCGCCACCATGCTTTCTTCGTTGGATTTCTATCGTGTTACCGTGATTCTCTAATTTGAATTATTTATTATTTGATTTCACATTTAATGGGGTTTCAGAGTAGCTCTGATTTTTTTATAAACCTTCTAATTTACAGGCAAAACAGATAAGGAATTACTAGAATTAATCATTAATCTAAATGTAGTAAAATACTGGTAGTCATTTGGTTCTTAGAAATAAATATTGGCTCAGCTCTTTCAGTAAGAACCTACTTACTTTTTTCTAATTTCTTCATAGATACTTTATTGTTTTATTGTAGGTAAGTATATAAGTGGTTTTGCGAAAAAGACCTTTGCAACTAATAACTTCTTTGCAGTGTAAAATGATTTGTACTATTGTATATTATGAAACATTTTTAAATATAAAAATGATAATCTAAACTGAACTTGCACGATTAGTTTCGAATCAGCTTAGCATCTTGAAATATGACAATAAACATATAGAATTTCAAGGTTAGGAATATTTCATTAAGAACCGTATTATATTAACCCGTTTTGGTAAACTCCACGAATAAAACCTAAACGTTCCTTGGATTATAATGCGCATTTATTTGAATATGTCGCATGTGCGAGAAAGGACAGTTTCTTTTGAAAAACAACATTCATATCTAATATTTTTTTAAACCGTGGCTGATACTTACTTGCTCTTCTGGCTCAGTGACCCGAAGTGGATGGTGGCCTCCAGACGAGAGAGTACCTCAGTTTTACCTTTTTGCGCGATGGCTCTCCAGTTTTCAGCGCCCATCTCACGCAGGTCTAACACAGCATCGCTATCTGGTAATGATATCTGGGCTGACTGATAAAACAGTAATTTAAAACTATATATTTTAATATGATTCTACTTGCTTAAGCAAAATTATATCCCCAACAAAATTTAGATGTGCAAGTATATGTATAAGTCTCCTCTTTATTTTGCTCTACAAAAATCCAAAAGCTCTTCAACTGTGCATGTACTCTATGGTCTTCCTTTTAGTCATCCCCATTCTTTGGAGCTAAACTTTCTAATCAGTAGTAAACAAAACAATTAAAAATATACATTCCGACAAATTGAGAACCTCCTCATTTTTGAAGTCGGTTAAATATGGGTTTTATTTTAAAAAATGGAATAAGCTCCGCATCTACTAATAATTTTTGTCAAATAATAATATATGTAAACGGAAAGTATTTCTTTAAAAAAATAATGCTATTTTTATAATCGTAAGCATAATTAATAGGCAGAATAGCAAAAAGTTTATCTTACAATCAACCTCTGTTTTTATGGAGCGGTAGCAATCATTTTTGTTCTGCTAATTTCACTCAATTAACTTCGACTAATACCTATTTGTCGTGTTTATGTTTTTCATACGTCAACACGACACGACTACGTTTTAGATCTTTGGCACAATTATAGCCACGAAGTGTATAACTGGAAGTTTAATTCTGAATTATTCAACAAATCTGACGATACCCGTGTATCCTTCCTTACTATTTTCATTCATTTACTTATATTTATGATGATAATATTCAAATACTTATATGATAAACATAGATTTCAAAATATAGTGAACACTGTGATAACCTTATAGGTATTTAAATTTTAAAACGTGAATAGAATTTTAAAGTATGTATTAAACCTTGGCGTTAGTGTCTTTTATCTATGCCATCATACAAAAATATAGCATTATTGAACACAATAAATTTATGCACATAATTTAAAAATAGATCCGCCGCTGTAGTAGGAATATTTTTACCGTAATCGGTAGTCGCCTTTTATGGAACACTTATTTTAGGGCCAAAAATCAGGCTTTTAAAACTAAGCACAAAGAATTAAATCTCTATTGGATATGATCATCGTCAATTATCAGACGCCCCGTCAATTTCCAGAAAACAACCGTCGGCCATAAACTGCGGATATCATAAGCCATTCAGTTCGTGGATTGCGTAACGCTATATAATAGCGGTGGAAATTCGACAAAATTTAAGTCAGTAGAGCTTTAGGGTGCAAACTATGGAAGGCACAGAATTAAGACTAAGCTTATCTTACCATGTTACTTTTATTAGAAAAGGGTACTAATCTATCTTCATATCAAAAGAGTCATGTTCGTCAAATTTTAAATCGTCTTAGTACCAAATGTATTTCATTGACAAAAAAGTTCATAATCCATACTAATATTATAAATGCGAAAGTCTGTCTGTCTGTCACCTCTTCACGGCTAAACTACTGAACCGATTGTGATGAAATTTGGTAGGGTTGTAGATTAAAGACCTGAGGTCAAACATAGGGTACTTTTTGGCGCGATATAACCGAGTCCCACGCGGGGCGAAGCCGCGGGGTACAGCTAGTAATAAATAAATAATATCGAAGTTTTAGCAATATAAAATTCCATAACTTTAAATCATATCAAGAAATACATTTTTTTTTCATAATTGAGAATCATCATCTATGTGAGTTTGTAATAACAGACGACGCGTTTGGTTTAATATTATGGAAGTAAGTGCTAGAGCGTGATTGTAGTCATCTGGCAAAGTATCACACGAAGTGTTACTTCTGTACCCCAAAATGTTTTATGATTAAGGGGACCGTCGAAGGAGACGGTTAATTCTCCCCATAAGGGTCGCACTGGCGCCGCCGATCCTGCCGTAGACAAAATTCTAAGTACGTCTTGCCGCCCCGGTTTGCGTAGCCCGCTTCTTTCTTAGAGTTCTCACAAGAATATAGATAGTTTCTGGAAGAGCATTCCTATCATGTTAAGTCTTAAACAGTTTACTTTCTGATAAGTTGTGTTTTAATTATATACAAATATTTTAAGAGGTGATTATAAGAGCCATAGAACAGTATGAGTAAAAGTAAAAATTCTACCCCCAGCCTCATCTACCCCCAGCCCACCTAGTTTGTCATCACCAAAGCTTAAAATTATGTCATAGCTAATTCGATAAACTTTGCCTTTACTGGATAAATACATATAACTATTTCGGCTTTATTCTTATCTAGATAAAATTTATATCTTTCTTATTTTCTTAAAGTGCTATATATACCTACAGTACCCGTTCAATCTTCAGTGAAGCGTAGAGAAATACGGCCGTAATGCGTATAGCCCGTAATATATATCGCCCAAAAAACAGGTAAATTACACAACAAACCCACGTGATACGTGAAGGCAGGCACCAGAAAATTCGATTAAGTTTAGTCGTTTGTCAGCTACCTTTAGCTTCCATAAATTGTACTCCTCGTATCATGCTGCCATAATTTCAGACAAATATTAATAGATTGTCTATAAATATTGAATGAGTGGTTGAGTCTAGAGTTGAAGACACTAAACAGATATGAGTAGATGTTATTAAATAAATTCAAGAATTACACCATATGACTCTTTAGCATCTGCTGACAATCCATTCACCTCTTTCGTTATTTTGGTTTGTCGTAAAATTCGCGCTCACATCTTGAATTTGAAATATTTTTTTTACTATTATTGTGTTTGTTAATTTTTATATTTACATCCTTTCCGTTGTGACGCCTCCCACAAGGGTAGGCAGATACTATAGATTTATATGAAAATACCATAGAACTGTACAAAAGGTATGCCCGTTCGCCATAAGGCATTAAGAATTTATTTATATATCTAATCCTGAATATTGCTATTTAAAAACAATACATTGTGTCAGAATAACGGTTTATTATACGAGTATTTTACTTCTACTGAATTTCGTGTCTGATGTGACTCGTCTCTCGCTTTTTGTCCATGATTCTTGCTGCTTTATATAATGTGCTTAGCACATTATATAAAGCAGCATTTCAAACATGATATAAGGGCACTCCTTGCAAATGTGTAGTTAGCCTTTTCTTCTACCTTTGTTTATAAAGTACTTCAAGTGTATTTTCGTCGTACTTGCCAGTGGTAAGGGCAGCTGGCGACAAATCCATCAAAGTGCCGACAGCCCATTTGTTGCGTGCGTTTTCATGCTTGATAAATCGTGAAACTTGTACACATTTGCTGGATTTATGTATCAGTCCCATTGTAGTATATTGCCCACGTTAAAATAATTGCAGCTTTGCATAGCAATTAACATAAATAAAATATATATTATATCATCATCCGATGGTTACTTTAACCCTTTTTACAATAAGGAAACCAAAATAATAGGAACGTGTTTTTTTACTGTTTTTATGGCATTTACAGTGTTTAATGTTGATAATATATAAATAGGAATAAAAATATATTGACCATCAAATTAGTAAGTCCCGTAGATTCGATCAAATCGACTGTGACAGACGGTCAGGCATACACACGAGTGATTCTTTTGGGTTTCGTTTCTTCATTTGATGGTTTGGAAAGCGAAAATATTATTGAAACTCAGCGTCCTCAAGACGTCTAGACTTTAGTTATAAAAATCTTTTTATTTTTAATTATAGGTATTATGAAACTACAACCTTGATTCTGAATAATTCCATTATTATGTAGAGTTTCGTATCGTCGATTACATATTCAATGTACGATACGATTCAAGTCATTGACGTTTTAGAAACCGAGAAAAACATTGAGCAAAGCCTGAAATTCATATGGGTTAATTTGAAAGTCAGATTGATGGATAAATTTGTAATTTTCCATCGGAAAGTAGGCATCGTATAAAATTACTAGCGACTACAGGCATCTTACACAGAGTTTGAAAAAATTTTGCTCGAGCGCTTGCGCGATAGGCGAATTCCATGCTCTTTGGTATCTATGATAATGTAAGCACGCAATATTTAATAAGTGCTATACGAGTAAGTCAAGATACTTTTTCTAGTCTAGCATATGTTATATCTGAATAGTTTCTGTGGTTAGCTTAAAAAAAGGTTTGTCTTTGATGATATTGATTATTTTAGAAACGAATACTGTAAAATATCTACCTAAGTATATATGTCAATTTGGTCGACATTAAATTAAGGTAACCTATTCTGATTGGATCATATTTATATGAAAATGTAAACTAAATCCGATATTTTTAAAGATTTAAAACTAAAAGAAAACTATATATTCCTCTTATCATAACATTGTAATTCGATAAACTCTTCGTCTGCTAGCTTCTCCTCCAAGACTAACATAGTGCATAATAAGAACAAACGTGTCCCGTTCCACGCGTACCTACCTACATAAAATTTTGGTGATTTACATGAATGGAGCTCGAAATTTATGCATCCCGGGTGTGATAGATGGCATTCCTGTTAAATTGCCCGTGAAAATCCCAAGATATTCATCACTGAATTTTTTGACGCCCACTATCAGACCGCAGGTACTAGAAAATAGGTACCTACCACAGTTAACGCGCTATGTTCTAAAATTGCGTCTTTAGGTAAACTCTACTATTTCTGCATAAGACATTTTTAATTTATACTTATATATTTCCTAAATGTATATACAATTTAATACGTATCCACTTTCATACGTAATCATTATAAGAGTATATCATAAAGGATCTGACCAAGAATACAAAGGTCGTCAATAAACAGTTAAGTAATATTTTCAATTCCTTTTTCATCTAAAACCTACGTGTTAAGTGGACTTTGTGGAGTTAAAACCCTGAGGCCGTTTTAATCCTGCAAGAACTGACCAAAACTTACTGACCTCAAAGCATATATTATACGTAAGATAAAATATCTCTTTTTTCCGGTCTTCGTACTTTGAAGCTATTAAAATTCACATTAATGTACGTACATATATATTGAAGAAAGTCTTATTCCACAATGTGGACATTAAATCAAACCCGAAGTACAAGAAAACTCTTTGCCATAAAACTAAACCACCACATATTTACATGAAACCAATGATATTCACCGTAAGTGGCAAATCCATAGAGTTGATGAAGCTGTCTGTGTTCTTATTAGAGCGCGAGCAAAAGATTTAAAATAAAGGAGTAGTCGTAAAAAAATAAAAATATGAATTAATGTACCGTGTCAATAAATTTTAAAACTGATGTTTAATGTCATATCAGATCTTGTTTTAAATGCAGCCTACTCACATAGTAAGTTCACATAGATGACAATTTGTTGTTGTCGTGGAAAAAAAAATCCGACGAATTGAGAACCTTCTCCTTATTTGAAATCTGTTAGCAAAAACAATTCGCAAAAATTCGACCCGAAAATGTCAGTAGTATTTTTTTTTAATTACACTTAACATTTTTACAAATAAATATTAGTTATATTAAAATCAATGAGCGAGATCTATTAACAAGTTTCTCTAATGTGGAAAATCTTACAAGACACGCGAGATTATTTATGGAGTATTTTATTGCTAAACTTCACTCTCTGCTGCGGTTGCCTTTATTCGACGGAAAAAGTTGAGAGGTTTTATTGTCGGTGAGATACTATCATAGGACACGTTATTGCACTAACTTTGAGCAGTGACTGAAATTAAAATAGATTTTTTTTATGTCACTGCGGTCAACATCGTCTGTGTTTCGGATCGTTACCCGTTTGTGGTTATGTTATACGATGCTATTTTTAGATCTTTACCTCAAACTATAAGTCGTATTTAACAATGATGTTTTTCTGCATTGTATTTTATGAACAAGAAACTCATATTGTAATTTATTCTCGTTTATTTAAAAGGCAAGCAACAAATTATAATGGATAGGTATTAATAATAGATTAATATTTTTTTCCTATGATAATAACTGCCATCTAAGTATGCGATTGATTTAAAAGAATATTACAAGATACGTTAGGTATATCAATTATTAAGGTCATTCTAGATACTATTTTCTCGTAGCGATACTACAACTGAGCTAATAAGTACTGTTATTTCACAGAACTCCATCCGGCATAACCTGTCGCTACACAACCGGTTCATGCGGGTCCAGAATGAAGGCACTGGCAAATCCTCATGGTGGATGATCAACCCGGATGCGAAGCCGGGCAAATCGGTCCGAAGACGCGCCGCGTCCATGGAGACATCCAAATTTGAGAAGCGGAGGGGTAGGGTTAAGAAGAAGGTAAGCTCATGAATTAATTAATGCACTTAGATTGTACTCGTTTCCAAACTAATATTATAAGTACGAAAAGTGTGTTTTTGTATGTTTGTTCATCTTTTAAGTTGAAACGGAGTGACGGATTTTAAATGAGAATACCTTGTGCCCTGAGGATGGACTACTACTGAATGGATATTGGCCACGATAACCAAAATCCACACGGGCAATGCTGCATGCGGATGCTAGTAATTTATATTTTATTATGTCTTACGTATATTTTTACCGTGAGTAGATAATAAAAAGCAGAAAATCTGATTCCGGATGTCACGAACATAACCTCTTGGGCACATATTTTTCATATTAGTGCGAGTATTATCACCTCATTTTTACTCACTACTACCTACTTCCGTTGCTTTTATTGTATGATAGAACTTTATCCCAAGTGATGTTAAATAGTTTCATAAATAATCATTTACATCTCCAGGCGGAGGCTCTGAGGAATGGAGCAACAGCAGATGCCACACCGAGTCCCAGCAGTTCAATATCAGAGAGCTTGGACATGTTCCCAGATTCGCCTCTTCACAGGTGATTACTATACATGTCATTTAGAATTTAGAACACTGCTGTAAGCTTATCTTAGAAATTAGATGATTAGAATTATATAAGTTTAGTCTCCTATTAGATAAGATCCAGATGCAAGTACGCACAAAGAAATGTATGGCAGCAAGCCAACAATTGAACAGAAGCGGATGCACTGGGTAGTGATACTAATTTGACTTTAAATGCACAATAACTTACCTATACTGGCATTGCAATACGAAGATCTGCCAAAATCTCAATTCCCCGATGTAGTCTGAACAGCATTGCTTCGGAATATTGAAATTTTATGATCACTAGAAACAAAGTGAGCTGCGTATCATATGAATGATACATTCATTCGTACGCCATAATAAAACTATCGAATATAAAGCTGCGATGACCAGACTAATAAAATTGAGTTATTGCAACTCTGTTTCTTTATGATAAAAGGTTTTAAATCATTCACGACCATTAGATGATGAATTATATGAATGCTGAATCTCGACATTTCACCAATATTTAACATTTTTATTGCTGAATATGAATATACGCTGAGTGCTCGGATTACGGGTAAACTTCTATTTCGGACAGTTGCCCACAAATGGTGGCGAGCAAGCCCATAGCATATTTCTTATTCAGCGTTTTGGTCATTGTTTGTAGCAATAAAGATATTTCTGCCCTGACCATTTGTACCCGTTATAGTGATCGCTTCATTTAGCATACAAATTTATATGTTAGCAGGCCTCTATATAGATATTAGATTTGCATGACTCCCACTCTACATTTCTTGTTGAAGACTGTTTATAGTCATACTACTAGATAAACTAGCTTTAAGTTTCGTTTTTGCCAAGGATTTTCATTATTTGCCTGTTGATAAATAACGATGGAATTATGCAATAGATTTTTGTTGGAAGATATTTGGAAAATTTTGAGCTAAAGATATTTGAGACAATTTTCAAACCGTTAAAAAATGTAAACCGACTACATTGTTTATTGCATAATTCTCATCATATTAATTTTGTTTCTTGACGCTTGTTCGCTTCTGCGTAGCAACAGTTATCAGCTGTCGCCGGACTTTCGTCAGAGAGCATCCTCGAACGCATCGTCTGTCGGCCGCATGTCCCCGATCCCATCGATGCTCGCCCAGGAGACGGACTGGGGCGAGGCATACACCCCCGCTGGGGACTTCACTACAAATAGCGATTTCTCCCAGATTGACTACGCGCAAGATGAGCAGTTAGCTGGAACACTCGCAGACTCCATGAAATTGCAAGGAGCTACTGATCCATTCCTTAACACGTAAGAATTTGTGCTTTAGTAAATATTCCGATTTTGTTGTCGATGTTACCTCCGAATGGTAGGAAAATGAAACTGCTTCACTTGTAACTATAGCAAACTTATTTTCTTTGTAAATACATTAATTAATAGAAAGGCTTTGCTTCATTTAGTTACTAATAAGACTTTAACTTGTATTTTTATCGTTATATTTTTATCTAAACAATAATTAAATAGACGATACGTTAGCAATTTACAATGATTATTGAACCAATGATTCAAACAAATACGGTACATTAGGCAGCAAATAATTAAATTAAAAATGTGAAGAAGTTGAAGATTTGTGAAGAATTGTACGATCCTTAAAAAGCTCCTGCTGGTATGTTTTTATGACAAATATTGTCGTTTAGGTACGTTCCTACGACGTCATCATCATCCTCGGGTAACAATTACCGGTATCCAACGTACGGGACATGCCCTCGTCACCTGCACGTCGGCTGCACCTGTGCGTCGATGTACTCCAACCCGGCGCACCCTGCACACCCCACGCATCCCCATCAACATGCCTTGGACCACTTTGTGCGGCCACCCGCGCCAGCGGATCCAGCTGATATTATGCAAATAGGTAACTAATAATGTTTGTACTTATTCATGCCATGTCTTCATCATCACGATAAAAAAAAAAACAACTACCATCACACGTGAATATTATATATTGAGGTTCTAAAAATCTTCTCTTTCATAGTTAAATGAGATTTTTTTATACTTTTTGTTTTACATGCCTCTTAGTCCTAAAATCTAATACCCTCCCATCATCAAAACACAATTTTGTATTTTAATGATTATTATTTATTTAAATAGAAAATACATACTTATATGAAATATTGTCCTTAACAGAATGTACAAATAATTCTTACATTTTCAAGAGAACTGTGATTAATATTAATTTCTAAAAACTGCATTATGTTGTGATCAGGTATCGAAGGTGTTATTATTAATGTGGTAGATTGCTACATACCTTCCTGTCTATGCAAAGATTATCATAAACAAACGGTAAACATGACTACTCACGGTACAAACAGGGAAGAACTAAGTTTGAGTTGAATATTCTAGATAGGTAAGTATATTAATTTTCGCTTGGTTATATCCTACTCTATAAAGGTATATATGTATATGTTACGTCAATATGGAATATTCTAGATATTACGAGTAATTATTAACTTAGATACTCGTATGTCCTACTTTGCATGATTAAGTTGTTAAGTAATTTTGTTAATACAAAATTAATACCAATTACAATATTAATTGAGCATGTATGTAAAGTAGATGATTTTGCTCTACATAGTTCAATTATCTTTTTTAATACAACATCCACATATATGATTTAGAACCTTGCGTATTGCTCTAGGACAAAGCTGATTTCTGGCGATTTATTATGTGTAAACGTATTCCTTGTTTTTGGATAGGTATATAAATATTTACATCTTAAGTTTAAAAATTCAGACAGAAACTCGATAAGTAAAAAATACCTAACATAACTAGAGCATCGTAATAAATCTCGATAAGTTTTATTAATAGGTATTTTTGGAAGTCAATAGCGTAATATAATGTCCAACTGTGGATTTCCTATGGCTGAAATAGGTGAAGATAATCAATATACAATAAAAATAATACTTTCTTCTTCAACAGAAAACAATCAAACTCAAATGGTTACGACATCAGACGCGGCGCTGATGAACGGCGGTATGATGGTGCAGACCGGGGCTATGGGGCCCACAACCGTGATGGGACAAATTATGGGGGCCCTCAATACGGGGCTGGTGGAGGACCTAAATATTGAATCGCTGGAGCCTGGCTTTGACTGCAATGTTGATGAGGTAAGGTTACACCAACAAATCTCGGTTTATTTTGTCTGCTATTGATAATTTGATTAAACTGAACCAAAGTACTTGGTGAAATACAGTGTTAGACCATGATTCTAACGATTCTAAATAATCATCAGATAAATACTCTCAACTCCATACTTTAATCGCTGGAAACCTTTTATAAGTAATGATGAAAGTCATAAGTACCTATTTATAAATACACCAATGATAATGTACACACCTGGTGCGATCAGAACCCGAATCCCTCAGACACGAGAACCGGATATAGTTTGCAGATACATTACTGACTTATACTAAATTTACAACCAGATCTTTAAAAAAAATGTGTGTAGGAAATAATTGATATTATTAAGACTTTTCCAGATGTTTGCTTTGATTGATTTAGCCTAAGCTAATCTAAAGCTTGAGAAGTTTAAAAATGTAGTGAAGGGTATTAGTTTGTTGAAATTGTGTTATTTCCTTCAGGTGATAAAACACGAGCTGAGCATGGACGGCACGCTAGACTTCAACTTCACGCAGCAACACACGATGGCCGCTGAAGCCGAGAGCCAGTTTGCAGCGCCAGCTCCTCCTGTCCCCACCACGTTGTCTGGAGGAGGCGCCCCACGAACACCTTACTCCGTCGCCCCCTCCTGGGTTCATTGAACCAAACCTCAAGAACCTATGGACTAGTTACCTACTTATCAGTTCCAGGAACTGCCACCTTTCCTAATGTAAATAATCGTTTTGTTAATTTGGCATTATAGTCGAGATTTTTGTTTTATCATGTTAACTAATGTTAGAATTTTATTTAGTGTTAAGTGGACCGTTACCAATCGTTGTTGAAGTGTCAATTGTGTTAGTGTAGGGCTTTAGTGCTAAGCTAGGTGGAAGCTTGTGATATAGATAGGGTACTTTAATCAGAGTATTTAGGACCCGGAGGGGGTGTGGGTTCCGCGAGCGGCGACCTTCAGTTGGAAACGAGGTGAGTTTTTTAGATAAACATTTTTATATTCTCGATATTATAAGTCAGCTAGTAACAGGTCAATTGGCAACGTGTTTTCTTGCAACTTTTAGATGATCTGCATTATATAACACGAATCACGGAAATAGATAGGAAAATTGGTCAATATTTTAATATTTTGGACCTTAACTCATGCGATATATACTCATGCGCTGTGGATTGTGGCTGTTATTGCAAGATTGCTTTGTACACCTCACTAAGCGAGTTTGTTAACATTCTAAGTAAGTTATAGGTACTTAATAAGTATAATATTCCCGTACTAAATATCTACAGATAAACCAAAACTGCTAGGAAATAAATAAATGTTTCAAAACAATACTAAATCCATCTCAGTTAAAGAAAGCAAAGCAAAAAGACAAAAGTTGTTTAAAGCGATCCTTGAACAAACTGCGAAGTACCGTCAAAAAGTCCGGTCGCGAAATATTAGCGAACGTTTAACAATACAACAGAGCAATAAATCGTATAATATCAGCGATAAACTTCGCCGCTGGTCCAATAAGTTGTTCGGTATCGCGAATGCGGGCCACCAGCAAAACTATAACTAACTCTATTGTTTTGCGAAAGCTGGATTTCTTGACCTATTTGACCACTTCCAGCTTAATTTTTGATGATATTGTTAACACTATTGTAAACTAAATATATTTATCAGTGTTAAGCGATAGGTATTCAAAATTTTTATGCTTTTTACACTCGACTGATTACAATTTGAGTAGCTCGATAGCGGTGTTACGCGTGGATTTTTAACGTTGGCAACCCAATGCCTGGCGAAATTTGGATTGATCACTCATTCACTATACTAATTGAGGCATGTGTTTTAATAGGCTTAATTTTAAAATGCTATAGGTAACTATAGCAGCTGATACCAACTACTGCAGTTGCTATCAGCTGCTTTAGTTATAGCTCTATGGTTGACGTCAAGCTAAGTCTTCTACAAGCAGCTTTAAAAATCTAACACTAGTGTTGGCCACTATTATGGTTACACATTCAAAAAAATAAGATTATTTACGGCTTGGCTATTTTAAGGGAATGTCTCCAGCTCCCAAATCTCAACATATATACAATGGAAACCCAAGACGCGAAGAGAAAAAATTACTCCATTCGGCTTTACGACATTAGGTATTACAAGGATAAGTACGTCACTCATGTTTATGCTTCTTTGTACGTGGATTATGAGACGTGATGCCCTCTTTATTTATGTAAGAACCTAGAGAAAGGCCTTAGGTGTATCTCCCATAGAATTCTCTTGCAAATTATATTATCCTATGAATAATTTTACACCCTTTCCGAGGACAACTTTCTTACACGTGACTGTATTGAAGCGATATAATAATATAGCATTCGCAAAGTTAAGTAAAATCAAAAAAATTTAATTGAGCATAGAAATTTAAAAAAAAAATATTTTTTATCAAATCAAATCAAATCAAATCAAAATCTTTATTTGCCTGAATGTATGTACAAAATGATGTTGTAACAATATGAATGTGCGAATACATTCTACCTTAGTAAGGCGTGCAAATCTATCATGTCTAAAAAATACTCAATTATAAGGTTACATAATTTAAAACAAAATGTCAAATTTAAAAATAAAAAATTTAAAATTAAAAAAAAGATAATATACCTAAGTCAAAATAATAAAGTCAACATGTTATCATAATTTCCAAATTGCAATGAGTCCAATAAAAATATAATAATCTGAGTAGTCATATTGTGTTAGTAAAATAAATTTGACAAAATGGGGTCTGAATATAAAAATGATTATAAAACTAAATTGTATCTTGTAAATATTCTTCAATTGTATAATAACATTTTTCTATTAATAGTGATCGTAATTTTTCTTTAAATGCTTTATATCTTAACTCTTTCATACTGTCAGGTAATTTGTTATATAATTTCGGTCCCAAAACATATATTGTCCTACTATACGACGCAAGATTAGATTCATTTTGAGGAAGTATTTGTACCTTATTTCTTGTTGGTCTTGGTCGTCTATTAACAATTTGCTTAAAACTACTTATATTTAGCCTCACATACAAGCATGCCTCAAAAATGAACAATGAGGGTAAAGTCAATAAGTTCAATTTTCTAAAATACTGTACACAACTATCTCTTTGTTTACCTCCAAACATGGCTCGGATACATTTTTTTTGTGCCCTAAATAGCGGTAGAATGTGTATCATTGCAGCATTTCCCCAAAAAAGAATACCATACCTCAAATTAGAGGCAACATAGGCATGATATGCACAAACAGCAGTTTTTTGTGAGATAGTTTTAGTAATATTTCTAAGCACATAAACATATTTGCTTAATTTAGATATTAAAGTTTCAATATGTGTTTTCCATTGAAGATGACAATCTAGAGTTATTCCCAAAAACTTAGTCTCATTGACAAATTGAATTTTTTTATTATTAAATTGAATAGAAATGTCCTTTGGCCTTGCCTGTGGGACCTTAAATTGCATACATTTTGTCTTATCTAAGTTAACGACTAAATTGTTTGATTCTAGCCAATTCATTGTTTTATTAAGAGCATTATTGCAGTCCAATTCATAATCACATTCATTATTATTAGTAATTAGTATAGAAGAGTCATCGGCAAACAAGACCATTTTATACGGAATATTTTTTGGAAGGTCATTGATATAAATGAGAAACAGCAATGGTCCTAAAATGCTGCCTTGAGGCACGCCATACTTTACATTTCTAGATTCTGATTTCGCCACTAATTCGTTGTTTTTATTATCTATATAAGTGATATAGGTTATTTGTTGGCGATTTTTCAAATATGACTTGATAAGTTCATGTGCCGGTCCTCTAATACCGTATGCATATAATTTATGTAACAATGTATCATGACAAACAAAGTCAAAAGCTTTCGTCATGTCCATAAATAGTGTAGTTATAGGACGTCTCTTATTAATGCAATCTGTAATCATAAAAATTAGATCGTCAATTGCACTGTTAGTGGACTTGTTCTTTTGAAAGCCATACTGTTCTTTGCAAATTAATTCGTGTTTCTCTATAAAACTGTATAAATTGTTATAAATGACTCTCTCAAATATTTTAGAAATAATAGGTATCAACGCTATAGGACGAAAGTTTTCGCAGCATTCTTTGCTCCCTTTTTTATGCAATGGTTTAATCACTGTTATTTTTAATTGATCTGGGTAAACTCCTTTAGATAAGCACAAATTAATAATATAACTAAGAGGAGCTGCTAATTCGTCGCTACAAAATTTAATTACACTAGTACATACTTCGTCAAAACCTACACTTTTAGTATTTTTTAAGTCTTTTATAATATTTTTAATGTCATTAGTGTTAGTTAGTTTAAACGACCATTGCTCTATATATAGAAAAAAGAATCAATTTATTCACATATACAAAATATATTAAAGCGAATCTTCTTTAAGACGCGAAATTGGTCTTTGTTTTGAATAATAGACGATACTAAAAAAAATATTTGCATGATAGCCAGCCTGATTATGGTAAACCAATAATCAAAGGAGGAACCTTACATATAAGCTTACACTCCATAGGCGAGTTAAATTGTGTTGCACAACTAACATGGTATATTTCCAAAATATGTACCATTTAATTTAATTAAGCTATATTTTTTTCAACGAATGCACAAGCAATTTACTTAGTAGTACCATGAATAATAATTATAATTAGACTTCGATTGAGCGGTCGCAGAGCGTTCGTGATTCAATTTCACCAATGAATGATCCTATTTGTGCGCTAATGAGGGACCGAACCAGTAATTAATCATATCATTTTAGCGTAAACGGTACCCGCTTTCGAATAATGGAATACCACGAAAAAAACCTCGAACAACGCTAGATTAAACCCGCTTCGATAATGACTTGTTTTTTAGAGTTACAAAAGAACGTCTTGAGCAGACGGTGGGCGACGGAAAATCTTGTTAATTTTTTAAGCTTGAGACACTGAAAGTTAAAGGGCTGAGAAATTTAGCGCGAATCGCGAATCAGCTTGTGATATTTGAAATCTAATCTTTCGAAAAGAAGGTTGCCGTGGTTCTTTAAATACATTTTTTATTATTGACTCGAAAGAAATTATAAGTACACTTCATTAATTTATTATTCCATTTCTTATGCGAAGAGAGTTCGTCCCAACTTGGGGTCGTCGGTCAACACTCACAGATTTTATTAACAAGCTGATTTTAATAAAGAGTCCCGAAAGCGGGATGGCGTTTAAATTTCTGGGTTCATCGCGTATTCTGGGCGACTAGCGTCGTAATTAGGTAGGGCCCACCTTTACACACGATTTCTCGGCACTTGTTAAAAGTTTTCAATTGCGTTAGGAGGGGTCCTTACGCGGAATTTATTCATTATATTCCCCTCTACTTAATAAAAAAAGCTCCTTCGCTCGTTTTTTTTACTTCTTCCCCGTCGGTTGTAGCCTTATAGGTAAGTACTTTTAAATATTTGCCGCATGGCTTTTGATGAGCGATGAATTAAACATAAATGTTTGAATTTTTATTGCAAAATTAAAAAAACCTCTGTAAAACTTAGATTTTTCTCGGATTACTTGTATGTATTAGTTTGCTACTTTTATTTATCACTTTGTGATTAGTGATATTATTACAAATTTTTCAAAATGCATTCTTAAAAGAATTTCCTCGATGATATAACTGATTCCGTTCTAATCATGAAAAACCCAACCAGACCCTATCCCATGGTCTACGAATGTCCACTTCGCCGTTTTTCCGGTGAAATGACGGAATTAGTATAGGTATACAATCACACACCTCGTACCGCAAGCTGGAGAACCTGGACATAGACTGAACTAAACACACTAAAGTAATAAAATCATTAATTTCACTATTTAGTATCACCACATTCATAAATAATCTATACATTACTTAATTAATTTTTAAAAAGTAGATATATAGGTACTACATATAAAGCCTTCAGAAGCCATATTTCAAAACCTTGTTTAAAAGACTTTTAATACTTTGAGTTCGGAATTAATATTTAATCCCGCGTATAAAGTTAATCTATTCTGAACACTTTGAAATTCCTCGTTCGTACCGTGGTAGGAAATCTTCTAAGAACGGATATACAGGAGTAATTTTGTTGAACGCCGTTTTAACATTCTTCGACGTCGTCCGCCAACAAATTGGATTACGTGTTAACTGTCGACGCTCGCCCTACTCTAACGATTTTATCGTTTTATTGCGGGACCCCAAATGTGCGATTATGATGCGAACGCAAATTAGGAGGATATCGGGGCTTTACAGTTTCAGGGGCGCTGATTATGACTGATGAATGAAGTACATTTTATTTCGTAAATTTGTGATTCTCCAATCACAAATTTACGAAGAAAAATGCTAAAATGCATGACAAAATAAGACTCTATTGCTTTGACTTTGCACATTACTTAAAATTACTTAAGTCACTTAACTACCTTTTATGTCAGAGCTTTAACTAATAAATCTTAGGTCTCTTAGCATATCGTTATACCATCGTCGCTCTAAATATCTATACTTACTCATATTTAAAAAAATCATTCTTGTCCTTGGGAATTTTTTGTTTAATGATTGTCCATACCTGCCTACTCTTTCACGCTCAATCGTTTTGAAATAGGTATCGGCTGAAAATTGTAAAACGGATGGATGAAGATGTGATCTCGATTAATATATACTTAATTGAAATCCTTTTTCATACAATGTCAATGAAAAAGTAAGCCAAACCCTGGCAAAATTTTATTGTACATCTGCAATAAATATAAACTGTAAAAAACTTATTCTGTAAAGTAACTATACTTACGAAAGCAGTAAGAAACAATCACGACCAAGTTGGTGGGTAGCCTTTAACTTTCACCAGGTAGATGTAGACCTGTTCCAGAGAAACATTAAGCCTAATATTAAAAATCGTGTCATCAGAGTTTTTTATATGTAGGTAACACTGGTAATATATGAAGTGACATGAAACTCGTGAAAATAAAATATTTTTCTTAATTTAAGTGGCCTGAAAATATTCAAGGCTCGGTAGAAGTTTCAGAAGTTTTAAGCACGTGTCAACGATTCATTCTTCGTTTGTCCCACTGATTTTGTCCCACTAATAAATTTCTTAGTTTGTCCCAAACATTATGCTTCCTTCGTCCCGATGTACAATTTTTATTATTTTATTCCTAGTTGGTCCCACTTTGCATTCCTTGTTCGTCCCGTTGTTTTTTATAAGTAATTTTCTTTATAATATAGTTTTTTGTACAGTCACAATAAAAGATTATTTTTATCTAATATCAACTATTTAAAATAACCGATTTTATCTTTCTCCGCGAGATATAGTTGACTCATAATATTATTATGATAACACTTTTTGGCCGCTTTTAGAGAGCAGGCAAGTTATGCAGCTGACGTCACTGGTATTCTAGGAGAGCAGGTAAAAAAATGTCTATCCCGTGTTTTTTTGCGTCCTTTGTTTGTTTGCTTGTGTACTCATTTAGCCAATAGCATTACTTTCCGTTATCAGTGAAACCGGCTTTTGCTAGCTCCCGAGATGGAAAGTGCATTGCCATTATTATTAGATATTCACTCGGCACCTGGTCAAAGTGTGTATAAAGTGAAAATTGACAGAGCTTGTTACAGGTAAGTCAATATTTTTATGTGAAGTGTTATTGATTAGAGTCCATTACTTCCTAAATAATTAAAAAGCAGATATTATTATTTAAAGAATTAATTAAATTATATTATAATCCTAGGCTCTTTAACTTAAAAATCATAATAATATAATGGGAATATTAATCATTTATGTTTTAATTTCAGTTATACAATAGAAAGTTTACCGTCTACCTCACAGGAGCCAACCCAGTTGTTATTTTTTATTTTATGTTAGTTTATTGTGGGTCAAATTTGTAAATATTGATATTTTTTTCTGATTGTGAATCATATATTTTTATGTGTTAATTCCTATTTCATTGCAATATTGCTTTCAAAAAATATGTATTTTAATTTCGAAGATTTAAACGTTAATTTTTACCTTGTTATTTTTTTATATATAAGTTTATTGTTGATTTAATTTATAAATGTTGATTTTAAATTTTTATTTTATATCCACGACTGCATAATTATCACAGTATTTTATTAGTACTTAATGTTTGTATGTACTAATTGTTGATTTTGTTTTAAATAAATATGTCTTCATTGAAATTTTTACAAATATATGCTTTTTTATGTTTGTTTTTTTTAGCCTTTTGTTTTGATATTGTATTGTTACTTCGTAAGTACTTTTAGTAATTAACAACATCATTATATATATGACTTTTTAATATTTAAAGTGTAGTAAGTAATGATAAGTATAATTATTATACCATTTCTGTGATTTTGATTGTGATACTGAACAATAAATAATTTTTACGGGTCAAGAATTATTTTATTATATCAAATTATTCGTTCAAAATACTTTTTTGTTAGCTGTACCTTTAAAGTACCTACTTGTGAACTGGGACAAACCGGGAATATAAAAGTGACTGGGACAAACGAATCATTTTTTGAAATGTGGGACAAAATTTCAGGACGAACGAAGAATGAACCGTGTCAACTGGGCGTTGGGCGGGTCGATCCGCCCCTCTGCAACAGGTGCCCCGTCCCCTGCACCCCTCACCGCCAACGCGACGGCCGCCAGTGCCGCCACAATAAACTCTATAATATACGAAAACACCATGTACATTTCAATCCCTAAGGCTAATAAATTAATTTGAAATCATGACAAATTAATTAAATTTAAAAAAGGTAAATTATGTGAGTAGAGTACTTACCTTCATACAAACCAATCGTATTTTTTGTTGATGATTTTTGTTTAAACAAAATAGTGAAGTACAAACGATAGCAAAAATCAGAAAAGTTATATTAAAGTGATATTTTTCAAGAACACCACAGGTATTGCAATTTTAACAACGACAATTTGCTTTAGGTTTTACATACGCTAGTACTTAGCCTTGACATAGGCGTAAGGTGTTTTTTACTGTTAATTACTTTTCTGTTTAATAATAGTACTTAGTATAGTGTAGTAATGACCTTGCCACATTTTTCAAAAGTTTTTAAAATCCCGTATCTCCACATTTTTATAATAAAAAAAATGGTTTTGGTGGGATATATTTTGCGAAGGCTACTTTGGTAAAAAACTTTACGTATTACCTATGATACGAAATTTGAATAATAGGTAAGTAGGTATCTAACTAAATAAATCACGAAACCAAACTAGCGTACAACCAACCAATATAGCCGAGCAAAACTAGGATATCGTTCGTCGTCGTTTAAATTACCATAATACCAGTGTAAAGTCCTCGAAAAATTTCCGAACTTTCCCGATTTTTTCCAGTGACAAGACAGTGTGATAATAAATCGAGTTTCGGATGTCACGGGTAATAAAGCATACTCGGTGGTTATCGAGAGATTCCGGGTAGGCGGAGAACGCGTAAATTTATTCATACTAGGGGACGGCCGACCTCTTCGACCGTTATTTAGGGCACACTTCCTTTATAGCCGCGATTGCCGAGATTTGTAACGCTTCGAGATGCGAACGTTTAAATGTCGCGACGTGCCTATTAATTTGGTTTATACGTGTAACATATAGCGACCAAAGGAATGTAGGGATTAATTCCGGAAAACATCATAGCGGTATTAGTATATGTAAGTATCTACTTATTTCGAATTAACAAGTGTTAGTTGTATATTACTGTCGAGATTTTTTACAAATCACATACCTATGTATCCACTTAATGCCAAGGTTACATTTTCTGTACACTAAACTTTCCAATAGATAAGTAAAGATATATCCAGAGGCACATGATTAGCTCTTGGATCGATTTTGATAGCATAGTACGGCGCACTTGTTCATAACGATTAGCGCGCGTCAAGCTACGCCAAGTGCGAGATCGTGTTTACTGAATGGCGACCAATCCATTTAAGGCATTTCAATCTTAAGCTCCTCCATGCTTCGGAAAGCACGTTAAGGTGTTGGTCTCGGCTATGCTATTATCGGTAGGTAGCAGTTGTTAAACTACATATGTCAGTTGCCTTTAGGCAGTCTAAAAAATTGACAGTGTTGGCCACTACATAATACACCCAGATCATGTCCGATTGGTGTGGTTTCCCTGTATCCCTGCTCGCTCTATGGTTATAGCCAGTATCGCCAAATCAGGACCATGTTTAATAGCATATCCTGGGCTCTGAAGCGTAAGCTGAAGATGCCACTGGGAAACAATGTCGGACTTAGAAGATAAATAGGCCTCGGATCGACAAGAGAGCTAAGTTATCAAAACATACGAGTATATCTTAGATCATTTAAATGATCTAAGGTGTATATCTATATGTATTATCTAAGACAACGAGCATCAGTAACCTGTCGGAGAAAGATAGAAATGGAAATAGAAGGTTCTAAGAAGTTAAGAAGGAACCTAAGCAGTTATTTAGTAATATACTCATAGTACTCACGCGGGCGAAGCCGCGGGCGAAAATTAGTAATATAAATCACAAATTTAAATAAAGAAATTAATATCTAGAATACCCAAGACAAAATTTTATTGACGGTACCTAACATTGTCCTTAAAATACAATATGTGAAATGTTTTTACCTTCGACTTTATTTTACAACCTTGTAACCTACAGAGTATGTCGCCAAGTTAGATCCTTTGTCTGGCATAGCTTTGTTTTTATCTATTCCCGCCATTTTCTTATATGCTAATAAAACTAAGTTGATACTTTAGTACTTATTGATATTTTTATCGGAAGAAATGGATAACTATTATAATTTAATAAAGTAAACGTTTATTCAAATTTTTATTTATCACTTAATTCTAGATCAGACTAAAATCCTATCTCTCATCGCAGGACAATTTCAATTTGTTTAAAAATAAATTAATTTTATTTGCTTAATCGTGTTTCTTGGATCGACAAGAGAGCTAAGTTATCAAAACATACGAGTATATCTTAGATCATTTAAATGATCTAAGGTGTATATCTATATGTATTATCTAAGACAACGAGCATCAGTAACCTGTCGGAGAAAGATAGAAATGGAAATAGAAGGTTCTAAGAAGTTAAGAAGGAACCTAAGCAGTTATTTAGTAATATACTCATAGTACTCACGCGGGCGAAGCCGCGGGCGAAAATTAGTAATATAAATCACAAATTTAAATAAAGAAATTAATATCTAGAATACCCAAGACAAAATTTTATTGACGGTACCTAACATTGTCCTTAAAATACAATATGTGAAATGTTTTTACCTTCGACTTTATTTTACAACCTTGTAACCTACAGAGTATGTCGCCAAGTTAGATCCTTTGTCTGGCATAGCTTTGTTTTTATCTATTCCCGCCATTTTCTTATATGCTAATAAAACTAAGTTGATACTTTAGTACTTATTGATATTTTTATCGGAAGAAATGGATAACTATTATAATTTAATAAAGTAAACGTTTATTCAAATTTTTATTTATCACTTAATTCTAGATCAGACTAAAATCCTATCTCTCATCGCAGGACAATTTCAATTTGTTTAAAAATAAATTAATTTTATTTGCTTAATCGTGTTTCTTGGATCGACAAGAGAGCTAAGTTATCAAAACATACGAGTATATCTTAGATCATTTAAATGATCTAAGGTGTATATCTATATGTATTATCTAAGACAACGAGCATCAGTAACCTGTCGGAGAAAGATAGAAATGGAAATAGAAGGTTCTAAGAAGTTAAGAAGGAACCTAAGCAGTTATTTAGTAATATACTCATAGTACTCACGCGGGCGAAGCCGCGGGCGAAAATTAGTAATATAAATCACAAATTTAAATAAAGAAATTAATATCCAGAATACCCAAGACAAAATTTTATTGACGGTACCTAACATTGTCCTTAAAATACAATATGTGAAATGTTTTTACCTTCGACTTTATTTTACAACCTTGTAACCTACAGAGTATGTCGCCAAGTTAGATCCTTTGTCTGGCATAGCTTTGTTTTTATCTATTCCCGCCATTTTCTTATATGCTAATAAAACTAAGTTGATACTTTAGTACTTATTGATATTTTTATCGGAAGAAATGGATAACTATTATAATTTAATAAAGTAAACGTTTATTCAAATTTTTATTTATCACTTAATTCTAGATCAGACTAAAATCCTATCTCTCATCGCAGGACAATTTCAATTTGTTTAAAAATAAATTAATTTTATTTGCTTAATCGTGTTTCCTTAATATTATAATGATTTATTAAATGTAAGAGCAGCACATCAACTAAATTTAAGCGTGAAAATAAAAATTAAGTATGTTTAGTTAGGCTAGGACTGAGGCTTATTGGTGTGGCCCCACTCTCGCCTAACCATATTTAACATTTGTTATTGACACGAATATAAGAAGAGGTTAGGTTAGTGGATGATTATTATGTTATTCATTTTATAGACCAATAGCCAAAATTTTCATTGTAGTTACATACAACACCACTCACGACTCTTCCAACCACTCAACTACGAAGATCCCTGAAAGGCATTGTAAATGCTTTGAATGAATTTACTGCTTACTAAACGTATAATAGAAGATTGCATAACCCTTTTACAAAATTGAGCTGAATAAGCAGTCTGAATACAGAATTTATTTCCCCTCTTAACATTGTTTTATACTGGTCTTATTTCGGGATAAGTATGCCAATTATCTACATCACATATTAAGAGAGCACTTTATTCTGAGCAATGAGTCACAAGAGAAAGTCCGTTACATCGCTGAATATGCGACAGATTTATCGTGGTTTGGTAGAGATGCCATGATACCATATCGATGTCGATAGATCCCCTGATATTTTTGATATTTCTACATAACGATGATTGGGCTAGGAGACAGAACCTTCTTACAATGATTAAGTTAAGCTATTGATGCAAAATTTATACATTTTTAATAGTTAAAAATATATATATATATATTTAATATAATATATATATAATTCTTCTCTTCTAAATTTACTGATGATACTTTATTTGGTATGGTTTATCTGTATCCAGTGATCTATACCACGGCGCTTATGAGACTTATTGCATCTTCTAATTAGACTAGATTTATTATGAAAAAAAAAAAATGTGTGGTACATAACATTATCAATCGCTTTGAAATCTTAGGTAATCAAGAAACAAAGGATGATCAACATATTTTAAACGATATAATAATCCTTATTACAACCAAACAGATAAGACGACTAAACCAATTAGGTGCTTAATACATTTTTGGACATTCGTAGGTAAATTTTTCGCCAATCACATATGATATGGCTACAGAAATAAGAATGTCGATATAATAATAGTATCGAATCACTAGCAGGTCGTCACCTGCGAGGCGCGGGGTGCGGGGGCCGCAGACTTGGCGTCGCTATGTCGGGCAGGTTACGATTTACACTCCACCAACTCAGCAGAAACTCTGCCCGAACGAGAAATGCTGATAATCCACATCGACAGACGCTGCGTGAGAATTACATCGAGATTACTATGATATTGCCCTCCGAATGACGTTTTTATTGGTCGTGCGATTTAATTAGATTCTATATGGGATATTAAGATACTCTTGTTTCCAAATAAGTGTAATAGATAGGTACTATTTCATAAGTTATACTTAAGTGTGAAGCGAGTTTGGTTGGATTTTTAATGTTTGTACCTATCTAAATTACTATAGATAAACGATTTGTGTATTGTAAAACAGGAAGGGAGATACTTCATAAGTTACAAAGACTTGACCAGTTTGTAAAACGGATTCAGCTATTAGGTAGTTCAAGTTTACAAATTATTTACCATAAGTAATTACTAGGTTTAATTTAATTCAACTATTGAAATTTTTGTTTCATTTGTTACAGGTCATTTGGACAATGCAATTTATCAATGCGGTTTGACATTATGGAGTTGTAATCACAGCCCTTATAATAAGCGCTAAAAATGTGTGCAGTTTTGATCGTTCAACCACTCCCGATGTGGTTTATTTCTCTAGCAAACAAAACACGAGGTTGTGACTGTATTCTAAAGAAATATCAACAACGAGCATCACAATAAGGTACCAAACAAGAAGACCAGTTAAAATCGAGACTGATACTAGTGTTCTAACCATTGTTATTGGCAAGTAAATTGACGATCAAAAGTGCGTGATTGGAATAATAAGTGATATTTTGGACGTTGAAATTTTAGAATTAGATATTTGACCTCGCGGTGTGTGTAGTGCGACGCTGTAGCACAGCTGTAGGGAATTCTGTCATGTGCACTTTCAGTTCCGTATATGCCTGATAAATATGGACTAGTACCTAATATTATCTAAGTAAATACCTGAGCCTGTATCAGACTGATTTCCCATGGAATGGCCAGCAGTTGTATAGTCGACGCCAAAAGCCCTGTTCATTTGTTAATTCGTTCAACAAGGAACTAGTAAGACGACAAATTTAACAACCTGTATATCTATAGAAACTTTTTTGGTTATTGACCAATGACCAAAAAGTTTATAAAGGTACCGAGTGTGTCATATTGCCATCTCTTTACTCTAGTTTATAATGCCATTCAGTTAACAATTTTGCACATTTATGTCTTGCAAAAATATTGGTGGGCCAATGCGTAGTATTAATATCTGGAATATGAAAATTTGTATTTTGAAGAAACATTTGAGCTGTTTTATGATGTTTCCAAAAAATATATTTATTAATTATGTAAAATTTTTAGACACACTTTTCTGGAACAAACACCAATTAGATAATATAAAATCTTACATCGTTATTATGCCGTAGAGTAAGTTAAGTTAATACTGTTAACAATATACCATAGAAACTATTTTAAATCCAAATACTTACATTTATATGCAAAAATTGCTCAACATTTCCGGTTTCTGTATAGGATACGAGATATAAAAAGCAAAATTGAGTAAATATATTTAAAACTGATAAATTGTGCCTGTTCATATTTTGTAAAGATAAAATGTAGATTTGATGGCTATTCTCAATGTTCAAAGATTTAAAAAAATAAGAAGTTTGAATTTACTGCTTTTAAGCATACGCACAAACATAATCCATTATAGTCAAATCTCTAGTCCCAGATATTAATTTTTTATAAGCTACTTTTGCCTATTAAGTACAGATTTTACTCATAGATAAGCAGTGTCGAGGGCTAGCCCATATAATGTAGCAAAAATTCATTCTGTGAATTACCTCAGTGGAATGTTTGTGATAGATTTAGCCAATAAGTGTTCAATTTAGTACGTGTATAAGTCAATTCTTGTACTTTTTGGCGTCCATTGTATGTATTTTAATGGCATTTTTAATAATTTAGCACAGTTCTTATTTGTCAATTTAAAGCAGTTATTTTTTACCTGCATGTATACTTAACTACTTATGTATATTCGCAGCTGATAGTGGTGCTAGATATTTACTATTTATTAGCTCACACAAGTTATTTTTTTTCAAAAATGTTTTATTCTTAACATAATGAAACCAACGTACAAAATTCCAAATAGGTAGAGTTCTTGATAAAATATATATACGGCATATTTTTCTAATAGTACTTCAGTCACATTAATTGATTAACGAAATTTTTATTTTAGTTTATTTTTATAGAATGTACCTATGTCAAATTGACTGACATTAATTACTATTGTGATTCAATAGGAATTCTATTGGAAAAATAAACGTAACAACGCGTACCTAGATTGAAATAATTAAGAGTAAACTGTGGAAATGTGATGCGAGTGATGATCACACAATTATTTTATTTAGATAGTTAATGGATAGTTTTATTTGACGAGAGTTGGCTTAAAGTCATTCTTTTAGTCTTGGATGTCGGACATCAACCCTATGCCTAGGTGATGGGAGTATGATAGTAACCATTTGCCAAATATAAATACGTAAATCAGTAACTATCCGAGTAAAACAAAATTTATTTGATAGGTGTATTATATGAGTGTTGTAGATTTATATTACTCTTTGGAGGTATCTCAATGTAGTTATTAGATTTAATATAGTGCTAAGTCTTGTATTAAACCAGTAAAATCGGCGCATCAAAATTGCAAAGTTAAATTAGAAATATGTAGAGCCAAATTTGGTAAGAGCTTGCATTTCCGCGGATTTTACTAAACTTGATACAAAACTTTAAAATGTATCATCTCCTGGTTGTTGAAGATTAAAATATACAACGTGACGAGACGTGTTATTAATATGTCAATCCATGTGGTCAATTAACTAAGTATGGACGGAAGTAAGGTTTAATTCATTTCCATAAGTCCTAGCGGTAATGTGAAAATGATGGAGTTTGTGTAGGTTGTAATGTGCTTTTAGTCCTAGTTTTGCTGTCTATAGAGCAGAGTAGTCATAGCAAACGATCACTAGGAACGAATATCTAATGTACGTTTAATCTAAAGAAATAATAATCGGTGTTTTTTTTTTCAAATAGAAAACAAAATTTGTTCCAAAAAAATATTCCTTTTTAGATGATTATTGATTGAACAATGACCTAATAGAGATATAAATAAGTCAGTAGGCATATTTTAGAATAATATTTAAATTAATTAATATTTTTAAGGCATAAACTACGACTAGAGGCACACGTGTGTTAAAGATTTGTTAAGATGATTTCATCCACGAAAATAGTGTACCCATTGTAATATATTTATTTATCAAAATAATTATTGTATTTGTTACTATTTCTTTAAAATCTGCATTCGATGAAGGGCGCTACTGTGAAATAAATATTAAAGACATGACTATAATTTTATTATCTCAAAAGAAAACGCCATTTACCATCTGTAGGATATGAATGAATAAATGCGACGAAGTGTACCGTCGAGCAACACGGCTTCCGTGTTGTCAGAAGCCTTGTTGCTCGAAAGAATCCACACTATATGACGCTGACCTTTTTGTATCCAAAATAAGAATTATGACAATGCAATCCGTAGTCGTTGTAGAAATGCATTAGGCCTGAGGCATTAATGTACAAAAATACTTGAGCATCTGCAGACTGTTGGAAGAATAGTTGTCCCCGAAATTGTAAGGGAGTCAAACTTCATGCAATGAAGATTTGTGACTAAATTAAGTATAGGCTAAAAGTCTATTTTCCTACTAAAACGATTGCATAAAAAGGGCTCCTGATCGCTAGATCATGATGAGTTGCATAGATATATATCGATGTCACTAAGATTTTCTTGGTAGGTAGGTATTCTCATCCGGTGCAGCGAGGACAGTCGGATTGCCGCATTATTTTTGCATGGTACAATAATATTCTGAATACTATATTATATCCCCAATCTAACCGTAAGATCGCGGTTTTTTCTATATTTGCGATACTAAAAATACCCAAGTGTAATTAATTGTACCATGATACCTGTTTCCCATTACATTTTGAAGTTCATGGGATTTGTGCTTAGTTCGTAATAGATAGATAAATATATTTTATTAGTAGTCCATGGTTATTGCATTAGTAATCATGTATTTATAGGACCTGGGCGCGAGATGTGTAGCCCTCAAAAGAGAACATCTATGTAAATTATTTTGTACAATGTTTTAATTTTCTATGTTTGCATTATTGTGTTTATTGTAACAATTATATTTTGTTGATTTTTCAGTTGCTTAGATATCTACTATTATTATTATGATGAAATGTGAAAACCTAGTTAAATTAGGAGGAATTATGTTTTTCAATGTAAATATATAGACATGTATGTAGGAGTACATAAATATTATTTTATGTAATAAATTTGATATTGTTTTCAAAATTTATTTGGATGTTTTATTGCACAACTCTTCACTTACCTTAAACCTAAAAATAATAAAGTGTGTTTGAACGAGCTAATAATATCTAAACCTTTCTGTAAAGATTTCATAAAATTTAATTCCTTTTGATTTTCGATAGCATTTTCTTGTATTGAGCCAATATTTCTACACACTGAAGTCGACTTTCAAGTAAGTAGATAGATATAAAAATTATCTAAAACAAAAAAACTATCTAATTTATTTGTAATCAAGTGTTAAGTAGGTATGTGTAAATAATACATGAAAGTACCTATATCGCATAACCGGAGGTATAAAATGCGCAATTTATAGCCTGAATAGAAAAAAATAGTTATTGTTAGAAGCCGAAGTACATTCTACCTCTACCTCTCCTAGAATTCACAAAAATAGGTCTGCATACAGCGTCATCCTGCGACCTTAACTAGGTCGTGACGTACAACTAGGGTATTATTAATCTTATCGTCAAATCATGTTGAAATCTGAACATTTGCCTCATTATACGCTCTCCCCACAACATAACATATTAGTTTCTTAAGGGACATTTTTATTATGAAACTTTTGGAATATTTAACGCTATGTGTAGGTAAAGTAGATTTTTTATTACAAGTGAGTGGGTGAAGTTTTTATTACGCCAAGAGCTATTTCTAAAGATTTTATACGAGTTTCAGCGTCTGAAAGTCATCAGTTTATAATAAAGTTATCGTATAAAAGGATCCCAAGAGGGTAGTGGGGGAACTTCCACTGCTTAGAGAAAAAAGTTTGATGTATAAGTACTTAAGTAGCTAAGTATTTAGGCAGTTTTGGATGTTTAGTTTAAAGAAATATATATATAGATCGTACTTAGTGGAAGTAGAACAGACACTGAAAGGACTATAAATTATATATTAAAATAATAATAGAACGACATTTTTTATACTATTGAGAAAAGAATAAACAACAAAATTGCTAGGCAACCAAAAGCGGCATGTAGCTCTATTGCAGGTAAGTATAAAACCTTCTGTAACGATTCTTATATTATCCATGGTTTTAATTCTTATATTAACCATGGTTTTAAAGTTGCTAAACGATCATTCACATTGACATGAAATTGAACGAATACTTATGTGACAGTTCATTAGGTCATTCGAGAGCACTTGTTTTTGATTGTTGGGGAGACGTGTGCTAGCTGTCAGTGAGCGAACTTCATGTAAGTACAACTGAATTTTTGTATTGTAGCTATGGTAACGAGGAAAACTATGTTTAAATAATAACATTTGTGATCTCGATACAAATTGTTTTATTTAATTACTTGTATATCTGCACCTCTGGGATTGTTACACTTCAACATTTAGCTGATAAGATCATTCCACTTTCTAACGGTAAGTGTAAAATGCGACTATGAAAAATTATAAGCTTTCCTATATACTTACCGATATAATAGTTATACTACATACATTTGAGAAGAGACAACTAACAAATTGTGGTGTTTGTCAAAATGAGATTCCTCTTTGAAAATGGCAGCCTGGTCGATTTCATATTACACTAGCTTTTGAGCCATAGAATAAGAAAGTTCTTCAATTACTTACATCTCTATATAAAATCTACATTTTGAGCGAGATACAGATAGATTTCGTTTTAACTCATACCTAGCTGTCGGCTCGTTAATTAATTAGCATATTTTATTAAAAGAATCGGCACCGACTTCAGATTTATTAAAATTTTTGATGTGAAGCATATATAAACAACAATGTATGTATTTTGTATTTCATTTCATCCTTTTTAGTTCAGGCATTGGAGTCGGATTCGTTTTTTTGGCAAAAACAATCATTGAATTCCTAATTTGTTCACCAAAAATGACCCTTATTTAAAAAAGAAATTATTTACTTTGCACATCTGTGTTTGGGTCACAGAATTACGCCAGTAGGTTCGGAGAAAATTAACTGTGACAGACGAACGGACGGACCGACAGACGCACGACTGATCCTATATAAGGGTTCCGTGTTTTCAATTTTATGGAACCTTAAAAACCGAAGTTCGTAGTTATAAATGCTGGCAGTACCTATTGATCTTTAAAGCAAATGTATGACTCTTGTTTGACATATGTCTGTCAAATATAATAAAAATTCCTACTGAGCCAGGAGGCTAGCTAAAGGCTAGACGTATATTTTATATTGCTATTTACTACGTTTTTAAGGGAATAAGCTATAATGAAATCAAAATTATTATTTATTCATAAAAATATAACGAAGCTGTTTGAACCCAGACAATATGCAACTCAAAAAAGTAAGTAAGCTTCATATATCAATACTAATATCCATATCCATACTTCCATACTAATATTATAAATGCGAAAGTCTGTCTGTCTGTCTGTCTGTCTGTCTGTCTGTCACCTCTTCACGGCTAAACTGCTGAATCGTTTGTGATGAAATTTGGTAGGGATGTAGTTAACGACCTGAGGTCAAACATAGGCTACTTTTGGGCGCGATATAACCGAGTCCCACGCGGGCGGAGCCGCGGGGAACAGCTAGTACTTTTATAAATACCTACGCAAATAAAATTTCATATAGTATAATCAAACTAGAAGGGGCGTCTTTTACCGATGGGGTCTACTATACTTCGGTGGAAATATAAGCTTTTGTTGACATACTTTTTACTTTGTAGTACCTATTGCGAAGTACTATTACTAATTATGTGGTACTGACCTCGCCTCCGGACCGCTACTTAGTGTGATCTTGACTTGATTTTTGATTTAAATTTACGGCAACAATCACAGAACAGGGAATCGACCAACACTTGTAAAATTCGAATAATAACTACCTATTTACTAAATATGCATTAAGCAAGTAAATTGCATCAAATCCTCAGAGGATACTGTAATAGAACCACAGAATAGAGAAATTATCCGAATAGAAATGTTTTGACGCAGATTTAGTTCTAGGATCAGTGTGGCAGCGTATTCTACATGTAAACCCATTTAAACCACATAGTTTACAACAAAGCCACCTTATATTATCGACCAATAACAGTAACAATAAATGACGCAAACAAATTCCCCGCCCATTTTTTCTGTGTGAAACGTTGGCTTGCAAGCTAAACTAGTGACACGCGCTATGCAACTTCTTGTTAATATTAAATTAAACTATTTTATACGGTTTTCTATCGCGTTTATTGCTTACTTATTTTCTTGTTAATATTTCTAAATTCTGTCAATAGAATCTTTGAATGGTATTTTAAAGCAATTAAAGTGTTTGTGTGTACAGCCCATTGCCACGCTCATATGAACGAGCTGCCAATCCCGTGCGGCCCTTTTGAGCCATATTACTCAGAACGTCAGGGCTTCTACAACAAGGTCTTGCTAGGTGGAGCTATTTGGTACGTACAGATACTACTAGAGTTAGAGGTACCTACAAACATTTATATTATAGTGAACAATATAAAATTAATTTATATATTTCAATCCATACTAATATTATAATTGCGAAAGTCTGTCTGTCTGTCTGTCACCTCTTCACGGCTAAACTGCTGGACCGATTGTGATGAAATTTGGTAGGGATGTAGTTTTCGACCTGAGGTCAAACATAGGCTACTTTTGGGCGCGATATAACCGAGTCCCACGCGGGGCGAAGCCGCGGGGAACAGCTAGTATAAAATAAAATATATTTAATAAATGCAAAATAAAATGATAGTACCTATATTTTATCATTTTATATGTTGATTTAAATTAATACTGAGTGGGAAACAAAATTCCTTATTTATATCATTTACCCACATAAGTATTATCATGTATTCTGTGGTATTATCACAGAATACTTAGTAGGTATATAGAATTCAAAACGCATATGTATTTATATCAGTACCTACTAAACTAAAATTGACATTTATTATAAGAGTACCTACTTATCATTATTTTTCATTTTCATTTCTTTTGAAATGATTTCCACATAACGGCACATTCTAAAGCGTAACATCATAACAACACCATTTCGACGTTTAATACCACATACAAAAAATACCAAAACTAACGCCCTTAAATCGCTGATAAGTCTTTGATTTCTTTATACCATAAGATTATTCTGGATATGTTACGTGTTTTTTTATAAATCGATGAATTACTTGTAAAAAAAGTAAGGTGCAGCTACATTTTATTTTTGTTATCTTACAGGTGGTCGTTCTCTCTAATAATTATGTTATACACAAACAGTTTCAACCTTAACGCGACATGCCCGCCGCAGCCCGGCCCGCCAAGCGACATGATCCAGGACGGGGATGACAGATGCTAAATAAATGTTTATTTTAAATCTTAGATTGTGTATTGATTGTGAAACGCTGAAGTTCCGTAAATACTTAAAAAAAAAGATTTTCTCCGACCGACCTATAGTCACACATTAGCCAAAGCAATGGTATTTACCGACATAGGCTCCGAAGCTTCCGTCTGAGGACGTAACTAGGAAAGCTAACTGCTTCGGAGCCCAGGGTCCTCTTCTCCATTGATCTAAGTATTGGCAGGGCAATAATAAAAACGCCAATGATTCATTTTATTAATTCTAACGCAAGCCATTCTTTAGAAATCTATATGACTAACAATAATTGACGCACAAAACGAGCAAGTCCTTAGCAGAAACGTGGCGGACTGGCGGACAAATAGAAAACATTTCAGTTTTGGGCATATTTTTATTCTTAGCAACAATCAAGACTAAATCAGTTAAAAATTAAGTCAAAAAGGTATTGGAAGGTATCAATAATAATTATGTAATATTGGTATACAACTAGGTACAACTGAAATGAACTTAGAATGGTTCCCGCCGGACCATCTGTACCATTGGACAATGATGGCACAAATTGACAATACCATTTAGGTCACAAATCTGCATATATATATTTTTTAATCATACAACATTCAATTTTGTCATTGCCAACGGCAAACTTTTTTTCCATAGAAAAGGAATAAGTTATTCCAGACTTTATTTCAAACATTACTGTAGCAGTGTCGTACTACTTAACAACGAGATATATCTTCTGGCTAGTAGCAAGCAGGAACAAGCCACTACTTTTCCTTGCATTGATATAGTTTTGTCCCGCTTATTCTTGGCGTTGTCATTTATGTCTGTGTTTTCTATATCACAATTACTATTTACCATATTGAAACGCACTAATATTTTTTTAATATGAAATACGCAAAACAGTCATCTCATAATATTACTAATTATTGTAACAATGCTTTAACTATTGATGTTCAAATACTTTATTATTGCTTGTTATCAGGTCCAATAAGTATTTACAAATCGTCATGGACTGTAACTTGCCACTTCTCAGCCGTAATAAAAAATAATAATTTAATTGGTTAAGGTCTAACCTTGCAAAGACAAAATAAAATCGGAACTTAATAAGTACATGTGGTACATACAAATTAAATTTCTATTTCTATATGATTTTTAATAGTTCTGCTAGCCATAGAAATGGACTTACTTAGTCCGTTTCTAGGGTTAGTAGAAAACAGACATTTAGATACGGGAAAAGGTTACTAGTTTAAAAAAAGCTAGTAGCTTAAATGTCCAATTGTTGCTTGTCCCATAGAATTACTGGGGCGAAAAGTCTCATTTGTCTTATCTGGACAATTCCCGCCGGACCATCAATTCGGGCCGTACCATAAATTTATTGTGGCTGATGCATGATGTTTTCTTCAAGCCAAGAAAACTTTAATGCTTCATAAAGAAATACAGTATATTCGATAACATGTGGACATTACGGTGACATAATGTTCGCTTATTTTCAATTACACAGGTGTCTCCACTAAAAGTAGTTCACATTCAGGACATGTTGTTATAACAAGACGAGAATCATACACACTAGCCAAAGATAAAATAATTAATCTAATAAATACACAACTGTATACCATTGTATCCAAATTAAATACTATAATGAGAATACTTTAAAATCTATGATAACCTTATACAACTGGCAATTAATGTTTATGTAGATAGAAAATTTGTAATTTCTTCAGATAACTACACACAAAAAATAAATAATTTTAAAAGGAGATAGATAACGACCGATTGGTTAGTGAAAAATAGATATCCTAGCGTTTAGCTGATTAAAAATACAAATTATAGTTGTAAGTACTGACAGAAACTATAGTTTCGACAGAAAAATACTTTTCATACAATAATAGAACTGCTATCGCGATCAAGCGCAATTTTCACAATAAAATTTAAAAAATATAAATAATTGATCACTGAAAATGAAAATTATATTAACTTCTTACTTTATAGTTTTTAAGGCAAATATATTTTTGACATTTTGTGCCTAAACGACGAAAACTATTTACATATTGACATTTTTAACTAAAATATAAATCGATTGAACATGGGACCAACATATCTACTTGCCTCAACTATGAGAAACGTACAAAAGGTTATCATAGACTTAAAAAAAAATTACTAAACATATATGTTCCTAAATTTATCCAAATACTAATTCTGATTAAAAAACAGGTTGCTTTTATTTTTACACAGTATAATATTTAGTCTTTGATAAAGGGTCCTAGGCAAACAATTTAATGCAACAAATATATTAACTCATCATTAATTGCAACCGAATCAGTATACGATTTTTGATTTTTATTACATTGATGTACATTGTACAGTGTTAAAAAATAATTATGTACTAAAACTGTTGTCTGGAATGCCTTTGTAAAAACACAAATGGCCTTATTTTATTACCATCAATAGAATTATTAAGCCGTCAAACAGACAAATACATTCCGGATACATCACCTTAAAAGTTATGAATTAACTTTGGTCAGAAATAGTACATTAGAAAGTTTTCCTGTCTATCTTTATATTGCAGAATAGTAATTATTCGGGTATTTCCTATTTCTTCCCGAAAAACACCTGTATTTTAATCAAAATTGTCTTGAGTAAGTTATTAGACTTTATGATACAACTACACAGGAGTTATCTGCTCTCTGGCTTTGGCTTGGGTGGTTTGAAGCCCATGATCTTCTTCTTCTTCTTTTCCTTGTTTTTCTCTTTGCTCCCGCCGGACTGGAATGTCTTCCAGCTGTCGACACGATTTTGTCGAGATTCCTGCAAAAAATATGTATTTTATACATTTTTTGTACCAAAAGAACGTTGAATCTACATCAGTAATCTTAAGAACCATCAGTGGCGTGCATATCATAAAGACGTTTAGACGTTGCCTACCCTGTACTTTTGTAATAAATAATAAATATTTTTTTATATAATCAATACATACTTATAAATAATAAATATTTTTTCATACAAGACATTAAATTATCTTAACAACGCCATCTATTAATTCGCGCGAACACGCGGCGCGCCGCCGGCCCATAGGCGCTGCTAGGCCAGGCCAGCTTTTTAGTAAAATGTCTGAAGTTTACTACTCTCACTAAGAAATCACTATATCTGGATGTGCTTTTGCTCGTGTAGTAGTGCAAGCAAAAAACTTACACGAACAGACACATATGCGCTAAATCACGCCTGTGCGAGTAAATTTAAGACCTCCACTATAGATGAAACAAAATGCTATGAGATGACATTTTATCTCGCTCTCACTTTGTTACGGCCAATTAGAATTACGCATTACACATACTTGCGATCTACTTGATTGCGATCGATTGCAGCAACATGATAACTGTGTCTATTGGATATTAAACGAGTAATGCTGCTAATTTAAAAACGCATAGACTTGAAGATTTTATAGAAACAAGATAACATTCCCAATTACGTAGGGTTGTATTTTTATTTCCGTATCGAAATCAACAATATGTTTGCTTTGCTTGCATGCATTTGTTTGTTTTGAATGTTTAATTGATAATTGCAATGTGCATTGTTTACAATTAGGTGAAAAAATAGAACTTTTATTTTTAACAAATTAACTCAATTATAGTTTAAAATTGTAAAATATTCATGGGATTGTTATAAACCGAGTGTGTGTTTACAAAAACTATTAAATGACGCGCTAAATAATCTTTCTTTTGACAAAAAATGGCAATAATAATAAATGGACGTTCTCAACCGGGATTGATTGGATTTAGTTGAAGTGAAGGGTAAGCTACAAGAACATTATTTAATAATATTTTCAAATTAATATTGTTTCAGCCAACTCTGCTACCAGAATGTTTAAATTTGGCAGTGGAAGCGTGAATGATAGGAAAGTTAGGCTGATCACTAAAAATAACAAAAGAAAAGTACCTTACGCGCTTGGGCGTGACTTGCTTATTAATCCGAATTAATTAAACCCGTTTATGCCCCTTCTCATGAGATTCCTACACATCCCCTATTAATTCGGTGTCGGTCCAGCGAAGCACGCGAATTCGGGTAGAAGAGGTCTCCACACAGGTTATTTCACTAACGAGTGTTCAATTGTCAATAAACTTTAAACCTTTATCCACTAGGCAACCGGGCCTCACTCACGATATTAATGCGCAATTATTCCCGAAGATTTAACGCGAATCGTATTAGAGTAGTCTATTCCGAGACTTCACAGGTAATATCAAAAGGAATGCATCTAACCACGGCCGCGCGATTAAGCAGACTGATGCTGTCATGGCGTCACGCGCGTCCAAACCCGGTAGTGATGTACCAAAACTAATACTTGTCGATTATCCGAATCGAGTAAATTCAACGTGAATATATATTTGTCTGATGAATGTTTTATCCGAAACAAATATGTTTGCTAGGTTTTCCAAAACTCCCACGGGAGCGAAAGTTAAGGCGGTCGTCTCGTAAATATTTTAAGGGACTAAGTAGATAGGTACATGATTAATATATTTTAATTTATTTATCTTGTTCGTTACTGTTTTAGTTGTATCTCAAATATACCTAAATTATAAGTAGGTATAAATTAAAATAGAAATAGTTCTGGTCTAGGTAGGTTTTTGCCTACCCTAAGGAAAATGTCTGTGCACGTCACTGAGAACCATGAACAGATTTCAGAACTCTGACACCAGGGAGTGCATGGTCGATGGACTATGACACCTACACGAAATGAATGAATGAATGAACAGATTTCAAAAAATCTGCATATGATAGATACTTGAGGAAGGTTAAAGAGTACAGTATCAGTACAGATTACAGTGAATAGCTTAAATTAAGGTGAAGTGGAGTAGAAAAAGTAGGAAAGCGAGGCCTGGGATCCAAGCAACCAGCTGAAAATGCAACCGAAAAGGCTAGCAAGAAGAATTTCTTGATTGAAAAGGAATTCTGGGTTCCCAACCTTTATATTATATATGTATACAAAGGCTGGCATAGTTATACTAGGTGGCTGAAGCTTGATAAAAATAATATAGATATATTCAAACCATAAATACCTCAAAGTTCTTAGCCCACTCCTTTTCGAAGGACAACTGTTCCTCTTGTTCTATCTCTGCTTCTCGTTTCCTCTTTCTCTCTTCCATGTCCCGAGTCTCCAAGTGTTGTCGTTTCCGCTCCATGTCAGCAAACAACTAAAAAATAAATTTAAACATTATTAAAAAGTACTGATTTGATCAAATACCCTTTCACAATTTGTACGCCCAGCAGCCCAGCGGTGACCGACAAACAATTGAAAAACTATTGTGTTTGCGCTTGCGGCGTTCAAAGTGTTAACCGATAAGATCGAATTTTTCCGACAAACATTTTAAGACCAATTTCGTCAACAAGAGATATTTCAGACCAATGAATAGTAGATACATTTTAACTTTTCCTAGAGAACTTTTGCCTTGATTTTGCCTCATAATAGGACCTCAATGGCTTGTTAATAATGAAAAACTTGTTGCTTTAGCTTTGTTGGAGGCGGCAATTTAACGGCCACTAGGTTCATTTATTTATTAGAGTATATAAGTCTTTAAATAAAACTGTTGGTATACCTTCATGGTCATGACATACACTGCATGTTTGTACTTGATTGGATCATCTTCTGGAATGCCTTCTGCAAGCCGACTCTCTTTTTTTAATTTTTTTCTCTTTTGTTCTATCTGTAAAGTTTTAATTTATATAATTATTCACCCATCAAACTTATAAACTTTTACAATAATTGATGGGACCTCCTTATGGTCTATTATTGTGCTTTAGAAGGCCACTTAAAATTTTGGTTGTTATCCTAGATAACAGTTGTTAGGCTGCACCTGATTCCATTCTTCGGAAGGCAGATTAAGCAGTTCATTGAAGAAACCACATCAGAGACCGACACACGGTTTCAAAGAACTCTGACACCAGGGTTTCAATAGACCTTGTAACTCATGTAATATGATAATGGCCACGTAAAAAAGTTTTTGAAAGAAAGAAAAACGTAAGAAAATAGTTTTTTTTTTTTAATTTAGACCAAATAAGGTAAGTTTTTAAGGAGAAAACAATACGAAATCTTGTTTGAAAACTATAGCATAACATAATTTATTTTGTCTAATTATGGTAATAATAATTTAGAATAGATCTGTTATATAATAAATAATGACTTCTGTTAATATATCATAAATAAATGAGATCATTTACCATGTGATCAGTTCTCTCCTTAGCCTCTTGATATATATCAAGACATTTTTTCCGTGTTTCATCATTTTCTAATGTTTTCCAAGATCTATTTACTATCTCAAATGCTTGCTGAGCTCGTTCCGAGTCATCCTGTAATTTAGAAATAAAAACCATATTAATAACTAGTTTGCAAATCATACCAGTTGGAGTATTTGTAATCTGATTTTATTTATAATTAGTTATAAAACTTTATTTAACCTGCAAGTAAAAATATTTGAATTAATTTATTGAAAATGGACAAATATCCTTTGATTTGTCAAATTTGTCACTGCCCTTAATATATCATTATTAAAAGTTCATAAAGAACATCCTCAACTTATGGCTTACCACCAATTTATCATCAATATTATAGTACATGAGTAGTACAGGATGCAGTAGCTTGATAACTGAAATGGATACTACATAATTATATCTTTTATATCGGTCTAACTCTTATTTTGGTTGAACAGACAATGAAGCAATTTCAAGGCGATGTAATATATTGACCGAAAACATGAGTCTAATCCTTGAATAGTATCTAGTTAAAAATAAGTAATAGTTATTGTCATATGTAGTTCAGAATTTTAAATAACTATGTTGTAATCCTTTCCACAGGTGATATAAGTTATTAATTTTTATTACTTTACTACCAAGTTCTATATTTGATGAGAGGTCCTCTTTTCCTTACCTAAACAGCATGTTGTTGGGTTGATTCACGTTATGGATCCCATCTGTGGATAAAAAGGAAATGTTGACGGATGTAACCGTCTAAACAAAACAATGAAGATGACTAGATTGAACTATTTATACATTCAAAATGATTGAGTACCTATTTTAATTATATTTATGGCATTACAGAATACCAGCAGTCCAACTAGTGGTAAAACAGCAAGTATTTGCATAATGTATCTTTTAACAATAAAGAACACATTATATTTATACGTTTTCTGCAAATTTTATCATTTAATCAAAATTAAATAAATTAAGAAAAAAACATACCATATTTTTATCAGGATGGACAAGGATAGATAGTCTCCTATATTTCTTCTTGATTTCATCGAGTGTTGCCTCTGGTTCAACCTGCAGGACCTCGAAGGGGTTTAAATTAAAGTAAGTGGAGCCGGGACGCAAAAGTCTCTCAATTTGTTGAATTGGAGTTAAGACAGAATCACGTTTTTCAATCTCCTTAACCTGAAATGTAAATTTTACTTCAGTTCCATAACTGTAGATTTATTTAAGTACTATGCATAATGGTATATATGTATTTTTGTTTTTAACAGCACAAAAATCACAGAATACTATACTAGACAGCTGTTCAACAAAGTGCCAATGTGGGTACTTTTCATATGAACAAGTACTTACCAAATTACTTTGCATACTTCCACGACCAGTTAGTTTATGCAAACTACTGCTGGCAGGCAGTAGTTAACATGAACTAACTAACTAGTCGTGTTACGCCCGAATACTCAAACGCTTGAACAGCTCTCATAATTGAGTAGCGTTTGAGTATTCAAACATTAGTAACACTATTTATTTTATAACTCAAGAACGGCTCAACTGATTTGGCTGAAAATTGGTGGGAGGTAGCTTAGAACCAGGAGATGGATATAGTGTTCCTTTCATCCTGAGAAAAAGCACTGTTCTCGAGGGAAGTTCACGGGGGCGAAGCCTCGGACAAAAGCTAGTATTATATAAAAACTGCTGTTTACAAAGCAGCAACAAGTCTCTGATCCTGTTAGTGTTTTCTTGATATGTGCTTTCGGTACAATAGTGCCGTTAAAAGAAAGAAGCTTATTATTATCTAACATGTTTGTTGTACGCCTTGCGTTATGATCAAAAGTAATAATTCGAATAAATACAATACCTCTGTGTAAAATTCATCGAATGATTCCGTAGCCGTAGACGGGGCACTCATTTTGCGGTAAAATAATTTCAAGAACCTTTTAAAATACTATCAGACAATTTGTCTGTTCCTAAATACAATAATATTCACTCGCTTCAACATATCACCATTGCAGCCAAGCAAAGCAATACAATTTAAGCAAAGCGACCAATAAAAAATTGTGCAGCACATGTCCAAAGAGTATGTAACACATGTCAGTCAAACTGTCAGCAACTCAGCAATCAGCATGTCACTCTTTGTGTCACTCAATGTCACTGTCACTGTCGGTTTTTTTTTAAATACTTTTTACGGCCATGGAAACTAGTCCTTTAAGGTGATACCTCGGTGAACACTAGCGCCACCGTCATTTAATAATCATTACTCACTGAAAACACAAGTTATCAAAAATCCCTCTATTATAATTAAGGTTCTGGATCTGAAGTTAATTTTAAACATATTAAATTATTAAATTATAATTCCCTATACTTACAAATTGCATTATTGCTTAAAACGGCCACTTTTAGCAGTTTTGCAATTTGTAACTATATGGAACTATAATTTATTAATATGATTTAAATTAACTTCAGATCCAGAACCATAATTATTACAGCAAAGGGATTTTTGATAACTTGTGTTTTCAGTGAGTAATGATTTTTAAATGACGGTGGCGCTAGTGTTCACCGAGGTATCCCCTTAAGGCCTTTCTTCAATTTATTAATCTTCTTCAGTCCTACTTAAGTCAAATCAAGTCAAAAAGTCAAGTCAGTACTCCAGTCTAGTCAAGTGAGTCAATCAGATAGCTAAGTGAAGCGGTGGAAAAATTTCACTTATTAAATTAAACAATTTTACATGGTTTTGTATTCTTGTGACATCAGAAACAAATGACACAGACGAATGTCAACTCAGTCTGCCTGCGACCATGAGCTCTGAAAAGTGCTTAAAACGTTAGGTATAAATAAGTAAGCAATAAACGCGATAGAAAACCGTATAAAATAGTTTAATTTAATGTGTAACAATCGCGAAAACATAAGAAATCATTAAATTTCACTTAGCTATAACTTGGAGATTTTGGTGACAAAGATAAAAGTCACGTAATCGACACTGTACCACTTTCCAACACTCACGCTTGTTCACGAATACTGCGAATATTAATCCACCAATATTAAGCATAAATACTCGAAAAAAACTAAGTTTTGGAAAATAAGTACAGCGCGGACATAGCGACAGTTTACTTTCCCTCCAAATCATCCTGTCACTGTCGTTGAGTAGGTAGATCTAAAGTATGTTTTTTTTTGCTGTTTTGCAGTATTTTTTCTTTTTTTGGCTATTCGAGTTTCGACGAATAGGCATAGCGTAAATCCGCCGCGGATTTTCGTTGTGACTTACCACCATCTCTTAAATGCTTCGTGGTCCAGTGGTTAAGGCGTTTGCCTGTAGACCCGGGGGTCGAGGGTTCGATTCCCACTGGAAGCATACTTTGTTTAGTTGTTTCCAGTTTGGTTAGGACATTGCAGGCTTGAATCACCTGATTGTCTGATAATAAAGATGATTCCGTGCTTCGGAAGGCACGTTAAGCCGTTGGTCCCGGCTGCCATCTGGTAGTCGTTAAAGGAACCACGTCAGAGGCCGAGAGGCGATTCCGAAGAACTCTGGCACTAGGGTGTGCATGGTCGATTTACCGTGACACCTACACGAAATGTATGAATGAATGAATCTCTTAAATTAAAACCATGCCAGATCCAGTGAGTAAGGGAAATGGATGTCGCCTTACATCATGTATCGCGCTGTCTCGCTTACTTACTGGTTTTTAGAGATGGCCTCAGATGGGATGTTACTATCGTCTCTTAAATCCATGCAAGTTCCAGTGAGTAAGCGAGACAGCGCGATACAAGATGTAATGCGACATCCCGCTTACTCACTGGATCTTGCATGGTTTTAAGAGATGGTGGTAACCCCTGTGGCAACACAAGCTAGCGAGCTTGTGTTGCCACGAAATGCTGTATGGTGAGCCACTTCGCCTTCCAGGAGAATTCATAACATCCTCCAAGGAAACATTACATAATGGCGATCCAGCTGACTTTGTGATACAACTCCGACAAAAGATGTCATCTTTGCGACCCATTCCAGCCTCTCGTCACGCCAGTCCTGCTCAATTCATATTTAGAGACCTCGATTCAGCAACCCACGTTTTCATCAGGGACGATTCCGTACGGCGAGCCTTGCAACCTCCTAACACGGGTCCATATAAGATAGTAGGGCGCGCAAATGATAAGAAGACAATAACCGTAGAAGTAAAAGGTCGAAATGCAACGATTAGTATAGATCGTGTCAAACCAGCTTACACAGAATCTGACTTAAACAGTGACTCCACGGTTCATAAACAGGGCAAAGATTCACCCGATACGCTGAAAACACCTGATGCACAACAAACACAAGATCCATCTGTAGGCCCGCCAACATCTAGGGACTCTCAAAACGACCCTACTAATTCCAACACACCTTACACAACACGGTCAGGTCGTAAGGTTCGTTTTGCACGTCCTTTCGATGTATGATCTTTTCTCCGTAGGGGGGTGGTGTGGCAACACAAGCTAGCGAGCCATATGTCATTCTGACACCTATGTCAGAAAGGACAATATAATTTTCCCGGGCTTTCAGATCACTACCTGTCAGAGTTTAAGATATACTTCACTTGTTTCTCATATCTTAATTATATTATTACTTTGTACTAACAACGATTCAATGTTGTGCTACACTGTTTACAAGTTCAAATAAACTTTATCTCCTACTATCCTGGTGTTTGTACTGTGAATATCCCCAAACCCCCCTGGTTCTGGCTAACAAAAGCTGAACCCAGTGATTTTTATTGCGGCAACACTGGCAGTGTAAAAAAAAAGTTTTCATCGTGGCCGCCATCATGGCTGTTTTGTTGTGATCGGCGTCTCGGTTGTTTTTGTATTTTGAATTTTGTAATTAAATCTTTGAAATATGGGTAAAACTTTAAAGAGTCATGTGCGACAACTGTTATTTACTATGATTAGTAAACATAAAGAAAAATAAGAAGAGCAAACTGCTTTAATCAAACAAATAGAGGATTGTTTACAAATTGCCATCGAGTTCATAGGTTAGTACATTTTATTCACTTTGATACTTGTCATTTAAAAATTAATTATTATCAAAGAAGCGAGTACTTATTTACGGCAATTTTATAATTTTTACAGAAAATAATTCAAGTCACGAAGGAGCTAGTGCTGCTTTGGAGAATCTGAAGAAAATAAAGGAATTGCATCAGGAAAAGTATCTAACGCAAAACAAACATTTTGAAAACATTTCTTCAATGACTGGTAAGTCTATACCTATCTCTAGAATATCTATACTAGTTGTTTGTTAAGGTTTTTGTGTATTTTTCAAACTGTAATATTTGTATGTTGACCTAGACTTAGTACTTAGTGTAGACACATTGTTAGTAATTATGTAGGTACTAACCATAGATTAATGATTGGTCTACGCACGCTTTTATTGATCTAAGGTAGGTACTAACTTTTGAGTAGATTTGGTGGCAAGAAATTACGTGTCTATTTAGTGTCCTATTGATTGACTTATTTAAAATTAATATATATTTTTTTTCAGATGTTAGTATTTCAACATTGAAAAGAATTAAAAATGAAAGTAAAGGAAACAAAGGGGTTTTCAGTACCCCAGGTAAGAAACGCCCTCACTGCCCCACAAAAAACTGTCTAGCTTGGACAGTTTTGACATTCAGGCAATCAGAAATAAAATTAATGAGTACTATGTGGTGAAGAAGCAAGTGCCCACATTAAGAAGCCTTCTGGTAGACTTAAAGAACAGTATTTCTTTCACGGGCTGCAGAGAAACACTACGCCAAATATTATTAGCCAATGGATTTGTTTTCAAACAAAACAAAAATCAACGTTCTGTTCTCATAGAGCGTTATGATATTGCGGCATGGCGGCACAGGTACTTAAGGACTACATCTCTTAAACGACAAGAAGGGAAGAAAATAGTATACTTAGATGAGACTTACATTCACCAAAATTACAAACCCAAGAAATCATGGCAGGGACCTTCGACTCAAGGTGTAATTGACTTTATATCTGCGGGAAAACTACCTAATGCCTTATTAGTATTAAGCACTAAATCCACAAAAGCTGATTATCACCATGACATGAACGCCTCTAATTTCAATAAATGGCTAAGTGAAAAACTAATACCTAATTTGGCAGAATCAAGCATTATTGTAATGGATAATGCTAGTTATCATACAGTGCAAGTAAACAAGGCACCAAACACCAGCACTCGCAAAGCTGAAATACAAAATTGGCTCTGTAGTAATAATATTCCATTTGAAGAAAGCCTAACTAGAGGAATTGCTGTGCTTGGTGGATAAGCACAAACCGGATCCAATTTATGAAGCAGATCAGATGCTCAAAGAACATGGCCATGAGGTCTTGAGACTTCCGCCATACCACTGTGACCTCAATCCCATTGAGCTTATTTGGAGCACAGGAAAGCGAAAAGTGGCTAGCAGAAACCTTTCAAGATCTCTAACTGAAATAGAGAATATAATCAAAGAAAGTTTTGACAGCATAAGTAGAGAGGACTGGAACAAGATGGTTAACCATGTTATTCACCTTGAATATAAATATAAAGAAAAGGACGGAATTTTAGCAGAGATGGAGAGTTTTATTATTAATGTAACAGATTCGAATGATGAATCCAGCTCTTCCGATTCAGATGAAATGATGGGTGTGGAGTATCTGGAATCAGACTTTGATTATGAGGATTTATAAATGTCTTTCTTTTAATTTTCGTTTTTAAAATTACCATCCATGATTCCCAAAACGATTAATTCTTACTGCTTTATTTACATGTACCGGTGTAAGACCTTGAGCTCCGTAATCACCAACTGAGCCATGGGTGCAAGCTATAGCATATAAGTATCCATATCCATACTAATATTATAAATGCGAAAGTCTGTCTGTCTGTCTGTCTGTCACCTCTTCACGGCTAAACTGCTGGACCGATTGTGATGAAATTTGGTAGGGATGTAGTTAACGACCTGAGGTCAAACATAGGCTACTTTTGGGCGCGATATAACCGAGTCCCACGCGGGGCGATGCCGCGGGGAACAGCTAGTAGTATATATATATAGGTAAATGACTGCCATATTAGTGGTATTAGAATGAGTACCAAGATGATTGCTTGCATCAAATAGACTCCGAAACTACCGAACTAATTTGAAAAATCTTTTACTGTTAAGAAACTACACTATTGCCGGATGCCATACTAAGGCTATATTACACGCGGTATAGTCGCGGCAAAACAATAAAATAGTTTTTTTTTATATAAAAAGTATATAGAAATTAGATATTTAAATTTTAAAATGTATCAAATCGTTTTTTTCCTACTATAGCCGGTGTTACCTTGTTCATAATTTTTAAATTTGCCGCCTTATGCTAGGTTCAGCTTTTATTTGCCAGACTTCTAGTATAGTAAGTCATTAGTCGCACATTGAGGCACATTCGCAACCAGCCATGGAAGTAATAAAGAAAACATAGATTATAAAAAAAGTGTACATATGTCAAGTCAACATGATATTGTCCATTTTTTGTCAGTTGTGAATTGTCAAATATTGTGAAATCCGAAAATCGAGCCGAAAAATCCGAAAATCGAAAATAAATACCTACTCAAATTTTGTGCTAGAAAAAATTAATCATAGGTATTGAAATTGTTCACTGTGTCCTACTATAGACTATATCGTCAGTACCTACCTACCTATTCATTATTTTGTGTGCAATAACTTAAGTATCTACGATAATAAGAAAATATTTACAAAAATTACTTATGTATGTACTAAAATAAGATATTATTCCCGCAGATATATTCCTATCTACCATGTTTTCGAACAAAGTCGTGCTTGTTACGGGCGCCAGTTCAGGTATTGGAGCGGAAACGGCTAAGGAGTTTTCCAAACTAGAAGCTCTCTTAGTGATAACCGGCAGAAATAAAGAAAACTTAACAAGGGTTGCTGATATTTGTGAGGAAATATCTCCTAAGAAATTACGACCATTAATCGTAATAGCTGATATGAATAAAGACAGTGACATCGAAAATATAATAAAATTAACTGTAGAAAAATACAATAAACTCAATGTTCTTGTAAATAATGCTGGAGTATTAGAGACTGGTACGATCGAAACTACATCCTTGGCACAGTATGACAGGGTGATGAACACGAATGTCCGAGGTCCATATTATCTCACTATGATGGCTACACCTCTACTCATTGCCACTAAAGGAAACATTGTGAATGTCTCCAGTGTCACAGGTCTCCGATCTTTTCCCAACGTCCTTGCATATTGCATGTCTAAATCTGCTTTAGATCAATTTACAAGATGTGTTGCACTTGAATTAGGAGCAAAAAGTGTGCGCGTAAACGCAGTCAACCCTGGAGTCATAACCACAGGCTTACATATGAAAGGAGAAGGTAGCATGAATGAACAAGAATATGAAGCTTTTTTGAAGAAATGTGCTGAAACCCACGCGTTGAGACGTCCTGGTGATGCCAAAGAGGTTGCCAATGTTATAACATTTTTATCAAGTGATGCAGCAAGCAATATTACCGGTGCGACAATTCCAGTTGACGGAGGGCGTCACGCTATGTGCCCTCGATAAACATTTTAAGATTTTATTATTCATTTATTTATTTATTATGATGCCACAGAATGGATAATATTTTTGTATTCTTGTTGGGAAATATTTGGGACCATTATATTACATAAGTATATGATATTTATCAATAATTTAAATTAAATTTATTATTGTTATATAATATTTCATTCATATATGAAGGGGTTGAAAACATCTGTGCCTTAGCAAGGTAAATAAATTTAGGTAATGTTTATTGCTACCTGTAGTACATTGGTACAGTGCTGGTACATAAGTACAGGGGCTATATTTAAAAGTATAGTAATTTAGATGTATGTCTAAAAGTAATGTGTTTGTAAGTGGCCTATCTTTACCTACTGCTCATCAAGCTCATACTACTGTGGCACCTAAAACCCCAGGAGAGTTATTAAGTATTAGGTATATTATTATATTATATTCAGTCAAATCTGGTTTGTTTTTTGTTTATATATTCTTATAGAAAGGAAAGACATAAAAAAGCAATAAATACTTATAAATAAATATGAACAAAGAGATGATCAATTAAGGTGATACATCAATGAACACTAGCGCCACCGTCATTTAAAAATCATTATTCACTGAAAACACAAGTTATCAAAAATCCCTCTGCTGTAATTATGGTTCTGTATCTGAAGTTAATTTTAATCATATTCAATTATTATATTATGATTCCATATAGTTACAAATTGCAAAACTGCTAAAAGTGGCCGTTTTAAGCAATATTGCAATTTGTAACTATAGGGAATTATAATTTAATTATTTAATTTTTTTTAAATTGACCATATCTAGAACCTAAATTACAGCAGAGGGATTTTTGATAACTTGTGTTTTCAGTGAGTAATGATTTTTAAATGACGGTGGCGCTAGTGTTCACCGAGGTATCACCTTAAAGGGTATGTACTTATTTGGCAGAAAGAAAAGGTACAGTCAAATGCCTAAGTATCACAGAACCACAGAATACCTAATAGAGTTATTGTACCACGGCAATTAGTCAGTTCCCATACTCGTCACTCACTAATTTGCCAGTTTACTCATTAGACAGTTTCTGAATTTGCCAATTTTTATTCTGGTTGGTGTCCTGGTTCTAAAGTTTTCTTTTCATCAGTTTAAGTACTAACGTTACAGAACTAGGAACAATACCTACATATTATACAACTGTATTAATTTCGGCCCTTCTTACATTGAGCTTACAATATGAAAACATATTCATGCTGGTTTTGTGTAGTTTTGGAGATTTGCAATGCAGTTTAGAAAAGTATGGGATATTATTAATTGCACATCAAATAAATAATCACACATCAATTTCTGTATATCAAATAAATTATTTTACTTTAAATTAAATTAAAAACTTGGTGACAGAAGCAACTAACGGTCAAAAGACGACTTTGTGACAGAAGGTAGGTTAGGTTATGGTTATACAGTGACCTTAACAGTGAGCGAGCGAGCGAAGCGAGCGAGTGTCAGACTTGGTGACAGAAGCAAAACAAATTTTGCTGTGCAATCAGTAATTTTGATATGTATTTAGGTTATTTTTGCATACAAAAATTGTTTTTATTGATTTGCGTTTAAATACTACCCGAAAAGTATCAACGATTGTTGTTTTGTATTGCATTGATTGTCTTGTAATTAGGTAATTGTTGATAAAATATATTTTTCGTATTTCAATTTTATTTTTTGATTTACCCTGTGGTTTCATTCTTCTTCTTTTCGACTCGAAATGGCTGTGGTAAATATAAATACTTATATATTTTAAATATGTTTCGACCAGTAAATAGCCATGTCCACCGCCCTGCCGTTGGCCACCCCCAAATCCTCAGTCGTACAGGAGACTGGGCCATTGGGGCAGATCAGGAGATGAGCCATACACTGGACAGCACCGCAATTGCACAGGCTGTCAGTCGTAAAACCCCATCTAACTGTTCTTTTGGCACCTCCCAACACCAGTCCGGAGTCTATTTAAAAACTTCCAGACTGGCCAGAGGAGATTACCACCGGTGGTTTTAAATGATAATTGGGATATAATCAAGCTATATGGATACTGTAAACAACATGCACCTATTAATGTTGCTACTATGAGCACACTGAAAATTTGACTGGTTCCTGTAATAATACGAGGTCTATTTAGTATTTACATCATGTCTAATGAAAGAATTCACGGGGATCCCCTGGGGGATACTGGTGTACGAAATGTACCTTTTACGCCTTCCATGGGATGAAAACTCAGATAGGTACGTCATGCATGCGTATCATCATCATTGCGTTCCCGGTTATCCGCTTTGTATCCCTTGGCGATAAGTAAATAAGCTTGACGTCAACCTTCCATGGGAGTACATTTGTTGGAATCCGCCAACAGTCAGAGAGGGTAATCTATATACTTACAAATTAATTTAGACCTCTGTTGATCCTTTAGTCACTCTTTACGATATTCACGATAAAACATGACCAAACGGCCGTATTGAGTGAATGTGTGATGAAACAATAAGTACCTATTAAATTTTTTGGTGATCTCATATAAAATTGCTAACGCAGTGGCTAGCCTCTGCGTTTATGAAATCTCGTGGTAGGTACCTACTTAAGTAGGTAGGTACTTATTTACTACCGTAAAACTTGGCGGCTTTGCCTATTGGATCTGACTTTGCCCAGTCAACTGTTTTTGTTTTGTATTCGGAAAACATCAGAAATATTTAACATTTGTTTTTCTTCTATTTAATGGTATATAAAAGATTATGTTTCTGGCAAAACTAACTTACGGACTAATTACTACGGCACGTCAGTTGCTTGACAGACAGCGTCAAAGTAAGTTGTTTATTTTGCGGGCCAAATCTATGGTGAAAAACTTTGTTTCAAACTCGTTGTTGTCGTCGCAGCAAATAAGTAATTTTTTAACCATTGTTAGCTAGTAAAAGGTGAACAATATTGATCGCAAATATAACGAGAAATCGCCCCTAGATTCGGAGTTATGATGGTGGGCAATGTAACCATAGCATGTATGAAGCACTACTTGGCGACTTTGCCCATCTCAGTATTACTGTTAGGGTTGTCACTAAAATCCATACTAATATTATAAATGCGAAGGTCTGTCTGTCTGTCACCTCTTCACGGCTAAACTGCTGGACCGATTGTGATGAAATTTGGTAGGGATGTAGTTAACGACCTGAGGTCAAACATAGGCTACTTTTGGGCGCGATATAACAGAGTCCCACGCGAGGCGAAGCCGCGGGGTACAGCTAGTAATATATAGTATTTTATTTAATCATTTCGTTTCTTTCGTGGTTTCATTTTTAGTGGTATTCTGGCTTTCTTACTCGTTATTGTCTTTGCTATTACAGTAATAAAAACTGTTTTTACTTATAAAAATGTTTTATTAATCCTACCTAACAAATAACTTAACTATATTATACAAGCGAAAGTGTCTAAGTCGGAGTCTCGGGGGATCGACATAAACGCGGGCGGAGCCGCGGCAAAAGCTAGTCATATTGATATGCGGCACAAACAAATCACATAAAGAGCGACATCCCTAGTTGATTAATTAATTTGTATGAAAAATGCCAAATGCAGCCTGACGACTTTGCCCACTCGATTTTAGGTCCTTATATAAAAACATTGAAGTGCTAAAATCTAAATTTGGGTGTCATTGCCCAGTTTAATAACAAAGTCTTTATGTCCAATGAATAAGATCGACAATAGCTGAGTTTCAAAACTAAAGTGATAAATGGGCAATTTCGCCAATTGGTCTTAGTTTTTGGCCCACACTCGATAGTTATTTTATTTTCAAATAAATATTGTTTTTTCGCACTTGTTCTTCAATCATGCGAAATAATCAAAAATCAATCTTATTGTAGTGAAAACAAACTGTTAAAATACATTAATACTTTAATAAATATTTCACCGAACTTAAAAAAGAAAGAAAGAAGTGGGCAAAGTTGCCACGTTTTACGGTATGCATTACCTAATTCTATTCACCAGCCACTAACGAGAAAACTAAGGGAGAGGATTCACTAATGATGAGTTAGTTTTATTGTTAAAGATCGTTCTTGGCAAGCGCTGCTTATTCCTTTTGATGTAGGTAAGTCATCTAGTACATAATTTCAACTAAACTTACATCGCCGAAATAGCTCAGTTGGGAGAGCGTTAGACTGAAGATCTAAAGGTCCCCGGTTCAATCCCGGGTTTCGGCAGTTAACTTTTTGTAGGTGCCATAATATATTTTGTACACTTTATTTTATCATAGTAATAATTATTGTTTTTCCAAAAAAAAAACGAAACCGACTCCAATTCCTGAACTAAAAAGGATGAAATAATTAATACATTGTTGTTTCAATATGCTTCATATTAATAAATAAATTAATTAATTTAATAAATCTGAAGTCGGTGCCGATTATTTTAATAAAATATGCTAATTAACGAGCCAGCAGCTATAATCAACGAATTCGTAAAATTGGCACCAACTTCAAATTTATTAAAATGTTTGATATGAAGCATATTGAAACAACAATGTATTAATTATTTTATTTTTTTTTCCTTTTTAGTTCAGGAATTGGAGTCGGTTTTGATTTTTTTTTGGCAAAAACAATTATTTTTTACTTTTTAGTTTTGAATACGCAATACGTTACAATTAAAAAATTGTAAACACGTTGCATTTTGGAAAGTCGGGTAAACGTCATCAGCGTCGTCTCACCTGATTGACATGGAATATACCAAAAAATACCCAAATCTCAATAAAACTTGAAGAGTTCCCTCGATAACTCTATGATTTCATCATTAGATCCTGATCTGATGACTATGAAACCATCTAGAAAGTATAAATATATTTTTTCTAACAAAAAAATAATTTTACAAATCGATTCAGTGGTCTTTCAGAAATCGAGCAAGATATATTACAATCAAAAAGTTGTAAATACCTCGCATTTTTGAAAGTGGGTTAAATTTTCCAGCATCGTCTCACCTACGTCTCACCTTACTAACATGGAAAATATCAAAAAATACCCATGCCCAATACAAAACTTGAAGAGTTCCCTCGATTTCTCCATGATCCCATCATCAGATCCTGACTTGCTGAATATGGGACTAATCGGAAAGTATACCCTCTCAAACGAAAAAAATATTTTTCATATCGGTCCAGCCGTCTTCGAGTAATCCGGTAACTACATAAAAACAAAACATCCCGACGAATTGAGAACCTCCTCCTTTTTCGGTTAAAAAACAAGAAATGAAAACATAAGTGACATAATGTTATTGATATTAATTCTGTAATCGGCGTAGATTAAAAAAGAAAAATTTGCCTGACCGCGCGCGATTCCAAATTCTTTGGTAATCGGTGATAGCACCTACTTAGTACTTACCTACTTACTAAATACTTATGATATCATTGTTACTATTTATGTGGTTGGACCACTTAGGTATTCAATGCCAAGCGTCGTCATCGCTTCTGTTCCATTTTCTGACTTGTCTTCCGCACATTTTATGATAGATATTGCTTCCGATGTTATATTTGTCGATGCGGCTATCAGTCCATCGGCAGTGCAAGTTAATACAGCATTAAAAATTTCGTCGGCCACATTTCTAGTCTGCGTTCCCTGTAAAATATAGAAAGTTGTAGAGTTCGTAAGAACCCTAGTTAACTAAGACTTACCTACATGTCAACCTACCAAACTTTGTAACTCACTACATCTATTTTTGTCACGGTCTCCGTGCATATCCTTTTTACCTATTAACAATCATGTTATGATACCAAGAGTATAACTACCGCGCCACCTACTCTTAAGTCTATGAGGCATTGCCGCAGTACCTACCTACACTACAAATAATAAAGTTACTGTGATGGTGTTACGTTTCTTGTTCCATTTGTCGTTTTTCAATCTTCACTAGTTTTTAAGACTTACTAATATCACAGAATTGCTAGTACAGATGTTCAATTCCATAAAAAAGGGAACTCACAGTTTGAAGTACTTCACTTTCTATCGCTTCCGCTTCACTGAATAAATCTTCTCTAACACCATGGAGGCAGTCTTCATTAATATCTCCTTTTAAAAGGCATGCGTCAAGTCTGCTGTCTAGTTTATCTGTGAAGTCATTTTCATTAAATTCCATTGTTAGTGTACGCTCCAAGTGTGAAAGATGCAAAATATTATCAGATACGCACAAAATTACATTCCTTGATATTTCCTTTACAATGTTATCGATCGTTTCTTTTTCTTCCTGTAATAAAAAAAATATTAATCTGATCTTCTCTGTTATACTAGTTATTAATATTAATCCGTGGTTATAGCCACGGGATCAATTGTTAAAGTTAGCTCTCGTTTCAGTAACGTGTCGATGGTAGGTTGAGAATCTTGCAGCGACCATCAATGTCGCAATATGTGACATGTTTGTGTCTCAATACACTCTTTCTATACATAAATATTAGTACATTAATATGCAATTACATTACCTACCGATACTAAGGTATTGGTGGTATTGATGTTGGATTTATAGGTATTATATAACTATAAAAAACAGTAATTTTAAACACTTACTTGTAAACATTTCTTCACATTTTCTGCTGTTTTAACTGCGTTGGCTATCATCTCATTTATCTGATTTTGCAGATCATTTAATCGCTCCTTAAATCTTAATTGAATTTGATCTATTTTATCTCTTATTTGTTTAATCATTGCCAATACCTTCTCTTTTGTTTTGATGGAAATATTTTTGATATGATTCCATGTAGCGACAGCTGTATTTTTTATGCTTTGCCATAAATCTGAAATGCTCCTCAAATGGTTTTGGTCATACACTTCTAGCATCCTTGATAATTCTTCAGCTTTACCAAAAGCATTATCCTTTAATTGTTTATCTTTCAAATATTTGTTTCTCTGTATTAAGATTTTTGTGTCTGAAATCTATAATTAACAATTAAAATTAGGAGATATTTTACTAATTCAATTCACTATATACTTAATAATATTGTTAATTTATAAGTTATATGGATAGGGGATTGTTACGTTGTTACTCAATCATGCCAGAATGGCTGAATAAATCTAGATCTATTAGATATACATTCAGTGTCTAGATGATGTCTAGATATTTGCCAATCTGATAGATAATATGATCTGGAATAGGCTAATAATTTACCATGATATTATATTTAACGGACTACCACGCAAGTAGAGCCGCAGGCAACGGCTTGTGTTTTATAATTTACATATTAACTTAACTATACGATTAGCAGAGATCACAGACCTGATACCAAATAATCGCCTGGATACAAATCACTAGCACCACTTTCATTTTGGTGGATCTTTTATAAAGGTGGTGTCCTTCTACTTCGTGGGCTACCCTTTATATAGCTAAGAACAGATTAGTTGGAGTGATTACATAGTAAATAGATAATAAAATAGATAAATCACCTTAATGACATTATGAAATTGATTTTCTCTTATCAAGCGTTGACCTAATTATCCACTGAGTGCATTTGTCTAAAGTCTAAGTTATGAATTTTGTTTTCAGAGTAAAACTTTTGATATTTTTAACATTCAATTGAAGAAACCACGCCTCTTCTGTCTGCGCGTACTTAAACACCTTACTACATCCATACTAATATTATAAATGCGAAAGTCTGTCTGTCTGTCTGTCTTTCTGTCTGTCTGTCTGTCACCTCTTCACGGCTAAACTGCTGGACCGATTGTGATGAAATTTGGTAGGGATGTAGTTAACCACCTGAGGTCAAACATAGGCTACTTTTAGGGCGCGATATAACCGAGTCCCACGCGGGCGGAGCCGCGGGCAACAGCTAGTATACTATATTTTTTACTAAGGTAAGTACTTAAACACTCGCATTTAAACAACTACTTAGCCGTATCGTCTTCGGCTTAAGAATAGACCATCCTTTCTTTCCATGGTCTTTGTATTGGGATGATACGTGTAAAACAGTCAAAAAACATAAAATAAAATGAAAAGGTCGATATTCTTTTATTTTATTCTATTTCAGTTCAATACAGTAGGGTAGTAGAGTTAACAAATGAAGAGAAAACTGACGAAGCAGAGCAACTTCCTATTTCCATGAGCAGTCTGGCTGTGGCTGCGCCGGCTTGAATCAGATGCGTCCCTGCGCATACTTCCAGAGCTGCGGGTAGTGTTGCCAATGCCAAATTGAGACGCGCAATCTGAAAAATAATCAATAAAGCATTTATTGCAAACGTAAGTGACAAAATAAATTTGAACTCTGATAAAAAATATTTCCCCACTGGTATTCTACACTAACTATTCATCTTAGTTGAGCAGTTGGTCAAACTATCTATACCTATGCGACTGATGTACTTAAATTAGTACCTGAATTCCACTCTGGCTCACAAAGACGGCTCCTCTCATTTCGATTCTGAAAGCAACCCTGCCTAAACAGGAGCCGACAGCAAGGATGTTCGGTTGGTTCTTGTCTATACAGTCCCTCATCTCGTCCATAGCAGCAGTAGCGAAGTCCGAAGCATTGTTAGCTAAGCCTGTCAGACTGTCTAGTTGATCACCGATCTCTTTTATCCTCTCATCAGCACATACAATGCTGTCCTTCATGGTGTTGTTGAAGATTGCTTCTGCTTGTACCTTCTGCTTCTGTAATCAATACGTTTTGATATTATATTTTGTTAAAATTGAATACTCACGTAATCACGTTTGATATTTTATAAGGCAAGCACCCCCCAATGTTTTTAATTCGGATGGATACTGCTTTAAGTCAAATCTTCATTTACACATTGCCCCTTTAACTAATTGAACAGCTAGACACTGGTTAGTAACACACACATGGGTTCTTCTCTTTCCATTATACGATGTTAGTAAAGTTTTTGAATACCTTATACCTTTTGACTAGGGATTCATTGTATACATTGCTACCCAAATGAACTATGGTAATAGCTTTTTAAAACTACTTGATTACTTACATCAATGCAGTCTCTGACTTCTTGACCGGAATTGATAAATTTGTCATACACCGTTTGGAAGGCATTCTCAACACGGTCCCTCAGCTTCTGAATCTCCGCAACAATTTTCTCTTGAATCGACTTGGCTTGTTCAAGAATACCATTTCTGAATTGAGCAACTGCATCAATTGCCTCCCTAGCTGCCTTCTGTAGGTTTTCTACTAATTGTTCAATCAGGCGCCTATATACGAGTAGGTGATATTAGTTGTTTTTTTTTATTGAATAAGACCTTATTATTTTAGTGTCGATTAGGCCCTACTTAATTTTGTTATTCCAGGATTTTTCCACTAATTATGCATTGATAACAGATAACTCCACGAAAGAGTAGTTCATATAGGTCTATTCCAAATACCGTAAAACTTGGCGGCTTTGCCTATTGGATCTGACTTTGCCCAGTCAACTGTTTTTGTTTTGTATTCGGAAAACATCAGAAATATTTAACATTTGTTTTTCTTCTATTTAATGGTATATAAAAGATTATGTTTCTGGCAAAACTAACTTACGGACTAATTACTACGGCACGTCAGTTGCTTGACAGACAGCGTCAAAGTAAGTTGTTTATTTTGCGGGCCAAATCTATGGTGAAAAACTTTGTTTCAAACTCGTTGTTGTCGTCGCAGCAAATAAGTAATTTTTTAACCATTGTTAGCTAGTAAAAGGTGAACAATATTGATCGCAAATATAACGAGAAATCGCCCCTAGATTCGGAGTTATGATGGTGGGCAATGTAACCATAGCATGTATGAAGCACTACTTGGCGACTTTGCCCATCTCAGTATTACTGTTAGGGTTGTCACTAAAATCCATACTAATATTATAAATGCGAAGGTCTGTCTGTCTGTCACCTCTTCACGGCTAAACTGCTGGACCGATTGTGATGAAATTTGGTAGGGATGTAGTTAACGACCTGAGGTCAAACATAGGCTACTTTTGGGCGCGATATAACAGAGTCCCACGCGAGGCGAAGCCGCGGGGTACAGCTAGTAATATATAGTATTTTATTTAATCATTTCGTTTCTTTCGTGGTTTCATTTTTAGTGGTATTCTGGCTTTCTTACTCGTTATTGTCTTTGCTATTACAGTAATAAAAACTGTTTTTACTTATAAAAATGTTTTATTAATCCTACCTAACAAATAACTTAACTATATTATACAAGCGAAAGTGTCTAAGTCGGAGTCTCGGGGGATCGACATAAACGCGGGCGGAGCCGCGGCAAAAGCTAGTCATATTGATATGCGGCACAAACAAATCACATAAAGAGCGACATCCCTAGTTGATTAATTAATTTGTATGAAAAATGCCAAATGCAGCCTGACGACTTTGCCCACTCGATTTTAGGTCCTTATATAAAAACATTGAAGTGCTAAAATCTAAATTTGGGTGTCATTGCCCAGTTTAATAACAAAGTCTTTATGTCCAATGAATAAGATCGACAATAGCTGAGTTTCAAAACTAAAGTGATAAATGGGCAATTTCGCCAATTGGTCTTAGTTTTTGGCCCACACTCGATAGTTATTTTATTTTCAAATAAATATTGTTTTTTCGCACTTGTTCTTCAATCATGCGAAATAATCAAAAATCAATCTTATTGTAGTGAAAACAAACTGTTAAAATACATTAATACTTTAATAAATATTTCACCGAACTTAAAAAAGAAAGAAAGAAGTGGGCAAAGTTGCCACGTTTTACGGTATATATATATATATTAATAAAGAAACAATAACACCTTTACCAGTTACATGCCAATGCGATGTTATGCGTATTCTAGCTTTTTACAAAATCTGTATAGTTTATAATGAGTAGGTACCTACTTACCTTAGAAACAAAATAAAAATATAATATCTACCTATATTTTAGTGATTGAAATAAAAAATTATTAGTTTCTAAATATCTTGGGACTGGTATATTGGTACGTTATCTATATAACCTATATCTCTAAATCACTAGCTAATAATATGTCATCAAAGCTAATAATATATAATCAAAGCTAAGAGCTGCAAAGATTTCCGACTCCAACGAAATAGAGGGCTGTGCATAATATATAAGGTGAATTTAAATCAACTGCAAATATTTTAAGGGCAGATTCAGACCACTAAACTGAACAACTTTCCTAAATAAACTTATGACGAAATACGAAAAAAATTTTTTGACCTCCCATACAAATTGAGAATCAGCTGATCTAGTTTAGTATGGAGAGTGAAAAATAAAATTTCATATTTCGATATAAGTTTATTTGGAAAAGTTGTTCAGTATAGTGGTCTGCATCTGCTCTTAAAATATTTGCAGTTGATTTGTGTCCACCTTGTATAGGGGACAAATCACACAGATTGACTTATGCCCAAAGAAAGTTCGTGACTTGTGTTATGGGATACTAACACAATGATATAGACATTTTAAAAATCAGGTTCGTAGTAGGTAGTAATTGAATTAAAATAATCGAAATTTTCTTAAGTTATTAAAAAATGGACGACCGAGAATATCGAAATGATAACAAACGAGGCAATCCACAAGTTTTCTTTCGGCAAACCCATGAATATTCCTCGTTGAATGGACTACATATCCTTAGCTAGCTAGCTATCCTAGCTTAGCTTAAAGGAAATCATACGCGAGTACTTATATGAATACTTAGGTAGGTATTAATTACCTTGTATTGCCTATGACGTCCAGTTGCTGTTGCCGTAAAATTAAACCATTCTGTAGTAGCGAAGATTCACCACTTGTGGGAATACCGAATGCTGTGCAAGACTGAAAGTTAAGATAATTAATATTATTCATTAACACGTATCGAATATATTTTTACTTGCTAAATGATCTGGTGGACTTCGATTTACGTTAGTCATATATTTTGTGGTACCTATAATTTACAATAAGTAGGTAGGTATCAGTAGACAATAAAAATATTAATTACCTTTGTGAATTAATAATAAATTAATTATATATAACTATTATTATAAAAAGTTTAAAATATGTAAATTTTAGTGAATTAATATGAAATTAGAACTAGAATAAATACTTTCGCTATCTCACAGGATTTGATGAATGATTGAAGAAACTTACCACAGCTAGAAATAGCACGGAGGCCAAAGTAAAGCAAGCGCGCATTTTAAAAAATCACTTCGAACTTATGAAAGCAATATTCTAATGGTAGAGAACACCATAATAACTAGGTATTTATAGTGTTTTCAGCAAATGCAGTATTTATCTTAGCTAAAACAAATATAGATACATTTTATCTTATCAAACCTATGGGATTCGATGTAATTTTTATGAGCAAATGAGGCTGCTGGGCTCGCTTACGAAATCGTTATGATCTTGGTACACAATAATATAGGTAAGTAAACTTACCTTAGTACATTATACCCAAGGTGATTCATAAAATACCAGCAAAATTTTTTCTGTGTGTTTAGTACTCAAAACTAATAGTTTCTAAAGTTCTAAAGAAATTTGCAGTGAATACGAAAAAAACATATTATATTAAATTAAAACTTTTACGGTAGGTCAAAAATTTTATTTTTTCCGGTCACAGCAGCCTAATTTCACTGAAAAAAAGACAAGATTTATGCATTGAACTAAACAAAACACATGAGTCTTCGTTAGCGCTCCAATGTTTTCCGTTTCTTTCTACACCCTAAGGTTTGCGGGTAGGCTTTCATTAACGATAAGTCCGCTTGTGTACTAATTTTATATCTGGTCCTGTACAGTCCATTGATGTATCTATGTAATTGGTGCAATAAAGTGTTTATTCATTAATTCAACGTAATTAATTGGATTAATCAATCAATCAATCAAATTCTTTTTTTGCGTATATGGGTACAAGCATGTTACAATGTTTTTTTAAAGAGAACCGCTATACACTACCTTTCGGCATGCAAATTAGTACGTATAGATGGATGGCGTTAGAAAATTCACCTCTACAGGGGTAAGTACCTACTTGTACCTAGGTACATATATCTACTTGGGATAGGTTATTGTTGTTAGTCCGTATTTTATAACTAGGTTTAATTTTGTTCCAGCTTACATTTTTACGCGTCACGCATGACTAAAAAAATCCAAACAAGAAGCACGCAGTCGCTAGGGCCTGCGCGTTTATAAAATTTCATGGTAGGTACGTCATGAGCTAATCCCCTAGATGAAAAGATGTTTCTGTGCTGCGCTGCGGAAGGCACTTTAAGCCGTTTGTCCAGGCAGCTATATGGTGGGCGCTAAAGGAACTACGTCCAAGGAGAAGAACTCTGACACCAGGAATCGCAGGATCAGATTTCAGTAGACCTTACAACCCGCATGATGATATAATGATGGTATTTAAAAATATTTTAGAGACTTAGATGTATAAGTACCAAAGGTATTTATTATAAGACAGGTACATACTAAGATTAGAACATAGGTAGGACGTGCTTATTGCCTGCTCATAAAATTTACAACGTTCATAATTTGCTTCAAAAATTGTTTCAAATAGTTGCTAATTAAGTAAATGTTGTAAAAGAGTACGTATGTCTGTGTTCCTCTATCTGTAATGTTGCAAGTGCTGATAACCTGCCATCGCGATCTCAAGGTCCAACTGAAAGCAAATATTGTTATCGCAATTACACGTTATTTATTTTTGGAGTATGAGACGGGAGCGATAGTGTTTATATGCTCGACCGCCACAAAGGGAAGATCTTCCCACCAGGCTAGGGTGTTATGCCTGGGGAACCGCGGCTCCGACGATGTCTTGTCGGAGGTTGTATTTATGCTCCAATCCGTAGAAACTTTGCAAGCGCGATTTTGACTTTCATAGTAATTTGCCATCTTGTATGCAATTCTGAGATTGTTGCTTTTAACGCCATCTGTGGTGCGTCTTTGTAGATATTGTTGTGGCGCTAGTGTCGCCACAGGACTCCCTTCCAAGACCGAAGGTCTGATAAATCTTCATGTGCACTTCCCGCCAGGCTAGGGTGTTATGCCTGGGGAACCGCGGCTCCGACGATGTCTTGTCGGAGGTTGTATTTATGCTCCAATCCGTAGAAACTTTGCAAGCGCGATTTTGACTTTCATAGTAATTTGCCATCTTGTATGCAATTCTGAGATTGTTGCTTTTAACGCCATCTGTGGTGCGTCTTTGTAGATATTGTTGTGGCGCTAGTGTCGCCACAGGACTCCCTTCCAAGACCGAAGGTCTGATAAATCTTCATGTGCAGTCTGTGCTTATGATGTAAGCTTGCAAGTGCCAGTTGCTTGACTTGACGTCCCAGTGAGTCGGGTACGTTGTTTGCTGCTTGCTCGTAGTCTGCGGTGAGTCGAGACTGTAGTGAGCGATGTAGACCTGTTGGCGCCGGTAGATGTCCTGCAGAACTGCCACGCTGGTGCGGTTGGCCGGCCGATGAATACCAGACGTGGGCTGCGGTGGATGGCCGGTCGCTGAAGTCTTGAAGTGAGGGTGGTTTCAGGGCCAGGAAGCTCGGTGCGTCGGCTGCGTTGGACCTGTAGATACCCCATTGTTGTTGGCTTGCTGTAAGACTGCTGGCTGCTGAGGCTTGAGAGGTAGCGAGATGATGGATCGCAGAATGTTGATGGAGAAGGCTGCTTCCAATCACGTCGGGGTCACCAGTTTGGGAGAATGTGACGGGAGCGACAGGGATATGCTCGACCGCCACAAAGGGAATATCTTCCCGCCAGGCTAGGGTGTTATGCCTGGGGAACCGCGGCTCCAACGATGTCTTGTCGGAGGTTGTATTTATGCTCCAATCCGTAGAAACTTTGCAAGCGCGATTTAGACTTTCATAGTAATTTGCCATCTTGTATGCAATTCTGAGATTGTTGCTTTTAACGCCATCTGTGGTGCGTCTTTGTAGATATTGTTGTGGCGCTAGTGTCGCCACATATTAATATACTAACTATTAGCTGTGGCTTCGCTCGTGGAACCAGTATGGAACCAATACATTTTTTGTACCCTATGTCTTTTTCAGTAAGTACTCTTAATTATGTGTATGCAAACTTTCAATAACATTGGTTCAGAAGATAAAGTGTGAAGAGATACCACACACACACACATATAAAAATACCACTTTTGCATTTATAAAATTGTGTGAAAATAAAACGAAAGAGCTCAAGGGAAAAACTAGTATTTACAAATATACCTAAATGTTTAGATAAACACCTAAGAGCCCAAGACCTAGGACATTTTGAAATACATAGTTGTATTTTAATTAGATCTATCCATAGATAAAAAAAAAGTTTGCGCGCGCGATTCCAAATTCTTTGGTTCTGTCTGACTTGAGATAGAACTCAGAACATGATAAGCGTGTTAAATACCACGACGACACGGAGGTCGTTTATGGGACGGCCAGTGACCATGGTATCACTGTTTCGGCAAAAGCTGTGTTTAAGCAGTATAATAGCCCAGCCCACATAGAGATATGGGAATGTCCAGATCTGCGCAAGACCTCTAAAAATGTAGAGTCGTATAGCCAATACAGAGAAGAGCAGATATCATTGTCTGAAAAAGTTTGAGCACATGGTTGCACAGAATATTTCTCAGAGTGGATTTCAAAACTATAATCATCATCATCCGAGCGTGTTACCTAGTTGCATCTTACAAGTTACAAGCGCACAGGGTAGGTACGCTTACAACCATGGCGCTAGATTTAGCAGTACTGTTGCCATCTGTTTAATAATTCAGGAGCCGGGTGAATATCTTAATAGATTTTAAGTAAGTAGGTACTTATGCATAATGTTGCACATTACATTAATTTTTCAGAAAATCATATAATTTTACCTTCTACCAGTGTAGAGATGCATTACATAATTTTTTATTTAAAAAATAATCCTAAAATTAAAAACAATAAAAAGCGAAGAGATTAAAAAGAGATAAAATACAATAACTTTATGGCACCAGAGAAAATACATATTCGGAAAAAGAAAGTAGAGTTATCAAGCTGGTAATTGACATAGTACGTGAACCATGATTTCCTAGGTACGTAATGCTTGGTAATGTAAGTCATGAGGTAAGGCTACATTAAACGACATTATATTCATTAGCAACCCTTATTGAGAAATGCAGTAAGAATACAGTCAAAAGAAAAGAGAAAGTAGAAAACCACAATGTCAATCAGATATCTACAGCTTTAAAATTAACCTGGCCATATTAGATAAAGCCATTTCGCCGGGGACTTAAATGAAACCCAAATTAATGTTTCATTTTATTTATTTACTAGCGACCCACCCCGGCTTCGCATCACCTTCCTCTTGAATCACTCTATCTATTAAAAAAAACCGTTTCAAAATCTAGGGATATAGGGACAGAGAAAGCGACTTTGTTTTATAGTGTGATAGTGATAAGTCTTCCCAAACTGAATTACTACATAGTATAAAACAAAGTCGCTTTCTCTGTCCCTATGTCCCTTTATATGCTTAAATCTTTAAAACTACGCAACGGATTATGATGCGTTATTTTAATAGATAGAGTGATTCAAGAGGAAGGTTTTTATGCCCATGCGAAGCCGGGGCGGGTCACTAGTAGCTATTACACGACAAAATGGTAACTTAAATATTATCAAAACTTGGTAAGAACTCAAATGGTATATAAGGATACATGGCCTGCTAAGACATGAATTCTGGAAATTCTTGGGGGAGGCATATGTTCAGCACTGGATAGCCTGAGGCTGAAATATTGATGATGAATCAGCTCGACGGAAAGCAACACCTTTTTTTAAGACTCTAAGAATATATTTAGTCCCGAAATGATGGGAAGCAAAACTGGGCACCCATAAGGTTTAAACCATGACCATATAATCAATAAATGCCAAGTATTTTATGATAGTCTAATATGAACATACATTCATATTAATATCCTATAAAATAGCAATTGGACACGCTATTGATGACTTTGCAAGGACTAACCTTGAAACTAAGGAAAACCATTAATTAATGACCTCTCGAATTTCTAATTTCTTTGTATAGTTACGTTTTACCATAATAAGGTTGTAAAAGAAATTGTGGTCATGTGCTGTCTTGTCTCACTTGGATAAATAAGTATGCTTAATTTATGTAGATAATTGCACAACTGTTTTATAAAATGCAAGTATAAATGAAGAGATTCTTTAAAGTCAAATGCGTAGCATTTAATTATTCTAGCTTGGTACTTCTGAATAGGTTTAAGTACAAGTAGTTCTCGTGTTTCCTGTTTCCAATAAGTACATACAGTATAGTTTTAACTCTAAAACGCCTCATGAAAAAACAATCAACGAAACTTCATGAAGCGTTATTGCCAAGGTTTGCGCGCAGTTATTAAAATTAAATGTTGTACAACAATCAACATTTAATTTTATTAAATTGTGTGGTTGTTTTCAAGAAATATTTATTCAGTTTGTTTATGCTACTTAAACAAAAACAAAAAAACATGACCAAACATGCAAACAACAAAGCATACAGTTCTAGCGATCATGACAAATAGATTTTGTATGAATTTTATTTGAATTTTTAGTTACTGTATTGGATGATGTTTATCCTTGATGACTGGGTGGCTTTTTTATATTATATTTTATTAAACGATGATATCATATAATTCAAAACAAGAAGTTAACTAGTTAAACACTCATACAAACGGAATATTAAAATACATGCATGTGCATATTTTGTATTGTTAACGCATAAAATATTACTGCGGTCATGGCACCAGGCACATATTTAATTTTTGTATATGGGAGGCCTATGCCCAGCAGTGGACAGCCTGCGCCTGAAACGATGATGATAAACATTTTATCATAAGGTTCGGACAGCACGTTATGTTGTTAATCCTGCATGTAGGCTGAAAAATTTTTAGGCTGCTTGCAATATTAGATACCAAATTTAGCTTTAGTTTTAGATTTAGCTTCGATTATGTTAAGCATATTAAGCATATATTAAGGTGAAATATATTGTCGGTCCTCGAATTTGTACTTAATATATCTCTTACAGACACAACACTGTGATAAACGTGACACGCATTAATAATAGGATTACTAAAGTCGTCTGTTTAAAATCTTAAAGTCAAGTTGCTACATGTATGAAAAGACAAAAGATTTAAACCTTATTGTTTTGAAAATAAGGACGTGTATGTTAAAGTTGTATTTGTAAATGTTGTAATATGAGATTTTCAAGGCAAGGTAGCTGGGTAAGGTTGAAGCTGGATGCTAGAAACTGGGACGGAATCAAATTCACTGGTGAAGTTATTATGAAAACTTAGATTGAGGGCATTTGGCTTTTTAATACTTTTTTTAGTTCTATTCAATTACCGGGACCAAAGAAACAAATAAGATGCATATAAATTTACTGTTCCTTCTTATAATTGACTGCTAGAGAATGCATTCCGCGTCAAATATAGTTTGCTCATATAACTACAATATTTGAATAAATAAACTGAGATAATAATTTAAAGACTGCCCCTTGTTCAATAATCAACAAGGTTCAATAAGTAGAGTTAAACGTACTTACTTCAACAGCTTCCTTCATCCAAGTCATGTGACTAGATGTAGTGCATGTGGTCTTTATTGACCTGAACCCCTTTATCGCCTGCAAAGGAAGTACGAAAGACGGCCATCTATATTGCAAAATTACTCCAATGAAGGTCAATTATTGTTCACTGAGAATTGAAAGACATTTTTCTAGGTTAGTACTTTTTATTTACATCGAAAATCCTTTTCCAGCAACGTCTCAATTATCGTAGCGTTTGACGAGTTAACAATTTAAGTTTAAACTTACTGTTTCGGTTCGGAGCTCAAGGTCGATTGCCTGCCTTTTCTTCTACAGTTGCCATGATCTCCTGCATCTCTTGGTTATGATTCCATTCACATGCGGCCATGTTCCGTCAAATGTCTAGTGATTCAATCAAAATACAAAAAGGTTCAAGTACCTACCTACTAATCAAAAATCAGTACTTAAGTACTTATTATTGTCTTGAAATTAATCAATACCAAAGTGGAAACTTTACTTATATCTTAGTTAACTCGTGCCCTGCGACATATTTATATTTTCAGTTTTAGTTAGATTTCCGCCTATGTGTTTAAATAACGTTAGTTCTCGATTTGTTGTAGTTATAAAAATATGATATGTACCTACATGAAAATTTTTACTGAAAACAAGCTTATCTTTGTTTGTTACATGTATGTCAAGGGATGAAATGCAGTGAAACAGAAAATACCATTTTTGAGGTCGAAGAAGTCAATTCACCAAGGCTTCAAGTTCATCTCAGCACCTGTATCTACATTTGACGTCCTGCACCATTATTTAAATAGAAATAGTCGTACTGGCATTGTATCAAAGAAAATATACCGGTCCTTACATTGTGTGCCGTTAACTAAAGTATTATATAATAAAGCCAAAAAAATATTTTGTTTCAACGCCTTGACTCTGGAAGTACTTTTTCATGCATTTGATAGCCTCACATTTGATAGGCATCACAGCTATTGTAATATCACGATTCTATATCACACTTGGTCAGTTTTACTAAGTGGTATGTTTGTTACCTCACAATAAAAATAGACCATTTAATGCGTGCAATGCACATGTTGCTCTTATTTAGTGTGTATAGTATAGGTATAGTCAGTATTCGAGGTGATCTGGGCATGGCCTAGACTATCGATGTATTAATAAATAATTACATACAACTGTGATAGGTACTTACACATTTTCTCTGTTAATTTTAATTTTATATCGAACGAGATGGTTTATAATTTATTTCGATTAGTTTATCGCTGTACGTCTCATTAAATTTTTCTTTTGTTTACAGGCGTGTTGAGCGATGATAAAAAAGAATAATATATCCTACAGACTCTACAGGACGAAATCAGGATGACCATTTAGCCAGGCGGATAATAAACAGATGAAAGGAGAGTTGAAAGCGCAAAATAGTAGATTGTTATACAAGGGAGGAAAGGAATAATTCCCCTGCGAGGTATTTATTTAGCGGCTATAGTCCGAGCAGGAATTATTCCTTTTACCCGTGTTAAACACTCTACTTTTCATTTCGAATATAAGGAAAGTAAAAAAATATGTTCTGGTTTAAAGATTTCTCTTAGCCTTTATTTCTAGGTTACAAAAAATCTGTTTACATATTATTATATATACACTAAGCCTTCTTAACCCTAAATAGTCCACCGACATAGGCCTCCACCTTTCCACTTTGATCTATCCTGAGCTATTCTGGTCCAAGCTGTTTCTGCAATCTTCTTAATATCATCTTCCCATCTGTAAATTGGCCTTCCTCTTTTCCGTTTTACTCCTCTAGGATACCAATAAGTAAATTTTTGCGACCATTTAGTATACATGACATCAATTTAAAAATGTTAAATTATAATTACGTTATTAGGCTTCGGAGTCCTTAGATTCTCCATCCCTCCAAGGAAGAAGTTGTGAGAAAATAGGGATCGAAACTTTGCGAAATCTATCTATAGAAGAGCAAAATCTACTTTGAATCACTGAGCGATAGCAGTAATATAATTTTAATACTTTAAAGGGCGTTCTGTAAGTGATACTATCGTTTTATACCCATAAAGATACCCATCTTTAATATTCTTATGTATAATGCAACACATAATTTATATCTATCTAGTTCAGAGTGTGGTACGATGGAGGATGTTCAACATGTGTTGATGGAATGTGTCCGCAATGAGTCCCAGCGTTGCGAAATGCGGCTTAACTTGTACTCTATTGGTATATGCAATAGTATTTTGGCTACTCCACTATCGGAAGATGCCAAAAACCTGACTAAATTATGTAAGCATTTATAACTTTATATTTTAGTAAACCTTACGGGGGTGACTTAGTCAGTGCGTGACAAAACCCCTCTAAATTAATAAAGATTAAAAAAAAAATCTATCTAGTTCTTTTTCTATCGTGTCAATAACTAACTATAAACCTTATAAGTTTGGCCCAGTAAGATGCAACATTTACGGCCGAGTCAGAGGCCACAGCCATTTATTAGTTGAAAGCTACTCACACAAGTTCAATCCTAAGTTAACACCAAAATTAAAATAAAATTCGATAGGAAATGATTTGCAACATGAAATTCTAGCCGAAATTAAAGTAACTATTATGTCCGTGGGAATATGTCTTATCGTGGTATTGAAAACTTGTGTTTTTTTAATGTGTAAAGTTCATCACTGTTATATTTAACAACTTAATAAGACGTGTCTTTTAAGACAGTCAATGGATACTTAGGTTAATGAAATGTGTTTATATGTTCAACATGCACTTTCATCGGATAGAAAGTTGCTTTTCGGTGCTTGTGCATGTTTCATAAAATGTATTCAGAATGCGATAATGGCTATCAAAAGATACCTCTTTTTATTAAAATGTACAGAATAGGTTTTTTTTTTTCACATTCAAATCTTAGTTCAATTCTTCATATAAAATTTTTATGTAACTTTTGTTCGGTTTTCATTTTAAGTTTTATCGACCGGAAATGATTATTAAAAATATTTTTTTGTTAAGAGAAAGCATATTTTATGTAATATGAAATAGTTACATAATTCACAAAATTTTATTTTACAGTAGATACCTGCATGTGGCATTACATTTATAGCTAATAGTAGTCATAAAAAACATATCCTTCTATCCGCAAAGATTTTTTTTTCTGGATATTTTTGTAGAAACTGTCTTATTCTATAATTTCTTTATAGAATAAAAACTCTATTATTTTCATATATCAGTTAATACCTATAACACGTCAAATAATCATGTCGTAACATCGATAAGTACCATATCATTAACCATAATATATTTATCAGAGCACGTGAGTATCATTACTACGATGTCAAGGACTCCTGAGCTTACTGAGCTTAGCAACATCTAAATTATACTACCATACTAGTTTAACAGAGACAGGTAATACGGTACAAGGTTAAAAATCTTGTGACGTTAGACATAGCAATATTATAGATTAAGCGTTGCTAAGAACATAGTGCTAGGTTGATAAATGATGTTTTAGGGTTACTCTTCATTTTCCTAGCGTTTTTTCCGGTTGCATCTTAAGCTTTAAGGCTTTGGGCTCGAGGCACAGCACATTGACAAAAGTTTTCCTTCCATATACATAGAATAAGATTTGGCATTATTTTAACACCCGGTCGTACTGCCCGAGACCTCAACGTGGAATCTACAACCAGTCGGTGTAAGTTAAAAGTCCTTATGAATTAAAATTTTTAAAAACTACTATTAAACCTTATTAAACGATGCTTTTAAAAAAAGTTTATTTGTTAGAAGTATTAATATATCAATCAGCATACATAGAGTCTTACACAGCTAACTAAACAAGACCCTTAAATTTTAGTCCAAAATAGTTTCCAGCTGATTGAATTGGAGATACTGCTAGTATCTTACGTCATTCATATGTGGCAATTAAAGATGTTAATACGAGTCTATAAAACGTTTCGACCAATATTCGCTAATGTCAAGGAGATACATAAAGGTCCTTACCATATCAAGGCAGTTTTCAATTACTCATATAGTTAAAATTGTAGCTACTTCTACTCTACCTTCGTAGAACATATATTTTTTAAATTTTAAGGAGGTATATAAAATTAGTTGAAGGGTGAAATCACTTTTGTCCTCGCCCTCCACTGTGGTTCCTTTTGTCAGAGGGCTGTATTAAATAAACTGTAATAGGTAGACATGACATTCATATTAGTCTTGTAACCACAAATATTTTTCAGAATCATCATTTATTTGCAGAAATTGTGTTTTAAAATTTAGAAATTAGATGCTTTTTCAAGAAATTATAATCTTTTACACTCTACACAAATTATTCACTTGATAGATTTTATAATGCTTGATGGTTTGTATTAGCTAAATAATTTTCGTCTCTTCGATCAAACCACGACCAAACATTTCATCATTCATCTTCGATCCTGTACAATCCTATAATGTATTTATGTAATTAGTGCAATAAAGTGTTTATTCGTTCATTCATTCAAACAAAAGTTAATTTTTCATCTGTATCTTGGATTAAATGTGAATAAAACGGTAAAGTTGGTAAATTCATTTGTTTCCACTGCACTGCATCTAGTCACCACGACATCGCTGCATCGCCGAGACACCTACTTTCTCCAATGCGCAGTCGGCTCCTCTTGTGATGTATCTCTCACTTGTTACATTATAATTAGCAATTATTTCTCACTTTCTGTTTATGAGCAGTGTTTTTTTTTTATAAATTCGTCTACTAATATATAAAGCTAAGAGAATTTGAAAAAAATAAAATACTAAAAATGGTCTAATCATTCGAATACTTACTTAGAGTGATATATTAATAACCACAGATAGTAACACGATTTATTATAAATTTTCAAATCAATTCAGTATATCTAGGGGTCTGTAAAATTTTATCCTGAAATAACTGAGACCGATTATGACTGATGATGTACGACAGTCTTGATTTATCTATTTAAAAAAGAACTAAGTACTTTCTCAACATTTTGATTTAATATTTGTACCTATGTAAATACAATTAGGTACAATATTTGTACAGTCAAGTTCAAGGTCATCGAATTGTATATTGCAGAATTTGCAAATAAATAATCGATTACGTGCTCATTTTATGATGCTGTTCCGAATTTAAAGAAGTAAAACCGGCCAACTGCGAGTAGGAAAATCAGGTTTGTTGTATAGAAGTCCCACTTAAATATTTATCTGTTTTTGTTATAGCAGCAATAGTGATACATCATCTGTGAACGGTTCATGAGATACAGATGCAAAGACAGACAGACGGACGGACGAAGAATGGACAGCGGCGTCTAACAGGCTCCCGTTTTTACCTACCATTTGGGAACGGAACCATAAAAATATATTTTATTATTCGAACTTCCGAATGAACCACCGAGCCACGGTAATTAGATAGTATTTACCGTGATCGAGCTAAAGCGACAATAAGCAATAATACGAGTTATGATATAACAATATTCCAAAATATTAAATTGCATTAATTATGCAACAAAGATTCTGTATTCGGCATGTTTAAGACTGACAGACTAATTTAAAGGTTAATTGTGGCGATAAAAAGACGACTGCCCGATACAGGAAAAAAACGTATATTAAAGGGAAGCAAGTGTTTATGTGACAGCCTACGTGTAGGTTATTGAGTGTTCTTTGTATACATGCAGTGAGTGATGTTTCATTACTTACTTCCCTGTAATATTTCAGAACCTTCTTGAAAATACTGATGAGGAAGCGAAGAGATGATGACGTAAAGAAAAAATGCCTGTGGAAAGTTTTGATAACGCCGCACTAATATTTTTCTCGTAAATGTGAAGAAACTAGTTTTGTTATCTTTTAATAGTCAGTTTAAAATTTCTATGTCATCATCATTATATCGGCAATAACAAGTCCACTGCTGTACTTGGTAGGTGGACGACCAGCGCTGCGCATAAGTGGCCCTGACCGTCATTCTAGAACCTTTATGCACCAACGGCAGTCAGTTCTATTTGACAGCGCTATGTTCCCCGCACCTTTTGTTTCAGCAAACTAACATCCTCTGGGCTACGGGCTATGTAAATGATCTATGTAGTTCTGCTGCGGGCCTCGTCGTTTTCACAGAAAACACTGATCATAGCTCATTCCAAAAAGCACGCTTGAGCAACCTTAAGCCTTCTTATAAGTCTTCTTATAAGGGGCCACGTTTGACATACGGGTTTATTCTAACTTATTTAATCGTATAGCCAAATTAAAGTCATTCCTTCATATACTGAATAACACTAAATAGATTTAAGAAGAATTTTAAGAGTCTGCATCCATCCGGGTTAAGCTCATTGATTGAAAATTTTCGTTTAGAGGATGTATGTATATGTTACAGTTGCCATAAAAACTCGTAAGCTGATCATTTAATTTGTATTGTTCGAAAAACGTGTTTAAAGTCACTTTTAAAATAAATAAATATCATCAGACCTGACTGACAGGTGCCAGTAGGATGACCAAGTATACAGACAAATGCCTACTTGAACTTTATTTCAATCACATAACCGATGTAATATGCGGATGCTAATACGGATGAAATCATGTTTTTTCTATTAACAAATAGTACCGAGTGGTGCTGTTTTCAGCCAAAATACTTTCTATTAGCCAAAATCTTTATTTGTTCACGTTTAGCACAATCTAAGAGAAAATTTTTGTCAAACACTTTGGCATGCCGATCATGTTGTATAAATATTATTCCTATAGCTGTAATAATAAGATACATTTCATGTTTTTTCTAGTACCTAAGCAATATATACCCATAGACGGCACAATGTGCATCTAGTGGTAAAATTGTTAAACCTTTCTCTTTAGGGAAACTCTGCATGAAACGGCTTTCAATGTGTTGTTGCAAATTATTATCAATACCTAGAAGTTATGTCTATACATAACTTGTTATATATGGCTTCGCTTGCATGGGACTTTTCAGTCCCTTTAACGCACTTCCCCTACTATGAATATCAACTCTCTCCATTTCTTTTTACTCGTCGTAGTCGTCATATTCTATAGATACTGTTTCAATAACATACTGCATATAACAATAAACACACAAAAATAAGAACTCTTCAAACTGTCATATTTTTTCAATTTGTTGATAATATTATGTCGAATATACAACAAATTGTCATTTCTACAAACAACAAAGATTTAATATGATGCACAGCTTCGCATTTGTCATTTGTTTAAACGCACTAAGGTAGGATCAAAAACACATTACATGCATCTTTGAGATGCATCATTAAGAGAAACTAACATATACAATCAAGTTTATAGGACACCGGTCCTATAAACTTGATTCATCTGGCTATTTAATGATTTGGCATTTTTACGAGATTTCTTTAATAGCTCGAGTATTTTACTTATAACATAAAGGTCACTTGTGTCTACTCGTATATCTTTGCTACTCGTATATTTTTGTATTTTTTTATTTTGTTCTGTCAAGAAACTTCACGCATCACTGTCTTACTTACTGAGAGAGAGATGGAATGGAATGCATTAATGATTCGGGTTTAACGATGAATATTTCTATTCCTTTTCTTATATTTTTATTTTATTTACCGTACGGGTAAGTGTGCGTTATTTTAAGAAATGAGATTTTTTTGTTGATTGAAAGTTAAATAGTGCATAAAAGCAAGAACAAACATAAATCTCCGATAAAATTAGAGTATGAAGCGTTTTTGAAAGAAACAAATGTAATTGAATTAATGTAGAAATGACATTAGCAAACCAAAGTGTTCAGACTTCTGCATGCTGACAAAAAAGTCCTGTTTCTTCAAAGTGGCCAATATGTACGTACGATAGATTTATTTTATGTGGTAGGTGTGATGCGTGGTAGGTGTGTACCACACCACAGTCGTTAGTAATCAATTAAGAAGTTAATTTCATGGGTCTTGCTGAATTATATATTTTTCAGTAATAAAAATAAAACCTCCGTTCAAAGCTATAGCTAGTACTCGGTCACACAGTCTAGTGAATCAATCCCTGCAAATCAGTCTTTAGCCATTGACACGATTAAAGATCTTTAAAATGGTTACAGCAGATAATGAAAATTTAAATGACTTAGGGTTCTATAAGGTATCAGGGATATAAAGTGTTAATTTACATACGTAGTAATTCTGTACATATGTAAAATTCCTTTTGTATCTAACACTGCCGATTATACGAGAGTGCAATGATCAAAAGCGTATACCAGCATTAGGTATGTCGAAACTCTTACATATACTGTTTTCTAAAATTTTAAAACAACACTGGTACGTATGTACCTACTCCAAACCATCCCCTTTGAGGAATCAATGCATAACGAATGTCTGTTTGTGGTTTTTTAAAACACAATGCGTACACATTTTGACGTCAATACGGTTAACACAATGATATGAAGACCGACCAACGATGACCGATAGCTGAGTAAAACAAGCACGTGGTGTTTGAGGTCAAAGTGGCATCTAACTCCTTGTTTAATTAGATTCAAGTAGCCTTAGATGAAAATGATATTCAATAACGTTTTAACAAAGGCCATTTCAAAAACGGTGATTTGTTTGTTTCACAGCTATATCATAAATCTCAAAATGCTGTATAAAATAAATAAGAATATGGAACTCCGTACGTGCGATGATGTCATAGAGTAATACTGGCTTTCATACACTCCGCAAGCCGGGTTACTCTATTTTGATGCCCATGAATCAATTGTTAGCCGGGAATTGCCGATCTAAAGACGGGAAAAAGAGTATTCAGTCTCAAAACTTTCCAGGACAAACTAGTTTAACAAATATCATTCATGTTAGGTTAAAAGGTTCCATACATGGGTTGTAGAAATAGAGACCCTAGTTTCTCCTATGCAATGAAGCCACTTCTAGGTCACCTGAGCATCTACGTTAGAGTTTAACGACCCATACGTCGGTCAAAAGCGATTTAATTGAAACACCATAAACAGCCTCGAGTCTCGAGCCTCAGACCACACCTGCACGCAGACGCATCGTATATGTAAGTACTTAATGATACATCAGGCTTTCAACGAAATTCTGAACATCAAAAGTGTTTTGGAGTTATTTTTATTCTTTTTGCAATTTTTTAGCTCGTCGAGTCTCAAATACTTCTTTGAAACTGAGCAGGGAAAAAAATTGGATTTGGCAAAATTGAATAATAAAATACGTAAATAAAAAAAAAATCGACAAAAAAAAAGGTAATTAAAACATATTTGACTGAGAGTTGTACCGAAATTATTCGAATTGCAACTCACTTTTCCAAGCAAAAAAAAAAGAAGTCAAATTGAACCAAAGCAATTTAATGAATCGTCGTGTATGAGCGCACACGCTTTTTCTAATATATTCTCTACAACTTCTGTTAAAGACTTTAAGTTCTATCTTTTCTCTTGTTTTAGGCTTTCCAACTTTATTATGCCGATTAGAGAAAGGGTCATAAACGATCCACGTCGGTATCAAATTAATTCCCTTGCACAATTAAAGACATGAATCTCATATCTCTCTACATAATTTTATAATTAAAGTGTTAAGTGTTGTTTTAATTTAATTATAATATTAAGACCTAAAAATTTCAATTGTTGTTTGGAAAACCAACATGTAAGGAAATTAATTAATAAACAATCTTTAAGGTTTTATATTATCTTCTTGTTCTATATACTTTGGCTCCATATTTACCTGCTTTTGATATATACCAAGCAATCTCTCAATATCAGATGACGCAGCCATTATTAGTTTTATGATTTTAATGATTTTACTACGTACTCGTCTTTCTCTAATTTTCTTTTTCTTTTTATCTCATTCAATATAAATTAGTCAGAAAGAGGTTTTCTAAGGTTAAATTATCGAAGATGGCAAAAATTGCATAAATTAATAACAATACAATGGATTATAAAGATAGATGAAAGTTACGTATTGTATCATACCTAATAATTAATGTTTAATAATGTTTTTGTTGCAATGGGTAAATAATGCAATGACTAAATAAATAAAATAAATAGAATGTTGTAAATTTTCAAAAAATCTAGTCCCATGTACCTAAAAACTTGAAATAGAAAATTGCATAAAATACATTTTAAATAATTTAAAAAAATAAGACAAAACCTAAAGGAAATTATCCCATCTTTATAGGCCTTATTCTTGACTGCTGACGTAACCGTATACCAAAATAAATAAATAGATAAAAACCAAACAACTTAAAAGAAAGCCTGCCTTTATGAAGTGCAAATCTTAAACTTAACTAATAATGTGGTGCGGAACCCTCATTGCGCGAGTCTGACTTTCTTTCCTACAAATATCCACAACTTAAATAATGTTTAAAAATAAACCAAAATTTAATGTGTTTTAAAATAGGTGTATGAAGTAAATACCTACTATAAGTAGCTCATTTATGAAAAACTATTAATGTTCGCTGACCCGCATTGCAAAAAACGTTTCCGAGGATTCTTTTGTAACCAATTTGTATGAGTATATGTGTATACAATATTTATTTGTTTTTTTCTTTCTTATCGGAAGTGATGTTATTTGTAGGCATTTCGTGATAAAATTAATGAAGTACCTGTGGTATCATTAGTCATGATTAAACAAGATTCCTCTACCGTATCATAAACAAATCTATTGAGGGTTTTGAGAAGTTTTTTGATTTCTCGTCTGGTTTCCGGGATTATCACGATGTCAGTGAAATTTAATCAGATGTTTCAATCACCGTCTACTTCTACTTAGTAGTACAAAAGTATAGAAGAGAGAGGGTGCTGTAGTTTTTAGTGCCCTTTTTAGAAGTATACAAGATAAATATTGGTTGTAAACAAAAACAATTATCTAAATCCAGTGTAATACATCACAATGCCCAGTCTCGTCCCGTGTCCTCCGATGTCCTTTAAATTTGCGTCATTGTTACCTCCTGCTACATTCCGATTTATAAACACATCTTCTTTCTCTACCGTCGAGCGAAACATTTTTCAAATCTCTTAATTGTACAATTTTAGTTAAAAATTTACAACTGTAACGAATGAAAAATATCCCTTGGCAGAGCCCGTGGCAGGGTTGCCATGTAATGTTGGTTTTAGTTAAGACGATACCTTGGTGAACAATAGCGCTACCATATAATTATTTACTGAAAACACAATTTATCAAATCCGTCTTCTGTAATTGTGGTTCTGGATCTGAAGTTAATTTTAAACATATTAAATGATTAATTTATAGTTCCCTATAGTTACACATTGCAATATTGCTTAAAACGGCCACTTTTAGCAGTTTTGCACTTTGTAACTATAATTTAATAATTAAATATGATTAAAATTAACTTCAGATCCAGACATTAAAATTACGTAACACGGATTTTTGATAACTTGTGTTTTCAGTGAATAATGATGTTTAGTTAATGGTGGCGCTAGTGTTCACTAAGGTGGAAACTACCATTTACGACTTACATACGTTTATTGAAATATCCGCGCATCACATTTAATAATGACCGTCACTTATGTAAACAGACTAGGATTTAGTATTAAGGTGGCTACACACCGTAAGTACTTATATAATATTAACCACGCTTCACCAGTTTAACATGTAAATTAAGAAGTTGAATTCTATATTATTTAATTCAAGTGTTACATCGTCAAGGAAATAAGCCGTTCAAACAAGATGGTACTCACGTTTACGTCTATTATTATATTTGTGTTTTAAGAAGCCGTTGTACAAAGGGACAAAGGTATTATCATAACTACTGAAAAGGCGAATACCTACCTATCTATACTAATATAATAAAGCTGGAGAGTTTGTTTGTTTGTTTGTTTGAACGCTTATAACTTGAAAACTACTGTTCCGATTTGCAAAATTCTTTTTGTGTATGAAAGCCTGATTCTTGGGGAAGGTTATAGGCTATAGTACATACACACTAATGGCGAGTGAAACCGCGGCGAACAGCTAGTTATTATTATACTACGCAGTCCTACTATACGTTCACTAGATTACAAATCTAGTAGAAACTATATACTTACATAGTGTGACACTACATACATCAGTCACTTGAAAGTAAGTATCACCAACACTATCTAGGTACGTTCAGGGCGAGCAAGTCTTTCGACCTTGGGGTGAACCGCGGATATTTTACTTGTTGTATTTAATGCTTTTTCCGCAAATATACACTATATAAATTAAGCCTGGCGAATCTTTACGATTTCATAACAAAAACAAATAACAACAGTGAGAACCTGTTGTGCTTTGCTGCGAGCACAGTCACGTCTTTGGCATTTTACAAAACATGTAGAGCAAATTAAAATTTAAAATGCATCATGAACTTGCTACATATGATGTACAATATCAAATCATCATATAAATAAAATAAACAAATTTTGACTTAGGTGGATAACCAGTTAAAAACAAGTATTTCAATAAGTAGAAAATATCGGAATGGAAATGTCGTGATAATGAGAAACGGGCATTGAACGCCGCATTATCCTCGAGAGGGCAAAAGGTGGCTTGATATGATAGCTTAGGGCTCCGGCAGTGCGGTCGAGGCTGGGTGCCCGGGAGTGGTGGCGGCGCACGCTCAGCTCATTCAGTATACAATCGCGCGCCTCAAGTGCTGCGCGCACGCAACGTTCACTGCAACCCGCGCACTTGTCGTCGTTGACCGCCTTATCGACGCCTTCCGCTCCTTCCATCGGAATTCCGAGTGATAGATGCCATCGCCCGTGCCAAATAATTCGCACACCAGGTGATAGCGCGAGTGATGTCTCGATAGCGTGCGCCACAGACTTCGCGGCGCCCGATGAACCAGCTCATGTATCCCGTTTCTGTGTTCAAGGAGATAACGTGATGTGACAGCGACTCGTGCAGTGTCAGTGGAATAGTTTTGTGAAAGTGTGCATCAACCGTGAGCAGGCTGCCGGCGGGACCGGTGCCCAGTGACAATGTTGAATTGCACCGATCTGGAATGCATCCTGCACCACCACCATTACTACGCGCACCTGCACCACATACATCATCTGCAAAATGCTCAGGACTCAGGTGAGTGTCACTCGTTCCGTAATGAAAATTCCCGACATCAGAACAATGAGATAAATAATGGTAAGAACAATGATCTTGTTTATTTTAAGAGTAGCCGATGAGTGTTAATGATAACAAATAAGACGAGCAAAACGATCGGGCCTCGAACTGAATCCTTCATTTGTATAAATGTGAGAAGTTTAATTTGAGTTAAAATTGTAAGTCTTGTTTACGTCGATCTTGACCTTTGCAAACAATGAAACCTGAAATGAGTACGATTGTTCTAAAGAGTTTGAAATACAAGGTTCGTTACAGTAACTAGCAGGTGTTAGACGTAGATATCACGCAACGCACGGCTCGCTGCTAACGTTTTCACTTTGCAAACCCGCGACTAAGCCGATTCGTTAAAACCTGCCGCAGAAGTTGTCTGTGATGTGGTGACGCGAAATTTACGAAATATTTCTACAAACAAATGTGTTTGTTTTCTCTTTCAACTCGCAAATGTATCTTGTCTGGCTTGTATGCTCACATGATGCAGTGAGCGAGATACGTCGTTGTCAAATTATTTTGGAATGCTGTTGTTACTTGCTGTGCTGTCGACGTCTGTCGCATATCCATGTCAATTAGTGAAACTGATATAAAGGCAAATGGGTTTGCTAATGAGTTGATGTAATGAGTGCGGCAGAGTGAGAAAACCAACACGGCTCACGCGCCACAGTGACTGACGATGATGTCCAACACGTAAATTAAAATACTATAGATTCAGTGATATTATTTTTGCTATTATTTTAAGTTAGGTATTATTTATTATTCAAACACTTGTATAAATATGAATTTAAATCGTCACAACCAGTTAGAACGACTTGTTGTCCTTGGTCAGTTCTTAAATGTCTTATTTGGTAGTTGTTACATCCCTTAGTCGCAAATAAAGAAAAACAAACTATATAGGCAGAAGGATTACGTACCTACTCGTATTATGATTCTCATTTCTTAGCTTATTGCTAGTATAACCTTCGCAATATTTCCGCAGAAAGGTTTTTTAATTTTTTTTTGCTATTTTACATCTCTCTATCTCATAAAGTTAGCGTACTCTTGATTGTTATAGAGCTATAACTTTGAATTGGAACAGTTTATTATACTGAACGCTATTTTGTATAAACTTTTTGTCTCAAAATACATTCCTTTTCATTAAATACTTATTATATCCCGATTAAAGGACAAGATTATAGATAAGAGCCTTCTAAGAGCCACATTCTGCATGCAGCGTGTTAACGGACTAGTAGGTGAAGATGAAGATGAAATAAGTTGATTTTTGACAAATACACACAAATAAAAAGCCAAATTAATAAAACGTGATACATAGCAAGGAGGAATTATATTTTATTCCATGCAGCTGCTAGGTACTATAACCATAGAATAGATAATATATAGTACTACTACGACACAATTCAAAACTAAAAATACCACAGATGTTACTTTTATCATGCTAATTTTACTGGAGTGTTCATTAGCGTCAGTTACATACTTCAGTGAAATATCATTCTTCTATTGATTCATTGCCTTATTATAATATTTATATATATCAAACAATGACAGTCGCGTGCTTGTTCATAACATTCCCTCCTACGCTTATAGGTAATTCAATGAATAAAAACAAAACAAGTAGTTGGATATGCGAGTCATAAGGGTTTGTGGCCATTTTGATGTCACCAATAAATACAAAATTAGAAATGCATCTCTGGAGGTTAAATTCAAGCATTTTTAGCCTAGTTTATATTCTAGATATACATTTCTTTCATTTTTGGATTGTATTTTTAGAGTATTTATATTGTGTGCGCTTTGATCATTACATTTCTTCTCGTGAATTTTCCATGTGAATTTTCCATCTTTAATAAAATTGAATAACACTTGTTTACGGTCACTCCAATAGAAAGTGGTTACCATAGCCGGTGCAAGTCACAAATTCTTTTTGACTCCTCTCTGAAAGGTGGATATGTATTACTGCAACATAATTTTCTAGAAGGGCTGAAACTATGTACTACGTCGCTAGGTGGTAAATTTTATGGCATATATATATTGAGAGACCCTATAATGAAATGAAAAGAAGCAGTATAATTAGTGGCCGATGTATATCACAATGAGTAAAGATTAAGATCTTTCATTTAGTAATGATAATAATAGTAGCTGTAATTGAAAAATAATTTAATATGACCTAAGAATTTAACGGCTTTGACGATAAATCGTGAATTCCGGTTCCGACATTTAATTACCTCTTTTTGATATACCTATGTAAAATCTTTTATAAATTATATAGCAATCAATAGTGTTTACAATCTGAAACTTGTTTTCTACTTGCAAATCTTTATCACATTAGTTAGGATTCATCTTTTATCTGTACGTTTACTACTGGTTTAGTAAACACTACCTATTATCTCTATACTTTGTCTAATAATGAGTCTCCTATTAGCTATACCTAATTAATTCGAAAGTGACTTATTCTGACCGTTACTTCTGCACTGATGATAAAATATCTTATGGAGATATTTAGAGTCCTTAAGAAAGTCATAGACAATTTGTTGATCGGATAAAAATGAGTTTTACGCGATAGGCACAGAGGGCTGTAAAAGTTTGCTTTAATTTAGTATGGACTGAGTTTCCTGTTCGCTTAGAACTCTTAGCTTAGAACTTGGCGTGTTTTACAATACATTGTAGGAAGAACCATTATTCTGTAGAAATAAACATTAAATATTAAGTGTTATTTGAAAATCTTAGTATCCGACTGCACTTAAAGCCCAGAAGGAGGGTTAAGTTATTCGAGTGCATGTGTTTTCTTCGGTTCTGTAGTCTAAACAGCTTGATGCTTGAGTCGTTGGAAGAGTGATAATGGTCATATCAAAATGTAGATTTTTTTAGAGTTAGAGCAGAAGAAGAAGAAGAGTTAGTTAGAGCAGAAGGCAAATGTGGAACCCTTATAACACTTTGTCTGACTGTCATACTTTTTTTGGAGGAACGAATGAAATATCAAATTGAACTTCATAACATATACTCAGGATGTGAGTTCGACTCGCACTTGGTTGATTTATTGTAGGTAATAGTTTACTTCTTTTGTGATCTAAGTTTTGTGATTGTGTGATGTAACTTAATGTAACTAACAAGTTTGTTATTTGCATTGAATTAATATGCAACTAGAACTAATAAATGATTTGAGGCAAAGTTATAGGCTTGTTTGTTCTCACCAAACTGATAACGTTATTTTAATGTATTTAGTGGACCAAATTCTGCGTCTCTAATTAGACTGGTGTGATAAGTCTTGTTTGAACTAAGCCGTGATAAGATTCGTTTTGACGGGCTTCTAATGTTTTTATTTACTACTGTCTGTGCCAAAATTATATTGCTTTATGAGTTTGTCAATTATTTTAACCTAGTTTACAATACAATAAGGCAATTAAAAACAAAAACATTGTTGTTCAGTAAGTATTTAATTTGACATTTTTATCTAGTGATTAAATTGTTTTCATTAATATTATATTTACATTTCTCGTTTGTTTAAAACTTAACAACTTAACCGATTTTAAAGTATTTTATTGCGATATATTGAATCCTTATGAAGAACATTTAAGGGAAAATAAGAAGGTAATTAATTTTTGGATCCTAAATAAGTGGTGTAACTGTTTAATGTTCACTATTGGTAGTACCTCCACGCGCATGTTTTTCACGAGCTGAAGTTAATAAAATGCGTCTTAATTTTAACATTTAATTGCCTGCAAACAGTAACTAATTTACATCAACCACCTACCTTTTCATTGGATTGTTTGCACAATACTTAATAGGACACTTGTATTGACAATAGACTAATAATTCTTTTCTTGTTAGTTCAATGCTATACTACATTGAGAAGAACGTGAAAAAAAAAGTTGCATGATATTATACACTTATCGCCACTTTTCAAGAATAACATTCAAAATTTGTCCATTAATGTCGACTACGATCTTTTCAATCTATAAAATATAAAAAATATATCGCGATAATACCAATTTAATAAAGACACACATTGGAATTAAAAAAAAACAAATTTCAGAAAAACTTAAGTTTTGCTATATATAAACACATATAAGAGTAGGTAGTTACGTATTTTTAAATTATACTTATCTTTATACGCCATCTAAGGAAATAATATTTTTTTTGGTCAGTTTTATTACTCTCATATTACTCAACATTAGATTTCAAAACATAACATTGCAAAAAGTACCTAGCCTTACAATTTAACATAACATTATTTCATATTTAATTTAAAGATATGGCATAGCAATGAAAATGATTAGAAACGTGTTTTGTTTACATATCTAATCTGAACATGCTAAATAAATTTTTCATGAATTGAAAGAATATAGCTTTTGAAAGCTTAATTTCTCATCATTTTACAAATAAAATTATTTGCTAGAATTACCTAGACTTAAGCTACGATACCTGTAGGCTAAAAACTACAATTATTTTAATAAATGTTACTTATTTAGTTACAAATCTAGTAGGTAAACACTTCATCTTTATTTGTGACCCTGTGCTGTTAAATTGTTCAACATTTGCACGTTATTTATAGACCAACAACTAAACTAAACATAACGCCTTGAGAAAAACGAATATTGTCGAAACTAGCTTTTCCACACAGTTACGTCAGTCCGTACCGGTAACAATAATGGCTATATTTTCTTCAAGAATTAAGCATAAAATAAAAAAGAAAAAATATTGTATGCAAAATATATTTCGTTAATAAGTTTTCATTATACTTCAGTTCCTTTAAATTAATTAGGATAAATTTATATATAATATAAATATATATAATTAGGATAAATTAAATTAATTACCTAATCGCTTCGAATAAAAGAAAATTTAAAAAAAAGCTTAATAGGCCTATTTCACATTCACCACCCATTCGAGAACTGGCTGGCAGTGAAAATTAATTTTATAACTGTTAACTATACTTATTTGAATAGTAAAAAAAATAAATATATTTTTACCATTTAATCAAAGGTAAATGACAGAAAATACCCCTTAGTCCCATGAAAATACTCTGTCACTAGCGATAATCAGCATCCGAGTGAAATAGCAATTACCGACTAGTTAAAAGTCACACTATTTAATTTGAAATAAATGATCCAGTGTTTGACACGCGAATTTAATTACCTGCCTGATCACATGCAAGACACATTCCTGGTTTTCCTTGATAAATTTGGATAATAAAAAATATGTAGCCTTATTTTTACTTAGAGACAGTTTTTCTTTATCTTCTCTTTTCGTATGTGTGTGTCGCCTTCACTGGCGACACAAACATACGAAACTGAATTCACAAGTTTAAAGTCGGCCTTAGGAGCTATTATTGATAGCGGCCCAGATCCATTGAGGTGTTCATAACAACATCCACTATCCATATACATAGACTAAATTAAGTCACGCCCTAAAAATCTGAAATATCTGGATAACAACAATAAAGAAATAACTCAGAAAAATGAAACAAATTAAATATAAAAAAAAATATATATGAACTTTATCATAACTTCTTATCGCTCTAAAATAACGCCTACATGTCTTATGTCCTTCCCCAAGTTACGTTTACCTTTATTACCAGATTTCATCGAGTTGTAAAATGTATTAGATAGTTATAGATTATTACCAAACAGGAAAAGTTATTGTAAGTATCCTCATAAAACTTTATACGTAAAAAATGGAAACCGCTCCTTTATGCACTAACTTGATTTCGGTAGCCTTCGATTTCGACGTTCCACTTCCCAAGTTTTAGTATTAATCGGCAAGTAATAGAATTAATATAGTATACATGCAAATACGTACAGACTTTGTTATTGTTAGTAGGTAAACAAGTTTTTAACATAACAATTAATAATTTTTCTGTCTTTGTTTTCTAAATGATCTCGACATCTAAAGAACAAAGACTGATTTAACATCTCTTTTTTATACAATGAGTAAGAAGAAATTTTATGATCAATCAATTTGGTCCATGGGGGCCAACTATGAAAAAATTCTATAATAATATTTTGGCACCGCGACTTGTCGACGCCGCTGGTGGCAAGAAGGCCGGCTCATATCTCGCGCAGAGAATAGCAGTCGCTATTCAGCGCGGGAATGCAGCTGGGGTTCTTGGCACCATGCGGCAAGAGCACCAGATTTTTCAGTTTTATTTATAATTTTAGTAATATAAGTTTTAGTTTTATAAATAAGTTAATATTAGTATTTTTTAGTTTGTAGTTTTGTTAATATATTAATTTGTTTAACTTATCTACAATATATAAATAAATAAAAATCAGTCAGTGATAAAAAAAGACTGGTAAAATTAACTTGTTGGTTAGAAGTTTTAAATTTGAAAGTAAAGAGACTACTTACCTATTTATTTTTTTAAATATGAGTTGTTGTTGATACATACTTTTCTGTTCTAATAGCAATATTTTGTTGATAAATAGATTATACTAAACGTTTTTTACGTAAGATACCGCAACACAAATTTATCGAACGGCCTACATACTTTTACTTTATCTAACACTTGTCACTTTTCGATAAGCAGACCAGCAATCTAACATTTTGAGAAGTGAAAATGTACTTGATGCGATTAATTTAATTTCATAATTTATAGATAGAGAAAGAGAAACTAAATAAATAAATGTTAACAAATACCTATTTATGTAGTCCGGTTTCTCTATCGTTATCATCTTCCAAGAGTGTTATCCAGTTGCATTTCTCAAAGCCCAGCTAAAAAAATTCAGGACGTATGAATTCAATTTAAAGGCTAAAGCCAGTATCATACTTCATACTAATATTATACTTAAATGCGAAAGTGAGCTTGTTTGTTTGTTTGTTTGTTTGTTACGCTTTCATGCTCTATCTACTGAACCAATCTTCCTGAAATTTCGCATACACATAGATAAAAGTATTGAGAAGGACATAGGATACCTTTCATAACGGGAAAAAGCACTGTTCCCGTGGGAAATTCATGCGGGCGAAAGCTAGTTTCACCATAATGCGAAATACTGCAATTTAATGTAAACAAATAATTACTTACTCATAATCAGGTTTTTAAAGTCACCGTTAATAATATTGTAATAACCTTTATGACAGAGCTTTTCAACGAAGTTAAAATTACAAATCATAATCGTAGTGGCCTTCCATAAGTGTCAAAAGATTAAAGTTTAAAAATGACATCAAGAGTATTAAATTTTGATAGTATATTTGTAGCATTATTAAACGTGTTTTTTTTTCTAAAGTTTGGCTGACTAATAATTACTTTTTGTAGTTAATTCCCGAGCCATTCCGTTTCCGTGGAAATTTATAGATGAATACATTATTCATATTTACCAAACATTGCCCCGCCGGTACCTTTGAACAGTGCCATTAATGATACAAATGGCACTTATTCATCCCACTTGCTCTGAGTTAATCAATATTTATTAATTTATTAGAAATTATAATTTTTAATTAAAATTTTAGTTAAATTCTTTTTGTCATAATAGAGCGCAATAAAATAACAAGCATTTAGACTTTTTTCTCTATCTATAAAATACTAATTTAATTAATGTTTAGCCAAGTCGTTAGCTATTTCGCCGGTAGTCCTATGCAAATTTTAAATTTAAGTCAAAATTATATTATTATGTTTTATGTTTGTTTTTTCATGATCATTAATTTATTTACAACCGGTATTGATAACTATGTCTAATTTGTAATGAATTCTCAATGTCAGATGTGCTATTAATACGTAGTCATATTAAATTTATCTTAAAAGCTATTAAACCTTACGGCTTCTGAGGTCAAGCATCAATTTACAGTAAGCATCACGGAAAGCGACCACGAGTGAATCCATCGAGGAACTCTGCAGTCAATTTGCCTTTACGACCAAATAGTCCATTTCCTATCCTGCTAACTGTTTGATCGCTTTAGACAAAATTTGCATCAATTTGGTTGTATAACATCACGTCTAGAAAGGTATACGCTTCATCGGCTACTGTTTTTTGGCGCATAATTGTTTTGACACTGTTAGATATGCCACCGCAACAAAAGACATAACAAAAACATCGATTGTTTTTTTTTTATTATTTGTACCACAATTTTTTTTTCAACAATTTCATCGAGTACTTTTGAAAATTAAAATTTTGTTTTTCTATACTTGTAATATTGTAATTGTATTATATCTGTGTATACCTATACTTTACCTCTATAATATATATAAATAATCGAGGCCTAAAGTAGGTACCTATTACTATTTATATTCAATATCTATCTACCTATATTTAGAATCTGCTTTAACCTTTTCAGTAAATATTTGATTTCAATAAGTAATATCTATTTAGGGAAGTTTTCTTTATTCTTTATATTAGTAAAATTTAAATCCTGTTTAAGAAAAAGTAATTAATAATTTGTATGAATCGTAATATTTGATTATTTGTTTTAATTTCAAAAAAAGTCAAAAGAACAATAATGTGGTTTAGACTATGTTATTATCATCTAAAAAAGAACGGCATGCCTAAAATTACTACTTTTGAGATTTGATGTCGTCTTTTCCAGTAGAAATCAAGGCTTGCCCAAAAAGACGACATAAAATCTCAAGCCATTGATTATTTGCATAGCTATGTTACATACTTACTAGGAACTTACAAAGGTAAATAGCTTAGGTATGTATTTATCTAACTCCTCTAGTATATTTGTTGCTGCACTGTGTTGTTGCATGCATCTTTGACCTCAACCACTCTCATGTAGAATGAGCACGTGATGCTTGCTTTTCTTTAGTTATACAATCTATTGGCCTTTGTTGTACAAACAGACCAAAATTACATGGCATGTTAGGGTTTTCTGTCTGTGACATGTTATAAATTGTTAATAATTCTTATAAATCCTAAGAAACAGTAGTCATTTTTACGTAATTGTTACTTGTTATTCTGTAATTTACAAGTCTATTTTAATGGGGTAATCAAGTATATAATATATGTATGGTATTGTATTGTTCTTATTAAGTGTACTAATACAGTCATAATACTAAATATCTTATTTGTTTGAACTTATTATCGATTATTATTATGATATTTATTATCGAGCTAATGGACTGTATGAATGTATAGATTGTGCAGAAGTATGATAGAAACACTGAGTAAGAATATAATTTCAGTTTGATTTGTAATTTTAGTTTTACAATTTGGTTTTACATAGGCAGGACACTGACACAAAGACCAACCAAAAAAACAACTGCATTATTAAATCTTAAAAACTAAAGTTGTCAGTAAAGAGAACATACAAATGAGGTGGCATCCCAGCTAGTCGCCAACAGAACTAATTACCTGATTTTATGAAACTTATAGCAGGATTTGATTTTTTTCTACTAACGTTTCCTGTCTCATCTACGGCGAAGATCAGGCTAGTACACACATTTGTATAACCGCCCGGCAAAACCCAGACCCGTAGCTAAATAATTACTAAATATCTACATTTAATAAATGGGTAGTGTACATATCTATAAAAATATTATCTTTAGATGATGCATACTAAATTGTCAAGTATGACTGATATTATATACGTTCCGAAAAAAAAAAGATCTTCGGGTAGTAGAAGACTAGTATGCATATGCCGTAAGTAAAAATATACCGGCTGTAATAACATACTTACTTAGTAACTTTCCACAGGCACAACCAGGATTGACTGAATATTGATACATTGATACTTTACACATGCATGAAAATGTGTTTACTACTAATAGTTGAGACCTGCAAAAAGGCGAATCTTAAATAGTCACACAATCCATACTTCCATACTAATATTATAAATGTGAAAGTCTGTCTGTCTGTCTGTCTGTCTGTCACCACTTCACGGCTAAACTGCTGGACCGATTGTGATGAAATTTGGTAGGAATGTAGTTAACGACCTGAGGTCAAACCTAGGCTACTTTTGGGCGCGATATAACAGAGTCCCACGCGTGGCGAAGCCGCGGGGAACAGCTAGTAAGATTATATAATGGAATTTCATTCGCAAATTACCTGAGAACACCTTGATAAATAAAATCTGTTAAAAAACTTCAGTAGTCATGTATGGATGGTACCGGTCAGCTGTCGCAAGAAACGTTTCTCAACATCTGACACCATTACGATATTCGTATTCATTGTCTTTTTACGATAGATCACCGGCAATAAAGAGATATTGTAAAGAAATCTGCGGATAAAAGTACGATAAATCTTAGGCAACCTGTTATTATTTAGAAATATTGTTACAATGCTCGATATTTCAAAGGTTTTATGTTTATTCGTCTACTTTTTACTTTGTCCAAAGTCTCAGTAGTTCGGCCCTGGATAAAGTTAAAAAACTACAGAGGCTAGAGGTGGAACCCAGGTTTTGCTAAACGAAATGTCTTATCTTATTCCTCCATGAGGTATTGTACGTGACTTATGTCTATTTTATGAATGGACCTGCTTGTATTTTGGACATGTATCAACATTATATAAATATGAATGAGAAAACGACTCCGAAGTGCCACCAACCGGTTGCACAAATAGTTCAATTGTACTAGCTATGTTACATGGATCACGCACTTGACCCTGCCAATTGTTACGTCCGCCGTGGGCGGTGATGCTGCTAAATTGATTAAAATTTAATTGCATAAATGAAGGGACGTGAAATTGACGTCATCGGGATACTAGCGACCAAATTTTATGATCATCGTTTCCCACATTTGCTTTTACCACTATTTGAGGTTCTTGTCCTTGATACTAATCTCAACTGTGTACTTCCCATTTCTTCGGTCTGAACGCCATTTGTTTTTCTTTATTTAAAAAGTTTTTGTTGGAACATTTTAGATATTTTTGTGCCAAATTGTCTTTTATACTCTAATTTACACCAAGCCATCTAACACGAAACTCAAACATTTGACCGCTAACGTTACGGCACTTGCAAGTTGCAAATTGGAGTGGTATTTATGTGACAATGTAGGTTTATATGTTATGACAAGCGCAATGCCACCTTAACCAGATTTCCTGTTTCTGTAAAATATTGGCTGTTATTCTTTTTTAGGGTTCCGTTTCCCAAAGGCAAAAACGGAACACTTATAAGATTACATTGTTGTCCGTCTGTCTATTTGTGTCTTTTTTTTTTTGAGGAACACAAACTTATCAAGTTGAAATTCTAAACATATACTCAAGCCTACACGGTCTCTTTTAGCTCTAAAATAATCAAAATAATATGTCAACGCGATCAAACGATATGACCGTAAATGTTGCAAATTTTACTAAATTTTGCAATTTCAGATGGGAATACCTACAGAAGAAAATGTATATAGGTTTCTTCTTATAAATCCACGCGGTCAGCAGTTTCAAAGAAACCTAAGTCATCTAAATAAAGAAAAAAAATATGACCGTTCGACATTTAGTACTATTCTGTTGTTACGTGGTTGGAAGATGGGTGTTATATATAGGTACTTCCATCTCAGCCCAGTTTAATTAATAGAGGTAATTTTTGCTAAGTATAAATGTTTTAGTAAAAATTATAATGATTATCCTTTTTATACCTAATATTTCATTATATTAATAATCCCTTGGTGCTTTTAACCTCAAAAAATCATGTACAGGAAATTTATTTTTTAATTCGTTCAATAGCTCCAAAGTTATAAGCGTTCAAATAACCAAACAAACCTTTGAGCATATTATATTAATAAAGATGAGGAGTAGCACTTAGTACCCAAAATAAACTTTCATACAAACAATAAAGTGCTATTGTATTTCTTTATGATAAAACTTATAAGTACAGATAACAGATTACAAACGTAACATTTGATTGACAACATTGTGAACTTCATTAACCTAAATAGAGTAAACAGCGACCAAAATCTATAGATCTTTCAATTTATAGGTGTTAGTTGTCACGAAATGAATTTTCGATACGTATGGGAGTTAAGGTTATGTTGGTTTTATGTAAGGTCAATGTTTAGATTGTTTACAGAAAGCCTAATGTGGGTCATGGGTGTTGAATCATGCGTGATACGGTCGAATTGTAATCAGCTGGGTATAATTGTTTGAAAGGGACATTGACATTTTCGGTTCATTGGGCGGTTATGTAAATTTTATTGTGAGACATTATGTCTTGCCTCGTCGTTTGTGATAGACCTTAGAGATAGTATCAATGTTGTATTTTATATTTAGATAATTGCCATTTAATTTTTAATGTAATTGTTCTAATGAATCCTTAGAATAATTTGAAATTAGCATTTCGTCATTATATAAATTGTTTAAGTGTGATATTAACTTAATTGAGTAAGTATAATAAACTTTCCTGTGTTTGGTTGCATTCATGACTTAGGTATTCCATAGATTTCAAGACATTTCTGTATATTGTATTGGAAGAATAATGACATTTACGTTCTCTACCATACCTAATTGATGTAAACAGTTAGAATTAATATGATATTTATATTTCTACTAAATTTAATAGGTACGAAGTAATTTTCCTATGAACAATAATCATAAGTTTATATAGTTTCCACATTCAGAGATAAAACTCAAGCGGCTGATTTGTGAAAGCGTTCGAGTTTAGTTCTTTGATGCTGATACGGATGGCGTATCGGAATTCCGCCACGCCTTATCAAAATTCATACGCTGGTTATAGTACACAACGTGATTTTCAACTGTAATCGTAATATTGCAAATTTTTTTACACAATTTACTTAATAATTTTGTTTTGGTTTGATTAAATATATTTATGACTTTGGTATAGGTTCCTTTGTAAGTACATAAAAAATATGTAACAAGTATAAGTACTTTTATTTAATTTGGTGTAAGTTTTCTTTTTTCAAATTTTTATTTAAAACTTGATTTTTAAAAGATTTAACTGTTTGTTGCTGTTCTTCCTTTTAATGTATCAAAACACTTGAAATGCAAATTATTAATTATTACTACACAAATCGTTAACTGAATTCTGGTACTTGATATTTTTCGTGACAATATACAATAACAAAATATATTGTTCACCAAATAAACTTTACACGCAAACTTATTCGGTGCATAGTACGTAATTGAATAATGGAGTAATAATTTCAATAATATATTATTATCTAGTTGTTAAAATACATGATTTACTTTTGAAGGCGCTAAATGCCAGCTACAAAATCTAGCTACGAAATGGGCCTGCCTGAGGGATACGTATATCACTACATAGTATAAAATAAAGTCGCTTTTTCTGTCCCTATGTCTTTCTTTAAAACTACGAAACAGATTTTGATGCGGTTTTTTTAGTAGATAAAGTGATTCCAGAGCAAGGTTTTTATGCCCATGCGAAGCCGGACGGGTAGCCAGTTAAAAGATAAAATTACTTTCTCAAAAATTTTAATTCTCTAGTGTACCTACCTACATGTGGAATGAACTTATTATCTTCTTTCTTCTTCCTCTATATAAATAAAAGAAAGTCGTGTTAGTTACACTATTTTTAAATCAAGAACGGCTGAACTGATTTGGCTGAAAATTGGTGGGGAGGTAGCTTAGAACCAGGAGAAGGGCATAGGATATCTTTCATCTCGGGAAAAAGTACTGATCCCGAGGGAAGTTCAAGCGGGCGAAGCCGCGGACAAAAGCTAGTTTTGAACAAAAAATCTTGGAGTGTACTCTATTGAAAAATCTATACTTATCAAGCTCGGACGGTACTCAATGTAGCTCAACCACCTTGTGTTAACCACCACATTAAATGATAATAAGTTGTAATGTAATTAACTAACTGTGCTAAGCTCATAACACGACTTAAGAAATTTTAAGTGTATTAGGTAGTTTTACTTAAATTAATATCAAGTTAACCTAAAAAGTGTTAAATGTTCTAAGGATTTATAACTTCAAGGAGTTCGAGGTCCTTAGCATACTCTGCCTGGCATTCACGTTTTATCTGGCATTTGGACCAAAAACCGCGCCTCGCACTGTGTGTCGAAATAATATCTACCTACCTAATTTAGTGTTGAAAATTTCAACGTTCTAAATGACTTATTGACTCGAACTATTGATGAATTCAAAAATTGTTGCCAAAATTATGGGCCGGCAATTTATAACTGTTTCGAAATGCGAAAAAATATTATACAAACAAAATAGTTGAAAATCCTTGTTAGTCTAAGCACAGGTTTAATAACCACGTCAATCGTTGTTCATATAAATAGTATTTTTTAGGATTCCGTACCCAAAGGTTAAAAATGCGCTCCGCTGTCCGTCCGTCCGTCTGTCACCATGCTGTATCTCATGAACCGTGATAGCTAGACAGTTGAAATTTTCACAGATAATAATGTATTTCTGTTGCCATTATAACAACAAATACTAAAACTAGAAATAACTAAAGAAATAAAAAAAGAATAGAAACTAAAAAGATAATATAATAAAAATTTCAGTGGGGCTTCCATACTACAAAAGTTATTTTTTGCCGTTTTGCATAGATAATAATAATACGGAATCCGCGCGAATCCGACTCGCACTTGAGAGGTTTAAATAAATTATACTAATTAATTCAATTAATGTCCACATTAAGGCTCTATGTCGAAACAATTATTATTGTCTTTCATGGTTATAGCAAAGACTCTATTTGCTCAGATACAATGTCTAATAAATAATTTTATGTAAGTAGATTTTTGTATGTTTCATTTTGTCAGAGAAAATTATTTTTCCTCATATAATATACTAGCTGTTTCCCGCGGCTTCGCCCCGCGTGGGACTCGGTTATATCGTGCCCAAAAGTAGCCTATGTTTGACCTCAGGTCGTTAACTACATCCCTACAAAATTTCATCACAATCGGTTCAGCAGTTTAGCCGTGAAGAGGTGACAGACAGACAGACAGACAGACAGACAGACTTTCGCATTTATTATATTAGTATGGATATGGATTATTTTGTTTATACTAACCATTGTACTACCTACATATTAGTTTTTGTCTTGGATTTCAGAGCAAAAAGCATTATCTATGCGAAAGTAACCCAACTTAAGCACAAGGAATATGGTGAACACAGATTTTACATACAGAATCCCAAACTGTAAAAAAAGTTCTACTTATTTTTGTGGTGTTAGTACATGTTGATTGTGCGTTGTAAAGTAAATGCATTATGTGTAACGTATCACATACCGCCAGTATTTTTACGTAAGACTGACATGGTAACAGTGACATGATCACAAGCCATGAATGAAACATCAAGAGTAAACATGATCTTAGGCAACCAACGCTTTGATTTGTTTTCATATTTTTTCACGTTGGAAATCATGTGGAATCTGTGAATAACTTGTGAGTAATACTTTTGACAAGCTACATTAAACTCACGTGTATGTAATGTTAGAGATTGTTGTTATTACTTAGCTAGGGTTTTTCCCCTATAAACGTTTGTTTGTTGAATAGATTATTTATTTAACCCAGAACATATATTTATTTGAATTGCCACAGAAAATGATAAAGATTATGATATTTATTATTTTTATTTAGTTTTATTTTTAATTAAGTTTAGTTTTATTTAGTAAATATTTAGGTTTTATTTATTAGATTTTCTTAATCACGTTATTTTAAATTATTTTTTGTGTTACTTGTTTTAAATTGTTTAGCTATCACAAAGTATTATTTAGGTACATAGTTGTTGTTAAACCTGCCGCAAGCCCGTGTCTTACTGCGGGGGACTAGTTACCAACGAATAGTCTAGAACAGTCAGGACTGAGCTAGATTTTAGAAATTTGCACACAGACTTATTAGAAAGTTAAGCGTATGTAAATAATGCATATACATCAAGAGTATTGCTTGATGCAAATGTGTGTTTTTATATTACTAGGTTGGTATGCAAATAGTGCATCGTATGGTGTTCTGCTTAAGAATAGACCACTTCTCTTTGTTCAAGTTTTTGGCGACATCGATGTAAATTACTTGTGCCTAATTATTTTCGTTCGACAAGTCGCGAATTCCATCAGTAATAACATCCACAAGAAAAGGTAGTACATAAAAAGTGTCAATTTTTTTATTTTTCCTTACATGTTGCGATTGCGACTAAAATAAAATATTGTTTATGATTTTTCAGAATTGATCCAAATTGTACCTAATCCCAACATTCTTGTGCCTTATAGATAAAAGTGGGGCTATAATCCAATAGGATTCGCTAGATGTAAAATGAGTATGACTGTAAAAATAAAACATTCCGACGAATTAAGAACCTCCTCCTTTTTCTTGAAGTCGGTTAAAAATTAAGGTATTGAATTGAGCTTTTAAAAAGTATAGTTCTAAGATGCAAGCGCCAAACGGTTTGCAGACAGAGAGAGCGAGGCGATTTGCATAAAAACTTACGGTTGACGGTTCACCTGATAATTAACATTTACTGCAACCTAAAGCCGTCAGCAACACGAAGCAATTGAATTTCGCTCGTTTTGTAACGTGTATGCACTTTAAATATAGTTAAGGGAAAATAATATAAGTCCTTTTATAAAAATTTGGTCCATACTGTACTGAATCTATCTTATCACAAGTTATTTGAAGGTTTTAAGCAAACTTATTTTAAACAAAACGTAATCTTGTTTGTTTACTTTCTCTGAACTCATTTTATAAATATTACGGTTAAAATAAATGTTATTTTTATTTAAATAACATATTTGCAGTGATTGAGTAAGTATGTGATGATTCCATCTGAATCTGTTGTTGTGTAAGGAGGTACTAGCTAGATTCACTTATGATACTTAATGTTGCGGATTTTTGCTTTAAGCTATGGTCACCGAGTACTCCTCATTCTAGAACCATTTAGAAAAATATTCTAAGGCTTATCGAAAGATTATCCTTTAAAAAGGATACTCCACATTGTTTGTAAATGACGGAGACATGAGGTAACAAAACTAACACTAATAGGTGGAAGTCAGTTTAAAATCGATTAAATTTACAGGTTGTAGAGTTTGCAAGACTAAATTCCAAGTAATGGTTATGAAAATCATATGTATCAATAAAATAAAATGCGGTAAGTATAACATATTTAATATGTGATATATGTGCAAACGTTATAAAAATTTAGTGATATGCTAGCCATTTTAGAGTTTGTAAGCATCAGAATGGAGGAAAACTTAAAGGTCAAAAGAAAAAAATGAAAGAAATTATGATAATGTAAGAAACGATGAGATCCTTAGAGAAAATAGCTCAGCGAATTAGTAAACTAAATTAGCAATGCATACAGATTGCCTTTTGAGAGCGCTGGAACAGGAAGCACACCATATAATTTGATGATCTAAGTAATGTATCAAGAACTGTAAAAGGATGGTAGTGTTATAGATTAACACACTATTACACTTTTGCATGTCATCTCTTTCGAAAACTATATTCTTGACCTATTAAAAACCAGTCAAGCGGGAAATGGTCGGAGGTGAAACGAAAGGCGTGTTGCTGAAGATAAGAGGTGATCCAGTCTCGATGGGTATCACGAAAATGAGAATGTGTCATTTTTGATTATTACATTTCAATTTTGGCAAAGGTCACATTTTGGATATAAAATGCTCCTTAAAACGGCAGGCTATCTACATTTAGATGACAGATATGGGCCGACAATAAGTTGGAATAACAATAAATTAAATCAGCGATTACAATCTTTATTAAGACTGAATAAAATGATAAAATATTATGATGTTGAAAAAAAAAAAAATAACAAATTAAGTAATTTCTATCCTTTTCTTTTTACAGAGCAGTTTAATACTTACAAAACTTTGTTGGTAGCCTTTTCTATCTAACATTCAATCTAACATTCAGAAATTCAATTTACAAAAACAAAACTAATTTGTTTATGCTCTTATTTAAATTTTGTGTTATGCTCGTGTTAGCTATAGTTCCGTTTCAAATATTCCTCTATGACAAAATTCGTAAACATTTGTAAATTTTCGCGCGTTTTAATTTTTCTCTTTGCTATAAATAATGTAAATATTATCTCGTATGTACATACATACATATTCCTTTTCTCTGCCCAAATAAACGATCGGCCCATATAAGATATATGAAACATGCAGTGAGAGAGTCAGGATTCCAACAGGGCCTAACCATGTCGCTGTTTTGTCATTTACATAATCGTCGTATACCGCCTTTGTATTGCTTCATTAACGGCACTCAGGTATAGGTACCAGTGGGAAAACAAATTTTTACATTTCTAATTTAGACATTACGTTAGTTAATGAGAATTGCCTTATGTATTATAAATTATTCATTTATTGTTCTGTTACGTATTAATGTCGTAAGACCTTCTTTGAAAGTAACAATTTTGATTGTTTTTCTATATTTCTATATTGTATAATTTTATATATACGGGATATAGGGTTTGTTGTTATTGCACTACGAATGTAGAGTCGTTTCAGATCAACGTGGGATCAAATTAATAAATTTTTAACTGAATGTAACAACAAATATTACATTTTTCACTATATCAGTGTTGTTTGCACAAGTTCTTCTTATTTCACATGTTTCCGTATTTTCAACTTTTATTCATATTAACTGCTGCCGGTTGACTGGAAGAGATCTCTTCATGAGATTAGTCTGCCGTTGCATTTGTCTTGTTTATTATACTTTTATTTGTTTTGTGCAATAAACACATTACAAACAAACCATATATGGAACACGAAAATCATCGTAAGGGATTCTATAGCATCAGGAATGTGCCGGGATAATAAAGACTATTAAATTTAAATACTTACATAACAAAAAAGAAGTTAGTAAAACATTCCATTGTAACGTAGATAAATATATACGTATACATACGACTAGCATACAAACATTCATACATAATTTGTACATATGTTTTTTTATTTTTATTTTAAGCCTCATAATTAACATACAATGATTCGTTTTACGATTATTTTAAAATTAACATTGCAATATTAATGATTTTATGGAAATATACAAAATACTCCAATACCAATAGTTACTGGTGGTTAAAATAGAAAATAACAATTTTTTACCATTGTTTACAGAGTAAAAAATTTTTGCAGTTGCAGTTTAAATTCAATCAAACGGTTAATATTAATTATCTAATATCCGTCAAGTTCGTCACGTTCTAATCCATACTCGCAGGTATAACTCGTAGTTGCTAATTTACCCTTGAAAGTAGTTGTATGTATTTGACCTGATGTATGTGCTTATGTTTACTATGTTCGTCTTTATATTCCCCGATTTTCATACTTATATGATATGATGATAAGTACGCGTGTGTTAAGCTTTCAATTCCATTATTTTACTGTGTTACTTTTGGGGAATTTTTGAGTCGGAGTCTCAAATATACCCTTTTGAAGACATCATAGGCGTAACAACCTAGTTTTTCACACTGGGCACCCTACTGTGGCGAACAGTGGTGAATCGAGATTGCATACAAAATAGCAAAATTACTATGAAAGCCTAAATCGCGCTTACAAAGTTTCTATGGATTGAATCATAAATACAACCTCCGACAAGACATCGTCGGAGCCGCGGTTCCCCAGGCATAACACTCTGGCCTGGCGGGAAGATCTTCCCTTTGTGGCGGTCGAGCATATCCCTATCGCTCCCGTCACACACTCCAAACTACTATTCGGTTTCCCAAGAGTTGTATCTATACACTCATCTTTAAATCTCTAACCGCCAAAGTCGGGAATTTTCCGACAAACATTTTCTTCGTATATTTCCATCGAATAAAAAAATCTGGCATTGAGAGCACGACCACTTATATTATAATGTTTGGCGGTCAAAGGGTTAAATAAGTTGTTTGAGATATCAACCTAACAGGATGGGACATCTAACCTCAAATGGGTCGTTGTACGTACAACTTTACGTATACATTTGTTTGGTGCTATAAAGAGTTTTTCTATTCTACTCTTATTTCTTTTTATATTAATTATTTATAAAGTACTTACTTCATTACTTTGTCGCATGGCTCGACATTTTGACTCATAAATGTTAGTATAAACTTTATGCTTGTAGTGTTAGTAACTTATAAACTAAAACACTTATTCCTTTGATTGAGAATAAATAATTAAAGTTTGATTCATTAGTATATAGGTGCATAGTTCAATGATGCGCATCAGGCTGACTTAGGCATAAATAAAATCGGCCAAGTGCGAGTAGGAGTAAAGAGTAGAAGAGGTGAACGATGGGTTCCATACCATTATCTATACAAAACGGCAAAAAATCACGTTTGCGTTGTATAGGATACCCTATTTAAATATATATCAACTGTCTAGATATCACGGTTTTATGAGATACAGTCTGGTGATAGACGGAGGGACGGACGGACGGAGTTTTAGTATCTAATAGGGTCCTGTTCTTACCATTTGAGTATGGAACCCCCAAAAAATATTTTTTGTATACTAATCATAAATTTTATATTATATCATTAAACTAGTTGTAAATATTATAAATGAACAAAAAAAACACTGAAAAATCTTAAAATTAAGTCCACAAAACGAATACAAAGAATATTTACGTGTTCCGTGTTGATACAAGTGATTCGTTTACGATAGCGTTTCCTGATGTTTATAAATTAAACGTGGGAAAATGGAAACCGCCGCCGATTTCGATCTGAAGTAACACCGAAACACGTCCGTGTGTGATAACATTGTTATAGTAAGCAGTGCACTCACCTGATTATAAAAATTTAAAAAAAATTTTTGAAATTCAAATTTGAGCTCCGAATTGTTTTCCGAATTACCTAACTTCGGAGTTTTTCAAATTTACACTACATTTTTCTAACATATATTAAAACCTGCCCGCATTCTATTTAAGAACTTGCGGGCTGTCCAAAAAAAATTCTAGGGTTTAGCTTGTTGACACAAAAACAGTTAAACGCCCGTGATAACAATTGATCAAAATTATAGGCTTCACATCTAGAATGGAGATTTGCACATCCATAATTTAATATTATAAATACAAAGTATTAGTTAGTACTATATCCATACCAAATCTCATCAAAATCGGTTTTGCGGCTTAGTCGTAAAAGCGTAACAGATAGACAGACAATTGACGACTAAGCCGCTGAACCGATTTTGATGAGATTTGGTATAGATATATAACTCCTTTGTACTGTTATACACATGCTATGCTGTTCAGTTGACGTCCTACGCAAAAGAATATTAAGTAGGTAAAATATTATCTTTAATCGAGTCTTTTTCCGTAAGCATTACATTTTAGATGATATCTTAACTAGACAGGAAGAGTGTTGTTTGATTTTCACATGGATAAAAACCTTGTTGATAATTTTCCTACTTTCTTGACTACACAATAACCATATTAAATGTAAGGGATATAAATGAAATAGAATAAATAATTAAGTATAAGGATAATCTATGTACATTTAATCAAATAGTAAAAATATGTTGTCTGTACATTTAGTAATTTTAACTAATGGATAGAGGGACATATAAAATAAATAATAAAAAGCAATTTTTTTTGTTTGTCTTTCTCTATGTATGACCACGCTTATCTCCGAAAATACTGAACTGATTTGCTTTGTAATTGACTAATTATTTTGTTTTAACTCGGAATATCATCTAAAGTTTCATCAAAATCGGTTCATTAAAAAAAGTTATCGTCATTTGAATAAACTCAAGGCATGTTTGACTTCGATGGAATGCACTAAATTGGATTATCCTTTTTCTTGTGTTGTTTATTGTCATGATAAACTTAGGGAAAGGGGAATTCCGGGGCAATTCCTGCGGGAATTTCGGGAGCAATTCCCGAAATTCCCTCGATAGCGGGAAAGAAGCCCATGTGCACGAAATCGCGGGCTACAGTAAGTTGGGGTAACATTGCAAATTTCTGAGTAATATCTTTCCATTTTCGTATTAAATAAATAAAAAATTAAAGAAGCGTAACAGTGGGACATAATTACTAGAATACAAACGAAAACAAAAAAAAAGTGTTTGTAAACAAATTTCTTACGTAAAACATATTATTATATAAGGTCCACGACACATCATGGGGACCATTTTTTTATAACCTCACCTTTTTTTCTTCATGGCACTCTATATACTAGAAAAAAAGTAGAGTAAAAAATTGTTTTATCCCACTGTGACATTGATAGCTTGAATACCTGACTATATATTCGACAATAAATATGTGCGTTGGAAGGCAAGCTAAGTCTTCCCGATTGCCATCTGGTGTCCAGTAAACCTCACCAGAGGCCTCTGACACAGGTATGTGCCGGTCAATTGACTGTTTAACCCACGATATGAGTAGTTTTTCTCTAAAAACGTGGTTTGAACTGTACCGCCGAGTCATTCGGCGATTGCGTCAAGAAGCACAATAGCTGTGAAAGTATAATAGAAAGTGCAAGTCGGGTCAACTCACGTACACATTATATCAGACAGGGATTTACATAACAATTACATTTGTGGGTAACTGGAGCGCTATTATGGAAAAAGTATTATTTAATTCGAAGGTCACGCAATGATCGATTGGTTATGTTCAAAATCTCCACAAAAATTAGGTATAAGCCTCAAGTTCATTTTCTCTCATTTTACTTACAATTTTAGGATTATAAATTGGTTAAAAAAAAATGAATTGTGCGGTACTAAGTATGCAAATATGCTTAATAAAGCTCATATTAGATGTGATAATTGTCGGTAGTACTTATTCCTTTAATTAATAAATGGCACTTGTACGAAAAAGAACAGAATAAGCCTAGGTGATGTCATAAATTTTAACACCAATAAACACGCTTGAATAAATGAAGTTCACACGGATCGCTTTTGAAATATCGTTAGAACCTTGAGAATAAAAATAGTGAGCATTATAATAATGGTAGACTTACATTTTTTGTTATGTTAAATAATGTGTTCATTATATATTTAGTGTTACAAAAAGCAGAGTTAAATGACACAACAATGATCTTCCCATAATCACACAGCGTACGGACAAACTTGTATAATAATGTTTGTCATGCTTTGTTGGTCCGAATTTATGAGCTACACACGATCTTCATGTTAGTACAACTTATTAATTTATCCCAATTTCCCTACTAATATTATAAATGCGATAGTATCTTTTTTTTAAATTTTATTGTAAAAATAGAATATGAGTACTCAATGCTAAAAGCATCTAACAGTCAACCTTTGGGTCAAGCATAGATCAGTTTGTGGGTGTAAAAAAATATTTACTTAAATAACAAATATAATAAACTTACATATATATACATACATACATAATAAGTATAAATAGGTAAATATATATACGCATAACACATATATACCCATTAATGTATCTATATCTGTGTGTCACCTTTTTACGCTTTGACCCTTTGACCTATTCAGGTGACCATTTGGGATGGTGCGAAAGTTCGAGACCTGAGGGAGGACACGAAATATTTTTTTATTTATTAAACTTCATTTCAAAAGAAGTACAAGAAGAGTACTGATTTCAACATACGATTCACCAAATTCAACATGCTAAATAATTAAATAGAAGGCTCATTTTTGTTATATTTATATTCAGGTAATATTGGTATATACACTATAGATTAGGCAGCTGACGACAGGTAGCGGCATCAAAAATTTATGATTGAACATGTTTGACATCTAAAGTAACCTTACTAAACTAGTTTGTTTTATTTAAGTTGATTTAAAAGCATTTAAAGGCAACTTTCAATTATTTAAATTATAAAATTTATTCATAAAAAACATTATCATTTAAAAGTAAAAGTTTTAGTTAAACAAGAAATTTTAACTTAGCAAAATTAATGACACAACTTTTAAAAATAACCTCTGTCATTATTTGAAACATAAAACTTATATACTCACAAAACAAATTGCTTTAAATCTAATTTGAAAATGCCAACCGCTTATCGCGCAGATTAATGATGAATATGCATCAAAAAGCAGTTCTTCGCTTAGGTAGAACATTATGAGCATGCAAATTATGTTTTTACTGTTGTTTTTTAATCACAGATACATCCATACTAATATTATAAATGCGAAAGTCTGTCTGTCTGTCTGTCTGTCTGTCTGTCACCTCTTCACGGCTAAACTGCTGGACCGATTGTGATGAAATTTGGTAGGGATGTTGTTAACGACCTGAGGTCAAACATAGGCTACTTTTGGACGTGATATAACCGAGTCCCACGCAGGGCGAAGCCGCGGGGAACAGCTAGTATAAATATAAACTAATCATTACATATTAAATAATACAGGCTTAAGCGCTTTATTATATACTCTTCAATCATCTGACATTTAACCGTGAAAGCCAAATAATACGCAGTTATTTTTTTTAATGTCGCTAAGAACTCTACCTAGAGCTACATTACTCGTATATCACATATATCTATAGACCATTAAGTATTACATTTACCATAGATTTTTTTGTTTGTTTGTAATATCTTTATTGAATGAAAGAAAACGTGTTTGTGTACATAGGTAGACACTACAATGGTGGATTTTTCCTGTTTAGGGGTCTCTTCTAGTTAACCAGCGATTGATTAAGAGGATACATTTAAGAATGCGAGAATAGAAATAGATAGGTATATACAAATACAAAAAAAAACAATGTTAAAATAAACTACAAGTAACAACAAAATATACCTAGTTACTCAAACTTTTTTTATATAATGAATCTATCTATATATAAAAATCAATTGCTGTTCGTTAGTCTGGCTAAAACAGAATGGCTGGACCGATTTGATTAATTTTGGCCGTGAAATAAATTGGAAAGGTTTTAACTGAATGTAGAGCATGAAACGTATACGAAAATTAGGTTTGACAGCCTAAACGGCAGTGTGTATTCATTCAACTTAACCCAAACAAAATGCAAAATAGTTCTCGATTTAGTAAAAATTTAAGAGACTGACAAATTATCGTGGGCAGGTTGTGATTGTCGGGAAATGTTATTTACTTACCTCATTCCTCAAAGATTACTTAATTGTTTTGTATTATTGTAACTGAAATGTTTCTATGCTATTATGATGCACCATTCGTGCAATTACGTAATATGTCTCTGCAGACGTACAGTTGGGGGCACATAACAGTGAACGGGGGTCAGCTTTATCTGACTGTACCTATCATTGTTACTATGTACTCGATGGATACTGCTATGCTTACTTTAATCGATCGATAATAATCTTCAAAAGTTATTAATATTTTGATGACGTCATTCAGTAAATACAATGGCGTGACCAGGATTGATTTATAATTGTTCGATTAGCAATAATTACCCTCGAGTGTACTGCAAGCGAACGGTGAACAAAATGTTTAATAATGATTTGCTAAATGCATATAAAATTATTATACTGAGAACTCAGCCATTTATCTTGGAATATAAAATATAATACTTATATTTTATTGATGTTAATAAAATTGTTAATACTTTAATATTTTATAGGCTCCGTGTGCGACTTTGTGTTTTTATTTTACCGTCACAAGTTTATTTGAACAAATGCAGTACCACGATAAGACCATTAATTTAAAACCTCTGAAATTCTTTTATCATGAGCATGATCTATTAATAGCTACCGTTTAAATCGATTATTATGAGTAATGAAAATAAAATAAAGTATAAACGTTTTACTGTTATATATTTTACTAGCGACCCGCCCCAGCTTCGCATGGGCATAAAAACCTTCCTATTGAATCACTTTTTCTATAAAAAAAAACGCATCGAAATCCGTTGCGCAGTTTTAAAGATTTAAGTATACAAAGGGACAGAGAAAGCGCCTTTGTTTTATACTATGTAGTGATTAAGTACGTTTAACCTCTTTAAAGTAAGTTATCTATATATTATTCATATTTACTTCCTTCTAGGCTCGACTCATAGCCATCTGGTGGGTGAAGAGGGATCTGCGCGAGCTGCACCGACAATTGGTACAATAGGTAGCGCATGACAGTAAATACTGTCAGAGGCCATGACGCCTTCTCTTAGTCCATCTTAGGTAGTAAACTTTAAGTCTAGCCGTTATACTATATCTACTTAGCTAATGTATTGTTAGCAGTTCGCAGTAAAACGTACTAATGATTGGGAAATCACGCAGTCACGACTGTACTAAGTGTATTGGTATTGTTTTGTTTAGATTTATGACAAATTCACTGTTAAAGTTTGTGTCTAAGTGATAAGATAACTAAACTAGTGGTCGGAATTAGGATTTTTTAAATAAAAGTACTTATTTTGATACAACGGATTTTATAGTTTCAACTTGCTTGTTTCGTTTCGATAAGGTCTCTGATGGCAAAATAGACAATATGAAGAAAGGAAATAAGTAGTAAGCCAATATGGCAATGCACAGTAAATCTAAGAAGAGATTAAAATATGATTGAATTGTATATTATAAAATTAAATAATATAAAAATACTTAAGCTTCATAATATTTATTTGCTAAAAACTTTACTGTCCCATAAGTAAAAATACACTTAAACAATTGGCTACTTAATGCTAATACTCTACAGTGAACCATAATGAGAAACAGTAAAATTAAATCTAAATTGAAGTTCTTCCTAACAAGAAATTTGTCAAAGAGATAGTTTATTTTTTGTACTTTGTCAAGACTATAGAGAAAAAAATCTAAAATATTAAAAGGAATAATGGTAATTATTGAATCAGCGAGCTCAGAAGTTACTACAGGTGATACATTGGTTATCGCACGTTTTATAGAATACTAGCAGTCCATCCCGGCTTCGCCCGTGGTACACACATAGCCTATGTCACTCTAGGATAGAGTGGCTTTACAACGCAGAAAGAATTTTTCAAATCAGTCCAGTAGTTCGGAAGCCAATTCGATTCATACAAACAAACAAACAAAACTTTCCTCTACATAATATTATTATAGAAAAGTGCGAATTGAACTGGAGATCAGAGGGTTGTTTTTCTGTAATATACGGAAATACAAGTTTTATGTACCTTTTTTCAAAGTTTAGCCCTTTTTATTTTATTTTCCCGAAATTTTAGGCCCAGTAACCCTAAAGTAAAATAAGGTCATATTTTGTCTGTTTTTTTTTTTACAAATATACGTTACAATAGTGTCGTTATGTTGAAATAAATTTGTTCATTAAAACCGTACTACTATGCACACAATGCATAGAAAATATGTTGGGTGTCAGCCTCCCATAAAAATAAACTTAATTAAAATAATTATGTGAATATAGATATATTTTTATTAAGGTGATACCTCGGTGAACACTAGCGCCGTCTTTTAAACATCATTACTCACTGAAAACACAAGTTTTCAAAAAACTGCTAAAAGTGGCCGTTTTAAGCAATAATGCAATTTGTAACTATAGGGAATTATAATTTAATATGTTTAAAATTAACTTCAGACCCAGAACCTTAATTACAGCAGAGGGATTTTTGATAACTTGTGTTTTCAGTGAGTAATAATTTTTAAATGATGGTGGCGCTAGTGTTGACCGAGGTATCACCTTAATGAGGTGGCTTTGCTACAAACTAACAAAAATATTTGATGATAAAGGTTATTTGCGTACAGCCTTAGGCGTTATCATAATAAGTAGTAGCATTTATTGTAGGTCAAGGTGTTTTCCGATGTTCTCGAAAGCACTTTAGGAACAGGTTTTAGCAGACAATGAGCGATGATATGTGAATGGTAATGTTGATTGTCTTCAATCGACGTGTTTGATTGTAATATTATCTATCAAGGAAATTGAGAAGCCTATTCAAAGGATTTACAATACAATCTACACACCATGCAGGTCTGTGCTTTGATCAGCGAGAATATTTTGATTTGTTCTTTAGTATTCTATGTTAATTCCAAACCAATAAATATATCTTAAGTAAATTAAAATTTCAAAATAAATATGACAAAACCAAATACAGCAAACCGTAGACTATCACCAAAAAATTATAATAATGCTAAGTAATAATGTAAAGTCCAAGTGGCCACATAAACTAGATATAGTAAAGTATTTTGGCTCAATCTCAATCTCAATTTAAATCAACTGCAAATATTTGGAGGACAGATTCAGACCACTAAACTGAAAAACTTTCCTAAATAAACTTATGTCGAAATACGAAAAAAATTTTTCACCTCCCATACAAATTGAGAATCAACTGATCTAGTTTAGTATGGAGAGTGAAAAATAAAATTTCATATTTCGATATAAGTTTATTTGGAAAAGTTGTTCAGTATAGTGGTCTGTATCTACCCTTAAAATATTTGCAGTTGATTTGTGTCCACCTTGTATGTATAGTAGTATATACTTCCCAATGGGGCGTTATTTATTGCCAGGTCAACATTAACGACTGAAAAAACTTAATGCTATGAAATGTTATACTCTTTGACATTATTATACAAAACACACTATAACGCTCGCTGCACATTCACATAAATATAACAACAGGTGGCAAATAAGGGGCAGTACACACACAATATACATAAAATAACATACAGCGATACAGCACAAAGAAGCGTATTACGGATGTTTTTCTAACAAGGGCATTCAGCTTTACGCATCACACACATTGATAGAGAATGGATCAATGAACTCTTTAATGCACCACCTGCATATAAATTTTGCATTGATATTTTTATTTAATGACACAAATCAGTATGAAGGTAAGTTATTGCGGTTTCCTCTTGCCGCCATCTATGGGTAAAAGATAATTATCTAACATACTTTCACGTCCTATCAATTTTAAACTAAATAGGTATAATTATCGACTTAAAAAAAATATTCTTTTTAGATATAACTATGTTAGTAAAATATACAAAAAATAGTGTAGTTTCAGGTGTAAAACTACTTAATTGAGTTTACTTGTTGGGGCCAAGTTGGACATTTAACAAGTGCAGGTAATACGTAACGTTCTTATCCTATACTAAAGTATCCTTTATTTTTTCTATTATAATTTTTCTGTAAGATATTGGACGCATTAAATCATTAATTATATTAAACGAGATTTTGATATTAAAATATAATACAAAATTGTATCCCAACCGATAGCATAATGTTTTGATTTTCCTGTGCAACAGGTAGGTACTAAGTACTTATTTTATTAACGGCCACATGCGTGACATCAGCCAATATTGAGAATGCAGTTGTTTATATAAGCCAATACAAATACTGTTTTTGCACCAAATTAAATACATCTTGCAGAACATTGAAACAAAGTACGAAGGTGGAATTATCTCTAAAGCAATCTCTTCCAGGTAATTTTATCGCCACTAAACCACTTCCCTCCACCTCCCATGGCTCTACCAACCTCTCGGTTATACGAGCCGAATCTCGGGAGAGTGCGCTGTACTAGCATTTCGCGTCTCTTTCCAGTCGCACCTGCTTGATCTCCCTACAAGTTCTCTATAGTGTCGCCTATCTATGCAATCATTGCATTTTAATAACTCTCCCCCATCCTTAGGGGGCTTACGTTCACAAGTACGCCTCGCTTGCCTTCTCGGCCAGAGGCCAGCTTCTGTCTTCTAGGTCTTTGAGTTTGTCACAGTTTCAGTTTTTCTCTTCGTCTTCTTTGTCTGCTTGTGGCAGTATTCTTGATGTGCTCCTACTTTTCAAGTTATGCCCCTCTCGAGGCCGCTTCGAATTTTATGCCACCGATGCGAGAATTCTTTTAGCCGCTTAAAGTTCGCCTCAGATCCCACGAGATCGCAATAGTAGACCGGGCCCACCCCGAGCGGAACAACATTATTTAATAGTTCCCTACGCGCCTCCTCATAAATCGGGCATTCCCAAAGTACGTGATGGACGTCCTCAGTGACCGCTTCCTCGCAGAAGCAGGCTGAGGTGTCCGAAAGCTTCATGCGATGGAGCCTACCCCTGAAGCAGCCGTGTCCGGACAAGATCTGCGAGGTCTCATAGTCCGGTTCGACCCAAGTTGTCTTGAGCCGACCCGCCACGTCCGGGAAAAATCGATATGTTTCCCTACCATCGGTCGACGCGTCCCAACGCGATTGCCATGTGGCCAGTGCGGTCTCCGAAATGCTACGTTTCGCGCGCTGTAGCTCCTCCCGGGTAACCGCGGATTCGCGTGCTTCCCCTAACCTACCAGCACGGCCCACCTCGATGTCGGCCGGCAGAACACCAGCCAATACTGGTAGAGCGGCAGTACTTGTCGAACGATACGCCTTGGTCAGAAGGATCAAGGCGGGTCTCTGGGTGCGCAGGAGCGCGCTCCGCACAACGTGCAGTGACGCACGATGGAACCAGCTCGCCGCAGCATACGTTACCGTGGCGATGTAAGTGCCTTTGTACAGGACCCGGAGTGCCCTGTACCGAATACCCCATGAGGTTGCCGATACCCGTGACATCTTGCCGAAGCAATTTGCCGCGCGCATCCCTATCGACAACGCATGCTGCGCGAACGAGAGACTCGAGTCGACCACCACTCCCAAGACCGTAGCCGACGTGACGTTCTTGATAGAAGCTCCACCGAACCTGATGACAGGTGGCCGCTGGAATTTCCCCTTGATTGTCATAGTGGCGGACTTACTCGACGAGAACTCCAGTCGGTTCCTCTCCCCCCATTGGCCAACGAGCTTCAAAGTAGCAGAGGCAGAGGTCTCTATGCTCGCTCGGGATTGAGCTTCGATCAAGATGGTCACGTCGTCGGCACTAAACCAGTGGTACATGTTGAGCGAGACCTCTGTTATTCTCTTAGCCGTGTCTTGGACATCCTCGGGTATAAAGGTAGTGGTCTAATCTAAAGCCAGTTGAATTTTATATATGTATTAGAACAGAAAAATTATGAAGAAATTTATATTATTCATATAATAAACCATTTGTACACTTTATTTTTAATTTGTACAATAAAGTTTTTAATAAATAAATAAATAAATAAAGTAAATTATGTGTCAGTTATTAGAGTGAGTACTCAATATCTGAGGTAGGAGAAGGTAGGAAATAATACCACATGGCTCATTATCATTAACTCTCCATTGTATAGGTACTTTGTTTTAGTAACTTATGCAAGTGTCGCTTATGTCTGTCACTATAATTTTATCATGTTGATCCCAAGATCAATAGACAACGCTGTCCTTATATTTTGATCTTGGGTGTCGATTATAATTGCAAGAGGTTAATAAGTAGACAAGATAGATAATGCTTTATTTATTGTGACAATTTAAATACTTATTTATACCTTCGAAGTAATCATTCTAGGAGCACTAGGTAAAAAATTTACCTAAGCAAATATATTTTTCTCATGGAACACTTATGTAGACAAAAAAAAAAAGAAAAAGATGTGAACGTAAATAAATTTTGCATAAATCTCTTTCATATCTTAGCACTTTTCCAGTTGGGTCCTCAGTTGGTTGGCTTGGCGTGTCCTTTAAGCATACGCATAATATCTAACAAGGGTATGAAGGTAGGTAGAGATGTTGCTGGGAAATATTTGCCATACATTAATTACAGGTAACAGTCATTATTTTTTATACTAGATATTTAGGTCATAACACTTTAATAAACTTAATTAATTCAAAAATCTAAGTATACCTACAAAACGGAAAAAAGTCACATTTGTTGTACGAGAAATAAAGTTATTTAATTCTTCACGAAGATCATAAGTTCAGTTAGTACACATTACAAGTACAAAAATCAAAGAAAAATAGGTAAGTACAATAAAGGGTCCACGTGCTTCCTTTCCCATACTTAAGATAAGATTAAAGATAGGTAAAACTGCGGGGCACAGATAGATATATTTAAATTCAAAATATTGCAACATCGAAAAAAAATCAAAACATAATTATACTGGATTTGACACGGAAATCGAACCTGTACTAGTAGCTCACCTTAAAGGCTGCTCACACGACGTCGTGATTAACAACACGGTCTGTCTCTAACTACTTGATAATTCATACCTGTAATCGTAAATTAAATTCTGTACGATTATGTAAATGGTGAAAGATAAACTCTGCAGTGGAATCATAGATTCACTTAAAAATAGGCGTAAAACCTATGTACAGGGGCCACATAGAAAAGGTGTACGTGGGACAGTAAGATGGTAAACTTTTCTAGGTAGCCCACTTAGTTGTGTGTGTACACACTGTGCTTAGTATATCTTTTTGTTAATCTGAACGCCAAAAAATAATAATGTAAGAGAACAATGGTGCCGCAGTTTTGAAATGCTTTATCAGTGATCGATAAGAGAAATAAGCAATCGAAATCGAAGCGAGCTATATACCGAGTTAAAATGTGCTACATTTAGTATTCGAGTCATTAAAATAATATTGCATATTACTTTTTTACTTCTACATAAAGAGATAAATAAATGTCAAAAGTTGATTGAGAAAAAAACTAGATTGTTGAATTACTTACTTGTCCAAGTAAAATAAATAGCCTACTAAGTGCTAAAAATTGCGAGTGCTAGCCTAATCATGTTCAATATTTTAGAATTTTTCACTAATGACAATATCAAATGTATGAAATCTAATTTACCATTTTAACTAACACACACAGTTTTTACACCAGTTTTTAATAACACAATCGATACCTAAAAACAGCTTAAGAAGCTAAACTAGCAAAGTGATACCTAAAACAACTAAATACGAACTTATTATAAAAATTCAGTGTTATTCCGTTGACTAAAGAGTACCGTTAGTACTAACGAGTAGAGTTTATCTTATAAATTGTGTACAGCATGTATGTAGCGATTACTTAAGATTTGGTCTGGATATGGTCCTTTCGCATTTTAAGTAGCGTTGTAGCATTTTCTCGAATCATATGTTGAAAGACAGTTGTGGTTTACAGTGATCAAAGTAACTTGTTAAACATGACAATATAATTATGAACAACTTATTAACTTCACGTTGTTTTATTACCAAAAGTAGATCCATAATTAAATTTTAAGATTTACTGACTGTTAAAAAAAAACTTTGGCCAAATTTTCCCAGAAACCACTAGAGAGAAAGGTAACATTCATTTTACATCTGCTTTATATCATAAAATATAAGGTCCATATTCCATATACTTACTACTGAATTTCCGGGACTGCCGTACAAAGCACATATTACTCCTTGACTAGTCTTGAATGATATGAGACCCTTTTACATAATTTAAAGCCAGGAACTTATCCATCATCTAAGATAAAACAGGAAAATATCATCATTTTAATTGTTACATAAATAAACAGTATGAAAAATATAAGAATTATAAAAACGGCAAGCAAATGTTTGATGTGTGGTGGGGGCGGTATGTACTAATTACATAAAAACCTATTTTTGTTGCTTCATTGGTATAAAAACTAAACCAGCATTATCGGTGTTTTCCTTTTAAGGTTTTTGTTTCAAAAAGGACATGGAGGTCGAAAAGATCCCACAGGGGAGAAATTCTGGTTAAGTCAATTAAAAGCCAGAAGATCGAAATCCATCAGAATGGCGTGGCAAAAAGGCAATTTGCCGAAGGGCCAGTAAAATTCAAGACAGGTTTTAGGAACCAGATAAAGTTTTACGAAATTACTGTTTTTTTGGTGGTATCGGAATTTCGGATGGTAGGTAATTTTAATGTTATTGCATAATGCGATACCATATGAACATGTAATATTTTCAATAAATAATTCAAATTAAATAAAAATAACATACATGGTATTACTGTTACAAGTCATATATTTACCTATTACATTAAAAGTATTTATAAGGCCATTGTGCATTAAAGAATAAGCGCCGTTCAGAGTATAGCTTATTAAGGACAAAGTAGACATGACGGGTAAAAAATGGATAAAGATAAAATAAAATATTTATCACGAACAATATATTTCTTATATAATTTGACAGGCACAAGTTATCTATTTATCATAGACTATTGAGTGATTTATCTTACGTAATATTTTCAATTCATTCATGATACTATAGGATAGAAGGCAAACTTTTCCATTTGCATCGACATTAAAAGTGAAGTTCGTTGACCTTATGACATCATTAAGAAAGGTATTTGACTTTTCGACCAACCTTACAAAAACATTTAAAAAAAGCTCATTAACTTAAGAAGGCTACAAAAATTAATGTTGAATATACAGTTTTTCTTTAGAATGTTAAAAAGGATGAGGTAACCTGCTAGGTGATAATAGGCAGTTGTTTTAAGATAATATTGAGGGCACATGGATTATATTTTGAAAAATCATTTATATCCTTGTATAGTACATGTGTAGACGTAAATTGGAAGAACACACACATTAAGTAAACACGGAAACTGAAAATTGACGTGACCCGTGAATTTAATTTGGCAGGTAGGTATATAGGTTTAAATTTACATAACGTAATCCAAGAACGATTTCAATATATTATTCAACTATCTTTGAGTGAATATTTAACAAAACACTGCTTTTACTAGTAGAAAAATAAATATGTTCTTTTTTTAAACATATCAAACTATAAAGACTACGGCTGAAGCTTTGATAAAATATTGAACAATCTGAATAAAGTAATACAAAATGAAAACTATTTATTGAACAACTTTTTATATAGGTAAGCTTAAGTTTAATAAAGATGTAGTATTATATTTAATCAAGATTAAATTAAAAATCAGAATTATTCAGATCGATATTGTAGTACCTGATGCATAAGATTTTCTCAATATTACCTGTTGGTTGATTGGTAGAAAAAAGCAAAGACAAGTTAAATAAAATAAGATAGATTGGATTTTGGTAATGGACATATTTTGGCTCCTTTTTGATCTATTACGAACTGTTGTCTGGTCCCAGGTGCGTAAACACCTAAAGACAGTATTGCCGGCCGATGAGTAAGACGCTAGACGACTGGGCGTAATAGCTGTAACTGCGATATAACAGAGGCCAACGCGAACAGAACCACGAGCATCAGCTAGTTTTTAACTTAAGCGGTATGTGTTACCAGTTCCTGTCTTGTCGAGTGTCAGATGACACAGCCAAATAGATAATCTTACGTCTACACTTTCACTGGGCTCAATTCTGCGATTTTTTCTTGCATATTTTGGATTGCAAAAGCTAGTTTGATATTTGTAATCACGGATTCAGAACGTTCCAGATTTTATTAAATTAATAATAGCATTTTTTTTAATTTTTTTTCCTCATTATGTATTTAAGTACTTTACTATACCGGTTGATTATTTATTAAATAAAGACTATAGGTATGTACAATATTCGATGTAAAAGGGTTCGTTTCATAACGATGTCGTAGTCGGTACTAAGTTAAGATTTTCTATTATGTTATTGGAAGTTGACGAGAATTTCAGATTATACTTTTTTTCAAATTAAAAACTACGTTAATTTTTTTTCCTTTAAAACAAGACGTCATTCAAAATGGCTTAAATTACTATTTATCATTATTAATGTGGTAAAAAGCTAAGTTATGTGACAAAAAAAACACCTGCTGTACTTTACACATAATTATGTAATTACAGTCAGTAACATGCGTATTTAAACAAGTGTCATTGATGGTTAATCAAGATTTGATGAGTTGAATGTAATAAACAGTACTTATATAATGTTTTTTTTTTAATTTTTTTTTCTGGTACTAGTTACAAAATGTGCTGATACTACTTAGAAAAAACATTAAAAAAAATTTTTTTATACAATCACGTTACAGAAATCGTGTAAGTAGCTTGCAATGCTATAAGTGGTAAATATTTTATAATGTAGGCATTATGTAGCTTAACAAGTTTATTATAGCTGAGAACAATTTTAACATGGATGTCTATTAATGCTAACGGCCAGCCAAAAAACTGAGACATGGCTCCTTATTACACTCGAGAACTACACAGGAAAACTTTATTCTTAGCTAAGAATTAGATTGGTTTATTTTGGTAGATTTGAATGCAAATTGGACAGTAGAGACAGTGCTGGCTTTTTTTTATTCGAAAATAAACATGATCTGTTAACACACTATTAGGTACCTACTTTATATTATAACACTTCATAAAAAACACAGGCTTAGGCGCGGCTCTGTAATTGCACAAATTATAGCAAAGCAAGTCACGAGTGGCAGGTCAGTCTTAGGTAGACTAATATTCTTCCTCGAAAGAACATAAGCATATAAATAAACATGCCACAGATAATTTGTTCTACTTTTCGATTTCATTTAGTTTTAGGCTAGTACGATATTATTATGATGTTAAATAATAAGTAAAATAAATGCTTCCTTATTATTGTACAAAAATTACGCAACTATAGTGAATTACATATGAGTAGATATTAGCGTGTTGTATTCATGGTATATGTATATATTATGTAGAGCGTAACGTGAAATCGTGATAACTAATAATGTAAGGAATATAAATAAATCTTACTTGTCAAGCCCATTTGAACTAAAACATATTTTGTCGCTTTCTCTTTTATGGAAATTTCATGTGAAAGAACGAGACGAAACACATTTTAGCTAAAATGGTTTTAACAAGCGTTTCTTAATACGGGGGTTAATCTCATTCTTCTTTAGTCATTTGGTTTACACCTTATAAAATTTGATGTTTATAGGTTTATCTAGTGTTGTAAACACGAAAAGGCTGCAGATTGAAAAGCGCCAGGATGTCAACGAAGGTGGTGTCCTGCAAGCAGAGGTATATATCAACATACGCGGCTGAAGGGAAATTCCACAAGCCTCAAGGCACCAAATTAATGTTAAGATTCTGCCATTAGGCTCCAATAAGCTACATTTTTTATATTTAATAAAAAAAACAATCAGCACACCTGCAACATTACATTCTCTGGTGATTAAAGAGCTATTCTTGCGGTACCTACAACATGAACATTTATTCTGTTAAAAACATATTTTAAAAAGAATATATTTTATTCAATAAACATATTTTTTAATAAAAAAGAAATGACCAACTGTGTTTGCCCCGTGACGAAAGTTTTGACGAGTTAAAAGAAAGAAATCTGTAGGGATCTTAGAAAGTTCTATAATAAACTGTTTAGTCGGGGGTTCAGTGAAAACGTTTCTAATTGGAGGTTGAGTAAACGGTAAAATTGTTATTCCTTGCCTACCCTTACGGGAAACAGAATATAGATATTGTATAGTTAAATAAAAAATATGACAATCTCGGTCAATTACCCAGTCTACCTACAAGAGCAAATCTTTTTGTAACGGTGCCTTGTCGAGTTATGTTCGCAAACAATCATTAAAACATCGTTAGTCATTAGTACAGCAGGAGATAATATTAACTTTTTCTAAAGTTTAATTTTGTGATAAATTCTAACGGAACCACAGATCCCGTAAGTTATTACTGGAATTGGCAACGTCTAAAGTGTTTAATTAAAATGTTTATGTTCAAAATAGTAAAGTTTAATTTCAATTAACATGTAACTGTGATATTATAAATTTGAATACTAAATATATTTTATCCAAAAATATAAAAAAAAACAAGCACACATTTTTAGATTTTAATGTTTTAATTTTTGTAAGTACCTAGTATTTCAGTTTAGGTATGTAATTTTTTTGTTGTAATTTTTTTTTTAAACGTAATAAAGACATTGTTTAAGAAAAAAATAAACAGCATCAACTTAATTAAACATATTATTCTCAATTATTTTTGATTATGTTCTGTTTCACAATTTTTTTATCAAATATATACAATAGCAAGTAAGCGAAGTTAATAAATTACCAAACTGTTAACTGTTTCTTACCAAATTCGCGGCATGTAAGTTGGCAAAAAACTAAAATGACTTGAATGCGCAGTAGCCGATTTTCATACAAATTTTAAAGTGCGCAGCCCACCGCACGTCCCGTTTGTGGCCAACTTATGTGCCGGGTATTATACAAGTATTATCATCTTACCGAAAAAAATAACAGCTTAAAAAATACTTACTTATTTAGATATAAGTACATCTGGATAGATGGACAACCAAAGTAATTCTAATAAAAATCACGTAGGTACTTAGATATTGTTAAGTAACCTCGATAGACCAAGAAATCATGCTAGTTAGAAAACTTGAAAGCAACAAACCAGTATGCCTTGATCCATGGCTTGTCAAGTCTGATCATACGAATAAAGGTATTAAGTCAGCATGCGTGTCTGACCTACCCCATTGCTCAATATAAACAGCACACGCACTCGATTTCCATTGCTAATACCTAGCTGGGTGATAGCAACCTCTACTCTGAATTTTCGCACGAACCGAAAAAGAATGATCTTACACTTACATCGACCCGCTTTGCAAATTTTTATGCAGTGTTTAAATGCGTCAGTTATATGTATAGCCTTGCCTTAATTATTAAACAAGAAATCGATTAGGTAATTAGATCTATTTCGAAATCGACAGTTATGGAGCTATAAACATAATTTATGGAGAGAACTATTATAATATAAGTACTTTAATTACAACTTCCGAGTGCGGAATGACTTTTATTTCATAATAATTTTATTCGCTATAAGCTGATTAAAAAAGGAAGATATTTTTTGTTAAATTTAAAGATTTTAAATTAAGTTTATTTTTGTTACAATTTCATATCATTAATGTTAAATGTTTTTATTTGGGGTAACACCTTGTTTTCTTCAATTAGGTATCTTATTCTCCAAAATCGTCTCCAAGAACTTTGCAGTTTTAGCAAACTCACAAAGATTATAATGATAAAACCAATGGTATGGTCCTAGGATCACAGTGTTGATGTCAATCTAGCACAAACATAAATATGTCTGATGTGTGTAGACTTCTTAACTCACATTATAATTAGATTAACGGTATTTCTCCTTTGCTGTTCCATTTTAATAGATTAAATATAATTTAACTGATTCCGATACATTAACCCCCGTATTAAGAAACGTTTGTTAAGCCTATTTTAGCTAAAATGTGTTTCGTCTCGTTCTTTCACGTGAAGTGTCGGGTAAGATAGAAAGAGCCAAAACATATTTTATTTAAAATGGGCTTATAAAACGTTTCTTAATACGGGGGTAAGATTTTAGTTATAAATTGGAAAGTTATAGCAGAATTCTGTATCTGTGGTAATTAAGTAGAATAAATATAGTTAAATTTTTACGAAATTATTTCCTACTAATTAATTTCCGCGGATTTACCGATAAGAAAGTTGATTTCGTGCTTCGAAACTCACATTATATTAAGCCGTTAGTCCCGGAGTCCCGACTTCCTGGTATAGCAGTTAAAAATCAAAGTAGAGGCCAAGAGGCGTAAAAACTTTGACGCCAGAGCACAGACCAGTGTGTGTGTGGAATTTAGGCCTTTTCAAAACCATTTTGAAGAAGCCTATTGATGTTACAGGAGACCAAAGAGATGTCATTTTCCTCAGCCAAAATTTGTTTTTATATTCAGCGAGGAAATACTTTACGGTACTTACAATTCCGCGGGTAAAACATATAGGTACCTTTATATGTAATACATTTATTATTATTTTATTTGATACATATACACAGTATACAACTTGTACAGATACAGACAGATAGGTAGACAGAAAAATATTTAAAAAAAAATGTGTATATGAGGAATATGTCAAGTAATGGACTTATTGAGGCTAAAAAAAATCTGATAAGAAAGGACCTTAGAGAAAGGATTATGATTACGATACTTTTAATACATTTTGTTCTTGTCGACATTCGTCAACGTTTTGAAATTGTGGCTTTGGCTAAGCCCTCTGGTAACAAATTGGATAACATTAAACAGCCCACAATATAATCTCGACAGATCCTTTAAACACATGTTTAAATATCAATGAACAGTCAGAACCTTTGGTAACTTTCCGTACTTATATTTGTTGCCAATTACTGACGTGACGTCAGATTTCCAAGATATTTACCTAAATACATCTAATGCGTGGCTTAACGTAATAACTGCCATCTACCAATTACAACCGAATCAACGACTTATGCAAAACTGTAATGGAAACATGACTTAACAGTTAGCTCATAACTTAATGATTTTATGAACAGAGATACGAATATATATGTAAAAGTCCATAATTATGTTCCCGAAACCAGTAAATTTGAAATAAACTACTTACTTACTTGATATTATGCTTCAATAAGAAGTAAGTATCAGCCCCAAAATATTTTTCACATTATTTATCAAGGATATATAAAATTTATTAATTATATAGCTGTTTCACCTCTACGCGAGGCATCACACGTGTGTGCAAACTAATGGTGGCGGGCATGGTGGGACTAACAGTAGTGGGTGGGCGCCGGCCGGCAGTAGTTTGCATGAACTAACTGGTGGCGGAAGCACGCAAAATAATTTGGTAAGTGCTTGTAACTTTGACTTCCGCAAAGTAACACCTGAATCTATTAAATAACTTAACAACATATTTTATTGAGATAATTTCCGGACGACCATATCGAAGAAGTGACAAGAAAAGACAAAAATTCTTTAATTCACTAGTAAAAATAAACAATAAAGAAATTACAAACATGCTGAGGGGGAGTTTGATGTTTTTTTTTGGAATGTAGTAAAATAATTTGTTTCAGCGCCCGCTACGGCTACCACCACATTATCTGTTTTTCATGCTCTTACATGCACACACTAGAGTGACCAAGGATTACAGAATGCTAAACATTATACTTAGGCGTGATGCACTTCCTTATCCTATGGACACACACAAATACATGCACTAAAACATAATAGTTAAAACTAATTCGATTCATACCTATTCACCTTTTGATTTATTTGTGGATCAGTACAAAAACTAACGAAAACTTGTTGTTGCAGACGTCATTAAGATAACATACTTACACAAAGAAACGTGCATCACGTTTTGCGACTAAAATGATAATTTTCTATACAAATGTTATGTTTGCTATCAAAAGGACTCCTGATGCTTTGATTTGAACAATTACTAATGTAGTTTAGTTTAAAAGCGTGAAGTAGTTCTAACATGTAACCTTATTTGTTTGTTACAGGTAAATGATATACTTCAAACACTTTAAAAAATGGTATTTTCTGGTTACGTATGGTCTAAAAGTTAAGTATATACCTATAAGTAGAATGGTTGAACAATATAAAAAATATTTCACATTTATACATATATTTAAATACTAGCTGTTGTATGCAGCTCCGTTCGCGTGGGACTCGGTTAGATCGCACCCAAAAGTAACTTTCATTTAAATCGGTCCTGCGGTTTTGCTGTGATAGCGTCACAGGCAGACAGAATAATTAGTACTCATGGTATGGATAAAATCTTCTATCAATATTTTCTTTACCTTTCAAGAACTGCACCGATTTAGTTGAAATTTAGTTTATAGATTAGATCTTGGTAAGAAATAATTCCACAGAGAATGCAAAGTAGTCTCATGGCAGTATATGGTCATAGTCAGTTTAACTATAAGATGAACTGTTCAGCGCTACCACAGAATTAAATACAGAGCCCATAGTGCTGTGCTAGCACAGCTTTCTGTACTCAATTACTGAGGAGATAGGCCCTGGCAATGGTATTCCATGTTGTTATATGGCATTTCGGCAGTGGCTCCTGTAAAAGTCATATGAAAGTTAAAAACGTAAAAGCTAAATTAATTTACCAATGGATGTATTGTAGCAAAATAGCTAAAGAAAATATAGTATTAGGCATTATCTTAACCTGAAAACTACTAAAAATACACACTTAAAGAAAGAGAGATGAAATATAAAACAAACGTCCTGGACTCATTCATTTATAATATTTTCATACACCCAAAAAAGGGGTACTAGTAGGTTACATTTAAAAATAATATCGCTTTACGGAAAAATACATAATGGAATTACTTGTACAAATTTGTGTATAAAACCTTATTAGAATAATACCATGATGTATGAATAATGACTCTGTTTATCAATTTGAAGTAAAATTCTATTCTCAAGCTATATTTATCTAATGTTCCAGAAATTGTACCTAATCCATTTAATGTGTTACGCTGTTTACATTAAATGCGGACTTTTATTTTTTTAGTTTTTTCTGTAATATTCTTTTCTTTATAGGTACTTAAGTAACGCCTGTATAATATATCAACGTTTGCTACTTTAATAAGGCAACATACATACATAAATAGAAGCAAGCTCTAAATTTGTTAAATTATTAGCCTAATTAGTAAGTAATGTTCGGTTTTTAGGGCTCTACATCATAGTATTAGAAATAGGTACAGTGGGCCACAGAGGAAATTTTAAGTACCACTTTATCCTAACACTTAAAAAAAAAAGTTAAATTATGACTTGGCGTATAGGTAGTTTTTATCATTGCTAACCATGGGATCATAAGAAATTGAAGGAACTCGTCAAGTTTTATTTCTATTTGGGAATTTTTTGATATATTCCATGTCAATAAAGAAACGACGAGAACCTACTTTCAAAATTGCAACGTATTAACAACTGCTTAATTGTAATTAATCGAATAAAGGCATCCAATATTTTCATTGTAGCAGAAATTTTTCAATAGGTATGTGTTGACGAGATTTTTACAGACCCGAATAATGTTCAACTTCATAGATCTTAAAATAATTTCAATTGTTATATTATTTTTGTTCAGAATTACAAAAGGGATCTAAAAATAAATTTACTTACAACAAGTCACTTTAGTATTTTTAAATTTTTGAAACCTCAGCTCTCATGTGTATATTATACAAATAAATATTTTATCAAAATGTTTTGTAAAAGAAAAGAAAGACTTAGCAGCTCGTTCCGACTTCATCCGGGTTAGGCAATTTTCTGGGATAGTACCTATACTTAAGTTACATAAAAACGTAGATCGATATCTGATAACTTTAATGATGAACAACATAGTCAAACACTAAGGTACCATAAAGAATACGTCAGAATCGGTAAAAGTATCGTTAGAATTTCGGAACATTGTAAAAGTCAAAACTGCCACACCATCGAAATAACTTAATCATAAAAAAAACTGCGACACATACTTTATTTAGTGTCGAGAAAAACACAACTGTAGAATACCTAAAAATCGCAATGGTAAGTTGAACTGACACGACTGACATTGTCTAATTTGTGGAAACATTTCTGCTCGACAACATTTCGTTAGCAAAATTAGGGGTTACGTGTAAATTGTAGAGTCAGAGCCGCCGGTAATTTTTTGAATCATTTGTCGGTCACGAACAACATAATTTTTTTAAATAATTTGATTTTGTTTTGTGTTTTTCTAAAGACTCAGTAAAGAGAGGTTACTTCTTCTTCTTTATCGGTCCCTCACTGCTGAGGATCGTGACCAGACCAAATATGTGCTTCCAAGTTATGCGATCACAAGTGCTAGCTCTTTTCACTCTGTCCACCCATCTGGATGAAGGCTTACCCCTGGCACTTTCCTTCAATTTTGCCCAAAATTATAAGTTTTCCAGAAAACGTCTAGGAGACCGCATGATATGTTTTACCTATATATGAGAGGTCGTTTAAAAGACGGTTAAAAAGCATGGGAAAGATTCACCAGAAGTGGCCCATTAATTTATGTAAAAAATGCATTTAAGGTTGAGTAGTAGTAAAGTTGATAAATGATTTCAATAAATTAATTGTTAGAAATAAAGGAAATTTTTAATAGTTTGTATACATCAAAATATAATTAATAACTAATATCAAGATTTTAGCTCTTTTACGAAAAAATAGTAAGATATTAATAAATAAAACACACATACACGGATAAAAGGGTTAATATCCGTTTGTCATCTTTTTAAAATAATCATATATTTCAAGTTTTATTATATTCTATTGTTTTCATAATCTGTGTTCAACAGTTGAAAATACCATGGCGTGGCATGCGCCGCGCGTTAATCTACTTCAAGTAATTATATTCATTCAATTTATATTCGACTTGGACCGTAAACCCTGGATATGGCATAGGTTTTATAATTACAATACAACTTTGTTCATTTATCTTATACCCATTTCAATAAGATAGTACGTCCATACCTACTTTAACGTATCTTAATGTATTATTTTAGTAGTGTTTTCATTACCTATAAAAGGGGAGTCTAGGTACAAAAGGACGGATTAAAGATTTGTTCAAGAAATAGCATTATAATTTAATTTTCAGTATTTATCTGTCTCACCATAGCTTCGAGGCGCGAGATACAAATTACCATAATCTTCATTTGTTCTGGCACGACTTTGTACATCATGACAATTTTTAATTACGTCAGAGGTTTTTTTCTTAAACAAAGTATTGCAATGAAATTGTGTTCGAGAATTATAAGTAATTTATTATTTGCAAAACATTATTTTAGCATTTCGGTATTATTTGACCAAGTTACACCATAAATGATGTATCTTAGAGTCATCTCTTCCCGGTTGCATCCTTTGCTGCTGCCGATTGGTTCTGAATCCTAAGTCCTACCATTTTGCTGCCTTTTCTTTTTTACTCCAAGAATTTGTTATGAAACCGAGAATGCTGAAGACTGACGGATATCATCACTTATATCACTCACAGTCACAACGTCGTAAAGCTAGCATTTTTAGGGTTACCCTTCTGCGAGATCCCGGTTATATATTGAACGTATAAAATTTATTCAGACAAAAACCCACCTATTATTCAATTGAATTGGAAAAAAGAATTGGAAGAAAGAAAATGGAAGAAACTGTTTCAACTACCATTATGCTAAACGTGGCCTAAGGTCCCTAGGCTCTGTCTACCCCGCATGAGATAAAGACGTGATTATATGTATGAATTGGAAAAAAGCTTAAGGACCACCTAATGGAGAGTTGTTACCGTGACCTATGAACGTTTGCAACTTGAGGGATGTCATGATCGTATTGCCAACTCTAATGGAATCTTTGACACCACTTAAAACACCTCATTCAATTATTTTGTTTTGGTACTTTCCTTTCAGTAGCAGTTCAGTATTAATTTAGTATTGAGCAAGTTACAATCTATCTTAAGATTCTTTCTTTTTAATTCAGAGAAATAATTTCACCAGGTGAAATAAATATCTGCCATTTTTTTTTACTGAATAAAATAACTTTTGACTTATTAACCTAAATCTTAGTAAATGGATATAAATAATGCAATAAAGTTTTTATTTATACATAAAAGTTAAGTAATTACCGTAGCCTAACTCACTAGTCACGAGTAATGCTCTCTTTAAAGTATAAGGATATTGGATATTCATGAAATGTAAAAAAAAAGTTAATTAAAATTTGTGTATCAAAATATAAAAAAAGCGACGCCGTTCTGTCTGCTTATTATTCAATCAACTGGTTAAAACCTGAAAAGCCACTTATTTACCATATTCATAATTTAAACGATACAGTCTCGTTTTGGTGCTATGTAATATATTTTAATTTTTTTTTGTTGGTATATCTGTCTACTAGGTTTATTTCACATTTGTCTCACTATAGTCGAGTGATAATTTATTTTTAACTAAAAAGTTTTACATCTGATACATATATTTCTTTATTTTTTGAATCAATCTGATACAAACCATACTGTCTCTTTATATTTTTTTAGTGTGTTAGACGTTCCGAGAATTGACTAAAGCTATTAAAATTACAAAAGAATTAAATAAAGTTTAATAAAAAAAAAAAGTAATATGAGGGCAATGTAAATATAACAAACTATTTTTTAAGTATACTCATTCTGCAGTTTAAGGGGAATTAACTTTAATCCTCCCTGTACATTAGACAATTTTAAATATAATATTATTATACTATAAATCATATATTATCCCAGAATCAAATTGAAACCTAACCGAGATTGTCTGTGCCTGGTCACAGGACTTTAATTTTGTAGTCACATGAGCGTACCACTCATGTGACTATAGAATTGAAGTGAATGATGAACATATGTAAGTACCTAATATTTGTTACCCATTTACTGACCCGAGGATAAATCGCATGACTTTCTTGATTATAAACTACTAACGTATTATTCTAACATGTCGCTACGCATACACTTGTCAAAATTATCCAACACAAGTATAAACAGTATGCCCGGCGGTCTTATATTTTTGACAGAGGGGGTCGCCTGTTAGTCTTAACTTCTGTTGCTTATGTGTGGTATTATAAGCGTACATGAAAGCTAAAGTGTTTGTTCGTTGGAACGCCTTTAAATTTGGAATTATACAATAAAACTGCCGTTCATTCGACATATGTTACTAGAGAAAGAAAAATTTATTTATTAAGCATTTACCTAATTTATTTTTGGAATTTAAGCTGTTTTTTAATTTGTATTTGTTACCATAAGCAATTATGTGGCTAGTATTTTTTTTATTTTTATTTCGAATTATACAGTTTTTCAGTGACGCTCTATAGCTGAATTTCCAGATCTAATCGGAATAAAAGCACGCGTAGGAAAGAAATTGTAAATGTATTTTTTCATTTCTCATACTCGGAAAGTAGTGTTTTCTTGATCTGAGTATAGGGTGGAAAATGCTTCATGCCCTCCCACGGGTCGAAAAAACCCACAGTAATCACTTTCTTCCCTTAGGCGGGAATGAAATTTCAAAATAGAACAAAATTTTGTCTGTGATTTTGAAAGGATATCGGCAACGAAAAATTTCAAAAACAAACAGAACCTGAAAGTATGTACAGCCAGTTTTAATTTAAAAGACACTTATTAGGGTCAGCACTCACCTAGAACAAAGCATTTTCAGATAACACAAAAATATTAACTTCATGAATATGGGCATACCTACAGTGCAAAATAAACACGTGTACAAACGCGACGGACGGCACATCACGTTAAGAGGTTTATTTAATTTTGCATATTTATTTTTCTGATAAAACTAAACTCGCTAAAACAGTTGATGGTAACCCCTCTGCAATGCTCTTGGTGTGTGCTGATCTTAAGCGGAACGGCGAGGCCCCACTGACGTGCGCGGTACATAGGTATGTTTCATATTTTAAATTTACCAACACAATATCATTTAAGTAGGCACTACTCATGTTTTTTACTATTATTAATTTGAGAAAAACTTCTTTTTTTACTTTCCTTATATTTGATAGGAAAAGTAGTGTTTAACACGGGTAAAAGGAATAATTCCTGCTCGGACTATAGCCGCCCTCCCTGCCACGGGAATTATTCCTTTCTTCCCTTGTATAACAATCTACTATTTTTTGGCATTTTTTTTTATTACAAATTTCGATGCTTAATATAAGAAAACTAACTTGGCTGTCTTTAAAATGGTGATATTTATAATTAACTGACTTATACGCACACTGTAATCATAAGATACTAACCTAGGCCCTAATCTAGGAAAATACAATAAATATAGTTTTAATTTTTTTAAATTGTTTTTTATTAAATATTTTTTTTAGTCTCTTTGATCAGTCACCACTAGTGGCGTTTCTATCTTGAGCTCTCCTTTCCACGGATTCTTCAGATATCACGTCAAGCTCTTGGTTTCGATAAATCTTTAGGCGGCAGTCGATGGGCTGTTTTGCTGTGTTGGTCACTTATACATTAAACTCATGTTCCTATTTGGATATCCTGTAAACAGGATTACGGAGGTTAGTATAGGCAGTCGGTGTATTGTAGCCTAACCATTAGTACCGCCGTCTTGAAAGCTAAATAAGTAACTATGTAATAAGCTCTGATGATTATATAATAATAATATTATGTGATGTGATTAAAATATTTTTATAAATAATCAATGGGAAAATAATTTCGAATAAAATAAATACCAATTGTGGGTAGGTATACTTTGAAAGATATTATGTGTATACCTATTTAACAGGTTCCCTGTCGTGACCAAATCAATTATTATAAATATTGTTGCAATTTTATGGCCAGGAAATCGGTTAATATCTTTCAAAGTTCAAATACCACGTGATTAATCGAAGGTACCACCATGATTCATTGCAGGGCACACAATTGAAAAAGTGGTTTCGCTAGATTAATAAATGTAAATGACAAAAAACACAAGTCAGCATATATAACGTCCGCCTTCCGAGGCTGCTCGGAACCGCCGAGATTGATAGTCGATTCACGCTCGTTTTATTCGTTTATCAATCGGCTAACGCGCACCGATGCATTGATTATGACGCGCGCTGGACACCGGCCAGATTTTCCGTCAGCGAAGCCTTCGGCCGCCCTGCAAACTCGATCGAAAACATAATTATGGTTGTAAACAATGGACGAGACGCAAGGCGGCATTCGTGCGTGGAACACCGTGCAGGTCGCACGCGCGCCTGTCTCGCAAACAGGTACAAGTTATCGCCGGCAATCGTTTATTTGTGCCTTATCGTGTTCATTACCACCTTTTTTTCGACATTCTTCTAACGAGATGCACTTATCATGACGAGCTAGGACGGGAAGTGATATAGACTGCCTTTATCGCTGTTCTTGATATTGGATGGTCTTGACATTGGTAGCAGGCGATCTCGCGTGAAAATCGTACGAAAACTGAAAATACAGTGGTTAGAATCAGTAAACTATTTCGTGTTAATTAGTTGTCGTGATCACAGTGGCTGCCTTTTGAATATTCATGTTTTTTTGTATTATTTATACGGAAAACGGGTTATCTTTGCTTATTGTTCTGGAAATCATTGTTATGGAGATTTTATATGCGAAGTGCTGGGCTCGTTACACGTAAACAGTACCTACAAAACGAGAAAAGATTAGCGGAAATGACGATTCAATTGCCTTGTCATGTGGTCTCGCTTATTTTTCTTTTAAGTATGAGCTATCGTGGAACTAATTTTACGTTCTCATCTTTCCATCTCAGCGTAACATTCAAAAGTCGAGACAGTGAATAATTGTATGTTTTTGTGTGAAGTGATATTTTTTGTGTTATTCTATGGATATTTCTTTTGCCTGTGAGTCTATCGATATTGATGGATCACGTGCTTCTGTTGCGGTTGAGTACTCGACATATAATAAGTACCTAATTGTAATATTATGTTATTATAAAACGACATTGTGGTAAAAGTAAAACGATACATCAAGTAGTGAAACACCATATTGTTAATAGGGTTGATATGAACAAAAATTCAAAAATCAAAATCCTCAATTCATGTCAGTACTTTCATCAGTATGAAATAGGTACCTATGCAATTTATTAACAAAATGTAGGCCTTATTTCTGAACACCTTAATGTTCAATATTTTTATGTTTCAAAGACCATTCTTTCCTTATTTGTTTTTTATTTTACTAAAGTAATTTCAAAATTTATAGCTAGGTATTTCTTATCACTTATTGACTTCATTTATTAATAAAAAATAAATCAACGCTAACTTAGAATTTCTAATTCGAAAAAGTGCTAAAAGCTTCTACGTCCTTCGACGTCCGTACATTCATAAAATTATATATTAGGTAAAAGATCCTATAAACGACCAAATCATGAACAACACTCTTATCAGTTACGATCACAACGATACTCTGACGTTATGAAATGACATGTGACAGAAAGTGTCTAAGTAAATAAAAGATAGCAATGAAGTAAGTCGAGTTTTAGTCGGAAGATTGAATATAACTAAAACGCGAAGAATTTTGAAATGGCATCCGAGTGAATCAGTGCCAGTCTCTTGTCGACAAGATTTGATCCATTTTAAGATATTGTTCCTTCGTCATATCCTTAGCAATTCTTCAAAATTTGAATGAACGTTATTCAATTTATTATTTTATTTTTGATAAAGCGCGAATCCACATGACAAGCCGCGCTGCGGCGCGGGGCGGCGTTTTTAATTTGTGCCATTGCTCGCCGAACACACAAAATGTTTGTTAGCCACATTTTACATATGCATGTTCGAGATTAGTTTATTTTCCTTTCAAAGCTAGTCTTATTTGCAATTACAGTTAAATATCCCCAGAATTCAAAACAAATTAACATATTTAATAATTTTTATAAATTGCGAGATTAAAAAAGCTCTGATGTTTTGTAAATATTTTTGCAGCATATAGATTTTCAAGGTTTATTTGAGAGAATAAACCTTCATCCGTCTTAATGTCTGAGATGTTTAAACATCAGATTTGCGATAAATAAACCTGATTCTTTACCACGTGAAAATTGTATAATTTTCCTTAAAAAAACCGCAATAAAGATAGCGTAGCAAGGCCAGCCGGTTAATTGAAATAATTGTTTTACAGGAAAGAAGCGACATAATTTACTCACGTATATTTCGGATAATATTTTGATAACCTACATTTTTCTTATACACATTTTAGAGACAAAATTAAAACTCGATTAAATATACATTCGGTAATACTAAGAGATAAACGTGCATTCAAATACTATGAAGTAGTTAGTAACTCTGTTGACAACGGTGGAAAATTACATGAATAATTTTTGTTTTATAGAAGTCCAAAGATCTTAAAGATCTTGTTAGATCTTTGATAGATCAGCAAAGAAAACAGAAACGGAAGAGGAAACGCGAAGTTTCACGCATCAACGACCTAAAAGGTGATTTATCAAGTGACTTAAGAGTGAAGTGACCGTGGGAGTGAAAGACTGGTGTATACTCGTGATGTCAAGTGTGTCATAACGTGTTCGCTTTGTGTTTAAGACGTTAGAAGAAAAACTGGAGGTCGACACGTATGAGGTGTCAGTTGTCGTCCAGCTGACAACAGATGTCATCCCGATTGAAGACGGTGAGTTGCTAGCATTATCAAATTTAAAATTAGAATTCTCGAAGGTAGTTACGACCGTGCTTTGTTTGCTCGACTTGGGTTGTTTTACCGTACCCCATGATGTCATGATGGGAAGTTCGTAAAGAAATTCTAGTATTTGTACAAGAAATTGCAAAATGAAAATTCAAACGCAATCGATATTCACACCAGCTTCTATGTCAAAATCTAACACCTATCTATATTAATCAAAGATACAACTTACTTTATTAACATAAAAAAAAATCATTCTATCTATACCTAATCTAGGTCTCCCAGACGATTGGAATGATGTCTATACTCATTACAAACAAAGTGATCTCTATAATTCGTCGATTAACGTAGTTTTCTTTGCATGCATCGTCTAAGGCAAAAAGCAACAGCGGAATGCCCTGTCTCACACTAGTGTGAACCGCAATATTCTCTGAAATTATTCCTCATAAGGCCCTGAACACACTGGCGGTCAAAGTACTGAGTTCTGCATTCCACGTTCTCTTTAATATATGCGGTGTCTTAGAATCGTTTACATACAAAGGCGCTCAAATCACCGCAGTCTCCATTCATTATAAGAACGCGGAATACAGAACTCTGAACTCTGACCGCTAGTGTGTTCAGGGCCTAAACATTTATGCACGAGCTCCTATGATGTTTAAGTATGTCCCTGATCTTAGATTTCGTGTCGATAAGAATATACTGTACGAATGCGAAGTTTCGAAGGATTTTCCATCCATCATCCGAGCCGATGGTTGAAAGGTTCTCGAATAGTAACCATGCACCAAAACCAGAATCTGGACTTGGTGCGTGGTTAGTGAGCATCTGATGCTCAAGTGACCAGGGCGTCGATTCTGCTAACGTTAACACAAAATCGTATCAAAATAGTGTTTCAATAGTAGTGCTTTTTACACACAATTTACAAGAGTTATGACAGTATGATGTGATGTGAATTTAGTGTGTGGTGTGATCATCAGAAGCGATATAAAAAAAAATATACATTTCTTGTAACTAGTGTGTAAAAAAGCACTACCATTGAAGCACTATTTTGACACGATTGTGATTTAACGTTAGCAGAATCGACGCCCTGAAGAAGGTCGCGAGCAAGCGCTGGATGTAGGCTACTTCCAACCAGTTATTCTTAAGATCCTTGTGGGAGGCCTATGTCTTATGTCTGTGGACAGACTGTGGTTGTAAATTGGTTCAGTACTTCCAGAGATAAGCGTGATCATAAATACAGACAAAAAAAAAATTTATTTTTTTTTGTTTTTAAGCGTCCCTCTATCCATTTCAGTCAAAAATACTAAATGTACAGACAAAATATTTTTACTGTTTTATTATAATTATAATGTACTATAGACTAACCGTACTTCCAAAACTACAAACTTTTCAGAAGAAGCAGCCTTATTTGAAAAACGTTCACGGAAATAAAATTTACTTTTATAAGTACTTATATATCAAGCTCAGTAGTATGAAATCTAACGCCCATTATTAATTTTCCTCGATCTGTCTGCATCCTCAAGACATCGACCTTGCCACTGCAGCTCTAATGTTATCCTGTCAATTACTGTTTACAAAGATATGAAACACAATGGACAAGGATAAATATTGAAGGAAAGATTTTAAAGATACTTTACGTATTTGTCTGTACTATACTCGAGAAATAGTTGTATTTCCATCATATCAGTCTAAAACACTAGACAGTACTTCAGTTAAAGCATCTGCAAATGTTTGTTATCAATTCGATTGTTTGAATGACTAAAACTGGCATTGTGTCTTCTGTATTTTTATTTATAACCGTTTCGTAAAATAGGTTACATATCAGTTTTGTTAACAGCAATGATTTTTTTTATATACACACACACCACCACATAGAAAAGCACCTATACCTACATAAGGTGTAAATCTAAGGGTAAAGTGGTATACTTTTCTCTGCGGCCCATTGTACTTCTATTTTTTGCACTTAAATCTCATTCTATTAAATTTCATCAAAACCTTTGCTTTCCATGTCTTTCCCCGGGATTTAAAATACTACGTCTTATTAAACTTTTTGGGTTCAAACTGTTAAACCATACATACAAACTTATTAATAAAAATAATATTAATAAAATTACGGATGCATTTTTTCATATCGTGTGAGTAATAAAATCAACCTTGTAAACCCTGATGTTGGAATTTTTTGAAATCGCCTCTAAGTTATTAAAAATAAGTTTTTTGCTATTAATCATACCAGTAGCATTATGAAAAAGAAATAAAAATAACCGATTTGAATAACTGATTGCGCCTAAGTAATTTTTCCGAAATAATCCCTTAGATTTCGTAGCTAGCTTCGAAATGAGAATAAATTAGTCCTGTATAGCATATAATAAGCTGTCTTCGAAATGGATAGAGATATAATCATTGTATATAATATAAGTAATCGGCTAATCAAAGTAATAGTAAAATAAAAATGTAGTGCGTGCTGTAGCACAGCGCGTGCGCTGCTGTCTCTCGGGTCGTAGAGTCGTAGAACTGATTCGTAGCGTTTAAAGATTTATTCCGTTGCGTTTGGTTTTGGAATAATTTGAGACTCTCTATGTGTTGTGTTGAGCTGTTGATAGGTATAGCAAATTAAATTTGATAGCATCAAATAAATTTACAATGTGACAAAACGTAGTATTCTCACATTAAGTAGACTTGTAAGTCAGTTAGTAAAAACACTATTATTCCATGATTTCAAAATAATAATTATACTTTAATTATGTATAAATGTATTTATTTTCAATTCTTTATTAATCAGTTGTAAATATTGTATTTATTTATGATTATATTATTTTTAGTTTCCCATCTTTTATTTTTAATGGTGTAAAAAAAAAATATTTTTATATGAGCTTATAGATCACAATTCCACCTTACATCTACATATTTATCAAATTCAAATTAAATATGTTCAGTAGTTTAGTCATGAAAAGGTTATTAGTTGAGTAACTTTCGCATTTATAAGGTACTAGCTAATGTCCGCGGCTGTAACCGCGTAGAACTAATTGCCTGAATGAATTTTTAAATGAAAAGTCGCCTATTTTAAAATACAGGGCATGGTTTTACTTCGTTCTCAATGTTCTTAAATTTCATTCAACTGACAAAGAATGATTGAGTTACAAACATTTAAATATACAAATTTTTGTATTTATAATATTTGTAGCATTGGTAGTATGGATAACGTATAACTAACATCCATATCGTTCAGTTACACATTTCAATGTAATATTAGGTAACCCTACCTGAGTACCTACTTTGTAGTGTGCACGCAGGTGTCACTAGAATCGTCACGCTCAATTCGTTTGACCTTCACAGGAACAATATACCATGTCCACGAGTTATCTTATAAGGAAGCATATGTATGAACTTCCACTCTGTTTTAGATTGCATTACTAACGAATGGTAATCTGTTGGTTTTAATTAATTTGCTTTCTTTTTACTTTACTTAAATATACGTTTTTCAGTTTATGTTATGATATTTGGAAAGGCTTCACGCTTTATACTTTTATTATGTGGTGGACCACATAATAAAAGTACATCAAGCTAATATCACTACTATTTTTATCTTATATAGATTAGACTAGCCATTACCCGCGAATTCGAGCGCGTGGAATTCGTTCCCGTTATCGTGGGAATTTAGGGAGCACCCCCTTTTCTTTTATACAAAGTTTGTCATGACAATAACCAACACAAAAAAAAAGAATTATCCAATTTGGTGCATTCGTTCGAAATCAAACATGCCTTGAGTTCATTCAAGAATAAATATGGGGTACCACAAGGTAGTGTATTGGGTCCACTGTTGTTTGTTTTCTACATAAACGACATATTTGATGTAATTAAGCAAAAAGCAATACTATTTGCTGATGATATATCGGTCATAGTAACTACTCCTAAAGATGAAAATTTAGATAAACACAAAAATGACATTATGAATAATTTAGAAATATTAGAGAATTGGCTTAATAAAAATAATTTAAAAATAAATATATCTAAAACTAAACTTATGAATTTTAATAATTTTAAACATAAATGTATTGACGTAAATTATGACGGACAAATTCTACGGAACGCTACGAATGCGACATTTCTAGGGATAAAAATAGACTCAAATTTGAATTGGAAGGAACATATTGACACTGTTAGTGGTAAAATTAATAAATTTGTGTACGCAATATACAAGTTAAATAAAGTTTCTAATAGGAAAACAGCCGTAACGACTTATTTTGCTTATGTTGAGTCTGTGCTTAGATATGGTTTAATGATATGGGGCAATGGGACTAACATACAAAAAATATTCTTGTCACAAAAAAGGTGTATCAGATCAATATGCAACATAGCACCTGATGTTTCTTGCAGACCATATTTTAAATCGTTAAAAATATTACCAGTTCCTTGCTTATACATATTTGAAATAAGTGTTTTTGTTAAAATGAATTTTCAGTATTTTGTTCAGGCAAAAGACTTCTATCAGAGGTCATCCAGAAATAGAAATAGGATTATTCTTGATGTAGTTCCAAAAACAAAAAAGTTTAGCAATAACTGCTCTGTTATGTGCAGTAAAATTTATAATAAAATTCCAGAAATAAAAGATCTTTCGCTAAATAAATTCAAATCATCTTTACGAAGTTGGTTGCTGGAAAAAAGTTACTATACATTAGACGAATTTCTAAATGACGATGCATAGATTAGTTTTGTTTGCAATTATATGTACTTAACTACCTACTTATGAATTAATGGATGTTTTTATTTTTATCAATTTGTATGAATTTTTGCATGCTGTGGACAATGGCTAAATAGGTTAAGGACTCTAAATTGTTATTATGAACATCACATTGTACCCTATTTATTGCAAATAAAGGATTATCTTATCTTATCTTATCTTATCTCAAATGTTAATAACGTTTTTTTAACCAACCGATTTTGATAAAACAAACTTTAGATGTTTTTCCGAGTTAAAACAACTTATCATTGTTTTGTAGAATATATATATATCTTATTAATTTAAATGTAAATTTTTATATTTTTGGAACAGATGTTACCTATTAGTTTTTCACCTGTAGGAATCCCTTGAAGCTGCTAGGACAAAAGATTAAAAGTCATATCACACAAAACAGCATTGTTTTTTATGCAATATCATTAAAAATCAATGCGATGTAGGGTTGCCTAAGTCGCTAGAGCCCTAGTTTATTATAGGACTATATATTTTTCTTCCTCTATCGTGTCAATGTCACAATATTTTTATAAATACATATAATTAACTAAAAACAATATTTCATTTTTCGATTTGATTTACAAAACTATGCAATTGAAAATAGTATAATATGCGTACGTTTCCTATCTTATTTATTTTATAGAATAAAAATAACAAATTTATAAATACAATTTAATACAATATTTAATTTTATAATCGGCTTTAAAAAGCACAGGGGATTATATTTTATTATTTTGCGTCTGTATTCTTTGGTCCAAGTTCAAAATTTGGGCAATCCACATATCATTTCATTGTGATCAGATAAATTAAAAAAACCAAGTCATGCGCATGCTTTTTCTAATTAATATCTGTATACCAACAGTACTGATTTATCTGTGCGAATAAAGTCAAGTTTACTTGTCCCTTTGTTATATTTTTATACAAAGATAAATTGATAGCGTTGTTTACTTATTTTATTGCATGAAGGTCGATAAACGTAGTCTTACAAACTTATATCTTGAATTCAAATATTTTATAATTGCGATGTCGCATATTATTGAGTATTGTAAATTTGGACATCTATGATGCAAAATAATGTAATATGCAGTTTAGAATTTTCACATGTCATCTGCATGTGCTTTATAGTGTCTTATCACTTAGAACATTATATAGAACAGAATTCACCGTTGCCGCTGCCTCTTTCTGTTTTTCTTTGCAAAATTTTCTCTATACCTAACATATATTTACATCAAAAATCTCACAAAATTCCAAACAAAGATTGAACTTCCGGAAATTTTTATGACGTCTAATAGCTTTTATTCTTAGCCATCAGTAAATTTATCCTCCACTTAACTCCAAATATACCCCTATAAATACACACACACATACACATAATATATTATACAATTATTACGTCTATTACTAGTTTAGATTTAAATGCCAAGCTCGAAATGCCAGCTCTAAATAAATGAGCAGGCTTGCAAGCATTATGATACCGTAGATATACATTATATTATACCGACCTTCAGCTGTCATAGTATGTGCATATAAAGTGATTTTAGCTTTCTTAATTTTTCTTCCTGTTGCATCTGAAGATGTAAGTATTGCTTCTGTGACTGGGGACTGCTATATTTTTAAGAAGCATAAACAATAGTGAATATCAAAACCATTTGGACACACCCCAGAGATAATGGTTATGTTAGTATTGTGCCACCCACAGAGGTCGGCCTTCTTTCTTAGACGTCAGAGCCTCTCCCATGGGCCATTTCGCCTTGCCAAGGCCAGCCGGATGCTTGCAATGAAGCGACTGAAACAATAGGCAAAAGATTATTATCGCTTTTAAAGCTCTCTTTTTTAGGATAATATGCTCATCGTCATTCTTTTCCAGTCGATATTTTAACTCGATATCTATACTAGTGGTGCCTGTGATCAGATGTACGTATACTTTAACCCTTCTGCAAAAATATGGCTATAATAGCCAGATTTAGAATAATAAGCTAAGCAAAAAGTATTTAGCCAAAAAGTTTGGTAGGTTCAATTTGACCTTGCGGCTTTAAAAGTTTGAACGTATCGACTCAAAACGTCCAGATTTTTAAAGCTGCAAAACTTTTGAAGCAGAAATGATGATGATGATAGAGAAATGTTTGACGTATGTGACATATCTGACTATTTCCTTATCATCAGTATGACTCAATTCTGTTTGACGATTTTTTTTATCACCACAATGACAAGTAAACACTGAAATGTCAGTAAATAAATTTACAGTGAAACGACGGCTAGAATTTCTCAACACCTCGTCAAAGTAATAAAGTTAAATACTTTTAAGTTATGTAGTTGTAAGGTAATAAAAGCAAACAGTGAATTGAAACCACACTCACTTCCAGGTAATTTTCGTTCTATACTAGATCTGTTGCACCCACCAGTGGTTATTATAGTTTTCCTCATTAAATCGTTTCAAATGAATTTCAATTCAAAACTGCATCTTTGGTCCAGTGGTTAAGACGTTTGTCTGAAGTAGTAGACTCGAACGACTTGATGAAAACATTAATTGTAATGTTGTTTCCATTTTACTCAGGGCATTGCAAGCTTATGCTTGTCTCGTAAGAAGTTTAGTTTCGAACTTGGGAAGGCGGGTAGCACGTTAAATCTTTGCATAGTGATACATATAACTACTATAAAAAAAAATGTTATGCTAACAAAAGTAAAAATTAAAAAAACATTGGTAAAATTAGAAACTTCGACACATAAGTCAAACACGTAAGTATCTCAAAATAATTGTAATCGCTGTTATATAGGTACGTTAAAATACACTTCACGCTACAAATCGACAATGTTATTCCATCTTGAATATGAGTGGAAGAAATCGTAATTTCATAGTGATAACTTATGTACTTACACGAGTTAAGGTTATAATTATCGACATGACTTTATTAGTTTAAACTGTAATGTTGTTACAGTTAAAATTACCTTTAACAGTATATTTTATATCCCAGTGCTTTTCCAGTTGTATCGGCTGTTTTCTATGCAGCCCGAACTCTGCAGTTTAATTTTTTCTTCTCATCTGTACTAATATATAATAGTACTTTAATATTTTTTATTTAGGTACTTTTTTATTCAAAAATTTCTTACACTATTATTAAAGGCTTAGGAATGCCATGCATTGAAATAGACATTGGTACTAATTTACTAATATCTCTACCAATTAGTAGATTCTACGCAAAATAAAAAACCTTTATGAAGTCGGCCATTAAATCAATCTGTTAATTAAATATCGTAACATACCTTAATGTATCTCTCTCATTATAGCGTCTTTCTAGTTGTATTCTAGGCTGTGTTGCTTCAGAGGGAATCTGGGGACCGAACGCATTAAGTACTTTGTTTTTTCTTTCCAGCAATTTTCGGCCAAAACCTGCTTGATATCGGAATCCTGCTATATGTGGAATCCACCACTTATCGGAAATAGATACACGGAAATTGGTATTTTTTGTCGTGCTAGAAACCCTACTGTTAATCTAGATTATTTATAACTAATAAAAACCGGCACAATGAAACTGACAGTATTATTCTTCAAAACAAAGCAATTACATATATTTTTTTAATTAAGTCTAAGTGATGCTTTAATAACAAAAATAAATTACGGTCATCGAAAATTACAGTAATAGATTATGTTTGAACCCAAGTACTTTGTTACCTATAATTAGAACACAAGTTTCGAGGTCGCAAAAAATCTGGTGGTGTGTCATTAAAATACTTATTTTTTTTGTCTTCAGGTTATATTTTTTTCATAATCTGACTAGATTGATCTGAAGAATTTTTATGACTCACAAATATTTAGAAACACTTTGGTTTCGTTCTACATACTACTACATACATAAAAATCTTCCTTATTTTTCAGAACAATAAATTAGAGAAAAAAACTTAGATTCTTCAATTATTTGCTTAATATGAAAATGATACTGGCAATTAATTATTACGAACAGTGCGATAAAAATAATGGATCTTGAAGGAAATTTCCTTGAGGCCAGTGCAGTAAACATGTCAAATGTCTCGCAAAGTGATCCATCACACACTGAATTCGCACTGATCTTCTTGTCACACTGTGTAGCGTAACAAAGATAGCATAGAGATTAAAAATACTTATCAAATTTTTGTTACAAAGTCAAAGTCAGTGGCAATGCAAGGCTATTGGATTACATAGTGGTAAATTTGAAAGACAGGTGACAGTAGTTTTACTGGTAACAATAAGTATTACAAATAATTTTACACGTCTCAATATATTTAAATGTGTTTTAGTATGTATGTATAATAGTAATTATATAATAATCTACAGGGTCATTAAAATGTCTTAGTAAATTAGTATTGGATGAAATGAAACAAATATCTACAAAAAATGTAGGTTTTTTGATACGGTTGATTAGTCAAGTATTGAATCATTTACTTCCACCTTTTTTGTTGCAAATACTAACTAAACAAAACAGTGAAGAAAGATTAAAATTATAAAAATAACACTGATGAATCAGATAGAAAACTACTGCTTTATTGGTTATCATATCATCATATTAATATTTATCCTATCTCTGCAATGTTCTTTTGAATGTCTGACAATATTTCGACATCAGTTGACTAGTGCAATCATTTTTACCTTTTTTCAAGACAACCCGAAAAATGGGTACTCCTAAACTATTTCGTAGAATGCCACCGTAGCCCTTCCGTAGCCGGCGTAGCCGTTTCGTCGCTCGTAGATCTAAAATCCACCAGATCAAACTGCACTAATGTTGTCATCATAATAAGCTATTTAGTTCATATGGAAGTGAATAATACGTTATGATTGCTATAATTCGATACGTGACTCGCATCGAGACTGCATGCAAGGTCCCATAAACCTATAACTACATATTTGCACACCTTCCTCCTCTGTCATAGAGTTGATTTTCGTTTGTGGAAAATTGCACGTGTAATTTTGCTCGCGATTATTTGGCCCATGTAGGGATAAACAGGAAGGTTTCTATTGGGCTGACCTTGATCTCTTGAACCTTGCTACCAAGTTCACTGATTCACAGATACGAGGTGTATAGGTCACGTTCCACGTGATACTGTTAGGTATATTATCTCACTGTGGTTTCTAACAGTTATCTTGTTTAGTTTGTTGATGGACAAGTTTTAAATAAGTTCTTAGTATATAGTATTTCGTATTACGTACTATTAAATTGTGATTACCTTTTATTAATTTAAGTATAGAATACGGAACGCTAAAAACCATTTTGTTCATTTATTCAAATTGCGTTTACATTTTTTTTTGTAGACACTTTAATAAGTGGTGATTTTTTGTGTTTTAAAAATACTTTCTTAAGTCTTAAAATATATAAGTCTTCTATGAATGATATATTTTATTTGGTTTTATATTTTTGCATATTTATTCACAAGAGGAATGAACCAGCCGGGCAGCGCGACCTTAATCAAACATTTTTTTTTTTTTGTCATATCACACACTTAACGTGTTTTTGCTGAATGTAAATAAACACATTAGTCTTTGAGACCGCACCTAAAGTATAATTAATTACTAATACTTGCTGCTTACATAATTATATAGATATATTCAAGTTCACTGTTTGTGTTGTATTCTAAAACACGTGAATGTATGTCTGTCTGTAATAATCTGTGCAGATGCCACAACCGGTTTATGATCGAGTACTACCTACGTCATACGAACTCTTGATCCGCGTACAATAATACGATGATAGCTATTGTAATTGTAAGTGACTTGTCTTTTATAACTTCGGATCTCAATAAAGATAATATTTATTAGTGACGAATTTAATATTCGAAATAACTTATGCCTCTTACGTTTATTTAAAGCATTTTTCAACAAGTTTTTGCGACCGTCCAAAGGAACTGTTTACCAAACGAAAGAGCCAAGTTGTCATAGTTTCACTCACAGGTCATAAAACATTTTTTCCACTTCCTACTTATACCGATGTAACATATGGTGAACTAAATTATGTTACCTACGCTTAAGCGACAGCAAAATAAAAATGTCCAAACATTTGTATACATTAAATAAATTTATCATCCCGTTTCATTTATAGTGTAGCAGTGAAAGGAAGCTGCACACATGGGGTGCCGTGGAATCCCAAACGTATTATTTTTTCAATATCACCTCTCACTTCTGCTAATACAAGATAACAGAATTCACGACAATCGGATGAATGTTCGCGCCGCGTGAAATCAGTACTTTTGTTAGAAAAAAAAATCAAGCTAAGTCGCGATTCGCGTTGGACGTTCTACAAATCAATGAAGTAGTATAATTGTTTTAAACCGGCTCGCAAAATTTCATGAGATTTAGATTAAGAAAAGCGACCTATAGGCTATAACAGACAGACAGACGGACAAATCAATTTTGTTCGCCAGTGCTTACCTATTAGTTATTTATATAAAATTAAGCTGTAGGTTTCTTATGCTATGGTATCTCTACGGGTATTTGACAATATTAAGATAATTTGCATTATTTTTAAATAAGTACATAAAAATTTGCGTAAATAAACATTTTTAAATAATTTAATTCTTATCAAAATATTAAATTTGATAAATTGGATAAAATAACGTACAATAAGACCGAAATCTTTGTTTATTGCTATGCCAAAGCTTATAGCATTGTGTTTGAAAACTGTGCTACGAGTATTTTGTACAATTAGGAAATTACGGTAGTTAAAGTAAAAAATTGTAACTATCCAATCATGTGTTACACCTTAAAACTTCTGTAATCAAACTGTCGTTTGCGAATTCAGCGACCAGCAAATCAAGACGGACCATGAGGGCCGTATAAGATTTGGGTACAAAAAGCCTCGTCCTCTCTTTCACTATCGTATGTCAGACGTCGGTCAGTTCGTTGACCGCGAGCCAATGCCAGTTTCCAACCATCGTTGCTTTGATCTTTGACGTAATAACACGGCAGTATCGACAGTACGCAAATTTTGATTACATGGATTTTACTTTTGTATCATAAATATAAAGTACATTTAATAATTAATTTAAAGGAAACGAAATCACGACAGTACTTCAAACAAACCGAGCTACTAAATTTTACTTTAAATAGAATAAGAAAAAAAATGTACCTGGATCACCCACAAATTAAAAAAATCCAAAGGCAGACGCAGACTCATCTACTTAAACATTAATAGCGCAATTTCATTTTTTGAAGATATAGCAGATAAAACTAGATTCAGAAAATGAAAATTATAATTTAGGTACTTATATCCTCCCGTGCATATTTACTAAATCTTACAACTTTTGCTGAAGACCAGCTCTTATTTTAATAGCAATAGTCTATCTATTAGAGTTTAACAAGTTTACCACTGTTTATATGGGATCTGTTTTGTTTCCGAGATAAATAGGTAATAAATGTTGTTTAACATATTATTATTATTTAACTTTTTCTTGTTTTAAAAAAAGGAAGGTTGACTTATTAATACATATTGTTATTAGCCAGTTTGTTCGTCTCCTTACGCGCACAAAATTAAAGCTTTGCGTGTAAGAGAAAATTATAAAATTTAATGTAAATATTGACACGTAACTATTTATATTTGTTAAGTATATTGTGCGCATTATAGTATAAGAGCTGGAATTATAATACGTACTCAGTCATTTATATGTTTATTGTTTACAACCATCAAACCATACATAGATACCACAATGGCTACATTATATCTATTATAAGTGTTTCGGATAATTTGTCATCCGCAAAATAAAGCCGCAAGAGGCCGCAACCTTGACGTGATCAATGATCGAGTGGCTTACGATGATAAGGAACTAAAAAATGCTGTGATTGTTTTTATAAGCACTTTTGTTTATACAGTAGGCCTCAGTAGGCTACTTGGCTCATATTAATTTTGATACAATAAATGTTTATTTCCTACAGTATTTGACCCACAAAACCAAAAAATGACGAATTTATTTAATAAAATGTAAGATGGCAGTATAATTTCAATTTCAAACTTACTCAAAATTCGGAACAGTAAAAACATATCTTCTAAATAACGGAGTCTCATGCATGCGGAACAAATAGTTGTGTACAAATCCAAATAAAAACTGACCTTTACTCATAAATTTATTATTCTTTTTGTAATAATGTCCAATTATAAAAGAGTCCAGGGTAAAGGTCAATTCCTATATTTGAAGATTGTTTACATAAAAACTTGCTAAATAAATTCATAATTTCCATACAAAGACTGCATCTCATTTAACCGCATTTACTTTCTGAAGGGTAAACGTTATGTGATTCACACAAAAGATACAAGGATTTTCCTGTATTACTTTAAATTTTACTGCAGCACTAAATTAGATCTCAGGGAAAAGTGATATATTGAAAAAAATTCAAACTGAATGTTCTAGTGGTAACTACCTTTTCTTATTTTTTTTAAGTGCTGTTATAATTTTGTTTTTGATGTTCACTAAGTATTATTGTATTTCTAAATTTTCTATAAATCCCAAGAATTTTTAAAACAAAAACAGAAAAAAAAACAAAGCCAAATGAAAAGACGGCAAGAAATAAACAAAAAATATATGACATTTTATTTAAAATCGAAGCTTTAAATATATGGTAATTTTTTCTATAAACAATTTAATTGGCAAGGATAATATGCCAATAGATCGAGTCTTAGGTCTGGGAATCAGGTTAACATACGTATGAACGCAAAAAATATTTACATCATTGTCAATAAGGTTGACGTCAAAAGAATACAGAGAATACGTGCATCGTAATCAACATATTATTCTGTTGGCAAGTGTTTTTTGTTGGCTGATGCACCTGGTCTTATTGCCACTACAAGACGGACTCATATTCTGGGTGTGTCCTGAATTTCAAATCAATTAATCTTTTCTTTCCATTTGAAAACCATTATATAATATCAACAACAAAACCAAACGAATATTTATCAGAGTAAAGCTACTAATTCATAATATATATAAATATCTATAATTAGAATACATTATTTCTTTATATATGGCCCAATTAACACTATAATGTGCATCCGGGTATGCTTGAGTAGCTTGAAAGAAACAAATAAGTAGTACTTAGTTTACTTTTATGGTGTTTCATTAGTGACTAAAGAGTTGAGATGTTTCGCATAAAGACGGAAGCTTATAAGAAATCATGAGGCCATAGTCTATACATATATTTTTCATAGCTATACATTTTTCATAGCACATGCAGAGATGAAAAACGAAACTGAGCGCGAGTTGGGTTTGTGCACTAAGGATTCCCATTCCCATCCAGCAGCCCTTTGAAATCAATCTAAGTGCCTATATCCAAAAAGAAAGCGCCTTTTTTAAAACGCTTTTTCCCTGAATATAACAAAAATAACAATAATATTACAACAACAATATATATATACAACAATAAAAATAATACAACAAAAATAACATTAATAACCGTTTTAGGTTAGGTTATGTATTTGCTATCAGTGAAACTACCGCAAGGCCTTCTTTAGACATAAGTAATTAGGAGAAAACTATAGAGGCGGCGTTAAAGTTTGTTCTGATAAATTTTGGAACTCTTATTTTATTTTATTGGAAAAAAACATAATGATGCAACATATTTTATGTCCCGTATTCATGGACTTCGGATCGTGATCTCAACGCGACAGCTTAAAAACCAACGACATTTCGAAGACCAACGAGAGTTGGACTTCAACCGATAACTTGACTTTTGTGCGATCATTAGCGGATACATTGTGGACTTTGAATGATAGTGCGATCAAACAAATCTTCCTTTTTCCTTAGAGTTGCCCTGGAAGTTGCATTTAGTGTAGATTCATGAATATCTTTACTACAGCAATTTGAGATCATTAAAATGAACTCTATAAGTATAAAGTCTAAAATATATATTTGCACTTCAAATGACGACTTAAAACCAGTTGTTGGCAGGGCCGTCGCCAAACCACATTTTTGCGAACAAAAAATTCAATGTTCATTTCGATCTAACGACTCCTTTGAGTGATGGCAAAAAGTCCAAACTAATATTGACCCAGTCGAGATAAGACTCTTTAAGAAGGTATTTTAATAAGACTTAGTAAACAATCAATGTGTAGATAGGAACGTGTTTAAATTTATGATCTGTATAATTGTAAATTTTAGTTATATAGAACATTGAATTATGTCATGAAAAGATAAACGGAAAATGAAATGAGATGTTTCTATCAAATAGATATTGATATATAGAATGGAGGAAATAAAATAATACCTACGTCTGAAGCTGTACGGAAATGTACTCAGATGTGATAGATGAGAGATATCGAGGATGAACAATCACTCTTAGTACATGGGCGAGTCAAAAATTGTAAAATGCAAAAGAAGAGAAGATAGGCATAAAGGGAGTGACAATAGATTATAGCTACACGAGTACACGCTCAGCACTTTTCATTTAGGCCGAGGCCTTATTGTTTGAACGTAAGATGATAATAATAATTTATCTAATTTCTCCATATACTTCTTTTTTCTACTTTTATTGCTTAGTCCGCGTTAGTTGTCAATTCAACCCTCTTTTGAAGAGAATAAAAAAGCGACAAAAATAACGATAAGAATTTTATAGATATTGATATAGCGGTAAATATGTAATCTGCAAGAAAAACTAATACAAATGGTAGTTTTGTAGGTATACTTACGTGACTGCTACTATTTAACTTTTTGACTCTGGCAATCTATTAATACTAGGTATATGCTTATAGGTATTTGACCCCTCGCATGTTAGAACACAGTTTGCAGGTATAGGATCTAAATTTACGCTCAGTATTATTAGTATCATTGCAGAGTGTTGGATGTAAAATAATGCCCATATATATACTTCTTTTATTAAGTTTATTTAACTAAACATATTTTTACAACAAATACAACAATGGAAAAAGATTAAGACAAGGTGCAATTTTTAGCGGTAAAAATGATGGATGGGAAAAGTCATATTTGACAGTTTTATTTTTTTAATGAGTGCATGGCATTGTGCACCGGTATAGCTAAGCCTTACAAATCTCCTCCTCACAATGCTATGCTTAATAAATTCCTAAAGCTCTTCGTAGTTCTACATGCTTATTCCCCGTCAGACCTTTTGTGAGAATATCTGCGAGCATCCTTGATGTTTCTTCATACTGGACTACTATGTTTCCATTATTAATATGCTCCTTCAGGAAGTGAACTCGAAGATCTATATGCTTTGTCTTGCCACTTACTATGGAGTTCTGACATAGCTTCAATGCGGCTTGATTATCATTGTAAATTTTTATACTTGATTGTTTTAGGGAAGTCATATCTTTTAGGAGTAACTGTAAATGAAGGGCTTCTTTTACTGCATCCGATAATGCCATGTACTCTGCCTCCGCAGTTGACATGGCTGTTGATCTCTGTTTTCTCGACTCCCAGCTTATAACTCCCTTTTCCATTTTAAAGCAGTAGCCGGTATAAGACTTTCTGTCTATAGTGCATGATGCCCAATCCGCATCAGCATATCCATAAAGTTCTTTTTCTATATCTTTTTCATAGGTGATACTCATATTTTTGGTTCCTTTCAGGTATCTCAAAATTCTTTTAGCAGCCTTATAATGTTCAGATCCATAACAGTTATTAAATTGTGACAGATAGCTTACTGCAAAGGCAATATCAGGTCGAGTGGCTACGGCTAAAAACATCAGCGATCCTATCAATGTTTGATATGGTAAACTTTCTGCACATGTTTCTTGTTTTTCTAGCTTTAAATGGGGTTCTATAGGCGTAGTACTCGTTTTGCAGTCTTCCATTCTGAACTTAGTAAGTAACTTTTCAATATACTTATTCTGTTTTATTTCTATTTTTCCCTCTTTTTCTTGTATTTCCATTCCTATAAATTCTTTTGCTGTTCCAATATCTTTCATTTCAAATATAGTTTTTAATTTTTCTTTTACTAATTCAAATGTTTCTTTGCAGGAATAGGCCATTAAGATATCATCAACATACAAACCAAGGATGATCTTCGCTCCTCCTTTCTCCAGTATGTAAATACAGGGGTCTGCCACTGATGGAGCGAAGCCAAGTCTTTGAAGTTCAGAATCTAGCTTTTTGTACCACTGGCGTCCAGACTGTTTTAGTCCATATAGGGCCTTCTGTAGTTCACATACTTGTTCTCCTTTTATCGTTGTGATACCTTCTAACATTTTTCTTGCTTTGAGAAATATGGTCATGTCCTCATTTGAACTTTCATCTAATAATATTTCTGTTATATTTTCTTCTAAATTTTCTGGTTTCTTCATAAATATTTTTTCTTCTAGATTTCCATTAAGGTAGGCTGTTGTGACATCAAGTTGATGTAATTTTAGGTTCTCTTGAACTGCAGTTGCCAGAAGTAATCTGATTGAGCTCAGTTTAGCAACGGGTGCCCATGTCTCTTTATAATCTAGCCCAGGTCGTTGTGTGAAACCACGAGCTACTAATCTGGCTTTCTTTGTTTCTGCTGAATCTAGTCCTGTTTTCTTCTTTAAAATTATTTTGTAGTCTATGACTTTCATACCCTGTTTCTTCTCTACAATCTTCCAAGTTCCATTTTTGATATGAGCTCTAATTTCAGATTTGATTGCTTCTCTCCAGTCTTCACCTGTATTTTAAGATAAGAATGAGAACTCATCTGTATCCACGTCTTGATATTCATCTGATGATTCCGGATTTAACTCATAATCTTTGTGCCAAACAGGAGCTTGCCTATTTCTACTTGGTCTTGTACAAATGTTTTCATAATGTTGATTTGAGTTTTCTTCTCTCTCTATTTCATCAGACCTACCTCCGTCAGATACATTAATGTTTTCTCTTTCAGGTTCATAATGTTTCTCTATATATGGTTCTTTATTTTCAGGTATATCATTGACTTCAGTTTCACTAATCATAATTTCTTTTTCAGGTTGCAGATTTCCTGGTTCATTGAAAATAACATCATAGTTTACAGTGCTTTTGCTATTATCATAGTACATTTTATTTAGAATTTTGACATCTCTACTTATGATAATGCTTCTTTTCTCTGGTATATAGATCCGGTAACCTTTTGCATTTTGTGCATAGCCAACAAACACACCTGCATTAGCTTTAGGTGTAAATTTTCCCTTTCTGTGCTTGTCCAGCACATAGGCTTTGCTTCCAAATATATTTAAATGCTTAACAGATGGTTTTCTACCTGTCCACTTTTCGTACGGTGTGGTATTTCCTTTCAGTGCTTTTGTTGGGCTTCTGTTTTGAAGATAATTTGCGGTGTAAATGGCTTCCGCCCACAACTCTTCAGGTAAGGATCCTTCAATCATCAGGCATCGAGCTTTATCTAATAATGTTCTATTTCTTCTTTCGCTCTGGCCATTTTGTTGTGGAGTGTATGGTGTTGTTAATCTTCTATTTATTCCATTTTCTTTCAGGTACTCAATAAATTCACGGTTACAATACTCAGTTCCATTGTCAGTTTGTAAATTCTTTATAGGTTTATTATGATATTTTTCAACTTTATTTTTATATTCTTTGAACTTATCAAAACATTCACTTTTCTGAGCAATGAAATAAATGCAGCAGTATTTTGTGTAATCATCGATGAATGTTATAAAATATTTAGCACCAGCCAAAGTTTCTGGCTGTATTGGCCCACAGACATCACTGTGTATCAACTCCAACGGTTGAGAAGATTGGAGCCCCTTAATAGATTGAAATGGTAGTCGTGACATTTTGCCCTTCAGGCATATTTCACATTCCGGCAAACTATCATTATTTATTTCTAATCCTTTCATAAGTTCATGCTTATATGCTAGTTTTATGTCGTTTTCATTTAGGTGACCCAACTTCCTGTGCCAATCTTGCATATTATTAGTAGACGTAGCAGCACAAGCTATGGGTTCTTGTTTGCTGGATATATAATATAAGCCATTTACCTTGTTAGCTGACAATGTTGTTTCTCCTGTTAAGTCCTTAATAAATGCTTTATCATTTTGAAATGTTACACTGTAGCCTTTTTCACATATTTTTGCTACTGACATTAAGTTGGTAGAGAGAGTTGGTACATACAGTGCTTCACGTAGGTTGTACACATCTTCATTTATGTTTAATTTTATAGTACCTTTCCCTTTAACTTCCGCATGATGATTGTTAGATGCTAGTCGGAGAGATCCACCATCAGATTCAAATGTGTCAAAAATATTTTTGTCCGCACTCATGTGTGATGAACATCCGCTATCGAGACACCATGATGTAGCCGGCATAATAGAAAAACACTCTGGACTTATATTGAAATTCTTTTCTTCTTTCTTTCCTTTCTTTAATTCTTTATTTTTGTTCCAGCATGTTTCTACTAAATGTCCCTTTTTCTTGCAGAATGTGCAATATTTAGGTTTCTTTTTTGTATAGAATGCTCCTTCAACTGTCTTTGTATTTTTCCTTGCTTCATTTTCTTCAATTATTTTGACTTTTAGTTCTTCCGGGATTGGTAGCGAGTCTCTTGACTCAATGGCAATCCTAAAGTTATCAAAGCTTGATGGCAGGCTATATAACATCATAATACTTAATAATTCTGGATGAATTTTGACGTCCATGTCGGCTAACTTGTCAACAATGTCCAGAAAATTGTTCAAATGATCCCTTACATCTTCATTTGAGGTTATTTTCTTTAATATGAGTTGTTTGAGCAAAGTAGCCTTTCTAGCTGGGCCATTGCTTTGATATATGGCTTTTAATTTATCCCATACTTGTTTGGACGATGTGCATCCTTTTATTTGTTTTAATTCAGATGGAGATATCAATAAGAAAAGTTCAGACTTAGCCAATAGGTCCCGTTTTTCAAACTCAGTTTTTTCGGCAGTTGAAGCAGAATCCAGTATAATCTTCTTTCCATTGACGTAGTCCCACAAGTCGCCCTTAATTAAAACGGCTTGTGCTTGCAGACACCACGTATCGTAGTTGTTTTTGGTAAGAGGTTCGACTCGATACATCGACGATGACGAAGCCATTTTTTCTTGTCGTTTTTCGGCGAACGACGCTCTGCTATTGTTGGATGTAAAATAATGCCCATATATATACTTCTTTTATTAAGTTTATTTAACTAAACATATTTTTACAACAAATACAACAATGGAAAAAGATTAAGACAAGGTGCAATTTTTAGCGGTAAAAATGATGGATGGGAAAAGTCATATTTGACAGTTTTATTTTTTTAATGAGTGCATGGCATTGTGCACCGGTATAGCTAAGCCTTACACAGAGCGTGTTGTTTTATACCACTACAATCCGGATCTAACCTTGAACTTGAAAATACTGAAAGAATTGTTTTGAGTATGTTTCTCGATTGCTAGACTTAAGTGTAAAATCTGAAAACTGTAGATTTTTTGATAATTTTTATTAAACATATATGAAGGAAATTAATTATTGCGAACAATTTATAAAAAGGTGTTCAGCATTATTATGTGGTGAAGTGGTACGTAACTGTCGCGTCGTTAGTGCGAGTCTAACTAGGTCTTGCCCGATTTATTTTAGAATTGATATCTCCCATCTTAGCGCTTTCCACGTTGCTTCCTCGGCTGATTGCTTGGAGCCCATGCGGGGTCCGCTTTCCCGCTCTTTCTTTACTTCGCCCAGTCTTCGGCATCCTTAGTTGTGAGACAATTAGCACGCATATCGTTTACAGCAACGTCGTACTTAGTCTAGAATTAATAATATGTAGCTTTAGAATATTGTTTGATTTCATAATTACGTTCCCAGCGCGATGAATAACTAACCGCAAATTTTCGACAAATATACCAAACTGTTTACTGTTTAAATAAGCGTTATTTTTACTTGGAACTGTGTTCGTAAAACAGAAGTTCAATACATTCAATTTTTTTTGATGGATGTCAAATTTAGTGACTTTTGAATGAATATGACTGGAATACTAATTAGATGATCCTTTGTTGATGTCATATAAGTATGTGCCAAATGAGAGCCATAAAATCTGTAATGTCATGTTCATATTGAATGTTTCATAGATAATGGAACTTGGACTTGTAAATATTAGCATCAGTTTATTATTTTAATATTTAATTTTAATACGTTATAATATATTTTTGAATAATAGGTTAATTTTCATTTTAAATTATATAAAAACCTGTAATTTTTACTGCTATGTTTTATACACGAACTCATTTACAAGAAGTACACTTAAAAACAAAATAGGAAATTTTAAGCTCATAACATGAGAGTGTTAAAGGCTATTTATACCATAATTATTTTAAAGGAGCATGTCAAATGCCCTTTTAGTTATACGAATTCAAGTCATGTGTGAATTGGCGAATCATTTATTGACCAACGAGTGGTACTTGATAAACCTGTTCATCGTAGAATTTATGTTACATCAGAGCCACGTCGACGGGTCGTAGCAGTCCAGTAAAGTGAAATTGAAATGTTTATTATCTTTGTTATAAACATCTTCTATGCTCTATTTATTCTAAGGTCTATTCTTACGAGGCCCTAATTTAGCCAACTGTATATAGCTTTTGTTGTGGCTTTATGCGGACTTCCAGCTAGCAAGCCTCTGGGCACGCCGGGCGAATCAGAAGTGTGACTTCATTTTACTTAATTATAAAAAACAACTGTTTTCCTTTGACTGAAACTTTAAGCTTACTGACATTTCATTTGTTTCAGGTAAGCTGCTGCTTTTTATTGTTTAATACGGTAAATAAACATGAGGCGAGGCGTACAGAAAGATAAGTAAATAAGCATGCTCGAATTAGGTAATAATAGAAACAAGAATAAATGTCAAAGAGTCACAATATTTGTAGAAAAAGTCAATTTTATTTATTTTGTATTAGGTCTTATTCAAATAACTGATTCCTTTAGAATCAGCATCTAAAAAGTATATTTTGCTAGAACTATCAACTAATTGTTGTCATAGAATAGGAGATCACACAACCAAAAAGTTTTAAAGTCCGGATGAATTTGTTCTTATAAATACCCATGATTATTTGTACAATAAAGCTATTACATCTATTTTATTGATTTTTTAAAGAGGAATGAGCTACTATTATGAAAGAGGCGTACAAGTCCATCGATGGGCAGCAGAGTTGAAACGAAGTATTGATAAGCCAAAGATCAATCTACCCTGCAATGAGTTAAACACACACATGAATATCTAATCGGTATTTAGGCTAAAAGAAAAGTAGTACTTACTCAATCAACTAATTAACAAATAAAATTTCTTCAGTTAACTACGATCTCTTATGGTTATCAAGAATTATCTAAATAGTAGATCTAAATTGTTGTGGCAATCCCACCTTGCGGTATCATTTGCAATCAATTGCCTAAAAGTCCCAAAACACGCGAAGGTTACGGGGTTGGTCATTTCAATACTAGAAGGTCACGGCCAAGTAATTCATTAGGGGACGCTAGTTTTCCAAATATTAACTTGATTTAATGTCCAATTTATAAACAGTGATTATTTGTTTTGTACTAATTAGTTGATAAATTTCGTTTTCTAAAAATGCTTATTATATAGGTAGTGGATCTTTGCAATGGATTTAAGTGAATCGAGTATTTTGGGCAAAACACAATTTTCAGAAGACATTTTATTTATTTATTTATTTGTTGTTCTGGTGTCTTACAGCTTAATGTAGTATAGTAAAGAATACAATAATAATGTTGGACTGTGCCAATAACAAGACTTCACCAATTAAAAGTTTAAAAGAACGTAAATTGTAAACTTAATATGTAGTAGGTGCATTGTCCACGCAATGTAAAATAACACTCAAAATATCATATCTCAAATAGGTATATAATCTAAAATATTTTATTATAAGTAGATACATTAATACACAACACAACTAAGTAAATTTATTTATTTCTGCGTTAAAATGAATGCCTTAAAAAACTGAACGAAGTTTAGTGCAAAACATATTTTAAAGAGGTAAATATGTGAAATATTATTTCGTCCAACCTTAATATAATAATAGAACAAATACTTGTAAAAAATAATTTTTAATATTAGCCTCAGCCTCAGCCGTTTACGGGGTACACGGCTGAGTAAATATTGCCTCGAACCTTGCTAACCTTTCTCAGTTCCCTTAGTCAGTACCAAATCATGAACAGTATTCAAATATTGTTCTTTTAGATTAGTTTATAAAGATGTGAATTCAGTCAATAAACGTAGGTATTGCACTGCTACAAACTTAATATTACTTAAAATATACCTATTAGCTTATTTTCAAAATAATAATTACACAGAATATTCCATAAGAAAGAACATAAGAATAAGGGTGTTGAACTTGAATTTAACAAAGGTGAAATAAGACGTGTTAAGAATGTATAAATATCTCCTACTATCTAAAAATATTATTTACTAGCTTTCGCGCGCAGCTTCGTCCACGTGAATTTTCCTCGGGAACAGTGCTTTTTTCCCGGGATAAAAGGTACCCTAATTTCGGGAAGATTGGTTTAGTAGATAGGGTGTGAAGAGATAACAAACAAATATACAAATTCACTTTCGCTTTTATAATATTATATCTTCATATAAATATCAAATAAAATGTCGAAATTTGGCGAATGTGCAATCAAGGTGTTGATAAGAGTCTATGCCTGGTTGGGAGGCGCATAGTGCGAGGTTTTGTTTGTCCTATCATATTCGGCCAGAATATGAGTGATAAATGAATTTTTTTCATAACTCTTGAAGTTTGCGTTTTTCCCGGTGATCAGCTGGTTAGTGTTGCTTTGTAGACCAAGGTTATCTGTCACCACGTAATGGAATAATGGAGACAGGTACAATCGTTATTACCGTCGCTTCTTGAAAATAGCAGAAATTATTTTGCATTAGTAAATAAGGAGTATTATTTATACTTCCCTATTATTTGAATTTTTATAAAGTTGATACCAGAAAATGTATATTTATTTGTTATTTCCTTTATCCTAGCTGAGTTTGTTTGTTACGCTTTCACGCTTTATCTACTGCACTAATCTTCCTGAAATTTCGCATACACATAGATAGAATTATTGAGAAGTAAAAAGCACTGTTCCCGTGAGAAATTCACGCGGGCGAAGCCGGGGGTGAAAGCTGGTCGTGTATAATCCCAAAGCCATCTCAACCTCTTTTTTTAATAATAGGCATTATATCCGCTTCGACACCACAAAAATTCAATTTCTCATTGGTAGAATGTACTACATACAGACAGATTTCTTATATCCGGTAAATGTAAAACTGGTGTCTCACCGGTCGAGTATAAATAATTGAAGGGTTGACTCACCCTCCAGACGGGAGGGAAACGTCAATAGGGAATACCTTTCGAAGTTGTGTTAGCTAACCTTAGATATATCGCTCACTAATAAACGCGTACGTATGCAAGTTAAAAAAACGGTTTTCCGAACCACCAAGAAACCTACCTGAGGAAGGGTAGGTTGACATGTGGTCGAGATCCTTTAAGAGTGCTATTTTTAAAACGTATGACAGACACAAAATCGGCGAGTCGGAATCGTTTGAATCACCTATTATATTGCTTGAATATCATTCGAAAACGAAAGATAATCATTAAACTCACCGATTTTGCCTATGTCATACATTTTAAACATAGCACTCTGGGATCTATATTTTTAACATTTGGCCTTGAGACAGGGATGCATGTTATTTATATTTGTTTTCAATAGTCTTTTAATTGCTACAGCAGGTTAATATTCCTTTCATGTCGTCCAGAAACCATAGTTCTGATGTCCTATTGTTTCCTTCTTTGCCTTCGACTTGTCGGGAGTACTCACAAATTTGTATGAATATCAGATTGTTAAGTGATATTAGAAAGTATAAGATAGCTAATAACTCATTGATGTTTTTTTCTCCTTTAGGTATCCTTTAATTAAGAGCACTTAATAAATGAAATGTTAAGAGATAAAGCGCAAACAATACATGCCAGGTTTATCATATAAAATAAACAATTTATTACAATAAACGAGATTTATCTTTGAAGTGGGTACTATAAAACACTAATTGAAAAGATTACCTTAATCACATTTTTCGATTTGCTTACTGAATAATAATGATAATTAGAGATGTCATAAAATGGAACAACGGCTTAACATAAAAATCTCTGATTTTGAGAAGGTAAAAGAAAGATTGTATTGCATTATATTTAACTAAACTGAAGTACGTATAACTAAAATTTATCAATAATGCAACTGTAGTATCAAGAATTAAGGAGTTCGCTGATTAGAATGGGAGGAACTCTACCGACCTCTAAAATGTATGTTGATTATTGCAACATAAAAAAATACGATTATTTTCAGGATTCCGTTTCCAAAGGTTGGGTCCTTTGTTAAGACTTGAAATGTATTTTTTACACAATAACGATTTTATTGTACTCTTAGTAAGCAGAGGCACCTGGTATTGGCCATTGGTACACGAATAATATTTACCCTGGACCGATTTCTTAAATTCTTAGATTCAACTTCATTTTAACTCGATATAGAAAAAGTAATGCCAACATTTTAGCAATGTATAAAGCATCTTAATCATAAATCACACTGCAAAAGTTCAACACTTGCCTGTAACACACAACACTATAAATTAAAATTCAAATGGTCTTGCTGGATTCTAAGTAGCTTTATCCAACCCTGCACACTGTACTTGCTTATATAAATCTCAATCTGTAAATTACTTTATTACAATCTTGACTACAATGCAGAATATTACAGCACAACATACGTCAGTCACAATTATGCATGATAAAACCTTGACAAAGAACATGCAATAGTACGGGAAGCTATAAAAAACTGTCTCACATTCGTGCTCCACTGGGTAATAAAAGATGTATGACTAAGTTCATTGGATAGCTTCACGTCGTCATAGCTGTGTAATGGCCAATTTTCTCGCAAGAAAAGATTTAAAAAACCATGCGGAGAAAAAAAACCGTAACGTAACCAGGACTTCGGCTTATGCTTCAATCTGTGAGGATGAAACAAAATAATACCTATACAACTTATATTTTATGCTACGAATCATCTTACATGCAAAAATGTGTAATAGAAATCAAAGAAACACAAAGTTTTCAGGTTTTATATTGCTGCTACCCTGTCCGGTAAGTTAATTACTAGCGACCCGCCGCGGCTTCGCATGGATATAAAAACCTTCCTCTTGAATCACTATCTATTAAAAAAACCGCATCAAAATCCGTTGCGTAGTTTAAAAGATTTAAGCAAACATAGGGATATAGGGACAGAGAAAGTGACTTAGTTTTATACTATGTAGTGATAAAAAATATTTAAGCCAGTTATAGGTACTTCCTTTGTTATATCCATAAGATCTGCTGTATTTAAAAATAATAAATCATTCTCACTTATCATAAAGCTTGGTGTCCATGTAGTATTTATAAAGGCATTTAGGGTTTGTTTGTTGAGTTAGTCCCAAAGTAAGTTAGAGACTTGTTGGGATATTAACGATGCTAAGAATATTTTAAATTAAGTTATACGCATAGGTATATTCAAGATATTATACATTCAAGACCCGGGCCAATCTGTAAAAGATCGTAAATATTAATATAGGAATACCTATAATGTTTTTTACTCATCACATCTTTTTTACATTTCTTCCACGTACATGATATTTGCTGAGTAAATAGAACCACTAATTCAATTAAAATTTACAAGGATTTTCCTTTATGAAAATGAGTGACAAACAAATCGATTTATTAAAAAAAAATATATGTATTCATTGTATTTTATAATTCAAATGGTTTTCAAACATATTTTTTTTGGCTGCTTAAAAAAGAATCAGTCAGATATTTATTTATGAACCTCCTGTATTCTATGATATCTTATTGTAACGTAAATTGTAACTCGTAGCTAATAATTAATCAATTTGGAAATATGCCTAAGATTTAAAATATTATCCTAAAAGTAGGTTTCATTGGCAGAATGAAAAGTAGAGTTAAATAAACGACGTCCGTGGTAATGAGGTTGTTTAAAAACGCTGCCACCAGGGTGTGCAGTACAGTGTTATTCACCTTGTTAGTTACTCGATAAGAAAGCAATACATTGATTGGAACGCTGTTGACTGGTTGGAGAAATTTATAATCAACAAATCAGATTTTATTTTCATTGCATATTATAAAATACTAGCTGTCCGGACGTGCTTTGCTACGTATAAAGTGTAATAATGAAGAACCGCTCGAACTAAATAGTCCAAACAAAGCCTTAACTTTAGGTTTGGATTGGTGAGCCCGTTCTTGAGTTATAAAATTACAACGAAAAGTGGCATTGATTTTTATATAATATTAGATTAGATTCATGATTGACGTAGAGACGAGGCCTAAACAAAACTTATAAATCTAAGTAGGCAAATAAACATGATATTGGTATCATTCCGAAGAGCTTACACGATTGAGTTGTCTTTATAAACTTGTTACATATTATCTTCTTAAACACTCCGTTTACTAAAGAGAAAAAAATATTTAATAGTAATTTGAATATTAAGCAAGTTTGATACAGGAACGGATGATGTGTAGTGAATAATCGAGTTATCTAATAAACATAACATGCGGGTATCGCGTGATGAGACATAATGCAATCATGTTAATTTTCTAAGAACCATTAATTACCGTAGTTTTTCTTTAAAGTAGTAAGAGGATGTGACTTCTGCTTTCAAGTCTCTGGCTCTAAGCTTAATTTTATTTTTGGTCGATATTGCTTTCTCTGTTAAAACTCAGTAAAAGCTCGGTTCTTATTGGTAAAGTACTTATTCTCATTTTTCACTTCTCTTTCTCCCGTTCTTTTTGTAGTTATACATTATTTCTTATACCTTTGATATTACTTTTAAGTCCGACTTTACATTTCATGCAAATTAGTAAATAAAAACATAGAACCTTATTTAACTTATTCACTTTTTCCTTAACACTTAATGGATGTTAAGGAATTCGATATTGACAAAATATTACGTAAATACAACATGTACCTAAAACAATCTACCTATTCATAGAAGTATCAAAATAAAAAATAAAAGAACCAAGACGCAATCTATAATAACATGCAAAACTTTATTGCACATTGGTATTTACATATTTTCAGGATGAGAAATCCCAATCAAACATTATTAAAATACATAAGTATCGTAACTTTTAAAGGAAATTTATACAATTAATAAAACTTGACACATAAATAAACAGTAATTTTTTTATAAAATTTATTATGTAATACTAGCGACCGGCCCCGGCTTCGCATGGGCATAAAAACATTCCTCTTGAATCACTCTATCTATTAAAAAAAACGCATCAAAATCCGTTGCGTAGTTTAAAAGATTTAAGCATACATTAGAGACATAGGGACAGAGAAAGCGACTTTGTTTTATACTATGTAGTTATTTATAACAATAACATTGCAACTCTTTTTTCAAAGCTTTTCATTAGAATGCGTATTGCAACTCATGACATACTGCGGTTTTCCCTAACGATTCTTACTCGTATTTAATCTCAAATGATTTCTTGTTATTCACTCATGCACATGAACCCTCATTGCATTGCATCTGCATACAGAAACTTCCGACTTTAACAAATGACCTTAAAAGTACTCTCTTCACTTATTATGGAAACTTATGTGATTTTAATGTATCATGTTATTATTCTGTTATTTTTTTAAGCACGTTGTCTATATTTTTTTTGGTGTGTGCTGGTCGTTAAAACTGGTTGTTCACTTTTTTTGTGTAGCGTGTGCATTATTTTGTTTCTGTTGATATATTACATCCGAGTACAAACATGTTTTCTGTGAACTTTTGACGGAGAATGTTGCGCATTATACAGCATGAATTTGGTTGAAATTAATATATAAAAAAAATCTATACGTGTAGTTTACACATTGCATGATTATGTTAATTTCATATAGCAATGTTATTCGGCAAAGTATTATTGTCGAGTCTATTGAGCAAGGACAATAAGTATATACTTATTTATCATCATTATTGACATTCATATGATCTACAGACTTCTTAATTTATATTTTTGTGATTTATTGAATAGCAGTTTAGTATGAATTAAACATTTATGAAAACCAAAATCATAACTTATCACTGACCTACCTACGAACAGTATTTTATAATGATCTGACACCAGGGTGTGCATGGTCGATTGAATGTGATACCTACACAAAATGATGATGATGATCTGAATATCTTAAATAAACATAAATAAAAAAAACATACATTCTAGTCACGACAAAGATAGCGCAGGATCGCCAGTTCTAAAATAGTAAGTACATTCTTAAACAATTGTTTTAAATTATCTAATGACTATGCGAGTAGTGTAAAAAGTCTTTTGCTGAACGAAAAATGCAGTGTCTGCCTTTTTATCTATGCTTGTAATTTCCTTGTTATATATTTTTACTGGTGCAATAAAGAATTTTTGTCTTGTCTTCAGATCACAAGTTGAGCTGAATGATCGAAGTTAGCCTCAAATTCCTTAATCATAATTATTATTACATTATACAAGAGAATTCTTTAATGATAATATACACCTAATATACATTGGACTACAAATCGTAACGCATAAATTACTGTCTTTATTATTATTGTAAGTAATAATGTATTTGTACACGAGGTGTCCGCCCAAACTTGGTGAAGAGACGTTCCACTGATGAGCACGTGTTTAACCCACGTGGCGTAGTAAAAATAAACCAATTAGAATCCCAAAACGAGATTGCAATTTTTTTTAGTCTCCACCAATGACGTTGTTCTATACTTGTTTTTTGTCGCATAATCTATTTTGATTTATGAATGTTTACCATACGATGTTCGTTCTAAATTAGCATAAATTAAAAAAAAAGTGCCCGCGCGCCATTATCAAATCTTTGCAAAATAGGCACTACAAAAAATTAAATTTAGGTTAGAGCCATAGTTAGATTTTTTAAATAATGACGATGTATATATTTTTTATTAACTCTTATATCTTTTTAACCACAACTATTTTTTTCTGGCTCTTTAGGTCGTTGGTTGCGCTAAAAATAACTTTTGGATTCTGAAAAGAATATTCTTAAGATGTGGTATCTGATTTTATTCGATAAATATTTCTTAATAAAATTATCACATAATTTAAATTTTGCTATTAATTTTATTTCATCAAATGGACCATAAACCATAATATGCTTCCTTTCAAAATTTTCAATCAAAACCAGTTGGCTTTTTTTCTAAATTTTATGATAAACCAACCAGTTTTAAAACGCACCTGTCGCCAGTTGTAAATTATTTTAAGCATTGAGAATTTAAAAAAAGGCTGAATCCACATCAACATTATTGATTACTTGTCATTTACATATTTTATATATATATATATATAAGTCTGAACAAAGTTCAAGATCCCGAGAAATGGGACTAAAGAAAAATATGGAGGTGCTTATTAAAAGTATGTAAGGAGGGCTTTGAAAAGTTTAACATTTTGTTTGTTTAAACGCATTTAACTCTGGTACTATATGACAAATTTAACATAATACTTATTTTTTATTAATTTGATATTCAAAATTAAAAGTAAGTATGTAATTGTTTATATTATAGATTTCTCAGAAAAATAAGTAGATATTTAGGAAATAATTTCACATTCAGCAGTTTTTAGGTAAAACACTCGTTATGAGCGATATTATGCCCAGAGAGTTATGTTAAATGAAAAGTGATAAAAATGTTATTTACCTACTTTTAATTCTAAATTTTGAATAAGAATGATAGTAAAATTTTCTGAAATGATATTGTGAAATCGTAAAGCATAACAAGCTGCTAATATTGAGGTGAAACCAGTCCTGTAGAAATCCCATATTTTATGTTTCCTTGATATTTCTTTAATTAGTATGGTACGGGTGCCGCAATACCTGTTCTATGATTACATAAGTCAGATACATATCTCCTTGCATATAGGAACATGATTTAGTACTCGGTTGTTTTGTAAGTACTTTGGGAAATAAATTATTGAAAATCTAACTCAGCCAGAAATCAATTGGTTTGAATTCATTATCAAACGGAAAGTATCAATAATGAATCTTCATGCTTTGAAATGGTATTTATAACATACATTGTATATCTACTATGGATGTTATCACAGTACTTATCTTCTACGATACGAGAAGCGCCTTTAGTATTAATCTTTATATTATGCAAAATGTAAGTGCAGATGAGTTATATTGCTTTGAAATTATATAATTTGATATTTATTATTACTATTATGGTAAGAAATGTGAAGTATCCACCTTGAAGACATGCACGCGATAGTGCACGTGACTTCCATGTTAAGCAACATAAATGTTATTCTATATTTATAGAGAAAAAAAAACACATGTCATAGAATTGCATCACATGTAGCGTATACCGTGCTATTTGTTGAAATGGCATTTGCACGGAGAGTTAACGTCAGTCAGGCTCCAGACTAAATAAAACAACGGAAGAGGAATTGGTCATGCTTTTAAAGAGCCCTACAATATACACTATACGGCGACAGATAGAATTCCCAAAAGAAAGCTTTCCCTAAACTACTAAGCTGGCGAAACATGGTGCTAAGAGGCCAAATATATGAAGATACCCTGGAATTAAGTCAATCGGGAAGCATAGCAATTCTATGTCAAGTTATAATATGATTTAATATATAATGATGCAGGCAGCTTTCAAGTTTTCAACCAGTCATTTTGGAAATCTTTGGGAGGCCTAGGTCCAGCAGTGGACACCCTGCGGCTTAAATGATGATTATCATTTCAGTCGTAAGACATCTAGTGCTTGACATAGGCCTTCCTCATAGATTCAGATCGATTTAAAGCAGCCTGCAGCCTGCATCCAGCATATCTCATGCCAAATTCCAGATGGTCCATGGTCACCATTCCAGAACCTTTTAGCCCCACCAGTTATCAATTCTACACGCTATTATATGTAACACAATTTCCTGAGCGTACACAAGCATATACACGTACTTAAAATGATCAACATGATAATTCCGTATTAAACTTTCTTGGATTTTCCTCAAAGGGCCAGCAACTGGTAGCTCAGAGTTCACACAATAGATGTCACGTCACGACCTCACGCACTTGCCGGAATGCACTGTATTTGGCAGGCTCGGAGCCGGTGCGAAGACGGTTTGAATACAAATGGAACGGGATGGCCTCCGTCGTGTCGTGATAGTACATTTTGTACTTCCGATGTTCTTAATATGTGAGTTGAGCAGTAGGGTTAAGGATACTCTGGTACTCTCTTTAGTTACCTGCTTCTACCGTTTGGATGTGTTATTTTTGTAGGGTACTGCCACTTTTTAAAATTTAATGGGTTTGCCTTTGTATTTTGGCCGCTGATCGACAGAGGTTAGATTATCTTGAATTTCTTCTTAAAATGACAAAAAATTGGTCCTGGCTATAACTGTACAATTTTATTACAAGAGTATTACACAGGGTGTAATTGTTTAATAAATTAGATAGTTTGACCTTTTGAGTTTGATTTGTTTGAATGGTAAAATTCCTCGTGGTCAAACTTATTAGTCAAAAAGGAACCAGCAGTTCTCAGTCTGGTAAGTAGGCACCATTTACGGCGGAGGTGCGAGAAACCAGTGGGTTTTTTTGTGGGATTGATAAAAGTGCCAATGCAGTCAGGAGGTTTGACACTCCATTTATTCATTTATTTAACTTCATTACATACAAATTTAAATGGCGTGGCGTCCATTCGTGGTAAAAATTAATTAGTAGCTTACATTTTATAGGCCTTATCTTGTATGTACTGTTAATACTTAGTAGGAAAACTGTTTCTCAGCTGTATACTTGTCTGGTCCAGACAACCATAATTGTTGCAAATATCTATTTTAGTCCATGGACCACAAAAAATTAATTGTGCTCTACATAAATTAACCTTGAACCATGTGGCGGGTGTAATACCTATGCCATTAACTTTTGTAATGACAACCACAAGAGGAGACTATAATGTTTCAAAATCAAATTAATTCTTTTATCTTGTGATTTTTTTCATTGTGAACTCTACCATCAGGAATTACTCGTATACGGCCTCAAACTGAAAAGACCAGCCTCTCATAGTTTGTGACGAAACTATAATGTTCTTTGCGACAATCACCTATTCTTTCTCCGAGTATGAGGTAAGGATTGTCACATCATATAAAATACAATATACTATTATGAATTTGACATTTTGCTAAAAACATAAACTTTCACAAATAACATTATTTATTAATTGGAAATCGTACAAGACAATCGTTGCTCAAAGTAATATAACGTATTAATGGTACGATACTTTTAATAAGAAGGTATAAAGTTAAATGCTACCTGTCGATTTTATGCATAGGTATAATACTAAACACATGGATAATTAAATTAGTTTGTATGATATGTAATGAAGTCATTAAGTTATTGTAACAATAATTGATAGTAGGTTATATTATAAACTGAATGCATCTGTTATGAAAACCAAGATTTTGAATATTTTTATATTCATTAACTATACTTAGGTTACCGTATAACCTTATTAATAGTTACCTACTTCCGGATATATTCGTGTTTATCGGATTATCTCTAATAGGTATCTACGAACAATATTCAATTACTTTGTAAACCTATATAATTTTATGCAAAATCTGTGTTTTTGTTCGATAGATACTTATTACATTGGTAGATAATATAATTAGTAGGTACAGTACCTGTGCCCCTAGTATGAGTTTTTCTTAACGCAGACGCTAGCGACTGCGTTAGAATTTTGTATGGAATTTCTAAGTTGCCTTACTATCCGCCAGAGGTGCTGTACAGGTTTGCCATATTAAATCGCTAACGCAGACGCGAAAAACTCATACTAGGGGCACTGGGTGACCGAGCTCCGCTCGTTTTAAACATAAAATATTTCTGCGCGAAAATATGGGTAAAATGAATTTTCCCAGACATGGAACCTAGCTAGATTATCTTTTTGACTAAGTAAGTAAGAACTTTCGTTAGAGCCGTTTTCGAAAACGCGACAACAATTAATTTTATATACAAATATTATTTTATGATTTTAATTAATGAATGAATTAATGATATTTTTATTTTAAATAATAAAGACTCGTCTTGTTAGTGGTACTTATAAACTATGGTGGTTAATAACAGATTATGTTTATTATCGGTTACCCTAGCTTACGAACGCCATAAGTAAATATTTTATCATCTCGTTTATCAGCTCCCCTTCTATTTCTAATTTATATAAATGACCTCCCTAAAATCACAAATAATCAAATGTCTTTGTTTGCCGATGATAGCGCAATAATATTTGACATAGGAAATTTAGACTTTATTAATATGGACATAAAAATAACAATTTGACAAAAACAATTGACTGGTTAAATTATAATAACCTAAAAATAAACTTACCTAAAACAAAAATAATGACTTTCAAAATTAGACAGAATAAATCAAATAAAATAAAAGTAAAATACAATGACATTACACTTGAAGAAACAAATAGCACAAAATTCTTGGGGTTGCTCATTGACAATAACATGTCATGGCAAACACAAATAAACCATGTTTGTAATAAGCTAAATAATTTCTCATATGCGCTGCATATGCTTGGTAAAGTCGCCCAACTAACGGCTTATCACGCGTACGTAGCATCAACACTCAGATACGGAATAATATTCTGGGGTAACGCCACTAATAGTCAAGATGTCCTTATAGCACAAAAAAAATGTATTAGAGCCATATGCAAACTAAAACAAAGAGAAACAAATAAACCACATTTTCAAAAACAAAAATTACTTACATTTCCCTCCATGTATATCTACGAAGTATGCATTTTTGTTAAAAACAATTGTTTAAGCCAGTTGAAAGTCAACGTCGCTCTGATACACTTCACCTCGTAACAACAAACACAGCATTTCTACACAAAAGTATATATGCAATGGCCCCTAAACTATATAATAAGCTACCCTCACACATTAGAAAATGCAAAGAATTTTGTCATTTTAAGCGAATGCTATATAATTTATTAGTAGACAAAGCTTATTATCATGTAAATGAGTACTTAAATGATAATTTTATATAATATTTTGTATACTTAGTAATTTTATTTTAATTAATAGTAATTTATATATTTGTATACCAGTGTATAATTTGACATACATTTATTATCATTTACATAGATTATTAATCCTGACATAGTTTTTGACCACTCGTATCCAATAATAAAAATATCCAATTCAAAATTGACTTTGGATTACATGACACAATTTTGCTTTTTAGATATAGGTATTGCAACTTTATAACGTAGACCTAGACATACTCCAATTCAGGAATAAAGAATTATAATTACTTTTCTATTCATAATTAAATTACTTATTAGAAATGCATGTAACCTCTGTTCAATGACTAGAATGAAATAGCTAATAATATTATAAATCAACATGTTAATTTTGTATGCCTGCTGGCGCACACACAGAACTGTTCTGAATTTGTAAAACCTTTTGTAACCTGTGTATGACAAAAATAAATGATTATGATTATATTTAAGTATAATTTGATTAATCATTTCATTGTTTAATTTTATCTGGCCATAGATAATGGCCTTGTAAACATCCTACTCCACGTCCTATCATCATTTAGCTTTTCCATTTGTTTGAGATCCAAACTCGTTTTCCAAAATCCACAACTTTCACGTGTTAACATGTTCTTAAATATATATATATTTGATAAATCTTAGATCTTATTATTTACTTCTCTCGCATTGTCTCCCAACTTTCAATGTAAGCATCGAGGCTCTCATAGAAAGTGGATAAGGATGTTTGCAAAGTGATTGTTTTTGGTGTTTTGGCCATATTTAAAAAACAATGAGTAAGTAATGAAATTATCCTTGATGGAGTGATAACATTATTTTATTAATGTATCGCCCCTCGGTCTTTCAATTATCTTCCGACGATTTAAATTATATTATCAGTCTGGTGAGCTCTTGCGTCGGAGGCCAGAATCCTTTTGGGTCGTCGAGCTATCGCAGTATCAAAAAAACTCTTCACTGATTGTATTTTATGAATTCATCCATAATTCTATGATTACGACAATCCGGCATTCCGCCATTTTAGTTGTTTACAAACAAATCCATCATTATTTTAATGCGATTTTTAGTAAGGTTATTCTGAAAGTAGGCTTTTAAAATATGTTTATAACTTAACAGATGAATCAATCTGCTTCTACTTGATTTGTGTCCTTTAAACATTACAAAAGTTTCAAGTGAAAAGTGATTAAATCAAAAATTGTAAAATGTTTACAAATAGTTTGGTTTAACGTAGTGAAGGTATTATGTGCAAACATTGGGACAAGGTTGACCTGGATTTGATCAGCTGAAGTTCTTACTTAAATTCCCGATTGGGTACAAACAAGCGGTAAGCTGAAGAAGATATTTAATACATTCAACTATGTAAGTAGTTTAGGAATATTTAGTTTAATTTCATTAGATGAATGCAAATAATTTGTGCGGACCGTCTGCGTGCTGTGTCTCTCTCGTAAGCGATAATAACTATTCATATATTAAGAGATTTCCGCAGTCTAGGTAGTTAGTATTTCTATTGCTGTTTTAACGAAACTCAGTTCTTAAACTGGACTCGCGTTTGGCCGATTTTATTTTGCCTACCCTGGGGAAAAACTCTATGCACGTCACTGGCAGTAAGTAAGTAAGTAAGTATATCTGGTATAAGGTGTACAATTTCTCTGGGTTTTATCCCAATTTTGACTCAACCAATAAACATCAGTTCCTTTAATATGAGAGATATTCTCTCAATTGTAGGATTTTTCCGGTTGCGTCCTTAGATGGCTGCTGCAGGGCCCAAAGTTCACTTACTACTGTCTAAGTTTGAGTCACTTCTCTTGCCTTCCTTGACCTATTTATTTAGCAATACCCTATATCTAACTTCCTATAGTACCGTCATCCTTATTAAACACCACATGGTTAATGTTAGTTCAACAGGATTAAATCTACCAATTTGTGACTTGTTGGTGAAGAATTTTGTACATAAGTACCTATCTACAATCTACTTAAGTATTTACATTGGGGCACTTATGTATTCGTCAGTTGACGTCTCAATTAGCAGAGGCGATGTCAACGTCTTGTTGATGTGATGATGATGTAGCAAGAACGTTTTAAATGCCTACTTGTTTGTGAATTTAAATTTTACTGCTCAAATGTTCAGTACGCTTGTTCGAGTCATATCTTCTACGAACCTTTCTCTCTTTGCTGCATGTTTAAATAAGTATGTAGTAGATACTAAAAAGGTACTTAAGTACTTACTTATTTTCACAATCATTCTTGTGTCTGAATAAAAAAGTCTTGACACTTTTAACTCTACTTCTGAAATAAATAACATTATAAAAGTTCATTATTTACTTCATTAAAACAGAAAAATATATAATGATAATTTTGACAAGACTATAAATCTAATTTCGTTATTTAAGAAGCTAACTTACCTAAATCTGTTCCACAATCACCAAAAAACGCAAAATTTTATTCTAAAAATTTTGGTATATATAACTCAAAATGCCCAAAATCAGACTTGTACCCCTTTTCACTAGAGGCACAGATATATGAATAGCATCGTCAGAAAGTTATCAGATCTTATGTAGAGCCAATTTCTAGCTCTACACACCTTAACTAAACAAACTCTACACCTTAGCTACAAATATTTGGTCATTTTGCTAATTAACATGGGCCATATCGGTGCAGGGTAAAAAATGTCCCTTCGTCCACTATATTTACCTATTACTAAATTTACCTAACCAGTTACAAGAGAAGATTATTCTTTCGCTGTTTGGTAACTAGTTGTGAAAGAAGAATTTTTTCTACTTTCGTTTATTCACAAATCATAACTTTTATTCTATTATATTAATAATATTCCATTATACTATAGTTATGTAGTAAAGAAAAGGAACAGATTAAACTTGTAGAGTAAGTTGAGGACGCCCGCAAAGATCATAAGGTCCCATACAGACAAGACCGCAGGCTACGTAACTCTAACTTCCAAATTAACGGTACCATATACTTACCTACATACTTACCTATTATTATATTATAGCCTTTTCCGTTTCCTACTCAAACATTATCCACGCCAAAAGTTAGCAGTTACAAAACCACCAAACATATAAAGTTCATTTGCATGTGTCAAATTATAATAAATATGTGCGTGAACCTTGTGTGAACTGATAGATACAATACAACCGCGAGACCAACAAAAAAATTCTCCAATTCAGTATCGTCTGGGAAGGATGAACAAACAATCACGTAAAAGTGCTGAATTGAGTACTGCGACAATTACTAATATAATGAGCAATGATGAATCAACGAATCATTGCATGATCGGCGACCGTGTCGCGCCGGCTCGTCACGCTCGCCTGGCGGCCTTCTATCGGTCTACGATGGAATTTAATAATTATTAATGTAAACAAATGCGTCTAAATCCCGATTAAAATGTACATCGATTCAGATCAATATCCTAAAATAGTAAAATATAAATACTAACCTGAATTTATGCTAAGCAAGTTTATCATTATTTTCAAACCAAGTAAGTAAATCAAATTAGTACTTACCACATCGACTAAGTCTAAGCTTTATAATAAGTACTAGTTACTTCATGTAGAACATCGTAGGACAAAGACGGAACAACCCAGAAAATGTAGGTCTGATTTAGAAAATAGGTAGGTACTTAGGTAGGTACTTATAGTTTTATTTATTAGATACTTTTAGGTTCCGAAAAGACGCTAAGCGATTGATTTTATATATTTATATGTATATTCTGTGCTAGTATATTTAAGAATAGGTAGGCCCTTAGGCTTTATAGGCTTTATTAGGCTTTATTCATAGAATGATATAATTTTATTCATACCCTTATAGGTATTTACTTACAACGTTGAATAGATAAGTTAGTATAAGTAGTAGTATCACACATTACACACTATATAAATATATATATTATAAATATGACTAACTTACATATATGTATTATTAAGTTATATACTTAGGTACTTAGTTTCTGTGTTTGGGCCTTGACCATTGTACCCATGGATAATTTATCTGTACCTTTGGATAACTACATTATTTTTTTTCCTTTTATTACACAACTAGCTGTAGCGCCTTGGTGCGCGTGGGCTTTGCTCCCACGGGAATTTCGGAAATCCCCGTTTTCTTTTATACAAAGATTGACATATTTACAGTTCTATGATAATACCCAACACACAAAAATAATTACTTATCCAATTTGATGCATTCGTTCGAAACTGCAGGCAAACTCATATGGCTTGAGTTCTGTTCAGTCAAATGACGATAACTTTTTTTTATGAACCGATTTCGATAAAACAAACTTTTAATGTTTTGCTGAGTTAAAACAAACCAAATGGTGAAAGTTTTAACTAAATCGGTTTGGTACTTTTTTATTTTTAGATAAGCGTGATCATATATTCAGACAGACAGTTAAAAATAATAATAAAATATCCCTAAAATACTAAATGTAAAGACAACATATTTTAACAGTTTTATCATTCTTGTGTATATTTTACTACATTGTTATTAAATTTTAAAACATTTTTTTTTTCTGTTTCAGGGATGTCGACCGATGGGTCGACGACGGATATTAATGTGTTGCTCAATGACACCGGTAAGATATTATTATTACTATATCATTTCTTTGAAAATTGTATAAATATAGTTTATTAGCTTTCGCCTACGGCTCCGCGCGCGTGAATTTCTGTAATTTCCTATACTACTTATATCCTATCAAATTTTTACCAGTCAGCTGAACTATTTTATTTACAGCGCCATCTTGTAAATTAGCAAGTAACTACAAAGTAAACTAAGCCTGTGTTGCTGTAAGTAATGTGATGTAGTGTATGATGTAGTGTCTACAACTATTCACAGATGGCCCTAACGATTGAAAATGAAGTATCTAATTCATTGACAGCGCCACCTTTAAGTTTAAAGGATAACTATTAAGTATAATTTGGCTTCGTGTTATTCGTGATTTAGTATCAACAACCACTCATAGATGGCAGTTCCAATTTAATAATTAGTTTACACAAGTTTGAATAGATGGCGCAAAAGGTAAAATATGTAATATTTTTCAATGCAATCGTAAGATGGCAATAGTATAGGCAAATAATGAAAACGCTCTTTTGTTAATGTTTAAAAATTCTGATAGATGGCAGTATGAGCGAGTGACAATATTATTATTCCGTAGTTTGAAATTAAAACTAGATGGCGTTACTAATTAACTATGCTTCTGAAGTAAGAAATTGAAGTCTAGTGAAAGGTGCATAACAAAAGATGTTTTAAGTAGGTCGTATGTACCTACTAGTTTATTTACCTATATATTCATCAGGTACATACGTATCATGCATTACGCTTGTCTTCACTAGGATGGATAGGAGGCAGATAGTCGGTAACAAGAATCAAATGAGTCAACTGGCCATTCATAGGAACATCAATAGTAAATCAAGATGATAGTAATAATATAATGGATCGTAGTTGTAACTTACCGTTGTCCGTTGAGCATACCTGTTTGATCAATGACGCGAGATGATGTCATTGAGATTTCCACTAATAATTCGCATTACGCTTTATACGATTACCTACCCTACTTAGTTTCTTATGTGACGCTATTTCAGTGGTAGGTATGTTATATCATTAGACACGACTGTTATAAAATCCGTGCGATTTTATAATTAAGCAGACTACTTTATTCGTAGATGTAAAAAATAACTTAGGTCGACGTTTAGGTCTTAGTTAGACCAACATAAGCAGACTGAGGTCTTAATTTGTTTGTGCATACTTCTGCTCTGCCCAACTGGAGGCGAGACGAGACGAGAGACTCTACCAACAACCGCGTTCAAGGATGTTTGCCGTCAGGTAGGAGACTGGTTATAAAAATGATGCCAAAACATTTTTTCTATTTTTGGAGCCTCTTTGAGGGAAAATGGTAAGATAGCAAAACCTTATTTAAACTGCAAAGATAACGCAGCTATTGAAGCGCAGTAAACTCTACTTCTAAGGTATTGTTGTTGTTGGTTGTGTCTGTATGTTCGCTGTATATTTTAAAGTAGTTATTGTTAACCTTCTTAATATTTATTGTTAAACGTATTTTTTTTTACCAATATACCACAGTATAGGTACATATTATATAGAGTTATAGGTATATACTTTTGATTAAAGGTATATACTTACCTAAAATCAGGACAAAGTAATTAAAATAAGGTTAAGAATTGTAACATCAACTTCCCTTTACGAATAATAAATTAAGTTTTTGGTAGGAGCCTATCTGTACCGTGACCTGTACCTACTTATTTGTAAAAGTGGTAGAGCGGAACACTATATGTAAATTAACTTTAAATGTACCTGAGTAAATAATGTCTACAAAATATATAGTTTTTTTTATATATTTGAATAAGTTAAATGTTTAGTTTAGGGATAAATGTTAATATCTATCTGTCATTCTTCGACCCAAAGGGGCAAAAGAAAAACGGTGTGTATACGTGTGACTTTGTATAGACAGTACCGCCCATATTATATAATGAACTTCATACAAATGACCTTTTTACAATTAACTTGACCTTTAAAAATATACCTATCTAGGTAGATGAATGCTAGTATTTATAGGTGAATAGGTAAATCTGTAAAGGCGTACATTCATACGGCTTCTAAACTACTCGGTTGGTAGAAATAATGACACTCGCGCCGCAAAAGATCTATATTTTTTTCATTCACTCAATATAAACAGGATAAGTTTTTAATAAAATATTGTAGTAATAGCCATGCTTTGATATTTTTCAGATGGTAAAATGTTATTTCTGTCATTAGCTGGCATCATTTCCAATGGATCTAAATTACCTTACGTCACCAAATTATGTAAAACTAAAACGAAGCTGCAGTTCGTAGTTTTTCAAAACAAATAAAATTTAATGGTTATATCCACGTTTTCACAGAATACTATAGTACATACTAGTAGGAAGTCTATTGAATTAATAATTACCCTGGGCTAACAGCGTAAAAAATCTGTTTCTAAGTGTCATGTGACCATGACACTTGAAACAGAATTTTTTTACGCTGTTTGGTATTCCCAGCCAGCTGTTGTTTACAATGTAAGTTAAAAGTTCTGTAGTAACACTTGCATTTTCTCAAGACAAGTTTTTGGCATTTCGCACGTGCATGTCAGTTATGACGTATTACCCCCGTATTAAGAAACGTTTGTTAAGGTCTATTTTAGTTAAAATGTGTTTCGTCTCGTTCTTTCACGTGAAGTGTCAGGTAAGAGAGAAAGAGCCAAAACATATTTTAGTTAAAACGGGCTTATCAAACGTTTCTTAAAACGGGGGTTAGAAAAATAAGAATTTTGCAATTGTTGCGAAACTGATTTTCATCCCATACACAATGATTCATACGTTTTTATTCTGAGTAACGTAAATCACAGAGGAAGCAATGGCCTTTGACTCATTGTGAAGTTAGCCTTACGTAATGTAATGTAGGTATTTTCCTTGACTGCGTTTAATTTACTTAACTGTGTTTCATATACCTAGTATGATAATAATCAGATCATACAATGTTAGTTTTAAATAAATAAATATAGAATAATAATTGTGTATCAAGAAGAGTGTGTTATTAACTTGTTTAATAACACAAGGAAGTTGCTTACATAATTCATATGAAATTATAACCATACTAACATTACTTGTTTTTCTATAGGTACGGTATAGTAATGTGGGCTGGTATTGTTAAAATATGGTGATAAAGAAGATCTTTCACTTGCAGAGCAGAAACCCTTAATCTATTGTGTTTTTTAAGTGCAATTAAGTTCAAATAAATAAGCATCATAATACTAAAGCCTAACACCCTTCCGAAACCCTTCATAAATCCTGGAAGACCACCCTCTATCTGGCTGACATGGTGGACAATGGTCGAAAAAAAAACATGGAACCACTATGTACGCCACCAATAGCTCTAGAACGAGCATTTAGGAAGAGACGGACAAGAATAAAGGCATGCCCCAAGGAGATGGGGAAAGGATTTAGCGAAGTAGTAGTAGGTAGCTTCAACTGACCATTTGGGGAAATTGGTACTTTATATAAATAGTTTTTTTGCTTGTTCAGCCAGGTATGTAATGAAGTAATGCGTGAGGGAGCCACATTCGAAATTACAACAGATATTACAATAGTAAAATGGAGATGCTAAAATGTAAGAGAAAGAGTGTGTATTCATACTAAAAGGATCTTATTCTAAAATGATGGATATAGGTACATCTACATAATCGCTTTCACGACTAAACCGCCGGACCGTTGATGAAATTTTTTAAGTATGAATATAGTCAAGGGCTAGGGTTCAAACATAGACTACATTTCAAATTCTTTTGATGTGTGTTGAGGTAGGTAAAGTATACTTTTATCAGTGGCCCACTGTACAATAGATTGACACACAACTATAAAACCACCAGATAGGTATCTATTTTAATTTATTCTTATAGTCACCATAACCATAAGGAAAGTAAGCAGAAACAGAATGTGTTCTTAGTAAAACCCCGATTTCCTTCGTAAACTAAGTTTGAGGTAAAATTTTTATGTGCGATTTATGGTTTGCGGAAAAACAAAGTAAATTCTAAGATTGCTGTGTTATTGATAGACGTCAACGTAAGGGTGTGTTGACTTGATGTTGTTTGTGGTTGTAAACAAATGGTTCCGTGGCTGATGAATCATTAACTATTCACCACTTCTAAAATATGTATTGTTTGGGTTTTTGTTGTATTTCATTGTTTTTTGACCGATTTAAAATAAATAGATTCGACCTGTGTGCGCTTAATATTGTCAGGTTAAAGTATTTTTTAAGAGTAAAAGTGTGTTCGAGTAAGTTACCAGATTACGAACATGTGTTTTAAATTTCATAGTTGTATGGTAGGTATTAAAAAAATAATTTCATAATTATTTACTTTAATAAGATAATTGGTTACAAGGAAAATTATTTTTTGACTTACTATAACATAGTGCGTACCACGTGCGTACGCTGATGTTTTTATTACAATCTCGTGAAATTCAAATCAAGCAGTAAACACATCGTGACAGAATGTACGCAATGCGGATTTGCTTACAAAAACGCAACTATATGCGTCGATTGTGGTTTTAGTGTAACCATATCATATGCAGACAGGCGACACACCCAGTACATAACCCACCATATAACATACACATCAGACATATAGGTATACGCTACATAACATAGTGCAATGACTAACATAAAATAGCTTTATTTACCTTTGCACACAGATTTAAAATTATCCAGTGTCCAGTGCTCCAGTGTCACTAGTTAGGTTATTCGTGTGAGTGAAAGTCGTAAATGACAAACGATTGGTAATAATTTCTAGGCTTCACTCGTGTTGTATGTAGGAATAAGTCTGGAGTGCCTTTGCAGTGCTATTTTAAGTGATAATTATAGCGTAGATAAAACCTGCCATTTGGTAGAGTATAGATTTAAAAACTTATTTCCATATTGCTAGAATATTTGTTGAACTTAAATGTGCACGATATAGAAAATACTTGATTTCTTGAATAATAATGAGCATCAAACAGGGGTCAGTGATCCACTCACTTATGTAGTAAACACGAAATATCGAAAAATACTGACTTGTAATTTGAAAGGTAGTGTTAAGTCTATAAATAAAAAAATAAGTCAGCGTAAATTATCCCGAAGTTTTTACGGGAACGGGCGCGGAGTCATGGGCAGTTGATAATTATAATTTAAATTTGAAAAAGCCATTTGAAGTAATGCGTGATTGGCATTACTTCTTTATCACTTCTTTTGTTTTCAATTCTTAAAATCTATTACTAAATTTAAATACTATTGTAGAACATAGGTTTGAAAGATCTAAATGATGTAAAATCTCTGTTTGCTTGAAATCGATTGCAAGTTCACTTGGCTCATGTTTTAGTTAAGATTTTAAATGCTCTGACTTACCTATTGACTTTTGAAATTTGACTTGTCCGAGTACTGGTCATATTGTATCCAATCCAAATAGGATTTACAGACGCGTGGAATAATATCGAAACTCATAATAATGGGGTATTTGCATCTTTTTAAGACTGTTAACAAACTTTAGTACCTACCTACTAACTTGTGTGTTTTACCGCAACATGTCTAAATTTCCAGATGACTTTAGTCTTGTAGCGGTAAGGGTCATCGTGTTACTTAATGTTTTATTTTTTATGCTATGAGATTATTATAATTATGAACATTGAACCAAATAATGTCTATGATGAAAGAACGACAATCTATTGCTAACATCATACAAACAAGTCAGATCAAGAAACAACGGTGAAGGAGTATTCCACTAGAAAACAGAAATGTATGTAATTAACAGTGTGATAAACAAGGGTTATGTGTCAGAAGATTAGCTATTATTGGACTGATAACATTATCAGTACCCCCCGCCGATCTTAATAATAGCATAGTGATAGTTATCGGTAGGCTTATCTTAGGGTATAAAACTTTGTGACTTTTGCTTTAGTGAGCAATAAAGGTAAGTAAAATTGTATACATGTGATTTTAAAACGAATTGGAAAGGATTTTTGTTATCAGACTGTAGCATTTTTTAAAATCTATATGACATGCATAGTGGAATATTTAATAAAATTTCCTAATTTTTTATTATATTTTATTCAAATATCGTGACAATATAAGATTCGTAAGGTACTTAATTGCATAAGTAATATTAGACCAAATCTTAGTTGAACAGAATATACAGTGAAGAATAAATATACTTATAGATTGATTAGTTCAGTCTCAGTAATGTTACTGTAAACTTTTCATTAAATATGACCGTAGTCATTATTATTAACTTAGTTTATATTATGATCGCCTCCACTTGTTATCAATGCATGTTATGATTAGCTGTTTTGACCATTGTTGTTAATGCTATTACTGTTTTCATGTCATCTATCTCATGCGTCATCACTGACCTTTTTTGTAATACATAATATTGTCGAAATATCACACAAATCCATGCGTCATATTATTCGTAGTACTGTGGTAATATCACACCACACATCACTAACACTAGTTACTACTACATGTTCGGTAGCTTTATGTAAATATGTTCTTTTATCGTTATTATCATCATCTCAGTTACCCCGGTTGCATTCCAAGCCGAGTCCCAGGTTTGCTAAAACGCGACTTTTTTTCCTTCTACCATCTACGTTAACTTGGTATTCATAATAAATTTCACAAAGAATTTGAATGTTTTGAAATTCTCCCCAAGTAGGAATGTTGAGCTTTATACCTTACATGCCTACTAATGTAAAAAAATAAATAAAATCATCATATACTCAATACGATACTCAAGCATCCGTCAGATATTATTAATATTAGGTTTTAAATAGTAGGTACTGTTCCCATAATTGATTGTTTAAACTTATTTTACTGTTATTCAGTATACTACTGCTATTCAGGTTACATAGCATTTTTTTTTTAACTGTCAATTAATACTCAAGTACTACAAAACCATTACTATATTACACATTATTTCCTCATTTTCTTAATTCATATTATGTAATGTTATTTATTTTTGTCGTAATAAACTTAAGCAATCATGATTCTGTTTAATGCATGTTATGTACATAAACGTTGCACTGTTTTTCATTACATTGTTTTGCGCACGCCTCGGCATTGTTTTCATGCGTTTTTTTTCTTTCTTTCAGAATCTGATCTCACCAGCCTATCACATGTTGGTAAGTGGTTCATGTTTCTTACATTACATACCTACATTAAATGTTTCTTTATTCATTTTAAAGGTGGATGTAACTTTATTATTACGTTTTCTGAAGTATTGCTATTAATTAGATCACCTGTATTATGAGTTTAGTGACTGCGTTAGGATTTTGTATGGAATTCCTCCTTACTATCCGCCAGAGGCGCTGTACAGGTTTGTCATACTGAATCGCTAACGCTGTCGCTAGCGTCTACTTTTAGAAAAACTCATACTAGGGGCACTGCAAGTCCCTAAGGTTATTTATTATTTTTTTAAAGTAATTTTCCATCTTTCTACGCAAATGAAGAAAAGTATCACCATAACTCTATTTTATAATAGAAACAGACATTGTATGTGAAATGCGATGTTAATCCCGGCTAGTACAAACGACGTTACACAATGCTTTCAGGATGTTTTCAAGAATGAGGTACACGAGGCGAGACAACTCAAAACAATCGTCTATTCGCGTAGGGCAACAAGTATCACTCATTACAGCATCGAAATCGTATCGTACGTAACGTAAAGTATCGTAGAATTCCCCCTGTTCAGTTGAAATTGTACCCAATACAAAACTTATTTTGTACTAGTAATATTTCATTAAGATACAATTTAAGTCGAAAAATAGATCTCGTTATAGATCAAATGAATGAATGAATGAATTTTATCAATTTAGTAGTTTCTTTAATTTTAACCTTTTACTTTGCTTGAAAATCGCTCGTTGAATGTAGTTCAGAACTGCTTAGCTAAAAAATAGTAGGAAGACAGCTAAGATATTGCTTGCTTTTTGTAATAAAACCGTATAGATAGATGCTTCTTTTCAGTGTTCACGAGAAGATAGACGTTCAAAATATGCTAATTCTTGTTAGTGCCAGTAATTACTAAATTAATTTTATTCAAGGTTGTGGTATTATATCGGTGTGTATAATTTGTATATACATGATGCGTGCAATATGCTGCGTCACTAGATTTACAATAAATTTTATTGGCTGAAGAATAATAAAAATATTAAATCTTTAAAAAGTTTTAATATAATATGAAATCTAGCACAAAAGTAACAGTTAGTATAAGTTGATAAAGATATTACACAATTAAATAGTGGAGTCGGAGTAACCATGATATGAGAACGGGCTTCATTGAGAAGATACAATTTGCTAGAATACTGCCCATTAATATATACAAATTGCTTCGATATGCGATAAAGTAGACAGTGGCCTTATTGTTATATGAGCATGCATTTCAATTAAGGTTCATAATGGTAATTGATGCTGTGTTTAGTACTGGACAAATACGTATAGACAGTTGGACACTCTTGGAAATAAGTAATTAGTAAAATAAATAATATTAACTAATTCAGTATAACCCTTACACATTTTGACGTTTTAAGTGCGACACAGTCAGGGCAATCTTGCAATATTGATAAATAGTCTATGACCAAACTACGCATAAATTTTTTAAGTTTAGGGTATTATTTTGCCAAACTTGGTATGGAAACCAAGGTGACAGCACCTCTTCCTAACCTCTTTTAAATACCTAGGGTCGCAAGATTTTAGTTCATTAACGACGAGACGAAACCTTTAATTGTTTGGTTTCCTACTTAAAATTTGATCTCATCCCATCTTCCCACTAATGAACCTTTTTTATAATGCATAGGCATTATAAAAAAGCTAACGTATTGAAACGTATTATGTATTTAAATTAATGAACAATCTCGAAATAGGTATCCGTGATCCTATTGTAGTGAAACTTGATATAATTAATAGTTTATAGTATTCAATCAAGAATATCACAGCCTAAAACCCCGCCAGAAATAACGTCAATACTATCATTATTAGGCCGACTGAGGAGTTCAGGGTCAGTTATAAATTCAAAGTGATTATTTGTTGTATAAATAACTTTTCACAAAAATTCATAGGAAACAGATTCTTTCTTTCACTTATATTTAAAGAGAAACTTAATTATTTTTAACGTTGGAAATGTGCCAAACTTTTGAGTATTTGCATTAACAAAGAATATGGTTGTTGACAGTGGAGACAAAAGACGATCATCATAATTGCAGTCGATACTGAATGCATATGTTTGTTTGTCTGAATTAATTAGAGATGGAAGGAAATTAATAAGTCTTTTATCTCTTTATTTTGACTTTAAAAAACAATCAGTTACTTAGCTTCAGAAAAGTTCGCTAAATTTTACTTATGTTCTTTTCATTAATTTATTGTCAACAATCATTATTGCAATTACATTGCAATAGTTATTGCAATTACATATATATTATAAATTACATATATAATGTAAATCTTGATCGATTTAAAAATATTGTTGTTGATGATTCCTTAAATAATTTAAATATAATTCTTGCTCAACAACCATTATTCAGTTCATTATAATTATCGTGTGAGAATTAAGTTTCTATTTCTTTGGCTGTAAGTATTCATAAAATCACGTTTTCTGCACGTTGTTGCTGCGTTCAATTTGTTTATACTTCAGTCACATGGCCAGTCACATGTACCTACAATAAGTTTACATCTTATAATTGCTCACCATTTATGGCACAATGAAGGGAGTTGGATTAATTACTTGGTACATTTCATTCTCCTTGTTCTACAGATTATTATCTCGGATAATTATATTTATCATTTAAAATAATTGATCTATTTATTACTCATATACTCATTCATTGTAGTTAACAGGACTTGCTTATTTACACGTGAAAACTGAAATGAGGATATGTTATAGAGGAAACGTATATAAACTTCCATAAGACGGAATTAATAAACCTTAAGAAAGAAAACCAAGTGTTACCTATGACCGTGTCGTGTCGAGTGGGCCACTTTTATAGATCATCATCATCATCATTTCAGCCGCAGGTTTTTTATAGATCAGAACAACTATTTCATAAGTCTCAGAATTCAAATAATCAGATGACTAATAAAAACGGGATTTAATAGAAACATTGACGTGACATGAGATGACGGATACAACAATTAATGTTCTCACTTAAAACTTTTCCAAATACAGGAAGTATAAGGAAACCAAAATCTATGAACCTATTGGAGGCATTCATATTTAGTAACAGAATTCTATTGGCTAAAACGAATACAACGATGTCGTCACAGAATTAATATAAGCAATTAAGGAAGATTAACATAAACTTCCTGCAACACAACTAATTGCGGTAAATTCAGTTCTGGGAAAAAGAATAGTGTCATGTTTACAAAGACTATTTTTAATTCCCGATGCGCAAAAAGTTTTCGTTGATTTGATGCCGACCATAGGAGTTTTAACGAACAATTAAAACTGTTTGATTGTTTGCGCAGTCAAAAAAAGATCTATGCTTGTATTCCCTTCATTTCCTTGTTTTTCTTCCAACTATTGTTGAAATGTATCACAGGGACATTCATATAGTATTTTAATTTTTCCCAAGCTTTTCTCATACATCCCATCATACGCAAGCAAAACCCTTGTATTATGAGATTTCTATGTACCTATATTAATTAAATTTTAGAATAAGAATTGAATATTTGGACAAAGCTAACATCAAGTAATGTTTGAAACTTGTCATAAAGAATACCTCAAGGTATAATAAGTATATTAGTAAAAAATAAAATATAAGGGAACACTCAAGTCACAGCAAAACCCCATTAGCCATTTTCCGCCTTGCTGTGACTGGGGATTCAAACCCAAACCCTCCAGACAAGATTAGTGTGCGATTACTCTACGGAGGTTGAATAATAAAGTAATCTTGAAATGTTTACTACCTGTCCTTTATACACCTATTTTACTATAAGATAAGGTTTATATCTTATCATATAGGACAAAGCAATTTCCCATGTAAGTAAAACATAAAAAGAAGGTCATCGCATGTTTAACTTTGTAATATTAGATTATGATGTATTCAGCAACCTAATACTGTTTAATTTATTCACACTTGTACTTTTCAACTTCTTAATTTATTGAAAAATCTGAACGAACTTCAGGCTACTTCAAAATACTTATTTTAAAATTAGGAACTTTATTTAATCTCGACTTAACTACCTATATATAAGGTAAGTAATATTTCTTCCATAAGCACATTATACCTCATAATATCAAGCTACTATATATTAATTATGAAATCATTTTCCAAGTACCTACACTATAAACTAATCGTGCCCTTGCTATGGCATCGCGGCCTAGTAACCTACATTTTGAATTTAGGTGTATTTGATTCGATATACGCAGTTGCATTGATATGAATGAGTGAAGTACTTGCACAGTACAAAATTTCAGTACATTATTTCGTAACACTAAAGCGTAGTTATGACATATTGATATGTTGCTACTTACCTTTATTAAATTTAAATATGTATTTTAGGAAATAGAAGAGAACTATATACAGTTACCATATTTCTATTTTTATTAGATATGACTCCCAATACCCGGAAAAAGCATAAGTACTTTGAGTTGTTAACCAAACTATAAATAGTTTGGTTAGTATTAGGGCATTAAGGTATCGAGCACCTGATTGTCTGAAAGGACATTTTATATTGTTTAGATAAAATGACGATAATCTGAGTGAGTATCTAGAGATCTGGATTACATGTATGAAATGATCCAAAAGGTCAAAGTCCACATGTTGGAGGAAATAAACACAATCAATTTGTTTACCTAATGTAAAATTATGTGTGTATAAACAGAGAATTAGTCAGCAATTGTTTACATTGGTTAGTCATTACGGACACTGACCATAAGCTGAACGATTTGTTTAAGTCAGGAAGGAAATCCAAAGAGTAAATAATCGTAGCCTAGATATTGTTTTCTCATGAAGAAAACTGAAATCATAAGTTTGACATTTTCCTTGTTTGACTTTATATTTCATTAAACTGGTATGTATCTTTTGCCATTAAATTTTCATATTATGTAAGTAGGTAGGTATTACAAAGTATGCATTTTTTTTTTAATATATAGGTATTCACTGTACTAGGCTGTGTACTGTTATCCATAACTATTAGGTTAGTGTCATAGAGGCATTTTATTTAAATTTATTTAAACATTATTATTATCGCCCACATTCATATTATATAAACAGAATAGAAATTTATGAAAAATAAATAAGGCGGCATTCCAAAGGTGGAAAGCCAACACGGCTTAACTACTAGTCAAGTACCTTTTTTATTTAAGTTTATTTATAAAAATAAACCAGTTGTAATGATTGATAGAAAAGTAATCACTTTTCATTTATCTATTGCTTGATCATGTCTCATCTTTCTTGTCCATTTCCTCTACACTATGCATTTTTCAATAAACTACCTCGTATAGCAATATTTTGTATTTGTGTTTGTCGGGCTGTGTATTTTGTCATCTTCGTCGGCCGTTTGCCAAGGTACCTATTAGCAAACGAGGAAGAACTAACGTAATACGAGTAAAAAGGTTGAAAGATAAAACTAAAAAGCAAATATCTCAAAGAATTTAATTGATATTTCATATGAACAGTCAATGTTATATTTTTCTATCTTAATAAAGTAAATATATCAATATCCTCGACTTTGAAAAAGTCATTAAGAAATGTCCATAACAATTGGTTGAAACTTGCGGAACAAATGTCGACGAGTGTCTTTGTGATAAACGTCATTTTGGCAACAATATACCTAATTGAAGTTTGAAGCGTTCCGAGAACTAATGAAGATTTCAAAGACCGTGAAGATCATGTTCAGCTATAGTTGAAGATGCTTATTCTATATTCATCAATTCTAGCCATTGGCCAGCTATGGCTCTAAAATTAGTAACATTATACATGTAAAAAAAATGTTACATTACTGATGATAATATGTAGACAAAATATCTGCAAACGGTGAGAATTATTTAATTGAATAGAGTAAAACTTTATTCCTTTCACAGTACCTTCACAAGGTAATACTACATTAGGTGAATATAATGTAGAGATAGCGAAATAAAAAATCAGGAAATAGGTCATTTCAGAAATTTTAAAATTCATATAAATAATTCATATTACCATTTTGTTATTACATCATAGAATAAAAACCGTTGAAAACCGTTACGTATAATGTTTATTACGGCCAATGCGTGGGCGCACAGTCGCAACGCCGTGCTCAGCAAGCAATGTCACCAGCAAACGAGACGCATTTAGTTGGATTTTTAGGTGTCCTTGATTTCAGTAGAAAGACAAAAAAGCCCTTATCATAACACGCAAAGAGTCCAAACTAATGTATCCATTTGTTCATGCGCAATCGTCGTCGATAGATCGGAATGTCGTTGAGACAAGAAAAGGTATTACGTTTTTTGCCCAAACAACAAGTAATGACGATATTGGTATCGTAACATCGGTGTTTTACGTGTCACATGTTTGAAATTTCCATGCATGTTTTTCTCAGTGGTAATTTTCTTTTTACAAGATAAGAACGAGAAAAGCAACAGAGCATAGACGTCGTTCTTGTACATTGTTTTGCACTGATATTCGTGACATGTCGTGTTTTTTCATCATGTATGAAACACGTGCAATGCTCTTAAGACGATACCTCGGTGAACACTAGCGCCACCATCATTTAAAAATCATTATTCACTGAAAACACAAGTTATTAAAAATCCCTCTGCTGTAATTATGATTCTGGATCTGAAGTTAATTTTAATCATATTCAATTATTAAATTATAGTTCCATATAGTTACAAATTGCAAAACTGCTAAAAGTGGCCGTTTTAAGCAATAATGCAATTTGTAACTATAGGGAATTATTATTTAATAATTTAATATGTTTTAAATTAACTTCAGATCCAGAACCATAATTACAGCAGAGGGATTTTTGATAACTTGCGTTTTCAATGAGTAATGATTTTCAAATGACGGTGGCGCTAGTGTTCACCGAGGTATCACCTTAAGGCTTCATTATCCCGAACTTTGATGAGCATCATAAATTTGTCAAAATGGGATTTTTTTAAAGAAACAATTACTAGATTTACTTGCGAGTACATACCTTGTTACAGCAGTAGAACGAGAGTGTGTACTATGTTTTTATTTTGTATGAGTCATTCATTCATATTATATATGATCTACGAATTAATATTAAGAGACGACGTACTACCTGACGCGTTTATAAAAAACCTTTATACATCTATTAACAACACAGGTTTTTTAACTTGTATGTTATTGCGTAATATATAAAATATATTAAAAAATAACCTACCACCTTATGATTACGTGTATGCTGTTCCGCCTATTGGAATGAATCACGTGTACCATTAACAAATTCATCTATACATTATCAGACATTTTCTAGACGATCAATAACACGACCGTGACGTAGAGTGACTACGTCGCATGCTTCTATACCTTGACCTCACTTGACCGTGATACATTGATCATATTTATATCTTGTTACCTGCCAAACCATTTGCAATAAATTCGAGAATATATACCAGAACTTACTGATTGAATGACTACTGACTTAAGTTAAACAATTCTAGTATATCTAATTGAAAATTAAGATACAGATAACCCTGAGGATAATTTTATGCTGAGATCATACTTAATAACATCAATAATTTATTGCTAATTGAAGGCAAAGTCTTTAAAAGTTACTTTGTAAATGTGAAACGAAAACAAAGATCAGGGCGTCTAAAAACGCCACTTTGAGCAATTCATCGAATCGATTCATATTACGAATTCCTTAGCAACTCTGTAGCAATTCCTCTATTTTTGTAAAATGACCAACTAAACTTTGCAATTCCTCTTCAAAAAAATTGAAAGAAATAGGAATTGCTAAAGAATTGCTAAGGAATTCGTAATATGAATTCGATTCGATGAATTGCTCAAAGTGGCGTTTTTAGACCCACAGGATATTCAGAAAATAGTTTTTCATCTTAGCCAAATTTTATAGAATAAATATTACTTACATTAATATATTTTAGTATGAAATTCGGCAAAATGATTGACACAAAAAAATTGTTCAGTCGCATTTTGTATCTATTTCTGTTACCAGCTCGATTTGAGGGTTGTCCCGAACGTGGTTACCGTTGACGTCACTCTTCAACCTTCGTGTATATTTTAGTAGTCGGTAAATTACCTATTAATTTGAACTGGTCACGTGTTCGCTTCATATTGGTTGGAGTTTTTTTGGTGTTAAAGTCCTTATTTCTTTGTTCTTTTGACTTAATCTTGTTATTTGATTTTCATGGCTGTAATACTGGGCCGAGTTTGTAAAAAAAATATTCCTGTATTCAAGTCAAAGAGCAACCCGGCATCGGCCTTTTCCAGCAGAACATGCGAAAGCTCTTGTTACTCTTTGGGTAGAGATATCGGATTAAATATATGTAGAATATAAGTGTATTAGGTAAAACTTCAAATCATCAAATTCATAATCAATAAACTTTGGTTTTGTTTACAAATAAGAGCAAACAGTACCTATAGTCCTCACTTGACAACATCAAAATTATGCTACGTGTTTCGTCCTCAAGATTAGCAAATATATAGATTGTATTACTTATAGGATATATGTAGTTACACATTTATTGTGACGCCACAGCAGTGAATGATTTGAGATTTTCAAAAAAAAAAAAAAATATTAATAATAAATGTGGGTAGGATGCGGCGGTTTCCTGTCCGGCCACCGCCCATTTTTACTCATTCACATTCCGTGCTTCGCCACAGTCAGTACGTCGAATATTCCGACGAAATAATTATTTTATTCTCTTCGGTCAAACAAAATAAGGATGTCCTCACGAAAACGCGATTATAAAGATAGTGTCGATTTAAATAAGTTATTAAAAAAAGTGGAATCCTTAGAAAAGAAAGTGAATTTTAACAAACGTCGCCGTCGGGTAATTCAAGATAGTTCATCTTCCTCGTCGGGGTCGAGGGAGTCGTCACCTGTTCGAAGCCGTGTGCGGTCACCGGAAAACCTAAAAGGTATTTGGTTAGCTTAAAACACTTTCGTGTGATTATTATTTTACTAGTGCATAACAGCTTATATATGGTGTTTGCGGTATGACAAAATAATCCAGAGTCATACCTACACAATGACAGTAATGCCCACAGTATTACTTTCAAAAGCTGAACATTACCGGGTCTGCGATATAACAAAAATCAGAGTTATATCTACCCATCCAAGGTAATGCTTCTTTTTTATTGCACGTCGGGTATATCGGTTTAACATTACTAGTTGAACCACCCACATAGTAAAATCTTGCTGATACTGCAGATCTCCTAAAAAAGCTACTTGTGGCTAATTTCAGGCGGTGATATGGACGCCGAGAAAGTTACCGTCGAAATACACTGTATACCAGTACATCGCAGCCGGTCTCCTAGCCCAAATAGGACAAGCCAACCTGCCGAAACTGAGGTATCACCTTTGCCTTGCACTAATGTACCTGTGCCGAATACAGAGGTAGAAAATCTAGATGAGAACTTCGTAGAACTGGATAGTTCTATTTTAGATATACTTGGCGATGATCCTACTGCAGTTACCACCTATGGTAAAGAAATTCAGAAAGATCTTGCCGTTCGTTTTGAACATACCGCAACACATGGCTTGTCAAAAGAAGTTCGTAAAGAGCTGTTGTATAAATATTTGATACCGAGTAACTGTACCTTAATTGATGCACCCGCTATAAATCCGGAAATTAAAGGTGCTATATCTTTTGTAGTTTCAAAAAGAATCAAAGCTATGGAATATAAGCAAAAGCAACTAGCTGGTGCTATTTCAGGATTGGGTCAAGTTATTACACAATTAATTAGCAAGGGGAATAATAACCCCGATTTAATCAAATCTCTTATGGATGTTAGTCGGCTACTATGTGACTGTCAACATAATGATTCCGTTACCAGAAAAAGTTTTATATTAAGTACACTTAAGAAGGATATGAAAGAACAAATAGAAAGTACAAAAATTGACAAGTTTTTATTCGGTAGCGACTTAGCGGAGACATTAAAAGCCGCTAAGGCAATAAACAAATCTAGTGCAGAATTAAAGCCGACACCTGCAAAACAGCCTCCACGGAAAGCGACCAACACCGGTTCAAAAAACTGGAAAGCCCCCCCGAATCGTCGGGGGACGATGCCATCAACATCGCAGAAGAATCAGGAGCCTGCATCAGAGCGACGGATGAAGCATCAGCGCGCGAGCTCGTCGAGAACATCGCAGCCAGCGTCGAGACACAGCCGCCGCTAAATCCGGTAAAATACGCTGGCAGACTCGCCGATTTTTATTATCAGTGGTCGTGTCTAACAACCGACACGACAGTATTATCATGGATAAAAGGTTATGAAATACCTTTTGCTAAGCAACCGGTTCAGCCTTTTGCTAACAATAACACGTTAACATCTACGGGCGTAGAACAAAAACATTTTGCAGAAGCTATCCATAACCTTTTATCCATTGGTGCAATATCTACGTGTAAACCGTGCGACGGTCAATTTATTTCCAAGGTTTTTTTGAGGCCCAAGCCAAATGGCAAGAAAAGGTTCATATTGAATCTAAAACAACTTAATAAATTTATAATTACCTCACACTTTAAACTAGAAGATTTAAGAACAGCTGTAAAACTAGTATCAGAAAATTGCTATATGAGTACCGTTGACATTAAAGATGCCTATTTTTTTATTAAAATCCATCCTAATTCTAGAAAATACCTTCGCTTTTGTTTGAACAGCCAGCTATATGAATTTAACGTCTTACCATTTGGCCTGAATACAGCACCCTTCGTTTTCACAAAAATTATGAAACCAATCGTGAAGCTTTTAAGACAATGTGGTTATATCTCAACAATTTATTTGGACGATATATTTCTAATCGCAAATACCTATAAAAATTGTTTAGACAATGTCGCAAAAACTATAAAACTTTTGACATCTTTGGGTTTTGTTATCAACAAAGAAAAAAGTACTCTTAGACCTAACAAATTAAGTAAATTTTTAGGATTCTTAATTGACTCTAAAAAGTTTGAAATTACATTACCTCCTGATAAAATTTTAAGAATTAAAAAAGAAGTCGAAATTTTTAAAAATCTACAGCGTTGTAAAATTAGAGAATTTGCACGTTTCGTAGGGTTACTGGTATCTGTCTGCCCCGCAATTGAATATGGTTGGCTATATACAAAAGGATTTGAACGATGCAAGTTTTTAAGTTTGCATCCTGATCAAGATTACGACAAATATATGACGTTACCGAAATCATTGAATCAAGATTTCAATTGGTGGCTTAAAACTCTTGAACACCCAAGATGCAAAATCAAGGATGAGGCTTATGATTTAGAAATTTTTACCGATGCCTCAACTACTGGGTGGGGCGCTGCCTGCGGTAGTAGCACAGCCAGTGGGCCTTGGAGTGCAGAGGAGCAAGAAAATCATATAAACTATTTAGAGATTTTAGCTGCTTTTTTAGGACTAAAATCTTTTGGAAAAGAATCTTACAACGTTCAAATTCTCTTAAGGATTGACAATACAACCGCTGTTTCTTATATAAACCGCATGGGCGGAATCCAATTTCCTCACCTTACGCAGGTCACAAAAGACTTATGGCAATGGTGTGAATCGCGAAAGATACATGTTTATGCATCTTACATTAATTCTGCCGACAATGATCTCGCTGACGCACAATCTAGACGAACGCATCCCGACATAGAGTGGGAATTAGCAGGTTGGGCCTTCCAAGAAATTGTTAACCGTTGGGGTAGCCCCGATATAGATTTATTTGCCAGCAGAATTAATGCTAAATGTATAAAATACGTCTCATGGCATAGAGATCCGGACGCAATTTTTATTAATGCTTTTACAATATCTTGGACAAATTTTTTTTTCTACGGTTTTCCTCCTTTTTCAGTAGTCCTAAAAACATTACGAAAAATTATTTGCGACAAAGCTACTGGGATTCTGATTGTTCCCCACTGGCCTACGCAACCATGGTACCCAATTTTTAGTAGTCTTCTTCAATCTGATCCAATAATATTCAAACCAAGTAACGATCTCATTCTGTCTCATTCTAGTGCTCGCAACATGCATCACCAGATTACCCTGGTTGCAGGGCTATTATCCGGGCGGCGCTGATGAGAAGAGATGTCCCAGAGTCTTCCATAAACATAATGATATCATCATTGTCGAAAAACTCAATTAAACAATATAATACTTATATTAAGAAATGGTATGGGCATTGTTCAAAGAATAATATAGATGTTTTTAAAGCCGATATCCCGAAAATACTTAATTTTCTTACTGATTTATTTGATTCTGGGGCACAATATAATACGCTTAATAGTTGTAGATCAGCGTTAACGTTAATTTTTGGAGAAAATATTTCTCAGGATGACAGGATCAATCGCTTTTTTAAGGGAACATATAGATTGCGTCCACCCCAACCTAAATATAACTTAACTTGGGATACCTCACAAGTTCTAGATCATTTAGCTACCTGGTATCCCAACGAAAGCTTATCATTAGAGAAAATATCAAAAAAATTAATTACTATCCTAGCCTTAATAACAGCTCATCGAGCACAAACTTTATCAAAAATTGCATTAAACAATATCGACATACGTAGTAATGAAATCATCATAAAGATACAAGATTTAATAAAAACGTCACGTCCGTGTTCTGCTCAACCAGTCTTAGTACTTCCCTATTTTGAAGATAGAACTGAAATTTGTCCAGCTAAAGCGTTTTGTTCTTATTTGGAAAAAACAAAAAATTTACGTGGCAATAATAACGATTTGTTTATCAGTATAAGAAAACCTCACAAATCAGTTACATCACAAACGTTAAGCAGGTGGATTAAAGACACACTTAAAAGTTGTGGCATTGATATCTCGTTGTTTACAGCACACAGCACAAGACACGCTGCTACTTCGAAGGCTATGACGCTAGGCGTCAGTTTAGATTTAATTCGAAAGACCGCTGGTTGGAGCGGGTCTTCTAATACATTTATAAAATTTTATAATCGGTCTATCAGAAACGACATTAACAATGATTTGTTTGCAAGAAGTATTGCCAGAAATTATAGTTAAAGAAAATTATTTATGTTATAATTACAAAGTTTTGTAGCCATGTGATTATCTTATATAAAATACAATTATTTAATTGTTGTAAGGAAGTTTTGTCTTTTGTAATATATATAATAAATCATCATTTAAAGTGAAACCTTATTTATTTAATGATGATCAAAGGATGTTCACGTTTTTACTCTCAACATCTACATATATCCTATAAGTAATACAATCTATATATTTGCTAATCTTGAGGACGAAACACGTAGCATAATTAATGATTAAACGAACTTACCTAGTGAAGTTCTATCATAATTATGCGAAGTGTTTCGTCCGAAGAGATTAGCAACCCACCCACCCCTTTTTACCCCAGGAAAACGTGAAACATCCTAATTTCTCTGAACTAAATGAGTAAAAATGGGCGGTGGCCGGACAGGAAACCGCCGCATCCTACCCACATTTATTATTAATATTTTTTTTTTTTTTTGAAAATCTCAAATCATTCACTGCTGTGGCGTCACAATAAATGTGTAACTACATATATCCTATAAGTAATACAATCTATATATTTGCTAATCTCTTCGGACGAAACACTTCGCATAATTATGATAGAACTTCACTAGGTAAGTTCGTTTAATCATTAATTATATTTATCACATTTTTTTTGTAGAAACATTAGTTTGTGAATAAACATGTTTTTGTGTAATTTGTTAAGAACGTAGTCAGCAAAACAAGATGTTTAAGGCAATTCCACTTCAGCGATTATATTTTTTATTTACATATTTACTTTGTTTTTATGTAATTTGGGTAGTTCCACCGGATGTTAGGGTATTAGGTATATATGATTATGTTTTTTCAGCCTAATCTGAAGTTAATATGATAAAAATATTATAAAATTATGGAAATGCTATTATTATCTAATTATGGAATTAATTAATTGGGTTTTACGATTATAAATCAATAAACCATGAGCCTTTCGCTGATGTTTATACAACTAACAATTAACACAGGTGGCGTGAAACCAACAAATTGCTAAAATTGCTGCAAATAAAACAATTGCTATGAGTATAATTCGGTGATTTAGATTAATAGTTTCTAAAAATCAATCAAACACGACGGTTCTTTTACTAGCGAGCAGACACATAACAGACATTGAACCCGATTCTTTGAAATGTTATTTTGCCAGACAGGCAACCAAACAATCTATACCTCATCATTAATGCGACCATAAAGAATCCTATTCAACGCTGAGATAATAGAGTTCAGAATACACTTTTATGGTAGCCGTAATATGAAGATAGCGACAATCAAGTTTCAGTTTATGTCACTTGTCACTGGCGTGATTCGTGATACCTACAAAACGATATATTATGGTAGAAATTTTGCTTGCTTTATGTCAATTAATTATAATGATTACATTAATGAAATTATAAGTAAACTTCAAAATCAATTACTTTTAAGTATAGAACTACCATTACAACAAAGCGCAATAAAATATGACGAGTAAGAAAACTGACCGGTGGTACGCTAACTCATAGTTTTCTATTTTTCAACTCTTAAAACTGGGCAGTTATAAAGACAATTACTTTCAAATACAGCATTAGTATGGATGTATATCAGTTATTTAATACCAGTTATGACATTTTATATGAATGTTCCTTTTCCTTAACTTGTCCTCCTAAACCAAGAAGATTCAAGTTCTTCGATTTGTTGGCGGTAAAAAATAGTTTTCTTATAAGTATGTACCTACTTACTTCATAAAATAAACTGAATTGGCAGTAAGCAAAAATATGATGCTCAATAAAAAATTAACAAGTTCTGCATTATGACACAAGTATTGTTTGTACTTTTCGTAAACTACCTAAGTACATTTATCTTTAAAGACGCTGATGCAGTTTGAGACTGTGGCTGCCGTCCAAAATACGCAAACTCAACTTTTGAAGACGAGTTTAACGACAAATCATGGCCTCGTGGGTGACGTGAACGAATTAAACAGCAGCATTTCTAGTGACGGCGACGTCTGCCAGGGTAAACACATGATTTTAAACAAAACATAATGAAACTATAAATTACTCACCTTCCTATTTAATTTGTATATTCTACGACGTTTGCAAATTTATTGAGGTTTTTGATCGAATTTTGTAAATCAGCACGGTTTAAATTGTAGAGCTGGAAAACTTGGTTTAAAATATTAAACAAGTTTATGTCTCAGTCCATACCTTAGTTAATCAGTATTTATCTTAAAATATCGATATTTACCAGGTAAGTAATATAGTTCCCTTTGATCGAGCTCCGTTTCCATTACCAGATTAAAGACGTTTATTTTTTGAGATCCCCGTTTCCATTCATTTTGTAGAGTAAGTATTGTGCATATTTCTGCTATAGATATTCCACTTCTGGATGTGCTTACTTCAATAATTAATAGTAAGCACTTACTTATATAAAATTACCTTTCACAACCAACCACAAACTAGTGAGTTAGGTTAGGAGTATACATAGAATACAAAAAAAAAAACAATCCAAGAAAATTTTAATCTCATAATTTAGGCCCAATTTTCTATTTATTAAAACTGGCAATTATTAATACTTTCTAAACATCCCTGGCATCAATAGTTCTACGAGGTTATGCAAAGAATCAGGCCACACGTGGTTCGAAAGGGTTAGCATTCAGCGGAATGACGTCAAAACTGCCCTACAAAGCCGATGGTCTATTTTCGCTGGTTTTTTTATAGAACGCATTGAGATGCAGTCTCGGCTGTTACGAAATAGGTTGATGTATAGTTTGTTTTCAACGTGTGCTATTAATGTTTCATTTTGGTTCTGCCGGCGTATTTGGGGTTACCTATGACGCAATTGATATCAAAGAAAGGCCATCTATTTAGATATTTCGTAGAACAGTTTTGTTTTGGTTTATTTTTGTTCTGTTTGGGTTTAATGTTATTACTAAACGGATCGAGGTTTTGGTAACTGTCGTCATAGTAAAGTTTATTATATTTAATTGGCGCTATCAAGCCTACTAGTATGTCTGTAAATATTATTCAGAGATAATTTAACTACCGACAACATGGTTTATCATTCTGCTACCAAATATCTAAAACAATATATTTTATTTAGAAGTAAAATAGAGACAAAAAGCCGTAGGATCGTGAATACAACAAAAAAAAAAAATAGGAAGAAATTCGCTTATTTATATTTGGAAAAAGAATAGGATTAATGTACTGATTAGAGCCTTATAACTTTTTTAATTGCTGTTGCCTGAAATAGGCAACAGAAATTAAAAAATATATAGATTTTGCTAGCCAATATATCCCTAAACTGTTTGAACATTATAAAATTAGTTTAATACCTAACATTAGACATATGGACGTCTCTAGAGACTAGCACTTCAACGACAATACACGCGGAAGCATGAGTCAAAGCCAAGTATTAATACATCTGCTGAATTCGCAAGCCAGTGCACAGCAATCAGTACAATAAATAAAACAACAGGTTTATTTAATATCAAATCAATTTTTAAAAATCGTGTAATAAACAGTTCTGTAAATATTTTGGTGTAAAATATGTATCTGGCGAAGCTAGATTTTGTATGTATAAACCTTGCTATCCAAACTTCCATAACTAATATTATGGTAGACGGAGACATATTGCTTTTGGGATCTGTAGGTTTAGGTTTTATTGCCACCGACTTTACTTGCTGACTGTGATGTCTACTGACCCACAGAGGATCTTGGCCGGAGGTTGATACCAGATCTCTCCACCGTTCTCTGCTCAGCGCCTCCTCTTATCAGTCGGCTTTTTGGAGGGCTTCCAGATACTTTCCAACTTCATCACTCCAGCAATATAAATTAAGAGATGCAAAATTACAAAATAAATAATGTTAGGTTATTTATATCTTACCTAGAATTTTCTGTTTCATTATAACAGGTTTTATTTAGAGGTATTACTCGTTTTGATCTTTTCGTCATCAATATCATTTCAGCCGCAGGCTGTCCACTGCTGGACATAGGCCTCCCCCAAGAATTTCCAAAATGACCAGTTGAAAGTGGACTGCGACCTTCTTCAGGTCATCTCTGGTCGGTGGGTGTCCGATGCTGCGTTTACTTTGATCTTTTGTTGCGTCCTATATTCATGTCTATTTGTTCTACCTATGTATTGATTATAATTTTTTTACATTCACACCTACCTGACAGCCAACTTTTTTGAAACTCTGATGTTGGTGGCATCTAAAACCTAATTGTTTATGTATAAAAAGTACTTTTGTACAAGTAAATTAATTACTAGACTAAATTTTCCTTATATTATATACGAAAACGTGTGGTATATTTTCAAGCTAGAAATCACATGGCATAATTTGCAACATAGCTGTATTTAAAAAATTTGGGCCCGCTATTTCTCGATTTGTTGGTTAATTCTTACGAAAATAACCGTACAAAAGTCAGTGACCTTACTCGCGGATAATATTTTTAATCCAATAGCTGTTAGCGTTATGGAAATATAATTACATTAGCAAAGGTCACCGGTGGTGAAAGGTCACTCGTGGTACTCTTTCTCGTAGAAACAAGCCATTTGTGTTACATTATACGGCCTTTACACGCTATGCTTTATTATTTAACTTGCGACCCGCCCCGGCTTCGCATGGGCATACCTTACACTTGAATCACTCTATCTATTAAAAAAACCGCATCAAAATCCGTTGCGATCTAAGCATACAAAGGGACATAGGGACAGATAAAGCTACTTTGTTTTATACTATGTAGTGATAGTGATAGTGATTTCATTCTGTACCAACGAGGAAATGCTGCCGGCGTCGGTACAATGTCGCAGGGACCATTATTATATTATGTTTTATATAAGTTTAAATATCAGTTGTTATTATTATTATTTATTGATTAAATTGTATATCCTATTTGTATATTAAAGATATTCCTATAAATTATCTATATTAACCTTCGAAGTCATCTAAATCTGTGATTTTTTGTTTTTCCCTTTCTAAATTGTTTGTGGTATAATCAATACATATAATAAGACACTAAAATGCGAGTGTCTGTACATTTAATATTTTTCAAAAAAACTGATAGAGTGCGATTAAAAAAGAGTAACAGAAACCAAAAAGACAGTTTTTGAAATTTTTGTCTGTCTGTATGTATGTATGTCTGTCTGGTACGTTATAACTTCGAAAATACTCAACGGATTTGAACGCGGTTTTCACAGTTGGATTACATTTAATTAGGAGCGTTGTCAAAACTTTGTTTCGTCAAAATCGGTTAAGGGAAAAATAAGTTATGGTCGATTGAAAATTTACTTCAAACACTGCTTCAAAACTTTTAATGCGTTTACGTACGTTTAATTTAATTTAGATAAGGCTAGAATTTCTACTTTATATTATCCATATCAATAAAGACGAAAACACGCACTGCACCTATTAATTTTAATAAAATAACACATTGAATTTGATCGTAAATTTAGTAACATAAAATCTCAATAGATGGCGCTGACTTACTTTACAACTCGCTATGGTTACGTTTTCGCATTATGGTATAGCAGATTGAAATTAACCCTAGCAATTTAAAAAAATTGATGGTCTCTGTCTTTATGGTTCTTATGGTTTGGTTCTTTAGTTGTTGTCTATTGAATGTTTGGTAAATGGACGGTGGTTCGGTTCGCTATTGTTAGTTATCTTGCTTGAATTGAAAATTGAATTTGTTGTTTGACGGAACATACGATCGTGTCGTATATAAAGAATTTTAATTATTTTAAATAATGCCTAGGAGGAAACGATCTAATCTGTCGCATTATTTCAGAAAAGCTAAAAGCAGAAGGTTAGCTAGATCTCAAGAATATGCGCCATGCATTGTCTCGGTCTTTAGAAACTTCTTCTGACAGAGAGTCTCGGTTGTCCGCTGACCGCGAGCGTCATGCGTCATCTCGGGCTTCGGAAACGTTTACCGAAACTCAAGGTTTTGGCGGAAATTGTCGGGGATGAAGTGATTTACACGTTATATAACAATGTTGTGCATCAGAATGATGCTACCACCTACCCTATCGAGTTTTCGGAGTTCGTTGGCTGCAAGTGGTCTTCCTGCTAACATTACTCTTAAAGTCGGCGTTCCTATTATGCTCCTAAGAAATTTTTCTCCGCCTAAACTATGCAACGGGACCCGACTCAAAGTAACGGTTTTGCAGCGCAACTTAATACAGGCCGAAATTCTCACAGGGTGTGGTTCAGGCAAAACGGTGTACATACCTCGAATACCACTCATCCCCAACAATTACCCCTTTCAATTTAAACGCACCCAGTTTCCAGTTGCTGTATGCTTTGCCATGACGATAAATAAGTCGCAGGGACAAACCCTAAAAGCAGCTGGCATCGACCTAAGAACAAGATGTTTCTCGCATGGACAACTGTATGTGGCTTGCTCGCGGGTCAGTAGCGGCGAAAATCTATTTTTATTAGCCTCTGAGGGAAGAACTGCTAATGTTGTCTACAAAGAGATTCTTTGAACTTAACTTTGAAACATGATATTTGTTTATATTTGAATAATGTCCTGGCTACTTCGATTGCGTCATTTCATTTCAATGTAACACAGGTTACGCGAAAAGCGACCTACACGCGGGCGGAGCCGCGGGTAACAGCTAGTATCCATCCATACTAATATTATAAATGCGAAAGTCTGTCTGTCTGTCTGTCTGTCTGTCTATCTGTCTGTCTGTCTGTCTGTCACCTCTTCACGGCTAAACGGCTGGACCGATTGTGATGAAATTTGGTAGGGATGTAGTTAATGACCTGAGGTCAAACATAGGCTACATTTGGGCGCGATATAACCGAGTCCCACGCGGGGCGGAGCCGCGGGGAACAGCTAGTTACATATAAGATTAAACGCTATGTTTATTAGTTGCCGCTATTTCACCTTGAACTCTTGTTAATATTGAATCCATTTCATCAACTTTCCTTCTCTTACTTTCCCCGTGAATAGGAGTCTCTTATTCTCATTCTCATTCATACGAAACGGAAAGTGGAAATATTGTGCACAGGAAGTTGTTCAATAGAGATCTTAGTATAGTGAAGATTACGACGAAAGGTGAAAACAGAGGTAGAAGAGCTTCAGTCATCAACTGTGACATTGTTATCATTAGGTCTATGTGATATTTTGGACCAACACAAAATAATTTTTGTACTGATGTATATTTTCTTTGTTCTAGGATGAAATTTGAATTTTCACATAACACGCATCACAATTTTGGTGATGATAAAAGTATCTATATTGTTCCTACCTCTAATCAGTCTAAATATTTTCTGAAGCCATTCGATTAATAACAATTTTTAATTATTGAGGAGCTGATAGCCTAGCGGTGCGCGCGTGTTTGCAGTAATGAAAGCGCGCATCAAGTGACGACGGGGAGTACACGACCATGTTTGGATTGATCGCCATTAGTGGCATCTATCTTGTGCTTGATAGTACGTTAAGCCGTTGTTCACAGCTGTTATCGATAGATGGCAGTCGTTAGGCTATGTTAATGGCCTTTTAGGCGGCCTGAAAAATCGAACAGTGTTGGCCATTAACACAATCGGATCATGCTCCTCCTATTAGTCTTTTTTCACTGTAAATAGTTAAGGTGGTCACGAGGTCAGACGGCAGTCGCTCCATTGTAATAACCAGTACCGCCAAATCAGGACCATGAAAAAAACATACCCTGAGCTCTGAAACGTAAGCTTAAGATGCAACAAAGTTGGGTTTCCTTTGGGCTCGGACGAAGAAGAAAATTTTATATATTATAATATATGCTTTAGATGTTATTACTTAATAACGTTAACTGTTAAAAGAGATGTGCCCTACACCTTATAGTTAAGTATTATCTATGATAACATATGACACTATCATACTTTGTTGTTCTTTCACCATCGCTTCCTTTTTATAAAATGTGTTTTATACATGCACAGACTGAGATAAGATCATAATTAGTATGTACACACAACATACATAAATCCACGGTAAGATAATATCATTTTGAGAGATTAGATAATGACAATGATCGGTTGCATAGCTAGCGTAGAAAATAAAGTCATACATCATCATCATTTCGTGTAGGTGACACGGTCAATCGACCATATATACATATATAGTGTCAGAGTTCTTAGGAACCACCTCTCGGCCCTGACGTGGTTCCTTTAACGACTACCAGATGGCAGCCGGACCAACGGCTTAACATGCCTTCCGCAGCTCGGAATCATCTTTATTATCAGACAATCAGGTAATTCACGCCTGCAATGTCCTAACCAAACTGGAAACAACTCAACAAAGTATGCTTCCCGTGGAAATCGGACCTACGACTCCTGAGTTTACAGGCAAATGCCTTAACCACTGGACCACGGAGGTAGTAAGTAAGGCATATAGATTACTGATGATATATATTCTGCTTATGTAAATAGGCTACTTGACTCATATCAATTTTGATGCAACAAATGTTTATTTCTTACAGTATTTGACCCACGAAACCGAAATATATCGATCTACGCTAAGAAAAATGCAAGTGGCACTATAATTTTAATCAAATTTACTTAAAATTTGGAACTGTCAAAACACGAGCCTGCCATCATTTGCCATGACGTGGAGCAACTGTTTTGGTAAACAGAATAATTACGTCACAAAACTCTGCAAAAAATGGCCGACGGTGTTTTCGATAGGATTTTAAAAGTAAGCTTTTAAAATTAAATTTTGCTGCCTTATAGGGCCCGGAAATTATAGAAAAAATTTCAATCTAAACAAATAGAGAATGATTATTTTAAACTAAAACAAAATACAAGTCAACTAGTAAATTTTATCTGTGTCAACCAAGACCAGAGATGCAAAAACATAATATTTTAACCTAATTTTTTTTAAGGGTTCAAGTTTTGTCGGTAAAATAAAAGAATGACTATGACAGTGACTTGGGCTCTATTTTTTACTTAAATTAAGAGTAGATTTAATTTTAGTTTTATTTTTGTTATAAGTTAATATATAAATAATATTTGTTTACTTACTTAAATAAAAGAATTAGCTAATTTTAAATATTATTGTCCGTCGTCGATTGCAAAGAGTATGTAATCACTACGTTTAAGAGACGGGACTTCCGTACAACGAAAATGAAGTTCGAAATCAAAGTTTGCATCGCATTTAACTTTTTAATTTGTGTTTCTTTTCGTTTATTTTATTTATTTGGCCAACTAAAAACATTCTTTCTTCGGTGCTACCAACTATGCAATACCAATTTCAAACGTGTAGGTACAGTGGGCTGCAGAGAAATCTGACCCCCCTTTCAATAGCAATACTTGTGGCATGGGGCTCAGATTTCTCTGCAGCCCACTGTACCTACTACGCCAGGAAAACTAGTCTTTTAAGGACTAGTTTTCCTTTAATCTTCTTCAGTTCTACTTTAGTCAAGTCTGTAGTCTAGTCCAGTCAAGTAAATAATTCTAGCAGAGGCTAAGTGAAGCGGTGAAAAATCTTCACCTAGCTATAACTTAAAGATTTTGGTGACCAAGATAAAAGTCTTGTAATCGACACTGTACCACTTCCCAACACTTACGCTTGTTCACGAACAGTTTGCGAATAATAATCCACCAATATTATGCACAAATACTCGAAAAACCCTAAGTTTTGGAAATTAAATACAGCGCGGATAAAGTGACAGTTCTTTTCTTTTCCTCCAATGTTTTTTTTTTCATACTTTTTACGGTAATGGAAACTAGTCCTTTAAGGCCTATCTTGAATTTATTAATCTTCTTCAGGGGGCTTACTATCATCCCTTAAAACCATGCCAACCATGGGGGGGACATAGCGACAGTTTACTTTTCCTCCAAAAACCGTCTAGTAGCTCTTGTTTTTCCGTCTGTCATAAATCGTCGTTTTGATTTGCCAAAGAGTCTTAAGTCAGTAAAGAGGCTGGAGGCCGCAACAAAGGGTCTATGCATTTATTAGAAATATAACATATTCCGTTGATTCATGCTTCTAAAATATAAGTAAATATAACAGTAAATAAAAAATTATATAATCATTTGTCATTAACAAAACCATAGTTTTCATGTGATACAGAAATATTACATTTAAATACATACGAGTAGTGTATTATTTATTATGACGTATTTCCAAGACTATTCTTTGACGTCACATGTCTTAGACGTCATCATTTTACGTCGACACAATATAAAGTATCGATCTTTTAAACGTGTGTAAGCCTCTACTCCCGGCCCAGTAGTGGTAAATCTATTATTAGAATGCCCGCCCCCTTGACGTAAGTAGTACTGACATTTGGGCCTTGAGAGGTGTGGCAATAGTTGAGCCCTAATGGACGTTTATTAGGATTCTAAACATATCGCTTACTTTTTGCTTAAATGAATTTTATTTTATTCACTGCCACTTTAATGCCGCAGATTCTTAGCCAGAAACGAAAATTTAACGTCTGTGACCAAAATAAACAGCGATAAATTAGATTGAGAGACTGCGCAGAAAGGTGACAGACTGATATCAATCATACTATTATTTTTGATGTTTTTAATAAAAGCAAGACGCATCCGATCTGTTCAAAGTAGGTTTTAAGGCGAGACAAAAGTGGTCATTGAACTATAAAGAAACATACACTGTTGAATAAATTAAAAACAAACTTAATGTTCATTATATTTCACTCATAAGAAGCATAATTGATGTTATTCAAGTCAATAAGTTGCATTCAATCAGTGCAATTCCATCGACCCGTCTGTCTGCCTTTAATTTGACATTAATGTTTGCTACGTTCCATAAATATGAACATAATGGATTTGTATAGCGTCCCCTACGTACAAACTTTAATTAAAGTGACTTAAATTTAACATTGTAATGTTAATTTAGTTCGTTGGTAGAGTTAGTCAGTAATTAGTTTTGCAAACACAGAAAACACAAATAAAGTATAGTTAAGGATAGTTTACCAGAAAATTATTTTTAGTAAAGTATTCTGTGAAACGACTTGATCTACGTTCTTTTACAACAAAAACAGATTCGACCTCGGTTATTTTTGATTGTGTTTTATTTAGTATTCTTCGAAATTTTTAGATTTATGATTGTGTGTACACAATGATGTTCATGTTATTAACAAATTAAACACAATATACAAACTTAACTTACTATGCAGTAGGTAAGCGTTTTTGAATTAGATTTGCAAGAAGAAAAAATAAATCTTTGTAGCTATTGCCAGTCTTATAAATATTATATAAAAACGTTTGCATTATGCGTTCTTACTAGGTATTACAGTGAACAAATATAAGAAAAAAATTGTTGAATAACCAAACCAATACCAAGAAGAATGTAAGAAATGAGCACGAACTTCAATGTTAAAGAACGTCATTCAGTTGCCTGTTACACCTCACCGTGCCTCAGAATATATGTACTTATTAAAAATATAAACGTGCACATACAAAATTACATTTTTTTAAATTATTTTCTTTTAAGCGTTCACAGTGAGTTATAGATTGTATTAATTTTTAGTTTTAATAATGCTTGGTGCAACTTCTTAATACTTGAAACACTATTAATAGAAAAGATGGATCAATAAAGACATTCTACAAGATCGCCATCACTTCTGACAATAATGTGTTCTCTTCACTCCTGTTCATCATAAATTTCCACCTTGACATAAAATATGTATAATGAACTCCATTTGAGTCTATATATTTAGGTCTATTACAGACGACATCATAAAGGCTTTGAAATTAGTTTGAATCTAATTACCATAGTACTTAGTTTTATTGATAGTTGGTCAAAGTCCTACTGTGATATAACCTCGGAATGAAATGTAACGTTTTGTTGATTTAGAATACAAAGTGCTGACCAAGATGGATAGTGATTTCTTTGCGCATTCTACCAGCCATATTTAATTTTAACCGGTTGCCAATAATCTGCGAGACTGTACACAACTTTGTATCGAAAACTTTTCATTCGAACTTTCAGCGTTAGAATCTATCGATCACCAAATTTCTATATCTATACTTATATTAATAAGAGGAAATCATAAATAAATCTGTTTAGATATTTTGGCTGGATTGCCAAATAAAATCTGATATAATTGATTGAAATCCAAATTTTATTGGCAAGTGCAGTTTAATTTGAAACGTTTTACAAAAATTTCATACAGATGAGTTATTACTATTGCTAATTATTTAACGTCAAAATATATTTTGTAAGCTTGTCATATTGAACCTTATTTTAATCCAGATAAGGGACATGAACCGATAAAAATACGTGTGTTATTTTAGGACGTGATGGTACAGACGCTTAATATCGATAAATCAGACATCAAAGTAAACAGCGCTGCAAATAAAGTGGTACCAGACCTGCTGTCTGAAGAGTTTAATAAATGTTTCGTATTTATATCTTTCGGGTTCTTCGAAATTAAAATTACCTTTCAGTTATTGTTCAGTTTGTAACTAAAAGTCAATAACAATAATTATTAAGTATTCAATCAAACGTTAACAAAATACACTGTTAGTAGGTATTAGATAATTAATTGATATTAGGTTGAATTGCCATATCCCGGCAGTTGCTTTACTTTTTTTGTAATATTTTGTGCTAATAGGTTAACGACTTATCATAATCTATTAATCACCTTGATTTCTCTTCCTTAAATCAACTTATTAGGTCTTCCGCATACTAGACCAGTTTCCAACGACTTTGAAGTGTAAAAGGAAACATAAATTACAAAATATATCACCTAGTCTTCATCTATTAAACTGGACTGAGATGTTAATAATAAATATCAAATATACCAAAATAATTCTAAAGGATTAAGTTTCATCGGAATTAAATAATAAAGGCAATATTTAAACATAATCAAATGAAAAGAGAATGCCCCGTGTAGAGGAGAAAAACGTGTCGCAGGAATGGGACTGTTCCCATCCATCCATAGTTCGTGGGCGCTGGGCGATAGTGTAGTTTGCTGCATCGACTCTAAGTAAATATATGAATAATAATACTCAAGGTGAAATGGGTGTATGAGATGAATCCGTCACGAACAAATGAAATTAAAGTTGTAAGTATCTGTTACACTACAAATCTATGTTATTGAAACAAATATTTCACAATTTTTTTTCATTATTTACCTCGGATGAGAAATCATCTAAATGTTCTACTTATATTATTTTTATATATATAATACCTTAAATTTTATTAAGTTTTTTTGTGTTAACAGAATACACAGTTTTGAATTCTCAGACAGAAATTTCTGAGAACGATTTCAAAGTCGCTTAGGTATATCTTATAACGATGGCACTTATTTAAATAAGACCTCCCACAGTTTCGGCGAATCGAACTCTCGCCGGACAGTCTGCAAACGACATAATCAGAAATAAACTGGACGTCAGAAGCAGAACTATAAAATAAACCTATCATCAACGAATAAATAGAATCAGCCCATCCTTCTGCATTAAATAAAGTTCGAATCGTATCTTTTCTAGAATGATCGCTTTTAGACTGTTTGTAGCTATCGACTGTTTATTTAATACTTATTGATCAAATATAATCTTACAACTAAAAAAAATACGATGATATGTACCCATATGTACTTATTTAAATCATTATATTACATACCCACAGTACAAAGGGTAGTTGTAACCATTTATAATGCGGGAATGTGTCAAGAAAGCTTAAATTATGTCAAGTAAAGGTACTTTTAGTACTTCGTATAGTCTATCAGGTATTTGTTTTGATCTCCATTTAACTAACATGGGGTAAAGATTTGACAGAGCTATTTGTAATTTTGTGTCATAAGATGGTGTACTTCCCTACGGACTCCAATCAATATTATTATTGGATTATGCACTGAATTTGATTGGCCAAGGATAACCAAGAAAGCAAAGCCCTGCATCATCGTAGTTACCAAAATTTTTATTTAATTTTTTTTTGCCTCATATATTATATATACATTTCGATTATCAATAGCACACTAAGTGTATAACAATAATTAAGCAGTCTTGTTTAAATTTAAAAAAAAAATCTCTGATTCGTTTACTATTCTAGTCCAAGTTCAAGGCGTGATCCGCGTGATACAAAATAGTTTTAGAATGAGGACAAACGGCCATTTTGATCCGATATAGCGTCGACAGTTGCAGCAATCGAGCATAAAATTACACAAAATACATCCGTTTTTTTTTATAATGACAGATTCATTTTTAAAACAATAAAACTACAAGAGTAACTTTCGTTCCCGGGTTTCTTCCTTGGTGATTTAAAATGCTATAATTTACGGAACGGCAGTCCGCAATTGTATTGTACATCTGTAGGTATATCAGTTGGCGAATAGTATGATACTTTATTAGTTTGCTATATATTAAAAGTTCAGTGGTTGATATAGAATACAAATTGTGGTGGATAACAAAAAGGAAAATGTTGTTTCTTATTTAAATGTAAAATTTTACCGTTACTTGTTACTTTACATAGAGTTAATGCCGCATTTCAAAACGTGACAATAATCTTGCAAACATTCTATATTTAGAAATTCTTGGTTACCTCGAACGTGTTGGGAATAAATAGGAAATAATAATTTATTGAATTGCGTTCTAATTAATCACAAGACATCGCTTGTTAGTTATTGTGACATTATTGTGACAAGGTCCTTTAGTTACTAATAATATTATCATTGATTAAAGTATAAGATGGAAGTATTATAAAATCTAATATAAAAGTAAGCAAATAAACTAAATAAAAAAAAAAAAAAATACCTACTTATAGAAAAAATAAAAAAGATTTACGAAAACAAAAGAAGGGTAGAGTATATCTATCGTAGAGTTCTTCTTATACACATATTAAGCTTCTATGAGGCTAGACGTCATAGATTTATTTTTTATTTTGTTATACTTTAAAAACAGGAGGTATTTATAGTCTTGCAACACTCCCTAGTTTGTTTAGGTATCATACATTTATTACTTACATTTAATTTTTTTTCGTTTCACATCGGTATTGATAGAAAAACATGTCATATATAGCACTCTCGACGAATACACCTTTCATCTCTCATTAAATGTGTGCCTGTAAATAATTACATGCCAAGAGGCAGAATACCATAGCTACTTATATTATTACTCAAATTATATCAAGAAGAGAGAGTTCGCTCAGTTGTACTAAATAACAATAAATTTAAAATGATGTATATAGGTATATATCCAGACCGATTTGGGCCACAGGGACTTGTCATATGGCTGAAATATGTTAAACAAATCGAAAAGAATTAATTACCTAGAGCAGTGCGTAAAAAAAATCGTATATTTTTCTTAGTAACTAAGAGTGAGTAGTTGATTTTTCCCTTTTAACCTTCGTTTTATAAACATCTGTTCATACAGTGGTTTATTCACATTGAACAGACAATAGGTATAATTTCATCAGACAATGACGTCCGGAATTATATAAACACAGATATATTGTTGCTGAAATACGGCCCGATCTGTACTTATGTACCAGAACATTTAGTTGCTTGATTAAACTAATTAATGTGAGACGTGTTTGTATCACCCACAGTCACAATAATAAAATATGATTGTCATATCATTAATTTCTACGAAGTTATATCACATGATACACCTAACTAGTTATACTCAACAGTTTCACTTTGGTGAAACTATTGGAGACTGGCGAAGGCTTTGCTCATTGCTCAAGTGTTGAGAAATCAATTACATAAATGTCCTTTTTTGTTAAAAAAAAATACTCATATGCCTTTAAAAAAAACGCATTAGTAGGTAATTAAATATATTCTCGTACACATTGTGAACAGAGTTACGAATATATTATGAGCAGATTATACGTTGCTATAACGAAGGCAGAATTTTAGGGTTCTCTTATCATGATGTAAAATAATATCGTACCCATAATAAGCGGATACAAGTGAAACATGTTAACAAAAATTAATAAGGCACCCCATGGTATCCGCACATTGTAACAAAGTAAAAATAAAAATTATTCGTTCTTCAGTTATATTCCCGACACGAGATATAACCGGATAGCAACGGCGACGTAGCAACAAAAACGCAGAAATACCTCAGCGATAAGAATACTTGCGTAATATAAAAATCGAGTTAAATTGGCAAACGTCTATGTAAATAACTATATTAAACAATTTGATTATATTTCAATATATGCGCCAGACAGCTGTTGGATTAACAAAGTTCAATTATCGTCTCAAAAATAAATCTATTTCTTTATGTTATTCTGCTTTATTCGAGCGTGTTTCCTATTGCATCTTCGACTCGCAAATTAAAGCCTAGGACACTCTTCCTTTTTCCTTGTTTTATTCGCAATCTATGAAAAAATAAACAAAGAAAAATAAAACAAAAAAATTGTGAAATATTATAATAACTTTCATATCGTACATCTTGTCATCTGCCAAAATAATCTTACATCCGAAAGACTTACAATAAAATCGAATGACAATGTTGATAAAAACATAGCAAATATCTTTAACACTGAATAACCTACCAGTTTGATCTAAATGACTCTAGAGTATTATGAGATCGATAGTTGCTTGCATAATATTTTAAAATAAATAATAATTGTTACATAACTACAACATGGTATGAAAATGTGTCCACGTGTTTATTCTTATGAAGAGCTTTTGAATTGCGAACATCTTTGTTATGTGTTTTTATTATTATAGTACCTAGCAGTCTAGCAGTAAAGTTCACGATTGTTTACATCTCAAACCATATATGACTTCAGTGGTCAGGGTCCACCAAAGCGCGATTTCTTTACCCATTATTTTATTCTTCTGGGACATGAGACATTTCTAAGTCTGCGTTATTCGCCTCGCTGACAAAAACTCTTGAAATTGCTTTTGATGGTGTAATCCGTCACTAAGTCGGATACACATGCTTCCTACAACACCCACGGGAAGAGAGTCATCTATTCTGAAACCGAAAACCACACGACTAATAAAAAGTAAGGATCACGGTAGTCTATATTAATATCATCTCACGACCTCCGTGGCGTAATGGTTATCATGCTAGTCCGCTACTCAGGGTGTCCCGGGTTCGAACCCCGGTCAGGTCAAGATGAAAAATGATCTTTTTCTGATTGGCCTGGGTTTTGGATGTTTATCTATATAGACGTATTTGATATATAATATATAATATAGTATCGTTCAGTTAGTACCCATAACACAAATCTGGAACTTACTTTGGGGCTAGCTCAATCTGTGTTATTTGTTCCTATATATATTTATTATTTATTTATAAAATAATGATTGAATTTCGGTCACGGTATCACAAACCGACACGCCTTCACATTGTTATGGCACTGTGAGTACTGTGTCATAGATAGCAAGACGTGAAATTATAATCTGCTGCGTGGGTTCTACTTAGATAAGGAACAAAGTTCCTAATAAAAGGTATAAATAATATTAGGGTTATTAAATATCTAAAAGGTTTATGGTATACACTCATTACATGAAAGCGACTCTCCCTTAGGATTGTGTTCAAGATAATATTTTGAAACTAGAATTATTTGGTACGTTTTTATAATGTCTTTCTGTCTACTCTCTTTAGAGCTCTTATTTGATCAGCTTTACTCTTTCTCATCCTCACGCTTTCCTGTATGCATTGTAGTGTGACACTACTAGTGTCAGTGTCTGCCTCATACTTTATAATTACTTAAAGCTTTTGGACTAAACATCTATCTATAGTGTATATATATAATATCGTATACTATATATACTATAAGAACTCCGTTCGATAACGAATCACTTCAATTAACATGGGCTTCCTGCGGCGAAAATTAATTACAAGCATAAAATATTCGAAATTAGAATGTGCGTGCTGGTATACTTTTCGATTCAAAGAAATATAAATTCGGAACACGTTGGTCGTATTCAGTTACCTTTATAATAACCCTGCGAAATCGAGGTGACCTACTAACTGTCAGTTTAGCAGCCAAGGGCCTCGTTTCGCAAACTGTGAAAAAGATTCATAATATACAAACATATAGATCATCTTTTGTCTATTATCAATCTTCTTCCTATTTATTACAGGCACTTTTTGATAGATGTTTTGATAAATTAATCGTAAACGAAAATAATTGTTGCTATGTTTGACGTAAATCTGACGAAAGTAGAACTGACCCATTTTTTTCGAGGGTTCCCCAAATCACTGACGTCAATAGCAATAGAACATCCGATATTACATATTCCACTTCATAACTGGTTGATGTGATATTGCGCAATAAAAATGATTTATTGAATATTATTGAACGAATCAATTTATGAAGTACTTTTAACAACCGTTAAACATTGATTGATTTATGATTAAGCACATATCATTTCTCTACCATTACACAGTAAGATTTAGACAAAAAGCTTTGCCAAATTCAACTTTTTATAGTATTTTAGTAAAACTCATTATCGCAATGTGCCAACTTATTTCAAAGGAATCGATTTCCAGGAAAATAAGTCATAAGAATTCAAAAGCATATTTTCAGGCCTTTTTCTTTATAGCCTGCTGGGTTCGCCTCTCCTTTGCAGATAAAATTGATATAGATAATAACTTAGATCTAAAATTTATTCTTCTTTATTTAATAGCGCTTTTGTTTGACGTTAAATTTGAGGTAATTAAAAGGTTTCTTATGTTTTCGCGATTGTTACACAATCAATTAAACTATTTTATACGGTTTTCTATCGCGTTTATTGCTTACTTATTTATACCTAACGTTTCAAGCACTTTACAGAGCTCATGGTCGCCGGCAGACTGAGTTGACATTCGTCTGTGTCATTTGTTTCTGATGTCACAAGAATACAAAACCATAGCTCATAAATCATTGAAAACTATTTCGATTCACACATACGACACAGATGTCGACCCAAGCCACACACAGTTGACCGTTTCCCAGCCATCTTACCTTACATAAAGGGAGTCACAGACAAGAAAACCGTATAAAATTGTTTAATTTAATAATTAAAAGGATTTGATCCGACAGTACTGCATCCATCCGTATCGTGACGCGATTCGGGCCAATATACGAGTATTCATTGTTTTTGGCAAACGCCATCACTTTATTTTTAGTGTCAGACTTTAGAATCGCGACACAAGCAGGATTGAAGTTGGATCATATAGCACTGTCTGGTAGTTATTAATTTGGCAGAATGTGTATTTGGCGAGACTTCAAGCAGTCTCACGCGCTGGAGCCAAATAGTCAACAAAATGTTTTGTCTCAAACTTTGAGGTAAACAAAACAAATATATAGTCAGTATATTTTGTTTATGCTAGTTAACCTTCAAAACTTACTCTAAGGATAATTAGGTAGGTACTAATTTATCATAACAGGCATATTTTTGCCTATTATTGAACATTGGAGCTCTCTTAGTGTGTGTCAAATTAGTATGATTCAATGTTCGCGAGTTCTTCCTGCCACGTTTGCAGCTCATCAATTAACTAATGTACAAAATATTGAATTTTCTGGGATAAGTCCGCCAACATTAATAAATAAAACACAAACAAAATTGTCACTGGGAAATTTGTTACTGGGCGCTACAAATACTACACTCGTACAATTACGATTATTAGCTTTTTTGGATATATTTTCAATATCGTCGCTTACCTACCTTTTATTCAGTACATACCTGTTTTGTTTTAGTGATATTCCACTTCATTTTGCTTATCATTCATATTGTTTTATTAAACAATTTAAAATATTGTTATTTGTTTCCAATGATATTATAAATTTATTTTATTTAAAAACCAGGGTAAATAAAGTTTTTGAACAATGCAGGCTACTTTTACTAAATACAAAGTGCATTTCAATTGTTGCAAGACTCAAATAAATTGTTTAAAATAAAACACAGAGCCAAACTCAGACCATGCCCTTCCTGTCTTATAATATTTTTATTACCACCATTTAGCCATTGGAAGTCAGAAAAGATAAATGCAATGAAAAAGCTGTTAAGCCATTTTCTTTGTGTCGGCAAAGTCAAACAAACCTTCAGTCCTCTAAGACCAAAATACTGGCTAGTTTCTCACTTGTTATTCTATAAATACATTCTTGTCATTTTCTTGATTGGCCTTAATTTATGATAACGGTGTTGTTGTTTATCTTTTAGCCAACAAATTCCTTATTCCTTACATTAATAGTAAACAAATAAACAATAAAAAAACACTCACTTTCGTATTTATAATATTTCTAGCGACCCGCCCCGGCTTCGCATGGATATAAAAACCTTCCTCTTGAATCACTCTATCTATTAAAAAAAACCGCATATGAATCCGTTACGTAGATTTAAAGATTTAAGCATACTTAAGGGACATAGAGAAAGCGACTTTGTTTTATACTATGTAGTGATTTGGGAAGTTGGGATACATTTTTAGACATATAATTCAAAATCTAAATGAGGTATACACCTATCTAATTAATGAACTAATCGCACAAAAAGTGACCTTCTATCAGTCGGTTTCCTTATCGTCAGAATAGCATTGGCTAATAATTTTAGTTTCCGTGAACATGCGGGGTTCACTAACACCCGGCCTGGGGTCAAGAATCTACGGGTCCCTGACTGCAAATGCTGCCCTTGAATTTTTTGTAAAACCAACGGTTGCGAAGCACGCAGCCGCCGCCGGATGTCTGCATGTGGTATTATTATCAAACAAAGCTTAGCGTAGTTGGTAATATAATAGAACATCAATAACTTGATAAAAATATTTATTTAAACTTTATTTTACAAATTAAAAATAAATTGTACAAATGTGTACCTACTATCTACTAGTCAACCATGGGACCAGGTAGAAAATGTGTTAGCAATTAATTATAGGTATATATTTTATAATATCGTAAATATAAAAAATATGTAAACTAGATACACATATAAAAATACCAGTAATAATATAATACATACAGTACAGATATTACAATAATTAAAGACAAAAACGTAAAACTAGTAGTATAGATTATTATATTCATTAAATAAATAAAAGACATTCAATAAATTTAAAATATAAGGTAAAAATACGTATTACCAGACCTTATTTTAAACCTTATAGTTAATTTATGTGGAAATACATAATTATATTTTACAACAATTCAAGTGTCAAACATTATATTAAATTATTTATGTGTTATATTTTTTATTTATTTTTTATTGTACACTTAAATTTTTATATGTAAGCATATGTTTATTCATTAGTGAATAGGTTAACTAGAAGAGATCACTATCAGGGAAAGTCCCCTTTTTGTTATGTCCTTTATTTATTTTTGTTTGTGAACAATATTTTTAGTACAATAAAGATTTCACATACAAATATACATACCTATTAATAGGAATGAAATTACGAAGGAAAATTCATGTTATGGCTTTGGGGATTTCAAGACCGCAAATCTGAACATTCAAATGTACCTAGAGCGGCAATACGATTCACTGTTTTTCCTTGTTATATATATACAACATGCAATAAACAAGAGGTAGGTAGGTATATTATGTACTTACTAGCTTTTACCCGTAGCTTTGCTCACGTGGCATTTCATTTTTTGGGTTCCATAGCCAAATGGGAAAAACGGAACCCTTATTTATTTATTTATTCATTTCTTACACTATCATCACAGGTTTCCCTAATACAATAGTGAAGTCAATAATTTAATATTATAGTACTTAAAGATTCGTCATGTCAGTCTATCCGTCGATCCGTATGTCATAGTTATTTTATTCGTAGACTATGCTTGCTATAAGGTTGATATTTGGAGGGTAGGTGTATTAAATGGACTGTTACAAATTTGTACAATATGATGAAATAAAATTATTAAGTGTTGCATTGCATGAATGTTTTTAACAAAGCCTTGTGTAGTATCGTTGGACAGGTTTTTGTAAATAATATGAAGGTTCATAAAACATTTATATTTTACACAAGTTATTAAAATCTACCTTATCAATACAATGACAAAGCAGGCTAATCACAGCAGATGCATGAATGTTAAGGTCATTGTTCTTATCACGGTAGAGTAATGATTTGATTGTAAGTAGGAGAGCAATAAACAATAAAGCAAGATAGCATTTTCCGGGGTTGTCAGATATGAAAAGATATTATAATCTTTGATACGATAACACAATAACTGAAAATCACGGGACAATCAAATGTCTTGGAAAAATACAGTAAAGATAGGGCAAATAAAACATGCTAACCATGGATTTTATTGTTAATGTTATTCTGAATGATAAAGTTGAAATTGAGGAAAATGATAAGGTATCATTGTAGAAGTCACAAAATATTTTGTGTAAGATCTGTTTGTATTATCCTTTATGGAAAAATATTTTGTCTATAGGAAAATAACAGTGATGTGATGTGCGCATCTTTTGGTATTTGTATTGATATTAGACTTTAGTTACTTATGTTGTTGCTGCCTTCAGGTTAGAGTACCAAATTCTAGAATAAAAATTCATAGGGAACAAAAGAATATGACCACAGAACAGGGTAATGATATGACTAAGAGAAAAATAATAAGTTTTCATGTTTGAAAGCCTTTTTTACGTTTACCACTCAATTCGGAATCAATTTATTTTAGGGATGATTAAAAACAAAACAGGTGTCTTTCCCTTCAATCTTGTGACTTGGTCTTGGTTAGCTCATACCAATATCATTGAAATGATTGTATTTGCTATCATTTGAAGAAATAAAAAAAAATGTGTTTTATATTACTGTCTTAAAATATTTTAACATATCCATCATTGTCCTTGTTTTCTTTTCCGTTTTCTGATATCCTGACTCAGTCACCCATTTTTTCATCAGCTCAATTTAACGCCCTAGTTATCGGGCATTGTTTGTTTGTATAACAAACACGACCCGTTTGGTAAATTGTTATTGCAGGGTATATACTTCACGTTCACGTGGACTCAATTTCAGCGTACTCATTTTACAATATCAGCTTAATAATATAGATAAAAAATCTACTTTTACACGTACCTACCTTATAAATTCTTAACCGTAACGTGGCATGTAATGTAATGTAGCTTGCTCGGCTTTATTGAAATTTTCGGGAAATTTTAATAACTACTGATTATTATTTAGCTTAAGTGTAAGTCACAAATAAAAATAGAGTAAAATAAAGCTTAATTAATAAATGAATAATTATGTAATAATTTAGCAATGTTTACAATAAAGGTAAAAAAATTATTAAATTGTTATGGAAGTAGAATCTCACAATAAATCTATTTGGTTACAGTTGAAAAATACACGTGCCGCAGAAATGACGTGAATGTACTCTTACTTACCGTGAATTTGTATGTCCTTACCTTTGAATAAATAATCTAAGGTATTTACCAATGGCTATAAATTTCTGTGATCATCAAAGAGAGTTTATTAGGCAAATATAAAAAATAATACAATTGCGAACAACGTAGTTAATCGTTATATTTTTTTAACAAAAGAAAAAATTGCTTTTGAATACCTATTTGATTTAATTAAGTAAATAAACATTATATTAGAAGACCTTATTAATATACACGGATCAATTACAAAGTAAATGTAAGAATATATTTTATGATGCATTATTTAAATAGTCTGAGATCAAGAGCGTTGTCTACAAAGTCAAATAAAGTAATCTAATAACTAAGTAGTATTCACTATAAAATCAAGTAGCACTACCAAAATATTATTATACATAATAATCAAACACAAACGGCTATTTATGTTAGTTATTTCGCGAAATGAATCATCTGGTTCTAGACTTGCACCGGAATTAAAATACGTAGGCACGACGTTTTCTGAAACTGGGTCTTTGTTGATCACTACGATTATAATGCGTAGTACAGGAGTGTTATTTACGCATACTTTTTTTCGTGACGAATTAACTTTGTGGCAAGTTTACGATAACCCTTTTTGAAATGTATGATATAGACGTGTACCATGAGGATTTAAAAACGCAGACGCTAGTGCGGGCGTTAGCAATTTTATTTGACAAACCTGTCAAGCGCGTCGCTGGCGGATACTCGTAGTAACTAAGAAATTCCATAATTGCAGTAGCTATGTCTCAGTCTCTATAAAATCTCCTGATACACGCGCAGTCTGTTTTAGAACCTTTAGAAGTCATTGTATGGAGTTATATATCTGTATATTTCACGTGCACGTGTTACAATACAAACATACAACAACGGACGCGAACGTCCTTTCTCCGTCTGGACTAGCTTTGTAGGGATTGTTGATTGCAATAAAACAATAAAGAATAGTCATGGTCGGTTTCCCATAATATTTTAATTTATAATTTTCTTGACTAGCTGTTGCCCCACAGAATTGAAAAATGGTTACATCACACTGAAAAGTAGCCTATGAACCACCAGTCTTTAACTACTTATATCTGAACCAAATTTTATCAAAATCGGTCTTGTGGTTTACCCGTAAAAGCGTTGCAGACAAACAGGTAGTATGGATTAACTCCAACTATTTCTTTTAACTTAAAAATGGTTTGAATTGGCATTGGTGAGTGTTGTAATACTCACGATATTTTGTCGAAAGTTAAATAAAACAAAAGCCATGACTTCACGTTTTACTTTAGCATAGAAAAGGTAATATACAAATATGTGCCTATAGTTTCGATTAAAGTATTAAAATTAACACCATTACAATATGAAGGGAGAAAGGTGACTCAATCAATCAGGATATCCTACTTAAAATTATAGACATTTTATACTACTTACTGCCTATACCTTTCATTGCCATTAGTACCAATTTTAAGTTAACACCTCGTAGCGGTGTCCCCTGGTAAACTGAGTTGAATAATTTGAACGATAATTTGCCAACGAACATGCAGTGAATTGCTTGAGGGGTTAAGATACTTTATGATGAGTAGCAGCAGGCTGAGAAGAGACTGTTAAGATGATGATTCTAGAATACTTAGAGTTAGTGTGTTATAATTTAGACACAGTTAATTCGGACATAGGTATACATGTACTATTACAAAAATATCATCGATAAGAAATGTGAATAGATACCGCAATCAGTTATGGTACAACGATTTCATGGGATTGTGATTGTGACGCCACACTGCCTACCCACTGTATCTAACTGCGCAAAAACTTTTAATAAAGATTTTGCAATCAGAATCACGGGCCTCTGATGTCAGACTACAAAAAAGTAAGTAGGTATACGATATTTCGTTCGGGGAAGTTTTCTTGACCAAAGAAAAATCCATTTATCGTAACATAAGCCTGCTTCACGCATTGTCAAGAAACCATTTTAAAATAGGTATATTATGTTTAGTCATAGATTAAAAAAAATTGCCTGCGCGCGATTTCCAAATTCAATGTTTTAAGTAGAAGCAAGCTTAGAAATGAAATGGAATCTAGTATATTTACTTTAAGGCCCAAAAATAACGGTCTTTTACTTAAGCGAAAATAGCAGTCGATTTTTGTCGGCCCTTAGTAGGTACCTGCGGTTTGACCATTATTTTTTGGGAAAATACCGGTTTAGCGAAACCGTAATGAGAAAGGTCGGAAACCATATAAGTATATGGCAGAAAATTGAGCTACTTTATGATTTTAAAATTCCCACCAGGTTTTCGATCCCGGCCAGCTGATAGACGGGAAAGCTAGCAATAAGGATCAATGGCTTAACTACATATTTTTTTTCTTTTGCAACATTTACTTATTTAACTTCTCTATTGCAAGTATCAAATCACTACATAGTATAAAATAAAGTCGCTTTTTCTGTCCCTATATCCCTTTGTATGCTTAAATCTTTCAAACTACGCTACTGAGCCGGGGCGGGTCGCTAGTCTATCATAAATATAAATTGATCGACTTATCGGTGTGTTTGATCCACTATAGTTGTACCTTTTTTCTACCAGAAATGGCATTTCTGACGAGGAGTTGACGTCAAGCTGCCAGTCAAGAAAGAAAATCCCGATACTCATAATATCCAATCGATGAAAAATAATGACATTTAGATTTTATAACACTTTAGTTACTTAACTATTTTTAGTAAGTAGTGTGTGTGTGTAATGTGAAATGCATCGAAAAAATTATTTCGTTTATATTTTTACCACTACTAACTCTATTTTTATAATTTTTATTTGTTATACAAAATCACAATAGTTAAGAAGATAGCGAAGATCTTCGAATAATTACAGAAATAAGACAGTCCTTACATATTTTTAAACATTATTTATTAAGGAATATACAAAATCTTAGATCATTTACTACTATAGTAGTAGTATTCATTTAATATTACTAAATGATCTAAGTACAAAATGAACCAAACAAAATTAGTAATAGAACTTATTTATAGCCATTCCTTCAAACGTAATAGCTATTTATGTATATTTATATGTCATCCAAGACAGGGCTGTAGAACGGGAAACCTTCTTCATCAAAAATAATGTGAATTTCGCTCTGCATTTTTCGGGCAGAATCAATGGTCATGTTTCTTAGCTGTTCAGCGACATGATCGGCAAACAATTGAAATTCATCTGTAGACATTCTAATAGGAGATTCTGGATGGCCTCTCTTTGCACTTCTTTTGACGTATGCAATCCTTGTTGGCTTGGTTTCCTGGATAGGAATTGACTCGGTTTGCTCAATGACCTGAACAGGCTCGGGTTTTTCCTCAAAGTCTACTTCCCTGCTTCCTTTTTTTACCTCATCTATGCACTCCTGTTTAATTGAAACGACTATCGCATCGGCACAAGTTGCTTCTGGTTGCGAAGTTTCTTCTTCCTCTAATTCAAAATCTTCTTCTGAGCCAACAGTTTCCTCTTGAAGGGAATTGTCCACCTGGAAAGCATATAAAATTATGCATTAACTCAGCTGCAAACTTTTACAGTTAGTATTGTACCTATGTGATTGGTATTGGTATTGGTCTGTGTAAAAACAAAATACCTATGTCAATAAGCTGGTACTTACTGGCTCCTCTATGTTTTGGTGAGAAATGTCATTAATTTTATTCATTCCATCGATTTTGTCCATTATATCTTTGTACTGCTGGAACCATGACAAAGTGGGTCTATAAAAGAATCCTTGTTTTTTGCCTGTTTCTATTTTTTTGAGTTCTGAGTAGTAAGCGTTATTTAAATTGAAATATTTATATTTTAAGACCCGAAATGGTATACTTAATTCCGCAGACATTATTTCAAATGTGTCCTTCCTCACTTTTCGCTGCGAACATGTTGTCGTGTTATAAAACAACCTGTCGTAATTTTCAGATAACAGCTCTAAAAACCTTTTAAGTTTGCATGGAGTCCAGTTTACAGCCATTTTGAAAAGGAGACAGCGAATTTTTAAAATACGTCAACACCGGTTAAATGCAATATTCCTACTAAATAAACGTAGCGATACTAGCGATCAACAGCGTGCGAGAGTGAGGTGAATATTCTCCGTCTCGTGTTTGATCAGTCCGTCACAGTGTGAACGAAAGGGAGAAATGATATCACCGAGTATCTACTGCGATTGTAGCGGTCGATTCGGACGATACCGTCGACCTCTCGCGCGACGCGACGGCGACACAAAGCCACAAAATTCCATCACAAAAGAGCTCGCGATCGACCGACGCTATCGGCGGGCGGCACCTTAATTTAAAAAAAATATTATAGGTACTTATTTTTTTCAAAACTATAATTCATTCACACAATCCATCTCACATCCATACATATAATAAGACAGTAAAAATCGAGTGTCAGTACATTAAATATTTTTCCAAAAAAATTATAGGGTGCGATTAAAGAAGAGTAACAGAAAGCAAAAAAAAAAAATTATTGAATTTTTGTCTGTCTGTTATTACTTCAAAACTACTCAACGGATTTGAACGCGGTTTTCACAGGTGCGGATTACATAGGTATAATTAGGAGCGTTGTCAAAACTTTGTTTTGACAAAGGAAGTTATGATCAATTGAAGTTTACTTCATTTACTAATAAGTTAATATGAATCAGTGGTCTGAAATATATTTATTATTTATGCATTATGTATGTATGTTTACATTGTTTAGTATGATATCTATTAAAAATGTCCATCGTGGAATATTTCTTTACTTTTTAGGATTCTTCTCTGTAACTTTTTTGCGCCGCAGACTTTATGTTTCTCCCAATAGTTGACTGGTAGGGAATGGTTTTAGCATTAAGTCCGCCAATTGTATAAGCATTTTGTAGGTCTTATGGAAAAATAAAGTTTAATCAAATAAATCCTAACTAATATTATAAATGAGTTTGTATATCTGTTTGTTCCCTCTTCACGTTCTATCTACTGAACCAATCTTCTATATCTTCTTGAAATTTCGCATATACCTACATGGCTAGGAGTATTGAGAAGGATATAGGGTACCTTTCATCCTGGGGAAAAATACTGTTCCCGAGAGAATCTCACGCGGACGAAGCCGTGAGCAAAAGCTAGTTATACAATAAAAACTGTGATTCTGAATATTTCTGACTAAAGGTATAACAGGGTACCTAATTACTTGAATATCACCTTTTTCATATTAGATTAGTAAGGGCCAAACAAATTAATATTTAAATCATGAATAAGAAACCTTCACACAAACACCACACCACAATCCAATTAAAAAAAACCGTACGTAATTCGGATATTTTTATCTTATATTATTTGAAAATTGTTAGCTTAACTTTAGAATAGAGATAAACAACAGAGTCTAAATTAAATGACATTGTCGAAGTTAACTTCAAATATCTTATGTACACATGAAGCCGTTGGTGCCGGCTGTTATCGCCAGATAGCAGTCGTTAGACTGTGTCAGATGTCATAAGGCAGCCTTTAAACTGACAATGTCGGCCACATGATCCTTTGCTCCAGTGGCCTGAAAATTGGTACAAGCAGACATTGCCGCCATATTCTAATTGGTTGTAATACTATTAAGTATTCTGTGGTTCAATACAGATTAATGGTTACCTACCACAGTATAAATAATATGTAAATTACATACATAATACCTATAGATTATGTAATTTATCTGTGGTAGGTATGCATTAATCCTACGTGGTATCTACTCTGTTCTCTAAAACATAGGGGAAATAACTGCAAAAAACGCTCAAATGACGAACAGTAATAGACTTCTACGAGTGTTATCTAAAAGGGTGGGAAAGATTCAAATTACTTAGGTCTAGTGCTTGGGTTGATAATTAGAAACAGTTTCCTAATTCAATGTTTACTATGGAACGAGCAGATACAACAAAGTTGCTATACTAGTCGTAATAAAGGTCAATGAAAAAGAAGTTCATAAATTCACATATGTTGGCCTTTTAAAAACAAGCCCCATACGTCGCCGCATGACTAAGGCGCGTGATTGCTGCAAGCGTTTGTCCCCAATACTTTGAACTTGACACCCATCCAGAGTTGACTAAAGTTAACGTTTTATTTCTAAAAGATTTTGCTGCACAACGATGTAGTGGTCATCATCATCATTTCGTGCAGTTGGCATAGTCAATCGACCATGCATACCCTATTGTCAGAGTTCTTCAGAATCGCCTCTTGGCTTGGGTATGACATGTATTTTTTGGCGACTACCAGATGGCAGCCGGGACCAACGGCTTAACGTACCTTTAGAAGCACGGACCATGTAAAAGTAGCATATTTGAATAATATCTAGTAAAGTAAGTACAGATAAGATAATAGACGTTAGACGTTAAGAATTATTGACGTCAATCATTATTTTACTCGTTAATAGCCTCAATAATATTAATTAATTTCTCTGTACTGACTTCTGTGAAATTAATACATAACTACATACCTTGTGATGTACCTAAACAAACGTAAACTTAAGGCATAATAATCAATTTAACTAATCATTGTAATTACTGAGTATTATTATAACTTTTAAAGAGATAAAATAAAATTACTGTCAATAAATAACCATTTAACAATTTATTGTAAGAACATATAATATTTATTTTGGCCACTATTTTCTCCTTCGTCATTCTACTTGATTTCCATCGTCATCAACTTCATCATCACTTACATTTTTTTTCATGCCTATTCGTTCTTTAGCGATCAAAGCTTGTACTTCAACTTGTATGTTTAGAGCTTTATCTAAAGGCATATTTCTCAGTTGTATTGCCATATTATTCGCAAAAACTTGATATTCGTCAATACCCGTCGGTTGTTTATTCGGTCTAATTTCTTTCTTCATAAACGTCTTTCTTTTCTTTTTAACTACTACTTGATTAGTCTCGATAGGCTCTATATATTCGCTGATTATTGGGCAATATTTAACATCTTTGTTTTCCATCTCATCAAGAAATTCTTGCTTGATAGATACTACATATGTAGTCATATTGGAACTACTTTCTGTTGCCAAACCGTCATCGTCATCAGATATTGCAGCGACGAGTTCTTCTGCCTCCATTTCGTCTGCCTGCAAAAATTAATAATTATTTATTTCTAATTATTTTACACTAATTTACTTTCGTTAATCTATATATATATAAAAATGAAACCCGTTTTCCGTTGTCACGACATAGCATGAAAACGGCTTGACCGATTTGGCTGATTTTTTTTTGTAGTTTTTTAATACTCTGTACAAGGTTCTTACGGAAAAAAATATTAAGAAAATCAAATTTACGCTAAGGCGGTACGAAGTTCGCCGGGTCAGCTAGTTAAATATAAAGTACCTAATAAAAACGTTATCATCATCCAAACGTGTATACAGTTTGCATCCTCAGTCCATGGTTTAGGGCACGCTTTATTTATGATCTTAAACATGGATTTCATATATTGAAAGATATAATTAAAATAGGTAATCATTTTAACTAATCTATAGGTATACGATAAAGAACCAAAAGGTAGGTACCATTTCCATTATCCCAGACATAATTTTAACACAATGTTAGATTGATTGTGCAAAAGTTCATGCTAGGTTCAATAGTACAAAATCGCTCATTATTATTTAAGTAAATGTAAAAAAAAAATACAAAACAATGTGTTGGGGGATCTTTTTTCATTCAATGACTAAGTATTAAATACCTACAAGACATCCACAACTATGAGTAGCTAACTATTTAGAGATGGAAAGGGAACACGGAATCTAGACCAGCTGAAAATGCAACCGAAAAGTCGCTTAGACGAACGATTCCGTTTACAATACAATACAGCATTATATCTTTAAATGGTGGGGAAAATATAGTCTTTTTACTTTACCATCTGATTTTAATGTAGTGTAAGCTTTAATTCAGAATTTAAGAATAAATGGATATAAATATATAGGGACAAATCACACACAATAAATAATCAAAGAGAAGCTGCCTTTTATCCCTTATAGAATACCAAACACTTACATTACTTCTCATAGATGGCGCTCCATATAAATGTTACAAAAATAATTATAATACACGACATACAAAATTGTACCTACTAGATTCATTGAATAAAAGAAAACTATGAATTAAATTTAAATCCAACACGTTTGTTTACTAAATGGGTAATAATTGTCATTTTAGCAATATTCATACCATAGAGGCATATACGTACAGTGCCCTCTAGCGGTAGTGTGAATACAACTAGTAACTACATGTCGTGTATAGTAGTAAAACCACAGAGAATTACATACATAGGAGGTAGAATACACTCTATAGGTATATTATTATATAAATCTGTTCACTTACCATTTTATTCGACTGTATAATCTCCATAATTTCATGAAAATCATGAAACCAAGGTAGCCCAGACACGTGTTTTCCACCTTTTTGCGTATATATTCTTTTTTTTATATCTTGATAATATGCTGTTCTCAAATTTTTAACTTTGCATCGTATATCTCGTACTGAGACATTGGGTTTTTCTAGTTGATTCAATATGTCATTATAAGCAAAGTTTCTCGCTTCCCCATTTTTGTACAGATTGTGAGTGCTATCCCACAGAAACGGATACGTTTTGTACAATTCTACAGTCTGTTCCAATCAGGAAAAAAAACTTTGTAAACAATGAAACGTCAATGACCTTTTAGTATTTAGTGTTGTACCCCATACTATCTGAACGAAAGAGTGAATGATCGAATGAAAGAACCACAATGGGTACAATATTTTTTTATCAAAATTAAGGCTAGTCTAATTCTACGCGGGTGGAATCTACAGAATGTAAACAAATATATAATAAAATTTTATAATAAACTTAAATGACCAGCGGATTAACTTAGATAAAATGTTGCTAAGTGTTTGTTCGTGCAGGAATAGGTATTTATTTATTGAACAGTACATTCGTCTGCTAAACTGTGAAATAGTTTGCCCTCAAACTATTATATTAAATTTTAACAAAAATCTCGACACAGAAAAATTAAAATAACAAAACAAATTTTAAAATAAAAATATAATTTATTTCGTTTATAATATATTGTTAATGACATTCATTATCATCATCATCCTAGCGTGTAATCCTAGTTCCGTCGTCAGCTTACGCCTCCGAGCCTAGGGTACGCTGTAAGTCATGGTCCTAGATTTGGAGGAACTGGTAATTACAATGGAGCGATTGCCGTCTGACCTGCGTAACCCTTTTTACAGCAAACCCAGACCAACATGACATGACCTGAGGTGTGTTAGTGGCCAACACTGTCAGAATTTTTGAAGGCTGCTCTAAGGCATCTGACACAGCCTCACGACTGCTATCTATCGATAACAACCTGGACCAACGGATTAACGTGCCTTCCGAAGCACGGAGGAGCTAAAGATAGAAAATGCCACTAAATCCAACAGTGGTCGCGTCACGTCGTTCCTTGAAATCTATAGTTGCATATTGCATTTTCACTCTAGGTCATCCATATGTATATCCATATGTAATATGTATTTTGTGCATCAATAAATACATTATTTTGTTCAAAATACTACAGTATTCGGTTTAATAACATTAATTAGGGCGATTTTGTTATTTCGGATCTTGTTGTATCGATTCCTCAATCGATAATCGATAACTGTCATTCGTTCATTATATTCGATCATTATCATTCAATGCCGATACCCATCCCTAATCTTTGCATTAGAAAAAAGAAAAAAATAACCTTAAAGTTTTTCATATCATCATATTTTAATAGTTTTGCAAGTTTTATCTCCAATTACTACTTAAATGATATTTGATAAGTTGGCGACGGCGTTTTCTAAGTGACGGATGTGAAATTTTTGTGTCTTGGAAGAAAGATTCTTGATGAAATCGATAATTTTATGGTTTGTTTACAAAGTTTTTTTTCCTGATTGGAACAGACTGTATAAGCTTTTTAGTTTCTTCTTCACTCCAACGTATCGACATGTTTAAAACATCAAACAAAATCAAAATAACTGTAACAAAAAGCAGCAAGCACGCGTCTCTCTTCTAACGAGCATGCTTTTACTGGTGTGCTTGGCGTATTGATGACAGCAGCGCCGCCATTGCTTGAGTTTAGTGCGATTGTAAAAGCGAGATAGGTATGTGCGTATTGTTATTATCAGAAAGAGATACAAAAACACAGACGGAACGGCAACAGAGCACGAATGTGTCACGAATCACGAACTGACTGTGCTCACGAATCATACCATACCTCGTTGGTTGAATCGTTCGCGATAATAATTATGTTTCGTTTCACATTTTTGCGTACGATACCTACATATTTTTTATTTTGTATGTTTTTTTTATTATATGTATTTTGTGTCAATTGATAATAGCATAATAATGCTATTTACATAATATGAAAAAAAATCAAATCAATCAAAAAAAAGTAGTAAGTAATTATTGTGTAGATTTTATGTCCGTATTTTTTATAAGTACATAGGTACTTATTTATTTTTAATCTTTATTGTACTTACAAAATACAGATGTAAAGCACAATAACCTCATTTGTAAGTATGTTCCTTCTTCTTCGTCCGAGCGTGTTTCCTAGTTGCACATCAGCTCACGCTTCAGAGTCCAGGGTGTGCTTTTAATCATGGTCCTGATTTGGCGGTAGTACTGGTTATTACAATAAATGAAGCGACTGCCGTCTGATCTCCATAACCCTTGTAACGGTGGAATCAGACAAATAGAAATATTATATGATCCGGGTGTATCAGTGGCAAACACTGTCAGATTTTTCAGGCTGCCAAGTGTGATCTGCTGAGTATAAAAACGGGATAGCTAAGCGCGGTCCGTTCCGTCTGCAAGCTGTTTTTTAGAGATAGCTTCTATGTACTTATCTACCTATATATTTATATTATTGCCGCTATAGGCACCAATGTAGATAAAAAGTAAATTGCATGGCCAATTTTTAAAAATGATTATTCTGTACCCAAAAGGTAGATAAAATCGGGTCCCTATTACTACGTTTGTACTATATATTACTAATTCTGTGCTAATACTAAAACTTCGCTGTCCGTCCATCTTTGCGTCCGTCTGTAACTAGGCTGCATCTCATGAACCGTGATAGCGAGAGAGTTGAAATTTTCGCAAATGATGAAAGAAAGTATTTATTTCTGTTGCCGCTATGTAAAATTTAAGTAGGTATCTGTGCTTTGTGGAGCGGATAATCGCCCATGTAGATATACATTTGTTACTATACTCCATATTTCTTACTACTCTACTCCATATCCCTATTCTTCAAATAAAATAGATCTTTATTTTTTTGGCAACAAAGCCCCATTTGTTAACAATGAATTCTTATAAATGTATTGTTAGTAAGACAAAAAATATAATATTGGGGAGAAAGAGCAAGTATCAAGCCAGAGGTATCCGTCAGCTATCTACCCTTGTCTAACAAGCACAAGCACACACATAAAATGTGCCCACATAGGCGATGTCTGGTCTGGTGGTCGGCGTTTGCATTCACATATGCGCCGGAAATGTAGCTGTTAGAGCTGCCAATCAGGAATATATTATGCGTTCCGCATATTGATAAGAATAATATGGAACACTTTAATACATTCTATAAATATATACTACTAAGTACTTATTCTCAGGAAGACGCAGTGGAGCCAAGTCCAAACGATGAGTCATTATAATGTGTCTGATTTTTGCATGGCAAAGTTACTAATGCCACGGATTATAGAATGCTTTATTAGCACTAATACGCCAATATCTACAAAAGTTGTAAAATATTTTCTCTGGAGACGGATAACCTCCTACAAAATTAAATTATTATCATCATGGAAACCTCAACCAAGTTCAAGCTCACCTACTGAACTAGGTGCCATCGTCACCATCTCTCTATATTTATCCTCTTTTTTATCTATATTTATGTATGTATATTTTATTATTTATATGTGTAAATCTAAAAAGTATGTTCATTTAGCTGTAAGTATTAAGTAATATTGATACTAGTGTAGTTATCTGTCATCTATGCTTAAACTAACTTGCGCCGCATTAAACTTTTCTGTTTTCCTACGACTGAGAGAGAGCATCTATAAAAGTATTTTTACTTGTGGTACAATAAAGTTATTTAAATAAATTATTGTGATATGACCATATGACATTAGTTGAAGTGGTATCATTTAAATTCTTACTAAAGGTTGATAATCGAATGACATACGAGTATTTTTTGGCCTTAAAAAAATGTAGCAAAACCTGTCAGAATATTTACATATGAATTCGCTTATATATATTCGTTAATAATAAGTATTTCTAGGAATTCAATAGATCATAAGAGCGACGACATGGCAACATTATAAGAACTTAAATCTACAATTATTATTACAACATCTAAATACGACAATATCTTTTCGGTCGCACATTTTGAATAAGTTCATTGTAAAGTAAGAGCGTTGTAGAGTTAGAAGCTTGGCTCTACATGAGAAGCATTTTCGACGGCGGCCGAAAAGGGTCTGATAACTTTTTCTTATCTCGTCTTGGCAACGTTTTACATGAAAATAATTTTGGTGAGATACGTGTATATATTTCTGTGGTGTGTATTAAAGATTCTTCATAATAGATTAAAGCGTCGGCTCGCTGAATCCAGATACAACAATAGAAAAAAGATTAATGTGGCACATAAGTTCGCGATCCAAATGGAAGCATGGGTAGATTAAAGACCTTTGTCTAATAATAGTCTAGTTTAATAATCTACCCAAATCTTTGATTATTTCTAAATAATCAAAGAATTTAACTAAACTGTGTACACTCATTGTTGCATATTATACTAAGGTCTACGGAAAAGACCGATTGTATATTTTCAAATTTGGACAACACCACTTAAAAAAAATCAAATTTGACTTCTTAAAGTGAAAGTCGTCACGATTTGTGTTACTCTTTGTTTTTATTTTTCTGTCATGTGGTGTCGAGTGTAGGCGTGATACAGCAATGACTCACGAGGATTTGTTTGATTTCTCTTTCAAATTAACATGTCTTGTAAGATCGTCTTACTTTTCTAAGTTAGAAAACTTTCTAATTAATGGACTTTATCGCCATAGTTTCTCCCATTTACACGATAGATCGAATATAAAACTATTCGGGATGAAAGAACAAGCGGAATATCAAAAATAAGAAAGCATTTTTGCATAGCATAGGTAGCTAGAATTTAAATATCGATTTATTCGTAAAAGAATACTACTTTATCTTGCGCTCTTCTTTCCCCGTAATAATATGAATGAAATATTGTTAGGTACTAGTCTGTCCTAACTATTCATACACTCTGAAAACTTACATGAACTCTAGCGAGTAAAACCAGAGACAGTAAGTTTAGTAATGAACAAGTCATATCTTCATTAAGCATTGAAAAAATATATTATCAGAAAGATTAAATATAGATGAGATGTGTCACGCTTTGCATGTTCTCTTATATTGATGATACCAATATATGTAAGCATTTTTCTCATAGATTTAAAAAAAAAATGCGTCACAGAGACCGCGCGCGATTCGAACTTCTTTGATTTTTCTGGTGATTATTATACGTATATAACAAATGTTATTTATCAATACAATACTTGCTATATCAATTTAATTGAAATGATGTATCATTTTATTATTTTATCGTTTACAAAACTAAAAATATGTTAAACGCTGTGACTTTTTTGCTGATATAGACTTGTTGTAATACAAACTAAATGTGAACTTAAGGTTATGAAAAAAAGGTAGAAAAATAAATTGCAGCGGTACCTGGATAAGTTAGAAGAAGTACCACGTTAGTCCCATAACAACAGTTACACAAATTCCGTAAAATATGCAAAGATATGTATCAAAATAACCTTGACCTGTGTGAGGCATGGGCACACACTACTTATTACGTATTTATGTATACATAAACGTATGGTGTTACTCTGTGGTGTTACCATGTGGCAGGTCTTGTATACTGCGTGTGATTTATGGTGTTTTAATGTTCTTTCGTGACTGATATGGTTTCTCTTTGCCACGCAATATAGATATTAAGGTAATTTTTTATTATTATTTTAATTGAACCTTCTGAAGGTCACTGGAGGACTTAAAGCATTAAACCAGCTGATGGGCCATGCATGATAAAGGCATTTACAAAATAAAGAACGACGATGATGGAATCTCCTATTAAATTGCCGATAATCGGGTTTTTAGTTTTGTGTATTTATTTTATTTACACAGATCACATGTTGTATAGGTAAACTATTAAAAGTAAAGCCTAATTTAAATCCCTACTAATATTATAAATGCAAAAGTGAGTTTGTTTGTTACGCTTTCACACCCTATCTATAGTAATAAAATAAATCTACTGTAATTAACTAATCTTCCTGAAATTTCGCATACACATAATTAGAAGTCTTGAGAAGGACATAAGGTATCTTTCGTCCCGGGAAAAAGCAATGTGCCCGAGGGAACGTCATGTGGACTAAGCCGCGGGCATAAGCTGGTTTGGAATAAAGCTAAAAATAGTTTTGAAAAGTTCTAACTTAGTGTACATTGTGTATTTTCTTTGAAATTACATTGACTCTTATCATAGACCATCCACCTTCCACTTACATTATCAATCACTATTCAGTTATTTCCGTAAACCAATTCTAAATTCGCATGTTGTTTGATTTATCAATATAGTAGCAAAAGCAATTGTAATTACTCATATCTATTAAAGTACTTACTATGAGCTGTCAGGTCTGAGTAATCGAGATTTAGAACTGTCCCCAGAGCGGCGGCTGTCTCATGCATAAAGCTGACTTCTGGAACACCAGTCTGAACCATCGTTTATTTTAGATAACTATGAGTAACTCATACCGTTATACCACTCTCTAACTAAGGCTGACTGAAAAATATTGCTTTAGCTATATATTCGTCTCTGTACCCAATTGTTATTTCATAAGATGTTTCAGCGTGCTTCTGTAGTAGAATAAAGAGTATTTGTATTGTTTTAGTATATTTCAGTCACAGAATATATAATAGTATACTAACATACTTAAGTTAAACCTCTTGTTTGTGGGAAAACTCATACTCAAGAATTTTCTTTTTTATAGTGAGGTATATAAAAATTTGAATTGTATTTTATGATTCATTCAGACAGTCTGTCGACCCCTTCTTCCTCTGTGAACTGAATAGCATAAAATTAGATTATCAATGTCAGACACAGAAAATATCATACTACTTGTAGTTTTGGTGCAACCTGATTTAAATTAAAAAAAACTATACGTACCTACCTAACTAAAATGTTATGACCCGGCAAAATCCTGGAGACCCCGAGTGCATTCTCTGCAAGCGCCAACCGCCACTGGGATTCTTATTGTGTTCCTTTTTTAGTCGGCTGGGAATGTGGCCGGGGATAAGTTATATTTTACTTATTATTGTATCCCAGTGTTGTATCGCTAGTCCCCTATTTTATCAATATTTGTGAAATATTTTAAACTCGTTAAATGGGAACCTGATTCACCGTAGAAATTTCAAACGAAACGTCACGGGTTATAGAAAAATATTCAAATTCATTTATTGCTTGTAAACATGTTGTACAGATATTTACTTAACGAATAGTCGCAAATTTAAAAATTACCGAACAAAATAATTTGCTTAATACAGGAACAATATTTATTATATATACATATACTTTACTTATATAAATTTTGCTTAAATAACTAGATTTATGAAACGGGTTCTAAAAATAGAAATCAAACGGGCAAGCGAACCATAAATAAGCCATCGGCAGCTTTCTCAGAAACTGGATCGAAGTCGCGTCTTGTGTAAGACATTGGTAGAGAAAGTTTGTTTTTGAAAAAATTGCCCAATGGTTACCGAATTGAACAGAACTATCTTGATCAACGTCTGTCAATTATTATTACTGACTGTAATGGTATGTGCTGTAACATCAACATTTGAAATTAAACTGTATTTTTTTGATGTCATTGGAATATTAAATAATTTAAAAAGATGTGACAGTTCATTTAACGAGCTCAAAATAATGCTTCATACGAGTCGAGAAAACAGCGATAAAACAACTCTGACACTAGGGTGTGCTGTGCATGGTCTATTAACCGTGATATCAACACGAAATAAATGAATGAATGGGCTGATATGAATGCTTGGGATAAGTTATTTCATCAAAATTTTTTATGAGTATGATAGAGCAAATTTATAATGAAGTTTATGTATAACTTACAGTACTTAAATTTATCTATACTTATATACTAATATAATATTAGGTACAAAGAGGAAATATTTGATTGTTTGTTTGCATCGAATAGACTTTGAAACTACTGGACCGATTTGCAAAATTCATTCATCGTTGGAAAGCCACACTATCCCCGGCTATATGTGTACACGGGCAAAGCTGAGAGAGAGTAGACTGCTATTTACTTATAAGCGTAAATGTAAGGTTCAAATCGATAAACGATGTCCCAAAAATATCGCAACGCACTAGATACGAGTCGTTTGAGTAATCTACAATAGAATACTTAGATGTATTTAGTATTAACTTTACATCACCGGATTTTAACGTAGGTATCACACTTATTATTTAGGAATGAAAAAGAACGCAGATACATAAAAATTATAACCTAACACGATCACACCGTTGCGCTGGGATTTTCGTCTTGAATCAACGTTATGTTGTCCCCTTTAATCATCACTCTTCCAATGTGCTTCCTGTTTTTCGTTTTCATATGTACTTCTTCAGCGTCATCCAAAACAATGTTCATATATTCATCGAAGCCAACAATGTGTCCCTCAATCCTCAAATTCACGTTCTCGTACAACCAGACTTGCACACGACTTCTGTTTTGAAGATATCTAAAGATAAGGTTGATGGGTTGCACCATCACCTTTTGGACTTTCGGTGGACCTTTGTATGCCATTTTTACTTAGTTTATTTAGCACAATTTTGCTAAAAGTTGGAAAAATATAGCGCGCCAAAGCCGGCTTCTCTCAACACGAACGAAGAATAGTAATAGAAAAGAATAGTATTGCTGATTTCTCGTATCACGAAACTAAACCCTATGATAAAATTGCTAGTAATGTTGCTGCAATATAAGTTACATATACACGAAGAAGTGATATTGACAGGCTAAATTCTCATCATAAAATTATAGCTGTAGATAAGTACCGATACTAGAGTTATTTCTGACGACATGATTCCCACAACAAAGTCCCTAAAAATCACGATATCAGTGAAAACCAATTAGCCGTGACAAAATCAATAGATACAATGTCTATGAAAAATTATAAAGTAAGATGCAGTGTTCCATTTTAATTAAACAATTACGTTAGCATTTGCCATCATCGATCCAGTTTTGCCAATATATATCGATGTATGTATTACTCAATGGTACTTGTAGGATAGTTAGTATAATTTTGTAAAACAAGATAAAGAAGTTACGTTAATACGATATTTAGTTTGACAAATAATAATATTCTCCTCAAACTGATTGTTTTACTGCTATAGAGGTAGTGTTATTACGTGACTATGTTCTAATTTGGGATTAGCGAAAACTAAGGTATACCTACCTTGTCAATTAAGAGGAATACATCCTCCATCAATCTTATCGTTTAAACTCAAAGCTATCTCTACCAGTAATTTGGAAATTTTAGATACAAAAAACAACGATCTGACAAATTGACATAGGTGTAAGTACGTATTTGAATTAAATAAGTGTACCACATTAATCTAATTTTCTGACGTACTAAACTGTTTGTCGTTGAACAGAAGATTATACAGGCATTGACGCAACCAACATGACTTTTAGACGTGATGATATTGTGGTTCTAGCTCTTAAGGTAGCAACAACTGAAAATACAGAATAGATTAGAATAGAATCTTTACCTCCTTAGCAATAAAGAACCAAATGACGTGAATGTTTTATTGACAAGAACGTGCTCTGTCGGTCCACGTGCTTTATTCTTTCATTTAACTACTACTTGTATTAGAAAACATTGTAAGTATGTATTAATCACGCGTTTTCATTGTTTTGTTGGCTGCGAAATAAGGAAAGTAAACTTAATTTAAAGTTATTTATTTGTACCAAAGACCAGGTTAACGTATTGTTGGCGATCTATTTCTACAATTTACTTGGTCAAGTAGTAGTTTTAATTAAGGTTCCGTACATTAACTGTTATAATGGAAGCCTAAGTTTCTCCCTAAGGTTACGAGCACACTTTTCAGCTGACTGCCAATAAATTATACCTTAATACCACAAAAAATGTATTCTAGTATTCTGTATCAAATATGATGATATTAATATACTTAATTACTTTAAAATTTTAGGGGACAATTTAACTTTAACAATCTGTAATCAAGTTAAGAAAGAGCGATGATATGTTTTTAACACGATATTTTAATAACCAGCTGTATTGCTTTAAAGGAAGCAACAAAATGCAATTAGCACAATTAAAGTCTTGCAAGGAAGCTGTGTATTACAGATGGAGCAAGAGTTTTAAAATACTTAGTTGTCATATTTTGCTCTAACATTGTTCGTATTTTTATGAGATGAAAATGCTGCGGTGGATGTGTGTGGGGTATCTCGAAAAGACCGTATTAGGAAGTCCCGCGTTTGGGGCAGCCTTCATGTCCGTGACATAGCGGACAAGCTTCATGAGAATCACCTGCTGCGATGGTCACGCCTTGCGGAAACAATTTCATTTGTCCGAATTATAGGGATACTGAAGTATAGAAATTAATAGCTCAGTAAAAAATGCAATGTTATCAATAAATTTTTTGCATTAGCTTCCTTGTGAGTAACCTGCATATATACAACAGGTTACACTGACTATGTGTAATACGATATAAGTGATTGTAAAACGCATACTAAACAGTTATTGCAAGGGCGTATCGCACCTTTTTTAGAATTAAAGGTTACACGTGGTGTATTATAATGTCTATTTCGCATAATAGTGGCGCCAATGTCTAGCCAGACTTGTGTGCTGTATTCAGGTTACAGTTATTGTTAACATTTTCCGATTCAGGTTACAGACAGTCTAATTAATGTTGATTTTTTTGTATTGATTTTGGCAATGTTGATCCTAGGTCCTAAACTTTTCCGTTTGGCTTTGCTATCGTTGGGTAAAATAGTATACGGAGTGAGAACGATAATGAACGGTGATCTCTTATCTCATGAAGCAAATAACTTACCTACCTTACTCTTGCATTTTTAAAATATCTTATGATTGTCTTATTATTATTAATTAAGATGAGTTCTTATCTGTGTGATTGTTTCCTAATGGCAGCGATGATATTTTGCTGTCAATGTGTAAAGGAATGTGATTAATTAATTTCACGAAGTGACGATGCGTTATGTTATCCATATTGCTATGTATGTATGTATTTTGTATTATAAATCCGCAAAACGACGTAAAGTGACCGGTTTAAGCGGTGGGTTGCTTGATGTAGCCTATATTATTATTTCATATGAAAGTGCAGCCTTCTGTTCTAAGTAGAAAAGAAACTTGTTTTCCGCTTTAGTTTTTTTCTATAAAAATACATTGATCTCGACATAAGGCTTCTTGGCGCCAGTTTATTTCTGCCCATTGCCCAGGAACATTGCCCGAAAGACCGAGCAAAAAGACCCATCGTCGGCGAGTGCGTTCACCCCATTCGGAGTGCGTTGCACTGATGCCTATAAGGGGCTGTGGTGAGCTAGGTGGTATTTCTATCGTGACATGTATAATACTAACTGTTGCCTGATACTTCTTTTTCTCCATCCTAGCGGATTTTCAGTTGCATCCTAAGCAGGTTACTTCAGTCCGCTTTCATAATTTTACAACTCCACTTCGCCTGTGTGTTCTACATCTTTAGTGTGTATGTGGCCCAAGCCTAAATGTAGACTTTCCTTCCCCGGGTTTCAAAGTACATCCGAACGTGTTTCTTAGTTATATCTACAGTTAACGCTTATATTAGGGTTTATATTGGATCGGTCTCCTATATAGACTAAGTATTTGTCTTCATATTAAAAATCTATTATTAGATTGAGCGGTTTAAGAGTAAAGACGTCGTAGCAGCTCAAACAGAGGTATTTTCGCATTTAAAATATGTTTAAGGAAGTGGATTGTTTGAAAACGTGTTTTGCATTAATTTACAAATGAAATACATGAGGGGGTAGGTAATAATCAAATAAAATATGACCATTATATTAATGTAGGTTAAACGTCTTCGATTGCATTTAAATTATGCATTGGAGTTGATTTAAGAAAATAACTTACACCGCTGTCTCAGCTACTCGAAGTGAATCCTGGTCTTCGTAACGAGAGAGCGCCACAGTTTTCTATTCTGCGCGATGTCTCGCCTCGCTTCAACAAAATATATTAAGTAAATTAAAATCAAAGGTTTTGTTTGGCATATTATTTTGGAATGAATAAAAAATGAGATAAGATGTTATAGGATAAATACGTAACACAAAAAATTACTATCCGAAGAATAGATAAGTTTTCCTTACTTTTAGAAAGGGTGTTGGATACCTTACCTATATTTTGATCTTTACATGCAAATTATTTTTATTCGATTACGCGTAGGGTTTTATTGTTCTTTCATATCTATGTATCATATCAACGAGTCTTTATTTCTCAGTTCATCGAATGCATCTGCATAGAGCATCAGATACATTTTCATCAATCTGAAGATGAAGGTAAGGTACTAGGTGCACATAAAATGTACCAGGTATCAAGTGTTAAATTTCAAAAACGACGCTTTCGATGACAAAGCGGTAACGGATTAACCGACCTTTTTTCATTGTTATAATACAATGTAAATGTGTTTTGCTGAACAAGAACCTCACAGTAGTTTTATGCCAAACGTTTCCGCCTCGACAAAATATGAGAATTTAACATTATTTATTTTATTTGTTAATAAACAGATAATATCGGCTATAACTGGAATACATTTACCCTAATCTAATTTAGAAATTTTACCATAGTGTTGACACCAGCAGCTGCCTCACGAACATTGGAAACACATATGTGGTCAGATCCTCAGCATTGAGGGACCGATGAAGAAGATGAACAAAGGTTAATATAAAATCTGCAATGCAGTTTTGTGGGTACACGTTCGTGGAAATTTTAGTATCGATCTGGGTTTTGCCACCCATTGATTCGTACCGTCAGCAAATTAGGATATAGCACGGAACGGCACGGCCGCGGATCGGTTACACTAAGTGGAACGTTGAACAGTTAAAACTGTATTACTGGTACTGTAGGTAGACAAGGCTTTATTGTTACAGCATACTTCATTTTAGAATCTCATATCAAGTAAGTAAAAATTAACAATCTTAAAAGGTCTAGAGTAGAAAATATACACAGTTCTCCATGTCACTCAAATCATTATTCATGTAACTTAATTTGTTATTAGACATATCAATTAAATCCTTAAAAGTTGGTGAAATTCGATTGAAATCTTATATTATACTCAAGTAGAAAATAAACTGTATTTAAAAGGTAGAACGGATATTAATAAATCAAATTATGACTAAAATGATAGACACACCTGACACCACACAGATACAAATTACAATTATTACAAGTCAAGTTAAAACACTTTTAATTTCGTCAGGATATAAAACAGTACCTTTGTAGGATTGTAATATTGACTGTGATAGAAACTAGCTTTGTAAGATCCTGCTCAAAAAAAAAAATTAAGTACACTAACTATCTTTATATTTGAAGCTAATCGATATTCGATATGATTCAATCCTTACAAATCCGTTCCAAATTTGGTTTCAAAAGCCATATGGCGTCACAGAATAGACATAAGGCGTGTATTTGTTTTATTAAATAATCTTCACTACACACATGGTACGTATAAGGCAAATTGGAATAGCGCCAACAACGCAGTTCAATTAGCGGTTCATTTGAACCAAGTGATATGCCTATCGTAAACCGGTGCTAAGCAGTTTCCTCCTTACACCAAATACCGTTTATTGCATGCGCGATATTTTGTAACTAGTTATAAGTGGTATGTACACAATACCTAATATCTATAGTTTTGTCATCTTTGGAAATAAGTCGAACTCTCTATGGTGCTAGTTTTACTACCTTACCTTTTTCAGCAGCAACTCTGCCGGCTTTGCATGGGTTTCAAATGTCTAATTGAAAGCCATGCGAATACCGTATGTTTATACAGGAAGATATTTAGAAACAACGTTAAAATACAAGGTTTAGTTAGAAGTAAGCGTACAGTATGCGGATAGCAAGTAGGACCTAATTTATGAAAAAAATATCGTGTTAATCACTAGTAAAATATTTTTGTTTTCAACACATAATTTGGTCTATAGCTCCCTCGTTGAAATCAAGCTTCTAAATATTACTGGTAAATTAAAAAAAAACAGGGTTTCATAGTACAGACAGCTACATGACAATTTCCGTGGTGTAATGGTTTTAACCCGGTCTGTCAAGATGAAATTTTTTTCTGACTAGCCTGGGTTTTGGATGTTTGTCTATCTAGGTATCTTTATAAAATTTAGTATAGTTAGTAATTATCCCATAATACAAGTCTTGAACTTTGGGGCTAACTCAATCGGTGTGATTTGTCCTTAATATTTATTTACATTCTACAACAAAAGTTCTTATTAACACTTTCGCTGGCAGTAACAGTAGTCTCTCGACGTAAAAATTAACTGTTATCTCGTTTACTGTCCGCGAAAGTCTTAAGGAAAATTGAATGCCTAATGCCTACATAATGGCAGTTAAAGTTTAGTGAGACTTAATTTATTTTTTCCTCAAATCAAATCCCACATGCATGCAGGTCATTGACGTCAGCTCATTATCTTTTCCAGAGCAGATGCCTGGTGCCTTAACGAAAGACATTCCACCATTGTTTACATAAAACGATAAACCTGTACTGAATCTTAAGGTCACAAGGCCATAATTTTCTGTGTTTCCATTATGATTGTAGAATTGTATCTTTATAAAAGGTTAGTCGTAATCTAAAGGTTGTTTCAATTTGTTGCAGATGCGCCGAGTGATGCGAATTACATGATATGTGGCGTCGTGATCGCCATGGCCTTGGTCGGGCTCATCATAGTTCTACTGGCCCTCACAATAAAGTAAGTATCAATCAACCATCTCTCTTAACTTCCTTTAAAATGAAATAAATAAATATATAGGGACAAATCACACAGATTGAGTTAGCCCCAAAGTAAGTTCGAGACTTGTGTTATGGGATACTAACTCAACGATACTATATTTTATAACAAATACATATATAGATAAACATCCAAGACTCAGGTCAATCAGAAAAGATCATTTTTCATCTTAACCTGACCGGGGATCGAACCCGGGACCTCCTGAGTAGCGGTCAGGCATGTTAACCATTACGCCACGGAGGAAGTTTTTATGCCCATACGAAGCCGGGGCGGGTCGCTAGTTAGTGATAAGTTCGCCTTTGTAAGTACTATACTTACTTTGTTTTTCATTCTTTATGATCCAATGATATATAATATACATAGTGAAATTTATTCAATTAATCATATATCTCAAGAGACAAATAGACATGTAATTAGTAGTTTTGATAGTCAGATATAAAATTAATTTAGAAACACGAATCTTTCCTTGCTCAATGTATTTCCCTAGCCATTCAGCGTGGCAATGCTGCCAGCATTATGGGAACGTTTGAGCCGGGAAGTCGAACTGATTTCTTAGATAAGCATTTCTTTTGTCAGTACTTAAGTTTGACAGTTTGAGTAAGACATACCGACACCACTACACCACATATTATTACAATAGGCACGAAGTAGGAACTTGAGAGGGCGATATGTACCTTTTAAGTAAAGTATTAACAACTAGCTTTAAATATGTACGTATACATAAAGCAATAATGCCTGTCTATGGATATAATACTTACTGCAGATGCTCTTAGATCGTCTTAACTTCGCAGCTCATAAAAACTGCTTATTTAGATTGATAACGAAAATGATGGCAAGTGATGGATTAACATATGAATATCAAAATTATTTTCTATGAATTATGTGCCAAAAGCAAATAACGCTTTTGAAACTGCGCCACATACTTACTAATAATAAGCATGAAGCAATAAGTAAGTTCGAAAAGTAATTCGAAAAAGTGTATTTTAATTATTACTTTGTCCATAAAACTTGGTATCTATACCGTTAGAGCCTCTCTATAATATCAAAGTGATATTTGTACATTTTTCAATACTGCGGCGTTTTTGGTATTGCTGTCACTGACATTGCTTTTCAATCGCCTAGCTTCCGCCTACTGTTCTTTAGCTTAGTAATACAAATAGAAAAATGATTTCAGGCAACTAAATGTAAAGGTATAATTTGCAAGGCGTTCTGGATATTTGGTAAACAACTCGACAAAATGTATGTGTAATTAGCGTAAACGGTTGGCAGTATGTCAGGATAAACTTTGCAATTCTTTGCATTCTCAGCCGGCAAGCAAGTGCTGATCGCCCAGGAATGCCAACTATCGTCTTGGGTGATCTGAGAATTACATAATTAGTATTTTTGGCTTGATCTTGATGCACACCAACAGAAATAAACTATCTATAACGTTTTTTTAATTCTCATGGCATGTTAACTGACGTGAAACTAACAATTTGCTTTAGCAGATCCATCCAGTTTTAAGAACTATCGGTCAAATTTAATAGCCTGTGGGCCATCCCGTCTGTGTTCAACGGTTTCAACAATAGGAAAAACTACGAGCACAGTACTTAGATATTTGATGTGATTGTGACTGAAATACTACATTTTTCAAATTTATTGTTAGTAGCCTGTCTATTACTTTTTTTCTAGTAATAAATTTAACACCATGAGTTTTCCTTCCCTTTTTAACATTTATTATATTTTTCCCTATAAAATAATTTTCAACACTTTCCTCATGTGGTATTAAAAGTATATTATATTTGTAACTATATTTTTACCCGAATAGGTATTTTGGTCAACACACGTGTGACCAGTTTTGGAGGTTATTCGGAAACAAAAAATGTTATTATTTTCAGAAATATTCATTTACTTAACTCAGTCAAGGTAAAACCGCCGAAGTTTTTATTGTTTCCTTCTTATTATTTTTTCGTAATGTCACCTGTTATAATTTTTAAAATTGTCTTATTATTGTCCTTTTTTACTGATGTTTCACAAATAAAATACACCTACTTATATTGAAATCACAAAACATCAGCAACTACAACAAAATTGACATCATATATATATTATATGTATTTATAATCAGGATGTCGTTTCTGAAGGCACATTTACTCTTATATGATCTAAAATTTACTCCTACCTTATTTCCTATTATAATGCATTTTTCTTTTCCATTATACGCATGTAGAATCTAAATAAATTTATTAATAAATGTTAATCTATATTGGTAGGTATTTCAACAATGTGACTACCCGGATGTATAAAACTCGATTTTGTTGTAGCATGTTGCCATGGCGTATATATCTGTAGCCTTCTAGCCTATACATTAGTTCCGTCTCTCGCTAGCAAGTAGGCCAACCCGCCTAGGGCCCTGCTGATAATTCCAATTACAAAAGTCCTTCCATTCCGCAGTTCTTACCCAACAGCTGTGCGATGACGTCACCTCTCTTAAAGCTGTTGCATTCAATCCATTATATCAAGTATCGTTTGCGTCTGTCAATATTATTACATGAATAATGTCTTTAATATAAATTATTTATGAATGTTCTATTAATGTTGTGTCATAACGAAAGGGTAACGAAAGGTTCATAATCTCCGTATAACTAATCCTCAATCGTATAAGTTAAACCTGCATATCGTAACTATGTACCAAAAGTAAAAAAAAGCGCAAGTGAAAGACAGCGACTCATAAATTGACATTGACAAAATCAACTAACATTAGTAAATTGTATTTTATTTATTTGAGGGTAGTTTTACAATTGAGTTCAAATTAACTACCCTTTTCAATATGCAGACACGAGTACATTCTGAGGCAGTATCGTTTTTGTGTGGTTGTAAAATTAGGTCTGCGTGAATTTTTTTTTACTTACCTGAGCTTATTTTGTGAGCTGCTCAAGAAATAATCCAACATATTTAATGACGTGAACATACTGTGGACTTCAAAATGTTTTTAAGTTTGATACATCGATCCCTTCGCAAATTGGTTAAAAAAATGTAAGTACTTACTTACTTTTCTGAATGTATTAGGAATGATTTTTTTTTTATTGTATTTCCAGCATAGTTGTGTATCCCAAAAAACGAAAACCATTGAATTTGCTAGGACCACATCTTGTCTTTGTGTTAGTGTCTTTCGAACTAGAAAGAAAACTGAATGTGAGCCAGACTGTTTGAAATATGAAGGTACAAATTAATTGTGTAAAGACATCCACTGAATATGGCTACAGTATCTTTTAAAACTACTTTGTTCTATTTATTTATGGTCCATACGACCATAAATACTGTGTATTTTTATTTATATAATATTTAAGTTTTCACACATACAAATCGGACTGTGATTTAAATGACGATAGGCAAATAGTTTTATTTAACTTAGCTTTGCGCTTAGGTTCAAATTTTTTTACACCTAATATGTTATGGAATGTTTTAAAAAGTTTTGGAGAATAGAAGAATAGACGCTATTTGATATATTTATAGCGTATTGAAAATTTTCAAATTACTGATCAACAACGACAAAAATATGATAATATCAAACCAAAAAGAGCAACCCCTTAATTTTCTTTATCTAATTTGTATGTAATTTTTCTATATCAAACCACAAAAAATTTAAATATTTAAATTTGTAAAAAGGTGGGTGTAGAAAATATTGTAATTGAAAAAAAATATTTTTTAAATAAACATTTTTCTACCGACTTCCAATAAAGTAGTGCTGAATTTTGATCTCCGTCATTTCTTGACCGATTTTGTAAATTCTTTTATTTTATTCAGATATACACAACAAACATTGAAGTTATATATAACTAAATCGTTGCATTAGTTTGGTTTTGAAATCAAAACAACTAAAATACGTAATTCGGCTGTCAAATAAAATTAATATTTTTAATGTTTCGTCGTCGTTCTTTCACTTTAAATATCAAAAAGAGAATAAAGGACTAAACATATTTTAGTTAAAATAGGTTTAATAAACGTTTTTTAATATCTATGAATAAGGGGGTATTTTGTCTAATAAAGTTTAAATATACAAAAGTTATAAGTATGTTATTTTTTTTTTTTAAGTTGTCACATGCAAAATTACTATGCTTGAGTTGCTTTTCGGAGAATATCAAGGCTACCTACTTTTGAATGTGACTGTCCATGACTACAGTAATTACTTCAGCGAATGTTGACTGAAGCCCTACATGGCCAACTCTTGTTTGTTTATAAACTGGTTCGCGCTGGTCCAAACTACACGTTTTCAGTTTTAATACACCATGTCCTTTGTACGGCCTGTAATTGCTATATCCGTGATGGGATACTACATGTTTATGTAATTAGCACCATCAGTGGAAATGTTTGTCGTAAAATATTCTCAATGCCTCATTATGTATTATATTTTTACTAGCTTTGCTCCATGGTTGTACTATGGTTGTCAACAAAAAGTTAATAAATGGAATTTGGTTATCGTTTTTTAGGAAAAGAAGATTATGTATTTGTTTTATCCAATGATATTATTGTAATATATGATAAGTAAAAATAGCAAGATTTATAAAAAAAAACGGTTGTAAAAACCAATTGCAAATGACTGTGCACGTCGCTGCTAAAGAGATCCATTTTGGCGGGCAGCCGCAACAGCAGCGTAGGCAGAACATCCTCAAAATATTTGTGGAGGCAATCAAAAGTCAAACACTACTCGTAAACCGCACCTATATAACATAAATATTTAACTTTAATTGTCATAATAGAGAAAATTATTACGTTTCGTGAGTTAATATGCGCAATGAAACTTCAAGGCCTACAATGAAGCAGCCGTTGGAACATTGCCAAATTTCTGTGCTGGACATTTAAAACAATCGCGTATTTTCAGACGGCTTGCAATTTTTATATCCAATGTCGATCTAATCAAGTAGGCAAAAAAAAAATAGAACACCGCTTTTCAGTAGTTATGACACGAATATTTTACATAATCGTTTACTTTTTTATGATGTAAGGTTTTTGCAACTGTAGTAGCTATTTGTATAAAGTGGCTTTGAGATAACAGAGTTTTGTTTTCATTTGTGGGTCGGATAGGTTCTAATAGCCTTGTAATTTATATAAGAAGTCTATTAGCTAGGCTTTTCTATCGACTTTTATAAACGGACGAAGCTTAGATTTTTTTTTAATTAAGCTTGATTTTGTAAACTATTTAAGAAAACAATCAAGTTAATTTATAGAATTGAAAACGTAATCTAATCATTCATATAAAGGCATGACAAAAGTACTTAAAATATAATGCAAACGGCAAATATAATCAAGTCTTCAATGGCACTCAATCTAATCTACAATACAAAAACTTCAAATTCAAATCGTTTATTCTCAATATAGGACATTCTTATCACATATTGACGTCAATTATTACTTAAATTAAGTTTACTACCACTTCCAAAGCGCAAGTGGAGAAGAAGCGGCGTCACAAACTCCACTGCAGCATTTTCTCCAGAACGTCAATTTACAAAATTTGAGTTTGACCAAAGTTTATAACAGTACTTTTTGGACTCATGTATTACGTTAAAACTATCATCTATTTTGTCATTATTCTAAAGTTTTGTCCATCTTACAAAATAATTTAGAACTTATACAATATTTGGGTTCATAAAATTAATGTTCCTGCAAAACTGATAATCGATATTATTTTGTATATGTACTTAAAAATTAGTTTACGCACTTTCGCATTAGATATCTCGTACATGAGTTGTATGCTGTAGAAATCGAGGCCAGCCATTGTGACTGAGCCCACTGGCCGTTCCCACGATGGCGTAGTAGATCAATATTATTTAGATTCAAATGAATAGTATTAATTCAATGCTGTGCATTATCAAGTACCCAACAATGTAATTTTTGGTTTTAATGAAATTTCCGCTTACAATTTCTGACTGAATTGGTTTGAGATATAAGATGGTGTATGTGTGTATTATGATGGCAAAGAAAAAGCAAACAAAAAAAAGAATAAGATACTGGACCCTATCTGATTACTCTCAACAAACATAATGTTAAATGGAGATATAAAACCTTTAAAAAGATGAACATGAAAGTGAACACAACTTAAATAAATACATTTATAAGAATAACTATACGCTTTCACTTCTATCGAATATAAAAAAGATGAACAGTCTAACTTTTGTCGGAGATACAATGAATTAAAAAGTTACACTCAGCAGCAAACACGGTATTCTGTAATGTTACACAGTAGAGCTGTGTAACTTTACAGACAACTCTGTTTTGTTTGGAGTGGAGCCTGTGTGAGTGGTGACTACAGACTTAAACGTATATTCCCTGGTTATTCATTTCGTTAATAAGCTGCCATTGAAAATTTCATTTTATATCTAATCAAAGCTTCTGTCACTGCTGCGACAGTTTTCATTGAGACGTTTATGGTGAGCCATTGACAGAAGAGGTAAGTAGAAAATCTTTTAGGTTATGGCCGCATGTCTTAGGCATGCTTCGCATATCAACTTATTATTCACTGTTTATTGAAATTGACATTTTAAATCTTTCTTTAATAAAATTTCGAAAACTTCAGAAAGAATCTATTGATTATTTTAATTTAAGCAATATTATCAATCGTAAACTTACATTGATTGGACTTTACAATCTAGACTAAAGACTTGAAAGTTTGTTTTCAAGAAAATTGTTGATCTGGTTCTTGTAGTCACAAGTGTGCTAAAATAATTTATAAACATAAGTAATACATTTCAGTAAAGCTTGAATTTTGCTAATTGTTATCTAATCTAGTACATTGTGGGGTAGAATCATTATTGGTTTATAAATACTACTATGAATCGGTTTCACTTATTGTAGAAATATATCATAGCTACATACTATACCATTGAAGAAGTCTATACTTAGGCTCAATACTTAGCTGTATTTTGTGAAATTTGGCCTGTGCTTCTTTATAAATCAGAGACAGAAGTTCCTAAATCTTTACTTCTTATTGATAATAAACCGTTTATTATGTCTGTGCGAAAAAAAGACAAAGAACTTGATTTCTATTAAAACTTATGAACAATGTTAGCAGATATATTTCATTTAGTAACGTTAAACTTATCAGTTTTATTTCAAAAACTTTGGTGTTTGTTGTTGCAGAACTGTTGAAATATTCTAGTGGAATAGTTTATGCGGATACTTCTATTGTCTTGTATTTTATAGTGAAACTCTTTGTAAATCTTGTGTTGTAAATGCTGGCTTATGCAGTGATGCATATCGAGAGCAATCACAATGCAAACAGTCTTAACGTATTCCTCCGTGAAACATATGAGTACAATGCTCATTCGATTGTCTCCGCAGGCCTATTTGTTATGTATGAGAAGCACAGGTAATGACATCCGTTGACGTCCAAGTGTTTTCAGTTAACACATAGCAAGCGAATAACAAAGACGTATGGTTATTTCAATTTGAAAGACATTCTCTCCTTCTGAAACAATGCTCAAATCAGTAACACCTGTCACTTATCAACCGTGTAATCCGAGTCAAATTTTAGTGCCAGCGAATTCTGTAAGGATGTATTCACTGATTACGAGTTGATTGGTAATATATATGAGTGAATGTAATATACCGTAACAATTACTAAGGGCACTCGTAGTGCGGGGTCGAGTCCCCATAACATAGCAATGAGGTAACGGGAGAGTGCGTTCAGTTGCCTGCCACCCACCGCTGCGCGAGGCGTGGTGGCCGTTCGTCGGCGCCGGCAGACCGCTGCGGCAGTCAAATAGTCACCGCCGCCGGGTCGACCGTATGTATTGAAACCTCGGTAAGGCGGCAGTCTGGCCGCCTGCGCCAAATAGCGCGTTCGCGCGCCTCAATTTGGCGCCCACCACAAGAACTCAGTGAAGTGTCAGTGCACGCCTTTCGATGCTCTTCTCTCCGATCGCCGTCGAGGCGATGAAGTGCAAAGAGGAAAATTGCGAAGTCGGCGTGGTCCTGGAACACAATTCCCTAATCGTCCTGTCGGTCAACAAGACAATCGTGTGCCTATGCGGGAGGGATAGAAACAATCCATTTGAACGCGGGTAATTCCCTTCGTTTTGCATATGGTACGATCCGTACGATGTATAATCGTAATTCACAACATCCTTACTGTAACATGAGTAACTATATAAGCTTCTAGATTGTTATATTAACAGATTATACACTTTAAATTTAAGAATATAACTTACTCGCACAGATGTTTGGCATCAACCATATTGCATTCAAATAGCGTCTATATTAATACGCAACGCAACGCTAAATGTGTGGTCCAATGTAATTGCAGCGACAGACTTGTGCTGCTATCATTATGACACTTGCCAAGGCTGCTTTGTCTGGTCAAGGCAAATTCCTCTCCATTGGTCTTGCGATTTGTTCTATTTAAAGTTTACTTAATACAGAAATAGATGTTTTAATTCAGCTACAAATGTATCACTTCACCTTTACATGAAATCTATATATATAAGAGATTGTTCGGGTGAGTCAGACTTAACTATTGCGAAATAATAAGACTGATAAAAAAATCGAATGCCTCGAACGAATCAGGAACTGTATGGTCACCTCAAGAATTAAGAAGGTCGTGGCCGGTCGTACAACGGCTTCCAGTCTAGTTGAATAATAAAGTAGGTAACTTTTATAATAGGCGGGAACACGATATTCATACAAAGCAAGTAATTGCCAAAATAGTTATGATTAGGTGATACATTATAGGTAGACAAAACGATTGAAAATAAAGGAGCAAGTAAAGTCCTACCTATAAGTACATTTTTCTTTAAACTACCAATGGGTTAAATAGATTGACAAATAGATTGCAAAATCTCGAGAATACTCGCGGAAACAAAACAGGAAGAGGTAAAATAGCAAATTAAATCGATGTTATAAAAGGCATTTGTAATAAGGCTAAATACTTGAAGTCAAGCAGATGCTAACCTTCTGTCTATATCGGTAACATGTTAACCTACACAGATGTTAAACAGGTGTGGGTAAAACGCAGGTGTGTGCGAGACTTTCTTTTGACGTTTATATAACACATTGTCGACAGATTCATAAACACTGATAGTACCTACCTACTTATAATATAAACAAAAGTTTGCTGAACAAGGTATAAGATAGTACGGTGCAAGTAGTAAAGTAAGAACCGTTTCTTGAACTGAGTACCAAGTCACAAGTCAAAACAAATCTTGATACCTACTCGGCAAATCTAAATACTGCAATTATAGATTTAAATTCAGCAGTTTGGCCTAGCAATTTGTATAATGTTATAGTAAGTACTAAAAGTAGTAACGTGACAATAGGTGTATTCCTTGTATATTGGTGACATTGAGTTGCTTGCTACCATTACCACGATCAGAAGGACGTAATGTAGGCAATGCAGGTAAATCGATAAGTAATGGCATAGTTTAAATCTGCAGATTGCAAAAGAGGATTTAGAATTATTTGTATGGTGTTTACCACATTATACTAAGGGAGTTTGTTTTGCTTTTGAATGAACTATTGTATATATTTAAAACAAAACAAACTTACTTTACTAACTTGTTTACTAACGTACGAAAAGTGTTTATTTCATTTACTATAGATATGATATATACCTATGATTGTTACAATTATTTGATTAAAAAACAAATAATTAACTAAATTGATTCATTATGAGTATTGGAGAATGTATATAAAATATATTTTTGAAATGAGTTTTCCAAATAGAAAGCCTTCTTTTATTGAAACTTGATAAAAAATATCAATAAGTTTTCGAGCGTGAGAATAATTTTGTTAAATTCATAAATATTGTACTCAAACTGTGTTGTATACTTATTGCTAGACATTTTAAATATGCACCCCTGTTAACTCCCATCAAGACATGACGTCAATGGCAACGCTACTTCAATGTCGCTTGATAATGATAACTGTTTCATCAATAGTTAGTTAGCCGACATCAATCACAGCTGGAAGATATTATGAATTATTTCATCAAAGTCAGTTTTTTGCCTTAATGCATTTACCATATTACATAATTATTTAAAAAATAAACGTCATGATCCCTATGAGGGCCTACCTAACAAGTCATATTACTCAGGTAAACTTTTTGACGAATCAAAATTCTAACATAGAAACTACAAAGTAGATATTTACAGATATTTAAGAACGTACATACATATACAAATATCATTATGGGATGTGATCTAAAATTTAAGAGTTGCGCTCATGTCGGTGGAGTTCCATCCAAGTCTATCTCCTTTTTTCTGCTAGCCTTTTTACATTCTGACATTTTTTCTATAAAACTCCTTGACTTTTTCTCAAGAACATAAATGTCAAAAAAGTTAAAGATTATTATTCTATATTATTCTTAGAAGGACATAATACCCAATAATATCTGCCTTGAAACTGCTGAGTGTTGGGGTAGTGTGTTTATCATTAGAACAATCATCTTTGTCCTTGTTGCTTAAAACTATTGATCTCATCAAACCCATATTCGTAAAAAGTTTAACAAAAGTTTTATACAAAACCTCTATTTACTGTCTAAGTTTATTTTCAAGTTAATAAATTAAACAGATGTCAAAGTATAAAATGTCGAGACTTGGAGGTCCAAAAATCATATTCTTTTTTTATATTTAATTAGACGGAAATGGTACTTAAATCACGTAATTTTCATAATGATATGAGAAAAAGATGTCATGGCAATCTTAGGTACTTCAATGTCTTTGATTATCCAATGTATATTTTGATAAACATGCGACATGATGGTAGTACGTACGGGCCAAAAAGAAAAATACACCTTACTGTTATAGTTAAAATTTAGTTGGTTGGTACACTTTTAATTGCGGCCTACTGTAAGTACATATATACGACTTAAAATTATTTTGGTTAAAACAAAGATGTTTTTCAATGACTTTTGTTTTTATTGTTCTCAAACATTTGAAAACCTATCGTTAAATTAAGTGGTTTCCTATATAATAGAGAATAGAAAAAAAATATATATTCGCCAACCAAAATCATTACATGAAATTACAGATTTCAAAATTTTGTGAACTGTCTAGAGTTTGATAACCTTTATTGACGTAAGTAAAGTTCAATCAATTGTTTGGACATAGTATCTTAATTATTAATTGCATGTTATGGAAAATAAAACACGCGTTGATGTAGTGGAATTTGATATTACGTATGGCGACCAGCAACAGATACGTTTATTACATAATAAGCGACATAACTAGGTATAACATTTGTCAAAAACTTGTTAAGTATTTACGTTATAATTGAAATTCGTGCTGACTACTCAATTAATATTACCTTTCAAACATGTGCTGTTTATAAATTTCTCGGATGCAACAATATTCAGAATTTTAAGGATGACACATACAATGATTGGTTATTTTATTAACTAGTATTGTATATTATTGTACATATGCTTATGTTAATATGTATCTCATTTCAATTTATTTTTCACACGCATCTACATTATCAGATTTAATTTGTCGTATGATTCGGTTACTTGAGTATAAATAGTATATGTGATTTTCCTAAAATAAAATTTTATTGTTTGATATCTTCGAATCACTAAATGCATCAATAATTTATATAATTGTAGTTAAGTTTAAGCAATAGACAGATGATGTTTTATTTTGCTGATATCCTCTAGACTCGTCTCAAGGGCAACGACTTATAATGGCTCAACTACCTGTGTTTTTATGCCGTCGTCGGGCACAGTAAAGTTACCCAGAGTTTTGCTTGACTTAGGAGCGGGTAAGGGCATTGCACCTTTCCGCTCTCCCTTGCCCTCCAGCCCTACTTTGCCATTGGGAGTTGTCGAAGTTTTACACACCTCCCTTTTTATGCCCATTTGCCTGGGGCTGATGAAAAGAGATGCAACGTCAGCGTCAACTACGGCTTCATCTATAAGCTCAGCTGTGCTTGTATTATTATGAATAGATATATCAATGGAGCTAGAGTATTTGTTTTATGGACTTTGAACTCGGTTAATGGTTAATGTACTGAGTTATCTCCCTCTTATTTTTTATCATATAGATTGATAGGATTTTGTTGGTAATCATGTTTTCTATTTATTTATTGCTTTCTTGGATTATAATTTAAGATAGTATCTCAGATATTATGTATTGTGCATCATCATATAAATATAACGAAAAAAAACTAGGTGCACGAATCACATTTAATGCATCATTATTAGGTATATAGTCTTTCCATGTTGTTGTGGGACTTCACAACGCAAGAATAAAAAAACACATATTGAGGATCTAATTAACGGAAATCTAGCATCACCGAACTCACAGCCGTCATCGAATTATGGATTTCCCACGTTGAAGGAACCTAAGAAATTTGTATATTGATGTTTGGGTATATAGGACAAACCCAAAACAGTCAAACAAGACTAGGTGCGTCATGCATACAAACGGTTCGTTAGTACGTTATCATCGATGGAGGCGCCGCCGTCGCCATCCAGTTTTCGCGGAAAACGGCCACATCAGACGAAGCCCCCCTTCTCCCCACTCCGCTCTGCCACCGCGTCACACGCGTGTCTATAAAAGACTCTTCCGCCCCTCCACTTCAACTCAGACGCATGGAGTACTCCGTAGAGGTCGTTTGGCACGAGCGAGCGCTTTGCTAGGCACCTGCCGGCCTATCTTCACGAAATATTCTAGTCAAGTCACCGCGCAGCTGAAGCTCGCGTAACGCGGTCTGCCGCGCGTTCCTACGCAGTGATATGTGCAATAGCCTAATTACAAAATTATTGTGATAATTTATTTTAATTAGTTATTAGTTTACGTGCGTCGATTAGACCGCGATACGGCTGTGAGTGAAAATTGTGAAATTGAGAGAAATGTTGTGACTACCCGACTGGAACTTGTTACCTGTGATCCAGCCCAGTGTGTTTAGTTATTCTTGCGTTGAAGGACCGTTTTGCACCATGGTTGGGAATAACGGTACTATGATGGCGATTCGTATCGTCCACAGTAAGCTGCGTAAGCGAGAGGAGCACTCTGCTTCGGTGCATCCTGCTGAAGTGATCCAAGCTACCCCGGCGCCTCCACCTGAGCCCCTCGCCTTCCGTCAGCAGCCGCTGTGGCAGTTTCCGCCACCGCTGCCACCGCCTTACGTCTATCATCACGATCAGGTTAGTTTTATATCAATATGAACCTTTGAGTATAGCCAAATTCTTATATACTTATGGCATAGAAAAGAATGAAACCAGTTCCAGCCGTTGTACTTGACCTCAATGCTATTTCGAGACGTATCTACCTACTTAGCGTTTAGCTGCATTCGCGTTCCATTTTAATCTGCAATCACCTTGATAGTTTTAACAATATGGAAAGTTAGTGGGAACATTATAATACAAAAGAAATCGTGACTGGTTCGACCTAAGTCCGCGCCATCACGAGAGAGAGTTGGTTTGCAAAGCAAAGCAAGCAGCAAAGACACTGTATCTAAGTGTGAAATACATTTAAATGACGGGACACGCTTGCAAAATAGAAAGCTGCGCAAGGCGAGTATGTTGTAACACTGCGACTGCGACCTTCTTTCTTTGTGATTGTTTGAACAAAAGAGGCTAATGCAAAAACACTGAATAATATTTCAATCTCGTAAACCGCTATGGCCTCAATATCATGCTCCAATACGTTCCCCGAGGACTAACTAAATAAAACCGTTTCATTCATTGTTTATCGAACACGACCTATGCTTGTAAATCGTTCGCATGACCACATTAGACGCCACACCAGGAAGCAGAGAATGCTAATGCGTCTTTGAATAGTGTATTCAAGGCTTGTCTTATTCTCGTATGGCCTCAACGTTTACTTTGCAATATTAGCTTCCGAGTCATGTGGGACTTCTTCCATTGTTTTAAATTTCTATTGGTAAGCCTAAGCGGTTTTTGTTGTAGGTACCTACGACTTTGTCAGTTTCTAGAAACTATCTCGGATCACAATGAACTAATCTGGTTGGTGACAATAAGACGTTATTGTAGACTGAACAATTAAAAATACGTTGCCAGTTTTTACAACGCTCGTATTCATGGCAACCATCTTAAAATAGCGCGTATTGTGTAACAGCTGGAAGTGGTTTCACCGGTGTGAATGCAGCAAATGCATCGGGAACGTTAACGGAACTGCTAAATCGGGCATCATTTCAGGTCAACAAACTTGTGAACTTTGCAATATCTTTGTTCTGACATCAGAACTTTTTTCTTTACAGGACAACCTAATGCAGCCAATCGGAAATGAGCGAGCGAGTTTCCGCAGCCTACGTAAAAACATCGGTGGCCGTTGGAAACGCCTTGTGAAGAAGAAGCCCGAACAAGAGGTTTACACGATCCCGCCCGAGCTAAAGCCTCAGCTCAAGCAAATTTACGTGTATTAACCTCGTGGAATAACCACAAACACTTAGTTACTAAATACTGAAGCTGGCTCTTTCAATTGCTATGTAGATGACCGCAACCGTTTTGGTTGTAAATGTTGTAATATTCTTAATCATATCATTCTCGAATATCAAAATTATTAATTAGACATCTGCACGGCTCTCAACAGCCTTATCTATGAACATATCGTTTTGACCAATTATTTGTAATGATCAATTTGTTTGTATATCTTCATTCAGCACCATTGTGATGTAAAGCCTAGGTTTGTATTATTAAGTATTAGAACACTGATGTTTGTGAGTGCTGATTCGCTGCAGATTTCTGAATGTAGTGTGAAGTGTTCGTGATAGTCAAATGAATTAGTTAATTATTAATTTAATGTTATGAATGAGATACCTATTAGGAAGATGCGGTCGCGCAAACTAGTAACGAGAATCCAATAATTATGATATAAAATTATGATGCCTTGTTAATATGATTTTGACTAATTAGGCATTTTGTAGTTCATTAACTTATTGTAGATGATCGTAATGTTAAGTGAACAACGATCAAATAGTTTTGTGAAGAATATTACACTTGGATGTATTTGTGTCTAGGAAAAGAAATGATATTGTAAACAGCTTAATGGTTTGCTACAGTATTTTTATATCGATCATTTGTGTTGTGAGTGAGACTGAACAACGGTACAATTTAACGTAACGTGACTCCGAAGAAAAATTTAATATTTTCTGACATTATTGACCTTTCACAAAAAAATGTTTTAATTACACAATTTCACGTTTTGAATTATGAATGACCTACTTAGTTGTTAAAAGTTACATTACTTGCATGCTATGTAGAGTAATTTCAGATTTTCGCCCGGTCCTTGCTGTGATATGTGAAATTATAACGAATATTAAGACCATTGATGATGTAACATATCGAATTTTGAATTTGCCTTAAACCTTGTCAATTAATATCGTAGAGGGATCGTTGGTCGAGAATTTAGATAGCTCATATTGAGCCTGATATTTTGATGAATTAAGTTGATAGCTAATAGGTACAATCCAGCCATGATTATTTCGTTATTCTAACTGTTGACACAAAATGGACCACGTTAAACAGTAATTTTTAACAGCATGAAACGTTACTTTTGTTTAGAAAAATGTAATCTTTCGTTAAAATAATGAAAAATAAATTCCATCGTGATAATTTTCTGTGGTTTCTTTTGCACCTTTTTCGTTTTGGACAATTCTATGTCCAACATTTAATTTTTGATTAAGCACTAAACTCTTTATTTACGAGAAATAAAGAAGAAATGACAAAAGGAACAAAACAAATGTCTCCTGTAGTTATAATAGATAGGTAAGACAGCGCTTTGAAATCAATAAAAAATCAAGATACAAAATTATTATGAATAAGTATATATTTGTATTTATAATAATTCTACGTTTGATTAAATATAAAACAGCGGTTATAACTGTGGCTCTCCCAACTCGCTTAACTCGCCTATCTTACCTTCAAATCAGAATACTACAATACAGGGCGTCGATTCTGCTAACGTTAAGTCAAAAATCGTATCAAAATAGTGTTTCAATAGTAGTGCTTTTTACACACTATTTACAAAAGTTATGACAGTATGATGTGATATGAATGTAGTGTGTGGTGTGATCATCAGAAGTGATAGGTATAAAAAAATATAAATTTCTTGTAACTAGTGTGTAAAAAAGCACTACCATTGAAACACTATTTTGACACGATTGTGACAACGTTAGCAGAATCGACGCCAAGCTCTTTGTTTGGTGGCAGAAGTAGGTAAATGAGGTAGTGGAGGTACCTAAACAGATGATTTGGAACCACGGAGGATTTGGAACAAAGGTTTACATTGTGCGGTGTGCCTTTACCGAGATATTTCAAACGCAATCTAGCGACTGCGTTAGTGATTTTTTATGTCAAATCTATATACTTAGCGCACCTGATGAATTAAATAGTAAGTTACCTTCTTACTTAATTTTAAAAAAAAAGCTGATACAATAGTTTCAAATACCTAAATTATAGCCAACCCAATTATATAAACCAAGCCTATAACACGCAAAAAACAAGATATTGGTACTACTAATAGAGCCCATACAAACAAAGAAAACGCACTTACTTGTACTAAATACCCTAAATACATTATAATAGGTACTCAGGCGCCAGAGATATTACTTACACTATTATCCTGTCAGGTGACAGGCGCCGTAAGCGTGAAAACTGAAAAAAACCATACTTTCTACAACTTTCACTCACAGCGCCATCTAGATTCTGCGTATTGTAACAAAAACCGCCATCTATCGTTACTATATCAAAATATTTCATATAGACATCTTTTTTACCAGCAGATATAAAAAGCAGAGTGCTTGTTGCTTACTGCCATCTAGTTATTGGGTTTATTATTATTATAAACTTTACTAGCAACACTACCTATGTACTAATAACCATATTGAAATTATTGACAGTGTATTTATTTTACGATAGGTGTCAGAAATAAAAAATTATTTGACATCTTTTTATGTAGCAAAAAAAAGGGTTATACGTAAATAATGTGTTTGTTTTACCCGTTATCACAGTGCTAGCAGACGCTAGCGACTGCGTTAGCGATTTAGTATGGCAAACCTGTACAGCGCCTCTGGCGGATAGAAAGGCAACTTAGAAATTCCATAAAAAATCCTAACGCAGTCGCTCGCTAGCGTCTGCGTTAGGAAAGAAAAGAAAAACTCGTACTAGGGGCAACAGATTACATAAAGAATCCTAATAGCATTTCTACATAAGGGCTGAACTGTATTATTTCTGTAACTTTGGAACTCTACTTCGTTCCAAAGATGTTTGGGGTACTTAATTTACTTACTTTTTTATAGAATGTAGTCAAGTTTTCCTCACTAATTACATAATCACAATTTTTCTGGTGTTTAAAAATAAGGTTCATACTCAGTAGTACCACCGGTAGTTCAAGTGGGAAATTTCAATCTCTTTAGTACCAGTGTACCGGTGGCGGTTTTAATGGGACTCTTTAGTACTACTGTAACACGAGTGGTTTTTATGCTAGTGGGAAATACCATTTTCATTTCTTATTCTCGGAAAATGTCGGCTTAACGTGCCTTCCGAATATACAAGAATACAACTACGTAAGTACTAGGCACAAGAATTGATTACAGTAAGTAAGTATTTTGTTTACTTTTTATTTGTCACGTCCCACTTCGTTTATAAAGAATGAACCGATGTCATAATGAGGCACTACCTTACGTAATGAGGCTCAAAGGAACAACAAAGGCGGAGAGTGCGGAGACACGTGACCACCCGGGGGCGCTCCTGCTGCTTTTATATAATAACGTGGATAATAAATTAAGGGCGATGAGATCTAGGTATTTATAATTAAGTATATAACATTTTCTTTATTTTGCTCAATATTTTAAAACAAAGTTACGTTAATTACTTTTACCTATCGATCTAATATTAGCTCAGTACTGCATCAGTAGGTACCTACGATACAAATGTAAAAGTATGGTACTAACAAAAAGTATTCGCCAGTGTTGTACTTATTTGGTAATGTTGACGAGTGGTGGTTCCGAAGAACTATTACACGAGGGTGTGCATGTTCGATTGCCCATGTATGTCACCTGCACGAGGACATGATGACTACAGGTGCAAGTAAGGTACTCTACATTCTGTATCTACCATACGAGACGATAGCCTTAGCAATAGGTATTGTTTATAAAATCTTACAGTTTTCCCGGTGAATTGAAAATCCATAAAAAATTCTAGTAGAAGTAACTTTATTCCAAGGCAAAAAAGCAAATTAAAAGTTTATACCTAATAAAAAAAATGAATTGCGGATTTATCTCATGAAAAGATCGGTAAGCAGTTGAAATACTAAGTACTAATTTTAGCCTCTGTGTTTGCAAAAAAAGGGTAGAGTTACTGAAGTCGTTAAAATACCTTTATATGTAGCTTAAAATCGAACACGACAGTATTGGCTACACAATTGGCTAGAAATGAACAAAAATGCCTTTTCTAATTCCAAAAACAAAATGTGCTAGTCAATAAATGTAATTTAATAGCGCTGTCATACAGCGTATTCGTATACGATGCGAAATACCCGCAGCGATAAAAGTATCGCAAAGCTCCATCAACCTCATTATCATATCATATTGTTCCGCATTTCCTTACAAAGTCACATAGCGGCAAGTCGGCAACAAATCATAAAGCATCTTGGCCAGATCATCGCGTCGTTATGGTGGCTTTTACGACACTCGTAACGGCATTCTCGAATGACTAACTTGAGTTCGATTGGAATACGGACCGGAAAATTGTGTTACACTACTTTGTATTCGTGCTTTTTTCTGTTATGTTTTCTGTATCTGTACTAAAATTACAAATATTGTTTAGCATGACTTATAATGTTGAGGTTTTTAATAGATATTGGAGAGAATTAACAGCCTGCCAATCTACCTACGAGTACATTGAGGGAGTTAACGGCAAATCGGTAACGAAAATAAACAACTATTTTGATTTTTAATATTATTTCTTGTGACAATGATGTATCCCCATACATATACATACAACAACTTATCGTAATCTTTTTTTTATTATAGTAACAAATTTATTTTTTATATCAAATAAAATTTATCAAATATAAGTGCGATAAAAGAACAAACATACATAAACCCTGAGGTTGGTCCTGGTTGGTCCTTATAATTAATATTTATAACTGTGTTTATATGTATACTTATAAGTACTAAATTACTTAAATTACATTACATATATAAAACTGTTATTGCAATGGAAAAATACAATCAGATCAGAGATACAGAATAGATAAGTAGACGGTAGAAATTATAGAGATTGAAATTATAGCTCAGAATATACTAGTCATAAGCCTTTAAACCAATAAATTTTAATACCTACTGACGTGCATTTTGTAGTTATCCAAGTATTAAAATTAAAATCATAAATCCACCCTTTGCTGAAGTGAAGTATAATTACAGCAGCTATTCCGAATTCATGGCCGAACTGGGTCACCGAGCCATTAAGCGAGACCTCTTTGCCACATAATGAGTACAAGTATGCGGTATTACCTGTCCAAAGAGCTTCTAGAAAAGCTAAGCTGTTTGAAACTTAATTTCAATAGCTGTAATAAATAACGCAATATTTTTTAAATACCATCATCATGCATTGCTTTTACGTCAGAAAGGCGTCAGTGAAGTTTCGTGAATCATTCCGCAAGTGCGGTTAGCATATAAGGATCCCAAACCATTGGATGTTGTTGAAGCCGCAGAAACTCCAAAAAATGTTAAGGAAATTAAACCTGGGACTCTGAGACGACCAGTTGAAGATGCAATTAGAAAAACAATGAGAGAGAGAGAGAGTTGTGTGTACGTCTGTGAAATCAGTACAAATTTGTCTAATGTCCGAGTGCTATTTATTCCTAGGCTTGTAGAAACATAATGCCGAAAATGTAACAGATAAAATTTGTTTTAATAAATTAGCTTTCATCACTTCTAGTCAATCCATACACGTGTTCTATCCACGTCCAAAAGAGCGCGTGGCCAACAATCGTCGTTTGAATGAACAAGGGACTTTCAGAGCCTCTTAGTGCGAATTAAATAGGTTTAAGTGAGGGCGTAGTGCAAATTGAACGTGACTACTCTCGTTGGAGCGGAATAAGGTGGGTTCTGGCGTTTGCTGTGGTATCCGATTGTCTTTTAAGGTATTATGTCTATTATTAATTCTGTCTGTTATTTAACTAGAAACAAGATGACCTTATTTTTATTTTAAGCTGAAGAACATTTAGAGCTTCTCTAATTTAATTGTACCAGAAGTGTTTTCAATTTTGTATGTGTATAGAGAAGTAAATAAGGCTCGGCCGAAGAAGAAGTATTGTGTCTGTCTTTCTATTAGTACTAAACTTTACGACAAGTGAAGATAAGTACCTATTCAAAACCGATAATAATAATGACAGAAAAATAAATTATTGCGTGTGATTATTATTTTTAGGTGTTTTTTATTTATTACTAGCTGTTCCCCGCAGCTTCGCCCCGCGTGGGACTCGGTTATATCGCGCCCAAAAGTAGCCTATGTTTGACCTCAGGTCTTTAACTACATCCCTACCAAATTTCATCTCAATCGGTCCAGCAGTTTAGCCGTGAAGAGGTGACAGACAGACAGACAGACAGACAGACTTTCGCATTTATAATATTAGTATTAAGTATTATTATTTCATCGAACTCACGAGTTGGTTGAACTCACAATGGTTTTTCCACAAGTCAATGTCATAAATGTCAATGTTAAAGGGCCTAAAGAACTTTTCACCTTCAAAAATAAATTTTTCCACGACTCTAATAGAGCTGGTAACATTGACACCCATACCATCACATTGACACCCAATGATCACTTAAGTTTTCCTAGTGAACATAGAGACAAAGGCCTCATAATTTAATTAATAAACTTACTTTATAGTCGCCCTAACTTCGCTTTGGAGTCTAGTCTTTTGAGCGTAATTATTTGAGGTTTTGCCGTTGTTAACCATTCTGAAGTTCGTTGATTCTGAAAGTTTTAATTGAGATTTTATAGTGGTGAAAGATACATTTACAACCAAAAATAATTGAACAATTAAATCACAATAAAGAAAAGTAACAAAAACTTATTAAAATAAACTTTTAATAGTGCGTTTTTCTGTAACTTTTATATAACCGAGCTTTATAACCTTATTTTAATAAAGTCAACGTTAATCTTTTTCGATTAAGGTTTACCTTACAATAAACGACTGGTTTGACAATATATCACTTATTTTTATCTTTAATTATCATAAGTAATCTACCTGAAATTATTTAGTATTATTTTAGTAGCAGATAGACTAGACAGTAAGACTCAGCTCACTTGATGGAACATGCTTGATAAGTCTATGATCTGATCATATCTGCGTTACAAGGTAAACCATGCGCATGATTACGAGAATAAGTTGTAATTACTTAATCAAATTACTTAATATAGGGTTATCTGTAAAACTACAGGATTTGAATTCTCTTGCATCTCTAGAACTGGAATAATCTATATCTAAACTATTATTATAAAGAGGAAAGATTCAACTGTTTGTTTGTTTGCATCGAATAGGCTTCGAAACTACTCGACCGATTTAAAAAGATCTTTCACCGTTGGATAGCCAATCAATCCCAGAGTGATACAGGCTATATGTGTACCACGGGCGTAGCCAGGTGGACTGCTAGTAATAAATAAGCAACTAAATGATTAATGACCACTGCAGTAAAATATAAGCGAAATGGTAGGCTATTCAAGATTAAATTATTTCATTCAGGTCAAAACCTATAGAGTGTGTTTTATGTAATTTTAATTAGGACAAGTGCAAGGTTTTGCAAAACCCTGACTGCACGGCTAAAAAGTATATGGCTTTGATGAAAGTATTTTTAGGGAATTCATACTTCCGATGTTGTTTATAAGGATCTTATCGACTTTCGTACAGAATTCGAGTTGTAAAAAGTTTAGCCCCTTCATGTACTTCTGCGCGACTTGTAACTGCCTGAAGTGCGGTTAAAACAAATCATGTTTTCGCGTTTTATCTCTTATTCAGACGCGTTAGAGTTATATATTGCATTAGAACTGTTTATGGGTACGTCATAATGCCGTGGCGTTAGAAGTTCGCTTCATATTTTGTCATAACGTTTTACTGTCGCATTACGTATACATACGTAAGTTAAAGTATGGGAATGTTCCCCGGAAATTGGCTTTGCTGTAATCTCTACCAGCTTATGATACGTTTTGATGTTTAAATATCTTTTAAGTGTACGAAGTATTACTTAAAATCTCAATTTGGTCAGCACATAAGTTTTCTATTTTATTACTTAGTTCTAGTATCATTTGTTCCCCTACTAAGATATAACCTATATCTTCCTTTCTTAACTATTTAGGGTTAGGTTTAATTTCCCATTTCGAAGCCAGCTACGAAATCTGGCTACGAAATGGGACTAAGGGGGTATATTTTGTTAAAATGGCATCACTAAATCAAACCCAAAAAAGGTATATTTATAGTATCCTTACGGTTAATTCGTAACACGGATTCGTAACTAAAGATTAAACTTGCTTCTATAGAATTTTAATACGGCATTGACCATAACTATACTTGAAGGAAGAAAGGTAAAGCAATTGAGTATTTACAATATGTATACACTTGTATAAGTATACCCATCTAAAACGCCAATCTATAAAATTTTTACGTAAATTATATGCAAAATCTAACGTATCTGAAGTGTCTAACAATTTTCCAAGTAATTTTTCATAAATTCACAATATGAAACGCTTATAAGCAGAGAGCTCGTACCTACTAAATTAGCAACCCAGATGCGCCTTCAATCTCCTTACCAAACGAAGCGTGAAAAATAATATTCTATCCTATATGGAGTTATCCCGATGTTAACAAAAGGATATCTTTCCGATTGACTTGCTGATATCAAAGGGAAGCATTATCGCGATGTTCTACTGCAACAAATATAATTCGTGCCTTTTAAAATGTATGCACTGTATATTTTGTTCATTTTAATATTTGAATATCAAGCCATTGATCTTAAAATTTTAGTTATTTGATATGTAAATCTCTTTTCTTATAACTTTTTTTGGTTTCGTCTATCCATTAAAGATTATATTTTAGAAACGTAACCACCCACTTTGTATTTGCAGGCAGGCTGCTTTAACGTTGAATTCCTGTAAAAAAAATTACTTTTTATACATTTTATTCTTTAAATGAAATCGCATAGTCTATGAAATAAAATGACTATACGGACTGACGGTGGCAATAAAACGCTGCTTATATTAAAATCATTGTAATTTTAAATGCTAAATAATGAAAAATACACCAATAAAAGCCAATCACCCGTAAATAAAAAAGAACAATCAATTATTATATCCAACGCCGAAGGAACAGAAAATAAACGTAGAACAAAATCAATTCCTTTGTTCGCGAAATCTTAAAAACACTTTCTTATTCGTCAATTACTTAAAATATTCGCTATTGGGGACTTTTCATTTGTGATGTTTAACCAAGAGATCGACTTTTCGATTGACTTGAGCAGTTCAAAGGGCGGAGGGCTGGCGAAATTAGCGCAATGTAGGGTGTTCAATGAAGGAGCGATGGGTTCAAAGGGAACATGATTTCCCGATTTTCTTTAAGTAAAAAAGCATAGTGTCCTTTGAAAATTACAATTGATGGGTTTAACTACTAATCTATTTAATGTATAAGTAAAAAAATCATCTGATTGCCTCTAATCAAATTATCTTTTTTGATAATCTATAAATCCTTTCAAATCAATGCCTAACTTTTAAACAGTTTTTTTCGTTTTCCCGGTTGCGAGCTGATACTTCGGAGTTCAGGGTCTGTTATTAAAAGGCACTTTAATATAAGTTACTAAATATAGATATTTAATATCAAAAATAAATATCTTATCGTAAATTTACCAAAAAATAATCAAGTTCTTAGCTGTTTCTTCTTTTCATGGTATTTGATACTTCCCTGGGTAATCTGAGTCACTCAACAGACTTCAACTTGACTCAACAAACAGACTGTAGTTATGACAACTGCTTGTGCGACTCGGTCACCTTTTGACGGGCCCTATCTGCCCTGGAGAAGCTTAACGAGGCGAAAGACCGGGCCGTGGAGGTGACCAAGTATTGGTCGAACTCAATACAGGGTCCATATTGCAATTATGACTCGAGAAGACGCAAAAAAAAATCTGTATAGCTTACTAACTAGTTTCGATTTGTCACCGTTCCATTTTACAGTCATATTTGTCCAGGTACAAGGATCGACCAATTATTCCTTCAAGCGTTTAGGACTAATTGAGTGCATCACAATGCAGCTACGAGACTGAAACGCTTACACTTGGATGGAGCGGACTCGGTGAATTAATAAGTAGCGGAAAGCGTCAAGTAACACTGTGTTTCACTGTTCTATTTTCTTGTATTGATTTCAGAACATGCTTCACGATTATCATCGGATATTAAATTGTAAAATATTCAAACTAACTTTCCATCCAAAACTTTCCTTTCAAACATACTATTCTCTTATCCGGAATTACGTTTATCATGTGTTAATTAACATAATGTTAAATATTTAATACAATTTATAACATAAATAATACCTAACAAATATCCTAAATTTTATAATGCTAATTTCCCTATCCTAATCCTAAATTGTAAATGCGAAAGTGAGTTTGTTTGTTACGCTTTCACGCCCTATCTACTCCACCAATCTTCCTGAAATTTCGCATACACATAAATGAAAGTATTGAGAAGGATAAAGGATACCTTTCATCCCGAAAAAAAGTACTGTTCTCGTGGAAAACTCACGCAGCAAAGCCGCGGGCCAAAGCTAGTATCTTTATAAAATATAGTGTTAAAAATTACTTAAATATACTTTCTCCAATACAGTTACATTAACATTATAACTTTTAAGCTTCTTTTAAGCAATTTCTCGTCTTGTCTAGTATCTACAAAATTAGTAAGGCACTTAAGAAAACTTCGATGTAAGCGTTTACTTACAATCGGGACTCGTTCGTTAAGTCAGCTACTTAGCAACTTCCAAATGGAATCCATTTATAGCAATTTGGAGTAAGGGTACTTTATATAATTTACTATATATGATAACTAGACTACGCATTGTAACATGCATAAATAAATGTTTTCATTTTCACTAAGTAGTAATCAGGCTGCTACCCCAACCTTCTGAAGTAGATTTTTCATCTATAAAGAGTCTGTCTATCCTTATGAGACAATATATTTGTCGCATAAAATAACTAAGTACTTTCTCAGGTTTACGGTCTCTTTGGGTTGTAAAATAACCAAATGTATCCGTAATTTATAAGGATTAATTTTAATATTGTAAATCTGTTATTATTGCGAAAGAAACAATAAAGAAGGAAAAATATTTTTTTTAGGAATAAATTAAAGAAAATCTCATTAAGAGTCTAAATAGCTAAATAATCTGGTACTTATTGTGTGGTGATTAAATAGCCACGGTACTCTTACATATCCGATTTACGAGTAAGTATTAGGTATGTGAAATAATTAGACAATAAATTGAAACAAAATAATAAGATAGGTATAAGTATGTTATTTTAGATTTTCATTAGTAACGTAACATAATAAAAAACCGGTCAAGTGCGAGTCGAACTCGCGTGGAGAGGATTCCGTACAATACCAATGTTAGATTTTATATTCAATTGTGGTATTTATTTACTACTATTGCCATCTAGTGGTGTTTTAATGAACTATTTTCCGTAAGTGAACGTTATATTTTGAATTTACTACTTAATTGTCAATTTAAAGAATTCTTGTAGGTTTTCCTGTAATCTACAGGCAATGAACTATATTTTGTATTTTTTTTCAAAATTTTAGGCTCAGAAGTTTCGGAGATCAGGGGAGGAATTGTCAATTTTTGTCTTCTTTCATGAATAAAATCTAAACTATTTATGTAACAATAATACAAAAATATATTTGAGATCCTCATAACGAGCCCTTTCATTTAATATATAACACGGTAAGGTTTGTAAAACTTTTTTTTAATTCCTATGTTGTCCCCCGAAAATGACCCATAGTTAAAAAAATATATTTATTTACTTTGCACATCTGTGTTTGGGTCGCAGGATTACGCCATCCTACCAAATTTCATCTGTTTTGGTTCAGTAGGTTCGGATAAAATTGGCTGTGACAGACGGACGCACGAGTGATCCTATAAGGGTTCCGTTTTTACATTTTTGTACGGAACCTTAAAAACCATGATTTATGTAAAACATAGAGGGTATTTTTGTTATAAACAAAACACTCCTGATTCCGTTACTAAAACATGTTTTAGACACGATACCACAGATACTAAAACTTGCTTACGGATCCTAGGAGTAAGCCTCTACCGCAATACTAAACTCGGTTTATAGGTTGTTCCATACAATAAAAATGTTATGACATGCTTCATTATATAAAAACAAGGTAAAATGCTAATAAAGTTGACAAGCTGTACTTTATAGCCGGGCGTGCCTTGCTGGTTGATACTAAAAGTGTTTTAGGCATTTATGCTAAACAGGGGTTATCAAGCCATCGATTCCTATTTTTAGGTCAAGAGGAGAAACATTTACATTGAATCAAAACAGTTTTTTTATTTATTTTATTTAATAACAGGAAAAGAAAAACATATGCGTATATAAGTAATTTTTACACCTAGTATTTAACAAGAAAATCTATTAAAGCACAATTTATAAAAGTGGCTGTGCCTGAGTGGAAATGTAATTGATGAAGTTACAAAGCAATCATCGATGATACGCAAAATGGACTTTAGTTGTATTAAAGACTAGTTGAGCTCTGTGGTTTCACCTCCTTTTTTTAATCTGACTAGCAATTCTAGATTTAAAATAATTCAAGCAAAAAATATCTGCTCATCTTAAATAAATAAATATATAAAAGAAATATAAACTAAAAAATAAATAAATGAAAACGTGGATAATATTCTCTCTCTTAGGCCAAAACTCACTTTGAGTCGCTGCACCATCTTAGTAAGTTAGTTATTCTCTCTCTGTCTCTCTCTCATTTTAGCGCTTTTCCTATTGCTTCCTCAACTGACTGCTTTGGAGCTCAAGGAAAATGTAGACTCGTAGTATAGAGTAGTAGTTTTTTTAGTCCAGCTGTTTTCTAAAGCTAAGAAGGCTTGTTATGTTTGAAATTTATTTTCTAAAAGACTGACTAAATAAGTTATATCTTAGTCATAAGGTACAAAATAAGCACAAATTACCACTACACACATAGTGCAGACTCTTGTCAAGATAAAGAGCCTTGTAGCCGCACGGTACGTGTTCAGCGCCCCATAGAACTTATTACGATCGCCAGAATTTCCGTAGTCTCGTAGATTCTGCTACGAGCTACGCCGTAGCGCGCTACGAGAGATATAAATATTTCAGTACAGGAAATTATGCTCTTGCCAATATTGTACCGTGCGCCTTCAATGAAAGCGATCTTAGGCTTCTCAGGTAAAATAGCTTGAATTATTTAGTTTGGTTTAGAATTTCTTGAGGTCTTAAATATTTCTTAACATGTTTTCATGAGGATTAAAATTAATTGGGAAGATCAAAAGAGTGTCTTTTAATTTTTTATGTAAGTAGGTATAAAATTTAATCTTACCACAATATAAACTTCACTTAATCTATTACGCCTATAATCATAAATTTACAAGTTTACTTTAGCTAGTATTTTTATATCATACTCTTCACTTTTCTTGTAGTTTTTAATTTACATATTTTTAGTATATGACTATTATTATATTCTGTGGTATTTGTATAATGTAGCAGAAAAAAACTGTAAAAAGTGTCAAGTCTCTATTACCAATTATAAGATACAGCCTCCTGACAGATACAAAGGTCAACGGAAGCTTAGTTGTGGGTTAGTTTTAATAGCTATTGGTCCCGGCTAGGTCCACGTTTAGTTGCTTCATCTGGTGGTCGTTATAGAAACCACGTCATAGGCTGAGAGGCATTAAAAAAACTATGATATTATAATATGCAGGGTCAATTGACTTTATAACCCTAACAATATGATTACTTAAATAACTTTTACGTTTTCTGAACGGACTTTAAAGAGTAGGTACCAATGTCATAAAGAAGAATTGGTTATTTATCAATCCTTCTAACAGGTTGCTCAGCTTGTTATTAAAATTCAGTTTCACAGCTTATTATGAAGCTGGATCATAATAGATTAACATACATAAGCGTATTACCCTGCACCTGTTAGGGTGCATGGCGCGTGAATAAAGAATGCGTTCGACGCATCACTTATTTATAAACGGTTGATACGGAAATTGCACTTTTGAAATATTCAGAGGTATTCAGATTAACGCTTAGATTTAAATTACTAGCTGATAGCGGTACATATATTATGCTTCTGTGCTATGGTATCGGCTTAGGAATGCATCGCTTCTTCTCATCACATGGATTACAGTAAATAATTATTACTCGTATTTATATGGACGACCTAAGTAGGTAAGCATTTTTTAAACTTATATTTTAGCATATAAGATAAATTAAAATTACATCAGGATACTATACTCTAAACGAAATACCTATATATATTGATAAGACACACACAAGGCTCTGATTAGGGATCGAATCCAAACATTTTTTTACTTACTACAAGGTAAAATTTGTTGCAAATTTACCAAGAAGTGATAAAAATCTAGTTATAAATATCATTTTCATCCGAGCGTGTTTTGCATCCTCAGCTTACGCTTTAGAGCCCAGGGTGCACTTTAAGCATGGTCCTAAGTTTGGCGGTATTGGTTAAAACTATGATGCAACTGCCGTCTAACCTTTGCAGGGATAGAAACCGGTATTTTAAGATAAAAAAATAACCGTCGCTAACCTGATAAATAAAAATAGTGGTCAATTTTAGAATCCCTAATACTTGGTTAAGATAGTTTTTTTTTGGGTTCATACAGGTTAAGATAGGCAGAAATAGGAGCTGTTTTTTTTTGTTTTAAAGAGATTTCAGACTCTTGACGTTATACCTATAAGTATCAGTTAGTTATTAGTTGGTTTGGTGATATTTGTCCGTGGTGAAGGAAAACACCTTACGTCACATCACTGATCGTTGCAGTACTACTAATAGAGGCTCGAGTATAGAGGCAAGTCGTTTGTAATAACTTTTATATTTTTCTCTTTACATATTTAGTTTGCACCATAAACAAAACGGGTGCATCTAGCCCTCAGGATAGAGTTAGCGGGCTCGTTCGAATGATTCGACGCCTCCCTAGAGAGTTAACCCTTTATTGGAGATGAAACAATGTTAATGTTGTTGCATTGCAACCAGCACATCGTTGATTAAAAGTCGAGTTCAATAAGATGGGGCATGGAAAGCATTCGCTAATATATTATTTAAATTGCATTAAATTATTGGTATGGATATGAAGTACTTGTTTATTTATTTTCTTAGATACTGAAAAAAATACACGATAATACATATCAGCACATACTATTTTCTAATTCATTCCAAGCCGTAAAGACATTTAGGAGAATAGGCCTTAATTTTTCAAGTGAGAAAGAGTTTAACGAAACGGAGAGCCATTAAAAAATATTTAAAGGCGGACTTACTCCAACCCTCTTTGGGAATGCTGTTGTTTGTGAATCCCGCTTGCAGTGGGACAGGTACAAGTTTGTCCCTTAGTCACCTTTAATGACATCCACGTAAAGAGCGGAAGTGATCTTTCCTTTAACAATATGGGTTACTATAGAATGAAAGCGGAGCTGGTCTTAATCAACCAACGGTATTACATTAGCAAAATTTACAACGAGCTATTATATTGCATTATGTGACTATTTTTAATAATGAACTTACCTTGTGTAAACCACTACCTTTGCTCTTGCAGTACTGTAATAAATGAATGAAACGACCAACGGTAACGGTCCTTAGTCGTAGTGTATACTTTCTTTACCTTAGGTGGGCTTAAGCTGAAAATATATTGAATTAGAAAAAAAAAACGCATTTGAAATCAGAGCGCAGGCTGACTCGGTTACAATCAACCTGAAAATCTCAAAGCATAAAAATCAGGTGTCAAAAACTGACATGCTCTTTGCATATTGAAGAGGTAAGGACACGGCGAGCTCAAAGCCTCAAGGGACCTCGAGCCATACCTGACACTTTCTAGAGGTTTCGATCAAAGACTCGCTTAAATATTAAAAGGTCGTTAAGTTAATGAATCGTATCAGATTTCGCCAGTCTGCAAGCCTTTCTTAATGTCTTTCGGCTCTGTATACTGTCTTAGACGCTGGCTTTTGTTAGAAGTTCAAGTTTCTCGCTTGCATATATGAAAATGCTGAGGCATTTTGCTAAGGGATTGAAGTTTTGAAGCGCGTTGTGTTGTACGTTATATTATAATCATATATAAATTCAGTTTGACAACTTTGAAGCGAGGATACAAATTATTTAAAGAAAAAATACTACGATGACCGCCCTCCATCATATCATAAAATGTAAAAAAAATATGTCAATGTATTAAGACATATACCTGATTTGTATACTTTAGATACATATTTATGTGTTGAATAACTCTAACGATACTTCGTAGATCAATCAATAAAATATATAAATACGTAATAAATATAAACATATAACTACATAGAAATTCTGTGTTTTGACACCCAGGTAATATTTGTTTTTTTTTAAAGCCCAAGACAAGGAAATTAATTGGTGGTGGAAAGATTCCAATTCGGGTAAAAATACAAAACGATAATTTTAAATTAAACAAACAGTAAATGCATGCTAGTTTACTTTAAGTTATAACAATGAATACCTTTGTAGCAAACGACACATTTACATAGATAGAGCCATTTGCAACCTCGCTCTGCTTATAACTCATTTGAAATGCGACACGACGGTAACAAAGTGGCAGTTAGATATGATTTTATAGTTTTCTTTCCTTTAATCAAGCCTTTGTGATACTGGCCGCAAAGAAATATGAAAAACAAACAAAGCTGAATGGAATTTTCAAAAATATTATTTTACACTAACATTTGAATTCGCTCCGTATATTTATTTTGTACGACGAATCAATTTTTTATTCAAAATCTGTAGATTATCTGTAATGTCTGCCATATTTTTTTTAACTTTCATTTCTTTCAACATATTCTCTTCTTGCTACAATAATAAACAACCCCCAGATCTCATGTTCAGTTAATATTAGATAAAATCTAGACCATCAGACAACTAGGGTTCCTATTGTCCGACGAAAAATAGGACATCGGACTGCAACGAAGGAAATCAATTTACGATGTTTGTAAGTGCTGTTCGTTTATTGTTACAAGAATAGCTTCAGCGAAACAGTATTTTTGTCTCTATCTTGTTTTGAAGTATAAACAACATTTAAAAAAATGTGATCAATAAATATCGAGGAGGGCTAATCTAAGTAGAAGATTTAGAGATAAAAAGTAAAGAAAAGGCGAGAATCCGAAGTCTCGCACCTAAAACTAATTTATGCTTAGTAAATGGTAAATTTAACATAGATAATTTAGAATTTTAGTTCAAAAGATCTGTAGCCTAAAATGGCGTATCTAACAGATCCGCCGACAATGACATCAGCGTCAATTTAAATTAAGCTAGGCTATTATGAAATATTTCCATAAGCTAAGAATTTTCTGTGGCTACTGTGAAAATATATTTAAATTATAAGCAATATCTCTTACTTACACAAGCAATGTATGAGTACCTAGTTTATTGTCTTAGCTGCATGATTCAGATAATTCTAGTCACAATTGAAAACTTTATGTCAACAAAACTTTGCCAGTAAGTTGAAACGTCTTTACTATTTTCGTTTTATTGAAAGTTGCTTAAAATTTTTAAATTTATTTTTAAAAAGTTTTTTTAATAGTTTTAATTATCAGATTATATCCTACGCTTAGCTTCTGCAGGAATTTCTAACACAGCCGCAGAAACAGTTATCTTATGAAAGCTTCACCTCCCAGATTGAACCAGCTTATTTATTTAGTCAAATCAAACTACATTTAGATGTAGGCTCTCTACATTATAGAGGCAAGTTGCAAAGTACTTTACCACTAAAAGACAAATAAATGCATTTAAATGGAACGGGTTTGCGTATAACAGCGTTTCTGATCAAATATTATTGATTTAGATGCATTGTTACATAAACATTGCATCCGTATTGGCACGCTCTTTGGCGCCGTAACATATCCATCGACAGTCATAATCGGACTATGCAATCGAAACGCATCGATTCGAAAAATATTGGAATCCGTCCAATAAGTTTGGAGTAATGAAAAGTTTACAGTGGGGGCTAAGACGTCTGCAATTTCCGAACAAAAATGTTCGTACGTTTTACGAGCAAGACAATGGGTGTTTACATCGGGTGTTGGCAGAGGGCCGGAGCAGCGATGCGAACAACTCATTTTACGGTTCATGTCGTCAATTCGATCAGTCGGGTTGGTCCGGCTAGAATAGAGAATCGACACTTGATACCACACTAGTTATATTGTTGATTCTATAGCAATTATTAGTCTTTAATAATTTATATGTATTTAAGCTATTAATTTATCAGATATATTTAGGTTCAGTTTCTAACAAGATACTAATAAGTTGGTAAAGTTAGGTCGTTGTATGTATAGTAAGGTAATTGGAGGTTTCTATTTTATTCTGTTTAATTTTTACTCAAACCTTTTTTATTTACTAAGGTATAAACTAAATGTGAACTCACTTAAGGCTTTCACTCTTTTTTCCAGCCTTTTTTCCACGTAGCTTTGTCTCTCTCGTGAGGAAAAACGACAAGATAAGTAATATATTTTTATGTCAAATTTTACTTGAATAGGATACGTTTTTTATAATTTTGTACAACGCATTTACATATAAACACAAGGAAGGTAAACAAAATAATGTTCGGAGTTTATTTTTAGTTCTTAACTTGGCAAAAAAGCATCGATAATTTTACATTTAAATACCTAATTCATTTCGTTTACATTTTCTTAGAATTGACACATTGTTGTATGTTAATTCTTGCACCAGTCACCTTTTGCAGGAGTAAATTTATTTTGCTGACTTTAAAATGTATGCAGTCTATCTCTTTGTATTTCTCTGTTCGTAATGAAATTTCAACTTTGTGTTGTTAAAGTTAATACTAGTTTATCATTTTAAATTTAGTTAAAACTTTCATCATTTTCGTCTTCTCATGTATCTTCGTTAATTACTCGAAAATACTGCATCGAGATGGTAATTTGTTTCATTTATAACAAATTGCTTTCAACGCTAACAATAGTTTTGTCTATGAAGTTTATACGACAAAAGTGCTTAGTTTAGATTAGACAAATTTAGTTCTACAATATCTATTTTAAATGTAATTATTCTTGGTAATATATTCTTCAATCGTGACTTTATTAAACAATAAAAAAAATTGGCCCAGTAGGATGGAAAATTCACGGCTAAAGCAGAGGCCACAACCAAACCACCTTTAGCGTTTCTATTTTTTCGCTCTAACTTTCTCTAATCGAATTTTCGTGCAGATTTTTAGAGGTTAACATAATAATTCTACTTAATTGCATTGCCGGAATGTTTTTATATTTAATTCTAATAACTAAATTTAATTGTATATTGGTAAGCGAAATTTTAGGTGTTGTACTTAAAATAAAATAGTGATGTCAAATATATATCAGCCGACCCTGGGCTCCGAACAACCAGCTGATAATGCAATAGATAGCTCTAAGATGAAAGAGTCAAACTTTGAGGTTAAAAGAAAAGAAACAATTTGATACCTAATTATATCTATAGCAAAAAAAATGACTCTTATTGCATTGTACAAGAGTCTATATTTCAAATTTATTTATAAGATGCATTTTTTAAATTTAGACTGGATTTGACTGCGTAACAATTATGGGATGTTGAAAATTTAGTACCACACGAAATAATTGGCAAACCTCAATCAGTATGTTTGCGATTGCAAATGACCGCGATATCAATAACAGAAATTATTTCGATTAAACACCAAATTAAATTGTTCAAACGATCGTTTAACTTCAATGATAAAATAAGTTTAAAAAATCTATTGGGATTGAAGTTTGGTACCTATTTATTGCATAAAACGAATTAAGTTTATTTTTGAAGATTCATTCGTCGATGGATTATTTTATTTCAAAAATCTACACCATAATTCTGTAAAATCAAATCAACAGCTGACATACCTGTTGAGATTATGCCATAACAACGTATAAGCAATAAGACTACCTCTGTGAGCCCATAATGGTCATGATGACAGGCCGAACCGAAGACCGAAGATTCCAGGTTCGACCCCCGGTCATGTCAAGATGGAAAATTATCTTTTGCAGATTGACCTAGTACTTGAATGTTTATTTAAATATGTATTTATTTTAATAATCTAAAGAAGGCAACCCATGTGGTTTAAAAAGGCTAAAAAGAGAGTGAGAGAGAGAGATAGATAGAGTTTTATTTTAAAAAGAAAACTAAGTATCCGATAACACAAGTCTCGAACTTACTTTGGGGCCTGCATTATCTGTGTAAAATGTCAGTATATGTAAATAACTATAGGCACACAAGCAAAAGATTATATAAGAATATAATCTTCAGTGTCACTGGACAAAGCTAACCTGTAACATTTTAAACGAATTACACTTTTCCTTCTTTATTCACAAAAATAACGAGGGTCTTCTTAAAATTCAATTTTTGTACTATTTATTTTATTACATCGAACACATTTAAGTTTCAGACCCTGTACATAAAAGTATCTAAAATGATGTGCCGGAAAATAATTGCAGGCTCTTAATTCTGTTAGAATATTTCCCCAACAAAAAAAGCTCACAAAGGGCCAGACAGGAAACATAACAAATCATAAGGAAATAACTTGTCAATCCCATTTGTCCACTCACATTCGTTCATTGATTTATTTTATTTGCCGCCATTAACAAAATGAGGAATGAAAATATGTGTTGGCATTAAATGTCAAAAATAGTTTGTTAGGACCTCATATGATTTAAGCTTGTTAACGACCATTAGAGCATATAAAAACTCCTTAGTTTATTATAACAAACAGTCATTTATTATAATATTTAATTTAAACTATATGTTTAACATAAGTGAAGAAAAAAGGGAGGTAAATTTCACACATTTGATCAGTACCAAAAAGAGAAGAAAGGCGAGCTGCATTCCTATGGAACTGTATGATGATTGTCCAAAAGGGTAAGAACAGTCTTGGCCTGAACATCGAAAATATTAACGACCAATGCAAGTGACGTTTCATCAATAGAAAATCAGATCCCGCGAATCAATCAGGAAGTGGTGTGGACAAAGAAAATACAAAAAAAGAAGACGTGAATGTTAAATTTTGCTACAAAAATAATGCAGATCGATATCTGCATTATTTTTGTATATCTATCGTTTTTCTAAATATACACTTAAGTGTAGTTATTATAGATAAACTACTCAGTTAAGTGTATATTTAGAAAAACGGCCCGAGTCAGGTTATTATAGTTAACTATACTATAAACCACCTGATGGTTGGGTAAATGTTTAATTTATTACCGAAAGATTCTAAAACCATCTGAACACTGTAACAATTTTTTGATCAGAAATAGCATGTTTGTTACGTTTACCAAAATGGGCGATAGTAAAATCCATCATGGCGATCTAGTTAACCAGAGTTTATAGTGGGATAACAAAATGGGCACGTTAGTTCATATTAAAAGCATTCGCACGTACTTATGTTACGAAACATTATGACCTGTTTTTTTAAAGTAAACATTATATAATAAAATACTTCCGCTTTGGAGGCGATGATAAAATTTAGTAATAAAGTAAATTTAGGACTTTTTTCCAAAAAGCTTTAATAAAATCAATTGTTATATCTACTAATCGATATATGACTTTTATCCTACACCGACTTGCATAGAAATCACTAAATATAGGAAATTGAGTGAATAGGTATATATTTATATGACCTTTATTATTGTAAAACATGTATCACATTAAAATATTTAAACCTAACTACTCGAACATAGAACGATGTTAATCGTTTACAAAGTCAACACCAAAAGTGCAAAACTTAACATTAAAACATAAAATAAATAAATATAAACCTTTCTTCTCTTAAGTACTATAACGTCAGATTAAGCATGTGTTGTTTTATAACAGCTTATAAATTTAAAGCTCTACTTCACAATGATTCTTCAACAATAAGGCACTCTCACACTATCTGGATCACAATAGCACAATAGGACGAGCCAGTCAGTGCAATGTTACCACTAATTAATCTGCGTATTCACCACGGAAAATATTCTTTGCCACTAAAGCTAACGGTAATTGCATTTTGTGTATTTTTAATTAATTGTACCAAAGACATCCGTGTAACTTTTTTATTTTCAGTAGCTTGATATAATAGGCTTTGTGTTTTGAATGAGATAATTGAATGTGTGAGTATTAAGTAGAACGGCAAAAGAAAATGGAAACTGTAGCGCGTTTAATATTTTAAGTTTTATGTTTGTAAATAAATAAAAAAAAGGGGTAGACTCTTGTTACTATTATTTTTATCGTATCTTTTTTACTGATAGATAATTAACTATGATCGACATTTTTGCCATCTGACTAGTGAAATGAAATTATTTACTTTCAATATAGAATATTCTTATCAAATTTTACGTCATTCATTATTCATATTAGGTTTACCACCATTTTCAAAGCACAAGCGGAGAAGAAGCGGCGCAAAAAATTCTACAGCAGCATTTTCTTCAAAATTGTCAATTTACAAAATTAAACTCAAATTTATTATAAACAAACTCACAACTTCGTGTAATATTTTATTTATTTGAATTTACATTAGTTTTATTTATAAATAATAAAAAATAATTGCTTGAAAATACAATTAGGTACAAAAAAACGAAAAGCTGTCACATATTATAAGAAGAAAATAACAAGCTTGTTTCTTACCAAGCGCACTATTTTTATATTTTACAACATTTACCAAATAGTTGCCCTAATCATCATAATTTATGTAATTGTATATAGTATATCCTTATATTCCTATCTGTAATGATGTATCCACGTGACGTACAATGCTCCAGGCAAGGTATCTTCTGCAACTAAACCTATACAATACACAGCCAATAAGTACCCCGAAGCACAATTCAATGTTTGCCATTGACAAGACCCAGTTAATACAAGACACTGTCGTGATATATTAATTAAATCTGTTTGCTGTTTGACTGAATATATTTGCTTCTATCTTAATTAACATTCTCGTTTAATGTACTCAGTACCAACTATATACAGCGTATGTCACTCGATTGTTCAGATAGTGCTCGTTCGCTGCTATTTTTATTTTGGGATATGCCTGCTCTGCATATATTTTATTTTTAAGCGCGAATGGATTAATTGACATAAACAATTTTGCACTTCTTCATAGTCTTAATAAATTTGTTCTGAAATAAAATAGAAAATAAAAACAGAAATAGAGCCATATTTTTTATGAGAAAAGTAAAAGCAGAAAAGCTGACAATGAATCTCAGAAGGATGCAGAGAAAGAAATGTATCTCCAGCTAATCTATGGAAATTTCTTAATTCTCAGGGCATAGGCAAGGTGAAGAAACATTGTTCTAAATTACCATTCTCTTTAAATTATCTTAACAATCATTTCTCTTCAGTTCCACTCTTGGATAATAATGTTAAAAAATCTACCATTTCTTCAATTCTTGCTTTGCCTGTCTCTGACAGTAGCTTATTTGAGTTCACAGCGGTCACTGAAGACAATGTTCGTCAAAACCATCCAGACTATTTCTTCCAATGCTTCAGGGCCAGATCAAATTAACCGTGTTATGTTAATGCCAATCCTCAGTATTGTTCTTCCAATTATCACGCACATAATAAATACTAGTCTTTCAGAAAACCATTTCCCTTTCATGTGGGTTGCTGCCTACGTGCGTCCACTTCCTAAAACCCCTGATCCCATCCAGTTAAATGATATTCGTCCTATTTCCATCCTATCCTTCTTGTCTAAGATTCTAGAAGCTACTGCTTTTAACCAACTGTCTAAACATCTACTTGAAAACAATCTGCTCAATACACATCAGTCTGGTTTTAGACCGGGGCATAGTACAACCACTGCTTTGATTCGAGTAACTGATGACATTAGAGCAGGGATGGAAAATAAGAAGGTCACTATTATTGTGTTGATCGATTTCAGCAATGCATTTAATACTGTAGATATCGACATACTGCTTGCTATTCTTTCGCGCTGTAACATCTCGTCTTCAGTGATTGCTTGGTTTAGTAGCTATCTTCATGGACGCCGGCAGCAGATCCGCAACGGTTCGGATACTTCCGACTGGTGTGATCTAAAAGCTGGTGTACCACAAGGCGGTATTCTATCTCCGATTCTATTTTCTGTTTTTATAAACCTTCTCTCGCATCAACTTTCTTGTTCTTATCACTTCTATGCAGACGACTTGCAGCTTTATACAAGGGCCAATGCTGATGATATTGACCAGTCCATCTGTTTGCTGAACCGTAACTTGAGCAGTATATTGGTCCAACAATTTCGGAATCCGTGTCAACCCCAAAAAATGTCAAGCAATAGTGCTGGGCAGTACATATCAACTTAACAGCATTGACCTACATTCTCTACAACCACTATTATTCGACGGTGCTGAGATTCCATATAGTCCAGTAGTAAAAGATCTTGGTCTTCATATTGATGAAAAGCTCTCCTGGAATTCTCACATCGTTGAAGTAAGTCGTAAGGTGTATGGTACTCTCCATTATTTGCATCGCCTAAAAAACTTTCTGCCTATTAAAACTAAAATTATGCTGGCTCAAGCACTGGTACTTCCTGTTATTGATTACGGTGATGTGTGTTATCTGGATGTAACTGAACAACAACTGAACAAATTGCAACGCCTTGTCAACAATTGTATCAGGTTCATTTTTTGTCTCCGGAAATATGACCATATTTCCGAATACCGTTCTGAGCTGAAATGGCTGCCTATCCGTCAACGCAGGAATTTACATATATTATGTCAACTCTATAATATTCTTAGTAATCCACTCACTCCCAATTACCTTAAATGTGATTTCAAACTTTTAAGTTCCAATCATGATAGAAACCTGCGTTCTTCTAATAATATGTCTCTTGCAACGCCTTCTCATCATACTGAATTTTTCTCCAAATCTTTCGCCGTGACCGCAGTAAGACTTTGGAATCAGCTTCCAGAATCGATTAGGCAGGCCTCCAGTCGTGCTTCTTTCAAAAAGCTTGTCTACAAGTTCCTACTCTCTAAATTATAGGAAGCGGAAAGGGAGGGGAAATTGAGAATTGCTGCTATTGTTTATTTTGCTTTTAATATATTTTTTTTTACTATGGCTAATATATTTTATGATAGGTATATATGTATTAATATGTATGTATGTATGTATATACATGTATATATTAACTATTTATTATGTATGTTATGTAAGTTTATTATATTTGTTATTTAAGTAAATGTTATTTTTGCACCCACAAACTGTTCTCTGCTTGACCCAAAGGTTGACTGTTAGATAATGCTTTTAGCATTAAGTCCGCCTATTGTATTTTTACAATAAAGTTAAATAAGTAAAAAAAAAGACAGGGGAAGGTTAACTGTACACACAATATAATAATAATAATGTGTTATTAAGTGCAGTTCGCCTTACTGTCCAACAATGACAACTTATAATGTCTGAAGTACTTAAAAAAAAAGAAAAATCTGACAAATGGCGCCTCCCGGTGGCGTTCGAAGTCAATTGGTTTGGAACGCAACCGGAGTAACGCTTAGATGATGATGATCAGACTACAAAGTGTACTAAGTATAAATAAAACATATTCTTTTTTCCAAAGATCAGAACCCTAAGAGGCGAATTAATGTCTCAGGTTTTCAGAAGTTGTAAAATTACAGAAAGTTTACAATTTTACCACAGATAAGTACTAATATTACTAACAAAAGACTGCCAAAGGGTCTAAAATAGCAGATAAAAGGTTATCATAATTAATGACGTCATCAAGCCGTTAGTTACTAATTGAGTGAATCCACCTCGAAGACGAGACGGCGGCGAGTTAAAAATACATTTTCTTTACGATTTAATTCCGGATGAGTGAGTAAGGACATTGCATGGATTTTCCTCGCTTCGTTTCCGTTGTTTCGAGACGCTTACGTTGAGCTGTGCATTGTACTCAAACTTATTGTGTCGAGAAAAAGGATAATGGTAGTGGTTTTTACAGTTTTAAAGCAAACAACTATCTGGGAAAAATAGAGTACATTTTTTTGGTACGTGGGTGTTAAGCTAAATAATAATCGAGATTTTTTTTTCAAAATTCTTGAAAAAGAATTTTTCGGAATACCTATAATTGTTGATGTAATATTACTACAAGTGACTTTATTATACTCGTGCTTCGGAAGGCACGTTAAGCCGTTGGTCCCGGCTGCCCTCTGGTAGTCGTTAAAGGAACCACGTCAAAGTCCGAGGGGCGGTTCCGAAGAACTCTGACACCAGGGTGTGCATGGTTGATTGACTGTGACAACCTACACGAAATCAATAAATGAATGAATTATACTCGTAAAATTTTATAAACGCAGGCGCGGTCGTATTTTTATGCAATTACTTAGTTACCTTTGCTATCCTTCGCTTTGAGTATACAAAATTGCGCTTGAAATATGGTATAGACACAGAGCCAGAAGAGAAGAGCAAATAAAGTTAGACCTCTGTTGATGTATACGTTGCCTTAAAGGTATCGACGCGCAAGGACAATTTTTAAGCATAAAAGCAAACTACGCCCGTTTGTTTTTATGCTTGAAGGTGAAACAGCACAGAAACTCAGCTAACTTATTTAGTCTTCCAGCAATCACCACTCTATTAACCCGCCTACTGACGCTAAATTGACATCTCCAAACAACGGAAGCGTATAGTGTTGTAAATAGTATTTTTCCGCAATAAATCTCTCGGAGCGGTCAAATCTGGTACATTAATCAGGCGTGTCGTATCGGCCGATCCCGCAATACCAAGTAGCCGTGATTTATCGGCGCCCGAGTTACGTCTGCCACCTGTCTCGCTTTAACGTCAAACGTACACAAATGTTTTAGAAATAAAATGTGTATAAATCCTTCTTTTCTTTTGGAAAAAATAGTTTTTGCCCAAAAGTGTTTTTACCAAATTACTTTCAAGTCTAGTTGAAACAACTTTGAACGATTTATCCATAATTGTATCCATGCTAAATAGTCTTAGGTACTAAGTTTGTCTGCTTAGAGAACTCACTCTCGCCTATTTCTACCACCAATAAAGCAGTCATCAAATTATTTATTATTATTCATTGTCATAAAATTTTAAAGAATTCATGATAGATAACGAATATAAAAAAAACTTTGTAGCTACATAAGCTAGGTATGTAAAATTGTACACCTTAGTAATTATTATGTTTCAACACGGTACATTATTCAACCTAGAAAATAAAACATATCCACGCTACACGCTACGAGATAAATTGAAAATACTTTTGTTTTAGAACAATGTTTTATATATTAGTTACATATCTGCAAGACGTGCAGATCGAACCATATTTCTTTTCAGAAGTGTATACAAGCAATAGTATGATGATTTATTATTTGAATACTTATAAAGTAAACTCTAAGAAAATAAAAGACTAGCGAGTCCCAAACATTCGCAGACTTTAACTAACGCAACAATAACGAGTCTCGAAGATATAAGACGAGGTATTCCTTCAAAAGGAAACTTGTAAAAACAAACTAGGGGTTAGTATCCCCCTGTTTCCATAAACGCACTCTTGTATGCTCACCAACGACAAAGAGAAAGTTTCAGCTCAAGAGCCTGAAAAATATTACTCAACTAAGTTTAATCTCTTGAAAGAACCGTTGTAAATAGGAGCTCTTAGACAACGAAATGTTTGCAAAGATAATATTCTATCATACATGAATAGTTTTGTATCTTATTTGTTAGCATCCCGACCCATAAGCTAATATCCAGAAATCCGAAACAGCTACTTAGGCCTGTCATAAAGAAAGAAAAATGCCTAATTAAAATTCACTTCGACGTGGAAACTTGATATTTAATTGAGATTCACATTCAGATGACATCATTTATATTATGGTGATGATTTTTCATCAACAAGGTCAATATAATTTGATGCGCCATGAATTTAAAAAAATTCCTTGTAAAAAAGTAAACAAATTACCAGATGGTCAATATAACGTATACGGTGAGGCTGGGACATAAATTGAGAATACATAATAGATAACCGGGTCACTACCCGTAAATTGGATATCTGGTATACTCTAACAATAAAGTATTTGGTTTTTAGTTTTTTTTTACAATCATTAATCAATCGCAAATGAATTATCGCAAATAATGACTTACTTTTATTACCTATACCTACTGTGATTGTTTTTTATCAAAACTGGGCTTGAGCCAACTGAAATCAATCATAAACAATCAAACAGTACAGTACAGTAAAACTACTAATTAAGAATATAGGTAATAGGCATAACTATTATAGGATAAGCAAACAAAATTATTAACGCTAGCCTGTTCAAACTCCAATTGTGTTAACCACAAATTATCTGCCAACCCTGTTTGTCGATTGTCGAACCACGACATAAGGTACACACTAAGGATGATAAGGAATTGAGGACTTTCTCGGTGCTTTTTATTAATTAACCGAAGCCGGGAGAATGCTATTGGCACATAATAAACAATAATAATTACTATATGGTATTGGTCTGGATAAGTCTAAATGATTTTAAACATTATTAAGGATTCCGAACCTGCAACTTCTTGCTCTTCAAATCAAATTATTTCATTTTCGTATAGTTATAAAAATACGCTTACAAGCAAAAATTCCTAATTTTTATTATTTGTTATAGTTGCGTCAAAAAAAATATTTCCAAATTTTATGATATTTTATTATAGATTTTTGATGATTCATTTTGTAAAAATAATTGAAGCTATTCGCCGAAAGTTGTTCTGAATGTGGAAATATTATATTATATTTTACATTTTATCGGAGTTTAAATCTAAGGCCCTGTTTTTTTGTGAGCAATAAAGACGTTAAAATTAACATGAGAGCCTACCAGGTAAGAATAATTTTATCTAGTCTTGACTTACTAACGATTAAAGTTGAACAAAGTCGGATGAATATTTCTTAGATGTCGCAAAGATAAAAGTCTTTGTCATGCAAGAAAATAAGAGCGCAGTTTGTCTTACACGAAGTGGGACGTCTTAAGTTATATGTACTGAATTTAAGTATAAAAGTAATTTTAATAATATAAAAAATATGTAGTTATGTAATTACATTTACATTTCCTTATAGGTATAGTTAATAATAATATTTATGAAATATACTCTTAGGCTTTATTGAAAGTTTCATTCTGATTTTAATATTATTTTTATCAGTTGATCGGATTTACTAGATTAAAAATTATTTAGTTTAAATTAAATCGATAAAAAAAGATAAGATTTCTATCAGAATTATCAAAAGGTTGCAATACCTAAAGCACAATTAGAAGGCTAATTCATGTGCGCTGTATAATTAGAGACTGCAACTTGTTTGTGCTACTAATAAACTTAATTTCAGCTCTCGATACTACAGTCCAATGAATCTAAACTCTAAATAAAGGTCAAATTGATATACTAGCAAGCTGTTATTTGCAATTGAGATTCAAAAGTAAATGATTATAGGTAAGTAAAAAAAGTCGTACAAATTTTAACCTTTCAAACGGAGACTGAATATTTTTTTTGTATGTAGTATACAAAAAAAAGTTGGGTAAAAATTTTTTAAACCCTAAGTATGGATATTGTAAAATGTGGCGCAAGTTTCTACGGACCAAGCTACGCCAGCCATCACAGTTATCTCAGTGAGCAGATTTCCTAGCATTTAAGTTCCTTTCTTGCGACTCAAAAGAGAAAACGGTATATTTTAAACTGTTTTTTTTTTTTTTTCTAAAAGACTGACAATCATTGCGGAATTATCAAATTTTCAATCAAAAACAGCGACTACAAGTACACACAGCCCCGATTTGTTGAACTGAATTAAGAAGGAAACATACTTAAATATTTATCCTAATCATTATCAAGTACCTACTAGTTAGATATTGTACTACCATAAGAGACCTCAATTAGGTGAAGCGATATGAATAGACGTGAGGAGGTAATCGATAGTGAGAGCACTTCCAATAATCCACTAGATAGCAGTAATACCACTATGCCGAGGGGCTTCTATTGTATGATACCACAGATTATAGAATGCTAATGATACTAAATAGAATGACACCACGTATATTGGTTGTTCGTTGGCGATATTTATCGAGAATATTTTAACTCTGCCAACTTTTTTTTTCTAGTAAACATAATTCCATTATTGGGAAGGTTCTAAAGAAAAAACAATGAGATAATAAATGTTTTAATTACAAATTGCGGAATAAAATGAATAAATGTTTTCTTTGAACTGTGTGAAGTATTAATAAAAAGTAGATCTATAATGTATAAGATGACACTACGCTCTATTTCACGAGTACTTTTCTAGTAGATTAATAAAACCAAAATATCAAAGCTATACCAAAATTCTAAAGTAAAATTTTTGGCATATTTGCAATCCTTAAAATATTGTGTTAATTTCAACCTGGATATGGCACGTCTGGTATGCTTTTGACTTGGGAACCCCTACAACATACCCTTTACTGGATTTTAATTTCACACGAGATGATGTACTCGTAGATTTGGTCCAAAAAAAGATGTGAAGGGATTATGATTTAAATAATATTTAGAAAAAAAACGAAATCTGATTGTGAGTTTTTATTTATTTGAGAAAAAAGTGTTTTTTTATTTACATGCAAATAAAGCTGCAAAAAAAGAAGAACAATACACTCATAAAGTAAATTTTACTTAGAGATTTGAACACGTTTATATATATATGCACGTTCTATGCGTTTATAGCTTCTCACAATTTATAATATCAAATGCGATGCTAAGTCAACATTTTATTACAATAATAATATTAATTTATTAGAGAAAATAATTGAAGAGTGAGTACTCTTCAATTATTTTCTCTAATAAATTATAGTCATGTGCCCATGCATGTGCTTCCTCGGGTTTTGAAATTATTCCCATACAAATTATCATCAAAATGATTATCACTCAACGGTTAAATGTACAAATATCTTTTCCTAAGTATCTAAACTTTTGCATTAATAATATAAGTAGGACTAAGGATTGTTGATTTTCCTTAAGATACTATTAGAGGTAGAAAATAGCACATAAATTTGATCCTGTGCCAATAAAAGTAAAAGAAGGCAAACATGCAAAGCAACCAAATTTGCATGGGTGGGCAGTTACTACTCGGCGTATATGTTGTCAATTAATGAAGGTACAGGGAATGTTAAAATAAAATAAAAATCAAGGTTAAGTGATTAAACTAATATTTTTTTATATAAAAGATGGAAACGCTGTTATAATAGCAACAATCACAAGGAGAAAACAATTAAAGCTATCGATATTCCCATTATGTGATGCTTGAATCTTGAAAATAGACCTAAATGAAAGAAATAAAATAACTTCCCGGTATAGGTGTAAGATAAACATTATTTCAGAGAAGCTTCAGGTCAAGTTCAATTGATAAAAGTCTTGTAGATATATTTACGTACAGGCTGTTATGAAATTAAATTTATATATTTTAATATACATTTAAAAAAAGGTAAATATTTATAAATTGTACTGGCAGCATTGCCGAATTGTATGGCAAAATGATAATGATATAATTTTAAAATAATGTTTCTTCATAATACTTAATTTAACCTACCTTCTGTAATGCGTATGGGCTTCGTCACAATAATAATCTCTTTAATTCAAACTGAGCTGGCTCTTGTAGGTAAAGTTTGGTGAAGTCACTTTTTGTTTTTTTCCATGGTAAGTTTTTGTGGGTTGAAGTTTCAAGCAAAAAAATGGCAATAGAATATTTATTGCCGAAAATATGTTCCACGTATTAATTTTGGTCACAAACAATTATCTCTATTCACTGTTTTCTAAAGGTGTTGTGATATTATTTGATGACGTTGTAAGGTAGAAGAGAGGTCACAGTCTAGTCACGAAACGTTTGTTTGGGAGATTTGTATATATCTAATATAGAGTATACAATACAAATACTAAAGTCCAGTCTAAATGGTAAACACAAACTGTGTTTCAATTTGTCTCGTACATTGTTATATTCGAAATATTAGAGATCCCCAAAAAAATCACTTATTAAATAATAACTTTTTTTTACTTTGTTCCATTTGCATTTTGTTCCCGATATGTAAAAAATACAAATGCAATATTGTACTTAAGTAAATTTTTTTACAATATATATAATTTTTTATATTAATATCTATAAAAAAATAGTATACTAGAGTATGAGAATCAGAATATTCACATTATCGAAACAATTTCTAAGTTTAAAAGTGCGCCTCAAAATGAAAGGAAAACCTCAAATTTAAACCTGTTGAATACAATATCTATACCTAGTTTTATAAAAGTAGTCAATGTTATAAATATATATTCGACTTACTATTAAAGGTATAAGAAGAATAACAATCATTTACCATTCATATCAATTACGAATATCGATTTCCATCTGTATTTATTTAGAAATTTTCAGGTCAACGCACTAATATCTGGGCTACCTACAGTCGTAGCATTGTAGACAGTATTATAAAATTCTTTGTCCTTCGTGACTAATTTACAATAAAGTGGCCTAATTCAAACTTATTGTATTTGCACAAGGAATATTTTTGCGTAATACCTGTCAATACATACACATTTGAGTCACAAAAACATTTCGCTTATAAGGAGTGACTCTCATTGTCCACTATCATTTTCAGTAAACGATTCACTTGGTGTGTTTTATAAACACCTTCTATAACGATAAGTTGTTATTGTTTTTATTATAATTGTAAGTTTTGAGATAAAAATTCCAGTGTCTAATTCAGTTAATGAAGAACGTTCGGTCATATTGGCTTATTTGTAAATAAAAAATGGATAAATTGTTGAAGCTGTTACCGTGCTTATATTATTTGATAGTTAATGTAAATGCTATGTCTATTAATGGTTCTGCGTTAATGAGATATGACCCTTGTGGACTAGGGGTCATATATTTCGATAAGATGGCCGATCATACGTGGATGGGATATATTAATTTTGGTCTCTATAGTAATTTGCCAAACGCAGAGGTTGAAATCATTTTTGAAAAAGAAGTATCAATATTATCGGTAAGTTATAAAATCAGGTTTTTAATTATTTTGTCAAGAGATGTGATCCAGTTAAAAAAAATACGGAAAAAATAGAAATAGCAAATTACTGCGTGCATTGCTTTTTAAAAATTGGTTATTGATTTTATCGAAGTTGATAGTTAATTACGTGTTGAGCTTTGTTTACATAAAAGTATGTCAATTCCAGATATATTTTAGACAACAGGCCGTTGAGACCTAAGTTAAGCTCAAATATATCCAGAATAAGTAAATAGCAAATATCTGTATAAATATCTACAAATACTGTTAATCAAGCTTAGGTTCTCCGGAGGGGCGGACTATAGTTTTAACGTATATAATATTTAAATATTTAATAGCGTTGCTTTTAAAATTATCTTAATACCGTGAGATTATCCATATTAAATAAAGAATTTGTATTGTATATTTATTATCTACTTAAGAATAGGTGACATTGAATTATATATTTCTATTTCAGGATAAATCTCTCATTGTATTCAATGATATTAGCAACAAAAATAGATTCAAGCTGCTACCTAATACAAGCAGCGTGAAAAACTACAATTTTTATGTGACATTAATAAACAGTAATGATAATTCATCAGATTTTCCTCTTGTAACAGAGTTCAAGTTGAACAATATTACTCTTTGCAATGCAGTTATCAAGGTAAGCAAATATTTATTTAAACTCATTATTTTTATTAGACAGATCCAAATTTTTGGTGCCAAAATTTAATAATCACATTTAATTTTGGCACTAAAATGCTAAAGATCGGCAGATATGATGATAATTTTAGGAAAATATCTAATTATAAATTTATATGAATTATTACAGACTTCAATGACAGTAGATTCTTTAAATGTTACTGTAAACAAGGACGAAGAATATCATCATGTGTGTGGGAGAAGATCGTTAGAACATACTGAATTGGTATCGGTGAGGACCGAAGCCGAAGCTGGAGATTGGCCTTGGCATGTTGCGATATTCATAATAGACCTTAACACAACCGAGGAAGAATATTATTGCGGCGGCAATATTATATCTAGGACGGCCATCTTAACAGGTTTGTTCTCCTAAACATTTTATTGGGATAACACAGATGTAAATATGAATAGGTAGATAACGCAATCTTAGTAGTTTACATTGGCAATAATTTTATGATCGATATAGAACGAATAGATCAATTACATATTTATAACTTATTTTTTTTCTATTAATAATATAAAAAGAGCAGAAGGTCAACTTTTTTGAAATGAGGCGTGAAGAATGATTACTATGACTACTATGTAGTACTCTATATACATAGTTAAGTATATATTAAGATTAAAGTTATTACAAAGAATGAATAATTAACATCAGGACATAACAAATGACTCATACTATGAATGAATACAATTTCATGTTTCTTTAATGTCCTTCAAACCGATGTATTCTTGTAATCGGTGGATTTCTTTTACCTATTTTCGAAGTTTATCTGTGGTTATATTTTGTTGTCTTATCGATATTGTCTTAGTGGCAATAAGCACGAAACTATCAACGTTTATTGTAAGCGTTGACTGTTGTTGCGTGTTGGATTTGTTTTACTGGTCTTCTTCACGACCGCATACTTTGTATTTTGTATTGAAACAGATAATAAATAAGTAACATTCTGATACAAAGCTTCTTAGACTTTTACTCTTACTCATTCCAACTATCTTAAAATTCATACACAGTATATCAATAATTTTGTTACTTGCTGTAAATATTTAGCCTTATAAAAAATATAAAATAAATAGATTTTTGATATGTATCTAAAAGCTGCAGGTTCAATTCAAACAAATGATGTGTAAACATATAATTCGATGTTTAGTGAAATTTTCTATGATGCTTTTTCTATTGATATGATGATACAAGTGTAAAATGTGTTAATTTTCCAGCTGGCCATTGTATGCGGAAAGGCGGTGAGAACATTGCGACAAGCAGGATCAAAGTGGTAGCTGGAGTAAGCAAACGCAATGATCTTAAGCAGATTGGAAGGCAAACCCTGATGGTAGGTCCTGTCTGTTCATCTATTTTCTTTTCAAATAAGTATAGGAGGACATTCTCTGTTCTAAATATCATTTTTTATGGTTTTGTACATTTAATTATATTTATTGTATTTTTATATATATTAGTTGGATGTGATGGGAGTGTGAGTGATGAGGCAACCTTTGTTTTTTACTGGATATTTTGAGAGAGGGCTACGTTTCAGCATGGGCGCCAATTGCCTAGGAAAATGGACTAGTTTACCTTGTGCTACTAGACGGCGTTACAACAATCATACAAAAGCAATTTAATAATAATGATTTTTATTAAAACACGGACATAAACAAATTCTAATGTAGTTATTTATTTAAAAAAAATACCAAAAGTGCGTCAAGGTTCAAATAGATGGTGTTAAGATGTTTTTGTATGTAGACTAAAATTGGTGCGTTTCTTCTGTATAAGATCAAACATGTACACAAATACACAAAAGTGTAGATTTTATACGAATTTAGCTTTATCATGACTTTGAAGTTGCACGGGGGAAAAGGCGCAGGAAATCTAAATACACAATGACATACTCGGAGGTTTAAAAAACACTCATATTTTTTCCAGGCCCAGGAAGCAATATTACATCCAAGTTACTCAGACAGACTGGCCACTGCAGATTTGGCTGTGATCAAAGTAAACCGCTTTAAGTACACAAAATATGTGCAGCCCATTTGTTTGTGGGGCCCGGTCTATGACAAACAGAAATTATTTGGAATGCAAGCCACAGTGAGTAAATAATCTCTGCCTGTTTAATTAGTTTCCTGCCATTACAGAGTTAACTTTATTTATATATTTATTAGGTATTTTGCTTTGATTATTTTTCAGGTACTTATTATGTTCGTTACTTTAAAAATAATTAATAATTAATTGTCTGCAATAAGTACGGAATTAATAAATTCTATTTTATTAAGTAAAAACTGAAGAGTCACTGATTCTCTATTATTGGTCAATTCTTGTAAAAATGCGTGATTGTTTGATTGATAAATCCCCAATAAAATGAAGCAAAAATTTCTAAAAATTTGCGAATTTTCAGGTGGTTGGTTTTGGTCAAACAGAAACCAACAAGCCTTCAAAGGTGTTACGGTCTACATACACGAAGATTCAGGATGACACAACTTGTCTCAATTTCTCGTACAACGTGTATCAAGAACTGCTCAATGAATTTACTTTTTGCGCTGGATATGGTCCTACATCTAGTTAGTATATTTTTATCATTAACTGCTAGGCCACAGAAGTAGCAAAAATGTAGTAGTTTGTAAGGTCAATCCACCCGCATTTCAACTACCATCCAGACCATGTCAGTCGTGGCTAGTGGCTTAACGTACCTTCCGAAGTACGAAATCATTATTTTATCAGAGAATCAGTCTATGTATTATTATACTAATACACAGCTAAGTCAGCCAAACAATGTTTCCCTTATATCATCCATGTGCTCGAAATCTATGTGAGAAAGAAGAACCATGTGAAGTCCTTGGCCATTCAAGCAATGTCTGATAGTTTACTTTAATTTCATAGCACATTTTTTTTTGTATTATCGAAACGGCTAAACGATATCATATTTTGTCCAAGGTGTAGAGTTTGTGAAGTAAAACCTTGTAGATATAGGGCATGTAGAGTTAAAAGCTTGGCTACCTTTTGCGGTTCTCTACGGTTAGCTTCTTTTAGCGGGGCTACTTCTGTGCCTCCAAATCCTAATTTTGTTTATTTTTATTACAGATATCAATCCCAGAAACGGTGACAGTGGAGGTGGCCTAGTTCTTGGAGTCTTACAGCCCGATCACCGAATTAGCTGGTTCCTGCGTGGGGTGCTGTCAAAGTGCGGCGTGTCTCCAGGGCGTACTGATTGCGACCCCACGTATTATGTAGTATACACCGATGTAGGGCCTTATTATGGATGGGTTTACCACCATTCTGGGTTGAAATTTGCAGTCAATATTTCTAATTAGTTTCGTAACGTATGTCAGGTGTTTGTGTTTATCTCCATGATTGTGATATTATTATTATTAGGGTTTAAAAATAAATGGTGCAAGTACACAAAATATAATTTTGTTATAAGCTCTTATGTAAGGCGTAATACTAGTAGCAAATATGTAACAATAAATTGAGATAAAAATGCTTGTATTCCATGTAAGTAATAAATAAAATACAATCGAACCGGTTTTTAAGGATTTTTTCAAAGTATTAAAATAAATAAACACCGAACACGAATGTTTATTTTAACAAAATCGTTCTCATTATTTGACCATCATTTAGAGCAACAACAACACAAAAATGTTAATATTCGAGTAGTTAATTAAAAAACTTGATACAACAATCTAAAGATAAGGGAGCATAATGGAGACTTTTATAATACAGAGCCTTCTTTTTGTTCGGTGACACTTTTTAATAAGATTTTAATAAATTATGCAGGAGCAGCGTCGACTCATATCACAAAATGGCGAGGTTGTAGAATAATAAATATATACGGTCATTGAGGAGCCTCCTCTTTTTTATTGAAGTCGGAAAAAAACCAATGTCAAACAAATAATGTGCAATTGCTTAACAAAGTCATCGAATAAGCAAGCGTACTTATTTCGTGCCTTATTTGTTAATCGAAAGACTAACTCAAAAAATAAAGCTAATTCAAAATCAAATTATCAGCCATTTTAAAATAAATGCAATTTGTTTTATAATGCTTTCTGTAAGTAAACATTTTTTTATTATTTAGCACCTACTTATTTTTGTAGCTAACCAATAATTTATGTATTTGTTCTTTATGTGATCGTTCCGGCGTTTTCCGGTTACATTCTAAACCTATTTGGTTGCAGTTACGTTAGAGTACCTAACCTATCTTAGACTTGTAATAATATTTGTCATTTTTCATGACCGCCTCATTAAAATCCTTCCTGAAAATGTATTTTGTAGAGCTAATTATTCATTCTGCGTTTTCGTTATTTTTGACTTGATGTCGCCTCTGTATAATGTTGCTCTTTTTTTCATTTCCTCAGAAGATACTCCACTCCACCTTCTTGTATACTAATTTCCTTGTAAAATGTTAAATTAAATACAAAGGCTAGATTTACTAAACAGTATAAAATAAGTATTTCCATTGTTTATCAATCAACTAAAATAAAATATTTTATCTTGGAGCAGTCACAAACAGGATCAAAATGGGCATATCAGTACCATTATTTTCTGTTAGCGTTCGGTAATATCAGATATACCTGTGACAGGTATATCTCCACTTGAGGTAAATAAATCATAGCAGGTGCATACTGTGATATCGGGTATCAATATAAATACTAATGAAAGGGTAAATGCGTGTAAATTGACATTACTCGATATTACTTAGATACAATTTCAGATCTGAACTAAAGAATTTTAGGTCAAAAACCCTTTTGATAGCATATTATTGAGGAAGGATACACGAATAGTAGCACATAAACGACACGACAGTGAAGTGTAAATTTGTGGAGCACACTAAGTATCTTATAAAATGCTAATCTGTAATTAAGATAGTTTGATTTTAACGCCTGTAACTTTGATATTAACAAACGGATCTAAAACATTCTTTTTTTCATATGATAGCCAGCTATATTACAAACTACCCACTTTATCAAATATAAGTCTAGTACATTTAATTCTCGGGTGAGTAAAATAGCGGGGCTTGTACTTCGATCATAGGAACATTTGTGCCACCCATGAAATCCACATCTCTTTGTAGCTCGGGACTGTAACAAATTGTCTGTTTTCTTTAAATATTTTTATGTTAGTCTACATGAAAATAAAAATAACTAGATTCGGTCATAAGTTATACATATCTATGTTTATGTACCTATAACTAGCTATTTCAACATGTAACCAAACTGGAAACTAGGTACTAAAAAAAGTATGCTTCCCGTGGGAATCGAGGTTGGGAGTGGTTGAGGCAAACGCCTTAACCACTACGTCTCTTGCACAATAGTTAGAGGACCTGAACGGGGCGAACAACCGTGCGGTGGAGATTTCCAAGTACTGGTGGCTTACCAACATCTCTAAAAACCATGCTAGATCCTGTGAGTAAGGGATATGTCGCCTTACAACATGTATTGCGCTGTCTCGCTTACTCACTGGATCGTGCATGGTTTTAAGAGACGGTAGTAACCCCCCTCGTCAATATAGTTTCCATATATAGACGATGGTGCACAAAGGCAGTCAAATAAATAAGAGGTTCTTTTGCATGTAAGTAGTAATCTTGAAGTCGAAAAATACAACAACGCTAGATTACAAATTTATGGTCGAAGAACAGAAAGAAATAGTGCAAATAAGGCTTGTAAAAGGCTTTTGAACCATAACCAACTATGTAACAGTCCTACTATAGCAACAGTCGTAAACACATGAGTTTGTGGGCGCCGGCAGCACTGCAGTGTTGATTGTTATTCGGACGACGATTGGCAGTCGACAAACTAGGCTTCTGGCTAACAGTTTATGCTTCGGGGAAACCGGTACTATTGTTGGAACTAAAAGAATGGTGTCGCAATGTTCGGCTTTCAACAAATCAATGTTTGAGAATAGTTTAAAACATCGTTACAGTTTGCGTATTTTGTTGAGGCTTTTGTGAAATCGACGCGGTACCTACTTGTTTTATAGGCAAGTGGTGAAGTTTTATTGCTTCTTCTTTAATGTATTAAAATTGGCTAGTAAGTAACTTAACAAATTTAGAATTGAGAAAATTGACAAATAAATACTTTCCTCACAAATATCTTGTGCCACGACTTAGCATTTTTTTCAGTAAGTACATAGGTTCAGAAAAGGCCAGTCTTTCTTTCAATAATGTACTCTGCATTAATGAGTTAAAATATTTCTTTATCTCTCCACTGGTGGGGTGGATACCACCAACAATGGCATTCTCTAGGATGGTTAATGTCTGAGTGTCATCTAGCGATAACAGCCGGGATCAACGACTTAACGTGCCTTTCGAAGCATGGACATTGGACAAACTCAAGTGAGAAATGTCACAAGTGGTGACCAATCCAAGTCTGGCCACGCACGCCGTCACTTGACACGCGCGATCGCTACGAATACGCAAGCCCTACGAGACTATGTGGCTATATCTTTCTTCAATAAAATTTATTGATAGAGAAATGTGTCAAGATATGAGTTATGGCCTTGATAAGCGGATATAAATTTGAATTGCACATTAGGTAATCGATCGCAACTGTCGTCATAAGATAAGGTAGGTAGGTTCTATGAAGTGTAGGCACCTACTCACTGAAACAAGAGAGTAGCAGTTTGGCTGTGTCATGAATCTATAAAGCTAAAAAATTATAATGTGCTATGTCGTTTTGCAACCTTTATGTGACCATTCTATTTCTTCTCAAAGTTTTAAATAATTTTACATCCACTCTTAGGATTGTGTAAGACCTTTGTCAATTCTATGATGTGATAAAGAGTTGTTACATTTTATGTGAGATTGAAAACATCTAGTATACAAATTTAATCGTGTTAATGCTATGGTCGTCATCGGGTTTCTGAAGAATCTTTTAATAATAATTTTTACCCGTGTTACTTATTTGCATTTGGTTTTTGAGGAATACTAATACGCGATTGATGATTGTTCATTTCATTTATTGATTGAATTAACGTAAGTACTCTATTATGATAAAAATCACTAAAAATTTATTAAACTAACCGCATACAATTCAGTTAGGTACATGTTGCATATATTCTGAAGAGGGCGATTTCATTCGGTACATTTAATTTTATCGTAGGAGAATGTCATTAAATTTCGCAAGAAGGGAGTGAACCTATGCATTCTCGATTTCAATTCGATTCAAGAATAGGAATAGCTCATGAATATTCTACTACCTATATTCGTTTAAGAAATTTTTAAACTACCCCTCCCTTCAATGATTCTTTAAATAACTAAAAGGCTTTTACTGGCCATGGCGTTTTCTCCGAAGTTTTGCTACATCTTTATAGGAAAAATAATACAAAGTACGTTGTTTCATGGGGGAAAAACTTATAACAGTTACTTACAATTTTTATTGTAAAGCAGAAAAATTAAAAGCATTTTTATAGTGTTGTTTTATTGATTTCTTCAAATTTTTTGAAAAAAATTTATGTGAAGAATTATATTATAAGATAATCTATCAATGCACGAATCAAAACCAGTATTAAAATAACATAAGATTTTAAAGATCACGGTGTATGCAAGTTTCTTTTTTAGTATTTAAAGAAACTGGTGTAAGCAAGAAAGTAATAAATAACCTTTAATTATTTAAATAACCTCTATATCTTGAGTAATGTTAACAAAAACCGAAATTACTTTTATTCAATTTTTTAAAGTTATCATTTAGCCTTTGTATCTCACAACTTTGTATCTTGAATTTAAACCCAGAACAATTATATAAGTAAAAAAATCAGAGTAGTTTATATTTTATATATTTATTTAACTTTATTACATAAATTGTATTAGTTGCTAACAAATTATTATAGTCTCCTGCTTTTCCCGACCATATTTAACCTTCCTCAAATATGTATATAAGTTAACTAGCTGATCCCCGCAGATTCAGTCGCCAGTTGTGTGCATGTACATGCCTATAACCTTTCCAAGAATCAGGCAATCATATGCAGAAATATTTTTTCAATCCGACCAGTAGTTTTTAAGCTATAAGCGTTCAAACCACAAAATTTAGAAAAAAATTCTGTGGTTCAAACAAACAACTTTAGCTAAATAATTATCAGTATAAATAGATGACACTGAAAACTGCATAAAATTCTGTTATTTATTTAATAAAATTTTATTGTTCTAGAAGTAAACAGTTAGATGTCGTTATCTGGTAAAGAGAAAGGAATCGTACTTAAATTTATACTATGTAAAAATACGTTTGTATTTAGTATTTTAAATATTAATAAGGAACCAAGAGTATCAGCCACAAGTTCCTTCTACGCAATAATCGACTAACCTGAGGCGTAAGGGGCCCCTTTACTGCAATGGTTATGCACAAAATTACTTTGAAATAAGTTTTCTTCTCCTTTGTTTATTTTATGTCTTTCAAATTCAATCACCAATGTAAATAACCACTTTCTTAAAATTATTATTGTAATAAAAGTCAGAAAACAAAAATATCAAGTATGAATAAAAAAATATTAATGAGCTGGGGAGCTATTGAAGAAATTATCTATAGATGTAAGAATACCCTTTATTATTTTGATCACCTATTATCTAATAAATAAATAGGTAAAACAAATGAGTTAAATATTTATGTGTACATACAAACATTTGACACAATATCATTTCATATAAATCTCTTCCAGTAGACCCATGAGAGAGGCTGTGGAGTAAAGGGGATTTTAACTTTGGTAAGATTCATAATTTTTTAATCCATAATCCATCTGCCCCGTTTACATACCTCGATATGAAATCACTAGTTCCAAAAATAACATCATTCGAACACTCGTTCCCTATTTATCATGGGTAGCCCCATGACAAATCAGCAAAACCTTATTTTATAGTCGCAAAAAGAATACAAAATCACTGTCGGCAACGCATGTGATGTTAACTTTTAGATTGCCGTAGTTACTTGAAGACTTCACTGCCATGGCTTTAAAATGAAGAACCTGACATGACTATTTCAATCCAAATGGGCATAGCTTAAACATAAACTTAGAACATTTTCCGTTTCAGTCGGTCCAAGACATTACCCACATCATTTGCGTACATTCCAGCTTCTCTGGGTTTAATGGAGCAAAAGACAATTTCCTTCATGGGCACTGCTATTCGTAAGCTGTTTCTCTACTTTTGTAAATAGTTTGCTAAATGTTTTGAAAATATCTCAAGTTCCATTTTAAATTTATTATGAACATGCTGTGCTCGTAGTTTGGCCCTTGTTCATAGTTGTTACAAACAGATACAGCCCTAGTGGTTTCATTCATCTCTTTCAACCAACTTTGTAACCAAACAGTGAACACCAAGGACAAACTGGGCTTTGCGAATGGTCTAGTGCATGCTTGTGCATAATGTTAACTAGTGGAAACAAGTTGTGCAGTTTGCAAATAATCGTGATAAGGTCTGAATTTGATTCCATCGCATACCTAATATTAGCAGTATTTATAGTCAGATCTAAATCAAACTTATAACCACGTGAAATAGGTAGATTTTATGTAAAACATCAAGATGCTCGTTTAAGTTATCACTAATTTATTTCCGACCAGACTCTGGCCTCTCACGGGCCTGGTACACTAGTGGTGGGTAATAATACGTGGTAAACAAATGTCCCTTAGCTGTTGTCCCAGAGGAATGACGAAAGTATATCAATTTACACCTGACGAACTGTCTGACCTAGTGGACATAATGTCGGTCGGTCACACCAGAGGTCTTGGGTTTGATCTCCGGTCAAGTCAAGATGGAAAATTATCTATTTCAAATTGACCTTGGTCTTGGATATGTATCTATTGTATAGATAAATATCCAAGACCAAGTTGTTCGTGTTTATTTTTCAGTATATAGTAACCGAGTAAGTATCCCTTACTCAAGTCAAACAAGTATTTTAAATAATATAGTATGAAGATTTGATCCAGGCAGGATAAATGCTAAAGCAATATGGAGACTAGTTTCTTTGTAATCATGTTGGCGTCATTCTTAGCTTGATGCAACACTGTTTCTATAACCGTAATTTTACAATTTTACGCACGCCTTATGTATACAAACCCTTAGACGACAAAAATAGATGTCCTATTTTCTTTGTTACGAAGCGTGAAGGACAAAATACTTTCACAATCGTTTCAAAGTCCTTACAGAAATAAACTGCTAGAAGTTTGGAAAGAAATCGACGTATATTCACCTGACAAGGAAGGAAATAAGGCATCTAACGTTTGTTGCGAAGGCACCTGTGTACGAATTGACTATTTTTAAAAATTACCGTGCTTTTTGTGATGTGATTTTGTTTATTCGATATATGTATACTGTATATTTTAGGATTATATGTATACTAACTAAACATTCCATTAATTTTGTTTTAGTCCCATTTGTTTTATAAAATTCAAATCGGCATGATGAAATTCATTTTAGTCTGATCTGTGTGAACGAATAAGGTATCAGATGGAATTGATTTCGTAAATAATGGCTAACAATTCAAATATAGTTGTAACGCTTGAAATATCTCTTTTGATGACACTTTTACTAAAGTAACCTGCATATTTTCAGGGAACCCTAATGGTACGCATGTTAACTTACTTATTTAAAAGCTCATCCGACTTTTTCCTTCTAAAATCTAATAATGGTCCAGTTGATTTTAATTCTAAAAGAAATTTTTTGTCGTTGTTTGGTCCAGCCACTGCTCCGTCGTGATTTTAAGCATTAAACTACTGGCGTGGCCACACCTGTGTGCGTATATTTTTTGCTTGTGTTGGATATTTTTGTTACGTGTGAGCGTAGCGACGTGTTCGAATAATGCATTATAGTGTTATGCGTAGGTACTTATTGCGCGTGTTTTCTCACCCCGCGCGCGGTGGCAGACTTTATGATCGTGTCGTCTCCAGTTAGTTGAATCTCTAAGGGTCCAGCACATCAGGCAGTGGAGGACTCAGGCACGCAATCTCGTAGTTTGCAACTGAGGCTTCGTGAAATATTTCCTGCAAGAACAGACGTACCTACTTTATTAATAGTATAAGTAATTAATAGGAGTAATACAAATCGTTTTCACCTTAGTGTATTTCATAATAGTAAAGCTTGATAATGAGCTTTCACAACAAAGTTCTTTCAGTTGATTTGATAATAATTACTGTGTTGTTTTTACTATGGAATAGACTTTATTGGGTGTGTTCTTGAGAAAATAAAGTCACTTTGTAAGAATAACTGTTAGAGAATAAAGCTTAGCTTCATTTGTATCTATTTTAAAATAAATAAATAAATTTATTTATTTACTTAAAAGGTACTTTTGTTTTAATTTTGAAGTTAAAAGTTAATTTCTATTTTCAGTAAGCAGTTTTAACAATATTGAATCATTTAAAATATTATCTTATTAAATTATAATAGTACCTATGAAAAATGGCCAAAATTATTTTATTTATTATATACTCTGTATTTAATGGGTGAATTATTAATTAAAGTTTATATCCATCCATACTGGCCTATGGTCGAGGTAAAAAAAAGTAAAATGAGAAAAAACATTTTTCTGCATAGACCTATAACTTTTCTTTTTCACCACATTGAGTTTCTATTTTCGAAGTCTTCTAGTTGTTCTATTTTTATATTTCAAATTCAAATTAAAATTGTTTATTTTCAATATAGGACATTCTTATCACTTATTGACGTCAATCATTACTTAAATTAAGTTTACCACCACTTCCAAAGCGCAAGTGAAGAAGAAGCGGCGCCACAAACTCCACTGCAGCATTTTCTCCAGAACGTCAATTTACAAAATTTGAGTCAATTTGGGAATAAATTGATGCTATTTACAAACGAAATTTTTTTGATATACAAGTGCGTTCTATAATATCTATATAAACCCATTTATTGTTTATCTTTATTGTCGCAAGCAGCGGCAAGCAGACTCTGATGGTCCTTGGTATGTATGTTGTATGTATATCCTTAGCATAGAATACCGTCGAATACTCCAAGGTGCTATCTTGGCAGATGACATTCCAACAGACAACCACATCCATTCTTATTATCCATGTAAGTTATTTTATACAAGTAATTTTGTTCTGAAAATCCGAAACCTGATGTTTCCTCTAAAAGCAGCTGTGAGCTGAGAAACTAAAAATGACTCACTGGGTAGACCACACATTGACTTTTCCCAGTTGACTGACTCCGAATCGAACATGGTTGCAGCGTGACATTATAAAATGTTAGCTTACCGCTTCACTGACTATTTAACACCTGGCGGATATTGAACTGACGATGTATCAGTACTTGATAACAGTATATATTTTTATTTGATACTAGCAAACTTCCTGACCTATAACTACTATTATAGTAGGTATGTGCTCCAGCGAAAAGATGGACGAAACTACGCTTTTCCACTTATCGTTTGAAGCAGAAGAGCTGCTGTTGCTGAAGAGCCGAGGATTTTATTAATCTTAAAGTGGTTCAAGTTCATTCATCAAGAACATAAATAGTATTTGAAAATATTATCATTGTTTTTAAAATGCTAATGAATGAATATTTTTTTCTATGTGTTGGCGATAGAATATAAAACAATTACTCGGTTAAAGACGTAAGAAGATGATAATACATATTTATAAAATAATTATAAAATATGATTTTTTGTTTCGATTACATCTTTATATCCATTCAAGTTTTTCTCCATAAATATTATTAGATGGCATAAATAAAAAAATGACAAATATATATTATGAATAAAAATCTAGCAAGATTTATGCGGTGTAAGTCACAGTTGGAGCGATTTAATTAAGTAATTAACTCAAGAACTTTATAATCGCATGTCTGAGTGTCGTTTCACAGACCAAGCTTGATAAAAATTCGTGGTGTTGCAACCATTTAAAAATTAAGCAGCTTCAGAACTTTTACGACACTGTAATAATATAAATAAGGTTCACGATCCAGTAGTTGAAATGACGAAAAAGGTAAAATGCCCAATGTTGGTAGTATAATGTTTCCTCTTTGGTATTACAAGCGTCAAGCAATCCCCTATTTCCTATGTAAAAGCATTCCGCACCTGGGTTCGTTACGTGACATGCTACAATAAAAGCTTAGTGTTGCCCTTTTCAAAATGTTGCTATTTTCAACTCTATCGTTATTAAATTAGGGTTAGTGTTTTAAAAATATATACGAATGCGAATAAGGTTAGTAGAGCTAGAGGCTGCAAATATAAAAAAACGCACGACACGCAAATGCGTGCTTGTGTGGTAATAGTAGACCATGACGTATAATAGTGGTATCGAAACCATTTATACTTAAGTCTATATTCTATACTTAGTTAGTAGCTACAATATTTATTTGGTCAGTAACGTTTTTCTCTTTAAAATAAGAATGTTGTTTTTATAACTAGAAATCAACGATTGGTCGAATCATAACAAGTCTTTACACCTATAATCTTGCAACAGTAACTACTTACTTAATTCGTGTTTTAGAACTGTCTAAGAATTCACCGTGACATTTCTAAGGTCAAGTGACCCATCACAACCTAATGTCAGAGATTTTCTAAACCGCCTTTCCCCTACTGACGTAGATTCTTTAACCCAGATGACAGCCGGGACCAACTTCTTAACGTGTCTCCTGATACACGATATCATTTTCATTGTCAGCCATTCAGGTGATTCGCGACTGACATATCCTAATAGCAATATCCTAACCAAACTGGAAACAAGTATACAAAGTATCCTGCCTCCGGAAATCGAACCCATGGACCTCTGACCTTTCAGGCAAACGCCTTAATAACCACTGGACCACTGAGACAGAATAATCTTAAAGTGAGAGGATCTTTTTTACTTTTATTTCAGACAAATATATAATAACAACAGTGACATTTACTTTAATAAAATTTAATATAAATTTAACATAATCTAAGTATAGGTATTAATTAAGTTATATAAAATTTATTAGATACAATTTTGTTATACTGGTGTAGGTACTTATTTTCAAGGAAAATAGGAACTTAGTTTAAAGTACAAAAATGTGTAATTGCATCGCATAAAATATCAGGCGTCAAAATAAATTTACAAAATAATGCTTTTGTAACAATAAGTATGTATTAAATTGTCTTTCATTTACAACAAATTCGTGAGAAAACATCTAAACAAAGTGATAAATAAGTGGTCATATAAGGGTTTCAACTTTCCTTTTGACGTCAGCATCCGGGAAAAAGAACCGAGTCTTTCCTCATTATACAAATTAGGCAATGATGTGAGATTATCTACTTGTTCCCTACTTTTTCCATACAAAAGATAGGGCATTATGTACGACAAGGAAATTTATTTTACAGCGATAACAAGAACACTTTTTTATATCAAAATCAAAGCGTTCTTCGTGTTTCTTTGATGTGCCACAATTTCTTCGGCCCGAGTTTTATTCCAAGCACGTACACTTATAATCATGTTCGACTCCGCCAATGTTTGATAAAGTCTCGTGTCTTGTGCGAAAAATGACGTGCAATTTGCTAGCGTACAGAAAATATGGCGATTGTAAGAATTTGAGTATTTTCATTATTTTATACTTACGTTGTCAGTTGGATGAAGGACTGAAGAAAATGTGATATGAATTAGGTATTTGACACCGAAAATCATAGCGTTTGTAAAGTTTCTTCTTGGTCGGTTTGATTTTCTAGAATTACTTTTTAGCTTATTACACTAAATTATAACAATAGCCGTTACAAGATATTGTTATTCTAACTATATAGCTCATACATTACCACCATTTAAATACTCTGGATATAAGAATTTATAAGTAAAAACTAAGCTCGTAATATCGTTGATTTAGAATGCCAAAGACTAAATATATAAATTACACAAAAAAAGCAACTATGCAGATATTAACAGTGCAGTGAGATAATAATATGGCTAAGTCACAAGTTATGTGCTGTTTTTATGTAAATTATTAGATGATAAATTGCAAAATAACATGTACCATACGACTGAGATGTGACATACCATGGATAATTTGTCTGCAATATTGTTCACACTTCCATCCCATAAGTTCCAACTCAACAGTTGAAGTCAAGTATTTATTGGCGTAGAGAAGTAGTTAAAGCAGAGAGCATCCGATTGGGCAGGATTTAGTCGAAAATTGGCCAAATGAAAGCTCAATGAACGTGTCACGGCGAGTCGCTGGGCACATTTATCCACGTCCGAATAGTCCGCATTGCCGTACCTTTGTGCTGGGAAGTGTGGATTGTCGATAACTCTACCTATTTTCATTGTTTTGATAATGCATTTGTACAAAATTTCAAATATTTGATATTTATTAAGTGAATTAAAAACATGATCAAAAAGTTCTGTAATGACGATTAGGTACCAATCTGCACTGTTAGTATATTTCAGTTGCTTTTAAAGTACCCAAGTTGTACTAAGATCTCTTTGTTTATTAGTTGGTTTAATCCATCCAATTTACTGTAAATATTGGCTTAACAGTCCCTGTCACATGAAACACATGTAAATATATCAATTTATACCAGATTGATATATTTACATTTGTTTAATGTGTTTCAATACAATTTTTGAACATGGAATCTGAATTATAAGTAAAAATTGCAATAAGAAACTAGAAATATGTGGGAAAATCATCAAATTGCCCTATCATCATAAATCTTTTTTTCTATCACCAGTCTCGGTTAGTTAAACATGATTGTTCCTCGTAAGTTAAATATAGTTATTCTTCTTCGTCCTAGCGTGATTTCCGGTTACATTTTCAGCTACAGAGCCCAGGGTACGCTATTAATCATGCCAATGATTTAGCTGTACTGATTAGACATAGTAATAGCAATTCAAACAAAAATGTCGATATGTTAATAGCACTTTTACCTAACACGTCACTTCGCCCTAGGGGTTGGATGGAGGTCATCAGTGAGAACGATCCTGAGCTATCATATAGCTATGAGTGCCTATGACGCAGAGCGCAGTGCGCTGTCATTTACCAGCCTGCATAAAAATTACGACTTGTTCGCATAGTTACCATACGCCAAAGGTAAAAGGTTGACAAGGTATGCAAGTGTAAATTCAAACTTATCATGATGTTTAATAAAATATAAATAATGACAGTACATTACTCTGCCAATAATGTAGAGTAGGACAAGATGTAGAGTAGGAAGATCGAAGCATTTCATTATTTTTTACAACAATACCAAAAGCCAAGCAATTCCAATATTAAAACGGAATATAAATATTTTATTTCAGGTAGCATTTTTATTTTCGCATTATACTGTTTCTAACATTCTGTCATTTGAGTTCTCTCCTTTGGAGTTCCAAGTAACACCTCAGACATTTTCCGTATAAGAGACGATTAAATTAAATGTGTAGCTCTAAGGAAAACGCTACATTTGTGGTATAAACGGGATATTTCGTGATCCTACGTCTTTCTGTGTAAGTATTTGTATGCAATGAACGTTCTGGCTCGGCTTAAATGTTGATGCCATTCTTTTAAGATCTGCTCTTCTCGGGTATTTTAGTTCAAAGTAGAAATTTAATAAAAACCTTTTGTAAAAATATTCAACTTGGTATTAGGTATAAATAGTACTCTAATGCGGTTATTAGTTCGCCATGGATTTTATAACTGACTAAGAAAATGAGAGCTTTTGACCTTAATATACAATAGTATTATAACTTTATAACCCTTCTTTGGTAAAATTTTATGGGGCTTTACATTGTTACATGCCTATGTCATCCATTGTGATTGTACTACATACATTAATGAATGAATTTATTTTTATTTAAGTAACAGTGACTCATTATGTTAGTAAAACTTATGCACCATCCCCCCAGCTATGGCACAGCAATGGTTGACATGGAGGCTGTCCAGTCTTCTCGCGATCATATTCAGGATGCTGTTGCCGCTCCCCCGCACCCTGCCTACCAGAGACGCGCATCTCTTCCGCATGGTTGCGTAGAAGCAATCCACTAGGGCTTCTGCGAACATCCCTGACGCGCTACAGAAGCGTGGCAGCACCACCCTGAATGCGTTGTTGTACTGAACACGAAGGGCGCTATAAGCTTTTTGAGTGTATCTAGCCCACAGACTGCACGTGTAAAACGATGTACAAAAAGCTCTGAATAAGGTTATTTTAACCTCTCGTGAAGAGCGAGCAAACCTGCGAGCCAACATACATGCTGTCACTGACAACGCCCGCCGTTCCCTCTCAATGTCATTATTGTCCTTGAGGTCGGGAGTCAATACATGACCACGGCATTACGATGACCATTTGGTACCTATACATTTCTGGATTAATATCTCAATAATTTTCTTGTTTCATCCTTTTTAGACACCACGTAGTCGGGTTATAGTTTTTTAACTTAATTTTTATTTAATACTTTTCCGTTTCCCGGACGGAAATGACTGGACCGCGTGAAATATACCACTTCAAAAATGCATTTTAAACATTTCTACCTATATTTTGACTTAAACAATATGAATTATATACATATTTGTAATATGCTAGTCTAGACCTTTCCTTTGATACCAAACACGTGATGTCAATCACAGTTTAATTTTTTTTGAGGTTAGAATTTATATCAAGAAAACGTTAAATTTCATAAACAAATAGCTTTTCCCGCGGTTTCACTCGATCGTGATGTGAACTAACTGCTCCAATAATCTGACTTTCATATTATGAAGGATGAAGTTTTTAAATCCGATCAGAGTAACTAGAACAACTAACTGTTTGGATTTTAAAAATTATGATAACTATACATTGTTATCATTGTTTAAACAAATAAACTTTTTAGCTTAAGTATAGAAGTATAAGCTGAAATGCGGATACTACAATTGGGTCGATGTGTCTTTCATTGTATCAACAGGGTGAAAACATTGGTTCGCTGTGGACGGTGGAAATAACGCAATACTTAAGTCGACTAGAAAAAAGCTTTTAACCGAATGTTAGACGAAAACATGCACAAAGCCCTTCAAGGTCCAATTGACCCAAATGGACACACAAATAGTTGAAAGGCCCGGCACGAGGTCATTATTCGCTCTGTAACCCGGCAAAAGTGTCAGGACGGGACGGGACAAGCATTTATCTACATCCTTAGGGCACCACTGATTTTGGAAAGGATATATTAGGACCAAATAGACCTATTCAAGAAATCAACGGGTTATAAATTATTTTAGTAAGGTTTTTTGGCGGGTAAAACGCCCGTCACAGTGATGACATAATAAGCAATTTAAAGTTTGATTTATTTTTTATTTTATTTATTTTCGTTATATATATATATTTTTTTGTAAATCTAATGGATCTTCTGTAGTACCTATGTGTTGTGCCATTACGTCTGATGAAATACTTTGTAATTCTTGAGTGGAAGAATTCGACAGACAAGGATGCGAAACTTCTGATATTGTAGATATCCATCGACTACGGTCATCATCATCAACCACTTTCTATCAGATGTGTCGTAAGAGTGTAAAAAATTAGAAAAATATATTTAAGTAGGATACATGTTTAAGTTTGAAAATAAATTCATATCATATTTAATGGGCTTGTGGCATAAAAAAATAATAGACTGAACTCTGTGACTGAACTTTAATATCATTATGAAAATTACTCAAGGCCATGAACTTTTAACCTTCAGTGGGTATATCTAAACTTATTTATAATTACTGAGCACTGAGTACCTAGGTTACAACAAGTGAACAACTTGTATTATCATGTCGGAAACTTGTGTGTCTGTTCCAAAGGGAATTCCATAAAAGCTAAGTTCCAGGCAAAGTTAGGGTTTGTGGTTTGTTCTCATCTGTAACGGGCATTGAACATAATTCGGCAAAGATCTCGTGCTACCACCGACATACTCGTGTTAGATTTTCAGAGAATATCAGAAGTGATTAAAAAGTTTGGAACACGTAATCTTCTCTCTAGTATGTAGTTAAATACATGGGATTGTTACATGTTGTTAAATATCATAGCAAATTATATACGCAACCAGTCACTATACTCCCTGGTTTAACATGCCTTTGGTAAGTACCTTTGTACTTATGTGCTGAAATTGAAATTTTATAGATATCAGTAAAGACTTGTTACATCTGTTTCAGTCCTCAGAAAAAATTTTATACTGAAATGAAGTATATGTACAATAATGTGTAAATAATCATTTACTAAAATATTATGACTTTACTATTTATTTATAAACAAAACATCAAACCAACAGGTTTATAGAATAAAATCTATGACATTATTATAGCAATTTTTTTCAGTGCCGTATAGTATTCTTAATAACACGCAGAGCAGTGCGTCCCTCAGTTTTTCATGAGAAACTCTCACGTGACTTAAAAAAATACATAGGAGGCCAAGTGGACGCAATCTTTTGCTCCATTAAACCGTTCATGCTCACCGCCTATGGAAATTGGACGTGAAACGAAATAATGTGTAGTACGGAATAGTTTCACAGATTTGTAGGGCTGTCATCTTAAATGGTTTTTAGTCTTTAAAAATGTGTCGCAAATCGTACTTCAACCATTACGCGAGCTTTGATATATAGATAAAATGATATAAAAAGGTTGTATGGAATAATTTTAGACTCAATGTAGGTCATAAAGCTACTTTTTTGGTAATATAACGGATTACCACGCGGACGGAGCGACGGCGGGCAACACAAATAATTGAATGAATTCAAACTTTATAATAATTTACTAGACAAATAAATAACAAAATTATCAAATCAAACTAAATTTTAAACTAGACTATAGTATAAACAAAAATTCTAACATAAAATAAATTAAAATACTAATATATAATAAAATACTCCGCAAATTATTGCCATCGGGAAATGTACCTAAAAGGCTAGCAGCATTGCCATGTAGTATTTTAAAATAATTTTAAATTATTATATTAAGTTAAACTATGTTATTTGTCTTTTCAATTTCATTTGTATTTATATTGTATCTACTTGATTTCTCAAGATGGTTGAAAAAGGACCGACGTGTACTATTATACTTAGGTTAGTAGTAAATAATAGGGCGTAATAGTCTAACAAACTAAAGAAAAAATTGTTTTATTCCCCAATAGAGCGCGGCTTGCGACAGTAGATAAAATAGATGATGTTAAGCTTAGGAAGGTATGTAACTTGTATTAGCCAAGCTTTTTGTAATAATTTCTTTTAATTTTGTGTGTGCGTGTTACATTACTCCTATAATAAAAACTACTTTTAAAAAAAAAATCATAAAAGACAAGGCTTAGTATACTATCTTAGAAACTATAAATAATTTGATTTATTACAAACGAACGACTATAGAGATGTGTGATGTGGAGCAAAGTAAATCCACAGTAACTCCCCACGTCTATCTGCCTTTGGCTTCCCATCTGATTTCACTCCAGGGGGCTTAGCCAAAGTCATAATTTCAAAATGTTTAGGAATGTCGAAAATCAAAATGTATTGTATTGACAAGATTGACCACGTTTAAAATTTAAAGTTTCGGAAGCTTCTTCGATGCGTTTGAGTTCTCTTGTGAGTATTAGTAATAACTAGTAGATACTTATTACAAGTACGAGTACTTACCAAATTCCTTTGACTTACGCAAAGTAACGCTTATTGTTACATACTGGTTAGGTTAGCTTATATTTATATATAATGTAACACAAAATTTGTGTTACAAATCGAATAACTTTGCCCAAAACAATCTTCCAATAATAGAGTGAAACCACAGCCTTTCAAATCACTAACCATTGGTTCTAAACAAAAGCGCTTGCAGTTTGAACACAGTTTAATGCAGTACAATATTTTATAAATGCACTTACGGTGCAATATTGGAATAGGGATTCTAATATAATTTCATGGACCAATTCACTTCAGTTAAATCATACTGACTACGATTGTACAGTAAATGTAAGGCATTCTAGAAGAGACTGAATTATTTTATAAAAGGTTCTTAAAACTACCATTTTTAAAACACTGTTTATTTTTAAATGTGCGCATGTCTTTCTAAACACAATTCATACTTTTTAAAATAAACTTATGGAAAAACAACATTTTGTGTCTCCTGTAGACAGCTGTAGATGAGCTAATATATAAACTGTGCTGTATAAAAATCATAAGCTGAATTTTGTTATGTCTATTGTGATAGAGTATAAGTATTCCATTTTAAATTAGGTAACTAAGTTCGTTTTTAATTCAGATTTTTTGTTTTTATTTTATGTTGGTAATACGTTTTTATGTTTATTATGCTTATACTAGACTAGCTTTCGCCCGCGTGAATTTCTCACGGGAACAGCGCTTTTTCCTGGGATGAAAGGTCCTTCTCAATACTTCTATCTATGTGTATGGGAAATTTCAGAAAGGTCGGTGCAGTAGATAGGGCGTGAAAGCGTACCAAACAAACAAACAAAAAATATTAGTTAGGAAGGATGTAGTAGAAGCTACCTCAAGGGACGGCATCAGCTGCGTTCAAGTGGCAGCTTACTGGGATCACAACGATCGTCATCGATACGCTGAAGAAAAATAAAGCAAAATCAAAGCATGTCACTTCTATAATATTGAGTTCTATGGTGACTAGAGAGCGGAAAACTAGGTCGGAATAATCTAGTCTGCGTTAGTGAATAAGCGAGCTTATCAATTGATTTCAGGCTAATCCTCACTTCGAATTTGAAATTAATTATTTTAGCCTTCCTCCAATCAGACGCAGGTTATTTTCCGTATATTTATAAATAACTAGCTATTGCCCGCGGCTCCGCCCGCGTGTAGGTCGCTTTTCGCGTAACCTGTGGAAACTACAACTATCCAGACCTATAGTTAAATCTATAGTATCCTATTCCCGTGCCAATTTTATAAAGTCATTACATTGCTACGATATCAAACTGAAAATATTAACATTCATACTATCGCATCTTTGTCTCTAAAAGAGTAGACGCAGCCTATTACAGGGTCATTTGGACCTAAAAGCCAGTTCTAAAGTTATAGTGGGCGTGAAAACAATAACTGAACTGACTTGCCGATTTCATTATTTTTTAAACCAAAGCCAAACCAAACCAACCAATCAATTCAAATAGCTTACAATACAACACGACCGATAAACAAACCAACCAATAGAACTAAATCAACAACCAAAATTTTTTTTAACTAATTTAAATTAATTGCCGTAAGGAAATTTTCAATCTGCTATACCTTAAGCGAAAAATAATTAAAATAAAGTCAGCGCCATCTATTGATATTTTATGTAACTAAATTATACGCCCACACACATTCAATGTGTTATTTTATTAAAATTTAATAGAGACTGCAGTGTGTTTTTCTCTTTATTGATATCGATAAAACGAAGTAGAAATTCTAGCTTTATCTAAATTAAATACCTCTATGTAAACCGCATTCAACTCTGTTTAAAAGTTTTAAAGCAGTGCTAGAAGTAAACTTCAACTGACCATAACTTCTTTTTCCCTTAACCGATTTTGACGAAACAAAGTTTTGACAACGCTCCTAATTATATGTAATCCACCTGTGAAAACCGCGTTCAAATCTGTTGAGTAGTTTTGAAGTTATAACGTACCAGAGAGACAAAAATTCCAAAAATTGTTTTTTTTTTTTTGGTTTCTATTACTCTTCTTTAATCGCTCCGTATCAGTTTTTTAGAAAAATATTTAATGTATAGACACTCGACTTTTACTTTCCTATTATTTGTATAGATAGATAAGTACAAAATACTGATATATTAACGGACTTAACGCTAAGAGCGTTCTCTACCAGTCAACCATTTGATTAATCTTCTTCTTCAAAGTCGTCAATGACAAACTATTAGATTTGATTTGATTGGGGTTACGATATCGTTTATCCGGAAATAAATTTGCAAATGAATTTATTCGTCACTTTTCAAAATTAAAATAAAAGTAAGAAAATAATTCTAGAAAACAAATAAAAAAAAAAACAGAAAATTATTGTTTGTGGCAGGATTCGATCCAGCTACTTCCAGCTATTTCTTGAAACATTTCTTTACTAAAATATATATATATATATAATATATATTGTATCCTATTACAATATGTTGTGTACAATACAATTCAATACAAAATATTATACCAAAAGACATTTTCAATTTTAATTCCATGTATCTCACTTCAAAAATGACAAAGTTTCATACAAACTGGCAACCCCTATTTCACCCCTATAGGGATGTTATTTTCAAAATCAGATTGATGCATTATTATTTTTTACCAATTACAAACTCAAATTAAAAATTTCATGTGTCTCACTTCAATAATGACAAAGTTTCATACAAAATGGCAACTCCTATTTCACCCCTTTAGGGATGTAATTTTCAAAATCTGATTGGTGCATTATTATTTTTTACCAACTTCAAATGTGTGTTAATAATTCCATGTATCTCACTTCAAAAATGACGAAGTTTCATACAAACTGGCAACCCCTATTTCACCCCTATAGGGATGTTATTTTCAAAACCAGATTGATGCATTATTATTTTTAACCAATTACAAATTCAAATTAAAAATTTCATGTGTCTCACTTCAATAATGACAAAGTTTCATACAAAATGGCAACCCCTATTTCACCCCTTTAGGGATGTAATTTTCAAAATCTGATTGGTGCATTATTATTTTTTACCAACTTTAAATGTATGTTAATAATTTCATGTATCTCACTTCAAAAATGACGAAGTTTCATACAAACTGGCAACCCCTTTTTCACCCCTTTAGGGATAAAATTCCCAAAAGTCCTTTCTTAGCGGACGTCTCTTAGTTACGATCTACCTTCCTGCCAAATTTCATCTTTATCGGCTCAGCAGTTTTGGAGATTTCGTGATGAGTGAGTGAGTGTTTTTCGCTTTTATATATAACTAGCTGTTCCCCGCGGCTTCGCCCCGCGTGGGACTCGGTTATATCGCGCCCAAAAGTAGCCTATGTTTGACCTCAGGTCGTTAAGTACATCCCTACCAAATTTCATCACAATCGGTCCAGCAGTTTAGCCGTGAAGAGGTGACAGACAGACAGACAGACTTTCGCATTTATAATATTAGTATGGATAATAGATAATAATCATGACAATAACTGCTTTCGCATAGCCATATCACTACGCATAGGTGCGCCATTTGTAGTGTAGTAACACATCGATGCTCCTGTGGAGATATGGTTGATAGCCTTGGTCACCACGGTTTATCATGTAGTAGGAGTGCCGGTCGTGTGGCTCGACACAGTGCCATTAATGATATCAGCCGTCGGGCCTTTGGAAGTGCCAACGTTGCAGCATTGTTGGAACCAAATGGCTTATTTCGCGATGACGGAAAGAGAGCCGACGGAATGACCCTTATCCCGTGGAAGATGGGTCGGCCCTTGGTTTGGGACGCCACTTGTGTTGATACCTTGGCACCGTCCCATCTTTTACCATCATCTAATGGTGCGGGTGGTGCAGCAACATCAGCTGAGTGCCTCAAGCGACGCAAATATAGTGGCCTTGATAAAGGCTACATATTTGTGCCGTTTGGGGTAGAGACGCTTGGGCCGTGGGGGCCAGGTGCTTTTGAAATATTTAAAGATTTGTCGAGGAAGGTTAAAGAGGCAACTCGTGACCAGAATGCTGGCTTATATCTTGGACAAAAAATTTGTATTGCCATCCAGCGAGGGAATGCTGCCAGCATTTTGGGCACGTTGCCTCAAACTGTAGATAGTTTTTAGGTTATTCTTTACACTAAGTTTTCTTATTATTTTGTTTCAGATTATACGTGCAGATTACTTAATAAATAAAAAATGTTATCTATAAATCTACTTACATACATCTAGGGATGTGTCCGCCTTTTGTTGTGTTCTATGTTGTATCATCTATGTTCTTTCTGTATAATCATGATCAATTTTGAGTTGTAAGACGGCCACTGATGGACATTAGGCCTAACTCATATATCTAAAGAAATTATTAAAATGGTGATATACCAGTACAATTTTTTTATAATATTTGTTCTTTTTTTGTTTCTCATGTTGGAAAACACATTAAGATTTTCAAAAAATAACTATCTCGAATAAGTTACTTCTACGCTACTCTTAATTTAGTTTGTAGTTTAGTTAAGTTTGTTATTTCTTAATAAAAAAATCTTCTTCTACGCTTACTTAAGTGTGGTATTATCAATATATTATTAGTATATAACCCTACCAAAACCTGTTAAAATATACCTGAATCCAGCCTCTTCCTGCAACTACTACATGTAATTAAAACTACACATATTATTATAGGCACACAAAACTATATCGTCAGATCACCTGGTAGATGATACGCATTACAGAAATATGGAATAAAAAATATCCCTCTTTCTCTCATTTTTTTTCCGGCTGCATACTTAGCTGTGAAGCGATTTTGTGTATTTTCTTAAGTTTTCGTCTTTTAAGCATCCCTGGTTGCGCACATGTAAATAATATTTTTTGCGGCTTTATGCCAGCACTTTTATATCGTGTATTGTCCTGTCCCTGCGTAGTTGGACGAAGGAGGCATGTCCTGACACTTGTCCCCTTGCTAGTAAATTAAAATGTGAACTTAGTAAATGCGCAGGTAGTTAATATATAACAAAACATCTTGAGCAAAGTTACTCCTAACAATTGGAACAAACTTTGGTTAAATCTGTTGCTCATTAAACTTCTTGGACCTGTTTTATCTCATTTTGGAGGTTCAAGTTTGCACTTACTCGATGCGGACTAAGAACGGTTTTGGAAGTTTATTTATTAAGTAGTGGAGAAGAGAGCCATTTATTTACATATTTACATACACATATTTGCTCGGAAAAGCAAAATACAAATAAGCATACCTACCTACCTTTTCTTTTTCAGAAGAAGACGAGTACAGTAGGTACTTACGAATACGATTTGTACGACCATTTGTTGGAAATCGCGCGCGGTCTCTAGATTTTGATGCCAGGCAATTTTTTAAAGCTATGCATGACATCTACATATACATTATTTAAGCACGGAAAAAATGTACCTCGATAGAAGTTAAAGAGAGAAATAGTATTCTGTCAGATGAATTTTAAAGCTGGTTATGGTCTGAGCAGTGCGATTATCAACAGGCAATACTTCCAGAGGCAAACTGCTTGTACTGTAAAAGATTTAGAATATGCCTGGTTATTCTGACTGAGGGAGGTGAAGCGTTCTTTGAGATAAATGAATAAAGAGTATAGAGAATAGAAGTGAAAGAATGTCATATTTACTAAAGTCTGATCGGGAGTCACTTGAGTTGTGCTCGAAATGAGGTATCATGATCAATCTTGCGCAATCCAAATATGAATCTAATGCGGAAGTTTTGAAGGCACTCAAACTTTATTACATAGTTCCTCAGAAGAAAGGTCAAGATAATAGGAGTCAGCATAGTCTAGTATGAGGAGAAGTAAAAACAGTGCAAGCAAAATTTTGGTTGCAGTAGGAAGGAAATTTTTTAATCGTGTAAGTGAGCAAACTTTCACAATTGGGGAGTCTATGATAGCTGTTTATCAAAGATTATGCCTAGTTTTCTAACTTTCTTGCTATATGCTACCTGTACACAATCGAAAGTAATAGGTAGAAGTGAAGGCTATATTTTGGATATATGCCATTAACCACCCAGAATAATGGTTTGAGTCTTAGTAGGGTTGACGATGAGTATGTGTGCCTAAATCTAATCAGATATTCGGTACAGATTCCCATTAATTATATTTATACCATTAAGAAGATCATCTAGATTGGCATGACAGTAAAAGCAGATCGTGAAGTGGAAAGCTGAAAGGAGTTAATAAACAGTGCAAATAACAAAGGATAAAGCACGCCGCCTTATGGTACACCAGAAGATGTTTGACACCATGATGAGTAATCATTGTCTATGCGCACTCTTTGCCTGCGTCTATTTAAATAGGACTAAAACCAGTCAATAGCTGAAGAAGATGTTCAGTGTTCGCATCAGACCCAGAAGTATATCAAAATCAACAGTGTTAAAGGCGTTACTGAAGTTGAGAAGCGTCAAGACAATAACCTGTGAATTTCAAAACCATAATGTCATCGGTGTTTACTACTAAAGCAGTAGTCGTCCCGCACGGAATCCGAATTGGAATGGGTTGAGGTTATTTCTGTTGTTGGATTAATCGCTCAAAGACTTTTGAAAGGATTGGGAGTAAAGAAATATAGGTCGAACCTGACATAGAAGATGGGTTAGGCTTTTTGGCAATAGGAGTAATGTTTCAACCATCCTAAGAACTACTGTTTCTGGGAAAATCGATCATAATGTATGATGATGATGATGAATGTATTAAAGAAGCAATACGAAATTGAGACTTTCTCTTCTACGGGATAGAGGAAGTGGTCTACATCTACACGGCACACTGACGAATTTTGACGAATTATTTTTTTCATTAATACGTACTATATAATTTGAGCCAGATTTACAGATATACTTTATGAAAAAAAACTTTTTTGTTATTTAAAAGCTGCTTAAAAATGAAGTAATAAATTTCAAATTTGTTAAAAAATAAAGAGTCGCCTTAGCCTTAGGGATTGGTTTTTTAATAAATATATCATACTAGCTGTTCCCCGCGGCTCTGCCCCGCGTGGGACTCGGTTATATCGCGCCCAAAAGTAGCCTATGTTTGACCTCAGGTCGTTAACTACATCCCTACCAAATTTCATCACAATCGGTCCATCAGTTTAGCCGTGAAGAGGTGACAGACAGACAGACAGACAGACAGACAGACAGACTTTCGCATTTATTTAAGTATGGATATGGATATGGAAGTATGGATAGTATGGAAGTATGGATATCATTACACGGCTATCACCCGCCGCGCGCTGTCTAGCTTTTATACATACTTATTGTTAGGTAGGTATAAAAAAAAATATAAAGACTGGTTGAAATGTATTCAAACACAATATAATTTAAGTCAAAGCTTTCACAATTGTCAAAATATTATGTGGTGTCTATTAAAATATCACGTGGCGCGATGCACACCTATGAAATGAAACGATTATGCTACAAAATGTCGAAAAGCAAAAGCAAGAAGGACTAGGGGCGGCGACCGTGGCTTATGGAGGGGAAAGTGGGGAGAAGGGGAGCTTGGCCGACAGTTTCTCGCCGACTGCCGCGCCGCGAGCACGCCTTGTAATGCTCCCCGCGTGTTGACGCGACATGGCCTCGTCCACGACCGGTAACATCGTTGTCGAGTGGTTGCGATCATTACACTTGGGCCAATACGCAGAAAGTTTTATAGATAACGGATATGACGATTTGGAAATATGCAAACAAGTTGGAGAACCCGACTTGGACGCGATCGGAGTTCTCAACCCTGCTCATCGCCAAAGACTGTTGCACTCTATCAGATCTTTAAGAGAAGAAGGTGCTGCGGCTGTCTACTTTACACTTGAAGAGGCAGCCGCAGCCAGAGATACTTGTAGATGCGAAGAAGAAACGAGGAAAGAACAAGCTACAGCGAGTGTAGAACCGGCAAAATATGCTGATGAATATGAAGAAGGAAAAGCTGAACTTGTGAAAATACCACGGATACAATTGAAGCGGCTTCTTCGGGAGCGCCTGGCTCAAGATGGAATTCGGCTAAGCTTACAGCCTTATTCAACAACGGTCAGTGTTTTATTAACCCGGCGTAGCGGGCAGTGCTTCTAGCGGTTTTGACACGTGATTGTGAAAGTGATGTTAAGATAATGATGAATGAACTATGCGTGTGCTTAGAGTGAGTCGTGACCCATAAAGAATTTGGTTTGATGCCGCGTAGAGACACTGCCTGCGTATTGTATTTCTTTTGAATAAGCCTGTGTGTGGTATGGGCCGTCTTCGGATGCCCCAGGCGGATCGCTTCTCGGGACGTGTTGCCATAAAGTTTGTTGCGTGCGTGATTTCCCCCGAGATGAGGAGTTTGCGCGCCTTCCTGTCGTGAGAAGATTGTAATCGCGTGCCTCCCGGCTCTAAATTGGGTTTTACGATAAATCGCGTAGCCTGTTTTAGCTCCCTGAGGCGTTAATTAGTAATACAACTTGTTCTGACACAAAACAAAGATCTCAATCCTTTAAACTAATTAAATAATTAGGCTATATGATTAGTAACTGTATGATATAGTTAATGTTGCCAGTAAATGTGATCAAAGTTTCATTACGTTTTAAATATTCGAAGAACTAAACGAAGGTTTTAGAAAACTTTAATTCCTTTTTAAATGGTAAATAAATATTTACTTAATTCAATTATACAATTCACTTTTAAAAATCATCATAAAACGAAATGCGTGATAAAAATACTCAATCTATTATCGACTCAAAATTCATTTTACAAATATAACACGTATAATTGTATTGAAATAAAAAATCATAAATATCAAAACCAAAAAATTTGACTAACATAATTTTGACTTTGAAAAATAAGGAAATAATACTTTCAAAAACAGCAATGCAAATAAGATTCAAGAAACATTTCAAAACAATTTGTGTTAGGTGTATAGTTATGCTGTCTTCATCACTTGGGCGGAAGCGCTTTGGTTGATATTTTAATTGAAGTGTTATTAATTATACCGCTGGGTAGTGATTAAGAGGGCGGAATATTACACCGAGGGCACGCCTAGGTATGGTGTCGTGTAAATTGTAACCAATGTAAGTCAGCAACTGCTTATTTTACTTATTTTATCAGTCAATTCGTTAACTGTATGTAAAGTGAAGAGAGAAGTAAATTTTTAATATTTTTTTCTCTTTTTTTATTACTTTATTGCCTATTCTGTGCTTTATAGCGTACATATACGCATGTTTCTCTTTAAATATAAATATAATATAAAGACAAAATCATACAAATTAAGTTAGCCCAAAAGTAAGTTTGAGACTTGAGTTATGGGATACTAACGCAACGATACTATATTTAATAACAAATGCATTATATAGATAAACATCTTAGACCCAGGCCAATCAGAAAAATATCATTTTTTATTTTAATCTGACCGAACTGGGACCTCCTGAGTAAGGATGTTAAAACCATTATGCTACAGAGGTCGTCATTTTAAAGTAACCTTCTTCGTACTCCTTGCTTTTTACTACTTTTGCATCTTTGTTTTCAACACACACAATGCATGGTTTCTAACAATTTCACCTCAAATGGTTGGAAAATGGCATGTTAACAATGAACAGTTTCATACAATGATGTTAAACTGTGACCATGAACTGGGTACCTACGTATTTTGAAAGAATTTTTCCATGTTCCTAAAGCTACTTTGTCTTATACTGTTACAAATTATAAACTACTATAAGAAAGTTAAAAATAAACTAAATGACATAGTAAAATAAATTTCGTTTTTTCAATTACCAATACCATTACACTACTAACGTATCCTAAAGCGATGAACCTACTGTAATTACCTGGGATGTTTTTTTACCGGTTTTCGGTCCCCATGTTAAAACCTGTTCAAGCTCAAGTGCGCCAAGAATCCACATCGAACAGTCGCTCGATGGCTCGTCGGCAAAAAAAGAATCTAAGAAAGCCACTGGCTGAGACGTCCAACGACGCCGAGTCGCCCTTTAATAAGTCTACAACAGTAAATGTTTACTGTGCAAAGTTTGTGTTGAACACTTACTAATCTGTTTATCAGGGATAAGTCTAGCGGTGTTACATTTGTCTATTTGGCCGGCTGCAAATATTTCATCAATCAAATTGTCTCTTTCAATAATGGTGACGTTAATTTTATTAATGCGACCATTCGTATTAATTTTGGTCATTATTAATAGAACGCGCTGTCATCATTGAATTATTTCGATACTAACTATAGCCATGTTCTATATTGTATGATCGATACACCCCCAACCCCATATCTACCTGGGAGCATTCCTTTCTGATCCAAGTAAACAATCGGCGGCTACACTTTTTTGCCTACCATTTGTTAAACGATTACCGCCGGAACTGTGCACAAAAGCTCTGACAAATTTCATCGGGATATCGATATCGCAGTTCCGACTAATAGGCCAATATTTATGTTTTGTTGTTGCCATTGTGCGTGCAACATCCGTTTTCTGACAGAACAGGCCGAAATAAATAGCAATCATTTGTAAGGGATCTATGATACCGAAGGTCATGATCGTGTCGAGCTGCATTCAATTTGACAGAATAAGCAATTTTCTCCTAAAGTGCGTAACTGATCTTTGTAATTTCTATCTCGGGGAACTCATAATGATCCATCGCTTCCACCATATTGCTAATTTTATTAGAGGGGTGCCATGCAGCAACGGATGTAACGGATTAAATCGACATTAGCGCCTTTCAATGGATTATGAACTATTTCAATAAGCGCAAATCATACAAAATGTAATATTGATTAAACGAAATATCAATTTACCAATTTATTCATGTTTTGTCTTTTACCAATTTACCAATTAATAAAATGTCTAAGTCATAAATCCAGTAGAGAACTGTTGAATTTGAACGATATATTTTTTTAATACATATGTATTTTTGCACTGCTGCGTAGAGATGCGACTTCGTTTAATACTATGTAGTGATGTAATTCATTCAAAGACATAAAAATAAGAAATTTATTAAATAAAGCTAGCGGGAAAAACTTTTAAAATAAATTACTTAACCTGTAATTTCTTGTCAGAAATTTAATATTATACCCATTCAAACCGCAATTGGACACCTAAATATATTCCTAAGATTAAGCAACTACTTAATTACTGATTCAATTTAATGAAAATCGTGTTATTCCAAATCCTGAATGTATTTAATCTTCTATTTCATAATTTATGTAAACGCCTTAACAACTCTATTCACATCAAATTTCCGAGTATATTTTGTTTTCAAATCTTCAATTACTGCTATTAATCAAGCTACTTCTTAATTGTCTGTTTTGTATTCAACACACATCTACGTCCCACATTCGTATATAAAATATTTGTTTTAATTAAAATTGTGTTTCTGTACAAAAGTCTTGTTTACTCTGAAACAGGGTTTAATATTAGCTTGGGTGGGTTTTTCTACCTGTTCTGTTACTTTGTTACAATGAATGTGTGCGAAGTCACGGCAATGTTGGAGATCCTTGGTATTCATCGGCTGTTTTTCATTTTATGGACGGCTGGTAATTTTATCGTGTAATATTAGTTGCCTGTACTATTCATAATGTTTCACTGGAACATAAAATTTTACAGAACGTCATAAAAATTATCTGTGGTTGGTTAAAAGGTGTATAAGTTATGGTATATAGTTACGAGTATATTAGGGAGAAATGTTGTTATGAGCCGAGTTGAAATAATTTTCTTTAGTTTTCTATCACTTTAAGTTAGCCAATCATAGTTTATATTAATAACCAGCTAACCCGGTAAACTTGAACGTACCACTTGAACGTCTTTTCTCACCGTTTAAACCTTCCCTTAACTTCCATAAATATTCCAAGACCAAAATTAGCCAAATCATGCCAGCCAGACTTACGAACAGCAATTGATTTATAAATATAGATTACAAATTAGTGTTTAGGTAAATTATAAACTTTTCTTCACACATAATATTTATTTAAAACTATCAAATCGCGTCACACGCGCTTAAGGCAGATATTTTTAAAGCAATTTTGTCATTTAATTCGACGTGGTCACTGTTTGATACAGAAATACATTTCATGTAAAATAAAAACATTAGCAATGTAAATACTGTCACTGGCCTGGCTTGGGAGTAATTTAATCGCAATAAACAGGTCGTTGGTTGGGACAAAATTTTGCATACATGGAAACTTTGCCCACGGCGGCTAATGAAGACTAATTAACCAACCCGTTCGTTAAAGTTACTTAAAATAACAATATTGTATTTCCAGCATATCATTCTGGCAATAATGAGTATTAAGACTTCATTGTGTACTAGCGACCCGACCCGGATTCCGAAAGGAAAAAAAACCGTATCGAAATCCGTTGCGTAGTTTCAAAGATCTAAGCATACATAGGGACAGACAGCGGAAAGCGACTTTGTTTTATACTCTGTTGTGTATTTATTAAAATGATAAAGATCATTGAATTACTTGAGGTAAGTATGCATTCGTGAATTTTCTGATAAGATACTATTCTTCGGAAACAAGCATTATTTCGTTTTCAAATGAAAAGACAAAGAACAAATAAATATAAGAGTATAGTACATATAAAAGTGACAAAAACGCAATTATCTTTTTTTATTTTTCATTTTTTGTTTATTCAAATTTGTATGCTTACTTAGCTTATTATGTCATAGTTCTTACAAGAAGACGTCTTATAAAGGATTTTTTTAAGTTCTTTGACAATAGGTCTTAATTCGACTCTCATATCCCAAGAAAGCCTTTACCACCTTCTACCCACGACGTTCATCGGGTTACAACAACAATGCTTTTAAAGAGCTTGCAAACATAGCAGTTCTCCACACGACTTACACTTTCAAATATAAATATATCAGCTTAGCTACTTGTACTTCTTGTACTTTCTACCACGCTTAAGCCTAATGATAACCTCTGGTTATAAAAGTAAAAAAAATAAGTATTACTTATTAAACGTCCATTAGTGCAAAGGATTAAGTATTTTGAAACTTTTATTAGGTATCAGTGTTATCAATGGGTAATCACCAATACCATTTCATTTGCTAATAAATTTCTTATTTAAAAGAATGTGGTTAAGATCTCAGACATTTAATTTTGGTCATAATAACAAGTTTCAACCTTGTGTAGAAATAAGTTCTAATCATCCACTTCTACCAAGAATAATGAAAATAATAATAGTACTGTAAACTGTTAAGTTTTTATATCCATTAAGGTACAAGTAAGTATTCAACAACGATTTGTGATAGATGCGAGAAATGCTTACTCGTTCAAACCTCGTAAGCTTACTAACTAAGTCAATCAGTTTAAGGAGTTCTGAACCATATCTTGTAATGAAACTAGTAGCAATGCCGCAAATCCTTCCCTGACCTTAAAATCTCCGATGCTAATCTCCCTGAGCAAGAGCAAAGCTGAAGTTTGCCGACTAGGTCGGAAATGTGTGCTTGGAGCAAACACGATGCGAAGTGCCTTGGCTCCTCTCGCACCTGTCTAACTTTGATTTGTTAGTATTGTCAATTCGTTAGTATATTGGTGAAGAATTTATTCTTTATTAAAACTGATAAGTAGGTGAACACTTAACATCCCAACTAATATTATAACTGCGAAAGTGAGTGTGTATATTTGGACGTAGTTAAGAAGAAAGGACTCAACCCACACAAAGTCACTTTTGAGTTATGAGCGTTTGAAGTTTGAGCTTTAATATTGTTTGTTTGTTTGTGTATTTGTTTGTTACCTCTTCACGCTCTATCTACTGAACCAATCTTCCTGAAATTTCGCATGCATTAGCTAGGAGTGTTGAGGAGGACATATAGGGTACCTATCATCCTGGGAAAAAACACTGTTCCCAAGGGAATTTAAAACCTCATGGAGAAACAATAATACCCTCCGATTCGGGACGCTAATTCCTGAAAACGCTAGGATGGTTTTGAGTCTAAATTAAATTAAATAAGAATAGGTTCCAAGCTGTCATCCAGTAGTTTAATGAAGGGATTAACCTTAGACCATAGAGTGTATATTTTCTTTAACCATAGCTAGTAAAAAAAAGGAAATTTTCTTTTAGCTCAAACAATACATTTTTCAACGTTTTAATTCCGTAACATCTGGAACGGTGATGCTTTAATTTTTCAGCTACTGTCAAATTCAGTTCATTCCTTTTATATTACCTTAGTAAAAATTAATTGAATAAAAATGAGGGTTCCTTTCTTTACCTTCGTCGACTGTTGTGAAAAACAATGACCCCGGTCCTATTTTTCATTTGTAAACTATTTTTTTCTTAGTAAGTAAATGTTCCTTTTCAACTTTTTCTCAAAAAACAGTAACGAGTTTTTAATTGATAAAATTGTATTGTTCGCGATAATGATAAAACGACAATTTTATCAAACATTTTACTTATATTCTATCTTTTTATGTGTGTTATTAACATATAACATAATTCAACATAGTATAATTGAGTAAGTCATATTATCCCTATTATAAGAGCTTAGATTAGCTTATACTGTGCGATTTATTAATATTTCTTTAATTTTATATTCCCACAAAAATTTTCTTCTTATTTGTATTACTTTCACGTAAACTTTCATCGGATAACGTTTCAGGTTGTCAGGACAAGAGGTTTGCAAAAGGTAAAGGAAAAAACGAAAGTAAAAATTCTACGAGTACTTTCGAAGTTGATTCAAATTAAATATCAAACTGGTTGTGGATCGCAGCTTTACCTGTATAGAACGGTTTTCGCTATGAAATGTAGCTTATCTTAAATCAATATTTTTTTAATAATATTCTAATCACAACCACAGAATATATAATAGTATTGCTATCAGACTCACAAATATCGCCAAATCATTGTCTTTATATTATAAGAGTTCTTTTTGTTACCAAGTTTTCAATATCACATGTATAAGAACTTCTCAAACATTCATTGCCTGATTTATTTATAAGAGTTCTCAATCAAACACAAGACGTTCTTGGAATAAACGGTTTCTCCCTTTGTTTTGGCTTCTTAGGTGGCACCTTTCTACTGTTCTCTTAGTTTGTACAATACAAATAGACTGAACTATTCAGTAAATATTGACTGGTAACTGTGTACTTAAAGGAACTAATTAGTTGTGCATGACTAAGTTTAAAACATAGAAATTATATTCGAGATAAAATCAATTTGTATTTAACCATTCGTATTATTTTATAGCCATAAAAAAAAATGGTTGCCTGTAAAGTCGGTTTTACGGGCGAAGATTTTACGTGACAAGGCATTCGGCGGGCCTCTCTCTCGTTCGGTGACTCATCGTAACGTTACCGAGCGTTACACTTTTTCATAAGTGACTCCCAGCCGCAACCTAATTTAAGACGTTGTCACGTCAAAAAAATGTTTAAACAAAACTTAAACTATTAGAAACTATTATATATTTTGTGATTAAATTATAAATAACTCTAAACTGAATAAAATTAAATTCTAACTAATTCATATATCAAACCTACAGAAATCGTTGTAGAAATCAGATAAAACCAGCCCCAAAACAAAACATCACTGGCAACTAATGTTTATTGCACTTGTTTAAAACACGCGGTGAGTATACGACTTAGCCTCGTGTATTGTAAAGGTTTATACACCTAGAACCAGATAACGGTCTACACATGACAAACTTAAAGTCGTATTTGCTTAATGTTATGTCCCTTTATTAGCCCATTACATCCCAAGGGCTTTTTCTTTACCTACCATCCACTATTTAATGTCGACATAGATCCTTCCATGCTGGTCTGGGAGAAAAAGAAAAACATAGAATGTGCCAGCTGCTTCTCTTTCCGCGCAAACCGTAAAAGTCGACTGAGGGAATCGGCGAATGGGGGAATCATGATAAAGGCGATGCGGCTAGCAACCCATCACTATTGATTTCCTGTTTCAATTATCATAATGCTAAGCGTGGTTTTAGGTCTTATGGCCTTAGGCTTTGTCTACCCCGTATTGGGTAAAGACGTGATTTTATGTATGTTTGTATAGATGCAGAAATAAAATACAGTCAAACTAATAACCTCCTCTTTTTAAAGCCGGTTTTAAAACTAACGGAAATATGATCATGTACCTGTCAGTCACTAAATGTGTACATAAACCTAATTTTGCTTATCGATGATAGTCTAATACGAACCTTCTGTCGCTCATTTGGTGTCACCGACTTACTGATAATAGTGATAATGATAGCACAACTGTTAGAATATTCGGGTCCCCTTTACATAGCTTATCTGAAATTAAAGTAGTAATGCGGGTTCTATCTGAACCTAAATTTTACGACTGTACTACTAAAGTCGTGCTAATTGAATGCGTATTTTATTACAATGAATGGCAATGAAGTTTTAATTAGCTTTTAGATTAACACGAAGCTAGGAGCTATAAAATTGTTTAAATTTACATCGTATTACTTAATTTAAAGTGGCTATGTTGTATGTGATACGTATGTAAAATTATGTCCAAGTAAAGATGGTAAAGCACATCTTAATATAAAAAAATCCCTAGTTATTGTGACAACCTAAAATTATTAATACAACCGTATAAATACAGTTACGTCATACTTGTATACATAGGTTTTTATAAACATATGTCCCTAATGCGGACAACACCAAAAATGTCGTTGATTGAAAAAAGTTGAACAACATGCTTCGCGGGGCGCTACAAATTTATAACAATAGCAAAATAAGCGTGGCGGAAATTTTTCATTTGCAAACCGTTTCACACTTCGTGTTGGCTTTAAATTTTAGCTCTGTTATGCCGGCCGACGATCAAACATTGGGTACATTTGTACAATAGTTGGATATTTGCTGGGCAAATTTGTCATATCAGCTGAATGATTTCGTATCTCGGATATTTTATATTTTTGACCTCTGTCAGCCTTATGTATTTTTATTGAACTAACAAGATTGGACTTGTATATCAAAAAATTATTTTATCTCATAACCCAAGATAAATAGAAAGAATAATTTGTTAGACAGCACCCATTATGTATATGTACTATGATAGCTATCTATTACCTATCTACCTATCAAATAAGCAAATATTTTTTTACAAACAGACCATTAAAAGAAAAGCTTCTCCGAATAAACAGAAGAACAAGCCTTTCTGAAAATAAATGGCATGGGTGTGATATACCACAAATACATGAACTTTTGTGTAAATCAGACTAACGACAATATTTATCTAATACAATTAAGGTTGGTTACAATTATTTATTTAGTCATATTAGTGTTTAATGTATTGTTCGGAAAGCGCCCATGCAAAACGATTTCCATTAGTAATCACTAGTGCTGATTACTGACGGTTTACCGTAACTACGTGTAATTAATTGCTTCACGAGATAATTTGTCAATTACAATAAACCAAACTTCGTTTATAATGTGTTTAAATAACAGCTTTTGGCCAGGACTCTTTTTATTTGACTTAACCACTATTTGTTTAGACCCTAGTCTAGATATTAATTTGACTGTATTCTCATGTAAATTACGTATATACTTACTTGTGATTATATTAATTAACATTATATTTTATACTTTGGTGCAATAAACGTAATAAAATAACCGCCGTATTAAGTAACGTTTGACAAGCCCATTTTAACTAAAATATGTTTTGGCTGTTTCTCTCTTACCTGACACTTCATGTGAAAGAACGAGACGAAACACATTTTAACTAAAATAGGCTTAACAAACGTTTCTTAATACGGGGGTTAAATATTTATTTTATTTTGAAATACAATAAAGTCTTATCCTTAATGGCTCTATTTTAGTCCACTGTTCATCGTTGTGCCTCTCCTCGTGTATATGCCAACCTTTTGTTCGTATTAGAACATATGTTTGATTAAAAACTCCACACTGGCCAGGAATGTATATGAATCTATGCTTCTTTACTAATGATAAAAAATGGAGAGATTGTTTGTTAGTTTAACCGCTTTTAATATAGGTTAGGTAGGGAAAGTTTTAGGCTATTGTACTTACATTCATACTACGAGCGAGTAAAACCACGAAGAACAGCTAGTGTATCAATATATGTATTATTACTATAAAAGATAGATAAATTGAATATCCATTAAGAAAACTAATTACAGTTTTTCCTTTCTACAAGTCAACTTAACAATCTGCTGTTTCTGTCAGTTAGAATAAATCTAATGTTGATAGACTTTTTACTCATTATTATTTCAACCACAATAAGTTCACTTTAGACCATAGAACTAGGAACGCGGCTCTAATAGAAGTAGCATGACAAGCTAAACTGTCTTACCACTCATACACGATATTTACGTGTATGCCATTCCATAATATGTGTATTTGGTGACGGACCCCCCCTCCTACCCTCCCTTACCTCAGCCCTTACCCCCCGCATAAGGCGCGCACGGTTCCCATACATTTAATGTCATATGTTATATCTATTTTAAGTGACGCAAATTTTTTTTAATCTATGCTTTAGACACTGAATCGGACGTCAACGTCGATTGACACCCATCTATTATTTAGGTACGTTGATGATGACGCGTGGTTGTCGGTTTGAACCGTCGTGGACTCTTTTTCAGAACCTACTAATAGTGTTTTTTTTTTTTTTTAATAGTAAGTTATATCTAACTAACCCAGTCATAATCTTGTTATTTCTTCAGATATCGTCTTAAAACTCAGTTTATATAATGTTTACCATGAAAATATAGCAAACATTACAAAAAATAACAGCTAATATTTTTTGCCCCAAAAACCCAGTTCTGAATTCGGCTAAATTAACATTTAAGGCAGTTCACATCACTCCGCTTATAATGAGCTGGAATCGAATGTTATTATTTTCGTATTATCCCATGATCGGTCTGGGCCACTGCATCAATTTGATCCGCGCAATCTATAAATAATGATAGCCTACCCTGGAGTAGTGATTGCTGCCTCCCGGTTCATTAAAAAACAGTAAAAAACTTATCATTAAATATAAAAAAAATACTAAATCGTAAATACAATGCTTTGTACTTTTGAAACTAAATATTTTCTGTTGTAGTGATATCAGTATAAAAATTTTCGTGTGGTGCATGTTTTTCTACTTGTAAAAAACGTATTATACCGTATTTTTGTTCTAAATAATCTACAAAATGGCTATACAATTTTGACAATTTAGAAATTAAGTGATACTCAAAAATAACTTACGCCACTTTTGATTAAAATAAACATATGAAGTATCAAGCATAATGTATTAATAATAAAATATAACTGACATGCATTTACAATGAATTCTAAATGCACGTACTGTTTTTATAATTCATAAAAAACTACTTGCCAAAGATTAAATGTCATATCTGCATAACAAATAGCAACATTTTTGTACTAAAGGAATGAACTTTTACAATGAGAAACTTAAAATATTAAAACACTTTTCACATTCCAGCATGCCAACAAGTTCAAATAAACAAACCAACCATTTCCTATTATACAAAAACTCGGCAGAATTCTGTAAACCTTTCTCAATTACCCTTGGTTCTCGTAACAATCTAATTGTGCTGGGTAACTTAATATGGGAAACTATGAGGAGATTTACCTCCAAAGGTTAAACTGGTGAGTCTCGTGTTACGTCCGTATGAATGGGATAATAAAGCTTCTAAGTTAATAGCATGCGTGGGCAGGCTACGCACGGACGGGCAGGTTTTTTTATGTTTATATCCATCAAGCGAGGCGCCGTTTCCCCAACTCCTTTCTCAGCGGGTATCAACGGGTACGGGCACGTATATCCATGATTCATTTAATTTATTATACACCTGTAAATTATCCTTTTTGCTTTACCAGGTCTTTGTAACATTCAATTTGTTTATCGTTTTTCCTTTGTCAGATAAGCTTTTTATCGCTAGACATAACGTTTTGTAGTTTTAAAAGGATACTGATTAGGTTTTTTTTGGAATAAAATATAGTTTTTAAATAAATCATCGGTTGTTTCAGAAGATAATAATGGCGTTTTTAGTTTCAAATTAACACTTTCACTGACAGTAACGTCTCTCGACGTAGATAACAGTTGACTGTTATTGTTATCTCGTTTATTGTCCGCGAAAGTGTTTAGTTAAACAAAACTTTTGAATACACACAAAAAAAAAAAATCTAGTCCATTCTAGGTAGGTATATATTGTAAAATAATTGATTTTATATTGCTTGACATATTTTTAAACATTTGATCAATTCTTTGTTACAGTTATCATTAAAGTATATTGGGTGACTGATAGACATTCGTTGAAAAACTGAATGGTGATAAGTTTCTACAATCTTATCTTCGTTATGACTCACTAGCTTATGACGCAACTGATGGTTTCACGGCACAAGAATATTGTTTCTTTCTTTACTAGAAACACTGGGAGCAAGGGGCAGCAGAGAACAATGCCTTTTGGGTTATTTTGGCCAACAAAAAGCTTAACAACCACCGTTTTTTCCCGCAGCCCTCGCTAAATTAAACAGGGAAGCTGATTTTGTTTTATTTTTTTGTCGGTTTTGTTTCCGCGAAAGAACCGTTTTTTCAAAATATTTTTAGAAACACCTAACGGGATAAACGGTATTTCTAACGATTGTTACACTTTATTACCTTCCATTAAAAGTAAACAATGCTTTAACGTAGTTTCGCCTGAGTCTAATCGCGGTAACTTGACTAAATATTTTGTCGCGTGCAGAACAAGTTTTACAAGCTATATTTGAATAAAAGAAACGAATTACTTTACGACTTAAAGTAAAGGAAAAACAACAATTCAATAAAAAACAGGTTAAGCGAGGGTTACCGTTTACGTTTTTTTATCAATTTTTTTTTTCGTGGAGTCTGATTTTCTGAGAAACAGAGTGTAAACCTTCTTGATTTATGCTTTGTTTTATTTCAAATTCTTCGAAACCATTTTGTATTTTTATCTTCAATTCACACCTTATATTTATGGTTTAAATCAATCCAATTCAAGATAAAATCAAACAACGCTCAATTTGTTACTAAGACAAACAATTGATCAAATCTGCAAACGTTTTGCCCTAATAGTTTACTTGTACCCGTAAAATAGTGGTTTGTTCTCCATTACCAGGATAGTACAAGGTTGGCCCAATGTAATGTCTATTTGACCCGCGATTCGATTAACATTCCTCCGTATGATCGCTCCGGGATTAAACCAATCTGTTTAACAATCTTCTACTGACATAATTCAATTTTATAGGCAATGTTTTTACTTCATTTTGAATAATGCAAAACATTCTTCTAGATTGTTCATAAGTATTTTTGCATAAATGTAACTCCATACCTCTGTTCTCCCTTATTCTTCTTAAATTTCAAATTTTCACATCCTCAATACTTGTCGCAACTCATATTTACGCTTCAAAGTTTTGAGAGACCTTCATAAAATTCAAAGAATGAAGGTCCAAAATTAATCATTTCCCGGATGCTGCAACAAACTCAGGAATTTCTCATTTCCTTCCGATATTTGAGATAAAAATTGTAACGGTGTTTAGCAGGTACCTTTTTAAATGAAGTAATATGTAGAGTTTAAAAGAATAAATTTTCTGTTTTTACTAACTTAAAAAAAAGTTTAGTGGGCAATAAATTAGATTAGGCATCGACAATGATTTCTACGTTATTAAAACTTCATTTGTCTTTTAACGCGAAAAATAATGTCAGTTGTTTGTGCAAATAAAAATACTCGTATTCAGTAGGTAAACTTTATATCAGTTTGGTGTTTACACGTTATATGTTCTCCGTAAAATGTGGGTAATATATCAGTTATTAAATTATCTTAAATTAGGTGCATATTGAAGACATGTATGGTTTATTATTCTACAGTGATAATTTATTCAGCATTATGCTACTGTGTCCTAAAAGGCTCATTTGCGAAAAAGTTGCTAAAAACTACACTTAATCTTCGCCCCTTTATCCAAACCCAAAACACACCTGTCCTGATCGGCTTATGCAAGTGGACAATGCAGCAAGTGCAGCATTTACCTGTGACCGTACATCGTTCTAATCCAGCAGTAACAGTTGAACAACAAAACTCATTACTTGGCGCTATTCGTGGCCTTACTACCTGGCCAAGCTTTGGGTGTTTGGCTTATGTAGAGCGCTGACGCGGACAATTGTTATATTATGTGATATGATCTTGTTAATAAAAACATGTATATGTTTTTTTAATATTATTAAAGCTATAACTAACACATATATAAACAAAAAAAAAACAGTTTAATTTTAACTTTTCATTATTTACATAATAAAGATCTGTGGATGAACATACTCTAACACTATATCAAAACTATAAAGATTTAATTGAGCATCAGAACATAAAGGCAAATAGAAGAAACAGGCATTGTTTCTTTCATATCCATTCGTTAATTAACGATTACTCTATACCATAATGTACGTACGAGTGTAATTAGATCCAAATCCTTTTACCAAACATCACCTTTTTTACCTTTGCCATCTCTTTATATCCTTTATATTCCAACTTGAATTTAATATCAAAAGTTTATCACTTGGGCCAACTCGTTACTTGGCTTAGGAGATTAGCAAATGGGGCCAACTTGTTCGGTTTACTGTAAGGATAAGCTAGGCCACTAAAGCCTGGAGAACTTTGCCACTACATTGGACTGGGGATTTTTAATTATGTCATTAAAACAGACGAGCGTGCGTGCAACTGATTAACCGGTGCGCCGCTAAAGGCAAGGTTTGTTGAAATTTATACGGTTTTGGGGTAAAGCGGATTATTATGACGCAAGGGTCGAGCAACGAAACGCGATAATGTACTTTAGGTACACAAATCTGGAGTGGGTGGGTTTTATTGAACTTTAAGTCTGTTTTACCGGTTGTTTATCAAGTAACTAGGTAATATCACAACAGAGAAAATACGCCAACTAGATATTAATAAAATGAGATATACTGATAGAAGTAATAATTCACAATATGTTCATTTATTTCGCAGAGGTTGTTTTCATAGTTGGTTTAAAATAGTATTTAAAAAAAAAGATTTGAAAAGACAAACATTCATCACCTGTAATAACATCAGAGGAATTGATTGCCCAAATCGATTTTTTAAAAATATGTTTTATTATGTATGAGTAAACTAGATTAGATTACAATTTATTTAGGTTGCACGATACGGCCTATTTGGTATAACGTTATCAAAGAAACAATATGTTCAAACAGTACCATGCTACTAAGGGCTGATTTTATAGTCAGTCGATGAAAATCCCACAATTAAGCTGAAGAAAAGACCTGAAAAATAGTTTTAACGTCCTCGACTCTGGAACTATATACTTACTGTTTTTTGTGTTAGATAGCCTGACTCCCGAGGAATATAAAAGAAGGGAAACTTCGGGACACAAATAGTGCTTTACTCATATGATACTTATTACTACGCCTACTATTAATATAAACAAACTAAATATTTCATAAAATAATTAGATTAAGTTACTTTCCATTCTTGTCATTAATTTTAAAATTTTGCCCTCCAATTAAAGTATCGATCAATGTCTATCTGTTAAAACCTGTCGGAAATAAATTAGAAGTGGTTTACAAAGTCTTCACGCCGATTACTTATCAGAAGATCGGATTATAAATCAGAGATTTACGATCCCCTTGAGTTAATCCTAAATGCAAGTTTGTTTCGTCAAATACCTGCATTTTTATTCGCCTTTCAAATTGAGGTTTGGGAAAAAGTAAATTACCTATTCAGTTTATAAAACAAAATTCAACGAAAATATTTTTTTATTAAAATTGAACATCCTTATTATTAATGATTTCTTATGTTTTCGCGATTGTTACACATTAAATTAAACTATTTTATACGGTTTTCTATCGCGTTTATTGCTTACTTATTTATACCTAACGTTTCAAGCACTTTACAGAGCTCATGGTCGCAGGCAGACTTCCTTATTATTATATTAAAAGAACAGTGAATTGCTTACAATTGATTCTAAATCGTAAAAGAAAATCGAATATCGAAGTAAACAATAATAAAAAACTAAACAATGATTGTTTGTGTATATTTAACAAATTTTCTTTAGTCATAGCTAAAAAAATGACATTTTATGTATTTTTTATTACTAAAATTTCAAACAAAAGAAGCACTGAATAAATTTTAACACTTCAAAGCTCATTTTATTTTGCCGACAAAAATAAATTGCATCATTTCTTTGTACAAAAGAATCTAGACTTCTTAGTTTTATGTGGAATTTGATGAATACCATATATGTTTTTAAAAGTTATAGGTTCTAAAACAAATTGGACTAGCTTGTAATATATGTACAAGCATGAAAATTTTAATCCAGGAACTAAAAATAATTAACTAACATGCTTGCACATGCACACAGGCTGTCCAGGTGAAGTATGCACACCTGCTGCATTTATATGCGCTTTTGCGAAACTTAATATGCACAGTTTATTTTAGGGTTCTCTTGTGAAACGCAAGGTTAATGGCATTCAGTGCAACTGATAATGAAAATTGAAAAAAAATATATACCTATATTCATAAACATTACAACATTACCCCATCAAATCAAGGTTTTTTGCCAAATATTTGAGTGAGTTACGCAATCACAACATTATTATAAGTTAAAAGTTCAATAATGTCACATGTGGTTACAGTGAAATATATTTGAACACCGATCGTCATTGTCATGTTAAACTTATAAAAGATCTTAGATATATTTCTTAATCTAAATAATTTATAAAGATATAATAGTACTATTAAGGTGAATATATCAAATTGCCTTATTAAATAACAAAAAGGAAAAAGTTACTCATTAAATAGTTTTAACTTGACAAAATGTTGATGACCAATCAAATATTTGGGCCAACAAAAATAAATTTTACAAAGAAAATAAAACGAAACTTACTAAATTTTGGCAAGTTTATTCGAGTACCATTATTTTATATTTGCAAGTACAGAACACTTAAAATTTATGTGAATGAACCATTTCTTTTTATTTTGCAACCCGAGACCTCTCCGAAGGACAGATGAGCCACTTAACTCACGCTCTATTGAACTTTCGCAGGGTTATTCTCCAAAGAATATGGATATAAAAAGAAATTCCACTTTGTCTCCATACTTAACCCTTCATCGATCTATTGAAAGGACTAAATAAAGCCATTCAATCTCGACGAGTCCCATTCCCAGGTCCTCAAATTCATACATTTTTGAGCACGTATAACAATATCAGATTTAAATGTAGGTACTATTTAGTATTAACTTTAATTTTATTTTAATGATATTTGAAATCCCTGTGAAACTATTATGACTTTATCATCTGTTACTTATTTAATGGAGATTAATGTTTTGTGTTTCATTGTCATAAAGTATGTCTTAAAAACAAAAAGTTTGGAGATTTAGAAACTTTTAGAAATGAACAAAAACATTGCCACAAGTTATGTATACTAATATTATATAGAGGAAAGATTTGATTGTTTGTTTGCATCGAATAAGCATTGAAAGTGTGAAATTGAAAAACATACTGGACTGATTTGAAAAAAAAAATCTTTCACTGCTGGAAAGCCACACTATCTGAGTGACATAGGTTATAACCACGGGCGAAGCCGGGGTGCGCTGCTAGTCTTCTATATACATAAAACAAAGAACTGGCTGACTGTTTGTCTGATAATTAACACAGCCAAAATCGTTGGTTCTAGAAAATTTTAATTTTGCATAGGGTACATGAGGCAGACGAGCACTAAAAAAAATTTGATTTTAAAAGGCGTTAAGTTCTTGAAACTTTGTATTCATTAGACAGATTTGCTTAAAATTTCGTTCAAATACTTTGAAATAAAGGTGTCAACAAAAAGCCCCACCTAAAATTTTTATTCTTACGACCTTTGGTTGACATTTCTTGTCACTGCGCTAAAATGGCAGTCATTTATTTAACTCGAAAACTAACTGGGGAAAACTGCTATACTTAGTAGTTGTGTCACGGAACCAGAGTAGTTTTCTTCTGACACACGGACGCTTTAAATATTCGAAATGGAACTAATACATATATAGTCATAACAACTTTCTTATGATACCCATATTAGCATGGTGCCTACTTTAATAAGTTATAGAAATTATCTACTAAAGAGAGTTCTAAAGTTTTTTTATCTTAATTTTAGAGTATACTCTAGATCAGAATTAACTAAGAAATATCTATTTGACAAAATCACCGTCTCACGTTTACCTGCAAATATCTCTCATAATCAGTGTGATAGGGACAACTGCCGATCAAACCGTAGCAGTATTTTTGAATCCTCTTGTCTATTATTATTTACAAATCTCAAATTAGTTGAGGCAAACTGCAAAGCAGTATGTGCGTAAGCAAAAGAAAAGAGAAAACTTTCATTTTTACGCCTTCTAACGGATTCAATATCGACGCGGCTTGAATGAGTTTGGGGGGTAGAAAATCGTTAATCATCCCTTTGTTGGATTTTTGTTACAGACTAACTCGTTGCTCGCTTGTTTGGGCTCCCATTTTTCCCTTTGAGTGAAAGTGGGGCTGTTTTCTTGACGAATTGTTTTTATAGAGAAGCGGCAATCGTCGAGATTTAAGTGGCGAAAATATTCTTTTGATGTATTGTTAATTTTTGTAGTTCTGGCTTTGATAATCGCATTGTGATTGATACAAATCGTAATGTAGTCAGTGATTCTTTACGTGTCTTTTGTTTACGTAATGTGAATACAGACAATATATATACAATAACTTTCTAAAATATAATTTATCTACCAACAAAAAAGCAAGTATAACAACTCTACAGCAATAAAATTAATCGAAATGTAAACATGAGCGTTATCAAACCCATACCGACAGTAGCAAAATCAACAATTAAAACACCAAATAAAGCGTGACCGACCATATTTTAACAAATGGCGGAATGTCGGAGGTTATCTCCTCTTTGTTGTTAAACACCGCTTGTTTTCAGTGCCAACTAAATACACCATTGTGATTACGACACTCTTTATGTTTCTGATCAATCGTCATTGCTTAAAGCGTTAAGCTGAAGTGATTTGATTTTTTATTATAATAAAAAACGCAAGAAATAGAAACGGGCTCGGTTTGAAGATAATGATTAAGCTGAAGTTTTTAGTTTTATTTTAAGTTATATTCAAAAAAATATATGGAATTGGTCGCCTAGTACGTTCTAAATGGTGGAAAAAGTGAAGATTTAAGTATTTCTCCAAGAATAATAAAGAAGGCAAAGATTTAATATTAAGTGAATTATTCAAAAAACATATTTACATAACTATATCACTCACAATGTGCCTTGGAATTGGAAATTGCTTGAAAACTTTAAAAATTGAGTATTTTTTATTATTAATTTAGTTGTTTACATTGTTCTATAATCATATAGATTTCCACATAAATATTGGTATGTATTTTTATAAGGCAGCTAAGTCATTTAATCTTCCATTCATACTCACTCTGCGCTTCGAACCGCAACTGTGTCAACACATCTAAGATAATTCGAATACTCATGAGGAATGTTTTTCTTATCTCATTCGCTGGCCGGCCTCTTTGATGAACTTGTAACTTCAACATAAAATCTGTAACATCTGCGCCTAAATACGCCATTATCTTAATTAGTTTGATGGGATTCCCGGAGAGTAATTATTTGAATGCGCGAACATTAGGTCAGAATTTAGATGTGATGGTAAGATTGTATAGGTTTGCATAGACAAAGTATATATTTGCGTTGCATTGATAGAGCCATAACCCCGTTTTAAATTCTCCAAAAGTATTTACTTATTTGAATTCATTTACACAATGTACTAAAAGCGGGCAACGCATCTCTCACCTTTAAAACTGAAATACTTGTAAGCATTGTTTATTTGGCTGTAAAAATTGGTGGGACTATACACCTCATACTACTTTGGTAGTGTAAAGAAAATTCAGTACTTACATTCAGTAAAAATGATCACTATATATGAATTATACATACATATTGTTTGCCTCTACGAGAATTATCTTTCTTTCGTTTCACTGTCACACTTTTGTGTGCACTTTAAATGTATGTATACTCGTATTATATATTAAAAACTTTTAAGAAAATTTTACTAAAAATGTACATAATACTGATTATGAATGATATGATTGATTGTAACAATAGTACTGGTTTTTATAGAAATTTCATAACGGATTTATGTAGTAAAATCGACTGTAATAGACTGATAGACAGACACACGAGTACACAAGTTTTCGTTTTATCATTTTATACGTCACCCTAAAAAAATAACCAAGAAAGACCTTTCAGAAATGTCTTTATGTGTTAAAATCATAATCTCTAATTATTTTTATAAGATAATGTGTTTACCCTGAAATCACAACGTTGAAAAACTATTTGTAGCAAAGTGGCCTCAGCAATTACACCTGAATGCATCATAGATTATGATAAGCGGGTTCGACGACCCTATCAACAAGTTCAAAGCCTCGCCGCTCGACGTACGCCGCCGGTGCATTTATATCATTATTGTAATAGATCCGTTTAAGTGCACCTTTGTTTTTGCATTTTTTTTTGTCTTTTTTGTGATATTTATTAATTAACTTTCATTTCAATGTGTAATCAAAATATACTTTATATTTTTGCAACAAGATCCTATTATGTGACTAGACAGTTTTAGTTTTAGACTGAGTTTGACCTCTAAGTTAGTCCCAAGTTACCTATTTTCATTTCATATGTTTGCTAAATTATAGATCGAGTTTTCGATTTAGTTTTTGCATTTCGTAATGTCGTAGTTAGTAGTAGTTGGGAAAACCCCTAAAAGAAAAAAGAAAAAATCCTATAAATATGTATTTACACTTTTAAATGCATTAAGGACGGGAATAAATGCAAATGGAAGTATTTTTATAAGGGGTAAAATATTTAAAAAATGTAGGTATAAACATAGTATTATTATTTTTAAATATTTATTTTTTTACTTTTTATTGTAAAAAGTATCCATTAGCATAAAATGAAAAACTTAACATTCAAAGTATGAAGTGCACTCATAAGCAACATTTTTCTTATAACGTCAATTCTATTATAAGTTTCCATAGTAACTATACCTATAATTTAAATATGACAGGTAAAACAGTAAACTAACTTCAGCCTGCAAAATGACCAACATTAGCAAAGCATTATAATATCTATTCCTCTTCACTTATAGTTCATATTGAATATTAACTTTTAGCAGGTGGCAGTAAACTTCCTGGAAACATATACACGCGATTTGATTATAAACATGCCAGAGAATAGACCAGCCTTTGAACTCCATATTTCCTAATAGAAGAACGCATATTTCGTAATAATGTTCAAACTTTTGCAAATTCAGTTGCTAAAGTTGGGATAATTTGTTAGTGTTAAGTATGATAAAAGGTATAGGATTTACAACTTTACCTAAATGTACCCCAAATATAATTTTCCGTTTATAGGATTATAGCTTATTGTTAGGGAAATGTTATATTTAAGTGATGTAGAGTCTTCCTTATCCTACTTTCTTATGTGGGGTCGGCATAGCATGTAAGTTTCTTTAACTTAGATCTATTGCCAGCCATTTCCTGCATCACACCCCTCCTGGTCATATCTTCTTTCATACAATCCATCCATCTCTTCTTAGGTCTTCATCTACTCATAGATCCCGTAATCCATAGAGTGCTGGTGCTTTATTCTTAATTTTTGCTAACCAAGTCGCCTAGAGTCTGTTTTGTATTTTAATATTTTGTATAGAAATCTATAAACAAACTAACATAATTTAGGTTTTTAATACAAGTACTAGCTATAGACGCCAGCGACTACGTTTACAAAAACATTTGATAGAGGCACTGAGAGAGATGATAAAAACGTTTTATTTTTTAATGAGGAAAGTTCTCTTATATGTTCCACCTATTAATTGACCACACGTCATTATGTGCTTTTGGCAGTAGCCCATGTTCAAAAATTCAAAATCAAGGTAGCATACAATTCCAAATCTGTCGATTCTATTCTAGAGTAAAAAAGTATTTCTGTACAATCTTTCAAGTGTATAAAACGAATATATATATATATATATATATATATATATATATATATATAGGTATCGTTAACATTTCTATTATTTATTTCTTCATTTTTTTATTACATTAAAATATATACTGCAAAATTACATTTATACTTTGAAATATATTGTTTCCTCAATGTCCTAATAATATAAAAAATCTGATGTAGATATTCTAATGTTTTGACCCAAAATAAATCCATATCGATACAAAAACAAAGAGAATCATGCATTAAATACGACTCATCTGTATTCCTGACAAACTGCCCCAGACAAAACTATCCAGAATCACCCGGGAGCCCTTTGAATTGCTAAATTCTAGCTATCACAAGAAATGGCATAAAAACCAAACGTCATTGAGATAGAAATAATGGATGTGTCAAAAATGGGCTCCAGAATCATATTGATTGCATACTTTTAAATAGGTGAATTTTGTATAAATTATTATAAATTTGTTATTGTATACATATTTAATCCTATACTATTAAACGAGCAATATTTGTATGTATGTATGTATATATGTATATATATTTGTCTCGCGTTTTCGAAAACGGCTCAAACGATTTCTTTGAAATTTTAAACATAGGTTCGTATAAAGTCAAAAAATTAATCTAGCCAGGTTTCATGTCGGGGAAAAATCGTTTTTCCCATATTTTCCAGAAAAAAGATTTTCCGCATGAAATTGTAGTTATAGTACAATAATTTCGGCGTCGGCCGGTCTGCTTCGATAGCCCAGTGGTTAAGACATCTACTTTGTACTCTGGTGGTTCCAGGTTCAAATCCCAACTAAAGAACGGTTTTTTTTTTTGTTTCGGAGTATAAAAGTATTGAATCAGTATAAATTGCGCATATATTATTTTAAAATGGCTTGAAATAATTATAAATTCGGTTATAACGTATTAAAATATTTTTCTAAGAAACATTATAGATTCAAATCACAAGTCATCCAAGTATCACCATTTTCTCAGGATTCCGTCATCAGAACCTGTTGAAACTAATATGGGACCAACTAGACGGTCCAACCTTTCAGACAAAAAAAATAATTTTAAATCGGTTCACGCGAAAAGATTCCGATAACCTCCTCCTTTTATGAAGTCGGTTAAAAATTGAATGATAAATTCTACCACTGACCCAAAGGAAATACTTACCAATCCACGGAGTAAATAGTGTACCCAGTGTACCTACCAATTCAAATAGGACTGTGCCCTTAGTACGAGTTTTTCTTAACGCAGACGCTAGCGACTGCGTTAGCGATTTAGTATGGCAAACCTGTACAGCGCCTCTGGCGGATAGTAAGGCAACTAAGAAATTCCATACAAAATCCTAACGCAGTCGCTAGCATCTGCGTTAAGGAAAACTCATACAAGGGGCACTGAAACGTGGAAAGTGCTTAAGGAATGCAACTAACAACGGTTGACGCTAGATGACGGTAATCTATTTACTGAAAAAGTACAACGCGCTATCGTTGTGTTTTCACAAAAAGTGATTCTGTTTTACATATATACCACCACTAGCTGTTTCCCTCAGCTCCATCTGCGACTAAAAGTAACTTATGTTCGACCCCGGGTCTTTAACTAAATCCATACCAAATTTCATCAAAATCCGTCCAGCCGTTTGGCTATAAAAGAGCAACAGACAGACAGAGAGACTTTCGCATTTATAATATTAATATGGATGCATACCATAACTACCGAGCAGAGCTCGGTCGCCCAGGTACTGTATAAAATAAGTACATACGAGTAATAAAGTGTAGGCGCTGCGAACCCGTGGTCTAGATAAGATTTTTCAGTACAGGACCCAGTTATTTCTTAAAGTTAGAATAAAACAATGCAAGCACTACTGTTTTGCGGAAAAATAGGTGAGAGTAAGGTACAAGCATACGACTTTTGTACAAAGGTCGATCTCTGGTACGAATAAAAAAAAACAATTTAATATCAACCATTATCACTTCCAGTGAAACAAGCATTTTCTACATTCGTGCCCCACTAGACGATAATGCACGCCCGCCCTTGTTCGGCGATCGGCTGGAAAGATGAACTTAATGCCGCTATTAGGATATCTCACACATTTGAATGATCTCACACTTCGATTTCTACGGAATCCTTTGCCAATCGCCATAACGTTTGGGGTACATAAGTATTAGGAAGTGTCTTGTTATTTTGCTTCTTACGCTAGCTTTGGGAGCTTACCCGATTTAGAATTGCATTGGGTCACACGAGTAATCACACCACGTGTTTCTCTTATTTTATGGGGTTCTATATAATTCTAGAAAACATGTGTTTGTAATGATTTATGAATGAAATGAATGAAACTTTATTTCAGATAACTGTGATCCATAGTATGTTAGTAATTAAAAAAGAGAACTTAACTATCTAGGTTGTTAGTAAAACTTATCATGTGCTTACTGAATTTGCTTGCTACTAATTAATAACTAATGTAATCTATTTTAACTAAAAAAAAATAACAAAATATATAATAAATATGTTCCGTACCTCTTAGCACCGTACTTCATAGTTTACATTTTGTAAATTTCCGGCATACTTACTATATAATAAATGTTGTAAAATATTTATATCTTTTAATTTAGTACTTTTTATTTTTTTATTTGTTACAGGTAAGCATGCCCATAAACGACATCCAAAGCTGAGATCTAGATAAGCAGGTATACCATTTGTATACTCTAGTAACAAATTGAAATAATGTATCGATGCATGATCGTGAACCGTAATATAAAAAATAAATAAACAACTAACAATCCTGTCAGGTGGTCACGATTGCCAAATACCGTTACGAAGCAATTCATCATTGTTTATCGAGCGAATAAAATCTCCAGGCATCCTTCAACCGTGCGCGTATAATCTGAATCAACGCTCAAGATTTCCGAATGCCAAAAGAAACGAACTAGTACGTGCGATGCAGAGGATTCGTTAAAAGGGTGAAACGCGTCACATTGTTTATTCAGGCCGGCATTCGGACATGCCAAGGGTTGCTACAATTTCTTTTTCTTCACAATTCTACACTATGTGTACTCGAAACCCTACAGTTTAAGGAGCCCATAGGCATCGAGAACTACTTCTCAGGTGAACCGTATATGTGCTTTATTAGCAGGTTTCACCTAGGTATTTGGATATGGTGTTCCATTTTGGGTTCTATTGTTCTCTGGTAGTAGCTGAATATAGTACTAGTTTGTGTACGTATTAAGTGTCTTGTGCTTGTATGTAAACAAGTAAATAACAATAGAATCCAACTGTTCCTTGTTGTCAATAGAAAAACACTGAGAAATTAATTCTTTCACTCTATAAAAGGATCTTTTTATTTGTGGCAGCCCTAAAAAGCCTAATCCCGATCGATCGGCTTCGGTTGGATTCTTGCCTTTGCTCGTGCGGTGGCGGCGGCAGTCGGCACGTAATGCGTTATGTTTTTACTTGTTTGCGTTTCGTTTCGTGGATTGTATCGTATGCATAATTTTTACCTAATTGTATATATTCAAAGCATTTAGGCTAGCTTTTAGTTCTAATTGTAATAAAAACACACACCCAGTCAATATTTCATTGTTGTTTGCTTGGATGACCACGTACATATTATCCTTTTAATAGCGTAAGATTTTATACTTTGATTTGACAAAGCTCAATCAAAGTTTAACTGACATGGAAGATGTTTCTAGTATGTCATTTGTAGAAAATCATGTTTTAGATATAAAAGACTGAATGATCAAAATGCTCACGCACCGACATAACATTCTACTTAATTATTACCTTATTAAAAATGCAAAAATATTGAATAAATTAATACATCAATGTTTTTAATATGTTATGAGCCTGTTTCTCAATGTGGGTTTTGACAGAATAGTAAAAAAGGGTCTATCTTAAATTTATTTTATACTACTAGATACCTATGGGGCCTATCGTATTTGTTTAATCAATTGTATTAAGAATCGGACTAAGACCTATCGAAATCATAAAAGCCGGTCTTCTGTCCTGGAGTAGATCTGTATTTTCAACTTAGTTCCCTTGAAATAAGTACCTTTGGTACCGCCATCATTCAAACTAATTTTATTTACAAAATTCATTTAGTTGAGTCACAGTACTTGACATCTAACAACTGCAATGCAAATGACAAACTGTGAACAAATATACTTTACCCCAATTACGCCAACAGCCTTTAACAATTTAGAGTATTTCGCTATTAAATTACCAGCAGGAAACGTCGGCTTAATTTATTCGCACTAGGATTGTTCGCAACAAATTCTAATGAACCCGTTGTGCAAGCTACAACCATTGTGCTGCTATATTTCTATCAGCTTGGACTAGATAATGATATGGTTAAGTATCCGCTTGATATACGCTATCAATTGGCTATAAAGAAAGACCTTGAAACCTCAGTTTGCCTGATTATGGACCTGTCTCTTGAGGCGCGAGGAAATGCTTTTAACTATCACGGCACTATTTTCTTGCACAGGAAATGAAGTTCCTTGATATATGTGTAACTTTTATTTATAATTGATATCAATTATAAAGGATGATGTAGAAATAGGCTACTTGACTCATATCAATTTTGATGAAACATATGTTCATTTCTTACAGTATTTGACCCACGAAACGAAAAATGCAAGATGGCATTAATATTTCAATTCCAAATTTACTTAAAATTCGGAACTGTCAAAACGCGGGCCGGCCATCAACCGCCATGACGTGACGCAACTATTGTGGTAAACTGACGTTCAGACCTATTTTTGACTTCTGTCATTCGTTCAAAGTCATTAATTCGAATGATTTTCATTCGACAAAACTGTGTGAATCAAATGATTTTCAAGCGGCTCTGTGGTTCTTGGCGAGAATCAGGTTTCAAAAATAGCCCTTACACAATAATGACCTCACAAAACTCTGCAAAAATGGCCGACGGTGTTTTTGACGGGGTTCTAAAAGTGAACTTTTGAAATAAAATTTTGCTGCCTTAGAGGGCTCGGAAAAATATGGAAAAAAAAATGGTTTCAATCTAAACAAATAGAGAATAATTATCTTACCAAAAACAAAATTCAAGTCAACTAGCCTATTGGATAAAGATGCTAATCAGTCACTTTCAACGCGTTTGCATCAGTAGGTACACGCGGGTATTTGTCAGTTACATTATCAATAAAAAAAATATATATTTAAATACGAAAACCGTAAAATGAAGCGTCAGACCATTTACGTAAACAAAAAAGTCAGGAACTCAATTACAATAAGCCGCATCGATATCGCTCAAGCGCAATATTGAAATACTTCAATTTGCATAGTTATTATAAACATGAGTCGGCCGATTTGCACGAAAGAACAGAAAGAGATAGTCCATTAGAGAATCGTATGTGCAAAAGAGGTAGCAATACTGGACCCTAGAAAGAAACGTTGTCGAACCAATTACTTCTGATTCGAAATTGTCGTGAATCGATTTTATGGTCTCCCAATTATTTACTAATTTGTCCTATCATTAAAATTCAAACAATAAGATGTCTGGGGGCTTAACCAATAAGTCACAATCGCAAAACGTTAACGACGTACGACAAGAACAAAATGTATAGGATTGACATAAGATTGACGTGATTTACCAGCAGCTTATGTCAATCCAATACATTTTGTTCTTGTCTGTTTTTCAATGAAATTTGGACAATATTATAGTGAGGCAACATACTTGAAAACTTAAGAAATATGTATCAATTTTGCAAAAATATTTAAAAAACAGGCTTTGGTGATAAAATACCTACTTTATAATACTACTACTACTACTTTTTAAATACTAATTGCTTTAGTAATCACAAAGCATGAAAGTAATAAACATCGACAATATTTCTATTATTGAATTAAAAGATATTGCAGTATCTCAAATACGAGAAAGATAAAATTTTATTATTTCAAGAAAGATAACAAACATTTCTAACATTATACCGTTGTACTTACTTTCATTAAACTCAACTCTAGGTATAGATAGAATAATAATTTATATCAAAAGGGAGCGTTTGTGTTAAAAGATCTGACAATACTAATAACATTAAAATGGTAACAATTCACCGGTACGCAACCCTCATAATTTAGAGGCACAATTACATTAGCATCTTATTACCACATGCACAAAACCACCCTTCGCCGACTTGTGAAAACATCCCTTTGATCTTACATTGTTCCCTTGACCATTCCATTGAAATTTATTTCAACCCTTGGGTGAAGAATTTGCTCAGAACCGTTAATACAACTATGATAGAAGTTCGAAAAAGACACAGCATTACTCAATTAATGCTGCAGATGTATGATTTAAACTAGAAGCTTTACTTACAAGTTTAATTTTTTAGTTATTTTGTCACATTGTGTTCATATAATGTAATACGTACCTGAGTGAAATTTTCCTAATAAATTTATGTAAAAAATATTATTGTATTTTCGTATAAATATAGTGTCTGCACATGTAGTACTTGTGATAAAATATTGATGTCACAGACTCCCGGGAATTCTTAGAATCTGTCATCAGCTGACATCTGTTTGTTATGATTGCAGCATGTGACGACTAGTATATGCAAAAAATAACTACAGAGATGCTTTACGTAACAATGGTTTATTTCAAATTCGTTTAGCATTGATTCGCTTAAAGTATAATTATTATCAGTTATAAAACAAACAGCTTGTTGATGCACTTTTATTTTAATTCATATCGTTATCAAAAATAATAATTATATATAAAATTTCATATCATAATAAGAATGTGCTTTTTGGCATTGCGTATTGAAATCAATAAATAAAATACAATAATAAATTAATTATTTAAGTGCATCTTACTTGTTACTTTGAACATTTTGATAATATTAAGGAATTGGCCAAGTGTGCCAGATTGGAGTTGCTGAGTAGATCTGGTTAAATATTCGTATTCAAGGTTTTTACGTAAGAAATCTGAAAACTTATTTTTCGTTTGATATTTGTGCTTACATATTTTGTTTCTGACTTCGTTATAGTATTTTAAGCCCGATACCAATAATAGGCGTACGGACAGTGAGCTGCGGAGAAATATCGATGTGGCTACCTCATGGAGTTGAAAAGATAATTTTTTTTTATTTTCCAATTTCTCATCAGCGGTTTTTAGTCTAACTATAACCTCAACTTGTCCGCTGAATCTTTTTAGCAGATCCTTTTTATATCCCACTATCATATGCATTAAATTGTTTAAAAATCGCTACGAAGTTTTACCTCTTATTTCGTCAGTGCAATTTCTGATTCTAATTATCCAATTCCTATAAAAAAAAAATCCACCATCAGCTAAAATAAAACTCAAGTACGATTGTCCAAACACTTTTCCCCAAAGATTAAGATTTTTAATCGTATCGTCTGCGTCCCTCGTGATAAAGGGGAGCTCGCGGCGAGATAAAGTACTCCAAGGGCTTACCTCTTCAAAACTCAGACCCTTTAAGGGTATGTCATACTGGAATGCTACGATATGACTTTCTACCCAAAATAAGCTTAGGTTAGTACTTTTTTAAGCATAGTGTATATTTTCTTGCATATCCACATGAAGAAATAATTTTATCACCGTGTTTAATTTAAATTATTATTTCTTACTTTTAGGCAATGGAACTGGGCATTGAAAATAAGTGGTTATCTATTTATTTATTATTAAAGACTGCATGATCCTTTAATATTAACATCGATCGAAACATTAATCCAAATAAACATTGATTTTTAAAATTCAATTATAAAGTCACTCGATACCGATATATAGATAAAAAAAGTACTCCATATTACTTATATATTTATTACGTCATAATATTTCTAACCATGTGATATCCCCTTTATAAGTTGCATATTAAAGCCAGTCGCGTTTTCTTTGAAAGAGAGATCCCTTGTGTGATTGAACTCCTACGATTAAATTTGACAGGGTTAAATAATATTTTGCTTTCTTATGAGAATTGAGGAGTATTCGGTAATATTTTGTTCTATGGCATTATATACAATATAAATCACTTTCGCCTTTCGTAACAACTTATGCTTGCCTTTTTAAAAGAAAATCAAGTGATTCTAGCCAATGACCTAAGTTTTTTGCTTAAGTTCTTTGCAGGATGCAATGCTCATGCTGGTTCTTAACAAAGCTGTATTCGACTTACCGATTAACCTTTTTGTTGAAAAATGCTAATTGGATGGTCAGCAAAGAGTAAAAACATTTCAGTTATCATTTTATGTTCTTACATTTCGCACACAGTACATGTTACGCGATACCCAACTACGGAGCCAGTATATTTTTATTCGCCACAAAAAAGCAATCTATGAATCGACCACCATCGACCGCATTAGTTTTATACCTGAGTTGTTTTGTGAAACCTCTTATTACTTGAGGTGTAAAGTTGATAATCGATTGGGTTTGAGTTTACGATGCATCAAATTTGTTTGGCAGAGTAATATGAGATTTGTGGCCATGAAAGCAGTGTCGCTGAGCTTTATGTATTAGATTACTCTCTTTGCGGTTTGTGGAAACGGTATGAGCATTGTGGTCGCGTAGTCTCACGGTAAAGAATGTTTCGATACTATTTTTAGTTGATGGTTATTTATTTTATTCATTTGTATTGTTTTAAGTTCAATTGCCAATAAAACCTTTATTATCTTTTAGAAGTGAAAACTTCTTTAGACGCGTTAATATATGACAATTTTGAAATAGAAAATAACCAATGTACTCGCGATCGACATACATAATTATTGAAACTCTTACTTGTGTCGACAGTCTCAGAGTGCTATCGCTTTTTTTTAACTTTACTCACCCGCATTTTTTTTAAATACGTGAATTAAAATAACTATTATATTGTATGTCATGGGACTCATGGGTAAGAATACAAACTTTTTCACCGATAGATACTATAACACTAAAACATTAACTATTTGAAATCGGTATTAATTATGCATGCAATAGTCTCATAAATGCATACAATCTACTATACGTAACTAAAAGATTACAATATAATCAGCTATAAATATGTACTAAAAGTTCGATGTAGCTTGGCTTATGTCAAATCTAGTTACCGACTATTTAAAGCTCCGTACGAGTATTCCATTTCAGTAAAATTCCTGTGGGTCTCTTAAAACTATGGAACAGTATGCAGTCCTCGTGAATTCTTAATTTATTCTTCCCTTAAGCGGTGCATCACCAAAGTTGCTAGAGTGGGCGGCACCCACCATTGTGACAAAATAATGTCGCCTTACTATACCTTCTAGAAATACACTCCAAAAGAAACCATTCACTGAAGCAACAAAAGCTATTTTTGAGCAAAATTTTCAGACCAGATGGTGAACCACGATAGCACGGAATAATCAAGGCTTAAAACGTCTGGAAAAGGAAGATACAGTAATGTTATATGAATAACAAAACGACAGAGATATATTCCTATTTAATTCTTATTACTCGACCAACAATGGAATATAAATTTGTTAGTGAATCTCACCACAAAATAATGTAAGTGTGGAATGGAATGTCTTTTTACTCACTTCGCCATTTTATGCTTAGCCAGCTACGAAATCTGGCTACGAAATGGGACTAAGGGATTAAAGGGACATCCATTTGCTCTTATTCGTTAAAATTTTTATTAGATTTTCGATTAACAGCAGTTACTTATTTATAAATTTTGGTTTCAATTTTCTTGCATTACTTTAATATTTCTTGGTATAGACGTTCTATGTTCACAGCTATTGGATATAGTGACAGGTCGATTCTATCATGTATAAATACATTTCGAACTTATTTGCACAGGTGTAAAAATACTTACTTTTCTTACAATGCATGTTATATATAGGTAAGTATATACATTCCATATTTTGCAGCTAAAAAGTCCCAAATTGTTATCAATATATTACTTAACGCTGGTTCATAGACTTTTAGTTAATGAAATATTATCCATACTTCCTACTATCCATATCCATACTAATATTATAAATGCGAAAGTCTGTCTGTCTGTCTGTCACCTCTTCACGGCTAAACTGCTGGACCGATGTAGTTAACGACCTGAGATCAAACATAGGCTACTTTTGGGCGCGATATAACAGAGTCCCACGCGGGCGGAGCCGCGGGGAACAGCTAGTACTTTATACTTAATAATGCATGATATATTGAGTTGATTTGAATATGGGAAAGCTGATAAGCTTTTGATAAACAGATTCCATAATACCTTTGCGAATATTATTATAAACCTGTTTCGTTAAATATCATGATCGTTTGACTATTATGAATAGTCGCTACATTGATTTATTATATACAATTTGTCAGTTATTGTTCAAAGACTTTTATTAATAAGTTTCTATAGAGAGTATGTTAGGAACGTCAATGAAATAAATAATCAAATTGTTAAAGTTAATAAAAAAGCAGGTTTAACATTTCCATCATTTAAAATTGATAGTTGTCCGTGGACTTTTTGTAAAATCATTCTAATTTTAATTCTAATTGTCTCATGTTTGCTTATCTCCTATAAAAAAAACAGCAAACATTTACACTGATATTTTTTACCATTATATCCGGACATAACTTGCAGGATAAAATCAGTATTTATAAAATGAAATATAATTTTACAGCTCTTGAGTCATCTTTAGAAAATGAGATCGCGTTTCGCGGTCTCTCGCTTCGCAGTCCAATTTTCCGTGAGAGCGGCTTCGCGTACTGATGCGAACTGATCTGGTGACAGCCTGACCTCCTACGATGGACTTCATTTACTTGGATATACATGAATAATCTAGTTGTTATTACAGTTAGTCTTGTATTAATATCTACTTTACATGGAATATAGAGGATGGATGAAAAGAGACTGATAAAAGATACAAGCATACAAAGCATAGTTAATTGAGAGAATCTTCAGGGTCGACCTCGAAAAACATATTGCGACCATCACAGTTCTTGAAAAAGGGAAATATTAGGAGTACCTGAAAACGACGAAAATGATGAGTATGGAGGAAGCGAGAGAGGACTGTAGGGATAGCATCAAGTGAATATCTTTTAGACTCTGTCTATCCCTACGGGAGATTTGCGTGATTTCCATAAAGGTATGGCCTATACCACGTAAAAGATAAACTTTTAGTCATTACAAAAATTATGTATAAACCAGTAAGTAGCTTCAAAATCGTTGTTAAATGGTTATTCCGGTTAGATATTGGACTCTGCTAAAGCAGAATATCTATAGATATATAACTAAGTAAAAACAATCCTCTTCGGAAATTATTTTTTTGGAGGAATGAGCCAATGATGGTAGAGAGTTAAAAGTTGGTTAGGAGTTTAATGTCATTCACATACCAAACGCCAATAAATTGTTTGCCAAATTTTATGTCCATTTCTGAAAACATAACCTGCGCGATGCAAGAAGCCATTTTTAGTATGTAGTAATTTATATTGACAGTAGACACTTTTCAAAGTATGTCCACTTATGTGATTTATCACCGTCAACTTGTATACATAGATTATAATTTATAATTATGATAAAAGCTTACGAGAAAATTAGATTAGAGGCCTAGCTTGACGTTCAATTTTCATAAAAAGCTATGCAGTCGCCACGATGAAATAATTTAATCTTGATTAATGACTATTTGTAAAATTTTAATGATAGTTTTTGTCTTTTGGTATCTTTTGTGCGCTGAAGTACTCTGGCTTGAATTGTTATACGTCTCTGTTGATTTTTTATTTATTTTTTCATAAGGAATCTTTTATAAGAAATAATATATAACATAAATAATGACTTAGACCCTTGACCTAATGACTTAGTTCACAACATAAAACAACCGTTTGCACTAAAACGGGAGTTTAATAATATTAATAAACTGCTGTTTTACGAGTAATTTGGTTGTTTTTAATTTAAACATACGTTGGTGAACTTTAGTATCCATATCCATACTATCCATACTAATATTATAGTAAATGCGAAAGTCTGTCTGTCTGTCTGTCACCTCTTCACGGCTAAACTGCTGGACCGATTGTGATGAAATTTGGTAGGGATGTAGTTAACGACCTGAGGTCAAACATAGGCTACTTTTGGGCGCGATATAACCGAGTCCCACGCGGGGCGAAGCCGCGGGGAGAAGCCAGTATAATATATATACATCTACAGCTGTTTAAGTAGAGCATTTAGAAAATAAAGAAAGAATATTCTATAAATAGGTATATTACATTTCCAAGTAAATTAAGTAGTAAAATAAATTAACTTATAGGTTCAGAGATAAAATTGTAAATAAATAATTGTAATTGTAAATTAACGTATTACGATTTAGAGGTATAATATGTGTCAACATTATAAAAGTTTCTTATAAAAATTGTTGCGCTACAATTCAATTGTATTTTCTACTGAAGAATAAAATTATAACTAATCACAAAAGTAAGCACAAGCCTTCACGGCTCATGACCATGTCACTTCACATGAATTGACTCTCACAGGTTCAGTGTCCTGGAAAATTGCTGAGAGTATATCGTAGTGAGGCGTTACATGAAATTATTTTTCTGATTTATTCACACTTATTAAAGATTGGATTATGATTTCAGACTGAAAATAAGACTTGTAAAGTAGGGATGCTCCAATCGAAAAGAAAAAAAAGTTTGAGTAAATTTTTATCTATTTCCAAAATTAATTTGTACGTATAGTAGTATTGATATACTAAATGAAGATTTAAGTAAGTCTTCTAAATTTTCTAACTACGCCAACAAATTGTATAATTATTAGTTATACATATCAAGGACACATAATCAGACTCTTTCCCCGTATGGGGTAGACAGAACCTTAGGTCATAAGAAAACAACACGAATAGTGATTTTTTGCTTACGTAAACAAAATATGTATTATAATAACTTTCATTCACCCACTACATAACAAGTTGGTGAAGGCGCGTACGGAATGTGTGATATACAGAAGCTTAGACTTAGAAAAGAATAGAAATGTCATAAACCTATAATTTTTAATAACTCATACTCGAGACAATCCTACAGTAAAAAAAGCAATATAGAACCAAAAATTGTTATTAACCTAGTTCCATTGAGGACATTAATTCCTAAATTCTTTTTCATGCCTGCGTGTTTCCCGGTTACATCTTCAGCTTACGCTTCAGAGCCCAGGGTACGCTATTAATTATGGTTCTGATTTGGCGGAACTGGTTATTACAATGGAGCGACTGTCGTCTGACCTCCGTAACCTTTTTTACAGGGAAACCAGACCCACAGGAACATGACCCGGGTGTGTTAGTGGCCAACACTGTCAGATTTTTCAGGCTGCCTTAAGACATCTGACATATCCTAACGACTGAAATCTACCGATTACAGCCAGGACCAACGGCTTAACTTGCCTTCCGAAGCACGGAGGAGCTCAAGATAGAAATCCCACTAATGGCGACCAATCCAAACACGGCCGCGCACTCCGTCGCCGTCGCTTAACGCGCATTATCGTTATAAACACGCGCGCCGCGCTAGGCTATTGAGCTCCTCTTAAATTCTTAAAGACTTAAATTAAAAATGTTTATAAATAATTTGAAAGCAAGCACATAACTTTCCGTTAATCTCATTAGATAATTTCGACAAATTCAACCCTCGATCATGTTTCAACACAGTTTTAGTTATAACAAAACATTTCCTGCCATAAAGCCCGCCCCGCAAAATTACTGTAGATATTGCGGACGAAATTTAACGACGCACAGAACATGACCTAATTTTAATGTGCTGTCGTGCCCGCTCTATTTACGAGTAAATCTATGACTACTGCTTGATAATTCAACCGCTGGGGTGCGTGGCTATATGCCAAGTAAGCGGTTTTCGACCCGACGTAGTGTGTTGTGTACTCTGATTTATAGCAGTACAACTTCGGCAGTCATAGGTACGTGAGTAGTGTGTACGTGAATATCTTTGTTGATGAACTTCGGTTACATTTGAGGTAGAAGAGTTGTTGTGCAAATTTAAGTTTAAGCGCAAAATAAAGTTTGTAAGCAGCTCAATAGCCTTTACTCACGATGCCCATGCTTGTTGGTGACGATCGTGAGTGTCAAGCGACGGCGACGGCGACGCCGTATTTTTTAAGGCTGATTAAGCCGTTGGTTATCCTGTTATCGTGATTTTAGACAGCCTAAAATCTGTCAATTTTTACCCATACCTGGATTTTCTTAATAATAATAAAGTAAGAAAGTAAAAATAATAAATAAGATAATTCTTATTAACCCAGTCTGGGTTACATTTATAATAAATAAATAATTCGTATTTATGATATGTTTAATTAAGTTCTTTCTTTGTATGATATATCTGATTTTGATACTAGAACACGTAATGAAAGGAATTGTTTACTAGCTAGTGTTATTTTCACTATGTTATATTCTAAACTCTTGGCATGTATAAAATTGCAAAAACTATATTCATCAAGCTCAGTGATTATACCATTAGGGCCGTTGGTTGGGTATAGTTCCTCCCCGTTGTCACTTAGCTAATCCTATCTTACTTATTTATAGACTGCCCAGTCGTGTTCCCGGGGTGGGTAGTGTTTGCCATCAATCGATACACTTTATACTCGACACCCTTATTGTATCGTAATGTTATGGGTTGCAATATTTTGTTCTTGCATTAAAGAAAATTGGACATATACTCTCATCAGTTAAACAGAGAAAACAAACGTCGTGTCGTATCAAGAAATAAAGGAACTTGCTAAAGATAGACAAAAATTGAAGGAACTCCACCGACAAGAGCCTAGCTCTTAAATTTATGATGATGATGATTCTCATCACTGTACGATAAAGCTTTTGTATTTTTTCCAACAAATCATTAAGTAAAATAAAAACAAACCAACAAATTAATAGTACTTAAATATGATTTTCCCAAATTTCATATTTAACAGAACCGGGATATTATTAATATTTTAGTCATGCATTAAATGTATCAATATCTTCCTGCCGAAAATAAAAGGTGTGCCAAGAATTAAATTTTTGTTCAAAACATTTCATTTTTATTTGTTAAACTTCACGTCATCATGCCCATAATAAAATGTTGATGAAAAGAGTGATCATTCTTAAAAAAGAATAAACGAGAACGGACGCCGAGCTGTAAAATGCAAATGTTATTTCGTTGGACATTCAAGATAGCATTTCATCAAGAACAATTGACTATCTACCATAAAGGCTGACATTTTAACTTGATGCAATAACAATTACTGGATATAAGTTAAGAAAAAAAAACGTAAATCATGTAATTCATAGATATTAAGGCTAAACTTAAGGGCACCGGTATCTAGAGGTTTTTAGTATATTGCCTAGATTTACAGAATCCTTTTGGTCCGTTTCTACGAGAACAAGACCGATGGGTTTCGTTTTCGTTTTTATTTAAACTAACTTTTACTTGAGGATACTTTAATGTAGCCGTATGCTACATACCCATAGTGCCAATTTCTCGGTTTCACCGCCACAGTGGCGTCATACGCCACGCCACATGTTGCTCGTCCACAAACATTTGCATATCAAAGCATAGGCTCTCAATTACAATGTCGGGACCTATGTCATACTGTGCTGCAACAACGCTGAAATATCTACGGAGTAATTATGGCGCTATTAAAGGTTATAAATTTGTAATATTATGTTTTCCATCTATATTAGTGTAAAACAGTTCTAGCAACAATAACGTTTTTGGCCATGTGAATAGACCATTAATATCGTTAAAAACTAATATAATAAATTAAGAATATAATATGTGTCGATAAATATAGTTATTTCGTAAAATATTTGATTTGCTAAAATATTTATTACTTAAACTCAAAAACACATTATATAAATTAAATTTGTCATACAATTTTCAGCTTTGTGTCTAATAATATTCGTGTCAATAGGTGTCTTTATTTAAATTCACGAGCACCCTTCTAAAGGCGTCACTTTAAAATTGACAGGCAGCATTTGCTTTGATATTATTGACAGGCTAATTCATTAGGTGGGGCCAGCCCTGAAAAGCTTGAAAATGTAAGGGATATGAAACTCTATTGCTTGGAAATAAAAGCTAAAAATATAGCCTATCTAGCCACAGGCGTATTTTTAAACGTAACATAAGGCTGACTCTTACACTGTATCATGGATTTTAAGTACTGTGTATTTATTTATATTTTGGTAATAGCTTTTTTTGTCGGTTTTAGTCGTAAACGATTAGAACTTGTTTAATTAGTCAACAAATACCTATTAAAAAAATAGCTTGTACACTTATTGACTTTTTAGCCGCATAAATATTCAATTTGTATTTGGCTCACTTTAGATTCTCTGCACCACCCCTTAATTAGCTAGTAGAAAAAAAATCTATGACTTTGCACCATTAGTAAAATATCTTAGTAAAATCCATACTAATATTATAAATGCGAAAGTCTGTCTGTCTGTCTGTCTGTCACCTCTTCACGGCTAAACTGCTGGACCGATTGTGATGAAATTTGGTAGGGATGTAGTTAACGACCTGAGGTCAAACATAGGCGCTAACTAACTAACACTTTTGGGCGCGATATAACCGAGCCCCACGCGGGGCGAAGCCGCGGGGAACAGCTAGTATAAAAATAAAATCGACGGTGTAAGTATCAAACCTTTTTCAACTTGCAAGAAGGGCACACGCATTTCCGATTAAAGCACCTTGTATAAACCCCCTTTCGCTTATTGTATCGCCCCTGTCTCGATTTTTCATAGAAGCTCTCCCATCCGCTCTTGAACACACTTGATTTGCGAAGCACGTACACTGTCATCAACAACAGTTTCGTTTGAAATTCATCTTTACCCATAAAGGAATAAAGATTTTTATCATATGGATTTTTATTATAATGGTTTTATGTGTAAAAGATGTTTTGCTACGGCGGCGGTGGCGTGTCGTCATCTTTTCTACCATATTGGGATATTTTTCTCTTATCGTCCTGGAATTAAACTTTTTCTCTATTAGTAGATGTAATGTTGGCTGAAAAGGTATTGAAATTAATTTAGGAAAGGAATATGGAGCATACATATTTAATCTATATACCACACAAAACTTCACAAAGCTAAAACGATCTGGGTTTGGTATGTGTGAAACTGTATATTTTATTGTCTGTAATGGATTGTGATCAATTTATTGAAATGTACAAAAACTACTGTAAAAAATATATAAATTTATAAAGATACTAGCGACCCGCCCCGGCTTCGCATGGGCATAAAAACCTTCCCTTTGAATCACACTTTCTATTAAAAAAACGGCATCAAAATCCGTTGCGTAGTTTTAAAGATTTAAGCATACATAGGAATATAGGGACAGAGAAAGCGACTTTGTTTTATACTTGTAGTGATGACACTTGGCAAATATACGAGAAAGGAATCAAGTCCACAGTAATATAATACGGGTACTTAATATCTCATTTCGAATGACAAATTACAATTAACCGTCTCCACTTGACGCGATATCAACAAATACGCTTGAGGTGCCAGAGATAAATTCTGCTAACTATTTCAACTAGATAACGTAAGTAAGTGGACGTTTAAATCAATTGGTGTTCCAAGACAGGTTCTATATCGATGTGTTGCTAACGACGAGCAAACACGAACAAGCCAGGGTTAAAGATATATGTATATATTAATAGGTATTACCACAGGTTACAGAATACTATTACTATTACTTACTTCAAATATAAATGCTATCAAATAAATTATACAGCACGTATAATAATTTCTGTAAGCAATTAATTTTTTATTGGCTCACTATTAAAAATAAACTTAAGAGTTGATTAAATTAGCAAATATTTTATTTACAACTGACAAATAGAATTTTCTTAGATTCCTACAATGCGATTTAACCGAAGTAGCGATGTCTAAATTTTATAATGTAATAATAAATTTATTTTGTTATATAACAAGGTAAAAATTATTAATTTTACTAACATATAAAGTTTTTTTTAAAACAATTAAACGTTTTTGATAACGAGGACGAGCATTCTACTTATATATCCAATCATAAATATGGTTTAAAATATTCACATATAAAATTTACAATCACGATTTTTCATTTCAGTGACTTGTGAAATAAATCTTATTGAATTTTATTGAAATATTTCATAATTTGTGTTTATTATTTACACACAGCACATTAATTGATGTGTTTTTAAAGAAATCTTTTTATAATGTCACGTCCTATATGTTTCAAGAAAATAAAATTTTAATATATGAACAAATAAAAATTAAATATATAAAAACTAATGATACAAATACAACCGAATCACGAAAAGAAACTCAATAAATGAAGAAAAAATGTTTTTTAAATAAAATGTAGAGTCCAAATCACTGCCATCGTGGGTCCTTCCTGCCTAAAAGAGATTATTATATTGGATGACTAAATTAAATAAAAGTTATGATTATAGTAAAATTAACAAAATATAAATCTTTTTCTCGCCAGAAATGCAAAATAGCTTTGTTGAATTATAATTAGTTGAATAATTCATAACTTTTAGTTGTAACCGCTGCAATTTGTTACTGAATAAACAAAACAGTAAGTTAATTTAACTCCGGATATGTCCTTAATTTGACCAGTAAGTTATAATTCTTAAACGCTTATTAAGGCCAAGACGTTTTATTTTTCTGCGCATAACATTAAAAATTTTGGATTGTAATAAAAAAAATCTGTTGATTATAAATTTTAACAAAGAAATATCTTTGTCTATGATTTTAATAGTTTGTTACATCTCAAAATTTACAAAATTTTTGTCTTGAAAATATAAGATACCAGCATGTTGCTGGCGTTTTTCCTTTTCTAAGGGCTTATATCATTTAGCGTATAACCTGGTTAAATTTTATAGTTATAGAATTTACTCCTTTAAAATTTCAGCTGCACTTCAATAAAAAACATTGAAATTGGGGCAGAGGTTTTGTAATATCATGGAATAAAAAGTCAATAATAATAAATAAATTTGTTTTTCTTCACAGCTATCGTTTAAACAGAAGCAATTTGTAAAACTTTGCTGATTTACAATTACGAAAAACAGAAACACACCATTATTTTCGTATTGATGTTTGTTAAATTAAGAAGCATTCATTTAAACATAATGTAAAAAACATATGTATCTTACATCGTGTTTCAGCCAACTCTGCTACCAGAATGTTTAAATTTAGCAGTGGAAGCGTGATATGATAGCAAAGTTAGGCTGAACATTAAAAATAAACAAAAGAAAAGTACCTTACGCGCTTGGGCGTGACTTGCTTATTAATCCGAATTAATTAAACCCGATTAAGCCCCTTCTCATGAGATTCCTACACATCCCCTATTAATTCGGTGTCGATCCAACTGGCACGCGAAGTCAGGGTAGAAGATGGGTCTTCACACAGGTTATTTCACCACCGAGTGTTCAATTGTCAATAAGCTTTAAACTTTTATCCACTAGGCAACCGGGCCTCACTCACGATATCAATGCGCAATTATTCCCGAAGATTGAACGCAAATCGTATTAAAATAGTCTATCCAGAGACTTCACAAGTAATAAACAAAAGGGAGAATGCATCTAACCACGGCCGCGCGGGTAAGCAAACATCTGCAGACTGAACTGTCATGGCGTCAGGCGCGTCCAAAACACCTAGTGTTGTACCAAAACCGAAACTTGTCGACAATCCGAATCGAATAAATTCAACGTGAATATATATTTGTCTGATGAATGTTTTATCCGAAACATCCCCCGCCCTGAAATGTATCCCGACATTTCACTAGTAAACCATACTAGTCGTTTGATGGAAGGCGGGCCAATGAAGTGAGTGCACGGGTCAAAATTGATCCGTCTACCAAAACCTCGGCAACTCGAGGGATTCCGTCCGTGCCTGGTATCAACTTTAAAATGCGGCCTCGCCGCCAGCACAGGGGGGCCAAATTAGGCTCCTTCATTAAAACAATGTCGCCCTCTACCGGAGGGTTAGTATGATCCGTCCATTTGACTCGCTGCTGCAACAAGTGGAGATATTCGGCAGACCAGCGCCTCCAGAAATATTCCGCCCCAGTGCGGACAGGCTGGTACCGAAAACCGCCATTCTATGCCCCGTTGGGCACAACCCTGCCCAATTTGGTCACTGTGTTGTTCCAGGAACTCAGTGACGTCACGCAGATAGTTTGCAGCACCCCGATAGTTCGTTCCGTTGTCCGACCGAATCAAGGACGGCACTCCACGCCTTGAAACGAATCTATCCAGGGCCGCGACGAAGGCCTCGGTGGTCAATCCCGACACCACCTCCAAGTGCACCGCCTTGGTCGCGAGGCACACAAACACACACAAGTATGCCTTGGTCAATTTCCTGTTCTTGACCGCGGCTGACTTTATCAGAAAGGGTCCCGCAAAATCCGTGCCGACCCCGACCCACGGCCTCGTGTATTGTACCCGATCAGCCGGCAGATCACCCATCTGCGGCTGCATGGTAGATGCCTTTGTCCGGTAGCATGCTACACATTTAAATATAACGCTCCTGACTGCTCTCCTCGCGGACAGGATCCAAAATTCCCTTTGTAGAATTGCTAACATCGCACCCAGTCCAGCGTGCGCGTTGCTAACATGACGGTGTGTTATTATGAGCTCGACAAGGGCCCCGCCCTTGGGAAGTAGTAAGGGATGGCGTCTCCCGTAGGACAGGTCCGACTTCCGGAGTCTGCCCCCCACGCGGATTAGACCATCCTGATCAATAAATGGGTTCAATCTGGCGACAGCACCCTTCAACTTAGCGCGTCCCGAGCGCAAGGTTTGAAGCTCAGACTTGAACCTGTCCTCCTGGACTAGGCGAACCAGATGACGCATAGCAATGCGCCGATCCTCAGCGGTCGCTACCGGCGCGAGCCTCTTCTGCTGGGGATGGCGACAATTGTGGATGAACCGCAACATCCAGCTGGTGACACCCAACAGCTTGTCCAAGCTGCTGTAACGGCGCAGCAGCCAGTCAAGATCCAGCGCGGGTTGCGCCGTCACTGCGTGTACCAACACGCCTGGCAAATCCTCGACCAGGCCTGGCTCAGGTGCACTCGGCCAGGTCGACTCTGGTTCCAGCAACCACTCTGGTACCCACCAGAGATGATGACGTATGAGTTCGGGGGCGGTGCAGCCGCGTGAGGCACAATCAGCCGGATTGAGCTCACCGGGCACATGTCTCCAGATTACTGTAACGTCCAGGTCCTGTATCTGGGCCACCCGATTTGCCACAAACACCTCCAGAGTGTGTGGCGCCGCCCGTATCCATGCCAATGCCACTTGGCTATCCGACCACGCGTAGGTATCCCTGATGTCTACCGTGGCCGCCAGTTCTTTGCTCACGTGGCCGAGGAGTCGAGCCAACAAGTGAGCCCCGCATAACTCCAGTTTCGGGATTGTGAGTCTGGCCTTGATGGGAGCCACCTTGCTTTTAGCCAGTAGCAATCTGACCTGTACTCGGCCCTCCGAGTCTGAGGTCTTTAAGTACACGACTGCTGCATACCCGCGCTCTGATGCGTCACAGAAGCCATGTAAGCTCGCACGGTACCTGCCCGGGGGCAAAATGCACCTCGGCAGGGCCACCTGATTGAGCTCTCCCATCGTTGTGACCAGACCCAACCAGTCATCAAGCGGGCGGCCATCCAGCGGCTCGTCCCACGAGACACCCAATGTCCACAGTCTCTGTAGCAGGCATTTGACAGCAAACAGGACCGGGCAAATCCAGCCATTGGGGTCATACATCCTAGCCAGAGTAGACAGACATGTCCGTTTAGTCCAAACCTTCAGGGGATCCAATCCAACTCGGAAGGTGAAGATGTCTGCCACAGGTTTGTACTGAATCCCGAGTACAGCAACCATTTCAGGGTTTTCCTGATCCTCAAAGAGGTGCGGATTCTGTTGGTGATCATCCGGGATCCCTTCCAACAGACGTGGGTCATTCGACACCCACTTCCGCAACTCGTATCCTCCAGTGGCGAGGAGGGCGATGAGCTCGTCCCGCAGCCGGATCGCCTCCTCGATTGTAGCCCCGCCCGTGCACACGTCATCAACATACAAGTCACGTGACAGCACGGCGGCGGCACGTGGAAACTGGCTTCTCTCCTGCTCGGCCAATTCCAGAAGGGAGCGGCCCACGACGGTATCCAGCACCGTCGCGGAAGCCCAAATTCTCCATCTCGTATCCTTATCTGCGGAGAATGCGAAGTGTGTTCGTCCAGTAACACCTGGTACCTCACTACCTCCGACTCCGCTCATTCCCGTGACTACGGAGTGTCGGGGTAGGCCCAGTGTCTTAGCAACCCGAGTTGACACCAGTGTACCCTGGGCCCCTGTGTCCAAAAGGGCTCGTATCCGGACGTAGCCCTCCTGAGGGCACCAAATGCGGACCGCCGCAGTTGGCAACAGGACGGTAAGGAGTTCTGTTGCCTTATGGTGACTGTGGCAAGCTAGTCACTCGTTGTACTGGCCCGCGGGGGAGGGCGGCCCCGCCCAGTAGGGCGTGCGCAACATATAAGCACTTTGAGGCGGAGCATATCCCGCCGCCCTCCCGTACCGATGATACGGGGGGTGGTACTCCAGCCTCGGGTATTCGTGGAGCGGGGGCGAGAACCGGTTCGCCCTTGACTCCTGCACCGGCTCCCGTGCCGGTAATTGTGGCCTCTTCATAACCTGGGACTGCGGCGCCTGGGCCGCTGGAGTCCGGACTGCAGCCAATCCGGTGGCTGTCGTCGGCCCCTCCTGGTCGACCTGGGTTGGGGAGTTCACCCTGTCTGCGCACGCAGCACTTGGCGAACCTCGACCAGATGACCTACCACTTCCAGGTGGTGATGCTCTGGAGCCCCCGCCCGTTGGGCGCTCCACTCTCGGTGGGTAGCCGTCCCTTCGATTACACAGAAGGGTATGGTGTGGTCCTCCACACCTGGGGCACGCTGTGGCCCTGGGGCAGTCCCGGTACTGGTGACCCCCCAGACAGCCGTAGCAGCGTCTCCCTTCTCTCGCCCTCCGGCGGCGATGTCCTACGGACAGTTTGATGAACTGTGGGCAGTCGACCTCCCGATGGTGCTGCCCACATCCCAGACAGCCAGTGTCTGGTGCTCCAGCTGTCACCGCATAGGCCTGCGTCAGCCCTCTGCGCTGCTGGGGCCTTCCCGTTCCCGAGCCGGGCGGAGTGCGTTCCGGCGCAGTCCTCCGGATCGTTTCCACCAAGGTCTCCGCGACCCTGGCCTCCCACTCCAGGAACTGGAGGAGATCGTTGAAGGTGGGGAGGTCCCGACTCCCAGCCACTTGTTCCCGATCGAACCGGGCCCGCATCTCGGCTGGAATCTTATCCAGCACCAAGTGCAGGAGCAGATAGGACCACTGGTCCACTGGGAGGCCGAGCAGCCGCAACGTGTTGGTCGCGACCTTCACCGGAAGGAGTATCTGCGACCTCAGCTGCGAGCGGCTGGTCACCCTGGGCAGTGTCAGTAGCTGCCTGACATGCGCGTCTGCCAGTAGACGCGTGTTTTGGTACCGCGATTCCAGCAGCTCCATCGCGGTATCGTACTGGTCACCTTCAAGGGGCAGGTGCTGGATAAGCGCCTTCGCTTCACCACGCACCGCCGTCAACAAATAGGCCAACCGCTGGACCTTTGTGAGATCCTCCCGTTGATCCACCAGGGAGGTGAACATATTCTTGAAGGCCACCCAGTCCTCCACCTTGCCGCTAAATTGCGGCAAGTCCAGTGTGGGGAGGCGGCCTGTAACCCCTTTTCCTGTGGGGGCCGCGGCTGTCGTGTGGGACGCCGACGTTCCTGATTCGGCCCTCCCGCTGTCCAGTTCCCCGACAGCCTGGATGACCTCGTTGTAGAGCTCCATGATCTGATCAAGGTCAGCAACAGCCTGATCTCTCCTCTTGGCCCCATCAGATCCAGATTCTGGGTCATCTGCATCCATCAACACGTGAAGGGCACCTTCGGCCCGAGCGAGGCGTTCCCGAGCCTCGCTGGCGCGCTGCCTGAGCGCGATCTCCCTGTCACCACGTCCTATCAGCGTCCTGACTGAGCTGAACCACCTCAGTTCAGACGAGATGAGGGTTGTTGGTTTCGCTGGTGCCATCTCGCTATGTCCAGTGAGTCAAGTACCCAAATAACACAATAAGGAAACCAAAATAACAAAAAACAAAACAAATAAACAACGGCAGTGACAGAATCCAGCAAGTCACAAACCGGTACACTTATTTAAAATAAACCGAAAAAATAAATAAACAAAACAATATATTTATCGGGAGGGGGTCTGACATATTAATAATAGAACAGTATAACTATTAATACTGATTTTTATTAGACAATTATTTATTAATGACTATGATATAACATATAATGTTAGATTAGAATCAGTATAAACTGTCGAGACAGTATTAAACAACATATAATTAATTATTGGGAATAATAATTATTCACGAGAATAATTATTATAGAGTCGAGGATAAGTCAGTAGCTAAGTACAACATGTGCACCGTGCCACGCCAGAGCCAAGACTCCCGATCCGTTTGAATGCCCACCTTTTATATCTGTGAGGCTAGAGTAGAGGGGTAGAAACGGCCGGGGGCTAAATTGCTGTCAGGCGTCAGGTGTCCGGTGCACGTGCTGTTTACAAGTTTCTTTGCTGAATCATCCTCACTCCGGCTTACTGTGCGAGGACGCCGACACGGCCATGCTGACATGCGTACGTCCTCGTACGCGCCAGCCATACAATGTAAATTTAATCTGAAACCAAACTATTGCTCGTTTATCCTGACAAAAACTAGTTAACATTAGTGTAATTATTGTTTCTGGTCCGGCACTAAGCCCTTCAGAATTACTGGTCCGATCTTTAAGATCCTTCAGTATAATTATGGTTTCTGGTCCGGCGCTAAGCCCTTCAGAACTACTGGTCCGATCCTTAAGATCCTACAGTATATTTATGGTTTCTGGTCCGGCGCTAAGCCCTTCAGAAATACTGGTCTGATCCTTAAGATCCTACAGTATATTTATTGGTTCTGGTCCGGCACTTAGCCCTTCAGAAATACTGGTCTGATCCTTAAGATCCTACAGTATATTTATTGGTTCTGGTCTGGCACTTAGCCCTTCAGAACTTGCTAGTCTGGATTTCTCCCTATAGCATTTTTTTTTTTTTTTTTTTTTTTTTTTTTAATGATCCTTTTCTTTATGAACATCGGCTTGAACTATTATATTTAGTTGTTCAGAACACATAGGAAAATCATCTTTAGAATCAACTGAAACAGAGCTATTGGCATGATAATTATTATCGGATTCTGCGAGCAGTTTCAGTTTCACTGCCAGTTTTAGAAATATTATCAAATTCTTTATCGATTTCATGAACAACATCATAATCCGCCGACACGGTATCATTGATAGAATGTTCGGCTATTTCCAAAAGTCCAGAAGGACCATGCAGTACTTCTCTTAAATTTTCGTGTGAATACTTATAAACCCTGTTTGACCCATTAATATGTTTAAATTCGTAACGATCTCCGGGAAAAATTGCAGTTATTTTAAATGGACCTTTATATTTCCTGTCTAACTTAGTTTGGTGTCTTTCTTGGGATTTAACAAACACAAAGTCTCCTATGGAAAACGGTCTAACTTTAGCTTTACCTCTATTAAACCTATGAGCATCGGCACGAGACAACTTGATTATATTCTCTTGCGCACTATTTCTAATTTCATTTAAGTCGAGTCTGCCTGATTCTTTATCAGAAGAATTAGCTAATTTTAATAGTCCTAAAGAATGACCTTGTATCCCAAACATAAGTTCAATAGGGATAAAACCGGTCCCTTCACAGCGCGTACTATTAAGGGCTAGCTGTATTTCTCCCAATTGGTCCTGCCAGGAGTTATCAGAATCACTTCCAACTATAGTAAAAGAATTTTTTAGTGTTCGCATTACTCTCTCAACTTGACCATTAGCCCTACTTGTTCCCGTAGCTATAAGATGTAAAATTATGTTGATCTTCACAAAAAATCTTAAAATCGGTATTGTCATATGAGCGTCCATGGTCGGCAATTTTTTTTTTTTTTTGGGGCACCAAATAAATTAACAAGATTTTTCACAGCTTGAATAGCATGACTTGAATCTAAAGAAGTAATATGTTCTAAAAGCACAAATTTTGTGAAGGCATCTATTGCAACGGAACAATATTCCTTTCTGTCGCTTTTGCCACTAAGTTTATCAGTTAAATCCTAATGAATAGTATGCCACGGAATAGCTGATTTTGGAATTGTATGTAACTGTACTTGTTGAGCACCTGATGGACCTTTGGATGCTTTACAAATTACACAGGAATCAACATACTTTTTTACATATTTTGCCATGTTCGGGAACCAGTATAGATCATACAACTTGTCAAGAGTTTTTTTTCATATCCAAGATGTTTTATTTCGTTGTGAATGTGACTAATTAGGGTCCATGCTAGAGATCTTGGGATGAATGGGAGCCATTTTAAAAGTTTGCTACGTATTATTTTACGGTAAAGTAAGCCCTGTCTTATATCGTATGTGTGTGATATTTCATTAGGATAACTGTTAGCTTCTAGGTTGGAAATAAGTTCTGAGATTTCAGGATCACGCCTTTGCTCTACTAATAGCCAATCTTTTTCTAATTCTGAGAAGTTTACAATTTTAGGTTCCAATTCAAGTTTTTGTGGAGGTGTTTGTTGGGACGGTTCATTTTGAGAAAAATTGCTAGAGAGAAATTCGGCATGAGCCATATTTTTCCCTTCCTTGTAAATGACATCAAAGTCATCGGATTGCAGAATAGCCCACCATCTGTGAACTCTTGGTGTCAAATCTTTTTTTGAATGAGAAGCTTTTAAGGAGTTGCAATCAGTAAAAACAGTAAATTTACGCCCAAAAAGATAATGTTGGAAATGTTCTACAGCCTTAACTACTGCTAAGGTTTCGAGTTCGTACGAGTGATAACGACTTTCTGCATCAGTTGTGCGGTGACTAAAATAGGCTATTACGTATGGTAAATTATCGGCTTTTTGTATTAAAACTACTCCATAACCATTACTACTAGCATCAGTATGCAGTTCTATTGGCAAGTCAAAATATTTTAAGGACAGGCTCGGTTGTAAGATGCTCAATAATAGTTTTAAGTATTTGGTTATGTTCAGAAGTCCAAGTTATTTTACCTTTACCCCCAGCCGTTAAGGGGTATAAAGGTTTCAGTAATTTTGAAAAATTTGGAATAAATTTACGAAAATAGGAAGCTAAACCAATTAGTTGTCTTACATGTGTTAGTACTTGGAGTTGGCAATTTTTGCAAAGCTTTAATTTTACTAGGATTTGGTCTTATTTCCCCAGAATGAAAAAACTGCTTTGGCGAGGGTTTCTAACAAATTATTGAGTCTAGCTAAGCCTTCACCAATACTTTCTAATGCCGACAGTACGTCATCCATATAAACAAGAATTTTACTATCATTTAGTTCTTTTAATGCACAGTGAATAGCTCTTTGGAAGACTTGTGGAGCATTTCGTAGTCCGAAAGTCATAGTCAAGTATTCAAAATGACCGGTAGGAGTAACGAATGCAGTTTTTTCAATAGAATCTTTAAACTAAAATTTGGTGAAAACCAGAAGCCATATCAATAGTTGAAAAGAAATTTGTTCCATGTAATTTATCAATTTAATCACTAATCAGGGGAAGAGGATAATTATCTAGGCGCGTATTGCTCTCACTACCATATTTTTTTTTTTTTTTTACTAATAAGATAGGACTTGCAAAAGGGGACGCACTTTCTCTAATGATATTAACTATTTCTAACTCTGAGGGGGACAATCTGTATGGACGTCTGTGTACAGTTTTATTTGCATCAATTAGTTCTATTTTTAATTTACCAGTTGAAACACGTGTAATGGGTAAGGTATCAATAAAATTATAGGAATATATTTTTTTTTTTTAAATATTTTAATAAGTATAGTTTTGTCATTACTAATTAAGTCGATATCAATTGTATCAATGTCAAATGACTGTTTAGTATTATTCACTTTGACGCAAGAATTATTAACTTTAGTTTTTTTTTTTTTTTTTTTAAAGAAATTGAATTAGAATTAATTTCGACTGAAATCCCATTTTGTAAAATATCACGTCCTAACAGGATCTCCTCACTCAAATGGTTGTCAGGTAAAACATGGAAAGTCACGTCTATTTGTATATTTTGTATAACTACTGGACACTTAATTTGTAAATAAGAAGTTATACTGTCGCAACTAATTCCCTTTAAAATGATTTGTTCATGAAATCGTTCACCTACAAGTAATTCTACTTTATTTTGCCTGATCTGGCTACATTCTGACCCAGAATCAAAAATAAATGATAACTTCATACCACTAGTCTCCAAAACGCCACGAGCTATTGAAGTGCAGAGGTTGACCTGCTTGATGCGCGAGGCGACGTCTTCTTTCTTCTTATAGTTCTTCGGACAGGCGCTGGCTATGTGGCCGGCGTCGGAGCAGATGTAGCAGGTCGTCTTCGTTGAATCTGCTTTAACAGGAGCGGTAAAGATTTTATTAGTAAAACAGTATTTGTTATGAGCGTTACGGCACTCGCTACCACGATGACCAATTTTACCACAAAAGTGGCAGAAGCCTTTATACGCAGCTGTTGGTGTACGATATTTCTTGGAGTCGATCCCTGAGGAACAAGATTCTTCATGACGCCTTTTAAGAGAAAAGCCTCTTAAGGTTCGAAAAAGTTGATACTTGTGCCAAATGACAGAAGAGTTCAATTCACGGCGAATTTTATCATCACATTGTGATAATACTGAAATTACAAAGCCCGTTATAACATCTTCGGGTAAATTGGAATTAGGTATTTTAGGTTAATTGCCATAAACGAATGCCTGCCTCGGCGAGATTCTCTTTACTTTCAATTTGGAATTTAATAACCTTATCAAAGTGATATTGCATTGTCATAGGTTTCGAAAATTTAGATAAAAGCATGTCTTTTATAGTAGGCCAAGAAATTTTATCAGGTTGTATTTTGGTAAGACATGTAGCGGCGCTTCCTTTGAGGGAGTGGCTTAATGCGATTATCAGGTCAGCACCATTAATTTTTTTTTTTTTTTTTTCATTAATAATCATTTCACTTAGTGCACACCAGTGGGTAATGTCAGGTTCAGGCTCATCAGGATCAAAAGATACCAAAATGGCTGGCGGAAATAAAGCGCCATGGCGTGCATCCATGCTGTTGGCTATTTTTTTTAAGATGGCTTCCATACCAGAAGAAAAGAGGAACATTTGATGGTCTGCGTCACTGACCATGGGCGGGGAAAGTGGATCCGATCCCACTTCTGATATCGGGAGGGGGTCTGACATATTAATAATAGAACAGTATAACTATTAATACTGATTTTTATTAGACAATTATTTATTAATGACTATGATATAACATATAATGTTAGATTAGAATCAGTATAAACTGTCGAGACAGTATTAAACAACATATAATTAATTATTGGGAATAATAATTATTCACGAGAATAATTATTATAGAGTCGAGGATAAGTCAGTAGCTAAGTACAACATGTGCACCGTGCCACGCCAGAGCCAAGACTCCCGATCCGTTTGAATGCCCACCTTTTATATCTGTGAGGCTAGAGTAGAGGGGTAGAAACGGCCGGGGGCTAAATTGCTGTCAGGCGTCAGGTGTCCGGTGCACGTGCTGTTTACAAGTTTCTTTGCTGAATCATCCTCACTCCGGCTTACTGTGCGAGGACGCCGACATATTAATGCACTAACATTAAATATTACTTGACTCTGTTATCAACAAGTGAAACAAAATATCATGGTAAACCCGTATCGGACCGTACCGGATCCGTTCCGGTATCGATAAATCAGAATCAGAATTTGATGATGGTACAACCCTAGTGCATTCCGATGCACCGACCTACCTTCGCCAATTTTTTAATCTTTCACCCGCAAGATTATTTATCAAAAGTAGATTCCTAGATTTTACTACGGAAACTACGCTCTGCTACCAAATGTTTCAGCCAACTCTGCTACCAGAATGTTTAAATTTAGCAGTGGAAGCGTGATATGATAGCAAAGTTAGGCTGAACATTAAAAATAAACAAAAGAAAAGTACCTTACGCGCTTGGGCGTGACTTGCTTATTAATCCGAATTAATTAAACCCGATTAAGCCCCTTCTCATGAGATTCCTACACATCCCCTATTAATTCGGTGTCGATCCAACTGGCACGCGAAGTCAGGGTAGAAGATGGGTCTTCACACAGGTTATTTCACCACCGAGTGTTCAATTGTCAATAAGCTTTAAACTTTTATCCACTAGGCAACCGGGCCTCACTCACGATATCAATGCGCAATTATTCCCGAAGATTGAACGCAAATCGTATTAAAATAGTCTATCCAGAGACTTCAGTAATAAACAAAAGGGAGAATGCATCTAACCACGGCCGCGCGGGTAAGCAAACATCTGCAGACTGAACTGTCATGGCGTCAGGCGCGTCCAAAACACCTAGTGTTGTACCAAAACCGAAACTTGTCGACAATCCGAATCGAATAAATTCAACGTGAATATATATTTGTCTGATGAATGTTTTATCCGAAACACATCGATTTATACTCGTACGTATACATATATATTTCATCACCATAATATTGGTTAAGAATCAATGCGTTATTTTGAAAATCTAATCTATTCTCGAAAGTTTGTGACTTCAGAGAAAATAGAGTTTAGATCTAAATCTTCCCCTTAAGTAGTGGTCAGTCCACTGACTCCACACAAAGCCAATAAATCAGCGTCGGGCCAATGATGTCAAAACTATTGCGGCCGATAAGGGAGGTGTTCATTATATGGATAAATAACTTCGCTCGCCCAGACAAATTATTATCGTAAGGTTTCCTTGCAAAAACAATTTTGTTTATTTTTTCGTTTTGTTTTCCTGTTATGGGGACTTTACGTAATCTTTACCTTCAGTAAGAGAAATGCTTGAGCAATATGTTCTATTTGTAATGTTATAATAAATCATTTTTACAGATAGCTACTTTATCTGCTGGAATTGAGTCATCCTTTCTGGCCATTTTTCATAGGTACACCACAAGGTATCATAGGTATAGACCTACATTATGTATAGTTTTAGATACTTAATACGATAGCCACACTTTAGATTTGCTATTTTATGCACATTTAAAATTTTGGTACGAAATATTTTTTTCATGTGTACTATACTTTTATTTAATTTGCAATTTATATAGAAAGACTCTACATATTTTAGCCCACTAAGTTGCCAAAGCAACTTTTATTGTAGAGAAAATTGATATAAAGTTTATCTTTCTAAAAAAATATAATATTTTTTAGGTTAGTCTTTTATTATACTGAACAGTTAGATACACTTGAAGATGCTGTAGTAACAATTGAAATTAATAACAATTCCAAGTGAAGCCCGATTGATAACATAACAAATGGTCATATTTCATGCTGGCTGATTGATTTACGGCGTTGCTTGCTTTCGAATTCAATTTATTGTTTGTGGTCAGAGAAAAGTAAATAAGTTAATCAAATTTACTAGAAGTGACTTAGGTTAAATCTTTAAGTCATTGTACTCTCATCATAACTTAAATGTTTTATTTATTTATGTAAATGTTTTATGCGACGCCGATATAATTCCTCCGTGTTTCGAGCAGCAGTTTTGCTAGGTATTTTTTTTTGTTGTCAAAGTGCTGTGTTGTTTGGTTCAGGCGTAAGCTGCAGATAGTTTTGAGTATATATACAAAAACTCGTTCATGTATCATGGTGGTCATCTGTAAACTAAGCCCATTAGCTTTAATTTATAGCTTTTTAATAAATTGATTTTCAGTTCAAAATATCGCAAAGTACTCGTAAACTTAATTAAACCTAAACAGTCTTTGCTGAATGTAATATATCTTAAAACTATACTAACACTTTGCATGATTAACACACCATTCACTTTAGTTTACCTTTCATTTAGACATGATATAAGTTTGTAATCGGTCTCCTTGAGAAGTCAGTCACAAAACTATAGGTAAATGTTTGGTTGTCTCATAGAATAAGGAATTCGCGCGCGGTCTTTAGTTTTTCTAAATACCTACAAGATAAATTTGACAATGATAGTATATCTGTCGAGGCCGGAAATAAAGCAATTTACGGCCGAAGCGCACCTGAGGCCTTGCCAAGTGCATTTTAAAGAACGAGGCGAAGCAAAGGCCGAGCAAAATTATATTGATACCACATTATCACTATTTAAAAATAATAATTATGAGTTTTTCAATCTTACGTACGATACCTATCTAGTGAATCTGGATCTGTAATGTTAAATGGATTAAGCGGTCTATATTAAACAGAGATCCGTCCAAAATTATTTTTCTATAATGAACGTTCTATCAATGTACATAATTAAATAAATATGAAATTTAGTAAATTAAGTAATAAAAAAAAATATGACAAAATATCCATCAATAATAAACAGTACTAGGTAGTTTAGATGTCCGAATAAATTTAAACCTACTCTCAAAAAGATAATAATAAGAGGGATTGGACTTAATATAATATCAATTATATGAAATTAAATTTATTTGAAATTAATAATTTCAATTTTTCATCTACATTCAACATTAGAATTTGTTATGAAATCGCGACTCGTACTAATAAAAAGACTAGTAAAATCATAAGAAAGAGGAAAATCCAAGAGTCCAATCATTATAATTTTACCGTAGAAATTGTATTTGATTTTCCAAAAATAAATGATACAATCATAAGCCGACTATGTGCAAAATAAATGACAGGAAAGGCTGTCGCTCAATCCATCAAAGGAAATCATGTTTGTCCGCGTCATTATTTATTTGGCAACAGTTATTATCATTTTTATACGACATGTTGTAATAACAAGAGATGGAACAAAGAATTAGAAATAGTTTAGGTAAGCAAATTATTTTGAAAAATAGAATATTTCATGGTGTACATCTTAAAATATGTACTAATATCGGTTCTAAATTTATGATAACTAGTCCTACCCGGTATGGTTAGATTTGAACGCTAAATGGTGGCTACTTTAGGTCTTATCAACATGTTTACTGGTGTACAGAAACTCAAGTGTAAAAATCTGAGCCATGCCAATCGTTATGCCACTGCTAATAACTATCAAGTTATTTTTGTGGGCAATTACATCTATAACACGTTGGTTGCTGTCATTTGGTCGGGATCTATAATTTATTCGTAATAAGTCCGTTGTAAGTGGCATATGCGTGACTCTCACCTTTCGCTATAATTATATATAGTACCCTAGTAGTATTTACAAAAATATGTCAATTTTTGGCTATATTTGTATTATATTTCTCAGTAGCATTTTGAGTAGTATCTGCAAAGTTAATACCACAATGCTAAAAGACAGGAGGAAAACAAATTGAGTAAATAAGTCTCAATACGAAAATAGAAATAAGATTCCAAATGAATACTTATATCGCAAATCAGGGAAAAATAGCTAAACTTAATCGCAAAGCCAGAGAAAACAAGAAAATATTGAATAAACAATGTCTCGGCATAAAATATTTTCATTTGGCATTATCATTCGTGTCTATGTTTGTAATCATTACAAATCAGAAGATAATATTAATGGAACATCCAAACATAATGTGTGTAGGTGTTCACATTGCATTATCTTCTTCAGAGGCATAAAGTTACCATATTCATCTGAATAATATTAATTAAAGCTGCACCACTATATACGTGACAAAAATCTTGTTTGGTTTCTATTAACTCAACCTATTAGCAGCTTACAGCACTTTGCATATTGTATATTGAATTTTTAATAAGTTAAGACATTAAATTAGCATTTTAAATTATACGTCTGACGATGCATCGTTATTCATATTATAACCACGTGAGTCATTTAATACTCTTATAATATGTAAACTTCAGTCAGCAATAATGGCTTGGCGTATTTTTATATTATTATTATAATGTGTGTTTTTTTACCATTATATATATTACATTACTTTTATTATCTAAAGATTTCAGTCGTTTTCATCCACTTTCTCTACAACTAGGTGTGTTTTATTTTTTCTGCATTTACGTCCACGCATACATGCTTGTTATTTTCTGTATATTACAAAGTAGCAAATATATTTTTTTCTTAATCATGATTGTAACAATTATAAGAATTAAATCTGCGACAGTTATTTTCAACAAGTACCAGTTTCAAATAGGTAACTATACAAACTTGTGTTGGAGTCAAAATATTCATAACAAAAACGAGATACGATATTTGGCTGCCTTGTCAAAAATTAATACGACTGCTGAATTCAGGTTGGTACAGAAGTCTAAACTTCTACCTACTATGTAATTTTTTTTTCCAAGTAATATTTTATGAATCATATCGGAAGTAAAGTTTCTTTTTTAATTGTCACAGATACAATATTTATATAGTACCTAGACATGACACTACGTGGCGTAAGTATCTATGTATTTTGTGTTATTTTTGATATGATTTCTAACAGCATTTTTATATACAAATATGACTATAAAGACTTTCAGACTATCTTACATGGAATACTGGACGCCCCACGCTAAAATATCTCCCTCATAAAGGGAGCTAAATGATTAAACTAGTATGTAGACACATGTCAAAGGGCACGTCATAATCCAACGCGAGACTCTCAGATTAACATTTAAACAAGTTTTATGTAAATCGACTAACGTTTTTGATTCTCCCTCACATTCATCTCAAATGTGATATTTGAGAATAGAACAGAACTGTAACCATAATTTTACTCGACTGCATTAAACCCAAAGAAATAACATGATTAAGTTCTTATTTTAATCCGTTATAACGTAGTCACATAAAAATGGTGAAATTTAAAGAGCATGTAATTTTTTAATTTCACAAAATCAGTAATCCTCACATGCAAGCAACCTCTCTGATTTTGGTGATGCAATAAAATAGGCTAAAAGAGAAATTTGAAAAAATTGAAAACTATTTCACATTATAATGATAACTGTTACACATATACCTAATATAATAAAAAAAAAATCGTAATGAGTTCAAGTAGGCAAAGACAAGAACGATGAAGATATGGACTGTATACAATATGTTGATGAATCTACTTCTTAACATATAGGAATAAGGATAAATTTTCAACATGATTTTATAGCTATCTAATGACTACGATGGACATATTATTAAAATACATAATCAATTAGTTTTCAATGAGCCTGGAAACACCCCTTTCAATAACTCCGCCTACTGTAATGCAACACCCCACCTCAAAACTTATAGGGTTTATTAAAGGTGAACATACGAGTATTACATCCATTGTTCTTACTCAAACATCTCACCCCTACTTTAAAGAATTTTCAAAATGGTTGCTAGTACTGTAGCAATTATATTGATTGTTTTTTTTATAGTTAGGTTTTTTTTTTGTAACTAAGAAATTAACTGCATTATCTTAGTATACATTTTCTATTTTTGGTCCATGTAATAACTGCGAAAATACTATAATTATTTTTCTATATTCAAATACAAACGTAATATTCATTTATCATCCCTTAAGCCGAAAATACTTACTAATGTTAACGCCATAATATGAAATTTCTAAATTTTTCTATAATTTTGTACTAAATTGTAAAGAAATTGAATAATTAAGAAATTAAAGAATTAAAAAAATATATTAAATATGCTATCCTAAAATATTAACTATGAAATTATTTTTATATTTATGAGCGTTTTATAAAACATACGTAGTTTCGTTAATAAGATCATAAAAAGTTTCCCAAGTAAAAACAATTCCATAGTTATTATGAGAAAGCGTTATAAAAAGTATTTTAACAAAGAATTAGCATTAAGTTTAATAACAATATTTTAATTAACAAACCAAGCGTATGTTAAAGCCATTTCACACTGCAGCCGAGAAAATCAATCAATTTTCCTTTCATTACCACCGTCCGCTGCAAAACCTATCTGTCTACCGTTGAGCGGCAAACAGAAAAAAAGGCGTATGGAATTGTGGCGAACAAAAGGCGAAAGGGATGCGTTTAATCCTGACTAGTAGTCCTTTCGATCGACGGGGAAAAATTGAATTTATTATTCGGATGTTTTTGACTGACGTGTTATTTCACACGACGTGAAGAAAAGCGACGGAGCGGTCCAATCCAATCAGTCGGCGGCGATAACTTCTATATACTCCGAATGAACTGACAAACTGAAAATGGTTTCTATTCGATTTTTTATAGGCATTTACGCCGGCTTAGACCGTGCGGTTCGTGCGAATAGGAATCAAATGCATGTATTGGAATGTTTACTTTTTTCCAATTTCTCGTTTTCAATGCTGGCCTCTTTGCAGTATTATTTTCTCATACTGCTCTCAGAAATGAATAAATACTCACATATTTAGTATACAATTTGGCTGCCTTAAAATATATTTGACTAAGATATAAGCAGTGTTTCAAGTTTACAACAACCATCTTTCTGAAAAACAAATAAATAAAACCTAAGCAGTCTTAATAAATTAAATCCAGCTTATACTGTGTTTTACTTTATTAAATATTGTTTTCATTTATTAGGTTAATTTCATTTGATTCCCTTATGTCATTTCAGCGAATTCCCGTTTGCATCCCAATACCTATGGCTTCGGAGCTCAAGATGTTTTATTTTACCCCTATATGAGGTGGAACACAATAAAAGATACACTATATTTATTTGTTTTATTGTAATACCCGGCCCTAATTTAATAATATTGTATTATTATTTATTGATTTCTAATTGTTTGTCAGTGTACAATATACTAGTTTGTTGCATTAATGCAGAGATCTTAACATCAGAATAAATTTCATTCATTATAGGGCAAAGCCACATTCAATTAAGACCCAATGCAATCATGCAATGATAAAGCATAATGTTGCATAAAGTGCAATATGTTTACAATAAGTATGCGCGGGCGTTTCCCAGAAGCTCTGTCCGTGTACCCCGGCATCGCAATGCCAATTAAATCGTGTTTTACTCTGTTTTTTATTTGCGCACGCTACATAAGCTGCCCGAGCTCTCTCTAACTTATGACCGTGTTCCAACCATTGAGGAATAAAAAGATTATTATTCATAGCAAAGATAAATTTTAAACTGACAAAAGGCTAATAGAAAAACGGAACGCATTGCCAGGATATTACCCAAAAACGTTTCGCATTGTCCAATTTCTCTGCGAGCCGAGGTACATGAAAATTTAATTTAAACAATCGAATATAACTAACTGACTCGAAGTGCGTTTTGGTCTTCAGTGCACGAATATCAGGTTTCATAATAAATCACAGAGAAAATGTCTCGTCGCCTCTTCTACTAGCAATAAAGGCACTACTCAGGTTGTCGCTGAGTAGGAATAGCGCCTTTATTGCTTGTCTATATATTTTCAGACTATTTTCTGTTTTATTTGAAAATTAATATAGTACATAATTAAAAATCCACTTTGATACATGATATGAATAGTATCGACATAAAAATAGCTTTAAATATAACACCGTTGCTCAATACCAACAAAGTTTCGCTGTGTTCCATTAATTGACTTTTTATTCCGAATAACGGGAGTCGAAATGTTGCCAATAACAAAATTAAGGCTGAAAAAAATACATCGACAACGAACGAATGGTCATTTGCATGCGTAACATGAGCCTGTGTAACTACCTCGCATGCCCGACATTATCCGGAATAAGGTGCTATAAAAATATACCGTTATTAAATGGAAAAGTCACGATTTCTTTATGAACTTACGTGTCCTAAAAGAATACCTACTTAGTTATTGGGAATAATTTAATTGATATACAAAACCTTTGTTTGTTACATCCCCCTAATGTGTTTCGAATATACCTATGATGCTTATCATCTTAAAATAAGTTTAAATTTTTTGCCTAACAGTTACAAGAGAATAGCAAAAAAATAAATATTACGTGTCTTAAACTACTTTACAAACATACATATCATCACGCCTGTCTCCCGTAGGGGTAGGCAGAGACTAGAGATTTCCATTGGCTACGATCCTTACAGACCTCACTAGCTTCCTCCACACTCATCACTCTCGTCATACACGCTCGCCGATTTTGGGTACTCCTTTTAACCTTAAACTATCTTGTCTTATCTTAAATATGGGTCCTAAATTAAAGGAAGCACGTCGAACCTTTGGGTCCTTTTGTACTTACCCCATCCCTTACTCACCCACACAGGGATTTCTGAAGAAGGACTGCATGAGCTTCAGAACATCACCTGGTGCGAAGTGCCTATAGTCCTCCAGGTCAGGGTACGCTGCTCCAAAGAGGTCCATTCGCTTGCTGGCCAGTGAGTCACAGCAACACAAAATGTGGCTCATGGACTCCTCTGCTTTTGCACATGCCCTACATTCGGGGCTTTCGACAAGTTTCAGTTTAAAGAGGTGACTGCGGTTTTCAAAATGTCCGGTCAGAGCTCCTATTATTGTTCTTGTCTGTGTTCTGTTATACCTACAGACCTTCCTATGCCACCAGGTGCCATTGGCACCAATCGTCGCCTTCGAGTGTGCGAGTCCACTCAGTGTATTCCATTCGGCCTTTTGTCTCCTCTCGACATTTTCTTTGACAGCTGTAATTGCCGTTCCATATGCCAGCCCTACTACCTTAAACTACTTTGATACCTATAATATACGTTTAGTCGGCTAAATTACGGAGAATGACGTTTTAGCTTACAATGAAACGTCTCCTACATATTATCTTCTAGCCTAATATATATATATAACCTTTATATATTCATAAACTGAAAAATTGTCACAGCCTGAGTAAAGATAGCAGGATGTTACATAAGAAAAAGCTTGTCTTAACTAAATATATGAATTTTTGTTATTATTTCTTAAATCTTACCTCACCATCACTGTCTATTTATCGATTCCGTTTAAGGCACCGGCATCGTCTTGAAATCTCGCTGGCCCATTCCTGGCTACATCTTGATATGATGACAATTCAATACTACGCCTACAGATTGCAATACAAATATTTTCTGACAGAATGAATGACAATGAATATAAAAATGTATGCAGTTACTTCGATAGGAACATTCTGAAATAGAGACCGGCTATAGCTTATTTGAGTATTGTTAGAAATCCGTTTATAGCTGAAGCCTCGCATTTAGAATTAGGAAGTGCGACGTTCGCGGTTTCAGATTCAATGCTTGGGGGCGTCTCATCGTACGTAGCTAGCATTATTATTATCTGTGTTTCTCATAGAATTAGGAAGTTTGTCTCGTGCACACAGTTAGAAATTTTATGGTATTTCTGTAATCAAAGACAAGAAAGGACTTTCCTTTCAATCAATCAATGAGTCACTTTTCTCATTTGCATGATGTATACAAAAAGGTATAACGTACAGTTTTTTTTATTGCCATATTTTTTCATTACTTTTTCAAAAAAATTCGAAATTCTATTTTAACGCTAGTCCAAAGAGTCGTAAATAGCGATATAAGTGTGTTACTATTTCATATTGGAGATATTTTATGAAATTTAATATTTTGAAATACTGCTTGGTCTTATGGACCCGGCAGTGTCAAGTGATCGTGAGTGGGCTTTATCTCTGACTAAAGTGTTATGGTGCATTCAATAGTTTATATCTTCTTTGTTTATTGCTTAGAAATATGCGGTAAGGTTATCTATGGAGACATTTTAGGTAACTCTATCCAGTAACCTTTATAACTTCTTATCTTATAAAGCGTTGAATTATGATTTAGAAATAAAGACTATGCATGGGAAAAGTAACTTTATAACATTATTTTATTTATTTGTAGCTTCCGTTAATATTTAAGAAATTTTCTGATTCTAGATTGAGGCAAAGGGTTACTTGTATAAAATTTAATTTGTTGTTTGTAAATCCTTTTTTGTACAGTGGGCAACATAGGCTAGCATTATAACTTTACCCTTTTAGTTGGCATAGTTTTCTTTATACATAGTTAAGTTGGCATAGTTTTATTCTGGAAGAGATTGCATTAGCGATAAGTCCGCCTTTGTACCTTACCTAGTTTTTAACAAAATTATGTATACATTTGTTTGGTGCAATAAAGAGTTTTTCTATTCTATTCTATTCTATTCTATACAAAACTAAACAAAAGCTTAATTTAATACTCTTTATTACGTAAAATTATAAGTTAAACAAGATATATATTTTTTTAAATAATTTTAGTCGGAAATTGTATTTGTACATTAGCTTTTTACCGAGAAAATAGTTCTTCTTCTCTTCTTATTTTACAAAGGCGTGTGATAAATGAATATATTAAAGAAAATACAATAAAAAAAAATTCTTATAATCATCATTGACGGCAGTTAGAAAAGGATACTTAAAGCCTGTAAGTGGTACTTCAATTAGAAAAATATAGTTTGTGATAATTGCCTCTTAAAATATCATGGTAAGTACGTAGTAGTAACTTTTATAATGAGCAATTACATAAAATTATTGTAAAATGAATAGGTAATATTTTACATATATATAATACTAGCAGTTCCCCGCGGCTTCGCCTCGCGTGGGACTCGGTTATATCGCGCCCAAAAGTAGCCTATGTTTGACCTCAGGTCGTTAACTACATCCCTACTAAATTTCATCACAATCGGTCCAGCAGTTTAGCCGTGAAGAGATGACAGACAGACAGACAGACTTTCGCATTTATAATATTAGTATAGATAGTATAGATTATCAAAAGAGATTAAAAAATAACATAAAAATATATCAACAAAATTCCAGCATTATTTTTACAATTAAAATACAAGAGCTTTATGTTGTCTCTTGAATAAATAAAAACCACAGTACAACGCTCTCTGCATTACTATCTGCTTGTATATTTTCTACTCCCATCGGACTTACAAGTTCTATTCCAACTAAAATTATGTTGTTTCTCGTCAGACAAGTAAGTAAAATACATTTTCTTTTCTTTTTGTTGCAGGTAAGGACCCCGAGGACAATTACTGTGCACTAACTTCTAATGCAGAGGTAGTATGAAAGGGTAAACAAAATAGCATTACAAACGCAGCAATGAAAAGTTGTTCCTTTGAAGTTAAAACGCGCGAAAGTGTCGTTGAGTAATAAATAGTACGAAGATTCTGAGCCGAGAGCCTAGATGTGACAACAAAGTATAATGGCATGTGCATTAACTTCAGTCGCTATAAAAGTGAACGTTTAAACCTGTAAAGCTAAGTACATCTCATCCAGTCTAGTGCACATACTATAAAATGTCTCATGACTGTTGTGTTTTATATTTATTTATTTAACTATATATCAAATTTTTTAACTTTTGAAAGTGATAAATATTTATCCAAACTTTCTGCTTCTTTTAATATAAATTTTATCATTAATGCACACAAGCAATCAATGCAACAACTTATAAACGCAATTTTATTATTATGTACAGTTGGGATAATATACTTACGTGAGTTATTGTGTCTATCTTTTTGTTTCATAATTTTTCACGTGCTCTGAATCATTTTTATATCAGTTTAATACTAAAAATTTCTGAATTGTGCGAGGAAGTATTTATTTATTGAAAAATAATGTCGCATACCTCTGGGAGAAAAATAGGTTATCTGTAACTTTACATACATAGTTAATAATTCATCATAAATGATATTTAGAAAGTAAGAATAGGTAATAAAGTATACTTACTTTAAATTTTAATAGAAATTTGACAAATGACCATATAACTCACGACGGCCTATCCAGCTAATAATATTTCTATGTTTGTCACGATGATTACACGTCGTACCGAGAGGACAGGATGGTCTTTGAAGTCAGCCGTCATGGCCGGTGGTCCTCGGTTTATAGTTTCTTCCTTTTACTTCGCGAGCATATGGCTTCCGTCGGGTTTGTGTACCCATTACCAAGTTCATACCACCGGCCATTATGCTAAACGACTTTTGAACAATTAAAGTTATCGCTTCCATAATTTCCATTATTAATTGATGAATTCTAATTCTATTATAATATTCAGTTCCAGAGGATATAAAATTTAGGCTCTGACACTATCATGTCATTTTGTGAAGTTCTAAAATGTACAAACTAAAATATGTTTTTATTGACAAACATGGTATTTTTCATAATTACTAAAAATCAGATACTAGATTTTACACTACACGAAAACTGCATTTCATAAATCCAATTTATACAGAAGGAAACTTCCTAACCCTACCCTTTCAACCCATATATTATGAAACCGCACGTCACTCTCCTGCATAAAATATCGATACAATTTCTATTTCGTCAGCATACCACAGGTAGGCGCGCTAAGAGGATTTCGTTCCAGTGAGACGTTTACAAGAGCCCTAACAATGTTATTCTTCCGTTGACAAGCTTATAGGCGGGAAGGCTGGTGATCAATCATATCGAAGTGAGGTGGCTATCGTCGAATCTATCGAGTATCGATTTGTCACATTTCGAAGTCAATTACGACAAGAAAATGAATGTAGTGATTGAATTGAGTCAGGCTGATTCGTTTGTTTGTTAGTAAGTTTCATATTTTTTTTATTGATATCTACTCAAAATCTTTGTAATGAATCGTAATTAAATGTACGAAAATAAGAAGTTACGAAAATTAAAGAACAATGAATTTACATTTAATTACAAATAATAATATTTGTAACAACAATGCCAGATTTGTTAGTAAAATATCAATTAATGAATAACATATGTTACATCACTATCGTCTAAGACCCTTTTCCGGGGGGATTTAATCGGGATAATACATGTGTCGCATCTTATTACCAATCTCAGATTGTGGCAAGAGCAAACAGGCTGTAGCCCGCGAGTCAACATGATATCACTTACGGGACCTTTCCTCACAAAGTGTATTTGTATTGACGAATTCTTTTTCATCTTTTAGTGTCTACTTACACAAAGGCTGGGTATGTATCGTGGATAAATATGGATATGAATATAAGACGATTGTATTTCAAACATTTTTGTCTATGATTATATTCTAGGTATAATTGGTTTGCAAATATATCAATTTGTTTTAATCTCTACCTCTATACGAACTCTGAAAGAAACTGGTTGTACCTATATTTATTTTTAAATTTAATTTGCAATTCGTGGGAAAGAATAAGTAGACTACTTTTTAAAGCTCATTAACTGAAGTAATACTTTCTTACGTAAAAGGAATAGCTGACAACAGGTATTTAATTATTTATATAAATGAATTGTTAGGAGAAAATAACACAAACCTTTTGCTATTGTCTTGTTTACAACTATTATTAAAAATAAGTTTTGTTTCGTTTTTAGTTTTGGCTTTGGCATTTATATAAATTATATATAAAATATACTTTGATTGATAATACGAAGAAGCAATAAATTAAAACAGTTAAGTACCACCTATTTTCTTCGAAAAACTAAATTTGAAATAAGATTTTTTTTAAATAACACAAACAGTTGACGTTTATTAACACTGACTTAAGACGACAAATTAGTTTATTTATATACGTTTGGGAACCCACAGATCAAATCGTAGTCAAATAAAATTAGTTAAAATGCGCTTGACTTTATTACTTCACTTTATTGGAGTGAGAGAGCAATAAATTTCATACTGAGAACTCGTAAAAATTAAAGAGTATTATTGTCACTGTGCTTACTGTGGTTTAATATGACAGTGAATTTAGTCACTTAGCACTTGAGAAATAAGAATATTATTAGTGATTTAAACTATTTAAAAACATGAATACTAATAACAAAAGGAAAAAAATGGTTGTGGGAAAATTTACATTTAGTATGACAGACTGATAGATAGATTTTAAATTTTGTAACAATGTAGATAAGAAGTCAAAAAACAGTTTTTTACAAAATTGTTGATTTGGAAATAATAAGCTTAGAAAAATACGAAGTACTTAAAAATTTTGAAAATCTGTTACAAAACTTATTATTATAATTAAGCATTGAAATTTTAACACATGAAGGCTATTTAAATAAAACCATAACATACGTGTATATATAAAAAAAATATATAAATAAATGACCCTGATTTACGTGAAGTTTGTTAACCATTTTCCCAAAGTTTTCGACCCTCCCGTAATTTCAACCCTTATCGTTTTTGTCTGCCTGACAAATGATCTGCAGTCCGTGGACGGAACATGCGCTAATTAATGATATTTATCATATTACTCATTAATAACCAGTTATAAACACTAGTCAGTTATTTTAAAATCGCAATAAAGGTTACTTGAGTGGGCAATAACAAATGCTACTGTTTTAATTAACGATATAAAAAGTGCATTTGAATATTTGTCTGAGAATGTAATCAGTATACAAAAACAAAATGAATTACTTGAGGTATTGTAAAAAGTTTGCACGAGCTTCTCTATTCATGGGAAATCGTGAAACAAAAAAAAATTTACCATGCGGTCGATAAGAATAATTTATAAAAATAAATAAATAATTAAATGACTAAAAAGTTGAGTTTAAATAATAGAATCTGTTTTTTTTTTTTTTTTAATTTATAAATAAAAAAGTTATTGTTTTTATCTTGGGTAACATCCTGTTCAGTTATTGTTATTTGGTTTAATATAATATAATTTACATGTCTATCGAAAACATCGATATATTTCTCTAATGGTAGTCAATAGTGTGAAGTATTTTTTAATTGATATAATACATTAAGTGGTCTTTCGGTTTTTCTGATGATACTCGTAATACGAAGGTTAAAGATTTATTACTACGTTTTACTACTTTTTATGACCAATGTCGGTCTCTTCATATCCTTGTCGGAAATTTTATTCAGATAATATTACCAACATAATAGGTACATTGGTTAGTGATTAAATTAAAGCTTTCCTACATTTTTGAGGTAAACGTATTTTAAATTTATACTTTAAAAAAATAGGTACTTAGAAAAATAATTTTAGTATTTTACAAAAATATACATATGCTATCTATATAGCTATTTTTATATAGATAGTGTTTATATAGTTTATAATCCAGCTAGAATTATAAATTGGGTATTCAATTATTTCTACTTACAATATATCGAACTTACTTTGGGGCTAACTCACACTGATTGAGTTAGCCCCAAATTAAGTTCAAGACTTGTGTTATGAGATACAAACTAAACGATACTATATTTTATAACAAATACACATAAAGATAAACATCCAAGACCAAGGCCAATCAAAAAAAGATCATTTTTCATCTTGACCTGACCGGGGATCGAACTTGAAACCTCTTTTAATAAACTATGTTTACGAACTATATTATTTTGAAAATATCGAGTACGAATTCATACTAACATATTTTAAAATTATTATAATAGTTGTAATTAACGATTTATCTAGTCGATACAGTCTATCACGCCTTAAAAATACACATATCCCGCAATCATTGCCCACAGATGGCGCTACTGAAAACAAATGCGAGATAGGCATTGAACAAAAACAGAAAAAAGTACACATTATTGGTGATCATCATCTTTCCGGTTTATCAGCAACACTTGCAGTTAGCAGACGTGGTACATGGAATGATAAATATTCTATTTACGGACACATAATGACTGATTCTGACAGTTCTGAGAGTATGAAATACTGTTTAAAGTCTCAAAATAATTTAAATAATGATGACATAATAATTATAAGTATAGGTAGTAATGATAAAAATATTAATAGTTTACAATACAACTTAAGTGTATCCTTGTATGCTATGAGAAATGCAACCATCTATATCCTACCAGTTCTTAGTAATCCATACTTAAATGTACAAATGTTAAATCATAAAATCAAATTATGGACATCACATATAGATAATTGCACATTCATTGACATGCATTCTGAATTTTATAATTTAAGCAAAAGAGACTATTTACTCCATTTAAGTAATTTAATTAATTTAAAAATAGATTTTATAGAATATGACAAACAATTTCTGACATTTAGTAATTTAAAAAAGAAAATTAATTTATTGGATAATGAATTTATAAAACTAAAGAGTACTCAATGTAAAAGGGAATTTAAAAAAGGTACAATACCATATTATTTTGCTAAAAAACCAATCACACCACACATGCCTCCAAAGATACTGGGTGCTAATAAACCAGACAATGATTTTTTTCGCAACTAATTGTAAGCTTGACTTTGTAACCATTATTAATCAAAATATCGGAGGTGTTAGTAGTAAGTTAGACTTGTTAGAATTTGCACTTAAGGATTTGTATGAAAATGGCAGACGGGTTGATATAATATGTCTCAGTGAAACTTTTATTAAACATGGTTCGGAGAAAAATATTAAAATTAATGACTTTAAATTAGTTTGTTCCTGTTGTCGTACTGATAAAAGCCGCGGGGGCACCTGCATACTGGTTAAAACACACTTTGATGCAAGACCGCTAAATTTTCTCTCAGAACACATAGTTAAATACTATTTCGAATGTTGCGGTATGGAAATAATTGGTATGGGGCTTATTGTGATAAACATATATAGAATACCTGATCGTAAAACATCTATTGTAAATATTTTTTTGCACAGCCTAAATAAATTATTAAATGTAATAACATCTAAATACAGGGATAAAAAAATTGTATTGTGTGGTGACTGGAATATTTGCCTTTTGAAAAATGATACATTTGCGAAGGATTTATTGTATATACTACATAATTATGGCCTTGAAGCACACATCCAAACTCCAACGAGGCTTAACTCATGTATCGACCAAATCGCTAGTAATATAAAATCGGCAATATCTGAAGTTCATGAAATCAAGAATTTTATGAAATTTTATGCTTATTCCACATAGATTTAAAAAAAAAAATTGCGTCACTTAAGATAGATGTAACATATGACATTAAATGTATGGGAACCTAGCGCGCCGTTTGCGGGGGGTAAGGGCTGAGGTAAGGGAGGGTAGGAGGGGGGGTCCGTCATCAAATACACACATTATGGAATGAGTTCACAAACTTTTCTTATTGCAAAATCAAACAAAAAAGACTTTATGACACAGGATTAAGGCTTAGTACAAATGCACTGTATTTCCACTCCGACCAACTAAGCAGTCTGAGCCTGTTAGACCCAGGGGTCGTGGGAGCTAATTTAGTTGTTTCCAGTTTGGTTAGGACATTGCAGGCTTGAATCACCTGACTGTCTGATAATAAAGACGATTCTGTGCTTCGGAATGCACGTTAAGCCGTTGGTCCCAGCTGCCCTCTGGTAGTCGTTAAAGGAACCATCTCAGAGGCCGGGAAAGCCTTCCGACGAACTCTGACACCAGGGTATGCATAGACGATTGACCGTGTCACCTACACAAAAAGATGAGTCTGAGCAGGAAAAGTTTCCATGTATATTCTCGAGCAATAGAAAAAAGTTCACATTCGTAAAAAAGTTCGAAGTGTACGTACGGTATTGCCGTTTGTAACGTTTGAGCGTAGGTTTTGTTCTGGTTTGGAGATAAAGATACCTTCTCGTTCTCAATACGACTGTTATTTACCAAGTACATACTATTTTTTTATTTATAATTACTATTATATATAAATAAATATGACACATAGGTCAGACGTCAATCGCTTCATTTAACCCTGATTAATAGCGTACCCTGGGCTCTGAAGCGTAAGCTGAAGAGGCCTTATTTTATATTATGATTATATACTATATAAAAATAAATATATAGTATATAATCATAATATAAAATAAGGCCGGGAAAGATGAGCGCACAGTTACTTTAGCCTATTTACGCTCGTGATACCACAGAATAGATAATAGTACTGATACATGGAGTATCACTAGCGTGATATTATTAGTAATTGCTATTATTTATTGTTATGTTTGAATACATGATCTAATTAAATAGATAGACAGGAAAACGAAGCCATTTCATCCTCGAATTTATATGTACCTACTTATAGATGAGTGTACTTACAATAAAATTCTCTTTTGAAATTCTGACTGGAAAATTGGTATAAATTTATGCCCGATATATGTCTTATCTATTAGTCACAGTTTACTTAATTTCCATAAACTAGAGCAACATTATAAAATTATTTTTACTCGCTCTTTCAAATAACAGCACTGAATATGATAAACTGAACTAATCTTAATGAGCTGATATCCATAGGTCATCTAGGCTATGGCCAAATGTTAAGTACCAAATCTGTTAATAGATTTGCAGTTATATCAGAAAATTGCGTTGTTGCAGTCAGAGCAATAATCTTGGAGCGCGGTAGTGGCACTGCAGCATATACATAAGCTTCAAATTTAGAATGTAATTAATGTTTAGTATATAACCCAAGGGAAAACTAAAATATTTTACAATTTCGGTCCAGTTTTCTAGATACACCAACTTCATAAATAACTTTGTAATCCCATATAAATATATAGGATAAAAAAGTTACATTCGCAGTGAACGAATCAGTGTACCTGCATACTTTTACTTCGCCCGCGTTATCAACAGGTAATATGTATGTCGTAAAGTAGTTCTCTGTAATCTACAAAAAGAAATGAGATACCATCAAAAACAAAACTTATAAAAATTCCAAGTCTCACTTAGTTGTTCTACCGTTAAAAGTTATGAGATCCATGTAATAACAAGCCGGTTAATTTATTCAGTCCCTTCTTAAGCGGACCTCTTGTCTTCGGTTATCACTGTCCTATATCCCTTTGTAAGCTTAAATCTTTAAAACTTCGCAACGGATTTTGATGCGTTTTTTTTTAATAGATAGAGTGATTTAAGAGCAAGGTTATTATGCCCATGCAAAGCCGGGCGGGTCGCTAGTTGCATAATAAGCTAACCTAATAACATCTTATAGTGACTATATCCATATTAAAAATCTGTTATGTTTTAAATAACCAGGACGACTTGCCAATCGCACGAAACCATATAATTAATTATAATTAATAGGTATGTATCATTAATGAGATAATAATGTGTTTTCACGCGATGGCCATATATATATTTTTCAGTGACAGAGATACGATGTTCAATGCTTATCGTCACTCTAAAAAGTAATAACTCATTCCATTCGTAAAATTATTACGTCTATTTGTTGCCATTCTGACATGACAGCAGGCAAAATTAGTGAAGTAATAGATTCGCGTAGCATCGATATATCGAGAATACGTTGAATTATTATTGTTATTTTTTTATTGGTTTTTATTAATATTTGATTTCATTTCACTATTTAAATTTAATCATAATGTAAGGTTTATATCTGTATGGGCTAGCATGGTCTGACTTGAAGAATTCTATTTATTAAACTATTAAATCACAAACAATGCATTGTCAGTTCCGGAGTACTAGTTTTGGTGGTGGTGGTAATTATCCAGACTCGACACGATAAGTATATCATGAAACAATATAAAAAAATAACCAGAAGTCGAAGCAAACAGGAGCATGAGCAAAATAGCCTGAGATGGCTGGTTTCACTTGTGATTCCATAATGCCGGTCAGGTTCAAGAGTCAGGTCTATAAAACCATCATTAGAACTGTCCGCCGCACTGGATGTGTGAAATATCGCGGAAAGACCGCGTTAGAAACTCCCACCACGTTCGGGACAGCCTTCATGTCCATGACATAGCAGATAGATAACTTCTAAAGAGTAGCCTGCGATGGTACGATCACGTTTCGTGGAAACAGGTGTCTTGACCATGCCACCTCCCCCGAGGCTTGGTATGGTAGAAGGGGCAAACGCTACGCGTGGCGGTTTGACGTCGTGGGGCATATTAGTCATGCTTGATTTAACGTTTTCAAGTTGCTTGCATAATGTATTAGTGACTTCTAAAGTCAATATACTGTAGAGCAAATATTTAATAGCTGCTGTAATGTTTTAATTGCCGTCCGTTTCCTTTTTTGATTATTAATTCATATCAAGTGGGTAAAAGCTCAATTCACCCTGCACACTCTTGCGTCACAGAGGTCATTGGACCCTCTAAGGCCTGGCATCATTGTTTTGATATTTTTTTTATTATATATCAATTTTGTCTGTAGTTAGACTTATTTCTCCCTCTCTACCCCTCACCCATATATTTTCCAGGCATTAGGTGTTTTCCCCACTAATACCCCTAGAGCTTTTTCACAGCTTAACCTATTTTCATTGAACATTTTATTTTGTACTGTGTACGTGATGCGTTTTCATTTCAGACCCCACTCGAGTATATATTTGCAGGCATGCGGTTATTCTTTTCCCTTTTCACCCCCACAAGTTACAAACGACTCAACCGATTTTCATCAAACATATATCTAAAAACACTCGCACATAAGTCACCGTTAATACAAAAAAAACTAAACTGAAATCGCTTTATCCATTACTACAGAAAGATACGTCAAACTTATAATACCCCTCTTTTTGGGTTAAAAATATCGTGAATGCCACTATTATGATTTTGTAGTCCATTGGACTTTGAAAATCCAATTATCTGATTTTTCTTAACCATCTCTTTGGGTTTGACGTTAAAACCCACGTCTAGTTTTACTTCAACAGATGTCACAGGGAGATAAGAAAACCAGGCATTTCGTTTTTTCTTTTCGATCCCGAAGATTGTCATATAATAAGTAAACATTTTTAGTAAGACGTTACAAACAAGAATAATTGGCATCTTCCGGAATTTAATGGTAACACTAGCAATTTCGGAAACTGGTTTCTTCATTCATTTCCCGTTGACATTTACCTACAAGAATTATGTTGATAATTAAACCCGAATTTTACTCCAAACTTGCCTTCTAACTTCGTTTATCGATACTTGACGAAAGAAACTTAAGAGCAACAACACTATGCTTAGCACATGTTCTTGACTGAATAATATTTTTTTCATTCAAAATGGCGTTGAATTTGCTGTAGTATTTTACATAATATAAGGCTTTAACTTGTATAAAACGTAAAAAGAAGTATCAGGAGAACTCATATTTGGATTTATACAATTATTTTTCCATATTGTGAAGGCATAAATCGGCATTAATACCCAAAATTGATTTTTTTGTTGTCCTTGTATATACTCAGCAATAGACATTAGTAGACTGTGAACCCAAGGATGGCATACACGTAAATATCGTGTATGAGTGGTAAGACAGTTTAGCTTGTCATGCTAGTTCTATTAGAGCCGCGTTCGTAGTTCTATGTTATTCCATAATTTGTGTTTTCCAATTATAAGAATAAAGGTTAGTAATCGGCCCCATAAACACAACTGGATTACAAAAGGCATAAAAGTCTCTTGTAAAACAAAACGCTTTTTACATAATAAACTTAGGAATGAAAGGTCAAATAATAAACGCTTAATCAAAAACAAAATTAAAAGCTATAATTATATTTTGAAAAAATGTATAAACGACGCCCGTAAAATAAAAAATAAAAAATATATTGAAAATAGTAAGAATAAATGTAAAGCTGCTTGGCACGCTATATCATCGACAATTAGTAATGGTAATTTGGATAACAATATAAATGAAATGAAATTTAATGATATTCTGTACAGTGAGCCTAATGACATTTGCAATGAATTCAATAATTATTTCATAGACTTAAGACAAAACACAGAAGATAATCGGGACAAGAAATTTGTAAATTATTTATCAAATAAAAATCCTAACACAATATTTTTGAGACCAGTAGATAGCGCGGAGGTCTATAATACTATACTTTCTCTAAAAAATAGTAAATGCGGTGGCTATGATAATATCACTACAAAGATCCTTAAAGTTTCTGCTCCATTTATTTGTAACGTGCTTGCACATATTATAAACCTTTCATTTAACCAAGGCATTTTTCCTGAGGAACTAAAGGTGTGTATAGTTAAACCGCTTTTTAAAAAAGGACAAAAGGAGGACCCAAACAACTTTAGACCTATTACAATACCTCCAGTCTTGTCTAAAGTATTTAAAAAGCCATTACATAAAAGAATTCTAGAATTTTTTGACAGATATGATATTCTGCATAAAGATCAATATGGGTTTAGAAAAGGTGGCTCTACGACTTTGGCCTGCTTTGAGTTAATTAGGACAGTAACTGAAACTATCAATAACAAGATACCTACTCCGGTAATGTCTACATTCTTCGATATGAGCAAGGCATTTGACCTTGTCGATCATGAAAAACTCTTAATTAAACTAGAGCATTATGGCATTAAGGGAAAGGCACTCCAAATCATAAAAGCTTACTTGAAGAATCGTCCGCAGTGCACTGAAATAGTAAGGTTAGAGAAAACTAAAAAAGCACCAGTCAAAGCCACATACAGATCCAACTTTGTAAACTGTGATGTAGGTATTCCGCAGGGTAGTATTCTGGGACCTTTGCTGTTTCTGGTATTTATTAATGATCTCCCTAATTCGATTGAGCATAAAAGTATTCTTTTTGCCGATGATACGACTGTGATTATAAAGTGTGATGACAAGATTAGTTACGAATCCACTATAAATAAAGCACTTCAGGATATAGTGCAGTGGATGAATGCAAATAATCTACGAGTTAATTTATCCAAAACCAATTTCATGCAATTTTCATCCTATAACTCAACCCCTGCACCAATTTCAGTCGAGTATGATAGGGTTGTTATTGAAAGAGTGAATACACATAAATTTTTGGGTATTGTGATTGATGAACATCTAAATTGGAAGTCACATATTGAACAAATTTGCAACAAATTAAACCGATTCGTCTTTGCTTTAAGAAGATTAAGGCAGACAATATCAAAAGAGGCATCAATTACTGCCTACCATGGCTACGTAGCATCTATTTTGAGCTACGGTCTTATTATATGGGGGAATTCCGTTGATATGGATAAAGTCTTTAAAATACAAAAAAAATGTGTTCGTGCTATCTGCAATGCTTGGATTGATGATAGTTGTAAGCCACTCTTTAAAGAGTTAAATGTTCTACCATTGCCAAGTCAATATATTAGAGATATCTGTATATTTACTCATTCTCATAAAGAGTATTGGATAAAGAGAAGTGAAATAAATCCTAGAGTAACTCGACCGGCTATTATGAACAAATTGTATCAACCTTTATGCCATAAAGTAATTTATAGGAATAACGTACATTACATGTGTATCTTATTGTATAACCTACTTCCAAATAAGTTCAAATCGTTAAATGGCAAAACCTTTAAGTTGGAGTTGACAAAGTGGTTACAAGAACATAGTTTTTATACCGTGGAAGAATATATTGGGTACTGCAAATCACTTTAAGGGATATTATATATAGAATAGTTTTATAGAATGTTCAATGCTAAAATATTAATATATATTGAAATTGATAAATTATAAATTTAAAATGTAAAATATAACTTTTGCACGTCTTCAAACAGACTGAGTACACTGGACTAAGAATTGTAACACCATTTATACATGTATTCTTGCAAAATAAATGATTCTTATTCTTATTCTTATATTCTTATTCTTATTCATAACACAACGAAACCCTTGGGACTTACCCTTTTATTGTAATCATAGGCAAAATATGCTTTCAGTCCACACGGGAAAATCAAACTGTTCAAATATTCGTCCCTCTCAACCCCATTTGGCCTATATCTTAACATAAGTGAACAGTAACAATGGGACTATAGTACATTACAATTTCATAGCTTGAACGATCGCCAGAAAATTTGATTTACGCAGGTACCGCCTTATCTCCGAAATCCCGACAGCTAAAAGATAAAAGGAATAAATCTTATGTCATTCGAGAGACTTACGCTGCAAGAATCCCAAATCTTCTTACCGTGTGTAGTGAGATCACTAACTTTTCGACTTATTATTTTGGTTTGGTCATTTGTCCTTATATTATTTGGGGATTTGCTAAATTAGGGTATCATTCTTTTTTAACTTACATTAAAAAATAGTTGAAAATACTATTTTGTTTCTTTTGTCTATATAGCAAACCCTGTCACGCGGGAACTAGTGCAAGCAAACAGTTTTTTATCTTGTCATAAGCAACAGATACTAACACACTTACAAGCAGTATCTTTTAAAATTAGCTTTAAAATTTCGATGAAACGTAAACATATTCGTTTTCAAAACTGTCATATTAAACAACAATAACAAAACTTTTTTACAAAACATACCTTCTTATTTAAATGTGAATAGTGACTTTAAAAAAATACAAAAACACACTTAACTAAATAAAACAACTTCAAACGTTATTTATATGGTTTTCATGTGCTATTGATTCAATGAGAATTATAGCCTTCACACATTAAGATACGAGTTTAATTTATTTCTTTCTGCTAATGAACATGTCAACTTGTTCGGAAGTGGAAGGCCAGGTCATTAGTGGCCCAAACTCAGTTCGATAAGATAAGCACTTTCGGCGCTTTTGTTCTTATCGAAACGTCAAAACATTTTATCCCCACACTATAGCGCACAAAAAATATACAAAAGCGGGGTAATTATAAAGATTGTTTATAGTGTGGGAATATTTTTTTTTACGGTTGAAGTGCTCTTTTTGTTCAAGACGTCAAATGTTTGGTGCTATCGACGAAATAGTCCATAAAACATCATACGGTATGTTACTTATTGAATATTTAAAGAAAAAGTTATGTACAAAAGTGGAACATTATATACATTAACAAAAGTCGAAGAAATATATTTTTTTACTAGAGTGGGTGGATAATTGTTTGTGAGGACCTTCATGGTGGCATAATGACTCATGTTAATCTACCACTTCAGAGTACTATTTATATTCTTAGAACCCACTCAAAATCATCATTCACTCAAGTCGAGTGAAAATCATTGAAAATCGAAGGGTAATCATTGAACTCATTTCAAATTTAAATTAATTTTCTCAATATAAAGAAAATTTGAATAATGTAGATTATGAAGATTGAATTTACTCGTTACTTATAAAAAATATTGTTACCTGGTGTCATTTTTACGATAAACAATTCTTAGCGACTGTCTTTGAAATAATTTAGGTGAAGTGACTGTTTCAGAAAAGTATATATTTTTAAATTGCTCTACCAAGAACTCTATGAAGGATAAACTAAGCCATTGTCCATTAAATTGATACCCATCTAATTTTCAAGGGTGACACCTGGCTTTAAGTACCAAATTATATGTAATTTGGTGCTGTAACATAATGTATTTTTAATTCTCGACTACCTTTGTTGAGGACAGCACGGAAATGCCTTATTTGATGATCAAGATACGATCAAAATTAAAAGTAAATTTAGCCTTACGTTCTGCTTATTTCAAAGACTTAAATCAAACAAAACGGTGGACAATGGCAAAATTATAAAACAAATTAATAAAAAAAATTAAATTTTAGATTGTAGCTTTCAGATGGTCAATAATTTCATTTAGTCGCATAATGCCTATTGGATGACACTTTTGAGGATGGAGGCTACACGGTGCAAAAAAAAACTTTCGTGTACATCAAAAAGTGTCGGTCAAAAGATCCAACTGTCCGTCTGTTGGTCAAGGGAGTGCATCTCATAAACTATTAAAAATACAATTATAATTTTTAAATACTGGTAGAGAACTTGCTGCGTGAATCTGAATGCTTGACCGCTTTTGAATAAATTATTTTGTTTATTTAGCAATATTAATAAATAAACCGAGCCAATCTTGTTATGTAAACTCTACATCTCTGCACCAAATTGACCATTCGTTGTCATTTACCCTGGGCCGTATTGATCCCCTACCGCTTTTGGGCCTGTTATAAACCTAGTAATATAACTTGTAGGATTCGGCTTGTTTACTTTATCTACTAATTTACATCGGGGCTCGATAATATTTATGAAAGAGAACTACCTAACTCATCTGATATTCACTTCTCGACTAAACCTAATTGTGTCTGAGTAAGAAACTTTCGTTGTGATATACTCGTAACTAAGCAGTCTTTAAAAGTCGCGATGTCAAATTTTGTTTTATTACTGGTCTATCCAACGAATATTATAAATGCGAAAGTGAGTTTGTTTGTTTACTTATATCACGCGGGCGAAGCCGCAGGTAAAAGCTAGTTCATAATAATACTCGTATCTGCAATCTGAAATCATTTTATACGTACTCGTACTGATGATATATTTTGGCATTTGCTTATTTATCTACTACGAATATAAGAACATAATTTCTAAACTAAATTGAATCTAAAATATGTTGATAAAATATCAATTTACTCATCTTAGCTCTTTTGAACTTTACCCTTATTTCTCGAAGAGCTGGGACCCGTTAGACGGCTCCAAAAACAGACACTGTAGACTATATTATCCTGTTCTGTGCTGTAGATGCGCCACTATACCTTTTGTGACTACTTCAAAGAAAACCCGGGTACTACAGGGGGACACAAATAATTGATGCTGCACTCCGTGAATTATTAAATAACACTCTTAAACTTATCTTGTAATATATCTTACTTTTAACGATGTACCAACTAATCTAAAGTGATAGTTGTATAATATACAGTGTTAGTGTTATAAATGCAGCATGAAATATAATATTATTATATTTATATTTAAAAGTAAACAGTCATTAATGAAAAACAATGACAATATTTAAATCAAAGGTTTAATTTTTAGGTTTTATTTTTAGCTTCAGTATGTTAGCTCTTGAATAATGTGAATAAATCGATAGTATTATTTATTCTAAGGGAGTATTTTATTGTATCTAAAACAAAAACTTTATGTGTCTTAAAAATATACGAGTATTAAACTTGAAATTCTGTAAATCTATTTGATTTTTGGGTATTAATTGAAAATATTTACAATAACATGTACATAGAACTATACAAAAATTATTATTAATCAATTATATTTTACTAGCTTCCGCCTGAGCCTTTGCCCGCTAGGATGTCAGTTATCGCGGCTAAAAGTTGCCTTTGTCTATTCTCATGGTTAAAGGTATGCCCATGCAAATTTCTTTCAAATCCACCGCTCCGTTTAGACGTGACAGACGGACAAACACACATACTTTCACTTATAAGTATAGACATATATGGTTATATCTACGTGTATCTTCAAAAATATGTTTTGCACTGAAATAGACCAGGGGGCTTACTATAAACACTTAAAGCATTATTGTTTTAATAATACTTCATATACCTACCTCTAAAAAACAATCTTATTTTAATCATCATGGTTTGGTTAAACTTCATGGTTGGCCCCCAGCTCTTCATAACTATAAATAAATCTGAAATGTCACTGTAGCACTTACACCGACAATTTTGCTTACTTAGGCTATAGCAAACATCGGATTGTTACTACAAAAATAAAGCTACGCTCTGGCCACATACTAAAATATGAGGAGAAGTGAAACATATATTTTTTTATTTATGAAATGTTAATTTAGTTGATAATAATTAAAAACATTATAACGCTTTTTTATACAAATATTTGCGCGCAGAAATAATAATGGTACATATCAAGTTGTAGGTTAAAAAACATAATAATACATCGTGTGCGTTATAAGGTAAAAAAGTTTAGTATATTTCAATATATACCTATATCAATGTCCTTGAATCCAGATTTAAGTTTTGGTAAATCATTATATTGTAAGGTAGAGAGAGAGTCCTGTACATAATATTATCTCAAAGTTTACAACATTCTAAAGATACAACTACAAAAACCGGTCAAGTGCGAGTTGAACTCGCGTGAAGAGGGTTCCGTACAATGCCGATGTTTGATTTATCTACTACTATCGTTATCTAGTGGTGTTTTAGTGAACTATTTTCCGTGAACGTTTTAAATTGAATTTATCACTTAATTTTCAACTGACAGAGTTCTTGTAGGTTTTCCTGTAATCTACACGCTATGAACTATATTTTATATTTTTTTCAAAATTTTAGACTCAGTAGTTTCGGAGATCATGGTGGGGAATTGTCAATTTTCGTCTTTTTTCATGAATAAAATCAAAACTATTTATGTTACAATAATAACAAAAATATATTTTAAATCCTCATAACGAATTTCTTTTGATATATATTACGCGGTAAGGTTTGCTTAACTTTTTTTTTTAATTCCTTATTTGTCCCCCGAAAATGGTACTTATTTTATAAAAATATTTATTTACTTTGCACATCTGTGTTTGGGTCACAGGATCACGCCATCCTACCAAATTTCATCTGTTTTGGTCCAGTAGGTTCGGAGAAAATTGGCTGTGACAGACGGACGGACGGACAAACAGACGCACGAGTGATCCTTTAGGGGTTCCGTTTTTACATTTTTGTACGGAACCCTAAAAATTCGATGCAAATGCTCAAATTCTGATTAATTTGGATTTCGAACGTAGTATACTTCTATACTCTTATCAATTTATGCTGAGACCCTCCTCGTAGCTGTCAGTCCACTTATTAGTGTCATTGCAGTTTCCTGTGCTTTTGTTGATCACGCAATTCACAATTTCACACGTACGAATCGTGGCTAATGAAGGGGGCTGCAATTTTGTTTGGACGTGATAGAAATCCAACGGGTAGCATGTGGGTGGGAGTTAGTCAATTTGGTTTATATTATAAGTATTCTTATCACAATATTATCAAATTGCGTATATTCTTTAAATGTAATGTAAGAAACTGTCAATAAGCGGCCGGTCTTATTAATGTCTTTGAAGGGGAAAAATAACGAGACGAGTTAAGGCTACATTAATTCAAAGGGTTAACGATAAGATAATGATGCCTTACTACTAGTTAACTGGACTATAATAAACAATAGACATTGAATACTGGTAACAGGCTTCGTTTTTTACTGTCTTAAAAAACAAATTGACAATTGACGTCCGAACTCAATCAATTCGTTATATTTCTTATTATCTGAATTTAATTAGCCACCTGTCTATTAAAAAAGTATAGGTTTCTCACTTTGAAAAGTATTAAAGGAGTGAGATGGAAAATGGTTCGATAATACCATGACAAGGAAGCGGCGTCGGAGCGCACATCCGGCCTCATACTAGCAATTCCATCCTTGAATGTCTTGTTTCTTGATGACGTAAGCAATTTGCAAATAAATTAACTATGACCCTTAAAAAATATGTAAAAATGATTATTATTTGTTTGTCAACACTTTATTGTTCTATACATGTTATTTTGACATATTTTCAACATCAAAGTAATTCCCGTTAGTCCATATTGTTTTCTCGTAACTGTATGAACTAAACTTAACATTTCTTTATAGGCTGTTTTCTTTGATGAATAAAGTTTACTTGAACATAGTTATAATGGAAATTCATCAGTATACTGTCGGAAAAACTAGTATGATATCTTTGGGCATTGTTTTCACGTTTCCGGAATATGAGACGTATGAGTCATAAAAGTATATTTTTTTTAGAATGGCGAAAATCTAGGTTTATATGTCAGTTTTAGACATTATTATGAAAATATTGCACTTATAAAAAAGTCACTTCACATATTAATAATATCTTGTCATGACAAGAAACATTTCTGAAACTTTTGCTTTTAAAGAAATAAGGTACCTAGATTTAACATTTTTGATTGTAAAATATTAAGATTTACTAATTAAGTTAGATATCCACATGCATTGCTTTTTTTAACATCTGCACAAAGTTCCTGATTGCACTATTTGAAAGCTGGGTTGAAACGATCTTTCAGCCACAAAATTATTTTGCAGGAACAATTTCCATTTCAATCCTTGCACACCCCAGCTTAGTAAATGACGCGTAGAAGCTACACAGAGCAATTTGGCAAGAATTTCTTCGTCCCTCTTGTGCAATAAGACGGCTACAATATAGAGGTTACTATCTGAATATTATAAAGAAGTCAAGCGTAAATGATTATATTTTGTATTAGAATTTTAAAATACAGAATTTTAATTTTGATTAAGCCATGAAAAAATTAAACAATTCAAACGCAAGTCTTATTTCTGACATAAACAGAAACTTAATCAAAATAGATGGTACTACCATTTTTTCATTATAATATTATACGCACACTTTAATAACATCAGGGGGGTTACTATCGTCTCTTAAAACCATGCAAGTTCCAGTGAGTAAGCGAGACAGCGCGATACATGATGTAAGGCGCAATCTCCCTTACTGGATCTAGCATGGTTTTAAGAGATGATAGTAGGCCACCAGATTTAAAACTGCTAATATTTTTGATAGATAGTCATGACCACATTTTTCTAATTTTCGACAGCTCTTGAATCTTGTAAGTATGATGTCATAGGTTTAATCGGATATAAGTACTTAATAACAAATAAAACAAATCCTATTAAGCAATAAGATTCAAAAGTGTATACTTAAATCACAAATATAAACTGTTCAATTGGCCGCAAATAATTCTACAGATTGCTACTATTTTCCGTGAGCCTGCAAAACAACTTAAGGAGATTTGGCAAGGCTTCCGCTGAGTCCGGATCGGCATTTGGAAAAGGCGAATATCGACGCTTGCCAACATGTTTATGTGTGATTTGTGACAATTTGAGGTTCCATTTAGTTTTGCGTTACTTAATATTTTATATTTACTTAAATATTTGGCTTAACTAAAGTGCATGTTTTGACACATTGTGCCTACTCTTACTTAGTAATTATTCACGATATAATATGAGATCACTATAAAGTACTTCATGATTTGTATTTTATATTCCCGGGTTTTCATCGCCCGGTTTTTGAACTCCGATCCGCAAGGGCCGAAAATGAAGATTAAATAAAATAATTAGGTACTCTCTCTTGCACTCTCATATTTACTCTAGCATTCAGCGAAAAGCAGTACCAACAACAAAACGACCGGACGTAGTACTTATAAATTTCACAATTAAAAGCATACATTTTTAACTTATAGGTATAACTCATAGAAGTACATAGTACGAAAAATTCACTTTATTTTAATTAAATAAAATTTGTATAGACATAGACAGTAAAACGCTATATAAATACTTCCTTTGCTGCAGACACAATAAAATTAAGTTTCATGCAGAGCGCTGTTATTATATTGTTAACTGCTTTTCAAAATTAAAATAACAGTTTTAGCTCTAGTTCAACATTTTAGGTTCCTTTAAAATACGTATTATATATTTGTTACAACTGTGAAAGTGATAAATTAACGTACTACTATAACTAAATTTACACCTATACTTATATAAGAAAAATAATTGTATTTTTCACTAGAAGAAAATAACTGTGTTTGTTTTTAATAATATATCTAAATTCTAATCAGAATTTCTTTGCTTCCCAAAAATAATAAGTATGATTTGCAACATTTCTTATTTTAGGTCATAAATAAAAAATCTTAGTCTTTGTAAAAGTGTATCCTGAACAAGTGGAAACGCCTGTAGAAGCTACCTTACTTCATATAAATGAAAATTATATTATTCCATGAAAAGATAATTCACGAATGTGTTATTTTTTAACATCTAGTGAAATAAAATAGGCTGACCAATGACCAGCAGCAATATGAAACAATTTCTATCACAGTGTCTAGATTAGTATCAGTTATGACTGTAATTGTTATGTAGAAGCTATCATTTGTGCAGTTGGATAATAGTCGGTCTGGTAGTGTACCTGTGTATTTAGGAAGAACCATTCTGTTTAATTAATAACTACTCTGGTCCTGACTGAATTAATAATTGTTAATTTTAGTTGCTGTATTAAAATCGATAATTTACAATTCAGAGTAATAACCCACAATACAATAAATAGGTTAACTAGTAGGTACAATTTCGGTCATTCACATTATTTATTTACTAAATTTATGTCACGTGTCATCAATACGTACATAAAATACGTACTTACACAAAAAAAAATTGGAAAAATTTAGAACAAGGATGCTGCTTATTTCTAAAGAAATCTCTTCCAGCAGACCCAAAAGAGGAAATAAGAAGAAATAAACGTCTTTAAGCATTTGCATAAAAACTATTTCATATGAAATAGTTTTTAAAAACAACTGATATCAGTTGTTTTACACAGTATTCGCGATTTAAGAATGGTTACTACAATTGGAAGGAAGAGGTTATATTATAGTATATTAGCCCTCGGTTCAATGATGATTGATTTAATTATATGAACTGATTTATAAAACGAAATTTGGAGTTTTTGGCGATTTACAATATATACGTTTGAGACGGTAAAGTCTCTAGGCACTGTTTTTCTGCAAAGTGAAAAAAGTATGTTTTTATTAAATCAGTAGAGTTGTCATTAATAACGTAGTTTGCACTGTATGTAGCATTATTAGCATATAAATGGGAGCAGTTCTACTAAGTATTGTTAAAAACTAAGATAGACAGCTATAGCAATTTATTCATTATTTATCAGCAAAAGAAAAACTCTTTCTCTACCTTATCTAAGAAATTGGGGTCGCATTCTTGGGCAAATTGCTTTGGACTCTTGGGTTAGCGTACTGAGATTTCGCATTCCTTCTTCAGAGCGTATGCGTATTTATCAGAGGTAGACTATTGTCTTTAGATTTCTTGCTTGGGTTTTTTACTCTTACCTTTTTATGGCACCAAACAGCAGTGTTAGCATTGTTGTGTTTTGTTTGGTAAAAGGAGTAGTGAAATTTTTGCCTAGGTACTATGTCGAAAGATCCTAGCGAGTGAATGATACACCAAAAGTGTAACAATCACAAGCATTAATTAATAAACTAGTGACTGCGCCAATCTTTCATAAGCTGTATGCTTGAATGTCAAAATATTCGTATAAATATACTTCCATAGGTAACTTTTATTTCTATATGATCAAGTGCACAATCGCCTTTATATCGGCTTTTGTAACACCGTAACAAAATCTCTTTTCAATTGTCAGCGCAAGCCAACAAAACTTGATTGATTGAGGAAATTGTGTCAACAATTTTTTGCTGCTAAAAATACTTTCAATTCCAAGCACCTTATCTTAGAGCTAATGCGTTTTCTCCTAATGTTTTTGAGATAAGAAATACCAAACAAAGTTGAACCACTTGAGCAAGCAATAATTCATTCATTTCAAGCGCTATACAAATAGAAATAACTAAAGCGACGCTTGAGTTCATCATAAATTAAGTACTTTGTACCAGTCCCTAATTACTCAATAAATAGTAACAAAGTAATTTGAGACATAATTGTAACAAGAAACTATCAAGATTTTGCGTGAAATAATATTGTAACGACTTTGAAGTTTAGCTGCGTAATTATTTTCGTTAGCAATAAACCTAAAACAAACAAAAGATCAAAGACTTAAAAGGTTTGCGTTAACAGATATTATAGAAATCGGTATTATGTAGCTAAGGGATAGAATATAATTCAAAGCCACATTCAAATTAATATATGAATTATAATGACGATAAAAAAAGATATAATTTTAATTTTATTATTTTTCTTGGTATTAGCATCGATAAAATATTACTAAAGTAAATATTTTATCGATGGTATTAGCAAAAAACAGAGGAGGCAGTTTGTTACATTATAAAAAAAAATAGCGTTTATGGCTTTCCATTTAAAATGACTGCATGTTTGTGCTAGATCTCACAATACGTCTTAACTTGATGTAATTGAAGAAATAACCACTACAGACGTCTGTTTTCTCATATGTACTAACCCTAATCATTTCGAAATTTGCGGCAAGGAGTCATGGCCGCGGCAATATGCGTGCTCGGTATCGTAAATATCAAAAGCGGCCCGCGTAAATAGTATAAGCGGTGAACATAAATCCTGAACCGCTCGTAAAATGCCGCATTGTGACCGTCAGCGTATTGATTGCATTATGGGAAATGTGACCGCGGACTTCACGTTCGAATTTCAATTATTTGAAATGTAATTAATTCAAAAATTGACATGTGCAAGTCATTCTCGTATTTTTATGCGATTCTGATTTTGACCAAGTTTCGACAAAACGCGTTACAATTAGTTCCGACAGAATCAAAGCCTGTATTCCGACTAAATTTTATTTTAATGAGATTTTTTCGTAACTAATAATATTCAAAACACGTTAGATATTTTCTACTATATTAATTTCAAAAACCGAAACAGGACGCGTTTTATCAACTAAAATAAGTAAAGTTTGACGTGTCTGTCCCAATAGTTGAAACAGTAATTACTACGGAATCGTCTAACGTTACCCCGGGGCTTTAGAAACGTAATTTACGCCGGTTGAAATCCGAGGGATGCCAACAAAAAACGGATGAAATAGAAAGTTAATAACAAGAACTGACAATGTTACAAAAATAAATCATCCCATTCCAACTAATATTATAAATGCCCAAGTGAGTTTTTTTGTTTGTTGCGCTTTCACGCCCTATCTACTGAATCAATTTTTCAAAAATTTCGCATACATATAGTTAGAAATATTGATAAGGACATAGGGTACCTTTCATCCAAGGAAAAAGCACTGTTCCCGAGAAATATTCATACGGCCGTAGCCGCATGTAAAAGCTAGTTTTAAGTAAATAACAACTACCTATTTGGAATCTTATTAATAAGCCTTTTCATTCAATATATGTAATAATGTAACTACCTGTAATAAAAACTAGACCAATATTTTTAGTTCATAATTTTTTGGTATAAGCCACTCCATAATAAAAATTACGGTAAACAGAAGTAATTTATGTAATGCAACCCATGCATTACTTAAATTACTTCTATTTACCGTAATTTTTATTTTTATATCTATTTTATTGTAGTACTACTTGTTAAACTTATTTTAGTCTTGATGGTCATACTTATGACCAACATTGTCGTTTCTATGATAGAAGCAACTCACTGCACTATCTACATGTCGCTCGTATTTGACGACGCGTCTCATTTCTGGGAAGACAAATTACGAAATCGGAGCGGTTGGCATGAAAAAAATGCAGCAATTAACTGCAGAGCCCAAAAATAACTGAAACTATTTCGGTGGCGATTATTTTGCTCGTAATTTCCGAGTTGTTTACTCTTTTTGACAATTTTGAGTAGGAGCTTACAAATTTCAATGCGTTACTTCAAAGAAATGTTTTGCTACAGTTTGTTAAAAACAACGTCTTTTATAGTGTTTTGTAATTTTAAAGGATCATTTTTACGTCGTTGTTACAGTTAAGTTGAAAATAGATATGATTTTTGTTTTTTTTTTGTCAGTTAAAAAATTATGGTTTTATGCGTAATTCGAAGATCCTAAACTTGGTAAAAGTCTAATACTTGGACGACGACTAGATGCAGAATTAATAATTAATTTACTGATACATAATATAACTTATTAAGTTCGCTTTTCGCATCTGTCGGTGTTTTTATTATCCTCTCCAAAACCAGCAACATAATGTTGATACGAATTTCGCTATTATTTCGAAAAAAATCTCATTGTAGAACTATTTCAAAGCTACACAATGTCAGCGAGTTACTAGATAAATTTCTTTAGATCTTATCTTCCAAAATAATTATAAAGGTACACTAGAAGTAAGATTCCAAACAACTAAAGGCGTAAGTACATTAAAACTGCCAGGAATTTATTACCTTGCCACCAGTTGGGAAGTTTGCAATACCAATAAAATAATAAATCAATAAAAATTAAATCTGGACTCCGCAGGGCGCACAATGTACCCATCCAGGAAGGCTTAAATTGCCTTTACAATTTTATAGATTAACGAGTAAAAATAATTGCCACACTATATGAACGAGAGTTTCGTTTAATGATAAATTTCTACCTTAGTATCAGTCGGTTTCTTTAATGTTTCTCAGATAGCTTGTCAATTAATTATAAACGCGAAATGCAGTGTAACATAATCAGTTATTTATCATTAGGGTGACAGGGGGAGTCGTTTGTCACTAGTTTCGCCCACGTCTCGGACATTCGTCACAATACAGAAAAGTTTGTCTGAATTTTGAACCCTATGACCAATTAATAAAAGAGCTTCTTCTATAAACGATGCCCATTAGTAAATGCGATGACAGCAAGAGATTGTCGGCTTATCTGATTTCATCTTAAGGAAAGATCTATTTTTAAGTTCTAAATCCGACATTATCAGAACGGTGATCAGTGGATTTAATATACAAGAAGCTGAATAAAACACAAATTAAGAATGCAGTTCACAACTTCAATACTTTGACCTTATTTTTCGAAGGTAAATTAGTTTCAGGAGTTCACGTAATGGATTTATTAAATTTAAATATAAGACTATATAATAGTCCTGCTCCTGAGTTGTATGTGCACATTCGGTTAAATCAAAAAGCCACAATCAATGCATCTGTCTTCTTGTGCGACGAACAGAAATCAGCGCATGCAGCGTCGGCTCCCACAATCAGACGGCGGGCAACCGAATAAAGAGAAGAATTCAAACAACGGCTTTTTCAACGGCCCTCCACCATTCAAATTAGCTTAATGCGTTGAGTACAAAGCTTTGCGATAAGCGAGGAAGGCGGGAAGCTGCTCGTTCCGCTTTTTTCGAATGATTGGCTCGAATTTTATACGGAAACTTTTCAATCGAATCTGAATTAAAATTGTTTCAATGGTTTTCGGGTCAAGGCAGTTTAATGTATTGATCTCACCGCTTCCTTTCCAAAAAAGAGTTGTATAAGTTCCGCTGCAGACGTACACAGCATCAGGACTAACAAATCTGAAAATAGACAACAGATGTAGGTATCGTTTGCAACCATTCGTCGTCGCACAACACACGCGCTCGACCGTTGACAGATTGGACGTTTTAAATTTAGACGCGGCATCCCTTATTTTAGTTGAATGAAATATCGCCTGTCGATTTCAATTTTTATTAAGAACTGGAAACCAATTTATTTCGAAGTTCGTCTCTACAGTATTTCAATTTTGAGCTACGTCTGCCTTATAGATTATTCGTATTGGACGTACATATTTTATGGGTGACAGTTTCTATGCGAATGGTAGAAAATACGGTGATATTTACGAGCGTGCTTGAATGTGTAGCACGCATCGGCTGTCTGTCCATCGCTACCCACGTGCAATATTCAAATACTTTTTCTCACACGTGGTTCACGCATATTATAATATGGTCAAAGCTAAATGTTTTATTCTTTTTCTTTCCTTGTTCTTTTTTCTAAATAATGGTGTGGTGGTTCTTTATTTTTCATAGGTTCATTATCTTTTTTCTTTATAAGAAAGTTAGAAGTAATGGATATGTATGTGTATTGTTCCCATATTGAATATAATCAAACTACCTACCTTTTAAAATTGACTTCTCAATAAAATAAGGGAAAACATCTTTTTCTGTGTTTTTTATAAGTACTTAAGTCAATAATATCTTCTCTCTTTTCTTCTCATTGGACCACCTGAAAATCGATCCACTGCAGTATTTTATTCAAATTTTTTGTTAGTAAAGTTTATTTTGCTTCATTTAAACATATGAATTGTCAATTAATTCAGTAATGATTAAAATAAATAGTTCTTGTTTGCTTTCGTTTATTTTGTATTTATTTGGCTGTCATTGTGATAGTATCGTCTATCAAAGGCTGAGCTCCATGACTCAGGGCACACAATCCTGGTTATTTCACAAGCGTGTTATTACACGCAGACGATGGTATCATTCTTCGTGTAGCACCCACGTGCATTTAGAACGCAGTATACACTTTATTGCTATATATCTTTGACAGTGCGAGGAAATAATTCGTCATTGTCAATACGTGTTGTTACGCACTCAAATAAATAATGATTCGCATCTACTATAATAGATTATCGTATGTGTTTTGAAGTAGTTGATATATAAAGTTTTCTTGAGATAAATCAAATAAATATTTACTTTGAATACTTTTCCTTGTAAATGTTAAAGAAGAAAAATGCCTTAAGTATTTTGATAGAAAAAAAAGTTTAACCATGACTTTCTATGCGCTAAAAGATTCTGTCGTTGTTTTACTTTTATTATGGTTAGACTACTGAGTTCGTGAGACACGTCATATGACATCAAAACTCAAAATCCGTCCGATGCATTTGTTATAGATTTCACATTTCCTCTTGCAGTAAAGTGCTTCACAGCGCGATTTACTGGGATAATATTTTGAAATATAACTCCTTTAAGTCGTCTTTCCAATATTTGTAGAGGTTTTAAACTTTATGAAGGTACTTTGGTTGACTTAAGTTGTACTATCGACGCTATGGCTGAAGCCATCTAAAATATTCTTACGAACTGCAGTTTCGCTGTGGGAAAGCTACCATTTTTTTTCCAAAGAAACTAACATTAATATTTTTGGAGTCCGATTTTTCAATCAATATATCAACATTAATCACAATAATCTATTAGCATATAGAAACTAGCGTCAGTACATTTTATTGCCTACTATGACAATGACTGCATGAAAAAAAGAAAACAGAAAATAGACATCTGGATGTCTATTTTCTGGTTCTCCTTTTTGTCCATCCAAAAACATTTGTAATGTAACTAAACTTTGCAAACCTCACATATTCGAAAGCGTCCTCTACAACAATTAGGTAATTTAAAATTAGTATGAATTGTTTTCATTTGATTTGAATTTATTCATAGGTACATAAAATCATGAAACTAAATTGGAACCATCCAAACCACAATTTATAACCAACTAACGAAGATTCATATTTTCGCAAAGCGAAGCTAAGAAATTCTCGAATTGCTTTATTCGTGATGCCCATGTCTCGTTAAGAAGCGACATTTGGGGAGATAGTGTCGTATAAATCCCGCTCTAGCTGCCCTAGTAAATTGTCTACGGAAACGGGGAACCGAGTTATTGAAGAAGATTCATGCTTTGTGTATTAAAGTTTTTATACCGCCTTTGCCTTTATTAGTTCCACCTACGAATATACTTGAATACAACTAACTACAATAAAGACAATCCTGTTCAGTTGACTGTCTTTTTTAGTTCATCGAATTAATAAACTAATATTAATATTTGCATGTTACTGAATTTAATCATAATACCAATATCTGTACAATACAAACAGTGTAAATTTAATAAATAGGTGCCTGATTACTGCAGTTTATGTAATTACCATTTTAAGTTAGTTTTTATAATTGTTCTATTATTTCTGCGGTGCTTATAATTACACCATAGAACATTTTCTTATTTGCCAATTTTAATTGCTAAATAATGTACCACTAACATATGCTATCAAAATAAAAAAACACAATATATTAACCTTTTTTTCTTTGAATATGCTGTACCTTCTACCTATAGTATTTTATTTTAATGTACTTCGAGCTCTTTAACTTTTAAACAAATGTAACGCAACCACAGACCTCCTGGGATCATTGGAGCATGAATGAAACCAGCTTAGATTTAACATAGGAGGGCAGGTGATACTGCCGGCAATAAATCGTGTACAGTCGCCTCTGCAGTGGCACGCGGAACTTTGTCTTATTGTGGCCACATTTGTTTTGTTTAGTACAGTCGGGATGCGTTATTTTGGATTCGCAATCTTTGAACGCGGTGCGGTGGCTGGATTTATTTTCAATTATATTGTTTTATGGTAACACGTGCTCGCAACGTTTCTTACTCTCATCATTATATGGTTGATTAAAACTGAGCGAAAATAAACTTTGTTACAACTCAATGAGAGCAAATTTTTGAATCATTTCACAAAGTAGGTACGTTTGATTGAGATGTCAACAGTTAAGAGTTTTTTGAAAATATCGCCATATGAACGGATTAATTTACCTATTTATAAATATACCTAAGTAAAGACTGACTGTTCATTTATCAACAGGACAGTGGCATGCATATTATAAAGACTTTAAGGCATTTCTACCCTGTTCAGTCTGTAACTTAATAGATTATTTTCATACAAAATTGTCGTGATGTGCACGTTGGTCTTCTACCCTATGGCATATATCTTCTTCTGTTTCTTTTGCCGAAATGGCTTATTAAATATCTCTCGACCAAAACATGACCACTTTCACTGCTCAGTCGTCAGCCTCTTCCAAATCCTCGACCGTGCAGACTTCTGAACAATTGGAGCAGATAAGGGACTGAACAGCATGGCAATTAGACTTACAACCCCACCCTAAATCTGTTCTCTTGGCATGTCCTGGAGTCTTTTTAAAGACTTCCAGATAGGCTAGGGAAGATCACCACTGGGTGACTTTTGTGACAAATCTCTGTGCACGTCACTGCAATATAATCAATAATCATCATCATTCCAGCCGCAAGCTGTCCACTGCTCATGTTAAAACTACCGTATCACAGAATACTCTATCCAGGTACGGAATCTATCCAAATATACGATTTAAAACACCTAATACATACTATTCTAATACGAGTGCCATTACCCATTGTACTCCCGGTTTTCTTGTTCGAGTCTGAGCATTGCTATTTTAGATTCGTGATCTCTTAATAGTATTCGCCATTCCGATGCGAGCTGCTGAATAAGTGAGCTTCGGGAATTATTACCTGGAACAGTATCTAGATCCATTCTTCTTAGACTAAGACAAGGTAATGTCTTCTTATAAGTGTTAATCGAAAGTATAAAATATTCTTTTCGATATTTCATTAAAATTTTCTTAAATTAATATTAATTAAATATACTAAGCTATCAAACTTAAAATGTTCTGAAAATTTTATTTTTAAAAAAGAGGTTTCAAGAATTTTACATATAATGTTCAATTTTAGAACTTTTAAATAAACGATCAACAAAACGTCTGATGAACTCGAAGTTTTGTTTGATAAAGGGTTCTTAAGCTGATATGACAGATTTTACTAATATAATCTGTTTTTCCATTGTCCATACAGTTTTCAATATTTTTTTTTATTGTACGCTTACATTTAAAATTTTTGTATTTGTCCTAATTTAAGTTTTTTTCTGCCTGCTATGTATTGACCAACAGTTTGAATGCAAGATTAGGTAGTGTTACTTTACATCACCCCAATAATGAGATTACAAATTTTACGTTTCTTGGGCCAAAACTTAAAAATCAACTTTATTGTTTACAGAATAGGAGTTAATGTAGATTGAAATATTAATTTCGTTTGGCGGCTAATTGGTAAAGTTACAGCTTCATAAATTATTTATGGGTCTGTAGTTACTTCAACTATAAAACATAACAGTGAATATGTTAATGCGTTAAGTGATTTCCGCCTCATCTTTACCATGTCATTGAATTCCTTATTACTGGTAATATAATACTCTTAACTTTGTAGCTTATTATTTTTATTGAAAGTAAATTTTATAAAATAAAGTGGCGTATGTATGAAAAACCATTAGATGTCTGTTTTAAGCAAAGAATTTAGAAGTCGCGCGCGGTCTCTCTATCCAAGCAATTTTTTTTAACCTAATTAAGTTTTAAAAGATCCTTCCTATGCAATATTAAATGATGGTAGGTAGTGTTTAACAACAACAACTTATTATGGTTTTAATTATAACTAGTGTAACACCAATGTCAGTGTTTCTGTTCATAAGAATATTCCCCAAGTTTAAAAAAATATATACTTAAATAAAAAAAATAAAAATCGGTCCATTCGTCCACGAGTTCTGCGTTCAGTTAATTTAGCTAAGGGTTTTATTTCTATAGATTTAAGTGTGTTCAAACAATATACACGCAGTTCGTAATAAATATCCCAGTCGTAGACGCTTGCACCGAATTAATATGAATACCTGAGGTGCAATGAACCTGTCTGCATACAATGGGAATAATGGTACAGCATCAACCGTACCCAAGCGTAGTCCTACAAAGAGTGAGTGTCACTGCTGGTGTCAGTTAACTAGCAAAGCGAGGTTGCAATTAGCTAGAATTGTATTTATTAATTTATAAATTCACAAGTCTTTGTGTTAATGTGTTACTTACAATATACAAATTTGCAATACACCAAGGCGTTGTTAACATTTGCAACAAAGAAAGATAACTAAAGACAACCGATAAAAATGTACGGAGCCTTTTTTTTGTTTTTTAAGGGGGAAAACCCATATTTAATTGACTTTAGAAGTTAAAGTTTGAGACATATATAATCTTTGTTTTCTCCTGTAATAAGCACTTAAAAATCTGAATATTATATATTATAATAAAATACATATTTTGTCAAAAAAAGAATGGGTTGTCTCTCGTCAACCTATACAAATATTATAAATTAAATTCCACGTGAGCTGTGCGATAGCTGCATTGGAAACGTGTCTTAATTCATGAACATAACTTAGCCTATAAAACGGCCACATACTTTACCACAAAGCTATCAAGACCAGTTTTATGACATTGCCTCAATGCTTCTGACATGTCCACATCTGCTCATTTCAAAGGCATAAATTATAATTAGCCGATTCGTATTGCTATTTTAAAACCTATACAAGCCTGAGAAAGAATCCATTGAATAGCGTTTTATTTTTGCATTGAATTTGACTTTTTTTTTTCAAATAACTGACTGCCTTATTTAATATTATATATAGCATAGTTAAATAATGTACCTAATATGCTACTTAAAAAAGTATAAAAATTCTAAAATTATTGCAACAGAACATGAACATTAATCAAGTGAAGGTTCTATGACATTTAATTTTCTCCTTTCTGCATTTTACTGACACGTACTGTGAGACGTGCTCTTAATTCAGCTTAATATTTAAATCTTCTTGAATAAGCCAGCCGTACTGAGGGAATATAAATTATGAAATGATATAGTCGCTCTTTCAACAAAATTGTCCAGTTTTGTTGTTCACAAAATGGGCCTAATAAATTTTCTTCAGACATCTACTTTTGTTTTATTTGATTACCTCAAATGAAGCAATCTAATTAATATGGCAATTTGTAGAAATTACGACCATAACTTTAAAGTAAAGCACTTGATCATTATACTTTTTTTTTTAGTTTATTACATCTCTCTATTATTGATTCAGGCTTCATTCACTTAGCAGATTTTCTGACATTACTATATGTAACTACTTTAACCCCAATCGGGTTGACTGTGATGTTTAATTGTATTATATAGGTAGTAACGTTATAAACTAAAACAGTTTGTACAACACCACAAGTAATCTTTTAAAATATATTAATAACTAGCTGTTGCCCGCGGCTCCGCCCGCGTGTAAGTCACTTTTCGCGTAACCTGTGGAAACTACAACTATCCAGACCTAAAGTTAAATCTATAGTATCCTATTCCCGTGCCAATTTTATAAAGCCATTACATTGCTACGATATCAAACAGAAAATATTAACATTCATACTATCAGATCTTTGTCTCTAAAAGAGTAGACGCAGCCTATTACAGGGACATTAGGACCTAAAAGCCACTCCTAAAGTTAAAGTGGGCGTGAAAAGTGGAGAAAATCTCAATAAATAGTGATAAGTTAGTTAAATTAGACCTTACGATACGACCGTATGTTCCGTCAAACAGATTTGATTATTTTTTAAACCAAAGCCAAACCAAATCGATAAACAATAGAAGTAAATCAACTTTTTTTTTAACAATTTGAATTAATTGCCGTAAGGAAAAATTTCAATCTGCTATAGGTACCATATGCGAAAAAAATAATTAAAATAAAGTCAGCGCCATCTATTGATATTTTATGTAACTAAATTATACGCCCATACACATTCAATGTTTTATTTTATTAAAATTTAATAGAGACTGCATAGTGTGTTTAGTCTTTATTTATATCGATAAAACAAAGTAGAAATTCAAGCTTTATCTAAATGAAATACGTTTATGTAAACCGCTTTCAACTCTGTTTAAAAGTTTTGAAGCAGTGCTAGAAGTAACTTCAATTGACCATAACTTCTTTTTCCCTTAACCGATTTTGACGAAACAAAGTTTTGACAACGGTCCTAATTATATGTAATCCATCTGTGAAAACCGCCTTTAAATCTGTTGAGTAGTTTTGAAGTTATAACGTACCAGACAGACAGAAAGACAGATAGCAGACAGAACAAAAAATGTTTTTTGGTTTCTGTTACTCTTCTTTAATCAGTTTTTTTTTAAAATATTTAATGTACAGACACTCGATTTTTACTGTCCTAATACCTAATACATGACTTAACGCTAAGAGCGTCTCTTCTCTACCAGTCAACCATTTGGTTAATCTTCTTCTTCAATGTCGTCAATGACAAACTATTAGATATGATTTGATTGGGGTTGCGATATCATTTATCCGGTAATAAATTTGCAAATGAATTTATTCGTTTCTTTTCAAAATAAAAAAAAAAGAAAGAAAATAATTCTAGAAAACAAATAAAAAACGAAAACAGAAAATATATATTTGTGGCAGGTTCGATCCAGCTACTTTCTTGAAACATTTCTATACTACAATATTTAAAAAAATTTATAATTCTAAAAAACTAATACAAAACGAAAAAAAAACTAAGTAAAAAAAGTCATATCTAGCAGGATTCGAACCCTCTACTTAAAAAAATGATCGTCGACCTCTACCTATAGGCCAACATGCGTTGCAAGTGACTGGCGAAATTTCAAATCGGATTTGTCTTTAGGTACGCAAATTCACCCTTTTTTTTGATGTAAGGGTTTAAATTGTAAACAACTCAACATGTCGAAATACGAAAAAAATTTTTTGACCTCCCATACAAATAGAGAATCAGCTGATCTAGTTTAGTATGGAGAGTGAAAAATAAAATTTCGTATTTCGATATGTTTATTTGGAAAAGTTGTTCAGTATAGTGGTCTGTATCTGCCCCTAAAATATTTGCAGTTGATTTGTGTCCACCTTATATACGACACGATCGTATGTTCCGTCAAACAACAAATTCAATTTTCAATTCAAGCAAGACAACTAACAATAGCGAACCGAACCGTCCATTTACCAAACCAATCAATAGACAACAACCAAAGAACCAAACCAAAAGAACCACAAAGACAAAGACCATCAAATTTTTTTATTTGCTAAGGTTAATTTCAATCTGCTATATCATAATGCGAAAACGTAACCATAGCGAGTTGTAAAGTAAGTCAGCGCCATCTATTGAGATTTTATGTTACTAAATTTACGATCAAATTCAATGTGTTATTTTAATAAAATTAATAGGTGCAGTGCGTGTTTTCGTCTTTATTGATATGGATAATATAAAGTAGAAATCCTAGCCTTATCTAAATTAAATTAAACGTAAGTAAACGCATTAAAAGTTTTGAAGCAGTGTTTGAAGTAAATTTTCAATCGACCATAACTTCTTTTTCCCTTAACCGATTTTGACGAAACAAAGTTTTGACAACGCTCCTAATTATATGTAATCCAACTGTGAAAACCGCGTTTAAATCCGTTGAGTATTTTCGAAGTTATAACGTACCAGACAGACATACATACATACATACAGACAGACAAAAATTCCAAAAACTGTCTTTTTGGTTTCTGTTACTCATTTTTAATCGCACTCAATCAGTTTTTTTGAAAAATATTAAATGTACAGACACTCGCATTTTAGTGTCTTATTATATGTAGTGATAAAAAGTGTGTAATAGTATAACTACAAACAAGGCTATAAAGACTCTGTAAGGTTAAAATAGTCCTTTTTCATAAATTTTCTTTTTATGTTTTCTTTACAACGCACACACAATTCATAAACAAAAACAAAACAAAAAGAGAGTGGAACGAAAAAGCTTACTTTGTTCCTACCTAGTTATGAGTATGAGATGAATACGCAACACGACGCTGCATATTCAAAGGATTTGAATACCGCAGCAGCCGCAAAAGCTGGCAATGTGTTAACACTCTTATCTTTATTATATTAATGAATGAACAGTTTAAAGTGGACTAGAAACTCATTTACTAGCCATTACCTCGTGAACTAACTACAGTAAGCAGATTAAAATGCATGCCAAAAGTTTAAATTTATGCACCGGACGCGGTCTTCAATTAAACTTGTTATAATGAAACTCTGGAAAAACGGAGTAAATTGCCATGGAGCAGAGACGCAAATAATTTCCAAGTTTTGCAATTTATACTCATTTTAAAATAAAGTTCGATGGCGCAGACGTTACGGGACCTATGTTGAATCCCGGAATCGATTATTTTACGGCACCCGATGTTTGGGGACAGCCGAAAATTGTCTCTCCGGTTGTTTGTTACGAAGTTTCGAAGCTGATGTTTAATTTGAATTTGTGTAAAGAATATTTGCTGACGAATTCATCCCAGTCTTATTTGTCCTTAGCAGACGGTGAATAAATTTTTGGAAAGTTTTGACGAAATTTATAATTATTCTCAATTCGCGATCCATTTGTTTAATTTATAAATAGATGTATTATCTATTTTTTTGTTATAGTTCTAATCAATTTTTGTTATTCTAATAACTGAAAAAATATGGAAATAAAATTTAATTAAATGTGAAGGTACCTACTTAATAAGGTGATAGTTTGGTTGCTAAAATAATAATTGTAATTGTAAGTTCTTTGCTTTTTCATATCAGTAACGGCTGAATAGAATTAAGAAAATTATTATTTAAAATTTAAGAATAGTTTCCATGAATACACATATTTTAATACTTACTTAGTAACTGCTTTCAAAATTATTTTTATTAAGAATAATTTCGTTCATGCATATCTTAATCAGATCTTTCGTCGTTTCGCACTACAAGCGATTCGAATCGCGGTGCGAAAGGCCCAAAGTATTTTTTGGAATGGATCACTCTCGTAGTTCTAAGTATAAAAAAAAAACCGTATCTCATCATCACAAGAAAAAAATATCACCATATCTAGTAACTTTAATAGACACATTGTATTCGACAGATAAAATATAAATCGAGTAAAAGATACCCGACGTTCCGTGTTTTGTTTCTATTACCTAACTTTTCGTGGATCGTTTTTCGTAAACATTCCAGCTGTCGTTGGCAAACCATTCAATGAACCCGTTTCTATGCTCCAAACGACTGGACGTGGTCTAAATATACCATTTAAATTCAAGAGCAGTTACTATGCCTTGTGCCAAAGCATCATGAGCTATTTATTATTGTCTTTATAGCGGCACTTTGACTTAGTTGGTCGATAGAATATTTTAAGAATACCAGCAATATTATATCCGATCCACTCTGAACTCTCCAAAGTTTGTTATGGACTTTTCGAATTTTCAGTACCAACTTTTTGAACTAAAGCCTTTCATTCAGCTGCATTGAAGTTACCAGAGGTACCCTATTCAGACAGTGTTAATGAATTTCTTTCATTTGGTATTCACAAAGCAGTGGCATTCCGCTAAAACCTCAATCGAACAGGGTTTCCACAAAAAAAAAAAGTTGGACTTGGAATTGCGCAGAGTGAGTGCGAAGCAAGGTCCCGCGAGCACTTTCTCATGCAAAAGTCGAATGGTTACTTTAATTCTTAGCTGAAGCACTTGTCGGTTTTACGACCAGAGTGATTTAATCCACTTAAAACGCAGAGCACAAACTCAGGGCCGACAAAGCTCTCAGCCGCTCTCATTTAAAAATGGAAATAAACCTCGACCATCTTTGACTTGACTCGACGCCACCGCTCACTGAATTCTAAGTACAGCTACAATTGATGAAGTTGAGATTTGTTTCGATTTACTTGAATGCGTAGACGCCCCAAACAATCCTTCTAAAAGTTTCCTGATTTCATTCCACTTTTAACTCACTTTCGAAAGAAACAGAGTAGGTATCTCGTTTCATATAATTTTAAATATATTTTCAGTTTTTTTTTTAGTCTTAAGTGTCCCTCAGCTTGGCAAAGGCCTCCTCTATTGTCTTTCAGGCGTCCCGGCTGTCCACCGCTTGTTTTTGTTTTGTTGTTGTCATTTTTTTTATATTTAAAATTGAAATAAATCGTTCATTCATTCATTTTTATGGCATTGCCACAATATCGATTCCTTGATCTAATATTTCTTAAACATGAAGTGTAACTAAGCTTAAGACGCGTTTTTCTCAAGATTTGAGATACAGTCCTAACGATAATGCATTTAATAATACTGCATATTTAATATATACATACATTCGAAACTGAATAAAAAAGACTACCCAATTCAAAGCTACGAATGTTTTTCTTTTCAATTCAGTTGAATTTCTAATTGAAAATGTGGATTATCAGAAATTTCATCACAATTTTAACTTATGAAGGAATATATATTCAAAGTTTAATCAATGGAACCCAAACCGTTCTCTGTTTATCAAGCGCGCTATACGTTTATGTCTTTGGTTCGTTCTTAATGAAAGAGTTCGTTCCTCGAGATAATTTAGCTTTTGTTTATTTTCTTACGCTTTCTACCACTGACTTAACTTTCTGGCTTTATATTAATTTTCATTTTGTTCAGACCGCTACTGTTCTTTTGCGAGCTTAACATTTTAACCAATGGTTTTTATCATACATGTGTACAATTTATTTACTTATCTAGAATAATTTTAAGCTTTTCCATTTTTCATAAGCATAGTATTATTAATGTATAGTAAATATATTCATATACATTACACGTACATTTGTAAATACACTTAACGTGAAACTACCGGAAAGAATAATAGAAACCATAACGGAGGTTTCTATTATTCTTTTCGGTAGTTCAGCTACCAAGATGTAACAGATTATTTTAAATATTAACCAAACCATATTCTCGAAACCAAAAATTTATTGCAAATTACTCAAAACACCATAAATTTAGATCTTGTCCATAATTTAAAACTCCTGTTACTAATTGCCTTCCCTAGCCATGTTTTGTTTTTTTGGAAGCCAACGGAAATTGCGTGGAAGGAAGGATCACTCGAAGCAAATAGGTCTCTAGGTACTGGATAATTACTGACTTTTTACTCCGTTAATTATGGTATGTCCCTACCAATTACTGCCGCTGTTGACTTCGATGTTTATCACTGATTGTTCGGTATTTTCGAAGCAATTACAGTGATAGCTATCATCAGATCAATCATGTCTACGTTTAGTATATTAATATCTTATGTTTCTCAATATACAGGAAAATCATCTTGCTTATGTAATTTATTATCCAGTTGGTGTATTTGATCAGTTTAGGTAATATTTTTGATTAATCATGAGAGTAAATAATAAATATTTATAGACCAATTTTGTCAAGTAGGGAGTTTAAGCGGTAAAAGCAATCATTAGCTTATGACGACTAACTTTGTTACAGGATGGCGACCGGGGCTATCTAGAAGGACTCGCATCGCGCTACGCAGATTTATTTTCAACACACTATGGCGACGTCTTGGATCATCTAGAAGAATTAAGAAGACACGAATGGGAGGAGATGTCTCCAAGAATGAGAGTGCTTGGGGGACCTGGAACACCTCAGACACCACCATCTGCAAGCCCAGGATCTTTAGCGCTGAATAATTTAACCACATCACATTCACAACCGATATATGTGCCTGGAAAATATTCGGTGAGCATTATATGATTTTCTACTTCTATTATCTAAAATGTTAGGTAAATAGTATATAATGTTTTTTGGGGTAGCGGTGCTCAAAAATTTTGAGAAATAAATTGATATAATACTTACACACAAACAAGTGAGTTAAGCAATCAACTAAATTGAAACTATTATAGTGGTATTTTATGATTTTATATTGCCAGTAGTTATAACTATGACTTTCGTAGTACCGAAATTGATCACTGAATATATATAAAATTATAATAAACATTTCATTCGTTCAATTTATTAAACAAACTGTTAACACATTATATAGTAATTTATGCTTAATGTTAAGCAAAATATGTTTTGTTCCAACTTTAAAACAATAAAACATTGCCAGTTTAAACTTTCAGTGAACTCCTAAAGTTACACAAGTAGGTACGTCTCTGATATATTCCTCCGTCTTCTTGATCGTACGCGTAAGAAACCTAATGCCTTCCATCCAACTTATAAATCCTCCGAATTGTTGCTTAGTACGGAACATGTGACTAATGTATGTAATATATTGTTGGGATATATTGCAAACTTTAATAGCCATTTTAGCCCGAATTACAGTATGGTTGTTGGCCATAAATTCGAATAAATACGCTTAATTCTTCTTAGATGCTTGTTATATTTCGAGATACAACGTACAGAAAGTAAGAAAAGGAACAGAGAGGAACTTTCCTTTGTAATCATAAATAATAACAATTTACAACTTAATACATATACTTCTTTTCTTAACCATGATATATACACATTGATTATACCTGCCATAAATTGAACTGATTCCATTTCAAGCTCAAAAATGTAAATTAACTAGATCAGTAATCGAATCTCGTCATGTTCAGTGATATACATATTAAAAGGGATGGGACATGTCATGTTTGTATTTTAATTTATTTCCTTTTCGATCAATTCAGTCTTTAGTAAGTCTTTTGTATTGACACAAATTACAGAATACTAAATTGGCAAAAATCTTTTAGGACTTTGCCGGGTTTCATACTATAATATAATTAGCTAGGGATCTTTACAATGATATAATAAAAAAGAAAAAGTTGATTCGTGGGCAGCATCTAGTTAACAATGAAGTGTTCCTCTTGTTCCCAGCCTTCGAGTTGCCTCACGGACAAAGAGGAGGACGAAATCTACGGTTTCGGTTATGGGGTCTTCGGTAAACAGATGTTGCAACGGCAACAACAACAAAAACAACTGTTATTGGCACAACCCACGCAACCCTTGATGCATAATCAGCAGCACAACTATCAGAGGTAAGTTTTTTGTGACAGCCTACCTAGGGTTAACAACCAACCTATAAATAACGGACACAATTTAAGGAGACTACAGAAGTGTCGCTATATATGAGTTTTTGCTTGGTTTGTATGAGTCCAATGTATGAGTGATAGTGATAATTTATTTACTAATATCATTAAAAATTGTATTTTTTATACCTCCTCAGACGTCTAACTAAATGTCTATAATAATGATTATGATGCATTATAGTACTTAACAATATAACCATAGCACCTCTTAAAAGACCAATAAAAATTCTCTATAGAAAATAAATTCCTAAATAACTAAAAGCTTTTGAATTAAAATAAAAAATACTCCAATGAATCCAATTTGAAAGATATATTAATTTGTTAATTGTTAGTTTAATACTCACGTACGACATTTTAGTCACGCATGATGCCTAGTTGTTCTGTCCCAATGGTTGATGTAGGAAACATTTGACTAAGATTTGAGGTATCTTTCTACTCAGTAGTTATTTTGATTATACATTGAATAATTCATTGGAGAAGGATCGATCGCTATGTATGTTAAACGAAACACTTACTTATCAAATGTAAAATTCATTTATGATAAATTTTAACAATGATATATTGTTAAAATGACAAACATTTATCTATTTAATGTTCTATACTTACATTTTTTTTATTGTTATATTTATTATACACTTACATACAAAATAAATATTACCCAAAATCTGATAGAACAATCAAAATATTTCCAATGTCTATGTTTTTAAAATTTTATAAGTAGCCTGTTGTATTCGTTTGTATAGCTTTTGGTTCTACTATTAAGTATACATTTTCATTAAAATAAATAAAGATAGACGAAAATCAAAACTTATTAAAGCGGCTCAGTTCAATTATAACTATAAAATAGAGTTCCTTGTAAATAATATTACTTGAAGTGGTTATGGATCGGGTATAATTATTTTCTTATTAGCTTGAATACGATAACAAGATGAAACAAGAGTTTTGTTATGTATTATATGTAGAACAAAGTATGATGACTTGTATTCCTATTACCTGGAACATAACTAGCATGTATTACAATAATTACAACTGTAGCGATAAAATCGTTAGTTAGTGCTTATTTTTAATCATAAATAGTAAGTACTTTTAAATTATCGTAAAATATAATAAATACTTCAAGATAAAATCCTAAAACTAAACAGATTTTAACGGAAACAATTAACTTAAAGACGATTGGATATACAATCGTAAAACCACCAATACATATAAGCATGCTATTACATGCTAACAGAATGCATAAATGATATTAAAGTAATATGATCCTTATTACATGAACATAAGACTGAGACTGTCACTGTTGCTGCAACTAGAATGGCATGGGGCGTATTCATAAATTATTTGGACTTTAACAGGTGTACTCGTTAGATAAGGTTTTACTCTGCATGTTTAAGGTGTAATCTAAATTGAAATCAGTCGTTCGATTGGCGACAGAAGCAGTCTCGTATAGCTGACGGTGGTAGGCGAGCATGATTCCGCTTCAATTGTAATTTGAATGCATATTCTGAATAAACATTTTTGCCGAGTTTGTTAACCTTTAGAATATTCATAAGATTATGGGTATTAAAGAAATTTTTGATAGTGGGATAAATTGTGTAAAGCTACATTATAAAAAAAGTTAGGCATTGTTATGTGAGTGTGACAAATAGTTTCATTAAAAAAACTACATAATAGAGCTAAGGAAGTAACTAATGCAATTAGTGGCTATGGTGACAAAATTATCGTAGGTCACATGATTGGTAGTGTGGGAACAGTAAAGTGGGCTCTTATTTTACTTAGGCCGTGTGCTTGATCGTCAACCTAGTTGTTTAAAAAAATCTCATGGTGTTTCAATTATGTTTATATTTTTATTTATTTACATTATTATTATTAGCTAATTAACCAACTTAAAAAGTTAATTTCTTTGGAATTGAATGACGATCATAAAGATGATTTTTGTGGATATTCATCACTTTTCTTCTCCATTAAAACTCCTAAATTTTCTCTTAATTCCCAATGACCGCAGTCAGTGACACGCAGTTAAATAAATTCAAATTAACTAACTGACGGTCACTTCCGGGGCATGTTTGACGACATGTAGATACATTAATAAGAGGTGGCCTTTCGAGTTAATTGCATAGTTAATCTATAGTTTATTTCCAATTTGAGTATTAAACATTTTGCAATATAAAGTTAAATGAAAAAAAAAAATGTTCATGAAAATTTTCTCCTGTGTTCAAAAAGCTCTCTCCTAACAACCTTTTTGAAAAAATATTTTTATTATTAACAACATGTTATATTGCACTGAACTTTAAATATTTATTTAATATTTTTGACTCTTACGTTTATATAAATTAAGAATCATTTTCATAGTTAAGTAGAACACAAAAATTCTTAAAAATGCAATGTACTTATGCATTTTTTTAGATTTTGGAACCTTATTTCATGCAAACCTTTATTATTGGTCACTTCCCTTTTTTAAATATTCGCTTTAGTAAAATAACCGTCTATTCCTTCTAATGAAAGTAATTTTTAAAGAGAAATCAGTAAATTCGATCGTAAATTAGTAGTAGGAAGCACGACTTCACCCACGCACTCTAATTTAGCATGTCCCTGATGCTAATTAGGTATTTACAGCTTGGTTTGAACTAATCACCTCGTAAATTCTAAAACGAGGTATTTTTTTTGCTTTGCCTATTTTTTTCTTTGTGTTGTCAATTTGTAGTTTATAGTATAGCCCTCGAGTTTTACTTATTTACTTAACAACAATTCATATAAGTACCTAAAGAAGATAGTTCCTTCCTTCAGTCGTTTGCTCACTACTGAGCGTCGTGATGTGCCTGACCTATCTTCTTTAAGAAGTACTTTACTCTAAAGAAGATAGTTTAGTCAGAAAGTACCTAAGTTTACTACGCTCTAGAACTTCAATTGCCGTCTTCATCGCCTTTTATGATAGCCTATAAACATATAATATAATATATATATATGCTTGTATTTGAGTGTAGGTACATGAATTAAATAAATAAAAAGAGATTTATTTGGATAAGTGGGTACTAAATTGTTTCAAAATCCTTAACTTCTTTGTCAAGGTAACGTCAAAGTAATGCTTTTCAAGTTCAAATGGGTCTAAAAGTTTCATTTATTTGAGAAACTTCACTAAACTTGTTATTTTAATTTTTTGTTTTGTTTGTTTTCGATGTACTTACTTTAAGTTGCTTAAGCTAAGAAATTTTGAATGAAATAGTTATTATATATATTAATATATATAAATCAGGATACTAAAATTAAATACATTCGTATGCGGTGTAAATGAGGATGTAGTGACAAAGATAGAAAAAGGGATGTTGAGATGGTTTGGACATGTAGAGAGGATGGATAAAAGGAGACTGACGAAAAGTATATTCAAAGCAGAGTTGGCTGGGAGCGGCGTTCAGGGTCGGCCTCGTAAAACATACTGCGACCAAATCGCAGACCTTTTGAAAAAGGGAGACATTAGGAGTACCCGAAATCGGCGAGCGTGTATGAAGAGAGTGATGAGTGTGGAGGAGGCGAGAGAGGTATGTAAGGATCGTAGCCAATGGAAACCTCTAGTCTCTGCCTACCCCTACGGGAGACAAGCGTGATGATATGTATGTATGTATGTACATTCGTATGCATAAACAAAAACCAATGTTTAATATAATAAAGAAGAACATAACTTATACATCAACTAATATCAATGAAATTTAAACAATAATCATCAAAAGGAAATATATCTAACAGACAATTATGTTGCCATGACAAACAAATAGACGTCGTCTTTGTCAATAAATTACAATTACTTTTCTAATCCTAAAATAAAGAAAGAGCAAAATGAAAACCACTGTTGGCACATTTTCTTCTTGGCCTATCTTATGTAAGCAATATACTTTAGGTTTCATTTGTACTTAATATTTAAACTAAGTTGTAAAAAAAAATTACATGTACTATACATATAGGGTTTTTTTGTAAAAAAATTGTTGCCTATTTTACCCTTTTAAAAATGTTTGTAATAAGTTATTATAACAAATGAACAATAAGTTTTGAACAAGAAGTTTGTAAAACAAACTTGATTTTATGAATTATAAATGAATGAATTATGTCTCAACTGTATTTGCAATAAAATGTTGGTCTCAGTCTAGACAATAAGCCTATTTCTTTGGAAGCTGAAATTATTAGACAAAGTAAATTGTTTACAATAATTTTCGATGCTTTTTTACGTGAAAAATATATAAGCAGATTATAATCAAAGAAAAGCACAATTATGTAAGGTATTATAATTTTGGAAGGTCAAATAAATAAGTGTGTTAAATTTGGTTATACATATTTTCAACTCGCAAAAATTTGTCCTGGATGGTATTTTAATTTTGATCAACGAAAATATTATTTGAATAATTAGAAAGAGAGTTATTCATCCGTTTTTTCGTTAATTCTTGATACAATCAAACAGCTACGATTTGTACATTAAAGTCAGTAGTCACAGTTCAATGGACAAAGGGTTCGATTTCCGGCATTGAAGAAATCAATATACTCGATTTGGTATATTTGTTCGAAGATTAATAATAATAATCATTTATTTCAGGCTACAGAATATTTTTTCATTATTATTGGCCCATAGAATAAATAGGTACCCTAAAAATAAATGCATTAAGAATAAAAGTAGGAAAGTAGACTCTGGGCTCCAAAGCAATCGGCTGAGAAAGCATCTGGGAAAGTGCTAAGATGAGAAAGAGAGAATAAAAACCTTAAAATTACTTTAAATACTTTAAAACTGCTATTTATGCTGAATCAAAGCTCAATGAAAAAAATCTGACAGTAGTCATCATTTTGGATTCTTCTTCTTCATTTCGAGTCAATGACAAATTGCTGGCTTTATTTTGACTTGATATTGACTTTTCCATTTACAATAATAATATCACTTACATACAACATTAATAAATCGTTTGTAAGACGTAAGTACCTCTAATTCACTCTCAAATTGGCTGACTCTTGTCATTTGCAAATTTTAAGTTTTGTATAAAATTAAGGTCAAGAAGTTAAATTTTACAAAGATAAACAACCCAAAAAGGTGAACGTGAAAAATTGACCAGGTTTTGTTAGACATGATTGAAATACCTTATAGTTAAAACTATTTAAACAGATATACACTTACAAAAGAATGAGTAAAATATATCTTTCAGTGCAACAATAAAAACCTGCAGTGTCCAGCATGAATTTAATACGACTCGACTCCCCTTCAAGTTAGTCAATTAACACTATGTAACTATGGCATCCAACTAACAAGCAAGATACGAGAAACGCCAAGAAACCTCGAGATACACCAACAGCGAGATACATACGTCGCTTCAAAGGGATTTATCTAAGTGGCTGTATAATGCGTAATGCTTCGTTACGTCTTGCTATCTGTACAAAATAGAGAGAGCAGAGAAATATACATCGTAAAAATTAAAATAAATAAAGTCTTGTGCAGCGCCGGGTCCCGTGCGGGTGATAAACTTGACGAATTAAAGTGCGATAAAGAGTCTTAGCAAAGAACCTGTTAGGATTATGCAGCAATAGCGATTCATTAACTTTTTTACCTTGTGTGTGTTATGCTTTACCTTGCCATTATGTGTATCATCATCATCATCATTGCTTATGGCATTTATCCTACGTGGATCAAATTTCCATGTCCAAATTTTTTAACCAGTTTCCCTTTTTGCAGAAAATAATTATGTTTTTACTTCTTTTTACTCTTACTATTTTCTGTGGTTTTTTTTTTAATTCTTGATTGATGACACATGTTTATATCAAACTTTTTTACTAATGTGATTGAATGGTAACAACATTGAGCCACAGTTTGCTTGTTACATTTTTTCTTGTTTTTTTTTTTTGTATTGGAGTTTTCCAAGTAATTTTGACAACTGCGTAGATTCCATGTGAGTGAAACAATAACCTTATTTATAAAGATAAAGTCTTAGAAGCTTTATTTCTGTAAATCTGTTTAGTTTATACTATCTATTTCCTTGCCTTCTTGTTTAAATTAGGACCGGTTTTGGACCCATTTTGAAAGCAATTTTGCGTTATTGGAAGCTTCTAACTTCTAGCCATTTGTGGAATTCTCTATTTATATTTGTATTACAAGTCAAAGTTACAAAAGAACTTAATTACTACAAATTTTATGAATTAAGTCGCAAATGCCGTACCCTACCCTATTTATTATATAAAAGACAAATTATTGAAATCAAAAAGTAATTTTATATAAAAACAAAAATCTGTAACATTCTCTAAAAAATTTTTAATTATTTAAAAAAAAAGCCCTAACGCTTGTACGTGTAAGTTAAATAGTTAGGTTTTTATTTGATTAATTAAAAAAAAAAAATATATATATATATATATTGGTTGCTATCCGCATATTTCTGTTTGTTTATCTGTCAATTTCTTATGCTGCTTCAGTTATTTAAAGAAATTCTTTCGTAAAGTTTAATACTTGAGCCAGGACTTGTTCAATGTATAAAACAAAACCGGAGGAAGACACAGACGGTCTGTCATTGTAGTTAATAAAGTTACTCAATACGATCGCCATAATTTGAAGCCATCGTGGTCTTCGATTCAGCTTTATAGCTTAATAGCTCGTAATATATGGCAATACCCGTGACTGACAGAACATAATCTTTTCCTCGAAGCACGGATTGGCTTAACCTCGGCTAAACAGACCACCGAGGTTCCGTGAAAATTTAGATTCCTTTTGTTTTTATTCACCAATAGGAAAATATGACTAAAATATAATTGAATTGCGGTATTGTGTTCAGAATAGAGAAACAATGTTGTGAAGAAACTATTTTATACTATTATAATAGATATTTAAAATTTAATAAAGATGAGTTGAATTTTGTCTGTAATAAATTAAATCTTACTTTTATTAATCAAATTAAAATCTCTAAAACATTATATATATATATATATTTTAATAGATTCGGCAACGTTGAAAATCGAATATTTTTTTCTGCTAATAAGGAAAGTCATATTTCTACCAGCAAAAAAATCGAGCGTTTTAAATCCATCTAAGTAGTTAATAGTTTTAAAACTAACTTTATTACTGCGTAATTAAGAGCAAAAATGTTAAAAGTTTGTCCAATAGCTTTTCTTTTTAAGGTTTTATATTTGGCACATATTTTTATTGTATATACCTACTTACAAATTAATTAAAAAAACGTGTCTCGACTTATTAATTGAAACACCGACACGAGATCTTATTAAGCCTTCGAATTAAGCCTTCGAAAATGAGCCCTTTTACGAATTTATCTTTTCATTAAACGGCACTCATTTCATCTACAATCATCATTAGCGGCTGTATTGTTAATGTGCGTATCCATTAATTTCCCATTTACCGAATTCCGTCCTGCAATGCGCAAAATAAAGGCTGTTAAGAAATAGTACTTCGCTTGTCAACAAAAAAAAATATTATTTCAAGCTTTGTTTATAAACGCACTCATTTTGTCAAATCTTATAATTCATAAACTATTTGATCTTCTTCAGTATTTGGTTTAGAGCTTAAGATATTCTTACCTACTTTTTGATGTTCGATCCTGGACCATATTACGATTTTAATACCACACTCAACTCAATTTAAGTTTCGACAGAAATATCAGTTTGTTCAGTATTTGCCAAAACGATATACATTTATTTGCAACTTGTGGCTATATCTGGAATAATTTGGTTGTAGTCATGGCTATTCTTATTACCTCAATGATTAAACAACCGTTAATTATATAATGTGTCAATTCTGTTTTCTCTTTAGTTTGTAGCACCGATTGTTTTTACCTTTTCCACTACCAATAATCAAGTATTTATCGGATATCGCAAATAATTCAGCTTTAATATGATTGCGTTTTGATTATTCCCCCCGTTTGGTGAATTTGGTGACATACTCGAGTTGATAGGATCACCATATTGAATGGCAACGAAATTATTTTGCTTTCAAATTTGAAATCATTTGTTTTATTAAAATTATGTTTATTTTGTTACAGTTGTTTAAGTCCTCGATCTGCATACTTTTACGAGTTTCCTCCTAGTGGTAAGTTTTAAAATGTTCTTTAGCAATATTATAATATATAATTCATAGGAAGATCTTGTCATTGTACGACTCTACGTACATACCTTTTTATTATTTTAACTTAAAAGTCAAGATCCAGTATTTCTGAAATCACAATTGTTTTTATCTATGAAATAAAACTTTCTTCGGTTCCTTGGCGGGTGTGGTAATAAATTGGTCAACCGCCGAGTGGTCGTTGATATCATTGCTTCCATGTGCTTAAAAAGCACGTCAATTCCGGCTGCAATCGTTAGATGGAGTCTTTAAGTAAAGTTACTGTAAAAAGTCTGAGAGTCAGTCACACACACATGCGAAATGAAAAAAGTAGATTACCTTAATATGGCCTTAATTACCAAGCGATAATATTTATGAACATAGTGATTACATCATAGCAAGTATCCAAGTCCACTTACTTAACGAATATGGCGCACGTACATCGTCTGCTCCTCATCCATAATTCCTTCATACATTATTTAACTTCTGGTTAGATACCTTGCAGAGCCACTTGTCAGACGTTTTATGTTACAATAACAACATGATATTTTCTCTATATATGGTAGCAAATGGTGAACATTCTTTTTAAAGTAAACTTTTACTTATTTAGTCTTGCTGCAACCTATAAGAAATAGTTAATGTTTAGCTTCTTTAATTTTATATTCATTTTGAAGATGTCAAAATATAATTTTGAGTTTAAGAATTTTTTAAATAAACAAAATGTTGCTATTTTGAGATCTTTTCCCGGCTAGGCAATAACGCCTGTCCCTGTGGAGCAATAAAGCTTAAACAAGTCCAATTAACGAGTTAACAAATCTACTTAAATATTTTACCCCATTACTTTTATTTTATTATTTTTGTGCAGATAATTGTCTCGGCACAGCAAAAAAGAAGGTGACGACATTTTCAAGGCTGCTGCGAGGGCTCAAGTCTCACAGAAAAGAGAAGCACGGCTCATGTTCGCCAAAACACACTCATAGTCCTCGACAAGTGTTGCCGCCGCAAAGGGTAAGTTTCATACTGAGAGACCTGATGCACATCAAAAGTATGGGTTAATTTGCATAAAAAATTAAGCATTTTTCTATTATTTACTTTGTATGCAAAATAATGTACTTATTCGTGCTTTTGCTGTGAATTGACGTGGCGTTGGTTTTACAACATTTCTGGTTGACAAAAACGAACGTAATTTGGACATGGTTCGGAGGTAGCGTCAATCAGGTATAGTTATGTAACTCATATTTATGCATAATTTAATAATTATAGTATTAGTAATACTCATATGTATATAGAGCATTAGTTCCATATACTTCATATGTTAAATGATCACACTCAACATATTATCAACTTATATGATAGGTAGGTAGGATTTCAACAAAATATTACTGATAAGTTGATTAGGCATGGTCATATCTAACGTCGCCAAAATCATAGAGATGCTTGCCTTGCCAAATAAAAAATACTCAAGTAACTAGTTAACCAGCTCGCAGTCGAAAAAATTATATGAAAAGTTATTTTTCAAAAGTATAGAACAATATCAAATCTAGAGAAAATTCTTCATATTTTAAGGATTATCGAATATTTTTCAGTATTCCTCCCTTGGTCGCTTCCTACAGAGTTTGCATTTTCCTTATGCAAAATATGTGAATTTTCATAACACAGATGGAAGCAGAGCATTGCATACGACGCGTCATACTAATTGCAGTGCGTCAAAGAGTACCGGCGTCGCGGATATGCATAATGGCGGATGGGGAGGGACGTATGAAAAACGCTGGCGGCGGCCAAGATTTGGCGAGAAATTGTTTGGGATAGACGCTTGGTTTTTAGCTTTTGGATATTTTTCTGATTTATTATGAATATTTTTTAATTGACTTTTAAAACTTCGGGTTTCATATTAATTACTTCCTAGTATATCCAATATCATAATTGAACTCTAAAACTATAAGTATAGGTGTCACGAGAACATAACACATATTAATTTATAAGTTTTCGATTTTGATGTAATGAATTGGATTGCACCAGATTTGATAAGAGATAAGCTCTTTCATCACATAGGTATCCACAACAAACATAAAGTAGCAAATAAGATTCAATAAGACATTCTCAACACATAGGTATAATAAAAATATTACATATCAATAAAAACAACCAACAATAGTAAGATGTGATCCAGTGACCTTTGATCCCCTAATCACAGTCAGCAGAACCGTACCGAAAAAACTGACAGTACTAATCCTAAGTGCAAGGCGGCCGATAAGGATTACCACGCTCCCTAATGGCTCTTATCCTCCGGCTCAACAAACGGTCATAACTCACGCCTCTTCTTGGCTCAACCGACTTAACTTTGGCAGGCGTCATTTCTCAAGGCACGCGGTGACGTATCCCCACCCCAGAGATTAATAAATATAGGTGGACGTGGAAAAATGTAGCACTTAATTCGGATGGGATGAGCGTAACTGATGAGAGCACGCAGTATTAACATTGCTCATTTTGACTCATTCCAATAAGGTCGTTTGTTATAAATGTAGGTCGTGGTTTGATTGATTATTTGGATAAATATGTAAGTCTATCTTTAAGTCTTTACTTTGGGTTTTTAGGGTTTCGTACCTCAAAAGGCAAAAACGAAATCCTTATAGTACACTACACTTTGTTGTCCGTCTGTCTGTAAATTTTTTTTGAAGATCGCATAAATTTAACAAGTTGCAATTCATAGCATAAGAGTATACTTAGGCCTACAATTTCTTTAAGCTGTAAAATAATTAAAATTATACCTCAACGCAATCCAAAGGCATGAATGACCGTAAATTTTGCCGTAAATATTTCAGACAGTTCAATTTTAAGAAAATAAATAAATAAGAAAAGTATTTTTACAGATAAGAAAGCAAAAATCTGTAATTACCTGTTAAGATTTTAAATACAGTGAGGTGTAATTGGTGTGAGGTGGTACGGAACCCTTAGGGCGTGGGTCCGACTTGCGCTTGGCCGCTTTATTTTATTATATTATTACCTTAGCAAAAAGGAAATAAAATGATTTAATTTATATAAATTTCTCTTAACGCTGTGCTTGTGGTCGGGAAAGTTTAAGATAATTTGAATTATCCAATTGATGTTTTGATAATTCGATTCTCTCAATCAAAACATTTATTGAATAATAGAGTAAAAACACAAATGTAATGTGAGAACCAGTTCTATACTTATTGGTATAAATATTCCTCTGCTCCATCTACTTTATTTCAATTATAGTTAGTCCAGTTGTCAGCATGATTTAGTTTGCTATGAATTTTGTAGGCTGTTGTGTAGGTGTAATTACAATCCTAATGTGATGGATAGTTCTCGGTTCCATAAACGTAGCATGAAAATGGAAATTGCAGACATTTCGTATTCATTGCGATGGAGGCAGTTCCATAATTTTATAGATATTCTATTCGTATATAATTCAAGTCTTAGTTTAATATTTTCTTATTTATATGATATATATATAATTTTATAATATTTGATGAAAAATGCACACTTGCAATTACTGCAACTCACATTTTGTTTTTTTGCCGTTAGTAAATACGTAAAAAAATAATAATATGGCTTATTTTGCTAGTTATTATGTCAAATATAAGTTTTGATACCTAAGGTAATTAAAACGTAGGAAAAATCGTGGGACAGCGGAAAGCGCAAAAAGGGAGGACGCAAAATGTCATGGCTGAGGAACATCCGCCAGTGGACTGGTATGAATAGTGGAACAGTTGTTCACTCTCGCCATGTATAAGGCTAGATTTAAGGAGCTGACAGCTAACCTTTAGTAATGAAGTGGCACCAAAAGAAGAAGAAGATGTTTTTCATTGTCTTTCTTTTTCTGAAATTTATATTATTAGTTTATTAAATAGAAATTAAAATAAACTACAAGTAATAATATCGTGCTAGTATTTTCATAATAATCATCAAATTATTTTTATCACAATTTATTATACAGCATCGTTTTATATCTTTAATATTCAATATTTAACATCAGGTAGGTACAAATGAATGTAACCTATAGATTAGGTATCTAGTAAATAGCTTTCTCTCAATATTCAATACTAATTATCAAGTGCCGATTGCAATTCTACATTGGAAGTTGATATCTAATCGGATTTATCTAATATAGATCCTATTTCAAAGGGATACACTACAATTTTGACGTAGTAGCCTAATGGCCTGGGGAATACGTCTGACGCGCATATGCATATTGAAAACGTGTTAATGTCACGTTCCATCACTGATTACGTTTTAGGATTGTTTACTAAAACAACAAAACAGAGTGATATTGCTAGTCTGCATAGATGTGATATAATCTATCCCGACCATGTTTGGTGATATCTCATTAATTTGTCTAAATGAAACTTCGAATTGACTATGTTTCAACAGTATGGTATGATGATAATTTATTCATTATGAAATGTATCATTGAGTATGTATTCTAAAACATAAGTTTCAATCTTTCAGTCAGCTTGCAACTGCTTCAGGTTTTTGTTGTGGAGATCCTTGGTAACATTTCTACCCGCTAGGGGCGCTTTACAGATTTCATATAGGTACTCACTTATAAACTTTTAAGCTTCTTTTTTTCTATTTTCATTCAACGTATAAACTGAATGACACAGTTACTTGCATAATTTTTAGGTAGGACGTGACACAATAACATCAGTCAATATAACTCTAAATCTATTACATATTCCGTTACATATTTGCATAAAACTTCTTTTATGAGATATTTTTGTACACAAACTAATAAAGATTAGAACCAAACAATAATTGTTGCAGTACAAATTTCTACTTATCTAGAAATACAAAAACGATTAATCTTTTACTGGAGCATTGAAAAAGCTAAAGATATCTGCATTACAATGAGGCTATGTACGTTTTCAATTAATCATAGGACCTACAAAGCTTGCCCATTAACTACATGATAAGGGCATAATACGAGAAGTCGACAATGGACGTTTCTTTAATGTGACAACCCTACGGTCCTGAAGCCGACCGCTTTAAATTTATTGGCCTCCTATCTTTCCATACACATTTTCAATTGAATTTCGAATTCATAATTTAAATTAAAAAACAAAATGTGCTTTCTGAAGTATAAATTTAAGAGATATAATAACGCTGCACAAATATGATAACATAAAAAATATACTCGAAACTTTTTATTAAGTCTAAGTGCTAAGCTTTACTTTATGAAAATAAACAATTGTGTGCATTTTTTTTTCATTATTCAATTTAAATGTCATGTGGGTCAAATATACTGTGATCAAATAGTATCAAAAATTCACAAACTACACAAACTACATAGCAGAATCCATTTTGATTGGATTAATAAAAAATATTTTTGCAAATAATAGAATATTATGTTTTGTCTGCTTTCCCACTTATAAAAAAGTCCTGACTGAATCTAATTTAAACCTATAATTTTAATGTAACAATCACATTTTAAGATTTGATTTTACATTAGAAATTGTCTGCTTCACTGATAAACAAATTGTCATAATATTTCTAGCAGAATTTTCTTTATTTTCCTTACATAAGTTGTAAAACAAATTCAAGTAATACAAAATACATTTATCACACCGCTTGCTAGGAATGCATTCGGGGGATTGCCGCATTTGCACAGTTTATGACAGTATTTCTTAGGACAATTTTGATAGTTGTTGCATGTGGTTCCACTTTGTATATTTAGCATCAAAGCACAAATGTAGTAAGTAACTAATAAAAGTAGTTGTTTGTATAAATTCTGATATATAATACTATCTAAGTATAATAAGGTACCTACACTATCAATTCAGAGATAGACTACCTATAATCCTATGTTATAGACACAAAATATTATTACAGTAAAGGTTTCCACATAAAAGATAATGCCTAAAATTAAATAAACTTTAGTAGTTAGAAATAAATATTACCTTAATTTAAATTAATGTGCATGTGAACCCCAAATTATCGTGCAGTATTTGTAAGCATGTATATATAACTGCGGAAGTATATTCAGGATATTTTTGTTAATTTATCATAGAGCGGATTCGGCGGTGATTCGCATAAAAGTTTCAGCTTTTGGAAAGTTAGTAGGTGTATTTGCTGGCTATATTTTATAAGAAAATTGACTAGTAATGTTCAGATGATTTATCCTCTATTAGCTAAGTTATTTTATTAATTATATATTTATGTGGAATTCATCGCTGTTGTTATGCGTGAAATATTACAATTTTAATTTAATTTATAAGACAATAAGTATTCAGTTTTGAATAAGAGTATTAGTTTTTATTCATATATAATATCCATCTTACAAAAAAAAAACTGCTCTTTCAGGCCGTAAAACTCTGAAATAGGCTAGGAATAAATATCACAATAACAATTTTCATAGCTATATCATAGCAAATTCGATGATTTTTCAAATTTTCATAGTTGTCCGTAATTGGGCTAGCAACTTGTCGCTACGAGTGTAATATATTTTATAATATCATGTCATCTATAGGCTCACGAAGAAAGACAAGTGTAGCTTCAGCAATCTGAAGCCCTTTAGTCCTTTTGAAAAATATGTTTATATCAAAAAAGATAAAGGTCGCGTTATATAAAATAGGCGGTTATATAAAATAGGCAATAATTTCTCCAGGTCGACACTCCAGACAGCGTGCTCCAAAGTGGCCTAGGCCTGGGCCCTGGGCCTGACACTGTGTTGAGGTCCATGATCGACCCAAGGGACTATGATCGCCTCCGCTCCCTACAAATGAGTGCCGCTCAACCAAACACCTTTGAGGAAACCATTCATAGGGTGAGCTTTCTATCGGGCTTCTTCGTTATATTTGACAGATTTTAAAATCAAAGTAAAATAAAACAATATTAAAAAAATATTTTTCGCGTCTGTCAGATATATTACGAGAAACCCGAACCTGTTATAACTCTGGATGGCAACAATATAGCTATTTATAAACTATAATAGTATTTAAATTAGCTTTAAAAAGATATATTTGTGCATTATTTATTATATTTAATGTTTATAAGATTTAGCCTTACTTATACTGTCATTATGTGAAACTATAATTTTAACGTATCCTGTGACTAACTTTAAGTATTTTATAATACAAATACATTGTATTATATTTCAAAATTTAGTTGCCATATTAAATATTTATCTATAGAAAATACAAAATATATTTTAAATTTTAAATAATAAAAAAAAATGCCAACAGAGATATAACAGAAAATCAAAATTCCAAATTCTATATAAACATTTTTGGCCTGTTTTTCTATCGGCATGCTCATAAAAAGGGAGGCGGATCACAATAAAATGTTATGTTTATTATTAAACGCACGCATTACATTATTTTTGCACTGTTTGTAGATAAAGTTTTAAATTTGCACGATATTGCACGCATACAAATACCAAAGGCATGGAATTTGATGTTGAAAAAAGTGATTCCAAACTTGGCGTAGTACATGTCATTATTTTGTAGGCAATTTGCGTTTAAACTTTTATGATATGAAAAACATACATGATTGGACTTATAAAGGGCAGGTATCGATGTCTGTTTTCATAACTTTGTTTAAAATTCATTGTTACTTATTGTGTTTTGTTTGTTTCAGTTAAAAGTCCAGGAAGCAATGAAGAAAAAAGACAAATTAGCAAGAGAACAAGAAGAGGTAATTTTTACATATTTACATTAAATCTTCGACATTTAGTTAAAAAAGGCTCTGCAAACAAATTCTCGTATAATCTGATGTGCGACTCACACAACTTGTAATCTTCTACGGGCTTGAACATCGGACGCGAGAACCGAACCATGGACTAATCGTGCACTAATCTCGAGCTAAGCCTATTAGAGGCAGTTGTATCGCTTCCCTACGAAACTTCGGAAGCCCCTTGCTCAGCATATACCCTCGTAAAACTATGGGATAATGGTACTCAGAATATCGAACATTGAAATTTTACTGCGGTAATAACTGTTTGTTTGTTTGTGCTAATTTGATGTGACATGAATTCTTGTTTTCCTTGTTCATCATGGAAATTTTATTGCTACTATATTCTAAGTAGTTCAGCTAGTAGTTTGTTAAATGCTGACATAAAAATAATCTGAATACTTCTACGGGTATATTTTTAGCCACCAAAACTAAAAATGTACTAAGATATACATTTAATTACGTTTTAAAAAAATTGAAATTAAATTGTTGGAAAAAATTTCTTGAATTTTATTTTATTTAAGAATTTTTTTTTAATGAATAGAAAATTACAAAATTCACCGATTAAACAAATATTTATTTTGCGAGATACTACTTCATTAATAACAAGTAAAAAACATGTTCCACAACCCAAAATAATATGAAAAGGGCAATTTTAAATTTAAGAGCTTTTCTTGACTGTTCATTTAAATTACTTTATGTACGTCAGCTAGCGGTACTGTATAATCATAAATGAAAAGATTTACACAATAATACTTATAACATAATGTTGAAATGTTATTAATTTATATGGACGTACCTAACGACAATAATATATTCTAAGCACATTTGTTTCTATTCCAACAATCGCCCACACCTCACACGTGGAATGCTCGAGCTTTCATTAATAATTTTAATGGCACTTCGTATTCTTTTCTCAGTTACACTACTTGCATTGCATACTGTAAAAATATGCATGAGAGCGTATGAGTCTTATTTTAATAGAAATAAAGTTCACTGGTGAAAAGAGTATTACATATTTTTGTTCTTGAGTGCTTAAGCCCACGCATACAAAAAAAGGAGAGCGCAGAATAGACTCGTAAATTCACAATGTAAATTTTAAGTTAAGAGGTTTCCCAAATCACAAATCTAAGAAAAAGAAAAAAAAATAATGATGAGAAAAAGAAATGAATCGGAAAAAGAAGCTAATAAGCTAAATGGCTAATAAATCGATTTATTTTTATTTTAAAGATAATCTATGTCATTATGCATAAAATGTAATGTTATGAAGCCATTTTTTTAATGTTATTAGTAGTTATTCATATAAATTAAAATTTTACTTACAACCATAATGGATGTGAAAATTTTAATATATTTTTATAAGCAAACCATAATAAGATCCTAAAGACAAAAAAGTTTAATACACATCCAAAGATGGTATAAAAATGCAAGAGTCGACATTTATATTTTTTTTAGTTTGTGTTTGGTAAAGTCTCATTTACTTGTACAAACTAACACGCAAATCCCCTTCGTGTAGTTCGAGCCTGAGGAAACAAAGTGTGCATAAATTAAGTTAATGTTCAATACTTTTCTACTTACGGGAAAGTGGTCGTTTTATTGCCCCGTTTTGAATATTTATTAGCTGTTCACGCATTCTTTTAACAAATTTCTATAATATTTTCATTCGTCATTTCGTAGCGTGGCTAAATAAAAAGTAGGTCGGGGATGTTATTATTTGTGTTCGTTGGTGTATGTAATATGTCTGGCATTTTCTTTTCTTTAATTGGTCAAAGATGTGTCAGTCTATGAAATGCTCCACTGGTAGTATTTGACAATTACGCAGAGTCATGCATATTAGAGAAAGATATTTTTTTAAGTACTTTTCACAGTCCAGCTGGCCCTATAATTTTATTTCATTATTTAAGGCAGAAATTCTATTTAAGCATGCTCAAAAGTTATATAGCAAATAAAATGCTGCTCTTATTTTCGTTTATAAATCGTAAAGTTTTTATAGGTTCCATTAAGGCTTCGATACATACGAGGATGATGGATGTCGTATTTCAATATAAGTGATAACCAAGGAAGTAAAAATAAATAATAAAAAACCAAATTTTAATACCTACGTGGGAGTTTATTTAATCGCTTTTATATATAAGGTGGACACAAATTCACAATTATTATACAATCTTAAGAACTATCTATATACACACTTAAAGTTAAAATATATATATATATATATATATATATATATATATATATATATATATATATATATATATATAACTAACTTAACTTTACTTAACTTAACTTTAAGTAAAAAAAAACAAAACAAACTTACAAAACACTATGCGTTGAAATACTCCTCCGCATCACTGTCAACTGGAAATGTGCCCAGAAGGCTGGTAGCATTGCCATGCTGTGTGGCAATGCTTAACCTTTGAGCCAAATATAGGCCAGCCTTCTGGTCACATGAAGCGCCGATTAATCTTTTGATTAATCGGCGCCTCATCTTTTAATACCTACGTGGGATTTTTCACATGCAATTATGCGGTATACTATATTGAAAAGTTTTACAGTTAAAAATTCAAAATATTTAGAGAACTTTGTGATAGTGGTATTGAAATAGGTACTCATCAAATCAAAATAACCATAATGGGTGAAAATAGAAAAGTGCTTTAAAAATATAAAGAGTATATTTCTTTTATAATTTACGTAAATCTTAGCCAAAGCTGAACGGAAATTCATTAAAATCAAACTGTTTGAAAAAGTTGGTTATAAATGAAGGTGTTCATAATAATATCGTTTTTTTTTTTTGTTGCAGATACTCCGGGATATAAGACATGGCCTTATGAATATGGGAAGAGACGGCGTCAGGGGCCCTTTCGGAGGTAATTATTGGACTAGTTTTTTTACTTCATTTAAAATATTTAATCTTTATATTTGCTTTAATTGTTCTAGTCGCTTCTTCGTGTCTGGTTATGTGTATTTAAATATATTTTTTCGCTGAGCTATAATTTGTTATTTTAAGCTAAACTGATATAGAAACTTGAGACTACAGAATACGAAATAAATCTGTTGTAAAAAAATTCACTTTATGATCACACTAAACAGATCAAATACCTATTCTGTAAAAAGGCATATAGCATGTTCATGTTGAAATTCGTTTAGATGTATAAAAGGAAATATGAAGCATCTAGAGATTAAGCGAATGAAAAATAGTATGCAAATATCCGTGATAAAAAAATGTTAATAAATTAATAAGTACATATCACACAAATATAAAAGTAAAATATATCACTTTTTATCTGCATACTATCTGCACGGGAATTTGAAATAATCAGACTCATTCTTACCACTTGAACTTATGAGGAATGCTTGTTATGACATACATTTTGTTTTATCTCATCCGGTTATGCTTTTGATGTTTCTCGTTCATAAATCATTACCAAACAATCATTCAAAATCAATCATTACAAAGTGATTAAAATTTAATCTTACGTCAATATTTAAATAAATAAATAAAGGACTTGTTATTATCACTATCATCAAAATATTTATTTTGCAACAAAATACTGCGCATGTCGTTTCAAAAATGATGTTTTGCATAAACCACGCACGGCTTACGTTCGTACACAGCTTAACTGCAGTGTTGTCAGTGAACTCGCCATTCTGTGAAAAGGCATTAACGGTAAATTTTTTTGCTATTTTGTTAGCACGTACTTTTATTTGCACTTTTGGAAATCACGCTACTCAAAATTTTAATTAAGGAATCGTTTGCAGACGACACGTATATGTACGACGATGAAGCGAGAGGCCTCACGGGAAGAGGGCACTGGTACGATGAACCCCCATACGAGAGTGATCCAGAAGATTTTCTAATGGGTGGCGGTGCACCAGCTGCGAGTTTTCAAAATGGGCGTGTTTGTTTCACGTTAAACCTACGCAATGAGCCAAGAGGTGAAGGCGTAATATCACTAAGAAGCGCCGGTGATATAAGTTTAGCTAGAGCTCCCAGACGAGGATTAATAATTCCGCAAAGCGGCCCCTACCCGACCACAGTGATCCCGTTACGGACAGCACGAGATCGAGAGAGTGGGGATTATGCCGCGTCTGACATACAGTCAATAGGTTCCAGATTATCCGGCATTTCATTAGAATCAAGTCGGTCCGAAAGGGATTCTAGACGGGGCTACAGGCAAATGTCCGGCTATCGGATAGGTGCCGATCCTTTATCACCCGCTTCGTCAGATTACGAAGATCAAGAAAGTGAAACAGATTCTCAACATATAGCGACTGTGCATAAGGTATTTTTTTTTATGTCCAATTTTTACTGTCAATAAAGTAGCTATTTATTGTTGCTTTTAATTTGTACTTCCTTTGCCCGAATAATTTGTTTTTATATAATTTCAGTCAGCGGAAGACTGTGAAGGTGTGACCAATTTAGCAGGAAAAGTTAGAGGTCTTAGACAAGATGTACAAAGAAAAATTTCCAGACTAAGGCAAGAGCGAGGACCTGAAGGTTGCGACCGGCGTACCAGTGGCGATCAAGCATTTCCCTGTTCTAATAGTTCTTTTGAAAGTCTTCCCAGCGGATCAGGCAGTAGTGAGTGGATTTATTAAGCTATTATGTGTCTGTGTTAATATAAAAGTTGTTTGTAAATATGTTTGTCTTTCCTTTCTGTACACCATAACGCCCCAAAAGCTTCTTTAAAATCTCTTTCCAATACATAATATTAATAATTTTCTTTATTTCTATTAACATTGGTCATAGAACTAGATTAACAAATTACTACCCCATTCACAGTCATGCAAAGATGGTACTGCAGGTATCTATTATAAAATTTCTATGTGTTAATCTTCGGTTAGGAAAAAATTGAGATTTCTAAGTCTAAACATATTTATGTACAGGCACACAAGCATTGGTTCGAGCCGGTAGTAATCACTCATCTCTGTCGGCAGAAGAAAACATAGAATTAAGTCCGGCCGGGCGGAGTTTGCTTGTGCCGCAAATGCTGTGCCGGGCCCGCGCTCTCGTCGATTATGTACCCAATATTTATGAGAAAGAGGCCTTGAGGTACAAGGTAAGGTCTTAATATCAAACCCGAACTACTCATTAAATACTAGTTCATAATAAGTAACTGATCGTAAGTAATTGCTGTTCTTTGTCAACAGAAAGGAGATATTATAGAAGTGATTAACATGAATGCTTCCGGCATTTGGCGAGGAGTACTGAATAATAAAGTTGGAAATTTCAAATTTGCCAATGTAGAAGTTTTGTCCGATAGAGATACAATACGATCAAGATCGTCCAAGTGGTGCAAAAGCCGTGAAAGACTATGGGAAACTAGACCAAGAACTGTTGAAGAATTATTGAGGAGGATAGACTTACCAGAATACACTGTAGCTTTTGCTAGAAATGGATATGAAGACATAGAACTCTTTAAGGAAATTGAGCCTTCAGATCTAGATTATCTTGGAATTATGACTCCTGAACACCGCACTCGCATTTTAGCTGCTGTACAACTGCTGCATCAACTGGAATGTAAGTTAAGATAAAAATAATAATATAAGATAATTATTTGTCACAATTTATAAATTTAAATGGATTAATTTATTAAGTTATAACTGAAGTTATTACTGATTAACCCAGGTGGCGAGGGCGATGGAGAAGGCGAGGGTGGCGGTTCAAGTTCAGAAGGCGGCGATTCCCCATTTGGCAGACGACAATTTCCTCGAGACTCCGGGTGCTATGAAGCAAGCGTCGGTGTCGGTGGAGTCCGTGTCCGTACTTCACCTTTGGTGCATAGAGCCGATGAACCTGCACACAGACCACCAGATCCAGCACCCCAAGCAAAAAGGTCTGTTAGACGCCGACAGCCTGATGATGCAGAATGTGATAGAATTGAACGTTACCCAGGGACTGTGGGTGAAAGAACAGTAGCTCGACCTGGTGGTTTGCCTGGAGGGGCTAGAGACGATACATGTGAATCGGACCATCGATTGAATGTTGTCAAGTTTGTAGCTGGAGGTGAGCCTTGTGCGTCAGAAAAAAGTAGTGACTCTGGTGTAAGTAGTTCTTCATTGAGTTCAGCTCATCCACACCGCCCCTGAGCGCGGCCTGCCGCGCCGGCGCTGGCGTAGGCGCTAGCGCGGGCGCGAGCGCAGGCTGCGCTGCCGCCCGCTATCCCCGCTGACGCGGAAAAGGAGGCACCGCCCTAATACGTCATCTGGTAATAGCTTAGAGGAGATATTGACTTTGACTTTTATTATAAATCCATCTTTTAACTATTATACATTAATAAATGGCTAAAAAAAAATTTTGAACAGTAATTAGATTTGTAAAAGGATGGATTACACGTTTGTTTATGATCGATTATAACAGGTTACTTAATGTCAACCAATTTGATACGTTTAACCATGACATTATTCATTCTTTAGACTTATTCTGTATTGAAAGACTGAACAATTTGTAAAACTAATTAATTTCTTTTATGTTATTATACACGAGTTTATAAAGAAAACTAGTCTTCTGATGGGCGGTGCCGTTATGCGTCTAGTTGAATTGTTCAATGTGAGTGTTGTTATTGATATAAATTTGAAAGCATTGACATAAATTCGGTCGCGGTTAGCAATAAAGTGTCTTTTCCCCTATTATTTTTTTTAATAATAATTAGGTACTTTTACACTCAACAGAAAAGTACAGAATATTTTGATTTCGTTACTATGTCCACAAATTAGCTTGTTTTTGTTTTCAAATTTACTAAATGAATAACCTATGGAAAAAACATAATATTTTTTTATTCAGATTTGTTTAATATAAATGATACTTTCATTTTATATGACCGTATAGATGTCAATGCTTATTTTATAGCACATGTTAAAATTACTTTGATTTAAATTGTTAAAAATAATAATATTTATTTAAAAATTGGAGAGCAATAAAAAACAGTTATTACGTAAGTACATTTTTAGCAAAAAAATTAAAAAAAGCCAACAGTTATCACTAAAATTATTCTATGATGTGTATGTTTTGGCTTATTATGGTTTAAAAATTAATTGATAGTTTTTATCATCATTCCTTAATTAATGGCATATCAGAGACAACGCCAATGTTAGCTTTAGATTTAGTTGGGTTTATATTTGTATTTAGTGGTATTTATCTTATCGATATTTCAAGATAAACCTTTACAATTCAATTACCTTAATGATTAGGGCGTAAACTGATTAAGACTTCCTCATATATTTTTCTTTAATTTCTATATTATATCAGAAAGAGATGTTTGCTATTGTATATCAATGATTTGTCAATCAAATAATAGCTTGTTTTATCCTAATATGCCTGATTGAAAGCCAACAGTCAGACATGAATATGTCGGAATAATTGTATCTAAAAATTGTATTCTACTCGGTAATTGTCTAAAGCATAACATGTGAAAACTAGAAAGCGCTTATTCTTATATAACCGACTTCAAAAAAAAGGAGGAGATTCTCAATTCGTCGGATTGTTTTATGTTTTTGATTTTAAATTACTGATCTGAGTAAATCGCCTTAATAAAATTTTAAGTGCTGCTAATATATTTAATTTAAAATGAAGGCAATAAGCCTGTAAAGTGAACTGCGGCGTTAAAAGCGCAACTCGATAGCAATAATTGTAAATAATTCTATAGATAGGGTAATTATTATTGTACGTTGAGACTTTTTGTAATTTTTTAAGAGAGCTTTACGCGGTCCGCCGCATGTACAGTTAGCGTAGAATTGAAAGCGAAATTTTGAATTTCGCTCATATCTTCCGAGTCATGGTTTAAATATTTGACCTTTACGATTTCCACACTTGTTACAGAAACTGAAGCGTAAAATTCTGGGTTGTCAATTGTACTAGAAGTATATCAGTTTTATGAATATGTCCTTCATATTCTCTATGTGCAGAAATCAAAAGAAGCCACGATAAAAGTGTTTCTCTCAAAAACAACTTTAATAAAAAATATACCAATTTAAACATTTTTTTTTTTACAATACATAGCATTTTAAGCAGTTTGATAGGAAATTATTTAAGAGGAATCACCTTTCTAATAATTATTTGCAATTGACAGACAATATTTAATTTTAATTCTTCTTGTTGGTAGTTACAAATTTATACATGAAGCACTTCTATCGTGGTAACTTATATATAACGTGTCGTGCTCTATATAGCCATATAGAATGACGCTCCAGATTTTCAGTGTGTATTCCGAGTGGTCACATTTATCTTTTAAATGTGCTTTCTATGTAAATTATGTAAAAATTCTCCTTGCAACACTTTTTGACTACGATCGTGAACTAGTCCAAAATATATGTATATAGATAAATGTTTGTTACTTGTATATTGTAGATAGTATATATTTCTTTTGACAATTATTGTATATTCAATAATGAATACTTTAATAAAATTAATGTTATCAAAGTAATTTATTTATAATGAATTATTTCCAATGCTCAGGTAGATCACTTGACACTTTAAAATAGATTAATTTAGAATGCGAATATGATAATTAAGCTGTATATTTTCACTCTTTCATTTTATTTTTTAAGCCATATACTGCAACAACTTTTTGTAGCCATATTTATATTTTTTTAAACAGACATTATTTGTAAGTTTCCAAATCTGTTTACAAACAAGGATCTAAATAAAAAATCCAAAATAATTGTCGTGTTATTTTATTGAAAATTACTAATAGTTTAGAAACAGTTACCGTAGCTAACCAAAGCATGCAATATCAGAAGTGTCATGGCAACGCACGCATGACACTCCTTATATAAATTAACGATTGACGGAATCCTTGAACTCTACGAAACCCTTTCACTGACATTATAATGCCTATTGGTGTAGAAAACTATTAAATTGCTAAGTTTTGTTAGGTGTCAGCGTAAGTGTGAATGAACGATAAATTTACTGACATTACTGAAATATCAAGAATCAACAGTGTTTCATCCTCACTGGTTAAAGCAAGTACATATTTGGCGTTTCTTAAGCAAAAGTATAACTACTTATAGTATGGTTATAACACTTTTTAGAGAGCTTCCGGAATAAGTTCCCGTGTACGGTGCACCAGTAGTGTAAGTATAAATTAATAACATAAGGTTCGGGGTCCCACACGTATATCAGCCGAACTCATAACAACCGCGCCAGGAAGCTAATACAAAATTTTACTACACAAGGAACCAAGTTCGGAATTCCCATAGGTACTGTCCAATCAGCAAGATTTATAATGCTGCTAACTGAAAAATGAACGGAGGTGCATGATAAAGCGGCTATTGCGGGACGTCATAACTCATCGACTTGGATAATTATACAAGTATATATAAGGGAGATTATACGCTTACAAGTTTATGCAAACTTTATAAATATAGTTTATAGTTTTTTGTTCAGAACATATTATACAAAATTATTTGCGTTTTTTGAACAGACCTCGGTATTATTAGGTTGAATTCCTGAGCAGATCAAGATAAAAAAAATGTCTACCAGATTGACTTGGGACTTGGAAGTATGAGTTTATTTTGTTATTTACCTTTGTGTTCGTTATTTTAGAATGATACGCAAATTATTGGTTGGATACGTCATTGTTTTAACCCTAGTTCTTTTAATATATCATACCCAAAAGCCTCAGTGAGTTTATAGTATTATAACGCTATTATGCCCTAACGGGTTCATAAAAATCGACTAAAATGCACATTAAGCGTGCTTGGGTGCAAAGAATCGGTTAGTTATTTATTCTTTTCTCTTGAAAAATCAGAAGAATATCTTACTAGATCGCATATAAAATGAAAATTGCATTCTACATACTTAATGCACAATTTACTTTATCAACTCGAGGGTTAAGTGCACGTACAATCCAATTTGCGAGATGTAGTTATATTTACGGGCAATGGTAATTTAAATATATTAAATCTGCACGAGGTGAATCATTATAACGTAAATATGCTTAAGACAGTTGACATTGTTAGAGGCGAAAAAGATTTTTATGTTCCAACTGTCTTTCTCTTTTTGTCTCCATGTTCCCTTCTAAGGCAAGTTTTATTGTTTAAATTAAATAAATAACTATAATGTTATTCGAACTATACAATCTGATAGGTTAATTTGGACCACGACTCGTTAAAGTAATTTTATAAAATCAGAATGGACATTCTATGCGCGGCTCTTGAGAAATACCATTTAAGAAAGTTTCATGCATAATTAATATACAAAGATCCAAAAATAAAATATAAATAAATATCAAATATGTTGCATGATTATAAAGCAGGAATTATTTATTAAGCTAACAACCATACTAATATTATAAATACAAAAGTCTGTCTGTCACAGCGGATCACAAGACCGATTTTGCTGAAATTTGGATAGATATAGTTAAAGACCTGAAGTAAAAATAAGCTACTTTTTGGCGTGATATAACTGGTAACCAGGCAGGCTCAGAAGCGGGCAATAGCTAGTAATACAAATACATAACAAATAACAACGCATCTTTTTAAGCGGAAATTATTTATCAAGCTAACAATACTAACAACACAACGTATTCTCATCACTTAAAAATTAGCTAAGCTGCAGAATATGCAACAGCTCTAGTCAATTTAGCAAATGCACACACGAGCGTGTCTGTTTACGGTCGACGCTTAAGCTTTCATAGCATATTGCAGTCATTGTACAACTACAGGGTGCTCCAGCTCGCCCCACGTGCTAGTTTATGGTCGTCGTTAATGTGTACCTACGAGTCTGCCCCAATCTGTACTGTACCGCAGAATGGATTTGGTGAATGCCAAAGTGTCGATTGTTGCCAGTTTTAGAATCTACCTTAGCGAAAGCAATATTTTCATTGTAATGTTTGACTTTATGAAACACATTATGGAAGCCCAGATAGAGGGAAGACGGGGAAGAGGTAGACCAAGAAGGAGTTTTATAGAACAATGAAAGAAAAAGTGGGAGTGTCGTATCAGGAGATAAAAAGGCTAACAGAAGATAGAAACACCTGGAAGAGACTCCACCGACAAGAGCACAGCTCTTAAATTTTAGATAGATAGAATGTTTGACTTTCACTACAAAGGGTTTGATATTTTTGAAATTTAACTACTGCTCAGGATTGTTTTAATAAACCTCATTTATATAAATATATAAGAAGATATAATTATAGACCTAGATTAATTTGAGAAAAACTTTCTTGAAACTGAAACAAGTAGTAGAAAATAAGTAAATATACATATCAAATGCCTTAGATATGTAATGCTTTGTCAAAATTTTAATAAAATAACAAGGTAGATACACACTATTTTGTATACTATTAAGTATACAAAAGAGGTGGTTATACTATGACAAAATGAATAAATTTAATTACTGCAACTTTAAATTATTAAATTTTTAAACAAACATTGAATAAATTAGGTATACCTTGCATTTAAGAAAAACTGCATTCAATATTAAAATAAGAACACAGGTTTGAGATTATGCAGTATGTTACAGCATTGATGTATGACAAACTTAGATGAAGCTTTCTAAAAACTCTAAACAAACATTTCAAACAAAATATCTTGTACAACTAAATAACGCCAGGAAAAAATATGTTTGTGTTATATTAAGTTCTTGTTTATGAATTCTTATTAATAGAGCACTTAGATCTGACAACATTTGGAATCTCATGATATATAATAATATAATCCATATTAGTTACACGATATATGACTCGGTAACGGCTAAAACAATAAGATAGACGTTTAAAAATAGTAGAAACGAAGTCAACTAACTTATAGAAATTTCGAGACCTAATAATCTGAGAACCTGTAGTCTCGAATTTTTTATCATGCATGATTTTCATTGGTCAAAATGTATTTGTTGAATCATATTCAAGTTGTTTGTGTGTATCACGTTCAAGTTATTAGCTCGGACCAGAGTAATTGCAGATTGACCGTCTTGCAGGTGGTCTACAGGAATGTTAATGGACGTAGAATGTCAAATTACTAATTGCCATTTTAAATATTCAATGTTCTGATATATCATAATAAGGTGATGCAGAGTTTTCATAAATGGGAATTAAAGATGATTAATAGGATTAAAATGTAATCACTTGTTCAAAAATTAGTACCTACCATCCAATGCATTCAACTTAAAAGAATAATAAGATCCATAATGGAACTTGAAGCGTATATGTCAAAAGTATGCGGTAAATACAGTACCTATACCTCCACATTAGTAGTAGTATTATTTTTAACTTGTCGTACATATAAAACCTTTAGTTTGTTTACTCAGACCAAACGAAGTTTTTTTTTTTAATGTTTACCTTTCCTTGGGACACACTCATTTTAGCTCCAATGAGCTTGGTAGATACGAAGCGCCGGTATTCGTGCTTACCAACTTTACCTTAAGAGACTGCAACCTTTGGTTACCTATATATATATATATACATGTCAAATCTTGGAAGTGTGCGCTGTGCTTGCTTAGCTCTTCTAGTGCACCTTCTTGATCAACCTACAAATTCTCTAATTTATCTCATTATCTGCTTTCTATTTTTATAACTCACCATCATTATTTAAAGGGGGCTCACAAATACAGTAATACCTCGATGGCCTACTGCTCAGCCGTATAAGTTTTAGGGTTATATGTGAGACTTCTTATGGTATTAGAACGAAAATACGATCAAAATTACCTAATCCCTATATTATTATAATTTCCTCTGTAGTCTATTAGTTAAGGACCTAACCTTAAAGACCTTAGTCGTGGGTTTTATGCCACGGAATGCTTTAAGTTCTTATAGATCATTGAAATCACCTAATTGTATTATAAAAAAGGTGATAATGTGCCTCTAAATGCGTATTAAGCCGTTCGTCCCTGACACTACTTGGTGGTGGTTTCAAATAGTTAAACTACAATATAGGTTCGATTAACCTTTCAGTCCTCTCGATAAGAAAGATAATTTGGAAACTAGTAATCAGTTCTTGTTTTCGATCTATTTATTTTACACAAATTCTATATTTAAGTAAAGCAAATTTATGATATCAACATACTATTTATGTATGTAAATTATATCATAAGACTATGATCGGCATAATTACTCCACACATCCTGGCAGGTGGTCTAAGGCCATAGTTCCTCTAATCGATGTTTACTTCAATAAGTCACGGAGCAACTAGCAATTTGTCTTGGAGGTTTGCTTTGTAAATGAAAAAGCGCATAGAGAGCTAAGTCGTAAAATCGACTTTTCTTTTTGAAATTTAAAATAAATATAATTTTTGATATTTATTTGAAAAAAAAAAACTTTAGATAGCAAACTGTTTAGTATTTTTTAGAGATTTTAAACCTCTTTAATATTGTATTCATCTCCTATCATGATAAATTTCTTTGATAACCTCTAATATTTATTTGATCAATATACCATTTTATTTAAATAACAAACTTTTATGCAATATGCTCATAAATAGTTTAATTCATTAAGAACTAGTGACCCGCCCCGGCTTTGCATGGGCATAAAAACTTTCCTCTTGAACCATTCTCTCTATTAAAAAAACCGCATCAAAATCCGATGCGTAGTTTTAAAGATTTAAATATACAAAGGGACATAGGGACAAAGAAAGCGACTTTGTTTTATACTATGTAGTGATAGTGATTATCAATGCACAAGGCTTTTTAAACATTATATTGAGCTCTGAAACGTGGAAACGTGTAACTGAAAGTGTGACTGAAAAGGCGCTTGGATAAGAAAGACCTTTGAGGAGGATATTAAAGTGATGCTGACTGCAGATTACAGATGTGTTATAAGACATTATTTCTGTTTCCTCGCTGTTTTGTTTACGTTGCTTTTAAGTTGCTTATTTCTGAAGATCTAAAGCGGGTTTTAGTCAAACGGTGAATTTATAGAGCGATTTAAATGTAAGCGTGAGTAAACTGATTAAATTACTTAGATTAACAGATAGACTAAACGACCTTTCACATCACAATAATATATAATTATAACATCATTTGGAATATCTTCAAAATAAAAATACATACTTACAAATGTGCAATAACTAATCTTCACGAACTATTTTAATTACCTATGTAAAGTCAACACTGCTGTAACTTTATATCTTGTGACTGATATTAAAATCAAGTTTTCAGAGTTTCCAACAAAAACAAATTAGTTTAAACACCAGCAAATTTAATCCGATCGTTTAATTCGTCCAACGATAAATTAAATGATTGGAGACCTGACAATAAGTGGTGGTAATGACCACCCGATCGAGTGAACGCTACCAATGCTATTTCCGTAATCTACGGACTCCCAGCCAATAAAATGTGCAATTTGTCCAACTGATAGTATACAGATAGCGAGAGATACTGCCAAGATAAAATTGTATCCTCTGTAAATGTTTATATTTGATTGGTAGAGGTAAGGAAGATAATCTTTGAAATAAACAAGCATTATGAATTCATGATAGGATATTACTTTTGGCTTCGCATATGCCTATATGCATAGAAATTCATAAATTTAACATCTGTGTTGCGTACACATTGAAGAAAAAGTACCTGGACACACAGATTTACTAATAATTGATTATCATTTTATTATTATTTTTAAAAGATTGTTTTATACTTCTCTTCATCTCTCTTTGTTCTTGTCGTTCTTGTAGTTTTCCATAATATTCGTATATCTTCCTACACTCGTACCAGAATCGTCAAACATTTTACACTTATTTCGTTGCAACTTACACCGCTCGAATATCTTATTTCAAGAAATATTTAACAATTTTAATAACACTTCTAGATAATAATTTGACAGTACGCAGTTTGCCTCTATGAAGTCAATAACCCAAAAAAAAATAACTTACTCACTTTGAGAAAAGAGTGCAATGTATACTTACTGTTATATATACATTATTTTTGACCTACCGTTCACATATTATACGGGTTTCAAGTGAGTAGGATCAATTCTCCAATTAAACGACAATTTATCGACTGTGTCGGACCAACCAATTAAAGTCTACATCAGATGACAAACTTCATTAAAATTAATTCATTAAAACTGTATCGCGGCAATTTAAACGCGAGTTTAACTTCGTAGCATCTGCGACAAGGCATAACTGTAGCATTAATATCAGATTTTTGAATAAAGCATTATGTACGTTATTCATATTGTAATACGGTTGTCGATAGAAATGCATTTGCACGAAACGTTAACAATGGACACTTCTTTTTGCCACTGGTCCGTTGAGCACCGTAGTGTTGTGAAAAAATAAAAGAGCGCAGGATGGGAGCCGGGCGTTTTAGCACTGTCTTTTCGCCTTGAAATTAAATAGGAAAAATAGTACAAGTCCATGAATGCTATTCGTATGGTCGATGGTTACAGCGAGCTTTGTTGAATCAAACTGGTTATCGAATTGATTGATATTCTTTTTAGAATAAAACTGTCTAATAAATTGTAGGTAAGTTCCTAATTATTTTTTTATAAATAATATATTTATAAGAATTAAAGAGGATCTAACTCTGTTAAAGTGAGACCGATCCTTCCATTACGATTCAAAAAGAAGAAGAAAGAGACCTTGTGTATTTATGTCTCTCATCTTACCGTAGAAAGTAGTTCTTCCTCAACTATAATAAAGGACATTTTACTTCGTTTTAAGAATTGAATATTTTTCATTTTACAAGATTTTTATTCACACAAGAGTCATTAAATCCAATTCCTCAGCACCCATAGAGGCCGCGTAGTGATGAGTTATTGTGATGTCACCAATAGCAGAGGTATTGAATAATGAGAAGACCAGACTACAAGGATTTCATTTTTTAAAGAAACCTTAATAATGAATAAAAAGATAAGTTTGCATCAGTAATAGCGAGTGCTCGTACCGTACGTAAAACTTTGGAGTAGGTCACTACAAAGTTATGAAAAATAGCACAAGTTCAAACTTTACCCAGATAAGTTGTTAGTTATTACATTTTTTGCGACACCACGTTCTTCTTTATTCGTTTGGAATTAACGTCATAAAAGTTAAAATAAATCCAACTTATATTATTGAGTATTAAAACGTTGAATAAAAAAGAAATGCTGACATTTCATGACTCTATTATAAAATAGAGTCATGAAATTCTTTCGAATATGGTGCAGGTTTTCTGTTTGATATGAGGAATGTATGAATGACACGATTATTCACAAACTAAGAATACTGCTGCAAAATAGAATTAGAATATTGCAAATATTTTTACTGAACAACCTTTCTGTCAATAAAACGCATGTAAATATAATTCATACTTAATGAAAATATTTTTCTGTAAACAAAATTTTAATTAAAACGTGGTCTAAAAAAGATCTCGCAGTTTTATTAACACTCTAGCCTTGAAAAGAATCAGGTTATATTTATTTATTGATAGAAAGACCAAAAGCTTTTAACTCTACAATGGGTAGGTTTGTTTATCACCTAAATAATGTAAAAAAAAACAGTTACAGGTCCTCATAAATAGAAATAGTGTAGGTATTAAACAAATTTACACGATACACGCTTCGCACGATACTTTAAAACCTAAAAAATAGGTTCATAAAATTTCCTTGTCGTATACATATAAATTATACTAGCTTTTTCCCGCGGCTTCGCCCGTGTTAACTTCCCTCGGAAACAGTGGTTAAATCCCGGGATGAAAGGTACCGTATGTCTTTCTTCTGGTTCTGAACTACCTCCCGACCAATTTTCAACCAAATCAGTTCAGCCGTTTTTGAGTTATAAATTATGTAACTAACACGACTTTCTTTTATATATACAGAGATATTTCCAAAGCACCCACGTAAATAAATGATGTGTGAATTACGAAATTTAATCGTATCCCATTACTTGTGATAACTGCATGCAGCAATAAACGTCCATGCTTATCACGAGTAAAATCGATTTGCTCTGTCACCCGAGTGGAGTGTCCGGGAAGCAATCGGTGTGACAGCGTGCGGATATTGACACTCCATGCTAATTGTTCCCAGTTCAATTATCGGGCAACTGTCAACGTGGAGCGAAGAGATGTGGATCCTAGATACTAACATAGTATACTTTTAATTGGTGTATTGGTTGGTTAATTAAGTGACATCTAATAAATACTGTAAGGTTTTAACGCAGACGAGGCTTATTAGCGTCTGAAGAAATATCTCTTCTTCGTCCAAGCGTGTTACCCGGTTGCATCTTCAGCTTACGCTTCAGAGACAAGGGGACACTATTAGTCATGGTCCTGATTTGGCGGTACTGGTTATTACAATGGAAAGACTGTCGTCGGACCTCCGTAACCTTTTTTACAGGGAAACCCTCAGGAACATGACCCGGATGTGTTAGTGGCCAACAATGTCAGATTTTTCAGGCTGCCTAAAGGCATCTGACATAGCCTAACGACTGCCATCTACCAACAGCAGCTGAGACCAACGCCTTAACATGCCTTCTGAAGCACGGATAAGCTCAAGGTAGAAAATGCCACTAATGGCCACCAATCTAAACATGGCCGCGCACTCGCCGTCGCTTGACGCGCGCTATCGCGGTACGAACACGCGCGCCTCGCTAGGCTATCGAGCTCCTCTGTTTGAAGAAATATCTCTATTATATAAAAATAATAACCAATAATTGTTTATATAGTGGCTATAGAGAAAAGCCCTTTTTTATACCTTAAGCTTAAGTATAAGGTGATGTGGTATACTTTATCTGTGGCCCAATGTACATCATAGATTTTGAGGAAAATTAAATAAATGTATTGTCGTAAAAGATAATATCTTTGTTAAAGGAACAACAATTTCTACATATAGTTTATCAATAGCATTGATAGTATATATACCTATGTATAACTATAATTCTATACACCTATTCAGTTCAAATGTATAGATAGTCAGACATACCACAGGACGTGTCATTAGATAGCCTATGTTTACTGCCTTGTTCCATTGTTGTGGAAGGCTTTATTGATTTCTTATTTATTTGCTTTGTAAGTGCATTGACCTGCGTTGCATTTGTATATTTCATTTTATCATCCAATTATAATTTTTTTATCTATTTAACTACGAGTAAGGTTAAAGCATATATATACTTACCTATATAATTAAGCGGTGGAGTGATGATCTAAGAAAGTTCAAGAGCAAATGGTTGGAGGCGGCGGAACAAAGGGAAGGTTGGAATGAGATGGGAGAGACGTTTGCCCAGCAGTGGAACGTATGTTATAAAAATAGTTTATAAAAGACAATCAGATTCGTAGCCCTTCAGTGACAGCGGTTAAAGCAGCCTGTCTCGCCTGATGGCTTTAAACTGATCTTCTGTAAGTATAAACTAAGTAAGTATAAAGTAACTGCAAAGTAAATGGTTTATTATCCTTACTAATCACATATTACGCAATCTCAAACAATGAAAATTTATAAATTGAATTGAATTGACCATAACTTTGCAAAATATAATGAATATGTCAAAAACAACAAAACTTTAAAATATTTGTATACTTAACAAGAAAAATGAGACAGAATTGAATATTGTATTATGAAGGGAAGTGTGGGCGATGTCACATAAATTTAAGCCGTTTGTTATTAAAACTGCACATAATCATAATTTGAATGCAGTTCTTAGATTGAAAAGGAAAATTTATATTCAATGGTCTTATTAGCTTATTTTTGTGTGTCTAATAGCAACTTCAATTTTTTTTTTATAGTTTGTCTAATTTTAGATATGTCTAAGTTAGTAAAACAAAATTACATCAATCTTCTACCTTGACCACCGGGTGGTACCCGGGTACCGCATAATAATAGTTTTTCTATTGTGTCTGACTCTCGGTCACAGGGGTTAAACAATTAATCGATGATAGTTTTTAATATCCTCAGTTGTTTGTGTTAATAAATCATTATCTGATTATATATACCTCGTTAGGCATTTTTTGGATTACAATTTAGATTTACAATTAAGTATTTAAATTTAACTTATTTTCGCTTATGATTGTAATCTGTTTTATTTGCTATTAAATAAATAAATAAAAAAAAAGATGAAGAGTTTGTTGGTTTGAACACTTAAAACTTCAGAACTTCAGGTCGGTTTTCAAAAATTCTTTCTGCATATGATGGCCTGATTTTTGAAGATGGTTATAGTTATATAGATACTATATTAATGGGGACAGCTACTGCTAAACAACTTCAGACTTGAATAATCATGATAGTATGTGTACACGTACTAAAAGTAAAGAGCTGTAATGTAAATATTAATAACAAAATGGTGAGAATACACTTGAATACCAAAAACAATTAGAACGCCACCCGTGGGCTTAAACAGTAAATTGATATTTCGTAAAGTATAAACGTTCATTTTGGAAAGTGTTCGAGGTATCAAAAAGGAATAACTACAAAAAGAGGTTGGTCACGCAAGTCGAGTTACATAACATCGGAAGTAGTACACACAGCTATAAAGAATAGAAATGAAGTTGATAAAAAATGATTCTATTCATGATTTTCATTTTATGAAGTAAAAGCAAGAAAAGCTGGTAGGTAAGTAAAGTTAATTTATATAGAAAGTTAAGAGATATAAATTGAAAGAACGATATAAAATGTATTCTGCCTGTAATCTTTAGAAGCAAAACTTATGGCAGAACGATATTGAACCTGTTGTTTTTAAGTTTCTCAATGATATATGGGGATCTAGAAATATATTTTTGCTAGATTTCTCTGACAGCAGCCTATGTGACTGCAGTGCGGTGTAGTCGATGGGTCACCTTCTATAGTGCCCTAGCTACCCTGTATCCTGCACAATGGGGGACTTGAACGAGGCAAACGACCGGGCGGTGCAGGTGGCCAAGTACTGGGCAAAGTCAATATAGAGTCCATATAGCGATTATGACTCAAAATGAAGAAGAAGACTCGTATATCTTTATCATTTTTAAAAAGCTTAACCTAATAATAAATGATAACTTGTATACATTTACCATGACAATTGACTCCGCACATGCTGTGCAGTGCGTTTTTGTTTGATGTGCCCTACGGCCCTGTGTCTCAAATTTTAAAATATTGTCACGCCTCACGCACAACACGACCGATGCACACCGTACACGTGGAATATAAATAATTATTGTGCTTCTCATTACGATGTAATTGCCATTAAACGTCCAATACATTATTTATGGCCAAGCACTGGAATAAGGTTTGATTCAGAATCACACCGAATTTTTATTACTTGATTCGCGATTTATGCGGTTCATCATTTTCAGGTTATTATTTAAACGTTTCGGCTGTATCGGTTATATGCACATACAAAATAAGTACGATATATTTATTTAAAAACGCATAGTGATACATAGATTTTAAGTACATTAAACTTAAAAATACTTAAAATTAAAATACATGACATAATTATTTTTTCTGTTCCTCTGAAATTTCGGTTAATCGTCTTTAATATATTGTAAAATAAACAGAAAAATTATAACGTCTACCATATATCAAGTTTCAAAACTATTCCAGTTTGTGAGTAGTGAGTTTCACGTATCATTTCACTAAACGTGAAGTTATGACGTAAACTTAATAATGTGCCCAACGCGCTCTCAACAGTAATGAGCGCCGAAGTGCTGTTTCTTGTTCGCAAAGTATACGCATGTCAGTTTTCACTGAACGCGCCACAATGATTGATATTAGGGTATACATTTTTGCATCGTTGGTTTTAAAAATTATACGCCGTACTATGTTGTTGTACGTATGTTCCATTTATAAAGACGTAACGCTTCAAGTAATGGAATAACATGAATATCTCTTGAATATTTAAGTTGATGTGATAGTTAGATTAAGTTATTGTTTATTTGATTCTTTTGTTTTGTTTATGTCCCTATTTTGTTGAATTATTGAAACAGCTTAATTAGAACTTACTATATAAACTTTAATAAGTTCGGTTATAACAACAATAAATATCTACTCATCTATTTATAAAACGTCATTAGCTAGCAATGCTGAGCGGGGATCATTTTGGTGCAAACTCACAGTGTTATTGTTATTTTTTTTGTCAACTCTATTGTACCAATAAAACGTTTTTTTATTTATTTCTTTCTTTCATTAGTTTATTTTAGATCATATCAAATATAACATATATTTTACTAGCTGTACCTCACGTTTTTACCTGCCTGTATTTGTACTATTGGTAAGATTTTTACATAAAAGAATCAGGCTATCAAATGCAAATATAATTATCATGTTCGTATTTAGTAAGATTAGTATCAACTACGACGTAATAATTCCTTAGAAAGAAAAATCATATGCTAATGCTGGTATCAAAGAATTATGTCAAAGTTCCGTCTTCCATGACGCCCGATAGTTATACGCTTCTTTTCCAAGATGGTTTGCGATTGCACAGGGACGCTCATACGAAAGAAAAGAAAATTAATACCATAACCAGTTATATACATCTTCTAATCAAAAAAATATTTTTTTTTGTTGTTTATCTATACTAAGTATTATAAAGAGAAAAGATTGTTTGTTTGCCTCGACTAAGCTTTGATACTACTGAACCGATTTGTAAAACTTTTGCACTGCTGGAAAGCCACACTATCCCCGAGTGACATAACCTATCAATGTAGCACGGGTTGCTAGTTTAAAATATTTAATTGTGCAAGATACTCAGAAAATATATTCACAATACACAACAGAGAAAAAAGGGTAAATTTGACGGGTCTTTCGTCGTTTCGCACCACAAGCGATTCGAACCGGGGTGCGAATCGCCCAAGAGCCGTTTTTGAATGGATTCTTTCGCACCGCGGTGCGAATCACCGAATAGCTCTTTTTGAATGGGTTCTTTCACACCACAGTTGAATAACAAAGTAAGTAGTTTTCTTTTTGAATTGGTGAATTCTGACAAAATTAATGTATTTTAATTACACATCTCATATAGGTAGTACAACCAGGCAAAAAATAACAAGACAACCAAAATAATTCTTAAAATACAAATTGATATCATAAGCCCACTACGTTTTTTTTATATTATGTGAACATCGCCGCCGCCTAAGTTTTAAGTTTAGTTTTAGGTTACAAGTTTTATATTTTTGTTGATTTTAGACTGTTTGTGATTCAATCTGTGATTATGCCATGTTGAAATTTTTTTTTTTCAAATCTCGCAACTTTTTTTTATCACTTTTAATTTTTCTTCTTATCTGTACAAATAAATAATTCAAATACTTTAATTTTTAATAGAAGTCCAAATCGGCCCCACGCAAAGAGTATTGGATCGTTTCGCCCTGTGGTCCGGATCGACCCATTCCAAAAAATACTTTGGGCCTTTCGCAACAACTGCGGTGCGAAAGAATCCATTCAAAAACGGCTCTTGGGCGATTCGCACCGCGGTTCGAATCGCTTGTGGTGCGAAACGTCGAAAGACCGAATTTGACGCATACATGAAAATCCATTTTATTCAATTTTCAATTAAATTATTATTATTGTTGTGCGATGAAGGATATTGTTCCTTATGTCATCATCATCAGACTTTACATTTCAGATGTTTTAAACTCGGCGTACATACTTTAAGGTTACCTCGGTGAACACTAGCGCCATCATCATTTAAAAATCATTATTCACTGAAAACACAAGTAATCAAAAATCTCTGTTATGTAAATAAGGTTCTAGATCTAAAGTTAATTTTAAACATATTCAATTATTAATTTATACTTCCCTATAGTTACAAATTGCAATATTGCTTAAAACGGCCACTTTTAGCAGTTTTGCACTTTGTAACTATAGGGAACTATAATTTAATATGTTTAAGATTAACTTCAGATCCAGAACCTTAATTACAAAAGACGGATTTTTGATAACTTGTGTTTTCAGGGAATAATGATTTTTAAATGACGGTGGCGCTAGTGTTTACCGAGGTATCGTCTTAAGCAATATGTACTTTTTAAAGTGGTTGGATGGAATATATTTAATAAATAAATAGAAGCATCCTTAATTTTAATTTTCTAATTTTAAGTTTCCTATGTTTGTATTTCAGTGTATATGAATAAATAATAATGAAGAAAATAGCAAAAACAAAGAGAGAGAGAGAGAGAGAGAGAGAAACAGAAGCCCTGTGTGACTTAGAACTACAATGTTACGCGACAAAGGTCGTCCCAAGAAGGGTAACGTATTGGCGGGCTTACCTCTGACCTGACTGATTTATGGCATGCGTAAATCTCCAATTTGCACGACTACCTACCTACCTATATAATCTAATCGACGATAACACTTTTTTCACGAAGAAGCTGACGCAACCCTTTTCTTTTAGCGTGATGTGGTATTACAGCGATGCCGACTGATAATCGCAATGAGATAAAAATGAATTAGTGTTTTTGTGAGACTCATTATTTATTGGATCGGGTTATATGCAACATCTATTTACAATAAAACCAGCATTTATTTATTCGTTAGAACGCCTTTTACTTTTGAATAAGAGGCAGATTAAAAAATGCATACTAGTTACAGAATGTTTCCTAATATAGGCTCACCTGTCAGGTGTTAGATAAAAATCTATAGATGAATAAAATTATTATTATTAGAAGAATAACTGACGAAAATCATGTTCATGATGGTTTCTGAAAGCTATATCTACTTTTTAACCTAACTGCTCAAAAGAGGGTTTGTTTTTCCAAGCGTATGAATCATCTTGTCATCGTGGTAGTAATTGTGAGAGTGACATTACGTATATAGAAATGCAATCGGGTTTTTGATATTATCAATATTTTACCTTGTTTTTAGAATTTTATCTCAAATTTGTAACTATCTTCTTTAAGAACTTCTTTTAAACCAACAGAAATCTTGTTATAAAACTTTTGACAAACGTAACCCTTTTCTTTTAAGTTTCAGCTATATCGGTGTTAACAAACCTCCACATGTTATCTGGGCAGAGCTAAGCCTACTTTACTGGAAATTTGGCGGGATTGTAGGAAGATTTAACTAGTAAGTAGAGTTGATTTTTAAAAATAAAAATTACTGTTTTAAGATATGTTATAAAAATATAAGATTTATAACACAATTTTAACAAATAATTTATAATTTCTGTATCAATACACTTTAGTGTTCTTTATTGCACCACAAAAAAAATACAAATAAGACTTCGCTCAAAATAGCTGTGAGGACTTTTCTCAATTTTATCCCATTATCAACAATGTATGAATAATAATCATTTTAGATGTGCGTGAAAATGTAATCTAACCCGGTCAGCAATGTGCATGTGACACTCTTGCTATTCTAGGTAGGTAATCATTTTATAGTAAATAGAAATCATGTTTTTGCAACCACTTAGTAGAAAATTTATAAAAAAGTCAACAATTGATTTTCAGCTATTACCGCTTCAATAAAACCGATGGTTTTTGTTGATATCAAAATATATATTGGAAACACGCAAAATTAAAAGCATATTTTTAACGTTGGTTTTGCCATAAAGCGCGTATTTTGTTTGTATGTTGAATTAATTGATATTTATAAAATGTATAAAATAAAATATCAAAATGTAGAAAATAACTGCGTGAATTAAATACAAATCGACTCAAAAATCCACGAGTAAATCCGTCTAACTACTCGTATATTCGCTTTTCGACCGCACAGAGAGAGAATTCATTCGCCAAACACAATCCGATCATAAACAACCCTTTTTTATATGACAAAGTGGAGAGCCGTAGCAGTGTACTTCTAAATAAGTAATACTTAGTCCGTTTTTACATTAACACGGCATGTCGATAAATAATAGATTAAACAGAAGTGGGACTTTTCATGAAAACAAGTCTTGTACGCTGTTAAATGATGTAAAACAAGTTCAATAAAATTACTATACTTACTAAAAATATTGCAGTCAAAATAATTCTTTTCTTAGGTAGATGAACAGGGTTGCGGCTCGCCGCCGCCGCTCATTTTCAGGGCTGCAGCCATCTTGCGAGGTCATTGCGAGCACATTATACGGTAGTATGTAATAAATAAGGTCGATCCAACGGTTTGTGGATGCGCCACACGGCCTTGCACTGTCCATCGAGTCCTCATTCCTAGAGATGTGTCTAAAGGACTTTAATATTATAAGTAAGAAAAGAGGTAGTATTATTTATGTAAGTATTCGTAAAGTATCAGAGCCGCGAGAGGTCCTTAAGCCGGTGTAAAGGATCGATTGTCCTTGTAACCTTCTTTATTAGTAATTTTTATCATTGTTTTTTCATTATTACCAAAGTCGTAAATTTAATAAAGTGATATAAGTTGTAAAAAAATTATTCGTTCCAAATGTGATCTGAGGTTCCAATCGTACCGATAAAATGGTGATTAAAAAATGTTAATTTTCGCTTAGAATGTTCCTTTTCTGCTCAGTTTTGTGGTTTAGTACGTGAGGGGAGCCTTTGGTCGTCACATTGTTTATTCAGTTTGGACCTTCGGTTAATCCTTATCGACCAGTCTACTGTTTCTACTTACGTTTCATGTTTCTACAATTGTAACTGTTGTATTTTAATATGACGGAAGCATGGAGCTTTCAATGAAAAAACGACTTAAAAAGATAAAATCAGAAAAACTTAGAAATAAGACACTTTTTATCTCAAAATTTAGTTTGGTTTATTAACTCGTATTTTAAATCTACAGTTTAAATAGTATTTAACGCTCGTGGAAGGTTTTATTTGTTTATGCGCTTATATTTCTCTTTATAATAAAATATATATTTTTTACCGTACCTTGTTTATCTACAGCAGTAGGACATTATTATTAAAGTCATAAAAATAACAAAGCTAATTTGAATATTACCAAATATTTCGCCCTTAGTCTCATTTCGTAGCCAGATTTTGTAGCTGGCTTTGAAATGGGAAATAAAATTCCCATTTCGAAGCTGGCTTCGAAACGGGAATAAATTAGTACCATTACGAAGCTGGCTTCGAAATGGGAATAAATTAGTCCCATTACGAAGCTGGCTTCGAAATGGGAAAAAATTAGTCCCATTACGAAGCTGGCTATGAAATATGACAAATTTAAAAATCTATCTAACTTTACCTCCTTCCTAGAGTTGATGTAAGGCAGCATTGATAATTATCAATGCCGCCTTATTAGGTACTATTGTACAGTACAGTACAGCTACAATACTATCGTACTGCAGCAAATACATATATAAATAGTGAAATAACCTGACTTCCCATTCAAAATTAAATGATCACAATTGTCTGTTATAAATAGTTTGTAAATAATAGTAAAAAACTGTCAAATTTCACCCCCTTGATCACCACGATAGGGCACAGAAGGAGAATTAACTTTATTTATTTGCCACTGACTGTACTACTATGACTTATGATGTACATAGGAGATGGCTACGAAATGGGATTATTTTCTTCCCATTTCGAAGCCGGCTTCAAAATGGGAATAATATTGTCCCATTTCGTAGCTGGCTTCGAAATGGAATAAAACGGTCCCATTACGAAGCCGGCTTCCAAATGGGAATAAAACGATCCCATTACGAAGCCAGCTTCGAAATGGGAATTTAATTTCCCATTTCGAAGCCAGCTACGAAATCTGGCTACGAAATGGGACTAAGGGAAATTTCGTCAGTTGCAATTTGACAAGCCGCAGCTTAGCTATCATCCAATCATTGTGATGCATCTGATTATGAAATACAAAGCCAGCGAACACCCTTGGATTACTCCATATTCTGTGTCCCTAGGCCAACAAGGCCAGATTAAGATGACCTACCATACCCCTCGCATTTATATCAATTACAAAAGATAAAGGGGTTGGTTTAAACTTAATCGCGGACCATGTCAAATTGGACATGTTCACCTGAAATGCCAGTAAAGCATCCTTTACACCATGGATGAAGATGAACTAGAAGAGGTACTATGAAATATACATAATACCTACTCGGATTTATTAATAAATACTAATGTATAATTTATGTACGAGTGTTCCTTTGAATTTTTATTTTTGGAACTACTAACCGGGTTGTTAGTTTTTTATCTCATTGCCTGTATCTAGAGTAAGTTTTTACAGTACATAGGTACACATTATTGTAACCTCAGTTGCATTTTTTTTGTAAGTTTGTTTCCTAATATAATATTTTTCCTGGCACTGAGCCGAGGCAAAAACTTGTTGCCACAAGTTGATCTTATTTTTCTTTGAAATTGTAAAAATATATAATGTATCAAATATATAAAAAATGCATAGTTAAAAAATTAAATTCATGTTGAAATAGCGGAATGAATAAATTATTTATTTATATTAATTATTAAACACGTCAAATACAACACGTAAATAAATTAAGGGCTCCTTCTTTCTCAAACACCGTTTTGAAAATCAGTAGTAATCAGTATTAAACAGTCGATAAATTCTGAAAAAATATATGTTCTTAGTTGAGGATCTAGCAGAGTGAAATTCGCTTACAGTAACAGTAACAAATCAGACAAAATTCGCTCGATAGAAAAAAAAAATCAAAGTTGCCTCCTTTTAAAGTTAATTTTCAATACTTTGCCTAAAATAGTATACTTATTGACCTGATTTTTATACCAGCCTTTAGAAAAAGTATTTATGTAGTGAAAATCGCTGAAGTAGATGTTTTAGTGTTATTTTCCCGAATATGATGTCTAAATACCTACAAAACGAGTGAGCGCCGCGACTACGCGGCTTACGGACAACGGACCTTCAGAAGAAGGGGTCCTTAAAATAAAGCTATTGCTTTCAAACAAATAGAAAAATATTTTTACTCTTCTTCCTTTTGATAAAGCACGAGTATTAGAGCATTATTCGAAGTTATTTGTAGAATTTATAACACATCTAGTCACAAGAACATCAATGCAACATTTGCATTGTAGAGACGGTAGCTGTCATCGACCACGGTTTATGCGGAACTGACCCATGTTTATAATAACTATGCAAATTATTCCGATATCGCCCCCAATCGGCCTCGTCTAGGGTAAATTGAATTTGTAACTCTGATTAAACCTCTTTTGATATGCCAATTCGGACAATAGCAGCTGATGATATTTTTTGTTTCGGGTTAATACTACAAAAAATTATTGTTTTTTTTTTTCTGAAATTCCAACAAATAGAACTGAACTTTAAAAGTATGTAACATCAATGGATGGCACTATATTTTTTAATCAATAAAATTAATTTAATTTTTAATAATTATTTTATATAAGTATTTAGATTTTATATTAATTATTTTTTTTTTTTAGAATAGACATATTGATAGCGTAATTTTATAACTTTTGTATAATGAAATAAATTATTTTATAAAAAATAAATCCCAGGAACAATAAATAAAACTGTTTCCCATTTAGTTGTTCGGTAAGCTGAAGGCAAATATAGCGTTCAATTTATTAACTTTCTAAAATAAAACCTTTAGGGTTTACCGCCCTCGCGAAGGGTGATCGTACTTGTGCCACCCTTAACTAATGTCCGAGACATACAGATATTCTGATTTTTTAAATTTTTACTAAATGATTAACCCTTTTTTAGGCGCGACTTAAATATTACACAAAAGGCCGCATGGGGTGTATAATGCCCCAAATTAATACATTAAAATAAAATACTAAATACATGCAAAATGTTTCAAGTTAACAAAGTTATTCCCAAGGTAGATAACTCATATAAAAAATATTTTTATACCCGTTAAAATACATACCTACCTACATAATATGTTAAATTATATAAGTATCCTGTTTTTGTCAATATCCAAAAACCTAATAGAAAGAAAATTAAAATAAAAAAAGATTTGCCTTACAAGAAGTTTTTGAAAATGGCATGATAACGGATTATGCGTTTTATAATAAAAATATGTACACATAAAATTTGGTAAAAACCGATGAGCAAAACATACAGTATTTTAAAATCTGGAAAATACACTACTTACTTGTTTATTGTACTATCCGACAATGTGTATCAACATCGTCACGCACATTCCTATGAGATTATACTAATGCCGATTTGATTAAAATGCATTACTTTTTCAATATTGAATTTCACGCTTTTCCGAGTTTAAAATCCACTGGTATCAGGAATCGGGATATGAAATATAAATGAATTCTTCATATCTGAGTTTTATTTTCTGATCGAGGTAAAGTTATTCATATGGAATAGTATACTACCTAAGGTGTAGGAGCACACAATAGATAATTTTAAAAGTCAGGTATAAAATGATCAACTGTTCTTCATTCACATGATTCATCAAATTCGTGATTCTTATCTATACATATAATAAAATAGTAAAAATATTTTGTCTGTACATATAGTAATTGAAATAGATAGAAAGACATTTAAAATCAATATTAGAAAGCAAAAATTTTGTCTGTCTGTATGTATGATCACCCTTATCTCCGAAAGTACTGAACCGATTTGCCTAAAATTTTCACCAATTGTTTTAACTTGGAAGAACATCTAAAGTTTGTTTCATTAAAATCGGTTCATTAAAAAAAAAGTTATCGTCATTGACTGAACTCAAGGGATGTTTGATTTCAAACGAATGCACCAAATTGCATAATTCTTTTTTTGTGATGGTTATTGTCATGATAAACTTTGTATAAAAGAAAAGAGGGGTTCCCGGGAAATTCGCGGGCGATAGTTTATAACTTAGCCATTAGCTTCATATTTATATTTTTATATTTTGTCCAATCGATTGAATGATCTAAACAATCACCTTAATGTTTATAATTGTTTTTGCCAAAAAAACGAAACCGACTCCAATTCCTGAACTAAAAAGGATGAAATAATTAATACATTGTTGTTTAAATATATTTCATATCAATCATTTTAATAAATCTGAAGTCGGTGTAGATTTTTTTAATAGAATATGCTAATTGACGAGCCAGCAACTAGTCAACGAATTCGTAAAATTGGCACCAATTTCAAATTTATGAAAATGTTTGATATGAAGCATATTTAAACAACAATGTATTAATTATTTCATCCTTTTTAGTTCAGGAATTGGAGTCGGTTTCGTTTTTTGGCAAAAACAATTAATTTTCACTTTTTAGTTTTGAATACGCAACACCTTACAACTAAAAACTTGTAAACACGTTGCATTTTGGAAAGTCGGGTAAACGTCATCAGCGTCGTGTTACCTTATTGACATGGAATATATCAAAAACTACCTATAAATCGCAATAAAACTTGAAGAGTTCCCTCGATAACTCCATGATTCCATTATCAGATCCTAATCTGATTACTATGAAACCATCTAGAGAGTATACCCTTTCTATCAAAAAAATAATTTTACAAATCGATTCAGTAGTCTTTGAGTAATCGAGCAAGATATATTACAATCAAAAAGTTGTAAATACGTTGCATTTTTGAAAGTGGGTTAAATTTTCCAGCATCGTCTCACCTTCGTCTCACCTTACTAACATGGAATATATCAAAAATAACCATGCCCAATACAAAACTTGAAGAGTTCCCTCGATTTCTCCATGATCCCATCATCAGATCCTGACCTGCTGAATATGGGACCAATCGGAAAGTATCTAGTAACTAGAACAAAAAAACAATTTCAAATCGGTTCAGCTGTCTTCGTGTTATTCGGTAACATACATAAAAAATTTAGCATTCCGACGAATTGAGAACCTCCTCCTTTTTTTGAAGTCGGTTAAAAATAATAAAAATAATATATTTTAGCATATTATTCGTATATAGAAAAATCTTCCGTACTATAAGAATGACATAAACTAACGAAGATACCTAGTACCTAATGTACTTTACATCCATTAAAAAATTAAGTAATTAATTATACTATAAATACCGCTCTCTTAAAACGCATTGAATATTTTAAAAAGAATTAAAACTATTATCCGGGCTGACGATCACCACGCCAGGTTATCGATTTTTTAAGTTTCGATTATTTACTTTGAGCGACAGGATCGAGATAATATCGCGTGACAGTCGACCGGAACGAAATAATGAGTGTGACACTCAGACAATGAAAGGAGGGAGATGTTTTAATAGTGTGAAAATAAGTTTGGTCATAATTATTCTAGCGTTTTTCGGTTGGATCCCAAGCTGTATAGGTTAAAATAAGATTTAGCATAAAGATTTGTTGTTAGCCTCCACCACTCGGATAGAGGTTCAAGTGGAACTCAGTTATACCATCTCAAAAGTAGCCTATGTTTGATCCTGGTACTTAACTCCAAATTCATATCAATTTCATTAAAATTGGTGCAGAAATTTGGCCGTGAAAGCGTAATATAATAGGCAGTCGTACATTTATAATAGTTTGGATCTCCAGTCCAACTGTAATTATTTACTAAGAACCAGAAGACAAAAGTGGATCAGATTTTTTCAACTTATGCTACTACACTGTAAGGTACAAACGGGAAAATATTTTCAGTAAAACTGTCTCTATCTAAAAAAACTAACGTTGGGTTACTTTTTGACACATAAATAAACCGTTTGCCTCTCGCTTTAATAAATACTCATATTTATACTTACATTCAGTTAACTTATGCCCATGTAAGTATTCTTCTTAATGTGTTATCTATACTATATTTCTTTTTCTCTGTAATCAATTGAAACAACTACGTCTTAAGATACGCCTGCCAGGATATAATGGTATGTTGTCTTTTCCCAAATATTTTTTTTTAAATACAAACCAGTCTTTAGAGTTAATTCAAGAGAACAGATCCAAATATCTAGAGTGCTTACGCGAGCCTCTGAGAAAGAGAGAGAGAGAGGAGAGTGAGAGAGAGAGAGGAGAGAGAGAGAGAGAGAGGAGAGAGAGAGAGAAAGTGATTATATCACAGGATTATATCTTTCAAAACATGATTGTGTATATAATTTATTAGGTATTAAAGCTTTTTGTTTTTTTTAAATACAACATATTCACATATTACTAAGTTTGAAACTAATTTTGAGCCTCTGACTTTATTTAACGACTATCAAATGACAACTGCAAACAACTGCTTATAGTGCCTTTGCCAAAGCACGGCATTTGCGTATCGGGAAATCATTTTATTAAAGCCTAAATGTTCTAATAGACTAGAAAAAAATTGTAAAAAGTATGCTTCTTGCTCGAGCACTCGAAACCATGAACTCCGAGTTCTAAAGCTTACGCCTAGACCACAGGCGCAGTTACCAGAATGATCTTAGTAAACACCTTCTTGTAGTATAGGTACCAGGATTTAATCAGTAATCTTTTTGCTTAAAAAAATCTCTATCCTTCTCTTAAATGTAAATGTAAATGATGCTATTTATCTAACTCGCCTAAATTAGTAAATATTTGCGTTCAAAAACGATATGATGTTATTTATTCTACACATACATTAATTTATTCGTGTTTAACTTTGTAAAAAAGGTTGTTTGTTTTGGATTTAAATTATTCCAATTTTGTTAGAATTCATCGAATCGCTGAGTTTGTTTTGTTTACATTTTATTTCGTTTCTTCGCAAAACCACGCAAATCATTAATCAACATAATCTGTCTGGGCTAGAAATTTGAACCGGAGTTTTTGGCCTTGAAGTGACACTTATTTTATATTTGGCATAATATCTATTGTCCTTATTTTGATAACGAACCCAATCTCGATAAGTTCGTGCTATTTTATTGTTATATCTTATAGGGCTACCATATAAGTTCTAAGAAATACGATTACTTTTCTTACAAAAATTCAGCTCAATGTCCGGTGTCTGTTAAGAAATCTTGCAACTGGCCTACCTCCCAGTTGCAAGATTTCTTAACAGACACCGGGAAAAGTGATACTAGATAAAATATTGTCAATATTCTAATGTTCTTAAATATATTCGATCGAAGTCTATTTTCATGATTTACCGATTGTAGTTGATTCCAAAAGCACGACAAGATAAAAAAGGAAACTTAAATTTGAAAACAACAGATCATGGCAATAAATGACAAGCGATCAATTTGGTACAACAAACTATGTCGCATCTCCCCCAAAATGTAATGCACAGAATTGAAATATGAATAACAGAACATGTTAAGACATCTGCTTGCTTGTATACGAAAACGGGGGAAAGAGCAAAATTTAATATTAAATTAAGGCGTTACGCGAAAATCGAGAAAGGAACGAAGGTGAAAATAAATCCTCGTGATATATGAGAGTCGGATCGGAGCGTTGACAATTTTTGAGGCAACATTTTTAGGTTTTCGCTGCACTTTTGCGTTTAGTTATTTCAACGTGTTTCTTTAAAATGTTAGTATTGTTGTCAAGCTTTAAATCTACGTTGAACGTTTTGTTTTTCACACTGTTGCGTTTAGTAGGTAACGGATGGTGAAATACAGAACGTAGAAAAATGTTTAAAATTCGAGAATTTTCTATATTTTCAAATATAAAAAAATAAAAAGGCATCTGTTATAATGACACTTTAATTATTCCCGCTTATTTTCCTTAAAAGTCGTATTTATTGAATTTTTCGTTGAAAGTAAAATAATTTTTTCTTACTTGTTACGATCATTTTTGTAAGTTTTATTCGAACAATTTTCTCAATTCCGAACTGTAAAATTTTAGAAATTCACGTAGCTTTATTATGGGATTCAAATTTTGGCACATTGTTATATCAAGCTCCAACCAGCTGCCATTCGATATTCAAACTGTCAAGTAAATTCAGCATCCAAATTCCAATTCCGGTACAAAATGTAGAGTTCACCTACAGTTGCAATGGTGCGATGGCATAGTCATGAATAAGGCATACTGTGAGGCTCAATTTTCCACTGGTTCAAGTCCACTAATATACTGACTATCGCTTACTATTTTGAGATGTACCGAGATAGCCGTTTCGTATTATGAAATGTATATATACAGTATGCATTTGTTATAACAGGTACCTTCCTAGAAATCAATAACACACATTTATTTTGTTTATAAACCTAAAATACATAATGTAATAGTCTCATCATCTCAGTGTTCATTAGTTTTTTCATTTTGCATAGATATAAAATAAAATTTGATAAGGATATAATAGCAGTATTGATCTTCTCTAAATATTAAGAGGAAACAAATTTGTACAAAAAAATATATTTGGCAATTTAATTTATTGCATCTTGTAGGTACTTATGATTTTGTAACGATATTTTTAGACACACTATTTTTGTTTAAGTTTAGATGTTATATGTATATATCTGTTTTAGATATTTATTATACTTATTGATGCTATTTACAATAATAGATCCTTAAACTAGAAATCATAAGATTATATTATTTATTAACAAAATTTTTCATCTAACCGGGAATGGTAAATACAATCATAATGATTTAGAAAATATATTTAAAAAAATATGTATACAATTTTTAAAACGTATTTACCACAACTTTTTAAGACTGTTGTTTCGTATTTTGCCTTCATAAGACATTTGAAAAGAAAATAACTCTTAGTATATTTATCAAAGCAAAGAAAATAGAAGCAGGTATATTTTATTTGGGGCGGACCAAAATAGGCACACCTGCGACGTGTGTGGCTTCTATAGAAAAACGGTTTAATTTTAAATTCATCAGAAGACATATAAAGAAGTCTACGTAAAGATACACAGACAATTTGAATATAAATGCTCATTGGATTTAAAATACATAAGAAATTTACTTATTTTAGGTGCATACGTATAAACAAACAAGCTAACTCATTCCTAGAGCAAGATTTTCGTCTGGAACTTTCTGGAACTCGCGAAAAGTTATTAAAACCTGTTTTGTAGCAGATTATTATAAAATTTAAACATAATTTGATTTATTTCGTGCGTTCAAACAAACTCTTTGGCTTTATTATATTACGTTATATATATTTTTTTATTACAATTTGTCATTCTGTCACGAGAATCTATTTGTTCACGAACAACTAACATTTTATTGATTACTAGCGACCCGCCCCGGCTTTGCATGGGCATTAAAACCTTCCTTTTGAATCACTCTATCTATTTAAATAAACCGCATCAGAATCCGTTGCGTAGTTTTAAAGATTTAAGCATACAAAGGGACATAGGGACAAAAAAAGCGACTTTGTTTTATACTAGGTATGTAGTGATACAGATTTGTTCTGCAAGTTTTTTTTCAAAACATCGCACTTAAATCCTCAAATCTATCAACCTTCCTACCTAAGCAATCAATAAAAAATATAACTGTTGTAACTTTTAATATCGTAATTATATATTTAATGTAAATATTTCACATTAGGACTTGTGAATCTCATCGATCAGATAAAAACACCTTATCTAAACGTACTTAACTCAAATAAAAAGCTTGGATCATTTAACAAGACAAGGATTTCCTCAGTTATGTTTGAAAATACTTATTTGAAAAAAAAAACAGAAAAGAACTAAACTCATTTTCAATGATAAAATCTCTATATAAGCACTTGGTATTTCCCCTCCAATGATCAGCCTGCTAATCTGTGAACATTATTGCATTCTGTAAATTGTCGCGTAATGATAGCTCTGTGCTCAACATAATGAGATTTTGAATGCCATTTGAGGGGACACCAGTGTATTTCGTAACGTAATTTAGTTCTGAAACTAACTATTACACAAAAATTACAAAGCTTTTTGAAGCCAAAAAGAGAGTTTGTTTGTTTGCAATATTTTTATTTCACTAAGAGTAATTAGTATTATAGGATTGTAGCTCAAAAGTGTAAATGCCATTTAGGAATTTTTTCCAGTAAGGGATCTTTTAGAGTCATCAGGCGGATCTCGAAAGAAATTACATATGGAGTTATATGCGGAGTCGTATCTAATGTTTTACAAATTTTGCAATCGATTGATCGATAAAATCGAATCAACAAATTTTTAATAAAATGCCCCGTGCAAAAGGAAGTCAATTGACATATCTATATTACATGTACTTAATGTGTTTTTTTTCGTATACTAGGTATGTTGACGAACAGGCCTTTATGGTGTACTTGATAGGAAGCTGTATCATTCCAACATATACATCATAAACCGTTATTTTCCTTATTTTTGCTTAAATTGTAAATAAGATTTAAAATATTTGTCAAAAAAATGAGTTTGCAAAGCAGTTGTTTCCAGGAAATTAATGTCTTATTTCGAGCGTTCGTAATAGGGCTATTAAATCCGCTATTTGTTTTCCAAATGAGATAAGTCAAAGATTTAAAGAGTTAAGTAGATTACGCTAGGGGTATACTAACGGCAGCCATTAATGAAATAAAGTGTTTCGTACTTTATTTTCACGTTTACGAGTCCGCACCGCGTACGCGTTTCAGCACAATTAAATTTAATTAATTTAAATAGTTTGCAAGAGGTTTCGTGCGCTTTCTGGCGCAAATGCTTTTCATGATTTAAATAAATAAAAAATAAAAAACTATTATAAATAACCTTTAAAGAATAAGCAGGCGATCTCATCTAATCTTAGCAGGTTAGCGAGCCGATGATGGAGCAAGCAACCAGTTTTTATCTTCAGTTCTTAAATAACTTTTGTAAAGAAATGAGATGGCTCAATATTCAGTAGACTTAAATCTTCATAATCCCATAGACAATTGAAATTCTGATACCTAAGCCATAAGTTTAATTAAAAATATAAAATGTTGTAATCTAACCGGGATTTGGAAGGTAGAGTTAAAATGTGGATGATAACAATGAACTAATTTTAAATTCTTAATAAGTATCAGATTTTGAAAGCAGTAATTATAATTATACTGTGTGAAACATACGTTAAGGCTTTAATATGAATTATTTGAGCGAATTTCCTTGTAGCATCTTTAGCTTACGCTTTAGAGCCTATTATGTCTAAGATTTAGCGGTACTTGAATATTCTTTAATATTAAACTTCTACATAAATAATCAAAACATATTTACTGATTGTTCATATTTTTATTAAAACACTTCTTCCTTTTGGGGGATTTTTTTATCGAAGCTTCGAATTTGTGTATTAAAATGATTTGTTTGTACCTACATTACTTTTTAAACTTGAGGATCCCGCGGAAAAAAAAAACAAAATAAAACAGTAGTATAATTTTCTTGAAACCCATCTATTTTTCAGTGATAACGGTTCAAAGCGAGGGTGCCAGGCATGCACCGTGCAGGGTGCACCATCAGTGCAATCCTAGTTTATTGCAGACAGGGCTTTTGTGGGGCCATAAAGTGCTATGACGTGGCTTCGTGCCTTAATTACTGGTTTGGATAAGAGATTTTATGTCAACGCTAACAGACAAACGCACAAAAAATGTTTAAAATATTTGTATCACTACATTGTATAAAACAAAGTCGCTTTTTCTGTCCCTATATCCCTTTGTATACGGATTTTGATGCGGTTTTTTTAATAGATATAGTGATTCAAGAGAAAGGTTTTATGTCCATGCGAAGCGGGCGGGTCGCTAGTAAAAAATATGTAATTGAAATTCAACGTATTAATTATAAGTTTCATTGTAATATTAGTTTGCGTATTCATAAAATTAACTTTGCGCATTAATTTGACCATTTCATCTACTTGTGTCATGTATAATTATTTTACAATTAAAAATCTATTCTCATAATGGTAATTATGACACAAATAAAATTATTTGACTCTATGTGACGATATAACACATTGACATTTTATTATTTAAATACTATAAAAGCATTTTTTACTATATGCTGTAATACATGCGTATTTTGCAAAATCATAATCTTACTACCAACTAGCTTTTCCTTGCATAAATTCCACGGCAGTAGTACTTTTTCCGTGATTAAAGACCATGTGTCCTCAGTAAGTACTCTTAATTTATGTGTATTGAAATTTTCAAACAAATTGATTCCGTCGATAAAACGTAAAAAGGTAACATACATTCAATATACAAAGTCCATCAGAGTAATTGAAAATGGAATTATTAATAAAATCTATATTGTTTTAGTACCTAAAAACTATGCTACCTATCGTATCTACAAAATTTGAAGAAATAATTATTACAAAAAAGAGTTATCTTGTCTGGATGTGAGAATATATTTATTTAATTGTTATTGTTCTTGGTAGGTAATCCATCTATACTAATATTATCAATATGAAAGTGTGTATTTTTTTTGTCAAAATGGAGCAACGGATTTAAATGTTTGGCATGGGGATACTTTTGGTCACGATAACCTAGACTGGTGAAGGTACTTTTGTAAGGCTACGCATTACCACAGAATATATAATGTAACTATTACTTATCATTCTCATCCTGAAAAATTCTCGATGCCTCCATATCTCTTACAGAAGCCCTTCATTTAAATCAGCATACATGTAACCACATACAACATACCTTAAAATTTCATTTACTGATGAATTTTCTTTAGAATTTAATAACATAATAGGTGTAATCCTAATATTAAATTTTTATTTCAAGAAATCGCTAAAGCTATGGCCATATTATAAGACCTTTTCTATCATGAGACACACACGTGAAATAAGACAGTATCGTTGCTCCATGCTTCACATTGCTATAGTATCCATTTATGTAAGTGATAATTTCTATAATATCAAATAACTATTCAAATTCGATCTTGACGATCAGATACTGACGGACACCGATGCCATCAGTATCATTCCGTGCACTTTGTCTTGGCACTGTACGTGTGCAATCTGAAATAGGTTTCCGTATACCGCCAATCCGAAGCCAAACGAGCACCGGAGCCATTCCGTTCACGTACACACGTCTATCTTGGGCCACGGCTGAAGCGCGACTGTGGTTGCAACTGTGGTTAGAATTTGAAATATTACACCTAGACTTAAAAATCAGAAAATAAAGGTAGACGTTTGAGTTTGCGGAACGGAGGGGAGAACTGTCGTGAAAAGTTGCACGTGCCTTTTACTGTAAGTTTTGGTGATTTCTGCGGAACGCTTACGCTGTCCTACAGATATCGAAGTAAGAAAATTTGTGCACTAAGGTAAGTGGGCCACATGAAATGGTGGTAAAACTCACATCTAACTTTTCTATCATTTGGGGCAGACCAATATAAAGCCTCTACGGTACTTACTATAATGACAGGGGGATAAGGTTTATCTGCCACCGACTGTCATCTTAAAGTAAAATGTGGAAAGGATATATTGAATTAGACATGCGTTTTAGTTTTGGATAAACATGTGTTAAATGTCAAATAAAATACAAATGATCAAAAAAGTCAAAGAGTAGATCTTTTGTACTTACTAATGGTATGGGTATTATCTGTTTGGGTACCTCACGCTCACCTATTTCTGCAATGTTGCCTTGTTGTGTTCCGAATTGAAGGGTAAGAAGGGCAAATTACTATTAATAATTGAGTATTGTAGCGAAACATCCTAGGCCACGAGTTGGCAGCTCATTAATGACATTTAGGTATGATAAGGGTAAATAGAAAAAGGTGACCACGCGCTAACATTTTAAAGTTGCTTGACTGCCAATTTAAATTGTAGGTATCAAAAACAAATTAAAAAATTAAAATATTAACAATTGCAATGAAGTCGTGTAAAATAGGAAATCATTTTTCTATAAAAACATACCTTTATTTTTACTATTATAACGGCTATCAAATTGTCCGACCGTCGTCACCGCGTCAACGTTCTACCCTTTTCCGTTTTCTTTCTGCTAAAGGCTTAATCACACTCGAGTAAATAATTATTCTAATTTACTTGCAAGTCATGTTACGAGCCACGAAAGGGCGCGTGCTATGTCATCAGGCCTTATCGCGAAGCTTGAAACCGGTGGGGAAAACCGTTTGTCTATGAAAATGTATCACTATTATAGGTATTAAAGTGCAGTAGTTTAGGCAATGAGACCAAGAGGTCAGTTAGGACATTAATTAAAGGCTATTACCCGATTAACTTATAAGAAAAATAATTAGTCTTGGAATGCAAAAGCCGTTTACCCCAGACGACACTTGGTTATCTTGAAAAAAATTTCAGTTAAATAAAACCCCGACACTATGAAAAATAAGGTTTGAATGAAAGCATAAGTATCATTAATAAGGAGGTTCTTTTATAGAGCGTCTATTCTGTGATTGCAGTGAAATATATTTTTTAGTTGTGATCCTAAAAATCCGAATCATTTCACTGTAATATTTGTTATTAATGCCATTTCAAACATCATTAATTTTGTTCGGCAGCTTTCCGATATTCACCCAAGAAACAGATGATTTTAAATTCATCAATAAATTTTCTTAACCTAAATATGAAAAAATATACAATTAATTTGTACTTTGTATGAGACCTAATGTTACATAAACTATATATCAAAAGTTAAAGCTCAATGGCCAAGCAAATACAAATTGCAACTAGATTCATTGGTTTGCGTGGGCGAAGAAAATGCAGGTGAACATCGAAACCACGATTTACTTTCAAAGGACTCTATTATGTAGTGTACTTTTTTATTAAACGGTTTTATTTAGCTCACCCCGTTTGTTTTATTCTTGGGTCAAATTTAGTAATTCAAATTTCACCCTCTTCCTGTCAACCGATTAATCTGAAATTTTGTATACACTTTGGATTTTGGTGACAATACAATTATGTTTATTCATTATCATTGTAAATTCAAGATGGCCGCCGCTACAAAATGGCGGATAATTTATGTTTTATTAATCCCATCAATATGGGTATCAAATGAAAGTGCTCAACCAGTAGAATACAATGTACTATATAAAATTAAAATCCAAGATGGCGGCCTTTACAAAATGGCGGATAACTTAGGTTTTATCAATCCCATCAACATGGATATCAAATGAAAGGTCTCAACAAGTAGAATACAATTTAGTATGCAAAATTGAAATCTAAGATGGCCGCCGCTACCAAATGGCTGATTACAATTTTTTATCAATCCAACCAATATGGGTATCAAATAAAAGGGCTTGACAAGAAGAATACAGTGCACTATACAACCTCAATATTTAAGATGGACGCAGCCACTAAATGGCGTATAATAATAAGATTTAAATTTAGAAATTGAATCTGTAATTTAGGTATCTGATATATCCAGCCTGAATCCACCACCCAAGTCAAGATTTTGTATCGTGTTGAGGACTGTGTGGCGTTAGAGTGGCTAAAAATGATACGTCGTTAGCGGTACACCACCCAAGTTAAGGTGAAAGGTTAAAACGCGCCAAGAACTGTATGGCATTAGGGTGGATATAAATGAATTAAACAGAATGCGAAATAAAAACTAAAAACTAGAAAATAAAAATTGGTAAAAAAACTTTTTAAGTTAAACGGTTTTATGTTAAACATACATTGCAATTAAAATAAATGTACTAAAAACCAAAAAATAATAAAATAGTCGTGGGAATTATAAACATATGCATAGACTAGACTAGACAAATAAAACCGTGGGGCACGTCAATTGTCTACAAATTATCGACTTAATGTGCGATAGAAGAATCGTTTAATTCGTCGTTAGGCAGTTGGCCCGCAGACGGTAAGGAAATTACTTACTATTTTCTTGCTCATGGAAATTCCAATAGTTATACACTCCATGTAAATAAAAGAGATGTTTCAACTAGTTTATCGTTGGACATTCACACTGCTGGCTGGCGAGGAATCGTTTCACTGCTCGTAGTTTGTCTTTAATCGACAAAACATATGATAAAAGTACTACTCGCTCACCACTATGAAACCCTAAAACTCGCTTATAATCGAGCTTGCTAGCTTGTTTCCACATTCTAGCCCTACTTATCACACGTCCATCGTTGTCGGTTGAACAACTGCCTAATTATAGTGTAACATTACAAAACAAACATTTTAATCAACGATTGTAGACAATTGACGTGCCCCACGGTTTTATTTTAGTCTAGTCTATGCATATGTTTATAATTCCCACGACTGTATCTATTTTATTATTTTTTGGTTTTTAGTACATTTATTTTAATTGCAATGTATGTTTAACATAAAACCGTTTAACTTAAAAAGTTTTTTTACCAATTTTTATTTAAGTTAATATTGGTAATGGAACTGTAAAATTTCATTATAGGTTTTAAAATATAAGTAGAGGTAATGTGGCATGAATTGTAGTTTATTTTTCTGAAGTTAATTATAATAGAAGCCTGGATGCTATTCTATAAAAAATTGTTTCATTCATCGTTGAGCTTTTTTATATCCGAAAACTTTGGTGATTTTTCAAAATTTTCAATAACCAAGATATATTGATTGTTCCCAAAATATGATACAACAATTCAAGAGATCAGAGCCTTATATAACTTAATTACAATAACCACTTCCCATCAGATGAGCTTACTGTAGGTATGCCCGTTTATCAGCGTATACATATAGTTGTTACAAATAACTTAAAAATTTAACAAAGGAAATATAACTTTCAACTGGAATTCAGTAAATTCTTAACCAGCAAGACGGCAGTCGTATGCAACTTCTTTATTTTATTCCTAATTTAAAATTTTGCGACTGCATGTACTAACTTTAACTTTCCTTTGTTCGCAGCAAGTTAAAATACACGCCATAATGACCTTAAAGAACAAGCTGTAATGACTAAACTAGCTTACACGCTCGGTGTAATTTATTGCTGAAATATTTTATTATTATACGTTATATAATTCCGATGTTGAATGAAAGTTAAATATTAGAACAGAGATCACAGATGTAGAGTGGGGATTATGTGAAGATGAACCGTTTGGGTTGGATCTGTAATGTTTGATATTTTAAAGTCGGTCTTTAAATAAAAATACATTAAATAATATATGCAGTCAAACATAGAAATACTACTTTTTCATAGTCGTTTAAAGTAGTTACAAATGCATACATGCGAAGGTTAGGGAAGCCGACAAAGCAAGGCCACACAAACTGGACATCTAGGTAGTTGCGTTGAAAATCGGAAAAACGTATTGTAATATAAAGGAACCAGTAGGTAATCTATAAACTAAAAATAAAAACTTTATTTATAGTTATAATGTTAGATAGGTTCGACATGCTTCGTTATTCACCTTCTATGTGACAACACCAGGTCTTACAAGGGCATGCGAGTTGACCAAGCGCACTTGACACTACTGGTCTAAATGTAAACATTTAAAAAAATATTGATCGACAGTTATGGATATTATGACATAGCAAATAATAGAACTAAGTGGATGCACAGATTTATTAATTATTAAGAAAAAGAAAAAAAACTTTTACACTATCCCACATAAGAAAATGTAAATAAGATTTATTTTCTTGCACATATTAAAATGCCAACGAATAATTAAAAAATAATTAAATTAATTAGTCGAACTGCTAGAAAAGCATTCTATAATCTGTGGTAGAACTGATTACATTCTGGTCTTTTGTATTTTTTCTTGTGGTTGTGGTGACAATCGTAAAAGCGTATTCTAATATCACGTTGCGGTAATACGATATCGTGCCCGCAGGACTTCTAAATAATATACGAGTGTACGTTTGTACCCGTCCTGTTTTATGTTGTTGGGACTGTATATACAGTCACGCATTTATATGTATATCTATCGACTCTTATAATAATGTCTAAAATTGATTACAGTTGTTTATGACTATTATGATTATCGTCCATATATAGCTATAATAAAGATTAATCAAAGTTTCATGTACCTAGCAGTAAAAATCAACAAAGCTGATTTAAATATACCTACCTGAGAAAATATTAAGACGAACGATTTTCAATACGTCAACATATTTTTATCACACACCTACCCCATGGCGTAGTGTATATTTTCTTTGTCCATGGTTCGACCTCCTTATTGATTAAGTCAATTATGACATAATGTACCCAGTGAATGAATGTATTATGCTTGTTTAATGAATACTTGACATAATAGAGAAAATATGTTCATTGTGAGTTTTAATTAAATTTAAATTAACCAAAGTCGATTAACATAAATCAACGCAGTATTAACTTTTATACTCCACATTGCGAATGAAAACGAGCCGGTCTCAATTTAAAAATGGCTTTAAAATTTGGATAGCACAGATTTCACAGGGATGAGGCTAAATCCACCCCATAAATAACGGTTAGTGAAGTCATCAAAAGGGTAGCTTTCGCTCAGGGCAAGCGGTGTCATGTGAACCTACCATCAATCTTGAAACTGCCGCACGCATAGTTAGGGTGTGGTCTCACTTCAAGAGAATTTGCTTACTGATATATAAAGTTACTTTCGTAATTGACTTAACGATATAGACGGTACTTTATTTTAAGGTAATCGTATATTTATATATTCATTACAAGCTTAATGAAGTTTTTAATAATAAAGATAAGGACAACAGTATTTTTAGGCTCAAACTTTGTAGATTCATTTGTCTCACAAATGAACCTACACATACGAGTATTATCCAATAAACAGGACAGAATACACTAATTAACAAAAAATGTACACTGCTTAAACTGTAAAGGCTAAACTCTGATTACTTCTGTGCCATTGCTCCCGCTGCGCTTATCCACTTAGCTCTAACCGTATATACTACAACCAAGCGCCCTTCAAGGGCTCGAAACGGCTTTGTCTCGCGTCTAGACTCGTAATCCATTATTACACGCGCCCGCTCAGTCAGGAAGCGAGCGCGGCGGCGCAATTCTTCTATACTACTTTAGCATACTACTCACATAACAGAATAATAACTACCACTATTGATAAATTGTTGTAGGTAGTAGTCTTATTTAATAAATTTTTCTTACCAAACTGCGTTATGAGAATATATTACTAAATTTCCTTTATATCATCATCCTTTGAGCGTTATTTCTGGTTGCATCATCAGCTTACAATTTACAGAGCCCAGGTTACTCTTAATCGATTTCGATCCTGATTTGGCGGTACTGGTTTTTACAGTAGAGCGACTACCGTCTGACCTCCGTAACGTTTTTTGTAGGGAAACCAGACCAATAGGAACATGATTCGGGTGTGTAAGTGGCCAACACTGTTGGATTTTTCAGGCTGCCTAAAGGCATCTGACACAGCCTAATGACTGCCATCTATCAATAGCAGCCGGGAACAACGGCTTAGCGTGCCTTTAGATGCACGGAGTCCAAGATAGAAATGCCACTAAAGGCCACCAATCAAAGCATGGCCAGGTTGTTTAGCTCCTCTAAACTAAATTTCCTTTATATCTCACTCACCTTATCGTTTTCTCGGTCGCATTAACTTTTCGTTTCTTCGGTGTAAAAAATATTATGTAATTAAAAAAAAACAGTAGAGGCACTCAGTATAACAACAGGCCCCTCAATGGTTTGAGGGACAATAAAATTCCCTCCAATTGTGATGTGGAACCCAGCATTGTTTTTGAGCGCCAAATTACTACAACAATGGAAAATTCTCGATAATCGAAAGGGTGTGCCGTATGGGGTCTTATTTCAATAGAATTTTTCATATTACGTCGTTGTTTTTAGCCGCTATTACTGCCTAATAAACTAGCAGGGGGTCCATGCACTGAGTTGCAACAGATAGAGTTAACTAAAGCAGTTCAAGATAAAAAAACATACTTACCTACATATGCAATTTATAAACCTTACAAACAAATAATGAATGGTGTAGAAATTCAGATTTTTTTTAAATTTATAGACTGTCAAAAACGTAACTTTGTAAATATTTTATTTATCAATTTTCTTATTTATATTAATAATTACATTTCATTAATGTAACTTATATTGATTGTACATACATTTTTGTTTAAAATATAAAAATATACAAAAAAAAAGGGCAGAAAAATCATATTAAATATTGTGGAACAAAAAAATTAAAACTAATTATATTATTTGGCAATTTTTAAACCAAGGTCAATTCTAAACAGAAACACTCATTTATTTTATACTCAACCCCTGAAAATCACCTGATCAAATTATCATACATAACTTACATTATTGTCACTCGAATTGGTCGTTATAAAGTAATGTAGTTTGTTTAAATACAACTTTCCGGCTTTTTTACAAGGGGTGGAGTAATTTATTGCTCTCAATGATAAATTTCCCTAATGGATTTTGTTCACGAGACAAAGTAGTTTTTCACTTCTATTATGCAAGTAACTAGTCTTGTTCGAGTTTTGGGGTATAAGAAATTGTTTTTTAATGTTCTTTGTAGAGATTGACTTGACGTCATCATAAATAAATTAGTTAATTAATTGTTATTTTTTTATTTATTTTTATTATTTAGTTTTATATTAAAATATTTTATATATAAGTAAACTTTAGTATTTTTATGTTTGTAGTTTTATGGTTATTTAAATTCTGACATCTGTTGTATTAATTTAAATCTATTTAACAATGTTATGTATATTGTTTTCTGGTAGAAACATTACTGATTTATGTATGACGAAAAGCTTCTAGCATTGTTTATATAAAATAGTGTTGGAATTGTTTTTTTCCCAAATAATTAAATTTCCATTCATTAAATATAAGAATAAAATTGAGAAAGGAAAAACATTTTTTTTTAATCTATGGAAGAAACAGTTGAAGTATACTACATTGCATCTCATTGAATTCACACGTCTTGTATCCACGTCAAGACGCCATATAAATGATGTTCACGTACAAACTAATAGAGCATGTTGTTAAGCCCCCTTTACTTTTCCTAAGAAATTGAAACACTTTATATTCCAAAAGGGGACATTCTTGGAATGGTGGTAATAACGGTGCACAGACAAAATATTTGTAATATCCGTGATATGTGTCAAAATCTACATATGCATGTTTGTGGGAACAAAATATACAAATTGTTTTTTTTTTTTTTGATAAAACAAATAATAGTAGTAACATTGAATATTAATTTAAAAGTAATATTTGATTGCTAGTAAGTATAGCATTCTATAAACTGTGATTGGACTTGAAATGTTCAAAAAGCTAGTAGGTATAAATTAATTATCAATATCCTTGTTTGTAGGTTGATTTAAGTAAAGTAGGATTTATTTCAATGATAATTTGAATAATTGATAACAATTTACGATTGTATAATAACGGTTTAAAATAAAGAGATTATTATATGTATCCATACTACGAGTAATATTATTAATGCGAAAGTCTGCCAGTTATACTTTCACGGCTAAACGACTCCACCGATTTTGAAGAAAATTGGTATGGATATAGTTAAGAACCAGGGTCAAATATAGACTATATATACTTTTTGGGTATGATATAACCGCGTCCCACGCGGGCAGAGTTGTGGACAAAAGCTAGTATTATTTATAAAACTTAAATCTACTTTTTACATTACACATTACTACATTACTTAAATATAAATTTGCCCATGTACTTTACTAGATTTTAGTACATAATAATGCCATTAATTATTTTAAAACCCGCATCCCTTTAATGATAATAGAACTGATGACAATTGTAAAAAGCCTTTGTCAAAAGACACCTCGAATTTCAGGCATCTGACTGAAAAAAAGAAATAAGGTTTTTATTTCTAAATGCGCCTCTAATGCATAATTTCTTCCAAATAACTGACCAAAATAAACAAACTCGCTAATAGTAATTACAGGATTAAATTCTTCCTTTCGTGTTCGCACCACTTGTAATGAACTGCGCGCATCTCACCTCAGAAACTAATTTCCTAGTCCAAGCACGTTAGAAGGGAAAAGACAGCACAGTCACCCTTCGGCGTGAGACGCCTAAAATGCCGTAATACGACGTCGGCGTACGCAAAGGGCCACTAATGGATCTTTAGAAGAAAGAAACATAGAAAAATAAGTATTAGGTATGAAGTATGAATGAAAAAATAAAAACATATATTTATTTTTATTTTAGCATTGACTTTCCACCTAAAAATTAAATTTAAAAATTCTTTTTATGTACAATATATTTTATAACCCATCTTTTAATTACCTTTCAGACAGACAGATAGACTTGTGCATTTGTAATATTAAGTATGGAAGTATGGATACTAACCTATTCCCCGCAGTTTAATTCGCCCATGGTACGTGTAATAATTTCTGGACTGATTTCGATGAAATTTGATGCAGAACTGGGACTTTGAGGAAGTACGAGTATTTGGATCTTTGCTCGGCGAAATTAATCGAACTCTCGCGCAAGTAAAGCCGCGTGGTACAAATTAGTCCACACTCTATAATAATAAGGCATGTATCAACAAACAGCATAGCGCAGTTCTAGCCGCCACCGAGCTACAATTAACCATAAGTATTAATACTGTTTCCCCCAATGTTTCCGCGCTATTTCTCCACTGCTTATTGCTTGGGGCGTCGGCCGTGCCATTTTATTGGCACCGATTGTATGTCGCCTTGTGTACTTTGTGACACTTTCCCTTTATGAATGTTATGGTTTATATCCCCCACCCCAGTAACTGTCTGAATTTTAGTGATTCAGAAAGTAATTGAGGTCGTAAGGTCGCTACTGTGTTTGGATGATGCCCGAGAAGTAGCAACATTCGTTTTAATAACATAGATAATAATATCCGCCTTTTGTGTGATACTAATAGTATTGGTGGCAATAAAGATAAAATAAATGATGGCGCCTAAAAATGTAGTCATTACTTTTGTGTTATTATTACTGCACACGGCTACAAAAATAATATTTACTTATTTGTATTTTAAGATTTTTCTTGTTTTAAATAGTAATGAAAAGTTACTTAATAATTAGGTGTCTATCTCTAATTAAAAGAAGATTATAACTAAGTATACCTAATATAAAAAACGTAGCTGCTTACGTGCATGTACCAGGTTCAATACACGCTATCGAATTTTGAAGTATCGAAAAATATCGAGAATCAAATTCAGTGTCATGCATACCATGTTTTGTCCTAGCGACAAACTTGTTATATAACTGTAAAATAAATGACGTATTTTCCTTGTAATATTATAGTAAATTTAGTACTTACTGTGCAGCGCAAGCACTTAATCGTCGAAGTTAATGTATTACAGTCGTTATTTGTCTGGTTCACGTTAACCCGAGAGTTGCTGATTAATCTAAAGGTATGTAACTGCACTTTATTCGTGTGAACATTTGTCGGCTGTCTATAAGGAATTCGGAAGAATAATTGATAGGGGCAGGGGTGTCACGTATTTAATATTAATAAATATTTAGTATTTCTATTGTAGAATAAGAATTCCGGAAAGTTTTTACATGAAAATCGATCTGCGGACTCTAGTTACGCTCGCGTGGAACTTTGATGTACAGGCAATTATAAATATTACATAATATTTCTTTATACTAATGTAATGGTAAAGTATAAAGGAAGTTAACTGTTTCCGTGGTCCAGTGGTTAAGGTGTTTGCCTGTAGACCTGGGGGTCGTGGGTTCAATTCCCATGGGAAACATACTTTGTTTTTAGTTTGGTTAGAATATTGCAGGCTTGATTCACCTGATTGTCTTAAAATAAAGATGATTCCGTGCTTCGGAAGGCACGTTAAGTTATCTGGCATAGTCGTTAAATGAACCAAGTCAAACGCGGAGAGCTGGTTCCGAATAACTCTGACACCAAAGTGTGCATGGTCAATTGAACATTTCACCTACACAAAATAATTATGAAGTAGACATTTGCATATTCGTTATACATCTTACCATATAGATAGACATATGAATATCGAAGTCGGCAGCTGTATGCACCTCGCTTTCTCTTATCTCAGCACTGTTTTCGGCTCAGGATCTGTTGATATAAAATTTTAAACGACACAATAAGCAAAAAAATATTAAGCATTCTGCTTTTAAAAATATTTTTTTTGTCGTGCTCTACTTCTATGCTCAGACTGAAAATAACACTTCTTTATAATGGATTGCAAGGTCAAACAAACTTTTACTCCTGGTGTCAGTTTTTCTTCTCTTCCTATCCGCCAGAGACTAAGGATAAAAGTCATATACCTAAAATAATGTAAAAGTATGTCTGATGTGTGTTAGATATATATTCAATAGTGTAAAATGAACAACTTTAATTAAAGTTTATGGTCCACTTATACCCTCATGTAAATAATGGCACGCAATAACCAATATAACTTCCATTCCAATTATTATTATGTGCGTGACTAACAAAAGTTCATTCACACACTACAATAAATTATTTGACCCAAAAACAAATCAACAAAGACGATCACAAGGCGTTTAATTGAGAAGATGTTGTAATTATCACGGTCACCCATCTCACCCATTAAAGGATATCATGTTGTTCTATCTTAGACCCAATTTAGCTCATAAGGACGCACATCTAACAGATATTGTTCATATATCACCTAACTTTATTCAAACTCTCTATATCACCAAGGCATCGTTGAACCTTTCAGTTTTATATTATTACTAGTTGTTACCCGCGATTTCACTTACTTGTGGTGTATATATCACTACATATCATAAAACAAAGTCGCTTTCTTTGTCCATATATCCTTATGTATGCTTTAATCTTTAAAACTATGCAACGGATTTTGAAGCGGTTTTTTTTAATAGATAGAGTGATTCAAGAGTTTTTAAGCCCATGCGAAGCCGGGACGCTCGCTAGTACCTAAATGATATATCATGATGATTTGTGGGAAAAGTTATATAAACTTTCCCATAAGTCATGTTGTCATTATCAATATATATATATATATATATATACATATAATAAGCCACTAAAATGCGAGTGTCTGTACATTAATTATTTTTCAAAAAAAAATGAAAGAGTGCGATTGAAAAAGAGTAACAGAAACCAAAAAGACAGTTTTTGGAATTTTTGTCTGTCTGTATGTCTGTCTGGTACGTTATAACTTCGAAAATACTCAACGGATTTAAACGCGGTTTTCACAGTTGGATTACATATAATTAGGAGCGTTGTCAAAACTTTGTTTCGTCAAAATCGGTTAAGGGAAAAAGAAGTTATGGTCGATTGAAATTTTACTTCAAACACTGCTTCAAAACTTAATGCGTTTACTTACGTTTAATTTAATTTAGATAAGGCTAGGATTTCTACTTTATATTATCTATATCAATAAAGACGAAAACACGCACTGCACCTATTAATTTTAATAAAATAACACATTGAATTTGATCGTAACTTTAGTAACATAAAAACTCAATAGATGGCGCTGACTTTACAACTCGCTATGGTTACGTTTTCGCATTATGCTATAGCAGATTAAAATTAACCTTAGCAAATTAAAAAATTTGATTGTGTTTGTCTTTGTGGTTCATTTGGTTTGGTTCTTTAGTTGTTGTCTATTGATTGGTTTGGTAAATGGACGGACGGTTTGGTTCGCTATTGTTAGTTGTCTTGCTTGAATTGAAAATTGAATTTGTTGTTTGACGAACGTACGATCGTGTCGTATATAAGGTGGACACAAATCAACTGCAAATATTTTAAAGCAAAACATACCACTATACTGAACAACTTTTCCAAATAAACTTATATCGAAATACGAAATTTTATTTTTCACTCGCCATACTAAACTAGATCAGCTGATTCTCAATTTGTATGGGAGGTCAAAACATTTTTTTCGTATTTCGACATAAGTTTATTTAGGAGAGTTGTTCAGTTGAGTGGTCTGAATTTGCCCTTAAAATATTTGCAGTTGATAGTTTAATAATTTTAAATAATGCCTAGGAGGAAACGATCTAATCTGTCGCATCATTCCAGAATAGCAAGAATCGAATGCTGATAGACAGATGCGACTCGATGAAGATTGGCAACGCCATGCATTGTGTCGGTCTTTAGAAACTTCTTCTGACAGAGAGTCTCGGTTGTCCGCTGACCGCGAGCGTCATGCGTCATCTCGGGCTTCGGAAACGTTTACCGAAACTCAAGGTTTTGGCGGAAATGGTCGGGGATGAAGTGATTTACACGTCATATAACAGTGTTGTACACCAGGATGGTGCTACTACCTACCCTATCGGGTTGTTGAGTTCATTGGCTGCAAGTGGTCTTCCTGCTCATAAAATTACCCTTAAAGTCGGCGTTCCCATTATGCTCCTAAGAAATCTTTCTCCGCCTAAACTATGCAACGGGACCCGACTCAAAGTAACGGTTTTGCAGCGCAACTTAATACAGGCCGAAATTCTCACAGAGTGTGGTTCAGGCGAAACGGTGTACATACCTCGAATACCACTCATCCCCAACAATTACCCCTTTCAATTTAAACGCACCCAGTTTCCAGTTGCTGTATGCTTTCCCATGACGATAAATAAGTCGCAGGGACAAACCCTAAAAGCAGCTGGCATCGACCTAAGAACAAGTCAACAAGATTTCTCTCGCATGGACAACTGTATGTGGCTTGCTCGCGGGTCAGTAGCGCCGAAAATCTTTTTTTATTAGCCTCTGAGGGAAAAACTGCTAATGTTGTCTACAAAGAGATTCTTTGAACTTAACTCTGAAACATGATATTTGTTTATATTTGAATAATGTCCTGGCTACTTCGATTGCGTTATTTCATTTCAATGTAACACAGGTTACGCGAAAAGCGACCTACACGCGGGCGGAGCCGCGGGTAACAGCTAGTTATAAATATTTTTTTAAATAATTCAAACAAAGAAAAGATTATAAATTTTTCTTACTTAACAAATAAGCTTTCTTATGTTAAAAGATTTTAAAAGATTTCAAAAATCTTTCTGGAAGTTCCAGTGTCTAAGCGTACTAACAAACAAACTCTACAGCAATATTATACTCGTATCAGTAATGACAGTCTTGGGAAAATGGGAATATAGGTACTATATTATTATTATAAGAAAAAAAAAAAACAAATAAAACAAGAAAAAAAGCATAAAGCAAAATGAAATTGGGATCAAATGCGATAAGGGTTTTAATCAAAATTTATGTATTTTGATAAGATCATTTAGATTATATTAATGACAATGTTATGTTCAAAGTTACTGTTTTACTGCTAATATATCCCAATTCTCTGATAGCCAGAGGCCAGTTTGACCCTATGCGAAGTTAGTTTGCTGACACGCCTCCACAAAGCAAATTACTCATACGTTTAGTCACAGAACAGATAACAGTACTAGTTTAGTGTAATTGGGACGAATTATTTTAAAATGTATTGTTTTATACCTAGATAAATTTATTACATTATTTATTACATGATAACTTATTAATCATAGTAAGTTAGTGCAATTAAAAGTATATAGTAAGTATTTTTTGTAGGTATATTGTATGACTCATATTTATTATTATCACTAGACTCATATAACTACAATACCTCAGTCACACTCAACAGCTCTCTATAGATCTGATATATGTGTATAGGTGTATAGACACCTTTTATATCAGAAGAAGTGTTACTATACTATAGAAATGTAGGTCAAATTATTATTCCATCTGTTTAAATTTAATTAACATATCCATAATACAGGCGTACTGAGTGTGTGCCCGTGTACCATTTTTACGGCACATCAAAAGAAAGTGATATCGCATAACTTTATGGTAATGGGGTTGCCCAAATAACGAAGGCTTTTAAATTTACGGTTTGGAACCCGTGATGAGTCGAGTGGTTTATGGTTACTGACATTTAAACTGGAACAGGCTAATACAGGGTATATGATTATGAATAAAAGGGTGATAACTTTAAGTACATATTCTAGTTAACAGTTTTATGAAAATACCATTATATCACCAGAAGTTTTCTTTCTATCTTCGAAGAGATTATGTTTTGTTTTTGAGCGTGTGGTTTGTTATATATTTAAAACTCCGAGCGATGACATTATGGTACCTAAGTTATATAGTAGGCACCAAATGGCCAGACACATGACCATAGACTGGTTAAAGTAAAGGCAATACATATCATAACATAGGACTAGGAATCTCGCGCGGCCCTAAAGGCAATTTTTAAAAAAAATCTATGCATCATACATATTTGTTTGTACAATACGTACTCGTACATACTAATATTATACATGCGAAAGTCTGTCTGTCGGTTTGTCTGCCTGTTACGCTTTCACGGCTAAACTGCTGGAGTGATTTTGATGAAATTTGACATGGTTAAAAACTAGCGGCCAAACGTACGCTACCTTTGGGCGTGATAGAACCTAGTTTCACGTAGGCAGAACCACGAGCAACAGCTAGTATAAAATAATACTGTCTCGTTTGTTACAGTTATAAAAGAAAAGCTGTGATATTTTAAGTTAAAAAAATAAGTGCTAGAGATTTGAAAATGAAATATATTTTCCATCTTTTCCAGTTTAGTAATTTTATTTATTAGAGTATTGGAGACCCGAAATAAACCTTTATCTGATTGAATGAATCGACGACTGATAAATTATTCGTTCGCTCGAGCAATCAAAAGTAACTTTTCTTTCAATCAATTTAAATCTGTCAGTTCCCTATTGAAAAATTAATTTGAAAAACCTATCAGAATAATTTATTTTCTCAGTTATTGGGTCAGATTCATAAACTCGCCTTCAGTCCATTTTTAATAAGTTTTATGTAAATTACGGCTACTAGGAGATTTAATATCGTCCTGATCAGTGATTGAATTGAAAGATTTCAGGTAAGAGGGCTACTTGACGAAGGTCCATGCTTTCACGGGACCCTTTGGCCATTGATATAGCTGACAAACCAAATTTTATATTAAAAATACGTAAGTGAGCACGAAAATAGACTTTTTCTAAAGATAATTACGACACATTTTTGTATAATATGGACCTAAGTAATTTATAAGGATTTTGTTTTTGTCAGTGAGTTCACCACAGTGACGGCATCATCATCTTAGCATGCTAAGACCATGACCCGGCCTGTTGACAGTCTGCTAAGCTAAAGCAGTTACCTCGTAGTAGTAAGTGCTTAGCTTAGCTTGCGCTTTGCTTATGAACGTTTTTTTGCTGACATGTATATTATTAACAATAGTGTTGATATAAAATCAAAAATAAATAAAAAAATTAACTAACTTCCTATTTTTCTATATAAGTTGTTATTTCCGGGTATGATTATGGTGGGCTTATATATGATCGTTGGTTTATATTATAAGCGACTAAATCTATCGTGCTAAAAAAAAAAAATTTGACGTTCTCCAAGATATTTTTAAATTTATACCAAATAACTTAAAAATAAGATTTATCATATTGATCATAGGCGATAATTTCACAAATCATAAACATCTGCCGGTCTATTTAAACAAGCCTTGATGCCTTGAGCATAACTTATAACTACATAAATTAACTCGTTGGTAATATAACTAACTATGTTTAACAAGTTGTAAACTACTATACAAGAATAATGTTTACCATACTAAACTTGAAAGATGTGAAGCAACAGCTTCATTGTTAATAAACATAAGGCGAGAAAAGTAAATTGTTATTTATTTAATATATTATTTACTTTATTGTTTCACATGTAAATAATACTTATAAATTTGGCGAACTAACTGCTATATTTTTTTGGGTAGTATTTAAACGCAAATCAATAAAAACAATTTTTGTATGCAAAAATAACCTAAATACATATCAAAATTACTGATTGCACAGCAAAATTTGTTTTGCTTCTGTCACCAAGTCTGACACTCGCTCGCTTCGCTCGCTCGCTCACAGTTAAGGTCACTGTATAACCATAACCTAACCTACCTTCTGTCACAAAGTCGTCTTTTGACCGTTAGTTGCTTCTGTCACCAAGTTTTTAATTTAATTTAAAGTAAAATAATTTATTTGATATACAGAAATTGATGGGTGATTATTTATTTGATGTGCAATTAATAATATCCCTATTTTTTTAACAAACACACAAAATTCTTTATATTTATCAAATTTTGTTTCAACCAATTTTGGTTGATTTTTGCCTAAATCAATCCTGCTGGATCCTAACACGGTCCAAAATACTTCAGCCCCCACCAGGATATCGATGACAGACGGAATATTAAAGTCCGGGTCAGCTAATTTAATACCTGAAGGTATGGGAACCTGATTGATAGGCACAAACGAAGACGGTATGACATTTGTAATTTCAGGCAAAACATGACAATGAATATCTATTCTGTATGTACAGCATAAAGACTCCACGGTAAGGTCGCAAGACTGTGTACTATGCGATATATGATTGTTAATGCCCGTTACCTTTGTGCTCGTACCGTGTTGTGACAAACCCAATAAATCCACAAGTCGCTCAGTGGCGAAGTTAGCTGTACTGCCGTTGTCCAGCAAAAGTCTTGCACTGTACTTCTGGCCTGTAGCGCTGGTCACGTTCACCAAAGCTGTGGACAGTAAAATATGCGAAGCGGTAGCGATCTGCATAGAATTTGCTGATAAAGAAGTGTTATCAGGTGTAACTGGCAATTCAGAAGGTGATGGCAAAGGATTTTTAATGGAATCTTTAGAATATGCTTCTAAGTGTAAAAGCGTGTTGTGCTTGTATGAACAATATTTGCAGCGGGGCATCTTGCATTCTTTAGTATTATGCCCTGGCCTTAAGCAATTTAAGCAAACTTTAAACTCTTTAGCTTTTAAGTTTCTTTCTTCAATTGTTAAATTTCTAAATGTGTCACACGAAAATAAATTATGACCTTGGGAGCAAAGAGGACATTTACTAAATTTTTGTTTATTTTTAGGTTGTTGTATTATTTTTGTACTTTTAGAATTGTAATTAGATTTACCCTGATTATGACTATTATTTAAGGCTACGATTGATTCATTATTTAAACCAACATTTTTTTTTGCTAAGTTTGTCTCGACAGATTCTAATAAGTCTGCTCTTCTACTTAAAAATGTGGAAAACTGTGTAAGACTGGGTTCTTCCGTCAAAGTGTCACGGAACTCTTCCCAAGCTCGACTTGTTTTGTTATCTAATTTCTTAGCCATGACAAAAATTAAAATAGTATCCCAATGCTGAGTGGGCTGCTTTAATGAGGTTAGTGCCCTTACATTTTTGTTTATGGTGTCAATCAGACTCCTTAAAGAAGCGCTGGACTCCGTTGAAATGGCATTAAAATCAAACAATGTCTGCATATGATTATTAATCAAAAGACGATTATTGTCGTATCGTTCACATAGCAAGTCCCAAGCCATTTTATAATTTTCTGCTTTAAAATCAAAATTTTTAATAATAGAAGCGGCATTTCCTTGGAGTGAAGCTCTCAGGTAATGGAACTTGCTTATGTCATCGATAGAAGAGTTTTCATGAATCAAAGAAGTAAACGTATTTTTAAATTCTAGCCAATTCTGATATGATCCCGAAAAGACAATTAAATTAATGCGTGGCAAACGAACAAAATTATGTTTGTGATTGAAAGCACCTGAGTTTGCGTTTTCAAAGCTCGTGTCAGATCCTGCACCCTGAGCTGATGGACCGAGGAGACTTCGCGCGAGGGCTATCAGGCTGAAGTACTGCCGCTCGAACTCCTCACGCTCCACGTTGACTGTATCAGAATCCTCCTGCATCACTTCGATGTCAGTCTGCAACGTGTCAAATTCCGTATATAAGCATTCAAATTTACTAAATCGTTCTTGCAAATCCAAACGCTGCAACTGAGATAAGGAACAGTCTTTCAATAAAGTTAAATAGTTGCCAAAAATTGTAACCTTTGATTTCAAAGAACTACGCTTTTTAATTAAAGTTTTAAGACTGCCCTCCATTTTATGAAGTGCAAAAATGAATTTGTCTAACGGAAAAAGTAATTTCAAATTTAATTAATATACGCAAAGGGCGTTTTAATATAATGTGCAAAATGATTATCACTGCAATCAGCTGTTGTCTAGGCGTAAGCGCATGGAAGGGACTCGAGGTCAGCGACCGTTAGTTACGTAACACTGACACGTCGAGCGCACGAAGATCGCAAGAAAGTAGGTAATTACCTACTACGCATACTATACTACTGATTTGCAAATGTGATTAAGCACGGCTTAAAAGTGATAAGCTAACACAATGGATTGGTTAAAAGAAATGATAATAATCAAGTGTACCAAAAATATTTGAAAAGTAAACTGATTTTACGGCAAATGAAAAGTAAAAATCTGATTGGAACGATCACACTTAAACACTGCACTACTCCCTGTGTGACTTGACTTCGGTTTCCTCTTGATCTTGACTTGGCTGCAGAAGCTATCCCGTAGACTCGTTGGACGGCGACGTTTCTTTGTTCTCAAAGTTGAATTCAAACGATGACCGTTGACCGTTGCCGTGCGACGTAGCTTCGTAAAAATTCCGTTGCTCGAAGGAATGTTTAGCCCTAACCCTATTAGGTAGATCCTAAGGTACTTTGGGCTATTAAATGAAAATGGACTGTACAAATAAAATTATGTATTATCGATACACTGGAATTTACAACGCTATTTGTTTCTATGGGACGCGCGTATTGCCTAGTAAGTCGTTTGGCCGAGTGCTGCCGCTGACCGGCGGCGGTCCCGTGAGGCAACCGCCCCGCTCCCCTTGCCTCAGCGATGACGTAGTCGCTCGTCCGCGACAATATGGAATAAAGTTTTTTTTTATTATTGTCGTGTGCTCTTTGGATTATGTTAGCATACAAACTACAATTACGTTATTTCATAGAATATAAAACCTCAGATTTTATTTTATATGAATTATTTAAAAAGCGTAACATGGTCTCTAGAGCGTAATCTGAAAATTATACTAGGAAACATGATCGGTCAAAAAGTATAGATAATAATATACAGTATTACACTGATGATCTGTTATTGCTGCAATAATGTACAACTGTGACCATTTGATCGTAGGCGCAGCTTACATTACAGCTGGAAAGCCTGGAAAGCAAGCAGCCTCTATCACTAACGAGGCACCGATCTCACTGACAGGTTGTGATAAGCCTTATCCATCCAGCCGATAGCATCGATTCAATTATCCTAATGATGGCTGCCCCGCGATCGAATCTGATTTATTTATGTGCCGCGTTACTGTTACTGCCTTTCTGAAGGAATGGCCGATTACCAGATGTGTAACAACAATATTTATTTGACCAGTTCTTCTTGTAATAAAAGTATCTTCATATTCAATATTTTTGTTCGGTATCATAATGGAACTAATACCTTTCTTTAACAAAAAAAAATAATAAATATTATTAGTAGAGCGGCCACGATTCCGTAATTCATATAAAATTATGTATTGTCTAGATTGTTTTCTCTTTGTTTGAAGATTTAAAAGGTGTCTAAGAAAATATCGGAGGTTTTAATTTACCTGAATAAGTTCTAATTAATTAAGATTTTTATGCAAACAAAAAATATTGATAATGTCTGGTTTGTCTAAAGGTTGCAAGTTTATTTTTTATAGGATTGGTTTAAAAAAGCGATCTCGTGAAATTTTTTATTAATCTAGGTATACATAACTTCACCTTTACAGCTATCTACAGTCTTACAGACTCTTTAAGATAACACTTTTTAAAAACTCAATAAAATAAATTTTCGAATCACTTTGTCTATCCGACGAGGTTGCTAGTAAAAATAAATTATCAGGTTATGAACGGTTTATAAGCCCGAGGAGAAATCCAACAAGTAGTTATTTATACGATGAAAGCTTATTATTTGAACGGGATTTCTGGACTTCTTACTTACCCAGTCAAGAGTAAACTGTGAAATTTTCAACCGTTTGTTATGTCCTGACAAACATTTACTTTGATCGGATCACGCCGATTGCTGAACAGTAGGTACAGTTAAGGAGATACACGGCTTCAAAGAATAACAAAATACAATAACAAACTTATAGTTCTATTAACTTATTATTATTTTTTTGTATAAATTATATAAGTAATTAATATTATAATTATATTTAATTAGATGCAGTTCAGTATAGGGAGATCTTATATATTTTATGTAAGTATATGGATTACTTTATCTACATCAAATATATTGCACCAAACAAATGTATACATATTTTTTTTTAAGCTGGGTACTAAGGCGGACTTATCGCTAATGAAATATTAGGGGTTATTTTGTGTGGTCAACATTATTAGTCTTGAGTTAGCTTGTTTTTAGTGGCTGCATAATGTTCCACTACTGGGCAACCGTTAGCTTAGCTTATTACTGGAAAAAAAGTAAGTAAGGCTTAAGTTTGTCTGCTAATAAAAGTTTAGGTAAAATAATTTATCATATTTAGAGACTAGTTTTAAACATCACGACTGTGTGTGCTAAACTTTCCAGTAGTATATACCCTGAGGTTACACTACAAGACTGGCAATTTTCTCAAAAAATATAATTCACGTTATAAACTGTAATGGATAGTAGCGCTCTGGGGGTTTAAACTGATATTTTGTGTTTAGTCCTTCAGTTATATAAAGCTCAGGCCACACGAAGTTGTCAGTCGAAATTATTTATATTATATACTAGCTGTTACCCGCGGCTCCACCCGCGTGTAGGTCGCTTTTCGCGTAACCTGTGTTACATTGAAATGAAATGACGCAATCGAAGAAGCCAGGACATTATTCAAATATAAATATCATGTTTCAGAGTTAAGTTCAAATAATCTGTTTGTAGACAACATTAGCAGTTCTTCCCTCGGAGGCTAATAAAAATAGATTTTCGGCGCTACTGACCCGCGAGCAAGCCACATACAGTTGTCCATGCGGGAAACATCTTGTTCTTAGGTCGATGCCAGCTGCTTTTAGAGTCATGGCAAAGCATACAGCAACTGGAAACTGGGTGCGTTTAAACTCGATAGGGTAGGTGGTAGCATCATCCTGATGCACAAAACTGTTATATGACGTGTAAATCACTTCATCCCCGACAATTTCCGCCAAAACCTTGAGTTTCAGTAAACGTTTCCGAAGCCCGAGATGACGCATGACGCTCGCGGTCAGCGGACAACCGAGACTCTCTGGCAGAAGATGTTTCTAAAGACCGAGACAATGCATGGCGTTGCCTATCTTCATCGAGTCGCATCTGTCTATCCGCATTCGATTCTTGAGATCTAGCTAACCTTCTGCTTTTAGCTATTCTGGAATGTTCGGTTCGCTATTGTTATTTGTTAGTTGTCTTGCTTGAATTGAAAATTGAATTTGTTGTTTGACGGAACATACGATCGTGTCGTATATAAGGTGGACACAAATCAACTGCAAATATTTTAAGGGCAGATTCAGACCACTCAACTGAACAACTTTCCTAAATAAACTTATGTCGAAATAGGATAAAAAAATTTTGACCTCCCATACAAATTGAGAATCAGCTGATCTAGTTTAGTATGGAGAGTGAAAAATAAAATTTCGTATTTCGATATAAGTTTATTTGGAAAAGTTGTTCAGTATAGTGGTCTGTCTGTATCTGCCCTTAAAATATTTGCAATCTATTTGTGTCCACCTTATATACGACACGATCGTATGTTCCGTCAAACAACAAATTCAATTTTCAATTCAAGCAAGACAACTAACAAATAACAATAGCGAACCGAACCGTCCATTTACCAAACCAATCAATAGATGAATAGACAAAAACCAAAGAACCAAACCAAAAGAACCTCAAAGACCATCAAGTTTTTTAATATGCTAGGGTTAATTTCAATCTGCTATACCATAATGCGAAAACGTAACCATAGCGAGTTGTAAAGTAAGTCAGCGCCATCTATTGAGATTTTATGTTACTAAATTTACGATCGAAATCAATGTGTTATTTTATTAAAATTAATAGGTGCAGTGCGTGTTTTCGTCTTTATTGATATGGATAATATAAAGTAGAAATCCTAGCCTTATCTAAATTAAATTAAACGTAAGTAAACGCATTAAAAGTTTTGAAGCAGTGTTTGAAGTAAATTTTCAATCGACCATAACTTCTTTTTCCGTTAACCGATTTTGACGAAACAAAGTTTTGACAACGCTCCTAATTATATGTAATCCAACTGAGAAAACCGCGTTTAAATCGGTTGAGTATTTTCGAAGTTATAACGTACCAGACAGACATACATACAGACAGACAAAAATTCCAAAAACTTTCTTTTTGGTTTCTGTTACTCTTTTTTAATCGCACTCTATCAGTTTTTTTTGAAAAATATTAAATGTACAGACACTCGCATTTTAGTGTCTTATTATATGTATTGATATAGTGTATTTGTACTTATTAATTAATGTATTAACTAAGTTGGTAACAAAGTCGAGCCAATCAAATTAGTTACCGTAAGCTAACAATGAAAAGAAAACTTTTATTTAAAGATATACTTCCAAAAAAAGAGGGAATGAGAAAAATACTTACCATAAAAACTCAGTACCAAATAGTGCAGGTCAAAGTAACATATAAGTTTCCATTCCCTTAAAAATGGAAGGATAGGATATGCCACTCGTACAAGAATACATAAATTAACTATTCAGTTTAGTTTTTATTTCCACAATTGATTTTGGGATTATGATGTCCAGGATTCAACTTATGCTATTTATTATAAGAAGAATGATTCCTATTATCTGTTTAGGTCATTGACATAGCTAAATTGCTTACAGTGGCTATAATTGTTGTTGAAATTTCTCTTCTACCAGCTGTTAACATCTTAACTACAGTCTCTTTATATTCCGGGATAGCCCGCTTTTAATTAACGACTTCATTAGTTATTCTGCCTTCAGGATAAATGAATTCTGTGTAACATTTTCTTTGCGCTCATTCTTTTACTTAACCGGCTGCCCACTAATTTTTATTTTTCTGATTAGCTGTAGGAAAATTATATTAATTTTATATATTTACGGATAAGAATATCCATATAAATAATAATGAATAACTGATTACAAAGCGAAGATTTCGAGAATTTATTTAATATATTAGATTTTTGAGAACGGTCCTTATGAAGAGAAAAAGTGGAAAATATATAGAAAAAATACATCTCATAATTTTCATAAGACACAAGTGCCGGAGTAAAGCTAGTAGATAATCATTATAGCCCTACGCGAAAGTAATAATAAGATGTTTGTTTTTCTTAGTCCTGACTTGGGAATTAGACAACAAAAAATAAATATCTTGAGAAGGTATAATAGCCTTGTTGAACATGCGTATTCGCATCGACAGTCGTGCGTGTCAAAAGACGGCGAGCGTGAGCTCACGATGATTGGTCGCCACTTGCAGCATTTTTAGCTAAGCTACTTGCCTTCGAAGGCACATCAAACGGTAGGTCCCGGCTGTTATCGCTGAAAAACCATCATTAGGGCTGTAACAGATTAAAAAATAAAAACAAAATTGTTATGACCTATAGCTTAGTCACCTAAAATACCTTTTTACCAAAAATTGGCGTTCCAGGGGTCATTCCCAACATTATAATGGAGAAAAATAACAGTAGGCCCGACATCATTAGTCGAACCTGTCGCACGCCCCTCCCGGGACCCGACGTGATAACGTCCCTCACACAGGAATACTGAGGCCACTGCAACAGCGATTTACATACAAAAAAAAAATCTGCGTGTAAAATCGATTATTTGTGTATTTATTATTTATACTTATACTAGCTGTTTCCCGCGGCTTCGCCCCGCGTGAGACTCGGTTATATCGCGCTCAAAACTAGCCTATGTTTGACCTCGTTTGAGGTCGTTAACTACATCCCTACCAAATTTCATCACAATCGGTCCAGCAGTTTAGCCGTGAAGAGGTGACAGACAGACAGACAGACAGACAGACAGACTTTCGCATTTATAATATTAGTATGGATAGCCGTATCCCTGACTATGAAAATTAAATCTTAAAAAATCCTGAAGAATAATTCAACTTGCTAGGCCCAGGTTAAGCTTCTAATTAGTGACCATTTAAATGTTATGTGGCTATATGGATTCAGTAATCCGTAGCTAAAGTAACAGCTTAAGACAGAACGTATGTCGTACTAAAATGGTACCATTTCATTTTTAAAGTCACTAAATATAATTATTAAGAAAATGTGAGTCAAGTGTCAACTAAGCTAAATGCGGCCTTCCAAGGTACGTAAATGAAAGCTGCATGAACATCAAAAATAGACTAATATCTCTCAATTCATGGCCGTAACATTCAGCATCGATTAACTATGGCGACTGACGTGTCTTGGATAGTTCAATTGGTAGATATAATGAGTTACGATTGCAGAATTAAAGGTCGTTTTGGTATGGTTCAATGACGGGTGGTTTTCTAACTTTGAACGACTATGAGAACTAGATAAATTTACAAAGTAAAATTCTTGTAATAGGCCTGAGAATGCATTGTTATAACCCATTAAAAGCGGCCTTATTCGCCACGGGTACAATCATAGAATATAAAAACGGGCGTGGTCTGCTTTTTTAAAATCTATGCCTTAAGATTTCTTTTTTCATTTTCACTGTCCCATAAATATTCAACCAAAAAAAAAACTTTATTTATTATATATTTTTTGTGTGCTAGTTTTTTTACTTTCCTGTTTTACAGTTTCATTATTATTTTTGACAGAAAAATTTTAATAATATTGTATTATTGAATAAGGAATTAAATAATATAACTAACAAAATATAATGATACACATATAAATTGCCAAAATAAATAAATAATGACAATGAAGAACTTTAGTTTATTACATGTTCTTAACGTATTTCAATTTATCACATTATTCACTTGTCGTTTTTAATTACGTCGTAATATTTTACTAGTCTTACCCTAAATAGCAAATACAAAAACAAATACTAGGCACTCCAAAAAATACCATACGAAAGATTTATTATAGATATAAAATTTTCCCCAAAGTTCCAGTAGTATTAAGAGCCACCTACTACAAGATATATTATTATTGACACCCGAAACATTATATGACCCTCATAAAGAGACGAAGATGCATTTCATGTAGGACCCCACGGACCCTAGTAGCACGAGGTATCAAAAGAAAATATACTTGCGCATTGTAACTTTATTCCGAGCCCTTAATATGGACTCCCCTGGTTTTTTATCAAGATACGCCACATAAAAAGGAATAGTGTTATAATAAATATCTTTTGAAGGTCCTTTGTGTGTACTATAATGATATAAAAATATTCTGTGTTATTAAGAAAATATAGGCATAAACAATTTATAATACGGTGCCAATAACCATTACTATTCTGCCTTCTTTTTCATCCTAGCGCTTTCCCGGTCGGCTTTCCTAATTTCTTATACTCCGTGTCGTCGTCCGGACATCGACTTCCTTAGTGGTGAGACCATTGTGTGATTTACTTCTAATAAATAAAAAATATCAAAATAAATATCTTCTTGCATGAAGACAAGATTAAGATGCATTAGAGGTAGAGCAGCACCGCATACACCTATCTTAACGGTTTTCTCGATAATCAAGAGTATGTAAATGCACCAAAACTTTGAATAGTTTTCAGTTGCAAGTTTCGGTTAAAGAACACTTAGGTATTCCAGGAAACTCATCGGAATAGGATGAGTAAATTTCCTTTAGCTCCAAACTGCATCCAATCGTTACGGCTGTTACGCCTAACTTTACTACTATTTTAGATGTGTTCTTTTTGGCACTTTCTTTTGTTATCTTTTCTTATTTCTTAATTAAAAATACTAGTCATTCAAATGTTTACCTTAAGTTGAGATTTTCTGGTTTAAAAACCACTCCCTCTCCTTTCGTGAATACTTCTACTACAACTAGAGAAAAAACAAATTTACTTGTACATCTTTCTGATACGTCACTGATTCCAACGGAAACGGTGTTCCAAAGGAAAATAGACATTGATTCATATAAATAATTTGACATTGCCTATTAACCAAGCTCCAGAGAGTACAAATTGAACTGCAACAGGAAATGAGTTATATAGTGGTTAGTTGTCTGTATGTTTATAATAAAGATATGCAATAAACTTTATTTCCTAATAAGTACCTCCTGAAACTTCTCGTATGAATATTATAGTCATTATTTTGTAACACACTAATAGTAAAGAGATAAAATTCCATTATGACGCATAACTGCCTCCCTTGCAGTATTAAAATTATCATTCCGACATTCAAGTCACACTTGCACCTTTGGGACTAGGGGAAGGGTCTGTCTGTCGGCGAACACATATTTCGTATAGTCGTGTCCATTAGTAACTATATTGGCAAGGCAATGAATTGTAATCAAGGATTATCGAAAAAACCATGTTCATTGCTTCATCATTGCAATGTTATAAGATTGGTACTTATACTTACTGCGATGACTCAGCGACCCAAATAGGTTTTTGGCCTCCGACACTAGAGCTCTCCACCGTTCCCTTCTCAGCTCCTCCAATTACCATTTGGCTTTTGGGAGTATAGACTTTTCAAAGAACAAAGTTTCCTTTATTTTTTTTACGAAGGAAAACTGGTTTTAGCTTAATGTTGTCCTAATAGAACAGTATACCTCTTTACCCTAACACTTTCCCTTTAGGCAGTATAATTTTCTATGTGCGGCCTCCTGTATATAAAAAAAATATAAATAGTTTTTGAGAAAATGCTACAATTCAAAGTTACCTTGTATTATAATTATAATAATGCGGAATTGTAGAGGCAGTGGCAATGCACAGTTTAATACATCAATATAAACCACGGCTGCTTTTAATTAATAATAAAAACAAACTGAAAAACATATTTAAATATACTGATATTCTTAATTAAAACAAAAACGTTAATCGAGTCTGCATTGAGTCAATATACAATTAAAGAAATCGAATGCATCGTAAGTATTGATTCAAGACACCATCTGAATAAATCACAGCCTTCGAAGCTTAAAGAAATCAGTTCAGCCTTTAATATTTACCGATTGTTTTCATCTCGTATAAGTTATTGCCATGCCATCCAACAAAGGCCAGTATAGTAAGGCCTGTCATGTCTCCTATGCCGGAATATAAAACAATCCGATAGCGATTTCGAAAACAAATTACGCGTATCTTTTTAATTTGGTCATTCACCATATTAGTAGCTGTTAACATTCTTTCGTGCCGGTTCATTAGAAATCCCTTGGAGCTTTTTAAACGCAATCACAATAAACTTCTACAGTGCACATTATTTTCAATCTTAATTGTAAATTAATAAAGTATCTTTTTGTGTAAATATATTTTAAATTGCAGGTTCTTCGACTGTCACAGAAATAATCGGAGTGAAATTGAAAATTGTTTTCGATGACTAAACCACACATAAAATGTCAATATAAGTTGGTATACATAAGATTATATTCTTGTTATACCTACTTACTATAAATACTCCATACCTATTTTTTTTTATTAGCTTAGTATAGTGTTTAAGTATTAAGACTGTTATTTAGAATATAGAAAGTACTTCGAATAGTGACGGTAATTTCATTTAATTTCATTCTTATGTCCTAGAGTATTTTGGCGAGTCGACTGTGGCATTGCCATGGATTGCCGTTAAATCCTGTTTAGATGATCAAATAGTCTGCTTCCATCACTTGTAATATTTACTTCTCACTGAGGCTGCACTAGATGCATAAAAATAAGTATCTACAAGGAAAGAGGTAAAAAAATATTATTCATCATCATCTCGTCATTTTGGGTAAGTGACACGGTCAATCGACCATGCACACTCTGGTGTTACAGTTTCTCGGATAGACGACAAAAAAAAATATTTTTAATCCGTGATTACGTAAAAACATGCTTAATAAAATAAAAATAAATATGTAGTGTAGTATGTATTATGGTCTGGTTTTTATCCTTTGGGAGTACAGAACTTAAAATCTAATTTAAATAGGTACTATCCTTTTTAGTCATGAAAACTAATAAATGTTTGTTAAATCAATTTTAACGTTATTTTCTTTTTTTTTCTTTTTCTTTCAAGCTAAATTTCGATATTAGGGAAGGAGCCATAGCATATTATAGTTGAAATGGGCATAACAAATGTTTGTTAATTTTTATGAATAATAATGTAATGTAGTAAGGATATGTTCCCTCTTTGTAACATTGAAGTTTAGACAAACAATATTCTAAACTTCATTTGACATATTGAACCGCAGCGTACCAAGTTTTACAGCAAACTAATTAATCTTGTTGTGCAGAACACGGCGTAGTGACACTTAGTTCATAATTGTATTGCGAGTTGGAAAGCCAGGTGATTGATTATCGTTGCCCCATGTTCGGACATGCTATGCGAATTGGGTTACTTGCAATCGATATACACAGAAAACTATGGATTGATGATCATAATCATTATCATTTCAGACGCAGGCTGTCCACTGCTGGACACAGGCTTCCCCCAAGGATTTCCAGAACGACGGTTTTCATACGACATAACCGATGACTCGAACGATAATCATTCGATTCACGGGTTTTGGGTGAGTCATACTTCTCAAAAATAGCACTTCTGACCATTTGGTCGGTGGATGTCCGACGCTGCGCTTGCCGGTGCGTGGTCGCCATGATTGATTATTTTGACTAATGAATTGAGGAAATATTAAGTTTTTCTTTTTATTATACTTATAACCATAATATTTTCATATTACAACACTTTACTTTTTTCTGTTAATATATTTTTTTGGAACCTTAAGTATAGTACCACTGTTGGCAAAGGCCTCTCCGCTTGTTGCCATCCACTCTCAAATGTGTACAGGTCATCCCGCCATGTCTTTCGTGGTGCTGACTAGCACCATCCTGGGTTCCAGAAGGCCGTATACTGAGAGGAAGACCACGCTGTTAACATTTAAAAAAAAATATTTAAATTAGAATTCAAAAAAATAATTCGTCTCACAGCAAGTTAATTAGGTAATCAGATTACAAATAGAACGCGGTGTAGCGAAACTAATTTCATGACAGTATTTTGAGTTTGAAATCCATTTGATTGATTACACTGATGTCCCAAGTCTGGGCATATTGTACCAAGCAGAATACTCGTTTCATCGAGAATTTACAAAAATGTAAAAACCTATTTTTACAGCAAGCATTTATTAAAATGGGAAATATTTTATTTTAAATAGAGATCAAATTTTACTTTGAACTGAATTACCTGTAAAACTACAATGCTGAATAGTTTACACCAAACTATTTAATTATGCCACAAACAGAACACGGGGCGTAGTGACACTAAGTTTATAATTGTATTACAAGTTTGTGTCAAGTGATTGATTACTGTTGTCCAATGTGGATGCATGTCATCTGAATTAGGTCACTTTAGTGAACGGAAACTGTATGACAGTTGCCAAATTTTATACAATAGTGAATATTTAATTAATTATTTATTTTAATCTCCTTCTTTCTTATATATAAAAATCAATTACTGTTCGTTAGTCTGGCTAAAACTCGAGAATGGTTAATTTTGGTAGGTATAAATGAAACATTAAAATTTGTGTAAGATCAGGAAGGTTTAAACGGTGAGAAAAGTACTTTCAAGCGGTACGGAGTTCGCCGGGTCAGCTAGTATCTATTAAAACTTAATAAATAATTAATATTAATCAATATAAAATGAAATTATTATAGAAGAGGCCTTATCGTATATTTTCGTCTATTTATGTTAAATTTCTAAGATTACAAATTGTATCCAGCGGCTTCTGAATCGCAGTTTAGAAAAAAAAACCCTAGTATAATTTTACTTCTTGAGGCAACAAAATTATCTAATGTGATCTTGTGATTTGAACTAGCTATCTTCGGACCCTAACGTTGGTATTAGAAAGACGTTCCGCGACATTGCTTTATTATAGCTAAAATTCCAGAAAACCGTTTGGGGAGACCACTATCCAGCAGTGAACTTGTTGGAGATGATATAGCGATATGGTCTATATTCGTAGTTCTGTAGTTTGTTCTATGGCAAAACAGTTGAATTTAATACTTTTAAATTCTTTAAACTAAATACAATTCGAATAATATAATCAGAAAAATCTTTAAATTCGTTCATAAGGTTGCGTAAACTCTTTTAGGTAACAATATTCCTTCTGATAAACGTAACAAGGAAAAAAAGTACTTACTGCTACTTGACGGCTGAAATATGTTTGAGTGAGGTACCTTAAGCAGATAACTCAAAGGGCTAACTCTCCTTATCAAAACTCTAGATATTTTTAAAACTTTTCCCATAAAACTATCCAAAGTTGTTGAAAGTATAATTTATTTTCCTATAAATGTGTTTACTTTTCCAGGTAAATTTAATTTCTATTGAGCTTAAATAGAATATAATTTAAGTATTTTAATAAAGCCAGTTGCTAGTTCTCTGTGGCTCTGCACAGTCGCATAAACTAAGTTGTTTTAACTTTGTGTTGCAAACAGGTTTAAATATTTGTATGATGACACAAACAACGCAAATAAATAACTAGAAGCTCTGCATTTGATATTGAAACAAAAGCTTGGAAATTCGTATTTAATTATACAAAGTGAATATTTGTATTGCTATTCGTATAAAAGATTGTGTGGATTTATGGGTGGGAAAATTTGGTGTATGAACGTGGATAGGTATGGAATGGAATTAAGCATCGTAAAAAGAAATTATTTATTTCCAATAAAACCCACGTCAAGCACAGGCTCTTATCATTTCAATCAAATCAATTCTCAATTATCTTAACACTTATGCTGACAGTAAAGCATTTCGATATGAGTAATAATTGAATTGCTATTGTTGGTTTATAGACTGTCAGCTAAATCGTTAGTACTGTATCTTTTATAAGATATTGCGTTTACCGGATCCTACTTTTTGGAGCTATGTGGCCGAGTGTTAAACCAGCATTAAAAGAATTCAGAGATGACATGCAATTTAAATAAATACATATAGCAAGGCATTTTATATCAATCACCGTTAATTTACAGCGATGTACTTGTTTATTGTGCCGTGTAAGAGCCGCTATAAACGTTTTTACGACATCGACAAACGCATGGCCGAATTCATGCTTTCCAAATTTATTGACAGCTAAAGAAAATTTATAGTGAAAACTATGTGTTTTACTATCGGGATTATTAATGTTTAAACATGTTTTTTATTCTTTTTATTTATTTAAAAACAATTTTATGTCTCATTTTATTAGTTTTAGCTTTTATGATTGATGTGTTTGTAATTAAGTATGTGCAGTGCATATTATGTCTTTTTGCTTCCTAAAATAAGATGTTGATAGAGTAAAGACGAGGAATAAGGCACTTTACTCTAAAGCAATTTGTATTTTGTATTAAAGAAATTAAAATTTTATTAGTACCATTTACTGAATAAAGTTCGATCTTCCTCATCGAAAAATATTACTTTCAGGTTTAGTGAGGATCAATCAACTCAATGAGATCTAATAACAAAACACCTGGTCCTCTATATCTACCATCGTCCACTAAAGTAATTTATAATTGTATCATATAGGTACTAGCTGTTCCCTGCGGTTTCACTCGCCCTTGGTGTGTATATGCTATATATAGCCTATAACCTTATCCAAGACAAGCTAGAAAGAATTTTTCAAATCCGACCAGTAGTTCCCAAGTTATAAGCGTTAAAACAAACAAACAAACCAACTCTTCAGCTTTATAATATTAGTATAGACAATTAATTAAGAAAAAATAAAACTTTTTTTTCAACAAAAAACTTAGAACACCACAAAAATACCCTGGAAAATACAAAGACATAAAACTTCGTTAAGCCGCGTACATACCATGGTTTGTAAATCCAGCACTGCGACTGAACCCGACCCATTGAATTAACTGGCTAGTGTTAAGGCTTCCGGACGTGTGTCGAATACCTTACGGTATTTTGAGAAATTTCCTTGTACAGTAATAAACTGCAGAACATTAATTTAAGTAAATCATATTCATAATTTCTCTATTAACACAAACATTCAAAAATACTATCAATAAATTAAACAAAAAACTCAATCATTCCCTGTTTGACTAGAAGAGATCGCCATAGGTATGGGATTAGTCTATTATTATGCAGTATTCTACCATGTAAATAAATAAGTAATTATAATTGCATAAGTTAATAAAAAATGCAATAGCTTTACCGCGTCAGTCCCCGCGTGCCGCACTTTTAGTATCTTTTTACTGCTCATACAGACTTTCGTATTTTTTGTTTAATATAAATTATTTTGATTTTTCTAGTTTAGCCGTCACATATAGAAAAAAACATAGATATAGTGGCTTATAATCCAATAATCTTCATTCGAAACGATCTGCCTTGGCACTCGTCGGCGCGCGAAATTCCACCAAACCTAATAAACAGCTGTGATTTGTTTGAAAGCGACTCCTTTGCGACGGCTCAAATAAGGCTAGATACACACTTTGATAGTAAAAACTACTTATGCCTATTTATTTGATATGATAATAACTATTTGACAAACTTAACTTAAATGCTTTAGTTTAGACTTTTTTAACTAATTAAATTTTGTGACACATTAATATTTTTAATATTTCTACAGCTATTGTTATGTCGTAGATTTACCACTAAATATGATGCTTTATAAAAAAAACCCTTTGCGCCACATGCAAGCTGAAGAGTTGTTCTAACTATAACATATACAGTTAAATTAATAAAATGTACAAACTCTCACAACCACAGAACAAAATCGAAATCAATAAAACTCATTACCGGAATGGACCTATAAAAAAGTCTATTTTTAATAATTATAAATTCTTATGATAAAACGACACTATGACAAGATGAAACCCAAAAAGCTACATTTTTTCCTGGATCATTATATTCCAGATATCTTGAAGAAAAACTCAAAACTCCGGCAATCTGTACAACCCTTTCAACTCGAGGCTTTTCCGCACCAAAGCTCGCGAGCGCAGATGGCCTATTTTAAATATTAAATAAGGTACGTGTACATGTGCCTTTATATGCGTAATTTAGTTAAATAACTCTTAAGGAGATTTAGCTACAATGCGATGCGAATGTGGTAAATGTGGTCTTGGAAATTTTAAGCAAAGACGTGGAAACGTTTCCCATATATAGCTATATTTTTATGCAACTTTTAAAAAACCAGATACTTAAATGAAATCATAATGCTACTTTATATTGACTTATATTGTTGTTTTCTTTCAATACAACAAGTTATTTTTTGTTACGGTAGGTACTTATGTCAAAAACATTTTTTATTTTTATTTTGGTAGGACCAAATGATATCTTTTAATATAAGGTATACATATAAAAATGAAACCCGTTTTCCGTTGTCACGACATAGCATGAAAACGGCTTGACCGATTTGGCTGATTTTTTTTTGTAGTTTTCTAATACTCTGTACAAGGTTCTTACGGAAAAAAATATTAAGAAGGGGGGAACAAAGTTCGCCGGGTCAGCTAGTATAAGGTAAAAACGAAGGCCTAATTTACCCTGTATCCAAATTCAACCTACTTTATAATTTCCAAAAAGCATTGAATGTCGGGCAAGGAAACGGTTATAAGAATAATGAGACTATTAATTGGCTCTTTGTCATGCATTTTAGTTATCATTAATTTTCTCTTGTAATAGCTGTAAGTCTTCCTATAGTTGAATAAATAAATAACAAATTAATATCTAAGTAAATTTTACCTCATGAAGAAGAAAAATTGAGATGTTCAGCTGATTCTGGGGATTTACAATTTGGCCATAAACTTGGAATACAACCAGAAGTACAACGCAGAGAACTTAATTATATTACTACTTATTTTTGTAACGTTTTTTACTGCATTTAGAAAAATATTTTTTTCAAATAAATACTTGGTATTTACATACGAGTACCTTAGTCTTATTCCTTTAGTCAAGCACAGAGAAAAACCATCATTGGCGTTTCATTATTTATCTAGTTATTTATTAGCATGTAAATAGACCTAGATTCGATGGACTTGGACCGGTTTGATATCAGATAAAATTTGTTTAGTGTGAGTATTGTTTTGTATTTTATTAGTGGACTAGAGATTGTATTACTCGATGATAGATAAAGATGTAATTTTACAACCCTATTCATAGAAATGAGCACACTAAAAGATAAAAACCTTAAATTAGAATTATTTGGTTTTCTGTCATTATATACAAATAAGAAATCAACTTAAACAAAAATAAAAGTTCAATTTCAATTATATTGGGTTTAGTAACACCTAACATTTTATAGCCGAATAAGGCTTTCCTCAACAAATAGCCTTTCATCTTTGTTTACAGTCAGCATATTTTTATCGTCCGTTGCTATTGCGTTTTGTTTCATTTAAACAGCTACCGAGGAAAAGATTCGATACTTGAACCCGGGTATTTATAGAATCGTAAAATCTTTTTACGACTCGGGGCATAATCCGGACGTAAAATTATAAGTGTTCCGTATCGGAGCTACCGTAAATCGTAAATTTGAGTTTTCGTAACGAAAATATTCTATTGATTGCGTGTAGACAGATGATATTCCGATATTCAGCCTATGTTTTGGTGTCATGCAAAGAACTTGTTTACATTAAACTGAACTACCAGAGCTCGGGTACTTTCTGTCACAAATTCTTTAATTGACATCATCAGTTAAGTTTTCAACGTAATAAATATAAAGTAAAATAATAAGTATTTCAAAACTGATTGAAGACAAAACTCTTTTTTTAATATTGTCTAATGAACCTATAATTATCTTTACTCTTTCCGCACTTAATCATTTTTTGTTCGACTTTATAGATGGAAACAAGTCTAGCGAGTAGCCGCAATGAGATTTCCGAAGGTCAATCAATTATATTGGATTTCCAACTTTGAGCCAAACAATAATTAGGAATTAACTCAAACCCATAAGCTTTACTTTTTGATACTCATTCCCATCTTAAGTATATACAAACAGCCATTATCATTTAATTAAACTATATTCGCTGAACGTGACTAACATTTATCCAAACGCATTAAGATATTAGAACTTATTGCGAGTGGGTGCACAAAAGGTATCGCTGCACCGCAACTGCATTGTCTACGTCACGCGCGAATATGTCATTTTGACGGCTTGCACGCCTGTGGTAATGCATCTGCCTCTATTGTAATTTTGTCTTTATTGGCCAAATCCTTATTATTTATAGTTTACACACTAACAGCACTGGGAGAAATAATAATTTTGTTTTCGCCTTGTCTAGGTTTTGTTAATGCATAACATATGATGTTTAAGATTTTTAGTATTAGAAGACCTTTATTTGAATCTTTTTTTTATTTTTGTTCACGAACATAAGTTTCTAGCATTTAATAGTCAATTATGTTTTGTTTTTTTTTTTTGTTGTTGGTTCTAATCATCTTGTTGTTAAAACCAATTACAATTTTTAACCACTGAATAACTCAAATATAAATTGAAATATTGTTAACAATTTAGAAATAAAAATAAAGCAATTTAATTTTTATGAGCTTTATAAATAAAACAATAAACGACAAAAGCATTTTTATGTTGAAAAATATTTAATTAAAGAGCAACATAAAATACTTCACACAAAATGTCGACCTTGCTATAAATAAATTACAGAACCGAGTTGACTCGAGCTGAAATGAATTCGCCATTCAATCTTACGCTACATTCTCTTTTAATCTCTTTAATCGACGACAAATTTACTGTCTCTGATTTTCTTTATAATTCCCTTAGCCTTTTTAATGCCCTAAGCGCTGACACATTTGTATACACACTGAAACTGTCGTTTAATCTGTCAATAAAGCGAAAAGGTTGAGCGCATCTGCATTTTGAACAAATCGTTTCGCAGAATTAAAGTAGCTTTCATGTTAAAATTATTACAAGAAATTGCCAACGATACTAAATATATTTTATTGCTGGTGGTCTCTCTTAGTGAAATGTATTTATTTGTTGGCAATTTTCTAGTAATTTGCAAAATATTATTCTCTATTGATATGTTCAGGTTTCTCAGAGGTAGAGATTTTTAAATAGTTTGTCTGCTTATGTACTTCAGTTTCACTGGTTTCTGGCGCCCACAACAGTGTTTGCAATATTATGTTTCGTTTTAAAGCGTGAGAGAGGTATCAAATTATTATGTACCCTGGCGAAACATGCTAGGTTACGAAAGGGGAATTAGCAGCCCACTAGTAACATCCTCAAGGTAACATGGTATGGACTACGGCGGCGGCCGCAGAATTTCTTAAAAAAAAGAACTTAATTTGATTGCAATTTTCATAAGGAGCTGTAGGTAGGCACATAAGATCTATTTCATTATAAAATATTACCATAACAACTGGCAAAAGTGACTATAAATTGTACGACCTTGTTATTTCATACTAATCCAAAGTCATCAACTCTTATCAATACTTCGTCTACAAAGAACAAAATTTAATGTACCTTTTCCTACACACATCCTCTTATATTAATTATCATGCTTAATTATTGACATGTTATTTAAACGCCCTATACATATTTCCTGACTTATTAACACTATTCTGAATCACCGTTTCAGATGCAGTATAATAACTTTAAAACACACATCGCCGACAATAGTTATTTGCTTTCTCACGATGCGACGCGATTTGTTGAAGCTTATACCATTTGGCTAGAAAATAAGCGTTTTTTTGATTATTCATTGACGATAATGCTATTCTTCCTCTAAGCGAGTATGCTCTGGCTAATTATAAAGGGTTTTTCAACAATAACATTGTTTTCTAAAACATAATAAAACAAATAATTTAGATGAAGATGATTAAAATTTTATAGTAAAGATCAAAACTCGCCGTTGTCTGTGGCTTTGTACAGGTCCCAGACTCTACTGAAAGCATGCTCAAATAAACCAATTCACGAAACCACACATGTGTTATATGTGAATCGTCATCTACCACACGATTAGGTTGTGAACTGGATAATATCAAATTTAAAATCTAGAGATCTCAAAAATTTGGTTGGAGGAAATGAACTGATTATTTTCAAACAGCTAAATCAAAATGAATTCAAAGCTTTCCATAATACATAAGAACCATCTCAACAAACTTCTCTAGTAGTTTCTATTGGCTCTGTAGTTCAATTGTACTAATGAAAAATTTCTACTAGCTTCAGTAAGTACTAGCCGATGAAACTAGTGAGAATGATCATTTAATGATGAGGCATTACTAAGATTGAATTAACTGCCTTTCTATGGAAATAATGAAAAATCACTAGTTCCATGGATCTACTACGAGGAGCTATACGTAGCATTGAGTTTACTGCCTATTGTACTTCCTGTAATCCCCGCTCGTTTCTTGGCCTGCACTGTCCGTCTGTTTGGACGTGTAATTCACGGTTCACGCTTTAATGAACTCGTCATTAGTGAGCATCGACTTGCTCAATTAAGGTCAGCCAACACGATTCGTCATTCGATACGTGACGTTGTTTATGTGAGATGTGTAATTCATACAGTTCTATATTACTGTATTTTGGGTTTATTTGCCGGAATGTCGTATGTTATTATTTAGGCTCGTCCTAGTGTAAAAACCAGCAGTATATTTATTGTTTGTTTATAAAATTGTATACTTACAGTATTCTGTATATAGATTAATAAACTTTTGTAACTCATCTGTTAAATTAATAATTTGAATTTCTAAATCTCTTTCAAATGGCGCTTTCGCAGTTGCATCGCAATTCGTACTGCTTAGGTGCTAAATATTATCGATTCTTTAAACGTAGACAACGTAGTAGGTACATTTTTATCATAAACTTGTTTCTTACAACCGGTCGCCTGTTTAACGTGTCATCTTTGCAAAAACTGTTGCTGATGTAACAACATAAATAGGTAAAGAAAGTTTTGTTTGTTTCCTATAAGCTTTCAGAACATTCACAGGAAGTGTGTGCATATCTATTCTTAAGCAGAGTAGTTGTCAAAGAATCTTTCAAGAATAGTGACACAAAACAAGTTGTCATTAAGTATGACAAGGAAGGAAATAATAGAATAGTCCGACTATGATAGACATGACAGAGTAATAGAGTACTTGAGAGACAAACCCGTATGTTCACTTGTTGTGTCAATATTGGTGTTACAACATATTAACTGCTTGAATAGAATCGATAGATTTCAGATATGAACATGTGACGTGAGATGCGGGTTCTTAAGGGGTATTCAATGTTCCCAGCTAATAAGAGCCCATGTCTGGATGGTCCATTAAAAAAATACTGACACAATTTTCTGTCGTGCTACGCTATGTCATCATTGTCATTCTACCGTTATTACGATTGCATACAGAGTAAAGGCTCAGACTAATGTCCGCTTAAATGCAATGTCTTATTGTTTCCTCTTCATAATATACTTAAGGCATACAATAATATTTACCATTATTTTAATAATTGGCTGCTTGCCGTCAACACTCTTTGGGACGGACTCTCATTGTCTCTTTCGGACTTCAGTCCGATAGCTTTACCTACTAACAAGGAAATATAGAGACATCTCTTTATGCCTTATTCGCCTTTTACGGTACGTTCAGAAAGAGAGAGAGAGAGAGCTTGGTCTATCTGACAATAAAAAATCATTTTAATAAACCATATTCCGATTTGGTACTTGTTAACATTATTTAATTGTCGTGTAAATAATGAAATAAAATAATAGAAATTAAAATTTTGACTTTGAAAGTTATTTTGACTGTAAATTATTATTACTTAGATGTAGTTTACTACTTAATTCCTACTAGCCATCTTGATTTGTTGTAATATACAAGTATAAATAAATAGGTGTGTAAGTTATTTTTAATACGAATGTAACTACTACTAATGACAAACATCATTTATTTCTAAGGACCTCTACGTGTTGAATCACTATCACAAGCGTCATAAAACTCAGGGGTATCCAATATCCAAGTGGAACTACTTCTAATAACACACAATATGTACATAGTTAAGTCAAAAAAGCAAATTAATAATGCATCTCTTTTCACTAAATCAATTCTAATCTACAAATCAAACGGTGACAAAACGATCCATTTGTCTATTACAAAAGTAGCGCAGTTAGATCCACGATTCGTGAACAAAAGTATGAAAATGAACGAGGTGCTTCCATCAATCATTTCCAAACAAAATTAAACGTCACACGCGTGTTGCCCGGTACCGGACGCGGTGGGTAGATTAGTTTTGGGAATAGAGCAAGCTTAAGTCATAGACATAAGATGAAAACGTTGTCTCTTTTTAGTTCTTTAAGGAATAAAAGTAGTCGTTGAGATAATATTAGAGTGTCTGAGAGTTTATCATTTTTTCAACCACAGTCGTTAACAACCGCATAGTGATTTGATGTAAAAAAAAAATGTTACCTTACTTTCCAATAGAGGTGCTTCACGGATTTTTAAATTAATTCAAAATTGCTTACCCATTTACAGACATTGGCAAAAGTGCTGATAAACTTTTTAAATAAAAAAAGGCATTGGGATTTAGCGGGCTTTGGAGAAACTGTAACAAACTAAAATAATAAAACGTTATTTTATTTATTATTACTTCCGATACTAAATTCATACGTGTGTTATTATTGTAGAAGAAATAGATTTACAAAGTATATTCAGTTTTTTTTTTTTAAATTTTAAGGACAATGCAATAGAACCGTGTACCAAATATTTTTATTATTTTGCAGGCTCTATATCTTTTCAATACCCTGTAGACATTCAACAGCGACGCACTCATTAATACAACATTTGTCTCGGTGAGACAGAACTCCTTCCTCATCTACCGTTATTAATATTGTATCAGCGTAATTATTTCCATCCTTTTCTCGATCAAACCTGACAGCAGCATAATAAGATTTATCAAGAGAATGAATATTAAGAAAATTGAATTTCCGTGTCACTTAGGTTTAACAAAAGCAAGTACGCTTTGTATTTGCTACAACTATAACAGGATAAATTTAATGAGTAAATATCTCAAATTTTTACCTTATTTCACAGTGAGTTTTACTGTTACAGTCACTTCGAGATTTTGATGAAAATCAAATTAATTGTATACTACAATAACGCGACGAATTTAATACAAAAAAATATACATTAAACGCAAAATATTGCTGAAAGACAAAATGCGGTTAAAGCAAACAGCGTTGTGATACACATGGAAAACATAAATAATTTGAGATGTTCGGCTTAAGCTATGATAATGGTCGAGGTATAAAATAATACAGGTTAAAATTATAACAGGCGGGCCCCATAAAAGAGGATTAAGAGAATGCCCGTTGACATACTGTATAACATGTTAAAATATAACAGCTACATCGTTATGGATGTTTCACCAGTTTCGGTCGCATAATCTAAAAACGTTTCGGTAGCAATAATAAAGGGTTATTTTATTGTTATTTTTGGCTGTTATTATGCCTCATTTGGTCGGTTCTCATTATTTATTGGCGTTGCATGACGTTATTATGTTTTTGTTATGATACCAACACCACGGTTCGTTTTATTACATTGTTTTTTGATAATTAATTTATAACTCGTTAGTATTTATATCGGTATTTAAATGTATGAATCACATTAATAAACAAATAATTAACATTAAAATGTATTTTGCATTAGTTGTTATATTAAAAAAAAAAATCATAACTTTTGTTGATATCTTAACTAGTTCGGATTTTCATGAACAATCATCAAAATTTTTAAATATAATTTTTACTTATATACATATATTTTTATTATTGTTATAAAATTGATTATGGTTAATAAATCTACAACTGATTATTATGACAAATAAGATGCGATTAATCAGTAAATATATGAATATGAACAAATATTTGGTGTCGCGCCACCAGAAGTGGGAATGATAAAATATTGGTAACGTGCTCGTGCGGACACTAAATGGGGCTAATAAATAAATCAGCATGCTAACATAGAGTAAAATGACAACAGAAGAGACATTTATAAGTAGGTACCTGTCTAACTGAATTTTATTAAATCGTACTAAAAATGTGCAAGATTATTCAACTAGAAGGTATAAGTTGGTTATGGTTTCGTCGTCGTTCGTTGAGTTGTTTATACTTGGAAGTAAGTAGATAATAGTTTTGTAACTGACATGGCTGATATACTTGAGATAAAATGTGTTAAGTAAATAGAGCTTTGTGTATGTATTTAGGTACTTTGTTACGGAAATCCAAGTTTCGTATTAATATTGTGTCACTAAATAAACTTTAAAACTAAGTATAGTGTGTTCAAAACGTCTGATTTGATTTTAATTAATTGTTTACTAGCTATAGCCAGCGGAACTTTCTCCATGAAAGCCATAATTCCGTATTAATATGATAAATGTGAAAGTCTGTCTATCTGTCTGTCTGTTATGCTTTCACGGATAAACAGCTGGACCAATATAGTATGGATATAGTTAAGGACCAGGATCGAAACCTGGATGCATGAGGTGAGCTGCGGGAAATAGCTAGTTATAAATGTTAGAATGCCCGGCGGTATATGATTAATAATTATTGCCATACGATTAGATAATTCTGATGTTTAAATTGAAACAAAAAAAAAAACAATTTAATAAAAGAGTATTTTATTTGTAAATCAAATACCGTACGTACCTATTTGGTATATATATACATTAACCTAATAATAAATTCGTTATTTGTTAATGTTAATCTATTTTTTGTCGAGCCCTTCATCAATGCGCACGCTTCGAGGGGCGGCTTGCACACGCTTGTGATTTAGTAACCAAGGCGTTTCAAATTAATTGTTGTTAGGCTCACGTAGCTTCACATATTTCACAATCCATTGCTTGCTGGATACCAACAAGAATAATTAATAATAGCATATAAAACGCTTTGTAAGTCTAGCAAAGTAAAATTACCATTTCTACTATTTTGTATCGTAATCGACTATCGCTTATTATGGGCAGTCGTGCGCACACGCCTGACAAATTCTACGAGCGTTAGATAAATCTTGAGGGGTGTCGATATTACCTTTAAATGGGGGATATTAGCTTTTATCACCTAATTCAACAGCGTCGAAACAGCTGGCGATATGGAACTGTTGACGTTTTGACTTTATTGATCCACCCATGCAGGTTTGATAATTTTCCAGTAATCAGTTAATTTTAATTATTGACTAATTTATAGATAAGTACTTATTTGTGGAATAAGTATTTGTTTTTGTGATTTGTGTTGACGGTTACAAAATTGTATTTATTTTTTCGTTTTATGTGTTGATTTTGATTAAATTTTTAAGTAGTCGATTTTATTTTGATACAAAATCAATACAACGATTTTATGTGTTATAAATTATAAATTTTTGCCATATTTAACCTCATGTATATCAAAAGTATTCAAATAATTGGGACGGACGGGTTCAGAGCAGCTTACTTAATCAATTACAAAATTTATGAATAAATCCCTCGGGTACAATCGGCCAACTATTGATATTTAAGTGATAAATAGCAGTAGGTACATTAAAAGCGAGTTGCATGGTTGCGAAAACATCTTCAATCGTGTTGGCTTTATGCCTGTTTGCCTCAAACAATTAAAAAGAAAAAGAAAATTATATCTTACATGGTTATATTTCTCAGGACTTTTCGGACTGGATGAATCCTTTTGCATATAGAACGAAGTTTCTAGTGAAAGGTTGCTATTATATCACCTAGTTAGGCAAATAGAAAGAAACATATAGACACTAAAGCCCAAACACCCAGGGTTAATGTAAACAACACGAACTAAAAGTAGAAATGTGTTTCTTAGATTTTACTTCCGAGTTTCTACGTATTTACATCACCGTTTAACTCAAACGTGTGTCTTAAAAGGGATAAAATGTCTCGGCACGCTAAAATATTTTCCGTAAACAAATTTGACTAAAGTTTGGTACACATACACGTAACATTTTTAAAGTATCAAAATATGTGTTAGTTACAACGGGGAATATTTACAGATCTTAAGAATGATTCGATCTACATTTTAAACGATATTTTCACATGTTTGTTCATTAGTGTATGCCGTTAGTATCGCTTTTTGTTAATTTATTTTGATAATTTAATTTAGAAATTCATCCAACTTGTATATCTATAGTCCTTCTATATTATAATGTCAATAATATACGTAGATACCTATTAGGCCTATTAGCGGTATTCATATATAGCAACAAGTCGGAAGATTTGAATTTCTAAAGGATTAGTATCTCCTTATTATGAGGATAGTATTTAGGTACACAAGATCCCACCTTCAACCTGTATGATTTAATCATCATTGAGTTTAAAACATATTAAAAACTAACTTTTGCCCACGGCTTCGCCCGCGTGAATTTCCGTAAAGTGTTTTTTTCTGGGATGAAAGGTATCCTGTTTCCTCCCCGAGACTTCTATCTATGTGTATGCAAAATTTCAGAAAGATTGGTACAGTAGATATGGTGTGAAAGCGTAACAAACCAACAAACAAACTCACTTTAGCATTTATAATATTAATAATTGGAATGAGATTTTGTGTGCTCACACCCTAAGCTTCAAGGAAGCGATATGCCGACAAACAGCAAGAGTTGACACCCAGACATAGGGAATATTGGATTTGGTGACAGCAAACTTTGCGATACTGAAAATACTGATGCCTTATCTACTTTTAAAGATACATAATTTCGAAATCTAAAATATAGGTAAGTACTTACTCATTTTTACCAACCAGACAAACAATTGTTTTTAAAGAAATATTCGATTTGTTTCAAGATATGTTTTAATTTAATAAAAGAAAATCCTACCTGTTTGTTCTTCATATACTCATAGTCATCTTTTATGACCTTGGGAAGATGTATCTTCTTGGGCCAATAACACACGGTTTCAAAACTATCTACTAAAAAATCTGCTATACCTACTGCAAGTTTTAGAATAACTACAATATTCTCAAATATTGATAGTCGATGCAGACAAGATTGGTTCATCTTGTAGTCACAAAAGAATCTATTGACCGTGTAACTCTTGAAAGAGTGGATATTTTCATGCTAGAGCGGATAAATCTGACGTGTAGTCCTGAATAATATGCACATACAAATTTTACGTGACTCGTGGTAAAGACAATCTATAAGTGTAAGCAGATTTCCCGATATTTTTCTTTTTCAATATTATCTGAAAATAGAATTTTCATTACAAATCAACGATGAAACAAGTAAAACTTAACTAAACATACCTAGATATATCGTTCCTTAATTTATTTTGTGATTTGCATTATTGGTAGGTACCTACTAAGTTAGTAACAAATTTTTGTATCCAACAAGATAAGGACTTGCACACTATTTTTATAGCATTTTTAGGTCATATAAATTAGTATTTTTTCATAAATAAGTACAAATACTTACTACAAAATGTTTCTAAGATTATGGCGCCTATCAAATATCTCGTAGCAAATGCGCCCCGATGTGCCACGTTCGTAGACAGCTGGCAGGACAAACGGACAGAATTCAATTACGTATTTGCGACTGTGAATTTATGACAATATTTTTAAGGATTTAGCACACATTTCCTAAATAAGAAATTTAGTTAAATTACTTTTTTTATGAAATGTGTGCTGAGAATTTCTGTCTAATTGAATATTCTTACTTAGGGATAGGATTTGGATTAGTCGCCATTAGTGGCTTTTCTATTTTGAGCTTCTCCGTGCTTCGGAAGACACGTTAAGTCATTGGTCCCGGCTAATATCGGTAGATTGCAGTCGTTATGCTATGTCAGATGCCTTTAGGCAGCCTGAACAATCTGACAGTGTTGGCCACTAACACACCCGGATCATGTTCCTGTGGATCTGGTTTCCCTGTAAAAAGGTTTACGGAGGTCAGTCAGACGGCAGTCACTTCAGTGTAATAACCAGTCCTTCTAAATTAATATTTAATAGCGTACCCTGGCTCTGAAGCGTAAGCTGAAGATGTAACCGGGAAACACGCTCGGACGAAGACTAAAATGGGTAAGTAGTGAGGAGCTCGATATCCTAGTGAAGCGCACGTGTCAAGCGACGACGACGAGTGCGCGACCATGAAATAACCAGTCCGATACCATACTTACCATAAAAGCAGGATCATTATTAAAAGCATACCTAAGGCTTTTGAAGAGTAAGCTGAAGATGCAACAAACCTGATAGTAGGCACCTAAGTACTTACAAAAATAAAACTGTAAAATACAACTCTGCAAATATATCCATTGTATGATTTCAGCATTTCTTATTGTACTGTGAGAATACGACTGCATTTCTTTTGAAAAATGTGGTCTAGCAATCTTACACGGATGTAGGTCGTAACGCTATAAACTTTTGCATGAACTAGGATTCTAGATTTAGTGATACAAAAGGAAGATCCTATGGGGTATGGTGTGGTATTTAAATCGTAGCGACACTGCAAGATGAGGTTGCCTCAAAGCAGCCTTTCTAGGAAAAGACGCCCAGTCGGCAGCGATACAGGCTGAACTGCGTGAGATGGGCGCTGTAAACTAGCGAGCCGTCACGCATAATAAAATACTGTGGCGTTTTCTCATTTTGGGGCCCAAGATCCACTTCGGGTCGCTGAGCCAGCAGAGTAAATAACTAAGTAGTCACATTTTTTTTATTTTATTTATAACCACAATAATAAAACAATCCATCGCTTGTGTGGATGTCGCGAGAGTCATCACACGATTTCATCACGATATCAAAATGCCCCTACTAACGCACACACAGATGTAGCCTCTACCTAGATTCGTTATAAGGTCCCGACTTCTTTTAACAATTTTACAACATTTTCTTAATTCAAAATTGACGAAAAACAAGCGTTATTTGTCTTCTATCGCTATCTTCATCCCCTAAATCCTTAAACTGCGAAAAGGAATTTCTGTAATAGTCACATATTCTGTAACTACCATCACCCTATATGGCTAATAAAATGGCAATATAGAGGTAATCGTTCGTGAAACACCGATAAACGAATCGATTTAACTTAGCTCCCAGTAGTGACTCGACGACTTCGAACAACTTTAAATTGCTGCCGAGGAATTTTACTTTGAAGGACTTCCCGGATGACGTTTTCAGTTTATTTGGCTTCCATCGATGTTTATGAAAATGCTGAATTGCAACTTTGGTATCGCGAATCAATATACTGTTTACATTCTGCTGAGTGGAAATTCTTGCGAATGTAAGTTCAACTTATACGGGATGTGTATTTAGGAAGGGGGTAAGATTGGGGAAGACTTTGAATTCTGTTTATTTTAAATTGATTTTCATTGCTTTATAAAGTGTCTAAACATGTTTTTAAATAAATTTAAAATAATTTAATCCCTAAAAACAGTACTACTTAAATGCTGCAGTGGAGTTTGTGGCTCACTTCTTCTCCACTTGCGCTTTAAAGGTGGTCCATGGTAAACTTAAAATAAGTAACAATTGACGTCAATAAGTGATAAGAATATCTTATATTGAAAATAAACAATTTGAATTTGAGTTGTTGAGAAGTATCTAAGTACTTAATTACAATATCTAAACGTAGTTTTCAACTACCTAGTTTAGGAGATTATTATAATGCTGGACTTAAAACTCGACAGTACGAGTAGCATGTAAGCCAATTTTTTTGTATAATTTTCTATTTTTTCTAACTTTATGATCGACTACCTGCCAGATCTCAAACCCCCTTGGAAATGATATCCTATGTAAAAGAATCAAGAAAATAACTTCTTATAAATATAAAACATTGTATTCTACAAATTAAAATAATTACAAGAGCATATCAACACGAACCTCTACGTCGATAAAGCTAGTAACAATTCAAAAAATTTAGAAACGCGTGGGGTTCTATTTTTTTTATCTATGAAACAATACAATTATAAATATTTGTCATATGTTATGACACATAACATAAAGCCTCATACATTTTGATCATGATAGGATATTGTTCATCCAAGTAATAATGCCGCAAATAAATTTAAAGGGCCGTAGACATTTCACAGTCGCTTATTTTGGGCGTCGTCTCCGGAACAAACAGCCACCGGAGTCAGCCAGCGAGGGTGGCCGCACATGAGTAAATACTAAGAATTAAAAAAAAATATGACACCGTCTTTATTAGTTACAATGATTAGTTACAGTATATAGATAACTACTTAGTATAACAATATCTAATCAAATAAAAAAATGAATAATCTAATAACTGTGTGAAAATTTTAGTTTGCCGAAATTACAAGTTCAAGATACTTCAGTACGAAAAGAAACGAAAATGAATACTCAAAAACGTTACCTTCAAATTAAAATAAATTTCCGATGGACGTGTTTCTTTGGTCCCAAGTCAGCAACTTTTCACTTAAGTTGAAAATTCAAGTACTTAGTATCGAATTCTGATTTGGATAATGTAAATATTTACAAACCTAACTACAAATGAACATTTAATTTGTAGTCTCCATTTCGAGAGTGGCCAATTTTTCTGATGTCTCTATGTCTGTCTGTTTGTTGGGGCCTGGAGGTCGCATTTTTAAACGGATCCTAATGGAATTTGGCGCAAGTCTTTCTTATTTTTTTTTTTTGAATTTTTTATCTCTAGAGCTTTTTTTGATTGGAGGGAAAATGGAGACAAAAAGGGGAAAATTTTTCTGTAACGTTGTAAACAACGGATCTTCATGAAACTTGGCTCACGTATTCCCTGATTTATTTGATGTTTTTTTTATCGATAGGTTTTTTTTAATTGGGGGAAAATGAGGGAAGTTTGCTATAGCATTATATTGCTTATGTCACTGACCGCAGGATGACTCTTTTGCAAATTAAAAAGCGCTATGGTTTCGTTTTATTAAGACCGTCTGACCAGAACAGGTAATACCTATGAAAGAAAATCCTTCTTTTAAGAATAGACGAGGAAAAATAAGGAATAGCATAGCAAATATATAGTTACGGAAAAAAGGGGTTCTCAGAAAGAAACTTGTTAAAAGGACTCTCCTCTGATCGTCTATATTAACCCATGTTTATATGGAAATGGCGACCGGACGGACGGGAGGATAACGGCGGCGGGACGTTCAACATAAACAGTAACGCGACCGTGTCCGGTCGTCATACACCGTGGTATTACACGGTGTGTGACAATGACTATTTGTATTTTGTAGCGTTAAATGTGTTTATTAGTAGCCATTCGGTGCGTTAGGCTAGTTGATTCTGGTGACTATGACCATCGATTGTTTAGTATGGGAACAAGATGCTTTTAAAGTTTACTTTTAAAACCAAATTATACCTATTGGATATGTCCTTTTTAATTTAAATTTGAGGATATTAGGTTTTTCTAATCCTAAATACTTTTGATCCTCATTATTAGATTTAAGGTTAAATATTTATAAAACGATGGATACCTACTTCACCTATATTATTATGAATATAATAAAAAACTCAATTTGACATTAGCCTGACGATAAATGATATCTAAAATTTAATTTTAAAGTGTCGTTGGCCTTTAATTACATATTAGATCAAAGCTATATCTCTTTTAGCATACGAAACTGTAATTAAATAGTCTCGACCGCAAATGAAAGCCACATTCCAAACAGATAAAGCATCAAATGACATTAAGTCCAGACCGCTAATGAAACCAACTTCACCTGCGACCTGCGAAGTTCTGTTAATTGCTAACATCACGCCCCGAGCGTAATGAAGGTGAAAGTGCGAAAATGTACGTCATGGTATTAAAGCGCTAAATTAATGTAGTTTAATTAGTTATCATAGCTTCAAAGCAACAGTGGAGAGTTAAACCTTTTGTTTCTAGTAGAACTAAATGCAAAAAATACATATAAATAAAGTGCTAGTGACGGTAGGACGCCCGATAGTGACGGCAGGAGATATCGATGAATTTATATATAATACTAGCTGTAGCCCGCGACTTCGTGCGCGTGGGCTTCGTTCGTTCCCGTTGTGGCGACACTAGCGCCACAACAATATATACAAAGACGCACCACAGATGGCGTTAAAAGCAACAATCTCAGAATTGCATACAAGATGGCAAATTACTATGAAAGTCTAAATCGCGCTTGCAAAGTTTCTACGGATTGGAGCATAAATACAACCTCCGACAAGACATCGTAGGAGCCGCGGTTCCCCAGGCATAACACCCTAGCCTGGCGGGAAGATCTTCCCTTTGTGGCGGTCGAGCATATAAACACTATCGCTCCCGTCACATACTCCAAACCGTTATCGCAGGAATTGCTCGGGAATCCCGCTTTTCTTTTATACAAAGTTTGTCATGACAATAATCAACACAAAAAAAAAAGAATTATCCAATTTGCTGCATTTGTTCGAAATCAAATATATTGAGTTCATTCAAATAACGATAACTTTCTTTTTAGTGAAGTGATTTTGATGAAACAAACTTAAGATGTTCTTCCGAGTAAAAACAAAACAATTGGTGAAAGTTTTAAGCAAATCGGTTCAGTACTTTCGGAGATAAGCGTGATCATACATATAGACAGACAATAAATTAAAAAAAAAAAAATTTCTATTAATCATTTTAAATATCCCTCTATCCATTTCAGTCAAAATTACTTAATGTACAGACAAAATATTTTTACTATTTTTTATATGTATAGATAGATATGTATAGATTACTAGATTTCGTCCACGTGAGATTCCCTCGAGAACAGTGCTTTTTCCCGGGATGAAAGGTACTCTATGTCCTTCTCAATACTCCTAGCTATGTGTATGCGAAATTTCAGGAAGATTGGTTCAGTAGATAATATTAGTTAGGATGAAACAATGCAACACCTAATAGATCAGCTTAAAAAATATATATTCTTGCAAATATAATATTACCGTGTCATATTTATATATTTTTTTCATATAAGCGCGTTCCAGATTGCTTCCATAGATGTTTTCAAGCCATCTTTAGCATCCTCGCCCGTCGAAACTATAGCCTGGTTCTACGCCATCCATTTTAAACAACATACGTCTGATATTATACTAATTATATATTTCAGCATTGACTCAACGGAATCTAATAGTCACAGAGGGTAGATAAAAAAACTTTTTAAACCGTTATTTTCAAAGATCATATTTGAAAAGTTAGATTTTCCACCCAGAAATAAATCATGTCGCAATATTTGTATATTTGTATTAATATGAATAAATAAATACAAATCTGCAATGGAAAATTTGCAAGGACCGGCGACAGGACGCTAAAGGTGTCACAACATGATGATATATAGACGAGCGACGTGGACTACTGCCAAACCTGCTTGCCAGGAAACGCACAGTGCGCTTGATTGAAAAATAAGGCGAAAAAATCGATAAAATATGGTGTCTCCTTAGTGAGTCAATTTTGACAAATAATAAAGGATCAAATCTCCACCATTGACAAGGTTTTTTTCCATTAATACATTTTTCTGATGCATTACTGCATCAACATTAAATTTGATAAATTTTGATATAATTATTATACGGCATGGCATACCGCAGATTCGTAAACAATGTAGACTCAATTTTCTTACAACGCGTTCTGAGCTGCTGCACCCATTCCATCCCCGAGGTTATAATAAAAGGCGCGTATTTCCAAACTATGTCAGACAGAACGAGAGCTGTATTCGCGCAATCTATCGCAATTCCGCAAGTTCTCGTTGTAAGTTTATTCCATTTGGTTCTTCCTCATACTTCCTTTAGGGTTAAAACAATAATCTGTGAAATACACTTTGTTTAAATTTAAAATGTGTATGTATAAATAACACAAACCAGACGTTTTTGAATGTTATTGATTTTTGAATTCAATTGATTTGGAAACACAATTCAAAGCCCGTTTGACTGTTCAATGAAAATTCTGTAGGTATTTTTACAGTTTTAAGCAAATTTGAATACCTAGTGTAAAAGGCGCGCGTGTACTTACTGGAAAATTTGCATGCAATTATTATTATAATTATTGCATTGAATAAAAGGTAATTTTTACTTAATCATAATGGGAAAATCTATAATCATAAATCAAAACTAAAATTTCTAAAGAATCTCAATAGATTTTCTGGTATTAGATCAAAACTACTTAAGTCAAGAGGAACCATCTAAACTCGTGGTCTTATGAAATAATCAAACGAGCGAGTAGGCGGCGACAAGCTTCAGAATACGGTCATCAATAATGTATGAGTTTCAAACGACAAAGTATGAAGACAAACAGGACATTTCTGGGGTGGTTCATTTGCTCGTACCAATAGAATCGAACAGTATACTCACATCACATGTGCGAAGGGTGTGGACACGTTATTAGCTTATTACATTGGGCTCATTAATATCACTGTGAGAAAACATACATACATATCATTACGCCTGGCTTCCGTAAAGTGATATTTAGTCTTCCGATTTGCTGCGATCTTTGTGGTCCTTTGTCGATTTATAAAATGTATAAATAAAAATTAATAATTGGCTAAGCCAAAAGACGATTTGAAACATGTAATACATTCTTAAAGATACTATATTTAAGTATAAAGAAAGCATAGGTAAACTCTATCTAGGACAAGTTGAAATATAATGGTTTTTGAATACAGAGTGATCTTAGAAGAATAGCGTCTAGATTATTACGTCCCTTAAAAAAATAATTGTAGGTTTTCTACCTCGGCATAATTGTTTGGCTATATACATAAAATAAGAAGATTTTAATTAAGTGTATCGAATTACATCAATTCAGGACACCGCAGTACCAAACAGAGTCACAAACGACATGCCCGTACTTTTCTTTACTAGACGGTATTTCTGAGATTTTCAACCCTTCTCAAACTATGATTAATGGTTATATATTTGAAAAAGAAACAAAGAGAAAACCGCTACCAAATCTTATTTCACGACATTCTGGCTTTAGTGAGATAAATATGTTACGGCAAATATGTATCCACTAATTAAAAATTGCAATCGCTAACTCTTATACAACATAACTTCACCATGGAACTTGGTCGCAGAGCAGTCGCGACAGAACGTGCCTTGCATGTCTAATGTCGGAAAGCGGATTGAATGAAAGTATTGTTCAGAACCAGATAAAATGAAAAACGAACGGACGACTAAGGTGTAGGAAAAATACAATGCCTTTCAAACCCAAGAACAGTTGTCTTCTCAGTCAAATTGAATAAGTCCCCACAGTGCATTGTTACTGGGCATTCCGTGGAGGATTTGAATTTAACATGTTTGAGCAAGACGTCTCGTATCGTATTCTTTTTACTAACCCTCTATATGTTCCTTGATTTTGTCCACAGGGAACGCTGGTTAGATGTCGACGTGAAACAAAATAATGGAAGGATGGATGAAAAAATTTATTTATCAAGTACAAATATAAAAAGAGTTGTTTTTCTACAGTATTTCACTACAAAAGGTTTTACTTTCTGCTTATTAACCTAAGTATAAGACAAGGTAGTGCACAATAATGTGTGTAGCACCTCGTAGCTACTCGTAGCTGTAGACAGAAATGTAACCATATAATAGTACTTATACTACTAATGACTTCCATGGTAAAGACATTATTCAACATAAAACATGGAGGGCTCAACAAATGGTTAGTTTACACAACGATGAAGATATTTAAGAAACCTGTACTAACCATATTAATATATAATAAGTAGTATATTATTTGGTAAATAACGTTAATAACACACTACATTTCTGTCTACGAGTGTGAACTACGTCTACAGCTACAAGTAAGAGCTACGAGTAGCTACGAGTAGCTACGAGGTGCTACATACATTATTGTAAAGTTTAATTTTTATTTAGATTAGGCCAATTAATATATAGAAGTACGAAATGTATTTAGGTACCTGTTTAGACTATCTTCTATTCTGTGCCTATATACCAATAGGCATGGCTTATTCTGAGTACACGTCACGTCTACGGCTACAAGTAAGAGCTACGAGTAGCTACGAGGTGCTACATACATTATTGTGCCTTGTAAAGTTTAATTTTTATTTAGATTAGGCCAATTAATATATAGAAGTACGAAATGTATTTAGGTACCTGTTTAGACTATCTTCTATTCTGTGCCTATATACCAATAGGCATGGCTTATTCTGAGTAATGTGTGACCAAATCCTTCTTACAAGTAAATTTGACTTGCAAAAATAATAATAGGGGCATGATCGCAGTTATCTCACTAGTAAAGCCTTGTTGATAGCACTATGCAGTAAAGGTCGCTTCATTTCCCAAGTGTTTAAAAAGTAAAGAAGTAAATAACATAATTATACCACATTATCCTAAACAGGTATATGGAAAATAACAGAACTGTTAACAAGATAAACGGGGCATTAATAAACAAAATTCGATTCAGCATCTGCTGCCGTGTATGTATGTAAGCCGTCAGCTGTCTCTACAACGCAACGCGGCGGACGCAAATTAAGATTCTAAAATTTTGCGTGAGCACTGTTGTTTACTTTTATTAAATAAATACTGATACTTTGTTCTTTAAAATTGTACATGCATATTGCAATATTGTTGAAATTCTAAAGAAACCTCAGAATTTATAAAAAAGTAAGTAAAGGTAATATTATTAAAGCGAATAGCGTTTTCTTAATTATGTCTCACTAGCATTTGCCCGCGGCTTCGCATGCGTGCATTTCCTTGAATATAATTTAAGTTTATTTATAAGTAAGTGTAAGTTTACAATTTATCACAATGGCTAAAATCTATATGTAATATTAAAACAATGCATCACTCCCATCACAGGCCGCATATAGATACGGTCAGCGTAGCAAATCGTACCTACTTCTAAGAAAAACACATACAAACAGAATCATCAAGATTTTGAAATGTACTATGGGATTTTTTTAATACCTTACTAATACAAAGATACTTATTAGTCAGTTACATATTGTTCTTACTGAGAAAATAAAGACGTTAGATGTCAAACACAAAATATACAAAAATAAAGCACTAAATTGATTTTGATTTTGATAAGATTTTTAATTCTACCATGGGATTTGTTTAAATACCTTACTAATACAAAGGTACTTATTAGTCAGTTACATATTGTTCTTACTGAGAAAATAAAGACGTAATATGTCAAACACAAAATATACAAAAATAAAGCACTAAATTGATTTTGATTTTGATAAGATTTTTAATTCTACCATGGGATTTTTTTAATACCTTACTAATACAAAGGTACTTATTAGTCAGTAACATATTATTTTTACTGAGAAACTAATAAAGTTATATGTCAAACACAAAACATAAAAAATATAGCACTAAGTTAAAACAATAATGACCGTTGACTGGCCAAAAAGGACACAAAACGATATCTGACATTGCAAGCCGGCCAGGTCAAAGGGAAAACTCCCTCAAATTGCGAGCATAATTTGGCTTCCGACAATGTTTTTCGTCCAGTTAACGGCCACCGAAGCTTTTTATACAATACCCTTCCTTGAGGTCTATGTCACAGTAATTGCCATTTGTGGTTTATGAATAAAACATCTGCATAAGTCTGTTTTCGATTGTATGAATGCCTCTTTTCTTTCTGTAAAGTTATTCTTTCCTTTTTTATATATATGTTCGTGATTTAGTCTCCAAGGACTTAAATATTTTAGTACACTTATTGTCGTAAAATATATTACGTAGCAGCATCTAGGATAAATTGATGAAAATCCATTTATTTTGGTTTAATAAAAGTTTTTTTTTAAAGTGTATGTTGATTTGATAATAAATTGATAATTTCACTCATTTTATTATGAATGATGAAAGTTCAGTGTTGCAATGAGTAGTTTGACCAGAATCCTATTTAATAGTAAATAATATAGTTTTTTTACATAGTTATCTACACATTTAATAAAATAGTAAAAATATTTTGTCTCTACATTTAGTAATTTTGACTGAAATGGATAGAGGGACATTTAAAATAACAGGAAGCAATTTTTTTTTTAATTTTTTGTCTGTCTGTGTTTCACGCTTATCTCCGAAAGTACTGAATTGATTTTAGCTTTCACTAATTGTTTTGTTTAACTCGGAAGAACATCGAAAGTTTGTTTTAGTAAAATTGGTTCATTAAAAAAAATTCATTTGAATGAATTCAAGGCATGTTTGATTTCGAACGAATGCACCAAATTGGGTATTTTTTTTTTGTGTTGGTTATTGTCATGACAAACTTTCAAAAGAATAAAAGAGGGATTCCCAGGCAATTCCCTCGGAAATTTCGGGAACAATCCCCGAAATTCCCACGATAACGGGAACCATAAAAACACACGCAAAAAAGTCGCGGGCTACAGCTAGTTATTAACTAAAAAAGAAAAAACATAACTAATATTTTGATCATTGTCTAGATTTATATTTAGGTCCAAATTTTTTTCTTTATATTTGTACTTACTATACATGAAAACTTCAAATTTGACGTTGTCAGAAATAAAATTACTGCATGTTAAAGGATAAATTATAGCTGTTCACATTGTATAATGTTACGGGCAACGGGTTCGTGCCCGCGCATAATTAATTCGGGACTGTCGTGTTATGAAATGTAGTTATTTGTACAGAAAACTACTCGTTAATTAAAGAAGCCAGTGTTACCTTTTCCAAATAGATGTCATGCTTTTTGGAAGGTAGAAATTTCGTGGCGTTATGGAGCGCTGATGCTCCCCGCTCTTCTCAAATGTTATAATGATACCTTATTTTATGAGTAAAACATTTTAAAACAGTGTATGAAGATTCCGAAAAGAGATCCGAAAACTAAAAAAATATGAAAAGGGTGAAAGGAAAATATGTCCAACTTTCACTGGTAGGTATGTAGGAAAGAATATAATAGACGCAGTTAAGCTTAGTTGATGTTAGTTTTGTTAAAATTAAACGGATTATATTGCAAAAACTGTGAAATTACAACGGATTTAGGAAGCCAAAAACAAAATATAATTCAAAGGCCGTAAACCGTTTTCTGAGCCTACATTTTGCTCAGCTTGTATCTCCTAATCTTCAATTTATCTCAGAAGATAAAATATTCAATCTTCTGATAAAAATCTATTGATGGATTCAGTTCAGTAAATAAAGCTGGTTAGCCCAAGCATTTTGACGGGATAAATTCTTGTCTATTCATAATTCCGAAACTGAAAGTGACCTTGTTATCCTTCTAATGCGTATCGTTAATACTTTGTACGAACGTTATAGAGTTACAAACATTTATATATTAATAGAAAGAAGCACTCCACAGACTTGATGAAACAGCATGTTTATTATACTTATTTTAGTGTTGAAGTCATAGAGGCAACATATGGCTGTCAATTGGTTGACCCTTAAAAATGGACTATTTAAGTTTGACTATTAAGACGGTTCAAATGTTGTTCAATATAGTAGCATCTGCGTAAATTGCTAATCAATAGTTGAAAATCCCCCTCCTCATAGACCCAGGGTTTTCTCTATAATATTCAAAGATAACTTTTAGAGACCGGGATCGGCATAAACGTGATGTCGATGACTTAATGGAAGGAAGTGAAAAGTACCTAAGTGTTATTAAGACATTAAATTGACATTGTTTTTATGACCGAACGCCCATCCAAAAACAACTCTTCTTGAAAATAGTCGATTACGCCACAAGTCGGTCAAAGGTCCAAGGAAATTTAGGCATCTTAGTATTAGCCTCGCCGTTTACGAGAGCCACGGGAATAAGGAAAATACTAAACTTTTTAAACATCAAAACCTCCTCCAGGTCATTGGGCAACTGAATCACTAGGTTTTAAGCAAATTTTTCATAATCTGTATCCCGGGTAAAATCTTTCGACAAATCTGTGATTGATGTCTATTACTGAATGACATAATTACTCAACTTTTATATTTTATATAAAAAATACCTCTGAAGAAAAAAAAACCTTGAAATGTTTTGTAATTGAATAAAACGAAGTAGAGTCAAGGAAGTATTCCGTGACTAAATAAAAATACTATAACCGGAAAACTAATTATACCATTCACTGAAATGTAACAAATAGTAGAAGGGCATGCGAGTAAATCGTCATTAATAGTATACTTGTCAAACTTGTATTAAAATATGTTTAGAACAAAGCAGGAATCTTAACATATCGGTAACCCAAAGTTCATATGACTACTATTAGTCATAGGCAATTGTTTTTTCAAATCTATATTTGAAAAAAAATTGCCTACAGTAGAGACCGCGCGCTATTTCCTAATTCTATGATATGACTAGTTAACTAAGTCTGATGAACTCATTTATAACTTAGGCAAGCTTAGGCTGTTTGACGTAACTCAATACGTCTAAACCACAGGAACACACTTTTTACTGTGTGCTAGACGTTTCGAGTTGCGTTACTCACATTTAAAAAAAAAATCTTTTTGTATTTAATTGTCTTTCAGCCACAATAAATTTAAATCTAACCGGCTCAAATTATTATTCTTGCCTGCGGCATAATACTATAATTTATAAGCCAGGATACGGCCTTAACTCGTATATAACGTACATACATAGGCTACGATAACAGCTTTACATCAAGCAAGCCGTAGGCCTGTTTGCCTCCTTAATGATTTTAAAAAGCACATGATATTTCTTATACAAACACAAATACACTATATGCCCAAAGTATAACCATTCTGGATAATATCAAACGTTTCCAAACATTACTGTGATATATTTCGTAATAATATTGACAAACTGATGCAAAACACATTGACATTTCACATCATATCAAATGGAGTTCTAATAAAAGCCCATAAAAATGATAAACATACTCACATTTAAGGTTTTCTTTATATTTCATTGTATCTATTTGGCAGACAAAAGCCTTACTCCCAACGTTTTAAAAGATTGTTGTATTGACAAACAAATGCTTTGTAGTTTCTGTAAAAAAGTATTTTTTTTTTCATTCACTTATTTAAACTTTATTCTACAAAATATAGTTGTATTGTACAATAGGTGAACCTAATTCCAAGAGCATTATTTAACCATTACCTTTCGATCAATCAAACAGAGATCGTAATGTCATGTACGCAATTTAGATAAGTAAATAAATCAGGCTCGATTTGCTCAAAAATTATCACTTGTACGATGTGGTCACCAGAAACAATCACCAATTTCGCTACGAGCAATTAAACCGGCATTCCTGTTAAATGAAAAATTCTCCGCTGTACCAGACACGACACATTAAGCGGCCGAGCCGCCACGGCTGTCTATCAAAAAGCACTTTTGTGGTGCGGACGCCACGTGGCCGCGCCGATTTACCGCCACGAATTTCAATGGCGACCACATTCACAATATACATAATGTAATTTAAATGTTTTAATAAATTGACTTGTCTGTCTGCTATTGTTGTACAAAATTTTACAAGTATTGTTAATGATATTTTACTTTAAAATATCGCTTGTTTGCTAAAACGTCATCATATGCATTACTTACATCAAGGAAGAGACCACAAATCATTAGATTTAGATAATTTAGAGAGGTTTCCTCTCCTTGCATCTTTAGCTTACGCTTCAGAGCCAAATCTTTACCAAATAAATATAGGAACCAGTCCAATAGGAAAGAACCGAGTCCGTTCTATGCGACCAACACTATCTAAAACACAATTTTTACAGCCTTAACGGCTTTACGAATCTTCCAAAGTGTAGAGTAGCTTAAAATAGAAATGCCACCTGTGTCGACCGATCCATGCTAGGCCGCGCTCGCAGATCTGAAAGGCGCTATAATAACAAACAGCAATCGAGCTCCTCAATCCTTGTCTCAATTTATAATTTCACTGAAAGAAAATAACAAGATGAAATTGTTTAAGGAAAATTTTAACTAAATATCTAAATGTTGAAATAATAACTAAGTTTATTCCCATACATTTCGACACTTATTAAGGAACTTCCAACTGCATAATCAAAACTATATTCAGTCGACTAACTAATGTTGAATTAATCAAATTTACGCAGTAATTTGAAACTGCGGTATTTAGTTCTCAAAGTGGTTATGAGAATGGAACGGCTCCAAAATGATGAGAATGCAAAATTTTACATATTTTAACATTAATTTGGGCTTGTTAAGAATATCATCATCTAAACCTTGTGTAACCTTTCCAACTTTATTTACAGTAAAAAATAAATATACATGGTATTTTCTCTTTTCCAACATGATTGTGAAGTAATTTTTTATTTTTATTTTTTTGACCTATGTAACAAATACATATTACCACATCAATTTCCCGTAGGGATAGGCAGATAATGAAGATTTCTATTGACTTCTCGCTTCCTCCGTACTTATCACTGTTTTGCGTAATGTTAATTTTCTTTGTCACTGTCATCGTCAATTTCAGGTTTTCTAAAGTTTAAATTGTATTCTTTGTACCTCATTTATGTTATACCAGCTTGTGCCCGCGGCTTCACCCGCGTAAATTTCCTTCGGGAACAATGCTTACCCCTATATCCTTCTCAATACTTCTAACTATATGAATGTGAAATTTCAGGAAGATTGGTTTAGTAGATAGAGCTGAAAGCGTAGCAAACAAACGTACTCACTTTCACATTATAATATTAGTTGGGAATTGGGATGATAGTAAGTAAGTATATCAGCATGAGGTAACTTTCTGTAATTCTTTTATTTAATGGAGCAGTTTTGCAGTGTGGACGCGTTTTGCATTATTATGGCAGATAACGCGGCCAATTTGGCACTGCAACGCTTTTTCAGATAAATTCAGTCGCTAGTTTCCATTTGTGGTTGCAAATGGTTGGCAGTGTGGTTCTCGGCTCGGCAACCCTACTTTTGGATGTCGATAATATTTATATTGTCGATAATACTATGGATACCATCTTCTTAAGTCGAGCGACTGGACGTGGGCTGGGATTCAACTAAAAATTTCAAAGCTTTATTTTTATGTTTCAATTTCAATTCATTTATTGCAATTCATATTGTATGTAGAAGTTTGAGATTTCAAATATATTTATATACTTTATTAATATGTGTTTTAATCTTTATGTATAATCAGAAGTCCAGCTATTTTTAGAGGTTTTCCTATAAGTATTTTAAAGTCCCGATCCCCTTGTGTCTGCCATTTTAGAGGGCAATTCATCTAAACAATCTTAAACATCAGCTCACCTCAATGGGCGTATTATGCTCCGAGCTAAACACCCTCTTTCCTTTAATGTCGTACAAGGCAATTTAGATCTTATCTGAGCCGAGTTCAGGATCAACATCTCCACAGCACAAGAATATACAAACAAACACACAAACTCTTGATGGGTGCGTGATTGCCTACAAATTATTAACAATCCCACGCGACAATGATCGTTAAGTACGCACTTTACGTATCCATCCTTGTATGGAATACCTTATAATTTTAATCCGTTTTTTAGTTTTGTCTTCAACAAAAACTTTTTGTTTATATAAAACCTAGTTTTTCATGAATCGAAACTTATTCTAATCTCAGAGTTTTCGAATCATTTGTCATATTGCTTCGAAACAAATTTATTTCAATTTTTTACGGACTTCAAAAGAAAAGAGGTAGTTTCTCAATTCAACCGTATAAACATATATATTTATTTTTTATGTGTGTTCGGGGATAACTTCTACTACATCAAGAGGCATGGACCTGCTGACTTTAACAATCCTATGAATTATTGCCTGTAAAAATCAACTGGCCTTCAAGTACTTGTAGTGTAATTATTAAAAGAGTATAATGGATTGGTTTAGCCGGGACGAAACCAACATAATTACGGCTGAAAAGATAAGAACGCTCGACGAAAAAAATCAGCCAAGTGCGAGTTGAAAACGCGCCCTTTGAACGCTTTTAAAATACTAGTAAAATTTGAAAAACTTTCGTAGAGAAGTTAAATGCCTGTAAACACATCCAGGGTGATTGGAACCGCGGGGAACAGCTAGTATAATTACATACATATTTAATTTTAGCTATTTGGCAAAACTTATACAGTCAACCATGTCTTATGCGGTTCAGGTTGTTTTGTGTCCGTTTACATTGTTGTAAATTTAATAGAAATTTACCATTATATTAGCTTAGTTTATCGTTACCTGTGACCCAAATACACATAACAACTTACATGTGGAGTTACCAAATCAATGCAATATTTTGTTGCCCTTTACTCCGCGGCCCGTACTTACATACTGAATCTTTTATATGCGTGTACATATTCCAAGTCCATCAATATCGCAGATCTCTCTATGCCCGAGAATTGAGATAAACGAGCATCCGAATAGTGTTGAGGATGGAATCCAATTTGCCGGTTGCAAATTGAAGAGGGGCGTACAGTTACGTGTGATAGAACATGGACTAAATATTGTTATGGTAGGTAATGTACGAGAAATATATATTATTGTAAATAGGATAAGGAATATATCGAAAGTAAGATATGTTGAGCAGGATCTAATAGATTGATAGATATTATTGGCTTCGTGGGATACCCAACGCGTAAATATGAATAAGTATGTGATTCTTTTCCTCTGACCTTCCAAGTATACAAATATTGCGTCGTAATTTCCATTTGTTTTTAAAAAGCTTCAGTATTTTTAATTCATAATGAAACGAATAAAATCAACAAATACCTATTGATAAAACGTAAACAATTAATTGTAGTGATTCAAAGTCAGTTTTTTATTTATTAATTCTAGTATTTGTTCTCAAGTATTATAAAAAAAAACATAAAAACTTGCAATACTTATACATTAAGTACATTTATGTTTTTACAACTCCATTTCATATTGCTGGCATTTTATTAAATTGCATAAAAATTCACCGTTCATTCAATTCTAAATTTCAAAAGCCCCCAGTTTACAAACGTAAATTTTGTTTTTCGTCCCCTTGCATTTCGTACACACATTTGGTAGGTATCCGAAAGAATCTACTATAAAAATAGAGAAGGTCTAGAAGACAAACCCTAAATAATAACGACAGTATTATTGTGGTAGTTTAACAATTTTGCGTACTGACGCAGTTGTGAAGTAAATTTTTGTGAATTTATTTTGTCCCTAACTTAAAGGAGGCATGTTGAACCTTTGGGGTCTTTTGTATTTCAAGCAATATTTGCAAGTAAGTTCATATTATTTTATTGGTATGATTATATGTAAATCTTGTCATATTACTACGTAAGTTTATCTATTTAAGAAAAGGGTAACCCTTTTTTTAATGTTCTTAAGCCAAACTGGCACACAGTGCTAAGTATATTATGCATGTATTATAAAATATAAAATATTATTACCTTACTTTTTGGCTAGCTCAAACTATGTAATTTGTCCTGTTAAATTAAATTAAATCATATTTTAATAAAATAAACTTTGGCTTCATTGCAATCGCAAAATAAAATCTGTATTCTATGACATCTAGTAAGTTATGATAGGTACTACGTTTATTTATTAGCTTAAACTTAAAATGCATTATTTTTCCACAAACTATAAAACCAAATAGAAATAAATCACTCGTGTAAAAAAATATATGTTATAACTACCTATCTGGTTGGATATTTACAATTATGACTGACGGTCAGCAGAAACCAGTAATAGGATTTCGTTGGCACCAGTGAGTAGGGTACGGTTTTATAAGGAGCAAGTACAATAATTTAATTCACTTCTGTGATTTTTATATGTTATACCTCTAACTGAACCCCTGGCGTTTACAACGTCAAGTCATATGTTGAATTGTTTTGAAAAACTCATCTTGCGAGACAAACATCTTTTATTGAATGACACCCAAGTGCTATCATTCAATTTTACTTGTACCTATGTATTTTATTTCAACTACACAATTTGTTTATGTCGCGTATAGTGAGATATATAAAAGTAGTTTACTCGCACAAGTTTTCCTGGTATCCCTGCTATTGTTTAAAAAGTATATTTTAGGCTCCAAAGTAGCGGCCAGCTAAGGGCGCAACCATAGACGCTAAGATGAGTAATAGAGATCTCTGCGGTTTTCTTATAAGAGGGTCGGGTAGTACTACGCACTAAGACACTGTTAAGGTGTATATTGGCTGTGCCCTTCATCTGTTTCGTCTTTTGTCTAGGCAATAAAGTACTAATCAATAACATACCTACCCAATATTATATTTCCATCTATTACGTACTAGACAAAGCCGCAGGTATAAACATTTTAGTAAATTAACCTTAAAATATTTAAAACAATAAGAAATTACAAGACTTGAGTTGATAAACGTGTTTCCTCACACGCGCTAACACGATGATATATAGCACAATTTTCTTTACGACCAAAACGGATTTACAAGGTAACGTACCGTGAGCTAGCAACAAAATTCATGGAAACGTTTCCATTCTGGCTCTTTTGTTTATATTAAAACTTTAAGGTAACAGTTTTATGAGAAACCATACAAAATAGAGTGAGCATAATTTTAAATAAACTTTTATATAGTTATGCTGACTATGGCACTAAATTAACACATATCACGTAAATAACCTAGTTTAATATATTTTAAGGACAAGAACTTTTTATAGTTCCATACACTACTTATATGGTTGAACAAGAATCCAAGACTATATTCCGGAACTTTTTTTCTGTCCACGCGCTATTGTTTTTCATACTACTTTTTTATGTCCACATTATTTTTGTAAATGAAAATGATAAAAATAAAATTTTACAATAAAGACGAAAAAAATAAAAAAATAATTAAGTTAGTAGAATTGAATTTATTAATTTTTTTCGTCAATCTTGAAATTCACGATTTTCTTGAACTCTCTAGCATAGGTATACAAGAAAGTCTCTATACCTTCTTTAGAGATATAATAAAATATGCCTAGAAAAACGTAGGGTCACGAAATACCCCTGCACATATTTCACCGCGCCACGTACGGACCTAATACTGCCAACAATCATAAAATGAAACATCATAAGGGGAATAAAAACTGAAAAGAGGCCGTAACGACCGAGGACGGGGTTTTAACAAATCGGTGGTCATCACTCAGGGTTATAGCCAGCGGGCAGCGGGGTCTTTTGACCGTGTGTATACAGATAAGTCGGATTTTCATTGTGTGCGGGTAAATGATATCGTCTTGTTCGATTTACAATAATCTTGTCTATTTCTTGCATTGTTGACATACATACATATACATACATATAATCACGTCTTTATTCCATACGGGGTAAACAGAGCCAAGGGCCATAAGACCTTAGGCCCCGTTTAGCATAATGGTAGTTGAAACAGGAAATAAATAGTGATGGGTTGCTAGCCGCATCGCCTCTGTCATGATTTCCCCATTCGGTGATTCCCTCAGACGACTTATACGGCTTGCGCGGAAAGAGAGGCAGCTGGAACATTCTGTTTTTCTTTTTCTCAGACCAGCATTGAAGATGCATTGTTGATCATACGTAAATTCCTATGGGTAATGTAAGATCTTAGCAATAAACCAATCGGAGTGGCCACCGATAGGAGACCCCCTCTGCCAAATGTATATGACCACCGGTCATACTGCTTGTTCTTTTGTGAGATAGTCGTTGTAGAAAGTTGTAGTGCATCATTATGCAAATGCAAGAAAACCTGGTATAGGTACTTTAACTATGTCGTAGTACTAATATAGTTTTGTATAATACACTAGCAGTGTCCCGCGGTTTTGTATAATTATATAATATTAAAATTAAAAAAATAAAAATAAAATCCATTTATTTCAGGTAACAATTGACCCATAACACATTGATAATAATTCAGTTAAGTCGCCCGAAAATAAAATATATTAATCTCATGAATATACATACAATAATCTAAAGAAAAAAAAATGTATCACAATTTTATTAACAAAATGGCTGTTCATTCTACGAAAAATATTGAGCTTCTTTAATAAAAAATTTAATTGTACGCCTAGTAATATGAGAGTCCCGTTGATTAATGTTTTTCATTATGAGAAGTCCAAGTTTCGAAATCGCTAACTTTTTAAAACAATTTGTCTAATGGTGAAGAAATCTATCTCTGTCGGAAAACAAAGGAAAAGTTTATATCAAAGGAACTCCGCTTTATAATAATCGTTTTTAGTTATTATATTAGCTTTTATATATTTCGGCAGATAATAATCTTTACGTTACGAAATTCTTCGTGAACAAAGAAATTTTTGTTCAATTAGTGAAATATCCTTGCGAAATTTTAATAATAATATTTGTGTTCTATGTATACCGAGCTACGACGTTGTGTATATTTATACATAAACATATTTGTATCATCTTTAGTAGGAATTCCATTCAAGAAAACCAATAATTTAAAAATATCCAATACTTATCACTCATTTTTAGTAGGCGTCACGGTCAATAGACCATGCACACCCTGGTGTCAAAGTTCTTCGGAACCGTCTCTCGGCCTCTGACGTGGTTCTTTTAACGACTACCAGATGGCAGCCGGGGCCAACGGCTTAACGTGCCTTCCGAAGCACGGAATACTTATTAATAAGGCAGGAAAGTATACGTACCATGTACTCCGAAGCAATCAGCAGCTAAGACAAGAAGCAGGAAAACGCTAAAATGAGATGTGAATGCTGCGAGCATAGGTCTTATACCTTCAAAGATTATATGCACTTAAACAAAATTTGTCTATCCCATAAAAAAAAATTTATTGGCTTAAAATGTGTTTAATTCAACAAATATTTATTTTACGGCCAGCAAGCGGCGCAGTCGTAAACGTATGTCAGGCTTAAGGATTCCGTTAAAATAAATAACATGAACAAATCCAACGATGTATACCAACATTGCCGACTCTATTGTTACATTTCAGGGGATTATAATCTATTATTTATTAAGGTATTACAGTATAATATAAACAGCTATTAAAAATATAGCCGAGTATTATTTAGATCTATATTTAAGTTTTTACTTATAAAAGAATAATTAAAAATTAATTGAAAAGAAAATGCCTGAAAATGGTACATGTAGTCTTCTTCTTCGTCAGAGTGTGTTTCCCGATTGCATCTTCAGCTTACGCTTCAGAGCCCAGGGTACGCTATTAATCATGATTCTGATTTGGCGGTACTAGTTATTACAATGGATCGACTGCCGTCTGACCTCCGTAACCCATTTATCCAGGGAAACCAGACCAACAGGAACATAACCCGGGTGTGTAAGTGGCCAACACTGTCAGATTTTTCATCAGGCTGCCTAAAGGAATCTGACATAGCCTAAGACTGCGATCTACCGATAGCAGCTGGGACCAACGGTTTAACTTACCTTCCGAAGCACGGAGAAGCTCAAGATAGAAAATGTCACTAATGGCGACCGATCTAAACATTGCCGCGCACTCGACGTCGCTTGACGCGCGCTATCGTTACGAACACGGGCGCCGCGGTGGGCTATCGAGCTCCTCATGATTGACGATGGTACATATAGGTAGTCTAGTGAATTCTCAAAGTATGACATACAGATACCAGGTGATTCGCAACCTTGTCAGAAAGACAAATCAATATACTATTAATTGATAAACTGGAAATCCAAGAGAGAGGCCTAAGTATTAATTACCAATTGTGTGATTGAGACGAACTATCTTATAATTTTTTTATTTCAATTTGTATACTGCATTAATAATTGTATTTTTAAACCAAAACCAAAAATAATCCTAAACACTGAAAGGCTAGTGTCGGCAGATGGGTCTCTTGTACCTTTATGTTTGTATTTGTACTTGCATAATATGCATAATATTATTATCATAAATTAAAAAAAATAATTGTCTTGGCGCGAGATTCCCTTATTCTATGGCATATGCCTATTTATAAAATTAAAATTATGGTGCAGTAAAGAATTTTGTATTGTCTATATCGTTGTCCTAAAGTAATAAAAGGCTGCATTAGCATGTTTAATGGCAATGCCAATTTAAATATTGTTGTCGCAAATTACCAATATGTATATTAAGTATTCACTAAAATGTGTAATTAATTAAGTAATTAACATATTTGGCCAAAATGAAATTATTTTCTCATAAATTTAAACATAATTAGAATATTGTGGTAGAACCAATTTTATTTTACAAAATTAAATTACGATGCACACTTAACATACTATACGAAACAATGAATTACATAAAGGAATTAATAATTTTTTATCGGATCATAAATAGATTAATGCTTTAAAATGTTTTGATAAAAATATAGTCATATATGTAAATGTACTCGACATATTAGAATAAATAAAAAACCCAACGCGAGTCAGGTTGGAGCATTAAGGGTTCCGTACCAGTTTGGTTTCAGTATAACCCGGATTATATATTGCTATGTATAATAAGCACGTCGTTTTTATGTAGATCTTTAAAAGTTTTACCTAGAACGGTGGTTGATACCTATTACCCTGACGGACAGACGGACAAACGGACAGCGGAGGCTCAGTGAAGTTTCTACTAGAGCTGCGATCTCCACTTTTCTTTATTCTGCATAAATTTTTGCAAGTCCATCATTCCAACTGCTCATGACGTGATGATAGACTTTATCATCTTTTTTTTGTTCCCTTGTAAAATTCTAATAAAAAGTATGTTAGTTATTTTGATGCAAACATAACGGTAAAACATTGTAAGCGTTTTACGAGTTACCTTAAGGAACCTTCAATCATTAAAATACAACGCAGATGCAATAAATCCCGTAGAAAGCCCATAATCTAACAAACTAAGAGAAAGTGCACGTAAAACGGGGGCATTTGAAATTTATCGTCGGAAAATATTACCAGTTTGGAACCAACTTGCTAACTCGGCAAGCTAATGTTACTAGCATTATGTATGCAGGTGAAAATAAATGCCATAGCCTCGAGGAATACTTTTATTTTATTTATTTTTATTTCATACTAACTGACCCGGCGAACTTCGTACCGCCTTTCTTAATATTTTTTTCCGTAAGAAACTTGTACAGAGTATTAGAAAACTGCAAAAAAAAAATCTGTCATATCGGTCAAGCCGTTTTCATACTATGTCGTGACAACAGAAAACGGGCTTAATTTTTATATATATAGATGTATAAACATTTTTAAATATCAGTAAACACCTATATTTCTGAAACAGAGTTCTGGGTACCTGTAATATAATCATTTTTTCTCTAAACAACTATCATATAAATTTTAAATGTTATAGTTATCATATTTAAGCCAATTGTATAAGTATATTGTACTTATGGAACAATAAAGTTTTAATAAATAAATAATAGTACATTACTGTCGAGGCCAGAAATGAAGCCATTTACGGCCGAGTTATTTTGCAAGGCCGAAGCGCAGCTGAATTCTTGCCAAGGACGAGGCAAAGCCGAGGCCTTTTAAAAATACGTAAATTGCAATTTCGGCCGAGGCTTGTATAGTACTTTACTTTCTCTGAAATCCTCTTGAGACGAAACAACATCGTGTCAAATTTTAAAATGGCGTCAACAACAAGCTAGCATTCGGTGTGTTCTTTTTTTGAAACTTTTTGAAATGTTCATACATATTTTTAAACGATAAAAGAATTAATGGTTAGTACCAACCTAACAAAAGTGTCCAGCAATTTCCATTCACGACCGCTGGAATAGGTTTTTTTGGTAGGCTGGCCAGAGTGAAACTAAAAAACCTAATGTATGAAAATGTGTACATTAAAAAATCTCCATTAGCGGCCAGCGATGATTTTTTTTTATTACATTGTTGTCTTAGGCCAGCAATGAGTCTATTAACGTAATGTTTTTTTTGTAAATAATGAAGCTATTTCCGAGCAAGAGGAAGTAAAATAAGTAGGTAGTGTTTCAATATATGAAACAAATTCGAAACTTCTTGATTTGAAATCTTTTTTTGCAGTACCAAGAAATATAAACCTAACATTCCAGAAGTACAGCAATAAAGAGTCTTAGTTCATTCGTTCGGTCAATAAGTTGGTTTGGCGGCGTGAGTCTCACGTTCTATGGCCCCACTTGGGATCCGAAGCCAGCACTAGATAAGTGAATTGTAGAGGGCGCTCCATACGTGACGTAGACGAGTTTCACACTGGCGCTTATATACGACCCGAATTAGATTTAATTTAAAAATAAAAATATTTAGTTTTAGTTTCATTCAACCATTATCACACAAATTAATTTTATGTAAGAAGGTAATACTTAGAAAAATAAAATAAAAAGCATTTAAAAACTTGGTTATTCATGAAGATTGGGATCTATTTGTTGCTAAAATTGCAATAATGACAACATTTGTTGGCAACTTCAATGCAATAGAAAGATATAGTCAATGGTATTTTGAGTTTCCAAGAAAAGAAGACTCTAAGATTGATGATAATCTTAAGTCATCTTTTAAATAGTATTTGATTTAGTTTATTTACTCTATACTCTTACTCTTCTCACACCCACACAATTGAATTAGTGTATAAAAGTATTTAAAAAAAGGAAATTACAGTCTTTAGTTTTTATTTCTGTAATTACCTATTTATTTAATTTAAGATTGTCAGAAAATGCTAGATTAATCCTGTAACGATATTGTCACTTTTTAATAAACCTACCTAATAAAATTATTTATTGAGCTTATTGATGTAAGCACCTTAAGAGGTAGCAAATAATAATGACTTTAAAGTCTTGTAAAATAATTCTTAGATCTCTTTTATTATCCTCGTAAATTTAATTTAGTAACACTCATTCTATTTTACGACGCTAACAACCCATATATACTCGTATCACATAAGTGGGTTTTATAGTAGGTATATAAATAGCAAGTCGTTTTGTAGTAAGCAATATAAAAAGCGCCAGTGTACAACCGACGTCTAGGAGTCTGGAACTATTTCTTCAAGGTTTCAGTTCAGCTGAATGGAACGTTATCCAAACTTCTTGGTCTAAGTTAGCCGACAGGTCTTTTATTAGTGCGAATGTTTAAGTTGATTCTAATTTACTACTTAGAATTGAGTTTTAGTTAGTTCTTCTTATGTTACTTTTGGTCACAGTACATTTTTTTAAAACAAATAGTTTGTAGTCCGAAAATTAAGGTGTGACAATCAAAGACACGCTCTTTATTTGGTTATGAAAATGTTTTTATTTATTTTATGTTATTAACATTTTACCAGGTTTACTTGTATTAGTACTGATTTATGTTTTCGATCGATCAAAATATTAATGTAGGTTTAAACAAATTGCCTATTTAGCTGATCCCATGAGATCAACTAAAGCCATTTTTACCACTTTAAAAAATATGCTTACTTTTCGCAACACAGCTTTTAAAAGCAGCATGCCAATTTGTTGCAGCAGCATTTGTTGTATTTTAACCAACGGTAATAGAGGTCAAAATATATGAATTTGAAGGATCAGGAAAATTACAAACATCACTTGAAAAATTTGGCCTAGGTTCCCGGACTCGATCACTAACGAGTAAATTTAGACGGCAACAGTAAAGTCTAATCAAAGTTAATTTCTCTTTTTGAACTTCAGTGATATTTTAAACACGAAATACAAATACCATAGAACTAGGAACGCGGCTTATTTTTTTTTAATCTATGACAAATACGAATTGTAAACAAAATAAATTCGAAATTTAAAATTTTATGTGATCAAACTTTTGGGAGCCGTTTATTTCTAACGACGAATCGGCAGTTTCGGAATACCGTTTACCGGCAATCGGGAATCGATTTAATCACGGGAATCATGCAAAGTTTCTGTACAAAGTTTGTTTAAACTTCGGAATTGGAACAAATTGGAGCAACGTGGCCTGCGGCTATGTATTAATGGCAGATTCATGACGCCGAATCCTGGCTATGATTTGTTCTAGATCTCGAAATCCCGGAGATGGCATCAATTAAAATCGAGACATTACATAAATTAAGTATCTTGGTCGGATATTGTTTATTTGTTAATAAACATGAACAGTATAGTAAAAATACTATTATTCAGAATAAAGCTGTCCAGATAAAATACTAAATTAAAAACTACAATTGTTATAACTTAAAACAACCCAATTCAGTTTAACAAGATTCGCTACAGTAGCAGAGCCACTTCCTATCTGAGAACTTTATATCTAGAATGGCACAATTGAATTCTCAACTGGCAGGGTTTCATAAAAAACAATTTGATATTATTATACCAGTATATTACTAGCTATTGTTCTAGAGTAACACGATATCACTATTATACATTCTATGGTGACATCTATGTATCATCCTAAAACGAACCTAACAAAAACTTTAATCGTAATTGATCAAAGGATCAACGTTATAAACAGTCTAACAGAATAGCTATTTAAAACATATTATAAACATCTGAGTTTAAAATTCATTTTCGAATTCACGATACTTTTTGACAATATTTATAATATCAATACCTACACTAGTCATAAAAATATTATATTGATTTCACATCCTGGATTCCCAAACAATGGTATAGGTACTAAGCTACAGGTGGATATTGGGTTGAGTTCCATTACGATTTATCGTTCTAAGTTTAGTGGAACGTGACCATTAAATTGATCGTCAAATCTGTCAAAGAAAGTTGAACAGCTGTGAAGTGGAACAATTTTGATAGATAGCTCCGAACTTATGTCATAAGTCTCCGATAGTTGGGATTCCAATCTGACCTTTTGACTTGAAAAAGTTATTGGTTATACCACACCAATCTTGAAAGAACACTTACAAAAAGATTGAGATATCATATGTATATCTAGGTGATGTTTTCAACATGTTATTAATGTAATTGAGCACAGCAAAGGGGAAAGTTATACGATAAATATAAAATCGTCTCGGTTCGATTTCTCAATTTGACAGTATACCTATATAAATTGTGACCTTTCAATATATAGTCGTTAGCAAAAAAGTGATCTGTCGTAAATAAAATGAAAAATTGGTCTTACATTCTGGTGTCTTTCACCATTTAATGTGAAATTTTTAAATTAGTACCTAAAACTTCAATTCTTATTCACCAATAGTACTGATTAAATACTAGCCAAAATCTATCACGTGATTGTGCGGTAATAAAGGAGTTGGTCTCGGCTGCCTTCTAGTGGTCGTTAAAGAAACCAAAAATATTACAAAATACTCTGACACCAGGACGTTCAGGGTCTGTCGACCTTTTTACTACCATCACATCAATGAGTTTGTCTATATTATCTAAACCAGAACACTTTACACGAAAACACACTAACGTTTCTAAAAAATTACACAGTTCATTGTGATTCCGGAAGCGTGTGCGAGACGAGATCGATGAAAAAAACGACTCCTGAAAGTGAGATTCTCCTTGCTATTCAACCGGCGATTCTTTGTCATTGAAAAAGAATGCCAGCCGTATTTATGCAATCTTCGACGATAAAAAGGGATAAAATATGGTAAGTACTGTTTTCTTTATGTGAATTTTTATAGCGATGTTAAGGATGATGTTTTTTGTATGATGTAGTATGTTTTTATTCAAAAATAGGTTTAGTACAACTTTTAGTGAGTTGCGATTTAAATTATAGTAGAGGCAAAAAGTTGTGCTTGTAAAATATTCAATCAAGAAATATAAATATAATTCATGAATAGTAAAATAACATAGACATACTTAATAAAACAAAAAAGAACTTGATACTTTCAACGCAAAACGTTCACCACAGCTTTCAAGTGCAACAACGTATTAAATATCAAAAACAAGGAATTGCAAGCAACCATTATGACAAAGCGTCGGTACTTGAAATCTAAAAAGAGGCAAAAGAGCGTAACATAGAATTTACATTTAATGAAGCAGCGTTAAGTGCGGTCTGCACAGGCCAGCAATACTGAGGAAATTTGCATTTTTATGGAAATATCTACGATACGTCCGGCGTGTATGCGTCGAACGAAACAATATTTTACTTTAGTTTTTGAACAAATTTTGACGGTGCAATTTTTTGGAAGAAAACATTCAGGGGTCTAGAGATAATAATAAAAAATAACTTTGCAAATATAAAAATTCAGTTTTATTAGGTTTGTTTCACTTTTTCTATATTAGATAAAAAATTAATCATCAGATGTTTGTTAATCATGTCATAAATAATATAAAAACTATTTCCGAAATATGCACATTGATGTTTTGTCTATAAAACTAATATTTTTTGCATAGGATATATCAATGTCTCGCTGTCGTTGAAGTGGTTAATACACACTCTATAATTCCTAAAGGAAATCCAATGTCAGCCAAAAACTGGTGATAAATATAGCAAATAATTAAACATTAACTTTCAATATAAACAAAACAACAGGGTCAACTTAAAAAAAACTGACATCAGTATCTGGCCACTAATACAGATTAAAATAGAAAAAATATTTGTCATTCACGTAATATACAGTTTGGGCTCAGTTATCAGTAATTTCAACTCTTTTTCAGTTATCAGTAGTTGTGGTTTACCAACAAGGATCAGGTTTTTATGAAATTTGATGTTCAAGAAAGGTATACTTCACGCTTCGCATACTACTATTTAAAAAAAATAGTATACTATTTAAAAAAAAATGTCATACAAATACAGTTATTCAGCACCTCACGTGTTTATTTATACATTTAATAATTAGTCCCGAAGGTTTCAACGCGAGCATCTTATTATTCTGCTCACTTATCCCCACTGTCCCGGCGTATTTTCCACATGTCCCCACCTGCCCCAGCTAATTGCCCGGTACGCTAACAGGATTTAAGTTTGAATCTGGTTAGGTAACGCTTAACGAATTCAGTCTCCCTTAGTTAGCGTCCCACATGCAAGCTTTATACTCTTGTTTGATTGTAGCAACAGAATTTAAACTGTGAAACAGTGTGTAATTAAACTTTTCACACTTTTGCTGTGTTAGGATTAGTACCAAACAAATCAAAGCATTGGGTGTAAACAAAACTCAACGTATATTAAATCTTGCTTTTTTCACGCTTGGTATAAACTTTCTTAATTCAGTATATACCATAGTAGCTGCAACTCGTGGTTCTACCCACTTGTGATATGTATGTACAGAACACCCTTATACAGGGATGGGATTATCAAATGCAAAAATAATTTTGACCCATAGATCCAGATATTATCGTCATCGCACTAAAGGAAATAGAATGTCAATAATGTCTAAAAGATATATTAACATTAGATGGCAAATTCAATCTCTTCCAGGCTTACTTTGTATAGTAAGAAATATATAGAGAAGTATCGATAAAATAAACTATTGCTGTGAGTACTTTCATACCTCATGCTCTTGTGTAAATTAAACTATAGATGCCCATGAAAGCCAGCAACACAGGTCATCAGACATGACCTCTATCGTTAATGAATACCTAATTGTTCGAGACAACTGATTCTTCAGTTACATTACTCTTAATTGGGAAAACTGGATATGTTTACACAAACATACATCTCGAATGAAATGTCATATAATCTTATATAAGTATATTGTTTCGTTCTATGTTTGGAAAAATGAAAAAAAAAAACTCCACTTCATTGTGACCACACAATTGGCTAAAACGCCTTGTCTAACAGAAATCAATACATATTATGGATAAGTAATATAGAAGTCAAACAGAAAATACCTAGAAAATGTATGTGATTGACTGTGACTCCTACACGAAATGATAATGATGAAGATGATATGCTATTTGACAGCAGTCATTTAAACCCAACTTTAATAATAAAATTTATACAAGCTATATTTGACGTAGTATAGACAATAGCACAGGTCATCAGGCACGACCTTGGTTTCAGTGAATACCTAATGATTCAAGACAAGTACATTATCTAGCTTCACTGCTTTTGATTGGCATCCAAACGGGACAGTGGCATAATTGATGCTGTTATTTTTGATATAAAATAAAATTATAATTTTTTAAAGCTTAAATCAAATAGTTTACTTCACTTATCTTTATCTTTAACACTAACGTACCTTCCACGCCCAATGCCTTTTTTGATACTATCTACTGACATTTTTAATTTACTTTGGCTTTGGACAGACCATTGTAGTCATAATATTTGAAAAAAGACAATTTTTATGGAAAATTTATGAAGAAATACTTTTATCTGCATTCTATGAGCTTATTTGTCTATTCAATCATTTGAGAAATTAACTATCAAATCAAAAGTTACTAGGCGTTTATAAATATTCTGGCGATTATGCAAAGGTACGAAAATCCGTGTGCGCGACGTGTGGCTGGACGGATTACAAGCGGTCATCGGATAATTTGAGAGGCGATTCGTGATATCCGCACACAATTCCGACATTTCCACGTAATTATACGGATAAACCGGGTGCAGAGGTTACTTAGTTTAATTTACCCTACAGTGATCAGTGATATGATCATGGACTTAATGGCAAATTAAATTAGAAATGTTCTATTGATTAGAGCTGAACTAATTGCATATTCGATCATCATATTAATATTATGTTCATAATTATTCATATTAGACTTTAATACAACATACCGAACTACTTATATGATTTACAAACGTATTGTCTGTAATTATTTTATTTAATTGAATAATATTTCCACTTAAAAGTAACCTGGCCTCCTGTAATCGAAAGTTTTCTATTTTTTGCTTTTAAAATAAAATATACAATACATATTTATTTTTAAGTGATTTATGTTATTAAATAAAACTAAGCAATTAGTCAAATTAAATTTTTTATTAAGGTTCTTGAGAAATAGTCCGCTTCCAAACAGACGAAAAAAGATTTATTGAGTTCCATCATTAAGTTACATCCTGAACTATTGTTCTTTTCCCATTTGAACAAAGTTTGACATTACGAGAATTGGAGCTTCACTTTCGTAAGATTATCAAATACTCAATTAGTCAATGTTCTTAAAACGAGATTGAGAGCAGTTAATACTGCACTAGCTTTTGCAAAAAGCAATTTTGATATAATCTCTGAAATACAATCCGGGGCAAGGAAAAAGGCACAAATGATCTTTAGTAACGCGGCCAACTTGGGACCGCTTTAAAATTTTATCTAAACTGTCACCTCCGGAATTCATACACAATTTAAGTTTGCACGTAAAATCTTGCTCTCCTAGTGAAAAATTCACCGTCGCCATAACGTAATATGACCTTAAGTTTGATGAAGTCACGTAGAGCCACTTATTTTTAAGCTAACTAGTTTATTTATTAGGACAGTTTGTTCAGGAACACTTTTGTAATAATTTCCGATTTGGAACTATATATTTTTTCTTATTTAATTAAAATTGTGTTTGTGGGATACAAGTTTTAATGATACTAAATAAAAAGTAGTAATTTGATTGAAGCTTTATAAAATTCAAAAGAAAGAATGAAAATTTGTGTTTATTTGATACATAACCAAAAGGAAAACTTATTACATGGTTTGGACAAAGAAAAAATATTTTTAAATATGCATCAAATTGATTCCGCTCAGCATTGTGTAAAATATAAAATATCAATCGTAAAAAAATTCCTTTTGTGCTTATAGTTTCATTACTACTCGAAAACATTTATTCAACGTTAACAAGCTGATAAAGTATCACTAAATCCTAAGACCTTTTGCTTTTGAAATAAACAGATCATTAAATCCAAAACTATTTAATATTATTACTCGTATTTGTCCACGACGTACGATATATTTACACTTGAACTTAAATTTCATATGTTTTTTACATATGAAATTAAAGTTCATATGTAAAAAACATATTGTATACATTCGCTGAACAATTAGTCAGTCCTGAACACCATGCCCATTCAACTGTAGTGAATACATTTCCAATTACGAACAAAGTAAGCGCTACAAAAATCAATCGCATAAAATTAATCCAGAAAGCATAATACAAAGAAAACATTCGAAGCGGAGATTTTAGTTCATATTAAGTTTGTCTAAAGTTTGCGAGCTTATTGTTTCGTTACTGCGGAAGGAAAATTGAATTCTTACAATCCACAAGATTACGCGAACGTAGCTATACCGTATCAGTTGAATTGTGACCATTTGCTTGGCTTCTAGGATTCTTTACAACAAAGTGAGGATTACGGAACTTGTATAGTAGTAAGTAAGGAAACTTTAATATGAGAGCGGATTTAATGAATTTAAAATGGAGTTGAAGTTGTAGCTTAAATTTTATATTGTGAAAAAAAAACTTACACTTGACTATTCTGAACAATGTGCCAGAGTGAAAGTGAAGTAAAATATTTTCAAGTATTTTATTTGTATTATATCAATGCTTGTTACCGATGACGACATTTGGCTCTGAAACGTAGTCATTTGTTTTGTCTAATAAAATGGCTTGTTAATCTCCGCGGTTTTCTTCGAGATCGCATTAGTAAAAAAAGTAAGAGTAAGAAGTAAGAGTAGGTATATGAATACAAGTCAACGATATGCAACAAAACACAACAAACAAAATGAGTATCTACTACGGAGAAGCTCATAGAATTATGAACGACGCGGCACTCTTCCTTATTCTATGGTAGAAATCTAAGTCTTCTTTCTGAATCTAAAATCTTCTGATTATATCCTTGCAAGTTTCCAAAACAAAATTTTTCTTACACAGATTGTACATTATAATATGCGCGAAACTTATTTATAACAAATTATGAAAATAAAATTCATTAACGTTTTTCTTTAAATTCAATTTTAATGTTTCGAATTTTAAATCTTAAATTATGAATCTAAATAATACCTACATAACAAAATATACGTTTGAAACGTAAGGAGTACTGCCAACCGTATAAAATTAAGTCTAAATTTCAGTACCGCAACCGAGCGTGCAATAGCTTGGGCTACGTATCTTAGCTGCTTTCCCAGGAGCCTGTGATTCCACGTATTAGATTTTCTTGGGAAATTCCGCCCAATTGCCATAAAATGTAACCGCAAAGTAGACTTCAAAGTTGCAGCTTATATGACGAGCATTGCAGAAAAATAAAATAATTTATATTTTATATACTAATACTAGAGGTAGATATAATATATGTATAGTTCACACAGTGTAATTATAGGTCTAGTTTTGTTAAATACGGGTAGTATTATATTTAAAGTACAAAGGGTAAAAACAGCATTTTTGGCCATCAATCAAATAAAAAAAAAAATTATTTATAAAGCAGACAAACATGAACAACTCTCATTTCGTATAGCAAAAAAATTACAATTACATGCATATTATCACAACATTAGCATAACCTGCAATTTCCATGTTATCGTCTTTAGATATCAGATAGAAAATTAGCATTTTGGTCTCCGAGTTAGCTTATCTTATGTAGCTGGGTAGAGACCGCACAAGAATATCCTCTTTAGATTAATACTATTAGATATTTAGTGTTTCTTTCACACGGTTTAATCTTTCGACACTCAGAAATGCGACATTTTATTGTAATAAGCTAATAAGTACAAACCTATCGAGTGTTTAAGTTTTATTACGACATTATGATTTTCAGCGCGTCTTATGATAATTGAATTTTATATTAATATCACGGCTCATAAGCTCCGCTTCCCATTTCCTCCGAGACTGATTACGTACTGGTTAATTAATTTAGTGAATTATTTCATTTAACAATTGATGTCTACGGTTTATTTACAATATGAATATTGTGATTTTGATTTGAGAATTTGGGTTTCTGGATTTTATTTTTGTGAACTTCGTGCTTAATGATGAGATTTAGACCCGAGTTTACCAACATATGATTAAGTTTAAAACAGGGTGGGTCGCTAGTTATTTATATTTTGGATGCATAATGAAACTAGCAGTCATCAGGATGAAATATGTGGGAACTTCGAAAACTTCGTTTTTAGCTGAATTTGTAAATGTAGACAAGTCAGTTTGGGTCATACAATCGCATCAATAAATAATACATTTTAATTACATTTATCAAAAACACTTAATTAATTGCTGTTATTTCATTAGCATTGTTTCTTTCTTATTAGCCTCACAGTCCAAATTATACGAGGGTTGGCGTTAAAGGGACCCGTATATCGTGTCGTAAATTGCCTACAATAAAATCGCAACATTGTATTAATCTATAAAAACTGGAAGCGATTTGCGCATCTAATGTCTGTCTTTAAATGTAGTTATTAGGACTTTAATTAGAAATATTTACTAATTAGCTTTCTGCATCGCTCGCGCTTCAATGTTTTTTGTTTCTCTCTAGCCTAAGGTTGGCTGAAAGAAATTGCATTAGCAATAAGTCCGCCTTTGTTTACATCTTCGATTCTGTACAATCCAATGATGTATTTATGTAATTCCTGCAATAAAGTGTTTATTCATTTATTCATTCATTCAAACTAAAAAATATAGTAATTATTCATGTATTAGATTTTATTCATTTCATATATACTAAATTTATTCGTGTTTAGTTGATTTATTTGATAGATAAATATAAACATAGAGAGATGTAGAGCCAAACCTTTAATAATCCATACTAATAATATAAACGTGAAAGTATCTCTGTCCGTTTGTTCATCTATCTGTCTGTCTGTTCATCTATCTGTCTGTAACTTTTTCACAGCTAAACCGATGGACTGATTTTGATGAAATTTGGTATGGCTGTAGTAATTAAGGAACAGGGGTAAAATATCGGCTAATTTAGGCAGCGATATAAGCGTATCACAAGCGGGCATGGTACATATTTCTACGTGAAAAAGTCTGCCACTTCCTGCGCGCGGGTTAAGGAACACACAATAAGTATAAACACTAATGTATAATTCGTTCATGTTAACACACTTGATAAAATTATCCAATACAAGCATTAAATACACGCACTTAAGTACAAGCAGTATGCCTGGCTGTCTGTTAGTGGCCGCTCCGGTTAGTTTAATGCTCTAAAGTTGCTAGAGATTCAAGGATACTGAATTAAGAACATTTTTGAAGTTAGTTGATAATAGGTTCCGATCTATGCCATTTACAAGTGTGACCTAATTTTATATTTTTATTTATGTGAATATGGTACACTTAGCATCACTAAATAAGAAATAAATGTATTGTTGTGAAGACGCATCACTCCTGTAACAACAAAGTCCCAATAACAATGTCTCATCTAGCAAGTTGTATATTCAAGGCATGCCCCGCTGAATAAGCAAAAGGGAAATAAGGGAGGGGTCAAGTAATTAATTGCTTACGTTTAATTGTATCTGAAATTGGTACAGACAAACCCTCCGAGACACTAGGCGAGACGCTGGATAAAATATTTCATGGATTCTTAATTTTATGAATGAATTATCATGATGTTTGAGACTACAAATGATGGAAAAATATATATATTAAAACAAAAATAACAAATTACGCTTGTTGGTTATGTTATAATTACTGAAGCTATTTTGAAGACGGCGGTGAAATGGTTTTTTTTAAAGAATGACTTTATACACAAGGCTACTATTTCCTACTTTTTATTATAAAGTAGAGCTGCAAGCTATAATTAGATATTTTTATACTCTCTCCCAAGGGACTCGGACAAGGGATATATTTTTTTTATGTGCATCGCATTAATTTCAAAACATTAAATGATTACAAATGCTTTGTAGCACTATGACGAAAGTAATATAGAAATGGCAGATCAGAACAAAAAAATATTTTTAAAATATTTTTTATTGTCTGAAACGATTAACTGTCCATTTAAAACAGTATTATATCTAAAGTCGTAAAATGCAAGAGCATAATTTAACATCGTCCATTATTTGAATGCCGCATGTGAGTCATAGGTCAACTGTTCATGACAGAATGTACTCAGTTGTATACAAATATTTTTTTGCACACCGCGCCACTCGCGCTGCCCTTAAAAAAATATTTGAACATTGAAATTGATGTGAACTTTTTATCTTTACATAGTTTTTCAAAGCAAATGTATTTAAAGGTTGTTGCAGTTTAGTTGCTTTTTTAAACTCAACATTTCTAAATCTGAGTCAGAATAAAAATTTGAACGCGGGCGTTTGGACCTTGTGTAAGGTTAAAAGCTTTTATAAGTACGAAAACACTACAAAATGCTTGCAACGCGTTATGGTTAATTTGTAGTAGGCAACCTGAAATTCGTGTTTTATTACTACGTATAGATAATTAATGATACATCCTGATGAGAAAAGCCATGAATTTCTAGGTTTGGAATACACCTCTTTAATTAAAGTATTTAAATAATTTTCAGAATGTAAGATTTTATTTTATAATTCAGTAATCGATTATCTATTAGGTACGCGTGGTTGGACAATTTAAGTAATTTGTTTAATGTATTTTTTTAATGAAAATATATTTTTAATACGAATATATATCACGATAAGGATTATAATTTTCGCCAACATCAGGGCAAAAAGTCTATTTATTTTTCCGTTGAAGAGAGCGTTCAGACTCAGTTGTGCAATAAAGGAGGGGGTATGTTGAGGCTAAATCCAGGAAACTAGCCCCGAGGGCTTTAGATTGATGACCCAATGCCCTCAGGTGATCTAAGGATAAATTGCCGTAGATGAAATGTTTTAGTTTATGACCCCTGTTTGAGAACATTATATTTTGCTGGTTATGTTGCGTTTTTGTAGTGCGCAGTTCTTTTGTTTTGATTTTTCTCAAGCAAACCGTCTAAGGTACTATACTAAGTTTTATACAAAAAAACACTTATTCAGTAATTTCGGGAACTTATCACTCAAGCTACTACTGAGAGATTATAATTATTTGAACATAATGAAATCACAACGATTGACGAAAAAATTATGAGCTAGGTACCCCCCTATAAAAAACTTGTACTTCTCCACTACTGAGGATCGTGAACACAAATATGTCAAAAAAATCATGACTAAAAAAACTTTATTCTTATTCTAAAATACTGTAATATAGTTAAAACTACGGAAAAGCTAATTCTAAATTTGAAACATCGCTAACCGATGTTCAGACGACTTCAATTATTGGATCTCTTTGCGTACTCTTAACCGCCCGTCCCGATCATAATTGAAAAGAGGTCTCACATGAGCAGAGGTATGCGTAAAGGTTGTATGATTAAAGAATACTCTAGAAGCAACGTGCATTCAAGTAAACTGGGAAGCTCGTTAAAATTGTTAAAATACCGTGAAATGTATCTCGAGTCGGACACTTGCGAACCCTAACGATGAGACTTATCGTTGTATTCTTCATAGGCTTGGTATGCTTTGCTCCCATTGATTATTCAAAAATAATAGATATAAAAAACACTTAATAGTAGCTTGACTGACGTTTTGACCTTTTTTTTCTTCTTTAAATTGCTAAAACAAATTATTTTTTCATAACGATAGAAGGATACGCGAAAGTTAGCACATAAATGTAGATCTTTTAGTAACTTAGGTAAGTTACTAAAAGTACTAAGTATAGGTATACTATTCCACACAAATATATTTATTTTTTTGTTTCCTACATGGTTAAACTTAAAAGATAAGGTTTTCATACAATAATATAGTTATTTTTAAGACTTCCGACTTTTAATTAAAATTATCATTTTTTTGAAAATCATTTCAATGTTTTGTTTTAACATGATATATGGAAATAACGATATTTAAGTCTAGTTCAATACAGTAATGTATGGATTTTCTGTCTATAAATATTACAGACACCACCAAGGCAGACCAATGCGTACACGATCACATGAGTCCTATATTTTCTAATACTTTTCTGAGGGATTTTGCATCTTAGAACTCGGTTCAGTGAATTCGGTAATGAAATATGATAAAGTGGATGTTGCAATGTATAAACGTAAGCAGTAGAAAATTATATCTTTATCAGGATTCTGAAATAAAAACGATGCTTCAAAATATGAATTTTTCTTTATCTTTTTTTTTAAGTATGGACATGTAAACTAATACAGTTCCATACTGAAAATTGGACCCTTTTCTAGGCAAGTTTTGAAATCTGGTCATGTACCTACTTGATATCATGAATTTAACTATTTATTATTAATAGAGCTATGTATTTTTTCTATAACTTTATGGCAACATATCAGAGAAGTAAGTATACTTCTCAAGTATAAAAGACGGTACGGAACAAAGTACAGACGTGAACAGAATTTGCTTTAGCACGTTTTACAATTTGTTACATCGCTTAAATTGTAATAAACCTGCTGGGTAACACTTTTCTAGACGATAACTTCGTATCTTTAAACATTTTCCTTTTCAAATACTACCTTTTACACAATTATTTTAGGTTGCATTTCTAATAGCTTGTTATACAATTTAGAACGTTATACAGCAGAAGGATTTTGCGTGAGCTTTATAGAAAGAGGTGTACCTACTGTGAATCCCAGTAGGTTCGTTTTCTATTTACCTTAAGAGATGTCGCCATTATTCTTTGCAATACTTACTGTACGATACTCGACGGGTACATTGTCAATTTCGTATTTGAATTACTTGTGTTTGGAGGGTGAAAAAAAACGATTAAGTATATTTACGTGACCTAGGTTTTACTGGCATGAAAACGACATGTATAATAATTATTAAAAACAAACTTTAAGAACGCTTGCGGAAGAGAACATAATACAGTTATGGAGTAGTAAACTGATATTTAAGTATTTAAACTATTGAAAATAAATAGAAAAATGTGTTTTAACATCTTTTTGTTTCATATATAAATATAAATTTTCCAAAAATTCTTTAAGTTTAAGTTTAAGTTTAAACGGTTGTTTTATGTTATCACTAACTCGGGCCGGTGTAAAACAAAAAAAAAAATTTTCAAACTGGAACACTGAATTCCGCGTAATTTGATTTAAATAGTAATTTGTATTGATTACATTAATGCAAAAGAATATAAAAGCAGATGTAATTTGTGGCATAAAATAAAATATACAAATAGTATGTATGTATATAGTCGAGTTTTCTTATCTTACAAATTATAAAGCTAGAGAACGCTTTTTATCTCATTTTAAACCAATACAATGTCATTACAAAGTACAGCCACCAAGATAGATGTGTAAGCAATTAAAAGCAGTTCCGGCCTCGGACTATTAAACACAGACGTCCCTTTATTTCCAGACTAGACGGCGCGAATTAATTGTTAAGTCTCTTTCATTATTGCATATTTCATTGTAAGGTAATTACATTGTACGTACGCATATAGGCAATACGTATATATGGTTTAATTTTCAATAGTCTTTGATTGAAATAGAATAGCTGCAATTTGTTTCCAGGGCCGTAAAGCATACTTAAAAAAGGGCTGCTTTTTTATATCACAAGTAAGATACTGATCTGCTGTTTAGATTAGATAGTTATATTTACAAAATACTAACAAGCCATGTCGCGTGTGTTGCTTGCTAATACTAACAAATAATTTGTGTCCGCGAAAGACTTCTAAAGCTTTATTGAGGTAATCCGTATAGATGTATTGACGTTGTAGTTTATTAAAATGTTTAATTAGGGAAGTATGTAAAGATTGATAGAATTAAATTCGCAATTCGAATATATTATTTCTCCACTTACTTAGCTAGTCCTAATACACCTTTTCTCTCACTTTTCTGCTTTTCAAGCAACATTTTACGACTGGATATATCAATTTGTCCTAAAAAAAGACTTTCTAAAATACGATCCAAACAAAATGGAGACGCAATTTATCAGAGTAACGAGGTTTTTCGAATCTCCTTTAGGTGACACTCGGTTCATTTATTTTTTCTTCTTATCCATTTCAGCCCGATCACATGTACGTTATTACTCTTCTCCTTTAAAACGTTATCGTTGGCCTGTCTTGGAGCGAAAAAGTACTATTTGTCAAGTCGGTAGAGTGTGGACTTAGAAGAAAGTGTTGAATTGTGACAGATTTAACTGCATTTATTATTGTGTACTGTGTATTGCTTCCATTTGATCTGCGAGCCAAAAATCAGCTTGCAAAAGCGATCTGATTTTTCTTCACTAATAAAATTTTTCGAATGGACTTCTTATAATGTATAACATTTCGAACGCATGGTTGCATGGATGATTTTCATGGCCATGAGTTTACAGATACTACTAAAATGGGCTACATCTTAATAAACATGACAGGTAGTAGTTAGCTTTTCAAATTTTTAAGCATTTTTCTGGTCAAATATTTTTAATAATCTACTGAATGCTGTTACTGGTGAAATACTCTATTTATCGAAAAGAGTTACATATTATTCATTTAATTCGTTAAGTGTACCATTGTTTGTCCTGACATTTACAAGCTACGAATAAATAATCCGGATACTGCACGGCTCCTTCTCAATAAAGCTATTAAACGTTAATCACACTTAAATATTTATTCATTCAAGTTAAGGAATCTTAACTCGGCAGAAAGGATTCGGACAAAATTATAATAATCTCTCAAAAGAAGCCGCGGAATTGAAAGTATGGATCAGGTGGTATTTGCATTTATATTCGGCTTTCAACCAGAAGTTACTTCACTGCTTAGCATACACTTTGGACTATTTTGTCTTAGTCGATATTACCGAGCTAAATTTATGAATATTGTCCAACTGACTTGTTCCATGAAACTATATGCGAATGAAAATAGTGAGAATGATCGGATAATGTTACGTATTAATATGTTAATTAGAATATATTTTATAGTATAAAAATTGTAAATAAATGTGATTAATGCGTTAACAGCTAAACACAGTTATGTTTCTCGTGGAAATTTAAGTCATGATCCCCAGGTCTACAGGCAAATGCTTTAACTACTGGACCACGGAGGCAGTCAATGCACTGACATGTACCTCTAGCTCAATAAAGTACAATTATTGTGAATTACATGATGCTGATACATTAGATACTTCTAATATCCGAAGAAGAGTGACGAGAACGTTTGAGAATCTCTGGAATGTATTTCTAAGGATCGTAGCCAATGGATATCTCTAGTCTCTGCCTTCCTGCGGAAGCCAAACGTAATGATATGTATATGCATACATACTGTACATCATGCTGATACGAATTTACATTTAATGCGGTCCTAATCAAAATCTAATATATTTCAGTGTTGATTTAATAATAACATCTTATTAACAAAAATATTTAAATTTCGAGTGTCAGATTACAGCTAAACCCAGACAACGTATAACTTCAGATTACCGTGATACTTTTGGATCGTGAATCGTGAGTAAACTGCTGAAATCCGTTTATCTCTGCGGGCGATAAATTTTACTTGTTAATTAACAATAAATAATTGCCTTCTCTTTGTTAGACAAAACGCTATAATGATAATTTATCGGCCAAAAGAGAAGTTACAAATGTAATTCTTTGATTTGTTCTCTTTTATATAATCATCATACATTTAAGAGCTATAGGATGTCGTTGGAGTTGTATTTTATTAAATAAATTAAAAATGAAAAACTTTTAAAATATGTTACTACTCTATCGTTTTTATTATACACTTATTTTAATAAATTAATTCTTTAATTAAAAAGAAAACCAAGAATCTAAAGAATAATATAAAAATTATCTACAATTTCACGCAATGTGCCTAAAATGTTGTTTAAACTTTTATTATCATATTCTCAGTACAAATAGTCCTAAAAAGAAAATATACAAAAAAATTATCATCATACATCATAATAATTTCAGAGTAGCTTGAATTCCGTTGCAACGTCCTTCCGTCCTTCAACCGTTCTTTAGTTCTTCTAAAATTCTAAATAATTAAAAAAAATAACACAAAGAAACATAGATACTTATTTTAAATAAAACAATATAAAATGTTTAAACAATATTTTAAAGGAAATTCTTCCCAGCTTACGGAGCTAAAACAATAAATGTTAGCCCATAAAACAGCGTTTACTGTCCAATGGCTGTCGTCTAAGTCTCTTCATACAATATTTATGCGGTTCCCCAGCCCCGAGTGCTGGTTATTTTACCACTATTATTTATTATTTATCGGCACCTACGTGAAAACAGTCATTATTTTTAGACGTTCTAGTGAAAGGTGTGTAATCTTGTCAGGTTTTGTAGAAATGGGTTTCCTTTTAAGGTATTCTAATACTTATCTAGATACTTACATACTTTCATAATTCCGCATAATATGTCATTGTTGACCACTACTACCCGGGTCATGTTCCTATTGATGTTATTTCCCTGTAAAAAGGTTAAGGATGGCAGTGGCTCTATTGTAATAAAATAACCAATAACTTCCTTTCTTTTTGGGGTCGCTACTGTCAGATAATTAGTACCTGTCTGTGGCTGTCTGTGATTTCTATCTTCCTAGGAAAAGTAAGCTTCTTTGCTAACATCTCTCATACTAGTAATTATGTAGGTATACGCAATCTATTGTATCTATAGTAACTAGTAGATGCATACATATGCATCTACTAGTTACTGCTGGATGATGTGGCCGAATGGAGCTCTCTTACAAATTAAGTCCTTGGTAAAAAACATTCGATTTGTTTTTTAAACCTTGAGGCTAGTTGTTAAATTATTATCCTTTATTTAATCCTTTTATAGATAAATCCCTTTAGTTGAAACCTCATAAAGTAGTCCAGGAAAAACTTGCGGTAGCTACTATTCGAAACTTTGCATAAGCGGCTTTAAATCAAACTTTATGACTCTGGAATTGCATTATACTGTACAATGAGATGAATTGGCTGGTGGAACAACCTGATATTGCTTAAATATTTTCAGAAGTAAATTTTGTTGACAAAAATTTGACTCACAGATTTTCTGTGTTTAATGGCAAGCATGAACCATCAGGTAAACGGGCATGGAATTCCTTGAGCAATAGAATGGTATCCAAAAATATACATAGGAATAAAATTCAATTTTTACTAAGAACACTTATTTTAGCACTAACTATCTAAAGGAAAATACAATATGGTAACATGCCTGGAGTGGCTGGATTTCTGAATTAAATACCAATTTAATTTTTGGCCGAGATGCAGGCCAGAATTCTGAACACTGCACGTGCACGTCAATTTGGATAATTATTCACTTTGTGTATAATGATTTTGAAATACGAGAAATTCATCTTTGTTAAAGTATATCAGAAAACAAATTGATAAAATGAAATATAATTTGGGAAACAAGATAACAAACCTGATTTCGAATCTTTGAAGTTTTTGCCCGAAAAGGCCGATATTTTCGTTCTTAAAGAAACTTATTTCTCAGACTCACAGAAAACAATTTGTTTGTTTTATCTGCAAACCTTTTGTGCCAAAACTCGAATGGCTAAGAATAAAGCAGTTACGATCTAAACAAATGGACCATAACCACTTTGAAGCCATCTACAAAGCAATTAAATTTTCGGTTGAAAAGGACTGATAAAAGGTATACTTTTTAATATTAAGGTACTTGCTTATATAATCCAAAAATATTGAGAATATACAAACATATCTATGTTCTTTTGTAAACTAAGACTACGGCGAAGCCACATGCCTGGGTAATGGTTTTGGCAGTCTATATTATGTATGTCAGTTTCGTTGTAGCGCCTAAACTACTGGACCGATTTTAATGAATGAGGTGCAAAAATAATTCTCAAAATTAGCCCGGGTGAGATGGGGTATATAAATTATTTTAAAATTTTATCTGATGGAATTTAAATCTAAGATTCTAACCTCAAGAAAATTGAGATTATCGTCAAGTGTTCGCTATGAAAATAAAGTTAAAGGTTAATTTAAGATTTTGGCGGGCACATTACGTTCGAAATTAAATAAACATAAATTGATAAACTAACTACGTTAGATAAGGTGTCTAAAAAGGATAAAACAAAGGAATAACTCAGATATAAGTCCATAAACGTGTAGATACAAAATTAGGCATGGTAGAGCCGTGGTAAAACATATACCTACAGTATATAAAAAATTATTAAACTAATAAAAAACTAGTCTTGATCGATAAAATAGTCCAATATGTCATTTTAAATACATCCAGAAGAAAACAGTCTGTTTGACAGGGAAAATAATGAACTTTTTCGCGCATTCCCGACAAGTCAAACAATCTACAGATCAAAAAACATTTTAGGGAAAAAAATAACAAAGAATAATGGGATGACCGCGGACAAGCCGTAAATATGTTGGTTTAACATTTTGTGAATAATTTAGAGGCATGGCCCTAAGCAAACAATGCCTTCCTTGCCTATATGGGCACGTCACACCCCTAACTTATCGCACGTACGTATGTTTGTGAAGCAGAAACATATAGCGAGTTAAATTAAATTTTGTATCTATATTAAAATTACATAAAAAAGTCAAAAAAACAATATCGATGTAAATGAAAACCAAAATTCACTAGAATTTATTTTTAACCTTTTCTCGGCAACCAGTGGTATTTGGAGTTCAATGTATTCATAGAAAATATATTTTTCGGAGGGCTGAGACATACAAAAGAGTCGGTACAAATCAGTTTGACCATCACATATTGGCAAAGGATGGCTATCGAGGGCAATTCTTTAAGCAGAATGACAATTTATTAGCAGGTATCTTCACACAGTACTGAAAAGGACAAGCAAGAGAATGTTTGTCCGACAAAAAGGTACAGCATTACAAATGACAGCAAAAGTCAACGCCCACACCTCGCGTCGGTACTGGTCCACAACCAAGACTCTACTTCGGCCTTTTCCGTTTTAATAGAAATTACAACCATTATATAGGTTAATAAAAGGGGCCGGGGATAATCCAGCACTGGCGTACTCAAGCACCACACCAATGTGAATTCAACGTAACACTCCCGTTTCTGAAGACATAAGGCTTACGCTTAATCGCTAAATATGGCGAGTCAAAGGATAAGTTATTATCTCTCTAGCTGAATCTTTAAAAAAATGTCTGTTGTATTTGGAAAGCGTGTTGAACCTTTATATTATTTTTGTAATGCTAGATTATGAGATGAAAACTTAATTTAGAATTCTATCTACACTGACAATACAAACAAAACTTGCCACCGTTCCATTGTCCCAAAAATTTGTGTCCGAAATACATAACGTAAGTAGATGGAAACTTAGTATAAAAAGGTCTCGGAAATGTTTACCCAGAACATTACCCGTACATTTAAGATAGGGAACAACTGAAAGGTATCAAACAAGGCCTGATAGTGGACCTCTGGGTGCCCCTTTCGCTTGAAAAACAATATTATTTGCATTCTTATAGAAAGGGCCTGCCTTCCAATAACTACCAATCTGCAAGATGGGATGTGCTTGTTTAACTTTATTTTGGTAAAAGTTTTATAACCTTCGTAATACCTATCTGAAATAAGGGAAAATAAAATAAGTTGCGCATTTAACTTTCAGATTGTCTTGGAAACGGGAACCATAGCTGACAAATTCTTGTTAAAGGGCATATAATTATACTATAATATGTCTCCGTTTCACGGTTTTTTATCAACCGCGTTAAAGTAATAACTTGCTTACCATATTATTGTTTGTCTTCTCTATATTTCTCGCTTTTGAATGCTATCTGTTGGGTTGTAGATTCTGCTATGAGCCAGTTTTGCCACAGATTCCATAAGGATTTAAAAAAAAACATAATAAAATCAAATAAGTAAAAAAAACTAAAAAGACCAGATAAATAAAATACCTAAATTCGTATAATTTTAAACCTGACTGATCTGGCTGCAAAAAATATTTTAATCTAAATGTAGGAGAAAATTGGAAAGAAATTATCCCCACTTCTCAATTTTCTCTTTGCGCATCTCATAGCACCAAGTATTTTAACATGTTTAATAAAAACTATCTGCACATACGAGACAATTCTTCTCTCCTTTGTTCCCGACGCGCGCCCACAAACTGGAAATATGCAACAAAACGTAGCAACAAAATGCTGAAACTTGGCGCGGTACGTGTTCCGGCCATATCGTTTTGTCGACTGGTCTTCGGGCTTCGGATGAACGTGGTTGTGAAATTCGAGGGAATTCGCACAGCGGAACAGCCAATGAGCACTAGTGATTTTAGTGATGGTAAAGGTATCCTATATTTGTAAGATTGATTAAATGACATGCTTCTACTTTATTGCGATGTATTGTAGAAGATAAAAAGTATTGTTAACTTTTACGGTAAAAAAAATACTGACGATATAAGAAATACAGTTTTTTTATTACTTAAATGATGTAGACATAATTAATTTTGCTTCTCTTCACTAAAACGTTATTCATAATTTGTATGAATTTAAAAAAAAAACTGTTTGTTGCAATAACAAATTTATTTGTATCGACACCAGAATCGTGATTCGATTTAGCCAGCAGCACTATGCCAGAATGCTGAAAACGCGTATGTTTTTGCTTTGTCCGTTCTCTGGTAAATTAGTGATCCAAACTATGTTTACGTTACAGGAACTAGGATGTGCGGGAAATTTCCCTTTACTGGCATTGTAAAGCTTTGATTAATGTCTGTGTGGGTGTTTTTTCTAATTGCTTGGATTTGCTTTGTGGTTTGATTCGTGATCACAGTTTTTTCTTGAGATATAAATATGTTGTGTTAGATATTTTTTATTTTTATTCCTAAAACCTTGGTTGGTGTTGATGTTTTGATTTTAAATTTAAAGCAGATTTAAATTTTTAAAATGGATAAATAATACACAATAAAAATGATTCCTGAATTTCAGAAACTATAAAAAGGACATTTTTCACGTCATGTAACCGATTAATATGAATAATCCGCGACAGTTCAACAGAAAGCCTACTAATTAGTTCAAAAATAAAAATTGAGTAAATATCTAAAGCAAACTGAAAAAGTGAAAAGGAAAATATTTTGCAAACGTGAATCCCATTCGTCATACATAACCAATTTTAATCTCTACCTTAGTCTCGCATAAACAAAACATACGCCGTCGTAACTTCAGCACGGTCACCTATCTAAGAGGCCATAAAATTCTTCCTTCTCCACGTTACCAAACCAGCATCATAAATATGTATAGTGGAAATCAAGCATGCGTCGCGTATAAAACGCCGCCGAAAATGCGATCTCACGGGAGCGAAGTCGGCGCAAGTGAGTTTAGTCCATCGAGTTTCTAGATATGATATCTTATGTAATGTCTCAATATATTTTTAACGCCAAAATAAGTTGTTTTTAGTAATTGAAGTAATATTTGGTAGTAGCATGATTATGTGAGAGTTGGTATTCTATATTATCATTTATGATTTTTTAAGGACAAGATGAAAGATACTCAGTTCAGTAGTGTACGTACTAAATGATTGAATATTAATTTGTAGAGCAATTAGCATTGATTGATTTGTTTCAGTTCTTATATTCACAAATCCGACAACATTTTAAAGAAACTAAGTTTTTAACTTGTTCGAACTGCATTAAAATGTTGAATTTTAATCCAGTTTAAACAAATATGAATAATTATATAGATATAACATAAAATGTTAATACAATGACAAGCATCAATAGTCCTCTCCAATTGATGGTATCTCGGGTTTCGTGTAATTTTGATCTTGTTGGCTACATAGTAATCACAAGTATCACATCAACTCTTATAATTTCTACTTTAAATTACTACTTAATTTCTCATAGATAACTATTGCCTTTCATCATCATAACAGCAACAAATATTTATGGCTATCCTATGTATGACATAAATAACTTTTATAATTTTCAACGAACATGAAGAACATCCTACGGTTTTTTAGGGTTCCGTACCTCAAAAGGAAAAAACGGAACCCTTATAGGATCACTTTGTTGTCCGTCTGTCCGTCCGTCCGTCCGTCCGTCTGTCAAGACCCTTTTTCTCAGGAACGCGTGGAGGTATGAAGCTGAAATTTATATCAATTACTCAGGTCTACTGTCCCTTGAAGCTGTGAAAAAATCAAACTTCTAAGCCAACGCAATCTAAAGATACAGCCGTTTATGCCGCAAATTTTCGACACTTGCAAGGGAATCAAAACCTACAGGGTGCTTCCCGTGAACTCAGAATCTTGAAATTTGGTACGAAGTAACGTCTTATAGCATAGATAAAGGAAAAATTACGAAAACCATAAATTTTTAGTTACATCACATAATATATTTTTTTTTAATAATTTTAAACTTACTACCCATTTCCTCATAAACGCGTAGAGATATTAAATTGAAATTCATACCAAATACTCAGGTCTATAATACCTTTAAGCTGTAGCAAAATCAAACTTCTATGTCAACGCAATCAAAAGAAACAGCAATTTAAGCTGCATATTTTGAAACTCGCAAGTACTCGCAAGGGAATCAAAACCTAAAGGGTACTTCCAGTCGACCTAGAATCTTGAAATTTGGCATGAAGCAACGTTTTATAGCACACATAAAGGAAAAATTCCGAAAACCTTAAATTTTTAGTTACATTACAAAATATATATTTTTTAATAAATATAAACTTATTACTTTTTTCCTCATGAACGCGTAGAGCTATCAAGTTGAAATTCATATCAAATACTTAGATCTAATTGCCTTTAACCCGTGAAAAAAAAAAAATACAAGTCAACGCGAAAAAGGAAAACGCAAAAGTACAACCATTGATACCGCATATTTTGAAACTCGCAACTACACGCAAGGGAATTAAAACCTAAAGACCACTTCCCGTTGACATAGAATCTCGAAATTTGGTAAGAAGCAATAGCTTACAGCACAGGTAACAGAAAAATTCCGAAAAGCTTAAAATTTTAAGTAGTTATACCACCAAAAAAATTGTGATTGTAAACATAATTGTAGTTACAGCAATGACCGCGAGTTATTATACTATGTATGGGGAAAAATAATTTTCAGACGTCATCATAGATCCTATTATTCATTCCTCCCATGCAGCATTGTTTGTTGAAACCTGGGGATGTCGTAGAGACACTTTTGAACTTGATGGTTTTTATGAGGTGTGCAGAGTAGATGGTCCAGCTGTATCTAATGCAAATCCAGGTTGGGGATCTATCGCGTATGTACGTCGCAATCTTAAGGATGCCGTGACAGATGGATCATGTAAAAGATATTATTTAAATAACCCAGGCGCTGCAAACGGCCATTGTGAATGCTTGCATTTTGAAATGTTTAATATCAGAGTGATAACTGTATATAGGTCACCACAATGTCAAATTAATGTTGCAATAGAATGTATAAATACAACAATATTCGGCAGCAACCTCAATATGTACACTTCATCTTCTCGTCTTATTGTTGTGGGAGACTTCAATATAGATTTTAGAATGAATCCCCAAAATGGAATTTCCACATATTTTTCATCCATAAACATGTTTCCGTTAATCGTTTCTCCTCCATCTTTCCCCATTGTAATGTTATGAATTTCATTTTGCAATAAAAATACCATAGTTATGACTCGATTGTCGTAATGAACGAACTTTGTAAACCTTGCAGGTTTGTACGGAACCCTCGGTGCGCGAGTCCGACTCGCACTTGGCCGGTTTTTATTTACTAAAGCTGTTAGTAATATAGAAATGCATTTACTACTAGTGTCTCTTCTTGTATTTTCACATCAATGTAGCGTCGACTCGCACTCGGTTTATTTGCCCCTATTTGCATAGAAACGTTTTTTGTGGGCGTCCTTGTTTGTATAGTGGATAGAGGCTTTGGAGCGCGCTGAAAACTTGAGCATGCGTCGTCTCATACAGATTTGTTTGAATTGATATAGTGCAGTTTACTAAGAAGAAACAAAAATAGGGATTTTCACACTTTTGTGCTATGCTATAAAGGAGAACCACTTTTTGGTTTCTCCTTTACTGATAAACAACTCTCTTTATTCGATTGAAGGACAAACAGAGGTACAAGCCTTTTAATTATTATTATTTTCTAAAAACAAATCGTACCAAAAGTCTGGTTTTACGCGACTGATAAAATCAAATCAAAAAGCAGAATTATATGTTATACTGAAATTTTTTAATTAAAACCTCGTACACTTTCCCAGTTTTAACAATGCTGTTTTATTCGTACGTGTCAGAGAATTCTCTCGTTCAAACAAACCAAATTTGCATACACATTTTCAAGTATTTTCCCTGCAACAGTCAAGCTTTACCGCTCTCGACTGTTACGTGTACTATTAAAAAGGTTTTCTTTCATTATTTATGTTAACTTTTATTTCGTAAGGAAAGTTTCAAATAGAAAATTGCCAATTTATATATATTTTTGATTCTGGTTCGCTTCATTTAACCAAAGAAAATATACACTGTTTGAGCATGTTTTTAGGGAAAACAAAACCTTAGAGTATTGAACCAACCGGAGTGGACACTGACAGGGGACCACCTCTGCCAAAGGTATAAGACCGGTCACACTGTTTATACTTGTGTACGTGTATTTTTTGCTTGGTTTGGATAATTTTGTCAAGTATGTGCGTTTCGACGAGACAGAATAATGCGTTATTGTTAATATTTATTGTATGTGTTTCCTCATTCTGTACGCAGAATGGGGTAAAAATTTTCACGTACAGATAAGTGCGCGGTCTCCGGTTGGTTTAATCCTCTAAGCATGTTATAGACGTGATTATTTTTTCCTTTTTTACAGGCCGTACTTGGCCGATCTTTTTAACTTTATCTTATGACCTATTTTCACTTATAACGTAGTAGACTTCTACAGCTTGTAAACATCTACCCCCGTATTAAGAAACGTTTGTTAAGCCTATTTTAGTTAAAATGTGTTTCGTCTCGTTCTTTCACGTAAAGTGTCAGATAAGAGAGAAAGAGCCATGTTATCTTTGCTTATTTCTAATTATTATATGTAAATAGAAAATAATCGTCCATTACCGAATTTTTAAATATGTGTTTTTACCAAGTTCTTACTCATTAAGCATTAATTAATAGTGAAAATTCCCCGAACCCTAATGAGCTCACTAGCTAATAAGCCCATTATTGGTGGGACAACTAGTCAAAAATCGCAAAAAGGTTTAGTTTTCATCAAAATCGACTTTCAGGTATGAAAAAGTTTTTATACTTTCAGAGTTTGTGCAATTTGTTAATTTATACTTATATTTTTTTATATCTCGTTATTAATTTCAAATTATTTGATTCAATATGTTTTTTGCAATTGAATAATATAGTAAACGAAACTATTTTTACAAGAACTTGAATACTTCTTCAATCTGATTTTACTTCGTAACAAAATACTGAATTGGCGTGCCTTGAGAGTTGAATACTTGGATCTAAAAAGTTTACTGTATCTCTAGGGAGGTAGACGTCTGGTCCTCTGATTTGTGAAGATTTGAAAGATAACCATAATATATAACTTAATTTATATTGAAAGTTGTCTACAGAGGCGAAAGAAGTTTTACAGCGCGTGCGTGACTACCTCAAGCTTGCGTAAATAGGTGGCCGTGTGGGCTTACAAGGGCTATATGCTTGACTGACCTATCTTATCGTGAAAAAATATTGAATAATTTTAATCGGGTCTAAATATAATTTAACGTTTAAAAATACTTGGAGGTTCAAATATTGTCTCTTCATAATACAAATATTGTATCACTTTTTAACCGACTTCAAAAAAAAGGAAGAGGTTCTCAATTCGTTGAAATGTTTTGTTTTTTTTTTTTTAAGTTAAGGCATCCACTGTCATCTGTGCGATCTAAGTTCAACAAAGCCCTTCATATCATTTTAATTCATGCGCATGCTTATGCAGTACATTTCTTATGTCTAAAAATAAAATGTAACGATGACTAGGTATAGTACAAAAATAATTTTAATTGTTTGTTCACCTCTATATTTCAAATTACACAAAGTCTAACAAAATTAACTCCGGATTTAATAAGGAGTGTTCCAACATTGTAATTTTGTTTACAATGTTTAATTGCACATCGCGACGGTCACGGCAGCCCTTTCTTTATCCCGGTATTTGTACTGTAATCCCTTGAAAATTAATTACCAAGCGCCAAGCTCTTAGGTATACCTACTGGAAAGATTACTCGACCTTTAGCAGGCTTATGCAATATTAAGAAGCAACTTAAATGTAAAATTATTACTTTCTTATCTTTATGTTCTCTGATCAAATAATATATATTTAATCTGTTTTAAAATCGAATGTACAGAAAGAAAATAAACAACAGGCTTCTACTTGCAGTGATAGGGTAGGATGATGATAATATACTTAGCTTTTAAGTAGTGTTTTGACTTAGTATTAGTATTTATGTAAATGATAATTAATGTAAATATAGGTATAATATACGATAATTAAATAAATGTAGCGTTTAGGACTAACTTTAACATGGCTCAACAAAATAATTCCTAATTTCTACTTTAATTATCAAGAAAAATTCTTTCACTTTTATCCTCGTTTGTATATCATAACAAATGTTTTAAATCTTTATCAAGACGAAAAGCAAACATGTCTAGAACAGTTGTTTTCTCAAATCAAAGTATAATGAAGAGGGGTTGCCCGCAAAGAAAATACAAATTACCCTCAGGCAAATGAGATCCGCAGACTGACATTAGACTTGCTAACAGTGGCAAATTAACGTTTACCTACCTCGAACAAGAAATTGAAATGTTCTTCCCTATATAAGGTGAGTTCTGACACGGAGCAATCATTCTACTTAAAAAAAATCGTATTGTGCCTTTGACCCATGGAAGGATATCATTTATTTTATATTGATGAATTTGAAAGTTTATATTGATGAGATGTATTTTTTAAGTTGCAATAAAGTATAATACTAGAATGTGAATATTTTAGTCAGTTTGTTTAAAATTTGATTTTAATTATTTTATTTTCTAAACATACCTTTCTATATTAAAATCACTTTTCATACTATTAACTGGGCAAAATAGTCTACGGCCTGACTGCAATACAAAGAAAATCACTTAGTCTATTACTACAATTTTGTGTACATTTAAAAGTATTGTTTACTCTTATATTATATACAGTATTTTTTGTGAATTGCTATATTGCACCTATCTTGTCTTGGCCCTGTAGTGTACATGTACGCAGTGTCAGTGTGTTGTATGTCAAGCGTTCGAGCACTATAAAGGCAGACCGCCCTGCATCCGACAAATATCGTGTATCCGTTCTATTCGTATTACTATTGCACGTCACTTTATGAAAATATTCAAGGAATATCTCAAAAACATCATGTGGCTTCTTTCAGTTAAGTTGCATTTCCAGTGATACAGACCAGGGCAAAGCGGAGTATGAATTAAGTGATCACTATCCTTAAGCCTTCGTACCATTTTCTTCGTCCGAGCATGTTTCCTGGTTGCATTTTAAGCTTACGTTTCAAAGCCCAGGGTTCGCTTTTCAATCTTGATCTGGCGGTACTCGTTGTTACAATAGGCTGACTGCCATTTGACCACAGATTACTAAATAGGTAATTTGACCTCCTTAACCATTTATAGGGAAACCCCTCAACATAGGGGACCAGAGAAAAAATATACTAACCAAATATCAACTAAATAGAAGCTGTCAAGTATATAAGTGCTACGATCGCTATCTGAATAAGCCCGTGTATTCACGGCAAACACCGAGTAAGTATTCCTTTTTCACGTCACTCGCGACTATCGTATTCGATCCAAACATAAAGTGATACGGCACAAAGGCCTTTTCAACGATTGTCTTTCGCTTTGTCAACCGTCATTGTTGCGAATCGAGCTAGATTGGTTTATTGACAAATTCGTCGGATTGTCCATAAAACAATGACAATTGCTTGCAGTTTTGTTGACACACATGCATCTAGCTTTTCAAGTTTTCAGTTTTTTTTCTGACGATGTTAACGTATCGAACTTGATAACGTTTCGACCGATCCAAGTGGCGCCGCATGCTTTATAAGAAAGCCGACCCCGCGTAACGGGAAGTGGCGAGGACGAAGAAGAAGATGGTAACATATCAAAGTAAAAATTTGTATTAGTATGTAAATCATAATCATCACTATCAATTCAGCCGCAGGCTGCCCACTGCTACTGCCGGTTGGAAGCGGCCTGCATCCAGCGCCTGCCTGCGACCTTCTTCAGGTCATCTGACCATCTGGTCGGTGAGTGTCCTACCAGAAGATCATATATGTAATTAATCCGATGCTGCGCTTCCGGTATGTAAATAGACAGTAAGTATGTAAATAATATTTATAAAAATATTGTCATTATGAAAGGTCATAAAAAACCTACTATGTTTTTAACGTTAGTTATAAGTTAACAAAGTTTACCTTAAAATCAGTGGAATACAAAACAATTTAACCATTTTGATGGCGTCACGGCACCGGTTCGCGCCATCAATCATATACACGAGGAGGTACGTGTTTGAAAAACGTGCTTCGAACAATTTATCATGTACACTAATTATCCTAACTGGTACATGTTCAGGCTTGGCAGGAAAGGGTTGGCGTTATTAAGCCACGATCGGCGGTCAATTCTAAGATATCTTAATTTAACGCTGATCACTGCCAAATTTTTTTATATTGTTTTTTTGTGACCAAAGAATTCTACATATTTGTTAAAAGTTTTATGTACTTATATTTCATGAGATGGGAATAATCTTAGACAGATACTTAGATGGGCACTCCCTCCACCTCCCATGGCTCTACCAACGCCAAATCTCGGGAGAGTGCGCTGTACTTGCATTTCGCATCTCTTTCCAGTCGCACCTGCTTGATCTACCTACAAGTTCCCTATAGGGTCGCCTATCTATGCAATCATTGCATTTTTATAACTCTCCCCCATCTTTAGGGGGCTTACATTCACACGTACGCCTCGCTTGCCTTCTTCTCGGCCTGAGGTCAGCTTCTGTCTTTTATGTCTTTGAGTTACATGGACAGTGGACCTTATGATCATTATAAACTCAAGAAATTTACTGCTAGACCTATGCCTCCTATCTTAAAATTTCAATCGGACTAAGCTATTCGTATCCAGCGCCTTCCTGCAACCTGAATAAGGTCACGGTTTACCTATTAGGTGGATGTCCCACGCTTAGTATGTTTCCATATTCGTATGGAACTCTAAAATTATTATTATTATTTTTTTTTTTTATGACATTAAAATGCAATCTTTTATATTTGTGTACCCTCACAAGACTACACTATTGACTTCGCAACACCCTACAAGGGTCCATGTATATTTTCCCATCAAATGTATGCATGAAAGCGAAATAAAGAATAAAGAAAGAAAGAAAATATAAAAATAAATTAATGCACTTTCTGTAACGGGGTGCAGACGAAACACATTCGTTCTCATTAGCCACCGAGCTTTCTCATAACACGTTATAATAATAGTCAGAGTATGCAAGGAGAAAAGAACGCAGGTTTATCTTAATTAAGCACAAAGCAGTTAGTTTCAGTGCTGTGAGCATTGTTATAACATTGAATGAATAAGTGTTCAACACTTGATTTACTAGCTATCCTGGTGAATCTATCTATGCTGGTTTGAACTTATATTAGGACATAATTACGTTCAAATAAATCTTTTAATTAATAAAAAAAATTAATCTTGTCACCTCCACTCATAGAACTAGGAACGCGGCTCTAATAGAAGTAGCATGACAAGCTAAACTGTCTTACCACTCATACACGATATTTACGTGTATGCCATCCTGGGGTTCACAGTCTACTAATGTCTATTGCGGAGTATATACAAGGACAACAAAAAAAATCAATTTTGGGTATTAATGCCGATTTATGCCTTCACAATATGTAAAAATAATTGTATAAATCCAAATATGAGTTCTCCTGATACTTCTTTTTACGTTTTATACAAGTTAAAGCCTTATATTATGTAAAATACTACAGCACATTCAACGCCATTTTGAATGAAAAAAATATTATTCAGTCAAAAGCATGTGCTAAGCATAGTGTTGTTGCTCTTACGTTTCTTTCGTCAAGTATCGATAAACGAAGTTAGGAGGCGAGTTTGGAGTAAAATTCGGGATTAATTATCAACATAATTCTTGTAGGTAAATGTCAACGGGAAATGAATGAAGAAACCACTTTCCGAAATTGCTAGTGTTACCATAAAATTCCGGAAGATGCCAATTATTCTTGTTTGTAACGTCTTACTAAAAATGTTTACATATTATATGACAATCTTCGGGATCGAAAAGAAAAGACGAAATGTCTGGTTTTCTTATTTCCCTGTGACATCTGATGAAGTAAAACTAGACGTGAGGTTTAACGTCAAACCCAGAGATGGTTAAGAAAAATCAGATATTTGGATTTTCAAGGTCCAATGGACTACAAAATCATAACAGTGGCATTCACGCTATTTTTAACCCAAAAAGAGGGGTATTATAAGTTTGACGTGTCTGTCTGTGGTAATGAATAAAGCGATTTCAGTTTAGTTTTTTTTTGTACTAACGGTGACTTATGTGCGAGTGTTTTTAGATATATGTTTGATGAAAATCGGTTGAGCCGTTTGTAACTTGTGGGGGTGAAAGGGGAAAAGAATAACCGCATGCCTGCAAATATATACTCGAGTGGGGTCTGAAATTAAAACGCATCACGTCCTCAGTACAAAATAAAATGTTCAATGAAAATAGGTTAAGCTGTGAAAAAGCTCTAGGGGTATTAGTGGGGAAAATACCTAATGCCTGGAAAATATATGGGTGAGGGGGAGAGGGGGAGAAATAAGTCGAACTACAGACAAAATTGACATTTCATTTTTTTTTTTATCAAAACAATGATGCCAGGCCTTAGAGGGTCCAATGACCTCTGTGACGCAAGAGTGTGCAGGGTGAATTGAGCTTTTACCCACTTAATATGAATTAATAATCAAAAAGGGAAACGGACGCAATATAAAACATTACAGCATCTATTAAACATTAGTTCTACAGTATATTAGGTCGATTGACTTTAGAAGGTACTAATACATTATGCAAGCAACTTGAAAACGTTAAATCAAGCATGACTAATAATGCGCCACGACGTCAAGCTGGCACGTCTTGGGTTTGCCCCTTCTACCATACCAAGCCCCGTGGGAGGTGGCATGGTCAAGACACCTGTTTCCACGAGACGTGATCGTACCACCGCAGGCCACTCTTTTGAAGCTTATCTATCTGCTATGTTATGGATATGAAGGCTGTCCCGAACGTGGTGGGAGTTTCTAACGCGGTCTTTTCGCGATATTTCACACATCCAGCGCAGCGGGCAGTTCTAATGATGGTTATATAGACCTGACCCTTGAGCCTGACCGGCATTCTAGAATCACAAGTGAAACCAGTCATCTCAGGTCTTTATGCTCATGATCCTACTTGCTTCGACTTCTGGTTATTTTATCATATTGTTTCATGATATACTTATCGTATCGAGTCTGGCTAATGACCACCAGCGCCAGATGCATTGTTTGTGACTTAATAGTTTAATAAATAGTATTCTTCATGTCAGACCATGCTAGCCCATACAGATATAAACAGTAAATTATGATTAAATTTAAAAAGTGTAATAAAATCAAATATTAATAAAAACCAATAAAAAAATAACAATAATAATTCAACGTATTCTCGATATATCGATGCTAGCGAATCTGTTACTTCACTAATTTTGCCTGCTGTCATGTCAAAATGGCAACAAATAGACATAATAATTATACAAATGGAATGAGTTATTACTTTTTAGAGTGACGATAAGCATTGAACATCGTGTCTCTGTCACTCTGGAAAATATATATATGGCCATCGCGTGAAAACACATTATTATCTCACTAATGATACAAACCTATTAATTATAATGAATTAGATGGTTTCGTGCGATTGGCAAGTCGTCCTGGTTATTTAGAAGATTAGAAGATATTTTTTAAGTTAGCTTATTACGCAACAAACGACCCGCTCCGGCTTTGCATGGGCATAATAACCTAGCTCTTAAATCACTCTATCTATAAAAAAAACCGCATCAAAATCCGTTGCATAGTTTTAAAGATTTAAGCATACAAAGGGATATAGGGACAGAGAAAGCGAATTTGTTTTATACTATGTAGTGATAACCGAAGACAAGAGGTCCGCTTAAGAAGGGACTGAATAAATTAACCGGCTTGGTATTACATGGATCTCACAACTTTTGACGGTAGAACAACTAAGCGAGACTTGGAATTTTTATAAGTTTTGTTTTTGATGGTATCTCATTTCTTTTTGTAGATTACAGAGAACTACTTTACGACGTACATATTGCCTCTTGATAACGCGGGCGAAGTATATGTATGCAGGTACACTGGTTCGTTCACTGCGAATGTAACTTTGTTATCCTATATATTTATATGGGATTACAAAGTTATTTATGCAGTTGGTGTATCTAGAAAACTGGACCGAAATTGCAAAATATTTTAGTTTTCCTTTGGGTTATATACTAAACATTAATTACATTCTAAATTTGAAGCTTATGTATATGCTGCAGTGCTACTACCGCGCTCCAAGATTCTTGCTCTGACTGCAACAACGCAATTTGTCAGATTTGGTACTAAACATTTAGTCATAGCCTAGAGGACCTATGGATACCAGCTCATTAAGATTAGTTCAGTTTATCATATTCAGTGCTGTTATTTGAAAGAGCGAGTAAAATTAATTTTATAATGTTGCTCTTGTTTATGGAACTTAAGTAAATTGTGACTAATAGAGAAGACATATATCGGGCATTAAAGCATACCAATTTTCCAGTCAGAATTTCAAAAGAGAATTTTATTGTAAGGACACTCATCTATAAGTAGGTACATATAAATTCGAGGATGAAATGGCTTCGTTTTCCTGTCTATCTATTTAATTAGATCAGGTATTCAAACCTAACAATAAATAATAGTACTTACTAGTAATATCACGCTAGTGACACTCCAGGTATCAGTACTGTTATCTATTCTGTGGTATCACGAGCGTAAATAGGCTAAAGTAACTGTGCGCTCATCTTTCCCGGCCTTATTTTATATTATGATTATATACTATATATTTATTTTTATATCTTTTCGCTCTAGCGTGTTTTTCCCGGTTGCGTCTTCAGCTTACGTTTCAGAGCCCAGGGTATGCTATTAATCATGGTTCAATGGAGCGATTGACGTCTGACCTATGTATCCTATTTATTTATATATATTAGTAATTATAAATAAAAAAATAGTATGTACTTGGTAAATAACAGTCGTATTGAGAACGAGAAGGTATCATTATCTCCAGACCAGAACAAAACCTACGCTCAAACATTACAAACGGCAATACCGTACGTACACTTCGAACTTTTTTACGAATGTGAACTTTTTTCTATTGCTCGAGAATATACATGGAAATTTAATTATTTCCTGCTCAGACTCATCATCTTTTTGTGTAGGTGAGACGGTCAATCGACCATGTACACCCTGGTGTCAGAGTTTGTCGGAAGCCTCTTCCGGCCTTTAAAATGGTTCCTTTAACGACTACCAGATGGCAGCCGGGACCAACGGCTTAACGTGCATTCCGAAGCACAGAATCATCTTTATTATCAGACAGTCAGGTGAATCAGGCCTGCAATGTCTTAACCAAACTGGAAACAACTAAATAAGCTCTCACAACCCCTGGGTCTAATAGGCTCAGACTGCTTAGTTGGTCGGAGTGGAAATACAGTGCATTTGTACTAAGCCTTAATCCTGTATCATAAAGTCATTTTTGTTTGATTTTGCAATAAGAATAGTTTGTGAACTCATTCCATAATGTGTGTATTTGGTGACGGACCCCCCCTCCTACCCTCCTTTACCTCAGCCCTTACCCCCCGCAAACGGCGCGGCCGGTTCCCATACATTTAGTGTCATATGTTATATCTATTTTAAGTGACGCAATTTTTTTTTAAAATCTATGCCTCCACTTAACCCGGTTTACGGTATCCTTGGTTACGGGACTTACATAATGACTCAAACTCTATTCACATAATAATCAGGAACCCTTAGATAACAAGGACTAGATAAAGCTCTTATATGTACATTTGTAAATAAAGAAGCATTACAGAAACCTCCTCAAGACGTAAATCCCGGACGCCCGCAGGTGCAAGAAGGGCGTCCATCTAATTAGGTTTACGTTAAACGGGAGAGGCCGGGTAAGCCTGCTATTTTCTACCAACCTTCTAAAACTATCTTCGTTTAGCTCTGTATAATAAATCTTCATACTTTGCTAGGGTATAAAATTAATTATGTATGCGCTAAATCGAGAACAGGAAAAAAGCTACATGAAGTAACAGAATGTATTTGAATATTAATTTTGAAACCTATGGCCTTCTGTTTTACTTCCGTGACGTCATTGTGACAATAAACGCAGGCTTTATCATTATCATAAGCCCTGTTCATTTGGGAATGCTTGGTAGATGATGAAAACATACGCATATTAATTTAGTTCTGACAGTATTATATGTATGCAGTAATTTCTAAAATTGTTAAGCTTAAAATGTGACAGATTCAATGACGCCAGTGATAAAAAAAAATAATTTTGTATTTTTTAAATAAGTTTGTCGTAAATGTATTGCCACATCTGCAACCGAATATAATTTACTTATCTATGTATAAGTAGCTCAATGGTCTGATAATAAATGATTTTTAAATAATTTCTCTCATTTCTATAAAAAGCCCCTGAACTATAAACATAATATAATAGAACCTCCTGATGTCTGTCAAGAAGTGAATAGAATGGACAGCTAATGCTTAGCAAAAAGGCTTCCATTTTTCACTTGCATGTGAAAAATTATATCTTTTTGTCACGGCGTACGGTTTTCGCCAGCCACATAGTACCTAGCTATATATTATTTACTAAATTCATACACACAGAAAAATATACAGGAAAAAAGAGGACATCATTAGTACAAAGGTGCTGCTTATTTCTAAACAAATCTCTTCCAGCAGGCCCAACAGAGGAAACGAGAATTTGTTTTTAAAATATTATAGGTAATTACAATATAGGATGAACAATTTTGAATTTGCAGAAACCATTTTATACGGTCGATAGCCGCGACGTTCACACATGAAATTTAGTCCCGTGTGTATTAACAAGAAACCCGTTTCTCGCACATGTTTATCCAATTTGGCGTAGTCTGGAAAGTTGCGAGTTCGCAACACGTGTGGCGCACAAATTAGAGATTCATATTAATTTAAGGCTCAACAGTGACAGTGCTTGTGGCGTGCCAGTTGCGAAGACGTGCTCGTGAAGTTTCGCATCTCTTGAATCTCGAATTATAACTACTTAAGTACGTGTTTATATCAAAACTTCCAAACAAATTTTTCATTGTACTACAACATCACTATACTGGGTTATAAGTATATTTGATTAACTTTGCTCGGAGCGGTAACACACATCTGTTCATGTAAATTTTCAGATTTATAAATATTGTGACAAAAGTAGTTTTATTATTACAGTTTTAGTTTAGTTATTTAGTACTTTCAATTAATTCATTGGGCCAACTTTTGTAACTAACTATAAACTCGTTTACTACCTATATGTGCCAAACGGTTATGGTGATTTGTAAGTACTTAAAAACAAACTTGGTATTATTTTTTTTATTCCAGGTTGACCAAGGCATAGATATATGAAACAAATAAAGAAGAAAACAAACGTCGTGTCGTATCAAGAAATAAAGGAACTGGCAAAATATAGACAAAATTAGAAAGAACTCCACCGACAAGAGCCTAGCTCTTAAATTTGATGATGATGATGATGCAGTATGAGAGGTCATTGTACTTGTAGTCGCCAATCCTAGGCTACGAGACTGTTATTTAAAACTTGAAACTAGGATGTAAAGGCTACCACTCCACACTTACACTACTTACTTGATAAATAGTCGGATCCACTGATAATTATTATTATTACTTTTGTCAGATCCACTTTAAAACCCTCTGAACCTCTACCTCTTTAAGATGGGGGATCAGATCAGCAGATTTCAGAGGCTTTCAGATTTTGGAAATCTGACCTGAATAACTAAAGGGGCCATGGGCGTCTTGGCAGATTGAGAATTTAAAGTAATCATGCACATTGTCCGCAAACTCAATGTTTCAAAATTGTACGCTGTTGCATTGAAATGCTGCACAGTAACGCCCTTATTTCGAATGCAAAGCACAAAATTTTCCGAAATAAGTCACACTCCCTTGATATTGTGGGGTGTGGTTCGATATTTCCTCTCACAAACTGCAACTCATTCAGAATATTAAGAAATACAGATCTATATAATATATTCTAAAAGATACCTTAAAAACTAATCAAAGCTATAAAAAACTATGACAATTAGTAGAATTAGGAACAGTTTTTAAAAGTACATTATATTTTGTATTATTACCATTATACATGGTTTTATTGTTGTCTACTCGAGAAAAACTCGTGGTATTTCATATCGTATCTATAGGTATGCATGTATAACCTAGAAATATGCATAAAAAGGCGTACACAACATCTGAACAAGTCACCAACATTCAAACGTTCAATATAAAATAGTTGGAACACAAATAATTTTAACGACAACTTTAGGGCACTCCAGTCCGCTACTCAATATTTTTAATTTGGCTTTAATTAATATGCGACGACACGCCATTCGTCGGAATTAAGCCCGCGGTGGATTTTATTAAATGTAGCATGCGTTTGGGAGGCTGACAAAAATTACGTTACTGACTCTGGATTGAGGATATAGGGAAAACGGATGTGACTCAAGTATATTTTCGATAAATTCAGGCACATATTTGTCGCATGATAATACTTTTTCTTTTGTGTCTATATTCAGCGAGCCAATGGGTTAATAAAATTGTAGAGTTAGCTTGCTAGCTAAAGATAAGGGTTTTTTCGTAATGACATGCATTTTTTTTTTTGCTTAAAATCGCAGTCACTGGTCAGCGTCCCATTTTGAAACTACATGCTTAAAAACATTATATTATATACATTTTCGTATAACGAATGGGAATTAGCCTTAATGCGCCTAAATCAGCTAGCCGATATTAGTAAAATTCGTAATAATCTAGTGACGTGGACCTAAGGTGTATTTAAATCGTCAAAACATTCTTATGGTAGGTAAGTTTTTAAAGGTGGTTAAAGTGACACATGATTTTTAATTATATAATAGCAATACAACACGAATATTTTATTTATTTATGAACTATACTAGCTGTTCCCCGCGGTTTCGCCCCGCGTGGGACTCGGTTATATCGCGCCCAAAAGTAGCCTATGTTTGACCTCAGGTCGTTAACTACATCCCTACCAAATTTCATCACAATCGGTCCAGCAGTTTAGCCGTAAAGAGGAGACAGACAGACAGACAGACAGACAGACAGACAGACTTTCGCATTTATAATATTAGTATGGAAGTATGGAAGTATGGATATGGATTTTCCGTCATGAAGTGTAGAGATCACCTACTGAGCTAAGCCTTCACACATTGTCTTTTCCAGAGGTTCTACGTTCTTTATATCAGGAAGCATTGATATACAAGCACGGCGGGTAGCGGGGGCGCAGTCTCGAGAGCCGTCTGCCGTAAAGTATCGCTTAATGACGTGTAACGAGCGAGGTCTAGCGTACGTGAAAAAAGATGCGACGAACCCAAATGAAAGGATTCTGGTTCGCAGCGATTTGTTAAGAATATCAAGTGTTGTGAAGTCCAGCCAGTGAATGAGGGTTCGTCATCTTACAACAAAAAAAATATATTTTTGTTTGTTTGTAATATTTTTATTGCTTTAAAATACACAGTACATAAATAAAGTACAATATTATTAAAATCAGAAGACAATGGCTGACTTATGCCAGGATTTTTTTGATGATAATATCGTTCAATTTGAGCGAGTGCTCATTCGTTTAAATTGATCAATCTTGACCTAGATGCATTTCTCCTTTGAATATTATTTTACTACAAAACATAGTATGATATCTACTCGTGCCTAATCAAATATAAAGCCTTTGGTTTTTGAATACTAGCTGTTGCCCGCAGCTCTGCCCGCGTGGTACTCGGTTATATCGCGCCACAAAGAAGCCTATGTTTGACCCCCGGTCTTTATTTATATCCATACCAAATTTCATCAAAATCAGTCTAGCAGTTTAGCCGTGAAAGCTAACAGACATTAAGACAGAAATATAAATAATAATCTAAAATTTTATCACAAAACTTTTAACCCTCTCAAAAAAAATGAATAAAACTTGAACTATGAGCTATCATCAAGACATTTTCTAGAGAAAATTTAATGTTAATCGGTGAATTCTGTACAATTTTCTAAGCCAAGACATTTCAAAGTTGCTAACTCCAACTTAAGTTTTTAGTTACACTGTCACCTTTATAAAGTTGACAAAGGCAGAATTTATTTAAAAGTTTGAACTTTAAATTATGTTTTGTTGAGGCATTTTAGTATAGAAACATTTTCACTCGTATGTAAGTGTAACACAATACTAAAAACACATAAGAAATATTGATATAACTATTTTGGAAACTCTTCATTTACAAATGTATACAAAAAAAAAACATTTACACGCTATTTAACGAAACCATATATTTATTATGTACTTTTACGATTCAACAACTAAAAAAAAACAAGATGACCCGTTTGCTTTGACCTTTTTCGACATCTTAAGTCTTTTTTGACTAATTTATTTTTTGAATATTTACGAAGGAATGTAAAGATATATTTATGTCTAGAATAGCTCCTAATTTGTTAGCTCATGAAGTTATAAATTTGGTGGACTTTTTGTAGATTTTCGCTTAAGTGGACTTTGGTAGCAAAATTACCGTAAAAAATAGGAATGCAAAAAAATAACATTACCGAAACCAAAATTCAAAATTTTCCCTCAATTGCCAATTTAACTTGTGGTCCTCAATTCCATTTCATCAAGGAAAGAACAATAACCACGTCCATTGTCTGTGGGCGGCGTTGATTATGACTTTCACGAGTTCCTCATCAAACACATTAAAGATTCAACATTTTTCCATCGCAATGATTTAATCACCAGGCCCGGTACGTGTCTGGCACAATCTCATTATCTCATTTCGTACAGCACTGGCTCGGTACGACTTTTTCGTCAATTTGCATACGTAATTAATTAAATTTTTTTCGAGAATGTTTTTATCTTTTTTTTCTGCTAGAGCAGGTGGAGTAAGATAAAACTGTACTGTCACTGGATACGGGTTTGTTAATCCCATTTAAATTTATTTTGTCTACGCGAAGCGTTGTGCATTGTTTATTGATGAGATGAGTATATTTTTAGAAGGTGTTTTTACGATATAACGAGTTACAATATATTCATTTTGCAATGTAATAGGGTTAAAGTACGATTGTCATAATCTCAAGTATGCTGTTATCTAATTGTACTTATTTATGCAAATAAAAAAACTTGTAACTTGAATAATTTCCCAAGCCGCATCTCAAAACTTCGAAGCCCAGTATCGGCTTAATCTATTTATTAGAGTATCAGTAGTTTCTACGTCCCTGGATTCATTACACAGTATAAATAGACTTTTTGTACCTTTTAATTACATTATGGCGAACTACGATAGATATTGTATTGCCTGTAAGGATTCTCCACCACCACTAGGATTACAAGATAAATGTTTATGTACACATTGTAATCAAGAATACCACTTAAAATGTTTAAATATAGACAAGGCTACATTCTTTAAGTTGGATGCAAAAGCTAAAACCTTGTGGAAATGTCCGACTTGTTTCAATGTAACAAATCGTCGCAGAGGAGATAACTCGAACACACCAGTTAAAAGCGCAGTATATCCTGATGATTCAATAATGTCTTGCGACAATTCTCTTTTTGTCGAACACTGTGCAACTCCTCCGGGACCTCACTCTTCTACTTCTATGGGCACTTCTCTTAGAGGAGAAGTCACACTAGAAAGTATTGCTAAACTTCTGGACATGAAGCTTGACGCTAAATTGGATGAGAAATTTGAATCGCTAAAGATATCTTTTAACAATGATTTGAAGCATTTAATCAAAACCGAGGTTGTTCAGGCTATTGATCAGGTGAAACAAGAGTTTGCAGAGACTACGGACTATCTACACCAAGAACAAAAAGTGCTTCAGACAAATATTGAATCTACTGAACTGCGAGTCAAAATGCTTGAGAAGCAGAATACGGATTTAAGAGAAAATTTGAAGTCAGTGCAGCGCCGCTTGGAATCTATTGAAAAAATTTCTCGGAGTCATAATGTGGAAATACAAGCGGTGCCCGAAAGAAAGAATGAGAACATCATGGTGCTTATTAAGAATTTGTATGCTGCTGTTAATCTACCTACAACAGATACCGAGATCAGCATGTGTCGAAGGGTTGCTAAACTGCCGACTACATCAGCTAGTCGTCCTCGCAATATTCTATTGTCCCTACCTACTATTCGACACCGTGACAATCTTCTTTCTGCGGTTAAACGCTACAACAAGGCTAATCCGGGCAACACTTTGAGTTCCGCTCACCTTGGGATGCAAGGTGAAAGATTCTCTATTTATGTATCCGAGCACCTATCTCCGGAATGCAAAGAGTTATATGCTATGACCCGAGCGGCTGCTCGTAATAAATATAAATATGTATGGGTTAAATTTGGAAACATATATATTAGAAAAGACGATAATTCCCCGGCTGTGCAAATTAAGATTAAGGATTGTATTTCCAAAATTGTTTAGTAATGTGTAAATGTGTCTTTTTTTAACTCAATTTTCATTTTTCATTAGCTAAAATTTCCTTTGTTTTGTAAATATTGTTTTTTTTTTTTTTTTTTTTTTCCTCTCATATTGTAATTTTGTCTACTTCTTATATGTTAATCTATTATCAGAACGTTAATCGCATGCGCACCAAAACACATCAGCTATATACAAACATTCTTAATAATGATTATGATATTATATGTTTAACTGAGACAAATTTGGACAGGGCAATTTTTAATGAGGAGTTATTTGATGGACGTTATAATGTGTTCCGACGAGATAGAAACGAGTGTTTATATGACCAACGCAAAGATGGAGGAGGGGGTGTTATTATTGCTATTAAAAAATGTTATACTGTCACTCGTAAATCTTCTTGGGATAGTAATTTTGAAGACATATGGATTTCAATTTTACCTAATTCTACTGATCGTTTGCCATTAAATATTTGTTCTTGCTACCTACCACCTTATCTTAAAACGGATGATATTGATAGATATATGAAGCATTGTCAAAATATAATACTAAATAATTCATCATCAGAGGATTTCTTGATGATAGGCGACTTTAATTTCCCTGATATAGACTGGAAGACTTCTAATTCAGAATTACGACTGATTCCTCATGCTTCTAAATCCATTAAAGATCGCTTACTTATAGATACCTTGGATTTGTGTGATCTTGGACAGTTCAATAGTTTTAAAAATCACAATGACCATATTCTGGACCTGGTTCTATCTACTGTTAAAGAACTAGTTGTCAAAGATGTTGAACCTTTATTAAAGCTGGAAAACCATAATCCATCTATAGTTATTAATTTTAATTACAATATTAATAAACCTACATCGTCAATCAAAAGTAATCGTAACCTTTTAAAACCTAATTTTCATAAATGTAATTTTGTAAGTACAAAAAAATATTTAAGTAAGATAAACTGGCATGAGCTCTTGAAGGACTTGGATCCAGAAAGTGCTGTTGATGCAATGTACTGTGAAATTAATTCGGCTATTTGCTTGTTTACTCCTCTCAAAAAAAGTAATCCACACCAATACCCATACTGGTTTAGCTATCCTCTAATTAGGTGTCTACGTGAAAAGAAAAAATACCACGATTTGTACAGAAAATTTGGTAATCCACGGGATTACGATTCTTACAAGTTGCTGAGAAACCGTAGCAAGCGTTTAATTGAAACTTGCTATAGATCAATGCAAGAAGAAGTTGAAGACCATATTAATAAAGACATAAAACATTTTTTTAAATTTGTTAATAGTAAGAAATCAAGTAATGGCATTCCTGATACGATGACACATGGTGATAGTACTGCTTCAACTCCTAAAGAAATTTGTGAATTGTTTGCTACGTATTTTTCTTCTGTTTATGAAGAACCTAAAACTGGTGAACCCAATTTTAGAATCGATGATAGAAATAATTTCACACTTTCACACATATTGATTACTAGAGATGATATTATTGAAAAAATAAAAAAACTAGATCCTCACAAGGGTCCCGGCCCTGATGGAATTCCATCATTGTTTATTAAAGCTTGTGGTGAGGAACTAAGTTTGCCATTGTGGATAATATTTAACAAGTCACTCAAGGCCGGTATTTTCCCTTCTATTTGGAAGAACGCCCATATTATACCTATTCACAAGAGTGGAGATAAAACTAAATGCGAGAACTATAGGCCTATCAGTATATTGTCGTGTATGGCTAAGATTTTTGAATCACTTATTTACGATCATATATACAATCACGTGAAACCGCACATATCTGACCTTCAACATGGTTTTATCACAGGCAGATCAACAGTCAGTAACTTGCTTGTGTACAAAAATTTCATTTGTGGAGCATTTGCATCTCAACGTCAAGTAGATTCGGTCTATACGGATTTTACAAAGGCGTTTAACAAAGTCAATCACAAAGTACTTGCTGCTAAATTAGCAGCATACGGCATACATGGTAATTTATTGAGGTGGATTATATCATATCTTGATAGACGTAGTCAGATCGTTGCAGTGAAGGGTTTCTTATCTGAACCAGTTCCTGTTACATCGGGTGTACCACAGGGGTCCCACCTTGGTCCTCTGCTATTTATCATTTTTATCAATGACTTGTTGGATCATATTTCGAGTGAATCGTTACTGTATGCTGATGACATGAAATTGTTCCGTATTATTAATGATATTGATGACTGTCTTATGTTGCAAAGAGACCTAGATACCATTCATGAATGGTGTTTTCGTAACTGGATGTGTTTAAACGTAGATAAATGTTTCTCTATTACTTTTACGACTAAAAGAACTCGTCTTCAGTACGTTTATTACATCAATAATCAGCCATTAATTGAGAAAAGTGTTGCTAAGGATCTGGGTGTATACTTTGACTCTAAATTAGATTTCAGGCATCACTTTGATTACATGACCAAGCGTGGGTATCAACTTGCCGGTTTTATTTTGCGCATTATGAAAGATTTTAAAAAACCCTTTACTTTAGTCTATCTTTTTAATACTTTGGTTAGATCTGTACTTGAATATGCTTCTGTAGTCTGGTCACCCTATTATGATGTACATTCTTCAAATATTGAAAGAGTTCAGAGATGTTTCGTGCGGGGTATTTGTCGTAAATATGGACTAAGCCGTCGATTGTCATCATATAATGAAAGAGTAAACCATTTCGGCATTGTAAAGCTGGACATACGCAGGCAGTTCTTTATGCTTATTTACCTACATAAAATCATTCACTCCTCCATCGATTGCCCTAAACTATTAAGTTTGATTAACTTCAACGGCCAATCACGTGTACGTAACCCGCGTATCTTTCGTCTAGAGGTTTACAAAAACAACACATCGTTTTTCAATCCTGTTGTTAGGATGTGTCGAGATTTCGATGAGCTGAGACATGATAACGTTGATCTTGACATTTTCAATCCAAATCTTTCACAGTTTAAAAAATCTTTAGCTGTTGCATTAGATATGTGATGTGAAATAATATATATATATGTGTGTGTGTATGTGTATGTATATATGTGTATGTGTATGTATGCATATATATATGTATGTTTATATAATTTTTATATGTTTTATATATATTATATATATATATATATATATATATATATATATATATATATATAAATTGTAAATTTCTTTAAAGTCAATTTAGGTCCTTACTATGTTAAAATTGTTTAAGACTTGCTATGTAACATTTATCATGTTTTGCTGTGTACACTATGTTGGAATGCAGACTAGTTCTAAATTGTCAAATGATTATTTACTGTTTTTTTTTTGTCTGTAATCTGTTTGTGTGCCTAATAAATAAAATAAAATAAATAAAATAAAAAATCGAAAATATTCAAGTTCAAATCATCGTATAAACATAGGCACCAATTTATGATTATTGTTTATGTAAAATCTATACAAATAACATAAAATGTATACATAGCAACCCAAGATCCTAATCTAATAAGGCAACCGACATTAAAAGCAGCTCAAGACGGGTCTCGCTCGGGGAATGCTAAATATTTAACAAATTGGTTTCCGAGGTAAGTTTAGGGACGTCTGACCACACACCCTTTCAGCAACGGAAGCTCCTAAGAAGCTCGGCAGGTATCGCGCTCTGACGGGATGTAGGGTAAGGAATTCTCGTTATGAAGATTTGATTTGATACGCAAACTATCGTCAAATATAGATGTACTGAAATTTAAATTCGACAATTAGTTGTGAAATACAGTCGAAATTGCGGCGGCTGAAAATGTTAAAGTATTTTATCTTAATTTTGACATAATATATCAAATAATTATCCGATTACTTTATTACAATGCAAATCTGATGATTACTGATATAGCTTATTTACTTTGCTTACAACAATAGTGAATAAAGTTGTTCTCTTTTGACTTTTATTTAAAATCAGAATTCAGTATATACATACAGTAAACATTTTTGTTAAACTACAGATTGAGATACATTTACGAGAGTAACATAGGCGCCCAACAAGACTACACTCGCATGTGGTTTCTGAGGAAAATTACATCAAATCAACTGAATTATTTAAAAGTAAACCTGAAAGCTTCTATAGTTTACCTCCAAGTGTTGTTTAGTTTGCAACTTGGTGAAATATTTCACGTTTCTCAAGAGATTAAGTGAAAGTGTAACTAATAACCCTTCTTTTATTAGTTTTTTACGATCAAACATGAACTATCGTAGGAGACATAGAGAATGATAAAGATATATTTTTACATCTACAAGTCAAACAGTATATTGAGATGTCGCTTCCTACCATTAATTCAAAGCTGAGAGATAATAGTATCTGAAGTTAGCAGTGTCGGCGAGCCCAGAGTCTGCAACTTGTATGTTTGACAGTAATAAGTTGGCTTCCTGTTGATGTTGCAAGTTATAGAGGCTAAGTGCACACAAAGCGGATAATTATTTCATGCTTTTAATCACTACATAGTAAAAACAAAGTCGCTTTTTCTGTCCCTATGTCCCTTTGTATGCTTCAATCTTTAAAACTACGCAACAGATTTTGATGCGGTTTTTTTAATAGTTGCGTTATTCAAGAGGAAGGTTTTTATGCACATGCGAAGCCGTGGCGGGTCGCTAGTACATTATAATGTAAATTTACAGGTAATGATACTTACTTATAAAACAGACATAACAAATACGTGTCCTCTCAAAAACATCAGAATAAAAGTAAAATGTGGGAATTATGTAACGTCACTCACACGGTTAACATCGATAAATTAAATTTAATTTATATAGGTAAAAGGGGTTTTAAATGTCATTTTATTAAGCAAACCTTTGTGTAAAAGGTTAGAACCGCTAAAAATATCTGCAATAATCCAAAACCGAAAATGCTACTGTCAAATTCAAATATCAAAAAATCGCGCCGAGTTACAAAGTTTTCTTCTAAAAACTACTGCAACCATTTGTACACTTTAAGTCATAAACTACTTCCGCATTTATATACAGTCATCTTCATCATTTAAGCGTATTCTCGGTCGCATACCAAGCTCATAGCTTTAGAACCCAAAATCCTCTAAAATTCTATATCTTAAAACATCTTAGTCAATAAGTGGAAATAATTTCACTAGTTTAAAGACATATATAAAAACAGATTTGTAAGTTATTCCACTAGTTGTGTATCGTTCCTTATAAAGCTTTCTATTATAGCTCTCGAACTGAGAACTACGATCGAAGCTCTACCAGCAATTACAGTAACATACAGTTCGCTGAGTTAGTTTTCTTAAACTTTGTATTATTATACTTTAAACCCACGACTTGCAAGGATTAAGGCTCTATAAAAATACTAAGTAAGTAAGTAATATATAGGTATATAACACATGAGTGGACGACACTAATAAGTAGTTTTTTTTTTACTAAGTAGGCAAACAGGCATACGGCCCATCTGATGATAAGCGGTCACCGTAGCCCATGGACGCCTGCAACACTAGGAGTGTCACGTGCGCATTGCCGACCCTATTAAGGAATCTTTTTACGCCTTTTCAAAAGACCCCATACTGTTAATTCTAGTTATTTAAGGTACTAATATAATTTAATATAATAATAATAAATTAATGATATTGATTTTCATAACAATATATTGTTGTTCCGTCTAAATTTGAGACCAACCGTTCAATTACAGAAAGAGTAAAATCCCGCAAGATATTCTCCAAGAGGCAAATGTAGAAGATTAAAAATTCCACGCGATCATAAAGTCTACGCTTGGTGAATTTGTTATGATATGAAGTTCTTTGATAGCTCCGCAGTGGTTCGCAAGTGATATGAGGAATTGAGCATTGTGGAATATGTGGTATATGGATATAGCACGCCTGGTAAGTAAAGATATCATCATCATTGGCCAGCACATCTTTTACAGATGATTCTTGCAGTGGCTGTGTTATAGTCATAATTATACTGTCAATTGTTGGGTATGCCACATCTTCCCTCATGGAATAATATACATATCATCACGCCTGTCTCCCGCAGAGGTTAGACTTCCACTTGCTGAATTCCCTCGCTTCCTACAACACGCGCTCGCCTATTTCGGGAACTCCTAATATCTCCTATAGGTATATATTTTAGAGTTATGCGATTTGATCGCAGAATGAAATTAACAAGCTGAAATATCAAAACCTCTATCTATACTAATATAATAAAGCTGAAGAGTTTGTTGGCTGAGCTGGAAATTACTTAACTTAAATAATAAAATAAATAAACAGAAGTTTGATGTTCTTATTTACTTATAATTTCTTATTAATTTATAATATAGGTAATTAACAAAGTACCTTAAAATCATCACAAAAAAATTCTAAAATATTAACCATTGCCAAGAGCACAGCAAGCTGTCCAACTATCAGATAAGCAATACGATATGTTAGATACGGACCGTTCATTTCCCATACCAGAGAGGATTTCAGTGGTTGTACAAATATTGCAAGCAAAACGTTTTAATTTAGGTGCATATCGAAGTTTTAAGTTTATTTGGAAAATAGTTTTTTCAATAATTTTTGCCTAAAACGAGTGTTTTCCGTGGAACAAGTTGTTGCGCTTGTGCTTTTCACAAGTTTTAATAAAAACTGACTTGCAATTACAAGGAAAGGCTCAAAAACAATCAAATGACATACTTTCTCTCTTCTCTCATCCAGGTGCTTTCCCTGTTACATACTTATCAGGTATACTCTGAAATCCAAGATCAGCAGTTTTGCTTACATTATCTTCAACTACATTATCTTTTTCTAGATGTTTTATTCCTACATGAACGATTTACATAATTAGGTATATCAAATTGTTGCTCTGGGAACAAAGACCATATCATGTTTTGGTACTAGGAAAAATTAATATATTTTAACGATACCAATATTTACACAAAATAATAATTAACTTTCAAAATTGTATTTAAGATCCCTTCGAATTGACCACACTAAAAATTACTTTAGTCCATAGTATGCTCCCAGAGCAACGAGTTTTTCAAAAAGCAATGTTTATTTTAAAACTGCTAAATGAGTCGTGAGTTGTTTATTCGTTGCGGCAAGCGCGGATCGCCGATTCACTCGGAAATAATTATGAAACATTGTTTATTGGATGGAATTAGGTTTTATGAGCAATATTTCTATGATGTTTTTTTGTTAAATGAATTCTTATCCCATAAATAAAAAACTTCCTGATTTTTCTATTACAAGACTATATTATACATTATACTTATAATACGTATTAAATAAGCAATTTTGTGGCCGTTTTTTGATCGGTTAAGTAACTAGAGATTTTTAAGTAAAGCATGTTAAGCTGATGAGCCCTATTGATTTTGCTTGTTGGCAAGCATTAATCTAACAGTCGTATTAAGAAAAATTTATCAAGCCGTAATAGTAAGCCGTTTAGTCTAGTAACTATATAAAGACATGTTTGGCCTTAATACAAACATTTAAATGCAAAAAAACTGGTGCCATTTAGTCGCGCTTCTGGGCACATCTTACAAAAGTAATGTGTATATCAATGTAATTTACACGATATTTTTTATTCTGTTGGTAAGACTTCTTGATATCCTCATGTTATCAAGGCTTTATCATTCGTTTCTTAATACACTCTCTTAGCAAACGTCAAATAGCGTTAACAAGCACAATAACTAACAAGTCCTTAAAACCTTTTATAGCGTTTTTTTTCTTAATACGACTATAAGACTACAAATATGGTTTCATGCAATTTAACAATTTTCTGATTCTTAAGTTTTTGTTTTTGATGATCTAAGTTCTACCGGGTGGCTTAATTTCGTATAAAGTATGGAATTAGTTGTTTATATAGTGTGTACAAGGACTGAAGAAACTGAACGAAACCGAGCGCGGTTTTCTATTAGCATACTGTAGATAAAAATGGATTTGTGACGGTTTCGATACTGTGTCGTATGAATTATTTTCTACCTAATGTCTCTTAATATAATTTTCAAATTTTCCACTTCTTATTTTTTAAAACAGATGCATTTTTTTTCATTTATTATAAACAGTTTTTGTCTATTACACCACTTGGGTACCTCTTCGTCTGCTATACTGACATGGAAGCTACATAGACTAACTCTTCGACTCACTGACTCAAGCACGTTTCAGTTTCACAAATCTAATTTTTCTCTTCCGGGCACTTTTTGAAAACTATTTCGTCGAGCTCTTGTATTGGCAATGTGATGAAAGAAGTAGGTATAAATAATGAAATTATTTTATAAAATTTTATGTAAAGATTCACTGAAGTTTTTTCTATAATTCCTCTCGCCTTAAGTCCAGTTAATTTGCTTACCGGGTGCCGCGGGTTCTGCCAGGGTTTTAAAGTAAAAAGAAGAGAAGAGCCAAAAACTCAATTTATCCGCTTCGCAACAAGGAAAACGGGGAAATCAAGTTAACGTACACTAAGGCGTCATTATTCACACCGTATCGTAACATGAAAAAAGACGTAAAACTTGAAAGCATTTGGCACGAGAGCGACGTTAATTTTAAAGATGGTGAAAATTACAGCTCCATTTAGTGTATTGTTTGTGTTCACGACCTGTATAAATTGTTTTACTGCCTTAAAAATTTCGGTGCTTGGATTAACTTACCTCAGTGTAAGTATTAAAAAATGTTTTGAGCTATTTTTTTTAAGTTTATCATCTCGAAGCGTTTATCACTTTTTTTATAATACCTACACATTTTAGAAAACTACAGGTTATCTATTTGTACAATTACCTTTTTTTTCCTTTTAGGACCTTCTATAGTTCTATGTACATACTATTGTAAACAAGGTGGTAAAACGAAGACAGACATTAGGTATAAGGGAATTGGGGGCTGATAGTTTGTTACCTTCTGCTGTTAATTCCTGTGTAAGATAACTACAGATATGAAAATGGAAGACACACCATTTGCTTGGGATACGCGGTTGAATGACGATGAAAAAAAAACGGTCAAGTGCGAGTTGAACTCGCGTGGAGAGGGTTCCGTACAAGGACAATATAAGTTTTTATATTCAATTGTGGTATTTAACTACTACTATCGCTATCTAGTGGTGTTTTAGTGAACTATTTTTCGTAAGTGAACGTTTTATATTGAATTTACCACTAAATTGTCAATTGATAGTATTCTTGTAGGTTTTCCTGTAATCTACAGGCAACGAACTAAATTTGTTTTTTTTCAAAATATTATGCTCATTAGTTTCGGAGATCAGGGGAATGGTAAATTTTCGACTTCTTTCATGAATAAAATCAAAACTATTTATGTCACAATAATAACAAAAATATATTTGAGATCCTCATAACGAGCCCTTGCATTTGGTATATATCACGGTAAGGTTTGCAAAACGTTTTTTTTTATTCGTAAGTTGTCCCCCGAAATATACACTTAATTAAAAAATACAATTATTTACTTTGCACATCTGTGTTTGGGTCACAGGATTACGCCATACTACCAAATTTCATCTGTTTTGGTCCAGTAGGTCCGGAGAAAATTGGCTGTGACAGACAGACGCATAAGTGATCCTATAAGGGTTCCGTTTTTACATTTTTGTACGGAACTCTCAAAAAATACAAAACACATTATATTATGAAATTTTATAAGTGTCAATAATATCTATGGAACTCGTAGTGACATGTAAATGCAAACTAAGTATAGGGACTCCCGTTTTGATTAAAAGGTCCCTCGCAAGTGTCGAACAAATTGAATACCAAATAGGCTCTGCCCGAATCGTTATATGATTTCGTGTTCGAGTCTGAAGATTGTTCAACATTTTATTAAGTAATCTCGAACAAACTTGGTCATATACTTACATCTAATCAATCAAATCTAATCAAATTATTATCAAAACTTACATAATTAAGAGGATGATATAAAGAATTTATCCACGACCAGTTGTAGGAAAACAAAAAAATAGATCACTTACACGTTTTTAATGCCCATGCAAGGATGAGAGAGTCACTACAAGGTTTTTTCAATGCCTTATCAAAACACAATCACTGACTAGGTACAGCATACTATAGGTACTACTAAATGACTGTTCTAATTATATGAAACTAACTTATCGGATCAAAAGTCAACGTTGAGCCAAAAATTGCCCGACAGGGCAATATGCATTTACCTTTTGAACAAGCATAATGGAAATTTCGGGCAACCACTTGGAAAGCCTTTTGATCTTGGGCATTTTACTTAAACGTTTATTGAAAGATCTTAAAAGGTTTCATTCGGAAGTTCTCTAAGTTTCAAGTTTAGCTCCAAAGTATTAATAAGTGTACTTTAGTTTATTTAGTGTCGCTCCAATTATATTATAAATTATAAATAATAAGTACATACATCTATCAAAAATTCAAACTTATTAAAAAAAACTTTGGCACTCCGGGTGTGCTGTCGGAAATAAAAACTTGTACAATTTTTTTAACTGTCAGTAATGGTGTCGCGAATTTAATGGTTTATTTTTACAGAGGAGTTTTAACCTTAAAAATGCTCAATCCATATAAGATATTTAGTTATCACTTCACAAAAACAACACACCTGTACCCCTACTGAGATTAATTAAACGCAGAAACTAGCGACTGCGTTAGGTGTATATAACTTCTTAGTTACCTTCTATCCGCTAGGAGCACTGTGTACAGCACCCGTAGCCAAAGTGACAATTTCAAAACGCTAACGAATATCGACAAGAACAAAATGTACGGGATTTACATAAGCTGCGCTAAATCACGTGGTCAATTTTATATCAATCCCATACATTTTGTTTTTTTCGTACCTCGTTAAGGTTTTGCGATTGTTAATTTGGCTAAGCCCCCAGGTTTGCGATACAAAATCGCTAGCGCTTCGCCAGCGTATGCGTTTATTAAATTCGTGGTACTAGATTTAAGAGAGGCATTTGTATTCCAAGGAGTTTTGTTATATCAAAAGAAACATTTAAACAGATACCTACTCAACAAGTAAGAACTGAACTGAGAAACTCCGTGTTAAAATAAAATTTCGCTTGGCTTGATTGTCGAAATTCCGACGTCTTTCAAAAGCTTGCATTCGTAAACTGAGAATACGCGGTAGTCTGAATTTCTAGACCCTGAATGGGTATTCACTAAATACAGGTCTTTTTCACCCTTTACGGCTCGAAAGACGGCAGATCTTAGACTGCTTTTTCTTTCTCATTAAGATTTTTTTGGACGTGGTCGCGCCGCGCGTTCTAAAACTTTTTGTAAGTAAATAGTGGTGGCGTTGAGATTTTGAATCAAAAAGAATCATTTTGTGGTTAATGTTGTTTTCATATAAGTAAACGTTATTTCTCTTTTGCTACGCATAGTTTAAAATAACACTAAATAATAATTTAGTTTGACCATGGTTTGACTTAGTTTTCAATGGATAAAAATATTTATGAATTGAAAAATATATATATTTTAATTTTCTTAGGTACGAAATAATGATTCTTTGATTTATTTCAACAACTTTCCTTTTGCAAGTTTCAGTTCTTATCTGCTTAGCCTATTCAATTCATGGTCAGGTCAAGAATCACCCAAGCGGTCACTGGTGGTCGCCTAACGTTATGGTTTCTATTGTTTTTTGCGGTACCTTTAGGTATGTCAGTGTTAAAGTCGCGATGTTATTGTGATCATTGTTTACAATATTTTATAATATTTAGCTGATTTAAAACCAGCAAACTGAACAAAATGTGATATCATTATCAAATAACTACACATTCTATAAAATATTTATTTCTCTGATACATGGAATGAAACAAGCATTTTATTTTCTCGCGCTCTTAAAATCTTATTTTCTTTACAATCTGTGTTTCGAATCCTTCTTGAAGTATGTTTACTCAATGTAGGACTTTATTCCTAGAGACGTAAATACGTTATTCAATTTGAACAGGTTCAAACAGAAGCTGCAAAAGCACAATAAAGTATTGATTGGTCCATTTACGGATCTTCTCTCTATTAAAGTTTAACAATAAAAGTGCGAAATTGCTTGTAAACTCAAATTCGGAAAAGTTCTAACACAATCTCATGGATTTTGGTGACTGGCAGTTTAAATAAAAATTACCTCAGTACTTAAATCTCCATAAATTTTACATATTGTATTGTATGTAATACAAATAATATAACTTATATACAAAGAATCAAATAATCTTGTTGTTAACGATTCATAATTCATAATTCATTTATTTTATGACAGATTATTTAGAAATAATAATAATAAAGACAATTTGATTCTGTGATGATTAATAGCTTAAAACTAATGATTCTTCTTTACAAGTACTATTGTTTAAAAAAGATTTATTATATCAATAGATAAAAATATATATTTCTATGTTATGGAAGTTGCGGCCAAAAGCAATTGCATAAACATATTCCATTTTTGCTTCATCCAGATTTTCAAATACTAGCTATTACTTAATTCTATGCAATGGTGTAGTTACTCCCGTAATAGTTTGGCTGGAAACATTTTCAGTCCCAAGTGCTAGTTAGAGCAAATTCTAATTAAGTTAACTAAGGCGCCGACTATTGAATGGTAGTGGACTTGCAGTCAAGTGAAATTTTATTCTTGCACTTGCTTTTATGTTGTCTTTAATTTTCAATGAAACAATGACGTTCGTTTTATTTAAAATGTTGAGTTTAAAATATTCGTAAAGTAAATACCTATTAAGTTTCGTTGGTATTTACTCTTTGCATTTACTATATTTATAGAATGTAATACAAATAGCATTAATATTTTTTCTGTTAATCCTCTCCCCATCGTTGAAGCCCCTTTCTAATAAGGACTTAGTCACATGAATGAAATGAATGCGATTTCTTACTTTTATATATTATAACACATATTTTGAATATACGTAATAAACATAATTTGAATCTTTATATCTTTTAACAATTTAATTGGCAAAAATGTACAGTGTATAAAAGTAATAAGTTAAAATACCAAATGTATAATTAACACAAAATATTAGGAAGAATAGTGTTAACCATTCTTTTAAATGTCTATGTATCTGTGTAAAAGTCAAAATAGGTAATAGTTGAAATGTACCTATCTTAAAAAGGTTAACTACCTAACACCTTGTAAGTAAAACAATGCGCGGTTCCGTCGTTGTTCGGAGAAATATAATTATGATACTGCTTAAAAGTTAATTAAAAATAACATATAATTCACATTAACTATGTCAATCATAGGGTTTTTTTAAGTAGTAAGGGATACAATTGCAATGTTTTTTGTTGGGATGAATGACTTTACAAGGTTCGGAAAACCGATCTAACTGAAAGAGGAAATGGCTAGGATTGATGGCTAGGATTGACCCATAGATCGCGCCAAATACAGATGATACAATATACATTAAACATATCTGGTCGGTGTGACAATGGCCTTAGCCAACGTCATCATAACTCCGCAATAAAACACGTCACCGCTGTATGGTATTATATCTTTATCTCGGTCGCACAGCTCCGTTTCATTTGTCGTGCTCATCATAATGGTGGCCATATAAATTATTGCGCCTCAAGTTTCTGCTCAAGGGGATAAGATATGCTCACTAAGATTGTCTTTGTACGATTTCAAATAAAACAGCATTTTCATTGCGATATAACTATTTGTGACTTTCAGACATTAGTTGTTGTATTTAAAGTTCGTCATGGAAGAATAAAATATTCATTTCTGAAATAATGTAAAAAAATATGCGTTGGTGCTACTTCTCTATCAGGGGATATTGTTGTGCAAATTTCACTTTACTAAACTTAAATTATTTAAATATGCTGGAAAACCCTGTAAAGTCTGTCTCGAATACAATGTTAATCCATCATGATTAAAAATATTGTACTTAGGTAGAAAATACAAAAGTTTTAAAGAAACGCAAACGTAGAACAGTTGAATTGCTGCTAACATCCAGGCTTCTATCGAGTATTCATGAACATTTATATGAACTAATTCAATTTATAGTTTAAATAACCCAGTGCATATCATGAGCAAACATATCATACAGAGATAACTGCTACACCTTCTCACAACTTCCCTTCAAATGAACAGATATAATACATGCTGTTTTAATTGGATAAATCAATTCAGGGTAGTAACTTGAAAAATCGGTTATACAACTTTAAAGACTTCATCGCACTATAATCCATATTGTTTACGTAAGCAGTATAACTATCTTACCCCTTCACATTGTTCAGGAAGTTGAGAATACACGCTTCCGGCATCAGACATGCCTTTAATCTCAAAAGTATATGGCCACATTGTAATTTAGATCCTATCCGGAAGGACCATTGAATCTACGGCGTTCTAAAGGGTTGTAAGTGTCGAAAACGCGCAAAAAAAAAATACAAAATTGCAACGTGGGCGGAAGATACTTCAAAAGGATCGCGCGGTTAGCAATTTTAGGTTTCGCTTTTTTTTAATTTTTTTTTATTTGTATTTTTCCTTTAGATTGCTATCGTCCAGATTTGAAACAAAATAATGAAGTTGGTTTTTATATCTCTTTAACTTAAATATGATTATGTAAAACTATTATTTTTTATTCATGTTACTACTTATGTAACTCTAAAATCATTCGATATTATTTTTAAGCTGACTGTCGTTGTAAAAAAGTACATAATACTTTAGGCTTTTATTTATGTTAAAAGACCAGAATACTAAAAAGTTCATCAATACTTACGAGTGAGAGACACATCAAAATAGGGAAAGTACAAAAGTATGTCTTGGATTAGGGATGTTTGCCTTATATCTGATATTCAACGTTAAAAAGATAAAATAATAAAATGGTAATTGACTTTTTATAAAAGATCGAGTATAAATTAAGATTAAATTTATAATAACAAGTGAAGGTAACACTTTTAACATTGAAGATACGTCACTACTTGCATTTTCAGATATAAAGTATCTGTAAAAATATTTATGGACCAGCGGGCAACAGCTAGTAACATATAAAGTATATCCTATATATCCTATACTAACGAGCAATATATAAATTTATTTGTACTCGCGTTTTCGAAAACGGCTCTTAACGATTTCTTTGAAATTTTAAGCATAAGTTCTTACATAGTCAATAAGATAATCTAGCTAGGTTCCATGTCTGGGAAAATTCGTTTTACGCATATTTTAACGCAAAAAAAAATTCTGCATTAAACGAGCGAAGCTCGGTCATCCAGATGCTACAATATAACACGTCGATTTTGTTAGAATTAATTGGCTGTGATAAAAAGTTCTTATGGGGAAAGAGCTCAGCGAAGTAGTGATTAAAGTCTTCACGCTATTACTTACATAACATACGTCTAAGTTGGATTTACAATCTGTGGGATGAATTTTGTATTACATAGTATGCTGGAAATTTTCTATGTTCTCATTAGTTTACATCAGATCAAATTCAATTTACGAGGTGAGTGCCTGAAGAGGGTCCGGTGATGAAAACGTGAACGTGTCAGTAAGCATGACGCCTGGTGAGATATTAGATGAGAATATATATTACATATTGTTTGAATAAGTGTTTACTGTATATGGTTCGATTTTTACATAAATTAAAAAGAAAATCAATATAATATTTTTCACGTTTTTTTGTGCCATTTCCTACATAATTGCGTTTTTTTTTCTTTGCTGATAATTGGGTCGTCTTCCAAAAAATAAATCTACCAGTCTACCTCCATTAAAATGATACGAAAACTATTAATAAATTGTTAATACCTTTTGGGTACCGGATGGCAAATGATATAAAAGAGTATTTGTGAAGACATCAACATTTAAACTTCGTTTCATTATTAAAAAACGTACTACTGCGTACATTTGATGCTAGGAATATGCAAATTGTGTTCAAATTTAGCTTATATTTTTTGCAGCAAAGATAGAATACCAAATTCATAGAAAAAATATTTAATAACGAAAATCAGTATTATACCTTACCTTATTATTTTTTGTAATATTTTAAATAAATTATTTCCAGGTGGTTCATTCCGTGGTTGATTCAGGGAAACGTTTCTGATTTAGTAAATATAAACAAAGATAAATAAATATCTTTAAATATTTTCATCAGATTGCCACAGAATGCCTCGGAATTTGAAAGAATTACCCCTAAATAAATTTAAAGCTCATCTGAAAGAGTTGTTGGTATCTAAATGTTATTATGACTTGCATGAATTCTTTTCTGACAAAATGTTGATTGTGACTTTGAAGGACAGCTGATCTAAATTCTGTAAGGTTAACTAGTAACTCAACCTTACAAAGAATTTATACAAAATACACCACAATTCATTAATTTTTGGAGTGATTTAGATTTTTAGTTGCAGCATTTCTATGGTTTATTTAGCATTATACATAAATATACTAAATCGTAATTGTACAACTTTTATTTTGGTTTTGAATGAATAATAGTTCTGTATCTGATGATCAATAAGATGACGTGGCCATTGTGCCTACTAATTCTTGTATGCCATAGAGGTTAAGCATGTTTGTTTCCTACTTCATTATATTTATAAGACCTTACTGTACAACATGTTTACAAGAAATAAATGATTATGATTATGATTATGATTATGATTAGAATATTATTAGTTTCACGGCTACGCCCAAAATCCAATACTTGTAAGTAATTGATTCATTTTTAAAAAATGTTTCAACTGTTTATATATAGAGTTAGCGTTTCAGAAAATTATAAGTAAGTATATAAATAAATAAAATATTCAGGAAGTTATAAGTAAGTAATTATAAGTAGTAAAATAATGTTCAAAAGAAAACTATCCAACACAGTGACAAAAATAACTAAGCCCAATCTTACTCAAAGAGAACATCACCAAAAAAAATCTATTAAGATAAAACATTCATTTTCGAGGCGAAGAAGTTTTATGGTTTGTAAAATATTGAGGACATAAATAAGGAACTGTCGTGTGTAGCACGTCCCCCGCCACCTAGCCGTATTTTATGCCGGATTGTCTTATTCCGTGAAAATAAAAAATGGTTATAAAATTGCTTACGAACAATTTTGAATGTAGCGTCTCGTGAAAAAACATAATTTTCTACTGCAATGATTATTGTCAGAATAACTTTTTTACAAGTTTATAGAAAAATATGTCATAATTATATTTATTTTTCCTCATAGCCCGTTTCCCTTGTGACATGCCAATACAGTTTTAATATATAGTTTGGTAAGCGTACCTATAGATTTGGTCTTGACTCAAATTGTTACTAACAAAATAATGGATTATTTTAAAATTAAATGACAAATTTTTTTTGTTCCATAAGTAAAAAGAAACTACCTAGTATTTCATTAGAATGCATAGCATTACAATGTATGCCTGTTTGCCTACTTAATAGTATAAAATAATTGATCTAACGTAAATTAAAATTTAAAAAAAAAACTATTTTCGGAAACTCTTTCTTTCCGACATAATAATTACAAATATTCACTGCAAGCACAGATTATAGACTACTTTACTAGTAATGCAAGTATTTTTATGACACGCCTATGACATTAAGTTCTATAGAACTTTTCTAGACTAGAAAATGCTAAAAGACTTAGACAAAAAATACAATAATACAATTAGGTCATGAAAGTGAAAGATCGGGCACAAAATTCGGATTTTACTTTTTATTCGTCATACATTTATATTAAGACATCTACGATAAAAAATGGGCTATCCTAAGAAAACATAAGGTCGATAGGACCTTTGGATTTTTGCTCTGTGATTCGCATTTCAGACGGATTGGGGAATTTATTTACGTAATTCGAAAAACAAGAGAATGTTGGTATTTAAAAAGACTTGCACAAGAACTTAATAATATAATAAAATGTCAAGTTCTTTGAATCATTATGACAGCACCAATTTGGGCCAGTACAAAGCATTTTGCCTCTCTTTATGAATGCCTAGTTTTTACTAATATATATAAAATATATATTATAGAAGACAATTTAAACTTAAAATGTCACGTTGGACAGTGCATGTTAGTGAGTTCTTCCTGCCACGTTTGGCTTAGCTGAACATCTAATGTGTACAAAATGTTCTTTAAAAATACAATTTGTAGAACTCGACAGGCCACTTTGTATAATTTATTAATCTTATAACCAAATTTTAACTAACTTACAATGTCAGAACCATAAGTGTTATGATGCTTAACAAAACCCTAAATTATAAATCTAGAAACAACCAGTAAGTACGGACATTGTATAGTTTATTGACCATTCAGTACTTGTGTAAGTAGTAATCAATACATTGTTAGGTGCAAAAATTTAACAGCTCGCTTTAACTGCGGAAGTTAACGATTGGATCTTGGGCACTTTGCGGCTTCCTACGCTGAGTAGTTACATTTTAACTGCATTCTCAAAGTAATATTAGTCACCTATAACAAAATTAGATTAACTAACTTTTTTTTCATTTATGGTATAGATCATAAATAGAGAATTATTTAACGAAATGATGGTAAGCTATGCCTATGGATAAAATCAGCTGCTAACTAAACAACAACAAGGTATTAAATGTTAGGACTTAAACCTCCACATATATTTTCTTTTACTTAAACATATACTTAAGACACATCTTTATTTTAATGGTCTCAATTTAAGTAAAGACTTCACTTAAAGAAATTTAATTTATCAAGTGTTAAGGTGACTCAAGTTCTTAGATTTTATCGTACCAATTCAGACGTACGACGCCGTAAAGTTAATTAAGTGCAAACAGAACACCTACGAAGACGTTTTATTTGTATGCTAAACGCTTAAAGTTAGAAGTACTTTACCATCGGAATAGTTAAAATATGAATAGCATTTTCTCTGGTCTCTTTCAAAAATTATTAATCATTTCGTTCCGTTTTTTTTAATTCGGTTTAAATAAGTTTGATTTGTGTTTTAGTTTAATAGATACTTATAGAAGTGAAAATTTAGACATCGCTTTAAAGCAGACCGGTGCGATGGTGCTCAGAAGACTTAGGTTGCAAGGTGGGTTGCAATAAGGTATGTAATGAATTCCTTTAAAGCTGTGAGCGACAGACGTATATATGTTTTTTTAATATTTTGTATAACTTCTTACAACATAATTACAATTGTTAAGAAGCGATGTAATATTCCGCAAGTCAAGGCTTAATAATAAGTTGAAGCAAATGACGTTGTCTTCTTAAAAAGTATTTTAATTCGATGAAAGAAGTTCCGTGAAGTTTATCCGGCGACGGCAATACGTTGTCGGCGATTTGCATTTTTATGAAAACGTTTTACGACGGAACGGACAAGGGTCCCTTCACGCCTTAGTTAAGTTGCCCGTCCACCACTACGCATGGATAACCTGCTAAAATATTCCCTGTTTTTTTATTAATACGAATTTATTTGGTTTCTTTTATGGTATAAGAATTGAATCAATTCAATTTAGAGATAATATCGCTCTTTTTGGAATTCAAGTCTGAATTATTAAAACACGTCTATTATAAATATCGACATAATTGGATGTCGTTGACAGTAAGATTAACTAGCTGATTTTGTACTTTATTTGATAAGTTATATAATTAATTAAAACTAAAGTTAGATCCCTTGTAAGAGCGTTGATAAGATTTAGTAAAAACTTACTAAAAGTGATCGATTGGCCAGACTTTAATTTCAATTACGTAGCTAAGTGGACATAGCCATAAAGCATGATGATGTCCTCCTTGACGTATTCGTCAACGGCGAAACACGCTTTATTTTCGTAAATGGGATCGGATATGGCTAGCAAATCCAAATTTGAACAAAGCATAGCATGTACTCGTATATTTATCACAGCAGTAGACTTCTGACTTTACATTTGGAGAATCCGAATCTTATCGAATAGCTACAGTCGAATCGGATTCTAATCGAAATTGAGTGGTCAAGCTTGAGGAAAGAAGGGTGATTGTTCTACGAGTCGGTTTCGGAAAGAAATTTATTTTATTTGCATTAATAAAAGAATAAAAAAGTTTTATTGTATTGCAAAGATTACAAATATTTTTTTTTAGCTGATTAGCTGATTTCTCTACTAAAAACTTTTTCTCAGGAGTTCATATTGTTTTATTTATTATAATACTTAATAAGTTTATTTTATTGTTTTAATTATTTGACACGTATTTATAAAACAAAAATTCAATAAGTTCAAATTAAAAAATGTAAATTCCTCTGTTTTGACTCATATTTTGTAAATTGAAATTTTTGGAGAATATGCTGCAGTTATGGCACCGCTTCTTCTCCACTTGCGCTTTAGAGTGGTGGTAAACTTATCATAAGTAATGATTGACGTCTATTAGTGATAAGAATATCCTATGTAAATAATTAAAAAAACATTTCATTTCAGTGGGATACTGGGCCTATTCAAGATATATTAACACTATTTAAGACATACACCCTGAGATTGACAAAGAATTTTTGCTCAAAATAGTCACCTTCCAGTTAGGATACTGCAAAAAATTCAGTCTTGTATTATATTCTGATCTCGTGTTGTAGTTGTTGTAGTTGTATTGTTGATTAAAGCTATATATAATTCACTTACAAATAGCTATTTTTGTTTTATAATAGTAGTTGCTTTAGGTTTATGTTTTCACGACGAACGTGCAAACCATGTCGCAAGCAGAACAAAAAAGGGCGTCGACTTTAATAAATGTTAAACATCTGGACCAAGCGACGGCTCCTTGCTATTCATACCGGTGCACCTTTCTGCACTCTACTTTATAGTAGGTATACCTATTATACATAAAGTATATGCATGTAAATTTAATATTAAGTACTTATTTATCCGTGTTATTTATATTATTTAGCTTTACTATTTATATACCTGTATTATGCCGAGTTACAAATATACCACTTAGGTATATTATCTTTTTATTATTTTTATTGATAAGTGATTTGGTTGGTAGTTCACATGGATTAAACTAGCCTCAAATTAAGGTACGATACTATTTTGTAATAAATCTATACAAAGATATACACCTAAGACCCAGGTCAAATTGAAGAAGGCCATTTTCCAACTTGGCTTGACTAGGATTTAAACCAAGAACCTCCATATTAGCGGACTAGCGTGTTGAACATTAGTACACCATGGGTCTTGTAGCCAAATCTTGCAAAATGTCTTAATGTTTTTAAATTAAAGACAGTTTTGAGATATAAGAAAGAAACTTAAAAACAAACTTAAAATTCTGTAACAGCGCGGTATATAGAAAATAATAGCCAAAAAGTGCATACTTAGTCAAGATTCATTTCCCAGTACATTTCTCAAGTGCTCCAACTTCTGTACAAACTTACCATTCAGAAATTATGAACAGACGAAGTTCAAAACAGACTTAAGAAATTTTTACTTTAATAGTAGTCGACCACTTAACTGGAGGGCATGAGATCCGGAACTTAAGCAATTAGAGCCGGAGGCAAACAGCAATTAACGGAAAATGCTATTTGAGCACAGAAAAGGTAGAAATGTAGAAATAATTCAGCCAATAACAGCGAGGGTGACTCGTTAGCCAAATTATTCATTAACTGCTAATGACCGAAATATATCAGGCACTTGTGTCTGAGAATGTACTTAGCAAAGGCGCACAAATTAAGATGTTACTTCATATAATATTATCTTAAAGAGGTTGTGTTCAAGCTTCTTGGAAAATATTTTCTTCTTATGTAACTGTATTATTTATTCATTAGAACCTCACCCATAATTGTTTAGACATAACTTATGTGATAGCAAAATTGCTTCCCAAATGTCATCAGAAGATCGCTCGCTTCTGATATATACATAGTAACTGCTTATATCAGAGAAGCCTTGAAATGTACTAAAAGTACATTTATTTTCAGTTACAATTCATTATCACCACCTTAGTGATCTTCCGGTTGCATCCCAAGCCATAGCCGTTAGTGCTATTATATTCCGTGCCAGAGCCCAGGGTTGGTTGAAACGCGATGACTTATTATTTTCCTCGAATATTAAATACATAAAATAAAATTTGGCAAAATTTTGATGAGCGGTAACCCGCCTCACCTCGACTCTTCTCGGGAATGCTATGGTTGGTGGTATGGTATCTGCCACCAGACAAAAATTGATAGTAAATTAAGATATTTGAACTTATTTAACAAATAAAGAATATTGAATTATGAATTTTGAAACGAAAGTGCAAAAAGGATCTTTGTAATTGATTTATGTGGATCTAGGGGGAAGAAGACACACACGGCTTTGAAATTTATAGAAATTTTCAAAAGTTGAATTAATTAACAATTTGTGTAAATGGGTTGTACTTAGACTCTTCTTCTACAACCTAAAATTGTATGAAATTTAGCGAAAAGAAATAAAGTTTAAAAATAAACAAGCTAGGGGAATAAAAAATTAAGTGTCAAATTTTTAGTGGTTCTGTTTTAATTCTACAAGTTTGTGGTTCAGTATAAAAAAAAACGAGAAATACTGAAGTGTCTGTTTGAAGCAAACAAACTCAATTTGTTCAGATTCCAAGAAACCACTCGGCCTAGTTTAGCCAATCAAGCCAGTAGACATCCCAAAGTTTCCCAATCTACGAAATAATTGGATTTTTCAGCGTGGATTCGATAAAAAATAGCTTTCCCACGATCTTGCGAACTACGCACGCAGCGTATTCTAAGCCGGTGAACAAGAAAAATGCTGTATCTAAAAAAAGGATTCTGCGAAAGATCGATTAGTCTTCATTAGATGCGGAATATAAAATTATATCTTCACTTTTACGCGTAAAAGCACAAGTTACTTAGCTGATTTTTCTAATAAGGGCCGTTTTAGACTTCATAATTCATATTAGAATTTCTTCATTTTATTGTCAATTGACTATTTAATCTTAATTTTAGGTACTAGTATTTATTGCAACTGAAACACTAATACTTATTGTTTTGTGATAACTAATTTTGAAAATGAAGTTTTTTTTCATATATCTACCAAATTGGATTGTTCACGATGTCACTAATTTACTTGGTATTAAATAATTTAGTTAGTACAACAATAGTTTCATGGACAAAAGCCTGTTTTAGCTATTTTAGCATCATAAAATTGTATAAAACTCCAAGTTTTCAGATCGGTTCAGAACTAAGCTGAACTAAAAACTGAAAATTTTAGTTGTACTTACCTATTAATATTTTCTTAGCTGTTACCGCAGCAACTACATAGGCTTGAGATACTGATATTGCGCAAAAATATATAAAAAGCTATTTCTATGAAGGTTCAAATACCGATTGACAAATAGTTTTGTAAGTTAGACGTAAAGCCTTAGTACATGTAATATTTGTGTGATCACATTTACTCAGAATTTCGCATCAAAGGGAGGCGACTGAAGTGACTAAGAGGAACAGCACTAGACAGTGCTAAGCGTGATTTATATAAGGCTCTACGGAGTTTGCGGCCCATGTCAAGCCTGATTTTGAGAGTTTCACCATTAATTTTCATTACTCACCACAACTTGTACGTTATTTAATTTTATCTTTGACTGGATCCAAGTGCTTTAAAAAAAAAGATATCTTATAAATTAATATTTCAACGTGTGGCAGTGTAGTGAATTTGATGATTATTTTCACTAGGGTAGTTAACTTGGAGGTTGCTACACACGACCTGGTATTATTTATTTATTTTAAACTTTATTGAGCCAAGAGCTACAATAGGTAAACTTAATTCTATAAAATTTTCTCTGCCAGTCAACCTTTAGTATTGGATAATTATGTAATTGTTTTAAAATAAAAACACAGATACATTCTCCTGTTTGAATTTAATTTTCTTACAAAAATCATTAGGCCTTTTGTGACTAACCTGATCTCATACGTTTCTAAACATAAATTATTTAAATATATTTTTTATTTACACTAAGATGTAGTGTGGCACGTTACAATACTAAGCGCTTAGTGTTTTTCTAGCAAAATCATATGGTTCTTGTCATATCAAGGCTGTCTAACTTATTGTATACTTAGTAGGATTTAGAAGATGATCAAATGACCAAGCAATACTAGTATACTGGTCAAAATCAACTAAATATAATTTCAATTCATGGCTATTATTATTCCAAAAAAAAGAAAGATATATACATTCGTGTTTCATGTATACGAAACGTATAAACATCTGGCATTGCTGACACTAATCTCCCGAGATCATAACGATTTTCGCTTACAGCGTATTGGAGTCGGCGGGATTAATGAAATGAGTATGAAAATGTTTCAAAAATATGTTAATACTGCTGATTCGCCGAAACATATATTGAAAAATCGCATGTATTTAGGTGTACGTATGCATTAGGAACAATAAAGAATCTTTGACTTTGGCTTTGTATGTTTAGTTGAAAAACTGTTTCTTATAAAAAAATAAATGACAAATGAAAATAATTACTATGTTAGCTACTCTACCGTTAAACTGTTTTGTTAAGCTAATGCTTGTAAACTACCTCTAATCCTTCCTTTTATTAATGTTTGTAAGCTTGTTTCCTCCAATTGATTCTTTTAAGTGTGTTTATAATTAATTGTTTCTTGTTTTAAACTTACAACCACCTTCAGAGTCTTTTAATACATCAACCTTCATATAGATCTCAAAGAAAAATCTATACCAAGGCGAGTTGTTAAATTAATAATTAAACGGTTCTAAAATTTATTAATTGTGGACTTACAGCCGTAAGTCCACAATTAATAAATCACTACAATATCACCGATTTCTCCAGTTTTGTGTGTATCTTTTATTAATGTTTAAATAACTTTGCTTCAGTAACCAACGTTGTCGTTGGTTTTAATTTTTTCTATCTTCAGTTTCGGCCCCATTTTCAGCCCTTACTGCAGCTTATGTGTCTGCCCATTTCCATCGTGGTTTCCCATTTGGTGATGTTTATACCTTATTTCATTTTCTACTTAATTGTTCTATTTGTTATTAAGCCTCTGTATACTTATACTTTATAACTCTATTTTGCTTTTAAAAACATTGGAGAGATCTGATTATTTAAATGCCGTCTGTATTTTGAACTAAAATAGGTGTTGTATTTCATTTTCCAGTCCACAGGTCACTTAATAACTAAACGGCCGTTAAACAAAAACATTTCTGGGATAAATAGAATGCTGAAACTAGCAGATAAACTCGTTTCGGAGTCAATTCTAGGATAACGCGGCACATACAGGGCATATTTGCATTTTTATTGAGAGCGTTTAAAGAAACAATGAATATGTGTGGGAATTTTGTATGAGCGTATCAGTTTCTAGACAGTGCAAGTCAATTTTATCTGAAATTCAAAGACTTTTGACTTTGGTCATATAAGTAAATATGTATATACTTTCTTCTTTTTATTCAGCTATATTTATAAAGCCTTAATATGATTAGAATTCAATTGTGCCAATGTTTAACCCATAAAGGGAAGAAATGTCTAGAAAATTTACTTCTGTAATTTAACATGTAAGCAAGAGTGCATCCTACGTCGTCGTGATACACAAAGCATATCGCATCGTGTTTCGAGCATTCTTTACATTCAGATGTGCTCATCCTAAATTCTAGCGGGCGATTCTGCACATCGTCTAGATATTTTTTTATTTTTACTATTAGTTAAGTTGGTAAAGCGAGCATAATTTTATTTGAACTGTATTCTTTAATAATAAATAAATATAAAGGGACAAATCACACAAATGATGATAATGAAATTGCCGTCACAATCCGCTTTAATTTTGATTACATAAAAATAAATTATTGAAAGCATTTTTATAAGATAAAAAGTACATTTGTTTCAAGAAGATTTTTTTTCATTGCAGCAGCAACAGAAAAACATAAATGTGAAATGTTAGAACCCTTAAATACTTCAATTGTTTTAGTATAGTAATATAGCTGGAATACGTAAAAAATAAAAACATTAACGCGTGTAATGGATTCGACGTTAATCCGTGTTACTAAAACCATGGTCACCAAACCACCTTAGCAACAATAACAAATAAAAACAAAAATATGTTACAAAAGTTACATCACATTGCCATTGTCTTCTTATTTTAATAATGTTCCTTTTACTATGTATTTTAAAGCAATAAAGATATTACAAACAAACAAACAAACACATCTAACAGTAGAATAACCTCCTTTGTTCCTGTAGCGAGCACCCGCTAATGTCACGAGAAATAAGACTAAAACAGGGATATTAAGATGAGAGCTGCCTTTGAAGGATTGTGCTGCGCCGAAAAGAGTGCAGACGATGGTACTCCATGGCTATTGTTGCTGAAACGCCAGCCCGCTTTTAAACTTCCTATATACATGTCACATTTTGAATTTTTATGTCCCTTATTTTTCGTCTGGTTTTAAGGATTTACTACACCAATTTACGCTGCATTTCTTACAAGTTACAGGTCTATTCCAACATAGAACTAGTTATTCGTTTTGATGTTTAAAGAAAATGGCACGTTATTAGAAACTTTACTGATGGAAAATTATTATCGTAGTCTATGGATGCCTGCAGCATCAGGTCAGTGAATTACATAACTAATCTGACGCTATTGATAACATTTTGTTAAATAAAAAAAGAACGTTTTTCTGTTTTATTTCTTAGATGCATGTTGATTTATTTCGTTTTTTTAGTAAATATAAGACTTACTGAACTGCCATTGTCTGTGTCTGGCTTTTATTATAATATTTTTAAAAGTATGCGTATATATTTTGTGCTAATGAAACTTATAAATTTTTGCTTATGACCAGAAGGGCCTTTCTAGAAGTTCACTACATGCAGGTCGATCATAATTATTATTAAAGTACCAACTCAGTTTACTGGGACCACCTGTAAGTTAGCAATTAAATGGCTTAGTTGTTCCAACGCTTCCTAACTAACTGTTGATTCAAATAATTACCGAACAATTTACAGTTAACTTGTAATACATACAATTGAATTATTAATAAATCAAACACGCGAATCTTGTTGGGCAATCCGTTTAGTCAGAACTGTATTAAGTTAATTATTTAATTAACCCGTCATTGATTTAAAGAGGCTTTGTTAATAAATAATGAAAAGGAGTGTATTACACAAGATGACTTAAAACTAGGCATAGTAATTAAAAGAAAATAATAACACTATAATTTTATAATTCTAAGTTAAAAACAGAATCTTACCTACTACAAATTAAAACACGCATCTGAAAAGTATGTATAAATTTTATTCCAATTGTTTTTATTTAAAGTGCAATAAATTTTAAGTACTTAAATATACTCGTACATTAAGGGCATTAATTGATGAAACCACTCTAAATCATTTATAAATTGAACATAGTAAAAAAACTTCCGAAATTACATTATTTTATCTCGGATATGAAAAAAGAAACTATTCGTTATTGCAAATATAAATATACACACATACATACGTATGATACAAATCGTTTCACTTTTATTTTAGAATGTACGATGCTAGAATACATATAAAGCTATTTGGAAAGCAGCGCCTTTCTCCGAAGCACCACTAATTTGGCTGCAACACAGCACAGAACCTAACTACAAATTAAAAAGAATACAGATATGAACGAACATGAAATGTGTCACTATTAGAATTATAATTTGCATTCGTAAATACAATGATTCTTCATTGCCATGCGCTTGAGCCTTGCATGATGAAACTAATTGCAAATAGTTGTCAAAACTTCCAAACTCTCAATTTTGTCATAGTTTTGAATTTACATCATAGGAAAAGTTCACGACTTATGAACTACATTTTTTTTTGTTAAAATGGCATCTCAGTAACATCCATATCCATATACCCATAATCATCTAAAAATTTAAAATAACCAATACCTTTCTAAATCCTTTATATTTTGTGCCCCAGTCTTCACGCGCTGTGCCAAAAAGCGACCGATTTTACCCTCATCTCTGCCAGTTTACGTCCCAAACTCTTATAATTGCTGCACATTATGCTAATTTATGCTTGTATTGGCTTGTAAATAGATCTATATGTATAAAATAAAAAAATAAAATTACATCTATTGGTCACATCACACGCCTCTTTTTCCCTAGTAACCAGCGGGAATAACGTTACACGACCACCAATGACCGCCGAGGCATCACTTGGTAATATGAATATCCAGTACCTTAAAAATAAACAAGCAAATATTGGACACAATGTTTAGTAATAATACCAGCAACAACAATAATTCACGTAACCGCAGCAGGAATAAAATCATTTTTTATTAACAACTCCATTACACCAGTATCATAGCATCTAAAAAACGATATTTTATGAGTTAAAACGCAGCTACATCCATCGTATAGGGAAGAGCACTTCAATTTATGTGCGTAATTAAGTGGAGTTTGCTTGGAGCCGGTGCTCGGCACTTTCCAGCGGTAAATGAAATTTACGTACGCCTCCACCTTTCGAACGTATCTTGAGATTGTGGCCCAAGATATAAGAACTTGAAAATTTTGGACAGAGTAAAAAAAAAATTTGAAAACTTGTAACACAAACAAGCATATTCCTGATAAGTTTTAAATTATCACGAATTTAAAAAGGAGATGGACAATAATTTGAAGCTTGCTTTGGATAGACATTTTTGAATAGACTTGTTTAGTGAAAAATTAAAAAATACCTAAGTACATAATAAATCATTCCAAGCTTACAGTCAGAAGACAAACAACAAGCTGTAAGGGAAAATAGTTTTTAAGTCTTGCCCGGTCGTGAAAGAAGACGTTGTACAAGTGGGCTGCAGATAAATCTGACCCCCATGTACAACTGACAAGTATCGCTATTGAAAGGGGGTCAGATTTCTCTGCAGTACTTTGTACAACTGTCATCTATTTAAGTATCTCGCTCACAATAATTTTAGCCGCCAAAATGCAGTGATTACGTTATATCTGTCGTTACATACCAGTATTTGAAGGGTAAGAAACGTAGTGCTTTATTTATAACCACCTAACCATACGGAACTGCATTTCTCCTTTCAATTGATCGCTAGACGCTAGTAACTTAAACTTGTCTTTGAGGCTTTTAGTCTTGAAACGTAAGAGAAAAGGGTGCCCGAGACGCTGACTGTGCTCAATTACATTAATAATCTTTAGTTTACTCAAAATAATAATACTCAAGAAAAGCTCAAGATTACCTACATTCCTAAGCGGAAATTACATAGACTGAGATAGCTCTAAAATTAGTATTTTATATGGCCACTGTCTATGTACTACTTACCTGCATACTTTTAGGTCTTTACAATAAATTTTTGAAGTTATAGTGTGACAATTAAACCAATATTCATACATACACATGAATGCAGTTGTGCTTATTTACAAACTATATAGAGATTATCTTTACTAATATACATTCTAAGTTTGTGAGTTAGTTTGTAGGAGGAAATGCTAAACTATAGTACATACCCACCAAGGGCGGATGAAAACACGGGATACAGCAAGTAATAAATAAACGCTGATAAAAATGTGGAAAAGATAAGATTTGTGAAAATGTGAAGAAGATAAGATAATATAAACCGCCATAAGAGAGACACGGATATTTTTTTCTTCAATACATATTTAATGTCTCAGATACGATGTACATACGTAGACGATATCAATCGATAATTTGACTAGCAACATCTTCCATTACAGTCAGAGGCATATGAGAAACAAATACCAATTAGATAAGTACTTACTTCTACAAAAGTTACTCGTAAACCAACCCAGAACAATAAACGCATGACGCTTCCACGCCGGGTGGTAAGAGATTAAAAATTTGTTAAGTAAACGAGTTTTCTTTTTGCTTGCAACGCCGCAGATTTTCATCCGAAATATGCGCCAAGCCTCACACGGGGCTCTCAAAAATTCAACGACGCGAGATCGCGTCATTATTCTGTTAATTTTTTTGTTTAAAATAATTATTGCAATTGGTTTCTCTTATTTTCAAGTGAAAATATTTACATATTTCATTTAATACCTTGATTTTATTATACATTTGGGTAACGTTTCGTAAACGTATTTACACCATCGTATTTTGCTTAAAACTCCAAGAACGGTATAGTCTTTTTAGAACATTTTAATGATACACTTAACTGTAAATTTTAAAAATGTAACACTTCTGCTTAGTACGATAATGTTAATTATTTATAATGAATAATATTTAGACTTCTTACCTGTTATTTTAATATTTCCGACTAATTTTGTATGAGACAGCCGCGACGGTGTATCTCTCCTTATTTTGCACTCAATGCCTTTATTTGAAGTTGTCCTCACAAAATGATGCATGATCGTTTCTAAACCATTTTCACTTGACCAAATCTAGAATAAGCCTCCGTCTACGTTTCGGTAGGCAGAGGTAGGGTCTCCAGACGGTGCGGATGAATATTTCACTTCATTATAGCAGTCTGCTACTGCGGCCCTTGTGCAATATTAAGGGCGATGACGCGAATTTCAGTATTTGGCTTGTTATCGTTGCATATGGATTAGTTTGTAACTTCATTTTGCTTTTTGAAGAGTGAATGGTGCTCTATAAAATTCTGTTTCAGGCCGAGTTTCATTTTTACATTTGCAGTTGTTACCGTAACGTAGGTTAGTGCTATAATATTTTCTATTTGTTTTATCTAGGTGGATGTAATCCGTTTTGTTTTTCAGAACTCAACGCGCCAAATCAAATGTATACTGTACGGTATTCAAGACTTACTTTTATCAGGTAAATTGATTAGTTTTGTTTTTTTTTAAGATTCCATATTTCAGAGCGGCAATACTGAACCCATAAAATGTCTGTTCATCTGTAACCATCACTTTATTTCAAATGACTTAGATACTGTTGAATCCATACTAATATTATAAATGTGAAAGTGTGTTTGTTTGTTTGTCCTTCCTTCACGCCATAGCTAAGGAACCAATCGACCAGATTTTTTGCATAGAGTTAGTTGAAAGGATGGAGAGTAACATAGGCTACTTTTGGTCCAGAAAAAGCATCAAGTTCCCAAGGGAGATTACTGGAATATTTGTATGTGTACACCAAATATCGGCCATATAACCTAATATTTTTTTCTTACTGGCAAAAATTTTCTTATTCCACGCGAGCAAAGCCGCGGGTAAAAGCTAGTATATATATATATATACACACATATAAGTCTATCCGTCATTTTTCTTATCGCAAAAGATATCAACGAAAAAATATACAATGTTAAAAAATTAGCGTATTTTCGATAATCATCACAAAATAAAATAACTTTAGAATTCAAACGAACTATCATTAACTTTTCTCTTTAAGAGTAGGATTAAACTTCCAGATTGACCTTCTAAAAGGTCAATCTACTATCTTTTGTAGATAATATTTTGAGTTGTTGATATACATTATGCGTGGTCTTATAATTAATTTTCACGCGTCTGTGTATAGACAAACAGGGTTGTAATTTACAGGCATGATACTTTGTTTGTCTTTGGTTTTGATAACATCAGATATTAAAATTGGTATTATCGAGTTAAGAACATTTTTCTTTGGTTGATGGATATGATATTAAATATATTTAATCACTAATAGGTTCTTATTTACTCTAAAATAATAGCCTTAAATATATTTAAAAAATATATAATTCAATTATTTAGTTTTTAATTAATTAGGTATATATTTAATTCTTTGGTTTAATTTAAGTATAAATTTTATGATTTTTTCTAACTCACTATCACGTAAGCTAAAGTAAATTTATGTAAATTTACACCAGGACCACTTTCCTTTTTGTTTGGGCTGGGTTTCCTGAAAAATGGTAACGGTCAGATAGCAGTTTCTTCATTGTAATAACCAGTACCGTCTCCTTTAGAACTATAATTAAAGCGTACCTCTAAGGATACTGAGACTGGGAAACTCGCTGGAATGATGGTGATTATAATTTATAATCCTTTGTTTAACAATGGTGTGCACTTATATACTTATGATCACGTCTTTATCGGGGTATACGGGGTAGACAGAGCCTAAGATCATAATAAGACCTGAGCCTTGTTCATCATGCTGGTGGTTGAAACAGGAAATCAATATTGATGGGTTGCTAGCCAAGTCGTTATGTAATGAATTCTTCCACTGATTTGTTTATAATACGGGTGTAAATAAATACTAATGTATATTCAAAATTTCAATATATGACACGCTATTGACACGCTATTGATATAGGTATGTAGAAAGGTGTGTAGATATATATATAATATACCTATATATATATATATCTTATAATCAGTATGTACGCAGTATTTGATTTTATGCACTTACTGACATAACTTTATCAGCATCTCCTGTTAAGGTTGGCTGGTATAAAAAGCCTACACGGCTTTAAGTCCGCCATTTTCACATTTTGTTAAAAAATATAAACATAGAATTAGAAATAAGTGCAAAGATTCCAAATGAGATGTCAACGAACCACAGCCAGACATTACTGCTTACACGTGTTTATTATCCACGGATTCCTTCTCTAAAAAAGGCTTTCAGCCGTCTCACACGCGGAGGGCACTCAAAAATTCATCGCCCGTCTGCGGTCTGAATGGCTTCGGCTTGCTAGACTTGTAATCTGCTTAATAAGTAATATAGCTTGCAGTACTTATAGCTTGTTGTCTAAGTTTGGAAGATGTCTTTGCTAATTGAATCAAGAACGGTTTGTTAATGGTTCTTGAATCAAGACAGACGGCGTATAAAATACTTTGGAACTTTATAAATATTTTAATTGATATCTTAAGTATATTAACTTTTAAAGTTCTATTTTTGATATATGATATGATACATTTATTTCTTCTGGGTGCCAAAAGGACCTAGCGTAGGCCTTAGCATAGACCATGAAAAAAATTTCTGGGTGACATGGAAAGCTTTCAGAATGGATGGCAACAAATGGCACTTATTAGAGATGTATAGGTAAAAAGGGGAGGCATTTAACCAGTAGTTGTGTGGGCCACTTGATGTTTTTTTAATGTATAATAATCATACAGCATGTATAATTTTCTTTTACAGGATTAATATTTTTTCTCGGGGTTATAAAATGCATAATGCCCTATTGCAGAAGATAATTTGTTAGTTTCGTCATCGTAGAATAAGTTATTCTTGATCGTAAATTGTCTTAAAGATTTTTATTGCATTTAATGGAATTTTTCATCTAAAATAATCCGTTACCAAATTTTTGACACTTATCCTCACTTACTTTCACGCTTACGAGTATAATATTAATTAAATTATTTTAGGAATAAAATATTATAAAGCAGGATAAATTCAAAAGGTATCATGGTACTCACATTGTATCAATTAGACCTTTTTCCGTAACAACAAAATCGTGTCAAAAAGTGTTATGATTTTGTTTCATGGAATAATCTGAAAATCCGACATGGAACAGTCAATAAATAAGCTACTCTCCACGTAAATCATCCTCTTTGTCATGTTAACAGAAGAGGCTTCAATACGACACCATCAAATACAATAATTAGGACCGAACCATTCATCAACCACGTAATAAACAATCCCGGATCACAAAAACAAAGAGAATCTTGACGCCAATCAATGCTGGAATAAATTTCCACGAATTTTCATTTGTCATAAACAAAACCTGGGTATTGTGATCAACGAATATAGGTACTGGTTTTGAGTGGAAACGCCAAAAATCGGGGTTTGAAATGTGTCAAAGGATCTTTTGTTGAAAGCGTGTTTCTGATAGGTCTTTCTTTCTTTAATAGGCTTTCAAAATAATTCTATAGCGTATCCAGGTATTCTTAGTCAGTAAAATATTTTTGTCATTTTCTTTTATCATTTGAATTTTCTTTTTAGTAAGTAATTTATAAATAGAAACAGTAAAGAAAGAAATTAGAGAAAGTTTTATATGACAACAAGCAGTTTTTTCACGATTTGGGAATCGTTAATCTTGCATCCAGACAAAATTTTGGAAAAGACAATTTTTTTGAGATATATGGGTGTTTTCACCAGCCCGTAAACCGATGTTTATAAAGTGATGTTTCTCTTTTTCTTATAATTATGTGTACTTTAAAAATAGCTTTTATGGTTTTGCTATAAATAAGTATGCTTCTGTGTTTTTACATCAAAATAGAGAAGGGCTATTTCTTCACCGCATTTCAAAGGAAAAGTCCGTGTTAGGAAAATGTTTCTTCATTCAAAATTAAACGACAAAAATTCATACGAGACGAGAAGAGGTTTATGAGGACATATGTATGATGGTTTGCTTTTGAAAGCACATCGCAGACTTTTAAGGGCACTACAGACATAAGTCTGTATCCCATATCACTGGACTTGAAAATAGAAAGTGTTAACTTTTAATTATTTTTCACATTTATTTTCATTGTCTTATAAACCTTGTGAATGTTTTATGAAAAATTATTTCACTAAAACTGGCTTCGTTTCCCAAATCTTTACTAAGGTGTTACTTATGTACCTAATCATTAAATTGATCAAACAAATATGGATGACATTTGATATCAGGTGAAGAAATAAAGAAGAAACACACATCTTCATCACTAATGCCTATAATAATTACCTATGTTGTGTGAATTGATTCTGTTGTTATAAGAAAAATATATATCAGACAAGTAAAGAGGGTATTGTCTTCCTCTTTGTTGCAGGGACGTGTATTGTTGGAACATTGGAATTGTCAGAAAATAATTTTCTCGCAATGCAAAAACTATATGCAAACGTGAAACAAAAGACTATCTTCCAATTTTAAAGTATTTCGTTTTGTGAATAGCGTATCTAACATAGTACTTAAGTTTAAGTGGTAAACTCTACATCGAAGCCTGGCCAAACCGCAACACTCGTGTTGCTCATGAGTCAACGTTACCGCAGAACTGCGGAGCTGTGGCCTACATCAAGTTAGTTCTGTACAGATCAGAAACTGTTCCCTATATAAATCATTTAAGTCTAGATATGAGTGTACGCGTAAAAGAAATTTGGATACTATACAACGCTTTATTTAGTTTATACGAGATTGTTAAAACCATTTAGTTGGTAAACAGACACACGGCTTAGCTGATTGAAAGTGATTACAGTACCTTATGGACGCCTGTAACACTAAGAATATCACGCACGCGATGCCGGCCATAATAAAAGAATTTACAGCCTTCACCCTTCACACTATTTTGAGAAACCTTAACTTACTTTTCGCTTCTCAATATTGGGGTTGCCTGGAAAAGATTGTTTAGACCATAAGGCCGCCTCTGTAGAACTCTGTATATATTTTGTTTTTTTACTTACATACTATCTTACTGCGATGGCCCAGCGACCCAAAGAGGATCTTGACCTCCGACACCAAAGTTATCTTCCATATTAATACCACTATATTTTTCCTTGCACATATTATTTGTAAAAAAAATATACAATAAAGAGTTTTGTATTGAATTGTAGTTCTTTCGAAAAAGCGCGACAGGGAGCTTATACCACAACACAAGCGTACGTAGGAGCAAATTCCTCAAAGCACACTGCATGTGACGACTTTGAGTCCAATTAACTGGGACAACTATTTTGATGTGCTATTAAATTCTGGATTCTAATATTTTAATTGAATATATATATAAAACATCGAAAATGAACTGTATTTTTACTGTGTTTTATTTAATCATTTTAATGTTTATAGGAGTAATTTTATTTACAGCCAAAATAATTACTTTCTTTATTCTCTCTTTATGTTTTTATTAAGTTAAGATTTTGATTCACAGATCATACTATGACTGAAATATTTAAAAATGTTTATCCGCAGATATGCTTATTCAATCTTTATACATTTTGTATCATCTCTAAGCGTGTTTTCCTATTGCTTTTTTAGCTTAGGCTTCTCAGAGACCAGGGTACGCTTTAATTATGGACATAGATTTAGCCCTACTGATTATTATCCTTATTTAATTGGATGAGCTTTTATTGAAATAATACTTTGCATTTATTATAATCAACAATACAGATTTTGGTGACAATAAGTATGAAATAGCAAATAAGGCTACATTTTAGGCAAACTAATTAGAAAGCAGTGAGGATCGTAATTAGGTACTTAAAGAGTTACGATCTCATCTAAAAGCTTTGACAAAGCTCCGGAAGAAAAGTCGAAAATAGTAAAATTTATTCAGAATTTTGTGCCTTCGAATTTGAATTATATATTTTCTATCAAATAGAAACCTTATTTATTTACAAACAAGCTTTCGCCCGCGGCTTCGCCCGCATGAATTTCCTGCGTGAACAGTGCTTTTTCCCGGGATGAAAGGTCTATATCCCTTTGTCCTTCATAATACTCCTAGCTAAGTTTATGCGAAATTTCAGGATGATTGGTTAAATAGATAGGTCGTGAAGTGGTAACAAACAAATATACAAACTCACTTTCGCATTTATAATATTAGTTGGGATACTATATATTAATAACAAATAGTTTATACAATGCTTAGTACGTACTTATTATTTATTTTTTGTTTATAATATCCATATCATATTTCGGTAATAATATTTTTTATGAACTCTGAAATACAAATATTTGATATATGAATATTTAATATAAAACCACATATTCCAAAAGAAAATTCTTCCAGCGGTCCAGATAATCTCTCTCCTGAACCGAGATCGATCAAATTTGGTATGGAGTATAGCTGTATATGGACATATACTTGACGCGTTATGAAAAGGTTCAGCCTTCAGTTAGAAACATATAATAGTAAAACTAAATTATCAAATTTATCGGCATTTATAACCTAAAAAAAATATATTTTAGTATTACTAAGTAGGCTTTTTCTGAATTGCATAGTTTAGCGATTTAAGCTTATAATGCAACGATAGATCTTAAAACACTTTTTTGACAAAATAAAAGGATAATTATATACGTTACATACCACAGTTGGATGGAAGTGACTTGCATTCAGCCTTTGGGATTGAGTTTACTGCAGGATTTCAAAAAGAATGGTGAGCACTTGCTTATGCATCCTATATAACAGACGAGCGAGTTTTCCAACTGGCTTAAAAAAAAGCAGAAACCACAGCATCACAGAATCAGGCTGCCATTTTGTAAATTTATGGCTGAAACTGCAAAAACAAAAGAAAATCAAATCTATTATACAATATATATTACTCAAACCCAATCAAACAACTTTTGAGTCCTAATACTTGTCTATACTGTCCACTAACCTACCTTATCGATATCTCCCGATGGAGGTATTTAACTACAAAAATATATTTTATACCTAAGCCGAAGTTAGAGCAGAGAATTTTAGTCCGTAATTCACGAACCAAAATGATTGAATTCGTATAAAATACGTATAGTGTTAGTTCGGGCCAAATTTATGCACTCAGAGATCGTCAAGAACCCATCTCACTCAATAAGTCGAACCCGAATCAAATTTGCACATGAGCGACTTTGAAATGAAAAACTCGATAGATTCTGTCTACAGCCATTTTAACGATCCAGTAGATACTTACGCTAGTATAAGTATTATTAAGTATGATGATCATCATCATTCCAGTATTAGTTCGGATAACGTAGTGTTGTTATAAACACTGTTTTCGCTCTATATGGCTAAGCATTTTCAAAATTTAATTGCAATTTTAAAACGTTTTATGACTTTATAATATCTATCTTATAGGCAAAATAAAAGTTATGAGGAATGTTTTGTATATACCTATCCATAACGTTTTTTAATACACTGATACAGTTTTTGCTTTAAAAGCTGTGCTAACTTGAGTTTTTACTTTTTTTTTTTCAAAAGTATTAAATACAGCTCCTTATTTTCTCTTGTTTTTGGTAAAACTAAATTTTGTTTTTAATTTAAAATATAATTTATGGTATTTAATTTCAAATGCAAATATTAAAGAAAACACTTAATGCATTACCATGGGTTTAGATAATCAAAAGCATATCAGCATGATACGACTTCGAAAATAATCAACACTACCACACGTAGTGTGAAGCCATCGGTTGATGCGCACTGAGAAACTGCACCAATAGCGCATCAGTATATGTGCCCTAGTATACATGAATTTGTCAGTGGCGGTACATTAGTGCAGCAATATAATCTGGTCTTTGTTAGGTGAAGTTTGACAAAGCACGGTTCAGTTCGGCAAGAGGTCTTAGTCAGCACCCGTTGCTCTGTGTACATATATTTGCAACTTTTAAAGGCAAAACAAATATAATAAAAATATTTGTATCTCATCGTCGCCTCCAAAACTACCTAAAAGACCCAATTCATTGCGTGAGTTGACAATCAAGAAAATAGACTGCCTCAAGTTATGATAAACACTATGAAGCTGAAAAAATGGTTGTCAATCTATAGTCAGAGCTGTTTCACAGTTGAAACGTCGGATGTACTCGTATTATCTATAGCATTTCACGCGTTTCATGCAGATATTTTTGGAAAAGACATTAACTTACTTTTTTTTCTCTAAACATAAGATTCAAAATCACGCCTAGCATTAAGATAAACCATAATCATGCTATACTTTACCTCTTTCTTAAATACTTGTAGAACTTCAACGAGCACTCCGAAATTTAAAAAGGATCAAATTTTTTAAATCAGAATACCTACACGTAGTCTGAACACGATGATCCTGCCCTCTGCTTAAGGGCTACGCTGTAGGGTACTCGACCTTCCGCAATACAAAGGAAGGTCTGTTTTAACTTCATCTCAACGATACTTGCGTCTTCATTGATTATAAGTGAAGGTCTCTTTTGATTAGTACCTATAAAATGAGAAAGGTAAAATTTTGAATTTATGTTTTTGAATATAGGAGAAGGAGAGACTGTAATGATAGTTCATAACTAGTAAACTGTTATTTTTAAACCGAAATGGTAAGCTTCTTATTTGGAAATCGTAGTCGAGTTAATTTATTAATGAATGAATGATATTTTTATTACAAGTAATAAAGACTCATATTTAGTTAGTAAATATAATTTTAAATAAAATAGAAAATTTAAAGTGGCCCGTAATAAGCACACTAAACCCGAATTACAGAAATACACTTCACATTTACAACAAAAGCATTTATTGGAGTCATTTTGCACAAAAGCCGATTATTAGGTAAATTTATTCCAGTCGTTAACTCAACACTACAATAAAACGATTGTCCCCAACAAAAGCCTAGTTAAATCGTCTAACAAGACACAAATTCGCACGATCGCCTGAACAAACAAAACAATTCGTCCCGTGAATTACCGATTTCGCTCAGAGCGCCTTCCGCATAGCAAGACGCAAAGAAATTTAATTAGTGTTCGTCGAGATAATTCACTGGCTCCACAATAGGCCGCTGTAAAGACAACTTTCCCTAAGTATATGATACACAAAGGTATAAAGGATGACGAACAAGATTTAAAATTTATTCCTAAAATTATAATGTATCATAACGACATTGACGACACATACTTATTATACAGGCAGATAAAAAAATTCTTTACACTTATACTTACCGCTGAACTAATTTAGATGAAATTTGGTATGCGCAGGCAAAGACATATGTAAATATTCGGTTCAAGATAACTGAGTAATACGCGGTTGGAACTATTGACAGCAAGTAAACAAATCTATAACTTACTAAACTAATATTATAAAGTGGAAAGATGTCTATAGATGTAATGAGACTAGACAGGATATGTTTATCACATGCGACCAGAAATGTGGGCGAAATTGGCTACCTCTCGGGTACAGGACGTCGCCGAAGACCAAGGACGAGATAATTAGCCATTACCTTTTCTACGAGTATATCAAACGTTCAATAAAAGTCATTTTCTTAATTACGCTGTATGTAGAGCATTTCTAAACAACAGTTCTTGATCCAATTATCTGACTGTAAGAAGAGATAAGTAACAAAGCGAGGAGACGAAATGTTGGGCATTGCTTGCCTATCAATTATTCAATGACTATTTATAACAGGACCAGATTGAGTGCATGTTTATTTCTACTTACTTAACGTAAGATTTTGTCTTTTTGACTGATGGATGGATTGTATTTTGTCATAATTGATGATAATAGTTTTTACTATTATATTAGGAAGTAAAGCTTAACTTCAATTTCATCAGAACTAGTTTACCGTTTTTTACAATTTAATTGTAAATACAATTTGGTGATCTATTGTCTATTCCCAAAACTTTTGAAAAAATGTGTCTTTTGAGTGTGAGTGAGTGAAATAGTACAAATCTTCATTGTGTTCAAGATACTGCCATAAGTCAACTGCACCTGCATCCTTTGTTTCTTCAGTCTACTAATCGCACAGAGTATAACTAAAGTCTGAAAAAGTTATATTTTTTTCGACTTTTCGTTTTGGCTGTATGGCTCTCAAGCTTCTTCTTAATAATAAATATATATCCACCTTGACAAAACCTTAAACATTGGTTACATAGGACATTAATTAATTTTTATTATTATATTTTGTTTAATTATTATATTCTATTTAAATCAAAGTTTTCAGAACACAACCAATTTCCGGAAAAAATGGTTTCAAACAAATATTACGAGGTGGGTTATTTTTCTAAATCAACAATATAGTACGGTCACGTTTGGAGCTATCAACTGAAGATTCGCGAACCAAGTCACGATTTTAACTTATAACTCATCGCACCCCAGGTATTACTCTCTTAATTACTAGCTTTTGTATCTAACAGATAAAACGTATACGAAGCAGCTGATAAATTACGTTTGCTATTAAAATATACATAGTATATATAAATTGCAATTTTTATTCTATAAATTACCTTTTCGTTGAAATCGATGATTTATTGATAGGCAGTATAGTATAAATGTTTTATTTGAAATATATTCACCAAGCTCAGATAGCAGTAGCCACTAGCCACTATTTTTTAAGTTTCAAGGAACCTTCAAGGAATATACTTGAAAATTTCCTGCCCCAGGTTCAAATTTAAAAGTATCCCTATTTCTAAAAGGTGAGCGATTTATAAAATTCCATAACGACCTGACTTCAGAGCTGACATCACGAAACCGAGTACCTTGAAATAGAAAAATTGTGACTCGCACAAAACCACTCTTGAAGTTGGCATAGGATGAAAAACTTTCATACATCCTAAAGGGTAAATTGTTAGCGGACTAACTTTGTGTTATTTAACTTTTCTATACTGTGATCTATGTTAAGATGGGGTTTGTCAAGACCCCGACGGTACGATTGCGGTGGGTGACGTCTTCTAATATTACCATTTAAACAAGTTTTATGTAAATCGGTCCACGCCGCCGGGAGCTTATATTCGTACGAAATTTTAAGGCGCGCTTTTCTTTGTAAGTCTAAAGGCGAAAGTTACAAGATTTCGGATACGGTTCTTGATAGGATTAGATGTTGTCTTGAAGAATAATTTTACATTAATTGAATAAGTTTTTATTGGGGTAAAAACTTTGAAGATAATGTTCGATAATTTGTGCAAACGATTATGCGATTCTACGGAAATTGAATTGAGATCGGTACCTAGTATTTTTAATTATTAATTTCAAAATAAATTGTTTACTATCTATTAATTATTATTATTTAATTCATTATATTTGAATTTTTCCCTTTTAATGCTCATGAACACCTAAGTATTATCTCAGCTACATCCTCAAGCCTTATACCTTAAAAGCTTGAGTCCTAATCAAACGCAATATCTAATTTTGCTTTCCCTTCACAAGTACCGGCCGCTTGTCTGACATCAACTTCTCAAATCCTGTTTTTAAGATACAGGATGGAAGGGTATGGTTTATTTTATTAAGCCGAAAACTGTACAATACAACATTCATCTATCCATCACCCAAAGTAGCCCATGTTTGCCTTTGGTCCTTATACTTATATCAATATCAAATTTCATCAAAATCGGTCAAGCGGTTTAGCCGGAAAAGCAAAAAAGACAGACAGATAGAAAGACAGACAGACTTTCACATTTATAATATTAGTATGGATATGGATTTATTACTTATTGCTGGTAAATAATATCGGATGCAGAAAGAAACAATCGAGAATGTATTATTAGTATCTAGTTCTTACTTTCGCTCTTTTCGTTTCTTGGGAATAATAGTTATATAAGTTTTTTACAATTTTGTAAACTACTTTACAAAATTTACAAACTTACCATTACAATCAAAATTATGCAATAACTGTACTATAGAATTTGCAAGTGCCTACTGCGAAGCCCTCGAGACAAACTTCTTAATATTATTTATTTTTAAATCCAATAAACTTGAAACTAGGTTCTATTAAGATAAGACTTCATTCGAAGCATTTAATGAACTTGAAAATCGACGTCGAGAAAAAAAATACTTGGCAAAAAAAATTACATTTTCAAATTATTTAAAATGCAATTTTTTTTCGATCGAGTTAGTATATGGGCAAGCATATTAGTTTGTCGATGTTGTATGTATTTAATAGGCAAAATATATCAGTTAGATAGTGTTGTGCATCAATGTATGTTGTACCGCCTTCTTTTGATCGCGTTTTGCTGATAATATAAAATTTTAATAAAACAGTAATATACCTCCCCAAATACATTATACTAATAAGTATATCACAAGATTTAAATTCTTACTCTGTAATATTTAAAACTATTATCATTAAATATTTTTACAAACGTCTTCAAATTATTTACTAAAAATCATATGTATGCTGAATCGGCTTACGTTTTACACCACCGCCATCAATTAGCATTAAGTGTCGCAATATTTCCCCACTATCTCCGCGCTGCAGTCAATAGTTTTCATTTATAATAAGGTTTACCCCAACACATAAGTTGTGTAACATAAGGAGCATCGGGCGTCTAAGAGTTCTCTATATAATATTGTACATAGCGTTCCTCCTTATACAATATGTAGGTAATATTCTCCAGGCACGGCTCGGTTCATTTTATTGATTTAATTTTAGCCGTCGTATATAAAGCAATATGTAAATTGAGTTTATATTTACTTTGGCCCATACTTTATTAGTTTTCTTTATTTCTATAGTAAAAATCAAATTTACATTAAGCTCCTGTGCTTTGGAAGGCACGTTTAGCCATTGGTACTGGCTGTAATCGCATCATGGCAGTCGTGAGACTATATCAGATTTCTTTATGCAGCTTGAAAACATTTGACAGTGTTGGTCACAGTTTTGGTCTTTATGTCTGTAAAAATGGGTTACGGAGATTAGATGGCATTGCAATATCCCACGCCATGCCAACATATTATTACCATTATTCAAAGCGTAACATGGTCTAATTAAGCATAAGCTAAAGTTGAAACTGGGTAACATAATCGGAAAATATATACATATTTTTCATCATTACATAGTATAAAACAAAGTCGCTTTCTCTGTCCCTATATCCCTATGTATGCTTAAATCTTTAAAACTACGCAACCGATTTTGATACGGTTTTTTTTAATAGATAGAGTGATTCAAGAGGAAGATTTTTATTCTTGTATGTAATAAGTCTTACTGAAGACAATAATAAAAACATAAACGAACCCTGTGTGTTAGCTTTTCTTTAATCAAAAATGTAAAGATCACGTTTACATTGTATAAAGTAGAGTCAGTCAGTGTACGTACCAACATTAAAATGTCGAGATTTACGACGAAACAGTTAAACTTTTTGCTGTTTGCGTGAAAGTTTTGTTTTACGCGTGAAGTTTTTATTGCTAAAACGAGTTCGGCCGACTTGTACTAGTACCGGCGTTATACGGGAGGACCAAAATTGCGTGATGATAATTTGATCTTTCTCATATGGAATGACCTACAAGTATTGAACATCGATAGAGATCAAACAGAGTAATTATTCAAAGAGATGACGTCCAATGTTTTTTCGTGTTAATATGTAAAGTGTATTTATGACCAGGTGTTTTCCGCTTACCGTACCGTAGTGTTTACCTTCCCTTAAAACAGGCTATTGTTAAAAATATTTTTCAAATCAGTTCAGTGGCCCTTAGAGTTATAGACGTTTAAACAAACTTTTTAGCTTTATCCATCTTTATATTCAAAGTTATTTTATTTTATTCTAGTTCAAATGAAATGTTGCTAAACATTTTTCAACTCAGCTAAATAAAATAACCGTTTTACAGATCTTATTTTCCGAGACATAAAAAAATCCAGATCTAAACGACTTAAAGAAAAAACGGATCGAAAATAGATAAGAGCCGGCTCCATTACTGAGATAAAGAGGGAAACACCTCAATAGCACTTGATGTCGTTTTCCAACTGTAGAATCGATCGCACAAACAGTTTTAACAACGAAAAGGCAATACTCGAACCATTTGAGTAAATAGGCGAGCGCCGTAACGGCTCCCTCCCTAATTGCTCTGAAGAAACTAATAAGAAAAGGATAGTTCTGCGGGGAAATGTCTGATATTTTTAATGTTCTAACGTTAGCTCTCTTCTATATCTAAACAATAGATTTCATCTTCTTATTTAGCTAGATTCACATTTTCAAACTAGCAGCATTCGACTTAAGCTTTACTTACGTAACTCTATGCACAAAAAGATATATAACCATAGGATTTTTCACCCCATCTGAAGAATACTGTTTCTAATTATAGCATTAATACCCAAATTAGGTACAGAGATTTATCAAAAAGTGGCACTGCGTTTTATATTAATAGTGCAAATGAATATTAAACTTCTTTGGCTCATAAGAATAGTCGCTTTTTTCACTTCTTAAAAAAAAATATGTGGTAATGGTTTATGGCAAACACAGCGCGCTGTGTACGTGATTTTTCATAGTTGCGTCCTTAGCTAGTTCCTCAGCCAATTATCACTACATACCTAGTATAAAACAAAGTCGCATTCTCTATCCCTTTGTATGCTTAAATCTTTAAAACTACGCAACGGATTTTGATGCGGTTTTTTATTAGATAGTGATTCAAGAGGAAGGTTTTTATGCTCATGCGAAGCCGGGGCGGGTCGCTAATAGTAAATTATATAGTATTCTACTTTGATAACTTTATCCAGCAATAAAATATTAAATTGTTATAGCAAAAATATCTCTTCATGTAGCCGTAGAAATCGAATGTCAATTAATTTATAAAAGAACACGACCTTTGGCTGAAAAAAAAAACCTCTTTTAAAAGTTTTCGTAACGAATAAGAGCATCACAGAGCTTAACTTTTTAAATGGCGGCCGCGGCGCCTTGGAGTGATTTATTGAGCTGGGCCCTATCTTCTGGGAAACTATTTAAATGAGAATGTTGTCTTCTGGATAGGAACTCCCTTGTTGAGATGGGATAATCAATTATCATTTAAATAATACAGCAATGTATCTTTTGGACCACTCCATTCGTTTTCGACTAACAGACACAAAGAGCTCAATTTCCTTGTAAATAGTCATCAGATACAATTAACCATCTCAAAAGCAACTTGGTCGTTAAGGAAAACAAGTCAATCATAAGTAAAATTATGTAGCTTACCTGACCTCACGATATGTAAAAATATATTTCTACTCTTGTTCTATCGATTTTAAATTTTGTTTTAATCACAATATCAGATTCAATAAGCATCTCTTCATTTTTAATTGGATAATTTTCGCCCTGGTATGACAAGGTAGATAGTTATGCAAATTTTTACCCTGAAGTGGAATAAAAATAAAAAGTTGTACTAAATAATTGGAATCTAAAACTGGGCTTTACTCGACAATGTTAGTATTATATGTATTCAATGATGCAAACGGGAATGCACAAGAAATACCTAAGTTGAACTGGTAAAACGAAAGTATACTCCGGCGATCAATAATTCAGGGTCCTTGTGTACAGCACCTTATATGGCATATTCACATCTTAATGGTAGTATTAATGAAACAAATTCAAAAATTACATTTTAATATATCTTGTGGGTTCTTATACAATTCTAACTTGCATGATTATATATGTGCGTGCATTTTATTTTTTTCCTACGTAGGTAATCTTTTTCCATTCCTACAACAGAAATGTGTAATAATATTTCTTTTTTTTAAATTAGATATGTTTTAACTTAATAAAAAGGATATTAAAATCTCCTGTAGATATGAATGGCCCACACTTCGTCGTGTCTAATCCGTATTTATTTCCCCAAAACAGCGGAACAGCTGGCTTCAGTTTGCGTCCCAGAATTTATGTTCGTACTTCTTAATCACAAATAAAAAGAGAACAGATAAACTACTTTATTTTGTGTATGGTCCGCTAACATTGTTTTACTATATATATATATATATATATATATATATATATATATATATATACATTATTTTAGAGAACCAACCATATCTTTTAGGTGTATGAAAATATTTACGTCCTATTCTCCGGCCTACTGAATACACACAACAAAATTTCATAAGAATCGCTCACGGATCGTCGCCACATTTAATAAATATTCAGCCACATTCAGTCGTTTAATGATTACTAATGGAACTTTTTAGTTAGATTTTCTTCTGAGATCTTAAGGAGTTTCTGAAGTTCATCAATAGATCTCACTCTACTCACGTACTCACATTCAGAAACTACAAAATATGTCTAATACAGATTTCTGTATATTTATTTTTTGTGTATTTGTGGATATTGATCCACAAATTCATCGACAAACTAAGGTACAATTTGCACTACAGATTATGACTCCACTTTTGCTGTTTGAACCTTAAAACTCTCGATATCTATGGGTGGGTAACAGTATTATCTGCCTCCGACTACACATAATTTTGGAACGTGCAAAAAAGACGGCAAGAAGAACATATAAAATACTCGTAATAAAATAAAGTAAATTAAAGCATAAAATTTAAGTTTATCTTCTATAATTTTATTATTTTTTTCTTGGTCCTCCGTAACTCACGTACAAGCAATGCCGCGATTCTTGAAGCGAGATATTTTTCTAGCAAAATATGAAAGACAAATATATCTCATAAATTATATTATTATTTGACCTTTGTTGCTTATTTCGTTCGTGGCGTGAAGTAGACAATGATTGAAAGAGAGAAAAATATGTTTAAAAAGATTTATAATTTTGACCTATATTTGCATCTTTTTGATGAATTTTGTACACAATTTAGAAAAAATTGTCAATTTTCCATATTTTACTTGTATTTTTTTGACTCTTATACGAAACTAAGAATGTTTCATATTAGTGTTTGTTTACATACTTTTATTTCAAGCGCAAACTCGTGGCCTAGAATTTTGATAGTGTCCTTCAAAACCCGAACTCAACAATACAGAAGACTTTTTGGCGGTAGAAATAAATGATAGTGAGATACCCGTGTAAATGACTTTTATACAAAGGTCCCTGATGAACCATACATGTATGATGATATTTATATAAGACGTAGCATTTATCGATGTGTGAAATTACTGTGTTGATATAATTAGCTTTATTGATAGTTCTAATTGCTACGATCTAATTATGTACTAGGTAATTATGATAATGAAACTGATTACTATTGCGGTATTCCTAATTATAATATACCTATGTCATCATCCTCATTCGAGCGCTTCTAGTTGCGTTCACGGATGTCTTAAGACAGCCAAAAAATTGTCAGACAGTTGACAGTGTTGGTCATTGAAATTCGGATTATATTAATGTGGTTTCCCTACAAAACCGATAACTGAGTTTAATCAGACAGCAGTCGCTCCATTGTAATAACCAGTATAGCCATAATAAAGGTCATGATTAGAAGCGTATCCTTGTGCTTTCAAGCGAAAGCTAGGGATGCAACTATATAAAAACTTTCAGCTTATTATTGTCAGGGTAATAAAATTAAAAAATGTTGGTGTAGCTATTTACATAAATTGTTGTTAGCAAAAATACGAAATACATTGTTTTGTATATTTAAAGGCTTGTAAAGTGCTATTTTGTGTTCTGCCAACCTCGTAACGGCAGAGTCATCCCTCCGTAAATGATATATTAAACCTTTTCTTTCACCCATCTTCTCAAGGTCATAGAAAATAGTCCTCTGAGAGTCTAATAATTATATTCATATCATGTTAAGGTCAATTGAACTTGCATACTCTGGTGTCAAAGTTTGACTCTCGGCCTCTGACGCAGTTTTTTAACGACGGTTAAAAACGAAGGATAACGGTTTAACTTGTCAAACGAAAATTGGTGCCATAAAAAACAAAGAATCACGTTATCTACATCTATCTAAAGTATCTCTATTTCTAAGAGAGGTAATTAAGGAAGTAGAGTTAGTATTCTGCTCCGTAACTCAATTTAAAACGTTGAACCACTTGGCCACCTCGGATGCATATTAAAATAGCCAATCTTGCGGTTGGCATGATTAAAATAATTCCAATGTACAGGAAGCGACTTAAAATGTTTATAATTACTAATTTAATCTAGAAGTCACTTCCTCCATTGGGTCATATTCATACCAATAAGTCCTACAAACTAAATGTACCGTTTTAAATTCAGAAATATATTTTTTTGTTATTAAATTTTATTAGCTTTTTTTTTTTTGTGGGTAGTTGAAGGCACAAAACTTAAAAAACAGCTGATCTAATATTTATTTATATTTAATTATAAACAATACATATTTTTCAATTTTCATACTGTAATATCCAACCTAATATTATAAATGCGAAAGTCTGTCTGTCTGTCTGTCTTTCTGTCTGTCTGTCTGTCTGTCTGTCACCTCTTCACGGCTAAACTGCTGGACCGATTGTGATGAAATTAGGTAGGGATGTAGTTAACGACCTGAGGTCAAACATAGGCTACTTTTGGGCGCGATACAACCGAGTCCCACGCGGGCGGAGCCGCGGGCAACAGCTAGTATACAATAAAAGTGACTAGTTTATGAATTTATAATAGTTTGCACTAACCTGCCTTTCTGGACATTCACATACACATTTCCTTAAACACTATGGATACACTACAATTGGATCAAGTTCAACAGACACAGAGGCAACTGGAGGCATCACTTTCAAGCCGGATGGCTGAATTTGAAAAGAGGCTCACTACATCCTTGCCCGCCGATGTTGGTCAACTGCAGCAGGAGTTCTCCGACTATAAGAAACTTGTTAAATCTATATTTATGTTACTGAGACAGCAAATCTGTGACGTTAATAGAAAAGTGGACATCATCGAGATGAGAAGCCGGAGAAAGGTGCTGTTATTTAATGGTATCCCTGAAGACACTAATGAGGACATCTCAACAACTGTGTGCAATCTTCTCACAGACAAATTGAAGATGGCTGACTGTAGGGCTCAGATAAAGGAGTGTCATCGTATTGGAGCTGGTAAATCTGACCGTGCACGTCCTGTCCTTGTACGCTTTCAGACTGTAGAGGCCAAGAGCATGGTTTGGAATAAAAAATCTACTTTTAAGGGAACTCCAATTAATTTATCTGAGTTTCTCACACGCCCCAGACAGGACGTTTTTCTGGCTGCCCGATCACATTTTGGAATGAGGCGATGTTGGACTCTAGATGGAGTTATCAACATTAAGACACCAGCTGGCGATCGAGTGAAGATAACGACATCCTCGGAATTGACTGCTCTGATTGAGAAGTTCCCTGTAGGTGAGGCTAGCGTTGAAGTGGATCCGAATTTAGCGGTAAATCAGGAGCCGACGAAAAAGGCCCCTACAGCAGCAGCAGTTAAGAAGATCGTTACCCGGCGGCAAGCGCAGACAGGTAAAAAGTAAAGTGTGCCCGGTCCTTCCTCGGCGTTCCTCCCTGACTCGGACATTCAAGTCATTGTTTGCTGATGGCGGTCCATTAAATTTTTTGTCTGCGGTTTGCTTGTACCTTTCAGACCGTACTTGACTAGTTGGCTGTACCTTTATGTACTTAGTTATAAATTTTTCTTAGTTTGATTTAATACCACGTATATTATGTGGGTATTACAGTAAAATTATATTTTTAAAAAAAAAAATAACGACGGGTAAACACAATTTTGTTTGTTTTGTTCACATTCACACACTTCACTTCACCTGTCATTTGAACTCTTGTCATATGTCAATCACCGTCAGTCACCTTAACCTCTCAAAAACTGTATTCTTTTTTTTTTATTTTGTTTTTTTTTTTCTTTCTTTTGTTTGATTGTGCCCGTTCCATACTGGTGTTTGTTTACATATTTTTTTTAAACAGGTCCAGCCGGCGGGTTGTGTTTTGATATTATTTGAGACCTTCACAACAAAATTATTTATTTGTATTTATAAAATATTATTTATAATATATATCTTATTTATAATATATATCTTACTTACTTATGCAGCAACCCGATAGTAATAATTTAAATGATTCTTTTTTCTCCGCCGATGAATCTCCTGATTCCAGCTTTGCTTCTTGTGAATCTTCAGATACCCTTGGAACTTTTGTTGACAACGTATTCCACAACTTCTCTCAAAACTTTAATGTTTGTCACATCAATGCTCAAAGCATTCCCGCTCACTACACCGATCTTGTTGAAGCCTTTTCTTCAAAGCACCTAGGCGCACTTCTCGTCTCAGAAACATGGTTGAAACCAAATTTACCATCCACTAGCTATTCGTTGCCCGGCTTCGTACTCATACGAAATGATCGTATTGGTGCTAGGTGTGGTGGAGTTGCCATATATTTGCGTAGCGATATCAATTATCGCATACTCTCTATGTCACCGTCCGAATATTCAGGCTCTATGGAATATATTCTCTTAGAAGTCTCAATTAAAGGTGTAAAAGCCATTCTTGGTATCTTCTACCCTCCCTCTTCTAAAGTTAATTACTTTTCTACCTTCGAGTGTATACTAGAATCGGTTTGTTCGGACTACTCACATCACCTGATCCTGGGGGACTTTAATACTTGTCTCTTAAAAGACGACGACAGATCTTCCACTCTTGTTAATATTGTTAAATCTGTCAACTTCTCTATCCTCCCATCTGACGCTACTCATTTCACGGAATTCGGACCTACTCTACTTGACCTTATAATAACTTCATCGGAAAACCTCGTTGCCACCCATGGACAGACTCCAGCCCCCGGGTTTTCTCATAATGACCTAATCTATATTCCTATAAAATAAAGTTACCTAGAACTAAACCCAAAACTGTTTATATTCGTTCTTTTTCCAGGATAAATAGCAATGCGCTTAATACCGATGCAGCTAAAATTGACTGGTCTCCAGTTATGACTGCAAATACAGTAGATGAAAAAGTCTCTCATTTTAATAATAATATTTTGTCGCTGTATGATGTTCATGCTCCAATTAGAGCCGTCAAAGTACGTCGCCCGCCCGCGCCGTGGATCACTGACGGAGTGCGCATTGCTATGAAACGAAGAAATCTTGCTTTTCGAAGGTTTAAACGTGAACGTACAGACGAAAATTGGTCATTGTATAAGGTTGCAAGAAACCGCTGTAACCAGTTCTGCAGGAATGCTAAACGCCGATATTTCACTGATAACATTGTAAATGTATCTCCAGCTAACCTATGGAAATTTCTTAATTCTCAGGGCATAGGCAAGGTGAAGAAACATTGTTCTAAATTACCATTCTCTTTAAATGATCTTAACAATCATTTCTCTTCAGTTCCACTCTTGGATAATAATGTTAAAAAATCTACCATTTCTTCAATTCTTGCTTTGCCTGTCTCTGACAGTAGCTTATTTGAGTTCACAGCGGTCACTGAAGACAATGTTCGCAAAACCATCCAGACTATTTCTTCCAATGCTTCAGGGCCAGATCAAATTAACCGTGTTATGTTAATGCCAATCCTCAGTATTATTCTTCCAATTATCACGCACATAATAAATACTAGTCTTTTAGAAAACCATTTCCCTTTCATGTGGCTTGCTGCCTACGTGCGTCCACTCCCTAAAATCCCTGATCCCATCCAGTTAAATGATATTCGTCCTATTTCCATCCTATCCTTCTTGTCTAAGATTCTAGAAGCTACTGCTTTTAACCAACTGTCTAAACATCTACTTGAAAACAATCTGCTCAATACACATCAGTCTGGTTTTAGACCGGGGCATAGTACAACCACTGCTTTGATTCGAGTAACTGATGACATTAGAGCAGGGATGGAAAATAAGAAGGTCACTATTATTGTGTTGATCGATTTCAGCAATGCATTTAATACTGTAGATATCGACATACTGCTTGCTATTCTTTCGCGCTGTAACATCTCGTCTTCAGTGATTGCTTGGTTTAGTAGCTATCTTCATGGACGCCGGCAGCAGATCCGCAACGGTTCGGATACTTCCGACTGGTGTGATCTAAAAGCTGGTGTACCACAAGGCGGTATTCTATCTCCGATTCTATTTTCTGTTTTTATAAACCTTCTCTCGCATCAACTTTCTTGTTCTTATCACTTCTATGCAGACGACTTGCAGCTTTATACAAGGGCCAATGCTGATGATATTGACCAGTCCATCTGTTTGCTGAACCGTAACTTGAGCAGTATATTGGAATGGTCCAACAATTTCGGAATCCGTGTCAACCCCAAAAAATGTCAAGCAATAGTGGTGGGCAGCACATATCAACTTAACAGCATTGACCTACATTCTCTACAACCACTATTATTCGACGGTGCTGAGATTCCATATAGTCCAGTAGTGAAAGATCTTGGTCTTCATATTGATGAAAAGCTCTCCTGGAATTCTCACATCGTTGAAGTAAGTCGTAAGGTGTATGGTACTCTCCATTATTTGCATCGCCTAAAAAACTTTCTTCCTATTAAAACTAAAATTATGCTGGCTCAAGCACTGGTACTTCCTCTTATTGATTACGGTGATGTGTGTTATCTGGATGTAACTGAACAACAACTGAACAAATTGGAACGCCTTGTCAACAATTGTATCAGGTTCATTTTTTGTCTCCGGAAATATGACCATATTTCCGAATACCGTTCTGAGCTGAAATGGCTGCCTATCCGTCAACGCAGGAATTTACATATATTGTGTCAACTCTATAATATTCTTAGTAATCCACTCACTCCCAATTACCTTAAATGTGATTTCAAACTTTTAAGTTCCAATAGGTTTAGGTTTAAAGATATTTATTCTCATTAAGACATAATTTACATCACTTACATGAGAACATAAAATACAAAACATAAATATTACATAATATTCGTTGTCACACTAATAGACAAAAGTAAAATAAAATAAAAACAGACAAGTTCAGTAAACCATAACAATGTGCTTGGCTAATTGTTTTTTAAATACATCGAACGAGTTAATATTTTTAATGTCAGAGGGTATCTTGTTAAAAAGGCGCGCACCTTCGTTTGTTATTGTCGACTGTCCGTAATATTTTGTCCGTGCCCTAGGCAGAACGATGAAGCTCGCGCGACGAGTGCAGGTGCGCCCAACTTGTTTTCGCTTAGTAAAGTTTAGGTTGGTGCGGACTTGGTTGTTCATGATTTTACGAATGAGAATACAAGTATTATAGGTATATAGTTGTTTAATAGTCATTAGTTTGGTTTCACGATAGATTTTAGTAGTTGGTGTCCGAAAGTTATAATTAAAAATCATTTTTATTATTTTATTTTGTAATGTTTGCAATTTATCTAATCTAGTTTTAGCAGCACTTCCCCAAACTTCAATAAGATATAGTAGGTGTGGTTTTATGAGGGCATTGTAAATTGTAAAAAGTAGTTTACGCGGTATATATCGAACATTTACCCGGAGGGAGCCATGGAGCGATATAAATTTTAATATCAGTTTTTTTATATGATTATTCCATGTTAAATGGGTATCCATGAGGAGGCCTAGATATTTTTCTGTAGTTTTTTGTTGTAAAGGTATGTTATTTATTTTGAGAGGTGTGAAAGGGGGTATTGGTTTATTTTTTGCTTTATAAATTATATAGCTAGTTTTTGAGACGTTTATAGTAAGTAAGTTATATTGAAACCATTCTTGTAGGATATCAAGGTCATTTTGAGCTTGAGAAGTTAAGCTTTGGATTGATGAGCCGAAGTAAAAAAGACAGGTGTCGTCAGCATATAAAGTAATATTCCCGTTTAGGCCTAGTTCTTGCATATTATTAATATAAACTAAGAACAGGAGTGGGCCCAGTATTGACCCTTGTGGGACTCCGTAAGAAATTGGTAGTGGAGGACTTTGAGAGTTATTATCGGTTTTAACAATCTGTAATCTGTTTGTAAGGTAAGATTTGAACATGTTTAGTGCTTTGCCAGTTATACCAATTACTTCTAACTTTTTTAGGAGCAATTTGTGGCTAACGGTGTCGAAAGCCTTTTTTAGATCTATAAATACCCCTAGTGCGATGTTTCTTTTATCAATGTTTTGTTTCACTGTAGTAATGAGATCAATTGTTGCCGTGAGTGTGTTACTTTTGGATCGAAACCCGTATTGTCGCTCATAGAAGAAATTAATAGAATCTAAGTAATTTTGTAACCGTGTATGCAAGACTTTCTCGAGAATTTTTGATAATATTGGTAGCACAGAGATAGGTCGGTAATTTCCAGGCTCCGTTTTTGGTCCTGATTTATAGATAGGTGTCACTTTGGCTATTTTGAGCGAATCTGGAAATACTCCGTCTTGTAATAGTTTGTTAATACATATTGTTAATTGTTTTACTATTAAATCCTTTACACATTTAATAACTTTGGTGCTAATACCGTCTAGACCAACACTACTATTAGAGTCAAGGTTATTGATAATATCAAGTATTTCTTTTTCGTTACATGGTTCCCAACTACTGATTTGCGAATTTTGTGATGCTGGCTTGGGTAGTGCATGAATATAATTGACATGAAAATCTATAGGAATTTCTTCAGCTAGACATGACCCTATGTTAGCGTAAAAGTTATTAAATATTTTACATATCTCATTTGGATCGGAGACTTCTACTGAATCGACAATAAGCTTTGAGGGAGCGTGCCTTTGTCTGAACTTGTTATTTGTTAGCGTATTAAGTAAATTCCATAGATTTTTGGGCTTTTTAGAGTGTTTGTCAAATTCTTTTTGGTAGTATGACTTCTTTTCTTTTCGGATTACGGTTAAAACCTGGTTTCTTTTAGTGTTGAACTTCTCTTTCAAATCTTCATCGTCGGGATTTTCTTTTAACTCTGTCCATATTTGGTTTCTTTCAGTGATTAATTCTATTATGTTTTTATTTATCCAATCCTCTTGTGGTCTATTATAGACTTTGGTTTTTGTGACCTTGCTTTCCTTTACACATTGTTTAATTAGACTTTCCAATTCTGTAAAGTCATCACTTGTTTCATGTAGTCTTGATTTTTCGACTGCCTCAAAAAGCTTCTTATAGTTAACTGCTTCGTATTGATTTAGTATCTTTGCAGGTGGTTTTATTTTCTTGATCTCAACATATATTTGTCTATGGTCAGAGAGAGACGAATCGATTGTTATCATATGGAAGTTATCCTTGCCTAAATTGGTGCTTACATGATCTAGTAGAGAGTCTTTGGGTGGACCAGTCCTGGTGTAATATTTTTTGGAGATTTTGTTAATAATCTTATGTCCAGTTTGTTTTAAAAGTTGGTTATACTGTTTAGTCTTGGGTTCTTTTTTTGTGAGCAGATCTACATTGAAGTCTCCAAAAACTATTGCTCTTTTTCTTTCTCTTAATTGTGACTCATAAACCTCTAGGAACTGTTTAAAATTGGTGTTCCCTGGATTATATACGACTCCTACCTCAAGTGCATATTTTTCAAGTTGTACCCATAAATAATTATTACCTCCTATATACACTGACTCAGATAACTTGTGTTTAAGGTTGTTGTGGACATATATGGATACGCCGCCTCCAGTCTTATCTGTTCTATAGTTAAAATAGTGGCCATAGCTCGGTAGTTCATATTGTAGTGCTTCTTCTTCGGTTTCAAACCAGGTCTCGGTTAATAAAATTATATGCACTGTGTTCGGTATCGCTTGTAGGATACATTTGACCTCGTCAAATTTCCCCTTCGTACGTATACTTCTGGCATTTAGATAAAAGAAAGTAAATCGAGACTTATTCTTCGGAAAATCCTGGTAATTGTGTAGTAGCTCGTAGGTGTTATGGTTTTCAGTTAGGGTATGAATTGTTGTAGTAGATGTTCTTAGTTTTTTGACATTTTCACGATTGAAGGGGTACCATTTACATATTTGATTGTGATATCGGTCTCACCTTTATCTTGGCGTTGCTTAAGTTCTTCTCTTAGATTTTTCATAAAGTTCTGTTGTGTCGGTGTTTGGTCTGAGAACATTTTAAGGCTTCCCTGTAGCCTGTTCCTATTACGAAGTAGCTTTTTAGCAGGTTCTGCCGTTTCAAAGCAGATCTTGATACTTCGGTTCTTGTTTGGTTGTAGTTTACCAATTCTAAACATCTTCAAAGGTTTCGGAATGTCTTCACTTACTGTGGAGATGGTTTTGAGAACATCAGCTTCATCTTTTGATAATCTATCTTCAAGGGTAGATGCAATTTGTTCGGGTAGGCCAACTAACACAACGTTCTTTTCCCTGTTACTACGATTTTGCACCTCTTGTATGATGTTTTCGCCAAAAGTTAACTCTTTTTCCAAGGTAGTAGGTACACTTTTGAGGTTGTTTAGGTCTGTTTCAAGGGATTGAATTTTGGTTTGCATTGCATTGAGTGTTTGATCGTTCGACGATTTCATACAAGTGATCTGATTTTTAATATCGGTTATGTCCTCTTGCATATTTTTTAAGATGTTCTCATTTGAAGTGACATATTTCTCTAGTAGGGAGCTAATATGAGATATTTGCGATTTCATTTCTCTTAGATCTTCACTACATGAACACTCACTATCACAGGGAACTTTTCGCTTACGAAATGTAATTGATGGGTCTGGACTTACATTTCTTATCCTTGATAAGTCGGGTTGCGACCCGCCAGTTGGTGGCCTCTGCATGCTCATGTTGCTCGCGTTACGTCAGTCGGTAGTCCGGTGCAGCGTTTAGCGTGAAGGAGCAAAAAATATCAACCGTACGTGTCTTGCGGGGGTGAGGGCGGTCCGTGGGCGCTGTGTTTGTTGTTGTGGTGGGAGTTCTATTCACTTCGCGGCGCAGGAGTGGAAGATCACACGAAACTCGAAGCGTTTACACTATTTAGAGTTTTAGTTTTAACTCGTTAAAGATGAGATTGTATCCGTATAGATTTAGATAATTTTTAATAAATACTTGTACACGTCTGCTCAGTACGACAACGAACGACGTATGTCAATCATGATAGAAACCTGCGTTCTTCTAATAATATGTCTCTTGCAACGCCTTCTCATCATACTGAATTTTTCTCCAAATCTTTCGCCGTGACCGCAGTAAGACTTTGGAATCGGCTTCCAGAATCGATAAGGCAGGCCTCCAGTCGTGCTACTTTCAAAAAGCTTGTCTACAAGTTCCTACTCTCAAAATTATAGGAAGCGGAAAGGGAGGGGAAATTGAGAATTGCTGCTATTGTTTATTTTGCTTTTAATATATATTTTTTACTATGGCTAATATATTTTATGATAGGTATATATGTATTAATATGTATGTATGTATGTATATATATATGTATATATTAACTATTTATTATGTATGTTATGTAAGTTTATTATATTTGTTATTTAAGTAAATGTTATTTTTGCACCCACAAACTGTTCTCTGCTTGACCCAAAGGTTGACTGTTAGATAATTCTTTTAGCATTAAGTCCGCCTATTGTATTTTTACAATAAAGTTAAATAAATAAATAAAAAAAAAAATATATAATATTTTTTATAACACAATAAAATTGTTCAAAATGTTGTAATTATAATACAAAACTCTTGAATCTCTAGTAAAATTTTGAAAATGTAACTTTAAATTAAGAATGATGAAATTTGAATAAATAATTACCTATTTTTGCACTTACTAATATTTACTAATTGACCATTTTATAACGGAACCGCTATTTAAAGCCCCTTCCATGTAAAGGACAAGGAAATCTGTGTAAGATCCAGCACTGTCTTCCATAGTGATTTGAGATATTGGTGTTTAAACTCCAATTAAACTAAGGTAAACAACGATTTACTTCTTAGAGTATAGTAACGGTATGGATAACTATAGGTAGAGGAGGCTTATGTTTAGCATTTTCTGTATTTGTTGTTCTTATTGTGACTGGAATAATATAACAACCGTGACATAAATTTATAACTTACGAGGATGCGTCTTTACCGTCGATACCTATACAAGTCCCGAATTAAGACTTTTTCATGCTTATTCTTGAAGCGCGTTGTACTCCGTAATCTAGTATAGTATCTCCTGCCTAGTCTGTGTCCGTCATGTCGCGACAGCGTATATGGAAACCCTTCCAGTATACAGAACTCCAATACTTCTGAGATGCGGTAGCCTTTACTAGATTAAACGGGGCAATTTTAGAGATAAAATGCTACCCTGCTTTTAGTTCTGTAATGCGGGAGGCTTTTTCGACGCAATATTAGCGTTATGGATAGAAATTCCTACCACTGGTTACTTAGGTTAGCCTAACTTGTTTTTAGTTCTCTAATGCGGGAGGCACATACAATGGTTACGTTAATGATGTGAATTCCTAACTAAGCTCGGTAAGGACTTTAGTATAGGTAAACGGGTGAAGAAGTATATATAAATACACAGATTAATGGCTCGTTTACACGCATTAAGTGGTTAAGTTAATTTTAACCAAATTTTAACTTAATAGTTGCGTGTAAACGATCACTTAATGGTTCTAAGTTATAAGTAGCTAGTAGCGAGCCATAAGGAACAATGATAAATATCATATAGGTACTATAGTAAAAATAAAAATAATTTGAGTTGCATAAAATTATAAGTATATTTAATAACTTTTCAAAAACAAAACAAGACTATCGAGCATTAGGCACATTTTTGTTTATGTTTTTAATCAACGAATGAATCTTTTTAGGAGGTTTCCCTGCAGAGATGCGGTTTTTAGACTTTCTGCCTAGTCTTCTCACTGTCTCTCTCGGCACTCTTGCGATCTGAGATTGGGGAGAGTAGCGCAGAAATTCCTCCCGCGCGTCAGATCGCACCTAACCCAAGTACCTACTTTTATGCTTTCTAGGGATCTGAGTAGTGGTAGTACTTTTAATTCGAAGTCTTGAATACTACAACAGAAATAATACCCGAACCCAGATCGGTTGCAACTCTGAATGGTGGAATGGTTTAAGGAGACTTTTTATGAATTCATTCTAGTAAACCAGCCCGCATCTCAGAAATACGGGAGTTCTGAATACTGGAAGGGTTTCCATATACGCGTCGCGACAAGAAGAACTTATCATATTTTGACTGTCTGAAACAATCATCATATAAAATTTCATTACAATCATCTCAACAGTTTTAGCGTTATTAATAGCATACATTAAAAATTATTGACGATTCTATAAGATTTAAACATAGATTAAAAAATAAATTTGCATTCGCGCGCAATTCCAAATTCTTTGGATTTCAAATTATGCGAATATACAATTTCGTTCGGTATGTGTGTTCATACATTTTCTCCTCTTTTACTTGTACTTAATTGGCTAATTTCTCTCGCTAATAAAATCCTAAATAGTACTGGTCACATATTCTACCTATTACTCTTTAGATAAGAGCCTTTTGAGCTTTATCAATTAGTATATATAAATTTTTAAGATATAATAACAAGATAAGAGTATGTACAAGATATATGAAACAACAGTCGGAAATGGTAATTAAATACCACCCGCATGACAGTCCCGTAAGTTCATATTTGCTTCTCTTTGATTACGAAGTAGAGACTCAATATTTACACAACACAACACTGTTTGACTAGTAACTTTATAATGAGAATTAAATTATTTTCAGATGACGGAACCCGATTAAGAAAAGCCGGAAAATATACAGTATCAGATATTTTCAAACTGAAAAGAAACATTCTGATTTTGATTTAAAATCTTGTAATCAAAACACAAGTCTTAATTTTAAGTTGTTCCTGGGGGATTTTTTCTCCAATGTAGATTCAGATCGAGTTCCAAACGCAAACTTTGATTTAAATTTGTCTAGTTCGTACAGTTGCACACACCAATCAGCTATAACACAAATTTGAAATGCGTAAGTAATGTATCTTTGTTTACCTGGTAATTAAAAATACTTTATAATATGTATGATGATTCAAAACTAACTTCTACAACCAGTTTCTATTAAAATTGTATCCTTGCTAGGTAGCAATCCAGCCAATCGGAGGCAGGTGCCTCCGGTTGGCTGGAAGGAATCTCTTCATCGAATAAGTCCGCCGTTGCATTTATCCTTTGTAATGTATTATGTTAATTTTGTGCAATAAAGTTATTACAAACAAACTAATTAACTTTGATAATATTTTTTCTAATGTAAATATTGAAGACCACAGTAAATTTAAATAAAAAACATTTTCATTTCTCATACTCGGAAAGTAGTGTTTTCCTGATCTGAGTATAGGGTGGAAAACGCTTCATGCCCTCCCACGGGCCGAAAAAACCCATAGTAATCACTTTCTTCCTTAGGACGGGAAAGTAATTTCAAAATTAGAACAAAATTTTGCCTGTGAATTTGGAAGGAAATCGGCAACAAAAAATTTCAACAACAAAAATAATGTGGAAGTATAAACAGCCAGTGTTAATTTAAAATATATTTATTAGGGTCAGCACACACTAGAGCAAAGCATTTTCTAATATCACTAAAATATTAACTTCATGAATATGGGCATACAGTGAAAAATAAACACATGACAAACGCGACGGTCCTGAACATCACGTTAAGAGGTTTATTTAATTTTTCATTTTAATTTTTTTGATAAAACTTAACTCGCTTAAAAAGTTGATGGTAACCCCTCTGTAGTGCTTTTGGTGTGCGCTGCGATCTTAAGCGGAACTGAGAGGCCCCCATGAAGCGCGCGGTATGTTCTATATTTAAAATTTAAAACTGAATTACCATCACAATATCATTTAAGAAGGCACTATGTACTTATGTTTTTACTATTATTAATTTTAGATTTTTTTTTTTACTTTCCTTATATTTGAAATGAAAAGTAGAGTGTTTAACACGGGTAAAAGGAATAATTCAACTTCTAAATGCCTCGCACGGGAATTATTCCTTTCCTCCCTTGTCTAACAATCTACTATTTAATCTTAATACAACTGGGAATCGAATCTTTTTCGGCAAGAATGATATCACTCCAAAGTCACCATAATTTTTTATTTCGAAATTGAATACAAATATTAGCTATGCATACATTTAACTTGTAAACAATATAAGCGCCGAAACTTTTATAGGGGCAACACTTTCTAACAACTCTCCCGGGAATATTCAAAACAAAGATAGTTATTTGTTTGATGGAAAAGACAAACCGCTTTCTGTATTTCGAGAAAATAACAAAATAGTTTCCTGTACAATGTATTCTTTACATTATGTACAAGCCAAAATCGGGGTACCAAGAATAAGGTTTACATTTATTCACTACGCATATAGCTTTATGCATCGCTCTTTCCTTAGACTCCAATGCGAATTTAGTATAATGGTCAGGTTATATATAAATCATTCTAAATGAATGTTTTCGTTGTCCATAAAGGGATAAGATTCTAGACTCTGAAGCAGTAACGTTAAGATAGAAGTATTTGAGAGTGAAAATAGGAGATTTTTAACAATAAACATTGGCATTACGGGAGTACCGAAAGAACTAAAAATATTACGAGTGTATTTTTTGAGGTGTCGGTTACGGTGAAGTGTCGCTAGTACAATAGATTTTTCCATCTCACAAATGATGATTAAAGTAGATTTTACTTAAGAAATACCTATCTTTAAAATTAACGATCAGACATATATATTATATATAATAAGCGGTCGATTTTTACATGATATGACACTAAACATACCAAAGTTGTTTATTATCACTATAGAACTTGGAAATAACGCGTGGCCACTACAGTTTTTTTTTTATTTAATCTATGGACAGAATCTATGATTTAAATTCACGGAGTCTGCATTAGTTTGTATTCATGGATCAATTCCTTTAATTAATTTTTAAATTTATTAAGTAGTCACATCTGGCAATTAAATATCAATGTTCAAAAACAAGACAAAGGATTTGAGATGAAAGATTACCGAAGCTTTGTTTGATACCCTCTAAATTTGATTAGCTCAGTAAACTATGTGCAAGCGGCCAGAAAACCCTTTGAACTTTAATCAAAGGTCTAATTTGTCTTCCGATCTCATGGGAGTAGTGCACAGTTAAACTTTACTAATGAACTAACCGCGACATTTTAAAAGCTTAACACCCGCTTGTTGACAGAAGCGCTCATTGGTATAATTAATGGATATCAAATTCGAGCAGCTTTGTTGCGTTTTCAAGATAAGAAGACTAAGGAAGCTGAAGGACCAAACCAACCAAAGGACATACGATGAAAAAGCTATATAAAAAAAAAACAAAGAAATGATTACAAGCTAGAAGCAGTAAAGTCCTGCATCGAAATCATAGGCGACGGTAGATACTTCCCAACTGGTGGGCCGTAGGCTTGATCGCCTCTATATAATAGTGTAATAATGTAAAAAATCTAACATTTTATACTTGAAAATACGCATAATGTTGGTGTTGCTTTTTTAAATATATTTTTTTAATAAAAAAGTGTCTTTGATTAGCTAATCTATGCATTTTGCGTGCATGTGAAAATACGACTGTGTGAAAAGTGTCAATGATAATTAACCTAAAAATTGAAAAAAAATAATTACGGATGTAAAATTATTGCCTGCAGCGTTTCTTTCGATGATTAGTCAATACTCAATACTTACTCCATTCTATTCTATATCAGGCAATTTACATAGCCTCAAGTAAAAGCTATCCATTTTGCGATTCCTCCAGAGTATCGAGCTAGCAGTACAGGACACCAAGCTACCATCAGTCACAGAGGAAACAAACGATATCTAACTTCTGAACAGTTTGTGGGTTCTAAATTCTCCTGTGCAACAGGATGCATAGACATACTATGACTACATGGGTTTAAGTCTTTGATGTTTTAGTAAACTAACTAAAACCTTAAAATTTTAGTATAATTACAATAGTTCTAGAATCAAAAATTTTGGAAAAATTTCGTATACTTGATGCTTTTAAAAAAGCACACAACCTTACGGCTCACTTGATGGAAAATGACTACTCTCTGTTAAAGTTTTAATAAAGTGGGTAATAATACTGTAATTATATAGTGCTATAAGTAAAAGGTCCGTGATGTGTTTAACTGCGTTACATTGCGTGTATACGCCATGTAATAACTGGGCGGAAGTAATGCCAACAATAAGAACTGTAGACTAAAAATATACGAAAATGTTGGTTTTATCAACACCCTCATCATCATACCTAGACTCGTCTGGCTAAGGCTCTGCTTACACTCGTGTCCCGGCACTGACACAAAAGAATACTCGGCATTTTCTAGAGATACCTGACACCAATCAGGCGTCTCACCAAGACTATACCTCATGCAGCTTCCCACTCCCCTTAAACACGTGGACCAAGACCGATCGAATTAGCGAAGCACTGTGGACGCCCTCTGGCCCACCTGGGGGTCATAGGACACTTAGCCAAAGTAAGTCAAGTACTTTGTTACAATGATGTAATATTATCCCTTTATCTACAATGTACTTAAATACATAGATGCTTAAGTTCCAGCAAGTACACTACACAAAGTGTCGTCAGTCACCAACGTCACCGGACAAAGGTAACTTCAAGCAATTTGCGGCTTCTAACTTCGGCGACGACCACATCTAGATATAGATAGCTATGTGTAAGAAAGTAAACATGCAAGTATGTAATAAACCTAAAATAAGTGCATTTGTTACCAATTCAGTTCATTTATTAAAATTAGTCGTACACAAAATTATAGGGTAAAAATATAATCATGTTTCACAATAGTTTTATATACTTATCTAATGTTTTTAACAGTTTTGTTTATTTTCGTATCGTTTTTTCGTTTAAATCCTTTCAGCTGCCCTATTCGACTAAAACAATACACAATTGTACAAAAATGTACTTAACTAATTAATCAAAAATTCCACCCCGGATTGTACCCGGCTCAAAGGTACCCATCACGCTAGCAGCGTTGCGTCTCTGAATGACAATGGATAACCCTTGACTCAGGTACCATCTAAATCGGTGGTCATAGCCCCGCTCTTCTCAGGCGACGTCCTTTTTTTTTGTACTACTAAAAACACAATATGAACACAAAATATTATTGCCACGATAGGAATAAACCGCCATCCGACTTAATTCATTTAAATTTTCAGATCTAAGATCATTTTTTTTTTAATCAATCATATCGTATACTAAAGAAATCTGCATATTACCATGGATATTATTGGCCTTCCAGTATCACCTGCCAGACATCCTCTCTAATAGACAAGCTTTGGTACTAACTAACTGACTCATCACTAGTTTAAATTCTTATTTATGCAGGACGTTGTAATTTTGTCACATAATAGGTTCCCTGAAATATTTTCGCTATGCAGATAGATTTATGGCTAGGTTTTCGAAAATTCCCATATAAGTTGAGCTAAGTTTATGATCTTTCTTATATTTAAAACGGTTTTATAATATTTACAACCTTCAAATTCTTATAGTGACGTATTCTCGAACCACAAACCTTTACATTCGGGTAATAAGTCGGGAGGTCGCGAGCTTGAGAGCACGTTTTATATTGCCTGCATGCAGACATGACACTCTATTTATGTCACCTCAGATGATGCACATAGAGCCATGAAACTATAAGTATGGAATCTCAATATGGAATATATTATGAGTAGAGAGCAGGTAATAATAACTAACACTACTTGCACCCGCAGCTTCGGCCTGGACCAACTAAACGATAGAGTACAAATATTTTTAAGTGGTTTTGGGAGTGCAAAATAAATACACAACAGCACAAAAATATCCACAACTTAACGACTTCCACAGAAGTCCACTACAAGTTGACATAATAGTGATTTGTAGTCAAACTTCGCCGACTTGCCGCAGCCGACACCCCAGAGAAATAACTTCACTCGTACTTTCTTAACGAAATGATTGCCTACGTGCGCGTTGTTAGCCCTATTTATTTGGGTAGGTTTTATTTGCCCTCTCTCCCTGATGGATAATTCAGTTTCTAAGCATCCCGTATCGACCTACAGGGACGCATAAAGTATTTTTCGCTTTTAGATGAAAGTAAGTTGGGAACAACTTGACTACTCTATTGTCTTAGTTAAGTATATAATTATATGATTTTCTCCAGCTAAGGTACGTTTTTGGAAAATATCCGAATGATTTAAATAACTTCCAATATTATCACTTCATCAGCTTATGTTACTTTTGTATATTTTTTAAATATTATGTAACACAGCTTAACTATCTACAGTTATCCTTAGACAGGAAAACGCTCAGAAAACTTAAAGGTATTCAGAAAAGTTCTTAAGAAAATACCGTTTGGTCTTAAGCTCGGCGGCTTTTGCTAAATACAAAATACTTAAAGCAATAAGTGCTTGCTTTTTTCTAATTCTAACTAGTTGAACAAGTCCGCTGCTTAAAGTTGTTTTAAACATTCATGTTCTTTATTTTTAAACAATTTCGACCCTTGAAAGTTGGCAGTAGAGGTTTCTTCTAAAGTTTAGAATGCGGAACTCAACGTGCATTTTAATTTGTTTTTATTATAATTTGCTGGTCTGTATACTGCAGTTTGGAAAGCCTTTGTAGAGTTTGTACGAGTCTATGTTCCCAATAAAGACCATTCTAGATTAGCGATCACCTTTACCTACCACAGAGTTCATAATAGTACCAATGTACCTTAGCTTAAGATGCTCTTAATAAAAACTTATTTATTAATTTCAAAACACATCAATATTGAGGACTGCAATCTTTTTTTACATTACATTAAAATTTCCATAGAATTAGGAATCGCGAGCGAAATATTTTTTTTTAAATCTATGAAAATTTTACTACTTTTCTCACCCTAAAGGGTGAGGTTTGGAAGTCAGGGAAGAACCATGCATCAAGCACTGCTGTTTGATTTTTTTTAATCATGTAATATTGTGTAACCAAACGTATTCCTAAAGGCTCCGACACACTGTGCGGCCTTACCTTTACCTGTGCTGTTGCGCGAGTATGCTCCGGCACCGCCGCAGCCGCCGCCGGCTGCATCGAGTTCTGGGGGCTTAGCCAAAGTTACAATCGCAAAACGTTAACCAGGTAAGACAAAAACAAAATGTATGGGATTGACATAAAATTGACCATGTGATTTACCGCAGCTTATGTCAATCCCATACATTTTGTTCTTGTCGACATTCGTTAGAGTTTTGAAATTGTCACTTGGCTACGGATGCTGTACTATTTGAGCGCTTTGCTCTCCGAGCTGGCAAGGCCAGCTAGCAATGCAAACGGCATAGTGTCTAGTGCCTTTAGAAAGCCATCATGCTTAAACACATTATTATATGAAGTATTGAAAGAAATGCTTTATTGAAGTTTAAATCTTGACTCAGTGCAGTGTACATTTGGCGTTGCAATATCCCAGGTAGTATAACCACTCGTACGTATCCCACATTCGCACACACACGCCTGCATATATATAAGAAAGATGGCGGGTTTCTTTCACTTCAGGAGATGATGATCTTTTTAAGTTAAAGGAAGCGACGTGAATCGTTGTTTACATTATAGTTGGATCCTTGACTCAGTGCAGTGTAAAACATCTGGCGTCACAATAGCCCAGGTAGTATCATGACTCGTATTCCGCATTCGCTACACGTGTCCGCTTGTTACACAACTGAAGTAATTTAGAAGAGAGTTTGCGAAATGGCTGTTGCTACTTTTGAATGTGCGATTAAGCTGTATTGGATTTAATTTTGAAGTTTTTGAATAGATAGAAAATTAATAATGATGTTAAAATTTTAATATGGTCTAAGAACTAAAAGTGTGATTTACGAGTATACCTCCAACTATTCCCGTGAATAGAGTAGAAAGAGGCTTATGTACAAACGGAGCCTCAATGTGTTAATTCCTATAACCATATTATTTAATATTAATATATTATACTTTATATTAATATTTCACATTGTATTTTTTTTTTGGTGCAATTAAGAGTATTATATACCGAGTTACGGTACAATTCAACTTAAAACGCTGGATACGCGCTGGATGCAGGCCGCTTCCAACCGGTCATTTTGGAAATCCTTGGGTGAGGCCTATGTCCAGCAGTGGACAGCCTGCGGTTTCAACTTACATACAAATTCATTAAAAAAAACGTGAAAATGTGGGTCACAAAACCCAAGTGCCATCCAGAGGCGTACATATAGTGACGAAATTGCTGCTAAATAGATTCACGCCTAATGGAGGCGTAATTGGCCGCTCCGTGGCGTAATGGACAATTATACAGCCCCGTTTGCTTGGCTGACGGCGGCGGGTGGGTTTTAATAACGCCAATGTCTGGAAACCTTTTAATAAGAACATTTATTGCTATTTACTGATAATAATTCGATGAAATCTTTCTTGTCTGCTCAAGCCACCTGTATTCAAATTCTTTGTTTATTTGTTTTTCAAATATTAAAATAAGTATTATTCCCAGCACATAAGTGGGGCTGCGCAAGTTAAAATTTGTATGAAAATCAGCTACTACGCATTCAAGGTCATTTCAGTTTATTGTCAACTTATATGTCGCGAACTATACGGTACATAACATAGGTATCACATTACAGTTTATGAATATTTTCAATAGTATTAATTCGCTCTTTCCAAGAATCCAAAGAAATAAACCGTGTGCTAAATAACCTAATAGAAAAAAAAAACAGAATTAGGCACATATAGTTCAAAGAAATAAAACCATAAACTATTCTGTGTTAAATAATACAACTCTATCCGAGAAAAATACTTTTCATGGAAACTGCATCAGCTGCTAACTTAACTGGTATGGAAATTCCAATTATTTTGATTAATTGTTTACCAAATGTTCATCTACGCTCAGACGATTGAGCTTGGAGAAAAGAAATAAAAAAATTGCAGATATCAAAACCAAGATTATATCTGTTGTGGAATCGCAGAAATCAGAATCTACTAAAAGGTAAGTGGCAAATATGCTCTGATCGGCTCGTATGAGATTAGCAAATATTGTCCGGCGGGTCGGAGGGTGTGGACACAGCACTCCAGTTCTTCTATCGGATATCCGCAGAGTTCACGCCGGTTAGACACTCTAGTGTTAGAAGGAAATCTCGATTGAATGATTGAAAATGAATTATATTTCTACCATACATTTGAAGCTACATAATATGAGATAATATTTATCAATAACTATAATACCTAGTTTACACAGTTTAATAAGTTTTTTAAGAGACAAGTACTTGGATATCTCTTTTTTTCTTTATTAAAGTAAAAAGTCGATTAAATATACATTGTGAGATTTCCCGCAAATTTTATTAGATTGACAAACCATCTGGAAGGTTAATGCTACTACAATATTTCCACTTACAGAATTCAAATAATAAAATTAAACCAACAAACCACGACTCTCAAAAGGTGAAAATTTATGCATAGAGCAGAGCAAGGGATCACACTTTTTAGTACGTTTTCATACTTTTTAATAAGATTATCCTTTTTATTATAGTTGTATTCACGGAACATTAATATACACACTCTTATTCCCTTCAAGAAGGGGAATCACAACACAGTACAAACAAGGAATATAAGCACTTGCGAACTTGCGAAAACATTTTGACGGTGCCATGTTGTTAGAACTCCCCTCTGACCCTAGTATGCAGTTGTTATCTTTTGTTATACAACAACAACATTTGAATAAAGTTGCATAGCTATTGGCATCTCACGTGTTTTGGTTTCGGCTGTTTTAGTAAATGTTTGTGTAAAGACGAAATTTGATTTTAGATAGCTACCTTATTTGCTTGTTATCGTTTTGGCCAATGTTTCCGGATATGTGTCTAACAACGCTACAGTTTTGATGTAGGAATAATTATTCCTTATTAACCGAAAACCACACAGTCTGCTGAGGATATGGCCTCCTTACTCGATACTCAAATCGAAAATATTTTAATATTTTAAGGGAATTGACTATTTTTATGGGAGAGCTGGTGGTTTAGGAATAGCCCTTTCTTCCTATGTAATGGGTGTCGCAAGAGGCGGCAAAAGGAACAACCAGAGATCTCAGTTGACTTTTATTTTTATCTGCCTGGTGACAACTATCAACAACACAATTCTTAAGTAGGGTTGACGTCAATCAAGCGGCTTTAATGTCTGAAATACCTCATGGATGAAAAACACTGGGACATCGCGTTCAAGCGAACTCCGAGATTTTAAAGCATTTGGATAATGATGAATGTCACAGGCTAGCTAAAGGCCTCTCTCGAAATGACTGAGAGAATTTTATGGGATAAATATCTAGATCGACTTTTTCGACTTATTCGAGGATAGAAACCACAGAACAGAGAAATTATTTCTAAGTTCTGTGATAGAAACAGTAGACATTCTGATTTTCGCAGGCATATAGACTTTGAGGCCGCTTATTCAATATTCACACAGATCATCATAAAGACATTTGTGACTTTTTGTAGCGTTGGTTGTGTCAACGATTTAGTGGTTTCTTAGAAGTTTCCTTTTTAATTTTTTTTATATAATTTAGTAGGCAAATAGGCATATAGGCGCAGCCCATGGACGATTTATTTCTTGTTTCTTGTTTAACTTTTTGCGCCGCACTAGTTTTCTGTTTTTTATTTTTTTTTGTTATGATAAAATAAAGCTGCCAATTGATTAAATATTATTTACTTGCAGATCAATAATGTTTTAATCAAAATAATAATTCATATACCTAGTGCTAGAAAAATAAATACTATTATATTATGTAAGTGGATCATATCTATATGAATCAAGCATTACTTATTTTTAACATTCCTGACTGAGTTTAAAGCCATAAACAAGAGGAAAACATGCCCATATTACTTGCTGCATGTCGTACTCGAGCAGTAAGTGTAGATATTGTACCACAAACTGCTTTTAAGAACTTTGCCGGTGCCTATAATATACGGACCCTCGAGAAAACGCTCCAAAGATTTACTTTCACTAGATATACCTTATCTATACATAAAATAGTAAAAATATTTTGTCTGTACATTTAGAAATTAAGACTAAAATGTATAGAGGGACATTTAAAAAGAACTGTACTTACAACATGTTTACTAGAAATAAATTAATTTGATATGAAAAAAATAATTTCTCGATAGAATTGATAAACATAAACACCTCTTGTATGAATATATAAGATTTTTATTTATGTTACTACTTATTTGCCACTTCCCAAATAATACATCCGTGTCATACGTGTAATAATTCAGTTAGTAGAACTTTCGGTCAAGCCTGTTAGTTTACGAGTTAACTTTTGGATTTGCTCTCATCAGAAGGGAATAGCAGTTAGTGTGTGTTATACTGTCATTAGTCAAAATATGTGTTGAAGATTTAATACTCTTTTTATCGCTCAATGTGTTATATATATATACTCGTATATATCGAATGGTTTTAGTGGTTTCTGTCTATTGAAATTCAAAGGTATTTTATCAGTGTCATGTTTCTATATGGTGTTGGTACATCATTTATCTGTTTCCTTCTAATACCAATAACTCCTGTTAGAACAGAAATAGTTCGCGATAGTATTTGGTTGATGTTTGGTTGGTTTGGCATTTTTCCAAGAAGAAAATATAAATATAATAATAAAATAAATATAAAAAATATTTGTATACGTATAAAAATGTATACAACGCCAAGTACACAGAGCATACGAAAACTTTAAATTCAATTTAACGCATATAATATGTGCTATAAATTTCCACATTACGAGGCCTTGGCTGAGAACGCAACTTTCCACTTTGGGGGCCGTGTCCAAAAATTTGCCTCGTTATGACGTAAGTAGCGGTGGTTAAAAGCCTTCGTAACTTTATTTGTCACACTCACAACTTATTTTATTTGGGCATATGTGTAGATGCCGATCTAATAAATGAAGTTGCTGAATGTCCAAAGTGCGTAGTTTATTTGTTTTTTTTTTTAATCTTTCCCACTTCGGCCGTCATAGGCTACAATTTTTTTTTATATTTTATGTAGATACTATGTATTAGGAAGCAAACATGATTAGTGGTCATGTTGATAACAAAGACAGAGCTTGTTACATACTTTTAAAATAAAAGACATAGGCCTCCCCCAAGTATTTCCAGAATTACCAGTTGGAAGCGACTTATCCAGCGCCTGCCGGTAACCTTCTTTAGGTCATTTGACCATCTGGTCGGTGGGAGTCCGATGCTGCGCTTTCCGGTGCGTGGTCGCCACTGAACTTTTAATATATAGCAATTCTGTGGTGGTCGCCATTCAAATACCATTTTCCAAATCGGCCGTTGGTTCTTCGCGCTCGCCACTGAAACAAACATCCACGGCGCGCATTCGCGATAGTTTCAAGCAAGCGTCCGAGCGCGCAACTGGTAAAAACTATGCACTAAGCCTCAACAAAAAACGCGATAGCTACTAACATTATGCAGCTACATCAAATAAACAATTTTTGATGAACAGGTGAAAGTATATTCTAATAAAAGTATGTGTATAGTTTGGTTCTACAGTCAACAACTCTACAGCGTCAGAGAGTTTCTCTACATACAACCCAGATATCTAAGAAGCTTAAATAATAATGAAACAAAAATCTTTCACTCGATTTAAAAAAACCTAGATATTTTTTTTAAATAATTCATTCAAACCAGTAAAGCCCTTCAAAAGCCAGTATTTTTATTACAAAAAACACATAGGATTTTTACTAAATAAAGTTCACCAGATATCAATCAATGTTATTTCGACAGTTTCGGCGTATATTGGACCCAATCCAGATGTCACCAACTGATTGGAACCCTGTCGAGCGTCCTCCGACAGATATCCAGTTTTTGTGTTCTATGTAGTCAACACTTTTCACAGTACTCCAATTTTCAGAAAAACATGGTGGTCGCTGATACTGTATGTAGAATTCGATTGCTTTCGAGAATGGTATGAAACTATCGGTTAATGGAACTGTCTAACAATTCTTAAACTTTGATCTGTCGATCGAATTAAAATATTTTTTTTTTTGGTTCAATAATATAAGTATTTGTTTTTTTCTATTTAATTTGCTTTGCCTCTGACGAGCCTGCTGACCGTATTTAGTAGTTTCAAAACTTGATAATATTACGTTACAAGATACATTTTTCATTTAAATTTGCCCTAAAATTCCAATTCCCACATTCTGCAGACATTTAGTATGCCTCGAATTTGTTTGCGCCCCAAGGAGTCATTTTCGTGGAAATTTACTGCTGCCGCAGCGCTAGCCGGAATTTGTTTGTGGAGAAAAATATGAAAGGTATCGGCCCTCGGAAAACATAATTAGGGGGATTTGCTGGACCTTCTTATGTAAACAAAGTAAATCTTAATAGATTTTCAGAGGTTATTAAACCGCTGCTTATGTCAATATTTTCAGCTTGCTAAGTCGACCATAAAATTACTTGCTTGCTTTACTAATGTAGTATTTAAATTAAGTTTGGGTAAATACCAAAAATAACTTCTACTAAGAGTGAAGGTAATCGCTTTGCCAATCATACATATTATGCTCAAGTGCCTAGTTCTTTTCGTTTTGGATTGAATTAAAGCATACTTAGTATCACTCGCGTAATATATAGACGTTCGTAACATCTTGATGTTGCACTCGCTCGTTGCCAACATGTCATCTGTGACATTTTAATACAGCAGCCAGTTATTCCTGACATCATAATGCTAAAAATATTTTAATTTCCCTTCTATGTCATAATATTCTTACTGCTTTGTTCTTCCAATATCTGTTAAAGCATGTTTTATTTATTTATTTATAAACGGAGAAAATTCTAAATGACCAGAGTTCCAGACAACAGCTTAATAGATCTGAAGATATGAAATCCACTGAGATGCCATTAAAATTAAATGTAAGGTATTTTCTCCAAAGAATGTTTCATCATCGTCCCTGTGCAGTGTAAGATATATTCCAAGATTTAGTGAAAATGAATAATGAATAAGTCTTACGGACGAAGAGGATTCTAGCGATTCCCTACAGGATCGAGCTCCTACAGTTGAAGTCGGATTTTGCACTTAGTTTGGCCAGGTGGGGCTACCTCGCCTGATATACCGGAAGTTTTATGCAATTGAGAATACTACGACCTGTAAAATTTTAGCATTAAAACTGATATAGCGTATCTAAAGTTGAATTGTGAATTAGTATTTGACTTTCATTAAGTAATTGTTCAATCTAAATTTAATCTTGTAATTTATTTTTACAAGCTTTTGTTTAGTTTCACCAGCCCCGATGTTTATATGTAATCACGTCCTTATCTACAATACAATAACAACAAAACGAAGTTAGAGACTGCAAAGATGCTACGCTTTATCATAGTCATAATCATTTATTTTGTCATGGGTTACAATAGGTGTTAGTAGAAATGTATACAGTCCTCTGTGTGCCCCAGAAGGCGGCATACAAAACTGCATTTCTTGACTGGGATTAAAATGTTTTTTTTTTTTCAAAAAAAACACAAAATTGTCCTGTGGCGTAATAATCCAACTTATATAAGTTACCGAAAGCATGGGCTGGAATGATTTATTACTTTTCGGTAATAGATCGCGCTACAATAATCAAATCACTTCAATTGTACCTATTTCCTTAAAATATTGTTGAAAAAAGTGTAAACAACTATTAGAACAGGATTATTTTAATTATCGTCATCCTACGAGTACCTATATCCTAAACTGATACAATGCTTTACTCAATAAATTATTACTATATACAAATGCCTTAACCACTGGACCACGAATGCAGTATTATCCCCTTAAAAGTTAACAGAAAGTAAATTCTACAAAACTAAAATTGGTTTGTTTTTGTTCAAAGAGTAATTAATTAATTTTGTTGTTCGTATGGTAGCACAATAAACGATTGTACTCATTATTAATTGATGTCCAATTAAGCTCGTGTAATTACGTTTAATACTAAGTTCAGTAATTAGAGGTTTCTTCTGCAGACCCTCAAAATAATTACTCCGTCATTACTGCCCATTTATACTTACACAACTTTATTAAAACGACAAATTAGGTAAGTCTAGACTAATTGTGATAAAAGTAAGACTTGTGGTCTTTGGCTTAAAAATAGACTATACCCTCAGTTATCGTAAGGGGTGACTAAGGGAATAAGGGTATTAATTCACTTTTACATTAACCCACTAGAAACCTGTTTCACCTGCAAAAGCATTTCCAAGAAATGAAAAAGAGCTTACGGCAACTTACCTAAGTTTTACTACTATTGGATTTCAATAAAATAAAAGATTTTATGTTTGATATTTTTAGGGATAATTTATATATAATAGAAACTTATCAATAGTTGATATTGATTAACGATTGATAGTAGGTATAAGAGAGAAGTAGGTTATCTACAACTAAGAAATTTCAAGAAAAAACATTGGAAAAGTTTCATCGACAAGGGTATTGTCCGATCCCTTCTTTTTCCATAATTCATGGGTTATTCCTGAAGGAATATACAGTTTGATGTCGTCGAGATCACAAGTAAAACTTGAGGAACATTGGGGAATCAGACCAATATAAAAAATCTTATACTGATCTTTATATGTATACTGATATCCTGAGAAGCCTTTCAGGGAAATCGTGCGTGGAGCTCGACTATCGAAAATGTATGAGAATTTCCATCTTCTGTACGAAATTAGATTCGTTACCCTAAACACAAAATAAAAATAGATTGTAGAAGTTCTCTTTTAAGTAAACTATATTCGAAATAGGTATTTCCATGCTTACTTTGCTGGTCCAGCCACTCGGAGTGGATCTTATGAGTCGGGAAAAAAAAAGCAACAGAGGTTAGAACAACTGAACTGACCGGTGTTACGGTAACTCCCCAAACCGTATTGCCTCACAGCTCGGTTTCCTTTTTTCTTTCCGCGGTCTTTTGCTTGACGTCAACCCTCATTTTCAATGCTGTTATTGCTGAAATCACCACCAGTCGGACAGAAGTACAAGTTTAATTGAGATTTCTATCATTGCGACCGGCCGGTTTTGATGTCTTTCTTCTATACCCTCGTTATTTTGAGGTGTGCTGGGCCTAGCAGGCCTAGTGATTACCCGGGAAACAGATTACCGGTATTCGTATTTGGAATATTCCTATCTTTGCCAATCCATGTTGTCTCAATATTCTACTCAAAATGCTGGCAAGAAAATATTAGGTAAGCAATGAAACTTGTTTCGAACTTTACATTTAAAAAAAATCATCAACTTAAATAAAATCGCTTAAAAAACCTTTAACAATGGTTTGATCATAGATAACAGAACACTGTACTGTACAAGTAGTTTGATCTACTATTTAAGTTAAATGTGGCGACGATCCGTGAGCGATTCTTATGAAATTTTGTTGTGTGTATTCAGTAGGTCGGAGAATAGGACGTAAAATATTTTCATTAACAGGAAAATTCTTTTTGGTCTCCGGGTTCCTTACCATACACTTATTTTTTTATACGAAACTTTTTTTATATTTTTCTTGAAATATCTTTTCAACCGTTATGATGCAATCACGACAGCAAAATAATTTGAGTAACAGTATACAAGGATGTGAATGAAAAATCTATCTTTAATGTAAAACTTTCATAACACAAGTTGAATAAATAAGAACAGGGAGATTTCGCTCGAGGCTAAAATAAATCTTGCAAGATACAAGATGTCGCCCGCGAGCTAACTAAAAATCAACATTGCCACAAGCCACCCTTGTTTGTCCATTAGCCAACCGCAAACTGTTCAAATATAGGAAAAGAATGAAAGACACAATGCCTTGTTACTGGGATACTTTATTTGCGGGTAGTTATAAAATATTCTCATTCCGTGAACTTTTCATAATTTTCAACGTGTAACAAAATACTTTCTTTTTGATTAAGCTATAATCATTATCATTTTGTCATACCTACCTCGTTGTAGTAATTTTTGGAAGTAGGTATTGGATTTAATCAAAGATTTTGTTTGTAATTAATCTGTGGAGTTAACTATCAAAAACTGTTGAACTTTAGTTAAAAATATAGTCTTGATAACGTAGTAATTATATATATACTCTTTGGTGTTGATCGTGACAGCGTCAAAAGTCAAAACGCATATATCAACAATTTTGACTAATTTCATGTCTATTTTTATAAAGAGTGGAAGGAGAAACAAATATTACTCAGTCACGCGAATATTAATTTCAGAATTTAGGCAAGTATGAGTTTAATTTTTACCTCATTCTTTATTTTGTAAGTTTCAGAACATTATGCATGTTTTGACCACTTTTTCATTTTCTTGTTATTTTAATCAATACTGTCTCTTATTATATACATCACATAATATCCACCTTATCTAGACTAATGTTAAACCAATATCATTATTTAAAGTGAAACTTTTGTGTTTATGTATATGGAGGTATTACTTTATTTTCGTTATTCTAAAATTATTATAAATATTTAAAATTGTAGCTACCTTAGATTTTTTGCATATTAGGTCTTTTCAAACGCAGTTTCTTTGATTTCAATTGAGCAAAAATAAAATTACCTATAGAACACGAAATTATATATTTGAGTCAAATAGAGAACTTATAATAGATGAAGCACGGGTCCAGACCCAAAAATTCAACAAACTTAAATATTATTTTTCTTCTAATGGTAGAGAATGCGCTATTAAAATTAAACTAGCTAATTGTTAAAGTTTGATATAGTGGTAGAAAAATAAATTTTTAATAAAACCACATTAATTTATACCTGTTTCAAAAAATACTCTAACATGCAACTTTTTTCAGAAAAATGTCGAAGTTAGTGAAGCCAGACTTATTTCTGGGTTATGAGGAAGCAATCATCCGCAAAAAAGATATATTCAATTCATCTAGACTAACTTCATTCATAATCACAGTCAGTAAGTTTATTTGCCATGATTCAATCACGCAGTCCTTTTGGTGCATTCGTTACAACTTTTGCTTAACGAGTTTACCAGGATTTTCTTAATCGAATTTTCCTATATTTTTTATAAATAAATCGCAACACACGCTTTTCCTTATCATCTCAACACATAAACGTTATCCTGCTTGCATCCTAAGTTTCAAAGCCGCAAAAAGACATGGCTTTTTATTCTTATCATGAGGTTCTCAAGTAAAATAAAATCTTACTTGACTTTTTTCTTACGAACTGGTTTTTCATGACCTGGCTGGCTGATGGTAACTCTTCTTGTTGTTGGTGAAATCAAGTGAAGACAAAAATAAATTGAATTGTCTGTTATTCCTTAGTTGCTTCTTATGACACCCACGGCAAAAGAGAGGTCTATCAGAGTCATAGTCTATTTTGTTTTAAGCCGATGACTCGACTAAATATCTTAATACTTTTCTATTAAGTATAGCCCTCGGGCATGTTATGAAAATGATTATAATTATCTGATTTAAGGTCCAGAATCTCTCACATATATAGACATTCAAAACTTTATAGAGACAGGACTACGTATAATAAGATTTAAAATGAACCTAGTGCAACGAGAAGAGAACCTGAAAGTGTTGGAGATGTTGGATGATGCTATAAAATCGTGTTGTGAGAAGTACGAGATCAGCAGTTGGCCCATAGCAGTATCTATTGACATACCTAATGCGGCGATCCGTACAGGATTACTTGAAGATGTAAATTGTTTCTTTTTTTTTTACAAATAAATGTGAAATTTGAGTCCTTTATCTTAGCTCTTTCCTGGATACTTCCTCAGCTATTTGCTTTGGAGACCATGGTCCGTTCCAATATTTAAAATGAATTATTAATTCGTAGTATTCATTTTTTAATTGTCATTATATTTCAGAGTATTCAGGAGGACTCTGTTTTAATAAAACATCGAGACATAATTGAATTAACATGTGATAGCAAATATTGGAACAAGTGTACATCTAAACGCATATTTATGGACGATAGTTATACTTTCCCGAGCATAAAAGTAGGCACTGATATAGCTATAAGATTTGGACAAATAAAGCTAGTTTGCACTGAAATTGTGTCGCAAAATACTATCAAATGTGAAGTTAAACGAGAAGGTCATTTTAGAAGCGGAGATTTTCTTAATATACGTGGCGTTAAACACTTACGACCGCCGATGGGAAAAAACGATATGGATCTTCTTAATTTCGCTATGGAGAATAAGGTCAGTTTTCGTTTATTTGGTACTTAGGTAAAATCTATTTTACCATGATTGACTTTGTGATATTTTTTTTCAATAGTGCATGGTTAAATATACTTTGTAACTTATGCGATACTACCATTACATCCTGACTTTGCCCGTGGTACACACATAGCTTATGTTACTAAAAAATAGTGTGGCTTTTTCTCTTTATTATAATATTAGTATAGATGTAATAATGGTTCATGCCTTTTTCAGTTTGACGTCATTATTGTTAATGGTATTCGAAAAGTAAATACCATTGAAAAAATCAAAAATTACTTTGTGGAGGCAAAATGCCGACCGCCTTTGATTGTAGCAACTATCTGCGATCAAGAAGGCTTGGACAATATAGACGATATTATTAAAGTGAGTTTGTTATATTCATGCAATCTTACTTATAAAATAAAAATCATTTTTTTATAGAATGAGCTAATTCACTCTAATTTATTTTTTATCCATATTCGTTTAAGGAAGCTGATGCAATTGTTTTAGCAAGAGAATTCCTCGCCAACGAGATTGAAAATCACCATTTAATGTGTGTTATTCAGTTACAAGTTTGCGCCAAATGTAGAACGGTATATATTTATAATAATATTTCAGCGTAAATTTAAATTTAAGAACAAGAAAGATATAAATAATTTGTTTAATAATTTCAGCTTGGGATACCTATATATATATCCGGAAGCGTATTGGAAAATACTCTAGTCAAAGGAGAACCTACTTGTAAGGAAATAACCGATTTAACAAACATAGTATTGCAAGGAGGTGGTTTACTCCTTAGAGCTTATTCGGATCCCAACTATGTCATGCAAGCTATGAGATTGTTGAACTCTATTTCTAGAACCGCCGAAGCTGTCTCCAAAAGTGATTTCTGGGATTTGGTTATGGCGGTACTACATTTTCTATTATTAATACACATATAAACTTTATTAAAAGCAAAAGATTTAGGTACTTATAATAGACTGTGTAATTTATATATTACTAATTATTTTTCTAATTCAGTTACGACCCCCAGTTAATGCAGCCGAAGCGTGCGCTTTAGGATGTGCAATTTTAGCAAAGCAGACAGGCTCAAAGGTATTATTGATTTATTACTTATTAAAAACCTTATTTATCCGCAATTAAATAATCCACAATTGGCGGACTAAAGCTCAAAGCTACTAATTTATTGGATTTATTTATTTGATACGTCCCGTCCATGTCCATTTTATGGCAACAAGAGATGTCCAGCAGTAATCAACGACGGGTGAAACTGCCAGCAATCAACTAATACCTATTTAATAAATATTTGTAGGTCATCATTGTATTGACAGTGACTGGAAAATCTGCAAGTTTGTTAGCACGTTTATGTCCAAATGTTTTAATATTGACAATCAGCGCTGACTCCACTACTGCTCGGAAATTATTGTTCTATCGTAGCGTCATACCTCTTATATACACTGGTTAGTATTATTAGTAGCATTAAGATCTTTAGAATTTAACATTGTACATATACATTTTTTAGTTATATATTCTTTAAGGCGTAAATTAGGTTTAATATTTTCAAGAACTTCTGCTGTAAGACGGTTCTGTCAACATTGAATCCCCATAATCAATATATTGCCGGAAAACAGATTCTGCTGTACACCGAAGAACGATACACAGATGCATAGTATTTTCTTACCTGCTTGTATGTGAAAAGGTCAACCATCATCATCATCATTTTGTGTAGGTGACACGGTTAATCGACATGCACACCATAGTTTCAAGAGTTCTTTGGGACCGCCTCTTGGCCTCAGACTTATTATACTAGACCTTTATTGATAATTAAGAAAAAATAATGAAATCGATATATTCACGTCCAGCTTTGAACACCCTTTGAACTCACATAGTCAAATGTAATTAACGAATACCATGCAAAATTTTGTCTTTACTTTACTCTATGTGTCTCATCCAGAAAAACCGAAGAAAAATTGGTACAGAGAACAGTTGGCTCGCATCGAATTTGCTGTTCAATATGCAGTCAAACACGATATGATGAAATATGGAGAAAATTATGTGACGTTTCGAAAGGCTGCGCCTACCAGCTGTTTCGCTGACAGTACCAGTTCTTTTAAAGTTGTATTGGGAGAAACCAACAAATTCTCGTGAGTTTACTTGTTACCGCTGTTGTAAACCATGGAGAGGTTAATTTAATTATTTTGTGTTATATATACCAAAGCTAGCTTATAATTAAGAGTATGTTCTGTGGCATTAGTGACTTGCATTTTTTTTTATTTATTTATTTTTGTTTCAGTTTGTCATGTGATGAACGCGATGAAAATGTGAGACGCATATCTCATTTCCATTTAATAGCATAATTTCACCAATTTTTTATGACCACTTTTAAGTTCCTTTTTTTCTATAACGCTTCTTTTTTTCACCAATTTGTAACTTAGACCTATTAGAAACTATATAGTCAAGTCATTTGCGCTTGATGATGCCCTTTGCTAAGCTGTGAGCCTCACACGTCGTCAGAGCCATATTCAAGAACGAAAACTTATTAAATGTTATAAAATTTAGTTTCCTGAGATTTTTTAGATTCTTTGAACAGAAACAGCCCATCATATTTCAACTTGATACGGAACATTGCATACGTCTGCTTATTACCCACTGCTCCTATAGACATGACTTAAAATCTACAAATAAGTTAAAATAATTTGCGTTAAATCAGCCAATAACTAAGTAGTGGCTGGGGAAAGTATTTTTCTTCATACTACTAGTAATACCTGGCGGTAGAGCCTAAATAAAGAAACTTAAAAATCTGTACCTATTTGTGTTTTACTGTCGTAAATTAATAGTTTTTCTACATTGTAAATAGTATTCATGTAAAATAACTTTATTCCAATTCATCTTGTTGAAATAGCGCAAAGCAAATTTGCAAAATGAAAGGCGATGCTGAAAGCGCTGATATATCGGGATTTTTCGCTTCCCTTTGAAATTCAACTTCATGTAGAATACATTACAAGGCATCCCATCCCTGAATTTCATTGTAGCGCTTGGCGCGGGCCCGTGGGCAAGCGGCTGTAAGTTTTCAACCCAGACTTTCATAGAAATAACGCTAGATAAGCCAAATTTCATCTGATGATTAAATGTATGTTTCTGATCGAAATCCATTGATCATAAAAAAAGTACAGATTAAAACAGTTATCCTGAAAGTGTATTAAAACTTATAATCTTAGTCGGTATTGTTACGGACACACAAATCCAATTAGCATAAAGCATTTAAAGCAATATACAAAGAGAAATATTTTTTATTTTATTTATTTAGGACACACAAAAGCTCGCATAGCAATTATACAGATATAAAAATTCGTTGAATTTATACTATATTATATAGTCGTACAACTAACACAGTTATCCCAGAACATTAAATAAGAATGAATCAGTAAAAACAAAGTATGTTGCGATACAAAACATACTTAGTTTATCAACGAAACCAAAGTTGGTCTAAAGTTGCCGAGTTTAAGTTGACTAAGATAAAGCACTATAGAAGTCGTTGGTTTTCACAAAAGGTTTTTACGCATCGGACCAGAGAGGATTTTATAGATGATGCATCCTCGGGGATCCCAAGCACAACTACGGGCGTCGAGTAACAATTTGCACAGAGTACTTTTGGGATTTATGAGATGTACATGCTCCATGTGCCATTGAATATTAATTGGATAACTTATTTATTAAAAAACTAGCGACCCGCCCCGGTTTCGCATGGGCATGAAAACCTTCCTCTTGAATCACACTATATATTTAAAAAAAACCGCATCAAAGTCCGTTGCGTAATTTTAAAGATTTAAGCATACAGAATTTATTTTATACTATGTAGTGATATCCCTTTATTAGACTTAAGAACCTTACCGACCACATTCATCATTTTTGTAAGATCACAAGAAGAACTAGAAATAGCACACAGCCAGGCATTAAATAATAAATTAATTAAGTACCAAAATCAAAAACCGAAGAAGATGAATTTATTAGGTGTTATCGGGAAAATTGCATGAAAATGGAAAAAACAGCCACTTTCTTAACCTTTCCAAACACATATAAGCATTTTTTATCATCTACAAATCTTGTTTTTATCCTCTAATGGTTTTCCGTCAAATAAAACTTGCTGTTGTTTATTTTGGTGGGCTTTATTTATTTCCGCCGCGTTGGTAGCGACAGCTGTGAGTTTGTTTATTATTCCGCTTAGCCAAATCTCCTTGATCAGGCTTGCAATTCTTTGCCTGAAATTTCACCTGACGCCGTAAATGAGAGCAGACGTGATATTTTTACCCGATTACGGCGAAGCCAAAAGGAAGGGTAATGATTTTGGCAGTCTATGTTTGTATGTATGTATGTTCCACCGTAACGCCTAAACTACTGGACCGATTTTAATGAATGAGGTGTCAAAAGATTCGTAAAAATAGCGCGGGTTTGATACAATTTATATAGCCTACTATATAAATTGTATCAAAATTTAATTTTTATTTACTTATCTGATGGTTACCACGGCTACTTAGATCATAAATGATCTAAGCTCGGCTAGCGGGATTTATAATCGGCATATAATATAAAGTAATAAGTATATAAGGATTTTCGTCTGGCAAGATTGCAGTTGTTGAGATAACTTTATATTATTTTTAGCAGATTTGAATAAATACTTATTCGCTTGTAAAACACATGTTTCAGCACCTATGAAAATTTAAACCAGACAAAATGAGGAATATAGAGAAGGGGGAAGAAAGAGGGGGGGAGGGGGTTGTTGTAAATAATAGTTTACAGGAGTGCTACATTTTAACATGTACATTGTACGTATACTAATAAACGATTAATATAGATATATAGAGTTGCAAGTCGCAGAAGATAAAAGTACGTGTAGTGTGACTGTAAATGTAATCCGCAGAGATCCTGTTAACACTGAATTGTGACAAAGACAAGCTTTATTTAGAAGGTGATGCTAATGGAAATTTACGGTGCCGATTTGACCTGGAAATTGTAAGCTAACTTTTTATAGTCGTCGCTTTTTGTTTTATTTTAAATTAAATAAAAACGTAGTGATTATATACTCTTTGAAAAATTCCTCGTTGGCTGTATTAACTATTTATAGATACGGCCGTCAGTCACGACCTACGTTCCTGTTTAATAAAACTTAACTATTATAAATAAAAACATATATATATTATATATAAATCAGAAAAACTCAATTTTGTCGCCTTGGATGATACCCAGGCAATAAATTTTGTGTTCACCTATTTTGATTTAAAAACTAAACAAATTCTGTACAGTTGATACATTACCCGAAAATAAAAATTTATAATTTAAAATTACGCAGAAAAAAAAATTATGCCCCGATAGTTAATTTTCGAATGCGGTCATGAAAATTCAGGGAAAGTCATAGATTTTGAAAATGGCAGAATTTTTGTTTTATTGTTTTGGTTTGTATAAACACGGACCCCCTCGATTTGCCATTTCAAAAATCATAGTAAAAATACATTATTTATAAAAACGTCAAGACATTTGACGTGAAGCAATGACAGCAATGCATTGTTTTGTGACAATAGTATACAAAAATAATAAAAGTAAGAGGAATTTAGTAATTTTTTAGTTTTTGTACAAGATTTCTATAGTCTGAAAATGGTTTGGCCTACAGAATTAGATACCAAACTTGGCGAGGTAAATTTATTATTTAAAAAAAATGATAATTGCTTTTATAGGTACATATCTTTTAGCTGACTATTTATTTATTCATTAGAAACTAGATTCATAAGTAAAAGCAACCTGCACAATTGGCGGACTAAATGCCTAGACCGAATTAAGTTACCTACATCCCCATATCTCATGCTAATTTAATTAACTTTAATTTCAGCTTGTTTCTGTGTTCTTTCCATTAGGTGGTAATTATACCTGTGATGTGTGTTTGATGTGTGACCGACTTCTAAAAAAAATTGTTTATCAATTCGAACTGCAAGTCAAAATTGCTAATTTTATTTATAAATGTTTAACATTTAAAATTATGTGTATTGTTATGCAAACTAATTTTTTGTGGACTTTTAACTATCTTCAAAAAAGAAATTTTCATCAAGATCAGTTCGGTTTTTTTTAAGATACATAAATACATTTAAATCTGTGTTTCTGTATTTTCGTAATTTACATTCTGCCTAAAAAAAATATAGTTTTGAAGTCTGTTTGTACTAATAAAAGGTCAAGTCAATTTTCGAGATTTTGTGTTCAAACTAGTAACGTGCTATAAATTCGTCCGCTTTCCGATTCACATTTCTAGTTGTTCCTTAATTATATTTCAATATGTTATATTTTAATTTTATTATGATGTAATTTGTATAGTATGATGCTATGGAGTTGCCTGGACAGCAGTTGTCAGCAGCAAACGCGTACACGCCACTAGAACACCTCCTCAATTTGGACATCAGGGCGCCACCGCCATGTCAACGACTCACTGGCATTATGGCGACTATGGGCAAGTTCACATAGTTATTTGGCACCATTTTAAGATATTATACTGAATGTTTAGTATTTATAATCCCCGTTTTACTTTCCGTCCGTGTATCCCACTATCAATATCAATATCTTGTAATACAAATTAACATTTTTATTATCGTAAATGAAACAACATTTCATAAAAACTTTTATCTCAACATCAAAAAAGTGAACTAATTTTACTAGTTGCCAAGCCGACTAAGATAGTCAAGATTTTGCTGACTTCAACTGCAACTGAATAGTTGCAATTTTTGCGAGATCATTAACAACGGCCACGTAACCAAGATATGTGGTACGTGCACAAGCGGGAACATTTGGTGCGACCGCAGCCCAAAATGAAAATCCCAAATAATGTGCATGGCTTCGTGCGGCGTGGTAACTGCTAGTATCAAATTGTCATGGCATTCCGTTGGTTTGGTCACAAATAAAAGGTACACGTACTATAGCAAAATCAGTACATAAAGCACTCCGCGCTTCGTGGAACCACAATACTTATTTTACAGATTTTAAGCTCTCTCAAAGATATAAATATAAATGTTAAAACAATTACTTAGAACACAATAGAACTTTACTAGTAATTATAGACGAAAAATGTTTAAGGTATAAGTACTGAAGATGTCAATATCTATAAAGTATATTAAAATTTTGCAGGGAAAGCAACTTACGATATCGAAATAATGGAGCAAATGATACTATCTGGAATGAATATAGCCGTGATCAATTTACAATTTGGACCAAGAGAGGAACATATAGAAACTATAAAGATGCTAAGGCAGGCAGTTAAAAACGTGAGCACGAGAATGGGCAGACTATACCCTTTAGCCATTGCTGTGCGTTTGTCCGGACGGAAAATAAGAACTGGGAAGATTGCTGAAGTAGGTTCTGTTGGTCAATCAATTTGCTTAAAATTTACGTTAAAGCTGAGATAATTTAAAATTAGAGAAGAATGAACCTACCATGAGTTTTTTAAGCAAAATACAATCACGAATCGAATAGATATTCTCTTCTTTCTGCTGTTGATTATAATAGAAGTGGTTTTTAGTAATTAGTAGTAATAAAATTAAATTATTTTAACTAATAAGAACTAATCTAAAATACTACCATATTTAATGTTGTTATAAACATTCTCATTGCAGAGTTACGGTCAAACTGTAGAACTGAAAACGGGAGAAGTTGTGAGGCTAACAACTGATGAATCTTATAGAGAAAGATGTTCAACATACACTATCTATGTAGATTTCATGTATTTCGCTGATCAGATGAATAAAAACAATTTGGTCCTGATAGATAATGAGTCTATAATGCTTAAAGTAGAAATCATATCCACGACTACATTAACATGCAGGATAGAGAGAGGTGGCATCCTTGGATCGTATAAAGACGTGTTTGTACCTAATGTTCAGTTTGATATGCCTAATTTTTCAGAGAGAGATAAAATTGATATTGAAATGGCAGTGCATTATCAAGTTAGTTGTTTTTAATTTCATTTGGAATTACAAATTTAACATTAAATATATCATGAAAAATTAAAGACCTAGATAGTTTCTCTAAACACAAGGATTTATTATGTAATGAAATGTTGTATACGTTATCATTGATACAAATACATCATCGATATTTACATTTTCATCTTTTCATCGATAACTTTTCCAGATTGATATATTTATAGCATCGTTTGTATCATCGAGAAAGCCAATTGAAGAACTAAAAGAACTTTTAGGCGAAAAAGGGAAGAAAATGTCCATAATTTCGAACATACAAACTGTAGCTGGATACGAGAATTATGATGACATTCTTGATGTAAGCAACAACCAACAAATTTCATTTAGCACATTCGAAGTAAACTATATTTTTTACAATTACAATGTTTTTTCAGGCTACAAATGGTGTTATGATTACAAGACAAGAGCTGGCTTCTGACATAACTCCAGAGAAATTGGTGATAGCCCAAAAGAATATGATAGCACGAGCAAATATGGTACAAATACATAATTAAAGCTTTCTATTGCCCGCGGCTTTGCCTGCGTGACCTTCTTTCGGGAAATGTACCCTATGTTCTCAATACTTCTATGTTCATGCGGAAAAAAAGGATGGGAACAGTAGATAGGGCGTAAAAGTGTAACAAACAAACTCACTTTCGCGTTTGTAATATTGCAGTTTTTTTATTATAAGTTTGAATGTACACCTACCTAAGTAACCAGTTCTTTTTAGAAATTATTGATATATATATATTTTTAGTGATTGTTTAAGCGATCTAGTAAAATTCTCTTCATATCTATATATATATATATATATATATATATATATATATATATATATATGGCGTTGGTTTAGCTACTTAATATGGACTCACCTCACCAATATAAGTATGTACAAAACAAAATAATTTGTGCTCTAACTTTGTAGGCCAATGTACCGGTTACCGTTAGTGCCCACATCTTATGCAGCATGAGATACAAACAAGTTCCTCTAAGGTCTGAATTGCTTGACATAGCGAATTGTATTCTGGATGGAGCCGATTGTATTATGCTGTCAGCTGAGACAGCTGTGGGAATGTTCCCAGTGGAAACTGTCGCCGCACTTGCAGGAGCTTGTAGGGAAGCGGAGGCATGTTTGTGGACTAAACAGATATTCCATGACATGATTGATAAAGTATGTCTCGACTTTTATTTAATAAACAAAAATCTTCGTTTCTTAATGATTTTCATACTCTTCTCGGCAACTATTTTAATGCACTACTTTCTCTTTTAATTTAAATCAAAGAGTAGAGGACGGTTACGTGGTTAGATCACAAGTTGGTAGGGTTGCAGGCTGTTGTAGCAACGATATTATGGAATTTAATTAGGCCTTTTTATGTATGGAGAGTAAGAGGGGGACCTTATATCAGTTTTAGTTTAAATACTTTAGGAGTGCTTAAAGTAAGAATAAGTAAAATTTAAATTTAATAGTTTATGAACTCTACATATACTATTTAAGCAATTTTGTATTATTTTAGACACCTATTCCCTGTGACCAAGCCACTGGGGCTTGCGTTGCCGCAGTTTTAGCAGCACAAAGGTGTATCGCCGCGGCTATCATAGTGATCACCACGAGTGGCAAGTCGGCACAAATTGTGGCAAAATACAGGCCTCGCTGTCCTATCATAGCTATCACGAGATACCCTCCTGTCGCGAGGCAGCTGCATATGTGGAGAGGAATAATACCGATGTTATATGAAGGTAAGTCGATGAAACTACTAATGTTTAAGTGTTGCCACATTAATTTAAAAGTAGGTGGGCACGGTGTAGATGAAAACTATATCCGTACTTGTACCTCGACACTGAACATTATGTTCTACTACTACTTGCAGTATGTAATTTATCTTACTCATTTTCATTACCTTATTTACAACATAAATTTCGAATTACGAGATTCGAAAAACCATAAGGTTTCTTTTCCTAAAGATTTACTCTATCAGAACTACCTTTAACACAGCACAGATTTACTGATTTTTTAGAAAAATTTGGATTTTTTTTCCATTTGAAGAAATAAATAAATATAGACCTATAAGACAAATTACAAGATTGAGGTAACCCCAAAGTAAGTTCGAGACTTGTGTTATAGGATACTAACTCAACGATACTATATTTTGTAATAAAATTAAATACATATATAGATAAAAATAAAAGACCCAGGTCAATCAAAAAAAGATCTTTTTTTATCTGGGTTATATAAATTTTGATGTCTAGACAAAATCACCAACCAAATCCTGACCACGATTGAGATATTCCCTCCCTACAACCACTTATGCACTTGTCATTCACCACCAGCACAAAAATTTTCTATTATTTCAGATGCTCCAGACCCAGAATGGCAAGTTGACATAGAGAAACGTGTAAACTTTGCCAGCAAGTGGTGCCTTGAACAGGGGTTCATAAGAATCGGTGACCCAATCATCCTCATCTCGGGTTGGAGACAGGGATCTGGCTTTACAAACACCATGAGAATAATTTATGCTTCTCAGGACAATGTTCTCAACTAACGTGCGGTTAAGATCTTTCCTTCCATATATTTTTGCCTGAGATTTGTGTTGAGTCGTTTAACGTAACATACAAACAGGCAGACTTTCGCATTTATAATATTATTATGGAGTTGGCTAATACCCATAAATAATGCAACAAATGATTACCAAACGAACGCATACATAGATATAGTTCGCAGCATATAAGTTGGCAATTAGCAATAAATTGAAATGACCTTGAATGCGCAGTAGCCGATTTTCATACAAATTTTAACGTGCACAGCGCGTGCCAGGTATTATATATATATATATATATATGTGTGTAACCTCTTCCTAGATATCTTAACACTTCAGCGGACGAACTACGTCTATAGACGTTATAACAACGAAACTTAAATTGTGTTTTCAAAACTGTTCGCCAACGAGTTAACAAGCATATCATTTCAATCATGAGATAGTTGACTGCAACAGACCCCCTCCTCCTTATTTCCCTCAAATTATTTTACGCTTATTTCAATAAATAAACTAAAAATTGCAAGATGAAAACGAATAAAGAGAAGTGAATTTAGTTATTTTTAATTTTAAATATTATACATATTAGAATTTAGGTTTTGTATTATAATACAATTGTTCTAGTTTTGATAAAGTGACGTCGGGAGTACCTACGCCAAAGAAGTTCAAATCGCGCGCGGTCTTTGAAGCGACGCAATTTTTTTTATCCATGACCTTCTCACTTACATTATTTTATTCTGACTGGTTTTGTCAATAAATATAATTTATTTCCTTAGCATAAATTATGTCATTAAATACGTGTTCATAATATACGATATTTTTATTTACTTTGACTACAACGATTTCGAATATGTTTATGGTAATCGATTGGTCGAGAAAATGGTGTCAAAGGGCTAATTCCTCTGGACGAGGCAAACCAAACCACTCTTAGGTGACCAAATTGAATTTATATGACCTTGCCTTACTCAACGCGCAGTAAAGTTCAAACTAACTTAGGAACTCTAGTAGACCGTGTATAATCTACTTTAGGCGTGAGTGATCTTCGACCCCCGGAGCATAATAATATTAACTAGTGAGTTACTGTAAGAATATCTATCTCTATATGATATAAATAAGAATATCTATCACTATATGATGTAATTTTCGTTGTGCGATACCTAGCACTTCGATGTCGCGCCGCACTCTACAAACATAATGAATTGGTTTTAATATTGGTTTTAGAGTAGGGTATATATTATTTTGCCTGATATAGATAAATAAAAGATATATCAAAATAATTTTAGTACATACCTACGTCTTTAGTGTTTATCGTGAGAATAAATAATCAAAGATTTTGATTATCGTGCCACAACCCACCATAATGAAAAAATGACTATGTAATATGGTAAATATTAATAAATATTTAATAAATGACTAATATTTAAAAAGTAAATTTCTTAAAATAAGTATTTTCTCAGCACTTACAATCACCAATAAATAATATAATTTTCATTTTACTTATAAATCATTTTATTGCTTTGTTAAATTGTGCATACGCCGCGCAGTATATCAACTCGTTCACCGTAGCCTATTGACGTTGAGTTATCTAAGGAAAATGAACTAACATGAATAAAAAAAGCTTTGAAACCAATACAATAGCGATACACTCCTACAATTCTCTTTGGTGTTTCAAATTTTCACTTTGATGTGTCTACTCGGTTCGTTCGAATTCAGGCTGTACGCTGTGCTGCATTGTATATCCGTGTATTCGTCGCATTCTACACTCTCTTGATTGGCTGTTGCTCCAATCTAGATATAGAGCGAAATTTCCAAAAGTTATTGAATCCATTTAATTGAAATCTCGTCAAAGGGTATAATTTTTCCCTGGGTTGGGTTAAAAATAAATATCAAAAAATTCAAATGGATAAAATAGTTTTTAGTTTAAATTAATCACATTTTGCTTTGCTCAATAGATACTCGTAGAAAACACAAAGAAATAGAATAAACCAAAGCATTATGTATGAAAAAAGAGAATTAAAATTATTATATTACAAGTCTAATGTCACTTTGTTACGTCTTAACCGCTCTTCACATGTCGTTGTAAAGTAATTGAATATTTTAGCTGGTCGAGTCATGATATTGGAATCCGTGGCACACCTTTGAATTGCCAGGTTAGCTTTGACAATGGCCGCTTGTCCACCGGCTGCCGAGTAATTGTATCCGCAGTCTGCCTTCACTGAGATATTTTTGCTGTGCTCTATTTCTATCTTTAGATTCTGAAGAAGATGCGGTATTTTTATTTTTTATTGTGGACGTTTTGCTCTGAGAACGGTGGTTTCTTAATTCTTTTAATTAATTTTATTTTACATAGGCTATTACTGCATACGGAGTAAATATTCATCTATTTAAAATAACAATATATATAGAACTACAAACTAAAATATACTAAAATTAACTTAGGTTAAATATGTCTACTCAACCTCTCGGACCAGGAAATAAATTAGCAAAGGTTAAGTAAGCCCACGAAACAGATTGCAACCAGACCACTTTAACCATGATAATGGTGGTGTATTTACCTACCTACTATGGCTAATATATCTACCCTTCTATGCCACCCAGTATGTATGATCATTGTTTTATATAGGTAATAGTGACTTCTTGGTGCTGAAAACCTTTTTAAAAATTAATTTGATATAATTATTAGCAGAAAATATCTGACAAAAGTCTACAAATAAAATGCAAAAAGATTAACATTTCGGACATGTGTCCCACAATGCAGTTTCAATTCAAAATTATTTTATCTACATTATCACAGTCTACGGAAGAGTTCAAAGCAGAAATGACGCGAGCCGTAACTCACAGAGAAATAACAGGCAAACAAAAAAGAAAATAAAAATTCGCGAATAAAGGTGCGGAATAGCACTTTCGGAGGCATCAAGTCGAGATGGGCGCCTAAATTGTAATGTTTACAAGTTAAATTAGACGAGGGCCGTGAAAGTTGTTCATAATGGTGGAAGCTCACCTTTTTGCGGCGACGCCGACTGCGGGGAGATTACGCACAATTTGTTCAGAGAATTCGCGGATGTTGTTCTCCTGCTGTCCCCTCATACTTTGACACCAGTGAATGGAATCTTTCATAAGAAAAGATGTACCAAACTTTATTTCTTGTGATTATTAAAATATTTAAATTGATGATATCAGCCTATTTCCTTCTTTCTTGGCTAAGTACATATTTTACGGCTGAGTAATGTCAAATTGAAAAATTCATAAGCCACTTTGAAGTAAGAATACAAAATTTGACCGAGCCTTAGCTACCGATAGCCAATAGGGCGTCAAGTTTGGAATGAGCTGAGGCATTCAAACAAAACCGGTCGAATTATCATTCGATTATTTTTACTTGTTTAAACCGGTGAGTTACAGTCTTTGAGTCATACATTACAAAAATGAAACTCTTGGTACGAGAAGCCGATGACAACAAGAGTCCCCTATTTTATGGAGTAAGCAAATTTTGACTTCATTCTCTGAATTAAACTATTTTATACGGTTTTCTATCGCGTTTATTGCTTACTTATTTATACCTAAAAAAAAAAACAAAAAAAACAAAGAAACAAATGACACAGACGAATGTCAACTCAGTCTGCCTGCGACCATGAGCTCTGTAAAGTGCTTGAAACGTTAGGTATAAATAAGTAAGCAATAAACGCGATAGAAAACCGTATAAAATAGTTTAATTTAATGTGTAACAATCGCGAAAACATAAGAAATCATTTCATTCTCTGAATTGATTATCACTTTTAGCAATTGATGTTTAAACAAAAACTAATGTTACGTTAGTACTATAATATAAAGTTGATTATTTTGTGCTATTGTGTATTTTTTATGTCTACATTTGTATTATAGGTGAAGTATGGCGACTGTTTTTACATATACGTACGTAATTGCCTCTACCAGCTCTATCAACGATATTGTTTTTATTTTTTTACCAGATTTAACTATAAACTAAACTATGTGCCTTTGGGTTATTATTCTTAGAAGCCTTTGCTGCGAGGGAAGATACGAAACAAGTCTGCAATAATTTTACATTACTTAAAAACTACTTGAAACAAAGCGAGCACACCTAAACGACTCCGGATCCCCGCCTATTTGCCTCTTTAATTTGATTTTCGCCGCCACCACCGACTAAATTAGAAATAATTGCCGTCCTTGTCAGTTAAATTTTTATGTCGATGACTATTTTTGGTAATGATATAATTTCTCGTTAATAAGATAACGTCTTATTTGACAAATTGACAGATGACGCAAACTCTTTTAGTCATATTTTTTCTTACTACGAGTATCTCTCTTTTTATTCCAATAATATATTGCTTAGAATACCAGTATTATATCTTTTTATTGTAACATCTGAGTACGTGTCAAGTTTCTCTCTGTGTCTTGGCATTTTCCTGTTGTATAACCATCTTAGCCCTTTTCCGGTAGCATCCCAAACCTATGACTTTGGAACGCGCACTCCTCTAAACATAGATTAAAAAAAACGTGCGATTTCCTATTTCTATGCCGCTATGTATGTTTCCCCAGAAAGTTATTAAGAAATGCCATATTATGAGATTGACACATAGAATAACGAAATCGCTGATGCAATTTTTTTTAATCTATGAATTGGCTAGTGTTATTGCCGCCTACCTAAGGAAGATGAAAATTATTTATTAAATTTGCGAGCAGTCGGAGAAAGGAATATAGTGAAACCCTTTTTGATCACTTATTCGCCTTTTACAAAATCCACAGAAAGAAAGAGAGGGGTCTATTCTTAAGCCGGTAAGCTTACGATATAATGTAATTTTCACCATAATGGCAGTATAAATAGAATTCAATATCGCACACAAGATACGAATCCGACTATACCTTTTCAGCACAAACCCATACCTCCCTTGAATTATGGTGACCTTCTGGTGTTTTATGAGCTCTGAACCTCCGTAATATTAGGTCACAGCTTAACATAGTTTATTTCCTGCCCTGAAATTACAAAACGACTTCATATGTTTCCTTGTTAATAAGTTCAGTCGTATCTTATCCTTTATAACAGTTTTTGTTAGATAATAAATCATCATTTTAGCGTTTTTCCGGTTTCATCTAAAGCCGTTGACTTCGGAGCTTGAAGTCGTTTTGAGGTTGACCCTAACTAAGTATAACATGAAATACTTTCATCCCACAGTTCCAGACCTCGGATCCCCTGGATACACGTTTCTTCTTATGAATACACAATCGTTGGATCCAATTAACCCAAAAATTTATATGGCCTCCTTAAACGACCACGAAAAACAATATTTCCAAATCACTTAACTCCACAAACCGCTCACTATGGCCAACATTGTCTGACATAGGTAGTTTGTTTCATTTTGAGACTTGCCGCCTGTCTGACTGCAATTCACCTTGTAAATGCTACTGTTGTTTGAATCTGCCCACACTACCAGTCTGAAATATATATGTGTATGTTAGATATATTTATGTTTTTATTTATTTATTTTTTGACAATCTGTTTATTTATTATCTAACGTATATCTATAGTATGCTGGTAGTGTGTCCCATCGAAATAACTAAAAAAACCTGTACACAAACAAATTACAACTATGAATCGGGATTTTTTCCTAAACCTGTGACATACGTCCAGAGATCTTGTTTAATATATGTGTATTATATATACTTAACATAACGTATTCAAATTATTAGTAAAATGATCTGCTTATGCTTACCCATGCCTGAATATACATTAATGTACGAAACATTAGTAAGTTAATAGAGAAGTCATGTTATAGTAAAGACACACCAAAAAACCCAATTACAAAATAAGCACATATTATTAGTAATATGTGCTTAACCTTTAAATAAATTTGAAAGAATCCGTCCCTATACGTCCGTCTACTGAACTTTCCCACTACGGATGGATGCTCTCCACACTACGATAGTGCAAAAATTAAATAATATATTTTTCTTAGAAAATGTGTCAAGCTGTACAATTCAACAAATCTGCTTCCATGTTCCAAATCCAAGCTAGAAACCAGCTCTCAAGATGGCCGATATAATGTCATTACAGAACGCGTCGCCGGCGGCTCAAAGGAGGCTCTAATGATTGCGTCCCGAATGCAATCAGTACACGGTTATAATATTAATATGTAACATTGTACGTGTCTTAGCGCTAATTGTGCGTATCCCTCTTGCTATGTCAGAGACAAACAAACCAATTCATAGACTACATACACAATGAGCGCTGTTCATGGAATTATAGTACCACTTATTAATTTCATCGGAATTAGCAGATCTAATAAGTCCGGACCAGACGAGTATGAACTGGAAAACGCTTAGATAATTATTATTATGGTTTTCGTTTCCTAGCTCTATATAAATATACACACTATTTTTAAAATATATAGAATTATTATACCGCCATACTATTTGTTTGTCATATCAGATTAAATTTTAAACAAACTTGTTATTTTGCCCGCTGTGAATTGCCGCCAAACTATAAAACTCCACTCAAGGCCCTATTGTTGTGTATATTGAATAAAATTACCTTATTTAGGTGGTCATAAACTGGCCACAGATAAAAACTTCCCGCGCCCTGATATGAATACAACTCTTAGGAAATAAAGTAGATAATAAATAGGTACTCATTTATTTTAGTAACAGTTTCAATACTAGTACACATTATTTTGGGTGACATATTACTTTAAGGAAATAAATACCGAGTACCTATATAATATTAAAAACTTTTTCACGCTTATATGACATAAATTCAATAATATAGTATATAATTTCCATAAAAAAATAACTTAACGATGTTTTCTGAATTCAGCAAAAACGTTTCAACTTTTACCTTTAGTATCTATGTGTTGTCACTGTTAGCAAACATTGGTAATAGTAAGATATTATTTGCAAAACAAAGAAAATCTACCTAAGCTTAAAACGCAAATCATCACATTAAGTCTAGAGACGCATACTGCTGACTAATGAACGAGTATGCGAGATGAAATGAATGTATCGCATCGCGCCTCATTAGGTAGACGCGATTCACGCGTTCTAAAAAATACCATCGTAAGTTAGAATAGTGTATAGTCATGAATATAAATGTGATAGTAAATAACACTCCATGCCATAGATACTTCGTTGATCCTTGACTATAAAATAATACCACAACATTGCAAATAGGAAGTAACAACAGGAAAATTCTTATTAAAAAAATCAACATATACTCGTCCAAATATTTTTTTTTTCATCATTCTAAATAAGTGTTATTCCAATTACTTTCAAAGCCATAGCTTTAGAGCCTGAGGTCCGCCGAATCGCGCTATTCTATTTCCCCTAAATGAGCTTCACTACCACATCCATACGAATTATTGAAAATATATTTTGTGAATGTATAAACAAAAAAAAAATAAACAAAGATTTAGATATAAGTAGGTACATTATATAGCTCGTGCTAAGGTTTGTAATCTAAGGTTTTGACTTAGAAATCTTAACTGACCTTATCATATAATTACAAGGAAAGGGAAACTAAAATGTATAAATGCCTCCTCCTAATTTCTGTATATTTATTTAATTACAATCAAAGACGTACAATCAAATACAAACATAAGAAACTTAAAATTAGGAAATTTAGTACAAGGGTGCTACTTATTTCTATAGAAATTTCTTCCAGCATTTATTATCCTAGTATTTTACCGGTATCATCCAAAGCCATATCGGGATATTATTACTTTCCTTTTATTGCTTATAACCTAAGATAAAATAAAATGTTGCATTACCTTCAATAATTATAGCAAAATTTTGTATTAATGACTTTTCTTAGAGGTTGAAGGGCCCGTTTTGTAGAGGACCCTGAAAACTATGGGCAAAAATAATTTCTCGTAGTTCATTTAAAGACCAAATTATATGAAGACCTCTTTTATCTATGTTCAACAATAAAGAAAATTTTATTTGAATTTTTTGAATTTCACCTAGATGAACTAGGCGGATGGACCACGGACAACAAACTATAGCAATAATATCTAAGAAAGTATTTAAATATTTATAATTAAAACTTTATTATACCACAAGCAAAATGATGTTTTTTCCAATTGTTGGAATTAAAGCTAAGCATTCTATTCTATTAATATAACAATATTTAACTGGAACGCAGATTTTGAAATTACTTTTCCGAATATGTTGTTGGACTGCGCCAATATAATATTTCGGTATCATATTCTCATTTTTTATTCAATTTCAAGCCTTATGCGTTGGTAAGAAGGCTGAAACATTTCTAGGTATTCTTGAATATCACGTATTTTAACACGTCATTCAGCGAGGTTAATCCAGGTGTAAAAGACGGACAAAAGGGAATAATAAGGGGGTTGAAGAGGGTTGTCGGCGGCCACAGAGAAAATGTGCCCTATCATCTTGGGGTGTGCGCTGAAGTACCACTACAACTTCAACTTCAAGGCAGTCGGTGCTTAGCGAAACTGCATTGGTCGTGTGCTTGCAATTTGGGATTATGAGTGTTGTACAATGGGCCACATGACAAAGTATACCAACCTTAGGCGTAAGAGTAAGAGGGTATAGCTTTAACGTGTCCCACTGCTTTCATTGAACGTAGTACATTGTTGTTTTGCTATATCCTGGTGACCGTTTAAATGTGATGTTTTATTGTTTTCTCTGACACACATTAAATAAAAACCGGAATCGAAATCTTGCGAATGTCAGTCGGATAACGGTAAAAGTAAAATATAACCTTTAGTTATTCCCTTACTCTCCTCTTACGTCATTCATGGATAGAAAGAAAGAAGAGTTGGTCTCGTGATATCTGTACAATAAATAGTTGCTAAGTAAATAAATCTTGTTTGTGTACGCGATCGAATTCAGTTTACTCCCGAGGCATTAAAAGTATCTTGTTTGCACACTAAACGAATTCTATCAATGTCTAGAATTTATTTCAATCCGACTGAAATGTTTATAGAACATGAAACGTGAACAAATATACTTATGTTCAATGAGTTCTTAGTAAAACTTTTTATGAGATTGATTTATTGCGAACCCATTGCGAACAGTTGCCAGTTACTAAATAAGTTAGGAAACATCACTTGATTTATCAATTAGGGTCTAATGAAACTCATTATTTTACAAAGCATTATTGTATCTGAGATTTCCTTGTTGCGACAATAATTAATAACTTAGATGAAAGTGCGTTACAATGTCTAACTATTAAAACAGGGCACCATTTTTGTGACCAGCCGCTTGCCTACCGCCAATTTCTTATCCATACTATTGTTCGTGAAATTCAAAACCAATGAGAGAAATTTAAGTCGCCTTTAACTATATTTACGAGAATCTATAAAATTTGAAAGCATTTATCACATTTCATTAACATAATAATTTCGTTTCCTTATAGTCTTATATCTCAATTAAAACCTTATGGTCCGAAGAATGCGCAATCAAAGACACAGGAACCCAGACTATTGGAGAACTAACGAGGCCATCTACTTTAACTTTCGTTCTATAAAGGACACGACACAAAAAATACTCAATTAGTGTTCCACAAAACGTCCTTACTAATTAACTTGATCAGACTCTTTTATTTCAGTCCCTTCCTTTGCATTTGACCGCAGTTTTTCTCAGAAAAACTTGGAATTCAAACCTCTTTTATACCTACGTATAAATAATATTGTAAAGTTTGTAAAGCGATTAAGTATTAGTTTGTGTGTAATGTTTAGTAATCGTGTACACATTTTTAGTCGCCAAGTTTAGAAATCAATTAACTTAAAAAAATGACAGATAAATAAAGTATATTTCTCAAAAAATATGGTCAACTAATTAACTCTATATTACAATGAGACCATTGCCGTTACATTTCTATATGTCTGAAACTGAAACTTATAAACTAAAAATCTGAACAAACTTTGATGAAATTCGGAATGACCACTTTAAAAGTGTATCCTTGTAAAAAAGCATTGTCAAAAACAGTTCAAAAAGGATTTTAAAGTTACAAATAAGTATATTTTTACTCGTTGTTAATGAGTCTCATTTAGTAACTATATTATTATGTTGAGATATAATATCGGACTAAATAGAAGCTCTAATATTCATTTCCAGATAAAAATAAAAAAAATACGTTACAAATTAGTTATTTGTTTGATTTAATATCAAAGGATTTAATGTAATTATTTAATTTGTAAATAAAAGTACAGTCCCAAAATTATTTAATCGCGGTCAACACGTTCCCTAAGCCTAGAGCTCCTTTCGATGGTGAAATGGTATCGAGTTATTGTTTCTGTCATCGTTGTGGAGAAAATTGAATTTGTCCACAATCCGCGGGATTGCAATGCCGGGATCCGACCCAAAAACAAACGTTCTATTTTCCAATCTTGTTTTTCACAGCCCAAACGATCCACTGCCTATTCATTTTGCAATGGCGCGAAACTCTATCACGTCTTTGGATTGTTTCCGTGTTTATGTTTTGTACTATCAAGAATTTATTGGTATATTCCAAGGTGATATATATATGTAGTCCATACTAATATTATAAATGCGAAGGTCTGACTTTCCGTCCGTCCGTCTGTATGTTACGCTTTTACGGCTAAACCTCTAGACCGATTTAAATGACATTTGGTATGGATATAGTTATAGACCGAGGGTCAAACATAAGCTACTATTTGGTGCGATATAACCGAGTACTATGCGGGCAGAGCTGCTGGCAACAACTAGTATTAAAATATAATATATAGCTGACCTATTTAAAATTGCTAAATAAATAATATTTAAATCTTAACATTGTACTAACACATCAAAGCACACCGTATTTACCATTTTCAAAAGCTCTCTCCAGTTATTCCACCTTATCGGTATCCGCTTTAGAATCTGAAAGTTAAAAGACATGGCCGCCTGAGTGGAGCTTTTAGCAAGTTCTGGCAAGTTATAATTACTTTAAATCTAGCTATAGCGAGCTATGTCGGAAGTTATTCCTTATTTTTAATTGATTATAACCTCTATGTTTTTTGTGTCTTAGCTTTTTTAGTCTTAACGTATTTCTATATATTTTAAAAAGTTTTACATTTACAATAATCATTGCAATGATTACTACATAGTATAAAACAAAGTCGCTTTCTCTGTCCCTATGTCCCTTTGTATGCTTAAATCTTTAAAACTACACAACAGATTTTGATGCAATTTTTTTAATAGATAGCGATTCAAGAGGAAGGTTTTTATGCCCTTGCGAAGCCGGGGCGGGTCGCTAGTTTTAGATACTTCAGAGCGTGCGTGTGTGAAGTACTGTTAAGCACAGTATAACCAATTTTAAGTCTCTGCTCTACCTTACCCTGCGTAGAATAGGTGTGTAGGTCAGCTATTTAGTCACAGTATGTTTATATAGAAATCAAAAACGTTTGACTCTTGCGGAATTATTATTGCAAATTAATAAAACAACTATTACATTTTCATTTATTTAAATTAACAAATTATAGCATCTCAAATCAAAAGGAACTTTATCCACTCGGTTGTGTCAGCATGACCTCGATCCAAAAGAGCCCTAAAAGTACCTAAAAAGGACCTAATGGCGGTGTGGACAGAGCTCTTAGCAAGTTTTAATTACTTTGAGTCTGGCTGCAAGCTGCCACGTCACTGTAAATAGTTGCGTCTTGTGTCTCTTCCTTAATTTATGTTTATTTACTAAGTTCTTGATGTGTTTGTGTTATATTTTGAAACACATTTTGTCCAAATGGTTTGTATGGAAATAAACTGTTTTACCGATCGACAAAAAATTAGGCCGCTATTTGAAAAAGCGGTCGACGGAAACTAATTCAAATCAATAATGAATTATTTATAATCGAAATACATACAGTCTATAATAATCTAAACTTCTCAATTCACAATTAATTGGTACCAAATGTTTGAAAAACATAGTTAAATAATTGAAAACCATAACCTTCTTTCTGACGATGTAGGGTAAAAATAAATACACCAGACATTTTACAAATGACTGATAATGACTGCATATTACTATTGAATTAGTTTTGATCGTTGATTTCTTTGTCGTTGACTGCTCCTAGATCCTCAACTGTATAGGAATCTGGGCAATATCATATAACTTCAAACAAAATTCCGCCGTGTTTAATATACCTGCCGATTGTTTTTACCCGACTATGGCGAAGCCAAAAGGAAGGGTAATGATTGTATTTCATATAACTAAACCTATTATTAATCGAGACGAGAACCAACAGGTAAGGCACTCACCTCACACACCTATTTCTACCGCGATACAGCAGGGTTTGCATTTTATGTTATACGGATGAGAGAAACAGGGTATCACGAAACCTCGAAGCCACGAAGGCAACAAAATGGCAACGCGCTTTCGATACTTTCACGGTGTACGAGTGTAAATAGGAATCCAACCTAATATCAGAGTACTTAACAAATTACCATGATTACCATTACGTTACGTAGGCTATTGAATTTAATCGCTTAAAATGTTTTGTATAAAAATGTTAGTATTCCTGTGTAATAATTTATTAACTAAAGTTTAAAACAAAAGCAAACACAACTTCGCCAAAAAATAATTTTCGTTTGGGCTCGATTGTGTCGATACTGTTTTAAGCTTTCTAATTAATTAACTTCGCTTTATTGGTTTTACTCAGATTACGATCACGAAGTATTTCTGCGGGTTCACAGATTAAACAGAAGAAAAATGTTTTAGAATCTTATAATCATCAACTAATCGTAGCTCTACTACGAATCGTAGAACCTCTATGAATCGTAGAACCTCTACGAATCGTAGAACCTCTACGAATCGTAGAACCTCTACGAATCGTAGAACTTCTATTAGTCGTAGATCTTCTACGAATCGTAGAACTTCTACTAGTCGTAGACCTTCTACGCATCGTAGAACTTCTACGAATTGTGGCATTACGAATCTTAGCATTTTGTTGGAAGTCAAATGCTCCAAACCATGCTACGAAGTCCACGACGTGACTACAACAAGAAACAATTACATCTGCGAGCTACAAATAAATCTATAAAATTTAGTCTTATATTTTGTAAATATTCTTTCTTTTCGTGACTATCGTAAAATACGACTAAGGGATCTAAAGAATCTCCCAACTATTTGCAAGGTGACATATTAATTTCAGATTGATTCGAGCGGAAGTAGTATGAGATGCAAATGGAAAATGAAACTTGAGGTGGGTTTTTTTAATATTGTACAAAATTACTACGTGCACTGTATGTATAGTCATCCACTTTGTCAACAAATAGTCTGATACAAGTAATCTTACAACGTCGCAATCTTTTCCGAAACTTGGGGACTTACATCTCAGAAGCTATTTGGTGTTTAGATAGATCCCCTAACATAAACTAGTTGCGTCGGTGCTCTCAGGGAGTTGGTGAAACTTTTAATAGTGTTCCTGTCCCGTGAGTGCCTACGGGAATAGGGTTGCCATGACATACGAGTATGTCAATTTACCATATTTAAAACATTTTTATTGTAAAACAAACAATCGCCATCTAATAATAAGAAATGTTTTAGGAAACACGTGAGAATCATCTACATGGTCACTTTTTTTCTATCACACACAATACCTAATATGCTGCTACCTCACTTGGTTATTTGTATACAAATATTTGCCTATTTTACCATGTGTGGATATACAAATATACCGATATTTGCCAAAACTTTTGCGATATTTGCCGACTTTGCCTATTCGTCAAATATTTTCGCAAATACGCGAATAGCCAAGTGTGGTAGTAGCAATAAAATAAGATCCCAGAGCAACCAGACACTACATTTTTCTTAAGGACAAAACCTATGGTAGGTATTTTGAAGTATTTTTAGAACGTAGATACCTTACGCACCAGAGTATAAGCTAATTTGTCTGGACACATTCACAGTACAAAATAGGGCTATTTTTATTCTGGTGGATGATTTTTATAGGTAAGTATATATCGTGTAAAATTCTCTTACTTAAAAGGTTTCAACGTTGACCGTCTTCACATTTAGAACTTTACACAGCAATAATGTTGTACGTCAATGACACGGTTTTTTTAGAGATAATCTCAATCAAGCATACGGCTCGCAAAGGATTGATTCCGGTCGGTGGTGACCGTAGCCTATTTACACTCGTGATATCATTAGGCTGTCACTAGCGCGCTATCATCTCGTGGCCTAGGATATTTTGCCACAATATCCAGTAATTTTACGGCTTTTCTTACTTTTCAAACTGGAGCACATCATATTATTCTTTCAGTGAAATGTTATCATATTTTGAAAGCCAGGTCAGCAGGTAATATTGACCGACAATTTTAGTCATTGACTGACGTGATATTTTACTACCGTCTGATGACAATAACCATCCAAAACGGTTAGGTACGAATGTGGTTTGTGGTTTTTTTTTCCAAAACATTTCTTTGTTAAAGAGGAATTGTGATCCATATGTAAGTCCTAGGTCCTAAAAGGTCCTAGTCCTAGTTCCACGAACACTAAATTTCATAAACTCTTGTTAACAGAAAAACTTTGTACCTTCACAGACGGCAGAAGCCACACGGGAATTCGATTTAAAATAGGAATAATAATGGTAACCCTAAGGCCGGAGTACGTCAAGTTGCCGGCTATCTACCAAGTTATTACACAAATACTTGCCAAGTCAAGCGAGACGGCGAATAAAATACTTGGAAAATGTTCAGATGAAGTATTTTGTTGCTTTAGAGTAGTGAAATCAAGACTTTTGATTTACTCAAATGTGTAGAAGCCTTAGTAGAAGCGGTAGTAATAAAAGATAATAATCTATTCCATAGTAAATGTTCTTAGGTTTTTGGTCCATTCTGTTTAAAAACAATGACTTAGATGATCGTATATTTTGCAATCCATAAACTTTGCTCGTTAATGAAGTGCAATTTAGACTGTTCGATAATTTAAAGAGAATGGTTGACTCATTATTATTTAGCTCAAACCGCTGAAGATAATAACACAACAAAAAGTAAAAAATAGGTTTTTTATTTTATGTTAGAAGGATCAATTAAAAAGGAAAATTCCACTCCTAATGGAAAAAAATCTATGAAAGGTATATATACTACTAGCTGTTGCCCGCGGCTCCGCCCGCGTGTTGGTCACTTTTCGCGTAACCTGTGGAAACTACAACTATCCAGACCTATAGTTAAATCTATAGTATCCTATTCCCGTGCCAATTTTATAAAGCCATTACATTGCTACGATATCAAACTGAAAATATTAACAATCATACTATCACATCTTTGTCTCTAAAAGACGTAGTAAGTAGACGCAGCCTATTACAGGGTCATTTGGACTTAAAAACCACTCCTAAAGTTATAGTGGGCGTGAAAAGTGGAGAAAATCTCAATAAAAAGTGATAAGTTAGTTAATTTAAACCTTACGACACGACCGTATGTTCCATCAAACAGCAACTGAACTGACTTGCCGATTTGATTATTTTTTAAACCAAAGCCAAACCAAACCAACCAACCAATTCAAACAGCTTACAATACAACACGACCGATAAACAAACCAACCAATAGAACTAAATCAATAACCAATTTTTTTTTTAATAATTCAATTTAATTGCCGTAAGGAAAATTTTCAATCTGCTATACCATATGCGAAAAAATATTTAAAATAAAGTCAGCGCTATCTATTGATATTTTATGTAACTAAATTATACGCCCACACACATTCAATGTGTTATTTTATTAAAATTTAATAGAGACTGCAGTGTGTTTTTTTCTTTATTGATATCGATAAAACAAAGTAGAAATTCTAGCTATCTATCTAGCATCCATCAGAATAAAAATAGCTAATGTAAACCGCATTCAACTCTGTTTAAAAGTTTTGAAGCAGTGCTAGAAGCAAACTTCAACTGACCATAACTTCTTTTTCCCTTAACCGATTTTGACGAAACAAAGTTTTGACAACGCTCCTAATTATATGTGAAAACCGCGTTCAAATCTGTTGAGTAGTTTTGAAGTTATAACGTACCAGAGAGACAAAAATTCCAAAATTTTTTTTTTTTTTTTTGGTTGCTGTTACTCTTCTTTAATCGCTCCGTATCAGTTTTTTAGAAAAATATTTAATGTATAGACACTCGATATTTACTGTCCTATTATTTGTATATTTAGATAAGTACAAAATACTAATATATTAACGGACTTAACGCTAAGAGCGTTCTCTACCAGTCAAGCATTTGATTAATCTTCTTCTTCAATGTCGTCAATGACAAACTATTACATTTGATTTGATTGGGGTTGCGATATCGTTTATCCGGAAATAAATTTGCAAATGAATTTATTCGTTCCTTTTCAAAATTAAAATAAAAGTAAGAAAATAATTCTAAAAAACAAATAAAAAACGAAATCAGAAAATTATTGTTTGTGGCAGGATTCGATCCAGCTACTTCCAGCTATTTCTGGAAACATTTCTTTACTAAAATATGGAATTCTAAAAAACTAATACAAAACGAAAAAAAGTAAGTAAAAAAAAGTCATGTTTAGCAGGATTAGAACCCTCTACTCAAAAAAATAATCCACGAGCTCTACCGATAGGCCAACATGCGTTGCTAGTAATTGGCGAAATTTCAAATGGAATTTGTCTATAGGTAAGCAAATTCACCCCTTTTTTGGATGTAAGGGTTGGAATTGTGAACAACCCTTTCTTATGTGGGCAGTATATAGTATAATGAAGACACTAACCAAATTTCACGTTTATGGCTTTTATAGTTTCGGTTTTGTGATGATAAATTAGTTAACCTCCCCCTTAATACCCCTTTAGAGGTTGAATTTCAAAAAACGCTGAAACACGCCATTAGTTATTTTTGTTGAGAAGCATTCTTGCCAAGTTTCAAGTACATCAGTAAAGATTCAGATTTTTTTTCACACAATCTGCCCTCAATTTTAACCCTTTTTGGGGGTCTAATTATGAAAATCCTCTTATCTGAGCACTACGTATTAACATAAAACTTCGGTCCAAATTTCAAGTTTATAGCTTTCATGGTTTAGGCTGGGCGTTGATTTATCAATTTCCCTTGTTCTTTTATATATATAGAAATTATATTAATCTACTAACTAATTAGAAATTAATACAAATATACTTAAAGACCTACAATTTACTTGAGAAACCTTACAATATATTTAAGATATGCAACTAACTTATGGAAAATAACACAAAGATTTACCTATTTTCAAACTACTATTCGAAATTCGGAATCCGGAAAAATACTTTTCAAACAAATTAAACGAATCAATGAGTAGCCCAAAACTCAGACATTAAACTATACATCCATACTAATATTATAAATGCGAAAGTCTGTCTGTCTGTCACCTCTTCACGGCTAAACTGCTGGACCGATTGTGATGAAATTTGATAGGGATGTAGTTAACGACCTGAGGTCAAACATAGGCTACTTTTGGGCGCGATATAACCGAGTCCCACGCGGGGCGAAGCCGCGGGGAACAGCTAGTACAATATAATGCCGCAAGCCGCAATTACCACTCCATACTCCAATCAATTCCAATTTAATTTTATTATTTTATATTTAGCGGGTACCAAATCGTCTAAACACAATCAAATCGATAGAAAAGGAAAAAAAAATTATTTATTTTGAAATCTCAATTACTACACATGATGATTTGCATTTAGCAAACGACGAACCATATCGACTTTTAAAATGTATGGTGGCGCCATCTATTGATACATTACTGAACTCATAATATTAACAAATAAATAAAACCTTTGCACTCTGTCTTCTATTATGTATTGTATCCTATTACAATATGTTGTGTACATACATAGATTTAAAAAAAAAATTGCGTCACTTAAAATAGATATAACATATGACACTAAATGTATGGGAACCGGCCGCGCCGTTTGCGGGGGGTAAGGGCTGAGGTAAAGGAGGGTAGGAGGGGGGGTCCGTCACCAAATACACACATTATGGAATGAGTTCACAAACTATTCTTATTGCAAAATCAAACAAAAATGACTATGATACAGGATTAAGGCTTAGTACAAATGCACTGTATTTCCACTCCGACCAACTAAGCAGTCTGAGCCTATTAGACCCAGGGGTCGTGAGAGCTTATTTAGTTGTTTCCAGTTTGGTTAGGACATTGCAGGCCTGATTCACCTGACTGTCTGATAATAAAGATGATTCTGTGCTTCGGAATGCACGTTAAGCCGTTGGTCCCGGCTGCCATCTGGTAGTCGTTAAAGGAACCATTTTAAAGGCCGGAAGAGGCTTCCGACGAACTCTGACACCAGGGTGTACATGGTCGATTGACCGTCTCACCTACACAAAAAGATGATGAGTCTGAGCAGGAAATAATTAAATTTCTATGTATATTCTCGGGCAATAGAAAAAAGTTCACATTCGTAAAAAAGTTCGAAGTATACGTACGGTATTGCCGTTTGTAATGTTTGAGTCTGGAGATAAAGATACCTTCTCGTTCTCAATACGACTGTTATTTACCAAGTACATACTATTTTTTTATTTATAATTACTAATATATATAAATAAATAGGATACATAGGTCAGACGTCAATCGCTCCATTGAACCATGATTAATAGCGTACCCTGGGCTCTGAAACGTAAGCTGAAGATGCAACCGGGAAAAACACGCTAGAGCGAAGATATAAAAATAAATATATATATAATATAAAATAAGGCCGGGAAAGATGAGCGCACAGTTACTTTAGCCTATTTACGCTCGTGATACCACAGAATAGATAACAGTACTGATACCTGGAGTGTCACTAGCGTGATGATATTACTAGTAAGTACTATTATTAATTGTTAGGTTTGAATACATGATCTAATTAAATAGATAGATAGGAAAACGAAGACATTTCATCCTCGAATTTATATGTACCTACTTATAGATGAGTGTCCTTACAATAAAATTCTCTTTTGAAATTCTGACTGGAAAATTGGTATGCATTAATGCCCGATATATGTCTTCACTATTAGTCACAGTTTACTTAAGTTCCATAAACTAGAGCAACATTATAAAATTAATTTTACTCGCTCTTTCAAATAACAGCACTGAATATGATAAACTGAACTAATCTTAATGAGCTGGTATCCATAAGTCCTCTAGGCTATGACCAAATGTTAAGTATCAAATCTGTTAATAGATTTGCAGTTATATTAGAAAATTGCGTTATTGCAGTGAGAGCAAGAATCTTGGAGCGCGGTAGTAGCACTGCAGCATATACATAAGCTTCAAAGAATCCTGGCGAAGCCCCATACATCGTTTGTACGAAAAAAAACAAAAAATATAGATAACTTGAAACAAATCGCATTAGCAAGAACACTTATCTAATTACACGTTTACCACCACTAAATAATTATAAACCCCGGGGTTTTTTAATTATTCCGTTTTTTAAAAGTCGTCCTTTTGTTTCATTTTCCATCGCCATATTTAAAACAAAACCCACCCAACCACAACTGAACTGAAACATCATGTCACTCTGACAGTTGCTAGCATTGTCAAATCGACATTGACAGTTGATTTAATTGATTATAGTAGAGTACTAGGTTAGGATATTAGGAAAGTCAATATATTTATTGCTTTGCACTTTCTTTATGTAGACCGCAATCTACAGAGTTCAAGTCAGTTTGAATGACAGTGACATTGGTAGTTGTAAGTCGTGGCTCTATGCGAATGTTTCACTTTCTACATTGCCATATTTAAGTTCTGGTAACATAATTTATAATAAAAATCTAGTTTTTTTCCCGGGGGTTTAAAAATATTTTATTTACAGAAATGTATTTCTGGGACTCTTATGATGTTGTAAAAAAAAAATCAACTCATCCGTATTTTTTTTTTTATTCGTAAAAATTCCGCCATCATTCTTTAGAATGTAATTAATGTTTAGTGTATAACCCAAAGGAAAAGTAAAATATTTTGCAATTTCGGTCCAGTTTTCTAGATACACCAAGTGCATAAATAACTTTGTAATCCCATATAAATATATAGGATAACAAAGTTACATTCGCAGTGAACGAACCAGTGTACCTGCATACTTTTACTTCGCCCGCGTTATCAAGAGGCAATATGTATGTCGTAAAGTAGTTTTCTGTAATCTACAAAAAGAAATGAGATACCGTCAAAAACAAAACTTATGTCTCGCTTAGTTGTTCTACCGTCAAAAGTTGTGAGATCCATGTAATACCAAGCCGGTTAATTTATTCAGTCCCTTCTTAAGCGGACCTCTTGTCTTCAGTTATCACTACATAGTATAAAACAAATTCGCTTTCTCTGTCCCTATATCCCTTTGTATGCTTAAATCTTTAAAACTACGCAACGGATTTTGATGCGGTTTTTTTATAGATAGAGTGATTTAAGAGCAAGGTAATTATGCTCATGCAAAGCCGGGGCGGGTCGCTTGTTGCGTAATAAGCTAACTTAAAAACATCTTCTAATCTTCTAAATAACCAGGACGACTTGCCAATCGCACGAAACCATCTAATTCATTATAATTAATAGGTTTTTATCATTAGTGAGATAATAATGTGTTTTCACGCGATGGCCTTATATATATTTTTCAGAGTGACAGAGACACGATGTTCAATGCTTATCGTCACTCTAAAAAGCAATAACTCATTCCATTTGTATAATTATTACGTCTATTTGTTGCCATTTTGACATGACAGCAGGCAAAATTAGTGAAGTAACAGATTCGCGTAGCATCGATATATCGAGAATACGTTGAATTATTATTGTTATTTTTTTATTGGTTTTTATTAATATTTGATTTTATTACACTTTTTTAATTTAATCATAATTTACTGTTTATATCTGTATGGGCTAGCATGGTCTGACATGAAGAATACTATTTATTAAACTATTAAGTCACAAACAATGCATCTGGCGGTGGTGGTCATTAGCCAGACTCGATACGATAAGTATACCATGAAACAATATGAAAAAATAACCAGAAGTCGAAGCAAACAGGATCATGAGCATAATGGCCTGAGATGACTGGTTTCACTTTTGATTCCAGAATGCCGGTTAGGCTCAAGGGCGTCTATATAACCATCATTAGAACTGTCCGCTGCGCTGGATGTGTGAAATATCGCGAAAAGACCGCGTTAGAAACTCCCACCACGTTCGGGACAGCCTTCATATCCATAACATAGCAGATAGATAAGCTTCAAAAAAGTGGCCTGCGGTGGTGGTACGATCACGTCTCGTGGAAACAGGTGTCTTGACCATGCCACCTCCCACGGGGCTTGGTATGGTGGAAGGGGCAAACCCAAGACGTGCCAGCTTGACGTCGTGGCGCATTATTAGTCATGCTTGATTTAACGTTTTCAAGTTGCTTGCATAATGTATTAGTACCTTCTAAAGTCAATCGACCTAATATACTGTAGAACTAATGTTTAATAGCTGCTGTAATGTTTTATATTGCGTCCGTTTCCCTTTTTGATTATTAATTCATATCAAGTGGGTAAAAGCTCAATTCACCCTGCACACTCTTGCGTCACAGAGGTCATTGGACCCTATAAGGCTTGGCATCATTGTTTTGATAAAAAAATTAATGAAATGTCAATTTTGTCTGTAGTTCGACTTATTTCTCCCCCTTCCCCTCACCCATATATTTTCCAGGCATTAGGTATTTTCCCCACTAATACCCCTAGAGCTTTTTCACAGCTTAAGCTATTTTCATTGAACATTTTATTTTGTACTGTGGACGTGATGCGTTTTAATTTCAGACCCCACTCGAGTATATATTTGCAAGCATGCGGTTATTCTTTTCCCCTTTCACCCCCACAAGTTACAAACGGCTCAACCGATTTTCATCAAACATATATCTAAAAACACTCGCACATAAGTCACCGTTAGTACAAAAAAAAAACTAAACTGAAATCGCTTTATCCATTACCATAGACAGACACGTCAAACTTATAATACCCCTCTTTTTGGGTTAAAAATAGCGTGAATGCCACTGTTATGATTTTGTAGTCCATTGGACCTTGAAAATCCAATTATCTGATTTTTCTTAACCATCTCTCTGGGTTTGACGTTAAACCCCACGTCTAGTTTTACTTCATCAGATGTCACAGGGAAATAAGAAAACCAGACATTTCGTCTTTTCTTTTCGATCCCGAAGATTGTCATATAATATGTAAACATTTTTAGTAAGACGTTACAAACAAGAATAATTGGCATCTTCCGGAATTTTATGGTAACACTAGCAATTTCGGAAACTGGTTTCTTCATTCATTTCCCGTTGACATTTACCTACAAGAATTATGTTTATAATTAATCCCGAATTTTACTCCAAACTCGCCTCCTAACTTCGTTTATCGATACTTGACGAAAGAAACGTAAGAGCAACAACACTATGCTTAGCACATGCATTTGACTGAATAAAATTTTTTTCATTCAAAATGGCGTTGAATGTGCTGTAGTATTTTACATAATATAAGGCTTTAACTTATATAAAACGTAAAAAGAAGTATCAGGAGAACTCATATTTGGATTTATACAATTATTTTTACATATTGTGAAGGCATAAATCGGCATTTATACCCAAAATTGATTTTTTTTGTTGTCCTTGTATATACTCCGCAATAGACATTAGTAGACTGTGAACCCCAGGATGGCATACACGTAAATATCGTGTATGAGTGGTAAGACAGTTTAGCTTGTCATGCTACTTCTATTAGAGCCGCGTTCCTTGTTCTATGTGTACATACAATACAATTCAAAAATGACAAAGTTTCATACAAACTGGCAACCCCTATTTCACCCCTATCGGGATGTAATTTTTAAAATCAGATTGATGCATTATTATTTTTTACCAATTACAAATTCAAATTAATAATTTCGTGTGTCTCACTTCAATAATGACAAAGTTTCATACAAAATGGCAACCCCTATTTCAACCCTTTAGGGATGTAATTTTCAAAATCTGATTGGTGCATTATTATTTATTACCAACTTCAAATGTAAATTAATAATTTCATATATCTCACTTTAAAAATGACGAAGTTTCATACAAACTGGCAACCCCTTTTTCACCCCTTTAGGGATAAAATTCCCAAAAGTCCTTTCTTAGCGGACGTCTCTTAGTCACAATCTACCTTCCTGCCAAATTTCATCTTCATCGGCTCAGCAGTTTTGGAGATTTCGTGATGAGTGAGTGAGTGTTTTTCGCTTTTATATATATAGATAGAAGATAGATAGATAGAAGATAGATATAGATATACGAAAGGTAAAGTATTTAAGTTTAGTTTTATTAAATACCTATTTAGGTTTTATTTATTAGTTTATAATCATTTGAGTTGTTAAAAATTATTAATACAAACGCTAAATATTTATTTACCCATTTTGCAAACATAAAATATTAGGATAACCATAAAGCGGAAGCTTCACAAGTAATAGTAGGTACCTAGTAGGTGGTCGGCTAAGAACAAATTTCTCGGTATTCTCACAAGAACGGAGCGAAGCCTTGGCAGCTGCTAATCTTGAATAGGTAAAATTCATTAAGATACAAAATCAGAATAATTATTTTTTTACTATTGAAATAATGCAAAATGTTTGTTATAAATATGTGCCAAGTAAAAAATGTATTGAACATGTATACTTACCTATAACACAGAATACTTAATAGTACTGCTTATAGTGTTGATCGGATACTATTGGTAAAGAAATATATTAAGTTCAATACTGCTTATAGTTTACCGAGGGTACATTTTATACCTTCAAGATAAGTTTATTTATAACGAACTAGCGACCCGCCCCGGCTTGACATGAGCATAAAAACCTTCCTCTGGAATCACTCTACCTATTAAAAAAACCGCATCAAAATCCGTTGCATAGTTTTAAAGATTTAAGCATACATAGGGATATAGGGACAGAGAAAGCGACTTTGTTTTATACTATGTAGTGATAGTGTTAAGGGCGGCTTTCCTTGTTGCATATTAATGATTACGCCCTATTGCAATGTAAATAGCTCTTTATCTGTAAATAAATTTCAGTCTTTAATTTAAAACGTTATGCCTTGCAGAGTATTTGCCCTACGCCGAAATTTCTTTTTCAGTCCAAAGTAATTGGCCTACAAATTTGTTATAAAAATGCAAATTGGGCCTAACTTCATTTAGACCACGAGACACAACTTTCATTTTTAAAAGTCTAGGTACTTAAATGAGTTTTATTAAAAAAAGTCTTTTCGTTTAATATTTAATTTAATTTTTTAATAAGTATTGTAAATTATGATGACAAGTGAATAAGTACTCACCATTGAGCTGCAGAGAAATATGACCCTCTTTCAATAGTGTGATACTTGTAGCATGGGGGTCAGGTTTCTCTGCAGCCGACTGTTCTTAATGCAGATTTTTTTCTGGCCTTGCTATTGCATTTTACCTATTTTCAAGAAAATTATGATAAAATGTTCATCTTCACTCATACAATTTAGATAGTTTAATTAGATAAGAAAAATTAAAAAAAAAAAGTATTGCACACTACAAATAAGTAATTTCACACACATAATAAATTCATATTCTAGTGCATAAAAAGTCCACTAATTGCACGCGACAACTAAACTGAAGCGCTTTTCTGATTACCGCTACCGTCTCGCCTAGCGCTAGAGCGCTGAATTCGTCACCTGTTGAAAAATAATTAGGCAAAAAAAATCAGTGGTAAAACAAAAATCCAGGTGCAGCAACGCTCAACAGCCAGGCCTTCTGTGTTGCCCACTCAACGTGAAAACTCGAAATTCCCAGACGTATTTTTGGATGGATTTTTCAACGAAAACTATGATGAGTAGGTATTCTCGCTTGGCTAGCGACTGACGAATAACTAGTGAGGGAGTGAGGGGAATCAAAACGTAAAGAACGTTACCTACCTACTGTATGGTGTCTAGATGTTTTTTTAAGTAGATAATACTATGTGAATCGAAAAATCTGTTTTATAACGCTAATCGCTGGAACTAACACCGGTATGAACTATTATTCCCCCCTCTTCCTTTCACTATCAAGACAGTTGTCTACTAACCGTCAATCGTCGACGAATATCCTTGAGTAATTTTACATTATTAACTACTACTCATTCTAACACGTGCAAATGGTCCCACAATAAAATTTACCGAAGACAAGGGGACGCGTGGAAGAGAAAATTTGGAAAAGCGGACCTTGGACTCTAAAGCAACCGACTGAGGACGCAACTCGGTAAATGCTACGATGAGAGAAAGAGGATGAAACAAGGATAGTCATCATCATTTCGAGTAGGCGTCACGGTCAATCGACCATGCACATCCTGGTGTCAGAGTTCTTCGGAACCGCCTCTCAAATAAAATACAAGGATAGTAGATAACCATAGTCAAGTGGGATAATCTACTTTCACTATTGCTCTAATTTCAACGATACGGTCACCGCCATTATTATCCGTGATAGGTATAATAGCTTTACATCGACAAACAGTACGCCAATATGGTTAACAAATATTGCATCCATTCCTGAGAGATGCATGCGTTGCATCTAGAGATGGGTTTTTGTTCGGGCTAAAAGTCGGAAATAATAATGATTTCCGTCCATTTAAGCCCGATAAAAGTCCATTTCAATGGGCGTTACTCTAAACTTTAAAAAATGACTACTTTATATAGGTATATTTATCCAAACCACACCCAGTGTCTGACTCCGAAAAGTTGACCACACCCAGTGTCTGACATTGAGATGTAGACCACACCCAGTGTCTGACTCCGAAAAGTTGATCACACCCAGTGCCTGACATTGAAATGTAGACCACACCCAGTGTCTGACACCGATTGGGGGGAAAATGGGGTAAAAAAGGGGAAAAGTTTTCTGTGACGGTGTTTACCAACGGATCCTAATGAAATTTGGCACACGTGTTCCTTGGTTTTTTTGAAATTATGTCGAGTTTTTTTTGATTGGGGGAAAATGGGGGCAAAAATGGGGGAAGTTTGCTATATTGTTATATTCACTGGCCGCAAGATGGTTCTTTTACAATATGCGCTATGGTTTCGTTTTCGGTCATAAATGTTTATTTTATTTTTTATTTTATTTTTTATATAAAATTTAGTTAAAAAGCTATAACCTGACTACGTGGTGTCTAAAAAGGATGAAAAAATGAAATAATTGAGATAGAAATCCAGAAAAGGAAAAGTACAAAATGGTAATTGTAAAGCCGTGGTCGCACCCACTGTATAGTATATACTAACAATGTTCGTTTACAGGTGTTCCTATCATCCATTTATAAATGGGTGCGACCACGGCTTTACAATGACCATTTTGTACTTTTCCTTGTGTTGTGCTCGCCAAGACCTTTCTTTTGATGCCAAACACGTGATGCCTATCTCAGTTAAAAAAAAATGGAGGTTAGACTGAGGTTTAATATCCGTTGGTTAAAATTTTGATACAATTTATATAGCCTATGTTTCCTGCGCTATTTTTACAAATCTTTTGACACCTCTTTCATTTAAATCGGTCCAGTAGTTTAGATACATAGACTGCCAAAATCATTACCCTTCCTTTTGGCTTCGCCGTAATCGGGTAAAAAATAAAAGGGGGTTAACGGAGGTGGTTCGCGAGGTCTACTGTTCACAGAACCACTAGTGTTAAAATGGTTTATTATCCATTCCAAGACATAAGTTATAGCTCATAAGCCACGTAAAAAGCATTCTAATATAATTTCCGCCCAGCGAACGGACGTTTATCGGGCGCATATCGGGCTTAAATTATTTTCGACCTTTCGGCCCTAGTATTTGACCACTGGACAAAAACATCGACCCATCTCTAGTTGCAGCTGAAGAACTAAAGAGCTGTTCTCCAATAGCGGCAATAGCGTAACGGGTTAGGCCGTTATTAAGATGTATAAATAAGTTTTTTTTTACACAAAACTTGACGATTTGTCACAACCTCACAACACAATCACAAGTTCACAACCAATCAATAGTGACAACAGGAATTCCAAAGAAGTTCGAATCAGCCACGGTCTCTCTACGCATTTTTTTTTAATCTATGCATTTAGGTATGCTATGGGGGCTACAGGGACAGCGCAATACATGATGTAAGGCGACATCTCCCTTACTCACTGGATCTTGCATGGTTTTAAGAGATGGTAGTAACCCCCCTAGTGGCCTACTAGCCTACTACCATCTCTTAAAACCATGCAAAATCCAGTGAGTAAGCGAGACAGCGCAATACATGATGTAAGGCGACATCCCCCTTACTCACTGGATCTTGCATGGTTTTAAGAGACGGTAGTAACACTCCTGTTAATTTGTTTTGACTTATATTTTAATCTGTGATTTGACACATTTTAAACTGTAACTAAAGTAGTAAAGGCCTTACAACACTCGTATCCAAGGCCGTACAAAATTATGAAAAGAAACGTCAATTTCAAAGTCATCATGTCAATGAAATTGACATTTGAGAATTTCACAGAAATGTAAACATATTGATCTGTTGTATTTTTATCATATTTTATTGATTTGCATTTAGTAACAAGATGGAAATGGACCAGGAGACGGCGAAGGTGCTCCTTGTTGAAGGAGGAACCTTTATATTCCTCGGCGTGCCTGAAGAAACACAATTTGGTATTGATATGCAATGTTGGAATACTGATGAAGATTTCCGTGGTATTAAAATGATTCCTCCGGGACTACACTACATACACTACTCTGGTGTAAGCAAAGGGACTGGAGATGTATCGCCCAGGTAGCTTTCTTTCATGTCTACAATACGTTCGTGCTTACTAACTCGCTTCTTTAATGTGGATTAGAAGCTCGATTGACCCTTCACATCCTGTAGTAGTTTTTGAAACCAATCCCGGCCTCCAATTTGGTTTGACCATCAGGTACTTTACATATTCTCATACTTGTAAATCTAGCATGTTTCTAATATGGTTTGTTTTTGATACAACAATCATCTATAATAATAAGCCACTGACCTAAGAAGGTAACTCATTATAACAACATTATGAGCATCAATTTCTGACAAAGTATCAGAAATTATAAGTAGAAAAAATATTTTTCAGGTCTGGCTTCATGCATTACTTTTCTAAAAAAGAGTTCCTTGTGAAGATGTGGGATAAAAAGACTGAAGATATAAGCAGAGAAGAGATCAGCGAGGAAAGTATCCAGCGTCTTAAGGATAACCTGCTCAATCTGGACCGCCACCTGGGTCCATACCCTTACGAGATATGGCAGAAATGGAAACTGTTGACTTCCCAAGTTACGGGTTAGAACATTTTATTTTTCATGTTTACTAATAAATTAATAATAATTCTCCGAACACAAAAATATGATCTAATAATAAATAAGTATAATAATAATAACATGTACTGTTAACATTTTTCTCTTTCCTACTTACTGTGAGTGGTTAATGATCTAAAGTGGATTCTCTGACACAAGAGTTCTCCACTCCTTCAGTAATCTTTACTGAATTTGATAATATTGATAAAAATGAAAATATTGTCAATTTTCAGCTGAATTAGCCACGAAATTGTCACCTGAAAATGGTATCATCAGGGCATCAGTGGACCTCATGCCCACAACAGATGCAGACAGACCTCGAGGAGTGAAGTCTGACAAATCTTTGGACAGTCAAGACAGCATTGGTGAGGACTCTCAAGCAAAAACTCCAGAAGCTAAAGAAGCAGGCCAGTCTGATGCAAAACGAGCCAAACGAGTCACAAGGGAACAGAAAGAAGACTCTATGCTGCCAGATTTGAAACCAGCACCAGGTAAATTTATTGTTTTCGACAATATGTATATGTACAAGTATGGCCAAACACATCAAATTTTAGCTATTAAAACTAAATAATATCATGCTTTCTCTGCATAGCAAAAACATTGCTATGATTGCAATGAAACATTGCTTTATTTAATAAGCATTTTAATTCAAGATTACAAAACCTTAACTTACTGTTATTTTAGGTATGTCCATGAGATTCACCGAGATTCCACAAGATAAGTACCCACCCGGATCAACACCAGAAGAAATCACCAAACATTACTTAGACCAGTCATATTCACTGGAGCTGATGATTGCACAACATGAAGAGTAAGTGATAAAATCAAAACAATTTATTTACAATGTTACCTAATTTTTTTTCCATTGAGAAGTAATCATAAATCTTGGGCAAAATTGTTATGACTGCTCAGATTGGTAGTAAGTAAGTTTGTTGGCAAAGTAGTTGCTCGGCAATTTTTACAATTAAAGTTACTTTTGAGGTTAATAGTTTTGACTGTAGCCCACAATGTTCATATTATTTTATAACTACGTTGGCGGACACACGACTGCTATAGCAGTTATAACAATAAAACTTCCATTGTGTTTTCGAACGTGTCCGCTAACATGTTAAACAACTTTACTGTTTTTCCCAAGGTTGCGTGGTAGAGATGCATTCCACACATATTAAACTAGGTTTGCCTGAAAAGAAAAAAGCAAGCTATCTGGTTTTTATCCAGGAATATCACTAAAGATTATAAATAGTACAAGTTCTATAACAATAATACAAGCCTAAATTAAATACTCATGATTTGAACCATGAACATAAACCAAACTGTAATGAATCATTTTATTTAGCCAGCAGGACTGCAAGAAAAAAGCTGGCTATAGCTGGTTTATATAGATTTATAAATAACTAGCTTTTGCCTGCGACTTCGTCCGCGTGGCGTGTTATAAAAGAGAGATCTTTGTGTGTGTGGGAGAAAGGTTAAAAAATTCTTAATTTTATTTTTTTTAAATGAGGTTAAAGTATAAGTAGCTCAGTTGAATAATTAATTGTTATTTATTTAAAGATTATTATTTTATGATAATTTGGTTTGATATAAATTTAGGAAAATACGATCAGTGGAGGCTAACCCTAAAGTACCTATAGGCTTTCGTCTGAAATTCAGAGGTGAGAATGTGGATGTCAGTCGGTATGAAAGTAAAAGTTTGACCACATGATAACTAATAAACCGGCTAAGTGCGAGTCGGACTTGCGCACAAAGAGTTCCGTACAAAATCAACAAAAAAATATCGTAAAGACTTACAATTATTTAAACAAAATTTAGAAATTACAAAAGAAAATTATATTTTAAAAATTCCCCGCAAAATTCAATATTTGACACGACCATCAACGACGTCTGCCCTCACGCGTCGCGTCGTATTCCGGTTGCTCACTCGGGTATCTGCCCCAACGCGCCTCACCGCTGTCATCGCCCCACAACCGCCGCCGCGGCCACGACGTTCCTTAGTTGCCACTACCGCGAGCTATAAATTTCAAGCCTCTAACTCGCTTCCCGTTCCCAGGGGAATTTTTAACTTTGCATACACTAAGGTATATGCATATCATATTTCAAGCATCTAACTTATCCAGTTTAGATTTTTTCATACATTTTTATCCCGCTAACTTAATTTTCAAAATACAGCCATAACTAAATTTTATATTTACTAAGGTATGCATGCATGCTAGATTGAAAACATCTTACGTGATTTTTACATACAAAAGTTTTTTCCCAATAATTCCCGTTCCCGTGGGAATTTTGCAATATCGCGTTGCAAGTAAGCTTTACGTTCATTAGGGTACCTGCATACCAAATTTCAATCATCTATCTTACGCGGTTTAGATTTTTTCAAACAAATGTTTTTTCCCGCTAACTCCCGTTCCCGTGGGAATTTTGCAATATCCTGTTGCATGTCCGTCATACATGATTTCTATGTAAATTTAACGATTAAGACTGCACACGCGACGGAAGCTTAAAAAATGGAGTAACTTCTCCCGTTTTCCCAACATTTCCCTTCACTACTCTGCTCCTATTGATTGTAGCGTGATGAAAAGTATACTATAACCTGCCCAGGAGTATGAAGAATAATTGTACCAAGTTTCGTTAAAATCCGTCGAGTAGTTAGACAGACAGACAGACAGACAGACAAAAATTTTACTTATTGCATTTTTGGCATCAGTATCGATCACTAATCACCCCCTGATAGTTATTTTGAAAATATATTTCATGTACAGAATTGACCTCTCTACAGATTTATTATAAGTATAGTAGATATAGATAGTACTAACTTTGTGATCTATTTCAGACCACCCGTTAACAAAATGTAAAATCTATTTCAGACCACTACATATAATTGGAGAACTGCAGTTTTCATACCTGTGTTTCCTCATCGGACATTCTCTGGAAGCATTCGAACACTGGAAAAACCTCGTCATACTGCTCTGCTCTTGTGATGATGCTATACACAAATACAGAAGTGTATTCTTCCATTTCATAAGAACCATTGAGGTGCAAATCGAAGAAATGCCTGAAGATATCCTAGCAGATATTGTTATGAACAAAAATCTGGTTTATAAGAAGTTGCGCGAGTTTTTCCGTACAGCTTTCATGAGCAAAGTTGATGGTCGACTGTTGACAATGATTGAAAGATTCAAAGAAAATTTAACAGAGAAACTTCAGTGGGACTTTACAGGCTTAGATGCAGATGATGAAGACGAGAGACCAGTCATAGTAAGATTAGATGGAGGTAGCGAATAATTTTACTTTTTAAATCTTAGTATTTCAAATTCTCTACTCTTTGTTTATAAGCAATCTGAATACTTAAGATGTATCTGTGTAGTTGTGTACTGTGTACATTGTAATTTTCTCTTTCTTTGAATATTTAAATCTATCCCTAACTGTGGCCCCGACCAATATTGTATTTTTGAATCAGAATTTGTAATAAGTGAATAATGTGCTCTGGTGACTTACCACCATCCCTTAAAACCATGCAAGAACGATTGAGTAAGGCGTCGCCTTACATCATGTATTGCGCTGTCCCGCTTACTCACTAATTCTTGCATGGTTTTAAGAAATGGTGGTAGGCCACCTGTTAAGCCGAATACGCGTTTGCGGCTATGCATATCTGTATTTTAGGCCCAAATAGTTTCAGAATAGAATTAAAAATAGATTTTTCTTTACATATTTTTAAATAAAAGCAATATCGGTGTTAACTGTGATGTAAGTAAATGAAGTCAATAAAATGTACCTGCATTCACATAATTGTTTTATTATATTCAACCATAAGTTTACAACAACATTTAAACAATACTGAGTTATTTCTTCTTTTGTTTTTTTGTGAATAATGGAGTCTTTTGTTGCTTCTCAAATTTAGATTTCTTAGGTGGAGGAGCCATAACTGAAAAAAATATACATTTGAACTCGTAGAGGAAAAGAATAGCCATTTGCTTGAATAAATCTTTTTACATTTATATCCCTACTAGCTGTTCCCCGGCTTCGCCCCGCGTGGGACTCGGTTATATCGCGCCCAAAAGTAGCCTATGTTTGACCTCAGGTCGTAGAGGAAAAGAATAGCCATTTGCTTGAATAAATCTTTTTACATTTATATCCCTACTAGCTGTTCCCCGGCTTCGCCCCGCGTGGGACTCGGTTATATCGCGCCCAAAAGTAGCCTATGTTTGACCTCAGGTCGTTAACTACATCCCTACCAAATTTCATCACATTCGGTCCAGCAGTTTAGCCGTGAAGAGGTGACAGACAGACAGACAGACTTTCGCATTTATAATATTAGTATGGATTTAGGGGAAAAGTTAGATTATCTATATAACATGCAAACCACGGGCACCCCGCAAGCCGCGGAACACCGCGGAGCACAGCTAGTACTTAGTAATATATATGTATGTGAAATGCTAGCTGTAGTGATAAATATAACCTTTGTTATAAATTGAAATAAACCTGAAATATTAATAAATGTTTCAGGTGGCTGAGTGCTATAATATAACACGTTTGTACACCAAAAAAATCTTCAAAATCATTAACAGAACAATCTAATTTTGGATTAGCATGAATGAAATTTATAATATCCATTTATTTACCTGGAACTGCCTTCCTTTTCGTTTGAGGCTCCTTGTTTTTTTTATTGCCCTGATTTTTGAGTTTATTTGGATTAATAACTAGTGGCATTTTGGGTAGCTCCTCTTCTTCACTGTAAAAAAAGAGCATTTATCATACTTTTGATAAGTAAAATAAACTACATCATGCTTTGTTGTCCAATGGTTGAGGCTGAAGACCTGGAGATTGTGGGTTCAATTCCCGCGGGAAGCATACTTTGCCATCTGCTGATTGTTAAAAGAACCACGCCAGAGGCTGACAAATGGTTTCGAAAAAATTTACGCTAGGATGTGCAAACTCAATAGACTTTGCAATTCACACGGTATGAATAAACTACTTCATAAGTTAAGTTTCTCGTTTGGTTTTGTGTAATGTTTATAAAAAGAAAAATCTTGTACCAAAAATGAAAATTTTGTTAAGAACTTGTTTTACCAATAAATAATACTGTTTACTTTGTACACATTATTTGAATTTGTATTAACAAATATTTATGATAATAGTACAATAAAGAGCATATCTATATATCTATTTATCTATTTTTAATTGACACGCGACGTTAGAAAGAAATTTATTGAATTGCTTACCTCTCTTCATCACTGTCGTCACCAGTGTTTTCTTCACTATCTGAAGCATCCTCAGTATCACTTGCTTCCTCCTCTGACCCCAATGAATCATCTTCATTCTCCATCAGTGTTTCATACTCATCAGAATCAAAGTCAAGTGAACTATCAGATTCCTCTCCTGAATCATCCAGAACCTTAATGAAACTTTCAGCTGGTTTTATACCTTTTTCTTTTAACTCCTGCTCTTTTTGTTTTTGTTCTTTTTTGTTGATTTTTTGTTTCTGTTCAACATGTTTACTGCTAGTATTCTTAACTTCTTTTCTGTCAGTAACCGTTTCTGATTTTCCTTTTTTAGTTTGCACAATAATTTCTTCGGTCACACTATTCTTAGCCCTAGTATTTTTGAACTTTTCTTGTTTACCCTTATCTTTTGACTTTACTGAAGATAACTCCTCTGGTATATCAACTGGTGTGAAGAAGTCGTAATCAATGCCCAATGCGCGAAGTTTTTCTTTTGTTTTATTTAGGCTGTTGAGAAATTGTGAATATTAGGTATTATTACTACAATACACAAGTCAACACATTCTTCTAAATAATGTTTTTGTTGAAAATAAACTTACTTTGAAAGAGTCTTCCTTGCCAATTTCAAATCTTGAGCATCATTTTTATCAGCATTGTATGCCTAAAATACAAAACATATCTTTAATAGTAATAAAACATAATACAAATGACAACACAGAGCTAGATAGTGGTGCTATAATACTATTTACTTTGATTATTTCTGTGCTTATATTATTTTGTATAATTTAAAGCCATCACAAGTCCACTGCTGAACATGCTCTCATAGATTTCCAATCTGTCTAAAGAAATTTCCTGTTATCTCAACTAAATAATTGGACCAGCTGATATATAGAAGTAGATGCCGCACTTGTTGGTATAGAAGCCATTCAAAGACCTTTTTGCCCCATTGGCCATGAGTTCCTAGTTACCAGATGTGAAGACTAACTTGATGAAAACTACTTTTATTAATTTAAATATTATGCTATACATATGTAATATTATGATTTTATGGTTTACCTTTTTCTGTTTAATCATTTCATCTCTACCAGGATTATTGATAGGATTCCATTTCTTTCTCATTGCATAATGATTCTGTTTTTCAGGTGGGATGTAGGCAGCTGTAATTTCCAATTATAAATATAATTCACCTCCAGAATTAACATTTCTAAACATTTTCATTTTGTTACATATATATGTTATATATAATAATCTATTTTTGATTGAACATCTCTTACATTTCACAGTTAACTATATTAGTAGAGTGTGAGAACACCGCAGCAGTAAATGATAAAACCTAAGTCATCTAGAACTACTGATTGGGAATTGCATAAGATCCAAATCATATGTATGTAAGCAGACATAGCTCAACTGCTCCTAAAATTTTTGCCACCTTAACAGCAAAAACAAAAGCACTTGACCACAAACAGGTTTCTTTGCAAAACCTAGTACCCATTTCCGAAAATAAATAATGATGTCAGGAATTGCATATTTACCATTATAAAGAAATTAACAAACAACAGACATAGATTAAGAAACTGTTGAAACAATTTTGTGAAGTTGTTAAAAAAACATAAGTTCACCTGAAGTATTTTAAAAAAAAAGTGCAATAAAGATATTGTTAACAAACAACAATCAATATAAAATACTTTAAACATACCTTTTAACAGCCTCTTCCCCATTAAATAATTATTCATTGTCTCAGCGACAATTTGAGCAACTGTGGGCTCTTTGAATTCAATAAATGCAAAACCTTTAGAGTTGCCCGTGCGCTTTGATCTAATCACCCTTACGTTGGTAACCATACCAAATTGTTTAAAATATTGGGTCATTTCATTCTATAATAAAATAAAATAATAAAATTTCACAATATCTGAGAGTAAGCAACCAGGTCCATGCTTATCTTTAAAAAAAGTAAATAGTACTGAACAGATACACATAATTAGACATGCTTGGCCTTTGTATTTATAAAATAGTTAATAATGAGATTAAAGTAGAGTAATGATTTCTTATGTTTTCGCGATTGTTACACATTAAATTAAAATATTAAATTAAATAAATGTCTTAGTCAAGAATCATTTGAAGAAGGAAGATTTGGAAGCGATACGCCAAGATGTGTCATCAGTACTTAGACATAGCAAACCACCAAAACCGAATCTTCCTCGTGAACAATATCTTGCACTTACCAACCTACGCAAGAACCCAGACATTACTATCATACGAGCTGACAAAGGAAACTCAACTGTTATAATGGACACATCTGATTATAACACAAAAATAGAACAACTGTTGTCGGATGAAAATACATATAAATTAGTCAAAACCGATCCAACTAACAAGATCGTCACTAAAACTAAAGAATTAATATCAAAATACTCCGAGCAATTAAACCTGGACATCACGTCACTCGTGCCTTCCTGTGTGAAACCACCTAAATTATATGGCCTTCCCAAAATACACAAAAAAGATCACCCATTAAGACCTATCGTGAGCCAAATTGATTCGCCAACATATAAACTAGCACAACACCTGGCGAGAATATTAACAAAACTTCGTGGTCATACCAATACTTATGTCAAGGACTCTTACCATTTCATCAGCTTAATTAAAGACCTACAACTAACTGATGATGACACAATGGTTAGTTTTGATGTACAGTCATTATTTACCAGCCTTCCTTTGCATGACTGCATTAACATTGTCAAGAAAAGGCTTGAGGACCAGCACCTACCTCAAGAATATGCAGAGTTACTTGAACATTGCTTAACATCAGGCTATCTATACTGGGAAAACAAATTTTACATGCAAATTGACGGTGTGGCTATGGGGTCTCCAGTCTCTCCCATTGTTGCTGATATATTCATGGAAGACCTTGAGGAGAAGGCTCTTTCAACCACCCTGGCTATGCCGAAGATGTTCAAACGGTACGTAGATGATACTTTTGTTGTACTCCCTAAAACTCAAGTCTCAGTTTTATTAGATCATTTAAATTCCATTAATAGTAAAATTAAATTCACAATGGAATCTGAGAATAATAATTCTTTAGCTTTCCTTGACATTTTAATAATGAGAAATCCTGACAATAGTATTGGTCACACTGTGTATAGAAAGCCAACCCATACCGATAAATACCTCAATGGAAAATCTCATCATCATCCATGTCAGTTAGCTACCGTAGGCAAATCTTTGTTTCAGAGAGCACAAGGCATCTGCGACACCCACCATCTCAAAGAAGAGCTTCGACGAGTCAAGTCTGTCTTGAGAAGCAACAAACTCAGCCTTCCACACATACGACACAGATGTCGACCCAAACCACACACAGTTGACCGTTTCCCAGCCATCTTACCTTACATAAAGGGAGTCACAGACAAGATTGGTAACATACTTAGGCGAGCTTCAATCAAGACTTACTACAAGCCGCATAAGAAAATAAACCAACTTTTAAGACCTGTTAAATCCAATATCCCATTGCAAGATGCTGGAGTTTATAAAATTGACTGTGACTGTGGTTTATCATACATTGGGCAAACAAAGAGAAGCATTGGTACCCGTATCAAAGAACATATTGCTGACATGAAACATAGACGCTCAACCAAGTCTGCAGTCTGTGAACACTCACTTGACAAATCCAACCACTACATGCGTTTTGATAATCCTCAAGTCCTTGCAAAAGAAAACAGATTTATACCAAGGATGATACGTGAAGCGATCGAAATTAAAAAACATCCTAATTTCAATAGAGAGGATGGTTGGCAAGTACCACCAGTTTGGGACCCAGTTATCAATTTAATAAAATCTCAAACTCATCGGAAGACTACAAATGTTTTTGATACTGTCAGCCAATACTGTGTGAATCGAAATAGTTTTCAATGATTTATGAGCTATGGTTTTGTATTCTTGTGACATCAGAAACAAATGACACAGACGAATGTCAACTCAGTCTGCCTGCGACCATGAGCTCTGTAAAGTGCTTGAAACGTTAGGTATAAATAAGTAAGCAATAAACGCGATAGAAAACCGTATAAAATATTTTAATTTAAAGTAGAGTAGCTTGCTGAATGATTGAAATTTGTTTTCTTTTATCATCATCTATTGACAGTTGCATTGCTATATGGATTTAGTCCTTGGTTCGCCAATGCAATATAATATTTTGCCTTCCCTTCATGAGACCTTTCAAGAAACCCTCACGGTAAAGATTGATGGTTTTGGCATTTTTTTCCTGTACTGGAGTTGCTTTGCCGGCTTTTTTTCCTTGTCATATAACTCTATTATTTTCTCCAGTAATGTATCAACATATACATTGATTGATGTGGCCTATCTAAATAAGATCAGAATAATGTGGTGTAACTCATTTCCTTTTCGTTCTGACGACTTTTTCTTGACACTGGCTATAAGCTCGATTCATTCTTCGTTTGTCCCACTGAGTTTTGTCCCACTAATAAATTTCTTAGTTAGTCCCAAACATTATGCTTCCTTCGTCCCGATGTACAATTTTTATTATTTTATTCCTAGTTGGTCCCACTTTGCATTCCTTGTTCGACCCGTTGTTTTTTATAAGTAATTTTCTTTCTAAATAATATAGGTTTTTGTTTGTTATTCCTTCAAAATACTTCTTTGTTAGCTGTACCTTTAAAGTACCTTCTTGTGAACTGGGACAAACCGGGAATATAAAAGTGACTGGGACAAACGAATAATTTTTTGAAATGTGGGACAAAATTTCAGGACGAACGAAGAATAAACCATAAGCTCTCCCTACAAAATATACTTTTGTGGAGAATAATAAAACTTTGGTACCTACATACTTTTTTATATATTTATGATTGTTATAATCACTACATAGTATAAAACAAAGTCGCTGTCTCTGTCCCTATAGCCCTTTGTGTGCTTAAATCTTTAAAACTATGCAACGCGGTTTTGATGCGGTTTTTTTAATAGATAGAGTGATTCAAGAGGAAGGTTTTAATGCCCGTTGGCCGGGGCGGGTCACTAGTTTATATTATATATTTAAAATATTTAAATTTCGAATGAAAATATATAATATAGAAGAAGAAGATACTAAATCATTTCAATAAAGTTTTAGAGTTTGTTAATTCAAATGCTTAAATAACTACAACTACTCATTGGATTAAATTTTATTTTTATTTTGTCTGATATATGGAGAAATTTAAAAGCTGTAGTAAATATACGCCGCATGTTGCCGCAGGCAACCGCAATAACAGCTTTTGATATATGTACAAATTACTGAACGAAAAAAATAACTAACCTCGTAAAATCCATGTGGAATATGAGCCAAATAAACGAGACCTCTTTGTTTAAATTTCCTTTTTTTTGGTTTCCCATCCTTATTTTCGGTTGCAATAACATTGTCTGACTCTGCTAGCTTGGGCTTCTGTAAATTATGAATAAAATGTATGTAAGTACAAAAACATAACCTAAAAAAAAATATTAACCAAAAGAAAAATTATCAGTTTACTTTCACAAGCTTTTTCTTAATCCCTTTAATTGATTTAACAAACTGCTTCTGTTTGCTAGAATCCAACGCTACATTTTCTTCCATTGTAATTATTAAATTCACGTGTCTATATTTATTCAAAAAGATCTATACCACCTCACTCACCATACAAAACAAAATAAAATATCTTGAAGTAGTGACAGTTAGTGAGTGACTTGTGGTGACTAGTGTAGTGAGATCAATGACATTGATAGATGGTGTTTACCTATGGGTGGTGGTATACGTAGTAGCTTGGGGGGGGAGGATAACATCAACTGTTTAAGTAGTCTCGAAATTATTGATTTTGTACATGATGATCTCACTCGACCACAATGGTATTCATAGTTGACACTAGCTTCCTCACCTTAAGGAAATTACTCAATGGAGGTGAATAGGTCGAGAGGTACCTTATGGAAGCCACGAACGTTTCGTATAACGAAAAGTAGGTGCTTTTATTGAGGATCAGATTTAAAAAAATCTCGTACCTACTGTAATAAGTTCTTTGTGTATTAAATATTTTGTTGTTTCATAATAAATCTATTCCTAAGTTTCCTTATTTAGAGGGATGAGTTGAGTTTGAGGAAACGTTTGAGAATATGGGTGTTAGCCATCTGACTCTGACTAGACTTACTTACTTTTTTTTTTTTTAACGGAGGGGAAATGCATTTACGCACAGAGTGTGGGACTCCTGAGCTGCTACTCAGCCCAGACTACCCACTAAAACCCCTCCGGCGTTTCCGCACTTGGCCGTTGAGGGCGCCATGGGGTCGCGTTAGCATTCTACCACGACGCCCTCCAGCCTGGCCTTTCGCCCCCAACCAATGCGCTGGGCAAGAGCCCAGTGCTCCCTAACGATGGCCTCCCTCTGTGAAATAATTATTCCACAGAAGGAGGCCCCCACCTCGGGGTGGGGCATCCGCTCACCATCTACTAAAAGATGGGGGGAGTGCCCCACAGTTTGCAGGACATTGGCCGACAGTCAATAAGACCCCGAATATCAGGGAGTTATTAACTGCCGCCCAGGGTGCACCGTCCCAATTCACTTGTCAACCCGCTCTCTCACCGGATCCGTTTGGATCAAGCGAGAATGCAAAGTTTTCAAGTGACTGGGCACTCGAGGAGGTTTCCTGCACTTAGCACCCCAGACTTACTTACTTGACTCAACTAGACTACTGACTTGACTGTTTGATTTGAATGACTAAACTTACCACCATCTCTTAAAACCATGCAAGATCCAGTGAGTAAGTGAGACAGCGCGATACATGATGTAAGGCGACATCTCCCTTACTCACTGGAACTTGCATGGTTTTAAGAGATGGTAGTAACCCCTTTGAAGAAAATTAATAAATTCAAGAAAGGCCTTAAAATACTAGTTTCCATGGCCGTAAAAAGTATTAAAAAAAAGAAATCATTGATGATTGTCATCAATTGTCATTGTCACAGAAGAAATCATTTTTGAATTTCATTGTGTTTGTGTTTGTCAATTTTGTCATACATAGATTAGTTTAAGTGTTGTGCAGAACCCGTCAACGTAGTAAAAATCAGCGGCCGGCTGGCCGGCTTATTCTGTGTTGTTTTGTCGGTTTTGTCTTCAGCCGACACGAAATCCGTGCTTTTCGTAAAAAAATATAATAAGTATTTTAAATAAAAAATACTTCGTTGGACCAACATATTATAAACGAACCACGCAAGATGGCCAATATGGCAACGTGCACACTAAATCAGTATATTCAGATGGTGGAAAGAGTTTTCAGAACTTCCCAAGGGACTGTATTAGCTCGACTTCTGTCCTTGAGAGATGAACATGTAGGAAACAGAAGTCTCCGTTCAAGTGATATCGCAACACTCGTTGAAGGCAACTGTGTGGCTCCACTTGATGAAATCATTATTGCTCATCTACTATGTGTTAAAGTAAGTAAAATTGAAGTCCAAATCCCCTTGTTAAACCCACTCTTAACATTAATATCTATTTATCTTGAAGTAGTTAAAAATATATAATTACCATTAGCTTGTTGCTTCTCTCTAAACCAGCTAGCTCACAGCTTTGAAATACAATACCCAAGGAGCCATACATCAGGACCAGAATAGATCTGCCTGGAAGAACTAACTGCTTTATAAGATTATGATGGTCACAACCCTTAGCTTTGAGAAAAATAGTCCTAAATAAGAGGTTGTTTCTTGCTCTTAGATACTACTAATAACTTCAATCTAGAAATTGTACAATAATTTCAGTCTTAACTTTTTTAAATGATTGTGAATGCACCCTGGACACAGGCAGTTAAACAACTAAACAAAAATGACAGAATTCCTAAATACAATAATTGTCTTTATTAGTAGAATGAGTCTGAAAAGATATACAGGTGGTATTAGTTTGCTCCAGATTGAAAAGGATGTTCCCTTTAGACTTAAGATACCTACATATATGTCATATAATTAATATGTAGTTCAGTTAATTAGCAAAATAAGGAACAATACCTATAGATAGATTGATATACTTTTTATTGTACCAATAAGATGCATATTATGCATGTTGTTACAATTCAAACAATGTAAACAAAAGGACTCTTATCCCTAATGCAATTTCTTCCAGCCAACCTTAACCTTCAATCAATTTAACCATGAAAAATTTTATGACAGAAGCAACAAAAACTGTTTAGTGTTCATTAAAGACAGTTGGAGGCCTTTTTTTTAACATAGGTACAATTTTATAAAACAAAAATGTACCTATGTGAAAAAAGATGAGAAACATTATACCTTTTGTTGGTACATAAATGTGTAAATACAAATATTATACATTTGATTACAGGCACTATGTTTAAAAGATTACATGGAAGCATACAGCCATCAAAGTGCATGTGTGGGTTCAGTTGTGAAATTGCTTCAAGCTCAAAAGGAGGAGAATTGGAGTCTTCCACTTATGTACACAGTCTGCTTGGATCTCCGTCTGGTTGCACAAAAAGCAGAGTGCTGTAATCGTGAGTAATACTTGTACAAATGCAAATACTATCCCATTTCGCGCTTTTATTAATATTACCATAATTTTACCAAATTAAGAATGACTGCTACAGAGAGCAGTCATTGTTGATCCAATTAAAGATAAATACTTAATACAAAAAAGGTAAAACTCTTGCAGAGGCAGAAAGCATCGTATTGACATAAATTTAAATGCTGTTGGTAGAGCTACTGTTCATTGTATCTTTTCATTAGATATTCCATAGCCTTAATTATGATACTTATAATTAAATAATTTGTTTGTTGTTTCAGCCCAGAGTAATGGAAAAATATTAGAAAAAGCAGCAGAAAGTCTGCTTGCTTGCTTCAGAGTATGTGCAGCAGACAACAGATCATCAGACTATGAAACTAAGAGGCTTGGAATGCTAAATCTTGTCAATCAACTACTAAAAGTCTACTTTCGTATAAATAAGTTACATTTATGTAAACCTCTAATTAGAGCCATTGACTCATCTCCATTTAAAGATCAGTTTCCATTAGCACAACAAATCACCTACAGATACTTTGTTGGACGTAAAGCGATGTTTGATTCAGACTATCGTTCAGCCGATGAGTTCTTGTCATTTGCATTTGAAAACTGCCACAGAAAATGTATCAAAAACAAACAGTTGATTTTAACATATTTGGTGCCAGTAAAAATGCTTCTAGGGTTTATGCCAGCAAAGCATTTGTTAGAAAAATATGATCTGCTACAGTTTTGGGACTTGGTTTCTGCCGTTAAGAAGGGTGATTTGAGAGGGATTGACCAAGTGATGGAAGAACATGAGAGCTTCTTTATTCAGGCTGGCATTTATTTGATGGTAGAGAAACTGAAGATAACTGCATATAGGAATTTGTTTAGAAAAGTTTATTTGGCAGAGAACACACATCAGATTGATATAGCCAGTTTTCAAGCGGCATTACAGATTATGGGACAGGAAGACGTCGATTCAGATGAGACTCAGTGCATTGTCGCCAATCTGATATATGATGGAAAAATTAAGGGGTACATCTCATACCAACACAAGAAAGTTGTAGTCAGTAAACAGAATGCATTTCCACCTCTGTCTAGTTTGTATTGAATATAGGCTTTAAGTTTAATTTTCATACAAATATAAATACAGAAATGAAACAATGATGACATTAAATATTTTTTATTAAATCCACAATATATTTCAAAGAATAATATAAATATAATAAATTTTGCCCGTCACTAACATAGCATTATTAACAATGCCGAATAAAAGACTTACAGTTAAATATTTGTGACTAATTCATAGAAAGACATGATTTTAATCTATTTATACAGTATGTCCTTACAAAATATACAGATGTAACTTTGGTATGTACTTTTAAAAGTTGAAAGAGTATTGAGTGACAAGCAATTTTGTGTTGCTTTTTCATCTACAGTAAATTTTGTTACTAGCTAATTATGATATTTGAGTCTACGACGTCAGTTTTTGGCTTTGTTCTTAAATTCAATTTACTTCCAATTAAATTAAAAAATAATATGCTCGAATTTAGTTTCGAGATATGTCGAATTAGGTAACGTTGATATGCTCTTTATGTAATTTTATAAAAAAATACAAGTTGAAGATTCATTTAATCCTTCTTTAGTACTTTTCTTAGGAAGACACGATTTCATTAATTATACATTTCAGATGTTTTGACGCAGATTGTCCGATTCGCAAAATAGTTTTTGCTTTTAACGATTTTTGGAATTTAGCACGTTTTTTCATGAAATGCTCTGCGTCTAAACAAAGTTTTAACAACACATAATCACGTGTCACCTATTTGAAGATTTGGTAGAAAAATATGAAGTAATATTTGACTAGCTATCATATATAAATAAATAAATTACGTCCAATATCTAATGCCTACAATTTCTCTACTTTTGATAAACTATGTCGCTTCTTATTTAATTACAAAGCTCTTTAAAAGTCTATTTAAATATATAAATAAACATGATGCTGCGCATATATTTTGTCATAAAAGTCTTGATTACTTTTAATCATAAATTGTTTCTTCCCGATTTGCGCATAAATGAGTTACGAGTAATAATCACATAATAATACATTCTAGGAAAATACAATCAATGAGGTATAATTAAAAATAAAAAGCTAGTGAAGTTATGGGACCACGGGAGATTTTTTTTTACTTTTGTACATAATTTCTTCTAGTCTTTATCACTTACCTTTTAAATTTATTGAAGTTGTGTGCCATCGTAAAACGATTTTTGTAATTGAGCTTAGTGTATATACTAGAAGCTAAAAAAAATGTTTGGGCGGTCTGTGACAATATAGTGACTTTTACGATGGCGTGGGAAGAGAAGGAACCCTGGGACTCTGGTTGCATATAAATCAGCTGTTGATGCAACCGAAAAGAGAAAAGAGAAGCAACTGTTATATTCTTTGTTTTCCTTTTGCTTCAAGACCAGCATGAGAGATTTACCTTAAAAAATAGTAATGAATTTAATGAGAAACAGACACCGACTTTTACAGTCTGTCTTAAAAATTCAATGGAAGCAAACTAATTAAAACAAGCCGTTATAATGCATTAAAAGGTAAATTCATAGTTATATATAATAATTTAGTTTATGGATTACATGACAACAAGAACGCGTAGCTAAAAGCTTTTGATTAAAAAGCACATATTTCATTGCACATATTTTCCAAATATTTCAGTAAATAAATTACGTTCGTGGCAATATTGGGCTTTACAACAAAGAAAGCTACTTAATCTAAGCATACTACATCGTAATACATAATATAAACCACATTTCCTTATATAATAGCTGCAATTAGTCTTATAGGGCTCCACACCATATCGGGTATTCGGTACAGAAAGCTATATACAAAATCATATAAAGCCAATTCGGGGTCAGGTACTCAATTTATGGCATAGTGTAAAAATGAAAAATATTAATAATAATGAGCTAGTCTCGCCATCATATCCATCGTGATTCTATTATCCAATAGACTTTTTGACAAAATGTTTGGTTTTTATATTTAATTGCACCGTTGTAAAAATCATCAATTTTAACCGTGTTCTTGAACGATAAATCGAAAAAGATTGGACTTAGCTTTTTTGGCCGATAACAAAAACTTAAATATTAATACATACATACATAATTATAGAGAAATTGGTGTTAATTAACACCAATTTCTCTAATTTCTCAACGGGGTCTAATCTTTTTGATCTAGGATTTTTTATAATTTGATTGGTAGACTATATTTGTTATTAATGTTTTGTTTTTAGGCACGTATTGAAGATAATTTTGATTGATAATATTCTATGGTAATTACAACATAATATTTGAAGAGGCTATTCAGTTTAAGAATTTCGCTTTGAGTTTTTATCAATAAAATGTTGAAACTAGCTCAAATTGTAGACAGTTTACAATGACCTACAATTTTAAATAATCAGTAAGTTTATCCTAAATTTAAAATAGAAAACAACTTATTTTTAACATACCATTTGATAAAATGCTTAAATAACTAACCTAACATAATTTTTTCAAAACTTATATGAATGTTTCCTTATTTTGTTCCTTTTTAGGTGATTAACTGAAACTTAATAGAACATATAATAAAAAAACTTTAAAACCTTAAAGAAAGTCGATTTCGCACTCTGTATAGCGGTCATATCCTATATTAAGTTAAGATTTTATAAATCCCTTTTTTTTTCATTATATTTACCTACTATATAGTGACAAGTCAGATTACCTTCTCTCTCCGCCAATAATACTGTTTCATTCCATGTTTTCCTCTATATAGTTTTTTTTTTCATTCAATTACGATCATTATAAAAAAATTCTGCCGTTCTCTGAATTATGCTCCGTAAATGAGGGTTTTCAAAAATGATTCACGATAGATCTCAGCACTGAGGCTTGGCCCAACACACTGTCATGATTGGTTGATGATTTGAATTTTTCACGTAGACACTGTAACATTCTTACTTCAGACCAGACAGTCTAAAACCCAAGCCTTAATGGCGCCATCTAAAATATCGAAAGCCCTCATTGTTGCCCACTTCGCTATACAGAGTGTATTACATAAAATAAAGTTAGTTCCTCTCAGGGAACGCCATTTTGTGCAGCGGTGGCCCCTTCAGCAGTTCGTCTTTGTATGCAGCCAGGATGGCTCGGGACATGCTCGGTTCGGATGAGCTTGCTTCCAGGAATTGATGCATAAGCCTGCGGAATAATACAAAATTACTGACTTACAAATTCCTTAAAAAAATAATATCTCCAATCATGATTTCACTTAGAAACATTCATTCAAATTAAGCGTTCATTTTATTGTTTGAAACTATGCGATTTATTGGTAACCCCTTCTAATTTGGGAATAATATACCATATATTCAGGTATTTAATTGCAAAGTTTATAATATATATTGACAGACAGTGGTAATGCTTGGTAACAAAGGTCTCGTTAAGTGGCAAGGGTTAAGTGTCCCGCCCAGCAAAAATAAAATGTCCTTATGTATATTCTAGGGTATTACCTAAATCTTTATAATGTACAACTGTACTACGCTAACGCATAGATGTAACCTACGTAAGCAAAAGTGACGGGTAGGCAGGTATCTTGCGTAGCTCTCATCCGCAATATATTTCTTATTACTTAACTCGATTTTTCATTATTATGTACATGCAAGTTTTTATATATTTGGTAAAGATCAATGCTTACCTGTTGGAAGGGTTGATACCGAGTCCTTCATGCGCCTGCAACAGCTCAGGATGGTCGCCGATTGTGTCGGTGAGTGCAGCAATCATGACATCTGGAAGTTGGTACGTTCATTCAATTAATATCTTTGAGAAAAATAATTGAATATGATTAAAATTAACTTCAGATCCAGAACCATAATTACAGCAGAGGGATTTTTGATAACTTGTGTTTTCAGTGAGTAATGATTTTTAAATGACGGTGGCGCTAGTGTTCACCGAGGTATCACCTTAAGGTGAGGAAGCTAATGTCAACTATGAATACCATTGAGGTCGAGTGAGGATGAGTGGAGTTTGAGGAAACGTTTGAGAATATGGGTGTGAGTGTACGGTGTAGACTGCCGTAGTCTAATTGTACCTAAATAGAAAATCATACCTACTAACGTTTCGGCAGAACCACTATTGAGAAATTAAATTACTTTTTGTGGTTTAAGAATCAATTTTTTTTACACAAACCTAGCACTTTCTTCTCAATGGTACGTGAGAGATGTCCCCTTTCAGCCTCCAGCTCCAGAAAAGCCATGAACCGCTGCGTGGCCGCGCGCGCCGAAGCCGGGTCCCGAGACAGAGACTGGGAGAACATCATCTAAAATAAAAGAAAACAGTAGGTACTTACTACACAAATGGTTTTTGCCGCCCAAAAAGTGATCGCTATTGGTAAAATTCTGCCTCGAAAGCCATTGTGTTATATCTATAAATAGGTACCTCTATACTACTTTTTCACATCCGGGTATCTCAAATTAAATCTCTTAAATTTGGTCAATTAAATCACAAGCAAGTTTCGAAAGTTAAATATTCAAGGAAGATAATACAACTTGTTATACCTTAGCCAGTTGATAAATTATTTCTTCTAAAGTATACTCAGTGTAGAGAGTGTCTGCCGCCTTTAATTTGTCCATCATCTCTTCATATTCTTCTTCGGTGATGATCTGTCCATCTCGGTCATAATCTGAGGTACCTGATATAGATAAATAAGTAAATATATTTGCCGCAAAAAGAGCAGTCAAATACCTAACTTTGGACAAACATCCTAATTTTAATTTTGTGATTTCGAGTCGCCAAGCCAAGACACGACTTTATAATAAGTAGGAACTAAGTTCGATACAAATAAAAACAATTGATCTGCAGCTTCGATATTATTCAAACAATAACCTGCAGCATTGGCAAATGGGATAAGACGAACAAGCGATAGATGGTTCAAAAATGGTATATTACTTAATTAGGTCATATAAAAACTTACTAATAATATTCGTCTGCAGCATTGGGTCATAAGTCCTCTTCATCGGCTCCGGTCGCAAGTCAGTGGTAACAGGGAGCACGGGAACGGGCGAGAGGTTGTTGCTCAGTTCCCAATTCTTGCTAGCGATGGTCCTGATGATGTCCGGGCTGTTCCCGAACGGGAACGACTGGAGTGCCATTGGGTTGCGGTATTGGTACTCCTGGAGTAAATAAAACGAGTGAGTTTGTTTGTCTGTTTTTTTGTTACGCTTTCATGCCTATACTGAGCCCATCTTCCTGAGATTTCCCATACACAAAGTAGTATTGAGATTATTGAGACGGACTTAAAGTACCTTTCATCCCGGGAAAAAGCACTGTTCCCGAGGGAAATATACGCAGGCTAAGCCTAATAAATATATAAGTATATGGACAAATGACACAGACTAAGCTCACATCAAAGTTTTTATTTATCTTGTTTTAATTCGAGTGTAGGTACAACATTAGGTACCAGCGTTTAAAGGGTAACTTAGCCTCACGACTGCCAAACTATGTCAATAGCAACCGGGACTAAAGGCTTTACATACCTTCCGAAACACGGAGCTCATGATAACATACACTAGTGATAACGAGCAATCCAAGTCACCAAATTGCTTTATTTGCTAGTGCGGTTGCGACAGTACACATATTACTGAGCTATAGAACACCTCAAATAATAGGTAATAATAGGTAAATAAACCCTCTTGAAGGCATTAAAATTCTCTTTATGTCAGTTGTACCATTGGTGGTAATCATAGATTAAAAAAAAAAAATTGCGACCGCGCGCGATTCGAACTTCTTTGGTGGTAATACTGACACGCTTACGTCACTATCATTGATGGTACTAGTATATGTATCTATCTAGGAAGTTCTAATTAGACTCAGGGCGATAATTAAATGATTACTTAACTACTTAATGAAATAACCAATTAGTTAATTCAAGTAAATTTTAGTTTTTAAACAAAAATTAGTCCGATGTAATCATCTAACCAGATTGATTAACATGTTGTCCAGTAAAATAAAATAACCAAGAAAAATATATACTCTATTCCTACTGCTCTATAAAAATAGCCGTAATTAAAGTCCTCAATTGCGGAGTTAATTCGGCACCGCTTAAAAGCTTTAATCAAGGAGCATGAAATGGATATGGTCAATAAAGGAAATAGTTATCGCTTAGGGCTGCCTCACTATTTGCTGATTTAACAAATATGCACAAGCTTATTAAATCCTTAGATTGTTGTCTTGTTGGCCTGACTTACTAGCTTCTGTTTTAAATAAGGAATTAAAATTGTGCCTCCATTAAAACTAAGTCAATATTATAAGTTGTTACTCTGTATCTACGTTACATAATCTATTCAACTATTACTATACTAATAATAATATTTCTATTAATTTTATTTACAATAAATTAGAAATACACTATTTTATTAATTTTATTAGGGAAAGGACAAGACGACTAACGGTAGTTATCGTAGCGATTGCTACGAATCGTATAGTGGTCGTAGTTCGTATTCGTAGCTCTCATGAGCTACAATCCGTAGCAGTTGTGACGCGCGACTGCGCGTGGTATATCGTAGCTCGTAGTCGTAGCAGATACTACTGTTTCGTAGCCATCATTTAAGACGATACCTCGGTGAACACTAGCGCCACCGTCATTTTAAATTCATTATTCACTGAAAACAGAAGTTATCAAAAATCCGTGTTATGTAATTAAGGTTCTGGATCTGAAGTTAATTTTAAACATATTAAATTATTAAATTATAATTCCCTATAGTTACAAATTGCAAAACTGCTTAAAGTGGCCGTTTTAAGCAATAATGCAATTTGTAACTATAGGGAATAATAATTTAATATGTTTAAAATTAACTTCAGATCCAGAACCTTAATTACAGCAGAGGGGTTTTTGATAACTTGTGTTTTCAGTGAGTAATGATTTTTAAATGTCGGTGGCGCTTGTGTTCACCGAGGTATCACCTTAAGGCGGAAGATTTGTATCATCTTTTATAGTTTTAAATTTTCAAGATAAATATATTTATCTTGGTAATCAATTTAATTACCCATTGACTAATAAGCACCTACTAAAAACGAGTTACTACAATATTCCCAGTAGCCTTTCACTCACAAATTCACATAAATTTAATAAACTTTCTATTATAGGCATATTAAGTACATATCATAAAAATGTAACAAAAATATTGTATGTGCGGTACTTAATAAAATTGCATCATAACTAATAACGCGTAGTTTTATTTCACGGTATAATACAAATTGATAAAAAGATAAAAATGCTATTATAATAATCCCTTTACCCACTATACCAATTTGCCTGCCTAAAAGCTTAAACAAATAATAAAATTTTAATAGAAAAAAAAATACTAACCTAGCAGGTACCTTAGTATAAAATACAAATAAAACCAAACAACCCTAACGCATGGAAACTTTCGCAGTCTATTTTTATCTTTATGCGTCTGGCCCGTAAATGAGGATAAAGCTGCCAGCGTTGTGCGGTAATAAGGCTTATAACTATAAACTGTGACGGTTCCCTCGGATTGATTAGTTAACAACCCTTCTCTTGGTATGACCGCCACGACGAGTCACCGAATAACTTGTATTCTTTGATTAACTTATATATTGGTTATTGGGTCGTGATCGTAAATTGTTTTAAAAACAGAACTAAATTGTAAATGTTTAAAAACATAACTTAATTATATATTTTTTTACCTAGTTTTAGTTTAATTTATATATTATTAATTGTATTTAATCTATATTCTTCATTTTGTTTTCTATATAGTTGAATATTTATTTTCCAACTGAAAAAAAATGAAAATGTAAATTGTTTTGTGTATAGTAAAACATATGATAGGCTAAAGCTTTGGCATATAACTAAGTACCGAGCGGGTAGAGCTAAAAACAGTAGCAAGTAAATTAAGCCAACAAAAAAACAATAGCTGATTAATATATAAAGGCAAATAAATGATTTTAATAATCTTAACAACAAACTCAAAAATGTGCTTTTAAACCTGCCTTAAGGCAAGACTTTACTTTTAAAAATAGCGATCGAGTTACCGACGATGATAAGGCACGGTTGGTATAGCCTTCGCCTCGGCTAGTGTGCAAACCTCTCGATAGAGTTCATTTTCAAGAAGTGTCGAGGTCTGGGGTCGAGGTTAAAATCAAAGTTTTAACTGAGTGCATACCTCACGCAAAAACGACGAGTGCTTTAAAGTTTAACGTTTTTGTTGAAGGACTATTGTTAGCAATAATTTATATCCAGTGATGTCAAGGGTGTTAGTAAATTATCAATTTATATTTTTTCAAATATTCAGTGGGCTACATAGAATATATATAGAATAAATATATCTCTACAAGATCACTACATAGTATAAAACAAAGTCGCTTTCCGCTGTCTGTCTATATGTATGCTTAGCTCTTTGAAACTACGCCACGGATTTTGACGCGGTTTTTTTTTAATAGCTAGAGTGAGTAGAGCAAGGTTTTTATAGCCGTGCGAAGCCGGGGCGGGTCGCTAGTAATAAACTATAATAAATAATGTGTAAGCGTAAGTGCAAAGTATTATACTTTTTCCTTTTTCATGTATTCCACTGTACGGTCCTTTACAACTCAAAACAATGTCGTTACTATATTTGACGTTATCAATGTTGAAACCACTTTCATGTACATCTATCCCATCTGTGAGTTATTCAAAATACGACCAACTGGGGATACCTCACATAATAACTTTCCAAATGCATGTAAGCGTGAAATGTTTTGATCACGTGCGTAACCTTATTAATATCAAATTAAACTGAAATAGTGGGTCAGGAAATCCAAGGCAGCTGATTGACCTACTTCCAAAAGCCTAACTACAAGTACAAATCTGCCCTTTGGAGTTGAATTGGATCCTATTAAATTGAGTTAGCGCTTCGTTTTATTAAGTGAACGAATATCTTGATAGAACTAAAAGCCTTCACAGCTTTCTGCAGTGAGTTTGAGAAGGCGACAAATTCTTTTAAGGGCGTCTGGCAGGAATATTCCCATAATCTTAAAAAATAATGCGAGTGGTAGGAATAAATCAAGTTTGTTGTGGATTTGAGCCCATTAGTACCGTGTGTATGGTGATGATAAAACCCTGGTGGTTCCTCTTGGTAGTCATTTATACACTTTTATTTTGTTAAGCGAGTTGTATCTATGAAATAATATTCACTATATTTACCCCCAATACTCCGCTGACAAATCGTTTCGTGTGTAATCCACATGAGTAATCCGCTACCATACCGGACAAAGTCAAGTAAATTGAGGCCTCAATAAAATCCGTTGGTCACCACTTACGAGGAGATATCTCTCTTTTATGGGAAGGGAGGGAGTGGCCTTTTCATAAGCTTGAGGACACACGTCAAAGTCATTCTACATACCTTAGCATTAGCTTGCTCAATCAGCATGTTCCTCAGTTTCTCCTGCTGAACGGACTCTTCAACCGCTTTCAGGTTTTGTGAGTAATGTGCGCGAAGGTAATCGATGTTGAACTTGATCTCTTGTAAGAATGCAATAGCTTCTTCTTTTGTCATCTGCAAAATAAAACCAGATTTGACTGTCTCTGATAGGCAAAGAGACGTTTATATCTCATACATACGTTATTCATTCGGAAATGTTTTGAATGTCTCACCATATTCTTTTTGCTATACTTATATATATTTTTTTAAATTCCAGTTTAATGTTTTGATGTTTGTATTTATACGATTAAAGCTTTAAAAAGACAAACTAGTTTTAATTACCCGTCAAGACTTGGAAAGTATATTTTCAAATTATATTATTTCTTTAAAGTTAAGTTTTTATTAGACAGGCGGCGTTGGGACACCAACATTATTATGCAAATAGCGGTTTCAAAGTAGACGCAGGTTTATGCTGAAAAAAATTCTCAGCAAGCGCCGCCGCCCCGGTGTAGCAAAGTACTAGTAGTTAGTATGTAGGTATTCTGGTATAGTGTTCTTTATATTAAGTTATATAAATATTATGCTACGGTTGCGAAAACTATATTTGTTACTTCTAAGAAATTTATATAAGCTCTACTGACGTCGTGACCAAAATATTTGAAAAAATGTATTTTTATGTAAACTATATTTCTGTTTTCTGCAGCATTGTATCCCTTCATCATAATTACTCATTTCAAACTTTGTTATATTTTAAAGTAAGACATATTGAAAAAACTAACTAAAGACCGGTTTCATTCCCGTGGAAAAGGGTAGAAAATAACAAAGATACATGTACCTTTGTACACTTACGTAATTCTATAGTCCCTACAATAGCCTCATAAATTTTATTTTAAATTATTCGCTTTTAATAGGATAGGTTTAATCCTTACCAATCCCTCCTGAAGGAAATCTTCAATAGCGGTGGTGACACCACGTTCGTCGCCAGTCCAAAACACGTACTCTGCCATGTCCAATGGTGAATACTGGACACCGGAGTACGAAGCGTAATGATCCACCTATAAATTCAAATTGATGCTTATTTTTCATGTTGCCGCTTTATCAATACATATAATAAGACTAAAATGCGAGTGTCTGTACATTTAATATTTTTCAAAAAAACTGATTGAGTGCGATGAAAAAAGAGTAACAGAAACCAAAAAGACAGTTTTTGGAATTTTTGTCTGTCTGTATGTATGTATGTCTGTTTGGTACGTTATAACTTCGAAAATACTCAACGGATTTAAACGCGGTTTTCACAGTTGGATTACATATAATTAGGAGCGTTGTCAAAACTTTGTTTCGTCAAAATCGGTTAAGGGAAAAAAAAGTTATGGTCGATTAAAAATTTACTTCAAATACTGCTTCAAAACTGTTAATGCGTTTACTTACGTTTAATTTAATTTAGATACGGCTAGGATTTTTACTTTATATTATCCATATCAATAAAGACGAAAACACGCACTGCACCTATTAATTTTAATAAAATAACACATTGAATTTGATCGTAAATTTAGTAACATAAAATCTCAATAGATGGCGCTGACTTACTTTACAACTCGCTATGGTTACGTTTTCGCATTATGGTATAGCAGATTGAAATTATCCCTAGCAAATTAGAAAAATTGTTGGGCTTTGTCTTTGTGGTTCTTCTTTTGGTTTGGTTCTTTGGTTGTTGTCTATTGATTGGTTTGGTAAATGGACGGTTCGGTTCGCTATTGTTAGTTTGTCTTGCTTGAATTGAAAATTGAATTTGTTGTTTGACGGAACATACGATCGTGTCGTATATAAGGTGGCTAAAGGTGGACACAAATCAACTGCAAATATTTTAAGGGCAGATACAGACCACTATACTGAACAACTTTTCCAAATAAACTTATATCGAAATACGAAATTTTATTTTTCACTCTCCATACTTAACTAGATCAGCTGATCTCAATTTGTATGGAAGGCTACATTGAAGGTCAAAAAAATTTTTTCGTATTTCAACATAAGTTTATTTAGGAAAGTTGTTCAGTTGAGTGGTCTGAATCTGCCCTTAAAATATTTGCAGTTGATTTAAATTCACCTTATATAAAGAATTTTAATTATTTTAAATAATGCCTAGGAGGAAACGATCTAATCTGTCGCATCATTCCAGAATAGCTAAAAGCAGAAGGTTAGCTAGATCTCAAGAATCGAATGCGGATAGACAGATGCGACTCGATGAAGATAGGCAACGCCATGCATTGTCTCGGTCTTTGGAAACTTCTTCTGACAGAGACTGGAAATTGTCGGGGATGAAGTGATTTAGTGTTGTGCATCAGGATGATGCTACCACCTGCCCTATCGATTTTTGAGTTCATTGGCTGCATGTGGTCTTCCTGCTCATAACATTACCCTTAAAGTCGGCGTTCCCATTATGCTCCTAAGAAATCTTTCTCCGCCTAAACTGTGCAACGGGACCCGACTCAAAGTTTTGCAGCGCAACTTAATACAGGCCGAAATTCTCACAGGGTGTAGTTCAGGCGAAACGGTGTACATACCTCGAATACCACTCATCCCCAACAATTACCCCTTTCAATTTAAACGCACCCAGTTTCCAGTTGCTGTATGCTTTTCCATGACGATAAATAAGTCGCAGGGACAAACCCTAAAAGCAGCTGGCATCGACCTAAGAACAAGTCAACAAGATGTTTCTCGCATGGACAACTGTATGTGGCTTGCTCGCGGGTCAGTAGCGCCGAAAATCTATTTTTATTAGCCTCTGAGGGAAGAACTGCTAATGTTGTCTACAAAGAGATTCTTTGAACTTAACTCTGAAACATGATATTTGTTTATATTTGAATAATGTCCTGGCTACTTCGATTGCGTCATTTCATTTCAATGTAACACAGGTTACGCAAAAAGCGACCTACACGCTTTTACAAAATGAGTCATATAAAATACGAAAGGCAAGGAAAATGCAATTATCTTCTTCTTCACTTTATTACCGTTAATTCCTTGGGAATGCTATTGTCGGTAGAATTATCTAAGGAAAGACCTTAAAATGATCTAAGAAAAAGACCTCTGTTAATCACATAGTCACCTTTCACGGAATAAAGGAAGTTGTCTTTAAGTTTTGTAAGAAGACATACCTAGCCGAATGCTTGCAAAATTTTAAGACATAAATAGACAAAATATTTATTTTTATATACTCGTAATAGTTTGCTGTAAACTAAAATAATTTTGGGACTACGTTACTCGTAATAAATTTCTTGGAAAACATTAAAGTAAAGAAAACAGAAGAGTAATAGAAATTGAGACCGCGGGTATTCCGCAAATAATATTCTTTGTAAACAAAGATAAGATAAAGATATACTTACATTATTTTTAGTTTCTTTGGTGATGTCTGCATTGAAGGCTCTGCGGGCAGCAGTGTGGCCGTTTTGGGGATTGCTAGTGGCCGACCCAGGCTGTACCAGACGGGCTGCGCCGTGGAAAACCTAATGACAAAGTAACATTACGATGCAGGTTGATCTGCATGACCAGCTGTCAAGTGGGGAGCCACGGCGCAGAATAAATCACCGCATTTCTCTGTTTACACGCCCTAGAAACATACACTTGTCCTGTTGTTGGTGGAATTGGCTACCTGTTAGCAAGACGGAAATCTTGACCGCTTTTCATATTAGACATTCACTTGATGAGAGATCATCATGATACTGCTACTATATTACGTCACAGGGCGAGCGGTGATTCCGAAGAACTCTTACACTAGGATGGTACAGTGGGCCACAGAGCAATGTATACCACTTTACCCTAACACTCACATCTAAGGTGATATACTTTTCTATGTGGTCCACTGTACATGATCAACTGATCGTGTTACCTATACGAAATGATGATGTTCATATTGCTGGGCACATGCCTCTCAAAAAGATTTCCAGTATGGTTGGAAGCGGCCTGCATCCAGCGCTTGACTGTGACCTTCATCAGGTCATCTGATCATCTGTTCGGTAGATGTCCTACGGTGCGCTTGCCGGTGCGTGGTCGCTATTTAGGAAACTTTCTGCTCAATCGACTATCGGTACTCCGCGCGATGGGCCCCGATCACTACTGCCTATTTAAAGAGTTGTTTCGCTAAGCTATGTCGGAAACTTTTGCTCTCCTACGGATCTCTGCTTCGGTCTCGTAGGGAAACACCGAGCATTACCCTCTCTTAGCTCTATGGACGACGCCAAAATTTCCTTTGAAGCCCATAGTCAGTCACAGAAATAGATCGGGTCAGAGATTTGATGAGAGATATTCCAAAGTATTACCTTAGCAGTAACCTCTTCACTAGGAGCCGCAGTAGGTACGTTAGAATCTTGCACGCTGACGTGCGCGCCCTCCTGGACTAGCACTTTGTGGACTCCCTCAGCGGGCAGGTCGAGCTGGGCTTGCGCGTGCACCTTAGGCTTCTCTCCCGGAGTAGAGTCAGCCGAAGCGTGCTCTTCAAGACGGGATACCAGCTCTCCGTTCGTTTTTACGGCATCTGTTAAAGTATTATCTTATAGAAGAAAAAAATGTCAAAACAATTGGGGTTATTTTTTAATTTGATGTTGTAAATACGGGCCTGATTGATTGTTGAAAAAGATAATTACTTACATATCCTGATATCAGAATAATAATATAATAAACGTAGCTAAAACGAATTGTTACTGCTATCCCTATCATATTTACTGTCTTAGAGAGTAACTGTGTAATAGACAGGATAATTAAGTTCCCTAGGGCGAGTGTCTATATGGTGGTGGTGCCGTCATGACGGCCGAATATATTATGACCTTGACCTTGTCCGATTATTTGATTTTTTAGTTTTTTATATGAAATGTTCATTGTGATAATTAATACAGTTTAAAGTTAAGATGAGAATAAGATACCTAATATTTATAAAATTATAGAAAATATCTATAAGTAAGTTAATATTAAGTAAAATTGAAGTATCTAATTAAAAAAATAGTAAAAACAGGTTTATATTAATTACCCATACCCAACCAGCTTATCATATTATTTATAATATATATACGTAAAGGGAAAAGTTATTAAACAAGCCTCATAAACTACTTCAAACTTCCCATAAACTAATTAATACATCTCAGTAGAAATTGAAATCGAATCTAAGACATTTCAACCCTATTTATAGCCCTCGAATGGCTGAACGTGAGTGCAGTGATAATAAATCTAATCAAAATATTCATGAGGACAGAAATAGCTGAGTATCTAACTTCAGCTGAATTTAAATTAGTTTTCAAAAAGAAAAATCGTGTGCTTATGAGTTTTTTTAAGAAAGCAATTTTTGGTAGTTTACTTTAAATATGATAAAAACATATATGATAAGGTCACTATTTGAAGAATAGTTACCTCTATTTCTTAATGTACTTACTCGTATTGTTCTAAACAGAGTAAAGCTCAAGGAATAAGTAAATGCACTCTTATCGGCAAGTATAGGTATTGAAACAATTTTAAGCTTCAATCAAATTGTTATGCAATGGTTTGGCAAACATTCTAATCCCACAAAACCTCATACTGTGATAATATAAAATAAATGTATTTATTCAGATAAAATTTGTAATTGTACTAAAACTGCTCATAGATCCACTTCTTTAATGCTAATAGATGAAGCTATGATGTAAAGCTCTATAAGATTATTTTGATAACAACTTTGAAAACACGATAACACCTGATAATATATCGATTTTGCTGTCGTCAACGTCAAGCATCATTATCATTTATATCAATGGTTACTGCGAGATTAGACAGTTGAAGATTATTAAGGTCATATAGTTTAGCACTTGCAAGGTCGTAGATACCTACCTAAATTTGATCTCAAGTTGAACCAAGTGACATATACTTAAATAGTTTGTGATAGCGTCTGTCTGTCAAACAATATAAACTTGCGCTTTAGACATTTCTGTCTGAATGGTTACGATGGTAAGTTATATCTAAATTTCCACATTAATGCACGATTAAAATATAAAGGACAACCCAAACCGTATACATTTTGTTGCGCCAGTAAAAGAGCAACGGAGACTTTCGACTCCGACGGTAGGTAGAGAAAAGGTTTCTTTTTGAGAGGTCGTTTTAAATCTAGGCAGACCACGATATGCTGGCATTTAATAATCTTTTTCCATTATCTTGACAATTTCTCGGTTGCATACATAGCTAGTCGCTGCGGAGCCCAGGTTTCGCTTTCCTGCTGTTTTTTCTCAATTTCGCACGGCCATTGATTGTGAGATCAGTGTGAGCTGGTGTTTTTAGTATAAAATAGCCGGTTATTTAATGACGTGTCCTATACAACAAATTGCTGAATGAAAATACAGCTCTATATCAAGTTGGTAGAACATTTTATTCATTGAAACTTTATTATACAAAATACAGTTGTATAGTACAATAGGTGAACTTAATGCTAATGATATTATATCCAATTTTATATGTATTTTCTTCTTAAGACATAAACTTCCTTCAGGAGTTATCTTGCGTGTACGGGAAGGAATAAATTTATGCTAAACAGGGTAAAGCCAGAGAAACTTCTACAAAGATTTTCCTAATGTAGACAAATGTAACATTCAAGATATATTAGGTACTTACTTACTGACTTCTGTGTAAGAAAAACATTTGGAAACAACTTATTAACTGAAACAGTTTCATTATTAATTCTAATTAGATATCCCCAAGAATTTTCAGAATGACCGGCTGGATGTATCCAGCGCATGTCTGCGACCACTGCCTGCGACCTTATTCAGGTCGTCAGATACTTAATGAGAATCTTACCTATTTTGTGATATTCCACGTGTTCGGCAATCGCAGGTCCCTCTTCTTTACCAGTTTCAGCTGTTGGAAAAAAACAAAGGTTATAAAATACTACAAATATTTTTTTTATCGGTAATAGCTCTATGGTGTAAGCACTTATTGTATAACTAGATTTAAAATTTAAATTCAGATAAAATAACCGCGCTTCTACATCATTACCTACTCAATTAATTTGAACACGGGTTCACTGATAAAGACTGTTCATTCCCAGAAGAAACTAATTTCCATACATAACGAGCCTTAAAGGAGTTCTGAAAAGCTGTAAAGCTTCAAATAAAACGATAGAATAATAGTACGTTGCTTTGCTTAGATCAGAAGATATAAAGTACAAAGGAGCTTGTTAATAGTAAGGGTCGGGAGAACAACTTTTTATAGTTATATATTAGTAGGTAATGTAGGTATCACATAACACAAGTCTCGAACTTACTTTGGGGCTAACAATATATGTGATATGTCCGTATGCATTTATTTATTTTACTATTTACTTTCCCTTCGTCCACTTTGGTAACTAAATTTACCTAACCAGTTACAAGAGAAGATTTTTCTTTCGCTGTTTGGTAACTAGTTGTGAAAGAAAAATTATCTTTTCCATTTTTGTAACTTTTTGAAACCAGTTACAATAAAATATTTTTGTTTCGCTGTTTGGTAACTAGTTGTGAAAAAAGAATTTGTTTTCCATTACGGGGGGCTTAACCAAAGTGACAATTATAAAACCTTTAACGAGTGTCGATAAGAACAAAATGTATGGGGTTGACATAAGCCTTGCTAAAATACGTGGTCAATCGTATGCCAATTCGCACACTGAGTTTTCTGAGTATTTAGTTGAGTTTAGCATTGATAAATTTATTTATTATTTGTTAGGAACTTTAATACAATTATATATTTGAAACACCACTATTATGTTACTACTACGCTGGTATTGGGAACTAGTCTCGCCAACACAATCGCTAGAATACCCAGTAATTCAACTGACTCACTCGCCTTTCAAACCGGAACACAACAATGCAAGCCTGTTGTTTATCGGCTCAACAATAAGGTAGGTTAGGTATATAAACTACCTTTGTACGAAAATTTACCTGTGGTTCGATTCGTTTATGATAGGTATATTATATTAAATCAAATATATAGGAATACGCATCTGTGATTTGGACACCTCAATATACAACTTATATTGACATGATTGAATCTGTGCAAAGACGTTTTCTTCGCCTACTCGCCAGGCGATATGGCTTTAAAAGACAATTAAGTACCTACCTAGGAAGATCGCCTAAAATTTTTCACGTGGTTTGACACGTTGGCGAGGCGACGCTTTCTGCAAAACTTCATATATCTTTATAAAATCATTCACGACCAGCTCAGTACCACCTTACTGTCTAGCATACTATTCAAAATCCAGAAAAGATCCACCCGCAACATCGTGCCCTTCGCAATATCATTTTCTAATAACAATTTTTCGTATCATAACCCTATAATCCTAATGTGTCGCGAATACAATATTTTGTACCTAGTGCATGACTCGGAATGTGTACCTGACATTTATTCCTTATCCTTGAATAGCTTTAAACACAAAGTTCGCTTGTTAATATCATAGTTTCACACAATTTTTTTCAGCACCTTTTTCTGTCATCTTATTCAACTTATTGTAAATTATACTTACTGTATTTAATTTTGTTGTATTATATCGTATCTAACCAGTCTAACCAAATTATGCTATTGCTCTCAAACTTTCTGACTCTTTATCTACTCTTTATCTACCTACATATAACCTAAATTCATGTTAATCTACTGTCATATTCATATGTTTTCTTGTTAGAATAATATTGTTTATCATGCTGTGTGCACTTACTTTTGAATGTTTAAGTTTACTTTAAGAATGTTTAAGTTGTAATACTGTTGTGTGTACCAATAAATAAATAAATAAATAAATGAAGCGCCAAGTTTTACAAGTTAAGAAACAAGCCAATGTCATTCAGCACTACAAGCGCAAAAGAGCGCGGTAGAAGGAGAGTCCTCTCCTACAACCCGTTGGTGGTCTACTCTCCCTCCGTCTTAGGAATTTTTGATCAGGTCACGTGTCCTCCAAAAAGTACACAATGCCCCGCTACAGAAGTTTTTACTTCAACAATAAAATTATCTTCCCAAACATAAGCATTTATCACAATTAATAGGAAAAGGGATAATTAAAGTCCAAGTGAGCCAAAACCTACGCAGTATAATGTTTCATGCTAAAACAATAAAGCTAAATGAAGTACTATCAATTACCAACACGACACATCGTACCTTTCGTCAATTAAACACAAGATGTTTGATGCCATTATCTCAAGAACGTATAAATATTTGATATTAACAGTGAAAGAGCTCGCTTCAGAGAAATAACGCTTTGCTTTGTGACAAAATTGGCAATTTATTTTATCCGTAACAAACACACTTTTTGATAAAATAATAGTTAATTTCGGCAAGTCACACATAAAGCCACAGTTTTCATTAAAACTTAAATACGTGTACATAACGAAGATATTGTTATGGTTATTGTTCGTAAACAGTCAACAAAACAATTAAATATGTAAACAGTATTCAGAACGTGTATTCAGAAAAAAATAAAATCGATTTTTAGGTACCTAGTAATAATTTTAGTTGTGTGTCTTCTATTGTATTTTTGCACTAAACATTTTAGGTTTTAAGTTAAAAAAATATGTATATATTTTGAACAAAACTCACGGCTTTAATACTACAATATTAATTGGTGTTGTGTTTTTTCAATTCAATAACTCTCTTATGCTAAATAATAGGTGGTCTATTCTTACACATAGCTACCATAACGTATAAATTTATCGTCGTTGAAAAATAAAATAACTCACCCATTTTCAGTTTTTCCAACTGCTCAACCGGCACGTCCTGAAACAAAAATAAAAACATATGAAGTGGAAACTTTGAAAACACGTATGTGAAATATGGTCTCATTTTCCAACCGCAGAAAGTAGTTATGTTTAAACTTTTTACTATAACAGCCAAGTTGTGACACCAGGCAGTGTGTGTATATAAAAATATGCGTAGTTGCTTTCAAACTTAATTTTTACCTAAGCGCTCTATTATTATTCTATTACTATTTTTCTATTATTGAGGTAGTGAAGGTCAAATTAGAATATACAGTTTTGACTTGATTTATAAGTGTACTATTTGTATTTTTCAACACTGGAAATATCAAAATATAATCTGGTTTATTTTAACACTTTCGCGGATAGTAAACGAGATAGCAATAACCGTTAATTGTTATCTACATCGAGGAGCGTAACTGCCAGCGAAAGTGTTATATTACAAATTAAATTCATTTACATAACTTATCTTCAATTCAAACATTGAAGCCAACATCAAGAAATACAAGGAAGTAGAAAGATAGTTCAATAAATTATTTAAGAACAAACAGACAATTCTAGTTCTTAATCGAATAAAGTGCGAACAATTCTGAAGTTTCCCTAGAGACATACGACTTTAATTACTTAGGTAGTCTTAATAAACTTCCTTTATTAAATGTTGTCGCCGAAACTATTTAACGTGACGTCAACAACAAACATTTTGAAACTTTGATTTCGCTTGATAGTTATGTGGTACACGTAGAACATGGTGAGCGATTTAAGTAATAGTACATACAGACTGGTTTAAATTATGTATAAATATAAATAATGTATAAGTATAAATATTATTATTATATTATATATATATAATAGTTATAGCTTTTGCCCGCGGCTTCGCACGCGTTTATTACCCTCGGGAAAAGCACCTTTTTAAAAGTCGTTTGTATTTAAAACTTTAACTGGCGACTCGACCTACCTTCCTAAATAAAAAAACCTACCCTCGTTAGTGACATCCATCACTAGATGAGATTATGTTCAAAGATAGATTAGAAAATAAATTGACCATTATAATCAACAACATAGTCGGGAAGTGTTCTAGAGAAGTCGATTCTTCTGTCAGCAAATTTTTAGGTCAGAAATCACAAAAATACTTAATAACTATAGTTTCTAATATGCGATAAGTAAAACTAGTTCCGCTTTTCGAGTCATCAGCATATCATCCCGTCCTTCCATTAGTGTCGTGTGTGCGTAAGAGTTATTTATAGCAGTTTATGTTATTGATTAGTTATATCAAGTTCTTTGAAGGACGACACTGATAATTGACCATAATAATTAACTCTCGAGACAATTATCGCATAATTATGAATTCAAAATTTATAGTATACTAGCTTTTCCCCGCGGCGTCTCCCGCTTGAACTTCCCTCGGGATCTTTTTCCCGGGATGAAAGGTACCCTATGTCCTTCTCCTGGTTTTACATATATAGATATAAGGTTTTAATAGGCAAAATGTATTTTTTTTTGTATTACGTATTATCCCATAACTAAAACTCTATTGTCTGTTTGTCTGTCTTTGTACTAGTAGGTAGTAGTTGATTCTTTTGGCACTAAAATATAAAAAAGCAGTTTGTCGCTTAGCCATGGGAGTAAAATCCATACTAATATTATAAATGCGATAGTCTGTCTGCTGCTGTCCGTCTGTCTGTTACATTTTGATATGGCTACTTTTTGGCGCGATATAAACGAGTACCACGTGGGCAGAGCTGCGGGCAACAGCTAGTATTAAATAAATGAAATTGCTCATTTAATAGTAGTATAGTTAATTGATTCTCGTTCATTGCAAGTCTTGCTATTTAATAGAAAATTACTGTCGAGGTCGGATATGAAGCAATTAAGTTTAAGTTTTTTTTTTTCAAATGTTTAAAACGTTACGTTCTAACAATAAAAGAACTGATGGTTAGTACCAACCTAACAAAAGTGTTTTTTTTTTAATAGTTTATACGGCCATGGAATCTAGTCCTTTAAGGCCTTTCTTGAATTTATTAATATTCTTCAGTCCTACTTAAGTCAGTCGAGTCAAAAATTCAAGTCAATAGTCAAGTCCAGTCAAGTAAGTAAGTCTAGTCTGAGTCAGATGGCTAAGTGAAGCGGTGGAAAAATTTCAGTTAGCTATATCATGGAGATTTTGGTGACAAAGATAAAAAGTCACGTAATCGACACTGTATCACTTCCCAACACTCACGCTTGTTCACGAACACTTTGCGAATAATAATCCAACAATATTATGCACAAACACTCGAAAAAACCTAAGTTTTGGAAATTAAATACAGCGCGGACATAGCGACAGTTTACTTACCCTCCAAAAACTCAACAAAAGTGTTCAGCAATTTCCATTAACAACAGCTAGAATAGTTTTTTTTTTTTTTTGGTAGGCTGGCCACCAATAAAAAGAACAAAGCGAGAGCTTACTTGTTGTTGGCGCCATTGTATTTAATACGATGTTGTTTCGTCTCAAGAGGAAGTCAGTGGAAGAAAAGTATTGTACAAGCCTCGGTCCAAACTGCAATTTACTTCCTCGTGTTCTTAAAAGTTCTCAGCTTCGACGCTTCCTTTTAAAAGTAAAGTTCCGTAAATTGCTTCATTTCTGGCCTCGACAGTAATGTACTCGCCCCATTAAAGAAATTTACCTACAGGTTTGTTAGCTATACTTTTTGTAAACATATCTAATATGGTACTTATTCGAGCCTAATCATATTTCGATAATAGCTAATACGATCTTTAAATGAAGTGGCTGTTTTAGAAACTTTTCTCGTTAATATTTTTCTGTCAAGCTGACAGATTCAGAATTTCTTAGAAATCCTTAAATTATTCAGGCCAGATTAAATTTGTTTGTGTCTGCCAATTTGTGTTGCATAAATATCCATTGATTTTTGTGGACATTTTCATGATGGACAAATCACAAAATTTTTGTAGTCATACCTATCCCACCAAAAACATAAATGTAAAAAACGAGAGCCAAGTTCAATACAAAAATTATGCTTGGCGGTGAGCTTCGCCGCAAAAAGAATGGCGATCTAAATGAGTGCCAAGTTCTATGCAAAATCGAAATATGTTTTTATAGGAACAAAATAACATAATGAACAAGTATTAAACTCTATTTCTTTGCTTTATTAGATACCTATAACAATTGCTGTTATTTAAAAATGTGAGATCTTGAAGTAGGTCAGATTTGACTTGGCCAGTTTTTAACACAATTAAAATGTTGAATAACTTTATAAAATGACTTATGTAATGAAAACTGGCCAAGTCAAATCTGACCTACTTCAAGATCTCACATTTTTAAATAACAGCAATTGTTATAGGTATCTAATAAAGCAAAGAAATAGAGTTTAATACTTGTTCATAATGTTATTTTGTTCCTATAAAAACATATTTCGATTTTGCATAGAACTTGGCACTCATTTAGATCGCCATTCTTTTTGCGGCGAAGCTCACCGCCAAGCATAATTTTTGTATTGAACTTGGCTCTCGTTTTTTACATTTATGTTTTTGGTGGGATATCATTACTTTTTGTAAAGAAAACTAGGCAAGTATTCCTATTTAATGTTTTTTTTTGCGTGACAAATTAACCTAAAAGAGCTACAAACAAATGAGGTTTTGAAAGAAACGATTTACGTAATATTAAATAACTCACAAATGCCGTTAAAGTACAATACTAAAAAGGAATAATTTATATCTGGACTATTCCAGCTATAACTCAAATAAATTTAGTCGAACGACGCAGCGAATAGGTGGGTTTCCGCTAAACAACCGGGCATAACGAGGACGCTGGCGCGAATGAGCGCCGCTAAGAGCATACTTTGGTTCGTTTGCATTTTAAGTCGTATAGCGCTGTGAGCCGCGCACAAGTGCAAGGCGCAAGCGAGTTCAAGCAGCATTCTTAGACTAGTCAATACATACATATATCGGTACCAATAAGACTTCGCTATTGCCTTGACCTTGGTATACATACACATTGGAGTTTCTTTTAGGGTACAAAGAGTTCGAACTAACAAATTTATACCTTAAAATATTATTTCTTATTTTCAAAAGAAATCAGAGAAACGAACCTTGGGCACTGATCTTTGTTAATTTAGTGAGCCGTGGACTATAAGATAACTACTATGCAGGTATAAACCAACCGACCCGCTAAATTTTAAGTAAATCGCTACCGCTTATAATTTTGTACCATAAGTCAGAGCGTGACGCTGATTGGCTGGTGTGCTGCCGCGCGCCGCTGACGACACACCGTTGTTGGCCGGTTGTTTAGCGCGTAGGTATTACAAGTTTTTTGTATGGGGACACCACTTATTTTTTGTCTTTTTTTGATTTTTTGATTTTTTCCTACGTTTTCACACTATTTCCGAGCTGGATTCCAAATTTCATCCTTCTAGGTCATCTGGAAGTAGGTTAGGTTTAGGTACTATAAGTCAGTCAGTCAGTGCTAAAATTTACAACTTTTTGACCTTCATATCTTTATAACCGTTTGAGCTCTATTCATGAAATTTGGGCTTCTACATGTCCTGATGGATCTTATTAAACACACGTAGTTTTATGTGTTTACATTAAAGAGGTTTCGAGTTATAGAAGGGTCAAAAGTGGCACCAAGTGGTTCGTGTAATATTACACTCGGCGCTGGCTAGCCAGTTCCTTTGCTTGAACTTGGCTTGACACGCTGCCGCGTGTCTAGATATGCAAGATATTTTATAAGCACTTTAAAAAATAACAAAAACAGTTTCTGAATGTATTCTTCAACCTTAAAATAGGGTGTCAGGTATAGCTATCAATATTATTGACTGTAGTTACTAATATGAAACTATCGGACGCTTTTTCCACCAACTGGTGTATCGAAAGAAAAAATAATAATCTACATGTGCTAACGGTTCTAAAAAGAATCTTCGTGACAAAGTTTTCTCGGGGATTATAACATTTATATAATTTTTCGATATTTAATTGTTTTTACTAAAGGTAAAAGAATATTATATCTTAATATATATTTTTTTCCGTTTAAGGCCTCTTGTACAAACACGGGGTTTTGCCGTGTAAATCTACAGCTAATTCGCAATGTGTAGGCACGATCTTTAGTGTTTTATGGATCTCTTTGTATCACTGTGTGGACAAGAGGCTAGACTTCGTTTTGTAATTGATTGATTTTTGAAAAGGCATACTAAGTAATACCGGCTTTTTCATTTCTTTGGTATGTCACAATAAGGTCTAGATAAAAATTTCAAACAAAACAATTTGTACAATAAAAGTATTGAAATTGCGTCGCTCTTTGGGCTTGATACAAAGAGAGCCTCTAGAAATACCAGTTCAAATTTCAAACACAATACTATTAATACGTACTGACAGTAATTTACAGTACGTTTAAGTACAAATTTCTTTCTTTTCGTTTATTTAGTTTTTTGTATAAATATGATAGTGTCAAAACTGTCAGATTTATATAGTTGCCTATCATGCGATTGAGCGACGACAATACAATGATAGCAGCCGAGACCGACGGCTTTACATGTCTTTTGAACTAAAGTCGAGTGGGAATCCGCATCATGCACGCCCTAGCACACTATGCTTAATATCAAAGGCTCGAGTACTCTTCTCAGGCATTTAGTGCACCTAGTATTAAAGTGGACTGGATGAATGCTACATACAGCATATCTAATCTAAAGGGTAGGTATATGAAATACAAGTCAGCAAAGAAAAATATGCCTCCACAAAACAGAAGCCCTCAGATGGTGCGAGTTGAAACTAGGCTAATTGGCTATTCCAGCACTACGATAATGAGCAGATACTTTCAGCCAGGGTTATATAGCCACGCTGTTACGGCCTTAGCTATTATCACCCTCGTCAGCTTATTGATCCCGCTATTGTGCTGGAATATTTTGCTTTTTCTGTAAAAGCTTATTAAAAGATTTTGTTTTGTATTGAGTGTATTATTCATCAACATTCGGGTCAGATTATTTAAGCTGCTTTAATATATCTGACATAGTCTCACAATTTTACGTGCCTTCCGTCAATAGACAATGTCGTAACGTCTTTATGATATACAGCCACTTCCAGCGCTTTTTCTCATTTATTGAGATCTGATTGTTATTCACAATAATGGTTTTATTATTTTATTTTTATTTTCATTTTTTCATTTCACATATATAAACACCTGTTATTATTTTTTGCACAATAAAAGTGTTTCAGTAGAAGTTTCGGCACACTTGTGAAAGTAATTTGTTTCGTTTAGCGAAACATAGTTACGTCATGCTTGGAACTTTTTCAATATATTTCATTCTGAAAGTGCCTCTCAAATTTTGTTCCTTCGTGTAGTTTTAATTTGAGTTAGAGTTAATATGTATAGTTTATATGTATAATGCTCCTATCTCCTTGCTTCGAAAGTAACTGTAGCAACGCCGTTTAAGTTAAAGTTTTTAATATTTAAAATTATTTGTTTTTATTGATCTAGTTGGCTAGAGCTATTAAAAGGCTCGCTTTCCTATTTACTTTAGAAACAAGGGCCTGTTTAGCGACAATTTATAATTTAATGGGTGATGGTCATTTTACGGCCATCTTTTGGTATATTTTATCGTAAGTGTAGAAATAATTAACAGAAATACACAATCAAATAAACCAAATATATTTGCGCGTTTGGACTTGAGTGGAAATTAGCATTTTTAACTTTTTTTACTGTGGTAAGTAGGTTGACTGGAAGAGGCGGACTCATCCCTCATCCCCGGAGTTCGCCTTTTCTTGTATCCTGTATTTATTTTTCAATGTTTTATATGTACAACTAGCAGTCCACCCAGGCTTTGCCCGTGGTACACTCATAGCCTTTGACACCCGAGATTAGTGTAGCTTTCCGACAGTGTAAGAATTTTTTAAATCGGTCCTGTAGTTTCGATACCTATTCTATTTATATTATTAGTATTAAAGAATTGATAAATATTTTACATTAATTGTCAATTTGATATAATTTAAAGTAGAAATTAAATCAAGACTAGTCCTATGATGGTTGGTGAAATTCAATCCTCTTATCTGAAAGACAGTCGGACAAACAAAAAGACCGCTCAATTCAATATAACTTCTTTTTCACCACTTCGCTAAAAACCTTAAGGAGAAGAAATTTGTATAAATTGTGTCGGTCACGGTCTAAAAAATTAGCTTCAGTACGCAAAATAGATGATTTGAATCGATGAATTGAATAAGTTATGTAGTCACCGTGATCTAATCTCAACTCAATAGGCCTAAGCTGTAAAAGGTAAAAGGAAAATCATAGGCACGAACCGATATAATATAAACTCTTCAAAGGGACATGACGACAGAGTTTCAGATCAATAAAGATAAATAAACTCAAGCCTAGAGAGAGTTACTCGTATGTTACGTGCACGTAAACCTGTTTTTGGTTTCGTCATGCGTGTGGTTTCGTGGATGTCGTAAAAGCGAAGTAAAAATTACATTTACCGAAATTGAGTTAGAATAAAAGAAGAAACAGGATTAAGGAAGTGTATCTGTCGAAATGAGGGACAATAACGGTTGAACATTATTTTAGTATATTTACTGTACAGAATGGATATAGTAAGACCAAGAAAAAGATGGTCAGATGCTGATTAAAGGGTCTTCGATAAAGATTGAAATTGGATAAAGTAGCACAGGACAGGGACGTATGAAAGAAAAGAGGCTTTGGCCTAGCAGTGGAACACATACAGCCAGAAAAAATAAAATAAAATTATATAGACTTACATAGAGTCTGTTTACCAGAGCGAGTTGGAGCGATTAGTTGCCTACAAATTCAATAATAAAAATCTTATCAACTAATGATTCATAACGCTTGAGTTTTAGCACGCGGTATGCGGTATCTATCAATTGCGTCGAGGTCTAAGTATCATTATATTTCCTGTTCAAGATCACGTCTCTCCATTTTATCACTGTCTAGCTAAGCTGTCTACTAACACTCGACAAAAGCGAACAAAGCAAATTGTGGTGCGTAGGTGGTAGGTCGTTAAATTAATCTCACCGCTCGTCTCTCCTGTCCGTCGCTCCCTGAAACAATGGTAAATAACATTCATTAACTTCTATTTTTAAACTCACAAACAATACAATTATTTTTGTCTTAAATATTGATCATATACGGTTTATTAACTAAAACCTGAAATACGATACGTGGTGTACAATATCGTAATATTTATCACGAAATCAAATATTTCAAGATCTAATATTGATATTCGTGATGAGTTGTCTGCCCATGAAACTTATTGCATTATTTCATCGTCGACTTTCAAGGATCTCATGAATCGTGTGTGATTCTCAACGAGGTTAGATCATAGCAATTTTTTTTTTTTACTTATTCTGTCATAATCAATTTAACTGATTATAAAAATAGTCTATAAGGTTTATATGGCGGATAAATAACAAGTGATACGCTATCTAGAAATCTAAATGGACTTTGCCATTTGTAGTAAATACTAGCAACCCAGACAAAGTGGTTAACAGTGGTTGTAATTTGATTGGTCGCTGCTACTAGCATATATAATAATCAGTTGCAGAATTTTATATCAATCCTGCTAGGTATAGTGTATGTTGTTTATTTAATTATACTATCTAACCGATTATAGGTCGAATAAATGATTTTTTTAAAGTTATTATGAAAATAATTATCTCTATCAAGATATTCCGGACTACCTTTTCAAGGATCTATTTTCAAAGCTATACTTTTCCGCCCCTTGCGTCTCATGAATGTGTATAATGGCGTACATTGAAGCTGGATTAATTACAGCTCAAAATAGCTTGGCTTGATTTTCCAGCGGCTGTAGCGCTCGCCCGGCCGCGTAATTACATTCAACAAACTTGATGTGATCCTATGTATTCCGCAGTAAATATTAACTATGGTTTTATTTTAAGACATTGTTTTTTTTTAAGGTTATTTAGCTTAGAGTATTATTTCATTATTTCTGTGTTTCACTCTGATGTCAAAGTAGTCAATCGACCTTGTATGCCCTGGTATCATTGTATCATAAATGGGGCACTGCCTCTATTATCATTTATTTGTAGTCTATGTGAGAACTACTCGCACACCTTGGTGTTTGAGTTTTTCTAATCTGTCAAAATTTAAGTAGAAATCAGTAAACAAATGGAAGTTGGTATTTGTTTGTTGGGAAAAAATATTATTATTTATTCACCAAAATGGAAAATTGCCAAATCAATGATCCCGATTTTAAAAAAAATGGAACATGAAGATTTTTACAGACAGTAATACAGTCACATGCGGGCGATGTCGCAACCGACAGCTAAAGTAGGTACCTAATAATTATATGGTAAAAAAACCGTTGTTTCAATAAACACCTATTACTCCGCCGTCCTTTGACGTCGTCATAAATAGATTATCTGTGCTGATGAAACAATAATGGCGACACCCACGCCCAACACCCTGGAAACAGAATTAATAATAGTACTGACCCTGAATGTTATAACAGTAAATCTGAGTAAAATACTTGTAGTAATTATACATGTGGATATAAGCAAAACTGCCCCAAATGTCTCACTCAATCTGGTTTTCTCATCACATATTTATAAGGTTGCCTGCTAAAATTACTTAGGAAAAAATAACGTCTCTTTTTTCTTTCGTTTATGTTATTTGTTAAATAAAGTTTTGTTTTATATTGTGGATATTTTGGTTCTATGAGCAAGATTTTCTTATCTTCAATCATACCACTGCACTATCACTACATAGTATAAAACAAAGTCGCTTCCCGCCGTCTGTCTCTATGTATTTAGATCTTTGAAACTACGCAACGGATTTGATGCGGTTTTTTTAAATGGATAGAGTGATTTAAAAGGATGGTTTACATGTATTATATAGCATTGCACCCGTTTGAAGTAGGAGCGAGTCGCTAGTAAATTATAAGGTTCATTTATGATGAAAGTAAATGAGTCGTCAAGAGAGAATAGACACAAATTTTATAAGATAAAAAAAATAAATTAAATTCCTAATACAATTGAGTATGATTTCCTAATAAGTTTTTTTTTTATCAAAATAAAGTATTAAAGTATATCACAAAATTGTGTATCGATTTAATACAAATAGCAGTTGGAAATTATGACAAAAATGTTAAACACTTACGAAGAAAATCAAATTCAATCAATGCTTCAATATTTTAGTTCACCAATATTAACTTTCATATTATTGGTGTAAGGGAATGAAGTTAATAGCATTAAGTTGATCTACGTAGATGTAAAGCACAATGAACCTGAATATTCCCTAGTCACTCGTCGGAAAAATGATATTTCTTCATTACAAAATTACTTTTAGGACAAACGAAAGAACAAATTATAAAGAGAGTAGAGGGGGTAGAGATGTGTTGAAATTAATTAATTTAGAACTGTAGTAGTAGGAGATAAAGTTGATTTTTTATTTAATTTAACTTTAGAAAATTACGAAAATTTTGATTGGAATACTTTAATTGAGTTTTGCCTAACTTCTTAAATCTTGTTTTTAGTTTATTCTGTCTACGTAAACCCAATTCTACAAGTTTGTGATCGTTAGGATGTAAGCGTGAAATGAAGTTTCCGTTGTCTATACCATAAACTTACCATCTAATATATATTAATATCCACTTACCTATACTTAAATAAATGCAAAGATATCTTTCACTGGCCATGTTTATAGATTAAAGGGGTACAGATATGGGCTACATATAGTCTAACATAAAATTTTGGATCTCATTTAGCAACAGAGGAGCAACTAAATTAAAAGGGTGCCAAGAGTTGCAGCACCGGTTTCGCTAATACAAGAAGGTTTCCCATAGATAAAAAAAATAAAATTGCGTTACCGCGCGCGATTCGATCTTCTTTGGGGTTTCCCCGTTATTACGCAATTTCGCGCAATACACTCCAATCCATCCTTGGAGCATATAGGTGCCACTCTATCCGGCGGGCTAAATCAAGCCGAAGGTAGGTACAAATCACCTAAAATAAGCATGTGTTAATGAAAGAATAACATGAACAGAAATTCAATTTCAATTATAATATACACAATATTTTGCATATGTAAAAAGTTGTTTTTACCATCAACTCTGTGATAAATATCTAGGTCATCTACCGCCGATACAATTGGGACAAGGCTGTATCGGGTGTGAAACATGCTTCATTGAATTTGCAAACTCTTGTGAGAGCACAACATAAGGACACGTCCTTAAATGTTGTTGACGTGATTTGTGACTCGTACACTGATCGAGTTGGATTGGTTTTAACACAATAGGTGCAGCTGTTGTTTTGTTTTGAAATAAAAATAACTGGAATACGTAAATCAGTCAAGTCAAATAAATTAAGCATTTTTTTGTATGTTTACAAGTTATATTCTTGATGATGGAATAATAGGCAAGGTCAAATTGATCCTGTCAGCCCCGGTATTAGTTTTTTTAAATCTCCAAGGCCGCTGCATTTAATATTACTTAAAACTTAAATTCAATGAAGGGTGTTTGTATCTTCCCACTCAAAAAAGCCTCTAAAGCCTTGAAATGGTGTATGCGTATGTATTTTCCCAAGTATGAAACTTGGAATGTGTAAATCATGAGATCATGAGCTGCTTAGATTTATAGATGCGAAGTTTACACATAAATACAATACAAAATTCTGAGAACTAGGTCACACATACACAATTCAAAGTGTGTACAGTTAGCAGACTCGTCAAAAGTAAACTTGAATCGGTTTGAATAGAACTATCTAGACAGAGGCTTTATAACATTATACATAAACTCCATAGGCATTCTGGTTTGAAAAATAGAAGTTTTTGATTACAATAATATTTTAAATTTAGTTTTGTAATATATCGCAAAATTACAAATGCGATTACGTAGAAAACATCTAGGTGGCCTTGTCAGCTCTCCATCATTTGAGTAGTTTTGTGCCGGCGCGACAGCGCGTGCCTTGCTTACAAAGGGAAACACGAAGATATAGACTTGTACCTATATTAAAAATTTTGCCCCTATAAATCAACCGAGTTTTGTTATGGATGCGAAACACCGAATGATGTCGTTAATAACATAGCGTAGTGAGTTATAGTTGGCTTTATTTTTATCAATAGGTATATAATATACCTTTTACGTTTGTAATCTATGCCAATAGCGGTATCTATTGCTGACTTATTTAAAGATATTAACTCATTGACTTATGTGGAGAAAAGGAAAAATATCATACTTTATAAAATAACTTTTTTAACGTTGATTTTCGTAATGTTTCGAAACCATATAAAACTTATAATTGCTACAAATATTTTTACTTTTTACTAGTAGTACGCAGTTACGCTTCATGTAGACCTTGATATTGTGGAGACTAAACGTAAGTATAATGATTTGACCATAAATAAGTTAACTCTTCGTAGTGAGTCCACAGGCTAAGCTTTTAAAAAGGACTTGAGAATTCATTTTGGTATAAGTCTGTAAATAAATATTAATATTTTAATTATTCCACAATATGCATGATTAAATTTAATATTTTAATATTTTTAATTAATTAATTACATAACATAGTCTGTAAATTATACATTATATTAAAACACGCTAATTATAACGATTTTATCCTAATGGCTTCCATACATACATACATATAATCACGTCTTTATCCTATGCGGGGTAGACAGAGCCTAGGGCCATAAGACCTTAGGCCACGTTTAGCATAATAGTAGTTGAAACAGGAAATCAATAGTGATGGGTTGCTAGCCGCATCGCCTATGTCATGATTTCCCCATTCGGCGATTCCCTCAGACGACTTTTACGGCTTGCGCGGGAAGAGAAGCAGCTGGTACATTCTATGTTTTTCTTTTTCTCCCAGACCAGCATGGAAGATTTCCATGTTGGTTGAATTTGAATTTAATTTGCGTAAGACACTATTTTTCAGACGGCCTTCATATTTTTGTGACAAAGTAGTGTCCACATACGTACATACTTGAGTACTATCAGACATTGTTATTTCAAGAAATCCTTTTTATTCATACTGTTTCAGAATCCAGACCTTTGTCTTTTCTGCTTACAACACTGGTTCGAATAAATTATGTAAAAAATAAAATCTAACAAAAATGTCCAAGGCAAGTATTTATATTTTTAAAGAAAAAATCGAGACCTACTTTTCAAACCCTTCAAGTTAAAGCTTTGGCTATTTTCATTTCCACTTAATTCCAGCTTGTATCTATTTGGAACTCGTCAAGTTTGTTTGATGAATTCCGATTCAGAGGCAATGAGGTTATCTATAAATAGAATTTAGCGTTTATTTATCCTCATTTTATGTTCAATCTTGCCTTATTTGAAAATCCCTTTACCATCTCGTGTATTTTATGGAAACGGACAATCGAGTTTATTTTTATTATATTTAATTAATATGAGGGGGGGAACGTTGAATATATTCAGGTCGGAAAATTGTTATAGCATAACAATTCTATTTACTAAATTCATGTACACAATAGTTTTATAACACAGTATTTATCATAGAAATTCAATAATCGCGATGTGTATTTTTATAATGTATAAAGAAATATTATTTAATTGCATACTGTTTTCTACAGTTAGCAAGGATAGATCTATTTATTTATATTTTGACATCTGTTTCATACCCTGTAACTGCAAATAAACGATTTGTATTTGTTTATACTTTTTTTTTAAAGCTATTTATTTGACTTAAATAATCAAATTAATCTGATTGTTGATAATTTTTAATGTAAATTTAATAGTGTTTAAGTAATTAATATAAATAAAAAAAATTGTATGTAACATGCCTTTAATACTAGACTAGAAATAGATAGAAAGCTTATATGTGTACAACTAAACAACTTATTACGCTGTTGACTGTACTGTACCTAACATTAACACAAACCACAGACCACAGACTGTGGTTTGAATCTCAATATGATCATATTGTACCTATGTTTGCGTACCTTTACCATATTTTCTTAAGTTTTCTTTGATTTGTCAAAGCCACAGTAAAACTAACTTCAAATGCGAATTTTCGTATCGAATTTTCGTAGTATTACTGCGAGGTCACACTACAAAAACTCGATTGATGAAACCGTAGACTATTTGTGATATTTTAAACATCGGTAACATACTTACATGCGCCTATATTATTATGAACTAGCTGTTCCCCGCGGCTCCGCCCCGCGTGGGACTGTTATATCGCGCCCAAAAGTAGCCTATGTTTGACCTCAGGTCGTTAACTACATCCCTAACAAATTTCATCACAATCGGTCCAGCAGTTTAGCCGTGAAGAGGTGACAGACAGACAAACAGACAGACAGACAGACTTTCGCATTTATAATATTAGTATGGATTTATGCCTATTCAAATAAATCAGCCAAGTGCGAGGCGGACTCGCGCCTTGAGGGTTTAATTGGTAAGAATGAATTAGCTGTTGTTGGAAACACTTTATAAGCTTTAGCGGTCCTTCGACGCGACGCGACGAAGCTTGTAAAATAAAAATATTTGAACTTACATAATATATGACCATAATAATTAAAATATATTCATAATATTATTTGTTAGTTTTTAGAGCAATTTTATTGTTTTGGGGTATTTTTTATATCATAAGAAACAAATTTATTTAATTATATAAATTACAAACTTAGATCAGCAACAAGCTTCCTCAAAATTGTTTTTAAATTGTTTACCTTTACTTTTATTATTTACATAGATAGTAATTAAGTCCTAACGATTATTCTAAATGAAAAATGTATATATAATGTATACTAGCTGTTACTCGTAGCTCCACCCGCGTCGGACTCGGTTATTTCGCGTCCAAAAGTAGCCTTTGTTGGAGCCCTGATCTTTTAACTATATCAAACCAAATTTCATTAAAATTGGTCTAGCCGTTTAGCCGTGAAAGCGTAACAGACAGTCTTTCACATTTATAATATTAGTATGATTGTAATAAAGTTTAAATAAGTAAACATAAAAAATAATTGTATAAATCGTGAAGGGCCCTGTAGTAAAGGACCTATCATTTCATTCTTCAATATGTATTCAGTAATAAAATATAAAGAAATAAGATCAAAAAGCGTAAATTTCCATTACACGATTCAAAGAATTCCCTTGCTCCCAACACGTACATATGTAATAGATATTTATCAATCGAAAAATATTTGCTTTCGCAGACGTTAAAGCAAGTTTGGCTTTTAGGGCGACACTATTGAAAAAGTTATACAAGCTGACGACCTACGAAACGTGCCATGATTGCAATGAGCGGCATTTTGACTGAACGTGCTAAATGCATTGTTGTTATGCTTAACTTACTTGTAAGTTGACTTTATTTATGAAACTAATTAAAGAGAAATAACTTTTAACCCACTGGTGGATTATTTTCGTTTATCTTCATCAAACAACAAATTTTTATTTATTTTGAAATCAGAAATATGTGATATTAGTTTTATTTGGTCGTTTTATCAGATGACGATTTTAAAATGTGTTAAATATTTTTTATTTATTTACAGGAATTTGAACTTTATTTATTGGTAAAATATAATATGTTTGATTTGACACCTACACTGACGCCAAACTTAAAAACAGCAAAAAAAAAAAAATTAACTGCATATTTTGCATAACAGTACATAAAATACATTTTCAGTCGGTTCTATCTTTGTCTGATGCTCACACGATCGGAAATCATGATGTAAGTACCATTATTGTTGCACACTCGAAGCACCACGATGTGCTCCATTTCCAAGTACTACTCTACTATTGTACCTACTTCTGCTCTTTATGAGGTATTAGGTTAAAGAACAGAATAAAAATAAATTTCATAATTTATTTTCCCAGTTTGTTGACATGATTTCAATAAGGTTAATCCAATAGAGGAATTTTTCAATAATTTTTATTTGAGTGTACACGAAATAATTAACCAGATCCAATTACTCCTCATCTAGTTTAATAACTGCAGAAGTTACCAAATACTTAGTGCCAAATAAATAAAAACAATATTTCTTTTTTTTTTATTTCAATCCCTAGAATGTTTTCCAAACAGACTGACATTAACTTGATTATTATACCTTTTGTACCATAAAATGGGGCCATTACACTCAAGACTATTTGAACATTAGTGGACGGCCAATGACTTCAAATATATGTATAGAAGCGTAGTTTAAGCACCCCTGCTGTTGCTCGTTATGTTTTGAAAAGCAGTCATAAGTGGCTAGTCTGGTGAATTCTTGTATTGCCAAGATCCCTACTGAGAGCTAAATTTCATTTAGCTGCGAAAATAGTACACAATCAATTAATTTGTTTTCTAATTGAACTGAATATAAATCTTTGACCTGGTCTTTTTCATGGCAATGAGACATGGCTTGATATGCGTGTTAAGAAGATAGAGAGCTGGACGTGTGGAGTATCGCAAAAAGACATCATAAGAATTTCAGCATTTGGGATCGCCTTCCTACCTACCGTGACATAGGAAAAGCCGCTTATTTTCACGTTTTACGGAATCCGGCAAGTTATGATAACATTTAAGTGTTTGACCACGCCACGTCCGTCAAAGTTCGGCAAAAAAAAAAAACTGCCCGCGAAGAATGAAAACTGTCTCACACCCGAGAATTAGTCCAGGGAACTTTTTTTGCTCAATGGATCAAATCACATACCTATTTTTCCTAACTCCAGTTTTCATTTATAGTTTTTACTAATATTGTTTTATACTATGTTTCATTTATTAACATATTAGGGATATTATCTAAAATAAATAGATTTGTTTTGAGTGTCGCAAACCGTGTGGGTGGAGCGATAAATAAAATGCAAGAAACACGGACCTTAGGATACCGTTTTCCCAATAGATAAAAGAGAGATACAGAGGCAATAATTAATTTTGGGACGAAATACTAATATATCAACTCGTACTTGCCTAGATTTTAATGAAGACGTCGTATCATTACATGGGACATTTGGATGTTTCGCTACATAAATGGTTCCTTTCAGTACTTAAGTAATTCGCGACATATAAATTACCTGAGTGTCATCTCAGGAGAAAGTACTCGGTTTTATTTATATGTTCCAACTCTCGTAAACGTAATAGTCTTATTGTGGCTTATCGGTAACAACATAGGACTTATTTAAATATTTTTTGGAAATTAAAATTGGATTTAGAGGTTTAAATAAAAAATGGGTAACACTATACTACCTAAGGGTGATAAAATTAATTGTGTTACCTAATTCTGACCAAAATGATTTCACAGTTTTCGATTATGTTACAATTCTTAAAGTTTGTAAGATTAATCAAGCCGAATAACAGTAAAAAATATTGTTCATTTGATTTCCGGTCATTGAATCATATGATAAAAATAAAACATTTATTAAGTCATAAGTTTTATTTGTTTCAAACGCAAAACATTTCAGGTTTTTCTAAAGGTAAGAAAGATTATTGTTAGTATTAAGCTATGAGTATTTCTTTTAAGCTGGTAAATTGGTAAATAATCGTATTGGTATTGGTAAATAATAAGAAATGTCTCTTTCCTATCTTCTGTACCTTATTTATTTAAGGAAAATAGCCACACAAAAAAAAAATAAACAAATTAAAACCAAATAAATTTTTTTTACAATATTTATTTTTAATACAGGTTTTTAACAAACAATCCAAGGAATGTTCATCCATTAGCATAAGAAACAGAGAGACAAAGAAGTAATAAATATATATAGAAAGAAATAGATAGGGAGAGCAGATCGACTGGTCAAATATTGTTCCCTTGTTTTGAAAAAAAAAAGTAAAGTAGAAAAGGAAATAAAGTTGAGAGAAGTAATTGCTATCTGCAGGGCCGACCGATAATGAAGTCCTCAGCTGGCTATTGTTACCTTATTTAAAACGAGAAAGCTTTTTGTAGTAAAAGGCAAGTCCTCTTGTTCCTTATATAAATGAGCTCTCTGATCCCGCGCTTTTGTGACCTCTCTAGTTAAAGACCCGGAGAGAAAGGGGTCCCATTCGGTCCAGTGGATCTCTTCAGGCGCAATGTAAAAAAAACCCTGAAGAATATATTGGCTTGTGTAACAATGATTGTCAGATACAGTACAAACAGTGCGGAGCCCGGTGTTGAAAATTCTATTTCACACTCAAATTATTACTCAAAGTATGTAAAATTTAGTTAAAATAGAGTATGTTCATTGTATAATCATTGCTAAATCCGGTATGGTTGCAATTATCAACTAGAAATTCTCAACTTTATATTGTGGGTTACCTGGCAATGAAATATCTGACTATTTTGAGAAAAATAGACCCTGTGTGAAATATTTTACATTTAATTTATATGTTCTAGGTTTATTCATGTGTACAAATAGTTAGAAATCATTTTAAGACAGAATCCAGACAAAATCTGGATACAAGAAACACTTGATAACTACCCTAAACTCAAAAATATAAATCTCACAAAGAATCTGATTTTACCAAGAAAATATAAGACAAAATGAGAGGATTTTACGGTTTATTTAGCATACTAACGTGGAAATAGAAAATTATAACAAAACAAATTACCTTTTCAGGGTTTTCCAAAATATTTTTTAACAAAACTTGGTTGTCGGTAAAATACAACCTCCATGTACTTTTTCGATTTCGAATATTCGACTTTCGATATCTCGGCACTTTTTTAAAAGAATATTTATAGAAAAAAAACGTTTATTTAGCAACTTTATTGCAAAATAACGAAAAATAAATTCAAAGCCGGCATCTAATCGAACCACCAGCGAAATCCATTTGACAGCTAGCTCGTCCGTAGTGATGGGGCGAAGGTCGACAATTTCGATTCGTCTATCCATAATCGATCACAATCTGGTATCGACTACTCGATTCTTTTTCATCACAATTATACAATGCAAAATGAAAATCCTACGTGTGAATTATCGATCACCAATCGCAACCGTCATTGACAAAGGCGTCGATAAATAAAGATATAAGTAACCCACCAATTTCGTAATTGCACATAGCGCTCAACCGCATCGTAGCCGAACTGCAACGACACATTTTGACGTTTCCCGTATTCCGCTACTAATTTAAAGACCAAATCGTAGTTCATCAGAAAATTCTCAAAATATCGATTCTCTCAACGATTCGATGCTTGGTAAGTTACTTTACTCGGATTTTTACATATTAAACAAGCTTTAATTGTAGATAGCCACAGATTCATAATTGTGTTAGGGGAATACGAATATCGCGCAAACTTAATCGAATCGGAATCGGATATCAGTTGTATGGATTTCTTAGAGTTCAATAACGAAAAGTCGGCTAAATCGATCACTGAACAATTGCGATGACAATCGACCTGAATTATTAATGTGAATTAAAAAATAACGTTACAATATGAATAAATAAAATTAACTGTTTGTAAATATGTAAATAAATATAAAGAGTAAAATAGACGAAGATTGAAATATCACCTCCATAGGCGAATTATAATAATTTCGCCCGCTTCTAAGAAAGAGCCTACGTCGCCGTCGTAAATATTGACGCGCGTCTAATCGCGTCAGGGTGGCGAACCGTGGCAAATTGAAAGTTCATAATCAACCTCGATGGATATCGATTACTTTATTCATAACAATTTTAGCTTTAGAAAGTTTGCCAGGCTTGGGACGTCGATAGAGACGATCAGGTAGCACGCTCAGATAACAATGAATTAAGATTGCCGCAACGCAAGCCTGACTTTGTAGCCTCGAATAAAGGTGAAGTAGATTTATTTAACGAAATTAATGAAAATAAATGTCCTAACTTTAAATAAGATTTGGCATTATTCTTATGACCAGCTGTCTGGCATTAATTATCTCTGGGAGCACTGTTGTTGTATGCCGCCAGACATAAGTACTAAGTTTTAACATGTGTTTGTTCTTTATTCGTATTTTTCTTCTTAGCGAGTCGACTCTGGCAAAGGGAAATCCCAGCCGTCCATAGAAAATTAGGCCCTCAGTGCACACCTATAGAAGTTTTACCAAAATAATAAGTATATCATAGACTATTACAGGACAAAAGGAAGGTTAAAGAAAAAGTTGGGGTTCGTTTTTTATAAATTATTTTATTTTATATAAAAAACATTTATAATCACATGTGTGCTTCAAATTAAAACATTGAAAAATATCACTTAAACCGTAAGGTTATATTTATAATAGCGATTGATTGCCTCTAATCTGTAGATATGGAATAGAAAACTACAAGTACTTTGTTGTAGAACAAAGCATCTGTAGTTTTCTATTCTCCGTCATATACAATTAAAATATCGTATATATATATTTGACAATGACAGCTAAGCAATAAGTTTCTATGGCAACTCTGTATTGTAAAAGCGGAAGTGCACAATAAATACCGCTTAGTCGTTTAATTTTTTTTTTTAATTAAGAAAATAATCCCAACTTGTACAGTTTAATAAGTAGTCCTATAAAAATAAGACGAATATTGTAGGTTTTTCTGTAAAAATAGATTTACTGTGCACGTCTGGGTCCTATGTCGGCATTCCCCTTTATATTTGTGGGAACCAGAACTCCGCCACTGACAAGGCGTTGTCAGTGGCCTCGTATAGGTCCCCGTATTTAACGACATTTACTTAAATAAAGATAAAGTTCTTAAGCTGGACCACACGTCTATAGAGATATTTAAGATTGCCCAACTAAAAACGTTTTTATTTGACACAGTAAATGACAATAATTAAAGAAAATACCTAATTGCCTTTTACAATGTATGCGTAGATCTCCTACGACGCGTAGCAGTTCTACGTGTGCTACGAATCCGTGCTCGTAGCGCTCGTAGAACTCCTACGCTTCGTCTACGTTAATTTTTCTTTAAATCTATCTAGACTCTGTACAAAGTGTTCGTAGAAGCATGATTAGAAAGTACGAGTAATAATGATGATCATTAAAAACAAATATTTTGCAACTCATAAGTTATTTACATAAATTGTATATAGGTATCTTTGTGCAATAAAGATGATATTTTAGGTCTCGAAAGAAATTTGGTGGACCAAAAACTGTCACTTTATTTGTAGTTTTGAACTTGTAATTGCAAGAGAACAAAGTCAAACAAGTACTGTTTTAATAAAAAAGAAAACTGTAGTCTTAACAGGTAGTTATTGACTTTTACTCTCTAGCCACGAGAAACTTAGGAAATTACTTTTCTTTCTTGATCGCAGAATTCAATGAATCTTTAATAGACTCACTGAAAAGTAACTAAAAAAATGTTTTAGTTAAACATTTTATGTTAGATGAGTGAGCTAATTGCAATATCTCTTTCATCTAGAACTAGAATCATCTAGAACAAAAGTAGAGTAGTGTGCCAGAAATGTGTGTCTATGGCTGTCAGTTTAAAAAAAAGTACTATGACCACTGCCATACTCATTAAAAAAATATGTACATAAATCCATAGAACTATTTTATTACCAAATATAGGGCTAGGCCGCCATTTCCTATTTATATGCATCCTAATCCTAACTAGTATTATAAATGCAAAAGTGAGTTTGTTTGATTGTTACGGTTTCACGCTCTATCTACTGTACCAATCTTCCTGAAATTTCGCATACACATAGATAGAAGTATTGAGAAGGACATAGGATACCTTTTATCCCGGGAGAACGCACTGTTCGCGTGGGAAATTCACGCGGGCGAAAGCTAGTAAATTGATATTTTTCCCCATTATGTAGCATCCTGTACAATTCAAAGTATTTTATAACCGTCACATGATATGAAGTGGCGATAAACCTGTCGTAAGCTCTCGGAACAGCCATTGTGATCGTTACAGCACCCTGTATATGCTCGTTACTATGAATGAGATTACACGTGCTTTGAAACTACATATGCGTGTGATGTGTTACAATCCTCAGATAGAGAGAACCGTTTCAATTGAAGCCATAGATCGAAAACCTAGTTAAAAAATTAACCAGCTCAATTTTCTGCCCATGTATTTTTACAGCGACTGTTCTCTCAACGATTTTTCCAAAAAAATCGGCATGCATTTGTGTTCTTATTCCGTTTTTTCGATTAACGAGGTTAAAGACCGTCATTTTTGGGTCTTAAGAATATCGGTTTTCATCTCTGCTTAACGCATAATAACCATCCATCAGTGATTGATCCCACCATTTAAAATAGAGTAGAAAAACAAAACTAAAAATGTTCTCATTAGGCATTGGTTTTTCCTATATTATTATGATCTAAGATAATATGTACTTTACAAGCTTTACAACTGCATAGGGTCATGCCAATGATTAAACGTCTTTATAATCATGCACACTACCTGTCATCCATCCATCATCGATTTTTTCATAAAATATTCGGCAAACTGAAGTCATAACTTAGGATGTGTTCCATAACACCGTAGTAGCACCAAAGTAAATTTTCTTATGTGTGTTAATGAATAAGTTACTTTTATTTTAATAGTAAAGTAATATAGACGGTTTGGTTATAACTATTTTTATTATTTTACATTATTTTTCAAATTATGGAGAAAATATTTCATAAAAAACTTAACTTTACTAAGATTTTTTTGATCTTCGTTTACAAACTCCACCACACTCCACTGATTTTTTCACTCACTCTTTCTCGGTACAAGCTTCGTTCGCCTTTGGAATTCACTGCCAATCTCCATTCGTCACGCCCATTGAATTTGAAATGGCGCGCGCTCGGCACTTTTTTAATCTATGGTCACGCCTAAACTTTAGAAATTCTAAAGGATTCTAAATTAGAATCCTTTAAGTCACAGGTAAAATGTCACTTCATGTCACCCTAACTTCCCTCACTCTCTCCTCTCTGTGAAAGCTTTCACCTATCGCATTGTATGTAAGTTTAAGGTATTTATGTATGTATATTCTTCTAGGCATATGTTTTAATATGTATTTATGTATGTGTGTATGTAAGTTTACCTTATAAGGCATATATATACTTCAAGTAAGTTTACCCCGCACTACAGTCTATTCAATGTCATTATTTACTACTATTTCTAAACGTTGCCTGGAAGAAATTGCTTTTAGCGATAAGGCACCCTTTTGAGTGTTATATTTAAGTTCTTTTTAACCTATTTTTTTATATTTTACAAAGGGTTAGGGCAATAAAGGGTTTTGTATTGTATTGTACTTTTACAATAAAAAAATCTAATAAATAACAGTTGGTAATTTAACCGTGTTACTCATAAAACCACAGATTATTAGCAAATGGCGGGAATATTTTTATATTCTTTCAACTTTTACGCTTACGGTTGTTATCGCAGACTTAATGCATTTGTACATGAGAACACGTCTCGTGCATCAGATTTAAAAATAAAAGCGTTTTCAACATGAGAGTGCAAGCTATATAAAGAACAATATCTACTTCAACTTCTTTGGATGATAATCTATATATATATATATAAAACTTCACTATAAGAAAATATAAGCACCATTTGAGAAATACCAAGAAAATAAAATTACCTACACCTAGAACAAACTACGGTAAAAGAGATATATTATACGAAGGAGCAAAAATGTTTAATGATTTACCTAAAGATTTAAAAGACTGCAACACTTTGACTTCGTTTAAAGCAAATCTCAAAAGGTATATTTACAGCAAAATATTGTGAATAGAAAAATTGTACCTACTCTTAGAAACCTACACTGTTTTGAGCGTTCACTTTATTTATTTAACATTATTATAACTAGTTTAAGACTCATTGTAAGTGAATGATTGTATTCTTTATGAGTCAATAAAGTTCTTTAAACCTAAAAGAAAGTCGTAATAGTTTTACAATTATAACTCAAGAACGGCTGAACTGAATTGGCTTAAAAATTGATTGGGAGGTAGCTTAGAACCAGGAAAAAGCACTGTTTCCGAGGGAAGTTCACGCGGGCGAAGCCAAGGGCAAAAATTAGTATATAATAAATATGAGTTTTAGAATTCATACATCCGACATTTTGTTTCTTCAAAAATATTTAACTTTCAATTTGCAAGCAAAAATAAAGCTTCGAAAAATATCGACGCATGAGAATGACGGCTTTCCAATCAACCGATGGTTCCAATCGGCTGGCTTTGCAAAACGATATCATTTCATATGCCCACTTCTGCGAATATTAAAAAGGTTAATCCTTTCGATTCACTGACCGTTCTGAATACATAAAACAAAAATTTTTTGATTAGAAATTTATTCAAGTAAGTTCATCTGTAATTGTTCTATAATAATTTATTAAGCATCAAGTGCTGTTCAGGCAATTTTTTTATCTATGCTTTTATAATATCTAAAAATATCATGTAAATTCAACTGAAAAGTAAGATATAGAAAACGGCGACGGTATAGCGCCGTGATTTCACGATTGAAATTGCATCATTTTTATACGATTTACTAGCGACCTGCCTCGGCTTTGTACGGGTGCAATATTATGGGTTAAACATAAAAAAAACCTTCCTCTTGAATCACTACATATTAAAATAAAAAAACCGGTCAAGTGCGAGTTGAACTCGCGTGGAGAGGGTTCCGTACAATGCCAATGTCAGTTTTTATATTCAATTATGGTATTTTAATGTGAAAGGATTATGAGATGCGAGTTAACTACTACTATCGCTATAAGTATCTAGTGGTGTTTTCCGTAAGTGAACGTTTTATATTAAATTTACCACTTGATTGTCAATTGATAGAATTCTTGTAGGTTTTCCTGTAGCTACAGGCAATGACCTATATTCCGTATTTTTTGTTTTCAAAAGTTTAGGCTCAGTAGTTAAGGATATCAGGGGAAAGGTCAATTTTCGTCTTCTTTCCTGAATAAAATAAAAACTATTTATGTTACAATAATAACAAAAATATTTTTGAGATCCTCATAACGAGCTCTTTCATTTGATATATAACACTGTAAGATGTGCAAAACTTTTTTTTTTTAATTCTTAATTTGTCCCCCAAAGATGACCATTATTTAAAAAAATATTTATTTTCTTTGCATATCTGTGTTTAGGTCACAGGATAACGCCATCCAACAATTTTAATCAGTTTTAGTCCAGTAGGTTCGGAGAAAATTGGCTGTGACAGACGGACGGAAGGACAGACAGACGCACGACTGATCCTATAAGAGTTCCATTGTACCGTAACCGTAGCCTATTTAAAGTTCAAGTAACATAACTCTAGGAAATAAAATAACACCTACCTATCCCAGCCGTGTTAAGACTAAAAACTTGAATCTTAAGATGTATGTTTTACATTGGTTGAAATTTTAGTTACTGTAGGTATATATAAATTAGTAACTAAATGCTAATAAGTCACTACTTATAAAGCTAATTATCGTATCTATTATTCAAATTCCTAATACGACAAAATTAGCTATATAATTCCAGCGAAATCCGAATATAATGGGACCGTAGACGCCAGACATTTTTGCGTACCGAATTTCACACCACATTCGATTTTATCCTCCATAAATAAGTGACGCGTGGCATACCTAATGCAGGGTTCGACGAACGGGACTCTATGATGTGAGCCTTTATTGAAAGATAGGCTCGAAGTCGGTGGGATTAAAAGCAATAACCTTACTAAGCTTCGTGAACGGTGTGATTGCCTTTCACTTGTATAGGTGGAGATCAAAACATGTTAGTATAACTAATATAAGAAACTGTATTCTTAAGATATAAGGGATATAATAGGTAATGACAGAGTAATGCTTGATCTTCAATTAAGGGGGGGGGGGGGGTCTCCTCCAGTGTGCTTGGCACATCAGCAGGTGATTTTTGTTAGATCCATCTGGCCAGGTTATCATAGCACAAACCTCCTGGGCTCCCAGTCGGCTTTTCGTTATTGTCATGGCCATTTCCCGCTTTGACACTTATCACCATATTCAATGTCACTACCTTTACGCAAGCACAACGTGAAACAACGTCCCAGGCACGCGTCACTTGTCTACATACCATTTTCTCCGTAAATAATATACTATTTTTATTTGGTTTTCCACTGACATGATATAGATCTACTATACTATCTACTTAACCCTTTTCAACGGATAATACCACAAACGTACAATGCTATATCCTACATTTGTCACTCTTAAACTATCAAACAATCAACTTTAAATTAACATAGGTAATTTAATAAAATGTTATGCTATAATACCTTTTCTATGCAATCATCGACAAAAGTCAAATAACCAGTAAAATAGAATTGAAAAAATGTAAATTCCTTTTTGATAACTGTTTGAAAAGTATAAATTGTGTCCCTTTGGCAGTCCGTTCAGAGTCCCGAGTGACCAGTATGAATAACTAATTAATGTTTGTAGTCCTTTAACACCGAATGACCTTTAAAACAAGGACACTTCTGTTAGATTTTAATCCAACACGTTCCAGCATCATTTCATTGTACTTAAATCATTTTTTTTTATAAATTTAATCGGCAAACACATTTTAGCTAGTGCAAAGTTTTCCATGCTCTTGGACTTAGGTTAATTTGTACATCATATTTTTTTTTTAACATAACAAAGTATTTAATTTATAGTTGGTGGGTGAGATACAAAGGAGAGAGGCGTGGAGAGTATAGATGTCAGAATAGATAGCTCCGAGCATCGTGAAGGTGGCAAAGGGTGGTCAACAGGGTATATCTTTAACCAGTACCATAAAGGTCATTCGTAGGCATATTTGTCCCAATCAATATCCAAAAACAAGAAATGGAGAGACGTATTCTTTCTCCTGTACTTCTCCATGACGATCCTGAGGGCAAAAACAGGATCCATGATCCCAAGACCAGGGCGAAATCTATATTGAAACTCAGAGACTGCGCACTCTTGTCGGATATTCCTACATGAGTAAAAAGTATTATTTATGAAAAGGCATGTTTAGACATGCTAATTAATGAAGTGAATGAGTGTGTTTTGGATCATCAATACGAGGTTTATTTACACTTATCTTTTTATTTGTCCTTGTTGATTGATCTATCAACGCCTAGCTAAAACTATATTAACTTTATAAGTCTGAAATTTAAGCTATACGTTTCATTAAAAGCAATCAAAATCTTCGTTTTCGATAATGAAAACTTGGAAAATTTTGCTATTTAGTACAACAATCGTAAATTAACTGACAACATGTGTCATAGTGCAGTTGTTCTCAAGCAAAGAGATTCTTAGAGAATATTAGTTTTTAGTGGACATAATTTATATTACTTCATAATAATTTGCTGTAAAATAAGCGTAGTGTTACCATTGTTCTCATGGTGGTCAAGCGGTGACTACCGGTATGTACGGGGAAGGAGCATGACCCTAGCCATGATTTACTTAGGTTAAAAGCCTAGTTAATCACCGTTAGTGTTTTATTTATTTAAGATAATATCCAAGTTATATCAACATAATTTAAGCTGAGGAATCAAATAGGCATCCAATAGACTAGACCGTCATATTGATGGCAAAGCAAATATTTTGAGGAAATTGACGTCGGTGAGCTCATCGTCATATTACTTGAGTACACAAAACACACAATGTCACCCTTCGTTCACACAGATATGTTGATGCACTGATATATGTACACACGATACATGCACGATACTACAGAGTTCGGCATACAACCTAATATATGTTTAAAGAAAACTTCAGGATAAAATCCGAGCTATTTCGGAATGCGCATTAATCACGGGACGCCCACTACATGTTAAGGGTGGTATATTTTGTTTATTGGCTTAAGTCTGAGCTGTAGTGTGTTTTAAATGAGATAGATAATTAATTCAATATTTCAGCCTAATAAGTACATTTCGCGCCGTTATTTTAGTTTTATTGAACTATACAATACATTCTTCCCAAGAAGTCGAGAGTAGTAATCATTGACGGCGTTAAAATATCCTACCATAAACTTGTTTTTAGAATACCTAATGAAAATTAATAAATCAAATCTTACTAATGATTGCTTAAATTACTTTAATATCACCCATACAGTATAAATTCAAATCGCTATACGTGTCTGTCGGTCTGTTTATTCACTTCACTATCACTTCCGGTCTACTACAGTCTTCCAGTAAGTCTATGTACAATGGACTACAAAGAAAAGAATACCAAAATACCCTTTAATCTCAGATGGAATACTTTTCTATGTGACTCACTGTACATTTAAATATGTATATAGCAGGGGCGAGTCGCTAGTACCAGTTTACTAAATGACAGTAACATAAACGTAAGCACATTTGTTTTAATGTTTCAAAATGCAAATTGTCGACAATTTATGTGGAGCTTTCTAGCGGCCCGGAGTATTTATAAATTATCCCATTCCAAGAATACCAAAAAAGGTTGTGTACTGATACGAAAAATCATGAACATTTTTTCACAGAAAACCGTTCAGCGGCTTAACTCGTAATATGTTACCATTTTCTTTTATCGCTTTTTACAGGCGCTAGTAATTTTATCCATAAAAGCTATGAAGCATGAAATCGGCTTTTTCTAAATATTAAACCTCTTGGATGGCAATCAACAATATCTACTATTCAATCCACGATTCCATGTTACTTATCATCATTGCGTATGGCATTCGTTCTGCGTGAATCAAACATATTTATCTAGGTTCTCTCTCAGCCAGCTTTCGGCGGTAGATGTGATATTGTGCAATTCCGTCATCCCACCAAGAAAACAGCGAAGTTTCGTTTCGTTTACTATGTGGGACAGGGTCTGGTCGGGTCGCAGGTGCACCGCAATTAAACCCATTGTGGTGACTCCCTTAAACCCTATTAATAAAGGTGTTGATTATTTATTTCCTGATTAGAACGGATTACTTATAAGTAATGACAAATCCTATTTTGTCCTAAACATGTTGAAAATGGAAAACACAAGACATCGCGTTTAATCGAACCCTTGCCTCGAAACCATACGGCTTGGGATGCATCCTACTAAAACACTCTTTATAACATATTGTATAATGTTTAGGTATAAGCTAACGGTCCAACCAGTCCAGATGGTCAGATGACTTAAAGAAGGTCGCAGGCAGAAGCTGGATGCAGGCCGCTTCCAACCGGTCGTTCTGGAAATCCTTGGGGGAGGCCTACGTCCAGCAGTGGACGACCTGCGGCTGAAATGATGATGATGATGAACGGTCCAACTGGCTTGTACCAATTGATGATGAGCAAGGGCATATTACGGGCTCATTAATTCATCAAAAATTCTTCAAAAATCTGCAAATATATTAAAGAAATGAAAAAACATTGTGTTTCACGCAAGATAGCTTACATGTTAAATAGTTTATCCACTTTTAATGACGAGCTTTCATTTTAACGAGATATTGTGATGCAGATCAGAGCTAAGAGGCTTAGGCTTTATCCTAGCTTCGTTACATAAACACTGTTTGGCAACTAGTAACATATTTTAAATCTCTTAAAACCAAACCGGATCAATAGAATTCACAAAATATATTGATAAACAACGCGGAATACACTAGAAGGTATAATTTACAAAACCCCAAGACTAAGACAAGAAATTAAATGGATATTGTTTCACATAATACAATTTATATAGTAGCAAATTGACCTTACTGTTACTTTGAAGTTTTGACTTTATATTTGTTATCTTAATTAGGACCAAGTACTTTGCACAAGTTATATTAAAAGCAAGAACTAAAAAAAATTGACGAAAAATTATTTTCTTTTTATTATCATTTTTATGGTAAGGATTTGTTGATTCTTTTTTTGTCAAAGGCGACCACTTTGACTAGAGAACAGATAAAAAAGACTGATCAAGACGTTGGAGTACCGTTTGCTTACTTTCTTGCTTAAGTCTATATAATCTATCAATGCTGTATGACTTATTGTCAGTGTTTCCAACAAAATTAAAGGAAAATTGGTATGCACCTTTAGAACTATTATAAAAATTCGTCAAAAAGTTCCTCTACGTTTATTTATACGTTTAGCTCGTTATATGTTATCTGATATTTCGATCTGTGCAAACAATGGTTTTACATTACACTGTTGGTATTCTTAGAGAATACAATGTGTTATTTTGAATAAGTACAATCTGTATTTATCAAATATGTTAAAGGGAAAAATATTGTTATAATCATAAAGCAATATTAAAATAGAAATCCATAAATTTTATGCATCAAATCACAATTAGTTCATAACGTGTCGATGTTTCCACAACAATATTCATTTTACTTATATATTTACAACATTATCAGACAAGATTCCTCCTACACAGAAACTTTGTTAAGTACACCTACACACGTTTTGAAGTCAAGTTAATTAAAATATTATCAAGAGAATTCGCATATGTAAATAGAAAAATTACGACCTTATTTGTAAGTGTAAGTTGATATACTTTACTCTGTGTCCACTGACTCCATCCACCAGTCTCCTTTTTTATGTATTTCGGTGCTAAAACATGCCATTATGACGAATTAAGAAATATTAAGTAATCAAATAACTAATTAAAACACTATACAACTTTTCAGGCGTCCATACCTACCTGCGGCTACACGGCTACCGCTTTCAGCAGCTAGTAAAATAATATCACAATGAAACTCAATGATATAGACAAGTTCTTAAATAGGTAGGCCTGTATCCAACTATGGCCGTCATTCTAAAGAAAACAGATTTTATTTTAGAAAAAAGTATAGCTATCGATTTTAACTATGTTTACATCAATTTTACCTCTGCAATAATTTCAGTTTCAAAATTAAATAAAACCAAATTGGTTTATTTGTAACAAAGCCATGCATATATACTTATACATTCGCGTTAAAGCATGTATCGCAATCTTTTTTGTCAAACATTAAAACCAAACAACAAGAGACATACTTATATTGGAAAATACCGTTATACAATGTGTCGTTTTACCTCAAAAGGAAATTCTAGCATTGAATAACAACATTTGCATGTATTTCATGCCCCAGTAAATAAAAGGGTAGGTAATATTGAATATATTAATAATCTTCAAAGAAAATGGATATGAAAACTAAACTTTTTACTTAATCTGAGTTATGTAATATACTAACATTTATTTCTCTCTTTTCTTCATTATAGATTGAACACTATACGTACATTACTCTTAGTTAAACTATTTTTAGCAACTGAAAGAACTCCAAACGATTCTACGCGCGGTCTCTGGATTCTTTTTTGAATGTATGGTACCTATATTCAATTTTGTAAAATTAAATCATTCAAGCTCTCTGTTTTATTTACCCAATAATCAACTGTTTTGTATTGTTCTCTGCATTATGTGCTTAACAATTTGCACAATAGGTAAGAAGGTTCAAAAAATATATTCAGCTTAAACCAATCTCTGAATCGGGCCAATTTTTAAAATAAATAATATAACAGTTTTTATCATACTTATAGTTTGTTTGAATGAATTGCTAATAACTAATATACTAATATTATAAATGCGAAAGTCTGTCTGTCTGTCTGTCACCTCTTCACGGCTAAACTGCTGGACCGATTGCGATGAAATTTGGTAGGGATGTAGTTAACGACCTCAGGTCAAACATAGGCTACTTTTGATATAACCCGAGTCCCACGCGGGGCGAAGCCGCGGGAAACAGCTAGTATATCATAAGAAAATAGGCAAATCATGTTACGTATTATATCACAAGGATATACTTGTAATGAAGTTTGGACTCCTGGAAAATGAAATTGATATGTAAACAAGTAATTAGGACGAATAAGGGATCTGATCACAAGGGATCTGATCTGACGAGACCCCATGTATCGAAGTATCACAGTATCTTGTTTCATGTTTGGATGCTAACTTTGTCTAAATGCCAAAGTTTGTGAAATTATCTACTAAGTAATAAGTTAGTATGTAATCTATACTAATGTATAGGTACTTCTTTTCTATATAATATAACAAAGCTGAACAGTTTATTTAAACGCTTATAACTTTTAGAACTACTTAAGTACGAATTTAAAAAAATTAAGTCATATCGAAATTAAGTCATACTATTTATTCACCAATTTCATGTTCATTCATGTATTCTTATTCATGAATAAAACACGGACGTTGATATGTACCCGTCTGTTGTATAATTATAGGAATTTTCTCAATTTCACGTAGTCGTGAGAAAGAACTGTCGGTTCCAAGCTCAACAAGAAAATACCAAGATCAAAATGTAACCCCTTATAGATTTTCTCTGATAATTTACAAAATTAGTTTAGTCTTTTAAGTTTTTAATATTTTATTTTATTTTATTATATATGTATTTGTTATAAAATATAGTATCGTTGAGTTAATATCCCTTAACACAAGTCTCGAACTTACTTTAGGGCTAACTCAATCTGTGTAATTTATCCCTATATACTATATGTAAATAGTTTATCTTCTTTATAATGTATTTGTATTTGCATACGGCCACGTTCCTAGGCGAACAATCTCCGGCCTGTTATGGTTAAACGGAGAAACGATTTGGAATACGACATTCTACTCGTCATGCAAATATGTATCTAAGAAATGTCATTGGATATCTTCACCTATAAGTATATAGTACAGCGTCGATTTAGCAATATCTGTAATATCATGGATAAGGATATGTCCCAAATAGACGAATGATTGATGAACGAGGCGTAATTTAATTATGCTTTTCCATTTTAGCGAGACAGGCAAGGGCGTAATTTTATCTTGTATAACTCGTTTATTCAAACTTTTAATGTAAAAAGCGTTGCATGTTATTAGATTTGCACGGTGTAATGTAGAGGTCAAACACTCTTTAGATCATATTACTCCTGCAGTCTATAGGTAGAGTACACCGAAAGGACGCTCGGAGCCCTGCAAGTACTATATAATAATGGGTTCAGAATGCTGATGGGGCTGTTTGCTGAAGATAGCTTTCAAACTACCATGCACAAGCGGCTAGGTTCGGTGTGGCGCCTTCTCCGGAATAGTCCCAACAGCCTGGTTGAGATGACAAGTCGCTTTTGTTGTTCTATTTTGAGGCATTGGAACCAGACTCATATTGGCTCAAAAACTGCCCTAGTCAATGTAAAATAAGATTTAGACATTTTCATTTGGTACTTTAAATCTTTAAAATTTCAAAAAGAAGCCTAAGTAAGAGTCAAAGTAACGGCTCATTTCAATTTTTTTGCAAAATACTTCTATATAAAGTCGCTCTGAGAGGCGTGACACCCACTTGTTGTTTCAAAGGAAAAAAATGGAATATAGGTACATATTTAACAATATTGAACTGCAACAAAAAACAGATCTTTAATATTGAAAAAGTTTACAAGTCAAAAACTGAAAGGGAAATGACCTCTAAACCAAAGGTAAGTTTAACATAACATATAAGTACATAATTCGACTACGCAAAATAGGATAACAAACCAGGAGTCTAAAGTGGATTGACGTCAGGCTTACAGACATTGCTTTTCACCGAATGGTTTCAGGGCTCCTAAACAAAACAGATTTGGATGTAACCGGGAAATTGCTATTATGAGAGACACTTTTCCAAATTTTGTGTAATTTTTTTACAAGCCGTTAAAGTTCATCGACCTGCAATTTAAGGAAAATTGCTGCCTGAAGTGTAATTACCCGCGAAATTAGTGATTTCATAATTCCATCAAACTCAGGCATTATTCCCTGGCTTAAAATAAATAATGTGGGAAAGTGTGCGAGATATGGATTAAACAGCATTTAAAAAATCATTATCTCGAAACATAATTACAATTGAACTGTGCGACGAATTTGCTATTCTTATCTCTCTTAAATTCTACTACTGTTAGCCATTCATTCTGAAATTCACTAAATAAGCAGTTTCTGTAACCTTTGCACTCATAGTTTATTATACAATGACATTCTACTCGTATATGATTATTGTGTCATAAAGGCTTTAAAGGCAAAATTCGCTATTAAAATGTAACGTCCGTCTTTGAGCAAGTATGCTTTGTTACTCTACGAGCACCTTGACCGTGGGCGAATTCCAGTTTAGGGACTAAGAAAGCAATTTAAGCACGATAAAATAACCACTTAAATCATGATGACGCAGTTTACATACGTAACAAGGGTCAGACCATCTGCTTAAAATCCCATCCCACTTCCCACTAATTTTATAATGGCGAAAGTGTGTTTGTTAAGTACCTATTTCTTCACGCTCAAACGCCTGGGCATATAGAGGAATCCATGGTAAGGCATTGAATTTTTATCCCGAAAAGTACGCATTTCCATTTGGTCAAATTTGGTTGTATTGTAGTTCGTATCGTCAGTGTGCTGCCTAAAATAAAACAACATCTTATTTTGTGTTGTATAAATTAGTTTCAATTTATGCCTAAGACAGAAACTGAATTTTGCGAGTTCAATTGTGTAAATCGCAGGCTTTTGTTTACCTTGAAACATTTATTATGGATTATTTTAACATTTTTAGCTAATCACTATGACTTTATATTACTTAATTCTGATAAACAAGTACATGATGTATTTTCGCAGCTAAATTAGTTCAGAATTTTAATTAAGTATTTATTAATGTTATTCAATAAATAGAAGATAGTTGATAGTTAAAAGTGAATAGATCTAAGTTGATAGTTAAAATATTCTAGCAGAAGAAATCCTTTATCGGTTCTGTCAAAGAATTAAGAAATCGCGAACAGGCAATTAATTTATTTAATCTATGTGTTCTGTGGATGATATAAATCGAAATGTTTGAGTTTTTCAGATAAAAATGCCTGGCCAACACTAGGTGATAATAATGTTAATATTCGTTTTTATAACAACAAATTACAACACACTAACAGAGTGAAACTTTTATCAAAAGATCATTTATTGAAACCAGTTTAGCTAGCAGACTGATAGAAAAAATTCTGGCCTGTACATGTAAAACCAGCTATATAGCAGGCCGCTTTAGTAAAATACATAAGTAGCGTGAACCCTTGGTATCATTGGATTACCTCGCATTACGTAACGGGCAGTGACGCAGTTCCATTTCCCGCCTTTCACACTTCCTCTTGCTCTTGACATTGAAAATTCTTTAGATATAGTGTATTCGCTTAAATGGTTTGTATGAACATTAATCCTCGGACACATAAAAAAAACATGTATGTAAATTTTGTCCAATAAGATGTTTTTTTAAATTAAATAACGTTTCTTTATCTGATATTAAATAAGAACTTTAAGTATACAGTATTTTGGTGCATACCTTTCATGATTTTTTTTTTATTTATTTCGTATGTGATTTTCCTAAATGAAAATTATTTAATGCATGCAAAGGGGCCTCCTTAGTTGCTTATTTAAATAAAATCGGCTAGTGTTGGAGGACATAACTGCACAAAACACTTATGTATGAGACGATAAACATAGACGTGCAAACCTTTCGAGCTAACGTACTGTACCTATACTAAAGCGCTTTGCGTAGGCTTGTAGCGACATTTATGAGACATTACATTACTGAACAATTTAAAGCCCCAATATATACTTAATACCGTGGCGACGGCAGGACGAAATGGCACGCTTGGGACCAGTTAGCCTAATTGAAAAATATTTTATATTTCTAACAATGTTGCTCATAAAGTTTTGTTTTTAATTTTGTATTGAAACAACAACTTTAATTTAAGCTTGAACAAATAAGTAGCCTAAGGGATAGACAAAGTGGAAACTGTGCTACATAGCCTAAATTGTCAATAAACTTTATGTACAGTGGGCCACAATGAAAACACCTTATCACCCTTGTAAGGGTACACATGGTATGTTTTTCTTTGTTGCTCACACTTATTGAACTAAATTAGGTTTAATGTACCGATTTTACACCTTTATACTTTTGTAACTATTCTAAAGTAACAGTCGAAGTCTGTGCGTACCCCTAGATGCCATTATTGATGTCGGATGGGAAAACCTTAACAAACCTTATACTCGTATGTAACATAAAATTTGTAAATTATTTATGTATGGAAACGATTGATAACATCAATTAATTTAAAATCTCTTGAACAAACTAAACAAACAAAAAATAATTGATAAGTAATATGCACATAATTAGTTATTAATTACAGTGACTAAGAGATCTGATTGATGTTACTAACTCTTCACATAAAATAATTAAGATTTGATTGACACTATTACTTAAATATTTTTACTCAACGCAGACTTTAACTTAAAAACTTTATGTGAGGAATCCATGTACCCGCTATGAAGTCGAATATTAATCAAGAATCAAGTATATTTAATTACATGTCGCCGTCAATCTTTCTAGGAACAATTTCTAGCATAGCGATTAACCACGTCCCCGGAGGGATGGTGCATTGTCATGTCCTAGAATACAATTTCACCCCCGCGAATTTTCCATTTTGCAAGTATTATCGCTGTTCATTGCACATGTCCCGATTATAATAGAGTTATTTGAAATTAGACGCAACTTTAATAGAAAGTTGGTGACATAGCGGAAAAGAGTAACCAATTATTCAATAAATTAATTTATTATCACTTGTGTTTTTTATATTCTATTGAGTAGGCAAATTCACCAAGCCCACCTGATGGAAAGTGGTTAGCGAAAACCGAGTCGGTTTTCGGTAACCACTTTCCATCAGGTGGGCTTGGTGAATTTGCCTATGGTCGCCTTCGACACGAGGTTACAAGCGAGTCGACATTTTATATTGAACTTCAAATTATGCTTCAGTCAAACACCAGACGTGAGTGCTACACAAACATAGTATACTCTGTGGTCAGTCCCGGCACATAAATAAGTTGGGTACATATGGTCCCGAGAGAAAACCTTGGCTTGGAGTGTGCTCGCCTTTGTGATTCAGTCTGGGCAGTGTTTATTTTGGATCCTTGTCGTGAGACATTTTTTTTAAAAAAAGATTCGGTTTAGATCCTTTTCAATTACACTTCTGTATATTAGGTTATCATAGGTAGAATTATTTTACTTGTTCTATATGATAAGTACGTAGATATTTGCACAAATGCTGGTACTTTTACCATTCTTATTGGAAGAATGTAAAATAGTGTTATAATAAACAATTAAGCAATCCTGAATAATTTGTCACAGACACATACCTGTATTTTGAGCGACGGGTGCTGCCATAACTTGTGAGAAGAGAAGGAGGACAAAAACACCCGCCATCTTGTACAGCTCGGTGGCAAGCATCTTGATCTGTTAACAAAGTTAATTTGCATTTTAATATTAATGACATTCAGAAATGTTTTCCATAAAGTATGAATTCACAATTTGAGAGAGAGTGAGAATATGCAGTTTTAAGTCTTCGCTTGATAGCGCTGAAGTACAAATTTTACATTTATGTGGCTCACTGAACATGCTGATGTACGTAAGTTCAAAAAGGGTTGTAGGATGGTCGTCATGGGATTAGTTGGAATACACTCTGTCTAGGGTCGATTGGTTGTATATATAATATACATATATAAGGTGGACACAAATCAACTGCAAATATTTTAAGGGTAGATTCAGACCGCTATACTAAACAACTTTTCCAAATAAACATATATCGAAATACGAAATTTATTTTTCACTCTCCAATCTAAACTAGATCAGCTGATTCTAAATTTATATGGGAGGTCAAACATATTTTTTCATATTTCAATATAAGTTTATTTAAAGAAGTTGTTTGGAATAGCCGTCTGAATCTGCCCTTAAAATATTTGCAGTTAATTTGTGTCCACCTTATATAAGTATTGATAAAAATAAAAATAAATCGGCCAAGTGGAAGTCAGACTTGCGCCCTGAAGGTTTTATACCACCACAAAATATTAAAAGACAACAGGTTATTTTATATGATTTTTGCTTTTCTTTGATTTGTTTGAAAATTTAATTCAATGTATTTATTTATTTTCTTATAAAATAACAACTAAAAACTACTACTAAACTAAATGCTGTTTCATATTGCTTCTTACCAAACTACATGATTCTTGTTCATCGGGAAGTACCCCGTAGGTCTTGGTTCCCATCCAAAATTGCTAAATTTACGAAAATTAGCCCGTAAGGCATATCTTTTGATCGCGTTAACTTATAATTTTAATTATTTTACAGCCGAAAAAACCCGCAGGTCTGAGTAACTATTTACTAATAAATATAATTGTTTTTACCAAAAAAACGAAACCGACTTTGTTGTTTAAATATGCTTCATATCAAACATTTAAATAAATCTAAAGTCGGTGCCGATTCTTTTAATAAAATATGCTAATTAACGAGCCAGCAGCTATAGTCAAAGAATTCGTGAAATTGGCACCAACTTCAAATTTATTTAAATGTTTGATATGAAGCATATTTAAACTACAATGTATTAATTATTTAATCCTTTTTAGTTGAGGAATTGAAGTCGGTTTCGTTTTTTTGGCAAAAACAATTATTTTTCACTGTTTAGTTTTGAATACGCAATACCTTACAACTAAAAAGTTGTAAACAAGATCATTTTGGAAAGTCAGGTAAACGTCATCAGCGTCGTGTCACCTTATTGACATGGAATATATCAAAAAATACCCAAATCGCAATTAAACTTGAAGAGTTGCCTCGATAACTCCATGATTCCATCATCAGATCCTGATCTGATGACTATGAAATCATCTAGAAAGTATACCCTTTCTAACAAAAAAATAATTTTATAAATCGATTCAGTGGTCTTCGAGTAATCGAGCAAGATATATTACAATCAAAAAGTTGTAAATACGTTGCATTTTTGAAAGTGGGTAAAATTTTCCAGCATCGTCTCATCTACGTCTCACCTTACTAAAATGGAATATATCAAAAAATACCCATGCCCAATACAAAACTTGAAGAGTTCCCTCGATTTATCCATGATCCCATCATCAGATCCTGACCTGCTGAATATGGGACCAATCGGAAAGTATACCATATCGAACAAAAAAAAATTTTTTCAAATCGGTCCAGCTGTCTTCCTGAAATCCGGTAACAAACATTAAAAAAAATACAGACGAATTGAGAACCTCCTCCTTTTTTTGAAGTCGGTTAAAAACTGAAGAGTTTGTTTGTTTTAACGCTTATAAGTTTAAAACTACTGGTCGGATTTGCAAAATTCTTTTTGAATATGAAAGCCTCATTCTTGGGTAAGGTTATAGGCTATAGTACATACTAATGGCGATTGAGACCGCGGAGAATAGCTAGTATTCTATAAATTTCAACTTGATATACGTTCATGCGTTCCTGAGACAATAAACGGACAACAAAATTTTCTTATAAGGGTTCCTTTTTGTCTTTTGAGATACGGAACCCTAATACAATAGTAAAAAGTCTCGTGTTCATTCAAAGCGAACAAAAATAATAGTCTTAAGAAAATTTTGTTAAAGGGTAATATTAACAAATTTTCCATTTGTGATTAAATAAAATAATTAAACAGGCAGTCATTGTGAGTCACGCCAGCACATCAAAATACTAGATTTGCCTAAATTTCTTTTGTCAAAATTCAAAAAATTTAATAAATGAAGAACCGCTCGACCGATTTTGTGCAAGCCCTACTAAATAGTCCGAACTAAGCCTAAACATTTGGTTTGGATAAAGTAAAAATCCTGGACAAAGTAAGTAGGTACTACGCAACTGAAGTCTTAGAAATGTAATTGTAAGAAATATTGATTGAACAATATACTTCGTTTTTGTCACCGATTGCCCTTTGATCCCAAGGTTTCTAAGTGATTTCATAACTAAATTAATGTTTTACTTCGGTGGTTGTAGGCAGTCTGAGTGAAATATGCTTACAAATGTGCTCTTTGATACTCGTTAATGGGTTTAAAATCAGTTTTAAGTTAATAACAGAGTTGGATTGGAAATTCTTAATGTTATAAAGAACAACTATGTTATTCGTACTTACTTGTTGTAAGTACTTAAGTACTTGATATTATTCTTCTTACAACTTAAAAAACTTTAAAATAAGCGTATAATAGTATTAAAATAAGCAAAATCATAAAGGTTAAGAAAACATCTCGCGTGTAATTCTTTACAGAAACAAAAGTAAAGTACAGTAAAGTAACAGATTTTTTAATGTCCAAATCACGAAAATTTATTTGCCCAGAATACATTACATAACGAAAAAAATCAATCTCAGGAATCCAAGAGAGTACTTGCAATAAAACTGTTCCGATCCACTTTTATTCCAAGTACCGGATAACTCAGAGTGATGCATCAATTTACAATGTAGTGTAGTCACACGAAAGAAGACACTTCAAGCAGAGTTTAAAAGGTCATTTTGGATAACCAGCATTAAGGACATTTTTTATTTAGTAAACTTTATTACACAGTCGTAATCGGTGGACTTTTAGCCTCAGGATATTACTGAGGAGCGTCTAAATACTTACATTAATTAGTATTTGTTATACTTAACACAAAATCTATTTCAGACGGGCCTACATAGAAACGTCAAAGTTCCAAAGCCAGTGTGGACATGCCATCCAGACCAATGCCTCAACCTGCTTCTTGCTCTGTGAGCACTTTCCCGATTAGGTAAGCGAACTTATTTAAATATCGTGTAAATATTTAAGTATTCATTAAGTAAATGATACCTATTTAAATATACTTAGGGTCTAAGGTTTAAGCTTTGAATTGAATTGTCTTAATTTTGTTGTTATCGTGCTATCTGCTCTTTTAACTCATAGCCTACTTTTTAACTAAGGTAAATAAGAAAGCAGTTTGTCAATTCGTCAGAATCTTTTATTTTTCATACAATATCGGCTCCAGTCGAAAGAGCAAAGTAAAAAGCTTATTTACATATTCATTATTTTTAAATGCTATCTGTCTGGTCGAGTTCTCTTATAAGTATAATAAAAATATGACAATCATAAAAAGTAACGAAACTAATCAATTTCTACATATGTTCGATGATAGGAACGTAATGTGGATGTCAGGTGTCACCGCAAGTCTGGGAATGTGTACAATGTAACAAGGGTCGCCAGATTGTATCGGACCAACGTCCTATATCCACTCTCGATGACATTTATTATATTTTCCTATTGTATCAATGAAAAATATGTCCTGAAGACCATGATTTAGATACAATTTGTTATTTATATCTTAATATGCTGCTGTATATGATTCCTCTTAGAAACTAATCAACAGAATCGAAATTGTATTGCGTGGTAACCTACATATACGCACAAAATGCAGTATGTGCTTAAATAATTGCAGACAATTTATGTGTGAAAATGAATAAATATTTGCTTGCGTCTCTATTCGAGAATCGTAATAGGTACTTGTTTTTCTCAAAATTATTTTATTTCAATATTCTTTAGTATTCCTATCCAAAAACTAAGACTAAGGATATAAGTCTGAACTAAGAACATAACGATTTAGCTACACAAATAGACATTATGAAGGTAAATCTTTGAGGTAGCCGTAATAATAACTTGTAAATTTGTAAGTCTAATAGTTTGAGATCTTTTCAAAATCAAAGAACCCGTCCTAAAACCACAAATCATCTGTCTAAACCCAGGTTAAGTTAAATAGGACACGGTTATAGATTTTAAGCTGTTCCGATTTCTCGGAGTCCACAGTGCTCCGGTGACCTACTTCCCGGCCTCCGAGAGTTCCCAGGGGTTCGATGCACCCCGCTGCCGACCAAGATTGACAGGCAATTAAACTGTCTCTTTTGGGATTTACTTGCATTATAAAATGCGTTTTTATTTGCAAAGTAAATTGTTGCTGGCAGCTGAGAAAAAAAACGATAAGCAACATTATGGAAAAATGAAATAAGAGCATAACATTTTTTTTTTAGAAAAAGTGTACCCGCACCCGCTTACTGTGAGTTTGTGTGTGTGTCTTCTCGCATTATCTGTGTTATGTTATCTCCTCAGTGGACGTAGAAAACAATATCTTTGTCTTTGTCCACGGGATGCATTTTAGTGGAGAATTATTTTCTTACTTCAACTCATTGAGTAATTCTGTGTCCCTATCCTAACCTAATCAATCTTGCCAGTTATACATTTTACCCACTTGTTGGTATTCGAATTTCTGATTGTGTTAAGCTGAGCTGTGGTGCTAAGGTAGGTACTGTCTTATCTGGGGTGCTAAGTGCGGGAAACCTCGAGTGCCCAGTCACTTGAAAACTTTGCGTTCTCGCTTGATCCAAACGGATCCGGTGAGAGAGCGGGTTGACAAGTGATTTGGGACGGTGCACCCTGGGCGGCAGTTAATAACTCCCTGATTATTCGGGGTCTTATTGACTGTCGGCCAATGTCCTGCAAACTGTGGGGCACTCCCCCCATCTTTTAGTAGATGGTGAGCGGATGCCCCACCCCGAGGTGAGGGCCTCCTTCTGTGGAATATTTATTTCACAGAGGAAGGCCATCGTTAGGGAGCGCTGGGCTCCTGCCCAGCGCATTTGAGGGGGCCGAAAGGCCAGGCTGGAGGGCGTCGTGGTAGAATGCTAACGCGACCCCATGGCGCTCTCAACGGCCATGCGTGGAAACGCCGGAGGGGTTTTAGTGGGTAGTCCGGGCACTAGGCCTGGGAGTCCCACACTCTGTGCGTAAATGCATTTCCCCTCCGTTAAAAAAAAAAAAAAGGTACTGTCTTATCTGCTTTATTTTGAGATGTCTACGTTTACGAGAGATGATATCATCAATTTTCTTTGATATTGCAGTCTTTAGCAATATTGTTAAAAAAAGTGTCTAAAATAAAGAGTACAAGTTTCCAGACTTAGAACAACACAATCCCTGATTTGCATAGAACCTTGACTAGTGTAGTGTCACGATCGTAAACACGGTCCGGATCACGTAACTGCAATTTACTTTCTTCAGTATACGTATGCGTCGAAAACCCAATATATTAGTATTATTTATTCTTCTAGCCTGTTTCTTTATTCCCGTTTTAATGAGTCTGACGAAACTAGAAAGTTGACCTAACGAGCAAAGCGCCTTTTTTTTACTCGGACAAAATTTTAGCTTTAATTTTTGCTCTATAATTACGAACATCACGAAGATCGTAGGTATTATATAAAATCAAACCTGACGAAACTTGGTTTATAATCATAAGTTCTTCGATTTCACAAGTCTTTTTTTTCATAGGCAATTTCTACTTAGGCGAGCATTTTCCCAAAAAAGGATGTTGTAGTTAGGTAGGTAGGTACCTACGTAACCTTAGGGTAGGTACGTTTTAGTAATGTTTTATTTAAAGTTCACAGTTCGACGTTTAAGTCTAGCTAGGCTAAGCTAATTATGACCAGATTACAATAAAGATGGCGTGGATAGTCTGGATATGGAAGAAAAGAGCGGGTAAAGACAACAAGAAGTTATTAGTTATAATAAATGTTGGTCAATCAAACACATTAAGTTAGATAGAAATTGCCCTTGTCAGACATATAGCATCTACTAATTGTTTGAACCGATATTTTTACATTCTAGCTGCAACATTGCGAGCCCAATACTCTCAATCCTTTACCTACTTTACAGTTTACTCGGTCTGTGCTACTCACTGGATGGGGATTACCATCGAGTGAGTAGTAAAGCACTTGGTCGGCTCAAAGATTATGTTAATAGTCGTTAATTCATTGGCCTCTCACTTTACTGATATATAATATTATATCGATGTCCTAGTTCAAATCTATTAGGTAGTAGGTCGGTATCGGTAACAACTCAAAATCTACGATGTGGAATAATTACCCATAAGCCCAATTCAAACAGATTGCGATTGAACGAGGAAGTTGTTCAAAGTCAACACGGGTTCGCAAACAGCTCGTTTGTTTGCCTTCCTTTGGAAACTTCCTATATTATATTGAACTATCCATTTTCTTTATCTATAAGTACTTACATATATTATAATAAAATAGTAAAAATATTTTGTCTGTACATTTAGTAATTTTGACTGAAATGGATAGAGGGACATTTAATTAAAATGAATAATATAAAGCAAAAATTTATTTTTTATTTTTTTGTCTTTCTGTGTGTATGATCACGCTTATCTCTGAAAGTACTAAAGCGATTTGCTTAAAACTTTCTCCAATTGTTTTGTTTTAACTCGAAAGAACTTCAATAAATGATTCAACAAAATTGGTTAATTAAAAAAAGTTATCGTAATTTAAATGAACTTTTTTTCATGGGATAAGTCCGCCATTGTATTATATGATTTTTTTATAGTATAGAGCGTAGAGATATATATATATATATACTTAACCAGTAGGTACCTAACAATATGCGCATTTTGAAGTGTCGATGATAATATTTGTCTAAGCGTTCAACCGGAAGTGATGGAAAGCCAATATGTCCTCGTTTGAAACATATCATATTTCAATTTATCATAAATTTTGAGATATCAGGTGGTGTTCAGGAAGTTAATATTGTTTTTTTCTTCCTCTTGCTCGGAAATAGCTTCATTATTTTAAAAAAAATACGTTAATAATCTCACTGCTACTACTACTACTTGCCTACGTCCACAATGGAGGTTTTTTAATGTACCTGCTTACACGTTTTCATACATTAGGTTTTTAGTTTCACTAAGCTCTGGCCAGCCTACCAAAAAAAAACTATTCTAGCGGTCGTTAATGGAAATTGCTGGACACATTTGTTAGGTTGGCACTAACCATTAGTTCTTATATTGTTTAAAAATATACATATATGATCATTTCAAACAATTAAAAATAAAGAAAAAAGTGAGCGTTTGCTGGTTGTAGGCGCCATTGTAAAATTTGATACGATGTTGTTTCGTCTCAAGAGGAAGTCAAGGGGAGGAAAAGTATTGTACAAGCCTCGGCCGAAATTGCAATTTACGTCCTCTTATTTTTAAAAGGCCTTGGCTTCGCCTCGTCTTTTTAAAAGCACTTGGCAATATAATTCGGCCGTAAATTGCTTCATTTCTGGCCTCGACTGTAATGTAGGTACTATTTTAGCATAGGCTTCTATTCTCTGATAATAAGAATCTTTTAGGTAGATGTTTTTGCTACGCTACAATCAATATAATAATAACCTGATTATTTGTGAAGTATTAGATACTAGCGACCCTCCCCGGCTTCGCACGGGTGCAATATTATTATAAGACATACATAAAAACCTTCCTCTTTAATCTCTTAATTAATAAATCTTAAAAAAACTGCATCAAAATCCGTTGCGTAGTTTCAAAGATTTAAGCATACATAAGGACAGACAGTGGAAAGCTACTTTGTTTTATACTATGTGATAATGATAATAATTTTTAAAACACTCAAACTGGGAATTTTAAACATGACTCTACTGCACATTACTTTGTTATAAACATGCATAAAAATGCTTACATACCTATAGGTTATGCAAATAAATGAATCAAATTGAATAAAATCTATAAGTTATGAGTATTATAAATGCGAAAGTCTCAGTCTGTCTATCGTTTACGCTTATGTTACGTAGATATAGTTAAGGACCAAGGGTCAAACATACGCTACTTTCACTAAAGCGGAGCCGCGGGCAACAGCTTGAAAAATATATGTTTTCAAGTATGGACATTGTAATTCATATAAACAAACTTCCTAGATATTACCTAAGTACAGAAATACTAGACCAGTGCACTGCTCAAAATTACCTAGCGACAAGACATCTAACTCGTTGACAATGGAACCCACAATTGAATTTTATTGTCATCTTGTTCTCTTGCAAGAGTGTGTGAGAGACATTTTGAGGAATATTAGATTTTTTTTTTTTATTTTATTTTTTTTTAAATTCATGTACACAGATATGTATACAAAAGAAAAGAACATCGAATAAAGAACATTAGTACAAGAGTGCTGCATTATTTCTAAAGAAATCTCTTCCAGCAGACACAAGAGAGGAAACGAGAAGAAATTTTTATTTTTGCAATTTTTATCTAAAATCAAACATAGATCTTCTATATAATAAAAATCAATTGCTGTTCGTTAGTCTAGCTATAACTCGAGAATGGTTTTGATCTTGAAATATTTGTGGAAGTTTAGGAAAAGGTTAAACGGTGAGAAAAGTGCATTCAGGTGGTACGGAGTTCGCCGGGTCAGCTAGTTTAAAATAAAATTGCCTGGCGTATACTCCTATGTACTTAATCAATAGATATAATTTTATACTTCCGTCGTTGACCAATTAATTAACCCCACGCATTTTCAACTTTGCTTTTCATAAAATTAGGAAGTATCTACCTACGTCCTGCGCAGTTTCTAATTCTAGTAAAGTTGTAAGGATTCAAGGCATAATAGCCTTCCGACAACATGTCAATCTATGCCCACTACATGGATATAAGACGTCGGCAATTCGTAAACTTGGTCTTTTTATAAACGGCGGCGTCGTCTCGCCTCAGTTTCTAAACGCTCGCTTCGCTAATATAATGACAAATATTTGAAGAAGACCGCGTCTAATCTAAATGCCATAATAACAGTAAAGGGTTACGGAGGTCAGACGGCAGTGGCTTAATAACCAGTACCGCCAAATCAGGACCATGATTAATAGCGTACCCTGGGCTCTGAAGCGTAAGCTGAAGATGCAACCGGGAAAACACACTATAGCGAAGAAGAACAATTATAATATCAGACCAAGATGATAAAACGTCGACAGAAAAATGACATTGAAGAGGGTTCGTTAATTAAGATTTGTTGACAACTGGTATGGCAAAATCCTGCAAACTCTCCATCTTACATTATAAAAAGTGTCGGTAGGTACCTATCTAATGATGATTGAATTTGTTTGATTGAAAATTGTTATTTTTAGGGTTCCGTACCTGATCTTATATAGGGTTACATTTTTGCATTTTGAGGTACAGAACCCTAAAAATAAATAGTTAAGTACAGTGACTCTACCTGCTTATAATTTTATGTTAAGAAGCTAAGTAAGTACATATCTATGTTATTTATTTTTCTTAAATAAATAAACAACATGTACTTAACAATAACATTTTTTCACGAAACATGAATTACCCATGGAAGCCGCATAAACTCGTAAAATTACCAAAAGGCGTCAAACAGACAATAAAAAATAATGCGGAAAAGGCGCAGCAGACACAAACCAATTTCAGTAACCAAATGAATTTTCCCCTTACAATCCCAATTTGATTTTCGTCTGGTAATTATTGCGTGTTTACTTACCGGTGGAGATTTCCCGCGTTTCTTCGATAGGAAGTTTCTGGAACCCGAAACGTGTGCCCGCTGTCACAGCGTGCCGCGTTCTACAGGATTTTAATTCAACATGCCGCACCGCAACCAGTGATGGCGACGCTGCACACGGCGCCTGCGCCAACCCTATGACGTCAATGGGTTCGTTCACAAAGCATACAGGTGTTGGTGATAAGTATACTGCAGTAACCGCGTGTATAGTTGACAATCCTGCATCTATCTTTCCTCAGATATACCTACTTCCGTACTAAGAGTCATCCTAAACCTAACCATATGTGGTACAAAATCCCTGGTGTTGCAGGCGTCTATGGGCTGCGGCGTTCACTTTCAATCATATAGGCCACGTACCCGTTTGCCTACTAAATTGTATTCTTATGAACAGTCGCCTGCCCAACGTCAATTCTCCTTGTAGTCGAATACGTTACCAGTCGGCCAGATCAGAGGTACAAGTAAAATGAGGTCTCTACGAAAACCACGGAAAGACAAGGTGGACTGTATTCCTAAACATGAATTACCGGAAACTATACAGCGCGCAATCGCAATTTCAACCTAATATCTTTGATTGTAGGTAGATATATTTCAAATTTTTGTAGGCATTTGCTACGAAAGCTACGAAGAATTAGCTTTAATCCAGTCTCCTGGTAAATTAAAAAGATTTTTTTTTACAACTTTACCTCCCACTCTGTAGAGAGGGAATATACATTAATCCTATGATTTTAACGGAAGATAAACTTATTGTTATAAATAATAATAATCGACAGACCTGTTAGTTTTGGCATCGAGAACTACGAGATTGATATGCAACGGCTATAAAGTGTGTTGAGGCTGTTTTATTTCATCCATTAGACTTTACAATACTCGTTTAAAAATTTGATGAATGAATGAATGACGAATTAACATTTTATTGTGCCATTATTATACAACATTTATTTGATATATCGCCCTCTTATTTTAGCGCTTTCCCGGCTGTATCTGCAACTCTTCTATGGAATACTTATTTGGAAGATCATTTGGACGGATATACGAACATAAAACTTCTTAAGCTTGTCCCCTCTACCATTCCCTCGCGGAGATGGAGGTGACTTGTTTTTTACGTAATTTACTAATTTTCGTACTTTGCTCTTGTGTAAAACACATCTTTTCATCTCTACCAGCTGCGAATGAGAGATTCTAATTCAAACGAACGGATCGGGTGGTGAAACTAGGTTCAAAGAAAAAAGGGATTTGCTTCGATTTGGGTACTACTCATAAAAGCCAGTTTTTGATCCAAAGGTAAAATCTTAGAAATAAAAATATTTTTATGAAAACAGTAATAAATTTATTCATATTTTTTAACAATATGAGTATATTACAAATTTGTACTAGTTTTTAATTGATTGCTGATTATAATACAATTTTAATGTCTTTTTATATAAAACCTGTAGCAATGTTGAAATCATCAAAAATTTTACGATATGGTCCAGTTGTTACCAATAAGCTAAAAAAATATTGATAGGCATTTGTAATAATGATAAACAATGATAATAACATGTTTATCGGTTCTTATAATTTAATCAAGTTTTACTCTTTTACTCCTAAAGTAGAAACTTAATAAAAACCCCAAAATGGCTGAAAAAAATGAAGCATATATCACATATACAATTCCAATGTATTCCCCTATCAACCCAGCCGTCATAGGAGCGACCACTCCAGCCAAAGATCGGACACTATTCGATGCCCCTATTAAAGTTCCCCTATGATCCCCATCACATCTTTTTAAAATCATTTCTAGTGTAACTAACCTGCCCACAGCATTACCTATAGCTAAGGGAACCAACCATAACACATAAATATAAACATTATGTGACAATATCAACCCCATCAATGACAAACTTAATAAACCAAAAATATGGAAATTTCTTAAACTATAATCAAGGTCTTTTTTGTAAAAACTATTAATATAACCAATGAAAAAACTACACACAGCACCTATCACACCTTGAAATGATATTATATAGCCGATATATTTTGGAGTTAACCCGTAAGTTGTTTTGAGATAAATTTGGTAATTTGAAAAATAAACGCCCATTGCAAAACCTACCAAGGCTTTGAATAGAAACACATCCCAATAATCAGACCATTCTATTCTATACAATTCAACTGCCGACTGTCTTACACTACAGAACAAAGAATGCACCAAGTCTTGGGTAATTTCATGTTTATGTTTTTTCTTTGCTCTTTTTATTTTATCTTGAGGTAGGAGAAAATATACTAAGCCTGAAACAAAAAGATAATTATTTTTATGATTAATGCATGTAGATCATTGGTTAAGATATTTTCTATTTGCCAATAAATTTTTTTAAGGATGGCAGGGGAGTATTTTTTAGAGTAATTGATAAATTAAAGAACTATGCAACACTCTTATACTTTTGTTTTTTTTTTATGAGTTAATAATTATACAAGAGAAACTTAAAATTACCTGCATTCATTACAAAACAAATGCCAACCAGAATAGCAACAATACGGAATCCATTCTCTGGATTGTCCTCCATAACGTGGCCACCAATGACAGGACCTAAGGTGATACCAGCACCTGATATTGCAGACATTCTTCCATATATTGATGATTGCTTTTGTTCATTTTTTTCATAATCTGGGACCAGAGCTCTTGTGAGCATTTGAGTTTGTTTGAAGAGACCTGAAAATATACAAAGTTTAGCTAAATGAACATACTCATTCATTATAAAGAAGTGTTGAGCTTTTGGATGATACAAATATTTTAAAGCAAAGAAAGTTGAAAAATGAGTGTACTGTCAGCATTGTCCATGGCGCAAAAGCTTGGCACTTTTCTGAGGTACTCAAAACTTATGTTTTGAACATTATTATGTGGCATTATTTTTCTGATAAGCATAATATAAATAATATTAAATCATTTATTTCAGGCCAAAAAATGTTTGTTAATTGGTGAGTGCTATTGCTGGTGGTCTAAAATTTAGACATCAGAATATCCTACTTGCTTTTTTAAAACACACATGCAAAGTAAGAGAGTGGTTTTAAGGCTTTAAACAAAATTTTTAAATTATTACATACATACCTAAAATGGCCCTAATAAGTAATATCACAGCTACTGAAGACACAAAACCCAACCAAGTATAAGCAGCACTGCTTACTAATAGAGTCATTATCAATATGTTTTTCCGACCTTTTAAATCACTGAGACTGCCCTGAAAACATGAAATTAAAATATTTACAATCAAATAAGCTAATTAATAAGCAATGTGTCTTCCATGACCCGTTCCCGTGGGAATTTCGCGATTCATCCTGAAATATCTTTATATTTAGTTGGAAAGCTTATAACTTTAGAAGTAATGGTTAGATTTGGAACCTGGCCAACAAGTGAATGGACCTCTTTGAAGCAGTGTACCCTGACCTAGAGGACTATAGGCACTTCTTACCAGGAGATGTTCTGAAACACATGCAGTCCTTTGGAAATCTTGGAGAGGGTGAGTAAGGTATGGGGTAAGTACAAAAGGACCCGAAGGTTCGACATGCTTCCTATAATTTAGGACCCCATAAGAACATAACATAGATTTGAAAACTATATCTGCATAATAATAGCCTGATTTTTGGAGGATATAGGCAGTACATACACACTATGGGGGAGTAAAGCAGGGAACAACTAGTATGTTAAAAATCTTACAATAAGTGGTCCAGATCCTAGTTGGAATCCAGCATAAATGGAGCCAAGTAATCCAACATCCATGTGGTTGGCGCCCAGTTTTCTTGCATGTCCAGATACAAGGGGTATGATGGTTCCCACGGCCAACAGATCCTAGAAATAACATTAATTGAACTTTCCCTTCAGTTATAAATTCTTAAACATTAAAATTTAAAGTATACATGCAATAATTAAAGCAAGATTCAATAGTTCACAGCATATAAGTTGGCAATAAGCTGAAATGACCTTGAATGCATAGTAGCCGATTTTCATACTAATTTTAACGTGCGCAGCCCCCCGCACGTCCCGTTTGTGTCCCAACTTATGTGCCGGGTATTATATAGGTATGTAATACATAAAAATTTCACACCAACCCTATTAGGGCAATGTGCTAAGTATACTAGCAGCCAATATACAGACATAATACCAACCCTCAAAGTAATAATCTTTCTACCCAAAACAAATAAGCCAACTTCCATTTTTTTACTGGGGCTGAAGTGAAAACAGAATGTATGATAAAAACTTTATTGCAGTATTTTCAAAGAATTGATAAAATAACAGTTCTTAAATTAAAAAAAATGAGTACAAAGCAAGCTTATCACAAATGCAATTTTTTCAAACTGCACTGTGAAGCAGTGGTGGACCACCACTAGTGGTTGTGGTTTTAATGTTAAGAGCCCTAAAGTGTGGACCAAGGAGCCATGTGAAAGAGACATTGTGAAAAAGGACAACACTACGATAATAGGCTTCATGAGACTAAAATTATGAAGAATCGTAGAATCATATGCTTACCAAAAATGCTATAGCTTGAAGTACACAAATTGAAAAACACATCTTAGATGTAATCAATATCAATTTTTTTACTATGTGACGGTCGGTATGTAATTCCAGTATATGATCTTAACTGTGCTGAACTTTTTTTTTACTATTTTAAGTACATTTTTTAAAATATGTTGCTTGTTTACATATTTATTTATTTTAATTGAAATTGATTGATTGTTATTGTTAATCGACGATGACGGATGACGACATGTGACAATTTGGTGACAATGACAATAGATAGGTAGACATGGCATTGTTGACATTCATGTTTGGCCTTGGTGACATTTGACTTTGACAATGACAACACAATAAAATATTCGGTTGTATTACCCTGATGCCATGGCTATAGATGTTATTTATCAAAATTATTTTAAAACGATATTATACGGCATTGTATGGCCGCACATGAGAAATGTGGCTTTCCACCTTCTTTCCACCACTTTTAAAAACCATGCAAGAACTATTTTAGTAAGGGAGATGTCACCTTACATCATGTATTGCGCTGTCTCGCTTACTCACTGGAACTTGCATGTTTTTTAGAGATGATTGTAGGCTACCTAACCAGAATGTTACAGCTAGTTAACTTTGCTAGTTGACAAGAGGTTTTTGGAGGGGAAAGTAAACTGTCGTTATGCCTGCGCTGTATTTTAATTTCCAAAACTTAGGTTTTTTTCGAGTATTTGTGCTTAATATTGGCGGATTATTAATTGCAGTGTTCGTGCACAAGCGTGAATGTTGGAAAGTGGTACAGTGTCGATTACGTGACTTTTTATCGTTGTCACCAAAATCTCCAAGTTATAGCTGTGAAATTTTTCCATCACTTCACTTACACCCATATTCTTAAACGTTGCCTCATAGGTCTCCTCCACTTAACCTCATTGGAGGACGCCTCAAGGAAGTCCTCCAACTTTCCTTGAAAACGGTATTCTTAATTATTTCCTTGAGCAAACTCCAGTGAGGATGAGTCAAGGAATGACGTTCCGTTTCATTTCTGTATGTTGGTAAGCCGCCTTACTTTTTGACGTAAAGAGAGTTTTTGACAAAGTTTCTTTTTCAATTTTAGCTTACTGGCATAGTGTAGAATATCAAACCATTCTCAGAATTATATGGCTTTATTCGATAAAATTAGCGTATGGTAATAACAATCATATTAAATGTAATAGACAGTTGACAATGTCGTGAAAAATAGAAAAGCTCTATGAAGAGAAATGAGGCCGCATATCACCACATTCTCCCCCGGTTAAGAAGATACGTCATAATCCTGAAGATAGATCGGTGGGCGCCTTTCTCTCTCTGAACGTCGAGGTTGAGGTTGAGGACTCTGATCTCTTACAGATTCGGGTGCTCCACTGACTGGTTCGTCAGATACCTCATCATTAGATTCAGCAGAGTTCCAGCTTGAGGTATCAGATTCTTCCATTTCAGAAGAAGAGTTCCCCGTTGGTGCGAGGTGTCTGTTAGATACGACTAGCTCCCGACCGTTCTGCAGTCTTATGTGTGAATGGAGATTATTAGCTTCCAACAAATCAACTTCTTCAACAAGAGGATCATACTTGCTTTTCCTAACTTGGTTCTTATATAGTGCCTTTTCCGCCACCGTTAGCCATGTAGGCATTGATTGTCCATTAGAAGATCTTCGAGGATGATTAAATATTCGCTCGTGTGGTGTACACCCAGTCGCTGTGCACAGCAATGATCGTATGGCATGAAGTGACTTTTCGAGGACGCATTCCCAGCGAGTGATAGGCAGATTCATTGATTTTAAAGTTAGTTGTATTGTTTTCCAAATAATGCCATTATATCGCTCCGTCTGGCCATTTCCTTGAGGATTGTATGGCGTTGTATAGCTGGTAGCTACTCCTATTCCGTGTAGGAAATTTTTGAGTTCAGCTGATAAGAAAGCAGTGCCTCTATCCGAATGGACGTATGATGGTAGACCGAAAATGGAAAATAACTCAGATAGTTTCTTTATAACTGTTTCTGAACTTAGATCTGAGCACGGAAAAGCGAAAGGAAATCTAGAGAATTCGTCAACAACTGTTAATATATAGCGGTTATTAGTGTCACCTGGCAACGGTCCCTTGAAATCTATTGAAATCCTTTCGAATGGTGAAGTTGCTTTAATTAATATGCCCTTTGTTCGGCAAAATCTTGGCTTTATTTCAGCACAGACAGAACATGTGGATGTTATGCGTTTGACATCTTCGACTGAGTATGGTAAATTCTTAGATCTTACCCAATGAACCATGCGAGTTATTCCTGGATGACATAAATTTTTATGCAACTCTAGTAGATTAGTATTTTCTGATTGTATTGATGCTGTTATATTTATTCTGGATAGAGCATCTGCTACAATATTATCTTTTCCAGGGCGATATGAAATTTCGAAATTGTAACTAGATAGTTCCAAGCGCCAACGTTGTATTTTGTCATTTTTAATCTTTGAGTTATGTTTCTGATCGAACATAAAAGCTACTGATTTTTGATCTGTGATTAATCGAAAAGTTTGACCTAAAAGAAATTGTCTCCATTTCTTAATGCTTTCAACAATGGCAGCAGCTTCTTTCTCTATCGCTGAATGATTGCGTTCGTGAGTATTAAGAGTTCTTGAAAAAAATGCTACAGGTCGTCCATCTTGGGTGAGAGTCGCAGCAATGGCGTGATCAGAGGCGTCTGTTTCAACAGTAAGTTGTATTTTAGGATTGATAACATTAATAGCTGACTTTGCAATTTCCATTTTAAGCAATTTGAACGCTTGTATTGCTTCAGGCGCTAATGGGAATTTATCTGTTTGTGCAAGTGGTTTTATCTTATCTGAAAATTTCGGCACCCATTTTGAATAGTGAGCGAAAACGCCCATAACTCTTCGGAGTGATACTCGATCACTAGGTACTGGCATATCCAACAAAGGGCGAAGACGCTCAGGGTCCGGTTTTATTACACCATTACATATATTATAACCTAGTAGATTTATTTCAGTTTTTGAAAATTCACTTTTCTGTAGATTCAAAGTTAAATTGTAACGAGTGGCAATTTCCTGAAATAAACGTAATTTTTCATCGTGATCTGCTTGATTATGTCCACAAATTGTGATATCATCTAAATAAGCATATACGCCTTGTAAACCTTCTTTCTCGATGATTGAATTGATTGCCCGTTGAAAAGCTGCTACGCCATTTGTGACACCAAAGGGTATACGACGAAATTGGTACAAATTACCGCATGCTTCGAAGGCTGTATATGGTTTTTCGTTTTCCAGGATGGGTATCTGATGATAAGCACTACGCAAATCAATTTTACTAAATACTTTATGTTTTGCGACTTTACCGATGAGTTCGTCAATTGATGGCAGAGGATAAGCGTCAAGTTCTGTGAATCTATTTATTGTTTGAGAGTAATCAATAACCATTCTCTTCTTGTGATGTTCATTAGAAGTAACCAGAACTTGAGCTCTCCATGGCGAGCGACTCGGTTCGATGATGTTATCATCACGTAGTTTCTTTATTTCATCTTCTATAAATTGTCGATCAGCTTCAGAGTGTCTTCTTGACTTAATAGCTATTGGTTTATTGAAATACAGTAAGTTAGTGAATAGGCTGACCGGTTCAATATTAGCTTGTAATAAAGTACATAGTTTTAGTGTGGGTTTAGGTCCACCAAATTTCATTTCTAGTGCATTATGACTTCGTAAGACATCGTGACCTATTATAATGTCAGCACAAAGTCCGTCCATTATCATAAGTTTGGCATCGACGTTTTGATTTTGTATAGTTAGCTTAAGTGAACACATTCCATTTACTTGCGTGCATAGATTAGATGTAGCCATTGTAATCTTCTGATAACATGGATCTATATTCAGCTTACATAAATCGACAAGACGCCTGTCGATAAAACTAGCAGTACTACCTGTATCGATCAGTGCTCTAGCAGTAATTTTATTGTTTATTAACACAGGTATAATAGCTCTTTTCAAGTCTGCTGCAGCTATTATGCATGAAAATTTATGTGACGATGTAGACATACCTCCTTGAGCAACCTCATTATTATCTAAAGGTTCGCTTGCCGATACTTGATGCTTTTTACTGAGGCACACTTTAGAAAAGTGTCCTTTCTTTCCACAGTTTGTGCAAAAGGTATTAGAAGCTGGGCACATCGAGCGCTGATGCCTTTGATTACCACAGAAATAACATGTTTCGTTCTTTGTTAGAGATCTTTGAATTTTAGGCGTAGAAGAAGATTGAGCGCTAGTATTGTTTATGAGTGGAGTCCGTTGATGAATATAATGATTATTTTGAATTTGTGCCATTTCAAGAGTTCGTGCTTGTTGGTATGCTGTGTCGAGAGTACAGGTACAATTTTCTAGTAGTCTTTGCCGTATAGCTGATGACGATAATCCTGCGATGAAAGCGTCTCTTATGTATTCACTCTCATTTTGTTCCGCGCTTACTGATTTAAAGTTACAGTTCTTTGATAATTGTTTCAATGCTTGTATATATTGATCAACAGTCTCTCCCGACTCTTGTTGTCGATGTGATAATATATACCTCGAGTATATTTCGTTTGAAGGTTTAATAAATAGCGCATCTAGTATCTTTATAGCTGAATCGAATTCTTTTACATCCTTGATGTGTATATATAGGTTTGGAGATAAATGATTAACTAGCAATTGATACCTGCAGTCGTCGCTAACGTTAGTTCCTTTATTTTCTACAGCTTGTAGGAAGTTATTGAAAGTTTGTTTCCAATGAATCCATATTGAAGATTTGTCCGAGCTTGTTGTCGGATCCGCTTCGAATCGTTCAGGCTTTAGATATTTATCCATACTTTTTGTTTATCGAATAAATTGTAGAATATCAAACCATTCTCAGAATTATATGGCTTTATTCGATAAAATTAGCGTATGGTAATAACAATCATATTAAATGTAATAGACAGTTGACAATGTCGTGAAAAATAGAAAAGCTCTATGAAGAGAAATGAGGCCGCATATCACCACACATAGATTAATTATAAAACAATAAAATACTTAATACACAAAGAACTTATTACAGTGGGTACTAGTTCTTTTAAATCTGGTCCTCAATAAAAGTACCTACTTTTCGTTAAACGAAACGTTCGAGGCTTCCTTATGGTACCTCTTGACCAACCTTATATTTTGACAGTTCGTTCCTCACCTCCTTTGAGTAATTTCATTAAGGTGAGGAAGCTAGTGTCAACTATGAATACCATTGAGGTCGAGTGAGGATGAGTGGAGTTTGAGGAAACGTTTGAGAATATGGGTGTTAGCCATCTGATCTGACTCTGACTAGACTTACTTACTTGACTGTACTAGACTACTTACTTGACTTTTGACTTGACTGACTAAAGTAGATAGGATGATAGGACTGAAGAAGATTAATAAAAGAAAGGCCTTAAAGGACTAGTTTCCATGGCCGTAAAAACAATTTAAAAAAAATCAGGTTTATCTTGATTTTGTTTTGTGTGGTTTTGTTTGTGAAGCTAATAACCCTGTGTTTTTTGTGAAACATAATTTCTTCATTAACATAACAATCAATATTTATGTAGTATTTCCAACGAAATATTATTATGAGTAACCTAAGATTTTTAGTAAGTAGTAATTTACATATCTTCTTGGTTCGTCTTATTCTGCAGTCTCGTGTCAGTATAGTCAATTTGCTCTGCTTATTTTTCATAAGTGTGTTCTCAAAACTAGTAGGTACATATTATATTATCATATCAGAAAAAACCTACATTAAATTCACAGGTTAAATTAAATTTTTAGGTACTTCATACTTTTAAAAAGTTACATCGCACTAGGGAAAAGGTTTTCTCAGGGGATAAGAGAGCTCTGAATGCTGCCAGAATAAAAATAAATGAAGAATTTCACAAAAATAAACATGTTACGGAAGAAGAGTCTATTAGATCAGTAAGTTTTATGTAAACTAAATGAAAATCAGATTCCTAAAGATGGATAAGTTGTATTTATTTTAACTAATCAAGTACCTACTCATAAAAGTTCTGTTAATACAAAACTAATTTTCAGATGATAAAATTTGCTGAAGATGTTGAAAATGAGTTAAGAACTCAAGTTATACAAGCTCGAGAGGTAAAACCTGGTGTATTTGGTGAGTACACATCTTTGATTTAGTATCATAATAACTTCAACTACTTACAGCAAACTAGCTGCCTGGTTTAACATGGTGTTGAGATAAATTTTTGATTTCAGAGGCAAGAATAAATGAAGATACTGCTATGCTTGAAAACATACCTTTTGATGAAAATGCAGTCATTGAAAAAGCTCCAAAACAAAGAAGGCCTTGTTGTCAGAATGAAGCGAAAAATAAATAATGGGTTGGGAAAGTTATGTATTTAATACAAATAATTTCGAATGGCGAAAAATAAAATAAAGTTGGGAAAGTGATAAATAATGACATTATTAAAATTTATAAAATTGATTGCTGCTTTATAATTAATGTTGTAGAATATCTATACTTAAATAAGTAAAATATTTAAAAACAGTTTTACTGAACTAGTCAATATTTACATTATGTAGGTACTTAGTTGTTTTAATAAAGCCTTGATAAAATTTATATTTATTGTCTACTGCCTACTGTAGGAATTTCCTGAGGTATCAATGCATGTCCATAAAATTAACCTGTCTTATTCTAACTTCATAATTTTAATGATAGTCTGTGTCTGGTGGGCCTTTGCTTCAATGTAAATTGGGACCAAAACCTCAATGGTATGATGACATCATGTTGTTCACCAGAATTCTTATGATTTCATTTGTTCATCAGGATTTAAGGTGTTAAAAAAATTAGATAAATGTGGTAAAGCAGGGCATTTTAAACCCCCGACGAAAAAGAGGGGTGTTATAAGTTTGACGTGTCTGACTTCTCTGGCAACATAGCTCCCGAACGAATGAAGTGATTTCAATTTAGTTTGTTTTGTGTTAAAGTTGATTTATAGACAAATTTGATAAAAATCGATAGAACCGTTTTGAAGTTGTGGGGGTGAAAGTGGGGAAGGGTTACCGAATTTCTGCAAATATACTCGACGAGTAATAAAAACAAAATGTATAGTGGGTTTTTTTTAATTTTTAATTTAATGTTATTAATCCCTGACGCCAAAACGTGTTTTAAGTTTGATGTGTCTGTGGCATAGTAGCTTTCGAACTGATGAATGACCTTAAGATGATTCCTCTCTTTAGGTATTCCGTGGGGGTCTTTAGATGAGTTTCGAACTTTCAAACAAAGATTGTCAAGTCAAGAGGTACCCTTATGAGATGCTTTTGGACAGAAATGTAGTGAAAGTTAACTCTTTGAAAATTCTGATCATAGATATTCTGTAATAAATCCTCTGACATGTAATTCAAGATGGCAGCTGGGGCCAAAGGCTTAACATGAATTCGTCTATTCCCAGTTGTTACCACTGGCTTTGTCACCACTGGGGACAAAGCATGGAATCATCTTAATTATCAAGCAACCATGTGATTCAAGTCTGCAATGTCCAACCAAACTGAAAACAACTAGACAAAATATGCTTCCAAAGAATCAAACCCACAACCCCCTGGTCTACAGGCAAATGTCCACCACTGGACCACATCAGAGGTAGTTTAAAGGGTGAATATACAAATTTACTTTCTACCATGTTAAAAATTCACTTTATAAAGCCTATGTGTCCTCGAATGGGCTGCTTCAATAAAAAACATCATAAATAGCATTTTTTATACATCAACATCTTCAAACTAATAATTCACAGCATAATCACAAACTCATTACTTCTTCAGAGGTCCAGCAGAGTCCGGGGGGATGCCCAATTCTTCATCCGTATACTCGCTAGGGTCTACATATGGCCATTCACCCTGAAAGACAAGAAAATAATATAAATAACCATGCGGTTTAGATTTGAAGAATAAACCACAAAATGTTAAAAGAATAAAATAGGGTCAAACATATATTTTTGTATAGTTTCCAACATGCCGCAGATTCCACTCCCAAGGAGGCTTAACTTTAGACGTAACAATCAATTCTAAATTACTACCTATTACCACTCCACCCACACTAACATACAAATAAAAAAGTATAATTTTATGACAATCTTAAATAAATTGTATTATTCTTTTAAAATATAAAAAATAGTATACATACATAAACATGTTCTGGCTCTGTTGCTAAATGCCATGTTATCCAGAACCAGGCCAATCCTCCTAGTACATATGATCCATAGAGAGATCTTTTGGATGGCATCGGAGGAGGAACACGATACGACCATACACTATAATAAGAAACAATAAATTTATATTTGATATATTGAGCACAAACATTGTTAGCTCCATAAAAGGGAAATAATTGATAAACGTATTTACTTATTTCAGTAAAAAATAATAATAACAAATATTTAACCTAATATAAAAATGGTCCCTGCAGCATTGTGCTGAAAATGCTGGCAGCATTTCATCTATAAACAGGACGTAGTATTGCAACTTCGAATAACTTGGTTCAAATGGTCCACAAACGTCGGTATGTACGAGTTCACCTGGCATCGAGGCTCTAGTTCTCGTACGAATTTAAGTCTATGAGCTTTCCCATAAATGCAGCCATCGCATAACTCCTTATGCCAAACTAATTCGTTGGCCGAGGAAAGTGCCGGCATTTCGATCTCCCCTTACATCAATAAGCCTCTTGAAGTATCTTTGAACAGGCCTATTGCTCCAGGACCCCACGGACCAAGTGGCTCGACGCCGAACGGAATCAAACTATATATTTCGCGCAGAGACCACTTTATTTTGTAAATAAATAAATAACAACAAAATAAAATAAATAGGTAACAATTTAATATTTTCTCCCTAACGATGACATAACTACTATCAACATACCCATGACCTGCGTTTCTTTTGGTTTGTTTCGCATTTTCTCCTATATTTTTAAGTGTTCGTAATAATAAAGCCCTTGAGACAAGGTTTTTGGTTATCATTTCGAAAACAAATCACGAATTTTTTTAAGTTATTTAATACTAAAAACTAGCTTGAAATTCTGACTGGCCTGGCATAAAAAAACCCACAATATTTGACAATTTTATTTGACAGGTGATTACATACATACCTCTTTTTCTTTCTTTTTTTTAATAGTTTTTACGGCCATCGAAACTAGTCCTTTAAGGTCTTTTTTGAATTTATTAATCTTCTTCAGTACTACTTAAGTCAGCCAAGTCACGTAATCGTCACTGTACCACTTCCCAACACTCACGCACGCATGTTCACTTTGTTCACGAACACTTTGCGAATAATAATCAGCCAAATATATCACAAATACTCGAAAAACCCAAAGTTTTGAAAATTAAATACAGCGCAGACAAAGTAACAATAGGGTAGGAGTGAAATTTTTTAAAACGCTTGAATTTTTTTCAGTCGGTAGGAATAAGGTTCCTTGATACCAGAAATAAATCTTAGATTTTTAGAATCAGACAATTATTTAAAATAAAATATTACATTTTAATGACGAATTAAAGGCGTGGCTACAGTTTTGAGTCAGTCAGAGAAACAGTCTACCCTCACTACTAAATACAAATTGTGTCGTGGGTTTATTTTTAATTTTTAATTTTATGTTATTTATCTTTGAGCTCCGTAGTTGTTCTGCACATTTCCATGTCCAGGCATCATTCACTTTCTGATTATTTTTATGTTGCTTGTTTAGGATCCCAAATAATAGGTTCCTTTTTAAAAGACTTAATGAATCTAAAAGTCTCCTCTTGAGACCAATCCATTTCGATACAAACTACGCGGCCCAACGTCAAAGCACGAATGAAGCGAGAGCGCGAATGTAAACACCCCACTCGCGTTCGTCACGAGGTCCATTGACTCGTGCCCAAAAAACCGTTTCGGACGCGAGCGCCGCGCCGCGAGTGGCGAGACGAGCCGCGAGGCGAACCGCGAGTGTCCATTCACACTCTCGTCTCGCCACTCGTCTCGCGACCAACTCGCGACTCGTACGCGAGTGTAAATGAGGTATAAAATTTTTTGACGTTGACATTTATTTTGACAGAAGTGGAGTGTCGTCGTCGTGCGCGAACGCGATACCTCGATACCTTCGATACGATACCAACGTTCTCCGGAAAAACAGTACCTATTAACGCAAGCGTTTCTTCGTTTTATTGAACGATCTTTTATAATTATTGCATTCTGTTTTGTTTGTATTCCAGTGTGTACGGTTAGGTTAAATTAAGTGAATGTTATGTGATAATGTGATGTGTTTCAACTATTGAAATGGAGATAAATGCAAATCTTAAAGGTAAGTAGGTACTTTTGGGAATTAGGCTCGCTTGTATTCTGTTTGTATTTATATGAAATAATAACTGTACTCGGCGACACCAATTCTGATAACGTATGGTTGCTCTGCTCTGTAAGGTGACTTCTATGAATTATAACTGTAAAGTTAAAGAATTAAATCTTACTTTATGCTAGTTACATGTACAATCTCGGTTCAAATACGTATCCGTGTCGTGTGTCTTTAAGTTAAGATGACTTACCTATATCATAAACTAATCTTATCAAAGAAGCAGATTAAGCACGAATTTACTTTGTTGAAATCATAGATGTTATTTTGCAAGTTCAAAACATAGATTGTCCTGTAGTATGACTCATTTTGTGGCATTGTGATGTCATATGCATGTTGAATACTAATAAACAAACCATAAGTCGTTTTTCATCGCGAGACAATTTTGGTGTAAGTAACAGACAGCAAAGCCCCTATTTTAATTTGTTTATTTGCTTCTGCTAACAAAATAAAAATACCTACAATATACCTTCTAGTCAACAATGATTTTATTATAAAAAACATAATAAATGTATGTTTACTTACTTCAATGGCTCAACAAAACAACCCAAAATGGATCCTGGCATGACTGACCTGACACTTTCTCTTAGCTCTTAGCTCTTTGGATGGCTTCCAGGTCTCTACATACTTCCCTCTCTCATCTTAGCACTTTCCCGGTTGCTTGCTCAGCTGGTTGCCATACTTCTTCCCTCCATTTAAATATTAAGCTTATTTTATTTAGAAATATGTTTTTTCCTTTACATACCTATTTAAAGTTCATTCATTCATTTCGTGTAGATGTCACGGCCAATCGACCATGCGCACCCTGGTGTCAGAGTTCATTTGAGCCGCCTCTCGGCTTCTGATGTAACTTCTTTAATAACTAACAGATGATGGTTGGGACCAACGGCTTAACATAATTTCTGAAACATAGAATCATCTTATTGAGATCATTGATATCAGACAATCGGTGATATAAGCCTGCAATGTCCTAACCAAACTGGCAGCAACTGAACAAAGTATGCTTTCCGTGGAAATCAAACCCATGACCTCCTGGTTTTTAGGCAAAGGCGTTAACTACTGGACCATGGAGGCAGTTTGCACCTATTTAAAGTGAAACAACGCAATTAATTTTAAATTATGCCAATTGATATTTTTTTTATTTAAAATATATAAATTGGCATAGGTACTTACCAAATTGAATGTTTGTCAAATATGTAAAAAGGTGGCCATCATCTTAACAGGTATGTTCCTAGTTTCTCCCAACAAACATGGACCTCACAGACCTCACTGTTATTATTTTTAGCTCAAAAACCATCCTATGTGTCTCATCATGTGAAATACATATATAATACATATAATTACGTCTTTATCCCATACGGGCTAGACAGAGCCTAGAGCCATAAGACCTTAGGCCACGTTTAGCATAATGGTAGTTGAAACAGGAAATCAATAGTGATGGGTTGCTAGCCGCATCGCCTATGTCATGATTTCCCCATTCGGCGATTCCCTCAGACTTTTACGGCTTGCGCGGGAAGAGAAGCAGCTGGTAAATTCTATGTTTTTCTTTTTCTCCCAGACCAGCATGGAAGCATGTGAAATACATTCCTATATCTTCTATACTAATAACTACTTGTATATCTAGACTATTCTACTAGGAACTAACACACTCCTTCATATTATGAATTTGATAGAAGGTAAAAATACACCCCAAAGTATTTTTTACAATATTGTGATTAAAGTAGGTACCTACTTTCAACTTTCCTGTAATTAATCTTCCGCTTATCGATTTCTCGTACCCACTTATTGCAAATGATTATGGAAGTTCATATCTTCTTTAAAATAGTGCTTTACCAGTTATATCCTTAGCTGGTTGCTTCGGAGCCCAGGGTTCTTGTTCCTACTTTTTCTACTCCATGTCGCTGGTTCAGTTCGGCATTCTTTGGAGGTCAGGATATAAGCACCTATTTCCCCCTTTTAACCAGGCCCCCGTAGAAAGCGGCATTTCGATTTGATAAACAGAGAATGAAAAAAGATATTAAACAACCTTGCAAAGGCAGCATATACTCTTGCAATTAATAATATCAGTTATATTGTCAACAGTGTCCTGCATTGTGAACTACGCGTATGACGCTTCGGAGCCCGATGAGTTGACGGTCCGACCAGGCGATGTGGTACGAGACGTGGAGAGGCTCCCGGGAGGCTGGTGGCGCGGTGAGCTCAGGGGCAGACGAGGAATGTTCCCGGATAATTTCGTGTCGGTGCTCTCGGATCATGCCAATAACAGGTAACGATAATATCCTTGGTTTTCGGCCGGCCGTTTTGCCACAGAATAGATATATAGTACTTAGTTGTACAGCGAGATGTAAATAGGCTCCTAGGATGTTGATGCAGCCCCGAATTCAGAATATATAATAGAACTAACGTCAGGGGTAAATGAGGAATGTGGTAATCAAATGTTTTCGCTTGGATCGCGCACTAATATGCCACATAATAATAGTTTTTCTACTGTGTCTGGATTCTGCGAGCCGACTGGTTGTTACAATAACAGGTAAATCATCATCATTCGTGCGTGTTTATAAGATGCATTTTCAGCTAAGGCTTCAGAGCCTAGGGTTTGATTTTAATCATGACTAGAATGAACGGGTCTGGTTATTATAATGGGGCGTTTCCGTATGACCTTAGTTACCACTTCAAGGATTTTTTATGTGTGTATTGAGTGTCTGGGTCAATCTGTCAGATTTTTTAGCCTGTATAAAGATATTGCAACGTAGCCTAACGACTGCCTGTAGCGATAACAGCCGGGACCAACAGCTTATCGTGCCCTTCCAAGCATGGAGGAGCTCAAGATAGAAATGCCACCTAGTGGGCACCAATCCGCAAGCTAGGCCGCACTCGTCTCGCTTGACACGCGTCATCATCGTTACCAACAAGCATGCCTGCTTCACTAGTAAATACTAAAAGTTATTTACTAGTGAAGGGATGTCTTAGATTTTTTTCAATTTGACCTGATTTTAGAGTAAAAGAAATAAAATTATTGGTGGCGCTGATGGGCTGATATTAGCCCCTTAATTCTGATGCGATAATTTCTAGATAGAAGTAATCTAATATCAGAGCATCCTACGGCTAATTTTACTGTTATACCGTTGCTTTAGCAATATTATACATTTTGCTGCGGGCGACTGCCCATTCAAAACTGGTTTTTATACCTATGTATACAATTACCATGTGAGTCTGCTGCTTCTAGTTCATTGACATACTTCGAGGTGTTGTGTTTTAGGTACCTGTCGCGCCAGTCGTACACATCCGTGTACTATATTATGTCACATTCTCCGATTATAGATGACTAGATGAATCACAGAATTACCACCTACAGTATTTAACTTATATGGAATTGTATGTGTTCCTTAGAAAAGTTATGGAAAAGGCATAATAAAAGTTACAGTCATAGTCAAGCCGGTGATTCTGGGATGGCAAATTTAATTGCACTCCTAACTTCGTACAAAGATAATACATGGTAAATATATAAATAATAAAAAAATAGAAGAAGAAGAATAAAGGGGTCGAAAATTTTCTCAATAGCTTCAGAACAATGTCGCTCACTCGTCACATGGGATTGAAACTAATGTAAAATAGAGAAAATGCATAAATACATGTAATGTTATTAGGACTAAATCTACGGAGTAGAGGAGTTATAACATTAGTAGCGGCATCGATAAAATATTACTAAAGTATAGTAATATTTTATCGATGGTAGCGGTAACTACTGATAAAGGTACATTAATAGGGTAGGGTATACCTAATATGTAATATTGTACACATGAACATAATACAAATAAAATTTCAACCCGAAATTGGAATCGAATTTCACAGGAGTTCAATTCAATAAAACCATCAAGCAATGTGTTTTTTTCAACTTGTATCACGCATCCTATAGAGATTTGCAGATGAGCACTTGGGCAGGTTATGTTTACGTAGCCAGTTACAATAGTACTCATGGCTAAACTCGACTTAATGATGTCATTCGAGCTTCAAGTATATAGCCGGTATTGTTTATATAGTTTATATAATAGTAAAACTAAGCGTTATCGATTTATACGCTGATTAACTATTAAAGATTTGATCGTGAATTTGTGCCTAGCAGAAAAAGTTTCCTTGACCAAGTAAAATCGATTTAAAATATTTAAAAGCTAATATTCACCGATTTCACTTGTTTGTTTTTGTCAATAGTTTCACTTTCTGATAGCTATATCTATCATTATGCCGCTATTATCTCGAAAGGGCATTATCTTAAGGTTAATAATATAATAGGTATGATGGTGATTAATAAGCTTTAAAAGTTTATTTTTTACAAAAAAATTAATTAAATGAAAGTAGGTACATAATGCAAACGTAAATATATGCAGACGTCTGTCTCAGAGCTGCAATAATCATCATATTTTCCAAAAGCGACGACTAAACATCCGTGGTCCTGTATGAGTTAATCTATGGAATCTCTTAAAGCAATATCGTATAGCTGTGTGGTTTTCCACATATGCGTTGATAGATTAGTTAGGGTACTGAATCTGAACTAAGAACCAGTATTTACTATTCATTTTATTTATTAAGACGAAAGCTTCCGAGGTTGTATTGTATCATATAATAGAAAGTACAGTAATATATGTGTTTAGACGGAACAGCTTAAACAAAATCTGAAATTTTATAGGTGGATAGGGTATGGCCCTGAAAGTACATTGTATAGAATGAACACGAAAAACTAAATTAAATAAAATCTTATAGGTACTTAAGTATAACAAGTTTGCGAAGAAAATACAATCATTATTATTTCTAAATATTTTTTTTAAGAAATCGTTAATTCAGCAGACCAGTGTCAGGTTAGTAGTAGATAGTAGTGTACCTGCCTAGTGTTAAAAGAGAAATCCTAACTAATATAAATATGAAAGTGGTGAGTCTGTTGGTTTTGTTTGTTACGTTTTTACTAAGTTAAATCTGATATTTTGATGAGCTTTGGTACAATTTTAACCTTGAACAAAAGGCTTATATTTGAAGTGATATAAAAAGGCCTAAGTAGACCGAGGGCTTAAAAAAAAAACCAACCTGAAGAATAGTCCACTGCTAGATATGGCCTCACAAACAGATTTACATAAAAATAAATCTGGAGCACATTAAATATTGAATATGCAGTATAAAAGGGCATAAAAATCTAAATTTCGTCATTGGACGCAGTATACATAAAGCGGTTTTGTTCCACAAGCAATCTCTTCCAATCCAATCAAACATCAGGGCTCAAAGACAAAAAACTAACCTGAAGAATTTCTGACCAGGTGCCTAATCTGTTTCTGTAAAATTATGGCTATGGTCATTTAAATGTTTCTTTGATTAGTAAGGTAGTAATGATCGCATGTATCTTATCAGTGTGGATAAGGGCGTGATAAGGCGTTTCATTCGCTAGTCTAGGTTACACCTTCATACGTGTAATATATTTTTATTATACGCCTCATGTTTGGCAAAGTCCAACAATTGTGCCTATAAAAATAAGGTGTGCCAGTTATTTATAGTGAAAATGGGAACAATGTGCGTAATTTTTGGGAAATGAAACCGTAAGTGGTTCTTCTGTGGTACTTTTTCAAAATAAGACTTGTACAAATATACGACAGACCTTACTGCGAAACCAGACCAATTAGAACATGATCTGGTGATGTTAATGGACAACCAAAATCTGTGTGGCCAATACTGTCAGATTTTTCAGACGTATAACGTGCATTTCGAAGCACTGAGGCAGCGCACACAGTTGCTAGAATATAAATATTTGATTTATATTCTATCTACTTATCGGTCATAATCATGGACAGACTTTGCATTAAGTATCTCTGAGCCCTTGACAGCAGAAGTCTATCATAAAGACTATGTCAATGAAACAGTTCTATGATGCTAAACTATACTGCCTAAATCAATGTGCAATAAAATGCCTAAATGAAACTTTTCAGTTTCAATAATTAGACAAGATTATTAAGAGTAAAGAGATGGTAAAGAATATTTAACCCATTACCGTTAACAGACTCTTTGGATATAGATAGAGTGATAAGTTTTTATAAATATGTAGATACAAACGTGCCTTTCTTCTGAAGCACGAAATCATCTTGATAAAATATCAGGTGAATCCAGCAAAATGTCTTTTCGCAGACTTCAAACAACCTATCTAAAGTATGCTTGCCGTGGAAATGTTGACTAAAAAGTCACGACTGTTGTATTAAATGACTCCCAAATTAATTAATCGATGTATCGATTTATGACAGAACCAGTTTCATTTGAGCCCAAAAAATGATTAAAATTTTAAAGAGCTATCATTACGTAGTAACGTTCTCTATATTTGTCGGGTGGACATATTTTGTTGTTAGTACTTAGTGGTTATTAGTAATTTGGTAAGTTTCTTCGATGTTTCAAGTAATGTATAAAATTTCTATATTAAGATCTTGATCTAAATATACCTTACATAACCTTTGAAAGGTTAACTTATAAATAAAATTGTAGAGCCGTGTCAAATGCTTAATAATGAGAAATGCGTGCCAATCGCTTATTTAAAATGTATGGAGCGTTATGTTCTCCGTGTCGACCCTGTCAGCAATACAGATGCTTCTGTCAATCGTGATGGCTTCGTTGCATAATGACTAAAAGGTTCGAGTCACAACCGACTTACCGAAGTAAAATTAAAAGAAAATAAAAATTACGTTACTCACACACTCACAGCTTTGACTGCTAAAATAACTGCTCACGTGTTTTGCGAGATAATTCCAAAAGTGCGGACTTTTCACAATTATTTGAAATAGTTCAATTTAGCCGGTAGTGAAGTTGTAACAAGTATCTTCTCTTCACAGACATTTCAATAAATACACTACTCATACAAAACACCCTAAAATCCTGACATTAACTGTCTTAAAATTATTTTCAGCACTTTTATATTTAATAGCAAAGTGACTGTGATAATTTTAAAACAATAAATGAATACAAGTAAATCTAGCAGAGCAGTAAGAGTGCTAGGCGCACATGCCCTGTCTATGTGACTTTGTCCTTAGAAACGCTAAAGGCACTTACAATTCGACATATAAAAAAACGCGAAACGATGATTAATTGATTATTCATACAGTTCTTTATATGAAAGTAATGTTTTGTCGGAATGATGCGTATATTAGGCATCTAGTGGTAGTCTATTCTTGTCATTAGGTATGAAATCATTATTATCCCCGAGAGAATAACATTTCCATCGGTATCAACCGAAGTGCCCCAATTGCCTCTAGCCTCTAGCATATTGTAGTATGTTAATTCCCCTTTGGGGGGCAACTGGAGTTTCTTTGTAAAAACCCATTTGTCCCTTCCACCGGTGGCACGGGGTCAAATGGTAATTAAATCTCTTTAACTGTCCTCGTCTCACCCAAGAGGGCGAAACCAAAAGGAGCTAATGAACACACCGATTTTTTTAAATATGTTCTCAATGTCCAGCGATTACCACGATCCCACCTGATGTTAAATGCAGATGCAGTCTAAGATGGAGCTGGCGCATTAATAGCTTATCCACTCTAGCCTTGAAAACACTCAAATTGTATGTGTCCGGGAATACGTCTGCTGGCAGGGAGTTCCACTGTTTAGCTGTACGAATTATAAATGAGGATGCAATTCGTTTTGTGCGAGTTGATTATTATTAACCAATTAACCAATATTTCTTTTGTGTTCAGATCTGGAGAAGTCCAGGGTCGGTGCCGCGCGCTGTTCAGCTATCAGCCGGCGAACCCTGACGAGTTGCCCCTGTGCGTTGGCGACGTCCTCGAAGTACTTGCAGAGGTGAGCTGTAGAACGTCATTTCGGGGGTTTGCGTCTACTTACAACACCAAAGATTGACTATGTCGACGTAGGTACATTTGTTGAGTTGATATACGGAACAGTTTGGCTACTAAACCAGTAGTTTTACTAGCTATGCTTCGCGGTTTCATCCGCCCTTGGTGGTAGCCAAACCCAAGAATATCTTTCTCGAGAAAGGATTGTTTCAAATCCGACCAGTAGCTATACAGCCAGAGTAACAGGCGTTTAAATAACAAACTCTTTAGTTTTATTATAAAAGTGTAAATAACATATCACTCTGCCAATAAAGTGTAGGTACACTGGGGAATAGTTCCCCGTATTTCACTGGTCTGCTTACTATGCAGATGACGCACGTTTGACTCATTGCTTATACGCCAAACGCCATACCTACACTTACCTGAATATGAATAACTAAATGCAGAATTAAATTGACTAGTTATTGGAGGAAAATTAACTCTTCAATCATTGCATCCTCTTTATGCTTCGGGGCCGAATATTTGAGGAATATAAACTAAGGCCCGCTAATTTAGGTCTATTTTTTGATAAAGATTTGCATACAAACTAAAATAAAAACAGTTTCAATTCAATATAGATATTTAATATGTGCAATGTTTGTAGTATTTTTTTTTTAATGGTATTTGGATACTTAATCTGAGAGATTATTTTAATAACCAGTTTTATCTTGTTATTTTGAAATTGAGTTCCATTAGAAATGATTATTACAGAGAACAGATAAAATATATAAACATACATATCCATACTAATATTATAAATGCGAAAGTCTGTCTGTCTGTCTGTCTTTCTGTCTGTCTGTCTGTCTGTCACCTCTTCACGGCTAAACTACTGGACCGATTGTGATGAAATTTGGTAGGGATGTAGTTAACGACCTGAGGTCAAACATAGGCTACTTTTGGGCGCGATATAACCGAGCCCCACGCGGGGCGAAGCCGCGGGGAACAGCTAGTATATTATATTTGTAAAATTTACTACAACAGCACATTATATATATGATAGTCTTATATTATACAATGTTAATCTCAAAATTTGTTTATGAAGAGGGATCACGCAAAATGATGAATTCTATGTAACATTGTTTATCAGATGATTGATACAATAATAAAAAATAATGAATACTGTGCTTTAATAACTACTTTATCTAAGCACCATTTTGTCTGCTCATGAATATGCCTCATTGAGATGAAATCATGAGCTTCTAACCTTTAAAAATATTTACAGTATTTTATTGTCCCTTATAGGACACTTAATTCAAATATAGGCCAGAATGTGACGAGTAATCGAATATAACGTTAGCATAATACTGTCCGATTTAGGTACATCAAAAACACAAGTAGACCTAATGTGTTAATTTTAAGTTCTTAGTTTCGATTCAAGGTCAACGGTTTATCACTTTATAGGTCACTAGGATCATGTGTATCTGATTAATCTGACAGAGAATTTACTCACAGTCAGTTTGGTTGGTATACCCATATTTTTTATATCAGATACTAGCTATTCGCGGTTTTGCTCGCCGTGGTGTGTATGTACTGTCATATAACCTTCGTCAACCTTATCACATTCAGTAAAAAAAAAAAACAAATCCGACTGTTCTCAAGTTAAAAATTGGTTATCAAACAAATACAATAGGTTCTCAAACAAATACAATAGGTTCTCATTCGACCATCAGATGAGAGCCTTTATTTTGTAAAATTCTCAGTGTGGTTTGAAACCCCTTGTATATTCTAAATTTCCTTTTGCTAATTTTCTCGTTTTTGTAGGTTGAAGAGGGCTGGTGGCAAGGCCGTCGGCAGGGCCGAGTCGGCGTGTTCCCCTCTAACTTCGTGGAGATGTTGGACCCTCCGCAGCCACAGCCGCCAATGGAACCTGCGCCGGCGCTGCCGCCGAAACCTTGTAAGGATAAGTTGGTTTATAAATAGAACTAAGTAATATTAGTTAAGTAAACGTAGTTTAAATGTCCCTTACACTTCTGACCTGCGCTTTGTTATAACAAGCGTCCATACGCTTAGAAAACCACTTACCTTCAGGTGAGCCATTGCTTGTTTGTTTTTAAAAATACCCGGTCCATGATATGTGACATGTTGGCGACTTTTGAGTTTAACGATTAGTTAACAAGGTTGCTACAGCCGCTTCCTGTGACTGCAGTCAAAAATACGGCTCGAGAAAGTTGGGCGCGCGGTCACCGTAGCTTCTGATATCTTGATGCTCTTACTAGTGCTGCCAACTGCCAAGTAATTTCACTGCCTCACTTGACTAATTTTTTGTTCCAACAGTCAAGGAGTTATGCCGCGTGCTGTTCCCGTACACGGCGGTGAACGAAGACGAGCTGACGCTGGCTGAAGGAGACATAGTGACGATAATATCAAAAGACGCGCCCGACCGGGGATGGTGGCGGGGCGAGATACACGGCCGAGTGGGATTGTTTCCTGACAACTTCGTACAGTTACTGCCACCTAAAGGTAAGCGAGGTTAAAATCTAGCGTATAGGTAGAGCGTTGTTGGTAGAGTCCCTTACATTTATCTTTCTATAGCCATTTTTACATACGACATGCCTACTTTCTTTATTTGTTTTATGTAATTCTGTCATAGTCTTTCTCTCCCTGACTTTATCTCTTTCTTGCCATCCATAAATAATGTTTTTAGTCGACTACGGCGAAGCCAAAAGGAAGGGTACTAGGGTTATAGATGGAACAACTACAATAATCTCATTATTGAATGCCTATCAGTTACTTGCCAGTATTCACCAATTCACTTTGCGTGCTTCCGCCACCAGGTAGTTTATGCAAACTACTCCCGGCAGCCCCGGCCGCGGCGCCTACTACTGTTACTTCCAGCATGCCCGCCACCATTAGTTACACACACATCTCTTGCGATGCGACCATAACATTAGATTGGTTTACCCTTGAATTACTCAAATTTTACATTTCAGTAGTGTAGAATAGTACAAGGGATTTATCCCTCTTATAATTGATTCTAATTAGACTCATGTATTGTAGTTTTAATCCAACATTTCCTCGCGATGATAAATAACTTAAGGAAACTGCACTTAAGACGATTGTTGACTAAAATGTAGGTAACCCTGCCGTAAAATAGGCATAATCGTTGCGTTAGTCGAATTTGATTTAAATGTCATTTTATATTACTAAACCTGTCTTATTAAAATAATCAAAAAGATAATAATATCAAACAAATATATAACATTGCTATTCTCCCGTCATCAATATGAGGATGTTCCCCTAAAATGCAGTAGTCGATTTAGGGGAGCCATCAGGAAATTATAAGTCTCATTCGTAAGCGTCTCACGCTTGTTAGGAGCACGTTTAAATTATTCATCTAATGACACAATAAAAGTTGTATAGAAAGCTGATGACTGTTTTCATATAACCGATATCTCTGAGAGACGTCTTTTACGCAGTTTGATCTCCAAGTTATAAGAATAGACCATCTATTTTCCCGTGGATGTCATAAGGAACGACTAAGGGACTAGCAGATGTTTATTCCGAATATTGGTGGATTCCATAAGTGACAGAGTTCCCAAGGATCATTTACGTGAGACAGGCTCATTTATGTGACATATGTAAAAGTACCTTATGAAGCGGGAAAAACTAAGCGTTTAAGCGGCTTGAGATGAAGACTGGATTACGATTACATGATGACTGTGATATAATAAAAGAAGCTGTACATGAAATTTCTTATTCATTAAAAATTTAGGTATGTTCTTAAACGGTCTTTCCGTCCTGTTAGATTTATGGTACACTCGATAATCATAATCATTTATTTTAATTATTAATGAGCTGTTTTGGCATTGTGGCGACACCACTTTCTGGTCTTATTCAGATGTATTCAAATTAAATATCATTAACAAATCATTATTGCAATAGTAAATTGTGTAATAGCAGTGATAATGTGAACATATTCGGTAGCTAGTCAGTGAAGTATGTACGAACAGTATCGCAAAGTTTTCTGTTCCTGTGGCTTAAAATTGAATTAAAGAAATTTCATACAGCTTTGTGCAAAAGAAATATAGATTGTGGCGCCATCAAGTCCGGAACAGATAAGTTTGTTTAACTATATGATACCCGTTTCGAGAAGAAAGCACGGTAAATCAGTGTTCTCGGCGGAAACGGATGCTGTTCCTGTAATTAGACGCAACGTGGACTTGATTGTAAACACACGACTGGTTGGAAACGAAAGTGGAAGTGTTACCAAGCTGGTAGCGACGTAAGAAAAGGACATTCCGAAATAAATTTATTAAATATACTTTTTAGTTAAGTTACATACATATATATATATTTACTTATTTAGTAGACAGCCTAAGGCCATAAAACCTTAGGCTGCGTTTACCATGATGGTAATTGTTTCAGCCAACTCTGCTACCAGAATGTTTAAATTTGGCAGTGGAAGCGTGAATGATAGGAAAGTTAGGCTGATCACTAAAAATAAACAAAAGAAAAGTACCTTACGCGCTTGGGCGTGACTTGCGTATTAATCCGAATTAATTAAACCCGTTTATGCCCCTTCTCATGAGATTCCTACACATCCCCTATTAATTCGGTGTCGGTCCAGCGAAGCACGCGAAGTCGGGTAGAAGGGAGGTCTTCACACAGGTTATTTCACTACCGAGTGTTCAATTGTCAATAAACTTTAACCTTTTATCCACTAGGCAACCGGGCCTCACTCACGATATCAATGCGCAATTATTCCCGAAGATTTAACGCGAATCGTATTAGAATGGTCTATTCCGAGACCCCACAGGTAATATCAAAAGGAATGCATCTAACCACGGCCGCGCGATTAAGCAGACTGAAACTGTCATGGCGTCACGCGCGTCCAAACCCGGTAGTGATGTACCAAAACTAATACTTGTCGATTATCCGAATCGAGTAAATTCAACGTGAATATATATTTGTCTGATGAATGTTTTATCCGAAACAGTAATGAAACAGGAAATCAATGGTGAATGATTGTTAGCCCCATCGCCTTGTCATGATTCCCCCATTCGCTGATTCCCTCAGTCGACTTTTACGGCTTGCGCGGGAAGAGAAGCGGCTGGTACAATTTTTTTTTTTTTTAAGTTTAAAAGCAACAATTCAATGGTAGATTGACGTAAATATAGTTTGCATTGTAGTCCGGTCAAATTAGACATTTGACCCACGACAAATTCAGGGGAAGCTGAAAATTCTTACAATTGTTTAAATCATAATTATAAACATTGTCTTAAAAGTCCCAATCGATCCCATGTAAGGAAAAAAATTTAGCGGGGTAAAAAGGTCCAAAAAATGGGTTTTTCGCGATGTTCTTGAAAACGGTAAGTTTTATCGCAAATTTACCTCAGACATAATTTGTAGATTAGGAAATTTCCTATAAAAAAGGTATTAATAATTTTTTTCTTAAAAGCCACCGCTTCTGAGATATAACGATGCAAAAAATTGCAACTTGTAAGCGCGCGCCCATATACTTGCGCTAAGTACACTACCTCAGAGGTGGCGTGGAAACGTGTGCGTTTATGACGCTTGCAATTTTTTGCATCGTTATATCTCAGAAGCGGTGGCTTTTAAGAAAAAAATTATTAATACCTTTTTTATAGGAAATTTCCTGATCTACAAATTATGTCTGAGGTAATTTTGCGATAAAACTTACCGTTTTCAAGAACATTGCAAAAAACCCATTTTTTGGACCTTTTTACCTCGCTAAAATTTTTTCCTTACATGGGATCGATTGGGACTTTTAAGACAATGTTTATAATTATGATTTAAACAATTGTAAGAATTTTCAGCTTCCCCTGAATTTGTCGTGGGTTTACTAATTTTTTGGTCTAATTTGACCGGACTATTGACCATGTCATATATTTAAGAAGACAAATTCGTGTTTGCACAAAAATTAGTATAAAAACTTGAACGACAGATTCTGCAGAAATACGTCAATAACTCAAAACATTGAGAGTGCAGACACAGAGTCTCTTTTATAACCTACTAAATAACAATATGTTCTCTAAGCAAAAGCATATTGGAATAAATATATGTTCATCTATCCTCTAATATGTCATGCTGTTCCCCGCGGTTTCACCCGCTTATGGTATGTATGCCTATAATCTTCTCCAAGAATCAGACTATCATATGCAAAAAGAATTTTTGAAATCCAAACGAGTTATAAGCGTTCAAACAAACTCTTTGCTTTATTTTATTAGGTATAGCTACCGAATCTTAATGCATCTAAGTTATTTGTCCGATCCGACAAACATTTGAACTTGAAGTGTTAAAGCAATTTATACTCGTAGACATAAGAAAAAAATCACGTGTTTGGGGCGTTGTTGCTTCTGTATCCTCAACCTTTTGTATCAAACGTCGTCGTTCAGTCATAACAATAACATTGTTCATTAATTTTATGACGGGCCACTGTGTTTTATGTATACATACTAACAATGTAGCTCTTGTACAGGAATGAAAAGAGAGTAAAACAAATTCGCTTATAAACACGTTGCATTCAAATGCAACGTGTATAGGCGGGCTATACTCAAGTATAGCCCGCCTTTGTAATTTAAATGATTCAATAAAAGTTTGAACCCTTAAATTTTATATAAGTTCTCATGTAATTAGGACATTAAAGTGTTCATTTCTTCGTTCATTCACATTATTAATAGTGTGATAATATAAATATATCATCAACTTTCTTATCACTAGAATGTAAGATAAAATTAAGTGGAATACCTTTGAATTTGTCGACCAGCCTGACTCACATAGATTTCGTATGTAAATATATAATATAACAATTTATTATTTTTGAAGAATATATCGCGAGGAAACCAATACACTCCGGACTCCCCAGTTGTTTACCAATCCGTTGTGAAACTACTCCTTTAATTTTCAAGTTGCCGTAAATGTTATAGGATGACCAGCATGCTATGGTAATGATGATCGTTCCTACGCAAAAACGTCATCAATTGTATATTATAACAAGCATATAATATTAATACCAAGGTAGTAAAGTGCAATCTTGTGTCTAATTACTGAAAGTTAAAAGGGGACACTCAATTTTTCGCTCTTATCTCAAACAGAGCACTTCATGAAATAAAGTAAATGCTGCTTACTTACGAAATAAACTAAACCATCCTGGTTGAATGTGATGGCACGAGCGACACAATTGTTTACATGACGACACAAGCCAATCACTTCTGCTTATTATGGTAATTGTTCTGCTGACCGTACAACTGATGCGTGTAGTACAATTATGTTAGTAAACACCGCCTACACTGGTTTAGCATTCGAAGGCTCGGAACGGCGCTATTGACATTTCTCATGAAGGTTGCCTCAAGTCGTGATTTTGCGTAACCAACTCGCCATGCTATCTTAGTTACCTTTTTATACTCAGTTGCTTAACAGCCATGTGATTCGTTGTGACTTAGTGAAGTTTTTTCCCAGTTTTCTGCTATTGATAGCGAAATGGGTGTTGAATGTGAGTGTCTTAATGTTGTGTGCTTATTTGTTGTATTTAGTGACAGAATGACTAAGTAGTGCAATTTTCTTGTAGATTTTATACGATGTATTTTTTTTTATATTTGTGCATGTTGAACAAAGAATTTCGAATCGCGCGCGGTTTGACGCGAAGCAATTTTTTTTTAAATCAATGATTTTGAATGTATATTTACATACCAAAATTATTTTTATTAAGAACTAGCTGTTCCCCGCGGCTTCGCCCCGCGTGGGACTCGGTTATATCGCGCCCAAAAGTAGCCTATGTTTGACCTCAGGTCATTATCTACATCCCTACCAAATTTTATCACAATCGGTCCAGCCGTTTAGCCGTGAAGAGGTGACAGACAGACAGACAGACTTTCGCATTTATAATATTAGTATGGTTATGGATTTTACATAAAGTGTCACTGCGATTTTGCATTTGTTTATGCTTCGATTAGATTTGTCATAAATAACTATCATTAACATAAAATTATTTATTTGAAACATAGTGTCCGGAATGTAGATAAATGTTTGTAAGTTATAAAAATAAATAGTTACATGTCGTAATTTATTTTAAGACGATTAAGTGACTCGCCGGGCGCGGATAACATCAACTTACTGTACCTTTCATGCATTATTTAAATATTCAAATGACATCAGCTCTCTTACTTTTGACATTGAAAATATTATATTTACATAAACCTCCATTATTAGTTGTCATCATCATAATTTTTATCCTAAAATAAGATGACCCTTTACTCAAGTAGTCAGATATTTTGGACATTGTATGCATAATTATTTAACACTCAAATAACAACTTGTGGCTTCCTATTGACTCCCACATATTTGAAGTAATATGCATAGGTTAGGTAGTACTTACAATTTTTTTAATATTCAAGATGAAAATTATTGTATGTTTTTATCTGCGGTACAAATAAGAGGATAAAATACTTTTAATTAATTAAATTAAAATTTTAAACCTTTAGGCGACTAACAGGAAAAATTACTAGGTATTAAAACATTTTATTTGGAATTATTTTCTATACTTACCCAAATTTCAATGGAAGTGATGTACCTAACAAAAGTTAGTGATTTAATAAAGGAAACTGGTATAACTTGCTTTTCAAACCCTACAATATTTATTTATTTGTATCCCTTCTTCTTCGTCCTAGTGTGTTTCCTGCTGGTTGCATCATCAGCTTACCCTTAAGAGCCGCTTAATTAGCCACACTTTTGATCATGGTCCTGATTTATCGGTACTGCATGGTTATTACAATAGAGCGTCTGCTGTTGGGAAACCAGACCAATAGGATCCGGGTGTTAGTGGGCAAAATTTTAATTTATTTCCCTATTTTCAAAAAAAGAGAGTGACCATAAAGTACTTACTTCCATCGGCTAATCGCTAGAAGTGATTTTTTCAACAAAATAGATGAGCACATACCTTTTGAAATCTGATTCAGATAAATAATATTTTCAAATAAAATATAGAGATATTCGTGTCCGTGCATTATCTATCGTGTATGACATAAGTCATATGACCGTGAGCCGGCATAGAAAGTAGGAAGCCAGCCAAACTATAGTTTTTTGAATAATTTTAATACATTGTCGTAGATTATGAATAACATTAGAATAGCAAATGGATACATTATATCGCTTTTCTTTGATAAAATGTTGATGTAATCATTGTCTGCTTATTAATAGCGTCTGGAGATTGGTTTTTACGTTTATAAATTATAGAAATACTTTAATTAAAATACTAAGTTCATCCTGACCTTTGACTTTTATGGAAATAATATAATTTTCAATAATACAGATAGATATTCATATCACAGTTTTTAAGTTACACTATTGTACTATATTGTATTATAGTGTTAGCGACCCACCCCGGCTTCGCATGGGCATAAAAACCTTCCTCTTGAATCACTATATCTACTAAAAAAACCGCATCAAAATCCGTTGCTTAGTTTTAAAGATTTAAGCATACAAAGGGATATAGGGACAGAGAAAGCGACTTTGTTTTATACTATGTAGTGAAGATTGGGATGAGCCGACATTCTATTATTGTCTGTCTTGGAAGTGGAAGTGGTTTTTAGATGAAATTCTGTACTATAGAAATAAATTAATTTTAACTTATTGAAATTTTTGAACACGTATTCTCGTATATGAAGGATGTTTTCTGTAATCTAAACGTCAAGATATTCGACTTTACTATAAGATTTAAAAATACTTCAGAATTTCACTATCACTAATACTTGCATTTTTAACAACCTAAATGCTAGATGATACAGTAATGCTTTATTCAACTTTAACGGCTAAACTAAAATCATGAATGACTTGTATTATATCGTTGATAATTTTCGAACTTTGCAATTTATATGAGCTTCATTTTGAACTTTTTTTTTTCAGTGAAAACTGACACAGAAGAAAAGAAACCAGAACGGCCTCCTTCGAAAACCCCAAATGTGTACCCCATACTCAACAAGTACTCGGAAAGTACTGCATCTGTTAAGGAACTCACCACATCTAGAATAAGGTTTGTAATAAGACATAATAGATTACTGATTTATTTTAAAGAGAAGTAATAAAATCTAAATTACTTCAAAATAAGTATAAAATAATCATATTATTTTTTTGTACTTAATACCTTATATAAACTTCGTGGCCAGCTCAATCTATGTGATTTGCCTTTATGTATAAGGTGAATTTAAATCAACTGCAAATATTTTAAGGATAGATTCAAACCACTAAACTGAACCTTATATATGTATATTAATAAAAATATATTTCTTTATTAAACATTTACCTTGTATAATTTATAGGCGCGCAATCATCGTAGCCTAACAACGCACTGCCAACTCTATTCTTTAGATCTTTCGCCATTGTACTTAGTAATTTTACTGCCTCCCTTATTCCTAAACAATGCAAACACTACTGTTTTTCGCCTGAAATATATGAGGTGCCCAAACATACGACCTATGTACAAGGGTTATAGCTAACTCTAGTATAAATAAATTTAACATTCGTTAACGCTAGAAGTATTGTGGATATGAAATCATTTGCTTGCTGGCTCACAAAATAAAAGTAATTGTGAGCGGTATAGTTGAAATATTTAATACGAATTTCATGATATCCCAATTTTATATTTCAGCATGCACAAAGAAAATACATTAAGCAAAGAGAGCAGCACACAAAGTACAGTCACGCACACAAACAAAAGTGAGTCGGAGAAAACTGTTCACAATGACACCACGCCTGATGGAACGCTAGACGGACAGGTAAGGAAAATGTCTCGGAATTAACAGGAACATTTTAATTCTAAATTCTTAATAGTAATAAGTAAATAAGCTCCTCAAAATTCTTGTTAAAGCACCTTCAGTAAATACTTTCAAGAACAGAATGGATTAAAAAACTCTAAGCCATTAGACGCACACATATCAGCTTAAAACTGTCAGCGTGATCAACTGATAATGACTGAATATACATTCTGTTGCTCATTAAATCGTCAACAGACATGTACACTGATCTCATGGGCCCAGGTGGTAAATGCTTAACATGCCATCCAAATCACTTTAATTTATATCGTGTGGGTTAGAAGATCAGTCAACCCTGCATACCCTGGGGTACCCTTTGACGTGGTTTCTCTATGACTACCAGGTGGCTTTCGCTATCACGTGCGTAGCATAGAACCATCTTCACTTCCTCATTGTAATTTTTATTAGCTCATTGATTCGATTTTTATTGTAATTTCAGATTAAGAAACCTCCAGTGCCATTAAAAAAGAGCCCCACGTTGTCAACGGGAGTCGGCGGCTTATTCAGCGGGCTCAAAAGCAAAATGTTATCGTCAACAGACAAGTATGTATTATTTGATACAATTGAATGTTATCTTGGGGGAGGCCTATGTCCAGCAGTGGGACAGTCTGCGGCTGAAATGATGATAACTAGACTATTCAATCACATTTAGGTTGAATACTGTATTGGCTTTCCTTTAGCGCATTTATTAGCTGAAGTGGTTGCTTCGAATAATTAATAAATCAATTGAAATTTCATTCATGTTAAGAAATAAATAATTATTTATATTTTCAACATGAATCGATCTAATATGATATAAGCACATCATGATTGAATCGGCCAAATTAAGAAATGGCGACATATCCGCCAATTCAACCTTAGCTTTTAAAAAAAATCCTAACATTATTATAACAATGAATAACAGAGAGAAGTCATCGTCGACGACAGTGAGCAGCGGCAGCAGCAGCGGCGGCGAGTGGGATCGCCCCGACGGCAGTGTTGGCAGCAAGGCGAGCAGTGCTGCCAACACACACAACACACACAACTCCAACACATTCGACCACGTCGAGCGGAACTCCATGCTCAACGACCCGCGAGCTAGACGGTGGGTACAGTGCCGCAGTGTTCAGGTGGCTTACTACCATGAGTGAGTAAGCGGGACAGCGCGCTGCATGGTGTAAGGCGACATCTCCCTTACTCAATCGTTCTTGCGTGGTTTTAAGAGATGGTGGTGAGCAACCTGAAGTAAGAAAACTTCATTGAGCCATAGACATAGATTGTGGCCATCGCGATCGGCACAGACAAGTTTTTTCAACTATACCTTTGTTAAGTATGCTGCTGCCAACACATAAATCCAAAACATTCGACCTAGTGGAGAGTGGAGCGCAACTCTATGCTCAAAGACCTCTTCTTCGTCCGAGCGTGTTTCCCGGTTACATCTTCGGCTTACACTTCAGAACCCAGGGTACGCTATTAATCATGGTCCTGATTTGGCGGAACTGGTTATTACAATGGAGCGACTGCCGTCTGACCTCCGTAACCCTTTTTACAGGGAAACCAAACCCACAGGAACATGACCCGGGTGTGTTTTGAGAGTTGTGTGTTGAGATCCTGTTTTGAATGCTATTTGTGGGATTTACTAATAAAATAATTATTTATTGCAAAATACAGTTGTATAGCACAATAATTGAACTTAGCATTATCTAACAGTCAACATCCAGTTGAACATTTCAATTGGAACTCGATGATGGGTCGAAATGCAAAATTTGGGTCATGTTTTAGTAAAACAAAAGTTTTTACGAATAAGCTGGTTGAGATACATAGAGTGTGAAATGATTGAGTTATAAATATATGTTTACAGAGTGAAAGCGCCCCGTCGCAGGCCACCTAGTCAATCGCTACGAGACGATACGCCGCAGCAGATAGGATTAAGTAATGGGCATGAAGGTATGTATAATAGCTATTTCTATATCGCTGACATTGAAATAGACCATCGAATCGCTGTTAGCGATCTTAGAAAAGTATGAAAGAGAAATGAATGAATGAATGAATGAATAAACACTTTATTGCACCAATGGGCATTGTCCATTATTTCAAAGTAGTTCTGATTGAAAAACCATTTGGAGGAATAAGCTTAGTGTTTAATTTTCTGTTATCAAAATAAAAAAAGATGCAGTAAATAATATTATTTTTAAATAAATAATTTTGACTTTTATTTGCCTTCTATGACGTCACTGTTGGCTGTATGCGCTTTGTTATTTTTTTTCCTTTGCGTTAATATTGAGCGATAAGAAAAATGTCACTGTTATGTCAAGTCAATGTCTTTCCGCTCTGTTCAAATATTGCCTAAACAAAAACATAACCTCATCTCAATCATATTAATAATAAAAGTGCTTCCTTGTGAATCCAAAGATGAATTATTACAGAAAATGTTTTGTCCCAATATGTAAAAACGATTCGACAATATGTACCTACTTACATTAGCATCTTTGCTCCTCTTATTTCGGCTACATTATGTTTGCTACTCGTAATAATATACTCCAGTATTATTACATTTTCAACTTTAGGTAAGTTGCGTGAATCAGCTTTCTCAAAAGTTGCTAATGTTGTACTTAATGAAAATTAAACTAAATGCAAGATAGGTAATGAAAATAAATCCACAGGCACAAATTATTGTTCGAGGTTATTTGAAATATTTCCAATGACCAAATTCAGAAAGGTGACATTGACATATTTGACCAAGTATATATTTTTTTTAATTTCCGTCTGACTATCTACTGCATTGTACAACCACGCGTGACGTCACGCGTGAAAAAAATTAAAAATTAATATAAACTTGTAGCGAGACACTCGCCACTCATAACAAACCTCAACCTATCGTTTGGCAACGGCTGCGCGCGCAATGAAAAACATCGACGGATCGCGGCGTTCTTCATTCGTCGGTTCTCTACGACATGACACGCGTCTCTGGTGTCGATATTCTTATATTGTAAACTGTGTTGTAAAATTGTAATATATCTATCTGTATATACTATCCTCTTTTGCTATCAAGTTCCTCTCTATACCTTCTCCGCTTTCTACCTACTACCGCTTCGCCTGCTTCCTACTGCTATACTTAACTACACATCGTGTGCGACTGAATGCCGATCTTGTTAGAAGTTGGTTTAGTGGAAACCCACACGCCACCTTCTACACTGGTGACCACCGACTACGAACAAGAAGCACCTTTTGCGCCGATTTGTGACCTGGAAATCGTGAGCATAAAATAAAAATAATTTTGAATAAAAATTTTTTCCTGTCAAACAAACTTCGTTGCCAATAGCAACAAAGAGGTTGGCCGTGGCCTTACTTACACGAGTGGTGAGCGACTTTTGTTTTTAAAATGTGCGAGTCCGAAAAAGTGATTAAGATTGATGAAGTATTGAGAGTTGGTGTAAAAGTACCACCATTTTGGCCAGAAGAACCGGCTTTATGGTTTGCCCAATTAGAGTGTCAATTTGATCTTTCCCGAATTACTACTGATGATACAAAATTCAATTATCTCGTAGCACAGCTTGATCACCAATACGCCATCGAAGTGAAAGATATCATTACTAGGCCTCCTGAAAAGGACAAATATTTGAAATTGAAGACCGAGCTTATAAGGCGTCTGTCCGCTTCACAGGAAAAGCGCGTGAAACAATTACTTATGCACGAGGAGCTTGGCGACCGAAAGCCCTCGCAATTCCTGCGTCACTTGGAGAGTTTAGCGGGTCCTTCAATACCCAGTGATTTTTTGGCCACTTTATGGACTAGTCGACTGCCACAGAATATACAGACTGTTATTGCTTCACAGATGGATCTTTCTTTAGATAAACTGGGAGAATTGGCTGATAAAGTGTACGAAATTGCTCCTGCTATACCTCAGGTCTCCATGGCTAGCACTTCTACTGTCATCACACCATCTTCGCCTATGGAAGAGCTAACAAGGCAGGTCAATGAGCTAACCAGGCAAGTAGCAGCCCTTACTAATGACAGGAATAACAGAAGTCACTCACGTTTCAAGCCTAGTTTTCAGAGAAACCGCTCAAGCAGTCGCTCGAATTACACACAGCCACCGCCAGACCACCCGCACTGTTTCTACCACTATACTTTTGGAGCTCAGGCGAAGAAGTGTAGGCAGCCCTGCACATTTGAGTCGGGAAACGCCCAGGGCGGTCGGAAGTAGCGGCCAACGACTGCCCTCCATCTACAGGCCGTCTTTTTGTCACCGACCGCGCCACGAAAATACAATTCCTTGTGGATACTGGCTCAGACTTGTGCGTTTTCCCACGATCAGCAGTCAAGACGTCCTGCGCTCGTTCCAAGTATGATCTAATAGCGGCAAACGGCAGTATCATCCATACTTACGGGCCTATACAGCTTCATCTCAATTTAGGACTTAGACGCATATTTTCTTGGAGCTTCACAATAGCCGACGTGTCAAAACCCATCATTGGTGTTGATCTGCTTAGCCACTACAACTTACTAGTTGATTGCAGGAATCAACGTCTGGTTGACGGTACTACAACTTTACATGTCGCCGCCATTTCAGAAAGAACAGGAACCACTGACGATATCGCCTCTGTGAAATCTGTTAATGGTGAGTCAGAATTCCATCAAATACTTCGAGAGTTTCCGGAGATTACAAGGCCTGCTGGTGTGCATTCACCGCCAAAGCAAAGCACACTACACTATATAAGGACTACGCCAGGACCTCCAGTATCTTGTAAACCACGACGTCTAGATCCAGCTCGACTTCAGACTGCCAAGAAGGAGTTTGAGTTCATGCTTGCCAGTGGCATTGCTCGCCGTTCGGAGAGTCCATGGTCTTCGGCTTTGCACATGGTGAGAAAGAAGGACAATTCATGGCGACCTTGTGGGGACTACCGAGCTCTGAATTCCCGCACTATACCTGATCGCTACCCTATACGACACATTCATGACTTCTCACATCAACTTTCTGGATGTTCCATCTTCTCCACCATCGATTTAGTTAAGGCCTACCATCAAATAGCTGTAAATCCTGCTGATATTCCCAAAACAGCGATTACTACACCGTTCGGACTCTTTGAATTTCCGTTCATGACTTTTGGCTTAAGAAACGCTGCCCAAACTTTTCAAAGGTTCCTTGATGAAGTGCTCCTGGGCCTTGATTTCTGCTATGGGTACATCGACGATATCTTGATTTTCTCAAATTCCGTGGAACAACACAAAGCTCATCTTCGCATACTCTTCGGACGCCTCAAACAATATGGCATATGGGTCAACACATCAAAATGTTTCCTTGGAAAAGAAGAGGTAACCTTTCTAGGATACTCAGTTTCAGCTGCCGGTACTAAACCCCTCGTTACTAAAGTCCAAGCGCTTCAGGAGTACACTGTTCCCAAAACTGTTAAAGAGCTTCGAAGATTCTTGGGCATGCTGAACTTTTACCGTCGCTTCATACGAAACGCTGCTCAACTTCAAGCACCGCTGCACGCAGTACTATCTGGCCCTAAAGTTAAAGGTTCACATCCAGTGAATATGACACCTGATATGCTTAAAGCATTTGAAGATTGTAAGACCTCATTGTCAAATGCCACGCTACTTGCCCATCCAGACCCAACTGCAGATTTAGCCATCGTGACTGATGCATCAGACTTGGGTATCGGTGCAGTCTTACAACAGCGAAAAGGAAAGGAATGGCAACCTTTGGCTTTTTATTCGCATAAACTGAGCCCATCTCAGAAAAAGTATAGCCCATACGACCGGGAGCTATTAGCTGTTTACGAGGCCATTAAGTACTTCCGCCACATGGTCGAGGCGAGGACATTTGCCATACTAACTGATCATAAACCACTCACCTTTGCCTTCACAAAGAATAGAGACCAATGTTCACCTCGCCAGTTCAGATATCTAGACTACATAGCTCAATTTACAACAGACGTTCGATACATACCTGGACCCGAGAATGTGGTTGCTGATGCTCTCTCGCGCCTAGATGAGATCTCCGTGGCCATCGACTACCAAGAACTTGCACGATCCCAGGAAGCTGATCCTGAGCTGCAAGGTCTTCTTAAACATGGTACCGCTCTGAAGCTAAGGAAGATACGAACAGCACACATTAACTTACCATTATTCTGCGACACTTCTGTTCAGCCACCTCGACCATACATCACTCCGAACTTAAGAAGGCAAGTCTTCAATATGGTGCATAACTGGAATCACCCAGGGAATACAGCTACAGTACGACTGGTTACACAAAGATTCGTATGGCCAGGGATTCGTAAGGACTGTAGAGAGTGGTCTAGGCAATGTTTAAATTGCCAGAAAAACAAAGTCACCCGTCATACTCATTCTCATCTCTCATCTTTCATTACTCCTTCTGCGAGGTTTTCTCATATTCACATTGACCTCGTAGGACCTTTACCATTGTCTTGTGGTTACAGATACTGCCTCACTGTCATCGACAGATTTACTCGATGGCCTGAGGCTATCCCCCTACAGGACATCACAGCAGAGACCTGCGCAGCTGCCCTCGTGTCTGGCTGGATAGCTAGATTCGGCTGTCCCGCTCGCGTGACTACGGACCGTGGTCGTCAATTCGAGAGCCACCTTTTCAATGCACTCACGTCTATGATCGGCGCGCGACATCTTCGTACTACAGCGTACCATCCAGCTGCTAATGGCATGGTAGAACGTCTCCATCGCCAGCTCAAGGCTGCCATAATGTGCCATGACTCTTCACAGTGGACCGAATCGCTTCCACTGGTGCTACTGGGGATCCGAAATACCTGGAAAGAAGATCTACAAGCCAGTCCAGCTGAGCTCGTCTATGGTGAGCCACTCCAGTTACCTGGTCAATTTCTGTCTCCCAAAGATGACTACACGACAGCAGATATCACCCAGTATGTAACCCGACTTCGAACGAATATGGCTAAGCTTTCTCCAAAACCTGCTTCATGGCATGGTACTTCTCCATTTTACATTCCACGCGATCTTCATACCGCATCCCATGTCTTTCTTCGGCAAGATCACGTAAGGGCATCACTCGAACCACCCTATGCCGGACCTTTCAAAGTCCTCGAGAGGCAGGAGAAATTTTTCAAGATAGATGTCCGAGGTAAACCATCCAACGTCACTATTGACAGACTGAAGCCAGCTTATTTGACAAAAGATGTCCATAGTCCTACAACAATGCCACCAACGACGACGACAACGTCTCAAACAGAGGGACAAGAGGTTAAAACAACCCGGAGCGGCAGACGAGTAAGGTTTCCGAATTACTATCGACCGTAGTTACGGTCTGGTTGGGGGAGTGGTGTAGCGAGACACTCGCCACTCATAACAAACCTCAACCTATCGTTTGGCAACGGCTGCGCGCGCAATGAAAAACATCGACGGATCGCGGCGTTCTTCATTCGTCGGTTCTCTACGACATGACACGCGTCTCTGGTGTCGATATTCTTATATTGTAAACTGTGTTGTAAAATTGTAATATATCTATCTGTATATACTATCCTCTTTTGCTATCAAGTTCCTCTCTATACCTTCTCCGCTTTCTACCTACTACCGCTTCGCCTGCTTCCTACTGCTATACTTAACTACACATCGTGTGCGACTGAATGCCGATCTTGTTAGAAGTTGGTTTAGTGGAAACCCACACGCCACCTTCTACAAACTAATCTAAGGTATATAAATCAGAAATATTCAAATTAGAATCATAAAATATAGAAAGCTATCCGAAAAAAATATAAAAAAATAAGAGAAAAATTTTAGACAATGCCCATTACAAAAATACATCATTGGATTGTACAGGATCAAAGAAAAAAAATTAGTACAAAAGAAATATCACTACATAGTATAAAACAAAGTCGCTTTCTCTGTTCCTATGTCCCTTTTTATGCTTTAATCTTTAAAACTACGCAACGGATTTTGATGCGGTTTTTAAAAGATACAGTGATTCAAGAGGAAGGTTTTTATGCCCATGCGAAGCCGGGGCGGGTCGCTAGTTTTACAGTATATTGATGTTATATCGTAGTAAAAAGTAGCCTTACTGGTCTTTAATGGTTATTTAATATCAAAAACATTCAGCCTAAGAAGATTATAATTTATTTAGTAAGGTCTACTATTATAAATACTTCATCGAAACTTATGTTACCATCTGAGGTCAACCAAAGAGTAAAATAAGAAAGCAATTTTAAAAAATAATTAAGTCAAATAGACTATAGACTGCACTTAAAATTATTGGCCCCAATACCTTAATCGTTCATTCGCAGTCATTCGCTATATAAAAATCCTCTGCATAGGTGGGACTATTGGGGGAGGGCTGGGAGGAGGAAAGGAAAGAAACGAAAGGAAGAAGTGAGGCATAAAGACGGCTAACTTTTAAAACAATCTCCTCTCGCGAATTTTAAGGTCGTTTACAGTCTTCATACCTAATAACATGAATCAGTGGTACAGTCGATTTCGGAATACACCCTAAATTACATACTTTGTGGCTTAGTGTATCGATCGATTTTTAGTACTCGTAAGTTGTTTTTTAGCTATCTGAGTAGATAACGTTGATTGTAATTGATACCTGCTAGGTAGATTGTAATTATATGATACGACATTCTACAAAGTAGGTTGAACAGTAATTATCTGAGCCATATAGCAGTATGATTTGTTTTTGAAAAATCGTGATTTATTGTCATTACAATGAGTAAGTTGCAAACAAATTTAGATTTTACTTTTATTTACTGATTCGTCAACTAATGCAATTTTTTTTCTATATTCACTAATTTAAGTTCTAAATTAAAGGGGTCACCATAAAACGTGTTTTCATGCTTAAACGACCGCGCTTATTTCCGTTCGACAGACAGGTCTGATTCTACTATCGATTGTGATAATATTATTGGATTTTACAGTGGCACCTAATGTGGACTGATTGTGGAGCGCGCTGCTGTGATGCTTGTTTAGTTATTTTTTATTATTTTTAACTGTTTCCGTTGTCTAGGCTTGCTAGTGTTGTTTTGCGGGTATCAAGCTAGGTTATTTTTTGTTTAAAAAAAAATGGTTGCCTGTAAAGTCGGTTTTACGGGCGAAGATTTTACGTGACAACGTCTTTTTCTCGGTAGAATATTTATTGATATGAATATAATCTGCCGCGCGCGGTCTACCGATCATAGTTGAGTGGGAGAGAGACGCAAGGCATTCGGCGGGCCTCTCTCTCGTTCGGTGACTCATCGTAACGTTACCGAGCGTTACACTTTTTCATAAGTGACTCCCAGCCGCAACCTAATTTAAGACGTTGTCACGTCAAAAGATGATTGGTCGTTTAAGTGTGATTTTATTTTAAGTATTTAACTTTAAATAACTAATATGCAGCGACTCGTCCAACCATTACATGGTTCGAGGCGCCACAGTTTTGTATGCACTAATTGTCTGAATTTGAAATGAAAAAATAAAATAATAAGTTTGAATTACGATACGAATTCCATGGGAAGCATTCTTTGTTCATGTTTATTTTATTTATTTATTAAACTTCATTGCAAAACTTTAAGATGACGGAATAGCCTTCGGCTTTTTCTACCAATCAGCAAACATTGTTCCAATCTGACATGTAGGCTTGAATCACAAAAATGTCCGATTTGAAAGACGATTCTTTGCTTCCGTAGGCACGTTAAACCATTGGCCCCACTCCCATCTGGTCGTTAAAGAAACCACGTCAGAGGCAGAATAGCGGGTTTAAAACACGTTGTCAGATATACAATACAGCGTCATTGTAACCTAATATAAATTGAATAAAAGTATTTTTGATTTTAGTTCCAACAGCACCAGAGAAGCCTCCCCCCGAAAAGTTAGACGAGATAAAACCAAGGGCGCGAGAGTGGGAGAAACACAAAGCGCCGTGGATGGAGGAACTCAAACTGAACCAAGCCAAGAAGACTAGCTTCGGGGCGGATGGCAAGGCGCGGTCTGTGAGCAGCGGGGATGGACTCGCTAGTAAAGCCGGCGGCGGAAGCACTGACAGGTACATTCTGGAAAACATTGAGGGTCTCTGGTATACATTTAGAAAATATTGCTTTTCTCATTGGCAACTTTGTGTAGCATGTTCCCGTGTCTCCAATGCCTAAAGTTTACATGTTTTGGCACCGCAGGACAAAACATACAATATCTTATATTATTCGGTATTGGTATAATAACTCAAAGCTTTCATACAATAGTTTAGTTATTATACCAAAGTCGAACGATGAACGATGAGAAAAGCAATGTTTATTAAAATAATCACCGGAATAAACAGTCTGCAATTTTTTCTTTTATTTCCGTTGTAGTGCTTACTAGATGGGCACATCTAGTTAGCACTACAGCGGAAATAAAATAGCAGCATAGGCTATTTTTATCCCGGAAAAACATCTTAGCCGCACGGGAAAAAAGGTATTACCCTTGGTGACGCGGACGAAGCCGCGGGTAACAGCTAGTTCTTATTTATTTAAATTTTATTGCCCAACAACAATAAGTATAAAAGGCGGGTTTAATGCATTTTCTAACAGTCAACTTTTGGGTTAAGCACTTTTCTGTATGTTCTACTAAAATCTTACTATTGATAGGCATATAGAATATGCTTGTAATATTGAGTTTACCTTTTGTAGCCCAGCTCTTGCTGAGCTTATTGAATAATAACATAATATATATCTATCTAACTATGACATACCTAGCTGAGCACTTATTGCAGCTGAAATGTATAATACTGTATAGTGGTTCCTGAACTATATACATAACATACGGATGTAGTAACAAGACGATTTAATAAAGAAACGAATCCAATCCAAACGAAACATTGGAAATCTTTCCCTCTCACTCGCACATACATCGTGTTTGTTGTGCGTGAGTGAGATGGGATAATTTCCATCCTTTCGTCATACGACGAGGTTCTGATAATTTTATTTGACGAGCACTATAATGATGATTAAAACACAATGAAATGTTTTCAGAATATTGGAATGCGGCTTAGAAGAGAAGAGGTCGTCGAGTCATTCAATGGAAATGTCAAAGAGCACCTCATCTATAAGTAGCAAGATGTCGATACTTGAGAGTTTTGAGGAGGTGAGTTTATTAATATATATAACAATCAATGCCACTTATCGTTGTAATTTTATAACTCAAGAACGGGCTCACCTATCCAAACCAAATGTTTAGGCTTTGTTCGGACTATTTAGTAGATGGTTTATGTGCAATTAGAACAAAATCGGTCGAGCGGTTCTTCATTTTTTTATTATTTCACATAACGTAGCGACGCGGGTACCGGGCCGCTAGTAAATAATAAATTTGAATACAGCTGAATCGGCTTCCATATTATCAAAATCAATGGGATTTGTAGAAAATACAAAATGATGAATGATTTATTTTTGTACTATGGAGTTTTGATATTCTGATAATTAATATGGTTTATATGTAACAGATAAAAGTAGGAATACGGGTACATCAGTTTAAGCCGGTTAGAACTAGGTGCAACCTTTGAAATATAAGTTGACAGTTTTATGCTGCTCTAAATTAGAACACGGCTAAATACTTCTCTCTTCTTCTTAATATTGGTTCTCTCATTTGACTTACCCCAAAAAGATGTTCTTCTCTGCACCACTGATTGGTTGACTGGTAGAAAAAGCCTATGGCTTTAAGTCCGCCATTTACATTTGTATGTAATGAAGTTAAATAAATAAATAAATAAATACTTTCAACTCGGTTAACATAAATTACTTCATCGTTATACCAGCATGAAGTAATTCTGTTTTCCTTGACAATCCGCCACCGCGACACATCCGCGCCACGTCTCGTCTATATAGATCTTGCCTCGTGACCTGGAGCTGGTTGTTTCAGAGTAAAGTGCGTCACTCGCTGGACTCCAAGAAGGAGACGCCCGGTCTGCCGTCGCCCACCGCCGCAGGTACACTACCACTATTATTAACTAGCTATGCTGCGTGGTTTCACCTCGAATCGCGTCATTTAAAAAGAATGCTGGAGGAGAGCGGAGACAGTAAAGTTGGTCAACACGGGAAGCCAACGAACCATCCGCTGGTTTGGCGCTAGAAGACACCAGCCGCACCGCATGCAGCGATACATCGCCGCAAGCGCAGCAAACCGCCAGCGTTTATCTTACATGACGTAACCTATACCCGTGGTATGTAGTATACTATAGCTTATGAACTTCTGCAATCACTAACGTGTGTTATTTTCCTAGTAAAAGACTTGATGGAGACCCCCACACTTAGACGAGCCGATCAGATTAGTATTAGCGACACCCTTATTAAGTTGAGCTTATTTCTTGTTTCTGACCTGCTGAAGTCGATTTCGCGTGGAAAAGTGGGGGGATTTCCCTTAAAAATATTGTTGACTTTATTATAGTAGTATAGATGATAGATGAAGTGAACTCCATTCTTTTCAAAACATTTTTTTTTAACAGGAGTTTCTTACCTATGAATAAATAAATAAATAAATAATAAATAAATATATAGGGACAAATCACACAGATTGAGTTAGCCCCAAAGTAAGTTCGAGACTTGTGTTATGGGATACTAACTCAACGATACTATATTTTATAACAAATACATATATAGATAAACATCCAAGAATGAATATATATCTTTAGAGAAAGCGCATGTCCGACGGTAGCATATTAAGCCAAGGTATATTTTCCCCTAAACCAACTAATGGAGCCTAATGGATTGACGGCCTTCCGTTCACGCAAATAATAATCAAGTATCAAATGATACTTATTGTATAGCTACAGCAACAAAGATAAGCTATATGCTTCTCTATTACTACTTAATACGATATAAATTATTATTTTTCTTTGCAGGAAGAACGTTAGCAGCTATGTTAGACGAAATCAAGAAACCTCCAGCGCCACAACCGCCTTCAGCATCTGCGCGAACTACCGGCGAGTTCGCTGTCGACAAATCCGCCTCCAAATTAGAAAAGTCTGTCCACGCCACTGAGAAACACAGTGAAATTAACTCTATTTCTAAAACCTCAAGTGTCATTGAATCCACAGCTTTCAAAGATACAGAGAAGGTCGAAGAGAAAATTCCAGACAGGACGGGTTTAAATGATAAAAGCGCGTCAACTACTCTGGAGAGGCTGAAGCCGGTGAAACTTGAAAAGAATGACGGGTCGGAGGCGTTGATCGCTCAACTTAATAGTAGGGTGAGGAGTTTAAATTTATTATGATAACATGTGTCATCTACTTAAGTAAAACAAACCGTATATGGCTTATATACATATCCATATCCATACTAATCAGCTAGTAATATATATAATTTAAGTTATATTGATACTAGATTATTATATCGAACTTTCATCAACTATAACAATGTTTCTGCCCCACAACTCGTCAATTTTTTTGTATAACGCGCGATATTAAATCGGTATTAAACAACAGGATTGTTGTTTATTTGTAAATTGAAACGATTTTATTGATATTTACAGATAACAAACTTGGAGAAGCTTATAGAAGTACAAAACTCAATGTTCAACGCGGCCATCGAGGAGCTCAACAACAAGCTAAAAATGGAAACGGAAAAGCGGCAAGCGCTGCAGTCAGAGATGGAGAAATTAGCGCATTGCGTCACGCAAGTGTAGCCCTTACTACAAGCGCCACTTGGGTCAATTCTGCGTGGTCGCACATCTTCGAGAGAATATTCCAGCTATGTACATTTTTAATTCTCTAGTTGACTGTGACGCATTATAAGGTGCAATAGTTTCTATTTACATTTTATATATTAAAATTTGAACTTCGGACAATTGTAATAGTATTTCGAATTATAGTTTTCATTTTCAATTTGCAACTAGCTGTTTTAAATAATTTTATTAATGGATTCATGGATATATATATATATATATATATATTCATGTCAGATAATAAAGTAAGGGAGGACTGTATTAGTACATTAAAAATCGGCGCCATTCTTTGGATGGCAGTTGAATATCTGTACTAGTATAGTATTCTTTGATCTGTGGTTACACCTATGAATTGGTATGGTGAGGTATAATATAAGAATAAGAGATAGAACTAAATTAATTTAGTTCTATCTCTTATTCTTATATTATAATTACTTTACTTAATTTACTTTGGAAATTAATTCATTTGACAAAAAACAACAATATAGTGCGTCTCATGACAATTAAGATACCGTAATTTCGGTTCTAAATATGTGCGTAGAGATAAATATGTGTACAGTAGGTGTGAATATAGCTACTATTATAAATATATTTGCTTCAAGGAGAAGCTTTATCTCCTGTTGTATTTTATTTTGTACAACGACCATATGATTCCTTTGTGCACACGTATTAAGATTATTTATTTTTATTTGCTTTAAAAGTGAAAAAAATATATTAATATATTAGCGATTGAAAAATATATTTAAACGTGTTAAAAATACAAGTACCTTTTAGTACTTATGAGTATTTACTCAATCCCGAATCAGTCGCAAAAGTTGATTAATTGTAAATCAGATACAAATCACTTTGTTGAGACATAATGGTCTGGGCCGCATAATTCAGTTAAGATTACTCTTATTGTTTTATTTTAAGTTTATTCAAAGGACAGCTATATTATAGTTCAGCATACGTGGTGCCCAATAGAATCGAAGTCAATATTTTTATAAGGTTTTGTGATTATCATTAATTTATACTGTATATACAATATATACATACTCCTTTCGTCTACTATATTTTCGATAAGTACTTAGACTGCCGCCGTCGCATAGTAAAATAAAGTACGTATAATTTTGGTTTACATATTTTTCTCAATATTGAGCGGGAAATTATTTTATAAGATGTGAAACTGCCACTTTGTTTGATTTCATCATGTTACACTATTTACAGAGTTTAATGAAAATAATAAATAATTAAATAACTTATTTCGACCAACCATTATTGTAATAGTTAGAAATTATGTGTTCATATTGTTTTGCTCTTGTATTGTAAATGTATTTTTTATACAATTAGTAGGCAACAGGCATACTGCCCACCTGATGGTAAGCGGTCACCATAGCCCATAGCCAAATTTAAAATTCATAATTAGCCGGTTGCATAAAAAGTTAATTTTTTTTTTAATCAAACACTGTAGTTGGAATTAGTTTGAGAGAAATAAACTTTTAAAGATAATCACCAAGTGGCAGTATCGTGAATTCTTCGTATCTCAAAAGTGTATTTTCTAATTTGTATAATAATGCCTAATTATATAAGATTTAATGTAGGTAAACTATACGCGTTGTGTATTATAAAATAAGTGCCATTTCATTTTGCCGCACTAAACTAAATTGTACTATATTTCAAGGAATATATTTTATAAATGGGTAGATGTAATTCGAAGTTCCGTTAATTATTGTGATTAATACATTCCATAATCGCATGAAGTATTAAAAATCTATTATCATGTAAAAATTTCTTATATATTTATTGGATTAATATTTAACCAAAGTTTGCTTCTGGCGAGCACGCCCTATTAATTATGTCTATGTTGTATTATATCACAATGTATATTTAATTAAATCAAGAGCCATATTTTACCTACAGTTAATATATTTTTGTATCTGTACAGAGATTGTTTGTTATTTAAATGACGCTGTACCTTTTTGTAATACATATCTATTATATTGATTTGTATTGGATCAGTCAAATTTTAAACCACCTTTGTATAATAAGATATTGTAGTTAAATTTTTAAATAATTGAAATATATGATTAGTGACCACATAAGCAGGTTGTGTTTCGCCATCCAATGTTTTGCATTATTCGAAATTTTTAAACATGTTTTGCTACAGGTGTTATTTGTAAGGTCGTAGGTTTCTGCTGCAGCTGGCAGGTTTGGTGCTGGCGACTGATGTTTTTCGTCAGATCTCGTTGTGAAACATACCCGAGCCTTTATGCCTGCCCAGAAACCTACTCTATAAAACGCTTTACCAACTGTTAGATGATGTGTAAATGACGGACATAACAGTACTCTGCGGTAATATGCACATCGATCTTTGGGAAAATATAATTAGTTAGTTCCGCCTTTGTAGAGCATCATCTCTTTGCACATCTCAGTGCCCTTATTCAACTACCAGTATCTTGTACCCACCGGCGAGTGTCGGTCTCTTCATGCATACGCCCTATGTGTCAGTATGAGGGTTTAGGACTGAAACATCGCGCTTGTCATTGTAGTTTGCGAATCCGTTCTTTTGAAGATTGCACTGTAAAGGTCATCAAATTTCACAAATTTGCATACCTATTTTTTGTTAACAAATTTATGTTGTCTGGGAGAGATTGCATTAGCGATAAGACCGCCTACTGTATATTATCTATGTTTGTAATTTCCCACTGCATATTTTTACTGGTGCAATAAATAATTTTTGTCTTGTCTTCTGTCGTTCGGCCCACACGATTGCTCTGTAGTTATTTCTGGTCTTTTTGCTTTTGACATATATTATGCCGTGTTTACCTACAAAAAGATTGGTTTAATTTTTTTTTAATCAAAAACATAAGTATGTGAGCTACTTCACCACTCTAAGTCATAGACTTATTCGAATCGAAGGGTAAACGTAAAATCATTTATGAAAGAAGAACTGAGTGAAAGGCAAGTTCATCTCTTTCTAACGGTCGACGTGCACAATCACAGATTACTGGAAACATAAGTCTTGCTTGCGCAGATTTTTTGATGCTTTTATTCTCACTTTTTTATTTTTTGTATGTCAAGGCGGCCATACATGTGCGAGCAGAAATTGCATTTAACTTTATGTTCATTATGGACACAATCTGACAGATGGTATAGAAATATACATTTCGTATTTAATGATATTAAATTAAGTAAATAATTAAACGTACTAGGTGTCGTAGGTTTAGCTTCCAATGTGATAGACGCTGCCTAACATATATAATTATGAATTCTAAACTCTTCATTAATCATTATAACTGCTTTAAGTCATGCACAAAGTAAGGTCACACGTTTTAATATTTATTACAGACTGCTAATCTATTAGAATAATGCTTTTTTGATATTCAAAAGTAAATCGTCGTTTGATTACGAAAATATGGTTACAAATGGGAAATAAAAATAAAACGATGTTGCATTGATGAAGTGAATTTTAAATTATTCCTTTATATATGTGAATATTTATGAGCATGAAATTTGCCTTTATCCCGGATTAAAGGCACCGAACCTAAATATGCAGCGCACTAGACGTCTACTTTGCCGTTCGATGTTTTACTAATTGTAGAATTTGCCGTCCCGTAATTCAGTGAATTAATTGGACTTATAATTTAAACATTTTTACATTGTGATATGCAAAAGCCAAGGTAGCAAACCTTATTGCATTTTAGTACTTTATCTAATTTGTGCTGCGGATGTAAAGGTACATAGACAGCATTATCTTTGAGAGAGGAGTGTAGAAGAACAGTCATTTCTAATATGTCTTTAGCTTCCAAAAAGCATTGTGTATTAGCAAATAAACGAGGGCTCTGTTTTGACGTAACTAATAATATCGGGTGTTGAAGACTTGCATTTGAAATAAATTATTCAGAATATTAATTCACTACGGGTTCACTTGCGTTCTAAACTACAAGTAACAACTCTTCAGCTTTATTGTATTAGTATATGACAATCGGACGCTAAATAACTTCGGCCGACGACAGCTTTTCCAGTAAGTAAATACTACTATGTAGAGTAAATGTAGAGTTAAACTTAGTAAAGTTTTGGACTTTAACAGCCACATTTAGTCACATAATGATTACTAAGTATAGATCTCTAAAGGGAAATCTATATAAAGTTTTAAATTACTTTGCGCAATGATTCCAATTTGATCAATAAAAGTGTTTTTATAATTGCGATTCTAAATATGGAATTAATTTGATAAAAGAACACTTGTACTGATAAAGTGTAATAAAGGCGAGTTCTACATAATTTATGATTGTTTCAATTAAAAATTTTAGAGGAGACATCGAGCGCTTTACACTCGTGGTATTACAGCCGCCCATAGGCTGTAGTAACCACTTTTCGTCATAGACCTTAAACTCAATAAATACTATAAAAAATTCGAACATGGAATGTTAAAGTGGAAAGCTGCATTTATAATAATTTCTTGTTTCTGTTGTACATAATTGTATATCGTAAATCATACAGGATCGGTGAAAAGATCATAATAAAAAGGTACATAATATTAAATCTTAGCTTAGGTGCAGGTTCTAAGCAAGGTTTATTGACATTCAAGTAATATTTTTTGTACTTAATTTAATTTTATATATACTGTACTCACTTCATACATTCCTAAGGTTAACAGTTCAGAATATTCATCATCATGAATACACAATAAAATATATGGACAAATCATCTCGTTTTATTATTTTTTTTCTAATAGATAGGTACATGTTGAAAGTTAATTTTTTTTTTAACCCATATGAAGTTCATTCTACGCCAGTTTAATAGATGCTGTTTACGAGAAAAAAAGTAATGATTTTTGTTGTCCTTGACTTCTCATCAATTGAATTTAACATTTTTGTGAAAGAAGTATTTTATTTTAGTTAAGAAGGCCATCATACCATACATAAGTACGCTTCTTATTCGTAGGCTAGACATGACTTTTTCATGTATTTCAATGATTGTGTAAGCACCACAGAAATCATTTAATGTATGATAAATTTTCAATTAAAGTGTCAATGAAAGAAATCTTTAGTCTGTTGTTCATAACATCTTCACGTTAACATTGCTATCTTAAGTGGACAAGTGTATGTTTGTTTTCCTGATCTATTTATTGTTGTCATAACGAAAATATTGTCAGTCGCGTGCTGAACGGTCTGCCTGTAGCACACCTACGAGATGGCTCCTCAAATTAAATATACGAAGGTTAGTAAAAAAATCCCAATATAAAAATATAATCAGGCGTAAGGCCTGCTTGAAATTATTTACCTTCAGAAGAACTACGTTAGTTAACACAGTAACAGTAGTACTATTATCATTTTGTGGTAGAACAATTAAAACAAATTTTAAGTGGTTGACGCTTGAAAAGTAGGATCCGCGGGCACAACTTGTTATAAATTTATATACTTATATCATGTGGTCCCATTGCCTAATAAAAAGATTTAGTTCCTTTTATTGCCAATAGTTGGCGCTACAAAAATTAAAAAAAATCGAATTTAGTTAAGATCCAGCTTGTTTTTGTCGTAAAAAGAGTGTGAATTATTAAAACATGATTTTTTCAAGTATCGTCATCCTATCACAAACTGATTTAGTGCTTTATTTATTAAGTTATCGGAGTTAGAATCTCAGTTTCCCAAGTGATCGATAGATGGCGTTAGTAAGTCTCAGTATGGGGAGACTACATTGGTACACTAAAAATAAGCGCGCTTCTTTGTATGGCGGTTGAATATCTGTGCTAGTATAGCATTCTATAATCTGTGCTTATATCAATTAAAAATTGATCAAGGGAATGGTTTAAGGTCAAACCCCTAATCATTAACGGACCTTATTGTATAGGTGCTTTTTTAGTATGGCAAACCTGTACAGCGCCTCTGGCGGATAGTAAGGCAACTAAGAAATTCCATACGAAATCCTAACGCAGTCGCTAGCGTCTGCGTTAAGAAAAACATACTAGGGGGGCACTGCTTTGTGAGTGCGCGTGTTTATATTCAATCCTAACATTGTAACGACTTTGGATTTTGGAGGTGGGGACGGAGTCCATACATTTTGTCCCATTGTTCTTTTAAAATTATTTGTACACATTTATTATTGCAATAAGTATCTTAAATTAAAATACTGGCAACACTGAATGTCGGTTGGTAAAATGGGATTGTGGAGGGAACCGGCAAATGGGGTTTTTGGCGCCAAGCTAAAGTTAGGTATACTAGTATAGTATCTCCTCCTTAGTCTGTGAGTTAGGTACTCAGTTATCGTCATTGTATTTATTTTGTATTATTTGTGTTTTTTCGAGTATTTGTGCATAATAAAGGTGGATAATTATTCGCTAAGTGTTCGTGAACAAGCGTGAGTGTTGGGAAGTCGAACAATGTCGTATAAGTGACTTAATTTAATCCTTGTCACCAAAATCTCCCAAGATAATGCTAAGTGAAACTTCCACCGCTTCACTTAGCCCTTGACTAACTTGACTAGAAAAAAAACCGGCCAATGGTGTGTCATGGCATGGCGGATGTCGCTGTTGAATTTGTATTTCATGAATTGTAAAACCAAAAGTATACGGCTAAGAATTGAGGTGTAATTGAGTAGTTGAGTAGGTACCTACATGAACGAATAAAGCCTCCTGCTTTATTCGTTCATTTGGTAAATAACAGTGTGTTTTACTACATATCAGAAGTGGTAAGTACCTACTTTTATGACTACCTACATTGATTACATTAAATTCTTGCAACGGCATATAAGTAAAACGAAAGCCTTAGTAATTTGAATATGTGATAATTATTTTAACAAATATTTTAACAGTGCACATGAGATATGATACGCTTACAGATTTACATAAATTTTCAATTTCCTAGTAGGTAGGTACATACCTAGGTACTTACTTGTACGAAACCTATAAGCCACACTAGGCATCGTGCTTACGTGAAAGGATCCCGTGGGATACGTAAAAATACATACAGATTATAATATAAAATGCAATAAATAATAATTTATGTGTGTGTTTACCGGAAAGGCATTTTAGGTTTAATCATCCCAACAGCTAAGAATACCGAGGGAAAATTATTTTCTGCTTACAGTGCCCCTAGTATGAGTTTTTCTTAACGCAGACGCTAGCGACTGAAACTGAAAAACTCATACTAGGGGCACAGATCAATATGAAATTCAATATGGATGTAAGATAAACCGGGTCTTTCCCGTTTCTCTGATAGGTAGGTACTCTATTTCAGTGTTTTTCAATCTTTTTGTTTTCGCGACCCCTTTACAAGTTAAAAAATTTTGGCGACCCCTTGTGTCCTAGAGAGACAAAGAAATAATAAAAATTAATTAAAAGACTGTTTATCAAAGAATTAGGAAATCGCGCGCGGTCTCTAACCAGACATTTAAAAAACTAGCTGTAGCCCGCGACTTCGTGCGCGTGGGCTTTGTTCCCGTTTATCGTGGGAATTGCCCGGGAATCCCCTTTTTCTTTTATACAAAGTTTGTAATGACAATAACAAACACAAAAAAAGAATTATCAAATTTGGCGCATTCGTTCGAAATCAAACGTGCCTAGAATTCATTCAAATGACGATAACTTTTTTTTAATGAACCGTTTTTGATGAATCAAACTTTAGATGTTCTTCCAAGTTAAAACAAAACAATTGGTGAGTTTTAAGCAAATCGGTTCAGTGTTTTCGGAGATAAGCGTGATCATACATACATACAGACAGACAAAAAAATAAAAAATTGCTTTCTATTAAGTGTTATTTTAAAGTGTCCCTCTTCCATTTTAGTCAAAATTGCTAAATGTACAGACAAAATATTTTTACTATTTTATTATAATGTATAGAAGAAGATATACTTAGATGATTTTTTTCTATTGTTTAGATCAAGCGAAGTCGCGAGTTTTGAAAGTAAGTATGTACGAGGTAAGTTGGTAAAGCTACTTTTATTGTAGTATTCAAACCTTGCATTGAAAGAGGCCTGATGAAATCGTTAAAAAATCAAATAAACCGGTCAAGTGCGCCTCTATAATACACCTATACACCTATACTCACACCCACCACCTGTACTCACAAAATTCGTGCTTACTAGTAGGTACCTACTTATATGATTGGTGCCGTTTACGAGGAAAATGACTGACCTATTTTTGTCTTTGACCTTAGTCTGCATAAGGAAATTTTACATGGACATCATAAGTGTTATTATTATAAAAAAGTACCTACTATTTGGCTAGGTATAAGTACATTGTTCTTTTACCTATGTAAATATTTTAAGGATTGTGCAACATTTGTGTTATCTCTACTACTAAAATTCGCCACCGAAATCATTTATTGCATCATACCTTTTCAATTAAGTATCTACTAATACTAGAAAATTAATTCATACGACAGTCCATGATTATCATCATTCCGCAGGCTTTCCACTGCTGGTCAAAGGCCTCCAAGGATTTCCAGAACGACCGGTTGGAAGCGGCCGGCATCCAACGCCTGCCTGCAACCGTCTTCAGGTCATTTGACCATCTTCCCCATTGGCAATCGGTTCGTCGCGCCATGTACCCCGCCCACTGACAGTTTAAAGTCCGTGATACTAGACAACTTTCACAAGAAGCACATTTTACTAAAAAGTATCCATCAACAGTGTTTCTAGGTAGGTGTGTATTCATCCAAATCGTAAAATAATTCATGACGTCTTCACGTTATCATTGCTACTGTAGGTTTATTTTTCGTTATCTTTTTTTTGTTGATGTCATAACGTATATAAGTATTGTCAGTCGCGCGGTGAACTATCTGTCTGTAACACACCTACAAGATGGCTCCTCAAATTAAATACACAAAGGTCAGTAAAGTATTTATGACGTGAATATATAGTTTATAGACCACACTATTAAATTACATTTCAAATGATAAAAATAATCAATACATATAATAAGACACTAAAATGCGAGTGTCTGTACATTTAATATATTTCAAAAAAACTGATTGAGTGCGATTAAAAAAGAGTAACAGAAACCAAAAAGACAGTTTTTGGAATTTTTGTCTGTCTGTATGTATGTATGTATGTATGTCTGTCTGGTACGTTATAACTTCGAAAATACTCAACGGATTTAAACGCGGTTTTTACAGTTGGATTACATATAATTAGGAGCGTTGTCAAAACTTTGTTTCGTCAAAATCGGTTAAGGGAAAAAGAAGTTATGGTCGATTGAAAATTTACTTCAAACACTGCTTTAAAACTTATAGACAAAACCCATTTGAAATTTCGGCAGTAACAAGCAAAGCATGTTGGCCTATCGGTAGAGGTAGCGGATCATATTTTTAAGTAGAGGGTTCGAATCCTGCTAGACATCACTTCTTTTGTTTTCCTTTTTTTGTTTTGTATTAATTTTTTAGAAGTCTATTTTTTTTTAAATATTTTAGTAAAGAAATGTTTCTAGAAAGTAGCTGGAATTTTCTGTTTTCGTTTTTTATTTGTTTTCTAGAATTATTTTGTTACTTAGAGAAAGCTCTTAGCGTTAATCAATACATATAATAAGACACTAAAATGCGAGTGTCTGTACATTTAATATATTTCAAAAAAACTGATTGAGTGCGATTAAAAAAGAGTAACAGAAACCAAAAAGACAGTTTTTGGAATTTTTGTCTGTCTGTATGTATGTATGTATGTATGTCTGTCTGGTACGTTATAACTTCGAAAATACTCAACGGATTTAAACGCGGTTTTTACAGTTGGATTACATATAATTAGGAGCGTTGTCAAAACTTTGTTTCGTCAAAATCGGTTAAGGGAAAAAGAAGTTATGGTCGATTGAAAATTTACTTCAAACACTGCTTTAAAACTTATAGACAAAACCCATTTGAAATTTCGGCAGTAACAAGCAAAGCATGTTGGCCTATCGGTAGAGGTAGCGGATCATATTTTTAAGTAGAGGGTTCGAATCCTGCTAGACATCACTTCTTTTGTTTTTACCCTTTTTTTGTTTTGTATTAATTTTTTAGAAGTCTATTTTTTTTTAAATATTTTAGTAAAGAAATGTTTCTAGAAAGTAGCTGGAATTTTCTGTTTTCATTTTTTATTTGTTTTCTAGAATTATTTTGTTACTTAGAGAAAGCTCTTAGCGTTAATTCCATTAATATAAAAGCATTTTGTACTTATCTATCTATACATATAATAAGACAGTAAAAATCGAGTGTCTGTACATTAAATATTTTTCTAAAAAACCTCTACGGGGCAATTAAAGAAGAGTAATAAAAACAAAAAAAAAAACAATATTTGCACTTTTTGTCTGTCTGTCTTTCTGTCTGTGTGGTGCGTTATAATTTCAAAACTACTCAACAGATTTGAACGCTGTTTTCACAGGTGAATTACATTTAATTAGGAGCGTTGTAAAATCTTTGTTTCATCAAAATCGGTTAAGGGAAATAGAAGTTATGGCCATTTAAAGTTTACTACAAGCACTGCTTCAAAACTTTTAAACAGTTGAATGCGATTTACATAAACGTATTTAATTTAGATAAAGCTAGAATTTCTACTTATATCAATAAAGACAAAAACACACTGCAGTCTCTATTAAATTTTAATAAAATAACACATTGAATGTTTGTGGGCGTATGATTTAGTTACATAAAACATCAATAGATGGCGCTGACTTTATTTTAATAGCAGATTGAAATTTTTCCTTACGGCAGCAATTCATTCTAATTATTAAAAAAAAATTTGGCTGTTGATTTAGTACAATTGGTTGGTTTTTTTATCGGTCGTTTGTTGTGTTGTATTGTAAGCTATTTGAATTGATTGGTTGGTTTGGTTTGGCTTTGGTTTAAAAAATAATCAAATCAGTGTTTGACGGAATAATACGGTCGTGTCGTAAGGACAAATTTATCTGACTTATCACTATTTATTGAGCTTTTCTCCAATTTTCACGCCCACTAAAACTTTGGGAGTGAATTTTAGGTCCTAATGACTCTGTAATAGGCTGCGTCTACTCTTTTAGAGACAAAGATTGATAGTATGAATGTTAAGGGCTCCTTCTTCTGAAGGTCCGTTGTCCGTAAGCCGCGTAGTCGCGGCGCTCACTCATTTTGTAGGCATTAAGACATCATATTTGGGAAAATAACACTACAAAATCTACTTCAGCTATTTTCACTATATAAATACTTTATCTAAAGGTTGGTATAAAAAGCAGGACAATAAGTTTATTATTTTAGGCATAGTATTGAAAATAAACTTCCAAAGGAGGCAACTTAGATTTTTCTATCGAGCGAATTTTGTCTGATATTGGTACTGTTACTGTAAGCGAATTTCACTCTGCTATATCCTCAACTAAAAACATATATTTTTTTCAGAATTTTACGACTGTTTAATACTGATTCCTATTGATTTTAAAAACGGTATTTGAGTAAGAAGTGGCCCTAATATTTAATGATATTGTAGCAATGTAATGGCTTTATAAAATTGGCACGGGAAAAGGATACAATAGAATTAACTATAGGTCTGGATAGTTGTAGTTTCCACAGGTTACGCGAAAAGCGACCTACACGCGGGCGGAGCCGCGGGCAACAGCTAGTACTTAATATGAGTAATAAATATATTAATTTATTTTTATCTATAGTCCAACTACTTAAGTAGTGAGATTTTTTTAAAATCCTTCGTTGCATTCGTTCTACTCCATATAATTTACTTCTTACTTCCTGTGGAGCTACAACCCTTTGAGGGTCTTGGCCTCTTCTACGATTTTTCCACCTATCACGTTCCTTCTCCTCCTTAGACATTTCCGTTTGTCCTTTTTTCGTTGCGAGGGTCGTTGTGATATGATCGAGCCGGTATCTTTACTTGTATTAGACTTCGCAACCTTTTGGGTTTTTGCCATGATAGGAAGGTTAGCCTCTCGATGAACCCTCTTCCTTTATCCGGGCTGGCAGCACAGGCCGAGTTCTACTCCATATAAAAGAAATAATATTCAAAATGCTTATCGATGGTACTTATATAGTTACCTACCTATTTGTTCTGAATAGGTAGGCGTAGAGCTACACAAAAGTGGCATTTAGTACCTACATCTCCAGGCTTTATTCTTTTTTGGAATGAAGAAGTGAAAACCAAACATTATCATTAATAATAGAGCACATACAGACGCAGGTTCATAAAAAAATCTACTGTTATTTGTTATTTATTTTTTATCGCACAAGCAATAGGTAAGTAGGTACCTACTTACTTTATAAGTTAGACATTCATTCATTCAACACTCGCGGACAGTAAACGAGATAACAATAACAGTTAATTGTTATCTACGTCGAGAGGCGTTACTGCCAGCGAAAATGTTAACTAAATATCATTTATTTTATTTTATACATCAGGTTGTCAATTGACCCTACAAGCCCTGGTAGTGGGTGGTGGTGGTGGGTCAAGGCAGTTACCAAATACACTCAGTATTTGGTAACTATGCCTTGTCATCTTTTGATTTGTTACAACACTTATAACTCGAGATCTGCTGAACCAATTTCCATGGTTATTGATTCGTTGGATTTGTCTCCGCCCCGAATAGCAGAATACATCTTAAAATCATTGGAAAAAGATGAAAGAAATAAAAATAAAAGAAAACATATTCCCATACAAAATGTTCGTGGGCTGTAACTAGGGTGTAATGTAGGTGTAGGGTAGGTGTAAGGTAGGGTAGATGTACGGTAGGTGTAGGGTACGGTAGGTGTACGGTAGGTGTGCGGCAGGTGTAGGGTAGGTGTGGCGTAGGTGTGGGATAGGTGTAGGGTAGGTGTTGGGTAGGGTAGAGGTAGAAAAAGGGCAGGACAACGTCTGCCAAGTCAGCTAGTAATAGATAATAACCTCCCGGCCTTTGATGTGTGACACTAGACCACCTATGTAAAGTACCTACTAACTTTCGGTTTAACGTGTATTTCGAAACACGTACCTAATCGCCTCATTAGATGAAATCTTTCTCATCAGGAAATCAAATAATCAACCCTTTTTTAATGTCCTAATCAAACTAAAACATCGAATAATCCCACCACCTCGGGGTCTTCAGGCAAACGCCTAATCACTGGACCACAGAGGCAGTTACTAAGGCCTATTTATTTGTATATATTCAAATCGTCGTCGGTACCTAATCTTCCACTACCCGTATGATTGACTGTAATTTTGTTTTTATCACTACATAGTATAAAACAAAGTCAGTTTCTCTGTCCCTATATACATATGTATGCTTAAATCTTTAAAACAACGCAACGGATTTTGATGCGGTTTTTTTAATAAGTAGATAGTGATTCAAGAGGAAGGTTTTTATGCCCATGCGAAGCTGGGGCGGGTTGCTAGTAAAAAATAAAATAAAAGCTTGTAACAACTGAACAACTTGCAACTTAGTTGGTTAATTGCTCTAAGACTTGCACCTATAGTTGAGTTCCTCTCTTTGTAGGTACCTAAGGTGTAAATAAGTAGATAAGTATTTTTCCTAGATTGCGTAAAGATCATCTTGAACTTAATATATGTACTTACGTCTTACGAACATTTATTTATTAACATCTATAATGTTTTTCAGTTGTTTATTGACAATGAGTGGGTGGACGCAAAGAGCGGTAAAACGTTCGAGACCCGCACCCCTCATGATGGATCAGTCATCGCTAAGGTGGCTGAAGGTGATAAGGTAAGTTTTAATATCGTTTTGACAAGATCATCGTCCCATAGAATACTATTGTATTCTAATTATATACAGAATACAGTAAAAAATTTTTTTTCGTCTGATAGAGAAGAGATATTTTAGGTACTAACTCATTTATTTCTGTAATCTATGTTGTATCTTTACAAAAGGCTATGAATAAAATCTTAAATATCTAATCTATGTAGGTACATAAATACTTTTAAACAATGCGGAATTAACTTGCAGTTTTATTAATAACTTGTTATCTACCTCCTCAGTATAATTTTGTGTTTATTTACAAGTTACATCATATTGCGCAACACTTGTGCAATACATACGTAACTATTTTAACGGGATATCAAAAATGTAGGAAGTCATCATGGTTATGCCTTATTATAAATAATAGCTTGACTGAAGTATTTACCAAATATTACCTTACTATATTAACAAAAATATTATTAGTTTTTTTTTTGTAAACGCAATAACAATTACAGTCAATTGTTATCTACGTCGAGAGGCATTACTGCTAGCGAAAGTGTTTCTTGTGTATAGGGTAATAACTAATAACACACGCCACATTGGATGCATTGAGCGCATCATTTAGTGATTCGTGCAAAGTGGTTTTTTAGACCCCCTGTAGGTCCCTGTAGGACGATACTATAACGACATACGGACGGTCCGCGCAGATCACGTACGCGCGGACCGATCCGTACTTTCAGTCCGCGACGACGGTTCGCGTAAAAAACCAGTATATATATATATATATATATATATATATATATATTATAGTAAAAGTAAGAAGATTAACAAGTTATACCTAGATATTCCACCAAAAACATTATCAAGTTAAATGTTGCAGAGTCTATAAAAACTTGTCAGATCTCATGTACAGCTTCTAACTCTACACGCCCTAACTCTACAAGGCCTAACTGCACCATTTCGCTTTCACATAGACGTAAAGTAAAAAAAATCTTCATCCTACTTTGTTTTTAGTAACGAAACGTCAAAATGAAAGACAATAACCCAAAACGCAAAACTACCCATGTTTATTTCAAAGTTTATTCGTATTTTTTGTATAGAAGGGTTATAGGAGTATAGTTTTATTTAGACACAATAACTATTATGTTCTTAGAAGACTATTCCATAGAACGAAACATAAGGTCAAGGGTGCCATTCACATTAGCCAAATCAACCTGTTACAGGCTGATATTGAAGAAGCAGTAAAGGCCGCACGCCGCGCCTTCTACCGAAACTCCGAATGGAGATTAATGGACGCGTCCCGACGCGGCGCCCTCCTAAACAAGTTCGCTGACCTCATCGAACGGGACGCTGATTATCTCGCGGAGCTGGAGTCCTATAACAACGGGATGGTTCTAAGCATAGCCCAAATGTTTGTGGGCTCTGTGGTAACTGATATACGATACTTAGCAAGCTTGGCTGACAAGATTCAGGGCGATACTATTCCTGCAGGTAATTATATTCAGTTATAGTTATATGTAGAGAACAAATAAACATACATATAAATATATATACATATTTGTGAGGTTTTTGAAATGATTTTGATCGGGTGCTCCATAGTTCAGACCCCCCCCCCTTCTATAAAAAGCTTCTTTTTTATTCTTTTCTAAAAAAAACAAAAAGGACGATCAAAAGATGAGAACAATAAGGGATACCATGACCGCAAAATAGAACGCAAAATTTTCCAAAAGGAACGATCTGGCAACGCTGCTTTATTTATTCCTAATAGGTATATTAAAATCATAACCCTCCTATATTTATCCCTCAATAAGTATAAAAATAGATAATCAGACAACGGTTTGAATTGATTTAATCTATATGTTTTTTGGGTATACAGAAGAGATAAAATAGACCAAGCGGGCAAGTGACGTAAGGAGATACCTTTATCTTCGTCACTTGTCGATTATACCTTGATAATAGGTACCTACCTACTTAATGTTCCTTATGTTTACATGAGAATCCAATATCGAATAAAATTATAAAATGGGGACAGAATCATCATGGCTAAATAAAGTAGCTAAGTACTCAGCCAGAACTTTAAGTAGACTAGAAACTTTCGAGTACTCATTAAGATCCATACTAATATTATAAATGCAAGTCTGTCTGTCTGTTTGTTTCGCTTTCACGGATAAACCGCTGTACCGATTTTGATGAAATTTCGTATGGATATAGTTAAAGACCACAAGGCAACAGCTAGTAATAAATAAAATAAATCTGAAAAAGGAGTAGGTAGTACCTAACCAGTGTTGTGTGGATACCGATGACCGTCGAAGAAGAGAATCCGGAAAGTAGACTGGGTTAGAAAGTATAAAGTTGAGAATATATCCAGCACTAGACCAGAGTGTACGAAGCAAGCCCATATACATATTTTATTTTTTAAAGATGGCGATGTTTTCTCCTACACGCTGAAGCAGCCGGTTGGAGTGGCTGGGCTTATTCTGCCGTGGAATGGACCAATCCTTGTTTTCGCCAACAAAATCACAACTGCTTTAGCTGCTGGTAAGTAATTCAAATAAAGAAAGAAAATTTATTTGTGAGAAATACATCATTATACATTATATAAGATCTTAACAATGTGTCATGTAGTCAGCCTGCAAGCAAGCGTACCATTTTTTTATACAATTTAATACTAGTAATATGATGAATAATTTAATAATAAGTGTACACAATATATAAATAACATGATGGAGTGACATTAAATGTTTTAAGGGCCTTGCAATAAAACATAGCGTGTAAGTAAAATATTGATTTTATTTTACTTTATTTAAATAAAGAGCACCCAAAATCGGCGAGCGTGTATGACGAGAGTGAGTGTCGAAGAGGGAGGTAAGTATGCAAGGATCGTAGCTAATGAAAATCTCTAGTCTCTTCCTACCTCCACGGGAGACAGGCGTGATGATATTTATGTATGTTTGTCAAACAAAGACAGACAATGTCTGAACCCATCCGAAAAATAAAAAAATGTAGTTTAATTTATTTTTATTATTCCTTAGGTTGCACAGTAGTGGTAAAACCTGCAGAACAAACGCCTCTGACGGCGCTGGTGTTAGCAGCTCTATTGAAAGAGGCCGGCATACCGCGAGGAGTGGTCAATGTGGTCAACGGGTTTGGAGAGACGGCAGGAGTCGCCCTCACACACCATCCACTGGTCGCTAAGATCTCGTTTACTGGTTCCGTCGAAGTATGTTTTTAGTTCGTCTATCCTATATATGTTTCCTAGTTGTATCATCAGTTTACGCTTCAGAACCTAGGATACGGTTTTTTCGCCAGGTCCTAGATATGGCGGTATTGGTAATTACAATGGAGCGACTGCCATCAGACTAATTGGGAAATCAGACCAATAGAAACAAGATCTGAGTTTTCGGTCAATACTATTCGATTTTACACGCTGCTTGAAAGTATCTCACACACCTTAATGACTGCCATCTAGTAATAACATAGTAGACCAAAGGCTTAACGTGCCTTTGGAATCACGAAAGAGCTTAAGATAGTGACAACCAATCAAAGTTATCGTTATTCATGCCAAGTTGACATAAGCAGTTGAGACCTTGCATGTATTGCAACAATAGAAGGTTAAAATCAAGTATTTTACTTCTTTATGATGAGTAGCTCTTATTAACCTGTAAAATTATTTTTAGGTTGGCAAGCTGATCCAACAAGCCGCTGGAGTAAACAACCTAAAAAGGGTGACACTGGAGCTTGGAGGCAAGAGTCCTCTCATCATTATGAATGACGCCGACTGTAAGATTTAAATTTTACCGTGCGCTACAATTCATTGAAAAATCCTGTTTGTTTTTTTATACCGCTGTATTTTCTAATTTTTATGAACTGAATTGCAGGCAGGTATGCACCATGTGTGCATACCATATGTATCTACAAAAAAAAAAACAACATAATAGGTTTTCTTATTATTTATCACTAGCGTTCGCCCGCGGCTTACCCGCGTGAACTTTCCTCAGGAACAGTGCTTTTTTCCGGGATGAAAGGTACCCTATGTCCTTCTCCTAGTTCTAAGCTACCTCCTCAACAACAGCTAAATCAGTTCAGCCGTTCTTGAGTTATAAATATAATTGAATTTTGTTCACCTTAATTAATGGACCACCATAGGATTTTTGCCGACTCTTGATAAATCTTTTCATGTCCTTTTTTAAAACCCCCATGTTGCAATTTGCAGTCTCTACATTTAACATTTTCAGCGTACGTGGGAGAAAGATTTTCCTAGTACATTGAAAATAATTATTGTATGGCAATTTTAAACACCATTATTCTTATATTTACAGTGAGCGCGGCCGTTCCGTACGCCGCCAATTCCGTTTTCTTACATCAGGGCCAAGTGTGCATAGCCGCCTCGCGTCTGTATGTGCAGTCTGGGATCTACGACCAGTTTGTGAAAGAGGCAGTCCAACATGCCAAAGCAAGAAAGATCGGAAACCCTGCAGACCCAACTACGCAACACGGACCACAGGTAGGCACCTTTTTGTAAACACTATGGTAAAGGTAAGCCATCCTATCTATGGGTGGGAAGTATTTCCAGTTCGCCTGTCTTCTTTAGTTTTAAAGAACAACCAAATTCCAAGGTTATAATTAAGTTTTTCTTTATTGGATATCTGCATTTAACATCAGGTGGGATCGTGGTCAATCTCTGGACATTGTGAATATAAAAAAATCTCATCTTCAGGTTGACGAAGAAATGATGAACAAAGTGCTGGGTTACATCGAGAAGGGCAAGAAGGAAGGAGCCAAACTACTGACGGGAGGAAAGCGTGTAGGAACCAGCGGGTATTACATCGAGCCGACCGTATTTGCTGATGTTAAAGACGACATGGTCATAGCTAGAGAAGAGGTAAAAATCCATGTCCATACTAATATTATAAATGCGAAAGTTTATCTGTCTGTCCATCTTTCTGTCTGTTTCGCTTTCACGACTATTCATCTGGATCTATTTTGATGAAATTTGGCATTTATATAGTTAAGACCAGGGGTCAAACATCTTTAAACATATTCGAGTACAGAACTACCACTTTTATAGTTACACCGAAGTACCTGCGCAGAAATCAATTATTTGTGTGGCGCGAAAATAACCGTCCGCTATTGGTTAATGCGTACACGCCATTTCTAGAGTTCGCAGCACCGTCGTGCTGTCGCGTCTTATCAGTAGTCGGATGAGCGAGATAGCACGACTTCTACTGCTTTTCGAAATAAAATCTTATGTAGTAGTAATAAAAAAAAGTTCGTTATTTCACTGATATTTATTGTCTGCCGTCGAACAATGCAGAGGTAACTTATAAAAGTGGTACTACTTAACCACGCGAGCGGAGTCGCGAGCAACAGCTAATACTTTATAATCTCTTGCGCCTCTAAAAAGAGAGCGGCAGTGTTCTATTCTGTACGTAGGCACGCTAGTTGACAGCTCGGGCCACGCAGATCAGCCTGCACCACATAATCATATACACTAGACAGACAGACTGAATTTTCGAATCGATCCTCTCTGCTAGGTGTCCAAGCCAAGCCAATGCAGTCACTGCGATTTAAATGCGACCAATACATTCGTCCTAGTGAGAACATATCGTTAATTTATAAAGGGCTCTTCTTGCCAAATTTCATGACTTATTTCAAAACTGTAGACAGAAATTATGCGGTGTCCGGTCATAAAACTTAATCGAGAAAAAATACCCAAAGCTCTTAAACTATATAGGGTTTGGTATGCAAATGCTAAAAAAAAAGTGATATGATTCTTTCAGATCTTTGGACCCGTCCAAAGCATTCTAAAGTTCGACACTCTAGAGGAGGTGATTGACCGCGCCAACGACACCAGCTACGGGTTGGCCGCCGGCATCTTCACCACCAACGTCAATACCGCCCTTCAATTCTCCAAACATGTCGAAGCAGGAGTAGTATGGTAAGATTTTTAAGCTATTGCATAGCTTTTGTCGCGGGCTTTGAGCGCGGCGACCGAATCAAGAAATTCCGTAACGAAAATAAAACCTAACACCCCCCACTCCGCCTACCATGTAGCTCGGCCGAGCGTTCGTACGTATTGCATAAGTTGATAAAAAATTCTATGCAATAGCTTTACCTTGGCAGTCCTCGAGAGCCGCGCGTTTTTTTATAGAAGATATATCTTTGCCCAAAAGTGACAACAACAAAGGTTACGAAATAGAAATATCAATTTTGGGCGGCTTTGCTAACATTTAAGAACCGTAGCGAACCCTGGTACGGAGATTAAATACAGTAAAATAAACATCTGCCAAATTCTAAACAATTGAAATATTCGTGATACTGTAATAAGTTATTTTTTTTCCGCGATGATATATTAATATATATTATATATTAATTGCAGGGTAAATACATATTTGACACTGGGTCCTCAAACACCATTTGGCGGCTTTAAAGAATCTGGAGTGGGCCGAGAAAGGTAAGACTTCTATTTCCTTTTTACAAAAGAAAATATTTTTTATCTGATCTAATATAAATGTCAGATGCTCGAACGCTAAACTAGTGGACCAATAATCATGAAATTGACATGTTTCACTCGCAGTCGCTCAGTGAACGTGTGTCGATGTCGAAATGTTGTCATTTTTTTAAATAATGATGAGACAAAATTAAGACTATTTATTTCTAAATAAGTGATGGTCATCACGTGTAGTGATGATAAGTGTATATCCTCCGTGGTGATGACATTAACTTATGTACCACCGAACACTAGATGAGGGCGTCGCATTTTATATTTTGATAATATATATGAGAGCATCTACCTTATATGATTGAAGTCTTACTTATGAATATCTTTTATTTACAGAGGCTTCGACTGCTTGGAACCGTTCTTGGAAGTGAAAACAGTGTCAATTTCTCTTCCCAAAAAATTTTAAACTTTTAAAATAGTTGTTTGTTATTAAGTAATAAGTAGATATTAATTTCATTTATTTTCTACTCAGTTGTTATATCTCAAGTTTGACCACTGTAAGCTTGATCTTTTTTTACGACTATGGATTGTACTGCTGACAAGGAAGTCATTAACACTTTCGATGACAGTCAACGAGATACTCAACTGTTATCTACATCGAAAAGCGTTGCTGACCGCGAAAGTGTTAAGCTGTCATTGTATGTTGCAATGCATTTAAAGAAGTCTTATTCAATAAAACTATGTTTTTGAAAGATTTTTTTATTTATTTATATAGACTTACTTCATGGAAAAAAAAACCTGACAAATGGAGTCGGACTCGTGCCCCAGAGATGTACCCAAAATAAATGAATTAAATATTTTGCTTACTTATTTTATTAACTTACTAGTTGTGCCCACGTATATAATAAATTGATAGAATGTTATGCATATGGCACCACATACTTGAAATGAATTTTATTATTAGAAAGTATAGATAGCTACCTACCTTACTTACCGGGTCAACATTTTAAGTATAAATTATCATGGGAAAATGATGTGAAAGGATCCCGTGGGATACGTAAAAATACATACAAATTATAATATATACGTAAAATGCAATATATGATAATTTATGTGTGTGTTTTAATTACCGGAAAGGCGTTTCGGGTATAAATCATCCGCAGAACAAATTATTTTCTGCTTACAGATCAATATGAAATTCAATATGGATGTAAGATAAACCCCTTTACAAGTTGAAAATATTTGGGGACCCCCTTGTGTCCTAGAGAGACAAAGAAATAATAAAATTTAATTAAAAGACTGTATTTATCACAGAATTAGGAAATCGCGCGCGGTCTCTATTCAGGTTTTTTTTTAAATCTATAGTATTAATGATTTTTTTTCTATATTGGTACATTTATCTATTGTTCAGATCTAACGAAGCCGCGAGTTTTGAAAGTCAGTAGGTACGAGGTAAGTTGGTAAAGCTACTTTAATGTTAGTATTAAAACCTTGCATTGAAATAAGAATCTTTCAGTCGGCGACCCCCGAGTAAGGCTTCACGAAGGGGTCGCGAACGGATATTTACTGATACAAAATGCCTGATGAAATCGCTAAAAAATCAAATAAACCGGTCAAGTGCGCCACTATAGGTAATATATATATATATTTTTTGGGCGGTAGCAGTAAAACAAATAAGTTGCAAATTTTTTGCTCTTGTAATTTTTATTAATTAATATTAGTTTATTTACTTGTTTTATGTCCAATCTGGTGAAATTCTTAAGTTAATAGTCTAACCTACCTGTGAGCAGTTTTATCTCCTTTCTACTTTCCTTCACAATGGAGAACTTACAAAACACAATGGCACAGTTGTTAACTCATTTCAACACAAGGATGGCTGAATTCCAAGAGGATTTGCAGAAGGCTGAGCCACAGACCGTCACAACACTGGCAGCAGATTTTGGTGCTTTCAAGGAATTTGTCAGCTCTGCATTTAACAACCTCCAACACCAAGTGGACTTATTGGCCAAGCAGCAGCAGCAGCTGGATAAACGGCTAGACCAGTTGGAAATGCACAGTCGGAGGGCCATCATCAAGTTGCATGGAGTGGCAGAGGATGCGAAGGAGGTAATTCCAACTATGGTTGTTGACATTGTTTCCACTAAGTTAGGTGTCAGTGACTTTTCGGTGGCCGATATCTGCAGATGTCATCGTTTGGGGCGCTCGTCGGGGGACAAGCCGCGACCTTTGCTGATCGAATTCATCAATCCAGCAGTTAAATCCAAGATCTGGAATGCCAAGACGCATTTGAAAGGCTCTGGTGTGACTATGTCAGAATTTTTAACTGCAGTAAGACACGAAGCCTTTTTACATGCACGCGAGCTTTTCGGTATCAAAAGGTGCTGGTCTCGCGATGGGTGTGTGTATGTGATCGGTCACAATGGTGCAAAACATCGCGTTTATTCGCGCAGTGAGGTTGACAAGCTTCATGGTACCCCAGCACCTGAATCACAGTCGCAACCCGGGTCGACAAAGCAGGTTCCATCTGGCAGCACAGTAGATGCCGTGAAGAAAGCCGGCCGTCCAAAACGTGCGGGCCGTCGGGAATAGCCTCCTTGTTGTTAATTATATATAAGTAGTAGATTTCTTCTTATCTTTGTAGGTACTTCTATTTATAACTTGCCTACTTATGTACTTACTATGCACATTTGCATTATATTTCTATCTAGGTTAATATTATATTATATTGATTCCTGGGGTAAACATTAAAATAACTTTTTGTAAATGTCATTTATACATACGTCACATTAGATGTCACTGTCACTCATTTCTACTTTTTTTTTTTTTTTGCCCTTTTAACTTATGTGACAAGTGCAACCACCATGTAAAATGACATGATCCTTAAACTAGATACGGTTGTGTTAGTGTTAAGTATATTCTCTTTCATACTGCTAGCGGGTGGATAGACTTACATATCGAAAGTAGGTACACATCTTTAATTATCTATATTATTTATATAATTTATTGTATATTATAAACTTTTATTTGAATATTTATATATATTATTATTATATTTAAAAATGTCTAGTGAACAAGACGACAGCTTCAAATCTTTATCATCGGAAGACAGTTTTCACTCATTACCATTACCACTTTATGAAAATTTAAGCAATATTTTTCCCATACACCAAAAAATTTTAATGCAGTTTATATCAATGCACAGAGTATACCAGGTCACTATCCTGATCTTTTAACAACTTTTAGTTGCAAACATATCGATGCGATTCTGGTGTCAGAATCCTGGCTCAGATCCTGTCATCCCTCCGCTTCCTACTCATTACCAGGCTTTCATCTCATTCGCAATGACCGTATTAGCACGGGTGGTGGTGTTGCCATCTACCTGCGTGCTCATATACCCTACAAAATTGTCCGCATGTCGGAATCCTCCAATCCTTCACATGAAGCCGAGTATATGTTTATTGAAATTACTCTTTCTCATTCAAGTGTCCTGTTAGGTATTTTTTATAGCCCCTCATCCAAAGTCAATTATTTTTCTTTATTTGAAAATATGTTAGAAGAACTTACACCTTCCTATAATCACACTATTATCATGGGTGACTTTAACACATGCTTGCTCAAAGATGACTACCGCTCAAAATCTCTGGTGTCCTTGGTCGAAGCCTGCAACTTATCTCTCCTTCACTCCAATAAACCCACGCATTTCTTTCCTAAATGCATTCCTACCCTGCTGGACCTTATTATTGTTTCATCTCCTGATCTTGTCGAAAATTATGGCCAGTACAGTGCAGAAATGTTTTCATACCATGACCTCCTATTTCTTTCCTTTAAACTTCGTCCCCCCAAACGTAACCCTAAAATCCTTTTGCAGCGTGATTTTAACTCCATCAATTTGGATGAACTTAGAGCTGATGCATCTAGTCGAGACTGGTTGGCTTTGGCAAGTCTTGGCTCGGTGGATGATCAGGTTGCTGGTTTTAACGACATGCTGATTGGTTTATATGATACCCATGCTCCCGTGCGTCCAGTTCGCGTTAAGCACCTGCCAGCACCATGGCTCACTGAGGAGATTAAGGCAGCAATTGCTAAAAAACATTATCTTAAGTCAAAATACAAGGCTGATCCTGACCGCTATCGAGATAGGTTTATTGACGCAAGAAACTCGTGTAATAGGAAGTGTAGGGATGCACAGCGCCGCCACATTCACAAGTCCGTCGAGAATGGAGACCCAGCTAAAGTCTGGAAGTTCCTTAGAACTATGGGAGTCGGGAAAAACAGTCGCAACATTCCCACTAATTTAGACATCAATTGTCTCAACAAGCATTTTGCTTCTTCTTCTTCTTCTTATGGTGGTAACGATAAAGTTCAGACTTTAAACCACCTTTCTTTAATTCCCACTCCCGATTATCCTAGTTTCTCTTTTAGTCCAATTGCTGAATGTGATGTTCAGAAGAGTGTATTTTCCCTGTCTTCCAACGCTGAAGGCACAGATGATATTAGTCGCAAAATGATCTTACCTATACTTGACATCATCATTTCTCCTCTCACCTTAATTCTGAATAATTCCTTGACTCAAGGTATCTATCCATCTGCCTGGAAAAGTGCCCACATTATCCCTTTACCAAAAAAGGCAAATCCATCTAATTTCTCTGACTTTCGACCAATTTCCATCCTGCCTTTCCTTTCAAAAATTCTTGAAAGAGCAGTTCAACTCCAGCTCAATACCTTTCTCAACAAAAATAACATTCTCAGCCCTTTTCAATCTGGTTTCCGCGCAGGCCATAGCACTCAAACGGCCCTTGTTAAAATTTCTGATGATATCCGTTCCGCAATGGATAGAACGGAGCTTACTGTTTTATGTCTCTTAGATTTTAGTAATGCTTTCAATACAGTCGATTTTGATGTGCTTCTGGGAATCCTCTGCTCTCTGAACATATCTCCATCAGTTATTAATTGGTTTCATTCTTACCTGCATGGACGGCAACATAGGGTACTTATTGAGGAGAATCTCTCCTCGTGGTGCTCGACGTCCTGTGGGGTTCCTCAAGGTGGTGTCCTATCTCCTCTCTTGTTTGCTTTATTCATAAACTCCATTACTTTTCATATCCGCACTTCCTATCACCTTTATGCTGACGACCTACAAATTTACTGTCACTCGTCGTTAGAAAATCTTTCCGTGTCCATATCCGATATTAACAGTGACCTATCTCGAATTGCGGAATTTAGTAAATCTTATGGACTAATAGTCAATCCCATTAAAACACAAGCTATTATTTTAGGTAGTTCTCGTCTTGTATCTAGAATCGATTGGCTATCTATCCCTTCTCTTGATTTTGACAATACCTCTATTATATATAGTAAAAAGGTTAAAAATTTAGGATTAATGTTTGACTGTAATATGTCATGGGCGCCACAGCTGGCCGAGGTCAGTAAGAAAGTATTTGCTGCGGCTGGCGCTATGAGAAGAATAAGGAATTTTTTGCCGATCAAGACCAAAATCACGCTTGCACAATCTTTGCTTCATCCTATTCTGGACTATGCTGACTCCTGCTATTTAGACCTCACTGAGGAGCAACTAAATAAACTTGAGCGTCTTCAAAACTTCTGTATCAGATTTATATTCGGTTTACGTAAATATGATCACGTTTCCTCTTTTCGCTCTCAACTCAAGTGGCTCCCCATTAGATATCGTCGTAATTTACATATTCTCTCGCTTTTATATACAATCCTATTTATTCCTTTTTCTCCTGGTTACCTCAGAGAACGTTTCAGGTTTTTCGGTGAGGTTAATAGTCGTGAGTTGCGTAGTACTGTCTCCCTCCGTCTCGTTACCCCTGCTCATGTTACCCAGTTCTATTCCAATTCCTTTACCGTTCAGGCTGTTCGTTTGTGGAATGCACTGCCTGTTGAAATTTGTAAGGCTCAGACAATATCATCCTTTAAAAATCAGGTAAAAAATCACTATCTCTCATTAGTGGAAGCTGGTCACTGATAGTAGTATTTTCATTCACTAGGTTCTATAATATACTGGTACATTTTTATATAAATATTTATGTATATGTATGTATGTATATGTATGTATGTATATGTATGTATGTATATGTATGTATGTATATGTATGTATATGTATTTGTGTATGATTATTCGTGTATGTTTTTTTTTTCATTCATAGTTTATTATATTATTTATTTCATATTTGTTTTGGTACCGCCTACCGCATTTTTTTCCACGTTGTTCCTATCCACCCTAAGGTTGGCTGGAAGAAATTGCATCAGCGATAAGTCCGCCTTTGTACACATTGTTTGTATTTGTATTCAACATGTATAATTTGTATGATAATGGTACAATAAAGAGTATATCTATCTATATACTCACGAAATTCGTGCTCACTAGTAGGTACCTATATGACTGGTGCCGTTTAATAGGAAAATGACTGACCTATTTTTGTCTTTGACCTTAGTCTGCATAAGGAAATTTTAAATTGTTGTACCACCAAGATGATGATTCATATTTTAGAAGGTTATTATTATAAAAAAGTAACCTACTATTTGGCTAGGTACAAGTACATTGTTCTTTTACCTATGTAAATATTATAAGGATTGTGCAACATTTGTCTTATCTCTACTACTAAAATTCACCACCGCGAAATCATTTATTGCATCATACCTTTTCAATTAAGTATCTACTAATCCTAGAAAATTAATTCATACGACTCAGTCCATGATTATCATCATCATTCCGCAGGCTATCCACTGCTGGTCAAAGGCCTCCAAGGATTTCCAGAACGACCGGTTGGAAGCGGCCGGCATCCAACGCCTGCCTGCGACCTTCTTCAGGTCATTTGACCATCTGCCCCATTGGCAATCGGTTCGTCGCGCCATGTGCCCCGCCCACTGACAGTTTAAAGTCCGTGATACTAGACAACTTTCACAAGAAGCACATTTTACTAAAAAGTATCCATCAACAGTGTTTCTCGGTAGGTGTGTATTCATCCAAATCGTAAAATAATTCATGACGTCTTCACGTTATCATTGCTACTTAAGTGGACAATGTAGGTTTATTTTTCGTTATCTGTTTTTGTTGATGTCATAACGTATATAAGTATTGTCAATCGCGCGGTGAACTATCTGTCTGTAACACACCTACAAGATGGCTCCTCAAATTAAATACACAAAGGTCAGTAAAGTATTTATGACGTGAATATAAATATATATAGACCACACTATTAAATTACATTTCAAATGATAAAAATAATACTTACTTAATATGAGTAATAAATATATTAATTTATTTTTATCTATAGTAACTACTTACGTAGTGAAATTTTTTTCAATCCTTCGTTGCATTCGTTCTACTCCATATAATTTACTTCTTACTTCCTGTGGAGTCAACCCTTTGAGGGTCTTGGCCTCTTCTACAATTTTTCCACGTATTACGTTCCCTCTCCTCCTTAGACATTTCCGTTTGGCCTTTTTTCGTTGCGAGGGTCGTTGTGATATGATCGAGCCGGTATCTTTACTTGTATTAGACTTCGCAACCTTTTGGGTTTTTGCCATTATAGGAAGGTTAGCCTCTCGATGAACCCTCTTCCTTTATCCGGGCTGGCAGCACAGGCCGAGTTCTACTCCATATAAAAGAAATAATATTCAAAATACTTATCGATAGTACTTATATAGTTACCTACCTATTTGTTCTGAATAGGTAGGCGTAGAGCTACACAAAAGTGGCATTTAGTACCTACATCACCAGGTTTTATTCTTTTTTGGAATGAAGACGTGAAAACCAACCATTATCATTAATAATGGAGCACATACAGACGGAGGTTCATAAAAAATCTACTGTTATTTGTTATTATTTTTTATCGCACAAGCAATAGGTAAGTAAGTACCTTCTTACTTTATAAGTTAGACATTCATTCATTCTTAACACTTTCGCGGACAGTAAACGAGATAACAATAACAGTTAATTGTTATCTACGTCGAGACGCGTTACTGCCAGCGAAAATGTTAACTAAATATCATTTATTTTATTTTATACATTTGGTTTATTTTATACATCAGGTTGTCTATTGACCCTACAAGCCCTGGTGGTGGGTCAAGGCAAATACACTCGGTATTTGGTAACTGCCTTGACATTAAAACTTCAGTGGCCTTGACAGAATAGATAATAGCCTCCCGGCCTTTGATGTGTGACACTTGTATTTCGAAACACGTACCTGATCGCCTAATTAGATGAAATCTTTCTCATCAGGAAATCAAATAATCAACCCTTTTTTAATGTCCTAATCAAATTAAAAACATCTAATGATCCCACTACCTCGGGGTCTTCAGGCAAACGCCTAATCACTGGACCGCAGAGGCAGTTACTAAGGCCTATTGTAGATATTCAAATCGTCGTTGGTACCTAATCTTTTACTAGGTACCCGTATTATATGATTGACTGTAATTTTGTTTTTATCATTACATAGTATAAAACAAAGTCAGTTTCTCTGTCCCTATATCCCTATGTACTATGCTTAAATCTTTAAAGCAACGCAACGGATTTTAATGCGGGTTTTTTTAATAGATAGAGTGATTCAAGAGGAAGGTTTTATGCCATGCCCATGCGAAGCTGGGGCGGGTCGCTAGTAAAAAATAAAATAAATGTTTGTAACAACTGAACAACTTGCAACTTAGTTGGTTAATTGCTCTAAGACTTGCACCTATAGTTGAGTTCCTCTCTTTGTAGGTAGGTACCTAAGGTGTTAATAAGTAGATAAGTATAAGACAAGTTATGCGCGTTTTCTTTCCTAGATTGCGTAAAGATCATCTTGAATAGAGGTGAGACGTATTTACTGGAATAGGTTTTTGGAATAGGTTTTGGCTTGGACGCGTAAGTACGCGTTCCCGCATGCGAGTCTTTTAGCGTATCGAGTATTTACGAGTACGGCGACTTCACCGGTCCGCGCAATTTAAAAATAGGATGCGAGCGTTCGGGACTATTCGGAAGACGTCGTCGGGAAAATTCGGGATCGCCCGACTAGCCCGCTGCCGCACCGAGCCGCCGAGCGATGTATTTCGGCGAGTAATTGTTTGTTCAAATAACACTTTTAGTACAAACACAATAAGGTTATTTTTCTTTTGGTAGCATTTGTTTTGGTGTGATAATAATACTTGTTGATTACTTACAATTTGCAATTTAAAAAACAAACAGTTGTTAGTTGTTAGCTTTCGCCGAAAGTTCATTATGAAAGTGCGGATCTCATAGTGATTATAAATAGTTTTACCTACGTTTTGAGTTCATTAGGTTGATTATAAACGTATTGAAAAAAAAAAAAAAAAAAAAAATTAAAAAAAAGAATAAGAATCACTTTGTAAATTAAAAAAAAATTAAATTAAAATAATCAATGTATATAAAATCGATTGAAAACTTCTAAATACGCCAGCTATTTCATAAATATATATTTTAATTTAATACACTTTTTGATTGAAATTTTTATAAAAACTGCTACAGTCCTAAGCCAAGTATGAAGGGAAGTTTTAAGTCGATATTAAAAAAATTGGATAAAAAAAAATACGAAGTGTGAAGACTCAATACTTGTCAAACTAGTCCATAATGTCCATATACGCAAGACGCGCATTTACGGGAATCATTTGGATACGCAATGAGTCCATTGAGTCGCGTACTCGTAAATACTCGTGGACCTAGTCTTTGGATCTAGTCTTTTTCTGGACGCGTACTCGCAAGACTCAGTCCGCGTTTTACCTAGTATGTCTCACCTCTAATCTTGAACTTAATATATGTACTTACGTCTTACAAATATTTATTTATCTAATAATGTTTTTCAGTTGTTTATTGACAATGAGTGGGTGGACGCAAAGAGCGGTAAAACGTTCGAGACCCGCACCCCTCATGATGGATCAGTCATCGCTAAGGTGGCTGAAGGTGATAAGGTAAGTTTTAATATCGTTTTGACAAGATCATCGTCCCATAGAATACTATTGTATTCTAATTATATACAGAATAAAAAACATTTTTTTTCGTCTGATAGAGAAGAGATATTTTAGGTACTACTCATTTATTTCTATAATCTATGTTGTATCTTTACAAAAGGCTATAAATGAAAAGAATCTAATATATCTAATCTAGGTAGGTACATAAATACTTTCAAACAAAGCGGATTTATCCTGCAGTTTTATTAATAACTTGTTATCTACCTCTTCAGTATAATTTTGTGTTTATTTACAAGTTACATCATATTGCGCAACACTTGTGCAATACATACTTAACTATTTTAACGGGATATCAAAAATGTAGGATGTCATCATGGTTATGCCTTATTATAAATAATAGCTTGACTGAAGTATTTACTAAATATTACCTTACTATATTCACAAAAATATTATTAGTTTTTTTTTGTAAACGCAATAACAATTACAGTCAATTGTTATCTACGTCGAGAGGCGTTCCTGCTAGCGAAAGTGTTTCTTGTGTATAGGGTAATAACTAATAACACACGCCACATTGGATGCATTGAGCGCATCATTTAGTGATTCGTGCAAAGTGGTTTTTTAGACCCCCTGTAGGTCCCTGTAGGACGATACTATAACGACATACGGACAGTCCGCGCAGATCACGTACGCGCGGACCGATCCGTACTTTCAGTCCGCGACGACGGTTCGAGTAAAAAACCAGGCTAATAGTAAAAGTAAGAAGCCTAACTCGAAGGTTTACCTAGATATTCCACCAAAAACATTATCAAAAATGTTGCAGAGTCTATGCAACAAAAACTTGTCAGATCTCATGTATAGCTTCTAACTCTACACGCCCTAACTCTACAAGGCCTAACTGCACCATTTCGCTTTCACATAGACGTAAAGTAAAAAAAATCTCTTCATCCTACTTTGTTTTTAGTAACGAAACGTCAAAATGAAAGACAATAACCCAAAACGCAAAACTACCCATGTTTATTTCAAAGTTTATTCGTATTTTTTGTATAGAAGGGTTAGGTTATAGGAGTATAGTTTTATTTAGACACAATAACTATTATGTACTTAGAAGACTATTCCATAGAACGAAACATAAGATCAAGGGTGCCATTCACATTAGCCGAATCAACCTGTTACAGGCTGATATTGAAGAAGCAGTAAAGGCCGCACGCCGCGCCTTCCACCGAAACTCCGAATGGAGATTAATGGACGCGTCCCGTCGCGGCGCCCTCCTAAACAAGTTCGCTGACCTCATCGAACGGGACGTTGATTATCTCGCGGAGCTGGAGTCCTATAACAACGGGATGGTTCTAAGCATAGCCCAAATGTTTGTGGGCTCTGTGGTAACTGATATACGATATTTAGCCAGCTTGGCTGACAAGATTCAGGGCGATACCATTCCTGCAGGTTATTTAATTCATAGTAATGGAAGACAGGAGTGCTATTTTTGAAATAGATTTTCGTTCTAGTCAACGGTTCTGTCGCATGAAAATCATTTGAAAACGAACAATAATCATTCGAATCACGGGATTTTAGTGTTTCATACTTTTAAAAATACCACTCCTGATAAGCATACATATCCACATATACTTACATACCTATAGTCAAAATTAAAAGCCCTCCTTTTGGTGTAGTTAGGTAAAATTAATAAGTTCTGGTATTTCATTGATAATATCATTTCAGTTTTAGACAGCGAGGTTGCGTTAGGTATCTTGACGATGATTTGTATAAAGGTATCTAATCAGACAAAGGTTTGAAGTTATATCAATATACTGACTTGGATCTTGGGGACAGATTAACGATCTTGTGTAACACCAAGCGATAAAGTAGACCAAGTAGACAAATCGGTTAGACAAGTGACGTAAAGGGCTAATATTTTTTTGTTTATATGTAAATATTGGGACTGGGATTTAAATCAGTACAGAAACAAACATAGCTGAATAAAGTTAAAGCAAGAACTAGATATAAACTTTTCGAGGGTACAAATAAATCTGGAATTGCCAACGTAGAATACTGATTCGTTTGGCGATAGATAGAAATGGAGTATGCGAGACTGACGGTCAACTTCCAGTAATGGAAGAAGAAAAATTAATTTGTAAATGTTTGTACATTACCAGTTTTGTGTGATGATGACGACTTTGGGGCTGCCAGAAAGACACTGAAGACGAGAGGGTAAGAAGCAAACCCAAATACGTACCCACATGTTTTATTCTTAAAGATGGCGATGTTTTCTCCTACACTCTGAAGCAGCCAGTGGGAGTGGCTGGGCTTATTCTGCCGTGGAATGGACCAGTCGCTCTTTTCGTTAACAAAGTCACCACTGCTTTAGCTGCTGGTAAGTGAATTGAACGAACACTATTTTTTTTATAGGATTATATGATTAGAGGAAAAAAATAGAAGGCGACGCCCTGACTGAATGAAACTTATACAGAAACACGTTTACATGATGATGAGGTAGAGTAACGAGCACTTGCTCGTTACTCTACCTCATCATCATCATCATTTTAGCCGCAGGCTGTCTACTGCTGGACATAGGCCTCTCCCAAGGATTTCCAAAATGACCGGTTGGAAGCGGCCTGCATCCAGCGCCAGCGCCTGCCTGCGACCTTTCTTAGGTCATCTGACCATCTGGTCGGTGGGTGTCCGATGCTGCTCTTACGGGTGCGTGGTCGCCATTCGAGAACCTTTACTGTGACTCTACCTCTTTGAATCCATCTAAATTAGTCGCCTGAAGTTATTGGAGTCAACTTTGATCCTTGGGATACATCTACCTATCGTGGTATTAGAAAATAACCCCCGTATTAAGAAACGTTTGTTAAGCCCATTTTAACTAAAATATGTTTTGCCTCTTTTTCTCTTACCTGACACTTCATGTGAAAGAACGAGACGCAACACATTTTAGCTAACATGGGCTTAACAAACGTTTCTTAAGGTGATACCTCGGTGAACACTAGCGCCACCGTCATTTTTAAAATCATTACTTACTGAAAACATAATTTATCAAAAATCCGTGTTATGTAATTAAGGTTCTAGATCTGAAGTTAATTTAAAACATATTAAATTATTAAATTATAATTCCCTATAGTTACAAATTGCATTATTGCTTAAAACGGCCACTTTTAGCAGTTTTGCAATTTGTAACTATATGGAACTATAATTTAATAATTGAATATCATTAAAATTAACTTCAGATCCAGAACAATAATTACAGCAGAGGGATTTTGATAACTTGTGTTTTCAGTGAATAATGATTTTTAAATGATGGTGGCGCTAGTGTTTACCGAGGTATCACCTTAAGACGGGGGTATATATCTACAATCAATCTTACGTTTTTTTTTATTTCTTATTAGGTTGCACAGTAGTGGTAAAACCTGCAGAACAAACGCCTCTGACGGCGCTGGTGTTAGCAGCTTTATTGAAAGAGGCCGGCATACCGCGAGGAGTGGTCAATGTGGTCAACGGGTTTGGAGAGACGGCAGGAGTCGCCCTCACACACCATCCACTGGTCGCTAAGATCTCGTTTACTGGCTCCGTCGCGGTATGTATTCTTCTTCATTCAAGCCGGTTTCCCAGTAACATAATATCCTCAGATGCCGTCTGATCTCCGTTAGCCTTTTTACAGGGAACTAGTTTCTAATATCAAATATGAAAATAAGATAAAAATCCGGATGTTGATTATGTGAGTGGCCAACACTATCACATTTTTCAAGCTGACTAAAAGGTACTAATGACTTAACGTGTCTTGCGAAATATGAAACAGCTCATTATAAACATGCCACTGTGGCAACCCATCCAAGTCAGGCCACGGGCAAAGTGAGTCTAAGTTGACATAATTAAAAATCAAGTAAATAATTTACTTCTTAATATTTTCAGGTTGGAAAACTGATCCAACAAGCCGCTGGGGTTAATAACCTAAAACGTGTAACACTGGAGCTTGGTGGCAAGAGTCCTCTCATCATTATGAATGACGCCGACTGTAAGTTTAAAAATTTTCCTATACTATTTTCCGTGGTACACATAAAAGCTAACCACGAAAAATGTAAGATACTCTTACATGCAATATCATGGTTGTTTTGTTATACGTCAGTATTAAATTATAAATTGTCTGCTGGACTTATATACGCATTGATAACTATAAAATGGGTACTAAGGATAGTTCTTACAAGCTATACATTTAATTATGAATATTAAACACCATATAACAGTGAGCGCGGCCGTCCCGTACGCCGCCAATGCCGTTTTCTTACATCAGGGCCAAGTATGCATAGCCGCCTCGCGTCTGTATGTGCAGTCTGGGATCTACGACCAGTTTGTGAAAGAGGCAGTCCAACATGCCAAAGCAAGAAAGATCGGAAACCCTGCCGATCCAACTACGCAAAACGGACCACAGGTAGAAAAACACTTCTAATCATTATCTACCTAAAATTAAGGAGCTATTCATTCTTTTTCTATTCTATCTTCCGATATGCTTTTCACCCTGATACAACACGATTCCCACTTTTTCCAAGATGGAGAAAAGAAAGATCAAGATACAAATAGAAATACTCTTTATTGCACCACGAATAAAAATACGGAAACCTTTAAGTTACGCAGAACCAGATTTAAGAAAAAGAACTTTAAAAAAAAATTAAATACTTAAACAAAAAAAAATCATTTAGTAAACCAACTACTCAATATTTTGAAAGGAACAGTGCCCTCATGGTAACTTTTAAATAAATATCTTCTATATCTTTAAATATTTTTATTTTATTGTTGTTGTGGTTTTCAGGTTGACGAAGAAATGATGAACAAAGTGCTGGGTTACATCGAGAAAGGCAAGAAGGAAGGAGCCAAACTACTGACGGGAGGAAAGCGTATAGGAACCAGCGGGTATTACATCGAGCCGACCGTATTTGCTGATGTTAAGGACGACATGGTCATAGCTAGGGAAGAGGTAAATATAGTCATATTTCCTTTGTGCTAAAAGATGGCGCTAAAAGTAATGTTCCCGCGAGTATATTTGTGATATATTTACGATTATTACTATGTATTGCTCATCTATAATAAACCGAGTTTGTGCTTTATTTAAAACTAGCGACCCGCCCCAGTTTCGCATGGATATAAAGAACTTTCTCTCGAATCATTCTATCAATTAAAAAAAAAACGCATCAAAATCCGTTGCGTTGTTTTGAAGATTTAAGCATACATAGGGACAGAGAAAGCGACTTTGTTTTATACTATGTAGTGAAGTAATCGGATTTTTAAAGATCGATAGTTCGCGTTATTGTGGTTTTGTATGAACACACTATTAGTTACACTAAAAGTTGGCCCGTTTGCTAGTATGGTATTCTGTAATCTGTGGTAAGTATGATTTCATTTTATGGGCAGATAATACTTTAGAATAAAAGTAACTATATCTTGATGACCTACTGCCGTGTGGTACTCGTCTCAAAACAGACGTTTTCAAATTCTTCCTTTGGTTTTAATTTCTTTATGGTGGGCACATTCCACTTACAATAGCAATCTGACAGGCGGCTAGTTATAACAATATTCAGAAACGTTTAATGTCTTCATAGAAACTTATGGAGGGAAAACCGCGAGATACCGTGACTTAGTGTAACGTATGCTCCCAAGCGATACAGGACTTAAGGTGCGGGAGGGATAACGATGTGATGGTGATGATGATTTCAGATCTTCGGACCCGTCCAAAGCATTCTGAAATTCGACACTCTAGAGGAGGTGATTGACCGCGCCAACGACACCAGCTTTGGGCTGGGAGCCGGCATCTTCACCACCGACATCAACACAGCTCTGCAATTCTCCAAACACGTTGAAGCAGGAGTAGTATGGTAAGATTTTTTATGTATAATAAACACCTTTTCCCAGCAGTGGCAATAAAAAGGTTAAGAAAAAGAAATAAATATCAAGTTTGGGCGGCTTTACTGACCTCTAAAAACCGATGTCATCCTTGGTGCGAGATTAGAATAAACATCTGGCAAATTCTAATTTAATATTCGTCTGTAATAGATCACTTTTTTCCCTCGATGATGTACGTATTATTATTTTCAGGGTAAATACCTATTTTGCAATGGGTGCTCAAACACCATTTGGAGGCTTCAAAGATTCTGGCGTTGGTCGAGAAAGGTAAGACAATTTCCTTTTTAAATTAAACTATTTTATACGGTTTTCTACCAAGAAAACAGATGAATACAGATTTATACCAAGGATGATACGTGAAGCGAACGAAATTAAAAAACATCCTAATTTCAATAGAGAGGATGGATGGCAAGTACCACCAGCTTGGGACCCAGTTATCAATTTAATAAAATCTCAAACTCATCGGAAGACTGCAAGTGTTTTTGATACTGTCAGCCAATACTGTGTGAATCGAAATAGTTTTCAATGATTTATGAGCTATGGTTTTGTATTCTTGTGACATCAGAAACAAATGACACAGACGAATGTCAACTCAGTCTGCCTGCGACCATGAGCTCTGTAAAGTGCTTGAAACGTTAGGTATAAATAAGTAAGCAATAAACGCGATAGAAAACCGTATAAAATAGTTTAATTTAATGTGTAACAATCGCGAAAACATAAGAAATCATTAATTTCCTTTTTATTTTGGTCTAATTAATTGTATCTGAATTAACGCAGAAAAGTGGAACCGCTTAATTATAGTCGCTCTGTTGGAAAAAAAAATATTGATTTAAATAAACGGAAAATAAAATTAAGAATATTTCTAAATAGGGTGATTAGGGATAGGGATAACGTGATTTCATATTTAATCCTGTACGAGAGCGCGCATCGATCTACCTTATATGATTGAAACCTTTATACTATTCGGCAGACCAACCGGCTTTATGTCGATAATCTCTACGTATGGGTATATTCATTACTTTATGTTTATTTACAGAGGCTTCGACAGCTTAGAACCGTTCTTGGAAGTGAAAACAGTGTCTATTTCTCTTCCCAAAAAATTTTAAACAGTCATGGAGACATTCAATTGTTATCTACGTCGAGAGGCGTTAATGTCAGCTAAAGTGTTAACCTGTCAATTTACAATGGTTTATTTATTTTAATGTTAACATTTTCGTATGTGTTAATAAAACTATTTATTTAAAAGATGTTTTTGAATTTATTTTTATCAGACATAATTAAATACCTACTTAAAAACAACCAATGCCAATTCTATACATATTCAAATGAAAAATGTGATCGTCCTACAAAGAATGTCACTAAGGAAACGGACCAGAAAGGTGTATACAAAAATAAATTGTATATATAAGTTGACTAGCCTTTCATATAAAAAGTATTATAATACATATTACGTAAAGCTTCAAAACTTAATAATATCAGAAAGCTTTGGAAATTTACCAACACCTAAAAACTATGACTTAAAATTATGGCAGTTTTTTGTTAAAACTAAATATATTATTGCAATCTCATATCATATCATTTTACGTCTTTATTTCATTCAGATTTATTTTGAAATTTTGTTTTTTATACACAATTTGTATAATAGGACGATTTATAGATTCTAATTACGCAAAAAGACCCTTGACAAAACAAGAACGTAGGCGTCCTGTTTTTTAATTTTTATACTACTCGTAATTATAAAGCTATGCACTATAAAAAATATATGAAATAATATTGATTTATCTTACTCTAGGTCACAAGTCGCTGTTCACTATGAACCTGTTGCCCTCTGAGTGCTTGCCCGTGTACTTGTACTGACATTTTCCGTAGGCACCTGAAATTGTAATGAGTTTAATAATTTCCTACTGAAATACAAAATTAATTGTAGAAAAAGTGGGACTAATTTATAACATACAAGTTATCTTTAATTGCAAACTACTACATCATCAAGTAAACAACTTGAAAACATAGGAAAAATGCTAAATTTATTTGAATTAGCCGACCTACCTTTTCTAGTTGATTTAAGTTTTAAACCAAACTACTCGACCGATATGAATTATGAATCAATGAGACCAAATTGAAAGTATATCGAATCAAACATTTTCAAAATCAGGTGACGAAGAAGAAAAAAACCATACAGACGAATTGAGAATCTCCTCCTTTTTGATAATGAAACTTTACGATGGAGGATGTTTGTAAAGATATAAGCACCGTTGTACTTAGATTTCCTAGTGTATATGAAATAAATACTTCTTTTTGATTGACTACTGTATAACTGACCTTTGTGTTTGCCCAACGCTGCCAAGTCCAAGGGCAGTGGCCGAGCTTGCAGTTGTGACCGCGAGTGTGTCTGTGTGTGCGTGTCCGGCGTGTCGACAGCGGGCCGGCGCACACGCATGAACTGTCCGCGCGTCGTCGCCTCTCTCCGCTCGGAATCGGAAACGCGACGTGAGTCCAGAAATTTTAGATGCGGCAGTTTGAATATTACGAAATATCTAAAAACAACAAGTATTTTATTTATTTTATTGATTTATTTATATACTACTCGTATCTCTATCATCACAAGTTTTATTCAACGTGAAATCTTACTCTTATTACCTACAATTAGTGTTTGTAATTATAAATATAGTAGGTGTTTACTCATTGTAAAAATCATAACAAATAACCCGTGCTCGAGCGGCATAAGCTTGAGCTGTGTGAAACGAAGATGAAGATGGTTGTGAAAAGACCGCGTAATAAAGCTTTATTTGGGATAGCCTTCATGTCCGTGACATAGCTAAAGAAAAGTTGTGTAACTTTAGATTCAGGAAACATGTGTCTAGCCACGCAGTCTTCACCGAACTTCGGCAGATGGGACTAACTAAAAACTGCTAGCTTAATCACTGTGGCGGACATGCATACAAATGGACTCAAAGATCGTGTACTGAACATGCAGTACTGACCCCGGAATCCAAAGCAACATAAGGATGCATCCAGGAGTATGTTCAGTGTGCTCCACATTAAAAGAACTCCCATTGTACCCAAAAAGTACGGCGGGAATTAAAAATATTTTTATTAAGTAGGTAAAAAAATTAGTTTCACCTGTATCTCTGGTAATCAGAATCGTCTTTGTCGCAGTCTGAGAGTTGATTCGGACACGCCTTGTTGCTGAGCAGGCTGAGGTACGTGAGTGATGGGAATCGTTCGCTTATCTGCTGGATCAGGGTATCGAGATCCGTTATCTGTAAATAATTCATGTGTTTTTAAAAATAACGCGCTAGATTTTAGCACTTAGGTGAAGTTAGATGTCTGGACCAACACCATATATTTTGGCCTCTAATAAATAAATAATAAAGTAGATGGCCCTAAGTAAGACCAAAATAAAAGAAGTAATTTGCTACGAAACCCTTAAAAACAGCAGCTTCTGTTCTACATTTATGCCCAGTAACTGTAGTAGACTGCTAACCGACGACGGGCTAAGTCACTAAATCGGCGAAAATTTTCGGAAGTTTCAAGTTAACGTACGAGTTATAGCTCAATAAAATACGCTAGCAATATGATTATGGTGAAAATTTATGTTCCTCTAGTTTGTACGTAAAGGTTTTGGTGATATCATCGAGGGAAAGTAATCACGCCGCCGTTTATTGTTTGCTAATTATGCTTTACGGCCTACCCTCACATGACATATTGTTAAATTAACTAGCTTTTGCCTGAGGCTTGGTCCTGTCTGCTAATATTGTACTCGATAAGTCCAACCAATCCGTCCGACATACAAATTGTATTAGTAGATATTATTCTTTGTTTTGAACTATTTGGTGCAATAAAGAGTTTTGTGTTATATGTGAGGTGGGGGCCGGCACCGCATGTATGTAAGTCGATACGGGGTGAAGTTTTGACAATATCTTCTTGTAGACGACTTTTGGCGACAGGGTACCTATTTCCAATAATGTACTAATGAAATGTGTTTTATGAGTTGATTTAATATGTAACAAATAATGCATACAAAATATTAATCAACTGCGTGACAAGCTGCAACACGCTCTCCGCTACGCTAAGACTTTGAATATGTATGCCAAATATAATGTTATGACGAATAATATAAAAGGTAGATGTCAATTGAATATGTATGCCAAATATAATGTTATGACGAATAATATAAAAGGTAGATGTCAGAGTAAATTGAAGGTAGCTTGTATAGCCTACAGTGGATGTATAGTGGTTTCCAAAATAACGAAACTGATCTACTTAATATCAATGTAATTTTTCTTCATTTATTTTCACCGAACATTTTTCCAGATAAGCGTGTCAATAAATTACTTTATCCGATGTAATTATGGGTCACGATCTATGCAGAGATAACGCGACCCGTTTTGTAATTAATTGCAAACTTGTGTTTACCAATAGACGTTAGCTTCGTACTTGTCGGCCAAACATAATATTTCGGAGAAATATTAATTTAGGACCACAAGAGGAATTTGTCTAATCAGGAATTTATAAAAGATACTAGCGACACGCCCTGGCTTCGCATGGGTATAAAAACCTTCCTCTTGAATCACTATCTATTAAAAAAACCGCATCAAAATCCGTTGCGTACTTTTAAAGATTAAGCATACAAAGGGACATAGGGACTGAGAAAGCGACTTTGTCTTTTATACTATGTAGTGATGATGTAGTGATAGTGATAATACCTTTTTTGTTCCAACCCCAGCCGCCGCGCGTGGTTTTGTTGTAACTAGGTAGGTACAACAAAACCAGGCATTTATAGGTTTTTGCCATACTCGCCGCGCTTGTCAAACGTGTTGTCAAACACAGTTGCGCAACTTTTCCACTTTCTCATGTGTGGTCTTCGGCTTAGAATTTGCTTAGAATAGACCACACCGCTTTTCCCGCGGGTGTCGTGAGAGTTGACTTAAGGAACAACAGTTTTTAACTTGCCCGAATGATAGCGGATCCCCAATAAAAGGGTTGTCGTTAGTCAGGATGCCGATCATAATAGTAGATTGTTAAATAAAAGGTTGGAAATGAATAATTGCCGTGCGAGGTATGTAGGTTTATAGATGGTTATGGTTTGTACTAGTCCAAATAGGAATGATTACTTTTACCCGTGTTAAACACTACTTTTCAATGTAATAAATTGTAGTTTATGCTTCACAAAAAGACTGAGTAAAGCACCAAGACTAACGTTAAATATTCCGAGGGAAAGAGAAAATCGATTAAGTAGGGGAAGTTGGGGCAATATGGGATACTTAAGACAAAACTCATTATATTTAGAAAATCAACACGTTTATAATAAAAACTTCTGAACACAAACAACATGTATTATAACTTTTTTCATATAATTGTAGTGTCATTAACATAATCAGTCATATATTTTGGAAAATAGGAATTAACTTAGAGTAGGTAATTTTCCCGTTTTGCCCTACATGGGGGGCAAAATGGGATGTGCTACGGGGCAAAATGAAGATAATACCTAATCTGGCAAACAGTATGAACAAATGTGGGGATTTTCATCGTCTTCATCTACGCCAGCACAGGAGTTATGAGCCCAATCACGGAATTGAATGCACATAACCCACCCTTCGTTTGATTTTGAATACAAGTATCCACAATACAAACAAATACAGTCATCATTTTCATCATTCGATGATTCAGAATCAGTTACATTTACTTTCTTTCGTCTTTTAACCTGATTGATTCTTTTTGGCTTCTTTGTTTCCTTCTTTTCTGTCTTTTTTTGTTCTTTTGTCACTGTCTTTTTTGGGTTTGTTTTCTTTTCTTTCTCATTTTTTGCAGATTTTTCTTGAATCAAATCGTTTTTATATGGAGACTCCGTTGATATTGCACATTTTCCCCGTTTCCTAGTCTTTCGTTTCTCTATTCTTATTTCCTTGGGTATTGTAAGGATGCTATCTGGGCTTACTAAAAAAGATCTTCTTGTCGATTTTTGTTTTTCAGGAGTTTTTGGTCTATCAATTGAAGTTGAAGGTTGCACGTTATTTTCATTTGTGTACAATGACAGAATTTTTTCGTTTTCTTCTGGTGTGACAGGTGAAGTCGGCTCTTGTTCGGGTAACAGAAGAATAGCTGGAGAATTTTCATATTCCGTGGATTTAGGATTTGGCCGAGAAATTTTTTCTTGTTCCTTGGATATGGCAGGTGGTTTATCCATAGTATCGTCCTCAGCAAGTATATAGCAATCTTCCCTTGCTATAAGGGAAGGCAACTCAATAGAATTTTGAATTACATTCTCTGCAGGCAAGTAATCTGACTGATGTCGTCATTCACATGAATAGCAGCGGAAGTGCTCTCATTTGTGACAAGTATTCTTGTCTCTGTTAAAGATTCATTGTCAGATTGTTGAACTGCTCGCGTTTCCAATGTCGAATGTTCAGGCTGCAATGTAGATCCTGAATTAGATCTATCAGGCATACTGGAATCGTCAGTTGCAATATTCTCAGTGTTCGTAGTTTCGGCGGCCAAGAAATCTGCATCTGTAAACACATTTCTGTCTATGGGCCATATGCCACATTTTCGAAAGCCATTAATGGCAGTTACCATAGTTGCTGCTTGTAGATATGCTCTTCCAAGAAGCAGTCCCACTTGATTAGGGGTCACAACGCGTCCTGGATGCTCTCGGAGCCATTTTTTTTACTTCTGCACTGTAGTAGCTGCTTAATGGTTTCATAAATGAAACATCCAGCGGCTGCAACTTGTGAGTGCAGTGTGGTGGCATGCATAGTAATATCACATTATGCTCTCTCGCGTACTCGATTAGTTCGAGATTTTTAGTATGAGACGCATGGCCATCTAACAGAAGTAGAATTGGTTTTTCTTTTGTGGGCTTAGCAAATTCAACAAATGATTTAAACCAGTCAAAAAATATGTTAGTAGTTATCCATCCATTATCGCTGCACGTTCCCCAAAACCCTGCAGGTGCTCCATCAAGAAGTTCATTTTTCATGCGTTTTCGAGCAAAAATAAGCATTGGGGGGACATAGGTTCCTGTTGCACTAAAACATATTTCTGCTGTCACCAATTGGCCTCTATCGCCAGAAGTCAAGCACCCAACTTGCTTTTGTCCTTTTAGTGCAATTATTTTGGACTGACTTTTGGGAACGGTGCTGATACCCGTTTCATCGACGTTAAATATTCGATCCGGGGTAAGGGCATGTTTGTCCATAATTTGTTCAAGCAAATCAAAAAAACCATTCACTGCCACTCTATTAAACGCCAGCTCTGGCAGCTGAAGTCGGCTCAGGGCGTCTATAAGATAGATCAGGATGCCTTTTTAAAAAGCCGTCCAACCAGTCTTGACCGGCCATACCAGTATCGGAATTAAATGGATTTTCAATATTGTTTTTTTTAGCCAACTGAAAAGCCAATATACGAAGCTCCTTACCCGTAATTCCAAAAAGCCTTGCTAGCATAGACTTCACGTGTGCAGCTAGCTCATCCTCCTGATATTTAGAGAAAACTGTTTTGAAATGCCCTAGTTGCTTTTTACCGCAGTCATTTTCTGAATCGGTGTCGTCATCGAGTGCATCTCGACCTTTTTTGACCCGGCGTTCTAAAGTTGACTTTGGAACTTCATAAGCGGCCGAGGCCCTTAAAAATCCCATGTGGCCGTTGAGAAAAGCTTTTATAGCTTTTCGCATGCTGTCCTCATCCCATTTTTGGCGGTCTGTTTTTCTGACGTAATTGCGTACCATGTTTACTGAAAAAAAGAAATATACACTTAGGACAGTGAAAAAAAGGCGGGGGCAAAATGGGATACTATCCCATAATGCCCCGATCATTTTGCCCCACGTGACATATTTCCGTTAGGCATTCAACAATTTCTAACCTCTGAGTATTCCGAGTAATAGTCTCAAAAATATATGATCAATACTTATATTACTAGCTGAATGCAAGAGAAATTGAATAACTTATACACTTACCTCTCTGCTTATCGATATTTAACTCGCAAACTATTTAAAAATCCACGTAAAAACAATTTTTCGTTCACTGTGGCCGCGTATCAAGCGGGAACAAGTCGGTCGCGCGGACGCATGCGCCGCAACTGTACGAACGAAGAATGGCAACGTCACATGCGCGCTATTGTATAAACTAAACGCACACATACAAGTTTCCCGTTCTGCCCCGAACCTCATTATGCCCCAACATCCCCTACTTACAGAAAAGAATCAATTTTTTTTAGTCTATCTTTACAGATGTAGGCTAATTATGAGGATAATAGGGAAAAATACTTTAGTATCGGGCAATTGATACAAAGTTTAAATAAATATGACAGAAAATTTTCATTATTACGTTTTGCCAATTTTTACCATAATTATGCGCGACCGTAAAATCTTACTACGCAGGCCGCGGTTGGTAAATAATTAATGTGTTGGTAATTTTGTGAGCTGTCTGTTTGTTTGGGGTGTCGGCCATGTAGTGTCCATCACGATAAGCGCCTTTTAGGAGGGATCAGGGGCGGTGAAATGCCCTTACTTTGACACGCGTTATTAACTTTTGTTTTATTTCGAGATATAAAATAAATATAAAGAAACAGCAACGCCTTGAATGTTTTCAACGAATAAACATAATGTCTTGAAGCAGGATAAGATTATTTTGTCTTCAACTTGATTAACATTGTTTTATTTATTCCACAAATAATATCATTGAAATCCTATTGCTTGGTCAGTAAAGGGTCGACAAACCCACATTATAGAAATAGCGACCCGCCCCGGCTTCGCACGGGTGCAATGCTATATAATACATGTACTTATTATACATATAAACCTTTCTTTTGAATTACTATCTATTTAAAAAAAGTCGCATCTAAATCCGTTGCGTAGTTTCAAAGATCTAAGCATACATAGGGACAAACAGCGGGAAGCGACTTTGTTTATACTTTGTAGTGATGATGAAAAAAAGTATGACATTACCTAAACGTCTGGCTGCAGGTATTTTAAAAAGAGTACGAGTAGGTAATTATTTTTGGATCGTAAAAATGTTATTCACCTACTCCGATTTCTATTATCACTTAATATTATGCATTGATCCTTTCGGGGATTTTTATAGCGAGAATGATTCTATGGTTAAAATTTTAGATTCCTATAACAACATGAGCCTTCATTTTCTTACTTATTCAAAATGCCGGATATCCGGCCTTCAGTAAGATAAATTGAGTAATAAAGATCGTCCCATTTTCCGGATTATGTACCAAAAACAAAGGAGAAGCGAATGACTCGCGAATCTCCCGAATATTCAGGTATTGATTTAGTACAAGTAGCTTTTACTGGAATATTTGATCAAAATAGACAGGGTATAAGATGATTGATGTCATCGCGTCGAGGGGGGTCGGAGGCTAATCGCCATCTAGTGATGAGTGGACAAGTTAAAAAAAGAAATGGGTCAAGCACATGTCAAACATGCTTTTTGATGAAGTTGCGTTCTATTTTACGCTAGATGGCATGCCAATGGACCTACCATTATTTGATTTTATAAAATAAAAAAATAATAAGTAGCGAATTATAAGTAAATGTTTTGTAGTTCGACCGAAACCGAAACCGAATATTTGGCCGTGGCTTCAGTTTCGGCAGAAAGTAGCGTATAAAATAGCTTAAAATACTGAAATTTGGTGCATTTTATACATTATTCTGCATTAATTACGACATGAAATGGAAACAGTATATAAAGTTTGTTGTAATCATTTAAGTATTTAATATAATATAAAAAAATATTAATAATGTTTAATTATTTTTTCAAATTAAGTTCTCATAGCAAAATGTTTAATAAACTTTTCATGTCCTAAATAAGACCGTCCGTAAACTTAGTTATGAAAGTAAAGATAACATTTCATTTTTTTCCCCGAAAACAATAGTATTTGAATGGACAACACGACAAAAAAGTTATGATAATATAATATGAAATAGTTTAATTCGATTTTTCCAAAAAAAGGTTGTCGTGTGTGTGTGTGTGTGTGTGTGTGTCAGGGTGTGTGTGTGTGTGTGTCAGGGTGTGTGTGTGTGTGTGTGTGTCAGGGTGTGTGTGTGTGTGTTGACCTTATATCGTCGATCTGTGACGTGACCCAACACACACACACACAACTTTTTTTGGAAAAATCGAATTATGCTATTTCATATTATATTATAATAACTTTTTTGTCGTGTTGTCCATTCAAATACTTCTAAATTTCCAGGAAGATTATTACCTGATTATTATTGAGCGATAGGGTCCTCAAGTAAGGGAGGTAGGGGTAAATGACACCGTCCCCCAGTTTGTTGTTGTCCAGTATCAGTTCCTCCAATTTCCCGAAGTGCTCCAGCCCTTTTAGCGTCTCGATAGTGTTGTAGCTGCAATAAATTAAGAAAGATAAATAATAATCGACCGCTACTTTAAAAGTGAGTAATGTTTTTTGGGGAACACTTCGGTTCTAAATGAGAGTTTTTTTTACGACGGCTTAGCCTCCGCTGTCTGTCCGTCCGTTCATACTTTGTCTCGTGAAGGCTTAAACTAAAACTATAATAGAGAGATATTTTACTTGAATGTTTGCACACATAAACTTAAACATCTCATTATGCCATTGACTTCAGCCAACCAGCGCCAATAGAGACAGCGAAAGTTTCAGGTATCTACTTATTTGCATTTTCTGCCAGCCAAACTTCAGCAGTTTTTGAGATTTATTACCTAACAGACATGAGTCAGTGAACTTTCGCTTCTATACATAGATTTTTTTGGGTATTTTTGGAAACACGGTATTGTCATTAATGTGGAGTATTGTCGGTAATTCGCCAGATGAGCGGGCATGGGCTTAGAAAGTTTAATGCTCAAGTTTCGTCCAGAAATGTCCTCGAAAGCAAAAAGATGTTGAAGATTAATTCAAAATTTATTTTTAAGAATATGACTTGTTATTTTTTAGTATTGTTGATATTCTAATTTTATAAGAAAATATAGTTCTTAAAAAAAATTTTAGGTTCTGAGTATGGGGCCCATTATCTACTTGGGCGTTTTTTGGTCCAAGCGAAGTGCGGCTAAACGTTTCCTAATGATAAGAATAGTAAGTTCTTCTGATGATCTTACATCGGAAACGAATAAAATACACTCTTTTACTGCTTAATTGGAGCGCATTTTATAATCCGTGGTATAGCTACAATTATAAGCAAAGGAAAATATTTAAAAAGTTACATGGCTTTATCGATTTGAATGATTTTTTATAGGGACAAATCACATACTTAGGTAGATTGAGCTAGCCTCAAAGTAAGTTCGCTTGTGTAATGGGATACCAATTCAACGATACTATATTATTTAACAAATACACGCACTGACAAACTTCCAAGAGACAGGCCAATCAGAAATAAATACATTTTTCGAAATGAAAAAGATACTTTAAAGGTAGGTACTTCGTTTTGTCTGGGTGGGTTATGATATCATTTATATCCTCAAAGGGGTTCAAACAAGTTTTTCATGACACATTTCAGACACTTTTTGCCCAAAACAGATGTGTCGTTCAAAGAAGTGAAAAGTACCCTCGGGATTTTTGTAAGCTCATAAAACGGGTAAAGATAAAATCATATACAAAATATACTGATGTATTTTTAGCATTAGATAGAAAACGTTTGTTCCTTTAAAATGACAGCTTTTAAGAGTAATTCTTGTGCCGACATATGATGAGGACCCAATCAAATAAAATTCACGTGTTTGTAAGTTTATTGTAACCTTTTTTTATGAAAAACTAGCTTTTGCCCGCGGCTTCGCCCGCGTGTACTTCCCTCGGGAACAGTGCTTTTTCCCGGGATGAAAGGTACCCTATGTCCTTCTCCTGGCTCTAAACTACCTTCCTGACAATTTTCAGCTAAATCGGTTCAGCCGTTCTTGAGTTACTTATAAGTGGAGTAACTAACACGACTTTCTTTTATATTACCTATAGATAGTATGGTTTTAATAGGATTTTCATATCATTATGTTAGTGTTTCTTTATCAGTTAGTTTATTTTAAATTCTGTTATACTCAATTTGAAAAGGGAATCGGTTAAAAACTTTGATAAAACTATGCTCCCGCAAAAGCAAACCACGAAGCAAGAACTAGTAAGTAAAATAAATCGCTGACTCAAGGAAAATTTAACGAGTTTCGTATTCACTCGACCCGTTGTTTGATTTCTCAAGAAACGTCCGATTGTTTAATTAGGTCCCTTTCATTTTCTAAACGGGTGATTTTGTTCGGCCGGTGACACAAATTTGCTTGAACCCCAAGTGTTTATTCAAAGAGCAACCCAGCCTCGGGTGCCGGAAGCTTTCGTTACTCTATGTCATAGAGTCTATCAATTCATACTGTTTTCATCACAATCACAGATTACAGAATACTTTACTAGTACAGATATTCAACCGCCATACAAAGAACAGCGCCGATTGGAAAACGATACTTTAAAAAATCGTATTTTAATAATCACACTCCTTTTTCCTAAAAAGGTGGGATCTTAACTACCTAAATGTAATTTTTCCAATCCTCGTAGCGCCACCCGTAAGCAAGAAAAAGAACTATAAATGTTTTTCTTAGGCAATGGGACCAATGGGACCAGATGTCCGAATCAAAGTTAAATTTACCGTCGAATGGGAGAACTAAGAAGAATCTTTGTTGCTCTATACTCGCATTTTCATAATCATAATCATTTATTTTGTCATACACAGGTTACAACAGGTTGTTAACAGAAATGTATACAGTCCTCTTTGTGTCTCACACTGTTCTTTATCCGAAACAAAGACCATTTCAGCCATGGAATGGGAAGAAACGAGAAGGGCTGACCTAATCAACGTTTTTGACGTCATCGAGCTAAAACACAGAACAGATAATACTAGTAGTGATATTGACAGGAACGGCTAAAGGAATGAACTGCGTTGATAAAGATCCATATGTGTTAATACCGGGATGATAACAATTCTCATTTCTACAAAAACACAACCATTTAATGTAATAGTTGCTCATTATATCAACGACATACTTTATTAGCTAAATTGCGTGTCCTCCTAGAGTTCCACAGCCGTAATGAAAACATTTGCCTTGTATTCGCGGCTAAGAGCTAATTCACTTTGTATCCGTGGATGGGGACTATAGAGCGGAGAGGGGCGATGTTTTCAATAAGTGCCAGTTTTCATTTATCCATAAAGAGCATTTCTAAAAATATTTATGTCTGGCAAGAGGCTGTTCATAAAAATGTCAAATACACAAGCAACTACATTAAGATTACAAAAGAATAAGGCATTGCTGAGAATTATCGGCAACACAAAAAACGTAGAATGCTTATGACCGAAAATCGAGAAACTGAAAAGATACGATCGAACGAGTTCCTCTTTTTATAAATATAAGTCCCAATAAAGTAAGATATGTATTATGCACTATCAAGCTTAAAGTGAAAGCACGTAAGTTTATGCGCATCAAGTAAGAAGCTTGGAATAATTAAGGGAAAGTCCTTTTTAAATTTAAAATGCAAATTCGCTGGCGACCGCGAGATACGAAGCTACAAATATTTTGCTCCGTAATTCTAACCTCAACGTTGAAAGAGGTGGCTGGGTCGGGTTTGGTAATTATATTAAGTAAAACTGTTTACAAACTCAAAGATTAAAGTTAAGACGATTTTTAGGTAATCATTTAAAAAAAAACTGTTATAATATTTTTCTAATATTTATTTTGTAAAAAAACTTGATTATATCTGCAATGCCTACAGACACAATCAGAACTTAAGCAATTGACATATCATACTAATTTTAAAGAGCAAAGTTGGGATGGCGACTAAAAGGCCGCCAACCGGCGTAATGACCCTACGTACATATCTGTGGCTTTTTTAAAAATGTAATTTTTTTTTTAAACCTATTGGCGGAAAATTCTAATATTTTGTACTATAGCTTAGTTTATTGGTATAATGAAATGGCTATGGACTTACTGACTTTAATTCAATATTAATCTTACTGCGACAAAAAAAAAACAATAACTAAGTCAAGCTGAGTTCTCAAATTTCTAATCTTTTATTGGTAACTTTATATGAAGCCTTAAAGCTTATTTTATGAATTTCAGAAACTCTAATTCAATATCACCGAACCCAGGAGCTACTATTTATTTTACATATACGCATCTAAATTTTCTAAAAATTATACAAAATAAAATAAAAACGTGTGTGTGACAGCTGCAATTAAAATATTTAACTTAAATTATATATTTGCTTATTTATTCAGAGATATTGAAAATACCTAAATTACACTTAACGCAGGTGCACAAAAGTTCTAAAAAGTTGTAGAAGTGTCTAAAAACCATGTCCCTTACAAAATATTCTATCATGACCAATTCTAATAATATCAAAACTTTTCTGGTTAAAATCACGTTCCACTATCGGACTATCAATAAGATTTGAATGGAGATCCTCCGGGGTAGCGGACTACTTACGTACTCGTAGTATGTAATAATTATTTTCATTTCTCATACTCGGAAATTAGTGTTTGTCTGATCTGAGTACTTATAGGATAGAAAACGCTTCATGTCCTTCCACGGGCGGATATAACTCATAGATTACTTGGTTCCCTAAGGCTAGAATGAAATTTAAAAACTCAAAAATTTTGTCTGTTATTTTGGAAGGAAATTGGCAACGATAAATTTCATACAAAAATGTGAAAGTATAAACAGCCAATGTGCATTCAAATAAGACTAAATTAAAATTTAAAAGAAAAACCACGATACATTTTATTTTCCGTAGTGAGGATCAACTGATTTCTCCCTCCCTCCACATTATTTGCAAACATTCGGTATTTTCCCCATTTATATTCCCAGAGCTTTTTCACAGCTCAACCGATTTTTATTGAACATATTATTTTGTAATCTGCACGTGATGCGCTTTCATTTGAGACCCCACTCGAGTATATTTGCAGACATTCGGTTATTCTTCCACACTTTCAACCTCACCCCTTCTAAACGGCTCAACCGATGTTCATCAAACATGTCTAAGAATACTCGCACATAAGTCATATTTAATACAAAAAAAAACTAATTTGATATCGCTTCATCCGTTCGAGAGCTATGATGACAGAGACAGACAAACAGATAGACAGACGTAGTATCTCTTCAAGCTCATAACGCCCATCTTTTTGCGTCGGGGGTTAAAATACTTATTAGGGTCAGCACTCACCAAGAACAAAGCATTTTCTGATAACATTAAAATATTAACTATATAAATATGGGTATACAGAAAAAAATAAACACATGTACAAACACGATGGTCCTGAGCATCATCGTCTAAATACCTCGCACATCAATTATTTCTTTCCTCCCTTGTATAAAAATCTACTATATCATCATTACAATATAAGTACATGTCAATACAACAACTTGGTCAACAAGCCTTAAAATTAATTGTCAGCATTGTTATTTTCTATAATATCATTGAATCGAATAAATGTTGAAAAAAAAAGACATTGAGCGCTGCGCTGGATATCTGGTAACTTGCATTTCCTTTACTTTTCCTTCTTACCTTAAATCTAAGCATTTTGTTTTGACACCGTATATTTTCTGCAACGCAGTGGGTATTCTTTTGCAATCTTGTCCGCAGTAACTCAACTGAAACAAAATTGAAACTAAGTAAGAAAGTACATGACAATGGATACTCTTATTCGTATTGCAAACGGTGATTAAGGATAATCAGAAATTCCAATATTTTTGTTACTCTTTTAGAAGAAGAAAGATGCTACTATTACTATATTACCTATTTACTATTTATTGTCACCACCACTAGCAAACACAAGGAGGGTTGTTGTCAGGCAGGTCCTTAAAATAACGCCAAACCTTTTAAAGGATAATTGATAGCTGATATAGGTAACATAATTACATAGAAATAATTAAGATATTACGGGATTATTTTTCACCACCAATAAAATTACGATTCAAAAAGAACAGTTTCATTTGCGTCCCTTATTTTACATTCCCCATCCACTGTTTTCCATTATTTCTCTCAATGTGTGAATCCTTAAATGGGTTCAATGTACCCTTGAGGAGGTTTTAACCTCGGAAGGGTGGGAATATGCCACCTAGTTTTTTCCTCATGTGAAAGTTAATCTGTAATTCAACTAAGGGCCTAAGACAAATAAATTGGCTTCCGACACGAGATAGCAATAATGAGGCGAGGGGATGGGACGGTAATCCGTTATAATTAGCGGTGGCTTGTTGACGATTTATTTTTGTATACGTTTTTATTATCAACCTTAGTACAAGGGTGTAATCCGAGACATAATAAGCCGCTTCTTCACGTTACTACAGACATAAACTTTTAACTATCCTGTTACCAGTTTTTATTCCAGAAGACAATGTTCTTATTGCTGTATCCGTCTTTACTGCGGTTATTTTATTAGCTCGATAGTAAAATATTTATTATCTCTTCACAGGAGTCTGGTAAAGCAAAATGATATGGCTATTAAAAGCAACGCATCGATATTGGTAAATCGTATTACCTGACAGGTATCAATTTGTAAGACAAGCAGTGCTGCTCGTCTTACAATTGATTCTTCATCGCGCAAAGTGAAATGTGCTTTCACTTTGCGCGATGAAAAATTATCCATATTTCACTACATAGTATAAAACAAAGTCGCTTTCTCTGTCCCTATATTCCTTTGTATGCTTATATCATTAAAACTACGCAACGGATTTTGATGCGGTTTTTTTTAAAGATAGTGATTCAAGAGGAAGGTTTTTATGCCCATGCGAAGCAAGGGCGGGTCGCTAGTATATTTATAAATGCGAATGTATTCGTCAGTTTGTTACTTTTCATGCTTAATACTTGGTATGTACAGTGGGCTGCAGAGAAATCTGACCCCCATGCCACAAGTATCGCTATTGAAAGGGGTCAGATTTCTTTGCAGCCCACTGTACATTTAAGTCAGACCTCAGGGAAAAACATTGTCGTGACAAGTGTTCTACAAATGGTGTTGGCATGACCACTCTAACACTAAATTAAATATTATTATCTTCAAGAGTCGTTCTACAATATTAGTGGTTTTAATATGTAGTTAATGTCGACCATTTTGAAAAAGCTAACATCAAATTATATTATAACTAGCTGTTCCCCGCGGCTTCGCCCCGCGTGGGACTCGGTTATATCGCGCCCAAAAGTAGCCTATGTTTGACCTCAGGTCGTTAACTACATCCCTACCAAATTTCATCACAATCGGTCCAGCAGTTTAGCCGTGAAGAGGTGACAGACAGACAGACAGACTTTCACATTTATAATATTAGTATGGATTAATCCACATTCTAGCAGAAGCATAAAACTTCTGTTATTTCTTAAATTATCTCAATAATGTAAGGTAACGGGCTAGCAAAACAAAGGTGCTGAGATGTACTTAACATGTAGAGATAAAATAATATGCATCAAATCACTTGTTTCTTACTCCAAGCTAAATGTGTAATGTAGGTAGGTATTAGTGTTGTCAAATTCTTGCCGGCTGTTTGAAGACGTCCAACAGAATTGGGATCTAACGAAACCTCCCAGGATCAACGGCTCAATTATGCGCCGTCCAAAGCATGGGGCTTAGATAGTAATTGTATCATTTTATGGGATACTTAAGAATATGTTTAATGGCAGTCCTCTAAATCAATATAGGAGATGTTTGAACAATCTATGATAAACATTGCGAAAGTCTTCCTGTCTGTCTTTCACGGCTAAACCACTGGACAGACATGATAGTATTTCAAGGGCTTTCGAGGTTCTAATGTAACTTAAGGCCTACCTAATACCTACTATAGCAAAAAATTTGCGCGAGGATTTCTGATAATCTCACTTACAGAAAGATAAATAATTTTTTCTGTATTTTCAAGGTCGCTGGCGCTGCTGGTGTGCCTTAAGGACAAACTATTTAATATTGCAAAATATTTATATTGTAATTCTGGGATGGGCAACGATTTTTCTAAGCGATTTGTGGTAGATCGGTAGGGTACGGCTAAATTTATTTGAGTGGTAGCAGATTCTACCTACAATATAACTTGGTGAATGCCACAAGGTGGGTGGATGTCAGGAAGGTGTCTAGTAATAAAGGTAACGCTGAATCTTAAAATCAAAGTTTTCGTGATTCTAGATGCCTTTGCGACGCTTCTATGTAATAGTTGTTTTTTTTTGTACATAAAGGAAATGTCTTGGTTATCAACTGGGCATTACATACACCTCGGGTTTTTTATATACCACTAATTCTATGGTAAAACTCCGTAAAAAATCTAAACGAGTAGAATGGTATACGGGAAACACGCTCGGAAGAAGAATAGTAGAATGCATAGATTAAAAATAGTAAAAAAAAGTAGAATGGTATATTTATTGAATTAAGTGACATTCTTAAATCAGTTATAAGTATCAGGGACTAGCACAAGGGATTCTAGTACCAAGGATCTTATGTACGGGGTCCTTCGCTTCGGGTTATTTGCACTTTATTACCAGGGATACTGTCTCACCTGAATATGTTGTAGGACTCCTGGAGAGTTGTACTCTTCTTCTAAAAGTACATTTACATGCGATATACGTTGCGTCGTCATATTAACACATGTCTGACTACTAGTCGTCAATTGCAAATTGTAACTAAACCTATTCCTTAAAGGCTTTTTCACGTGACACTCCTTTAAAAGTGCTAACACTCCACCGCATTTGGTTACTATGATCATCCATTTCACTATAGCAAAAGGGAACACATATGATTCGACAAACGTAAATAAAATGACCCCAATATTTATAATCACAGAAAAGTTGATGGATAACATTTTGAATATTTTAAATGTTAATTAGTTTTTGGTCGCGAGTCTCAACATCATAAAATAATTTAGTAATAAACAAAACAAAAAGTGGACATTATGATAGATGAACAAGGGAGGATAAAAACTTAGAGACTGAATGGGTACATGGTACATTCATTGGCTTCCAGTATAATAGCATAATTTAATAAGTCAAGCTCTACATTGTATATATATGTAGGTATGTGTTCTACTTGCTTTGTAGGTTTTACAAGAGCGATTACCTCCTTCGATAAAGTATTTTCAATATTCTACTTTTTAGGGTTCTGTGGGATTTAATAAGTCCACTTTGATGTCTGTCTGTTGACCTTTTTTTCTGAGGAATGCATGAACCTATAAAGTTGAAATCCATAATAATTATATAGCAGCAAAATAATCAAAATTATACGTCAACGCGATCAGAAATATAACAATGAATGTTGCAAATTTTCGTAAATTTTGCTATTTCAGATGGGAATCAAAACCTATGGGATACAGCATTTTATAAATAAAAATAAAACTAAAGTCTTTTAGTATTGTATGGTGATACAGAACCCTCAGTGCGAGTCTGACTCAAACTTGGCCGATCTTATTTTATTGTATAATTAGTTTATCAAGTCAATATTAGAACAATACTGTTTAGAATACACATTTGCAAATAAATTATGTAAAAACATCATGTTCTATGTAAATCCAAATATCTCCGCATATCACAGATTTTTTGACTCTTTTAAACGAGTTTTATAAGTTTATGATTTAGATATTTTGAGCAGTGTCAAAAGTAATTCACAACTTCATAGCTACTTATTTTATAACAAGGTCAAACAAGTTTCCTGTCTGACATTGAGACAATTATTATTATGTTCTTGTATGATATAAAAGATTCTTATTTCTTATGAAATGTATTTTAAGTGTACATGTTTCAGCTCATGTAACCACATTTTATTTTGTGAACCCGCTATGAATAAAATTACAGCTAGGATTAATACCTGTTTGCATAGAGCAAAGAACGGTAAATGATATTATTTTGCTTGATAGGTCCTATCATGCACTTGCTGCTGTTTATTAAAGTCTGCTGTAAAGTTAAATAACAAAATTAATATTCCAGCGAGTAACTAGTTCTTGTTTTCTTTACTTACATGTCTTAATTATTTAAGAACATTTTAAGACTGCTTTCTGAAATTTAAAACATATACAAGGCATAGCAGTGTTGATGTAATACAGCAACTATCTAAATGTTTTTTATAGTAGCATATTTAAAAAAAGATTATTAGAAATTAGAGCATGACTTGCATTGAGATGGTATGAATTATGGGTTAACAGAATTTCTAGGTTTTCTTGTAGTTATCACTAGGAAGGAAAGGCCTATTTATACTTGATCCCAATTTTTTGGTAAAAAGTAGTAGTGGAGGTAAATGGCCATTGGATGTTTTTTTTTAAATATATTACTAATTAATTTAAACACATATATATATATATGTTTATCTATAAAATGAGATCAGAAGAGATTGTCATCTTTTATATAGCATACATAATAAAATGTGTAAATAAATACTTTGGTCTTATTCTAATAAGGAAGAAGAAGCTAGAACTTGTAATGGTATTAAAAGAAATGCATCACAAAGCAATTCTTTGGGACGGTGAAAGTAGTAAGTATCCATACCCATACTAATAATATTATAAATGCGAAAGTCTGTCTGTCTGTCACCTCTTCACGGCTAAACTGCTGGACCGATTGTGATGAAATTTGATAGGGATGTAGTTAACGACCTGAGGTCAAACATAGGCTACTTTTGGGCGCGATATAACCGAGTCCCACGCGGGGCGAAGCCGCGGGAAACAGCTAGTATACTGATAAATGAAAGCATGGGACATAACTAGTATAATAATATTTTGAGAACAAAAAAGTTCTAAGTATTTCCAACTGTTTGATTGAGTAATGTTATTGCACATTGTGTTTACAATGTTATCAAGTGTTGTGCACTCATTAACCTGATAACAGTACCATTCAAGTAGTATTATTTTACTTATTATAGGTATTTGTTAGTATATATTTTGTGTGGTCATGCACAATGTTGTCCTTAACACTTTCACTGGCAGTAACACCTCTCTAGATAATTATAAACTGTTATTGTTATCTCGTTTACTGTCAGCGAAAGTGTCAATTAATGTTATTGTTGTATGATCTAGAATGGTACTGTTTTGAGATATTACCAAAGGCTTTGTAGGCTTATAAATTAGTCTTTTGCATTCGGTATTTATTTGCTTTGTTGTTATTCTGATATAATATGTCCCCATTATTTGGATCTTAGGCCCCGATTTGGGCCTCAGGGTTTGTTTGTTTGTTTGTTTGTAATATCTTTATTGCTTTAAAATACATAGTAAAAGGAACATTAAGGTTTGTTTCCCTGCCTTTTCTTAACTATTTGGACCTAAATAATATGAAGAAGCCAAATCCAATATAGGTTATGTTTAAATCAGACCTACAGTTTACTGAAAAAGTGCTACCTGTGAACTTAAATAAATGCAGAAAAAAACAATTTTGCTCAAGTAATTAATACTTTAGAAAATTTATGAGGCTAGAGATTTTAGAAGGTATATATTTATTTAATTATAAAATATGGTAAGATCTCTTTACATTATGAGGGTTAAGTTACTTGACCATACACACCAAGGTGTCAGGGTTTCTTGAAACCGCTATTCGACCAATCTTATGTGGATTATTTGACAGGCGGCAAATAACAACTAAATGGCAGATGGTCATGTGAATTTAGATTAATTAATGGAAAGTGCCCATATAGTACTAGCTATGAGACATACCTGTGGGACATACACAAATAAAATAATCAAACATTAAATACTCAAAGCTTTTGTTATATTATTTTATAGAATGATATTTTAAAGATTTAAGCATACAAAGGGACATAGGGACAGAGAAAGCGACTTTGTTTTATACTATGTAGTTTTATAATAAATCTTTATCTTCTTCTTATAAATAAAAATCAATTGCTGTTTGTTAGCCAGCCTAAAACTCGGGAATGGATGGACCGAATTGGCAAATTTTGGTCTTGAAATATTTGTGGAAGAACAGGAAAGGTATAAAAGGCGAAAAAGTGCATTCAGGCGGTACAGTGTTCGCCGGGTCAACTATTAATACTTACATAATAATTTACTTACCTACCTAACTCAAATCTTAGTTTATCACTGATAAAGTACAATTGGCGTTAGAAAATCCAATAAAGGATTCTTATGTAAATTTTCAAAATTTTGTTCTTTCCCTATCATGTTCTAAAACTACCAGGAATTCAGTACATACTTTAGGTTCCATCAATAATAATACAATTCCGTGGTTTTAGCGAAATACCTATCTATTAAACTTTCAGGTTTATAATACTAGAAAACTAGTACATAATAAGTACAATAAACTTACCCGGGCATTCTCAAAACTAAGTGCAAAATTGTTTACGTGCCCTTCTTGCATTATTGTTATAGTTTCACAGACAATTAAATTAATGTGTATGAATTTTGCATTCGTCCTCAATTTAAACTTCAATTCAGCAGTAATTAATTACAATCAGAATATTTAATCGACCGACAATAACTTAACTTGTAGTATGAAATGAAATGAATTTAATAAATATTTTTATTGGTTATTTTCACAACCAAACGTCGTTAAATTGACAGTGGCATATAATTGACAGTTTCTATTTTGTTTCGATTCGACTAAAATCTTATGCTACCACCACGTCCACCACACTTGGCTATTTGTATACTACGCTACGAATAGTTGCATAATTGACCATGTGTGGACGGTATGTTTGCCAAAACTTTTGCATTGATTGGTTTTGGCTCCAAGCTAAAGTCACTCAGTTATCGTCATTGTATTAATCCATATCCATACTTCCATACTAATATTATAAATGCGAAAGTCTGTCTGTCTGTCTGTCACCTCTTCACGGCTAAACTGCTGGACCGATTGTGATGAAATTTTGTAGGGATGTAGTTAACGACCTGAGGTCAAACATAGGCTACTTTTGGGCGCGATATAACCGAGTCCCACGCGGGGCGAAGCCGCGGGGAACAGCTAGTTTTCTATAATTTGTGTTTTTCGAGTATTATTATTCGTTAAGTGTTCGTGAACAAGCGTGAGTGTTGGGAAGTGGTACAATGCCGTATAGTATAAGTGACTTTAATCCTTGTCACCAAAATATCCCAAGATAATGCTAAGTAAAATCTTTTCACCGCTTCACTTAGCCCTCTAACTTGACTTGACTAGACATGTATGCATGACTACTGACTTGACTTGACTCAGTACTTGACTTTATGAAGAAAATTCTAATGAAATTTGATACTGGTAAAAATAAGCTATATATGTTTGTGGATTAATTCCACAATAAAAAACTTTTGCGTTATTTCCCTACTTTGCCTATTCGTCAAATATTTTGGCAAATACACGAATAGCCAAGTGTGGTGGTAGCATAGTATTACATACATACATCCATCTTATAGGAACTGAAGTTCATAAGGCTGAAGCCAAGCCACAGAATAATTAATAGTACTAACGGCCAAGCTCTTATCACTACAAAGTATAAAACAAAGTAGCTTTCTCTGTCCCTATGTATATCCCCCCTATGTATGCTTAAATCTTTAAAACTACGCAACAGATTTTAATGCGGTTTTTTTTTATAGATAGTGATTCAAGAGGAAGGTTTTATGCCTATGCGAAGCTGGGGCGGGTCGCTAGTATAATTATAAATGTTGACTTTTAAATGTCTTTGTTTTTATTTTCAACCGACTGCCAAAATTCGGGGTAAAATGATAGAGGAAGGCCCGATGCTCCCATTTGTATTGGTAGAATTGTGGAGAAGCCAAAAAAGAAGCGTTGTAAAATTTACGAAATTGACAGGAATGTATAGTAAGTAACCTACTATTGTAAGTATGTATGTTCGATGTTCGTCTCTGTTCCTTTATAACTAAAAAAACTGCTTAACCGATTTTGATAAATGATACGTCAACAGATTCATTTTTAAATAAGTACTTACCTATAAGTAAGTAGGTATAGTTTACTTAATAACTACTGTAAGATGACTTCAATTTAGTAACTTGGATATTTTATAGTTTTGTAAACAACTGTTTTATTTGTTTGTACCTACACACGCTGACCCTCGAGGACGATTACCTAATACTTTAAGCACATGTCATCTTACGTAGTCCTTCAGAAATTTGGAGTACCTAAATAGGTACCTACTTACAAGAGAACCCAAAGGTTCGACTTGCTTTCTTTAATTTAGGACCCGTAGGTACTTAGGATACCTACTACAATATTATAATCCGTAAAGTTAATTGACCTTCAAGAAAAAGTTAATGAGGCTTGGCGCTTGTGCTTTGTTCATTGACGTCATTGTTCCCGGAATACAAATTTGAGATTTTCGGGCGCAATAATAATGATCGAAATTACTTATATCAATTATATATTTATTAACTGAGTACTTAGCTGTTGTGTTGTGGGAATTCCGGGATAAATATCTATAGCCTATGTGTTGTTCCAGGGTTCCATAAGCCAGCCAAGTCGGTTCAGCCGTTTGCCCGTGAAAGAGTAACAAACTCCTTACAAACTTATTACCTATAAAATGAATCACCAAGTCTACCTATGTATTAGTTTTAATTATTTTTTACTCCAATCATGAAAAAAAACGTCTTATATCTCTAAAAGGTAAAAAGGAAGTAAAAAAAAAAGTTTTTTTTTCTTTTATTTATAAATCTTTCACCAAGTAATTTCAAGGAAACATGGACATTGCATAGGTACCTACATATCGCCGTCTTAATTATATTGTGTTGTAGTAAATAATTAATTACAACCCCTTATTCATAAAAGGTTTGTTAAGCCCATTTTAGGTAACTAAAAATATGTTAATCATATTCAATAATTAAATTACAGTTTATAGCGTGGGGTGTTTGGCTAGCACGTTTTATGCGGGGAGCTAATAAAAATCACTGGCGTTTAAGAAAGTTACGTTGAGTATTAATTATTTCCACAAAGTTTTACATAACACAACACGGATAATTATCATTAAACAGTACAAGAGATTACACAGAAAGAAATATTAGGTTGGGAGTGTTGCGCGACGTCGCCGTGACTCGACCAACCGACACGGGATCCGCGAGGCAAGAGAGAGCGACAGCGCGACGCGTTGATTACCAAAAAGAGGAAATAGGAAATGGTTCGCTCTGGTTAGTTCCGGTAGCGTTCAGGCAACACTCCCTTAGTTAGTACGTCTAGGAGGGCGCCTGTGTGACCCTACTATACACTCCCCCTCCAGTTCAAGTATACGTCCTCGTTCTTGGACTGGCACGTCCTGAGGAGTATAAGAGGAATCCTCTCCACTCACAACCTCACTGGGCTGTTGCCTACGTTTTGGACGACCGCGTCTACGCTTACGAACGGCAGGAGCTGGTGGCACAATATCCCGACCATGAAATGGCGTCAGCTCCTTGACATTAAATATCCCTAAGTTTTGTGTAGGATCTTCAATTGGAGCAACTAGATATGTTGTTGGACTTACTTTCTTGGTCACCTGGTATGGCCCATCCCTGCGAGGCACAAACTTTGAAGAAACAGCCTTCGAAGCGTTGCTTAAAACATGAGAGTTTAGGAGGACGTGATCTCCTTCATTAAATTGATCACCTTCTTTACGTGATTGATCTGCATACTCCTTCCTTTTATCTTGCTGTTTCTCCATTTTCTCTCTTATGACAGCTAAGGATCCTAAAAAATTCTTTAAATAAGGTGTTATTTGTGGCACGAAGTTTTCTTTTTCTAAAATAGCTCTTGGATCATTTGCTTTCTCTAATGGTGACCTTAGTTCTCGGGCAAACATTAAATAGGCAGGTGTCACTCCTGTTGTTTGACATCTTGCTGTATTCATAGCAAATCTCACAGATGGAAGTTTTTCAGGCCAAGAATTGTGATCCATACCAACCAATTGTGCTAATTGTGCTTTTAAATCTCTGTTTTTCCGCTCTGCAGGGTTTGCTTCTGGATGAAACAATGGTAACAGCTCCTGCTTGATGTCCAAAATAAATGTAACTTGCTGCATCACAGTTGATATAAACTGAACTCCGTTATCAGATATTATACGACGTGGCAAACCAAATCTGAGAAAATATTCTTCTATCAGTACTCGAGCACATACATCTGCGGTAGCTTCTCGCAAAGCATAGAGTTCTACCCATCTTGTAGCGGTGTCTTCCACAAGAAGTATCCATCTTTATCCATCTTCTCCGGTTGGTAGAGGGCCAAAAAGATCAATAGCCAGAACTTCATTAAGTTGGTTTAGAATTGGTGTCTGCAATAAGCCAGATGGTTTTTCATTGGATGCTTTATATTCTTTGGCATGTAATGCAAGTTTTTATATATTCAATAACTGCTCTTCTCATACCAGGAAAATAAAATCTCTGAGAAATTTTCTGATAGGTTCTTTCTATTCCAGGATGACCAGCTATAGGAGAGTCATGACATTCCGATTACTATAGGGATGGCAACATGGGGATATATATATCGAAGAATTTACGTGACTATGTTTACCATGGTATTGGAAAACCATCTGATGAAGCGATAGTCCTGACTCTGATATTCAATAATGCTAAATCTGGAGGAGCACCAACCATTCTCAAAGATCCAACTCTTTCATATTTTCTCAATAAAGGTGAAGTGGATGATGATGTTCGAAAGGGTATTGACCAATATATCAGTAACTTGAAGAATCGAAGACAGAAAAGAACTCTTTTAATGACCAATGAATAAATGATCCCATTGTAATGAAAAAATATTCGAACAAAGCGATACGAAATACTACTAAGCCTTAGAATTAATGATGCCCTTTTAGAAGACAGATTTTATGATAACACCATAACTGTTACTAATAGTAAGATTTGTAACGAGGAAATTTTTAAGCTGTAGTGAGTAATAAAATAAAATAATAGTTGTTTTATTTTCATTATATTCATTGTTTCTCACAAGAAATGAAAAAGAGAACAAATTACAACAAACATGTGCAGAACAATCATCTTACTCAGTTCATTCTTGCAATTATTGTGTTCATTACCATATGTTTACATTCTAAAACGAAGAAAACAAGCGATAGATGTTATTGCAAATAACATGAAAAATACAATTTGTCCAATAGCAATTCTTATTACTTAGGTTTTATTCTCATTTCTTTTTTAATTTGACTGAAATGAAATGAGGACTAGAGGAAAGTCTATTCACGGCTACAATAAACAAAAGAAAAATAAAAGCTTTCTTTTTATTATGTTTTCGTTGTATTGATTTTGATTCACTTACATTATCTATATAAGTAGTACTTTTGTACTCATTGTGTTTTATCATCATCATCATCGGGTGCCATCTTCGAAGTGAAGTTTGGAGGTCAGCAAACGGAAACCCTCCCGGCTATGGGTCGCTATATTTAGTTGATTGTATCGAAGTCCGGTCCAATCTTTTATATCATCAAACCACTTTCGTTGAGGACGGCCAGAAGATCTTTTGCCAGGAATTAGTCTTAGAAATTCAAACTGGGGTCTTTATATATAGTCAGTGACCAGCGATTGACCACGATCCCACCTGATGGTAAGTGCAGATGTAGTCTTAGATATAGCTGGCTGGTTCATTAATAGCCTATTCACTCAGGCCTTAAAAAGACCCGAGTTATAAGTGTCCGGAAATATCTAAGCCTGTAAAGTATTCCACTCCTTCGCCGTACGCATCATAAACGAAGAGGCCAGCTGTTGGTATTTCAACCACATATGGATGAAGTCTATCACTATGCCTGGTTGTTCATTGACGATCTTTACTAAGACCGATGTTTTAGAACAAACTGGTTCCAATATTTTCTTGCAATCCTGACTAGATCGTCGGATCATATAATAGGTAAATGATGAATGTAGAATATGTAGATACTCGTATATCAACTAATAGTATTTGTATGTATACGTGTTCTTTATTGTTGAATATTTAAACTAGTGAATAATATTTATGTCATGTTAAAACTTAATTATTAACTGATCTGTATATACCTTAGATATAACTACTACCTAAGTACTTGATTGTTACTTACAAAGCGTTCCATTGACATAATTAATCTGAACTTTGTGATATTATCGTGCATATTTAAAGGAGTTGAATCGATGAAAATATATACGAGTATGTTTACCATATCGAACTGTGTTTTAATTACTAGCGTTCATTATTAAAACCAATGATCTGGAATGTATCGTTAACGGGAATATAATTAGTAGGTAAGTAAAAGGGTATTTGGTGTGGCAAGCTTAAATAATTTTAAAACTAGATAATTATTCAAGTTATATAAGTTAGTTTTAATTATTGTTATTATTTTATAATTTTATTATTCAAAATGATTTTTTTTAACCTTTTTTAATTGCTGAAATTAAGTAAGTATTTAATTACAAGGTGGATTTTAAATGACAGTCCTGAAACAACGATTACTTTCTACTTGATCAAATTTTCAGTACTGACGAAACATTTTTTTTCACGTTATAATTATACATAGTCTCGTCAGCTGATGGTTTAATTTCGATTTACTCAAGATCGAAAATATTTTACTTAGTTACGAACAAAAAATAGCCTTGTTAAAAAGTTGGATATGAATGAAAGCTAAAACCACAAATTACAGAAAACTTAACTAGAAAAGTTATACCAAAACTATACCCAACAAAATAATGACGGTAGTATCTGATTCAAATTTGATCTTGTACAATATTATGGATTTTTAATTAAATTTATTTCAAAAATATCTACCAGCTTTCGAAGGCCCTAATGCGCAGTAATGAATGAATGTAATGGAATCACGAGATTCAAAACTCCGTGATGGCTGGCTGCCACATGACACATAATATAAGCTCAATATCAGAGATGGCTCGGTGTTTGTTTACGTGCTGACATCAGGAATGAGGAGATCCATAGAAGAACCAGGGTCACTGATATTGCTGACTGGATGTGCCCTGCCCATATTGCCACTTCAATGAGCCATCATTGTATAGTGGCAATATGGGCGGGGCACACAGGGTACGGGGTTTGAACCTAGAACTATAGGTGTATTTATTTATCCACGTAATGTATGTATTTAAATTCTTCTTTTTTCTTTTAATTAACGTGTTTTCAACCACAATAAACTATTGTTATTATGAATTTTAATTTAGGAATAAACTAGATATTATTGTAAACCACAGCACTATTACCCTGTTCTGTGTTGTAAGCCCTTAGTGGTAGGACATAAAGAACTCATTATTTAATTGTAGGTACTATCTTCTGTAACTTATGTTCCACAATGAAATAAATGATTTGATTTGAACATCTGAACAATCAAATGAAAGTAATAATATAAATGCTTAAAAATATATTGAAATACCACAATCAGCTTATGTGCGAAGAGCTTGAGTACAAGAGAAACATTTTGTGTGCGGTAATTAGCTATTACAAACCTTACTCTGAATCAGGCCAGAAGGCTTAGCCAAAGTTACATCGCTTTTTAGCGAAACAAAATCGATATTCGTCTGCATTTTCTAAGAAAACCAAAATATTCACTTTATATCTAGTACTAACAGGCAATGCAAATGAAAAAAAAACGTGTTGCACTCCGAGAGTGCCGGCAGTAGTGAAAAACAGAAGCAGGCACACATTCTCGTCCCGTGGTAGATAGAGAGTGGGAATTTCCACTCCTGCACTGTTCCTGACGCGAGTTTAAATTTTTTTACCCATCCCAAAAAGTACACAACGCTGCTGAAGTTTTCACTTCAAAAGTATCGTTTCGATAAGAAGCGATGTTACTGGTTTTTCAGCCTTCAGGCCTGTTTTGTGGGGTTTTGACTTACCATTATAGAACTTCCGCATCAGAAAACACTATTACTAGACAACACTCACATTTTTCATTGTAAATTCGAAGTGCATTATTATCATGTGTTAATAGTTAAATTTACCAGAGCAGAATAATTGGTACAGAATAAAAATAAATCAACAACTAGTGCTGCCTAAAATATGATATTTTATAATACTGTTCAATTCCGGAATCGTAGTAAGACCGTTAGAGCCGAGTACGATGTCTTGACCAGCTGAAATAATTAATATAACTCAGTAATTTATTATGTAAAGTAAACATAAAAGGTGGTCGACAAAAGCACATATCTATATGACTGGAGAAACCGTCTTGACCGATTTTCATGATTTTTGATTTGTTGGATTTGACCATTCGTCTCAAATAGCAGAATAACTATTAAAACATTGGAAAATTTACGAAAAAATTCATTTATTTTAATAAACGAAAATACATTTTCCCGTAAATAATGTTTCTGGCTTAATTGTGAATATTACATGTAGGTACTTTGATCCCAAACATAGCAAGTCCCGGGCGAAAACAAGTTTTGATGTTAGTAACGCGCATGCCCCGCTAGGCTCCTGAACTCTGAGCCACAGACAGCATATTATATTACTTACAGAAGAATAAGACTCCAGAGACAGGTCGTATACCCCTCCAGCGGTCATGACCACCGGCTTGTTGGCGCGAGTGATGACCTGCAAGAGTGTGGAGCGCACTGTGGGTATCGTGACCACCCCAGTCTCCCAGCGGGAACAGTACACCGCTGTGCTTATGCTCTCACTCTAAAAAAAAACAAGATATTAGTAAAAGTGTTTTATCTATATAATTTAAACAGATATGAGCCCTATAAGGTTTAACTATAGTTGAGAAAGTAACTGGTCAGGTTGGAAACCGATGGGGAGGCCTAAGTCCAGCTGTGGACTTGTTTATGTATTAAAATAAACATTTATTTTTTCTCTTATATAACGTAGCAAATGTACAATAGCAAATTTTGCAGCTGAAAATAGATCACGCTTTAGAAAAGGAAATCATAATATGTATAGACAAACAATAATCCTAATATAGTATCTACTAATTGAGAACCTATTTCCAAATAAACTTTACAAGCGATTTTACTACTAAAGTACATATCAAAATATTTCAAATGAATATAAATTTTACTTCCAGCTCTGAGTACTTAATATATGACCAATAAAATAAATATATTTGGACAACATACGAAAACAAGAACTGATGCTAAATGGAGCTTCAAAGAGAAACTCTGTTTGTCGATCAAAAGTTCAAAATAAACCCATCGATGCGTGAATTCCTATATTCGTGTTTAACACCAAATTGCGTACCAAACTGGTCCCTGTATATGTGTATGTCATGTGTGATTATTATATGTATCTTAATTTACAGTTTCTAAGGATATATGATATTACCTAGAAGGCCAAGCACATTTATTATAACTTGTTCCTCTTCATTTTCCGTGTCTTATCACTTGTAAAGTAAAACAATAATGAACCAGCATCCAAAATAACAGAAAAAACGGCTACTTTATAGTAACTATGTTAATACTTACCGAGAATAATTAAATAAATAAAAAAACAATGTCCCTATATGTCAGTCGGCCTTCTTCGTACATATAACTGTGGCAGAACAGTGTGTCCTAATTATTGTATGAATTAATGAATGAGTCAAAATACAGTTTTATTTAAAAAGATTAATTATTATTTTTAAATTTAAAAACAATATTAAATAATATAATCGGCAAAAAAGCGACAGTTCATCATTACTAGGTACAATTTAGCACACAACGATATTTAAGCATTATCTAAGACTAACAAATATTTTTTTTTTTTGTATATATTAACTGTTTTAAGATATTCACGAGAAATAAGCACCAAGTATTGCCACCAAAAAATCAAACCTTTGTTTTGATCTCCGCACACCACCGGCATATGATGAAAAAATCAAACAGGTTGTATCCCAAGAAAAATAGGCTCATCATGCACTTAGATATGTTTTCTGTCCCTGTCTGAAAAATAATTATAATAAATTAATAAGTATATTCAGTAGGTGTATCGGACTAGGTTGTCTCCCTTTGCTGTCTAGCCTTGTCTTTCACTCTCAGAAAAAACTCTAATAAGAACGTTAGAAAAAGATCTTTTTGATTGTGTTTTATAGAGCTAATTACCTATTTTGTACAATCGTTTCTTCATTTATTTTTTGAGCAATCTATATATACTTATAAAAAAAGCTGAAGAGTTTTTAACTCTTATAACTTAAGAACTAGGTCGGATTTAATTTTTTGGGGAAGGTTATAGTTTATAGTACATTACACAACGAGCAGTTGAAACCGTGGAGAACGGCAGGTAATAATATCTGTATAAGTAATTTTTTATTAACGCAAAATACCCAAAATTTCATGGCTAGTATGTTTCGTATGTGGTATTAAATGTCGAAATGGTAAATATAAGTAAGTAGTCGATATAGCGAAATTTCTTTGCTTGATATGACTTACCGTGACGGCTTGGTAGCCAATGAAGCAAATGAGTATACTGCTAATTGCCAGCTGCCCCAACATAGAACCACTTAAAGTCGCTCTTAATTCAAGAGATAACCTGTAAAAACAAATTAATTAAGTACTTATTGTTGTTGTGTTATTGCTTAAAGTTTAGTTTAGTCGTTTTAAGCAATATATTGCAATTTGTAACTATAATTCAACATGTTTAAAATTAACTTCAGATCTAACCTTAATTACATAAGACGGATTTTTGATAACTTGTGTTTTCAGTGAATAATAATTTTTACTGACCGATGGTGGGGCTAGTGTTCACCAAGGTATCATCGAGAACTTAAAAGAATCAAAGTAGATACGTTTATAGCGGTATCTAAGAAATATATGATGAAGATATCATATAAAAATATGACAATTCTCTTGCAAGCTGTCCTTAGCAAGCTAAGGAGACAAGCGTTCTCTATCGATTTGGACTCATTGTGCATTTGACGTAAAAATATATGAATTTTTCATACATCAACACACTAATATAAAGGATGTTTAATAGGTTACCTTAAAACTGATTTATGTTCTTCGACTAAGCAACTAAGACGTTGTAAGAATATTTCTTGAAATTTCTTGTCTAAATGTTGAGATAAACCCTTATTGGTAGTTTTTACCGCTGAAAAATGATGCTATTATTTACTTGGTATTATCTCGTCGCTGTCGGTCCTAAAAGTAAAGGTTGCCGACATAGCCCATTTAAATAGCACTTTGAAGAGGTAGCAGGCGGAGCACATAGCGCAAATAACCTATGGCCGATAGGACAGAAATGTTCTCGAATGGCGACCACGCACCGGCAAGCGCAGCGTCGGATAAGCACCGACCAGATGGTAAAATGAGCTGCAGGTTGCAGGCAGGCGCTGGATGCAGGCCGCTTCCAACCGTTTATTCCAAAAATTCCTTGGGGGAGCCCTAGGCATGTCCAGCAGTGGACAGCCTGCAGCTGAAATTATAAAGATGATGATACCAAAAAGAGATAGTAATAAAAAATCTCACGATTCCTCGCAACTGACAGAAATTTAAACTTACCAGCACCTTCAAATCTATTTTCGCAGTCTTCTACAATACTTTCGAAACAGTCAGCGAGGACATTGTACTGACAGATCAGATGCAAGAAGTGGGCTTGCAATCGTAGGTCTATGGTCATGCTACACACGGACACGTAGTAGAAGGGTATCATGTGGATTATGTACGTTGGAGTGTACCATCGAGGGTTGCGGTGGTCAAAGGGCAACACTAGACCCAATACCAAATTATATTCCAAATCGTCGAAAAGTGGATATGCGATCCTAAAATAATATCAGTATGTACATACATTATGCAGTAATTAAATAGAGTAAGAGAGTCTTATGGGCACGTTACCTCGGGGCAACAAACTACCAGATTTCAATCATTTGTAAAATTTATAATATACATATTTCAATTTATTTTTCGTTTTTGTTCGTAATTTTATAATTTTAAGATATTTGATAGATGATACTTTAAAGAAGTCAAAGTTACAAGAACTTACCTAATTACTTTGCATACTTCCGCCACCAGTTAGTTCATGCAAACTACTGCCAACTGCTGCCGGAAGCTCTCAAAGTAATTTGGTAAGCACTTAATTTATCTATATATATATATATATATATAAAAGCGAAAATCACTCACTCACTCATCACGATATCTCCAAAACTGCTGAGCCGATGAAGATGAAATTTGGCAGGAAGGTAGATTGTGACTAAGAGACGTCCGCTAAGAAAGGACTTTTGGGAATTTTACCCCTAAAGGGGTGAAAAAGGGGTTGCCAGTTTGTATGAAACTTCGTCATTTTTGAAGTGAGATACATGAAATTATTAATTTACATTTGATGTTGGTAAACAATAAGAATGCACTAATCAGATTTTGAAAATTACATCCCTAAAGGGGTGAAATAGGGGTTGCCATTTTGTATGAAACTTTGTCATTATTGAAGTGAGACACATGAAATTTTTAATTTGAATTTGTTATTGGTAAAAAATAATAATGCATCAATCTGATTTTGAAAATTCCATCCCTATAGGGGTGAAATAGGGGTTGCCAGTTTGTATAAAACTTTGTCATTTTTGAAGTGAGATACATGGAATTAAAATTGAAAATGTCTTGGTATAATATTTTGTATTGTATTGAATTGTATTGTATGTACACAACATATTGTAATAGGATACAAGGTGCAAAGGTTTTATTTATTTGTTAATATTATGAGTTCAGTAATGTGTCAATAGATGGCGCCACCATACATTTTAAAAGTCGATATGGTTTGTCGTTCGCATTTAATCATCATGTGTAGTAATTGAGATTTTAAAAATAAAATAAAATGTTTTTGCTTTTCTAACGATTTGATTGTGTGTTTAGACGATTTGGTACCTGCTTAATATAAAATAATAAAATTAAATTGGAATTGGTTGGAGTATGGAGTGGAGTGGTAATTGCGGCATTATATTGTATGTACAGTTTAATGTCTGCGTTTTGGGCTACTTATTGATTCGTTTAATTTAAGTTTGAAAAGTATTTTTCCGGATTCCGGATTTCGAATAGTAGTTTGAAAATAGGTAAATTTTTGTGTTATTTTCCATAAGTTAGTTGCATATCTCGGTTGCATATATCATATCAAGGTTTCTCAAATAAATTGTAGGTCTTTAAGTATATTTGTATTCATTTCTAATTAGTTAGTAGATTAATATAATTTCTATATATATAAAAGAACAAGGTAAATCAACGCCCAGCCTAAACCATAAAAGCTATGAACTTGAAATTTGGACCAAAGTTTTATGTTAACACGTAGTGCTCAGATAAGAAAGGATTTTTCAAAATTAGACCCCTAAAAGGATTAATATTAAGGGGAAAATTTGGATGAAAAAAAATTAAAATCTTCACTGATGTACTTGAAACTTGGCAAGAAAGCTTCTCAACAAAAATAACTAATGGCGTGTTTCAGCGTTTTGTGAAATTCAACCTCTAAAGGGGTAAAAAGGGGGAGGTTAACTAATTTATCATTACAAAATCGAAACTATAAAAGCCATAAACGTGAAATTTGGTTAGTGTCTTCATTATACTATATACTACCCACATAAGAAAGGATTGTTCACAATTCCAACCCTTACATCCAAAAAAGGGGTGAATTTGCGTACCTATAGACAAATTCGCCCAAAGGTACAAAGTAGAGGTCGCGGATTATTTTTTGAGTAGAGGGTTCTAATCCTGCTAAACATGACTTTTTTTTAGTTACGTTTTTTAGAATTCTATATTTTTGCTTTTAATATTTTAGTAAAGAAATGTTTCAAGAAATAGCTGGAAGTAGCTGGATTGAATCCTGCCACAAACAATAATTTTCTGTTTTCGTTTTTTATTTGTTTTCTAGAATTATTTTCTTACTTTTATTTTAATTTTGAAAAGGAACGAATAAATTCATTTGCAAATTTATTTCCGGATAAACGATATCGCAACCCCAATCAAATCAAATCTAATAGTTTGTCATTGACGACATTGAAGAAGAAGATTAATCAAATGTTTGATTGACTGGTAGAGACGCTCTTAGCGTTAAGTCCGTTAATATATCAGTATTTTGTACTTATCTATCTATACAAATAATAGGACAGTAAATATCGAGTGTCTTTACATTAAACATTTTTCTAAAAAACTGATACGGAGCGATTAAAGAAGAGTAACAAAAACAAAAAAAAAAACAATTTTTGGAATTTTTGTCTCTCTGGTACGTTATAACTTTAAAACTACTCAACAGATTTGAACGCAGTTTTCACAGGTGGATTACATATAATTAGGAGCGTTGTCAAAACTTTGTTTCGTCAAAATCGGTTAAGGGAAAAAGAAGTTATGGTCAGTTGAAGTTTACTTCTAGCACTGCTTCAAAACTTTTAAACAGAGTTGAATGCGGTTTACATAAACGTATTTAATTTAGATAAAGCTAGAATTTCTACTTCGTTTTATCGATATCAATAAAGAGAAAAACATACTGCAGTCTCTATTAAATTTTAATAAAATAACACATTGAATGTGTGTGGGCGTATAATTAGTTACATAAATATCAATAGATGGTGCTGACTTTATTTTATTTATATTTTCGCATATGGTATAGCAGATTGAAAATTTTCCTTACGGCAATTAATGTGAATTATTTAAAAAAAAATTTGGTTGTTGATTTAGTTCTATTGGTTGGTTTGTTTATCGGTCGTGTTGTATTGTAAGCTATTTGAATTGATTGGTTGGTTTGGTTTGGCTTTGGTTTAAAAAATAATCAAATCGGCAAGTCAGTTCAGTTATTGTTTGACGGAACATACGGTCGTGTCGTAAGGTTTAATTTAACTAACTTATCACTTTTTATTGAGATTTTCTCCACTTTTCACGCCCACTATAACTTTAGGAGTGGCTTTTAGGTCCAAATGACCCTGTAATAGGCTGCGTCTACTCTTTTAGAGACAAAGATGTGATAGTATGAATGTTAATATTTTCAGTTTGATATCGTAGCAATGTAATGGCTTTATAAAATTGGCACGGGAATAGGATACTATAAATTTAACTATAGGTCTGGATAGTTGTAGTTTCCACAAGTTACGCGAAAAGCGACCTACACGCGGGCGGAGCCGCGGGCAACAGCTAGTATTTTATAATTTTAATGAATAAATGAGGATAAATGACAAAAAATAATATAGGTATTAATATATAGCGTGGCAGTGATAAGGCTTAACCAGATTATCTTACATATGTATCTTATATATACTATGGATATTTTAAAAAAAACTGATAAAACGAAAACTGGACACCAGTTTTCGCCACTAACATAATCGACTTCTATACACTGACATAACCCAGCGGTTACTTCGTTTAGGCCGATAACTTTGGGTCAATTAAATTTTCTATACTAAAAATCACGTTTTTGGAGCTCATAAACATTATAATTCGATTTATTTACTGAACAACTAATTACTGAAGATCACTTTCATCTACATGGAAGTGGTCGCGGGGAAAGCCAGTTAAATATACTTACCAGGACAAAACTGCAAAATGGCCTATAGTCAGCAATAACTTCAAATAATTCTTATTTACATTAGCCCAGTGTTTGACGATTTTCATTCGATTTCCCGTCGAAACGTCCAAATTTTTCGAAGTCATAGCAACCACCAGTTGTCGGTAAAGGGCACTATGCCATAACTGTATAATAACAGAGGTATTATCTAAAGGTTAGAGTTTTATATTGCCACTCAACTATGTCATGGTAGAGGAGATATGATAAGTTATTAATCGTACTTGTCGTATTTATCGTCTAAAAAAGCTCGTTTTCATCAATTTACACATAGAACGGATATTTGCAAAAATAAAATAAGCATTTTTGGAGGGTGTATGGCTAAAATAAAGATGCAATAACTTTGCATGTCAGTTTAAATTATATTTTTTTTACACTAAATTCAGTTATCTTACTTCACGTTAGTATAGAAGCACTGATTTTTAATTATTGCTGTCAAAATAGGCGTAAGCGCTAAAGTTAGTTTTAAATGAACATCAATAGTGTTTTATTTATGTTGCAGTTGTTTTTGTTGCATGCAGGTATAAAGTAACTAAATGAGTCCTTATTCTCAAACTCTCCACTCAGCATAAAATTATTTTTGTCTGCGACTCACTCCTTACTTCCAGGTCGTTTAACAAGGATTCTCTTTTGTGAACATTTATAATTCAACTGAAAGAACTTGTATTTAATTGAGTTTGTGCAACAAAGACTTTTTAAATTCGCTTTCTTGCTTTGCTTTACATTATTTTAAAATGTCGACTTTAGTTTTTTGCAATATGTAACTAAAATAAGGCGGTGACTGTTTGTCACGAACACTTTTTGCTCAGTTTTGATCACAGAAAACAAAATATTTAGCTCGTTTAACCAGCCTATGCTAAAATTACTTGCTCTGTGGTTTTGTTTGATACAGAGATTAAGGTACCTAAAGTCCTTATAAGCTGCGTGTTTATTGTGTTGGAAGTGGAGCTTACGAAACGTCAGAATTTGTTATGTTCTATTAATTTCTATAGAACATCGTGCACTGAATCGGTGTGTGTTTACATATAACCTTTTGCACGGTGATTTTTGGAATAGTACAATAAGAAAATGGTGCATTGTGTACCCGTTATGATTAGATTCGCAAGAACAAAACATAAAAAATCGAAAACCCGCGCTTTCATGTGTTTTCGTTTTTACGCATTCGGCGTTCATTGAAAAAAGCCGTATTGTAAAATGTATCCAAAATTTAAAGGTAACATTGTAGGATAAAAACAAACATTAATTAATTAATGCTTTAAGCGTTAAGTTCGCCATGCAATTGTAAAAATATTTTTACTTGTGGTACAATAAAGTTATATAAATAAATAAATTAATAACACAGTAACTTATTATGTACGACTACACGTAAGTATATAATGTTCCTACAAAGGTCTTTCTTTATTCAGGTCTCGAAGTCTTTGTACTATTCCAAAAATAATAGTGTAGATTATAACGAAGTAGGCGACATATGTCACATAGTTTCTAAAAATAAAAGTAAAAAAAAAGAAAAATTTTGTAGTGTACCATATTCTTATATCTGTAATAAGCTAATAATTGTATCAGTATAGCATTAAGTGATCCAGCTACGTCATCAAAATCTTCTGCGTCTATTAACACGTGTGTTATTTCAGAAACCATTAGTACTATTATCGAGAGCTTGATCAGGGTTTTGTAAAGGACGTACAAGCCACGATCATATCTTGATATACCTGAAAAAAAAGGCTTTGCTATTTTTTGGGGTTTAGAAAGAAAGTAGTAAAATATCTTTGTTTTTTTCTGAAGTGTGTGAAAATCAATGTCACAGTTAATTTTGGAAAAAAATTGATTGAAAAAGACATTTCACTCTTTTTTCTATATCTGCCTCAAAACTAGGCAGAAGAAACTCTAATAAGTCTTCCTATGTACTCAATGTTTGTTTTGTAATAGTTTGTGTATTTTTTGTTATCCCATCCCAATTCAAACTTATTTGTATGTTTGTTACCACTTCACCCGTAATTTGCTGAACCAATCTTATTGACATTTCGCATACACGCAATAAAAAGTACTTACTATGAAGGATATAAAGTACTTTTCATGTTAGAAAAAGTATAGTGTTCCTGTGAGATTTCACGAGTTAGGGCAAAGCTATATCGTTTTATCTAATATATAAGTATTTTATACAGAATACATTAAAAATTATGAAATTCAATCTATAAAGTGCCTAAAGTACAAAAAGTCTTTATACCTAAAAAGTATTCAACTCGATACACCGACTCGAAGAATAGAGTCTCAACCTCTCCACTTGAGTTATCCAAAGCTTTCGTGTGTGTTACTTTTCTCCAAAGCACTGCTAGAGCTTTCATTGTTACTCCCGATGTTTCTATACAAATTTAAAACAAGTCTCCCTTGATGGTTAGAAGTACTTTATATTATTCTGAAAGTTATTAATATTGTATAAAATAAATGTTCGTTTCCATTGTCTTAATTACATTTTATTTTATTATTTTTATGGGAAGAGAAAGAGACCTCGGAGCAGAACTCCCCAAAATCCACTGTCCAGTGAACTTTTCTTCGAATATTCGTCTATTAATTTGGAAAACATGAAAAAAGGCCCAATGCTCAGTAAGTACCTAGTAGAGTAGAAATGTGTTCGTTTATACATGATAAAAATGTCTCAAAGTTTAGATGTTCTTTTAGGTAGTCAATTCTTTGAGACTTTTTTTTCATAAATTTTTGCTTAGTTTATACGTTTTTTTTCTCTTATCTTAGCCTGGTTGTTTGTCTTCACAGCAATTTTTACAATAAAAATCTCGAATTAAATTATATTTAGGTTTTGTTTAAATACTTGTATTAAAACCTGTATAAGTATAATTTTGAAAAATATATATAATTCACTTAAGGAAGTGGGCATATAGTCAATGTGCTTTACAATAAAACACAGCCCTATAATTAATAATATGGCGGGTAATGCGAGTCTGTTTGATGTATGACTGATATGCAATATGCATATCTAAAGGTCAGTTTCTGGCTTATATCCACGGCACCGCTAATATGGTACAAAGGTTCAGAGGTACCACGATCCAGCTAATGTCCTATTCTAGATTATCTCTGAGTTGCAAAGAGTATATAATCACTACATTTTACTTAGTACTATTGAGTATTCTGTGGTTTTACTGAATTGTTTTGGCGATTTCGCGAATTGTCCGGACACTGTTCTAATCGACACTTAATTTTTAAATTTATATTTATTTCACTGAAAGTACACTAAAAGAAACTGGTTGCATATGCTTAAAATCACTTTTTAATTTAAGTATCTTATTCCTAACATTAATCTTTACATGTTTTGCTAATAATATCCCTATCCTTAATTCCATATTCTTACATAAATTATAAGTACGAAAGTTACTCTACTAAGGACATTATTATTATTTGAGAACTAACTATTAATAGTAGGGAAGTATATGACTATTTTTTGACGCCATAAAACGAAATACCTGCGACAGCGTTAACAACTAGAAAAGATCTATGAACTTCTTGCGGCTTGATGACTAAATGAAATTTTACTGAAATGTGTTTTCATTTACGAACCATTCATTAATAATAATATAAATGAACAGATATGTCTAATTAATCTAATGGTCCGGAATGTATTGTTAACGAACCTTTAGTTAGTGGAAAATTATAATCGAATTAATATCATAAAGCTGTTTATATGAAACTAGCTTTTGCCCGCGGCTTCGCCCGCGTGTACTTCCCTCGGGAAAAGTGCTTTTTCCCGGGATGAAAGGTACCCTATGTCCTTCTCCTGGCTCTAAACTACCTCCCTGACAATTTTCAGCTAAATCGGTTCAGCCGTTCTTGAGTTATAAGTGGAGTAACTAACACGACTTTCTTTTATATATATAGATGTTGTGCATACATAAATATTTTTAAATCTTTATCCGATACAGAGTATACATATCTCGACATAGAAGCCATCTTCAGCATTAATTGGGCTTGAGGCCAATCTATGTGTGAGAAACCAGTACTTACACCCTTTATTAGTGTCAGACTTTTTTGAAACTAAGTACCTCTTGGCCTTTGACGTGGTTTCTTTAACGGCCTCCAAATGGCAGACAGGATTTAAACTAGGAGGAGTATTCGAGTTATTTCCGAAATAGTTCTTCTTCTTCGTCCGAGCTTATCTCCCGGTTGCATCTTCAGCTTACGCTTCAGTGCCCAGGGTACGCTTTTAATTATGGTCCTGATTTGGCGGAACTGGTTATTACAATGGACCGACTGCCGTCTGACCTCCGTAATCCTTTTTACAGGGAAAACAGACCCACAGGAACATGACCCGGGTGTGTTAGTGGCCAACACTGTCAGATTTTTCAGGCTGGCTAAAGGCATCTGCCATAGTCTAACGACTACCATCTACTGATAACAGCCGGGACGGCATAACGTGCCTTCCGAAGCACGGAGGAGCTCAAGATAGAAATGCCACTTTGGAGAGTATGACGGGAGCGATAGGGATATGCGCGACCCGCACAAAGGGAAGATCTTCCCGACAGGCTGGGTGTCATGCCTGGGGAACCGCGGCTCCCAATTTTCTAAATAGTTATTCATCATGTAATTTCTAACGTTGATAAAAACATATTTTTACGTATTTTATGCAACATTGTTTTCGTTTGGTAAATCTGCTAAATTTCCCGCTGTTTGTACCTGTAAGGAATAAAATTAAAAAAAAACTATTATGGTAGTAGAAACCTAGCTTTATTTTGATACAAAATGTCCTAAATTATAATTAAAATACAACATATGTACCTACATTATGTGGTGATCGAAAGTAGTCGCTTAGTTCGACGTTTTATATTCGTGTTCTTCTTTCTTTAAGGGTGTTGAAGAAAAATCTAGATATAACCTAATTTATTCGTTTACCGCAATAATAATAGAGAAAGTTGTAGGCTATATATTTAGCACTGGGAAATAGAATGGTGATTGATATATAATGTGTGGCTATAGCACAGGAGAGGCGCGGTATTATAGCGCTTAAAATTCCCTACCGTTAATATAACACTTCCAGCAAAATATAGTAATTCGTGACTCTGAGGTATCGCCGGACCCTGGACTATCAGCTCCTATCATCATCATCAAGATCTACATTTGTTTACGTCAAATCAGTAAGACGGAGCATTCATTCAACGGTGGCTTGATAAATCAGTCAGGTCACACTCATCAGTTATCAAGTAAGAATATTCCAATAATTACTTATACCTACTTATTATCATCATGGAAACATCAACCTCATCTGACGTCATTGTCCGTCAAGCGGAAATTATCGCTAAAATAAAAAAACTCCAAATCAATTTCGGCAAGGATTCTACGTCTAGGAAGACGGCAGAATACATAGCCAACAAAATAGAACTTTTAGATAGTTATTGGGACGAGTTTGATATGAACCATGAACTTATTATGAGAAACCCTTCAAAAGCTGAGCAGTACATCGCGGATGGTTCCTATCAGGCTTGTAAAGACACTTATCAGGCACTTCGTAGTCATGTTTTGGCATTTAGGAAGGAGGAAAAGGCAGTTCAGCCTAGTGGGGAAATTGACGAGCTCCTCACATTACAACGTACTCATTTCCGAGCATTTGATAGGTTAGTTAAGAGCATAGACGTGAACAGCATTTCAGAAAAATGGGAAATAGAGGACGAATTGCGTAATATTCAAGCTAGGTGGACAACTATAGACAATACGCACTTAAAAATCGATAATATTTTGGCTGGTGGTGATATAAGTTATGAGAGTGAGTTTAGTAAGTTCGAATTACTCTATAAAAATATCAAACGGCAATTAAATAGTAAGTTGTCATCAAGCACCCACACCCAACAATCACTCCCTAAATTAGAAATTCCTATTTTCACCGGAAAATATACTCATTGGCCGACCTTTTTTGACTTGTTTTCTGAAACGATCCATAATAATAATTCCACCAACAAAGCTCAAAAAATGCAGCACTTAAAAGGCAAGGTCCGAGGCGAAGCTGAACGTCTTATTCAGCATTTACATATCTCCGCTGAAAACTACGACACTGCGTGGGATATATTATTACACAGGTACAATAACCCCCAACTTCTCTTTACGCAACAAATTGAATTATTTTTAAATCAACATAATGTCACTAAACAATCATCATTCGAGTTGAAAAGACTTTATGACACTACTACAGAGTGCATTCATGCCATCCACAACCTTGGTGTGGACACCAACACTTGGCACCACCTCTTAGTTCACTTATTGTGCAAAAAATTAGATCAAGAAACCTATTGTGATTATAAGGAATCCCGAAAATCACCGCGAGATCTAGCATCGTTAGACGAGTTCATGACGTTCCTGGAAAGCAAATTTACGGCTCTGGAACCTATTACTAGAAAAGATAGGGAAATCTCATCATTCAACTCAAATAAACCAAACCTCAAACGTGTCGCCAATAATTCGAAATCATCAAATTTTCAACCTTATTATCAAACTAATAAAGCCAGTCGTCAATCATACTAATGGTAACAAATGCGCAATCTGCAATTTTAGCCACAATAACAATTTATTTAATTGTAAGAAATTTACGAACATGCCACCGGATATGCAATTAAAGACAATTGCAAAATTTCGTATTTGTCAGAATTGCTTATTTAATCATAATGAAAAGGAATGTATGTCAAATAAACGCTGTAGGGAATGTAACGGAAAACATAACACCCTACTTCATGAAGCATATGTACGATCTGGATCACATTCAGTGACGACAAATTCTTCTCAACCATCAACATCATCTAGTTTCCCGAAACAAATGAATGTTAATAGTGTGACTGCCGCAGACGAGGAAATCTTACTCACTACGGTACTGTTAGACGTAAGAGCAGCTGACGGCACCTATGTGACCTTGAGGGGTCTTTTAGACCAGGGCAGCCAAATTTCTCTTTTGACACATCATTCATGTCAATTACTAGGATTGCCTCGTCGGCACTGCGAAGCCACAATCACAGGTGTCGGTCCTAAAACCGAAACTTCAAAGGGAGCTGTACTTCTACAATGTCGATCAATATATGGAGATTACGAAATTCAAACCGAAGCCTTAGTTATGCGCAAGGTCATAAACAATTTGCCATCAACATCATTCGCGAAAAAATCCTGGCCTCACCTTCAACATATAAATTTAGCCGACCCACATTACAACGTTTCAAGACCTATCGACATCCTCTTAGACGCAAGTTTCTACTCTGAGATCATTATGAGTGGATTGATCAAAGGCCCCGCTCAGGCGCCCATAGCTCAGCAGACTAAGCTAGGATGGATATTATCAGGCAATGTCAAAACATTTCAATGTAACGTCATTTTAAACGATTTATCAGATGTCTCAAAGTACTGGGAGATGGAGGACATTTCTACCGAATCGTCATCTACAACACTGACAGAGGAAGAACAGTACTGTGAAGATTATTATCAACAAACTACGAAGCGTTTAGATTGTGGAAGATATGAAGTTGGCATCCCCATGAAGCCTGGATATCAAAATAAATTAGGTTTTTCTAGACAAAAGGCAATAGCTCAATTTAAACAGCAAGAAATCAAAATGCAAAATAATTCAGATTTTTCAGAAGGCTATAAAAAATTTATGAAAGAATATTTAGAACTCAATCATATGAAGTTAGCTAACGACAATAAAAATCAACTAAATTACCTCCCCCATCACGGTGTTTTAAAATTAGATTCAAACTCCCTGCCATCATTGAGAGTTGTCTTCAATGCGTCCTCAAAGTCTACGACTGGACATAGCCTTAATGACCTCATGTTCAGTGGTCCTAATATTCAAGTAGATCTCTTAGGCCTTATATTATCGTGGAGATCACATAAGTATGTCATCACTTCAGATATAGAAAAATTCTTTCGTCAGATTTTAATCAGAGAATGCGATCAGCATCTGCAAACTATTGTGTGGAGAGACTCACCAGACTTATTACTTCAAGAATATTTCTTATCAACTGTCACTTATGGTCTCAAAGCTTCACCCTTCTTGGCCATGCGTACCCTAAAACAACTTGCAGAAGATGAAGCGAAGAGGTATCCATTAGCTGCGTCAGCACTAAAATCGTCATTTTATATGGATGACTTGCTCACCGGTGCGGATTCACTCGAATTTTGTAAGCAGCTACAAATGGAACTTATATCAATTTTTGAATCAGCAGGCATGAATCTAAGAAAATGGTCCAGCAACGAACCTTCGCTCTTAGAAGAATTATCACCCAACTTGTTAAATAAACCTGTTGAATTCAAATGTCTGGAAACCCGAAAAACACTTGGTTTAAAATGGTTACCAGCATCAGATAGTTTTATATTTTCTAATCAATCAATTCATCATGATACCAAGGGGCCTATCACTAAACGGCAATTACTATCAAATATTTCAAAAACGTTTGACCCTTGCGGCCTAATTTCACCAATTTCCGTTAGGGCGAAACTACTCTTTCAAAAAACATGGACATCTAGTACAACTTGGGATGAAGAATTATCATCTGAATTTCAGCAAGAATGGCTTCAGCTAGTCCAAGAATTTAAATCATTAAATAACATCAAAATCCCTCGTTATTTAGGAAATAAAAAATTATCACCTCAATTACATGCATTTTGCGATGCTTCGGAAAAAGCATACGCCTGTGCAATATACCTTGTAACGCGCAACGATAAGGGCGAACGCACATCGACGTTAATAGCAGGAAAAACCAAGTTAGCGCCATTAGCAAATAAACAATCATTGCCACGCTTAGAACTTTGCGGTGCAGTCTTACTTTCTCAGCTTCTCGAAAAGATTCTTCATTCGATACCTAACCTTGATACTAAATTATATGCTTGGACAGATTCAATGATTGTTTTAGGATGGTTACATGGCGATATATCAAGATGGAAGCAGTTTGTTTCAAATCGTGTACAAAAAATTATGAAGGTTGTACCAGCTTCATGTTGGCAATACGTAAAATCGGAAGAAAACCCAGCCGACTGCGCTACTAGAGGAAGTCATAAACAGACGCTATCAGAAAATAAATTATGGTTTGAAGGTCCATCGTGGCTATTAAAATTTGAACCTAATAATCAAAATCAAATATCATATCAGTCTCCAAATATAGAAACTAAAAAACTCCATGTAAATGCAACCTTACAACTTGAAAATTCACTTGTCAGCGATTTGCTTCAACAACATAGTTCATTAACTCGTGTCGTCAGAGTCATTGCATGGGTATTACGTTTCATCATATGTTTTCGCGATAAGCAAAGGTCGTCGCATGCTAAATTACTCTCATCAGCAGAATTAAATAGAGCACTCCATTTAATCGTAAAAGACGAACAAGCAAGGGAATTTGGAGAAGACATCATTTATCTACAAAAACATGGTCACGTTCGCAAAAATAGTAAACTTTTATGTCTAAACCCCTTTCTCGATAAGGATAATATTGTAAGAGTAGGCGGGCGTTTACAACACTCCAACATCAGCTATGATGCCAAGCATCCTATAATTTTACCCACTCATGGACGCCTTACGGAACTAGTCATAAACCAAGCGCATATCACAACATTACACGGCGGTCCCCGTTTAACCTTGTTCTATATCCGGGATAGATTTTGGATAATAAGTGGTGTACGCACCGTCAAACGTCAGCTAAGAAAGTGTGTAAAATGTCGTCGATTTTCTCAGGAGAGTCATCAGCAAATCATGGGTGATTTACCATCTCCTCGGGTAACACCTTCGCGTCCTTTTACACATAGCGGAGTAGATTTTACTGGGTTTGTGGAACTGAAGGCAAATAAGGGACGTGGTATTAGAACAACTAAAGGATATGTGGCAGTCTTCGTGTGTCTCTCTACGAAGGCTGTTCACTTAGAGATAGTATCAGATTTGAGCACACCTACATTCTTAGCCGCCTTTCGTCGATTTTGTGCTCGCCGAGGTACTCCTGCCCACATGTACAGTGACAATGGCACAAATTTCGTAGGTGCCAACAGACTACTAAAAAAGGAATATCAAGAAATCATCAAAAACATCAATCAAGATTTTTTAAATGACATTTATGACCTTCAAATAGTGTGGCATTTCAATGCTGCCGGCAACCCGAGTGCTGGGGGCTTGTGGGAGGCCTCTGTCAAAAGCTTAAAATACCATCTCAAGCGTGTTTTAGGTGAACAAAGGCTAACGTATGAAGAATTCGCTACGTTACTCCATCAGATCGAAGCCTGTCTCAATTCACGTCCATTGTGTCAACTTACGGAAGGTTCAGACGACGAGTGCCTTACACCTGGTCATTTTCTAGTAGGTGGCCCGATTTTATCAAGACCTCAGACTGACCCCCAATCAGTGACCTTGTCTAAACGCTGGAAGATGGTTCAAATCATGAACAAACATTTTTGGCAGCGATGGTCGTCGGAATACTTGCAACAACTTCAGAGTAGATCAAAATGGAAATCACCAAGTTATAATTTTAAGTCAGGCGATGTTGTTATAATCAAAGAGGATAACCTTCCACCGGGAAAGTGGGCTCTCGGTAGAATTCAAGAAGTTTTTCCGGGAAAGGACGGATATGTACGTGTCGTTTCACTAAAGAGCAAAAACAAAATCGTTAAACGGCCTACAAGCAAACTTATCTTATTACCCGTACAAGAATCCACATCAGAAAAGGTAGAAGAAAAGACAGAGTCGTCTGCTACCCCATCAAACCATTTGGACCGTAATTTTAATGATTCCAATCAGAACGTCGTCCCGCGCCCTAGACGTCGTCGTGGAGGCCTCAATTTCAAACATTTCTTTATCAATTTGTTGTTAATATTCACACTTTTCATTTCTCCTACCATCCCTCAATCAACAAATCATTTGCCCCTTTTCAATGTCACTTCCCTAAATGATAATGACAAGGACTATTTTTTGATAAGATAGCAGACTTGCAGTATGTTAAGGACGACTGGAAATTAATTGTCTATTATAACATGACTACTTACTGGGATAGTATATTAAACACGAAGAAATATATCAAAGGAATCAAGGAATTATGTAAACACTTTACGGAACAATACTCGGATATCATATTGCAATTACAAAATGAAATTAATGAAGTTGAACATTATAACTTGTTACTTAAGACTCACGGTTCATTGCGACAAAAAAGAGGATTGATCAATGGAGTTGGTTATCTCGCTAATACACTGTTTGGTGTGTTGGATGAAAGGTTTGCAGATCAGTACAAGGAGAATATCGAGAAGATTGTTGCTGACGAAAATCATCTAAAGTTATTGCTAAAAAATCAGACATCAGTTTTGGAATCCGAATACAACATCCTACGAAGAAATGAAAATACTATGAAAAATCAATTCGATATAGTTAATGAACGTATCAGAAGCCTTTCAGATGGTATTAACAATGTCAATGGGAAATTGCATCTCGAGTCATCAATTATAGAAGCCACCATTCTCCTATCACAAATGAAAGGGATTCAGGAGACACTCTTGAATACTGTCACAGATATTACTCACGGTCATATTGACACCAGACTACTATCACCTGAACAATTACAACATCAACTCAATATCATCTCGGGACAACTTCATGGAGATTCAACCCTACCCGTCAGTAATGACAACATCCGAGATATATATAAGCTTCTCAAAGTTGCCGTAAGAGTGATGTTAAACTACCTCATTATTGAAATAAAGATACCTCTCATTAGTAACGATGTCTTCGAGTTGAACAGAGTAATTCCAGTACCTCAACTTCAAAATAATTCTTCTATTCGTATTACGCCACTTCAGCCTTATATAGCGTACAATTTAGAAAAGAATAACGCCTTCCTTTTATCAGAATCTGATATTCAGTCATGCGTTCACGTCTCTGAATTCAAAATCTTATGCTCTCTAGATACACCTATTTTCGATCTTAAAATAAAACATTCATTTTGCGGTATACATTCGCTCGGTTCTCACTCTTCTTACCCTATAGCGAACACCTGCGAGACAAAAATATCTCCCTGTAATAACAACTGGAATAAGTTGCATCATGTCAACGATTGGTTATTTTCATGCTGTTCTGCGTGTTCTGTACGCATCTACTGTGCTTCTCAAATGTCCCTTCATCAATTAACAGGCAACGGAATTATCACCATCAGTAAGACTCCTTTAGTTTATATGCTCACAATAATTTTTACCGAAATATAAATGTTCAGCCAAATATTGCTATGCCAAAATTGTCTATTTTGAATTCAATCTTAAATACTACAGTGCCTTATAATAGCCTGGGAACATATGAGAATGAGCATGCCTACGTACAATTGAAAAGCCAGCTTGATAACTTGAAAGCGCAAGAAATAGCGCCTCTTATTGTTCACAATGTCCATCATTATGCAGCTATTTATTCTATCATTGGAATAGTACTATTTATTGTCATCATCATTACTTCCTGGAAGATACGACAGCGATGCTATAATCACCGCGGCAGCTCCGGCCCCCTGTCTGGGCCCACTCCGGCGGCGGCGGAAGGTGCAGTGAGTGTTAGTGATAGTGCAATTGAAATGATTCAATTAAATAAAGTGAAAAGCAAATCAGTTCATTCAGTGCAAGGTGTGTGTAGTGTAGATGTGAGCACATCGCCTACTTTTCCGCGTACGATCAATGTGAACTCTTAATAATTTTGTAAAAATCATTCTACTAACAAATATATTGTTACTCACTTTGTATCACCTAACAAATGGTTATATCATTTAAACTTAATAATTCATATTATAAATTGTTTATTTAGTTTTATCTCTTTTGGGCATCTTCCTGCCTGAGATGGCAAGATGTACGAGCAATCGTACACTATAATCTTATGTAGGTCAGGCAAATGCCCACTCAGCGTTTACGTTACACATGCCGCGATCATTTAGTCGATAAGTATCAGTCAATAAATTCAGTTCATTTTAATACTCTAATTCATACGGTTTTATTTACAATCAGTGATAAACCTTCGACTCCCATCATCACCATATCACCAGTGTAGGATACTATTCAAACCCCCTACATTTGTTTTGTGTGTGTAAAGCATTGTCCAAAATTATTTTGGAAATTATTAACACATGCATTATTATGCGTGCAACATAAATTATTTAATTTATTCTCATGCAAAACATTTAAATTAATTGCACAATGCTCCATTTTATTTTGTAATAAACACTGTATACCACAACAGGTACTTTCACCTTGTGAAACGCATGAGCTATAATAGGCACTTTTACCCTGAGATAAATAAGCAATGTCATTCAAACATAACCTTTGTTTAGTTCAGAATTAATGGCATAGAAAGCGTTAACACCACCGGTATTGCAATTTGTGCATTTTGCACGGATAACATCACTTGCACCACAACCATAACAAGATAATTTATCGTTTGAATTCACATTTTTAGCACCCGCACTCACGTCCACGCCTGTCCGTGACGGCGCGTGGGGCGGAGGCTGCGCTGTCCGCGTCGGGGGTCTCACCGCGCTTCCGTTATATCCCCTTCAGGTAATTTTGATAGTAAGGCTCTGGCCTTTGCAACAAATAAATCTGTTTTTAGGGTTCCTTGTTTCATACTGAACAATTCTTTGTAGACTTTGAACGGTGGCTTTCGCTCACCGAAAGCACACGTCAGCTGTTCTAGTGCATCTTGCCAATTTTCTATGCTGTGTTTAATCCCTTGCCACCATGTTCCAGCGTCGTGTGACAGCAGTAACGAAAGGCCTCGTAAGGCGTTGCTATCAGTCATTGCCGTCGCCGTTTTATATACTTCTACTGCATCAATAAAATTTTCAACAGATTCTCCTTCGGAGCCACTAAACTTAGTTTGACATCGTGCAAAATTGGCACCGATGGCGGCGGTGTTGGAAAAAATGGCGGACTCGCGGAAAGACATCGGCGTAGACTCTCTTCGACTCTCTCGTATTTCTTCTATGACACGCGAACAGAGATCGGCTTGCGAGGTCTGGAACGCCGTTATCAGCTTCGCTACGTCACTTTGCATGTTGTTTTCTTCCTCTTCACCGTCACTCGCCATGTGCTCAGCGCTTGCGTCACCTTGTCGTCGCGTGCGCGGCATCTTCATTCATCCACGATGTTTTATGTCCCGTTTGAAATATTTAATGAAATAAACGCACAGTTTTATTAACGAACACTATTTTGTATCGATTTAACCACGTTGGGCGTCCAGATATAGCGTGGGGTGTTTGGCTAGCACGTTTTATGCGGGGAGCTTATAAAAATCACTGGCGTTTAAGAAAGTTACGTTGTGTATTAATTATTTCCACAAAGTTTTACATAACACAACACGGATAATTATCATTAAACAGTACAAGAGATTACACAGAAAGAAATATTAGGTTGGGAGTGTTGCGCGACGTCGCCGTGACTCGACCAACCGACACGGGATCCGCGAGGCAAGAGAGAGCGACAGCGCGACGCGTTGATTACCAAAAAGAGGAAATAGGAAATGGTTCGCTCTGGTTAGTTCCGGTAGCGTTCAGGCAACACTCCCTTAGTACGTCTAGGAGGGCGCCTGTGTGACCCTACTATAAGTTCCATATAATTACAAAATGCAAAACTGCTAAAAGTGGCCGTTTTAAGCAATAATGCAATTTTTAACGATAGTGAATTAAAATTAAATAATAAGAACCTTAATTACATAACACGGATTTTTGATAGGTAACTTGTGTTTTCAGTGAATAATATTTTTTAAATGATAATGATGGTGGCGCTAGTGTTGACCGAGGTATCGTTTTAACACATTTTAGTAAATAGTTTTTTAATTTTTATTAATAAGAGGTATAGGTTTATAGCTGCAGAAAGTATTATATACATTTAAAACCATTAGGTTTCAAACCAAGAAAATAATACTTTTTTAATAAAGTAGGTAGAAACCACGTGGCACGGTATTAAACCGTTTTAAATTTATTAAAAACTGGTTTTAAACCACGGCTTTTGGTTTAGTTAGTTAGTTGGTTGGTATTAGTGAAAAAAATAACTTCGGCGTTAGCATTGTCTAATTATATTGTTTGACTTATTTATAGATAGACTTTAGACTTCAACAATCATCTAGTATCTTTGTTTTGAGCAAAGTTATTTCTGTACCTAATATATTTCATTGTGGTGCAAAAATGTTATTCACATTCTTATTGTAAATATTCACAATCACAATAACTAATCTTGGTATCTACGTATACACTATTCGTCTTGGTACAGAAAGTAATAGAAGAATCACTCTAACAAAAGTCGCAGAAGTATATAAGAAAAAAATTTAAAATAAATAAAGAGCAAAGAATTTTGCTCGCGAGCGATCAAATGATGATCGCTCGCTATTGTCATGATTTTTATGGTTATGCTTATTTATATTATATATTTTATGATTTACTACGCAATGATGGTGATAATAGGCTTAAATAATAACAACCGTGGCGCCATCTTACGAGAGTCTGTCATTGGTTGATCAACTCCCCGCTTTGACACCACAAGCATAGCGGTGGGGAGGCAGTGGAGATGGTACTAACAAGAAGGGATCGAGGGACATTCTTGGTTAGAGTCTCAGACTGAGCAGACGGTTACTTGACTACCGACAGCACCAGTACAGAATTCATCACATTTCAGAAGTGCTCTTATCTCGCCCGCAGAAGTGGAAAAAAGATAGAAATTGTAAGTACTTTAATGTTTTAAATAAATATAATGAGTTTTTGCTTACAAGCTTTACAGATAGAAGTTAAAATTCAGACTTTTTTTATTTTTACTAAGTTATAATAATATGTGTGTCGCGTTAATGATTTTATTTCAAGCCATCAGTACAGGCTGACAAGTTATATTTTTGCTTTGCTTCATGATTAGATTTGTTGTTAATGATTGCTACCCTCAGTTTTGTTAGTACGTCCTACCTACATTTACTTGTTTTGAAGCCTTAATGGTGGAACCTTGTTTCTATTCTTCTGGACTGATAATAGTGAGATTGGTTAGCTTAAAGATTAGTAAAGTGCAAATTTATTGATGATAGTGTTTTAGTCATGTGTTAGTTAACGTATGTTTATCACAAGAAAAAAAAAAATCTTGTTCGAATTGCCCAGTCGTGTGGTTGCGGTAAGCCCTTTTTATTAAAGAGTGGTTTCGTTATTTTGATGGAATAATTATTCTAATTTTACATTTATGTAGTGTAAAGTTTAATTTAATAAATTTAATTTAATTATTAATACAGTAAAAATAATTTTAAAAAAGTAAAGGTTTTTATAATTGTCGAATTTAAACTTATCGTACTTTTTAAGTAGACATTGTTAAAGTGTCGCTTTTGTGTGAAATAATGAAATACTTACATCATACATACATCACATGAATTGTGACTAAGGTTGCGTGGCCAGCCAGCCAGCCAGGCCTGCTTCTGGCCGGGCCCACAGAACACACACTCATTTTATTATGCTTGTTTTTCTGCTTTCATTTCATTCTTGCTAATACATTGTGGTTAAAATATTAATTTGCTTAGCCTTTATTTTTTTATGGATTGTTTTTATTATTTGTTGTACAAGGGGCGTTACTTTTATGAAAATTTAAAGTTTTGTAAGGCCAGATATGATGCTTATAGATCGTATCGATGATAATGATGACGATGGCTTTCCCCAGTAATCATGCTATCATGAACAAAAGGATTTTTCATGTCCGACCGAATAAAGTAGTGAGCGGTTAATATGGTTGATTTAAGATTGTTAGTGGTTTATAATATTATTGGTAAAATTGATAACTAGCTGTAGCCCATGACTTCGTGCGTTTGATTATGTTGGATCTGAGAGTACATCTTTTGAGTTCTGTAATAACGTGAGCGTGCGTTTGATTATGTTAGATGTGAGAGTGCATCTTTTTGAGTTCTGTAATAACGTGAGCGTGCGTTTGATTATGTTAGATGTTAATGTGCATCTTTTGAGTTTGCTATTAGCAAGAGCGTGCTTTATTTTATATATAGATGGAATCGTACATCCTTAAAGTTCTGACGAGCTGCATGTTAAAAGTTATGGGTAAAAATGTCTTGTTATGTACAGATGAAGTCCATCTAATTAATTATATTTATGAAATTAGTGAAAAGAGCTAATGTATTTTCTTATGCATACATTTTTTTTCTGGTTTTATCTACAATCAGTTCTCTGGACTATGAGCCTTGACGATGAGCAATAAGATAAAAATATGTGTCCCTTGTAAAGGCTCAGTAGAAGTAGCCTTCTCTTAGAATCTTGAAGCGAGTCCTTGAATATCATATCATAATTTATAAGATTAAGTGCCAGCTCATTTGGGTGGTTCAAGAATCGATTTCTGTAGTTTCCTAAGTGTTGATCTGCAGCGTGTCGTGGATTTTAGCATTGGTGAGGAACCATGATGGTTATGTTTGTATTACAAGCACTGCCCTACAATTGGAGGCAGTATGTTCAAATGAGTTTCAAGATTGTTTTGTATATGAGGAGCTTGTTATCTATAAATAGAACAGAGTTGCGTGCCATCAGCCAGTCCTCGATACTGGAGATAGATGTCATCTTTTTTTTGTTTTGATGTGCTTCTTCCATGTTAGTTTGCGATCCAAATGCATTCCGAGATACTTGACGGAGTCATTCTGTGGTAAGCTCATGTCCCTTAGTTTGATGGTGGGCAGTTTCTCTTTTTTAAGCAAAGATAATATGGGTACAATTTTGAGTCACTTGCTATGATCGCCATTTGTGGAGCTTTTCATCAATCTTATCAAGGCAATCTTGTGATGCCAATAGTTGACGCCAAACCTGGATTTTTGTTACCTGCTAATATAGCCGTAACATCGGCAAATTTAGTAACGGTGGTTGGTGATATTATCGGCTTCAGGGAGATCAGATATATAGATCGTGAACAATTTGGGACCTAAGGCTAATCCCTTAGAAACATCGCTTTAATTTCATAGAAGTCTGATGTCTCTTCATCTATTTGAACCTGGAATAATGTATTTCGGCTATGCATCCACTAGCAAATAGTTACTGTGAGGATACACTTTCCTGATTTTGTAAAGTAGTTCTTGTGCCACACTTTGTAAAATGCCCGCTAATTGTCCAAGAAAGCTGCTTAGTAGATTTTGTAATAGTATCGCATACTCTGTGAACCTGTTATATTGTAGAGTGATATTTACTATAGCCCAATTGGTGTTTTGGTATTGCATCGGGTTCCGAGAGGATACGCAAAATTCTAATTAGAAATCTTTCGGAAGATTTTAGACAAGATTGGTAAGAAACGAATTAACTGTAAGAGCTTGCAGAATGAGGTGGTTTGCCTGGCTCGTAGAGCATTGTTATAACTGATACTTTTCACAGGCATAGAATGAATTGGACTCTCAATATTCTGTTGAATAGAGTAGTGAGATAGACTATGGCCTTTCTTGCTGACTATTATTGTGTTGCCTCTAAATTGAGATATGGTATACTTTTTTGGGGAAATGCTGCAACGATACACATTCTGCTGCACATTTAGGGTACAAAAAAATGTATCCGAGCCATGTTTAGAAACAACAAAGAGATTTGTGTATCAGATTTTAGAAAATTGAACTTAGACTTTACCCTCACTGTTCATTTTTGAGGCATGATTGTATGTGAGGCAAAATATAAATAGTTTTAAGCAAATTGTTAATAGACGACCAAGACCAACAAGAATTATGGTACAAATACTTCCTCAACATGAATGAATGAATGAATGAATGAATAAACACTTTGTTGCATCAATTAATGAATACATCATTGGATTGTATATGAATCTAATCTTGCGTCGTAAAGTAGGACAATATATGTTTTGGAACCGAAATTATTTAACAAATTACCTGACAGTATGTAAGAGTTAAGATATAGAGCATTTAAAGAAAAGTTACGAACACTGCTAATAGATAAACATTTATTTTACTAACACATTATGACTACTCAGATTATTATACTTTTATTGGAATCATTGCAAGTTGGAAATTATGATAAAATACCATGTTGACTATATCTTTTTAAATTTGACATTGTTTTAAATGGTGTATCTTTATAATTGAGTATTTTTAGACATGATATATTTGCACGCCTTACTAAGGTAAAATGTATTCGCACATTCATATTTTTACACCATCATTTTGTACATACATTCATGCAAATAAAGAGATTTGATTTGATTAACTCTTCTAGAACTTCTTTGATGATCAAGTCAAAACCAAGTGACTTATGTCTTTGGAAATTAGAGATGACCTGTTTAACTTTTTGTACTATCACTGGGTTAAGTGGAACAGATAGTTGGAAGACTTGGTTCAGCTCTTCTATCTATTTCAGTTTCCACGTCTTCATAGCCTTCATTTGGTGCAAACACGTCAGCTAAATGTCTTGCAAATATATCAGCTTTCTCTTTTCCAGTATGTGTCCACCCAGTATTAGTTTTAAATGGAAACTTCGTGCCTGTGGTTTAAATTGACCTTTAGTAGTTTTCCACAGTGAATAGTTGGTGGATGGTATCGCAGTAAGGTATTCTAGCTGGTGTCCAATTGTTTTGTTCTGGACGTCTTTCACAGCAATCAATCAAATTTTGATCATTTAAACAATCACCGTCTCTGTACTATATTTCATTATAGCAGATAATAGTGGAACTAATTGTCAACAGTATAGGGCTATGATCAGAGCCGCTATCATAGCAAGTTTCTGCTTTCAGATAGTGTACTTCTGGCCCTTTTACGAAAAAAAAAATATTCAGAGAATTTTAACATATCGCCAGTATGTTGGTTCACAAGTCGTGATTACATTAAGATTGTTATTGCCAAGACACAGTTTGAGCAGTGTACCTTTGGTTGAGGTCAACCTTAATCCCCAGAATGTTTGGCACCCCAATCTCCACTTGAAATAAGTCTGCCTCCTAGTGTCAAAACGTACTTACTGTAAGTAAAACAGTTACTCTTGTGCCTTGGATGGCATTAAACTGCAGACAGATTAAGACTTCCAAGCTTACCTTTAATAGCTATGGTGGTTGCTAGGATTCGGAGTGTTTATACTCTGGCAGCAGGTAATGCTTATGGACTTACATGACTCATTCCATCAGGGTGGTGTGTGATATAAGTGTTGTAGTCCTTGATGGAACGTTACTTTGCTTGATGCAGTGTGCTTTTGAGATTAAGGTCACATCTAGTTTGTGAGTTGCAACAAGTACTTCAAGTTCAGATTTATTTGGAGCTAGCCATTTATGTTCCAGGTAGTAATTCTTAATGTCTTCTAATTCTTAATCAGTAGTCATTTTATTCTTCTGACAATTAAGTAGAGCGAAGAGGCTTATAAAGTGCACTCATATGTTGTAGGAGCATGTCTAATTATTGAGGTTGATGCTTTAAGCTGTTTTTTTTTTATTCTTCAATTTTATTGGTTAACTTAGATGACACTTCAGTATTGCCTTTTAGGATTTTGGCATAGAAAGTTCTTTTTTTTTAATATCACGTGTAAATAGTTTAGTTTCGTTTGAGTAGCATTTGATGAAATCAGTGTTAGATTTTTGTATAATATATGCATTTGAAGTTTTCGTTGGGCATTCAAGCCTTATTGGTTTGGCTTTCGACTTGCTAGAATCTCCTTGTAAACACTACATTCCTAGTAGATGCAGGATGCTCACCTTGGAAAAGAGCGCATAGTGCTGGTGTACTACTGTCTTTTTTTTTGCATTCTGAAGCTTGATGACCTTGAGCACATTTCACACACTGATATAGTAAAATTAAAACTATAGTTAATTGACAATGACAAAGTTTACTATAGTAACGAGGAATTAATGGACTGATATTAGTTTTATTGTACAAAAGGTACGATGTACATTAATGTAGTAATATTTCAGTATTAATGATGTCAGTGTATCAATTTTTGATTTATTTCTCATTTTTAATTTTTATTTTGAATTTGACTGCTGCTAATTGACTTGATGTTAATTATTATCATTATTTTTATTAATCTACTAGCTGTTGCCCGCGGCTCCGCCCGCGTGTAGGTCGCTTTTCGCGTAACTTGTGGAAACTACAACTATCCAGACCTATAGTTAAATTTATAGTATCCTATTCCCGTGCCAATTTTATAAAGCCATTACATTGCTACGATATCAAACTGAAAATATTAACATTCATACTATCACATCTTTGTCTCTAAAAGAGTAGACGCAGCCTATTACAGGGTCATTTGGACCTAAAAGCCACTCCTAAAGTTATAGTGGGCGTGAAAAGTGGAGAAAATCTCAATAAAAAGTGATAAGTTAGTTAAATTAAACCTTACGACACGACCGTATGTTCCGTCAAACAATAACTGAACTGACTTGCCGATTTGATTATTTTTTAAACCAAAGCCAAACCAAACCAACCAATCAATTCAAATAGCTTACAATACAACACGACCGATAAACAAACCAACCAATAGAACTAAATCAACAACCAAATTTTTTTTTAAATAATTCACATTAATTGCCGTAAGGAAAATTTTCAATCTGCTATACCATATGCGAAAATATAAATAAAATAAAGTCAGCACCATCTATTGATATTTATGTAACTAATTATACGCCCACACACATTCAATGTGTTATTTTATTAAAATTTAATAGAGACTGCAGTATGTTTTTCTCTTTATTGATATCGATAAAACGAAGTAGAAATTCTAGCTTTATCTAAATTAAATACGTTTATGTAAACCGCATTCAACTCTGTTTAAAAGTTTTGAAGCAGTGCTAGAAGTAAACTTCAACTGACCATAACTTCTTTTTCCCTTAACCGATTTTGACGAAACAAAGTTTTGACAACGCTCCTAATTATATGTAATCCACCTGTGAAAACTGCGTTCAAATCTGTTGAGTAGTTTTAAAGTTATAACGTACCAGAGAGACAAAAATTCCAAAAATTGTTTTTTTTTTTGTTTTTGTTACTCTTCTTTAATCGCTCCGTATCAGTTTTTTAGAAAAATGTTTAATGTAAAGACACTCGATATTTACTGTCCTATTATTTGTATAGATAGATAAGTACAAAATACTGATATATTAACGGACTTAACGCTAAGAGCGTCTCTACCAGTCAATCAAACATTTGATTAATCTTCTTCTTCAATGTCGTCAATGACAAACTATTAGATTTGATTTGATTGGGGTTGCGATATCGTTTATCCGGAAATAAATTTGCAAATGAATTTATTCGTTCCTTTTCAAAATTAAAATAAAAGTAAGAAAATAATTCTAGAAAACAAATAAAAAACGAAAACAGAAAATTATTGTTTGTGGCAGGATTCAATCCAGCTACTTCCAGCTATTTCTTGAAACATTTCTTTACTAAAATATTAAAAGCAAAAATATAGAATTCTAAAAAACGTAACTAAAAAAAAGTCATGTTTAGCAGGATTAGAACCCTCTACTCAAAAAATAATCCGCGACCTCTACTTTGTACCTTTGGGCGAATTTGTCTATAGGTACGCAAATTCACCCCTTTTTTGGATGTAAGGGTTGGAATTGTGAACAATCCTTTCTTATGTGGGTAGTATATAGTATAATGAAGACACTAACCAAATTTCACGTTTATGGCTTTTATAGTTTCGATTTTGTAATGATAAATTAGTTAACCTCCCCCTTTTTACCCCTTTAGAGGTTGAATTTCACAAAACGCTGAAACACGCCATTAGTTATTTTTGTTGAGAAGCTTTCTTGCCAAGTTTCAAGTACATCAGTGAAGATTTTAATTTTTTTTCATCCAAATTTTCCCCTTAATATTAATCCTTTTAGGGGTCTAATTTTGAAAAATCCTTTCTTATCTGAGCACTACGTGTTAACATAAAACTTTGGTCCAAATTTCAAGTTCATAGCTTTTATGGTTTAGGCTGGGCGTTGATTTACCTTGTTCTTTTATATATATAGAAATTATATTAATCTACTAACTAATTAGAAATGAATACAAATATACTTAAAGACCTACAATTTATTTGAGAAACCTTGATATGATATATGCAACCGAGATATGCAACTAACTTATGGAAAATAACACAAAAATTTACCTATTTTCAAACTACTATTCGAAATCCGGAATCCGGAAAAATACTTTTCAAACTTAAATTAAACGAATCAATAAGTAGCCCAAAACGCAGACATTAAACTGTACATACAATATAATGCCGCAATTACCACTCCACTCCATACTCCAACCAATTCCAATTTAATTTTATTATTTTATATTAAGCAGGTACCAAATCGTCTAAACACACAATCAAATCGTTAGAAAAGCAAAAACATTTTATTTTATTTTTAAAATCTCAATTACTACACATGATGATTAAATGCGAACGACAAACCATATCGACTTTTAAAATGTATGGTGGCGCCATCTATTGACACATTACTGAACTCATAATATTAACAAATAAATAAAACCTTTGCACCTTGTATCCTATTACAATATGTTGTGTACATACAATACAATTCAATACAATACAAAATATTATACCAAGACATTTTCAATTTTAATTCCATGTATCTCACTTCAAAAATGACAAAGTTTTATACAAACTGGCAACCCCTATTTCACCCCTATAGGGATGGAATTTTCAAAATCAGATTGATGCATTATTATTTTTTACCAATAACAAATTCAAATTAAAAATTTCATGTGTCTCACTTCAATAATGACAAAGTTTCATACAAAATGGCAACCCCTATTTCACCCCTTTAGGGATGTAATTTTCAAAATCTGATTAGTGCATTCTTATTGTTTACCAACATCAAATGTAAATTAATAATTTCATGTATCTCACTTCAAAAATGACGAAGTTTCATACAAACTGGCAACCCCTTTTTCACCCCTTTAGGGGTAAAATTCCCAAAAGTCCTTTCTTAGCGGACGTCTCTTAGTCACAATCTACCTTCCTGCCAAATTTCATCTTCATCGGCTCAGCAGTTTTGGAGATATCGTGATGAGTGAGTGAGTGATTTTCGCTTTTATATATATAGATTGTATTGACGGGTAAAAATAAATGAGTATTATGAGTATTTTTTTTTGAATGACAAAGTTGTTGGCATCTTTGACACTAAGGAATTGTATGCCTCTTTTGAGGACCTTTTATTTTTACTGCTTGGTGGTGAATTTTCGTTATTTTTAACTGCACTATTGCTAGGACCTGGAGCAATATTTAAAAAAAAAAATAGTTGACGTTGGTTTTCTTTCTAGTCAAAATTTCACATTGATAATTTATCCTTGAATGATGTTTCCGGTTTTTTCTATCTCTGCTTCAATTGCTTTGGAAGGTGCTGTGTAGATTTTTTTTAAATAACGATTTTGTAGCATCGTTGATCTTCTTGGATGAATTTATACCCAATCCAACCATGTCGAGTAGATATTTTTTTTATAAGTTTCTATACCGGCACTGATTACTTGAAGTTGATTTTTATTTATTATCCTTAGGGTGAAACTATCCGCACTGCCAGATGAACGAAGTAGTTCTGCCAGCTTATTGACTTCCTGTACACCTTATAAGAGTAATGGTGGTTTACTTGGTCATTTTACTATTGGCTGATCTTCAGATTCTTCATCTGTAGGGTGTATGGGTAATCCACTAAAGCTGTTCTGCGTGTTGATTGAATCTGGACATGGTGATTCAGATAGAATATACATTTAAATAATAACAAACAAAAAACAACCGAATGTCATGATATGATTTTATTGTGTTTGATTTAGTTTATACTTGAAAAAAGATTTGTTCATTTGATTTGGCTTTTTATTTAAAATGTTTAGAGGAAATAATTGTAAATATTTAAATTTTGATATTATTGTGTTCTATGTTAATAATACTTATATATATCTTTGTCACACTATGTAAATAGACTCAGATATGTTTTAAAAGGTGAATAAGGTATATTTTGTATTGATCATCCAATTGTACAATTTTTGTAACGTGCGCCGGAGTCTGCACGTTGTCCGATGGCCGAATGTCATGATTTTTATGGTTATGCTTATTTATATTATATATTTTATGATTTACTACGCAATGATGGTGATAATAGGCTTAAATAATAACAACCGTGGCGCCATCTTACGAGAGTCTGTCATTGGTTGATCAACTCCCCGCTTTGACACCACAAGCATAGCGGTGGGGAGGCAGTGGAGATGGTACTAACAAGAAGGGATCGAGGGACATTCTTGGTTAGTCTCAGACTGAGCAGACGGTTACTTGACTACCGACAGCACCAGTACAGAATTCATCACACTATATAGATTAGAAACTATAAGATAGTCTTTTGTATTTAAGTAGGTACTTAGGTACTGCATGTTTATGGTCTCTCTCTAATACATCATGTTTTTCTCGTTACTTCGGACTTCTTCGCCTACTACTCCCATGTTGTTTCGGAGCCTATTATGCAGGGTCCCTTCACGTCACTTCGGGCTGGTCTTCAGTATCTTTAGTAGTAAGAGCTTTTGCTCGAAATCAACCATCGCTATGTGTAGATAAATGTTTGCTCAATTTCGATTCAGCTTCATAGTAAAAAGTCGAGTACCTATATCCAGAACCGCATAGTGCACAAGCAGGTAATATTTGTAGTACATAGCCAGTTTTTTGTTTTGATAAACGTTATCTAAAACCGTAATGATACATAAATAGATATAAATATCTTAGTACAATCTTTATTTTGTTTGAGTAGTTAAGTAGTTTTGTTGAAAACAGTGTTGGACAAACTCGCTATAATGGCGCCGGAAATTAAATATACAAAGGTAAGTAACTAATACTTACTTGAAATTGGTTTCGAAGCGATGATCTCATAGAAGTATAAGGAGCATTTAGTGATGCCAAATTGTAACCTTGGCGGTAGGTAACTAGGTACATCACCTTAATTGAAAATTTTGCATTTGTTTGAAAATTTTTCAGTCTACCATAGGCATGTAAGTATGTATATTATATGACTATAAAGCTTGAGAACATTTTAAGTAGATCTTAAAGTCTTTTGAGACGTAGACTGCGGAGTCTGCAACTATTTTTCTATCGGACTGTCAAGGTCAAAGCTTTTGACCAAAACGCACTTTCCTTAATGAATAGATTTTATATGGATGAAATTCTTTTATCTGGGTCATATGAAGTGAAGTCCAATGAGTAACAATATTCTTCGTCATCGGATTTGTCTTCTTGCAACTCATTGTGATGGGTAAAGTTGCTAAATAAGAAAAGAAAATGTAATATAGATAATTAACTAGATTTCGCCAGAGGCTTCGTCTGCGATCATATCGGTTATCGGACTACAAATAAACAAATAGCCTATGTCCATCCTTATCGATCAAGGTATCTCCATGCCAATTTTTACTCAAATCCGTCGCTCTGTTTTGACTTGAAAGATACACAAATATAGACTAAATATAGACACACACACACTTTCATAATCCATACTAATATTATAAATGCGAAAGTCTGTCTGTCTGTCTGTCTGTCACCTCTTCACGGCTAAACTGCAGGACCGATTGCGATGAAATTTGGTAGGGATGTAGTTAAGACCTGAGGTCAAACATAGGCTACTTTTGGACGTGATATAACCGAGTCCCACGCGGGCGGAGCCGCGGGCAACAGCTAGTTACCTATAAAAGTATGGATTTTTTTATAATGTAGGTAACTTAGCAGTTGGCAGAAAAGTACTTTGTAACCGACTTCATATAGGTTTTAGTATTTTTTATGATATATCTGTTTAAAATTCTAGCTATTCATAGACAACGAATGGGTAGAAGACGCAAAGAGCGGGAAAACATTCGAGACCCGATCGCCACACGACGGCTCCGTAATCGCAAGAGTAGCTGAGGGTGATAAGGTAAGTTACCTAATTAGTTTTTCATGATGTCTTCAATAGTCGGAAACAAAGGCTGAGCTATATTATATTTTTTCAAAGGAGAATTTCAATCTAGAGAAAAAATAAATGAATCTAAATTTTCATTAGAATTAGAAGAATTTGTTAGGACGGCACGGTACGAGTCCTCTGTCTAAATCTGTGAATCAGCTATGTTTTCTTAATACTCTGCTACTCTAACCTTTGATGAGATGTACGAAAATATGTTATTTTTAGAGGTTATTTATTATAATAGTTAGTACCTTGATTTTTTAAACGCTGCTTGCAACCTCTTGCAACTTAATATGATTGCTAAATTTGCGGGAAGGACAAAGGTGGGACAGAGATATAAATTCTGACTATAGAACATCAGGAAATGGAGATGATGGGGTTTGAGGGTTGTAGAGCAAACAACAAAGGATTTTAACACGAATGGATAAGGTTAAAAGATTATACCTAATAGCTATTAACCTAAGAATTAACATACAAATTTCAAAGTGTAAGTAGGTACTTCTGGAGCGTTGAACTTTACGGGTCTGGAACATAAACTCTAACAAAAAAAAAACAAAAATAAAAGCACTTGTTCTGACAAGTTGTTTTTATCTAAGCGGTAACCTATTGAAATATCGAATTTTTGTTACCCGAATTTTAAAACCCCGAAAACGGTTGGTAGAACTTTTAAAAGACAGGTGTAATGAATGACTACTTTCTATAATTCCGTTTTTAATTTCCCAGATGAAACCAAATTTTCAAGTAGTATTTTTTTTTCCCATATTGTCATAATCCAAATGTAGTTATACCAGATTCTCAGAATATTTATTTTTTGTTTCAACCATTTTCTAAATAAACTATTACCAAATTTTCAGAATATTTTTATTAGGTTTCCATACAGTTGTGTTCCAACTAAAAAATATACAGGTATAGCAAAACCCAGTAAATTTACATTAATTTTGAAATTTCTTTTAAATATTTAATTTCACTTAAATTTTCTTTTATGGTTATGAGTTTCTGCAGCTTTTCCTCCTTTTCTATATACTCTTTCCTCCTTTTCACTTGTGGTTCACCTAGTATCATTTTTCACCAAGCATTCTAAATGTGGTGTTGGCGTCGATTAGAAAAAATATGTTGGACTGAAGACATAACAGACTCGGAGAAAAGAAAAGCATTTTAAAAGTGATTGAGAACAGATGAGGCCATGTGTACGGACAGGATACGATGATTTGATGAAAAACATTATTGAAGGGAAGATAAAAGGAATAAGAGTGGTGGTGGTAGATCCAAGCATAGCTATATGAAAATGACAAATAAAAGGATAAAACAAACGTCGTATCGTATCAAGAAATAAAGGGATTTGCTAATGATAGACAGAAATGGAAGGAACTCTTAAATTTAACTTACAAACTTAGCGGTATTGAAAACGAGTCACTGACATTCTTAGAGTGAACGGGTAGTAAGACATATTAGGTATAAGCACAGAATACGATTACATAGTACGTAGTACTAACGTAGTATATATAAAATTATTTTTTCAGGTAGATATAAGGCACGGCGAGCTGAAGAATAGAAGCTTCTTATAGAAGAAGCGGTAAAAGCAGCTCGCCGTGCCTTCCACCGCAACTCAGAATGGCGTCTCATGGATGCTTCGCAAAGAGGTCGCATTCTGAACAAATTTGCAGACTTGGTGGAAAGAGATGCCGAATATTTGGCAGAACTAGAGTCATATGACAACGGAATGGTTTTGAACATGTCCAAAATGGTTACAGCTGGGGTAGGCAAATCCATCCGGTACCTCGATACTCAATACTCAATACGCAATACTTTATTGCACCTTAAATTACATGCAGATTATACAATATTACAGATATAATGTATTCTACACTCCTTCAAGGACCCTGTTGGGCGCTGCAAAGTAGAGAGGAGGAACTAACTATAATTTTACTTAATCCTAAAATAATACTTCTTTATGCAACTTTTTATTTATTTATTATTGTTATTATTTATTATAATTAATCTGCTTTTCCTTTATTTGCATATTTTTATTTACCTATTGTTGTTGTTTTTATATTTATTATTCGGTTACAACTTAACCTCGCCAGCCTTGCTGATAAAATCCAGGGTGATACTATACCAGTCGGTAAGAAAATAAATAAAAAAATGAACTTAAATTTACAAGTAACTCGTAAATCATTCAATTTAAATTTAATGTTTTAGACAAAGTAGCCATTTACCTTATTTATCTATACATATATCTAATCTAACTAATGTTATGTACCTACATAATGTATAGGTATACCTAGGTAAATAAATACAATACCTTACTGCCTTGATGTTCTTTGTCTTGTAGACTGTTCACTATGTTTTTGAGTTTCCTCATTGGATTTGAAACATACAAAGTCATGTATGTACTGTGTCTGTTTGTCCGTTTATACGCTGACTTCTAAGGCTAAGATTTTTACTATTAATTTAGATACTTTTCAAAGGAGGATAATTATATTTAAAGGTGTGTAAATGACGGGTCAAAAAGTTGATGTTTGATATTTATAGCCTCTACCTCTTTTTTATCTAAACAAATGCTTATATAGTATGTATGACTCATGAAAGGTACTACTTAGTATAGTAAGTATTCTGTAATCTGTGCTAGTGTTTAACCTTCCTCTATTTGTTATCTTACTATGAAGTAAGTAACAAAATAAGATACGATGCAAAACATAATAATATAATACACAGATGGTGACACCTTCTCATATACTTTGAAGCAGCCAGTCGGAGTATGCGGCCTGATATTACCCTGTAATGTGCCTATTCTGATGTTCATCAACAAAGTCGTGACAGCATTGGCAGCAGGTGTGAATTCGTAATGTTCAGTCAGTCAAAATAAAATGAATTGAACCTGATCACATTTAAACAAGAAAAAAGTATAATATATTTTCCAATAAAACAGAATTCAATTAGAGTGTACCGAAAGGGGTAACGGTAGAACGGGCAGAGCCTTTGACATAGATCCTTTGTTATTCTAGTTTCTTTTTAATTATATTAAAAACAAACATAACAACTAGCAAACGTACCCCCTTAATACGATCCATTTCTTACTGAGCCAGTTAGTAAGCCTTACTTTGTTTTGTCTGAACTGAGTTTAAGTTCCAAATATCAATATATATTTTTTTATTATTAGGTATAAGTCCATGAATATATAAGTGCTTTTAGTAAATAATAAAGCTATGTTAAGACATAGTGACTGGTCATTCTGACGGACACCAATAAAGGTTATATTCTTATACTAAATCTTTGCATAAATTTAATTTAATCGTAGGTTGCACCGTGGTAGTAAAACAGGCGGAACAAACCCCGCTGACAGCGTTGGCTCTGGCTGCTCTTTTGGCCGAAGCTGGACTTCCGAAGGGTGTCATCAACGTTGTCAACGGCTACGGAGAAACGGCTGGAGTGGCCCTTACTCATCACCCACATGTCGCAAAGATTTCTTTTACCGGGTCGGCACAGGTATATTTCTTAGATATTAACTATTTAGGTTAATATTTCTTAGGTTTTATTCCGTTACTAGCTGTTCCCCACGGTTTTCCTCTCCTGTGATGTGTAGGTACTACATAACCTATAATCTTCCCCAGGAACCAGGCTATCATATGCAGAAAGAAATTTTAAAATCTGACCAGCAGTTCCAAAGTTATAAGCTTCAAACAAAGATAATCTCTTAAGCTTTATTAGTATATTTTATTTTATTTGGAATAACAAATAGTTACACAATATGTGTTCTCATTGTAAATAATAACCAGTAAATATGTTTAACAATTCTCTAACAAACCACGTTATACACAGGTTAAAGAAAAAACATGTTTATAAAAACTGATAGATAGTTAATTTAGGTATCTAAAAGCTTAGTAGGTACCTAGGTATACCAATATTAATAGTATTGATTGAATGATATTTGATTGAAGGGCGTACCTCAATAACATGCAATGATCATTGCATAATCACAACAAGTGACAAGTATATTATTATCTTATATTATACTAGCTGTTACCCGCGGCTCCGCCCGCGTGTAGGTCGCTTTTTGCGTAACCTGTGTTACATTGAAATGAAATTACGCAATCGATACTTCGATTGCCAGGACATTATTCAAATATAAACAAATATCATGTTTCAGAGTTAAGTTCAAAGAATCTCTTTGTAGACAACATTAGTAGTTCTTCCCTCAGAGGCTAATAAAAATAGATTTTCGGCGCTACTGACCCGCGAGCAAGCCACATACGGTTGTCCATGCGAGAAACATCTTGTTGACTTGTTCTTAGGTCGATGCCAGCTGCTTTTAGGGTTTGTCCCTGCGACTTTATCGTCATGGCAAAGCATACAGCAACTGGAAACTGGGTGCGTTTAAATTGAAAGGGGTAATTGTTGGGGATGAGTGGTATTCGAGATATGTACACCGTTTCGCTTGAACCACACCCTGTGAGAATTTCGGCCTGTATTAAGTTGCGCTGCAAAACCGTTACTTTGAGTCGGGTCCCGTTGCATAGTTTAGGCGGAGAAAGATTTCTTAGGAGCATAATGGGAACGCCGACTTTAAGGGTAATGTTATGAGCAGGAAGACCACTTGCAGCCAATGAACTCAAAAACTCGATAGGGTAGGTGGTAGCATCATCACTGATGCACAACACTGTTATATGATGTGTAAATCACTTCATCCCCGACAATTTCCGCCAAAACCTTGAGTTACGGTAAACGTTTCCGAAGCCCGAGATGACGCATGACGCTCGCGGTCAGCGGACAACCGAGACTCTGTGTCAGAAGAATTTTCTAAAGACCGAGACAATGCATGGCGTTGCCTATCTTCATCGAGTCGCATCTGTCTATCCGCATTCGATTCTTGAGATTTAGCTAATCTTCTGCTTTTAGCTATTCTGGAATGATGCGACAGATAAAAATAATTAAAATTCTTTATATAAGGTGAATTTAAATCAACTGCAAATATTTTAAGGACAGATTCAGACTACTCAACTGAACAACTTTCCTAAATAAACTTTTGTCAAAATACGAAAATAAAATTTTTACCTCCCATACAAATTGAGAATCAGCTGATCTAGTTTAGTATGGAGAGTGAAAAATAAAATTTCGTATTTCGATATAAGTTTATTTGGAAAAGTTGTTCAGTATGGTGGTCTGGAGCTGCCCTTAAAATATTTGCAGTTGATTTATCCTTTTGACCTTATATACGACACGATCGTATGTTCCGTCAAACAACAAATTCAATTTTCAATTCAAGCAAGACAACTAACAACAGCGAACCGAACCGTCCATTAACCAAACCATTCAATAGACAACAACCAAAGAACCAAACCAAAAGAACCACAGAGACAAAGACCATCAATTTTTTTAATTTGTCAGGGTTAATTTCAATCTGCTATACCATGATGCGAAAACGTAACCATAGCGAGTTGTAAAGTAAGTCAGCGCCATCTATTGAGATTTAATGTTACTTATGTTATTTACGATCAAATTCAATGTGTTATTTTATTAAAATTAATAGGTGCAGTGCGTGTTTTCGTCTTTATTGATATGGATAATATAAAGTAGAAATCCTAGCCTTATCTAAATTAAATTAAACGTAAGTAAACGCATTAAAAGTTTTGAAGCAGTGTTTGAAGTAAATTTTCAATCGACCATAACTTCTTTTTCCCTTAACCGATTTTGACGAAACAAAGTTTTGACAACGCTCCTAACCATATGTAATCCAACTGTGAAAACGCGTTTAAATCCGTTGAGTATTTTCGAAGTTATAACGTACCAGACAGACATACATACAGACAGACAAAAATTCCAAAAACTGTTTTTTTGGTTTCTGTTACTCTTTTTTAATTGCACTCAATCAGTTTTTTTGAAAAATATTAAATGTACAGACATTCGCATTTTAGTGTCTTATTATATGTATTGATAATAAGTGTAACTTCAAATAGGCTCCATTTATTCGTTGGACTTATTAACTAGTAAATAGAAAATCAAATCAAGCTTTGGACATCAAAATCACAACAAAAATTCATGAACTTCTGCTAAACATAGGTCCCTATATATTGACAAAAAAAAGATTTGGCTATATTCGTTATGCACTTTCTTTAGGTAGGCAAGCTCATCCAACAAGCAGCCGGTGCCAGGAATCTGAAGCGAGTCACCCTAGAGCTTGGGGGCAAAAGTCCTCTCATCATTATGGACGACGCTGATTGTAAGACTTTTCTGTATTAACTGTATTTTTCTCTCATAACTACCTATTTGTATCTTTTACAATGACCGCATTTAAGCCAGTATAACTTCATATTATTATTTTTATCTGCTTTAAGAATCACGTTTCCTCCGATGATATCTTGGAATGCAGATTTTGTAGTCTTTTGTTATCTTCTTTTATGTTAAATGTTAAATTATTTCAACAAAACTCAAATATACGGGGATGATTTATATCCTTAACCTATGAGCATGTCTTGGTAGTCGAATTAACAGTCGTTGTCATTTAATTAAAACATTTTTAATTGCTTTTTAATACTCGAATTCTGTTTGCATTAAAATCCGGAATTAAGACGAAACATATGCGATCTAATTTTAGTAACTACATAATGTTATTTGTCTGTCTGTTGCTATTATTTATTTTCACTCTCTTTTTACTCAAAGCAAGCCAGATTCTAATATTAATGTCTTATTTTTTCGTATTTTCTAACTTGTAGTGAACATTACGGTGCCTTTTGCTGCTCATGGTGTTTTTGCCCACCAAGGACAGATTTGCGTCGCAGCCTCACGTCTGTTCGTCCAATCAACGATCTACGACAAGTTTGTTGAAGCTGCAGTCCAATTTGCGAAGGGGATTAAAGTTGGTGATCCATCTGATTTAAGCGTACAGCAAGGTCCCCAGGTAAGGATCCAAGAATGACACGTCTATCAGGACGAATACCTACTCATTCTCTACTTGTTTTGCGATGATGTTAACTTAGGTAGAGCCAAATCTTAAAAAAATAATGCTGATTAATTTACGTTATCTAAGTTTCTATGCAATGGAGAGATATTAACAACATAAAACTTGTTTTATGACGGCAGACGGCAGTAGCACTATGATTAAAAGCGAACCCTGGGCTGTGAAACGGAAGCTGAAAATCGAACTAGGAAATACAAACTCAGATGAAGGAGAAATTTATCCAACTTTCAAAAAAATTGTGATGATGACGATGACTGTCGCGGTTTCACAAGCATTCATACAAGTTACTTTATTTTTTAAAGTAGAATTAGGTATTACCTTATTAAATAAAATTAAACAAAATGTTATGCCTTTAGTATTTATTTATATGCAGCTGGACGAAGAAATGATGAACAAAGTCCTTGGATACATCGAAAAGGGTAAAAAAGAGGGCGCAAAGTTGCTGACAGGAGGAAAGCGAATTGGCAGCAAGGGCTACTACATCGAGCCCACCGTGTTTGCTGATGTAAAAGATGATATGATCATCGCTAAAGAAGAGGTAAGAACTGGGATTACTATTCTTTATATAGAACTTCGGCCCGGCTTCGCATGGGCATAAAAACCTTCCTCTTAATCACTCTATCTATTAAAAAAACCGCAACAAAATCCGTTGCGTAGTTTTAAAGATTTAAGCATACATAGAGATATAGGGACAGAGAAAGCGACTTTGTTTTATTTATACTATGTAGTGAAAGTGATTGTGATTATAATAAAGGACAGAACAATGAAGTAAGATACTGAAATATATATTCCTTAAGTAGATCCTCCTCTTTGAATCGTCTCTTATTGTTGATGGTCATGATGCGAATACAGAACATTCGATTCATTGGTGCAGCTAAAGATTAGTATACCTATCGAATTTATCAATTTAAACTTTACCTACTAAACATAGCGACAATCAGAAATCAAAATAAGTGTATGGCAAGTAAGTAATAAGTGACGATACATGCGATATTGTAACCTTAGATTGTAACATCTGAAACAACGTTATTCGTTGTTCACTATTATTCATAACGCCTGAATACGTTACATATACATACATACAATTACGTTGGTAGTGAAGCAAACGGCCCGCAAAAATGGGCGAGTGGTCATTAGCCTATTGACGCTCGTGATACATTTACATTGCGTGATTCCTTGAGATTTCTTAATATCATCTCACCTTTAAAACCTTTCTTGGATTTCTGCCAATATTTCAAAACCAAAATTAGACAAATTGGTCCATATGTTCTCAAGTTTTAAGACTAACGAGCGTCAATTATTTATTATATAACATTTATTAAAATATTTATAATACAGCGCGAGAATGCAGCTAGGGTTTTATTGAAATTTTTGTACGTATCTAATTTTTTTTTTGTAATTTTATATTGTTTAATTGTCTCAAAAATTATTAATCACTAGCTGTTCCCCGCGGCTTCGCCCCGCGTGGGACTCGGTTATATCGCGCCCAAAAGTAGCCTATGTTTGACCTCAGGTCGTTAACTACATCCCTACCAAATTTCATCACAATCGGTCCAGCAGTTTAGCCGTGAAGAGGTGACAGACAGACAGACAGACAGACAGACAGACAGACAGACAGACAGACTTTCGCATTTATAATATTAGTATGGATTATGACACATATGACAGATCTTCGGGCCCGTCCAAAGCATCCTGAAGTTTGACACATTGGAGGAGGTGATTGACCGCGCCAACGACACCGAGTACGGGCTGGCCGCCGGCATCTTCACCACCAATGTGAACACGGCCCTGCAGTTCTCCAAACACATACAGGCTGGAACAGTTTGGTAAATATTTTGGTTGCCGGCGATACAGGCTTGTATCACAGAATATATTATTATATAATAGTACTATCGTATACTAAAGATGCCAAATCGATGTGCCCGAAATTAGTCTGGAGATAATATATATATAGTACCTACTAACGTATTTTGTACCTAGAGCAGGAGCCAGAGAGTCTTTTTCTACCTCCAATGTACAAGGTATGCTCCACGTGGGATTCGAAACTTCAACCTCAGGACCAGACCACCGGGGCTGTTTGTACCTACGTTGTACACGTCTGATCATTGCAATAAATTCATAGATTTAATATTGTTAAGCTCATTTAGCTGATCCCAGAACGTATTTTAAAAACATTTAACATTTTTTTAAATAAAATATCGAGGATCATGATTTTAAAGTACGGCATATTTTGTAATGTATCATTAATTGGACTACAAGCAATCTGTAACTTTTTTTTATTAGGGTCAACACATACCTACAATCTGGTCCTCAGTTGCCATTTGGGGGTCTCAAGGATTCCGGTATTGGTCGTGAAAAGTAAGTATTTAAATGTAATGTTTTCATTAGATACTAGCAGTCCGGTTTCGCCCGTGGTACATACATAGCATATATCACTAGCATGCATAAGCAAGCATATATATGTCACTCGGGGAAAGTGTGGCTATCCAGCAGTAAAAGAACTTTTCAAATCGGTCCAGTAGTTTCGAAGCCTATTCAATACAAACAAACAATCAAATCTTTTCTCTTTATATATTAGTATAGATTAGTATAGACGAATGGTGTTGAATTATAGGTATATTGTATATACATCATTAATTTTCCTTTAATTATCCTGGTTGTATTTACTATGGTTTCGGAGCCCGTGGTCCGCGATGTTTTCTCTCCTAGGTTCATATGACATAAAAATTAAGTTCAACATTATTCTGACCTATCTTCAATGTTCGGCACAGCAGTATTTTTAGTTTAACTAGCTTATTATAAGACAATGTTTTCTGAGTAAATATTTTTCATTCATTTTATTTGAAGAAATTTGAAGGCTTCCACGACTTTCAAATCTATATCTGCCTATAAAGTCGGAACATAAAAATTCAAATCGTTGGAAGTAAAATAGTTCGCTATAAAAAAAAATTACTACGCACACACACAAGCTATTTAAAAAACAAAATCACACATTCTAACTAATGCGCTAGACATCACAGATAAAGTATATTCTAAAAGTAATTCACACGCACATACACTAAGGATTCTAACTAGTCATGTTAATTAATTTTCTAAACTTATCTCGTCATGCTGATCATCTAATATGAAGTTTTGGCCTAACATTACTGTAGAGCATGTAACATACCTATACATACTTTATGTAGGTAGGTATTTTGTAAACCTATTTCATTCGCTCATATAAAATGGGTTCACAAAATGTACTTATAGAGGATTTAAATTTTTCAGCAACAATTATTTATTTTCTATGGCATTTAGGTATAGATTGTTATATCCCACTGCTGGCCAAAAGACTCCTTTTACCTTCTTATATCTCCACTTGTCTTTACATAGGATAGGGCTGTCGCCACAGTACTATCTCCTCCTTTGCCTGACTCTACACTCCGGCGGCCGGAAAGATCGAAAAATTTTAGCGGAAACTTTTGTAAAAAAAAAAATTGCAATTTTATTTAGAGTATTTTATAACTATTGAATACCTGCTAATTATATTTGTTTTTATTTCTAGCGGTTTGCAATGTGTAGATCATTATATGGAGATCAAGACGGTTGCCATCGCTCTGCCAAAGAAATTATAAGCGTCGAATGTCACCATCGAATGAAGTAGAGAAGGCCTGCTGATCTAAAGATAATTTTCAAACTTAATTACAAATGCATGCCTCATTTACTGCTTTATTACTAGGATTAAAAGACCGGACAAAACCCTTAAGTTTTAATCACCCTTGACCCTACCTCCTACAGCACTTGTTACCATACAGTTCGGTTCCTTATTTTATAGCCCTTTGTTACAATGCATTGTATGAACGTTTTACTTTATTTCTATATAATATAGCTAAGAGTATAACTTACTCGTATTGACAAATTGAAAAAAGTCTTGGCTATAGGTAGGCTTTGTTCAAAGTTTGTCATTGCTCTCAGAATACAAGTATGGGTTGGAATAAGCATCATTAAAACAGGTCAATAATGTACTTCAGTTAAGTTTAATGTGATGGGCAGAGTTTTATTAAATCTTACAAGTGACCTATTTGGGCTTCGCATTGGTTTAAATGCCAATATTTAGAAACATTCCGTAAGAAGGTATCTTGCAAAATACTGGAGAAAAAAGTAAAAAAAAAAGATATAAGAGGATGTTACCGGATATTCAGATATACACGGACAGCGATTTAATTTAAATTAATATTTAACTTTGTTCTGATGTTGATATTGATTCACTGAAACATCAAGTAAGATGTATAAAATCGTTACAAGTGGGCAGTAATATAGTCATATTTGGAAATTAACTTCGGCATTTTTTTTTATCTATGCTTATTTGTTAAAGATATTTAAGGATATATGGAATGATTAGGTATTTTAAATCCATTCTTCCTGCTACTTTAATGATATTGTCAGAAATGTCAGACCACCTGGTAGGTTGACAAAATAGGCAGTTCGAATTCGGTCCGCAAAAACTTGATTTGTTTTTGTCATATCTTCGTCTTTCTTCCTTAACTTTATGAACAATATTTTAGTTTGATACTAAATTACTAACATACTTATGTATCTTTACTACTTTTAACTATTATTTACTAACTAAGTATATCTTTTACTAGCAGCCCGTCCCGACTTCATCCGGGTTAAATAGAAAAATTGGTACCTGTTTTTTTACACCTTGGGTTATTTAAGTTTTAGTAAAGATCCCTAATATTTTCGTGTAATAAATAGCCTATGTTACTCAGAGATACGTAGCTATCTAATGATGAAAGAATTATTGAAACCAGTCCAGTAGTTTTTGAGTTTGTTCATTACAAACTAAAATACGAACATATAAATCTCTCTATAATAGGTTTTCGTACTCGTGATGTGAATAATAACTACGTTTTTTATTAGCACACCACCACTTTGGGTGACTTCTTCCTACTTAAATAATTATTTCAGAATTATTAGTTACTTAAAGGAATTCCGCCTTTTCCGAAATTATTGACCTGTTTACTTATAAAATTAGGAAGAGCCTGTGGTGACGTTAATTCGTTTTTAGGACAGCCTCCTTGAGGTCGCCTGTCACGTATTCGTGCTTAGTTTAGAAAGTATTATGAGGCTTTCACAGTCAATGACTCACAAGTGAGATCCCACCCGGCAAGAATATAAATTTATATATTTTTTTGTAATAGTTAAATTATAATACTATTTATACATGAATATTTTATAACAGTTTACGCATATCAGCTGATCCTTTCTACATGAATTGGCTAAAAAAATAGCCACTTTGACTACAATATGAACGAAATAATAATTATTGTGAAAATTGATGTAATTTTCAGTTTGACTGAGAGGTTACCGACACTTCACTTTAATTCGTGGTTGTCAAGTAATAGGCTTCCAAGATTAACGAAAAACGTTATTCGCAGCAGTTTATGTTTGTTGGTCTACGATATGAAGGCTTTGAAGCAATATCGGAAAAACTTTGCGGTTATCGTGGACTGTAATTTGGGGCTACGAACAAGCTTAGTTCTTCCAGAAATGTGCTCCTTGGACAATGGAGATAAATAAAATCCCACCAAAAAATATAAATGTAAAAAAGGAGAGCCAAGCTCAATACAAAAATTATGCTTGGCTGTGGGCCTCGCCGCAAAAAGAATGGAGATCTAAATGAGTGCCAAGTTCTATGTAAAATCTAAATATGTATTTATAGGAACAATATAAACAAATTTTGTTCCTATAAATACATATTTAGATTTAACATATATATATATTTATAATTAATTATACATATTTCATTCTGATAAAAACTGGCCAAGTTAAATCTAACCTACTTTTGCGTTTGCTTACACACAATTACCAATGGATTCCTCCTCATCTGGAAGTAGGTTAGATTTAGGTACTATATATCAGTCAGTCAGTGTTAAAATTTACGACTTTTTGACCTTCATATCTTGATAACCGTTTGAGCCAGCTTCATGAAATTTGGGATTCTAGATGTCCTTATGAATATAATTAAACACACGTACTTTTATGTGTTTACGTTAAAACACATAAGACGAAGGATCAAAAGTAGCACCAAGTGGTTCGTGTAAAATTACACTCGGCGCTGTCTAGCCAGTGCCTTTGCTTGAACTTGGCTTGACACGCTGCCTCGTGTCTAGATCTTTACCTCGGGGAAGAGTTTTTAATGTTCAATGTTGAGAGGCTTAGCTCTGATTATTGAACACTTAAAAAAAACTTACTAACTATAGAGCATAGTTCCCATTGACTATAACTTGAATGAATGGCAACTTATAAAACAATTTAAAATAAAAGGGTGTTAAGAAGAAGTAGCGGCGTTAGGAACACTGTCGAAATAAAAAAAAATCTGACTCGTGTACACAAAAAATAAAAACATGAAAAACATTTTTCAGTTAACCAATTCACAATTTTGCAGAAAGAAAGTTTTACAGGTACAACTTAACGGAAAGGGAATAATTGAATGTCAATTTTAAGCATTTTATTATTTTTCTGAGGTCAGGATAAATTTTCGAGCAAGTAATAACTTTAGTTGTTTCGGTACTTCCAAACAAAAATTTTACCGACAAAACGTACCTATATTTTTACTTTTTAAAGAAGTGGTCAAAGTGTACTATTTGGAAAAATGAGGATGGCACCTTTTTTTAAAATATTAGCAAAAACATATATAAAAATAAATAGTAATAATAATGCCATAAAATAACCTTTTTTATGGCATTCGTCTTGAAAAAAAGCAGTGGTACGTTTATACGGATTCAAAATTAATGTTTACGTGGAAAACTAATTAACGTTAGGTAAGCAAAACAATGCTTGGAGAGGGTTGTTGTTACAATACGAAGTCGAAAAACATGTTGAATATCAGCCACGTCGCAATGTAAAGTCAGTAATGAGCTCACGAAAATGCGCATTACTTAACTGTTTATTGGTTACTAGCGACCCGCCCCGGCTTCGCATGGGCATAAAAACCTTCCTCTTGAATCACTCTATCTATTTAAAAAAAACCGGTCACGTGCGAGTTGAACTCGCGTGAAGAGGGTTCCGTACATTGCCAATGACAGTTTTTAAATTCAATTGTGGTATGTCAACAAACTACTACTATCGGCATCTAGTGGTGTTTTAGTGAAGACAGAAGTAGACAGAAGCACGAGTGATCCTATAAGGGTTCCGTTGTACATTTTTGTACGGAACCCTAAAAACCTCATCAAAATCCGTTGCGTAGTTTTAAAGATTTAAGCATACAAAGGGATATAGGAACAGAGAAAGCGACTTTGTTTTATACTATGTAGTGATAGTGATTTGGTCATAAAGTCAAGAAATTATTTTTATTAATCCGATTCAAGGATAAAACTATCACAGAAATAAGGCAGAGACCGCGGTTAAAAAAAAATCTACTGTTCTAAGCAGGAAAATTAAAATGATGAAATATGTAACGGTTTATTATAATAAAAATGCTCGGAATTCTAGAGCACGGAAGTGCAATTAACTATCTTAGCTGTAATTTTAATAACGTGCTGTGTTTTAACTTACGAGGATAAACAAAATGTGACGTGAAAGCAAATTGTTATTTATTTATTTGTTAATTCAAAGGTATTCTTATTAAAAATTAAATATGTATGAGGATGACTGGGTAATTGGGTGATCTGATATAACGTTTTGAAGTTAAATGAATATATCCGAGCCATGATAAAAGTAATGCGCAGGTAGATTGAATTTAAAAGGTTTTTTTGGCCACGTCACACTTTTTTTATAAAAATGAAAATCCTAATGAAAGTATTACCGAGCAAGCAAAAGAAAAATATACTGTTGTAGTAGCGGGTAAATTGTACTTAAAACCATGATAAAGCTAGACGAATAAAAACACAATGAAAAAAGTAGCTACGAAGGTTTTGTGCGCTTGTTCTAACATATATAAACATAAACCTTTCCTTTTCGAGATAATCTACTCTGATACATGAAGGACTTTAGGATTTACATCATAAATATAGTTTTCTTAATACCCATATAGGTAAGCAATGGCTACCGCAGATAGACAATAATTTGGAAGGTAGATGTTTGGGTATAGATAAAAGTTATGACAAATCTATACTAATATGTATATATGTTTGTTTTGTGTCTTTGTTTGTTTCCATTGGAAATTCTTTCTGTATATGGTAGATTGAAACACAAAGGGCGATGAAACAGCGGGGAATAGCATGTAACCAATATAAATCATAATATTAAATTTGATGATGATGATTTATTTGTTTGGTATGATTTGATATATGATGAAGTAAGGAAAAATGGTAAGCTATCCAGATACAACACAGAATCTATGATTCGCGAGGCCTACTTGGCTGGTCATAAAAATATTGGCGAATCTTCTAATATAAATCCCGTCATTCATATCAATTTTTGACAAATTAATCTTACCTGATTGAATATAATAATGAAAGATATCCAGATTACATCATTCAGCAGTACATAAGCCGTCAAGGGTTTCTACTCGAACGGCGAGGTAAATTGACTTCACATTTCCCTATTCCCTTCGTAACTACATAAGTTTTCTGCATGGATTGGGTACCTCTCTTCACAAACTGCCTTCAAGTGACTCGTTTTGCGTACTGAAACGTTCATATTACTAAAACAAATCAAAAGAAAATTCAGGTCACGTCGTCAAGTTATAGTTGGATCTTCGAAAAATGCAGTCTCCGTATCGGTCGATTATATCTCTTTGTACTTATTATGGATCGTATGGATTTGAACACTCATTATCTTCTCGTGAAAGTCATTTATCATATTTTTTTCTTTATTGGCATTAAATATAAGACCATAATAGAGGAGAGAACAATATAATCTACAACGCTACGCGGTCACCTAAAGTATTCGAATTTTGTATACTCGCATTTGCTCTTCGTACAATGTGCTCGTAAATGCGGAAAACCGATAGAGATGGAGGGACATCGTAAGACGTGCTGCAGCCCTGAAAGTGAAGGGCGACGGCGAGCTGCAACTCTGTTCACCTACAGCCACTACCACTCTGCTATGAGTGCCCGAGTAAGAAGAAGAATATGAGTATGACTATCGTAACATTCACATAGTAATCGTACTGCTAATTCAGAATCAAAATCTTAATTTTCTGCAGTGCCTTAACTATTCGCATATTCTGAATATACAATTTTGTTCCCTCGCATAATTATGACTGTCGTAAAATAGCATGAATGTGTGATTCTTGCTTTCTAGAGCCATTTCTGTAAACTAAAGGCATTAATGTAAATTATTTAGAAAGAGCGATCTGACGATCTAAATTTGAAACATTAAAAAATGCACGTCAACAAGGAAACTTTATTTAGGGAACTCATCACGCTTTTAATGGAAATACTCTATAAGCTTTGCTTCGCGGTTTCCCCTGCTGGTGTGTATGAAGTATAAATTTCCACAAAATATAGAGCTATCAAATGCAAGTAGAATTTTTCAAAACTGACCAGAAGTTCAGAGTTAAAGGCGATCAAATAAACAACAAACTTCTTTAGTTAATATCAGATTTAAGAAAAAATACCACGATTATTATAACAACCTACCATTGGTTGGCGTAATATAGCAATTAGCTCCGTTTGTTCCTTCGTGAGAGATGTGATTAAACTAAAAATCGCACGCATTCTGAGTCACTCTATCTACTTCTGGCCATAGGTGTAAATACTCACATGTACTTCGAATTTGAATATAACTTCCATATAAATCCATAACGTGAAAACTATGAAGATATTTTTCCAAGTTGGTACAGAAAACTAAAACCATTGCAATCCAATGAAATCTGATACGATGTGTTTTATAGACCTATGATTTTCAAGTTTCTTCAGTAGCAGAAAAATACCGATAGCCATTCATCATCGACAACTCAATTTGGAACATATTCGATACATCAGCTGAAAGTATCGACACAAGAAACTTATAACTGAACGTATGAGTTTTCTAGTTTTTCTTACGAAATATGAAGGTCATCTCAAATTATTTTTTACAACAAACAAAAGTAGATGGATCTTAGGATGATACTACGAAAGTGTTATAAATTAGGCATCCTATTGGATACCAAGCGACACTGATACAAAGTTAGTAACAAGTTCCATAAATCAATGGTTCCGCTATAATTCAAGTATTTCTAGATAACGATTACCTCATTAAATCGTAGCGTGATCATTAAGGTAGTTCTTCCCCAAGCAACAAAAACTAGTCCTTTAAAAGTCCATAGAACGTTTTCGAAAGCACTATTTATTGTGATATAGAAGACCTGAAAAGGTTCATTTTGTTTGAAAGTGGCGCAAATATATCACTGTTCAGTACTAAAACGAGCCAATAGCAGCGTGTCATATGGCATCTCAGGCCTATAAACGCCAATACAGGATCTGATTATAGTACTTTTCCGACCTATAAATGACAACACAGGATCTGATTATAGTACTTTTCCGTGCTATACTAGGCTTTGTTTCTTTTACGTAAATTTTTTTATTTGTGTGATTATGAAGGGCAAAAAATAATATATGATTCAAGCCATTTGAGGTAGGTAACTAAAAAGTTATTTTGATAAATATTATTGTACTAGCTGTTGCCCGCGGCTCCGCCCGCGTGTAGGTCGCTTTTCGCGTAACCTGTGGAAACTAAAACTATCCAGACCTATATTAAATCTATAGTATCCTATTCCCGTGCCAATTTTATAAAGCCATTACATTGCTACGATATCAAACTGAAAATATTAACATTCATACTATCACATCTTTGTCTCTAAAAGAGTAGACGCAGCCTATTACAGGGTCATTTGGACCTAAAAGCTACTCCTAAAGTTATAGTGGGCGTGAAAAGTGGAGAAAATCTCAATAAAAAGTGATAAGTTAGTTAAATTAAACCTTACGACACGCCCGTATGTTCCGTCAAACAACAACTGAACTGACTTGCCGATTTGATTATTTTTTAAACCAAAGCCAAACCAAACCAACCAATCAATTCAAATAGCTTACAATACAACACGACCGATAAACAAACCAACCAATAGAACTAAATCAACAACCAAAATTTTTTTTATTTAATCAAATTAATTGCCGTAAGGAAAATTTTCAATCTGCTATACCATATGCGAAAAAATAATTAAAATAAAGTCAGCGCCATCTATTGATATTTTATGTAACTAAATTATACGCCCACACACATTCAATGTGTTATTTTAATAAAATTTAAAAGAGACTGCAGTCTCTATTAAATTTTATTAAAATAACGCAGTGTGTTTTTCTCTTTATTGATATCGATAAAACAAAGTAGAAATTCTAGCTTTATCTAAATTAAATACGTTTATGTAAACCGCATTCAACTCTGTTTAAAAGTTTTGAAGCAGTGCTAGAAGTAAACTTCAACTGTCCATAACTTCTTTTTCCCTTAACCGATTTTGACGAAACAAAGTTTTGACAACGCTCCTAATTATATGTAATCCACCTGTGAAAACCGCGTTCAAATCTGTTGAGTAGTTTTGAAGTTATAACGTACCAGAGAGAAAAAATTCCAAAAATTGTTTTTTTTTTTGGTTTCTGTTACTCTTCTTAAATCGCTACGTATCAGTTTTTTAGAAAAATATTTAATCTATAGACACTCGATTTTTACTGTCCTATTATTTGTAAAGATAGATAAGTACAAAATACTGATATATTAACGGACTTAACGCTAAGAGCGTTCTCTACCAGTCAACCATTTGATTAATCTTCTTCTTTAATGTCGTCAATGACAAACTATTAGATTTGATTTGATTGCAATATCGTTTATCCGGAAATAAATTTGCAATGAATTTATTCGTTCCTTTTCAAAATTAAAATAAAAGTAAGAAAATAATTCTAGAAAACAAATAAAAAAGGAAAATAGAAAATTATTGTTTGTGGCAGGATTCGATCCAGCTACTTCCAGCTATTTCTTGAAACATTTCTTTACTAAAATATTAAAAGCAAAAATATAGAATTCTAAAATACTAACACAAAACGAAAAAAAAGTAAGTAAAAAAAAAGTCATGTTTAGCAGAATTAGAACCCTCTACTCAAAAAAATAATCCGCGATCTCTACCGATGGGCCAACATGCGTTGTTAGTAATTGGCGAAATTTCAAATGGAATTTGTCTATAGGTACGCAAATTCACCCCTTTTTTGGATGTAAGGATTGGAATTGTGAACAACCCTTTCTTATGTGGGCAGTATATAGTATAATGAAGATAAATTAGTTGACCTCCCCCTTTTTACCCCTTTAGAGGTTGAATTTCAAAAAACGCTGGAACACGCCATTAGTTATTTTTGTTGAGAAGCATTCTTTCCAAGTTTCAAGTACATCAGTGAAGATTTTAATTTTTTTTTCACACAAACTTTGCCCTCAATTTTAACCCTTTTAGGGGTCTAATTTTGAAAAATCCTTTCTTATCTGAGCACTACGTATGAACATAAAACTTCGGTCCAAATTTCAAGTTTATAGCTTTTATGGTTTAGGCTGGGCGTTGATTTATCATTGCCCTTGTTCTTTTATATATATAGAAATTATATTAATCTACTAACTAATTAGAAATGAATACAAATATACTTAAAGACCTACAATTTATTTGAGAAACCTTACAATATATTTAAGATATGCAACTAACTTATGGAAAATAACACAAAGATTTACCTATTTTCAAACTACTATTCGAAATCCGGAATCCGGAAAAATACTTTTCAAACTTAAATTAAACGAATCAATGAGTAGCCCAAAACGCAGACATTAAGGCTGGGTTGCACCAACTTACTATAACAATAACTGTGTAGTCAAAGTACCGGTAAGGTGAAAAAATTGGTTGCACCATTTTGTCAATCGTCAAAATACGTCATAACTTTTACGCTAACCGTAACCGCCCAAACTTGACCGGTTAGAGCTATTGTTATTGTCAACTTATCTGTCAGACGGGTCGAATAACCACGGACGTCATTATACTTGTAACCCTGGTAACTAACTATGCTACAAAATAAGACGGTGCAATCTATGTCGCTTCAACCGTTATAGTTAGCAGTAATGTTACTGTTACATTTGACTTTTACTGTTACGATAACTGGTACTTTGGTGCAACCCACCCTAAACTATACATACAATATAATGCCGCAATTACCACTCCATACTCCAATCAATTCCAATTTAATTTTATTATTTTATATTTAGCAGGTACCAAATCGTCTAAAGACACAATCAAATCCTTAGAAAAGCAAAAACATTTTTTATTTTATTTTGAAATCTCACTTACTACACATGATGATTAAATGCAAACGACAAACCATATCGACTTTTAAAATGTATGGTGGCGCCATCTATTGACACATTACTGAACTCATAATATTAACAAATAAATAAAACCTTTGCACTCTGTCTTCTATTATGTATTGTATCCTATTACAATATGTTGTGTACATACAATACAATTCAATACAATACAATACAAAATATTATACCAAAAGACATTTTCAATTTTAATTCCATGTACCTATCTCACTTCAAAAATGACAAAGTTTCATACAAACTGGCAACCCCTATTTCACCCCTATAGTGATGTAATTTTCAAAATCAGATTGATGCATTATTATTTTTTACCAACTTCAAATGTAAATTAATAATTTTTTATGTATCTCACTTCAAAAATGACGAAGTTTCATACAAACTGGCAACCCCTTTTTCACCCCTTTAGGGATAAAATTCCCAAAAGTCCTTTCTTAGCGGACGTCTCTTAGTCACAATCTACCTTCCTGCCAAATTTCATCTTCATCGGCTCAGCAGTTTTGGAGATTTCGTGATGAGTGAGTGAGTGTTTTTCGCTTTTATATGTTTAGATTAGAAGAAGAAGAAGAAGAAGATTTGTCATTAGAGTGTAAAAAAAGCATGCAGCCGCAATTTTACTGATAAAATATGCCTAGGTTTGCCGTAGATTTTCAGTGCCCCCCTCGAACTGTTAAGTATTTACAAAAACATATTAAAATTAAAATGACCTCGGCGTTCTATGGACCACTACAGTACTTGACATGACAATGCGAAGCTCATGAGTTTGATTGAAATTAGGGTACCGTGTTAGTATGGCAGACTATATTTTAAAAGTCAAAGACCGGCCTTATTTATATTTATTCTTTGCATCTTATGGTCGTCATTTTAGATATCGATAAATTATTGTTACGAAAATAAAATAATAGTGCCTCATTCATAGTTGAGCAACACTGGCTATAGAAGATTCTCGTACACTACGGACGCATCCCCGCAATCGAACATTCACTGTTCACTTTAATTAAATGTTCTTGACTATCGCCAAATTTATTTTGTACGGAACTCAACCACTTGGTCAAAAAGAATATGTCGTAATATGTGTTATAGAAGTAAAACATGACATCTAATAATAGCCCTAAGGTTGGCTGGAAGAAATTGCATTAGCGATAAGTCCGCCTTTGTACACATTGTTTGTATTTGTTTTCAACATGTATAATTTGAATGATAATGGTACAATAAAGAGTATATCTATCTTTTATAGTATAACATTGTACTTTAACGGTAATAGTTGTCTACTGTTATCTATTGTTATTGTACTATTAAAGAAATTGGTGCACTGTCGGAGTACTAATAAGTACGATAAAAGTAACCATACAATCATTACAGAATCACTTTGCCCTAAAACAGTGTTCCGATGATTGATTATATGATGTACACATCTGAAAACTATTATGGTGCAGTTATATGATATAATGATAACTTAAAACACGGCCACATCACAAATTCATTCTATAGTTGTTTTATTTTGCACTACAAATGGATTAAGTCCTATAGCAGTGATTGGAATATTCACAATAGAACAGGGTTGCACTATAGTTGAGTGTTCATCACTGCTAAAACAAAGTACTATAACAGTAAGATTTCAACAATTCAAACGCAAACCAGACCAAAAAAGGTATAATTTAACACTATAATAGTGCTAACTAAGTACTATAACAGTGATCTGAATATTCACAATAGGACAAAGTAGTACTATAATGGAATTTTCCTCACTGCTAAACAGAAATACTATAACAGTTCGTTTTCAACATTTATAACTCAAATCAGGCCAACAAAGGTGTAATTTAACATTACTATAGAGCAATATTATTCTATAACAGTTATATTCGCGCTGCATTAAAATATAACCGTACTATAAAATGGTGAGGAAAACGTTTACATCATTTATTTATGGGTCGATTTTGCACTATATGCTTATAGAACTAAAGTGTATTGGTGAACGCTTTTATAGTACACGATGTCACAACTAAAACCTTTAAAACGCGTCTATATAACTTTTAAGAGTTATGAGTTTAAATTATTGTATTATTTTGCTGGTTGGATCTCTCTTTACCTGAGTTCAATTCCCTGAACAGACAATTTTTTGTGATAATATTTGTTAGATTTTCTATATATTCAAAGATTCGATGTCTTAACAACCAATTGGTCACTGGTGGGAGTGGGTCCTATACAATATGAATTGTAATAAATGAATTGAATACTTATGGATTCTATTGTTCTCTTCAGTTCGGTTATAAGTGTACTGTGCATCAACCGTGATTTTGTAAACATTGCAGAAGTCTACAGTTGAGATCACTTTGCATATAAAATAACTTTGTTTTAAATGTAATTAATATGCAAAGAAAACAATAATAATAAATTTTGACAAGACACCTGTTTTAAAAATTACAAGAAATTAAGTAATATCGGTTAGTGATGCCTATTGTAATGCACACTTTGTACATTAATTACTCTTGAGACTATTTATTTATTTTAGTAGTTCTTCTTTTTCTTTTTATTATTTTTATTTAGTTTTATTTAGTAGATATTTAGGTTTAATTTATTAGTTTATTTATTATTGTTACTGTTAGAATATAATATAATATAAATTTTAGTATTAAATAAAAAGGCTTAAGTGCAAGTAGAGTTCACACACTAAAAAGGATATTTACATTATTTTATTTTATCGTTTTAATAGAAAGACGGAGTAATAAGATATTATTTTTATCATTTTTGTAAAATATCCATATGATGAAAACAGTTCCTACAATTATATTCAGTAGAATTCTATTCATATATGTAAATATCAAATCAACGCATAAATTGATTTAAATTTGCATATGCAATTGCCTTTAGCCAATTTCCAGCATACATAATAATTTAGCATTCAGAGGTGTCCTCGTAGTCATGTAATGTAGCCATACATATAAATCCCTAGGCGTTTGTGGCAACTGTGCTATGCAAACGTCTTGTCGAGAGCAGTGCCTTATTTCAGTTTTCGACACAGTCCGACATTGTGACGTGCAAACTTTTGGGAAATTACATATAGATTTTAGATATAGAGATTGCTTAGCAATATCGCCTATGCTCTAGATACTTCATAGGCTTACTTACATCTTGGATGATGAATATTGCAGAAATTTGTCTAAAACTAAGTAGCTTGAATAATTTAGATAGACGCTTACTACCTAGGAGGTACTGAAAAGTTCTACAGCTGCCCGGCACCTCTCGAATACTTTTCATCCTACTGACCAAAAAATAATTCATGCTTTCAGGATTTATTTCTGTATTTTTGTTTGTATGTACGAATGCGAATTTCTTTATTCTTCTTCTTGAGTCTTGAATGGCTCGTCAGATGAAGAATCTGTGGATTCCTTGCATTCTTCCAAGTGACTAGGCTATGTGATGTCAACATTAAAAAGCGAATTATACACGCGATATGTAAATGGTAGACCGAAAATAAATTTAGATTAAATCGAGTGGGGTATGATTAAGACGATTAAAATGTGATTTACAAAAACTATTTAAAATTTGTTTATATGTAAGTGCTTATTAAATATTAAAAGTAGTGTTAACGTTAATTGGGTTTTGGGTTTGGGTTGGGTTAATTGGATTGGCAAAATTTTTCTCTCTCTCCTGATTGCTACAAGAAAAACCAATTTATAAAAAATAAGTTAAATAGGTATTATTATTTACTAATGACACAATAGTAAATAAACCTAAATACCTATTTAACTTAAGCAATCGGTAAAGATTTCACCATAAGGAAAAACAGGTAGAAAGTTTGATGAAGCCAGGTCAAAGTCACCTTGGGAGTGCTTTTATGGTAAAATCCGTAAATGGGCATTGTCTTAAATATTTCTCTTATTTTTTTTATATTTTTTTCGGATATCTTTCTATATTTTAAGATATTAATTTGAATATTACTGATTTATATACCTTAGATTAATTTATATTAATTTTTAATTTTTTTCACGCGTGACGTCATGCGTGGTTGTATAATGCAGTAGATAGTCAGACGGAAATTAAAAAAAATATATATATCTACTCGTGTCAAATAAAATATGTCAATGTCACCTTTCTGAATTTGGTCAATAATTTATGCCTGTGGTTTTATTTTCATTACCTATCTTTCATTCGGTTTAATTTTCATTAAGTACAACATGACCAACGCAACTTACCTAAAGTTGTCTTTCTACTTGTAAAACAAAATATCGAAAACAGTGAAACTACTTACATAGAAGTGATCTTCGCAACAATACATTGTATAAACTTTAAAATACTCTGCTTTCACTTCTCGACACCATTTCTCACGCAAATCTTCTCTAATCCGAACAAACATTTTATTAGAAAATTTTGTCGAATCGTTTTACATATTGGGACAAAACATTTTCTGTAATAATTCATCTTTAGATTCACAAGCAAGCACTTTTATTATTAATATGATTGAGATGAGGTTATGTTTTTGTTTAGGCACAGAGGGAATAGACATTGACTTGACATAACAGTGACATTTTTCTTGTCGCTCAATATTAAGGCAAAGGTAAAAAAAATGAACACAGCGCATACAGCCAACAGTGACGTCATAGAAGGCAAATAAAAGTCAAAATTATTTATTTAAAAATAATATTATTTAATGCATCTTTTTTTATTTTGATAACAGAAAACTAAACACTAAGCTTATTCCTCCAAATGGTTTTTCGAACAGAACTACTTTGAAAAAATGGACAATGCCCATTGCCGAAATGCCGAAAGTCGCTTTCTACACGGGATAGGAGGAAGTGATCTATTCTTTAGCCGAAAACATCATAGAAAAGTTTAAAGTTTATGTAGTTTGCTATGGAAGAGATGAGCTTTGCTTAGCTTTAGCGGCGGGCATGCGCCGCCCTCACTAAGTCTGTTTCGGTTTTTCCGCCGGCCGACACAAACGCTCGTCAATCCGCTTGGAAACTTAACGTTTTTCACACTCGACCGCGATTGTGCGATAAATTATTTCGTGAAGTTCTAAATTAAAAAAATATATATTTAATACCATTCAAAAACAACTTTTCTGATGTTCGCTGACTGTGTTTATGGATGTATAAAATTTCTTTTTATGAAAAGTGAATAGTTTATACTTATGTTTCATTAGTTTTTAACTAGTATAAACTTTTAAACAAAAGAAAATAATAATGTTAGTTTGCTTATATCGTCGTTGTGTTAATAGGATTGGATGTTGCAGTTAAATATATTGGTAAGTTGATTTATATTCTGTTCTTTCACTTAGTTTAAAATTAACTTGGTTTTCAATTGAATTAAGTTTTCTATAGAATATTAAAAACAGAAAACAAATATTTTATATACATAGATATAATCATATCTACTAATATGCAATAAAATACTTTATTTTAAAACGTAACATTTGCACCTTTTGGTGTAAGTACCTAAAAGCATTTCAATTAATAAATTATAAGAAAAGAGAAATGATGATAGCACGTCATTTTGTTTTTCTTCATTTGCATTCTTACCATTGTTTGAAAACAGCGTGTTTGCTACGTTACAAAAAAATTTTGCTGAAATACAATTACCTATTCTAGAGGTACAATGGCAATAAAGAAAAGTTAACTATCTAAGGTGTACCTAAGAGTACTTTTTCTATAGCCCACTTAACCGTACTCAGATTTTATTTTTCCAGTCTATATCAGTAATTTTTTGGTTGAATTTATTTTGTATCACTCTGTATGGGTTATGGGTGTGATGGGTTACCTATTTTAGAAAATATTCGTTTGTTCAATAATTCATTCATATCGTGTGTTACAAGAAAATCTTTTTAAAAAGTTGTTTTCCGCGAAAAGGTAATCCCGAAGGATTAAATTCTGTCTCTTTTTTCTTTTGAGTGTTTAAATCCAAATAGATATTTTCAGACATGTTAATCTCGACATGCGTAATAAACGATTTATCGTTAAGCCGTTGGTCCCGGCTGCCATCTGGTAGTCTTTAAAAGAACCAGGTCAGAGGGCGGTTCCGTAGAACTCTGACACCAGGGTGTGCATCGTCGATTGATTGATTTGAAATGATGATGATTATATCCGTTATAACATTTGATGTGCCTTTTTTAAGTCAATAAATCAAATCAACTTATATTTACATAAATTTGGTTCGGTACTAAAATTGTAGCAATTACTTTGACTCTTTAGCCTCTTTAACCACGGAAATAAATCTTTATTTTTTTATTACATTTAGTAGGCAAACAAATACATATAGGTACATACGGCCTACCGGATACCGGTTACCGTAGCCTTTGGATGCCTGAAACACCAGACCGGCCACTTTTACGAGAGCATAACTGTCATAGGACCTCCCAAGCCTTAAACTCATTGAATCCAACTTGTGCATACTACAGATACACAAACGATATTTGAGGTTGGCCTGGACTCTTAAAGATTAGCTAAACTGCAAAGAGCAACCAAAAAAGCCTCATCTGATATGTACTATTGTTTATACTTATACCTACGATAGACGCGCAGTCATGATAGTATATTGTCGCTTGTGTAACCGGAAGGGTGTCGTCAATCGAGCGCTGTCATCTCATCATCTTTCACCAATGTATCTAATAACTAATATGCAATTTTTCCCGGGATTCTATCTCTCGGATCAGAAGCGTTCGTTCTTAGTTCACAGTTGACTACCGGAGTACCTCAAGGCGGGGTTTTGGCTCCCCTTCTATTCCTAATTTATATAAATGACCTCCCTAAAATCACAAATAATCAAATGTCTTTGTTTGCCGATGACAGCGCAATAATATTTGACAAAGGAAATTTAGACTTTATTAATATGGACATAAAAAACAATTTGACAAAAACAATTGACTGGTTAAATAATAATAACCTAAAAATTAATTTACCTAAAACAAAAATAATGACTTTCAAAATTAGACAGAATAAACCAAATAAAATAAAAGTAAAATATAATGACATTACACTTGAAGAAACAAATAGCACAAAATTCTTAGGGTTGCTCATTGACAATAACATGTCATGGCAAACACAAATAAACCATGTTTGTAATAAGCTTAATAATTTCTCATATGCGCTGCATATGCTTGGTAAAGTCGCCAACCAATCAGCACAACTAACGGCTTATCACGGGTACGTAGCATCAACACTCAGATACGGAATAATATTCTGGGGTAACGCCACTAATAGTCAAGATGTCCTTATAGCACAAAAAAAATGTATTAGAGCCATATGCAAACTAAAACAAAGAGAAACAAGTAAACCACATTATCAAAAACAAAAATTACTTACATTTCCCTCCATGTATATCTACGAAGTATGCATTTTTGTTAAAAACAATTATAATATGTTTAAACCAGTTGAAAGTCAACGTCGCTCTGATACACTTCACCTCGTAACAACAAACACAGCATTTCTACACAAAAGTATATATGCAATGGCCCCTAAACTATATAATAAGCTACCCTCACACATTAGAAAATGCAAAGAATTTTGTCATTTTAAGCGAATGCTATATAATTTATTAGTAGACAAAGCTTATTATCATGTAAATGAATACTTAAATGATAATTTTATATAATATTTTGCATAGGTACTTAGTAATTTTATTTTAATTAATAGTAATTTATATATTTGTATTCCAGTGTATAATTTGACATACATTTATTATCATCTACATAGATTATTAATCCTGACATAGTTTTTGACCTCTCGTATCCAATAATAATAATATTCAATTCAATATCGACCTTGGATTACATGACACAATTTTGCTTTTTAGATATAGGTATTGCAACTTTATAACGTAGACCTAGACATATTCCAATTCAGGAATAAAGCAAGAATTATAATTACTTCTCTATCCATAATTAAATTACTTATTAGAATTGCATGTAACCTCTTTTCAATGACTAAAATGAAATAGCTAATAATATTATTATAAATCAACATGTTAATTTTGTATGCCTGTTGGCGCACACAGAGAACTGTTCAGAATTTGTAAACCTTTTTGTATGACCTGTGTATGACAAAAATAAATGATTATGATTATGATTACATTAAGTATGACGATACCGATTGTTATTTACTTTAATTGCAAATTCAATAAGTAAGTACAAAATTTTAATGATATTACAATATAAGTAAAAATATTTAGTCTGTACATTTTGACTGAAATCGATAGAGGGATATTTAAAATGAATAATAGAAGGTACAAGTTTTTTTTGCGATTCACTGTCTCGTTCACTCATCAAATCGGAACTAAAGAAAATATACACCGAATCGGAACAGAATCAAATACTTAATTGTTAAATTATCATTAATTAGATGTCTATGGTTTTATGTCAGAGTATCTATTTATTTATTCAACGACATAAATACATTAATTTGGATATGAACGATGGTACTTGTATCCCATCTAATTACCGTAAAGCCAAATTAGATATACACTTAGAAAGCACAGCTCTGTTTTAATACGAGTCAATCTCAAAAATTTAGCTAAATTATTCGCAGTATACTGAGCATGTTTTGAATTGATGAGATTTCAGTTGTCACAATTTGCGTTAAGCCACGGATATGTATAAAAATGGGATAAACTTCAATGACGTAAATGATCTGTGCGTAATACCGCTTGTTATAAGCATATTGCCTGTCAATTTGTTGACTGGTAGAAAAAGCCTACGGTTTTAAGTTGGCCCTTTACATTATTCTAGTGAAGTTAAATAAATAAATAAAAAATTATCTGTATGAATTAGATAATCATTTAACAAATGGTCAAACAAAAAAACTCTTTCTCTTTGTCATCGCTCGTAAAAGAAAATTGTGATACTTACCGAAATATTATGTTTCTATGTTCTTCATACTTAGTTTCAGCTCAAAACTTATAAGTTTGAAAACATTTTAACATGTTAATTGGCAAAGTTGATAGAAACATTAGATTAGTCAGCTGCAAGATTAATAAAAGATACAGCTCTTTAGAACTATATGATTTATATAGCAAACGGATCCCATTTTACGCTTGGGCCATGTAAAGCTGAATATATATATATTTAGACTAGCTGTTGCCCGCGGCTCCGCCCGCGTGTAGGTCGCTTTTCGCGTAACCTGTGGAAACTACAACTATCCAGACCTATAGTATCCTATTCCCGTGCCAATTTTATAAAGCCATTACATTGCTACGATATCAAACTGAAAATATTAACATTCATACTATCACATCTTTGTCTCTAAAAGAGTAGACGCAGCCTATTACAGGGTCATTTGAACCTAAGTTATTTATTAAAATTTAATAGAGACTGCAGTGTGTTTTTCTCTTTATTGATATCGATAAAACAAAGTAGAAATTCTAGCTTTATCTAAATTAAATACGTTTATGTAAACCGCATTCAACTCTGTTTAAAAGTTTTGAAGCAGTGCTAGAAGTAAACTTCAACTGACCATAACTTCTTTTTCCCTTAACCGATTTTGACGAAACAAAGTTTTGACAACGCTCCTAATTATACGTAATCCACCTGTGAAAACCGCGTTCAAATCTGTTGAGTAGTTTTGAAGTTATAACGTACCAGAGAGACAAAAATTCCAAAAATTGTTTATTTTTTTATGGTTTCTTTTTAGAAAAATATTTAATGTATAGACACTCGATTTTTACTGTCCTATTATTTGTATAGATAGATAAGTACAAAATACTTATATATTAGAGCGTTCTCTACCAGTCAGCCATTTGATTAATCTTCTTCTTCAATGTCGTCAATGACAAACTATTAGATTTGATTTGATTGGGGTTGCGATATCGTTTATCCGGAAACAAATTTGCAAATGAATTTATTCGTTCCTTTTCGAAATTAAAATAAAAGTAAGAAAATAATTCTAGAAAACAAATAAAAAACGAATACAGAAAATTATTGTTTGTGGCAGGATTGGATCCAGCTACTTCCAGCTATTTCTTGAAACATTTCGTTACTAAATTACTAAAAGCAAAAAAAATTGAATTCTATAAAACTAATACAAAACGAAAAAAAAAAGTAAGTAAAAGAAAAGTCATGTTTAGCAGAATTAGAACCCTCTACTCAAAAAAAAAATCCGCGACCTCTACCGATAGGCCAACATGCGTTGTTAGTAATTGGCGAAATTTCAAATGGAATTTGTCTATAGGTACGCAAATTCACCCCTTTTTTGGATGTAAGGGTTGGAATTGTGAACAACCCTTTCTTATGTGGGCAGTATATAGTATAATAATGAAGACACTAACCGAATTTCACGTTTATGGCTTTTATAGTTTTGGTTTTGTGATGATAAATTAGATAACCTCCCTCTTTTTACCCCTTTAGAGGTTGAATTTCAAAAAACGCTAAAACACGCCATTAGTTATTTTTGTTGAGAAGCATTCTTGCCAAGTTTCAAGTACATCAGTGAAGATTTTAATTTTTTTTCATACAAACTTTGCCCTCAATTTGAACCCTTTTAGCGGTCTAATTTTGAAAAATCCTTTCTTATCTGAGCACTACGTATTAACATAAAACTTCGGTCCAAATTTCAAGTTTATAGCTTTTATGGTTTAGGCTGGGCGTTGATTTATCAATTGCCCTTGTTCTTATATATAGAAGAAATTATATTAATCTACTAACTAAATAGAAATTAATACAAATATACTTAAAGACCTACAATTTATTTGAGAAACCTTAAAATATATTTAAGATTTGCAACTAACTTATGGAAAATAACACAAAGATTTACCTATTTTCAAACTACTATTCGAACTTCGGAATCCGGAATCCGGAAAAATACTTTTCAAACTTAAATTAAACGAATCAATGAGTAGCCCAAAACGCAGACATTAAACTATACACCATACTAATATTATAAATGCGAAAGTCTGTCTGTCTGTCACCTCTTCACGGCTAAACTGCTGGACCGATTATGATGAAATTTGGTAGGGATGTAGTTAACGACCTGAGGTCAAACATAGGCTACTTTTGGGCGCGATATAACCGAGTCCCACGCGGAGCGAAGCCGCGGGGAACAGCTAGTACAATATAATGCCGCAATTACACTCCGTACTCCAATCAATTCCAATTTAATTTAATTTTATTTTATTATTTTATATTTAACAGGTACTAAATCGTCTTAACACACAATGAAATCGTTAGAAAAGCAAAAAAAGTTTTATTTATATGAAATCTCAAACTACACATGATGATTAAATGCGAACGACAAACCATATCGACTTTTAAAATGTATGGTGGCGCCATCTATTGACACATTACTGAACTCATAATATTAACAATTAAATAAAACCTTTGCACTCTGTCTTCTATAATTTAGTTGTGTACATACAATACAATTCAATACAATACAAAATATTATACCAAGACATTTTCAATTTTAATTCCATGTATCTCACTTCAAAAATGACAAAGTTTCATACAAACTGGCAACCCCTATTTTACCCCTATAGGGATGTAATTTTCAAAATCGGATAGATGCATTATTATTTTATACCAATCACAAATTCAAATTAAAAATTCCATGTGTCTCACTTCAATAATGACAAAGTTTTATACAAAATGGCAACCCCTATTTCACCCCTTTAGGGATGTATTTTTCAAAATCTGATTGGTGCATTATTATTTCTTACCAACTTCAAATGTAAATTAATAATTTCATGTATCTCACTTCAAAAATGACGAAGTTTCATACAAACTGGCAACCCCTTTTTCACCCCTTTAGGGATAAAATTCCCAAAAGTCCTTTCTTAGCGGACGTCTCTTAGTCACAATCTACCTTCCTGCCAAATTTCTTCTTCATCGGCTCAGCAGTTTTGGAGATTTCGTGATGAGTGAGTGAGTGTTTTTCGCTTTTATATATATATATATATATATATATATATATAGATAGACTAGCTGTTGCCCGCGGCTCCGCCCGCGTGTAGGTCGCTTTTCGCGTAACTTGTGGAAACTACAACTATCCAGACCTATAGTTAAATCTATAGTATCCTATTCCCGTGCCAATTTTATAAAGCCATTACATTGCTACGATATCAATCTGAAAATATTAACATTCATACTATCACATATTTGTCTCTAAAAGAGTAGACGCAGCCTATTACAGGGTCATTTGGACCTAAAAGCCACTCCTAAAGTTATAGTGGGCGTGAAAAGTGGAGAAAATCTCAATAAAAAGTGATGTTAGTTAAATTAAACCTTACGACACGACCGTATGTTCCGTCAAACAACAACTGAACTGACTTGCCGATTTGATTATTTTTTAAACCAAAGCCAAACCAAACCAACCAATCAATTCAAATAGCTTACAATACAACAAAATAAACAAACCAACCAATAGAACTAAATCAACAACCAATTTTTTTTTTTATTAATTCAAATTAATTGCCGTAAGGAAAATTTTCAATCTGCTATACCATATGCGAAAAAATAATTAAAATAAAGTCAGCGCCATCTATTGATATTTTATGTTACTAAATTATTCGCCCACACACATTCAATGTGTTATTTTATTAAAATTTAATAGAGACTGCAGTGTGTTTTTCTCTTTATTGATATCGATAAAACAAAGTAGAAATTCTAGCTTTATCTAAATTAAATACGTTTATGTAAACCGCATTCAACTCTGTTTAAAAGTTTTGAAGCAGTGCTAGAAGTAAACTTCAACTGACCATAACTTCTTTTTTTCTTAACCGATTTTGACGAAACAAAGTTTTGACAACGCTCCTAATTATATGTAATCCACCTGTGAAAACCGCGTTCAAATCTGTTGAGTAGTTTTGAAGTTATAACGTACCAGAGAGACAAAAATTCCAAAAAAAATTTTTTTTTTGGTTTCTGTTACTCTTCTTTAATCGCTCCGTATCAGTTTTTTCGAAAAATATTTAATGTATAGACACTCGATTTTTACTGTCCTATTATTTGTATAGATAGATAAGTACAAAATACTGATATATTAACGGACTTAACGCTAAGAGCGTTCTCTACCAGTCAACCATTTGATTAATCTTCTTCTTCAATGTCGTCAATGACAAACTATTAGATTTGATTTGATTGGGGTTGCGATATCGTTTATCCGGAAATAAATTTGCAAATGAATTTATTCGTTCCTTTTTAAAATTAAAATAAAAGTAAGAAAATAATTCTAGAAAACAAATAAAAAACGAAAACAGAAAATTATTGTTTGTGGCAGGATTCGATCCAGCTACTTCCAGCTATTTCTTGAAACATTTCTTTACTAAAATATTAAAAGCAAAAATATAGAATTCTAAAAAACTAATACAAAACGAAAAAAAAGTAAGTAAAAAAAAGTCATGTTTAGCAGGATTAGAACCCTCTACTCAAAAAAATAATATGCGACCTCTACAGATAGGCCAACATGCGTTTGTTAGTAACTGGCGAAATTTCAAATGGAATTTGTCTATAGGTACACAAATTCACCCCTTTTTTGGATGTAAGGGTTGGAATCGTGAACAACCCTTTCTTATGTGGGCAGTATATAGTATAATGAAGACACTAACCAAATTTCACGTTTATGGCTTTTATAGTTTCGGTTTTTGTGATGATAAATTAGTTAACCTCCCTCTTTTTACCATTCGTTACTCTTCATTAGTAATTTTTGTTGAGAAGCATTCTTGCTAAGTTTCAAGTACATCAGTGAAGATTTTAATTTTTATTCATACAAACTTTGCCCTCAATTTTAACCCTTTTAGGGGTCTAATTTTGAAAAATCCTTTCTTATCTGAGCACTACGTATTAGCATAAAACTTCGGTCCAAATTTCAAGTTTATAGCTTTTATGGTTTAGGCTGGGCGTTGATTTATCAATTGCCCTTGTTCTTTTATATATATAGAAATTATATTAATCTACTAACTAATTAGAAATGTATACAAATATACCTAAAGACCTACAATTTATATGAGAAACCTTACAATATATTTAAGATATGCAACTAACTTATGGAAAATAACACAAAGATTTACCTATTTTCAAACTGCTATTTGAAATCCGGAATCCGGAAAAATACTTTTCAAACTTAAATTAAACGAATCAATGAGTAGCCCAAAACGCAGACATTAAACTATACATACAATATAATGCCGCAATAACCACTCCATCCATACTCCAATCAATTCCAATTTAATTTTATTATTTTATATTTAGCAGGTACCAAATCGTCTAAACACACAATCAAATCGTTAGAAAAGCAAAAAATTTTTTTTTATTTATTTTGGAATCTCAATTACTACACATGATGATTAAATGCGAACGACAAACCATATCGACTTTTAAAATGTATGGTGGCGCCATCTATTGACACATTACTGAACTCATAATATTAACAAATAAATAAAACCTTTGCACTCTGTTTTTTATTATGTATTGAATCCTATTACATGTACATACAATACAAAATATTATACCAAAAGACATTTTCAATTTTAATTCCATGTATCTCACTTCCAAAATGACAAAGTTTCATACAAACTGGCAACCTCTATTTCACCCCTATAGGGATGTAATTTTCAAAATCAATTGATACATTATTATTTTTTACCAATTACAAATTCAAATTAAAAATTTCATGTGTCTCACTTTAAAAATGACAAAGTTTCATACAAACTGGCAACCCCTATTTCACCCCTATAGGGATGTAATTTTCAAAATCAGATTGATGCATTATTATTTTTTACCAATTACAAATTCAAATTAAAAATTTCATGTGTCTCACTTCAATAATGACAAAGTTTCATACAAAATGGCAACCCCTATTTCACCCCTTTAGGGATGTAATTTTCAAAATCTGTTTGGTGCATTATTATTTTTTACCAACTTCAAATGTAAATTAATAATTTCATGTATCTCACTTCAAAAATGACGAAGTTTCATACAAACTGGCAACCCCTTTTTTACCCCTTTAGGGATAAAATTCCCAAAAGTCCTTTCTTAGCGGACGTCTCTTAGTCACAATCTACATTCCTGCCAAATTTCATCTTCATCGGCTCAGCAGTTTTGGAGATTTCGTGATGAGTGAGTGAGTGTTTTTCGCTTTTATATATATAGATTAAGATTAATATGCAAAGAAAACAATAATAATAAATTTAACAAGACACCTGTTTTAAAAATTACAAGAAATTGAGTAATATCGGTTAGTGATGCCTATTGTAATGCACACTTTGTATATTAATTACTCTTGAGACTATTTATTTATTTTAGTAGTTCTTCTTTTTCTTTTTATTATTTTTATTTAGTTTTATTTAGTAGATATTTAGGTTTAATTTATTAGTTTATTTATTATTGTTACTGTTAGAATATAATATAATATAAATTTTAGTATTAAATAAAAAGGCTTAAGTGCAAGTAGAGTTCACACACTAAAAAGGATATTTACATTATTTTATTTTATATTTTTAATAGAAAGACGGAGTAATAAGATATTATTTTTATCATTTTTGTAAAATATCCATATGATGAAAACAGTTCGTACAATTATATTCAGTAGAATTCTATTCATATATGTAAATATCAAATCAACGCATAAATTGATTTAAATTTGCATATGCAATTGCCTTTAGCCAATTTCCAGCATACATAATAATTTAGCATTCAGAGGTGTCCTCGTAGTCATGTAATGTAGCCATACATATAAATCCCTAGGTGTTTGTGGCAACTGTGCTATGCGAACGTCTTGTCGAGAGCAGTGCCTTATTTCAGTTTTCGACACAGTCCGACATTGTGACGTGCAAACTTTTGGGAAATTACATATAGATTTTAGATATAGAGATTGCTTAGCAATATCGCCTATGCTCTAGATACTTCATAGGCTTACTTACATCTTGGATGATGAATATTGCAGAAGTTTGTCTAAAACTAAGTAGCTTGAATAATTTAGATAGACGCTTACTACCTAGGAGGTACTGAAAAGTTCTACAGCTGCCCGGCACCTCTCGAATACTTTTCATCCTACTGACCAAAAAATAATTCATGCTTTCAGGATTTATTTCTGTATTTTTGTTTGTATGTACGAATGCGAATTTCTTTATTCTTCTTCTTGAGTCTTGAATGGCTCGTCAGATGAAGAATCTGTGGATTCCTTGCATTCTTCCAAGTGACTAGGCTATGTGATGTCAACATTAAAAAGCGAATTATACACGCGATATGTAAATGGTAGACCGAAAATAAATTTAGATTAAATCGAGTGGGGTATGATTAAGACGATTAAAATGTGATTTACAAAAACTATTTAAAATTTGTTTATATGTAAGTGCTTATTAAATATTAAAAGTAGTGTTAACGTTAATTGGGTTTTGGGTTTGGGTTGGGTTAATTGGATTGGCAAAATTTTTCTCTCTCTCCTGATTGCTACAAGAAAAACCAATTTATAAAAAATAAGTTAAATAGGTATTATTATTTACTAATGACACAATAGTAAATAAACCTAAATACCTATTTAACTTAAGCAATCGGTAAAGATTTCACCATAAGGAAAAACAGGTAGAAAGTTTGATGAAGCCAGGTCAAAGTCACCTTGGGAGTGCTTTTATGGTAAAATCCGTAAATTGCCGAAATGCCGAAAGTCGCTTTCTACACGGGATAGGAGGAAGTGATCTATTCTTTAGCCGAAAACATCATAGAAAAGTTTAAAGTTTATGTAGTTTGCTATGGAAGAGATGAGCTTTGCTTAGCTTTAGCGGCGGGCATGCGCCGCCCTCACTAAGTCTGTTTCGGTTTTTCCGCCGGCCGACACAAACGCTCGTCAATCCGCTTGGAAACTTAACGTTTTTCACACTCGACCGCGATTGTGCGATAAATTATTTCGTGAAGTTCTAAATTAAAAAAATATATATTTAATACCATTCAAAAACAACTTTTCTGATGTTCGCTGACTGTGTTTATGGATGTATAAAATTTCTTTTTATGAAAAGTGAATAGTTTATACTTATGTTTCATTAGTTTTTAACTAGTATAAACTTTTAAACAAAAGAAAATAATAATGTTAGTTTGCTTATATCGTCGTTGTGTTAATAGGATTGGATGTTGCAGTTAAATATATTGGTAAGTTGATTTATATTCTACTGTTCTTTCACTTAGTTTAAAATTAACTTGGTTTTCAATTGAATTAAGTTTTCTATAGAATATTAAAAACAGAAAACAAATATTTTATATACATAGATATAATCATATCTACTAATATGCAATAAAATACTTTATTTTAAAACGTAACATTTGCACCTTTTGGTGTAAGTACCTAAAAGCATTTCAATTAATAAATTATAAGAAAAGAGAAATGATGATAGCACGTCATTTTGTTTTTCTTCATTTGCATTCTTACCATTGTTTGAAAACAGCGTGTTTGCTACGTTACAAAAAAATTTTGCTGAAATACAATTACCTATTCTAGAGGTACAATGGCAATAAAGAAAAGTTAACTATCTAAGGTGTACCTAAGAGTACTTTTTCTATAGCCCACTTAACCGTACTCAGATTTTATTTTTCCAGTCTATATCAGTAATTTTTTGGTTGAATTTATTTTGTATCACTCTGTATGGGTTATGGGTGTGATGGGTTACCTATTTTAGAAAATATTCGTTTGTTCAATAATTCATTCATATCGTGTGTTACAAGAAAATCTTTTTAAAAAGTTGTTTTCCGCGAAAAGGTAATCCCGAAGGATTAAATTCTGTCTCTTTTTTCTTTTGAGTGTTTAAATCCAAATAGATATTTTCAGACATGTTAATCTCGACATGCGTAATAAACGATTTATCGTTAAGCCGTTGGTCCCGGCTGCCATCTGGTAGTCTTTAAAAGAACCAGGTCAGAGGGCGGTTCCGTAGAACTCTGACACCAGGGTGTGCATCGTCGATTGATTGATTTGAAATGATGATGATTATATCCGTTATAACATTTGATGTGCCTTTTTTAAGTCAATAAATCAAATCAACTTATATTTACATAAATTTGGTTCGGTACTAAAATTGTAGCAATTACTTTGACTCTTTAGCCTCTTTAACCACGGAAATAAATCTTTATTTTTTTATTACATTAGTAGGCAAATACATATAGGTACATACGGCCTACCGGATACCGGTTACCGTAGCCTTTGGATGCCTGAAACACCAGACCGGCCACTTTTACGAGAGCATAACTGTCATAGGACCTCCCAAGCCTTAAACTCATTGAATCCAACTTGTGCATACTACAGATACACAAACGATATTTGAGGTTGGCCTGGACTCTTAAAGATTAGCTAAACTGCAAAGAGCAACCAAAAAAGCCTCATCTGATATGTACTATTGTTTATACTTATACCTACGATAGACGCGCAGTCATGATAGTATATTGTCGCTTGTGTAACCGGAAGGGTGTCGTCAATCGAGCGCTGTCATCTCATCATCTTTCACCAATGTATCTAATAACTAATATGCAATTTTTCCCGGGATTCTATCTCTCGGATCAGAAGCGTTCGTTCTTAGTTCACAGTTGACTACCGGAGTACCTCAAGGCGGGGTTTTGGCTCCCCTTCTATTCCTAATTTATATAAATGACCTCCCTAAAATCACAAATAATCAAATGTCTTTGTTTGCCGATGACAGCGCAATAATATTTGACAAAGGAAATTTAGACTTTATTAATATGGACATAAAAAACAATTTGACAAAAACAATTGACTGGTTAAATAATAATAACCTAAAAATTAATTTACCTAAAACAAAAATAATGACTTTCAAAATTAGACAGAATAAACCAAATAAAATAAAAGTAAAATATAATGACATTACACTTGAAGAAACAAATAGCACAAAATTCTTAGGGTTGCTCATTGACAATAACATGTCATGGCAAACACAAATAAACCATGTTTGTAATAAGCTTAATAATTTCTCATATGCGCTGCATATGCTTGGTAAAGTCGCCAACCAATCAGCACAACTAACGGCTTATCACGGGTACGTAGCATCAACACTCAGATACGGAATAATATTCTGGGGTAACGCCACTAATAGTCAAGATGTCCTTATAGCACAAAAAAAATGTATTAGAGCCATATGCAAACTAAAACAAAGAGAAACAAGTAAACCACATTATCAAAAACAAAAATTACTTACATTTCCCTCCATGTATATCTACGAAGTATGCATTTTTGTTAAAAACAATTATAATATGTTTAAACCAGTTGAAAGTCAACGTCGCTCTGATACACTTCACCTCGTAACAACAAACACAGCATTTCTACACAAAAGTATATATGCAATGGCCCCTAAACTATATAATAAGCTACCCTCACACATTAGAAAATGCAAAGAATTTTGTCATTTTAAGCGAATGCTATATAATTTATTAGTAGACAAAGCTTATTATCATGTAAATGAATACTTAAATGATAATTTTATATAATATTTTGCATAGGTACTTAGTAATTTTATTTTAATTAATAGTAATTTATATATTTGTATTCCAGTGTATAATTTGACATACATTTATTATCATCTACATAGATTATTAATCCTGACATAGTTTTTGACCTCTCGTATCCAATAATAATAATATTCAATTCAAAATCGACCTTGGATTACATGACACAATTTTGCTTTTTAGATATAGGTATTGCAACTTTATAACGTAGACCTAGACATATTCCAATTCAGGAATAAAGCAAGAATTATAATTACTTCTCTATCCATAATTAAATTACTTATTAGAATTGCATGTAACCTCTTTTCAATGACTAAAATGAAATAGCTAATAATATTATTATAAATCAACATGTTAATTTTGTATGCCTGTTGGCGCACGCAGAGAACTGTTCAGAATTTGTAAAACCTTTTTGTATGACCTGTGTATGACAAAAATAAATGATTATGATTATGATTACATTAAGTATGACGATACCGATTGTTATTTACTTTAATTGCAAATTCAATAAGTAAGTACAAAATTTTAATGATATTACAATATAAGTAAAAATATTTAGTCTGTACATTTTGACTGAAATCGATAGAGGGATATTTAAAATGAATAATAGAAGGTACAAGTTTTTTTTGCGATTCACTGTCTCGTTCACTCATCAAATCGGAACTAAAGAAAATATACACCGAATCGGAACAGAATCAAATACTTAATTGTTAAATTATCATTAATTAGATGTCTATGGTTTTATGTCAGAGTATCTATTTATTTATTCAACGACATAAATACATTAATTTGGATATGAACGATGGTACTTGTATCCCATCTAATTACCGTAAAGCCAAATTAGATATACACTTAGAAAGCACAGCTCTGTTTTAATACGAGTCAATCTCAAAAATTTAGCTAAATTATTCGCAGTATACTGAGCATGTTTTGAATTGATGAGATTTCAGTTGTCACAATTTGCGTTAAGCCACGGATATGTATAAAAATGGGATAAACTTCAATGACGTAAATGATCTGTGCGTAATACCGCTTGTTATAAGCATATTGCCTGTCAATTTGTTGACTGGTAGAAAAAGCCTACGGTTTTAAGTGGGCCCTTTACATTATTCTAGTGAAGTTAAATAAATAAATAAAAAATTATCTGTATGAATTAGATAATCATTTAACAAATGGTCAAACAAAAAAACTCTTTCTCTTTGTCATCGCTCGTAAAAGAAAATTGTGATACTTACCGAAATATTATGTTTCTATGTTCTTCATACTTAGTTTCAGCTCAAAACTTATAAGTTTGAAAACATTTTAACATGTTAATTGGCAAAGTTGATAGAAACATTAGATTAGTCAGCTGCAAGATTAATAAAAGATACAGCTCTTTAGAACTATATGATTTATATAGCAAACGGATCCCATTTTACGCTTGGGCCATGTAAAGCTGAATATATATATATTTAGACTAGCTGTTGCCCGCGGCTCCGCCCGCGTGTAGGTCGCTTTTCGCGTAACCTGTGGAAACTACAACTATCCAGACCTATAGTATCCTATTCCCGTGCCAATTTTATAAAGCCATTACATTGCTACGATATCAAACTGAAAATATTAACATTCATACTATCACATCTTTGTCTCTAAAAGAGTAGACGCAGCCTATTACAGGGTCATTTGAACCTAAGTTATTTATTAAAATTTAATAGAGACTGCAGTGTGTTTTTCTCTTTATTGATATCGATAAAACAAAGTAGAAATTCTAGCTTTATCTAAATTAAATACGTTTATGTAAACCGCATTCAACTCTGTTTAAGAGTTTTGAAGCAGTGCTAGAAGTAAACTTCAACTGACCATAACTTCTTTTTCCCTTAACCGATTTTGACGAAACAAAGTTTTGACAACGCTCCTAATTATACGTAATCCACCTGTGAAAACCGCGTTCAAATCTGTTGAGTAGTTTTGAAGTTATAACGTACCAGAGAGACAAAAATTCCAAAAATTGTTTATTTTTTTATGGTTTCTTTTTAGAAAAATATTTAATGTATAGACACTCGATTTTTACTGTCCTATTATTTGTATAGATAGATAAGTACAAAATACTTATATATTAGAGCGTTCTCTACCAGTCAGCCATTTGATTAATCTTCTTCTTCAATGTCGTCAATGACAAACTATTAGATTTGATTTGATTGGGGTTGCGATATCGTTTATCCGGAAACAAATTTGCAAATGAATTTATTCGTTCCTTTTCGAAATTAAAATAAAAGTAAGAAAATAATTCTAGAAAACAAATAAAAAACGAATACAGAAAATTATTGTTTGTGGCAGGATTGGATCCAGCTACTTCCAGCTATTTCTTGAAACATTTCGTTACTAAATTATTAAAAGCAAAAAAAATTGAATTCTATAAAACTAATACAAAACGAAAAAAAAAAGTAAGTAAAAGAAAAGTCATGTTTAGCAGAATTAGAACCCTCTACTCAAAAAAAAAATCCGCGACCTCTACCGATAGGCCAACATGCGTTGTTAGTAATTGGCGAAATTTCAAATGGAATTTGTCTATAGGTACGCAAATTCACCCCTTTTTTGGATGTAAGGGTTGGAATTGTGAACAACCCTTTCTTATGTGGGCAGTATATAGTATAATAATGAAGACACTAACCGAATTTCACGTTTATGGCTTTTATAGTTTTGGTTTTGTGATGATAAATTAGATAACCTCCCTCTTTTTACCCCTTTAGAGGTTGAATTTCAAAAAACGCTAAAACACGCCATTAGTTATTTTTGTTGAGAAGCATTCTTGCCAAGTTTCAAGTACATCAGTGAAGATTTTAATTTTTTTTCATACAAACTTTGCCCTCAATTTGAACCCTTTTAGCGGTCTAATTTTGAAAAATCCTTTCTTATCTGAGCACTACGCATTAACATAAAACTTCGGTCCAAATTTCAAGATTTTAGCTTTTATGGTTTAGGCTGGGCGTTGATTTATCAATTGCCCTTGTTCTTATATATAGAAGAAATTATATTAATCTACTAACTAAATAGAAATTAATACAAATATACTTAAAGACCTACAATTTATTTGAGAAACCTTAAAATATATTTAAGATTTGCAACTAACTTATGGAAAATAACACAAAGATTTACCTATTTTCAAACTACTATTCGAACTTCGGAATCCGGAATCCGGAAAAATACTTTTCAAACTTAAATTAAACGAATCAATGAGTAGCCCAAAACGCAGACATTAAACTATACACCATACTAATATTATAAATGCGAAAGTCTGTCTGTCTGTCACCTCTTCACGGCTAAACTGCTGGACCGATTATGATGAAATTTGGTAGGGATGTAGTTAACGACCTGAGGTCAAACATAGGCTACTTTTGGGCGCGATATAACCGAGTCCCACGCGGAGCGAAGCCGCGGGGAACAGCTAGTACAATATAATGCCGCAATTACACTCCGTACTCCAATCAATTTCAATTTAATTTAATTTTATTTTATTATTTTATATTTAACAGGTACTAAATCGTCTTAACACACAATGAAATCGTTAGAAAAGCAAAAAAAGTTTTATTTATATGAAATCTCAAACTACACATGATGATTAAATGCGAACGACAAACCATATCGACTTTTAAAATGTATGGTGGCGCCATCTATTGACACATTACTGAACTCATAATATTAACAATTAAATAAAACCTTTGCACTCTGTCTTCTATAATTTAGTTGTGTACATACAATACAATTCAATACAATACAAAATATTATACCAAGACATTTTCAATTTTAATTCCATGTATCTCACTTCAAAAATGACAAAGTTTCATACAAACTGGCAACCCCTATTTCACCCCTATAGGGATGTAATTTTCAAAATCGGATAGATGCATTATTATTTTATACCAATCACAAATTCAAATTAAAAATTCCATGTGTCTCACTTCAATAATGACAAAGTTTTATACAAAATGGCAACCCCTATTTCACCCCTTTAGGGATGTATTTTTCAAAATCTGATTGGTGCATTATTATTTCTTACCAACTTCAAATGTAAATTAATAATTTCATGTATCTCACTTCAAAAATGACGAAGTTTCATACAAACTGGCAACCCCTTTTTCACCCCTTTAGGGATAAAATTCCCAAAAGTCCTTTCTTAGCGGACGTCTCTTAGTCACAATCTACCTTCCTGCCAAATTTCTTCTTCATCGGCTCAGCAGTTTTGGAGATTTCGTGATGAGTGAGTGAGTGTTTTTCGCTTTTATATATATAGAAGATAGAAGATTTTGATTATAGTTACGCAAATTTCAAATTTACGAAAACTTTCTCGAGAGATGCGAATGAATAACCAAAAGCCTTTGATTATCAAAAGCATAAACCACTAGATCACAGACAAAGTCACAGAGAAAGATATAATTAGATCCTAAAATGAAAAGAAAAATATAATATAATCTACGTCTGGGTAAAAATCGGATGAGGTTACCCTGAAACCGGAACTCTCTCCAAATATATTAAAATAGGTGAACTTTGCAATTTCTCAAAATTGAAAAAGTTAGGAAAGGGTAGGTACTTACCGGGCTTTGATTATTTATTCTACCGATGTAAGTACGAGTGAATAGATAAAATTGAAACATTTTTAAAAATATAGTATACAGACTATAATATCGAACATGAAATTAGTTAAAAACAATTTCTACATTGATGCCTGACGGTGGTGTCCAATAATCCAAGCCAAACGTATTAGATTTATGCCAAGACAAATTAGTTTATGCTAACAATGGCAACTGTTTTGTTTTTCAAAATTCTTACATTGGTGACCTTAAACTAAACAATTAGTCAGTGAACTTACAACCAAATCATGATGGTTAATTTCATCAGGAAATTTTTTTTATTTGGATTTTTTCTGATATTTTCAGAATTTTGTAGATAAAGTAGTACCTATATATTTCAGTTAATCCCTTACCTACCGAATGGGACAATAAAACCCATTAACGTCACGCAGCTACCAGTGACCGCATAGGTGCCGTGCTGACACAGGCAAAAAAAAGTGTATGGTGAAATGAAAAGTTTGGTGTAAAACACCAGCCGAGTTTTGAAGAGTTCTGTGTTGAACACAAATGGACTATACTGATTAAATGAGCCTGACCTGAAAAGGTTTATTGATGAATCCTGTCAGATTCATTCAGGGAAAGCGTGAAACCGCCGTTTTTACTGCGAAAGAGGATGATGTATATCAGTGAAGTTACGAAACTCATAAACATCAAGTACAAGGTGTTATCATTTTTTATATTTAGGGAGGTACATAAATTTCAGGATCCTGGAAGATGGTGAACTTAAGTGTCTTGAGACGAGTAGAGCCTTTAAAAAATAAAGTCCAAAATTTATGTCGACTAGGCGAGAGGTGCTCTTTGTTTTCACATAAAGATATTCGGCGGATTTTTATTTGACCACTGTTGCCGTATTTATTATTATTGCCGTAATTTTAACAATAACTATTAAAGAACAACCTAAGTAAAAGCTGTACTTTCCTCGACTACCGATTATCCAGACCCAATAGAAAATCTATAGTTATGTGTCAATTTTGTTCGCTACTTGAACGAGGGTATTAGGTTATATCGTATCGTATGTGGGGTTCTCGAACTAATTTATTTTTTCGATTTCTTTTGCAGGCCGCGTATTCTTGACCGTCAATGTAATTGTCTAAAATAATATTTTTTATTATTCTTTTAATACACTACTTATCAGTCAATACAATATAAGAAAATCTAAAATAATAACGATGTACTTTTTCGAGTGAAATTAAAAAGATGTTGTGATATACAATCACTTAAATCAAAATATACTTAAAGGGTCTTAATTTTAAAAGCTACTTATATTGAACTCTGATTACAAATATTAATACAATATTTATACGCCACATATGAAAAAGCCTATCTCATATGTAACGCATAACTCAGGAAGGTATTTTCAATCTATTGAAAAAGAATTCATTATTTGATTTTCATTAAGCTGAGTAAAAACAACTTTATAAATGTATGTTTATTTGGGAAAGACGAAAACTTTTTGATTGTAAAATAGCTACATTTACTCTGATTTTGTAGTCAATGAAGATCGAATATTAACCGGAAATAATTTTGGGCTCTGTTCCCAATGAAAAAAAGGATGTATCAGTATGAATACTATGTGTATCTGACGTCTGTGGCACCGTAGCTCTTTGGTCTTCCGGTATTTTATACATCTTTAGACCACTTCTCTTAGACATATTTTATTTTGCAGATAAAGATAGCTCATTTTATAATCGAGTACCTACCTATAGTATTTTACCAATTTTCATTGATACTTATACAATTTCTTCGGTAGCATATGTATGTAAAAACCACTGAGCAAAACCGTAATCTGTGAAATTTTTAATAATTTTACCCTCACTTTGAAAAGCAAGAACGATATTCAAATTTTGCCTGTAATCACTACGCATCGCATCTGTTCCTAATGCTGATATAATGAAAGAAAAAATGTCGCTATCGTTGTTCCAATCGTATCAACCATAAAATAATACGATCGTGTTTAGGTTTAGTCAGTTGATAAAATCCATTTCGTACACTTTAATATTACGCTATAAACTAGGTTCTACGAGCGCTTACGTATACAGTTTATCCAGTTTATCATAGTTACAAAATATAGTATTGTAGAACAATCCTAGTATAATGGGCTACAAATGTGATGATACCACTACCTTTTACTTTCCTTTTTCTCGATGAAGATATAACAATTATTGCATATGGAAGAAATAGGATTGATTTACAAAAAGTGTCAAGTATTCGAAAGGATTTGGAGTTTACAGGAAATTGTAAACTGAAGAGATAAAATGTGGGAGCATACAATTTTTAAAACGGCATGACGAATTTGAAAACCATTATAGGAGGCAAAATAGAGAAAAGCCAAAAAGTTAACAAAAACAAATTTTAAAAGTGAAAGTCAAGGAATCAGAAATAGCGCAAGATATACGCACTTTAGAAGGGAGTCTAAAGACAAGTGCACAGCTTTATAATAGCTATATAGCACATTATATATTTTAACTAACCATAAAATATAAAACTAAAACTAATTACAATTTACTTCTTTATTTAAATTTAAAATTATATAAACAAATTTAGGCAATAGGCAATATTAAACAATTATTCATAAATTTCGTGGTCGTGCCCTTGAAGTATGGAAGCAAGAACACTGAGTACTTTCCCCCTCTGGATAGCTATGCTGATCCTTAGTATAAAGTTTATTTTCTAGAGGTTGCTGGGGATTCATTACAAAATTGCGATGCGAGAAATCCGATTTGAGCGATGCCTCCTTCATAAATAAACCTGTTTCAGTTTCGGATTTATTTTCGAAATAAAATGGCCGTTTATTTTATTATTATCGAGGTCTAATATAGGTCTAACATATCCAATGTATTAAGTATATAAAGCAAGCTATTGACCAAGGCTCTGCTTGCTTTAGTATTATATTATCGACTATATTTTATCTTTATGCCAGTTTTATCCAGATCTATTCAACCAATCTATCCAAATTTTCTGATTATTTTAAACTTAGTAATTTTTGTATGTACAATGAAACTTTAGATTAGTACTTTAGACTCAACAGGCGTGGATTCGTTCTTTAATTTTGCTATGGAGAAGATTAATCCAAATTAATTAAGGATAGGTATGGTAATGGAGTGTAAAGTTCTTCTGAGGGTTTCAACAGGCAAAGGTTTAAATCCTGTCAGAGGATCACAGTGATTTAATTCCAAGTAAAATACAAAACTAATATGAATAGCTGGATTTTTTTTAAATAAATATACATGCCTATATTAAATTGGCATGAAACTAGTAATAAAACATACCAACTTTTCTACATTAGAAAAAGATAAACGATAGAAAAACTTAATGTGGTATACGTAGTTTGTAGTTATCATGGGGTGAACAGTCGACTCAGCAACCATTTGCATAGTGCTGATAGAACGATCCCTGGGTTGTCAGGACATCCGGACGAGTTCCGGGACGCCATTCCTGAAATCCCGGAGATAGCCGCATCTAAAATAATGTCGTTGTGTTAACGTTTTAGTGTTATAGTCCTTTGAGGCACATTCGACTTCTTTGCAGCAAATTTGTCCTTTTATCGCGTTGAGATGTTGCGCATTATTGCGGATGAGTGAAAAAATACGTCAACTTTTCAAGACATAAATAAAAGGGCTAAAACATCACAAAACAGGTCTAGACATTAATTTTATCTCTGCTAGTAGGTACATTGTATATGAGATCCTACTCCGCACGTATCTGTCTTCACAGCCAATCATAGATAGACGTCCACAATTGATCACTAACAGACATTATATATATTCACTAAGAACTATGAGAATAAATAATCAAAGAAACTATTCTACCGCCACGTCTGTTGAGCAAAAACGAATTCCCACATTTATGAAAACCAATGTAGTGAATGGGCTTAGACATCCTTTTCTTAGACGATAGGCTAGCCACCTTTCATTAGGATGTATGTTCCATTAAAGTATAAGTTGTATATATGTAATGTATGTTAGTAGGTGTATAACTTTTTCTTTTTATAATGGCTGAATATAATGTTAAATAAAATTCTGAATAAAATGATTGTTAATATACACTAAGGGGAATTTAATGTTTTGTATTATACCTATAGGTATATAAGCACACACACTGCCCGTCATATAGTACTCTATATATATAGTCTATGAAAACATCAATATTAAACTCGACGCGTGCCTGGTCTGGTTTAGGACATCATTGATGCGTATAATATGTTATTTGAGACGTGTCTCGACTCTCAGTCATGCACTTAATAAGTATTTTTGTATTCTGTATAGGTTGAATATGATGAGTGGTACTCTGACCTTTTGGCTTCGGTATTAAATCCTATTCAAAGATGTGCTTGAACCTTTCACCTTTTTTTGCTACATGGGTATAGAAAGAGAGAAAAACCAAGTAAAAGATGGTCAGATGAATTAAGGGTCTTTGAAAAAGATTGGAAAGAAGTATCACAGAACAGGGACGTATGGAAGAAGAGAGGGGAGGCTTTTGGCCAGCAGTGAGACACATACAGATAGAAAAAAAAATATGACCGGCCCGACTCGACGTCAACTCTCCTCGAGAATGCTGTAGTAGGTAGACACAGGTACGAATAATTTAAAATCGGGATTATTCCCTTTCTCTCCTTTTACTACGGCCACGGACAGCAATAATTAAATTGACAACAATAAGTTAGTTATATTTATATATTCACACGCGTAAACCACAGGTGCTCATGCGTCGTAAAGTTCAATGATCACATATACCACAGGTGTAACAAACTCCAACTTTGAGGTACACATTCATCATCGTACTGAACTCGGCTCGGCTGTAAATTAAAACTTTTTCGTACGTTCTTATTTATTCCACTTAAGTAAGTAGAGTTTACTGGTCTAGGAATAAAAAATGGGCCAAAGTGAATGAGTAAAAAATATTCATTATCTTAACGGGTTTATAGTATAAGAAGAAGGTATGATAGTTATATACATAGGTCAATGTCACCGTCAGGGAAAATATATAAATACGTAAAAATTATTATTTATATATTATATACCTAAGTATTGTCCTTTATTTGAATTAAAGCAAGATAATATTGTGTAATTCACGACCGACAAGAGTTTTGATCAGCGAAATAATTGAATCTTTTAAGTAAAGAAATAGCAAGCTTAAATCCAATTTGGATTTAGTAGGATCAAGGGACGTATTGTACGAACATATCCATCGTCATTTGTGGACATTCTTTAGCACATTGAAGCTTATTTAGAAAAAAATGTTATTTATTTCTCGTGATAAGGAAGTTTCTATTGTATTATATCATATTGCGTTTACGGATTAAGCAATATGGGAAGAATTTGTTGGGCTAAACGTTATTTTTTGTTGAGTTGAAATGTAATACAAAATATTTATATTGAAATACTTCGTAAAAAATACACAAATAAAAAGTATATGTGGAAAATTATCAGTTATTATAATATTTTTTCTCTAAAATAAAAAAACCATTTGTTTACTGAAGCTTAGAGCCCTGACTTAAACTTTGACACATTAGAAAAACTCTAAAACAGTAGTTGTTTAAGTTTTTCTAAAAATTCAATATAATTTCAATAATCTCCTTAAAAATATAATCGGGCATCAACACGATTACAGATTACAAAAAACTATACTGAGGTACTAATAACACAACCAAGAGGAAGGAGAAAAATCTATTTATTACACTGACTAGTTAGTTACCTTTACTAAATACAAAGACTAAAATAATTGGGTTCTATCGCTTAATGGCATGGTCAAGCTAAGACAGATGCAGTAAGGAAGCTAGAAACAAGTAACAACATGATGCCAAACACACACCTATTTACTAACTAAACTATTTATATACACCTGTTAAATTGAATCGGAGGTTTCAATAGCAATCAATGCCACTTAAGATAAATCATATTGGGGTTTACCTACTTGGATATAGGGTATTTTTTTGGCAGTGTCAGCTTTTACCCATGCGATAATCAGTGTCCTTATAAGTATATAATATGAATAATGAATATTCGACCTTCTTACATCGTCAACCTTTCGAATGATCTTCGCTTTGCTTGCCATCTACAGGCTACCATTCCGCTAACATACTACCTTCTACCATTTTAGCTAACCAATTTCATTTGAGTCATTTAAAACGCTAAAAAAAACATACACTTGAAACTTAACTAATTTTAAGCTTGTTTTTATTTTCAAGTTTATTTATCTTTTTATTATAAATGTATTGTTTCATAAGAACAAAATATTTACATAATTGGCGGATTTCATGATAAAAGCATTCTTTACCAATCAACCATTGGGAGCAACAGAAAATCTGTGCGGCCCAAATAAAAAACAGGGAAAAATATCATAACATAAAAAAATAACCACAATAGGCATTTTAAATAGATATCATACTAAACTACAGTACAATACAATACAAAACAAACTTATTGCACATAGAATACTGAAAAAAGTTTAAAAAAAAAACCTTAAATAAAACGCAAAAGGCTGCCTTATCGCTAAAAGCAATTTCTTCCAGGAAACCTTTAGAAATGTTAGTAAATTATGGAATTGAATAGAAGGTAGTGCAGGGTATATAAACTTACTTGAAGTAGATATAATGCCTAATAAGATAAACTTACATACACAATACATAAATATACATACATTATATATTAAATCTTTATGAACTCTCTCTTTAAAGGTAAATTTAGAAGAAACTTTATATATGTCAGCAGGTAAAGCATTCCAGGTGGCCTACTATCATCTCTTAAAACCATGCAAGATCCAGTGAGTAAGGGAGATGTCGCCTTACAACATGTATTGCGCTGTCCCGCTTACTCACTGGATCTTGCATGGTTTTAAGAGATGGTAGTAGGCCACCAGAATCGAATGGATTGTAAAGTGTAGGGATTCACCATGAAACTACTGCGGTATAAAGGAATATATAGAAAATGAGTTAGAAGAATGTAGCTGACGTTCTTGAGTCTGCAAGAACAAGAAAGCTTAGTATAATTCTTAATCGCAATGGAGGCGAAAATTAACTGATCATTTTAATTTTAGTTTACGATCAGTTGATAAGAGTTTCTTTAATTTATTTTTTTATTTTTCAATATTTCTCTTGTCATCATGATGATCATCTTGTTCTACGCTCTAGGTATAGGCCTCCCAGGGCCTTACCTATTCTTCTCCTTCCAGCCTTACCGATTTGAAACGGCCTGCATCCATCCTTCAGCGAGCTTATCTAGATCGTCATTTCATCTGGTGCTTTAATGAAACACTAGCTTTTACCCGCGGCTTCGCTCGCGTGGAATTAGAACATTTTTGGTGTACACATACAAATATTTCAGTAATCTCCTTTGGGAACTTGATGCTTTTTCAGGACCAAAAGTAGCCTATGTTACTCTCCATCCTTTCAACTAACTCTATGCCAAAAATCAGGTCGATTGGTTGCTTAGCTACTGCGTGAAGGAAGGACAAACAAACAAACACACTTTCACATTTATAATATTAGTATGGATGTAAAGTGTATGTATAAAATTGTATGGGTTGTCGTCGTTATAATTTTAATGAAACGCAGCTCGTTAATTAGTTTAGTAATCCATGGAGACCTTAATTTCATGCATATAGATAACGATTTCAGAGAATTCACATTGTGAGCCTGCATGATACCGCGCATTGCGGAGGTTCTTGTGTAACAAATATTTGTTTTAATATGTAGCTACAAAATACAAATAGGCCATGGAATGGAATTGCGGAAAAAAGCGGTACCTATCGTGGAAACAATAAATAACCTGTAAACTTTACTCTGGCTTCAAGGTTAATTGCCTTTTATTTAACAACTTATAAGCTTCATCTGTCTGATAAGTAGTTTGTTCGTTATGTAATCTTCAAAAGTTTCTTTACTTTGGAAAAAAACGCCGGATTAATGTCAGTAACGACCATGAATTATTGGAAAAACCATGTACGCACAAATAAAAAAAGAAGCGAACTTATATAATAGGGATCCCTTCTTCGTTAGTTAATATCTCAAAGAATAAATGAAAAAAAAAAACATATAATTTATGTTTATGTTTCTTGATTACAGCAAAAATGATCCAGTTTTCACTAGTTATTATGACGTCACATTCACAAAAGCAAGATATGACCATTGATTAAGCTAAGTCTACATTATAAAAAATAATACTTTTCACTCCTCCAGGTAAAAAAGGGGTGCTTTTTGTTGTGAACCTAGTTCCATCAGAGTTCATTCATTTGATGATTCAAATGATCACTTTTACTCACCTGCAGTAAAAGTGGGATTTTATTGGGACAAATCGATTTTCGAAGATCATTTTTAATTGGCTTTTTTAAATAAATAGGTACTTACCTACTATAAGTTTGCTATAAGCACAGATTATAGAATGCTATACTAGCACTATAAGTAAATGATACAACAATTACAATTGCAAACAAAACTACTCACTAACTTTTCTTACTAACATTTGATCAATTGTAATATTTAATGGGCATTATAAGCCGTAAATTAATATAAAAACTAATAAATCTTATTTACGCTCAAATTTGATATAGGATCCTTAAAGGGCATTAGTAGTGCTTCTCAAACTCTAACCTTGACCTACCCAAACTACACAAGCGAAATTTGGTTGTTTATGAAAGAAAATAAGTAGTTACCTATACAAAATAATCTTTTAAACATAGTTGTTTACCTTATATATGATTAAAATATTTTAATGTAAATTATTTGAGTGAGGAGGCAAAAAAGCGACACAACTGATTGATAGTTTTTAGATTAACAGAGTTACTAGTAATATAGATCAGCAACTCTTTTTCTTTCATGCTGGTCTGGGAGAAAAAGAAAAACATAGAATGTACCAGCTGTAAAAGTCGTCTGAGGGAATCGCCGAATGGGGAAATCATAACATAGGCGATGCGGCTAGCATCCCATCACTATTGATTTCCTGTTTCAACTAACATTATGCTAAAAGTGGCCTAAGGTCTTATGGCTCTAGGCTCTGTCTACCCCGTATGGGATAAAGACGTGATTATATGTATGTATGTATGTGACCCTTTTTCTCTGTATGTTGGTAAAGGCAACTATGGGAGGTATCAATTTAGTCAATACCTCTGCACAACTGTTTATTAAATAATTAAAAAATATTAAATTCTGTAACTATCTCATAGTCTGCACCTAATAAAAAAAGTAAAAACCTCTCTCTCTCTTATCTTAGCGCTTTCCCGGTTGCTATCTCAGCCGATTGCTTTGGAGCCCAGGGTCCGCTTTCCTGCTTTTTCTCCTCCACGTCGCCCGGTCTTCGGCATCCCAAAAAACAATAAAAACAACGGAACCTATTTTTTCTTACCTTTCAGGTGAAATCAGTTGTCGAATCGGACAAGGGTAAGAGTTCTGCCCGCGAGGCAGTGGTAGCAATATAAATATTTCATGCAATACGCTGTATGTGTTATTAATTAATGTCGGGGAAAGTTGTGTTTAGTACATAAATTTTACACATTACTCGTATTGTTTTTTATTTGAACTGCTTTAAAGTCGGAAAAAATGAAATACTAAACTTAGTTCAGCTGCGATAACTGAAATTGTATACTTAATGCAATTCAAATACTTACGCTAAGCTTGTTGAACTTAATAAAAAAAGGATCTCGATAACATTTTTCAATTGTTTTATTGTTATTTGATTTAAAAAAATTTTTGTTTGAATGAATATACTTTCAATTTGGTCACATTGAATTTTCATCAAAATCGGTAAAGTAGTTTGACACTGCACACCTATGTGTCTGAGGTTATCTCTTCTGACGAAGTTCAAGTTAGCTCCAATGGGGGGCTGTTTTTGATTTTTTGGGAAAAAAGATTGTTATTACGCCGTTTTCTGCATGATTATCTTGGCATCAATCTGTTGGATGAGAAATAGGAGTCCTCAATTTTATGCTTGTGTCCACCATAACTAATGCAAAACCATAGCCTAGGTGCATGATATGTGACAATTTGATTATGCCACTCTTACAACAAAATAACCTTGTTGCGTACGACCTTCCATTACATACAAGTAACGCGGTTATATCACTGTTTCTATTTCCGAAATGGAAAACAGCAACCCTCGATCCACTTAAAAATACAGGCACTATTTGGCGGAAGGAATAGGAGAGTGGTGTTGTCTGAAAATCTATAGAAACAAATAAATTTATACTTCATTTTTATTTGGTTGATATATCAGAAATTACATAACAACGGTAAGAGTTGCTTGGAACGTCGTCATGTCAACGATACAGAACTGCTCAGCAAATCCTAATAAATCTACGATCTTTGACATATAAATTACTTTAGGGTTGAAGTTCTTATTTATGTTGACCATCTCTCCCTGAAGTAAACTTAACCCTAAGGGTTGGAATTATTCTTGGTAAAAAAGCTCCTTACTCATAGATAGTCACAAGTAGCTAAATATAATATAAAGTCTGTGACAATAAGAAAATTGTCTGTTCGATTTTTGTTTTTAACTTAGAATATTTGTTTTTGTATAACCATGTATAAATTACGTAATATGATATTATACAGTTGATTGAAACTGTATAATTTAAATATTATTTTAATGTTAGATCTAATGCAATGTTGCACATAATGATACTGATATGAAGTTTAGAACGCAAACAAGACAATACAAAATATAACTCAAATAACTGTATTGTAAATGAAGAGAAAAATCAATACATTTTTCGAGTAAAAAGCTCTTATGTTCGTATTCTTTTTAAGAAAACATGTAACCTACTTGTGTCACGGTAAAGTAGAACTGTCTTTTTTAGTGTTTCTCGAATGATTTATTTGATAAAGCGAATTACGTACGTATAGACCATTTTGGATGTTGTTTATTTACTATCTATAATAATATAAAATCTTTTATATAGGGGGCTAAAAACTGATTCCAAAAGTTATTTCTGTACGTATATAGTCTTGTGTGTTATGACTTTTTATTATTATAGATGTCAACAATAGAAAACATACAAATATCAAAAAGAAAAATCAGTTTCCGCCTCTGCGCCTTAGCATCCATGCCCCAACATGCCAATATGTGACAATGCGAAATGAGAAAATTAATTAAAAATAGTGCGATTTGATAACTTTTTTTAGTGTGATCTCTTAGCCTAATGATTAGGATGAATTTATTCTTACATTTTCATTAAATTTTAAATACTGATTTTATTATATCTACAACAGAAAACATTCCAAATTGCTGTTCAAAACTTTCCGAAACCTACATTGAAATTACTGATTTGCATACAAAACACGTTAAGGTTTTCCCTAGTGATTTTACAACATTTTTATTTCAATCTAAAAATGGATCCCTCATTTGAATTTCAAACTTATAGATGAATTTTAATTGTGTCTTATTAATATAAAGTACGAAATTATGAATACGTATAAGAAGTAGCACCTTAGCAGTAGGAAGGTGTCCTATTCACACCTTCTTACTGGATTTAAAGAAAAAAGACCTACGTAATAATAAAAAATAATGTTATAATTTTTATTTTATTTATGTAATAACACCTAATACAAATATAATTAAAAATAATAATATACTTACCACCTTCAACAGTACTGTTTTAAATTGATATCCAAAGGATGTGTGCCTCAAAGCTTCAAAACATTAAGATAGGATAAAAAACTAAAAGGCGTTGTTACCTTTTAAATAATACACAAAAATACACATGAAGAACAAATAATATTAGGAAAACTAGACTTGTAGGCTCAGATTAAATAAAAGTTATATACTCAACTAAAAATAAGATAAATGATGAATTAATTACGTATGCTATTTACATATACAATGTTGTTTATCTGCCTCCGGAACTGTGGCAGACATCATCATCATGGAGTGAGGTCAGCAAATGGAAACCCTCGCGGCTATGGACCGCTATTTTCAGTTGGTTGTATCTTATCTTGGCAGACTTAAATGAAAGATAACAATATCTCTATTATATGCAAGAATCTCATTATAGTGGCGGCACATTCTAACCATTGGGTTGTAGTAAAAGGTGTTGTTGGCGTAAACACAGATAAAGATGTATAATTGCGATTGCGGGACCTAAAACGTGTATTAATATTTAATTATGAAAGGAGTTCAGGCGGATCCACTAGGCTGTACAGGCATTATAACTAGCTGTTGCCCACGGCTCCGCCACTGTGGCATATTTAAGGTATTATTTCTGGTAGCTTATGTCGTATATCAGATTATTCATAATCATCTATTATGACGTGATTAAAAAAAAAACAACGGGTTGCACTCCGGGAGTGCCGGCAAAAGTGCAAAAAGGCAGGCATACCGACATTCTTGCCGCGTGGTGGCTTTAATGACATTGTAACAGTTTTTTGATCAGGTTACGTGTCTGACAATCAGCTGTGCCAACTTTGTTTATTTTTCAGCTCGGGATCCAAATTAATTTATAAAACACCTAAAATAAGTACAATAAGAAATCTCCACATGCGATCGAAAATAATTTTATTAGCCTTTACGAATATTGCCGAGATAAGATTGCAATAAGCCATTTCACTTATTGTTTTTTTTAAATATTGAAGCTATTTTTCTGCAAGTTGGAGACATTGAATAAATTTAATGTCTAAATATTAAAAAATATGTGCTTTACATTCATGTTGTGGTTATCAGACGAGAAGATATTGCATTATTTATTCTGAACGCTGCTCATGTCAGTCAGATTCACAGAAAAATATCATATTCAAGCTAAGATATCCTATTTCTGTTAAGTGATTGAATTTGAAACTCATACTAGAAGTCCATTTGTTTAAATTGATTTTGAGATTCAATGGTTGTGAGACTCGTTTGAAGTCATTGAGTGTCTCTATCGGAATCACCAAGCATGTATTGGTGTTCCATAAGTGTGTTGTAGAAAAAAAAACAAGTAAATCGCTGCTATATGCTTGTTTATTTTAATTTTTTAAAGTAAAATAAAAGTATATTAGTTCTGTAATTATTTAATAAATATTTGAAATCAATATAATTATACGCCCAAAAACTAAGATCGGAATGAAATAATTCATAAAAAACAAAAACAAAAATAATTATAATTCATTATAGAGTCCAGTGTACTTAGTTACTAGTAGTCATGTGCTGAGAAGGCTAGCAGCATTGCCACATTAAATTGGAAATACTTTGAGCATGGTGTAATTATCACCCTAATTATAGAATACCTTAATCAGTTTTTAGACAAATGCGAAAAATCTGATAAATCTATTAACTTCATTAAAGTCACAGTGTCTATTATGCGATAAAATTTTCATTTTATTAGTAAAATATATTGTAAACATCCTTTCAGTGTTAAACGTTTAGAAAGTTACGTCAAAATTTTGGTTCATCATTAAGTCTATAAGATGGAGTTAAGTTATAAATTAATATATTCTCTCGTGATAAGGGCTTATTATATAAGAACATTTTTAGAAGAAGTATCCTGTTGCATCCTAAGCCTAAGTTCTGAGTCCGCTAAAATTACTAACTTACTACGGATATTTATGAAACTATTAGGAAACTTGTCTGCCAGCCATCCGAGAGGTACACACATTCTACCTAAGTATAATTTTTAAGACATCTACTTGCCTCCAAGGGTATTTCACGCTATCTTTCTAATCTTGTTTGATTCGACAACAAATCATGGCTCGAGCAAAACTTTAAAGGATCTGCGATGGTCGTGCCAAGAAAGTTGTTCTTGCATGTGTAACACGATTTCCATTTAAATTTCATTGATGGTAAAGTGTAAAGAAACTTTATAATTGAAATATTCTTCTAAACTTGATCGGTCGAGTAGATTCCGAGAAAATCGGCTTCGACAAACGAACAGTGTCACATGAGTGACATATGTGGGTTTAATTTCGTTATTTATATATGGACCCTTAAACTTTTACTTCTATTTTATACTGACGAAGCTATTGCAATGGTGGCTATATTCGTAGTCACTGCATTACTTTTCCAAATTAATGTTATCATTTGCGAGCCACTGCATCGTAGCAAATGGGCTACGCTACCAGTCTACGCCGCTGCCGCCGGCTATACTACGAAGTGCTACGTCGTTGCATATATTCGTAGGAAGCTACGAGCTATAACTTGCTACAACACAATAGAAGCGAATAGGCACGTACACCTTGGTAGAGACAGATGACTTATTTTGAGAAAATAAAAATTACATTTGAAAATTGTATTTATACCACATTTTAATACATAGATCGTGCTTCGGTAATTAATATTATGTTTATAAAAGCGAAAGGCTCATTATCATCATTTTGTGAGGGTTACAATGTTAATCGAACCATGTAGACCCTGATATCAAATTTCTTCAAAGAAAGGTTACTGATTCACTTATTCATGTAAAAAAAACGACATAAAAAATTACTTGGCTCATGAAGCTGGAATTTTGCAGATAGTTTTTATTAACTTAATAATTTTATTTGCAATCACACACTTCATACATTAAAAATGATTGATTTATAACTGGAAGAAAGCTTTATGTAAAAAAATATAATACCCACGTGAACAAAGAAAATGTAAAGCTAATAAAAGTATACCCACATCAGAAGAATAAATGAAAAACCTAATATGGCTATTCAAAAAGAAACAAGCAGGTAGCAAAATTGCCAACACTCGTGGTTACTATATGTAGAGGGACCAGCTGTGCGAAATTCTACCAGTTTGTGTAAATAACTCGACAATTCCCTTAAGGGTGTTTCTTAAAAGCAATTTACACCGAAAATGTAGTCTTGAAATCCCGACCGTGCACCTTTGGGATGGTCATGTGGTAGCTGTTACGCATGGTGGCCATTGACATTTAATTGCTAGATAATGTAATGCATAAGTGTTTGTTACATTTAGAAAATAGCTATATGTAATACTTTAGAAATAAGTAACAATGTAAACAAATGTTGGTAAACCTTGATAAATAAATAAATAAATAAATATTAAACCACAATTTTCAATCCTTTGACTACTTGTGAGGTCAGTGTGATTTTGTATGAATACTATTACTAACATACAAAAAGTTGGCTACCTCCACTGCCACATGTATATAACCGCCGGTGTATAACTACAAGCAGTATATGCTTGTAGTTATGGCATGTTATTTTTTGTCGGATAATTTTGCAAACGTGTGCGTAGCGACGTGATAGAATAATGCATTAGTGTTAATACTAATTGTGTACCTCACCCCGCACAGAATGTGTTTTTACGTAGAAATAAGTGTGCGTGCCGTAACTGAGTTGGTTTAATACTCTAAGGTACTAGTATAGTATTCTGTATTACTTGAGGTTAAAGGAATTGAACCTAAGACTTGACGGTACTATGTCAACTATCCAGGGTGACTTGCGGAACCTTGTGGTTCACATAATGTACGCATATGTAATCCAACCCTTTTTACCTTCACGACTCACTCGGCGTTTACCCTTTTAAATAGTCGGGTCATAGAGGTATGCTAATGTATTCCTAAGTAGGTAGAAAATTTAAACCCACAAGAACAAGTCCGCAAGACCATTTTCAAAGATTTTTTTTTAATTCCTTAAGGTACACAACTATCTTTTAAAATTTTTATTCAAGAAAAAAAAAACACATAGAATACCAATGAGGACCAAACAAGAATACTAGAGGTTTAGAATTTACAAGCGAAGTGTCTTCATAGATTAAAAAAAAATTGCCTCGCCGCGCGCGATTCCTAATTCTATGGTTGTCTTAGATTATTTTCAATTTGACCTAAAAATTTTTAATTTTAGAGTAAAATAAATAAAATGATTGTAAAAAAAAATTCTAGCCATAAGGTTTTTTTTACTTAAATCTTAACAAGACAGATAATTGGCGAAATGTAAAATAAGCTTTTCAAGATTTATTTGTTCTTGAACTTTAAGTTAGTCGACTTAAATGATGCTGGTTCTAAATGTTATGTTCTTAATAATATAAATAATGCAATACATTACATAATTTTAGTAGCTTGAATTTAAAAAAACATAAGTGTTTTTAGTTATATATAAAATACAAAGATTCATTTTGTGAAATATTTTTTTGCATACAAATTTACATTTTTGAACGAAATATAGTTAAAAGTTCTGTCTATTTTATTTAACCCTCGTCGATACTTCATTTCCTGTTATTTTTATTTATAGGTTTACGGTCAATTATAATTTAATTTATTTTACCAACAGGTTTATTATGTTTGGCTTTTATTTATTAATTAATCACACCAAAATAATTAATTTTCATTAACTAAGCTCGAAAGTATAATTTTAGGTATGTAGCTGGGGCCATCAGGTTCACATAAAGAAAAGTGTTGTATGCAAGCATAAATATTTATGAAAATAGATTGCCTTGTTCATTCGTATGCTAGTAAACAAAACATTTACAAAGATAATCGATATTGCTTGACTATTATACAATATTGTAATTTTTCCGAAAGTTTTACCAATACCTTGCCTTGATTGTTACAAATTATTTTCTTTACTTAACTATTTTTCAGGCCCTTCTTAACAAAGTAACTATTTCTGGGAATCATTAGGGCATTCTTTTCTCAAATCTATTTGATGCGTGGGTTGCTTCAGAATCCGTAATTTGTTTCTTATTATTGCGAGCTATCTTTTCACATTTTGAGTTAAGAAATAATAATGTTGTTAGATGTTTTATTGTTGTGCGATGAAAAATACGAAACAATTGCTTCGTTTTATACGTCTCATTGCGTTGATATTTAATCTAAACTGTCTAAATATAATTTTAAGAGCATAATGATGATGATGTCCTCCTTGTCTCGTGTCCTGGACCACGCTTTACTTTCGTAATACGAATGTTATGCTAACAAATCCGAATTCGTTCGTAAAGACGATTGCAACGTTAGCAATACTGACCTAATAGATTGTATGAGTGATGTACCAGTATGTAGGTATATGAGGGTCCGGTGTTTTTAAGGAGGCGTTTGAAGTTGAGATATTTTATGTGATTTTTCTCATATTACAATCGATATTATCGAACCGTCATTGAGTATAAAATTATTTTAAGTATCATGTCTGGTCCTCGTTGGTCTTATTTTTTTTTTTTTGTTTAATATAAATAAAATAAATATTTGTTCATCCATTTTAGGATAGCTGAATAAAAATATAAAAAATATTTAAGTTATTTTATTTGTTACAGATACAAAAAGAATAATGATGTAACGCATGTCATCGAGGATGCTTAACTTCAGTGCATCCGCCGTGCAACATGACATGTACAGCCGAGCGTGCGCCACGCAAGAGTGCATCGACAATGCTTCCCAAATTTTCAACGAGTCGCAGGCCTACAACTACAGCTGGCAGGAGGCCTTGGCCTGCGTCTTCGATTCACCACCGGACGATTTTCTCTCTTCACCATTGTTTCAAATGTGTGTGTATTTCTTGTATAGTACTGTGTTCATTGTGGCTCTTCTGGGCAACGGACTTGTGTGTTTCGTAGTGCATACGACCCCACGAATGAAGACTGTTACAAACTTCTTTATAGTGAACCTAGCTGTAGGAGATATTTTCATGTCGCTATTTTGTATACCGTTTTCTTTTGTTTCTATGCTAGTGCTAAGGTATTGGCCGTTTGGTGCTGTGATGTGTAAAGTTGTGAATTATTCTCAAGCGGTATCAGTGTTTGTGAGTGCGTATACGTTGTTAGCTATATCGATAGATCGGTATATGGCCATAATGTGGCCGCTGAAGCCGAGGTTAGGGAAGGCCGCTGCTAAAATGGTGGTGTGTGCGGTTTGGCTTGGAGCGCTGGCCACCGCTGCGCCCATACCGATCGTCTCCCAACTGCAAAGACCATCGCCGTGGCATGAAGCCTGTGAAGTGTAAGTATATTTTTGGAAGCCGTTATCATATCTACAACTCATTTTCACGAAGCAGATGCTATAACCATCAAACATTTTGTAGTTTTAGTTACCGAGTGACCCTGCACTCTTTTGCTGCCAGAGTTTCTAACCCATCTAACATGGTTTGCTAAATTCCCCCATGCGTTCAACCGCAACCAATGGCTTAATGTGCCTGTTATAGATTGAAGTTCATAAATAAGCCAGACTTATTTATTTGGCAGGTACTTAAGATCTCACTAAGTGTCTACTGAAAAGCTAAGCTAGCTATCTTATAATTATTTACTTGTTTTTATTTGTCACCTCCCAGAATCATTTTAATCTCTTCCACTTAATTAGCAGCCTAATTGCTTGCTGCCTGCGCCCCCACTGTAATATTGACGGTAGGCGCGGGGAAATATTTATTTTTAGCATAACTCTTGATGAACGATGATTAAACACTCCAGATAAGAATAATTAATACCGATTTCTGTTAAAATACGAGTTCTGTCAGATTGCTGACAGTGAGTGACATAAAATAACAAATAACACATTCCTTATACGAAAGGGATTTGATGATTTGTTGTAATATAGAAAAACAGGTCATTCAGCCTTTACATTTACTTTATCTTTAGGTACTTTACTTTTGTGCATATCTATTTTTATTTTATTTAATAATCATACGGCACCAGAATTAAAAAAGAAAATAAAATCGTTGGGGGCGTGAAATTTATATCAAGTCAACCGTTATATCATAATAAACGCTATTTCTACATATTTACTCTGGTTACGTTACGCCCAACGATATTTTTTTGTCTGATTAATGCCCTAGATTCATGCGGAGAGTAGTGTGAAGAGTGATACCTAGGACCTACTGAATTATTTTTTAGTTTTTAGTACATTACTAGCATCTTTGTTTTTTGTTCTTAAATAAAACCGTTTTACTTAAAAATCTTTTTCTACTTAATTTTAATTTTAAGTTTAATAATAAAACCGTTTAATATTAAAAAATATTAAATATTTGTCACTAATTCATAATGATGCGTTTATAAATCGTCTCGTAGTAACTACTTATTATCACTTATACTTACCCATAATGTGGCTTCCAAGTAGAGCTGCTCCTTTATTTGGAACGGAACACACATCCAGGTTTTGGTCTCGGCTGTTATCGTAATATTGATGTCGCTAAGTCGAGTAAGAAGAATTAGGCAATTTACAAAATTTATCACTTACGTTGCCCTCTCTTATAAGAATTAAGAAAGCTACAAATAATAATTTCATCATTTTGGAGTCTGCATTTCGCTTGTTTATTATAATTATATGTTATTACAATATCCATGACTGTTAAAGGTTTATTAGACGTATATTATAAATGTAATATATATATTTTTTACTTTAGGGATATTTGTGGCGAGCAGTGGGCGAGCGTTAAGCAAAGCGAGCAGTATACTTGTGCGCTACTGGCGCTGCAGTTCGTGCTGCCGCTGAGCGCGCTGGTGTGCACGTACGCTCGCATCGCTCACGTCGTGTGGGGCGGACGACCGCCCGGGGAGGCGCAGACACTCAGGGACTCGAGGATGCAGCACTCCAAAAGAAAAGTGAGCATATTTTTATATTGTAGTCAAAGATATAAAGGCTAGCCTTTACACGTGAACAAGATATTTTTATTAATGCACTCATTATTTTTTGCTTTTGGTAAATAGCAAAAAATAAAAATCAAGTGTACTGACCATAGGCTGGAGTGGGACTGGTGGACTGCTTTAACATCCGATGTGTTGTGCTAGGGTTGTCCATCCATAGGGAAGCCGTATGTAACAGAACATTAGATTCCCGCTCATGTCGTGAGGCGAACGATCGACACCTCTCTGAGGGCACTCGGAAATGGTTCAAAATACAATAATAAATTTTCTTAAAATTAGCAAGTATTTAACTAGAATATTGAAAAATAAACTATAACCAGACTACGTCTAAAAAGAATGAAATATGGAAAAAATTCGGATAGAAATTAAGAAATGTCATAGTACAAAAATGGTCATGCTAAAGCCGTGATCGCACTCACTGTAAATCTAGATTCGTATAAAGCCGCAAAGATTTCACTGAATGTTTATCATTTCATCTAAATACAGCTGCATATGTCCATCCATAAGGCTTCAAAGTAAGCTGTGCTTTGACTGACGGGTATACCGCTCAGCTGTGACAGTTACGGGAACAACGACAATACGAAAATGATCAAATTTTCACGAATAGCTTACTTATCAGTACAAACTCACAAAATAAATATCAGCGTAGAATGGCAACCATTTTCATATGAGAGTACTGGTTTGTTCACTCTTTGAAGCGCAATAGTATTGCTTTAGCTAATAAAACATTTTTTTCTCTTATTCATTTATGACTCCGAGGCCAGACAAATTGGGATGCAGCCAGAAAAATTCTAGGATTATGATGATGGGCATTTTCCTAGAAATAGGTATCATTTTAACTATGTATGGCATATTGCAAACGGTCAGTTTCGGCTTGGGAACTTGATTTATTTTAATACACAAAAATACTAACCTATGAACTGTAAAACACAATACTACATAGGTACCTATATGTACTTTTGTATTTGTGCAAAATCGAAGAGCATCACGGATTGTCATAAAAATTCCACGTTTTATACCTAATGTGCAGAATTGATAAACATTAATCAATTCAATCGCTTGATAGTCTTTTGATAACTAGCCTTTAACCTTGGCAGTTCTGAGAATTTATTTCTTAGTTAAACATTACCTAATATAATAAACTAGCTTTAGCCCGCGGCTTCGCCCGCGTGAACTTTCCTCGGAAACAGTGCTTTTCCCGGGATGAAAGGTACCCTATGTCAGTTTCCTGTCTCTAAGCTACCTCTCCACAAATTTTCAGCCAAATCAGTTTAGCCGTTCTAGAGTTATAAGTTGTGTAACTAACACGACTTTCTTTTATATATATAAGATAAATGAGGTACATAGCATTTTTTTATGGGTATCACTGTTTGTAAGGTCCCCTGTACCTATCTACATAATGTATTAATAAAATTGACCTTTCGTTGTTGGATGTACTTATTGTTTCCTTTGTGTTGCGATGTTGTATAAAAGAGTATTTTTTATTCCTCAATTTTTGTACCCGCCCTCGATTTTTATGTAAGTATCTCATTATAATACACTTTAAAGTGTTTAATCTTGGGTCTGAGTAATGACCATGCCTTTGCCATATTATGCGGGTCTTGATTGGATTTATATTTTATCATGGGCTCTCCTGAAAATTAGAGAGCCTCGTAAGATATTTCAACGTCACTATGAGCTTTTAATACAAATGAGAGCTAAATATATTTTTTGTCTACAGATGATCAAAATGATGGTCACAGTTGTTGCAGTTTTCACAATTTGTTGGCTGCCATTGAACGTCTTTATAGTAAGTACCTCGTACGATATCTATAGATTTATACCTATTCAGTTTGAGAGTATTATTTTTATCATCGCAATAATCTTCAATAGTTTTTATAGGTTGTGCTAACAACCCATCTGGCTGTCTACACCAAACACTTACGTAGAGAAATCAAGTCGAGATTCTTTGCAATTTTAGTGGTATTACCTATTTTGTGCTCAAATAAGTATGTAACCAAGTTAACTGGGTATTGGTATCCTTTTGGTATCAACTAATTTATGGAGAAGTCGCTGTTAGCTTTCAGCGGTCTTAAAATACACTCATTTATTTAGTTGTGACGCGATCAAAGGCGTATTACCTTGGTAACGTAATAATTCTAATGATAGATCGATTTATTGGAATAACATAATAAAAAATATTTTTCTTTGAGTTTTTTTGATCACCTTCTTTTTTATCCTAGATTCTCTGGACTGTCCACGGGAATGACGAAGCTTGGGCAGCGTGGCCTGGCATGCCGTTTGTGTGGTTCGCGTCGCACTGGCTCGCGATGTCACATTCCTGCTACAACCCTATAATATACTGCTACATGAACGCTCGCTACAGGCGGGGGTTCAAACAGGTGTGTTGTTGTTAATTTTATTAATGACTTTTAAAATAAGAAACGACTATTTTAATTATGTAAATCTTTGCATTTACTGATTAGTGCATTATTTAAACATTGATTAAGTTTTTTTAAAATTACAAGGATACAACTGTAAATGTAAAAAAAAAATTTTATACTACAAGCGCCGATGGAACCACTTTTACAGGATTAATTTTTTTTTTTAATTAAGTATAAGAGGATTTCAATATAATTTTAATTAGTGTATTGGTTCTTGTTTTAAAAGGCCATGTACTAAGTTACTAAGCTATATATGTAAATAAAAAAGAGACAAGTACTTTTCTTAAATCTGTTATATGCCTAAAAAAGACCGCACGCGAATCGAACTTCTTTGATTTTACTTTGTAAGAATATCTCGTTTTGACACTTTTGACATAGGTATAACCCTATCGAATATAATAATACGAAATACACTTTATTTATTAGAGGAGAAACGAGCAATTGCATTTGGGCGACTTATACAGTCATTCATTTCAATCATTCGGATTCACTCCCTGTCATAGAGTAACTATCCGAGAGTAAATTTAATCTGGTGTAAAGTGGTGGAACGTAGACGAAGTTATCCAACAGTTAAATGGAAGAATAAATATATTCCGTGGATAACTATTCTCAAGTTAAGTCATGTTTGGTGAAATCGGCCCTAAGTCGTATTTCTTAATGATATATATGACTATTTTCATCTACGTTGTTACTGATATTTTACGATTGTATCCAGTCCATTTAATATCGGTATCTCCCTAAACGTGTATTTCCAAGCGTTACTTCGTTTATTACATACCTACCTAAGTTATGTTATTAGTAAAGTATCGACTGTAGAGGTATTCGCTACATCGTATCGTTATATACATGTCGGGTTAGTACAGGATTCTAATTCGACATTCTAGAATAATTTACAATAACAAGTGCTTACAGTTCTACTTTATGGTAGAACATTTAACAAAGTATCCACAAAAAGCATATCACTAATACTTAGTCTGATTTAATAAGAGTATTAAAGTAAGAAAATTTAGTTTTGTGTTCTACCTTTCTTCATTACTTTTTCTAGTGCGAAATCTAAGTATCATTAAATCGAATAGGTTTCGAGAATATTCGATTGAAGACGCTTTGAGCCGTAGATAATTTAATTTACCCACGAATCAGCTCTACCTCAGGTAACATGCGTAAGCATGCGTAAGTTACATTAACACTGGTCATTTCGGTGGACATAAAAAAGCTTTTTGCTGAATGTGTTTAACAGTCTGTTTGGAGGTCAGAATACATTGTAGGTCAGTAGCCAATTTTTTGCTCTGCTTGTGTAGCTTTTTAAAGCATTTTGATTAAAATTTGTGGGAAACGAACTTTGTCATTGATAAAATGCTATACAATAGAGATGCTGTGAGAAAACAAATCGCGTTATCTATTGTCTGTTTTATAAGGAAAATACTTCACAAACCAATGAATAAATAAAATATTTTTGAAAGAAGATCCCTGTTAGATAAAAAAAATATTTAAGTAAAGATCAAGAAACAGCTACTTGCCAACGAGAGCTTTAGCAAAAAAGCAGCAAAAACAGAACTTATTTTTAATAGCGATAAAAAATATAACTAAATAGTTGTCAGTCAAATTTAAAAACTCGAGTGGTCAAATATTATACTGAGGTAGCCCGATCGTGTGTGTTACAACAAAGTGCATTCTCATGGATAACAGATTTGGTGGTGCGGCGGATTGTGACTCGCATGGAAGTAACAGATAAAGTTCCCTTACAAATTACGCCCACCGGCTATCATATAATACAATAACGTCTGTGGTGTGCAAATGCTCGTTTTAAGAGCACACTGCCAATATAAGAAGGCTAGCACTCAAAAGAGTTTTAGCTTTGGGCTATTAATATTTTGGTTCAAAGCGGTCGTTGTTCAAAACGACTAGAATGCTGAGATATAAAATTGTAGATGCTTTATCCAATCATAATTTGTTATCATTCGACCGTGCACACCTTGGTGTCAGAGTTATTCGGAACCGCCTTTCGGCCTCTGACATGGTTCCCTTAACTACTACCAGATGGCATCCAGCACTGTAGTTTTGAATGGGTAGACAAATTGACAACAGAGTAACTACTAAGACCGAACTGATGATTTATAAATTTCTTCATCTAACATTGGGATGCCAATTCCGAGTCCACACCTTCTGACGGTTCCCCGGTGATGAACTTACTTACGAGTATTTGCTCCGCTGGTTCAGTTCTTATAGTTTTTCATTTTAAAATTATTAAGCTCCGGCAAACGTTGTATTGAAACGCGCCAACGCGTATTGGCCTACATGACCACTAAATGCTAATTTCTCTTCGAATATATATTACAATTTGGCAGACATGAAAGGCTTTTAAAATCGATTATTGCTTTTATTTTTTTAGGGCTCATAAAATATCTATTTCACAGTGTCCTTGTTTTCTACAGGTTTTGAGTGGTTGGATATGTCTCAAAATGAACGATTCTGCCCGCTCTTATCAACGTTCAAGTATCTGCGATGGTGTGCCGTTGTCAGGTAAGAAAATATTTTTGTTTTAATAAAAAGAAAAATAAAAGAATATAATAATACTAGCGACCCGCCCCGGCTTTGCATGGGCATAAAAACCTTCCTCTTGAATCACTATGTATTAAAAAAAATCGCATCAAAATCCGTTGCGTAGTTTTAAAGATTTAAGCATACATCCCTATTTATACCTCTATGTGTCCCTATATCCCTATATAGGGACAGAGAAAGCGACTTTGTTTAAATTATGTACCCTTTTGATATTGTTGTGTAGGGTTAGTACAGTGTGTAAGTAATAACATTTAACAAAAGCATATCATATTTTTTATCTGTGTAGGTAACTAAAGTGCAAATACAGATCGTATATGATACTGATGTATTATATCTATATATATAAAAGAAAGTCGTGTTAGTTACTCCACTTATAACTCAAGAACGGCTGAACCGATTTAGCTGAAAATTGTCAGGGAGGTAGTTTAGAGCCAGGAGAAGGACATAGGGTACCTTTCATCCCGGGAAAAAGTTGTTCCCGAGGGAAGTACCCGCGGGCGAAGCCGCGGGCAAAAGCTAGTATTGAATAAATGTATTTTATAAATGCATTTGGTGGAATCCGCCAATAGTTGGACGGAGGACAGATAAGTTATTGAGACTTCTGTTATAGAAAATAAAGTTTTACTATAGTTTATTAAAATGATACCAAATAACTGGTGTTATTCCTTTGATTGACTTCGGCCACAGCCTATATACCGCACGGATATATATTTCTGTTTGTCTTTCGACTTCCAAAAAATCTGATCAGAAACAACGGAGATGTGAGGTAACAAACATAAAAAGTTCAGCCGAGTTGGGAACCTCCTTTTTTGGAGGTCGGTTGAAAATACAATTTAGTTAAAAAAAAAACAATCTATAAAAATCTCATTGGGTTATCTCGACTCCAGTCAGTCGGTTGGAAGTTTATTTAAATATTTAGGTATTTAATAAACAAATCATCTGGTTTTAAAGAAGTATCAGAAGCTAATTTATACTTAGTAATAAAGCAACCTGCCTGCGTAAGATAGTAGATGTGGGACAGTAGTGTTTATATATATGTGTTATTGACATATAAGCTCCTCGTACCAGCATCACGTGACTATTTTTAGGTATGTTAATAAATCTGAAGCATCAAGGCCGTATCGGCTGTCAGCGAGGGTTCCAAATAACTCATGCTTTACGACGTGATAAGCGAGCCTAATAGTTACAGACGCCGTTATTCTAAAAAGTTATATGTAATGTTCATTTGGGTAGGTAGGAGAGTATAGGATGAAGGTATGGATTAACACCTGCCTTAAGCCATAAGTCATCCGCGCCGCCGCCATGTCTTTTCCTCACCATGAGTTGCTTACTGCTTAAAATATCTATTTATAAATAAATAAGTTAAAGGATTCGGCATTGTTATTAAGACTGCCTACTTGAAATCAAACCTGCTTGATTTCTTTAGTCGGTAAAATATACCCAATTTCAAACTTAAATATTCTATTGTAATTTTTTATGGGATATTTTTTCACAATTACTTTGGCAGTGAAATAAAAACCGAGACACCGAGACAGAAACCGAGAAAGATCTTCGCCGCCGGTTACCATTGCCTTTTACGCTCGCGACAATTTGGCTGGTGTTCTAAAGTCAGTCTTATACGTAATGATATATGATAGATTTAAAAAAAATTCCAGGGTAGAGACCGCGCGCGATTTCATACTATGTGTCATTCTATGTGATATATGGACTATCTTTGTGAAACTTAGGTGGAGCACCCCAATATATTATTATGTTACTTTCCCCTTTGTGAAATTGGCATTGTTGATTGTTTCGGTCATTTGCCCCTGTAGAGTCAGGGTCAGCCGGTAAAGGTCAATAGAAGGCCCCATTGATTTTTACCTAATGTTTTTCTTATCGAGTAAATTGCTAAGGAACATTAAGGTGCCTACAATAAATTATTGCAGGCACAATAAATTTGGATTAAACGAACGTAAAAAACATAGCGAACACACCTAAAGATTCAGGTTCACCATATTATTTTATTTTTTTCTTTGATATGTAAATCAGTCGGTTTTTACACTGGGCATAACCAACTGGACAGCTTTTCCACATTGTATGCCCCTTAATGAACGTGTACGTTTCTATACAATTTTACTGGACAAATTCACGAAAAACTGGCAGTTTGACAAAAAGAAACCAGACGCTTTGCACGCGAAAAATCTAACTACTAACTTTTCAATTCAAAATCTAAATATTTTTTTTGTAAATCCTTGTTTACCATGTTTATAACAGTCGAACAGTTATTACTTATAGAGTCCCGTCAAATTATTTAAAACAATTCTAAAATGAATGATTCCAAGCTAAGAATAACTGGGAAAATGAATTTAATTTATGTCAGAGTCGCCACGAGGATCCGCATGCTGCGTTCCTCGGTTCTCTAGATTAATTGAAGTCATGTCGCCGTGATTTACTATGTGAAATATTCTCTAAGACGCTGTGTAATAAATCAGCCAACTGAAAATGAGGTCACTGTGTGAGAATTTTGCATACATTTTAGTTTAAACGTATACGAGGGACCTTTTATGAACTTAGAAAGTATGATTTTCTGAGATTTGTGTGATAAAACATGTCAGATAAGGTCCATTTTGTTTGTTTTTTATTGGACTATATTCTTATTATTTGTGTTTTGCTATAACCCTACATTTTTAGATCTTTATTAACGACTAGGTAGGTCTTTTTAAAAGGCTGAATTTTGGCTTATGCAAGACAACTGCTTGGAAACTGAAAAGATATTATTTTCTTACAATCTCATTTGCTGGGCGGTGTAGCTGCTGAATGACGAACGAGGCTCTAGGGACGGTTTTTATCTTAAATTGGTAGTTGCTTCCGTTAAAGCATATCAAAGGTAGTTACATTCTAAGCTTAAAGTTCATAGCTCGTGGTAAACCTTAAGTTATCCTAAGGTCCTTAATATAATCGTACTAGATATTACAGTATAATGACTACCGTCTGACATTTTTACAGGGAATCTTGATCTATAGGATCACTAGAATAAATACTTTTTTTTTTTACTTTATTACCGTTTTAGTGAAAAAAGTATTCGTACCTACTAGATAGATATTGCATATTAAGACAAAATAACTATAGACGTTAAGTTTAACAAACAATAGTACCCACAAAAAATATACTATTAAGCTTATATTTATTTTTATCTTAATAGTTTGTTTATTTCGTGCCAAGAACCCGTTAGGTAATGAAACAGTTAAAACGCCCTGTTTTGGCGCCTATAAATTAAACACCAACTTAAACGCAACAAAGTGATTGTCTTTCTAGATAAAATATATTAGCATTTTATTTTTGTAAACTTTTTATTTTATTTCAACCGAAGCAGGTTATTTCCTAAGAATTTTGGCGAATAATATTCTTTTTTATCGATTACAGGAAAAAGTCCAAATATCAATACATTAAAAATGGGATATACTTAAAGTATCGAAAACGAATTCCGTAGAAAAGTATGAGTCCTACAATAAATTCTTTGTCAATAAATTCGTCTCTGGAAATGGGCATTTCATTCGACAGACATGAGAATAAATGGGGATCTTAGTTCGATATTGGTTGCTTTTTACCTTTTTTTTCTTTTGGGGTAGACTGCGGAAGTTGAGAACCCATAGAATATAAAATTAAGGTTAAATTAAATGGTTATTAACCCTTTTGTATTTATATTAACAGATGTATGATTATTGCATGTTTTGATTATTGAATAAAAATTGTAATGCTACTTCGATAATAAGGTTTGCCTCTTGATTTTCTGACAGCTTCTTTAAGGACGCGTAGAGAAAGGCGTCCTTGAGAAATACAGATTCAAGTATCGTGTAGTAATAAATACAAAAAAATCTAAGTATTTATAATAAACAAAGTAACTCAGTTAGTACTAAGTTTGTTTATAAACCTAAATTAACTGTAGGTTAACCATATAACCCTATAAACAAATTCTGTCCCTCATTTTTTACTAATGTATTGGTTATGTACTATAAAAATGACTATGAATACTCTACAGTCAACAGCGCGACAACCTAGCCAAAGCTATTGGAAATTCGCTACGTTACTATATCCCTCATAAAGTATAAACAGATCAATGATGTTATTTTGCAATTCCACAGAAATGGTCGGTGTGAATGGCAATCACACGATCAGCAGACGGGTAGCTGGTTGCAAGTGTCCTCCACGTGGCGCCGGCAACGGAGTGTCCATGTGCGTGAGCTGCTCTACACTACGACAGATGAAGACAGTAGCCTCCAATGGTTCGGCCAGGTCAGCCCCAGCGAGAGCACTGTCAGTCCGATCACATTTTTCATAAAATCATCTCTCTCGAGGACCAGCTCGTGTATATGTGCGTATTCATGAAATTTCATCTTATTCCTTTACTCACAATTTGGTTAAAAAATCCGAAAATAATTCGTTTTGTCCACGATACCGCCATCATACACGTGTAAATATGTGTGATAAAAGTGATAAGTAAAACCTATTATAAACCCACGCAGCTAACAATTGAGTGACTTTCTGTGTAAGTTAACAAAGGCTCGGCTAGATCAAAATTATATCAATTTCATATGAAGTCAGGTTCATAAAATGATCAATGTTCTTAGGACAAGTACAATAGAATAAGCATTAGATAAATATTATTCTACAAACGTTTGTACTAATTCAAAAGTTAAAGTCTATAAAGTTTTTTGTGAAACTTCTGGGATTTTAACACAAGCTACAAGGATTCATTGTCCTAATCATTTTGAATGGTAACGCTCACGATTTCGTTTATCTGTTGACAATAATTACATATTCTAAGAATTTTAACTCATTTTAACATGTAGTTCGAATGTTTTATTTGAATTGACGATTTTATCTTGAGTTGCTTACATGAATCTAAATATTAATTTAAATCAAAAGGAGGTATAAACAATGAATGACCAAGATATTGAACGTAGTTTTTAGTTTAAATTTCTAAGTGGAGTAAAAATTTGTAAGTAAGAAAAAACCTTGTTGTTAAAATGTATTCGTTGAGATAATAATTTAATGTTGATACAAAAATATATTATAGTTCATAAATAAGAATTAAGTAACTAATTAAGTAATAACTACCTTCCTTTAAGTAGATCCGAATGCTCTTACCCACAAATGTGGGACGGACAGTTACTTGGTGCGTATACAATACATGTAGAAAGCTGGCTACCGGCGCCGATGTTGCCAGGCTTGTCGGTACTGCACCCGTAGCCAAGTGACAATTTTAAAACGCTAACGAATGTCGACAAGAGCAAAATGTATAGGATTGACATAAGCTGCAGTAAATCACGTGGTCAATCTTATGTCAATCCCATACATTTTGTTCTTGTCGTACGTCGTTAACGTTTTGCGATTGTGACTTTGACTAAGCCCCCAGAACATTTCGCCGACGGTCTGCGCTAGTAAGGCACGAGTCTAGAGTAGAGATTGTCTGCGCCGACTACCCGCGTGGACCCGTAGGTCGACCGCCGATCTCGATTTTCTCCTCTCGTAATGGCTACTTGTATCGCTGAGCCACATTTCGCTCCGCCTAACACACAAAAAGCTTTTTTTTTTTTTTTGTTTACATTGTGGAATGCGTTGTCACAAACAAAAAAAATTTTTTTTAAAGCCTTTTGTTTGTTAGGCGGAGCGAAATGTGGCCCAGCGGTACAAGTAGCCATTACGAGAGGAGAGAATCGAGATCGGCGGTCGACCTACCGTTCCTATACCTTAGCGTTGGAAAGTCGGCGCTGGTTGCCAACTTTCTAAGTGATACTACGTACGAACGAGAGAAATGACTGATTAGTGATGATAAATGATACATCAACAAGTTTGGCCTAGGACTCGGTTATGGATATTTGTTGATTTAAACTATAATGAAATTTTAAACTAGGATCTTTTTAATTAATTACATTTTTATGACCAAAAATAGTAATTTGTAATTTTGTATATTTTTTTATTTATGTACCTATGTTAATGTAAGTATATATTGTTATTGTAAAATAAGTACTCTTAAGTAGAGCGGGCAAATTGCAAGATTAATAGTTAATGAAAATATCGGTCTTACTATTTTTATGTATTAATTAATAATGTATGATGTCGGTATGTTTTTCTTAGATTGGCATGAGAACATTTATCTGATATGAACATATTATTCAAAACAAAAATCTAAAAATTCAACAGTAAAATGCAAAGTTCATTTACCGTCTATACCTATCTGGCTTATGCATGTGTACGAGTATCATCTCGATTATACGGTTTCGTTTGTTACATTATATAGGTATTTCCAATAATGTTATAGTTAACTTACCTTCATAGCTTTAGTGTTTCAGTGTTTTATGCAAATAGTATTTAATTCTCGAAATACAGACCTAGCTTAGTAAAATTTGATAAACATTAAAACTAAGGGTTTTGGAAATACAATCCGTCTAGACTAAAATATACTTAAAATACCTGAGAAAATCTAATCAGATTGAATTTCATACTCGTCGGATTATGTTTCTAGATCAAATACACTTTATTACATTAACGTGTATGTAACTAGGTACTTTTTAATTATGATTAGATTATGACCCATCGAACTTAACTCCTTTTCTTTTTTTGAGTTTCTTCATTTTCTATTAATTTGTACAATTCTAATATTATAGAGGTCAATGTAGTGTAGATATATGTTTAGGAGTTAGCGACATTGGTGTCCATTACTGGCTTGTATTAGTTGATTGTCTGACATAAAAATTAAAGGTTTATTATGTTTGTATATTTTTTATAAGATATAGTTATTCCAATCAAAAGATTGATCCTATCGAGTTTGTACTAAAAGTAGAGTTTGAACTAAAAAAACTCCGTTTTAAAATCAAAGTTCAAACACAAGTAACACACAAAAACACAAGTAGGAGCACAATTAATCATGAAATCAATAATCCACCCTGAGTTTACCTATTTTCCAGGTCCTTCACTTTAAAAATTAAATCGTGTATCTTGAACAAGATCAGCCAACTGATACCTTTTTGCTGGAAATACATCCACATACGAAGTAATATAAATATCGATGTTGGAACGTGTCAGGTTCTACGACTATCCTTTTTTATATTATGAATAATAAATACTAATGTGTTTTTACCATTATTTGCAAAATCCTTATAAAAGATTTATGATAAGCCCTTGTTACACTTACGCATAATTTTCTGCCTAACAATAAGGTACACCAATTTATTACCCAGGTGTATGAATATGTACGTGACTTGCTTATTGTAAATGTGTGTGGAATTTCAGTATCGATCAATCTTTTTCAACTTTTTTCATTTTCTTTTGTAGCAATCTATGAAACTTCTGTAAAAAGAGATCTAAGTTAAACAGTATTTTTTACTTTTAAAAAGATGTTGAAATCTTGGGATGAATCACGATCAATTCCCCGGATGTTTTTGTTGCGAAGTTTTCTCGCCGTCAATTCACAGGGATATAATTTATAAGTGATTGTTCAAGAATATTACAATGAAAAGGATCGAGGGCTAAAATAAACGATTCTATTTGGTCCACAAAATGTACTTTTGAAAGAGTACATTTAAAAAATACAAAATGTATATCATAGCTGTAAAATGCTAAACTGTACATAGAATAATAGTGTGAATAAATAAAAATTAAAAAGTAATTATGACTTTTTTTTTACGTCTTTGATCCTTTAATGAACAAACAGTACAAAAATCAATTAAGCATCTTACTTCTTTTAGTTAGATATTTTATCTAATATAAGTTTATCCAAGCTATTTATTTAACAATCGCCAATAATCACCATAGTATTTAAAAGATTTTTCAGTTATAATAAGTGTAAGTATATATTCTGCCATTGTCTTGATTATTTCGATATTTTTAGGTTCCTGGAACACGTGCGTGTCTAGCACGTCTCGGGAACGTGATGAGTGTGTATAGTCCTTTATTCCAGACAAATCAACAATCCCTGCCGCTGTGAACAAATCCATACTTCCATACTTCCATACTATCCATACTAATATTATAAATGCGAAAGTCTGTCTGTCTGTCTGTCTGTCACCTCTAAACGGTGGCGGCTAAACTGCTGGACCGATTGTGATGAAATTTGGTAGGGATGTCGTTAACGACCTGAGGTCAAACATAGGCTACTTTTGGGCGCGATATAACCGAGTCCCACGCGGGGCGAAGCCGCGGGGAACAGCTAGTTCTATATATTTAGTGAAGTTTCATAAACTACCAAAGGAAAAATGCTCTTTCCTTATTCGTTTTATAAAGAATGGGAAGCAATTTTCTATGACGAAGAAAATATTCTTGTATACAAGGATACTCCTCTATACAAAACTTTATAATGAAAAAGTAGAATCGCGAGATCTAATTTTTTTATTTTTTACTTTAGTATTAAATTTATACAAGTTTAAGTAAGTAGTTTGTATTTAATACAAGTTTTCAACAAAAATTTGATTCTTCACACAAGTTTTTGTACGTATGTATGATAACCCTCATAGCATTAAGTACGCCGAATATTTCTTCCATGCTGGTCTGGGAGAAAAAGAAAAACATAGAATGTACCAGCTGCTTCTCTTCCCGCGCAAGCCGTAAAAGTCGACTGAGGGAATCGGCGAATGGGGGAATCATGACATTCTGTTTCATCTTTTATAATGCTAAACGTGGTCTAAGGTATTACGGCCCTAGGGCCAGAGCCTGTCTATCCCGTATGGGATAAACGTGATTGATATGTATTTATGTAGATAAACCACAAGGGTAATTTTCAAACCTCGAGAGGAAAAAAAGAGCTAGCTAGCTAGAAAGCAATTAAACCAATGGTTTGATCCAAAAAACGATAAAGAAGGGGAAAGTTCTAAAACAAAGAATTGGGAATCAGGCGTGGTCTCAGGCAAATTTTTTAAATCTTTGTTCTAGAATATAAATCTGATAGAATTGGCGTACAATTGTTCGAATTCATGACGTTTGTATGATAAATGAAGTCCACTGAAAACGAAAACAGCTGCGCAGTCTGTACAGACGTTTAATATATCAAAACAAAACAACAATTTTTCATGGCCGACGGTATTTTCCTTGAATCGTCGGAGCAACGGACCATGATACTCAAATTAATAATCTCCATAAAGTGATAGCAGTAAATTCTTGTAATTCATCATCATCATCATCTTCTGCCCTTGTGTTTATGACCGCACTTTCGTATATTCTTTGAGCATTAGCAGTACTCTTATCAGCACCCGTAGCTAAGTGACAATTTCAAAACGCTAACGAATGTCGACTAGAACAAAATGTATGGAATTTTTCGTGTGGAAAAGGCCTTCGCCTACCACCCAGCCAAGAACGGGAAGCTGGGCCCACCAAAAACCACACGGTGTCAATTCGCCTACCGCTTTTTGCCGGGACTATGTGCTTCCTGATGCTCCACAGGCCCGGCACAGAAACCTTATACCCTAGCCTAAGAATACTTCAACTCTTTTTTCACGCATTTTCTTTCGTCATTCGCCGGTTAACTGTAAGAGATCCCTTCCATAAGTGCACCATTGGCTTCTGATTTTAATAATAATGTATTTACTATGTATTTTAAAGCAACAAATATATTACAAACAAACGTCATCTAAAAACCGCTTCTCTTGTGTCAAGAGTAAGGAACAAACTCTAAATAGATTTTAAAAGACGTAGTTTCGTCTATTAGTCCTCCAACTGGGCCTCTCCCGGGCTTAAGTTTTCAAACACGTAACTTAATTTACATTGCCTTTAATTAGAAATGCTTCCGACAATACCACTATCCCTTTGTTTTCAGTTCATTATACCGGCTTATCTTAAAGGTTGCGTATTGGTTGGAATTTGTGACTTAAACTTATTGGTCATTTTAAAGGTTCCGTACCTAAAGGTAAAAATATGGTAACAGACTCCGCTGTCTGTCCGTCTGCCTGTAACCAGAACCGTGATAGCTAGACATTTAAAAATTTCACAGATGTGATATATTTCAGTTGCCGTTATAGCAACAAATACTAAAAACATTTTTCAGTGGGACTCCCATACAACAAACGTGAATTTTGCAGTTTTGAATAAATATTATAATTGTACGGAAATCTTGCGCGACTTCGAATTCATAATTTCTGCTGCAGGTTGTCCACTTCTGGACATAGGCCTCCTCCAAGGATTTTCAAAATGACCGGTTAGAAGCGGCCTGCATCCAGCGCCTGCCTGCGACCCTCAGCCCTTGGAGCCTAAGGCCTTCCGACCAACTGGTCGGTGGGTCCAATGTTGCGCTGGCCGGTGCGCATCGCAATTGGACGTTTTTATTAGATCTTCGATCAAGCTTTTTCATTACAGTTCTCATCATCCCAACTACAAGTTACCCACACTACCTGACATATGCCAATGTCGCAATTTCTCCCTAAAGTACCCATTTAAACAATATTTTACACACTTATATTGGCTTAGTCAAGCTGCTAGTATAGTATTCTGCAATCTGTGGTCAAGCATATGGTAAAAGATGGGCGCGCGTATTTAACTTTATTTTTTTATACTACTGAGAAGGTAGGCAAAGAAGCTGATGGAAAGCGGTTACCGCAACTTATAGACGCTTGTAGTACCAGAGGGATCATGGTTTAGTATTTTTTTTATAGCGACAAAAGACAGACATCATCTGTGTAAATTTCAAATGTCTAAACACCACGATTTACCACGAGACTGGTAACAGACGGAGGGATAACGGATCTTATGATAGGGTCCCGTTTTACCCTTTCAATTTTAGACAATATTACATTGACTTAACTACCAATGATTATACATACATATCACTGCTCGTGACTGTACCTCGTTGAAATGGTTTCAATTTTCTCAAATATTTACTTACTTTAACGTCTTTGATATAGATATGTAAACGTTTCAGTATAATTGCATTAATTTGATATGTATGATCAATATATTATCATGGGTTATTACTTGTTAGTGATTGATATATAGCCCGATAATGTTTACTTTACTAACTACTTGCTGTTGCCAGCAAATTCGCTCGCATAGTACTTCTATATACCTAGTCTATAACCATTAGGTAGTATGTGTCTTTTAAGTAATAAATTAAATATTCTTACAGGTGTTGTGTCTACGAAGTTAACTTTCCCACATGTAGGTACTTATAAAAAGTTCTCTCCTTTCATAATATTAACTAGCAGTCCATTTCGGTTTGCCCGTGGTACACATATATATCTTCAGATAAATAATTTTATTAAAGAGAAAGAAAGAAAAAAATGTTTACTTATTTGTTATAACACAAAACAATGGAAAAACGGATGAATAATATGAATATGTATCGTACCCATATTGAACCGAACGCCTGATGTGCTGAACTGCTGAGTATGTGCCAGCGTGATTTATTTTTGAAAACCCTTATTTAAATCAATTAATCTCTCTGTCAGCTTGTGTATAGCACCTAAATAAATAAACATCAAGTTGACTTTCTGTTGAGTTACCTAAATTATTTCGTTCGTGCATAATATAAAAAAATATCGTATCTCTATACATACGATAATTTTCTATATTAAAGCCCCCTGGCTGACTACACGAACTAGGAATGAACCTGTATTTCATTCATAGAAAGCTCATTTGTACAAACCACAAATGTAGTACTGGACAATTGACTTCTACAGGTGGCAGAAAAAGTGCAGAAAAAGATACCAAGAAAAATAAGATACATTAATTCCTAAGCTAGACTAATTATGTGCTTTGGAAACTTGTGCAAGTGATATGTGGTCTATTATAGAATTAGGAAATCGCTCGCGGTCTCTTTTTTAATCTATGTGGGTGGCCTACAGTACATAAACATCGCATAAAACAACAATTTCTTCTATAATAATATTTTAGTACTGACTATTATTATAGAAGAAATTGTTGAATGTGCACTGGCACATCGGTAAATTTTCCTGCTAGGTTGTTGTTTTAATCAGATAAAAAAATGCCTCCAACTGTTCCTACATCATTGAAAAAAATTTTATGAAGACGTCACTTAAGTAGAAACTGGGCTCCATAGCTATATGATTAGGTCGGGCTGCATGGGGAAATAGCTGGTACTATGATAATGAGTTTCCTTGATTCAAAGGTTTAAAAAAATACAAAATTTTGAACAAAGTTGCCTCGTGACCGTGACCGTAACAAGTGTGTACCTTCGAGAGTCCTTCGTCGAGAGTCCTTCCCGGACGAAGTTCCCGGATTTCCCAGATGGCTTACCCTAAATTAACGTTCTTCTCGAATAGCGCTCAATTTATAACATATTTAAACTTTCTAGGTGATACTTATTCATGGTTTTAATTTTATTTTTTCTTCTGTGCCAGTATGGAGATGGTGTCCAGAATTGGATTTCTTGTTGGTTTCCTCCCACACGCACAAATCATGATGGTAAAGGTTACCAAACTAATTATATAATTTGTCCTTAATATTTTATTAGTGAAATATACAATATGTACTATATTGTAATGTCAGCAGTGACATATACAAATATAAAAATTTTGGATTCTATCTGTCATCAAAGCACTATATCCTCGTTGCATCCGAAGTCGTTTTGCTAAACCATTATTTTGGTGGAAATAAATAAATAATTAAAAAAATAAATAATGAGAGATCATAAAACGCAATGTCTATTTGGAAAGCAATTCATTGGTTACCCTACATGAGATAAGGTAATTATTTTACACTAGCTTTTGCCCGCGGCTTCGCCACCGTGACTTTCCCTCAGAAACAGTACTTTTTTCCGGGATAAAGGTTCCCTATATCCTTCTCAATGCTTCTATGTGTATAAATAATTTCAGGAAGATTGGTTCAGTAGATATTGCGTAAAAGTGTAACAAACAAATCAACAAACTCACTTTTGCATTTATAATAATATTAGTTGGATTTACCACTATTGTCACAACCAGCGGCAGCAAGTCTGACGTCATCCTTCCATTGAACTGCGTTCTTTGTAAAATCCGTTTAATCCGTATAAAAAGTTATTCCCGTTGACACCAACTTCCGTATAATAATTTCAAGAAAAAAGTAAGCTACGAAATAAAAATAGTTTTTTTACAATTATGTCGCCTTTACGTTAACGACATCGACGAGATTGAGATAACTTCATGCAACGGAAACTCTTTTTATTCTATCATATACATGTATACACACACACGAATTCTAATTTAGTTGCTTGCAACATAATCCTACTTTTCACTGTAAATAAAAATTTTATATGCTTTCGTAATTCCAAGAATAAAAAGAAAGGGTGGAAATATTAATCAGACGTCTTACTTTCTCATTATTTTATATTCTTACTTAACTTTCTAATATTTTTACTCAAACGTCAAAAATAATGAGAATTGTTTGTCTCTGTTTCAGACAATTAATTAAAAGTTATAAAAAATTAAAGCTCAGTATTATGAAATGAAAATTCACTTTCTTAATAAAATTATTCTGAGTTTTACCTCCGTGGCATAATTGACCAAGCGAGCGAAACGAGCAAAGCGTTTCAGTTTCGACTGGCCCAAAATTATTTTGTCCGGCCGTCTGTTTGTTTTCCCCTACTATAAATATATCTGAATAATATAAGTAGATCTAAGTATGTTTATATAGCTACAAGTGTTCTAATGTCTCCCTTTATTATGCGCCATACAAGACTTTCCTGTTTTTCCTAATGGTTGACTATGAAATAAGTTTAAGGTTTCTAGTTTCCGCTATTTTTGAACTGACTTCAAAAAAGGAGGAGGTTCTCAATGCGTTGGAACGTTTTATTTATTTATTTTTTATGTTTGTTACCGGATTACTCGAAGACCCCTGGACAGATATGAATTTTTTTTTTTGTTAGAAAGGGTATACTTCCTAAATGGTCCGAGTCATCAGAACAGGATCTGATGATGGAATCATGGAGTAATCGAGGGAACATTATTGAGATTTGGGTATTTTTGATATATTCCATGTCAATAAGGTGAGACGATGCTGATGACGTTTAACCGACTTTCCAAAATGCAACGTGTTTACAACTTTTTAGTTGTAATTTATTGCATATTCATAACTTAAGGTTAAAAATATATTCTTTTGCCAAAAAAACGATACCGACTTCAATTACTCAACTAAAAAGGATAAAATACTTAATTAATACATTGTCGTTTAAATAAGTATGCTTCATATCAAATATTTTAATAAATTTGAAGTTGAAGAATAAATATAAAAATAAATAAAAAATTCATAAATATATAAATAATGTCTAACTATCTTTCTTTTATATTATTCGCATAGGTTCTCGGTTTGTGTAATATGTTTGCCTCTTAATGGACACTATGGACAGTCGCAGGCGTTATCCTCGGTAGAAACCGCGCGCGAATTCTTAATTCTGCTGTTTAAAATATAAAAATACCAGCGATCCACCCCAGCTTCGCATGGGCATAAAAACTTTCCTCTTGAATCACTTTATCTATTAAAAAAACTGCATCAAAATTCGTTGCGTAGTTTTAAAGATTTAAGCATACATACTACATAGGGACAGAGAAAGCGACTTTGTTTTATACTATACTAGCTGTTCCCCGCGGCTTCGCCCCGCGTGGGACTCGGTTATATCGCGCCCTAAAGTAGCCTATGTTTGACCTCAGGTCGTTAACTACATCCCTACCAAATTTCATCAAAATCAGTCCAGCAGTTTAGTCGTGAAGAGGTGACAGTCAGACAGACAGACTTTCGCATTTAAAAGAGTAGACGCAACCTATTACAGGGTCATTAGAACCTAAAAGCCACTCCTAAAGTTATAGTGGGCGTGAAAAGTGGAGAAAATTTCAATAAATAGTGATAAGTTAGTTAAATTAGACCTTACGACACGACCGTATGTTCCGTCGAACAACAACTGAACTGGCTTGCTGATTTGATTATTTTTAAACCAAAGCCAAACCAACCAACTAATCAATTCAAATAGCTTACAATACAACACAACAAACTACCGATAAACAAACCAACCGTATTAATTGCCGTAAGGAAAAATTTCAATCTGCAATACCATATTGACCATATGCGAAAAAATAATTAAAATAAATTCAGCGCCATCTATTGATATTTTTTTTAGAATTTCAGCCGACGCAATTAGGCTTTGGAAGTAGAGGAGGATGCGAAGCCGCCGTACATGCAGCCCGTACTTTCCTCAAAAACGGCGAAGCTGAGGTGCTGCTGAAGGTTGACGTCCGGAACGCGTTCAACTCTGTGGATAGAGGCGCTCTGCTGACACAAATAAAAAATGTTATACCTGCCACGTATGCTTATATGTGGCAGTGTTACAGCGAGCCGACAAATTTAGTTTATGAAGGCAAAATTATAGAGTCTGCAGTTGGTTGTCAGCAGGGCGACCCTCTCGGGCCTGCAATCTTCGGTTTGGCAATTCATCCCCTTATTAAAGATTTGGCATCTAAATTTAACTTATGGTACTTAGACGATGGTACCCTTGGAGGTGATGCGAATACTGTTTTATCTGATTTGGAAAATATAATAAAATCTTTTGGAAAAATCGATCTGGAATTAAATTTTTTTAAATGTGAGCTACATTTCCGTAATAGTCTTGCTACTCACGTAAAAAATGAAATTCTTCAAAAATTTAATGTTTTGGCCCCAAATTTGACCGTTATAGATGATCAGTCACTCCGCCTTCTGGGGGCACCGGTGTTGGAGGATGCTTTCATGAAATTTGTAGATGACCAAATTTCTTCTTTTGAAAGATCTTCCAACCGTCTAGCAGTTATCAACCCCCATTTTGCTTATTGGATAATAAAATTTTGTCTTTTTGTGCCCAGAACCACCTACGTGTTACGGTGTTCCCCGCTTTGGGCCCACGACGGACTTCTTGCTCGCTTAGATAAATACGTGCAGGAGGCCCTCGGAAGCATTTTGAATTGCCCTCTAAGCGACAGATGTTGGGCCCAAGCAGCACTACCGATTCGCCATGGTGGTCTAGGCATACGTAAAATTTCCAGTGTGGCACTGCCAGCTTTCTTGTCCTCGGTTCATAGCACGCTTAACCTCATCGGTAAAATTTTATCCCCGTCGTTTTCTGACGTAGAGGTTGCATGCTTGAGCGAGGCCAGGAATGCTTGGTGTAGTGTCAACAGCCCAGGTACAGATCTACCCCTGAATTTGGCTTCGCAGCGGCAGTGGGACGAACCGCTTTGCCTACTTGTCCGTAATAATTTACGGGCAACAAGTAGTTGTCCGGCTAAGCGGGCTCGTCTCTTAGCTAGCTGTGAGCCAGAATCAGGTTACTGGTTAAACGCTGTTCCATCGTCAACCCTAGGTACTTTACTGGACAGGACTGGCTTCTGTTTAGCAGCAAGCCTGCGGATAGGTGCCAGAACGAACGAGCCCCATCGCTGTCGTTGCGGGGAAGACGTCGACCCCCTAGGACACCACGGTTTAGCTTGTCGTCGCAGCGCAGGTCGCATTTCACGTCATGCCGCCCTCAATGACGTTATTCGTCGGGCCTTTGCCAGTGCCGGTGTGCCAGCAATACTTGAGCCTGCTGGCATTGCCCGTGATGACGGCAAGAGGCTAGACGGCATGACGCTTATACCATGGCGGAACGGGAGGTCGCTCGTATGGGATGCTACTTGTGTTGATACAGTAGCACCATCTCACATACGAGCGACATCCAGTACGGCAGGTGCGGCTGCGACTGCGGCGGAGGCTAATAAGAGTTTTTATATTAATTAGTTTATTTATTTTTTTAGAATAGAATATGTATTATATTATTGTAAACCTATCTTTTATGTAACTAAATTATACGCCCACACACAATCAAAGTGTAAATTTTTTAAAATTTAATAGTGACTGCAGTGTGTTTTCGTCTTTATTGATATCGATAAAACAAAGTAGAAATTGTAGCTTTATCTATATTAAATACGTTTATGTAAACCGCATTCAACTCTGTTTAAAAGTTTTGAAACAGTGCCAGAAGTAAACTTCAATTGATCATAACTTCTTTTTCCCTTAACCGATTTTGACGAAACAAAGTTTTGACAACGCTCCTAATTATATGTAATCCACCTGTGAAAACCGCGCTCAAATCTGTTGAGTAGTTTTGAAGTTATAACATACCAGACATACAGAAAGACAGACAGACAGACAAAAATTCCAAAAATTGTTTTTTTGGTTTCTGTTACTCTTCTTTAATCGCCTCGTATCAGTTTTTTAGAAAAATATTTAATGTACATACACTCAATTTTTACTGTCCTATTATATGTATAGATCAAAGAAGTTCGAATCGCGCGCGGTCTCCGCAATTTTTTTTAAATCTATGGTATAGATAGATAGATAAGTATAAAATCCATATCCATACTTCCATATCCATACTAATATTATAAATGCGAAAGTCTGTCTGTCTGTCACCTCTTCACGGCTAAACTGCTGGACCGATTGTGATGAAATTTGGTAGGGATGTAGTTAACGACCTAAGGTCAAACATACGCTACTTTTGGGCGCGCGATTACCGAGTCCCACGCGGGGCGGAGCCGCGGGGAACAGCTAGTACTTATATATTAACGGACTTAACGCTAAGAGCGTTCTCTACCATCTTCTTCTTCAATGTCGTCAATGACAAACTATTAGATATGATTTGATAGGGGTTGCGATATCGTTTATCCTGAAATAAATTTGCAAATGAATTTATTTGTTTCTTTTCAAAATTAAAAGAAAAGTAAGAAAATAATTCTAGAAAACAAATAAAAAACGAAATCAGAAAATTATTGTTTTTTAGTGACAGGATTCGATCCAGCTACTTCCAGCTACTTTCTTGAAACATTTCTTTACTAAAGTAGTAAAAAATTCTTAAAAATTAATACAAAATGAAAAAGAAGTAAGTAAAAAAAGTAAGTAAAAAATAAGTAAGTAAAAAAAAGTCATGTCTAGCAGGATTCGAACCCTCGACTTAAAAAAAAAGATCCGCGACCTATACCGATAGGCCAACAATTTCAAATGGGTTTTGTCTATAGGTACGTAAATTTACCCCTTTTTTGGACTGTAAGGGTTGAAATTGTGAACAACCCTTTCTAATGTGGGCAGTATATAGTATAATGAAGACACTGACCAAATTTCACGTTTATAGCTTTTATAGTTTTGGTTTTGTGATGATAAATTAGTTTACCTCCCCCTTTTTACCCCTTTAGATGTTGAATTTCAAAAAACGCTGAAACACCCCATTGGTTATTTTTGTTGAAAAGCATTCTTGCCAAGTTTCAAGAAAATCGGTGAAGATTTTAATTTTTTTTCATACAAACTTTGCTCTCAATTTTAACCCCCTTAGAGGTCTAATTTTGAAAAATCCTTTCTTATCTGAGCACTACGTATTAACATAAAACTGCGGTCCAAATTTTAAGTTCATAGCTTTTATGGTTTAGGCTGGGCGTTGATTTATCATTTACCCTTGTTCTTTTATATATATAATATATAGATAGTGATAGTGGGTCACATAGAATAAAAATACACCTTAGATTTGAGTGTTAGTGTTAAGTGGTATACTTTTGTCTGTGGCCCACTGTATATGTAGGTGTAATAATAAATTATACCGTGCATTGTTAATGATTGCTTGTCAGGAAATTGAAGTTTATTGCTTTTTATACGGAAAACGCGTAACAGCGTGTGAAAAAGAAAAGTCATTTTCCTTGTAATTTTATTTGTAAGAAGTTGGAATCAATTGATCAACAACATTAAATATTTGTTTGCATTAAAGTTAAAATAACCTTGATATATATGATTTAAGAAGCAGGCACGTGTGTGACTTCGGTTTAATTTGTTATTTCTATTTTTTTTTCTATTACTTCTGCCCTTTAAAGCAGCAAAACGATAATTTTATGAATGTAAAAGCATAACCACAACATAAAATTTACAAAAAACGACACAAATTATGTCGTATTTTTGACCCATGTATGCTCGAAGTGGCCTACTACTATATATTAATGGAAATAAGACTATTTACTCCTTACATAACTCAAACACAACAAAATATTGAAAAAAGGTTGTTTGTCAGAAACAAATTATAAATGGCTCTTTTGAGGATTGAAATACAATATTGTGTGATGAAACGCTAAGTATCAGGCAAAAGTATTGATATTTCATTGTTTCAGTCAGAACAAAGTGAGGCGCAGTAAAAGTAATCGTCAACGCTAACGACCGCTAAATCAGGACCACGATTAAATGCGTACCCTGGGCTCTGAAATTTGAGCTTAAATTGCAACTACGAAACACGCTACCGTAGCGTGCCTGTGTGTACAATTTACCCAATTTATAAAATTTAACGATACTCATACAATAAATTGTACCGTACATTTCTCATATATGTATATTTTTAACATTGTAGATGTACTTATTGTTGATTTTGCAAGCTTTAAGTAAATCATATAAGATTTATTTTTATCTGTTTCTTCATCTTCTGTATACTGTTTATATAAAAGCGAATAAAGTTCTATACTATTCTAATCTTAGCTTCTTAACTTAGGGAAAATATCGGGCCTATGGAAGGAAAAGGTAAGTTTTTAATTAACGCTACGTTTTTTTTCCTCATCAATTGTTACCTAATTTATAGGTAAGTATCTATATTGAAACGCTGCAGAAGATGGATGAAGTGCTTTTTTATCAGGTCGAATATCCATGAGGGAGGCCTATGTCCAGTAGTTAACTTGATGTGGCCGATATCCTAACTTACTAACTAATATTATAAATGCGAAAGTGAGTTTGTTTGTTTGTAACACTTTCACGCCCAACCTTAACCCTGCATCAATCTTCCTGAAATAATGTATATGTAAATTAGGTAGTAAATATATACTACCTAATTTACATGCTATACGGTGATGGCAATCAAATCAGTATATAAGTTAAAGTTAGTTACAACCCCCTTATTCACAAAAATAACAAACGTTTGTTAAGTCCATTTTAACTAAAATGTGTTTTGGCTCTTATTTTCACGGTAAATTTCGATAAGAGAAAAAAGTACCCAAAATCCTTAACATATTTTAGTAAAAATTGGAATTAATAAACGTTTGTTAATTTTATGAATAAGGGGATTATCATTAACTAGCTTTCGCCCGCGGCTTGGCTTTGCCCGCATGAATTTCCCTTTGGGAACAGTGCTTTTTCCCCGGATGAAAGGTACCCTATATGTCCTTCTCAATACTCCTAGCTATGAGTATGCGAAATTTCAGGAAGGTTGATTCAGTAGATAAGGCATGAAGAGTAACACAAACAAACAAACAAACAAACAAACAAACAAACAAACAAACAAACAAACAAACAAACAAACAAACAAACAAACAAACAAACAAACAAACAAACAAACAAACAAACAAACAAACAAACAAACAAACAAACAAACAAACAAACAAACAAACAAACAAACAAACAAACAAACAAACAAACAAACAAACAAACAAACAAACAAACAAACAAACAAACAAACAAACAAACAAACAAACAAACAAACAAACAAACAAACAAACAAACAAACAAACAAACAAACAAACAAACAAACAAACAAACAAACAAACAAACAAACAAACAAACAAACAAACAAACAAACAAACAAACAAACAAACAAACAAACAAACAAACAAACAAACAAACAAACAAACAAACAAACAAACAAACAAACAAACAAACAAACAAACAAACAAACAAACAAACAAACAAACAAACAAACAAACAAACAAACAAACAAACAAACAAACAAACAAACAAACAAACAAACAAACAAACAAACAAACAAACAAACAAACAAACAAACAAACAAACAAACAAACAAACAAACAAACAAACAAACAAACAAACAAACAAACAAACAAACAAACAAACAAACAAACAAACAAACAAACAAACAAACAAACAAACAAACAAACAAACAAACAAACAAACAAACAAACAAACAAACAAACAAACAAACAAACAAACAAACAAACAAACAAACAAACAAACAAACAAACAAACAAACAAACAAACAAACAAACAAACAAACAAACAAACAAACAAACAAACAAACAAACAAACAAACAAACAAACAAACAAACAAACAAACAAACAAACAAACAAACAAACAAACAAACAAACAAACAAACAAACAAACAAACAAACAAACAAACAAACAAACAAACAAACAAACAAACAAACAAACAAACAAACAAACAAACAAACAAACAAACAAACAAACAAACAAACAAACAAACAAACAAACAAACAAACAAACAAACAAACAAACAAACAAACAAACAAACAAACAAACAAACAAACAAACAAACAAACAAACAAACAAACAAACAAACAAACAAACAAACAAACAAACAAACAAACAAACAAACAAACAAACAAACAAACAAACAAACAAACAAACAAACAAACAAACAAACAAACAAACAAACAAACAAACAAACAAACAAACAAACAAACAAACAAACAAACAAACAAACAAACAAACAAACAAACAAACAAACAAACAAACAAACAAACAAACAAACAAACAAACAAACAAACAAACAAACAAACAAACAAACAAACAAACAAACAAACAAACAAACAAACAAACAAACAAACAAACAAACAAACAAACAAACAAACAAACAAACAAACAAACAAACAAACAAACAAACAAACAAACAAACAAACAAACAAACAAACAAACAAACAAACAAACAAACAAACAAACAAACAAACAAACAAACAAACAAACAAACAAACAAACAAACAAACAAACAAACAAACAAACAAACAAACAAACAAACAAACAAACAAACAAACAAACAAACAAACAAACAAACAAACAAACAAACAAACAAACAAACAAACAAACAAACAAACAAACAAACAAACAAACAAACAAACAAACAAACAAACAAACAAACAAACAAACAAACAAACAAACAAACAAACAAACAAACAAACAAACAAACAAACAAACAAACAAACAAACAAACAAACAAACAAACAAACAAACAAACAAACAAACAAACAAACAAACAAACAAACAAACAAACAAACAAACAAACAAACAAACAAACAAACAAACAAACAAACAAACAAACAAACAAACAAACAAACAAACAAACAAACAAACAAACAAACAAACAAACAAACAAACAAACAAACAAACAAACAAACAAACAAACAAACAAACAAACAAACAAACAAACAAACAAACAAACAAACAAACAAACAAACAAACAAACAAACAAACAAACAAACAAACAAACAAACAAACAAACAAACAAACAAACAAACAAACAAACAAACAAACAAACAAACAAACAAACAAACAAACAAACAAACAAACAAACAAACAAACAAACAAACAAACAAACAAACAAACAAACAAACAAACAAACAAACAAACAAACAAACAAACAAACAAACAAACAAACAAACAAACAAACAAACAAACAAACAAACAAACAAACAAACAAACAAACAAACAAACAAACAAACAAACAAACAAACAAACAAACAAACAAACAAACAAACAAACAAACAAACAAACAAACAAACAAACAAACAAACAAACAAACAAACAAACAAACAAACAAACAAACAAACAAACAAACAAACAAACAAACAAACAAACAAACAAACAAACAAACAAACAAACAAACAAACAAACAAACAAACAAACAAACAAACAAACAAACAAACAAACAAACAAACAAACAAACAAACAAACAAACAAACAAACAAACAAACAAACAAACAAACAAACAAACAAACAAACAAACAAACAAACAAACAAACAAACAAACAAACAAACAAACAAACAAACAAACAAACAAACAAACAAACAAACAAACAAACAAACAAACAAACAAACAAACAAACAAACAAACAAACAAACAAACAAACAAACAAACAAACAAACAAACAAACAAACAAACAAACAAACAAACAAACAAACAAACAAACAAACAAACAAACAAACAAACAAACAAACAAACAAACAAACAAACAAACAAACAAACAAACAAACAAACAAACAAACAAACAAACAAACAAACAAACAAACAAACAAACAAACAAACAAACAAACAAACAAACAAACAAACAAACAAACAAACAAACAAACAAACAAACAAACAAACAAACAAACAAACAAACAAACAAACAAACAAACAAACAAACAAACAAACAAACAAACAAACAAACAAACAAACAAACAAACAAACAAACAAACAAACAAACAAACAAACAAACAAACAAACAAACAAACAAACAAACAAACAAACAAACAAACAAACAAACAAACAAACAAACAAACAAACAAACAAACAAACAAACAAACAAACAAACAAACAAACAAACAAACAAACAAACAAACAAACAAACAAACAAACAAACAAACAAACAAACAAACAAACAAACAAACAAACAAACAAACAAACAAACAAACAAACAAACAAACAAACAAACAAACAAACAAACAAACAAACAAACAAACAAACAAACAAACAAACAAACAAACAAACAAACAAACAAACAAACAAACAAACAAACAAACAAACAAACAAACAAACAAACAAACAAACAAACAAACAAACAAACAAACAAACAAACAAACAAACAAACAAACTCACTTTCGCATTTATATTATTAGTTGGGACTAAGACTGGCATTCTCTAGTCCAATGTTATACTGACTACTAAACATATGTGGCACTTATGTTTAATAACAATTTTAGACCATATTTACAGCAAAAAGTTCACTCATTCATTCAGTGACAATTACAGAATGTTTGGTAATATAAAAATATTGTTGCGTCTCATTTACTCTGTACTGTATAATATTTCTAAAAATACGAAAATAGTATAATAAATATACGAAAAAGCTCCGAGTTCTTTGAATTCTTAGAATGAATACTTTTAGAAAAGGATTTAAGTAATAGAAAAGTTTATAAAAGAAATTAATAAAAATATTTTTTTAGGATCTAAGCAAAGAATTCAATGATTCAGTTAAGAGACTTTTTAAAATGCCATTAAATTTCTATGGAAATCTTAATTAATTAAAATAAAAGTAAATTAAAGGCGGATTAAGGTTAAAAGCAAATTGATCTGTGATGTCCAATGGTACAGATGGTCCGGCGGGGAAAACTGACTGATAGCGAGATGAATAAATATCCATAAATATAAAGATATAGAGAGCAGGAGACAACGGACACGAGTGCTAATTCTTCTTAGTAAAATCTTGTGTTAAATTAATTGCGTAGATGACAAATACTTACCCTTCATCAAAATTATCATCCATTATAGGGTATAACCGTAACCACTGTTTAACTTTTTTTATTGTGATGATAATAAAAATGCTTTACTATATTTTTCAACTTCATTGGGCACCGCACTTCCAAGGAAAAAGTAAAGCTACTTACATATAAAAAAACCGACCAAGTGCGAGTAAAACTCACGCACGAAGGGTTCGGTTTCATATCCAAACAAAAGGGCAAAAATCAAGTTTGTTGTACTTATGGGAGAAAATAGAATAGAAATAGAAGAACTATTTATTGCACCAAACAAATGTATACATTACTTTTCTTAAATTTTGCAGCAATATAGTTTTTAGACCAACAGCGGAGTTTTAGTGATAAGGTCCCATTTTTGCCCTTTGGGTACTTTTTAGATATTTTTGGATCCTTAAAACGTAGGCTTTATCTGCCCCCGACTGTACCTATACCTTTTATGTGATTTAGAGATTATGTAGTAAATAGCTTAAAACTAACACAAATCTGATAAGTACCAAAATTACTTGAGCGCTTTAGTTAATCGCGTAGGAAAATCTAAAAAAAAGTTAAATGTGACCCAGAGGTCACATTTAACTTTTAGTTACAGATAACTAAGAATTTCTTGTTAAATTATCTTCATCCTGAACAGCATAAAAGTTTGACAGACTGACAACAAAGTGATCTTATAAGGGTTCCGTTTTTGCGTTTCGATATACGGAACCCTAATAATGGTTACTAATAGTATAGATTTATTAGTATTGATTAATTTTTGCTTAAAAATAAGAGATGTTTATGTAATGTATATAGGTAAATGTTTTCTTCGTAGGTACTTATTCCTTTTACAGCGAAATGTGGCAACGTGTGGTGTTAGTTCGTAACTTTTGACATTCTAATGCTAGTTTTCAAGAAGTACGATGTATTACTGAAATATAAGAGCTTATGTGCATATACTAAATTATTTCAGTAAAAATTATATTTAGTCAAGATACTTAATTGAACAGATCTTGGACGGAGATAGGATGCCGAAAAAGGTAATGTGGACGAGTAAAGGCAGTAAAGCGGATCTTCGAACCAGCTAAGAATGCAACCAGGGAAGCGCTTAGATGAAGGCGATACTTAATTGGTCAAATCTACTAAATTTTCAGCGTCGAGTATCAATTAATATCAGTCGTGTTTTACGAGACCATTTTTATGCCGGACAAAGTATTTTTATGGCATAATAAAACGGCTAGTATCCTTCATACATAATTGATATTTACGGCACTGCCTGCACGCGTAAGCACTGGAATTTCCCCTGTTTACGAAGAGACGCACTTGTTGTGAAATATACTTTACATCGTAAACAAAAAGCGTGTACGGCCGTTGCGATTTACCTAGTTTCTAAGACATATTTGCATTACAAAGTACCTAATACACACTCGGTAAAAACGCGGTTCCCTTCGCTTATTTTAGAATTTCGTATTGGAGGAAAAACAATGTAAAACAAAAGCAAGTAAGTATCCGACTTCAAAGGTTGTTACAATATTTTAATCAGGCAATGGAACGACTGCCATCTGACCTTTTTATAACCACTTCAGAGGCCGAGTGGTGGAAAAGAACTCTGACACCAGGGTGTGCATGGTCGATTGACTGTGACACCTACACGAATTTAATGAATGGCCTTTTAAAAGGAAAACCAGACTAATATAATCTGAGTGTGTTAGTGGCCAATATTGTAAGATTTTTCATTTTCAGGCTGTCTTAATCTGACACAGCCTAACACTGCTATCTAGCAACAACTGCCAGGATCAAACTACTTGATATGACGAAGTTTCAGAAAGGCATGAAGTTAATCGTGACCAATCCAAATAACCACGCACGTCTTTTCACACGCACGATTATTACCACAGAATCTAGAAATATTAACGATTTTGGATAATTACTCTGTTCTGTGATTATTTACAAAAACTCATGCTCTGCTAGGTAATGAGCTCCTTCATCGTTTTCATTTTATTTTCCTATAACGTTGCATAATTTTGTCTGAATTAATTTAGATATATACCTACTAGAATTTTTTACATTTCGGAGCCCAACTTTTGTTGATTGAAAAAAAGTTAGTTACTGTTAGGTACAGGATACATATTTAAATATAATGTATCTGAGGGAAATAAAAATAATGTATATACGGGTAAGAAAATAATCCACTTGAAAGTTGATTGACGCACAGAACAAGGATGACCCGAGAAAAACGTGAAAGGAATAATTAATGTATTCCTCATTCTATCGGCAACCACAAAAATGGTGGCCGATATAACGAAATGAAGGGAGTTAACGTAAAAATTCGACCACTAATGGAAAGCCTTGGACGAAGATGATGATATTATAAGACATGGGAGAGAGGTCACTATTATACTGTCTCTTATACAAGAAATTACTCATTATTATCTTATCAATTAATACCATAGATTGTTCCAATGACAAACAAAATAATTCGATACGAAAACGCTAAAAATACATAATAAAAATAAAAATAAAGTATGTCTACAGACACATGGCTTCCTCGTGATTAGCGGGTAAAATAGGTATATGTTTTTTGATCGAAACTGGAAAATCAAACAATTACGTCTTCTTCTTCTTTTCACACTGTCATATGTTGATCGTCTTCGTCTTTGGATGTTTTTCCCGATTGTATCTTCAGCTTACGCTTTAGAGCCCGGGGTACGCTTTTAATCGTGGTCCTGATTTGGGGGTAGGTACCGATTGTACCGTCTGACTTCTGTTATAAACCCTATCTAAAAAACAGACCAATAGAAACATGATCTGCGTGTGTGAACACTGAACAGTCAGATTTTTCAGGCTGCCTAAAGGCATCTAACACAGCATAACGACTATCGATAACAGCCGGGACAAACGGCTTAACGTGCCTTCCGAAGCACGGCAGAGCTCAAGATTAACACTGTAACATATTGATTTCAAACCATAAATATTGGAGTGAAATTCCTTTAATGAGGTCCGCTTAATCCCATTGTCTTATTAACCGTTTCAGAACTAAACATCATGATTCTTTTGTTTAAATTCCTTAACATTTAGACTGATATTTGATTGATTATATGTCACAGACTCAGACGCGAGATTGTCCGCGGCCTACACCCAGGATAAAATAGGTATTCTTTCTGAGCTTGTATGATTATCCTAATACGGGTAGCGAGTTTACTTTATGGATCACTTAGCTAAATTTCAATTAATCAAATATGTTATACGAGCTTCTTGAATTATCATACATCAAACGATAATTTAATGATTGGAAATCAGAGCTGTAAGGCAACAAACACATTAAAATTAACAACCAAATTAAAAACCTTTTTTTCAAAGTTTGTTGAAAATAAGCCATCCCATGCTTACATTTATTTTAGCTAATCTCAAAAATTTATGTAAATACAAAGGGTTTTATATGTATAAATGATAACACGTTTTTGATTGTTTGAACTGAAATAGGGATTATCTATGAAAGATGTCGTCTATAATTTATGAAAATTCATCCCCCGGTAGTCAGTCGGATAAAGAGGGGCGGGCGGGCATACTAATCGGATAATAAACAATCTTCCTAGAAAAATGTATCTGTTTTGCTGCTTGTTTAAATACATTTAAGTCTGAACACACTAACTTGTATATATTATTTCAGTACCTACTTTTGTAAAACTTAATGTATTCGCTGAAAATAAATGATTCTGATATTAAGTATATATCAGATTCATTTATTTTTACTTGTTTAATAGATGCAGGCTTTACAACTGGATCTAAAGAAAAAGACGTGACATATAGGTAGGTAGGTGTAGTGCCTGAGGATGCTTCGTGAAAACGTGAAACACGTGTTGCAAACTGATTGCCAACAATTGAAAACGGGCAGACAGTTGTTGCATGAATTAACTGGTGCATTAAGCACGCAAAGTAACGGGTCTTGATAAGCACTTGTTTTTAAATTTAATTGTCTTAAATATCCTTTTAGTAAACGAGAGCTATCAACATGTCACTATTTTGATATTTTATTTCCAGCCCATTAGATTCTAAAATTGGCTTTAAGATTAAACGAGCTTAGACCCTGTCGATGCCGTAAGAGATAACGGAGTATAAACATATTAATATACATGTAGAGCTAATGCCTGAAACTAGTATGACTGAACGCGATAATCTCTGAAATCAATCTCTGGACTTAATTTTATTTATTTTATTTGATATACCTACCAATTCCTTACGACTTTAATGAGTAACTATAGGTAAGTTTAGACATTACCGGCTACTTAAAATTCGGAGCACATCACACAATAATTAAACTTTTAATTGATTCGTATAAGTAAATATTTTAAACAATTTATTGTACCTATATAATTTCATAGTATAAAATTTCGTGATATAAACTTTATAAAGAATGCAAATTGTATGTGTAGACGTTCTAAGTAGAATGCAATAGAAAGTACCTAAGAGGTTTCCGTTTTCTTGAATTTTATTAAACCTAATTCTATAAAATTAATAAGTGAACTCTGAATGTGATTGAGGAAAATTAAAAACTTCATTATGCCACCAAACCAAAACTGCCACATTATGGGTATGATAATAAGGACATCTTAGACTTTCTGTCTTAAAATTGCGTAGGTACAGTGGGCCACATAGAATAGTAGTACCACCTAATGCGAGTGTTAGGGTAAAGTGCTGTACTTTTATCTGTGGCCCTAATTGTTCTCCCTAAAGGTTATGTCGGAGACTAAATGAAAATATTCTCCGTTGGCGCAATTTCGACTTTGATTCTTATATAGGTATGTAAATTTGCTCTTGGGCTCTAAAGATAAGTAAGTCTGAGTCGGCATCATTAAAATCTTTACATATTTTTTTAATAAAATGAGATTTGTTTATAACTGGAACTAAGTACCTCTTCTTCTTCTTCTTCTAAATGTCTTATAATAATAATAAATAAGGAGACATTTGTCAGAAATCAAGAGGCTATGCCATGAACTTTAAAAGCGTGAGGTCAAGTTAAGTATTTCAAAGAAATGCATTAGCGATATGTCCGCCTTTTTACTAATTTACACCTTCGATCCTGTGCAATCCAATGATGAATTTATGTAATTGGTGCAATAAAGTGTTTATTCATTCAAAACTATCATAAGTAAATATCAACTAATATTATCAGTACCTAATTGCAAAAGTAACTCCGTCTGCCTATTACCTTTTTATACATTTATTAATCAAGATGAAATTGAGACCTTGGATAGTTTGAGACCAGAATAAAATAAAAGGTCCTCTATACAAATAACGTGATTTTAGTCCCTGCCTACCCCTGCGGGAAAAATGCTTGAATATGACTCACACTTTATCTGGTTTACTAGTCTTACAATATAATATACCTACATAGTATTAAATGTTTAGCTTTTTAGGCAATCGGTCTAGGTAAGTCGTACTTACTGATATAAGCTAGTCTTCGTAAAGATTTAACTGTGGACCGCAACTTCACTGAGGCTATTGGAAAGGAAAGGTCAGCCATAACGTCAGGCATATAAATTGTCATTAAGTGTTAAGCCAACAGCTGCGTAATCCCGACTTACTTACTAAACCTTACTTACTAAAACTCCACCCAGAGAACAACTACGTGAATAACCGAGGTCTCTACTCACTTTGTACCTCTGTTCAACAAGTGGAAAATTCTATTAACAACAGCTTTTATAAGACAGTCAATAATAATTAGCCATGCGTCCATATTAATATTAAAAATGAAAAAGTCTGTCTGTCACCCTTTCACGGCTAAACCGCTGGTCCGATTTTAACAGTATTCGTTTCAGAATACCTAGTTAAAAAACGGGGGACAAACAAATACTATTTTTTGGCACGATATGACCAATCATATCAAACGCATTTTATCATAAGCGTTTTACTAAAGACATAAAGTGGACTTCCAGATTTCTAAACTCAATGAAAAAATACAGTCTACCTTCATCATTTCAGCCGCAGGTCGTCCACTGGTGGACGTAGACCTCCCCCAAGGATTTCCAGAACGACCGGTTGGAAGCGGCCTGCATCCAGCGTCTGCCTGCGACCTTCTTTAGGTCATCTGACCATCTTGTCGGTGGATGTCCGACGCTGCGCTTGCCGGTGCGTGGTCGTCATTCGAGAACCTTTCTGCCCCTAAATAAGTCTACCTACTAAATAGTATATATAAAAAAACAGCACCCATTGATTTCAGGATAATTTGAGCAGGAATTTTTCCATTTAATAAGTAAATATTTTCTTCGCAAGCAAACACCTTTGTTTTTTTGTGTGATGTCACGTTTTTTTAGGACACTAAAACACAGAAAATCAAACAATCTGTCTTTTACGCACAACTGTTTCGCTTGATAACTTCGGCCATTCTATGCACCGTTAGCTACGTCTATAAGCTAGTAATATATATTATCGAAATGAGGAGCTCGATAGCCTAGCGCGGCGCGCGTGTTCGTAATTATAGTGCGCGTCAAGCGACGGCGACGGCAAGTGCACGGCCATGTTTGGATTGGTCGCCATTCGCTGGGCTCAGGCCGAGAAGAAGGCAAGCGAGTATTAAAATGCAATGATTGCATATATAGGCGACACTATAGAGAACATGTAGGGAGATCAAGCAGGTCCGACTGGAAAGAGATGCGAAATGCAAGTACAGCGCACTCTCCCGAGAGAGTTCTCTCGGTAGAGCCATGGGAGATGGAAGAAGTTGGTCGCCATTAGTGGCATTTCTATCTTGAGCTCCTCCGTGCTTCGGATAATCCCAGCTGTTATCGGTAGATGGCAGTCGTTAGGCTACGTCAGATGCCTTTAGGCAGCCTGACAAATCTGACAGTGTTGGCCACTAACACACCCGGGTCATGTTCCAGTGGGTTTGGTTTCCCTGTAAAAAGGGTAAAGGAGGCCAGGCGGCAGTCGCTCCATTGTAATAACCAGTCCGCTAAATCAGGACCATGATTAATAGCGTACCCTGGGCTCTGAAGCGTAAGCTGAAGATGTAACCGGGAAACACGCTCGGATGAAGAAGATAATATTATATCAATGAAAGCAGTTATTTCAATTCAATTTTTTTAGAGAATTTTTTTCTTCTATCCCACAGGTTTCACACCGCGAGTTTATAGTTCGCCAAGATGTGCAGGGTCAATCGACCTTGTAACCCAAACGATATATTATGTATATAGGTACCAAGCGTATGAAGTAATGTATGTGCGAGAGCATCTCGATTGATACAGCTCATACATGATTTGCCAAAGAATATGGCAGCTAGGCTCTACCAAACTGCTTTCACAGTTTTTTATTTATTATATAATGATTAAATTTCTAGATAGCTCCACGATACATACCTGAACTGCAGATTTAACATTTTCCAATTTCCGGCTTCGGAGATTGATTATACGACCATCCGCTTTGCTTAATTTATTTTCAGGTGTAGGTAAATTAATGGTTCAAAACTTTTTTCAGGATAATAAAACAACATTTTTAAACGCGATATTAAGTGTGTACCTATAAAATTCGGAGCAATGACATCACATTTGCATAAAGGACCAAAAGTAATTTCTCTAGAAGTACCCAATATTTGCAAAATATCACACTCACTGAAAATCCAGAAGCTGATGTTTTCCCAGGATCCTAGATACACAGTCTGGGAGCCTGAGAAAACATGTGCTTCAAAAAAATTCTCTTTATTGTATTTATGTTAGTATAGTTGGGATTAAGGACATTATTATTATCAAAGATTACTATTTTAACGATTCAAGATGAAGAGACAAAAATATTTTTGATGTAGTAGGCATTTCTTCCTCTCGCGATGCGCTTTAAAAATTTTGTTAATAATGCGCATCATAAAACAAAAAAAAAAAATATTAGATTCTCGGCTTTGTACTAGTTATTGATTAAATAATCTATTGTCTGTAACAATTCCACTCAATAAAATTAAGAATAAAGTACTAATTAAAGTAATAATTTATGTAGATATTATACAATCGTCCCTAATATTGCTAAGTAGAGAAAAGAAATAAGACATTATTTTACCCCTAAACTAATTGAATTACATACCTAGTACGTTTTGAATCTTTAACTGTCTTATTAATAAACCAGTTTTAAGGTCCGCTTAACTTTACACCAAGGTTTAAAGCAGTTTTAGTAAAAATACTTATTAATAAACCTAGTTTAAGGATAGAATAACTTAAACCTAGGTTCAACCTTGGAGTAAAGATATACCTAGCAACCATTAGGTTTAGCGACAGATTAAGGACAATCTTACATTTTGGTGACAAGTATGGTATCTTCTTCGTCCGAGCGTGTTTCCCGGTTGCATATTTAGCTTGCGCTTCTGAACCCAGGGTACGCTATTAATCATGGTCCTGATTTAGCAGAACTAGTTATTGCCTACAATGGAGCGACTGCCGTCTGACCTCCGTAGCCCTTTTTACAGGGAAACCAGACCCACGGGAACATGACCCGGATGTGTTAGTGGCCAACACTGTCAAGTATAAAAATAACGAAGTTATAAAAATAAAGCGTCTATGCTCAACTGTATTTACTCTAATTTCCAGTAAAAAAAACTTGTTTTACAACAGGGTGCCTCGCGGCCAGGGGCGTTTCGGATAATAGAATCTTGAAAGTCGTGTGCCTCGCGGCCGGGGGCGTCGCGGAATGGGGGTCTAACGGCCGTACTCGCAATGCAACCATCTTTATTTCCTGTAGTTCCAGATAGGTTCTAGTTCCACAGGAACTGCTGCAACTCATTAGCTATTAATTAGTTTCGTATAGGAATGTTTTCAGTAGTTTCACGTTGTATGTTAATACCGAGAAACTAAATTTACCTTCATGTAATTTATTCTGAATTCTAAATTTAAAATAAGTACAAAGATAAAAGGCCACCAACTGAACTGATAAGAAAACTGGTGAAAGTCTCATAAATTCACACAGTTTTCACGGCTGCGGTAAACAAAGCAAAAACCTCGTTTACAACCCATAGTAAACGTAGATTTGTTGCGGCCATAATTTCCAGTTAGGTGTGTACCACGTACGATACTGATATTGCCTTATTGAGAGTAGTGACACGGACAAAAACCTTTGCCAGTTAATTTTCCTTCAACAATACCATATCTAAGAGTCTTCTTCAACCAAGCGTGTTTGCTCTTATCTTGTGTATATCTTGCGCTTACGCTTCAGAGCTCATGGTACACTTTTAATCATGGTCCTGATTTGGCGGTTACAATAGCGCGACTGCCGTCTGACCTCCGTACGTTTTTACAGGGAAACCAGACCAACAGGAACATGATCCGGGTGTGTTAGTGGCCAACACTGTCACATTTTCAGGCTGCCGGCAGGCCTAAAGGTATCTGACATATAATATCCATTTGTAATTTCCAAAGTTTGGCTGGCAGAGAATGCTTATAGCATTAAGTTTATCTATTGTAGCTTTTGGCTCAATAAAGTTTTAGATAAATAAAAAAAATAGACTGTCATCTAATGATAATAGCTGGGACCAACGGCTTAACGTGCCTTCCGAAGCAAGGAGGAGCTTAAGATAAAAATGCTACTAATGGCAACCAATCGAAACATGGCCGCGCACTCATCGTCTCTTGACGCACGCTATCGTTAAGAACACGTTCGCCCCACTAGGCTATCAAACTCCTCAAAGGTAGAGTTTGTGTACTATGTTTCGTAAACCTGTAAAGCAGTTGCGTCATCACATACTTTGTATATGTTATTCTTATCCATTTATAAATATTATGTTATTATATTATATCTTAATATCGAGCTTAAATCTCCAATAAAATTTGTAAGTGTTATTTTCCCAAAAATATTTAATTTATTGTCAAATTTCGTACTGGTATCTAAGTATCTTTTACAAACTTATTCAAAAGCTTGTTTTGCAATCGCGTGACCTTATTTTGATGAAACCTACTTAAGATTAGATAACGCTTTTTGCCCAACTGTCTCAATAAGAATTTAGGGCTATTTTTTCGAGCTTGTGTTAATACTAGGCGCGTTGTCTCTTATCAAAAATTAGGCTCTGAAATGTAGCGCGCTTTACGCGATTCCATCTGTCTGTCTGCATTTTAATCCAATTGTTACACGTTAAACAGTTGGCTGCCATCTGTAGGTCGACCGCCTATCTCGATTCTCTCCTCTCGTAATGGCTATTTATATCGCTATCGCCACATTTCGCTCCGCCTAACACACAAAACGCTTAATTTTTTTTTGTTTACATTGTCAAATGCGTTGCCACTAACAAAAGAAAAAAAAATTTAAAGCTTTTTGTGTGTTAGGACCTACTGGACCTACTGGTCGTCGTTTAACCACGTCATTGGCCGAGAGGCGGTTCCGAAGAACTCTGACTCTAGTGTGTGCTCGGTCGATCAACCGTGTCACCTACACAAATTAACGATGGTCGAGTTGTTTGCTGCTTCTAAAAATCAATCGAGGATAATTATAAATAATAAGCTTAGATGGGCCAGCAAGTTGTCATTATTTCAAGAACTTTTTTTGAGAAATGTGCGATATAGTTACTTATGTTAATTAACGAGCGAGTAACTTAGTCAACTAGTTCGTGAAATTGACAATAATTTAAAATTTATATAATTTGATAATGAAGCATATTTAAACAGCAATTTATTGATTATTTCCTCCTTTTTGGTTGAGTGATTGGAGTAGGTGCAAATGCGCAATAATATACACTAAAAATTTAAAAGTTGTAAATACGTTGCATTTTTGAAGGTCGGATAAATGTTCCAGCATCGTCTCAATTTATTGATTTGAAATATATCAAAAACTACCGAAATCGCAATAAAACCTTCGATTTCTCCATGATCCCATTATCAGATTTTGATCTGATGACTATGTTTGGGACTATCTGGCAAGTATAATCTTTCTAACAAAAAAAAAATATTGTTCGAATAACATACATAAAAAAAGAAAAACATGCCCACAAATAGAGAACCTCCTTATGTTTTTGAAGTCGGTTAACAATACAATTTTCTATTCGTTGTCATGTAATACATTCTCATTATTGGTAAATTAATAACAGGTAAGGTCACTGGTCTCCAGGAATGGATGTGTTTCCCCTTCTTTCTCCTCATAATAGATGTCATCCGTTTTGTCACGGCCTTCCTGACATCATCCTTCCTTTTATCACAGTGTAATGAATGTAAGAAAATCAATCTGGAGTTTCGGCTATAATTATCGGGATATTTTTTTCCTCGAATACAGATTATCCAATGCGGGCGATGCATTGTCTTAATGGTTGCTTCTTAACAGATTGTCACTAACAGAATTATAATTTGTAGGACCTAGGTACTATGACTGCTTATAGCGCTCCAAAAACTATTATGAAACATATAAGGCGGCATAATTTTTGGATTGCTTTATGCCATCATACATTATCAAAAAATATAAATGTACTTAAGTGTACACTTTTTAGCTCTACTTCAGATTTATGACCAGACAATGATTATTATAAAAGGGAAAATTATATTACACTAGCTGTTAACCGCGGCTTCACTTGCATAGGATTGTGTGGTAAAATGTATCTATTATAGCATAAATCACTTACAACAAATGGTTTCAATAAATTAGTCGTAAACGCAAACAAACAGGCAGACTTTATTGGTATGGTAGTATGTATATGTGTTAAGATGAGTTAACACTCTCGCGGACAGTAAACGAGATAAAAATGGCAGTTAATTGTTACGTCGAGAGGCGTTACTGTCAGCGAAATTGTTCAGTAACTTTTTACCGCTTGACAAAACACCTAAACCACGCTGACAATATGGAGCATGTTAGGTACATAAGAATTTCTTTTCGAGAAAAGTAACGCCATCTCTGGATCCTCATTAGAACTACAAAAGCACAAAGCATGAAGGGCGGCACTAAAGAGGAAATCAGCTGAAAAGAGACTTGTGTAGCTTCCGTATTTCCCACATTTCCGCGCCTTTATGGCGCTTTAGTTGCTTGATGAGAACAATTCGGCCGGAATAGGTAACTTGCCAAATATCCTACTTCTAAGGAATTTCAAATATATATTTTTAGCTGTTCCAATGTGGCTAATATGTATTTATTTGTTTATGCCCTTAACATAGGTATAATGCATTAGGTGTTAAGGACCATTGCATTTTGCCTCAAAAAGGCGCTCAAATAATAAACTTCACGACTGTGATGGTTACACTCGCATGGCGTCGCGGTATAAATGGAAATCTCATAGGCATGATGATATGTATGTATTTAACTATGCCAGGATATATTTATGTATGTACTCCCGCGGCTTCGCCCCGCGTGGGACTCGGTTATATCGCGCCCAAAAGTAGCCTATGTTTGACCTCAGGTCGTTAACTACATCCCTACCAAATTTCATCACAATCGGTCCAGTAGTTTAGCCGTGAAGAGGTGACAGACAGACAGACAGCCAGACTTTCGCATTTATAATATTAGTATGGATGTATGTATGTAAAAACTTTATTGTACAGAAAGAACATTGATGATACAACATAGAATACTTACAACACAGGGATCTCTTCCAGTCAACCTGTATAATAAAGTAAAAAGAGTACATGGGCATGAAAAAATATTTATTATTTATTTAACATGCCTGACCGCTACTCAGGAAGTCCCGGGTTTGATCCCGCCCAGGTCAAAATGAAAAATGATCTTTTTCTGATTGGCCTGGATCTTGGATGTTTAACTATATAGGTATTTGTTGTAAAATATTGTATCGTTAGTATCCCATAACACAAGTTTCAAACCTACTGTCAGGATAACTCAATCTGTGTGATTTGTCCCTATATATTTATTTATTTAATATACATTGGCTGGGCAAAATTTTCTCGATGTTAACACACTCAGTTTGATTTGATTGAGTAACAAACCATAGAGCCATCCAAATTTGTAAAATAACCTTAAAATTACATTATTATTGTACGAATGCTTTCTCACCTATACATCTGTTTATCTAACAAAGCTTTAGTTGAGATTATTTTGAAGATAGGAACGTCGAGCTTCCGCCTGTGAAGTCAGAGTCAGGCTGCGGTTATTTCCGGTACAGATCCGCAATCACTTTCTCTATAATCGATCGGCGTGCTAGCCTTTTAACACATAATATCTTCAAGTATTGATTCCAATTTCTGAGTAAACCTTATACTTTACTGCTATACTATTTTTATCTATACTTTTATAATAAACGCAAGGAGTTTTTTTGTTTGAACGCTTATAACTTAAAACTACTGGTCGGATTTGAAAAATTACTTTAGTATTCCATAGCCTTATTCTTAAAACAGTTTACAATAGAGTATAATGTAGTTACTATAAAGGTAAACACCACAGGCAAAAAACCGAGGGGAATAGCTAGTATATTGTGTACCTATAAGTGTATTCAACCACCGATCCGATTTAGATCAAATTTGGTATGGAGATATCGATTTTGAGGGTTATATAAGTTCCTCGCAGGTGTAGCTGCGTATCTAGTTTTAAGTATGACTTATCAAATTTTAAATTTTTACAACTTACTACTTTTTTTTCAGAGCATAGCAATGATCTAATTTGTGCCTTTGGAAGCTGGTTCATCATCACCATCTTCATTTTAGCTGTAGGCTATCCACTGCAGTACATAGGCCTCCTCCAAGGATTTCCAAAACGACCGGTTGTAAACGGCCTGCATCCAGCGCCTGCCAGCGACTTTCTTCAGGTCATCTGTCTGCTGCGCTTACTGGTGGGTGGTCGCCATTCGAGAACCTTCCGGCCCCATCGGCCATCACAGCGCTATGTGCCCCGCCCACTGTCACTGGTTCTAATACGATTTTTTTTTAATTTTCTGTCGTACCTTCAGACAACAAAAGAGACTTCCTGTTTAACTGAAACGTAAGTAACGGTGACCGTACTATTTATTTTTAAATGACACGCTCCAATGGGAATTCTGGGATGAAATATAGCCTATGTGTTGTTTTAGGGTCTAAGCAATCTCCAATCCAAATTTAAACACGTCACACGCATCTACAAACCCACCACTGGGTCTGCCGGCTGGCCTCAAACCTACTATAGTCCCAGCATGCCCATCACCAATAGTTTGTAAACTTGCGTGTGCAGTACTTACAAAGAGTTTCGTAGGAGAGAAGAAATATGTAGATCCCGCAGACAGGCGAATTCATTAACTTAACTAAGTAATTGTCAGCGTTAGAAATGGAACTCTAGGTTATCTAAATATGGAAATCATAAGGCTACAAAGATCACCCAAACATTCAAATATAGACGCTAAAATTCAATGAAGACAATACACATTTCACACTTCATCTTATTCATACATAACTTACTCAATTACGTTCTTTTAAATGTCAATTAAATTATTGCTTTGTGTACACTATAGCATATATTGTGATTGAGGAGCGGAATCTCCTAAAACAGGTAAAAGGAGATTACAATCACGAATTTGTTTATGTATTTTATAGATCAAAAATCTAGGATAAGTAAAAAAAAATATCAGAGAATGTCACTCCTTGACGATCTACCAATAAAGGCCGCATTGCCCTTTCTCAATAATCTTTCCAAATATCCAATTTTTACCAATAATTTAATGTTTTCATGTTTACAGGAAATATTATTTACGCTTCTTTACGTGCGGGATTTAAGAGGATTACTTTTGTTATGGAAAAGAAGGCAAAAGGTAATACCTACCTCCTTTCTCAAACAAATTTTGGCAAAGAAACGACGTCATTTTCATCCGATTAGTTTCACAAGAAATTTATAGTACCTTACGATTTTAGCTATCAAAGAAAATCTCACTTCAATCAAATCACAAAGCATTTGCACTTTTATAGAAATAAGAAATATTTACTTTTTCTTATTTTTTTTATACTTTATTGATAACTTCTTAAGACGTACCTAAGTATATTATAGTATTTAGTTTGTTTACAAACCTAGTAGCAAATTTATGATTTTACTTAAAACATTGAAAGCAACATTAGATAAATTTCTAAATATAATACTAACAAAGGCACAATTTTAATAGAAAAAAACCAGTTTATGGGTCCAAAAACTTGATACACTTTATAATTTACTAGCGACCCGCCCCGGCTTCGCATGGGCATAAAAACCTTCCTCTTGAATCACTATCTATTAAAAAATACCGCATCAAAATCTGTTACGTAGTTTTACAGATTTAAACATACAAAGGGATATAGGGACAAAGAAAGCTACTTTGTTTTATACGATACTAGCTGTTCCCCGCGGCTTCGCCCCGCGTGGGACTTGGTTATATCGCGCCCAAAAGTAGCCTATGTTTGACCTCAAGTCGTTAACTACATCCCTACCAAATTTCAACACAATCGGTCCAGCAGTTTAGCCGTGAAGAGGTGACAGACAGACAGACAGACAGACAGATAGACAGACAGACAGACTTTCGCATTTATAATATTAGTATGGGAGTATGGATAGTGATTGGTGGAATGTCTTCTTGAAAATAAGTTTTCTTTGTACCTAACAAATTTCTGTAACTAATTTAATATACTAATATTTTAAACTACTGGGTTTATTATGGTTAAATTTCATCTAGCGCACACATAAATAAAATTTATAATTGGGTTCTACAATACACATAAGTATAATGTGTTTTATCCGTACATAGTATAAAAGAAGTCGCTTTCCGCTGTCTGTCCCTATGTATGCTTAAAATCTTCAAAACTACGCAACGGATTTTGATGCGCTTTTTTTTATATAGAGAGTGTTTCAAGAGGAAGGTTTCTATGTAAGTAAAACTTATAATATTGTACCCGTGCGAAACCGGTACGGGTCGCTAGTCACTACATAGTATAAAACAAAGTCGCTTTCTCTGTCCTTATGACCCTTTGTATGCTAAAATCTCTAAAACTACGCAACGGATTTTGATGCGGTTTTTTAATAGATAATGATTCAAGAGAAAGGTTTTTATACCCATGCGAAGCCGGGGCGGGTCGCTAGTAACGTATAAAATATCTTCTTAATCATTACGTGCGCTAGCGAAATGAGGTCTATCATATTCTAAAGTGCTTCGGAATTAGAGTTGAAAGCTCTAATATGATCGGATTACATGTCAAATTATTCAATATCTAATTAGGCCTACTTATAGCGTTATATCAAACCTTTAAAGATATTTAAGAGGGTAATGCTCGATATTATGGCGGCCTTCCCTCCACCTCCCATGGCTCTACCAACCTCTCGGTTATACGAGCCGAATCTCGGGAGAGTGCGCTGTACTAGCATTATGGCGGCCTATTAAAAGTTTTCACAGTTCAAATGAGTCTTACATACATACATATAGTCACGTCTTTATCCCATACGGAGTAGACAGAGTCTAGGGCCATAAGACCTTAGACCACGTTTAGCATGATGACAGATGAAACAGGAAATCTTACTCAATATAAAAAGCACAAGAATTAATAGAGTTTGACCATACATTCTGTCAAAAAAGTATCAGGAATGGATGATTTGTATATGGTTCCAAATTAAAATTTTTGTTTTTTTTTTTGTTGTTGTGAGATTGGCACAATGTTTTCCATTTTGGCGCGGAGTTTGAGTTGCATCTGTTATTTATATTAAATACAGTGCTGGTTTTAGTAATATCATATCTAGTGTGTATTGCGAATTTAATAATGGACAAAAATATCGAACAAAGAGTTTGTCTTGAATTTTGCATCGCCAATGGAATTTCGTGTTCGGAGTCACTGAAAATGTTACAGAAGCCTTACGGTGAATCGACTTTATCAAAAACTTGTGCTTATGAGTGGAACAAAGCTTTCAAAAGCGGTCGAGATGTGATGGAAGATTTGCCTCGCTCTGGTAGGCCATCAACGTCTGCAACTGAAAACATCGCAAAAGTGAAGGAAATAGTGACTGAAAATCCTCATTCATCTCTGAGAGAGATAGCCGCCGAACTTTCTGTATCTCACAAGTCGATCCGTACTATTTTAACTAATCATTTGGGTATGAAACATGTTGCCGCTCGGCTAGTCCCAAAAGATCTGGATTTTCTCCAAAAACTCAATCGCATGAAAGTCGCTGAGGACATGCTAGAACGAGTCAATTCCGACCCAACATTCATGAAACGTATTGTTACTGATGACGAGACGTGGGTTTTCGAGTTTGACATGCAAACTAGTCAACAAGCTTCGAAGTGGCGCCTTTCAACTAAACCGAAACCGAAAAAACCACGCCAAAGTCGATCAAAAGTCAAAGCCATGTTGACTGTTTTCTTTGACTATCGCGGTGTTGTGCACTCTGAATTCTTACCGGAAGGTCTAACGCTAAATGAAGAATATTATTTGAGTACTATGCGGCGTTTAAGAGAGCAAATTCGACGAAAAAGGCCAGATTTGTGGATAGAAAATTCTTGGATTTTGCACCACGATAGTGCGCCTTCGCACAAGGCCATCATTGTAAACGAATTTTTGACCAAATACTCAACAAATACCATCCAGCAACCACCATATTCACCAGATATGGCTCCAGCTGACTTCTTTCTTTTTCCTAAACTCAAATTACCACTTCGTGGCACCCGTTTTCAATCGGTAGAAGACATAAAGGAGAATTCGCGGCGAGAACTGAACTTAATTCCGGAAGCAGCGTTTAAAAAATGTTTTGATGAATGGATTATTCGTTGGCGCAAGTGTATCGTTTTTGAAGGAGCATACTTTGAAGGTGATAAAATAAATTTGGATGAATAACAAACATTTTGTGTATTATTGATCTTTTCCCGGTACTTTCTTGATAGAGTAGTATTACTTAGGTATAGGAAAACATTAAATAATAAATATAGGTACCTATAGGGCCGAATTACTTAATTTAAGTAACTAGTTCGAGACTTGTTTTGTAGGATACTACTTAACTCAACGTTACTATATTTTACTAGCTGTCCACCGCGGTTTCACTCGCTCTTGGTGTGTATGTACACCCTATAATCTTTCTGAAGCATCAGAGTATCATATGCAGAAATAATTTTACAAATCAGACCAGGATCTAAAGTTGAAAGCGTTTAAACAAACAAACTCCTCAGCTTTATTATATTACTATAGAAGATAACAAATAGATACATATGTCCAGGTGGCTTACCACCAACTCTTAAAACCATGCAAGAACGATTGAGTAAGAGAGATGTCGCCTTACATCATGTATTGCGCTGTCTCGCTTACTCACTCGTTCTTGCATGGTTTTAAGAGATGGTAGTAGGCCACCAGAAAACTATCGTTGACCTGAGAGACCTGAAGATCAAACCCGAAATTTCCTGAGTAGCGAGCAGGCATGTTAACCATTACGTCACGTAGATAATAGTCATAATGCGAATTGAACACAATTTTTTAACATAGCCACAGCCAGCTATTTGATTGAAGATATCTCTTTTTATATTCGTGAGAGACTAGGACAGAGATTGTATAGTAGAGACAACAGATGCTTTTGCAGAGGGTTACCAACTCAGCTACTGAAATGAAATTAGAACCCACATCGTAACGCGACCACCGGTGTCCGCTTGATCGGCTGAGGAATTTAAACCCGTCATGTTGCTCTCGAGGCAGGAAGATGTGGGTCGTTTAAGATAAATTCAAGAAGTAGCGGTTGGGGAATTTTCTGAAGACAGTCGAGTTAAACAAACTGGAATGAATTGATGGCGTCAATCGTTGCCTAGCACGTGTGCTTTAAATCAACTCACGCTACAGTATGTGCTGAACTCACGTCTATCAATTGAGTGAATTAGTATATTTTCACAAGGAATCAATGTGTGAACTCTAATTGTGGTTTTTTTTCAAGAATTAGCGGAATCTAATACCAATATGTGTGTTATGAAATACACCAGCTGCAACTTTATGACACAATATTATTTTTTATTATTATATTACACACAAACAATATTATAATTATCGTGATGTATTATGGTGAATAATACCCTTCCTTCTCTTTCCATGGGGATAAAAATAATGTTTTTCTAACAACTCATTTTACAATGACAACAAAGTTGTATATTGTGATATTATTTCTGTCGTCCAGACTTCTTAAAGTATTATTAGAACTAGATAACTTTTCAGACGGTGTTCCAGCCGGCTCGTGGGAGTTTAACATTTAACTTTTTGGTGAGAAAATAACTAGGTACAAATGTGAAATTAAATTTAACCTGTTTGTAAAGTTCCTTAGCGAAGAGGACATACATAAAGCTACAAGGGCTTTTATTTTGCTGTTAATTTGGTACATAGGTAGCTAATAAAATCGTAAAATATATTGGTAACTATTATCTACCACTTTTATAGCTTTTCCTAAGCATTTATTGGTTTTGTAGAGATACCGAAACCTACGTTGCTACTTTATAGGACAATAGCGCGGTCAAGTGACGACAAACGCGGACTAGCTTGAATTGGTCGCAAGTAGCGGCATTTTAATTTTGAGTTCCTGCGTAGGTACTTACGAAAGCATGGAAAGGCATTAGTCCAGGCTGTTATCGCTATATGGCAGTAGTTCGTTATGCTGTATCATAGTGGCAGGCGCCCATAAAAACTAAGGATACGGCTTAGAATAGGCTACTACTTTTATGTCGTGAAAGGCGACTAAGAGTAAAACAGAGGTACAAATCCCTTGTACCTCGGTCCAACTGACATAGTATTTCATAGCATTGCTATAGAAGGTTGACATCAGGGCAAGCATCCAGTCATTGAAATAAATAATGCCGTATTTTATTTTATGATTTTAGTAGCCACGGCTTGGAATACAATAGGGTAAAAGCTGAAATGATAATGACTGCCTGACTCATAAAAGAGCTCAAGTTCCCCCAAAGATGCTCGGTGCTTTCCTAAGAGATCCGTAAGAGAACAATAGTTACCTTCATGGCATATATTATGTCTAGCCTAACGGCTTAGCTCTTTGAAGTGACAATGGACAAAGCACATAGCGTGTAGAACCGGTGGCCGATAGGGCAGGAAGGTTCTCGAATGGCGATATGCACCGGCAAGCGCTACTTCGGACATACACCAACAGCTGCTGGTCAGATGATTTAAAGAAAGTCACATTTTCAGATAAAGACCGCATCCTAACGAACCGTACAAATCGTGGAAAAGATAAATTGTACTTCAAATTTTATTTTTCAATCTCAAAATAAATGTTCCTTTAAAAATACGGCATAAAAAGCTTTATGTCTGTTTGAGAAGTCGTTTTCTCTCACCCACCGCTTGTTACGTGAAAAAAACACGTGCCTGTTTATATTTTATGTGCAATAAGCAATAACTCTGAAAACTGTATATTTTGGTGATATCATACGGGCGTTTTGAAGACACGAGAATAGAAAAAATAATATTTGTTATGAATAAGTTCACTCCGTAATAGAAACATGTTTAGTCAAAGACCACCATTACATGTCACTTTTTTATATCTTAATTTTATAGTTTACTAGCAGTCCACCCCGGCTTCGCCCGTGGTACATACATAGCTTATGTCACTCGGGGATAGAGTGGCTTTCCAGCAGTGAAATAATTTTTTTTATTGGTCAAACAAACAAACAATCAAATCTAACCTTTTAATAATATTATATTAGTTGTTATTATTATTATTGCCTGCGGCTCCGCCCGCATGGTACTAGGTTATATCGCGGCAATAAGATCCGCAGTTATTAACTAAAATGGACATATACTCTAAATTTCATCAAAATTGGTCCATCAATTTAGAAAAAACAGAAAGACAGAGTTTCTTAAGTATAATATGTTGACTTATTTTTATAGTAAATTAAGCCTAAACATACTACTAAACACCGTATCCCGTAAATAAATGGTAATGACTTAAATAAAGCTATATAACTATCGGGTCATTAAAGGATTTTTTTTTATATCCATACTAGCTGTTCCCCGCGGCTTCGCCCCGCGTGGGACTTTGTTATATTGCGCCCAAAAGTAGCCTATGTTTGACCTCAGGTCTTTAACTACATCTCTACCAAATTTCATCACAATCGGTCCAGCAGTTTAGCCGTGAAGAGGTGACAGACAGACAGACAGACTTTCGCATTTATAATATTAGAATGAAGAAAAATTTAGTTCGTTAAATACCTACATTTCTTTGAACCAAAAATAAATCACGATCACTAAATATATTTACATTTTTCTAATAAACTTACCTACGTCTTCGTCCTCGAATAAATCGGTTGTTACGAAGCAATATAATTTATTTTATGCCACTTCATGTATTAAGATTTACATTAAATGCTTCATAAGATTTTAATTTTTTATCCTTATGTTGAACTAGCTTTCGCCCGCGGCTCCGCCTACGTGAATTTCCCTTTGGAACAGTGCTTTTTTCCGGGATGAAAGGTACGATTACGAAGGTAGGTAAGATTTCTCCATTCGGCGATTCCCTCAGACGACTTTTAACGCGGCTTGCGCGGGAAGAGAAGCAGCTGGTACATTCTATGTTTTTCCTTTTCTCCCAGACCAGCGTGGAAGATAACAAAATGATACAATTACAAATAGGCATGCTTAGAATATCATGGGGTGCCATCTTCGAATTGAAGTTAGGGGTCAGCAAACGAAAACCTAGCTTAGAATATGGGACGTTTTTATATTTAAATTTCAAATATCACTGTCATTTATTAGAGAAAAATCAAATTAGTGTAAAATGACATTTTATTTACACAAATTGAAACTATTACAATTTTTCATAAGATATTTAACACGTTAGCGGACGCACGACGTCTATAGACATAACAATTAAACTTCTATTGTGTTTTCAAAACCGTCCGCCAACGTGTTAATAAATACAAATATCCTCAATGTTTTTTTATACTTTTTATCGGTTCTTTAGCTAGCTTATATACAAACAAAACTGAGGGTGTTTAGTACATATATTGTATATCAGTCAATTCATATACTATTTCTACACGGGGCAGACTTTCTACCACTCATCCACTTACAAACGCGAGAATTGCCTTCTGGGGTAACAGAAATCGTGTCAAAGAAGAGATTTCTCGAAAAAGCATGGCGAATATAGAGGTAATAAAAAGTAAATACGTTTAAAATTATGATTTAAGCCATGAACTGCCATGGCATATTGTAACATATGCTACCATAAATAAAAATTAAAAATTAAAAGGAGCGACAGATAAGAAAATTGATTTAAATATACTATGCTTATATTTTATTACTAAAACAGTATGAATATTATGGGTTACATGGACGAAGAAGTAATTTGGCCTATCGTGCTAGAGCAGCTGCCCGACGACGTCGTACCTCAAGTCATATGTAGGTTGTTCGTACGCCCATTCTCACACTTGTTTGCTCATTTAATTTTATTGAAGTACGTGTAAACGACTATTCGCTGCCAATATGCAGTTGATGCCAGTATATTATCTAAAATCGAAGCAGAAATGGTCTTTTTTGTAAGTTAAATGTTTTTGTATTCTTAAAAATAAGTAGTGCGGACGGATTCAATTAATGTTTTACGCATACTGACAAGTATTGACTGGTCTATATGTGGAACAGGAAATACGTCCTTATAAAATAAAATAAAATAATTTGAAATGGGCAAAATTTTTCATTTTAGCCATATCATTAGGTATCTTGTACATTTTCTTCCAAATATAAAAAACAGAAATATATTCACTCGTGGTTCTGTGAACAGTAGACCTCGCGAACCACCTCCGTTAACCCCTTTTATTTTTTTTCGTAACTCTATAGATTTCTTCTCTATAGAAAACCAAGGAACACGTGTGCCAAGTTTCATTAGGATCCGTTCGTAAATAACGTCACAGAAAACTTTCCCCCTTTTCCCCCCCATTTTCCCTTCAATCAAAAAAGCTCTCGACAAATAATTGCAAATAAATCAAGGAACACGTGTGCCAAGTTTCATTAGGATCCGTTGGTAAACAACGTCACGGAAAACTTTCCCCCTTTACTCCCCAATTTCATTCCAATCAAAAAAAAATCTCGACAAAAATTGCAAATAAATCAAGGAACACGTGTGCCAAGTTTCATTAGGATCCGTTCAGAAATGCGACCTCTAGCCCGAAACAAACAGACAGACAGACAGACAGACATCCGGACAAAAGCAAAATTTGCCAGTCTCGAAATGGAGACTCTCGCTCGCTTCGCTCGCTTGGTCAATTAAATAAAATACATCAGGACATTAAGAAATAGACAGTGTTGAAAGTATTATTGATACACCCAACTCTTTGTTATTTTCTATCAAAATGATAAAATCTCCACAGAATCATTGGTTAAAAATAACAAGGTACCGCCAAAAAAATCTTCATAGACTTCAACGCCGCGTTGCTCTATTCTCACGTGATAACTCGACCCTAAGATCAGAAGATTTTGCTAAATCATTTTCTGCTGATTTTGCTCAGTAAACACTACTCAACGACGATTGTGTTTTGGTGATGAAAGATTAATACACTGATAAATTGATTAATTTTATTAATTAAAGTGTGTGCGGACGGATAGAGCTCGCACAGGTGGATTAGTGCAAATCCTCATCGTGGGTGGACCTGTGCTGTTGTTGACCACCAACAGCCCATTGCGATGGAAGGAGGCGCACGAGGAACAGGTTGGCGCGCGGTGGATGCGGCTGACGCAGCTGCTTGTAGTCCCCCGGCGCGTCATCATTCCATTGACTCCCACCATTTCTGTTGAGTAAGAACATACTATATTAAGGTTTAAAGATCTTTGCTTCTCGATAAGACATATACAGACACTTAAGAATAAATAAACAATATGTAAAGACAATTTTGGTCGTATGCACAGCCACGAGATACATAAATTTTAGTAGCTTATAAAACACTAGCGTTTGCTTTTAACTTCCTCAAGTATAAGGTCCCTTTACTATCATCTCTAAAAACCATGCAAGATCCAGTGAGTAAGCGAGACAGCGCAATACATGACGACATCTCCCTTGCTCACTGGATCTTGCATGGTTTTAAGAGATGGTGGTAAGCCACTAGGCTAGCATAAAACAGAGTTTTTGACATCGGTTTGGTTCCATACCCACAGGATGAGACGGCGTAAATTCTTATACCAGAAACCATACGGCTAACTATTGAACTTCTTAGGTTTTGGATGAGAATCCAACTCACATTTAGCCAGTTATTCTCAAACATCGTAAATGCAATTAATTATAATTAATATAAACAAAACTGATTTCACATTAATGTTTCCTATGCGTTGGCGGTTGGCGGTATCTTCGGAGCACAGCGACTGGCTGCAGTGATAAACATGATAAATATTGGCATTAACACAAAGTAAGCTCAGTATAAATAGCCCACGCCTAAACAAATAAAATACCCATTCATAAACATTTCATAGCCCTTGAAAGATTAAAACCCGAGTAAATTACTCACATAACATTTCTCACGTAAAAGATTGAGATAGAATATTTTTATTCACATAACAAAAGCGAATATTATAAAGGCTTCAGCAGTCTGAAATGAGATGATAAGATTAATTTAATGAAAAATGCTAGTAAAGGGTGAATCAGGTTATACTAATTTAGATACTCTGTATCCAAAATTATAGAATTATAAATTTATAGTACTTAGTGAGTATATTAGAGTAGTGAACTCTGCAGCTTTGTTACATGACAAAATAAACTATTATGGTTCATGATTGATGAAGATCACATCAAATTTTTGAGAGTTTGTTTTGTGATCTTATAATAAAAGATGATAATTTTATAAAATATGCTTAGTTTAATAAAGTCCGATTATTTCCTATACTGTGAAAGATTAAAATTGGTTATTCTGCGTGTTAAAAGAAGTATCTAAGTCTGCGATTATCGCTTGAAATGAAATATAACTAATAGACCGGATGAAAACGATATAAATCTCGAAAGATTCATTGAAGAACTTCTGATTTATCTTAAAATCTAACATGCCAGATGCCTAGAATGATGTAAGTAGATAAAAACTAAAAATAAATACACACACTTGTTGTGTTGGAAGAATTCGACATACGTGAATTTCTGTGCTGTCTGAAGCACTTTAATCGGTAGTAATAAATCACTCGTCAACATTCTTTCCTGTTAACCCTCTACTTGAATAAATTTACTCTGACGGGAAAGCAGGAAACATTTTTAAGAAACTACTCAAAAAAATGTATCAGTTGTACTTCTGCGTTTTTTGTGGAAAATGATTATTGGAGTGAAGTCAGTTTATATTGAGTTCAGCCTAAAACAGTGTAAGGCGAGGATAATGATAGTTAATGAGCACAGTGTGCCTAGTATGAGTTTTTTTAACAAACCTGTACAGCGCCTCTGTCGGATAGTGAGACAACTAAGAAATTCCATACAAAATCCTAACGCAGTCGCTAGCGTCTGCGTTTAGAAAAACTCATACTAGACGTACAGTATACAACTATAACTGAGTCTGTCGTACAATCAATTATAGCTAAGACTAACATTAAATGCCTACGATTCCGTTACGATGCCCGTAGTGCTGATTTTTTTATTATTATTAAAGAACAGTTGCGCTGAACAATTAAAAAAAGATATAATTAAGCACTTTATTCGCAATACCCTGCCATACAATCACGCGGTCCATGCATTGATTTTATTATATTTGTATTAATTGGATTCAATTAGGCTAAATACGTAAACGGATCAACCAGTTACTACGAATTATTATGTGATTTCTCGGTATTGAACCAACTGTCTAACTGAATTAGCAGATTTGCAAGTATTGTATACAAAACACGGCTTTAACAATCTTACCACACAAACCAGAGATTTAATTTCAGTTGAAGGTGTGACATTGACATACGCTGTAAACAGAATTTGCATTGCAAACTGTTTTCATTTACGAAGCGCTCGAACAGAATTGCACATTTATGTTTAATTAAAGAAGATACGTAATTTGTATTCGAAAAAAATGATACTATAAAAGGCGGAAGATGTCAAGGGGCACTAGTTCAGTAAAAGAACTTCATCCCTAGGGAATCCCTAGGGATGAAGTAACTATTTGTACAATGACAAAAGTGTATGGACGAATACGTGCCATATTTCGTCAAACATTCGATACTGCTAGTGAAACTGTCCTAAGTAAGTAAAAAACAATGTAAAATAGTTAGTACTGCGAAATGCTTTTATTAAATTTTTATAATGCCACGTTTGTGAAACAAACCGAATTTTGTTAAAAGTTTGTTTTACAAATATTCGACTATCATCTTTTCGCTCCAAGGAAGCAACACGGTCTACATGTATCTTGGAAAAAATAATAAAAAATCGTTGAATAATAAAATTGGGGAAAATGCTATGTAAAATAAAGTTCGCATGAAAGTGAACAACTTACAAGTTAAAATGTCAGTGACTACAAAAGTCTTCTCCAAAAAACATGATTGATATCAGGCCTCCGCGGATAATCTATGGTGACATCCATTTTACTATGCATAACCCCTCACATCCCAACCCGGACATTATGTTCAGAAATTGGATCCTTTCGACAATATAACGGTATGCGAAAAAAATTTTATGGAGTTCCACAATATTGGTTGGAGCGTTCGTACTTTTTAATAAACATAATATATGAAGCTAAGGTATATATTTGGATACGGGTACAAACCAAGGTAAAAATCTTATTACTTTTCATTGTTTATAACCTTTAGGCTGGAAAAAATTAAAAACCCATGTGCCTTGCAGAACGCTCTGCTCCCAATAGGTTCTACCCATTATGATCAAGACCTGAATTATTTTAGGGTCTTGGAATTAAATAATATTTTAATATATTGTTGTTTATGGTTCGTTTAATGATTTTTGATCATTTAAAGTTAAATTAAATAAGCACTTTAGGAAATAACAGCGAGAGCCCTACGGCACCGCTAGGTCAATACGTAGTCATTACGCCTTTCTTTAGATATATGAAATTTTATCGTTATAATATTTATTTAACAAAATTATTTTAGATTGAGTTAAAATGTCTAAAATAAATAAAACTAATAATTTATATTTAATAATTTATTTATCATATGACCTTATGTTCGCACTTGAAACTTATTATTGAATATCATAGCACATAGCCCTCCGTCATATTGAGATATCGTAGATTTGACTATCACAATTCTCCAAAGAGCATCTGCGACGTGATCTACAGGGTACTAATAAATGATATCGAACATCATAACAAATGTTATCGGCGATCCTGCTGCCGGTCTTAGAATTCTCAGAAGAAGACGGACAACCACCTCCTCTTGGCAAATATTTGAACTGTAAACGGTATGTCTGCACGATTTCTCTGCGACAATCCTGTTGAGGAAAGATATTTACTATTATTTACCTCCACATCTTGATAGTATCTAGGCATTGCATATTACCATATCAGTGAAATAGGTAAAATAGGCCTCCAATTTTTTTTGCCTCTTATATCTATTTTTGTATTGTATTTACATATTGCATGGTCTGTAGGTTCAATATACATAAGCTGTGGGTCAAATCCTTATCCTCTTACAATATAACAAGAACTTCATGTAGCTTACACCCCCTAAAAACAAATAATGTGAAAAATGCACCTTGACACATATAACCTAAAATGACAACATAAGAGCCTACCGGTGCCGAACGGCATCAGTGACTTTCCAAGTGCAATTAACCTGATAATACAATAAACTATAACTGTTTTCTAATTTTATTTATACAAACAAATATATAGCAATAAAATATAAGCCAGTTCATATAGATTACAGCAAATTAAAAGAATTGATAATCCACTTACTTGAAAGTGACATCCATCTTGTGCAATAATTTCTAAACATTGATTTGTGAAGGTTCACAAAAATGTTATAAGGCATCAACAATGAAACAGAGTATTAGAAGTGATAGCTAACTTCCTCTAGCATCATATCGAATTGATGCTTTCAGAATTTAAAACATATTACGCGGGTAGGACACGAAAAAGAATACACTTGAAATTGTGTACCAAACGGTATCGCTAGGTCATAATGGGTTAAGACTGATCTAATGAAGAAATGTATCGAGTACAAGTAATTCTTTTTACGTGGCATATGGACTTCCTTATATTTCTCATAGTTCCGATGTTGTCAAATTCCGAAGCTTCTTGAATTATTTACTTGTAGATTCACCTCTAAATTATTTCTGCTGTTAATTTGATTATGTACAAGATATAAAAGCTGGTATCTTGGTAAGTATATAAAAGATCGCTCTGAATAGTTGGGACGCCAATGTATCGCAATCTTGTTACGAATATTATTTAGAGCTATAAACATACCTATATGATTTATACCTGAGTATTTATGTTAAGAAAATTAATTAAGAAAAAATTTGGGGCTGATGGTTGTTTGGTGTAGGCAGGAACATATTATTGATATGAAATTGAATTTAGGTCGTAATTGTTAAATCCATAGCTAGCAATCATGATGTAATATAATCAAGGTATCACATAGGGAAACAAGAATTAGTAATGTGGGTTTCTGTTTAGTACACCACTCTGTTCCTCACTGGGATGGCGTAAAAGGAACTAAGAACATAAGGCAACCCTGATACATCGAACCTAATGGCTAAGAGAACATAAATGAGATGATGGCTTAACGGTCAAAGACAGTTGATAATACGAAATAATACGAATTTGAACCTAAGGACACAGAAGGATAAGGGAACACTAGAGATGACGGGTATAACAAAAGATAAAGAGACATGCAAAAAGATACAAATAATACGATGTTTTAAACTATAATGACTATCTATAAAACTTAAAAACTTATGGACAGTGTCTGAATTAAACAAATATAATTTTAAGTACTTCATGTCAGCTATTGCTATTTATTTGACGACCTCCGTGGCGAAATGGTTAACATGCCTGACCGCTACTCAGGAGGTCCCGGGTTCGATCCCCGGTCAGGTCAAGATGAAAAATGATCTTTTTCTGATTGACCTGGGTCTTGGATGTTTATCTATACATGTATTTGTTATAAAATATAGTATCGTTGAGTTAGTATCCCATAACACAAGTCTCGAACTTACTTTGGGGCTAGCTCAATCTGTGTGATTTGTCCCTATATATTTATTTATTTATTGCGATAGAGCTAGGTTGATTTGACGAAGTGGAAATCCTTATTGAAACACCTGAGACCTATAACTTTTGATTTTTTCCGATTCTGGCAAAGTAAAAGAAGTCTAAATTTCATACACAATAAGTACATATTGTAATATTTCAAATCAGATAAATTTACGCACAATCAAAGTGCTTTCTGGTAACTTCAAAAGAATTTCATATTATTTATACATGTGATATTTTTCAGGTGTCAACAAGCAGTAATAAAAGGGAAAAAAGAAGTATCACTTAAAAAGATTTGATACTTGCTTTGACAAATGCTCGCTTTGTTGACATTGTTAGAAGAAAGTTAGACAAGTAAACTTTTTATCCGAAATATTTTATAAGATTTTTTAAATAAGGTTATTTGTATGGATGAAAGCGTAAAATGGTAATGCATTTATTTGCCAGCGCATATATTTTAAAATGGAGATGCAACTGGGAATGCTTTTATGCTTTAATGGGAGTTAGAGGGACGGGAGTGAAAACAAAAAGCTTTATTACAATAAGCATTAATAAACTTTTTAGGGTTACATCAATACATATAATAAGACACTAAAATGCGAGTGTCTGTACATTTAATATTTTTCAAAAAAACTGATTGAGTGCGATTAAAAAGGAGTAACAGAAACCAAAAAAACAGTTTTTGGAATTTTTGTCTGTCTGTATGTATGTATGTATGTATGTATGTCTGTCTGGTACGTTATAACTTCGAAAATACTCAACGGATTTAAACGCGGTTTTCACAGTTGGATTACATATGATTAGGAGCGTTGTCAAAACTTTGTTTCGTCAAAATCGGTTAAGGGAAAAAGAAGTTATGGTCGATTGAAAATTTACTTCAAACACTGCTTCTAAACTTTTAATGCGTTTACTTACGTTTAATTTAATTTAGATAAGGCTAGGATTTCTACTTTTTATTATCCATATCAATAAAGACGAAAACACGCACTGCACCTATTAATTTTAATAAAATAACACATTGAATTTGATCGTAAATTTAGTAACATAAAATCTCAATAGATGGCGCGAATTTGCGTACCTATAGACAAATCCCATTTGAAATTTCGCCAATCTCTAGCAACGTATGATGGCCTATCGGTAGAGGTCGTAGATCTTATTTTTAAGTCGAGGGTTCGAATCCTGCTATAGATGACTTTTTTTTTACTCACTTTTTTTTTACTTACTTTCTTTTACTTGCTTTTTTTACTTACTTTTTTTTATTTACTTTTTTTTTCGTTTTGTATTAATTTTTAACAATTTTTTAATACTTTAGTAAAGAAATGTTTCAAGAAAGTACCTGGATCGAATCCTGTCACAAACAATAATTTTATGATTTCGTGTTTTATTTGTTTTCTAGAATTATTTTCTTACTTTTTTTTATAATTTTGAAAAGAAACAAATAAATTCATTTGCAAATTTATTTCAGGATAAACGATATCGCAACCCCTTACAAATCATATCTAATAGTTTGTCATTGACGACATTGAAAAAGAAGATTAATCAAATGGTTGACTGGTAGAGAACGCTCTTAGCGTTAAGTCCGTTAATATATAAGTACTAGCTGTTCCCCGCGGCTCCGCCCCGCGTGGGAATCGGTTATATCGCGCCCAAAAGTTTATGTTTGACCTCAGGTCGTTAACTACATCCCTACCAAATTTCATCACAATCGGTCCAGCAGTTTAGCCGTGAAGAGGTTACAGACAGACAGACTTTCGCATTTATAGTATTAGTATGGATATGGATTTTGTACTTATCTATCTATCTTTACATATAATCGGACAGTAAAAATTGAATGTCTGTACATTAAATATTTTTCTAAAAAACTGATACGGTGCGATTAAAGAAAGACGTGTAACAGAAACCAAAAAAAACAATTTTTGGAATTTTTGTCTGTCTGTCTTTCTGTATGTCTGGTACGTTATAACTTCAAAACTACTCAACAGATTCGAACGCGGTTTTCACAGGTGGATTACATATACGTTCAACAGTTTTGTCAAAACTTTGTTTCGTCAAAATCGGTTAAGGGAAAAAGAAGTTATGGTCAATTGAAGTTTACTTCTAGCACTGTTTCAAAACTTTTACAGAGTTGAATCCGGTTTACATAAACGTATTTAATATAGATAAAGCTACAATTTCTACTTTGTTTTATCGATATCAATGAAGACAAAAACACACTGCAGTCTCTATTAAATTTTAAAAAATTAACACATTGAATGTGTGTGGGCGTATAATTTAGTTACATAAAATATCAATAGATGGCGCTGAAGTTAATTTAATTATTTTTTTCTCATATGGTATTATAGCAGATTGAAATTTTTCCAGCAATTAATTCTAATTATTTCAAAAAAAATTTGGTTGTTTATTTAGTTCTATTGGTTGGTTTGTTTATCGGTCGTTTGTTGTATTGTATTGTAAGCTATTTGAATTGATTAGTTGGTTGGTTTGGCTTTGGTTTAAAAAATAATCAAACCAGCAAGTCAGTTCAGTTGTTGTTCGACGGAACATACGGTCGTGTCGTAAGGTCTAATTTAACTAACATAACACTATTTATTGAGTTAGGTTCTAATGACCCTGTAATAGGCTGCGTCTACTCTTTTAGAGAAAAAGATGTGATAGTATGAATGTTAATATTTTTAGTTTGATATCGTAGCAATGGCTAATGGCTTTATAAAATTGGCACGGGAATAGGATACTACTTATAGATTTAACTATAGGTCTGGATAGTTGTAGTTTCCACAGGTTAAGCGAAAAGCGAACTACACGCGGGCGGAGCCGCGGGCAACAGCTAGTATACAATAATTAAACAATGAATGGGCACCCGCGGGGAAATACTAAAGCACAGTATAAATATGTTTAATTTCTCGAGTATAAATTAATAAATTAAACACTTGCCAAAATATACAAAGACAAAATGTTATTGTAAACTATGTATAGCTACCGTCAAATACATAATCTAAATATGGTATATATTTAAAATCGATCGAAAAAACTATTAGGTATGTGTATTTCAAATATTTACTAAGAGATTAATTCTAATAAAATGAAGTAGTATTTTTATATGTTTAATTTTAAATTAAAATATGTTTAACAATGTATAAGTAAAATTAAAAAAAAATCACGTATATTTACTGTATATTTGAAGTCCCATTGTTTGTCACAACCTTTCTGCCCAAAAGTATTTTTCGCTGAAGGCTTAACTTTATAAACTTTAAATGAGGTTATTCCCAAAGTACTAAAAAAATAAGCTTAAAGGGATGACAGGGTGAATTATGTGGTAATAATGAGTTTTAAGACAAGTATGTCGTGATGTTATAGCAAAAAAGGAATAACTGAATTTCACATACATTTTAAATTTATATTTTATTCTGTTATAAGCTCTCCCGCGGCTCTGACTAGCCTTCGATATATCATGCTTATAATTTAAGTAGCTCAAATTTCAAAAGATTTTTGTGCCAAATTATACCAATTTGTTTCTAAGTCTAACTATGATTATTATATGAAAAGATTATTTTTTTATTTATTACTGACAAAAAAATAACAAATATTTTACATTATAGTACACCATAAACCATTAGGGATTTTCCGGAAAGTCTTATTTAGAGATCATAGATAGATACGTAAATCGTGTCGAAGTGCTTTGTAACTTTATGATTTCACAGTTTTTCCCCTTATAAAGCCCCATCTATCTCAGTATTTAATTACATCGAAATCACTTTAGTAGCCTCGAATATAACAACAGACAGAACGCTTTCGCAGATAGATATAAAATAGGTATGGATAATAGATATTGCGCCCAAGTTTTATTGGATGACCACATGTGCACCGGGTGTTCGTATTTTCTCTCGATCTCACTATTTTGTGGCAAGTCTTGCCATATATTACTTTTACAATGGCTGAAATTTTTACAGGGCGGTTACAATTCACAGGGGATTACAAATATGTCAATAAAGGTGGGGTAAGGGAACTCTTTCAAAGGGCCACCTTTGTTTTCTCCTTGTATAGGCCCTATTTTTATCTGAAAGAATTTTACAGTTATATCCTCCGAGCCCAGGGTACGCTTTAATCATAGTTCTAGATATGTGTGGCCTTCTGTTTTCGATCCTGATCGGCCCATATGCTAAAACCAATTGAACAGAGTATATCTTTACCCAGAATAAAAAGATCCACTTATGCCAAAATTTTGCATGAGAACGGATCTCATTCGTAAAAGAAGCAGGACACTGGCACTTTTTGCACCAAAACAATTCATAATTCATAATTCATTTATTTTATGTCAGACATGGGTACATTTAAGGGTGTTAGTATTAAATTAGTTACTGTGCGCCATGCTGCGCCGACAATGTAGAACTCATGCAGTAGAGCGCGCACCGTTAAGATGGCTTGTGTATACTTACATACAGACTGTGTTGTAGACTTGACAACCATTGAATTTAATTTTGTAAATAAACTTAGTCATTGCATAGCACTTCAGATGCAATGATTTTTTTTGTGTCGCAAGTACTTTGTTTTTATTTTTATATTACTTAGTAATCTGAGGATAATGGTGCTGGTTGTACAACTATACATACATTCAATTGATATATGTGTTTAATTGTTATCTTTTGTACAACTGTTTATTGTCCTAAATAAATATAAATAAAATAGCCCAGCGTAACAGTTCGTTGAAGTAGCAGTATTACCATTATAAGAGTATTATTAGAAAGGTTATATCCCCATAATAGATGGGCCGACAACATTGATTAGTTTGTGGAAAGACTGTTTTAATAATGATCATTATAAAGTTCAACCAAAAACGTCCTTGTTTAGCAATGGACTTCTTAGACAGAAATAATAACATGACAACTCACCTGACATGGGTACTCCGTCACACAAACTAGATCTGTGACACGACCTCGAAGGCTGGTCTAGGCGCACTCGCAGCATGCAGCAAAGGGCCTATAATTAAGGTCAGTTTCAAAATGCCATATTTTCCTCTTATTAATTATTGGATAAGCGCTTGCTTTTTTTTTAAATATTGCATTAAATTAAGATATTTTTTGCTAAAAGTGTGTAAACATTAATCTGACTCGCAATGAAGGGTTTTATTGGAATCCCAACTTTGTCTAATTATTAGGGAGATAAAAAGGCCAATTGAGGTTTTGAATAATTAAATATTCAAATCTCATCCAAAGTTAAATATAACGATATCATTACAAGGATTTTTCAGCTACTTATCAATCAACGTAAAGTTTATGCTAATCATTATTCAGTGTATGCCTGCTTAAGTCATATAAATATTTTATACGGTTTTCTATCGCGTTTATTGCTTACTTATTTATACCTAACGTTTCAAGCACTTTACAGACTCATGGTCGCAGGCAGACTGAGTTGACATTCGTCTGTGTCATTTGTTTCTGATGTCACAAGAATACAAAACCATAGCTCATAAATCATTGAAAACTATTTCGATTCACACAGTATTGGCTGACAGTATCAAAACAATCGCGAAAACATAAGAAATCATTAAGTCATATAAATTAAATATATACCTGATATGATGAAATAATAAACACACCTGTTTGAACCCCCGCCTGTAGCGAGCGTTCATGTAGCAGTATATTATAGGGTTGTAGCAGGAATGTGACATCGCGAGCCAGTGCGACGCGAACCACACATACGGCATGCCAGGCCAAGCTGCCCAATCCATATCATCTTCGTGAATCGTCCACAACACCTGGATTTTAATGAAATATCTCAATATATCTATCGCTTTTATACGACTACTTTGTACCCAGTTTCTATGGGCCACCAGTAATTTCACTATTTCTCTCACCCTTAATGTGAAAACTGTTATATGATAGCAGAAAAAGGTGAAATTAAAGTAACCAAGCAGATGAGATCATTAACATTTAATAAATTTGACCTCTTATAAAATTTGTGACAAAGAAAAAGAAGGCAACAAATTATGACAACAATGTAAGATGCATCGGGATAAGTAGGCGGACGAAAATTTGCTAAAATAGGATGCTTCGAACTCCTTGAAGTCTATTATATGGAGTTGTGGCATTGGAAATTAAGCCGAGAATTATTGGGAACGCGGACCTAAACGTAAACCATTGCTTCATGGAAATAGGTATCTATACTGGTTGTTATTAACTTTGCTTTTGCCCGCGGCTTCGCCCGCGTAAAATTCCATCGGGAACAGTCCCTTTTCCCGGGATCAAAGGTATCCTTTGTCCTTTTCAATACTTCTAACTACCTATGTGTTTGCGAAATTTCAGGAAGATTGGTTCAGTAGATAGAGTGTAAAGAGGACAAACAAACATACAAACAAAAAAATATACAAACTCACTTTCGCATTTATAATATTAGTTGGGATGGCATAGTTGGGATATTATATTCTTATTCCTTACTTATGTGTTTATTTAGGATTCTCGCTAGGGTTTAAGCAGTCGTATACAAAGACTATTCTTTGTGAACCCTACGATTTAGCTCGCCTAAAATTAGGTCAGACGACTGGAAACATTCGATAAGTACTTAGGCAATAGCTTACCAGCTAACCGGTAGGCTATGGCAAATGGCCGACACATAGCCGATTACCTACAGGAGACCTCTGCCACCTGGGTCAATAAAAAAACATGAATATAAAATAAAATGTATTTAAGCTAAATAATCCTAACTCAAAGATACTAATTAAATAAAGTTCGTTAATGTTCCATTTAACATAATTATTAATTGTACAAAATAATCGCCTTCTTGAAGTTTTTAATTACTTTCTTCATTAATCATTACAGACGGTTTGTTTGAAAACAAAGAAAGATTTGTATTTAATCAGAGGGCATGACAACGTGCACAAAACAAACTAAAGCAGCCGTACCGTACTTTTCTCGAAGCTATTCAAGATTATATCAACATTCAAGCTATATGTTACGAGATAAGGCAACAATTTTGGAAATATTTTCCCTTTTGAATAGCAGTTTAATATATGGAGACGCCAAGTTGTAGTTTGGTGATTGAATTGAAAATCGATCGAAATCCTTATACTAAAGACAGGTCCTAAAATATAAAAAATAATATTTTCCTAAAATTGATCGTAATATTAAAGAAATCTATTCTCCTTGACACAGTGGACTATTAGTATATGAGGAAGATACCGGGCTAATTTATTTTCTGTTTTTCTTGTTCTCGAGTGAATTGTAAGTGTCAGTCTTAGTGTCAGAGTATAATGTATAATCCAACTAATATTATAAATGCGAAATTGAGTATGTTTATTTTATTTGTTTGTTACACTTTCAAGCTCTATAAGTAAGTATCTACTGAAGCAATCTTCCTGAAATTTTGCATACACAATAGTTAGAAGTATTGAAAATGACATAGGACCTTTCATCCTGGGAAAAAGCACTGTAGCGAAAGCTAGTTTGTAATAAAACTTTTGGCCGACTAACACACCTTTATCGTATCATCCGAAGCAAATAATACTTTTTTCTTATCAATCAAGTCCAAGAGGCACTTAGACTTTAGCTAATCTTAATTTAATTAAAATGAATAGAGTAAATAATCAGATAGAATTTCTGCATGACTTCTGCTGGATATTTTTCACAAAAGTTTGCTAAATATAATGGTTAAGTAATTATAATGAACTGATTGAACCTTCTATAACAAAAGTGTTTTATAATTTCTCCGAATTTTAGCCCAAATTAAAACTGATTCCGATTATCGGCTGTTCATTATAGATATTACTTTACTTATTTTACATTATTTAAAACCACTTTGGTAATCTTCTTTACCATTTAGAGAGCTTTTCACGTTAATTTTTACTAACATTTCGCCGACCTTTGCGGTTCATCCTTTATTTGGAATTTTTAAGTAAGTATAATTGAGACAACATTCAAAGTTAAGGTAAAGTTCCATTCATCATGCGGTTCAAATATTTTAAATCCCGTGTGTGAAAAATAATTTTAAATACCTACATAAATTAGCCTTACAGTAGTCACCTATGATGTGCAAATCCTACCTTGGTAATATAAAAGGTTATATACAAAGCCGGCAACGGGTTTGTGACACCTCCTCGTTTTATTTTTACCAGGTTTCCCATCAGACCAAGTCTTCTCCTTTCCTAATACTGGGAATTAGGACCGATATTTAAAGATCACCTATCACAATAAGCATGATAGTATACAGAACGTAATAAATTTAATAGGTAAGTCTTGCATGCCTCGCAAAAGAATTTGAAACGGAGTAAACCCTGGAATATCGCTAGTAGAATCTATAGGTACACATAAATCTAATCAGTTACAAGAACGTGTACTTGCAATGAACACGTTGAGTGGAAGCCAGCAGATGGTGAACACCGCGACTACGGTCAGCATCATTTTAATCATCTGAAACAAAAGGTTTGATCAAACTTACAAAAATATTAGCTCTTTATTCAAAAAGAAAATAAGGAACAGACATACTGGTAGAAAGATGATTTTTTTACTGTACAAAAATTTTACAGACTTCTAAAATAAAAATGAGTCGCATTCACGCGTCTAGGAATGTTTACACCCTCTTATAATCCCTATTTTGTTTGTGTTCAAATAAGATAAAACCGTCTGACAGGCAAACAGTCGGACAGACGGCGGAGTCTTAATAATAGGGTCCTGTATTTACCTACCTTTTGTATATGAAACCCTGAATTTTCTGCACTTAGACTTTCTTTTAAAATTGCTTTGTTCGTAGTACAACCAAAGCCCTTAGGGACGCCAAAAACTTGAAACTTTAAGATATATTTTTAAAAATGTCAAGATTATTTACCCTCAAGAAAATGAATGAACGAACAAATCTTTATCGCACTTAACCGCTATAAATTATAGTATAGTTTCAGTCAATGTAGCAATGTTTATTTATTTACCACTTACTTACATATCTATTCCTACAGATTTGTTTAACTCTAATGTTACTTACATAGGTATATCATTAAATATTATTAGAACTACCATTCTCATACATCTATATGGCAGTATGTAGGAGATGATTTCCAGAAATTCACACATTAGCAGAACCATAAAGCTAGGCTGACAGCTAGTATATTTACTTTACCGAAATCCAGGAAATATATGTCATCTATGGTTGTTTTGATACAACCTTTCCTTTACAAAATACCTATATATGTTGAATGTGGTGGCTCAAAAACTTTCTTTCAGTTTGTTGTATTTAATTAACTAGCGGACTCCGCGAACTTTATACCGCCTTAGTATTATTAGTATAACATATATTAATGAAAACCGTATGAAAATCCGTTTGTTAGTTTTTAAGTTTTTCGGTCATAGACAGACATAGTGCAGGCGACTTCATTTTAAACTGTAAAGAAAAGAAGTGAACTTTGTAACTTTTTACATGTTTTTTTGACTTACACTTACTGTATTTGCTTGCTGGTTTTTTGTAAGTCATCATACTGTGTCCCACTCCACTGCTTTCAAACCCAACTAAATATTTAGGGCTATTCTCAGTGACAATACTCAGTGGGCTTTTCCAAGCTCCATACCGCATGAGTGAATACTTGTCTTCGCAAATCTGGATTTGGTACCTATCTTTATAGAAACCGTTACAAAATTTTGTTGTTGTTAGGTAGAGATGCAGTCACCGCAGAGTTTATTTATACGCTTATACCGGTGGTGTATAAAACTGTTCTCTTTTTTCGTTGAACTCTGTGACACTACCTGCGTTTTAGCGATGATATACGCTTGTATATCATCACTATAACAATAAATTAGCTGTCCATGCCCCATCATGTGCGCGATGCATGCACACGCTCATACGATTTTCTAGTAAGAGTTTCATATTCTCACGTTTCTATTCAAACACTCGAGTTCCTCAGAGTTTGCGCCTCTCCGAGCCGGCTTCAGATCACTGAAAAAATTTTGTCTTGCTCCAGAGTAATATGAGAATTCCCTGCTCTGTGGCCCCGGCCATGCAAGTGTACCTAGGTTACTCTTTTAAGAATACATGTTCAATTTTCTTTTAGTGTTGAATTTCGATTCCTTGAAAGTTTGCGCCTCCCCAGGCGATCATCCCCCACACCATGTGAATGATGAGAGCGTGCGTGCACACCAGCGCGCTCAGCGGCAGCACGAACTGCAGCGCCAATAGCGCACAAGTATACTGCTCGCTTTGCTCTGCCCGTTCCACTAGTCTACCTGACGCACTTTAGTACAAACTTACTTTTCTTTTTGATCGTTGCATCCTCGAGTCCCTGAGTGTCTGCGCCTCCCCGGGCGGTCGTCCGCCCCACACGACGTGAGCGATGCGAGCGTACGTGCACACCAGCGCGCTCAGCGGCAGCACGAACTGCAGCGCCAATAGCGCACAAGTATACTGCTCGCTTTGCTCTGCCCGTTCCCACTGTTCGAGGCAAATATCTCTGTGAACATGTGTGTTAATGGTAAGTTGTTAGAAATAGGTACTGCGTGTTTAAGAAATTACTAGCTTTAAAATATTTTTAACTCGCTCGTGAATAAAAAATGTAAATAACAATTTTATTCGCAGCTTTTGATTTGATTATTACTTTCGTATTGGATTTGTCTCATATCGTAGTTCTCTAAAAAAAAAGATTTAAGGTGCTTTCTTATGAAAGTATGTTAAAACGTTGGTCTTATTTAGCTTTAAAAAACTTACACATTACAAATTCTGATACTATCTATAACACAGTAAGGCCAAAAAACACATCAAGGAACATTTTCAACATCAGATTAAAATTTTCGCAAACTCGACATAAACATACCTGAAACTCAGCAAGTTTTAAGTGAAAGTTTGTTATGAAATGAGTCATGTCACCAAAAGAGCCCCAATATTTTACTATAGGCACATTTTTGTGATCTGGGACTGGAAGTTAGGGAATATTACCGTACCAAGACATAAAGCGCTTGTTAACTGTAAACTCAGTCATGGTAGTTTAAATTGATTTTAACTGTATAAACGCTTTGCAAACTAAATAAAGCACACAACCCTAGAAAAGCTTAGAATTTTAACCCTACGTCCCTCAGAAGTTTCTTATTAATTTTCAGTCATATTATTTATTTAGTTTAATTATTATAACTTTCTTGTTCTTTTCTTTTTATTTCAATAAATAAAACATCTTGTTTTGAACCTTTCGAAGAAACGAGCCTTTTATTTTAGGTTTTAGATGGAACTTTGCGATATTTTTCTATTAAATATTTTTAATAGAAAAATATTTAGTTTTTTAATGGATCGTGTGTTCAACAAAAAAATCGAGTATTTAAAGGGAAAACTTAGAAAGTGCTGACTTGACTTCGATTTAAACGATATGCGTGGTAATGGTCTCATAACTAAGAATGCCGAAGACCGAGCGTAGTATGGAGGATAAAAGGCAGGAAAGTAGACTAGGCTCAGGATGTATTAGCTGAGGAAGTAACCGGGAAAGCGCTAAGATAAAAGAGAGAGTGTTTTCAACAAACTTATCAGCTATACCATGTATTTATATTGGAAATAATACTGCAGCAGTTTTAACATAAAAGATGTCCAATCCTATCGGATTTGAGATATATACATAGTCTGAAGATTTTGTACTCTATATATATATATATATATATATATATATATATAACTGAACTGTAGGTTTATATAGAAAGATAAACAAAAATGCATAAAGTTTATTTTAACATTTCTACACGTTCATATTTTATTATGCTTTGAAACTAAAATTAATTTACTGAAAGCGATAGAAATGCATGGGAATACCATTGCTTAACAATAAAATAGCGCTTCCTGGCTATTAAAACAGGAAATCAAAAAGGCATATAATTCAATACCTAAGAATTCTTAGAACCATGACCGATTTAATGCACATAGTAATGTTTTAAACATTATCCGGGGCCTCAAGTATATACCTCAAGTAGGTATAGGTATATATATTATCGTACCTACCTTTAAAAAGCAGGGAAAATGTCCCTGGGCTCCGCAGTTCCGCACTCCGCAGCGATAAGCTAACGAAGCGACCGGGACATCTCTAAGATGCGAGAAAGACCCCTCGTATAAAGGCACCTACGTACTCTCTTAATACTATTACTCTTTTACTATAAATTGAGGATTGGTGTAAAATTGTAGTACTACTTATATTAATTACTATGAAAACTTTATTACAACAATGTCAGCTTGCTCCCACTTGCATTCCATACTATATTGGCTTCGAAGCATGAGGTTTGTATGAACCCGATGTCTTAAAAATACGACTTAACGATTTTTGTTTTTGATTTTAAGATTTGGTACTTATGACACAGAATATAAAGTATAATTGCTAAAGCCTAAGCAACTATGGTCCAAACTATTTTACCAAAATCGTTTAACTAATTTAGGGCTGAAATTTATTTAAACTTGTACCTATGGATAAAACGGGTCGGCTAAATGTGCTTATGGCTATACAATACAGTGCTCGAAAAAGGGTTATTTAAAAACTACCAAAGCGTTGCAACCACACCACTCGAAAGTTTGTAACTAGTTGGTGTAGTCTAATTTACTTTTAATTAACTTCTCTACTAATGTCTCCTTTTTATATTTTAAATAATGACATAAAAATAACATTAATCGCATTAACCTTTTTTCTTCTTGTTCATTGTTCATACACAGATTTTATATTTCTTCAAATATTGTCGCCTACAGAGAAAAGTCGATGAAAATTACGTAAGTATACAAAATTTACATAACTTATAGTAACAAATATGGTTTATCCCACAGGGCATAACAGTTTGTTTGAATTATTGAAACGACATTCACGCAAGCATCTGGGGACAATTTAAACGAAAGTTATCACAATACATATTTTGTAGGTATTCTTAAAAGTAAATCTTATTTTATTTTTTGACATGAACATTCCCAAAAAGCTTATCAGTATAGCTGCCTTTCATCCGAATAGATATTCGAATGAAAGGTTTAATTGGTATAACTTAATCTACGTAAATTATCCTTTCAATAAATATGAAAAGGGCAAGTTAGCCACCTCCGACGTAATATGAAGGAGCGGAAATACACTTCAAAAGTAAATTAGACTACTTTCATATTAATACAAAGAAGATCAATTGAAAATAGAATATCACCACGCGCAATCATCCGGCAATAGCTTGAAAATAAATAAACAGCTTACCCCAATACTTACGCTTCACAAAACCGATGCCACTCCGTTGGCCTTTGTATCTGAGAGACGATCGGTATAGGAGCAGCCGTCGCAAGCGCTCCTCCCCACACTCCAGCCACAACCAGCTTAGCCGCAGCCTTGCCTAGCCTCGGTCGCAATGGCCGCATTATAGCCATATATCGATCAATCGATATAGCTAACAACGTATACGCACTAACCAACACTGACACTGCTTGAGAATAGTTCACTATTTTACACATCACAGCCCCAAACGGCCAGTATCTTAACACCAACATTGACACAAATGAGAATGGCACACAAAACAATGTCATCAAGATATCACCTACAGCTAAATTCACTATGAAATAATTCGTTACGGTCTTCATTCTTGGAGATGTTTGGACTACAAAACACACTAGTCCGTTTCCCAGTAAAGCCACAACGAATACTATGCAGTACATAATGTAGACACATGATTGGAATAGTGGGGAGGTCAGGAAGTCTCCTGAGACTGCCGCGCATATTGCATCCTGGTCCGACCATGTCGTATTTGTTGGAATGGTATCATTAACATATTCTTCGATTGTGGTTCTTATAGTCACGTCGTAGGATGAAGTAGTTTCGGACACTTCCAGAGATATCTCCTCGGTGTCCAACATGCTGCTTAAGTATCACATGCTAAAATCTCAATTGCGAGTGTTCCCTAGGTGTGCGGCTTTGTCCTATTACCTGTAAAAGAAAAAGTATTTTAAAAACCATTTAGTAAAAATGCAATTAAAATACTTCGGTCCGGTAGCTCGATTGCAAAATTAACTGAATATACTACGTACAAATAAAAGTAAATTACGAGTAAATATACGAGTGGGTATACTCAATCAATTCAATTTGTTTTACCTACTTTTAAGAGGCGAAAGCAATGTTCCTTAAAGATATTATATATTAACTTATACATTTGACGGGCTACACCTGACTAGCATAAGTCTTTTTAAGTTTAATTAAATTAAAAAAAATATTAGTTTAGATATAAGATCTTTAATGCATTAGTTTTAAATAGTTTTAGTATTTTTTTTTTCAAATTGGTAAATAAAAATTAAAAGTTGAAAACTAACTAACTAATTGAAAATTAAAAGTTGATTTGGTGAACAGGCAAGGAAAAGTGATCCCATCTTCAGCTTACGCTTCAGAGCTCATAGTAAGCTTTTTAAATTATACAATGAAGCTATTGCCTTTTAACCTCCATATACCTTTTACAGGGAAGTATCTGTGTATCTGGGTAAATATCCGCAAGTCGAGCAAAAAAAAGCAGCACAGCCGTACCATACTTTTCTTGAAGCAGTTCAAACCATTTTTGACCCCCTATTACTTCGTTGTGGATCAAATTAGAAACCTGAATTTTCAGTAATCAAACAGGCTTTATATAAACAAGGTATATTTCAAATTTCATTCAATTTGAACAAGAAGCTTTTGAATTATAACCCTTCAAATTTTCTTAATTTTGACACTCGTTGATTGACCGATAATCAAAATTCTAAGGTACTTCTAGCAGACATAAAAGCTTAAAATTTAAAATGTAATTAATGTTTAGTGTATAACTCAAGGGAAAACTAAAATATTTTGCAATTTCACTCCAGATTTCTTGACGGTACGAACTAAGCGAGACTTGGATTTTTTACAAGTTTTGTTTTTGATGGCATAGGCCTACCTATTTAGAGAAAGGCGAGAGTCACGAATACACATGCCATGCTATAAGACTATCGAGCTCCTCGTCATATAGTATCGTTAAGTTAGTATCCCATAATACAAGATCGATCTCTTTGGGCTTGCAAGTTATTAGAGCTAGTTGTGTGATTCCTCCATATTTTTATATATTTACTAGCCTTCGCCCACAGCTTCGCCCGCACGAATTTCCCTCGGAAACAGTGAACTTTTTCCCGGGATGAAATGTCCTTCTCAATATGTCCTAGCTATGGCGAAATTTCAGGAAGATTGGTTTCGCAGACAGGACGTGAAGAGGTAACAAACAAACAAATATACAAACTCACTTTCGCATTTATAATATTAGTTGGGATTGGGATAAGGGATTTATGATTAAAATATTTGATGTTTACACTTACATTTCCAATTAATAATCTCATATATTCTGTGTGCGTGGATTGTGCTCATAAATTTTAAAACAAGGCAAAGGGAGGTAATGAAGCTGACGTAAGGTCGAGGTGTGCTTATTTCCACATTGTTCATATCAATAGCTCTAGAATTTATAAGTACACTGTAAAGGACCTGTCACAAACCACTACCTAATAAGAGCAATATAATAAGTACCTGGGCGACCGAGCTTCGCTCGTTTATGCAGAAAATCTTTTTGCGTGAAAATATGTTTTAAATGAATTTTCCTAGACATAGAACCTAGCTAGATTATCTTTTTGACTATGGAAGAACTTATTTTTAAAATTTCAAAGAATTGTTAGAGCCGTTTTAGAAAACGCGGTATATAGGTTTAAATTTAATTTAAAGTCCTGGTTTTGTCCTAAGTTGGCGGCTAAGGTGGCAGATCCTTCTTGCTTTTTTCTCTTCCATTTCGCTCGGTCTACGATATCCTGAGTTGTGTTCATTGGCTCGCAATTCCTCCACTGCGTCACGACTTTTTGGGCTAGCTAGCCCAAAAAGTCTTTCACCAGGTTATGCAGGTGCATATTTATCATTTACCTCAAACAATCTAGACACAACCGAGAAACTATTGCTATGTGACTATTGTGTTCGCTACTTGAACGAGGGTATTAAATAATATTATTAACTGCCTGTAGTTAAGGCATTTGCCTGTAGACCTGGGAGTCGTGGGCTCGATTGCCACGAGAAGTATACTTTGTGTAGTTGTTTCCACATTGCAGGCTTGAATCATCTGATTGTCCGACAATAAAAATGATTTCGTGCTTCGGAAGGCCTTTGGTCCTGGCGGCCAACTGGTAGTCGTTAAAGGAACCATGTCAGAGTCCGAGAGCCGGTTTCGAAGAACTCTTAACACCATTGTGTGTATGGTCGATACGAAATGATTATGAAGATAAATTAAAATAGTTATTTTTTTATTAAAAATACGGATTATTATGAATAGGTAAGTTGGTTTGACGGCATAAAATTATGTAGGTATTACGCAATAGCTGATATATTGTGACAGTTCGCTAAGACTCCGCCTGGTGTGGTACACTCATAATTCCGGTCTGTTTATGAACGTTTGACCTCCGTTTCCATCCATTTGTGTGTATTACTCGTCTACAGGTGTTTTCTTTTGAAGAGAATCGAACAATACTTACATATATACTGTTATTAGTAAAAAGGATACAAAAGAGCTTTTTGGCGAATGTTGTATTGATTCAACTCAATGATAATTTTGTTTATGAAATATTTAGACATTCAGTCAACAAACACAGAGAGAAAGCCATTCAAAAAGAGAGAAAAGACTTACCGAATTAAATAGAATAGACCAACCACTATATTTCATGTTGCTTTCTTTACGGGTGTGTGTGGCCAAATACATGTGTAAATTTTTTCAGCGGCTCTTAGTAAATAGATATATCATCAATAAGCTATGCGACTGCCATCTAGCGATAGCAGCCAGGACCAAGTATGATGGCTTTGTGCACCGACTCTACCAAAGTACCCTAAATACATGGTAGTAAACTTTCAGAATAATTTTGGCTTGCCCCTGTAACATTATTATTTTAACTGTAATAAAATTCAAATATGTTCAAAAACCCTAAGTTAATCTTACTATATTGCAGTTTTAAAAACTGTTGCTAGAACAGGTGGATTTAATGCCCAAATGGGATAAATTACCTTTAATAATGAAATTATTTTTTTATTTATCCATTTAGAAGACATAACAACGTAGGTATCTGTTAGTTCGTAATGACCTTTACTTCACTTTTGTAGTCCTTCAATCAAAGGCGATGCAATAAATATAGTAAACAAATGCCCATCGTGGACAATTTGTTTATTTTTAAGTACTTACCTATTTTCCCAAAAAATTCGCGTGCGGTCACGCCAGGCAATTTTTTTTACCCCCGACACAAAAAGAGGGGTGTTATAAGTTTGACGTGTCTGTCTGTCTCTGGCATCATAGCTCCCGAACGGATGAAGCGATTTCAATTTAGTTTTTTTCGTATTAAAGGTGACTTAAGATCGAGTGTTCTTAGACATGTTTGATAAAAATCGGTTGAGCCGTTTAGAAGTTGTGGGGGTGAAAGTGGGGAAAAACAACCGAATGTCTGCAAATATACTTGAGTGGGGTCTCAAATAAATGCGCATCAGGTGCACATTACAAAATAATATGTTTAATGAAAATCGGTTGAGCTGCTACAAAGCTCTGGGGTGTAAGTGGGGAAAATACCTAATGTCTGCAAATAATATGTGGGGGGTAAATCAGTCCCACTAAAAAGAAAATGTGTCGTGGGTTTTTTTTTAATTTTAAATTTAATGTTATTATTTAATCTATTTATTTTCCCCTGTAACTTTTTTTGCGCCGCACAGTATTTCTGTTTCTCCCAATGGTTGACTGGTAGAGAATGCTTTTAGCATTAAGTACGCCAATTGTATTATTTAAGTATTTGTACTTATGAAACAATAAAGTTTTAATAAAATAAATAAATGCGCTTTATGGCTCTAGATTAAATAGGCTCTACGTCGTCATTTTATAAGTCTAAAACCTTGCATCGACGGATTACTGTAGCTACAGTACACCCTTATTACTACTGAAGAGGGGTAAGTACTTAATAATTGAGTTACTTATTAATTGGGTTCTCACATAAGGCATTAAGTTCGCCTATTGAATTTTAAAGTACAATAAAGTTTTGCTACGCTGCGTTAAATGATACGCTGCATGAAAAGTGCACTATACCTACGTATTAGATTTTAGCATTTTAAGAACTACAGAAACATTTCAAGTTTTCAATACAATCATTTACATATATCATCAACTTATTTATTTGACATTTTATTTAAAGACTTCGCAACACTAAATTATGTAGTCCATTCATATTATGTACAGTACACGTAAGCGAAAAATATTATAAAATAAATAAATCGTTATCGTGTGCCGTAACCTAAATCTAATTTATATTCTTGTGTGCGACGAAAAATGGATGATGGAATACTGCTGAAAGATTCTATTATAGGCGAATACTCACATAACTCACTTTCCAAAAAGCTTAAAGCTATTATTTGGGTCGTACTCATTCATTTTTAGGCAACTCCCAGGCCAATTCATTTTGCTACTGTCTTGGAATAATGATTTTGCTGTACCCGCCGCCCTTGATTTGATCAGAGAGAAACGTATTTATCTAATTACAAAGCTAAACCTAGCCTTTTCTTTCCTTTTCTAGAATTTAATCGAAAAATTAATCATATTTATTTATACTGCGCCTATATTTTTAGTAAGCCTTCACTAACATCGGTGAAAACTGCATTCAATTCTGGTTTTTGTCGCACACACAAGCATACTGAAATTGTAAATTATTATTTTTTTCAAAGCCTATGATGTACAGACGTAGGTCTGTTAAGTACAATTTATTATGGTATATTTAAGTTAGAAATTATGCCACGTTAATACTTACTGTATTTTGTTTGATTGGTGATAAGTCTTGCTTGTCAAGTCTTTTGTTTGCGTTCATTTCACAAAAGCTGTTGTTCCGATAATTTTCCCCAAGTCCGTATCGATAAATGTTAAATAAGTCATTATACCTACCCAAATAGAATGTTTTTATTATTCAGGGCTATTTAAATTAATCGCGCAATAACTTAATAGGTAGTATAAAGTTGTTCCCGGCTGCCATCTGGTAGTCGTTAACCATGTCAGAGAGAAAAGAATTCAGATACCAGGGTGTACACTGTACATGGTCAATTAACCGTGACACGAAATGATGATGATCACATACCTAAATATACTTACGAGAAAATTTAAAAATATTGAGTGCATTTGCTATAGTCAAGGATTCTTATTAAGGTGGATAATATCTTATTTGTTACGAAAGGTGAATTGAAAATTCAAATAAATATATCTCAATATCTTATTCTGCTACACATTATAAAGGGGTTATTTTGATACAGTTCAAAACCATACAAAATATATATAAATTTCGCAGACCGCAATATATTATGATGAAATTGCTTGAATTGCTCTAGTCCCTTTATAATGTACAAAACTTTTGTGTAGGGTTTGCGACTGAAACTAACCCAGAATCCACCGAATAGTGATATCTCATTGACATTTATGGCGTCATCCGCCTTTGTCAGAGGTCTGTATTTTGCAATTTTATTATTCAGCTATCGTTTGCCAAAGTACTCGTAGATAAAAATGTAACAAAAGGTCTCTGTTTCGATCCCAGAGGGCAACGGTGAAGTCAATGACCTTCCAAAGTTAAAACTTCCAGAAGGCATTACAAAAAAAATCAAAAAAAAAAAAACAACAGAATGAATGAAGAAGATGGAGCAAGTCAGCACCAGCATGGACGACTGCTGGAGGAGATCAAGGAGTACAAGGCCACTGTGATTTTTGTTTTAACGCAGACATAGACTAGTATCCCATTTTCTTATCTGTACCTTATCATTATATTGTAATTAGAACAAGCATAGAAGAGCTATGAATGAATATTCATGACGGTGTTAAGATGAGACTAAGCTATTATCTAATCTTTTGCCATAATTTACAGGGAGTAGGTGAGCGTTTCGTCCCATTAAATTTTCGTCCCAATCGCAATGGGACGAAACGCACACAAAAAAGTATTTAGAATTCTGTGTGCGATTCGTCCCATTGATTTTTTTGAAAGTAATGTCAGCAAAAAAAATAAAATTAATGATATATTATTAATATAATATTAGGCTTACTAGGTGCTGTCTCAGCGCCACCTTAGTTTAATGTCTTTTAATGTATAATTTTTGAGTGTCGACTCGTTGAGAGCAGGTAGTTTTCAGAGAACCTAATAATGATAACCCTTACTGCTATCTCTTTCGCACCGTTCATTGTGCGTGCTGTTGTCTCTTTTGCACTATTCATAGTGCGTGCTGCTATCTCGTTGCAGGTCACAGGTCTTTGTTTTGCACTATGTGCATGAGCATTTCACAGTGCTATGTTCCTGTGACGCAGTGCAGATAACATAAATATGATTTGAGTGCGCACTGTTTCGCCGTTTTATATTGTTTTAAGTTCTCCTTTTACATTACAAGGTAAGTACTTATAAATAAAGACTATTACAATATTTTGTGATTCTGTGGCGACACTAGCGCCACAACAATATCTACAGACGCACCACAGATGGCGTTAAAAAGCAACAATCTCAGAATTGCATACAAGATGGCAAGTTACTATGAAAGTCTAAATCGCGCTTGCAGTTTCTACGGATTGGAGCAATATATACAACCTCCGACAAGACATCGTCGGAGCCGCGGTTCCCCAGGCATAACACCCTAGCCTGGCGGGAAGATCTTCCCTTTGTGGCGGTCGAGCATATAAACACTATCGCTCCCGTCACATACTCCAAACTGGTGACCCCGACGTGATTGGAAGCAGCCTTCTCCATCAACATTCTCCGATCCATCATCTCGCTACCTCTCAAGCCTCAGCAGCCAGCAGTCTCACAGCAAGCCAACAACAATGGGGTATCTCCAGGTCCAACGCAGCCGACTCACGAGCTTCCTGGTCCTGAAACCACCCTCACTTCAAGACTTCAGCGACCGGCCATCCACCGCAGCCCACGTCTGGTATTCATCGGCCGGCCAACCGCACCAGCGTGGCAGTTCTGCAGGACATCTACCGGCGCCAACAGGTCTACATCGCTCACTAGTCTCGACTCACCGCAGACTACGAGCAAGCAGCAACAACGTACCCGACTCACTGGGACGACGTCAAGTCAAGCAACTGGCACTTGCAAGCTAACATCATAAGCACAGACTGCACATGAAGATTTATCAGACCTTCAGTCTTGGAAGGGAGTCCTGTGGCGACACTAGCGCCACAACAATATCTACAGACGCACCACAGATGGCGTTAAAAAGCAACAATCTCAGAATTGCATACAAGATGGCAAGTTACTATGAAAGTCTAAATCGCGCTTGCAGTTTCTACGGATTGGAGCAATATATACAACCTCCGACAAGACATCGTCGGAGCCGCGGTTCCCCAGGCATAACACCCTAGCCTGGCGGGAAGATCTTCCCTTTGTGGCGGTCGAGCATATAAACACTATCGCTCCCGTCACATACTCCAAAATTCTATATATAATATAAATATATTCCATCATATAATATAAAGGCGTAAAATGCCTGGCCACCATGATGTTTTGTCTTATCAAGCTTGTTTTGATTTACGGAGTACTGAACATTTTAATATTTCCAAATTGTAAAGTTAAGTTTATTAATTAAATGTTGTTTATATTTATCGAACTCTCTACCTTTTATGCCTATCTTTTGTAACATTTCAATACTTGGTTGGCTGGAATAGATCTCTAATGGGATGAAGTCCGCCGTTATACAATTTGTAAGACTAATTAACGCTTTAATGTAATTTTATTGTGTACAAGCAAAGATATTAAACAAACAAATAGCTCGTGGCAATATGTTTTAACTATATTAATATTATTTCAAATATGTTTATAAAATGATAAGTAATATTTTATAGATGGATACAACGGCACAGACAGAACCATCAACTTCACACAACCAAATTGGATTTGATTTGATTTTAATTTTGATTAAGCTTGTGTTGCTATCTGTACAAAATAAATTAAAAAAATATAATAATATAAATATTGGGACGAATCGCACAACACATGTTTTGAACTTTTTGAAAGTAGCTTTTCGTCCCAATGGGACGAAAAATTAATGGGACGAAACGCTCACCTACTCTTATTTTTTTTGCTGACATTACTTTCAAAAAAATCAATGGGACGAATCGCACACAGAATTCTAAATACTTTTTTGTGTGCGTTTCGTCCCATTGCGATTGGGACGAAAATTTAATGGGACGAAACGCTCACCTACTCAATTTACAGAACCGTCTTAACTAGTTAATCGTAGTAGCGCTAAAAAATCAATATGGTTTAGATTTGATACTTTTTTATTTGACATTACTAAGCCAATTGAATACCTAACCAATACCATTAATTTTCAGTTTTGGTGAGAACAATTCACTTAATAACAAAATTCAACACTAGTTCCATTATTTTTATAATGGAACTAACCACTAATGTAGTTCCATCATAGAACTCATAATGGGACTTTTTTTTTTTTTTGAATAGTTTATACGGCCATGGAATCTAGTCCTTTAAGGCCTTTCTTGAATTTATTAATCTTCTTCAGTCCTACTTAAGTCAGTCGAGTCAAAATTCAAGTCAATAGTCAAGTCCAGTCCAGTAAGTAAGTCTAGTCTGAGTCAGATGGCTAAGTGAAGCGGTGGAAAAATTTCACTTAGCTATATCATGGAGATTTTGGTGACAAAGATAAAAAGTCACGTAATCGACACTGTATCACTTCCCAACACTCACGCTTGTTCACGAACACTTTGCGAATAATAATCCACCAATATTATGCACAAACACTCGAAAAAACCTAAGTTTTGGAAATAAAATACAGCGCGGACATAGCGACAGTTTACTTTCCCTCCAAAAACTCCTCATAATGGTACTATTGACAACTAACGGTCTTTTTTTTTTTTTTTTTTGATGTGGATATAATCCACAATATGGCAATCAAACATATAGCTTATTTTTGCCAGTATCAAGTTTTAGATAAAAGTTCTTCATTTTGTCGAGTCACAGTCAAGTCAGTAGTCATGTCTAGTCAAGTTAGTCAAGGGCTGAGTGAAGCGGTGGAAGTTTCACTTAGCTTTATCTTGGGAGATTTTGGTGACAAGGATTAAAGTCACTTATACGACATTGTACCACTTCCCAACACTCAAGCTTGTTCACGAACACTTAGCGAATAATAATCCACCTTTATTATGCGCAAATACTCGAAAAAACACAAATAATTGAAAATAAATACAATGACGATAACTGAGCGACTTTAGCTTGGCGCCAAAACTCAACTAACGGTCTTATGAGGGTTTGAGGGAAAAACTTTTCTTTCCATAATTACAAGTACCTCCGTCTCCCAGAAGGTAATTATTGAGTTAATTATGCCTCCACATAGCATATAACCAGCAGACGAGCACTGTGTTATGTGGAAACATCATTGTTTATAAAATGACTTGTAAAGTAGATATCTTTAGGGTCGGCAACGCGCCCATCACCTTTAATTCTGCGTATTGCAACCATCCAGGAATGGGCTACGGTAACCGCAATCCATCCGGTGGGCAGTAAGTTTTGTATAAAAATTAGATAAATGTACATAAATACATATACAAAAAACTTGTCATGATTCATTTTATTGGCTCTAACATATTCGGTTAAAAAGTAAGTCATAGGTATCCGAACAGTCAGGTGTAACATGGAAAATTTGTTCTTTATGAATGGCAATCACGATTTAAACTAAACAGAACAAAGAATTGAACGTCGTATACGTATAAACATTTACATTTGTATGTTTATGAAGATGAAAGGTTAAAATTAACTGACGTGTTTATTGTATGTTGTCTTTATGCGAAACTTTACTTTGAGCTAAAACTTTAGTTTTTAGTTCTAAGTATACTTATTAAGATTATTGATTATACCTGTGGCTTTTTGATGATTGGCCCAATCAGTTCACTTCGATATTTCAACCATGACAAAAAACGTAATTCGAGTGAATAATGATTGATTTTACAGTGTTTGGTAATGTTAAGAATAAATATGTATTATCTGTTTTCATTACTTTTGGCTGTATGATGTGTTCTCTTGTGCCTTGACATATAAAATCATAGATTATTTTTAGTCTGTGACGTTTTGTCAAATTCTTGTTCCTTCCCTTCCGACATAACCGCCTTGCAATGGTAATCTAAAAGCATCTTGAGAATTTAAATAGTTATAATTGTATTTCTACGATTTATTGAATATAATAAACTCGTGAAAATGTCATCGGCTTGTTTATTATGATTCTATCCGCACACGCGCTCCGCTCACAAATTTACTTATGAATGAATGAATGAATGAAATAATTTATTTTAAGTAACAGTGACTCATTATGTTAGTAAAAACTTATGTCTAAGGTTAGTATAAAACAACGAGAACATTTATTTATTAAAAAAGGCATTTCTGCACCATCCCCCCAGCTATGGCACAGCAATGGTTAACATGGAGGCTGTCCAGTCTTCTCGCGATCATATTCAGGATGCTGTTGCCGCTCCCCCGCACCCTGCGTACCAGAGACGCGCATCTCTTCCTCATGGTTGCGTAGAAGCAATCCACTCGGGCTTCCGCGAACATCCCTGACGCGCTACAGAAGCGTGGCAGCCCCAGCAGCACCCTGAATGCGTTGTTGTACTGTACACGAAGGGCGCTATAAGCTTTTTGAGTGTATCTAGCCCACAGGCTGCACGTGTAAAACGATGTACAAAAAGCTCTGAATAAGGTTATTTTAACCTCTCGTGAACAGCGAGCAAACCTGCGAGCCAGCATACATGCTCTCACTGACAACGCCCTCCGTTCCCTCTCAATGTCATTATCGTCCTTGAGGTCGGGAGTCAATACATGACCAAGGTATTTAAAAGTGTATACTCTTTGTAATACACAGTTATTTAGTGTAACCGGTGGTATTCGGTCATATTTTTTACTCCCGGCCCCAAAGACCATAACTTGGCTCTTCTTAACATTATAGGCCAAGCCGTGTGAGAGTGCGTACGATTCGCATTTGGTCACCAACGTCCGCAGGCCACAGATAGACGCACTCAGCAGCGCCATGTCGTCCGCGTAGCTGATGTTGTTCACGCAGACACCGTCTATACAACAACCGACACTGGCGCCGCTGAGCTCCTCTATCAGCTCATTCACATACAGATTGAAGAGCGTAGGCGAGGATAACCCCCCCTGCCTCACCCCGCACTCCAACCTGTATGACTCAGAAAGCACCCCTCCCCATCTCACCCTATTGACCTGGTTCCCATACCAATACTTAAAAATATTTAAAAGTTCTACAGGTAACTTAGCCTTTTCAAGTTTTTCCCATAGAATGTCGTAAGAAACCAGGTCAAAAGCCGTCGATAGGTCCAGGAAGCACCCGAAGACTGGTGTGTTGCGTTCCGTATAATAATTGACAGTGTGCTTAAGACACAGTATCGCGCTTTCTGTTGACAATTTGGGTTTAAACCCAAACTGATTGTCATGCAGTTTAACAAAATTATTTAACTGTGTATTAAGCACACTATCAAATACTTTCGATATTACAGTTGCCAATGAAATGGGTCTATAATTTTTTCTATCCGCAAGATCGCCCGTTTTGTTTTTGACTATTGGCACGACTATTGTACTCATCATGTCGGCCGGCATGTAACCGTGACCCACACATATATTAAAAAGCAAAAACAGAACTCTTGGAAGGTGCGGGCCAGCAAACTTAAGGTGCTCAATACTGAGCCCGTCGTGGCCTGGAGACTTACCTCTAGACATAGATTTTATAACGGTAGCTATGTCTTTGGCTGAGAAGGAAACTCTCCTATCCACATCGGGCTCAACATTTAGCGTCGCCTGAGATGGCCCGAGAGGCGACTTTACAGTGAAGTGATCGACGAACAGATTAGCAATAGTCGTCGGCTCGGTCACACCGCCGACGCTCACGGGCTGACCCGGCTTACATTGCAACCTGTTGGTATGTTTCCAAAAGGAGCGGAAGTCATTATTGGAGTGATGTGAGGCCAGAATATCCATTTTAATCTGGGTCTCATGATTTTGACACCATTTTAAACGAGATCTAAATATTTTCCTAGCCTCACACATTTCCGAAAACGCGATACCGGTTGCAGGTTTACCCTGCAAGTCCCAAATCTGGAATTTCAGCCTGGCCATCCGGTGAGCCTCGGCAACATGTTTGTTCCAGCCCGCTATAGTCTTTTTTCTAGGTTTGTTATTTTCACGCCCCAATATGGAAGAATCTTTAAGGGCTTGTACTATATCATTATACAACCTATCTATAACATATTTATGACCGTTATCGTTACACATTCTATCACAACAGTCGTGCAATACGAAAGGGAAGTCAATACTTTTCAACCTTTTATGACATTCATTTTAATATATATATCGATCTGTGCAGGTGTCCTTTCTCCCCATATAACCCTATCTGAACAGTGAGAGTTGACGAAATGTTTGGTAGGTAAAATAATATTCAAGTTACATTCCAGTACCAGAGGGTAATGATCGGACCAAAATACGTCATACAAAACATACACATTCTGGATAGAATTAACTGCTGATTTTGTGACTAAACAGTGGTCCAGCCATCGCCTCGCTCCGTTTATCTCACTTACATATGTGTGAGTGTTAGAAGATATACCTAATCTTTCAAAGTCGACACAAGACCAGTCTTGATCGGCGCAAAAGTTCAACAATTCATAATAGAATTGTTCGTAAGGATGAGCATTATAGTCTCCCAACATGTAAACACAGTCAACACTAGAGCTGTCTATAATGGCACTCACCGAGCTTAGGACATCCGTAAACTCCGCCAAATTCACTTTTTCATCTGTAGGCATGTACACGCACAGCACTAAGAAAGACCTTTCATTTAGCACTACCTTTATAGCACAAATACGCGGATTATCGCACTCGATTACGACCACATTTTGAAAAACACTGTGCCTCCACAGCAGTGCCACACCTCCGTACGGCCGGCCTCGTAGTACGCCCGCCGCCGCCTCCGTGTCCATCCCGGACACACCGGTACTGCTGAAGTCACTGCTGATGGTGTTTAACAAGGGCATTTCTTCAGTAAATAACCATGTCTCCTGCAGCCCAATAATATCGGACGTCTTACATAAATGACGTTTATATCAAGATTTAAGTCCATGGCTTTTCCCGGTGTTGTCCTAAATAATACTATCATTCCTTTTGCCTCCAAGGTCAAGAATCTGGGTATTGTCATGGACGAAACTTTGTCGTGGTCTCCTCATATCAATGAGCTTGGCCGCAAGATCTTTGTGTCTTTGCACTCCTTACGACGCTTACAAAACTTCCTTCCTACCGACACTAAGGCACTGTTGGCTCGCTCTCTCCTCGTGCCTATTCTTGACTATGCTGATGTCGCATTCCTAGATCTTACTGATGAGCTGACAACTAAACTGGAGAGACTTCAGAATATATGCATTCGATATGTTTTCGGCCTTAAAAAATATGACCACATTTCAGAATTCCGTTCACGCCTAAACTGGCTTACAATAAAAATGCGCCGTAATCTTCACATTCTCTTTTTCCTTTATAATGTTCTTTTTAATCCTTCTTCTCCTGACTACCTTAAATCAAAATTTTCTTTCCGGAATATCGATCCCCGTCTTCGAGCGTCCCATAGTTTGAAATTAAACATTCCTACACACTCCTCCCAGTGTTACGCCAGATCATTTGCAGTACTCGCTGCAACTTTATGGAACAAACTCCCATTGGAGGTCAAGACGTCGTCCTCACTACATTCCTTCAAATTTAGGGTTAGGGAATACTTCGAGCGTTCGGACTTGAGTTGATTTATAGTATAGGTTAAGTAACTTTTATGTTTTAATTAGTTTGTAATTTCATGTGTATCTTTGCGATGTACCCTCTTTAATGCCCGTGTACTCTTTTTCCTTTATTATACAGGTTGACTGGAAGAGATCCCTGTTAGGGATAAGTCCGCCTTTTGTTGTGTTCTATGTTGTATCATCAATGTTCTTTCTGTACAATAAAGTTTTTACATACATACATACATACATACATTTTCCATTGAGCGTTTAATATTTTTGCAATTAAATGTAACAAATTTGTGTGTATCCATATTATTTTTGTACTGAAGCCGGTTCGTCTGGTTTACCTGACGTTACAGTATTGCGAGACCTTTTAAAATTGACGAAGCGACGGAATATTATTCCTTTTGGCCAAATCTTATCGTCAAGAAAAAGGGACAGTTTGGTTTGTGGAACGAAAAATTTATACGCATAATAGTCACATTGGCGCTTTATTGAGATTTTTTCCAATTTCACTGTCTCTTGTGTCTTCTTAGAAATATATTTTACAATATCCGATTCGCTTGTATTTTGATGAACATTAGTTATAAAAACAGGTACTGTTCGTTCTGCAGCTCTGAACATTTCATCAGGTTCAACTAAGACTGTCCCTGTTTTACCTTCGATGCGATTTCTCGACTTTTTTCCTTTTTTTTGAACCAATGTCCAACCTTTATTTTCCATCATAGCTACTTGCGCATAAGAATTTTTATTTGTCGATATCGCTGAGGCGCTTGCGATCAGCTGTTCATGCGGCCGCTCGACAGTAATAGGTACATACGGATGTGAGTCATCGCGAATCTCGACATCGCTTGCACGCCCCGATACCGGGTCAGATTCTTTTATATTACCCTCTAACTGATTACAATTAATAGATCGGTAATGCAAACTATAATCGTTCACAGTTAGCGGTTCACAACTGGACTTACTCTCGTCGTTATTTGTAAACGATTCTTCAAAATGTGATAATCCTATTGGTTCACTTTCACAATACGCTCCTCGCTTCATATTTATTTTAGCAGCAGAAAACGGTGGCGAGACGTTTTTGGAACTAAAACACTCTCTTTTAACAGAATCAAGCTGCTCAACGGTAACGTAGGATGATTTAATTTGCATGATATCCGCCTGAACAAGTGCTAAATCTTTTAATAATTTTGACACATCCAAGTGATCTAAAGTTATCGGCGGTAGTTTTTCTAAATCTCGAGCCACGAAAACCGGCAGCAAATCAGGTTCGGTAACTTTCAAGAAGTGGAGAATATCATATAGCAAACGATCTTCTTTTCCTGACCCTTTGCGTGAGATTTTACGCAGTTCTGTAGGCACTGACTCAAAAAGCAGAGAATGAGATTTCTTAATGTCGTCACTGGTGAATGTCGTAGCACATATCTTGACTAAACTTTCTTCATCAGCCCTTGATAATTTGGCCTTTAAAAAGGCCAATAGCTCGTCTATTACAATGTTACAGCCACTACACTTTATTGTACACGACACTGACATTTTTGCGGACAAAAATCTCGCTTCCGATTACACGCACGGCACGGAGGGATGCGCGCGCGCGACGTATGGTGTAAGAGTAAAATAAACTACAGAGTTTACTTTCTGTATACCCTATTACAGTCCTAGTACAGTCAGTCAGTCAGAAATATGACCCCCTTTGAATAGTGATAATTGTGGCATGGGGGTAAGATTTATCTGCAGCCAACTGTACCTAGGTATAGTATTTAGTAGGGGTACCTACATTGTCACAACGAACACTTTAATAAATCACTTTGACAAGAATAGAATTTCTGTTATTCTCATATTAAATTACCACATTCAGATTGTTAAATTCAAACAGAATTCACCTAAATATTAAACATCAGTAGTAGGTATACAAGCTAATTTGCTAACAGTTTTAAAATCGTTGATAAGGCGATACGTGGAAATCAATTTGCCCGCGTGTAAATTTATTGTGAAAGCTATTTACGTGCAATTATTTTCAAAGGTTTCGTAAATAATAATAACAAATACGATTATACCCGTTATTGAGTTTGTTAATTGAAAATGTTTCAAGGATACTCTCTGGCTCGAGCACTTGGCTTAATCATTTTAGTACATTCTCGTCACTTTAGTTGGTCTGATGGCCGATCGGATTAAGACGCAACTCTTAGATATGGTAGCTGTTTCTCACGCTCCCTGAACTGAACCCTGAATTGAACCCTGATTTTCCGGTCCCGTTACAACCATGGTAGTCATTGAACCTACCATCGATAGTTGATAAGGCAGACATTTGAAAGATTCGTCGTCGGTAGTAGACCATACGATCAGCAAAAAGTTATTCTGGCGGAAAATAAATATAGTTTAAAAAAACTAAAAAAAACACGCTTTAATGATCACATCGAACTAAAAAGTGAAAAATAAATATAGTTTAAAAAACTAAAAAACACGCTTTAATGATCAATCTTACTAAAAAACTTAAAATAATTTTTAATACAGACAGAAAATATAAATGAACGAAAAAGATTAGTATTATTGTGAAATAATTTTTAATATAGGCTGAAAATAGAAATAAATGAAAAAGATTAGTATTATTGTGAAAAAAGCGTGGGGTGCTCGATAAATGAAAAATATGGCACAAGCACCCGACACGCTTTTTTTAGACCGATTTCGGAAGGATTGCGGAAAGACCGCATATAAAACTCCCACATTCGGGGTAGCCTTCATGTTCGTGACATAGCTGATAAGCTTCAAGAGAATCGGCTACGATGGTACGGCCACGTTTTACGGAAACCGGCTAGTTACGTTAGGAACAAGTGTCTAGCCATGCCGCCTCCGCCTGGGCCGGGTAGAAGGGGCAAGCCTAAGAAATTCTGACTCGACGTCGCAGGAAACGATATGCGCGCAAATGGTCTCACAACTAGGGATGCCGAAGACCGGGCGAAGTGGAGGAGAAAAAGCAAGAAAGCGGACCCTGGGCTCCGAAGCAATCAGCTTAGGAAGCAACCGGGAAGGCGCTAAGATGAGAGAAAGAGAGACCGATTTCGGCCACAGATACTTGGCATCTGCAACGTTCAACTCTCAGGTGACTGACATAGCCAATTTTCGCAGGGAAAGTGCGTCCATATTCACTGCAAGTCAGCACTCTTCCAGCATAATTATACCTTTATTGGATGGCAGCGGGTGGTCAAGCTCGTCTCGTTTAGAATCAAGTAGATACCTATGACTGCAGTAAAGCCTGAGGGAAGATATATAACACATGCAATACTTAGTGAAGTTCAGAGTTCGTGCATGAAATATAAATATCGTGTTTCAGTTTGAAGGGTCATGTTCGTCTTAGTAATAATAAACATAATGTGTATCTTGAGGCCACTGTTTACGACACTGAAACTTTATGTACATAACTATCTTGTCGGTTTTCAGGTAGCTGTGGGCACATCTTTGCCTTGGAAACAAAATAAACAATGCTTTATGTGTTTAATAATAAACCAAAAACTAAAACATACTGTCTGTAATGGTGTTATGGTTTTTGGTTGCCTGCGCAGCGGGCTGCACCTGCTTAACGGTATCATGTATTCGCACTTTTACACCTTATTATTTATACTAGCTGTAGCCAGCGACTTCGTGCGCGTGGGCTTCTTATCGTGGGCTCTCTTATACAAAGTTTGTCATGACAATAACCAACACAAAAAATATTATTACTATAATTATTTATTATAAAATAACATTTATGCTTACAAAAACTATAAATAAAAAAAAAAAAATCTAATAATTGTGCTTGCGGCATAGTGCCAAGAACTCCAGCTGCATTCAAGCGCTGAATAGCGACCGCTATTTAAAAAAAAAAAGAAAAAAAAACATTATCCAATTTGGTGCGAAAATTGCTATTGTTCATCAATTGTTTATTTGCAAGCAAACATGCCTTGAGTTCATTCAAATGACGATAACTTTTTTTCTAATGAATCTATTTTGATGAAACACACTTGAGATGTTCTTCCGAGTTAAAACAAAACAATTGGTGAAAGTTTGAAGCAAATCGGTTCAGTATTTTCGGAGATAAGCGTGATCATACATACAGTAGGACAAAAAATTCAAAAAAAAAAAAATCTTTTTTTTTAATGTCCCTCTATCCATTTCAATCAAAGTTACTAAACGCACAGACAAAATATTTTTACTGCAATTTTATATGTATAGATTGAAATATACTTTGTTCTTCCTCAGGGCTGAAAATATCTCTACATCGTATCATTTTATTTTACATCAAAAGGTTACAAACAGAGTAATTGAGTTACTTGCGCATTTATAATATAAACAGTTAAGATAGGTATTCAGTTTATTAAATTTTTACTCTTTTCCTTATTTGTGTGTTTATTGGCCTAAATTCAGCAAAATTACGAAGTTGCTTGATAAATATGAAAAATTCGCAACATTGTACCTACCCTTTACATCGGTATCGTTACTAGCAGATGTTACGGAACGTTTTGCGGAACTTCGTATAAAAATGATATTGTCACATAAACTAATACTTACTTTACTCATATTAAACCAGTTCAAAAAAGAAGGTTGTTCTTTGCTTTCAGGAAATTACAGCAATCTGTACATCAGTTTTACTTGCTATTGCTTTAAACTTAACATTGAAATTATCACTCAAGGTAAAAATTATACCAATGCGCTATTTTTCTCTTTAACCATTGTAACTTGTACTGAAGTAAAATGTAAGTATAACTTAAGTATAATGGAAATTTTTACAATTTCTTTTACCAATTACTTTTGTTTATCGTGAATATTCGAATCACCATAAAGTATCTCCATCTCTCAACTATGCGCATTCCCGGTTGTTTCTTCATCTGATTGTTTCGGAGCCCATCTACCCGAAACAAATCATACATTGCGTGTGATATTCATGATATATAATGGATTGGCTGGTTGCTTGATTTATTTAGTAGGCCTATTTTTTAAGCATATTTTATGGGTATTATCCATTATTAACTTTTCGTGAACTTGTGGAAGGCGGTTCCGTGAGTCATGGTGTTCTCGTTCTTTTTGAAGCATCAAAACTGACATACCAGTTTTGGCTATGTATGCACTGGCACATAAAAGAGATAAGTATATGTGCACACACACATGCGCACACCGGAAATGAAAGATCTTTAATTGCATTTCATTGTATCATGTACGACCCGTGGTACGTACGTACAGTAACCGTGGCAGTCATTTATCACGGGTATTTTTAACCCTATTCTTTGTCGGTTGTCTGTTGGATTGTATTGTATTGTGGGCTGATAATTACCAACGTATTTACAGAGTCACGAACAAACGAATAAAAATGATGAAATGTTTATTTGATTCGAACAGCGCGATTGAAATTAATGTGTATAAACCTCACGTCATTTTATCAAAATGTTCACATATGAGACTGAACAAGCAATTTGGATACTTACTTTACTTGCCATTTGAAAAATGAACAAGCGTTTTGTAATATAATTACAATCCAAACTAAATAACTTATATTAAGTTTTTGTGCAATTGTGTATTGGTTTAGATAAATAAAATACTTTAACTAAATTTTTTTTTTCACTCGTGGTGTGTAAAAATTCAAACTTATAATACGTATTATAAGTTTGGATTTTTTAAGTTAATATAAGTACTTATACGCTTGATTCTGTGCACCGATTAAACAACTTAATCAGGCAGCAGCAATTTGGTATTATACTTATGTTTTTTTTCATAATTTACCTAGGCCAGGAGTACTATTACTAATTCTGTGCCAGGCACACCCCGGACACTCCATACAACGGGAACGATTCAGTACTATTACTAATTCTGTGCCAGGACCATATTACTAATTCTGTGCCAGGAGTCAAAGAAAAGTAAGTCAAAGAAAAGAATATTTAAATTCGGTAAAAAATTATTGGAATTTAAAAGACCCTTAAATGAATGCAGTGGCTAGTGGATTGAATAAGATATGGTTGATGTTGTTCGGGTTAGGAAATTAATAGACCCAGTTTTCAATCTCCTTGAAGGCCTTTTTTATAGGTAGATTAACGCCAGCTTTATCAACCCCAAGAAGAAGGTATTTTTTTCGTCCCTTATCGCTTTTCACAACATTAAGCTTACAAAGCTTCCTTTATTGTAGCATCCGGTAATAATAGATCACTCTATAACCCTTGTCACAAATTGGTGTTTATTGTCACCATTTATTGATTTACGTTCAGATATTAGGGAAATTATACAACATTTTATATTGTAGGTGCCATACCTAATGACTGCGATTGGGGTCCGTGTAAATGGCTTACCGACTGTTATGAGCCCAAAATATAAAATATCGACATTACAAAAGTTAAACACGGATATAAGCTATTATAAACTTACGAAATTTCGTATTTAATTAGGCTTTAGTAGTTGATGCCATGTCTCAAAAGACGACTAAAGGAAAAAATCTAATCGACCACTACTAAAAACAACCGAACTAAATGCTTTACAATTCTTTATAAAAATGGTAAACAATTAAATGCATCTTACGCATGATGGAAGGCAGCGTCGAAAACAAAAATTTACCGAACTATACAGCCTATGTAATAAATAAAGTCTACGGGAAAGGCCCATATCCAGGAGTAAACCTTAACTGGCAGTTATGATGACAATGATGTAACCAAAAGATCCGCATAAAATTTATATAATCTTTGATCCTTGTCTTTTCTCATGAAAATTTGGGTCGCAATTTTTTCTTGCAATTAAAATCCATTTCAAGGATTGCCACAATTGAGTTCATACCTATAACCCTTCTGATTAAATCGTTTGGTGATATAGACCATTTGGCCCCTCGAAATACAACCGCCGCTTGAAAAGTAGAGTCACTAATTGATGCCAACAGGCGTTCTGATACCAAACAATTTCGAAACATGTCCAGACATGTAAACTCTGTCTGAGTCGAGAGTAGCTAATACTATTACGAAGAGTATTATTTCTGTATCTTACTCTATGTTTTCACGTTAAGTAATTCCAGAAAATCCTAAAAATGCGCGTATTATACTCGTACTTGTTCCTTTATGTTTATTTTCCTAATTGGAGAGGATTTTACCGTCTCGTTTATACTTATAACAGGCCTTTAAAGGATACCATATTATTATGTGGGTTTTTTTATTATACTAATATTATAAATCACTAGATGTTTCACTCAGATTTACCCGCGTTCCTTCTATTTTGATGATTTTATTTTATCAAAATCCTAATCCTCAGCGTAAGAAAGAAAACAAGAGAGTTCTGTTTTAAGATTAATACAGTATTTTTGTCTCGTTCCTTTGACTTAAAATAATGAAAATATAATATTTATAGAAGCGCATACCAAATATCTTATCTAAAAACATGATGAAGTAAAAGCTATATGTAAGTATTTATTTATAGGTTTATTCGTGCGACAGATTATCAACAACCAACACAAACATTTCTTTCTTATTACCGCATGCTTACAAAAAAAAAAAAACTAAGGAAAATATAGTCATTCAGCAGCCTTAATGTACAAGTTCAAAACCAGGCAATAAATAGGCAGTGCGGAGCGAAAATTATGTCGGTCTTGATACCGCTAACGTAGATTTGTTAGGGAGACCTACTTCTTGCGAATATTCCATGAATCTCATTAAATCCATTGGGAAAAGGCTGTCAAAGGAAATAATCGTTTCTTCCTTATAGATATCTACTTTTCAACATCATTAATTTAGAAACTTTCTCTTTTGGGAGGTCGTCTATTTTCCATGTCAGCCATTAATTTAACCTCTCTATAGGACATGACCACTGTATTTAATTTTCCGCGTACCCAATTTTTGATCTTTAAATTCCGTTCCTGGCATTTCTGATATATTACATTTTATAAATACCCTTTTAGAAGGTTTACAAATTAAATAGCGTAAATCGTATTTGACAGTGAACTTCCCATGTTTTAAGCAGGTACCTTTTAAATAGATTATAGATTATTATAATATGATACTTATTTGATCAGGTTTTCTTATAATATAACAGGGTTTTTATTTATTTATAGCACGTTCATCATTCGAGCTTAGAGAGACCACGGTGGGTACGCTTGGCAAACATGACCCTTTATTTCGAGGAACTAACACGAATGAGACTAATAGATTTTTAGGCTATCTAAAGCATAGAAATCAGAAATCGCGCGTTGTCTCTGGCAATGTTTTTTATATCTATGATCTAAAGGCATGTGACACATCTAAGTACTTCGTCGGTATAATCGACAACCAACCTACGTGGGGTGGACAAACCACTCATATTTCCATATATAAAATACTAAAGAGACTACTGTTAGTTAAAATGAGGGTTTTATATTTCATTTTCATAAGTAGGTGCATTAAAGATATCCGATCTTTCCCGAGATTTCGATGGACTTAAATTACAATATGATACGCTTAGCGTTTCCAGTTAAATTTTTACATCAGACGGCCAATGCTATTTTCGTATGATTCGAGTAAATATAGCGGGCTAAATATAGAAATTTCGTGCACTTTTAAATGATTGACGTGCCCTCGATTAGTCGGTTAATAAACAACAAATCTGAATCACGCGAGTATAGTTAATCTCGCATAACGCTCAAACAAAGACATGCTATTTTCAGAATAAACGTATTAGTGTATTTGATGCAATACTATTGAATATACTTATTAAAATAAATATTTATGTATACAATCTTTCTTATCTTAGCGATTTCTTGGTTGCATACTAAGCTTGTCGCTGCAGAGCCCAGGGTCAGCTTTTCTGCTTTTTATTATCTACTTTGCACAGTCTTTAATTGAATTGAGCATGCATATTGCATATCCATGGATGCAACGACAAGCCAGTTGCCGTTTGGATTTCCCCTTCTGCCGAACCTGGCACGGGCTTTATGGCCAGACACTTGTTCCCCGTTCGTAATAAATCAAACAATACTAAAGAATAAATATCTGAAACAGAAAATGGCACCCAAGTCAAATAAATTTTAATTTTCATTATCTTTAACAAAACTCGCAGTAAATGTCCTACATGTCCTGTCATCTTCCATAAATAATAGTAGATAAAAAAAAAGAAACCAAATTATTATAGTTAATTGGTTTGGATGAATCTAGATTCTTTTGATTTCTATCACTAGTGTAAAAAGATTACCTATTGAAACTTTCTGTACCTAAATGTTTTTAAGGATCTTTTGGCATAGTACCTATCCAATAATTGTATGGAGTTTTTTTTTTTTTCCCTTTCAACAATATTGCATGGGAAATAAAATAAAATCATCTATTTACGTGCTCGCCTAATTCGTGAATAAATCATTGATTGATTGACTCTTTGTAAGCAATAATCAGGCACTCTGCCCTTCTAATGGAAACCGATTACTGCAGGCTATTGACGCAACGACGAGCCCTTATCGACCAGATTTATGAATAAAACTTTTCACGCCCTTCCAAGTTTTCAGCGTTATTCAAACATTGAATATTGAGACTGAAATAAATCAAAATGAGATAAAAAAATATAAACTCAAAATGTTGATGCAAAATTTAGTACGCTTTTAAATAATTAATTAAAAGTGAGATTACATGATACGATGTTTGTAATCGGATCATCTAATCTTACCTTAATTAATTCAGCGTTACGAAATACCACCAGTTCGACATTGCGGCTCTTTTTACATCAAGTTTACTCAAGCTTTTACAAATTCAATTAAATCTCAAGTGCCGAGTTTACGAACTAAGTTTATACACAATGAGTCAATGCTTAATTCGAATAAACACGGACGGTAACACAGATATTGGAAAGGGCAAAATGGATATAGCGATGTAAGTGAGAGGTAAGTATATTTATTTTAGACAAATCAAATGTAGGTAATAAAATAACACATAAACATAGTACTTAGTCACAGTCATGTGTCTACGAATACACTCGTCATGCTCCTCTCTATATGCTTACTAAAATGGAGTAGGCAATTTTTTTTTTTTTTTATTTATTTATTTATTGTCTTAGGCAACAATATGTTAAGTATTAACAATAGGCCCATGTAATATATACCTTATTCTAAATATAAAAACTAAAAAAAATTATAAATCATTTAGTACGCAATGTAAAGTAATGTATTGTCTTGCTGTGACGCACTGCACAAAGTCACGGTGTCGGGTAATCTCCCGACACCTTATGATGAGTCAACTAAAAGTAGGTCAACATCACATCAGCCGACAGACCTGCTACATATTCATCCATCGACAATTATGACCATTAAATGAATTAATACAGCACGGTGGGTGTCTTTTAAAAATTGGCTGTGACGACAGATTCATGTGTAGAATAAACACATATCCTAGTCGTGATTATATTAATGCCTACCTATCTTACCTATTTTGTGATGTTATTTAATCTTTTTGACTCATGTTACAATTTACATTAAGTATGTAATCAATTTTATATCTCTGGGCATCTGATGAAGACGGATTTTCGAAAATGGGCAAGTTGAAGACAAAGTTTTTTTTCCATTAGATAACCACTAGATAGGCGTGATTCAGCGTGATCGATCATTGCTCAGAAGATAAACCGAGATAATTTAATTAAGCTGGTAACTTTATCTTTTCAACTTTATTTAAATTTTATCTATTTTTATACTTTATCAAGCTGTACTTATACTATATGTTTTTTTTTTATATTCTTTTTATGTATTAGTATTATATATTTCTAGCTTTCGCCTACGGCTTCGCCCGCATGAATTTCCTTCGGGAACTGTGCTTTTTCCTGGGATGAAAGGTACCCTATCTCCTTCTCAATACTCCTAGTTATGTGTATGCGAAATTTCAGGAAGATTGGTTCAGTAGATAGAGCGTGAAGATGTAACAAATAAACAAACAAACAAATACCTATACAAACTCACTTTCGCATTTATAATATTAGTTAGGATTTATATTCTTCACATTTTTAATCTTCTTATCTAATACCCTCATATAGTTTTTTCGCCAAAATTATATTTTAACACACACACTGAAGCCATACTTTTATGTTATTGTTCATTATGAGGCCCTTTATATAACTGTGATCACTAAATGGTAAAAAAATACAGAACTATTTTGTATCTAAAATTGTTTTTTTATAACATATATGTATATTACTTACAACAGTCTATTCTTTATTCAAGTAGGACTTTCAAACATAAAGTAGCAAAGACAAACTGTAAATAAAACCGTTTAAAAACACTAAAGTTTGGTTCTCGTAGATAAGTACTTTTTCGATAGAAACTACTAATAAGAAGCTACATAAACCACAAATACTCTCATTTCAATATCCGACACAAATAACTTTGACAGACAAACGGACATTAAAATGATCATCATCGTGACACGACGTCAGGAAGGGAGCCCGTAGATTTGGGCCCTGCAAAGGACCCTTGGGGGATCGACATAAATCTCAATGTGAAATACCCGGGTATTTATAGCGAGTAAATGTCATGTCGGCAATGGTCGCACCATCCTGGGAAATTAATTGGATTGCGAAGGTATTTCTTTCTATATCAATAATTACTTTTGTGAATAATTGTTTCGTGTAACAATTGGTACCTACTTCTTTCATGTCAAAGACACATTTCAAATTTTGCAGCCCAAAAAGAAGCTACTTCACTGATAATAAAAAAAATAACATGTTTAAGCTGTTAATCGCGTCTATGGTTTCTTTGTCTTCAGTTTTGGGTATAATAATTTGGGATTATTAACAAAAGCTGAGTATTATAATACCATTTTTTTAAGAGATTTGTTTGCAGAATATCTTTGATTATAAAATCGAAGCAAAATATTTATCTACTTGTGTTACTCTATAGCAGTTATAGCAAGTTACGTAAAATTCTGAAAATAATTTAATATTGATGTGATTTTTTTTGCTGTTAGTATGACTAGACTAATCGTTAATTTCGCCTATCGTGCGGTACTGATTGTATTTCGTGCATTAAGATTTTTTTCTCATATTAAATGTATTCGTACATTTTTAGTGATTTTTCATAACTTCTGAAGGACCATAACTTAGCTTTCTAGCAATAGCCGAATACATAAAGATTAAATAAATAAAATGGGTAAAAGCGCAAAGAAATAAAGGAGTCTACGTGCAGCGAGAAAATGTGCAATATGCATGTCCCTTTGAGAAATGTCAAAGATAACTCAACACATTCCACACATCTCCAAGTCTTTACGAACTAATATGTGCTTTCAGTTTATTTTTGGCAAACACGCCACAAAAGAAAACAAATAGGTATTTCACAATAAACACAGGACCGTCTCTCTTATATATTTTATTTAGGTAACACAAAGAAAGAGTTCTGCGAATATGGAATGTTACTAGTTCCTACTTAATTCCAGAAAGACATATCTAGGCAATATCGGATCGGAACTCTAGCCCAATAAATCAAATATAAAATAATATATACCTAATAGAGAAAACAACACTTCGATGAATCAACATTAATGAACCGAACATAACTGGAGTTGTTTACGATATTTGAATGTTTGTTTATATTAGCAAACATTGCCTTTTATATGTTGTTTTGGTGTTCAAAGACTTGTTTATGAAGATTTTTCAATTATTACACTGTTTACAGGTTGCATTTTGTAAACAGCATTTGTACGAAATCAATTAAGGACTAGTTCACTTCTGAAAAATAAACATATCTTCAATTTACGAACAATCTATCGACAAATATTCATTTTAGCAACGGCGGATTTATACCTTCAAAGCCCTGCGTTGCCAGGGCTTAGGATCAAGCAAGGGTCATGTCATGCCTTACCTGGAATACGATAATATTGGTGAAAATAACTAAAGATATATGCTAGTATTTTACCGTGTGGTATCATGTTCGATTAGACTAGGGTAATAGTTTCTTCTCATAGATATATTGACTAAATGACAAGAAAAAGATGTTTTCTTGATTAACTGTTGGCGAAACCTACCAATACCAGCATGTTCATAGAGCAGTAACATAAATATTGTAAAATTAAAGGAAAAACCCCGGCCTTAAGCCAAATGGCTTGGAATGCAAGCGGAGAAAAGCCGCTCTGGCACACTCGGCTCACAGCTTACAGAAAATGGATTTAGGGAATAATAACCTCCGCCTAATTTAATTTTTACCGCTATTAACAACAGGGCGTGAAAGATTGATTTTACAGACTACTCGATAATAACTAACAGTTTTACAATAAAGAACGCCGAAGATCATGCCAGTTGGAAAAGAAAACACATACTTACTTAACCATGAAGTGACGATCTGAATTAGCAAACGTCTACATTTCTGCTAACAAGTACAAGAACAATAATAGAACTCTGAACAAGCTAGACTTGTGTGGAAAGTGTCTGTTTACTCCATATATCGAAAAATAAAAATAAGTAATCCTAACAAACTACAGCAATAAGCATAAGTACCTACCTATGGCAATTTGAGTACCTTTAAGAATTTTTAATCCAAGCTAAATCAGTTTTTTTATTGTCTTTATTTAGACATCAAGACAATAAAAAAATCTGATTCAAAATAAACAACTTATTTTAATCCACACATTAAAAAAAATTGCCTGGGACCCCGCGCGAATTTCATACTTCTATGCCTTAATCACATTTATTTTTAAGCCATTGTTTTCATTCAATAAAATAGCTTGGTGCAGAAGAGAAAAACTCTTTAAACTTTTTAAATATAAATCAGATTGACGAACAGCATTTCGGAGACTTCAATTTTCCACTTCACTTTGCTTTAGGACTTTATTTTTCCTCCTCCCTTTATTTAAACGTCTTAAGCAACATCTAAGCATTTAGAGAATTTCGTCTTTCTTAAGTACAGCCTAATACCTCATGTTGATGTTTTTCCGCTGACGCATCTCAAAACACATTAGGTATTTCGGAACCCGGCGCTATTTCATAGAGTTAAAATTCAAGTCCAATTCTGTTTCAGTTGTGGTTAAATTTCAATTTAGTTCTGATTTAGCTGGACAGGTTTCAAACGAACTACACATCAACCCTAAAACTTCTTTCAATCCTTTACTGTATAACAACAACCAAATAAGGTTTCCTGGGAAAGTAGTTTCAGTGTCGTCAGTGTTTTGTATTAAAAACAGATTGTGAGCATATATATAAATAAGAGTAAAAAAACCAAAAAGTGTCCCAACACTAGCGTCATATTATTGCATAGGTTATCATCGTACGTGATTCAGTGGTATTACGTGGGATCGCATTATGGCTAGTTTGTACGCGAATAAGCCGGGATTAGCGTAACTTAGTATCTCACTAATAAACAGATAAATCACTTCCTACACAAAATTGCACTAGAAATGTAATATTATGATATTCAAAGAGTTGAGTCGAGCTAATTTTAACGTAGTTTTTACAAGATCTTCTAAAATGATACTTGTTCGTGTTATTGGAATGACAATAACGTTAATCGATTATTATCGTTTTCAATATTCCATCAGGTAAGTCGTAGTCTAGCCTGCCTAGTCTAATCATCTAATCATTTTAAAATAAAATAGATCTGAAAAACCAAAATTATGATGCATACAGAATGTTTAACAATATTTTTTAGTATTTTGCAATAACTTCAGAAACAAAAGCAAAGAACAGACTTTATTATACTCGTACTTATCTCATAGATTTAAAAAAAATGGCTGCAGAAACTGAGCGCGATTTCGTAGAATGTGTTTTCCAGTTATATTGTCATCTAACGCTTCAAGGCTTAAGAATCGTTTTAATCATGGTCCTACATCTAACTAATACAGCGGCACTGTTTCTTACAATAGAGTTACTGTCATCTGACCTCCGGGACACAGGAAAGTCATACTAATAGGGATCATAATAATGAAATGTAGCTTTTACCATATTATTATCATTATTAACCTTAGCTAATTCCAACAAAGGCCTAATTCCTCTAGATGGAATATATTTTTCTCAATTTGATATATAAAAAATATCAAATGCTTTTGCACAGGGTTTCGCTTCCGTGGGAATGGAATATTAGTAATTGTTTTATTTCAGGTTAATTTATATAAAAAGAGGAAACTTGCTACGGTTTTTTCTAATAACTAGGTACGGTATGTTAAAAGATTCTTCAAGTATTGTGGGCATTGATAGACTGCGGCAACCACTTTGCATCAGGCGGACCCTATGTCGCTTATACATACATACATATAATCACGTCTTTATCCCATGCGGGGTAGACAGAGCCTAGGGCCATAAGACCTTAGGCCACGTTTAGCATAATGGTAGTTGAAACAGGAAATCAATAGTGATGGGTTGCTAGCCGCATCGCCTATGTCATGATTTCCCCATTCGGCGATTCCCTCAGACGACTTTTACGGCTTGCGCGGGAAGAGAAGCGGCTGGTACATTCTATGTTTTTCTTTTTCTCCCAGACCAGCATGGAAGACCTTATGTCGCTTTTTCTGCTTAATAGTATAAAAAGGGATTTATCAAACTGGATAGGAATTATGATTACCCTTTGATTTCAATGAAAAGTAAAAAGTACAAGATTATAAAAATGAATTGAAATATACAAAGAAACGTTACGGTGAATTCGATTATGCCTAAAAAGAAATCAGAAAATTCACAGACTCTAATGATGTGGTTCTAAAAACGGAACGATTGACACCTCTGCTATGGGAATATAGATGAAAATGAAGATAAACGTTTTGGCGTCAGAATTTCCTACCTTTAGCAGGTACGAAATCGTGCATAATTACTGGGAGTCGATTTTTTAATTGAATACATATGAATTTGGCAAAGATTATTTATGATTTTCTATATTCATCAACAGAAGCATTGAATGATTTTGTATATTTATCAACAGAAGCATTGAATTGATTCGGAATATACCTATATGAAGGCAAATCGAACAAATAGAGCTCACTAAAAGTAAGTTTTAAACTTTTATTTATTTATAACTTGTGTTCTAGGATACTACCGCATCATTATAATATACCCATACCCAAGCCCTATGACAATTTGAAAAATACACTTAGCAACTTAACTGGGTAATTGGGTATCGAACCCAAAACTTTCAGAGTAGCGAATTCCACAAAGAATGCTATATGCAAATAGACTAGTTGAATTGTATTTTATTTTCGTTTAAAATTATGTTCTTTTTGTTTAGATGGAAACAAATTTTCCCATATTTTTTGAACCAAACAAAAAAACAGCAAAACCTAATTTAGTTTACTTAAAAGTTTACTTTATAATACTATCGAAAACGGCGTCGGTCATTTTTGCAGAGTTTTGTTACGTAATTATTGTGTAAGGTGCTAGTTTTGATACCCGATTCTCGCTAAAAACCACCGAGTCGCATGAAAATCATGCGACTTCACAGTCTTGTCAAATGAAAACCGTTCGAATCACTGACTTTGGACGAATCACAAGAAGTCAAAAATAGGTCTGAACTGACAATTCACTACAACGCTTGCGTCACATCATGGCGGATGATGGCCGGCCCGCGTTTTGACAGTTCCGAATTTTAAGTAAGTTTGAAATTGAAATTATACTGCCATCTTGTATTTCTTTTGAACGGAGATTGATATATTTTGGTTTCGTGGGTCAAATACAGTAAGAAATGAGCATTTGTTGCATCAACATTGATATGAGTCAATTACTTAGCATATTATGTAAAACCGTTAAAAGTGAAGAAAAGAAAGAAAAGGCGTAGGTAAGGAAAAGATAATCATCCGTAAATAAGTATATTATATATTCAGAACCAAAAATCCATGTAATTTAGAAATTGTCTCCCAGTTCCCTTTTGCAACAGCGTATTTCCTTTTATCTGATTAAAATTTATAAGACCCAGCATTTCGGTAGTAAAGATTTGTGTTGACACTAAAAGACACTTTATTAGTAAATTTTAGAAATGTCCGTGTCTTGAGTATTTTTATATTTTTTTATAGAGAGATATTTTATAAAATATAATTGTTTTTGCCAAAAAAACGAAACCGACTTCACTTCCTCAACTAAAAAGGATGAAATAATTAATACATTGTTGTTTAAATATGCTTCATATTAAACATTTTAATAAATCTGAAGTCGGTGCCGATTCTTTAAAAAAAAACATAAAACATACCGACGAATTGAGAACCTCCTCCTTTTTTTTGAAGTCGGTAAAAATGTTAAATAAACTGGACATTTCATACAAATAAAATAAGAGTATCAAAAACAAAAATTGTACGAGTAATATAAATTAAGCAGTTTTAATGAAACCAGTAACAAATGCCTTTGTCCATTGGTAAACAGATTCAATAAAATTTTTTGCACAGACAAACCAAATCTTGGGATATGACACAGACTGCTTTTCAGCGTTTCAACGGATCACGTGGGTGGTGACGCGGGCACACCAAGTAAAAGCTAACCTGCTAAAAAAATTATAGAAACTTGAGCACGGGCGAAAGATCTATCATTAAAGTGCTGAGTCACCAATTTCTCTAAATTATGTGGGTGGATTGATGATCTACCTGTTTCGGGTAATAAAATCAGCCCACTCCGGATCGCTCATCTTTGGAGCTCACTCTACAAACATAATTTGCTTGCAAAATATTAAGTTTATACTCGCCAATATAATAATGTTAATATTTTTAAAAAAGCATTACCTAAGCAAGTTATTTCGCTTGTAATTTTAGGATTTTGAAACAACTCCTTAAAAGTTATTTAAAAAACCTACTTATAATTTTTATACTCTGTCGTTAAGTAATGTTACACGAAAAGCTATTTTATAAAGTTATTGATAATTTTTTTTATTGGTATTAAATTTGTCGTATTGTGGATTTGGCCTATATAAAAAGAAAATTTATTAAGAAATCAATCAATTGTGAACTTGTTCATTATAAACTTTGACAAGATCAATTTTTCTGTGGTTAAGTACAGATTCCCCGAAATTGCAGGGAACGGGAATAAATCTCCGGGCGCCGGGCACATACTATACATTCTTATAGTACAGTGGCCTGCAGAGAAATCTGACCCCCATGCCACAAGTATCGCTATTGAAAGGGGGTCAGATTTCTCTGCAGCCCACTGTACAATATATATAATTCATATTCGGCACCCTGAACCATTAGTCCCAATGCCTCACTGGTTCTTACAAGCACCCTCTTGATCCCGATACGACCGGGAAGTGAAGATAGGGCAGGGCGTCAATGACGAGTGTCTCACCTACGAGTGTGATAATGTCACTGTTAATATTTTTATTATCATGTTACGTTGACTAACCCGTATATGTAGATTATACAATTGTTTCGATAACGTATACCTTAAATTGTTTCCTGTAGTATTAAGTACTATTATCTCTCCTATAAATATCTCTATATGATAAGGTCGGAAATTCTAAGAATAACCTTAATGTTTGTTACTTTTAATTATTATTTTATAAGTTCATTAAAACTTTATTTGATGATACAGTTGTCGAATGTTTTAATGTGCTTTAATCGGTATACCTATTAATTGCAACAAGAAATAATTTTACTAATTAAATTAAAGCTATAAATAATAAACATTCATTTAGAATACAGTTTATTCTATTCTGCAAAATGTAACAATACTTTAAAAATTAGAAAAATCTTTTAAATAGGTATTATTTCCAAACTTATTAACTTCCATATGAGTTCAAATTCCTTTATTGTTGAACACAGCTTAGTAAATAATAATAGTTAAATACTAGCTTTTACTCCCAGTGTGGTGTATCTTATTGACACAGATTGAAAATGGGCATCTCGGGCAGAAAATTGTCAGATCACTATTGATTCTTTTGAAATAGCCCTTTTTCGGTTTGCGTGTTACACGTGATGAATTAATTAGTTGATATTGGTTGCACAAAACTTTCCTATGACTATTTCTTTAAGTGAATGTTTACAGGTCCAATAAATAATCTGTGTATTTTATTTTATTATTATTTTTATAGCTTTTAATTATAAGATTAATACTTAATTACCTAAATAAAAATAACAATAAAATATCTTCGTATCTGTGTATATTGTATTGTAAATTTCTTATTTCGGATAATTCGTATGTTTTTTTTTTTCATGACACCACACTGTATGGTTTTATTTTTGGTCCTTATATTTGACTAGTATAGAATGCCATACGGCATTAAGTCTACCTATTGTTTTTTAAAAAGTGCATTAAAGTAGGTATAATTAAATAAATTATTCTTTTAAAAATATAAATTTTAATTATTTATTAGTTATTATTGTTTATAATACTCTCGGACAGTTCAAAACATAACTAAAAACCTAAATCATTAATATACATTGTTTAATTTCCCATTTAGCAGTTAACCGAGGAGGAAATGGAGTAAAACACATAATAAAGTCTCCAAAAGGGAATGAAAGGCAATTAAGCACAGCACCAACGTAATGGAACTCTTTAAAGCCTTTAGAACTATGTCGTTAATCATTCCGGAAAACTAGCGTAAAAACTAATTCATGACTACACTATAGGATGAGGTAAGTTTCTATGTTCAGTTAAAAATACAATAACCTATCATGAATAAGGTAATTTTGTAATATTCGATCCCACTATGTCCCTATTTAGATATTTAAATAAACTGACTACCTACAGGTACTTATATTTCTTGTTTTGTACAATATATTTTAAATTTAATAAATTGTCGAATGATCTAAAGCAGATATACGGAATATAAAATAATAAAATAATACAGAACTCTTCATGTGACGTCATGTAGCAAACATCATGTACCTGACAACAAATAATAGGACCCTTTCTTTTGAGCCCAAACACGCTTTATTAACTGTAAGTTGCTGAAGAGTTGAGTATCCCATCAGACTTCCTCGTAAACAGCGTCAGTTTAATATTACTACATCTTAGGATTCTAAAGTGAAAGTTGATGAATTCTATAGTCAAGAGGGTTGACTCGCGCAAAGAATTTCAATTCAGAGTGGAAACCCAGTCAATTATCTTCATAGTTGACATACCAAACAGACACCACCTAATTTAAATTTAGTTTAGATTAATTCAGTTTAAACAAAAAAAAAATGTCGATGTTGATATAAATTAATATATCAACATCGACATTTTTAAAATATAATAAATTATCGAGATAATTTATTTCTGAACAATTATATAGGAAATGACCCAATTTCTTTAAAAAATCTTTAAACTGCTGTATTCTTTATAAGTTATAGCAAAAAATCTCGAATTCTCGATCAAATCAAAGTGACCGTTTTTAACCTTGTTAAATTTTATTTAAATGCAGAGCACTGAACCTAATAAACGTTCTGACATTTCAATATTAGACCGCTAGTGGATACATAACTGTATAATATAGATGTATATTTTTCTTTACAAAGCATTCACTACTGGCAAAGGCCGAAGCGGCTATTTCTTGGTCGTATAAACCATTTTAGTGATTAATATTTTATAGCAGAGCTATCTTCACCTTGAGTTAAATAAATATTTTGAGTCACATGTAAAGAAAACAGAGTTATGAGAAAAATATTGCAAATAGTATTTGTTTATAACTTCCTATATTTATATAACACGTTTACGACTATCACTACAGACAGACAGATAAACTATTGCGGCACTGTATCATTGTTTATGCCAGATTTTATTTGTTTGTAAGTAATGTTAAAAAGCACCACATCACCACAGAGAAGAATGGAATTATAATACAATGAGGGACTTTTTTTGTAAGTTAATTTATTAGATTTATTTTATTACAACATATGATACAAAATAAACAAAACTTTACTGAAATTCTTTATCAAAATAAAACAAATAAAACTAAATTGAAACGTATTATTTCATATTTGAATCTAAGGTGGTAAAAAAATATCCGTATTTTTTTCTTCCGTCTGTATTCTTTCTGCGCTCCGGTGCGGGAGTGAAAAAAAATCTACTTTTTTATAATTTTTTATATAATATGTGTTTAAATGTGGTCTAAATAGATCGGTACCAGTATAAACTGAATTAACTCCACTTATTCGGTCGAAACTAGGCGTAAGAGATAACCATCGTTGAAATTAAACTTGTTTCGTTTCATGTCCATATGAACAGAGAGAAACAATAAGGTTAATGTAAACAACCTTAACATGGTGGCAAGTGTGGTTAATGTTACTTACTTCAGAACAAAATAACAATCTCAAGGAATAGTAGATAACAGTAAATTAAATCAGTTCCAAAACTTAAACCGAAAATACATACACAATATTAATTAGTTCGCAATTCTTTAACTTCATTACATAGTATGTAAATGTAATGTTCTCTTTGTCTCTCCCAGAGGTAGGCGGAGACTAGAGATTTCTACTTGCTATTCGATCCTTAGAGACAGTTAGAGGAGACTCCCTCGCTTCCTCCACACTCATCACTCTTATCATACACGCTCGCCGATTTCGGGTACTCCTTCCTCAAAAGTTCTGCGATATGTAAGTATAATAATAAATTAATAATATAATACTAAAAAACGTGTATAAAAACAGTGTGTCATTATAATGACTCACCAAATAGACTACACTACCACCGAATTAAATTATTTCCTTAAAATGGTACTCATTCATAACGCGCCTAAAAATACCCTTTTCTATCAGAATTATTTCCTATCAGATATAATTTTCGATTCATATGTGAGATTAATATGACATTTTATTTTTCCTACAACTTTATTATATTTATACGAAAAAAAAAGTAATACGTGTCTAAATAAAATAACCTAATATAAAAGTTAATACAAAAAATGGTCACTGCGGCATTGTACCGAAGAAGCTGGCAGCATGTCCTTGTTGAATAGCCAAATTAATTCTTTGGCCGAGGAAAGTGCAAGCGATATGCTATGAATATTATGCGGGTTATAATTATAATATCTATTTACCCTGTACAACCTACTTACTAAGTACCATCTCTTAAAACCATGTAAGAACGATTGAGTACGGGAGATGTCGCCCTACATCATGTATATTGCGCTGTCACGCTTACTCACTCGATGTTGCATGGTTTTAAGAGATGGTAGTAAGCCACCGGTACACCTGTAGTTACAGCTTGAGCGCTGACGTGGATAATATAGGAAACCTTACTGTTTAATAAATTTCTTTAAATTTTACACCTAAATGTATCATAATAAAAACTAGAACGAAGAACACAGCATAAAATAAAATTTACATAGTGGTACACTCTGCAGACACAAATGGGACACTAATACACTTGTAATTTATTTGTTTTTGTCAGTCACTTTATTCTAATAGAAATTTAACGTTCCATGAAGATCCTTTTTTTTATGAAATAATCACATTTTCTCCATTTTGATCTCGTACTGTTCGTTTGTATATAGAGTACTAGCGACCCGCCCCGGCTTCGCATGGGCATAAAAACCTTCCTCTTGAATCACTCTGTCTTATAAAAAAAACCGCATCAAAATCCCTTGCGTAGTTTTAAAGATTTAAGCATACAAACGGACATAGGGACAGGGAAAACGTCTTTGTTTTATACTATGTAGTGATATTTCTAGTAGTAGAATAGAAAATAATATTTTTATTATATATTTTATATAATAAAATAGAAAATTATTATATAAATATGGGTTACAGATTATGACGTTATTTTTTTTTTAATAACAACTATCCATATTTTTCCGATTTTTAGTGTAATACCAGTTCTTAATGAAACTTTTATAATATATAGGTAATACTCACTTATCTTATACTCATTTAATTAGTTTAATCTTGCCAAAGAAATCTAGGTATATTAAAATCCATATTCCATACTATATTACTACGGGGATCCCCTGGGGGATCGGGTCAGGGGATACTGGGGATACAAACAAAAGCTACTTAAACTTATCAGCTAGTAAAAATAATAAATAATAATAAGTATTGTCTGCTCTAGGTATTAGAACTAAAAATTTTAAACTTCAATCATTTTAATCTTACATATTGGGTATGCAGGGCTATTTTATGTATTAACTTGATTTTAGTTAATGTTTTCAGACAGTAGGTTGCTCTTGAAACTAATGAGAATAGTTTGATAAAACTTTTTAGAAAAACGTTTGCTAATGGAATTTTGACAATGTAGTCAAAACACCACGGTTTGTATTAATACACAATACACAATACAAATACACAATCTTTTAAAAAATTCAACGCAAGTTTAGTAAGATAAAGATACAAACGGAAAATGTAGGCTTAATTGTAAAAGGGTCCCATTTTTTCCCATTGGGTACCTACGCCCTAAAAAGCAAAGTCGTCATTATTTAGCCAACGCCAAATTGATTTCGCCTATTAGAAATTTCCAATAATTGTCCATCTGTTTTCGATTAACTATTATTTGCTATTCAACTAGTGATTAAAGGACTGTTGGCACTTCATTTAATCGCAGTACTCGGTGCCAATCAAATTATTTTTAATTAATTCTTCTTTCAATAAAATCGGATAATCAAAATGAACGGGATTACTGAAATACCTTGAATTCTATTGTTTACTAGCAGTCCACCCCTGCTTCGCTCGTGGTACAAACATAGCCTATGTCACTCGGGAATAATGTGACTTTCCAACACTGAAAGAATTTTGCAAATCGGTCCAGTAGTTTCGAAGCCTATTCGGCAAACAAACAAACTAATCAATTTTGATCTTTGTAATATTCTTGTAGTATAGACAATAAAAGAAGTTAGAAAAAATAAAAATTTAGACTGGTGCCTACTATTTTCCTATTCTCTTGACGGAGTACACGTAATACGGTAAGTATTACGTGTACGCATTTTTTTCATAAAATTTTTCATTCCAAAAAATTTACTCGAAAAAGTCTATACTTTATTAGCCTTTCCCTATAATGATAAATCTGTTGCTATTAGCTCATCATCATCCTAGCGCTTTCTAAGCCAGGATCCGCTTCATTCTGATTCTCTGACTTTTTCTCTTCATGTGGTAGTAACGACATAAAAAATTAAAACAAAAGATTCCTACGAATTAAAAAACTTCTAAGAGAAATAATATTTGGGACTTTCTTAATCCTGCTGCCTGACTGACATCAACCTTCATGGGAATCCTGTTGTTAGTAAATATCAGCAGTAAATTAAGACTTTCTATTATTCCCTTAAGGCGACACTTAGCTGAAGAAAGGGGATGGTCTTTTTATAAAACGTAATTACACTAACTGAATTGAAACTAGTACCTATCTTTATTTTATTTTAAGACCACGTATTTGCCATATTCTAAATTTGTTATAATATGTAGTTCGCTTTTATTCTACTTACATCGCTATACAATAAGCTTAGTTTTTGAATGTATTTGAAGGGAACCTCCGGTAGTAAGATTGTTATCACAAACAAGTCTACCAAACCCCAAAGGCCTTTGTCGGAATTTTGTTCGAATTTTTTTAAAATAATTATAATGTCTACACTTGATGTAAATTAAACAAAGGGCTTTAACTATATTTACACTACTGAAGACTTAGGGCAGTTAACTTTAATACAAATTAGAATGATCAAAAGATACCTAGGTAGTGGTAAAATCACAGATTTACCTAGTAAAAGAGACAAAGTAAGGTTAAAATATTCATAAAAATGACTACCTAGCTGTTACTAGGTCTCTATTTGTGTAGTAATCCGTTATAGTCACAGATCCAAAACTGTGGTTATACTGCTTAAAAGTAACCTGTGTCCTTTATTGCGTCTTGATCTCGTAATTTAAAAAATTTTTTCGTAACTCCATGGTTGTTTCGATGCAGATAGAAAAATACCCCACCTTAGGTGTTAGGTTATTCAACAGTTAAAGTAATATTATTTTTTTATGTAGCCCACTGTATATGTATATCTACAAAAATACTGAAAATAAAGTACTTAAAAATACTATTTAATTTTTGCCCAATCATGTTTGAAAAATACATTTAATATATATTTTATTGGCTACAGCATCGAATCTAAAGCCACAGATATTTATTTTAAAGACAGTGAAAATTATCTCATCGAACCGAGCATATCCCTTTTAAGAGCTTTAAGTTAAGGAAGCACTTTACACCTGACCTCAAAGCTGGGCGCCACTTAGACACAGCAATGTAATCAGGACACCGTACCAAGTGTATAAGTACATTTATTTAGTATGCACATTGGGGCATGTAACATGCAAATCCAAGTTACTAAAATACCTACCTTAAAGTTTATATTTCACCCTTAGTTAAGGATTCCGTAATTAAAACGCATCTGTAGTAAACACCAATGGCATCTTTATGTATAAAAATTAAATTCTTAGGTCTTAGGATAATAAATAAACGGACCATTTTTGGCAGATAAAGAAACAGACTGTAGGTTTCGATTTGCTACAATACTTACAGCTCACCTCACTATCTCTCAAATTTATTTAACTTCAATATATTATAAATGTAAAATGCGGACTTTTTTGCCATTCAACCAACCAGAGATGCAGAGAAGAACATTGGTCTAAGAAGACTATTATATAGATTTGTGTAAGAAGACTATGTCTCATCTTTTCTCGCGCCTTTCTTGGCTTGTGAGCTGCAGAGAACAAGACCTTTTAAAAAGACTGATTGCAATAAAAGTGTCAAGATTCTGGAGAAACTAAATCTAGACCGCTTTGTAATTTCCTCGTTGTATATTTTTAGTGGTGCAATAAAGAATTTTTGTTTTGTTTTGTCTTATCTTGAGCTTTTTGACATAATGAAATAGAAGAATTCGAAGAGGTCTATTCTGACTTTTTTTTTAAGTCTGCAATACAAGTCATAGTTTCAAACCGACAAGGAAAATGTCGCAAATATATGAGCGTTTGGATCTAAGTTTGAATTGGGGGCCCACTTAGTAACCAAGACGTTCAAGAAAACGTTTAACAAGTAGAATTGCGTCGAAATTTAACGGTGTAATTACCAAAATTGGGAAGACTCTAATTATTATTACGCTTAAGGAATAAGAAATAGTCTTGAATCATGGTATTCATCTATTTTTACCCGACTACGGCGAAGCCAAAAGGAAGGGTAATGATTTTTTTGTAATCTAGTTTTTGAAGCAACTGTTTAAACAAATATTACATATCTATGGAATGGTTAAGGAGCCTTTTAATAAATAAATTCTTCTTAGAGTTCATAAATATTTCTAGTTCTAGTTGGCTGTCGGTCAGGGTCGGCCTCGAAAAACACACTGTGACCAAATCGCAGACCTCTTGAAATTGAGAGACAGTACCCGAAATCGGTGAGCGTGCATGAGTGATGAGTATAGAGGTAGCGAGGAAGGTCTGTAAGGATCGTAACTAGTTGAAATCTCTAGTCTCTGGCTTCTACTGCGGGAGACAGTAGGTCTGATGATATGTTTGTATAAAATATTTTCAAAAATATAATTTTCTTATTTTCCGAAAATAGAAAAAAAGAGCTCTCGGTGAGGTCACGCCATTTTACTATAGCCTTCCAGGATTTGTCTGCAGGCTCGCTTCATTGTAATAACCAGAGGCTTAGCCAAAAATCACAATTTCAAAACGCCAACGAATGTCGACAAAGATACTTAATAATTTTAATTTTTTTATGTAAATAACAAAAAGTCATAAAAATGTGAATGGTTATTGTTATTATTAATTACTCGAGATTATGTAGTTCCTAGGGTTCATACACAACATGTAAAAACAAGACTACTTCTAAGCATTCTCTGTCCGTTCGATTGTCCGTTTATTTTCAGCGAGCTATATCTCATAAACAAGGATTAGAGACTGAAAATATTCCTGGATTACGAATTTCTATTTCAGCGGTAACAACGAATACAAAAATCTAAAAACATTTGAAATTAAAACGGGTCGCCATGTAGTTATTATTTCAAGAAGCTGCTGGACTTGTGCTTAATCGGTTTTAAAGTACTTGACTTTGTACAAATTATCTAATAGCAAAGTCGTAAAAAATTAACATAAGTATTGTTGGAACGAATTTGTCAAGTATTGAAATTTTGCGCAATGTGAATTGGATGTGCCAATTTTTCGCAAAAAAGGTTGAGAAACATTTTAGATATTTTAGTCTTCTATTACGACATAGCTTAACTTGTTATTAAAGTAAGTACAACATTTAATTTTCACATCTTTAAAAATTACATAAAGAAATATAGGTAAAACATATTTTAAACTTATAAAATATTTAAAAAAAAAATACTTTTTCAATAAATGTCACTTACCAACTCGAATACAAATCATTTTCTCAGCACATTGTGAGTTTCTAAATAAGTTCGTAAGAAACAATGCTAAAAGTAAATTCACTCCAAGAAATTTTATATAAAATCCGAACAAATATTTTCCATTCAAAACAGAACAAATATTAAATATTTGCGTTATTATATTTTTGGTAATATTGTTAGCTGCCAGTGTTGAGAAACAAAACAAATAAAAGTAATGTTCAAGTCAAAGCGGTTTCGGAAAGCCAGGTGAGACGGGCGGTCGGTCCGCTGCGAGCTTTCGACTCGCTAGGGCCGCATCGCGTCGAGTTGTCGAGAAAAACTAAGCATGGGCGGGCGGCGCCTAACGCCGACAGGGCTGCCAATCTGCCAACTTTGGTTCATAGAATAGTAAGTGGCAATCGACCGTGCATGAAAATGCATATTTTGGAGAAGCTATTATGCCTTAAGTGTTTTGTTAGAAAAACTCATTACTTGCATGTCATTTCCGTTAGTGATTACGATGTAAATATAAAATATTTAAATTTTACCGTAAATTTACTAGAATTTCGTGTAATTATATAAAACACAATTTTAATCTTTTTCCTGATGTTAAGTTATTCTACGAAATATGTTACAAGCGGGCTTACAGCCGTGCCCTTTTTTATCATTGAACCATTATTACATTTATTAACTGTTATCTAGGTAATGGTGTAGAAATTTTATTAAGAACTAGTTGTGCCCGTGACTTCAACCGCATAGCATTCAAACTTTAATTATCTGGAACCCACACGATATGAATGAAACCCTGAAATTTACCCAATGAAAACGGACGTCAAATAAACTGTTCCAGCAACCATGAATATGTCTTTTAAATAATGTCGATACGATATGCTTAGTCAATTGAGTGCATTTGATTTTTTTATACCATCTCTCGGGCTTTGCTGTTTAAACCACGTCCACCCCTGTTTCAATGACTTTTAGTTAGCCTTGTTGTCTTTAAGCCAAAATAAACAAAGCAATGCGATATAGAGTTATAATTATTATAGAATAATATATCCCATTGCTTTGTTTCTTTTGGCTTAAATTATTATAGAATAATTATTAAAATTAAAATATAAATATATAAAAATTGTGTAACTTACGTAGTTGACGAACTCACTCAATACACAATTATATTTTATTAAATCATAAATCATTAAAAAAAACATAGGCTCTGGGAGTGCAAACAGAACAGAAAAAATTGTATACCTGTGTATTATTTAAGATATTGACTGCATGAATGTGTCGCGTGTTCAATGGTTGTTAAACCTCAAAAATAATTAATTCGCCAAATACAATTTCACTTGAAAAATGAAAAAAGGTTTTTATGATCATTGGCCAGCCCTGTGATCGTTATTCACACTTGGCAAATTGCCCTACAATCATTTAGCAAAGTCCCATGTTATCGGCACATCAAATCTTTCCGAATTCATTCCTTAACCCATTGTCTTTGATCAGCTGTGATTTATAACCATAGCTTACGAGCCCACTTTATAGCCTCTAATCTTATATGATCGAAAATGTTTATTAGCATTATGACGCATGACGGTTATTTATAAGGTAAAGGCGATAAAACATTATTGCGAAAATAAAATTAATCAGACAAAAGTGCCCTTGCTAAATTGCGAATCATTCGCAATTTAGCAAGGGCACTTTTAATAAAAGTCACAAAGTTTAATTTTCAAACAATCTTTCCTTGTTTATTTTCTTGAGCTATTAGCAAGACGTAGTATTTATGTATTGTATTACTTTTTGTTATACAATATAAAATAGGTATAAAACTTTCTAGATATTTTTTTCTCAATAATGCGATAATCTCAAAAGCATGTTCTGAAATATACCGGTGGATTAGTATTAAAATCTAAACTAAGATTAAATTTTCATGTGGTAACATTAAGGAATTCTGACGATTAAACAAGTTGCAAAATTAAACAATGACTAAATATTTGAAGCTTAAATGTACCCTGAAGGGTGAGTAAACTTGAAAACACTTGTCATTTCCTCAAAAAATAAAAAACAACGGGTTGCACTCCGGGACTGGTGGCAGAATTCAAAACAGGATCACGCATACATTTTCGCCGCAAGATAGATAGATAGATAGATATTACTTTCACTTCTACGCCGCGCCGGCGGTCTACTCTCCCTCTGTCTTACCAATTTTCGATCAGGTCACGTATCCTGACGCGACTTTAATATTTTTTACCCATCCCGAAAAGTGCACAACACCGCTAAAGAAGTTTTCACTTCAAAAATTATCGACCTAAAACAATAAAAGTCAAACCAACTCATTCTTGAAGTAAACGTAACGAGATTACTAACAAATATTTAATTTCCATTATGAAAGTAATCTTGCAATTCATCCTTTGCTTCTTTTATTAAGCTAGAATTTGATATAATCGATATTAGATTGTTAGCGGTATCATCAAAAGCCTAGTCATTCTTGCCAACAAACACATGTTAGATTTCCACTCCTACGCCATATTCTTCGGAAGTTTCATTTATTTTAGGTATATATAATTATATATCTTATTAATAAGAAGGAACTTAAAATTTAATGTCGATAATAATAGATATGTTTTCATATTACATTTAAAAATATTCTGTCTTTTTTTTATTATAGTTACAAATTTAATAGATAAAGGTTATTTAGTAGAAAATTCAAATTATTTAAGGCTGAAATTAAATTATAAAATAATAACAATAATTAAAACTAACTTATATATAAAATATTCTAATATAAAAATAAATAAAAACTAATTTAAATAAAAAATAGAATCCAAATCGCTGCCATAACCGGGTAAGGTACCCAAGAGGCTGGCGGCATTACCACGCTGTATGGCTAAACTTAGCCTTTGACCGAAATGCTCACCAGCCCTTGGATCTCCCGAGATATTTAAAAATAAACGAATATATTAGAATCTGTGTATATAGATAATCTATGAATATAATTATTATATTAATATTTGATTGTTTTACGTTGTTCTATTACGTTTATTCAATTAATAAAAGGTTAGGCCCTTGTAGGTGGAGGTCATACCATTATTGCCTATCATTAGCGAGTTCTTTTATTTCCTGATACGGCCTATAATATAAAACTAAATTATTCACATATTTACTTCTTTGAAATTATTACACTGCTTTGCAAGTTTGCATGTCTGCCAAAAATGTGTCAAAATATCAAAATGTGTCTGTTATATAATTGACAATGCATAAATCTTTGCCATTTCATAATTATATTTTTTCTCTCTTGAATTTGTGTTTTAAACAAACAGAGGTTTTTATTTAGAAGCATGCTATTAAAAAAACGTTATTTAGATTTAACGCGGATTCATTGCTACAGGTGGCTGAAAGGCTGTCGAAGCACGTATATTGAAAACTGTTTTACGATATACCTAAAACAATATTTTTTCTCAAAATAAACTGACTTTTATTCTTCAGATCAATTTTAAGTCCTACCTTTAAACTATTTTTATACTAAATAATTAGGCGGTTTATAAATAACCCTCAGAAACAAGGTGCGCATTCCAAGGAAAACGAGACAAATAAATTACAACAAAGGCCTTAAGGCTTTTTAAGGCGGTTTAGCTACACACATACCAAGGCATACTGGGTCGATTGCCTTGCAAAGTATTCATGCAAACAAGGCACTTGAAAATATTAAAAATGCAAAAGAAAAAATATTATATTATTTCCCTACACTTCCAGTTATTTTGATTTTACAACGAGAGTACTGACCAATTTACCAATTATGATATAACTTCTCTGGGACCAAATTAAAAGTACATGTTTTCAAGCAAAAAAAATATTTTCAAATCTGTCAAAACCGTATCAAAGGGTTGTCGGTATACTTATATGAAGATTAAAAGATTATTAATTCCAAAGTTACTGCACATAAAATTGCTTGACCAGTTTACTTCATTTTATTATTAACCCGCCAGTTAAAACTTCAATTTGGCTAACTGTCGAACGACTGATTGACAGCTTGTTAGCGCCAAAACGTGGACAGGAGCAGGACCCTTGGATTTAACATCCAACAGATTCATAAGCCATTTTAATCATACGTATATATGTTAAAATAAAACCCGATTAGATGGGATTTGCACATCAAGGATTTCATTCGACCAGATTAGAACCTACGAACCTACAGAACTCTGTTATGTCACGGTCGAATTAGCCTGTAATTTCAAGGATAAATCTATATTTTTTTATTTATTTACCAACTTTTAAATAAATTAAATTAAAAAAGTAAATTAAAAATTACTAGGCCGATATGAAAGTTTGTTACAGGTATTCACAGCATTCGCCAGAATAGAGACAAATATATTTAAATATTAATATAAATTGAAAAAATACAAGTTAGACATCATTCATAAGTTTTACACCATATAGTCATAGGCAATTTTTTAATAATGTTTTTCACATTAAAAAAATAAGTTGACTGTTCACAATTTCGTTTGAACCTGTCTATAATAGAATCATGTAGTGCCGAGTGATTATTTAGGCGTGAAAAGTCATTTAACAGACGTATAGTATAACTTCCACATTTATGATTTGCGGATTTCTGTATGAAAATATTCGGCTTCAGAGAAGCAACTAGGTAAGTATAGGTATACAAAGCACGTTCAGAAAAGAAAGACAGTTTTGGACATAACACTACCTTACAAAACACGGCTTCAAAAATATAACGCCACGTTGACGAAGTGCAAGATAGGGTATTACTGTTAGCTGTCCCATTTTCAGTAATTAGGTACTGTTGGCAAATACCTTTTTTTCCCAAAAAACAAAAACTGACTTTGATTTGTTTACTGGGGCCACCTTGAACTTCGAAAAATTAGAAAACTCAGTCACCTAGGTGTGCAGAGTCAATTGACCTAGTATTCCAATGAACAATAGATATTAAGGTGATACCTCGGTGAACACTAGCGCCACCGTCATTTAAATATCATTACTCACTGAAAACACAAGTAATCAAAAATCCCTCTGCTGTAATTATGGTTCTGGATCTGAAGTTAATTTTAAACATGTTAAACTATCAAATTATAGTTTCATATAGTTACAAATTGCAAAACTGCTAAAAGTGGCCGTTTTATACAATAATGCAATTTGTAACTATAGGGAATTATAATTTAATAATTATAACGATAACGGTAGCAGTACCCCATATGTGGAACAATGATACCTAGGCATACAGGATCCATTGACCACTCTGTTACCACAGTATGCAGGGTCAACTGGGCTTGTTATCAACACTCATATGAGTTAATACCAAGGGAATATAAAAAACGTCAAGTATAAATCGTTAGAGCGGCCGTAAGAGGGTTTTAAATAGCCAATACTGGGGCATACAGGGTCGATTGACCTTGCAAATTCTCTATTACCAAACAAGCTACTTGTAAACATACGATAAATCAACATGAAACGTTTTCCAGTTATTATGATTTTTAAACAAACTATTGCGCCATTTTTGATAAAAAATTCTATAGGACCAAATTGGGTATGCTAAGTTAAAAAAATATATTTTTCATATTTTTAACTGAAAATTTAGACTATTTTAGGAAACTAATTTGATTTTTTTTGCTTAAATTATTATTATTAATTTTATATGAATTTTTAAAGTTTTATAGTTCATGACGTCATTTTACTAGACGATGTTACCATTATATAGTAAAGTGCCACAGTGTGGTCACAATAAAAACGAACGTGCCTTTTATTTCACAATAATTTTACAGCCCTGGAAACAAGTCCATTAAGGCCTTTCCTGAAATTTTAATCTTCTTCAGTCCTACTTTAATCAAGTCAAAAACGTCTAGTCAGTAATCTATCCCAGTCAAGTAAGTCTATAGTCAGAGTCAGGTGGCTTAATACCATCTCTTAAAACCAAAGGCGACATCTCCCTTATCAATCGTTCTTGTATGGTTTTAAGAGATGGTAATAGGCCACCAAGGGGTGGCCTACTACCATCTCTTACGGTAGTAACCCCCTGGGTTATTACCGTCTCTTAAAACAATGCAAGATCCAGTGAGTAAGCGAGACAGCACAATACATCATGTAAGGCGACATCTCGCTTACTCACTGGATATACAACTCTATAGATGGTAGTAGGCCACCAGGGGGGTTACTATAGTCTCTTAAAACCATGACATTGAAAGATTGACTTGACATGACGTTGAAAGATCATAGGTTTTTTTTTAATTTGTCCATTTTTACGGTCGTAATCCTAGTCAGAATTCGAAGTGTGGACACGCACACACTTAGGATACGAATTAAAGCGTAGACGCGTAATGACGTCATTTAGGTGTCGAATGAATGTTACAACTTGCACGGCATTTTTGAATATTTTACCGCAATCAATGTACTTTTCTTGTCGAAAATACAAAAATATGGTATGAAATCAAAATATCTCGAAATGGTTTTCGTATATTAGTGTGTTAAAAAAAAATTGCATACCCAATTGAAACTATATCCATTCGAACAAAATAAATCTAGAAATGACGGAGATATGAGGTAACAAACATAAATAAAATAAAAAATTCAGCTCGCTCCACCATGCTTTCCAAGGCTTTCCGTTAATTTTTTAAGCCCTTTTTTTCTGTCTCTACTTTCAGAGTCTCGTAACACTCGTGGTTCTGCCAGTTAAGCCAGTGATGCTGTATTAATTTCAATAAGATGGTGGATCTTAATATAATTACTGAATACGCAAGTGATAAAAGTTAAATTTTATACATGCGTTACATAAATAGTCGCAAAATTTTCCTAAACTAATATTCCCGACGCAATTATGCTTGATTTTTCTTTCTTAAGAATATCTGTAAACATTGAATAAACTAAAATAAAATATATATATAACAAAATGTATAAAGAAAAAACATAAATAAAAGCGGTAAAGTCGTTTTTAAGTTATAGCATGTTCAAGGAAAATAGGGATTAATCTGTATAAAATACACCTCAACAGATTATTAATAATATTCTTATACTATACCTGTGGCATATAGTTTCATCTAAAATATACAAGAATTAAGAGAAACTCAAACTACTGACATCTACTCAATTTATGCGACATTAAAATAAAAAAAGCACAGCCCGACAAGAACATAAAAGCTGATTGAAAGCTCAACTTCGTGATACCACTGAAATTACACTGCGCAAAACCCCAAACATATAAGTACCTACACTATGAACTGTAAAGAAATCCCATTATTTCTTTTTAAAGATATTCATCTCTTAAAGATGGATATATGGCGTCTTCCCGGTTTCAACTATCTCAAGTTTATGGCCTATTAAACATTGACTTATAGTCTCCTTTCGTTAAGGTCATCGGGACTTGAGACTTATAACAAGTCTGAAACGAGGGCTGATGTTATCACGAACAAAGTCTCGAATGATAACCCCAAATAGTAACGTCTGGATGCTATCTGAAATCCGCACAAAAAGGAACATAGCATGTTCTATCTTTGTTACAAAAAAGAAATCGAAATTTTCCTCGAATTTTATTTATATGTACCTACCCAATGTTATTTTTAAATTAAAAGGTATTTCTACCAATCTCCGGCAGGAGAATCATCTTTAAATCATCATCTCTAAAACTGGTCAAACATTCTGACACTAAGAGTTTACTGCCAGCAGCAGCTAAACATTGTATCATAAAACAAAAATCCTGTTTGTCTCTATGAAATTTATATTTATTTTAAATGGTGTTACTAATTTGCTTTATAGTCTTAAAACGTCAACAAACTGAAAATAAATATTTATATTTCTAACCTCCACACATTATCGTTTCCTCTAGTTTCTCATACAACTTGTCAAAGTAAATTTGTCTACACAAAGCAAAGAATTTCGAATCGCCCGCGGGCCAAATTTTTTTTTTTAAATCTATGACACTAAATAAGTAATGATTGAACGGCCGCTTCCCCTCCACTTACAGTTTCGAAGCATTATGGAAGTCAAGATAGAGCAAAGACGAGGAAGAAAATGACCAAGAAGAAGGAATTAAGTATGTCGCCTGAAAATACCATTTGACCCCAGTGGCTACAAAGATAGTGGTAACAACCGGGAATAGACGAGAAATCGTGATTATGTCGATTTCTCCGGATAGTATTTGGTTCAAAGGATATCCATCGCGAACCAAAGAAGAAACTTGGTTAGTGTTTGGTACGTTTGAACCAGGTACGATTATGGGCGAAATTTTTTACAGAAGTTTATAATTGTTTGCTTTTGTGAATAAATAAAGTATGTAAAACAAAAAGAAAAGTGGGTGTCATTTGGTGTCATAAATTATGACACCAAATGACACCCACTTTTCTATGACTCATAATCCAAAAAGCTAGAGGAAATAGAAGGACTTGGAAAGGGTTCCAACGAAACAAGCTAAATAAAACCGTTTAAAAAACAGCAGTTTTAAGAAAATGTATTATAAATATAGTTTCAAATATTAAAAACAGTAAATAATATAAATGGAAGCAAAAAATCAATTCAGAGAACAACGAGCTAAGTAAGGAAAAGGAAATTTACTTAAGTTGTCTTAAGAAGCTTGCAAATGACTTGCAGACCTTCAAAGGAGCGAATGAATAATGTTGAATAATGCATAATGTCACACAAAAGAGTTGTATTACATAAGGTTCTTGTAAAAAATTAAGCAATCCAATCTTTTTAGAAATCTAATCTCAACATAGGTATCAATGCTTAGGAAAAATGGGTATTATTTGCCACGAAGTCTGTGGATCAACCCCAGAAATAAGCGGACTAACGTTAACACACAATAGCACACCACGAAGATAGATTTTAATAATCATCGAACGACTAACTTATTTCAAAAGGTCACGTCGAATCTTTACTTACCATTTATTTTATATTATACTAGCGACCCGCCCCGGCTTCGCATGGGCATAAAAACCTTCCTCTTGAATCACTCTAACTATTAAATAAAAACCGCATCAAAATCCGTTGCGTAGTTTTAAAGATTTAAGCATATACAAAGGGACATAGGGACAGAGAAAGCGACTTTGTTTTATACTATGTCTTATCTGGACTCTCTAGCCCTTATATCTTTAACTTTGTATGAAAAATGTTCATAATTACTGTGCGCGCTGTTTCGTTAAAAAATTTCCAATTTTTTTGCTCTTTAAGTTATGTCTATAGACCTTTACGCCCGTCCTGGTTTAAGAGTTTCCAAACCACCCCACGTGCTTTTTTATTGGAAATATTTTTGGGAAATAAAAATTAACCTTCGCATTATTAGAAAATTGGGCTGAAAATTGGTACACATGTAGGATCGTTTACCAAATTTTAGGCGATTCCGTTCCAACATCTATAATTACAACATTTTAATGCAATCCCATTGGCAGTCAAGCATACGGCCCGCGAAGTATGGGCGCGCCGTCTACGTAGCTACAAAAGTAGAAATCCTTTTAACTTCAGGTTAATAATAGGACAGACAATATTATGTGCGAAATACAAAATGATTAAGTATATACTGATTGATGTTGTTATGTCAAAGTACCGTTAAGTGATTCAAAGCTCTTGTCTCACTTCACTGTACACTAATTAATGGAGGATATTGTGTTTCCGAATTCCATTATTATCAATCATCATCATGAGAGTTTTCCCGGTTGCATCTCAAGCAATATTGCTTTGGATCCCAGGAATTAATGTACGAATTTACCAGAGTTATTTTATGTCTTGACTACTTAAGTTGTTATAAAAAAAGTTCCTTCGGAATGCTATTGTGTTGGGATCCGCCACTAGTTTAAACATAAAAGTACAAGAAAATTTGGCCACTGTTTGTCTTTATGTTAAATTTTACGACATGCACGGGAAGACACACTGACTCCCACAGAGGTAGGCAGAGCCTAAAGATTTCCAATTGCTGCGATCCTTATCTAAACCTCTCTCGCTTCCTCCACAATCATCACTCTCGTCATATTGTACTCTCGCCATTATTGTTTCCTGCTATGAAAACTACGGATTACGAGTTCTAGGACTCGAAGTTGACATTTCCACAGGGAATGAGATTCGAGAAGCATGACATTTCTCGTTTCCATAACAATTGTATCGAATCCAGCCTTTTCCGTGTTACCATTAGGCAAATCGACCTTTACAAAATAAAAGAACCTGAGGCGAATTTTATAACATTTTACTTACGAGTAAGTTGTACTACTATACACTTTACTATCCGTTATTAAGTGAACATGTGAAATGAACATCTTAACAACTTTTCAATACTTATAAATTAATTAGTTAGGTATAGCTTAATACTATTTATTTCTGTTGTTGCTCAATATTTTTATTAATTCTGGAAGAACAATTTGTGGTGCACAACAAACTGTGGTTGTAATTTTGCAATAATATACAAGGTGGACACAAATCAACTGCAAATATTTTAAGGGCAGATTCAGACCACTATACTAAACAACTTTTCCAAATAAACTTATATCGAAATACGAAATTTTATTTTTCACTCTCCATACTAAATAAAATCAGCTGATTCTCAATTTGTATGGGAGCTCAAATTTTTTTTTTCATATTTCGACATAACTTTATTTGGGAAAGTTGTTCAGTTTGGTGGTCTGAATCTACCCTTAAAATATTTGCAGTTGATTTAAATTCACCTTATATTTTAATTATTTTATGTAATCTTAATTAGGAAAACTATTAATTTAAGTACAATAGTTGTGTGCAATGCAACTTATAAAAAGATAGAGGCGTCTAACAGCTTTTTTATATTCTGTCAATAATTATCCATAATCACATAATTAATAAGTAACTACTAGTAAAAGAAAAAAAAAATACAAAAATGTACGTTAGCACTTGGACATTTACAGTGCGTCAGTGCCTGCGTAGCGATGTTGCGTGCTATTTTACGATTAACCTTTTTCGAGACATTACCCTTCTCTTCGCAGTCAATTAACTACGTTTACCAAATTGTTAAAACTTTGTTATTCGATCACGACGAATATGACATAAGTATGGCGCACATTACACGATATTTTTTGCTGTCAGTTTTGCCATGGTTTTGCCACAGTAACAGGGGGATTTCCATGGCAATGCCATCTAATGCCATGGAAATCCGTCAATCACGCCGTGACTGTGGCAAAACCATGGCAAAACTGACAGCAAAAATTAGCGTGTAATATGCGCCTAACATAATCTTCTATAACAGTAAAATTTATCCACAAAAGTTAAAACCAATAGATCCAGTAAATGATAGATACTTAACAAGTTTTCCAAGAAATAGGTACATTTAATAAATCATTAAATTTAGTCTATTGACTAGTATAACATTTATTTTTTTTTCTCATATAGACTGTTATTTTGACGACTTTAAATATGAAAATTATTTAAAGTCGTCAAATAGCAGTCTATATAAGAAAAAAAATAATTGTTATACTAGTAATACCTGCCAAATTGCTGACAAATTAAAAAATTTACAAACCAGAAAAAAACTTAAGTTTATTTCTATACCTACAGGAATAAATTAAAGTATTTTTTGACATAACACAGGCTCGCAAATATTACTTTTGTATTTTCAAAACAAGTCGAGTTATAACAAATGGAGGTGTAATTTATACCAATAAGATTCCGCCAAAGCTATCACCGCTAAATCTGTTCTCCAAACAATTTGTCTCGTGTCAAGCTGAAGTGGCTATTAACGTTGTTATAGTACAAACAGCTATGTTTCTACACGAAATCTGCATTTTTATGTTTGCATACTTACATTTTTATTCTGCTCATTTCATCAATGTTTTTCAACATCCAGCAGAAGATAATCTTTTTTTCTTTATTTTTAATTAAAGTTACAAATATACGACTGTAAAGGCTACGAAAGTGGAAAAGTATTTTCTGTTTCAACTAGTTATCAGACAACGAAAGAAAAAATTATCTTGCAACTGGAAATGGGGGCTTAGTTATCAAAGTAGACGAAGCAAATGAGAAAGAAATATTACGATAGGTACAAAATGTCATGTATTCCATATACATGCGACCCATATGATAAGCACCAAAGAAATTAAATAAGCAGCGATGTGACCAAGTTATATATTCTCATTCATAAAACATTAACTAATTTAACCTCCATTTATTCAAATGATTTAACCTTCATTTATTTTGCGATTCATAGACAATTCATTAGCCCGAACTGAATAATATAAAGTGCGAGATTTCAGGGTTATATATTTTTTTTTTTTTTTTTCATTTATTTAGGTGATCAAACAGAGACATAATACAGAGTACTTAAATTAATTCTCTTATTTAAAGACTTAATTAATTATGCCACCAACAACGTTCACCACATAGTAATATATATACATTAAATTAATTTACGGGTTCTCAAAAAAGGAAGCAATGTTACATGTGTATTCTTACGTAGTAAGTAACTACAGAGACAGATTTATACATAACAAGTAATATGGTTTCTGGTAAGTGTGTATACTCAACCATAAAGTGTATAAGAATTTTTTTGCGACACAACACACGTCTTAGCAACTAGGTGTACAATATTTTTTTATTTAGGTATTTATTCAGTTGTAAGCTTTGAAAGCAGTAGATTTTTAAATCTACCAGGACTAGTTGCAAATATATCTATGCTGTTAAAGTTATCATTATAATATTTTGTTAAACAAAACAAGGGAGAACGCTTACCCGCGTTCGTCCTAAAATAGTGAGTAGCAAAAAATTTATGTTCATTACGATTGTGTGAACGGATAGGGAATTTATAACAGTATTGACGTATTAAATAACACCGCTAGGGGCTTGGCCAAAGTCACAATCGCAAAACGTTAACGAGGTACGACAAGAACAAAATGTATGGGATTGATATAAGATTGGCCACGTGATTTACTGCAACTTATGTCAATCCCAAACATTTTGTTCTTGTCAACATTCGTTAGCGTTTTGAAAATGTCACTTGGCTACGGGTGCTGTTTATTTTGAACTAACTGTTCTCCGCGCTTTCACAAGTATTACATGCAGAAAGGATTTTTCAAATCCGTCCGACCAGTGGTTCTAAAGTTAAAAAGTGTTCAAACTAACAAACAAACTATACTAAACTAGCTTTATAATATTAGTATAATAAAAACTTTTATTGATTCGGTTCGCTATTGTTCGTATATATTTCTTTTAATTTTGGTATTTTTTTTCATTTCGTACAATGTGTCAATGTCAAGTCAAAAATAAATTTATTTGAAACAAACTTAAGGGAGACATTCAAACTTCCTATATGCGAAGGAGATTAGCTTATCAATGCTTGATCAAAATGGGCCAAAAAAAATTAGGTCGCCTCGTGTTGGTTTCTCTTTCATTGGATCGATATTGAGTGCATGCTAAGAAGAAAAAAATGTTCTAATCAAACAAACACATTCTTTCAGTCTCTTGCAGGGGGACTTAACACAACTTAAAAAAAAATATTTTTAGTTTCTTTTATTTATTTATAAGTAGATAAGGTTTTATTAAAAAAATTATTGTTGCATGATGTACATTTTGTAAAATAGTTTAAAAAATAGGCTACACACTACATACAGGTAGGTACAAAAGATTTTCCTGTCAACTTACAACTTTTATTAAGGCAATTTACATTATTCTATAACGTAATCTTTTAAAATAACGTTTATCACACATGTGTTTACTTATCGAATTATTGTATTGTCATCGGTCCTTGATAAACATATTTGTAGAAACAAAAATCTGAATCAAAGTGGGTTAATCAAGTTCAATTAAGTTAGTTATAAACTGACAAACAAGCAAACATACAGTTGAAGCTAATAAAAGCGTGTTAAGAGAATATTTGTGTTATCGAAATCAAAGTTTTGATTAGGTACTTATATTAATAGGGATTTCTACACAATATTTATAAATAGATGGATAAAAACTTTTTTGTCCAGTTACACACACACTCATTAGAAATAAAAATACTCAAAGTACAATAAACCACCAGATATTTCCAAAAAAGTTTAGGCTGCAACCTTTTACCTTAATGCCGAACAAATGTGCACCTCAACTTATATTATCAATATTTGTCTGAGAAATGAAATCACGGGTAAATAGAATAACAAAAGCTTAGCCACAGATCCAAATTGTTTAAGCTTACCTTGGGAAATACAGACAATATAGATAATTATCTTCAGACCTTAGTTGTGGCTGTGAGCAATACAACGACGAAACGCCCCGCTTTTGTACAAATTGATGAAATGTCAACAACAAAAAGATTCCGTGCTATTTCCTTTAGGATTGTGGAAATGAGGTGGAGGAATTAATTCGTTTGCCTTTCCTGAACACATGATTAATGTTTGTAATTGAACAAACCGACAGTTCTTTGTCAGTTAAATATACTAACATCTATTTCTCCTTTGTCGCTCGCGAGGACTCATCAGGATGAGTGCACGTGTTTGTAGATCGATTATGGTCATTCCCTAAAGAAATCAGGATGAACATAGAAATTGTTTTAACTTATTATGGTTTTTCATGCAATTTAATTAGATTTTGCTTTTGTTCCCTTTTGTTTCCTTGTAAGTATTTAAAACTTAATTAACTTTTGAGCCCCAGAGAACTCCAACAACATGTTATTAATTTATTCTGCGCCAAAAACTTCTGAGTTCCCTATAGAGTACCAGTAAAAAGGGTCAAAAGAAAGAAGATTAAGTTCGATTGCCATAAGGTAATGATCATTCCACTAGAGTAGTGGTTTTGCTAGGGGACTCTGCTAGAACTCACATGCAATGTTGATATTTTGCGTCTCAGTTAAGAAAAAAACCTACGTTTTGTATGATCGAACTTAGGTCGCGCCATCTGATGTTTCTTATAAGTAAATTCTTTTCAATGTTAAAGAAGTTGCTCAAAGAAGTCCCTAACACAAAGTACCCAGTCAGTCACTACTTCATAAAGTACCTCTAAAACAATGAATCTCTACGTCTCTGCAGAATTCTACAATAGTGTCAAACAATGTATCTCCAAAAGAGTGGGCGCCTTCCGGAGCCTTGCAAACTTTTTTAATTAGGTGCTTTATATATATATAATAAGTATGCCCAGTTTCAATTTCGTGACTCGGAATGAGACCTTACGGAATATTGCTGAACTCAAAGTATGCTCAGAGTGAGTATTACAAAAGTTGTAAAAAGATAATATTTAAAGTATGCTCCGTTTGTTTTAGATATTTTTAATGAGCAGATAACTATAAGACATCGCTCACTGGATTTATCAAAGAATTTACTTACGAGTATATTATACCTAATATATTCCCCAGCCATTATTTTAATTCAACCTCTCTATTTTTTCTTACCAAGAAGAGTCACTCTACTTGCTTGCGCGCGGTTTTCACTTGCCCAGGCTATTTAGGTATTATTAAGCTAAAACGAAACACGGGTATACCGCCTGTCTTATGACATTATAACCTAACAGTTTTCTGCCACTTTGCCCGTGTAGTACTGTTACGGTTGCAATACCTATCTGAAAAAAAAACAGTATTTTTTTTAAAGGTGCAGTGGCTTTAAACTTACTTTCCATGTTATGAGTATGTAACAAACTCCCCAAATTAGTGCTCTATTTTATTATATAAGTAAAATGCCTATCTCGACATAAACATCCTTTGAGTAAAACGTAATCAGTTAGTAAACCTAAATCAATATAAGAATCGGCTGACTGAATCATCATTTGAGTAAAACATAAAAAATATATATAAATATCGCCTATTTCTAGATGCATGTAAAAATCATTTTCAAGTTTAAAAAAACATTTTCTTAGTTTTAATAAAGGTGTTAAAAATTAAAAGAGCCGACACGAAAGCACCTTGATCTTCACTTGTTAGTCACAGCAGGTGCTGGACCCACTGAATAATAAATAGGATTGTCAAGTGGGGTTACGAAAATAGCGGTATTACATTCACGTCCATTGCAACGCTATAAACTTAGGTGCGATTTCGATCTGCTGAAAGCGTACATTCGATAACTACGGTCACTGAACAGCGATATCCAATTATGTCGAACGACCTTTGAACCATGTTGTTTGAGAAAATAGTTTTTTTTTTAGTTTTGGTAGTCGTAATAGACTATTTGATTTTATTTTTTAAAATTTATGACCTGACAATAACAGACAGCATAATAAATGACTTACTTCGTTAAACCAATATCTAAGTATTATATATTACCTTACGATGTATTTAGATGAATTTGGTTGATATACCAAGACACTCTATTCAGCTGGTAATGTCATTCGCCAGTTAAAAGCGTGGATAAAACACACGACTTATCATTTACATACGTATACCTATTCTATTATAAATTAATTATAACAACTGAATGAAATTTCGCGCGTGTGTGTTTATGTTGATTCTGGGTTTAAATTAACCCATAAAACCCTCAGGGTCAGTTGAATACTTCCATTACCAACTGCTAGACGAAGAGACTCATCCGCATTTGTGGAGGGTTTGCTATACTCGTGTGATGAATTCTGTACTGGTGCTGTCGGTAGTCAAGTAACCGTCCGCTCAGTCTGAGACTCTAACCAAGAATGTCCCTCGATCCCTTCTTGTTAGTACCATCTCCACTGCCTCCCCACCGCTATGCTTGTGGTGTCAAAGCGGGGAGTTGATCAACCAATGACAGACTCTCGTAAGATGGCGCCACGGTTGTTATTATTTAAGCCTATTATCACCATCATTGCGTAGTAAATCATAAAATATATAATATAAATAAGCATAACCATAAAAATCATGACATTCGGCCATCGGACAACGTGCAGACTCCGGCGCACGTTACAAAAATTGTACAATTGGATGATCAATACAAAATATACCTTATTCACCTTTTAAAACATATCTGAGTCTATTTACATAGTGTGACAAAGATATATAAGTATTATTAACATAGAACACAATAATATCAAAATTTAAATATTTACAATTATTTCCTCTAAACATTTTAAATAATAAGCCAAATCAAATGAACAAATCTTTTTTCAAGTATAAACTAAATCAAACACAATAAAATCATATCATGACATTCGGTTGTTTTTTGTTTGTTATTATTTAAATGTATATTCTATCTGAATCACCATGTCCAGATTCAATCAACACGCAGAACAGCTTTAGTGGATTACCCATACACCCTACAGATGAAGAATCTGAAGATCAGCCAATAGTAAAATGACCAAGTAAACCACCATTACTCTTATAAGGTGTACAGGAAGTCAATAAGCTGGCAGAACTACTTCGTTCATCTGGCAGTGCGGATAGTTTCACCCTAAGGATAATAAATAAAAATCAACTTCCAAGTAATCAGTGCCGGTATAGAAACTTATAAAAAAAATATCTACTCGACATGGTTGGATTGGGTATAAATTCATCCAAGAAGAACAACGATGCTACAGAATCGTTATTTAAAAAAAATCTACACAGCACCTTCCAAAGCAATTGAAGCAGAGATAGAAAAAACCGGAAACATCATTCAAGGATAAATTATCAATGTGAAATTTGGACTAGAAAGAAAACCAACGTCACCTTTTTTTTGTAAATATTGCTCCAGGTCCTAGCAATAGTGCAGTTAAAAATAACGAAAATTCACCACCAAGCAGTAAAAATAAAAGGTCCTCAAACGAGGCATACAATTCCTTAGTGTCAAAGATGCCAACAACTTTGTCATTCAAAAAAAATACTCATAATACTCATTTATTTTTACCCGTCAATACAATAGATTAATAAAAATAATGATAATAAACAACAATAGCAGCAGTCAAATTCAAAATAAAAATTAAAAATGAGAAATAAATCAAAAATTGATACACTGACATCATTAATACTGAAATATTACTACATTAATGTACATCGTACCTTTTGTACAATAAAACTAATATCAGTCCATTAATTCCTCGTTACTATAGTAAACTTTGTCATTGTCAATTAATTAGTAATAAGTTTTAATTTTACTATATCAGTGTGTGAAATGTGCTCAAGGTCATCAAGCTTCAGAATGCAAAAAAAAAGACAGTAGTACACCAGCACTATGCGCCCTTTTCCGAGGTGAGCATCCTGCAACTACTAGGAATGTAGCGTTTACAAGGAGATTCTAGCAAGTCGAAAGCCAAACCAATAAGGCTTGAATGCCCAACGAAAACTTCAAATGCATATATTATACAAAAATCTAACACTGATTTCATCAGATGCTACTCAAATGAAACTAAACTTTTTACACATGATATTTAAAAAAAGAACTTTCTATGCCAAAATCCTAAAAGGCAATACTGAAGTGTCATCTAAGTTAACCAATAAAATTGAAGAATAAATAAATAAAAAAAAAACTGCTTAAAGCATCAACCTCAATAATTAGACATGCTCCTACAACATATGAGTGCACTTTATAAGCCTCTTCGCTCTACTTAATTGTCAGAAGAATAAAATGACTACTGATTAAGAATTAGAAGACATTAAGAATTACTACCTGGAACATAAATGGCTAGCTCCAAATAAATCTGAACTTGAAGTACTTATTGCAACTCACAAACTAGATGTGACCTTAATCTCAAAAGCACACTGCATCAAGCAAAGTAACGTTCCATCAAGGACTACAACACCTGTATCACACACCACCCTGATGGAATGAGTCATGTAAGTCCATAAGCATTACCTGCAGCCAGAGTATAAACACTCCGAATCCTAGCAACCACCATAGCTATTAAAGGTAAGCTTGGAAGTCTTAATCTGTCTGCAGTTTAATGCCATCCAAGGCACAAGAGTAACTGTTCTACTTACAGTAAGTACGTTTTGACACTAGGAGGCAGACTTATTTCAAGTGGAGATTGGGGTGCCAAACATTCTGGGGATTAAGGTTGACCTCAACCAAAGGTACACTGCTCAAACTGTGTCTTGGCAATAACAATCTTAATGTAATCACGACTTGTGAACCAACATACTGGCGATATGTTAAAATTCTCTGAATATTTTTTTTTTTGCAAAAGGGCCAGAAGTACACTATCTGAAAGCAGAAACTTGCTATGATAGCGGCTCTGATCATAGCCCTATACTGTTGACAATTAGTTCCACTATTATCTGCTATAATGAAATATAGTACAGAGACGGTGATTGTTTAAATGATCAAAATTTGATTGATTGCTGTGAAAGACGTCCAGAACAAAACAATTGGACACCAGCTAGAATACCTTACTGCGATACCATCCACCAACTATTCACTGTGGAAAACTACTAAAGGTCCATTTAAACCACAGGCATGAAGTTTCCATTTAAAACTAATACTGGGTGGACACATACTGGAAAAGAGAAAGCTGATATATTTGCAAGACATTTAGCTGACGTGTTTGCACCAAAGGAAGGCTATGAAGACGTGGAAACTGAAATAGATAGAAGAGCTGAACCAAGTCTTCCAACTATCTGTTCCACTTAACCCAGTGATAGTACAAAAAGTTAAACAGGTCATCTCTAATTTCCAAAAACATAAGTCACTTGGTTTTGACTTGATCATCAAAGAAGTTCTAGAAGAGTTAATCAAATCAAATCTCTTTATTTGCATGAATGTATGTACAAAATGATGGTGTAAAAATATGAATGTGCGAATACATTTTACCTTAGTAAGGCGTGCAAATATATCATGTCTAAAAATACTCAATTATAAAGATACACCATTTAAAACAATGTCAAATTTAAAAAGATATAGTCAACATGGTATTTTATCATAATTTCCAACTTGCAATGATTCCAATAAAAGTATAATAATCTGAGTAGTCATAATGTGTTAGTAAAATAAATGTTTATCTATTAGCAGTGTTCGTAACTTTTCTTTAAATGCTCTATATCTTAACTCTTACATACTGTCAGGTAATTTGTTAAATAATTTCGGTTCCAAAACATATATTGTCCTACTTTACGACGCAAGATTAGATTCATATACAATCCAATGATGTATTCATTAATTGATGCAACAAAGTGTTTATTCATTCATTCATTCATGTTGAGGAAGTATTTGTACCATAATTCTTGTTGGTTTTGGTCGTCTATTAACAATTTGCTTAAAACTATTTATATTTTGCCTCACATACAATCATGCCTCAAAAATGAACAGTGAGGGTAAAGTCTAAGTTCAATTTTCTAAAATCTGATACACAAATCTCTTTGTTGTCTCTAAACATGGCTCGGATACATTTTTTGTACCCTAAATGTGCAGCAGAATGTGTATCGTTGCAGCATTTCCCCAAAAAAGTATACCATATCTCAATTTAGAGGCAACACAATAATAGTCAGCAAGAAAGGCCATAGTCTATCTCACTACTCTATTCAACAGAATATTGAGAGTCCAATTCATTCTATGCCTGTGAAAAGTATCAGTTATAACAATGCTCTACGAGGCAGGCAAACCACCTCATTCTGCAAGCTCTTACAGTTAATTCGTTTCTTACCAATCTTGTCTAAAATCTTCCGAAAGATTTCTAATTAGAATTTTGCGTATCCTCTCGGAACCTGATGCAATACCAAAACACCAATTGGGCTTTAGTAAATATCACTCTACAATATAACAGGTTCACAGGGTATGCGATACTATTAAAAAATCTACTAAGCAGCTTTCTTGGACAATTAGCGGGCATTTTACAAAGTGTGGCACAAGAACTACTTTACAAAATCAGGAAAGTGTATCCTCACAGTAACTTTTTGCTAGTGGATGCATAGCCGAAATACATTATTCCAGGTTCAAATAGATGAAGAGACATCAGACTTCTATGAAATTAAAGCGATGTTTCTAAGGGATTAGCCTTAGGTCCCAAATTGTTCACGATCTATATATCTGATCTCCCTGAAGCCGATAATATCACCAACCACCGTTACTAAATTTGCCGATGTTACGGCTATATTAGCAGGTAACAAAAATCCAGGTTTGGCGTCAACTATTGGCATCACAAGATTGCCTTGATAAGATTGATGAAAAGCTCCACAAATGGCGAACATAGCAAGTGACTCAAAATTTTACCCATATTATCTTTGCTTAAAAAAGAGAAACTGCCCACCATCAAACTAAGGGACATGAGCTTACCACAGAATGACTCCGTCAAGTATCTCGGAATGCATTTGGATCGCAAACTAACATGGAAGAAGCACATCAAAACAAAAAAAGATGACATCTATCTCCAGTATCGAGGACTGGCTGATGGCACGCAACTCTGTTCTATTTATAGATAACAAGCTCCTCATATACAAAACAATCTTGAAACTCATTTGAACATACTGCCTCCAATTGTAGGGCAGTGCTTGTAATACAAACATAACCATCATGGTTCCTCACCAATGCTAAAATCCACGACACACTGCAGATCAACACTTAGGAAACTACAGAAATCGATTCTTGAACCACCCAAATGAGCTGGCACTTAATCTTATAAATTATGATATGATATTCAAGGACTCGCTTCAAGATTCTAAGAGAAGGCTACTTCTACTGAGCCTTTACAAGGGACACATATTTTTATCTTATTGCTCATCGTCAAGGCTCATAGTCCAGAGAACTGATTGTAGATAAAACCAGAAAAAAAATGTATGCATAAGAAAATACATTAGCTCTTTTCACTAATTTCATAAATATAATTAATTAGATGGACTTCATCTGTACATAACAAGACATTTTTACCCATAACTTTTAACATGCAGCTCGTCAGAACTTTAAGGATGTACGATTCCATCTATATATAAAATAAAGCACGCTCTTGCTAATAGCAAACTCAAAAGATGCACATTAACATCTAACATGATCTAGCGCACGCTCGCGCTAATAACGAACTTAAAGGATGCTAACTTTTATCTAATATAATCTAACGCACGCTCGCGTTAGTACATGACTCAAAAGATGTACTCTCACATCCAACATAATCAAACGCACGCTCACGTTATTACAGAACTCAAAAAGATGCACTCTCACATCTAACATAATCAAACGCACGCTCACGTTATTACAGAACTCAAAAAGATGCACTCTCACATCTAACATAATCAAACGCACGCTCACGTTATTACAGAACTCAAAAAGATGCACTCTCACATCTAACATAATCAAACGCACGCTCACGTTATTACAGAACTCAAAAAGATGCACTCTCACATCTAACATAATCAAACGCACGCTCACGTTATTACAGAACTCAAAAAGATGCACTCTCACATCTAACATAATCAAACGCACGCTCACGTTATTACAGAACTCAAGATGTACTCTCACATCCAACATAATCAAACGCACGAAGTCATAGGCTACAGCTAGTTATCAATTTTACCAATAATATTATAAACCACTAACAATCTTAAATCAACCATATTAACCGCTCACTACTTAATTCGGTCGGACATGAAAAATCCTTTTGTTCATGATAGCATGATTACTGGGGAAAGCCATCGTCATCATTATCATCGATACGATCTATAAGCATCATATCTGGCCTTACAAAACTTTAAATTTTCATAAAAGTAACGCCCCTTGTACAACAAATAATAAAAACAAAAAAATAAAGGCTAAGCAAATTAATATTTTAACCACAATGTATTAGCAAGAATGAAATGAAAGCAGAAAAACAAGCATAATAAAATGAGTGTGAGTTCTGTGGGCCCGGCCAGAAGCAGGCCTGGCTGGCTGGCTGGCCACGCAACCTTAGTCACAATTCATGTGATGTATGTATGATGTGAGTATTTCATTATTTCACACAAAAGCGACACTTTAACAATGTCTACTTAAAAAGTACGATAAGTTTAAATTCGACAATTATAAAAACCTTTACTTTTTTTAAATTATTTTTACTGTATTAATAATTAAATTAAATTTATTAAATTAAACTTTACACTACATAAATGTAAAATTAGAATAATTATTCCATCAAAATAACGAAACCACTCTTTAATAAAAAGGGCTTACCGCAACCACACGACTGGGAAATTCGAACAAGATTTTTTTTTTCTTGTGATAAACATACGTTAACTAACACATGATTAAAACACTATCATCAATAAATTTGCACTTTACTAATCTTTAAGCTAACCAATCTCACTATTATCAGTCCAGAAGAATAGAAACAAGGTTCCACCATTAAGGCTTCAAAACAAGTAAATGTAGGTAGGACGTACTAACAAAACTGAGGGTAGCAATCATTAACAACAAATCTAATCATGAAGCAAAGCAAAAATATAACTTGTCAGCCTGTACTGATGGCTTGAAATAAAAACATTAACGCGACACACATATTATTATAACTTAGTTAAAATAAAAAAAGTCTGAATTTTAACTTCTATCTGTAAAGCTTGTAAGCAAAAACTCATTATATTTATTTAAAACATTAAAGTACTTACAATTTCTATCTTTTTTCCACTTCTGCGGGCGAGATAAGAGCACTTCTGAAATGTGATGAATTCTGTACTGGTGCTGTCGGTAGTCAAGTAACCGTCCGCTCAGTCTGAGACTCTAACCAAGAATGTCCCTCGATCCCTTCTTGTTAGTACCATCTCCACTGCCTCCCCACCGCTATGCTTGTGGTGTCAAAGCGGGGAGTTGATCAACCAATGACAGACTCTCGTAAGATGGCGCCACGGTTGTTATTATTTAAGCCTATTATCACCATCATTGCGTAGTAAATCATAAAATATATAATATAAATAAGCATAACCATAAAAATCATGACACTCGTCGCTTGATAGGCGGGTTCGACATTACTTTTAGCTTTTCCAAATTATGATTTCATAGTTTATTCGACCCATACTTCAATTTACTTTTTAGACTCACGTAACTGCGTGTTCCTTTATTTGCCATTGTACGATACTGTAACAAAGTTTCAAATAAACCCTTTGAAAGAGTTACATTACTTACGGTTCACCCGTAACTAAAAGTACGGTACGCCTCTGAGGAATAAGTTTCCAGTAACTTTGAATTGCTAGAATACTCGTATAAGTTCTACGCGTCAATATTATAACTAACGTTCGTTTATTTCAGGCAGATAGAAGAACAGAAGGCCGAGTACATAGCATGTAATACCACAGATCCCCAACCAGTATACATAGGCGAGGATTTCGAGCGTACTGACAAGTTCAAATACCTCAGAATGCCTTAGGCCTGTCCTTTTAACGGTAGTGAAAATGCTTAAACGACACAAGCAAGAGGTGCGTTTTATTTTGTCATGAAATTTTATGCATATCCAATTTGATATAGAAGTTCATGTTCGTTTTAATTAAAATAAAATCTTTGTTACATATTTATCTTAACACAATGTGTCTGATAGGAATAAATTTGTTATGGAGCTAATTAATAAAATTATGTCTTAAATATTTCAAGTATTGTAAATAAAATATTTTATATTTGCTGTCTCCTTAGCTGTGTAAAATTCGTATATTTCATCTTAATTGGAATCATGTTCAAAGTGATAAATGAAAACAAGCGGCTGAACAATGGTATAATTGATATGAAATTAAAAAATACAGTACGGATGTTTGGAACAAGTCAAATTGGATTTTGCTTTAATAATATTCGGGGTAAAATGAAAACTTGAGGCTAAGTAAGTAAGTGATTTCTCTTTAAGTACCTTTTTTTATAAAATTTACCCACCACCCATGACCACTTAACAAATTGGTGAGATAGTCGGATTTGTAGAGAACGTTTTTGTTCTAGTATTCTATTATGAGGGCATTTACCGCAAAACTACATAAGCAAATTTAATTCCCATAATAAAAGGAAATAAATCCTGGGTATATTTTCACTTTCAGACTTGTCTTCAATTTGGTAGAAATGGTATTTATCTTTCAACGTATACATACATATAAGCGACATGTTACACTTTCGAACTTTACGTATATATAAACATACAATGGGATAAAAATAATAATAATTGAGGTAACTCCGGTTGTAATCAGTCAGGCCGGGCTGACATTGATATGGGGTCAAACGAAAGGCTTACTAATCCTATTAGAAATAATCACTCAAAACAGCCCACAAATTATGGATTCAAAAAGAAAGAGGTAATTTTCTAGGCTGGAAAATGATCTCTTTCTTTTAGATAGTTAGACGACTCTCCCATTTATGAGAAAAATACAATAATTTTAAATACAAAACTCTGTTTTAATAATCATAGTATTGATTATTTTAGTGGGCTAAAGAGGGGTCGCATTTAGACGGCTGCGTTTATTTGTGGTCTGTCTGAATTGTTGTTAATATCTTTATTTTCGAATATTTTTTGTCTCATAGCTTTTTATACATAAGAAAATACCATTGCGGACCTACCATACCACCGGCCATACTTACCTTAAAAGTGTGGCTATGCGATATTCAGCTTAGATGACCAGTCCACTCACCCAAATCTACTACTGATTGTCTACAAATTTTCATGATCTTAAAGTTCAAAATAATTCCAGATTTTTAGGCCCACTGTGAAAGATTCTAATTTTGTAAAAAAATGCATTCCAAAAAAGACACTTTTTTCTACGCAGACGAAACTGCGGGCAGTAGCTAGTTAGGTAACTATATTCACCATGTGTTTCATAATACGGAATTCTCAAGCGGTTTGTGGTTTGATTTCCCTGAATGCATCTACGCTTCAATCTACAACATAGATTGATTAGGCGCCCAACCATATTCATTCAAGTTTGGTCATTAATCATACCATGTCTTCGAAAGAATACACGTAGAAATCCTGACCATCAATTTTAAACAGATGCATGAATACTAACCCCCGTATTAAGAAACGTTTGTTAAGCCCATGTTAGCTAAAATGTGTTGCGTCTCTTTTTTTCACGTGAAGTGTCAGGTAAGAGATAAAGAGAAAACATATTTTAGTTAAAATATGCTTAAGAAACGTTTCTTAGTTCGGGGGTAAGAAACGTGTCAGGGATGACCATCATCATTCATAAACGGAATAAAGAGTATTTATTTGAAAAAGTTACAAATAAAAAAATTATTCGAATCCGACTGTTAAGTGCTACCATGCTCAACCACTCTTTAGCTACTAATAATAACTTATAACAGAAGTAGATGAGTTTTTTATTTTAATACATATAGAAATGTCATGAAAACGTGGATCTAATTTTATTTATGTGTCTTCAAAAATTACATATGCGCACAATATGGGCATCGGTTCTTGGAAACATACTCTATATGTAAATTTGTGTTTGTGGTGATATTTTGTAGTACAATACAGACGAAAGGGTTTGCAGAACTAGGTACATTGGATTGGATAAATCTCATCTAATAATTGGTATCGAAAATCGATTTATTCGGATTATTATCATGGAATCCTTTATTATAGGTACTACTTACTACGTATCGCGTAATTACAAAAGCTAGTTTGTTGCAACCTTTTGAATGTCAAACAAACATCTCAGCTATTCGATTGAGCCATTATTGGCTGAACTCTACTGGATTACATTTATCATCATTGACTTTTTCATAGCTGAAGGTCGTGACAACAAAATGTACAGTTATTTTCTTTCAGGCTGGTAGGTATATGGGCTTAGAATATTGCCTGTTGTTTGTAGCAAAGATAATGTTAATGGGTTCATGGTTTGTCCTTAGATCTTTAACCCACCATACAGACATTCTAAGTAGCGCTAGATACGAATTGACTTAACATTTGATTAATTATTTCTATGTATTTTTGTGCAAGATCACAAATGAAAGTAGAGAGTTCGGAGTGACAAACAAGGGATTAGCTCTTTGAAATGGCTGTGGGAGGGACACAAAGTGCAAAGAACCGATGGCCGATGGGGCAGAAAGCTTCTCGAATGGCGACCACGCACGATGGCATGCTCAGCATCGGATACACACCGACCAGATGGTCAGATGACCTGAAGAAGCAGGCAGGCAGGCGCTGGATGCGGGTCGCTTCCAACCGGTCATTCTGGAAATCCTTTGTCCTGGGGGCCTTTGTCCAGCAGTGGACAGCCTGTAGTTGAAATGTTGATTATAATGATGAGTTCGGAGTGATACTAAAATCAATGTCTCATATTACCTGTGTATTACAATCAAAACTAATTGATTGATTAATGAGTACAACAATATTACTTAAAACTTAAACAAGAGAAAATCTACGTTTCGCTTTTTTATTTATTATTTATTTAAACAGTTTTATCAGTATGTACCATGTATTTTAGAGCAAGAAATTTACAAACCTGTTGTTTGAATTTTGTAGATATATCTGCTAACAAAAATTATTTACGCCATTATAAAGAAATAAATTACCTAATAATGATTTTTCTTTGCAAAAAAATTATTTTAGCAACATGTTGTTGCTAAAATATTTTTTTTAATACCCAAAATAAAGTGAATACATTAAATAGTATACGATGAAGTATGACATTATTATGTAAAGAAGAGGCTGAGCAGTAACATTCTTTTAAAACAGCATCAGCATATTGCTGTCTTAAATCTTTTACCACATCATTCACAAGCTTATCTTTGTTTACATTTTTAAGATGTCCGTTTTCCCAATTTAATGTGGTCTTAGGGATTTGTCCTTTTTCATCTCTAACTTCATAATCTATGTCAATAATAATTTGATGATCAGCTGGATTAAGAGCTAATGGTTTTTTTGTTTGTTCTGATAATTCATCATCGTATTTGTCATCGTACCCTTTGAAAAATCCTTCCTTACTGTTATCGTAATACAAACTATCCTCGTCGATTCGATTTGTACTTTTGTGTCTGTGTTTGTGTTTCTTACGTTTCTTTGGCAATTTCGTTTCATCTAGTACATGGGGATGATAGTAATATTCTCTATAAGGTGAAATTGTAGATATTTCAAGTAAATAAGTTGGGTAAGTGACGTATGAATACATTGGTACACTTACGGCTAGTGGCACTGTTGGAAAAAAAGTTTGGAACAGTCGAGTACACGCTTTAGGATCATTACTGCCGCATTTACAAGAACTATCACTGCGATGACTACATGTCATGGAGGGATTACTCATTCCTATACAAGTACATGAATTGATCCCTTTAGTGGTGCTACTATCATTTTTGTGAGAATGCCTTAAACGAGATCGAAACGGCCCATGTGGATGTGACTCCAATGATAAACTTCTTAGACCCACAATTTTTTGATTTAGATTTTGCTCTTTACTAGTTTCATTGTTTGTCTTAATATCGTCAATTTTATTTTTATTGTTATAAACATCATCGTTGATAGCATCTAATGGTTCATATTCTACAAAAGGCCATTTTTGTTTTATTTCAAGAGTTGGAGTCGGTGCATTGGGATTAGTAGATAACAGCAGAGAAACTTGAGACAGATCTTTTTCAAACAAATGTTCTTTGATGGACAACATCTCGTCGGATAACATTTTGTCAAATACATTAGACTTTAAATTAGAAAAATCCGATTTGGTACTGGTTAAATTTTGTATCATCTTGAAAAAATGTCTTGTTGTGGCATTATTTCGCGGTATATGATCTGCAATCATAAAAAATTACTCGTAATTAATTAAAATGTGAAAAACCAAGTAGGTATAGAAATAGGTACCTATTTTCACATTACCTGATTTAATTGTTATTTTTGTTGCATTTGTAACATTAATTCCTTCACTCTGCTCATTTTGTCTCAACGTAAAGCAATTGATTTCTGCATAATTTATATTTAAAAACACTAAAATGTAAAACACAAATAACATAACAAATAGATACCATTTTAGCTGATGTCAAATAATGAAATGTAAAAAGTATTTTGCTATCACCGAGGCCATGGTAGTGTAAAACGTGTCATTTGTAATATATTTACAATTTTATTATGATAAATGTGAAATTAATTGTATTATTAACTTGTGTCGATATAGTTCTGGGAAATTCTCATTGTAAAATATGTTCTAATCACACACTCTGCAAATACACTGTAAGTACATGTATATCGTCTTTGAATTTTAAGTAGAGTTGGCGAAAGTTCTTCAGCGAAGCTAGTAGTAGTAGCTTTTTAGTTATTTTAGGATTCACAGTTTCCTACGATGCTAACATAATTTATTTACGATTCAAGAATCTATCCAATGATTCAAAACTATCTGACATACCTCCCAATTTTTAAATCTGTTAATCTGAGTAACAATAACAGTTTTAAATACCTACCATTTATTTCTTTTTTTAAAACCGATATTGTAATAATAGCAAACATATTATACTTATACAGTCCTACCATGATCATGATATTTTGTATATATGTATCTACATAAAAAAAGAAATTATTTCACAATTAATGAGAACTTTTAAATTTCTCAAACATCTTACCCTTAATTTTAGATGCCAGGACCTGGCTTGTCTTGTAAATTGTATGACAAGACAGTAGTCTTGTTTGATAATGATATCAAAGACATTGTTATGAGATTAAATGAACGAAGGAACTATGTTGCAATGGGCTATTCCAAGTTTTTGCCATCGGCAGCTAACATGAGAAAAATTGTAAGTAAAGCTTATAAACTTGTACAGCCAATTAAAAACCTAACGTTCATACAAAAATATAGACAAGTAGACCAAACCAAAATGGGCAACTTCAAATTCTGTTGTATGGTTTCAATGAAATTTAAGGTTAGTCTGACATCCAAATTAAAATAATACTAGTTGCTCCGCCTTCGTGGCACCAAAAGTGAAATAGTTACCTATGTCATTTTATATCTACCAATTTTCATATTTTAGCGCTTTAAGCGTGAAACTTACAGATTTATAAAAACTCCAGAAGTAGGCACACAAATAACAAAAATGAAGCTTGCAAACTATAGCCATTTCGTTTATCATATACGCTTACTTACACATTACACTAATAAACCAACTAGTGAAACTGGCGTCTAAAGGCATTAAACATGTCGACGACTATCTATCTATAGTTCTTTTAAGTCTGTGCGTACTAAGTTAGAACAAAAGTAAAGAAACATTCACATTTAAAAATATATAAAGTATGATTCTAAGAAATTTATTAGTAATTATTCTAAGAAAACTAGAAGTACAAGTGTTTCTAAAAACAATACTAAAGCCAAGATACCTTCTTACTTGTTTTTGATGCACCTATTATTTTCAGAGTTGGTCTGAAGATTTAGCTTCGTTTGCCCAGAGGTGGGTGGATCAATGCGACCAATCTTTATGGCCAGACAAGCAGGACCTGTGTCGAAATCTGAGTAAGATTTTTTATAAACTTATGATAAATGAATTATTAAATACTACACCACATAATAAATAAATTATTATATTTGGCAACCACAATAGATTCTGCAGGGTCGTTATATCGTTTTAATTATATGTCCTATCGCTTCAATGTCCAATTGTCAATGTTATCAAAATATCAGTGGGACTACGAATCCTTATGTTAAAACCACGTTAATCATTTCAAAATATTGGACACCAGGACATACTCGACCTTGCAACCCACGAAATCATCAGGCATCTTCTTTTTAAACCTCTCGCTTTCTCAGCTGCATCCTTAGCGGATAGCTTCGTATCCAAGAGTCCCTTTACTACTTTTTCTACTCCGCTCCCGGTCTACGCATTCTTTATGGTGAGGCCATTATTAGCAAGCATATCCGCAATCATAGCACATGAAACATCAGGCATCATACGCATAAAATAAATAACAAATATTTTTACGAACATGAAAATATACAAAAAAACGCTTTAATGTTTATGAAGTAGCAAGCATTCCTTATATTTATTACTCGAATCTTATTTTCTGACCCGGCAACATTGCAAAAGTAATTTTCCTGCGTCTTCAAAAAAATACTTGTCGCAAGAATGTTCCATACATTGATATTAGTACTTTCTTTTGCTTGTTACACACGACACGAGTACCTACGTGACTTGTATGTTTACATAGAAAATTCTAAAGATTTGATGCTTTATTTTTCCCATCATAAACAGACTATTTTTTTATCTGTATGGTACACTACTTACTTAAAAGGAAGACAATCTTTTTAAAAAATTGTCGCCATAACTTACATACGTGTAGGCATTACTCTTACTTGATCTCGAAGACCATGTAAGTTCCTCGTAAAATTTATAAACCAGAAAAAATAAACAAAGGTCTGCTTATCTAAGCTAAAGATACAATCAGGAAAACGCTAAGATGTAAAACGAGAAATTATTTACATTTTTGATAGGCACTTAGTTTATTTATGTTTTACTAAAACTAACTTACACTGCAAGACATAAAAACGTTTATCTGTACTGTATGGAAAAAAGTTTATAATAAATCACAGAATAAGAAGTAGTATCACTTACTTTTATACTAAATTCTCGTCGGATTTTAGTTTGAAGATGTATCAATTCTGGTTTTAGAAAACCAAGAGGTAGGCCAGAATATAGCTACAGTCCTCGGAGCATCATCAGCTATCAACGTTAAGAGTTTCGTTGACACCTGGTTCATCCAAATTCTGGATTACTCTGGAAGTGTATCTTTTTATAATCAGTAAGTAAGTACTCCCTAAATAGATAACATAATTAAATTTTGCCATACAAATTGTCCAACACAAAAATACTTTATCACGTCGCTTCCCAAAATGAATAGGTAGAGATCACAGACTTAAGATTTCCACTTGCTACGATTTTTATAGATATCTGCTACGAGGCAATATCTTACTAATATTATAAAGTTTGTATGGATTTTTGTTACCCTTTAACAGGAAAACGGCTGAACCGATTCGGCTGAAATTTGGAATGGAGATTACTTAGACCCTGGAATAATACATAGGCTATATTTTTTTTCTCGGAATTCCCATGGGCGCGGAGCCTCGGGCAACAGCTTTGTTCAATAACAAAGATGAATCTTATTATTATTTTTTTATTATTTTGAATCCGTGATTTTAATGGCACGTTAGAGCATAAGCCCCGGTTGCTATGTCATCAAAGAAACCACCTCTGACAGCAGGGTGGGCAGTGTTAATCCATCTTGTTACTCAGCTGCGGAAACGGAAGCTGCTTTTTCTACGATCATATAAAAAAATGTTCATTCGTCATTTTTATAATGTAGTTGTTTAACGAATACAAAAGAATTAGCTATCAAAGACCGCTTGTTGGAATGGCGATTAGAATGAATGACGATTAGATTTTATTAGAAAAACATTTTTTGTAAGATCTTTCCTTAACCTTTTCTCTAAATTAATCTATTTTAGATCTCGGGACAGCAAGACAAAGTCCTTTACCCAAATGATCTGGGCTGACACTAGCTTGGTTGGATGCGGTCGAGCAAGGTTTTATGTAAATACTTTTTATTTTATTCCACTCTGTTTACACAAACGATTCTGGGTAAATTCTCTTAGTGTGGAATTTGCCTTCATATATTTTTAAATATCCAGCGAGTCATTAAAAATACATATATTTTCAATTAAACGCGAGCCAATCCAATGGTTTAATTATTGGCCCATAACAAAAAAATAATGAGCGTGGGAAAATGTAACTAAGTTTTAATACATTTCATGGGTGTATTTTCGTAAATATTTTATAACTTATCATAATGTATAAAATGTATAATTTTAATACCTCTATAAATTCTCTAGGTGGGTTTTATGATAACTATGTGTGTTTATCTTTAGCTTTTTTCACAATTAGGCTCCGTCTTCACTATAATCTGTTATAATCGTTGCGATATTTAAATCAGTAAATATACAAAATAAATTTAATTCCAGTTACTGTAACCCAAAATGTCATATGTCTACACACAGCGACATTATCACGGCGATTCTGTACAAGAACTCATCGCGGTTCTCCCACTAGTGAAGATTTAAGTCTAAAACACACCTCTTTGGCATTTACGGCTTTATACATTTTTAGGTGGACCATAAAAATTCTATGGCTGAACGTCTGGTATGCAATTTTGCACCGAATGGGAACCTTCGCGGAAAACCTGTTTACGCCATAGGATACCCGGCAACACAATGTCCAGATAAATCAATACCAGATGAAAACTTCAACGGATTATGTCGGCAAATTGAGCAATATGATAATGATAGCACGAATGATAATGGTAAGTCTTCGATATCTGCTTCATCCGAGTGTGTTTCCAAATTACATTCTCAGCTAACACTTCAAAGACCAGGGAAGGCTTTAGACCCGGTCTTAGAATTGACGGCACTGGCTTTTATAATAGAGCGACGTTAAAAATTGTTTTAGTGAAACCAGACCAACAGACTGGTTTGACTAAAAAGTCCAACAATAACAAAAAAACGGTCAAGTGCGAGTTGAACTCGCGTGGAGAGGGTTCCGTACAATGCCAATGTCAGTTTTTAAATTCAATTGTGGTATTTCAACTAACCGTTACTAACTAGCATGCCCACGACGTTATCAAACTACTTCTTACTTAAAAGTAAAAATAAATAAGTACATATTTCTGTCATTAAGTAATGTGACTCTCTTTATCCCAGCAAAAGCTACGTTTCCTGCACAAAAAATAACATTTTAATTAACAGCATTAGATTTTATATGTAAGAGAAGAAGAAGAAAAGAAAAAAAAAGGGAAAATGATAATAAGGCCTTGAAAAACTTACATTTTTCATAAATGTTCTAAGAAATAAATTCTACGCCGTAGATCATCTACGAGTGCAAACACTGTAGTGTAGACGCTCTACGTATCTCGTAGCGATTAAACGTGATGTTAATTAGCAACTACATAAATTATATATTCCGTGGTTTTATATGCATACGCGAAATACATAATAAAATTAAATTTTCATGTTCCATATCTATTTTTATTAAGCAACTCCTGAATTAATCATTATAATTCTTCTTAGCGATTTGATGGTCTCTTTAATTCATCAACTACATAGTATAAAACAAAGTCGCTTTCTCTGTCCCTATGTCCCTTTGTATGCTTAAATCTTTAAAACTACGCAACGGATTTTGTTGCGGTTTTTTAAATAGATAGTGATTAAAGAGGAAGGGTTTTATGCCCATGCGAAGCCGGGGCGGGTCGCTAGTTCATAATAATTTAAGTTGTTGTAGGGCAAGTTACACCAGCCAGTCCCAAAGTGAGCAGTCTACTCAGGATTCTGAATTTATCGAACAATTCTAAGCAAGCGATAGACCCTATAAGAAATCATTTCAAGCCGATCAAACCAAGCGCCAACCTCACGATGGAACAAAGAAATCAGAAAATAAGACACATAGAAAATAACACTTATGGTAAGATCTAATTTGTTTGATATCCTCTGTGCTTTCAAGTTATGGTACACCCGTTTGAAGACGATCATTTCCTACTTGCTTACAGAATTTCACTCACTTTCACGCATCTGATTGATATTACATTTGTTGTATTTCTAAAGAACCGTAAACTGAGTATGTTATAGTAGCAATGCTGAATAACATGATAAAATCACCGCAAGACAATTCCTCAGCAATTGAGCAAATATGCTTATGTTGGGGAAAAAAGACAGAAATGGTCTCAAGAAGTTTTTTATGTTATTTCAGACATTTCGAACAAGGAAGGGACAAAAACTTATAAATTTTTAATTTTTACTTATTTTTACAGAGAAGATTGGTTTCTTGTTCCCAGAATCTTGAATGTACTTAACAAATTTAAGACAATCATTATAGAGAGCCGTTACATACAAATAGTTACGGCATATATTTGACGTAGCGGCAAATTAATATGAATTTCAGTTTAAGAATAATTAAGTCCGATAGCAAAGTATAAAAAGTTACTAGTTTTTCCCCCTTTACATTATTAACATATCTATCTATGTTAATTTTACATTAAACAGGTAACGTCGATGCAGGTATGAAGTATAACATAAATCCTTTACAAGTTACTGGTTTTGGTAACAATCAAAGATTATCAATAACACCAAATCAGGGCAGTTACCAAGAAAGAGGCCATTCCCGTGTTTACCACGGCCATCATCAACATAAATTTGAACAAATAACAATTCCAGTAAGTACTGAACAAGACTTTAGACGATTTAACTATATGACTGAAACATTCGATGTTGAAAGCTCTCCAAACTATAGAAAATATTTTAGGAATAATCAGTGCACTCGTAAGGGTGAAACTACACAATGTTTTACTGAAATAAACTATCCAAAAGTACAATGCACGAGAAGACAAGATAAAGATTGTAAACAGACACAGCATTCAGATCAATGTCAAGAAGATATAGTCCCACTTGAAATATGTACTTGTAATATACCAAAACCATCTTGTTCCACTCCTTCACCAATCCCTAAAAAATGTATGTGTAACGTAAACTGTCAATGTCTTAACATGAACTCTCCAACAACCAGATGTGCCAATCATTTGAGAATACAGGATACATTTTCAGACGACACGAGAAAATCTGCGCCTAATTCAGATTATTACGATCAATTTCCAAATATTGGCATTCGTAGTGGGGAAAAACATTATGAAAATCATAACATTAATAAGATTTTTTCAAGCAAAAAATTTAGGCAACTTAAAAGTCATGCATTCATTCAAACTGAACGTCAAACTACATCACAAACTAAAAAATACAATTATCAAAAAACACTCAAAAATGTGAGAGACTATAAAGAATCATACGATGAAAATTTGGATAAAATATACAAAACGCTTGAATTCTATCAAAGACATAGACGTAACTCAGCAGATAAATCAACTTTCAAACCATTTTGGCAAATGGAAGAATCAACACAGAAAATATCACCAGAATTGAAATCATTAAGATATACTACACTGTACAATAAAAGACATAAAGTTAGCTACAGGAAACCACCTATAATGACAGAATCAATAACTATCAATTTAAGTGAAAATAAAGAATTAAACAGAAAAATAGTAACGGAAAAATATTTATCGTTTGATGAATTGATGCATTTAAGAAAATTAGGTGAGTCAGAAATTGATATATATGGAGCTAGACGAACAACAAAAAAAGCTGCAGCAGCAGCAACAACAAAAAAGGCTGCAGCTGCAGCAACTACAAAAAAAGCAGCAGCTACAACAAAAGCGGCAGCTACGACGAAAGCGGCTGCTACGACAAAAGCGGCCGCTACGACAAAAGCAACCGCTAAAGCTACAACAAAGGCAACGACAAAAACTACCACAATAACGGCTAATACCCCATTTGAAAGGAAAAAACATTGTACCCGTAAATTAACTTGTACATGGACAGCAGTCACTGTAACTGGCGCTGATGGATCAGTAATTGGTGGAATGGAAATAGAAAGAGGATCATTAACTCCACCTGGATATGTTGATGGATGTACACGCACATCAACATGCACTAGAATTTTCATGAATAGAAACAAATTTTCTACAGTAGGTGATATTGGTGATGATCAGGGTGAAGAAGCTTCTGAAGAGGATCCTTCACTACATGGTAATGAAGATTATTGTGAAAAGCGTGCACTTGACATTCGTCGAAGAGAATCTGGTATAGATCAGTATCATGACCAGACGACTCCTGATGTCATATCACAAGTCTCAGGGACTTCATCATTTTATGGCAATTATGACATTACTACCGAAAAAAATACTTGTCTTCATTCAAAAGAGTCAACTGATTGTTCATGTAAGGAAAATTTGAGAGTAAAAAGAGATGAAATTCATTATAATGACCAAAGTAAAGTGAAAGAAACGTTATCTTACGGCGATTTGTACTACAGAGTACTACAAAAAGTTTTGAGTGGTTGGAGAAATTATCATCCATCTGATAAACACAAATGTCCATGCAACACTGGATTCATTAATGCAGCAAATAGTTATATCGTTATACTTTTTAACTATATCGTATACTTTCTATGTACGGGTATGTAATATTAAAGTTATTTATTAAATAAATACAATGAAGTGCAAAAATATCATTTATTTTAAAACCCATTGAAACAATACTGTACATATTATTTTAGTAAATAAAGTGTTCTCATCATTTGCAGAAAAGCTTTTAGTACAATGAAAGCGTTCACTCAATTTTAGCACTTTTAAGTCTAAAGCAATTTGTTGCAACAAGTCGCTATATTTAATAACAATATTTCTTGGTTGGCACGGGCCCTGTCGTTTTTTTACATTTTTAAACTTTGTATCTACATGATCTTCAAAGTAGTTTTGATTCTTGTTCTTATTTGTATTCTGTCGTTTATGCCTTATAACGTGGTCTGTAATGAAATTAAACATTAATGCATACTACTTTTATCAATTGGTATACATTCTTACTCCAAGTATGATATTTTGGCTCAATTATTCTCTGATGATCCAACTACTATTATTACATTGGCTATTAGATTGTTACCGTAGATGTGGTCATACTTTCACTTGCAGATTCTGATTCTAGTATCTCTTCAAGGAAATCTCTTGTGGTTTTTACACGCCTAAAATCTTCAATTTCCAATGCCACATCAGGCAATGAAAAACTTGTCATGTCTTCATATGATTCAGCTTCTTCTGTCGTTTCCATGTTCGCATCCTCATTGTCATTATCATCATCGTCTTCAGGAAAAAAGTAATGACCTGTAAAATCTTGATTTAGCTTGATTTCAGAGAGTTCTGCTTTTATTTTTATAGGATTAACTTCTACAATCGGGGTATTAAAATAGGACTCTGTTTCAATAGTGCTTGAAATTTTATCTGAAACAAATTATCTTTAATTTAAACTACACTACTGGCTATATTGGCTAGGGCTCCAGTAAGCCATATGGTTTCAGGACAAAAATAAATCATTATCAAAGGACAAATATCTCATTTACTTTTACCTGTTTCTGACTGGTAATGGATTCTATTAATAGGGCTGATGTGAATCAAGCATGCGGCCGGTTATACAAGATAATTTTAATTTTTTATACCTTTGACTACTTACTACTCTACGTGGTTATATTGAAAATGATAATTATTCACAATACATCTTACCACCACTGCGAAATATTACTGCTTCTACTAAATCAACAAGTAATGTAGAATTTATGTAGTCATTTTCTGTTGGTTTTGTTGTAGTGGAAGGGACTTTTTTGCTATAAACTTTACTAACAAATGCAGCAACATTGGGATCTTTATTGGTAACATCTCCTGCTTGAGAATATGATTTGGAAGCGAGATCTTTGAACATTGGGTCACTGCTTAGTTTCTTTTTCAGCAGTTCTAAAAAGTCATCGACAGCCATATCTTTGCATTGTTCACCAACAGTCGGTGAAGGAGTAACTGTTTCTTTTGATGGTTGGTTAAAGTTGGTAAAATAATTGTAGGGCATGAAATTTTCTTCATCATTTGTATCATTTAATGTAGGCGCGACGTCAATGGCTTTCAATAAAATAGAATCGTTCTTCTCTGGTGAATTTAAACTAGTATATTCAATCATATCTGGATTCTCTTCAGTATTCTGGATTGCTTTTGGCCGAATCACATCTGAAATATTTATTTATATCATCTTATTTTCTGGCTAGTTTCATTAAGGTAGTAATGATAGATTAACCTTAAATTTCTGAAATTCTATAGTTCTCAAGGGCCTGAATGCCTTTAATATAAATTGTCTATATGCACTTTAGAATTAAGGATAGCTATGAAAGTTTAAATAATTTTTTAGGACGTTTAAGAAAGTTGGTACTCACTGCATAAGGCGTTATATTCTATTCCACAGCTGCTCCCCTCTGGGCAAACAGTACACATTTCACCTTTAATATAAACAGGTTTGTTCCTCCGGTTCCCACCAGGAGAAAAATTACAAACTAGCCTGTTAACGACTCTGTGTGTGCCTTTGCCATCCTTTTTCGGTTCCTGAATTGCAATTGAGTAAATAGATTTTTACAGAATAGCTTCCGTTTTAAAAGTTAATTTATTGATAGACTCTAACATATATATAAACTGCCTCCAGGGTCCAGTGGTTAAGGCATTTGCCTGTAGACTCGAGGGTCATTGGTTCAATTCCCATGGGAAGCATACTTTGTTTAGTTGTTTCCAGTTTGTTTAGGAAATTACAGGTGTGAATCACTGATCGTCTGATAATAAAGATGATTCCGTACTTTGGAAGGCACGTTAAGCTGTTGATCCCGGCAGCCATCTGGTAGTCGTTAAAGGAACTACGTCAGAGGCCGAGAGGCAATTCTGAAGAACTCTGACACCAGGGTGTGCATGGTCGATTGACCGTGACGCCTACACGAAATCATGATGATAAACATTGTGTAGCATAAACTGACTAATGAATTATCGTTTAATGTACATTATTTTCTTAATGAATGTCAATCAAAAAAAATATAATGGAACCGAAATTCCACTTGAAAAGAAAAAGAAGAATACAACCGTTTATCAGTAAGTTATTCTGCTTGAATAATTAAAAATGTAAGTATTAAGAAAAATGTTATAATGAAGGTAGCACAGAAAGGACATTGAATACACGTATCAGGGATATTTGTATGAAAATAGTTACGAAACCCTGGTTTCCTTAAGGCTGAAGAAATATATTTAAAATACAAATACTTATTCCTAATATATGCAAAATCGCCGAAAAATTCCAGTAAAATATCATGATACCTGTATTATTAGAAATAGACATTTCATCACACAGTAAAACGAGAATTAATAATCATAAAGTACTTAATATTAAATAAATAAACATTACTATTTTCGAGTATGTCTTACTTACGATTAAAATCAAATTAGTGGATTGTTCTATATTTACAACCAGTGTATTAACACTGGATGTAATTATTGTTTACTAATAATTTGAACTAAATATCACTTTAGTCGCTTACTTTGAACTTCGCGCTGCCGCATCCCACGTAATTCGATTCTGCCCACACGAGCTGGGTAAAATAGTCGTAATGGGATAAACCTATCTCAGAGGATCTGTAACATATCTCATAGTTAGATTTACTTAGAGCTCAAGGTTCAGAATTTTAAAAGCGATGATTAAATAACGAATTCTAAATGTATTTATTAAGATACAGCCTAGAATTAAATATAAATAAAGTCAAATAATTTGTGTACAGTAGGTCACGTAGATAAGTATACTTGATAAGGTGTGTTTACTTACTTAGTTACTCTTACCCCTTACCTGGTATAGTTTTCTATGTAGCCCACTGTACAAAAGATTTAAAAAAAGAATGTGACGGGACTAATCTTGGACATGGAGAGGACGAAACAATAGGACAAATACGTTTAGTCCTTTTCTCACTTGTATATGAACTAAATTCATTACATATGCTAATAAAGTTGAATAAAATTTGCATGAGTTATCGTAAAGCTACGGACCTTACATTCTATAATCTTTGCTACGTCAAATTGTCTTCTAACGCGCTACGAAAAGCTACAACCGCGCTACGATCGTGCTACGCTACGACCTAAGGCTACGACCACGTTACGACGCTACAACATTCCCTACGAACCAGGCTTTGGTAATGAATGTAGTATATATATATATATATATATATATATATATATATATATATTTATGAAATAGTGATCCGCTGGAAGCCTATTTATTATATGTAGGTATGTGGCCTTCATTGCATATTTTATTCTTGTTGCAAAAAGATTACTTAAGCGGAGACATTAAACTAAGGGCTTATTACTATTTGCTGATATAGTGATTGAAAATAATGTGCTGGATTAACATTATTAAATCTGTCTTATCGCCATTAAATAACCCAGTAAGATAACCGTAACCGCTATATAGAATTCTTAGCAATGACAACCGCAAATAACCAGAAAACCTGCTAATTTGAACAGTTGCCTAAAAACTTACGGTATATATTGCGATACAACAGAAGTATTCATGTGGAGGAGTTCCATATACCATACGTCCACCAAAACTAAGGGTGAGAGGCCTGGAGCTTCTCCGTATATGGTGGCGATATTTTGGCCTTCGGTATCTATCAAACACATAAAATCATACGCTTTAGCGGCTTCTTAAGAAAGAGCCGATGCCAAATGGATAAAAATAGACCAAAACAAGTAAGCTATGTGGTTTTCGCCTTGAGAATGGACCAGTTTTTTTCCTGGCTGAAGGAAAGTGGCAAGGACAAAGAATTGCCCTTAATATGTACCTACCTTGATAAGTTCTAAGATTTCAATGCGGTTAGCAGACCTTATGCACCAAAAACTGTACGTATAACTAAGTATTTAAATATGGAAGAACTTTAACTAATACCAGAAAATTGTAAGCTAATTTTTTTTATAAGTGCTGAAACTTGTGTTTCAGCACTTATAAAAAATTAGAAGAAGGTTGTGTCCAATTATGGTTAGTTTATTGCCGAATTGGCAAATGATGACGATGGCTAATGAAAGTATACTTAGCTCACCTAAGTTCAAGCATTCGTCTTTGACATCGTGCGCTCCTTGTCCAACACACTGATCAGCCCACCTTTGGGCCGCTATTTCCAAACTCTCGCTCCATTCCTATGAGAAAATATCACAAAAAATATTTACATTACAAGAAACGATGGGGGTCTAAAAACGCCACTTTGAGCAATTATCGAATCGATTCATATTACAAATTCCTTAGCAATTCTGTAGCAATTCCTCTATTTTTTGTAAAATGGCCAACTTAACTATGCAATTGCTCTTCAAAAAAATTTAAAGAAATAGGAATTGCTAAGGAATTCGTAATATGAATTCGATTCGATGAATTGCTCAAAGTGACGTTTTTAGACCCCAAGTAGTTAAGAAGACATTCCTTTCAACCCATGCTTTAAATACTATACCAATTTCATCATGTTCCCAGCCGAAGGAAACGACCGAATTTCACCCGAAGCTACTTTATTTCTCCTGCTATTTATTTTATTCAAAATAGCTTGCTTGTCCCTTTCTGTTTTTATTGTTTTCTCATAGTCAATGCAGTGACGCGCCGGAATTCCTGGCTGCAAAAACATTTTATTGGATTTTTGTTCTATTTTTTTCTACATGCTGAAATGGCGGTTTCTAACATAGACAAACTGTTATGTGAACCTGAAAAATCTGAAATGTATTTTGTTTACAACGAGCGTATGCTTCTATTTGTGAAACTATTTACTCTACATATGCATACTAGTTTTTAAAAAAAATGTAAAATTATGAATTAGTCCCACTCGCAAATTCTATGAAATTAAATTCAAATTGAAGGTTTAGAACGAATCATATAAAAAAATCGATTGTTATTTAAGTATCTTTTGATAAGACAAGTAGGGGGTTTACGCTGGGCAGAAATTTCAAACCTTTGGAAGTTCATCTTCGTGAGCAACCTCATGACCATAATCTTTTTCCGTTTACTTACCTGTACGTTACAAGATATATTTTTATGTTCTTTGCATGACTCATCACTGCAATATTGTACAGATCTTAAAAATCGTAAATAAAAAAGTAAAAGTAAAATTGTAAGTAATGGAAATTTTGTAAATATTTTTGTACTCATTTACAAAGTGAACAAGATAACAACATAGGTAAACAGTATCTAAATAGGTACCAATGGTATTTATTCTCTCATCAAGTAGGCCAAGAGTATTGTGACTTTTGTTACGAAGATTATAAAAAGTAGTAAGTCTTAGGTACCCATAGATTTAAAAAAAAAATTGCGGTAGGTACCTAAATAATTTTATAATTTATCATTATTCATTATTAGGTTATAAGGCACGGGGACTATATAGGCTGCATGTTTTTAGGGTTCAAATCTCTTAATTAAAAGGAACCCTTATGAGATTAGAGCCCTTCCTATTCCGTCAAGACCTTTTTCTGAGACGCGTTGAGATATAAATGTTGAAATAAGTACTTAAGTAAGTACAAAATACTGAGGTCGAGTTGAACTCACATTAAGAAATGACGTACATCCTCAATCGACCTCAATGGTATTCATAGTTGACATTAGCTTCCTCACCTTAAGGAAATTACTCAATGGAGGTGAGGAACGAACTGTAAAATATAAAAAAGCCTCGAACGTTTCGTTTAAAGAAAGGTAGGTGCTTTTATTGAGGACCAGATTTAAAAGAATTTGTACCTACTATAATAATTTCTTTGTGTATTTAAGTATTTTGTTGTTTTATAATAAATCTATGCTAGTTAGCTAAAATTGAAAAAGAAACTTTGTCAAAAACTCTCTTTACGTCAAAAAGTTAAGCGGTTTACCAACATACAGATATAAAACGGAACGTCATTCCTTGACTCATCCTCACTGGAGTTTGCTCAAGGAAACAATTAAGAATACCGTTTCAAGGAAAGTTGGAGGACTTCCTTGAGGCGTCCTCGAATGAGGTTGAGTGGAGGCGACCTATGAGGAAACGTTTGAGAATATGGGTGTAAGACTCGCTTGTCATCACTCTGTGGCTGCATGTCTAGTGATCCTGCTTTTGATTATTTAATGTGCTGTTTAATTTACTATTTCCTACCTATGTTCTATCGCTATACTTCTAATCATTACTGCTGTGCTTGTGCTTTGTTTGATCTTTCTGCCTAACTCTTCTTGCTGTGCCTTCTATGTATGTTGGAGTGAGGAAATAAACGGAATGAAATGTGAGTCAGTTTTTATTATAGGTTAATCCTCATAGCGAACAACAATAAAGTGGTATAGCTCCCCGCATTTACCATAGGTGTATCATCAGGGCATGCTTATCATAATAATGCATGCCATTCATTAATCACAACTACGTAGGTAGGTACCTAAACGTCCCCAGAACGTGGACGTGGACCAGCAGAACTGTAGGACACAACTAATAATATCAGGTCCCTTACTACCATGTCTAAAAACCATGCAAGATCCAGTGAGTAAGCGAGACAGCGCAATACATGATGTAAGGCGACATCTCCCTTACTCAATTGTTCTTGCATGGTTTTTAGAGATGATGGTAGGCCACCAGGGCTCAAAACAAGCCCTTTCTATATTACACAATTACAAAATATAGGTATAGGTACACAAGATAATATGTAAAAGGCATCTGAGTCTGACACAGCCTACGACTGCCATCTAGCGATAACGACAGGGACCAACTGCTTGGATTCGCATTGTAAAATGTCACTAGTGGCAGCAATAATTACATTAGGGTGCTTGGAATTGACTCTGCTAAATAATTAAATCCAGTGCTGCACTGGGATCCGCTGTACTGCACTGCACACTGTACCCATGCGCGATTCTTCTTCGCCCGAGCGTGTTTCCCGGTTGCATCTTCAGCTTACGCTTCAGAGCCCAGGGTATGCTGTTAGTCATGGTGCTATCCATTTGGCGGTACTGGTTATAACAATGAAGCGACTGCAGTCTGACCTCCGTAACCCTTTTATACAGGGAAACCAGACAAACAGAAACATGACCCAAGTGTGTTAGTGGCCAACAATGTCAGATTTTTCAGGCGGCATAAAGGCATGTGACATAGTCTAACAACTGCTGCCGTCTACCGATAGCAGCCGGGACCAACGGTTTAACGTGCCTACCGAAGCACGGAGTAGTGCGATAGTGCGAGTTTAAATAAGGTTAATTAATTCAGAGACTTCTTCACACTTCAGAGAGTTGCTTGAAAAGCACGATCGTAAAACTATCACTCACTCACTTCCCATAACTCGGGTTTGTTCATTAGCGAATAATAATCCACCATTATAACAATGCAATAAAGGTATAAGTAGGTACCTCCGTAATTAGGTACTACTTTTAAATACCCAATTACGCAGGTACTGAAAAAAAATTGCAGCAGCCAAAACCTTCTGATCCGTAAAGATCCATTTTAGTATCTCCTGTATCTCCCGTATCACCTCATAAAGCTAGTCAGTGATTCCAACCCTTCCAACCTTACAAGCTTCCCACTAAAACCGTTTGGTTTTTTTAATAATTATTTTACGGCCCTGGGCCCTGGATACAAAGACTTCATTTTTTACTTCTTTTTACAGCCATGGAAATTAGTTCTTTAAGTCCTTTCTTGAATTTATATAATATTCTTCAGGTGGCTTACTACTATCTCTTAAAACCATGCAATATCGAGTAATAGAGATGTCGCGTCGCCTTACATCATGTATTGCGCTGTCCCGCTTACTCACTGGATCTTGCATGGTTTTAAGAGACTGTAGTAACCCCCCAGGTGGCTTACTACGGTGGTAAGCCACCCTGGGAGGTTACTACCATCTCTTACAACCATGTAATATCCAGTGAGTAAAGGAGATGTCACCTTACATCATGTATCGCGCTGTCTCGCTTACTCACTGAAACTAAGATCTGGTTTTAAGAGATGGTAGTAAGCCACCTGTTCCACTTCCCAATACTCACGCTTGTTCACGGACACTGCAAATAATAATCTACCAATACTATGAACAAAAACTCAAAAAAACTTAAGTTTTAGAAATTAATGAAAGTGCGGACAAACTGAAGTGACAGTGTCAATGACATGTGTCAATGTCAAATTGTCAAACTACTATGTCAATGTCAATAATGATATGATAAATGATAAGAGCTATCTTACACCCGTACACCCATATTCTTAAACGTTACCTCATAGGTCGCCTCCACTCAACCTCATTCGAGGACGCCTCAAGGAAGTCCTCCAACTTTCCTTGAAAACGGTATTCTTAATTGTTTCCTTGAGCAAACTCCAGTGAGGATTAGGAGTGTTCACAACGGCTATATTTTGCCAACGCGTTATTACGTTACGTTATTTTTTTTTAACCTAATATTTTTTACGCTATAATATATTTCGTCGAGCGTCAGTTCAGTTAGTTGCGATAATGTTGACGTTGCGTAACGAGTCGTGTTGAAATATAACTCAATTGAATATTTATTAGAAATATTGATATATTTTATATTAAAATTTCGTCGATCGTTAGTTGACATAATAGTTGACTCGTTACGGTATAGGCTACTGAGTGTTGATGTCAAAGAATTTATATATAACACTAGAATGCTTACGGAGGACAAAAGCCGTTCCCGAAATAATACCTAAAGTTTGTAGGTATCTCTTTCTAGTAAGTTGTATAATATTCAAGAGGAAAAGGGACACCTACAAATTTTGGACCTTTTTCTGGAACGTTAGGTATTTGTATGTAGGCTTTAAAGAAAAATCAACTGCAGTAGAGTAATAAGGATTAATTTTGAATGTTGTTTTTTGCGATTATTATTATTCGTAAGCATTCTAGTGTTGTATATAAATTCTTTGGTTGATGTTAACTAATATAGATACGATACAAGGAGTTTCGAACAATTTGGTATATTTTTTTAATAAAAATAAATGAATGGCATTCTAAACATGATTTATTTTTCCAAATTAAATAAACTCAGTGAACTTTCCTTCGTACTTATTAGTATAGGTTTTTTAGTAACAGTAAGCCAGGCGTACTTAAAATTTCATTGATTTTATATACAACTAGCTTTTGCCCGCGGCTTCGCCCGCGTGAACTTCCCTCGGGATCTTTTTCCCGGGATAAAAAGTATCCTATGTCCTTCTCCTGGCTCTAAACTACCTCCCTGACAATTTTTAGCTAAATCGGTTAAGCCGTTTTTGAGTTATAAGTGGAGTAACTAACACGACTTTCTTTTATATATATAGATTTGTATTTACATATTTACACCATCCATCCGACATACAACTTATCTAATCTATTTTATTTTATAAATCCATTAAATTGGATGATTATAAATATTTAAAACGTAAAAACAAGAAAAAATAAATTGCACGAAATTAAACAACACACTCGTAAGAAACGCATCGAACGAACGAACTGATTGAATTGAATATATGAAAAAAGAAATATTAAATTTACTATTATATTTGTATGACAAGGATGCAGTTATAATATTTTTTAAACAGTTCGATATTTATTGCACGAAATGAAACAACACACTCATTACCAACATAACGCATCGAACGAACTGATTGAATATGAAAAAAATATATTACTAATATATTTGTATGACAAGGATGCAGTTATAATATTTATTATGACTCTATCTTGCTCTTGTCCATTATCTTTAATTTTACGACAGTAATGACATCTTTTGTGTAATCCATAAACCACTTCATAAGACTAGACGTCTCCAAGTTCAATTTAATGGCTGCCATTGAAATTTTAGATACTAGTTTACGCAAGCTATGATAGATGGCGCTGTTTACATTTACTAAAATAATTGAAATAATATTAAGTACTAATATAGATTATTTAAATATATTTGATTATTTTAATAAAAAATAAAATTAGTAATATTTATTCTGCTACGTTATATATCGAACACCCTTAGTGAGGATGAGTCAACGAAAGACGTTCCGTTTCATTTCTGTATGTTATAAACCGCTTAACTTTTTGACGTAAAGAGAGTTTTTGACATAGTTTCTTTTTCAATTTTAGCTTACTGGCATATATTTTTTATAAAACAACAAAATACTTAATACACAAAGAACTTATTACAGTGGGTACAAGTTCTTTTTAATCTGGTCCTCAATAAATGCACCTACTTTTCGTTAAACGAAACGTTCGAGGCTTCCTTATATTTGACAGTTCGTTCCTCACCTCCATTGAGTAATTTCCTTAAGATGAGGAAGCTAGTGTCAACTATGAATACCATTGAGGTCGAGTGAGGATGAGTTGAGTTTGAGGAAACGTTTGAGAATATGGGTGTCAATCATAACAGAAGTGTCTGTCTGTCAAGTGTCAGAATTAGAAGTGTAAACAAAACTTGTGCTTAATGCATTTGCTTTTATAACCTATCTTCAATTAATTTAATAGCACCTGATATTAATCTGAATTTTTAACAAATTTTTCATATCTAGTGTCATCCTTGGTTACATTAAACAAAATGAATAAAACTTTAAAGGCTCGCATTGGACCTTCCATCCTCAACTCGGACTTATCAAAATTATACGAAGAATCTCAAAAACTACTGAATAATGGTGCAGACTACTTGCATTTAGACGTAATGGATGGGCATTTTGTTCCAAATTTAACAATTGGTCACCCGGTTGTGAAATGCTTACGCTCTAGAATAAAAGAAGCGTTTTTCGAAACCCACATGATGGTCTCAAGACCTGAACAGGTATGTAAGCTAACAAATAAAATTAAATAATTAAACATATTTTGAAAATTATAATTTATTATGATATTAGTAATACTCCTCACTGTTGATAACTACTTCTAGACTTCCTAATCCTTTTAACTGCATGCTATAAAAGTTATATTATGTACTTTTGATTGGTGAAATATTTTTTCAGATGTGTTCAAACTTACTTTCCTACTCTCTCTCTCTCTATCATATAACGATTGGTTTTTATCAGTCTTAATAGTTCATTAAGGCGATACCTCGGTGAACACTAGCGCCACTGTCATTTAAAAATCATTACTCACTGAAAACACAAGTTATCAAAAATCCCTCTGCTTTAATTATGGTTCTGGATCTGAAGTTCATTTTAATCATATTTAATTATTAAATTATAATTCCATATAGTTACAAATTGCAAAACTGCTAAAAGTGGCCGTTTTAAGCAATAATGCAATTTGTAACTATAGGGAATTATAATTTAATATGTTTAAAATTAACTTCAGATCCAGGACCATAATTACAGCAGAGGGATTTTTGATAACTTGTGTTTTCAGTGAGTAATGATTTTTAAATGACGGTGGCGCTAGTGTTCACCGAGGTATCACCTTAAGTTGATATCCTATATAAAAAATTTACTTATTTTTTTTCAGTGGATAGTACCTATGGCTGAAGCGGGAGTTGATCAGTACACATTTCACATAGAACCAATTACAAATGTTGAAGAAGTGTGCAGAAAGATTAGAGAAAATGGAATGAAGGTAATAACTTAGTTAAAAATGTGCTTCAGTCTTACCTTATATAATTTTATAAAAGCATTCAGTTTTGTGGTTTTAGTAGTATAAGTGCCTACTACGTTTTTAAAATTGTGCAATTTTAAATTTAAAAATCAATACAGCCTTATAATTTTTCAATTTTATTAATATAATCTAAAATGAAACATTTGGGAGATTAAATAAAATGTAGTTTTTGTTATATGACCTACATTAACCTTCACAATTTACTTAAATATTTTTGTGCACAATTATGTCAGGTAACTGAAAAATTGTTTTTTCTGTTGTGCATGCATTTTGTGAGCCAATGAATTAGCAAATCTCAAAAGAATTCATAGTTCACTAGCTACAAGTTTTTAAAATTGTTATTGAAAAACGAGTGTTATTATTTTTTTTTATATTCATACCTTAACCTTTAGAAGCTTTTAGACACACATCTTTTGGATATCAGTAGAAATTTTAATTTAATCTGCCCGTACCATGAGATTTGATATTGTGTATGTTATTAAATATTTTTTTTAAGATGTATGTAGAAATGTCTATTTGCAATCCTATGTATTTTCTTGCCACTTTCAGTATTGCATGTAAATTATTTTGAACTACCGCTCTCAGAGTGAAAACTATAATTTTTATTATATCATTAATATATTTACAGGCTGGCTTAGCAATAAAACCTGGGACTCCTGTTTCTGAACTTGAGAAATACATTAATATAGCTGATATGGTGCTGATCATGACTGTGGAACCAGGATTTGGGGGGCAGAAGTTCATGGAAAACCAGATGGAGAAAGTGAAATACTTGAGAGAACTATACCCCCTGTTGGACATTGAGGTTGATGGTGGGGTTGGCCCAGCAACTATCCACTGTTGTGCTAATGTGATTATTATTTTTATTAAATTCTAACATAAATATTAACAAACATTTACTAAGCCCATTTCAACTATATTTTTTCCCACTCTCTTAACAATATTCAACATAAATGAATGAGGCATAACACATTTTTATGCCTGCCTTACCTCATGGCATTAAGTCCACTTATTGCATTTTTTATAGAGCAATATAGTTTAAATAAATATATATATTTTAGTTTAAACGGGCTTAACAAATGTTAGCCAATTTTATTTTTAACTAGATGTGGCCTGACCTGGCATACTCCGTACCGCCTGAACGCATTTTTCTCCCCCTTTAAACCTTCCAGTGACTTTTACGAATATTTCAAATTGGTTCAGCCATTCTCGAGTTGATTATTATGATAAATGCATTTATTATTTTAATTTTTGTCTTATTTCAGGCTGGTGCTAACATGATAGTGTCAGGGACAGCAGTTATTGGTGCACAAGATCAAGCTGCTACTATCAAACTATTACGAGACACTGTTCAAGATGTAATAGCAAAGCGGTAAAATAAAACAAAACACATTCCTTAACCCTTAGACCACAAACATTGGTTTAATGTGACAAAACATTTTCGTGCCCAGTGAGGGTCTGACCACAAGCAGTACATTTTAACTTTTCCTCACGATGGGGGCACAACAACGAATATAAAGTCTGTGGGTCAAAGGGTTAAAAATATCTTAGGTCTTCCAAAATATTTTTGTAAAGGGATATTTTTACAGAAAATTAAAAGGTTATTTTCAATTTTGTACATTATCTTTTAATCAAACTTACTTAAATCTACATTGTTTTCAGCACCTGAATTATCCGAAATGGACATATCTATTTTAGGAGTAGGGAATATTGAACTGCTGGCAATGCCAGACTCTTTGAAGACCATAGGCTCATTGTTAGCTTTTAGTTTGTTCCTTAGGCCTGAGAGGGCAACCAGTATGGCTTCTTCTGTCCTTATTGTTCTTGAACCTTGGTTGGGCAGGACATTGACATAGTGATTAAAGAGTAGACAAGCATCATCTACGTGTAGCTGCTCGTCACTTTCTAAGGCAGCTTCTATACCATGTAAACCACCAAATACAATCAGAACATGGTTGTATTTAAGTTGTTTTTCAGGAAGTTCATCTATACATGTCCCCCTATCAGATGTTCCAATAGTCAAATCATATCTGAAAAATATATTTTTTTTTTAAATAAATATAAATAAATTAATATATAGGGACAAATGACACAGATTGAGCTAGCCCCAAATTTTACAACAATTCATTAGATAAAATTATATTTTAATGATACTGAAGCTTCTATTTTAGTGACATTTATTTTAAGATACATTATATAAATCATCTAGTAAAGTTATATGACTTTTATTAAAATATCTGTTATAATCTTTAATTTCTAAAATGTTTAATACATACCCATTTTTGTAAGGGCATTGGGTAAAAACTTGTCCAAGGTTGTTTGCAATCCTAACGGTGTAACCCCAGTACACCCCCGTTTCTGCCCTTGGTGTTGTGAGGCTGACAATCTTTCCCTTGAGCTTCTTGCTTTCTTCTGCTGTCGGCAACATTCTTACAGTCACTCTGATGCCAGGATTCAATAACTTATCTGTAGAAACATCTTGTAACAAACCAACATTTACTTGGGAACCTCTGCCTGGCTTCACCTTCTTATTCATTGTTATGCCTTCTCTGGAATTTAAACACATCATTATTATTATTAATTGTCAGTTACACTAGCAGCTTTTAAGCTGATACAATATCACCAATGATTTTTATTTACCTAAGTGTGTGACAAAATCTTTGGTCACTTTTTTTAATGATAAAATTCATTATTTATATAACAAACAGTAAAATTACCTAAATTTAAAATCATTTGACATCCTCAAGTGATGTGGGGCATCCAATGGATTCAACAATCCAGCAAACTCCAAATCTTTATGTATAGGGAAGAAATGTTTTCTTAAATATTGTGGGCATTCTAAGTATTGCAAAATTCGAGCTAACTGGACACAACATTTACGGGCTACTTTCACTCCTTCAGCATCCTCTAATTTTGATTTTTTTGTGCCCAATTTGTCACCAATGTCGTCGTAAACAATAACCTCATCTACACAAAACACGCAAGCTGCTCTCGCTATTTGTCCTGCCAAGTACGTACGCAGTTCCGCCGACTGAGCATTTTCTAATATGGAGCCCGGAACTGCTATACTAACAGTGGAAATCTCGGAATATTTCTTTTCCCTATCAATTTCTTCTTTCTGTTTCTTCTCCGTTTCTTTTTCCAAAGCTAACTTTTTCTCTCTTTTGACTATCTTTTCCTCATTTCGCTTCCGTTTTAGGGCTTTTCTTTCCTGATTTATCTCTCGCCAACTTTTCCCAGGTGGCTTTACTGTTGTTGGTTGAGACATAACCTCGAAACTTATATACAAACCAACAAATTAGAATAGAAATCAAATCATGTATGTGCAAACTTAAAAAGACAGATATACATTAATATGAAAAAAGTTTAAATATAACAAAGAGCAAGTTAACGAAGTAAAGTGAACAAGCGCATTTAATAAGGCAAAGCTATGCAACGATTTCGGATCGGTCGGTCGGACGGACTTCTTTTTTTTTTTGACAGTTTTGACATTGATTGTTTTTTTTTTTTTTTTGAATAGCCTTTATGGCCGTGAAAACTAGTTCTTTAAAACCTTTCTTTAATCTTCTTCAGTGTAACCACGTAACAGTGGTTGTAAGTAGAGATAGGTCGACGTTTTTGCCCAGTGGTCAAAAACTAGGGCCGAGAGGTCGAAAATAATTTAAGCCCGATAAACGTCCGTTCGCTGGGCGGAAACAAAAATTCTTATATTAGAATGCTTTTTACGTGGCTTATGAGCTATGTTATAATATATTATCTTGAAATGGATAAAAACCATTTTAACATGAGATATGATTGCTATTGTAGCCTAAAGGTCAACTTCTAATTAGATGTTCAAGCAACTCTTGAAAAGTTACCAGCTTAGATATGAAACTATGATTGTATTCGTTCATTATATAAGGTGGACACAAATCAACTGCAAATATTTTAAGGGCTGATGCAGACCACTATACTGAACAACTTTTCCAAATAAACTTATATCGAAAAACGAAATTTTATTTTTCACTCACCATACTAAACTAGATCAGCTGATTCTCAATTTGTATGGGAGGTCAAAACTTTATTTTCGTATTTCGACATAAGTTTATTTGGGAAAGTTGTTCAGTTTAGTGGTCTCAATCGGCCCTTAAAATATTTGCAGTTGATTTAAATTCACCTTATAGATATTATACAAATGTTTTTAGGGTTCGGTACATAAAAAATTCAAACAGAACCATTTTAGGATATGGTCAATTTTCAATGTATAATGGATTAAATCTTCCAATACATTGGGCTGGTAGAAGCACCAGCACAGCATACAGCAGCAGCACAGAATACTTAATAGTAATAACATACAGAAGGCTCGCCCCACATCAAACCACAAAATACACACAGACAGAGTCAGACACTGGGTGTGCTCTACATCTCGATGTCAGACACTGGGTGTGGTCAACTTTTCGGAGTCAGACACTGGGTGTGGTCTACATCTCGATGTCAGGCACTAAGTGTGGTCAACATCTCGGATACAGACACTGGGTGTGGTCTACATCTCGATGTCAGGCACTGAGTGTGGTCAACATCTCGGATACAGACACTGGGTGTGGTCTACATCTCGGAGTCAGACACTGGGTGAGGTCAACAATTCAGAATCAGATACTGGGTGTGGTCTACATCTCGGAGTCAGACACTGGGTGTGGTCTTCATCTCGATTTCAGACACTGGTGTAGTCAACTTTTCGGAGTCAGACACTGGTGTGGTCTACATCTCGATGTCAGGCACTGGGTGTGGTCTACATCTCAATGTCAGACACTGGGTATGGTCTACATCTTGGAGTCAGACACTGGGTGTGGTCAACAATTCGGAACCAGACACTGGGTGTGGTCTCCATCTCGAATTCTCGATGTCAGACACTGGGTGTGGTGAACATCTCGGAGTCAGACACTGGGTCATGATTGATTGACTGCGATATCTACCCTAAACGATAATGATAAATCGGTCGAGCTGTTTAGCGTAACAGACAGACTTTATAATATTAGTATGGATTACTGCGGTCGTGAGGGGGTTTAAAATACTAATATTGTGGCTTACGGGGTAGATTGACCTTGCAAAATACTATATCACCAACAAACAACTTGTAGTAATTACGAAAAATAAAAAAATCTTATTTTATTTGACTTAGCAGATTTAAAACCAAATAACTGCACCGGTTTAGATACAATTTTAATGGGATCAAATTGAAAGTACCTATGTCCTTTCAAACAAAAAATAATAATGTCTCATAATGACGAAGATATAAGGTAACAAACATAAAAAAAACATTCAGCCAAATTGAGAACCTTCTTTTTGGAAGGCAGTTAAAAATGCAAAGGTTTTTATAACTATAGTGAATATTTAAAAATAAAAAAATTACAACCCTAGTTCTTAGGCATTAATTAATTATTAATAATTTAAATGTAGCTTGGTACACAATCCTTTTTAAGAGCACTGCAGACTGAAAAGGTGCGGTCGATACGTAAACTAAGTACGCTAAAGCGATGATAATTATTATGGTGCATAAGAAATATGCGAAAATTACACTATCTTTTCTTGGCAGTCGGGTAAAAACAAATTATTTTTACCGAAAATGTATGGTGTTATGTTATTTTATCGATAAATATATATAAAGTAGTCATTTTTAAAGTTTAGAGTAAACGCCCAGTGAAATGGACTTTTATCGGGCGTAAAAGCCAAATGGACGGAAAACGGGCGCTTATTATTTCCGACTTTTAGCCCGGACAAAACCCATCTCTAGTTGTAAGCCACATGGTGGCCTACCACCATCTCTTTCTAGGGCCTAGGGTGCGCCTTAGAGACAAAGACAGAAAATATGTCTTTGGTCCTTATCGTTTTCATTGACTTGCCTATTTCGCCATCTCATTTTAGCACCAAATGACAAATTATAGCTACATTCTATATTATTTATAAATCTATGTTCGTTACCTACCCCTACCATAGGGTTTGAGAGTTTTTGGAGGGAAAGTAAACTGTCGCTATGTCCGCGCTGTATTTAATTTCCAAAACTTAGGTTTTTTCGACTATTTGTGCTTAATAATGGTGGATTATTATTCGCAGTGTTCGTGAACAAACGTGAGTGTTAGGAAGTGATACAGTGTCGATTACGTGACTTTTATCTTTGTCACCAAAATCTCCAAGTTATAGATAAGTGAAATTTTTCCACCGCTTCACTTAGCCATCTGACTGACTAGAATTACTCACTTGACTAGATTAGACTACTGACTTGACTTTTTGACTTGACTTGACTTAAGTAGGACTGAAGAAGATTAATAAATTGAAGAAATGCCTTAAAGGACTAGTTTCCATGGCCGTAAAAAGTATTTAAACAAAAAAAAACCCCTATCATATCTCCTCCCTAGTCTGTGACCCCTACCTGCGATTGTTTGAGGAGTTTTTGGAGGGAAAGTAAACTGTCGCTATGTCCGCGCTGTATTTAATTTCCAAAACTTAGGTTTTTTCGAGTGTTTGTGCATAATATTGGTGGTTTATTATTCGCAAAGTGTTCGTGAACAAGCGTGAGTGTTGGGAAGTGATACAGTGTCGATTACGTGACTTTTTATCTTTGTCACCAAAATCTCCATGATATAGCTAAGTGAAATTTTTCCACCGTTTCTCTTAGCTATCTGACTCAGACTAGACTTACTTACTTGACTGGACTTGACTATTGACTTGAATTTTTGACTCGACTGACTTAAGTAGGACTGAAGAAGATTAATAAATTCAAGAAAGGCCTTAAAGGACTAGATTCCATGGCCGTATAAACTATTCAAAAAAAACAAAAAAAAAAAGCGATTTTTTGAATTTGTTTGTTTGGTTTGTTTTGTTTGATTTAATTTCTTATTTCATTTGAATGTTCTTTCTAATTTGTGTAATTCAAATTTGAATTTCCATGATTATTGATGAAACATAATTATATTATAAAATCAGAACAAAGCCTGTTATTAATTTATCCTCTGTTAAAAACATTGGTGGTGTTAACTGGATTGACTGGTGAGGTTAAAATTTATTTAATTTTCAATAAGGTTATCTAACTATGGAACTTAGAACCACAGTTATAAATAACCAATGTAAGTGTGTACATAAAATAAAATATATTGGATTCATAGAACTTAAAATTAGACATGAACTCTGCTCCGGGAAACACCTTGGAATGGAAAGCACGTGTTATGTATGCCGCTATTCCCAGTCACAGACTCCTGGTTTGCTGTTGGTTTTGTTGTATTCGATTAGTAGGAAATCAGGCATCAGGCCCATGTAATGGTAAGTGAACACCATAACCTATACACCTGCAACATATGGTGTCCCATGCGCATATGCCGACTTTTTGAAATACCTCATTTTGCAGTCTCTAGGGAAAAAAACATGTTAAGGTTGTTTTAGAAAGTGAATTTTAAGTTTCATGAGTTCTCAAAAAAGAAATAAAAATGCCAATTTTAAACTCAAAAATGTGTTGTTGATTATTTCATCAGCTAATGTTGATAATGATATGCTGCTGCATCTGATTTAGCTTAACTACATCATTTACATGTAATGACAACAATTTGGCCTAGACTAACTTGACTAAGATTATTCATAGCAAAAATGATGTAACATTACCAATACTATAATTTTATTATTATGTGTGATTCAAATCATTGAATCTGTTCACCATTTATACACCTAGGATAATATATTCAAATCCTATAGAAGCACTCTTTACCTTTATGTATAAAATGTAAAAAAAAAATTTGTCACTAAATTATATTATATTAGCCTATTTACAACAAGACCCGTAACAATAACATTATTTTCATCATGTTTGTGACGTTAGTTGTTAGGGCTGGTATCCATTATTTCTTATTAAATAAACATAAAACAATATTTAATCAATAAAATAATATGTAAAATATGTACAGAATTTTCTAACTTATAAACTTCGGAAATATTGACTTTCTGAAGAAATATATGACTACTAGATTTTGCGTATAGTTCCCTCGGAAACAATGATTTTTCCTGTGACTTAAAGAAAAACTGCAATTTTTTATTATTGTTTGATATTGTTTATTATCAACAATAAAATGAATAATTTAACATTGTTGATTAATATTATTAAAACCATAAAAATAAAAAATTGAAAATAGCATAATTATAAATTGGCAACCCTAAACTTGTTTGTACATAAGTTTCTCATTTATCAGGAACCCCTGCGTGAGGTCAATAGTGATATAACATCAGCCTGTTTGCTATTTCGATTCTCTCAGTTCATTACCACAAGTGGTTAAAGATAGACATGGCAGCCAATGGAAAATTAGGTAAGGCTTATAACCTTCGTAATATATTGATGGATTGGTGCTAGAAAATTTTATCAATAAATACAAATCAATAAATACCTACTTAATTATCAGTTACTTCATTTTATTTTCACTTTAGTAGGTATACTTTGCAAACCAGAATTCAGTATTGTAGATAATGTTATTATTACTTTCCCTGTTTGTCTGATAAGAAAAAATAATAAACTCCTCTTTGTCTAAAAGCAGATCTTTATAGCGCATTTTGAATGTGGATCTATTGTTATTATTTTTTTTTAATATATTTTTTTAATTTGCAGCCCTTCTCAGTGTATCAGATAAGGCAGGACTACTGCCTCTAGCAAAATGTCTGTCAGACATTGGTCTTACCCTAGTGGGCAGCGGGGGCACGGCGACGGCACTTCGTAATGCCGGCCTCAAAGTGTTGGATGTGTCGGACATCACCGGAGCCCCTGAAATGTTGGGTGGCCGCGTTAAGTCTCTGCATCCTGCTGTACATGGCGGAATATTGGCAAGGTAACAAAATTTTTGCTTCTGCTAAAAGCAAGTATCTTCCCTGAATTACCTACTTAAATCTGTACTAAAAAATAAGGCTCAATAGGTTGTTTGTTTGTTTTTAAACACTTAAGAAAGGGAACTACTGGTTGGATTAAAAAAAAAATATTTCTGTATTTTCTTAAGGAAGGTTAGAGGAGTTCATAAACCTCAGAGAACATCTAGTCTTATTGAACTGTTGCTTTAGTGAAAGCCTGAAAAATCCCACTGCATCAAGATTTTTCATTCTTCGGCTTTGTTTCTATCTTTTATCTCATTCTAAAAAAATAATTTGCGAAATCAATTCAGCTGCTCTCGAGATTTGCGCTTAGCAACACATTCAGCGATTCATGTTTATAAAATAGAAAGCTGTTACCCGCGACTTCGTGCGCGTGGGCTTTGTTCCTGTTATCATGAAAATTTCGGGAATCGCTCCTGAAATTCCCGCGGCAATTGCCCGGGTATCCCCCTTTTCTTTTATACAAAGTTTGTCATGACAACAACCAACACAAAAAAAAAAGAATTATCCAATTTGGTGCATTCGTTCGAAATCAAACATAGCCCTGAGTGAATGAATCAAATGACAATAACTTTTTTTTAATGAACCGATTTTGATGAAACAAACTTTAGATGTTCTTCTAAGTTTATTCATTCATTTCGTGTAGGTGTCATGGTCAATCGACCATGCACACCCTGTTGTCAGAGTTGTTCGGAACCGCCTCTCGGCCTCTGACAAGGTTCCTTTAACGACTACCAGATGGCAGCTGGGACCAACGGCTTAACGTGCCTTCCGAAGCACGGAATCATCTTTTATGTCAGACAATCAGGTGATTCAAGCCTGCAATGTCCTAACCAAACTGGAAATAACTAAACAAAGTATGCTTCCCGTGGGAATTGAACCCCGGGTCTACAGGCAAACGCCTTAACAACTGGACCACGGAGGCAATTAAGTTCTTCTAAGTTAAAACAAAACAACTAGTCTAAGTTTTAAGCAAATCGGTTCAGTACTTTCGGAGATAAGCGTGATCACAGTCACAAAAAATTCAAATTTTTTTTTTTGTTTTCTATTATTCATTTTAAATGTCCCTCTTTCCATTTCGGTCAAAAATACTAAATGTACAAACAAAATACTTTTACTGTTTTATTATAGTAATAATAAATAGAAGATAGATAAGTTAAGTAAAGTAGTCAAATCTTGATCATTTTCCAGGTTATCAGAATCTGACCAGGCTGACATGAAGCGTCAGAAGTTCGACATGATAAGCGTGGTTGTCTGCAACCTGTACCCGTTCGTGCAGACTGTTTCAAAAGCAGACGTGACCGTACCCGACGCTGTTGAAAACATCGATATCGGTGGAGTGACGTTATTGCGCGCCGCGGCCAAGAACCACGACAGAGTGACCGTGATATGCGACCCTAGTGATTACGACTCTGTTATCAAGGAGCTGAAACAGAGCAAAGATCATCAGACTTCATTGGAGACGAGGTAAATTTATTAATATTACTAGCGACCCGCCCCAGCTTAGCATGGGCATAAAAACCTTCCTCTTGAATCACTCTATCTATTAAAAAAAAACCGCATCAAAATCCGTTGCATAGTTTTAAAGATTTAAGCATACAAAGGGACAGATAAAGCGACTTTGTTTTATAATATGTAGTGATAACTATATTTCCGTCCATTACCTTTAAATGTATGAGCCCTAATTTCACATCCATCTATTATCTACTTGGTTAATGTTTGTCATTGAAAAATCTTAACAAGATATCAACAAAAATATATGGGAAATATCCTAGCGATAATTCCGGTTTACAGCACTCATCTATGGGGTGTGGTAACCACTTAATATCTGACAGACATATGGTTGTTTGCCGATGTTTGTTGTTTCTGTAAAAGTAACACCGATAAAGCGGTGACCCTCACATTAGATGCCAATACAAAAACTTAATAAGACCTTATCACTGAGGTCAAGCTGAGGTCATAAACCTCGTTGTAGACGCCTTATTTGTTTCAAGTTGGCCCTACTTTGTGACATAATATTATCATTGTATGTTTTTATGTATCTATCTATCTATTATTTAAGACTTGTCGGTGGAGTAATAAGCATGTCTCATGTCATGAACATGTAATGTTTTGTCTTTTTTTTTGGTCTTCCTTTCCCTCTCCTTGTTTCTATTTTTCCTTCTATGAATGTTTTAGTATTAAGTAGTTTTATTAGTTACTAGCGACCCGCCCCGGCTTCGCATGAGCATAAAAACCTACCTCTTGAATCACTCTATCTATTAAAAAACCGCATCAAAATCCGTTGCGTAGTTTTAAAGATTTAAGCATACAAAGGGACAGAGAAAGCGACTTTGTTTTATACTATGTAGTGATTTTGATTATAATAACTAACTATTTCGCCCTATTTTTCTAAGATCTTAGACCACAAGTTAGCAAAACGCTAGTGACACTATCAAAGTGTCGCGAGCGCAAATACGGCTATGGTGACCGCGCACATATCCCTAACTGACTGAATGCTTTGGCCGTCATGAATGAATGAATGAATGATTTATACTAGAATGCTAAGTATAACGGCCGCAATAATTGTAGCTCTATGAAAGGAAATCCTACACCTTTACGGGAACTACGGGTACTTTACTTTTTTAAGGGAATTTATAAGATACCGTATTGACAGACTGCAGCTCTGTCTATCCTCTTGTGATATAAAGAAAAGACATATTATGTAACTTGTTCCAGAAAAACCCTCGCTCTGAAAGCGTTCACTCACACTTCAGAGTACGACCTCGCTATATCAGACTACTTCCGCAAACAGTACTCCGCCGGCCGCTCGCAGCTCACCTTGAGATATGGTTAGTGAATTGTCCTTATTGACTCAATTGATAAATGGATTTGATAGATGATGTTTTTCGACATGGTACGTATACAGGATCGTTATCCTGTTAATATTATAAATTTATAAGTATCTCTTTCTATTAATTTTAACTAACTTAGAAATACATAACCGATTTTGATTAAATTCGGTATAGAAATAGTTAGACCATTTTCATTTCCATAAATTTTTGACAAGAGCCTCGGGTAACAGCTAATAGTAAATAAAAATCGCTTCTTTGTTTGTGCAATTTATCTTTTTAGCAAAAATAAGTCTACTGCACATGTCTACATCCATCCGTATTTTAATTACTTTAATCAATTTGCTAAAACACTATGTGTCTAAAATTATTAAATGAGTTTATTTATGTTTTGGGCATGTGAGTGATAAGTTTAACTGAATTAGGACTTAAAAGTGCACAAATGTATGTAGTAGTAGTGGTGGTGCGATGGCTCGACGACCCAAAGTGGATCTTGTCCTCCGACACAAGAGCTCTCCACTCCCCCCTATTCTGCGCCACGCCTTGCCAGTCGGCTCTTTGGAGGGCTTCCAAGTCACACTTCATCCAATCACAAAAAGCGGAAGAGGAAACTAAGCACAAATGTATGTATGTATTTTAAATTTTAGGTATGAATCCCCACCAAAAACCTGCACAAGTTTTCACGACCCGCGACAAACTGCCGCTAACCACACTCAACGGGTCCCCTGGCTTCATCAACTTGTGCGATGCGCTGAACGCGTGGCAGCTCGTCAAGGAGCTTAAGGAAGCCCTAGGCCTCCCAGCGGCCGCTAGTTTCAAACACGTTTCTCCTGCGGGGGCTGCGATTGGACTGCCGTTGACTGAGGAAGAGGTACTTAAGTCATTTATTGCTGAATTGTATTTTATATTTTTCTAATTGAGTAATTTGCTTTATTCGCGTTTGCCCTGAATTTTGTTCCTGCAGTACTGAATAAAATGTAATTCTATACTCTGTGACTTTTAAAACATCATAAAAAATAAATATATGTATATACCGTCGAATTGAGAAATCTCCTCCTTTTTTGAAGTCGGTTAAAAAAAGGGCTTGGCTCTTGTTAAATTTATTTATTTATTTTATTTATTATATTAATTTTATTTATTTTATTTATTTTATTTATTCTATTTATTTGTTTATTTGTTTTTCGGGTGTCTTACAGCTTAATATAGTATAGTATAGTATAGAATACAATTAGAATGTTGGACTGTGCTAATAACAAGACTTCACCAATTTAAAAAAAATGTCGATAGAAATAAAACACTAGCCAAATTTTTACAGTCTTCAGTACATGAAATTTAAAGACTTACTTTTTCAAGAAATTTGGTTTGAGAACCGAGAAAAAAAAGACACTTAATTTAAAAAAAATAATTTTTGGTAAAACAGTAGATGTATAATTTTGGTGACGTTAAAAACCAAAGCTTTCTAACTACGACAGGCAGCCGTATGCATGGTAAGCGACCTGCTGCCCAAGCTGTCTCCGTTAGCGAGTGCGTACGCGCGCGCTCGCGGCGCCGACAGAATGAGCTCGTTTGGGGACTTCGTGGCCTTGTCCTGCCAGTGCGACGAGCCCACCGCTAGGATCATCTCTAGGTTAGTTTATTATACTTCAATGAGGCTGTATATTTATAGTTTCCCACAACTGGTGACAGTCATTGGTCATACATACATACATATCATCACGCCTGTCTCCCGTAGGGTTAGGCAGAGACTAGAGATTTCCATTGCCTACGATCCTATACGAAATATAAATGTTGTCTAAGATGAAGCTCGCTGGCATATCAGTTTATTAATGCCATCGTCTGATGATCTTGAATTCTTGACTCTAGTATTGATCGTGTAAAAACATTAAATGTTGTATGCAGTCTATATGAGCATGCACTATTTAAAATAAATATATAATAGCATTCAAGGGACCTTAAAAGAGTAATATTTATTTCTAGGGAAGTGTCGGATGGAGTCATTGCCCCTGGTTATACGGATGCAGCTCTTGAAATACTGAAGAAAAAGAAGGGAGGCAACTACTGTGTGCTACAGGTGACATAAAAAAAATAATAGGGTTTCCAAAATAATAGAGATTTTACATTCTCAATTTTATTTGGGCAAAAAATTAAATCTTGAATGAGGTATGTAGAGACAAGAATTCAGTCTCAGTTGCCATCGCTTTATTGCAGTAGTCAAGCTAAGTTAGATACTTCCAGGCAGCTTAAAATTTTGAAGTTATTACTAACAGTCAACCACACACAGAAAGAAATAATTATGGTAATAATACAAGAATTTCGACTCTAAAAGTAGAAGAATACAAGAAAAATCTATTTTGCCACTATCTCAATCTACGCTTTGTCCATAATTTATCATTATCAATGTCTCATCATTCCTCTTCTTAAATGAAATTATTATTTATTTATTTTACTTTATTATTATTTGTATCTCCTATGAGGATCACGGGTCTATTCACTCCGGACTATTGAGAGGCTTGCGCGGGGATATTGATCCCACGCGTAGAAGCCCTTTGGAGAAATTGATGTTATGTGGTTCTCCTGCCAAAACCCGTTCCCGGCTATATCAATTATTTTACTTTATTATATAATTTATATTTTATTAGATGGACGCCAGCTACGAACCGGACTTAATCGAGCAGAAGACAATCTTTGGCCTAACATTAGAACAAAGACGTAACGACGCCAAAATCACACCTGAACTGTTCAAGAATGTTGTGACTGATATCAAGAAACTACCAGAAAGTGCAATAAGAGACCTTATTGTGGCTACTATAGCACTCAAATATACCCAGAGTAACTCCGTGTGCTACGCGAGAGATGGCCAGGTAAATATAATCATATTAATTTCAATAGTAGTCTGAAATTGTGAAATGAATGTAGAATAGAGCATATTTACGAATGTTATTTATTTATCGACTAACAAAATCACAATTTTAATGTAAATTTACTAATTAGTAAAGTAATGAAAGTATCGATCTAAGATCTAAGTAAAGTAAGTCACATAAATGAAACAATGGACTTATCCTCTACTATTTACTCTTTAGTAGGTAAATAAAATCTAATAATGAAAGTATTTTGTCAAACCTCCACAGAAAGCTGAGGCAGAGGTCAAGGACCTTACCATACTATGCGTCTACGCGGAGGCACGCATGTTAGAACTTTAATACAAAGATTTACAAAAAAATTTGGTGATCAAGATCAGTCTTATAAATGAATTAAATTTATACATATGTATGTGGTGTTATGTATACACGCTTATTGTTGGGGCTTGTAGTTACGTATATTTCTGTCGCCAAGCAGTTGTGTTTGCTTGGGTTTCGGAAATCTTTTCTGTGGTTCTGGTTCGGAGGGTATAAGACAGGCAGTCAAATGGCTCAATAATAGTAAGACATCCCAGATCTATAAGAGTTGATGTCGGTCATGCATCTTTCGCAGTCCGTATGTTTGACAACCACCATAAGCATATATAAAATTACTTTTAAAATTGATTTTCTCTATATCTAAAATAGTGGTTTCATTTATACATGTTTCTTCACTCACTGCTGAGTGTAGGTCTCCTCTTGCATTCACCACCCCCTGTGGTCTGAGCCTTTCTTATCCAGGTCTTACCCAACACTCGCAATATGTCATCGGATGCCAAGCCAATCTTGTTTGTGGTTTTCCCAAATTTCTGCGGCCCTGTTTCTGTCTCTATTCGTCCACATTTCGGCCCATCATTTACTATTTTTTCGCTAAGTCTTTTTTTCATTTACTTGTGAGGGGGGGGGGGGGGGGGGCGTTTCTTATCCGTCTTTTCCACGTACTGTCCACTGCTAGCTACAACTATTCACCACAGCGCTGATTGTCATTTAGGTGATCGGAATCGGCGCAGGCCAGCAGTCCCGCATCCACTGCACGCGGCTGGCGGGCGGCAAGGCGGCCTTGTGGTGGACGCGGCGCCACCCGCGGGTGCTCGCCATGCGGTTCCGGCAGGGGGTCACCCGCGCCGTGCAGGCCAACGCCATTGACAACTATGTCAACGGCACCAGCGGTGAGACAAACACTTAGTGACCGGCATCGGCAGGCAGCCTTGTGGTGGACGCGGCGCCACCCGCGGGTGCTCGCCATGCGGTTCCGGCAGGGGGTCACCCGCGCCGTGCAGGCCAACGCCATTGACAACTATGTCAACGGCACCAGCGGTGAGACAAACACTTAGTGACCGGCATCGGCAGGCAGCCTTGTGGTGGACGCGGCGCCACCCGCGGGTGCTCGCCATGCGGTTCCGGCAGGGGGTCACCCGCGCCGTGCAGGCCAACGCCATTGACAACTATGTCAACGGCACCAGCGGTGAGACAAACACTTAGTGACCGGCATCGGCAGGCAGCCTTGTGGTGGACGCGGCGCCACCCGCGGGTGCTCGCCATGCGGTTCCGGCAGGGGGTCACCCGCGCCGTGCAGGCCAACGCCATTGACAACTATGTCAACGGCACCAGCGGTGAGACAAACACTTAGTGACCGGCATCGGCAGGCAGCCTTGTGGTGGACGCGGCGCCACCCGCGGGTGCTCGCCATGCGGTTCCGGCAGGGGGTCACCCGCGCCGTGCAGGCCAACGCCATTGACAACTATGTCAACGGCACCAGCGGTGAGACAAACACTTAGTGACCGGCATCGGCAGGCAGCCTTGTGGTGGACGCGGCGCCACCCGCGGGTGCTCGCCATGCGGTTCCGGCAGGGGGTCACCCGCGCCGTGCAGGCCAACGCCATTGACAACTATGTCAACGGCACCAGCGGTGAGACAAACACTTAGTGACCGGCATCGGCAGGCAGCCTTGTGGTGGACGCGGCGCCACCCGCGGGTGCTCGCCATGCGGTTCCGGCAGGGGGTCACCCGCGCCGTGCAGGCCAACGCCATTGACAACTATGTCAACGGCACCAGCGGTGAGACAAACACTTAGTGACCGGCATCGGCAGGCAGCCTTGTGGTGGACGCGGCGCCACCCGCGGGTGCTCGCCATGCGGTTCCGGCAGGGGGTCACCCGCGCCGTGCAGGCCAACGCCATTGACAACTATGTCAACGGCACCAGCGGTGAGACAAACACTTAGTGACCGGCATCGGCAGGCAGCCTTGTGGTGGACGCGGCGCCACCCGCGGGTGCTCGCCATGCGGTTCCGGCAGGGGGTCACCCGCGCCGTGCAGGCCAACGCCATTGACAACTATGTCAACGGCACCAGCGGTGAGACAAACACTTAGTGACCGGCATCGGCAGGCAGCCTTGTGGTGGACGCGGCGCCACCCGCGGGTGCTCGCCATGCGGTTCCGGCAGGGGGTCACCCGCGCCGTGCAGGCCAACGCCATTGACAACTATGTCAACGGCACCAGCGGTGAGACAAACACTTAGTGACCGGCATCGGCAGGCAGCCTTGTGGTGGACGCGGCGCCACCCGCGGGTGCTCGCCATGCGGTTCCGGCAGGGGGTCACCCGCGCCGTGCAGGCCAACGCCATTGACAACTATGTCAACGGCACCAGCGGTGAGACAAACACTTAGTGACCGGCATCGGCAGGCAGCCTTGTGGTGGACGCGGCGCCACCCGCGGGTGCTCGCCATGCGGTTCCGGCAGGGGGTCACCCGCGCCGTGCAGGCCAACGCCATTGACAACTATGTCAACGGCACCAGCGGTGAGACAAACACTTAGTGACCGGCATCGGCAGGCAGCCTTGTGGTGGACGCGGCGCCACCCGCGGGTGCTCGCCATGCGGTTCCGGCAGGGGGTCACCCGCGCCGTGCAGGCCAACGCCATTGACAACTATGTCAACGGCACCAGCGGTGAGACAAACACTTAGTGACCGGCATCGGCAGGCAGCCTTGTGGTGGACGCGGCGCCACCCGCGGGTGCTCGCCATGCGGTTCCGGCAGGGGGTCACCCGCGCCGTGCAGGCCAACGCCATTGACAACTATGTCAACGGCACCAGCGGTGAGACAAACACTTAGTGACCGGCATCGGCAGGCAGCCTTGTGGTGGACGCGGCGCCACCCGCGGGTGCTCGCCATGCGGTTCCGGCAGGGGGTCACCCGCGCCGTGCAGGCCAACGCCATTGACAACTATGTCAACGGCACCAGCGGTGAGACAAACACTTAGTGACCGGCATCGGCAGGCAGCCTTGTGGTGGACGCGGCGCCACCCGCGGGTGCTCGCCATGCGGTTCCGGCAGGGGGTCACCCGCGCCGTGCAGGCCAACGCCATTGACAACTATGTCAACGGCACCAGCGGTGAGACAAACACTTAGTGACCGGCATCGGCAGGCAGCCTTGTGGTGGACGCGGCGCCACCCGCGGGTGCTCGCCATGCGGTTCCGGCAGGGGGTCACCCGCGCCGTGCAGGCCAACGCCATTGACAACTATGTCAACGGCACCAGCGGTGAGACAAACACTTAGTGACCGGCATCGGCAGGCAGCCTTGTGGTGGACGCGGCGCCACCCGCGGGTGCTCGCCATGCGGTTCCGGCAGGGGGTCACCCGCGCCGTGCAGGCCAACGCCATTGACAACTATGTCAACGGCACCAGCGGTGAGACAAACACTTAGTGACCGGCATCGGCAGGCAGCCTTGTGGTGGACGCGGCGCCACCCGCGGGTGCTCGCCATGCGGTTCCGGCAGGGGGTCACCCGCGCCGTGCAGGCCAACGCCATTGACAACTATGTCAACGGCACCAGCGGTGAGACAAACACTTAGTGACCGGCATCGGCAGGCAGCCTTGTGGTGGACGCGGCGCCACCCGCGGGTGCTCGCCATGCGGTTCCGGCAGGGGGTCACCCGCGCCGTGCAGGCCAACGCCATTGACAACTATGTCAACGGCACCAGCGGTGAGACAAACACTTAGTGACCGGCATCGGCAGGCAGCCTTGTGGTGGACGCGGCGCCACCCGCGGGTGCTCGCCATGCGGTTCCGGCAGGGGGTCACCCGCGCCGTGCAGGCCAACGCCATTGACAACTATGTCAACGGCACCAGCGGTGAGACAAACACTTAGTGACCGGCATCGGCAGGCAGCCTTGTGGTGGACGCGGCGCCACCCGCGGGTGCTCGCCATGCGGTTCCGGCAGGGGGTCACCCGCGCCGTGCAGGCCAACGCCATTGACAACTATGTCAACGGCACCAGCGGTGAGACAAACACTTAGTGACCGGCATCGGCAGGCAGCCTTGTGGTGGACGCGGCGCCACCCGCGGGTGCTCGCCATGCGGTTCCGGCAGGGGGTCACCCGCGCCGTGCAGGCCAACGCCATTGACAACTATGTCAACGGCACCAGCGGTGAGACAAACACTTAGTGACCGGCATCGGCAGGCAGCCTTGTGGTGGACGCGGCGCCACCCGCGGGTGCTCGCCATGCGGTTCCGGCAGGGGGTCACCCGCGCCGTGCAGGCCAACGCCATTGACAACTATGTCAACGGCACCAGCGGTGAGACAAACACTTAGTGACCGGCATCGGCAGGCAGCCTTGTGGTGGACGCGGCGCCACCCGCGGGTGCTCGCCATGCGGTTCCGGCAGGGGGTCACCCGCGCCGTGCAGGCCAACGCCATTGACAACTATGTCAACGGCACCAGCGGTGAGACAAACACTTAGTGACCGGCATCGGCAGGCAGCCTTGTGGTGGACGCGGCGCCACCCGCGGGTGCTCGCCATGCGGTTCCGGCAGGGGGTCACCCGCGCCGTGCAGGCCAACGCCATTGACAACTATGTCAACGGCACCAGCGGTGAGACAAACACTTAGTGACCGGCATCGGCAGGCAGCCTTGTGGTGGACGCGGCGCCACCCGCGGGTGCTCGCCATGCGGTTCCGGCAGGGGGTCACCCGCGCCGTGCAGGCCAACGCCATTGACAACTATGTCAACGGCACCAGCGGTGAGACAAACACTTAGTGACCGGCATCGGCAGGCAGCCTTGTGGTGGACGCGGCGCCACCCGCGGGTGCTCGCCATGCGGTTCCGGCAGGGGGTCACCCGCGCCGTGCAGGCCAACGCCATTGACAACTATGTCAACGGCACCAGCGGTGAGACAAACACTTAGTGACCGGCATCGGCAGGCAGCCTTGTGGTGGACGCGGCGCCACCCGCGGGTGCTCGCCATGCGGTTCCGGCAGGGGGTCACCCGCGCCGTGCAGGCCAACGCCATTGACAACTATGTCAACGGCACCAGCGGTGAGACAAACACTTAGTGACCGGCATCGGCAGGCAGCCTTGTGGTGGACGCGGCGCCACCCGCGGGTGCTCGCCATGCGGTTCCGGCAGGGGGTCACCCGCGCCGTGCAGGCCAACGCCATTGACAACTATGTCAACGGCACCAGCGGTGAGACAAACACTTAGTGACCGGCATCGGCAGGCAGCCTTGTGGTGGACGCGGCGCCACCCGCGGGTGCTCGCCATGCGGTTCCGGCAGGGGGTCACCCGCGCCGTGCAGGCCAACGCCATTGACAACTATGTCAACGGCACCAGCGGTGAGACAAACACTTAGTGACCGGCATCGGCAGGCAGCCTTGTGGTGGACGCGGCGCCACCCGCGGGTGCTCGCCATGCGGTTCCGGCAGGGGGTCACCCGCGCCGTGCAGGCCAACGCCATTGACAACTATGTCAACGGCACCAGCGGTGAGACAAACACTTAGTGACCGGCATCGGCAGGCAGCCTTGTGGTGGACGCGGCGCCACCCGCGGGTGCTCGCCATGCGGTTCCGGCAGGGGGTCACCCGCGCCGTGCAGGCCAACGCCATTGACAACTATGTCAACGGCACCAGCGGTGAGACAAACACTTAGTGACCGGCATCGGCAGGCAGCCTTGTGGTGGACGCGGCGCCACCCGCGGGTGCTCGCCATGCGGTTCCGGCAGGGGGTCACCCGCGCCGTGCAGGCCAACGCCATTGACAACTATGTCAACGGCACCAGCGGTGAGACAAACACTTAGTGACCGGCATCGGCAGGCAGCCTTGTGGTGGACGCGGCGCCACCCGCGGGTGCTCGCCATGCGGTTCCGGCAGGGGGTCACCCGCGCCGTGCAGGCCAACGCCATTGACAACTATGTCAACGGCACCAGCGGTGAGACAAACACTTAGTGACCGGCATCTCTGCTGCTCAGCGTTCCGCGCTAAGTTTTCAGGGCCGCCGACTTATTTTGCGCGTACCTATTGTACATTATATTTTATTTTATGCAAGTAAGATTTAAATATTAAACTTGGCTAATAACAATAATATATTAACAGGAACCGACCTGCCGTTCGAGCAGTTCAACGCTCTATTCGAAGGTGCGCCTCCCGCACCACTGACGGCTGAAGAACGAGAGGAATGGATTAAGAAGTTGGACAACGTGGCTCTGGCGTCAGACGCCTTCTTCCCGTTCAGAGACAATATAGACCGGGCTGTCCAGGTTAGAAAATATTATTTTTAATTTAGGACAAACAATCTATAAACTCCTTGGCGTAAACAGTGGTGTCCAATGACTACTTCTCCTTCAGAGACAATCTTTACCTTTAATTACCGGTATATCTTCAGCTCGAATACATTATTATAATTAATTAGTTTATGATTTAAAAGTTCTAGCGACTAAACAATTTACTATTTTACAGTTTCTATCACCTCCAAACGACCAATATTTATTTATAAACTTTTATTTTTTTCAGTATGGAGTAGAATACATCGGCAGCCCATCGGGTTCGAACAACGACGAAGAAGTGATCAAAGCATGCAACGAGCACAAGATTGTAATGGCTCATACCAACCTCAGACTTTTCCATCATTGATTGGGCCCATATTTTTTTTCTATACAATGTCTATATACAAATTGATAAACGAGGCGGCTGACCGAGCAGTGGAGCTGCTACTGAACAGAATCAATATAAGAGCCAATTCAGTGCATATTTAAGATAAAAAGTATGATTTGTCGAATATGCATTATAGATCTGAATATTCAACACATCATTATACATAAATTACTTGTATCTGTGACGAAAACACCCTTCAAGCTAACCATATTAAAAATGTCTACTGTAGAAGTCGCGCCATCAGTTTCAATCAAATTGAAACTTTTTTTTTTATATAATTTAGTAATTTGAGCTTAATATAAATGTGACGTGGTTACGACCGCCTGTTTCACTAGTTGCTGATTTAAATTAATATGACACTGAGCGACTGAGGTCTGAGAGTGTAACTAGTCAATTTTGTGAATGTTGACGTCATTTTAGTGGTTCCACTTTTAAAGCGGCGATCGTTTGTCTATATAAAAAAAATATCCAAGTTTGCAGCCAATAAACCATTGTTATTCTTAAAATTAATAAAAAATGCTTCCAAAACAGCATGGTATATCTGTCAGATAATACTAAATTCACATATTTTAATAGTACTTGTTATCAGACATTTATCATCAACTAATGAAGCAGGTCATTAGGATTCTGTGCTTTTATTAAGTTTATTAATAAGTGAAAGACAGTGCCTTAAATGCATTCCTTAAAATTAAGTGATATTAGTCTTCCATTGTTCTGCTCATTAGTAAAATATAAAAAAATATATTTATAATCATTCATTATGTACGCTTTGTATTGTTATTGAATAAAATGAATTTATCTTTATAAAGAACAGCTTTAAAACATATTTAAATATCAAACATACTTTATGCCGCGACGCACCCTTAAGAAGGGTTATTATCCCTTTTGGTTTATATGCTACTACCTATTCACAATATGTTTCATTATATTTCAACAAACTTACAAGCAGAACGTACACAAGATCTGTAAATTAAAAGTCCCTTTTTATTATTGATAATACTATCTATAAAATCATGTATTTTTGTGAAAGTTTAGTTTTAGGTAACTTTTTTAATAAAAATATGAATCATTTTTGTTTATATTCTTTTCCTGAATTAGTTTTCATGTATACACTGCAAGGATACAGGAACCCATAGATAGCTATAATACCCATTAATACCACAATTTGAACGTTTCCATCCTTTATAGTTGCTTTTGGTATAAGTACTTGCATGATTTTATTGACGTTATGCGGTCGTCTGTCTAACATCAACCATCCTTGGGAATGATAATTATTTGTGCGCCGCCAATCTGATAGAGGCATTCGACAGTCGAACTACCGAGTCTCATTTGTTCGACCGTCGAAATTATTTATAATAGAGAAACAAAGAATTAATAAAAACAATGTTGAGCGCTCGAGGTTTGTCGATTTATTTAGACAATCTATGAAAACAACTAAATAACGAACCAAGTAAAAAAATATAATGAAAGTAAGTATATATATTTTAAATTATATGCGTCTATAAAATCCTAAGCACAAGCATCTAGATCATACAAAAAAATATAACAACACATGATAACAAGATAGCTGTGCTGATCCGTCCCAAGAGAAGAGGTGCTATATTTTCATATTAATGTGACGTCACATCGTACATCATCATCATCATCGTAGACGGACCCTCTCAAGTCTCCAAGAGACTTCAAAAGATTTTTTATAGGTATAAGGTAAATTACTAAAGAGTACTTAGTAGACTATTCAAAAAGTTATACACTTATACTAGACAAAATCATAACCCTTCTTTTGTTTTCGAGTCGGATAAAAACTAAGACTACTGCACAGAATTAGTAATAGTGTACTAGTAGGAAGTCAAGTGCAGAAGTTTCGCTTTACTCTACTAAATTACCAAAATATATTCCTATATAGCAGATAACCTGCCATTCTATCTGCTATGCCGACGATCTATGCCGCAAGCATTCGTTTTTATGAAATATTATTATTATAACTACGCTTTATTTTGTACGTGTATTGCATTGCATTGAATATGATATAGGCGTGTTGACTTATACAGTACATGATAGCGGGGATTTTGGTGACTCATTCATCGGTTCTTCCCCGCGACCGTGCGAAAATGGCGTCCGAGGCCATGAATTCATATTTCGTCATATTTACACTTTATGACGTATAAAATAATGTTGCCATTATATTAAGTTACCCCACACAATGGAACTATAAATGAAACTGGTTCTATGTATCCTTCATGTAAAACCATGCAAGATCCAGTGAGTAAAGGAGATGTCGCCTTAAATCACAAACTAAATAGAGATACTACCTTAAATCATGTATTGCGCTGTCACGCTTACTCACTGGAAATTGCATGGATTTTACTAGAGATGATAGTAGGCCACCTGGTGGCATGGTTTTAAGAGGTGATAGTAGCTACCCAGAATGTGTCAGACTTTTTCACGTAGTAAAAGGTACGCATGCCCGTATGCCGTCTCCTCGGTTTTGTAATTGTTTTGGTTGGATTGGACCTTAACTAAAAATAAGACTTCCATAAAATACAACAACGGAAAAACTTCTTTAACTCTATAGCAACACAAGAAATTGCACTGTCAATGTCATGCAATATCAAACAAACAATACAAGTCAATACAAGACAAGAATACTTATTCCCAGGAAGGAAGCAAGCAAGCAGCAGAATCGAATTTTTACACATATTCTTTCTAATTTGTGGATCGAATCAAGAACAAGAAAGAAAGAAGAATTTGTATTGCCTGGATGTGTTAGCTGAATGAATTAAGTTACTGTTACATAGCTTATAAAAGTAATTAAAATTATAGAAGATACAAATGAATTTGTGACGGGAATTAAATAAATCAAATAAGATATGTCTTCAAATGGTCAGGATATTGAGACATCCAGCGTAGATTCTCCACAGTCTAGCTACGATTCTCCTTTTAGTTCCCCATCACAGCAAGTGCCACAGCTGGCTTTTACAATATCGACTCTAAATATGAATACAGGTGAGTGAAATATGACTACATTTGCTTTTATGTTCCTAAAGATATTATAAAAACATAATCAAATTTATGTAGTACCTACTTTGTTTGATTTCCATATTAAAAAAAAACATATTAAATACTGGTCTAGCAATGTTATAATACCGGCATATAAGATGGCCAAAAACGGGACGTTTGGGGGGCTGCGCACGTTAAAATTTGTATGAAAAACGGCTACTGCGCATTCAAGGTCATTTCAGTTTATTGTCAACTTATATGCCGTGAACTATAACAATAAAAAAGTATGAGCAGAAACATGAAAGTGTACTTTATGATATAGGCAGTGTTGTTTGGCTGGGTTAAGAATATTCCACGCCCTTGCTGATTTTATGATTAGATGCCTTAAAATGTGTTTAAGAAACAATGGACGTCTCAATTTCCTTTACAACAATCCTAATGATTCACACCTAAAAACAGCTGGCTATAAAATATTATATAAAAATGAATCACAAAATGTGTTGGTAAGCACATAACTCAAGACCGGCTAGACCAATTCTATTAAAAAAAATCCTTGAAGTATCAGGATGGTTTCAACAGTTAGGAAAATTCAAAAAATTGATAAAAAAGTTTAAAAGCAACAGTTTTCTTTATTCCAATACAAAAGATTTGTTTATAATACTTAAAAGTAATTTGAACTTTAATACCATACCATAAAGTTTTAGTGATAGTGGAGTGATTCTGGAAAGGTAAAACAATTGAGTGATGTTGGTATCGTTTAATACCTACATAGGGGTTTTATATAAATTAAGTTAAATATGTAGGATATTACTAATAATTCTAAGGTGGTACGAAATTCAAGGGGACCGCTAGAATAAATTTAATAAATATCTTTATCTTAATACAGAATGAGTTTTGGTGTCCAATTTTGTCAGTGTTTAAGTCATCATTATATTGTGTGGGTTCAAAGGTCAATTGGCCCAGCATCTTTAAAACCACATCTTGGCTTCTGAAATAGTTCCTTCAACAACCACCAGATGGCAGCCGGGACCAATATTTTAATTTATCTTCTGAAACATGGAATCATCTTTGGAATCAAATCAATGACATCCGGGGCTTCAGGCAATTAACCACTGGACCACAAAAGCAGTTTAGTGATTATGTGAATCTGATAAAGATTTTGTTTTCTCTTAACACTTACAAATGAGAATCTTAAGTCTTCTTTACTCTGTCTAGAACAGAAGATATGAGTTTAAAAAATAATTATATGTGGCAGGTATCAGATTAGATTGAAGTGTATTGTGCAGCATTCATATGTTTTCAACTGACTATTCAGAGAACATTTTTAACCTAAGCTGTTACATTCAACATGTTGGAATAAAATCATTTTGAGAGTACTTTTAATTTTATTTTAAATTATAGGTTGATATTTTAATTTGTATATTAATGTTCAATACTAGGCATAAAGATAAAAAGCGATATTTTATAAAGAAAGAAACTAGCAATTTGTTAGCAATATATTAAATTTTTATTTACATCAAACTATGAGAGTATTTTTTATATTATATTTTTCCTTGTTTGTTCCTTAGGACTGAAATGTGGTCAAGCCTCATACTGGAAAATTGTCTTAAGAAACTTTTGTTAGTGGCAATGACCATAACGACAGATTATAGAATTCTATCTATAAGTAAATGAAAAAACTGTTATTCTTATCAATTGGAAATCCCGTATGAATTATTAATTTAATTAATCGGGGAGGTCAAAGTTTATATTGGCAGTAATTGATAAGGAATGGGTTTTCCAGTATTTGTTTACACTGAAATGTAACCAATACTGTGATTTTAACTGTATTTGATGTAACTTTTGTTTTACAATTAGAATTAATAATAATTCTCTGCATCATAATACTCCACTGAGGTTTCCTGAATCAAGTAACAGAGACAAATGTATGCACCATCTTGGCTGCTTTTTTATATCCCAAGTCTTGATTCCGGGGTCTGTTAAAACGCGATTTTTTTACACAATTCTAATGGCAGGCAAGCATACGGCCCGTGAAAGATAGGGAGATAGAAATGTCAATCAGTCCCTGTGGCATCAATGATGAATGTACCTTTATGTTGGTGGCATGTGCAACTAAGCAATCAGAGGTCTTAATTTCCTTTGTCTCTATTCAGCTAGCCTTATTGTTGAGTCAAGAAGTTTCTGTAATAAAAAATAATTGTTGTATTGTGGAATGGAAACACAATTTTTTTTTTGTTTTGTTATTTTTTAGTCGCCTTTTACGACTACGGAAAGAGTGGAATTGCTCTATAGTGCTGAAGATTAAATATAAAAATAATAAATGGATTGCAAATAAATAATTTGATTTGGTTACGGAGCTAAAAATTAGGCATTCTGTATTTATTTGGTTTTATAACTAGATAGAAACCTTGTCTCTGTGACTTGATAATTTATTTGTTGGATTATGGTTCTAAGAATTCTGATAAAAGGCTGAGTTCTCCTTATCAGTCTGTGCCAATTTACGTAGGTATGAAAGTGTGTAAAGCTGTGCCATAGATAACTAGTAGCAATAGCCCTGTGAGCTGTAGACTTTTGGAATTTATTTGCTTTGCATTTTCAATCCCCTCACATTCCTCAGCCCCCAACCCATATTAAGTTTATATGATAAAAAATTTGTTCAGACAAAAAAGTTGCACCTTTATAAAAATAAAAGTTGTCACATTTTTTGTTACACTATTTCACGACTGATTGTAGGTACTAACTATAATTGTTTTAAAAGCGTGATCTCTTGCAGCATGCCGGCCATTTCTACGAATTGTGGAGCAACCTCAGGACCATTTCCGGTTCCGCTACAAGAGCGAAATGGTGGGCACGCATGGCTGCTTGCTTGGCAAATCGTATAATTCGTCGCGGAATAAAACTCATCCCACAGTTGAGGTATGGTATGAAGTGTATTCGTATTCATAGTTCTAGTATGGGGTCTTTGGGTTCCTCTAACTAACGTAAATTGTTTATGGATATAAGACTAGAAGAGTCCCAGCCAATATAGATAATGTAAAAGAAGGTACCTATGAGTCTTTTGATTGATTTATTAAAATAAATTGGAATGAACACTAGTGGCTATCTAGGCGGGGATAAAGTGGGCCATCGCCAACAAGGCCTCTTCAAAATGCAATGTCACTACCAAGCTTATTAGTAGATTGTTAGTAGAATAATTGTTTTTGCCAAAAAAACGAAACCGACTTCAATTCCTGAACTAAAAAGTATGAAATAATCAATACATTGTTGTTTAAATATGCTTCATATCAAAAAATTTAATAAATCTGAAGTCGGTGCCGATTCTTTTAATAGCATAGCATATTGCTAACTAACGAGCCAGCAGCTAGTCAACGAATTCGTAAAATTGGCACTAACTTCAAATTTATTAAATTTTTTGATATGAAGCATATTTAAACAACAATGTATTGATTATTTCATACTTTTTAGTTCAGGAATTGAAGTCGGTTTCGTTTTTTTGGCAAAAACAATTATTATTTACTTTTTAGTTTTGAGTACGCAATACCTTATAACTAAAAAGTTGTAAACACTTTGCATTTTGGAAAGTCGGATAAACGTCATCAGCGTCGTCTCACCATTGACATGGAATATATCAAAAACGACCCAAATCGCAATAAAACTTGAAGAGCTCCCTCGATAACTCCATGATTCCATCATCAGATCCTGATCTGATGACTATGGAACCATCTCGAAAGTATACCCTTTCTAACAAAAAAATAATTTTACAAATCGATTCAGTGGTCTTCGAGTAATCGAGCAAGATATATTACAATCAAAAAGTTATAAATACGTTGCATTTTTGAAAGTGGGTTAAATTTTCCAGCGTCGTCTCACCTTCGTCTCACTTTAATAACTTGGAATATATCAAAAAATACCCATGCCCAATACAAAACTTGAAGAGTTCCCTCGATTTCTCCATGATTCCATCATCAGATCCTGAACTGCTGAATATGGGACCAATTGGAAAGTAAACCCTCTCGAACAAAAAAAGTTTTTTCAAATCGGTCCAGCCGTTTTCGAGTAATCCGGTAACATACATAAAAAAAATAAATAAATAAAACATACCGATGAATTGAGAACCTCCTCCTTTTTTTTTGAAGTCGGTTAAAAATAAATCACGGCATTTGTTTGGCAGATTGGTGGTTTACCTATTATGTTATTGCGAACCCAATAAAGAAAGCGTAAAGTAAGTGAATATCAAAAAAGTTACGGGGTTAATGCTTATTGGTTTCTCTCATTCTAGAGTGCAATGTACGATTACAATGTTGCTTATTACCTAAAAGTTAAACAATACGTAAGTTTACAGTAAATATGACCGGCAGCTCCGATTTCAACAACACAAGCTTTATGAATTAGCACGTCGGTTACGTACACGAGCATATCAAAGCCCTTTTCACATTATCCAGTACGTAGGTAGCTCTTTACCAGTAACAAAATTCCAATGCATATGGAATCGCAAATTAGACGATGAGACGATCAATCGAATAATAATATTTTTTGTATTAACTAATAGTTATAAGTTGGCATAATTTGCGGTGCCCAATAAAAAGTGGGTACTTGCCAGCGTAGAGGCGCTTGCTTGAACGACCAGTAGCGAACCTCGGAAACCTTCCATCAATAAATCTAATAACCATACGGCGACAACAACTTTTAAAGAAATTTTATTCACTCTTAAATTTTATCTAATCTTAAGAATATTATGCTACTGGAATAATGTAAATCGGGCCTTTAAAGTGCGTATTTATTACGAATGGTTCAACCAGCGCAATAGGTCAAAATCACATTCGTTTAAATGTACTAATGCAAAAGCAATGTTGTATTTCCTTAACCTGTCAATAAAATCGACTGAAGAATTTTTAGGGTCACATTTTTTATGCTATACTAAGAAACTAAAAAAAAAACTAAACTTTTAGCGGATCAAATAAATTGATTTTTTGTATCGCATCGCAGACGTAGATGAACCACACTGGAAGGTATCAACGTATAAAAACTCTGTACCATTAATATGAGCTCAATTTGCCGGGCTGAATCAAAATTTATCAAATTTGTCACGTTTTCTTAATAGCTGGTAAACTACCCCGGTCGTGCCATCATCAGGTGTCGTCTGGCGCAAGATAAACTCGCAGGAGAGCACCCTCACAAACTCCTGGAAGAGGAGCAAGATCGAGATGTCAGTTATGAGGTGCCCGAACAAGGAAGCTACAAAGTCGGGTATGATCAATACATCAAATATATTATCTAAAATATTTTGTCTGTACATTTAGTAATTTTAACTGAAATGAAAAGGGACATTTAAAAGGTATAATAGAAAGCAAAAAAAAAATATTTTTTTGTCTGTCTGTGTGTATGATCTCAATCTCCGAAAGTACTGAACCGATTTGCTTAAAACTTTCACAATTTTTTTTGTTTTAACTCGGAAGAACATCTTAAGATTGTTTCATTAAAAACGGTTCATCAAAAAAAAGTTATCGTCACCTGAATGAACTCAAGGCATGTTTGACTTCGAACGAATGCACCAAATTTAGGCAGCAATTCCCGAAATTCACACGATAACGGGAACGAAGCCCACGCGCACGAAGTCGCGGGCTACAGCTAGTATACAATACATGCACACATACATACAATCGCGCTGTTTCCTGCCAGGTTAGGCAAAGACTTAGCTACGTTTCTTACCGACCTCCCTTGCTTTATCTATACTCATCACTCTCATCATATACGTTCACCCTTTTTCAAGAGGTCTATTTATGTTAACAAAGTATTTTTGCTGTATTGCTGTTACAGCTGATGCGTCTGCCTCTCAGGCGGTATTGTATTGAGTTATTGGTTCAAAGTAATTTAACAAATACTCGTTATTTACTTCACTTGTATCCATTTGGCCTAGTATCCATTGGTTTATAAAATAAATATCACAGACGGAAAGTACAACAAACAAATAAATACTTCTTATTTAAATTTATATCCTTTGTTTCATAGAGTGGACACAATATTTTTTCTTTTTACATAAAACATGTACTACCCTTACAAAAATGCCGCAACTGATAATACTCAGTTCAAAGGTCTATTAACTACCTCTTTTAAGATAGCGGATAGTCAAAATTATGATCTCTCTTATCTCGGAATTTAAATCCTTTGCTTCAGGGCACCATAGCTGAGCTAATGCTCAGCAGAAATTATTAGATTTTTTTTGTAGCACGAGGCGGCACAGCTTTATTTTTTTTTTGTCTGCGATCTTGCAATGCGCAGATAAAATAATATTCTTGGTAAAGGCACTCATAAACAGTAGCTACTTGGGAACCGGTACGCCACAAGGAGTGTCATGCACGCGTTACCGATGAACTTTCATTAGTGTGTAAAACATTGTGTTTGTCTTGTCAAAACTAATCTTTTACTTTACATAAAATGTGCATTGTTCTTTAAAATAAATTAAGACCTCATTGAAGTATATTTCATGGCGCCCTATACCTAAAAGGCTTGTGCTATAATATGAAAGGTTTTGAAATGTAAACTTTTTATTATTTTTGTAATGAAAGACGTCGAGTCTTTTGTTTTCACAAACAATAAACAAAAGATGCTTAAAGAAAGGAAGGAAAGGAACGTACCCACGCAACACATGTCCTGCAACTAGGAACCTTTCTTTCAATCATCAGTTTCTTTATCACCCTATCCTATCCCATGCCAGAAAAATCTAAGAATATTTTATTGTACAAAAAAAACTTATAAATAAGATTTTTTTTTCAAATTTTTATAAACTATAGTTGCTTGTTTTAGTTTTGGAGGTATGGGCATTATACACACAGCTAAGAAAGATGTCCCCGGGCTGTTATACGCCAAATATAGTCAGCTCAACACTCAAATGTCGCCTAAAGAGGTATGAAATAAATAAGTAAGCTTGTTATCAAATATTGTGTTCAGAAAAAAGTTTAGTATAATTTTATTAGTTGTTTTAGCGCAAAATGTTAAAGTCGCAAAATGATAACCATTCGCAAATGTAGTGCTAAATGATAAAGGAGCAAAATGGTATAATGCACACAAAGTTAGAGCAAGATTGTGAAAGCGCAGAATGTTAAAAAATTAAGTTGTAAGCTACCTATAGCTGTTTTACTTATATATCATTGTTTTGAGGTACAGCTCAATCTCATAAAGTTTTTTGAGTCCTTTAGATATGTTAATTAATGCACATAATGCAAAATAACCGAAACGATTGAGTATCGCCTCGTAGCGATTTAAGTTTTGTATGGTCTTTGTGTGACATGAATTATTACGATTCACTTTAAATACTTATAAAATATTAGTTTTACGAAATGGCATAATGAGGTCTTTTGTTTGCTGTTGGCCGAACTTTACTGCTTTGGTGACGCGTTCAGAGCATTCGATATCGCACATTTATTTATATACTAGTTTTCCGGTCCGACTTCGCACGGGTGCACTTAAACTGTAAAACGCGTGAAATAGGTTTATATATTATATTTTGTTATTCTTATTTTCGGCGTCTTTTCCTTAATTATTATTTCCGTATATAAGAACCATATACAACGTATTAGAAAAGTAAAAAAAAAGACGAAAGAAATCAATAAAGATGTTCTCAAGTTCTGGCGTGACCAAAAAACAATTTACCTTTATAATAAAATAAAAAAAATCCTTATACTGGTGCCAATATCTTCTGTGAATAATCTTATGTCTGCGACTAGTACATACTACATTCCACAAGGTATAATCAAAGTGATTAATAGAATGTAAGGTTAACTTCTTTAAAATTAAGGTTATTTTTGAAAAAAAACTTTAATCATTTCTTTTAATTTTAACTGCTTACTAAGTCTATATATTAAATTGTTTATACAATATTATGTCGTCTGTTAACGAATGAATTAGTAAATAAAAGTTAATAATACAACGTAGTGGACCCTGGGCTCTGAAACAGTCAGCCGAGGAAGCAACCGGGAAAGCGCTAAGATGAGCGAGAGAGTTTCTAATAATACAAATATAATTTAAATACCTAGCGCTTATAAGTGGCCACTTAACATTAGTTTAAACAAAGTTTTTGAAGTATATGAACAATTAAATTTTAAATTTATTTATGACATCTTAGATAAAAATATAGAAGTGTCCACCAATAACGTCATTGAAATAAAAAGGTGGAGCCCAAGGTAAACCAATCAGGGCTGATTTTGATAAAGGCAGGACGCATCTGTGCGTCGCCCCAGACAAGCAGTACACTACGAAATCCTCTCGACGACAAACGGTCTAACTATTATTTGATGTGTTTATGAGTCAACGAAATTCGTCATGACAATAATAAACTATAGTGATATTCATATCGCAACGGATTGTCAGTTTTCGTATGATTCAGACGTCGGTAAGTTCAGATTTATTTGTTTTTTTTTTAGCTCCGAGCGCATTGTGAGAGTGAGGCAAAGAAAATCAACTTAAACATAGTTCGGCTAAGATTTAGTGCTCATGATATTAATACTAATGAAGAAATCTGCCCGCCAGTGTTTTCAGACCCGATTCATAACATGAGTAAGTTCTTTTTTTTTTAAATTGACAATGTAATTATAGTTGGCTTGAGCTTTGTAAGTGAAGTACAAATAAAAGTATTTTAAGTTTCGCGGAGTTATATTCTCGGAAGTTTCGATTAGTTATTTAATTTTTAGGGTTACGTACCCAAAGGGTAAAAACGGGCCTTCTTACTAAGACTCCGCTGTCCGTCTGTCCATCCGTCCGCCACCAACCTGTACCTCATGAACTAAAGCTAGACTGTTGTAAATTTTTCACAGATGATGTCTTTCTGTTGCTATAACAACGAATACTAAAAACAGATTAAAATAAATATTTCAGTGGGGCTCCCACACATACATGTTTTTTTCCGTTTTGTACAGATTAGGTATGGTTGTAACCCTATGTACGCGAGTTCGACTCGCACTTGGCTGTTTTTTTTAATTAATATACACATATAAAGCGAAAAGTATTGTATAGTTTATGTAGTAAACACGAAATCTGAAAAAAAAAACTTTATCTATGAAGATAAATTTTGCAAGTATAGGTCGTTAAAAAAATTTTTCCTTTTATAGTTTTATTCACTTTTTGTCTTTTTATTATTAAAAAAAATCTTGAATCCTTGAAAGACAGATACAGTACATATTTCTAAAATGTTGGAGTTTTCAGTTGTAAGTAGTTATTGGTTATTGTTTGTTGTAGAAAGCGCGTCTACCAACGACTTGAAGATTTGCCGTATCAGCAAGACTAGTGGACGAGCCCGGGGCGGAGATGATGTATTTATTTTTGTCGAAAAAGTAAATAAAAGTACGTAATATATACTTACTTACATTTTTTGATAAAGTGCACATGATACATGTAGATATTTTTATGTATGTGACGGATAAGTATTTTACTTTTGTAACAAACTATCAAGCTGATGTTGATAACACTGTGCCTAACTTTTTGAAGAAGCCTGTTTTATTATTACTGTTCATATTAATTTAGATAATATATAATACTAGCTGTTCCCCGCGGTTTCATTCGTCTTTGGCTGTTTGTACTATATATAACCTTATCCAATATATAGAAAGAATTTTTCAAATCCGACCAGTAGTTCTCAAGTTTGAGCGTTTAAAAAAATACAAATAAAAATCTTCAGCTTTATTATATTAGTGTTTAATATATAAGATTAAATGAGTTTGTTTGTTTCTCAACTCAACGCTCAACGCTCACCGCTCTTATATTCGGAACTTCCGGTTGGAATTTTTTTAAATATGTATATAATAGAAATCAGGTGACTGGAACAGGGAGAGGTTTGGAAGGAGATGGGGGAGACCTTTGCCCAGCAGTGGGACAATATAGGTTAATTAAAGAAAATGTATGTAAAAGCTTTGTGCACGAGGTTAATAGTACAAACACATATACGATAGAAGGATGACGTAGCTAGGCACAACTAGTGTATAATATATTATCACTTACCAATTGTTAAATTTTTGTGTTATTGACCTACAGAAAATATCAAAATACGCTTCTTTGAACTTTCACCAACCGGCGAAGAAGTGTGGAATGCCTATGCACAGTTTATGGAAAGCGATGTACATCATCAATATGCCATTGCATTCAGGTAAATATAAGACGTATCTCTTCTAGCAGCTAGACTCGACTGTCCCAGAGGAAAGAGCACACACACGAATGTGTGTTGTATTGTAAATGTATCAATCTATCGAGTTATTCCAAATACTTCTCACCATTGAACTAAGTCATTTGCAAACCGGATGGTTTTTTAAATTAATATACTCCTTAGTAATTTAAAGTATGTGGTACATGTAAAGGAAACTTGTTTAGAAGAAATAGTATTATTGCCATATTTATTTAACTTTATTTAATTTATGGCGGATATTATATTGTTTTTTTACTTATAACATATAGTTTTGATTGTTTTTTTTTCTACATGTTTACTATACAAGTTTTTAAAGTAAGTTACACAGTACACAGAACATTTTTATATAGAACATATCTTGCACTGGGGACAGTCGAACTAAAATGACATCCTCATGTATATGCTGATAGAAAGAGACCTGTTATTTTTCCTTTCTACCAGCACACCACAATACAGAGACCCTCGCATCGTGGAGGACGTGACTGTATACTTTGAGCTACAAAGGCCACAAGATGGCCGCACAAGCGATCCAAAGGAATTCATATACAAAGCCGAAGAAGCGTTCAAACAACAGTCCAAGAAACGAAAAGCTAATTCGTCGTATTCTTCGCTGAATTCCAACAGTGAGTAATTTATCAGGTTCTGTGTATTAATAAAATATAGGAGTCAGTTATTCACTTTCGTCAGTGTCAGTGTTTTTAGTGTTAAACCACTGGTCACTCAACAAACACTGGTCACACATCAATACTTGAACAATGGTTGGCCAGTTGTCAAAATACAAATCAAAATCAGTGTTGTTGAAAAATGATCTAGAATCTAGATATATTTCCCAGAAAAACTTAATTAACACCTTTTTTTATCGCAATGTCATATCTATACTGCGAATAGGTAAACACTACTTGTCGGAAAACGTAGCTTGTGGACCCTTATTTTATTTTTTTATAGAAGATAGCATGCGTTGTTGGTGTATGTAATGTATTTTTTTTAAATGGTGTAATAAATATTTTTTGTATTGTATATCTGTTATGTTAACCGTGTTTTTTTTTATAGATAGTTCTCTAAAGAGCCTCGGCGATGTTCCTGCCACGGTTATGCTTGTAAGTATACAAAAAAGGTTTTTTTTTTTCAAAGCAATTAGGATAGTTATTGCGGTCAAAGTTAGTCTTTGTAACGAAATATGTAGTTGTATCATTCAAACATTATTGCTTGTTTCACCCCACAAAGTATATATAATTTACACTGGATGACTAATAAACGACCTCGACCCTTATAAGTTCACAAATTGTAACTTAAAAAATGTCAATTTCAAGTGCTTCTAATATATAGACTTTCAAGTGTTATACTATAAGTGGTATAAAACCTGATACCCGATATTTATCTCACTTCTCGGAAATGAGAATGAACACAGATTAAAATATGAACGTCAAGATGACGGGATCACTTTTTGTATTAAACAGCTTTTCCTATCTTGTTTTAAATCTCATTTAGTACTATTTGGCACCTTAAATAATAATTTAGGTACTTCCTTGGTCTTGAAGATATTGAAGGCCAACACTAATCCCGCTATTTTGACGAGCTATTACCTATTAGCTATTACCACAAAACTGCTAATTATTTTAAAAAGACGAAAGTTTGTGTGTTTGTTACTTCTTCACGCGTAAACGGTTGAACCAATGGGCATTGTCTTAAATTTTTCTCTTATTTTTTTTTTATTTTTTCGGATAGCTTTCTATATTTTATGATACCTATTTGAATATTTCTGATTTATATACCTTAGATTAATTTATATTAATTTTTAATTTTTTTCACGCGTGACGTCACGCGTGGTTGTACAATGCTGTAGATAGTCAGTCGGAAATTAAAAAATATACTCGTGTCAAATATGCCAATGTCACCTTTCTGAATTTGGTCATTGGAAATATTTCAAATAACCTCAAACAATAATTTGTGCCTGTGGTTTTATTTTCATTACCTATCTTTCATTTGGTTTAATTTTCATTAAGTACTTACAACTTTGAGAAAGCATATTCACGCAACTTACCTAAAGTTGAAAATGTGATGATACTGGAGTATATTATTACGAGTAGCAAACATAATGTAGCCGGAATAAGAGGAGCGAAGATGCTAATGTAAGTGTACATATTTGTCGAATCGTTTTTACATATTGGGACAAAACATTTTCTGTTATAATTCATCTTTAGATTCACAAGCAATCACTTTGATTATTAATATGATTGAGATGAGGTTATGTTTTTGTTTAGGCAATGTTTGGACAGAGCGGATAGACGTTGACTTGACATAACAGTGACATTTTTTTTATCGCTTAATATGGCAAAGGAAAAAAAAATTACACAGCGCCAACAGTGACGTCATAGAAGGCAAATAAAAGTCAAAATTATTTATTTAAAAATAATATTATTTACTGCATCTTTTTTTATTTTGATAACAGAAAATTAAACACTAAGCTTATTCCTCCAAATGGTTTTTCAATCAGAACTACTTTGAAATAATGGACAATGCCCATTTTGACAAAATTTGGTATGAAGGTACTAGGTACAATAATATTTTCGTACAACGGGGCGCAGCTAGTTATGAATAAATTTGAAATAATTTAGTGGTTTCGTTTATCTAAAACATATTTATAAAGGAGAGATTGATATAATGTTTAAAAAAAGTGTCTTATGTTTGCAACGAACCCTTAAATTATTCAAGTTGTTTTCATAACATTTTGTTACTATCTGTAATTGAGTACACCTTAAAAGATAGGATAGGTCGTTTTCATATCAATTACTGACCTTAATCCGTGCGAAACCGGGAACGGAACACTAGTTTAATATCAGCAAAATTACCTGCCCAATTTTTAAAGCAATAAAATGAATAAAAATTAAATGACAAAGAAACTATAGTTTATAAGTAATATTTCAAGATCTTCCAAAGGTGTTAAATGAGCTCGAAATAACTGAATAATTCTTTAAATAAAATAATTAGCAGTTTTGTGGTAACAGCTTGATCCCGTCATTTCGAGGCGTCAAAATAGCGGGATCAGTGTTGGCCTTCAATATCTTCAAGACCAAGGAAGTACCTAAATTATTATTAAAGGTGCCAAATAGTACTAAATGAGATTTCAAACAAGATAGGAAAAGATGTTTAAAACAAAAAGTGATCCCGTCATCTTGACGTTCATACTAAAATCCTATCGATTGCCAACAAAAATAATATAGCTATATGCCGGAGATAGATATGTTTTTTAATTCAATTGATTTATTCATCATCATTATCTAGGGTAATCCTAGCCTTAGTCTGCTGATATCCAACTAATATTATAAATGCGAAAGTGAGTTTGTATATTTATTTGTTTGTTTGTTACCTCTTCACGCCGTATCTACTGAACCTACTGAACCAATCTTCCTGAAATTTCGCATTCACATAGCTTCATAGTATTGAGAAGAACATATGGTACCTTTCATCCCGAGAAAAAAAAACTGTTCCCGATTGAATCTCACGCAGGCGAAAGCTAGTTGTAACATATGTATAAGTTATTGTGCATACATCCCTGAACCGATTTTGATGAAATATGATTCAGAGACAACTTGAAACTTGTAGAACATGAGATACATTTAACAGGATTTAATTAGTTGTTGGTAGTTAAACAGATTGTTATTATTGTTTTTTTTTCAAATAATTAGGTATTTATCATTTTAGCAGGCTTGTAACGGCGCGTTCGACGGTTCGCACGACGTCGATATGGCTGCCATGACTATACAGTCGGTAAGTAAACTTAAGCTTTTTTAATCTTTGCAATACCCTTTTGATTCGGCTCTTATTATAAATACATAACTATATACATATATAAAAATCAATTGATGTTCGTTAGTCTGGCTAAAACTCGAATCAAGAATAGTTGGGACGATTTGGCTAATTTTGGTCTTGAAATATTTGTAATTTTTTTATTTTTTCGATGCGTGCAACTTGGTTCTCGTTTTAACAGAAGCTAAAAAATGTTTACCAACATTTTCTAACATTACGAGTACTAATGTTATTCGGTATAAAGTAATTTGTAATTATTTAAACATATTACATTATAATTAAAATACATATGTAAATATTATTTAATGATGACAATTAATATTTTTATTTAAAGATCGTTAAAACCTTACGACTATTATTATGTTTACAAATATTAGTCCACCATTAGCACCAACAAATTTACTGCAACTTCTATCAGCAATAGTAGGTTTTTTATAAACATAGTTGATCATATAATATGATTTTAGATACCACAAATTCCTATTGGAGCACACTCGCCCCACAGTGACCTTGGTGACGCATTGTTGATAAACATGTCGGCCACTTCGAGCCCTGCCGAGCAACATTTGTACAACGACAACCCTGTCCTCACCCAATGCAACTTACAGATGAATTCTTTACCCGATTTTAACTCTACGGAACTCAAGCAAATATTGGAACATAACTCCGGAATGACCGCGGAAGAGAAGAAGCAGTTCTCTGAAGCTAATTGGATGCGTAAGTAATTTATTTTAATTTATTTTAATACGAGATTCTTACAAACATATCTGAGTCCCAAAAAATTTTAATCTTCCGGCTCCTATTTCAGCAATTATTATCATCAGCTTTATAAAAAGATTCGAGTTACTTCCGTAATATTAGTCCTAATACTCGACAGTACTTCTTTTTATAAGTAGGTATAAAATATTCATCAACGTCAATCATTCACAGTTGACTCTCTACCTATAATATTTTCAATACCTTTAATGCACGCGGGGCCTTTGACTTATTTGAGGCCGGTAATGGAAGGCAGTTATTGTGCCTAAAGCACAGAATAGATAATAGTACTAAAGTACCTAAAGGTTAATGCGGATTTGCATGTAAAAAGGGTGGCGAAGATCAGATGACAGTCTCTCAATTTTAATAACCAGTGCCGTCCTACCTAGGACTAATGAATAACAGATGCATACCCTGGGCTCTGAACCGTCAGTTGCGGTTGTAACTGAAAATGTCGCTTAATGATAGATTTTATTACTATTCTGTTAATTTGAGGCGTCTATTTTTCCTATTATCATTATTACGTGTCACTGTCAATCGACCATGCGCACCCTGGTGTCAGAGTTCTTCGGAACCGCCTCTCGGCTTTTGACGTGGTTCCTTTAACGACTACCAGATGGCAGCCGGGACCAACATTTATACATAGAGTGTACATAAATTAATCTTTAGCTGGAAGATTTTTTTTTACCCATCGGAACCATTCTTTCAGTCTGCCTTTAGGACATTGCGGGCTTGAAGTACCTATTGTCCTATAGGAAAGATAGGCAGCAGGTCTCAATGACGAAACCTGATTATTTCATTGTTACCAGTTCCGTGGGCAAGGCAGGTTAACTCGTTGGTCCTGCCATCTGTTGTGGTGGTCGTTAAGGAAACTTCGTCAGAGGCCGAGAGGGGGTTTAAAAAACTGTAGGGTGAGAGTGGGCAAAATATGCAGGGTCAATCGACCTTGTTGAATGTATTTATGGACGCGGTGTGTAATTGATACAGTTTAATGTTACTAATTCCATAATACAATAACAAACAATAACGTGTATGTTGTAATAACGTGTGTCTGTTGTCAGTTACCAGAATTATATTAACATTGTATTATGTTGTTTCAGCGTACCTAGAATCATTTGGAAGTTTACCGGAAGAGGTAATTATTATGTGAACAATAACATTAAGGGTGTCAGTAGCATGTTTGCATTGCTAAATAAACTAACGTCCGAATACTCAAATGCTACTCAATTTTGAGAGCTGCTCAAGTATCATGCTCTCGCGCTGAACGTCAACGATATGACAGTGACATCATGATACTTGAACAACTCTCAAAATTGAGTAGTGTTTGAGTATTCGAGCATAAGTTCAATACTGAAACAATGGTTTGGATATTATAGGTTTGAATTACCTGATAGCTTCATGATAGTCTAATAAGGTGATAGAACTTAGCAAGGCACATTAAGGTGACACCTCGGTGAACACTAGCGCCACCATCATTTAAGTCATTGTTCACTGAAAACACGAGTTATCAAAAATCCATGTTATAATTAAGGTTCTTGATTAAAGTCTATTTTAAACATATTAAATTGTAGTTCCCTATAGTTACAAATTGGAATATTGCTTAAAATTTATAGAGATTATATAATAATCTAATGTATACTTTGATTCAGCTTCACTTCCGTTCCTAGTAATAGCCAACAGCGACAAAGTAATAGAAAAAACTATAACTATGGCGCAAAATGTTTATACCTATAATCATAGTTAAAAAATGAAAATAATTCGGTAATAGAGATGATATGCCACTCACTCTATAAATAAATTTTATAAAGTTTATACTTATTGATTATACTATACTCAATAAAGAAAGTTATTTCTGTACAATAAAGTTTTAACATAAATAAATATCTCGCGCTTCGGCGAACACTAGCGCCACCATCATTTAAATCATTATTCACTGAAAACACGAGTTATCAAAAATCCATGTTATGTAATTAAGGTTCTTGATTTAAAGTTTATTTTAAACATATTAAATTGTAGTTCCCTATAGTTACAAAGTGGAATATTGCTTAAAACGGCCACTTTTAACAGTTTTGAATTTTATAATATATATATAGATATATGCAAGTCTTACACGCCACCTGGCAGTCGTCAAATAAATAAACCACAAAGTAGCCGTGAGGGGGTACAAATGCCACCATGATGTACAGGTTCGGTTGACCGTGCAATGTAACCCACTCGATAAATGAAGACTATGGGATAAGTCCGTCGCTGCATGTTCCTTTATTAAATGTTTTATTTTGTCATTTTTAATTCAATAAATTTACTACTACTACAACTAAGTACTTTTTTGTATGTATTTATTTATGTTAAAACTTTATTGTACAGAAATAACTTTCTTTATTGAGTATAGTATAACTTTTTATAGTATTTCATTTTTTAACTATGATTATAGGTATAAACATTTTGCGCCATAGTTTCTTCTATTACTTTGTCGCTGTTGGCTATTACTAGGAACGGAAGTGAAGCTGAATCAAAGTATACATTAGATTTTTATATAATCTCTATAAACATAAACGTTTAAATATAACGAAGGTATGAGAGCTAAAACGCAGCCTTTAATAAATTGGATAACTACAATAATTTATTTATTAAATAAAACCTTATTGTTCAACAAGCAAAAATTATATAAAAACCATTGGCTGGCTGCCAACAACCATTGTAATATTATGTGGTAAAAATAGTGGTTTAAGCGTCGCAAAAAAGTTTTGACAAATCACAGATTGAGTTAGCCCCACAGTAATTTCGAGACTTGTGTTAAGGAAACTATATTTTATAACAAATATACATATAGTTAAACATCCAAAACCCAGGCCAATCAGAAAAATATCATTTTACATCTTGACCTGACCGGGAATCGAACCCGGACCTCCTGAGTCATGTTAACCATTACGCCATGGAGGTCGTGGGCATAATAATCTTATTCAAATAGTATTTTTGATTATTGATATATAACATTGTCAGACAAATTTAGGTTTAGTAACCCTCTCCCTCTCAGATTCCTTTTTCTCGTGTTTTCAATGTATGAAAAATACCCATTAAACTTGTTTTGTGTTAAGTCCTATTACCGGAATGTCCAGTCTGTTTATTAGGTCTATTTCCCTAAACGTCCATAAAAGTTAATATGGTTAAAATGAGAAATTGGTTTTAAATGAATAAAAATTATTTCGTTTGGTTTGTATTACCACTTTTGATTATCCGTATTCTGCTTAATTGCCAACCACAGACGAGCTACGTCGGCAACTTATAATATTAACATAATATTATATTAAAAAAGTGGAAGACTTAATAATTTGCAAAATGTTTTTTTTTTACAGACAAATAGTATGACTTTCATGAGGGCTATGCTTGTACCAGATTCGGGAGTAAAAGGGGTGAGTCGTTTTAAAGAAATAAATTAATTTACTTCCACTCCCTCACAACACATGTGTTCTCAAAAAAGCCTTATTTGTCTAAGTGTCAAATATTGTTTAAATTTTTCGCGAATTTTTTATTCTATATCTGGTTGGATATAAACTGGTAAATTATCTTTGCGTATCGCAAATATTCATATTATTTGGTATTTGAACTCTGCTAGGGTTAATATTGTTCCAGCTATTCAAAATATCTGCGACAAGGTGCAAATACAGATGTGTATTTTGAGTTCTAAAGCAACCAGGAAAACGCTACGATGAGAGATATGATGCGAGTCCAGCAGGTGGCTTTAATGATTGAATATATAGGTTATATCTAGAATGGGTAATACTTCAAATATTTGTTAGGTTTTGTTATAATTAAAATACGACTAAGTATAGTTAAATTTCAGGGTGGTACAACACAAAGCACCAGCAAAACGCCAAAGTCTTCACTTAAGTCTGTTGAAGCTAATGATAACGATGTGAAATTGAATATTGTTGATAAAACCAAGGGCCAAGAAAAGCCATTTTACAAAGCGGAAGATGGTCAAGAAGTTAAGAAGGTAAATTACATGGTTTATTAAAATATTTGTTTTTTTTTTGACCACTAGCGAGCTATCACGGTTCATGAGATACAACCTGGTAAATGACGGATGGACGGACAGCAGAGTTTTATGAGGTCCCGTTTTTATCCTTTAGGTACGGAACCCTAAAAATATATTTTAGGCAATCAGTTGGAAAGATAAAATAACAAATGAAAAAGTTTTAAAACGTATAGGGGAGAAATGAGCTTTAATAAAGGAAATTGAGAACAGAAGAGGAAAATGTATGTTCCCACATTTTCCTCTTCTGTTCTCAATTTCCTTTATTAAAGCTCATTCCCCTATTACGACACGAAGACTTTGTGAAGAAGAGGTAGATAGACCAAGAAGGAGTTTTATAGAACAAATAAAAGATAAAGTGGGGGTCGTGTCGTATCAGGAGGTGAAAAGGCTAGCGGAGGATAGAAACATCTGGAAGAGACTCCACCGATAAGAGCACAGCTCTTAAATTTTAGATAGATAGGCAATCAGACTCCATGGTCCTATTAACGTCACGTCAGATCTCTTTATGGGATAAGTCCGCCGTTGCATTTATCTTATGCAATGTATTTTTGTTAATTTTGTGCAAATTGTTACAAACAAACATGTCAAATAAATAAAAGGCGTCAATATAAATAAGTGTAATATTTCCAGTTGGTGGTAGAACTAGTGGATTTGATGCGCAAAACGCCTCTCAACAAGACAGTGATCCGCAACAAGTTGGAGAGGCTCGTCGAGAGGCGGCTGTCCAACGGAGACACGTAAGTGAAGGCTATGAGTAAAGTTATATTAATGTGTTGTTTACGCGTAGTCTTGTGTGTTCTTTGTGTTGGTGTATATTGCATACTAGCTGTTCCCCGCGGTTTCTCGCCATTAGTGTGTATGTACTATAGCCTTCCCCAAGAATCAGGTTTCATATACAAAAAGAATTTTGCAAATCCGACCAGTAGTTTTCAAGTTATAAGCGTTCAAACAAAGAAACAAACTCTTCAGCTTTATTATATTAGTATAGATTTATTGATTTCGTTATTATTGTGGATAGGTATAAATATTAAATACTAGCTGTTCCCCGCGGCTTCGCCCCGCGTGGGACTCGGTTATATCGCGCCCAAAAGTAGCCTATGTTTAACCTCAGGTCGCTAACTACATCCCTACCAAATTTCATCACAATCGGTCCAACAGTTTAGCCGTGAAGAGGTGACAGACAGACAGACAGACTTTCGCATTTATAATATTAGTATGGACTAGCTGCACCCCGCGGTGTTACCCGCTGTTTATCATACACAGCAGCGTCATCTACTTTATAAATTTAACGAAACCTACAAAAATCGCGTACTTTTCGGAAAAAAAGTATCATAATTATTATGTGGTAATCCAAGGTTATCTCCATACAAAATTTACCAAAAATTATGCCCAGCCGTTTGTGCGTAAAGTATAAGTGGGATACTTCTATGAAAAAAAAAAAAACAATTAATTTTATACTGATTACTTTTATATTCTTTAAGTATTCATTACATGTAAACGTAGTTTTAAAATTACGCATTGATTTAATTATTATAATTATTGATTAAAGAATTATAAGTATTATTTTAGGTTTATAATCACATGACAAAATAAAGATAACAGAATCGTCAATAGTCGACAGTGTCAGTTGAATTTGTACCGCACCGTGTGTAAATTTTCTTTGCCGTTGTCGCAACTTTGTCTATACTTTTTGCCATAGATTTAGTATGAGATTCTAAGTTTATGTTTTTTGCCTTTAATCTACATAAATAACTAAATAAATCATATTATAGGACCCAGCTGTCTGTGCACCTACCACCAAGACTTAATAAGAAGAAATATCACGTAAAAATGACATAAATAACCCATTCTCAATCGCGTGTCTTGTCAATGCGGTTTGCCTTTTTTAATTATAATGATCAAAGAAATTACACAAGAGTTGTGTTTTCAATAGTGATTGTCTGGAGCCTATTTTAAACCAAACGATTTTTTTTCTATTGTCTAAAGTTTCGGGTTAAACTATCAAAGAAAAGATTCCAACATTCTGTAAAAAAATTATAATTATACAAGCTCTTTTACGCGAACAGCAAAACAGTATTTATACACCGACTAAAAGAATATTCAAAATTATACAATTCAAAAGTATACGTGAACAATGCATTAATGTTGCTTTACTTCTAGTCCTCACCTCAAGTTGGGGACCTCCCAACCCCAACGAGGATGAGATTGGATTATGTCGATCCAAGATATTTAATTTATTACGTAAGTGACTAGCACTTTATATTATATTTGACCTTTTACCATCTAATGCTCTGAGCCAGAGTCCAGACCAGTTGACCATCGAGAAAACAGAATAATTTATTCAAGACAAGACACAATAATATTACGTATTGCCGCTTTTCTGGATGTCTGAGTTCGTTCTACTGGATCCGTATGTATAAGCCCACAAATAATTTTTCATTGGTCATAGGTACATTGATTTTGTAAAATTCTATTACTGCTTTGAAGAATATCTGATAGTGTGCATCTACGTAACAGTAGAGGTAAGATCCCCACCATGCGATCTGATATGTCGCTGATACAATAAACAAATTTTTCTATGGTACCCTTTGTGGGTAATAAATTGGTTAAAAAAATTAACGTATAAAAATAAAGAACTACAAACAGGTATCTAAATTACCGCCAAGTTACAAACAGATTACTTAATTTGTAAATGAACATCAAATGAATATGGCCTATTTTAGACTTCATGGTAAGGTGATGTTCTGCGGGTTTGTTAGATACAAACTCATAATACATGTTCAAGAGCGTAATAAAAAATCAGAATAGTGAGTTTATTTACCAAACAGTTAGGTACTAATTTAATTAAAAAAAAAAAAAACTATATCAAAAGCCACATGGGTTGTTTTGAATCATGCACTAAAGTGTAAAAAAGTGTTTTTTCATTCTAACATAAACTATATTGTACAACCACAGGTTCCTGCACATGTCTCTCAATAGCAACCGGCCGAGCTTCGAATACATCGTAAAGATGGCGCACCACCTCGGCATGACCCATCTGCTTAACCTGCAGAACAATCGGCTACAAACTATACTGCATCTCGCGATTGTCGCCGAAGCACCCACACTTGCTGGTTTCCTTGTCCATAAAGGTAATATGTTTATTTATGATGACATGTAATGCCTACTCCAAATCAACAATTTTCAATTAAAATTAATTTGATTGAGTTTTAAAATTCTCAAATTCAGGTTTAAGACCAAAATCAAACTTTAAAATAAGGCTTTGTTTTTCACCTTAACGTCATTTAATTAACAATTCAGAATGACAGTGGTCTATTTCCACAACCCCCACAATTGGTCAAACAATTATATTATAAAATTATAATAATTGTATAGGTTGCGACCCCATGCTAGAGGACGAAGACGGCAACAACGCGATACATTACGCCGTGATGTGTCGCGAGAATACCGCGTGTCTCGACACGTTGCTTACCGCCATCGACAAATACGGGGTGCAACATGATGTCAACGCTAGCTCCAATGGTAAGATATAAACAAACACGTTAAATATTTATAAGCTTAAACGGATTTACCCGTTTGGCACCAGTTCTTGTAAGTAGCTCCAACCCCGCTCGTATCACTGGGCATCACCCATCCAGTCCTACTTGCCCCTTGTCCGTGCCTACCTTTACATTTTGTACAGACATAGTTATAACCCACTGCAATATCAAATATTAATCTAGGCCACATTGAATGACCAGAACTATACAGGATCGGAGGCGAATGCTATACATTGATACTAACCATAATATACCAAACAAGAGGGGCTCAACTGCAGTGGGGATATACGTGTTACGTGATGTGACCTAACGCTTCAATTTAGTAATGATCCCGCTTATTTTTGACGAAAAAAGTGTGAATTATATTAATAATGTTCGTCTTCGTCGAGTTTTATCTAATAAGTAATGGAATTTAGAAAGCCAGTCAACGAAATAAAGAATCCTGGCGAAGCCCCATACATCGTTTGTACGAAAAAAAACAAAAAATATAGATAACTTGAAACAAATCGCATTAGCAAGAACACTTAACTAATTACACGTTTACCACCACTAAATAATTATAAACCCCGGGGTTTTTTAATTATTCCGTTTTTTAAAAGTCGTCCTTTTGTTTCATTTTCCATCGCCATATTTAAAACAAAACCCACCCAACCACAACTGAACTGAAACATCATGTCACTCTGACAGTTGCTAGCATTGTCAAATCGACATTGACAGTTGATTTAATTGATTATAGTAGAGTACTAGGTTAGGATATTAGGAAAGTCAATATATTTATTGCTTTGCACTTTCTTTATGTAGACCGCAATCTACAGAGTTCAAGTCAGTTTGAATGACAGTGACATTGGCAGTTGTAAGTCGTGGCTCTATGCGAATGTTTCACTTTCTACATTGCTATATTTAAGTTCTGGTAACATAATTTATAATAAAAATCTAGTTTTTTTCCCGGGGGTTTAAAAATATTTTATTTACAGAAATGTATTTCTGGGACTATTATGATGTTGTAAAAAAAAAATCAACTCATCCGTATTTTTTTTTTTATTCGTAAAAATTCCGCCATCATTCTTTCATTTCATTTCAGTGTCTCATGGGATCGAAAAATTTCGGTATAGTATGGTATTGTTTGAACAATACATTATTGGAACAATAAAAGTTTGCGCGTTAACTTTGTATAGGATTGAACCTTCGTACTAGTGTATTCTGTAATCAATGCTACGACACAGTTTTAACATTTACGAGTGGTTACAGAAAAACAAACACCGCTTCACCTCGCAGTGACATACAATTCTGTGTCTAACACGCGTCGTCTTCTGAAACACGGCGCCAGTACAAGCGTCACTGACAGCCAGGCCCGCACTCCACTACACATCGCCGCTAAAATGAACTATATGCTGGTTATGAAGGAATTGTTGGAATACGTACCTGCTGTGAGTATATTTTTTTCTCCGTCCTTTCAAAAAAGAATGGCTAAAGCACTAGACCACATAGACATTAATTGCCACTACACCTTTGCTACATAATCTACCACAGAATTTAGAAATATTAACAAGAAGTGGTATAGCGCACAAAAAGCGTGTCACTAGTTTGGCTTGCAAGCCAACGTTTCACACAGAAAAAATGGGCGGGAAATTTGATTACGTTATTTATTGCCACTGTTATTGGTCGATAATATTAGGTGGCTTTGTTGTAAACTATGTAATACATTTCTAATAAGGTGTGGCGTGGTGTATTTTTTTTTTTATTTACATGTATTAATTGAAGATAATAAGAGAATACGCTGCCACACTGATCCTGGAACTAAATCCGCGTCAAACATTTCTATTCGGATAATTTCTCTGTTCTGTGTAATCTACGTTAGGATAAGGTGACTATGTGACTTGACTTAATGTCCTATGTCCTGTATCTGGGGCAGAGGACATTCACAGTGACTCTTCACGTCGCTCCAAGTCTTGTGAACCTTCTTGGCCTCATCCGGCACCGTGTGTTTAGAGCTTTGTTTAGAGCGGCCATGCTTTCGTTTTCTTTAATAATTTCAGTCCATCGTTTGTTTAGGAATGTAGTCGGGAGCTTCTTCGGAGGGTGTGGCCCAAGGTTGCCAACCGTACGAGGTTCCTCGTACAAATACGAGATTTGTGGTCTTCCGTACGAGGTACGAGGACGCTATCAACCTCGTACAATTATGTACGAGATTTTCAAAATATTATGGCCATTCGATTTTATTTAATGGATTATCTAGCTAGCTCCAAATGAACTCTCGCTACTTTACCGGACTCTAGGCCATCCATACGATCTTTTTGGATCACCAATACAAATTAGTATAGTAAAAACTAGTGCCATCCATTCAAACTTGTAGCAACTTCTTATACCATAAATTGCACTGCCGGGGATTTCCCGGATGACGGGATAGCTACCATAGACAATCATCGCGTAAATAATGATTGTATATGGTAGTTCAACCAGGAAATCCCCGGCTAATAAAACATTTCGTACTTCGCAATACTTCGCATTAGTTGATTGTACTACGTCGTGAAGATAATTGGATTTTTTTTGTAAAAAAGAAGATTTCTATTGTTAATACAAAGTTATTTCCATTGTTTAGAGCAGATATGTAGCGCCATTTGCAACATCATAGCATAATTAATTTGAATGTACGAGGTTTGAAAGTCAATATACGAGATTTTCAGCTGCACATGTACGAGGGATCTTTTTTTTTTTTGGCAACCCTGGTGTGGCCGATACAATTGCACTTGCGTAACTTAATCTTTTGTTCGATCAAAATCTCGCGACATGATGTAGCAGATATTGGTTGGAGATGGTCTCTGGCGTATATGCAGTGCCCCTAGTATGAGTTTTGCTTAACGCAGACGCTAGCGACTGCGTTAGCGATTTAGTATGGCAAACCTGTACAGCGCCTCTGGCGGATAGTAAGGCAACTAAGAAATTCCATATAAAATCCTAACGCAGTCGCTAGTGTCTGCGTTAAGCAAAACTCATACTAGGGGCACAGAGTATCTGACGAAGGCATCGGTTGACAAATACCTGAAGTGGGAGGGAATAGGAGGTCTCCTTTGTAACCTTTCACGTTTAATACGACTATCTAGCCATATATAATATATTTAGTTTGTGTATGGAATGCCTTAAAAACCGTCAATGATGACGTGTGTGTGTGTCCTTAGTGAACACTCTTTCAATCTCCATAAATAATTACAAGCTTGCTTTGATGTCAGTGGTTACCATATTCGACACTGTGTTTGAAATGTGTTTATTCTGTGTTTGAAATTCGTCGTAATAGATAATCCGCTCCACATTGGCCTTTGAATGAACTGTGTATAATGTGTAAATATGTATTTCTTTGAAAAACATGAGTATACAAAAGATCTTGATTGATAATTTTCCATCGACCCTAAGGTTGACTGGAAGCGATTGCTTTAGCGATATGTTTTTTCTGTTGTATGTTTTTCAGTATTTGTATCTTGCTTGTGGTGTTTTTTATTAAGATTTACTTAAGCTGTTTTATATTTACAGCCTGAAATAGACGCAGTAGACGGGCGAGGATACACCGCTCTTCAGATACTGTGCGACGGCTGCGTTCAACAACACACCGTCGAGATGGTCAAGATGCTACTTGAGAAAAAGGTACGTCTTTTTACTATCCTTCTGAAATGAAATAAATTGTTTTATATTATCTACTACCTGTTACTCCGCCCGAAGCTGTACAGGTCATCATGCTACGCCAACTTCTAGCATGACCTGGACATAATGTTTGAAATTTATTTTTCTCTTGTTATAATATCCGGCACATAAGTTGGACACAAACGGGACATGCGGGGGGCTGCGCACGTTAAAATTTGTATGAAAATCGGCTACTGCGCACTCAAGGTCATTTCAGTTTATGGCCAACTTATACGCCGCGAACTGTACTGTAATAAACTATATATCTACATTGTATTTTTACTAATGCAATAGAGATTTTTTGTATTGTAATTGAATAGGCTGACCCGCGAGCTAATGGCTACCGTTCAGCGTGGCACCTCGCCAAGAACAAGCCGGCCATCCGCGACGTCATGCAGCCGTTCCTCGGCGTAGCCATGGACGAGGACGACGTCAAGTCGGAACCGGAGGACGATATCAAGTCCGAACCAGAAGACGATTCGGAGGACGAGGTTATTGAACATTCATGTTGTATACATTATTTACTACCATTTCTAAAGGTTGCATGGAAGAAATGGCTTTCAGCGGTAACGCCGGCTTTTGTGTTTTATATTTAAACTAGCGACCCGCCCCTTCGCACGGGTGCAATATTATAGGTTTTACTTACATAAAAACCTTCCTTTTGAAGAACTTTATCTATTCAAAAAACCGCTTAAAAATCCGTTGCGTAGTTTCAAAGATTTAAGCATACATAGGGACAGACAACAGAAAGCGACTTGTTGTATACTATGTAAATATAAAGATAAAGATTATATTTTAACCTATTTTATTTAATCTCAGCATTGAAGGGTTTTGTATTGTAAGAAAAAAGTTACAAGTACTTACTAAATTAGTGTGCTTCCGTCATTACTCAATTCTTGTAAAGAACGACTTTGACTTAGCAAGGTAACACCTGGAATAATAAATATTTAAAAAAAAATTGCTTTATTACATGACCAATAAGAGGATAGTGGTAAGCTGGTATAGCAGGTATATTCTACCTTCTCAAATAGTTAATTAACATTGAAACTACGAAGAAACCAAAAATTACTTCATTTTTATATACCCGTGACACAGAACTCGAGGATTTGTGACTTTGGAATTGACAGATTGATGACCAGACAGACAGACAGAGAGGCAAAATTTGTAGATTATCCTTCAGTTCGGTCCGGCTATCAAGCCTGTCGGCCTTATATTTTCTACGTAGTTAATTTTTACAGACTGTCGAAATTTACTTCAGTATCATTAGACTAATATCAAAGCGCAATTTATAAGGCAATATTAATTCCACAGTACATCGAAGCGGAAATGTGCCTTCCTGAACTATCCTGCTACATATCGGAGCTGGCGCCGTGTTTGGACGCGTCGGGCGCCTGGCGCGCGCTCGCCGGCAAACTCTCCCTCGACTCTATGTGTTCCTGGTACCAGAACACAGAAAGCCCTACGAAGACATTGCTTAACTTCCTCAAGGTAAAATTATTTCTTCTACCTACTGCTTTTACACCTTGAGAGAGACGTATCAGGGCAGAGATCTTGATCTTATATGAGATCCTGGTTCCAGAGCGGCTAGCTCTACGAAGACATTGCTTAACTTCCTCAAGGTAAAATTATTTCTTCTACCTACTGCTTTTACACCTTGAGAGAGACGTATCAGAGCAGAGATCTTGATCTTATATGAGATCCTTCTTCCAGAGCGGCTAGTCCTATGGAGATATTGCTTAAGTTCCTCAAGGTAAGATTATTTCTTCTACCTACTGCTTTTACACCTTAAGAATAACGTATCTGTGGAGATCTCTCTCTCTATTATAATGAGATCCTGGTTCCAGAGCGGCTAGCTTTACGAAGGCATTTCTTAACTTCCTCTAGGTAAAATTAATGTTTCTTCTATCTACTGCTTTTACACCTTGAGAGAGACATCTGCGGAGATCTCTCGATTCTATGAGATCCTGGTTCCATAGCGGCTATTCCTACGGAGACATTGCTTAACTACTCAAGGTAAAATGAATATATTATGTTTCTTTACTTCCTCTTGCTGGGAAATATCATCATTATTAAAAAAAAAAAAACAATACGTCAATGGACTCATTGCTGGCCTAAGACAACAATGTTATTAAAAAAAATTCATTGCCGGCCGCTAATTGAGGTTTTTTAATGTACACGTTTTCATACATTAGGTTTTTTAGTTTCACTCTGGCCAGCCAACCAAAAAAAACCTATTCTAGCGGTCGTTAATGGAAATTACTGGACACTTTTGTTAGGTTGGTACTAACCATACTTTTTTTTTATCGTCTTAAAATATGTATGAACATTTCAAAAAGTTTGAAAAAAGAACACAGCGAAGGATGTCTTATTGTCGACGCCATTTTAAAATTTGATACGATGTTGTTTCGTCTCAAGAGGATTTCAGAGAAAGTAAAGTACTACAAGCCTCGGCTTCGGCTCGTATTTTTAAAAGGCCTCGGCTTCGCCTTGTCCTTTAAAAGCACTAGGCAAGGCCTCAGCTGCGCTTCGGCCTTGCAATATAACTCGGCCGTAAATGGCTTCATTTCTGGCCTCGACAGTAATGTACTATTTACATCTTGAGAGAAACTTTTCCGTAGAGATCTCCTTTGATTCTATGAGATGCTGGTACCAGGACACAATTAGCCCTATAAAGACGCTACTTAACGTCGCTGAGGCAGTGTTAATTTTAAATTACATAGTGTGCCTGCGAATTTCTTCCTCAACTTTGTTCAAGATAAAGCGAGCATTACACTAATCGGAAACATCTAATCGACTGAAAATCTTAAAATAGATTATTTTTGTTTCAGCAAAGCGACACTGAAATCTCGTCTAGATCTCTCGCGATGACCCTTGAGGAGATAGGACAAAAAGATGCAGCAGCAATCATTCGCAAATACATCAATTAAATGATCAATTTAATATCAAGGCTTGGATTTTGTACAATAATTCACGCGTAAACAAAAATTTAAGCCATATTAATTTGTATTTTTTACTCTTAAATATAAAGGTGCTTGTCGATATGATATTTTTCAGTCATCATAGTAGTAGTCAGCCATACAAATCAGTCCATCACTTGCAGTATAATTAAGCTAAAGTGTGAAAGACAGATTTTTGGTTGGCGCGTTATGTTACGATACGTAAGTAATGCATTTTTTACTACTTCCGAATTGAACTTTTAAAATATCTTAGAATAGGTACATGTTTTAAAATTCAATTAAAATTTTCTTTGATAAATCTATGAAATCATCATTATGCCCGTTTATATACTTTTGGTTGTTAGGTCTTGTTTCGCTAGTTTCCAATAAAATGTATAATTTTAAAGTGGTTTATAAAAACATATTGAATTTTGAATATTTATTATCGGGATAGACCTAAGCTAGGGCGGGTAAAATATCCGCCCTAGCGCTAAGCGCTATTTCTAACGCAACACTGTCAGATAAGTTCTGAAGTAAACAGTAATGTAGCTCTACGAGGAAACTGATTCTTATTCCAGTCTCTTATTACTATATGTTGCCTTTGTTTAAGCTTGAAAGATTAGTTTTGTAAGCGTCTTCTATTTTAAGTTAAATGCATTTCTAAATATATTTTCATAATTGTTATGTTTATGTCCGACTTAGTGATCCATTAACTATTTGATTTACCTTAATACTATTAAAATATTTTTTTATAAGAATGTATAATGCTACAAAATTGTAATAAATAGCATTGTTACTATTTTTAGATTGCCTGCCAAATGAAAAACTTTATAGTCTGGGTAAAGGACAGAATTTGTTATTATTATATCATTCATAGTGTTAAAAAAATTATAATTATGTCTTGGACATTGGAGAAATGCGACATGCTATTTTATGTTTTATATACCTATATCATTCTAAATAATATTGACAAGTTTGATCAATATCGGACTGTTATTTTACTTGTATTATTTTGTTTTTGAATAAGTGTGAGTGAATGAAAAGTTTGTATGTTTCACAGAAAATACAGGAATTAAACTTTAAAGTTAAGAATATGCATCGTCTATGTCATCCGTAACATGTTCATAGGAGCTAAATTGTTTTGGTACCGAATTTACATATCTCTTATGTATGTCAAAGTTTAGATGTTTTTAGCTGTGCTATTATTATATTAAAGCTACACACTTTAACGACTTAATTTCAGCGTGTCGGATCGATTGAAACATGTAACTTAAATATAGATTAAATAAAGAACCTGTGATACATGTTAAAGTGGCTTATTGAATTTTTATTAAAATGAACGTGTATGTATAATTAGTGTTATTTTTAAGTAATATTCGCATAAAAAATATACCGACTGCCAATTTGAAATTTTCACATAGTTATATAAATATAATATGACATGATATATATGCAATTTCTGCCCAGATTTTGCAATAGCCTTTTCATATTGCAACTATTTGTGAAAATATATGCATGTTATGGTCTTAATACAGAGTAAAATGGTTACTTGATCGCATTAACGCGTGATCCTGTATATAAAATCGCAATACGGTGGACGAAGCCTATTTTTATCTCGCTTGATTGCCACTCTGGTCGTACCCCTTTGTTTCCATTAGTTCTATTGCCACCAACATAGTTGATCTATGTGATCTGTAAAAGAAATCCAGTGTGAGCGTAAAAGTTTGTGTTTTTCAAGTTGCATAAAGTCAGTGTTAGTTGCACGTTCATCCGATACGATTTATGATTTTTTATTTTACATTATACACTGAATTTGTAGTATACGATGTAAAATAGACATTCATACTACACAAAAAAATTATATACGTACGCTCCGAAGTAGTGAATACGCAACTTTAGCTCCCATAAAAATAGGTGGATATTTATTTTTAAATATCTATGTAAAAAGTGAAAATCTTGAATTCGGATTAAACATTTTTAATGTGGGTGATATTGGTGTTACATTGATAAATCTATTGTTGTATTTTGTAATTTTTAATTAAAGTTAATTTTTTACTCGTATGTTTCATTTACTCATGGACACGGTCAATCGATTGTGCACACCCTGGTATTAGAGTTGTTCGGAGCCGCTTCTCGGTCTCTGATGTGGTTATCGACTACCAATACTACCATACGATGGCCTTTGATTATTTATTATAGAATAAATAATCAAAGATGATGGCAGCTGGGGCTAATGATGAATAACTTTCGAAGAACGGAATCATCTTTGTGATTCAAGCCGACAAACGACAGTAGTTAAATATTATGGAACGTTCATTTGGTGGAACCACAGAGAAATTACCATCAACTATTTAAGCAGGCAAGAAACGATCATGGGGGTTACTACCGTCTCTTAAAACCATGCAAGTTCCAGTGATTAAGCGAGACAACGCGATACAAGATATAATGCGACATCCCCCTTACTCACTGGAACTTGCATGGTTTTAAGAGATGGTAGTAAGCCACCATGATATTACAACACAATGTAAGGCGACACCTCACTTACTTGTTTCGGGTCTGCTAAAACAGTTGATAGTAACAACTAACAATACAATACAAATATTCTTTATTGCACCACAAAATAATAAAAATTACATAAAACAGCTTTATTTACCCCCCTAGCATACTATTACTAATTCTGTGCCCCTAGACTAGATAAAGTATTACAATAAAAACAGCTGAGTTTGACAACCGTGCGTGACAGTTGCTGTCTATTTGATTAATTTACGTCAAAAGTCATCAAAACCAAATCAAAACAAACAAACCAAAATTGAAGCAGCATTTGCAGCATAATTTTTGGAATGCGTTCTATAATTTTACGTAATTCCGTTTTATTAAATGATTTAATAGGGACGGTGAAGTGGTCAAATGATTCCAAAACGTTTTTTATTCATGTTTCACATTTCTTCTCTAGACCGTCGGCGTCAGAAGTTCTGACAGCATACCTGTTGCAATGCAACGAGCCCCCATGGACCTCGTATTTTGTAAAGGTAACGGTCAAAGTGTCGCAAAGGGTGCGCAAGTCGAACGCTCGCTCGCTTCGCTCGCTCGCTTATTTTGGGGGTTGCAAGATAACCGTGATTCTCACATGTTCTCTTTTATTTACGGCTGTCATCCTCAGCTGCTTTGGAATATGGGGTAGATAGATAGGTAGAGCATTAATCACAACATTCGGGTTTCCATTCTAATCACCTTTATCTTTCGTCCATCCATTAATATATTAATTAATAATTGCAGCTTATGCTTTTTCGGGGCAACTAAATATTTATGAACTTTTAATGTACATACAACAATTTGTTTTATCTTGTGCATTATTTGTTTCAGTACAGTAGTGTGAAAGATGACCAGTTTGGCATGTCAAACTTTAACTGGAAGGTTGGTAGTTCCAACTATCAAATACTGAGGACAGGCTGCTTTCCCTATATCAAATACCATTGCTCGAGGAAAACAGCGGAGGATTTAGGAGTTTCAGATAAGCTGATGAGGACTATTAAGGTGCTAAATCTAGGTATGAATTGTTGCAGGGTTGGAGAATAAACATATCAATACCAAACAACCTGGGCCTTGAGGTAAACTCCTTAACCACTGGATCACAGAGACAGTTGTGACAATGCTCATTTAGTATCAATATGCAGCAGTACTCACTTGTGATTACATAATTTTGTAGGTTTTTTAATTTGTTTTTCTGCATATTACAGGTATTCCATGTTTACTCTATGGGCTTGCAGCTACTCAGCTTATAAGACATAAAGAAATAGTACACACTACTAAAGGTCCAGTAACTATCTATTTTTTGTTGCCAGAACACAAAGGATCTCTTTATTAGAAAATAACTATTTATTTGTGTAAGAATATTATTTATTATCTAAATAAAAAACGTGTAGAGATGAAAGAAATCAATGTAAGTAGTGTAATAATTATTTTGTACATAATTTGTAATAAATGATTTAGAGCTTAAGCTTAAGTATTTCATTCACATTTCTGCATTGTATTGGCGGAGCATGTTGAAATATGAGTAAGCAGTGCTTACAATCTGTAACAATGAATGTAGAATATTTTAAAAAATACAGATTTTATAGTTTAGGTAAATTTGTAGGACAAATGTTTTATTTTTATTTTTTGAGGTGGCACTGAATCGCTGCATTTGATTGCAGTGGCAAACTGTTTTCAAAACAACAGTCTGTGCCCCTAGTATGAGTTTTTCTAAACGCAAATGCTAGCGACTGCATAAGCGATTTAGTATGACAAACCTGTACAGCGCCTCTGGCGGATAGTAAGGCAACTAAGAAATTCCATACAAAATCCTAACGCAGTCGCTAGCGTCTGCGTTAAAGAAAATTCATACTAGGGGTACTGCTTCTGACCTGGTTTACGAGTAAGATTACTGGCAAATAAAAGCCGCGACTGCGACCATTTCTACACCGGCGTTAGGTCCAGATCTATTTACCTACATTTACGGCATACGGCTGTTATGTAATATTCTTATAATTTCAAAGGTTCTGCTCGGAATATTATGAAAGGCAAAGAAAACTGAAGTCTCCTTACTGACGAAAAAGTTTCCAATTGAAGATGCGGTAGTCCAGTGAACTTTATAACGACTGGCTGCTGAGAGCGATGCATCAATACGACGATATCGGTGCGAAGCATACGGCCCAGCGAGGTCTCGTGCCAGCCGCAGTTCCAACACGCGTCACCTACGGCGAACCCCTGCCCGAAATCATGAGCAAATTGACATAAGCATATTAATTAAAATCTTTATTGTTCAGTTCCGCAGTTCCTTACTTTTTATATCATAAGACTTCACCTTTATGAAGATAAGGCGCGGCGCTTTCTAAATGATTAGCCAACAGCTTACCTTATTCCTGATCATAGTGCCGAGGTAACACGGAATCCACAACTGAATTAGAGCCGCCACAAACAACATTGTGAAGAGAATGTCGAATTTTCCGTGGTCAAGTTTCTAAAACAGGCATGTAATGTATTAGGTGTATGTGACGACCAAAGAATTTATATACAACACTAGAATGCTTACGAATAACAATAATCGCAAAAAACAACATTCAAAATTAATCCTTATTACTCTACTGCAAAGTTGATTTTCCTTTAACGCCTACATACAAATACCTAACGTTCCAGAAAAAGGTCCAAAATTTGTAGGTGCGTCCCATTTCCTCTTGAATATTATACAACTTACTAGAAAGAGATACCTACAAACTTTAGGTGTTATTTCGGGAACGGCTTTTGTCCTCCGTAAGCATTCTAGTTCTAGTATATATAAATTCTTTGGTGACGACTTAATACCACGGTGGAAGTCGATTGTGCTATATATCCTCCGTGCGAACTAGGTACAAGTGTGTTGCAACTTATAAAAGAGCATGAAAAAAAATTCAGTTAATATTGGTGTCTAAGGAAGTCCGTCATCTTTGTTAATTGTGCATCCTTTATTTATTAAACTTGATTTTTAAAATACTGGTTTGGAAGGCGGCTAAAAGCTACGGTGACAAATTTTCTAGCGAGTAACTATATGACGTACAATACGATACGCCTATGCGACTTTAATCAATCATTTTCACTTATTGTTACTAAAATTAATAAGTATCTGCCAGTTAAATTAGGTAGATTATAAGTATTAGTGCTGGTTATTTAACTTACATCTGCTATTTGATAACCCATTAAACATAGGGCTAAAGAAGTGAACATCACTTGATAGACCAAAGGAGGCCCATAAACCGACGACACAGTATTTACAGCTCTGAAATAACAACATGTGGCAATAATAATAAACTCAAACAAAGCCTAGTTAAATACATCGAATAATAAGAGCAAGCATTCACAGTTAGGGTAGTGCTTTTTTCCATACGAACCTGTAGTCACAGCCAAGCTTTGATAGACTCCCACCGTGGCAGTAGTGACTTTATTGCCATGTCATCTGTATACCTGGAAGCTAATGACCCAGTCCCTAACCGACACTATGACTGACAATTGGGAAGAATGCTAACATTACTTCATACCTGATAGATATCGTTCCTTCTTCGTGATCACTAGTCAAATTACTTTATAAACCTTCCCAAGGAGTGGTTTGTGTTGTTGGAATCCGCCATCACGGAAAAAGATTATTTACTTTATAGCCTCTTAAGATACCTACACGAAATAGTATTAATGAAATTGCTTACTTGAAAATCGACAAATGCCATTCAACAATGCGGCCCATTCTTCTTTTCAGCGTGTTTTGTACATGGATCCGTAGTGGATCCGAGTGAGGCAGGTCTACGACCGACTCGTCGAGTCCTTCGAATATCACGTCGAAATCCATGATTACCAACTCCATTAGATAGTAATAGTGCAACAAAATGTGGAACTCTGTGTACACGCACACTGAAATAAAACTAGAGATGTCCCGATTTTGGCGAGACTTCAGAGCGTGATAAACGTGCTTCGTGATGCAAGCGAATGTTAAAAATCAAGAAAAAAAAATATTCTCTAAATTAAGCTATCGGTTGCACATCATCCGGGAAACATAATCCCATAAATAAAATTTCTGAATGACCCAGCGTATGCATAGGCTACGATAACCACTTTCCATCAGAAGGCCGGAACACTGTTAGTCCCGCTTTTTGAGGATACTCGTCCGTGTAGTGCGTTTTTTTTTTAAAGATGATTTTGAATGACCTTTCTACTTTTACTGGGATAGGTACAGTTTATTTGTAAATCCTCCATTATCTAAGAACTAAGTTTATAGGTCAAATATGCAGTTGACTCATCAACCTAAAGAAGTGACATCTTTGATTACGTGACACATTCGCGTGTATAAAAAGTACCTACATCCACAATTTTTATTGTTTCTTGTAAAAGTTCTAGGAACCTGTCACAGTACTGCTTAGTACCTTAGTTATTTGTTATGAAGGTAGGTATTATAAATAAAGTTTTTTGATAACTTTAATTTGATGCATTGGTAAATATGTATATTTTAAGTGTTTTCTAGGTGTGAATGTGAAACTTCATCTAGATTACAGGGATCTAGATGAAGGGACAGTAAACCTGGTTAAAACCATAAACCAGCTAGCTCAAATTTCTGCCCATACATTTTTACAGATATCCATACATAACATTACGGTGCAGTTTAACCGGTATTTTCCGAAAAATGACCGTCTTCCCAGGTATTCATAGGTTAGGACAGAAAAGTCTGTGAGGGTCGGCCTCGAAAAACATACTGCGACCAAATCGCAGATCATTTGAAAAAGAGAGACTTTCGGAGTACCCGAAATCGGTGAACGTATGACGAGAGCGATGAGTGTGGAGGAAGCGAAGGTTGGATCGTGACCAATGGAAATCTCCAGTAGGTACCTGCCTACCCCTTCGGGAGAAAGCGTGATGATATGTATGTAAAATCGACCGGTATTTCAATTTACATGGGTGATTATATACCTAATATTATATGTTTATTATAAAAAAAACAGTATCATTGAGTTGGTATCCTATACCTAAAACAAGTCTCGAGTCCGTACCTATCTATCATCATGGTGGGTGCTTACCGCAAAATGTTTGAATATAAATAAAACAGAAACTGATTTGAATGAACATGAACACTTCATAATTTGGAGTTCTGTAGGGGTCGTCTTCCGGCAGCCACATAGGAAACATCAGTGGCCTGATCACGTTCTCACGCTGGGCAGCGAAGAGACTCAGCCACAGCAGAGGAACTAAGGTGCCACTTATGTACATTACTGCAATGACTGAGGCAAACGCCAACCATGCGTAACACAACTTGTAGATCAGCAAGTGACCTTTAAAAAATCTATCTCTGAAAAAAAGAAAAGGTGAAAATTGGTGAATTCAGAAACTGTCTAATGAGTAAACTGGTGAGTTATTGCAAATGACGAGAAAGAAACTGACCGGTGATCGCTAACTCGTTGATAAGTAGGGTCTATACTTAGTTGAGTAATACCATCGATAAAATATTACAATACCTATTAATTTTTGTCATTGAATATTAATAGATATTGTGTCTGGGTAAGGCAGACTTAAGCAGGTTTTTAAGGTAAAAAATAATTTGAAAAAGGAATAGAATGAGCACTGCATATCTTCATGATTCTCATCATCACCGTGGCACGTAGCTGCCACTTGTGAGTTGTGCCGCATACTTTACATAAGAAAAGGATTTCCTACCTGTACTGTGGTCCAAGCTTGGAAATGAATATGAAATCGTTATTCATATCTTCAACAAGTTCTAGAATGTTTTCCTTATTTATTAGAATGGTGAGGTATATGATGGGGATTATGCCAAGCAACACGAAATAACAGAAGCATTCTGTTGCGATCGAATAGTCTTTTACCATCACGTAGTGGTAAATGAAAATGCCTTCGAGGGTGACGGCTACGATCGCTAGAATTACGGCTATGATTGGCCAAAAAAATCTAAAAAAATAGGAATAGTTATGTACGTCAATATTTATTTAAAAAAATTAAGTATATATAGCTATAAGCGATCTCTACATATATTTCTGCAAAATATATACTTATATATATATATAAAAAAATATATTTAAAGACCTGATACGAGAATCCCGGTTGTTGAAAAATATCCCCATAGTTGCTAAAAATATACGAAGTTGCGGATGAAAACTATACAATGTTATCACCGGAGAATCAAAATCGAAATCATTTTTCATAAAAAAAGATTTTAAATTTGCAATCGATGACATATTTAATTATTCTAGAAATGTTACTATACTGAACTGAATAATCGAAATGATTCTTGAAAAAACGTAATAGCGAGACTACTACCTATCTGGAATTAGGCATGATTAGGCCTTATTATGAAATTAAGAAATTAAAAAGTTATTACGCCGATTGAATAATTGGATACCTACCTGTACTTACGTGCCTAATTCGTATTCATAAAGATTCGTGGTAGGTAGGTACTTACTTTTTATGAAATATTGCTCTATACTTTTCTTCTTCTTCTAATTTAATTGTATGTTCTTTTTTGATCCAGCGCTTTTCTTTCTTTGCCTATATCTGCTAAGAAGTCACATTATTTTGACTAAGTTGGAGAGTTTGTGAAGTTAGGCCTTGTAAAGTAAGAGTTAGCAGCTTGGCTCTACAATACATCTAATAACTTTGAGAATTCGCAAGTCTGATCTGGGTCTTGGTAACATTTTATATAAAAATGTTTTTGGTGTGACTATTTTTACAAAAAGGCTTGGCTTACCTTTTGTAGATTCAGGACTGACGTTTTCTCATGAGATTAAAATCGAAAAAGAACGAAAGCTAAACTTTTAAGTACAAGTAAATTCATAGCCTTATACGGAACTAGTTCCAAACTCCATTCTTTATCAACCAAGAGTTTTATCTTTTTAAAACTTTCCCTGCCGAGAAATCCAGTAAAATAGAACGATATAACCTATGCGTTCCTGGCAATCTTGGTACTCAAAGTCAAGTGTAAAAAATGATATTAGTGATTTTCTTTAAAAAAAATTCATGACATGTGTATTTTCTTGGCCTATGTGCTGTGGACTGAAGTTTTAATATAATTATTAGTGCTGTGTGTGTGTCAAGTTCCGGTCATACATACATTTCTTAAGTTATCTAAAAAAGTCGGTCAATGGACTTTTTTGCGACCACAATAAATATTACAATCTCTTTCAACATATTTTGTTATACTTATTATGATAGGTATGTTTAGAGTTATGCATGACACATGATTGTGATATCTTATATTAGGCCAGTGTCCTATTTTTAGTTAAAGTACCTAAGCAGTTAATAATCATACTGATTCCATGCTCCGAAATTAATCTCGTATCTGCAATATTTTGAATTTAGAACATACATAATTATATACTCATGTACATACATATAATCACGTCTTTATCCCATACAGAGTAGACAGAGCCAATAGGGCCTTAGGACCTTAGACGACGTTTAGCATGATGATAGTTGAAACAGAAAATCAATAGTGATGGGTTGCTAGCCGCATCGTCTTTTTTATGATTATATATGTAGGTACTTGCTTTATTACCTTTTTGGTACCTACAATGAATTAAGTATTCGTAGGTACCTATTATAGAGTAACGCGGAGTAGGTACTTTCTACAGAATGCCACGTGCTCTCTTCTATAGATTATTCGATGCCTAGCTGTTATCCGTGGTTCTACCCTGCCCTCAATGTACTCTGTAATTTCTGGCTCAAAAGTATCTAGTCTACCACTTCCCTGGGACTCAAATTATCAACATTGCCTTTTTTTAAATTGGTTTATTGTTCCAGTGATTTTAACTTGAAGATAACAGGTAGGTAGAGTTACTTTTGTAACTAAGCATTCGACACGCGGAAGATGACTGCGCAATTCGTCCATTCCATAGAATTAGTCACAGGAACTGAGGACCTTGTCATTTTTATCTAATTTTAACTTCCCTCCAAGGAAATCCATAATAAATATAAATATATAGGGACAAATCACACAGATTGAGTTAGCCCCAAAGTAAGTTTAAGACTTGTGATAAGGGATACTAACTCATGATACTATATTTTAAAACAAATACATATATACCAGATAAATATCCAAGACCCAGGTCAATTAGAAAAAGATAATTTTTCATCTTGACCTGACCGGGGATCGAACCCGGGACCTCCTGAATAGCGGTCAGGCATGTTAACTATTACGCCACGGAGGTCGTCAAAATAATCTCCTAAATCCGCTACTGGGTACCTCTCTCTCATCTTAACGCTTTTACGGTTGCTTCTTCGGCTGATTGCTTCGGAGCCCAGGTACCGCTACTAGGTAAACAACTACAATTAGACAACATTTCTATTAAGATTTGTAGTAAAATGTTTTACCAAGTATTTTTGTAATGATTTTGCTGTTTGTTGTGCCCAATAATGCTAGTACTTATAGCATTATATAATCTGTGCTAATAATTAAATAAATAAACCCTCTCTCAGTGCACTCCTGTGGTACTTTGATGCTTTGAACTTTTCCTAGGCTAATTATTTAAAAGCTATTAATGTACTTAACATCTGTTTGGTAATTAATTTCATGTAAATACTCGATAAAGCCGCTATATTTATTTAAATTCATACTGATAAGGGTAGAAAAGCAGGTGATTGACCTAATTATTTTTATCTACACATTTATAACATGTTTATTGATGTTTATTTAAAGCATGGATTCTATTTAAGGTCAATCGATCTTAAAATGTTTGGGGTTAGATTTTCCAAACTAAACCACATTACGGTATATTTAAAGTGAGTTTTTCTTTCGCTTTACTGGTGACATTGTTAAATCATATCATGAGATTATCATCAGATCAAGTATACTAAAATGAATTGTCATCCTTAATATATATATATATTTTTTTTAATTAATTAAATTTTAAAAAGGGGCCATGAGAGGGGATGGGCAATACATTAAATTGGCAGATTTCAATATATATAAAAGCCCCGCAATATATCTGGCCCACATATTATTTAGGCCTTGCCCCACCACTGCTCAGTTATTTGTTATTGTACAAAAAATTGTCAGTTTTCGATTAGTCGCCTACTCAGACCTAACCGAAAAAGTCAAGATTCGGGATTAAGACTTTCAATACTGGTACTTAAAAATTCTCCATTTTCACCCTCAATTCCTAAGCTGAAACTTATAATAACTACCAATCTGATCGGGGCTAGATTTTAAGTAGTTAGTACTTTAATCGTCTTAGCCGTTGTGGTATTTTACGTATAGTACGAGTAACTTATAGTATTCTGGAATCTGTGATAATTATTAAAATTCTTTGTAAAATCACGTGTAAAGAGTCCTATTAATCCTCGCGCTAACACTTAAATAATTAAAAAAATACCTACAAATAGATACTAGAGGTAACCTTCTCCTATCTATCGGTAATTAAAAACAATAAATAACCTATATATATATCAACAACGTAATTATTTTATAATGCTCAATTATTTTTAACAAGGGGCGTAGTTAAACATTTCGAGATGTTGGGAGTAATCGTGGGTGCAGTGCTTTTGGCGGTAATTTTTAGGCGTCTCTACAAAAATGCTTACAAAAGACCTTCAGACAATTTCCCGCCAGGTAAGATTTTACTTATTACGTATTATATTATACTTACTCTTGCTTATGTAATTTATTTTGGTTAACTTTTTTAGAAGTTTTTATTTATCTTTCAGTGCTCAAACATATTTAATTAATCTTTTGTTTACGTACATTTAGTTTTTATTATAAACTAAACAAACATTTAATTATATTGCACGATTAATTAGATCCAATAAAACCCAAATGTTTGAACCCAAGTTTTTTTTCGTGAGAGACTCAAGAGACCAAAAAAGAATTTTTAAGTGGGTAGATACTTGTAGCTAGGTATAGTTACCTTTTTCAGATGAATATCATTAAAATTAAAAAATAGCGTCGTGACGTCACGATTTTCGCTGCGTAACAAAATTTGGTTTTAACTCTAACGTTATTTTAATGTAGATTAAACGACTTCCAATAAGTAGAAATTTTCCATAGTCGGTCTCCGCATTTCTTAAAACATACTTACTTATTTTTTATGATTCCCTACAAATTTTATTACGAATTTAATACTTTAATATCTAATCAAAGGTTGAAGGGATCAAAAATAAAGAATTTTTGATCCCTTCAACCAGCCATCAAGTACGGTCTTATATTATTGTACTGCACAGTTTCAGTTCAAGGTCGTTTCTAAAATTATACTTGCATACTTGATTTTCCTACTTAAATAATTGTTCATAATTACGTTTGAATAAATCTGTTTTTTTGTTAACAATAATTTAGGTTTGAAGAAAATTTGCGCATCTTCGGCATATATCCTGTTTTTGTTTGAACATTTAATTAATATCGGTTAAATATACTTGTGTGACTGCTAGTCACCCACCTAGTCCTAATCAGCATTTCCAAAAGATTTATTGCAATGTTACGTTATAAACACTTGAAACACCAATAAGTATTATTATTTTTATTGAAAAAAACAAAGCTATTTCATTAAAATCTTACATGAATAATATTATTATTAGGTACCTAGGTACCTAATAATAATAATATTATTCATGTAACGCAATCATAAGAAGTAGTTAGGGCATGCTCTCGATAATCGAATGAAAGTTCCAGATTTTTAATAGAAAAATAAATGTGACAGTTTGAAAGAACTATTATTTATTAATTTATTATTACTAATTACCACTATTTCTATACATGAGGTGAGATATAAATGGAGGGAGGAAACGACATCATATTTGATTATATAGGTAATTTGTAGTATCGTACTTAATTTCGTTTAGTTATTATATATGGATATCTACAATGGTGTCAATGCTAATTTACCCGTATCATATTTTATTTTTAAAGTAATTTAATTTTAAAAGTAACCACGTTAACGGCTGAGAGGTGTTTTTGAAGAACTTTGGTATCAGAGTATGCTGGTCAACTGACTCCGCACCCCACGTGATATGATGTAGAAATAAATTGAAGTTCTATGTCTATGTCTGAGGCTATTATATTATCTTGTTACAGGCCCACCAAGTCTTCCCATATTTGGTGCCTACTGGATAGTACTATGGTATGGCTATAATGACTTGGCAAACGCGTTTAGAAGACTCGGAGAAATATACAAGACAAAAATGGTGGGTCTCTACTTGGGTGCCGCACCAGCCTTCGTGATCAATGACCCTGTCATGTCCAAGGAGATGCTGCTCAGCGATGCTTTTGATGGGCGAATGGATGGCCTTGTGAATAGACTTAGGGCTTATTGGAAGAGATTGGGTAAGTACTTAACACAAAAACATTAAGGAGCTATGTTAACATACAAATTAATGTTATATGTAGTTGTATTTTGGAGTAGTAAACAAAATGTAACCAATACTACTTCTGTACTTATTTTAAATTTGAAACTGCTAGTAATCTAGCAGTTTCCCACGACTTATTTCGCGTGGTACTTCTATAAATTGCGCTAAAACGGTCACTATATCTATCCCTGTGCCAAATTTGATTAGAGTAGTTGGTGTAACCGTTCTGGCATGATTATAAATCCTATTCTATAATAAATGCACCTATATTAATACTTAATAGTATATTATATACGTACATATATAGTTTACTTGCGGCCCGGTACGTGCTTCGCTACGTAAAAGTGAAATAATAAAAAAATGAAGAACCGCTCGACCGATTTTGTGCAAACTGCACATCATCTACTAAATAGTCCGAACAAAGCCTAAATATTTGGTTTGGATAGATGAGCCGGTTCTTGAGTTATAAAATTGATTCTATGATCATTATGATCACGCTTTAAACAATGAGATATACAAGATAGATAAGTCAATAAACTATTCATTCAACAATATTTTCTTGATTTATCAGTTTGTCTTACTTGTCAAAGAACACAATTGATACAGCTATCATTAAAATTAATATTTAGCAGATTTATTACGTAAACAGAAAATAATTAAGTGTTTATAAGGTTAAAGAAGATTAATAATTTCTTCCAACACCGTCTTCCATAAAACTTTAAAATACCTAAACTGTCTTTCCGAGTACCTGTAACAAAAATAAATTCTAGATGCTTCTTTTCGATATTATTATATTCAGATCTTGAGTTTTTCAGACTCTTACCCAGCACAAAATTATTAGATGTCAGTATTAACGACAGAAATCGCTTATTAGATGCCTTGTAACCTAAGTATTATTTAGTCAACGTGCAAAGTCATCCTCGTTCTTTTACCAAACGTTCAAAAATATCTTCCGGTAACAGTAGCCAATTAAGAAGACAACAGTAAATTCTATAAGTATCAAGAAAATAAATCTCAAATCTTTTTAATTTTCCAGGTATATTTTTCACGGATAGTTACTTCTGGTATGTTCAGAGACGTTTTTCGCTTCGCTGCTTCCGAGACTATGGATTCGGAAGACGAGATGCAACGCTCGAGGCTGTCATGGAAAATGAGATCAAGACCATGCTGGACATGAGGTTCAACGGGCCGCAGAATGCTGCTGAGAAGGTGATAGTCAACCTTTAGATCGTAGTTTGAATGAGAAAGCTGTTTTATTTCTTGACTGTAAAAAAGCCAGCAAGCAAAGCAAACTTTGACCTGATATTAAGTGGTTACCTATCGGGTCCGTGCAGAAAAACTGTCTGGTATTTTTCTACAAGACAGATTTTGTAGAAATGATATACATCTAACCTCTTAACAGTTACTTACTTAGTTAATACATTTTCAGGAAATTGTGAACGGTGACCTGGTACAATTTCCCCATTACGTCACTGCCCCCTTTGTCAACCAAATGTTATATGTCATAAGTCGGACGACTATTCCTCGAAACGAGTTTGAGGTACGAATAAAATACTGATTTAGTTATTAAGCTATGGTTTATATTTACTGTAATCGATTTTTTTTGTAGTATCATAATTAAATAATAGACAACTCTCTCCATGGGCCGGGAGATGTGTCGTAAAAGGCGAATAATGGTCAAACAGAGGAAGTAATACCTAGATCTCACCGACAACAGAATTTCCAAGGACTGACATCAGAAAGGGTCTAGTAGAAGTAATGCCGAATTTTATATCCTAACGAAGTCCAATGTGGCCAAGGGCTACAATAGTAAATAAATATTTTAATACTAGCTTTTGCCCGTCGCTTCTTCGCCGGCTTGAATTTTAATCGGAAACAGTGCTTTTTCCCGGGATGAAAGGTAGCCTATGAAAAATTTCAGGAAGATTGGTGTAGTAGATAGAGCGTGAAAACGTCACAAACAAACAAACTTACTTTCGCAATATTGGTAAGATGAAGAAGAAAGAAGAAGAAGAAGACATCAATGCGTGCACGGTCAACTGACCATGAAACCTACCTTATATGATGCTTATTTATATCTATATTATACCCTTTAGGTTATATTGGAATTGTCTCGAACAAGTGTGAAGTTCCAAAGAAGTTCAGACGATGTAGGGCGAGCGTTGACCATCGCGCCATGGTTGAAGCACTTCGCTCCAAACTGGAGCGGGTACAAAAGTATGCGGGATGGAATTAAGATATTCTTTAAATTTTTCGAGGTGAGGAGAAATCTTCGTACCTAATTAGTTTATGTTAAATCCTTCAGCTTCGAAGAGAACAATAGAATCCATAACGTTACGCGGTCTGTTTGTCTAATCAGACCGCAAGTAAGGGGTATTGAAGGTGTTTTTTGGTGCCTATCACAATTTTTTTTTTCTATGTATAAACCCAATAATTGTTAAGGTACTTTTTTAACTTGACAACCAGAGGCTGTGTCTGTGCTCATAAGAGGTAAACACGTGATAATTATTAGTATATTATATGTGTGATATCTATCTGCAATATAAGCTCTACCTTCAGGATCCCGCCTCCTCTAGTTTTTCTAACATGTATTTACCTAGATGTTGTTAAATGTAGAAGAATTAACAGTTGCCAATTAACGCGTATATTATTTTATTTTCATTAAAATGGGCGACTTGAGCCGCGTACGGTACGAGGTGGAATTTCCCATTAATTTTAGGTTTCAATAGACTATTTATTTTAAAGTACAATTTCAATGATACGGAGAATAAATACATCTCTAATTTTAATGAAACTATTTTTAAGCAAAAAATTACGGAGAGTTTTATATCTTTTACTATACATAATTATTGCAAGCGTTAATTCTATAGTTGAAAAAGTTAGTTTTTATCATCCAAATGTAAGTTTAAAAAACTATTCTTACAGAATTTAATCAATAAAGAGATGGAGACATATGACGAATCTCATGAACGTCACTTCTTGGATGCTTATATCAAGAAGATGAACGAAGAGCTACGAGAAAATGGAAAATCGACTTTTTCTGGTGAGATTGTTTGTTTGTAAGATTATTGCATTTGAAACATTTATAATTTATTTTACAGAAACATATTAAGTAGTAAACATTACATAAAATGTAACTAGAAAATATAGTATATAGTTGGTGTGGTTATAAACTTAGTGCAAGTTCCCGAACACACTTAGGCAAACCTATATAGTGCCTAGAATCTTACTGTTAGTCTAAATATAATACATTTTGATAAGAATGAAACAGTTATTATAAGGCTGTTCCTTCGGTCTCACTAGCGCCGCTTCCCAAAATAAAAAAATTATTTCTGTAACTTTTTTATGTGCGTGTGCTCTGAGGGCCACTCTCTCAGAATTCTTTGAAAACAGGCTCAGGATTAGTGAACATTCCCTAAGAATTGTGAAAGTTGGAACCAGATTTTGTGAAAATCAAATAAGCGTGTTATGGGCTTTAAAGTTGGACCCTTAGTCCACACATAGAGATTTGAGGGTCCACTTGTACCGGATAAACTAAGGGCACTAAAGAAAAAGTCTTTACGCCAAAATGTAAGATAATGCCAAACAAAAATTTTTGCTAGTATTCTTAACTTAAATTAGAACCTCCAAAGTTATTGAAATACTATTCGCTTTAGTTCCCTTTGTAAAAATTTCTGAGATCGGCCACTTTTGACACTTTGTTAAAGCAGATAGTATTCCAATAAAATTTAATTAAGAGGTCACTCGCTACTTTGGTATGTTATCATTGCATTTTATAATGTACTTATGTGCCGTTGATAGAGTCAGTTTATATATTTAGTCATAATTTAGAATGTTAGTCACATGTAACAATATTTGCCAAGAACTAACCGACGTAACCTCAAACATTAGCCATATTTGAGTAAAACTATCTGTTGTGTAATAAATAAGTATTCAAACCACAAATTTTTGAAGGTTGCGTTGATGTCTTTTAAATTTTGTAAATTATATAAAAATCCTGTACTTTTTAATATTCAATTATATTAAGTACTTTTGCTATGAAGTTTCTAAACGATGCACTAACATATAAACTTACATATCACGAAGTCCATATACCTAATTAAGAAATGGGCATATAAGTAGTTCTTTTTTATTTTCAACCTGGCATCATGACCTTCTTGCGTGTTTCCCATGCTACATACACTTAAAAAAGTTCTAATTTCCAATCAAGAACTCCGTCTCAAATAGTACCTGATGTAAAGGTGCGTATGACACTGACAACGTTGCCGCGCTCTTAATATCCGTTGCGGGTATGACTCAGAGCGGAGGTCAGCCCTGTTATTTCTGTAGCGACTCTATAAAGTCTTTTTATTTAAAACCGAGGGTCGTGTTCACCATAATTCCAATAAGCAGGTGTTCATTCCAAACAGATCAATTCTTGGCATGGTGTATGGCTCTTGGGTGTTGCATATCAAGGCTGCAAGGTCCAGCGACTGTATGTGTTACCGTTAATTAGCGTAAATCAGTTAGAGTGCAGATTAACTAATTTATATAAAAACTGTTAATTATTGCTACATTCTGCTTTCCAGTGGAACAACTGGTGGTGACCTGCTTTGATTACATGTTGCCGACTGCGGCGGTGGCCGAGTCAGTGCTGGCCATGATGTTTGAGCGACTGCTGATACAGCCGGAGCTCCAGGACAAGATGCAGGAGGAGGTGGACCGCGTCGTCGGCGACGGCCGGATGCCCAACGTCGATGATAGGAAGAAGTAAGTACACGGAGTCTGTTGTTATATAAAGCATTTTGCTATTAATAAAAAATAAGCGCGTAGATAAAGCTTTCAAAGTATGTTTGAAACTTGTGTATCTATAAGTACAATATTTCTTCATAAATGAGTATAATGTATCTAAGTATAAGCATGGACCAAGTATAAGTAAACAAAAAACACATGTAAACTTTCCTGTTATAAAGTTTGTTTCCAGTGTTGTTGTTATAACTTTTCCTGTGTTTAAATTTTAAATAGGTCTGATTATTATTTTATTCAGTCCTGTATTCTCAGAATAACAACAGTCATTTTGTCCATTTATTTAGCATGCCGTACACGGAAGCTTGCATTCGAGAAGCAATGCGTTGGGACACCCAGGTCACACTTGGCGTTCCGCATAGAGCTACCAGGGACACGGTCTTCAATGGTTACACGATCCCACAGGTTATTTTTCTAGTCTTGACCTTACATTTAATTAATCTGAGATACATTGAAGAAGACAATATGCGGTACCAATAACTCCCGAGTCCACCAATATGTTTAAATTTAAAACAGCTGTTTATACTTAAAACGGCAGTTTAATCATATTATTAAACTCGAGTTAAGCATAAGAATGCTTCAGGAAGAAAACAAAATACTTATTGCACAAGTTTTTGTTATGCTATTTAAATATTTACACATTCAGTTTAGTTTACCTATCTGTTGATTTCTGTTGTCAGTCAGTCAGCACGTAACGTGTGTTTAGTAGATGCTGAACTATAAAGTTATTTGAGAAAAATGAGCTGGCAGTCTTTAAGTTATGTTTAACTTTTTGCCGTAGCTTCGCTTGCGTAGTAAAATCCCATGGGAATGAATTTTGCGGAATTAAATGTATACCTTTCTCAGTACTAATAACAATATTTTTGGTTGGGATTGGATTAAGAAATGTATTATAAATACTGATAAATGAATTAATTTTCCATATTTCTATAGGACACCATGGTAGCTGCTAATTACGTGACACTACACATGGACAAGGACATCTGGGGAGACCCGGAGAACTTCCGCCCGGAGCGGTTCATCGTGGACGGCAAGTTAGACCTCTCTAAGGATAGGTCCCTGCCGTTTGGTGCTGGTGAGTTTATCAGAAATAGCCCAAAAACCAAACTGGAACGAACAGTTTTAGTCAGCCTGTTACTATGGTGTCAAATATCGTTGGCAATTTTAAAAATTGGCTTATCAATATAAGGCACTTAACACATGAGAATATTTGGCATAACTTTTACGACCGGCATGACATTGAATCTCCTTGAAAAAGGATGGCTGATGCCATCCTATCCTGCCTGTCATCTCTCACTATCCCTGAGGATACTTTTGTTGAAACAATCCGCCACAACTCAAACAAGTAAATTAAATATCAATAAAAAAGAAAAAAAAAAACTATATTTCCTGTAGGAATTCCGAATGAAAATCATCAAAACACAAACATGAAATACCGCGCCGATTCCAATTTTAAAAAACTTTAATTTTTTATTTCAGGTCGCCGCCTGTGCGCTGGGGAGACATTTGCTCGTAACACCATGTTTTGTGTAGTAGCTGCGATCATGCAGAGGTTCCGCGTGGAGCGGGCGCCGGGCGCAGCCGCCATGCCCGCCCCGCGAATACAGGGCATCATCACCACCATACCTGATTTCTGGATTAAATTCACTCTTAGAAAATAAGCTAATAATGTTACCACCATGTTACCATATACTTAATGCCTGGCTTTGCCAAGATAGATGTAATGAACTTGCATAATGCAGGGTTGGTCCCGGCTGCCATCTGGTAGTCGTTAAAGGAACCATGTCAGAGGCCGAAAGGCGGTTCCGAGGAACTCTGCCGACGGAGTGTGCATGGTTGGCTGACCGTGTCAACTACACGAAATAAGAGCTAATAATGGGATCGTGTATTTGTTTAATAAAATTATTTAGTTATTTATACTTAGGTAGGTACTTATCTAAGTTATAGTTATTTGAGGGATATGATCTCGTGAAGTAAAGGGGTTTTTTGATGTATTTAAATATAAGAACTAACTGATTAAGTACAAAAAATATTACCAATTTTACATGACTGTTGAAATTTATATGACATTAATATATTTATGTGAATTTTGCAATCTTTTAAGGGCTTGGAAAATATCGTAGTATCATATTTTTGTTGTAAAATTAGTTTTATTTATGTTATGTTATTATTGTGTATTTAGTGTTTTCTTTATATATTTATTGAAATATTTTTATTTTACAAAAGAAGCAAATATTTGGACTTGTAGACTAGTTGTGTGATTTATTGGCACAAGCGTACAGACCATTTAGTTTGTCTAATGTACCCATTTTTTTTGTAACTCACTGTATTTATCTTTTTTGCTAACTATGTAGCGCCATTAAAATAAGGCGCTGATTCTGCACTGATTTTTGTCTTTGTTATTGTGTACATAAGTAATATATAGTATATATATATATATATATAAATATTAAAAAAAATATTTATATATAAAAATATTTATTTATTTATATATATATAATATATATTACAGAGTTGACTTGTAGTCGTATCATATGATTAAATTGATGAACTGATCTAAATAAATTTTTTTTATACAAAAAAAATTGCTTTGATGTCTCGCAATGCCACTACACATCGGTCAAGTTATTTAATTTATTGTTACTTTTATCATATACAAGCTGTTCCCCGCGGCTTCGCCCCGCGTGGGACTCAGTTATATCGTGCCCAAAAGTAGCCTATGTTTGACCTCAGGTCGTTCCAAATTTCATCACAATCGGTCCAGCAGTTTAGCCGTGAAGAGGTGACAGACAGACAGACAGACAGACAGACAGACAGACAGACTTTCGCCTTTATAATATTAGTATGGATTTGTTGATGCTGCTACCATATTTGGCTATTTGTATATTTGACCATGTGTGGGCGGTATATTTGCCAAAACTTTTGCGTTATTTGCCTATTCGGCAAATACCAAATGTGTATGAATATTTGGTATTTGCCTCCATTTGTTGGTGTAGTTACGCTTTTTTTGCCTTTTCGTCGAATATTTTGGCAAATAAGCGAATAGCCAAGTATGGTAGCAGCATGACATTACAAATTAAGATGTGTAATGTCAGCAAAGCCACAACCTTAACTAAAGAAGTACCCTTCAGCGATTCTAATGCGACAACACTGTGATTATTAAATATGTAGGTAAGTAATTCATTAATCCCCGACAATCACATTTTCTGCCTGGTCCAATGGTTGACTGGTAGAGAATGCTAATTAAATTAAGTCTACCATTTGTACACTTTATTTTTAATTTGTAAAATAAAGTTAAGACGAGACCTCGGTGAACACTAGCGCCACCATCAACTAAAAATCATTTTTCACCGAAAACACAAGTTATCAAAAAACCCTGTTATGTAATTAAGGTTCTGGATCTGAAGTTAATTTTAAACATATGAAATTATTAAGTTATTGCCCTATCGTTACAAATTGCAATATTGCTTAAAACGGCCACTTTTAGCAGTTTTGCAATTTGTAACTTTATGGAACTATACTTAGCCAACCATAACTAAGGTCAGAAGGATCACCTTTGTCTATGCCCCTTTTTTATGCCGAAAACCCCTTCACTAAAATCAATGGATCACTTTGTACTTGAAAGACTACAATTTTTGCATTCAATGTGAGGAAAATGGGTTGTTTGTAATACAAAATCACTACATAGTAAAAAACAAAGTCTCTTTCTCTGTTTCTATGTCCCTATGTATGCTTAAATCTTTAAAACTTGGCAACGGATTTCGATGCGGTTTTTTTAATAGATAGAGTGATTCAAGAGGAAGGTTTTCGCATGGGCATGCGAAGCTTGGGAAACTAAACTAAACTAGCGATTCGAACTAGTAAAACATATATTACGATACTTACGACCAGTTACAAGTGCTAAGTGTAGCAAACTTGGCACATAGCATCGTTACTGTTTTGATAAAGTTAGTTATTGCCAATAAGGGGCACGCAATCGAAGTCTATCATGTTCGGTGTAATAATATTTGCAGTGCTTCTGATAATAATCATTCATCGCCTTTTAAAAAATGCTTTGAAAAGACCATCTGATAATTTTCCGGCAGGTAAGAAAATATACTTTTCGTGGTTACAATCATCTATCTTATAATTTTTTTAACATAGTTTTTTTAATGTTTAGTACTCGTACAAGGCCCAAATCGCCCGTCATAGAGTTAAAAAAAACACTACTTCTTAAGATCTTATATTAAAAATACATACATTTATATAAATTTTATTCAAATTTTAAACAAAAAAAATAAGTTTTAAAGCCGCAGTAAATCCCGGACTAGTGTCGTAGCGCTTTTGCATGTTAATCAAACTAGAGCGGGTGTCGATGCGTTATATGAAAGGCCAATTACAGAATTCATTAAAAATAAAGTTCAGTTCAAAACAGTTTATACAAAAAAGGTGCCTTCGCAAAATAAATGCAATTTAGTTCAGCCTCTAGAAAAATATTTGGAAATATTGACAGGACCTCCTAGTCTCCCTGTATACGGTGCTTACTGGATAGTACTAGCAAATGGCTACAACAACCTATCACAAGCGTTCAGAAAGCTAGGTCAGATGTACAAGACCAAAATAGTTGGCTTGTATTTGGGCTCGATACCAGCTATAATCATCAACGACCCTAGGATGATAAAGCAAATGCTGTACCATGGAGAGTTCGACGGTCGGATGGACATCATATTGGGCAGACTGCGAGCTTATTGGAAGCAATTGGGTAACTTTTTATTTATACATCGTCGTCATCAAAGGGTTATCCCGGTTGCATCCCAAGTTGGCTTCAGGGCCTATCCGTTAATAAGCGATTATCCATCTTTATGAGCTACCTACTTATGGCATTTTTTCTGGCATTAATTTACGTCAAGAGCGCACGAACTTAACAAATATATCATCAGCTTTTAAGAATCCATAATGTGAGAAGTGAAGCATTTTCTTATGAAACATTATGTTGGCTATATGTAGATATAATATTATCCTTTTCTAACATCATGACAGTATTGAGCACTAACACATCGTTTTCGTATAGAAGGGTTACGGCAGATGCTTCATTGTAATAACCATCTAGGACCATGATGAAAGCCTAGCCTGGGCTAGGCTTCATTGTAAAACCTGGGCTCTAAAACGAGCTGATGATGTAATTGGAAAGCATGCCCGAATGAAGGTATGACCTGGACACTTCACAGAAGACTTCTTGTTAATAAACCAGGTATATTCTTCACGGACAGCTACTTCTGGTACGTCCAGAGACGTTTCTCACTGCGGTACATGCGGGACTTCGGTTTCGGGAGACGAGACGAGGCTTTGGAGGCCGTGGTGGAGAGTGAGATCAAGGCCATGCTTGATATGAGGCTCAGCGGACCGCAGTATCCTGCTGAGAAGGTGAGGCTGTAACAGATAATCAAAGTAAATGATAGATCAATGAACAATTCATTATATACCTTTTTTTATCAGACTACAGTGTAGTTTATGTAAAACTTAAAAAAAAAAAAACAAATTTCCCACTGCTTTTTTCAATTATATTTTCAGAAAATAGTGAATGGCGACCTGGTGAACCTTCCTCACTTCTTCGCGATTCCGTTCATCAACGGAATGTTATATGTTATAAGCAGAGCGACACTGCCTCGAAGCGAGTATGAGGTATTTTATCTCTGTCCCTCTATCTCTATGTATACTTAAATCTTTAAAACTACGTAACGGATTTTGATGCGGTTTTATTTTAATAGATATAATTCAAGGTGAAGGTTTTTGTGCCCTTGCGAAGCCGGGGCGGGTCGCTAGTTGATAATAAGAAGAAGTACATTGAATTAACGTATTATATAGGTAAATAGGCTTTAATAGAGTTGAAAACACACAACTAACTACACCAAGATGGGAAAACCGTACTTATAATTTTAGTAAAGTTAATTCATATAGGTCATGTGGAAAATGTCCGAAGCAGCACTATTGTTCCAAAGGAGTTCTGATGATGTTGGCAGAGCATTGTCATTGACGCCGTGGCTGAAGGACCTGGCTCCGAATTGGAGTGGATATAATGGATTGCGGAACGGAAATAGTTATTTTTTGGATTTTTTTACGGTGAGTCCAATTGTTTTTTTACCTTCATTATTATCTACGCAAAGTACCTAAGATAATATTCGAATTTCCTAGTAATATATACTTACGAAAAAAAAACAAAATCCATTTTCTCTTTTTATTCAGTTCTCTAGTACCTTAGTACTTCAGAAAGTATTTCAAGTTATTTAAAAACAGATTTTTTTACTAAAATAGTACACAGTAAATTAATCTTTTTGCAGAAACTAATAAACCAAGAGATAACAACGTATGACGAGTCGCACCAACGTCACTTCCTGGACGTCTATATCAAGAAGATGAGGGAGGAGCAGCGACAAAGCGGGAAGTCAACGTTCTCTGGTCAGTGATAATGTAATCTTCGCAAACGAGGGTATTATATCATAGTTCATTGGCCTGACTTGACATAAGTATTTTATTATAATTTTAGGGTCTGTAACTAAGACTAAGACTAAAAAAACGAATCTTTGATTAATTCAGTTTGTCACAAAATATATTAAAGTTATTGATAGTTTAGACATTTAGTAAAATTCGCTGTAATAATTAAAAATTAAACATTCTTGGTAGGTATCATTTGAGTACCGTTAGACAGTTAACAAGACAAGTATGATATTAGAGGCCACTCAGATATACATCAAACAAGCAAAGACAAACAGTAACGGAGCTTGCCAGTAGTATAAATATGTACTTAGCAACAATTTAACATGATGAAGTAAAACCATAAAACTGTTTCTTTTCTATGTTGCACGTGCCGTCGTCACTGTAGTGTAACGTTGATGTCTTTTAAAAGAGAAAAATATGTGACCAATTATAACATTTTTTTAACCCATTTTCAAATCTAAGGTTTTCTATAATATTAAGCAGGATATTTTTTCTATAGGTATGTACGGCATTTAAAATATGTATGTATGTAATTCATTCATCGCTGACAATCACATTTTCTGCTTGGCCATGGTTGACTGGTATATGGCATTAAGTCCACCATTTGTACACTTTATTTTTAATTTGTACAATAAAGTTTTAAACAATGAACTTTATTTGAAAACAATTTATATAATGATCTATATATATAAAAAAAGGTTTAAATGAATAAATAAAATAGACGTATGTTACAAATCTGATGAAAAGAGCTTACCGTAGCCTTGGCTGTCTGCAAAACCAGAAAACGTTATTAACGTTCCAAAATTAGTCAGTAGAAATAAATATACCCAAGCAAAAGCAGAACACAATAACAAGTGCGACACGATTTGGGTACTCTCGCACCAAGACAAGAAACTCTCCACTTCTTCCGCAACTCCTGACATCTGTCTGCCCCTATTATTTCTAATAATTTTCATATGTTAATCCAGTTGAGCAGCTGGTCTTAATTTGCACTGACTACATGTTCCCAACGGCGTCCGCTGTCCAGTCAGTACTGACAATGTTAGTGGAGAGACTGCTGATGCAGCCGGAGCTTCAGGAGCGGCTCCATGAGGAGGTGGACCGCGTGGTCGGCAGCGGAAGACTGCCCAACTTAGACGACAGAAACAAGTAAGTATGTATCCGAAATAAAAACTTTGATAGCTATTTACGCCTGAGCTGGTACACATATAGATTGACTCTATGGAAGGACGTAGGCTAATGAATGAAATATATTCCAAGTTATACGATCTATTTGATTATTTTCATTTATTTTACTTAATTACACAATTTTCAAACTTAAAGCCTGAGGATTTTTTTTACCAGTCAACGTAGAGAAATATTGTTCATATTCGTTTATTTATTAGTAAAACTTATATATAAGAACAGTATTATTTGTCCTGCTTTACTATAATTTTCGAATGCTGTATATGCGTAATCCGCATATATTAAAATACGATATCTAATAATGTGCTCCCTATTATTCTCTTACAAGTACATATGTGTATATGTTATACTTTCTATACATCTACCTACGTGAACAAATTTGTAATAATTTTGGTAAGGACACACTTTTTAGAGTGATATGAAAAACCACGGGGGAGAGTCGCGGTTAACAGTTAGTTTAAAATGTACATGCAAAATGCACGTGATCAGTTGAGGAAAATGTTTATTTATGAAAATGCAACATTGTTATCTCTGCCTACTATCCATGACATAGTGAAATAAATTGTAGTATTTTTTCCAATTAACTACTGACGCTGTGATCCAGTGATTAAGGCATTTACCTGAAGACACGGAGGTCATAGTTCGATTTTCACGGGAAAAATTCTAATAATTCTTCTGATGATTTCGTGCTTCGGAAGGCATCCTAAGCTGTTGGGTCGTGGCTGCCATATAGAGGTCAACCACGCCAAAGGCCGAGAGAAAGTTTCGAAGAACTCTGATACCAGAGTGTACAGGGCCAATTGACCTTGTGACTATAAAATAGTAGCTATTGCAGGCGGTTTTATCTAAATGTAGTTAAACCTAAACAGGTATGCCTTTCCTAAGATAGAGTTCCATTGGTTTTTGATAAAATTCGATTCAGTTGTTTAAGTATAAAAATGTACGTATTCGGTAAATATATACATACTAGCTCCTTAGCATGCTCTTTCCGCAAAGGAACGATGTTATTCGGAACAAAAATAGATATAAAATGGAATAGGTCATAACAATTTATAGAGGCGAGTCAGTTCAAAGGTTACTTAGCAAATAAGCATGATTTATCTGTTGTTAGTAAATTAATGAACACATTAACATGTTGTACATAATTATAAGATCAGAGTATGCCAAAGGGTCAATGACTGTTTTCTCTTAAATGCTTACTAGGTACTTAATGCAAACTTTTCATTGAAGTAGTACAAGCAGGTACAAGGTCGTAGACTTAATTCCGGGCATAGCCATTTATACGACAGGTGGACTAGGTACTCTGCCAGTCAAATCTTGGAACCAAACAGAAACTAAGGTGGTATTATAAAAAATAGGAAATATATTTTTGACCTAGACCTTCACCTTCTTAATGATCTGTAATCTTTGTTTTTTACTTTGCCGGAGTTGGAAAAAATGTTTTTGCATTTGCAAGTCAAATTTTTGAGCTAACAAAGGCCCGTCTGAAGGCAAGCGGTTACCGTAACCTTTGAGGTGCCTGCAACACTAAGAGAGTTGTAATCGCGGTGCGTTTAAGGAATAAGTATTGTATGAAGTATTATGTTTATAGTACTAAGTTGTTTTTTTTATGTTTGTATCTAGTATGCCCTACACGGAAGCATGTATTCGCGAGATTATGAGATATGATACCCTGGTACCACTTGGCGTTCCACACCGCGCTACTCACGACACCACCTTCAATGGGTACGATATACCGCAGGTAAGCGTTACTTCCATTCTTAATAAAGAGTAAGTCTACTCGGGTACTAAGTCGGGCAAATCAACATTTAACTAGTGACTCTACCATTTTCGAAACTTTATGGTCTCTACTAGGTACAGCCATTGCACCAGTTCGTAGTACTTGGGACAAGCCATGTTAACCTAGGCTAGTAGGGCTTATATAATCTGTAATTAACCAATTCAATAAATTATGACAACTTTGTAGTGTCAGGCAAAAGAACAGACATCTTCTGGATGTTTTAGAAGGCAATAATAAGTTAAAGAACAAACAATGGTTGCAGTCGGTCAGTGACTGGTTATAATATTAATATCGATAATTTAATTTTAAGCACATGCATATTACAGAATGCTATCTAGTGGGCCACAAACATTTATTTCAAATTGTTTCATTTTTAGGGCACCATGGTATCTCCAAACTTGGTGATGCTTCACATGGATAAGAAAATCTGGAATGATCCTGAGAACTTTCGTCCAGAGCGATTTATCGTCGATGGCAAGCTAAACGTAGCACTCGACAAATCCTTGCCGTTTGGTGCTGGTAAGTTATCGTCCTCTTGTCTGTAATTATTCAAAGCCAATTGGAATTTAATGGAATGCTTCAGGCTCAAAAATTTGACACCAGTTTCAAAAGTGACGGTTAAAACGTTAGTTAAATGAAGGGCGCGTGTTAGTGTGAAAGCTAATCATACACCATTGTTGGCCTCTAACACACTCGACAACATAGATTTAAAAAAAATTGCCTTGATACCGCGCGCGATTTGAAATTCTTGGCTCGACAAGAAAGAAAAGTAGCCGCAGCCAACCTTATTATAGCACCCCATGTTAGTACTTATAAGTAACTTGGTAAGTACAGATATAAGTTATTTTGTAGTCTATGGGACAGAAGTCACTTATTTTTATTTTAAATTTCAGGTCGACGGTTGTGCGCCGGCGAGACGTACGCCCGCCAAACGATGTTCCAAGTGTTCGCGGCGCTCGCGCAGACCTTCCGCGTGGAGCGGGCGCCGGGCGCGCCGCGCATGCCCGCCCCGCGCATACAGGGCATCATCACCACCATACCTAATTTCTGGGTCAAACTCACGCCCAGGATATGAGGAGGATAGGATAAAAGAAAATTCAAATAAGGAATAACTGCAATAATAATCTCTACATAATTGATACATGTAAATTGATAGGCAGAGAAGCAGTCATACCTATAAAGGAACACATCACTGAATTATCAATAACCGGATTATTATTCGGAAAATATTTATAGTCCTACACATATAAATTTTGAAAAATTAAGTACTTAGTTACTTACAAACTTGTGGTATAATTTTGATGTATTAAACGCAAATATTACTATAATAACAACTGAATTATGATTTAAACAAACGAATGTGCAATGAATAAAATCGAAAACATTAGATTCGCAGAGATAGCTCTACGAATGTAATGTTTTCGATTTCCTGAATTTAAGAGACGACGCTGATATATATTTTCCCATTGTTTTCCTTCATAGAATTTGGAAATGGCGCGCGACAATTTTTTTTTGTTTTCCTTTGTCACATTTTCGATGTTGACAAGGAAGTCATTGAGTTTGTTGACATGACATGTCTCATGCAAATAATATTATTGTCTTTAGTAGGTAGGTACTATACCATTAACACGTAGTGATTATATCCTCTTTGGATACTAATGTTTGTGAAGTAAACAGTCGCATACCGATGTTTGGAATATATTTATTTTTAGAATAAGGATTTAAATGATTCCGTGCTAAAAATACAATCCCAAGTAGTATTATAAATGCGAAAGTGAGTTTGTATATTTGTTTGTTTGTTACCTCTTCACGCCCTATCTACTGAACAAACCTTCCTGAAAATTCGCATACACATAGCTAGGAGTAGGTATTGAGAAATACCTTTCATCCCGGGAAAAAACACTGTTCCCGAGGGAAATTCATGCGGGCAAAGCCGCGGGCGAAAGCTAGTAAATATATATTTTTGGGACGAGTAGCAAATTCAAAAGTACTTAGAAAATTCACACCACTACTCGCTAAGAGCGTAGAGTAGATATGGCAAAAAAATTCCATAATATAAACTACACATATATCACACATAAAAACAAATTACTCAGATAATTAAATTGGTTAAACTATGCACCTAAAGTGTGACATATATATTTTTTAATAAAAACAAAATACTATGTATAAGGGAAGGGGTAGGTAATACCAAAGATTACAGAATACTATGCTAGTACACTGCCGAGTACTAAGTCACTCACTTAAATCACTGTGATTCTAAATCCGATAAAGTATTAAATAGAGTGTGGCGACACTAGCGCCACAACAATATCTACAAAGACGCACCACAGATGGCGTTAAAAGCAACAATCTCAGAATTGCATACAAGATGGCAAATTACTATGAAAGTCTAAATCGCGCTTGCAAAGTTTCTACGGATTGGAGCATAAATACAACCTCCGACAAGACATCGTCGGAGCCGCGGTTCCCCAGGCATAACACCCTAGCCTGGCGAGAAGATCTTCCCTTTGTGGCGGTCGAGCATATCCCTGTCGCTCCCGTCACATTCTCCAAACTGGTGACCCGACGTGATTGGAAGCAGCCTTCTCCATCAACATTCTCCGATCCATCATCTCGCTACCTCTCAAGCCTCAGCAGCCAGCAGTCTCACAGCAAGCCAACAACAATGGGGTATCTCCAGGTCCAACGCAGCCGACTCACGAGCTTCCTGGTCCTGAAACCACCCTCACTTCAAGACTTCAGCGACCGGCCATCCACCGCAGCCCACGTCTGGTATTCATCGGCCGGCCAACCGCACCAGCGTGGCAGTTCTGCAGGACATCTACCGGCGCCAACAGGTCTACATCGCTCACTACAGTCTCGACTCACCGCAGACTACGAGCAAGCAGCAACAACGTACCCGACTCACTGGGACGTCAAGTCAAGCAACTGGCACTTGCAAGCTAACATCATAAGCACAGACTGCACATGAAGATTTATCAGACCTTCGGTCTTGGAAGGGAGTCCTGTGGCGACACTAGCGCCACAACAATATCTACAAAGACGCACCACAGATGGCGTTAAAAGCAACAATCTCAGAATTGCATACAAGATGGCAAATTACTATGAAAGTCTAAATCGCGCTTGCAAAGTTTCTACGGATTGGAGCATAAATACAACCTCCGACAAGACTTCGTCGGAGCCGCGGTTCCCCAGGCATAACACCCTAGCCTGGCGAGAAGATCTTCCCTTTGTGGCGGTCGAGCATATCCCTGTCGCTCCCGTCACATTCTCCAAAAGAGCATTAGATCAGTTTATGAATCAATGGTGATGAAGGATGGCAATACTTTAAAAAATCGTGTTTCAATAGTTAACACTCTTTTTTCGCCAAAATTTGGCGGAATCTTAACTAACTAGATTTTTTTCAATTCTTGTAGCGTTAGCAAGAACAAGATCGAAAACTTCTTCTTAGGCAATGGGACCACATGCTAAAGTAATACCAATGACTTACAAGTGGCCTACTATCATCTCTAAAAACCATGCAAGTTCCAGTGAGTAAGCGAGACAGGGCAATACATGATGTAAGGCGACATCTCCCTTACTCACTGGAACTTGCATGGTTTTAAGAGATGGTAGCCCCAAGTCATTGGTTACTGCGTTTAAAAAAATCACATACTAGGGGTACACCGTGGGTACACCCCTAGCAGTCGCTAGCGTCTGCGATTTTGTATGACAAACCTACTACCTATATACCTACCTACCTACAGCGCCCCTGGATAGCAACTAAGAAATTCCATACAAAAACCTAACGCAGTAGCTAGCTTCAAAGCTGCCGGAAGTAGTTGGATGAGCAAAGCACAAGACCGAGAGGTGTGGTGTGCATTGTTAGATGCCTACACTTAGCACTGGTTGATGATGGGCTGAAGAAGAAGAAGAAAGCCCTACTACCATATACATACTACTAATTACAAATAGTCAAATAATAAATATTAATACTTAAAAATAAAGTTCCACCAAATCAGGACCATGATTAAAAGCGTACCCTGGGCTATGAAGCGTGAGCTGAAGATGCAGCCGGGAAACACGCTCGGACGAAGAAGAAGACTTACTTAAAAATAACATTAAATATAACATTAAGAATTCGCAATGAGAAATGGCCTTTAGACTTGGATAATAAGTATTTTACGTCTCTGTTTTTATCATGTAGTTAGGTACAATATTGTTTATTTATCACAGTATAAACATAATACTAATCGGTGTAGTGTGCTTCAGTTCATTTCAAGTATATCGCAAAAAAGACGTTATGATTGGTATTTTGATATTAATAGGTGGCGTAGTTTATTTTCTTATAAACTGTTACAAGAATGCGTTTAGGAAACTTCCGAACTTTCCACCAGGTAAGCTTATCATCTTAAATTATTAAAGTATCTTAACTATGATATTCTGCGTATACAATTAAAATCTGGCTTTGATATAAAATCAATCATAATATACTTAATCTAGTCTAGTCTAGATAATATAAGACTTAAAACGAAGAACAGATAAAAATTTTATGATAAGAATCGTAAGTAGGTGCGGATGGCAATAACAATTAATTATTTTAAATATGAGTACATTTTGACAATGAATATGTAGAGCTCTTTATTTAGTTAAAACTTTCAAGTAGGTATCTAGCTCTATATAAGTAGTCGCTACTCTACTAGTGTTGTTAAAGATAGTGAAAGATATTTGAAAAGATTGGAAAGATTTATTGATGTTAAGGTATTAAATTACTAATTGCAGATTAGCAATATACTCTCAATAATAAATTTATAAGGTATAAATAGTACGCAATCGCTTGCCGCAATACCTAGTGCTACAATCATCTGCACGCTAGATAAACATTATCCAAGTTTATAAAATGAATGACGTATATCCATAATAAATAGGTAAGTGCTTAATTGAGATCTACGATCTAATTGCAACCATTTATAGAACAGACTAAGTGGTATTTACATAATTACTAATTACCCAACTACTGTATCGACTTTGAAAACTTTGTAATTATATATTGACGAAATCAACGCCAACGCTGTCATTTTGGATTCTTTATGTAGATACTGATTCAGGGGTTCTGCGAGTCTTCGTCGAAAAAATTTAAGGTTACCTACAGCCAAATAGAAAAGTATAAGTTCCAAGTACCACTTTACCCTTAGGCTTACACCTTAGGTGGGTTTTTTTGCAACCTTTATTAACTTGCTCACTTTTATCGGTAGAAAAATATTTTTTACGCTAATGTTTATACCTACGTATCATTTAGCGATTGAGCATTGTGCGTGAAAAAAAGAAAAATAATGTGTAAAAACTTATTACTTACCTAATAGTATTGAAACTCTCAATTTGTTTCTACTAAATTACATTAATTTGTGTTTGGTAAGAGTATTTATGAGTTTTACAAGTTATATTCTAATAATAGTTATAATCAACTGAGCCTAATGTAGCGATAGCGACAAGCCTTTGGTTTCAAATAAACTGAAGCGCTTTAGGAAATAAAAATCTGACAAATACCTATGTTTCGACGAAAACATTAAAAATCACTCAATCAATCTAGATTATGTAGAGCTTGGGATTTCATTTTATATGGTAATTAATAAATTACTAATGACTAGAGATTATCGGAGTTAGGGAGTTGTTGATGTTTGAGTCATTATTAAAATGCAATGTGCATCAACTCACACACTATATTTTCTTGCAATCCCATATTCTTAGGTCCTCCTAGCCTACCTGTCTATGGAAGTTATTGGATCATCCTGGCTGCCGCGATTGATAATCTGTCTTTGGCATGTAAGAGAATCGGCAGTTGGTACAACACCAAGCTTATAGGAACCTTCATCGGGCAGGCGCCCACTGTGATCGTCAACGATCCAGACCTCATCAAGGAAATGCTGAATAAACCAGAATTAGATGGACGCATGGACATCATTTTGGGAAGACTTCGGGCCTATTGGAAGAAGCTAGGCAAGTTAATACGAGTCCAATCGAAAATGTAATAAGTTACACAAACGTTTCTCGACTCTAATAACATGTCTCTACTAAAATAGAGTCACTGGATATAATTTTCGCAAACAGCCGCTCAAGGCAAGTGCCCCCTGTTGTTCATATACCTGACCCATGTATCTATAGGTATATACTTAAGGCCCTGACAAACATTTTATCTGTTTATTAAAATTTTGCGGACTTAAAACCTGGGCTTTTTCTACCAGGTTTGTGCGGACTGATATCTCGAATCGGATCTGAAAAGATCTGTGCATATTTTTCTGATTCTTGAAAGTTTATAGGCATTTACACATATCACAGGTGAATGACCCGTAGATCACAGCTAATAATACTAATCATAGTAAAGAATGTATTGTAGTTGTTTTAAGTTTAATGGGTTTCAGGTATATTTTTTACTGATGGCTATTTCTGGCACGTCCAAAGGCGATTCTCACTAAGGTATATGAGGGACTACGGTTTCGGAAGACGAGATGCAACTTTAGAACAAATTGTTGAAAGTGAGATCAAAGAAATTTTAGACATAAGGCTTAATGGGCCTCAAAATGATGCTGAAAGGGTAAGTTTAACAGTAAAGAAATCCTTAATATCCTAAATAATATAAGTGTAGGTATAGCATTCTTTAATCTGTGGTAGGAATAAGTAATTACTTAAGTATTTTCTTAAATTCCAGCGGGAAAGCGCAAACTCTAAATTTTTGCGAATTTTAAGCAAGAAATTTTTTCTTTTGTAAAAAAAAAATGCTTTACAGTATAACAATACAAAGTAAGTAATTATATATTTTAGGAGATGGTTAAAGGTGACTTGGTTTACATGCCCCATTATCTGGCTCCACCTTTTATGAATGGACTACTTCACACTATATCCAGGATGACTCTACCCAGGGAGAAATATGGGACTTTGTGGGAGCTAGCCAAAGGCACGCTGATCTTTCAAAGGAGTTCCAATGATCTTGGAGGGGCCCTGACATATACTCCATGGCTAAAAGACGTTTTGCCAAATTATAGCGGTTACAATGGATTGAGGAAAGGTCATCAATATTTATTAGATTTCTTTACGGTAAGAATGGTATTACCATATAATACTTAATAAAAAATTTAGGTACTCGGTATGTGTTTTTGTGCAGGTAGAGGCTCTGTATATTCCGTCGGAAAGAAATATAACTAGGATGCCGAGAAAGAACCGTAAGTTTTTAAGGACATCATGAATATGATAATTCTTTCCTTCGAATTTTTCATATGTCAATTTCATGAGTTCGAGGCGTTCGTAGAATTTATACTACAGAGATACAATACCTCTACATATTTTGAACCAGTATTTTCCAATTAGGTCATCAAATGAACTATTAGATGAACGTGGTAGGTATGTAAAATTTATTTGCAGAATTGATATAACATACTTATATCAGTCCTGTACTATCAGGGCACATAGCGCGACGAACCGATGGCCGATGGGGCAGAAAGGTTCTCGAATGGCGACCACGCACCGGCAAGCGCAGCGTCGGACATCCACCGACCAGATGGTCAGATGACCTAAAGAAGGTCGCAGGCAGACGCTGGATGCAGGCCGCTTCCAACCGGTCGTTCTGGAAATCCTTGGGGGAGGCCTACATCCAGCAGTGGACGACCTGCGGCTGAAATGATGATGATGATGATGATCAGTCCTGTACCTAATATATTATGTCTATAACAGCAATTCGCTGATTTGCAGATGATTAATTGGTGTTCTGTTCTTTAGAGAGAACATGTGGCGTCTTTCTGTGCATTCATATTAGATCTAATCATCAAACATTATGGTATCCAGTTAATGGCTTGGATGGGAAAACGGACGATGATGATAATGAATTTGAAAAGCACATTTTAAATATTAAGTAACTAAAAATAATTATTTTCATTTTTCAGAATCTTGTACGCAAAGTGATATCCACGTATGATGAGACTCACGACCGCCATTTTCTGGATGTGTATATCCGGCAAATGAAGAAAGAGCAAAAGGAAATGAACAGATCTACATATTCAGGTTATTTCTTTGTTATCTACTTTCTATTTTTAGTAAATATCTACCTCTATTCTCCGTGCTTTGGAGGCCACATAAATCCGTTGGTCTCGGCCACGTCTCGGATTTTCCCTCCCTAAATGGCAGTCCTTAGCCTGCGTCAGATGTCATGAGGCAGATAACTGGATCATGTTTCTTTTGGTCTGTAAAAAGATTACAGAGGTCAGGCCGCAGTCCTACGAAGCGCGAAGCTAAAAATGCGACTGGAAAACACGTGCGGATGATCTCATCTATTATTAATTAGGCAGTACTTATTTTCTTTATATACCATAAAAATAAATGAATTAAGTGCAATTCTGCATGATTTTTAGTGTAATCCGTCATCTGTAGAACACAAAACGCTTTATGAACCTAAATTATTTACGATATTAATGGAATAAAAGAGAGTGAAAACTGCAAGACTGCCATCATCTGGATAAAAACCTTACTTTCAGAGGAGCAACTAGTGCTGACATGTGTGGACTACATGTTTCCGACAGCGACGGCCGTGGAGGCAGTACTAACGATGTTAGTGGAGAGACTGCTGATGCAGCCGGAGCTTCAGGAGCGGCTCCATGAGGAGGTGGACCGCGTGGTCGGCAGCGGAAGACTGCCCAACTTAGACGACAGAAACAAGTAAGTTATTCACCTTTTTGCAGTGCAGGTGCAGTGGCTCCGAAGTTTATTTACTTCCACATATACCTAACAAACACATAATTTGCGCTCTTTGAATTATTTTCTTTTAAATTATTCTTCTTTTATAATAATGAGATATTTATGCTTAGCCCGTGGTACACTACATATACATATAGCCTATAGCAAAGAAAATTTACACTACGCCTATTGTCAATGGCAGAAAATGTAAACTTGCAACCAACAGTAAAATAATTTTTAAAATCGGATCTGTTTGTAGCATGGATAAAAAAATACTGACCACGCGCGATTTCTTATTCTACTACACCTACGGCTTGCAGTAGGTACCTACCGGGTACCCCGAACCTTAGATCATTTAAGCTCCCTACTAAGTACGCTAAAACATACATAATCAGACCTCTTTATTTCAAAGAATATTAGTATAATATAGATTTACATAAAATTATTATTACCTAGACGAGGCACTGAATAGATAATAGTGATATGACACCCTTCATTACCTATTACGCTGGTATATACTTGATATACGGCAACATTGTTAACATTATATAACATTTAAATATTTATGTAAGTATGTAAATATACTTTTTATCTTCTTAATTAGTGTAGGTATGTTGAAAAAGTGAATGTCTTAATGAATACCAGACAAGGCGTGATAATTAAATATGCAGAATAAATAACTAGGCAGTATAGACAATATAACATAGAAGGCTACTTTTCGGCCCAATAAAACCGAGTACCTACTTACCACATGGGCGGAGCCGTGGGCAACACATGGTTCCACATAATAAATTAGCCTATTAGCTCTTAAATGTATGATTATTTAACAGCATGCCTTTCACCGAGGCTTGCATCCGAGAGGCGATGAGGTTCGACACACTGGTGCCGCTGGGAGTGCCGCACCGGGCTACCGAACCCACCACGTTCCAAGGCTTTGATATACCAGAGGTAGGTTATCGTAATCTTCTTGGGAGTGGCTTTTTTTGTAGGTGGAGTCACGTTACCAGTCCGAGAAAGTGAAAACGACAAATCATTTGAGAACTATAAAATGTCATTTCTTACGTACGATACCCACGCCACGGGAAGAGAGAGAGTGGTCTATCTAAACCTACCATAGATTTAGTAGTAATGAACTATGATCTATACTATTCTCGCCCTCACTGCTACGTGCCATCTAAGACTACTCGTATAAGTACCTATATAATGGACACGACGAATGCAGGTAGGTACGTACATGTGTCTAAGTTTATACCCAAAGCATACTTTCGAAGCGATAAGGTGGGTCTTAATCAAATAATAATTAGGTAATTGATAGGTACTAATTATACTAGTACAGGTTAGAACCAGCTGTTAGTATTTCCTGTTACAAAGTAAATCCACTGCAAAATAAGAACTCCATACAATCACTAGGTAGGTAGGTAGGTACTTACGCTTGTTTACAAATCTTTTGTTTTGATTATAGGGCACTATGTTCAACGCCAATTACCTGATACTGCACATGGATGAGGGTATTTGGGGAGATCCGGAGACCTTCCGCCCGGACCGGTTCATAGTGGACGGAAAGCTGGATGTCTGCAAGGACAAGTCATTGCCGTTTGGCGCTGGTAAAAAAACATCATTAAACGAAAAGGAGACTTTTTTATCTCTCATACTCTGGAAGTGGACGTACCTAAATCGTTAACTTCAAAAACGATGTCAAAATAATAAGTAGGTTATACTTAATGTTATCTCAGCGGAAATGGATTCTATAACAGATTTCCATCTCTTATAATAATCTAATACTGTACCTACTTATTTGTTTTAAGTATTTCATAAGGTTCAGATGAGGACCTAGGTACATAGAGATTATAGATACATTTAGGAACTAAATCTTTTATTTCGAAATATTAGATTATTTTCTTACAAAACCGAAAACATTTCAGGTCGACGGTTGTGCGCCGGCGAGACGTACGCCCGCCAAACGATGTTCCAAGTGTTCGCGGCGCTCGCGCAGACCTTCCGCGTGGAGCGGGCGCCTGGCGCGCCGCGCATGCCCGCCCCGCGCATACAGGGCATCATCACCACCATACCTAATTTCTGGGTCAAACTCACGCCTAGACATCAATCGTATTAATTAGAAGCAGAAAAAAACTGCTTGGCTGTTCGACTCGTTGGGGGCTGCTGCATTGGCCAAGCTTTGTAAGTAGTAGGTCAAGATTAAAGTAAGGGCAAGTTAAAAAAAAGGCTTTTTCCGTATTATTTCAGAACCTGGGTTAGATTTTTCCTTACATATTAAATTTCGTATTTTTTATATCAATGTAAAGAATTGATGAAAAATATACAGGAATTATAAATGAAGGAAAAGAAATTAGAAACATTCCCGATTTTTTTATCAAATAAAGTAAATCCTTTTAATTGTGTACCTCTCTAGGGTAGTAGACTTATGAATAACCATTATTTTTTATTTATTTGCCACTGTGTACTCATATATAATCTATACTAGGGTAAGGTTATTCGCTATACTCGTAGTACATACTTCTTACCACATTTAGCCTTAAACTAGGAAATTATTAGACTAAAATAAAAACAAAAATTGCTTAATTCATGTAAGTACGTAAGTACCAACCGCCAAATCCTACTAAACGCCGTGGGCGACCTAGTTCTCTCAATGTGCTAATGTCTTTAATAGTAGAGCAAACACGTAACTAGTTCTATCTTATGGGTAGATTCTGCGTAATCTTTGTAGCCCTTTCGTAAAAAAGTTATGACACTATGTACGTAGTTTAAGTAATTTCGATTCAAAACCGGTATTTTTTGACCGCTTTACATTACTCTCACACAGGCTTCGCAAAACGTATAAGATTATTTTTCTTATATTCAACTACTGGAGAATCATTAGTTTCAATGGCGATCGAAGAAGAGTAAGTACCTACACTGCACAAAAATAAATTCAGCACATGTCTTACTAGTTAGGTACTTCAATATTTATAGACATTGATAGAGTCGACTCTCGAACTCCAAAAGGCATAATTCGTCAAACTTTACAGAATACTTAATTTGTAACTCGTTCAGTTGTTTTTCGTAAACTTTTAATAACCTGAGAAACTAAAACCGTGACCTCATTCCGTCTGTGATACAAACATCGTTTTCCTAGAACAGGGAAATATAAAATATTTAAACCAAAACTTCCATTACCAATCAAATAATATGTTGATCCTAGTTTCTATGAGATCCCCAGGGAACCATCATGGTGATAAAATATGTAGAAACCCCTTTAAGAGTAGAAGTTGATCCTAAAGATTTATAATAGGTACCTAACTACCTACCTTAAATTAAGTACCTAGTAAATGAGACCATTTAGTGTCAATTATTATCTCTTCTGTGATAGTTGGGACTGGACCCGTGGTTTGAACTGTGGTTATCTTATCAATCCATATACACTGCAACAGAGTTTTTATATAAACTAATTATAAAGTAGGTAGGTACTTAACTAAATAAAATTCATCTAAGTTTATGAAAAGATTTTTTCTAATGTACTTATTTGGTTTGAATTTTAAATTTCAATGGAGTCTCTATGTGGCACCAGCCAGTGGCACTGTGCAACTAATGTTGTGATGTGTAGCAGCCGCAGGGCGTTTAAAAGCTACCTACCTATGGCATACCTTCTATTTCTAATATTATTGTTACGAGTGTTAAATAATAATCATATTGTAATCATAATGTTACGAGTGTAAAATAATAACCACACTGTAATCATCAATAATGTTAATTGATTAGTTATCTAAATTGTATTATAAGCCTTGCGGCCAGGGGGGCGAACCCTTATTAGTTCGCCCGATTAGAGATAAGACGTTAACGTAGGCGGAGTTTGAATCATCCCCTATTCATAGTATGCGATCTGTATAAAAGCCGGAGTAGAGATGCATCTGGGCATTCATACTCATTATTCGAGTGTAGAATAAAATCCTTTGTAACTACTACGTGAATTTATTTCCACGCCCACCCTTCTGAGGTCCGTAAAATGATATTATAGTGACCTAGGTAAGTATACATAGATAAGTATTTTACGAATTCGAAGAAATATTCATATATTTATTTCTTCGATCTCAATATTACCTAGGCTCCAGGATAGACAACTAGACGTTGTGATTACTTACGGGATCATCATCATCACCTTAGCATTTTTCCGCTTCCATCATTTAACCGTAATAGCTTCGGAGACTAATGCATTGACACTCATTGTTTTCCCTCCATGAGCTACTTACCTAATATTTTTGACATTAATATTAAAATGAGATTGTTTATTTTCAATAAGTACATATATTTTTATGATCAGCCGCCGCCCGTCCTACGTCAACTAAAGAAGCATTTAGGTTAAAGTCGCATTTTACACCTTCTCATGGATGTCGTAACACTGTATTCCCGAGTTGAGATTACTTACACACACATTGATTTGAGCTGTCATCACCTTATCAAGGCCGCAGCAGTATAATGGATTAAAATTTCCCGCTTTGAGCCATTACCATTACGCATTTAGGTAGGTACTTCAATTGACCACTAAATGTCAAATTATTGGTCGACTAATAAGGAACTTACCTACTTTTTGATCAACTACTTACTTAATAAGGAACAAATGGTCGTCCTGATATTTTAAGTAATATAATCTTGCCAAGAATCAAGCTATTCGACATAAATGCAGAAATATTTTTTCTGATTCTGTATATTTATTTATTTATTTAACTTTATTGTAAAAATACAATAGGCGGACTTAATGCTAAAAGCATTATCTAACAGTCAACCTTTGGGTCAAGCAGAGAACAGTTTGTGGGTGCAAAAATAACATTTACTTAAATAACAAATATAATAAACTTACATAACATACATAATAATTAGATGGGACGTGAAAGCGTAACAGACAAACAAACTCACTTTCGCATTTATATTATTAGTTGGGATGGTAGATACTTAAAAAGGCTTTGCGTTTTCATAGAAAGTTGTATAGATTTTAAAGTTGTATTACTTTTCCGAAAATGTATCCTTATGTAATTTTTTCATATATCCGTAGCTTCAAGCATTTACAATCTTTCTTTCGTATTTCGCCATCTGTTCCATAAATTACTAGTAATATAATTAAGGTAGGATTAAAGTGTACCTCTACTAGCACCTTGCTATGCTAGACTAGAACTTACGTTTTGAAAAAATAATAAAATATTTATAAATGTGATGAGTATGATCGTTTTATATTTAAAATAATTACTAATGACGCAGATTATTTAGAGATTAGATACGAATTCGATTTAGTTTAACCGGCTTAAATTAAAACTACCAAAATAATATGTTTTAATTTGAGTCAGTAATCACAAATCTTACTTAGTATACTTTCTTTACTTTTGCATAAAGGTAGGGTGTTGAAACGAGACAGACAAAATAAAAAAAAAACTTATTAAAAAAAACACTCTTTATTCCTTATGCCGCATCCAAATAGGCACAATAAATAATTATGAGCTTAATTTATTAAGGCAAGGTATTATATTATGATATTGCATAATCGGCAAAAAATCTCTATAATGTCAAAATTAAATTATAAACAAACATGCTATTATAAAGGGCTAGTTTGATATCTACTAAGTATAATAACTATATGATTCCAAAACAAAAATGATCAGCCTTATTTGAAATCACTTTTTTATCACTCACTATACCATATGTTACTCTCCTATGGCTCCCATTATAAAAACAATATGTAAAATCTATTGAAGTTTAAGGTAAAAATACGAGTATATAACATAACTACTCATTTTTTTTAAGTCGATTAACTGAGATTCATTGATATAAATTAATCTCAGTTTATCCACCGAAAGGATGACATATAACTAAATAAGTGAAGTGACGTTGCCGGGAATTTTTGAAATATTCCCGAACATATTAAAAAATATGTTTCCGACATCCTTTGGTAACTTTGGGAATATTCTGTAAATTGACAGAGTGAAAATTCCGGCACATCACTATACACAATACACACATGTACATATTTTACCTGACACGAAAAAAAAACACATAAGGTAAATGCACCAATTATGGACAGTATAAGAAAAAAAATTGCGTTTTTCATTTGTAATTTGTAAATTTTACAATACACGTTACCAGGGGTTTGAAGATAAATAAAGAGCCTTTTAATTAATTATTATTCAATGTTTAAAATAAGATAAATACTAGCTGCAATTAAATATAATTTTATAAAAATACCCTAAGTGAGACTCCATTTATGGACAAGCAAAATCTAGTTATGAACCCCCAACTATGGACATTATCCAAATATGAACAGCTAGTTATGGACATTTTAGCTGGGTAATAAATGTTCAATGGTTCTTTAGTAATCAGCCAAGTTGTACTTGTTTAAGCCCAAATAGTATATAATGATAGGTCTATACAGTTTGGGAGAATGACATTAACAGCAATATACTTTTACATTAGAAAATTTGTCGTTTAAAATAGTGAACCAGTTTTGAACACCTAATTATGAACAGAATGTTCTTAAACTGACAAAGTTTTAATTTGCTGCAGATTTTATTACAAAAGGTAATGTTAAATGATTGTATTGTAGTATATGATGTCAATGTAACATAACGAAAAATCACTTTATAGACATTTTGTCCATATATGGGCACAAGATGAAAAAAATTCCAATTATAAACATTGATAAATTTAAAGGGTAAAATTTTTATGATATTTTTAGTCAAGTTGCATAAATAATTTTTTGCTATCAATGATTCAATAAATAATAAGATTTTTAGCAAAAACCTTACAACTGTCGAAAAAAAAGACAGTAAATATACCTACTCGCATTAAGATCCTTATAAGAAGTTCGGATTTTCGACACAAAAAACACTGCGTGAGTGAAACACTGTTAGGGCTGAAAACTTAAAGGCTGATTGCTGTCAAAAATGGTTTATACAATGTCTGGAATGATTGAAAAATTTATTGGTGCAGTCATTTGGAAAAAAACATTTAAGAGTTTCCCAATTTTTGAGGTTTTATTAAAAACTGTCCATAATTAGACCGTGTTCATAATAGGTGCCTTTACCTTAACAAGGTATGCATTTAAGGTATGTAAATATAACTATAAAAAATAATAACAGATTTAAGAAGTACTCACCTACTTTTTTTTTAACTAAACTCCAGGTTTACATTTTTAAAATTTAAATCAACAAGTATAGTGTCACACCACTCACACCAACGTTTTCTGTATCAGCATATACAGAAAATGTAATATAAAGAATAATGGCAGAGATATTAAACGTAAAAATCCTAGCCAAATTCCGATGAAATAAAGATTTTTGCAAGATACGAGAATTAAAACCGCACTGTCTTTATAGGAATATTTTGATGTGTTGGTGTGACTCCATAAGAGTATATCTGTCTGTCTAAACCCTATTCGCTGCTAAAGTATAAGGCCCACGCGACTAATAAATTATTATTTTATATTTTTTTGAAAACGATTGTCCACAGCTAACCTGCTTGTCCCAGCACAGAGCATGAAGTAAGTAAAGTTTATTTAGTTATGAAGTTACTACCATGGCTGATGTAATGAAAAAAATAAGGTACAGAAACCTCATTGTTTTCATGAAGTTTTTTTATTTCTCTTTTGGCATTTTCAAACACATTTACAAGTAGACGCTTTGTAACTTCTTGTTAATATTAATTATGTGCTATGGTATGGTTTTACAAAAATATATTAAAATATACCGGCCGTTACAAACTATGCTCTATCATCACCGCATAGAGTCTATGGCAGATTATTACGCTATTGCCTGAACTTTAGACCCTGTTAGAGAGAAGTTGAGATTCAGGCTAACTCCCGAAGAAAAAAATATATACGCATCACTCTGATAAATTCTAAATCTTGAAATTCAATTCTTCACTTTTAGAAGGCTTTTAGTAGCTAGGTATATGTTACCAGTAAGTATCCAATTTCAAGACATAACGAAACGACAAATTTGAATTAAATTTGGAAATGGGATACCTTGAACCATGAGAATGGACATAAGCTACTTTTAATTGCGATAACCGACACCCACGCCGGCGAAGTTACGGGGAAAAGCAAGAAAAGTTTAAATTTAACCTATACTATTAAACGAGCAATATTTGTTATGTATATTTATTTGTACTTGCGTCTTCGAAAACGACTCTAACGATTTCTTTAAAATTTTAAACATAAGTTCTTACATAGTGTAAAACTGGGAAAAAATCATTTTAACCATATTTCTTCTGCATAAAACGAGCGAAGCTCGGTCGCCCAGGTGCTAAAGTTTATAAGATAAAAGCCATCAAACAAGTTCACGGGTCACGGGTAAAATAATTGTATTATTCCTCCTTGAAAGAAGTATATTAAGTATATATTTTGTTAGTGTAATCTTTATTGCCTATACATATAACTCGTGCCGAGGACTTTGTGATTGTTTTCTTCATATATAAATGTATCAATAATAATAACGATAATTATGTTCATCAAGCTCTACTTAATTGGTCAGATTTGGATCATCACCTTGTGTGTATCCAGATATAGTATCATTGTCATTTTAGCTTATCTAACGTATCTATCTTGCGTACCTAATGTATAATATAGAAGTTTGATTTTGTAAAGTTCTGCGATAGGTACAACAATAGTATACAAAAAAAATTGTTTTATTTTGCACTATTTACCCATCATCTGTGTTTTTTTGTAATAAAGATTTTCCATTGAGTTCTTGCATTTCTTCATTAGATCTGCATTTGAGTTCTACTGTTGCTGTTCCACTTTCATCAGTTATCTTCATTGGTCTGTAGGCATCTGGCCCTATTAACGATAGCACAACCGGGAGGAAAAAAAGTCCATTAAACAAACCAAACAATATTACTAAAAGAAATATTTTGAAAAATGATTGGAATGTGTAAGCTTTGGACATGCTAAGAATTGATAACGATAGAAATGTAGAGCCACCTCCTAACAATACTGCCGTGCCAATAGAGGTAACGGTCTTTAGTGCTCGCGCGGTTCTGGAACCTTCGGAAATTGTCAAAAAAGTATGACCAATATGGGCCGCGTAATCAACACATAACCCTATAGCTAACTCGAGACCAATGCAACATACTATATCAACTGTCATCCCCCATCTTTGCATCCAACCTAACACGTTTACTATCGTCAACAAAACACACAAAAATATCCAAAAGCACATTTGTAAATTGGTAATCAACACCACCGTACAAGCAATTACGCATAACAAAGCTAGCTCAACATTTCTTTCGACTTCCACGGCTATTATTTCATCAGTCACCCAATTACCAAACACTTTAGACCATACGCTACGATAGCCGTCCCCGGTTGATATTGGGGCAGACTTAACTATATTTTTAACGCGGTTCATGGCCGGTAAATATTCTTCAGGTCCTTTAAATTTATTGAATTTGAAAGCTAAAGAGGATGCTTTTATCTTAGTGGTCGCATGACCACATTCTATAGGTTTTTTGAATTTGAAATTGAATTGAAATCTTCCACCGATCGAGCTAAATAAAAACTTGGACAAATATTCATTAAACTCTTCTTTTGAAACTTCAGATGTGTTTCTTAGATCGCGGCCATAATTTTCTAAAACATATCCCTGAAAATTTTCCACCCATGAGGATACTTCAGAAACATAAGGTTCATTGACTAACACATGTGATAAATTAAGTAATTTACTAAATTCGTCATGATAATCCATTTCTCCCAAAAATACCATCGACGGATAACCCGCTTCCGGGTAATATTTATCGTATGTCTTAATAAAATCTTTAAAATAGGTATCATCAGGAATAAACCATTTAGGATCGAACCTCTGTTCTAAACGAAGCATTGCCAATATACTAAATCCAGTCATTATTAAAGTGAATAAGATTACTATAGCTTTACCAGGAACAGAAAATACAATTTTTTCATAGAATTTCGCAAAAACCTTTTGGAATACAGTTTGATTTTGCGATAATTTTATTTGTTTTGAATGTTTATAACAAAACAGCACCCCGTTTCTATTATCTTCCATTCTTCGTATATCTAATGTGAACACTGCTACGTAAAAAGTAACGGTAAAGCAAAATATAAAAAATACTCCTACAGCTGCATAAATACAAAATGACTTAAGAGAAGGCAAGATTGTAATAGCACCAATCAACAAAGCGACAATATCAGTAAAAGATGTGATGATTATAGATACACCTGCATGTTCCAGCATGAGACCAACTTTAACTGGAAGACTCTTTTTAGATTCCGCATCAGTTAAATTCCTCCAACACGCATTTATTACGAACATATCATCAACGCCAAGTCCCATTAAAAGAAATGGTAATGAAGAATGGACTGGTCCAAATGATATACCCATTATTGAACACCAGCTGACTGCAGCGACATACGCCATGCCAACACTAAGTAGCCCTACACTGCCGAGTGTAAGCTTTACTTCTAACCAATTAAATCGCGACAGTGCAAATTGTATGTACAAGAACATCAGTATTATACCTAAAGACAACTTGTCTATTTCATTTATCATTGCTTGTCCACTAATGTCACCAAAACTTCTACCAGCCTCATAAAAAACTTTAACCCCTGATAAATTAGTAGAAACCCTGTCCATTACATTTATAAATTCTCTTTCCCACATAGCAAGTGGTATAGAAACCCATTCTTCAGTGCCAACCAAATTACCCACAGCATTCATATCTACTGCAGACATGTTTACTGTTGTAAACCATGTTAACATAATAGCATTGGCAGATATTATATCTCCATTCTCATCAAGTTTAACTCCACCTAATAATTTGGTATAGTCCATAGGGTGCCCAGTCACTGGGTTAGTTTTCACATTATTTATTCTCTTTACAATATCATATTTTGTTGTACTATTTAGATCATTCTTATCAAATAAGTCTAAAATATTGTGTTGATGGCAAACTAAAGGAAAGTTATTTATAAATCCACAGTAGAAATCATAACCCATCCAAAGAGTAGTATCTAAAAATTCATGTGACTTATTAACTATTGTTGTCATGTTGTTTTTAATGGGTATGTCCACAGATCTGGATTCACGGCTTGACCCAAAAATCTTCACAACAGGAACTTTGAAACACAAGTCTCTTAATGAATATGTCTTATCCTCAAATAACACTTCAATTGAATTTACTTTTTTTGTAATATCACTAATGGCACTCAACACATCTGGTTGCAGAACATCATCAGATGTGATAATAATCTTTTGCAGCCGGAAACTGGTTTCAAACTTTTCAATATACCAATTAGTATCATAAAAAAAATCTGAGTCCGGTGGAACCCACAGTTTCATTGGGTTCTTTTCTAAGTGAAATTTTATCAATCCAATGCAGCTCATCAATATGAAAATCCATGTCAAGATTATAGTTCTCCACGGATTCCTTGCTACTAATACACCAAGTGTGAAAAATGTCCTCTCAATGATGTGCACCAATTTCGAAGAGGCATATTCCCACATCTGTTGTGGAGATCTAATGTTCTTCTTAGGCGGCATTATGATGTTAAATTTTGATTTGATGTCACATAAAGAGAACACATCACTAGGTAGTATAAATATCTACACAAAGATTATATACACACACACATTCATATTACGATAAGAGTTTTAAATAGCCGAGATAAATGAACAGGCGTGCCGTCGCTAGCTGCTGCCAATTGTAACTGCCTGCCTGGCCGTGCCGTGACCATGCATTCGTATCAATGCAGACAATAATGTTTACTTTCTAGGTTAAGTTATGTAAGAAATCTAGATGACTACTTAACAACTAAGTTAGCAACAAATTTAAGCTTTAATATGGCTTTGAGATTTATGAGGATAATTTGCAAGTTTTTATCAATTACGTATAACAAAACGAGTCACCTGTTTGCAACGGTAATTAAATAAATACCTACATTTCCCTTGATGTCCTATTTTAATGTATTTGTATAATTATTTATTCATTTCAATATGTAATTCAGATAAAGAAAATACATCGGTGTAATGGCTAGTTTTCGATAAATTATTGTTGTTTACAATCAAACATAGGTACTCTGTCTGTGACTGGTAATGATCATGGAGGGAGGGGGAGGGAAGGGATAGGATCACAAACTAAATAGAGATACTACGATAGGATCTCGATAGGATAGAATGGAAACCTAATGAAACAAAAGAAAGATGTGGAAATGTCATCTTTGAAATTCTATAAATTTTTTTTAATGCTTTTTACGGCCATGGAAATTAGTCCTTTAAGGCCTTTCTTGAATTTATTAATCTTCTTCAGTCCTACTTAAGTCAGTCGAGTCAAAAATTCAAGTCAATAGTCAAGTCCAGTCAAGTAAGTAAGTCTAGTCTGAGTCAGATGGCTAAGTGAAGCGGTGGAAAAATTTCACTTAGCTATATCATGGAGATTTTGGTGACAAAGATAAAAAGTCACGTAATCGACACTGTATCACTTCCCAACACTCACGCTTGTTCACGAACACTTTGCGAATAATAAACCACCCATATTATGCAAAAACACTCGAAAAAACCTAAGTTTTGGAAATTAAATACAGCGCGGACATAGCGACAGTTTACTTTTCCTCCAAAAACTCTCACTAAACTTGTATGTTTGTAATAAGTGTCAATGTCAATGTCATGTCATTTTGGATGGATTGGATTGGTTTGTTGTTGAATTGTTGATTGAATCCATATTTTATTAAAAATTACCTCGAATGAAATGAAATCATATTTTTAACATTCGCTGTTCGATAGCATTATCATAGAAATAATTTAATATAAATACATAATAATAAAAAAACTGTCTACAACCTATTCATAATGTGGACCACGAAAACGTTTTTAACCAAAACAAAGCGCGGCAATATTTTAAAGGTTATGTACATATGTTTAGTGTTTATTAGCCATTTTTACTTGATATATAGGTACTAATTTTTATTTGAATGTTCTGTTGTTAGTAAAATATTAGTCTATTTAAAATAATATTTTTATATAACACTACAAACTAATAAAAAAATATAAGTAATTCATTATACTTATTTCATCTCATTACAGATTGTTAGGGAACATTATCTTCGCGACGATTTGCTCTGTGGCTCGGCTGCATGTAACATCTGCCCTCACAAGGATGACGAATTTGTATTAGACTCTACACCGGAGTCTCTCTGCGCCTTATTTGATTATCCACACTACTTGGTTCTTGACACAAATGTAGTTCTACACCAAATAGACGTTCTTGAAGAAGATGCACTGACAAACGTGATCATCTTACAAACTGTCTTGGAAGAAGTCAAACACCAGAATACTGCAATTTTCCAAAGGCTTCTTGAAGTTATAGGAAATAAGAAAAGGAAGTTTTATTCTTTTGTCAATGAACATCATAAGTGAGTAATAATTCATTAACTACAATTTGCCTAGACTAGACAATAAATTTTTATTTTGTGTTATGTATTCATATATATAGGCAAACTCCATGGGGTAATGGTTAAGATGCTTGCCAGCTACTTGGGAACTACCAGGTTCGATCCCCAAGATAAAAAAAAATATTTGTCTGATTAACCCAAGTCTTGGATGTTTATTTAAGTATATATTAACTGTAACTTTTATCTATCCCTAGAGGTACTAGTTAATGGTAAAGAATTGGAAAAGGTAAATTTTTGAAATAAATTTCAGTATAATATATGTATTATTTGTTATAAAATAAAGTATTGTTTAGTTGGTATTCCATAACACAAGTCTCAAACTTAATTTAGGACTAACTCAATCTGTGTAATTTATTTATATTTGTGTTACAGAGATACATATGTGGAGCGAAAGCCTGGGGAAAAAGCTAATGACCGAAATGACAGGGCTATCCGTAAAGCGGCCCAGTGGTATGCATCCCATATATCAGCTAACAATGTTGTCGGTCAGTTCCCAAGGATAGTTCTGCTTACAGATGATGAGAAGAACAGAAAAATTGCTCAGGAAGAGGGGATTGTTTGTTGTTCTGGTAAGAATTCAATTATTTCTGCACCGAGATTACTACTCTAAACTACTAATCATTAAACTAAATCTGAATCTGAATCTCTTAGAGATGGGCGAAAGCTCAAAGCTCAAATCTCATTGTTGATTCAGGCATCATCTGTTGATTAAATTCGTAAAGTTGTGGTATAATGGTGTTAACTAATAGCAGATTTACTGATACTGCCCAGGAATGAAGATAATATTAACAATTTACTATTTATTTTACAGTAAAGGACTACATTGAAAATGTGTCTGGTTTCCCTGGTCTTGTTGACAAGTTGTCCAAAAATGTGATGCCAGAAAGCTTTTCAAAGGATGCCCTGTATCCCGCCCATTTAACACCAGCACAAGTCCACACGGGCATCAGGAGTGGCAAGCTTCATCAAGGCACATTCCATGCTTCTCGAGACAATTTCCTTGAAGGCACTGCTAATGTCAACGGTTTCGAAAAACCTGTAAGTTATGAAGTCTGTAATATTGTAGTTGTTTTAGTGGGTACTTTTTGCCTTCTCTGTAGAGTTTTTAATTGAATGTACAGTGGTACAATGTCAAAATAAACAATTCTATAGTCCACTAAATTCTTTTTTTTTTTCTTTTCTGGTTGATTGTACTTACCATAGCCTGTGGATGCCAATTCCACTTATAAGAAACTAGCGACCCGCCCCGGCTTCGCATGGGCATAAAAACGTTCCTCTTGAATCACTCTATGTATTAAAAATACCGCATCAAAATCCAAGCATACAAAGGGATATAGGGACAGAGAAAGCGACTTTGTTTTATACTATGTAGAGATAAAAAATGTTCTGGTCTTGGCCACCGATAATTACTTCAAGTATTCTAAATTCTAAATGTTATGTTGTCAAAAAAATTATACTAGAATATTTTATTAACCTTATTATCTCAAAAATATTTTAGATTTTACTACAAGGTCATATTGGCATAAACCGAGCAGTAGATGGAGATATAGTAGCCATTGAAATATTTCCCGAGGAAGAATGGAGAAAACCAAGTGACATAGTCCTCGAGGACAAGGCCGAGGATCCTGGAGACCTTTTGGAGGAAGAGTCTGTGCTGCTTAATGCAATGAAATCTTCAGATAACAAGGAGGATGATATAACTCCAACAGGGAAAGTGGTTGGCATTATAAGAAGGAAGTGGAGGCAGTATTGTGGTATTTTGATGCCTAGCAAGTTTCCAGGTTTGTACTTATTATGGACTAGCTTTCGCCCGCGTGAATTTCCCATGTGGACAGTGCTCTTTCTCGGGATGAAAGGTATCCTATGTCCTTCTCAATATTTCTATCTATGTGTATGCGAAATTTTAGGAAGTTTGGTGCAGTGCAGTGTACCGTGAAAGCGTATCAAACAAACAAACAAACTCAATTGCATAAGTTAGGATTTAAAAAGTATGTGATTTTCAAAAGAATGTGAAATCTTTTTTGGGGTAAGCATTGCGTAAATCTTGTTGTAGTGTCGTGTATTGTATAAGGTCCTCCATATATCCTCCGTGATAAGGTCCAATAATTACGTTTTCTTCGTCAACTCGGAAATAGATTCATTATTTTTAAAAAACAACACATCGATATTTGGAAAATGAAGCAATTTACGGCCGTGTAATATTGCAAGGCCGAAGCGCAGCTAAGACCTTGCCAAGTGTTTACTTGCACACACAGCAGTATACTTACATAGTGTTTTTGAAGATGTATAAACTTCATTCAGAGTACTAGGGTTTCATAATTGAACAGGAGCAACTCGTCACTTGTTCACTCCTGCTGAGAAGCGGATCCCGCGCGTGCGCATCGAGAGCCGTCAGAGTGAGATACTAGCGTCGCAGCGCATACTGGTCGCGCTGGACTCGTGGCCGAGGAACAGTCGCTACCCGCTCGGCCACTTTGTTCGAGCTTTGGGACCTATTGGTGAGTTTTAATTTCAATTTATTTATTGCATTTCATATTGTACATTAATAGTTCTAACTATAGGTAAACATATTCAAAAGTCTGTATTTTTAAGTAGGTACTGTCGGGTGTAGCAGATAAGGAGTGATGACGTACTCCTTAATTCCCTCATATCGTGTGGTAGCAAGGTCAATTGACTCGGCACACTCGTTTTCCGAAACCACCTTTGCTCTGGGCCTCTGACGTGGTATCTTTAATGACCCTCGAATTTTCAAATTCGTTGACTAGATGCTCGCTCGATAATGAGCATATTTAAATAATCGGCACAGATATATATATATTTTTTTAATTCTTGATATGGAGCATATTTTAACAACAATTTATTAATTGTTTCATAATTTTTACTTAATTAATTGGAGTCTGTTTCGTTTTTTTTTTGGCAAAAACAATTATTTCGCGGCTACTTATTTGTATAGTAATTTATTTTAGCACTGCGAGCTCTCTTCATTATATTCACTTTAATATCGAAATGTTTGTTTTAGAATATATAAAGATAGATATAGCGAATCGAATGTAAGTTTGGTAAATAACATGTACAGGTGACAAGGACGCAGAAAACGAGGTGATACTGCTCGAGCACGACGTGCCACACGCGAGGTTCAGCGAAGCAGTGCTCGCTTGTTTGCCGCCAGACGACTGGACCATACCGCCTGAGGTTTGGATATTCACATTTTGCACTTGCTGTCTAGTCTTTCCTTCATAGTTTTCTCATTTGAAACCTTGGTTATTTTGCTTTGGGATCTAAAGTATTCTGTTCCCCCTTTTTTATCTTACTAGATTCAGTCCTGCCAGTTGTCTATTTATATTTGAAGTGGTTCTTTTTGTCTTGTAATTGATTAACTTTAATTTAAGAGAGCAACTGCTGCCTTGACTTTAAAACCATCCCTGGAGTTTCGTCAAATATTTTGTAGGCGCACCAACAAGCAAGTGTGATTACATAACTGTTAGCGAAGCTCTGTCATCAAATTATTCTTCTTTATACATTTAAATACCTGCTAGGCGATTTAAAATGCATGCTAATAGTTAACTGAAAGTATATTTAGTTTGAAAATAAATGACAATAACATAATAGTAGTTCATTGTAATCAGTTTCAATCACCATAGATTTGTTAGACTTCAACTTACGAAAAATCGCAATATTGTAGGAAATAAAGAAGCGCGTAGACCTCCGTTCAATCACCATATGCTCTGTGGACCCCCCCGGCTGCACTGACATCGACGATGCGTTACACGCGAGGCCCCTACCAGGGACCACGGCCGACGGCCTCGGACGATACGAAGTGGGCGTCCACATCGCCGACGTCACGTACTTCGTGAGGCCCGACACTGCGCTCGACAAGGAGGCAGCTTCCAGGAGTACTACCGTTTATTTGGTAGATCGCAGGATTGACATGGTGCCTGGTAAGTTCAGGGTATTACATAATTTATTTTTGAAAGTAAATATAAACATTTATAACAAAATGACGCCCGCCTCAATCCGCATAACGAGTTAGGTAGTTAATCTTTGTTTTTTGGGAACAAAGTACTTAATTAGTGAAAAACACTCATTAAATTGTACATAGTAAAAAATGTTTCAGTATGCGTTTCTTAGGAAGTGAATTATAAAAAAAGGTACATGATCAAAAATAAATTATTTAATCTTTAAATTTCTATTTAGTAATTGGATGCATTGTAATATTTAGTATGAGGACTTTACAGGGGTTCGTTTCTAGCGGACGAAGGAGCTGAAATTTGATTCACATAAAATGGAATTAAAGAGATTTCACAAGTTCCCATCATATATAAAATACAGCCTGTGATGTGCATGCATCATTTCTCATTTCTCAACAGTATGTAAAAGAATGAAGTATGAAGGATACTTCATTCTTTTACATACTGTTCATTACATTAAAATAATAATTAAAGCCTATATCCAACAAAAGGATGTTAAAGGCTGTTTTACGTAGGCAAGTGTAGAGTACAACATTTAACACATTAATTTAAATTACATTCATTTATTCACACTATTGTCTAAAAAAGGAGGCAGAATGTTGCATTGTGAATAATGTTATGATAACAGAACTACTGAGTTCGAACCTGTGCTCTCTGCGCGGCGGAGAGGAGAGGCTCGCCTTCTCCTGCGTGTGGGAGATTGACGAGAACGCCAACGTGCTCGCCACTAAGTTTCACAAGAGCGTCATCAAGGTAAATAACATGGTATATAATAAAACTGATATACATGTTCTCAGACGTGAACATAAAAAGGAATTAAATACATATTAATTTGTTCAAATTTATCCAGGGTTATTTTTTGTTGTCTCGTAGGCTCCATATTGTTTTTAATAAAACTACTAATTTATATTTACAAAACTTGATAGTGAAACTTAAATTCTCTGGTTATTTAAAGCATTTAATAAATACAATAATTCCGTTAGAATCGAAATTACAAACATATATTATGTTTGAACATAAAACGACCTTTTACAATTTGATCACATTATTAAACCGCCGTTAACCTGTAAACGGTTGTTTAATGTTGGTGAACTCTGATCATAAATCAGTAGCCCGTATAAAGAAACGTTTGTTAGGCCAATTTTAGCTAAAATGTGATTTGTCTCATTCTTTCACGTGAAATTTCGTTAAGAGAGAAAGAGACAAAACATATTTTAGTTCAAATGGACTAAACAAACGTTTCCTAATACGGGGGTAAAACTTTTTGATGTACTAAAAATTGTGTTTTTATAGCTTAAATATTATTACAGTCAGCATCAGCAATGACATACGAAGAGGCACAGATTGCAATTGATGACAATTCCCGTCAAGATGACATCGCCAAGTCACTGCGCACGCTCAACGCGCTCGCCAAGAAACTCAAGCGCAAGCGATTGGACAATGGCGCGCTTTTGCTCGCTTCACCTGAAATACGATTCCAGGTATGGCAATATATACTCTCTTTCTTACAAAATAGATTATTTTTTTATCTACATACTTTTAATGTAGTAGAAAAAACTTATGGCAATCCATTTATTTTTTATGGATCGCTAAATAAGCATTTTTTATGAAATTTCTGAATTTTTAATTTTTTTTTTAAAATAATTATTTCCTATTTGTTATATGTATTGAAACATAATTTTCCATATTTTTTGAGCCCTCTCAAGGCAAAAAAACTTAATTTCAAAAGTCCTTTTTTAAGACCCTATCGAAAACGCCGTAGGCCATTTTTGCAGCGTTTTGTGACTTAGTTATTCTGTAACGTGCTATTTTTTGAAACCTAATTTAAGCCAAGAACCACAGAGTCGCATGAAAATTATGCGATTCCACAGTTTTGTCGACTGATGAAATCATTCTAACTACTGACTTTGACAGAAGTAAAAAATAGGCCTGAACGACAGTTTACCACAATAGTTGCGTCACGTCATGGCGGATGATGGCCGGCCTGCGTTTTGACAGTTCCGAATTTTAAGTAAATTTAAAATTGAAATTATAAAGCCATCTTGCACTTTTCTTAACGGACACCGATATATATCGGTTTCGTTGATCAAATACTGTAAGAAATAAACATTTGTTGCATCAAAATTGATATGAGTCAAGTTGCCTATTGTATTAAAAATCAGCTCGACGCTTGTAAGTGTTTTATTTTAATGAAACAACTATTCAAGGTGGATTCTGAAACCCACGACCCGGTAGAAGTGCAAGCGAAGAAGATGATGGACACTAACTCCATGGTGGAAGAGTTCATGTTGTTGGCCAACGTTAGCGTCGCTGAAAAACTGTGCGTGGAGTTCCCGCAGTGCGCGCTACTGCGGAGACACCCGCCGCCGCCGCCCGCTAACTTCCACACCTTCCTGAAGGCGGCGAGGCAGCAGGTAACACCGATATTGGACGCTATGTCTGTAGTAATAGAGGTCACATTGCTAGTGTAAGTCATGAGCTATGCGCGTCAAAGCGATACCCAATCCTCGCTCGCTGATGTGCACACCTTTCTCAAGGCGACGAAGCAGCGGACTGCTTAGCTAAAAAGTTCATAGCAAGTATATTTTTAAGTTTTATTTTTATGGTGATTTCAGTCACTTTGTTACAGAATCACGTTTAAAAAGCACATTTAAAAGCCGAATAGCCGGACTAACTATTACTTTTCCTTACACCATTCTGATTTTGTCTCGCTCACACTGATTTAAATTTAGTGATCGGGTATTATAATCTTTTTTTCAATATGCTCGTTAAACTTAACAAACAATTCTCCTATAGGGCTTCGAACTGGACGTGTCGACCAACAAATCGTTCTCCAAATCGCTGGACGAGGCGGTGATCCCGGGCCGGCCGTTCTTCAATACATTGCTTCGTATAATGGCGACGCGTTGTATGCAGCAAGCTGTTTACTTCGCTAGCGGGACGCGCACTCAAGACGAGTATTACCATTACGGGTTAGCGTGTCCGATTTACACGCACTTTACGTCGCCTATTAGGAGGTCAGTGATACGTTTGTTTATTTTCTCATACAAGGTGAAAATAACCAATAATAGCGTACCTATGCCTTAATATAATATTCAATATGGCGGACGTCCAAGATGGCGGACAGGCTATTTGAAATGCACCCCCATGATATAGGTATCAAATGAAAGGGTTTGCTGTTAGGAATACGAAAAAAATTGTGACTTAAATACAACATGTCGGACATCCAAGTTGGCGGATTGGCTATTTGAATTAGTAATTTTTAGTGCGTGTTTTTTTTTTACTATTTTATTATCAAAGCACATGACGTTTCAGATACGCCGATGTAATAGTTCACCGTCTCCTAGCGGCCTGCATCGGCGCAGACATGACTCACGCCACGCTGTTGGACACCAAGCGGGCGGACGCCGCCTGCGACAACCTCAACTACCGCCACCGGCAGGCGCAGTACGCGGGCCGGGCCTCCGTGGCACTCAATACTCATGTGAGTGCTGTACACAGAACAGAGGAATTATCCAAATAGAAATGTTTTGACGCGGATTTAGTTCCAGGATCAGTGTGGCGGCGTATTCTCTCTTCTTATCTTCAATTAATACATGTAAACCTCACCACACCTTATTAGAAATGTATTACGTAGCTTACAACGAAGCCACCTAATATTATCGACAAATGACAGTGGGAATAAATGACGCAATCAAATACCCCGCTTATTTTTTCTGTGTGAAACGTTGGCTTGCAAGCCAAACTAGTTACACGTTTTTCGAGCGCTATGCCACTTGTTAATAGTACTAACGACTGTTGTATGTTGAATTGTTTTTTTAATAAGGGTCAATTTAGGAATTGACCCTTATTTAAAAAAAAAAACAATTTTGGCTTTCGCACAATAATTTTGACTTTATGTGCATAGTCATAAGAACTTTGACCTCATCACTACTGTTCCAGCATCCGCGGGTAGCAGCGCAACCTTTTGTAGCTTTCAATCAATTACTGGTCTTATAATTATGTAAAGTTAAAAATTGTTTCCCACCATAAATGCCGGCTGTGGCAGTCCCATTGTAAATTGACTTTACTATTACTTATATATCGTTAATTTTTCAGATCCTATTCAAGAACCGAATAGAAACAGAGTCGGCGGTGGTCCTGTCGGTGAAACGGAACGCATTGCAGGTGCTCATACCGAAGTACGGGCTGGAGGGGCCGCTGTACCTGCCTGAAGACATGTTCACCTATAATGAAGAGGTGAGTTTATTTCTATACAAAGATGGTGCAAATAAAACGAAGGCCACCTGGTGTAAAGTGGTCACCGTAGCCTGTGGACTTATCATATTTAAAAACGGATCGAAAACGTGGTTATATTCATAAAACGGATCATTATTATGCTAATAAATATTTTTTTTAAAAAATCTAAAAAAAAATATCATTATGATTTCGCTGGTAATCATTTAAAATTTTGCAAAAGCTGTGGATACCAGTTATTCAGATGTAGCATATTTAATGGACCTTGTACTGTACATGTAGAAGTGATGTAGAAAAACCATCAATAAACATCAAAATTTCAGGAACACATGCAAATATGCGGCGACGTCACACTAAAGACGTTTGACGAACTGACCGTCCGTCTCAGCCTCGACAGTTCAAACTTGCAACACCGCAGACTGGTCTTCCAATTAGTTGAGCCACACATCCCAGGATTCAGTTACGTGTCGGAGGAAAAAAAAGATGAACCTTCGAAAGAGGAAGTAATGCAAGTAGATGAAGTACCGGAGAAAAAGAAAAGGAAAGAACAGGAGCCGGTTAAGAGTAGTAAGAAAAAATCTAAGAAGAAATAGTACAGTGTACTAATAAAGGATTGAAACGATTTGTGAGTTTTTTTATTTTATTTTCACGCGTCTGTAGTTATGAAGTGTAGCGTAGATTCAAACAATGTATCTGTCCCTGACCATATTTTCTAGTGATTATTTTTTATATCTTTTATATGAACTTCACTACTTTTTAAATTAAATATGTTAACTTTTTTAGTAACTATTACTTACTGCGTTCACGGGAATTAAATAAAAAAAAAAAATCTAAATTGATTGTAAAAAAAATATATTCGAACTAAAATTAGGTAAAAAAGACTAATAAGAAAATAAAACAACTGCATCGTTGCTAAAATTATGGACACCATTTACTATAGCAACACTCGTACTTAAATGACATTTCTTTTGTTTTATTATCTTGCAACACTCGTCTAAACAATAATGTGCAATATATTTAAACTATATAATTTTGTGTTTTAACAGTCATACTTTAGATGAGCGACTTTGCATTCAAATAGCAACCTTGAATTTGCAACACTGTTGTTATTAAAATAAAAAATAAAAAAACTTTTAGCCAAATTATCTTTAAATTAGAATGCAGTCCTATTTTATTGGTTTATAGAAAATCTTATTCACTTAAAGGCAGCACCGCGCATAATAACACTACGTGATCAATAGTCCTAACTAATATTATAAATGCGAAAGTGAGTTTGTTTATTTGTTTGTTACGATTTCACGCTCTATCTACTAATCCAATCTTCCTGAAATTTCGCAAGCACATAGAAGTATTGAGAAGGACATAGGGTACCTTTCATCCAGGAAAAAGCACTGTTCTCGAGGGGATTTCACGCGGGCGAAGCCTCGGGCAAAAGCTAGTAAACTATAAGTGAGAAATAAAGATTTTATAACGTCCCTACTCAAAATTTTTACCTACTCCTGCCACCGAATAACTCCAGGATACTAAATCTTATATGCTAAGTATCAAATTATGAATAAAGGCGCTCATTCAGGTGAAATTAATTCCTCATTATCTTTGGTTATTATCAAGTTTCAAATTCAACTTCAAATAAATTTAGCATGATATTGCTGTCACCGACTTAAAAACACTCATTTTTAGAACGCTTATTTATTATATAAAACGCTAAACACAGGCCACGAAGCACACTTGTCTTCAGTAAATTTAAACTTTCAAGAACACAACACAACTAAATAAGCTCATTATTAACTCATAATAGGCTGAATTAAAATGCGCAGTAGTATACTAATTGAGCTCCGTACACTTCTTCGCATAAGCGATCTGACCTTTTAATATATACAACCGTAAAACTAACTTATATCTATTAGTGATGAGTAACACGCCTTCGGACAGGCGGTGGACTAGACACCGTAGGGACCGGGGGCCTTAGTGTGTGAGGAGATTGAGTATCTTCAACTATTTCTTGTGTTTCATCCATTGGCGACTGTTCTTGGGGCGTTATAATCTGCAAAACATATTTATTTTTTAGAGGTAAGGGTCTCGTAACGTACTTAGTTCGTATCAAGGAGAGACGTGTAACTGGCGGACGTGTAAGCGAGACTGGATGTAGAACTTTGAATTTATTTATTCTTAATTTCGCTATAATATTGTGGGGTGTTGCGAAGTCAATAGATTTAGTCTTGTGAGTGCACACAAATATTAACCATTGTATTTACATGTCATAAAACAAAATCAATTCAAGATTTATTTAGGTATAAGATTATTTAAATATTGATTTATTATAATTGTAAAAAAAAATTCAAGAGAATTGTAGAAGTAGCCTGAATGACCGGTTGAAAGTGACCTGCAACTAACGCTTGCCTGCGACCTTCTTCAGGTCACTGCGCTTATCGGTTTTGGTCGCCATTCGGGAACCTTTCTGCCCCTTTTTTTTCGGCCTTTCGGCCATCGATTCTTCCCGCTACATGCCTCGCCTACTGTCACTTCAAAGAGCTAGGCTAGGCTACGTCGGAAACTTTTTGTTTTCTTACGGGTTTCTTCACTTCTGAATCGATCTTGTAGCTCCCTCTTTTGTTTAGAAGTAATAAAACATAAATTTTGGGGTGCTTAAACGAATTTACCTGTGGAATATTCGGATTGGCTTGTGCCGCGATCCTGGCAATTTCCTGGTCGACCTTGGCGATGAGCTGCTCGATGGCGGCCGGCCATCTCGTGGCGGGCGCCGTGTGCGCGGGCGACAGCCGCGCGTCCGTCATCACGGCGAGGCGGACAGTGTCTGCGTACTGTATCACTGTTAACGACATACCTGGAACACAGATTGATAGTTAATAAATAAATTTAAAGAATAATTTGAGTCTGCCAAGGGTCGACATTTGATTGTAAGGACTTTGTCTGGGGTGAAATATGTCGAGTCGGACCGACCGATCTCTTTGTATGGAAAATTAACAGACGAGAAACGTGGGAAGTCCACACTGTTGAATGATCTCGCAAATCACGTGAGGCGTGGTTTTAGCAGTTAACGATCATGTTATAAAAAAGTCAGATATTATTTATTTATTTTTAACGTCCTTCTCTAATTAACGAAAATAAAATCGGTGATTGAGGCGAATTTGATATATATGCTAACGTCCTCTAATATTGAATTATTTGTTTATTATTATCGGGATTTCAGTAGTAACGAATATGAAAAAAAACTTATGAAACAATGTCGAGCTAAGCCGGGTATCTATCATATCATACATTGTAACAAATAAACTAATTTACTCACTAATATTTGCTTGCGGCGGCCGCCAATAAACAACGCAGTCCACCGTCTGTCCCCACAACGTTTTCCTCTCGCCCGACCCCGGCGGCGCGTCTATCTCGGCGTACGAGACAGCGTATCTCCGCGACAACACGTTGAGGGTTAACTTTGCGAGTGGAGAGGGTATGGCTCGGGTTAGGGCTCCGTAGCGGGCCTGCGCGGCCCAGGCGCCCGCCAGCGCGCCTTGTCTGTGGCAAGCTTGCTCCACCACGGCTGCTATGCGACGCGGTGTCGCGCCCACTGGTAGCGATAGACAGATCATGCCTGGAAGAAATTATTGCAGAGTCTCGTAAGGATTCATTGAAAAGTCAAGGGAAGCCTAACGCTTGCTTCTATTTTCATTCTCCAAGCATCAATTTTTTTGCCGATGGTTTACGATGTGTGGTGTAATGTAACTAGTGCGTTCGTCTTTTAGATGAAATATATCCATATTCATACAAATATTATAAATGCGAAAGTCTGTCTATTATACTTTCACGGCCAAAGCGAGGGTCCAAATTTCATGAAATTTGGTATGGATATAGTTAAGGAGCATGGTTCAACATAGGCTACTCTTGGGTTGACATGACCAAGTCAAACGTGGGCGTAGCTACGGGTGAAAGCTAGTATCTATAATATACTATACAAAATATAAATTGAAGCCACAGATGCAAGCGAAGCAACAATCGAAATTCGGGTGACACATTAATATTTCCATCCTTTCAGTCTGTGACTTTTGTATCTATTCTTGAAGCTTTTGTGCCGCAACTAGAGCAACAGACACGTATTACGTAGTACTGTCTCGAGAATAGATCGACCGAATCTTAGTTGGTGTTCCGATCCGATCTGTCGGTGGTTTAAAATCGCAATTGACCCCTGTGCTGTGCTCGGCTTCAAATCAAAAGGCAAGCGAACGAGCGTTCGTTCAAGAATTCCTACCTCCAGTCTGCGACTTCTTATATTTCTTCCCGTGTCCTTCCGCAAAAGTGAAAAGGAAGTCTTCTGAAGCAGCTCTTGCAGTCGTTAGGACGGCCTCAGGCGGGTCGGCGTGGGCTTGTTCGAAGAATGCCCGGATGCCGTCCGTGGCTGCGAACAGTGCCACGTCGGTGGACGACACGCCCAACGCCCGCGCCGCACGCTCTATGCCTGCGCGGGCGACCGGTCGCGACCATGCTGCCACCTGGAAATGTTCAATGTAAATGATTAACTTCCAACGACCAACTCGACTAATAAACACGAGTAAATGAACAAATCCTAGTTTATGATAAGCAAACTATAATACAGAGTGCGGGAATTTCATAGGTTTTTGTATACTTATATAAACTATGAAACCATACTGCACCTAGCATATCAAAATGGAAATCGGCTGTATAGAAGTAACCGCGTCCCACAGTACGTTAGTACTATTATATATTTTGTGCCCATTGTATGCGGGCGAAGTTTGATTATGATGTTTTTAAGTAATTTAGTACAGTGATACCAATGATGTTTTTTTTGAAAGGTGTTGCAATACAAAACTTTCGCAAAAAAATCACAGGGGATATATTTTATAGTAAAAATTTATTTTAAGGGCATGGTGGTCGGTTTCTTGTAATAAAAATGTACTCGTAATACAGCGAGAAGTACAAAGCATTGAAAATCAAATATGTAAAATAGGTGCTCACCTTTCGCCCACATAGCGATACAGTCTGCAGCAAATGTTGTTGCCCATCGTCTGCGCCAATCGTGTCCTCCCACAACTTGGCAGGTGCCCTGTACGTCTCCACGACACCTCTCCATGCTTCCACACTCGCGCGGGCACAAAGCTGCCCGAGCTCTCCATATTTCCATGTCAACGTATGTGATTGCTTAGTTTGCCCAGTACACCTCATCTCGTTTAGGGCAAGTAACTCTTCTTTCAATCGGTTTGGAAGTTTCAGGAACTCTTTGGTGGTAGTTAGTGCTGTTCTGAATAGTCTTTTTGGCCATTTTCGAGGGTCAGCGGTAACAAGTGGCGATATTAAAATCTGAAATATAATAAGTTTTCATTAAATGACCACTTAATTCATACATTTATGGTTGGAAATTATGTTCTTAAGCTGATGAGTACTCTTAATACTACCTCTCACGTGTTTAACATCCAGGTTCATAAAAAAAAGTAAAAGTGGATTACCTTATTACGTCCTACACATTACAAGCTGATTAAACGAACACTCGTTTATTAACTAGTGTAGATGTATCTTAACTCTACCTTGGGAATAGTCAGGTTCCTTCTCTTGCACTCCCTCTGTATAGCGGTCAGAAGTGTAGTTGCAGTAACGGGTACCGACCTCGAGCCCCTTCCGCCAGATCTTCTCTTATTCAGTTCTCTCAATGCACTGACGCTCGATATGAGGACCAGTCCAGCCACGTGGAACGCTCCGGGTAGAGACTTCAGCGCTCGTGGACTTTCCACAGGGTCGTACTCAGACACGAACTCATTCCAAGCATTTGATAGATTCTCATTCAGTTTTCCCCACAACTCTGGTATAGCTGACGGGTTTGGGAAGAGTTTGGTTAAGGGGCTCGCTTGAGAGTATTCTGTGCGTATCCGTTCGCTCGCTGATTGCTCTAGAAGCAAAAGATCGCCAATGTTCATGGAACGTCGCCCAGTCAGCAGCAGGTGATGGACTCTTATCAGAATGTAATACTTGGGCTCGGGAGACTGGCATGGTATGATTATATACTGCCAAGGCGATTGCTCACTTGGAAAGTATTTAGATACAATCTCGCTTACGAAATCCTGAAATATGTTTATAAATTTGATTCTTTCATCAATATAATATGATGTTGTTATCACTTTATACCTAAACGTTTCTCAAATAAATGTCTTATCTGACCTCAAAAGTAATTGAAATGAAGAGTATTTAGGTGCTGATAAATAGTGTATAAAATAAATGTTACCCATAACAACGGACGTGTATTACAGTTTGAAATAAATAAATTAAGACTTAATTAATGACGAAAAGAATATAAATGACGTATTTATAGTCGATTTACAGTAGCCAATTTGCAAGAGAATTTTATCAAGACATACATATATCATGCCTGTTTCCAGCAGGGATAGGCAGACTAAAGTCTGATATTTGCTACGACCCTTCCTCCTCGCAAACATACTTATACTAAATAAGACTAGTATGAAAATTAAGAAATTTCTTACTTGAATATTATTGTCCGACACAGGCCTGCCGCGATATACGGCATTTGCGAGTATAAAGTGATTTTCTGGGCGAAAAACTACGTTTTCGTCCCAGGCGTAGTTTCCCCAGCAGGATAAAAGCTGGTGCCTTAGCCTTGGGAACATAAGTTCCCCGTCGGCGTCGCGGCGTTCTATTAAATGATCAGTCACATGCCGTCTTATAAGCTCAATGTCCGGAACACCTGAAATTTAAACATTTTTGTATGAATCCAGGATTTGAAACATAGTACTGTTTCAAATACAGCCAATTAAGTATTCTCTTAAATGGCTGGTAACTTTTGACTCGGAACAGAATATTGAATAAGTACTCGTATATAGATATTCCTTGTTGGAAAGTAAACTTAAAACATATGATAAAATTAAGTGGAGTTAGAAATTCTTCTCGGATGCAATACATTAAGCTGAGTTTAAAATTATTAAATCCAACCAAAATTGCAAGATGAAAGTTAAATATATAAAAGAGGAATGCATTCTGAGCTATAAATCACAAGTAGAAATAATATAAATAAGTACCTTTCACACAAAGCAGCACATTGATAATTCCCTGGTTGCGATGCGTATCTAGTAGGGACCGTACTGTATCTGTGCGAATGAACTCTAGCCTGGGATAGCGGCTCGAAAGCACTTTCAGCCATAACTGTTTGCTAACGCGAACCACTGTATGAAAAAGATTATATTTATAATGACAGGTAAAGTCAGGAGAAACAACATATAATTTATAATATAGATATAATTTACAAGAGAAAAATTGTAGGTCCAGTTATTTGACAGTCGTGGTGTGTTTAAAAACTATAAACTACTACTTCTGTAGTTTGTAGGCTACGGCGTAGCTTGCCACTTGTGTGTAAGACTCACTACTGCTACGACGTAACTACACGCTACGACGAGAATTAGGTAGTTTTGCTACGAGTTGACTACACGCTACGACGTAACTTAGGTAGTTAGTTATGCTACGATGTTACTACACGCTACGCGTAGCTGTGTTGTTGTGCTACGACGTAGTCTTTGTATTTAGTTCGTATACCTTATTTTATAGTCTGTATAAAGTTTTCTACAAAGCTCGGTAATCCGCCTGGTAATCCGGCTTTTACTTCTTCATCCGAGGGTGTTACGTTCGTTAATTTAGTAGGTTGGATACATTTTCAGCTTACGCTAGCCCAGGTTATTTTAGATTTATATTAGATTTTAGTTTATGTCTTAGATTTGACGGTACAGGTGATCACATTGGAGCGACTGTCGTACTTGCGCTCTACAACTGTTCGTTCAGTACAGTTAGCAACTTATTTCTCATCCGAGCATTTTTCATATGCATTCTCAGCTTAGGCTTCAGAAAGCCCTAGATACGCATTTAAATTGGTCCTAGATATGCAACTATAACTAGAAAGTTCTTATATGCATTTTTCCTAATTTGCTGTCTAATTAAATCAATTTCCTGGTTAAATCCTCAGCTTGCAGCGCTGAATTTGCACGGTCAGCATTCGTGATTGTCAGACCATATGCACGCATATCAACCGACACATCGGCAATCAAACCAGTTCGGTTTTTCCTTCGGCGGGGTGGTATAGCCCACGAAGCAAATACAAAGAGGAGCTGGCCTATTGCTCTTTTCCTTAGAAACACAGGGTCTCCTAGTTACGGGGGGTCGGGGTCGGGAATCTGCCATAATATCCCCAAATATAATTTGGAGAGCCATCTATTAGTGAATAGACGAACTAAAATAAACAGGCTGCTATCATAAAGGTCGTTATCGATAAAAGTTCTGCCTCTCGTTACTAGATGTCAAGGCCAGGATCGTATTTAAGTATGTTATAAAAATAATTGAACGAATTTAAAACTTCTAAAAAAGGTTATCAGTTGAACCTGTATTGCAATATTGTAAAAATAACTCAATTTCGAACCAACTTCTAAGAAAGAGGTTTTTTATCAATGACAATCAAGCAGTGTTAAAAATGTTACTACTCGCCGCTAGATAAGCGCATTACGAAATTTTGGCTGTCACTCCATGCCACAGTAACATAAAATTATAAAATGCAAATTATTAATTACTTACAAATGAAAAAAAAATCTTTTAGCTTCAGTCAGTTTAGGTTTACACGTATAGCTTTTACACCCGATAACACAACATTTCATTTTGTCAACCTATGTATTATTTATGATTTATTATATAGTTGAACAAAACACGTGTTAGAACGACGTCGAAAAGTTTTGTACTGATTTTGGCGACACTGGTGGCGAGAAGCTGAAACTTTTAACGTGACGTCAGAGGCCCCTTTGATACATACTCAACCTGATTGCTTAATTCATCTCCTCTTTGTATTTGCTTCGTGGTATAGCCCGACACTTGTGCCCTATAAGTAATAATAATTTGTCATTAGTTACATTCTCACCAATATAAGATATAGCCAGAACTGGCAGAGTGGACAGCGCTATCCAGAAGGCGCAATATGTGTACAGCTCCTCAGCCAGCCGCGACCTGACGCCTTTCCTCAGAGGAGCCTTCATGGTCGCTCTTCACTTACATGGGTTGCACATTTAGTACACCTATTTTTATTCCTGTTTTCTGAAAAAGAAAAATAATAATTTTACACTAAGATAAAAAACCCTGCTGACCCTGTTGTCCGTCCTTCTGTCAACTTGCGATAAATGAAGGGTATTTATTGGTAAAACAGTGCCCAAGTATGTCATCATTATTTGATTGGTAATTCTATAGATATCTAAGTACTTGTTTACGGTAAAATAGTAATAGATAGCGTTTGTCATAAACAAGGGAAACTACACAATATTCATGATTTCACCAGATCCTTTTGTGTTAGAACATACATTTATCTTTTGTTTATATATGTGGGTCTTCACACCATGACCCCACTACGTCAAGCGAATTATTTACGCCTTTTAAGGAATCCTCGGTGCAACCGGTTGGCGCGATCGTCTGCATTTGTGGAGCACGTAACTATGCAAGCTATTAGGCCTTTCGGTTCATTGCATCATTGTGAAATTGAAGAGCATAAAACATTTAACTAATGTATCACATGTAACAACTTTGACATAATGCTTTCAGTTATCGGTTATCGGTCACAAAATACCTTGACTTATTTTGTCTGATGATGACAAGCCTTTTATGTATGATGTAATGTCTGAAAGAAAGGATAGGGTCACTAGGTATGTGGGGGAATATTATATAGTAGAAGCATAGAAGTCACCACACCATGCCGATAAATTCAGTTATTTTGAATTCGTTCATTCATTCATTTCGAGTAGGCGTCACGGTTAATCGACCATGCACACCCTGGTGTCAGAGTTCTTTGGGACCGCCTCTGACGTGGTTCCTTTAACGACTGCCGTATGGCAGCAGGGACCAACGGCTTAAGGTGCCTTCCGAAGCACGGAATCATCTTTATTATCAGACAATCAGGTGATTCAAGCCTGCAATGTCCTAACCAAACTGGAAACAACTAAACAAAGTATGCTTCCCGTGGGAAACGAACCCACAACCCCCGGGTCTACAGGCAAACGCCTTAACCACTGGACCACGGAGGCAGTGGCATTTTGAATGATATTAAATAACTTCCAACCTTACTTATGACGTAAAGTACAAAAATATATTTTTACAAATTTATCTTGGATAATATATATAGCAATCATTTTTGGCTCCTCTGTAGCAACAAAGTACCTAATTAAGTGTGTACTAATTAAAAGTAATAGGAGTGTAATAATAATGACATGTCAATATTATTTATTTGTCCGGCCAACTCTGATAACAGGATTTTGACTTACATATAAATGTCTAACAACTAAATAGTTTGATTAAATAAATAAATAAAAAATATATAAATATATAGGGACAAATCACACAGATTGAGCTAGCCCCAAAGTAAGTTCGAGACTTGTGTTATGGGATACTAACTCAACGATACTATATTAGATATATTAGATATACAATATTTATATACCTAAGAATTTTAATACTTTTCATCTAATTTTGTGTATTACCGTGCCTATTAGAAAAGGTCCTAGGCGATCGATTATAATATTTTGACGAAGCATGTTGCGGATACGAATTTGATAAACTTACCTATTTTGTGACAAGGCATCTTGCTGATTTATCTTATTAAAATATAAAATGTATGAATTAGGGGACGGGCGGGCAAGAAGGTCATGGTAGGCAAAAAGGGTATTTGATATATTTCTATGCTAACGCAAGAGCGAGACAGCAGGATTGCGCGTAGCGCTAGCGCCCTCGCGCCAGTGGCAAATCAGTCCGCCGCGGGGAGCGGTACGCGTAACACGAGTGCACCGGGACCTGTGCAAGTTTTCGCGCCAAAAAATTAAAATATTTTCAACGTAAGTACAATGTGTTTTTACAATCTATGTGAAACTTACTGTATATGAATATACATCGCGTTTTTGTTTGGCTTGTATACTACCTAATAAGAGTTCAATTTACTGAGAGAAAAAATCATTGTGTGAAATTTTGAGGTGTGGGCTCAGATCGGGGGTGGCAGGTAAAACGGGTTCGGGTAAAACGGGTAGTACCCTTTTTGCCCGCTTAATATGTTTTGTTTAATGCATGGCTTTAATTGAATATATCTATTACAGATGGTGTACAATTACAAAAGAAAAACTGAGCGAGCATCTTGGTCGGAGAGTACCTTAAGAGAAGCAATCAACGAGGCCAAAAAAACTTCAATAAAAAGTGCAGCTACTAAATATGGAATATCATACAGTGTATTGCAGCGACGCATGAAAACAGGTTCCTGTATCAAGAGTCTAGGTAGGTTCAAGCCAATATTTACAGATGATGAAGAGCTAGAGTTAGTACAGCATCTTATGACCCTAGATTCTCTATTCTATGGACTAACTAAGTCTGAATTTTTGCAATTGGTCGGTGAATTTGCTAAGCGCAAAAATAAGCAAACAACGTTTAAAAATAATACTGCAGGAAAGCAATGGTTTAAAAACTTTAAGAAAAAGCATCCAGAAATAGTACTGAGGACCCCAGAATCTACATCCATTGCCAGATTACAAGCATTTAATAGGCCAGCTGTCAATAGGTTCTATGATTTGCTTGAACGAACAGTGGAATCAGAAAGAATTCGTCCAGATATGATTTACAACATGGACGAAACAGGTGTCAGAACGTCATCTACAAGACCACCTAAAGTGCTGTCCGTTTATGGTAAAAAACAAGTGGGAATCGTCAGCAGTTTGGAGAAAGGAACACTGACAACGGTCGTTTGTTGCTGCAGCGCTTCTGGTAACTTTGCACCGCCTCCTTTTTTTATTTTCAAACGGAAGCGGTTTCAAGCTCGATTGCTGGATGGCGCCCTTCCAGGTTGTGAAGCAGCTGTTTCGGACAGCGGTTGGATTAACGGTGAAATATTTTTGGAATGGCTAAGGGTTTTTGTAAGCCGTGTTAGACCAACTCAAGATTGCAAAGCTTTATTGCTCTTGGATAATCACGAGTCGCATAAATATTATCCTGCTTTAGACTACGCCTCTAAAAATAACGTCATATTTTTGTCAATTCCTCCCCACACCTCACACAAATTACAGCCTCTAGATGTAGCTGTATACTCCCCATTCAAAACCTACTTTGAAATAGAGGTCAATAAATTTCAAAAGCAATACCCAGGCAGAGTTATTGGCCAATTTGATGTAGCAAAACTTGTTAGCCAGGCTTATCTGAAAGCAGCTACACCACAAAATGCTCTTAGTGGTTTTCGAGCATCAGGAATTCAACCGTTTGATCGTTATGCTATTGGAGAAGAATATTTTGCACCATCTGCTGTTTACAATCGCGAATTGCTACCTGAAGAACCCTATCGCCATGACGATGGTCATCTTAACCTTCTTCCGATAACGGAAAATGTACCAGCACAGATTTTTGAAGTGGAACATGTTCCATCAGCTGCACCGACGGAAAATATTCAACCCACGCAGACTGAAACAATACACGAAAATCCTGAAAATGCTGAAGTTATAGAGCCAGTAGAAGTGGCAACATTTCCTGCCGCTTTACCACAGGTAAATCGAGGAACAACTACACCCCCGCCAACCATAGGCTTCCAGAATACTAGCCATATACTTCAAGAAATTCATCCACTCCCACAAAATACCCAAAAAAAGACAAACAGACGCAGACAGCCACAAAAGTCTGAAATTCTGACAAGTACGCCAATAAAAATTGGGCAGAAAGAGAAATTCGAAAAATCACTAACGAAAAAGGTAAATACATCAAAACCATCTACATCTGGTCAGAAGAGAAAGAAGAGAACGGAAAGGCAAGAGAAAGGGAAGAAGAAAAATGGCAATAACAGCGAAAATGTGGATTTTTATTGCATTATCTGTAAGGAAAAATATGTGAGTCCTCCTAATGAGGACTGGATTCAATGCTCACAATGCCAAGAATGGTCTCATGAATCCTGTACTTCTTATAGTGGGCATGGATCCTACTTTTGTGACATCTGTTTTGATTAGAAGATAAAAATCATGTTATATTCTTCTTGCCCGCTTAGGGTACCCGTTTTACCGACCCCCTAAGGGCAAAACGGGTATTTTGTACTTTTTTTAAAAACTGAAATTGTTTAATCTTGTTGACTTTTTAGTCCATTAATGTTTGTTGATTATGTTAGCCAAAGAGGCAAAGTTTTGTTATGTTCATGTTTTTTATTAAATTCCTTATCATTTAAGAAGATTTTCATTGATGAACCTTAACGGGCCCGTCTTGCCCGCCCGTCCCCTACTATCACACATGTCGATGACTAAATATTTTGTGATTCCTTTGCAAAATAAAAATAGCGAAGAAAACTTGAAACAGACCAGTCAGACTTTATTAAGGTCGCAGGAAGAGGCTGGATGCGGGCCGCTTTGAAGTGGTCCGATTGGAAATCTAAGAGGGAGGCTTATTAAGTTACAAGTACCAAAGTTTCTTCTGTTTGCGATGTTTTTATATTGTGTCTAGATACTGCGAGTCAACTGGTTAACTAGCACAGGCAATCTTTCTCTGGAAAAGGCTCTGAAGCCATACAATTAAAAGCTATGTCTTAATTTTTCCCATCGGGACGTAAATTATGTTAGCATAATTTTTTGACTAGCCGCTCGGTACTAGCTCTGGTACTCGTTATGAGATGAGTTTTGATACAGAATGTACCGGCTTCTCCGACCAATGTCACTTTCACTCGCAGTGAAAGGTCTCCGCAATGTTATTTCGTCACTATGTCAACTCAAGTCATAGTCTGTATGTTTATATTATCTTACACCAGTTACACCATACTGCCTTTTTTCTTGGGGCATCGCTCCAATCTTCTATCAAATTATTCTATTAGAAAGATCAACATTTAACATGAACATTTGATTTATATTTCGTACCGTAATACCTTAGCATAATACATAAAGATTGTGATTAGAAAATTATGAAATCGAACTTGTACTACATATTATGATATTAATGGAGAATCAACGTCTAAATATCAAGAATTTTATACAAATTTGATTTTTAGAATCAACTAAGAAAACGTGCTGATCTCATAAGATTACAATCATAATATCATTATAAATATTGTTAATTTTGTTATCGCATTGTTCGTGATTAGTATGTGTTATTCACGAGAACAAAGTGCAACGCTAGTTAACCGCACCACTAAATGTAGGTACATATTGTTTCACTTCAATTAATTTTATCTTGAGAATAAATAAGCCGAGTAAGTGCTTTGTAATAAAACAGTGGAAAGATTTTTCTCCTCATGATTCTGATTTCTTTGTGTTACCTAGTTACTGATCTAATAGGTACTAACTAACTGATTCAAGTTTCAGAATGTTTAATTAGATAATTATAAACATTCCGTAATAAAAACTAAAATACGCAATCAATAGTAGATTGTATCACAAGGGAGCAAAATAATATTTTTACGGCGAGCGAGGGATTCTTTAATAGAATCCTGAACGGAGAGAGGGATTCAAAGTACATCGCCCGAGCCAAAAATATGTTTGCGCCCGAATGATACACACTACTTTTCATCTCGCTCTATGAGAAATTTATTTCACCGATGATTGCGTTTATTCTTACCAGCCAGTGTTTTATTTTTCATAATATGTGCACTCGGCATGACCGTATTGTTTTGTTCCAAATTTGAAACTCATTATTGCCCGCTAAAAAACCCTATCGGAAAAGACTTACTTTGGTCCCCCTTTTGGGGCAGCAAAGTTGAACATTTCGAATAGAAGGGATGAAAAGATATATTACACATAAGACATATGTACGAGTATCTATGATTGCGTATTTTAGTAATAATATAACGACTTATTTGATGATGTAGTAACTGCAAGTTGACATATATTTGGAACTTTTCAATTTGTAATTACAAAAAAAGAACTAAGAATTTTTAAAAGTGTAGTTCCTTTATTGAGTTCTGTTGTGAATTTAAAACTTTTAAGTTATCAAAATGAGGATCTCTTATATATTTTAAGATGTAAAATGGAATGGAAATGTCTCCACAGATAAAAAAATATATAGAAAGATAAAACTAACTTCAATATTTTGCCCAATGTATAGAGATTCTTTATCTATTTGACTATAGGTTCTTATTGAGTAGGTATAAGCACTTCAATTTCCTTCCAAGTTTTTCATAATCTTAAGCCGTTTAATGCGTTGTTTAAGAATGGGCATGATACTAGTCTTTAAATTACGGGCGACGCTTCTATAGATTTTTTACTTAATTGTGAAGTCATAAGCCGGGGTGAGGACTCCGGAACTTAGATATTCTGTATGTTTGTTTACTTTTACTAATTTGATAAACTGTATGAGTGTTTATTATTTTTGGATAATCTAACTACAATAATATATTTTGAATCCAGTCACCATCCCTATTTTTTTTACTTTATTAGTTATTACATTTCCGAAATTCAGTTTTTGGACTATGCAAAATTAAACTCTCTACTCGGCCGCATCTTGACTCCCATCTATCTGAGTGACCCTGTTGCAGCGATATGAGTGTTATCAGCCAAACAGATTTCTTGTTTTGTCGTGTTACATTGGTTTTGGTTTGAGATACACACTCATTCACAAAATAAACAAACTGTTTTCTTATTATTTCCCGTATGTCTAGGTTATCATTGCCGGGAATACTGAGTTGAAAGTCACCAATATTTATTATTAAGAAGAACCTTATTTATAATTACATTGACTAACAGAAATACATTGACTAAAATGTATTAAATAAAGAAATCATCTACAGTGCAAGTTATTGGGAATATGCTTCGTTAAAATTAATTTGTGATTTGTCAAACATTTGTTGCTCGGCATGTTTTACTAGGTGGTCCATTTTCCCGTTTTTTTTTTTTAGTTTTTCCTGATTTGTTAGACTATCGAGATAAATAAATAAGAAACCATTCTTAATATTATCATACCTATCTATTGTATTAAAAATAATAAGAAATTTTCTTAATTTCATAATTTTAAACTATGAATTACACTTGTTTTAAAATAAACATATATGTAGCCCTAGTAACGTAGTAATATAACTATCTATAAAACAAAAACAAAAATAAAACATACCCACCTCGAATTCCAATAAACGAGACGGCAAATAACACTTGATTTCACGTCAGTCGAGTTCGGAACTAACTTTCAAACTCGTCACTAGCGCTGCGCGGGCGCAGAGTGACCGGTTCCGTTCCGTTCCCGCGCTTATCGTGCTATTGTCCAAGGTTCAACACCAACACTAACAAAACATTTGTTAACTTGCACGCTATCACAGTTATCAATAGTTGCTGCATTAAGACATATTTGAATGCGAGGTTTATCTTACATGAATTTTTCAGAGGACTGTTTGGTAGGTTCAGTTAACAAAATAATCTATCCAGGTGAAACTGGTTTAATATTTCTCGAGTCATTGGAGTATATATATGTAAAGTGGTATATTTGTGTTTATATAGAAATATAGGTGTTTAATCACCTATCAAAAACTATGACTATCCCTTAAAAGCATGCGCAGCACGCCTGCTTTGCACGTTCACAGCAACTGTAGGTAACGGTGATCTCTAATCACCTTCGGCTTTATCTGTGTCTGCTAACTATATTCGTGTGAGGGTACCTAGAAAACCATGGAGTCAGTGTTTCGAAACCACTTCTCGGCCTCTGGTTGGCTTCTTTAACAACCACCAGATAGTAGCCGGAACAAGTGGCTTTACTTCCGTGCCTTCCAAATTACTGGGAAAGAATCTTTCTTATCAGAAAAAGCTTGCGGTGTCCTATTTTAGACTGAAAACAAGTTTTAGTGTGCTAGTCGTAAGATTTGAACCAAGGACATCTGGATCGTAAGGCAAACGCAGACCATTAGACCTTAGAGACAGTATGTGTCCGCTAACTTAGTTGGTGTATCATAACTATATATTTTCATTAATTTGGTAAAGTTATATTTCCTTGTATCAACGGCGTTAATGCTTTATCTTTAAAACTTCACTTGTAAAAGTGAAGTTAAATACTTTCTCTTTACTCTTTAACTATTGTATTGTACCCCTAGTATGAATTTTTCCAAGAAATTCCATGCTGAATCTTAACGCAGTCGCTAGCGGCTGCGTTAGGATTTTGTATGGAATTTCTTAGTTGCTTTACTACTATCCGCCAGAGGCGCTGTACAGGTTTGTCATTCAAAATCGCTAACGCAGTCGCTAACTTCTGCGTTAGTAAAACTCATACTAGGGGCACTGTTCTGTTAATAATTTTACAATTTAAGTTATCGTTACGTTATTTGGTAAGTTTATTTTTCTCATATTTAAATATGCCAATTTTTGCCAAAAGTTGTAGGTATTATTTTGTTATATTTATTCAATAGTTTCCGGATGAAATTAATTAATACTAGCTGTTCCCCGCGGCTTCGCCCCGCGTAAGACTCGGTTATATCGCGCCCAAAAGTAGCCTATGTTTGACCTCAGGTCTTTAACTACATTCCTACCAAATTTCATCACAATCGGTCCAGCAGTTTAGCCGTGAAGAGGTGACAGACAGACAGACAGACAGACTTTCGCATTTATAATATTAGTATGGATATTGTTTGTTATATGTTAAAAATACAAATGAAAATTAAAATATTTATTGAAACAACTTCAATTTTTAAATTAAGTAATATAATGTTACTAAGCTAATGGGCTTAGACTTACATAACTAACGTAGGAAAGCGCAACGTAACAAACAGATAAGGTAGCCATAAGTAAGTCAATTCAAGTATGATGACTTGTTAATATTAGAGGTATTTCATTAAGACTAGGTATCAATATAGGATTAATTAGGCTTTGTGGAAGATAGTAATGATCCATTAATTCAGAAATTATATTTAACACTCAATTTACAAATGCTTTAAATGACACTCGGTATGCTAAAACGAAAATGTATTCATATTAAGTAAATAATTTGTATGTCCCTATATGATACCTATATTGTATTGTATATTTCCATAAACATAACTTCATAAAGGCCAATTAACAATGTATAATTTTTAAGGGTTATCAATGATAATAATTATAGTATGTATGTGATACTTGACGGATAACAAGGAAGATACAATGTTTAGAATTAAATAATAGGTCTTACAGCCACTCTTATCACATATTACAGCTTTATCTACTAGTTTGTCTACCATAGAAAATCTAAGATAACATTTTATCGCCTGTATACAAATTTGTAAATTAAATCTACAAAATTAGATCCTGGTTAAACAACCCGCTAACTATTCTATACAGGAGGTCAAATTTAGCTTTATATATAATAAAAATTATTCAAGCAATCCAATAAGTATGAAACATAACAAAGTTACATTTCATGTCAAATGACGACGAAAACAATAGATTACACGAGAAGGTGAGTCAGCTTTTTGGAGCGATTGCTTTATGTGAAATAATATTTAATTGACAACAATTAACACTGAGAAATCCTGAGTTTGATTTTTCATGTTTCATAATATGCAAATAGATTACAAAAAGAAAGACAGGCTAGTGCTCAAATAATACTCACACTAGACATCGAATATTACATTTTCTGATATGCCCAAGACCAATATACCCTGCCTCGAATTTAGGACAGGTCAAGACTCCCCTTCTCACGTTCACAAGTTATATTACAATAACCATTGGACTGGATAGATTACATAGTATAATTTGGCATCCAATAAAAGTAGCTTAACTAATACAATAATTAGCCTCGCAGTGGAAAGTAAATGCGAACAAGCGTTGCTAGCTCCGCTTCGAACTGACACAGCGATGGCACGTGTCACCAATGTCGTCCCCGACAAACATCATCATCTCACAAGCAGATTTATTATACAAGAGCAAACTATTTAAACATCATTGTCTGCAATATCACATTGTATTATAACACTCCAATAATTCGCTGAATAGCATTTGTATTTTGAACTGACAGTTGATTGCCGTTCCAATTTGAAGCGCCTCTAGTGGGAGTTCTGGGAATTTTTTTATTTCCGATTACCCACACTAGTTATGATAATGTCAAAATGGCGTCATTTGTTTTATTAGTAAATTCACTGTCCAACGTGTCATGTAAATTTTAACGAAACGTTCATTCAGTCAAGTTAGTTAGAACTCGCTTAAGTGCATTCAAATGGCGCTCGCTTTCACGGTCTTCGTATTAAGGAACTTTTGTTCTATTGATCTTCTAGGAATGCCGCTCACTTTCTTTGGCGAGTGTCCGTTGCAGTTGATCGAGGACGGCAGTGATTTGTATCCGCCGTCGGAACTATAGTCCGTGTCAGTGGACTGGCCTGTAAGACTGGGACTGTGTCGGTTTCCGTTGACACTTTCCTTGCTGCTGATCCTGCCATTGTATAAATCGCCGTACGATTGATGCTTCATGAGCGAGTTCTCCTCTATGACCGCGTGTTTGAGCGGTTCGTTAGAATACAGCTGGTAGTTGGAATTGTGGAAGTTTTCTATCGACCGAGATCGGCTGGAGTACAACGTGTTCCTTTCGCTCTTTTCTCCTACTGAAGAGTCACGTTTTATATACCTCCGATTGTCGGAATTGTTAGCTAAAGCTTGTAGATATTTCGAACCGACACGGCTGTTGACCCTGAGATGTACGTCTGTCCGTTTGTCTGTTTGTCCGTTGTCATCTCCATTCGCGAGTCCGTTCACTTTCCGAGCACCGCACTGACATTTCACGGTCCCGTTGGTAACAGCTCTCTTAGTCTTTTGTGCTTCACTGTACGCCGGCAGCTTCCTCACGCTTGCTTGTTCATTCCAACTGAGAATATAGAGAACTGAGATTAATAATTTGGTTAAACTACATGTAAGGCTCTAGATTAGATTTTTCATTTATATTGCAATAACTTTGATATACTTCTAGGAATTTCGTAGTTTATTGGTTTAACTCTTATCAGTCAAGTGGTTTTTTAGATTTTATATACAAATTCATCAAAAGTACTAGGTACTGCCGTACGTTAGCTGAGACTCTTGGTTGATGTTGAATGAGTTATCAACGCTTAAAACAAAAGGTGCAACATAGTTCAGGACTAGCACAGTTAAACAATGTGCACTTTTTAAGTTCGTACTAGTTTTATTAATCTCACCTTTAAGTTCTGACGTGGCAGCGTGTAACACAGATTCAAGTTTCAAAATCAAAATCTTTACAAACCATATTAGAAATCTATTTACAAATCAAGTCAAAATATCACACGAATACTATTAACAGCACAACAGTCTACCTCCAGAAATCAATGTTAAAAGCCAACCATTATCAAGGCGGTGCTAGTAAATTCGTGCCATATAAAATTTACTAAGTATATACTAATGCCATCTTAACTACACTGCAAACTAGCACCAAGTTTAGAATCTATTGTTTAGCAACTTTACCGGCCAGATTTTCAACTTGCTGAGTATTAATATATTTAATAAATACCTTGTCTTTTACTGTTAAAAGGAACAATAATACCTATGATAATGCGTAATTCCTATAATTGGTGACATATAAGATTTACGTTTCTTCTGAATAATCTAACTTAAAAGACCTGAATTTCATTTTAATATACCTAAAAACAGTAAAAGACTCCACGTGCTGGTACTAAAAATGTTTCACTCACTATTTACTCAAGTACGAGACTCCAGGAATTCATTACTAAAAGTGTTTTATTAGTGCAATTGACCTTGAATATAAACTAAAAACATAAGGTTAAGCTATAACGTAGGCACGATTGGCATAAGTTCATTTTTAAACGATTTGTTCCTAAGTTTAGGTGATATTCATGCATCGATCTTGTATCTGTAGCAGTACTCATCGATGTCCCTATCAGAGACGAGGAACACGTCATCCGAGGTGTTATAGAGGAGATGCAGTAAGCACAACACATTGACGGAGCACAAGAGGCAAACAGCGAGCAACCAGTCAAGCCAAGCTACCTGATCCGACGGACGAGCGCGCCCCAGCAGGTGGAAACTGCCGCACAATCCCACAATTATCGACATTTCATCCAAATCCGAAACGAATTTAAAGCAGCATGTGTGAAAATTACAAACAAAATGATATTTAAGATATTTATGACGATGAAATTGGAAAAGAATTTGTAACTAAAGATGATTTATTTACAACATAAATGCGATATCACAAGAGAATGCCCGTGAAATAAGGTGATAAAGTGAGCGAGACTCGGTACATAGAGGTTGGGGCAAAAGTCATCTTTTTGTTCATGTAATCTCTGAAGGTGATGATCCATTTTTGGCTATTTAGGTCATTGGCTAGACATTGACCTTTGACAATTGCATTCCTCACGACTGAAGTGCAACAAGATAAATAATTTGAAGGGTAAATAGGGGTGATGTATAAGATAGTGATGGATGATTGTAGTGTTCTCAAAATGGATTTTAATGAGTGCATCGAGGCGAAGATAAACCTAAAACAACAATAAAAATAAATAAATAACATAATGTGTAAACATAAACGTACTTAAATAATTGGTCTATTTACATGAAATTGCTTTAATAAATAAATATAAATAAAATAGAGAAGTAAATTTATAGTCAATCTCAAATTTTTTTAGAGATTGTAAGTTTCATGAAATAGTATTTTTGGCCAAGTTTTTTTGTATTATATGTTGAATGTGCTGACGGTTTTAAAACATTTGAAATAAAGATTACTACCTCACTAATCCGGAATTTTCAGAACTCGATAGCGCAGTGCTCGGCGGCCGCAACTGGAATTAAAAATAGAAATCATTTTGAGTTTAAGTATGCAATATTCGTAGATACCTATATTAATAAAATCATATTATTAAAAACAAACATTAATTTCCTCCTTAATTTAATAGCTTCGCTGCGATTCCCTTGGATGGAATCAAAATTCAAATAGGTAGTTTAAATGAAGGAAGCGAAGGAAGATATAAACAAAACGTCAGAAATCTAATCATTCATTTCAAGATTGGTTCATTTCCAACCTAAACTGCCATTTCTGATAAGGTCCTTACTTGAACTAGAAATTGATCCTTACTTGAAACAAGAGGAAAATGTTGCACCGTGTGGTTTCATTCGCGTATTGTATATTTTCTTAACCATTGACGTAGGTATTTAAAATTTCTAGTTCTACTCACGGAGGATCCATAGTCTTGTATTGAATCTAAATTCAATTCGTGATTCGGTTCTCCGATTACGGGTTTGTTTTCCTAAATTAATTTTAAATATTAACTGTTCGTTGCTTGCTCATAATAGATAAGAAATTAGGGTATTTGCCATATAATAACGATACAATTCATTGTGACTTTGAATAATATAAATATGTGACTAGATTGATAAAATATTACTTATTTATCAGCGAACTTGTTTGTTTTTTGTTGTTGTGTAATCAAAGTTAAAGCTTATTTTTAGCAGTATCAAGTTCTATTGTTCTTTTTCATTTTTAGGCTTCCGTACAAAAATGAAAAAACGGAACCCTTATAGGATCACTCGTGCGTCAGTCTGTCCGTCCATCCGTCTGTCACAGCCAATTTTCTCCGAACCTACTGGACCAAAACCTACAAAATTTGGTATGATGGCGTAATCCTGCGACCCAAACACAGATGTGTAAACTAAATAAATATTTTTTTTTTAAATAAGCGTAATTTTCGGGGGACAAATTAGGAATTAAAAAAAAAATTTGCAAACCTTACCGTGTTATATATCAAATGAAAGGACTCGTTATTAGGATCTTAAATAGGTGTATTTTTGTTATTATTGTAACATATATAGTTTTGATATTATTCATGAAAGAAGACAAAAATTGACCATTCCCCTTTATTTTATTTATGTACCACTTCCGAACACTCATTATTATTATGAACAAATACTCGAAAAAATTCAATTTTAGAAAATAATACAGTGACGATGACTAACTTGGCGCCAAAACAACAGCGATTTTGATGACGCCGTAATGCGCCGTACAAAGTGAAATGAAAGTCAGAATGCCCACACAGAAAGTATACCATTTTAGGGTTTTTAGTATCAATGTAAGGTGGTTTACTTTTCTATGTGACTCACTATATCTAAATGGAAAGAAGCACTAAAATTATGAATAGGGAGTCGTGGCTCTAACTATATCTTGTCGGATGTTGTTTAAATGATTTCGATTCGTAGAAAATTGCATGCGCGATAAAGTTCTATTTACTTGGATGACATGAAAGCTATTCTGTGATTTCTTAAGCGCCATCGCAAAATTAGCCAAATTCAAATATTCGAAAATTGAATACAGGGATAGAAACCGGTATTCTTAAGAACACAAAATAAAGGCCTTTGATCTGGAAAATTGACGTTGATTTTAGGGAACTAGATACTAGTCGAGCGCAGCTGCAAGGATAAAAACGAACGGGTAGAAAAATGGAGCGGTAATTATTTTACAAGTAAATAGGTTATCGATAGTTGCGGTTGTAGTGCAGTGTGCACTCACCCGGTCGGTCTGCGTGGCCACGTTGCAGGTGTCGTCGGCGCGCGGCTCGTGGTGCTCGGCCATGCGCAGCATCTGCTGCTGCAGCACGCGCACCAGCCGGTCGCGCTCCTCCAGCTGGCCCTGCGGTCGAGTGACGTTTGTTGGTTACTCTCGCTCTCTTGTTTCTAATACTAAATGTGGCGTCAAAAAGATATCTGGTGCCATGTGGCAGGGCAGAATAAAATAAAAGAGTTGCTGCACTTTGACACTGGCCCCTGTTGTGTGTGTGATGTTACAAGTTACCTGCAGATACACGATCTGCCTGCGCATCTCGTTGCAGGCGTCGGGCGGCAGCACGTCGCTGCGGGGGGTGTGCGGGGGGCGGCGCCCGTTGCCGCGCGCGGGGCTCTCCGCGCACGCCGCCAGCAACGGGTCGAGAGTTTCGCTCTGAGGATTGCAATACATCTCTCAATTAGTGTTTTCAGATCCATTGGCCTCTTCTTAAATGAATCAAAAGTCATGGTTTCGAAAGTCAGCAAATGGTTTCAGCAGGCTTCACCTTTATGTGTAGTCGGGCGGGACGAAATAAAAGTGACCCCTCCTGCCGTACTCACCATAGTGACCGAGGAGTCAATTTATCCTGTCCCGTTTGCCCCCGACTGTTTGAAAATAATGATGATTTCATACTTTAGATAATAATAAACTTTAAATAAAAAAAGTTTTTCCGGTAGCAGAAGTCAAGGTCTATTAAGCATAATCCCCCTGCACTGCCTACTCGGTCGCCTGGGTGACTCAGTCGGCAAGTAGCAGCATGCGGGCACAGGAAACACCAGTACTTCAGTAGTTTTCTCTCGTGGTGTAGGTAAAGACACAGATGCTACCCGCGTTGGCGCATTTAGTTCGTTCAAGATTGTAGTAGAGTTGTTTTAGTAAAGAAGCTGAGCGCTGTAGCAGCGTATAGTGTGATAGCCCTAACACCGCTAGCAGTGTCTTTGAGAAACTTTGATAGCTCGACATATAACATTGACATCCAACGAAACTACATTAAAAAGCAAGCAAGCTAGGTTTTGTGCGACTTTGGTAAAACGAAGAAGTCCACTTTTAGGTACAAAGACAAGACATACCTACATTTATTCAGAACCTAGCCCCTTATTTAGAAGTGTGTATATGATCTTACAAATAAAGCGACCATTGCTGAAAATAAATACCGAAAGAAAGAGATTTCTCTAATACGAAAAAAAATTCACATACTGCTCCACGGAAAAAAATATTTACAGAAGTTTACTTAACATGGGACAGAATTATAAAGTGGTGGTATTGTCAGATATACGTATGTCAGCGAAATGTGTAAATATTTACAATGCAAACCGAATGAACAAAAGCGGTTGTTCAACAAAATTTCATGTACCAAGCGTGCGACATTGCATATCTTGTGAACAGTGAAACCAAACTGATTTTCTGAAAAGCAGTATCACTGAGTAGGGTTTGATATAGGTAGGGATATATATTGCGAATGCTTTACTTACACTCATCGAATGATGCTCCTCCCCGGGCTGCATGCGGCGTGCGGCAAACAAGGCGATGCAACCAAACAAAACAAGTTACAGACACGCAAACAAGCGTAATGTGCACGCTAACACATTTGCATATCAAATCATTAGATACAACATAAATAAAATAAAATACATTTCACAATTATGAAACAATTGCATAACTAGTAAATGAAAATCAGACAGAAAAGCCTCAAAACAAAAACTCAGCTCATATAAACAAACTTGGCTTAACAAAATTTTCTCAGTCATGCATTCAATAATGAATTAAATCATATCTACTTACTGGCGTTAGTCATTCATTATCTTATCACTACATAGTATAAAACAAAGTCGCTTTCATTGTCCCTATGTCCCTTTGTATGCTTAAATCTTTAAAACAACGTAACGGATTTTGATGCGGTTTTTTAATATATAGAGTGATTCAAGAGGAAGGTTTTTATGCCCATGCGAAGCCGGGGCGGGTCACTAGTTCTGAATAAATTAATGATTTCTAAACTGCTCGGCTATCTACTGGTTCAAATAAATGCTCGTTTATTACAGAAAAAAAGGACTCTTTACCTACAGGGAATAATGATAGCATGGCATGCTCAAGCAAACGACCAACCATTAAACAAGGGGAAATTGCTAATCGCTACTGTTCAGCACTTCCTATACAAATCATTAATTATTGCTAACACATCAATAGACATTGCAATCAAACGCGCCATTTCGTTACGCACAAGTAGACAAATTAATACCTAGACATATGTATATACTTATCATCTACTCGGTGTCTGACCGAAACTGGATTTTACTTTAAAGACTCAACCTCAACCTCGACCGAAACCGAAAATGAATTTCGGCAACGTTCTCAGTATTTAAGGATCAGGTATTTAAGGAAAAAGAAAAGTTATTATAACTGATACCTAGGTTGTAAGTACTTATTTATTTACTGTGTGATAATACTTAAAAAAAAAACAGCTACTTAATATAGATATCTATGATCCAAGGTAAGTATCTATAGTATCTGTACTCTTTTTCTATGAAAAGACATAAACGTCCCTAGGAAATGAGTGAATAATTAGGTATGTGGTATACAGTCACGTAATTTTTCGTGTCTTTAATAAAGGAATATTATATTATATATATTTAATAATAGAATAGTTTGCGGCCAGCCCCGGTTTCGCACGGGTGCAATGCTATATAATACATGTATTATACATATAAACCATTCTCTTGAATCACTCTATATAATTAAAAAAACCGCATCAAAATCCGTTGCGTAGTTTCAAAGAAAGCATACATAGGGGATGCGACTTTGTTTTATAGGTACTATAGTGATGTTATATATATATAAAATACCTAATGTTATACCTACTAAAGACAAGAGCATGGTAAATTTTATAAATTGTGCCATATTATATTCAATGACGTAAACAGAGATTTGCCACATGGTAGACAAACCGCGATATTTTTTATTGGAAAAAATCTGTTTAGTGACTCACTGCACAGGGTAGACATTGTCTAAATGTCTTTTTGATATGCACGATTCACATTGGCCTGCTTCTCATGTATGCATACAAGCGTTTAAGGGGTAATAGCTATAGCGTTGATGACTTATGAAAAATCTCACATCAATTTCGCTGACACTGAACACAACACAACCAGACAGTAATAGCAGTTTTATCATTAGATACGTTAGTGTCAGCGAAAAAGTTAAATATGTTTTCTTAAAATCCATAACACTAAATTTTAAATGTATAAGTGTTATTTACTACTACTATTCTATCTTATTATTCGTTTTTTAAATTCCTATACTTTTATAAGAAAAAAAAATACAGTTATGTCTTTACTGTTTTAGAAATTGATGGCGACAACCACGGTCTGTTTAACGTTACGTGCTATTCTGAATTGGAGAATGGAACAGTACATTTAAAGCATCTTTCTGAAAAAGAATAATCGTAATGTGCAAGGAGAAAGGAAACGTAATAATAAAACAAATTAATGAGTAAGTAATTAAAAAGAGAGTTATTAAGTATATAATTCGTGCAATTCTTATATAGGTAACTGTAAAACATAGCTTGCGTGTAAATAATTAGCTAGTACCTACGATCACAGAAAGGGTAACATTACTCAACACTACTACTACTATACAGTGATCAAGTTTGAAGCTTTTATCACGTAAATAATAACGTTAGATTCTTATATCCAGTCGGTAAAATTATGCTCCTTTTTTGCAAAAAGTTGATGTAAAAAGATATATAGTTTCTAGTATAAATGTATATAAGTAAGTATTTAAAGCGTCTTGACTTTATTGTATATGAATTGCTCTGCAAAAATTGTTAATAACAAAAAAAGTAAGTACCTATGTACTGAACGAAATTTATACAGATACTCGTAAATAGTAATTTAGAAACTATTGGCCTCAACGAAATTTCAATACGGTTTTCTGCCCCTGACCTGAGATGTTTCAACAAATCGCTGTTCTTGAACCTATTGTGAGCTGTGTTGGGTCGTGGTTGGGATTTAACCTGATCATGCTTATTTACAATAATTTAAAATTTATTAGAACAAATTATATTTGTAAATAATTAGATAAAATAAATTCTAAAGTTGGACGAGTACTACGATATTAATTTCTAAGAATACGATTGTTTATAAGATTTCAAAGTAAATTACTTTAACAGGTCGAACTAACTTAGTCTTAATTAAAACGTTTATTTATTTTTATTTCAAACATATAGATATAAAAACCACAAAAAAATGCCCATAAAAATATCGTAGCGCACGTCTTGGCCATTTCTTTCATTCTCATGCCATCAGACAATATAAAAGTGTACATCATGCAGTACCGACCTCCTGTAATACCCGCTTTAGCTGCAACAGCAGTGTCTTGATGTCGACCACGTCCTGCAGCAGCGTGGCCGGCGCGGGCGCAGGAGACGCGCTGCCATCACTAGCGCCGGCTTCCGACGGCGTCTGCGTGCGCGAGCGCTGCAGTAGCCGCGCCGTGCGCACTGGCAAACTGGCCCTGAAATTTTTATTAATTTACTTATTAGAAGTCAAAATGATGAAATTTTAGTTTGGTGGAACCATGAGTCTCATTTGTGTGAAATAATTAGAATTACGACCAGAGCCCAGTTCGTCTTAAAAAAAGTTTTTGGTTGCTTTGTTTTTGTTAACTAATAACTAACTGAAAGTTTTAGCCTTACAAATCGTCGTAAATACGTGAAATACCGAATAGCTCTAGGATTTTCCTAGAAAGCAATTTATTAAAGACAAAATTACGGTATGAATGTGGACTATGTAGGCACGTTCACATAATTTTGATGGATTGCTTGTATACTATAAATTTTATTTGGGCCATCATCAAAGAGGGCGTGTGAGGCACACCTGGACAAATTAATTAGCGAAATAGGGCGACGACTTGATACTACCGATTCGGTGTTTCTGAGATATAAAAGAACTGTGTGTAATATATTAATATAATCTAATTCGAGTGAAGTTTTTTATATATATTCTTAACTTTTTATTAAGAATATATACTTAGTAGGTAAGTAGATATACACGAAAGTAAAACGTTTCCGGATATTTTTCATTAGGTACATATGTAGTCGTGTTCTTGAAGTCTTAAGTCTAATTGGTGATAATAAGAGTAACTGATTGATAAGCATATATAATTATTAGCAGTAAATTATTATACCCACTTAGGTCATTATCTGCGAAATACGAGTAGGTACCTAATTGCTTACCAGAACGTATTTCATGTTTGTTAGATACGTAAAGGTTTTAAAAGAAATAGAATAACTAATTTATATTAATGGTCAATGCAGGCTCTGCACTAGTGAAGTTTGAAATATTTAAGTAATTGTTTTAGTAATATAGTTTATTCAGTGTAACCAATTTTTTTTATTTATCGAATTTCGTACGGCATTACTACTGCGCCTATCTGTAAGAGCCTACCATTTGATCAGTTCGTTTTTTTTATAGAACTTATATAACAATGTCTCAAGAGATTCAAGAGCGAAAAATTAGATAATAATCTAATGTAAGTAAAGTGCCAACTTAAAGATCGAAAGGCAAAGGAATTAACAGTGACAATGAAGGTACCTACCTAAGTTGTACATATGGCTTCATCGTTGGATGGGGGATACGAGGTAAAATGTTACGATAACAGTATAACATCTTTGTTTTGTTGTGTAGCATTTTAAAAATAGAAATGTTTGCTGTTTATGCAGTAGAAAACAATTTGCTTATATAGGTATCTAATCGATTACGAAATCATCAGCCAATAGAGCATGAAAAGGTAGAAAACGCAATGAATTGGATGTGCAGCATTTGTACAATTTGATATTTTTTAAGAAGCTGTGTTACTAAATTAAGTACTATAGTTAATATTTTGTGTGTTTACCTATATTAATAAAATTGTTAATGTAATAATTAATACGTAATATTGTTGTTAACGGAAAAACCTTGATCAAACATTGCCTAGCTCATAAATCCAACAGCTGCCTCTCGTTTGGCCTTGCGAGGTTGCTTTGGCCGAGTTAAAATTTTGGTCTTTGTGACGAGAACAAAACAATTGACAGAACGGGGACTAAAGTGAAAATCAAATCTCAGTAATCAAATGCCTAATATGAAAGTAAGATGCATGTAAAATAAAGAGACGATCAACAGCATTGAACTGTCATAAACAGGATAGATACTTTTTCGAAATGATACGATATGTCGATAAAACTAGATAACATGCACATAACACGTACTTACTACGCGAAAAGATACAGAATAATATTCAATTGAAAACGATGTTTTCCCAGGATTTCACCCATTTCTGTTTTTCTGTACACGTAGTGAATATAAATATTTTCACTACATATTTCCAAATGTTCTGCAGAATTTCTACCTGTACTGTTTGGCCTTCTGACTTCGAAGACTGGGTGCCGGGCTAGATGATCTTGCTGCGAAAGTATCAGCAACATGAAGATCGGTCTTCTGCCGTCGAGCACCCAGGGCTAGATGAGCACCGGCTGCGCCTGGCGCTGTGGACGTGGCCGAAACTGAACGCATATCGCGCGAGAGACTTTCACAGCGCGCACGCACGCGGCCAACTGATTTCAACTGAAGTACGCGGCTGTACTATCGGCGGCGCTCCACCGCCGCACCAGCCCGCCCGGAAAAATCAGATCTCCGAGTCAACCCTGTCCATTCATGCCTAACGGATCTCAATCATCACGCAGATTTCTTTTTGATACACTCTATTTCCAATCGGTGTACTGTTACACCACCTATATTTAACGACTAACTCGGGTTAACCGAGCGTGTCAAGTCAACTACTATTTCATTTGGGCACAAATCGTTCCATAGGAAGTTCATGTTTCTATAGCGAGATGATACACGTGTGAGGGCGTTGACATGTAGTTTAGCAACAGCAGTATGTAGAATGACGCAGCCAGGTGTGTCCGAAAGGGAGAACACTGAACAACCGCTTCTAATGTCGGCAGCGTCACAGCCATGCGTCACGCTCGTTGCCGCCAACAGACACCACAACCACTTTCTTTTGCACGTGATTTTGTTTGTTTTATCCACATTACCACAAGCACTGTCACTGTTTCAAACAATTCCAGTTCATGTTTATGAACAGTTATGGAATTCGTTTTTGTCAGATATGTTTAGATGATAGGACTGTTAGATTTTAACTCCCATTGGAAGTCTTTCAATAGGTCAGTGTCACTGTCTCGACGCGTTTGTTTGTTTTGCCGTCGACGACTGCCGGTCCAGATGTCGGATGGTAAAGCGCATGCGTGTGTCCGTTCAATAATCGTCCCCCTCTTCACTACCAGCTGATTCATTTTCATTTGAGCGCAATTCTGTTAACAATTCTTCAGATTCGTTACAAATCGTAACTTTGAAGAATGTTGAAAAAGGAATTTTATTGTTTCATCTTTGTTGTTTAACTTTACCGGTCATGTTTTTTGGTATTTATATTGTTTTGAAATACTTTGCTATATAATTAAGTCTGGCATTTGAAATAAATAATTAATGTCAGTAACAAGACACAACAATGCAAAGTTTTTTAACGGAGCCGGAATATTACTAACTAATCTACTGAGTGCAGAAATGAGCACTATTTCTGCACTTAGGTTCTTATTTTTTTTTTATAGTTATTCCTCAAAGGAATATTTAATCTTTTAAAAAGTATGTTTTCTACCTGACAAAAAATTTGCATGTAAGTGTAGCAATGTTTGGCAACAGTGAATGACTTGGTGTCAGTAATCAGTCTGCTTGCGGTCACGGTTTGTACCGCATTGGCGGCGGAGCGAGACGCAATTTGACAGAGCAGTAGAGACGCCAAGGCACTCCCACTGCTGCGGTCATATCTGAACAAACTTCATGATTTATTTTAACAATTTGTTTTTCGTTATTAAGGCAAAACAGTAATACCCATTCCTCTATTTCATTATGTCAAATTTGATTTTTCTTTTCTTTTTACATGAATACCAAATACTGCTTTATCCGGTAGCATTAAAGCTGCCTCTTCAAAGTTTTAGGAAGATCTGCGATAGTGCGGTGACGTCTTGCGGAACCGGCAAGTTACGTTGGAAACAAGTGTCTGACCGGCCATGGCATCTCTTTCGAAGTCTGGTAGAAAGGGCAAAACCAAAACGTGCTGGTTTAGCGTTGTGGCGCGGGATAGGTACATAGGTAAGAACTCTAATTCCTTACAGGACTCCACCAAGAAGTTTCACGGCTTTGAATAGGACCGTGAAAAATTGTAGGACGTTTAAATGTCAAAAATAAATTAATGTAATTAACATAATTTATATTGTTAGTCTCTAGATTTTTAGGAAGTAGTGCATCACTTATTGTAATGTAGTTAGTGCATAAAGTAAACAATAAAGCATGACTTTGATTTATATCGTACCGACACAACTTTCTATGAGTATGTGGGTATGTGTAACGAAGATATCTCACTATGAGGAGAAAATGGTCACGTCTCAAAATAAAATTTTCAAATATGTATTTTATATATTTGATATTTATTAGGTAATTTATTTAGGCAAGAACATGATATTATACATACCTATAGTATTATGCTTCTTTATTAGACACAAACTTATTTTGGTCATTATGTCATAATACTAGTTAACTATCGTCCGATTCTAGGCTAACAAATAAGATTTCAAAATTATCACGAAGGCACGAGTCTGTGATAATTATAGAAAAACCGTACATTAAGACATCAGTCGACACCGAGGCGTTTTCGAAATTAAGTTCGCCTTTTGCTAAACTTACAAAAAGCAAAACTAAGTGAAAAGAGTTAAGTATAAAAAATAGAATATAATAAAATATAATATAAATTTACTAATTCCTAAAAAAAGGAAGAATAATTAAAATCTTAAAGCTAATATGAGTCTTGAAGATCACAATCAAGTCTTTATTTTGAAAACAGGTCTTTAAGGTCTTTCGTGTGGACCTAATATCTCGTTCCGACAGTAAAACGAGTCCGACCCCAGTCGGCAAACCGCAATGTGTTGATACGTCGATTGGATACTGTACCTACATATTTCGCGGCAGTGTCAAGTTATTGTGGTTTGCCTTTGATTAATACCTTGTTTTCTTATGAACATGTTAGTCTAAGTAAGTCACGTTTTGCGCCGTTTTTACTAGGCAGTTTTAGGTTAAACGTCATATGTAATTTCATAGGACTTGTAAATGGACTTAATGCTTCTCTCTCCTATCGTAATTTATTTATTTACTAATTGAATAATTTACTTCCCTAATTTATATTTTTATATACTTGACATAGCAGATTATACTTAGTTTCTGCATGATACTGTTCCTGTAATGTTTATGTAATGACTAACACACCTATTCGATAAATTTTGTATGCCTTATGGCAGAACAGAGAAACCCGCTTTTGTAAACCATCTATTTGTTTTGTACTACCTATGTCCTTTTGTCTGTTATTCCAGGGTCTCTCAGTTCAAAAGTAAAATTTGAGTTGACTGCAATATAGGTATATATCTCTTCATATTGATTCATTTAAGAATTAGTTAAGTGGGCGCGTTTATGTCCAATATATGGGCAACACCTTTTAGAGTATTGTGATTGCAAACTACTTCGTACGTATCTACCTACTCATTGCCTTGATATTTGTTTAATGAACTAAGTTAAACGTATCATGAAGTATATTTATCGAGAACACAATATAATTTAATTACCTAAAATAAATAGTAAGTAAGTATTCAACGTCATTCCAAGTGATTATTAAATAACTGAATTTGCTGAATGTAAACCTAGGTACCTTATTCATTGTAAGTGTATCGATTAAAGCAAAGCAATAAATGTTCAATTTCAGCATTTACTGATAGAAAATAAAGAATTATTTGTTAGGCGTTATGCAACACTAGTTTTGGAATAGAGTTTTTTTTTTGCATGATGAAGATATATTGAAGATGTACTTTACCCCTCATTAACTGAAATGAGACAAGATTAGGGCATGTCAGCCTATAAGTATCAATAACTATCTCAATAAATGATCGCTACAGATAACACCATGCACGCGTGGCTCAAGACCAATCGAAATGGCGAAGCACTGTCAATAGCCTCAGTCCCACCTGGGGGGTTACTAGCCGTCTCTTAAAACCATGCAAGGTCCAGTGAGGAAGCGAGACAGCGCGATACATGATGTAAGGCGACATTTCCCTTACTCACTGGATCTTGCATGGTTTTAAGAGACGGTAGTAAGCCATAGGACACTAAGTCAAGTCAAAGTCACTGATATCACCAATTTTCCGAAGAAATAGTCGGCTAAAGGAGCAGGCCAAGAGTGGGTGCATTACGATCTCCACGCTTTCTAGCTAATAAATGGAAGAACTTTGACCAGCAGTGGTACATCTTATGTTAGGTTCTATGTAAAAGTGCGATATTTAGGCCATCGATGTCAACCGAACTAGTGATTACTCTTATTACAGACATTGATTAGATAATTAAACATAGATTCGTTTACTTTAGATATATCATGTGAGAACTAATAATATGGTTCACGAGTATGAACTTCTTTCATAATAATAAATGGATTTTATGTAACGCTCGAAATTGATCGAGCACCTATCACAAGTACCGGTTCATAGGAAAGAGTAACGGAACACTTTTTATGACGATGCAAAATTAGAGGAGGAGCAATTTGCATAATAATAGCCAATTATTATCACTGACGGGATATAATTAAAACTAAATAGTGACAAAATGTACATATTATAGTAATAAAACAAGTTACAAGTAGGTTGATATAATTATAACCTCTATCCTGGCCAGCCAGTCTAACGGTGGCTAGTAAATTTCTTTCATTTAAAAAGAAGTTTTAATGAGTTTTGATACAACTTAGGTATATCTTTACTAATATAATAAAGCTGAAGAGTTTGTTTGTTTGTTTGCTATAACTTGTAAAACTACGGGTCGGATTTGCAAAATTATTTTTGTATATAAAAGCCTGACTCTTGGGGAAGGTTATAGGCTATAGTATATACACACGAATTGCGATTGAAACCGCGAGAAACAGCTATATTTGTATATTGTAAAGTGAGATAAGTTTCGTGAGAATATTACGTATACATTTGGCATTATCGTAGTAGTAAAATACTTATCAGCTTATAAACCGTCAGTTTAGATAAATGTCATTAATAGTTAACCTCTTCTACCATCATATCCTTAAATGGTCAGCAAGACGCTTGCTTCGTTGCTTGCCACGTTTCGGGTGTATATGGTCTACGGTAAATACTTGTCATTATAACTTTTTCCAACTTAAAACTATAAAATACTCGTATTGCTAATAAACCTGTACGTACCTCTGCGCCTGACCGTTCAACATGGTGACCACTTGGGCCACGATGCCTTTGACCGGCGCCTCCTTCTCCAACAACACTTTTGAATTTTCCATCTTCATTACAGCCGATATTTTTATCACTTATTTTTGACACTAAACTTTGACGATAACACTATTTTATAAGTTCACATTATTGGATAACGAAAGACGCATTAACACTGACAAATGTAAGTTTAATTACGAATGTATTGCAGATATATAACTTAAATCAATCATTTGATTATGTCGGGCAATGCGCTTGATCTGTCAAGCAGGCGATGGAATAATACAATATTAGCTTGTAGGACGTAGTAAATATTTGTAATACGAATGGAAATATTTAAAAGGTACTTAATAAATATAACAAAAATTATGTGCTACCACGTGTCGTGCTAAACGACAAAATCTAAACGGTTAGCTTTAGGAACATGTGACCGGATTAACAAGAAGGGGAAATTTTAAGTATGATATGTAATAAATACACTAATTAATGACAAGTTTATTTGTAGACCGGAAGTTAAGTTACATGATAGTTTGTTTATTAGATAGGGGTATGTAGTAGCCGCAGAGTTATGTAATATGTGCTACTTGACATAGTATGTCCAATTATGAAATAGTGGCCATCAGAGTTGTAACATCTAGTTTGTGTTTCGACTATAGGTAATCTAGTTTCGATTGTATAATGGAATATAAATGCTGCATTTCAAGATTTGATATAGTTTACAATGCAATTTTATTTTATAAGACCAACTGCTTTATGGCTAGGTTCCACCAAACATGTAGCAAAGCAACAACGACTTGTTTTTGGGCAGAGGCGTACCTATGTACTTTTTATGTAGGTACTCATGTGCTTTATTTAAAAAAATATTTTTATCAGATAGTAATATAGCGAGATACGAACGTTGAACGTAGGAGTCATTACTTGTTACAACAACATTAATTAATCCGTTAAAATGCTTAGTCTTTGCAAGTTCTAATTAGGCACGTCATTTCATGTCGATTTCAACAGTCTCTAATTTAATGGATCCGAAATCCGAATTGCTGTCTCTGTTTCTAAATCCTTTCAATGTTTTCTCACGGTTTTGTAAATATGCCTTTGTTTAGGCCTGCATATTTTCTTGCCATTTGAATTGTCCAGTCCTTGTACATGACACACAATTCACAATGTTTACAATGCTTGATCTCCTCGTTGTATCTCACCGCATATACTATACATATATGTTACCTTACGAGAAATACGCGACCTATATAGTACAGATCGTGGGGTAAATATAGCCTTTCAAAGTGCGGTAAAGGTCATATACGCATAGGTATACAACATATTAGGTATATTGTATTTTTTAACATTTTTACTTTATATAATGATGATGCTAAAGATAATTACAAGTTTTCATATCGCACCTTCAACGATTTGCTAGGCTCATTAGACTCCATACCTCTATATTTTTTTATCTTTTCTAACTTTTACCGTTAAAGATAATATGTCAAGTTTTTACTTAAACACTTTTACCACAACTGTATTTAAGCATATTAAAGAAAGTTAAGCCATTAGGTAGATGTAAATGGTTAAGTTAGCGTGCGGTCTGTAAGGTGACAAAGGTCGCATTTGCGGCACTTTCGGGAAAGTTTGGCAATTAGCCTATGTACAGTATTGCAGGTATTTAAAAATCATAAAACTAATTTAATATATTTGGCATTAGATATTACGTGATAAAATAATGGTTACAAAAAAAAATGTTCTAAGTAGTCCCTTTAAAAGTATATATAGATATAGTAAGTGTACAAAAAGCACAAAAACTACATGTCGTAATATAATGTGAATTTCTGCTAATTGCTAAAAAAGAAAATAAAACGGTAAATTTACGATTGACAGTTAGAACGCTCTAAATAATATAACTATGCGAATGATTTCAGCGATGTTTTTTAAAATAAATTCACTCACGAGTTCGCACTGTTAGAAACATCATTGTCATTACAATAACAGTCCATTTGGTACGTTTTTATAATAATAATAACCTTTATTAGCACGTTAACACTTACAGTTGCTATTGAGTAAATGCCAAGAGCTATTCAATGTTGCTATAGTAACGAAATTTGGACAACAAAAGTATCGGGGCGCACAATGAGGCAGGTCAGACACGCCCCACGCAGGGCTAAAACTTTTTTTACGTGAAACATGTAGATATATAATGCAGTCGCTTAACTTCAGACCAAGGAATTATAATCGCATAAAGCATGATGTATATGTATATGTATTTGCAATTAATGAGACTTACTTATTTCTATATTATTAAAATTTAATATTTTTTTTTGTCTTCTTACTTGACTTTAGTTTCTTGGCAAAGCATCTGATTGTTTTACAATTATTTAGGGCACGTACCTCAGAAGATTACTTTGTTGTCATTCTGTCTGTCAAACTTTTCTTTTCTTAATAATCCATACTAATATTATAAATGCGAAAGTCTGTCTGTCTGTCTTTCTGTCTGTATGTCTGTCTGTCACCTCTTCACGGCTAAACTGCTGGACCGATGTAATGAAATTTGGTAGGGATGTAGTTAACGACCCGAGGTCAAACATAGGCTACTTTTGGGCGCGATATAACCGAGTACCACGCGGGGCAAAGCCGCGGGGAACAGCTAGTAATAAATAAATAAATAAAATTAATTATTTAAAACTAATAACTGACGAATTAAAGAAAAGCAAAAATCCTAAAATAACCTGTTTAGTATTTAAATATTGTGTTGTGGTAAGGAGCGAGTCCGACTCGCACTTGGCCGATTTATTTTTATCCACATCAAGCAATTCATTTAGAAAATTCATTGATACCTACGTAAATATAAAAGAAAATATTAATCGTATCATTGCAGTTTAGTATCGCGATGATAAGATATTAAAGATTGTACAAACACTGTTGCACTCTATTGTTTTGCTGAAACTTAATAGTTTTATATAATTGAGTCCTAAATTTTACTTTGATGGTAGATAGTATGATAACTTTTTTATTTATTTAATTCATGGACACTTCAAATACAAACAAAGGACACTTAAAATTAGGAAGTTTAGTACAAGGGTGCTACTTATTACTATAGAATTTTTTATTAGATAATTCTGGGTATTTGACTTTGGATTTGGACTTTTAGATTCAATGTGTTGTAAAATGTTGTACATTTTTGCTAGACTTCTGCTACATATCAAATAATTTAGGTCCTGTTTAATTCTAAGTAATTTTTTAAAGTCATATTTAAGAATTGGTACCAGTACAGTACTTAAAGAAGTAAAGCTTGCCTCCAAAAAGATAACACTTGTATTCATTAGTAGATATTGAATGCCTCAATTGGTCCATTCACGAAATTTAAAAATAAACCAGGTCCTGTCAGACATACCAGAACCTTGAAAGTGAACAACTTTATATTTTAATAACTTCAGCCATATAGATTAGGGGAGATTTTCTTTTTATTAACCAACCTTACCCTATTTTTAACGCGTGATTCTATGAGTATTATTGTTACTCGTAGCCATCTCGTAGCAAGTTCTTGTGTCAATAGAAACATGGAATTTTTGTTTACAAGCAAGTTTCTGCCACATAATATGTTATCAATTTGTATTGCTTAGGGCATTTTTTTTTAAATCACGGTTTAAAAAAAAAACATGTTTCCTATTGTATTTTCTATGATAAAAAAGAGTTTACGTTACCTACAAATGTATGATTTGTTTTTCAAATGATTCTAAAATAATTTATTTATCTACATTCACATGCTCTACGAAATATCTACGGTTTGTGCTACGAAAACCTTTTTTTGTTCTGATATGATATTTTTTACACTATTGAGATACTTTTGATTACAGAGTTTGTGGAATATCGTTATCAATTCTAATTATTACCGCCACTGTCAATGACCAGATGTGCAAACATACAAATCGTTATCTGGTTCAACTGCGACACTCACAGGATACTCATGTTGGTAGTTATGAACTTATTTTTGACCATTTGCTCGTGGTAGGTATACATAATAAATAACTAGGTTTTCTAAATAAACTGGATGTAATTAGTTAAAAATTTTAAGACCGTAGAAGGTTAAAAAAATATCCTTTTTAGTACCACATACAATGAGTTACTACGTCACGTCAGTCCAATCCAATAATGAACTGTGATATAACCGAGTTTTATCGCGAAACACTAATTGAATTAGCTATACCCAATCTGTTAAATCATCATGATTTATTTTCTTATATCCATGCCGGTGAACTCACTAGGGAATGTGATTCTCAAAAGTTCCTGGATTGTTATGATCGTTCATTGACCCGCGTCAAAGATCGAAACATCGATATAGTTCGGCACGTGCTCGGCTCGGTTGTAATTAATAGTGCGAGTGCGGCTACGTACCGCCGCGTGCGCGCCGAGTTGCAGACTAAACGGCCGATGGTTGGCAGCGACACGAGATGAGCCGAAGACCGAAGCCCCATAGCAGCTGCGCGGTAGGGTCACCAGACAATAAGATTTGTTCTTATATTCAAGAATATTCTAAATGACCCGAGTCATAAAGTCCTCTACAACCAGTGTTTTAATTTAGAATGCTTTTTATAAAGGACCATTTTTCAATAATCCTTCAACTACAAGAGGAAACAACAGTACTGAGGCGTGCGTATAACTTATTTGATATTTTTATTATTTAATAGATATTCACAGAATCTGTCTTAATCAAGTCGGCAAATACAGCCTGTAAATTCTTTCATCGATGGTAATGTTCTACTAGCATTGATTTGATGTCAGGATGTCACGCTTTTCGCAAAGACCCATGCGTATTTTATACTTATGCCTTGATCGCACGTACCGAGTAGACGGGCGAGACAGTAAAATGTTACTCAGCCGAGACAGTGATTTCCTTGGTCACTCGCTAGGCTGAGCACCGGCGGCGCGGCGCACTGTTTATACGCAGCGAGTATTCGGCCGAGGGCACTGTCTCGCCCGTCTACTCGGTACGTGCGATCAAGGCATTAGCACTTACAACAGTCTGTACTCCTACAATGAGTTTTTATAAAGGCGGACGCTAGCGACTGCGTTAGCGATTTTGTATGACATACCAGTACAGCGCCCCTGCCGGATATTAAGGAAACTAAGAAATTTCATACAAAATCCTAACGCAGTCGCTAGCGTCTGCCTTTATAAAAACTGATACTAGGGGTACTGATGAAAATTAGCATTTCGTCTAAATCAAGCTTTTAGTTTATTTACAAAAAAATTGTCAACCCTAGCAGGTAGCGCAGGTTTATCTGATTACCTCATGGAGCAAGGACCTTTCGACACACAAAGCTCGCCGTAAAATTTACCTTGAAAATCGTGGCCCGCAGCGCGAAATTGAGCTTACGAAAGATGCTCGTTAATTTGTCCGTTAGTACTAGTAGTTTTGAAATATTTGATTCGATTTTCATTACTACATAATTATGTACCTACTCAATTGAGTATACCTACATCTAGTCGGTATAAAGTTTGCTATTGTAAATTTTAAAGATATTATAAATTTAATGACTTTGATTTAAGGTCGTAATTTAGTATGGGTATCTTAAAATTTAGATGGTTTTCTTAATTTTGTAGTTAAATTTATCGTCTCGAGACCTTATAAACAATGGAAAAATTAGGTTAAGGTGATACCTCGGTGAACACTAGCGCCACAGTCATTTAAAAATCATTAATCACTAAAAACACAAGTTATCAAAAATCCCTCTGCTGTAATTATGGTTCTGGATCTGAAGTTAATTTTAATCATATTCAATTATTAAATTATAGTTCCATATAGTAACAAATTGCAAAACTGCTAAAAGTGGCCGTTTTAAGCAATAATGCAATTTGTAACTATAGGGAATTATAATTTAATAATTTAATAGGTTTAAAATTAACTTCAGACCCAGAACCATAATTACAGCAGAGGGATTTTTGATAACTTGTGTTTTCAGTGAGTAATGATTTTTAAATGACGGTGGCGCTAGTGTTCACCGAGGTATCATCTTAACAAAAAAGCGGAATTTGTAATTAAATTGCATTTACTTTAAACTACAGTTTAACCTTTTTTGTTGATGTTGTTGAGTTGACTGAAGTCTAGCGGCAGTTCGGCAAATTAAACCTAACATATTTTATTATTTTATATGCTTGAAACACGACATTTTTACTAACATATAAGTACCTTCCTGATACTTAGTCTAAATAATTACATGTGGCACGAAAGATAGCACTTAAGCAGTCAAGAATTGCGATCAGAGTCAAGAACGCTAGGAAATTGTTCCCATTGTTGTAAAGCCATTGTAGTGTTGTATCGCAGGGAAGCTTATGGAGGTCAAACAGACACCCACACAATCATCTGATAGCTGCACCGCACTGGAACCGTTCTTTGAATTTACTTTTAAGTTGACGGGATGCACAGTTCCATAATTAAACGTTTGAAAGCAGGAAGTCTTCTTTCTTAACTGAGATGAGAAAGTATTTTATTTTTTCGTTGAACATTACCAGTCACAAAAATAGTTTATTTATAACGTTGTTATTGAAACCGATGTCGACAATAATCGTAAAGCCAATAAATAGGGCAAGCTACTTACCAATTCTTACATGGACTGTAGGAAATTTATTAGAAATATATAAAACTTTGTTTTATGTATCCCAACTAATAAATGCGAAAGTGAGTTTGTATATTTGTTTTTTTGTTACCTCTTCACGCCCTATCTACTGTCCAATCTTCCTGAAATTTCGCATACACATAGCTAAGAGTATTGAGAAGGACATAGGGTACCTTTCATCCCGGGAAAAAGCACTGTTCCCGAGGGAAATTCATGCTGACTTACAAAGTTACTAACAAAGACAAAGCGATACATAAAACGAATTGAATGCTCTTTTTCCATTCCATACTTGAGAGGGAAATTAAATATATGGAACCTTTTAGTGCAGTATTTTAATGACAATGAACTGCAGTAAAGTTTACTGAAATATCAGAAATAAACGAACGAACTGACCTTACTCTTTATGTTAATAGTAACAAACAATGTGTTTTTAAATATCATAATCGTCTACTAAGGAAATTGATATTTTGAAAGTAATTACTATGTAGGAATAAATGTTTTCTTAAGAACAGAGTGGATGGTATGAGAGAACTATGAGAGAACAATCCAAGAGATTTTTGCTCTTTTAGAAATGTAGTAAGTTGATGATTTTGGTATCTCATTATCGGTACAGTTTAAGTTATTTGTTCGTTTGGTCTATTATGTGTAAGTTACATACAAATACATAGAGGTCGTAAATAAAGCTACTTACATTATTATAATGTAACGAGTTGTTTATTTATTTATTTAAAAATATTTGAAATTGTTTAGTACCTACTTAAAATAACCAATAAAGAAAATGCGGCTGTTCACCCCTGATTCAGGCGTGTCAGTAAGAATAATTTACAGTAGACACGAAATGAACCTCGTATAAATAGAGAAGTCAACCGCATCGGCCAATAGTCATTTCAGGCTGTCTCGGCCTTACTTGTTTTGATTCCGAATCAATTCAGACGAGGTTCGAGTTCTGACTACTGCTCTTTGTTTCCCAGTAGCAAATGTCAACATATTCGTCTGTTCACTTATTTTATCGTCGTTTATTGAGAATCTTTTTGTGTGTTGGTGCAGGATTGGTCATCATTAGTAGCATTTAAACTAGCTTGCCTGTGCTGCAGATGAGACGAGTAAGCATTATTCGTTTAGCTAAATCTAGCTTTCAGTATGATACCATTCTTAAATACAAATATACAAGAAAATAACTTGTTTTATTGAGAGAAACAGAATTGACATAAAAACGACATAGCGATAGCTCGATGTGCCTGTCTTTCTTTTGAAGAATATTTAATCTGATTTATCTTCGTGGATAACGGCGTTTCGCTCAGGCACATAGTATATAGTGCTACTTGCTCAGATACATGCTTGACGATATAAAGATAGGTCTCGTGTTCTTTTGATTTATCAGCTACAAGCCAGTGGTTTAGGCTGTATGTTGATTTATCAGTTTTTGATTTTTATATAAATAAGGAGAAAATTAATGCACATGACGTTGACGAGAGTTCATCATTACATATCAGGGTTTGGATTTACTAACACTGGCGTTATCAGAATATAAATCGATGCTCCAAATTGCTGATAATACTCGGATAACATTGTTTTATCTGTTTTCTATAAATAAACAAAGACTTAGTAAGTATAGTATATAGAAAGATTCGGGTAATCGCATGAATATAAGTAAGTAATACCTAATCAAACGTCATACAACCCTAAAATTTGTAGCTCATTAAAAACTAAAACATTAAAAACTATAGTTTACGGTTTTAGGGGTTAGGTCACATAAATGTTGTCTTATATAAATATTGTCTTCTGACGTAGTTACTCCGCGAATTCCGTAAATTACACCATCTTTTTTTATTTTCATTTGTCAGCCGATTCTATCTATACGTAAAATTATCTAACCTTTTCGATTCTTCTTGTCAAGTCAAAATGGCTATAGCCTGCACTATTTGAATTTGTCCAATACCCTGAATATAATACAACTTATATTGGGCAAAATTTATTACTATATTCGTTTTAGCTTTCAGATAATTACTAAACACACCCGTGGATAACTTTATCCTCCACGTACCCCATTCGAAGTCGGAACTTGTTTGTATAAGTCAACTTTCCGCCAATTCACAACCAAGTTCTACCTTTATGATGTTTTTGCTATGCTTTCGAGCCACATCTATCCTATACTATATTGTGCCCGCTTCCGATGTAGAGCGTAAGATTTTTTATCCCTGAAAAGCAAATAAAGCCGTACTAGCAAACACAGTGTGAGGTCAATTTAGATGTACAAACGTCTCAACTAAATTTACAGTATAGACACTGGTTGAATACCACTTCGAATCCATCAATAAAAAGAAGACTTAGAACCTATTTTCAGCAGTAGATTTCTTGCGACTGAAACTTTAATGAAAAAGACTTACCCAATATTTGTAAGACTGTTGTTACTGGCTGTGAGCGAGTCGGGCGCGCTCTTCCCCTGCGCCATGGCTGCTAACTGTCGGTCCAGCATGTTGTTCTGTTCCAGCAATTGGCTCCACTGCCTAATGGCAGCCTTAGACGAGGATAATTCCTGACGTAGTTGCCTCTCGTCCAGTGAGTTTAGGCCGCTACGAAGGGAACTGTCCAATCTGCGCAAAAATACTTTTTTTTACTTGCTGATGATGTGGTGGATGATTGACGTTTTTATTATGAATTCTACCAACATTAAGTGGGTTGACGAACGGGAGGCGAACTGTCATAAAAACGCGGACTCTGGGCTCCTAAGTTCAGAATAACCTGCTAACAGGATAACGCTAGGATGATGATAAGCATGTAAGTCGCAAGGTCAAATCACTGCACACTATGGTGTTAAATATCGAAATCGTCTGACGTGGTTAATTTGCCCACGGTGGTCACATGAACCAAAGGCAAAACATCATATGCATATCAGATCAATTAGATTTTTTAAATTAATAGTTGACCCTCACCTTTCAATGTAATCATCGACGCTTTGCAGACTAGTGATGGACTTCGCTAAGTCATTGTCCATCATGAGGTCGTCAGAAGCCAGGCTTGACAGCGTGTCCAGCGAAGGCGTTCGTTCAGTGCCGCCATTCATGTGTCCCATTACTGATGCAAAGAAAACGAGCAATTGGTTTATTTAACTACTAGCTGTCCACCCCGGCTTTGTTCGTGGTACATAAATTAGCCTATTTAACTCGGGGATAGTGTCTTTCCAGCATTAAAAGAATTTTTCAAATCGCGCCAGTAGTTTCGAAGCCTATTCGAAGCAAATAAACAAACAAACAATCAAATCTTTTCTCTTTATAATATAAGTATAGATAACGAAACGAATGGTAGGTATATTTTATAAAAATAAGCAGATATTTTGAAATCACCTCACAACAGGGAGAAGACAGGAGTGTCAGGTGTAGGTAATTTGGCGCTAAAATAATTTGCAGTGGAATTCGTTTTTCAAAAGTTATTTTATGAGACGAATTCAGCCAGTACTAATGTTAGTAGGTAAAACGTGTTTTTATTTATATTTTCAGCCAGTTATCAGCTGAAACAGTGCACACAGCATAGTAAAAGATTAACAACTTACATTTTCTATTTCTTTGTGCTAGAAGTGGACTTGAAGTAATGCGTTCCCTCGACTTCCTAAGTTGTCTGCTTGCTTCGGACTCTACTGCCTTTTTCGATGGACTGCCATCTGTGTTTTCTAAAAATGAAATCACAAAGCTTAGATACTTCATTGATTTTACTCCCAATAAGTGAAATTGACGGGCACTGCGTCGAAACATCCAATAAGGTTGTTAAACTCAGTTGCCATGGCGGCCGAAAGGTGGTTTATAAGCTACGGTAACCGCACTAATCTTTCGCGGGCTGTATTCTGGGATAAAAAAAATTGTGCCTATTTTAATTATAAAACTCACATAATTAATTAAATGTATTTATATAATGAATACACGAATTATATTTATTAACTAGAGGTACAAAAAATATTATATCCCATTTAGCAAAACTACAAATAAGGGCGTGGATTGATTTGATGCTGAAAATGGTATTTTTTTTTTTAATTTTTGTTTTACCTACCACAGAATCTATTCTTTTTTTTCAAATACTTAAATGGAATCTCGTTTCCGTTTTGTCGTTTCAACTTACTGCGGAAAAGTAATGCCGGTTGATCAGCAATCTCGTCGTCGAAGAAATCTCTTCCGTCAGAAAGCGACAAGGATCCCGAAGCGTGTGTTGGGGTTCCAGGGGATTCCGGTGTCACATTTTTACTGGCGTCTCCACTGTTACTCCTGATCTCACTGAAGAAAAAAATATCTTTAAATAAATGTATAAATCATGCTTATACCAAGTTTCATACAATTGATTCATTTTAGTAGATAAAGAAATAGTAAAATATAAATTTCAGATTATTAGGAAGAAAGGTACGTTATTATAATTTTTATTACACATAATATTATATTTCCGACGGCGCCTGCTTTCTATATACATTGGCGTCTGATTGTTGATGAAATCTAACATCTGACTAAAACAATTTTAAACATATTTTGGCCAATTTATTAGACGCTTTTAACATCATCTCATACTCTATGAGAAGGAGTGGTTTATTCTTAAGGCGGTATTGTCCTAAATATGCACAAATTAAAATTTGAATCCCGTTTTATTTAACCACAATGTACTAACGAAGTGCCGGCAACTACATAGCTTTTGTTTTAGGGGGTACTTATGAGTTTGCTTAACCTTATGGGTTCTATAGTTACCTCCGGTAGCTGAGGAAATAACTTATACATACTAAACCTTAATTTGATGTTACTCACATGACTTCTTTCACAGGCTGTAGCATTTCCCCGTCTACTCCATCTCTGGCCTCCAATGGTTCCGGGGATCTAGTCTTCGTGTTAGCGGTCTGGTACGCCGACGATATCGAAGGTGGGTCTCTGTTTGATAATACAATATTATGTTAAGAATATTTGCAAATATAGATTATATTTATAAAAGTCTTCGTCTAAATAGTCACTGGCACTGGTAGAAGAATGAGATTTTTAGCAGGCATGTCTCGTCCAGGGATCGTACCCCCTAATCGTACCGTACCACATTAAAACAATATATCAGCTCATTTTTATGCCCATAATTTTTATATAGGCCATTATTCTTATAGATATAGTATGTGTGTGTATCATAAGCTTACAAGTCGAATTGGGGCTAATAAATGTCTAACCTTTCAACATGCAGATCATAATTCGAGTAACTGATACCTACTGGTTGAAGAGACAAGACTGTCAGCAGGCGACACCTTGTCCTCAAGTAGACTCTGTGTCAGTCTTTAATGTGGACATGTCGAATTGGGCTCAAATGACTAACCTATCGACATGTAGATCATTATTCGAGTCACTGGTGCTGGTGGAAGAGATGAGACTGTCAGCAGGCGACGTCTCGTCGTCAAGTAGACTCTGTGTTGAGGTCTCGAGAGCAGACATGTCGAATTTGGACTCCTCTAGAGTGAGCGTCAGATTGTGGTGGTCTCCGCTTTGGTTGGTGCAGGTACTAGTGGTGCTGTGGTTTGAGCTGGTCATTGACCCTGAAAACAAAGCAATGATTTATGTAGCAGAGAGGAAGAAAGCATTGTTATATACAAGAGGTCTGTAGCGTTTCCAAATTCATTATCCATTACAGGTATGGAGACTAGAAAATTTTAACAAGGTACAAACTTACCCATCATGGTTCCTCTCAGAGAATCATGCTGACTAAGTGTCAAAGATTTCATCAGCAAAGGATGTGGCACTGGCGGCTCATCAGCAATGACAATGGTCTTCATTGGCACCTCTATTTCCGAAAGTTTTTGAAGCTCCTTGTTGTCGAACTTAGATTTATCGTCTTCGCAACTTGAGACGCTTAATGCTATGGACACGTCATCTTGAGATCTGAAATTAAATAAAACTCTTTAAAATAAATTACGGATAAGTTCAGTAGTGCGGATGTTGTGATTGAGTTACATTATTGCGATAAACAATAAATTTCAAATGACGTCATAACATTGATCACAAAATCTCTCTACTTTTTTATATCAGAACCAAAAACATACTTGTGGTTACATAGGCATTTGCCACTATTCGTATTGTTTGACCAATTTTCTTGGCCTAACATAGTAAGCGTTTAAGTAATCCTATTTATTTTACAGCCCCCTCGTAATTGGAGATCACTTAAACCTTCTTTAAGAACTTACATGTATTGTGTTACAGATCGGGTATATGACGAAAGCAAAATCAATTGTGATAGAAAAGGTGATAACTTATTTATTTTTTACTAGTACATGCTTGTTTTCTTAGATTCTCATTATTAAACCACGAACTAAAATTACATCATGGCGGATTTATATACATACATGTTGGACTTATGACATGTTGGTATATGTTAAGTACCTGGTAGCCATAGCTTCTCCAGCGGCGTGGTTTTGCCAAGCGCTGCTGTTCCCAAAGTGGCTTTCCTCGCTCTTGCACGAAGGACTAGATTCCTTGCTGGAACTCACGGTAGTTGGTGACACCACGCCGCTAGAAGAGTTTATGAACGAATTCTGAAACAAATTACATAATTTATAAACTTTTTCAGTAAGAGACTAAGGGACATATGGCTAAATATGCTTGACCGTTTTCGAATGTTCGTGGATTCTGCCTAGCCTAGTAGTACCTCAGCTTGAAGCCCTACTGATGCAACAAAGCTTCATGGATACATGTTGTAGTACCTAACATCTGTTTATTTGAATGTTGTCTATATACCTATTACATACCTGCTTGTTAAGCACCTCCGGCTGAGCTCGATCTAAAACAAACTTCTCCTCATCCTTGAAATCCGTGGTCAGAATCCTACTAGGCCTGCTTCTGTTCCTGTATCGTTCCAGGGTTGCCATTGGAGATGACTGTCTCTGCGACGTTTCTGGTGTTGGTGTGGGCTTCGATAGAATCGGAGAAGGAGGTTTGTATGTCGGGGTGGGGGAAACGTCGTAATCTGGAGAGGGCTGGTCGTCGAAGGAGCTAGGTAGTTTTGGTAAAGGAATTACGGTGTGGCCAGTGACAACAGCGTCGTCTGAAACAGACAAATGATAGATTAATGCAGCTTGGATTATTGCATGGTGATTGCAATTTAATTTTTAGATTGTAAAAAAGTCACTCAGATAATCTTGTACAAAATATTATATGGTGGACACAGTTTATTTGGAAAAGTTGATCAGTATAGTGTTCTGATCCTGCTCAAAAAATATTTTCAGTTAATTTGTGTCCACCTTATATAAATACGTGTGGCAATGCTAATTTTGTGGAAGTTTGTATGTTGTAGTAACTTTATTTGGGCAAAGGACAGTATGGTTTTATATCAAGATCGGCTTACCCATGATATCAAGATCCGTAACTTGCAGCTCGCGTAGATGGAAGCTATGGGACCCTCGCATCACCATCTCCAGGTTGCGCGGGCGCCGGCGCGAGTTCGGGGAGCCCTCCCCCGCCGCACCTCCCTCACCGCCAGTCCACACACCCGAGTCAGTGGATATTGCTGAACCAGCGCCTAAAACGAAGTCCTCCTTAGATCCCTCATTCTTCCCTAACATTTATTAATTTATACCATACCTATAGGTCTTGATATAGTTAACTCAATGTTGGCTATATGAAGATACCACGAGAAGGTATGTTCGAAACCATAGTCAAGATTATTGTTGTAAAAAGGTTCGAGATCGAGTCTTTTCACAACTGTAATCAAATTCCAAGACTACTGCGCGGAGTGCAGTCTTCAAATGTAGAGCTCTGCACTGAAATTTTATAATAATCAACTATCGAAGTAAATTCGTAAAACAAGCTTTCCATATCCTATGTCTCTAAGAACTAAAATTTTATTTTGATATTTTTACATTTATACGTATAAAGTTGAAGACTTGATTGTTTTGCTAGTTTTAACGCGCTTATCTCAGGAACAATTGAAATGCAATGGTTCCGTTTTTTCGTCGTGAATTCAGTAACTAGATGGTATTGACAGAAAAATGCATTTCCGTTCTTTCCGTTACACATAAAAAGCAAAAAAAAAAAAACCACAGGGAAAAGATTGTCTTATAAAAAATAACTACTTATTTACCTTCTCTCCATCCTTCGGATACGCTGGCTTTCCTCGTATTATTTACCACCTGTAAGTATAACACTGACATTACGAACTTTCTCACTCACACCAATATGTTAACAGGAATTAAATCAACCATTTTACGCTACACGCATAGTTCGACTGAACCATGTTCGGAACCCTTTGAACTGTTCCTTACGTTACGTTAACCAATGTCGCAATGTCCCATAGTTTAGTGGTAACATTATAAAAATAACCGCTCTACCAACACACACATTATCACTTCTTCGAACCAATCTTAAGATAAAACTAAAACCCCTAATAGTTACACTTAAACTAACAATAAAATATATTACTTACAAAACACAAAGATTTTTTATATTCACTATTATTTTACAATAGGTATCTTAGAAAACGTCATGTCACGGTCTAAAACCAAGGAAAAATGTTCGTAAGCCTAATGCTGTTTAATTAAGAAGTTGCAAAACATGCATGAAAGTGCGCGTAGAGGCGAGTATAACAATCTCTTTTGTTAGGCATCGTGCCTTTGTAATTAACTACTACAGCATAATAATTTTCAATAGAGCCATGACGCTATTGTACTGTCCATTTTCTTAATTGTTTACTAACAATATATCTGCTTAGGGCTATGCTTATTTTTTTTTTAAATCACTTCAATCCAAAATGTTCGTGGTAAGACTGTTTTTTTTCAGGTTGATCTTGGATATACCAAAATGAATTACAAATTCACTTGTAATTCATTTTGGTATATATCCAAAATCAACCTGAAAAAAAAAATCAGTTCTACCACGAACATTTTTAAAAATTTCTTAGTAGAGTAATATTACGCAAACATAATTTTTTCGTAGGTTTGTAGTATATAAGTATACTTTTTAGATTTTTGATTATATTTTAGATATTATTTTGTGGACGATCAGATAATTATCATAGACTTGTAATGCAGTGTGTAGCGTGCGACACAGCATGCACCGTGCAACCGCGATATTTTCAGCAAACGTCGACCGGCTTCCCAATCGTCAACACCAAAATAGACGCGTGTGACCCACATCCTAGTGCATTCAAAAAATACTTTTAGTCCCCTACAATTGAGTTCATTTTACATTTTGGGGACTTGTTTGTTGTGCAATATTGTTGTTCTTTTCAATGTGACAAATAAATATTAATTCTTAATTAGCTGATGTTAACTAATAGGAAGTAGAAACATAAATAAATTAATGTTAATTTATTTAAAAAGTTAGTATTAATACTAAAATATATTGCGATTTAGTTGTACCGGCTATCTAGTCGTATCGAGACCCTATAAATATTACTTATGTATATAAATATAACTATGTTTTTAATTATTAAGAGTATTTCAACTGTTTGGTGTTTTAAAGTATTTTTGGTAGACGTTATATAAACAACGACAATATTATCTGATAAATCGTCTGCGGTTTTGATATCTGATGTATTTACCGTTCATTCATTCATTCATTTAGTGTTGGTGTCATGGTCAATCGACCATGCACACCCTGGTGTCAGAGTTCTTCGGAACCGCCTCTCGGCCTCTGACGTGGTTCCTTTAACGACTACCAGATGGCAGCCGGGACCAACGGCTTAACGTGCCTTCCGAAGCACGGAATCATCTTTTTTGTCAGACAATCAGGTGATTCAAGCCTGCAATGTCCTACCAAACTGGAAACAACTAAACAAAGTATGCTTCCCTTGGGAATTGAACCCTCGCCCTCCGGGTCTACAGGCAAACGCCTTAACCACTGGACCACGGAGGCAGTTATTTATCGTTAATTTTTCTATTCAAATGATATCTAGGATAGTATTCAAAGCCTTATTAGTTATCCAATTTTCATAGTTTTCGGGCATTAAATTTGTCAGGGCAACAAAAGATGCTCATTTGTCTGCACTGCATGTCTTCATACCTATGCACCTAGTATCGGTTTCATTTTGGGCAAAACCCCACTTTATTAGCTTTGTTATATATAACTATTTATAAATAAAATAAATAAATATATAGGGACAAATCACCCAGATTGAGCTAGCCCCAAAGTAAGTTCGAGACTTGTGTTATGGGATACTAACTCAACGATACTATATTTTATAACAAATACATATATAGATAAACATCCAAGACCCAGGTCAATCAGAAAAAGATCATTTTACATCTTGACCTGACCGGGGATCGAACCCGGGACCTCCTGAGTAGCGGTCAGGCATGTTAACCATTACGCCACAGAGGTCGTTGCCTTGAAGGTATGATAAATCCTACCTGTTTAACAGTTTTCGCATCAATGTTCTTGACAGAGGGGTACTGTGGTCGAGGCAGCTGATTAGTCTGGAAGGTGTACTTCCCGGGGGGCTTGTCAGAGATGCCTGGGCCCCTGGGTACACTGACCCTAGGCTCAGCATGCCGCGGTGCTACCTTTGTTCGGCCCTCCTAGACAAGATAATAGCACTTTGAGTTCAGACCAGAATCAATGATGGTGTTAAATATGATTGACAATTCATTTGTTAATTTTTTATTTATTGTCAATGTTGATCTTAGCTCAACTATAGGTATTTTATTTTGACGCTGGTTTGTCACGCAGAAGTCAGATAAGGTAAGTACCTTCTCTGACTTCTGCGTTTTGGCTTCAAAGCCATTTAATTTATCGATCACAGCGAAGTCAAGTTAGCATATTTTGGTTCATTTATATAGTCCTAAGAGGTTGATACATAAAGACTCGTTGAAACCAGCCTACTTATAGGCATTAAAATCCCTCCCTCATTCTAGCAATGGATCTTTTGTGACTAAAACATATTTACCTGAAGAGAATACTGCTGTGGTTGGTAGGTTAATATGACAGTTTGTTTAGTGACCGTCTTGGGCACCCCGGCGGCACCCACAATAGTGGTGGTTCCAGTCGATGAGACTTGCGTCGCCTGGAGTGGCAGCTGGTTGGTGTAACCAGGATTTGTGCCTTTCTTATCTGTAAAAATACATTTACTTAGAAAAAAGCAAACAGCTGCCCACTACTAGTGCGATGGGGGGATAGAAATACGAAATCGCGGCCGCTCTACCAGGCTGCCATTTTGTAAATATTTCGATCACGTATTATTTATCTTCAAGAATCTCGTATTTTTAGGATTTACCCGAACAACCCGTTGATGTCTTTTATTTATTAAGTAATTGTTAGGTATTATTTGTAAGAAAATGCGTTTTTTATTTAACTACCTAAAAAAATGTTAAGTAGGTACATGTTAGATCTATGAAAAAGGTATGGTATTTCATCGGTTAAAATAAAAATTGTCTGAGACCGCGCGCGACTTTATACTACCGTGCTTAAATGTGAATCTAGCAAATGTAGAGCAAAGGCCCTACCTCAGAAGAGAAAATAGGCTTTTCAGTTTTATTTGTTTTCACTGTTTTAACTATACAAGACATTCAGTTGTAGCTATATAACAATTAAAGTAGGCAAACAGGCATACGGCAAGTCAGATTAAAATGGTAACCGTAGCCTACGCTTTCCCCAATAGAAAAGTACCTAAGTATAGGTTCTAAGTCTTACCTAATGCATTGTTATTGATGGCCGTCTCCTTGTCTTTGCCAGGGACGCTGAAGGCTGGTTCGGCGGCGATGCTCACGTCCCCCACCTTCGCCGTCTTGCTGTGTGGTTGTCTGAAACCGAACCTACACAATGAGACACCTTCTGTAATTCATTGTAAAATTTAAAAGATTCAAAAGTTGAAGCGCCTGTTAAAAACTGTGAGCAAAGGTGTAGAAAAACAATCTTGTGCAGGCGGCATACTCGTGCGATGTGCACTTAGTAAAACTATAATGTAATGTTATAAAATTTTTATTGTTTTTTTTTTTTTCAAATATTTTTTTTTCTATTTACTTAATTTTTTTCTTCTTAGCGACTGTGAGGACCAGAATTCCGCTACTGACAAGACGTCTATTTACTTAATACCTACTTAATATCATTTTAAAAGAAATTTGTATAGATAAGTATTATCTTTTATCATTTAACCTTAGTTACTTCACTCTTAGCATAACGTTGTCCCAGTTGCATATTCAGTCATTTAAAAGGAACAAGTTTTATTTCGTAAAATATCACTGGAATATAAAGAAAGACATGGAAAATTATTTAAAATTATTACTTTAAAAGACAACCCTATTAGAGCAAGTAAAAAAATATCAGAAACTCAGCTTCAACCTTTTCGGTCGATTTTTGTATTATACGATGTAATTATGACTTTATCATGTAAGGTTTACTTAGTTCGCAAAAACATCAAATCTTGTACTTATGGACAAACTTTTCCAATGCCGATTGCTATCAGGATTACTTTCTAGCCGGTGTGTAGTTACGTAAGTGATAAGCGACGTAATTACTTATTTAAGGATTAGCCACACATGAGTGTTGCCCTTTACAAATAACAAAACAATTCACCATTATATAACATGTGTATTGATTATGGGCTTAATTAATTAACGATCTGTTGCTTATTTTATGTATATTTAGTATCTTATAGAGAGAAAAAATATTAAGCCAGGAAATAATGGGTGACTGAAAAATAATATTCTTGTGATAGTAAACAAATTTTATTTTAAACATTATAAGTATAAACTGCATTAGCAGCCATAATCGACCCAAAAAGATGAGGTTCAGAATTCATGCCAGTTTCTACGACTCTACATTAAACTCCCATATTTATATCCCGTTTAAGGTGACCCCCAGCTCCGAAGCCGAATGGTTAAGATTAGGGATGCAACCGGAAGACTACTAGGGTGATAATAATGAGCGTGATTTGTTTCAGTTACAGTGTAATAATAATTATCTCCTTCAGCACTAATATTGATGAAATACCTAATATTAAATAAAATATTTCTGATCAAAACGAAAAAAACCCTTCTTGAGCTTCGGAACTATCACATTTGTGTACGTCAGGGATGGGAACCGTCTTTAGACCGATAATAACGGTCTTTAACCAGGTCAATAGAAATAGAGATTGATTTTAGAAAACCTATTTATGACCGTTATTTTTGGGTAAAGACCGTTGAGTGGAATCGAAAATGTATGGGCAGATAAAATTATTTTAATCAAGTTTCCGACCCCTGGTCTGCGTTGCTCATCCTTAAATAAATGACCAAGCGGTGTAATAAATCATGTTTCTTTCTATACCTGTTGGTCCGTAGCGGCTGTCCCGCAGCCTCCTTGCGGGGGCGCGCGAGGGGCGTCGACCGGCCTGACAGCACCTCCTCCGCCCTGAGTTCCTCAGAAGAACCTACAAAAAATAATCAAGTTTGATTAAGAATACTTTAACCGTTACTAAGTAAATTTCATATAACGACGACTTTTTGTTTACTTCGGAACCCAAAAAAGGCACGTTAATGCAAGTTGAATCAAGCGACTTGACTTAAGAAATGTTACATGAAGTTGGATTAGCGATCGCCGTGCCGCGCCGGGGTTGTGGTGAGCATCTAAGCACATGGTTCCGGCAAAGTCTTACTCTACTTGTCTAGTCTACTCACCACCATTTCCATTCTTATCGTGTGATTTCTGCTTCCTTCTCGCGTTGTCGTCTGCTCGGCTGGTGCTGGCCGGTCGTCGACGGAACCCAAACGAGGTGGCCACGCCTCGACTGGGCTTGCCATTGCCATTGCCCACGCTCTTGTCCCTCTTCTTAGCTCCCTTCGATTCTGAGTGACCCTGGAGCAATAATTTACAAATTAATCCATCAGCTATTGGAGGGAAAGGAAATAATAAAATCCACAACGTTATGCGGCAGCCGGCTGTCGTTTTGGGTATTTAGGCTTTTAGAGGAAGGATATACATTAAATATGGTAAATTTTCCTTGTTTGTTCTTGTCGAATGATGATTCTACGATATATACGATAAGGCGAACGATCGGAGTCCATAAAACACAGAACATTGATATTTTTCTTGCCTAAATTACTTATTACTTCACCCTTAAAAGATTACTCGCACATATGCATTCATTAATATCACGCCTGATCCTGAAATAGTTCGGGCATTTTTATCTTATTGTACAGAACCCTAAAGTCTAGCCGTAAATGACACTTTACAGAGGATAGTATTATTTATCATGCATCAATCAGTTAGACTAATCATCAGATTTGACTGAAATATATAAGTATTTAATTAGTGTGTTTTTAATTAAACTGAAAACTGTGTTTCAGTTTGGCAGTTTAATTACTGCAACATTTCTAGAAATAAAGAATATCAAAAGTACCAATATTAAAAGGTTTATTAATGAAATGCTTTTCCTGTGCATAATACAATTATAGCATGATGTATTTATAATAAAATACAATATTACATTCGCAATCCACCGTTCTGCTTTCCATGTTATGATCAAGATAATTTCAGAGGTATTGCTCTCTTTAATTACTTTATACCTACATAACAATTATGAAATCACAATTTCCTTTTAGTAAATGTTTTAATTAGTTTATACATGGTAGTAGTTGCAATATCTTTTTTACGAGATAGATATCTAAACTTAACTCAGTAGATCTCTTGTAAGAATCGTGGCTTATAAGATTAACCGAATATTTTCATTGCTATACATACTTAAAGAGATTTAAGTATTTTTTTCTTTCTATAATTTGTTATGTGTTGCAGAAGTTGCATTATTATAAGTCAGTGTTTATTTATTGTTGACGATATTTAGATTTTTATATTTCTCTATCATTTTAATATATTTCCAATTCAGTTGTACATTGTTTGCAAAAAAAAAAAATCATGCTGAAACGTAATTCTTGTAATGCATAAAAATTGATTGTGATGATTGATGTTGCTGTTAGCTACTTACCATACCTATAAACCTACTTAAACAATACATAATGTTATTTAAACAAAAACTGACTTCAGTTCATTTACCAGGGCCAACTTAAAGTCGTATTAAAATATATAAAAAGAACATGTAATGTCGTTTTTCAGATTACAAGTTTATTTTAGTTATTTTAATTACAAAACAAATAACTGAACCGATTTTATTTAAAACTAGCTGACGCGGCGAACTTCGTACCGCCTTAGCGTAAATTTGATTTTCTTAATATTTTTTTCCGTAAGAACCTTGTACAGAGTATTAGAAAACTACAAAAAAAAATCAGCCAAATCGGTCTAGCCATTTTCATGCTATGTCGTGACAACGGAAAACGGGTTTAATTTTTATATATATAGATTACCTTATCAGCGAACTGCAAAGCTAGGTTGGAATATATATTTTTGAAGAATAAACGGTTTAGTACTGTTCCACACACAACAGTGCCTTTTGTGCAATACTAATTGCATTTTATAAAATAAAAACGATAACAACCATACAGGTACTTATACACCTTCCTTTTTGGTACCCAGATGAAAAATCGATCACGGCTTAATTTATTGCATAAGTAGTTATATTTACATGATAGTACTTAATAAAGCATGTGATATTTATTACCTCTTATATTTAAATATATTTTAATACGAAAAAGCTGACCTTTGAGATGAAATGCGACTTGTCAAAATAGTTGATTATACTTTCTCGTGTTTAGGATTCAATGTCGCGATGTAATATGTGCGTGACTGAAACAAATGTATTTCACCTCGTTTACAAAACATAAAATTGAAAAAAGTGAGTTTATATTCATATTTTTAGTGCTTGAAATCACGGTATTCCAAATTCCTTAAAACAAGAGCAAGTATATTCTGAACACGGTATAACATTACAAGTTGCACTCAAGCCATGAGTTATTAAAAGGTTCAGCTTATATTTTTTACCTTTATGCTTTTGTTGGTGGAATCATCTGCTGCCAGGTTGATAGGGGCACAAAACAAGTAAATTTAGTAAAGTAAGAACTGTTAGCGCCTCTGCATACCTTAAAATCGCCTATTACGAGGTTAGTTTTTTTTTGCATTATTAATTTGTATGAATAATTTGTTTTGAGTTTGACTGTAATCAATACATATTATAAAAAACTAAAAACTAACTAATAAAATATGGATTTCCTAAGAATATACATCGAGGTGTCTTATATCAATACAGTCCTCGAGACATCCTAGCTCAAAGCCACAAGAGGCGGATGCTAATCCAAACAATGGGCTCTCGAGTGACGCCACTGCATCGTATTTAGTCATAGAACGTTTCTGTCCTACAAAGTATATGATGAATGTGTCAAGGAAACTATGATCACAGGTAGACTCTACGCAAAAATATAAATTTACTTAGTTTTTTAAATACAAATTCGTTTTAGGATGAAACGTCTGTTTACGATTTTGTCAACTGTACAAAGGAGTTAGCAGATATTGTGATGCATCACGACGTGATTCTCATCAGTCAAGCTTTTGTGGTGCTCTGTAAAGCCAGAAATGTGATTTGAAATTACCCAAAAATGTTTAGGAGACGCAAAGTTAAAATTCTAAGTTTTCCAGAGTTGAATTTCCTTGTAAAACAGTTACCTTTGGGACGTTTCTTTTTGCGGCAATTCATCTTGGTACAAATAAGGTATGTACTTTGTAATTAGCTGTCCACCATTAGAGTAAACTACAAGCCAAGATTTAAATAAAATTTTGATACAATTTATATACCTAGATTATGTCACCCGGGTTATTTTAGAAATCTTTTGAGACCACATTATGAACATACATACATAGACAGCCAAAATCATTATCCTTTCTTTTGGCTTCGCTGTAGTCGGGAAAAAAAAGTTCATCAACCTTTCCTAGAGATGGCAAAGAAAATAAATTAAAAAAATCAATTGTAATTCATGAGAGCTACCTGCCAGCCGGTAACATTTTGGTAACATCCCACGGCCAAATCTATGATCTAATTCTCATGCATAAAACATAAAAGCGAGGTATTCAATGTTAATGAATGGACTGGATGGTTCAACATCTCGTAATGCAACACTATGATCAACTTGATTACAACCGGTCGAGGATAATAACAGTTTGGAAAGACATGGAAATGTTGTTTGACGTGATAATTTTATTACTAACTCTGGACCAATCTATAAGTAGATAGTTTATGACAGGTTTAAATTTACTATGTAGAATTACGTTATCATAGAGGTGAGAAAATTCTTTTTTTTGCGATATTAGCGCGAAACGAATGCGTTTTAAGAATTAGATAAACACTGAGTTTGTATTTATTATAATTCATCAGTTACAAAGGATGGATGGATTTAGTTAGGCCTTTAAAAGTGTGAATTTTTTACTTAAGATAAGTACATTCTGACACTTTCACGGGTCATCATGTCATTTTAATCAAAAAATATGAAAAAATCATAATCCACTGATCAGTTTCTAAGAAAAGTTGGTAAATACACTTTTTTTCTGTTTCGATTTTATTTCTCGTATAATAATAAATTAACGGTTATTATATCATAATATAGTTCGGTATAGTATACGGTAGGTTTACATAATAAAAATAACGTAGTGTTTTATAGACAGTAAGGTACCTTCGCTATTTTAAGCGCGTGGGCGAGTAAAAATACTCATGTTGTTTGTCATCATTTTTTATTCATTGTGCATCAACCGGCTGATCAACAAGTTGTTCAGCCATGTAGGTGTTTCTTCAGACAAGATAGGCAATCGTTGTTACAATGTAGACAACAAAGAATTAAATAAAAATTGCCGCCGCGCGCGATTTTCAAATTCTAATGGTAGAAACTGACTTTTTCCTTTGTCAATCTCTAAATTAAATACTCAAAAGTTGAGCTATGACTGTTAAAGAGCTCCACTTTTTTTATTTAATTTAAATTAAGAGTATTTAATTATTACTTGTTTATTACGGTCTATTTATTACTGAGTAGGTACATATTTTATTTATTTAATTCATGTACACTCAAATACAAACATAGGACACTTAAAATTAGGAAATTTAGTACAAGGGTTCTACTTATTTCTATAGAAATTTCTTGCAGTAAGTAGACCCGCGATAGGAGATTAAAAACAAAAAGGCAGTTGGCATGTACTTTTAAATAACAAGTAATATTATAATATATATACATTTAAATTTGTACAATACAGGTATCTATTTTTATCAATTAAACTTTATTGCAAAAAATGTAAATGACAAACAAAGCCGTGGGCTTTTTCTACCAGACAACAAACATACATCAACGGTGAGTATATGTTGTTTCTAAGTATTTTTGTATATTTTCTATTATAAGCCAGAAAAGAAGCTTTAAAATTAATTATGCAATAAACAATGTTGATTTATCATCTTGGTCCAATGTTGATCCGACGTGTAAGTTGATTCAACTTACTTGTACTTACCTACTCTACATCTATATTTTATTTAGTAGTTAGTGTCTCTTTACTGAACTCTTTAAACGTACTAGCACTAATAATTAACAAATTTTTACTATTAAATTATTACTATTTTAGGTAAATGTCAAGGTCACAAGTTTGCTAGCACAGAAAAACTAATTTAACTTTCTTAGATTCCAGATTTAAACACGCGATGGTATAACCTTGACCGAGCTGGTTAGCTCCGTAGAATGAAAATAATAATTTATTTATATTACTTCTTTATTTATTTTTAGTTTGTAACAAATAAATTACAAATGATAAAAATTTCTCTTCTATAATAAAAAAAATGTGTTGTTAATTTAAATAAAATATTACTAGGGTATATTTACTCACATAATGTTTAATTTTGTTTTTACTTTGCTACTGTATTACCGAAGGAGATGCGGCTGGCAACCCATCACTATTGATTTCCTGTGTCAACCACCATCACGCTTAACGTGGCCTTAAGGGATAAAATAACATTTATACAAGTTTTTAAAACGGGAGGGGACCGGCTATCAATTTATTAATAGTGTAATAAATTACATGTTCCAAATTTACCGCTAGGTCTGTATTAGGTATCATATTGTTCTCTTTTAAATAGCTTTTCAATAGTGCTCTAGTAAAAGTTCACCTTGTTGCATTCAGCACTTCAAGTATCTATTATATGGTGTCAGCCGTAGTGTCAGTCTATTGAGTGGCTCTATTGTGCAGCTCGTCGAAAAATAAATAGCTTTTGTTGTCAAAGAAAATTCGATTTGTGCCGGAGATTGAGATCTTTCAATTTAGCAGCCCTTTCGCGGTCGCGAGGCGCCAAATAAGATCACGATATACAATCGATTGAGAGGAGAAAGTTTATGCAATTGTTTTTCGAGTCATAGAGTACTGCGCATGTTTGGAGCTCTACTTATGATAAAAATGTTTTGTCACCTATATAATTATATGTTTCCAAATAAATAAATACTTGTAAGGAGCCTACAGATTTACTTGTGTAAACTTAATTCCTTTTTGAGTTGTTTATAAAATGTTTGTAATTGATATCTCTGTGTAATATGAGTACGCTATAAGCGCAGGATGGGTGCATTTTATACTTGCAGCAATCGTCCACTGGCGACCACATAAGTTTAGCTTTTTTGAACATACAGGCTAAGTTGTTACTATTTGTTACCACTGGCAATAACTCTCGTCTCTATTATGATAGCCGTGTAGTCACTATAAATATAATAACAGATGTTCTAAGAGAACAGCAATTTGCACTAGGATTAATTTATTTAAAAAATATCTCTAAAAGCGTTTCGAATATGCTTTTGGAAGTATGAGGCTCTTCTAAAATTGCAAGGTTTTGACTGGTCAAACCACCCACCATACTCTACTCTTAAAGTACCTTTATAATCTGTTTTTACTTACTACGAAATAAGTACTAACTAGTAAATACTCGTACCAAGTACTAAAGTACAGCATTTACCGTAGATCACCTATGAAAGTAGGTATACTTTTCTATGTAGCCCACTGTACAGTATACACATCAATTCTTAGGCAAAGCTTCATCACTGCACATGCAGTCATCTCGCGGCCACTAGACGCGCCCTTCCTAACGGTGCGCCTCATTCTCTACACTACAGTAATAGATGATTGCCGGCACAGATCATTGATTGTTCCCTTTTGCCTTGAGCACCTCGACACGATCTACAAACCTGTTCGATTAATCTGCTTTTGATTTAGTTGCAACTGCAGTCCTATGATCTAGAATGAATAGATTGTCTTCTTCCTTATTTTACGCCACGCATAATTATTTAAATACCAGATAAGATTTGGCAGTCTTCTTCTATGCCACTGAATCCTGAATTCCAATTCCAATACTTAATTAACAACTTCACTGAATAAGTATATACTTTAATAGTCATGACTTTTAAACTTTAACGGCATTACAATTTATGTACTTATACAGTTTTTATAGAAAGATATTTAATTGTATTATGACTGAATATCCTAATAATACGAGTATCTAGGTGATATTAACAATGCTCAACAAGTAAAAGCTTCTACAATTAACTAACTATCCACTACTTTCAAAATTAGGTATAACTTGTAAAACGCCACTAAGTCAAAAGTTACGACAGCTTAGACATACTGGACAGCAATCAAGCTAAACAACATATAATTTCTAATAACGGGGCTAAACTACTGATCTAGATTATGACACGGGTAGGTACAGCTCCGTATAGCTTCGTGTGGGAAAGGTCGGTCTAACAGTAAGCCTTAGACGGATAAACAGAAAACATAAAATCTCTGGACTTCAAGGCCTAAGACAGAATACTAGGATAATAGTACCAATGAAATAAATCACTTAAATTTAAAATTCGTGTTAGGTAAGATTAATAAATTAATTAATATTTTTATCTGTTCGGCCTGTATCGCGTTATTTGAAATCACTAGCAATATGATAACTGTTGTCTAGGTTGTTTGTTAGCATGAGTGTTGAATACATAATATACGATATACCTACTCACTCACGTCTTTCATATTTCGGCTGTATTGTTTGTTTTTTGAAATATGTCGAAATTATATTTAAAAAAAATTACACACACAACTTTGATAAATATCATAAGTAATTATGATATTTCTATAATAGTTACTGGTAATCATAACATGCATTATTGCTAACCTATCAACTTTCAAATACTATCTAAAAGTGATCATGACATGCATGCCTGCAAAAAGTTTTAAAACATAAATACAAAACTTATTACTATCTATACGAAAATGTGTTACATTCACATAACCATGGTATCATTCATCATCATCTTTTACTTCTGTCTGTGAACCGTTGCAACACCATGTGAACTACAATTCTCATGTACATGAAGACAGATTGTATGTGATTTATTTGACATGTGGACACAGCAAACTACGGTACTGCGGCTGTATCAATAAGCGCTAACGCGTTGCTGAATCCATCATATGTTGATGGGAACATGACAAGTTGTAAGTAACATTTCTCTGAGATGCACACTTTGAAGCAATGGAAGTAAGATACCGTTTGGTTTGATAACAATGTTATGCTATTCAGACATACAGTTACAATATTATCTATATTTTGTATTCCTTTATATTACCAATATTTTGCTGTTTTACAGCCTCTAAGTGTGCATTTCTATAAATTTTTCGTTGGGGTAGCCTGTTTTTTTTCCGTTTATCGCTACCGGTTGGGATATTTAGCTGTCTTACTTTTCAAGTGGTTAAGGTGTTAGCTTAATGACCTGTGCTCATATCCGATGGGAGTTAAACTTTGTTAGGTTTTTTCAGTTTATTGAGGTCATTAATATGATAAAAATAAGAAAGATTTCGTGCTGCGAAAATCGTAAGGCACATAAAGACGTTTCGATGTCCCTCAAGCCACCAATCAGCTGTCATTAGCTAATCTCATTGGTTGTGAGGCAATTTATAAACACTGACATCAGGGAGTCGAGCAAGTACTTTGGTGAACTTTAATTGCCATTATACTCGTATTTGATGACAATTTATTGCTTGGCCCTTTTAAATTGCGGACGTTTTGCTCCCATGACTTACTACGTTAGGGTCGTTTTATTAATGAGGACATTTTGCTCTGAGAACCACCCATTTAATAAACTATCTGACCTTTCACTCTAAAAATAGATAATTAAGAGATCATAAATTCATAAGCTCTATTAACAACAAAATAGTCGGATCTATCCGTCGATTTGAAGTCAATGGTACAATGGCGTGCCACTGAGATGTTACAAAAAGTGGTGTATTGTTCTCTTCCACAATGAGCAGTAGGTGCTCGAGAGCGACCTGACATGATGAAGATTAATTTTCCTCCTTACGACTTACGATACAACCATTAGACTTTCACTCGCCCACCATTTCGTCCAATTTAATTATATATAAGATGACTGTGATTATTTAATTGAGCAAGGGCTGCTATTACATATAGGTACTAAACATATATATGTCAAAGTGTATATCTCTCTGCCTTATCAATTTACATCTCAGCGATTTTAATGTTTGGCTTCCCATATCGGCTTTAGATCAGTCTACTAAAATACATTTTTTTACCCTTCTTAGGTACCTACTCAATAAATGCTGTTAAGTATAAGAAATGACATTATTTTATATCCATCTGCTTAACGTCAACCCCCCTTATCAATAAAAACAGATGGAAGCCACCATTCGGAGGGAGTCCAATAATCCTTTTTGCTCGCCTATTACGATTTCTACTAGTAGAAAGGAAGAGGTCTATTCTAAATCCGGAAACAAGACTGCTCCTGTCTGTCCGCCTATCTAAATTGCCATTAAAAATGCTATATAAAAACCTTAGGTGATTAAATGATAATTAATTATCTAGCTGTTCCTAATGATCGTAGTCGTGATGAACATACCTAGAAGCTTAATTACTTAATACTGTGAGCTGACCTATGATTTTATCTACGTAAAAAATATAAGTAGTTATCGTATGGTTTTTCAGATAGTAGTTCTCTACACAATATAGAGATAAAACCTAAAAACTATACTAAGTTTATATTTAGGCAGCATCACTACACTATCTTTTAGAATAATATTCAGAATATAGAGAATCTAATCCAGATAAGTTTTATATTTGCCTACATACTTACAAAAAAAATATCTAGATTTGCATCGATCATCGCTGAATGCAAGAAGATAGGCCTAACATAGAATAATAAGTAGAAATTGCAGCATATTGGCAGGACTTCACTTCTGATAAAGTATGCTTCAAAGATAGTATCTATATAGTATGACATTATACATATTCATCGACTTGACCTACGTATACTTTACGATTAGCTAGGTATGCTTTACATTGACCAGTCATTATTTTCAAAAAATATTCTTAAATACTCGTAGATATAAATATCTTTGAATATTTATTATAGAGCAAATAAGTAGATGAAAAATTGTGTCCTAACTGTCATTGTGAACGTTGGTGCAGAACCTCCATTTTGTGCAACCGAAATCACTGTTCTTCTGTTACATAACTAGCGAAATATTTGCATATAAGTGTACCTATTTACAGCAAGTTAAACCTGCCACAACAAACACGCGACACTAATCGCATATATCGAGGCTCTGTCAAGGTCACGAGCTCACATACCATTTCGCATTGAGCTTCAGCGTCGTCGTCATAGAAGATGTTTGTACAGTCGTCCATGCCTGCAGTTTCTGGCCCCTACTCCTCAGCGGGGCTCTGTGAGCCGCTCATCCAAAGCCTCACGTGACTGTACACCGGCATTCGAATGTCCAAAAGTACCGCACTGTCGGACACTGACACCACTTCTATCACTATCGTAGCGAATTTAACGATTGAAATCTCCTGGTTAATCCGGTGAGTCACGCGATAGACAGTCGACTAGAGCTCCGACTCAAGAGCTGCAGACTTACGGCGTGGGTGTTCTTAATAAGCCGAATTGGCCGCGAGGTTCACCTCAAAGTCAATGTAACACACTGATTGTTTGACGAAGATCGCGATTGATAGTTTTTGCACACTCAAGGGCAACTCCGAGAAGCAAAGCTGGTTTTTCAGGTGTTTTTTCGTGGTGAACTGCGTAGATTGAGGAGGCAGGGGTGACTGGCGCGCGCACTCCCGGGGTGCATTGATCGGATCTGTATTGCGCATGTCACCCCTCGAGGATTTCTCGACTATTTTGACATTTGTGTAAGGGCACTTAGGTCGCGTCTGCTGCAACATTTGTTTACATAAGTATGATATCTTCTACCTACATGTACACTCCAATGAACATTTATAGACTTTTTAAAATAATGTTCTTACTGATTTTTATCCTACGCATGTTCTAATTGCCGACCTAGGAGTTCTCCTTAAAAGCAATGGATCTTTTTTTTTATTTAGTTGGGTAGTTTTAGTTATTTCTCTCAATATAAATATTAAATTTAAGTTTTTCAAGGCCTCTTACAAGATTAACAATAGCTTTATTTACTATTTTCTGAATCAAACCATTCCCAACAACTATAAAAATATTTCTTTCAAGGGCGCGAGTATTTTTGTAGATACATAAACTAGTACTTAAGTATGTATTTTTCTTTACAAAGAAAGTCTATTGTATCGATTGCGTAATGCTCATCTAATTTCGCTTTTATGTTGGGAATATTCACAGCTTGGAATGGGCTCTCACGCTTTTTACTAACCCCGTAATGAATCGCCCGCACAGGTTTGTAAGACTTTGTTTGAAGTTATGTTTTTCTATTATATGCATCAAAGGTAGATCTGTATCTAGTTTCAAATGAGAAAATGGTAAATGGCATTCAGCTGTATATAAAAGAACCTTATGTCTACAACCACCATAAAAATATGCACGCTTTAAAAAATCACATCTTGTGTCTTCGCAACTTTACGTTATTTAAAAATAGTAGATTGTTATACAAGGGAGGAAAGGAATAATTCCCGTGCGTACGCGAGGGCGGCTATAGTCCGAGCAGGAATTATTTACCCGTGTTAAACACTTTACTTTTCATTTGGAATATAAGGAAAGTAAAAAAAGAAATTTTTCTAAAATTAATAATATTAAAAACATGAGTATGATGCCTTCTTAAGTGATATTGTGTTGGTTATTCAGTTTTAAATTTTAAATATAGAACATACCGCGCGCTTCATGAGGGCCTCTTCGTTACGCTTAAGATCAGCGCACACCAAGAGCACTGCAGAGGGGTTACCATCAACTGTTTTAGCGAGTTTAGTTTTATCAAAAAAATTAAAATGAAAAATTAAATAAACCTCAACGTGATGTTCAGGACCGTCGCGTTTGTACATGTGTTTATTTTTTCACTGTATGCCCATATTCATAAATATAATATTTTAGTGTTATCAGAAAATGCTTTGCTCTTAGTGAGTGCTGACCCTAATAAATATTTTTTAAATTAACACCGGCTTTTTATAATTCCACATTTTTATTTTGTTAAAATGCCGATTTCCTTCCAAATTCACAGGCAAAATTATGTTCTAATTTTGAAATTTCTTTCCCGCCCTAAAGAAGAAAGTGATTACTATGGGTTTTTTCGGCCCGTGGGAGGGCATGAAGCATTTTCCACCCTATACTCAGATCAGGAAAACACTACTTTCCGAGTATGAGAAATGAAATAGTAGATTGTTATACGAGGGAAGAAAGGAATAATTCCCGTGCTTAGACGCCCGAGCGCAGCGAGGGCGGCTATAGTCCGAGCAGGAATTATTCCTTTTACCCGTGTTAAACACTCTACTTTTCATTTCGAATATAAGGAAAGTAAAAAAGGATTTTTTTCTAAAATTAATAATAGTAAAAACATGAGTAGTACCTTCATAAATGAAATATCATATTTAAAAATTTAAACCGAATTACCAACACAATAGTGTTGGTAATTCGGTTTAAATTTTAAATATAGAACATACCGCGCGCTTTATGGGGGCCTCTCCGTTCCGCTTAAGATCAGCGCACACCAAGAGCACTGCAGAGGAGTTACCATCAACTGTTTTAGCGGGTTTAATTTTATCAAAAAAAATAAAATGAAAATTAATTAAACCTCTTAACGTGATGTTCCGGACCGTCGCGTTTGTACATGAGTTTATTTTTCACTGTATGCCCATATTCATGAAGTTAATATTTTAGTGTTATCAGAAAATGCTTTGCTCTTAGTGAGTACTGACCCTAATAAATATTTTTTAAATTAACACTGGCTGTTTATAATTCCACATTTTATTTTGTTGTTGAAATTTTTTGTTGCCGATTTCCTTCCAAATTCACAGGCAAAATTATGTTCTAATTTTGAAACTTCTTTCCCGCCCTAAGAAAGAAAGTGATTACTATGGGTTTTTTCGGCCCGTGGGAGGGCATGAAGCGTTTTCCACCCTATACTCAGATCAGGAAAATACTACTTTCCGAGTATGAGAAATGAAAAAAATCTTTCCTCTTTAGTGTTTTGTACCTGAATAGTATAAAAATAGGTAATTATTTAGGGTTCCATCTATCTGGCAGAATCTTAATTACCCGAATTTCATTTGGCATAAATACTTGGCATTCGGCTTGGCTTAAGATTCTTAAATACTAACTCAGTCTAGAGAATTTTGAAGAATTTGTCATCAAAGTTAATTTAAGGCTCAAGACTCTTCATTTCCCATGGGTGTTAGAATCTAGGACGTCGACGACAGGCGAGTAAGTAGGTACCTTTCCTGTCAACAGACCGTCGTTGAACTCCGCTGAACTATGTCAAGGCGCCAGGGACCAGCGAGCATTCACTTGCTCAAAGCTACAGGTGCAATGTCTACATATCATTTAGTAACTACTTCAAAATCAGCACAACTTTATGAAATTCTGCCTCTTTTTATGGTAACGTTCATAATAAGCTAACTCTTGTGTTACATAAGTAGGCCATCACTGCTTATACCTATTCCACGTCTTTCTTTATATTTGACCTTCAAGAATTTTATTATCTAAAAAATATTTTAACTTATGTTTTGAATGATTAGGAACCTGTTTTTAAAGTTTTAGGTAGTGCTAGAAACAGCAAGTAATTAAGGGATAAAGTAGTTCTTTTCAGTTGAGCATCTTAGACCATTGACGTAACTTGAATTGTATTAAGTAGTGCATACTTACCACGCAAGTATAATTCCTACTTACCTACTACTTTCATGATAACAGATAAAGATTGTTAATAAACACGCATAGGAAGAGCATCGGTCTCGTGGCCGGACCGATGCTCTTCCTATGCGTGTATAAGTAGGAATTATACTATAAAAATAAAAAGGAAAATGACAATATTTTTATTATTTTGCTACATTTTCAAAGCACTACGTAGAAAAATCCAATTATATCAAAGTGTGAGGCTCTTTGATCCATTCACTGCGCTCACAACAACTGAATTATCGACATGCGTAGCCGGGAATCTACATAACAACCGTGAAATTATTCCTTTCCTCTCAGCTAAAGCGCCAAACAATTTTTTTCTTCTTTGATTCACGGCAAGCCTATGGAAACGATAAAATACTTTAAAGTAAAAATTTTTAAGTTTTACGCTTAATTTCTGCAAAAAACATTAACTTTCTGAGACTATCAAGCTTATTTTATAAGTTGTCATTAATTTCTAACATTAGTATAACTATGTCATTTTGAAAACATTTAACTTAGATAGCATCTGGGCTGTGTAAATAAAAACCTAAACAAAAAATAATAATAGATGAATTTATTGATGCGCTAAACAGACATGAAGATGACTAAGCATTGTTTTCTCGGTCTGTCAAAAATAGTATTATAGACCACAATCTACTTAGTAAATTTCTTATTCTTGATCTGAGCGTGTTTTACAGTTGCATCTTTACCTGACGCTTCACCGCCCAGAGTACGCTTTATTCATGGTGAAACTTAGAGAATTTACTGGGTAAATGTTAACATGTAAAAAGGAGGACATTATTTTTTTATTTAGAAATAGGTACTCCTATACCATTTGTTTTGTCTGGATGTTCTACATATTCGTTTAACCATGCACACGGTCTTAGATTCCCTTTTGTTTTCTTGTCCCCTTTACAGGGCCTTTTCACAACATGGAAATTTTACACCTATTTGCGCCTTTAAGTAGAATTTCGAAAATATTGCTTGGTAGTGGAACTTCTGACTCACACAATGTATTCTTAAAATTGTACCTAGGTATCTACAACCAGATGACTGGATGTATATTGTTCAACTGATCGCAGTAGTTCAGTCCAACTAAATAAATAAACTACTGTTAAGTCTCATTTTTAGTTAGGTTTCTTAACGTTCGGTTTGCAAGTTCTTATATAGTAAGAAGCCATATTGAGCTAAGTACCACCTGATCTATTAACTTTAACATTCTCCCAAGAGAATGTAATGGTGTTTCCATCAAAAGTCAGTGGCCAATTCGTGACACAGCCGGGAAATGTCAAGGAAATAGTGCCAAGTTGCAACACTATGTTATTTGTTTGGAGCACGGAATCGACAAACACTACCATTAGCTTTTTACACGGTACCTAAACCATTTATTTAGTCATCATCATCGATGAGTTGCGTAATGATTTACATGACTTACTTTTTTAGGGTTCCGTAGTTTGTCTTAGCAAAAGATTTACTGGAACTGGAAGAGACTCCTTATAAATAACATTTTGATTAGATTAATTTGGTATTAGTGAGGACATGGACTACCATAAGAATCGTAGTTTAGTAAGTGTAACGATTTTGTTCTTGTATAACCCTTATGGGTGGGCATTAGGTTTATTAGACACAGACCATATGATTTGATTCATGTAATTATCAAAAAACTCAAATTTGGAGGTTTTATATGCACTTTCTGAATTCTTAAAAAATAATATACTTACATCTCAATTAATGATCAAAATATCATGTAGCCCTCATCATTTTTACTCAATTGTCGCTTTGTTTTAAAAGTATTTCCCAAAGCAATTACGCAACAATATTCATATGCAATGTCTAATTGCATCATAACAGCTATAAGAGCTAGGTATTTCCTGTACCCGTTTTATTACCTATGAAAATGATTATAATAAATACTTAAGTATCTATGATCATCATAGAAGAAATATTACTGCACTCTCAGCTTGGCATACATTCTCAGCTCAATCAGCACTCACAAGTTCACAACAACAAAAAATTCAATTCCGAATTTGATTGACGATTCATTAAAGTTCAATAGAATAGGTATCATTGATCACTCAAATAAAGCCCATCAACATAAAAATAAGCAATCTGCTATTAAATTGCATAATTTAGTGCTATAAGTTCTCCATCGTAGCCAATTGCCGCTGTTTGGATCCATTTGCGGTCTCACGATTTTATAACTTAAAGGTCCAACAACCCATAACTGCTAATTAAAGCAACAGAAATCCTCTACACACGAAGACGCAGCCACACCATAGTTTAGTTAACACTGTGGTTACACATTCTTAGATTGTGAAATAAGCGGGTAGCCAATGGCGGTCATTCACCGCTTCCTGTGTAACCACATTCCTCAGGGATCTGCGTATAATGCGACGCTGGGACGCAGGGACGCGGGGATTGAACTTGAATTGAACGACGTCTCCTTTACCATTGCGAAAGTAATTCAATTGCCTTTTTCAATTGACACCTAATAGTATCATCGTCTGCCAATTTTATGATCAATCGAAGCGTAACAAAAGAATTACGTCTGGTATTGTATTATTATGATAACGTTAGCTAACGCTGTCGATATTTACTCAACGGCTTATCCGAATTCAATTTTTTACGTGTACCCTTTCGACATCACTTCAAGGCCTTTCTATTTCTGCGCAGCCTACTAAATTAGAAGAGGATCTTAATTAACCTTTGCATCCTTAATTAATGGTATTGCAATTTCTTTATGTGTGTAATTGGTTGGAGACTAGTTGCGTAAGCTTTTACTCCACAGCGTAAATGGCCACGCGTGTTCTCAGCATAATTAATTAAAATTATGTTGATGACGCTTAGCTACATCAACTCATCAAGAAGGCTCACAATGCATAACGTTTGTTACACAAGACACGACAATAGAGCTACAATACAGAGGACGGTATCTTTACTATATGATTACCTAATAAATATTTGAAAAATTGAATTTAATAGCCTTAATAAATTCAATTTTTCAAATATTTATTGTTTTAAAGTATGAAATCTGGCATGCTTCAGGTAAGTGAGGCCATAATAAAGTTTTGTTTGCAATATGTGAATGCGCTAATTTTTTTTAGTTTTTATGCCTCTTTATGCCCAGTCAACCCATTGTAGGTAGACTAGATAGTATTGAAGTGAACGTATAGACTTCTTTAAAAAATACGAAGGAAGACGATTGCATGCTAGTGGCAGACGGCACTCATTACTCGGTAGATCTTCGGAAGGATTAGGTACCTTTATTAGTCACGCCAAGTGATTTTGAATTAGATAGCTGGCTTTCTTTGTTGAAGGCAGTCATAGCGTACCGTATCGAGGATATCTCTCACGACATGCCTTACGCGATGGATCATGAATACGAATAAGAAGTATGCTAATTAACCTACTTAGATGAGAAATATCATCAGAAGATGCCTCTGGGGTTGATAATACACACGAAATCTCTGGTATGCAGGCTATCGCTTGTTACGCTAACCGCTTCCATCGTTGGGTAAATTAATTATTTCATGAAAAGTGGAGGATTAGTTCCAATCGAGAAATTAAGTTACGCAAATATTATATTTTTAACAACTTCAAAAATGCTGTTATTCCGTTAGTCCATCTAGATGACTAGACTATGAGGCAAGCTGGACTACCTATATTCATGAATATTCATCAGTAACAGCAATTTAACAGTAAACTGATAGCAAACGTGAGATCATTAAATACAGATCGGTCGGCAGACATAAATTGTGTTCGGATCGCTAAGGGATAGCCGGTGAAAGGGAAGTCGAAAGTTCTTGTAATGCGATTAAACCTGCCCACCTGCACCCTGCATCTCTCATCTCAATGTAGTTACCTGCCAGTGTTCTGTAGACGGTGTGTAAAAGTTTTTAGATAGTAACAAAAATTTGAGACATTAGAAACATTATCAGATGATCCCAAGAATAGATAAGACACCAGATAATCGCGCAAGAAGAAATACTTGCAACTATATTTTGGCCTATTCGAATTGGAATTCAAATTGGCCAAAATGAAGTTCAATGCCTATTTGTTACTGGCTGTAATTGTGATATAAATAGATAAAGTAGAATAAGTTAAGTCGCTATTTATACTCTTTGATTATGAATAAATAATCAAAGTTTATACCTTTCTTGTAAAGCAACGTCAGCATTAGAAGAATTTAACATCAGGTGGGATCGTGGTCAATAGCTGGACATTGAGAATATAACAAAAATATACCTGTGTCAGCATTCTGGTGAACAAAGCATTAAGTTTTTTTGAAGGGTGTTCTCAAATATAAATTTATAATTTCATGGTAATAGAGGAAAAATAAATGATATTTTTCTAATAATAATAATTACGAGAACCTTAGTTTTGGGTAACAAGAAACCTGCTACAGAGTTGCAGGTAGTATTAACTGAAAATAATGGTCACATTATAATATGCAAATGATAATGTTTGTGGTGAAAACATTTACGATTATTAAACCATTCGCATTAGATAACGCTATGAAAAAGCCATAAACTTGAATCACTTTATTGACGGGACTTTATGATGCTCTATGATTTAAATTGGAAACAATTTATTACTTAATGATGTAGGAAATACTCGCAATAGTAGTCATCATTTCTCCTGAGACTTGTTTATTATATGATAATGGATAATTATTGCAGATGTAGTCACAAAATAAAACTTAAAATGCATGCTACGAAACTTGATAATAAATAAATAAAATAAATAAACTTGGCTTATTTAGTCTTTTAGTTTTCGGTGTGACAAACAATCTTATAATTATATCATATGAGACTCTGTGCGAGCTCTTCATCACTATCACTACATAGTATAAAACAAAGTTGCTTTCTCTGTCCCTATGTCCTTTTGTATGCTTAAATCTTTGAAACTAAACAACTTTTTCAATAGATAAAGTGATTCAAGAGGAAGGTTTTTATGCCCATGCGAAGCCGGGGCGGGTCGCTAGTTTCACATATAAGAATAAAAATATATATAAGGTGGACTCAAATCAACTGCAAATATTTTAAGGGCAGACTTAGACCACAAAACTGAATAACTTTTCAAAGTAAACTTATATCGAAAGACGAAAAAAAATGATTGACCTCTCATACATGTTGGAAATCATCTGACCTAGATTAGTATACATAGAGATCGAAATAAAATCATTTTTCGATATGTTTATTTGGAAAAGTTGAAGTGGTCTGAATCTGCCCTTAAAATATTTGCAGTTGATTTGTGTCCATCTTATATTTTCGATGATAATAATTCTACATCGTTACGAACAGTTAGGAAAAATCTCTAAAGTGGAGACGTCATCCTGTGCAGGTTTTGTTCAATAAAATAAAACGGAATCCCTTATAAACCTACATGGGTGCGGTCAGTGGTGTGCTGAGCGTTTTATATTAGTGCATTTATCGGAAATGAGTCACACTGCGAGCCAGGCAAACGGTACAACGTGTTTTGAGTTGAATGAACAAAAATACAGATTTATTGGTTTGAAGAATATTTTGTAAATATTTATAAGATAACTTTTAGCTATAAAATATGCTTCTCTTTTCTTTTCTAACAGCCAACATCCTTATTTATGCGGGTTTTTCTGGAATATAGCCTTCCTCTTTGGGTTTACGCATTAAGTTACCCAGCTACATCCTATTATAACCTTTTGGTAAGTAAATTGTTTATTACTGTAATATCTATGCCTGGTATGGTGATAGGTTGCCATTAAAGTTAATTAGGAAAGCTGACCGTACTTGAAGTGATTCTCACTTCAAGTACGGTCAGCAGCGGTATATGGAAGAAGGAAACATATCTGTAATAAACGATGATTTTAGGAATATTACACTTAATAACTAGTTATTCCATAAAGATCTTGGTTCGACTCATTTACCCTATGTACTTTATAAAAAAGGGTAAATTAAATCCATCATATACCACGAACAAGGACAAGAGATGAGATAGAACCCTTGACAATCGTCCGCCATTATCATCCTGAGCAATTTCGCTGAGCTTTCTCTTCACATCGAAGATGATCTTAATGCGAGATGCGGCCTACGTATTATTGCGTATTTCATTTTAAAACCAAATACTGCACCGATTTTGATAAATTTTCTAAATCGATCCAGAAACGACGGAGATATGAGGTAACAAAAATAAAAGAATATATACTTATTCAGCCGAATAGAGAACCTCTTTTTTTGGAAGTCGGTTGAAAAGGACCAAGGAGCGCAGCAATTCTGTATCATTTGGAAAAAATTTTTTAATTATCTGTCGTATCACTACATAGTATAAAACAAAGTCGCTTTCTCTGTCCTTATGTCCCTAAAAAACCGCATCAAAATCCGTTGCGTAGTTTTGAAGATTTTAGCATACAAAGGGACTGAGAAAGCGACTTTGTTTTATACTATCTATATAGTGATTAGACAGCATGACCTCATGGAGTAATTAGTTTCTTACACACGAGGACGAGGCTGGAATTGTGTTTTGTAATTTGAAATAATGCTCTTCTTGCGAGTTTCCACACCGGTTACTAGAGTGCGAGATTACGTCATATTACCTATTCAGTAGAATTATATCTATCTTTCGTAGAATTTATATGTTGAGATCAACAGTTATCACACGAATCACTACTCGTGCAGGAATATTGAGACGCTTAAGTCAATAAGAATAAATATAGAGCAAAAGTTTGTGACGAAAGATCAGTACCTCATGAAAGAAAAAAAAGTACTTAGGTAAGTATTAATATTAGAGTCTAATGATTAAATTTAAAAAGCATCTAACTAAGGTAAATTTAAACAGATTGTTAGAGTAATAATCCACCTATGTTAGATCAAATAATTTATTTATAACTTGATGAATTTAAAAACGGTAGGGATTAAGGTAAAATTAAACTTTTGGAATATGTATGAAACACCCACGTTTATATTGAAACATACGAGTTAAAAAAATAAAGACTAAAAACGTAAGTTTCTTGCCATACCCTTAATTTTTCTAGTTGCTTTAAATATTAAGTCTACATTTTATTTCTGCACCGTGTAAAAGGCATAAAACTTGAACTTTAGCCCGTGCTCCCGAGACTTACCTAAGCTGTTCAATAAAAATCCTATTTCATGGTGCAGCTGGAGGAAATACTGCTCCTTCCGGGGCCTAGAGGTGAAGCTAACAGCTTACTTTATTACGTTGAAAGAAGACATAAAATACTTCGAAACTTTAAAGTTAAACAATCCTTTTTTCACTTTTAATTTATTTATTTCACAATACAGTGTGTTTTACAATACGGCTCACCCGTGGTGTGTTGTCCTTTAGCCTATTAAAAATTTTCCTCTAATTTTGTTGGAGTGATACAGAAAAGAATTATTATTAATTCTGTAATTGTTTCAGTCATCAGTATAGTAATTTTGAATTAACATTTAATTCTCTAGATAATTTTGCTTCACTACATGATGATATTTAAATACAAGGAATTACTTTGATTGGCAATTAAGCACATAAAGCGCCCAGTGAAGTTTTTTGACAAAAAGCATCTGTTAATTTGTTTGCACTCATTATTATATAGCTTGATATTTTGTAACTATTTATCCGGCTATTATAAAGATTTAACAGGACTAGTACGACTAAGGGCTCATTTATCAAACGTTACAAGCCATTATAAGTGTTTTCTCATGAAAACGCCTCGAGTTTGTAAAACCGGGCAAGAATCACAAACACCGGACAAAATAAGAAATATGCAGAAAGGAAGTCTATTTGTTTGGGTTATAGATCCGTAAGTGTGGTTTGTTTCATATGATTAGATGCTAAATGAACTTTGTATTAAGAATTTTAGCGATTAAAGCTTAGTTTAAATTAATTTATTTAGCTCTACTTTATGTTTAGAATTGTCATACCTAAGAAGTACATTAGAGAGTAGGTACCTTAAGCCACAATAAAATTCAAACATCAGTAAGTGATTTCTTATTACTACCTATAAGGTTTTACCACCACATTCACTTAATAAAAATTCCCATTAAGTTTTCAATATGCATTATTTTCATACTAGCTACTCATCAGAAACTAAAAACAAACTTAGTAAATTTAAAAGTATGATTAGGTTAGTTATACAAGAGCAATTATAGTAATTATTTATATCTTGACCAAACACTGTAAACTTGATCAGTGCATTTACAATTACAATTAGGTTTAGTTAATGTGACTAGACATCAATAAGCTGTTCGAGGCTTCGAGCTTAATGTGATTTGTCTCGTCTATTATTATTCTTTTGGTTTTGGTTTATCTATAAATATGCAATAGTGACCAGTTTCTGAAAGTACCTACAAGCAGTGTAAGATTAACTTTTGTACATTCATTATTTTAATTCACAGAACAATCGCACACTTTTACACCATTAGAAGACAAACAGTAATTTGTATGAAAGAGTACGCATTATTTATGTAAGTTCTCTGAGAGCTCACGATTGTTGCAGTCGTGATGCGGCATGAATCACGATCGTGTCACTCAGTTTCCTGCGTATCGATCTATGGTCACGTATCGATGTGATAGTTAATGACTATGGTTTTGAAGGCAATGGTCATATTTTGGATATATTTTGTATTAGATGAATATTGATTCAAATATCAATACAGTACAGCGGCATTGGTGAAATCATTAATAATCTTTCGGACATACGAATAAAAATTTAATTAAAGAAATATATAGTATTTTATCCCGTTATAGAGACAAACCAATACATCAATTTTATAATGAACAGTATTTTTATATTATATGCAGCTATTATAAGACATTACAAGTTAATATGGCACGATTGTGTTGTTTTCATAAAATTTGAATCGCAATTCGAAGGAAACCATCAAAATGCAGTGAAAGCTCGTACTACCTACAATCTAATACGGCAGTTACGATGTTCAATTGTTCTCGTCTATTCCCATTGTTGGGATAAAAAAGGTGCATTACAATCTTCCGTCTTCCACACGATTGCCTATGATTGTTCCCGAACGTAATACGAAATTACTGATTGTCTGACATGCCAGGCTTATAGCCGAGAAAAAAATATGGGACTGGTATTGGATACCGGTCCCCGTCTAATTTATTCATCTTTACAAAAAGAAAAAATATTTTGTAAAGAGTCTTCAGCTCTACATTTTTCTTAACGTGATGGCGGTCTTTTCTAGATTTTAGGGATAAAAATATTTGTAAATATAAAAGTATACTGTATTGTTTATTAGAATAATAAAACTTTTAGGAAAGGATAGGTTATATTTTTAATTTTATTATTATTTAACTATTATTTTACTAGTAAAAATAATAGTTTCATTATGCAGTTAGAACAAAATCAATATACAATACAAGTTAGATACCTACATCAACAAATGGTCGTTGAACTAAATGAGGATGAAGTTACTAAGATCGGAAAACTGAAGTAGAGAGGATGAATTAAAGATACTTACAAAAGGTTTGTACTGCATAAACAAAGCAGAGCTCACTGGGAGAGTTATTCAGGCTCGGACTAGAAAAACATACAGAGACCTCTTAAAAGGGCTGTATAATAGTACCCGAAATCAGTACGCATGTCGAAACTGATAAGTATGGACGAAGCAAGGGAGCTCTACCAACCTGCGCGGGGAAAAGAAGTGATGATGTTGTTACCTACCTATATGTTGATATAAATGCACATACGAGTAAGTTTATGATCATCGTTTCGGAAACGGGATGTCGTATCTACTGGCCTCCACCAAAATTTACATATATTCACAATAAGCTTAATACTGGAAGATAAGATAATTATTTATTTGGAAGAATACAGAATGTATGTACATATCGTGTGAAAGTAAAGCAAAGAATGGTTGAATAAGACTTTTATTTTTATATCCGTCAAACAGATCGCATATCCAACCCGCAGACGTTTGTAAGATGATCCACCACAAGATGGAAAGGCAGCATTCCTGCAACCACTTTAGTATTTATTTTAGTAGAATAGAAACCTTTATTTATTCTTGCTCTTGCTGCAGTGTCCAATTACACCGTAACGGCGCAGATGGGAGAAAAAAATAAAATAACGAATAGTACTAATTGAAGGGATGACATTTATTGCGTGCGGGACGAACTTCCTAATTCATTGCTTTTTAAAAAGTACTATCAAAATACAGAACAATTAATCTCTCAGTTTTTTTTTAAACATTTGAGTCAAATCACCAGTGCGTGATGTATGGAAGACGCAAGTCATTCTAGCCATGAAGTTTCTGCTGATCTAGTGATCTTACATCACACGTCTGTGTAAAACTAGATTGTTTTAAGTTGATACTAGTGTAATTAAATTGCACAAGATTAGATATACTTATACTTAACATAGATTAAAAAAGAAAAAATTTACTCGCCGCACGATTCCAAATTATTTGACTTATAAGATAAATTCTGACATAAAATTTGGATGATGGGGCTAGTTGTACTTTGTCTGCAACGATAATCATGACAATCGTACTCGTATTGTATAAGTTGCTGGTAGGTGACATGTTATTTCATGCTTTGATTATTTTATCAAAGACTTCATGAAAGGAAGACGTTGAAAACGTGTCTCTTCCAAAACTTTTAATGTGAAGATGAGTGAGGGACAGACATAGCTTACCTGCAATAATAATAATATGCAACTTAAGCTTAAATGAAAAAATATAAGTAAATACTGAAATAGAAACTTTTTTGGAACGGCTGTCAAAAACCATAGGTACTTGAAGAAAATGATGGATGAAAACAGAATTTTCTATCCCAACTTGGTTCAGTATAGTTCAGTCTAAACACAGAAGTTTTCGAAAAGAAATAGCATGTAATCCCTGCCAGCAATTTAAATAAAACGAAATCTTGTTTGTAAACCCATGTCCTTAAACGGAAGTAGTTTTAAAAGGGACGACAGTTAAGTTACGACATTGGACGACAAATTAAGTAAGTTCAACAATGTCAACTTTCATCAACCATATTAAATTGGAATAAAGTCGATTTTAGAGGCCCAGGGTTATACGTAAAGTGCTGGCTACGGTCCTACCAAACCTACGTAATTCGTGTCTGGTCCCTGATACATAACATGTGATGGTATGTTGCGAAATTGGAAAGCAATAAGTACCTGTCACAGTCAAAGGATTTACTTGAATTTATTCATGTAAAACAACCTGCATGGTCGGTTTTCCAATAATGTTCTGAATCACAGCGAAAATAAATTAGTAACAGCGAAAGGTCGCATCTATTCTAAGTATACCGCAAACCATTGTAAACATCGGATACTCGGTACTCAGATTTGTACTACTAAATTTAATAGTTAGTTTTAAAGAAAAAAGCAAGAGTCCGTACGTATCTATTGAAATATGTGTTCTTTAAATACACCTTTTACACAGTTAATAAAATGGAATATAAACTTCATATATGATATGTAGCTTTATATATGTAGAGTTATATATCACTACATAGTTTAAAACAAAGTCGCTTTCTCTCTCTCTATATCCCTATGTATGTATACTTAAATCTTTAAAACTACGCAACGGATTTGAATGCGGTTTTTTTTAATAGATTGTGATTCAAAAGGAATGTTTTTATGCCCATGCGAAGTCGCAAGTCTATATATATACATATCTTTGATTAAATAAAGCTGTAACTCTATGGCATTTCACGCAAGTGCAAAAGTATACGTATTATAGTAATAGCTATACGGAACTCTTTCTATATGCGAATTATATTCAAATTTTTTTGCCTCAAATTATTTAGATAATTATCAGCCAAGTACCAGAAACAAGACATATGTTACGTATGATAATAATTAAATACCAATGCAAAATTACTTCCGACACATTCTTCTGAAATTATACAATTTTGTATAAATTATACACAACTACAGGCAAACAGCTTTACACGCTAATGGCTTTTTTAATGAATATGCATACTTTTATTGCGTTGCATTTTAAATTTTTATTGATTTTAGACCAGATTGGGCAATGCCTGACATTGATTCTAGGCTAGCAACAAAAGTATTAAGGTGATACCTCGGTGAACACTAGCGCCACCGTCATTTAAAAATCATTACTCACTAAAAACACAAGTTATCAAAAATCCTTCTGCTGTAATTAAGGTTCTGGATCTGAAGTTAATTTTAAACATATTACATTATTAAATTATAATTCCCTATAGTTACAAATTGCATTATTGCTTAAAACGGCCACTTTTAGCAGTTTTGCAAATTGTAACTATATGGAACTATAATTTAATAATTGAATATGATTAAAATTAACTTCAGATTCAAAATTATACATGATGATAGAAATACAAACAATGATGTACAGTGGGTCACATAGCAAAGTGTACCACTTTAACCTTAAAATTACAATTTAGGTGGTAATAATCACTACATAGTCACTACATAAAATAAAACAAAGTCGCTTTCTCTGTCCCTTTGTCCCTTTGTATGCTTAAATCTTTAAAACTATACGCAACGGATTTTGATGCGGTTTTTTTTCATAGATAGAGTGATTTTTATGCCCATGCGAAGCCGGGGCGGGTCGCTAGTATATTTATAAGTATATATTTTTTACTACCACTTAGATATTTTTTTACTATATAGAGTAAGCAAGAAGTGGACGTGGTTTAGCATAGCTACGATGCAAAAAGGAGAGTTTACGTACTCGTAATTTATTCTGTTATTGATATCCACATTACAATTACTTTTTGTCCATTTCGGATTGCAAAGGTGAAGGAATTTCCAAGAGTTGTAAAAGCGAATGCTACGAAATGAAAGTGAAGTATTATGTTAGGCAAATTACTTCTCCGATTACTTTGGTCAATGGACTGGAAACCCGATAAGTGAATCGCGGGTTTGGTGAAAAGGTGGGTGATTACATTTATACTGGCTGAGTATAATGACAGCCGACCCTGAGGTGAAAGAGAACTTGGCTCAATGACACGCAAGCGCGATCTGGGTGTGATCTACCAAACAATATGAAATCGCGCGCTGTCTCTACAAAGGCAATTACTTTTTAATCTATGCAATCCACAGTTAATTCCTCAATATTACCTCTACTATCTATTATAAATACCAAAGTTAGTGTTTGTTACTGTTTGTTTGTTACTTTTGACTTTTAACGCTTTATCAGATGTGGACTTTTTATAAAGGTCAACTTATGACTTGGGGTGCAAGGAAGAAGCCTCCCCGAGTGACGTTAAGTTGATCGTACCCTAGATTCGAAACGTCCGGCGCACCCTGGACAAACTAGATCCCGGTAACGCAGAGACTATAAATCCTTCCACCACGATGTCTGATCCTAAGAACCACAATCAACGGACCACTTTAACACACAAGGGGAAGCACGCGAATCCGTGGTTACCCGAGAGGAGCTACAGCGCGCGAAACGTAGCATTGCGGAGACCGCACTGGCCACATGGCAATCGCGTTGGGACGCGTCGACCGATGGTAGGGAAACATATCGATTTTTCCCGGACGTGGCGGGTCGGCTCAAGGCAACTTGGGTCGAACCGGACTATGAGACCTCGCAGATCTTGTCCGGACACGGCTGCTTCAGGGGTAGGCTCCATCGCATGAAGCTTTCGGACACTTCAGCCTGCTTCTGCGAGGAAGCGGTCACTGAGGACGTCCATCACGTACTTTGGGAATGCCCGATTTATGAGGAGGCGCGTAGGGAACTATTAAATAATGTTGTTCCGCTCGGGGTGGGCCCGGTCTACTATTGCGATCTCGTGGGATCTGAGGCGAACTTTAAGCGGCTAAAAGAATTCTCGCATCGGTGGCATAAAATTCGAAGCGGCCTCGAGAGGGGCATAACTTGAAAAGTAGGAGCACATCAAGAATACTGCCACAAGCAGACAAAGAAGACGAAGAGAAAAACTGAAACTGTAACAAACTCAAAGACCTAGAAGACAGAAGCTGGCCTCTGGCCGAGAAGGCAAGCGAGGCGTACTTGTGAACGTAAGCCCCCTAAGGATGGGGGAGAGTTATTAAAATGCAATGATTGCATAGATAGGCGACACTATAGAGAACTTGTAGGGAGATCAAGCAGGTGCGACTGGAAAGAGATGCGAAATGCTAGTACAGCGCACTCTCCCGAGATTCGGCTCGTATAACCGAGAGGTTGGTAGAGTCATGGGAGGTGGAGGGACCACTTTAACAAACTAAACTGAGACAAACTCAAAGACCTAGAAGACAGAAGCTGGCCTCTGGCCGAGAAGGCAAGCGAGGCGTACGTGTGAACGTAAGCCCCTTAAAGATGGGGGAGAGTTATTAAAATGCAATGATTGCATAGATAGGCGACACTATAGAGAACTTGTAGGGAGATCAAGCAGGTGCGACTGGAAAGAGATGCGAAATGCTAGTACAGCGCACTCTCCCGAGATTCGGCTCGTATAACCGAGAGGTTGGTAGAGCCATGGGAGGTGGAGGGACCACTTTAACATCAAACTCATTACAAAGGTCATTTCTGCTTGGGTACCTTACTCATACCTATTTCTACCGCCAAGCAGAGCTTACATTGTTATGTATGAATAGTGAGAGAGGCAGTAAAATCACTGGGTAGGTACCTACTGTGGCAAAACATCCTAGGCCAAGCCTAGCGAGATGTGGTCATTAAATAAAAAAATAAATCACGTTTTTGTACCGGTCAGCTCATCGATCATGTATTCATGTCGGTGTCTGCTATACTTACTCTACTAGATCAATTGAGTTAGCTCCTGCCAATAAATCATAATCATTTCGTTCGCAACATGTTACAACGCCGTCAGCAAAAAGTAACCTTGACTTTTATTTGTGAAATATTTTGACAACATGACCGACTAAACGGCCACTTAAACTTTCATAAGAGTAATCTAGTGTGGCACAAGTACTATGTAATCTAGGTACTACAAGCTCTAACAACAATAAGACAGGTAGGCATTCGTCATTATTACCTTTGCATAATATTGAACAAAATGTCAAGTGGTAATGGATACGATGATGGGAAAATATAATACTTACTTGATATCTTCACTTAATAGGTAATTTATTACTTACTAGCTGCTGCCTGCGGCTCCGCCCGCGTGAGACTTGGTTATATCGCGCTCAAAAGTAACCAATGATTGATGTTTGAACTATATCCATACCAAATTTCATTAAATCGGTCCAGTGGTTTAGCCGTGAAAAACAGACAGACACATAGACAGACTTTCGTATGGATCTATATATATAAAAGCGAAAAACACTCACTCACTCATCACGAAATCTCCAAAACTGCTGAGCCGATGAAGATGAAATTTGGCAGGAAGGTAGATTGTGACTAAGAGACGTCCGCTAAGAAAGGACTTTTGGGAATTTTACCCCTAAAGGGGTGAAAAAGGGGTTGCCAGTTTGTATGAAACTTCGTCATTTTTGAAGTGAGATACATGAAATTATTAATTTACATTTGAAGTTGGTAAAAAATAAGTATGCACCAATCAGATTTTGAAAACTACATCCCTAAAGGGGTGAAATAGGGGTTGCCATTTTGTATGAAACTTTGTCATTATTGAAGTGAGACACATGAAATTTTTAATTTGAATTTGTAATTGGTAAAAAATAATAATGCATCAATCTGATTTTGAAAATTACATCCCTTTAGGGGTGAAATAGGGGTTGCCAGTTTGTATGAAACTTTGTCATTTTTGAAGTGAGATACATGGAATTAAAATTGAAAATGTCTTGGTATAATATTTTGTATTGTATTGAATTGTATTGTATGTACACAACATATTGTAATAGGATACAATACATAATAGAAGATAGAGTGCAAAGGTTTTATTTATATTTTGTTAATATTATGAGTTCAGTAATGTGTCATTAGATGGCGCCACCATACATTTTAAAAGTCGATATGGTTTGTCGTTCGCATTTAATCATCATGTGTTTCAAAATAAAATAAAAATGTTTTTGCTTTTCTAACGATTTGATTGTGTGTTAAGACGATTTGGTACCTGCTAAATATAAAATAATAAAATTAAATTGGAACTGATTGAAGTATGGAGTGGTAATTGCGGCATTATATGGTATGTCTGCGTTTTGGGCTACTCATTGATTCGTTTAATTTAAGTTTGAAAAGTATTTTTCCGGATTTCGGATTTCGAATAGTAGTTTGAAAATAGGTAAATCTTTGTGTTATTTTCCATAAGTTAGTTGCATATCTTAAATATATTGTAAGGTTTCTCAAATAAATTGTAGGCCTTTAAGTATATTTGTATTCATTTCTAATTAGTAAGTAAAACCCCTAAAAGGGTTAAAACTGAGGGCAAATTTGTATGAAAAAAAAATTAAAATCTACACTGATGTACTTGAAACTTGGCAAGAATGCTTCTCAACAAAAATAACAAATGGCGTGTTTCAGCATTTTTTGAAATTCAACCTCTAAAGGGGTGAAAAGGGGGAGGTTAACTAATTTATCATCACAAAACCGAAACTATAAAAGCCATAAACGTGAAATTTGGTAAGTGTCTTCATTATAATATATGCTGCCCACATAAGAAAGGGTTGTTCACAATTTCAAACCTTACATCCAAAAAAGGGGTGAATTTGCGTACGTATAGGCAAATTCCATTTGAAATTTCGCCAATTACTAACAACGCATTTTGGCCTATCGGTAGAGGTCGCGGATTATTTTTTTGAGTAGAGGGTTCTAATCCTGCTAAACATGACATTATTACATATTTTTATTTCGTTTTGTATTAGTTTTTTAGAAGTCTATATTTTTGCTTTTAATATTTTAGTAAAGAAAAGTTTCAAGAAATAGCTGGAAGTAGCTGGATCGAATCCTGCCACAAACAATAATTTTCTGTTTCGTTTTTTTATTTGTTTTCTATAATTATTTTCTTTTTTATTTTAATTTTGAAAAGGAACGAATAAATTCATTTGCAAATTTATTTCCGGATAAACGATATCGCAACCCCAATCAAATCAAATCTAATAGTTGGTCATTGACGACACTGAAGAAGAAGATTAATCAAATGGTTGACTGGTAGAGAACGCTCTTAGCGTTAGTAAGTCCATTAATATATCAGTATTTTTTACTTATCTATCTATATAAACTAGTGGTTCTGTGAACAGTAGACCTCGCGAACCTCATCCGTTAACCCCCTTTTCGTTTTTTTATTACTCTATATAGAGTATATATAGGTATTTCTTATTCTGTTAATTTTTTCCCTCGTATATTCTCAAAAGAATATTTTCAATATTTTTTTATTTTGCCATATCATCCTATTCTGGTCAGACGATCATAATAAAAAAAAAAAAAAAAAATAAAAAAAAAAAAAAAAAAATAAATAAAAATAAAAATAAAAATATAAATAAAAATATAAATAAAAAAAAAAATAAAAAAAAAAATAAAAAAAAAAAAATAAAAAAAAAAAAAAAAAAAAAATAAAAATAAAAATAAAAAAAATGGTTGCCTGTAAAGTCGGTTTTACGGGCGAAGATTTTACGTGACAACGTCTTTTTCTCGGTAGAATATTTATTGATATGAATATAATCTGCCGCGCGCGGTCTGCCGCGCGCGATAGACCGATCATAGTTGAGTGGGAGAGAGACGCAAGGCATTCGGCGGGCCTCTCTCTCGTTCGGTGACTCATCGTAACGTTACCGAGCGTTACACTTTTTCATAAGTGACTCCCAGCCGCAACCTAATTTAAGACGTTGTCACGTCAAAATAAAAATAAAAATAAAAATAAAAATAAAAATAAAAATAAAAATAAAAATAAAAATAAAAATAAAAATAAAAATAAAAATAAAAATAAAAATAAAAATAAAAATAAAAATAAAAATAAAAATAAAAATAAAAATAAAAATAAAAATAAAAATAAAAATAAAAATAAAAATAAAAATAAAAATAAAAATAAAAATAAAAATAAAAATAAAAATAAAAATAAAAATAAAAATAAAAATAAAAATAAAAATAAAAATAAAAATAAAAATAAAAATAAAAATAAAAATAAATAACCAAAAATGACCGAAAACGAATTCAAAGCGCAATGTTGTAAAAGAACAAGTACCATGCGGCCAGTGGTATAAGCAATATAACAAATAGCAAACTTCCCCCATTTTTGCCCCCATTTTCATTCCAATCAAAAAACGCTCTCGACAAAAAATTGCAAATAAATCAAGGAACACGTGTGTCAAGTTTCATTAAGATCCGTTCGTAAACAACGTCACAGAAAACATTCCCCCTTTTTTCCCCCCTTTTCCCTCCAATCAAAAAAAACTCTCGACAAAAAATTGCAAATAAATCAAGGAACACGTGTACCAAGTTTCATTAAGATCCGTTCAGAAATGCGACCTCTAGCCCGGAACAAACAGACAGACAGACAGACAGACAGACAGACAGACATCCGGACAAAAGCAAAATTTGCCAGTCTCGAAATGGAGACTCTCGCTCGCTTCGCTCGCTCGGTCAATAATAGTACAATAAAAATCGAGTGTCTATACATTAAATATTTTTTCTAAAAAAACTGATACGGAGCGATTAAAGAAGAGTAACAGAAACCAAAAAAAAAAAAACTTTGTTTCGTCAAAATCGGTTAAGGGAAAAAGAAGTTATGGTCAGTTGAAGTTTACTTCTAGCACTGCTTCAAAACTTTTAAACAGAGTTGAATGCGGTTTACATAAACGTATTTAATTTAGATAAAGCTAGAATTTCTACTTTGTTTTATCGATATCAATAAAGAGAAAAACACACTGCAGTCTCTATTAAATTTTAATAAAATAACACATTGAATGTGTGTGGGCGTATAATTTAGTTACATAAAATATCAATAGATGGCGCTGACTTTATTTTAATTATTTTTTCGCATATGGTATAGCAGATTGAAAATTTTCCTTACGGCAATTAAATTGAATTATTTAAAAAAAAAATTTGGTTATTGAATTAGTTCAATTGGTTGGTTTGTTTATCGGTCGTGTTGTATTGTAAGCTGTTTGAATTGATTGGTTGGTTTGGTTTGGCTTTGGTTTAAAAAATAATCAAATCGGCAAGTCAGTTGTTGTTTGACGGAACATACGGTCGTGTCGTAAGGTTTAATTTAACTAACTTATCACTTTTTATTGAGATTTTCTCCACTTTTCACACCCACTATAACTTTAGGAGTGACTTTTAGGTCCAAATGACCCTGTAATAGGCTGCGTCTACTCTTTTAGAGACAAATATGTGGTAGTATTAATGTTAATATTTTCAGTTTGATATCGTAGCAATGTAATGGTTTAAAAAATTGGCACGGGAATAGGATACTATAAATTTAACTATAGGTCTGGATAGTTGTAGTTTCCACAGGTTACGCGAAAAGCGACCTACACGCGGGCGGAGCCGCGGGTAACAGCTAGTTATGTATATATTAGTATGGATAACGAATGCAGATAATCTTCGCAAAAAGCCGTTTATATCATCCAAGTTATAATCAAACATCCAAGGGAGAGATGTTATTATAGATCAGGTCAACAGCCCACCATTGTCTACTGACCAACAATTGGTGGCTATATGATACGATACGACGGGTAATTGTGAAGCGAGAAATATCTGCTATAGCCATCTGCTAGCCGCACAACAGCCTCCATTCATCTAGAGTCACGCCTCGCGAGCTTTGAAAATCGATAAACGCTTTTTGTAGTGCCTACACAGTACACTACATCGAATAGAACAGCCAATCAAATAGCCTATGTAGGTTACTTTAATATCTTCCTTTTGGTTTGGTGCAAAGTGGTATGAGTTTTGTACTAGGTAGTTATCGAATTTGATTTTGTTGCTGGCTATATTTGGCACGTAACAGTGAAATGCCAATTGTTTTTCAAGGAAATTGAAAGTGAGCTGTGTTCAATTGAAGAAACAAAGGCTTTACACATTAGATACATATACACCAACTTTAAGTATGTATCTTGGCAATTTTAGAGAATAAAAGGAAGGCTGGTTTATTTCGAAGTAAATTTATAACAATTTTAATGAGTTTACATGAATATAATAGATTTTTCTTGTAGCCCGAAGTAGATAGCTTGAAAGCGTTTCACAAAAAAATACTTTAAATGATTATCAATAATTGATTAATAGCTTTTGCCTGGGGCTCCGCTCCCGTGGGAAACCCGGGATAAAATAAGGCCTATGTGTTGTTCCAGGGTCTAAGCGATCTCCATTACAAATTTCAGCAAATCGGTTCAGCCGTTTTATTGAAAGCAGAAAGTTATTTCGACATTGGTTCGCGAACTCGCGGTAATCAGGTATGCCCATTAATAAAAACTTAGAGTAAATTATATTAAGATAAATAATATAAATATTTTTATCGATCGAGGCCAAAAGGAACATATTTTATGTACATAATAACGAAGATATTAAAGATTACAACTAAGAGATGACTATTGGGCCCCAGACTAGTCAACATGCCTAGTCTGGCGTCCTTAGATCATTTATTCTTGGCGTCATATCCTTTGGATATCTTACCTTTCTGTTGCATGCGCTGATACTGCTGGCCAAACTCTCAGCGTCATAATGGCGGGAAAACGAATACGGGCCCGGATTGCTCCGGGACACACATTGCCCCATATGCCCGTCCCCACACCACACACTTCAGTCACATCTGTATTTAATTTTTGATCACTGCACTTGGATGTTCCCACGATAAGGATCTGTGAATGTGAACGTTTGTCTCAATTTAACTGAAAAAGGAATTTGTAAGTTGGAAATTAATGTTTATGATAACAAAACGCTACAAACCTATCGCGATCGTGGGAAAATGATACGATACATATGCGAAATGTAACATAAGTTAGGCACATACGCTCTGAAGCGTACGCTGAAGATGCAAACAGGAAACACGCTCGGACGAAGAAGAAAAATAAATTGTTGACAAGTAAGTAAGTATATATTAAATTGTACGAATGATTTTTGAAACGCTTATCCAAGGGTAGACAAGACTGTCTACAAGACAAACGTAAAATTTTATAAGAAGAAATATTTAACTAACTCGTATTCATATAAAATAAATGTAAGTAAGGAGGTACTTTATTTATTCTGTGATAGACACATAATTAATAAAATTTGTAATGTATAGAAATTGTTCAGCAGATCTTACAATGAGTCATCCAAGTCTCAAAGTTTTAATTGACTATACCAATCACCACAACTCAGAACTTCCACACAAAAAAAATTACGATTCACATGTTATATGTTGTTTATTTAATTTTATATGTATCATTCGCGTCCATGCACTCGCACGATCTTTATAAAGTTTTTAAACAAATGGCGCGTCGCGCGCGCTGCGCACGGGCTTCGGGTAACCACTGTTGCCTGCGCGCGCGCATGTGGACTCGCCACAACAATGACACATACAAAAAATCTAGTTAGTTTGGTAGAGAGGTAGGTTGTGCTTTAATCTTCTAAACTAAGAAAGATCTTCACCAATCAAACTACTAGATGAATTTCCCAGTTAAAACCAAACCACCGTCATGAGGTAACTTTATGTAGTTAGGTACCTAGGTACTGCAGTTGTCGCTATTATGATCCTTGATGATCTGTCTAGTCATTTGCATGCAGGCAGATGTTTTAGACTTCGTAATTACTTCTATATTAAGTGTTGAGTTAAATACAATAGGTAAGTACGCGTTTAATTTTTCAATGCAGACTTGAGATTAAGGTACTTAACTAAAACATACTTACTACTTCTTCGGCCGAGCGTGTTTCCCGGTTGCATCTTCAGCTTACGCTTCAGAGCCCAGGGTACGATATTAATCATGGTCCTGATTTGGCGGAACTGGTTATTACATTGGAGCGACTGCCGTCTGACCTCCGTAACCCTTTTTACAGGGAAACCAGACCCACAGAAACATGACCCGGGTGTGTTAATGGTCAAGACTGTCAGATTTTTCAGGGTGGTTTTCCTGAAGGCATCTTACATAGCCTAACGACTGCCATCTACCGATATCAGCCGGGACCAACGGCTTAGCGTGCCTTCCGAAGCACGGAGGAGCTGAAGATAGAAATGCCATTAATGGCGACCAATCCAAACATGGCCGCACACTCGCCGTCGCCGTCGCTTGACGAGCACTATTTTAACGAACACGCGCGCTGCACTTATAGTCTATCGAGCTCCTCGGTACATAATATACTTACTACATCCATACTAATATTATTCCATACTTCCATATCCATATCCATACTTAATATTATAAATGCGAAAGTCTGTCTTTCTGTCTGTCACCTCTTCACGGCTAAACTGCTGGACCGATTGTGATGAAATTTGGTATGGATATAGTTATGCACTAGGAGTCAAACATAGCCTACTTTCGGGCGCAATATAACCGAGGCGCACGCGGGCGGAGCTTCGGGCAACAGCTAGTATGTACATAAGTAAGATACTTTTTGATGTTCTATTTTATTTTTAAATTTTGATTTACTTACATGTGCAAATGTTTAGGGACCAACATGTTCGAACGTGTACCCCAGTATTCCTAGTAGAGCCCAGGGTACGTTGTCTAGTTCTTATTTTCGAAAGGGATCGTAAGCTTGAGTAAGGATATGTTATGAATTTCAACTTGATACTTACGTTTATGCATTCCTCAGAAAAGAAATTTGACAACAAAGTGATCTTATAAGGATTCCGTTTTTGCCTTTTATGGTACGAACCCTTAAATCCATTGGTCGGCTTATGTATATGATCTGGATTTTTAGTGGCCAACAAATTAGATTTCTCCTAAAAGGCATCTGACACAGTCTAATGACTGCCATCTAGTGATACAGTCGGCAACGACTATATTTGTTGTTACCTAAGTATATTACCTAGCTAGCAGTTCCCAGCGGCCGCACTCGCTCTCGTCCCGTGGTGTTTATCCTTTTAACCTAGGTATAACATCTATGGGGTGCTAAGTGCGGGTAAGTGCCGAAGTAGTCACTTAAAAACTTTGCGTTCTCGCATGATCCAAAATCCGGTGAGAGAGCGGTTTGAGCCAATTGCAGCCAATGTCTGTCCTGCTATTAGGCCACTCCATCAAATCTTTTGATTGGACTTTACCTCACCTCACCTGCCTCCTTTTGGGGATAAAAAAAGGTATGTATACCATCTATGTCCACATTTTACGACATGACAGCCGACGATATAATGTAAGCTACTATAGTATAGTAAATACCTAAGGTAATGTACCTACATATTTTTTGTGATCTATGTCTTTAAAAAAATATGTTGTCAATGTCAACGTCAATAAGTGAAGTTAACAAAATAAACAAAACAAAACAAATTAAGTCAAAACTTATCTGACTGACTGATTTATTTCTTTCACTGATATTGTCTTCGATCCATTTCAGATTAATTTACCACGTAATTAAATATTTATTTTTAAAGCTACTACAAATTAAAATATTTTCTCTCATGAGTGGAATGATCACACGTGCAAGCTTGAGAGCTTTTTCTACAGAAGCTCTAAAAGTCATCAATGATGTTGCTAAGCAACAATTTGTTGTGGCAATCCGGGGTGGTAAGTGTATTATACAAAATAATTACTTATGTTATATACTTACCTAAGTACTTATTTTTTGTCTAAGTATCTTGAAAAGTAGTGGCTCTATTAAAAACCATAATTTAAGTTGTCCTAGGTTTTTGGACCTTGTTAAGGATGCGCCGCATTTGACATTGTAAGTAATAACTATTTGATGCGCCCAAGTTTTAATCCTACTTACTTCCATCCAATGATATTTGTCAATACATAAAACCTAGATACTGTCTGACCACCAGCAAGAGCAGTGTCTGACCAACTAGTTCCAATGGTCCGATAATCTAGTTTAAAGCGCTTAATTCAGTCCCATAACAGCTAGTGTGGAGAACTTATTCACATTGGACCTAAACAACACTGTTGATAACTGTAAACTAACAGAGCTATTAATTGAATCACCCTTTTGTGAAGAAAGTGACTCCATTAATGCAGGCACTGAAAAAAGAAGAAAAGATCATCTTACTTTCCTTTGACCTCAATATGCCTGTATTAACAACCCATGAAAGGAATGTTAGCCTGTGCTATTCCTCCATGTTAGCACCAGACACCAGTTAATTTGCCATTTTTTGCATTATTTATTATGCTTAAGATACTAAGTATTTTAGATACCAGACAAATTTTAAGTAGTTCTAGATATTTGCATTGTACCTAGGAAATACTTTTATGTACTTATCATAAAAACTTAAAGTAATTGAAAAGTAACTCCTTATGTTTAAGCTGAAGCTGTGATCAAGTATGAGCAAACTAACAAGCAAATAACATTAACCCGAACTGAGGTCCCTGAACAGTTCCAAGGCAAAGGGGTCGGTAAATTACTAGCCAAGGTATGTATTCTTTAAATAATATGTTTTTGAATGCTTGATCCTACTAAATCAAGTTAATAGGAAGGAAGACAAACAAATCCTAATTAATCCCGTACAATTTTTACATTTCAGTATGCATTTGACTTCGCACATTCAAACAAGCTTGGTGTAGTGTGTAAATGTCATTTTTTAGCAAAATATTACGAAGATAACAAAAAGAGCTATAAAGACCTTGCAGTGAAAATTGATTTGGTAGAGGAAGTTGAAAAGAAATAACCATTATGGATGTAGCTTTGTATAGGTGTAATGTACATTATTATTTACGTGAAAAATGTTATGGAAAAGCTAGAAAAATAATCAAACAAGTACTTCCTTCAAATTCTGATACATCAGAGTTCCTCTTTTACCATGGGATTGCCAGCATTCTAGAAGGACAAGTCCAGAGTGGGGTCAATGACCTTAATCCACTGCAGTCTGATAGAGATCTTCAATTATCTGTTGTTATTGCTCTCATTTATGGGCACAAACTAGCTAATGTACTAGAAAGAGATGTCTTACACAATCTTGAATCCAAGTTAAAAGAAGAGAAAAAACATGGTAATACCATGTCTTATTATTATGCTGGCCTGTTTTTATCATTTGCAGAGAAGTATGAAAAAGCCTCTGAATATATAAACAAATCACTAAAAAAAGATTCAAACAACTTTGATGCCCTTATCCTTAAGGGTTGGAATGACATGTATATGAGTGTAGGCGACATGCAAACATCTACATTGGATTACTTAGAACTTGCACTTACTAAGAGCGATAGAAATGTTGAAGCTCTACTTGGTCTTGCAAAGTTCAAGTACTTTGCAAAAGATTATGATGCCTCAAACCTTACATTGGACAGACTGATTGTAAACAACCCAGGACAAGTTGTCCCTCTCATTGAAAAACTTAAAAACGAATTTGCCTTGCAAAAATGGGAGTCTGTGTATGACACAATGGAGAGGATATTTCCATTGGAACCTGATTGTGTTGAAGCATATAAAATCAGAATATTTCTCCCATTATGTAAGAATGCAGATTACATTGAAGCTGCTGATCAGTTGAACAGATTTTTCGGTGTGCTAGAGGTTGAAGAGTGTAACAATGGCTATCAATTTTACAATACAACACAGATTTTTTCTAAAATTTGTGGTAGATCTAGTGCGGTGTTGTCCCAAGTCTACAGATTTGCTCAATATGCCTCTGAAATGTATCCTAATAATGTGGACTATTTGAGTGAGGTGGGATATCAATGTATTCTTCAAGGGAAGTATAAGGATGCTGTTAGTTTCTTTAAAGCTGCAAGTAAGATAGACAGTAACTCTATAACAGCTCTATGTGGACTGACCCTTTGCCAGATGTTCGAAAATGGTCCCACTGAGCAAATCACCCAGCAAGTGGAGCTATTGTCTGAGATGCAAGGCCCTACCAAGTTACCAGTTTTGTATCTTTTGTCAGCACAACTGAATTTGAAGCATTCTACAAAAGCAATGTCTTACTTGAACACAGCATATGAAACCAAATGCGAATTTGCCGATCGCAACCCTTATAGCCTGACTTATGTTAAAGACTTAGATCCTGATTTTCTTCTGGAAGTGTACAAAGAATATAGAAAACATTTGCCTAAGAAACCATTTGTCATAGTAGATTACTTCTTGTATTCCCATGAAGAGAACACAACATCAGTGACTCATTGTTTTAATTTACTTGATAAGATCTGCAAAGCGTGTCCAGGGTTAATAAAGGCATTGTATGAATTAGCGAAGCTAAAATTCTTGTTTGGATATTCTATGGAAGCTCAGAAGTTGGCAACCCATGTTGGAGAGCTGGATAACACTCATGCAGGGAGTCAGATTCTTCTAACTCAGATTTATATTCAACAACAAGCATACAATAAAGCTGCACAATGCTTAGAAATGTGTTTGAGCTATAATTTTAAGGTGAGGGACAGTGCAATGTATCATTTCCTCAATGGAGTTATACTGAAGAGCTCTAATCAGTATCAAGAAGCTCTGTCGAGTTTTACCACCGCTATGCAGATGGCGAATAACAAGAGTGCCATGAGTAACACGAGCCGCCTTTATGAGTCAGATTTGAATATAATTGATAAAGCCACACTGTATCTACAGATTATTGAAATACAAACATATTTGGGGCAGTTGGCGGAAGCAGGTAAAACGATGCAGGTGAGTTTCAGTTTCATATTTCATACATATCTGGTATTTTGAAGTTCTGTATCGATACTGACAGACCAGCACTTAATATTTCTAAATGAATAACACAGAATTATATAAATTTTAAGAAACTAATAACCAAGACAAAAAAGAATTTTATTAAATTAGTATATATAGATTATAATATAATTAAAAAATTTGAATAATGAATTAAACTAAAGACAAACTTAATATAAAAACTAAACTATAAACGACACTTAATTAAAAATAAAACTAAATAAATAAACTAAATAAAACTAAACTTAATTAAAAAAAATAAAACTAAATAAAAATAATAAAAAGAAGAAGAGGTTACCCATTCATTAGCGTTTCCGGCGCAAAGGTGCCCAAAACACTGGCGGCATTACCACGTTGAATTGCTAAAGCAATCCTCTGCACCAGAAACGTTTATTTAGTTTATTTATTTAGTTTTATTTTTAGAAACTAATTAATATTTTCATAAAATTGATTGAATCTGCATTTAATATAGGTGGTTTTGCATTGCACTGCATTTAACCTACTGGGCTATGTAGATATTCTAGTTTGTATTACGGTCCACATCTAGTTTGTTTTCCAATAAAACTTTATTCTTTTTCAGGAAGCAATCCAAGAGTTCTCCTACACTTCAGAAGAAGGTCGCCTACTCATAGCTCGAGCAGACATGGCAATAGACAAAGGGGACGTCGACAACGCCATAGACATTCTGAACGAAATCAAACCGGGCCAGCCTTACTACTTCCAGGCACATAGCAAAATGGCGCATATTTATTTGCGAGAAAAAAATGATAGAGCTATGTTTACGACGTGCTTCAAGGAGATAGTGAATAACCATCCTATGGCTGACGCCCATGTGATGATGGGAGACGCGTTTATGTCTATTCATGGTAAGATTTTGGAATCATTTGTTTGAGTACCAAAGGTAATTTAACTCCTTAGTAAATTTAAGGTTTTACGTTTGTATATTTTTATGCCTTTTTGTTGGGTGAATGTAATGGACTGTTTGAAGTTAATGTTTTATTAGGAGTCGAAAAATAATTGGTATTAAAAAAATAATTTAAGATCCTTCACGAAAGGTAAATGTATGACAAGCAAACCGACTGTGAAATCAACTGTGACTCAATAGACAATTTTTTTAGACTTACTTCTAAGAAATTAAACTTTAGTGATGTTGAAATAAGGTTTAATTTCGCGTGTTTATTATCACACATAAATTGATTCTCTTTTTAGAGCCAATCCAGGCTGCGGAATCCTACGAAGCTGCCCTCAAAGGTAACCCTAAAGACATCCACCTGGTGAAGAAGTTGGGAGTGGCTCTGGTAAAAAAGCATGAGTTTGACAAAGCTACGCAGCATTATGAGAATGCTATTAAACTGTTGAATGATGACGACCTCAAGTTTGACTATTTGGATCTTCTTATAAAGGTATGTATACTTCTTAAAAGAGAGTAGAGAAAGAATTTGGAAAAGACATAGGCTATTATAGCTCAATGTTATTGTCATCAGCTAGTTTTTTTATTTATTTTTTAACCAACCTATTTATTTATTTTTATAAATCTTGTTTTGTTTCTATTATTACACCATATTCTCATTTTAGATTTATAGCGTATTTTCTTAAATTAGCCTACCACACTTTCTTTGAGGAAGATTGCATACTGTTTTTCGTGGGCTCTATGCTTGATTGCCACTGCTGATTTTAATCTCCATCAGAATTATAATACTTATTATAATTTTAACTTGTTTTAGCTAAAGCAATATGACAAAGTGGACTCAATAATATCATCGGAAATGAATCAACTCTACAACAGAGATAAGGATGTGAATACACTGAAACGCCGCGTTCGCTATCTCACCACTCAAGCCAAAAGCCGGCAGCTCAAAAACCCGAATGCTGGCAACACTCATCTCATACTCGCGGAAGCTAAAGAACTACAAAATAACATAGTAAAAAGAATTGAGATTGACTCGAGAGGTGATCTTGAAGAAGAGAAACGGATACTGTCTGAAATACTCTGCTCTTTGGCGAAAGTGAAGTCGAATAAAGAACCAGCGGTTGCGGCTAATTTGTACTCCGAAGCCCTGATTCATTTGCCCCGTGACCCTAACACGTTGCTGTCTTTAGCGAAATTGTTCGCTGATGTAATTATTTTTAAAATCTATTTTCTCTTGTCAATACTGACCTGACGTTGAAGGAAAAATGTTATTTTTATAATTAAGATAGACTAGCAGTCCACCCCGGCTTCGCCCGTGGTATATGCATAGCGTATGTAATTCGGGGATAGTGCAGCAGTCCAACAATGAAAGAATTTTTAAAATTCGGTCCAGTAGTTTCGAAGCCTATTCGATGCAAACAAACAGTCAAATGTTTCCTCTTAATTTTATAAAAGTGAGAAAATATAGATAAGAACAAAGAATATATCATACATTTCAGATGAACCACCCTGAGAAATGCGAGCAGACTTGCGCTGTACTATTGAATACAGACCCTAATAACGAGGCGGCGGCGGTCATGATGGCCGACCTGGCGTTCCGTAAGGTAAGGTATATATAATAAGTAATAGATTTCATTTTTGCAAAACACGTGCTTATTTTTTTTTACCACAAAAGTTACCTACATTCTTTTGCACAATCATCATGAAGTGCATTGATTATTACATTATACAAAAATAAAGTTTTAACGTAATTAACGGTAAAAGAGTGTACTTCACACAATACTATTCCTAATATTCTATTTAAGCAGATATCCTTCCGTAGTGCTAGCAAAAGGCGCACGTAAATAAAAAAAAAGTTCAATAAACTCATTCATCATCATCATTGCCTTACTATGGGCCTCATAAGAAAGCTCAAGGTCGCCCAAAGAGCCATGGAGAGAGCTATGCTCGGTGTTTCCCTACGAGACCGAATCAGAAATGAGGAGATCCGTAGGAGAACAAAGGTTGCTGACATAGCCCAGCGGATTAGCCCTTGAAGTGGCAGCGGGCAGGGCACATAACGCGACGAACCGATGGCCGATGGGGCAGAAAGGTTCTCGAATGGCGACCACGCACCGGTAAGTGCAGCATCGGACACCCACCGACCAGATGATCAGATGACCTAAGGAAGGTCGCAGACAGGCGCTGAATGCAGGCCGCTTCCAACCGGTCATTTTGGAAATCCTTGGGGGAGGCCTATGTCCAGCAGTGGACAGCCTCATCATTTCAGTCGCAGGCTGCATCCAGCGCCTGCCTGCGACCTTATCGTTAAGATCGTCTGACCATCTGGTCGGTGTGTGTCCGATGCTGCGCTTGCCGGTGCGTGGTCGCCATTCTGCCTCATCTCGTGAACTCATTCCATTTTATGTAATTATTTTCTTATAGAGTGGCGTTTTGTAAAACTAGGAATTTATTTTCAAATCAGTAACTAAGTTGGTGCGAATTTTGTCTATCTTGTGAAAACGTGTGATCGATACAGGGTCTATATTCAGACTACGGACAATTATTTTATAGCTTATATTTATTTTTATTTCGTTCTATATATATGGAGTTTTTTAAACACGTGTATAGGTGGATTTTGAAACTGCCCAACGCCATCTCAACCAGATCCTGTTAGTGAAGCCTTGCAGCTGGGAAGCCCTCTCGCAACTGATCGAGGTGCAATGGCGACGCGGCAAGTTGGCTGAAGCAGAAATATCTCTGGACGCTGCCAAACAGGCTCTGGAAGACCCTGAAGATCCAGGTATTATTACTTTATTGGTATTGAACGTATTGCATGGTAGATCATACGGCATTTGTTTTATTGTAATAACTAGTACCGCCAAACCTAGAATCATTATTTAAAACTGACACTAGGTTCTGAAGCGTAGCTGAAGATGCGACTAGGAAACACTCGGTCGAAGATTGTAAAAATCTTAAAATCCTCTTTCTTATATATAAAAATTAATTGCTGTTCGTTAGTCTAAAACTTGAGAGTGGATGGGCCGATTTGGCTTATTTTGATCTTGCAATATTTGCGGAAGTTCAGGAAAGGTTTAAACGGTGAGAAAAGTGCGTTCAGGCGGTACGGAGTTCGTCGGGTCAGCTAGTTTTGAATATATTTTCATTCAAGTACCTTCTTCTTCGTCCGAGCGTGTTTCCCGGTTGCATCTTCAGCTTAAGCTTCAGAGTCCAGGGTACGCTATTAATCATGGTCCTGATTTCATACACGTACAATACAATACAATACAAATACTCTTTATTGCACCACAAAGTAATAAAACTACATAAAACAGTTTTACTTAAAAACAATGAGGCACAAACCAAACAAAAAAAAACCATCAAAGAAACTTCAATACTCAATACTTCATTGCACCTTAAATTACATGCAGATTATACAATATTACAGATATAATGTTTTCTACACTCCTTCAAGGACCCTGTTGGGCGCTGCAAAGTAGAGGAGGAATTAGCTTTAATTTTACTTAATCCTAATAATACTACTTTATGCAATTTTTATTTATTTATTACTGTTATTATTTATTATAATTTATCTGCTTTTTCTTAATTTGCATATTTTTTATTTACCTATTGTTATTGTTATTTATTTATTATTCGGTTACAGCTTAACCTAATGGGTTTTTATATATTTTCTTTCCCAGGATACTATTACTGCACGGGCCTGTACTCCAGTTACTGCGGCCGCGCCAACGCCGCCCTCCGCCAGCTCAACGTGTCCAGGCGCGGGTCGCCGTGGACCGCGCGCGCGGCTGCGAGGATGGTGCTGCTGTGTCTGACTCACCACGCGCACGACGCGCCGCACGCGTTGGCGGATACCTTCGCCGCGAGTGGGGATGACTCGTGAGTCAAATACAACAAGTTTCAAATTCATAGTTTTATTCCTTCCATGCTGGTCTGGGAGAAAAAGAAAAACATACAATGTACCGGCTGCTTCTCTTCCCGCGCAAGCCGTAAAAGTCGACTGAGGGAATCGGCGAATGTAGGAATCATGATATAGGCGATGCGGCTAGCAACCCATCACTATTGATTTCCTGTTTCAACTATCATCATGCTAAACGTGGTCCTATGGTCCTAGGCTCTGTCTACCCCGTAATGGGAAAAAGACGTGACTATTATGTATGTACATTTATAGGATAAGGTTTGACTGGCAGAGAATGCCTTATGGCATTAAGTCCACCTATTGTTTTTTTTAAGTGCTTTAAAGTTTAAATAAATAAATAATTGCATCGTAAACCAGACAAAATTATTTTAAAGGGACAACGCTCCTCGTTTAGGCAACAGGAGACTTGAGAGGTGGCAGATTTTTTGCTTAGCATATAAATGTCGAAATACGATGAGAAAACGCTGCCACGATTCTGAGTACGTTGCCTCCCTGTGGCGCGTTGGAAAACTAATTTTATTTAAAGTTTGTTTAAATTGTAATTTATTCTTGTACTTTTTGTTTTTTGAAATCTGTAGAAGGATGAAAAAATTCAGGCTCTTGATAAAAAAAAAAAAAGAATTACGTACAGTCAACGAACGTATAATCGGATCTTGGACTGTTTTCTTAAAATCGAAAATGTTTAATACAACGTTATTGTAGTGTTCGTATACCCTTGAGTTTATATTAACACATAAAAGACTTGTCTTTCCTTAGGGACACAAGAACTCTAGCACTAAGGACGGCGGAAAAACTTCTGGTCGAAGTGGCGCCTACCGAGCGTAAAGCGCTTCACGCGCTGTTGCAACTCGCGACGAAACAAAAACAGCAAGCGGAAAAAGTGCTGCAGGATTTATTGCCGTTGGTTACTGAAGACGGTTACCAGGATGACCCGTACTTGATACTCGCAATTGCGAACGCGTAAGTTGGTACTATATTTTTATTAATTCATATGTGCATGGTCGATTGACCATGACACCTACACGAAAGGAACGAATAAATTATTTCATAAATGAATTTTCTAGTTATAACATATCTGGCCGATTCAAAGCGGTCTTCTAGCTGTCTCAACTAAATTATTAGATTCATGTTTTCCTTGTTTAGAGCACAAGAAATGCTTTTGTTAGTTCGCGAGGGTATTTTACAACTCAATCAGAACCTGGCCGTTGATTTTTTTTCATCTTAATTACGCTATATTCTTTAGGTGCATTGACTTATTTTGAGATAATTGCTTAATTTAATTAAATCATTTAAATTTTAAGGTATTTAATGAATTTAAAAACTTTTTCAGTTACAACATAATAAAACAACCAACAAGAGCTAAGAATATACTAAAGAGGACTATATCTGCAATTCCTTGGACTCCCGAGAAGGCTGATGGCTTAGAAAGGTAAATTTATCTTTATTTATATATCTGTTTGCTTATATAATAATACCTTATCCCTTGATATTCAAAGATTGGCCTCTAAAAAATAATAATTGACATACAATTTTAAGAGCAGTTTCCTAAGTACGTGACCCAGTGAAGGATCATAATTATACTGGTAAATAACTCGATGAATGTTAATTAGTTTCTGAAAGAAATGGCAAAATCAGAAATACTAACAAATTTTCTGCCATCAACTGATCACTTAGTAAATATGTATACAGATGAATCAAGTAACGTGATTGATTAAATAACTTGAAAAAATATATATGTAACCCCTTTTTTATCGCTTTATAGATGCTGGTTAGAGGTCGCTGACAACCAAGTGAGTTCCGGTAGAGCGGACGCCGCGAAGGAACTTCTCACTAAAATTCTCAATCACAATAACTCATGCGCTACGGCTTACCAATATTTAGGTAAGATTATATGACTAATATTTTTTTTTCTTAACTTACCAGAATAGTTAAATATAATTATTAACTTAACATCAGAATATTTATCGTATAGGCATTTATTTAGCGTAAAAAGTTCGATTATGTTTAGCCGGTATCGTAGTTCGAGAGTTGTATGGCTGAAGTTGCATAGTTATTGGCAAAGGTCTTAGAAAATTCATCTAAGAACCTAAAACTCGCACTATTTCTACGTAAGAAAAAAATATAAATTTGTTTTATTTGTATTTTAATTGTATTTAACAGGCTATTTAGCCGAAAAAGAACAAAACTACAAGAGCGCCGCCCACAACTACGATAACGCCTGGCTGCACGGGGGAAAAAGCGATCTGGCGGTCGGCTACAAACTGGCACACGCCTACCTCAAGCTGAAAAAGTACCCTGAATGTATTGTAGTGTCTCGGCACATACTTAAAGCGCACCCAGACTATCCCAAGATCAAGAAGGAAATATTGGACAAGGCCAGGAGTAACTTGAGGACATAATAATCCACACACACCAAAAAAGCTAACTGAAACTGATAAATATAGAGCTACAAGATGGAATGGATAATATACATTTAGCTTGTATAAGGGTGATAATCTAATAGTTTCGGCGATAATTGAGGGATTAGAACTTAAAAACGTCAAAACTATCGAGTATCAAAGAAGACTTACGAAGCTAAATCTTGCCGATATGAGGTTATAGCGACGCCCTTTATAATAGTTGCGAATATGTATAAAAGTGGAACAAAAACAAACGTGTAAATATTCAATACTGTAATGTAGCTAATATGAAATTAACAGAAATGTTGTACAATTACATAGTAATTCAATGTTCGCACAATAAAACGATCATGTTCAATATGCACTATAATTTAATTTGTGACTGCGATCAGCTTTTTCTCTAATCTACGTAGTATGACGCTATACTGTCTAATCTCCGCCCTCTTCTTGTTCGAGGATGGTCTTGAAGCAGAACGGCTGGAATATATAACCCAGGCCCGCGTAGAATTTGCTCATGAACTCCACCCTGAAAAGAGATTATTAAGAAATAGTATAACAGATCTATAGTATCATCTTAAACATAAAATAGACGAGTAGCACCATTGTACTATTTTTTTTTTGGTTTATAGGTTGGTATTTGAGTGCACATGAATTTAATAATTAAATAATCAGCATCATAAGTCGAAAATTTCACTGCACCGCGCACCGGCTCAATAATATGACAGAAGCTTCAAACGTGTCAAACGTTTTGAAACAATTTATCATTTACGTTAAAAGTGGATTAAAAAAAAAAACATAATTATTTAGTTACCAGTGCAAACGCAGGGTGTGCAGGAAAGCGGAGAGCCCCTCCATCATGACGAGGATGGCGAGCGTGAACAGCGACCAGAACAGGAACGCCACGTACAGCTTCACGCCGCCCACGTAGCCCTCGTCCTTCAGCCCGAATGTCAGCACCATGCTCCACAGCACCTCCGACAGTTCTAAAGGAACAACCGAAGAACATGCTTTCAAATTGTGTTGCTAGTAAAAATCAACCGTTGCTCTCCGGGAGTACTGGTAGAAGTGAAGACAGGAGCACGCATACAATTTCACGTACATTATTTTTACATAGTATAAAACAAAATCGCTTAATAATAGTACATTTCTGTCCACGCCGCCCACGTAGCCCTCGTCCTTCAGCCCGAATGTCAGCACCATGCCCCGGCTTCGCATGGGCATAAAACCTTCCTCTTGAATCACTATCTATTAAAAAAACCGCATCAAATCCGTTGCGTGGTTTTAAAGATTTAAGCATACAAAGGGCAATAGCGACTTTGTTTTATACTCATTGTAAGATTTGATACGATGTTGTTTCGTCTCAAGAGAGTTTCAGAGGAGGAAAAGTACCGTACAAGCCTCGACCGAAATTGCAATTTACGCAAGTTTGGCAATATAACTCGGCCGTAAATTGCTTCATTTCTGTCCACGACAGTAATGTAGAGGTAAAATTTAAAAAATGTACACAGTATTTACAGTATATAAATTCCATAGCATCGATATATTTGATAGTTTTACCTTTCACATTAATAGGCTCGATGACAGATAAATTTTACAGGCGTTTCTTATCAAAATTTTCCAAAGTTTTTCCATGTTTTGCGCAGATAATAAACAAAACAATTATCATTATCTTACCCGCATGAGCAAGCGACAGGGCCCACAGTCGAAGGTAGGAAGCAGTATGTGAGATAGTGCTGAGTACGTATTCAATGGTGTGTATGGCTTGATGGATCATGACTTCAGAGAAAGGCTCCTCTTCGTGCGAACTGGCGGCTTTGGCTTCGGACTTGGGCTGCGGCTGGCCCTCGATTTCCGTTTGTTCTTGCATCTCGATGCCTTGGTTCACGCTGCCGTTTGATCGTTCCGGCTGAAATTAGATATTTTTTTAAATGTATGTTTATTGTAGGTGAGTTAGTTTAGGAGCATTGCTTTTAAATCGGTGTACCTAATGAGAAGGACTTAGTCACGTTATAACAACAGTGCAAAGTAGAATATAGTTAGACCTGCTACGACAGTAAAATCGACCCTAAACAGATATAAAGATAGCTATAGAAATACAAGGTTTCTTAAAAATGAATAATGAAATTTTAAAAACGAATTAAAAGTCTAAATCTCCGAATAATAAACTAAAATGAAGGATAAAAAAATATTATGTCAGCCAACTCATAATAAGAAGCTTATCCATTTACAGATAACTAGACACCTAATCGATTTAAATAACATTCAAGTCATAGCATACCTTATCATCAGCATGCTTCTTCTTGCTAGCCATCATCAGATACAGGGGTTTCCCCAGCAGCATGACGGGGATGCAGCACAGCGCTATCAGCACAAAGATGCGTTGCAGCGAGCCCTGGCTCTCGAACATGAACTCCTTGCAGCCGGCCTCGGGCTCCGTGCTCGAGAACAGCATCATGTTGATGAAGAGGATCAACACGGATGGCGCGCACGCCTGGGTGAATGCTGGGTCTGAAAAATGTTATACATTCACCGCCTTATTCATAAAAAAAATTGAGGTGTCAAGGGACACTCGGATGGAACGAAGCTTTCTATGAGAGAGAGAGAGAGAGACACAAAGAAACAAGCGCACGCCGCACGGCTTACAACTATAGCAAAAAGTGTCGTTACAACTTTTGGTCTTGATTTTTTCCGTAGCCCCCTTCGCAACGCGCGATAAGGAACGTCGTCCAAAAAAAAAATCAAGCCCATTAACTAAATTATTAAATTAATATTATAAAAAAAAAAAAAATATTAATTATCATTTCAGGCCGCGCAGGTAGGGCAAGGATAAAATCATATTAACGCCATCTACCGATCACTTTTGACACAGTTTGAGGTAGGATGTTATAATGGTATAGTGATCATTATTATTTTTATAGTGGTTAACACTTTAATTGTGAAAAGATAAAAACCCATCGATAAAAATAAGCGGGATCATCACTAGATTGAAATTATTCTATTGTGGCGCCGCTTCTTCTCCACTTGCGCTTTGGAAGTGGTGGTAAACTTAAATTAAGTAACAATTGACGTCAATAAGTGATAAGAATATCCTATATTGAAAATACACAATTTGAATTTTGAATTTGATTCTGGCCTTGTAGCGCCACCTATTAGTATTAAAAAGAAAAAATATTTTTCATAAGCAATAGGAGCACATGACATACTGACCAGTATTGGTGGTGCTGTAGGCGACCCACTTGTAGAACATCATGAACACCATGTATGCGAACAAAAGGCACAGGAACACTATTTGTGGCAGGAACTCCAGGAAGATGGAGTAGCGGCGGCGGAAGAAGCTGCGAAATAACATTAATTTGTTACTCAAATATATTTAATGTCTATAACCATTATTTTATTTTTACCTATTATCAACCATTAGCGAAAGCCGTTGGTGGAATAGAAAAACTTTTGCCCCATTTTTTTTAAAACTAGGTTAGGCGCAAAGAAATTATCGATCATGGAATCTCTTCCAGTCAACTTTAGGGTGGATGTAAAAACAAATGTAAACAACAAAAAGGGGATTTTGCGCAGTGTATGTATATACATAACTAAACATACTAAGTTACAAACAAACTATAACTACACAGTATGTTCTACACATCCTAGATAATATTATAAATGTGAAAGTAAGTTGGTTTGTTTATCAAGCCCTATCTAGTGCGCCTCCTTCTTCCTGAAATTTCGCATACACACAGACAGAAGTATTTAGAAGGACATAAGATACCTTTCATCCCGGGAAAAAGCACTGTTCCCGTGGGAAATTTACGCGGGCGATACCATTTAAGCTAGTATGAAATAAAACTGGTCGTAATATACTGGGCAGATTAAACTGCTTAAATGGCAGAAGGAATATTTGAACACTCACTTGAAGTTGACGACACTCATGCAGACACCAAAGATCATGTGCACGACGCCGAAAATGATGGACAGTTTCATTTTGTAAGAGTTCAAGAAGATAATCTTATTGTCAGCAGTCTGAAAGGAGATCAAACGTTGAATCTTAAGTATTTCATAGTCAATTATTTTAAAATTTAGAGTAGTGTTAGGTTTGCTAAGGCTTGGTAGCGCGTCAAGTATGTTTATGGTTTTCACGCTATATTCAGACCCCCGTATTAAGAAACGTTTGATAAGCCCATTTTATCTAAAATATGTTTTGGGTCTTTCTCTTTTACCCGACACTTCACGTGAAAGAACGAGACGAAATACATTTTAGCTAAAATAGGCTTAACAAACGTTACTTAATACGGGGGAGAGAGTTTCCTCTCTAATGCAGCGTGTCTAGCACTAATGGCATATTTACTGATATTTCTGACGGTCCAATTACGAGACATTGGATTCGTATTCACATGTCTCACATAATGGCGGAATGCGGTGGTTGTTAATTAAACTAAAAATTATATGGATTAAAATTATATGATAATAAAACTTTCTTATCACTTTTTTGGGTAACATTGTAATAGGTACACCTAATCTCAAAAGCATTATGCACATTTAAATTACAATTTGCTCGTATGGATGGAAATGACCAGCAAAAAAAACATTTATTTACCCAATTATGGTACCTAACTCTCAACACTTTTTGGGAAACTGTAAGTGTAGTGAGTACTTAAATAAATAAATAAATTTACCTGCCAGATAGGATCAATGCCAAAGAGGTAAGGTTCGCCCGAATAAGAATCCTTAGGGTCCAGCGTGAGAGCGGTGTTTGCTTCCATTGTCTCATTATCGTACGGCACTCTCCATGACGACCCAAAGATGTTCATAGACTTTGAGAAGATATCGTTATACATCAAGCCAGTGTACATAGAGAAACATCCCATGAGGAGAATGATGTAGCGACCGGCGAAGAAAATGTTCCAGATTTCGTTGTTCGACTTTTTGGCGGCGAGCGAGACTTCCTTGCAAACCATCCACGCACCGAATAGGGCCATGATGGCACCGTGGCCCAAGTCTCCGAACATCACGGCGAAGAGGAATGGGAAAGTGATGATCGTGTATAAAGCTAGAACAAAATTGTAAATCAAGTTAATTATTTAAAAAAATACAGGTCTGCATTTAAATACCCAGTGTCACTCTCGCAGTAAATACAAATCTAACGACAACTCTCAAGCTGAAATCCATCGAGCCATTCAGGCCGCAGAGCGAGCTAATCTTGAATTTGAGGCCAAAATACCGTCATTTTGTTTTTTATTTTTAATACCCTGTGTTACAGTCATAGTGATTACGAATCTAACGAAACCTCTCAATCTAAAATCCATCAAACCGTTCAGGCTGCAGAGCGTGCCAAGCAATTATACATACATACTCTCGAAAAACATAACCCTCCTTCTGGCGGGGTCGGGAAAATAGTATCATCTCGGATCTGTAGCCGATTGCTTAATTTGTGCGATAGTATTTTGCTTACATTCTCATAAGGTAATTAGCATCACGGACTGACAAATCTTTGTATTTTCTGACTAAAACTCCTTTAAAAATAAGAGAAGAGTGACAAAACAAGAGAAATAAGCGTGCATTGGATCGAATGAGCTGTATGTAAGTAAGTAAGTAAGTTAAAACACTTTCAGTCTGTGACAAGATATACAATAGGCGGCCTTATCGCTAGTGTAATCTTCCAGGCTACCTTAAGGATAACTAGACCAAGCTATGTGGTGTGTAACAGTCCAAACAGAAAAAAACTGTTACAAGAAGGTTAATTACCTGGGTTGGCCTCCCTGTAGGAAGCGACTCCGTAAGCGTCGATGAGGTTCTGGAAGCCGCGCGTGAAGCGGTTGGTGCGGTTGAAGGTGGGCGGCTCCTCGTCCGCGGCGATGCAGTTCAGGAACGACGGGATCGAACTGCCGCAGGCGTTCTGAACAACGAATTGACATTACATTGCCAGAAATTACGCCAAAGGGAGTTTTTGGAGCGAAAGTAAACTGTCGCTATGTCCGCGCTGTATTTAATTTCCAAAACTTAGGTTTTTTCGAGTGTTTGTGCATAATATTGGTGGATTATTATTCGCAAAGTGTTCGTGAACAATCGTGAGTGTTGGGAAGTGATACAGTGTCGATTACGTGACTTTTTATCTTTGTCACCAAAATCTCCATGATATGGCTAAGTGAAAATTTTCCACCGCTTCACTTAGCCATCTGACTCAGACTAGACTTACTTACTTGACTGGACTTGACTATTGACTTGACTTTTTGACTCGACTGACTTAAATAGGACTGAAGAAGATTCATAAATTCAAGAAAGGCCTTAAAGGACTAGATTCCATGGCCGCAAAAACTATTCAAAAAAAAAAAAATTACGCCAAATGTATATTTCTTTTGGTTTTTTTTAGTTGTTCATGTTCCACTGCTGGGCAAAAGCCTTCCCTCCCCCCCCCCCCTCCTCCTCACCTCCCTCCCCTCTTTTATTTATTACAGTTTAGTGTATATAATTTCAGTTTCCGACTGCTAATGGAGGTTTTTTTAATGAACACGTTTTCATAAATTCGGATTTTCCCTGGCCAACATAGTAAAAACCCTATTTTAGCGGTCGGTGATGGACATAGCTGCCGCTAAATAAAGGTTTTTTGTGATCACAATTTCTTTTATTATTTTACATAGGTATGTTCCAATTTATATGCGAATTTAAAAAATTGGAAAAAAAAACAAAGCGTGCTGCTTTTTGCCGCCAATGTTTAACACGTTATTATTTCCTCGCAAGCGTAAGAAAAGCAATATCCAAGCCCCGGCTGAAATAGCAATTAACGTCTTCTTTTATTTTAAAATGACTGCTCCAATATTTATTATTCCAGGCGGCTCGTCAGTAATGTACTATTAAAATGAGCTACTTACCGATCCATCAGCTAAAGCCTTTTGAACATTAGGCAGATCAGCGGTGGGCACCCAGCATTCTCCAATAAGGCATTTCTTAGTGACGTCCATATTGAACAAGTTCAGAGTGTGGTAGATGGCCTTCATCTTCCTCACCATGATGGACCAGCTGGCCAGCTCTTTCGCCACGCTGGCTAGCACGCGTTGTCTATGGTCACGGGTTTGGTTCAACACCTAAGTATAAAAAAGTTGTAAAATGTTAGCGTAGGAGCAGAGATGATGTAACACAGATATGTAACTTATTTAGATACCTAGGTAGGACCAAATCGCAGACTTCTTGTTCAGATATTAGGAGTACTTAAAATAAGCGAGCCGTTTGACAAGAGTGATTTGGAAGTAAGTTCTGTAAGGATCGTAACAAGTGAAAGTCTTTACCCCCGTGTTAAGAAACGTTTAAAAGCCTATTTAGCTAAAATGTGTTTCGTCTCGTTCTTTCACGTGAAGTGTCGGATAAAAGAGAAAGAGCCAAAACATATTTTAGTTAAAATGGGCTTATCAAACGTTTCTTAATACGGGGGTTTGTCTCTGCCTTCACCCGCGGGAGACACGCGTGATGTCTACACGTACTATTTGCTATTGCATCAAATTGTTACTAGGACGAACAGCTTACATGTCTTTTTGCTTTTGGCAAGTTGTGCTCCGGTTTTACTTAAATGTTGCTCAATGAGAAAGGCTGTTCAAATGACTTGACTGCTAGAAAGCACAAGTTTACTGTTTAAGTCTGGTACATGGTAAACAAGACAGTATTTATTTACCTAGTTAAGTATGTACAAGATTAGCGATTCGATTTAAATATTGTATTCATGTGAGAGAAAGCATCAGTACCTATATTACAAAGACGTTTAGACATTGTCTACCATACAATAATCAAGCGGTTAGATCACAGAACTGTAAATATATTCGGATAATTTCTCTGTTCTGTGGGTTTGACGTTTGTCTATCCTATGGCAAAGTATTCATACACGTCAAAAGTGAGAGTAAGAGATATGACCTTGTTAAAATCTTCGAGCCTACACGGCGTTGGACGAGTACAGCGAAGAATGGAGGCCAATGTGCTAAACTCATATAGAAAGACCAGGAAATAGACAATGGATGTATAGTAAAAATCTCACCATATTAAGATCTTCAAGCCTAGTCCTCACTCCTGTGACCATGTCCTGTCGCTCGGCGTGGACGGCGGACATATAGAAATACCAGAAAATAGACAATAATGATGTATAGTAAAAATCTCACCATATTAAGATCTTCAAGCCTAGTCCTCACTCCTGTGACCATGTCCTGTCGCTCGGCGTTGGACGGCGGGCATGGGTACAGCGAGGCGTGGAAGCCGGTGCACACCTTCTTGATGCGCGACTTCAGTTGCTCGCCTTGGAAGAACGCTACGAAGACCGTCTTGTAGATCTCGTTGCCCTGTTCGACAATTGTTTTATAAATGAAGGTTGTTATTTTTAAAACATTTTATTTTATTATGAGGTTTTAGCAATAATAATGGAACCCTTTTACGAAATTTCCTAATTTTAAGTTTTCCATGTTTGTATTTGAGTGTTGATATACATAATTGAAATAAATAAATAAACATAGCTAAGTCTAATATTAGTATTCTACTAATTTTATAAATGCGAAAGTTTGTATGGATGTTTGTTATTCTTCCCCAGGAAAACAGCTGAACCGATTCGGCTGAAATTTGGAATGGAGATTACAAAGACCCTAGAACAACACAGGCTATATTTTATCCCGGAATTCCCACGGGAGCGGAGCCCTGGGCATCAGCTAGTAATATATCTGTTGCATGTTTCAAGAAAGCGGCAATAATCCCATTAAAAATAAAGGCAATAGGATTTGCCGCCGTAAACTTTTAACAGAAATGTGTGAATGTGTGTGGGCTGTAATAAATAAAAGAAAACTTAATTCAGATGCATTCCACAGGCAGATTGCGCGGTTCGGGGTGGGTATTAAGCTCACTGAAAGAGCTCTTATCGTCCGGCCGTGGACTGTGCTGGCAGTGGCAGGACGCTTTCTCAGTGAGCTAAAATAGTAGATTGTGTCACAAGGGAGCAAAATAATATTTTTACGGCGAGGGCGATTTTTGAATCCTGAACGGAGAGAAGGATTCAAAGTACATCGTCCGAGCCAAAAATATGTTTGCGCCCGAATGATACACTCTACTTTTCATCTCGCTTTATGAGAAATTTATTTCATCCGATGATTGCGTTAATTCTTACCAGCCAGTGTTTTATTTTTCATAATATGTGCACTCGGCATGACCGTATTGTTTTGTTCCAAATTTGAAACTCATTATTGCCCGCTAATAAACCCTATCAGAAAAGACTTACTTTGGTCCCCCTTTTGGGGCAGCAAAGTTGAACGTTTCGAATAGAAGTGATGAAAATAAAATTTCTGTTTTATTAACTTCCGTCTTGTTTCTTTATTTCCCTTTGCACTCACAGTGATAGGGTCCTCCAGAGGCTTGTCGAGCTCCGCCCGGCGCAGGAACACGTTCCCGCGGGAGATGCGCCACAGCATGCGCTCGAAGGCGGGCACGCGCTCGCGCTGCACCACGCCGGCCACGAAGCCCAGGCGGCCGCGCGTCGCCGCTTGCTGGCCCGTCTCGTCCGATATCAGCGATCTGGGTGGCGAACACGATCATGTTACTAGATAATACATACTAGCTTTTACCCGCGGCTTCGCTCGCGTGGAATTAGAAAATTTTTGCCGGGAAGAAAAATTTATTAGGTTATATGGCCGATATTTGGTGTACACATACAAATATTCCAGTAATCTCCCTTGGGAACTTGATGCTTTTTCAGGACCAAAAGTAGCCTATGTTACTCTCCATCATTTCAACTAACTCTATGCCAAAATTCAGGTCGATTGGTAACTTATAGCTACGGCGTGAAGGAAGGACAAACAAACAAATACACTTTCACATTTATAATATTAGTATGGATATATTTAAACTTTATTGTACAAAAAATACACTTTTATAGCACAATAGGCGAACTTAATGCTAATAGCAATATCTAACTGTTAACCTTTGGGTCAAGCAGAATGTCATGAACGCTGTGTCTGTCTTTCTGTCTGTCTGCTACACTTTCGAGGCTAAACCGCTGGACCGATTTTGATGAAATTTTGTATGGATATGGTTGAAGCCCGAGGGTCAAACATAGGCCACCTTTTGGCGCGATATAACCGAGTTCAGACGGAGTTGTGTGCAACTGTTTTATTTCACTTGCTGAGAAATAGCTTCATAAAACAATACGTCAATAAAAAATCTTTGCTGGCAGCTAGACGGAAAGCTTCGGCTTTTTTTTTATTGATGATGTTGAGGTCAGTCATCGCCATCCCTATGCCACAGAATTAGTAATAGCCTATGCATCATATGACTATACGAGTACCATCGCATATGCTCACCTGCAATTTGACCTGATTTTGGTTTTTTAAACTATCCTCGGATGTGGTTGTTCCTGTCTATATATTACGCGTCCGGCCCATCTTAGCATTCTCATTTCAGCGCAACGCACTTTTTTTTTAAATTGAGCCTATAGATGCATGAAATGAGTATTACATTGTAGGTACGTTAAGAATGCGTTGCGAATATACAAATGCCACGGATTAACGAAATATAGAAAACAAAGTATGAACATTGGAAAACAAAACTAAATAAATGAAAACTCACTTTGTAAGAGAGTCCATCCCGAACTCTTCCTGCGCGCTGAAGAATGCTTCAGTTTTCTCCAGGACGTGACGTAGCTCCGTGAGCTCCAAGTAGTTCTGTTTCAGGTTCACTGCGTTGTGGGAGAGCTCGAGGATTTCATTTTCGGTTTTCTCCAAGTGTGCCTAAAAAGTAACATTACTTTGATGTCTACTTTGTTGATCATAGTTGAAATAATATGATTAATTCTAGTAAAGAACATGATACTTAGATACTTAAACAAGTATGTACATCTAGACATCTGACATAGCCTTTTGACTGCCTCTAACAATAACAGTCGAGATAAAACGGCTTAACGCGCCTTCCGAAGCACGAAGAAGCTCAAGATAGAAATGTCACTAATAAAGACCAATCCAAACTAGGCTGTGCACTCGATGTCGCTTGAAGTGCGCTATTTTTACGAGCCAAGCAAAACTTATTTTCTACTTATATATCTCTACAAAGGTTGCCGACATATCCCAGCGGATTAGCTCTATGAAGTGGCAGTGGGCAGGGCACATAGCGCGACGAACCGATAGTCAATGGGGCAGAAAGGGTCTCGAATGTCGACCACGAACCGGCAAGCGCAGCGTCGGACTTCCACCGACCAGATGGTTAGATGACCTAAAGAAGGTCGCAGGCAGACGCTGGATGCAGGCAGCTTCCAACCGGTCGTCTGTAAATCCTCGGGGGAGGCCTATGTCCAGCAGTGGACAGCCTGCGGCTGAAACGATGAAGATGATATCTCTAAAACATGTATGAATCTTTACCTCAAGATCGATAATTTCCCTGGGGTTAGGTGCGCGAGGTGGCTCTTTAACCTGTGGCACATTGACGCCATCTTTGTGCACCTCGACCTCGATGTAGCGAAGCTTGCGCTCCATCTCGTCGCAGCGACGGACCTCATTGACGAATTTACGCTGGAACGCGTTCACTTCTGGGTTCAACTGTAAAGAAAAGGTTTTGTATAGAATCAAATATAAGGTATAAAAATTTACTGTATTAGGTATATTAATATCAGTGTTTGACGATAGTGATGAGTGTGGAGGAAGCTAGGGAGGTAAAGTAAGGATAGCTAATGAAAATCACTAGTCTCTGCCTACCCCTACACGAGACAGGCGTGATGATATGTATTTAAGTGTTCAGCGTTTGTAATTTTTGTAACAGCCCGTTCGTAAACCATTATATTACATAAATAAATAAAAATATGCGTAACCAAATTTTTTACGCGTATCCATTATAACTATCATGATAGCCACAGGCAGTCCACTGCTGGGCATAAGTCTGCCAAAGATCTTCAGAATGACCAGTGGGAAGCGGCCTGCATGCAGCGCTTGCTGTGAACTTCTTCAGGTCATCCATGGTTATTGGGTGTCCGCCGCTGTGCTTTTTTACACGTAGTAAGATTATTTTAAAGATATACCTACCTGACTAGTTACTGATATTTGAAACCCACACACGTTCATATTTATTTTAAGGTTTTTAAGGTCGACATCAAATTAGAGATTCTATGTCATAACCTATATTATATATACTTACCTACTACCTACATATCTTAGAACTAAATCTGACGTTTTTTGTTCCTGGGCTCCTGTCGACCGCTTCCAGGGTCGACCACTTCATTAAACAACTCATTCGTCTTTCTTTTTTGGCCAGCATTGCTTTGAATCAAGTTTCGATAAAATAAATCGGCCAACTGCAAGTCGGATTCCTAGGCCCTAAGATTTCCGTACTAACACATAATAAGGTACCTACCTACTAAAAGACGTAACAGATTAGGTATTTTATGTTTAAGACTTTTGCTTTCCTTTGTATGTAAAGTATACCTAATTTGCTTTATTTAATTATTTTCTTATTTAAAAACAAAACAGTTTTTAGATTAAGTCCTAAAAAGTGGTGTATGATATTGCTTCTTAGCAAAATTTCATGATTCTAGTTCAACCGGAAATTCCCCATAGGTTTTGATTGCCATATGAAATCGCAAATTTACGAAAAATTTGCTACATTTATGGTCATAACATTTGATCGGGATGACGTATAATTTTACAGCCGAAAGAAACCATAGGCCTGAGAATATGTTATGAATTTCAACTTCATACGTTTATGAATTCCTCAGAAAAAACAGTCTGACAGACAGACGGACAACAAAGTAATCTTATAAGGGTTCCGTTTTTGCCTTTTGTGGTACGGAAGCCTAAAAAGGAAAAATAATTTGTCAAATGCCTTTCGTTGCTGAATTTCTCAAAAAAAAAAACAGCTTTTAAGTAAACATGTAAAACCTACATGCGACTTAAAAACTTATCATTCAAATAATTTCATACTCTGATAAGGCTAAGGTCAGATCATAAAATTAAATCTTATTTAACTGTAGTAAAAATGATTACAATGATAGTTTGTAGGATAACAAGATTTTGTACCTATCACTCTTACTTAACATAGGTACATCATCTATCTTGGTCACAAATGTTGAATATCTTATAGGTACATTTCTAACTACCAATAACCAATATCTACTTAAGTATTACTTACTTATTAAATCAATTAAGAAATGCATTGTTTAAGTTTAGTCAAGTAACATTGTAACTGAAATACTTAACATTGTATAAGAATGACTCAAAACAAATTCATTAAGCTTTGAGTCATTTATGACGACGGTTGGGTGTATCCCATTCGTCACCACCAGCTTTGTCCCCACTGGGGACGAATGGGATTTTTTCTAAAAAAAAATCCCATATGTCCCCACTGGGGACGAATGGGATGCCACTTAGTAAACATCCCGTATGTCCCCACTGGTGACAAATGGGATTATACTTAGGAGACATCCCAGTCGTCACCCCTAATAAAAATAAAATTTAAAATTGTATCTTACATACCTAATATATACTTCAAATATTAAAAAAATAAACAACCACAACGTTTTTCAAAATCAACAGGTTTTATTTGTATACATATAAAAGATCACAGCCTAATCGAAGTAAAATTTTCAGTTATTTAACTCATATGAGAGAGTAGTGTTATAAGTTGCCTAATTGAATAGGCTACTATGTTCCGAAGTATCATTAGAAAAAAAACTTAAAAATACATCGTCAACTACTATGAATAATTTCTTATTATCACAGATCAACATTATTTACATAATTGAATAGACTTAAACATTCGTTGTTTTCGTTTCTGAGTAATCATCTTGACATGACATTACTAAATTAAATTAATAAAAAATCTTAAAAAATTGATCTTATCTACTATGAATAATTTCTAATTATCACAGATTAACATTATTGACATAATTGACTAGGCTTTTATATTCATTGGTTCTGTTTTTGAAGTAAGTAATCTTAATTGCATCACAAACTCGTCTCACTCTTAACACCCATTTTTTTGTCGGGTTAAGCTACATTTTGCCTTTGGTTGTTGTCTGCTGCGCTACTGTTGATTTGACCACAACGTACAGAATACAAGCGATTCCCTAGCTTAATACCTATGTAATAAACTCGAATATCCTCGGCATTTATATGCGTCGGCGAATTGATTTCAAATAATTTCCACAGATGTCGCTTTGACTAGGGTTTCATGAGTGATTCATGCAAAACTAACTCATAACTACAATGCATTTAGATCTAAAACTGTTCCAAGGATTTGGATAAGACTCGGCCGGGAACGGGGTAGCTTTTGTCGTCTTATCTATCAGTGCATTCGCAACAATGTCAGGGTCAAGTGCATCGTGTAGTTCCGGTCAAGCATCATTAGTATATATAAAAAGAAAAAATGGAGTTGTTTTGCTTCACGGAGGACACCAATATTATATAAAAAGAAAATTTTTAAGTGGTTTGAATGTGTGGGAATGCACTCAAAGAAGAGAGAAATGCAAAGGAGTTATAAAGATTCGTGTAAGTTTTTTATTTCTATGTTCAATAATAAAGGAAATAAATATTTTATAAAAAAAATATGAAAAAATGGTTTTATATACAAATTACATGGGTTTCTTTATGGGAAGGTACTTATTTCATTTTAACTTTATTTATCCTTCACGTGCTTATTAATACTTTCATCTAGCTACCTACTTAGATTGTTTAAGTGATATTGTTGTAATGATCGAATATACAAACATGAAAACAAATTTCTTTCTTGTTTGTTTAGGATATTCTCGTAAAAAAAATAACAATAATAAACTTTTATTTGATAGTGTAATTGTATAATTTTCTATGTAAGATAACTTTATCAGAAGTTTGCGATTAGATTTAATCATTCATTTATTAATTGTAGCTGTAACTAATTTTGAATCACTGCACATGCATCAGATAACATTACTTAGATATTTAATTTTCTTTTGCAGAATAATAATATCGTAAATGAAAAGCCACATTTATGTACGCCCGACTTCTTAAAAAACGAAGTTGAAGAGCGACTCTATAAATCCAAACAAGAAACTATAGAAGGAAATTATCAACCAATTCCTCAAGCTTATAATAATATGGTTGCATCATTCGAAAATAGCGGATTAGATTTGGTATGCAAAGTGCCAAGCTACGAAAGTGTAAAATCATCTATGTACAGATTCCGGAATGCACATGCCGGAGTTCAATGCTTACGACCAAAGTTGGCAAAAAAAGTTGAAGTCCCGAAAAAATTTTCAAATTTTTTATTAGCTGATTATGCTGATGATGAAATCAGAATACTAGTTTTTTGCTCAGAAAAAGCAAAACTTTTAATATGTAAATCAAATGATTTTTATAGCGACGGGACTTTTAAGAGTTCCCCTAAACCTTTTTCACAGCTGTACGTTATATTTGGAGACATGGGAAGTACAGCAAGTAGTACAAATTTAATGCCTTTTATTTACGCACTCATGAATAAAAGAAACAAGAAATCTTATGAAATTCTATTTTCCATGATTAAATCGCAAATCCCTGGGTGGAATCCGAAGAAATACAAAACGGACTATGAAAAAGCGGCAATGAGTGCGATTAAGGAAATATTCCCGCAAGTAAATTTAAAAGGTTGTTATTTCCATTATAACAAAGCCGTTTGGGATAAGGCCCGTAAACTTAATATTACAAAATCACAAGACCAAAAAAAAATTAGAGAGGTTGCACTTAGTGCAGTGCTTCCATTACTGCCGTCACACGAAATTACAAATGGCTGGAAATATATTACTCGCAACAGTACTAAAGAGGAAGATCTTAAAAAATTCAGAATGTACATGGAAGAACAATGGCTACGGGAGGAATTTATACCAGTTTGGAGTGTTTATGGAGACCAACATAGAACAACCAACTTCTCGGAAGCTTGGAATCATAAGTTAAACCAAGAAGTGGGAAAAAAGAATCCTAATATTATTCATCTATTGAACGTGTTGGTTAAAGATTCTGCATATTTCAGTGTATGTAATAACATTAAGAACACCAATGAAACACCTTTAAAAAAAAGGAAGAAAAGAATAGTCGTAACTGATGAGTTTATTTTAGAAACTCAGTTAGATTTATTACATGGTAATATTACAGTAGGTCATTTTTTGGAAATTTTAAGACAACGATAAGGTTCTTTAATCGATTTCAAATTTGTTCTGCGAATTAAAAATATTAAGAACTTGTTGACTGATATGTGTTAGCTGAGATAAATAATGTTGATTTAAGATAGTAACAAATTATTTAAAATAGGTATAGATCTAGTTTTATATATATATATATTATAAGTTAGGTACGCATTGATGCGCCAAGCCAAAACTGATGAACATAGTCTATTCAATTACGTAAATAATATTGATCTGTGATGTGTAATTACAAATTATTCAAGAAGGTAATTCCTATGTTTTAAGTTTTTTTTATTTAATTTAGTAATGTCATGTCAAGATGATTACTCAGAAACGAAAACAACGAATGTTTAAGTCTATTCAATTATGTAAATAATGTTGATCTGTGATAATAAGAAATTATTCATAGTAGTTGACGATGTATTTTTAAGTTTTTTTTCTAATGATACTTCGGAACATAGTAGCCTATTCAATTAGGCAACTTATAACACTACTCTCTCATATGAGTTAAATAACTGAAAATTTTACTTCGATTAGGCTGTGATCTTTTATATGTATACAAATAAAACCTGTTGATTTTGAAAAACGTTGTGGTTGTTTATTTTTTTAATATTTGAAGTATATATTAGGTATGTAAGATACAATTTTAAATTTTATTTTTATTAGGGGTGACGACTGGGATGTCTCCTAAGTATAATCCCATTTGTCACCAGTGGGGACATACGGGATGTTTACTAAGTGGCATCCCATTCGTCCCCAGTGGGGACATATGGGATTTTTTTTTAGAAAAAATCCCATTCGTCCCCAGTGGGGACAAAGCTGGTGGTGACGAATGGGATACACCCCGACGGTTTCAGTGGTTAAAACTATAAAAAATAACATGTTAAATGTTCGGTTTACATATGTTGTTACGAAGTATGTTAAATTCTATTTAGCATATATTATTCAATGCTGCAATATTTTAATAAATTCATATGACTGTCTTCAACATAAATAACTAACATAAGAAAAGTAGCTGGTACAACAAAATGGTCATATACCTAGGTACATATAGGCACAGATATTAGTCTGTAATAAATATGTCTGAAGCTAAAAAAGTAAAAAAAACTAAACAAGTAATTTGATTATAAATTGTGTAGGTATCAATATATATCTTGAAGATAATAAAGCCAAAAAAAAAATCACAACATTATTTCGTGTAAAAAGTAATTTTAAAAGATTTTTAAGGTAGGTAATGCATTTCCTGATATTTAATAATCTGATAAGTTTACTTTTGTAATTATTTTATACTTACTTATGCATATAGCAATTTTAATTTTGACATTTGATCCGCACGTGTCATGTAGGTAAGTAGGTAGGTAGGTACTTTATTGTATTTTAGTACAATGCTAATTAACTCCCGAGCAGGCTATCTGTCTGTATTTGCATAATGTTCTTACCGGAAATCATGTAGAAATATACACAAATGTATTTTATACGTTTTTCCAAATAACATAATCTTCACAATAAATTAATGGTTATAAAATATTCTACATTTACAATCTGATTTACCTATTTTATTTTTGTTTTTGCTCGTTCAGTTTAATTTTCTCTTTATTGAAAACCAATATTACAGAATGCCTACCTACCAATTTTAACAAGCAAGTGACAAGTACAGTAGGCCACAGAAAAAGTATACTTACCACTGCCCTAACACACATCTAAGGTGGTATACGTTTCCATGTGGCCCACTGTACACAAATGACTGTATATCCATACAATGGCTATGTAGGTTGTTATGCAACCAATGATTGTGAAATTGATGTGGGCTGGGAACAAATCGCCTGTCAAGATGGGCGACGAACCGGTCGGACAGGCAGGGTTAGTGTCAGGACTACTATAAGGCCAAAATGTACGCAAGCTTGCATCGAGCGTCAACACGGCCATACCTCTTCTTTATAACCTTTTAGGTTTATTTTTTTCCAAATAACATAATCTTCACAATAAATTAATGGTTATAAAATATTCTACATTTACAATCTGATTTACCTATTTTATTTTTGTTTTTGCTCGTTCAGTTTAATTTTCTCTTTATTGAAAACCAATATTACAGAATGCCTACCTACCAATTTTAACAAGCAAGTGACAAGTACAGTAGGCCACAGAAAAAGTATACTTACCACTGCCCTAACACACATCTAAGGTGGTATACGTTTCCATGTGGCCCACTGTACACAAATGACTGTATATCCATACAATGGCTATGTAGGTTGTTATGCAACCAATGATTGTGAAATTGATGTGGGCTGGGAACAAATCGCCTGTCAAGATGGGCGACGAACCGGTCGGACAGGCAGGGTTAGTGTCAGGACTACTATAAGGCCAAAATGTACGCAAGCTTGCATCGAGCGTCAACACGGCCATACCTCTTCTTTATAACCTTTTAGGTTTATTTTAAGCCTTGTAGTTTATGAATATTTATATAGTCGTGTTAGAAATAGAGCCATTAACATTTGGCAAATATACCTACTTAGTACTTTAAAATACGTACTTACCAAATATAATGTGTTTTGTTGATTTTATAACAGAACTTCTTCCAGTATATAATAAGCCGGCATATAAAAATATCGCTCAAGGATCGAACATGAATTGGGAAACCTATAGCATTTCAGATACAGTATTTATATAAAGAAAAGTCCTACTTTCATTTTAGATAAGTATTTATATAATAAAGTACCTAAGTACCTACATACATATTAGAGGATGTCACGATTATATATTTTTATTGACGGTTATTCTTATTCTACTATAATAAATTTCAAAAGATAAATCTAGTTTACACATAAAATACTTCAGAGCTACCTAGATAGTATTTTTTAATAACAGTTGATGTGAATAACAATAACAAAAAATCTATTCAGAGACCAAGGTAGAGGTAACTTATTTATAATTGTAAATTTTTGTAAGTTGTAATGCACATATGTATGACATATCGACTGTATTAACATTCTCGTTAAACTGAAATTTGACCTTGGTCAGGATTCTCGAGGCGCATACAGAACAGGCCACAGTCAGCAAGATAACCTTCAATTTAGCATGGTAGGCCGGCCAAGTTCACTGAATATATGTACGGAGATTTAAGAGGAAAATATCGCGTTGTATCAAGCGCTGGCAATGAAACAGCGCCTATTAAATTTAAAAAGTACTAGCTAGTTGAGACTTTCGATATCCTACCACTAAGCCCCTTCGTACGCAAATCTTCGATACTTAATGATTTTGATGACGATGATAAATCTCCAAATGACCACGGGAATACAAACACGTACAGGTTCGCACACAGGATTTCTGTGGGTTCGCACTTAGACATTTTCGCCGACATTTAATGCATTTTGTATTGCCGTACTTAGTCGCTTGAACTTGAAGTACAGAATACCTAATAGTAGTAACGCTTGAAGGCTAAAAAATTAAAGATTTGCCTAGCCTTGTAATGATAGATTTAAATATGGGATATTATTAATTGCACATCAAATAAATAATCACCCATCAATTTCTGTATATCAAATAAATTATTTTACTTTAAATTGAATTAAAAACTTGGTGACAGAAGCAACTAACGGTCAAAAGACGACTTTGTGACAGAAGGTAGGTTAGGTTATGGTTATACAGTGACCTTAACAGTGAGCGAGCGAGCGAAGCGAGCGAGTGTCAGACTTGGTGACAGAAGCAAAACAAATTTTGCTGTGCAATCAGTAATTTTGATATGTATTTAGGTTATTTTTGCATACAAAAATTGTTTTTATTGATTTGCGTTTAAATACTACCCTTTAAATATTACCTACCTATAAATGGCAGTTTACTTTCCACATAGGTACATACCTACAAATCCAAATAAATTGAGCTATCTCTATTTTATAATAATAATATATTAAATGCATGTTAGTGGTACTTACGTCTCTAAACTGGACGGTGCCGGCTTCGCCAAGCTCCGAGACGGAGGTATAGGCCGCCTCCGGCTGGATGAAGAGCTGGCACAGGGCCATCTCCTCGCTTCGAAACATCGCCCCCATCCTGCTGCTCCACTATGTGACCCTCGTTCTGAAAAATAAACCATATCTGTAGGGATTTGCTTGACACTCGTTTCGAAAGCTTAGAGCCTTTAGAGCTTAGAGCCTTTCGAAAGTTAAGGATTTGGCCGATGCTAACTTTATTATATTTTATGTATAATTATAAAATTGCACCTATATTAATAAAAACCTTAAGGGTGTTATATTTCTATATTTTCGTATTAAAAGCGAAAGGTTCTCAGGTTTGTAATTATTTTTATTAGTGAGGAAAAAATATATATCCTACTTATTGAACGTGTTGTGTATTCCAATAGGACACGGAAAATTAGAATAATAGGTAGGTATCAACACATAATGATCCAATGGTTGTCAAATGGTATAAAATAACTACTTATGATCATAATATAACTAAACTAACAAACAAATAGCAAAGATGACATTAATTGAACCTGTCATTAGGAGGATAATCACCACCAAAGTAGAAGGTATAGAGAAATTTTCAGTAGGTAGATTTTACTGAGATTTAGGCATGAGCTTTACTTATCTAAATTTTGTTAATCTAGGTATGCGCTACATAAATCTATGACGGAGGCCTATGTCAAACAGTGTTGATGATGATACATGCGCTGTGGACAGTATTAACGAAACCATCTTAAAAATTCAACAAATCATCTATTATAACTTGTTATGTTCCGTAACACGGTGGTCGCGATCATGATCATTTGTATTGTGCGGCTACCTGTCCATATAAAAAAAATATGTCCGTCAATACAGTCATTATAATAACAATTTCGTTCGCGGCCACATCTGTCGGACCTATTTATCCAATGCGTGGCAAGGCTAAGAAAATGATTGCAAAACTTATCGCAATGTGTGTATAGATGTCATTGAATGCTTCAGAACATGCTAACCTATTTATGATTGATAGTCACAATCACGAATGGTCTGCTATTCATTTAATTTGGAGTTGTCGAGCCGAGCGTGGTGATCAACTTTTATTTTTTAACGAGTCAAGTTGTGTGCGTGAAGCATGACGAATAATATGCTTCGGTCCATTCGCTGTGACGCTGTGGTCTATAGCACGCCTTCAAAAGCAAATTATTTTAAACTAGACAATAACATAATTAATCATACATCTGCGCAAATTTCCTTATTATAATCACATAGTATAGGTACAGATAAAAGTAAATTTATTACGATGAGCGAAGACTACAATTGGGCGACCTTGAGTCCAATAGATACGTATTTACATTCGCATTATATAAAATTAGAGCAATTATACTATGTAAGTAAGGCATTTATAATTAATTTTGAAATCGTAAAAAATAAGTAAAATACTTAACTCATCTTTTAACCTGTAGTCTGAAACAAACGATTTCGTTCATGTAAGTATTAACAAATAGCCTATAATTATTATGAATGAGCAGTGTTTTCCACAACACATATACAAATATCACTTAAATTTTCTACATATCTAAACTCTATTAACTACCTAAGATGTAAGAGACTTGGTCTACGATCTCTGGAGATCAATGGTCCAGAGATCGTTGGATCTCATCTCCACTTCAATCTGTCCTGCCTTCGCCACATCTTGCCATTTGACGCAGATCCCTGTTTACTTCGTCAATCTAAAGTAAATAAACAAAATCTAAATTTAACGAAACCCCGTTTATTGCATGAAAATAATTTCCTTAACAATTTTATATATAAATACAAATCAGTATGTAATGAGCAACTTTTATCAAAATATCGTGCGTGCCAAGCATTAGAGACTGTGTCGTACCTTATGTCGCCAAGCTATCATTTCAAATGAGATTTTTGTAAAATGATTTTAGTGTTTAGTTTAGATTTTCTTAATTCTATGGTTTAGATAAATTCGGATAGGTAGGTATCTACTCTCCAAATTTATTTCACGAAAACCCAAGGTATTTACTCAAAAAAATGTATCATCACTGCAATAGCGTTCCCAGCCAGTGAAGCAGGAATTGAATTCGCGGTCAACACAAGGCCGGTAGTTTTTGCTGCTGCGCGTAGTGACTGCGCCACTTTTTATCTCAACAGTCTTTCTCTGACCGCTGACAGCTTATTATGTAACAGTTACTATAAAAACTTGTGAAGTTATAACTTGAAGTTCATTTACATTATTAGAAAAACTTACTCTAACGATGGCTCAGCGACCCAAAAAGGATCTTGGCCTCTGAAACCATAGCTCTCCACAGTTTTATAACCAGAGCCAGTGAGGACGTGGGAGCCACCTAACGCAAAGGCTTTTTGAAGGGCTTCCAGGTCCTAAGCAACTATAAAATACTATACTATGAACTGCAACTATAAGAACTTATATAAAAAACTTTCCTAATCAACTTAATGCTTCATGCAATTCAAAGTGAGTGCATCGATATGCATTTCAGCACGTGCTGTTCAATATTTAAATCATACAATGGGCTATTAATATTGTGCTACAGTTCATCTACAGCTATAACTACAATACAATAGTTATATACTTAGACATTTTTAGTCGGCGGTTAACTACTTAACCCTGTTTTTTATTATCTAGACACGCGGCAGCGTGTCAAGCCAAGTTCAAGCAAAGGAACTGGCTAGCCAGCGCCGAGTGTAATATTACACGAACCACTTGGTGCCACTTTTGACCCTTCTATAACTCGAAACCTCTTTAATGTAAACACATAAAACTACGTGTGTTTAATAAGATCCATCAGGACATGTAGAAGCCCAAATTTCATGAAGCTAGCTCAAACGGTTATAAAGATATGAAGGTCAAAAAGTTGTAAATTTTAGCACTGACTGACTGACTTATAGTACCTAAACCTAACCTACTTCCAGATGACCTAGAAGGATGAAATTTGGAATCCAGCTCGGAAATTGTGTGTAAGTGTAGGAAAAAATCAAAAAATAAAAAAAAGTCAAAAAATAAGTGGTGTCCCCATACAAAAAACTTGTAATACCTACGCGCTAAACAACCGGCCAACAACGGTGTGTCGTCAGCGGCGCGCGGCAGCACACCAGCCAATCAGCGTCACGCTCTGACTTATAGTACAAAATTATAAGCGGTAGCGATTTACTTAAAATTTAGCGGGTCGGTTGGTTTATACCTGCATAGTAGTTATCTTATAGTCCACGGCTCACTAAATTAACAAAGATCAGTGCCCAAGGTTCGTTTCTCTGATTTCTTTTGAAAATAAGAAATAATATTTTAAGGTATAAATTTGTTAGTTCGAACTCTTTGTACCCTAAAAGAAACTCCAATGTGTATGTATACCAAGGTCAAGGCAATAGCGAAGTCTTATTGGTACCGATATATGTATGTATTGACTAGTCTAAGAATGCTGCTTGAACTCGCTCGCGCCTTGCACTTGTGCGCGGCTCACAGCGCTATACGACTTAAAATGCGAACGAACCAAAGTATGCTCTTAGCGGCGCTCATTCGCGCCAGCGTCCTCGTTATGCCCGGTTGTTTAGCGGAAACCCACCTATTAGATTGCGTTTAATGCTGCGTCGTTCGACTAAATTTATTTGAGTTATAGCTGGAATAGTCCAGATATAAATTATTCCTTTTTTAGTATTGTACTTTAACGGCATTTATGAGTTATTTAATATTACTTAAATCGTTTCTTTCAAAACCTCATTTGTTTGTAGCTCTTTTAGGTTAATTTGTCACGCAATAAAAAACATTAAATAGGAATACTTGCCTAGTTTTCTTTACAAAAAGTAATGATATCCCACCAAAAACATAAATTTAAAAAACGAGAGCCAAGTTCAATACAAAAATTATGCTTGGCGGTGAGCTTCGCCGCAAAAAGAATGGCGATCTAAATGAGTGCCAAGTTCTATGCAAAATCGAAATATGTTTTTATAGGAACAAAATAACATTATGAACAAGTATTAAACTCTATTTCTTTGCTTTATTAGATACCTTTAACAATTGATGTTATTTAAAAATGTGAGATCTTGAAGTAGGTCAGATTTGACTTGGCCAGTTTTCATTACATAAGTCATTTTATAAAGTTATTCAACATTTTAATTGTGTTAAAAACTGGCCAAGTCAAATCTGACCTACTTCAAGATCTCACATTTTTAAATAACAGCAATTGTTATAGGTATCTAATAAAGCAAAGAAATAGAGTTTAATACTTGTTCATAATGTTATTTTGTTCCTATAAAAACATATTTCGATTTTGCATAGAACTTGGCACTCATTTAGATCGCCATTCTTTTTGCGGCGAAGCTCACCGCCAAGCATAATTTTTGTATTGAACTTGGCTCTCGTTTTTTACATTTATGTTTTTGGTGGGATCATCACAATGAATGTAATGATTGGCACGCAAGTATAGAATCGTTTAGCTGAGTCTGTTAGCTGAGTATAATTACGTTACAAGATGCCTTGGCTTAACATTTTAAAATATCTGGAAAAAAATTATGTAATGTTTTTAATTAGGGCGAAGCTAGACTATTGTCTCACCTATCTTCTACCCAACCTGGTTATTGTTACAAATGACGTCCACATTTGAAAAAATCGCTAAAATTCTAACATAAACACAATTGCTAGAAGATTCTTAGATAAACTTACACGTGCAATCCTTGGAACATAACAAAACATAATCATATCTAAAAAATGTTAAGTTTTTTTTGTTTATGTTGACAAATAGAGATTGAAGCTTACAAATAAGAGCCAAAGCCTCTTCTACATCTACTTAAGTCAAGAGTCTATTGAGTGCAGCCCATGGCATAGTTCTACTAAATATAAACTAACTACAAAGTGGAAAAAACTTCGTTAAACGTTTTGCCATAATAAGCACTACGTAATTAACCGCGAGAAAATGAGCAAGTAATAGATCTAGAATGACACTTATAATAAATTCTGAAACGATTCATTATGAAACATCAAATGACCTTACATGTCATAGTTGCAAATAAAATAAAATTGAATCTAATACACGAGAACTAGCAATAAGAAAAAAAAAATGTACAAAGCAAATATATTTATTAATATTTAAGAAAAACCTTATATTGCACTATTTAAATTTCATAAAATAGAAATATCGATGTGAGAATCAATCCAATCCGGTAACCCAAATAGTAATAAGCAAAGTAGGTGCGATAAGTGTAGATTATATGTACCTAACTGACATAACTAACATTCATGGCTCATAACTTATAACGCAAGTGAAAGTGTTAAACAAAGTGACATCACATGCCATTTGGGGTTTTGGATTAGTGTGCTATTGCACAGATCAATTAATCTATTGTCCAATTTTTATGGTATAACATGTCCTTCCACAAATTTTTATACGATATTTATGAAGTTTATATGCAAAATATCATGGCTGATCCATAAAATATTATAGAACCTAGACTGATTCTAATTTAATGCTAGTTTGGCAGCTGGCGGGCAAGAACCTCAGCCCAAAGGACTCAAACTGTCCTTCCCAAAGGTTCAACTATCTCTGTACCAAAACTGCCTTAAAATAGGTTTAGCAGATTAGGCGTGGAAAAGGCAACTGTTAAATTAATGCACAAACAATTCTGGTCCTAAAGGCATTTTTCGCATTTATAATACAGTATTAGAATAAGTGAATAATTCTAAGCAACATACTGGATGATTCTGAACTTTGAAATTGAACAGCGACGATGTAATATCGCCATTTTTTTACGACGATTATAAACCAGACTGAGACCCAGAGCTTAGTATTTCGAGAGTCAGTTGAACTGGTTGATCTTGTACCAGTCACATATATTACTCGCATGTACACAGGTAGGATACGCATTGAAGGCCGTCCGTCTGTCACAACAGTTTCCGCTTGGTATTTATATCACTTCCGATTTATCTGGCCTCATTCATTATCCATTTTGGGTAAAAACATTTAACTGTACTGACAATAAAGGACTGTTTGACAAAGGGAAAACTTCTTGAAAAAAATCTCTACACATAGTTTTATGGATAACATAAGTAAAATTTTAATATAGGTATGTTTGACTCTTGATATTGACTGCCGTAATAAGGATGATTAATATTTAATAGCCAGAGGTTATCTGAAACATTCGTGTTTATGATCCCGTTTTAGAACTCCCAATTTATTATGTTAAACTGGGCAGGTAAGCCACATTGCAGCATAATGGTTATAAACAATCGTAATAGATGAGGTAAACCGACTAAAATTAGACGAACACATCGCAAATGAGGATGTTCGACGATGAGGTGACCAGCGAAAATAGTAAATTAATTACATCTGCGGAATTAGGTCATAAATGTTATTTATTGGCTGATATATGCTTCATTACAAAACTTCAGAGAAAATCTTATTAAGAATACTATGCTATTACTAAAGACGACCTTTGTTCCAGTGAGTCGTTAACATTGTTACTCTAGTTGTTATTATTAGACCGCAATCCTAATTACAAGAAAAACTATCTAAGTCATCCTATAAACCAACTCACGAAAAATTAAGGAGGGAGAAGGGATCTCATGATGCCACAGACTTAATAGTACTAACGATGATGCTTAGTTTCTTAATTAAACTGTTCAACTCAGGTCAACGTGGTAGGCTGAACTTATGGGGATGTTATGATGACGATGACATGTAAACTATTCTGCTATCTTCAGTCTATATTTAATCTGAATTGTACTTGTAATTTTATATACGCTACTAATACAGGAAATTATTATTCCATCTCGGTCAAAACTCAAAACTGAAAGAGTTCAGTGATAATTATTTTGTTCGATGACGTTATATTACTTTACAACTGGCCGCGGTTGTCATAATATGTAAGTATTGTTTTAAATTCATTTTGCTGATGAAATTACTTTGGCTTCGACTGGAACATAAAACACGGTTCAGCCAGTTTCCGATATGATTTATTACTTGCAACGTATTTTGCGTTGCTAATGTTTCCAACGATTTTATTTTTTGGTGTAGGTAGTTATGTTTCGCAAAAATTTTAGACCAGGTCAACAATGGAACGTTCTAGACTAAGCAGTCGTCAAAATTAACACAAGACCACTATTTATTTATTAGCTACTATGTCGCTGAAGGATACATACTTTTTTATGAGCTAAACGTGTCTGGTTCATTTTGGCAAATACGTTAAGTATGGTTTATGGTGATACCTAAGAAATACTTGCAAATATTTAATCCACACGATGTAAAGTAAATTTTGGAAGTTTGCTTTTAATTACCACAAAGTAAAGTCATGACTTAACTATTTAGGTGTTTTTAGTGTGTATGTGTATCAGTCTTGATTGTTATTCATTATAATTCTTCATTTAGATAGATCAGTCAGTTAGTCACTCATACAGGGAAAATGGAAACATCGCGTTTTAGCGATGTTCTGATCGCTGTTGGCGTTTCCATATGATGATTTTCATTCATCTTTATTTGATAAAGGAACAAAAAATTTATAATAGGGAATGGGGAATCTCTAGTCCACCAACGTCTAAAACTCTTAAACTTGTCGTTCTGAAGCGATAAGTTTGTAGCTTGCAGAATTTAAACAATAAATAATGACAAATGTTGACAAGAGAAAATGCCTGTGATATGTATGCTTATTAGATATTTATAATTAAAGCTATGAAAATATGAATAGAAAACTACAATAATAGTTATAGAGGCACACACAGGTAGGTAGTCATATCTTGATGAATGTGAACTTGTCTGATAAACACTTGAAATAAGAGAGTAAGTGGTTCGTTATCGTAGTAGCTCCTTATCGTCAGATGTACAAGTACATCTTGGAGCACGTGACATTGCTCTTACGAGATCGTGAATTATTATTCTTTTGTATATTTTATGTATTCTTGTTCAAGAATCATGGCGATCAAAAGATCTAAAGTGTTCTTTTGTAATGTCTAAAGCGATGAGCAAGAATTGAAAACATGTTTCTTGTAGCCCAAATTATTCTACAAGTTGTTATCCGTATAAATACAGCCCATGCGTTTGTTTGTAAATTCTAGAGGTTTTAATTACACTGTAATTAAATATTCAAAATAAAAAGCATATAGAATTTCTTTTCAAATATGAATATGAATGTTCTTTATAATTCTCAAACGTTTTACTCGTAAGACTTACGTACCAAGTAGTTTACATTCCATATCTAATATCTAAGTGCAAATAAAGGCGGGTCGCTAATCAAGCTTTTTAAATATTACCATTGTGAAGTAATTGCATAAAATGCGAGCAAAATGAAGGAAAGTAAATATCTAAACGTCATTCAATGCTATCACTTCATAAAAAACATGCTTCGTTTACTGAATAGAGCTCCGCTTGTTGCATACAAGCAGAGCACTATTCTGATAATCTATATTGTCGCTTTTATAATAGACACTCTGATTGTAAGATTTGTAAGCTTGTTGCCAGTTGGGTTTACTTTAAAATTTTGGAAAGGACATTAACATACACGTTATCCCGTGTTTTCAAAAGTTTGTTTGTAAATAATTTTATTGTTAAGAAACATAGGTAATATAGTTTATTGTTTTAATTGAAAATCTATTCAGAGATATAAAAATATATAATCTTAGCACAAACGAAAAGAAACTAACAAAGAACTGTTTCTGTTGAGATTAATTGTCATGTAGGTACCTAGTCAATGAAATCGCGGTGACGTGAAAATTACAACTGAGAACTCTTAGTACATGAAAGACGAGCAAATTTAAACCTCAATAAAAATAGGATTATCGTTATAATCCTATTTTTATTAGAAATCAGCTCATAGCTTATTGTGCCTACTAGTCACATTAAGCTATGAGCTGATTTGTTGTCAAAATTGCCCACTAGAAGTGATCAAAGAACCCACATTAAATGTTCGGTTTCTGCTTGCTTATAAAAAACAAAAAGGCTCTGGAAAAGAAGAAAATCTGAATGGCTGTAAAAGACGACGTAGGTACAGTAGAACATGTATGGAAGACCCTAAAGAGTCCAGTGACCCAACAGAAGTAGAAGAAGACTGCTTAAACAATCTCATTATATTGTTTGTGATCCTAAACTACATAATAACATCGACATGACACATGCCATATGTACCTGTTGAATAAATAGAAAGGACATTAAAACCATTTATGTTAAAATGACCTTTTGCAGACAGGTAGGTATGACCTTCTGCCAACTACCTACATGAGGACATTGGCATAGCAGCAGCAGCACCCATTGGTATTTAGGTAACAACTTTATAAGGCTTTCTGCGTTTTTCAAATGAACGCAATGAATTTAACTTTTGAAGAGATTAAATGTCAAATAAGTTTTTCTATAAATTAAGGTGTGGCACCGATTAAGTATAATTCTAAACATTCATACAAGAATAATGAACGCTTTGAAATACTGTTACCAAATACCGTAGAATCGAATAGCTCAAACACTTGTATAAATTTTAATGATGTGGGTGCACTGAGGCTGGTGCAAGCAAAGTAGTGAGTCGTTATTAATATCGATTATACGATCGATTACAGGAATTAGTGTCATGCAATTTATTAATTTCTTAAAGATCAATCGAAAGTTACTTTTAGTAATTAGCATTTATAAAAGTATTGTAGTAGGTGTAATAATTGATATAGCTAATAAACAATGTAAGTAAAAGAAGAAATAAAAAACAGCACATATAAATTTTTTAAACGTTAATTACGTGTATAAAATTTCGTGACGACAAGTTAATTTCACAAAATTAATGAGAAATTCCGAAGGCATCCTTTTAAATTCGACGCAGGCTCAGGTATCGCATTGGACGCGCTCTGTTATCGAATGTTATACATGTAATAAAACCCATGCATTTAACATAGCTAATACTCACGTGGACAAAAACGAACCTTATACGAATGTTATTAGGTGTAATTGAGTAAAAAGGGTTGCACTGACGTACCTAAATGTACTCCTGTTTATCACACGTTTAGCGCGGCGTACGCGCGAGAATAAACTGAATTATTTGTTGCCTTGGTTGGTAAACTTGGTGGTCGGGCATGTGATCGTGCTAGGACCGGAATCGGACTCAACTTCGTGATGTGATCATTAGTGTAATCTGAACATAATGTAGTGTTTATGCCTGTTTCAATTACATTACGAAGTTCAGAATTCAAAAGGCGGTTTACATCAATTTTATCCACATGTCCACATGTACAATAATCTCATAGCTTAGCTTAGACAATAAAAAATTCCCAAAGTTTCAATGTAATCATAACATTTTCTTCACTTTTGGGTACAAATATTAACGAGAAAAAGCTTTTAACAAAATTTTAATTTCTGAATGTAAGTAGGTACGTGGTTAAAGGAAAGTAAAAAGTAGTTAATATCAATTCATCTAGAACTCACACAAGATCTTTAAGTACAATTAAATTTTCGATCCTTGGTTAGCCAGGACTCGGTCGGTATAAATCCCTAAAATCTCTTGTAAACACACACGCATAAGTAAGCAGGTACACATGAATAAATTATATTGCAAGACATACAATAGTTATTACTTAGACATGGAATGAAAGAGTGGAAAAATTAAAAAGGACTTACATAAATCTTCTAGTGGTTAAAAAAACCTACAGCAACTGGCCGATCTATCGGCGAGTGAATTCCATCCTGTATCAGCTGATGATAAGGAAGCAAAGATCTCGTGACCGCGCAGTTGGCAGCACTGCGCCGGCGCAGCCTCCGCCCGCTACCGCTGACACAAATTAAAAACACGTATAGATAGATATACTTAGTAACACTTCATACAAAATGATTTATCAGAACCATGGTTTATAAGATTCAAAATTTGTGATTCATATAACTTAAATACTTATTTGACAAAATAATGTTTTATGTAAGTAGGTATCTAACTATGCCATAAAGAATATTGTTTTTTTCTTCGGTCTACTTTATCAAAATTTCAGTCATATTATTGATCCGAAAAGTATATATAAGTACATATATATTTATGATAAAAGAAAATTGCATAATAAAGTCTACCTATATGAGGTTAAGACCAGTCTTCAATTTTATTTTCCTACCACTGTAAAACTATTTCCAATATTTATCATTTGGTGAGCGCCACGTCAAAACAAATAGGTAGGTACCTAGGTATATATTCTTTTTGTTTATGAATCATTTAACTAAAAATATTCATAACTTGATAGAAAAATGTGACCAATAAATACACCAGGGCGTCGATTCTGCTAACGTTAAGTCAAAATCGTATCAAAATAGTGTTTCAATAGTCGTGCTTTTTACACACTATTTACAAGAGTTATGACAGTATGATGTGATATGAATGTAGTGTGTGGTGTGATCATCAGAAGTGATATAAAAAAAAATATAAATTTGTTGTAACTAGTGTGTAAAAAAGCACTACCATTGAAACACTATTTTGACACGATTGTGACTTAACGTTAGCAGAATCGACGCCCAGGTATATATCTACACTATGGATATTGTGTGCCGCTGCCGACTCGTCTCTATGAAATGTAAACAATAGGTAGCAAGCAATATTCGGTCATGGCTGGAGCCGCACAAATACGTGACGCACGAGTTTTTTGTTTTAAATCACAAATGGTAGTTAATAACGGATCATTTCTTGTAGTACGAATTTAAAAAGCGTTTATTGGCTTTTGAGTTTTTGGTGAAATTACATAGGCATAAATAAACTAGCTTATCTAAACGCTGAAAACAAAGTTACTTACCTATTTTTTTGATCCATTACCAACTTTATTGATCCAATGATAGATAAAACTTTTACAAACAAAAAATTTTCTTTATATTAGTTTTTATATTCACCGCAAATATACAAATATTGCTCAAATGATTTGAGAAAATCAACAGAAATCCATTAACGTCGTGAAAGGCAACTCGTAAAAATAAAAAAAATATATGTATACAGTTTTTATTGACAACCAACAATTATGTACAAAGCAAAATATACATATAATCTACAATTGACTTAATTACCTACATGTACATCGTCCAAAAACTTTGGGTAAGTAATAAATAAGTATAGAAACAAAATAAGAAATATCAGCGGATGAATGTACTTACTTCATACATTGTGTAGGTGACAAGGTCGATTGTCCCTACACTTCATGGTGTCAGTTTTGGAGCCCATCTTTCGGCTTTCTAATGAACGTTTAATCACCACCAAGAAACTAAGTTTTAGACTACGGGCAAAAATAGCCAAAATTTTCCAACGTGATTCCTTTACAAAAAATAATAATAATTAAATTCTACATTCATCTACACTACACTACTACATCAGTTTTCCTAGCTTTATGGTCCGAATATATTGAACAAATGTTATTTTTACTTTGCATCTAATGTTCCAGCTGAATACCTACTTATATTCGACCACAATCTTTATTCAGCCGAATTTGTCCACTACACTACCCCTAGTATGAGATTTCATCATGGACGTTTTATAAACGCGGACGCTAGCGACTGCACCTGCACAGTGCCCCTGGCGGATAGTATGTATGTAAAAACTTTATTGTACAGAAGGCAACTAAGAAATTTATACAAAATCCTAACGCAGTCTCAAAAAATCTCATACTAGGGGTACAGGCATAGGCTATGACAAAAATACTATATAATTACTACATTACAATATACTACAAACTAAAGTAGTAATAAAAGCAGAAGCTAAACAATTCATAATCTGTTACCAATAAAAGGCTAGAAGTGGCAATGAAACCACAAAAGGTAAAAGTAATCTACTAGTTAACTGTCATTTACATATTTTGTGATAAAGCTTAATAAATAAATAAATAAAATGTTGTCAAGTGTCTAGTGAAAATCGATCGCCAAAAGATAATGAACGATAATTAAATATTGACTAGTTATTTATGTACATCTTGAGGTAGGTTGAATATATATAAATAAGTCCGCTAAAATTACGTTTTAGGTTTGACAACTGTATAATCTGGTTAATAAAATATACTTACTTATATTCATTTTTAAGATAGCTCCACATGACGAAATCACATATAACAGACTGACACCCATATTCTCAAACGTTTCCTCAAACTCCACTCATCCTCACTCGACCTCAATGGTATTCATAGTTGACACTAGCTTCCTCACCTTAAGGAAATTACTCAATAGAGGTGAGGAACGAACTGTCAAATATAAGGAAGCCTCGAACGTTTCGATTAACGAAAGGTAGGTGCTTTTATTGAGGACCAGATTTAAAAGAATTTGTACCTACTATAATAAGTTCTTTGTGTATTTAAGTATTTTGTTGTTTTATAATAAATCTATGCTCGTTAGCTAAAATTGAAAAATAAACTTTGTCAAAACTCTCTTTACGTGAAAAAGTTAAACGGTTAACCAACATACAGAAATGAAACGGGACGACATTCCTTGACTCATCCTCACTGGAGTTTCCTCAAGGAAACAATCAAGAATACCATTTTCAAGGAAGGTTGGAGGATTTCCTTGAGGCGTCCTCGAATGAGGTTGAGTGGAGAAGACCTATGAGGCAACGTTTAAGAATATGGGTGTGAGCATGAATTTACTATTATATGTTCTGTGACATGAAATCCGCCTAGTGTGCAATACTGAGTGAGACAGTTTTAGTGCAAGTATAAATAAATAAATGATCAGGTTCACAATAATTTGTATTTTGTAATGATGTTAACAAAAACTTGCTGAATATGTTTTACCACCACCCACTAACCTTGAGTTGGAGTCAATGTACTACAAGGACAAATTATGTATTAGATAAATTACATTTCAAAAAGAAAATTTTAATCATTTGCTAAAATTTGACTACGTAAGTTTCACCTTATCATATTTATTGACTACTCAACCTAGAATTAAATTTATTCAAAAAAAAAATACAAACAATAACAATTGTAAAAATAGTTTTTATAAAAAATAAATCGGCCAAGTGCGAGGCGGACTCGCGCACTGAGGGTTTCGTACCACCACACAATACTCAGACAGGTTATTTAAAGACTTTTTTTTCCTTTAGTTTCTTTATAAATATAGTTACTATGTTAATTTTTCTTAAAATTTTACAAAAAATTAACAGTTTCAGATTTTTTTCCTAAATAAGTGCTATTTGATATTGCTTCCTAATCATGATTCTAGTTAAACGGGAAGTAGATGGTATAGTAGACCCCCATAGGTTTTGATTCGAATCTAAAACCGCAAAATTTGCGAACATTTACAACATCTACGGTTGTTTCGTTTGATCGCGTTGATGTTACAACCAAAGAAGACCGTAGACCTGAGTATATGATATGAATTTCAACTTAATACGTTCATGCGTTTCTCAAAAAATAAAGTTTAACAAACAAGAGGAGGGACAAAAAGTTATCTTATAAGGGTTCTGTTTTTGCCTTTCGAGTTACGAAACCCTAAGCCCGCACTCAATACAACTTAAAAGAATAATAAGTAAAAAAGATATATAAAACTAACAAATAGTAAGTACAAACTAGGAAGACTAATTTATATTATATTTTTGTCTTTCAATCTGGCTCAATAATGATACACATTATCACACTTGTTTTAATCTCAGATATCTGTGACATGATTTACACCCTACATAAATTAGTGAGCACTTACGTATAAACATTTCTAACCCGTACTAAATAATAAAGTGTAAAAAAACTAACTAACCGACATACTTCAATAACAAACTAGTTCCGACATTCACGATCTGTAACAAAAAAATTAAAATTATTTATTCGAATTTGTTTTTGATCTACAAAATAAAACCGTTTAATAAAATCAGAACCATGCAATCGTACGTCTGGTTGAAGCATTAAGATATAAAGTGGCCCCACTTTATCAAAGACATTGAACCCAAGTGAAGATACAACCGATATTCTTTATTTTCATTTCAAATATTGCATTTATCGACATTACTGGGGGTTACCATGTCTATTATAGCAGGCCCGAATCGAGTGAGTAAGCGAAATGTCGCCTTACATCATGTATTGCGCCATCTCGCTTATACACTCATTTCAGGCCTGCTCAGACAGATTACGGTAACCTCCTAGATTAAAAGATACAAAGTGAATACCATACGGCGTCCATACGCATTAATAAGTATATAATCACTACATAGTATAAAACAATGTCGCTTTCTCTGTTCCTATATCCCTATGTATGCTTAAATCTTTTAAACTACGCAACGGATTTTGATGCGGTTTTTTTAATAGATAGATTCAAGAGAAAGGTTTTTATGCCCATGCGAAGCCAGGGCGGGTCGCTAGTACATATATAATACATACAAATTAATTTTTATTTCGTTTTTTATAAGATTGACGAAGAGTTTTACCACTGGTATTCTTTATAATAATGAGAATTTGTAAAATTAGTCACTTACTTGCTATCAGACTGGGAACTCTCATAGACCATAAAATTGGATTACTGCATTTGATTTTTACAACTTCAGAACCATCAAATGTATTTGATGTACTAACAAGCTCTCCAAACTTCAGACTCTGATTGTCTGAAAAGAAAAATGATAATTTAGAAGTAGTTATTATTTAAAAACTTATATACTTATTTTAAACCCTAAATACAAAAATATTGTTAATCAAGCGAATTAATAAAAAGTTAAAAAAATAAAACCCGACAATGCATTCTGATCTACCTCCTTGGAAAAGCTTTTGTTTGGCGGAATCTGTCACCAGTATGTATGACAGAGCTACGAATATTTATTGCGATCTTTTACCATCGCATCACATAACAGACGAATGCTACTCTTATACCAAAGACCACACAACTCTTTTCAAGGTGTCATGTGTCTTTTCATGTTGTAATTTTATTTTTGTATTTTAGCTGTTTTTTTTTATCAAAATGTCATTTGATCTCAATAAATAATTTTTATTTTTTTCTTCGAAGCCACCCACACCTTTTAAAATTATATACATGGTGGTAGGGTAAACACTGTAAAAATATTGGATATATAACTACATAATAAAAATATCTGATCAAATAAAATATGAAAATTTTTATTAGTTTAATAATAAAATTAAGGTGTTTATTCCCAGAAACCCCTACTAATCTAATACACTAGGCTGCGGGTGTGTCTGGACCTATGTCCATATGCGTATAATACGGTGTTGGTGGCTGTAAGTTTTCGTGAATTCTTTAAATTAATTTACTAACAAAAAAATAATGTTATTATTTTCTTCATGATACTTAACCTACAGTTTCAAAAATAACGGTGTTTACTCAGCACCCTGTATTGTAATCCTACCAAAAGAATTTCTTTAAATTAGAAGTGCAAATGGTCTCATAGCTAAGTGTAGGAAAGCAGATGTTGGGTGGCCAGCTGGGAACACAAACAAAAGCGCTAAGATGAAAAAGAGTAAGAAAGACAGGGGGAGGTAGCGAGATAGACTATATATTGAAATTAGCTAATATATATATTAGTAAGTAAATGAATTACCTAAATTCCACTTAAGTCCACTGGTTGTGACACTTTGACATGCTTCTCCAACAGGCACCAAAGAACACCAGGCTCTTTTATGCTGTCTGATACTCTCCGGGATACTTATAATATGATTTCCAGGAAATAGGAGCCAGGATATGGAGTCATCTGATATGATGTATACTTTTATGTCTGGGCCGAGGATCTTCTCTTTCGCAAGGAATAATGTTTGGATATTTCCTAATATATGGTCTAGTCTTCCTGAAGTTTGACTAATGGCAATTATGTGATTTATCTGTAAAAAAATAAACTATTAGTAGTCACAAAATTAGACTAAGTGGCATGCACTAGTATAAGGAAATATCTTTTAGAAAACATTGTACGTCTCTGGTACGCAGGGTGAGGGCCAGCTCCAACATCATTCTAAGCATGATCGCCGCCAGACTGGACTGTCCTTACCTCCGGCACTGCTGTGACAGACATGTCACAGTACCCATGCCGGAGAGAAGGTACTGAACCATTGTTTTTATTTCTTTTTGTTTTATTTATTTTGAATTATATTTTAGCTTGATCTTTAATTCATATTTCGTAAAGTATGGTTTAATTTAATATAATTTAATGTAGTATTAATGTCAATTGTATGGATCTGTGTCATCTGAAATAAATGATATTTAATTTTTATTTAATATGACAAAAACTAATCCACAAATAGTTCGGATTAGTTTTTATCATATTTCTTAAATTAATATAGAATTATACCAAATTTCATAAAAATTGGTTCAGCGGTTCAGCCGTAAAATAGTAACAGACAGAAAGACAAACTTTTGCATTTATAATATTAGTATGGATATGGATTTTATTTTCTTATGATATGACATTCTGAAAATGATTTTTCATGCTTTAAAAAACATGGTCTTTTCATAAAATTACTAGAAGATGGCATTTGAAATGCGGTCTGCTTGCTTCAAAAATCTACAAGAAAACATATATGCCACTGAACACCCCTGAAATAAGTCAAATCTATTTTGAGACAATGTTTACCTTTAGTTTTCCTTGTTTTATCTGCGAATTTAATTCCATTAGAGCCTTTGTAAAATCTGTGTAGTTTTGATCTGGTGTATGTACTATCTGAAATTGTAAGTTTTATTAGTCCTACAATTTAATGACTCACTTTTAGATGTTATATTGATTATTTAGACTTTTGACTACATTATGCCCTACTGTCTCATATGAGTGAGAAATGAGAACATTGGAATTTTTGTTTTTATATAAATATGTATAAAATTTTATCATAAAAAAAAGTCTTTTGTCTTGATGATTTTCTTTATGAAAATGTGATTGCATTACAGCATAGGTCATATTATATTCTATTCTATTAAACAAGAAATATTTGTATTTATTTGTTTGTACTAGCGTTTTCGAAAACAGCTCTAACAATTTCTTTGAAATTTTAAACATAATTTCTTACATAGTCAAAAAGATAATCTAGCTAGGTTCCATGCCTGGGAAAATTCATTTTATCCATATTTTCACTGATTAAGATTTTCTGCATAAAACGCTCAATCGCCCAGGTACTTGTATCTAATACTAGCTGACTATGGTCATCACATTCATTTCTGGATAAAAAGTGTGTTAATCCAAGGTGTCAGCATATGTCCTTACCAAATTTCGTAAAAATTGGCCTAACTGTTTGAATGTAAAGGAATAAAAAACATACTCTGTAAACTATAGTGGGATGGTGGTTTGGGATGGGATGGAACCAGTAATAGCACCTAAACATTTACCAATTTAAAAATATGTAAGTCATTATCCATTATTGTTAATGTATTGGAATATACCCAAATTTAAAAGGTTTCACCTTACAACCTTTCGCTTTGTAATGCTTCTTCACTTCTGGCAAAATGGAGTCAAAGTCTCCAGTTATTAGGTCTGGGTTTTTGGTAGATATTTTTGTACTTGACGGCATATTATTATAATATTTGTTCCACTGTGTTGTTCCACCATCAACCGTCACTCTCACTTGGGCTGAAATAAAACATTTAAGATTTTTTTAAAAGGCCAGTTTTAAATTAAATAAAAAATTAAAATAAGATTTCTTGTGCCTTGATTTATTAGATAGCTATTTGAACGCATTGAATACCATGAAAGAGGTTAACACACTTGACATACAAAGTAATGATTAATTAACAAACTCCATACATTGTGGTTCCATTAATGTGAGATTGTGTTGCTTTCGAGCCATTCAGACCATAGGTCATCTAATGAGATAAATTAGTAAAGGAGTCAATAGTTTTTTGAAATTAAATTATTATTTTTTCATACTTGACATTTCTGGATTTTACCCCACTTTCATGACCCCCATCATTACAATCTACTTTAATGTTCCTGATTTGTTCGCACACAAATATGTCAAATAATAATAAGTTTTTCTATTGTGTCTGGATTCTGAGAGGCAACTTGGAATGTTGACAATATAATTAGTCATTAGTTAGAAGTAAAAATAAGTCAATTTACAACAACCACTGTAAAACAGGAAGTGGCCTGATTTAAAGCTAAAAACCACACAGCCTGAGCTATAGTCAGCTGTTCTGATCAACCAATAATGCTATTATTTTTTTACTAACCGTTATTCCAAAATTTGGCCATGAATTCTACGCACTGTGAAATTGGTCTGTTCAGAATAAGGACAGCATATTGACTCGAGTCACTTGTAATGAATTCAGAGATATCCCATTTGCAGCATTTCACTATACATGGTTGCTGGCAGTATTGTTGCTGCATACATAAGATATGTTTAAGTTTTCGTGCCTACAATGATGAAAATACATGAATATAGATGACACTGAATATGGAAGATACTATTTATGTTATATAAATATCCAGTAACGAACGACATTAATGTATGAATGTTTATTCAACATGTTTATGTAACACATAAAACAGGTGGCTTAAATTAAAAACATGAAAACTAAATAATGAGAACATACAACATACAGGCGAATAACCTAAAATAACTTACAATATTGTTTATTCCATTTAAAGACATATTGCACTGTACCAAATTATGATGTGCTTATTCAATTATAGGCAGAATCTCTTCGATCCGATAAGGAACTAATAACTTTCGATATAAGAAGGTATAATTACAAATCAAGTTCGTTTTTAATGATTTGCCGTGTGTTTTCTTCCAACTTTTTTAATTTCAAATCAACCAACGACGAGCCATGCGTGTGCGAGACGACTACAAACAACGAATACTATACTCCTCTAACGAGGAGAAGAAGCGCCACTCCATAGAAAAAAAATTACCCCGACGAAACTTTAGTTCCTGATAATTAGGGGTAGATAGCGCTGCCGTCGAATCTAATGACAGATAAACTGACGCGCGAAATATGAAAATCTACCATTAGACGGCGGGAATTTTAAAATCTTAAGTTTTCTTTTTGGTATTTTCGTTTCGGGATTTGCCTATTTTATTTTTAATTCTATGGCCTAAATATATTTTGTTTTGTCTGAGCAAGTTTCTAGTCGCTCAAACTAAATAAAACACAGCTGTTTAAGAATTTTTTAATATTTTTATTTTTTAGCTAGGCGTTTTTGAGCCAACTCGCTGGCGAACTTTCTGTTTTCCAATACGCAAAACCTTTTAATTAAAATTAATGCAGTTGATTTTTTAATCATTATCATGTTGGACGAGAAATGCTCCGGACATTCATTTAAAAAAGTAAAATTTATGCTCTCCCTTAATAAATTCATGCATTTTCTTATAATTAGGTCTGAATGAGGATTTTCATGAATAAAGTTTATTACAACCTCAGCAGATTTTTCCACGCAAGCAACGAATCTGTGGTTAGCATATTGAAGACTATGCTTGCCCTCTGTGTATTCTTTGAATTCAGTAAACTGATGAATGTCACTCGACTTTTCAGCAAGCATAGCCTTCTTACATTGTTTGCAATCTTTTGCAAATTTTTTAAATATAAATCCACAAACGTATGCGCATGCTTGCATTTCTGCTGAGGTTTCTATTTCCTCATCCGACACACTTATTTCATGTTGGGAGACATTTGTTTCTATATCCGCAGCATTAACATCGGTATTAATATTTGTGTTGCATTTGGAAAACAGATGCCTAAAATTATCTATCAATTCGCTATTATCTGGCTCACAATTTCGGTTATCATTAATGACATTTCTTAAATTTGTTATCATTGCAGTCTTCAGGCCGGCAACAAATTGAGAGACTGTGGGATTGTCATTCGAGCCACAATTGGCTCTAATAGCCCCAAAGCAATTTTCCAAAGCATCTTGGTTTATTCTTCTTGTTGCAACTGATTGAATTTTATAGATTTTATTTAAATTATCCCACAGTCGCTCATAGCCGTTTAACAATTTAAGCCAGCCTTTTTGTGATGGAGGAGTTCTTTTGCTCCCTATAAATTTCATTTCATTTAAAATTGTTTTGGATTTTTTAATGAAATCCTTATGTGGGCTACTGGCGGTCCAATTAGTCTTATACGGCTTCCCATCTTCTCGGTCTGGTGAATTTGCGTTTAGCAAATCAAATAAATTGTTGAAGTGCTCCAAAAAAGTTGCTGTAGCAATAGCTTCTGAAGGCAGCTCATCTGAAAAAAAATATTATTGTTATATCCATACTAATATTATAAATGCGAAAGTCTGTCTGTTCCTCTTTCACGGCCAAGTCGCTGGAAAGATTTTGATGAAATCTGGTATGAATATAGTTGAAGACCCGAGGTCAAACATAGCCTATGTTAGGCTATGTTTGACCCATGACACTAAATGGCGAGTCCACAACAAAAATTTACTAATATTGTACTTATAATTTGCACCTACACAATTGTAGGGCTTTCTATTTTTTCCACTAATTTATGGTCACCTTACAAATTTTTCCCATACAAAAAAGCCATAAAACATTTTTTCTTAAAAGTATAATACTTAGAAAATTAGACAATGTGTCATATTTAAATAAAAAAATTCTAAAAACTCGTGTTCTAATTTCCATTTTGCTATGTGGTAAGGTTTAGCCAAAAAAGGTGAAAGTAGTGAGCTCACAATTCAGACGTTTCGAAAAAATTCAATTTGCTATAACTTTTAAATATAATATTTTTTAACAAAATTTTTTTTACAAATCTCTTAATGTCAGTATCTGTGATTTAGTACAGTTTTACTTTACATTTCCATACAAAAATATTTTTTTATTGAAGATTCTTTTTGGCCTTACTCTAAGAACTGAGAGGCCAAGATAAACGGCTATAAATCCAAGGTTCATTCTACAGATTTGAGAATTTCTAAATAGTTTTTAGATTTTTTTTATTAAATCCTGAAATAAACAGTTTTAGGGTAAGTATCGTACTTTCCGTGATTTTTTTTACGAACGTCTGAATTGAGGGTCCAAGTCTTTTTATCATAACTCATCGTTCTTACTATTTTTTTATTAAAATTCCTGTAAATGTCATTGAATTTCTCCAAAATTTAAAATTTGGGCCCTCAATCCAGATGGACATGATTTTCAGGCGTCATGACGGTGCCGATGCAAGAGGAGCTGCAAGAAACAGCTAGTGGTTTCATGATTTATATTTTCTATTATATATATATATATATGTTTACAGGTTTACTTACTAGTAGAGGCTTTTGAAAATATGCCACTTGCAACAGAGTGGCTGAATATATGGGCAGCCAACTTAACCCGCATTTTTTCTTTGCCATTGGGTTGGAGATGCCGTTTTGACAGCTTTGGAGCAAAAACGAAATGTGGATTTTGATTGTCCAGTTCAAAGAACTGTTCGACGTGCTTCCAAGATGCAACACCTAAAATATTAAAAATATCTTTAGAATTGTTTATGTGTACCTAATTAAAACCATGGGATAAAATGTTTAAATTGCTGGACTTTAAACTAACAGTATGTTATACATATTATGTAATGTAATGTACTATGTATTACCTATTCCAGTTGAATTGCCTGCAGTTGTAGACTGGACAGGGACAGGTAGTTGTACGTCATACGTCATAAACAAATTCCGGAAGCACTTCAGGAGATGTGGAGGGTCTGGTAATGTAATAATTTCATTGCCTTCGTATTCGAAATATGGGTGGTCCACATTGGATCCTAAGTTCTCTAGTGCTCTTACATTGACTCCGTCCATGTCACAGACTGTTGCACAAACTTTTATACCCGCATTCAGACATTCATGTAGAACCTGAAAATATATAAAATAAATACCATAGTAGGTGTAACTTTTATGGATATAAGTAAATATAATAGTAATGTACATAATATATTTCATACCTCCTTAATGAGGACTATTAATCTGTCTGCAGTGACATAATCGCCAGACAAATAAAAAGCAATTGGTTGCTTCTTCATTCGCCTTATCCATACAAGCATGAATACTAATGCATGGGATGCAAATACTTTGGATTTGCCTTGATGCCCATGGTCTTGATATCCTTCGATCTCATCTGATTTTGGGTTATATCTAATATTTTTCATTATCGACATTTCATCAAATGTTAAAAAACACACATTATCTGTGTTTTTGTCAGCATTTTTTTTTAAATTTTCAAATATTATTTTATTTATTCCTGGCTTTAAAGGGAAATGTCCCAATAGCCTTTTTAATGTTGATGGACTTGGCAAACAAAATAACCTTTTCAAAAGGTTATAAGTACGAGGAGATTTTTTGTACATTTCTAAAGCCATAAACTTCTGATCTTCCTTCCACCTTCTTCCTTTGAGCTTTCTTTGACCATTTTGTAATTCTCCTTGAAGCATTAACGCCATTGATGGACTGATTTTTTGTTTCAATAGTTTAGTGACATCTTCATTATCATGCAGCATCTGGAGGACATCGGTGCGTGGTTTTTGTTTTAATGTAGTTTTGAGTTGGGCCACTTTTTTCAACAAATATTTGCATTTATTGTAATTTTTAGTCTCAATAGCTGATAATTTTTCGGTCTGCGTAGATATTGTTTTCTGAAATCAAAGAAAAATGTTTGCGTTAGATGTATGCGAAAACAAATATAATTAGTTTCTTAAAGTGTGTTTTCAATACAGCAGACACACCATCGTTTGATTTTAGCTTAATCAATACCATCATTCAATAAACTATCGAATGTACATTATGTAGATTACGTCCTATCACATAAGGTCAATAAAGGCGAAAGTGTGTATACCCAAAAATTTGGATTTTGATACAATTTGGTAATATCAAGGTAGGTGAAACCTTAATGACGAATTTTAAGCTGAAATAAATTTACCATTCATGAAGGATAGCAACAATCCAAATTTGACAGGAGCACAGTTTTGGACAAACTGCTAGTAGCAATAATATCATCATGTTACATGTATAAGTAGCTTATTACTGCAATGCATATAAACAAAAATGAATGTTAATATGAAAGGTTAATATTAACCTTTTATTCTAGCCATAACATTTATCAATTGTTTATTTACAAGTACTACTTACCCCTAAAATTTTAGGGTTAAAATCATGAGAAAGTCCAGCTACAGGCCCTTGGAGCTTTTCCTCATTTTCACTGATACAAGGCACAGCAATCTCAAGCATTATAGGCTGTTCAGGCATAATTTGCCCGTGAACCTGGGAACAAAAACTTCACATTATTAACATTTCATGCTAGCCATAACATTTTTTTACGGGTACTACTTACCCCTAATATGTTAGGGTTAAAATCACGAGAAGGTCCAGCTACAGGCTCTTGAAGATTTTCCTTATTTTCAATGAAAAAAGGCACAGCAAATTTCTGCAATCGTATCTTATCTGTTGAAGTGTATGACGAATCAGCAAAATGTCTACTACAAATCACTTTACATGATTTGTACAAACCACCAAGGGCTTCCAAGTCAAACCAGTCTTTTTCTGGATAGCAAAACATTGCCCATGCCATTAATCTGAAATAAAAAATTGATTTATTTGTTGATATTCATGGGTATGTATTATATTTTTATACATCTCTTTTTGGAGTTTTTATATTTGCCTGGGGTGTGTACATGGCCTTTAGCCTTCAGGGTTGACTAAGCTATCCAATGGAGAATGAATTTTTCAAATCTGTCCAGTAGTTCCTGAGATTAGTGTATTCAAACAAACAAACTAACAAACCTCTTCAGCTTTGTAATAATAGTATAGAATAAAATTTTTAGTATAGACAAGCTGATATTTAAAAATGAGAAAGTGAGTTTGTTTGTTTGGTACTTCTTCATGCTTTATCTACTGAACATATTGTCATAAAATTTTGCATAGTTTATCCCAGAAAAAAGTATAGTTGGGGGATCAATATTAGCGTGGACGAGTCAAGTATGTGTAAAGCTGTGGAGTGAAGTATGTGTAAAGTGATTACAGTGAGTCTGTATGTGCATTACATTACAATAATGTCAATGATCTAAATTGGTCAAATAAATAAATTATATTATTAATCACAAAAGAATAAGAGCTAGTTCTATAGCTTATTAATTAAAAGTAAGTGTATTACTTACTGGGATACATTTTCATTATTTTTATTGAGTGCTGGAAACCGGTGCATCCTCAATTCAGGGCTTGATGCCTGAGTGGCACCGCATTTGGAGCATCTGGAAATTTATTTGATTATTGAAATTTTGTAATTAAACAATAAAGTTAAAATAGATCAATTTCTATCCATTTATTCATAAAAAATTTTAACATACAGATTAACTAACCTGTCTCATTCTCCTGTGTCAAATCAAATTGTCTATATGAGAGAAAGGGACCCAGCAATATGCTTAGCTTAGTTAGCTAATCTGCAGGGTAAAATTTTTATGAATAAGAGGGTACATCTATATATGGTGCATAATGTGGTATTGAACAAAGAATGTACCTATCAATTTAGGAAACCAATAAAAGATTCATGCCAAGAGTACTTTATGTGCCATTAAATTTATTGTTAAGCGGTATCATTATAAATACATTTTTATACGTAAGATCCTCTTGGGTTTGGACTTACATACAACCAAACTTTGGTAAACACAAGCTAAAAGATTTTTCTGCCTAGCTACCGAGTATGGGTTTAATAATCATATGGACTATTACTTACCTCCGATACATATGAGACATTATGCACAAATTTAACAACACACGTAGCTAAGTCTTTTCTCATAAAAACAATTAATTTTACACAAAAATAATGCAACAAGTGCAACTTTACAGTCTATGATCAAATTTTTAATCGCAGGACATGTTACGGAGGACACACGGGGCTCAACTCAACGTAATACTACTGATGATGATGATGATTGAATTCAGAAATCACGTGAAAAGAAAACAAAACTGCTTCTTGAAAACAACTGAAATGAATAAGAAAAGTTGAGAAAACCACAATGGTTGCCGCCGCCGGAGGAAACAAACTTTTTTTGACAGCCGGTGTCGTATAATGTTGCCATTACTTTTATTTGAAAATTATACCACTAGCTACCTAATATTTAAACTCACCTTAATATTTATCAAGCTTTTAATTATTTTTATAAAATAGTAAGAGAACATATAATTTGACATTGTTTATCAAATTATAAAGTTTATAATCTGCTTAATTTTGCCTAAAAAATATTAGTTTACGAAACTACCACAATGGACTTTTTCAATAATAGCCACACTTTCATCAGATCAACTATCGTATTCTGTCTCTGTGTGAGTAAATTTTACACCGACACGAAAGTGATCACCCCCACTACAAACATTAAGTACATGTACATACTTTAGTATAGTATCTCCTCCCTAGTCTGTGAGTACTACTGACTTCTGACGTCAGTCGTCCGTCAAGTCGTCAACATCAAGGAAGGAATTCAAGTAGAGGTGAGGCATAAATATTAGATTAGGTGCGTGGATTAGGTATTTTTCGATACCAGTGCGTACCTAATATTTGGCACACCGGATTAGGTATTTTTCGATGCAAGCAATATTCATCCTTAAATCATACGACGTAAAGTTCAAAATCGACTGAGAAGATTTTTGAATATTCTCGTCGGCTCTTGTATTGGGTATGTACCTATCCAATACTTTCATCCATCAAAGAACACTGACCCTTAAACTAATTATTATAAGATAAAAAATCGGTTGCGAAAAATATTTGCTACTAGAATTAAACGTATGGATTAGGTACACTTTTATCAAATATTTTCATCTAAACAACAATGACCTTTACGCACTTTAAGAATAAGATCAAAAATCAGTTGCAAATAAAGTATTAACAATTACTGGGATTAGGTGTATTAGATTCGCTAGTGCAGCAGTGTTACTATTAGGAGCTTCGATCCAGAAATGTTATCTAATACACAGATTAAGGAACAATACTTTGAAGATCTAATACTATCGTGTTAGAAACAATATTGAACTTTACGATGTATGACATAAGGTTGGGAATTGGCTGCGAATGGCAGGGATTAGGAAGAGGTATTCGGATTAGGTATTTGGATTAGTTATTTTTTGGTATTAGTATTAGATAGAACAGGTACGGGTTTTACCTAATCCAACCCACCTCTAAATTCAAGAATGTCCATTTTTTTAATACTTTTTACGGCCCTGGAAACTACTTATTTAACTCCTTTTTTACAATAAATCTTATTCAGTCCACAGATTAATGATTAACGATTGCGACTACATTTTCTAATCATCAGCCATGAATCCATGATTGCAGATTACTAAAGAAATCTAAAAAGTAATCTCTCCGATGATTACAGATTATTAATCTGCAATCATGATTACAGATTTATATTTAATTATTTTCTCTGTATTTGAATTTTTTATTCGTACAAACGATGTATGGAATTTCTCCAGGATTCTTTATGTTTTTTGAGTATTTGTGCATAATAATCGTGGATTATTATTCGCTAAGTTTTCGTGAACTAGCATAAGTGTTGGGAAGTGGAACTTGCATGGTTTTTAGAGATGATAGTAGGCCACTAAATGAAAAAGTTGAAGAACATTAAATAAAACTTGATACTGGTAAAATTAAGCTATATATATATATATATATGTTTGATTCCATTTCGTCGATAATTGCCACAACAAAGAAAAAGCCTTAAAGGCCTTGTTTTCAGGGCCGTAATAATATTTAAATAAATCATGCATTTGTCATATTCGAATTTTGTCATTGTCATGTTGACTACTTATTTGTTGTATCGTGTCAAGATAGATCTTGTCAATGTCAAATGTTTTGAAATGTTGTGTACTTGTGTAGTAAAGAAATTATCAAATTAGGAAAATAAAATCTATTCTTTCTTGGCGAACTTAGGAAGAAAAGTTACAAAATTCTTCTTTTCAATTCACGTTTACGTACTCTTTAAAATGAATAGATTATTTGGCAGGGGCAAACCAAAAGAACCAGGTCCAAGTATAACGGACTGCATTGGCAATGTAAGTGATAAACAAAATGTCTCAACTTAATGGAGTGATGATTCATGCTAATCATGATGCTATAAAATGTCTTCATTTTTTTATTATTCATATAAATTGTACAATTAATTTGTCTTTAGACCCCCATTTCTCTGCCCTAGGAAAGGGGGATCCAGTTGCTGCTGCTTCCATTTATTGAACAATATTAAAGATTTGTTGCAGCAATCCCTTTTATTAATCACTAGTGGTTCTGGGAACAGTAGACCTCGCCGAACGCAACCCTCCTCTGTTAACGCCCTTACTCCTTTACTTTTCATAACTCTAAAGGAATTTGCCATTCTGTTATGCTTTTTCCTCGTCTATTCTCAAAATAAGGATTGTTTGCATAGTTATTTTCTTATTCTGATCAGACGGTACCGTGTAAATAAAAAAAATAAATGCTCTTGACAAAAATTTCAAAAAAATCAAAGAACCTGTGTGCCATGTTTCATTAGGATCCATTGGGAAATGCGACCTCCAGCCCGGTACAAGCAGATAAAAATCCGGACGAATTATTTTTTTACATTGAAATAAATTACACCATACTTACATGAAAACAGAGAGACACAGTTGGTTTTTGAAGTTATAATACTAATAATGAATTTCAGGTTGACAGCCGAGCTGATAATATTGAACAAAAGGTACAAAAATTGGAGACAGAGCTTCGGAAATACAAAGATCAAATGGCCAAAATGAGAGAAGGGCCAGCAAAAAATTCTGTCAAACAAAAAGCTATGAGGGTTTTAAAGCAAAAGAAAATGTAGGTACTTTAGAATTTTTGTGTTTTTACTGTATCTTCATCTGAGTGTGTATTCCCTTAGCATCTCTGCTCACTCATACTCATACAGCACACTCTTCATAGCCCAGGGTATGATATAAATATGCTCCTAAATTTAGCAGTACTGGTTAGAGTACAATGGAGCAACTGCCATCTGACCTCCATAACCCTTTTTACAGGCAAACCGTACAAACATGAATAAGTGGCCAGCACTGTCAGATTTTCAGGCTTCCAATAGGCATTTGTCACAGTCTTAATGATTATCGTCTAGTAATAGCAGCCAGAACGAATGGCTTAACATACCTTCTAAAAGATGAAGAAGCTCAACTTAAGCTACTAGTGGTGACCAGTTCAAGACAGGCTACACTCTCCATACACATAGGCCCACTAGGCTATCAAGCTCCTCAAACTTGCACAGTATACCTGTTTTTATTGTGTACTAGCTGATACCTGGCATTTAGCTCCCGTGGGAATTCTGAGATAAATATGGTATATGTGTTGTTTCAGAGTCTAAGCAATCTCCATTCCAAATTTCAGCCAAATCGGTTTAGCCATTTTCCTGTAAAAGAGTAAAAAACATCTGCATTTATAATATTAGTAGGAAATAAAAGGGAAGTGTTTCCTTGTTTGTTTGATTAATTTCTTTGTTGAAGGTCTAGTTTAATTTTTTTATTGCACTTTTTTTATCTGCAATCTGTTTAATGTGGATTTGTTGAGGGAGTGGGTAAAAAAGCCACTCCCCATTAGCTGCAACTTTTACTATGTTCTGGAATCTTGTTCCTGTATATCGTCATTTTAGGTGCTTTGGCAAAGGTTATGTGACAAGTTATTTAATATTACAGGTATGAACAGCAGTTGGAAAACCTCAGAGCTCAGTCATTTAACATGGAGCAAGCTAACTATGCAACACAAACACTAAAGGACACACACACTACAATAGCCGCTATGAAGGATGGAGTCACACAAATGAAAAAGGAGTTCAAGAAGATCAATATTGATTCAATTGAGGTTAAATTTATTTATTTACAATAATGAAAAGGCCCTTAAGATTAAGTTTTTTTTATTCATTTATTGAGAGTAATACATTTGAAGTGCTATTGTCATTAACTTTTTTCCCAGTTAATCATGAATGCTTTTTCCTATGGTTACAAGGGGATGTAATTTGAACATGGAGTTTGATTAATAATCATCTTTCAAACGGCTTGATGAATTTGTACCACTTTTCATGCATTCTAGTGTCCTTTGAAAGATTTTTTAATCCCATCTGTAGTATTCCGTGTCATAGGAATACTATTGAAAATCCTAGAATTATTTAATTATCGGCTCTCAGTCACTCTTGCCCACTTCACTTACCGTTCGCAGCTGATTGAGCTGTTTTACGGCCGCACATGCGCTAGAGACGACATGATACTTCCCTCTCTCTCTGTTGCATACACTACACCATCCCATATAATATTATAAAGCCAAATGTTTGTATGTTTGTTACTATTTCACACTTAAACGGTTAGGCCAAGTTTTATTACATTTGGTGTGAAGGTAGCTGTTACCTTGAATAACCATATAGTACTTTTACTCCTAAAAGTACGCGATTGCCATAGGTTTGGTCTGATAGTCAATTGGGTTTTATAAAGTATATAGCACTGCTGGGTATGATAAACTTTGGGTGCAGGTTGCAGATAGTTAATATTTAAAAATAAATTATAATATTTCAAATGCTCTTGCAGGATGTCAATGATGACCTAGCCGACATGTTAGAACAAGCAGATGAGGTGCAAGAAGCACTTGGAAGGCAGTATGGTATGCCAGAGATAGATGATGACGAGCTGGCTGCAGAACTGGACGCCTTGGGTATGTATCCCGTCTGGTCACTAACTTTGTTATTTTTTTATATTTGTATGTTGAAAACAGCCATATTACTCATTTGATAGAAAGGTTGTCTGGAACTTCAAAAGGCAACAACACTACACAGCCTTTGGTGAAACCAAATTAATATTGTCAATTAGGTATTATTTTCATTCTTGAATTTACTTTCGAATCCTTAAAGGACACATTTAGACAAACAGGCATACAATCCCATCTGATGGAACAAAATAGAATGAATTTGAATGGATAGTAGACCATTCGTAGCATGTCCATTTGGGTGTATTATTTTTACGCACGACATTTAAATAAAATATCAAATCAAAAAGTCAAATAGCGTAACAATCCTAATCTAATATAAAATTGTATAAATCCGGCCTTAGGCGACGAAATTGCCCAAGACGACGACACTTCATATCTAGATGACGTCGTGAAGGCGCCCGCCGCGCCCGACCGCGAACCCGGCGCCGACAGCGTCCGCACCAGGGACGGAGTGCCCGTCGACGAATTCGGATTACCACTCGTCCCGAGTACGGCCCAGACTTCCCGCTGAGAATTATAGTGATAAGGGTGTTCCACGCTAGATGGCAGCACTGAGATCCGATACTTTGTAGTCATCGGTTTATGTTTGTTCACGCCAGTGCTGCCCTCTTTTGAAATTAGATTGTCTTGAGCTTAGGTACTAAATCGAAATGTTATTTTAATGATAAAAGATTTTATGGATTGCATTACCACTGAAATGGTCGTTTCTAACAAGAATCTATTTCATAGACGACGAGTGGAATGCTTGTCAACAAAAAAGATTTTGTATTGCAGTTTCTTATTGATTTGTCGAAACCTCAGGCCGTCAAACCGGAACAAATGTCTTATCGTGCCTTCCGAAGCACGTTATCAGTTTTTCTTACCAGAAAGTGTGATTAATGCCTGCAATGTTCTATCTAAATGGGCAACCTAAGTACGTTTTCCGATGATTAGACAGTTATAGTTAAATGTCAAATTCGACTGACAGAATAGTCGTTGGATCCTAAGCCAAAGCGCCATCTAGTATTGAACACCCTTAATGATACAGGTGGTTCATAAATTAGTTTTTACTTTAAACATTGATCTGTCTTATGGAAGACGATGAAAAATTGATCTTACCGCACGGTCGTAAAAAATATGCTTATATCACCTTTTCATTTAAATTATATTATAGCTTGCTTGCTATTCTAAATTAGTAAGTAGGATACAGCTTATTATTTTAACAATCGCCTGTATTTTATTCACAAACCATTTTATATAGAACAAGTTTATGTTTAATTGTATTAGATAAATTAAATGTTGTGATATAATAATTTTATATAATATATTTAACAGTAAGGAAAATTAACAGCGACAATATTATATACTTAATGATACATACAAAATTAATATAAAGAGTTCTCAATACCATTGACCTAACGTGCGTAGGTACGTATGCTCAATATTTCGGTTCAATGTTTTTGAGAAATACTCAAAAAAATTGAACCCCTGTAGGGCTGATATTTGTCGATCGACATTAGTTCCTGAAATCGTTCGTCTTATCCATGTCATGTTCACACAAATAAGATCACAGTAGATTTCGCAATAAGTTGCCTATCATAAATACATATTGTCACATATATTATTTCTTGTTGAACGTGTTTCTTGCTATTAATAAGTTATTTAATAAAAAAATGTTGGCTCTGTGGGCTAACTTTTTTTTACGGTTGTACGATAAAAAAAGTGGGAGGAACAGCCTTTAGAATTTATTTAATGTGTTTCCAGTGTTTAGCCTGCCTTAGGTTCGTAACTATGTTCTTCGTAAATAAAGATGAACGCCTCCCACCTAAATGTATATGCACAAGTGCAGGCATTTGTCTTTTTGCGAGCTATTGCACGTTATAAATATTGTAGATTTTTAAATATTATATTTAACTACATTCAGAACGCTACCGCGCTGTATGGAAATAAATTATGAAGTTTTTTTTTATTGTTTAGCCATTGGCCATAATAATGGTCATAATCATAACATGGTTCCCTTTTTTACCTTTTTTCACACTTGTTTAACTTCGTTTTATTACAATATGTTAAATTCTTTGCTTGTTCTTGTAAAAACAATAATACTTAATTTGGTTAGTATTTTTTCACATTTTTGTTATAAGTCGATCTAGCAAATAGATATGTGAGATTTTTTCAAAATCTGTTGCTGTATCTCGTAATGTAAATGTAATGTTATTTTTATGTTAAAATAAACTTAAGTTGTACATTATTTTATCTTTAATTTTCATGAATCAATAAGTATACTGCCTAAAATTTTTTTTTATAATACTTTTTACGGCCATGGAAACTAGTCCTTTAAGGCCTTTCTTCAGTTTATTAATCTTCTTCAGTCCTACTTAAGTCAATTCAAGTCAAAAAGTCAAGTCAGTAGTCTAGTCAAGTGAGTCAGAGTCAGATGGCTAAGTGAAGCGGTGGAAAAATTTCACTTAGCTATAACTTGGGAGATTTTGGTGACAAAGATAAAAGTCACCTAATCGACACTGTACCACTTCCCAACACTCACGCTTGTTCACGAACACTTTGCGAATAATAAATCACCAATATTATGCACAAATACTCGATAAAACCTAAGTTTTGGAAATTAAATACAGCGCGGACATAGCGACAATTTACTTTCCCTCCAAAAACTCCACTGCCTAAAATCTAAAACACAGTCAATCCAGATATTTTGTTTTTTTAAAATAATTTTACGGCCATGGAAACTAGTCCTTTAAGGCCTTTCTTGAATTTATTAATCTTCTTCAGTCCTACTTAAGTCAGTCAAGTCAGTAGTCTAGTCCAGTCAATTAAATAAGTCTAGTCAGAGTCAGATGGCTAAGTGAAGCGGTGGAAAAATTTCACTTAGCTATAACATGGAGATTTTGGTGACAAAGATAAAAAGTCACGTAATCGACACTGTACCACTTCCCAACACTCACGCTTGTTCCCGAACACTGCGAATAATAATCCACCAATATTAAGCACAAATACTCGAAAAAACCTAAGTTTTGGAAATTAAATACGGCGCGGACATAGCGACAGTTTACTTTCCCACCAAAAACTCGTCAATCCAGATAATATTTATACCATAAACAGCAATGTATAAATTATCTTAAACCGACTTCTTAAAAGTAGGTTCTCGATTAGTTTTATGTTATTTTGATGTTTTTATATACTTAAGTAGGTAAGTCTGTCAGTCCCATTAAAAAAAAAACTAATATATGTATTGTTATTTGAATCATTTTAATCAAAGGTATTGTTAAGGATTCTTGTTTATGGGGCAACTGCCAAAAAACTTTTCCCTAAGGCCCTTCGTACACAAGGCTACGCAAATCTTGGATACTAATGTTGTATACTACATTAGTATCTTGTCGCGAGTATCGAGTAGCGCATGGTCCGTACACACGACATTGAATCGCAAGACGTGAATTGCCTATTCAGCACTGCAGACGTAGCGGCTAAACAGATTACACATTTACAAAATGTCTGACACAAGTGATGATGAAACTATAATTTCGTATGCCCTTAGTGCGAGTTTTTCTTAACGCAGACGCTAGCGACTGCGTTAGCGATTTTTTACGGCTGAGCTGTAAAGCGCCTCTGGTGGATAGTAAGGCAACTAAAAAAATTCATACAAAATCCTAACGCAGTGGCTAGCGTCTGCGTTAAGAAAAACTCGCACTAAGGGCACAGATAGACACGCACATGAGAGAGTGTGTGAGCGCAGAGCGCTTAATAAAATAATAATATTTTTTAATATTTTTTTAATTAAATGCGTAAGAACGGATCGGGGAAAGATCAGATAATTCTAATAATTCCCAAACGCATCAACATTTTTTAAATCTGGCAACATAATATTAAACGCCATTTGTTCCGCCCCTCCCCTCAGTCTTCCGTTGTCACTGCGATGAGAGATACGTGTGTAGTAGGCACAAAACCAAAGTGATACATTTTCGTTTTCCTATCGAAGATCCGAACTTGCCCCAGGCTACATTTTTTCAATTTTATGGTGAGTATTGTTTGTTTTATATTATATTTTAAATGTGAAATAGTTTTTTAGACTGTAACTATTAGTTTAAACTGACAAACGCATTCGTACGATGGTTCTAAGCTGAGATCCGGTCTTGCCCCGTCTGGTTGAATTTCGGATTAATTTCATCCGATCTTTCTCGGTTGCAAAAAAGTCAGTGGTTGTCAAACTTTTATAGGCTAGTGATTCAACCAGTACCCATAGGCTATCGGTATATTATTTTTTTTTGTTTGTGTGACTTATATTTCTTTTGAGCATTTAAAATATTTTCGTTTGAATGGCTCGGGTTTGAGCCCCATTCAAAATATGTTAGGATCAGAAACTTGTGTCTTTATTAATAAAGGATTATCGAGTATTTCGTTTATTTTTTATGTAATACAAATATTTTAGGTGTTGCTAAGTACGTATTATTGACCCACTTTTTCTAATAAACAGTATAAAAATAAGAAAAAATACATCACTTCCCATACTAAATCAATATAATTTGTCTATTTGAATAGTAGTAGATCACAGTTATTTATATTTTTATATTTATTATTATTTTATCATAATTTGACGTAACTTTATTTGGTAAGTTCGTTAATATTATGGGCCAAAGCTTAAGCATTTTTAGTATTATAAAAATAAGGGGGTTATGTATTTCCATGTGGCAGGCCGCATGCATCCAGAAAGGTGGGTTCATATACTTACTGTCTGGGTGCCGTCTGATGGGTACAGGAAGAGAGGATGACCGAAGATGAGATGGATGGATGATTTGAGGAAGTTTGATAAGAACTGGAAGGATATGACTGAGGATCGGGACAAATGAAAGGAAAGAGGGGAGGCTTTTGCCCAGCTAGAAAAAAATGTATTTACTACCCTTTTCTTTGTTTACTTTATGATTGGATTTAATGTTTTGCACTTTCAGTCATGCCGAGACACTACGTTAGAAAAACCACTAGAGCTGCTTACTCTAAAGAAGACTTAAAAACAGCCATTGAAAAAGTTAGGAACAATGAACTGTCCAACTATGAAGCTTCACAAATATATGGAATTCCTAAATCGACACTTAATGACAGAGTCAATAATAAAACAGGTCATATAAGTGAAACCTTGGGACGACCACCAGCAATTCCTCTAGAACTGGAATTAGAGCTTGCATCTCATCTGCGTACTCTGGAAAAATGGGGGTGGGGGTTGTCGCGAGAAGAAGTGCTTGAGATAGTTGGGGAATTTATTAAAAACAATAATTTGAAAACACCATTCACTGATGGGAAACCTGGGGCTGATTGGTTCATTTCTTTTAAGAAGCGTCACAATTTATCTATAAAGAAGCCACAACCAGTTGAATATCTGCGCAAAAGAATGACTGATCCCTTTGTAGTATATGATTATTTCAAAAAATTGGAAGAATTATTAAAAGAGCTGAATCTCGAATTATCGCCAGATAGAATATGGAATCTAGACGAGACATCTATGTGTCTAGATCCTACTAAAACTAAAGTAGTTGGTGCAGTAGGCAAACCATGTACCAGAACTACTGCTGGTACCGCCAAAGAAAACATTACTGTGTTAACTACTGTCAACGCAGCTGGCAAGAAATTGACACCTTTGATCGTTTTTAAAGGAAAGCACGTATATGACGAATGGATGGTAAAAAAAAAGGAGGAGTTTGATTTTGACATTTCTTATGCCGCAAGCAAACGTGGTTGGATGGAGACCGAAATCTTTTTCAATTATATGTCAAAAATCGTTATTCCAAGTTTGGGGTCAGAACGACCCGTTTTAATTATTTATGATGGCCACAGCACTCATGTGGACAATAAAGTTGTATCATTAGCCATAGACAACAATGTGACTATACTGAAATTACCAGCACATACATCGCACTTACTTCAGCCGTTAGATTTGGCGGTATTTAAGTCTTTAAAATCCAACTGGGATAAAAATCTTGTCAAATATCAACGACAAAATGTTGGCGTTAAATTACGCAAAAATGCTTTTGCTGAAATGTTTGCTGACGCCTGGAATCAAACCAGTCCGAAAATTATACAAAGTGGCTTCAAAAAAGGAGGCATTTATCCTTTCAATTCAGGTGTAATCACAGAGGAAAAATTTGATCCAGCCGCATTAAAGAGGTGGAAAATGCACGAAGCCCAAAAAGAATTAAAGCCACTAAAGTCACTTCAACAGCTATGTTTAGACATTGTAAATAATGTTAAGTTTTCACCAATAGGTTCTCGTACAATGCAGAGTTCTACTAACTGTGACACTAAACATCTTGAAGTATCGGAACTAAAATGTACGTTTGAGGAATTACTTTTACAGAAGCTTAAATATCATCCCCAAACGACTGGCAAAGTTACACGGAAACGTGTTGCATCCGGAGCCGAAGTTATCACCCGCAAAATTTTAGAAAACAAAAATAAGGAAACATCGCAACAGCCGAAATCAAAGATAACCAAAATCAAACCAAAACCAATAAACTATATAAGTGAAGTTACAGGTGGTCCTAAAAAAGCAATACAAAACAAAACAAAAGCTAAATTCGAGGAATCCCGAAAAAAAATTAAAAGATGTTCGTTAACCTGGGAACCTGAGGAACAAATTTTAACAGGTGATCTTGAAAGATGTGATTCTGAGGAGGAAAGTCTGACTATTTTGGACGAAAAAACAGGACTAATCCAAACGCTAGTATTTACTGATGCTGTGATAGAAAAACAAGTAGAAAATAAAGAAAATGTTTTAAGAAGTGAAAACAATTTAAAAAAGAAAAAATCAGTACCTAAGAAAAAGAAAAGGCTGCGAAGTAGTTCAACAACGACGGATGAAGACATTATGAGCATCCACACTGATAGTGACATATGTGACATTGTATCGGTTGAAGATGAAGATGAAGAAGATGAAGATGTAATCAGAAAATTAATTGATGAAAAGGAAGCTGCTATTTTTGCACAAATTTCTGAAATAGATAAACTTGAAAATCAAACACTTGAGTATGACGAAAAACCAAAGATTATAACTGTAAAAGATTCAAGAAAAGAAGAAAAGCCAATATTGTCTCAGCAAACTAATAACTGTAATGCATCGCAGGAAAAGAATGAAAAATATGAAATTGAGGAAAAACCTTTAACATCGATTAAAGCAGATAATGAGTCTCCAACTTACCACATTGGAGATAATATATTAGCTCGGTATTATGAAAAGAAAAACTGGAAACATTATGCAGGAACGATAACCGAAATTATTTATAAGGACCGACTTCAATTTGAATACAAAATTACGTTCTACAAAACTATACGGAAAAATAATACATTAAAATTTGTCGAACCAAAGAGGTCTGATATAGACTGTATACCAGGCGATCTTATTGTAAAAGAATTAAAACTGATTCAATTTAAGGTAAATCCTAGTGAATTCGTCTTATATGATGATAGTGATGACGTGTATTTTCTGTAATTTAAAGATTACTTATCTCATTGTATAAGTAAAAAGTTCATTTTTTATAAATCATAATACATATATGTGATATTTGTTAACTGCATTTATTTTTGTTTCTATTTCGTTTTGAAATTGTATTGTTTAACTTGAAGGTTTCTTTAAACCTTTATTATTGTTAATTTTATTTTGTTATAAAAATGCAACCAAATGATGATTCTATTATAGACTACAGGCCCATCCATAAAATGGATGGGTCATATGAACCACCAGGTGACGTATATAGGACGATATAAGAGCATAAAATAATAAGATTCAGCACTATGTCGTCACTTGTAAGCTGTCCAACTGAGTGCTGGTGAGAATTCAAAAGTGCAGGTAGAGTGTGTGTACATTTTGGTCATATATTTTGTACGGCATTTTTACCATCGATAGATCCATGAAAAATAATAAGAAAGAGCGCAGTGCCGTAAAAAAATGGTGCGGTATTTTTGTTTGATTTTCTGACAATTTTTTCCCCTTCTCGTATGATTTTTGTACGGCGTTGCGCTCTTTCTTATTATTTTTAATGGATCTATCGATGGTAATAATGCAGTACAAATATTATGACTAAATGTACTCATACTCTACCTGCACTTTTGAATTCTCACCAACACTCAAGTTGGATAGCTTACAAGTGACGACAAAGTGCTGATTCTTATTATTTAATGCTCTTATATCGTCCTATATACGTCACCTGGTGGTTCATATGACCCATCCATTTCATGGATGGGGCTGTAGTCTATTACAAGTTAAGAAATGTTATGTTAGTAAAACACGATTGAGTTTATACTCGGCATTTAATACTTTGGTTCTTGATATTTTTTTTTTCTTTTGATATGCGATTGTCGTCAAAAAGGTTTTTTCATTTTATCCAATATTTGACTGATTTTAAAGTTTTGTATCCAACTTTGTTTATTTCTTGATTACAAATTATTAAATTAAAAACACAGTTAATTTTAATTGTTTTTACTCTTTATTTTCATTTCTTTTAGTAGGTTATTTTTCGACTTTGGAATTTATTGTTGACAAATTAAAAATGTAACTTGTCCATATGTTTTTTTTAATTTTTACTCTACCAAATATTATATACTTACAGTAAGAGTTTAGAACATTCACAGTCTTTGAAATTACATTACATACATTAAATGCGATTTAAAGATGTGTAGATCTTTTTATTAAAGCAATTTTTATTAATTGCTATGTAACGTTTTTAACTAATTAACATTTTTATTAATTTCGTCCTAACTCGCGCGCGATAGACTGCTAGACTCTGGATAAAGTTTGAGAAACATAATTTCTTCATGTGTAGTTATGCGGGGTAAGATCGGACTACCAAAAGTTAAAAAAAATATATTTTGATTGTTCTACTCAAACTACTTGTTTCTCTAGAAATTTTTTTGGAATACTTATTAATGAGGTAAGACCGGATGTTTGTGTAATAAAAACCTTATATTCTGAGCAATAGAATAGCTTTTAAAAGGTAGTCCGTACTTACCCCGCCATGGCCCCGTTCTTACCTAGTACTTGGATTTCAAACCAAATTTTCACAGAGTTATAACTTGGCAACGGCATAAGTAAAAGAATCGTGAAAAATACTGATTTATAGTCAAGTTCATCCTTATCAACGAAAGTCTAATTATATTTGAAAACATCGTATATATAATAGACAAAATTTTTTTTTCTGCAACTCCTTTAACTAACAGAAAAATAGGACGACCTTACCCCAACGTACCTTATACAAAATGTAAATACTATGAGCGTAAAATGTAAAAGCTTAATAATGAAAAAAAGAGGTTCTACCAAAAAGTGCTACCTAGTACTTTACTTTATTCCTGACTACTATTAAAAGATACCAACCTGTTAAATTAACGGCATTTCCTACTGCTACCCAACTTTTTTCCGTTATGTCTTTTTTAGAATACTCCTTCAAGTTATAATTGTATAAACAAGGATGTTTTTCCACCTCAGAAACAAATTTAATATTTAATAATTGCTCCGCCATCTTGAATGTCTCTGCGACTAATGTGGCGAAGATCTTGCCCGGGCGGTAGCGCGCGTCTGGCGCGACGCGAGTCGGCGACGCGACTAGTGTACGAAACTCAATGAATTTGTATGGCAGTAGTCGCTTGGAGACTAAAATCGTCAAGTATCGAAGATTTGCGTAGCGTTGTGTACGAAGGGGCTAAGTTGGATTGTCTTCTTCCTCATAAGTAGTCTCATCAATTGTAGTAAGTATACAATTTTTTACAGGAAATTCATAAATAAAACAACTCGGTACAAGGCAAAATAAACCTTTAATATTTATAATAATAATTTAGGGCATTATATTACAGTCAATTTCTAAGAATACTGGTATGTTCATTTCGTTACTTGGTAACATCGTGACGAGCATCACCACTTGACCATTAAAACACGTCATTCCGCACTGAACACAAGACATGGTTATGATACTACAGTAGACTCGCAACTCGAAAATAAATAATACTTAAAACACAATATTTACATCCTAATAAATGATATGTACAGCCACACACTTGATCTACGCATTACAGTCTATTTGCACTATGTCTATGTTCAACGTGTTCTTAGTCTAGAGACTCTTGACCTGTCTTTGGCAAGAAGAAACAGAGGATTGCAGCGACTGGAAAAAAATAAAAAATATATTGTTAAAAACCGGCAAATAATAATAAAATCACTGAAAATACACAATTTTAATTTTAGTCATACTTGTTAAAATAGCACTGCTGTCGTGGCAAAGAAATTGAAATTATTTTAAAAAAAAGGTAAAAATCTGCTACCTATCTACCTACCACGAGATGCAACTGCGTTAGCAATTTTGTATACCAAATTCGTAAAGCGCCCCTGGCGGATAATAATGTAACGAAGACATTCCATACTAATACTAACACAGCGACTGCGTTTATAAAATCTCATGGTTTTGGCAAAAGAACTTGCCAAGGTATTCAGACAGTTAACCGCACACCAAAGAATTTATATACTAGTGTATAACACTAGAATGCGCTCGGAGGACAAAAGCCGTTCCCAAATAAAACCTAAAGTTTGTAGGTGTCCCTTTCTAGTAGGTTGTATAAAATTCAAGAGGAAAAGGGACACCTACAAATTATGGACCTTTTTCTAGAACTTTAGCTATTTGTATGTAGGCTTTAAAGAAAAACCAACTTTGCAGAAGAGTAATAAGGATTAATTTTGAATGTTGTTTTTTGAGATTATTCGTAAGCATTCTAGTGTTTTATATAAAATCTCTTTGCCGCACACACATAACAGATTTAAATAAAGTTTTGCATCTAAAATATAGCTTATAATGATACCAAAACAATTTCCAGTTTAATGAAAATTTATACTTGAATAAATAAAATTTAATTCATTCAGTCTATGTAGGTAGGTACTTATATACATTCATAGAAATCTACTATACATTTAGGTATAGGATATCAATCTTCCTATCCTAAAATAGGGTGTAAGTATACTTACGGAATAAGAACGCTGAGAAGACGACGATAGGCACCACGCAGTTAAGATCGATGAGGTAGCCGAAAGACAGGTTACCAAGGAGACCTCCGCCTCGGCCCGCCGTCAGAGATAGCGCGGCCGCCATTACCCTGAAAAGAAAACAATGTTCCAGTGTGGTCAGATCAAATTAAAATTAAAATCTTAATATTTTGGTACCAAGTATCTAGTTCAATTTGGTCTCGTGATATTTTCAAAACACTATTAAAAAATACTGTAACTTATCACGACAAGTACTTATCTATCTATTTAGAAATTGAATGATAGAAAAAAAATTCAGCTTACCTAAGGTTCGTAGGGAATAAGTCGACGAGCACGCAGAATACAAGACTGATGGCGAGTGAAGTAAGGGCTTCAAAGATACACGAAAGGACCAAGTTCTGAGTCGAGTTTTGTACAAAGTAAAGACCCACGGTCACAAGGCCAGCGACGCCCAAACTGAAAACTGGAAAAATAAAATACATAATTATCTTATAGGTCGATTTGGTGCATTTCATATAAGTTTTATTTATAATGGCAGCATTTCCCCATTCTTTTGATGACTTGCCTCTACGCATTTTTTTGTAATACAATTGTGTTACTGATACGTGTTCAATTGATTATTCAAAGATTTTTGTTCCAAGTAATTTACGTCGCTTTATTTTTGTAAGAATTGTCACATAAAATGACGTAGGTTTCTGTATCTGTAACTTGGATATGATGCCAGCGTTGCACGAGGTGTTTTGGTCTAAACCCTTAACCTCTAAATTTATATTCAGTAGGTACCTAACACAGATTCAGAATTCAGAACCTCACGACTTCACGAGCGAAGCTGAAGACTACCTATTTAAAGGAGTGTTGTTTTAGGAGGGCCATACGATAAATAAATAAACAGATGTTTGTGTATTGGTGGTGTTCAGTTATAGGAAAACGATACAATTTTACTTACTAAGGAAGAATTTGGCACCGAGCTTGTGTACACAAAGAGGCAGCCATAGAGACGTCGGGATACAAGCCAAGCCGACAATCAGCGTGTGCATGTAGACACTCTGGTCGATGGTTTTGAGGCAGTCGAAAGGGTCTTCCTCGCCACCTTCGTCTACTTTATATTCGGCGACGGTACATACAGAGGCATGGGTGTCGGGGAAAATTTTCTCGTAAGTTTCGTAACGGTTGAACAGCTCGGGAAACCAGATCATGAGGGTATAGTAGCTGGAAAGATAGTCAAACTTTTTAGTAGTGTAGATGATTAGCACAGGTAAAAAAAATCGTTGACCAATTCATAGTTTTGAACTGGCCTAGGTATACCATTAACTTCAAACTTGAAATATGTTTTTAGCTACAACTTTGTTATATGTCTATTAGTGTTATTAAAGATGACTTTGCGCCCTGTTACCGAACCGGGTAGGTAAATTATATCTATATTTCTATTATGACCAACTAAACCGATCAGCTGGTTGTGTAGAATGGAACTCGATAAAGGGTTTTTTTCCAATCTTAACAACTGAAGGAACTCTTCTCCTCCTATATTTTTATGCATTTAACATCAGGTTCAGCGATTAATCACGACTCCACGTGGTCAATCGCTAGACATTCTGAATAAACTTATATATAAAAAATATATACTTGTTCAAAAGAGAGCCGCCCAAATAGCAATGTTGGTTTACCTTGTAGTTAAGCCAAACTGAATGATACACGTGAGAATAGTGTACTTGAGGTAAGGCGGCTTGCATAGCGCCTTGGTTTGAGTCCAGATCTCGCTGAACAGTCTCTTCAAATCTTTCTTTTTGCGTATGCTTAGACTTCTCACAGACTTTACGGAGCCCTGTGATGCCACCGACACCGTTCGTTCCTTCTCCTTAAGGCTTTTGATCTGTAACACAAAATTGACCATAAGTAAGACCCGTAGTTTATTGTTAAGGTACATACCTACAGTCAAACCAGCATACTCAGGTCTTTAAGTACAATTAATTAGAAAATAAAATAATAGAGATAATCTTCAAGTTTTGCTCAACTACTTAATCCATACTATTGCTTTCTATAATATGTGTTACTTTCTACTTAATCTCTCTTCAAGCTAGCTATCTAACCAAGTTTTTACAAACAGGCGCTAGCGAATGCGTTATCAATTTTGTGTGTAAAATCTGTAAATGGGTGGATAGTAGGTATAGGCACTTACATAAATATATCAAGTTAAATAGTCCACATAACACAGTGCACAATGATATTTAAAAATTCAGAATAAATTACATTCATCGCTTAAATTCTGTATAAAATCCTAATGCAGTCGCTAACGCTTGCAAAAACTGAAGTGAGGCCCTGATCGATCAGTGAGCCACAAAATATAATCTGTACTAAAGGACCTCTCTCTACCTCTACCTACAATAATAATGATGCGACCCAGGGTTTTATAAAGGGTGATTAGGATATAGGCAACATCTATGAAATCATGAGCTTCTTTGTTCTTAGGAAGGTTTACTTTCACTAGTCTAATTCGTTTTAATTCGTATCGTAATTACTCGTTTGTACTAATATAAAATATTGATGCTGTCTATCCGTTTAGATGCAAAGGTTGGTGTACGAATGGAACTCATAATTAAATAAGAAACGTAGGCCGTTTAGAAAATGCCTACAGTTTCAAAGTAAATAGGTAATTCATTTATTAGAAGTCGAGGCCGTACATTATTTAATAAGTCAGGAAAATTCTGAGAATTTTTCTTTCTAGTGACAGAAAGTTTCTTTCTACTGAAGTGTGTAAGTGTGACAAAACGTATCGATCTACGTAAAAAAATGTAGAATGGGTCCTAAAATATGGAGTACTAAAAAGATGTAGAGTTGGCAACACTTGTTTACAGAATTCTAAAGAAAAATGCTTAGGTTCGCACGGAATCTATAGAGTCCACGGATCCCCTTCGTTTCACATTACTGTGATGTTCCTGTTTACTATGGTCTTCGGATGTTTTATTCTGTTCGGATGTTTTATTCTGTAAAATAGATTTTAAAATTTAAGGAGCTAGCAATATTTTACTTAATTACTTATATGTTTACGTCTACTAAAAATTCTGAATTTCTACTAAAAATAAACGATTGAATTCACTAATTACTAAACACGTTTATCTAATAGCTAATCTAGCTATCTAGGTAGGTATTATGAAAATATTGATAAGTAAGTAGTAACCTAGGTACTTAATGAGTACTAATTCGCTAAGTATATATTCAGCCTCAAACAAATCTTTTATTTTAATATTTATTTTAATAAGTGATGTTTTGATTAAATAATAACCTGAGGCAACGATTACTGTAAAATTTAAAGGTTACTCTATGAGGCTATATATAATTCAAATAGGAACCTATATCATACAATGTTCTCCTAGTTCTTTGCACAAAAATGAACGTTAAGTGAGTACGTCCGTCTGTAGATAAAACGTGGTGAATATATTTTATGAGATCATAAAACATCTACAATAGGTATGTAAGAAAAATAAATCTTGTACATCTGGGGGACCCGTGGAACCTGGAGTACTTGAGGAGCCCGGGTGACTTGTACTATGACGTGGTTGCTCTGGAGCACCTGGGTGAGATGGTTGATCCGGACTACTTGGGCGATGTGGGCCACTTGGGTCTCTTGGGTGTTCTTGTACACCTGGGTCACTTGGGTGCTCTGGAACACCTACTGGGTCACTTGGGTATTCTGGAGCACTTGGGTGACCTAGAATACTTGGGTGACCTGGCGCACCTGGGTGACTTGGAGTATCCGGATGACTTGGAATACCTAAACTATCACCGGCCATAGAGCGGGCTTTCTCTCTAAGTCTTCTGATCTGTAAATTAAGGAAGTTTATGGGCCGAGAATACGGATAAGAAGTTATGATTTAGGATATTAAAGTAGAGGGATATTAGGTATATGATATTGAATGTAAAGATTGCGGGACCCAAAAAGCAAAGTTTTACTTTATAACAACCCCTTAACAAAACAAAGCAGAAATCATGCGATTAATTGCTAAACCACCTGATGTTAAGTGGATTAGGTCTAAGATAGAGCTCGCTACATACACGTAACATTGAACCTTAAAAAGACTTAGGATAGATATATGTGTTAGCCGGTAGAGAATTACATAACAACAATAGCATCCTGTATACTAAAGCATAATAAAATAATACGAAAAATTCCACTCCTTTGCCGCACCGTATGTCTCGCTACGCGGTTCGCTGACGTAGAGCATAGCGGCGCAATCATGTTGGGATTTCAACAACATGCCACTGAAGTCTATTACCCCCACACACCATGCCTGGTTGGTCAGTAGTCATGCAGTGACGAAACCTTATCGGTGGACGTCCTTTAAACCCTCCTATTCGATGTGTTAGATAAACATCCAAGACCTAGGAAAATTTAAAAGATAACATTTTTACCTTGACTTGCCCAGAGATCAAATCCTGGATTTAGTAGTACAGTAGCAAAACGTCACCGATGCTTCACAGATGCCGTTTGTTGACTGAAAAAGTTGCCAAATAGTTACTCACTGGATAATTGTCAGGGGAATCGCCAGTGTTCAATTTGTAGATGCCTTTCAGGCATTTGAGGGCGTCGTCGTAGTCTCCGCACTCCATCATGAACTTGGGGCTCTCAGGGAAGGTGAGGAGCCAAAATCCGAGCGCCAAAGACGGGACACCACACGCGGCGACGAACCAATTCCAGGAATCGTATGAGAACCAGTTGCGCTCTATACGGATCCCCGAGATAGGAATGATGGCCCACGCAATCACTGAAAACAAAAACAAAAATTTTATACCCATAGGGTTCCGTATTTGGGCTAGCTTGTAATTGAATAACCTAACTAGCCTAACCTAGCAGTCATACAACATTAGCATACAGTCACAGAGTTGTACCTATTGTAAAAATAGAGGAGAGTGAAGCTAGATTGGAATTTTGGAATGTCACCTCCATGTACTAACTTTATTAAGATTTAATTACAAACAACTTATAAACTTATGGGATACTTAGACATATTCAAGATCAACTGGTCTCAGATAATGGAGTGATTAGAATTTCAATGACGAAGAGTATAACTCACATGGCAGTAAGATGACGCCCAAAGTCCAGAACATTTCCATCCAGCAAAGGATTTTTTCTCTGTATTTGGTTTGTTGGAACTCTCCTAAATACGGGAAGCAGATACCCATGGCGCCAGCGACACTGTAATTGAAAATTTTTATGATTTGTACATGGTATCTAATAAAGGTTTATTCGAAATATCAAAGTTATAATTTAGTCCTATCATTTATGATAGACAATCATAAAATGTTAAATTAAATATGATAAAATGAGAAAGGTATCATATTTTGTGCAACAACATAAGAATCCTTTTTTCAGATTTTCACGCACAAATGATGTAAGTACTCAATATAAGTGACTATTCTATGTAAGTATTTTGTTTAGAATTTATTTATTTTTATTTTATTTACTATTGATTGGTTCCAAAACAAAATTGTTGCATATTTAATTACCCAGCATAAGCAGAAAACTTATAATAGCTATAGAAAAACCAACTGAAAGCAAATTGTTTGCGTTGATGACACTGTTCCATGCCTTATTTATGGCTAATCATTGGATGTGGGAACCATGCGATTATAAAGTGTTGCGTTGAGATCAAATCAACGTTATTATTTTCTTAGACGCATTAGAATACTGGCACTTATGAAGTAGTCAATAAAGTCGGAATTTATTATGGAATTGAAATATACTTCCAGCGTTTTAGTACGGATGGTTCAGAGCAAACGTGGCGGAGTCACGTGCGTTGCAAGGATGTATTTTTCTGATAGATACTTACGCAAAGCCGTTGATGAAACGACAAGCCATGAAGATGGGTAGGATTTGGACGAACGAGGATAGGATTCCGATGAAACCGTCCATTAGGAGTGTGGAGACGAGCACTATTTTTCGTCCCTTTGTATCAGCCAGGCAACCCCAGAAGTATGAACCGATAACCATTCCTGAAAAGATAAGAATATTGTAAGGGTATTAATTAGTTACTAGTAGGTACTATGTATGAATAATAAAAACGAATCTGAAAAATTGCGTAGCAAATGAATGACGATATATAGTTTTGAGCTTTCTAACCGCTTCTAGTCAATTGATTTTCGGGTAAATATAAACTTACTACCTACTACTCATATTCTTCTCGTGGATGTTGTAGATTGATCGATAAAGGTCAAAGCCCTTTATTGATACATCTCTAAACTGGTAACGGATTCCACTAATAACTGCATTTATAATTTTCATATTACTTTTAGTTTTTTGTCATTTTCTTACGCACACTCATTTTTAAGTACAAATTCAGACACGGATGGAACTAAACCAAACAGAAATGGTAGGTAGGTACAGTGGGCTGCAGAGAAACTGACCCCCATGCCACAAGTATCGCTGTTGAAAGGGGGTTAGATTTCTCTGCAGCCCACTGTACCTACTTCTTTATATAACAACAAATTGCTGACTTGCATACATAAACATCAATGTGTCAGATGACTGTTATAGGGTAAGTAGTTTCTTTCTGATAAATCTCTACTACTTACCCAACATAGGCGCGGCAGTGAGCCACCCTTTGTCAGATGACGTCATCTTGAAGTCACAGGTGGCGGCTGGCAGCACGAAGGACACTATAGTGATGCCAATGGCTGTGTTGGCATAGATCAGCCCGGTGACAGCCAGCAAGCAGAAGTGAAACCGACCAAAGCCTGAAACATCAAAATATGGAGTGGTAATATACCTACTTCATGAACACCTATTTCACATGGTCACGTTATTACTTAGGATAAACTAAGTTGACATCATATTTTTTTTTAGTTTTCTAATATTTCATAAAAGGTGATATCAAAAACCGAAAACCAAGAATGTTCCTGGAGAGAGCAGTGGACCACTACACATTAAAATCGTGCAGAAATTTGGAAAATTTCAGGAAATTTAAATTTCGGGCGTTTCACAGTTCAAACACACCACCCATGCAAAATGTTGAAATGGGTCGGTAGTAGTGATACAGATTTAACAGTTTGGTATCCGGGTTCAGAATAGACCACTTCCTCTCTTCCCTTGGTTGTGTTAAAGACGAATACGTGACAAATAGTGGTCATATTTCCTTCTAGAAACATATATTTTATCTAGGTTAGTATGTATGCACTTACCATAAATTTTTACATGCAGCATGAAAAAGAAAGAAAAATAAACTACTTATAAGAAGTTTAGTCCTATATAAACAGCCATGTTTATAGCAAATCAGACCATTATTGATGTTATGATCAACAGTTGAAAAGTTAATATTGGTATACTTTCAAAAAGCTAAATCATAATAATATATGATTTGTTTAAGTGAATTTACTTAAATAATAGATGATATGTACTAACCGGTGGCAGAAATCGCGTTTTCGAAGTCCGCTCCATGCTCTAAGAAGTCTAAACCTGTAACGAAAAAAAAGACAGACATTAACATCGACCTATTAACAAGTTCATTATTGTAAAAAAAAAACTTTTGATGATAACGAACATCTATCACTCAATTTTATTTATTGATATAAATTACTGGTCTGTCACCTCTATCGCCATTTATATTATAATTCAATACGAGTTCAATTGAGTTTGTGCCCAATACCTTGTCTCTCCTTATCACGGCGTCGTCCGTGGACTATACCATAGCCTTTTACCATAGTTTAATTTTTAAGGCGACGTCATTAGATGTACAGAATTCTGACTGTTTATATAGACGTATGCAATGTATCTTTTCGATTGGCACAATTGCTATTCGCTCTAGAAAACAATGGCAAATTATTAGAAATGCAATTGCTAATGTTTCAATAAAAACTTCTTTAGATAGAGACGATTATTCATGTTGATTACACTAGTTGATATATATTTTTGTACGTTGTTTAAGTATGTATATAAAAATACTTTGTATGTCTTATAGATACATAATGTTTACTAAAATATTTCAAAAACAAATTTAAAGCTACAATATATGATCTGAACGTATAAATACCTAATATAAATAAAAAAGGCATGCTTTTCTACCGGTTTTAATTCACCCTGAACAATTCAAGTGCCTACAATTTATAAAAGCGTAGGACTTTTCATGTCTTTAATTGGTATATAAAGAGAATATGTATAAATTAAGACATATTATAAAACTAGCTTTTGCCCGCGGCTTCGCCAGCATGGTAGTCGGTTATATCGCGCCAGAAAGTAGTCAATATGTGAGCCCGCGGTTAACTATATTATGTAAACCAAATTTCATTTATTTTCGTTTAAACATGTAAGCGTAACAGACACAGACTTCCGCATTTATAATATGAGTATGGAAGTATCGAGTAGGGAAACTGACCGGTGGTCGTACGCTAACTCTGGATATAATGTGTCTAGGTAGTTTTAGATATAAGTATTTTAAATAAAAGTCGTCTGAGGGAATCGCCGAATGGGGAAATCATGACATAGGCGATGCGGCTACCAACCCATCACTATTGATTTCCTGTTTCAACTACCATTATACTAAACGTGGCCTAAGGTATTATGGCTCTACGCTTTGTCTAACCCGTATGGGATAAAGACGTGATAATATGTATGTATTAGATATTAACCTTTTTTGCAACAAACTAAAGCGCTAAATTGACAAGAATGTATGTTAAGAGATCAGATTTATAGCCCGCCTTATGGGCACGGTCATCGTGGTGGGCTCTTGTCCCTTTTCAAAGTACCTCACTATCATTCATAAAAATATTTCCTTCAAAGGAAAAAGAAACTAATTATTTTTAATAACCCTAAACATTTTCTGATACTTATCATAACACTTTCCTCGATCAAACCAATATTTTATGGAATTAAGTGCCAATTTATCTATCTACACCTGATTATGATACAATCTTGCACAAAATCTGTGTGAGCATTAGGCTGAAATAAAATAAATAATATATTTTCACAAAAATACTGACCTAAAATGCTCCGAGACACCACTGTCAGCAATTGTTGACAATAGACATTGTCATACTTAAAATCTAGTTTATCTATCTCCTTCTTAAAGCAACACGGCCTCTGTAATGGTAACACGACTTTCCCGTACGGAGGCCGTGGTGCTCAAAGATCTCCTTTCATTATAGGTATGAAGAATCCCTGTATAACTTCTACGTGTATTCCTCTTCATATCATAAATCCAAAATCCCGAATCAAATTACCTATTATGATTTAAAGAAGATAAAAATGCTGCCTATTTTCTCTTGCGCACCATGTGTTTATGGAATGACGTACTTAGATGCTATGATACGAAGAAGATTGCAGGCCGTGATCTTCGCCTTATGAAAAGATTAACTACCTACCTATCTACTATGAATGAGTTAAAAGTTGACTCAGAGAAATAAAAAGGTCTTTTATTTGTACTTAGAAAACTCTTTTGGATTTTAGGTAAAGGATTTCACGAACTATCACTTAAAGTGAGTTCACTAAGTAGGGTGACGTCAGACAACCCTCAACTTCCCATGGCTCTACCAACCTTTCAGTTATACGAGACGAATCTCCGGAGAGTGCGCTGCACTTGCTTGGCTTTTTTTAGTCGCACCTTCTTGATCTTCCTATAAGTTCTCTGATATTTTTATCTCTTTTTTTTTATATGCTATCTAGCATTAATGACTCTTCCCATTATGGGCTAACAAATACAGTAACGTCACGTTGATTGGCGATGACCAAGACAGCTTCTGCTCAGCCGTCTTGATTGTAGCTAATCTCTTCACTGTGACACAGATGGTAAAAAAATAATGCCAAATCATTTTTTATGCCTAAAGTGCCTAATTAAAGAATTAAGAAAACATAAGACAAGTTCATTGGAAAAGCCGACCGGGCTTCATAGACATAAGGCTTAGGATGAAACCGGAAAAATGTTGGATATCTAATGATAATTACGGTTGTTGGCGTGCTGTCCATAGATTAAGGCAGCCACCCAGCAGGCAGTAGCAGCAGTGTGTAGTTCTTGAAAGGTGGCTACCGTATTATTATATTATGCCTGTGTGCCTGTCGTAGACGTATAGAAAATAAAAAGTTTTTCCAGCATCAAAGTCTAGAATGATCGTGGATGACGACGAAAAATGTTTCTCGTGAATGTGTATTCAAAACGTAAGTAGTTAGTTGATGACTGACAACATATTTATTTTATGCATTAGTATCTGTTAAGTAACTTGTTTATTAATCTGGATTATGTACCATAAGATGTAAAAATAAAAAAAAAGCTCTAGATTGCTAGTTATAGCATTCTGTTATATTTTGTGTTTATGTAGTCAGCGATTATGACCACGATCTCACATACACCGATATTTATGGAGCTCACTGGTACATTAGTCTAGTCTAGGTTTGGAAATTGAGATAAAAAAGTTATGTGTCCTGAAATATGACACCACCATTATAAACGAAGATATCTGCGGGCGAACCTTCCAAAGTATTAATAATGTGCCTTGAGGCATTTATTTTGATCGAGATTTTTATCTTAAGATTCTCATACAATACCTTGATAATGTGTAACATTGTGACTACAATATCTTAAAACGAAACTAGATTGCAATCAAAATTAAAACAAATGGAAATAGAAGCCAAATTGAGTTGTTCAAATAGCTTCATAGTACTATCAACGTTTATCTTATCTCAATTATAGAAACGCGTAAGTTGTTTCATTTACTAGCTCCTGGTTATGAGTGATCAAAATATTGAACATGAGATGAAGGTTCAGTCATAAATTAAGTGGCATGTGCAAACATTGAATTTTATCAGCGTTCTAAGTGTGCATGCTTTGAGTAGACAAATAATTTAGACAAGGACATGGTCAATATTAGTTGCACCGTGTGCACCAAAGGCTTCTCGGTGCGCAAAAAATAATAAAATAAAAGGAGAAAGCCAACATGCCATTAATGTGTGCAAAGGTTCCGATTAGTTTCTGAACGAATAGTTATGTCTCTATTGTTCCACACGATAGAAATGGAAAAAGAATCTGCGAGCCAACGGGTTAAAGTCAAATAAAAAAAATACGTTCATGCCCTAACTTATGACATCTTAAAAGTAAGCTGTGTAATTTTTTTTTGTTATATAAACAATTATATTTAACGGCCCGTTGGTCGCCAAGGTATCGCTGGAAGGATGAAGTATGTAGATACTCCAAAGAGCCGACTACAAGAAGAAAATGCTTGAATTATTATGGTAAGTAAAGTGACATTGGCAGTAATCGAAGGTTGTCGTACCCGTATGCCCTGAGAGATTGGTAATATCGAATCGTTAACTATATCTAAAAATATACTTGTTAGTTGAGCTGTCTGTAACAATCTTTTTTTATAATAATCTATAAAAATAATTTCTGGACATTTTAATTATAAAAAAACTATTTAGTTAGATAAGCAAAAAACACACTTTTTTCTGTTCTAATGATTCAAAAATTTCGTTCCGTTTCGTTGCGCTAGCATATAGATAATAGTATCGCTCTAGTAGAGACCATTCATATTAGGTTTTCTTTAATATCTATAACTAGCTTATCCCTCCGGTATCTCTTTTCCCTTTTCAATAAAAGACATGGGCCTCTTACAATTTTATTATTATGTAGAGATTATAAGTTATACTTTGATGAAAAAATAAGATAAAACATCATAATAGGAATAAATTGAATAACAAGGAATAAGTTCATAATTAATTATGATAATTAGTTCATAGTTAATTATGATAATTAGCGATACGAGGGTCAATAATGTTGTGCTTGTCACTGTAAGCTTGCTAAAAAAAAAATAAGTGTAGTAAAATGAATTGAGGATTAATTATAATGAAATATCTGTTTGTTAAGTAGTTTCATCAAACTGGCTCAATTTGACCCAGGCGCGAAAAAATACACAACAGCTTTGTGTCTTTGTTACATTTTACGTCATAATTAGCTAATTATATATATTGAAGATCGGAATTCACGAGGTGTAGAGTCTTGTGACGATAATTGATACTATGTCGTTTGTTTGGTACCTACTGCAGTTTCAGTTGGGCAAAATATAGGTATCCTTTTAAGGGTCCCAAGGTATCCTTTTAAAGTTTCCGTATCAAAAGGGGAATCAAAAGGGGAATAAAAACGGGACCTCCCATACAACAAACGTTTTAACCGTATTGTATAGATAATGATACGGAACCCTTTGTGCGCGAGGGCACTGGGCCGATTTTATTTTAAGTGCGCCACAAACTTAGTTAAAAGTTTCATTTAAATCTGTAAAGTACGCATTGAAACTACTTCACGACTATTTTGAGTCGCGGGCAACATATAATAATATAACATAATTTATACTTCGACGCTAATCTTATAAAATCGAAAGCCTCTTTTTTTATGTTGTCGCGCTTTCACCGCTGGACCAATTTCGACGAAATTTCGTGTGGAGATAAGGAATAGGGGTAAACAATTGGCTACTTTTGGGTGCGATATAACAGCTAGTTGAAAATATTTTTCATTTCCAGTAACTTTTGAAATTCACCTAACTTATGTTTACTTGATAACACCAGACTTTTGGTACAGGTTTTGGCGCTGAAAATTGATAAAGCCATATTTCATCAGTTTGCTGTCTTAGGTTTGATAAATAAATGATAACTTCAAAGGCATTACTCACTGGGTTTAGCCCGCCTCTTATGTTTGTTTCAAGTGGCAGATACCAATTTCTAGTTTATCTTATTTAGTAAGAAAAACATAGTTTAAAGTATGTAAATATCTAGTTATTTTAGTTTTGCTTTAGAGTTTGCTCTCGTAAAAACCTTCCCGCATGAAAAAGAAATAAGAATAATTGGGCATGCATATATTTTGTTATTTAGGGCAAAATTTTAGCTTATCTTTGTTCATTCTAGGTTTTATTTTTAATAGTTTCGAAATTACTTGTAACGTTTAACTACGTATTGTAAATTTAGTAACGTTAAATTTTTTTTAATGATTGTATTATAATATAGTTTCGTTTGTTATTTTAAATTATCTAAAAGTCTCTTAATTAAGAAGAGCCTAGGCTCTTTTCTTGCTATCACACTAGGCAGACTTCCAAGGCCATAATAGCAAAACAAATAACAAATTAATTTTCTTTATAAAGTATGTTCGCAATAACTATTGTACGTGTCATGTATACGTCAGAGAAATATCTTATATTTGACTAACGACATATTGTTTCTTGACCGAATGAGTTTGCTAAGTATGTTGTGATTTACTTCGCATGAGATTACAAATACCTATTTTAGGTAGATACCGTTGCTTTCCACGTCTCGTGTTAAGGGGTACCTACTAACTCAACAATAAGTACTATATTTTATAACAAACAAGCGACCCGTCCCAGCTTCGTATGGGCATAAAAACCTTCCTTTTGAAACACTATCTATTAAAAAAACCGCATCAAAATCCGTTGCGTAGTTTTAAAGATTGACAGAGAAAGCGACTTTGATTTATACTATGTAGTGATACTAATAAAGACAAACATTTAAGACTCATGTGTTTAATGTCCCGCCAGGCTGGGTGTTATGCCTGGGGAGCCGCGGTTCCCCAGGCATAACACCCTAGCCTGGCGGGAAGATCTTCCCTTTGTGGCGGTCGAGCATATAAACACTATCGCTCCCGTCACTCTCTCCCAAAACTCATGCCAATCAGAAAAAAATCCTTTTTCATCTTGACCTGAACGGGGATCGAACCCGGCGCCTCATGGCCACGGAGGTCCGTTTATGAATAAGCGGATCAGAGGTGTAGCTCAAGACTTTTTTTATAGTACCATGCATACTTGTTCATACTTTAATAGTAGTAGGTCATCGGTAATATTTAAAAAAAAATTGTAAGTACTTAATTACTTTTAGGTTGATAATTAATCTTACGGACTGCGTCAGATTAGTGGTGCGTTTACCTTAGTTGTTTATACATATTAATATTATATAGTCAATCTATACTAATAATATAATAAAGGTACTGGTCGGATTTGCAAAATTATTTTTGTATATGAAAGCCTGATTCTTGGGGAAGGTTATAGGCTATAGTGCATACACACTAATGGTGAGTGAAACCGCGGGGAACAGCTAGTAACCAATAACTATAGTATGTGTAAAATTTAAGAACTGTGCTCTTGATATATATCTAGTAGTCTCTTCTAGGCAATATCATAATATACACTTACTAGCGATCCGCCCCGGCTTCGCATGGGTGGAATATTATGGGATTTGCTTTTTAAAAACCATCCTCTTGAATCACTATCTATTAAAAAACCGCATCAAAATCCGTTGCGTAGTTCCAAAGATTTAAACATACATAGAGACAGACAGCGGAAAGCGTCTGTTTTATACTATGTAAAGATAAAGAAAATAATTTAAACTAAAAAGAGATTAAATTGAAATGAATAAGCACTCGCCGTCGCCGTCGCTTGACGCTAATTATCGTTACGAACACGCGCGCCGTGTTAGGCTATCGAGCTCCTTCAATCAGAAAAAGATCATTTTTCATCTTGACCTGACCGGGGATCGAACCCGGGAGTAGCATCATGTTAACAATTACGCCACGGAGGTCGTCAAAACCTCCGTGGCGTAATGGTTGGCGTAATATTTTTGTAACATGGCTTTCCTCCCTCCTTACGACATGGCCATAGCATCCTAAGCTATAGCCATCCTATAGTTGACCATGCGGACGAAGCAAAGTGAGTGAAAGGCGTATAATATCGACTTAAGTCACAAAGTTGGTGCTATAAAAATAAGTAAGTAAACACATAAAATTTTTATGTTTTACTTGTAAGGTTCTATTATGAGGAAGTCCATCGTTAGGTCCGATTAGGAATCGGAAACATCCTTGTGAAGAAGACTTATAAGTGTCTTATCACATGCTTGTAGTAGCAGGTTAAGATTTATAGCTGCTTATGTATAACTAGCCTAGTCATAGTTCGATAACAGACTTCAGTCAGTGCTATGTAAAAATATTTTATATATTTTTTAATTATAAAATAAAAACCATATATTAATGTTGGAATTAATTAATTCAATTTGACTTTAATAAATTTATTATTTTTAAAATCTGTGCGACATTAGGTCACATAATATAAAATATAAAATACATAATATAAAATATAAAATACATAATATAATATAAAATACATATATAATACTTATGTATTAAGTATTTTGGAATATATCAACTATCGAATGAGAAATCTGCAACTTTGTCAGTATGCATAATTTTTTTTATATAAAAATAATGTAAATAAGTAGGTTTACATTGTTACCCACAAAATATTTAGACAAAAAAGTTCAAAAAAGTAACGATGAAATGCAGAATCAATCATTTTCAGCATACTTTTGAACAGTTAAAGTTTTTCCGAAGCTTTTACTTAGGTATGTGCTTTTGACAACTCCAATCATGAAATAAAAACTAATTATAAAACAAGAACAAAAAATAAACTTACGAATAAGAAATATATTTTGAGACGAGATTTTATAGCAAATATTATTGATCGTTTTGATTCCTTGTATGAATCAATCAAACTAGTCCAGTAGCTTGAGTTGTTTTTTAACACAGGTCCTATATTATCAGATACTATAATTGTTATCTAGTTACCTGACTGCAAGGAAGGGTTATTTGCATAATGTGCGTACAAATCAGAAACTGCTTTTTAAAGAAAGCCAGCAGACACCGCTTGATAAAGATATGTGACAAGCAATTGTACGCCTACTACACCTCTAAAGTTATGCTATCATTGGATTTCATAGAGGAATATTTTTGAATAAAATAAAATATGATAATTATGAGTGATAAGCGTGTAGCTACCGTTTCCAAAGTATGGTCAATGCAGGCACAATAGCTTTTGTGTCAGTGCAAACGTTTTTAGCACTCGTTTACATTAAATATTTACAGTTTTAGTACTATGTTGAAGAAATTAGGAGAATAAATAGATACTACGATATTTTGAAGGTAGTAATGATTAGATTTGACAGTTGAAATTCGATACACAAAACAATATTAATGTAAATAAGATGTTCTCAAATGCATTAATAGCGGAATAAATTAAGCTCGAATCAATATTTTTTTATTATAATTATAATTGTTGGTTTAATATACTTAGTCATAAATTTAAATAAAACTACATAGAAAAAACTAAATGAATGTCGACAATTAAAAAAAGATTCAATTAAACACTCACCCATTTTTGCAAATTCACTCTTTCACTTTTACAAATAAAATCCGCTATGAGATCACGATACGAGATATATGAGCGGACACCAACTAACGTGACATCGTCACCCTACAAGCAGCACTAGATGCGCATACGCAAGTCGAAGTCGCGTCGCGAGCCGCGGCCTCAAGGATCTGCTGCCTACTGAGGCTTCTGTGCGAATGCCGGATGTCTACCGCCTCTCGCCGAAGATTCCTTCGATGGTAGATAACGTATGATAACGAACCTCGCGATCACTCATCTCGCCTTATCTTGTGACCATCGATCTCCTGGCACCGCGTTGACAACTCCTGATTACATTTATATAATGCTTACGTAAACTCATTAATGTAGGTAGTACCTGTTTAAGATTTTCATTGCCGATGGTAAAAATATCTCGGGTGCTTCGGGCTGAACCGAGCATATCATGTTATTTCTATTAATGTTTTGGGTGCATGAAAAGACCATTTCCTGCTTTACTCATTTACTTTGCCCGATCTTCGACATCCTTGATTGGAGACCATTAGCACCCCATGTCCTTATACTGTGACGTCGAGCCAGCCCTTTTTTCGGGCATAAAATAGAACCGGTACTGTTTTTATTAAACTAAGTAATTACGAGTAAGTATTTGAATTTATATTTTGCAGGGATTGAACACGTTCTAATATATAGAAATCAGTCGGTACAAGGGTAGATAGAAATACCCTTTGGGTAAACATATAGCGCTTGAAATGAGGAATATACTTTTGAAGACCTTAAACTAATATTTCCTAGCCTAGTTAATAGCCATTTAATTATAAGTGGGATCTATGGCACACTATTTATTGCTGAGAATAATTACCGTCATACTTATATCTGTTTTATTAATATTTACCGTGTTGATAAGTTACCTTAATTTATGTTGTAGGTACTGTGTACCTACAGCATTGTACCTGTCGTTCATCTATATCTATAATGCACTGCACGTGCATTTCGCTGGTCGTCGTAACGTGTTTATTGTTCAGTAGGTCAAGGGCATGCGAAGATAACAACACATGGGGGAGTAAGGAAATGCTTGTGGAATAAATAAATACTTCAATTAGAAGTGTGTTAAATTTTTCAAACGTAGACATTTTAAATGTTCCTCTTCATCGGTCTTTCACTGATGAGATGATCCAAAATACCTAGGTATTTTGGATCGCAGCATGTCTGCCTCCGGCTCTTCAAAGAAAGTGCGTTTTCCTTCTGTATTGCCAAAAGTTATGATTTTTTATTATTACTCATTTTCCTGCTAAACATGCTGTGGAACTTCCTCATCAGGCTAATAAAAATACCTGAATTTACGAAATATAAAAATATTACCTATTTTCTATTAAATTGCAGACAGACTAATTATAAAAGGCAATATTAAGATTATTTTTCTGAGAAGTAAGCAATTTATGATTTTCTCCGTGGACCTTTAAGAGGATTGTTTTTAAGCTCTCATCCCGCTCCCGCAGCCCCCGAGGATATTTGCGAAAAGGCTCTTCTTGTACCAAACCCGATGAACAATATAACTAATTGTCTATTCTTATTTAAAGTTTCATGGTTCATTTGTCTCGGAAACTGCTCTAAATTTTGAAGACACTCGTGTTCAACCAGTGGTAACCATCGCTAGATAGAAGAAGATAGGTAAGTATATATCGATGTATACATTTTGATCTTTTGTAGCTTATTTTGTCCACAGCAGGACGTAACCCTTCTTCAATGCACACTATATATACTTAACTACATGCCAATCATGCGATTTGGTATGTTTTGATTTTTATACTCACCCAAGAACGGATTAAGATAGTTTTTCTTAACAGTGATTAATTTGGTAATATATCTATCTACATTTTAGAGAAATGTAAAAGTTATTATTTTACCCTTTTACGCCTAAGATATACGAGACGATTTTGATGAAATAAAATAGAATATAATAAATAATAGTTTGGATTTAGATAACGAAATGCTTTTCTATGGGATATAATATATATAGTTACTTACACAATACTAGAAGAGATTATGTATGCTCCAAAAGTAAGTACTTATGTAAGTATTTAATTGTTTGCGTGACACTCTCGCAAGGTCGTTACGGCGCAACCGGCTGGTCAAGTGCGACTGCGTACCTTATTTGGTACAATGCCTCTGGGATTTATCAAAACTGTTTTTTTCTTTTATGCCTGTTAAATTTTGGCAGAAGGTGTGATGTCCAGATGAAGTCTAGGGATTTCTATGGTTTTTTATTTCTTATACTAAAAAGCTGCTAGAATGACTCTGCTACACCTCTTATCTAAGTACTAGCGACCCGCCCCGGCTTCGCACGGGCATAAAAACCTTCCTTTTGAATCACTCTCTATTAAAAAAACCTCATCAAAATCCGTTGCGTAGTTTTAAAGATTAAAGCATACAAGAGATATGGGGACAGAGAAAGCGACTTTGTTTTATACATTGTAGTGAAGTGATAGTGATAAGCAAATAAATTTCGTTGACAGAAATTACTCAAGTGCTTAAAAATAATTTTCTTAAACTAGGTACGATATTTTGAAATTTCAATAATTATATAATGTTACTTGTTATTTAATAAAATAAAAAGTTTTTTCCTACATATAAAACTATTTTAAATATTTTTTTTGTGTTGCAAGTATCAAAACTCCTTATGTTATGTGGCCCACTATATACAGAAAAGGGAATTTTCGTAGTATTTAGTAAACCCCATATTTACTTTTTAGTATTCATACCACGTTCTTTAAGGTCAATTTCGACACTGCTTGAATTCTCCAATAATCGTAGTCCTTCAGAACAGTGACATAAAAGGCTAAAGACGGTATGGGTACGTGTACGTATGTAAGTATACTTAGACTAGAAAAATTGCTCAAATTTTTCTATGTCCAGAAGACCACGTATATACAACTTTTAAATTTTTAGTAAGTATAAATTATTTATTGCACATTAAAAACCAATAAAGTGAAAATGATTGTTTTTGCCAAAATATAAAAAAAATAGACTACAATTATTCCAATAAAATTGCTGTTTAAATATGCTTCATTATCAATTATTTTTATTAAATTTGAAGTTGGTTCCAATTACTGACTTGCTCGCTCCTTATTTAAAATACTTATTTAACACTGACTAGATTTATTGAGAAGTTTTGATAATAAAGCATTTTTAAACAACAACTTTTTAAATATTTCTTCTTTTTTAGTTGAATAATTGGAGTCGGTCCTTTTTTTTTTGGAAAAACAATTGTTTATTTACACAGAACACACACATGCTACAAGGGCAAGTTAAAAAATTATGTGTTTCATTTGTTTTAAAATCGATCATATTAACCTACTTATCTCGTGATGGGATTTACCAGTTTAGGTATCAATAACCTTCTTTACAAATAAATAAGTGCTACCACTTGCAAGCCATGTTTTTATGTTTGTTGACAGTCCAAATGCAACGGATTACCAAACTGTGGATACTGAACTATCAATAGATTAAAAAAAAAATTGCGAGACCGCGCTCGATTCGAACCTTTGGAACTATCGGTGCGACGCTAATCGTAATCTATAGATTGCGTAATACTTAAGCACCTTATTTTGATCTGTTGCCGGAGAAATATCAAAAAGCCATGAAAAATAATGTAATGCTGCCTTTTAAATGTCTCAAGTGAAAGCGTATGACGAGCGAATCAATCTAATGTTTGGTTTACTTACGAACTTACATATAATTGCGAAATCGGGAGGGTGGCATTTTCTAAATTTACTTATGATTTAAGGGTAGGACGGTATATATTTAATTCAATTTGAATCTGTTTTTGAAAGATATCCCTTTTTAAAATAGCCGATTCAAATAAATATTGTGAAAAATTCAATGCCACATCTAGTAATATAATATTTGAAAACAGTAGTAGGTAGTCTTTCATCTAATGTACAAGATTCCGTTTTCGATCCTCAGGCAAATCAAGATAAGTAAGATAAAAGAAAAATATGCAAATGACTTGCAACCAAGGAAAGATATTGATAATATCTTCCAATTACGGCACTCCATTTACATATTTAGTTAAGTACGTAATATTTACTCCATGCAACTTGATTTAATTGATTATCTTGATTTTTATTAGTCCCACACTAACATTGAAGGTGCAATGAGGATTTTATAACTTACTCATGGTGTTTAAGATTGTATGGTCGTATCAATTCAAAACTCAATGCTATTCGAACTCATGAATCTATAAGGAAAATGCGTTTTTACGAACCTCGACCGAATTACGATACGAGGATCTTTTTGCGATAATTTTCCAAGAACCTCAAAACAAACGGTTTCAAATGATCATCATCATCATTTCGTGTAGGTGTCCAGATCAATCAACCATGCACACCCTGGTGTCGGAGTTTTTCGGAACCGCCTCTCGACCTATGATGTGGTTCCTTTAACGACTACCTTACTGGAACCAACAGCTTAAAACCTGCCTTCCGAAGCACGGAATCATCTTTTTATCAGACAATCAGGTGATTCACGCCTGCAATGTCCTAACCAAACTGGAAACAACTAAACTTTTTTGTATAATGTTAGAATTTAGAAAGTAGATCTTTAATAAAAATAGGTAAAAAAACTTTTTAAGTTAAACGGTTTTATGTTAAACATACATTGCAATGTTTAAGATAAATGAACTAAAAACCAAAAAATAATAAAATAGATACAGTCGTGGGAATTATAAACATATGCATAGACTAGACTAAAATAAAACCGTGGGGCACGTCAATTGTCTACAAATTATCGACTTAATGTGCGATAGAAGAATCGTTTAATTCGTCGTTAGGCAGTTGTCTACAAATTATCGTATCCAATAATAATAATATTCAATTCAAAATCGACCTTGGATTACATGACACAATTTTGCTTTTTAGATATAGGTATTGAAACTTTATAACGTAGACCTAGACATATTCCAATTCAGGAATAAAGCAAGAATTATAATTACTTCTCTATCCATAATTAAATTACTTATTAGAATTGCATGTAACCTCTTTTCAATGACTATAATGAAATAGCTAATAATATTATTATAAATCAACATGTTAATTTTGTATGCCTGCGGGCGCACACAGAGAACTGTTCAGAATTTGTAAAACCTTTTTGTATGACCTGTGTATGACAAAAATAAATGATTATGATTTATATCTAGTCTATGCATATGTTTATAATTCCCACGACTGTATCTATTTTATTATTTTTTGGTTTTTAGTACATTTATCTTAAACATTGCAATGTATGTTTAACATAAAACCGTTTAACTTAAAAAGTTTTTTTACCTATTTTTATTTTCTAGTTTTTAGTTTTTATTTCGCATTCTGTTTAATTCATTTAGTGCTTCATTATTGCCAGGTTTCTTGCCCGTTAGTTTATTGCATATCATTTTTATCCACGCTAATGCCATACAGTTCTCGGCGCGTTTTAACCTTTCACCTTAACTTGGATGGTGTACCGCTAACGACGTATCATTTTAGCCACCCTAACGCCACACAGTCCTCAACACGATACAAAATCTTGACTTGGGTGGTGGATTCAGGCTGGATTAATCAGATACCTAAATTACAGATTCAATTTCTAAATTTAAATCTTATTATTATACGCCATTTAGTGGCTGCGCCCATCTTAAATATTGAGGTTGTATAGTGCACTGTATTCTTCTTGTCAAGCCCTTTTATTTGATACCCATATTGGTGGGATTGATAAAAAATTGTTATCAGCCATTTGGTAGCGGCGGCCATCTTAGATTTCAATTTTGCATACCAAATTGTATTCTACTTGTTGAGACCTTTCATTTGATACCCATGTTGATGGGATTGATAAAACCTAAGTTATCCGCCATTTTGTAGAGGCTGCCATCTTGGATTTTAATTTTATCTAGTACATTGTATTCTACTGGTTGAGCACTTTCATTTGATACCCATATTGATGGGATTGATAAAACCTACGTTATCCGCCATTTTGTAGCGGCCGCCATCTTGGATTTCAATTTTTTATAGTATATTGTATTCTGCTTGTTGAGCCCTTTCATTTGATACCCATATTGATGGGATTAATAAAACATAAATTATCCGCCATTTTGTAGCGGCGGCCATCTTGAATTTATAATGATAATGAATAAACATAATTGTATTGTCACCAAAATCCAAAGTGTATACAAAATTTCAGATTAATCGGTTGACAGGAAGAGGGTGAAATTTGAATTACTAAATTTGACCCAAGAATAAATAATAAATAATAAAACAAACGGGGTGAGCTAAATAAAACCGTTTAATAAAAAAAAATTAACTTTTCTTGTCAATATTTGTCTTCTCGTCTCTCTGTCCACTATATTAGAGGCAAAAACTTTCTGGATATCACGTGCATCACCTGACGTCACAGCGTGACGTATAAGCTGAGTTTAGCCACGTCTGATGAAGCCCCGGTTATCAATCCTATTAGTACGCCATCGCTTCCTTACCCGACCGTAAGAAAATTATATAGGTACTTATTAATAATATGGATAGTTAAAAAAGTAATTAATATTATTAATGATATTAAAAGCTGTGTGAAAGATGTTATAAGCATTATTTGAATGATGTTATAAGCGTAAAATTATCAAGTTTAGTCATGCCATGTATTGATTTACATATATTTTTACAATACCTAAGATGACTTTAAAGTCTGAACTGGCGTGATAAGATTTAGAAAATGATCCATCACAAACAGGCCAATATTTTATTTCTTGACAGCACAATGTACTTCTCAGATTGTGGTTTATTTACAAGGTAGGAAGTGCTATCAGAGCAAAAGCGAAGAACAAATACCTTATGACTTATTTATATTTCAGTCTTCACTTTTTCAGTTACTCTACAAATATGTTAAACAGTTTCTGTACATATTATTGTGAGGAAATGCTTATTTACGTGCCTATTAATATGTAAAGTATTTACATGCTTTCTACCTTGGTCTATTTGTTCATTGATTCACTATTTTTTAGTTTTACCTTATTCACTATTAAATAAAGTACTTACTTATATGAAATTACTATTTAAAAATAAAGAGTACCTACTTACTTTAAAGCTAACATTTACTCGACCGCCAAAATCATTTATATAGAAAATTTTGGAAAATTTAAATATTGTTTTACGTTTTCCCCGTTTTTCGTCAGTTATTATTAACGTGACGTTAATATATTATGTAACTACTCGTAATAGCAAACTCTCCATAAAGTGTTAAAATTTAAATTCGTTAAATAGTAACAAATCCAAAAATTCTGGCCTTATTCTATTAGATTCTGTTCATGAGATGCAAATGACCTCACAACCAAATCCGTGCGAAATGAAACATAGAAGTTGTCATGGGGTTTGGATAAGGATGAAAAAAGAAAAACTGTTAATTTATATAGGGAGAGCTCGTACAAGTAAAATCAATTCCCATCTTCATAAGGCATTGAAACTAAACTACGACATTGCGATCCAAGATAGTTTATAGTGAGAATTTCATGTTCATAAGAAGCCGCCGGCTAGTTCAATGTAGGCATTTTGATTAATATCATTTAAAATGATGCAAGGGCAAACCCATTGTACAGTAAATGCCTAGATAACCGTCAGTCTGTGGATAAGCTGTTCTCACCTTATCGCCACTTGTTTTTTCAGAAGATATATAAGGTGATTGATGGCCGAGGCCGATGTGGAAATATCCGACTTCGATATCAAGGCGGCCTTGAAAATTCTTTGACATAGGTATGTAGTAAAAGTATTCAAATTTCTTCCCAATAAGTAAAGTGACTTTTGCATGCAAGTTTTTAATATTAATTGACGGTTTATAGATACTGCGGTTACGTTTGGGCCATATTTAAAGTATTTATCCTTTTTATGGATTATATAATTCAGCTTTTGGCTTCATTGTAGATATATATATCTACCAGATGTCGCCACGGTTGCACGTCCATGTAGAAATTAAAACACACACACCACTGCTGCTGAACTCATTTATATATATATATATATGTACAAAGAAGCCAAAAGCTGAATTTGAATACATTAGAAGAAATAAAGAAAAAATAGAAGATATATTGAAATAACTGCAATAATATAGCATTCTGTAATCCTACCTGTGGCACCTACAATTCGAAATTGGTATAGATTCGTTCATGCTGGTCTAAAAGCGAATAAAAAGAAGATTTGTCAGCAACTTTGCTTTACATAAAGATCGTTACAATAAAGATCGTTAAATTCAATCATGGGCCATTTTCCTACGTTTTCTTCTCTATTTCCCAGTTTTCATTTTATGCGCCACGCCGCTTTTTACCAAGCAATGACATGACAAATAGGTATGTACATAGTGTAGTCGATTGACACGCTGATATCTCATGAAACGCAAAACTTGAGTATCCATCAATGTACTCTTACAAATTTATTAGTGCCATAAATCTTGAATACAAAGCAAGTATACAAACGAATGCTTAATTTTTTCGCTGCAGACCAGTTTAATTGTTGAATTTCCTATGGTTTTCACATTTAAAGAGGAAATATATCACGCGTGATAATTTGTACACGATTTTAGCTAAATCTAAAGTTTATTAGTTTTCTTTTGTTATGCGTGCAGATAAGGTTTGAGCACGAGTAAGCCAGCATTAGAGAAAGTAGGTATATTTCCATGTTTTTTGACTTCTGAGATTTCACACTGCCAAAGGTAGTATTACATATAAAAATTTAAAATGTTAGGTAGGTACAGACTGACAAAATACGCCACGGTTTTAATAACATGCTGCTATTTTGGATATCAACGATAAAAATGAACATAAAAAATTGTGTCAAACAGACAAATTTTTCTATAATAAACTCGTAAATACGACTATTTATCAGTTGAGGATATTATAGGTACATATATTTATACAAAAATATACACACATATTGATTATTTTATAAATAATCTAAGATTCAAGCATAGGCCTATAGATGATAGAGGCACATCTTTACATTGTATAGTTGACCAAAATAAATAGTATCTTATTGTTCTAGTTTTCATAATATCATATCAGTGCTGTGTGTATATGCATCACGACTAATCACGAGGGTTGAATATAATTAACAGAAGGCCGTGGTTCCGCCAACCTTGCAACGTTCAGTAACTACATGTTTGCATTGCTATGTAAATTCCCACAAATGAATTTCAATAAGAAATTAATAATACATATAGAATAGGTTTTATGGCGCATTCAGAGCCTCTAGAACGTGTAAGCGTATCAAAGGGAATTTTCAGATTTTCTCGGAGAGTAAGCGATTGGTATGCAAATTGCGGAAGGTCATATCTATTGCTATTTACATCTGTTGTTAATTTCTAGAACATACTGTCTGTTATTTGGAATTATCAAGCAAACTCATTTTTTCTTTATTCAGTATCCATATTTCCACGCAATTCTTTTATGAATGTGTACGACGTTTGTTCTACTTTACCAACTTTTCTTTTAACACATTTTAAAAAGCAGAGTAAGCTACTTGTTTATACTATAAGTCTCCTTCTAGTTTGAGCTTTACCAGGTTCTTCTTCTTCTTTTCGATTCATAATGGCTATATGCACTCTATATTGACTTTGCCCAGTTCTTAGCCACCTTCACCACGCAGTTGTTTGCCTCGTTCAAGATTCCCTTTGTGCAGGAGATAGGGCAGCTAGGGCATGACAGAACGTGAACCATCGACTGCACCGAGCCGCAGTCACACAGGCTGCTGTCAAAGAAACCTCACCTAGCACAGCTCTCATGAAAAGCCGCAGTAGCTTTGCTAGTCACCAATACTTGAAAACTGGGAATGCTGCTGCTGCTGCCTGATTGAAGAAGTGGAAGGGCTTTCATATATCTATTGGCTATCCGATGATGGCCAATAGTTTACTACCAGCAGAGAAACTCCTTCCTGGTAGTGACCTTCCTTCTGGGGAATCTGGAATTCACTCAACAGACTTCGGGCTGGTGTTGGAAGATGCCAGAGCATCAAGGTTCCTGTCGCAAGACAGGATTCTCGCTAGAAGTAGTCTATATTTTCTTTGTTAGGAGAGTGATTATGATGATACAAGATTAAATAAATAACGCTTAGTCAGGGTTCTAATAATAAACATAAAGTCTGTTGATGCTAATAGCGAACATACTACGTTTGATGAAATTAAATTCTGAAATATTTGACATATAGTGATGTGAAAATAATGGTGAATGTAGCTCTCATCCTAATATTATGAAGCACTCGACGATTTCACTGTACACGTATATCTTTTAGATTCCTAAGATTACATACTATTGGTAGGCAAAGCTTATAAAAAATATCTTTTGGTTCTACTTTATCGATTTGTGATAAAAAAAGAAATATAGAGTAGACAAGTTTTAGTCTGAACTTATATAATAGAGAATGCCAATTTTGTAAGTTTGTATGTACTCGTAAGTGCAAAGTAAACTTTGGAGTTTTGCACTTATTTATAAAACCTATACCATTTTACTGCTACTTACTGTATGGCCACAGAATAACGAATACTATACAAGTATACATGGCCTATGTTACGTGACTATGTATGTATGAGGAAAAGTGGCTAGCATTTTGAGCAAATTATAGATAACTTTTTACCTATTAGTTTTAATTACTTTTAGTTTTTACCGCTTTATGACATGTGTAATTACTCGTATCTTAGTTAAATTCTCATATTCAAGATGATGTCTATACTCACAGCAGTTCTACAGAAACAAAGTTGGGAGAAACAGTATGTAATATAATGATGAATGGCAGAGACTTTCTTTAGCAAAATAAATTTTACTGAAAAGGCAGAAACTCGCAATACCCGGCATACTAACTTTTCTACATAAAACTTGGTAACAAGACTACGTCAATTTAGCAATGGGATTGATTCAAATAAACTGGAATCAAGGGATACATCCAATAAAGCGTGATGTAGTAGAGTTTGATCGCGAAAAGTCGAGAAAGCAATAAGAAGACAATCAGTTTGTTTACTGTGGAAGGAACAATCAGTCGTGGGCCCAGGGGACGCAATAAGCGTAATCCCTGAAATAGATGTACGCACAATAGAAGTGCCCTTTTATTAAATGGCTTTGCCTCGTTTTCACTACGATTTTGATCACAGATTTTTTATTTACTATTACATTATAACTGGAAGGTCCTATTCGCAAAATATCCCGAGTGTTCAAAAGGGCACGTTCTCAAAACCGATGATGTCATAGAATAGATAATTGTACTAAAGTATTAAGCAGTCCACCCTGGCTTCGCCCGTGGCACATACATAGCCTATGTAGGACGAAACGAGGAGCGGGGAACCTTACATTCGGAGTTGGATAATTCGGAAAACAATTCGGAGCTCATGTCAGTCAGGGTGAATGTAGCTTTTCAATGGTGAAATAATTCTGAAATCGGCCCAGTAGTTTTTTATACACACAATAATACAAATCTTTCCTAATATTGTATAGACTAGTACAGATTATTATAGATATGAGTATGTAAAAAAAAAGAAAGAATTGTGTCATCGTCTTCAGTACCTAATTTAGTATCCGCAGACACGATAATCCTCTTTTTACGATCGTAAGGCTTCACTTTATAAATACCTTAATCTATTTGGATGGTGTTGAGTAATTGAAAAAAAAAAGATGTTAGTAATGGCTTAACACTTTCGCGGACAGTAATCGAAATAACAATAACAGATAATTGTTTTCTACGTCGAGAGGCGTTACTGCCAGCGAAAGTGTTAAGAGTAGATTACTCCCTCTTTTCCTGTGGATATTGACGAACAGTGTTTCCATTACTGTTGTTTATAACTGTAATACATATATATATATATATATTTCGACAAACATCCATTTTTATATATATAAATGTCATTTATTTCGACAATCATTCAGTTGGCCGACGTTAATCCAATGAAAAAATGGATGTTTGTCGAAATAAATGACATTTTTAATGCGTATCTTAAGGACAACAAAGGAATCGACTACGTGTTAGATTATGAGTTTCAGCGGACTGGGGAAACGTTTTGATGAGAGCGTTTATATTGATGACAAGTCATATCAATTATTATTTATCTACGGGGAAAAAGACTTTTTGAAGAGTTTAGTATGTATAAGATAATGTTATGCTAGTTTTGTAGATTTCTATATAAATTTTGACATCTTTACGATAAAGTTATTTCTTTTTAATTTGATAGTTACTAGTTTTCATACATAAGCTAAGTACCTACATAGTAACATAGAATTACGAAGCCTCTACAAGTTACGGCAGTTTGAAACTTAAGACTGAAAATGTTTAGTAACAACATTAAAATCGAAGCTTTGATATTTTTAAATGCCTATACTATATTTCTTTAATAAAAATAATATATATTGAAATATAGCTTCAAAATACTAACATTTTCCAGTACCGTAATCGAGTGAGCGACCGTTCACTTCAAAGATTACCTTATTAACTACTAACTTACTAACAAATATAACTTACATCTTACTTCCGTCGGCGCTACGACCCTTTGTGGGTCTTAGCCTCTTCCACTTAAAAACCACTATAATATAAAAAGAAATCAAAATACAATCTAGTTGAGTCAATACCATAAATTAATGCCCTTTCACTTTCTCTAAGGCTTAAACTACTTCAATACTAGAATTATATGAATGATCAAAAATAAATTCGATTTTGTGTATCATCTAGTAAAAGGTAGTCTATGGTAGCGAAGGCGGGCGGGCGAAGGCGCGCGCGCCTCCAGTGCGCTTCCGTTGCAGCCCTCACTGCCCCGTCCGCCCGCCCAGCACCGCTCGACAAACATTGTTCAACTAAATCGAACGTCTCCCTATTTACTCCAAACTTTTGTACGGGAATATCGTGACTAAGTTTTGGAAAATATAAATTTAATTGGGCTAGTTAGTGTCTATATAATCTGTGAGTGAAAATATTAATTAAAGTGGCATTCATGTTATTTTGGACTATATTTGATTTGTCACATAAATGAAACCGTGATATTTGTTTGAAAACAAATCTATCAATTAGTGAATTAAGTAAATAGCTGACACAATAAAATATATATATATAATAGGTATACAAAAAGGTTAAAAAATTGATGTTATTAATTTTAAAAAAGTAGCGTTTCAAATTTTGCTAGAATAAATTAAAAGCTACCAAAAGCAATGTTGCTAAAATCAATTCAGTGATTTGTGGCTGGCTGACTTAACTCTATCATGGCTGACAAACTGAATGAGTACCAAGGTCTGACGGGTCGCTTGCACGGTGCCCGGGACCGATATAGGGAGAAATGGAGCCAGTGGAAGGAGCAGCATCCCCGGGGGATGAGGGACATGGTTAGGGAGTCTCTCTTCGGGATTCCTAGCTCGGACGAGCCTGGTCATGTATGGCAGGACAGCGAGTATAGCGATATTTTTCGGTAAGTGAAGTACCTGTAAAAAAATCTGTAAAAATACAATAGTGTTTGGTAAATAAAAAGTAACAGCAACGCTCTATTATTGACCTTACCGTGCGTCTCACAAAAAGCTTTATTTATTTAACTGTATTACATAATTGTAAACTAAGGCTTTTCCTACTATCATTATCATCGGATGATCCATGTATAAATTTGCAAATACATAAGTACCTATGTATTTATATTGCAGCTTTAGCTAAAAATATATGAAGGTACGAGTGTAGGTCCGAAACATGGAAAATGATAAGAAAAATTCTTAGAACAACTCAATAAACGAGTACATAGATTTAAAAAAAAAAACAAACAATCTTCATTCATACCAAGAACTAATGATGTATCTAAAGACAATTATCCGATGCGTAATCAAAATTTACAGCCTTGATAAAATTACTCATCGAATGCCTAAATTCCATGAAGTTACCTCGTATGTAACGTAGTTTATTGTAAGGCTTCTTTTGGAACACTACTGACTGAGATTGATTAAAATTGGGTGAGGTTGGTATATAATTTTATATAAATGCATACTTATTTGAGAAAAATAATTTAAAATAATTCTATTTATTGGTTGGCTATTGAAATTAAAGGAAAACAACTACTACTGGAAGAAATTCTATAAAAATAAGCAGCGCCCTTGTACTAAATTTCCTAATTTTGTATGTAAATTTTAAACTGTCCTATGTTTGTATTGAATTAAATAAATGAAAAAGCTGAAAGATATGCATAGTTTGAAAAAATAGATATAATTTCTTAGTTTTTGCTTACAACAGAGTCATAGTCTTAAGGAAAGCTAAGATCGAGACCTTAGCTTTCCACTATGATTTTGATCGGTAGGTACTTCAATTCACCTTTCATCATAAATATTATTATTATGAAATTTATATTTTACATACATCCATTTTCATTTATTTTTGCACACCTTTGATTATTTATTCTCATAATCAAAGGTGTTGTGTGTCACACATACATACAGATGTTCGCTGATCCGCCCTATTAAAGTTTGTTTGTTGGTTGTTGTTGTCGGGTAATTTGAGCAGTTAACTAGCGTAATTTTCAAAAGGGATCCAATTCAAAATACTTAAATCATTTCAGTATAAAGAATTCGAACTTGAACATAAGTATTGAACTTTTAATGGGGTCTCCCTTGATTCTCCTCCTCTCCCTCCTCTTCTCTCTCTCCCTGCTCTCCCCTTGACTTAATTAGGTAAATATTAAAATAAGTTAATTTTTATTTTACAGGCGAAAAAGTAGAATCGAGTTGATGCGTATATCAGCCGCTGTCATGGGCATAGAATTTTCCTACGCTGGGGAAACCGCCTTCGTGTCTCCAACTCTTCTCCAGATTGGTGTACCCCACCACCAGATGACGCTGGTGTGGGCATTGTCTCCGCTAGTTGGGTTCTTTATGACCCCACTGTTGGGTTCGCTGAGCGATCGCTGCAAGTCCAGATTTGGAAGGAGAAGGCCATTTATTGTTCTAATGTCTTTTGGAGTATTGTTGGGTAAGTTAATCTTAGTACAGTGGATAAAGTATACTACCACTTGACCCTTACACTCCCATCTAAGGTGGTATAATTTTCAATGCAGCCCACTGTACATGTTATATTTTCGTAAAACCGATTTTGATTCGTTTAGGCATATGATGGTCTATATTTTTAGACAAAAGGTTATTATCAATTTTCACTTTCTGCAGGTTCCAGCAGCCGCCATGCGCCAGTTTATTAATATAATAGTACATTTTATAAGTAATATTAATAATTACTATAATTGATTTTTTGTTGAGCTTTAGCGAGAAAAATCGAAAGCATTTATTTCTCTTTTACTTGTTTCAATTGGGAGATATAGACAGGAATTATCAGTTCTATATTTCCAGGACTCATTCTCGTCCCAAACGGTGAGGCAATAGGCTACGCTCTAGGGGATGAGAGACCAGCCAACCAGACCGAGGTCCCGTCTGCTTTAGGGCCTCGCAGCTCGGTTCTGGAACACGAGGCCTCTAACTACCACCCATGGGGAGTGCTCTTTACGGTCCTTGGCACGGTTTTCTTGGATTTTGACGCTGATGCTTGTCAAAGCCCGGCGCGGGCTTATCTTCTCGACGTGACAGTCCCAGGTTAGATTTTTACATATTTTTAGGGTTCTGTATCTCGAAATAGGAACCTATAAGTATATAAGATCATTTCGTATGTATGCCTATCCATCAAGAGCCATTTTTTCAGGAAAGTTGCTCAGGAAATAACCAAACACTGAGGTCTGACTGCGATCCCTTAGAGCTGTGGTAAAAAAAATAACTAAGTCTATGCAATCAAAAGATATAACCGAGTAAATTTTTCATTGTTGTGTGGTGATACGGAACCCTTAGTACGCGAGTATGAGTTAAACTTGCCAGCTTTTTTTATATAAATTTAATGATACGATTGATTTGATTTAAATTGAAATAAATGCCTATCATCCGCGCGCATCAAGTATAAATTTAAGAGATTGGCTAGGAATTTTTCAACCCTCTCAGATCCACAAGGAGCATATAGACCTTTTTTTTATTTAACTTCATTACATTAAGTATAGGCCGGACTTAAAGCCGTAGTAAACTTGCTTGGTTTTACTTGGCAGACAAGGAGTTAAGTAAGTGGCGGCTCACGAAAGATGCTTAGACTATAAACCTTTGAGGACGCTACGAAAGACCGACCTGTTTTTACGTTTCCTGAATCCAGGTTGGCTTAATAATAAATTAAATGGTACAGATAAAAAAACTTATAACATCGATTAACTATCCTTTTGTTAAACAGTTAATTTCAAATTTTAATAAAGTAAAAGGTGGAATGTAAACATCGTTCAATCATGATGATTATCGTATTTTACAATTCTTAGTTTACTCAAAAGGTGAACAACACAACTCTCGAACACTGGCTTGTATTAAATTTAGTATCTTATCTGAAGATTACGTGGTAGTTTAAGTGCCTGAATGAGACTATAGGTAGCTTAAAATAGACTGTGTTGATACATCAACTACTACATACAAAATTTATTATATTTACTTATTACCGGCCTAAAATTATCAAGTAAAAGATTGTCACACTGTATTTCCCATGATTTTGTAATTGTGTGATCATTGTGCGTTTCTCTTTTCATCGTAACGTTGACTATTGTAAGCTTGGACCCAGACTGTATATCTGCCGTCTATTTAAGGTGTTCCATGATCACTCCTATGTGTTTTCCTTTAAAACACTCTTCAACGTGATTTTTGCTATTGTTCTGCGTTCTTTTATATTGTTTCCTGATTTGCCATCATTCTGCAGTAGAAAGTTGTGCCAAAATTAAAAAACAAAAACTAGTTGATTGTATTAATTTTCAAATTAGAGACAGTATGATTTTTTCATACCAATCAGTAGGCAAATAAAACTACAGCCTACCTGAGGTTAGTACTTAAACTTCTTAAAACTATGGGTGAAGTGGTTAAAGTTGTTTACGTATATGACTAGTTTTCGTATTTGCTAAGTACAGAAGAAAAATAAAATTTTGTTTATGTACATTACAATTTGAACGAATAATATCTTAATTTACAGTAAGATCTGTTTGCTCGAATGATTTATGAGTAGGTAAGCACGTATACTGTACATGTTCCACCTTCTGCAGTAAGAACAAAAATAAGCTACCTAATTTAGTACAATCCTTAACCTAGATTCTATGTTACATTTATTTTAATTAAATATTTAAGAACGGCTACGTCACATCATGTGACTTGAGGTGAGATGAACCTACAAACAGCCTTATCGCTGACCGTGATTGATTTATCAACGTACCAACATTTATTTCGGCTTTTCCACAATCTCGATGAATGATACCCTGCTATTTTTTAAAACACTTGAGGATATGACGTCAATACCTACTACAATTTGAAATATGTTTTAGAGATTTTTAATATGGGTTTTTATGACATGGGTTTTTATCCCTAACTTATTAATACAGCGACGTAAGGTAATTTTTGAATTTCACTCAAAATTGGTAAGTCGAATGATTTGAATCGATAATTTCATTAGTCGATTTCAAGTGTGGTTCGATTGAACCACACGTGAAAAGAGCGATGACACACTGAAAAAAAAAATTAATTATTGAAATCACAATTTTAATTAATCTAATCAAGGGACTTGTTTATATACGTTCACATAAAGTAAACTGATAACTGCTACTAAGCTAATTTGATAGAAAAATAATCATGAGCTTTTGTCAAATCAATTAATTAGTTAGATGAAAACGAGTGCACTCGCGTAACACAAGACAGGGTGCTACTTCCGCTGTCGTAAATTTTTGCAGTCACATTTCTTAATTTCCTTAATTATAAATAAATATATGCAAAAAAGAAGGTATTTGGCAAGTATATTTGGTTGTCTGTTATAACTTTTAAATTCTTTATAATCTGTGTGCTAACAAGTAGCGCGCGATGTCAACGATTCTCATTTTATTTGGGCATCGACTTAGCAAATTGCTACTCGTATTATGTAGGACAGACATATCTCAAAACTAATATTTACGTTGTAAATATTTAATATTTTCAAACTACAACCTAACAGACAGCCTATCTTGAGGTAAGGTTTACTTTTGACTGTAAATTAACATAACAACTTGATAAAAATAAAACTGACCAATTTTATCGTTAGAATTTTGACTGTCTACATTTATTCCTCAATCAAGGCAAATCTGCACGATTGATTTTGAAAGACGAATATACGATGAGAAATGAAATTTATTATCACTATCACTACCACTATCACTACATAGTATAAAACAAAGTCGCTTCCCGCTGTCTGTCCCTATGTATGCTAAGTAAGATTATTGAAACTGCGCAACGGATTTTGATGCGGTTTGTAATAGATAGTCATTCAAGAGAATGGTTTATATGTAGAATACATGTATTATATAACATTGCACTCGTGCGAAGGCGGGGCGGGTCGCTACTTATGATAATATATTTATTGATCCCGATTATCCTAAAGGCTGCCTTGCAATTAAGAAATTTTACCATGTAATTACCTTTTGCCTTGCCCTGCACGTCTAGTTACCTGCACAGTGCCCCACTCAGGGACCTGTATGAAGCCACTAATAATTCTTTGTCAGTGGCGGAATTTAGGTCATCGCAAATATAATTTGCCAGAGTCATCTCGCTTAGAAGAAGAAGAATTGCAATGCAATCTACTTTCGCTCATACATTTATTTTATTTTATTTTTTACAGAGGATCATGCGAAAGGACTCAGCACTTTCACTGTGATGGCCGGACTTGGAGGCTTCATGGGGTACGCACTGGGAGGAATAAATTGGGATGAAACGAGACTTGGTAGGTTTACCTGTACTTTTTACTAGAGGTACCGGAGTAGGACTTATTGTTTTGCACAAAAAAGAAAACCACCTTATCCAGTGTTAAAAATCAAATGAGTTACTAAATGAAAATAAATTTTCAATGGGGGCCTAATATATATAGATACCCGCGGGCTCAGTGACTTAAAGTGGATCTTGGCCTCCGAATCGAGAAAGCGCACAGTTTTCTATTCGGTCTTATAAATGCTAGCCTAATCTTGGTCCAAATAAAAAAAAACAACTACTGACCAACCTGTGGATTGAAAACTTGAAAGTCTTTATAAATCATCCATTTGCAGTGGTACTTTTAATGTGAATAGGTATGGATAGTGTCAAATGTTTGTGAAACGGAATCGATTTTCCTTATTTTCTTAAAATAATAACGCTACATTGTCAGTAAAATGATATGAATCTATTTTAACCATTTCTATTGTTTTACTGGTTATCTTCACGATAAAGATGTCAGAAAATTAGGTCAGGATGAAAGCGACTACAATGTGGTTTGACTGTAAAATGGCTTTACAATATTTGTTAATTACTACTTAATAATTTTAATTCGTATAAAGAATTAATAGGCATTTGAAGTTTTTAGGTCAAAACCTACCTACTAGTATCATGATCCCAGCGTATTCCCGGTTAAGTATATCACATTTATAAATATATATAGTACCAGTAAACTGAGAAGTACATAAGTACATAAACCAATACACTATATGCGACTCTCCATGTTTCTAGATTTAGAAGCGGTTAGCAATGAATGAAGCGTTCACATTTCTTTTTCATTACAAGAAACAATCATCACAATTTGTCCTTATTTCAGGCGAAATATTCGGAGGCCACGTGCGTGCAGTTTTCTCCCTCATCACGATTATCTTCATTGTGTGTGTCAGCGCCACTATCACTAGTTTCAAGGAGATTCCTCTGCAGCAGCTCAATGAACAGGATCAGTTAAGGAAGCAGGCGCAGACAGAACGCATTCAGGAGAGCTTTGACATTGATGATGGTCAGGAAAAGGATGGACTGAAGAGGGATAACACTACTTATGGGGCTTTGAATCGGCCTGAGGTAGATATAAGTATAAAAGTACTCCAATCACAATAAATACGCCCGCGGGACCAATTCTGTAATATAATTTGCATCTTTATCAACCAGTAGGTAGTGGACTTTTAGAACTGCATTTTAATAGTTTAAAAGGGCACCATCCCATCGAGTATAACCTCGTTTCCTCTTCAAAAGATTTCTGGTCTGAAATTAACACTATTCTAAGTACCTATAATACAAGTTTTTGTTGATTGACACATTTTTTTCTGCCTTTTTTAAATAAAAATAATTCTTCCCTTTTTGGTTTTCAGAGTGACACCGCCATTAACGAGGGGGAAGGTGGCAATTCAAAGGAAAATTTGTCTCTCCGTCACTACCTTAAGTCCATCGTGGTGATGCCTAGCTCCTTGAGGGTGGTCTGCCTTACCAACCTCTTCTGTTGGATGGCACACGTCTGCTACTCTCTATACTTCACAGATTTCGTCGGAGAAGCTGTTTTTGGAGGAGATCCTGCAGTAAATTAATTATTATATATTTTATAACAGCTCGTTATGTCACTTACTTAATATCACTAGATCGACTAATGAACAACCGCTTTGGTTCAGTGGGAATATGACTTCAAATCATTCCATTCAAATCCCAGTCAGGTCAAAATTAATATGGATTTTTTTATCGGATCGATCTATTGAATGTTTATCTATATAAGTACGAGTATGTGTTGCTGAGTTAGATTTTCAACGAACATACAAGTACTGATGAAATCTTTGATAGGTATAGGAAGAGATAAATAAAGTGAATACTTTAGTTTCTACTTATCTAGTTTACCTACTTGCACATGTCTTGCGACAAGAGCGTATTTTAAATCACTAGGCACGTAGGCACTAATAGATAAACACCTAGTTATATCGTATTTTTCAGTTATCTTTTCGACTCGAAAAGAAGCCATTGTTTTCTAAAACGCCTGACTAAACATATTAAGCAATAGTACTAATGGTATAGCAACTGAGCAGCTCATTTAAAACTTTCAGGCGCCAGTTGGTAGCAAGAGTCGTGCAATATACGAGGCCGGCGTTCGTTTCGGCTGTTGGGGCATGGCCATGTACTCGTTATCCTGTGCCTGCTACTCCACTATCATCGAGAGGCTTATCAAGAGACTCGGGTAAATAACCTTTAACATATACATACCGGGAAATTTAGGTCGTTCGATATTCCATTTTAATTTAGCAACATTGCAGTTATTAGATAGGTACTAGGGCATGCATTTCGAAATTTCGAAACTTCATAATTTCGAAATTTCGGACAATATTTGCTTGCCACGTAATTTCGAAATTTGAAACTTAAATTTCGAAATTTCGAAATCATTTTTTTATAGGAAAAAAGTTTTTTTAGTATTATAAATCGCTTTCATTATAGTTTCACATCATCATCCTATCGTTTTTAAAGCCCAGGGTCCGCTTACTTACTTTTTCTACACTTTGCCCGGTATTTGGTATCCTTTGCCCCTAGTATGAGTTTTTCTTACCGCAGACGCTAGCGACTGCGTTAGGATTTTGTATGGAATTTCTTAGTTGCCTTACTATCCGCCAGAGGCGCTGTACAGGTTTGCCATACTAAATCGCTAACGCAGTCGCTAGCGTCTGCGTTAAGGAACACTCATACTAGGGGCACTTGTTGATGAGTCCATTTGCACGCATATCCCGCGCCGTTGCACGTACATATCGTTTTGAGTTTGCCCCTTATACCAGGCTTCGGAGAAGGCAGCATGGCCTTGTTCACTTGACACGTGTTCCCAACGTAGCTTGCCGGTTTGCGCAAGACGTGACCCTACCATCGAAGGCGTGTCCTGAAGCTTATCCGCTATGTGACGTACATGAAGGCTGCTCCGGACGCGGGAGTTTCTAATGCGATCTTTCCGAGATACCGCATACGAGCCATGCCTCACTACTGCGACAACGGGGTTTCACACAGCACACCTTCAAGTAGGTTCCAGAATGTTGTTTAATCCGTGTCACTGCGATCAACTTGGGGACCTACTATCATCTCCTAAAACCATGTAAGAACGAGTGAGTAAGCGGGACAGTGCGCCACGTGATGTAAGGCGACATCTGTCTTACTCAATCGTTCTTGCATGGTTTTAAGAGATGGTGGTAAGCCACTAGTGGCGCGTAGGCACTTATCAAGTAAGTCGTAACCCCTTCAACAAGCACAGTCAAGTCCATCACTCCCTCCACCTCCCATGGCTCTATCAACCTCTCAGTTATACGAGCCGAATCTCGGGAGAGTGCGCTGTACTGTAACAGTCGCACCTGCTTAATCTCACTACAAGTTCTCTATAGTGTCGCCTATCTATGCAACCATTGCATATTAAATAACTCTCCCCGTACGCCTCGCTTGCCTTTTTCTCGGCCTGAAGCCAGCTTCTGTCTTCTAGATCTTTGAGTTTGTCTGTTTCAGTTTTTCTCTTCGTCTTCTTTGTCTTCTTGTAGCAGTATTCTTGATGTGCTCCTACTTTTCAAGTTATGCCCCTCTGAGGCCGCTTCGGATTATGCCACCGATGCGAGAATTCTTTTAGCTGCTCAAAGTTCGCCCCAGATCCCACGAGATCCCAATAGTAAACCGGGCCCACCCTGAGCGCGACAACATTATCTACGCGCCTCCTCATAAAGCCGGCTCGTCAAGTCCATCAGTTGGTCTCTGAAGCGTGTCATTTCCAAGACGCCATTCCGGTACTCCTCCAAAAGCACTACGGCCCTCGATCGTCCGGTTAGCGTGCCAACATTCCACGTGGCGAAGAGGAGCTTTTTGCGTTGGATTGGGGCTAGCGTCTAAACCGTGCCCTCCCCAGACACGGCAGTCCTTGCCCACATGTCACAGGAGTCAGGCGAAGCTCCTGCGCACTTATTGCGGTGGCGTCCTATTCTTGATAATATTCCTTCTGGTTCTTCTATTCTTCTTACCATTTAGATTTGGCGATTTTTGCCTTTCCGGAGCAACTGCCATAACTCCTGTCGTCGAAACACTGTACATGTGAATCATTCTGTAGACAAAACCTCGGAAGATGAAAGATTCTGTCGTAGAACAGTCCATAGGAGAAAAGTCATGTCAAAAATTGAACAAAACGAATCGTCCTGTTGGTGATCAGTCCAAAGGAGAAACAACTGTCGGAGAAAGCTGGTACAATCCTTCAGACCTAGGCCAGGCCTTAATCAGCAGGCGCACCAGCTTGCAGGTAAGGTTGACTTGGGCCCCAAGGATGCTGATGAGGCCCAAGAACGTTTAAAGTTATAGTTTTACAAACGTTTTCATATTCCATTACAAAGGTGTTCCTTGAGTTTCGAAATTTCGAAATTTCGAAACTAATCAACCTAATTTCATAAGCCAATTTCGAAATTGAAAATCTATGAAACTGCACGCCCTAATAGGTACCTACTTAGATCATATTGTGGGTGTAAGATCCAAACTTTGCCATTACCATGAGTTTTTGTAATCTGCAGTACTTAGTTTCTGTAGTTAGTATTTTGTGTGAAAATCATTAGTTACTTTTTAACCGACTTAAAAAAGGAGGAAGTTCTTGATTCCCGATTGTCATCTTTTCACAGCGATATTATAACAAAAACTGATGAACAAAAGTACGTCACAAATAGGTATCTATCTTTTTTTTTTCAACCTCTATTCAGATATTTTTTAAAATATCTCACTTGCAAAGTTATCTTCTTGTAGCGATGACATGTTTGTAAAACATCAAGGTGAGCACTATCTTATCACTCCACCCTTCAACTTGAATGATGTAAACAGGTGCAATGTGACCAGGCCTTGACTTCTAGCCACTTCCTGGCTGCCACTTGGAAGGTTTCGAACGGATTTAAAAATCAATAGCCTAAGTCTATCTAATTTAGAATCGTATGTGCAGCAAGGATGTGTAATGTACCGTAAAATGCTGCAACTTTGCCTGGATTTTGAGGTTTTTTGTTCGTACAACTGAACCTTCTTATTATTACGACTTTTCATGAGTTTAAGACGGAAAACAGACTTTATATCTTGCCAGGTAGGGCCCAAATACGTTAAAAGCATGCTGTTTTTCTGAATAACAAGAACTCAAAGTCGTAGGCAAAGTTGTAGGTAAAAGACGCAACTTTGCCTAGAAGGATATCTCAATAAATAAAATATCGATAATTTGCAGGATTTTTTATCCGGATACTGAGGGCACATTGTTGGTCTCGGCAGTTACACTATTGCCCTATAGGTAATATATTTTTTTTCACAGATAATAGGCAAAGTTGTAGCAGGTACCACAAACTTTCCATACAAAAATATCGTTGACTCCAGGGTTGTCCTAAATAAAAGCAGTATATATTTTAACTATTTTTATATATTTTTCAAAAATTTAACAATTTGCTGCGTAAGTTTAAATTACAAATGAAACAAAATACTTGAATGTCATTAAATAAAATAAAAATAAAAAACAACGTTAATTATGTAGGTAACGTAACAATACCAATTTATAAGTAATTTTTCAATGAACTCCTGGTTTTCTCCTGCTTCTCTTTTTGATACTTGCCATTTTTCATATAACTACAAAAAAAATATGAAACTTAGTGGCTACACTCCTGATTGAAGGGTCAGGGTTATAAATTGGAACTATTATATTATTCCGGGCACAATTCCAAACTCCGGACTGCTATATTAAAAAAATACTTAAATATGCTTTGTCCAAATTACAATATCAGCTATGAAATCGTAAACGTTAATGTGTGGTACTTAGTACCTAATAAGAATATAATAATATTAATGTAGTCTACAATACAGTTCCATGAAATCACATTAAAAATGTATAATTAATGAAATCCGACAAGTGATAACCCTAGACCCAGGCAAAGTTGTGTCAGTCAAGTCTCCAAAACAGTGCACAACATTGCCTACTAAGTTATTTTGATGAAATGGTGTCCTTTTCATAAAAATATTAAATAATACGGAAAAAAGACAATGTTTTCTTACCTTGGGACGTTATTTCTGATAAATAACACATTTTCTCTTCGTAAAACTGCAAAAGTTAGAGGACACTACAATTTTTCAACCACACGCGCCGGTTTTTGTCGCACAACTGACAGAGTAACAATGGAATTGCTATTGTAAAAAAATAAAAATATGTTGCCCTAATAATGTAAAATTACTATCAAATGGTAGAAAATAGGAAAAAACGAAGCAAACGCGAAATATCGCAATCGAAACGAAAAAGGCAAACTTGGGCTCTCTTGGCAAAGTTGCAGCATTTTACGGTATTATGATATTGTTTTCTCTTTAGATAGGTACTTTATTAAGTTAGGTAAGTATTAAAAATAGGTAAAAGTTGAATAAAAGTTACTCATATCAACACTTACACAATCCATCCATGCCTGTTTGCATACTAAAAGCTCTATGCTTTACCCAAAGTTGACTGTCAGATAATGCTTCTAGCATTAAGTCCGCCTATATGGTGCTTTACATTTGTATTGTGTACAATAAAGATTAAATAAATGGGCAAGCCTAAAAAGTGCTGGCTCGACGTCGCAGTAAACGATATGCGTGCTAATGGTCTCACAACTAAGGATGCCGAAGACCGGGCAATGTGGAGGAGAAAAAGTAGGAAAGCGGACCCTGGGCTCCGAAAGGAAAAGCGCTCTGCCTGTCGATTCTATAAATTTCAAACAACAACTCGCTGCTCACGTCGCTGTCACTCACACTTCGCAAACGGTTCAAAATGGCAAGTGAGAAGTGAGCTTCTAATTGACGGGGAAATTACCTTACAGAATGCCACATCTTACCTCATCTTATACAAAATCTCACGTCCAATCTAGTTCATCTCGCTGACACGCTCGCGAGGGTAGCGCTAGTACAGATTCGAATGTTCAACCAAGTTTTTAGAATACCAATAATCAGAAAACTCACAACGGTTTCAGATTCGAAGTTTAAAATGAAAGCTTACAGAATCAAGGCCAAGAGAGAGAAAGGTTAAATAAATAAATGGTTTTAAATGATGTTTTTATGCTTCTTAAATCTTATTTTCAGCGCCAAGAAGGTGTACGTGGGCGGTCTCTGCACCTACAGCTGCGGGATGTTCATGCTGTGTGCTGTGCGAGCGCGAGCTGCCGTGCTGCTGTTCAGCTGGACGGCCGGAGTCATGTACTCCACCCTGTTCACAATGCCGTACCTGCTTGTCGCACACTATCACAGCACTGGCATGGTATGCTGTTTAGAGCACATGAAAGCATACAGAATTGAAGGAGTGTGTGAATCGGTCGCGTCTATTCATTTGGATTGTGTAGGTTTCAGACTAAATCTGCACACCCTGGTGTTAGACTTTTCAAATATAATACATATTAGGGCCAAGGATCTGTACGTAAGTAGTACTTACGTACCTAACTACCAATACTCTGTAAGTTCGTACTTTTTGCTATGTGGTGAAGTATTTATGTTATGTTATGATGGGATCAAACCTGTACTAACTCAATAGATATTGTTTACAACAACTTACACATAAACATCGGCAAAATATTCAACATAAATGATATTTATAACAGACCTTACTTTAGGTTTTAAGATTAATCAGAAACTTTAAATTACATATATACCTAGATAATGTATTACACAGCTAATGAAATTAATCTCGTTTTAAAACCAATCAGTGGCATAGGACATACAATAAACGTTATCAACATCGGTCTAACCTTTCTAGTGATTGATAATGAATTTGAATACTTTTCATATTTAAACTGTAAAAATAATACTTAAGTTATTAATAGAAACTTTACTATTTTGAGAAAACATTGAAGCAATTTTGCATTACAAAGATGGACAGCATGTGTATTTAATACATATACAGCACCTTGACTCCGTTCCTCATTGAGGACAATGACATCAGGCACAAAATACACGGTGCCAATTCGTTACAAGTTCGCAGCGGCTATAATACCACAGTACAAAGTGATACAGATCTAAAGCCACATGCTGTGTGGTTTCCCTTTTAATTTCATATATGTTTCTAAAGATTTTGTAAAAGGCAAACTGGTAGGCATAAGAACTTAGGAATATATTACTTAAGTACTTCATTTCTCTTCATAGATTTCGTGAAAGACAGCTATCTACAAAAAGTATTCAATAAACATTTCCTTTTTGGCAAAAGCTTTTATTGTTGGCAGAAATATTATTATCTATATGCATTTAATACGAGACTAAATTTATATTTGCGTACAATTTGACAGTCACAATGCAACAGTTGACAGGTACCATCGTTGAAACCCCATCCCGGGTGCACCATCAGGACATGTTTGTCGTAACAATGCATTGCCGTCGGAAAAGAAGCCACGTGTAAAAAAAATCCATGTTGATATTATTTACCGCTGAGGAGTTCCCTCGTTGGGAGCTGATTCTCAGTACATCAGGCCATGCTTATTAGATTAATGCATGGTCATCGGAACTGAAGGCATGGCATATGCATATAATTTCAACTGTAGAACAACCACGGCCTCAATATACAATACAAATACAATAATATTGTTTTTACTGTGCATTTAAAAAAAATATAGAAATAAAAACAAACATTGCAAATAAAACAAAAAATAATTATACGAATAAATATACCGATCAATTTTCATAATCAACCTCGATGATTATGTATATTGTATGACGATAAATCATACGAGGGAGTCATTTGTGTAACACGTGTGGTTTCAGAACAAAAGCACTCATTTCAGTAGTCCTCGTGGGAAGACGGAATTTCCGGTCGCAGGCGCCAAGTTTTATTAAGAATTTTGGTATATAAATAATATCATGTCTGAATTTTAATTAAATGACGAGTAAGGAAACTGGTGTTACCACAGAAATCTTAAATATTTACCATACATTTACAGTTCTGTGAGTGTTACGCTAACTCGAAGCCAAAAACCAAGAAGGAGAGTAGAACAACACTTTTCTATCTTCCGCTAGCATTTTCACATGTTGCGAAGCGGAATATAGATGCGCTTGGAAGTGACTCCACTGACAAAAGCACAGCTTTTAGATAGATTTTAGATAGATTAATAAGTACAAGTAGCAAAGAGCAACCAAATTTTCCGTGAAGTCCGCAGCAATCATTAAAATATTTTTCAGTGGGACGATGCCGGTGTTGCTAGCGTCCAAGAGCGGGGCATCGGTACCGACGTGGCCGTGGTCAGCAGCTGCGTCTTCGTGGCACAACTCCTGGTGTCAGTGATCATGGGCTTCGCGGTGAAGGCATCGGGCACCACGGCGGCAGTGACCGCGGTCGCCGCAGTCTTGGCTGGAGCCGCGGCGTTGACTGCTACTAAAATTACCTATTTGGACCTTTAATTTTTTAGCTACTTGAGGGAAAATTGAACATATCACGATATGCGGTCTCATAAGACCGCACGGGGTATTAAAGATGTGGAGATTTGAAACAACGATATATTGATTTTAGATGAAAGCTTTTAAAATAACTGGTACAAAGCAAAAAGTGTATAAAATTCTAAGAGCTAAAAGTTACTATCGATTAGAGATATCATACGAGTAAATGGACGAGATATCGTGAGAGCCGATGATTGAGAGGCATCACATTTAGCCTACTGGTATAGTATAAGTTCTTACCTTTGTGGTAGAAGAGTAATGAAACCTCAATTTTTTACTTATTTGGAAAGGAAAGAAACCAAATTTAAAATAATAAAGATCTGATTTAATTTGAATTCCTGAAATATTTTAGTTAAGTCTCGATTGACCTAAGAGAACAAACTTTATAGATTTGTATAACTGTAGGTATAATGCATAAATGTATTTACCGACTTTCTTATTATCCAGAATACTTTTTGTAACAACAATGATTATTTTTGCATTTACAGATATTTTTACAGTCAGCAGTTTTTATGACTTTGCTGTGGCCTTTATTCAATAACTAGGCTCGTAAACATTGTGACAAATGGTAATTACACCATGTACGGACACCTAAGAATGTTAATTAAGGAAATTGTAAGTATTAAAAGATAGCTATAAACTAAGGACATATCTGAGTGTGACCATAACTTTAAAATTAATGTCCTAGCTGACCTCAACGTTCCAAAACTAAAGAAACTACTAATAAGGACATTATAAAATTGTACTACCAATGAGCTCTCTTTTTTTATGTAGTCAGCGACCAGCGATTGACCACGATCCCACCTGATGGTAAGTGCAGATGTAGTCTTAGATATAGCTGGCTGGTTCATTAATAGCCTATTCACTCAGGCCTTAAAAAGACCCGAGTTATAAGTGTCCGGAAATATCTAAGCCTGTAAAGTATTCCACTCCTTCGCCGTACGCATCATAAACGAAGAGGCCAGCTGTTGGTATTTCAACCACATATGGATGAAGTCTATCACTATGCCTGGTTGTTCATTGACGATCTTTACTAAGACCGATGTTTTAGAACAAACTGGTTCCAATATTTTCTTGCAATCCTGACTAGATCGTCGGATCATATAATAGGTAAATGATGAATGTAGAATATGTAGATACTCGTATATCAACTAATAGTATTTGTATGTATACGTGTTCTTTATAGTTGAATATTTAAACTAGTAAATAATATTTATGTCATGTTAAAACTTAATTATTAACTGATCTGTATATACCTTAGATATAACTACTACCTAAGTATTTGATTGTTACTTACAAAGCGTTCCATTGACATAATTAATCTGAACTTTGTGATATTATCGTGCATATTTAAAGGAGTTGAATCGATGAAAATATATACGAGTATGTTTACCATATCGAACTGTGTTTTAATTACTAGCGTTCATTATTAAAACCAATGATCTGGAATGTATCGTTAACGAGAATATAATTAGTAGGTAAGTAAAAAGGTAAAGTATTTGGTGTGGCAAGCTTAAATAATTTTAAAACTAGGTAATTATTCAAGTTATATAAGTTAGTTTTAATTATTGTTATTATTCAAAATGATTTTTTTTAACCTTTTTTTAATTGCTGAAATTAAGTAAGTATTTAATTACAAGGTGGATTTTAAATGACAGTCCTGAAACAACGATTACTTTCTACTTGATCAAATTTTCAGTACTGACGAAACATTTTTTTTGACGTTATAATTATACATAGTTTCGTCAGCTGATGGTTTAATTTCGATTTACTCAAGATCTAAAATATTTTACTTAGTTACGAACAAAAATTTGCCTTGTTAAAAAGTTGGATATGAATGAAAGCTAAAACCACAAATTACAGAAAACTTAACTAAACGTATTACCAAAACTATACCCAACAAAAAAATGACGGTAGTATCTGATTCAAATTTGATCTTGTACAATATTATGGATTTTAAATTAAATTTATTTTAAAAATATCTACCAGCAGCTAGTAATGAATGAATGTAATGGAATCACGAGATTCAAAACTCCGTGATGGCTGGCTGCCACATGACACATACATAATATAGCTCAATATCGGAGATGGCTCGGTATTTGTTTACGTGCTGACATCAGGAATGAGGAGATCTATAGAAGAACCAGGGTCACTGATATTGCCGACAAGATGTGCCCTGCCCATATTGCCACTTCAATGAGCCATCATTGTGTAGTGAAAATATGGGCGGGGCTCACAGGGCACGGGGTTCGAACCCAGAACTATAGGTGTAATTAACGTGTTTTCAACCACAATAAACTATTGTTAATATGAATTTTAATTTAGGAATAAACTAGATATTATTGTAAGCCACAGAACTACCCTGTTCTGTGTTGTAAGCCCTTAGTGGTAGGACATAAAGAACTCATTATTTAATTGTAGGTACTATCTTCAGTAACTTATGTTCCACAATGAAATAAATGATTTGATTTGAACATCTGAACAATCAAATGAAAGAAATAATATACATGCTTAAAAATATATTGAAATACTACAATCAGCTTATGTGCGAAGAGCTTGAGTACAAGAGAAACATTTTGTGTGCGGTAATTAGCTATTACAAACCTTACACTGAATCAGGCCAGAAGGCTTAGCCAAAGTTACATCGCTTTTTAGCGAAACAAAATCGATATTCGTCTGCATTTTCTAAGAAAACCGAAATATTCACTTTATAACTATAGTACTAACAGGCAATGCAAATGAAAAAAAAATGTGTTGCACTCCGGGAGTGCCGGCAGTAGTGAAAAACAGGAGCAGGCACACATACTCGTCCCGTGGTAGATAGAGAGTGGGAATTTCCACTCCTGCACTGTTCCTGACGCGAGTTTAAATTTTTTTACCCATCCCAAAAAGTACACAACGCTGCTGAAGTTTTCACTTCAAAAGTATCGTTTCGATAAGAAGCGATGTAACTGGTTTTTCAGCCTTCAGGCCTGTTTTGTGGGGTTTTGACTTACCATTATAGAACTTCCGCATCAGAAAACACTATACTAGACAACACTCACATTTTTCATTGTAAATTCGAAGTGCATTATTATCATGTGTTAATAGTTAAATTTACCAGAGCAGAATAATTGGTACAGAATAAAAATAAATCAACAACTAGTGCTGCCTAAAATATGATATTTTTATAATACTGTTCAATTTCGGAATCGTAGTAGGACCGTTAGAGCCGAGTACGATGTCTTGACCAGCTGAAATAATTAATATAACTCAGTAATTTATTATGTAAAGTAAACATAAAAGGTGGCCGACAAAAGCACATATCTTTATGACTGGAGAAACCGTCTTGACCGATTTTCATGATTTTTGATTTGTTGGATTTGACCATCCGTCCGCAGAATAACTATTAAAACATTGGAAAATTTACGAAAGAATTCATTTACTTTAATAAATGAAAATACATTTTCCCGTACACAATGTTTCTGGCTTAATTGTGAATATTACATGTAGGTACTTCGATCCCAAACATAGCAAGTCCCGGGCGAAAACAAGTTTTGATGTTAGTAACGCTAGGCTCCTGAACTCTGAGCCACAGACAGCATATTATATTACTTACAGAAGAATAAGACTGAAGAGACAGGTCGTATACCCCTCCTGCGGTCATGACCACCGGCTTGTTGGCGCGAGTGATGACCTGCAAGAGTGTGGAGCGCACTGTGGGTATCGTGACCACCCCAGTCTCCCAGCGGGAACAGTACACCGCTGTGCTTATGCTCTCACTCTAAAAAAAAACAAGATATTAGTAAAAGTGTTTTATCTATATAATTTAAACAGATATGAGCCCTATAAGGTTTAACTATAGTTGAGAAAGTAACTGGTCAGGTTGGAAACCGATGGGGAGGCCTAAGTCCAGCTGTGGACTTATTTATGTATTAAAATAAACTTTTGTTGTTTCTCATATATATCGTTTTATACAATAGCAAATTTTGCAGCTGAAAATAGATCACGCTTTAGAAAAGGAAATCCTAATATGTATAGACAAACAATAATCCTAATATAGTATCTACTAATTGAGAACCTATTTCCAAATAAACTTTACAAGCGATTTTACTACTAAGGTAATTGCACATATCAAAATATTTCAAATGAATATAAATTTTACTTCCAGCTCTGAGTACTTAATATATGGCCAATAAAATAAATATACAACATACGAAAACAAGAACTGATGCTAAATGGAGCTTCAAAGAGAAACTCTGTTTGTCGATCAAAAGTTCAAAATAAACCCATCGATGCGTGAATTTCTATATTCGTGTTTAACACCAAATTGCGTACCAAACCGGTCCCTGTATATGTGTATGTCATGTGTGATTATTATATGTATCTTAATGTACTGTTTCTAAGGATATATGATATTACCTAGAAGGCCAAGCACATTTATTATAACTTGTTCTTCTTCATTTTCCGTGTCTTATCACTTGTAAAGTAAAACAATAATGAAACAGCATCCAAAATAACAGAAAAAACGGCTACTTTATAGTAACTATGTTAATACTTACCGAGAATAGTTAAATAAATAAAAAAACAATGTCCCTATATGTCAGTCGGCCTTCTTCGTACATATAACTGTGGCAGAACAGTGTGTCCTAATTATTGTATGATGAATGAATTAATGAATGAGTCAAAATACAGTTTTATTTAAAAAAAAGTCCTGTAAATTATTAGATTCATTATTATTTTTAAATTTATAAACAATAATAATTAATATAATCGGCAAAAAAGCGACAGTTCATCATTACTAGGTACAATTTAGCACGCAACGATATTTAAGCATCATCTAAGACTAACAAATATATTTTTTTTGTATATATCAACTGTTTGTAAGATATTCACGAGAAATAAGCATCAAGTATTGCCACCAAAAAATCAAACCTTTGTTTTGATCTCCGCACACCACCGGCATATGATGAAAAAATCAAACAGGTTGAATCCCAAGAAAAATAGGCTCATCATGCACTTAGATATGTTTTCTGTCCCTGTCTGAAAAATAATTATAATAAATTAATAAGTATTCAGTAGGTGTATCGGAGTAGGTTGTCTCCCTTTCTTGTCTAGCCTTGTTTCTTTCACTCTCAGAAAAAACTAATAAAAAGTTAGAAAAAGGTCTTTTTGATTGTGTTTTATAGAGCTAATTATCTATGTTGTACAATCGTTTCTTCATTTGTTTTTTTTTGAGCAATCTATACCTACTAATACTTATAAAAAAGCTGAAAGTTTTTAACTTATAACTTAAGAACTAGGTTGGATTAAAATTTTTGGGGAAGGTTATAGATTATAGTACATTACACAACGGGCAGTTGAAACCGCGGAGAACGGCAGGTAATAATATCTGTATAAGTAATTTTTTTATTAACGCAAAATACCCAAAATTTCATGGCTAGTATGTTTCGTATGTGGTATTTAATGTCGAAATGGTAAATATAAGTAAGCAGTAGATATAGCGAAATTTATTAACTTGATATGACTTACCGTGACGGCTTGGTAGCCAATGAAACAAATGAGGATACTGCTGATTGCCAGCTGCCCCAACATGGAACCACTTAAAGTCGCTCGTAATTCAAGAGATAACCTGTAAAAACAAATTAATTAAGTACTTATTGTTGTTGTGTTATTGCTTAAAGTAGTCGTTTTAAGCAATATATTGCAATTTGTAACTATAATTCAATATGTTTAAAATTAACTTCAGATCCAGAACCTTAATTACATAAGACGGATTTTTGATAACTTGTGTTTTCAGTGAGTAATGACTTTTAACTGATGGTGGGGCTAGTGTTCACCAAGGTTTTATCGAGACTTTAAAAGAATCAAAGTAGATACGTTAATAGAGGTATCTAAGAAATATATGATGAATATATCATATAAAAATATGACAATTCTCTTGCAAGCTGTCCTTAGCAAGCTAAGGAGACAATCGTTCTCTATCGATTTGGACTCATTGCGCACCCACAAATAATGAATATTTAAATTAATTTATTCCATCCTATCCCACTAATACACCGAGCCCAGAATAGATATGACTGGAGGATACTAACTGCCAATTTGGATTATGGTGGTCACGACCCTCAGCTTCATAGCGGACTTGAAAGAAGATCCCACTAATAAAGACGAAAGTTTGTGAGTATGTTATGTTACAAAAGAAAGAAAAAGTTTAGGATTCCAGATAGAAATAGGTATCGATAGTTAATAATACTTAATAAGAAACACGGAATTATTGGTATGAACTTGCCAGTACTTACCAAATTACTTTGCGTGCTTCCGTCACCAGCTAGTTCATGCTAACTACTGCCGGCCGGCGCCCACCCACTACTGTTAGTCCCAGCGTCCCAGCATGCCGGTCACTTTGATTAGCTTATTAAGTAGTTTGGTGTTCTCGTGTTTTTTATTTGACGTAAAAATATATGAATTTTTCATAAATCAACACACTAATATAAAGGATGTTTAATATGTTACCTTAAAACTGATTTATGTTCTTCGACTAAGCAACTAAGACGTTGTAAGAATATTTCTTGAAATTTCTTGTCTAAATGTTGAGATAAACCCTTATTGGTAGTTTTTACCGCTGAAAAATGATGCTATTATTTACTTGGTATTATCTCGTCGCTGTCGGTCTTAAGAGTAAAGGTTGCCGACATAGCCCATTTAAATAGCACTTTAAAGAGGTAGCAGGCGGAGCACATAGCGCAAAGAACCGATGGCCGATGGTTCAGAAATGTTCTTGAATGGCGACCACGCACCGGCAAGCGCAGCGTCGGATAAGCACCGACCAGAAGGTAAAATGAGCTGCAGGTTGCAGGCAGGCGCTGGATGCAGGCCGCTTCCAACCGTTTATTCCAAAAATTAATTGGGGGAGGCCTAGGCATGTCCAGCAGTGGACAGCCTGCAGCTGAAATTATAAAGATGATGATACCAAAAAGAGATAGAGTTGAAAACATAGTAATAAAAAATCTAACGATTCCTCGCAACTGACAGAAATTTAAACTTACCAGCCCCTTCAAATGTATTTTCGCAATCTTCTACAATACTTTCGAAACAGTCAGCGAGGACATTGTACTGACAGATCAGATGCAAGAAGTGAGCTTGCAATCGTAGGTCTGTGATCATGGTACACACGGCCACGTAGTAGAAGGGTATCATGTGGATTATGTACGTTGGAGTGTACCATCGAGGGTTGCGGTGGTCAAAGGGCAACACTAGACCCAATACCAAATTATATTCCAAATCGTCGAAAAGTGGATATGCGATCCTAAAATTATATCAGTATGTACATACATTATGCAGTAATTAAATAGAGTAAGAGAGTCTTATGGGCACGTTACCTCGGGGCAACAAACTACCAGATTTCAATCATTTGTAAAATTTATAATATACATATTTCAATTTATTTTTCGTTTTTGTTCGTAATTTTATAATTTTAAGATATTTAATAGATGATATTTTACAGAAGTCAAAGTTACAAGGACTTACCTAATTACTTTGCATACTTCCGCCACCAGTTAGTTCATGCAAACTACTGCCAACTGCTGCCGGAAGCTCTCAAAGTAATTTGGTAAGCACTTAATTTATATTTTATAATTTTAATGAATGAATGAGGATAAATAAGACAAAAAATAATATAGGTATTAATATATAGCGTGGCAGTGATAAGGCTTAACCAGATTATCTTATATATGTATCTTATATATACTATGGATATTAAAAAAAAACTGATAAAACGAAAACTGGACACCAGTTTTCGCCACTAACATAATCGACTTCTATACACTGACATAACCCAGCGGTTACTTCGTTTAGGTGAGCCGATAACAATGGGTCAATTAAATTTTCTATACTAAAAATCACGTTTTTGGAGCTCATAAACATTATAATTCGATTTATTTACTGAACAACTAATTACTGAAGATCACTTTCATCTACACGGAAGTGGTCGCGGGGAAAGCCAGTTAAATATACTTACCAGGACAAAATTGCAAAATGGCCTATAGTCAGCAATAACTTCGAATAATTCTTATTTACATTAGCCCAGTGTTTGACAATTTTCATTCGATTTCCCGTCGAAACGTCCAAATTTTTCGAAGTCATAGCAACCGCCAGTTGTCGGTAAAGGGCACTATGCCATAACTGTATAATAACAGAGGTATTATCTAAGGGTTAGAGTTTTATATTGCCACTCAACTATGTCGTGGTAGGAGATGTGATAAGTTATTAATCGTACTTGTCGTATTTATCGTCTAAAATAGCTCGTTTTCATCAATTTACACATAGAACCGATATTTGCAGAAATAAAAAATAAAATAAGCATTTTTGGAGGGTTTATGGCTAAAATAAAGATGCAAAAATTTTGCATGTCAGTTTAAATTATTATTTTTTACACTAAATTCAGTTATCTTACTTCACGTTAGTATAGAAGCACTGATTTTCAGTTACTATTGCTGTCAAAATAGGCGCAAGCGCTAAAGTTAGTTTTAAATGAACATCAATAGTGTTTTATTGATGTTGTAGTTGTTTTTATTGCATGCAGGTATAAAGTAACTGTCATATATTAAAACCTTCAGTGACATACGCCTAGCAACGGTTGTGTTGACGGTTTTGTCAATGAAAACATAATATAATTATTTCAACCAATATGAGTGAATATTTTATTTAATAATTGGCGACGAGGATGTCTCATTCAACCAAAGAAAAATGTTTGAAAGTGCGGTCTTGTCTTAAGGGCACCCTCACTAGAACAAATAATTATGTAAGTACGAACGAAAATATTTCAAATGAAGAAATTGAAACACGAATACAAATCTTAAACAATACCTTACAAAAATTTCAAGATATACAGGAACAAATAGAATCGGAAACGGACGACAATAATTTACAGCTAGAAATTGAATACAGATACGACTTCGAAGAATGTTACACAAATTTAAAATCTACGTTATTAAGACTACAACGATCGAATACAACAATAACTGAATCAACCTATGTGATACCTAGTACAAGCAGCATGAATCCTAGAATGGAACATTCGATAAAATTCAACTTCCAACCTCTACAGGAGAAAGAAACTATTAATGCCTTCGTCAAAAGACTCTCGATCTTCTTACTTCTCAATAAGATTACTGACCCAAAAACCAAGACCTACATTTTATTGACTGCAATATCTCCAGATTTACATGAAAGAATATATGATCTATGTTCACCTGATGATCCATTAAACAAATCTTATGAAGAACTTGCAAATATTCTGGAAGATTATGTCAATCCCAAACCTAGCACATGGACATTACAACACACGTTTATTTCACGAATTCAAAAACAAGATGAAACAACAGGAATGTATGCAGCAGAACTTAAAAAGCTTGCTGCAAATTGTGAATTCAAATGCCAAAATTGCTCTAAAAGCACGCTTGAAAGCTTCTTATCATTACAATTTATACGTGGATTGAAAGATGGTGACATACGGACTAAAATATTACAAGATCGTAACACTCCGAAATTTTCTGAATTAATGATGATGGCTACAGCCATGGAAATAGGAAAATCAGATAACATTAAAATTTCAACTGATATCAAATGCATTCCTGATTTGATAAATAAAATAAATACAGAATCTCATAACCATCGAAAACAAACTGCGTCATCTGCGTTTTCTAGAAGTTCGAATACGGCAATCACAATTAAAGACCTACAAGGTAAATGTTTCAGATGCGGAAAATCAGATCATAGAGCAAACAAATGTGGAGCAATTAAATCTACTTGCAGAAAATGTCAAAAAGAGGGACACTTAGCCAGAGTATGTTTACGAAAATCAATAACAACCAATCAAATTGATGATAGGTTGGACAATATTAGCAATGACAGTACAGGTAACATAAATTTGATAAAAAGCGAAATTTCTGATAAATATATGATTACAGTAAAAATAGAAAATCAACAAATACCGATGGAATTTGACACTGGAGCTACTCTTACCACAATATCTTTACATCAATTAAATAGATTGAATATTAAAAAGAAAATATACAAAACAGATATGAAATTACGAACTTATACAGGTGAAATAATAAAACCCTATGGAGTCATTTATGTCAAATGTCAATATAAGAATCAAACCTTCCACGGCAAATTGTACATTATCAACAAAGATGTTGATCCAATATTTGGCAGAAGTTGGATGAAAGAGTTAAATATAGAACTTACAGATATTCGCACAGTAGAAACAGTAAATCGTGACAGCAATTTACATAATATTTTTGAAGAATTTTCATCAGTATTTCAATCTGATCTTGGTAAGATTCCAAACTATAAAGCACATTTACATTTGAAGGAAAACATACAACCTATTTTCATTAAGCCACGCAGAATTCCTTATGCTCTTAAACCAAAGGTTGACGAAGAAATTGAACGACTTTGTGCTATCGGAGTCATCAGTAAAGTAGACCGATCTGACTGGGGAACACCCATAGTTCCGATAGTAAAACCAAATGGATCTATCCGCCTATGTGCAGACTACAAAGTTACACTTAATAAAGTAATTAAAGACGAACAATATCCAATACCTATAATAGAAGATATTTTTTCTGAAATGAACGGAGGTAAACTGTTTTGTACGTTAGATATCACACAAGCTTATCTGAACATGGAAATGGATGAAGAAAGTGCTGTACTACAAACATTAAGTACACATAAAGGAACATATAAGGTAAATAGATTAATGTTCGGTGTAAAAGTAGCACCAAGTTTATGGCAAAAATTTATGGATCAGTTATTACTAGGACTTGAAGGAGTCAAATGCTTTTTTGACGATATTTTTATACAGGGATCATCTGAAGAACAGTTATTTCACAGACTGAAAACAGTATTACAAAAACTCAAAGAAAACAATCTTAGAGTAAACAAAAATAAATGCACATTTTTTAAAAGAAGCATAAACTACCTTGGCCATACAATAGACAAAGATGGATTACACAAAAATAAAGACAAAGTAAAAGCCATAATAAATACAGAACCCCCTTCAAATATAAACGAACTACGTACATTTCTGGGCATGGCAAATTATTACAACAAATTCATACCTAATTTGGCTGCTATTACCAAGCCTTTGAATAATTTACTTAAGAAAGGAGTAACCTACGTTTGGACGGATGAATGTCAGAGAAGTTTTATGAAAATTAAGGAAGAAATATTAAGTGAAAGGGTTCTTACATACTTCGATCCCAGAAAGCCTCTAATTTTAGCTACGGATGCCTCACCAAGTGGTTTGGGAGCTGTTCTCTCACATAGATTATCAGATGGTACAGAAAGACCAATCGCATTTGCGTCCAGAACTCTCACTAACAGCGAAAAAAAATACAGTCAGATTGATAAAGAAGCGACAGCCATTTTTTGGGGACTTAAGAAATTTTTTCCTTATTGTTACGGTCGGAAATTTACACTTATTACTACTGATCACAAACCTTTGACTTCAATTTTTCATCCAGAACAGACATTACCAGCATTAAGTACAATGCGATTATTTCATTACGCACATTTTCTATCTGGATTTAATTATAACATAGAGTATAGATCGTCTTCGAAACATGGTAACGCTGATTATTTATCCAGATTTCCAGTTGAAAGGGTTAAAGATAAATCAGTTGACCAACATACTATATTTCAATTTAGTCAAATAAATCTTTTAGAAGTGAGTCCAGAAATTATAGCAAGAGAAACAAAAAACGATACAGAATTAAACACATTACTCGAAGCACTGAAAACAGGACTATCTCTGAAAAATTATGGTTACAATGACAACGAATTTACTCTGCAAGATGATTGTATATTAAAAGGTACCAGAATTTATATACCACAAAACTTACGATGCCGTTTACTGGAAGAACTTCACGCAGGTCATATAGGGATACTAAAAATGAAAATGCTTGCTCGAAGTCATGTTTACTGGAAAAACATCGACAGAGATATCGAAAACAAAGTTAAGTCCTGTAGAGCATGTCGTTTACAACAAAATTCACCTGCTAAAGCCCCTTTACACCATTGGGAAGAACCAAATAGCCCTTGGCAAAGAATTCATATTGATTTTGCTGGGCCAATGATGGGTCATCAATTATTCATAATTGTGGATGCATTTACAAAGTGGGTAGAAATAGTACCAACTAAATCCACCTAGCTCATGGTGCATTAATAAGTTAAAAGAGTTATTTTGTACATTTGGAATACCGCATATTTTAGTTTCTGATAATAGCCGTCAATTCAAATCACTAGAATTTCAAAATTTTCTTAAAAACTATGGTACAAACCACAGAACCACTGCCCCATACCATCCATCTACAAATGGACAGGCAGAACGATTTGTACAAACCATTAAAAGAGCTTTGAGTGCAATGGAGGGGGAGAGAGGTACACTACTAGAAAAAATTATGACAATAGTTTGCCGCCTTCGGCGTACACCAGGATCGAAAGGAAAAACACCGTATGAATTGATGTTCGGCCGTGAAATACGAACGCGGCTTCATACCATGCTGCGACCAATCCAGAGATCACATGTGACTAGAGCTCTCATTCCATCTTCATTAAGACAATTTAGTCCTGGCGATAGAATCCAGGCCAGAAGTTACAGCAGCCCACATCGCCGATGGGAGTTCGGAGAGGTTGTGCGCCGCATTGGACAGCGGCATTACGAAATTCTCACCGATGATGGTATCACATGGATTAGACACCTTGATCAGTTGCTAGCTGCACCCCACGTACCACGGGCCAGAATCGCTGGGGAGGCGTGTCATATATTAAAACCTTCAGTGACATACGCCTAGCAACGGTTGTGTTGACGGTTTTGTCAATGAAAACATAATATAATTATTTCAACCAATATAAGTGAATATTTTATTTAATAGTAACTAAGTGGGTCTTTATTCTCAAACTCTCCACTCAGCATAAAATTATTTTTGTCTGCGACTCACTCCTTACTTCCAGGTCGTTTAACAAGGATTCTCTTTTGTGAACATTTATAATTCAACTGAAAGAACTTGTATTTAATTGAGTTTGTGCAACAAAGACTTTTTAAATTTGCTTTCTTGCTTTGCTTTACATTATTTTAAAATGTCGACTTTAGTTTTTTGCAATATGTAACTAAAATAAGGCGGTGACTGTTTGTCACGAACACTTTTTGCTCAGTTTTGATCACAGAAAACAAAATATTTAGCTCGTTTAACCAGCCTATGCTAAAATTACTTGCTCTGTGGTTTTGTTTGATACAGAGATTAAGGTACCTAAAGTCCTTATAAGCTGCGTGTTTATTGTGTTGGAAGTGGAGCTTACGAAACGTCAGAATTTGTTATGTTCTATTAATTTCTATAGAACATCGTGCACTGAATCGGTGTGTGTTTACATATAACCTTTTGCACGGTGATTTTTGGAATAGTACAATAAGAAAATGGTGCATTGTGTACCCGTTATGATTAGATTCGCAAGAACAAAACATAAAACATCGAAAACCCGCGCTTTCATGTGTTTTCGTTTTAACGCATTCGGCGTTCATTGAAAAAAGCCGTTTTGTAAAAAGTATCCAAAATTTAAAGGTAACATTGTAGGATAAAAACAAACATTAATAAATTAATGCTTTAAGCGTTAAGTCCGCCATGCTATTGTAAAAATATTTTTACTTGTGGTACAATAAAGTTATATAAATTATATATTCCACGTAAGTATATAATATTCCTAAAAAGGCCTTTCTTTATTCAGGTCTCGAAGTCTTTGTACTATTCCAAAAATAATAGTGTAGATTATAACGAAGTAGGCGACATATGTCACATAGTTTCTAAAAATAAAAGTATAAAAAAAGAAAATTTTTGTAGTGTACCATATTCTTATATCTGTAATAAGCTAATAATTGTATCAGTATAGCATTAAGTGATCCAGCTACGTCATCAAAATCTTCTGCGTCTATTAACACGTGTGTTATTTCAGAAACCATTAGTACTATTATCCAGAGCTTGATCAGGGTTTTGTAAAGGACGTACAAGCCACGATCATATCTTGATATACCTGAAAAAAAAAGACTTTGCTATTTTTTGGGGTTTAGAAAGAAAGTAGAAAATATCTTTTTTCTGAAGTGTGTGAAAATCAATGTCACAGTTAATTTTGGAAAAAATCGATTGAAAAAGACATTTCACTCTTTTTTCTATATCTGCCTCAAAACTAGGCAGAAGAAACTCTAATAAGTCTTCCTATGTACTCAATGTTTGTTTTGTAATAGTTTGTGTATTTTTTGTTATCCCATCCCAATTCAAACTTATTTGTATGTTTGTTACCACTTCACCCGTAATTTGCTGAACCAATCTTATTGACATTTCGCATACACGCAATAAAAAGTACTTACTAAGAAGGATATAAAGTACTTTTCATGTTAGAAAAAGTATAGTGTTCCTACTTAATGATTTCTTATGTTTTCGCGATTGTTACACATTAAATTAAACTATTTTATACGGTTTTCTATCGCTTTGTCTGCCTGCGACCATGAGCTCTGTAAAGTGCTTGAAACGTTAAGTATAAATAAGTAAGCAATAAACGCGATAGAAAACCGTATAAAATAGTTTAATTTAATGTATAGTGTTCCTGTGAGATTTCACGAGTTCGGGCAAAGCTATATCGTTTTATCTAATCTATAGGTATTTTATACAGAATACATTAAAAATTGTGAAATTCAATCTATAAAGTGCCTGAAGTAAAAAAAAAGTTTTTATACCTAAAAAGTATTCAACTCGGTACACCGACTCGAAGAATAGAGTCTCAACCACTCCACTTGAGTTATCCAAAGCTTTCGTGTGTGTTACTTTTCTCCAAAGCACTGCAAGAGCGTTCATTGTTACTCCCGATGTTTCTATACAAATAAACAAGTCTCCCTTGATGGTTAGAAGTACTTTATATTGTTCTGAAAGTAATTAATATTGTATAAAATAAATGTTCGTTTCCATTGTCTTAATTACATTTTGATTTGTTATTTTTATGGGAAGAGAAAGAGACCCCGGAGCAGAACTCCCCAAAACCCACTGTCCAGTGAACTTTTCTTCGAATATTCGTCTATTAATTTGGATAACATGAAAAAAGGCCTAATGCTCAGTAAGTACCTAGTAGAGTAGAAATGTGTTCGTTTATACATGATAAAAATGTCTCAAAGTTTAGATGTTCTTTTAGGTAGTCAATTCTATGAGACTTTTTTTTTCCATAAATTTTTGCTTAGTTTATACGTTTTTTTTCTCTTATCTAAGCCTGGTTGTTTGTCTTCACAGCAATTTTTACAATAAAAATCTCGAATTAAATTATATTTAGGTTTTGTTTAAATATTTGTATTAAAACCTGTATAAGTATATTTTTGAAAAATATATATAATTCACTCAAGGAAGTGGGCAATGTGGATATAGTCAATGTGAGTTACAATAAAATACAGCCCTATAATTAATTATATGGCGGGTAATGCGAGTCTGTTTGATGTATGACTGATATGCAATATGCATATCTAAAGGTCAGTTACTGGCTTATATCCACGGCACCACTAATATAGGTACATAGGTTCAGAGGTACCACGATCCAGCGAATGTCCTATTCTAGTTATCTCTGAGTTGCAAAGGGTATATAATCACTACATTTTACTTAGTACTATTAAGTATTCTGTGGTTTTACTGAATTGTTTTGGCGATTTCGCGGATTGTCCGGACACTGGTCAAATCGACACTTAATTTTTAAATTAATACTATTTATTTAACTGAAAATACACTGAAAGAAACTGGTTGCATATGCTTAAAATCACTTTTTAATTTAAGTATCTTATTCCTAACAATAATCTTTACATGTTTTGCTAATAATATCCCTATCCTTAATTCCATATTCTTACATAAATTATAAGTACGAAAGTTACTCTGCTAAGGACATTATTATTATTTAAGATTCTAGGAAGTATATGGCTATTTTTTGATGCCATAAAATGAAATACCTGCGACAGCGTTAACAACTAGAAAAGATCTATGAACTTCTTGCGACTTGATGATTAAATGAAATTTTACTGATATGTGTTATCAATTTCGAACCATTCATTAATAATAATATAAATGAACATATATGTCTAATTAATCTAATGGCCCGGAATGTATTGTTAACGACCTTTAGTTAGTGGAAAATTATAATCGAATTAATTTCATAAAGCTGTTTATATGAAATGTTGTGCATACATAAATATTTTGAAATCTTTATCCATTACAGAGTATACATATCTCAACATAGAAGCCATCATCAGCATTAATTGGGCTTGAGGCCAATCTATGTGTGAGAAACCGGTACTTACACCCTTTAGTGTCAGACTTTTTTGAAACTAAGTATCCCTTGGTTTTGACGTGGTTTCTTTGACGGCCTCCAATTGGCAGACAGGATTTAAACTAGGAGGAGTACTCGAGTTATTTCCGAAATAGTTCTCTTCTTCGTCCGAGCTTATCTCCCAGTTGCATCTTCAGCTTACGCTTCAGTGCCCAGGGTACGCTTTTAATTATGGTCCTGATTTGGCGGAACTGGTTATTACAATGGACCGACTGCCGTCTGACCTCCGTTACCCTTTTTACTGGGAAACCAGACCCACAAGACCATGACCCGGGTGTGTTAGTGGCCAACACTGTCAGATTTTCCAGGCTGGCTAAAGGCATCTGCCATAGTCTAACGACTACCATCTACTGATAACAGCCGGGACGGCTTAACGTGCCTTCCGAAGCACGGAGGAGCTTAAGACAGAAATGCCACTTTGGAGAGTGTGACGCGAGCGATAGGGATATGCACGACCGCCACAAAGGGAAGATCTTCCCGACAGGCTGGGTGTCATGCCTGGGGAACCGCGGCTCCCAATTTTTAAAATAGTTATTCATTATGTAATTTCTAACGTTGATAAAAACATATTTTTACGTATTTTATGCAACAATGTTTTCGTTTGGTAAATCTGCTACATTTCCCGCTGTTTGTACCTGTATGGAATAAAATTAAAAAAAAAACTATGATGGTAGTAGAAACCTAGCTTTATTTTGATACAAAATGTCCTAAATTATAATTAAAATACAACATATGTACCTACATTATGTGGTGATGGAAAGTAGTCGCTTAGTTCGACGTTTTATATTCGTGTTCTTCTTTCTTTAAGAGTGTTGAAGAAAAATCTAGATATACCTAATTTATTCGTTTACCGCAATAATAATAGAGGAAGTTGTAGGTTATATATTTAGCACTGGGCAATAGAATGGTGATTGATATATAATGTGTGGCTATAGCACAGGAGAGGCGTGGTATTATAGCGCTTAAAATTCCCTACCGTTAATATAAAACACTTCCAGCAAAATATAGTTTATGCATGATAGTTTTACTACTCGCATTGTTAACGCGTACGTGTCTGTGTAACTGCACTCTGTTATAAATGCCGATTTCCATCAGCAGCTTTTGGTAACTCAATGTACAGTAGACCACATAGAAAAGTATACCATCTTATATGTGTGTAAGAAGAATAAAGCGGGTTTCTATTGGTAAGTAAACTTTTCTCTGTGGCCTACTGTTCATAAAACTTATGGCTGAAATCGAATTATGAGGCTCGCCGGTAATGCAATATTCAACGATGGCTGTAACTAGTGCTATAAAATCATCTATTGCATTTAAATTAGCGAAGGGCTATAAAATAATTAACTTAAAACTCGTACTGGGTGTTCTTGATTGTTCAAAAGTTCCATTCATAAAAACACCATCATCGCTTGCGCCAGCAAGCCGTTCTTCATGTCTGTTGGTAGGATGTACCGACCTCGTCTGATACATCATCAACTTATTTTTTTCCTATCAAGTGGGTAGCAAAGCAAGACCAATCGACTCTGAACGCCCTCGTACCAGTGAATTTCTAACGAGTCGTAGAATATTACTTTTAGGAAATAATTTACTTATTTCCTCTACGCGGGTTGCGATTCCCTTTTATCAAACGAGAACGTAAATCATACGAGAGCTCATTACTAAGCCTCCGCTAGCAATGGGTTGTCTCAAATCTTATAAATCGTTAATAGATAGACTTGATTTTTATAGTTTATGGTGGATAAGAGATAACTAAGTATACAGGCTAAACGGCAAAAATTATTAAATGAAAGGCATGTTACAAAACTCATCATCTGCCTGATCTAGCCCAGGATCCTATGATTCGGAAAATAAACAATCATGTTTTTGAATATACGGAAATAAATAAATTAGAAATGCCAGTCAGTACGCTAAAAACTATAATCATTTTCTTCGCACATTCTGATTAAGACAAAGAAAAAATCTACGCACGAAGTAAGCGCACAGAGACATATGTATCTTCATGTTGTTATGTTAATGTTTAAGGATTGTCCGAACTTATTAACATCCACACAAAAGTTATTTACCTATAAGAATTAGTCAACGTTGTCATGTCCGAATACTAATTTATAAATACGAGGAACCACTAACGGCCTTTATAATTATTTGAGTGAGTGAAGTGAACGCACAGAATTTTTGGAACAAGTGAATTTCTAGAACAAACATGAATCTTGTGGGTTATTTGGTGACCCTAGCCAATTTGCAGGTAATAATATTATTTTATTAATAACTACATGATATTAAACGATGATTAATTTGTAAAATACCTAACTGATTCAAAGTCAGTAAGGTAGCAGAGGTATTATTGTTTATAATTTAAAAATATATAATCCTACTGTCGGTAGCTTGGGTCTTTTTCCAGCTGCCGATGGGCCCCCATGGGCTCTTTTGTATAATTTTAAATGTTGTTTATTATACATTATATTAAAAAGTACCTATACTTTATGATATTTAAAGAAATAGGTAAAAATATATATAGGAATTTGCTAATAAATCGGTAGGAAACGTGTTTAAAGGAAGCTTTGCCACTGCTGACTCTACATGCACTTAATCTGTTCGTTAAAGCCTTTCTCTATGCAGACATATAGCGATATTAAAACCTTTATTTGTTTTATTCTTGCCGTTTTAGTCATAAACCCATTAAGGTGATACCTCGGTGAACACTAGCGCCACCGTCATTTAAAAATCATTACTCACTGAAAACACAAGTTATCAAAAATCCCTCTGCTATAATTAAGGTTCGGGATCTGAAGTTAATTTTAAACATATTCAATTATTAAATTATAATTCCCTATAGTTACAAATTGCATTATTGCTTAAAACGGCCACTTTTAGCAGTTTTGCATTTTGTAACTATATGGAACTATAATTTAATAATTGAATATGATTAAAATTAACTTCAGATCCAGAACCATAATTACAGCAGAGGGATTTTTGATAACTTGTATTTACAGTGGGTAATGATTTTTAAATGACGGTGGCGCTAGTGTTCACTGAGGTATCATCTTAAACTATTTTGACAGAAGTAAATTACTTTACTAAATGGGTAGAGTCCTTAAAAAGATTAAATAAAACCGTTAGTAATCTGAGAATTTATAAAATAAAGTAACCATTGGAAGTTCCGATGTAATGAGTTAATGAAGCCTAAAAGGAATTTTGATTGAAGAGAAGTAAAATTTAAAAAATATATTTTATTTATAATAAAAAAAACACTTTAGCAATGTATTACTTTTTCAGGGTTTTAACCACTCAGGAGGACCGATTGAGGACCTTTCAATAAAAATCGGTGAAATACAATCACTACTATATGATATAGCAAAATATCCGCAGTTTCCATTGGAAAAATTCAAGGATACCGGTTACTATAGGGATGGCAACATGGGGATATATATATCGAAGAATTTACGTGACTATGTTTACCATGGTATTGGAAAACCATCTGATGAAGCGATAGTCCTGACTCTGATATTCAATAATGCTAAATCTGGAGGAGCACCAACCATTCTCAAAGATCCAACTCTTTCATATTTTCTCAATAAAGGTGAAGTGGATGATGATGTTCGAAAGGGTATTGACCAATATATCAGTAACTTGAAGAATCGAAGACAGAAAAGAACTCTTTTAATGACCAATGAATAAATGATCCCATTGTAATGAAAAAATATTCGAACAAAGCGATACGAAATACTACTAAGCTTTAGAATTAATAATGCACTTTTAGAAGACAGATTTTATGATAACACCATAACTGTTACTAATAGTAAGATTTGTAACGAGGAAATTTTTAAGCTGTAGTGAGTAATAAAATTAAATAAAATAATAGTTGTTTTATTTTCATTATATTCATTGTTTCTCACAAGAAATGAAAAAGAGAACAAATTACAACAAACATGTGCAGAACAATCATCTTACTCAGTTCATTCTTTGTGCAATTATTGTGTTCATTACAATATGTTTACATTCTAAAACGAAGAAAACAAGCGATAGATGTTATTGCAAATAACACGAAAAATATATTTAACCAATAGCAATTCTTATTAGGTTTTATACTCAATTATTTTTTCAATTTGGCTGAAATGAAATGAGGACTAGAAGAATATTCACGGCAACAAACAAAAAATAAAAAAAAGGTTTCTTTTTATTATTTTTTCGTTGTATTGATTCACTTACATAATCTATATAAGTAGTACCTTTGTACTCATTTTGTTTTATATTGTTAACAATTTTACATAGATAAAGAAATAAATAAATAATCTTTGTCATCTTAGCGCTTTCCCGGTTACTTTCTCAGCTGACTGCTTCAGAGCCCAGGGTTAGCTATACTTACCTAATAACATTTTTTTATCATGCCAAGAGGTGGCGCTGCGCAGGAAAAGTTGAAGAAATCTGATGTCGAAATCCAAGATCCCTTTTTGGGTTGCTGAGCAATCGCAGCAAGTATTTTATCAAGCCATCTTTGCTACTTCGTTGGACTGTAGTGTAAAGCCTTTTTATGTCACCAACACTTCTTATATATAACACAATATAATACTTTATACTTATATGCATTGTTGAAGTATTGTTTTTATGTTGTGGGTTGTGGGTAATACACATCTCAGAAATACGAATACCTACAGCTTGATTGATCATAGTACTCGACGTTTTTCTCTCAAGAAAATATAATACATGCTGATGCATTTGTACTGTCGAACTGATTTAACTTTCTTGATTTGTACGAATTTTTTCTTTAACTTATTAGATCGGTAGTTGACCTTTTCATAAGGAGCTTTAAACTCTTATCACGAGTCATTTTAAAATTTTAAGAGGCTTTAATTTTCATTCTAATACTTAAGTGCCCATTAATGGGTATTAAATATCCATTAGGTAAAATTTACATAGACAGAAAATTTGTTAGGCCATAAAATTAACATATTGTAGAGTAAACACGCTAATTCAGTGATATATTCACACTCTGATGCTAATTCATAAGGACAGAAATATAAAAGCAGCTGTAATTAAGGGATAAATAGGTAATCGCATAAAATTATAAAGTATTAATGATAATTTAATTTTGTTAATAGTTTTGTGAAGGATTTGGAAAAACTCTACTAAAATTAATTAACCTTCGCTTTTTTTAAAGTTTACATAGATGCGACTTAAAACTATTTATTATCTATGTATGTAAAAGAGAAAAGTCAAAACATATCAATGTACATGTAGTCAACACGGAATCTCTAACTACTGGAGCTAATAAGGATCTGAAATTTGAAAAATAATTGCCAAATTTTAGCTAAATAAAAAATAAAATCTACCTATAGGTACGTTATGTAAATTTCATAATTTGAACTCCAAAAATTGAACAAAATCCATTAAAATAATTGACACCAGAAGCATTTGTCTGTATCACGTGATGGTTTTTAATAAGACGATAAGAAGAAAGGTTCTGATGTTTTTCGTACAAACTCCACCAAAACTTAACTAAAAACTTCACGATTAATGCTAAGTAATACATTCATTGTAGAGTGATACTTCTCTCAGTGATCGAGTTAGAAACACCGAGTTTATAAACTCAGACAGACAGAAAAAACAGAAAGACAAAAAAGAAAGGTGAAGGAGATAATATTTCCAAAGACAGTTGTCGTGGTGTGCAGGTCACATAGCCTTAGTGAGTGGACGGATGATGCGGCCAGAAATTGCTTGAGCCTACGATGGAACATTTGGAAAAATACCTTTTTTTTATCTACATTTAAAGATACGCTGTGTATAAAAGCAATCAATTCTCCAAGTATAATATGACACGAAGGTAGCTTCCCAACGCTTATAGTGTTGCATCCTATTATAATACATAATTAACACGAATCTTGCAATGCAACGCGACGAGCATAGTGCTAGTTGCATTCACATCAAACGTAACGAACAGGGCGATTATAAAACAAAAACAGGCGCGCGCCCTTTGTTTACTAATGACGCATGGCGTGGCCCATGCAATCTGTAAACCGCGGAGTCGTTTACCTTCCGCGCCACGAGACGGCCGCCATGTGCGTAGATGCGTAAGCGCAGCGCGACGTGCCGCGGACAGATACTCCGAGCCCGCGGCGGCGCGCGGACCATGCAGCGCCTGCTGCCCGCGGCTCTCCTCCTCGCGGCAGCCGCACACGCCTGGAGACCGCCCCCGCAACCAATGCACATCGCGCCCCGAATACACATGAGGCACAACAACCATACACGGCATCTACACCTCTTCGGCTGGCATGTGGAACTCCGAGAGAATAGAGCGATGAGCTCGCCACACTACAACGAGTGCCAGTTCTACAGGGGCCGCGTCCTCCATGAGGAAGACTCATCAGCCACCGTCACGGAATGCGACGGCCAGCTGTACGGACTGCTGCAAGTCGGCAAGGAAGAGTACGTCCTGCAACCGACCAGGCCGAGCGGAAACCATGTGTTGCGGCGCCGCGATGTGCTGTTATCGGAGCAGCCGGCCGCTTACAACCTCACCGGAGATACGGTCACTGACCTTGAATTTGAATTTGAGGAAAATCATAGCCTGATGCCTTTCATAGGCTTCGGGGAAGACTCGGATTTTGAATATTTTCATGATGCGCGACCTGTAACTAGATCGACTAGAGGTGTGTTATTAAACCAGTGTTAAGTTGTTTGTTACCAGTGAGAAAATGTTACATGCTGATGTAAATTCCCATTGCAGGTGTGAAAGGACTGTGGTTGGAGATGGCAATAGTGGCCGACCACACCATGCTGAAGTTCCACGGTAGAGAGCGAGTGGAACACTACATATTAGCTTTAATGAATATTGTAAGTATGAGTCCGCACTGATAAGAGTGTTTGTGCTATTTCCGTCGAGAAGTGTGTTGATCTCTAAACTTTTATGTAACACTTTATAGGTCAGTGCCATCTTCAACGATCCTTCGATAGAATCAAATATGACTTTGGTTATTAACAAATTGTTTTTAAATGAGGAAAAAGACTCTATTGTGCGGTATGGAAATGTGAGAAAGTCTTTGGAGGCTGTCAACAAATGGAATTACAAACATCTAAATAAACTGCCAAAAGGTATGTTCATTACTTGTATTTAATATTTTTCAGTATACTTAGTTAGGTCGTTCCATCTCATATCCTATAATGTTGTCAGTATCTGAACGTTCCCCTCTATAAACACATTAATATGTAGAGTCATCTCTAAATGAGACATTAAAACTGAAAATGCAGAAACAACTCCGTAGAGTAGCGTAATTTCGTGCATTGCTGCAAAAGAAGAAGAAATAATTTAATTAGTAGGTACCTGAATCATCAACTGTTGCGAATTAGGTATTTTATATTTTTTATTTTATAAGACAACATTCAGATATAACAATATTACATTCCTTTATAATATTGATAATTCGAACGAATCCCAGTATTGCGTTACAATTTATTAACTTATGCAAACGTTTATGTAAACAAATTGTGTCATTCGAATTGTAAATATATAACAAACAAACATGTAATCACTTTAATTACATTAATATTGTGAATAAGTGTTATTGTAGTAGAAACGACAATATATTAAAATTGAAAATGTGTAACGATTAGCATATCTAAATAAAATCGGCCAGATGCTAGTCGAACTCGCGTACGAAGGGTTCGGTACCATTATACAAAACGACAAAAAACACGTTTGGTGTATGAGATATTTATTTTATTTTGTTTTTAGTATTTGTTATATAGCGGCAACAGAAATACAACATCTGCGAAAATTTCAAATGTCTAACTAATTATCACGGTTCATGAGATACAGCCTGGTAACAAAGGGATGGACGGACGAACGGACAGCTGAGTCTTAATAATAGGGTCCCGTTTTTACCCTTTGGGTGTAGAACCAAAAAAACAGTAGTAACAAAATCAAACGGACAAAAATTTGTCCTATGTATTGAAGGCATTTTTGTGTAAAACCAACATAAGGTCTTGAAATGGCTTCCGAAAGTACCTACTACCATACACCTCGAAGCCAGCTACGAAATCTAGCTACGAAATGGGACTAAGGGTCTTTTTTTATCTGTTGCTTCAGCTTATTAGGAGAAGTGCGTAAGGAGTACAGAGATGTATAACACTGAGAATATGCACATAATTTAGTTTCCGAATATCAAATACCACGTGTTATCATAGTATCGTTGATTAATAAGTCCGCAAATAGTGATCATCGTTGCATATTGTTACTAACATGTGCTAATTGGCGACATATTATACCGGGATTATGACGACATATCGCTTGTCTATTTGAGTAGTCTTTGTGTACATTATATTCCAAGGAAATGTATTTTGAAAGGATGCAATTTAATTGTAAATAGTTATTTCTTTTTATATTTTTTCGTTTAATATTGCAGCAATTAACCAAATTATTAATTACTTACTTATCTTTCTTAAAATATATACTTGCCTGTTAGGTATTCTATTATTTTCAGTAACTCAAAGGTTATATTCAAAAGCATCCAAATTACTAAAGTTCCACAATTCCAAAAATAATGCATGATTTCCAATCTTATCAAACAGCACAAAAGTTTACAACAAAATTTATCATTTAATTATTGTTATTATATTTAACATTTTAATTTTAAAGTCGTTAGGTTTTGAAATATCTGGAAGAAACACTGCTATCACAAACCGACAAACAAACAAACAAACAAACAAACAAACAAACACAAAGAAAAAATTTGACACTTAACTGACTCTCTCGTTTCTTACGGCCACTTTTTTTTACTTTCTTACTTTACCTTTTTGTTTTTCCTGATCATAATATAAAAAGGTACTTTTCAGATGTGACTGGTTGGGACGTCGCCGTGTGGTTGACACGGGTGCCTCTCGGAGGTCCGTCTGGATTCGCGCCTGTCGGAGGCGTGTGCTCCAACATGAGATCAGCGTCCATCAATCGTGATGAGGGACTTACGAGCGCTTTTGTCATTGCACATGAGCTGGCACATCTGTAAGTGGATTTTTATCTTTATCTCATCCTACGTTTTTCAGGTTGTACCCTTGGCAATGTTGCTTCGAAGTCCTAGTTTTTAGCTTTTTCTATTGCACTTCATCAGGATCTTCTGCTTTCTTAGTTGTATCAATTTTATAAATGAGACCACTTTATATCGTGCCTCAGTTATCTTTTTGGATAAAAAATATGGCTTGCACTTTTTATTTTTTTGTCATTATTATGCACACATATGTTAGTATTCTTATTTTAAAACGATGCTGTGGTAAACAGCACATTAAAAAAACTATAAAATGAGTGCAATGTGATGTGACTAGGAACGCGAAGGCGACATGAAACCGCAATTTTCATAAAATGAAAGGCGGCAGACGCGACGTCTTCTCGTTCTAAGGTGTGTTATCTGCACGTAACTATATCCCCGTTTTTTATGTTACGCTAGAAGTTAGTAGATACTTCACACTAGGACTAGGACTATAAAAACTACGGCTTAAATAAATATAAATAAATATATAGGGACAAATCACACAGATTGAGTTAGCCCCAAAGTAAGTTTGAGACTTGTGTTATGGATACTAACTCAACGATACTATATTTTATAACAAATACATAATATAGATAAACATCCAAGACCCAGGTCAATCAGAAAAAGATCGTTTTTTACCTTGACCTGACCGGGGATCGAACCCGGGACCTCCTGAGTGGCGTCAGGCATGTTAACCATTACGCCACGGAGGTTGTCAAGTTTAAGGAATATAACAACGCCAGTCGATTTCAGTTCGACAAAACGTTATTGCCGTCTGAAGCCGCTCCGGTTTACATATTATTCTAAGAAACCATGTGATCAAGTTTCATTCAATATTCGTTAACTATATATATCATATCTGTTTTCGAAAAGTTTTTGCGCGAAATGCAATTATTTAACATCAGCAGTTTCATATAAATTGTTAGTATACACACACATATCCCCCCCCGCACATGAACAAACACACACTAATCTGCCGAAGTATCAGAGTTTAGCCATGAACATTTGTCTTATGCAATCAAAACAAATGGATACATGACATCACATCTCACAAAATTAATTTAGATTTATTTTTATGATAACGACATCGTTCTGGGACATGTAGGAAATTATATAAATAACGAATTGAGTACTCTTTATGTTCCCATTTATTTTATTGTACACTGAATTTAAAGCTTATATTATAAATGCAAAAATGACTTGGTCTAAGTATGTTTGACTGGCGAAAGCATGGCAAATAAATAGTGTTTCTAAAATTTTGATAACGAAGCCAGAGAATTGTTAAATGTTGATGTACATACATACATATAATCACGTCTTTATCCCATACGGGGTAGACAGAGCCTAGAGCCATAAGACCTTAGGCCACGTTTAGCATAATGGTAGTTGAAACAGGAAATCAATAGTGATGGGTTGCTAGCCGCATCGCCTATGTCATGATTTCCCCATTCGGCGATTCCCTCAGACGACTTTTACGGCTTGCGCGGGAAGAGAAGCAGCTGGTACATTCTATGTTTTTCTTTTTCTCCCAAACCAGCATGGAAGTAATTTTAGAATTTTGATGTACTTACATTTTTATTGTTTTGATTATTTGAATAATCCCTACCACAAAGTAAATCTAGCAATGTTACTGAACTAAGCATTACATTCATCTTCAACAACAGCAATAGATATTGTTCTCTGTAAAAAATATCCAAATTTATGCTCATATTGTATAAAACACTTACTTAAAATTACTAAATTAAAAATGAATTTAAAACCTTTTTTGCATCGAAACAATTTTAATCATAAACATTTTCAAATATTATTGTCAACACGCAGATCTTCTAATTCATTGAAGTTGAGTTTCTAAAATAATGCAATTGTTATAAATTTACTCACATGTGCCAAAACAATACAAAGGATTTCCCTCTGCTAACCATATGTGCAGTACAAACACAAAGAAAGCCTAAATTACTAGTTGCTGGGTGAATCATAATTAATGTGTTAACTAACTTCTGTTTGCAACTTAATTCGTGTTGATTTTTATTTATCCAGGCCTTAAGAATAGTAATATGCTAGTTGGGTATGCTAGCTGTTTCCCGCTGTTTCACCCTATGTATTGATTGGGATTTTTTTGCATATGAAAAATAATCAAATCCGGCCAGTAGTTCAAAAGTTATAAGCATTCAAACAAAAACTCTCCAGCTTTATTCCATACTCTAGCTCTCCATTCAGAGGCCTAGAGGCGGTTCGAAGAACTTTGTCACCAGGACAGAGTATTGTACCCTCACTATACTCACAAACAAACTAAAGAATTAAAATCACATAGAAAATTTAAACCAATTAGTATGTTTTAATCATACTACTACTAAAATTTAAGTTGAGGTCTAACTTTAGTTTGTATTGTTCATAATATAAAGTTAGTTCAAGTTTAAAAAAAATTGTTGTTGTATAGTTGTTAACAAAAATGTTAATTGAATAAACTACTTGAGTACCTAATTGAATGTTTTCCCTGAAGGCTGAACAAAAATATATTTTTTTGTCTTCATTTTGTAAGAGTAGATACCAATTGAGATAAAAACTTTTAAACGTTATTATTATAAAACAACTAGCTGTTGCCCGCGGCTCCGCCCGCGTGTAGGTCGCTTTTCGCGTAACCTGTGGAAACTACAACTATCCAGACCTATAGTCAAATCTATAGTATCCTATTCCCGTGCCAATTTTATAAAGCCATTACATTACTACGATATCAAACTGAAAATATTAACATTCATACTATCACATCTTTGTCTCTAAAAGAGTAGACGCAGCCTATTACAGGGTCATTTGGACCTAAAAGCCACTCCTAAAGTTAAAGTGGGCGTGAAAAGTGGAGAAAATCGCAATAAAAAGTGATAGGTTAGTTAAATTAAACCTTACGACACGACCGTATGTTCCGTCAAACAACAACTGAACTGAGTTGCGGACTTGATTATTTTTAAACCAAAGCCAAACCAAACCAACCAATCAATTCAAATAGCTTACAATACAACACGACCGATAAACCAACCAATAGACCTAAATCAACAACCATTTTTTTTTTAATAATTCAAATTAATTGCTGTAAGTAAAATTTTCAATCTGCTATACCATATGCGAAAAAATAATTAAAATAAAGTCAGCGCCATCTATTGATATTTTATGTAACTAAATTATACGCCCACACACATTCAATGTGTTATTTTATTAAAATTTAATAGAGACTGCAGTGTGTTTTTCTCTTTATTGATATCGATAAAACAAAGTAGAAATTCTAGCTTTAACTAAATTAAATACGTTTATGTAAACCGCATTCAACTCTGTTTAAAAGTTTTGAAGCAGTGCTAGAAATAAACTTCAACTGACCATAACTTCTTTTTCCCTTCTTTTGACAACGCTCCTAATTATATGTAATCCACCTGTGAAAACCGCGTTCAACTCTGTTGAGTAGTTTTGAAGTTATAACGTACCAGAGAGACAAAAATTCGAAAATTTGTTTTTTTTTTGTTTCTTTTACTCTTTTTTAATCACTCCGTATCAGTTTTTTAGAAAAATATTTAATATATAGACACTCGATTTTTACTGTCCTATAATTTGTATAGACAGATAAGTACAAAATACTGATATATTAACGGACTTAACGCTAAGAGCGTTCTGTACCAGTCAACCATTTGATTAATCTTCTTCTTCAATGTCGTCAATGACAAACTATTAGATTTGATTTGATTGGGGTTGCGATATCATTTATCCGGAAATAAATTTGCAAATGAATTTATTCGTTCCTTTTCAAAATTAAAATAAAAGTAAGAAAATAATTCTAGAAAACAAATAAAAAAACGAAAATAGAAAATTATTGTTTGTGGCAGGATTCGATCTAGCTATTAAAAGCAAAAATATAGAATTATAAAAAACTAAAACAAAACGAAAAAAAAAGTAAGTAAAAACAAAAGTCATGTTTAGCAGGATTAGAACCCTCTACTCAAAAAAAATAATCCGCGACCTCTACCGATATGCGTTGTTAGCAATTGGCGAAATTTCCAATGGAATTTGTCTATAGGTACACAAATTCACCCCTTTTTTTGATGTAAGGGTTGGAATTGTAAACAACCCTTTCTTATTAGGGCAGTATATAGTATAATGAAGACACTAACCAAATTTCACGTTTATGGCTTTTATAGTTTCGGTTTTGTGATGATAAATTAGTTAACCTCCCCCTTTTTACCCCTTTAGAGGTTGAATTTCAAAAAACGCTGAAACACGCCATTAGTTATTTTTGTTGAGAAGCATTCTTGCCAAGTTTCAAGTACATCAGTGAAGATTTTAATTTTTTTTCACACACTTTGCCCTCAATTTTAACCCTTTTAGGGGTCTAATTTTGAAAAATCCTTTCTTATCTTTGGTCCAAATTTCAAGTTTATAGCTTTTATGGTTTAGGCTGGGCGTTGATTTATCAATCGCCCTTGTTCTTTTATATATTTAGAAATTATATTAATCTACTAACTAATTAGAAATGAATACAAATATACTTAAAGACCTACAATTTATTTGAGAAACCTTACAATGTATTTAAGATATGCAACTAACTTATGGAAAATAAAACAAAGATTTACCTATTTTCAAACTACTATTTGATATCCGGAAAAATACTTTTCAAACTTAAATTAAACGAATCAATGAGTAGCCCAAAACGCAGACATTAAACTATACATACAATATAGTGCCGCAATTACCACTCCATACTACAATCAATTCCAATTCAATTTTATTATTTTATATTTAGCAGGTATCAAATCGTCTAAACACATAATCAAATCGTTAGAAAAGCAAAAAAAAAAATATTTTTATTTGTTTTGAAATCTCAATTACTACATATGATGATTAAATGCAAACGACAAACCATATCGACTTTTAAAATGTATGGTGGCGCCATCTATTGACTGTCTTCTATTATTGATTGTATCCTATTACAATATGTTGTGTACATACAATACAATACAATACAAAATATTATACCAAAAACATTTTCAATTTTAATTCCATGTATCTTACTTCAAAAATGACAAAGTTTCATACAAACTGGCAACCCCTATTTCACCCCTATAGGGATGTAATTTTTAAAATCAGATTGATGCATTATTATTTTTTACCAATTACAAATTCAAATTAAAAATTTCATGTGTCTCACTTCATTAATGACAAAGTTTCATACAAAATGGCAACCCCTATTTCACCCCTTTAGGGATGTAATTTTCAAAATCTGATTGGTGCATTATTATTTTTTACCAACTTCAAATGTAAATTAAAAATTTCATGTATCTCACTTCAAAAATGACGAAGTTTCATACAAACTGGCAACCCCTTTTTCACCCCTTTAGGGATAAAATTCCCAAAAATCCTTTCTTAGCGGACGTCTCTTAGTCATAATCTACCTTCCTGCCAAATTTCATCTTCATCGGCTCAGCAGTTTTGGAGATTTCGTGATGAGTGAGTGAGTGTTTTTCGCTTTTATATATATAGATAAACTAAAATAGTAACTTGTCTATTCTAAGCGACAGCTATTCCTAAACGTTAGCATATATTTGAATAAATTACTTATTATTCGAGTACATAAAGATACTATTTACAAAAGGTATGGTATAACAATGGTAATACAACTTACTTTGCTACTATATCAGCGCTAGTATTATTCAGTAGCTTAATAATTACCACTATCAATTTTTTTTTTCAACACTATTTGAAGGTGTACCTTTTAAATATATTTTGATTGATTGACATGGGTTACTCACGCACAAATATCGGTCCTGCCTACTCAGGGAGATGTTATCTCGGGTAAAGGTAAAGAACCTACAATAGAATAGATAAGTACTAACGCTACTATGATAGTGTTGATCAAAGGATTTCTGCCATAAATTTTATTAGCGAACTCAGGTAATGTCGATGATTAGAAATGAGCGAATTTAGAAAAAGTTACCAAGGTTATGTACTGTACTTTTTCCCATATATACGCGAAAACTACATGGCTAATATATTGATTTGATTTTATTTTTATTACTAGCTTTCGCCCGCGGCTTATCCCGCATAAATTTCCTTTGGGAATAGTGCTTTTTCTCGAAATGAAAGGTACCCTATATGTGTATGCAAAATTTCAGGAAGATTGGTTCAGTAGAAAGGGCGTTAAGAGGTAACAAACAATCAAATATATATACACTCACTTTCGCATTTTATAATATTAGTTGAGATTATTTTACCTCCATTTGAAGGTTTGGCATTATTTTTATGACTGGCCTGATGTCAAACCTCCTGGAATGCTAATTTTGGTCTAGTCCGCTGGATAGAGAAGTAAATTCAAACTATACCTTCAGTTAGTCGCCCTTTCAACAAAACAAAAGTGGTAAAAGTGATATTGATAAGTTAACATATTATGTACTTATAAATTAAGCAAAGTTAATTAGAAATGACGAACATTTTCGCTCTGAATCAGGGTTCAAAGTGGACTGAACGCAACAAAGACGCCTTTGCGCCCAGTTAATTAGCACTCGATTTGTAAGACGAGAGATGGCGCTCGAATGGCCGGAATTAACATTAATGATGTTTTTATTTACCCACTGATTAAAAGTACTCGGAGAACACATTGAGTTTTACTACAGGACAGTAAAATGACGAAATTGTTTTGTATTCGAATATATCCACAGACAAAATAAAATTTTCATTACGTTTGTTGCCTTCATGATAACAAAATATCTGAAGAGATGTTGAACAACATTAGGCAGCAAGGCAAAGTAATAAATTATTATTTTAAAGTTATTTTTTTTTTGTTCATTAAAAGGAGTTTATAATAATCAAATTGTATTTAATAAAGATATACTTTCGTACTTGTTAGGTTTCATCGATAATGACAGAAAGGGGATCCTAAGGGAACGGAGCCTCGGCCGACAGCTAGTATATAAAATGCAGTGCTTGTTTGTTATATACAAATGTATCCCAATTGTAATATTTACGACCAGACTAGATACGTCAGTAGAAATATTTTACTGTTGATATGTTCTGCGTCTTAAAATACTTTATATGTTTTGTTTGACGTATATTATTTTACATTAATCCACATTTACCAATCAGGGACTGAAAAAATACCTTTTAAACTGATACACATCTATATAACTGTTTCTTACTTTTAACATTTCTATGACTGTTTTGTACGTTTAACATTTCACTTCATGCATACCTAACAAATGAAAACCCAGATCAAACAATCCATAGGTAATCCTTACCTAATAATCTGAAATCCCCTGCATCGCTTTACACTTGTACTCATCTTGTTGAGACTACTTGTGACGCCATCTTAGAGCATTAAACCATGTGGAGTGTCCACTGGCAGGGGACCCCCTCTGCCAAACGTGGCAGACTTTTCCACTTAGAAATAAGTGCGCTAGACGTCTCCGGTTGGCTTGCTGCTCTAAAGACGCCATAGGACCACGAAATTGCGCATTTTTTAAAATCCATGTGCCATGTCCATGTGTTACGCTATTTTGTTCGGGTCATCATCGTCAATCGTCAATGTTTAGCTATTTTGTTTTTATACATTGAGCTAAAAAAATGCATGTTTTTTAGTAGATTTCTTTATTTATTTCGGTTCATATAATAGATTAAATTTTAATTAACTTTAACATCAATTTAGCCAATACTAAAATTACGTGGCCATTGTCGTAAAACTGTTAGTTTTTAATGTATACTTATATATATATATATATATATATATATATATATATATATATATATATATATATATATTAAATTCAAAAATATGTATATATATATATATATATATATACATATTTTTGAATTTTTTAATTTACTTACTTTTTGTTATTTACTTACTAACATCGTTTTAATGATATCGTGGAAACTTAAGGTGCGGAGAAACCTAGGTACATTTTAATTAAAATCTTGCGCTTGGTTTCTGTTTAAGAAACGAGTCTGATGATCTAATTACAGACAGTCTAATAAAATAAATGTAATTTATTTTTGCTTTCTGTAAATTATTACATAAGGTATTCTACAAAGAGATAATGGTCAGAATTTTTTTTAAAAGAAACAACTTTACTCAAGACAGTTAGGCACAAATCTAGCTTATGTAAAAATTTGCTATTTATCGCCAAAATGGCTAGGATATATACACATTTCCGACGCAGTTTAAATATCTATATCAAATAGATATTGCAGATTCAATTGTATCTATATTAATTTTGTGAGGCAAATAGGTATAGCAGGCGTACCACAATATATATCGTTTGTAGGTAGAACCGCTAAGATTTTTGAACAATTGAATTGATTGCCCGTCAATCAAATAATGGATTATTAATTTTATAAAGTTATTGATACAATGGTTGCCATGTTTTTAGTCTTCCCGTGGGTGTCGTGAGTAAAAACTAAGTAAATGATATAACAGAGGTCTCAATTCAGTGGTGGTGGTAAAAGGCTGGTAGAGGTTTATACCAATAAAGCATTCCCAAAGAGGGTCAATGCTCGACAACCTGACCTGCCAGTCGACATGAAAGTTTGAGTATGAGGGTATAACTTAGAAGATATTTACAGGTGTGGGGTCTCTCCTAGAATATGGCACATCTGTTGTCTTGCTCTGCGTGGCCATGTCCAACCACTTGCATGGAACAACAACTCGGGAACGCACAAATCCAAGCAGACTTGCTCCTTACAATTTCAAATTCTTAGAATAGACTCATGAGGAAGAAGACTGAATAGTGGACAAATGTCACCTCTTGTGCCGATATCTCATGACTTTTCTTTTTTGATTTGATTGCATCTCAACCATAGATTTTTTTATATACCAACGTACTGTAATCGTATCGGAGTAAGGCATCTCGTTACTGCCTACGCAAGCTTAGATTATGATTATTACTACAAATATCTATATATATAAGAACTACTCAGGAAATGCAGTTTGAACATTTCAGATTTTATTTTCACTTAGAACAACATTTCCATTTAAAATCCTAAAATAAACATCTAACTGTTTCCATACAGCGCGAGCGTGTGCGTGACCTTTGATGTGCGTTGCTTCACGAATGTGAGTTCGTTCCGGTCATGTGTCACAGTTTTAAACAAGGGTACCAAGGGCGGGTTGGAGTTCCTCTTTAAGCTGATTATTTTTAACTCTCCCCAAGGTCTTGTCGCAGAAATAAACCCAAATAGGAACAAAAAAATTTTCTGCCTTAATTTTGTAAGTTTGAAAAAAAAACATAAATGTGTTAAAAATATTAAAAAGTCATAACAAATTAAAACCTAATGTTTTTAAGGTCTATTTTTTACAATTTCTTCCAAAACTATTATTTTCTCCTCGTCACCTTTTAATAGACTGGTAAATAAAGCTAACAAAGACAGCCCTTTACATTTAATGAAGAAACAAACTTGACAAAAGACGTGTCGTTTCGTTAAGGATGTAGGTGCTAATTATTTTGTACTCTAACCCCAAAGACAGCCACAGAGAAAAATATAAAATTTTCGATGTGATTGTTAGGGTAAAGTGGTTCTTATACTCTTGTCTGTGGCCCACTGTACTCGTACCTATAAACTTTAAATGCAGCCATTTATCGCCACCAATTTAAGATGCTACTCCATTCCTGCGCAGCGTGAGACACGTTAATCAATGTGGTTTCATAACATGTTTTGTTTAAATTAAGAATTACAGATGTCAAAAGTTTCTTAGGCCGTTTCCATTTTATTAAAAACTAAACTACTAGTAACTTGACTTAACGTCGCCGTACTTCGGACAAAACTAAATCCAAATTTAATTCTATATCCTAAGATTCACTAAGCGGATCTTGGAACTCCGATTATATCCAAAGCCAGGCTTATAATAAAACCAAAAGAACGCTAGAATGATGATGACCTTTTTTTTAATTGGAACCTTCTAAAATTTCGATTTTGCTAACAATACTTATCTAAGTTGCAGTAAGATAAAATGCTCAAATTTTTTTCTCTATTCAACTCATACTTTCATACCTACCTCAATTATACTTAAATTCGAGTCTGTCTGTCTGTTATGTTTTCACGGCAAACCACTCGACTGATTTTGATGAAATTTGTAATAGATATAGCTTAAGACCAGGGCTCAAACATGAGCTACATTTTGTAATACCACGCGGGCAGAGCCGCGGGCAACAGATAGTCTTTTTTATATTTTCTAATTGTAGACCATGTAGCTGTCGCATCTGAATATAGTATAGCGTTTATTCTACGCATCCATGGATTAGAGACCTAACCCAGTCAGTTATCACCACCTTTTACGTCCTAAGGTCGTCCACATACGGTCATGTTTACTGTTCTCCCGAGATAGCTAGAACAGTCACAGAGTGATTTACGATTTATATGGAACGTTATCTGTGCTACCTAATTGCTTGGACTAACATTATAAAGAGAGATAACGGTTTATTCGAGTTGCACTTTGCGTAAATCTAACAAATTGGGTTTTCTAATAGTTAAGGTTAACTATACACCTGTGTCGTAGTCTAACTCTATCTATGGAAAAGCAAGGGGTTTTATCAAATTGCAAATTCATGTTGGGTGGTCTAATTTAATACACTATCTACAGTTTATTATGTGTGTATAATTAGCACCACAGTTTGTTACAACTTTATGTACAAGTAATGTATGTTAAATTAATTATTTCAGAATAGACCCTGAAATAATTAATTCACAGTGTTCGGTAGGTAAACGTGCAACTGAACTCTATTCATTCAATCAATCAATCATTTCTTAATTTTCATAAATATTTATTATACAATGGATGTAATGTAAAACTGTTAGAGTGCCATTACATTTTTTGCCAAAGAAAAGCGTGCTTTGGTATATCTATGATATGCAAGTAAAATATTATTATCTTAAGGTATTGCATTTATTAACTCTATAAGTCAATTAAAAATTCATGTGTAGGTAGATGGAAATGTAATGTATCCTTTTATGTAGCCTTCTGTACATCGATAAAGCTCATTATTTTCAAGCATAGAACTAGGAACGCGTGCGCAATTTTTTTTTTAAATCAATGTTTTTAAGTAACCCGCGCTGCGTTTTCTTTTCCGTGAATCAGTGCATCAAAATCGTGGTTCATTCTCTTGATGTGTTTTCAAGATTTTCTTCATACTGTGTTAAAACACGACCTCCTATTACTTACTAAGCTTTAGCTGTTCGTCTGTCTGTCAGCGTAGAAATCTCGTATATAAACTACAAAGATGAAAATAAAGTACTTACCCTACTATTATAATATCATTCACAAACATAGACGTACATGTTATACATATCGTAAACCATCAAACTTCTTAAGGTCGCATGTATTTCATTATTTCTGAACTGCCTTAAGTTCAAAATTACAGAAATTTCAGCTCTTCAAAGAGGTTCGTGTTTAACAGAATTCCAGTAGTAAATAATGATTAATTTCCTTGCATGTTTATCCAAGACCTCCCTTCGGGCGAATTAATTAATCCTAGTAAATGAACTTAATTGCGTGTAAGCAGAAGACATACTTACGGACAGCTGGTTTATCATAGGTATGTCTATCTATATTATGTAACATTTAAAAATCTGAATATGAGATGTATAAGAAACCACATAATTATTCTGAAAGTTAGCTGAAAGTTGTCAAATATAAGAAGGGCCCAAATTGATTGGTGCTTCCTATAAATTCTAGTTAGATTTTTCCTGTCACGTCCTACTAAGAGCTCGATTTTAAGTTTTTTATGGCGTCTACTTACATTCTCTATTCAAGAAGAAACATTTTTGACTATAAAAATACTATTTACGAAACCTTACCCTCGTAACCATTCACATAACTCAATCATAGTGGTTAAACCAACATATTTACTCCTGACGATTCGCTGTATAGATGCTGTTTTGGAATTTAAATATAGACGTTAAGCCCAAAAATGAGATCTTGTTCGCCGCCAATATTTATCTTCCGGTTACGTTCATCCTCACTGAGTAAACACCATTTACTGCGATGCTCCATTAATCCGCTGGTAAATCTACAGTGACACCATGTGTATTTAATTTTGTTAAGCGTATTCAGAATAATATTATTTACTTACATATAAAATTCGCCTGTAAGTAAATTTACGGGTTTATAGAAGGCAGCTATTGTACCAGTTACATCAATAAAACATGGGATTATACAAAATCCAAATAAAGAAAGGCGGAGTTATCGCTAAAGCAGTTTCTTTCTACCAACCAAAAAGTTAAAAGAAAAGTCAGAATTGACGATTAACTACAAGATATTTAACTACTTACTTTAGAAATACCTAATGAGCACATTAGCACACATATTAAATGGCAAGTCATGGCGAAACTCCATACATCGTTTGTACGAATAAAAAATTGAAATACAGAGAACATAAAATAAATCGAATTAGTAAGAATACATAACTAGTAACATGTTTACCACCACAAAAAAATTTTAAACCCCGGGGTTTTTTAAATATTTAATTTTTTTAAAGTCGTCCTTTAACTTCGTTTTCATTCGCCATTATTGTCGTAACTGAAACATTATGTCATCCTGACAGTTCTTAGCATTGTCAAAACGGTATTGACAGTTCATTATGGTTTATAGATTAACTAGTTGTACCTGTGATTAAGCAATTAATTTTTACTTGGTGAAAAAGTGAGATGACGAAATAGGGAAGTCCATAAGTAAGAAAAATACCAACGATATTTTTTATATTTTTGTCTCTGTCAACGTGGCATTTTTTTCTTTGTTTGGCCAATTCGACGCCAAACAAAATCTTACACCAAACTAACAGTAAAATTATTTATTTTTTGTATTAAGAAAAATATTCATTTTAAGTAGTGAATTTGTACGAAAGATACAAAAAATAAGGGCATTTGTTACATAAATTGTGTGGCTCAGGAACACATTCCAGGGTGCCTACCACCATCTCTTAAAACCATGCAAGATCCAGTGAGTAAGCGAGATGTCGCCTTACATCATGTATTGCGCTGTCTCACTTACTCATTGGATCTGGACAGCGTAATACATGATGTAAGACGACATCTCCCTTACTCAGTCGTTCTTGCATGGTTATTAGAGATGGTGGTAGGCACCATCTCTTAAAGCGTAATACATGATGAAAGAATATGACGTCTTACTGTGTTACTCTGTCTCGCCTACACACTCGTTCTTGTATGGTTTTAAGAGATGGTAGTAAACCATTTGATAGTGAGCCTGCTACTTAAAAAGTTGATGGCAACCCCCCCAGGTGGCTTACTACCATCTCTTAAAACCATGCCAGATCCAGTGAGAAAGCGGGACAGCGCAATACATCATGTAAGGCGACATCTCATTCACTCACTGGATCTTGCATGGTTTTAAGAGATGGTATAGCCCCCCAGGTACTAAATCGATGAATCTAACCTACCATAATAAACTGTCAATATCGCTTTGACAATGCTAACAACTGTCAGGGTGATATAATGTTTCAGTTGCGTTAAAAATGGCGAATGAAAACGAAGCTAAAGGTCGACTTTTATAAAATGGAATATTTAAATAACCCCGGGGTTTAAAATTTTTTTGTGGTGGTAAACATGTTACTAGTGAAGTATTCTTACTAATGCGATTTATTTTAAGTTCTCTATATTAAAAATTTTTATTCGTACAAAATCCGCCATCATTCTTTGATCTAATTTCAGTTTTGTTTTAAATTCGTACATACAGGTTTATACTTTAGTGTATTACTATCTATCTTTATTATTATTATCATATTAGTATTAAATATGGAGTATACTGTTAAAGTTTAATCTATTTTTATATTTTATTTTGTCAAGCATACAAATTCGAATATTTTATACATAGATATTATTTGGGAATGATAGATAATGGTTACGTAGATTTTCTAAGTGGGTCATACACAGTATGAATCTAAAATATTATTGCGTCCTAATTACTATATTACTTGTGTTTTTGAGAACCAAACCGTATCTAATATAAGCTCAGTCAGAGTTAATATCATTGATTGATCACCAGTTGGTATCCAATTACATTACAACCCCAATAACCATTCGGATTTAAGCTATTGAATCACTGAGAGTTCATCACATTTCAATGCATATTAATGTTAGTAGTTAATACTCGTTGTTTACGAACTTCGAAAATGTATATGTAAGAGTACCTACGAGACTGATTTTAAGAATGGTTGTAGCATTAAGGCCGTCCCGATTACTATTAGGTGTATAAAGTTTGAAACAAGTAGGTAAGTAAGAAAAATAAGTGTCAAACAATGCTAATAATTAATCTTTATTGAAAGTAATCAAGCTCTTGGACTGTTTTAATTTTCTTTTTGCGCTTGAAATCGAGATTACTTGCTTTTGGTTTTATTTTTTGGCCTTAGATTGTACATAAAGGTCTTTGACCTAAGAATGAAAATTGTGTAAAATCAAAGAAAACAAGTTATTGACCCCGTGCTACAAAGCAACCAGTTATAAGGAAAATGATTAGAAAGCATCTGTGATGAGGGTAAATTATAATTAGGTAAATACCAAGAGAGCAATTTGAAATAAAAAATAAAGTATTGCCCCAATCATAGAGCTCTCCTGGTATCTAAAGCGGAATATTGCCTTGGAGCTTTAGTTAATTAGTAAGTACATTAATTAGAACGCTTATACCTTTTTGTTAACTTGTGATTAAATCCTTTTGTCGACTTATATCGCAAACCGCGTCTTTTAACTTCGTTTCACAAAAAACAAAATCAACGACACAAAATTTCCAAATAATCCCAAGATCAATATTAAATCCCAGACCAATCAACCGTGGCACAGATTATATTGCCAATGTCAATCACCGTAGATTAATGCCCTCTCGGATTCACTGACTGAATGATACAGGCAATACAGCTATGCAACATATAATACTCATCGGACTTTATAAGATACCGAAAAGTATGGATATTAAGGTATAAACTTATAGAAGTACTTACATATATTCACGTATTTTATTCTTTTGGAGTTAACAAAGCCTCAGATTCTTAAACCGTTTATGACATTGGACGTGAAAAAAAAAATTAAGAAATAGTGTAAGTTTACCAAAACTCACAGAAAATAAATTCTGTATACTTACGGATACATGGGTTACTTTTATCTTAGATTTTTACTTATAACTTCACATAACCACAGATCAATAAAGCGCATTGATTATTGTTTACTTGTTATTATCTATATTAATAAATACCTACTGAACAGTTTATTGTTCTTATGAGTATTTTGATAGCTGCAAATCTAAACACTATAGGTAAATATTATCCGATAAAACGGGAACAAAACCTGGGTGCGTCAATCTGCCTTTACCTTTGTACCCTGAATCATAAAGCAAATCGATGAACGAACCTTTGTGAGAGCACAACGTGCCAAATGCATATATGCATGTACAGACGACAGCTAAAAGAGTTACCCCATGTGAATCTCTTTGTCACGGTAATAGGTGCTAATTGCGGAGGTGTGTGTTCCGTCGCCTGTAAAATAGAAAATAGGTACACTAGCACTGCCTTAACCTGTCGTGGTAGTATGTTATGCGCTTGCAATATAAATTGTTTTTTTAGCCATTCGAACGCTGGGTTGCGACTTCCGAATAAAACTACTGATTATATATTTTATTCATTTACTTGGAGTAATTAAATAAATGTTATAAAATATTTGGCTATATGGACACGCGAGTTTTGGAATGTAAATAAATGAAATATTAAAAGGCCACATGTATGTATTTTTGTCTAGTCTAGGTAATACAGCTCATTGGCAATTTTATGGTTTTTGAAACAGGCATCCTCAGCTTATGCTTTCTGAAGTCAAGGTACGTTTTAATAATGATCAAATTATAAACGGCGAACTCAGTTTCGCCATTTATAATTTGATCATTATTAACCCTAAAGTCTGACTGATTAGAGTACAACCAAGTCAGGCCACGCTCACTACCGCTTAACACATACGAACGCACGAAACTATCGAGCTCCTAAAAAGGAACAGGGTATATTGACCATTATATTTCATTGACTCGTCCCCATTGTATTGGGAATCGTAACTTCATAGTTTAGAGTAGGGCGTTTCCGGACGTCGTCACTACAGAAGCTAAACGAAGTGTAACCAACCATGAACCATTGTTTATTAGTGCTATCTGGCTGTCGTTGTAATCACTCCATATGTTTAGATTGAGCTTGAGTGGACGACTTGTGTGGTAGAGTTCAGAGAAGACTATTATGAACAGTATATGGGTGGCTTCATGATACTCTGAACTCATTCGCTACTAAAAATATGTTTGTATTTTGTTTAAAATTGTGATCAAAAAATACTTAATAACATTTCTCTTAATGTCTATGCTTGGTTATTAAAATATAAGATTAAAAAAGAAAAAGAAAGTTCGTATCTAGGTAGATAATAAAACTTTTGCTTCTTCGCTTGAATAGCTTTTTTCTGTAGGTTCCTCAGAATTGCTAGAAATTAGCAATAAACCACCAAAACATTTTCATGTAAAATGTTTTTAATTCGAGACCAAAAAAGTTATGAGATCTCATGTAGAGCCAAGCTTCTAACTCTACACGCCCAAACTCTACAAGGCCGAAATTCACACACTCTCCACCTTATTCAAAATATGTAGCTATATTTAGTTTTATTATGTGAAAAGTAATCTATATGTATGTAACCTGCATAGAGCGACGTTGTCTTCCATCTGTATTCAAATGTTCGTGCATTATGATGCACAAACATGATGCACAAACATGCGAATGCAGAAGATGGATGCGTACTATAACGGGGATACGAATAAAAATAATTACATATTATCAGTTGAAGTATTTTTTTATTATATTAATTTGAGCTCATGTTCAATGCCCTTATTCTTTTTACAAATTTTATATATCCTTTTCTTTTTTTCTATTCAGCCAGTCTCATTATAGTACTATATCACTTGATACTGGCACATTCTGTTTTTTCTTCGCATCATAATAAAACTAAAACTTTTTCTTTGTTTTATTCAGATTGGGCCTGACTCATGACGGCGAAGATAAGTGCGAAAAAGATTCCCGTCGTGGCACTGTTATGGCGCCCACCGTGTTGGCCACGCTGCAGAACTTCGCTTGGTCCAGATGTTCCAAGGAACAGTTCCATGAGAAATCTCGGTGAGAACATTTTTATTACTATTTGTTTTTAATAAGGACAAGTGAACCAAAAAAATAAAGTTTATTATAAATATACCTATCATTAAAATTATGTAAGTAACGTGGCATGTAACACAAACTTAAAAATTACCTAAGTAGTTATTTCCTCAAAGTTTGTAAGTGGTGAGGCCTATGCACCCAAGATGAAAATTTTAACAAATGTTTTTGTCAAATCACAATATAATTTATATTTCATATTTATTTTATAATCGAGTTATAATTCAAAACATTACAAACATAACCATATTACGGCACTACTTATTTTGATTTACATAGGCTGCTTACAATAAACAATTATTTATTTAAGTAATAATGTAATCCAATATCTGTAGAATGAAAATGAAATACTATGGGCCAAATTATAATTTCTGATGAAAGCGTATTATACCTTGCAGGAAATGGTGGTGTCTACACGAGCGAAGCCGGGACAAAGGGCTTGAGTTAGGGGGAGCCAAGGAGATCTCAAATTACGTGTTCACGATGGACGAACAGTGCCGGACGGAATTTGGCGAGGGGTGAGTGAGTTACAATGTAACGTTTTCCGACTACCAAAATGGATTAATCACACACACATCATTGACAGGCAATCGTCAGTTAGTTTTTTCTAGACTCTTTGTATTTAATATCAAGTATCTATATTCAATATATTAATACTAGAGTTTTAACGGTTATATAGAGGTAGAGCTCGTATGGTTAGGGAAGCTATACCAACTAACGAGTAAAGGATTAGTCAGCTAAATAAAACTTGAAGTATTTTTCCCACACGGAAGGAAACGCTCGCCATTTTTAAATCCTCTAAAGTGCAAGAGGCGGAACTATAGGACATAAGTAAACCCATAAAATAGATTTTGAAAAATTGGAAAAATTCTACATAAAATAGAATGAGGATGATAGGTAAAATACAATTCAATATCAATAATAAGTATTCTTTATTACACCAATCAAATAGAAATAACGCAATTTCTGTGCATGATAGTATAAAATGATGAGTAAATCATAACAAATAAAAAAAAATTATCAAAATTCTTTTTTCATTCAAAGTATCAAAATTCAGAATCTCTTCCAATCGCAAAGTTGATTGGATTGAATATAAAAAAAAACAAAAGACGTCTACCTAAACAAATGATAGTTAATATAAATAACTACCTACCTATCGCATAAGTAAAATTCCTAGAAGCATATTATGAGCGCAGACTTATATGAGGTGCAAAGTTACACTACTTAGCTCTTCAGAACGGAATGTTGTGCTAAAGGTGTTATCATTTATTTTATAGGAAAATGGAGCTGCTATAAAATTCCATATTACTTAGAATAAGTACACTATTCAAAATGTGAAAATATTTTATGTATTGTAGGTGTAAAACAGGCCAAGCGCGAGTGCTCACGTATAGTTCCAAATTATACCTATTACAAGATTTTTGAATATTTTACTTGTGTTTGTCTTGTAAACTTTGTTTTACCTATTATGGTTCTTGAGAAGCAAGAACTTTGAGAAGGACAGCCATAGCTTACTCACGTTGGTAGAGTTGGCATCTTTTTTGGCGCCACTCAAATGTCAATATTTGATTGTTCTCCTACACGAGGTACTCAAGACATAAAACAAGATTTAGCATTTTTGATGACCAGTCTGCCTGTCTAATGTCAACCCTCTGTGATATTTCTAGAATTTGCCGCTAGTCGAAGAGAGTTACTTATAAGTAAGTGGATACCTCTGTTGTTCCCTTAATCGCCTCTAACGTCACCGAAAGAAAGGTGGAGGTGTGTATTCTTCAGCCGGATACCACACGGCTGGTAACACTCAAAGATTAGTAGTGGTACAAAACCCTATAATAATATAAATTCTGATTGAATGAGAACTAATGCGAATACTGATTTCCAATTTGTTACTTAATTATAAACGTAAGAAAAGTAACAAATTTTTAATAAATTTGCGAGTATGTACCATGTATGTATGGTAACTAAAGGCATTGTATAAACAGTTTTAAGTTAATACGAAGGAAGCTTATATAAGATTCATTAATAATCCACGACTCCAACTTGTTATTCCATTAGAAGATACCAGAAAGGGTTTTTCTCTAAGATGGGGTTAATCTAAAACGTCTTCAGTCGTCAAATACAAATTTAATAAACCATTTCTGAGAGACTTCACAGAGCCTTATCTCCTTTACAATCAACTTCTGTTATAATGCCTAAATCACAAAGCTTTTAGTGCACAGTAGCGGGGATTAATTTTATATAGCAAATTATTTGTGGTTTTTCGTTCAACAACTCTTTTTCTTTTTGTGAATGTCGTAAATGCGACTAAGCGGAAAATAATCTTTTTCTTGAATAAAATCATCAAGGAGTATACAACTCATATTATAAATGCGAAAGTGAGTTTGTATATTTGTTTGTTTGTTTCCTCTTCACGCCCTATCTACTGAACCAATCTTCTTGAAATTTCACATACACATAGCTAGGACTATTGAGAAGGCCATAAGGTCCTTTCATCCCGGGAAAAAGCACTGTTCCCGTGGGATCCTCACGCGGGCGAAGCCGCGGGCGAAAGCTAGTTTATTATATTTTAGAGAACTTAACCTATAAATGTTTACAACTATCTCAATTATCTATAAATAAATCATCATAATCACATTTCAATCACAGTTCCTATGATTCTATGCAGCCATGTTTACTAATATAACGTTTACATCACACTATTACGATTTGTGTAATAAAAACTCAATATGTATTAAAGAGCTACAAATATATCAGCAAATATTTAGAGTATATCCTTGAAGATTACATTCAGCCTAGATTTCTAGATTTATTCAGATCCCGCGTTGACGGATAAAAGTATGAGCGAGATTCCAGAATGAAATCTATTTTCTGATGGCGTATCGAACTGCATACGTATTTTAGCTATACGTTTTGGTATGTTCGAATGTTTTCTTAGTTTTCCAACGATATGAGATGAACGAATTATTAGATTACTAGCTGTTTCTCGTGGTTTTACTTGTTTCTTAGTGTATGTACTATAAGCCTAATAACCCAAGGATCAGGCTATCATACGCAGAAATAATTTTTCAAATAAGACTGTCGTTTTAAAGTTATAAGTCTTCAAACAAACAAACTCTTCAGCTTTAGTATAGATTATTGTTTTATGTCTACCTTAAAACCATATTCAAAGCTAGAAAAGAACACCAGAATTTTAATGGATTTCATTAGTTAAAATAAGCTACTAAGATTGTCATTTTGTATTAAACTTCTGTACGAGTAACATTCAAATACAATGTTAGAATGTACCTCATAATATGTAACTAATAGAAACCACATAACTTCAATGTCATATACAGTTCTATGTACTTGGTATATGTACCAAACTAGCGTAATATAGCATACGTATCGTAGCTATATATGCGGCAGTTCAGGTCATCGTAGAGATTTCCAATAATCCGTTTACGTGTAATCGAATCCGCCGGAACACCGCACTCTCGCAGCTTTCCTGACACGCTACAACCCGCCCACTCATCTTATCGTTTTGTGTGTTATACTAATATAATAAAGCTGAAGAGTTTGTTTAGAGCTTGTGATCGGATTTAAAAAAATATTTCTGCATAATGGCCTTATTCTTGGGGAAGGTAAATACACACCACGGGAGGGTAAAACCGCAGAAAATAGCTAGTAGGTTTTCAAGTTTCATGCTTTTTCCAGGTTGGCAACAATGGGCCTACGACCTTTGGAATGCTCATTGCCCCCGGCGCGGACCTCAGTCCCCATTAGTTGGCTCTCTTATATTAATTTAGACTCAATTCTTGTTTCCCAAACTATCAACTTTATGCCACTAGTAATAAGTACAATTGTTTAATAACCTCACGTTAGCTTTGATGCTTCCAAGCAATCTTTTAACAAGATTATCTGACATGAAAAATCTTTGCTTTTGTTACTTGATCTGCTCGCTTTTCTTTACTGTCTCTGAAATGACATTTTGGACGTGTTCAGTTAGTGTCAGATCAGTTCAAATGCTTCAAGGATGAATCACGAATTATGGTCGTTCATTTGGAGTTTGCGTGCCCTTAATTATTAAGAGCAGAGATGATAGTTTATTGTCTTTTAATATCAGTTTACTTGATCGTTATTGGCTGCTCGGGATAGCATGATTTGCGGACATTGGAATTAGGGCTAATTGTAATAAATAAAGGAGCTTTGATGTTGGGTTGCAGTGAAAATTTTAGAGATATATAAAGAGAATATTTGTATCTTATTGTTACTACTGTAGAGATATCATAAAAGGAAGATACATGTAAGTATGTATGTATTGACAAAAACTTTTAACGACCCATCCGAGTTCTTCATCCATTTCCATGAAATATGACTGATATTGGTGTGTTAGACTAACAATCCATATGCTGGCTTAGACTTCCTCATTACTATCTCTCATAAAGTGCACAAATGATGATATAGATATTGCTTTCAGATTTTCCGTGTGCAAAACGGTAAAGGTGCGTTCGGCATGTTCAAGATTGTGGTGCGCCCACCGCGCGGTGCCGCACGTGTGCCGCACGAAACGCGCGCCGCCGCTAGAGGGCACTCCTTGCGGGAACAATCGGGTACGTATATAAAAAAAAAACTGTTAAAACCTGAAAAGGTTACCTATTATTTGCTTCTTGCTGCTTTTCTCGCGTGGTATTTATAGTCTTCAATCATACGATCGTTTGAATTTGGAGCCGCGAAATGATGTTTTAGTCACGAAGTTGACATATTTCACTCTCAGTCGCTTAGCGTTCTGCCTGCATCACGATACGGTCCCGTTTCGTGATGCTGAAAGTTCATTATTGACCTATCCACCACTCTACAGATACTAACATAACAGCAAAGTACCAAATTTTAGAGTTTATGTGTATATGCAAATATGTAAGAGTACTTACTTAGATTAGTCAGATAAACAGTAAGTTACTTATTGTACAACAAGCGACAAGCATATATTGTTTAAACCGATAATAGCGTCTATCGCATGATTTTTAACTTCATACAATCCATACCACCAAACTATCATATTTTATATGAAACGCAATCATTGTAAAATTCATGCCAGCTTCTATCAAAAACTTGTAATAGGAGATAAGCAACACCAAACATTTTAGTGATTGCTATTCGCATAGGCAACATGGAAAAATATAGAGAAAATCCATACTTCCATACTAATATTATAAATGCGAAAGTCTGTCCGTCTGTCTGTCTGTCAGTCACCTCTTCACGGCTAAACTGCTGGACAGATTGTGATGAAATTTGGTAGGGATGTAGTTAACGACCTGAGGTCAAACATAGGCTACTTTTGGGCACGATATAACCGAGTACCACGCGGGGCGAAGCCGCGGGGAACAGCTAGTGGTTTTATAAATTAATTCTAAGTGTAGATCGATACTTTGTATTTAGAAATAAACGAATAAATCAATCAACAGCCTTTCAACGTCGATTTAAATATGTATGAATCGATATCGGATCCATCAGTTTCGCTGAGCTAAAAGGTTTGCAAGCAATAAATCGGTGCGACTGTTTGTAAATTTAAACAGAGTTACTTGTTTGTTTTAGTAGAGCGTGCATAAGAACTGTGCAAAATATATGCTCATTTTAAATTAAATTTAGGGAGTAAGAGTTGAGCAAAACTACTCGTAATAGTTTTGCTCAGAGGATCCAATATTGATGCTTATAGTATTACTAGCTGTTGCCCGCGGCTCCGCCCGCGTGTAGGTCGCTTTTCGCGTAACTTGTGGAAACTACAACTATCCAGACCTATAGTTAAATCTATAGTATCCTATTCCCGTGCCAATTTTATAAAGCCATTACATTGCTACGATATCAAACTGAAAATATTAACTTTCATACTATCACATCTTTTTCTCTAAAAGAGTAGACGCAGCCTATTACAGGGTCATTTGGACCTAAAAGCCACTCCTAAAGTTATAGTGGGCGTGAAAAGTGGAGAAAATCTCAATAAAAAGTGATAAGTTAGTTAAATTAAACCTTACGACACGACCGTATGTTCCGTCAAACAACAACTGAACTGACTTGCCGATTATTTTTTAAACCAAAGCCAAACCAAACCAACCAATCAATTCAAATAGCTTACAATACAACAAAATAAACAAACCAACCAATAGAACTAAATCAACAACCAAATTTTTTTTTTAGTAATTCAAATTAATTGCCGTAAGGAAAATTTTCAATCTGCTATACCATATGCGAAAAAATAATTAAAATAAAGTCAGCGCCATCTATTGATTTTTTTTTTGGTTTTGTTACTCTTCTTTAATCGCTCCGTATCAGTTTTTTAGAAAAATATTTAATGTATAGACACTCGATTTTTACTGTCCTATTATTTGTATAGATAGATAAGTATAAAACACTGATATATTAACGGACTTAACGCTAAGAGCGTTCTCTACCAGTCAACCATTTGATTAATCTTCTTCTTCAATGTCGTCAATGACAAACTATTAGATTTGATTTGATTGGGGTTGCGATATCGTTTATCCGGAAATAAATTTGCAAATGAATTTATTCGTTCCTTTTCAAAATTAAAATAAGAAAAGTAAGAAAATAATTCTAGAAAACAAATAAAAAACGAAAACAGAAAATTATTGTTTATGGCAGGATTCGATCCAGCTACTTCCAGCTATTTCTTGAAACATTTATTTACTAAAATATTAAAAGCAAAAATATTGAATTCTAAAAAACTAATACAAAACGAAAAAAAAGTAAGTAAACAAAAAGTCATGTTTAGCAGGATTGGAACTCAAAAAAATAATTTGCGACCTCTACCGATAGGCCAACATGCGTTTGTTAGTAATTGGCGAAATTTCAAATGGAATTTGTCTATTTTTTTTTATTTAAGGGTTGGAATCGTGAACAACCCTTTCTTATGTGGGCAGTATATAGTATAATGAAGACACTAACCAAATTTCACGTTTATGGCTTTTATAGTTTCGGTTTTTGTGATGATAAATTAGTTAACCTCCCTCTTTTTACCATTCGTTACTCTCCATTAGTAATTTTTGTTGAGAAGCATTCTTGCCAAGTTTCAAGTACATCAGTGAAGATTTTAATTTTTATTCATATAAACTTTGCCCTCAATTTTAACTCTTTTAGGGGTCTAATTTTGAAAAATCCTTTCTTATCTGAGCACTACGTATTAGCATAAAACTTCGGTCCAAATTTCAAGTTTAAAGCTTTTATGGTTTAGGCTGGGCGTTGATTTATCAATTGCCCTTGTTCTTTTATATATATAGAAATTATATTAATCTACTAACTAATTAGAAATGTATACAAATATACTTAAAGACCTACAATTTATTTGAGAAACCTTACAATATATTTAAGATAACCAACTAACTTATGGAAAATAATACAAAGATTTACCTATTTTCAAACTACTATTTGAAATCCGGAATCCGGACGAATAAATTAAACGAATCAATGAGTAGCCCAAAACGCAGACATTAAACTATACATACAATATAATGCCGCAATTACCACTCCATACTCCAATCAATTCCAATTTAATTTTATTATTTTATATTTAGCAGGTACCAAATCGTCTAAACACACAATCAAATCGTTAGAAAAGAAAAAAAAAAAAATTTTTTTTTTTTTGAAATCTCAATTACTACACATGATGATTAAATGCGAACGACAAACCATATCGACTTTTAAAACGTATGGTGGCGCCATCTAATGACACATTACTGAACTTATAATATTAACAAATAAATAAAACCTTTGCACTCTGTTTTCTATTATGTATTGTATCCTATTACATGTACATACAATACAATTCAATACAATACAATACAAAATATTATACCAAAAGACATTTTCAATTTTAATTCCATGTATCTCACTTCAAAAATGACAAAGTTTCATACAAACTGGCAACCCCTATTTCACCCCTATAGGGATGTAATTTTCAAAATCAATTAATGCATTATTATTTTTTACCAATTACAAATTCAAATTAAAAATTTCATGTGTCTCACTTCAAAAATGACAAAGTTTTATACAAACTGGCAACCCCTATTTCACCCCTATAGGGATGTAATTTTCAAAATCAGATTGATGCATTATTAGTTTTTACCAATTACAAATTCAAATTAAAAATTTCATGTGTCTCACTTCAATAATGACAAAGTTTCATACAAAATGGCAACCCATATTTCACCCCTTTAGGGATGTAATTTTCAAAATCTGTTTAGTGCATTATTATTTTTTACCAACTTCAAATGTAAATTAATAATTTCATGTATCTCACTTCAAAAATGACGAAGTTTCATACAAACTGGCAACCCCTTTTTCACCCCTTTAGGGGTAAAATTCCCAAAAGTCCTTTCTTAGCGGACGTCTCTTAGTCACAATCTACCTTCCTGCCAAATTTCATCTTCATCGGCTAAGCAGTTTTGGAGATTTCGTGATGAGTGAGTGAGTGTTTTTCGCTTTTATATATATAGATAGATACTGATGTATATTAATTGAATTATAATTAGAATTTTTATTGCTTATCATCAAGTAATTATTTAATAACACATCTCAGCATGATCTACACCAGCGTTAAAATATTGTATTAATAAGTAATTTAAATTATCACTGGTACGTACTATTATTACAATATGAATCTTTACTTAATTAAACTTCATTACATATGAACAAGAAGTAGAAGAAAAGAGGCTTTTACTCGACAGTAAAACACAGATAGCTATAAAAAGTGCAAGATACAATTACCAATAATAAATACGATATGTCCAATTCAATACAGCAAAGACAGAATACCACTACATAGTATAAAATAAAGAAGCTTTTTCTGTCCCTATGTCCCAATGTATGCTTAAATCTTTAAAACTACGCAACGGATTTCGACGCGTTTTTTTAATAGATAGAGTGATTCAAGATGAAGGTTTTTATACTCATGCGAAGCCGGGGCGCGTCGCTAGTAATTTATATTCCGATTATAGTGATTCTTTATGATTATCAAACGAACTCTTCATAGTTAATAGTTTCTCTATAAATGGAATCCAACAGTTTCAAATATCGAAACTCAATATGTCATAAAATGAATGTGCATCTATATCAAAGAATATAATATACACTACGCGAATGCCATACAATCAACAATTTCATCAGTCACACCACACACAAGTACGGCGGACGTGTAGATGCATAAATTCAATAAAAACTGAATATGTTTTCCGAGCTATGCAATGCAAATGGGCATCGCTGGGCTTTACAGATAAATACTGCACATGATTGAATACAACTAGTCAGTTGTGCATACGGTGCTTTCGAGCCTTGGGTTTTATCATCATAATCATCATTTCAACCGCAGGCTGTCCACTGCTGGACATAGGCCTCCCCAAAGGATTTTCAGGACGACCGGTTGGAAGCGGCCTGCATCCAGCGTCTGCTTGCGACCTTCTTTAGGTCATCTGACCATCTGGTCGGTGGATATCCGACGCTGCGCTTTATTAATCCATTTTCAATAAAAACTTTTTCAATTTACAATCATTATCTCATTATACTTACAACTAATAACTTACGTCGAGTAATTATATGGAACTAAGGCATTTTAGTTATATGAAACCTATTAAAAATAAAAATATTTTATGTTTGTACAAAATTTAATTTTTGCTCATATAATTGATTTTATAAGTATCTTATAAATTCATAAATTTTCTAAAGCCGACTGCTGCCGAAGTCGACCCACCCCTTGAAGATGCCACTCGAGTCGGTCTCTACCAACTTATAAAATAAATAAAAAAACACTCAAAAATTTCATTCTACCACTATTTTTTTTCTGTCTCATTTTTACAATTTCACACTCAATATTCACGAATTGTCCGTTGCGACGGCTGCCCTCTGTCCAGAAATACTCACTCATGTGCGAAGCATGGCGGCACACAGAAGAACAAAGGATAGTAATCGAAGAACGCCTTTGTCGCACACAATTCAAAGCAGATCCCATTTTTTCACTTTAGCTTGCACTTGATTGCTGTGTAATAACTCTCGGTTGGCTGATTCTTTGTGCTTCACAAAGAATTCGATTACAGAAATCTGATATTTTATTATCGCATTTTAATTTATTCTTGACGTTTCGGAGAAAAGGGCTAATATCTGTTGGTAATGTATACCTTACTTACGGCCATTTTTTATATTATGATAACATTTTTCCTCAGCTTACCTTACCGGAATCGATGGAATTTCTGGGAAAGAGGTTTCCTCCCATCTGCTTCAGCTATAAAAAACAATATAATAAATACGTTGTGGTCTCCTTGGACCGAATTGTGGCTTAGACTAGCAGACCGCCAGCGAAGTTCTTTTTTAATTTTTTCACACAGTTATTTAAATGTCGGGCATAGCAAAAGGTTTACAATAAAATGAATTTATTGTATTAAATGTATGCATTTTATAAATTACAGGACCCAGTTTTAATACTTTTTGTATCATCGAGAACAATAAGGATTAAAATATCCTTTTTAATTCCAGTGGTGTGTTGGCCGAGTGTGTGAACCCATGCCTGGTCGCTCCAAAGAGAGAAAAGAAAAGGACAAAAGACAGAAAGAAAAGGAAAAAGGAGAAGAAAAGGGAAGAGAGTCAAATATGCCACGATGGGATAAGTGGAGTGAGTGGAGTCATTGCAACGTCTCTTGTGGATACGGGCTACGGTCTCGAAGCAGGCAGTGTTGGTATCAAGGGTAAATAATTCTAATGATTTAAAATATTAATTTTGCTAAGCAGTGATAATAGGTAGGCTACAACGAATGCAAGTACTGGCTGCAAAGAAATATGCAAAAAAAAAAATGTTTTGCTGCCGTTTTACGTATAATTTTCTATATCTTTTGCTTTTGTTTTTTATCAGATTCACATTCACATTGTTAATTTAGGTATTGGTGTTGTATGGTTAATGGATTAATATTATTAACCACCATTTTTTCCACCTAAATCGAGTTTACTAATAAAACGAGAGTTTAGGTTGTTTAAGTAAGAGATCAAAGTACGAGTTCAAATACAATATTTAAATCTCACCTCATTAAATTCATAGTATTTATTTTTCTTAGGTCCATATCGGAGAGTGCGTGCGAAGGCGCTAGTTCTCAAATGACAACCTGTTATGCGGGGGAGTGCGCCAGCGCATCTGATCTGCGCTCGGAACTATGTCTACTGCAGTCAAGCCGTTTCATCCCATACATCCACCCAGATGGTAAGCAGACAAAATTATTATAACTGTACCTTTCCAACGATAATGCGAAGTGAAGACGATTCTATTATTTTTTATCATACATCAAAATCGGTCCGGTCTTCATCATCAGTCAACAACCTGGTCTCAGATTTTTAGGAACTCGGTCTTATTATTATTATAAAATTTGGACCGGGTATACGTATATAAACATAATTAACTGCATACCGGCACATATTTTTATTGCCTGTAAATAACATATTTTCGCTAAGATGTCCTTCATTATATGTGTCAGCAAGTGACCTTTTATAACTTTTGCAACTTTATGTTAATTTAATAACATAGGTACCTATAGGTATATAATTTTTGTTCCATAAAGGTTCTAGACCTCAAAAGATTAAATAGTGACTATGTAAAATAAATGTTTATTGTTATTAAATTGACAATTGTATTTATTATTATTTTTATGTCAGAAGTAACCGCGGTTTACAGCTAATAAAAAATAAATGTATTTTAAAGAGTCGAGATCCCCCTGCGAGCTGTGGTGTGTGGACTACGACGGCGGCGAGCCTTCAGTGTTCGGAACTCTACATGACGGCTCTTCTTGCAGCTACACCAGGCCCTACGACATTTGCTTCCAGGTTTGACTGAATTTCCTATTGAGAAGTACCTAGTATATGAGTGCAAAGGATCCTAAGGTTGACATGCTTATTAGAATAACATACAGTTATGTATTAAAATAATATAAATTAAAAGAATATAAGATTTCAACTTATTAAAAAAAGCACACTTAGAACAATAATAATTTATTTAGTTAGGATTTGTTTAGTATGAATTTTTAATTCAAATATGTCTTAAAAAAACCTAAAAAAAAACGATATTTAAATATTATACCTAAAATTATATAAAATGTAATTACTTTTTACATAATTTAAAAACCAAAAAAATATAAAAGGAAAACAATCTCTTATTTTAGGTTTAATCGATAACCTCTTTCCTTTGCATGAAACAGGAAATCAAAAAACCTAAAATTTAGATCATTTCAACAAACGGCGGTAAACCTTGTATCATGATATATAGATAGATATCTATCTTACTTTCAGGTCAGCATGGACCTATTTTGTGAACTGTAAAATATCGTTCATCATTAGTGAAAAATAAATCAAATTAACAAAGACTTGTTAGATTGATGACGATCGAAAGTCTTGCTTAGCAGAACTTGGATAATTTTACAAGGATATTAATTAGCTAATGTCAGTCAGTAAACTTACCCTCGACAACTACCTAACTAATAGACAAGACAGTTCTCGTGCATATTCATGGGAGTAAATTAGTTGGTTGTCTGGAACATCACTATAGCATCCATAAGCTACATCGTAGTTAGGAGGTAAGCTAATAAGCAACCAGGAATAATGCTTACACGTAAATACAAAGAGAGCCAAGCTAAAAAGATTATTTGATTAACACTATTCGATTTGATGTGACCAGAAAAAATAATCAAAACTTCAATTCCGTGGCAGAGAGGAAAATGTTTATTATGGGATGTCACATGTGTTAGTACTTTTGCGGCGTCGTATCTCGGTAACACAGTATGGTCACCGGGAGCGGCCGCTCGGGCGGCGGCCGGACAGAAATGTTCTCAATATTCCATTCTGTCCGCACAATATCTATTTGTTCCGGTCGTTGTTGAGACGGCTGGTCCTTGGTGTCCTGAAGCTAAAGTTTTAGTGGCAGAGATAGGACGCCGTTTAAAAGACTGTTGATATGACTACCGCTCGGGGTGGTACCTGGTTCAAAGGATTTCTATACATACATACATATAATCACGTCTTTATCCCATACGGGGTAGACAGAGCCTAGAGCCATAAAACTTTAGGCCACGTTTAGCATAATGCTAGTTAAAAACAGGAAATCAATAGTGATGGGTTGCTAGCCGCATCGCCTATGTCATGATTTCCCCATTCGGCGATTCCCTCAGACGACTTTTACGGCTTGCGCGGGAAGAGAAGCAGCTGGTACATTCTATGTTTTTATTTTTCTCCCAGACCAGCATGGAAGATTTCTATAGCTATCCAAAGAGGCAATTCCGCTAGTATTATGGGAACCTTTGAGCCGGGTACAATCAGGGGCGGCATTTTTGAGTGACTGTATTAATTATGTACCATTCTATAAATAAAAAAATAAAAAATAAAAAATAATCAAAGGTAACCAGATAGATTGCCAGTTTATAAGTTGAAATTCCAAACAATTATTTCTTGGTCTTGCAATTGCAATACAATCCTACCTATCATTAATTTTAATCATTTTAACACTCAGTACATATATATCCAAATAACGTTTCTTTTAATAAAATAATTGATTTTACTGTGAAAATAAATTCTGTATCAACCGAAATTTAATTTGAGTTGAAAATTCAATCCCATCAAATTGCAGTTCTGCGGCTTGTTAATAAATATTATGTATGAAATTTTTGCTTATTTTAAAAGGTCAAAAAGGCTCAATTTTAAATCATTTTAAAGAGCTTTTACGTTATATACGAGTACGTTATAAATTAGTATTAAAATGATTATTTTTATCAAGTAAAGGAAAAAAATTGTTGGAGTATACACTAGGGTATACCATTTTCCTTTTTGTGTCAGCTTTGTACCTGTGTCTCTATTATTTCAAACTCAATCGCCTCAATCGCTAGTGACTGCGTTAGCAATTTTGTATGCCAAAACCTTAAAGCGCCTCTGAATTGAGAGATTCTATACAAAATCCTAAAACAGTCGCTAATGTC